>OU015677.1:0-5760000 GCA_907165275.2 Zygaena filipendulae | reverse complement strand
CAAAAACGCCTGAACGGATTTGGATGAAATTTGGCATGCACGTTGTCAGGGGTACACAGAAGGACATAGGGTACTTTTATCCTGGAATTCCCTCGGGGACTCTGAAATTACCGCAGGTGAAACCAGTTGAGGTTCTATATTGAAAGGCAGTTATCGTAGATTATAACCAGTTTCGGTCTTTACCTTGATAACATATGAACTGCAGTTTCCTCTCGCATCTGGCTTCCAAAAACACAGGTGGATGAGATGCATGCCTGTCCAGAAGCAGGCACCCACTCTGCTTGACGTTGGATCGGTCCCTGGTAAAATAACAAATGAAACTGAAAATTTTCATGCAGTTTGAATATTGAAAGAAACAAAACAGATAGGTACCTTTTAATCACGTTCAGGAAGAACAAAGAAGCAGTAAGCAAGTGGGGTTGTAAAATACGGATTAAAAGATTAGCGATTGTAAAATTTGGGTCGAAATACTATGTACCTATTAGAAAAACAGGATTGAAGGACCAAAATTGTAAAATCTAGGCCTGTGATTGTCAAACCTGGATTAAAAGTTCAGTGAAGGACCATGAACTGAAGGACCAGTGCTGGTAAATATTGCAGAGTGAGAATCAGTTTGTGAAATCCGGATCGAAGAACTAACCCAATTGCAAAATCTAGATTGTAGATTGTATCTAGATAGTAAAAACCTGTATCTAAGGACTAGCGAATCCAAATCCGGTCTTAAAAATCATTAATGGTAAAATCCCGATTCCGGATCAAAGAACAACTATCTGTATAATCTGGATCGAAGGACCAAAAGTGCGAAAACCAGTAGGTACCGAAGGAGGATTGTTAAGATCGGTGATTTTAAAATTTTTAAAATATCAAGGGACCTGATATGTCTGTAAGGACCGATCTGAATATAAATAAAATCCTAGATAAAAGGACACAACAAAATGGTATATCTACTTTTTAGTTACCTCATGGGTGGCCACAGAGCTGTCTGCGTGTCGCCGTACGGCGAAGGCGTGAAGATACTGGCCCCGGTATCCACCCAGGACCACTTGCCTAGTGCTCCACTGGCGCCCACCCAAGCGGTTTCTATGCCTGTAGATAAACATAATCTTATCTTAACCTAATCTAATATATATAAATCACGTATCACGTTGTTTGTCCGCGATGGACTCCGAAACTACTGAACGGATTTTGATAAAATTTTGTAACCATTTATAATATGATCCAAATTAAAAGATAGGATAGTTTTTATCCCGGAATTCCCGCGGAAACTCCGGAATTAATGCGGGGAACTGCTTATCACCGTTAACTATCGCACTTTTTTCCCGGAATTACCGCGGGAACTCCGAAATTACCGCGGATGAAATCCCGGGGGACAGCTAGTATCTATAGTATAAATACGAACGTGAGTTAGTTTGTTAGACTTTCACGTCTTAATCATGAAATTTTGCATGCACGCTGTCAGAGGTGCAAAAAAGGTATAGAGCGCTTTTTATTCCGGAATAGGCTATTTGACTATTTTTTTTTCTTAGTCCGTCTTGTAGATTAATAAAAAATATTGGACACGTATTTTTTCTTTTTTTACGTAATCAAAAAATAACAGAGATACATTGAGTTGAAATTTCGCGTGACGTCACTAACTAGTGCAGTTTGTATGGCGGCTTGTAGCGGTAAGTGACGTCACGAGCCCCCACCCTAAACTTTAATGCCTTTTATCTCTGTGTATTTTCATTTATTTGAAAAATTAAAAAATACGTGTCTAATGATTTTTTATTTTCTAAAAGACGGACTAATTAAAATTTTGATTTTCAAAAGTTGTCAGTTAGAAAATAAAAAAACAATAGACACGTATTTTTTGCTTTTTCAAATAAATTAAAATAGGTATACAGAGATAAAGCGCATTAAAGTTTAGGGTGGGGGGGTCGTGACGTCACTAACCGCTAAAACCGCCATACAAACTGTCAGAATAGTGACGTCACGCGAAATTTCAACTCAATATATCGCCGTAATTTTTTGATTACGTAAAAAAAGAAAAAATACGTGTCCAATATTTTTTAATAATCTACAAGACGGACTAAAAAAAATTAAGAAAGAAAGAAAGAAAGAAAAGGCATTTATTTGGACACAGAGACAACACAATTACAATTATTTTATACAAACGAGATTTAACAAAAAAAAGGTATATAGTTATATATATGACAATATTATGAGAACAAATGGTGTTTGCGTGGTGCGTCCCCATGACCAAAACGGTCACTGCCTCAGCATATTGCTATGAGTGCGGGCACTCCTAGCGCTGATTTTCAGTCAGGACAGGACCGAATTAGTCAACATGCCCATTATATGTACGAGTATAATAATGTAGGTACAAAAGCACGATTATGTATACGAAGTGCTCAATCTTAGGGGGCGTCCATTAATCACGTGAGACTCAAAAGGGGGGGAGGGGTCCGGAAAAAATAAAAAAATACGAAAGATCACGAATAATAATAACAAGGGGGGGGGTGGGGGGATATAATGAGATATCACGTGCATTTTTTTTTCGCTAATCCGTGGTCCATTCATGTAAAAATATGTTTTTTTACACCTTCCTTTATTTTATTTTTAGCTATGCCAGTCAATATACTTTGTACTAAAAAAATACACGTCCAGGGGCGGGGTAGTCTTATATCACCAGGAGGGGGGAGGGGGGTTAAAAAGTTGCTAAAAATATCACGGGATTAATGGACGCCCCATTTTTAGCCTGATGTGAAATGTTTTCAATTCTCCGCAATAAACTTACTCGGTCGCGTCTTCAACATGGTAAGGCCCAGTTTCTTCAAACATTTGATAGTCCCAACGTTTGCTAGTCTGAAAAAAATAGCATTATTCGGGTCTCTGTTCAAGCCATCAGCCAGAAACACTTTATTGTAAAAGTATTCTAATAAACTGGCCGTTCCCCGTAGAAGCGCTCGGCACAACACAAAATGGCTGCCACCAGCCGCCATTATGTGTACCTTGTCCATAATATGTAACTGGTCCTCGATAGAGAACCACGTGTCAGTCAAAAAAAAACCTATCAGAATGTTAGACAAGGTCTTCTTAATTTAGGACCAGGTGGTGCTGTCTCAGGGCCGTCTTAAGCATATTCTGGGCCAGGGTGCGGGGTGGTCAGCCTGCACCCCCTCTCTTGTCAACCAAGAAAACGCAATGAAATTTTAATGTTTCATTTATTGATTTCACAAATTTTTGTAATCATTTCGCTTCAAGTGCGGCGGCTATGACAAAGGGCGCACCACTCTTTTGACTGGTGATAAATTGAAATTGTTGGTTGGTTGCAACTTGCAATGATGTTGGTATTATCTGGACATAGATAAGCAATAGTGTGTTAACCCACACTGGAGAAATTTTAAGTAAATCGTGTTTTAAAAGTATAGCGCCATTTTGTGTCAACACTTTTTATGTTAAATATTTAAGTAGTTACATATTTAAGCAATGTAATAAGCTAAACACATAATTAAAAAACGTTCCCTAACTCTCAATAAATTGTTCTGAATCAATAACTTAATTTTGTGGGTTAACATGTTATTGCTTATCTGCGTCCATCTGTGGTTCGAGCGCTCGACTTGCGTGCGCCCCCTATGACCCTGCGCCCGGATGCACCCGCACCCTTTGAACCCCCGGGGTAAAGACGAGCCTGTGCTATGTAATAATGTCCAAGACCAAATTATCCTACTAATATTATAAATGTGAAAGTGTGAATGTTTGGATGTTTAGATGTTTGGATGTTTGTTACTCAATCACGCAAAAACGGCCGAACAGATTTGGATGACATTTGGCATGCACGTTGTCAGGGGCACAGAGAAGGAAGTTTTTATCCCGGAATTCCCGCGGGAACTCCGAAATTACCACCGGTGAAACCGCGGGGCACAGCTAGTTTATAACAAATATTATTGTTACTTACCTACTAATTCCGATTATTAATCCAAATTCTAACTAATGTGGGTTTGTTACGATTTCACGCATTAACTAACTAGTTATATAACTAGTCAGTTAATGCGTAAAAGGAAAAAAGGGCACTTTTATCCCGGAATTCCTGCAAAACCTCCGAAATTAACTCCAGTGAAATAAAATAAAGTGTTAAAGGTCAAAACTATCAAATGTAGTGTCCGTACGCCATCTTTTTGAGCACGCAGTAGGCGGCTGCCTGGTGCCAGTCCAGCCGGCCGTCGAACACGTGGTACAAGCCCGTTCTGCAACGCACCGTTTTCAGTTCCACCACCCGCACCGTCGTCTTCGCTTCTGTTTTATTTTTTATTTTGTTTTATTTTTCTTTATTTTATTTTTCTTTATTTAGAGCAACAAACAACCGATACAATTTATATTATCACAAAAAATATGTATACAGCCAAATGGACGCAGATAAGCAATAACATGTTAACCCACAAAATTCAGTTATTGATACAGAACAATTTATTGAGAGTTAGAGAACGTTTTTCAATTATTGTGTTTACTTCATTATACATTGTATAAATATGTAACAATGTGTTGAACATAAAAAAATGTTGACACAAAATGGCGCTATAGTTTTAAAACACGATTTACTAAAACTTTCTCCAGTGTAGGTTAACACACTATTGCTTATCTATGTCAAAATATGGTATTTACAATGTAAGTAGCTAGTGAGGAACGAATAAAAGGTAGGTAATACTTTTTCTTGCTATTATAAATGCGAAAGTGAGTTTGTTTGTTACGCTTTCACGCCTTAACGGCTCAACCGATCTTTATGAAATTTTTTATGCACGATGTCAGGTATACAGGGAAGGACGTAGGGTAGGGACTTTTTATCCCGGAATTCAAGCGGGAACTCCGTAATTAACGTGTGTGAAACCTCATGAAATGTTGTATACACGTTGTTAAGGGTAAAGAGGATGACATAGGGTACTTTTATCCCGGAATTCCTGGGGGAACTCCGAAATTACCTAGTCTATATACAACGTGTTAACGAATTAACTGAAAACCTGATACACCCTATTTAAAAAAAATAAACAATAATATGGTTAAAATATATTTTATGTCGAAAAAATTTATGCTTCGTCGAAAAATATTGTACTATAAATAATTTAGACATGGGCTGGTAAAAATGAAAAAATATAACCTATATTTAAACATAGTGCGATCGATTCGCTTGTCGATTCCGAGCAAACTATTAACTACTTTCTAATTTTCAGTTAATTCATTAACACGTTGTATAATTCCGAGTGGTTTAGGGTTCCCTTTCATCACGATACAAAAAAAAATTCGAGGGTATTCCGAAATTGCCAAGAATGAAAGGAGGGGGGAGTTAGTTTACGGTTACCTCTCTCGCAAGCGAACGCTCTCTCCAGCTGGCACGGCAGGTCGAGGAACACGGGCTTGTCGTGCCCCACCCGCTCCAGCGCCACGCAGTCCGCGCCGCCCTCGGGCACGGGCACGTGGGTTCGGTTCTGCCACTGCAGTCGGTGAAAAGTGTAATGTTTCGTGTGTCATGTTTTTTTTTTTTTTTTTTTTTATTTTTTTTTATTTAAGGTTCACCAAACTGGACAATACACATATAAAACACTTAAAAAAAAAACTTATTTCAAAATTTTAGAACAGCAGTGTACGACCTTCTCGAGGTGAACACAACCTGCACCTAAAGTAGTGCCACAGTAAAAAACAAACCAAATAAAATGAACTTAAAGGTTTTTGGGAATATAGAAAAATTTTGAATACAATTACGGTTTAAAAAATTTCTTAATATATGTTTCGGAAGTAGAAAAAAATGTTTAAGTCTTCACTGATTGCGTTGTACATAGAACACATTCGGTACATGGGTGAGTAGATACTGACCAAAGTTCGCCCGAAAGAAGGGCAGATAGAACGTTTTCTATTAGTTTTTCAGGGAATTCTAGTATTATGTCATGGCAACACTGTTATTTAGTCGGTACCCTCATTCCCATTTGATAAATTAAAGTAGTGTACGCCCACAATTGTTGGTGGGGTTGTGGGTATAAATACTAGTGTCAGCACAGAAGAGCTTCATTCTAGTTACTCTGCTCGACTTAAGTGGTCATAATCAGTGTTCTATTTCTATTGTATATATAGTATATGTGCGGTTGTAATAGCTATAATAGTGAGAATAAAAGTATAGTTAACTAGAGGACCTCTTTTCTTTACACGTGCACAAAGTCTGGTTTATTGCGCGTATGGGCGCCAATCAAAGTCAAATTTTATTTTTGTCCATAGTTGACCCCATAAACGCGGCTCTTTTTGACGTCAATAAAATTACAAGGTTCGTAGGTTGACTGGGAGAAATCCTCTCGCGGCATAAGTCTGCCTTTGAGCATAAAATGAGAGCTGTTTATTTTAATTTTAGCCTTTTGTAATAACTATTATGATTATTTGGCGTGGCACCGTTTTAATCCGGTCAGTGATAGATAGCACAGATAGCACAGAATATTCCGTGAATTTATGTATTTTTGATTAAATCGGTACCTATTTTGTTTTTTTTTTTCGCTTTTTAGTAGGTACCTATAGTGCATTTATAACTGTTTTTTGAAGTCGGTTTTATCTTCGGTTAGTTCTGGAAAATCAAAATTTTAATTAGTCCGTCTTTTAGAAAATTAAAAAACAACAGACACGTATTTTTTGCTTTTTCAAATAAATTAAAATATACAGAGATAAAGCACATTAAAGTTTAGGGTGAGGGGGTCGTGACGTCACTAACCGCTAAAACCGCCATACAAACTGTCAGAATAGTGACGTCACGCGAAATTTCAACTCAATATATCGCCGTTATTTTTTGATTACGTAAAAAAAGAAAAAATACGTGTCCAATATTTTTTGATAATCTACAAGACGGACTAAGAAAAAAACAATAGTCAACATGCCCATTCGGCCGCGAGCCACTAACCAGCGGATAATGCTTGCCAAGGTTCCCAGCGTGGTCGGTCAGCACGTCCAGAGCAGTCCGTCTCAGCTCCAAGCCGTTCGGCCAGCGGTACCCCGCCGGGTCGTCGGCGGAGCCGCGCCTCGCGCCCACCCACACGGACTCCATCGCTGACGCGATCACAAAACAGAGAAAGGAAATGAAATAACTTTATCGTTAGTTGTTACCTACAAACATGAGTTGGACGCAGATAAGCAATAACATGTTAACCCACAAAAAAGTTGTCTATTCAGAACGATTTATTGAGAGTTAGGGAAAGTTTTTTAATTATGTGTTTACCTTATTACATTGTTTAAGTATGTAACTAAATATTGAACATAAAAAATGTTGACAGAAAATGGCGCTATAATTTTTTAAAACACGATTTACTCAAAATTTCTCCAATGTGGGTTAACACACTATTGCTTATCTATGTCCAGTTATCTTTCTTCTTTATTTATAAATAAAAAAAATATTTGTATATGTCTGTCCTCAATGCGTTTCGAAACCATTGGGTCCGATTGTGATGAAACTTTGGTGGGTTGTTCTACCTGCGTTCGCAAAAGTTTCTGATCCCAAAACTCACGCGGGTGAAAGCATGGGGCACAGCTATCTGCATATAAATATGAGGTTACAATAGGCTACAATAAATAAAATTGAAGTGTCTGTTTGTAATTTCAAATTAACAGCTTTTCACTAAATGCATACAATATTATATATGATATACATCAAAAAATCTATTTTTAAAATTTCTCTCTGTCTGTCTGTCTGTTTGTTCCGGCTAATCTTTGGTACGGTTGACCGATTTTGACGGGACTTTAACTTGCAGATAGCTAATGTTATAAGGAGTAACTTAGGATACTTTTTATCCCGGAATTCCCGCGGGAACTCAGACATTAACGTGGGTGAAACCGCGGGAACAGCTACTCACTAAGAAGTGATCTCTACCAGGCTACCCTATAGATCCTCTAGGAGACAAATTAGACTATTTTTTCTTTTTGTTTAATTGTTGACAGGCTAGAGCAGACGCCCTGACAGTAAAATTTTACATGACTAGTTTTCTCCGCGGTTTCACTCCAGTTTATGTTGAATTTCCCGCCGGGATTCCGAGATCAAAAGTACCCTATATGTTCTTTGCTGCACCGCCCTTGACAACGTTTATGCAAAATAGCTTACCCGCGAGGTTTCACCCGCGTTAATTTCAGAGTTCCCGCGGGAATTCCAGGATAAAATATAGTTATAAACCTTCCTCATGAATCACTCTATCTATTGGTGAAAACCGCATCAAAATCCGTTGCGTAGTTTTAAAGATTTAAGCCTACATAGCGATATAGGGACAGAGAAAGCGACTTTGTTTTATACTATGTAGTGATAACATGATGATTGGCTGAGTAGTGTAGACGTGAAAGCTTCACAAACAAACTCACTTCGCATTTATGGACATAGATAAGCAATAGTGTGTTAACCCACACTGGAGAAATTTTGAGTGAATCGTGTTTTAAAATTATAGCGCCATTTTCTGTCAATATTTTTTATGTTCAATATTTAGTTACATATTTAAGCAATGTAATAAGGTAAACACATAATTAAAAAACGTTCCCTAACTCTCAATAAATCGTTCTGAATAGGTAACTTAATTTTGTGGGTTAACATGTTATTGCTTATCTGCGTCCTTATAATGTAAGGATTTAGGATTTTATTATAGTAGATATGGATTTTTAAGTTACATATTAACAAAACATACAAAATTGCGATTCAGATAATGCCTCCGCTAAAAACTCCGCTTTGTCTACTGTATCCAAAATGGCCAATGTTCCATTGTGATGGCCCCTGCAAATGAATATAATTATGGCAACATGATAAAATTAATAATAATCTATATAATAAAAATGAATCGTCAAATGTGTTGGTAAGCGCATAACTTAACTTATAAACGACTGCACCAAATTGGAAAATTGATTTTTTTTTTGAGTTCGTTATTATCAGGACAAGGTTTATATAAAAGAATTTTGGAGTTCCTGCGGGAATTCCGAAACGGAAGCGGGTTAATCTCCGAAACGGTTGGACCGATATTGGCGGGACTTTCACTGCTAATTAGCTGTTGTTATAAGGAGTAAATTACATTGGAGTTCCTGCGAGAATCCCGAAACTCACGCGGGTGAAACCGCGGGGCATAACTAGTAATTAATATTTTTTATTATAAAGTAAGTAGATACTTACTTATGGAAGACTTAAAATAATAACTTTATTTGAATAATTTATTTTTATTTTACAAATAAAAAAATTGACCTAGGTTTATGGCAATTCAAATTAATCCGTTCGTCAGGTAGTTTCCGAGTGACGTGTGCACACAAACAGACAATATGGGAAAGTCCGTAAAAAGAAAAAGAAGACATCGTAAACAGTTTTGAATCATCGTATGAAATGAAATGAAATGAAATTTATTCGTTACGACAACCGTTAATATGCAATAACGAACATAGAACCTCCTCCTTTTTGGAAGTCTGTTAAAAAGAAGCACTGCACCCAGCGTGTTTCAACAAAAAGCCAACCAGCTCAGCATAAGTCGGGAATTTAGAATTTATACATCACACTTTATTCGCTATGGATGGATATTGTTAAATTTTAACCCATTTTGTTTGTAATAGGGTGCCACTTTGGGGTAACAGTGCGGAACCCTTTGCGCGCGAGTCCGACTCGCACTTGGCCGGTTTTTGCGCGCTTACCGGCACAATATCTTGGCGTTCTCCCAATTAACAGGCAAATTCTGTATAATATACTCTCTGTCGTTGTAAGTGTACGACTCCCATTTCTCGGAGCAAGCGGTGGGCACTGGAATGAAAAATGAAATGAAATAAAATGAAAGTTTATTCGTAACGACAATAAATTAAATAGTATGCATTAACAAAAAGTAGCACAGACAACAAAAAGGCTACCAGCGGAGCTAGGATGCGCAACAAGATTTTATCGAACGAAAGATAAAATTGTCGACACGACAAATATTTGTGGGCGTCCAAGCAAAAAAGTGCAGTAGTTGGGGTATTGAGTTAAGACTAGATTCGGTTAAACATTTTTTACCACTGGTAGACAAAACGATATAATATGTCGACGAGAATCGATAAAATGGCTCGATAAAATTTGATCGTGTTGCGCATCCTAGCTCTGCAGCTCAGCATAAGCCGGGAACCGTTATGGGCCCGACGCTGGTCTTCCGCTGGTAGTAGTATGAGTAATGAAGATAGTAAGGTAAGATAAGTAGGTAAGTTAGCACGTCCATGTGAGTATAGGTACGAATTTAGTCGGTAAGAACTATCTACAAAATATCACAATAATAATAATAATATTTGTAGACGTCTTTTTCTACAAATAATAAAACAAAACATCTTTTTTGTTCGACTCACCTCTGTACTGCTCGTGGTAGCTGGCTGCACAGTATAACAGAAACGACTCTAAGATATTGTGACAAATTATTATTTTAATAAAAATGTGAGCGACCATTTTGAATTTTCGAAGCGTCCATTCGTGAACGACGCTTTCGAATATAAGGAAAATGATTTACACACAAAATCCGCCCTGCAAGGTACCTTTTAACGTAATTGTTATTGAAACTGTTATTATTTTAAATGATTACAATAATGGTTACCTATATTTTCATAACAGACTCTCTTGTTACAATAAACTTTGGCTAGTATTTCTTAGGTGTTTCTACTTTGGTATTATTAAATAATATTATGCAACCTAGTTGGGCCTGTGGGAGGTTAGTCAGGAAGGGGGTTAAACGCTGCGAACTCTATAATGTAATTACTGATTCTAACTATATGTAGGAGCTTAGTGATATGTTATCTATGGTACCTAATACCTATGTTAATCCATACATATAATAAAATTGTAACAGGTCGATGTCTGTACATGGGAGATCAATAAGAAAAAATAAATTTAGGCGACTCTATGAGTGATAAAGAAGCCAAAAATACCGTTTTTAGAATTTTGTTCTGTCTGTCTGCCTGTTTGTATGTTTGTATTTGTGCTACGCAAAAACTGCTGCACCAAATTGAATGCGGTTTTTTTTTGTTGTTTTGCTCAGGGTCTTAGATACTCATGTTTCGATTTTTTCGACATTCCATCTGAAACTCGAGATATAAAAAAAAAATGCTGGTCATCCTACTAATATTATAAATGTAAAAGTGTCGATGTTTGGATGTTTGTTACTCATTCACACAAAAATGGCCGGACGGATTTGGATGAAATTTGGCATGCACATTTGTCAGGGGTACAGAGAACATATGGTACTTTTTATCCCAGAATTCCCGCGGGAACTCCGAAATTACCGCGGGTGAACCCGCGGGGCACAGCTAGTTTATCTATAGATAAAAATGAATCCCTATTTCACTTGGTCACGGCACCACACGTGAACGGCTGGACCAATTTCGCTAAGTACCTACCTAATTTTTTATTTGTTGTGTTTGTTATTCTGAGAAAAAGAATAAAAATTGAGTTTGTGCGGGAATCCCGAAACTCACGAGGGTGAATCTCCGAAACTGTTGCAATGAAATAGTTACGTTAGTTTATTGGGATCGCTCGAAATACCAAAGTACGACTGGTGACAGCACTTGTATACATAAGTACTAGCTGTTTACCGCGGTTTCACCCGTGTTAATTAAAACATCTGTACCCTCCAAATGTATAATTATATTCTTTTCTGTATATGTTTGTAGTTTCTGTTGAGTAGATACTTAGTTTTAAAGTGTGGTAGCCTAACAAAAACACATAGGGATGTGGACTACTTTTGAAAATCAAAATTCTAATTAGTCCGTCAGTTAGAAAATAAAAAAACAATAGACCCGTATTTTTTGCTTTTTTAAATAAATTAAAATATACAGAGATAAAGCGCATTAAAGTTTAGGGTGAGGGGGTCGTGACGTCACTAACCGCTAAACCGCCATACAATCTGCCAGAATAGTGACGTCACGCGAAATTTTAACTCAATATATCGCCGTTATTTTTTGATTACGTAAAAAAAGAAAAAATACGTGTCCAATATTTTTTAATAATCTACAAGACGGACTAAAAAATAAAAATTAGTCCACATGCCCATTATTGGCTTAGACTTGTTTTTAAAATGAATAAATTAGAAAGAAAGAAAGAAGAAAGAAACAAAGATTTATTTAAGCAAGAAGAGAAACACCACACAAATGAACACACACAGAACAACACAAATGAAAAAAAAAATATTAATGGAATAAGCATGACCCTTGTACATGTTTACTTTTATACTTTCTTTCCTTTTTATGTTGTCAATTGCATTAATGGTTAAATAAATAAAATAATAAATAAATAATAAAACTAAACAAGAAACCATATATTTGGTCAACAATATTATATATTTATTTTCCCAAAGAACACAAGAACAAAGTGTCTTCCCCTAGAGACAATAATAAAAGTGTTATTGAGATAGTTTTGTTTTAGAAGTAATTAGGTCTTTAAATATTTATTAATCATAAGATTAGATTCTTCTTCAAGGATTTAACCCTCGGGTAGGTATATCATTTAGGAAAAAAAAAATTTACACCAATCCGGTACCTACAACAGTAATAATTTAATCTCCACGTAGACCGTACCGACATACGTGATTATATTTATATGTATAATGAACCTTAAAATTGAATTGCGTGAAATGAAATATATAAAATAATATATTTTTTGGTGCTGCTCTACATAATTCCAATATGAATAACGAGCCGGTCGCATTGCCAATTGAATTATTTTAAAATCTAATGACAATGTACATAATATGTAGTTTATTGTTCAGAGATATTATCTATGTCTCTTTAGATTAGGCACTGTTGATGTTTGTTTCTTTTTCTTATGTGTTATGCTGAAATAAATGTATTTTCTTTCTTTCTTTCTTTCTTTCTTTCATACATAATCCTACTAATATTATAAATGTGAAAGTGTGGATGTTTGGATGTTTGTTACTCAATCACGCAAAAACGGCTGAACGGATTTGGATGAAATTTGGCATGCACGTTGTCGGGGGCACAGAGAAGGACATAGGGTACTTTTTATCCCGGAATTCCCGCGGGATCTCCGAAATTACCGCGGGTGAATCCGCAGGGCACAGCTAGTTTTTTTTATAATAAAATGGGCAAGTCTTTGTACCAATTTGTGTTCAGTTAGGTAGGTACCTGGTTAGCTAATATTGTTGCCAAGGCAAATCCTTACTGATTGGATGGTAGTATGCAAAAAATAGATTTTTAGTTTTCTTTATTCAACATTAGCTGTGCCCCGCGGTTTCACCCGCGGTAATTTCGGAGTTCCCGCCAGAATTCCGGGATAAAAAGTACCCTATGTCCTTCTCTAGGACATAGGGTATTGTCATCCCGGAATCCGCGCGGGAACTCCCAACTTATCGCGGGGAAAACCGCGGGGAATGGCTAGTACAAAATAAAACATTATTTATATTATTATTTGCCTTTAGGCTCGCCGCTACGTCGTGGCGGGGCGCGGAGAGGCACGAGGTTGGTGGTCGGCGGAGAGTGTCATTGTGTCGTCATTTACGTAGGGTATAGTGCTAATTATTATTTTTTATCCGAACTAAGTCCAGAATTTCACTCTAAAACTAGTACCGACTCCCGGGAAACAAGAGAGCTGGCTGTAGAAGTTTTTTTGGCAGGAAAAAGATGGCGGTTCGGTAATTTATTTACATGTCGATAAAAAATGGTTAAAATGATATGGTATGGTGGATTTTTGTTGTGTTATAAGGTGCTGTATTGGACAATAATTTTCACAGTGACGGTTTTTTATGTGCTCAAGAAGATATAAGTACCTTTATGACATTTCGAGCTGATTTCTTCGATTTCCTCCAAGAGCTCCGAAAAAGTTCTTGCAAGCTATATAGTAACTTACCGTGGCTTGCAATTTCAAACCGTATAACGAAGCATTTTAATAGAAAATAACTACATTGATTTAATTAATTTTACTTGAAACTGGCTGAATGCGTTCCATGCAAAAGTTCATAAGAGAAGAAAGAAAGAGCTGTCTGCAGAAGCGTCTCTAGCCCATGTAGCGCCCGTGTGCAAACGTTACCCTAGCGCCCCCTAGTAAGTAAATATAAGAAGAGCTGCAAATGTTGTACTAAAAATGTATGCAAAGCGGCGCTCTTTTTAGTTGGTCATTGAAAGTGCCGCAGCCGGCCAACGCGCGCGCCGAGTTCGACTCCGCAGCGAGGCTCGGCGCCCCCAGGAGCGCTGCGCCCGCGTGCAACGCACAGTGCACACCCGGCACCATAGGTAAAGACGCCTCTGGCTGTCTGTCTGATCGCTGGAAATAAAAATAGGTAATCGTCTGTGTTGCATAAACCTATCCAATTTATTCTAACGTCATGATTAATGACTGTTGCAATTTTGTAAAATACATTTTTCGCTTCACCATTATTATATTATTATTATTATATTACGCAATGCTTTAATATAAACACTTCGATGGATGGAAAATGACAAGATGCAAGTACCTAATCAAGGGTTTCTGGGTTCGATTGCCAGTGTAAATGCGAATGTGAGTTCGTTTATGCTTCCACGCCCGATTTCTGCAGAGGTGTCCTCCGAGAGCTCCGAGAAAGATTTTGCAAACTATGTATAGGTAAGCACCATGCTCAGACCAAATAAAAACTAAAGACGGAACGTCTCGAACAACGAAGTGAAGCGGGTTGCGTATGCATGTGGTGATTAGGAAAGTGTATGGATTTGCAAAGTGTACTTACTGGTGATAAGTGATTTATGGAGTCTTTTTCTTGTAAGTGTGTGCGTGTTTCTGTGTACGTGCACGGCATGGTGTCTTTTTCCGGGCTTCACTTGTTTGTTCTACGCGTTTGGTCTTTAGTTTTTATTTGGTCTGAGGCACCATGGTCAAAATTTCAAACTGAACAACGACGAAAATGCTATAGTACCTACATCTATACCAACTCATATAAAAATGAGTTTCTCTTGGTCAAAGCATCACGATTCACGCGTGAACGGCTGGACCGGCTGGAATTCTTTTGTAAAGAAAGAAAGAAGAAAGAAAGATTTATTCAAGCAAGAGGAGAAACACAACACAAATGAACACATACAGAACAACAGAAATGAAAACAATTAAATAATAACAAAATAAAGAAAAAACAAAATGAAGAATAATGAAATAAAACTAAACAAGAAACAATATCATATTTGGTCATTTGTGTGGTATGTCTCCAAGCTCAAAATGGACATTGACTCAGCATTACTCAGTATTTTTGTTGTGTTTGTTATTGTAACGAGAAGAAGAATAAAAGAAGTCAGGAGTTCCTGCGAGAATCCCGAAATTCACGCGGAACAATCTCCGAAAAGTTTGGACCGATTTTGACGAGACTTACTGCTAATTAGCTGATGAGTGATTTTAGGTATAAGGAAACAAAAAAAAATCTTATAATATTTTCGCAAAAACGGCTGAACGGAA
Organism: Zygaena filipendulae; assembly: GCA_907165275.2. Classification (NCBI taxonomy): domain Eukaryota; kingdom Metazoa; phylum Arthropoda; class Insecta; order Lepidoptera; family Zygaenidae; genus Zygaena; species Zygaena filipendulae. The sequence goes on along the minus strand of OU015677.1, from coordinate 5,744,606 downwards.
TTGAATGTAATTTGGCATGCACGTTGTCAGGGGTACAGAGCAGGACATAGGGTACTTTTATCCCGGAATTCCCGCGGGAACTCCAAAATTACCGCGGGCGAAACCGCAGGGCACAGCTAGTTCATAATATTGGTAGGATTATGCTCATATTATTTCAGTAGCGTTAAGTATGCATAGGTACTTACGTATCAATCACGCACGTACGTTTCAAGGCGCGCTAAACTTTCGAGCGGCCGGCTTAGAGCGCAGCGATTCCGCGGACTTGTTAATTACGAGAGGCGCGCTCCGCGGCGGTATCGCAGGTGCGACGCTCCGCGCCCGCCCGCCGCCGCCTGGCTCGACGGGGGAACAGGGTAGCTGTGGAGCCGACGTGCGCACTACCCACTGCCCACTACCCACTATAGCTAGTGCATTCAAGGCACATAATGGGCATGTTGACTAATTTTTATTTCTTAGTCCGTCTTGTAGACTATTAAAAAATATTGGACACGTATTTTTTCTTTTTTTTTACGTAATCAAAAAAGTAACGGCGATATATTGAGTTGAAATTTCGCGTGACGTCACTATTCTGACAGTTTGTATGGCGGTTTTAGCGGTTAGTGACGTCACGATCCCCTCACCCTAAACTTTAATGCGCTTTATCTCTGTATATTTTAATTTATTTAAAAAAAGCAAAAAAAGTAAGTGTCTATTGTTTTTTTATTTTCTAACTAACGAACTAATTAGAATTTTGATTTTCAAAAGTAGTCCACATCCCCATTATATGATATCACTAGTTGTGCCCCGCGGTTTCACCCGCGTTAATTTCAGAGTTCCCGTGGGAATTCCGGGATAAAAAGTACCCTATGTGTTAATCTGAGTGTATGTCTATGTGTTAAGCTATATTATTGTAAAGTTTCATTTAAATCCATTCCGTAGTTTTTGCGTGAAAGAGTAACAAACATCCATCCATCCATACATTCTTACAAACTTTCGCGTTTATAATATTAGTAGGATATTATCATCATCATCATCCTACTAATATTATAAATGTGAAAGTGTGGATGTTTGGATTTTTGAATGTTTGGATATTTGGATGTTTGTTACTCAATCACGCAAAAACGGCTGAACGGATTTGGATGAAATTTGTCATGCACGTTGTCAGCGGTATAAAGAAGGAATTATAGACATCAGTGTCTTCCCTTATGTCAAACAATATTATAAAGACATATTGGAGAAATATAATTAGAGTAGAATAGCTTTGCGCATGTAGAAGCTAGTAAGTTGGTTTAGGCTGTGTGTGCGTTGATCCATCAGTCATTCAGGACAAAGCATTTTATATGTATAGACTATAGATATTTAAGTTAGAATAAACTAGTTTTTCTCTGTCGTTTCGGCCGCATAATTTTATGTAACAGTGTACACAATGTCAGTGTACACAGTGTACACAGTGTACTAACGCCCGCGGTTGTAGTCGCGTAAAAGATTCCCTCGGGAACGAATCACATTTCCTTGGTCACTATAAAGTATAAAGTAAAAAAATAAAAAGTTTTTTTTTCTTCAGTTGGCGACTCCATACCTACTGAGCTCCGTCGCCCCGCCCACCTGTAACGTTCCGTTCTACCAGCCCCTAGATCACGCGTGGATACGTGGCTTATAAAAGCGTTTGTCGTAAAACGGACCGCTCACTCGGTGTCCTACCCCCGAAGTTCACGGGTTGAAGTTACCGCACGAAGGCAATTAAGTTGTGGAAATTTTAATTAACCCCCTTCAAAAGTCAGCCGGCCTTTGAGTAGAGGTAAGTTCTGAGCAGTCTATTTTTGGTATGATATTTTTGGATATGCGGGTATGCATTTGTTAGGAGTTATGACTTATGGGAGTTAAATAGACCTACATACAAAATAACATTAGATCGAGATTTTAACGACGGTTGCAATAAAATTCTTTTAAATAAACAAAATTTTTATTACTTATAATCCTTACTAATATAAATGCGAAAGTGAGTTTGTTTGTTTGTTTGTTACGCTTTCGCGCTTTAACGGCTTAACCTGACATTTTGCATACCTGTTATGAGGGGTACAAAGAAGGACATAGGGTACTTTTTATCCCGGAATTCCAGCGGGAACTCCGAAATTAACAAAGGTAAAACCGCGGAGAATATAAAGTACAGTACCTACTTAGCTGGGTAGCTCTAATACTCTAGAACGGTGTCTGCTTTTGGAACTGTGAAAAAATCAAGCTTCTAACTAAAGTCTAAACGCAATCAAACCTTGCAATCAAAGCAAGTTGACGCGCGCAATCGGATCGAACTCTAGTATAGGGTACTGAATGAATTACAACAATCACAAATCAGCGCTAGGAGTGCTCGCACTCGTAGCAACATGCTGAGGCAGTGACCGTTGTGGTTATGGGGACGCACCACACAAACACCTCTAGTCCTCATTTTGTTCTCATAATCATCAATACTAATATTATAAAGAGCAAAAGTTTGTGAGTTTGTGACGTTCTAGGGGGTAATCTCTGGATCTACTGAACCGATTTTGAAAATTCCTTTACTTATAGGAAGCTACAGTGATCTTGAGTAATATAAGGTACTTTTTAACCCGGAATTCCCGCGGGCACGCCGAAATAACTGCGGGTGAAACCGCGGGGGTCAGCTAGTATTGTCTGTCATATATTTTAATTTTTTGTTATATCATGTTTGTATAAAATAACTGTACTTTACTGTGTTGTATTTCTGTTTCCAAATAAATGCCTTTTCTTTCTTTCTTTCTTTCTTTCATAAACGGCAAGCACTGTTAAAGCAAAAGTTTTCGCAAACCGTAAATTAGTAGTTTTTCTTTTTTTTTTTATTGTGAACCGGATAGGCGTGTGACCACAGCTCACTTTTAAATGAGCGTGGTCGAAGATTGTGAATACACCTAGCCTGGGATGGGAACTGCCTTCCAAATGAGGCTGCCGGAACACACCGTTAGGTGCTCGGCGACAGGTTTTTAAACTCGAAGGTGGTAGCTAGCCAGCCGGGCACTAGAGAGTACCCTACCACCATGCTAAGGTTTTCCCATGATGTTTTCCTTCACCGACAGCTCAAGCTCATTGTAAGGTTTGAACCTACGTCTTGCTGCGTTTGATCCTAACTCTCCGACCACTGAGCTATCCATTCCATTACAAACTCGAAAAAAAAAGAAATCTTCGGGCAGTTCCACAGTGATGGACGAACTATTCGAGTCGATGTTTTGTAAAATCAATCGATCACATACATGTACCTACATGGTGCTATTTTTAATATAATTAAGTCTAATTAACGCTAGATTAGTAAATTGCACCCGTGTGAAGTTGATTGTAGCCGTTGAATCCTATTTTTGGATTCCAATTTCATAGTATTTTTGTCGCTGAATCCCAATGTACAAATCATGAAAGAATTTCATTAACAAACCAGCTGGTGGTCACAGTTTTAATATCGTGAATTATGGGGTTCTCTCAGGAACTCTTAAATGTGTCGAGACAAAAGTCTATATGTCTATATGTTTATACATACATATTATATAAGATAATATATTAAATTCGTTCTGTTACGTCAACCATGTGGGTAAAAAGGATGAAGAATTTCGTGCCCTATACCGTTAAATAAAAAGCTATAGGAAACAAGAAATAAAACGCAATGGTTGCAAAATCAGCAAGGTGCTTTATGTGAGAAGCTGTGATATGTTCTTGAAATAAAATCAAATTACTTATACGTATTTCTTTAATCAATACGGCCTATACCGACACATACCTACACATAAGTAGGTACTTAAAATAAACTTTATTCAAAATCGGCGACGCCAAATTAAGAAAGGCGGTTCAAAATAGAGAACCTGCAGTTATGAAAAAGTGTCGTGGAACACTCGGATAGAACGAAGTTTCTGCACCCCGTAGTATCCGAGGAAGAAAAAACCAATAAGCAACCAAAAATAATCGTTCCAAAAACCATTAACCTATGACGCCGCGACGGAAAATTTCTTTCACGCATCCGTACCGTGCGATAAAGAACTTCGTTCTAAAAAGGATCACAGAACCCTGTCAACAAATCTGTGGAGGTTGTTGATTTGTACACTTTTTTTAAAAACCAAGCTCTATGTCGTGTTTTGTGTTTTTTTTAGTAAAATTTGCGACCGTTGCGCGTTGTTATCAAGTCAGCTAAGAAAGGATTCTAAATTGACACGGGTGAAACTGCAGGGAACAGCTAGTTATCCTTTTATGTGGGGACCAATAAACTCCTTTTCTTTCTTTCTTATATTCAGGGTGTAAGCTTAAACAAGGTGGTTATTGAAAAGGGATGTTTAGCACCCGATTCTCGTGTTAGATATCTAAACAAATAATTTTTGACTTACAAAAAAAACCGCCTAAAGCCTAAACCGCTGATCGTAGAGACCTGAAACTTGGAGGGTGTGTTCTTTGTATGACGTAGGCATCCGATAAGAAATGAGTTTTGAAAATTCAACCCCTAAGGTAATGAAAGGGGGTTGCAATGTTTGTATGGAACAATTCCGCGTCAACTTCGAAATTTATCGCGGGTGAAACCGCGCGGGACAGCTAGTAATGTATAATTGTTGAAGATTATGAATGTTTTTTAATCTGTTGTGATTTTTGACAGACTACGTGAATCTATGATAAAAAAAAAGAAATTGTTTGGGGTTGTTAGTTGGTGAACGATAAGTAGACTTGTAATTGATAGGTAAGCATAACTATGAAACGTTAGTAAAAGATGGCTGATTCGAACAAAGGTGTAATTTTATTGCTCATTGATTCCATTGAATAAAAAGTGTGAAATAAAGTGTGCGTGGTGAATAATAAGACAGGTATGCAAAAGAACCCGGGCACACACACACGTCCATATAAATTGACTTATAATTATTATAATATAATATTATAATTGAAAAACTTCAACGAAAGTTTGTGAAACATCTTAACTACCGTTCTCGAGTTGTTTCCTCGGATTATGGGGACTCGTGTAAACACCATAATCTGCTACCCCTTAAGGATAGACGTACTATGCTAGACATGCTATTCCTGCACGATGCTTGTTGTAGCTCCATAGACTGTCCGGATTTCACCTCTCTTGTCTTGCAGCTGCGAGCACCCACCAAACGGACTCGACATACTCAATTTTTTAGAGTTGAGATATCTCGAACGAATTATTTTAAAAACTCTCCGGCATTGCGATTAAAAAATGTATATAACACACATTTTTCTAGTTTAGATATTTTTAATCTTTCGAAATCTACATTTAAAAGTGGGTTGAACGAAATTTTACGAGAGCAAGATCTACATATATAAACTCCCGAAAACATACACGCGCACGAACACACGCACATGCACATACACGCACACGCGCACACACACACACACACACACACACACACACACACACACACACACACACACACACACACACACACACACACACACACCACTCACAGAGTCAAACACGCAATATGCATACCTATCTATTCATGTATAATAATAGTGCTGTTTAATTTAACTAGGTGTCAACATAATGTAATGGTATTTTTTTTATGTCTATAGTGTACAAAATGTTAGTCCGTAATTGGCAGTAAGCATTATACAAAAGTACTGTTAATTAGCTTTTAAGTGCTGTGGATTAAAGTAAATAAATAAATAAATAAATAAATAAATAAATAATTCACCGGAGGCAGAACCTCGCCTCCAAAATAATGTTGGTATCTCCATTTTTTTATGATTCTATTATGACATGCACGGCAGGTCTGTCTGTACAAATCAAATAATACTACATAGGTACCTACTTTAACGTTTTGTCCAATTTTATTTTTTCGTTTGATTGTACTTAATAAAGTATTTTGAGCACATTTTTACTTGTTATGAGTAATTTGCTTTATTGCGTCAAATCATAGCTTCATTATTAGACTTTTTCCTAAATTGTATCTTCGAAAACACCGTTGGTGTAGTGGTAAGGTTGGTACTGACTGCTAAGCCGGGTGTCGCAGGTTCGATGCCCATTCTCCAATATTTGTAACTAGTTGTCCGGTTTCACCTGCGGTATTATGTAACTTTTGTGTCTATCATTTTTCGGTTGCAATAAAAAAATGACGGTTTTGCGATTTTAATACGCACGTACGTGTTGTGCGCGTGTGCGTGTCGTAACTCGCAAGGTTGACAGCGAGCTGATAGTAACTCTGTAAGGTTGACAGCGAGCTGACAGTAACTCTGTAACTGTCAGCTACCACCAAACTTTCGCGGGGCATTCACAGAACTTCCTGTATGTCTTCGTGAATGTGTCTAATTTTTTGTAAAATGCGTTTTTTTTACTGTGTGCGTGCAATAAAGCATATTTTAATTGAATAGAATTGAATTAAAGATAATAATAATAATAATAATAATAATAATAATAATAATAATAATAATAATAATAATAATAATAATAATAATAATAATAATAATAATAATAATAATAATAATAATAATAATAATAATAATAATAATAATAATAATAATAATAATAATAATCCACTTCACAACACACGGATCTACTTGATCCCACACTAAGCTATAAGCTTGTGTCGTGGAAACCAAGCAAACGTGGTATATACTACACATATTATTACATATATATTATACTATAGATATATATACACACCCAGACTGGAAAATGGAACCCTGTGTTCATCACACAAAGTCCACCCCCACCGGGAATCGAACCCGGAACCTCTTGATTAGCGGGCAGGCATGGTGACCATTGCGCCAATCGCCAATCCAGTATGAGTATTCTTTGATCCAAACTTACGAACTTAAAAACATAGTTGAAACTTGCAAATCTTACATGTAAGTAGGACCTACTAGTAGATATTATAAAAAAGTAGATATATATACCTACCTACTTTTCTATAATATATCTAGTAAATAACAAAAACTATGATATCTAGAAGGTAGTGTAGATTTCAAGAATTTAAGAACTCAAATACCAGCGAACATGAAATTAATTGAGCACCTATGTATTAATTATTAAAAGCCACTATATTATAAATATGAAAGGGTTAAATCTTTAATAAATAACATCTTCAAAAGAACACATCACACGTTGTTACGTAAAATTAAATACTTAATCTACCGACCGAACGTGTTTTATTACGAAAATTGAATATTAAAACTGATTAAATTTCACATTTACTTATTAAGAATTAATGTATGAACAAAAACCACTGTTGCTTTGGCGGCTGGAATCACTTCAGTTCGGGCGTTTGGGGGGTTGAAAGCTGTTTTGGGACGCATTAGAAGAAATTTCATTAAGCCAGTTAGAATTGGGGTAAAATATATGAAAGCGGCCCTGTGTATGTAGGTGTTTTTTTTTTGTTACGGCGTCGCGCGGTTCGGGCATTTTGCCAGTTTCAAGGTAGGGAAACGATGATATAAACATGAAAAGGATGCGGATTCGGAATTTTGGATAGGATCAGGAGACTGTAGGTTATTGGTTTACATAGGTAACCATAAATAATATTATTATATATTACTAGCTGTGTCCCGCGGTAATTTTGGAGTTCCCGCGGGAATTCCGGAATAAAAAGTACCCTATGTCCTTTTCTGTACCCCTAACAACGTGCATGCCAAATTTCATCCAAATGCGTTCAGCCGTTTTTGCGTGATTGAGTAACAAACATCCAAACATCCACACTTTCAAATTTATAATACTATTATTTATTTTTTACGTTTAACATTGGTTTAACTATGGAACACTACTACCAAAGAATACATAATACATATTTCTACCTACGTAGGTAATAGTAAAGAAGCGACACTCTTCGCCTCCTACCGAAAGTTCGGTGGCGGTTTCAGAGAAAAAAAATGTCACAATATGTAGAATATTCTACAAGATCGATATAAAAATAGAAATAATAATCATAACAACAATCCACTTCACAACACACAGATCTACTTGATCCCACACTAAGCTTGTGTCGTGGAAACCAAGCAACACGTGGTACTTATATATACTACTAGCTGTCCCCGCAGTAATTTCGGAGTTCCCGAGGGAATTCCAAGATAAAAACTATCCTATCTTTTAAGTTGGCCCATATTATGAATGGTTACAAAATTTTATCAAAATCCGTTCAGTAGTTTCGGAGTCCATCGCGGACTAACAACGTGACACGTGATTTATATATATTAAAGATAAGATTATATTACATTACACTATAGATATATAAACACACCCAAACTGGAAAATGGAACCCTGTTTTCATCACACAAACCGCACCCCCACCGGGAATCGAACCCGGAACCTCTTGATTATCGGGCAGGCATGGTGACCTGCTGCGCCAGTCGGTTGCTCAAAATGATCTTAATTGCTTTTAAAAGTTGTATAGGTATTCTATTAGTGTAGCAAGAGGTACCTAGCAAGTTGAATTTCCCTTGGAAATTGCCAACTTGGTGGCATTTTGCGCAAGTTAACCTGCATGTGCATAGTCTGAAGGTACTATAGTCGATCTATTCGAAGCTGCCTACTGAAGTTAGGATGGAAACAGAATACATATAGGTAATAGTTGGACATTATTTATTTATTTATTTTTATTTATTTATGTTGTGGCAACAAACAGTCATATATTAAATCTTAATTTTTACAATATTTCGTATTACTATTAGCAAGTTAGAGCATTTGCTCTAACTTGCTTTGCAACGGTGGCGGGTGGCGCGCATGGCCGCTCCTAATGTCTCCTCTAGTTAATTTATTTGCTCTGTGATGCTACCTAAAATTTGTATGTCTACCCACCCAATATTACTCATTTTTCTGAGGTCTAATAAAACTCTTTTTTCTTTCCCTTTTTTCGAGAATGTTATTGTTTGTTCTTTGTTGGTTACAAATGACATTTGGAACAAATCAATCACTTAATGACAACAAAAGCTAACCCTTCTGAAAGCCTGGACTCTGAGGCCTGGACCAAAGATAAATAAATACAAGCTTACATTTTAAGAAAGATATCAAATTATGATTAAAATGGTCCTTTGTCTGCTTCATGGTTTTGGTCAAATACGTTTGAGTTTTGACTTTGTTGCCAGTTTTTATTTTGGTATATCTATACCTAGTAGCTACAGATAATCGAATTATAATAGGTAGGTACTTAAAGCTTGATCAATTTAGATTAAAAATCTGTATCCTTACTGATAATTAATGCTAGAGTGAGTTTGTTTGTTTGTTACGCTTTGACGGCTAAACGGCTCAACCGATCACCCCGAAATTTTGCACACACGTTGTCAGGGGTACGTAGAAGTACATAGGCTACTTTTCATCATACTATTCATCCCGGAAGAGGAGTTTGTGACGTTGTAGGGGTAATCTCTGGATCTACTGAACCGTTTTTGAAAATTGTTTCACTTATAGGAAGCTACGGTAGTCCTGAGTTACATAGAGCATTTTTTATCCTGAAATTCCCTCGGCAACTTTGAAATTACCGCGAATGTAACCGCAGGGGACAGCTATAGTAAATAAATAAAACTCGTCGATAGGCATCAAGGAAAATCTAAAGGGTAGGTACTTTTCCAAAGATCTGAAGTGACTTTGAAGTATGGGCAATAAAAGTTTTTACGACTGCCAACCAATTAGCGCCTTAACTGTAAATAAATCCGGTTTGATTGAGTCATTTAAGATGATAGATACATCTTGGTAGAGTTAACACTCTCTGACGCTTTAAGCAAAAGTGTGATCAGTGTCCATTTCATTAATTAGATAAGAAGTTGCGTCTGTGTGGGGTTTCAGTCATTCGCCGCAAAATATAGGGTAGGTACATTCCGTATCAAGAGGGTCAGCAAATCTTCGATTTTTGTGTCCGTGTCACCAAAAGTAGGTTCTTTCGTTCGACTCGGGCATCTATTGGTTTTGAACGTAATTTTGAATATTAAACCTTAAAATTTAAAGGCATAGAACCGCATTTAGCGCAGGCAGTGGGAAACAATTTCAATGGTAGTGGAACCACCTTACTTCTTGCCGTCGGCTGCCGTCGGCACAAACGAGCGCAAACTTTTGTGCTTCGAATTGCAAACGGAATTACCTACCTACGGTTTATGTGAGCGAATCCACAAAGTTTCTCTGATGACAATATTCTAATGAGTAGGTACTGTAATAAATAAGAAAGTAGGTACCTATAGTTGCTTAGTCAAGCTTTAAAATAGAAGCTAATTTTAGCCTGTAAGGATATAGCATTGTTATTACAAATAAAAATTAGAGAAATCTTTGTGTAGGTATCTACCCAATATCTAGTGTTATAACATTCCAATGCATGCATGATTCGCTCCAACAGTACCTAGAGCACAGAACCTAGGGATGTTTTACTTCGGTACTTCTTCTTTTTGGGTCTTTTAAATAAGAAGCCACAGACAATACTAGACATTTAAATCACCATTCACAAAAGTAACGCCCACGTAGCAGAAGTTGGCGCGAATTTAGACGCGACGGCGCGCCGCCATGTTGCTCGCACGTTCCGTTTCTCGTTACGGTGTTGCCAACCGTGAAAATAATATCCGACGCGCGCTGAATTCGCGCCTTTGAGTTGCCAACATTAACGTAATTTAAACTTCGAATGTTATTAACGGATAAAATTAAGTGTAAATTTGGAACGGATTGGAGTTTGTTCAAACTTGTAACACAAACTAGATACTATTTTAGATTAATAGACTGAAGATTATTAATATAATGGCGACGTTTGCCATTATTGTTAAGCATCTGCCTTACAAGTAGGTCCGCCAATGTCAAGCGTTTCAAATTCCGTTAGGACGTTTTACTCCCACTTGGATAAAAATGCTTTCAAATGAAATGAAAATTTAGTTGAGCGCCTATCCCTATTCCAGGTCGGCGACGCACCTGCATGCCTTCTGGTGTTGCAGATGTCTATGGGCGGCGGTAATCACTTACCATCAGGTGTACCACTTGCCCGTTTGCCCCCCATGGCATGATTTGATGATGAATGATTTTTTTGATGTTAGTACCGTATATTATTTCATATGCATTTAGTGAAAAGCTGTTAATTTGAAATTACAAACAGAGACTTCAATTTTATTCAAATGTCTAGATGTCCAGATCTAGACAAGATATTAAACTCGATCTTTCCTTATTTTGTACTAGCTGTTCCCCGCAGTTTTACCCGCGATAAGTTGAGAGTTCCCGAGGGAATTTCGGTATAAGAAATACTCTATGTCCATATCTGTACCCCTGACAACGTGTATGCAAAATTTTATGATGATCGGTTGAGCCGTTACGGCGTGAAAGCGTAACAGACAGGCAGACAGACAGACAGAGTTCCTTTGTGATTTATAATATTAGTACGGATCAAAAATTGTCAGAATTGTTTACATAATATACTTACGTAAGAATTTATCATACTGACTGTACGTACCTACTTTGCGTTTTCAATAATCCTTCGTTAGCAAACAGTGCATCAGAGCAGACATTTTTATCCGCTCCTCTATCTGTGTTTAGTTAGAAAACTAAGGTACAATCAAGCGCGGACCTATCCATTGTTCCTGAATTGAAGTCCGAGCTATTGTCCGAACATCTCAAATCGAATGGTGTAGGGATGGAAGGTACCGCTCCGTTTTATCGATAAATTGTAGACTCTTGATCGTAATGTTGTTTAAGGAAGCGACGATTTATTTAAGTGACATCTCTCTCTATTGATTGCAACTTTGATTAGGAAAGAGTAAGTTCTGAGAGTAGTTACACGTATAGTTTGTAATGGATGCAAAAATAAATTTATTTAAAAAAGTTAAAAAAGAAGCACTGACTTCAAAATTTAAATGCTTCATTCATAATAACTGTTTTTCTAAATGCACTGAGCGTGTTTGATTTAAAGTATTAAGTAAGTAATATAATTACATTAACTGAATTAAGGTTACAGATTTTCTTGCCTCCCATCGGATGGCCGCAGAAAAGAGCTTTAAATAGCTTCAAGGCTTTTTTAAGGATAGCACCATTATTTAAGGGGATATTATAAATTTGAACTGCCACTTATTAAGTCAAAGGCACTCCGTCAAGCTATCTGGGTTACGTATGAGTTATGTTCTAAAAAAATACACCTTTCGACTGTTTATATAGGTACATAAAATCCAGCCGAAGTGTCGATTTTACATATTATCTGACAAGTAACAGTGAATCCTTCCGTAAACCACGATATTAGATTGTCATGTGAGATTTACCGACAAACACAAGTGTAACATCGACACATATGCAGAACTTCACTATTGCAACCTGTTGAACGTACCGTTACCGTCGAGCTAGGGGCGGGTGGTTAGTTATCGAAATTGTAAACGGTTCGAGGGCGCCAAATTGCGTGGGTAAATGGAGTAACGTCTTGTTGTTCCAAAAAAATAATATCTAATATTATTATTTTTCTGTCATAAAATGTTTCTTGTAAAGTATTTACAGGATTCAATATCATACATGATGAAAATCTAAAAGGAGAGTAGGATAATATTTGCCTAGACGATTTTTCTTTACGTTCTTTATTATTCATAGCAAATAATAACTCATGATAAATATGTATTATACAAAAAAATTTATAGTTATGTGAATGAATAGTAAGGATCCACATGTATACTGAAAATTAATTGAATCGTTTCTGGGTGCTCGTCACTAAATATAGATAGGTATCTACATATTTTATATCGCTAAAAGGCAAATTTTGCTTTTATGCCGACAGCCGTAGGTGTAAAGTACGAATTTTGTATTCAATCACGATTTTTGATAATTGGTTCCGATGTCAGTTTTCGATTTTTTGGCGTCGATGTAAAAATATTTTATATTTTAGGTTACGTAACTGTGCCCCGCGGTTACACCGGCGGTAATTTCGGAGTTCCCGCGGGAGTTCCGGGATAAAAAGTACCCTATGTCCTTCTCTGTACCCCCGACAACGTGTATGCCAAACTTCATCCAAATCCGCTCAGCCATTTTGATGTTATATAAGTTAGTTGCGTTAGTTTTTTTTGTTATTTAAAAGTACAACAGTCGCTGCCGAAGCTAGTCGTCTTCTCAGCGATGACATTGGCATTGTGCAGAACGAGAAACGACAATGGCTATATAACATAGGTTAACTGAGGTTGTTGGTGGTAACTCACAATCTCCGGAGTTCCCGCGGGAATTCCGCGATAAAAAGTACCCTCTGTCATTCAGGGGTTTTAAAATCGGTTCGGTTCCAGAGATTACCCCTACAATCTCACACTCGCGAACTCACCAACTCCAGAGTTCCCGCGGGAATTCCGGGTTAAAAAATACCCTATGTCACCGATCACTGTAGCTTCCTATAAATGAAAGAATTTTCAAAATCGGCTTAGTAGATCCAGAGATAGCTGTTCCCCCGTGGTTTTACCCGCCTGAAGTTCGGAGTTCCCGCGGGAATTCCGGAATAAAAAGTACCCAATGACACTCAGGACCACTGTAGCTTCCTATAAGTGAAAGAATTTTCGAATGTCACAAACTCACAAACTTTCGCTCGTTATAATATGTATAAGTATAGATGACGTGACAGTCTGTACGCACCGTGAGTTCCCTTACCCTAGGTAAGCACATAAAATAAACAAGATCCCACCAAAAACATTGTCATGTAAAATGTTGCCAAGACGAGACTATAATAATATGACGGGCACTGTCAAAAAGTTATCAGATCTCATGTAGAGCCAAGCTTCTAGCCGTACACGCCCTAACTTTACAAACTCTACACCTTAGGCAAAATATGTGGCTTGGCCACTTCGCTACATTCACACGGGTGAAAAATGTATCCACTGTTCATTACTTTTCTGTTATACAATACAATAGTTCTTGTAGTAATGAAACGGCCAAACCACATATTATATTGACTAAAGTTGGGTAGATAGATAGAGGTAGTGCCCTTGCGCTTCGCTTGACTCGTCTTGGCGGGGGCACTACCGATACTTCGAACGATAAGTGGTCCAGCTATCTTTGGAGCATGGTTTGCGCATGTTTCCATGCAATGAACACGATAGATGATCGTACATACTAATAAATCAAGATCGATCACTCCAGCCGATAACGGTAACATCGGATGATTAGTTTTTAATTATTTAATCGAAAGGTAGGTATATCGTACGGTACGTGGTAATATATTAACACAGTACCTACATGTAGATAACAAATCTAGTCCACATTTAATTATGATTTGAAGAATACAAGCTTTGTTATGATAATATAGGGATGTGGACTACTTTTGAAAATCAAAATTCTAATTAGTCCGTCAGTTAGAAAATAAAAAAACAATAGACACGTATTTTTTGCTTTTTCAAATAAATTAAAATACACAGAGATAAAGCGCATTAAAGTTTAGGGTGAGGGGTCGTGACGTCACTAACCGCTAAAACCGCCATACAAACTGTCAGAATAGTGACGTCACGCGAAATTTAAACTCAATATATCGCCGTTATTTTTTGATTATGTAAAAAAAGAAAAAATACGTGTCCAATATTTTTTAATAATCTACAAGACTTAAAATTAGTCAACATGCCCATTCCGTTAAACCTATGGATATAAGTTGGATATAAAATATAACAAAGCTGCTTAAAAAACTGTAGGTAGAGATCGTCTAAGCTAAAATGACGCGCCCCTCCATCGGTTGTGCGTAAGCACACGCACAACCGTTAAAATATCGATACAACACCATTTACGAGTTACGACACATATATCTAAATCTGGTCTGTCTGTTCATCACAAGTGCGCAATACTGTCGCCGCACTCACACTAATTGAATAGATATTACCTGATAACGATCCCGCACATCTAAAACTGCTATTGAAGTAGTGGGGCGTGATATTAGTTTAGACTAGCTGTGCCCCGCGGTTTCACCCGCGATCATTTCGAAGTTCCCGCGGAATTGTTCCATACAAACTTTAAAACCCCTTTTCATCCCCTCACGGGTTGAATTTTCAAAAATCCTCTCTTATCGGATGCCTACCTCATACAAAGAACATACATAGCTACTGTCTGCACAATATTTCATTTATCGTAAAATCTAAGTGACCATTTAGACCTTTAGGCCTATAGACTGTTCTGGCTCACAGCATTAGTTCAAGAGCATATTACACACATCGCAATGTTTGCGAGACCACTTCTGTTTCGACGCTATGACTAAAATTTAAACTGCACGTACCTAATACTTACTTTATATTATGTGGGTATTTCGAGCGAAATATTAGGTCCTTACATATGAAATTGGCGTTTTCTAAGGGAGGAACATAAAGTCGATTTTTTTTTTTAATCTTACTATCCTACTAATATTATAAATGTGAAAGTGTGGATGTTTGGATGTTTGTTACCCAATCACGCAAAAACGGCTCAACGGATTTGAATGAAATTTGGCATGCACGTTGTGGGGGGTACAGAGAAGGACACAGGGTACTTTTTATCCCGGAATTCTCGCGGGAACTCCGAAATTACTGAGGGTGAAACCGCAGGGCACAGCTAGTCCTACTTCTTACTAATATTATAAATGTGAAAGAAGATATCCAAACTTTGAAAAAGAATGGTGATCTGTTGGAGCAAGGTCTGAGAAGTGCGGTGGATGTCTTAGACATTCCAATTGAAGCTCCTCTAATTTGGTAGCCGCCTGTTGTGCAGCGTGTGTTCAGCGTTGTCCTGAAGCAGCAGTGGCCTAGAGCGATTGACTAGCCTCGGTTGTTCAGCTTTTCCATCATGGTTTGCAGTTGCCGATAATAGAAATCCGCCGTAATCGTCTGGCCAGATTTAAGAAAGCTGTATATAGTGAGCGACACTGGCACTAGTCCACCAAACGCTCAAAAGTATTTTTTTTTTGAGTCAATTTTCGCTTCGGGCAGGATTTGGCTGGTTCGCCAGGGTTCAGCCATTGCGATGAGCGTTTCCGATTATCGTACAGGATCCAATTTTGATCACAGGTAATGCTTCGATTTAAAATGCCTTCATTATTGAGTAATGTAACGCAACGCGCATGTTTTTCGGTTTGTTGCACTCAATTCATGCGGTAGTACCTACCCATATATGCACTCTTTCAAGCTTTTTCACCTTCCCAATTTGCTTCAATTAAAACAGTTTTATCCCTAACACCACAGCCTGCAACCAGGTCGGACGCGGTTTGCGACGGATCCGCTTCCACAATAACTTTCAATTCTTCATTATCAACTTTGGTCTCCAGCCGTCTTTGGGGCTTGTTCTGCAGGTCGAAATTTCCAGAACGAAAACGTTGGAACTTTTTTTTTTTTTTTTTTTATGTCATAGGGGGCAAACGGGCAAGTGGTACACCTGATGGTAAGTGATTACCGCCACCCATGGACATCTGCAATACCATGCAGGTGCGTTGCCAACCTGGAATGGGGATGGGAACTGGTTTTCAAGTGAGGCTGCCGGAACACACCGTTAGGTGCTTGGCGACAGATTTGCAACTTGAAGGTGGTAGCTAGCCAGCCGGGCACTAGAAAGCGCCCTACCACCATGCTATGGTTTCCTCACGATGTTTTCCTTCACCGACAGCTCAAGCTCATTGTTAGGATTTGAACCTACACCTTGCGGCGTTTAATCCGAACGCACTAACCACTGAGCTATCATCGCTGTAGACTCAAACTCAAAACGCACTGTGTTTTCTTGTGCGATATCGCCACGATACACATAATTAATCCTTCGAGCCGTTTCTGCAGCACTGGTGCCACGATGAAACTCATATCTACTCGTATATAACGCGATATTTCAAATTATATACTTTGTAAACTGAGTGACGCAAAGAAAAAACCAAAAGAGGAAAAAACAAATGAATGGCTTATAGCACATCCAGAACTAGAAGTTTAGTTGAGCGTTCCTGAGAGAACCTGAGCGTTCCTAAGAAAAAGGGGCTTACAGACAGACGGACAACGAAGTAATCAAATTCAAATTTCCAAATTCTTCATTACTTAGGACTGGTTGTTACAATCATTTACAATCCTCAGATGGTTATTAGAACTAAGTTGAAAGGACTGTCAGTTCGGATCCTATAAAGGGATAGATATTTATAAAGAAAAATAGGTAGGGTTCAATTTCTTTTTTGCCAGTGACGCTTAAAGTGCTATAAACGCTATCACAATTGTTCCCAGATCCACCATGCGACTTATCCTGCCCGCCATCTTGTTCGTGTCCGCCATTTTGACGATATCAGCGCAGGGCCAGTACTCGCGTCCGCGCCGCCCCGAGCGCTTCGACACCGCGGAACAAATATCCAAATATCTGAAAGAGCTGCAAGAATACTACTCCGTCCATGGACGAGGGAGGTACGTTGGCCTTTGAAAAACACCTTTGCATAAATACAGGAGGAAATGGGAAGGACCACAGGGAAGGATTTAGAAGGATAGGTATACTTACTATTAACCGTTTTCGGCGCATACCAATTTAGTTCTTGCTAGATACTTATTAAATCAAATTTCCCTAATGTTTTGTAACTTTAGCAGGCAGCACAAGTAGATACGTACCTAATCGATTTATTGGTTTGACAATGGTTTTTTAATTTAAAATTTCATTTTTATTTTCAGATATGGCAAAAGACAAATGCACATATCCGATGCTTCCGTAATTTTTCGAGAGACGCCGTTCTTCGACCGCAGCAATAACGACGACCCACTCTCTACGAACCTTGGTTTCTTGTAAAATAAAAAGCAATTCCCGTTCAGTGTCAATTCATACAATATTTATTTTATTTAGACTTTTCTACCTCTTAGGATAGTGAATGTGTTTCTAGTTTCTATATTAATTATTATTTGTTGATACGAAAGAACCATGTACCTACCTAGATAGACTATCTAGTCAATTAAAATGTGTATAATTTTAGTCAATTTAATAATTAGTTACCTATAAGTATGTATTTATTTTTGGAATTAATTTTTAAAACGGTGCAGGATCAACGACCGCCCATTTCACCAAGATTTATATTAATTGCCTATAATTATTAATTATTACTCTCAAAGGCTGCAATAAAGTATAGAGTATCTATGAAGTGGGCATAGACTATAGATTTATAGATAAAGAGTGATTTTGTAAGGACATGGCACAAAAACTACCTACCTATCTAGATTCTAGAGTAGAATCTAGACATATGATTAAAGATGGCGTTTATCTTATCTTATCTTATCTTAGACAATAGGGTGGGCAAGCAAAGCCTCGGCACTTCGACCCTTGGGATCTTTTGTACCATCTCCATCCTGTACTCCTCCCTCTACTCCCTGAAAACCTCGACGGCGAAGGCTAGTGTGCAGTGGAGGGGTAAGAGCCTAAAGTCCTCTGGTTCTGGGTAAGCCGTCCCCAGAAGGTCCATTCGTTGACGAGCCAAGGCATCGCACTCGCACATAAGATGTGCCATTGTTTCCACCTCTACGCCGCACTTCCTGCAGAATGAGTCGCTCGCGAGTTTCATTTTCGTGAGGTGTTCCTTTGTCCCGAAGTGACCTGTAAGCACACCAGTGATTAGGCGGGCCTGCGGGGCTATTACGTAACTTTTGTTTCTATCATTTTACAGTTGCAATCAAAAACATGGCGGTTTTGCGATTAAAAAATGTACTTTTTGACATCTACAATATCTAGCAATCAACCAAAATAAACATACTTCAAAAGTTGAAGCTGTCTAAACATGTTTAATTGATCACAAAATCGCAATTTATCTGATTGAAACTGAAATATGATAGCAACAATGAAAGTTACATAATAGCCTTGCTGATTACGACTTACGAGAAGTATGCTGCGTGACAGTTTCTCATCGGTTTTGTCGCCGATAAAGCGTTTGGAATGCCTGAGGCCCGTAGTCGGTGACCACTCCTGTGAGTGTCTTTTCCGGGCGTTTGCGCGTAAAGATGGCGCTTAGTCAGTATAAGAAATTATAGGACATTTTTTTTTTATATTTTTTATATTTCCAGCGATGTGTCTAATATAGGTAGTTTAATATTCAATTCAATTCAATCTGTCCAAATGGTTAACATTTGTGAACTTGTCCTTAAATATAAAATTTCGAGCTGGGAGAAAATTTTATATTTAATGCGTCTATAGCGTAATATTTACCTTTCCCCAATATTATTGTAGATAATTTATTACTAATATAATAGTTGCTTAGCTGCCTAATATTATTATATTTTTCTTTTATTTATCGTTGCTCATTAAAATGTACTATAAATTAAATATATTGATAATATACCTAAAGAACCTAAGCAAATAAGTAACTGATAATATAATTAAATAGAAGAGAAATCGTATTCCGAAAAATGCAAAGTGATTTTAAATGACTTGATGAAGTTGTTTTATTTTGAAACTATGTATATTCTGTATCCCTGGAAAATTTTATGCAGTACAGAACTATATGCTATGCTAGACATAACTCCTCGATGCTCAAATACTTCAATTTTAATGAGATGCTGGAATGTCATTTGTGAAGTTGGCATCTCATTCTTTAAATTGCGTTTAAATTGGTGAATCAACAGAACTATTATTGAAATCTATCAGGAACTGTAGAACTATGCTGGATGCAAGTAAAGCTGAAGTTTTTTTTTTGAGATGCCAACATTTGATATGCTAGGTTCACAGTGACCAGTTTGGCACGCGTCAATTTCGGAGTTCGCCGGGATTCTGGGATAAAAAGGAGATATCTAAACGTAGTATATTTATTACTCTGAGCCTAAACCCTATTGCTTAGCCTTTTTATGTAGTACCTAGCTATGCAAATTTGCATAGGTAATGATCGGTTGATTAATGGATAGATAGGTAAGGCGTGAAAAACTCATATTTGCATTTTTATAATATTACTAGCTGTGCCCCGCGATTTCATCCGCGGTAATTTCGGAGTTCCCGGTAATTCCGGGATAAAAACTATCCTATCTCTTAAGTTGGACCAGATACAACAAAGTGACCAAATTTCATCATGATCGATTCAGTAGTTTCGGAGTCCATCGCGGACAAACAACGTGACACGTGATTTATATAATTATATTAGATAGATTAAGATGGATTATTTCTCAAGGTTTTTTTATTTTGTAAAATCATAATTTTATGCGATGAACAAAACACGTTTTCTTTCAAGAACATAAACATTAGGTACGTCTGATAGAAAATAATACATCTTAGCTTTTAGTAAATAAGGTTACATTCACAAAAGCGCGTGTAGACTGTAGAGTTGCATTGAAATCGAAGCTAAACAGATTAATTTGCGCGCGCATCTAGGACGGACGGTCGGTTACATTAACCCTCATAGGTTCTTTATAGATGTGCGGCGGGCACTGTTAACCGGATTATATTAAGTTGGTAACAGGTATTTGGATCTGTTCTTAAATATAAAAAAGACTAATAACTGTAGGTAGTTCACAGGAAGATGAACGAACAAAAAATCCTTTCGCAATGAGTTTCGAACAAACACGCAAAAAAAAAACTTTAATTGGATCTATGTTCTTATTAATTGTGAAAAGCAAGTAGGTAAAGTACATGAAAATTATTTTAATTTCGGCTAGCTTTGGAAATATTTCATCGGAATTTAAAAAAAAAAGAGCGCTTGCAACTCGGTACATGACAAAAATGTTACTTACCTAATTGCGCCGGAAATCTGTCGTTTACAAATATTACACTTTTCGAATTTAACACACGTACTTACTATTTACATGTAGCACTAATATTAACGTGATTTCTAAATGCTACACACGATTTTTCGCAATTTCTGCTTACTTAGTGAGAAAAAAAATATTCTACTTCACTCCGTAGTCGGAATACAAAAAAATAACAGCGATATCTGTTCCATTAATACCAGTTACAGTCTTGGTACGTGAAACAACCTAAATACTAAGGCCGTCCCATTGTGTTGTACGTACTACGTCGTTTCGGAAGCGGATGCATAAGTGTCCATATTTTATACAAAAAACGAAACGATAAAAATATTTTACCAGTGGTTTTCCATACAAATATCCCAATATTTTTACAACAATTTTTCTATTCAATCGTTTCGGGACGAATGTAATATTGAAATTTTCACTTTTATAGAGCAAAACGTTTTTTATCAAAATATTATTATCTTTATTATTCCTAAAACCAAATTGTACCATAGTTATTTTGTATAATTATTATATCCTGAAATATATACCTAGTGTTTTATAGGCTTATTTTTAATAGACACATAGTCCGTGTGACAGTGGATCGAGTAGAGTGTGACTATTGCACGTAATCAAGACAAAAATATAAAGGTACGTACAAATCCTTAACCTAATATCAATTAATTATACAGTTTCCGCGTATTTTACTAAATATTGTGCTCAGAACGCGAAAATCTATAAACTTTAATTATACAGTTGTTATAATTCCTAATTTTACTTTAGTAGGTACTTTTCTCATTTGTACACATCAAAATCGCTGTGGACAGGAGTCTCGAGTTGCAGCCTAGAACTTTAAAAAACGACTGTATAATTAATTATGTATCAAATATTGACTGTAACTTGTTTTGTGTCTGAAAAAAAAAAAAATAAATAAATATCGGGTGCCAGAAAATATTCACCAGCACCTAGTTGGGCGCCAGAAAATGTTCACCAGCACCTAGTTGGGCGCCAGTAAATGTTCACCAGTACCTTGTTGGGCACCAGCAAATGTTCACCAGCACCTAGTTGGGCGCTAGTAAATGTTCACCAGTGCCTAGTTGGGTGCCAGTAAATGTTCACCAGCACCTAGTTGGGCGCCAGTAAATGTTCATCAGCACCTAGTTGGGCGCCAGAAAATGTTCACCAGCACCTAGTTGGGCGCTAGTAAATGTTCACCAGTGCCTAGTTGGGTGCCAGTAAATGTTCACCAGCACCTAGTTGGGCGCCAGTAAATGTTCATCAGCACCTAGTTGGGCGCCAGAAAATGTTCACCAGCACCTAGTTGGGCGCTAGTAAATGTTCACCAGTGCCTAGTTGGGTGCCAGTAAATGTTCACCAGCACCTAGTTGGGCGCCAGTAAATGTTCATCAGCACCTAGTTGGGCGCCAGAAAATGTTCACCAGCACCTAGTTGGGCGCTAGTAAATATTCACTAGCACTTACTCGGGCGCCAGTAAATGTTCACGTGTACCTAATTGAGCGCCAGTCAATGAGTGCCGGTTGAAATTCACCAGTACCTAGTAGGGTGCCAGTAAATGTTTACCAGCACCTAGTTGGGTGCCAGTAAATGCTCACCAGCACCTAGTTAGGCGTCAGTAAATATTCACCAGCACTTACTCGGGCACCAGTACTGCCGCGCTTACGAAAAACGCATTATGTACGATTTTTTGTGAAACAGATTACAGAGTTATATAGATATTCGGAATCAGAAAAACGAGCTCTATTACTTTCCCATACATACCATTGCAATATTCCTAATAAAACCCCGCTTTTTCAGTACTCTTAAACGCATTAACATAGTTATAAATAATATTTTACTTACTAAAAACGCATCACGCACAGTTAGTGCAGACTTCAGTTCTACACTGAACTATCTAACTAACATATCTATTGTAAAGGGTATTATAATGACCCGCTAAGCAAAACTGCATTATGTAATGTACTTAATGCGTTCATGATTAGTGTCACTAGGATAAAACCATAATAATTGATAAAAATAAGTTCTTTTTTTAAATTATAAATTTAATGTTAACTTTTTAATCATTATTATAAAAAGGAAAGTGTACCTTTCACTCTGCTGCACCTTTTAGTCCAAGATGCACCTCAATAGCTAACTTAGTTCCGGAGATATAGGTAAAATAATAAAAAAAAATTTAACCGCCTTTTTCGCGGATGTTGCAAAAAGGTACTTAATGCGTTTTTCGTAAGCGCGGCAGAGTAAGTGTTCATGTGTGCTTAATTGGGCGCCAGTCGATGAGTGCCAGTGGATATTCACCAGTACCGTACCTAGTCGGGCGCCAGTAAATATTCACCTGCGCCTTGTTGGGCGCCAGTCAATGTTCGACTGGACCTTGTTGGGTTTCTTAATACCAAAGGAGATTGACAGGGTATGGACCAAATGCTGCCCAGGATTAGGACTACCTTGACTGAGTTCCTTGCATTGCTTTATATTGAAAAATTATTTTTTTTTTCAAAATCGGTCCCGGAGAAAAAAAATTAACGTCAGTTTTGTTTGTACGTTTTATATAGTATGTATGTTCCCCGATTATTCGAAGACGACTGGACCGATTTGGAAAATTATTTTTTTGGTTGAAAGGGTATACTTCCGAGGTGGTACCACTGTCATTAGGTCAGGATCTGATGATGGTATATTGGAGGAATGGAGGGAACTTATCAAATATTATAGGCACACCTACCAATTTTGGGTATTTTTTGGAATATTTCATGCATTTGCTTTCGGAAAGCACCATTTGATAAAACTAATGATGAAGACAATAGATGACCAGCGGAACTACTCAATAATAGGTATTTCACAGGTTGCGATTCGATTACTTTAAGGTGGTTGCTGAGCAGTTTATGCTCATCACAGTGCATGTGGTGAAGTCAGTAAAACTCCTCAAAAATATACATCCTTCCATCGGGAAAACCATTTATTTATTGTTATTGTAATTAAGTATTTATTTTTACCCAATAAATAATACCTTTTTTTCCCACGACTCCTAGGATGGAATTAGACGCGCTTTATTTTATTGACTACTACTACTCTTAGGAACATATTGTACTACGTCTACATCCTGGGCAGCACTTGGTCCACCTTCCATGAATGTTTATGGTTTCCCGATAAATCTCAACAAAAACTATTTTTTTTCACGACTCCTGGGATAGAATTAGGCGCCCTTTATTTTACAAACTACTACTATCCTAAGGAACATAATGTACTATGCCTACATCCTGGGCAGCACTTGGTCTACCTTCCATGCAAGTTTATTGTTTCCCAATAAATCTCAACAAAAACATTTTTTTTCACGACTCCTGGGATAGAATTAGGCGCCCTTTATTTTACAAACTACTACTATCCTAAGGAACATAATGTACTATGTCTACATCCTGGGCAGCACTTGCGGAGCTAGGATGCGCAACACGATATGTTTATCGAACGAAAGATAAAATTGTCGACACGACAAATATTTGTGGGCGTCCAAGCAAAAAAGTGCAGTAGTGGGGTATTGAGTTAAGACTAGATTCGGTTGAACATTTTTTACCACTGGTAGACAAGACGATATATTATGTCGTCGAGAATCGAAAAAATGGCTCGATAAAATTTTATCATGTTGCGCATCCTAGCTCCGTTGGTCTACCTTCCATGCAAGTTTATCGTTTCCCGATAAATCTCAACAAAAACTTTTTTTTTCACGACTCCTCGGATAGAATTAGATGCGCTTTATTTTACAGACTACTACTACCCTAAGGAACATAATGTACTATGACTTTATTCTGGGCAGCACTTGGTCCACTCTTCATACAAAGATTGGCATTGTCCTTTCCGATCCGTAAAACCTTTGTAGACAATGATAACTATAATATTAGACCTTTTTGCTTCTCAAAATATATACTTTCGTATTTATCCACTTTCTTCACCAGGTTTTGTAGTTGACGTAAAAAATCAAAAGAATTCAACGATGGCACCAGCGAAATTTGGTCTATTCAAGACCCGAAGCCGTGACTACCAAGAGCAGCCTTCCACTGAGAACCTATTACAAAGCAGTAACGAGCAGAGTATGTAATCAATATCATTTATCATACAGAAGGTGTAAGCGCAGATGGGTGCTCCGCCTGGAATAGTACTAACTCCTCGTTTATTTATTTCACGGAGCAGCCGCGCTATGTCGCGTGACTACCAAGCAGTCAGCATTCAAAGCTGTTTAAACTGTTACAATCGTTGTGTTACATTTTAATAAAAAGTTCTGTTCAACTTTTTTCAGTTCTAACACCGAACTCTCCTGTTCCCTCAACAAGCAAAGGTCACCAGGAAGACCCTACTGTTGCGGAAATGTCTAATCTCAACTTGGATAGCGAGGATGATGAGGTAATAAACGAAAATAGTCCAAATTTATACTCGAATTAAATTCTAATAAATGACAGAGATGAAAGCGCTGAAGGACAAATAGCCACGTATATTTATTACTCTGAGTAGCCACTAATGAATTTCGTATTTTATAGATCTCCGACGGTGTTGAAGTGGTAAGGCGAGGGAGTCAGGGCAGTGGGACTGAAGAGTCAAGCGTAAGTAACAATAAATCCTCACGAAGCGGTAATAGATCTATATCGCGTTGGAAAATCGCTATTACAATAAAAACTTCTCGTAAAAATTCTAGCTCAACTACCAAGAACTGAAAAATGAATCAGACGACACCTCAATATCCACCATCCAAGCCGACAATGACGACCCCATTGAAAACAACGACAATGTAGAAAACACTACTATAGCCATGGATGAAGACGGAGCGTCTACGTCGTGCGATGCGAACTCCTTGCAGTTTGACGAAATGTCACTGGCACCGAGCGAAGATTTGTCTGTGTATTGTGGAGGTTTGAAGAAGAAAAAAATCTTTCCCACCGTGCCCAAAGAGGGTTCACTACAAAAAGACAGATCGAAAGAGGAGCGAAGGAGGAGGTTAATGCGGGACTTTAATATGTGGAAAGCCAGCAACGTTCAGGTCATGCAGGTTAGTACCCAGTATCATCGAGTATCGACATTGTAAGTTGAATACCTACTTATAATATCATTGGTTGTAACCGCATTTTTAGTGAATGAATGAATTTGATGAACGAACGAATTGAATGAACTAAACGACACTAGATCATGCAGTGAACAGTGAAAAGTCTTCTTTTACTGGTTTACTACTTCATCCTTTTGTTCTTAGTTCTGATGATTACTTAATTTTAAGTCAAGATTTTAACAAAACTGCCACACTCAGGTCCGTATTCCAAAAGGTTACTCAAGTCATGAATCTAGTTTTAAAACGAATTTCAAGTAAAGCTTTAATTAGAACCTTACTTGAACGAGATTCATCAATCAACAATCAGCTGAGTTATTTCCTTATATCTACTACAACGACGCTTGAGTACTAATTAATACTCAAGCAAAGATTTGATCTTTGTTTACGTCTGTTATGTCAAGACCACTCAACCAATCAGAGTTAAAAATCTAAACTCAAGACTAGTTTCAAGTGATTAGAACCAATCAGAGTTCAGAATCTCTACTAAAGACTAGTTTCAAGTGATTAGAACTTAAAACGCATTCTATAATAAGATGTACGCTTGAGTTATGATTTGAGCTTAAAACTAATCTCAAGAGAAACGTGATCTGAGTCACCTTCTGGAATACGGACCTCAGAGTAGAACTAGTTAAATTAAATTTAGTTAAATACCAATTAATAATAATTTAATAAATGTATCTGACTGCCGCAGTTTTGTTTTAAAAGCCTTATGTACTTAAAACTAAGTACCTAATCATTAAAATTTCGTGCCGTTCCATGCACAGTGCACACATCTATAGTCGAAATTAATGAAGCTATCGCCCATGTGTGGCTCTATGTGTAATATCTCTGCTCTATAGAAATACCAACGTTTTGTCTGTACAAGTTTTCTCAGTCTGTCTCTCTCTAACACACCAGAATCTGCTGAGCAAGAGCGGCACGCAAGACGAGCAGATGAAGTGGGAGGCGATCGCGGCGGCGCGCGGGCTGTGCACGCTCACCGCGAGCTGCGCGTGCCGCGACTGCAAGTGCATGGCGAGCGCGGGGGCGGCCGTGGCCGACGGGGACGGGGGAATAGGCAGCGCGCCGTTTTTTAGCTTTTTATTTTTTTAATCCCGCCAATTCTAGATGGCCAGTATTCCAATTTATTATGTATACCTACTGGCAGTTGGAACAGATAATATTATGGCCCAGGAGTTTGTGATCAGTCCACCAATTTGAGTCGATCGCAACCGGCTGCAGGAGTTTCGGTGAAAAGTACCCAATACCCTTAACAACGTGTATGCAAAATTTCATGAGGATCGGTGGAGTAGTGAAGACGAGACGTGGAAGCCCAACAAACAAAGAAATTGACATGCGCATTTATTATAATAATATGATTATACGTGTATTATTACCTACCCATAATAGATATTGCGATATGAAAAAATAATTATCAACTTTCTACGATTAATATCTGACTTGGCTGTATAGATTTAGTTTCTTTTGCTTTCCTTAAAAGGGGTTTTTACAAAAAAGGTTTTGAGGTTCTTTTTTAATTCTTTTTTATGGACTTTCGCATAATATAATGCATTTAGGCAGTTCCAAGTAAAATTCATTAGATCAATATATTTTCTATTGAAATGGTTCGTTGTACGGTTTGAAATTGCAAGCCACGGTACTTATAGCTTGTAAGAACTTTCTCGGAGCTTTTGAAGGAAACCAAAAAAATCAGCTCGAAATCTCAGACGAAATAAAAAGTCTTTTTATTTTTTTTTATTTTTAAAAAGACTTTTTATTTCTTCTGTGCTCGAAATGTCATTTATCTTCTTGAGCACAAAAAAAACGTCACTGTGAAAATTATTGTCCAATACAGCACCTTATAACACAACAAACCACCACCATTTTTTAACCTTTTTATATCGACATAAAAATAAATGACCGAACTGCCATCTTTGATTCCCGCCAAAAAACTCCAGTTTTGAGAGTTACAGATTTTTATAGACAGAGGAGGCAGGGGTTACTGAGACATCATCTAAAAATTACGTGAACGTTGCCTTTGTATGTCTTATGAAATTTAAGTATGTCGGTACATTATTTTCCGAAAGAATTTTTGTTCATAAGAAATTTTCAAGCCAACCCATCCGTGATAAATCCTACCCACTTCTAATACTAATAACACTATGTTAGGTTAAACAAGGAAAATTCACTGATAAATTACCAACCAGACTTTTTGAAAAACGCAAGTTTACACAGGTGTGGTTATTCACTTGCAAAAACCTAAGTAAGTATGACCAGTTGCATAGATCCGCTGGCGCGTCGCATTGTTTTTTCGCACGTTCAATTTTCGTAATATTTTTTTTTAGATACCTTGATAAAAATGTTACATAGTTGGGACGAGAATCTCTATAGCTTAACCTAATACTTGGTATAGGTATTTCATAACGTTTTAGACCATATTGTAGTTATATAGTTGTCTAAACAGATGGAAATCGTGTCGCTTAATCCCGAAATTAGGATTATTACACATTTGATAAGTAGAGTTTTACTCTGAACTATGAGAGAATTTTATTAGTCAAATTAATTAGAGGACTGAACTTTTTTACTAGATAGTTATCCTCCATCCATTTGGTAGGAATTAATTATTGTCTATGTATTCATGGTACCTAACTACATTAAAACTGAAATAAGAGGTCTGTAAAATATGATTGAAGATAATGTGGGGTATCTTAGTAACTTAACTGGTACCTATGACTAGCATAATTCTGTTTAGAATTTTTGGCTGCCTTCGTGTCTAATCTAAGACCTAAAGTTAAAAGTTAGTTATTTTAATAAATAGCTGTTCCCCGCGATTCCAACTGCTTGAATTTCGAAATTCTCTGGGGAACTCTCTGTGCACCAAAGAAAAAGGATCGTAAATGTAACATTGTATATGAGAAAGATTTTTTAAATCGGTGCTATAGTTCCAGGAGATTAAACCTTACAAATACAAAAAACACATTTGGACATAGATAAGCAATGGTGTGTTAACCCACACTGGAGAAATTTTGAGTAAATTAAAGTTTTAAAATTGTAGCGCCATTTTGTTTCAACATTTTTAATGTTCAATATTTAGTTACATATTTACACAATGTAATAAGGTAAACACATAATTAAAAAACGTTCTCTAACTCTCAATAAATCATTCTGAATCAATGACTTCGTTTTGTGAATTAACATGTTATTGCTTATCTGCGTCCATTTAGCTCTTTATAATATTAGCAGAAATAGGACAGACAGATTATGTAGGTGTTTTTTTTATAAAACGCTTAATTTTTCGTATAAGCCATAGCCAAATCCATTTATATCAGCTTTGGTTAGGTATCTACTATTAACTTTTCATCTTTAGCTTTGAGTACTCTATGTACTTCTGTACTTTTTAATATATTTATGTACTCTATATCCATATGTACTCTTCGTAGCTTTGCGAATATCAATGTTAGTAGTTTTCATGACTACATAAATGCATAGACTTCCAAAAATCTTTAACAGTTAGGTAGGTATACTTTTTCTATTATTGTATTGCGTCGGCGTCAACTAAATAGGTGTTCCAAGTATTACTTACTGTGTTGTCTATTAAATGGCCTCTGAATATCGTAATGTTGGTAAGACTGATGTATAACTACAATGGATATAAATATTTAGATCATGTACGTATAGGAAATTAATTAAACCCTTTGATGTGTTTGATTTATGTCTAAATGAATAATCTTAGCCACCATAATATAATCAAATATTAGAAAAGATAAGTTACCTACTTTTAAAATATACCTGAGAGGGTACTTGCATGAAATAAGATACTGTGCACAATAAGATATTGTGTCAATATTTCAAAAATAGAGCCTTAATAAGCATTATCGTGAAATTTTTACTAAAAAATTATCAATAGTTTCCAAAATATTCACCTTTTAATTCTGTGAAACGGAACATTGCAACGAAACACCAATCACAGCCACGCTTAACATATTACGTCACTTTTATTCTTTTAGGAAACATTTACCTCTTTCAGAGAAAGCAAAAGAAACCAAGTGCATACATTTAACACAAAATTTACCTTTTTCTGAAGTTTTTAACTTTATAATAAATCGACACAGATAATATAATACTATAGCATCGGCAAGATTCATTTCAATTCTTTACTGGAACTTTTGGGAGTAACTTGACACAGTTCAACCTTAATTTTGCTTTTGGATATTGAAGTTATCTCTCTGTCAGTGTCACATGACCCTGTCAATATGACAGTGACATTTCTATCACAGATTAATAAGGCGTATTTTTTAACTAGTGACGTCATTCCGCGTTTCGGCGGTAAAGGCAAAAGTAGAAACTTTGAAACACTCTATTTAATTAATTTATGCATATATTATTTTTATTTATCTTGCTCTGTTTAAGTAGGCCATATATCTTTTAAATAGACTGGAAAAAAATCATGCAAGTACCTTATTAATAACCAAAGTAGTTTTGTAATAAACAGAAGTATAATAATATCTAAATGTTTGCGTAAACGAATAATTACCTAATATTCAAATCTAGCCAATTTTAATAAAATAGTAAATATTTTCATTCATTATTTTTAAGTGTACTTAAGTATTTAATTTTATTTTGTGCCAATACATCGTATGAAGTAGCTAATATTATTATAATCGATGATACTTAACTATGTGTTTAAATGTCTGTGTGTAGTGAAAAATATATAATATTTTTACATGAAAGTTTGTAAGATAAATTCTGGAAGTAGTTTTGTTATCGTTATTCAACACATAACTACTCTCTATAAATTAGCATTGTCGCTATATTTACATACGTATAATACCTATAATTGCGGATATTGAAAATCCCTTAGTTAAAAAATAATTAAGTATGCATTCATCATAATTATACGTAGAAAATATCTTTGGCATGAATAAAAAAATAAGATCGTAACGTAAATAATCATTAAAATAATAATTTTTCAATAAAATCATCATCGAAACTGAACATAAATAGATAAAATCCATTCCGCAAGTTAAGAGAAACCTACTACCTTACCTACATATACCTTTCGTTCGTAGATATAGTGAGAGTTCAAACAATATACTTTGTGTACTTTTAAACACGGTTATTGATTTAAACAAAGAAGTGGGAAAGAATTTTAAATTTCATGTGTTCAAGAACTCCATGCCGGCAAAAGTTTGATCCTCTCCAATAAAAATGTTTTAAATTACGTGTTGTTTTTCTGAATATAAATATTGTATAAAATTATTTGTTTTATTTGTAAACAAAATGCTGTATTAACATATTATAACTTGTTAAACTACATTTATAATTTGAGTTATATGTTTTGGGTTTTTGCTTTTCTGGTAATTTGCGTTGAACCCCTTGTTTCGCCACATTTTACTTATGTAGTAAATCCAAGTGCAAAAATTATTTTAGAGAGAATACCTATTCTCTCTAAAATAATTACCAAATACCAATACCTACCTAGGTATTGGTAATTATAGATTAATAGGTATTTAGACAGTTTTAAACTTACAACTTCATTTTTTTTGTTTTTGTTCGATTACGCCAAGTATCAATCTGTCGTAGTTTTTACTTACCTACCTACTCCGTGATCAAACAGATACACAGACAGTTTTTCTAAAAAATATTCTCTGCCCACGCTATTTTTTATATTTCCAATGTACAGAAACAACTAAGCCTAACTTTATTTAACGTTTAAATAGATAAAAACAATCTCGTTCTTTTTTCCCGAACCTACTCTTTTGTGCTTCGGACATCCGCCAACCCGTTAACGGCCGCCCGCCAACCATAAAAAAAGTTCTGTCATTGACACTGACAGTGTTGACAGTTGACACTGACAGTCGTCAGAGACTTTTGACAAGTCGGCGAGCGTTGATTACCAACAAAATCACGCCGATGCAAAAACTATACCAATTTAACCCGTTATTAAGTAAAACCAGCTAAGATCTCATTAAAATGAGTGCTCCAAACGGGATGCTTTATGGAGGCGATGAGATTGGCGCGCTAGTGTTCGACCCTGGCCATCATTCGCTGAGAGTGGGTTATGCTCAAGAGGACACTCCGAAAGCTGATATACCCGCCGTAATAGGCGTCGGACCGGCCACACACATACCAGAATCGGAGGAGAAGGTCCCAGATGGCAATATCACACAAAGCGGTTTGTAGTTTCTCTTAAATTTAAACAATTATGAACAAGTATTTCTGGACCTTCTTTATCTTCTTCTTTTTTTTAAACATGGCCTCCACTATGTTGCTTCACTCACAGTGACTCCGCCAATGTCACGCAGTTGAAAGTAAACGTAGGAGGACAAGTTTGTTCAGTGGGAATGATATTACCAAGAGCCTGAGTTTACCTACAAAAAAAAACGACAACACAATATTATAGTAGATAAAGTTAGTAAGGGTAGGTATGAACACAGAGGGGATGTTGAGGAAGGGACCTTCTGTATCTCAGCTGCTTAAATTGGTTCAGGTATTATATGATTCGTTTGTAAGACACTGGATGTCATTGCACACACCGGTACCAAACGAAAACTATTTATTTATTTTATTTATTTAACAATTAATGCACACAAGAACAACAAAAAAAGAAAAAAAGTAAAAAAGTAATCATGTACAAGGGTCATGCTTATTCCATGGAATTTCTTCCAGCAGACCCGCAACAGGAAAAGAGAAAAGAATAGGCTGATCTGGTGTGCATCTAGTCGATAGGTACAATACAGCTGTTTTTGCGTGATTAAGTAACAAACATCCAAACATCTAAACATCCACACTTTCACATTTATAATATTAGTAGGATGTGAAAGTGTTTGGATGAAAGGATGTTTGGATGTTTGTTACTCAATCATGCAAAAACGGCTGAACGGATTTGGATGTAATTTGGCACGCACGTTGTCAGGGGTATAGAGAAGGACATAGGGTACTTTTTATCCCGGAATTCCCACGGGAACTCTGAAAGTGCCGCTGGTGAAATCGCAGGGCAAAGAGTGGTCTCTCCATTCACTGCTAAATCCTTTGTGCCTTTGTTATTCTGCAGACAGTAAGGTCGGCTCGGAGCTCCGCCACTACATTGATGTCACTGAGTTGCACGTGCCGCGGCCCGGCATGGAGGTGCAGACGTACATGAAGGACGGTCAAGTGGACAACTGGGACTTGTTCGAGAAGATGCTTGATTACTGCTACTCTAAGGTTCAGTTATTTGTTCTAGCCAGGGACCACACATAAAGTACGTCACACGTTAACGGGCAGGGAGGGGGTCGATGAAATGTGACATTGTGTGACAGGGGGTAGGAGGGGTCCTGAGTTTCGTGACGTTACATTTTAAAATCTTATACATCTAAGTGTTAAATTCCAAACCCCTACTAATATTATAAATGCGAAAGTAACTCTGTCTGTCTGTCTGTCTGTCTGTCTGTCTGTCTGTCTGTCTGTCTGTCTGTCTGTCTGTCTGTCTGTCTGTCTGTCTGTCTGTCTGTCTGTTACGCTTTCACGCCTTAATGATAAATGACTCAACCAACCCTCATGAAAATTGGCACATAATATGTTGTCAATTTTTTTCTTTAAACTTTCCACAATCGGTCAAAAGACCGTAATTGGAACTTTTCAATTTGTATTGACATTTTGAGCGATGCAATGTGGTTAGGGTAAGCTGCAAGAAGCTGAATACAATGTTTCTTATATCGAAGAATTTTGGATAAGACCATTGCATGCATTGGAATGTTGAGATATTTGTGGATTTCATCGTTTCTGGTGTACCAGGGTGCATTTACAATTGATCAGAGAATATAGTTCTGCACTTGCTGCAAACATGTTATATTAGAGTTACTGGCCACTCCCCAAAGCTGAATCCCGTATGTCCATATGAGTTTTAGCATGGTGTTATAGATAAGGATCTTGTTATCTGCAGAAAGCACAGAGTTTCTACCCATGAGCCAGTAAAGGTTTTTAAACTTGCGTATATTGTCTGGTCTCTCTTATGTTTAATATGATCCTTCCAAGTAAGACGTCTGTCCAGATAAAAGCCCAGATACTTGACGCAATTCGTATTAGGTTTGACTGCTTCACCAAGGTATACTGGTGAGCAAAAAACTGACAAAGTATTTTAAAAATTTCATGATAATCGGTTGTCTCACAGCTAATTGGTTCACTGGTTTGTGACTCGGTGACTTGCTTCTCTTTGTCTTTGGCTGCAGGTGATCTTAGCATGTCTTTGGCTGCAGGTGATCTTGCATGTCTTTGGCTGCTGGTGATCTTAGCATGTCTTTGGCTGCAGGTGGTCTTAGCATGTCTTTGGCTGCAGGTGATCTTGCATGTCTTTGGCTGCAGGTGATCTAAGCATGTCTTTGGCTGCAGGTGATCTTAGCATGTCTTTGGCTGAAGGTGATCTTAGCATGTCTTTGACTGCAGGTGATCTTAGCATGTCTTTGGCTGCAGGTGATCTTAGCATGTCTTTGGCTGCAGGTGGTCTTAGCATGACTTTGGCTGCAGGTGGTCTTAGCATGACTTTGGCTGCAGGTGATCTTAGCATGTCTTTGACTGCAGGTGGTCTTAGCATGTCTTTGACTGCAGGTGGTCTTAGCATGACTGTGTTTGTGTGCAGGTGATCCGCTCCCCGTCGGAGCACCACCCCGCGCTGTTCACGGAGGCGGTGTGGACGACGCGGGCGGCGCGCGAGAAGCTCGCCGAGCTGCTGTTCGAGAAGTACCAGGCGCCCGCCTTCTTCCTGGTGAAGAACGCGGTGCTGGCCGCCTTCGCCAACGGGAAGAGCACCGCGCTGGTGGTGGACGCGGGCGCCAGCCAGACCTCGGCCGTGCCGGTCGTGGACGGGTGAGTGGGGGGCGGCATCTTGCTAAATTTAAAAGTTTATTAAAAAAACACTTGTTGAGCACGTTGTAACCATTTACGTAAATTAATTGTTTTAATATAGGTAACCTAATTTAATAATTTACAAGCTACTAGCAGTCCCCGCGATTTCGTCCGCGGTAATTTTGGAGTTCCCGCGGGAATTCCGGGAAAAAAGTGCTGTAGTTTACGGTGATAAGCAGTTCCCCGCATTAATTCCGAAGTTCCCGCGGCAATTCCAGGATAAATTATACCGATAAACCTTTTCCTGGAATCACTCTATCTATTGGTGAAAACTGCATGAAAATCCGTTGAGTAATTTTTGAGTTTGTCGCGAGCAGACGTGGCGAAAGACTTTATACTAGCTTATGCCAAGTAGTTTATTTATTGATTTATTTATTGCACATCCATTAAGTAACATAAGGTGTTGAAGTAGTTACTTTGTTGTGTATCTTATCACTTAGCAAAGTCCTCCACTGCGTCTGTCTGACTGGCGTGGCGCGATAAACTCTTGAACTACTGAACGGATCTGCATGCGGTTCCCACCGATAGATAGAGTGGTTCAGGGTCCACCCGTGCGCAGGTACGCGCTGGCGAGCGCCGCGACGCGCTCGCCGCTGGGCGGGGACCACCTCGCGGCGCAGGCCAAGCAGATGCTCACCAACATGCACATACAGATGCTGCCCGTCTACTCCATACAGGTGCCCCCCCCCCCCCCCCCCCCACGCACACGCACACACACACACACACACACATATGCACACAGGTACACACACGCATGCCCACACACATATGCACACAGATACACACACGCGTCATGCACACGCCACACACACAAATACACAGATACACACACGCATGCACTCAGACACACACATAAACACACAGAAGCACACACACGCATGCACTCAGACACACACATAAACACACATGCACACAGAATAACACACACGCATGCACACAGAAGAACACACACGCATGCACACAGAAGCACACACACGCATGCACTCAGACACAGATACACACACGCATGCACTCAGACACAGATACACACACGCATGCACTCAGACACACACATACACACACATGCACACAGAAGCACACACACGCATGCATTCAGAAACAGATACACACACATGCACACAGAAGCACACACACGCATGCACACAGACACACATACACACACATGCACACAAAGACACACATGCACACTTTGGTAAACCAACATGACAATACGTTCCTTAGTTTTTAATAGACTTCCAAAAAGGAGGAGGTTCTGCATTCGACTGTATGTATGGTTTTTATGTATGTTCACCGATTACTCGAAGACGGTTGGACCGATTTGAAAAATTCTTTTTTTGTTTGAAAGGGTTTACTCCCGAGGTGGTCCCAGTGTCATGAAATCAGGTGATGGAATTTTCGAGAAATCGAGGGGACTCTTTAAATATATAGTATTTCAAGATTTGCGATTCGATTAGATAAATAAAATTGTCACTAATTTATTAAATTATAAACCAACCCCAGTCAAAAGCAAAACATGCGTGCATTTTTGTGTGTTTCGAAGTCGATTTTGATATTTGTTTTGTTAAAATTTTGTTTGTTCGGAAATCGGTTGAAAAAAAAAACCCAAATGTAAAAGTGTTTGCAACACCCCGGCCCCAGAGCAAGGAGGTGATCCGCGAGCGCGAGCGCGCCCGCTACACGGCGCGCGCGCTGCCCGCCGGCCTCACGCTCTCCTGGCAGCAGTACATGCTCAAGCGGCAGTACGAGGACTTCGTGCACTGCGTCGCGCAGGTGGGGGCGGGGGCGGGGGCGGGGGCGGTCCAGGATATAATATACAACGTGTTAATGAATCAACTGAAAACCTGATACGCCCCATTTAAAAAAATAAACAATAATATGATTAAAATATATGTTATGTCGAAAAAATGTATACTTTAAAAGTTATTCAACATTAGTTTGGAGGTGACCTATCTACGAGATTCCAAGCGCTACGCCCGCGCCTACCAGGTCGATTTTTTTTTGCTGCGGGCGGCGTACGCGCCAAATATTGTATTATAAATAATTTAGACATGGGCTGATAAAAATGAAAAAATATAACATGGTGCGATCGATTCGCTAGTTGATTCTGAGCAAACTACTTTCTAGTTTTCAGTTAATTCATTAACACGTTGTAGATACAGAAATATTTTTTATTCAGTGCGCAAACTTTTACAAATTAAATTTAAATAAGTTTTATTAAACACCTATTTTTTATTTTGATAAGTCTTAGTACAAAAAAATAAAATTATTGTGAACGAAAGATGTTTACTTTGAAATTGATTTTTTGGCTGCTCTATCTATTCGCCACCGCCATCGCTGCGCGCGAAGCGCTCGCTCAGGTAGGTTTACGTGGTTCACAATGTGCGAACAACTGATCGAGGTCTTTCACCCTCGCTGCAATACTGCCGCGTACGCCGCACGGTGCGTGCGTCCATTGATATTATTACGAATAGATAGTGTCCATATTTTTCTGATTTAAAGTCGGATAAAAAAGTATAAAAAAGTTTTGAACCAATAATGAAAATATGTTCTACATATTACTGAACCATCCAAATTTTTTTGCGCTTTGCTTAAAAAATATTCCTGTATAAATCTTCCTCATTAATCACTCCATCTATTGGTGAAGACCGTATGAAAATCCGTTGCGTTGTTGTAAAGATCTAAGCATATACAACGTGTTAATGAATTAACTGAAAACCTGATACACCCTATTTAAAAAAATAAACAATAATATGATTAAAATATATGTCGGAAATAGAAAGAAAGAGTAGTAGCAGATAACGGCAGATAGTTATCTGCTATTGCAAAGATAGCTGACTAACTGATGATGATAACATAACACAATGTAACTGAAGGTAGGGGTAGGTATGACCGAGACTATTAGCTGAGTGACACATCTAGAACGAACTAGAAACTGTTACAATTAATTGCACCAACATAGTTAGAAGTTGTACACCATACCAGATATCCGTAGGGAACACGGAGCAGTGCCTGGGACTTGCGACCCAGGTGTAGGTTTAATGGGGCCCCTTTACAATGCATGAACGCTCACCTCCACTGCCCGTGCTCCCGACTTAAGCAAACCTCTGGAAACAATTAGATGACCAGCACACGTAATCACTATAGCCACGTAATCACTTGATACGACACTGATACGACACTATGACTGCACTGAACCTTACACAAAATAACAATAAACCGTCGCTTACGCATACCCGCATTTTATATCAAGTTCTAACAAAGACGAGTCGGGCAATGGAGTGGAGCGGGGGAACGAACTTTCTACAACCGCTATTCGACGGCGGGAAACAAAAGTTATTTTTAATGAAACTACCCTCTCGCCGACACGGCCATTCTGACGTTCACACGTCCCCGTGTGATGCAATATCCAAAGAAAGATAATTTACGAGAGTAACAAGTTCGCTCGGCTATTCTGACCCAAACAAAACAGTGGTAGAAAATAGTGGGATCAGATTAACAACTGAGTAATAATTAATGGTATCAAAATCACAACTTTACAAAATATCATATTGGTAGGTTAGTTAATAATAATAAAATTCAAATATTAAGAGAATGTGGCTCTATTCGCTCTAGGTTTTTCTTTTCTTTTTACTCGACAATGACGGTTGTTCAGTGTTGCTGCTATGCTTTGCCAGCATAGCAAACCCTTAGCACTTTACCAGTGCATTGTGTAACGCTGTCAGTTAACCACTGACAGCTGACCGATAACGCTTAACCAGCAATATCGATCACCCTCCGCCTTACCGGCAAATACTGAACCATCATCGCTTAACCAGCAACGGTAAACCACCACCGCTTAAACCAGCGATACTGGATCACCACCACTTAACCAGCGATATTGATCACCCCCGCCTACGCGGCAACACTGAAAAACCTTCGAAATCCTTTTACTAGCTAGCACGGTACAGCGACTCACTTTACACGCATTGGGAACAAATAGAAGAGACTTCAACGATGTCAGGATTTATGTGAAACATAATATTTGACCGACAGAAAGTAAATCTAGGAACCTTATGGCCGAAATGTGGACGCAAGAAATATCCCATAAAGACAAACGGTAATCCCAAAAAGACAATGGTAATCCCACTTCTGATGTCGGAAATAGAAAGGAAGAGTAGTAGCAGATAACGGCAGATAGTTATCTGCTATTGCAAAGATAGCTGACTAACTGATGATGATAACATAACACAATGTAACTGAAGGTAGGGGTAGGTATGACCGAGACTATTAGCTGAGTGACACATCTAGAACGAACTAGAAACTGTTACAATTAATTGCACCAACATAGTTAGAAGTTGTACACCATACCAGATATCCGTAGGGAACACGGAGCAGTGCCTGGGACTTGCGACCCAGGTGTAGGTTTAATGGGGCCCCTTTACAATGCATGAACGCTCACCTCCACTGCCCGTGCTCCCGACTTAAGCAAACCTCTGGAAACAATTAGATGACCAGCACACGTAATCACTATAGCCACGTAATCACTTGATACGACACTGATACGACACTATGACTGCACTGAACCTTACACAAAATAACAATAAACCGTCGCTTACGCATACCCGCATTTTATATCAAGTTCTAACAAAGACGAGTCGGGCAATGGAGTGGAGCGGGGGAACGAACTTTCTACAACCGCTATTCGACGGCGGGAAACAAAAGTTATTTTTAATGAAACTACCCTCTCGCCGACATATATTTTATGTCAAAAAAATGTATACTTTAAAAGTTATTCAACATTAGTTTACAGGTGACCTATCTACGAAATTCCAAGCGCTATGCCCGCGCATACCGATTCGAATTTTTTTACTGCGGGCGGCTTACGCGCCAAATATTGTATTATAAATAATTTAGACATGGCCCAGTAAAAATTAAGAATATAACCTATATTAAAATATAGTGCGATCGATTCGCTAGTTGATTCTGAGCAAACTACTTTCTAGTTTTCAGTTAATTCATTAACACGTTGTATAGGGAAAGACAGTGGGACGGAAGATATTATATAACATGTGGTAAAATTAGCTGCAAATATTTACAGGACTGAAAGTATATGTTATAACAAACCGGATAAGCGAAAAAGTAATAAGTTCGGTAGTTTTCTAGAATATGAAAAAATTAATTCATTAAAAAAACTTTGCAACTACATTCACATATACATCAGCTGGTCAGCTTGATCGAGGCCATTGACCTTAGATACCGGCGCGCGGTGATGTGCGAGTAAAGCGTTTGGGCGGCGCGCGTCGAGCGCCTTTATAGGTTTTCCTTTTGATCGATTTTGCTGTAATTTTTTTTATTATTTCTTTTTTATTTTATGTTAACATGTTTATAACGGTGTACCCTTTCAACCCTGTAAATATTTGCAGCTAATTTTACCACACCTTATATATACAAGAATCGGTCATTTAAAGGTTGACGACCCGATTGGCGCAGTAGGTCACCATGCTTACCTGCTAATAAAGAGGTTTCGAGTTCGATTCCCGGTGGGAGTGGAGTTTGTGTGATGAACACAGGGTTCCATTTTCCAGTCTGGGCGTGTATATATATATATATATCTATATATATATTATTATTTCTTGTTTAGTTTTATTTCGTTTTTCATTGTTTTGTTTTTATTTTTTTTTTCTTTATTTCTTTATTTATTTTGTTATTCTTTATTTGTCTTCATTTGTGTTGTTCTGTATGTGTTCATTTGTGTTGTGTTTCTTCATGCTTAAATAAATCTTTCTTTATCTTTATCTTTATAATATATAACTAATAATACGTAGTATATAATATCTATTACGTTCGCTTGGTTTCCACGACACAAGCTTATAGCTTACTGTGGGATCAAGTAGATCTGTGTGTTGTGAAGTGGATTATTATTATTATTCATTTATTCATATATATATCTTAAATTCAGGTTTTCTACAATATCTATACTAATATTGTAAAGAGAAAAGATTTGATTTTATGTTTGTTTGTTTGTTACGGTTTAACTCAAAACCTACTGGAGCGATTTTAAAAATTCTTTCACCATTAGAAAGCTACAGTATCCCTGAGTAACATTTAAGCTATATTGTAATCCGGAATTCCCGCGGGAACTCCGAA
Source organism: Zygaena filipendulae (assembly GCA_907165275.2). NCBI lineage: Eukaryota > Metazoa > Arthropoda > Insecta > Lepidoptera > Zygaenidae > Zygaena > Zygaena filipendulae. The sequence continues at coordinate 5,703,976 of OU015677.1, read as the reverse complement.
ACTAACGCGGGTGAAACCGCGCGCGAACAGCTAGTAAATTTATAAAACAACTTATTGCTATTAAAAGTAGTAAATAGATAGATAAGATAGGTTCCTCAGTACCTATACACGGCCAGTGGCGGTTCTTCCATACAAGCCCAAAACCCTGTTCTGCCTAGCTAAAACACTTGCCACAGAATATCAATATTTTAATGAATACAAATAAAGTGTTGAATATAAATACTTATTAAAATATTTGATACTGCACAAGCAAGCGTTTCATCTAGGCAGGCCGAGCTTTTGGGCGTGTCTTGTATGGAAGGAAGGCCAGTGCCTACAGTAGTCGTGTCACCGGCGGGCAGGTGTCGGAGAGCCCGTACGAGGAGCGCGCGGCGGCGTCGGTGCCGGGCGTGCACTACGAGTTCCCGGGCGGCTACCACCAGGACTTCGGGCCCGAGCGGTTCAAGCTCGCCGAGTGCCTGTTCGACCAGAGCCTGGGCGCCGCCCATCTGGGTGAGGCTGACGGCTCCCAGCGCTTTCTTTTTTTTTATTAACCCTCCCACCGTCACATTTTTGTAGCTTTAACTAGCCAGTGATTGTACCATTTGTTTTAACCCTCGCACTGTCACGTTTTTGTAGCTTTAATAAGTTTAGGATACAAAAACATGACTAATCTCTAGACAATACCACTTTAGGCATAATGTTTCCTATTGTTTTTTTTTTATTTTTTATTTCATGAACACGTTTACAACGGTGTATCCTTTCAACCCTGTAAATATTTGCAACAAATTTTACCATACCTTATATTATAATAGATGGTCTAGGTACGTATAGGTTAAGCAATAACACGTTAACCCACAAAATTAAGTTATTCATACAGAACGCTTTATTGAGAGTTAGAGAACGTTTTTTAACTATGTGTTTATCCTATTAGTGTTTAAATACCAACAAAATGTTGGAACATAAAAAAATTTTGACACAAAATGGCGCTATAATTTTAAAACACGATTTACTCATTTCTCCAGTGTGAGTTAACGCACTATTGCTTATTTCTATGTCCAATTATTATTTAATTTGACCAGATAAACGCCGTTTTTCAAATGATTTCCTTCTTTCTTTCTGTCTTGCTCGACAAGTCGTGTCGCGGCGCAGTGCTGGGCGCGGCAGACACTTGCGACATATAGATAGATGTATGTAGTGCCATCTCCCTTCTACGGTCGCCACTGAAAATCAGCGTCGTGGAACTTAGTGCCACGGCATAATGCCGAGTGGTAGCCATTTTGGTACCAAATATTCTAGTTTAAGACTCACGCTTGTACTTGTTTTATCTTTATGGTATCAAATGAACTTTTTTCTATTCTATTCTGATTTCTTTCTTCCCTTCTTCCTTCCCCGCTGCCCCGTGCGTGATGGGCGCGGCGCAGTGCTGGGCGCGGCGGGCGCGTGCGACGCGGACGCGCGGCCCGCGCTGTGGGGCGCGGTGGTGGCGTGCGGCGGCGGCGCGGCGCTGGGCGGCTGGCTGGAGCGGCTCGCGCGCGACCTCGCCGCCCGCGCGCCCTCCTCGCACCGCCTCAAGACGCACGCGGCGCCCTCGCCGGCCGAGCGACGGTTCGCCGCCTGGATCGGTGAGTGCCGAGTGCGCGGGGGGGGACGTGTCCGGCCGTCAGGATCGGTGCGTGGACGTGAGGGAACGTGCCCGTCCGTCAGGATCGGTGCGTGAGGGAACGTGCCCGTCCGTCAGGATCGGTGCGTGAGGGAACGTACCCGTCCGTCAGGATCGGTGCGTGAGGGAACGTACCCGTCCGTCAGGATCGGTGCGTGAGGGAACGTACCCGTCCGTCAGGATCGGTGCGTGAGGGAACGTACCCGTCCGTCAGGATCGGTGCGTGAGGGAACGTACCCGGCCGTCAGGATCAGTGCGTGAGGGAACGTCCCCGTCCGTCAGGATCGGTGCGTGAGGGAACGTACCCGTCCGTCAGGATCGGTGCGTGAGGGAACGTACCCGTCCGTCAGGATCGGTGCGTGAGGGAACGTACCCGTCCGTCAGGATCGGTGCGTGAGGGAACGTACCCGTCCGTCAGCATCGGTGCGTGAGGGAACGTACCCGTCCGTCAGGATCGGTGCGTGAGGGAACGTACCCGTCCGTCAGCATCGGTGCGTGAGGGAACGTACCCGTCCGTCAGGATCGGTGCGTGTACGAAAGGATATGAATCCGTCAGTTAGATCAAGAAAATTATGTATAGACAACTACTTTTGCATTTTCAAATTAGGTATTGAAAAAATACAACTCGTGACGTCATAACTAAGTATAGAGTGTACCTAGGCGAGACGTCACGCGTTTCGATTCAATGTATCGACGTTTTTTTCTGATTGCCTACTTAAAGAAAGGAAAAATACGTATCCGATATTTTTCATTTTTTAAGCCCACTATATAAAATTACTCTTCGATGGCGAGTACTTAGTTTAGTGTACTAATGTGTGCGCGCGGCTGCGGCTGCGGTTGCAGGCGGCTCGATCCTGGCGTCGATCGGCTCCTTCCAGCAGATGTGGATCTCGTCGCAGGAGTACGACGAGGGCGGCAAGATGCAGCTCGAGAGGAAGTGCCCCTAGCTGTAGTTAGTCTACGTCAGCCAATATGGCGTCGGTGGCGATGCGACCTCCTCTATATTGTCTATAGCTGACCCTGCGGTTTCACCCGCGGCAATTTGGGAGATCCCTCAGGAATACCGGGATACAATGTACCCTATACGTCCTTTTTTGTACCCCTGACAACGTATATGCAAAACTTCTTAATCGGTGTTAATTTCGGAGTTCCCGCGGGAATTTCGGGATAAAAAGGACCATATGTACTTTTCTGTACGCCTGACAACGTGTGTGAAAAATTTCGTGATGATCGGTTGAACCGTTAAGGCGTGAAAGCGTAACAGACATAGACAGATAGACGGACAGAGTTACTTTCGCACTATAATATTAGTAGGGATAGCTGACCCCCGCGGTAATTTCCGAGTTCCCGCGGGAATTCCGGGATAAAAAGTACCCTATGTCTCTCAGGATCACTGCAGCTTCCTATAAGTGAAAGAATTTTCGAAATCGGTTCAGTAGATCCAGAGATTAATCCCCTGCAACGACACAAACTCACAAACTTTAGCTCTTTAGGCTAAAGGTTTATACTGGGGATCGAGTTGCCAAATACAAATGGTCAATTGTTATCATAGATATCACCATATTTTGCTTTCATACTTCCATGAATTGGCCAATTATTTGACGTGGCCACGACATTATAAGATGTGGTAAAATTAGCTGCAAATATTTACAGGGTTGAAAGTATACACCGTTATAAACATGTTCATAAAAAACAAACAAAAAAAAAATTGTTTCAAACACAATCAATGAAAAAGAAAACCTGTGGGGGTCGCTCAATCGCTTTACACACACATCAGGTGTCATCAAGGTCAATGACCGCGATCGAGCTGACCAGCTGATGCATCGCTCGCTGTGTGCGTGACGCGTGCCTTGTATACGTATTAGTGAGCTACGTGTATTGTGTACCTTGTGAGTGTAGTTGTTATGTTTTTTAATTGAATTTCTTTTTCTTATATTCTGAAAAACTACCGAACTTATTAGTTTTTTTGCTTATCGCGTTTGTTATAACGTATACTTTCAGCCCTGTAAACATTTGCAGCTAATTTAACCACATATATGTGTGTGTGTAGGAATAATCGAAAGAATCTTGCTAAGTATTATAAACGTTAGTTTGTGAATTTTGTTATTATAATAAAAAGATGACATCCAATTTCTTGTATAATATTTAATTTTCCGTGTTAATTGTAAACATTTTATATTACAACAATACGATTGAGAGATGACGGACGCGTTGGGACCGAAGCCATGCTTAGTTTAAGAGTATTTGTAATTTTATTGTAGTATAAATAAACAAATACAAAATTATTTGTATCAATTATTTATTTCCTGGCATCTATTCTTTTAAAACGTCGAAATTTAGAAACAAAATTAAATACAGCTCAGAAGAGTCGATACAGCGTACTCTTTCCTATAATATCACGATAATAATGATAAAAAAATTGTCGGATAATTATCATGATACTTATCAGATATGTAACTCTATAAGCAAGTGGAAAATTAAGGCCGACATGCGACGATGAAGCGATATTTGTTTTGTTATTGCTATATATTTTATAATTATCTAGATAACTACCAATCTATAATTACCAAGATAGTTATTTTATTTATGATAAATATCACGATAATTATTATCACTTCGAACCTTGATCGTGCAAACACAAAAAATGTAATAATAAACTCAATTTTATGATAACTTTTCAAATATAACCAAGTCTATGAATTATGATTCTCATTGACAATAAAGTATAAACTCTTCTAACTTAAAATGTCTATCCGCGTCTGTCTGTGTGTCCTCAACGGATTTGAACACGGTCACTCACTTCAACCTTCAAGTACCAACAGAAACTCACTCGGAAATTTTATAGCTATAATAAATACAATCTCGAAAAAAAAAACCACTAACATTATTCTACCGTTGGTCACTTCACTTTCCGTTAATATAGTATTTACACATTATATCACATTCGATATCAGTCACATTTCAATGTACACTAAATATTATTTTTCGCTCGTAACAATTTTCCCACCATCTGGAAAAGAAACAGAGATTAAATAAATTCCTTACAAAATCCTTGATATACACGTTGTTACAGAAAGGTGTGGTCATATTTGGACGCAGATAAGCAATAACATGTTAACCCACAAACTTAAGTTATTGATTTAGAACCATTTATTGAGAGTTAGGGAACGTTTTTTAATTATGTGTTTACCTTATTACATTGCTTAAATATGTAACTAAATATTGAACATAAAAAAAATGTTGACACAAAATGGCGCTATACTTTTAAAACACGATTTACTCAAAATTTCTCCAGTGTGGGTTAACATACTATTGCTTATCTATGTCCATTTCAAGATTGTAATCTGGTACCTAGGTAACGTTAATTTTATATATACTCGTAATGATAGAAAAGGTGTTTATTGGTCCCCCTTTAAAAAAGTTAAAGTAGTTACGATATGAACAGTAATAGCTGGCCATATCGTGAGCTGGTTGCTTATGAAATGGTCGACCATTTTAAGAAATGATCAATAGGAAATTTTAATGTTTATTTTTTATTATTTTTTCATAAACCTTGATGTATTAGTAGTATAATAGCATTATTCTTTTACAAATATCTTTTGTACTTTCAGATATATGACTCTTTAAAAGTTCAAGTTAGACAAGGAAAGCGCTAGTCCTGTAGTGACGTCACTCGGCTTGTAAGTTGTAGCGTCCTATAACCGCTATACAAAATTCCGTTTTAGAAAGAGACAGACATAGTCAAAATTAAACAGTTTATAACTATTTTTTTTTTTAAATCAAATCTATTGATTTCGTCGCTTATGGTTATGTTATGTTCATCCATGATATTTTCGAGTGTAATTATTATTGGATATCAACATTTCAACAACAGTGAAATAGCCTATTCCAAGATTGGGCCACGAAGTATATACAGGGTGTACCCGGTGCCGCTCACCGGCTCAGCTGTGCTCCGCGGCCATGTGGTCCCGGCAGGCGCGCCGCGTCGGCGCCTCGTGGCCGCACAGGCTGCACACGCGCGACGCGCCCCCCTCGTCCGCCTCCTCCTCGCCCCCCTCGCCACCCTGCTCGTCCTCCACCTCGGCCATCTCCACGGTGATCACGGACGTGACCGTGTGCGCGTCCTTCACGTGCTTCATCAGCTGCGGGATCGGCAGCGGAATGAGATCACATCGCGTCACTGAAGCCCGCAGGTATTCAATAACAACAACCTACTCTACTAAATAATACTGCCCCGATTAAGAGCACATTTATTTATTTATTTATTTATCGCACAACATGCTACAAAAGGCGGACTTAATGCCACAGTGGCATTCTCTACCAGTCAACCTTCACGGTGTTCAGAAAGTGTGCTTGGTGGTGCTTGAGAGGAGTTAAATATAATGACTTAGTACAATACAATATACATATAAATTATACATAAAACAAAACACATTACAAAGGCTTCGCTCATTGCTAAGAGCCATGCTACTCCCCGGGAGACTAATCCTAGTGTGAACACTGGTATCGCGTGGTGACTAGCTAGGCACCTACCTAGGCGCGTTGCTCGCTATTGTAAAATGACCGCGTTGGCACATTGCCGGTCACCGGTGCCTTTAAGCTGATTAAGAGATAACAATTAGGTAGGCAACGCTTTTTAACGCTTGACCCACATGCAGCTGTGCTTCTCACTCCCCTCTCACCCTTTCCTCCCACCCGCTCCCCATTTCTTTCCATCCACACTCCTTTTCCTCCCGCCCGCCCTCATTTCCTCCCACTTACTCCCCTTTCCTCCCACCTGCTCTTTTCCCTCCCACCTGCTCTTTTCCCTCCCACCTGCTCTTTTCCCTTCCACCAGCACTTTTTCCTCCCACCTGCTCTTTTCCCTCCCAGCCGCTCTTGCCCCTGGCACCTGCCCGCGCGACCTACCTGCATGTGATGCGCGGCGCGGTACGGGCAGCGGGCGCACTGCAGCGGCTGCCCGGCGCGCCCCGCCCCGCCCGCGCGCGACCGCCCGCCCGCGCCCCCGTGCTCCGCCGCCTGCGGCCCGCAACAACACATCGTTACAACATGCTACTTTATAATAAAACTAGCTGACCCGCGCGGTTCGGTAATTGCGGAGTTCCCGCGGGAATTCCGGGATAAAATATAGTTATAAACCTCCTTCATGAATCACTCTATCCATTGATAAAAACCGCATCAAAATCCGTTGCGTAGTTTTAAAGATTTAAGCATACATAGGGATATAGGGACAGAGAAAGCAACTTTATTTTATACTATGTAGTGATGAGGTCAAAATGTCGCGTGACGTCACGACCCCATGACTTTACATCCTGCATAATTATACAATATAAGATGTGATAAACTTAGCTGCACATATTAACAGGGCTGAAAGTATACGTTATAACAAACAGGATAAGCGAAAAAATAATATTGTGAGTTCAGTAGTTTTTCAAGATACGAGGAAAATGAATTCATAAAAAAAAACATTACGACTACATTCACAAGATACACAATACACGTAGCTCACTAATACGTATACAAGGCATGCGCCACGCACGCAGCGAGCGATGCATCAGCCGGTCAGCTCGATCGAGGTCATTGACCTTAAGATACCGGCGCGCAGCGATGTGTGTGTAACGTTTATAACACATCTTGTATATTCGCATATATACATTCTAGCTGTACCCCGCGGTTTCACCCGCGGTAATTTCAGAGTTCCCGTGGGAATTCCGGGATAAAAAGTACCCTATGTCCTTCTACAGTATCCTTGACAACGTGCATGCCAAATTTCATCCAAATCCGTTCAGCCGTTTCTGCGTGATTGAGTATCACAAAAATCCAAAAACATCCACACTTTCACATTTTTAATATTAGCAGGATATACAGGGTGTGTGCCCCCCCCCCCCCCCACACATACCTTATGTTCGCGCAGCTCCTTGAGCGCGTTGCACCGGTAGTCGCACAGCTTGCACGAGTACAGGTACAGCCGGAAGTTGGGCGCCGCGAGCAGCTCGTGCGGCGGCGGCAGCGCGCCCCCTCCCCCGCCCGCACCCGCGCCCGCGCCCCCGCCGCCCCCGCGCCGCTTGCGGCCGCCGCGCGAGCCGCAGTTGAGCGCGGAGCGCGCGTGCTGGCGGACCATCGCCGCCCTGCGCACGCGGCGGCGCGACGTTGAGTTTAGATAACTAGCTGTCCCCCGCGATTTCATCCGCGGTAATTTCGGAGTTCCCGCGGAGGTTGCGGGAAAAAAGTACTCTATGTCCTTCAGTTCCCGCGGGAATTCCGGAATAAAAACTATCCTATCTTTTAAGTTGGACCATTTTATGAATGGTTACAAAATTTTATCAAAATCCGTTCAGTAGTTTCGGAGTCCATCGCGGACAAACAACGTGACATGTGATTTATATATACAGTGGTGGTCATATAATTAAGAACGATTTATATGTAGACCTCATATTGAAATTAAAATGTTCATAACAAAGATTTCACTCCTTCCTGGAAAATAATGAATATACCATTAGTTTCAACGTTTACAAGGCTAACAAAATCTGTCATAAAAACAGGAAATAATATTTAATTTACCAGTTAATTCGTTGACAATTAAATATTGGTAACATCGCAGTAGCTCGGAGGCTGGACAAATAATTAAGAACGAAACATTTAAAAAAAAAATATTAAAGATAATTTAAGAATTTAGGTATGGCTTCAATTGATTTAATTTGACAACTGTTATTCAATAAAATAAAACAGGAAAAATTGTTATAAGGGGGCGTAAATTAATATTCTGTACCATTTCCTTAACTGCAGATAACTGCATAACAACGGCGCATCATGGATGTTATTAACTACTTACAGGTTTTAATTTAAAAAGTGTTTTGAAGGTTATTTATCTTACCAGAACGTTTGTTTGATATCTTTTTTTTATTGACACCAAATATGTTCAATTGGATTAAGACTTAGACTGTTTAGTGGCCAATCAAACACTTTTACCACTTGCCTGTCAAGGTAGTTTTTAGAAGTGGATGGTAGTGGTCTGAGTGAGTAAGCTGTGTTTTGGATCATTATCATGCTGAAATGTCTTTATTACCGAAAGATAAAATCATTTGCGTATGGCAACATACATTTTTCGAGTATTTGTTTGTATTAGTATTGGTCCATGTTGCCTTTTACCAGCCTAGTAAGTCCTACGTCATAACTAGAAAAACAACCCCAAATTTTTATGTTTTCACTGTCATTGTCCACCATCCATTTAGTGTATTTGGGGTCGAATGTCTTATTCGCAGGTCGGCGTACATACCTACTGCTTACCATCAGAGCATACTTTTTTATCTTTGTTTAATTCGAAAAAAGTATGTAGGTACCTAATTCTATTGCGACTATGTCCAAATTCCATAGGTACTTCCTTCCAAACGCTAGTCGGGTCTGCCCTCAGAAGAATAACTCTGCCTATGGCGTAATGTCAACATGGGTACGTTCCTTGTTTCTCTGTCAAAAAACTGTGCCTCCACAAAATGCCTTCAAACAGTGCCCCAGTGACTGTCATCGAAAACTTCATTTTTGATCTCATTAGAACCTTTAAACTGGCCCCGCTTAGCGAGGTGAACTATTCTTAAACGTTTCTGGGAGACGTTTTTCTAACTTTAGATTTGCGCGGAATATTCGGAGTGGTCTGATGTGTATAAAAATGCTTCACAGCTTGGTAAACCATCGTTTTTGAACAAGATAAATGATCTGCAATTTTTTAGTATGATCGATTATGACCACGCAGCTTTATTATTATTTCTCTAGTAGCCGAGACGCTAGATTTCTTTTTTTCGATAAAAAATTACCTTAAAACTATTAAAAACCAATAATGGCATAAACACACTATAAAATAATAATGAAGAGCATTTTAAGAAATAATTTCATTTTATTTTTATTTTATTTTATTCACAAAATTAATTTAAAAAAAAGCAATACTATAATCGTTCTTAATTATTTGTCCAGCCTCCGAGCTGCTGCGATGTTACCAATATTTTATTGTCAACGAATTAACCGGTAAACTAAATATTATTTCCTGCTTTTATGACAGATTATGTTAGCCTTGTAAACGTTGAAGCTAGTGGTATATTCATTATTTTTCAGCAAGGAGGTAAATCTTTTTTATGAACATTTCAATTTCAATTTAAGGTCTACATATAAATCGTTCTTAATTATATGACCACCACTGTATTAGATTAGATGTAGCATTCTGCTACTAATATTTGGACATAGATAAGCAATAGTGTGTTAACCCACACTGGAGAAATTTTGAGCGAATCGTGTTTTAAAATTACAGCGCCATTTTGTTATTAGTTTTTTATGTTCAACAATTTTTTTCCATATTTAAACAATGTAATAAGGTAAACATACACCGCCGCACTCAGAGTCGACTTTAATGATTACTTAGTTAAGTATAGATTTTTAAAACAAAACTGCCGCAATCAGACAAGCTTAATAAATTAATGTTAATTGGCATTTAACTAATTAAGTTACATCTCATTAAATGCCAATTAACATTAATTTACTGAACTTTTCTGCGGCAGTTTTGTTTGAAAAATCTATACTTAACTAAGTAATCATTAAAGTCGACTCTGAGTGCGGCCGTTAGTTAAAAAAACGTTCTCTAACTCATCGTTCTGTATTATTAACTTAATTTTGTGAGTTAACATGTTATTGCTATCTGCATCCATATATAAATCACGAGAAAAAGAAAATTAGTCAACTAGCCAATAGGGATGTGGACTACTTTTGAAAATCAAAATTCTAACTAGCCCGTCAGTTAGAAAATAAAAAGACAATAGACACGTATTTTTTGCTTTTTTAAATAAATTGAAATATACAGAAATTTATTAAATTTTAAAGTGAGGGGGTTGTGACGTCACTAACCGCTAAAACCGCCATACAAACTGTCCGAATAGTGACGTCACGCGAAATTTCAACTCAACATATCGCCGTTACTTTAAAAAAAAAGAAAAAAATACGTGTCCAATATTTTTTTATAATCTACACGACGGACTAAAAAGAAAAATTAGTCAACTAGCCAATTACCTCGCTTTCTGTAACATCTTCCTCTTTTCTAGTATTTCAATGGGAGTCAGCGTTATTGTCTGAAACGAAAAAAAAAAACATTTTAAAAACCATTCCTACCCCACCTGTAGCCGAGGGGAGCTATGAGGACTGATTTAAAGGGCTTTATAAAAATATTATCAAAATTTTAATACAGAAATATAATAGGTTGACAAGGGGCTTATATCCAAAAGTGACTTAAAAATAATGACATTCTTTATATAAAAATTTAAATAACACAAAATTATAAATAGCCAGTAGTGGTTGGCAACACCACCGAAATCCGTTTCACATTCGGCCCAACCGAACTTCGATACCTTGAATCGTATTTCCCCACTCAGCCGAAATTCGCTTTCCATGCCGAATATTCGGTAAGAATCTTGTTTTTTTTTTAACGACCCGGGAGTTATTGAGTTTATTCGCTACAAACATACAAAAAGCAAATCCTTCGCTCTTTGTAATATTAGTGTACCTAGATTAAGGACATTTTGACACCGTTCCAATTCCTAGTTTTACTTTTATACATACACTAGCTGTCCCGCGCGGTTTCACCCGCGATAATGGGCATGTTGACTAATTTTTTATTTTTTAGTCCGTCTTGTAGATTATTAAAAAATATTGGACACGTATTTTTTCTTTTTTTACGTAATCAAAAAAGGGGCTGGGAATGCGGGAACTTCGAAATGGGGATGTGGACTACTTTTGAAAATCAAAATTCTAATTAGTCCGTCAGTTAGAAAATAAAAAAACAAAAGACACGTATTTTTTGCTTTTTCAAATAAATTAAAATATACAGAGATAAAGCGCATTCAAGTTTAGGGTGAGGGGGTCGTGACGTCACTAACCGCTGAAACCGCCATACAAACTGTCCGAATAGTGACGTCACGCGAAATTTCAACTCAATGTATCGCCGTTATTTTTTGACTACGTAAAAAAAGAAAAAATACGTGTCCAATATTTTTTAATAATCTACAAGACGGACTAAAAAATAATTATTATTCAACATGCCCATTATGTACTTGTACTGCGGTAGAGATATAAATCGTTGGAGTGGCTTCTGGGCAGGAAGTCCAACCTATCAGTCAACAACAAACTACTAATTTATAAAGCCATTCTAAAGCCGATCTGGACCTATGGAATTCAGTTATGGGGAACAGCCAAAACCTCCAACACGGAAATACTGCAACGATTCCAAAATTGTGTACTGAAAGACATAGTAAATGCTCCTTGGTTCACTAGAATGGAGGATATACACCATTACCTGAAGGTTCCTACTGTGAAAGAGGAAATAAGCAGCTTGACAAAAACCTACAGAGAAAGGATAAACACTCACGAAAATCGACTTGCGCAAGCCCTGACTAGACCACTGGACAAAAGACGCCTAAAGAGACATCACATATGGGACTCCATGAGCTCATAGTTTCCATGCAGTAGGCATTCCAATGATGGTTGGCTATGCCTCAAACGCGACTATCACACAAAACAGCTGCTTATGGTCCCTGGACCGATCGCATGCTTAACTAAGGAGAGAAAAAAAAAAAAAAAAAAAATTCAACATGCCCATTGTTTTCATTTGTGTTTTCTGAGCCTCACCGGTTTGGGCTCGGCGGGGCGCGCCGGCGCCTCCTTCGCCTCCGGCTGCGCGGCCGCCAGCCCGCCGGCCGACAGGATCACCACTTGCTCCTTGTCGCCATTGACCACGGTGTACTGGTTCAGCCCCTCTGGTGTAAAGAATAGAAATTATAATTTATTTATTTATTAAGTTTAACAGCAGTTAATACATGAGTACTTTAAATAACAAAGCGGCTTTAGGTGTTAAGCTATACGTGTACAACTAATCCGTCTTGTAGATTATTAAAAAATATTGGACACGTATTTTTTCTTTTTTTACGTAATCAAAAAATAACGGCGATATATTGAGTTGAAATTTCGCGTGACGTCACTATTCGGACAGTTTGTATGGCGGTTTTGTGGTTAGTGACGTCACGACCTCCTCATCCCAAATTTTAATGCGCTTGATCTCTGTACATTTTAATTTATTTAAAAAAGCAAAAAATACGTGTCTATTGTTTATTTATTTTCTAACTGACGGACTAATTAGAATTTTGATTTTCAATAGTAGTCAACATCCCTATAAACACAACATACAACACAAACTTAAATTTTTCTTTACTATTTTTTTTTTACTTTATCTCTTTATAATATTAGTATAGATAAATATAATTTCACTCCATCATAAGTTCCCCCCTCCCCCGTCCCCCAGCCTCACCTGAGTCGGTGCGCGCGCGCAGCACGCACGTGACGGAGCCCGCTTCCGCCTCCGCGTCCGCTTCAGCGTCCGCCTCCACACCCGCTATCTGCAGCTGGAACGTGTCCTCGCTGTCCTCGCATCTTAAGCGACAAACAAACAGAATCCCTGAGATATTGAGAAGTGGGGATTTGACGTACCGTTGATGTATTGAGAAATGCCAGAAGCTGCAGATACAATACGCCTTTGCACACAGAAATAGTCTCCACCAACTACAGGCAGAACTCCTTTATGTGGCGAGCGAGTGACAATTTCAACAAATTATCCAAAGAATATGACTTTGATTTGTTTAACTCTAGCTGTGAGTCGACGAGGAGAGTATTGGAAAATTCGTTTTTTGTAACCAAAAAAATAATAAATTGTCGGACTTAGTTCCCACTATGTAAGTTGCTGCTGCCTATTGAGCAATTGATGTTTTTGTTTATTATTCCACTACCCATGTGCGAAAATCTGTAATCGGCTTTTTTGTTTGACACTCAAATGTTCATTATATTTTTGTAGCTGTTGATTTTCCAAATAAAGTAAAATAAAATAAATAGGAATTTGGCGTACCATTGATAATACTATATATTGAAAAGTGGGGATTTGGCGCATCGTTGATGTATTGAGAAGTAGGGATTTGGCGTACCATTGATAATACTATATATTGAAAAGTGGGGATTTTGCGCATCGTTGATGTATTGAGAAGTAGGGATTTGGCGTACCATTGATAATACTATATATTGAAAAGTGGGGATTTGGCGCATCGTTGATGTATTGAGAAGTAGGGATTTGGCGTACCATTGATAATACTATATATTGAAAAGTGGGGATTTGGCGCATCGTTGATGTATTGAGAAGTAGGGATTTGGCGTACCATTGATAATACTATATATTGAAAAGTGGGGATTTGGCGCATCGTTGATGTATTGAGAAGTAGGGATTTGGCGTACCATTGATAATACTATATATTGAAAAGTGGGGATTTTGCGCACCGTTGATATAAGTATTGAGAAGTGGGGATTTTGCTCACCGTTGATATATTGAGAAGTGGGGATTTTGCGCACCGTTGATATATTGAAAAGTGAGGATTTTGCGCACCGTTGATATATTGGAAAGTGGGGATTTTGCGCACCGTTGATGTATTGAGAAGTGAGGATTTTACGCACCGCGAGCTGTCAATTTCTATTTATAAAAATGTATTTAAAAAAATTACAGACTTTAACATCCATATTTTTGTACAGATTATAAAGAATATTATGTTACAGTAACTTTCAGCGATGTGTTTATCCAAAGTTCTCACCTGACAAATGTAAGGTTCATCAGGTCCAGTTCCATAGGTCCGTTCACCGTCTCCACCATGTACCTGGTCTCCTGATCTTCGCACACAATCTCGGGGAGAATATGAGCTCCATCCGAATTACCCTGCGACACAAACGTCCGCCATACTCATTCACACACATCTTTTGTTTAGTTTAGGTTAGTTAAGCAATCTTATTCAGCTACAACATGTACCTAGTTGTACTTGTTTTTCTGTACGGGGGTACCTACTCCCTAGTAAAACGTTACGTAACCACCAAGTGACCATTTTTACCTAAAAGTCACAACTATGTGGCGTAAAGTACCGGAAAGTTAGTCAGTCAGATAAAAAATAGTGTATTTTGAATATCAACACATAATTTCTAATATGACGATTGGAGTCTCTACGCGACCGTTCTGATTCTGAAGGGTTAAAAAAACAATGTTACGTAACGCGTATTTCAAAACCCCCCTGCCGCCCCTGTAACGTATCCGGCATCGTAACGTTTTACAAATTCGTTACGTGATACTTGAACGCTCCCTCATTCTAATGTGTTTCATTAAAATCCATTCAGTAGTTTTTGCGTGAAAGAGTAACCAACATACACCCTTACATACAAACTTTTATGTTTATAATATCAGTATAGTATAGTAGGTTGTAACAAAAAAAAAGCGTTTTTCCACTTTGATATATTGAGAACGGCGGATCACGGTTAAAAATTGAAATAGCAATTAAAGGTGGTGTTACTGTTTTATCAAACAATCCATAAACAAACTAGTCTTACTTGTGAATCCGCCACCTCAGTGCGCTAAAATGAGGAGATAATAATTTATCAAAGACGATAAAAAAGATTTTAAAGCTTATAGGGTAATCCTGCGCTTTATTTTGGGAGTCCCGCTAGAATGGGCTTGTCAACCAAATTTTAAATTTTAATCCATCTTGTAGATTAATAAAAAATATCTGACATGTATTTTTTCATTTGTTACGTAATCAAAAAATAACGGAGAAACATTAAGTTGAAATGTCGCGTGACGTCACGCCATCCTACAGTTTATAGCACGTTATGACGTTAAGAGCCTCCACTCCTAAACTTTAATGCGTTTTATCTTAGTATTTTTTCAATAATTTGAAAAACCAAAAGATACGGGTCTATTATTTTTTATTAATCTACAAGACGGACTAAATAGAATTTTGATTTTCATACCCCGGATACAAGCCTATTTCAGGATAAAAAGTACCCTATGTTCTTTTTGTACCCCTGCGGAGCCAGGATGCGCAACACGATAAAATTTTATCGAGCCATTTTATCGATTCTCGTCGACAAAATGTTATATCGTTTTGTCTACCAGTGGTAAAAAATGTTTAACCGAATCTAGTCTTAACTCAATACCCCACTACTGCACTTTTTTGCTTGGACGCCCACAAATATTTGTCGTGTCGACAATTTTATTTTTCGTTCGATAAACATATCGTGGCGCGCATCTTAGCTATGCTGGCAATGTTTATCCAAAATTACACGACCGACGCTCGGTTGGGTAGGTAGTTAAAGAGTGAAAGCGTAACAAACTCACATTCATATTTATAATATCATGTAGAATATAATTTATTGTTTTATATTAAAAAAAAATAGCAGAATCTCTCAACATAATCTGTTTCTTTTGTGGAATTTAAGTAAAAAATTTCATGATTTTCTCATACCTCTTCATCGTTAGTCTCAAATGGTGTCACTTCAACTATCTGTAGGTCACCTTTAACAAACAGAACACAAAATGGAGCTTAAAACAATATCATGAACCGACTTAGTTTTGTGAACAATCAGAATGGTATTGCAAATAAAATAATGCCAATGACTGTAGCATATAAAGCATTTAGCCAGTTTCTAGAAAAATAAATGTAGGTTTATCTATTAGCATCATTATACAGTTTGAAATTACAAGCCATAGTGTGTTTGTGTTCTTCTCGGAGCTTTTATAGCAAATCAGCTTGAAATATCATATAATTGCTTATGCACATAATGGCCGGTTTACACTTCCATATGTAAGTTCAACAATACATCTCTTCACTTACTTGCCGGCCGCCGTCCACACGGCGCGGCGGCAAGTAGTAAGTACCTAAGTAAATTGGCGGGGAGCGCGAGACGAAGCGGGCGGGTGTTCGCGCCACTGTCCTGTCTAAAAAATAGAACTGGTTCTTATCATGCGGCAAGTTGCTACTTAATCACTTACTTGCTGGCCGGTGTCCACTTGTGGTTTTTACTTACTTACTTACGGAAGTGTAAGCTGGCCATAAAAAACTGACACTTTCCCATCATGGAACATGGAAATGCCATCTTCGATTCCCACCAAACTTTCTCAGGGACATTTTTAGACTGAATTAACATTTATCACTGACTGTTATAATTCTCTTTTTGAAAGAAGCAACTCACCTTCTTTGTAATCTGGACTGAAGTACTGTGTGTCTCCAGCTTCGTCTGACATTTTAGTGTTTGTCTGGAAAATAAAATACAAAGTCATTATTTTACTGACCATTAGAAAGAGATAGACATGCCAGATCAAAGTTACACAATATTGATTTTCTCTCACCAATGGATATTTCAATACAATTATAAAACTATGTCCCCCACCGTGTCTGCGTGTTTGTAACTAACTCAAAAACTACGGAATGTATTTTCATGCGGTTTTCACCATTAGATAGTGTTTCGTAAGGATGATATCCTACTAATATTATAAATGTGATAGTGTGGATGTTTGTTACTCAATCACGCAAAAACGACAAAGGATTTGGATGAAATTTGGCATGCACATTGTCAGGGGTACAGAGAAGGACACAGGGTACTTTTCATCCCGGAATTCCCGCGGGAACTCCGAAATTACTGTGGGGCATATAATTTGTCAAGGTTTTGTGTAAATTTGTTTGAAATATAATAATTGTTGGAAGTGTTGGAAAAAGTACTTTGTTCCACTTTCATGCCTTATCTGCACAATCGATCATCATTAAATTTTCGCATACATATTGTCAGGGGTACAGAGGACATAGAGTACTTTAACCACAGAATTCCTTCTGGATCTCCCAAATTAATGCAGATAAAACTGCAGGGACCGCTAGATATTCATAATATTTAGGCAACTTAAACATAAAGTAGGTGTCTCAATATAACTTTGATGCATTTAAAATTTGTATACTTTTTGTATCCTACTACTTGCTGATTTTCATAATTTTTTTGTCATTACTGTAAAGCTCATCTTGTTTTAGAGTTCATAGATGACAGACAGTTATAGTCAATTAGTTCTGTTGTACAATGCAATAGTTACATTATGAACATGAACTGCAATTTGTGCTGATAAATTGTTTTTTTTTTTAAACATCCAAATAAGTATAGTACCTACCTATTAGCATTTGACAAGAGTAGCATTTGACTGGTCACCACAAAGATGCTCAGCACAAAAAAGTAGTAGTAGGTACCTACTTGATCTTAATAAGGTGACGTTTGTCCAGAAATAGACACCTGCCAGCTGATACAACTATATGAAAAAAATTAATGTTTTTATAGCATTCAAGAGTTATAAACCTCTTTTATTTGTACAATCAGTACCTACCTACCAGCATAGTTGTCTAATCTCAAGATGTTTGTATGTTAAATTGTTTATCATATAACCTTGCCGAAAGTTGAGTTTATAAAATTTTGTATGTAACTAACAAGACTTTAGTCTGTTTGACTATTGGAGGTAAGGAATGTGGTTTTACCGGGAGGCAAAGACCCAAAAGAGATGTACAGTTTCTTCCAACTAATACCACTGCATCTGCACATTATTTTATCACTGGACTGTAAAATGTTTGTAGATTTAATAAAGGTTAAAGTCATGGTCGTAGAAACTTTCGCACGACTAAATGTAAACCAAACCAATATGTTTTTATGGAATGTCAATAAAGGAGTAAACCGGAGTAAACAAAATTAGTAGATAAGTACTTGTTGCAACACTAAAAAATCAACCATCAAAATTGAAGATTCAGTGTTTCTAGAAATAGTATTTATTATTTTTATTGACTATTGCAACAATAAAATGTACTTACTACAGCTGTTGTTATTGGCAACAATTCGCCTTGTAAGAAAAAGCTAGTTCCACTTTTTATAAAGATATTGTTTTAGCACACTTAAGTTCTAACCGTATTGAATTTATTTAATCATGAAAAAATAGGCATGGCAATTTGGCATCGTCAATCCAGTCCAATCGCCATTTTATTCAAAATTACAATGTTGCCATTTGTAAAAATATTGTTTCTCTTTTTCTATGCTTTATAAAACCAAAACGTTCTAAACGTAAAATTGACCTATCTTCTACAACAATAGGTTGCAAATTGAAAAAAAAAAAAAGAAGAAGAACCATTAAGTTGTCTACAAGATAAAGCATCTATTTATTTCATGTAAAATAGGTACCTACCTACTTACTTAAAAATAATTAGATTTTCAAAAAGGCATTGAGTAGGTACATAAATGCACTTTTTTTTAAGCTTCGGCTTACATACATACATACTCTATATTAAGAGAATTTTAGTGCTATCACTCTTTCTAAAGGTGAATAAGCGACGATGTTTCGCTAAAGTAAGAATGAGACAGATAATTTTCTCTGTGTTTCTTGCTAACGACAGATTTCGATGTGTGACGTCACAGTGATGATGTAGAGATGCTTTGACAGTTGACAGTAATGGTAGAGCCAGGTAGAGCTACGGTAGAGCAAAAGCAAAATCTATCCATTCCTGTCGCACTCATGCAAATTCCATAAATAGTACCGTTTAGTTACAAAACATTTGTTTTAACCCTTTAAACAACATGGAAAACCAAATTCAAAAATACATACTGTCATTTTTCGCTTAAAATGTTTCAGGTAAATTATGTTATAAAAATTGTTTTAATACGGAAGAGAGATAAAAATTCTTGAAGTTTACGTTCTGAATCGCGCTATTGGCATTCTTCATTGCGTTCAGTATATAAAGAACTGCTAATGCTCCATATCCCAGGAGGTCCGTAGCTACTCTGGGTTCCGGTGCTGGCGGGGAGCCGGCCTAATTCCTCGCCATCAGATATGTTGAAGCGAAAGCAATCATATATGGTAAAATAATGTCAAATATGTCAAGAAAAATGATAAAGAGAGACCTCGGTCTCACCCACACAGCAGTAGCTAATTCGACCTTCTTTTGCTGTCAAAAATATAATTTAAGTACTAAAGCTACTGCAATGGCATCTTTTGTTTATTTCTTCTTCGTCTAGAATCTAGATAAAAATGAACAAAAAGGATAAAGCTTAAAAAAATACTTTTATAACATTTCTGCTATAGTTGGGTAGAAAGTCTCTACTAGAGACTCGATAACTGAGATGTTACAAAACTCGAGAACAATTAAGATAAAAAAAAAAACGTAAGGTAAAGTAGATAGGTATTTGTTTAAATTCGCTCTACTTCGAAAATAGAGTACAAAATCCTAGCTTCGGGCGTGATTTTGTGTATAATGAAACTATAGCAAAGAGTTTAATAACAAAGAGAAGTAGAGTCAATAAAATAGAATCCGTTAAATATTTTTATTAATCCGTTAAATCCACGATAAGTAATTTATAAAATTGAGAGATTGACAACTTGATTAGCGTGTAAAGTCACAAAAACTCAACTCCCGGCAAGGGTTAATTTTTTCGGTCCGCTTGTGATTACCTACATTGTTTATATCGGTTCCAGTCTCAGAACAATAACAGTAGCATATTCTTCTGAGGTACCAGTATTCATAGCTTTATTATTGACTCTACATATTTATAGTTAGGTACCTATTAGTAGCCTGTATCATAATTATAATCCTAGGTCATATCACAAAATATCACGCTTATTTTTCTCTTTGAAGCAGAAAAACACAAAAGTCAATTCAAAAGTTCATTTTCGGAAAACCTGTTCATCGATTTGTTAAAACTTCGATTCTACATTTTTAAATCCGTTATTTCTGTTTTTCGAAAGGTATATTAATAGCAGCAGGTAGGAAGCCTAAGGTGATTGTGTTTTTTTAACAAGATATTATGGTACTTATACATAAGTATACCTACTTAACAAAGGTGTTTGACTTATAGAGATCTCTACATAATATTAAAGATGCAAAATAATAAAAAAACATGTTTACACGTGCCTTTGATTTGCCTCCTTGTTTTGTCTAAAATTGAGACAGTGTTATTATTTTGTTTTATAGGTACAGAGTACAGACTACAGACAGAGACGGTATCCACAGGTCACGGGTTCGAGTCCCACGGTAGAAGTGTTGGGTTAGTCAGATAGTTTAAGTTGTTTAAGTTGCTTCATGACCAACCAACTCAACTCAACCAACTACTTACCAACCAACTCATGAAAAGCGAAGCATACAAAACATCTAATCAATAAAGTCCACCCATTTCGGGAATCAAACCCAGGATAATTATGTTGATGTAGGTAATTCTCCATTCGCCACAGTCTCAAATAAAGCCAATAAAAGCACGTTATCTAAATTCTAACAATATTTTAGCATCTGTTTCATTAGGTCATTTAGTTATTAGTTAATATAATTGTTTGGAGTTAAAACACTAGATATTAGATTAGGTATTTACCTATGTTTAATTGTCTACTGTAACTAGGTACTTATTTGCTACAGCTAATACAAATTACAGCACAAAAATTAACTCCAGTCTCATAAAGTGCAATAGACAAACGGAAAAGCCTTGGCTTTATCTCTACTATCTCTAGATACATATTATTATTATAAAACAAAGTCCCCCGCCGCATCTGTCTGTCTTTTCGCGATAAACTCAAATATTACTGAACGGCTTTTCATGCGGTTTTCGCAGATAGATAGAATGATTCATGAGGAAGGTAGGTAGGGATATAATTTGTCCAGTTTTTGCATAAATTGGTTGAAATAAAAGTGCATAAAATTTTGCATAGATACTATAAATAGATACCTACACGTTGTCAAGCATTATAGCACTTTTTGTCCCGGAAATCTCGCGGGAACTCCAAAATTACCGCGGGAACAGTTAGTTTTTTTATAAATCTCCATTGTTCGCTAATTTAGTTAAGAGTCTGTTTATTTAAATCCAGCCTAAGTTATCACATTTTGTAAAATAAAATTGTGTTACTAGTTTCATAGTTAACTAGCTGGATCACGCGGCTGTGCCCCCGGTAATTTGAGAAAACCCTACTAAAATAAGTACCTATATTCCACAGCTAACCGTTTACGCAGCATAGATATTACCGCAAAGGAAGCTCTCAAAAGGAATATATTTTTCCGTTTTTGCAACCTAACCAACTTATAGCCTTTTTTGATAAATGGACTTGAAAGGACTTTTACTGATATCTAGCTGAAGTTATATTTATTTATTTATTTATTCATTCTTTATTGCACAAAAACGTACAAATGGCGAACTTAATGCCTTGCGGAATTTTCTACCAGTTAACCATTTATAAGGAGTAAAGTAGTACTTTGGAGTTCTTATGGGAATTCCGGAACTCACGTGGGTAAAACCACAGGGCACAGCTAGTCTTGTTATATTTTTCACTCGATTTTAACACTAAATTAGTAGTAATAACCGAGAAACATAACAATAACATTTCTGAAAGTAAAAATGTAGAGTCAAAATAGATACAATTTATATATATATTGAAATAGATTCCTACTAAGTATAGGCAGTACCTATAAATAATAAAATGCGAAAGTAACTCTATTTTATCTGTCTGTTAATAACTCAACCACAGATAATGTAATACTATACTCCTCAACTAACCATCAAGAAATCTTGCATACGACGTCGGGGGCACATACTGAAAAGAACACAAGTATATTTTATCCCGGAATTCCTGCGGGAACTCCGAAATTGATGCAGGCGAAGTCTAGTTTCGAAACTGGACAAAAAGGAAGTCGGGGCTGCTACAAGGTGACGTGTGAGATGGTTCTCAGAATCATTGCATATTGATTGATAGGCGTTTAATACCTTTTTATTTGACCCATACATGGCGACTTAACCGAAGACGACATATTCAGACGGCGAAGGCTTAAACTGGCCCTTCGCCACGACCAGTCGCCCTTGTAACACAGGACTCCCCGCTCTACATACATCGAAACTTGTATTTATACTTACCATACCGAAAACATTGCTAGCGCGATGCAGGACCGACGTGCTGATTGGTCGGTTTTGATACGTAAATATGGACGTGACCCAACGTAAACTACTTACGAGTTACGTTTTGTTTGCCGAAACGTGTTGGGTTCGCGAATAAAAGTGCATAAGTCATGACACAGAAGTTTTTGTGGAAATCTTTTTTAATGCTTAAACTAATTAGAGTTTGTATTATGGATACCAGAAATCAGAAAACATAATAATGGTTGACTGGCAGAGAATGCCACTGTGGCATTAAGTCTGCCTTTTGTACCATGATGTGCATAAAGTTTAAATAAATAAATAAATAAATAATGTGTAAACTTCTTTTTTTTGTAAACACATACCTACTTGTGAACTTAACGACAAATTTTGTCGTCTGCCCTCAGTCTAAATGTGTATTATAAGTTAATGTTCACCCTGACCTAACCTGCGAACTGTTACAACTGTGAACAGTGTAACAGTTACAGTTACAGTGTAACAGTGACTCTATGTATATTATGCCTTTATCCCAAACTGTCTTAAGAGCTGAACCCTCAGTACATCCTGGATACTCCCAATGCTTCTTCGTTGCAGACCACGAATGTAATCTGTTAGCGGATGTATGGAATTAAATAGTGATGCATGTTTGAGGTTTTGACAGTGTACCTAATAAGCAACACTCTAAGATTATAATTGAAGCCATTTATCTAGATACTAGCAGTGTCCCCCGCGTTCATTTCGGAGTTCCCGTGGGGATTACCGGATAAAAGTACCCTATGTCCGTTTCTATGATCGGTTGAGCCGCTAAGGCGTGAAAGCGTGACAAACTAACAAACAAACTCACTTTCGCATATACGATGCTAAAGATTAGAGACAGATTCGGTTTGATTGTCTCTTTCTTTTCAATTTTATCTATATTTTGCTGAAAAATAACTTGAAAAATTCGAAAACTCAAAAAACTAAAACTTTTAGTTGTATGATTTTTCCTAGGGGAACGGTAAGTACTTTCGATTCCCCCATCCCACTGACTAGACTGCACCGTTCGACTCGTTCAATGGACTGATCGTCTTGTTTACACGCATTACAAAGAGCAGGATAGCAAGATCGGTATATGGATACGTAATATGGATCCGTTATATCAGAGATTGTTTACACCATCCGATCCAAAGATCCGATCCTAATCCTATCCATACGATTTTGGAGTTACCTAGCTGCGCGTAACTGGCACAGAAGTGAAAAATTTAAAAACATAGGAGTTACCATAGAGTTAATAGATAGGCATAGAGCCGTGTTCAGTATCAAATGGAAACATGGAATATCAAGTGTAGTGAAATCAGCTCAATTTTGAACTGGTTTTTGAATGAAAATAGTGCTCTATCTGTCTTTATGATAGTTAGTTACTATAACTTTATTAATTTGGTTTATTACTTTTCAGTTGGTAGGTATAAGTAGGTGTTTATAAAGATTTTTTTTTTTATTGTTTTAGTCGTTCGCGAGGTTTTCTTTTGTTTTAGTTTGTGTCAAAGAATTGATGCCTACCAAGGATGCCTAGCAAAAATACCAAAGTTATTGCTGGATAGGTGAAGGGACTATAGTTATGATGCAAGATTTATTATTTTTTAATACCTACTTGTTCGGAAGATTGTAAACTTGGGTTGACATCCAAACATAAAAACATCTTCA
The DNA here is from genome assembly GCA_907165275.2 of Zygaena filipendulae. Lineage (NCBI taxonomy): Eukaryota > Metazoa > Arthropoda > Insecta > Lepidoptera > Zygaenidae > Zygaena > Zygaena filipendulae. Next base: position 5,679,861 of record OU015677.1, on the reverse strand, counting down.
GGAACTTTCACATCTTTACTAGCTGCCGCCCGGCGGTTTCGCCGCGAGAATTTCAGGATAAAAATGGACAAGTATACCTAATCTTCCTCTTGAATCGCACTACCTTTTGGTGAACACCGCATGAAAATCCGTTCAGTAGATTTGGAGTTTATCGCGAACAAACAGACGAGCTGGAGGACTTTGCTTATAAATTTCCCAAAAAAGGAGGTTATTTGACGCGTATGTTTTTTTTATGTTTGTTACCTCGTAACTTTTGACTGCGTGAACCGATTTTGATGATTTTTTTTTATTCGAAAACTGGTGCTTCCCGATTGGTCCCGATTGGTGACAAGCCAAATAGGGAGTGGATAGGTACCTACATGGTCTACGTCCACTCCCGCCACGAGGTTCGTGAGCAGATTAACAAGTGGGCAGACACACCCGGGCTTGGCACCGAATTAATACCGATCAGTGGACAGTGGTAGCACCAACCAATAATAATATTACGAGTTTTTTTGTCTTTTGTATTAAATTGGTATTTTGTTTTGTTATTTTTAATTTTTTTAGTAGGTATCGTGAATAATAAGACTAGTGACGAAATCTCGAAAACTACGTGACCTAATGAAAGTGAAGTTTACCTACTTAGGTAGTCTATGTAGAGCAGCAGCCTCAGCGACGTATTATGTATTGCGAATTTTTTACAGGTAAGCAAAGGCCGATGAGGTCAATGACCAACCGTAAGAAACTTGGTTCGCTCCCCCCTCCGCTATAAATGCACTGAGTAGAGCGCTACATAAGAGTATGCAATGAAATTCAGAGTCCGCAATTGGTAAAATCTTAATGAAGGTCGATTTTTCTACATAATTTTGATGTTTGCAAATTAAAAGATTCCTGTAAGTAGGTGCATGAGTATGTAGTGAGTTCACATACAAATATGTTAAAGGTTTTAAAATGATGATGTAGACAATTGATTTATGTTTTTGTAGGATAGATAATAGGTACCTATACTTCTTTGGGTACCTAGATACCGTAACAAACTTCTTTGCGTTACAGATTTCACTCTCTACGCATTCCTACATAATCCCAGTTTTATAATTATTATTTAGGCAAGGCAATGAAATTATTTAGGCAAAACGAGTAACATAAATTAAAGAATATAAGTACACATAACAAACTAAACCGTGAACCGACGCGCGACGACTCGGTGAAGGTGGCGGTAATGTACAAACCAAACAAAAAAAAAAAAACTAAACATGAAAAACAATAAAAATCTATGACAAAAATTGAGTGGGTTGTTATATTTTTGTGAACCTCCATGATCAGTATCAAAAAAGGGTAAAAATCCAAAGAGATTAAAATATGCTATAGCTATGGAAAAGTTACTTTAAAAAAATATTATTTTACTAGCTGTTCCCCGCGATTTCACCCGCGTTAATTTCGGAAATCCCGCGGGAATTTCGGGATAAAGAGTGCTTACCCTATTTAATTTTCTTACCCCTGACAAGGTGTATGCAAAATTTGATGCGATTTCACCGGTGTTAATTTCAGATTTCCCGCGGTAATTCTGGGATAAAAAGTACCTACGTCCTTAGCCCTTATTCTCTATGACCAACAACACTCCTTGCCCATAACGCGCGTTCTAAAAACACAATTCCGACCGCTCCAGATGCCAAAATATTACGAATTAGTATTCTGTGTGCCATAACACACGTTGTAAATGTATTTTTTAAAGTTTAACTTCTTTGTGGCGTCTTATCTTACCGCGGCGTGTTATGATCGTAGTGAATAAGGTCCCTTATCTGTATCCCCGAAAACTTGTATGCAAAATTTCATGATAATCGGTTGAGCCGAAGGCGTGAAACCGTGACAGAGTTGCTTTCGCATGTATAATATTAGTAAGGATTATAATTTTATTCCTTCTATTTCTATCACATTGGTCTGTGTTAAAAGCTGAAACGCGCTATCGAAGTTTTCATACTTGGTCACTATAAGTAGAGGCAACGGAGTGAGTATCACAGGGAGTCCGTAGCCGCACGGTCGAACGGTCTGGTGCAGCCGCGCCGCTAAATGCACGGCACATCCAAACTCAAACCTTATAGTTAAGAGCATTGCACCTAATCTTCAACGTTTGCCATTCTGTCAACTAGATATAAATTTCTAGACTGTATTTGATACCGGGACGCTATTGAATGACGAATGCTTGAACTGTCAGAATGAATGCTTGCAAGCACTGTTGTGGCGAAACTCGACTTCCTTTTGCTTGTAGAACCAGCTGTTCCTAGTCGATTCCTTCTCTCTCTGTACCCCTGAAAACATGTATGCGAAATTTCATGATGATCGGTTGAATATTTTTGGCGTGAAACGCAACAAACAAACTAACCCATAAACTCAAATTCGCATTTATAAACTTAACTATAATAATAATTCACTTCACAACACAGATCTACTTGATCCCACATGCTAGTATTATAGCTTGTGTCGTGGAAACCAAGCAAACGTGGTATATAGGTACTACATAGAATGGGCATGTTGACTAATTTTTATTTTTTAGTCCGTCTTGTAGATTATTAAAAAATATTGGACACGTATTTTTTCTTTTTTTACGTAATAAAAAAATAACGGCGATATATTGAGTTGAAATTTCGCGTGACGTCACTATTCTGACAGTTTGTATGGCGGTTTTGCGGTTAGTGATGTCACGACCTCCTCATCCTAAACTTTAATGCGCTTTATCTCTGTATATTTTAATTTATTTAAAAAAGCAAAAAATACGTGTCTATTGTTTTTTTTATTTTCTAACTGACGGACTAATTAGAATTTTGATTTTCAATAGTAGTCAACATCCCTATTATATATTATACTATAGATATATAAACACGCCCAGATTGGAAAATGGAACCCTGTGTTCATCACACAAAGTCCACCCCCACCGGGAATCGAACCCGGAACCTCTTGTTAGTGGGCAGTGGATCGCTAGATCGCTAAATCGCGGGGGACAGCTAGTAATATTATAAATGCGAAAGTAACTCTGTCCGTCTGTCCGTCTGTTACGCTTTTACGTCTTCTATTCAACCGATCATCATGAAATTTTGCATACACCTGAGAGATACAGATAACTTTGACAGCGCGTTTCAGCTCTTATCACAGACTAATGACATAGAAATAGAAGGAATAAAACTATAATCCTTACTAATATTACTAAAATAATTTGAATATTACAAAAATATTTATATGATTTCGTGACTCGTGAGCAAACACGCCATCGTTGATTTTCTATTTATAAACTTAATAGAATAGAATAGAATAGAATACACTTTATTGTACACCAAAATAATGTTACAGTGTGTTAACAAAAACTTATAACTAAAGGCATACAAAAGGCGGTCTTATCGCTTTACTAGCGATCTCTTCCAGACAACCTTTGGGTGGATAGGACAAATACAGAAAATTTATATGTTGATTTGGTATATATAGGTAGAACAGGAATCATAAAATAATACAAAATATGCACATAGAACATAAATATAAAAAATAAAAATACATAAAAAAGATATACAAAGATACACGCATAGATATAAAATATACATAATATATACTTAAATACTTAAACATACTTAATTCAACGGAAACGAGATTGATAAGCATTAGAACATAATTTATGCTCGATGTCCTGAATCGCGCTATCGAAGTTTTCATCGTGCGTTTGTATAAATACAACCGGCCGAGCTTCTACAGCGGGAGTCCCGTTTCTACACAGTGAAACAGTATGGTAGAGCTGTTCTAAATCTACCCGCGTGGCTTGCCCCTCACGTGTCGACGGTCGTGCATAGCGCACGGCTGTTCATTGAGATGTTGCATTAATGCACATAAATTGAGCTGCGACCGCAGCCTCTTGCAGGGTAATCCGGCCCCTACAATAGCTGATCGGTCGCATCTCAAACCACTGTTGTAGATAGAACATTGACTTCCATTTTTGACATAAAAACCTTTGTATCTAAATTTAAACCTCGGTTGCCTTATTTCCTATTTATGTTTTTCATATTTTATTATTACCTAATTGATTTATTTATAATATTTTTAAACAAATACATTACACAAATATATTTTGTTTTACTCGCCCTAAGATGGCTGACAATTTTTTTAAAATAACTACCTATTAAAAAACCGACTTAACTTAATATTTTTTTATGCTAAGACTTTTCCATAAGTTCATAGGTTATTTCAGTAAAAGAATTATTAGATTTGGTTGCAGTATTAAAAAAATATATATATTAGAGAAACAAAGAACACTTGTTTTAAGGACGAATAAAATCGAATAAATAAAATCAAGCTTTCCTCCCAAACGTAGATAATATTCGAACACTATAAAAAAACTTATTTGTTTTACTTTGAAAGTGCATTTAGTAGTTACAGTTAATTCTCAACAGATGTCGCTTAGTAAACTAGTTAAATAAACCATAGGTTTTTTTCACAGTTACACTATATTTTTTCGAACTATATAATAAATCAATATTTAAGAGCTTTCGCTATATATTCACTTATTTGCTTGTAAATACATTCGATTAAAGTCGATTATTAACTGTCGATATAAAGGTATATTTAAATTTTAAAGCTCTACATCCTGAATCGCGCTATTGAAGTTTTTTCATCAGCTTTTATAAATATAAACAGTCGAACTGTCACAGCGGGAGTCCCGTTTCTACACAGTGAAACAGTGTCAGGTAGAGCTGCTACAAATCTACGCACGTGGTTTGTCACCCAGGCCACGTGGGCTTGCTGAGCGTAGCGCACAGCGGTCTATTGATGTTGCATAATGCACTCACAATGATGTGCGGCCCACAGCTGTTGTAGGCTGTACGGTTCCTGGAACTGGCTTGTCGGTCGCATCTCAAACCACTGATGTAGAACATCGACTTCTTTTTTTTGACATCAGCGTCTACCATCTCACTCTTTGCACCTAATTTTATTTCTCGCTATTTTAGTTTTTAATGTGAATACTGCTTTAGTAACGATGTGATTTGAACATTCGATGAAAAAAGCGACATTAAAGAGAGACAAACATACAAAAACAGGTGAAAACCAGTAGCGCAGCGGAGACCAATCATTTATCTAAGGCTTTATGGTTATGTTTATAAAATGCTGCATACTAAACTGCAGCGATCTATCATGATCGTGGCGAGCGACAATCGCCTACTGTTTTTACATAACGCTGCAAACTCTTGTTGCCGCGTTTTGTCAAAACAATAAATAAATGAAAGCGGGGGCCGGCCGGGCCGGGGGATGCGGACGCTTGCCGCCGCCTCCTTGCTATAATATATATATATAAAAAATAAAAATACATAAAAAAGATATACAAAGATACACGCATAGATATAAAATATACATAATATACTTAAATACTTAAACATACTTAATTCAACGGAAACGAGATTGATAAGCATTAGAACATAATTTATGCTCGATGTCCTGAATCGCGCTATCGAAGTTTTCATCGTGCGTTTGTATAAATACAACCAGCCGAGCTTGTACAGCGGGAGTCCCGTTTCTACACAGTGAAACAGTATGGTAGAGCTGTTCTAAATCTACCCGCGTGGCTTGCCCCTCACGTGTCGACGGTCGTGCATAGCGCACGGCTGTTCATTGAGATGTTGCATTAATGCACATAAATTGAGCTGCGACCGCAGCCTCTTGCAGGGTAATCCGCCCCCTACAATAGCTGATCGGTCGCATCTCAAACCACTGTTGTAGATAGAACATTGACTTCCATTTTTGACATAAAAACCTTTGTATCTAAATTTAAACCTCGGTTGCCTTATTTCCTATTTATGTTTTTCATATTTTATTATTACCTAATTGATTTATTTATAATATTTTTAAACAAATACATTACACAAATATATTTTGTTTTACTCGCCCTAAGATGGCTGACAATTTTTTTAAAATAACTACCTATTAAAAAACCGACTTAACTTAATATTTTTTTATGCTAAGACTTTTCCATAAGTTCATAGGTTATTTCAGTAAAAGAATTATTAGATTTGGTTGCAGTATTATCTGATTTGAACATTCGATGAAAAAAAGCGACATTTAAAAGAGACAAATATACAAAAACAGGTGAAAACCAGTTTCAGGTGATTTACACACACAAAACTATCATGTACTAAAACATTCATTAACGTAAAGAAATGTATTACACGCTTTATGGTTATGTTTGTACTTAGTAACGTTCAAAATTCATAGTTTTGGGAATATTGTGGTAAATATAGTTGACAGCAAAATAAGTTTTGGGCAAGTTTAGAGCATTTGTTCTAACTTCCTGGCAATTAGGTGCATGTTCTAATTTATAATGAGATGTTGTTGGATGGAACAGTTCAATAAAATTATCTATATCTACAACATATTGATCAGAAAGAGCTTGCTTAGGTTTATGATGACGACCTCTTAAATCTGGTGCTGCAGATATCGTAGCTGATGTTAAAGATTTACACATTTTGAAATTAGCTTTTAAAACAACAACTACTTACTGCCTGGTCATTGGTATAGCCTAAGGTCCGCAGGAACATAGTTTTGCATACACGCTTTGATGATTTGTTTAGTAAGTCTAGCAAGGAGGCGGCGGCAAGCGTCCGCATCCCCCGGCCCGGCCGGCCCCCGCTTTCATTTATTTATTGTTTTGACAAAACGCGGCAACAAGAGTTTGCAGCGTTATGTAAAAACAGTAGGCGATTGTCGCTCGCCACGATCATGATAGATCGCTGCAGTTTAGTATGCAGCATTTTATAAACATAACCATAAAGCCTTAGATAAATGATTGGTCTCCGCTGCGCTACTGGTTTTCACCTGTTTTTGTATGTTTGTCTCTCTTTAATGTCGCTTTTTTCATCGAATGTTCAAATCACATCGTTACTAAAGAAGTATTCACATCTGAAACTAAAATAGCGAGAAATAAAATTAGGTGCAAAGAGTGAGATGGTAGACGCTGATGTCAAAAAAAAGAAGTCGATGTTCTACATCAGTGGTTTGAGATGCGACCGACAAGCCAGTTCCAGGAACCGTACAGCCTACAACAGCTGTGGGCCGCACATCATTGTGAGTGCATTATGCAACATCAATAGACCGCTGTGCGCTACGCTCAGCAAGCCCACGTGGCCTGGGTGACAAACCACGTGCGTAGATTTGTAGCAGCTCTACCTGACACTGTTTCACTGTGTAGAAACGGGACTCCCGCTGTGACAGTTCGACTGTTTATATTTATAAAAGCTGATGAAAAAACTTCAATAGCGCGATTCAGGATGTAGAGCTTTAAAATTTAAATATACCTTTATATCGACAGTTAATAATCGACGTTAATCGAATGTATTTACAACCAAATAAGTGAATAAATAGTGAAAGCTCTTACATATTGATTTATTATATAGTTCGAAAAAATATAGTGTATCTGTGAAAAAACCCTATGGTTTATTTAACTACTTTACTAAGCGACATCTGTTGAGAATTAACTGTAACTATTAAATGCACTTTCAAAGTAAAACAAATAAGTTTTTTTATAGTGTTCGAATATTATCTACGTCTGGGAGGAAAGCTTGATTTTATTTATTCGATTTTATTCTTCCTAAAAAAACTATTCTTTATTTCTCTAATATAAACATTTTTTTTTAAATACTGCAACAAAATCTAATAATTATTTTACTGAAATAACCTATGTACTTACGGAAAAGTCTTAGCATAAAAAATATTAAGTTAAGGTAAGTCGGTTTTTTAATAGGTAGTTATTTAAAAAAATTTGTCAGCCATCTCAGGGCGAGTAAAAAAAAAAAATATTTGTTTAAAAATATTATGAATAAATCAATTAGGTAATAATAATATGAAAAACATAAATAGGAAATAAGGCAACCGAGGTTTTAATTCAGATACAAAGGTTTTTATGTCAAAAATGGAAGTCAATGTTCTACAACAGTGGTTTGAGATGCGACCGATCAGCTATTGTAGGGGACGGATTACCCTGCAAGAGGCCTGCGGTCGCAACTCAATTTATGTGCATTATTGCAACATCTCAATGAACAGCCGTGCCCTATGCACGACCGTCGACACGTGAGGGGCAAGCCACGAGGGTAGATTTAGAACAGCTCTACCATACTGGGTTACTGTGTAGAAACGGGACTCCCGCTGTACAAGCTCGGCCGGTTGTATTTATACAAACGCACGATGAAAACTTCGATAGCGCGATTCAGGACATCGAGCATAAATTATGTTCTAATGCTTATTTATCAATCCTTTTTCCGCGGAAAATAAGTGTATAAATATAAATAGTTGCGAGCTCTTATTTTATTTTATTTAAATACTAGCTGTGCCCAGCGGTTTTGCCCGCATGAAACGTTTTTGTATGACAACTTTTTTTCGCAATATCCGATTTAAATGAACCAAAGCCTATATGTAGCTCCAGGTTTAGCTTAATCTACCTGTGGAAACCGCATGAAAATCCGTTCTGTAGGTTCGGAGATTATTGCGAACCAACAGACAGACAGTGTTATGTTTGTATACTTATTATGAGTTGGCAACCCCATTAGAATGGGAAGCATTATGGCTGCCCTCATGGTTAACATGTAACTCTGTGTGAATTGTGATTATTACCTATTAAACATAATTGTTGATTCATATTTAGTTTTATTATTATAAAACTACTACATGGCGCTGCGTTTTTAAAAAAAAAAAAAAAGGAAATATGGATGGGGCGGGCATAAAACCCCCAGAAGCCCTGAAGGAACTAAGTGCGGAAGAGTTCAAAAAATGGCGGAATAGGTTTGAAATATACAGAACGGCCATCGGCGCGGATAAAAAGGAACAAAGTGTACAGGTAGCATTATTGTTGCATTGCATTGGTGAGCAATGTATAGAAATAGCGCAAACGTTCGAGGAATCTGAGGAGAAAACATACGAAATACTCATTCAAAAATTTCATGACCATTTTGTGCCAATCGAGAGTGAGTGTATCAAGTCACATATATTCTTCACTAGAAATCAAGGTGAGGCTGAACCATTTGACATTTATCTCACAGAATTAAAGAAACTGAGCACTGGTTGCAATTTTGGTGACTTAAAAGACAGACTGATAAGAGATAGAATTATAGCTGGCATAAGAGACAGTAGATTGAAGGATAGATTACTTAGAGAACAGAAATTAACATTAGAAAAGACAATCCAGATATGTAAAGCAGCAGAGTTAGCCGCTGAGCAAGTGAAGCAGTTGGAAGGTGATAGATCAATACAGAAGATTACAGCGGATGATGAGAGATCAAGGCCATCACAAAGCAGAGGTAGATCAGAGACTAGACAAAGAGCAGAGAACAGAGGCAAGTCAGAGATTAGGCATAGATTGGAGGTACAAAATAGACAGGATACAAGCCAAGGTGAGCGAAGGATGAGATCAAACTCAAGAGGTTCACATCATAGGATGGAGAGAAGATGTCAACAATGTGGCAGGAGTCATGATAGATACAAGTGTCCAGCATATGGTAAAACATGCAACCATTGTCAGAAGCGTGGTCATTTTGCGAATATGTGTCGATCAAGAAAAGAAGTACAGCATATTAAAACAGATTTATTGATAGGTAGTGTTAGTGAAAGTGATTCATATAAGTGCTGGTATGAGCCTGTGTATTTTAGTGACTATGATAAGAGGCCAATAATGTTTAAATTAGACACCGGTGCTGAATGCAATGTCATAGGGAAAATATTGTGTAAAAGATATAAAATTCCTATAGAAAAGTCTATGTTAAGATTATACAACTATGATGGTAAAATTATTGAGACAGTAGGTAAAGTGAACATAAAATGTCAAATAATGGGTGAGTCCCAAAATGTGGAATTTGAAGTAACTAAATATAACTATGCACCTATTTTAGGGTTGCCTACATTATCTGCTGTTGGATTAATAAATAGATATAAGAAAAATATATCCACTGTGGTAAGTGACCCTAATGATCCTATATTGTCAAAATATAAAGAGGTTTTTGGTGGTATAGGTAAAATAAAAAATTTTGAATATAATATTCAGTTAAAGTCTGATTATATACCAAAAATAGAGCCACCAAGACATGTACCATTTAAATTACAAAATAAATTAAAAGATGAGTTAAGTAGATTGGAACAGTTAGATATTATTTCTAAAATTGATTCACCAACAGAATTTGTGAGTTCCTTAGTTATCACCATGAAGTCTGACGGATCCATTCGGTTATGTTTAGACCCACAACACCTAAACAAACAAATTCAGAGAGAACACTATATGATACCTTCATTGGATGAAATCATGTCAAAGCTATCGGGTAGTAAAATTTTTAGTGTTCTTGATGCTCAATCTGGGTTTTGGAACATTGTGTTATCCAAAGGATCTAGACAGCTCACAACCTTTAATACACCCTATGGAAGATTTCATTTTAATCGTTTGCCTTATGGTTTGGCATCTAGTCCGGAAGTTTTTGCTAGAGTTTTTGGGGAAATTTTTAAAGATATAGAAGGAGTAGTAAATTATTGTGATGATATCTGTATTTATGCAAATACTGTGGCTAAACATGATAAAATATTAGAAACTGTGCTAGAAAGAGCAAAAGAATTTAATGTAAAGTTCAACCTAAAAAAATGTCAATTGAGATTAAAAGAAGTTAAATACTTGGGTCATATTGTGTCAGAGTCAGGGTTAAAGGTTGATCCAGATAGGGTTAAGGCTATTATAGAGATGAAATCACCTACAAATAAAACTGAATTACAGAGATTTTTTGGGATGCTTAATTTTGTAACTAAATTTGTACCTAACATGTCAACTTGTACAGCACCATTAAGACAGCTTTTAAAAAAAGATGTAGAATTTATATGGCATAATGAACATCAAGGAGCATATGATAATATTAAAAAGATGTTATGTGAGCCACCAGTTTTATCATTCTTTGATATTAACAAACCAGTTGTACTAAGCGTAGACTCATCAAAGGATGGTATTGGGTGTGTGCTCTTACAAAATAATAGACCTATAGCTTATAGCTCAAAAGCGATGACTCATACAGAACAAAATTATAGCCAAATTGAGAAGGAGAGTTTAGCGATTTTGTATGGGATTAAAAAGTTTTATCAATATGTGTTTGGTCAACATTTTATTGTAGAGACTGATCATAAGCCTCTTGTATCCATTTTTTCTAAGCCACTTTATAAGTGCCCTGTAAGATTGCAAAGAATCAGAATGGCTTTGCAAAGTTTTGATTTTGAATTAAAATATAAGCCAGGAAAAGAACTTGTAGTAGCTGATCACTTGAGTAGATCTTTTATTGACAATGAAAGGGATAAGGAAACTTATGATCAGGATATTGAGGCACATGTGTGTATGATAATGGAAGGAATTAATATGTCTAATGAAAGATGTAAAATTTTGCAAGAGGAAACAAGTAGAGATGCAGAGTTACAAGCGGTGTTAAAATATGTAAGAAATGGTTGGCCTGTTAATAAATATAATGTGGATAGTTTAGCTAAACCATATTTTAATTTTCAAGATGAGTTATCTGAATGTAATGGGTTATTAATGAAAAACAGTCAATTGGTTATACCATATAAATATAGAAAAGAAATGTTGTATCGAATACATTATGCTCATATGGGAATAGACAAATGTAAAGTGTTAGCAAGGAAATCTGTATATTGGCCTAATATGTCAAAGCAAATCGAGGACTATGTTGGCAAATGTGACTTGTGTAAGCAGTATCAAAATTCAAATAAAAAGGAACCAATGATCTGTAAAGAAATACCTAATAATGTCTGGGAAAACATATCAGTAGACATTTTTTTTTTAAGGGGACAGCCCTATATATTAGTTGTGGATGCTTTTAGCAAATATGTGGAAATTCAAAAATTAAATTCATTATCAACAATGTGTACAGTAGACTGTTTAAAGGAGATATTTTCTAGGTTTGGCATACCAGAAATAATGTACTCTGATTCAGGATCCCAGTTTACAAGTTATGAGTTTAAAAGTTTTGCTAAAAAGTGGAATTTTGTTCATAAAATAACTAGTCCTAAGTTTCATCAAGCAAATGGTTTAGCTGAGAGGTACATACAAACTGTTAAAAGAATTTTAAAGAAATTAATTGCAGAGAATAAAGATATTTTTCTAGGATTGTTAGCTTACAGAAATACACCTATTTCTAATAGTGGTGTCACACCATCAGAGCTAATGTTTAGTAGACCTGTTAAAAACCTATTACCATGTGTTCCAAGTGTTAAAGAAAATTTAAGAGAGAATTTCCATAAAGAGTTAATAGAAAGACAGTGTAAACAAAAAGTAAGGTTTGATTTAAATAGCAAAGAGTTGCCTGAATTGAATAGTGGTGATCATGTAAAAATTAAGAGTGAACATAGTTCAGGTCCTCACAAAAGTGCAGTAGTATTAAATAAAACATCAGAGCCTAGATCTTACTTAATAAAAAATGATGAGGGACAAATAATAAGGAGAAATAGAAAAGATTTAATAAAAGGGGGAAAATATCAAGATAATAATATTTATGAGGAACTGAACTATAGTCATGATAACTTGAAGCATAATTTGGATTGTACTAATGATGATGGGTGTTCAAATAGTAATGTTGTCAATTTGAATGAGGATATTGAGAAGGATGACAATGTTGAAAAAACAAGGTCTGGTAGGGTAATTAAAAAACCATCATATTTTAAAGATTATATTTGTTCCTAAATGTTAAATTGATAATTAATTCTTTTTATGAAAAAAGGGGGATGTTATGTTTGTATACTTATTATGAGTTGGCAACCCCATTAGAATGGGAAGCATTATGGCTGCCCTCATGGTTAACATGTAACTCTGTGTGAATTGTGATTATTACCTATTAAACATAATTGTTGATTCATATTTAGTTTTATTATTATAAAACTACTACAGACAGACAGAAAAGAATTTTAAAAACTCTTTTTTTGTGGTTGGTTAGGGTACTCTCTTCTTTTATCACTACCTGTCAAAATTTGTCAAAAATATTCAATGTACCTACAGAATCGCGGATTCTACTCTTTTATTATAGTATAGATAATATTTAAAAAAAAAACTCTAGTGGAGTCACACTCAAAATTAATTTGTCATCATAGAGTACTTTCCGCTTATACCTATTTCTTTTTCATCTTGAGTTTTCTCATAATTATATTGCATTTAGCATTGCATTTAGCCAATCATTTAGCCAGTTTTACGAAACATGTTATTTATCTTCTTGTGCACATAAAAAAACGCCACTGCATAAAAGTCTCATGCAGCATCATAAAATAGAATGAAATCCACTGTTACCTATCTATTTTTTCAACACAAAAACAAATGACCTGACCGCTATTTTCGATTCCTGCCAAAAAATTATGCTTGAGATTTTTTTTAGAATTGTCCAATGCGAAATTCTACATCCATGGATCTTTCTCTTTTATGTCAAACCCACCGCTGTCAAGACGTATTCAACCCCATTTTGTTTCCACGGCACAAGTTACATGCGCGCGCAGTTCAAATTACTCGAATCTGCGTCAGCAGCTGTCAATAAACATTGAATATTTCGACTTTCGTGTACAATGAATGCTTAATAACAACAATATTTTATAAATAAATTTAAAAACAATCCACTCACTTAAATTCGTAAAGGCGCCAATTAATAAAGGTAGGTAGATTTTTTTCATATTTTAAATTGATATCTCAAGTCATTAATGTCATCAAAATGCCTATCTATAACCAAAGAGGTTTAATCACAGCAATGAATTTTGTTTCTAAACTTCCTAGGTCCACATAATTTGTATTTTTTTTTTGCTTCGCCTTTTATATAATTTGCTTCCTTGGTTTCTTTTGGATTAAAAAAATATTATTAATTTTACAGGAAAATCAGAGAGAAGGTAATCACTTACGTGAGGAAAATATTTTCAAACATGACTTCAAGTAGTACTGGTGCGGTGTTTTTTCTTGGTACACGCGCTCACTATCAGGTATTTAAGTAAGGTATTATTTCTTAAAAAATACATTTAATGTATGTAAGCTATATACGAAAATATATATAAACTACACTAGCTGTGCCCCGCGGTTTCACCCGCGTGAGTTTTGGGATCAGGAACCTTTGCGGACGCAGGCAATACAACCCGCCAAAGTTTCATCACAATCGGACCAATGGTTTCGAAACGCATAGCGGACCCTATGACCAATTACCCTAAGGCACTGGCGGAGGGGGCCGAGGGGGCCTCCAAACACCTCCGCCGCGTCGTCTCTTGACAAAAAGATTTTACCTAGCCTTCGTTGATTACTTGGACACATCTGAAAAGTCACAAGGTCATCCATGGTTCATTCAGAGCTGTTCCCCGCGGTTTCACCCGCGGAAATTTCAGAGATCCCGCAGGAATTCCGGAATGCAAAGTACCTACCCTATGTCCTTCTCTGTACCTACTCTTGACAATGTGTACCTAAGTATGCAAAATTTCATGAGATTTAACCGACGTTAATTTCGGAGTTTCTGCGGGAATTCCGGGATAAAAGTATCCTAGTTCCGTTTCCTGGTTCTAAGGAGGTATCCCCACCAATTTTCAACCAAATCGGTTCAGCCGTTCTTGAGTTATAAATAGTGTAACTAACATGATTTTCTTTTATATAGTATACTAACTGTCCCCCGCGATTTCATCCGCGGTAATTTCGGAGTTCCCGCGGAGGTTGCGGGAAAAAAGTACTCTATGTACTTCAGTTCCCGAGGGAATTCCGGGATAAAAACTATCTTTTAAGTTGGACCATATTATAAATGGTTGCAAAATTTTATCAAAATCCGTTCAGTAGTTTCGGAGTCCATCGCGGACAAACAACGTGACACGTGATTTATATATATTAGATAGATAAGATAAGATAAGATAGATTAAGAAGATAAGATGAAATACAAAGCTTGTAAAATTGTATCAACTTCTTAAACTGGGGGTCTCCAATAAAGTATATTATCGTTGGGGGCCTCATTTAGGTTATCATTGGGGGGGCCTTATTTAGCTCTGACGGGCTTACCCCTTGGCCAGTCAGTCCTTGCGGCGGCGGTGGCGGCGGCGGTGGCGGCGGCAAAAACAAATGGTATACAACATACGAAGTACGCCACAGCTATCAGCGGCGCGAGCTATGGCCAACTTCTTATGTTGTCTACTATTTGTTTTTGCCGCTGCCGCCGCCGCAAAGACTGTGGCGCCGCCCTTAGTCCGCCACTGCCCTAAGGTAAGGCCGTAGGGGCCCCACTACATGTCGTCAGAATATCTGATTGGACGGTGGTGTTCAGGTGCTCCAACAGCCGGAGTCGCGGCCCTACGACCCCGAGAACGGCAACTCGCCCTCCGCCGGGCTGGACAACCCGCCCTCTGGAGAGCAGAAGACGCACTGGAACTGCTGCGAACGAGTCGACGCTGCGGGTCCGTTCGTTGATTTTTTTTTTTAAAGATAGATAGATATTTTATTCTCTCTTTAAAAATTACATTTACATTTTATGTCATATTAAATAAATTCACTAAAGAGATTGTCAATTTGTTTGAAAAAAAAATATAAAAAATAAAATAAATATTATTAAATAATAATATAACAGAAAATTAATGTCAAGTAGAAACACCTTAGGTAACGAATTATTTTCAATAAAATGTCACCTTGGTAAATATATTATAATGTCATGGATACTCTAAATTCCTAACTACTGATAATATTTGCTTGTAATGGGATTTCTTCTACAAAGGACGAGAGGAGAGAAATAATTATCTATACCTACATATAATAAAGTTGTAACAGGTCGATGTCTGTACATGGGAGCTAAGAGTGATAGAAACCAAAAATACAGTTTTTAGAATTTTTTTCTGTCTGTCTGACTGTATATTCTACGCAAAAACTGCTGCACCAAATTGAATACGGTTTTTTTGTTGTATTGCTAAGGGTCTAACTTAGATACTCATGTTTCGATTTTGTCGAAATTCCATCTGGAACTCGAGATGCTGGTCATCCTACTAATATTGTAAATGTGAAAGTGTGGATGTTTGGATGTTTGTTACTCAATCACGCAAAAACGGCTGAACGGATTTGGATGAAATTTGGCATGCACGTTGTCAAGGGTACAGAGAAGAACATAGGGTACTTTTATCCCAGAATTCCGGCGGGAACTCTGAAATTACCGGGGGTGAAACCGCGGGGCACAGCTAGTATAACATATTAGTAGGAAGTAGGATCAATGACTAGCTGATAATCGCAGGAATAGGTACCTACCAAAGTAACCTAATTGACTCCTTATAACGTCAGCTGATTGCCAGTAAAAGTCTCATCACAATGGCTCCAACCGTTACGGTGATTAGCTGATCCCCGCGTTAGTTTCGAAGTTCCCGCGGGAGTTCCGGGATAAAAAGTACCTCTGATAACGTGTATGCGAAATCACATGATGATCGGTTGAACCGTTAAGTCGTGAAAGCGTAATAGACAGACAGACAGACAGATATCTTTTTAACATTAACCTTTCGCACAGATGACAACGACAAAGTAGAGACGGGCAGCGGCGGGATGAAGAGGCGCGGCAAGCGGCGCCCGAGCGAGACGGCGCTACCGCTGTGCGACAAGGACGACAATATTGCGCCCGCGCAGCTCAAAAACCTCGCTGACAGGTAGACTATAGCCTCTAGCAACAAGGCTGCCTTATTAATGGGCATGTGGACTAATTTTTATTTTTTAGTTCGTCTTGTAGATTATTAAAAAATATTGGACACGTATTTTTTCTTTTTTTACGTAATCAAAAATAACGGCGATATATTGAGTTAAAATTTCGCGTGACGTCACTATTCTGACAGTTTGTATGGCGGTTTTATCGGTTAGTGACGTCACGACCCCCTCACCCTAAACTTTAATGCGCTTTATCTCTGTATATTTTAAATTATTTGAAAAAGCAAAAAATACGTGTCTATTGTTTTTTTATTTTCTAACTGACGGACTAATTAGAATTTTGATTTTCATAACTTGGAGAATACCCGATTATATCATGTGGTACTTAACTGCAAATATTTACAGAGCTGAAAGTTTACGTTTAGTAGCAGCAGTAGGAGTAGTTAACAAAATTTCTCTATCATAACAGTGAGTTTATCATCAACTTGACCCACTCGATCGCTCACCGAGGGTCGTGGGTTCAATCTTGGGCGGCGACATCAATCGAAATCTAACTAAGCGAATTTTCGGCAGCTTTTGCTTATACAAGATGTAAGACCCGATTGGCGCAGAGGTCACCATGCCTGCCCGCTAATCAAGGGGTTCCGGGTTCGATTCCCGGTGGGGGTGGACTTTGTGTGATGAACACAGGTTCCATTTTCCAGTCTGGGCGTGTATATATATATATATATGTACAATATAGTATAATATGTAATATATAATACCACGTTTACTTAATTTCCACGACACAAGCTTATAGCTTAGTGTGGGATCAAGTAGATCTGTGTGTTGTGAAGTGGATTATTATTATTATTATTAAGGTTGAACGAGGTAGGTAGGTATTTATTCAAACACAAACACCCGACGAGTCATGCTTAGATATAGGTAACTAAAAAAATACATGATACATAAACAAACTAGCTGTCCCGCGCGATTTCATCCGCGGTAATTTCGGAGTTCCCGCGGGAATTCCGGGAAAAAAGTACTCTACGTCCTTCTTTGTACCCCTGAGTTCTGGAGTTCCCGCGGGAATTCCAGGATAAAAACTATCCTATCTTTTAAGTTGGACCATTTTATGAATGGTTACAAAATTTTATCAAAATCCGTTCAGTAGTTTCGGAGTCCATCGCGGACAAACAACGTGACACGTGATTTATAAATATTAGACTAGCTGTCCCCCGCGATTTCATCCGCATTAATTCCGGAGTTCCCGCGGAAATTCTGGGATAAAAACTATCCTATCTTTTAAGTTGGACCATATTATAAATGGTTGCAAAGTTTTATCAAAATCCGTTCAGTAGTTTCGGAGTCCATCGCGGACAAACAACGTGACACGTGATTTATATATATTAGAATAGATAGATAAAGAACCATGGACGTAATATCTAAAAAAAAACACTGACAATAAAAACGTGGTTTTACGCGGGTGAATGATCTTTAAATTAGTCAACGAGCCAGCGACAAAAGAGGAGAAGATCGTTGATTGTTGAGTCTTTTATATTATTTCATCAAACTTTAAACAAACCAAACTCTTGAATGAAAAGTTTGAACTTTTTTTTTAAGTTTTCTTGGGGGGGGAGGGGGTATGACCCCCGTGACCCCCCCTCCCCCCTCCCCTGTACACGCGCATGTGTGGGTGTGGGTGTAACCCACCCTTTTTTAATAACTCCCTTGTTTATCCTAACACACCCTCTACAACGTGTTAATGAATTAACTGAAAACTAGAAAGTAGTTTGCTCAGAATCAACTAGCGAATCGATCGCACTATGTTTTAATATAGGTTGTATTTTTTCATTTTTATCAGCCCATGTCTAAATTATTTGTAATACAATATTTGGCGCGTACGCCGCCCGCAGCGAAAAAATCGAACCGGTAGGCGCGGTCGTAGCGCTTGGAATTTCGTAGATAGGTCACCTCCAAACTAATGTTGAATAACTTTTAAAGTATAAATTTTTTCAACATAAAATATATTTGCATCATATTACTGTTTATTTTTTTATTTATTTATTTATTTAATCCTTTATTGCACATAAAATAACAATGATACAGTACCTAAAGAAAAAGGAGAAAGCAAATGGCGGTCTTATCGCATAGTTGCGATCTCTTCCAGACAACCAATTATGCGAAAGGACAAACAAAAATACATAGACACGGGTGGTTGGGAAAAGCATTTCAAACATTATACTATACATACCATATACCATACTAAATGTATACTATGTACTATACAAATACATCAACCATCTACTCAATACATGACAATACTTAAACATATAAATTCATTACATACCAACTACCTATACTCATGCAGCACATACATTGACATATACATAAATAAATATTATAACATATTACTAATTATATATATTTAACCAATGTGTAAATATTAAGATAAGAAGGAATAAAAATATTTAAAACCATAAAATACTATAATGTTACTAAGTAATAGGAGCATTTTTTAAATGAGGTGTATCAGGTTTTCAGTTAATTCATTAACACGTTGTATATATTTTTTTATTTGACATCTACTTTGCGCATACCTACAGGCTACAGGTTGTGTAGGTATGGTATAACGAATACTTGGAAATATTGTTGCTAGCGAACAAACCAGTCGCGCAATCATCGTGCCTTGGCCTTTGACTCTGCATTGACGATCTTTCGAATCGAAATCTTTTCGAAGTTTGGCGAGATCCTAACCAATATTATAAAAAAAAAATCGAATGTAAGTTTGTTCGTTCGCTACCCCATCCCTATACCATACCTATTGTCCTTTTCCCCTGACAACAATAATAATAATAGGCAGGGTAAACTACCCAGCAGTCAGCCTTTTAGTGAAAATAAAAACTTTCTTGACCGATAGTTTAAATATTCGACACTATTCACTCAGTATTTCCTGCATTTTATTTACAAAGAATATTAATTTTTTTTTAGATTTTTTACTATTTTTTAATTTTTAGATTATTGTTGTTTTTTCTTTTTGTTTGTTGCCACTGAAGTGATGAGTTTTAGTTATCTACTATTATTATTAATTTAATTTTGGTATCCGCGGAAGACCAGCGTTGTGGTTTGCGCCACAACAATGCTGAGCGGAGACCTTTTTTGGTATAAATTAATGTATAAAAAAAAAAAATGTTAAACTAGTACTAAGATTTTTACCAAAATAAACTTTATTATTATTATTATTATTATTACTATGAATAAAATCAAATGCTAGTTGACAGATAGGTTACCTATTTATTCAACTTTCGAACCAAATCAATGAAACGTTATAATTTTATTTTAATCATATTAAAAATTGACAAACGTTATAATTTTATTTTAATCATATTAAAAATTGACGAAACGTTATAATTTTATTTTAATCATATTAAAAATTGACGAAACGTTATAATTTTATTTTAATCATATTAAAAATTGACATTAAACAAAATTTTGGCACTTTTTATACCAGTAGTCAGCCACTTTTCTCCACAGGTCAGCCTTATCCTACCCTACAGTCAACCCCTTTACTGTTGCACTTTTGGGCAATTGTCACATCTAATATTCTTTGTCATTTATTTCTGTGTAAAAATAGTAAGTATAAATTATTAAAAATAGGAAGAGAATACTATCAACCCCCGCTGCTTGCCTATGGGCCTATGTTGCCTGCCAACAAAACAATAAATGGACACAGATAAGCAATAGTGTGTTAACCCACACTGGAGAAATTTTGAGTAAATCGTGTTTTAAAAGTATAACGCCATTTTTTGTCAACATTTTTTATGTTAAATATTTAGTAATATATTTAAGCAATGTACTAAGGTAAACACATAATTAAAAAACGTTCCCTAACTCTCGATAAATCGTTCTGTATCAATAACTTAATTTTGTGGGTTAACATGTTATTGTTTATTTGCGTCCAAATAAAAAAAAAAATGCCTACTCGTAGCGAGGCCGAGGCGCTGAAGGCGAAGCCCCGGCGGCGCGTGGCGGTGCTGTCGTTCCTGGGGTGGCTGGCGCGCCGCAAGCGCCGGCCGGCGGCGGAGCGCGCGCTCGGCTTGCGCCAGCTGGAGGCGGCGCTCGACAGCTGCACCTACCGGGAGTCGTGCCGGTGCCTCGAGTGCCAGGTGGGGCCTTTTGTACCTCCTTCTCCTTAGCGGTAGTGTTTCGGAATATCCTTTCTTATCGGCTGCCTACGTCATACACAGAACACACCCTCCAAGTTTCAGGTTTCTACGATCAGCCGTTTAGGCTGTGCGTTGATCCGTCAGTCATTCAGTACAAAGCATTTTATATGTACCTATATAGATATAGTCACAGAGAAATTTTTTACTATCTATACAAACATACATATAAATATACACAGACACACAGTCATTTACTTACGTGCACATGTACATACACACACACTTCGAAACTCTTTCACAGGTTTTATAGCTTGTCTAAACCCAGTCTAAACTAAAATGACGCGCCCCACTACTTAGTAAGCAGTTTTAGCTGTGCGAGATCATGTTGTATTGTTATAATATTCCTTTAATAGTGTGAGTGCGGAGTATATTATCTGTGGTATTGCGCACTTGTGATCATTTACGTATTTTAACGCTTGGGCGTGTGCGTATACCCGATAGAGGGGCGCGTCATTTTAGTTTAGACAAGCTCTACCAAATAAATACAGCAACGAATAACCAAAATCTTTATAAATAAAAATGAATGTTTGTATGTCTGTTCTCTATGCGTTTCGAAACCATTAGATCATCATGAAATTTTGCACACACGTTTTCAGGTACCCCTGACAACCCCTGAGAAGGACATAGGGTACTTTTTATCCCGGAATTCCCGCGGAAACTCTGAAATAGGCAGTAGGCTTGTTCCCGGGGTATGAAAATCAAAATTATAAATATGTAGTCCGTCTTGTAGATTAATAAAAAATAATAGACCCGTATTTTTTGCTTTTTCAAATTATTGAAAAAATACTAAGATAAAACGCGTTAAAGATTAGGAGTGAGGGCTTTTGACGTCATAACGTGCTATAAAGTGTGTAGCACGGCGTGAGGTCACCCGACATTTCAACTTGATGTAGATCTCCGCTATTTTTTGATTGCGTAAAAAATAGAAAATAATACGTGTCCAATATTTTTTATTACTCTACAAGACGGACAAAAATTAAAATTAATTGGTTGACAAGCCCATCATCGCAGGTGAAACCGCGGGGAGCAGTTAGTTAAGACAGTGTTATATTGTCTGTGATTAAGATAAATACTTACTCTAAAAGTAAATAGTTAAATAGGTACCTACTTGACTGATATTGACTGATAGATAGCGGTATGATAACTTATTGTCAAACAAGAGTGGCTCAACCACTTTTTGAACCAAACCCATCACAACATCGAACCCAGCTGTTTTAACTGTGTTCTGAGAGGCTTAGCTTTTGGCCCTTTGGGGAAGGTTTTTTGAGCTCGTGGATGAAACTCGAAAGGCGTCGCTCGCGTCATAAAATAAATATTATATTATTTGCTTTGATGCAGGAATTGAACCCGCGTTACTTTGTTAATTAGGTTCGCTAATCATTTATCAACGGTGCTGACAATAATGTGCATTTTGATGCAATTTTGATAGATAGGACTCACTACTTTATATTTAGAACAACTAGCTGTTTGTTCCCCGCGGTTTCAACCGCGTTATTTTCGGAGTTCCCGCGGGAATTCCGGATTACTATATAGCCTATGTTACTCGGGGATAGTGTAGCTTTCTAATGGTGAAAGAATTTTTGAAATCGGTCCAGTAGTTTTTGAGTTAAATCGTAACAAACAATCAAACAAAAAATCCTATCTTTCCTCTTTATAATATTAGTATAGTAAAGTATCTAATTATGTCGATTTAGAATTACAGATCATCTACTTAGAACTAACTATGTTTTGAAAATAATTCCATGCACTAGGTAGCAAGAAAACATATTATATAAAAACTAGAGATTACTCTTTTTTTTTTATGTACTCA
This sequence comes from Zygaena filipendulae, assembly GCA_907165275.2. Taxonomy (NCBI): domain Eukaryota; kingdom Metazoa; phylum Arthropoda; class Insecta; order Lepidoptera; family Zygaenidae; genus Zygaena; species Zygaena filipendulae. The sequence continues at coordinate 5,657,204 of OU015677.1, read as the reverse complement.
AATTAGAACGATATAAAAGTAGTCAAATCCCTACTTACTGATATAATATTATAAATTATAATATTATAAATATAATATAATATTATAAATATTATATTTTTTATATTTTTTTTTCAAACAAATTGACAATCTCTTTAGTGAATTTATTTAATTTTGACATAAAATGTAAATGTAATTTTTAAAGAGAGAATAAAATATCTATCTATCTATCTAAATGCGAAAGTAACACTGTCTGTCTGTCTGACGCTTTCACGCCTTAACGGCTCAACCGATCATCGTGAAAATATGTTGCCTACACGTTGTCAGGGGTACAAAGAAGGACATAGGGTACTTTCTATCGCGGAATTCCCGCGGGAACTCCGAAAATAACGCGGGTAAAACCGCGAGGAACAGCTAGTACAATAATATATTAAGTACTTCAATAGTACAAAACTTTTTAAGATTTTTTTTAATGTAGGTAGGTACGGTACGAAAAACAAACGAACCAAGGCATGTACCTATCTCCGTCTAGACATTTAGGTAAACAATTGAAGGTTGTTTAGTACTTTAATGATATTGTATTAATACATAATTAGGTTAATGGTTCACCAATTAAGTCTAGCATCTGACACAAATATTAGATACCGAGCTGGGAGTCTACTAGTATAGTATTATATTATCTGTGCAGTTACCAATAGATACTTACTATATATTACACTTCGACCTCATTTAAAAGTGTAGGTTACCTATATAAGGTCTTTTATCTTGCTTTCCGTGTTTTCCAGTCAAAAAGGTGTCATATTTATTATGTGCTATACCTAGTCCTGTTCCAGAAAATAAAGCTATGTAAATTTTAATCAAAAACATTTGCATTTCTCATGAGAAAAGCCCCGTCACCATACTGCGATCTCTGTGGTGTACCGGAGGACATAATGCATGTTTTGATGGAGTGTGTCCTTGGCGAGGCCTACCGAACTGACAAGTGTAAATACTTCTTGAATGAATCTGCTGATTGCAATATTGTATTGTCAGATCCACTTTCAGATCGGACTAAATGTTTGGTTGAGCTTTATGAGTTGAGGTTTGACTCGGATCACTAAGATCTCAGTTGATACAACTCAACTGAAATCTTAGTGATCTGAAGACTCAGGGCTCTTTCATCTTATCTTAGACTTAATCTTATATTCAATGTAGTGTCTTGTGTTATTATAGTTAATTTAGTGTGTTCTGAGGATGCAACTGAGCGGCATAATCACATTGTGATTAAGCTCATTAATAAAGATTAAAAAAAAAAAGAAAAATAGATGCTAACAAAAGCCCAGTCCTAATAATCACTACTTATTAAAAAACAAAGTCCTCCGCCGCTCTGTTTATCTGTCTGTTTGCGATAGGTAAACTCAAAAACTACTGAACGGATTTTCACGCTGTTTTCACGAATAGATAGAGTGGTTCAAGAGAAAGCCTCATACGGATACCGACAGCTAGTGAATTATAAACATGTCAGTCCTTGCCACAAGGGCACACGGGGTCACGGGGCCCCCAAATTGACGGCATATTCGTTTACACGGAATAAATTTTTAGTTTCCCTATAAGGATAATATTACAACTTGCAAAACCTACTTTAACAAAAAGCATTGTTAGAAATTTCATGTTTGGTCATGCCAGTGGTTTTGTCGGCGTTAGTTAAATTACAAGTACATATTGAATGTACCCTAGGTAGAAAAAAATAATACGTTACGATTTAATTATTATGAGAATACAAATATTTTTTATGCAATGCAAATATCATTACCATCAGACCTACTCAAAGAGGCACCTAGGTGTATGTGGTGTAATCATGTAACTAACCGCCGACCATGGACCAATTAAACTAATCGGTCCATGCCGCCGACTCAGAGTCGACTTTAATGATTACTTAGTTAAGTATAGATTTTTAAAACAAAATTTCCGCAACCAGACAAGTTTAATAAATGAATGTGAATTGGCATTTGACTAATTAAGTTACATCTCATTAAATGCCAATTAACATTAATTTACCTACTGAACGTCTCTGATTGCGGCAGTTTTGTTTAAAAAATCTACACTTAACTAAGTAATCATTAAAGTCGACTCTGAGTGCGGCCGTTAGTGTTTTTATTTTAAAGACTAACCGCTGTTTCACCCGCGTTAATTAAGGAAATCCCGCGGGAATTCCGTAGTAAAAAGTACCCACGGCCTTCTCTGTAGGTACGTGTAGATACATCTGGACAATGTGTATGTGCAAAATTTCACGATGGTCGGTTAAAGCGTAAAGAATTATACGTATACCTAAACCTTTCTCATGAATCACTCTTACCTAATGGTGAAACCCGCATGAAAATCCGTTCAGTAGTTTTTGAGTTTATCGCGAACAGACAGACACACACGCAGCGGACTTCCTTACATATTATTATAAAACGAAGTCTTCCGCGATAAACTCAAGAACTACTGAACGGTATTTCATGCGGTTTTCACCTATGTATAGATGGACTCAAGAGGAAGGTTTAAATACGTATAATTTATCCTAAATTTTTTGCGGAAACTCCGAAATTATCACGGATGAAACCGCGGGGGACAGCTAGTTGTTTTATAATATGTACCTACTACCTAGTTATACAGGTATGAGTAGAAAATAATTAAAAGTGAGAATTTTAGGAAGCATTTTTTTTAATTGTATCCTGCAATTTTTGACAACTGTGAGTTTAGGTAGGTAAAATGATTTGCGAAATAATTTCTAACAAACTACCTATACTATACCTTACATAATGGAAACAAACCTTTTTTTATCACAAATGTGGCAACCTTAAGACTTAATTTGTAACTTATAAAAAGCACCAATTATAATTTATTAACAATAAGAAATCATGTCACATTATCACCAATTTTTTTTAAACTTAATAACTAAATTCTATTTTATGTATATTAGTTAAAGCATGTACTTTAATATTTCAACTGATAATAATTATTATAATATTAGTAGTCACAATTCTATTCTATCATGTTGCTCAATCGTAAATTAAATTATTATTCATTTGGACATATATTATTGAGGAAAAATGTCAAAATTTATTCATTAATTAATTATTACAATAATACAACATCTCATGTCAATAATAAAAATATAAACAGATAATACAAGTCAGGACATAAAATTAAAAATTGGGAAGTCATTCTACGAATTTATCTATGTCATACTGCAATTCTAGATTCGTCTCGGCCATGTTTTCCTCTTTCATTTTCCTTCGTGCTTCTAACCGAATGCACTTTGGGCAGTTCTGTCCTTTCCGTAACCAGCAGCTCCTGTGGTATAGAGAATTGCACTGACAACACATCAGGGCTCCACTGTCAAAGGGATATATGATCTCGTTGTTGCCGCAAATCTCACACAAGTATCCCTTCCCGGAGCACAGACGACAAGCTGTGATATGCGCTCTACATTTTTCAGTGAGCTCTGTCAGTTCCGTTTCCAATGTGCCATCGTTGATAGCTTGCAAATGTGACATGCTGTACTTATTGTTCACATCTCCAAGTTGCACAAATACAGGTGATATGATGAGCTTTGAGCCTTCAGGACACGCGCACAGGTAACGTCGCATCCATTCCAGGTCCCTCCTCATCTTGTGCACCCACTCTAACTCGGCTATGAAGTTGAAGAGTTTTGAATTCACACTTTCGACGTCTATCAATGGCTTTGTCCATGAAATTTGGAACATTTGGTATGCAAGTCGCGATATGGGTCGTTTATCCCAGTCCCAGTTGTGCACAACGCGAGCTGGTATTGCGGACATGTCATTCCAATGGCACGTAGTGCAGAAATAAAGGCCAGAGTAATCGCACAGCCGCGGCTCGTTCCATAAGTTGTTAAACGACAATGCCGTCTGGCATTCAGCACATTTGTAGTCTTGAAGTGCTAGACCTTTCTCGGGACAGATGTTCATTTCGAACTCGCCCTTGTCTGTCATGACGACGTGTGCACACACCCTGCATATGAAATCGAGGCACTTGTGATGACACACATAGCCACAGTCACTGCAAATATAAGAAGCCTGGACGATACTCCATATCACTCCGCTGCAGTGATCACAATACTGCTTGCGACTGCTGGGATTTGTTTGCTGTTTCAAATGGTGACCCTTTATGGCCACACTGAGCTGCAACTGGCCTTGAGATCCTTCGTCCTTGAGATCCTCTAACCTGAGCCGCAGCTCCACTATGTAGCGCACCAGCCACTTTCTTTCCTCTGAACACTGCGGACTGTTCCACAGCAGTTCCTTGCTGACTCTCAACGCTTTTTCGACATCGTCCTTGGTCGCTGTGCTGTGGATTTTCAACTTGTTACCAGCCACCGAGTTGGGCAGGCCAGAGTCGTAACTCTCATCGGCCGATACGCAGCCGGAGGTCGACGATGAGGACGGAGACACTGACTCGACTTCCGTGGTCCTGGGGCTGCAGCATATCAAACTGTTGCGATATTTCGGCGAGTCGTTCGCGATTGCCGCGGCCATGGTCGTCCGATTATGTCAACACACGCTTTTAGCTCATGAATAACTTAAGTATAATATTATTATTTAATATCACTCACGTTCGTACTAGGCGTAGTTTAATTTTTATCCAATTTTTATCTATTTACAAGTGGACTTTACACGTAAGGTTCTGTTTAACAGTCAATAAACACACACCCACGCCGTGATCATAATTATTTGGGTCATCCTCGCATTATTGTTGTGTTGTGATGAATTTTCTTTGTTACAATTCTTTATTATTGTCTACACTACGTCCGTCTGTTTCGTCATTTTTCGCTGGAATTTGTGATTTCACGGGACGATTTTGTTGACGTTTAAGATTTGACTTTGATTGACGTTTGGCCCGGTGTTGCCAGGCGGACATTTCAGAATTCCACAATTTTTTTGTAGAAAAACCAAATTGGTACCTATTAACAATTTGGAATTTTTGAACACGATTTATACACTTTTGGACATCTGAATCGCACCACTTTGCATTTATGGAGCTAACGGCCGCACTCAGAGTCGACTTTAATGATTACTTAGTTAAGTATAGATTTTTAAAACAAAATTGCCGCAATCCGAGACGTTCAGTAAATTAATGTTATTTGTCATTTAATGAAATGTAACTTAATTAGTTACATTTCATTAACGCTCGAACTACGTGACCTGGACACAGTGACTCAATTCGTCTATCTCGGGTCAATGATACGCAATGATGGTGACTGCGAGGCTGAAGTGATTAGGCGAGCTCAGATGGCAAAAGCCGCCATGAAGCGCTTGGAGAAAATATGGAGGAACAGAGGAATCGCTCGAAATACTAAAGTACGGCTGATGAAAGCACTTGTGTTCTCCATATTTATGTACGCTTCGGAGACGTGGACGCTAAAAGCTCGAATTCGGTCCAGGATCGATGCGTTTGAAATGTGGTGCTGGCGCAAAATGTTGGGAATTCCCTGGACTGCGAGAAGGACCAACGCTTCGATCCTGGCTGAGCTGAACATCAAGTCGAGACTCTCTACGGTGTGCATGAAGCGACTCCTACAGTACTTCGGTCACGTGACCAGACGAGAACCTGACAGCCTGGAGCGATTGATTGTTGTCGGGCACGTGGAGGGCAAGAGGGGCCGCGGAAGATCGCCATCGCGATGGACGGACATGGTGAAGGAGGCCAAGAAGTGCAACATCCAGGCATCCATGCGCCAGGCGGAGAATAGGGCTGCCTGGAGAGCCCTGGTGAAACGTGTCGTCCAAAGTAGTCACGACCCTCAGCCATGAGGAATCGACTAAGAAGAGAAGAAGAAGAACTTAATTAGTTAAATGCCAATTAACATTACTTTATTAAAATTGTCTGATTGCGGCAGTTTTGTTTTAAAAATCTATACTTAACTAAGTAACCATTAAAGTCGACTCTGAGTGCGGCGATAAAGTCTGATACCTACTATAAAAAATCTATCGTATTGGATTGATTCGTTAACAGACACATGATTCGGGGAATCGGAGCCAACAACCGGCCGAAGTATTGTATTTTGCATATAGGTGAATTGGTATTTCAGAGTAGTTACTTCGATTGTGACGAGAGTGAGGAATACGACAGCTCCGAGGAAGATTATACGTCGGTGCAGCGGTACGAGGCGAGCGCTCCGATGGACACGGCAGCCGACGTCGAGGCGGCCGACGACGATGAGGTGAGTGCTGGACCCTTGTTCACCATGACACTATAAAAACACAATCTCATACGCTGCCAAAGTACGTATTCTGTGAGCCGTAACATATCTATCTAATCTAATATATATAAATCACGTGTCACGTTGTTTGTCCGCGATGGACTCCGAAACTACTGAACGGATTTTGATAAAATTTTGCAACCATTTATAATATGGTCCAACTTAAGAGATAGGATAGTTTTTATCCCGGAATTCCCGCGGGAACTCCGGAATTAATGCGGGGAACTGCTTATCACCGTAATCTACAGCACTTTTTTCCCGGAATCACCGCGGGAACTCCGAAATTACCGCGGATGAAGTCGCGCGGGACAGCTAGTCTAATATATATAAATCACGTGTCACGTTGTTTGTCCGCGACGGACTCCGAAACTACTGAATCGATCGTGATGAAATTTGGTCACTATGTTGTATTTGGCCCAACTTAAAAGATAGGATAGTTTTTATCCCGGAATTTCTGCGGGAACTCCGAATTTTCAGCGGGTATAACCACGCGAGAACAGCTATCTCTGGATCTACTGAACCGATTTTGAAAATTCTTTCACTTATAGGAAGCTACAGTAATCCTGAGTGACATAGGGTACTTTTTATCCTGGAATTCCCGCGGGAACTCTGAAATAACCGCGAGTGAAACAGGACAGCTAGTTGTAATGTATTTTTTGAAGTGAAACTTGTTACAGCGTGAGGGAAAATCAATTTTTATGGCACGTTATCTTTACGCAACGTATATACCAACGTGTATACCAGTTGTCACCATCCGTTACGGACTATGGTCCGGTTACAGACTGAAGGTATTCTCTGCGATAATCCACCTATGTGATGAGATTGATGAGGATCTAATAGGTACCTACTGAATACACTCCTACAATCAATGACGAGGTCCAGTCCAGTTCACAACAGGTCCAATTTGTAATCGGTCGCACTATCCCTAGTTTAAACTTACACCATATCGTATACCTATATATTTTTCTTTTTCACAAACCACCAGGTATTCATCGACACCGTACCAGGTGACAACACGTCGACCGACCTCCTGATCGGAGACAAGGAGGAGCCCGGCGTGGACCAGCGCCTGGAGCGGATCTGCCTGGACCAGGAGGAAGACCAGCTCCAGCTGGAGGTGGCAGCCGGCACGCCTGTGCTACTCAACTACTTGTTAACCCATCCTATCACGTGTGCGATTCAGTAAGGGGCTGGTACCGGTCTGGATTAATATTGGTAAACAACTCAATACCAGGTGGTATTGGTAGTGATATTGATACCACGTGGTATTGTTACTGATACCAGGTGGTATAGGTACTAATCAACCGGGCGTAAACTAATTTCTTGGGTAATATGAAATAAAATGAATGAATATTACACCCACTTATAATATTTTACACCCAGAAAGCTTTGTTTAACCCTTAAACCGAGTTCAATCTAGGTATAATTGGTACTGATATCGATACTAGATAGTATTATTACTGATACTTAAGATATATACAAAATATTGGCCTACATTAATAAATAAATTTTTATTAAATAGATTTAAGCTAAGGAATTAAGTGTAGTATGTTATTTATCACGTATAATTTTTATTGTTATAAAGCGGGCTTTTTTGTAAATGTTAGTTTATAATTATTATATTGTACCTAGGTATAAACTTTATCTCCATCTACATGGTGTATGAAACCAGCTTCGCCTACTTCTTGATTAATACTAGTCGGGAGTCACGTATTTTAATAATTCACCTCCACACGGTCATAGTTACTATTGGCTGAAAACGATCAAAATAGGTATTGTCTTATAAGTCCTAAGATAATAGGTAAGTCACCAAAAGTAGCGATTTTTGTATCTACCTTTTGGGTGTCAAGTTGAAATTTTGCAGGTTTAGGTAGGTAGCTACTAAAACTACTAAAATATTTAAAATACTTTTCATCGATTTCTTTACAAAACGTCTTGATAAGATTTTTTAACAAGATGTCGCTAGTGATACTGGATGAAGCCTCTTTTACCTAGCTGTTCTCTTGCGGCTGTTTCATCCATGTTGCACCATTATCACATAATATCACCTTGGTTGAATCCACAAAACCCTGAAATTTTCTTTACCTAAAGAGGTCAAATACTACTACTAGTTTCGGGATTCCCGCAGGAACTCCAATACATCTAATTTACATACAATAACAACAGCTAAATAGCAGTGAAAGTCCCGTCAATATCAGTCCAACCGTTTCGGAGATTCACCCGCGTGAGTTTCAGAATTCCCACAGGAACTCAAAACTTCTTTTATATAAACCTTTTCCTGACAATAATGAACACAAAAAAAAACAATTATCCAATTTGGTGCAGTCGTTTGGAAGTTATGCGCTTACCAACACATTTGGCGATTCATTTTTATTATATAGATTATACAGAGGTAAAGTTAATGAGTTTGTCACGTTGCAGGGGGTAATCTCTGGATCTACTGAACCGATTCTTCACTTATAGGAAGCTACGTTAGTCCTGAATGACATAGGGTACCTACTTTTATACCGAAATTCCCGCGGGAACTCCCAAAATTACCGCGGGGACAGCTAGTAATACATAATATTTCAACTACAAAACGGTACTTCCATACAAACTTTCGCTCGTCACGGGTTGAATTTCCAAAATACATTTCTTAGTGCTTGCAAAAGTAATGGCTAATTTGCAAAAATCGAGTGCGGGAATTCGATCTTTGCTTGTACGGAGTCGCGGGTGCACCAATGGTTCGGTTTTTAGTCAGGAAAGTGTAATTTTATATGTATAAATTAAGGGATGTTGACTATTTTTGAAAATCAAAATTCTAAATAGTCCGTCAGTTAGAAAATAAAAAAAAACAATAGACACGTACATTTTTTGCTTTTTCAAATAGATGAAAATATACATAGATAAAGCGCAAGGGTGGGGGCTCGTGACGTCACTAACCGCTAAAACCGCCATACAAACTGTCCGTCAAATGACGTCACGCGAAATTTCAACTCAATGTATCGCCTTTATTTTTTGATTACGTAAAAAAATAAAAGATACGTGTCCAATATTTTTTAATAATCTACAAGACGGATTTAAAATAAAATTAGTCAACATGCCCATTCTATCTACTTAAGTTAGCGCGTAAGAATATATGAACTTAATAAATGTGTACAAAATTTACTGTGTATAATTTTTTTTTATCTGCTACCTTTAAATGAGCAACGGCTTGAACGATTTGCATGAAACTTAGTAAGATTTTGGGGGCGATTAAACGATCTAGCTAGGTTTAAATTTTTTGAAAACGTTTTGTCCGTGTTGTTGGGCAATGGAAAATGAGTGTCTGATACTGCTTTTCTACTTAACAACAGATGGCGATACGAGCGAAGCTCGGTCGCCCAGATATTATTTTATTTTATTGAGGATTGCCTCTTTGTTGCACCCGAATAAAAATAAGTACGTATTAGGATACATAGGCTTATTTTTCTAAGTCGTCTAAGTTTACTAAGTCGGCCTAGCAACATAGCGCCATAAGAGTTATGAATAAAAAAATTACTTATTAAAACACATTATGTAAATTAAATTTAAATTTTATTATACGAGATTATTACATAATTGCTGCAATTTTCTGGCATCGAGTCGCCATCACATAGAAAACGAAACAGTTGTCCTTCGTTTATATACTGTTAAATTGTTACATAATATAATAATATAACAGCAATTCTATTTTCATACACAAAATTCATAATATCCAAGATAGAACAGCACCCCAGCTTGCTCTCCTTACTTCAAAACAAAAATCTAGGGGATTTAACAGTATGGAAGATTTAGAAGTCTTAGCATCTGTTTTTTTACACTCTATGGCCCTTAAATTATAATCTTATAGAAAATATAAGTAGTTATTAACTTATTGTTAGCAGAATCTCTGCCTGCCCAGAATGAGAAAACGGTTCTCATCGAATTTCGGTCAAAATTTCAATACATACAATCAATTTTTTTACAATTTATTTCAACCCATAAAATATACAAACTAGCTCACCAATTTATAATTTGTTTCATAAACAAAATCTACACGATAAATAAAGTACCTAATAAATTTTTATACAAACCAAAAAGAGAATGGGGTCGTTTATCGTTCATAATAAATCGATTATGGCTCAAATGTAGAGTGAATATTTCTATTCTGACTCAAACAGAGCCTTTAAATACAAGGATTTTGACTCATATGTAGAGCCCTTGAATATAGCGTTAGCGACTGATAGAGCCTTTGAATATAGCTATTCTGACCCACATTGAGCCTTTAAATACAAAGATTCTGACTCATATGTAGAGCCCTTGAATATACCGACTGATAGAGCTTTGAATATAGCTATTCTGACCCACATTGAGCCTTTAAATACAAGGATTTTGACTCATATGTAGAGCCCTTGAATATAGCGACTGATAGAGTCTTTGAATATAGCTATTCTGACCCACATTGAGCCTTTAAATACAAGGATTTTGACTCATATGTAGAGCTCTTGAATATAGCGACTGATAGAGCCTTTGAATATAGCTATTCTGACCCACATTGAGCCTTTAAATACAAGGATTCTGACTCATATGTAGAGCCCTTGAATATAGCGACTGATAGAGCCTTTGAATATAGCTTTTCTGACCCACATTGAGCCTTTAAATACAAAGATTTTGACTCATATGTAGAGCCTTTGAATATAGCGACTGATAGAGCCATCGAATATAGTTATTCTGCCCACAGAGCCTTAAAATACAAGGATTCTGACCCACATAGAGCCGTTGAATATAGCAATTCGGCTCACATGTAGAGCCTTTGGATATAGCGATTAAAATTCGCTGAAGCAGAAGTCTGAGTTGAGAGATGTAAGCTCACTTCTACAACATGTTTATATTGTGATTTCGAGACACAAGTACACAAACTTAGTTATTTTAAATTCAATGTCGATAAGCGTTTGTGCATATTTTGTTTATTCACTAATTGTTTAACTATTAAATTGTGTTTTATTACTACTAAATTTGTGCATATTTTTAATCTACACAGACAGGTACTTTGCAGTCCAAAACTTATCCAGTAGTGAAATAAAAAAAAAATAGGGATTTGAAATAGCGGAAGCAAATATGGCCGATTGTTTTATACATATTTTTTTTAAAGAAATTATTGGATCATTCTTAAATAAAATTAAATGTATGATCTGTAACGAATGATCATTTATTGAGAACTGAAAGATAGAAGCTCTTCTTGTTTGGCATCTCTCAGTCTTAGCTCCTTTTCAATGCGTTTACCTAAACATAAAACCTACTCAGGTTTTTCCCAAAAACGAAGCGAACGTTTCTTTATCAAGCGACTTCGAAAAGGAGGAGCTTTTCAATTTGACCGACTATTTAGCAAATGCTCGACCAATTAGGTAATTTTTTTATTTTACTAACGTATAAGACAGCCGAAGAAAAAAAAACATTGGTCTTCTTACGATTCTCATATTTTAACTAGGCACATATTCCTGAACTGTGCCCAATATTCCATAACTGCGCTATGTTTCATACATAAGCGCTATGTTCCACATAAGCACTATGTTCCATACAGTTAAGCGCTATGTTCCATACATCAGCGCTAAGTCTCATTCACAAGCGCTATGTTCCATACACAAGCGCTATGTTCCATATAGTTAAGCGCTATGTTCCATACATCAGCGCTAAGTCTCATTCACAAGCGCAATGTTCCATACACAAGCGCTATGTTCCATACACAACCGCTATTTTCTATACACAAGCGCTATGTTCCATAACTGAGTGCTACGTCCCATAACTATGCGCATGTTGCATAGCTAATTTAATTTCCTATTTGGCGTAGGTATTACCTAAACGCTACTCTAAGTTAGTAATAATGTAATGCAGTAGATATCACTCATACTCCGCTCTTGTCAATTTTTTTTAAACATTATTCATAGATATAAATTGTACCGAATTTAACTAACCTACCTTAAATGTTATCTTTTAAAAAATCTATGCTTCGGTGAAAAATACTTATTTTAATAATAATAATAATAATTATTAGTATTTAATTCATTATTTTATTATTATTACTATCATATTACTAGGAAATTAAAACTAGCCTTGTTGCATTACATTTGGTAATGTAATGTAGACGCAACGAATTTATCTTTTACAATTATTATGTGATTGACATTCATTATGCATTAATTATTAACATATTATCCAATTTATACATATACCCACAGAAACAATGCTTCGTAGATAATGGGTCCAAGTTCGAACCCAAAGAAGTCACACTGAGAGGGGAATAGCCGCCATTTTGTGCATTTAGATAGCATCTGGGTGCACAAAATGGCCGCGCACGGAGAGATAATTTAACCGATTCTTTGCTATTTGTGGACTCGTCGGACGAAATATGGTTTAATTTCCGATTTCACTTGTTGTACATTTAAGTATTTTGTTGTTAAAAAGGACGATGACACGCCTGTCATGCCATCCGCAACGCCTCGGTTAACATTAGCAACTTCTGAATATCCCCACACCTCGTCCCCAGGCGTACCCCACAGGTGTGCGTTCCGTGGCTTCACTCGAGCGCGAACTATCCGTCCCGTGGCTCAGAGCGCAGCAACCAAACAACCATCTCCGGAGCAGGTTAATTTTCACTCTGACAGCTATGGAAGTTTGCGCCAAAAGCCAAACGTTTTTCGTCGAAAAAGAAGTCAATCGGGTTCTTACGAACAAAGGGGAGGTGTCGCAGTCACAAAAGGTTGATTGTTGGATGTAAGACAGTCTACTTCGCAATGTCAGTTGCGAGAAAACAAATGGCGCGTGAAATTTCAAATATTTTGAGGCTATAAGAACAACTCGATTGTTCCGTGACTTGGTCGCAACTCAGACGAGTTAAATTTTAACCGAATAACTATACCCAGAGTCACGGAACGCGGTCTTGGGCCCGGCGCGAATTGCTTCTAAAAAAGACTAATTGGACACTATTTCGGGCTAAAACATCAATGTAAATTTTTATTACTATAAGTAGGTTATAACAATCTTCGTTATTAAAGATCGATTCAAGAACAGAAGCTATAATCATCGTAGGTATTTTTGTTATTTCTACGTGTAAATGTACAAAACAATATCACTATTTAAAAATTTCAAGTCCTGTATACAGTTTGAGCATTACATATTAAGTATAGTCGAGAAAAGAACATAATTCAAATGAAATTTCAGTCGAAAACTATTGGAAATTAAGGTACGATAATAGGCTTATATGACAAAATTTGTTTTTAATTCATCCTGTAGACTTAAAAAAAAAATTAGACACGTAACTTTTTCTTTTTTTACGTATGCAAAAAATTAACTCCGTTATTTTTCCGTTGAGCCGATATGTCGAGTGACGTCACAAGCAGGTACAGTTTTTACCTGCATATGACGTTACGAGCTCCCACTTTAATGCGATTTATCTAAGTATATATATTTTCATTAATTTGAATAAGCAAAATATACGTGTCTACTATTTTTTTATTATCCAACTGACGGACCAAATGGAAATTAGAAAAAAACATCAGTCAAATAACCTATTTAATTATGCTAGAGTGGTTTTAACCGGTTAACTATGTAGTTTAAAGTCATAGCTTTGATAACCTACCCTCGATATTAAACAAGTTGGTAGTATTATATCCATATTATTTTGCCTATCCAGTACAAGCACAATGTATTCTCCTGTATGCCTTTTCTCTTAAATATATCTAGGCGTTCAACTAAAACTAAGTACGCAATTATTTTTTAAGTATTCTACAATAATGTACTGCCGTCTAGCATTTGAGAGTAACTCAAGATTTTAAAAATTAAACAACTAAGGTACCTATGCTACAGAATTTTAACTCACACTTGGCGCAATCTGTGCATAAATTAAACCGACTCGAAAATATTATGGCTTCACTTGTTTGAATTTGCACAATTGGCGTTTTTAGAATATTACCATCTAATTTGACGTAAAATGCTCAAATTTCTAGTAAACTTTGCACAAAATTAGAGTAACTAATGCACAGCTTGTATAGAGGGCAATCGAACCGGTGCTTGAGTTATTAGACAGGCTTTTATCGGGTTCCCAAAAAATGGCAGGCTTTTATCGGGTTTAACTCCAAAATGGCAGGCTTTTATCAGGTTTTACCGAGTTGATTGCTCATCTATATAGGCGTCATACCCAAAATTTACATATATATTTCATCATTTTGACGCGACTGACCCGCTTTGGCGTAACATGCTCAACACATACACACAAAACTTATACCCACTGTTTATGTAATTAATTCACTATAATTTAGAATCACATTTATATGTAGTATATCACATATATATGTATTATGCGCACATTTTTTTTATTACAACTCAATCTTTGCCAGTGGAATCTTTCATCGTTAAATCTAAACAATTAACATTAAAATTTATTTATATAAGTCACATACATTACAAGAATTCTCATCGACACACCGAGAAATATATTCACAATGTGTCAGACAATTATTACTGATTACAATAATTTGTTTCCGTCAACATCAACAAAAAACAACACAACACAACACTTCTCCTGGAATCCTACAATCCGCTGTTATAGAAACCAAAATCACGAATAGCGCTTTGTTTGTAATTCACAAAACTTCCGCTGCGGAGTACAACGTTTACGACACTTCGTTCATTTGTATTAAAACTAGAGATTTCACTAACTATTGTAATCTTTGTCACATCTATCGTCGTGGTCCCAGTACTTCTGGCTGCGGGGCACATCGGTGACATGCTTCTTGGGCTGAAGCTTGACGGTCCCACCTTCCGAGGTCTCGCTGTTCCTCCGGTTGGGCCGGGCCGGTCTGGCCTCCCGGCCGCTCCTGCTGCTGGAGCGCCTCTCGCCTTCCTTGGCCGGCCTGTCTTCCTCGTCCGTGTCCCTCGACTGCTGCCGGGACCAGTTCCTCTGTCTGTTCCTGTTCGGGTCTTCTTTCTCGGGCTTCTCCTGCCGCCAGTTCTCCATCGGCTTCCGGCTGCAGGTCTTCTGGATCTCGTTGTTGACCTTCTCGGGCGTTTGGACGGGCCGCTCGGCCACGTACTGGGTCGGGCCGAACGCGTCACCCTGCGGCGTGAAATTGGAATTGCTCGTCGCGTACTGATTCTGTATGTGAACGCCGTCGCCCTGCTGGAGGTAGCTGGTTTTGTCCTGGGTGTAGTTGTTGTAGCGGTTGATGCTGGGCGGCGGATAGTCCGGCACGGTGAAGCCGTGTTGGAGGTTCGGGGGCAGAACGCTGGTGTTGGCGGGGACGGGCTCCGGTTCCTCTTGCTGGGCGTCCTCGTCCTGCCTCCAGGAGTTGAGGTCGTACCTCTTGGACAGGCTGTTCTTGGCGGTCCACGTGTCGAAGTTTTCCTGGGCGCCCGTCCCGGCTTGCTCCTGCCTCAGCAGGCCGGCGCCCGCGCCCAGTATCGGCCGGAGCTTCGGCTTCATCCCTGCGTCGTCCAAGCTGGCCTGGGACAGGTTGTGGGCGAGCTTGTCGGCGTTGCTGTCCGGGGTCGCTTCGGATCTGCTGAGGTTGTCCTTGTCGGATTTCCTCCAGGAGCCGTAGCTGACCTCGCTGTAGTTCTCGTCGGCGGCGAGGTCGAGGTGCGCGGCGTAGAACTGCTGCAGCGAGCCGGGCAGCGGCAGGAACTTGTTGAGGCACAGGTCGGCGGACAGCAGCAGCCAGATGGTGCTGACGGGCGGCGGCGACAGCAGCCGCAGGCGGATGGATATGGACAGCTCGTCCAGCTCGGGGGACAGCACCGCGAGCAGCTCGCGCCCGTTCTGCATCAGCTGGGGTGGAAACGGACTAGATTAGATGATATAGCGGGTGTGGTATTATTGTATTTCGAGTGTGGCATTGTATTGCGAGTGTGGTATTGTATTGCAACTTTGGTATTGTATTGCAACTTTGGTATTGTATTGCAACTTTGGTATTGTATTGCAACTTTTGGTATTGTATTGCAAGTGTGGTATTGTATTGCATTTTTGGTATTGTATTGCTAGTGTGATATTGTATTGCGATCGTTGTATTGCATTGTGGATGTAGTATACACAGTGGGTGTGATACCGTATGGTAGGTGCAGTATTGTATTGTGATTGTGGTATTGTATAGACTATAGTGGGAGTAGTATTGTACGGCGAGTGGAATATTGTATTGTGGGTGTGGTGTTGTATTGTGGGTGTGGTATTGTATTGTGGGTATGGTATTGTACTGCGGGCACGGCACCTGCGTGGCGAGGCTGCGGTGCGCGCGCAGGTCGTCGCTGGCGAGCAGCGCGCGCATGTAGTGCAGCAGCGGGCTGGCGAGGATCTGCACCTTGTTGCCGTTGCACAGCCGCGCCTCTGCAACGCGACACGAGACGGGGTTGCGACACGCTCTGTTTGTGCTACTTTTTGTTATTTACTTTACTCTGTTATTTACCATTGTAACAAATAAAGTTCATTTCATTGCATACAGAACGTATACAACGTTGTTATTGTATGATCGTTGGTAATCCAAATAAAGAAAATAAAAATAAAATATACACACTCCAAAACCTTGGTATAGCATGGTGATAAAACTTAAATTAATTAAATGCAAATATTCTAAAACAAGATAAGTCTTTGTATAATAAAGCAGGTAATAACTTTTCCAAATAATTTTTGTACATCTTGCTTTTATTCCAATAAACGAATTTATTATTATTATTATATACATACACACTGCACAGTCAGCATCAGAAATATGTATAAAATCACAGTAGATAGCAGTTGAATCTTACTGCAATTGTAGTATAACTCAACGAGTGACAAAAATGGTAACATAATTTATGTATTATGTACATATTACATACCTAACATGGAAAAATATATAGATACCAAAATGCAAGTTACCCGCAAAGTAATCTCCCAGAAGGTTGGCGGCGTTGATCAAATATGAAGGATTAAATCTGCTGAGGACATCGAGCTCTGAAACAGACAAAAAAAAGAAAAAATAGTGAACATTCGATGTCGAAATTCGAAAATAAGGTTAACGTACCAGCGACGCTATGAACTGTGTCTGTACCGTGTTGGTACTGTATCGTGTCAGTGCTATGGCGTGTCAGTACCGTGTAGAGTCGGTGCTATACTGTATCGGTGCTGTACTATGTCGGTGGTGCTGTACTATGTCGGTGGTGCTGTACTATGTCGGTGCTATGTTGTATAATTTTAAGTCGGTGCTATGTTTGTACTGTGTTAAATCAGTGCTGCATGGTACTATATTGAATCAGTGCTGTATTGTGTAGAGTCGATGCTGTATTGTGTTGAGTCGGTTCTGTACTGTATCGGTGCTATACTATGTCGGTGCTGTGTTGTATCTGTATAGTTTTAAGTCGGTGGTATGTCTGTACTGTATTGAATCAGTGCTGTATTGTGTAGAGTTGATGCTGTATTGTGTTGAGTCGGTACTGTACTGTATTGCCTCTGTGCTGTACTGTGTTGAGTCGGTGCTGTACTATGTTGTGTCGGTGCCGTACTGTGCTGTGACGGTGCCGTACTGTATTGAGTCGGTGCTACGCCGTGTCGGCGTCTACTCACTGGAGAAGGTGCCCTCCATGACGACGTCGAGCAGCACCCGGCGCAGCAGCTGCTGGCGCTGCTGGCGCGTGAACGACGACCCGACGGCGGCCAGCTTGCGCGCCGTCACCGAGCTGCGCAGCGCCGCGGCGCGGAACGTGCCGAACGCCTGACTGTTGGAGGGTCGACGCCATTGTTATATGCCAATAGTTGTCATATTAATTGATTTGTTAAAAAGTTGTGTGCGCACTATGTAGCCATTACCGGCCTTACCTGTTTATTAAATTAAGAATCAATTTCATTGACACGATAGTGACTAGATATGTCATGCTCACTCAAATGTACCGCTGGCGGTGGCGTGTGAGTCGGGTCGCTCGGTTCCCTCTAATATGGTTGAGCGGGGCGGGGCTTACGAGCACGTCATACTCGTGAACGGGTGCCGTCAGTTGGTGCTGGTCATGTCTGGTCTACTATTATAGATAATTCTAGTTTAACTCCTAATGTTTCTGTACGGTAGTTTATTGCTGGGTACGGCTCATTGTTCTCACATAATTGATTACAAGTTGAGTTACCACTAATTATATTATAGATATATCTGTATTGTAACTTTAAACTGACAGCGTGCTGCTGAAGAGTTTGTTGGCAGCTTCTTCTCTTCAGCCATAGCACTAGGAAGCTGTGAGGGGTGGATATTTTATGGGTGCTGTCATGGTAGCTGTAGTTATACTGACGTCAAAAAGAGCCACATTATGGGCCAAATTTGAATAAAGGATTTGACTTTGACTTTGACAACGTGTTAATGAATTTACTGAAAACCTGATAAGGGTACCCCATTTAAAAAAATAAACAATGATATGATTAAAATATATTTTATGTCGAAAAAATGTATACTTTAAGTTATTTAACATTAGTTTGGAGGTGACCTATCAACGAAATTCTAAGCGTTACTCTCGCGCCTACCAGTTCGATTTTTGTTGCTGCGGGCGGCGTACGCGTCAAATATTGTTTTACAAATAATTTAGACATGGGCTAGTAAAAATGAAAAAATATAACGTATATTAATATAATTATACATAGTGCGATCGATTCGGAAGTCGATTCTGAGCAAACTACTTTCTAGTTTTCAGTTAATTCATTAACACGTTGTAGGTATACCAAGAAAGTTGCTATCCGGGCGACCGAGGTTCGCTCGTCTTCACGACATTACTATATTATACAAAAAAAAAGTTGATATAGGGACGACAAAAGTTCGCGGGGCGCTGCATGCGGCATGGGGAGAGTAATGGAACTCCATTACCTGTTAAAAGTATCAGTACCGGACCGAGGTTTGCTCGGTATTTTTTTTTGGTAAATTTTACAGTTATACTAGCTGTCCCCCGCGATTTCATCCGCGGTAATTTCGGAGTTCCTGCGGAGGGGGGAAAAAGTACTCTATGTCCTTCTTTGTACCCCGACAGTAGTTGTCTGTTCCCCGCATTAGTGCCGGAGTTCCCGCGGGAATTCCGGGATAAAAACTATCCTATCTTTTAAGTTGGACCATTTTTATTTATTTATTTATTTATTGGGCTCACAAAACAGGTAACAATCGGAATATTGACTAAAATTATAATACAAAGTTGTAGAGCTAGACTGTTACCACAGACATGTGGGCACAGCATAGTAGGTAAACGCAATTATTAAATAAAAATAAAAAGCTGTTAGGTTGTTAATATAAAACTTAAAATTATGTTAGTACTGTTAAAATAAAAAATAAAAAAATAGAGAAGAAGGAAACGATCAGAGCAGAGAGGAACGAACCGGGATCATGCATTTTTTTATTATAAATGGTTACAAAATTTTATCAAAATCCGTTCAGTAGTTTCGGAGTCCATCGCGGACAAACAACGTGACACGTGATTTATATATATTAAGATAAGACAAGATAACGTTTATTATAATTATTTTTGTCATCACAGTTAAACAACGCCATCTATTGTTAAGTAGCTTGCGTGTTGCTGTGTCGGTAAAGCAGTACCAAACACTCGTTTTTCATTGCCCGAAAACATGGATAAAACGACGTTCTCTAAAAATGAAACCTAACTAGATCGATTAATCGCCCCCCAAACCCCGTGCATATACTAAATTTCATGGAAATCGTTCGAGCCGTTTCCGAGATACGATCGCGGTTTCACTCGCGGGAATTTCAGCGATCCCACAGGAATTCCGAGATACAAAGTATCCTATGTAATGGGCGTGTTGACTAATTTTTTTTTTGTCCGTCTTGTAGATTAATAAAAAATATTGGACACGTATTTTTTATTTTTTTACGTAATCAAAAAATTACGGCAACACATTGAGTTGAAATTTCGCGTGACGTCACTATTCGGACAGTTTGTATGGCGGTTTTAGCGGTTAGTGACGTCACGAGCCCCTCACCCTAAACTTTAATGCTCTTCATCTCTGTATATTTTAATTTATTTGAAAAAGCAAAAAATACTTGTCTATTGTTGACTGACGACGGACTAATTAGAATTTTGATTTTCAAAACTAGTCAACATCCCCATTCTCTGTACCTCTGACACGTACGTACAAAGTTTCATGACGATTAAGGCGTGAAAGCGTAACAGCCAGACAGACAGACAGAGTTACTTTTGCATTTATAATATTAGTTAGGGAGTAGGGATCGCTCAGATAGATTAGTTGGAGTGCGTGCGTGTACTCACTACAGCGACGCCTCGTCGGTGCACATGTTCGTGACCGTGGTCTCGAAGTGGCGCAGCTTCCTGTTGAACTGGATGCCGTCCTCGCCCGGGGAGAACTGCTCCAACTGACAACACAATATATATATATGTAGAATAAAGAAAAGAAATATAGTTATCTGCTGTTGTAATGATAGCTGACTAACTGATGATGATAACATAACACAATATAACTGAAGGCAGAGAAAGGTATGACCGAGACTATTAGCTGAGTGATACATCTAGAACCAACTAGAAACTATTACAATTAATTGCACCCACATAGAAGTTGTACAGCATACCAGATATCAGTAGGGAACGAGGAGCAGTGCCTGGGACTTGCGACCCAGGTGTAGGTTTAATGGGGCCCCTTTACAATGCATGAACGCTCACCTCCACTGCCCGTGCTCCCGACTTCTCACCGATATACATATACATCTTCAACGACCTGGCACATCACTAGAAACGAGTAGGGATGTGCCGGATATCCGTACCCGCGTTCACGGATCTTGACACCCAATATCCATACTCGGACCCGTATCCGCGTATATGCATTTTCAAAGATCCGGCACGTCACTAGTAGGAGCGAGCAATGAGCATGCCTCACCAGCACAAGAAGCGGGGCGTACTGCTCGTCCACAGTCAACAGCTCCTGCACCACGGCGTCATCTTCGGCACTCACGACGTACTTCGTGTCGCCCGTCTCTTTCCCGCTCGGCTGGTCGCTGGCAACGTCCGTGTTGCCGTCTCTGTTCTTCGCGAACTCTTGCTTCGCGTCCATTTTCGCTGGTTCTGCGGGTGTTCGAAGAGATTATTGAAAACTACCCAACCCAGAGGCGTCTCTAGCCCATGTAGCGCCCGTGTGCAAACTTTACCCTAGCGCCCCCCAGTAAGCGCGCGGTCAAAATGGAATAGGTACAAAATACAAGTATGTAACACATCAAGTTACCACAAACTGACAAACCCTAGTGGATAATAAACTCTATTGTTTGGAGATTTTTGAAGAAGAAATTTCCACTGAGTTTCCGTAGCGAGCGGCGCTCGGCGCCCGCCCCCTAGGACTGCTGCGCCCGTGTGCAACGCACACCCTACACTATAGGTAGAGACGCTTCTGACCCAACCGATCCGTAGTCACACCAAATTGCCACACTGGTGTGACTATGGTTTATTTTATAGTAGCCACACTATACAGAGAAAATAAATTAACTAGAGATGACACACAGGCGGGGCAGGCGCGCCAAGGTTGCAAAGGAAGTTAGAGCAAATGCTCTAACTTACTCAAAACTTATTTTGCTGCCATCCCGAGTATATTTTCCACAATATTCCCAAAACTGAGAATTTTGAAAACAGTCACTAAGTAAAAACGTAACTAAAGAGCGTTTGATACCTACATTTCTTTACGTTAATGAATGTTTTAGTGCGTGATGAATAGTTTTGTGTGCGAAAATCACCCGGCGACACTGGTTTTCATCTGTTTTCATACTAAACTAAGTTGATATCCCTTGATCTATCAGATATTTGCTGTTCTGTGCCACACTAGTGTGACGACGGATATTTTTATTCATCCGCAGTCACCTTCGACCAAAATGAGGGTAGTAGTCACCACAGAATTGCCCAAAACACGCTTGACGATAGATAACAAAAGATAAACAACTAAAAATGTGTTCCCCGCGATAATTTCGGAGCTCCCGCGGGAATTCGAGAGTAAACTATACATATAAACCTACCTGTTGAATCACTCCTTATATTGGTGAAAACCGCATGAAAATCCGTTCAATAGTTTTTGGGTTTATCGCAAACAGACCAACAAAAAGACAGACAGACAGACAAAACAGACAGAGATACAGAAAGACAGACAGATGCAGCGGAGAACTTTGTTTTATAATATGTAAGGAAGTAAGGATTAAGAAGATCATCTGTAGACTCACCAGTAGACCTGGGACTGAGCTCGGCGAGCGTCCTGGCCGCCTCCAGGTCAGCGGCGGCGGCGTCGTGGTCCCCGGGCCGGGGCTCGCGCAGGTGGTGCCTCCCCGTGTAGCCGCGACCGCGCCCCGGCGCCGACATCATCCGCGGCTGTCGGCGAGGAGTCCCGGGATCAGATGGCGGCACAAAACCGGGCTTCCGCTACTAGCTGTTACGCTATCTAACGACCCGATTGGCGCAGAGGTCACCATGCCTACCCGCTAATCAAGGGGTTCCGGGTTCGATTCCCGGTGGGGGTGGACTTTGTGTGATGAACACAGGGTTCCATTTTCCAGTCTGAGTGTGTTTATATATAAGTAATTTTATGTAGTATATACCACGTTTGCTTGGTTTCCACGACACAAGCTAATAATAGCTTACTGTGGGATCGAGTAGATCTGTGTGTTGTGATGTGGATTATTATTATTATTATCTAACGACTCGATCGATCATCGCGGAATGGGGATGTTGACGACCTTTGAAAATCAAAATTCTCATTAGTCCATCTAACTACTGCGGAATTAGCCAAGTTGACATTCTACAATCGTTAACGCATGGAAAACTAGAATAGAAAACTTTGGTCAGCCAATCAAAACTCTAGTTTCACATAACCACTTGAAAACTAGAGTTTTGATTGACTGACCAAATGATATGACAATTCGTTCATTATGTTTTCTATGCGTTAACGATTGTAGAATGTCAACTTTGCCAACCCCGCTGGTCTAACTAGTTGGAATAAACCCACCATTCGGTTAGACAAAAAAAAAAACAAAAGACACGTATTTTTTGATTTTTCAAATACATAAATGAAAATATACAGAGATAAATCGTTTAAAGTTTAGGGTGGGGGCTCGTGACGTCACTTACCGCTACAAGCCGCCATACAAACTGCACTAGTTAGTGACGTCACGCGAAATTTCAACTCAATGTAGCGCCGTTATTTTTTCGACTAACTACGTAAAAAAAAGAAAAAATACATGTGCAATATTTTTTATTAATCTACAAGACGGACTAAAAATAAAAAAAATAGTTAACATGACTATTTGGCATACACGTTGTCAAGGGTACAGAAAAGAGCATAGGGTACCTACCTACTTATTATCCCAGAAAGGAAATAGGGTATTCTTACTTCCACAATATAATAACACACACTTCCAACAATTATCGTTATATTTCAACCAATTTACACAAAACCTTAACAAATTATATAGATAAACTCTCCTCTTTAATCACTCTATATATTGGTGAAAACTGCATGAAAATCTGTTCAGCAGTTTTTATTTTATTTTATCATGATCAGACAGGTGCGGCGAATATGTCATGAATAAGATACACAATGTATTATTTAAGGTTATAAGGTTATACATATTTTTATGCAGTATATATCTTATGTAGGTATACTTAACTGTTTTTTTTTTACTAGTAATCAAAAATATTAACTTCAAGAAGCAGTTAATTAGCACAATAGAATAGCAAAAAAAATACACCTTGACAAAGTAGGTAATAATGCAAATTTATTCATTTTTTATTCATTTAATTCAAATTTGTTTATTCCCAAAAATATGGCACATATTAGATACCTAACTGTATGGGTTTACAAAAGTTAAAGAAACAAAATATACAATCCTAACAAACAAAACAATTTGTTAGTACTTGTTGTGTCACTTTTGGTAACAATCACTTTATCTGTGTGCAACTCCTTTGTTTGTAGTTTTAAGATAAAAATACTGTATGACATTCGTAAAAGCCTTTATGAGGCCTAAATCGAAATAAAAACAAATAGGCCTGTACACTTGATCAACGATGAAAATTTTATTTATAACCCACGGTCTATACAATATTGAATATACCTGCATAAACAATACATAAGAACACCAAAAATAGTAATGAATTCCAACCGTTAAAAATTTATTTAATTAATTCCAATTGGTACCACAAATCCATTAATGAAGTCCTTAAGTGGTATGATGAGTCCATTACTGGTATATGGTTGTATTAAAGTGCTGGTGCTGAGAATTGTCCCTCTATCTCACAGTTAGTCAGATTATCACAAACTAGCTTTTCCCCACGGTTTCACCCATGGTCATTTCAGAGTTCCCACTGGAATTCCGTATTACAATATAGCCTATATTATTCTAGGATAATGTAGCATTTTAATGGTGAAAGAATTTTTTTAATCGGTCCAATTGTTTAAGTTGAGTTAAATCGTAACAAACAAACAATCTAGTCTTTCCCCTTTATGAAAATTAGCTTAGAAGATCAGTAATGTTTAGGTATAAGTTTTGGAATGAATACATCACTAGATGTTGTAAAACAACCTTCACTGCCCCCCCCCGTCTGTCTGTTTGCAACAAACTCAAAAACTCCTCAACAGATTTTCATGCGGTTTTCACCAATAGAAAGAGTAGTTAAAGAGAAAGGTTTATACGTATAGTTTATGCTGTAATTCTCGCGGGAGCTCCAAGATTACCGCGGGGGTCTGCCAGTAAATAATAAATTAACACTGCATAATTTGAATATGAATAACAAGGCACTTGCCGCTTACTTGATAATTATCATGCATAAACAAGAAAATCATTGCGGCGTTTGCGTTTTTTTTTTCCGATTTCACGAACCTCCTAAAAGTCGCACGTCACAGAACTTTCATGGAATATTTAGGCACTAACTTATAAGGAATCTACAAAGATTTCTATACTGACAAATATTTGGTATCGTTTTATTCTTATTGCACATAAGAAAGAGACTTTATTTAATATTTACTAACCGGCATAAATATAAAACTAATGTGACTCGATTCACGTCTTTTCACAAGGAAAATTTATTTGAAATAAATTGTCGTTAAACAGTTTCTATTTCCGCTAAAAGACATCTCCAAAGAACAAAATACCACCACGCAAACTTACTTACCGAATAAATGGTGAACACAAATAAATTAATGCGTAATTTCTTGATTTACTACTTGTTTTGCATTTGCAACCGCTAGCGTTTCTCATGCGTTTTTGCTACCTACCATTTTGGACATAGATAAAAAATCAAATGAAGTTATCATTTATCAATGTTACCAGTTATTAAGTCCGCACCGCACAAGTATTAAAAATTAAAATTGTTATTATAGACTTTATACCTAAAGCCTGTAGTTTTTAATAGTTACCAAAATCTTCACAAAATGTTTGATGTACAATATAAAGGGATACTAAATATATTTATCAAAACACTTAAGATAAAAAAACATTTTCTCTCTGGCAAAACTCAGTGATTGCCTGTCACCGACAGTGGTGATTAGTGAGGGGCTAAATGGGTAAGCAAGAAGATACCTAGAATACTCTAGGTTAATGCTCTAGGACATACTTGGTATAAAATAATCTTAAACTAAAAAAATATATACTATAATTAAAATTACAGACCTTATTTCAATTGTTTCTGGTTTTCCGTACTTTTAGCATGTTTATGCCTGTTATAACTTTTACTGGCTTTTATCTTGTTTAATCCTATTAAATATTTATTGTATTATGTTTTTTTAGTATTTTTTGGTTATAGCGGTAACAGAAATACATCATTTGTGAAAATTTCAACTGTCTGACTATCACGGTTCATGAGATACAGCCTGGTGACCGATGTACAAACGGACGGACGGACGGACGGACAGCGAAGCGAAGTAATAAGGTCCCGTTTTACCCATCACAGACCAGTGTTGCGAGCAAACAAAAACATAAAGCCGCTTACTCAACGTGGTGGTAACAAACCCACACAGAACAGCAAACTGAGTTACCAGCATAAAAAGTGTTGCCGCGGAATAAATAAATTAATTCTACCAATTATTAGAAATGGACCCTCAATTCAAACTGATATTGGAAAAAATGGAAGAAATGAAACTTGAATTTAAACATCAAACTGAAGTACTAGTCGAAACACTTAACACTAATCTCTCTAAAACTGTAGACGAAAAACTAACACCACTATTGGAAGAGAATAAAAATCTCAAACAAGAAGTAATAAATTTGAAATTTAAAGTACAAAATTTGGAGAGAGAAGCAAGAAAGAACAATGTAATCTTACATGGTGTCGCTGAAAATGAAAACAATGCAAATGAACTCCGAAATAACGTTATCCAGATCCTAAACGAAATCAGCCAGAAAAATAAAGAAATACAAGAATGGGATAAATGGGAAATTGGCAACCTGAGGAGAATTGGAAAGAAAGATGATAAGAAAAACAGGCCAATATTAATAACCTTTACCCTAACGTGGCGTAAATACGAGCTATTAAAAAATAATAAAAACTTTCCACCAAATATTTACGCCACTGAAGACTACCCTAAAGAGATCCTAACATTGAGAAAGGAGCTGAAACAAAGAAAAACGCAAGAAGAAAAAAACGGAAAAATAGCGTTCATAAGATACGATAAACTTATAGTTAAAAATAAAGAAACAACAGAAATAAAAAGGAAAAGATCACCTTCAAAATCACCATTAACTGGATTTATAAGGGATGAAGTAACCAAAGAAAAAGAAGCACCCAAAAAAATCAACAAAAGATACGATCTTTTTCGCTCCAGGTCCAACTCGACATCTAACATCGGAGAAAAAAACAACTAAAAATTACAACCAACTTCAAACTGGAAACCAAACATTTATCACAAACGACAAAAACCACGAAAACAACCAAATATTCCCCAAGCCGGCTGGTCACCGTGGGGAATTAGACCAACACCCTCCACCTCCACTCAACCAAGTAAATTCAAATTTAAAACCAAAAACTAAACTAAAAGAAAAAATCAAAACATTAAAAATTTGTACCTACAATGTAAAATCACTGGCTTCCATAGAGAGATATATGGAACTAACACATGCACTTGAAAAAATTGACTGCGATATACTCGGAGTATCGGAAGTTAGAAGATTAGGCGATAAAATAGAAGAATATCACAATCATATTCTATGTTACAAAGGTGAGACGAAAGGACTATATGGAGTCGGCTTCCTGATAAAGAAAAATCTGAAAAAGAATATAATAAATTTCAACGGAATTTCAGAAAGAGTAGCCATGCTAGAAATACAAGTCGAGGAAATAAAAATTTCTATAATCCAGATATACGCGCCAACAGAACGCTGTTCCGAAGAAGAAATTCAAATATTCTATAACGACCTCGAGAAAGCCCATACAATTGCAAGTAGCACCACAGTAATTTTAGGAGATTTCAACGCAAAGATAGGGGATCCAAAACCTGAAGAAAACATGATAATGGGAAGATACGGCTATGGTACGTGAAATGAAAGAGGCGAGCTACTAATAAACCACGCTTATGAGTACAACTTATCAATTATGAATACCTATTTCAAAAAGAAAAGGAGCAGGAAATGGACA
Organism: Zygaena filipendulae; assembly: GCA_907165275.2. Taxonomy (NCBI): domain Eukaryota; kingdom Metazoa; phylum Arthropoda; class Insecta; order Lepidoptera; family Zygaenidae; genus Zygaena; species Zygaena filipendulae. The sequence goes on along the minus strand of OU015677.1, from coordinate 5,629,387 downwards.
TGGCACTCCCCAGATTATTCAACTAAAAACGAAATAGATTTTGTACTAACTAACAAACCCAAATTAATAACCAATGTAGAAGTCCTGAACAATGTAAACTTTCCTTCAGACCACAGACTAGTACGAGCAACACTCCAACTGAAGATACCTAAGAAAACTAGATACAACTATATCAAACCACAGAAGACACCTAGAACTGAAAAAGAAATAGATGATTACCTTTCCAACCTGAGACAAGAAACTGAGGAGTTAAGAGATACCACTCGCGAGGATAATAGAAATAACGTTCAAAAGTACTACAACATGCTTGAGGAAGCGATTATTAAAAGTTTAAAACTGCAGGACAAGACAGATAAGAGAAACCAAATATTTAGCGACAGCACAAAAAACCTAATAAAAAAACGGACAGAATTAATTAAAACCACAAATAAAACTAAAGAAATGAAATTAGAGTTAAGTAAACTATTCAAGGAAACTAACAAGTCTATCAAGAAAGACTATCTAGAACACAGACATAATGTAATAGAAAAGAACCTGAAAAAATATCGAAGTACAAAAAGAGCTTACAAGCAACTAACAATACACAAAGATTGGATACAAAATCTGGAAAAAAATTCTGAAACAACAACATCAAGGAAAGAAATTCTAGAGAGTGCAACCAACTTCTATAGAGAACTTTACGGAAGAACTGACAGAAACGAAGACTACTGTGAAAATGAAAAAAGAAAAGAGCTTGAACTAGGAAAGGAAAACAACGTAGAAGAAATAGACGTGAACGAAGTAATAATTCACATAAAGCATTTAAAAACAGAAAAGAGCCCTGGTCCAGACGGGATCAGCAACGAAGCCCTAAAGAGAGGATGCATTGTTCTTGCCGGTTTAATTGAGATTTTGTTTAATTTAGTGCTCGAAACAGAGACCGTGCCAGAACAATGGTGTAGTTCTGATATTGTGCTCTTACTCAAAAAGGGAGATCCAAAAAACATAGCCAATTACAGACCGATCAGCTTACTGCCAAGCATATACAAACTCTTCACTGCACTTTTGCTCCGTCGAATAACAAAGGAAATTGACTCTCAACAACCTGTTGAACAGGCAGGCTTCCGCTCTGGATTTTCAACTATAGACCATATTCATACCGTAGAACAGATTATAGAAAAATTCAATGAGTTTAATAGACCTCTCTATGTAGCATTCGTAGACTACAGCAAGGCATTTGACTGCATAAGCCACAATGCTATCTGGACAGCCCTCAAAGAATGCAACATCAACCAGAAATATATTACAATTATCAAAAAGATTTATGAAAAAAGTACAAGTAGATTGAAATTAGAACAAAAAGGGGAAATAATACAAATAAGAAGAGGCGTCCGGCAGGGAGACCCATTATCACCAAAATTATTTATTACAGTGTTAGAGTCAGTATTCAAAAAAATTAACTGGTCAAGAAAAGGCATCAGAATTGGCAATAGATACTTAAACCACTTAAGATTCGCTGACGATATTGTCATTTTCTCTGAAAGCGCCATAGAGCTACAACAAATGATAAATACACTCTCCCAGGAAAGCTTTAAAGTTGGATTGGAACTAAATACCGATAAGACAAAAATAATAACTAATAGTCGCGAAATATCGATCAAAGTGAGTGATAGACAGATAGAATATGTAAATAGCTATGTCTACTTAGGAAAAAAGGTCTCATTCAATAAGCTACACAATGAAGAAGAGGTAGAACGACGTGTAAATATAACATGGAAGAAATTCTGGGCACATAAAGAAATACTTAAAGGAGACTACCATATAAACTTGAAAAAAATTGTAATGGACACCTGTCTGCTACCATGCCTAACATACGGCTGCCAAACGTGGGTATACACGAACAAAATTAGAAATAGAATAAGGATTTGCCAGAGAGGAATGGAAAGAAGCATCTTAAAAATTAAGAAAATACATAAGGTCAGAAGCGAAATAATTAGAAGTAGAACAAAGGTAACCGATGCACTGCAACACGCCTTAAAAATGAAATGGCAATGGGCAGGACACGTCGCGCGACTGACTGACGGGAGATGGACTGCGAAAACAACAAAATGGAAAGGGCCAGATGGAAAAAGGAATGTTGGTCGGCCTATCCAACGATGGACTGACGATATCATCCAGGTGGCAGGACTTGAGTGGATACAGAAGGGAAGAGACCGCGAAGCTTGGAGGGGACTGGAGGAGGCCTTCACCCGAGAAGGGATTCCCAGTAATAAAAAACACACATAAAAAAAAAAAAAAAAAAAAAAAAAAAAAAAAAAAAAAAAAATGTTACTATATTACTGAGAAATGAATAAAGGCTTATTATTATTATTTATTATTATTATTTACCCTTTGGGTACGCACTACGCAGGGCCGGTCCTGCCTTCAGTGCAGGGTGTGCGGTGCACACGGGCGCCGACTGCCAGGGGGCGCCGCGAGGCGAAGTCACCGACAAACCGCATTTGGCTGAGAATCGGACGAATGCTGGGTTACCGGCGGGGGCCACGCTCGAGGTGCTTTGCATGTCGTGATGTCGTCTTCCTTTCTACCTAAACTCTCCCTCCCCTGCGCTGCAACCGACTGTTAGAAAAAGCCTATGGCATCAAGTCCCCCTTGTACACTTCTTTATTTACATTTAAGAATTAAATAAGTAGTTAAATAAATCACCTTTAAATAATATATAAACAATATTTTAAACATCGCCATCATTACATTAATTAAGTACCTACGTCCTACCAGGCCAGCGACACTCCCTTGAAGCAAAAGTTACTATGGATTTATGCGCGAACTTTTTTACCAACTTTGGAATACTTAACCAAATTTCTATGACCGCGTCATACATTGCATTGGTATGGTTGGCACAAAATGCTTTCATAGATTGGATCAGCGATTAGTATGGAAGTGCCTACTCTTAAAACGTAGTGATTATTTGCTCAGTGCGTCCTACATACTTCAAAAACAACCATGAATTTTTTTTATCAAGGCGGACCAAAGATCTTAACATAATCATAAAAATGAACAACCTACAAAAGTAAGCAAGTTAAACAAAAGTAACTGGTAGGGAAAAAGATACCTACTTTTACTCGATTTAGTATCGGTCGTAAAATATCGATTCTTACTCAGTATCGATAGAAAAGTATCGATAATTACTCATGTCGAATCGATCGATTTTTCATAGTAACTCTGTCTGTCTGTCTGTTACGCTTTCACGCGTTAACGACTTAACTGATCATCATGAAATTTTGCATACACGTTATCAGGGGCACAGAAAAGGACGTAGAGTACTTTTATCCCAGAATTCCCGCGAGAACTCCGAAATTACTGCAGGCGAAACCGCAGGGAACAGCTACTTTTTAATAAATTAAATAAAAACAACGGCATACAGATTTTTTCTTTCGGGTATAAACAAGCTTGCCAACTATATAAAATTAGAAAAAAGATAATATGTTGAAAAAATTCAATAAATATTCCCAATAAAGATACTTCAAAAAATATTCTTCTTCATTCTTCTATGTGTTAAAATGTAATCTTAATACTAGTATATCGATACGAGTACTTTTTACCGATACCTACTTGATACTTAGTTTCAAAGTATCGATACAAAAAGTACTTGGTATCGTTTATCCTTAACTTACGTACGTACCTAGTACCTACGTCACGATTTTCAGTAATCGGCTATCGGGCGGATTTTCTTTCATTTTCTAAACAATTCATTGCATTGGATAAATTTCAAAAATATTAGATAGGTAATTAAATAAATAAAAATGCAACGACCGATAAAACACTTGCTCTAGTTCTACAACTCTTATGCTTTAGGGTACTTGTCAATGATAAAATCTTGGAGAACGTCGTTTTAGTTTATTTATTTTTGCGACGAATGGAAGCATATTTTTATTTGTGATTTTTTTATCTAATCTTGTACGTTATTTTGATTCATCACATCGTCTGTTTGCTGTGCAATTATCTAGTCTTCGATAGGTTTTATTTGCGATCGGATAAACGAAGTTATTTGCGATAGAATACCAAAACATATTTCGGCAATTCAATCCATGCTCTACGAAATATCGGTAGAGTGATATAAAAAAATTATGTCCGAGCAAGGGCATGGGGAGCCCACACAGTCCAATCAAAGAAAGGAGAGTGTATCGACTGCGAATATTGCCAGCGACAGTCCCGTCACCGATCCAGGCCAGGTGCGTGGAGTCAGTACAGAGGGTGCTGCTACCAAGTTCGATGGGCCGCGCGGTAAAGCGGGCGCTTTGAAAAAATCAGCGAGATATAGAAGCAGATCGCTGTCCGCATCTTCTGCCGACTCATATAGCTCCACTTCTTATACTGGTGAGTTGAAAGTTTTTTTTTCTTTCAAGCCAGTGCAGTTCAAGCGCTTAGCTCTATAAAATATCACTTATTGGAAGTAAGTAAGGGGCATATCAGTATCACAGCAAAGGGCATACTCGTGCCAAAATGGTAAAAAAAATCATGAAAAAATATAAAAGACTAGCTGTGCCCCGCAGTTTCACCCGCGGTAATTTCGGAGTTCCCGCGGGAATTCCGGGATAAAAAGTACTCTATGTCCTCTGTACCCCTGACAACGTGCATGCCAAATTTCATCCAAATCCGTTCAGCCGTTTTTGCATGATTGAGTAACAAACATCCAAACATCCACACTTTCACATTTATAATATTAGTAGGATAATGTATCAGTAGCTTTTTATTTTCCAAAGATTAGTAATAATTACTTGGTGACCCCCTCAAAATTAAAGGCTGAGCACAGGCCTGGCAAAGGGACTGTTAATAAAATCATCAATCTACCGTAGTTATATGACAAAGATTCACTAAACAAGGCCTCTCTTAATGAAATTCTTACTAACTACTATTAAACTGCTATTTTTAAGGTTTTTTTTTCAAAAAAAAATAAATTCATACCTTGAATGTGAAAAGATGAAAAAAACCTTCAACAAAATCAAAAAAATTGAGTATTACTCCCTAAACTAGTATTTCCTGTCTTAAAAGGGACAAAATATGTTCTCTACACTCACTGAAAAATGAGGCTCTGTAAGGGCCAAATTAGTTTGTTATCTTATGTAGAGAAATTTATTTTTCTGAACCGATTAACTTATTCAAAGATTTTGGTGACAACAATGACCTTAGGGTGCTCATAAACTTCAGCAAACTCAACCAATCATTGTAGGTACTGCGCAATGATCTGAAAATATTTCTTAATTTCTTTATTATGGATTTTAGCACATAGTGTTAAATTAAATACACTGTCAAACTACAAACTGCCCTCGTGGACAAATCACTGAAGGTAATTTCATACAGTTTCACATATAAATCAATTGTTTTTGTGCTTCAGTTATGAATGAAATTATACCTATTCACTCTGTTGTTTATTATAGTGTATTAACTTTGTGTAATGAATACATTCTAGATGTTGACAATCCTTAAACATAATGAAATCCTCATAATCAGCTGAACTACGCTTAAGCTTAAGTACTTTTGGCACATTATGATAATATAAAACACTGTATTCTTGTCTGAAATCTGAATAAATATTTGTGTTGTGCTTCAGAGAAGTTCTGAGTTTTTTTGAGTGTTTGTTTACAAGTCTGTAGAATAAAAAAGAAAATGTCTAAGTGTCTAGCAACAAACTAAAAACAAAAACATTAAAAATAGACACACACAATATTGTCAGGAAATCTAAAGTTCCAGAACAAAGGGCCAATGATAAAAATTAAAACGTGATCCGGTTACAAAGGACCATTATCAGAAGTGGGATAGTAACATAGCCAAAGTAGTTTTTTTTAAATTTCATGCCAAATAAAATTTATTATTATTATCTGGGTTTGCAGGGCTGATTCTATAAATAGAATAAAACAGATTAACAGTGTAATAATAGTGCATTATGATACTAGTGAGCTAAATTGGTCACATAACGTAAGGCTGGATTGCGGCTCGGCTGCGTGGGCGTAATTAAGTCGAGGGCTTACGAGTTTAATGACCGATGCTCACGTGTTTCAACATACGTACGACGTATTTTAACGTCCCTAGTTATTTGCGAGAAAAAATACCTGAGATTAGAAATAAATAAACAAAAACTGTGAACTCAAAAGCAAGTGTACGATAGTCCTTACTATCCTACTAATATTATAAATGTGAACGTGTGGATGTTTGGGTGTTTGTTACTCAATCACGCAAAAACGGCTGAACGGATGTGGATGAAATTTGGCATGCACGTTGTCAGGGGTACAGAGAAGGATATAGGGTACTTTTTATCCCGGAATTCCCGCGGGAACGTCGAAATTAACGCTGATGAAACCGCAGGGAACAGCAAGTTTTAATTACAAAGCACGCATCCTTAATATGCTACATGACGAGCCTAAGTACGATGCAATAAGAGCCACTTTAACCATTGTCTATTATTAAGTTTATGACCGTAAATGACCAAATTGATAAAAGTGGAATAAATTTTATATTCCTAAACCGTTAAAAAACATACATACAATCGAACATAGAACCTCCTCCTTTTTGGAAGTCGGTTAAAAATGTTGTTGCTTCCAAATGTCAAATCCTTTTACAATCTATACTAATATTATAAAGAGGAAAGATTCAAAGATTTGATTTTTTGTTTGTTTGTTTATTACGATTTGACTCAAAAACTACGGGACCGATTTCAAAAATTATTTCGCCATTAGAAAGCTACATTATTCCTGAGTAACATAGGCTATATTGTAAACCGGAAATCCCGCGGGAACTCCGAAATTATTGCGGGTGAAACCGCGCGGGACAGCTAGTCCGTAATAATTTCCATCGACGCTTATGACGTCTCCACTCGTCTCAATAGATTGAGTCGATTTTTTTTTCTTCGGATCGGCATTGGGTTCGCGAAAGGCCTTGAGTCTTGACCTTTACACTCAATATGATCTTAAGAAATCCCTTGTGCCCAATAAATGTATTTATTGAATTTAGATTATCCCATGTAGGTATGTATACGTTTCACGCAAAACGATTTCCACTTTTCATTGCGACAATATCGATTAGGTACCTAGTTTAAGTTTTGTAATCGATAATATAATCTATACACATAATAATCTATACAATATAAAATACTTTGTCCTGAATGACTGATGGATCAACGCACAGCCTAAACCGCTGATCGTTGAGACCTGAAATTGGAGGGTGTGTTCTTTGTATGAAGAAGGCATTCGGTAGCAAAGGGTTTTTCGAAATTCTACCCCTAAAAGGATGAAAAGGGGTTGCAAAGTTTGTATGGGACAATGTGTTTTCTTCGGCCAATCTCACGTAAAAAATCAATTAAAAATTCTATTATGCTACTGCTCCACCTGCGTTAACGTTAACGTTGATGTTAATGTAGACGGACAATTTTGGTTGCATGACGAAATTTTTAGAATATGTCAGATTTTTCTTAGTTCTGAATTTAGTGCCTACTTTGTGCCTAATTTAGTGGGCAAATGCACTCAATGCCCACCCCTGACAACGTGTTAGCAACATGTCAGTTGAGTAGTTAAGGCTCGAAAAGATAAACACACTGACATAGTTACTTTCGCATTTTATTAGCATTGGAACGTTGAACGAAAGATAAGGGCATGTTCACACGTGAGCCAACAGATAGTACCTATTTACCTATGTAATAGGTAGGTACTTATTATAATGTAGCCTTCACACTACGCTTACAGGAGGCTGCATTGCGTTATTTATTAGTGACCAAAAAATACGGTAAGATAAAAAACGGTTCGCTCTCGAAAACTAGCTTCTTTTTTGGAAAACAAAATGGCTGCTGAACGATGATGGAAATATCGAATGAATAACGCGAAAGGCGTCTTACTCGCTACGACCTCCATCGGTCAACAACCTATGTCATGTAAAGACAGCTTCGTGTCTGTCAACTGTCATCTCGCTGACAACCTTACGATACGCACACACACACAACACGTGCACGTACAAGCCGGCTGTCTTTACTTGTGGTACTTGTGTCCTTGAATCATTTGTATGGAGTGTCACCGGGTTGGTTACAACAAAAAAGTTCTTAGATGTACACAATATCTAATCGGTGCCTGATGGCTGATACCCATAGTACATTCTCTGCTTAGTATGTGAATAACAAATACTTGTCGTACGAAGTGGCTGATGGCCTAACAAATTGCCAACAAATGAATGGCCACGGTGTTGTTACACGGTCGCCCGTGCACGCCTCGTGCCAATCAATTTTATGCAGCAGCCTCACGTAGTATACTGCAGAATTGTGCGGTTGGTTAGTGTGGACGCGGCTTACGAATACGAGCCCGGTGACACTCCATACCACATCCAAAGAACTCATTCAAGTACCTACTCTCCCACATGTAAAGACGGCCGGCTTGTACACGTGTACACGACCTATACGTGTTGTGCGCGTGTGCGTATCTTAAGGTTAACAGTAAGCTGACAGTAACTGTCAGCTGTCAGTGAATAATTGTCACATATAGTTCCTAAATGTGTCAAAGTTTCCTTAGAATTTCTAAGAAACTTTCTTATTTCTATCTATTCTTTGTAATCTACTTTTCTAAATCTAGCTGTAAGCTTTCCTAATAGTGCAAAATAAAATAAAATAAAAAAATAAAATTACTGTCAGCTTAATGTGAACACACCTTATGAACGGACGTGTCATTCATTCCTTAGTTTGAAATGTGATTTGTTGTTTATCATGTTTAATTTTATCTATTTGTGTCACCTTAGATTTTTTTTCGTACAGGTTGTTATCATATTATATTAAAAAAGAATTGGACGTATTTATCATTGTTGATTGAGTAAATCCTACCAATATTATAAACGCGAAAGTTTTTAAGAATGTATGGATGGATGTTTGTTACTCTTTCACGCAAAAACTACTGGATGGATTTAAATGAAACTTTACAATAATATAGCTTATACATCAGATTAACACATAGGATACTTTTTATCCCGGAATTCCCGCGGGAACTCCGAAATTACCGCGAGTGAAACCGCGGGGCACAGCTAGTTCAAAATAGCTCAGTTTAGGTAACATGGATTGGAACTATTGGAACGACATCTTTTTTCTTTCTTGAAAACATCTTGACATTGGAGAAATTAAAAAAAAAATTGTCAAAATGAAAATAAATCAATAATATCTCCTTAGTGTGAGTGCGGCGACAGTATTGCGCACTTGTGATGAACAGACAGACCAGATTTATATGTGTCGTATCGATATTTTAACGGTTGTGTGTGTGCATACAACGTATTAAGGAATTAACTGAGAACTAGAAAGTAGTTTGCTCAGAATCAACTAGCGAATCGATCCCACCATGTTTTAACATAGGTTATATTTTTCATTTTCATTAGCCCATGTCTAAATTATTTATAATACAATATTAGGCGCGTACGTCGCCCGCAGCAAAAAAAATCGAACCGGTAGGCGCGGGCGTAGCGCTTGGAATTTCGTAGATAGGTTACCTCCAAACTAATGTTGATTAACTTTTACGGTCTTATTAATAAAAATCGCTTACTCCAAAGTAAATCCACCGTTACGCTTGGATTTGTTACTCCGAGAGTAACAAAGTATTAACTTTGTGATTAGAACGTTATTAATAAACATCGAGTAACCTTCGCGTAACAATACATTCCTTACACCGGGATTAACACGAATGTTATGGCAACCCACATAATTTAAAAGTAAAAAGAGTGAGCAATTGAATGAACTGAATGACAGATGACATTAAACGTCAACAGCAGACTGTCAAACTCGTTGAAAACTGACAGACAAGTCGTTGGTGTGTTTCGTTCGTTGATTTGAAATATTTGAATTCTTCGTTCGTTTCTTTCTTCGTTCTAATGAGGCAATCATTGAAGTAAAAGATTTATTAAATCCTGCCGAGCTGTTAATCGATCATAATATATATGATTCAGACGGAATTATGATTGGAGAATTTGAACCAATCATTATTGTAAGCGAGACATTATGTCCCATTAAATGGATTTTTGTTGTCCGAAATAAATATTATATTATTATTATTATTATTAAAACTACAGTTTACTTCTTTAAACTGTCAGGCAATAATAATGAACATTTATCAATGATAGATAACCTAAACATTGTCTTTGTGTGGCTTACTTGTTATTTTTGTTTTTATTCTAGGATTCTAGGACAATAACAAAAATATTCACACGCAGACGCACCCAGAGGTTATAATCACTCGAAACAAACATCAAAATAGACAGCTACTCCATGCTTACTCAGTCGTTAAACTATGTGGCACCTAGGATTAACTTTAATTCCAAGAGTAAAGTCGGATTAGTTTACTCCCTGCTTACTCCGCATTTATTAATGCTGAAGTGAATTACTTTCAACTTACAACTTGGAGTAAAGTTATTCTTGCTTTAATCTACGTTTATTAATAAGACTGTTAAAGTATTAATTTTTCCGACATAAAGTATATTTTAATCATATTATTGTTTAATTTTTTAAAAGGGGTGTATCAGGTTTTTAGTTAATTCACTAACACGTTGTATACCCGATGGAGAGGCGCGTCATTTAAGTTTAGACAAACTATACCAATTTTAACTACTATACACACCGGCAGAATTAGCGGAACATAAAAAGGCAGAGTAGAAATAATTACGTATATATATTGAAACAAATAATAATTAGACGTGAAGTAATAAATTAATATACATCTTTTAACACTTTAAAAGTTTGTAATTAAATTATTAAATTTTATTTAAAATAATAATAAAAAAAACGCTTTTTCTCTAATTTGTGGGCACACAAATAATGTTGCAAATTAAAGATTACTGTGATTTTAACACTAAATAAATGAACGATTAATAACGTGTGTTTTCCCTTCGTAATTTGTAATTTGCTTTTATTTGCAACATTGTCTGTGTTCTCACAAACTAGATATTTTTATTTATTTTTTTAATTTTGATTACTTTTAGTAAAATTTAACTAAAAACTTCTTAAAGTCTATGTTAAAAGATGTATATCAGTTTATTACTTCATGCCTGATAATAATTTGTTTTAATACATATATGTTATTATTTCTATACTCTGCCTTTTTATGTTCCGCTAATTCTACCGGTGTGTATATATTTTGCTTCAACGAAAGCCGTTTCCACACTTGGCGAGCGCATTAGTTGTGAGTATATCAAACCACGTTCGGTTTCCGAGTCCAGTCACACAGCACACTCGCCGAGTGCAGCGGTCCAGTCGCTGCACCTATCGCGTTTATTATTTTAATTTGTAGTTTATTTTTAATTTTGCAAATCTCGACCGCGCAAAAACAAACCGGTTCGAATTCTGTGTCACGGATAAATCCAATCGTCGTATAGACGTTGTATATTGTAACGTTCGATTCCAAATACGTAATAAGGTTAAAACTTGCGGCGTTGTAGTTCTTTGCCGGTTTGTGTTGATTTTTGAATAGTTGTTGTCTACGGTTTTTCCTTGTTCAGTGTATTATTATAATAATTTGTATAGCGTAACTGCTTTGTATATTCTCGGAAAGTTGTCGCAGTGCTATATTGATTCGTCAGCTTTATTCTGTGTGCAACAATGCCGGCTGGAATTATACCACTCCAAAGATAGAGATAATATTAAGTACACATAGACTGTAGAGGTTTAGTTTCCTTCAAAATGCCGTTCGAAATTGATGCATAAAACAATGGGCATGTTGACTAATTTTTATTTTTTAGTCCGTCTTGTAGATTATTAAAAAATATTGGACACGGACAAAAAATAACGGCGATATATTGAGTTGAAATTTCGCGTGACGTCACTATTCTGACAGTTTGTATGGCGCTTTTGCGGTTAGTGACGTCACGACCTCCTCATCCTAAACTTTAATGCCCTTTATCTCTGTATATTTTAATTTATTTAAAAAAGCAAAAAATACGTGTCTATTGTTTTTTTATTTTCCAACTGACGGACTAATTAGAATTTTGATTTTCAATAGTAGTCAACATCCCTATTGGTTTTCAGTGAGGGACGAGAGACGTAGTAAGCTGTTTCCACCGCACTTGAAATTCCATTACTCTGCGTGCGTTATGCGGTTGAATGCCTGCCTATCTAAGTTTTATTTATCTGTATTTTTTGTATTACCTTTGGTGTAGTCTCAGAACAATAACAGTAGCTTTAGTTATTCTTCTGAGTGTGTAGTGGTTAGTGGATTTGACTGCTATGATAGGTCCTTACCTTACTTGCGAATGTGAGTTTTGTCTGTAATCTTTCGCTTTTTTTATAATAGACTAGCTGTCTCGCTCGGTTTCACCCGCGATAATTTTAGAGTTCCCGCGGGAATTCCGGATTACAATATAGCCTGTGTTACTCAGAGATAATGTAGGTTTCTAATGGTGAAATAATTTTTGAAATCGTTCCAGTAGTTTTTGAGTTAAATTGTAACAAGCAGACGATAAATCAAATCTTTCCTCTTTATAATATATATTAGTATAGAAGACTAGCTGTTCCCCTTGGTTTCACCCGCGTTAATTTCGAAGCTCCTGCGACAATTGTGTGATAAAAGTACCCTGTGTCCTTCTCTGTACCCCTGACAACGTGTATGCAAAATTTCATGATAATCGGTTGACTTAATTGGCAGACGTGTAACACCTTAGTTTATATTTTCGCTTACAATCAGGCGAGATTATGGACAAATGTCTGACCAATCAGTTAATAAAAAAAAAAAAAAAAAAAGTTGGTAAAGCGTGAAATCGAAACAAACAAACAAACACACATTCGCATTTATAATAGTAAGGATTAATTAGGATTCTTGTCCCTAAAGGCTGTCATTGAAACCATTTGAGATGTCTTTATGACGATTATAAAGCTTTTCATTGAATTTGAATGGATGTTTTGAACCTTCTAAAACGAGGAGTTGGGAGTTTCCGAAGGAATCCCAACTGTTACTGATTAAACAGCAAAACCGACAGCCACTCGTAGTTCGGGACTAAAATAAAGTCAATGAAAATTTGAATATGTATAGTTGAAAACCGGTTCGTTCTGGAGTGGAATAAACTTTATTCTTACAGAAATAAAGTAGAACAGAGTATCCAAGCTGGCCGCAACCACAAAATAAATGTAATATCTAAAGTACTTATTCCTACTGACTACTGAGTACCGCAGCAAAATATTTGTCTCTAATCTTCTTCTTTATAAATAAAAATGAATGTTTGTATGTCTGTCCTCTATACGTTTCGAAACCATTGGTTCGATTGTGATGAAACTTTGGCGGGTTGTTCTGTCTGCGTCCGCAAAGGTTCCTGATCCCAAAACCCACGCGGGTGAAACCGCGGAGCACAGCTAGTAATATAATACAATTCATGTATTTAGTCTAACATTAACTGGCAAGTGACGTCATGAGTCACGCGATGACATTAAAATGACTTAAAAAGCGTTATGTTACCAACCATGTTCTTGTAGATCAACAAAGAATTTTCACAAGTTACTAACGTAGGTACCAATCCGCTTTGAAAAGTGCCCCCAAGAAAACCGTTGCCACAGATAATATAATACTACGTTGCTGAATAAAACAAAAATAGAACTTTGTTGAAAATTCAGAGTCGAATGAATTCCTTCGCCGTTTTTTATAGCTGAAATCGAAATTGGCTACTTGACAAAAAATTTTTTTTTAGTCCGTCGTGTAGATTAGTAAAAAATATTGGACACGTATTTTTTCTTTTTTTACGTACTCAAAAAATAACAGAGATACATTGAGTTGAAATTTCGCGTGACGTCACAATTCTGTGCGGTTTGTATGGCGCTTATAATGAATATTGACGTCACGAGCCCCCCACCCTAAACTTTAATGCGCTTTATCTATGTTCACATTCATTAAATTGAAAAAGCAAAAAATACGTGTCTATTATTTTTTTATTTTCTAACTGACGGACTAATTAGAATTTTGATATTCATACCTTGGAGAATACCCAATTGTAGCGCGCTCGTTAAATTTTACGTACTTGCCTTATGCACTATAATCTTTATCTGTTTTTATGTTACATTGACCTGGAAATTGCTGTGTTCATGCTTTGCTGTGTGTGCTTCTCAGTGCTTATCTACATTTGAAATAGATGCTTCGTGCAAAATTTCAAGATTCTAGATTCAGCGGTTCGTGCTATGTTTGGCGGTGATTTACTTTATTACCTAGAAATCGTTTTATTAATTATTATTAATTATTAATTTACATGAAGACTAAACAGAAATCCTTTCGATTTAAAATGTTAAAACCCTGAAAATTCTCACTGAATAATCGAGCGAAATAAAGTGACTGTTATATTGCTAAAGACTCTTGATTTGTCTATTATACAGAAGTACCTATGTAATGAGCTGGTGTCCTCGAGAAATGTTTAATGTATCTAATCTGGTGAAAATTTAAGAATAATTGGCTACTTGACTGTTTTTTAGTCCCTCGTGTAGATTAATAAAAAATATTGGACACTATTTTTTCTTTTTTTAAGTAATCAAGAAATAACGGCGATACATTGAGTTGAAATTTCGCGTGACGTCAAAACCCGGTGCATACCGAATAATGACGTCACGAGTCCCCCACCCTAAACGTTAATGCGCTTTATCTATGTTTATTTTCATTAATATGAAAAAGCAAAAAATGTACGTGTCTATTATTTTTTTATTTTTTAACTGACGGACTAATCCGAGTTTTACTGAAGTTTCCAATCCGTCTTGGGCGCCGTGAGGCGCGTTCAAATATATGTATTATGGTTTTATAAACTACAAAAAAATCATATAATGGAGTGGTACTATTCTAAGCTTTCATCTTCCGTAATCATTTATGAACAGAATAACCGATAGAAGTGTTAAAGTGCCTTTAGAAACTATTTTAGATGCCAATAGCGGGTATATTGAAGAAAGACGTCATGGACGAAGAGTTGAAGGTGTCATTGAAAAAGCGACACTCTGTCATATCGGGGAAGAGTGATTTTTGTAAGTGTTGTGCTGTTAGACTAAGCATCTAGCTAGATAAGACATGCGATGCCCCTACCAGATACGTTAGAGTACTGCGCTCCTGGGAACACCACCTCCTGGCTGTACGTCGCGCGACTACCAGGCGGGTAGCAGGTAGCGTGCGCGCACTCTACCTGGGACAGTACCACCTCCCCGCTCATGTACGCCGCGGAGCAGCCGCGCTGTGTCACGCGACTACCAGGCGGCCAGCGCTCAGAGGTGGAAGCAGCACGTGCGTGCTCCGCCCGGGACAGTACCACCTCCCCGCTCATGTACGCCGCGGAGCAGCCGCGCTGGTCGTGCGACTACCATGTCCATCCCATAGTTCTGTATTCACCAGCATGAATCACATCAACTTTATATCTCCTCCAGGGTCTTCATCAGACGAAGATGAGGGTATCCAGCCTCACGAGAAGGCTATCGCGGCCGGGCAGCCCAACCCGCCCTACTGCGTGCGGAACGTGGAGCAACACGCCTTCGGCAGGCGGGAGATCGAGATAGCTGAGCAGGAGATGCCTGGGATCATGGCTCTGAGGGCCAGGGCTAAGGAAGACAAGCCTCTGAAAGAAGCGAAGGTGAGGATGCAGTTAGTTAAACATAGACATTATATTTATTTGGGTCATGTAACCTAATTAGTTAGGTACTCGTTTATTTTGGCTATGGACTAACGTGTTTCTTTTCTGTGGAACAATTCGGATTTATATAATCCCATTTCTTTGGCTGCCTCTTTTGCCATTGTCCCACGCATGCACGCACGCACGCAGGCACACACGCACACACACATCAAACGTTTTTCATGGTATACGCCCGCCATCCGCAGATAGTGGGGTGCACGCACATCAACGCGCAGACGGCGGTGCTGATAGAGACGCTGGCGGCGCTCGGCGCGAGCGTGCGCTGGGCCGCCTGCAACATCTACAGCACGCAGAACGAGGTCGCCGCGGCGCTGGCGCACGCAGGTAGCCTATATTTACTGTATTTATTTATTAGTAGCTGTGCCCTGCAGTTTCACTCGCATTAATTTCAGAGATGCCGCGGGAATTCCGGAATAAAAAGTACCCTATGTCACTCAGGATCACTTTAGCTTCCTTGTAAGTGAAAGAATTTTTAAAATCGGTTCAGCAGATTTAAACTCCGGAGTTCCTGCGGGGAATTCCGGCACAAAAAGTACATTTTGTCACTCAGGATCACTGTAGCTTCTTATATGAAAGAATTTTTAAGTAGATCTACAGATAATCATTTTTTGTTTGTTATTGTAAGAAGAATATGAAAGAATTTTGGAGTTCCTGCGAGAATTCCGAAACTCACGCGGGTGAAACCGCGGGGCTTTTATTAAAAAAGGTCATTGTCGTATCCAGGGTTCTCGATATTCGCATGGCGCGGCGAGAGCGAGGAGGCGTTCTGGTGGTGCATCGACCAGTGCTGCGGCCCCTCGGGCGGCTGGCAGCCCAACATGATCCTGGACGATGGAGGGGACGCCACGCATCTCATGCTGAAGAAGCACGCCGCCGCCTTCAAGCAGATCAAAGGTTAGGTTACAGTACCACCACCCCGCTCATGTACTACCAGGCACCCAGCACTCGGAGGTGGTAGCAGCACGTGCGCGCTCCGCCCGGGACAGTACCACCTCCCCGCTCATGTGCGCCGCGGAGCAGCCGCGCTGTGTCGCGCGACTACCAGGCACCCAGCACTCGGAGGTGGTGGCAGCACGTGCGCGCTCCGCCCGGGACAGTACCACCTCCCCGCTCATGTGCGCCGCGGAGCAGCCGCGCTGTGTCGCGCGACTACCAGGCACCCAGCACTCGGAGGTGGTGGCAGCACGTGCGCGCTCCGCCCGGGACAGTACCACCTCCCCGCTCATGTGCGCCGCGGAGCAGCCGCGCTGTGTCGCGCTACTACCAGGCACCCAGCACTCGGAGGTGGTAGCAGCACGTGCGCGCTCCACCCGGGACACAGTACCACCTCCCCGCTCATGTGCGCCCCGGAGCAGCCGCGCCATGTCGCGCGACTACCAGGCACCCAGCACTCGGAGGTGGTAGCAGCACGTCCGCGCTCCACCCGGGACACAGTACCACCTCCCCGCTCATGTGCGCCCCGGAGCAGCCGCGCTGTGTCGCGCGACTACCAGGCACCCAGCACTCGGAGGTGGTAGCAGCACGTGCGCGCTCCGCCCGGGACAGCACCACCTCCCCGCTCATGTGCGCCGCGGAGCAGCCGCGCTGTGTCGCGCGACTACCAGGCACCCAGCACTCGGAGGTGGTAGCAGCACGTGCGCGCTCCACCCGGGACACAGTACCACCTCCCCGCTCATGTGCGCCCCGGAGCAGCCGCGCCATGTCGCGCGACTACCAGGCACCCAGCACTCGGAGGTGGTAGCAGCACGTGCGCGCTCCGCCCGGGACAGCACCACCTCCCCGCTCATGTGCGCCGCGGAGCAGCCGCGCTGTGTCGCGCGACTACCAGGCACCCAGCACTCATCATGCTCTCTCTCTCAGGCATAGTGGAGGAGAGCGTGACGGGCGTGCACCGCCTGTACCAGCTCAGCAAGGCCGGCAAGCTGTGCGTGCCAGCCATGAACGTCAACGACTCTGTCACCAAGACCAAATTCGACAATCTTTACTCATGTCGGTGAGTTTAAATCTGAATTTTTATTAATTTTTTCCCGCGCTTCTTAGCTGACGTCCTTTACCTGTAAACTATCTAATTTCAGCTTCGTAGGTCAAGTAGATTTTGAGATATCGTGTTTAGTCAGTGATAGTGATTTTTCGCTTTTATACTCGTATAGAGACTATATTTTTCTATTCCCCGAGAACAGTACTTTGTTCTAGATGTAGGGTATCCCTGACTATGTAGGTACCTATATGAGAAATTTCATCTTACGTATTTACGTAGTAATTGTATTCTTTGTATATAAAACGTGTGGTTTGCAGTGAGAGTATAATAGACGCATTGAAGCGAAGCACAGACCTCATGTTCGGCGGCAAGCAGTCCGTGGTCTGCGGCTACGGCGAGGTCGGCAAGGGCTGCTGCCAGGCCCTCAAAGCCTTGGGCTGTGTCGTGAGTATACTGTGTATATATCACTACGTACTCCGCGTGGTTTCACCTGCGTTAATTTAGGAAATTCCGCGGGAATTCCGCCAAGAAAAGTATCTTATGTCCTTTTCTATACCCCTGAGAACATGGATGCAAAATTTCATGATGATCGGTTCAGTACTTAGTCTAGGAAAGGTAACAAATGCCATGATGCTAGGGCTAGAAAACCGACTGTCTAAACTTGGTATTCTCTTAAACCTTTTTGTGACGGAAAACTAAAAAAGGAACGATCCAATCCTATTAAGTCGAGGGTAGGGTAGATGAAAGAGGTGGAGTGGTTGAAATTCAGGATAGAGTAGTTGAAATCGAGAGTGGTGTAGTAGGAATTGAGGGTTTCTTAGTGGAAACGGAGAATAGTGTAGTGGAAATTGGAGATGTAGTAGTTGAAATGGAGAGTGGTGTAGTTGAAATTGAGGATAGAGTAGTTCAAATGGAGAAGGGTGTTGTGCAAATTGGGTATAGAGTAGTTGAAATAGGAAGAGGAGTAGTTGCTATGAAGGTGTTTGTAATGGGTAGTGGAGTAGCTGGAATAGATATTCAGGAGTACAGAGTGGAGTGGTTAGTACAAGCTTCGTTGGCTTAGTGCCATGGAGTGACGCAAGGCTCTCCGGCAGGTGTACGTGACGGAGATCGACCCGATCTGCGCGCTGCAGGCCGCCATGGACGGCTTCCGGGTCGTCAAACTCAACGAGGTATGAACGAACTCACGACACTGCTGCGGGTGGCTCGTGTGCTATGTACAGGGTGCGCGTGCGCCGCGGGGCTCGCGGTGGGGCGCGGTTTGGCACCACACCCTGCTGTCGCCTCTAGGCTCGCCGCTACGTCGTGGGGGGAGTGTCGCTTCTTTATTGATTCATCTGCGGTTTCATCCGCGGCAATTTCGTAGTTTCCGTGGGAATTCCGCGATAAAAAGTACCCTATCTCCTATTTCAGCCTATAATCTATTTCTGTGCCAAATTCTATCCAATTCCGTTCAGCCGTTCCGGCTTCATTGAGTAACAAACCATCCACCCATCAATTCAAACTTTTTTTTTGATGTAAATAGCAGAGTTATTTCGCTCGATTACTCTGTTAAGGATTCAAATTGTTGTATTATAGGTAAAATATTTCTTGTATTTATTATTTAGTGTAAATTTGTATCTGTTTTTTCTCCATTTAAATAAATAAATAAATAAATGTACGAATGTGGTTTTCGCAGGTGATAAGGCAAGTGGACATAGTGATAACGGCGACCGGCAACAAGGGCGTGGTGACCCGCGAGCACATGGAGCGCATGAAGAACGGCTGCGTGGTGTGCAACATGGGGCACAGCAACACCGAGGTGGACGTGCACGCGCTGCGCACCCCCGACCTGCTGTGGGAGCGCGTGCGCAGCCAGGTGATGCGCCTAAGTGAAATCCTGGGTGGAGTGGTTGAAATTGAAAGAAGAGTTGTTGAAATGAGGAGTGGTTTAGTTGAAATGAGGAGTAGTTTAGTTGAAATTAAGAGTGGATTGGTTGAAATTGAGGAGCGGAGTGGTTGAAATGAATGAAGTGGTGAAAACGTGGATGGAGTGGTTGAAATGGGGAGTGGTTTAGATGAAATTAAGGTTTGATTGATTAAAAACGGAAACGTTTTAGTTGAAATTTAAGGTGGAGTGGTTGAAATTGAAGAAAGAGTTGGTAAAGTGAGGAGTGGTTTAGTTGAAATGAGAAGTAGTTCAGCTGAAATTAAGAGTGGAATGGTTGAAATTGAGGAGCGGAGTGGTTGAAATGAATGAAGTGGTGGAAACGTGGATGGAGTGGTTAAAATGGGGAGCGGATTAGATGAAATTAATTGGTTAAACTCGATAGCGTTTCAGTTGAAATTGAGGGTGGATTGGTTAAAATGGAAAGCGTTTTCATTTAAATTGAGGGTGCCGTGGTTCAAATGGGAAATGGTTTAGTTGGAATTGAGGCTAGAGTGGTTGAAATGGGAAGAGGTAGTTGAAATTGAGGGTGCATGGTTGAGTCGTTAAAATAGAAAGCGTTGAGAGTAAAGTGGTTGAACTGGGAAGCAAATCAATTAATTAATTGATTAAAATTGTTAAATGTAATTTATGGAACTATCGAATTCTGAAATAAAGATTATTATTATATTGTTATAAATCAGTTGAAATTGAGGGTGAATTGGTTGAAATGGGAAGGGTTCTACTTGAAATTGAGGACGGACTGGTTGAAATTGAGAGGGCAGTAGTTGAAATTAAGAGTAATTGAGTAGGAATGGGTATTAAATCAGGGGTGAAGTTTGGAATAGTTGAAATGGAAAAATTAAATATAGCTATTTAATCGCAATGTGAGTACAAATTAGGCTTAATTGTTTGTGATCGGAGGCGGAATACTTTATCTGACTGACTAATATTGTTCTGTTTGAACTGCCATTATTATTATTATTGTATAATGTATGTGGGGTGGTTTGTGCCGTCAGGTGGACCACATAATCTGGCCGAGCGGCAAGCGCGTGGTGCTGCTGGCGGAGGGCAGGCTCGCGAACCTGTGCTGCAGCAGCCTGCCCTCGTTCGTGGTGTCGGTGACGGCGGCCACGCAGGCGCTCGCCCTCATCGAGCTGTACAACGCGCCGCCGCACAGATACAAGGTGACGAGCGAGCGCTGCGAGCTTCGGTCGAGCGTTTGTCGAGCGCTGCGAGCGGTGGTCGAGCGCTGCGAGCGGAGATCGAGCGCTGTGAGCAGTGCTCGAGCGGTGGAAGACCGCTGCGAGCGGTGGTCGAGTGCTGCGAGCGGTAATCGAGTGCTGCGAGCGGTGGTCGAGCGCCGCGAGATAAAGTACTAGCTCGGTTAATCTCCGAAACGGCTGGACCAGTTTTGATTGACCAGGGGATTTTTTTTCAGAGTTACCATAAGAATTGCGAAACTCATGCTAGTTAAACCGCGGGGCATAGCTACTATGAAATAAAATTTCTTTTGAGGCACTTATTCTTCATTATGGATTTTTCGTCTAATATGAATTCACTGGTTTTTTAACTTTTTTACCTTTACTTTATATGTGAACAACAATCGCCAGGCGGACGTGTACCTCCTGCCGAAGAAGATGGACGAGTACGTGGCGAGCCTGCACCTGCCGACGTTCGACGCGCACCTCACCGAGCTCACCGACGAGCAGGCCAAGTACCTCGGCCTCAACAAGGTGGGGCCGTTCAAACCCAACTATTATAGGTATTAGACCACACTCACCACGCGCTACGCCGCATGCGCCACTTGAGTTCGAGTACAACGCGCCACCACGGTGCATGCGCCACTTAAGTTCGACGCGCCACCACGGTGCATGCGCCACTTAAGTTGGAGAACAACGCGCCACCACGGTGCATGCGCCACTTAAGTTCGAGTACAACGCGCCACCACGGTGCATGCGCCACTTAAGTTGGAGAACAACGCGCCACCACGGTGCATGCGCCACTTAAGTTCGAGTACAACGCGCCACCACGGCGCATGCGCCACTTAAGTTGGAGTACAACGCGCTACCACGGTGCATGCGCCACTTAAGTTGGAGTACAACGCGCCACCACGGCGCATGCGCCACTTGAGTTCGAGTACAACGCGCCACCACGGCGCATGCGCCACTTGAGTTCGAGTACAACGCGCCACCACGGTGCATGCGCCACTTAAGTTGGAGTACAACGCGCCACCACGGCGCATGCGCCACTTAAGTTGGAGTACAACGCGCCACCACGGCGCATGCGCCACTTAAGTTGGAGTACAACGCGCTACCACGGTGCATGCGCCACTTAGTTGGAGTACAACGCGCCACCACGGCGCATGCGCCACTTGAGTACAGTCTTATGTTATTTATATCTTTTGGCGAAATTACACCCATTGTAATTTCGACCTTACACTCTGTATATGTTAGGTCGAAATCACAATGGACGGAATTTCGATGTAAGTTGTAAAAAAGATGGTGGGTAAGGCGAGGGGCCGAAAAAAAAATATCTCCTATATTATTATTAGTGAAATTGAATAGCTTATGAATATTATATCGGTCAGATATTCCATTATGTTCTGGGTTGGCTATCGGCCATATTGCTAGATGATAGCTAGTCCTTTAGTTTTTAAAATGGTATTTAATTTGTTTTGTAAATTAATGCGTTCTTTGGAATTGAAAAAAAAAAAAATGTTATACAGGTTGTAACAAAACCGACCTCATTCCCCGAAACTTCGGAACGGCACCAAAAAGAAAAAGAAAATTAGGATGTAGGATCTGTAAACTTAAGAAACTACCTACTATCATAATAAACGTCGGTGACTGACTAACTCTCAATCCTCTGACAAATTGTGTAGGTCCATAGGTTAAACACTCTGTAAAAAAAAAATCAAAGGACAAAACCGTTATCCAAAGAACGCATAAAGTTCATAGAAAATAAATGGCCGAGGCAGCTAGTTTAGGGGTTACGTGTTCCGTAGCAGTTATGTGAGGCGTACACACTTAATTCGTGGAAACAGAGAGTCTAAAAAAGTCACTCGGTAATTCCTGTGGAGGTAATTCGTTCCTCAATTTGCCAGCAAACCCATTATTTTCAAATACCAAACTACCCAGTATCATTAAAAAAACACTTGTTACACCAAAGTTGATCTTAGAATTTATAATTATGAATAATAAACCCTCAAATGAAGAAAATTAAATAAAAAAACAACAAAGAAGTAGTTAAATAGTATTTAAATAGAAAACCTTTTGCCTATGAATCGGCTATAGCTACAACCTTCGACCGAAGTCGAAAGTTTTAATAACCATAAGCGACGCCTCTTGAATTGCGATCTTTCATATTCTTAACAGTTCGATCAATTTCGGCTTAGGTTGAAACGTCGGCCGAAAACGAATGTTTGATCGAAGCTGGTCGAAGACGAAGTTTCGGTTGTCAGACATTCGTTGCACAAAATCGCAATCTATCTCACCTAATAACACGATGGTACAGATAAGGAATCTAAGTATCTTTTTCAGGCTCTCTGTTCGATTGCTTTTATAGTGTTCAAATTAGCATTTTAAAAAAAAAGTTAAACTGCGTCACGCTAATTGATTAATTAATTAATTAATTTATTGAAACGCCAATCATTAGTGGTAAAATTATTATTATAATTGACGCATTTATTACATTGATAGTAACATCTAATATATAAAATTCTCGTGTCACAATGTTCGTTCCCATACTCCACCGAAACGGCTTGACCGATTCTCATGAATTTTTTTATGCATATTCAGTAAGCCTGAGAATCGGCTACTATCTATTTTTCGTCCCGGAATAGGGATGTTGACTACTATTGAAAATCAAAATTCTAATTAGTCCGTCAGTTAGAAAATAAAAAAACAATAGACACGTATTTTTTGCTTTTTTAAATAAATTAAAATATACAGAGATAAAGCGCATTAAAGTTTAGGATGAGGAGGTCGTGACGTCACTAACCGCAAAACACTGTCAGAATAGTGACGTCACGCGAAATTTCAACTCAATATATCGCCGTTATTTTTTGATTACGTAAAAAAAGAAAAAATACGTGTCCAATATTTTTTAATAATCTACAAGACGGACTAAAAAATAAAAATTAGTCAACATGCCCATTCCCGCGGGAACTCCGGAACTCATGCGGGTGACACCGCGGGGCGCAGCTAGTAATATGAAATCCAATCCTACTGACAATGACGGATTAACCATACTGGGTGTTATTTTAATAACATACTTAGTCAAATCCTCTGACCAATGCTTACATGAAACTAACCAAAAAAAAAAATAAAACAGAAAATGAACTAAGCTAAAAAAATAATAAAAAAAGTCTTTTCATTGGGTAGGTAGGTACGTCAAAAATTTTAGGTTATGTTTTTTTTTTATATGTGTGACGAGAACCGAGAATCCCCTTCAATAAGAGAAAGAGAAAGAAAAATTCAAGTCCCAAAATTAGACAATGTTTTTTCTTAACTGCTTTATCTATGCTTTCAACTCTGTATTCGTGAAAGTTAACTCTTCCATATAAATATGAGCATAATTCGTTTTTTCTAGGGTAGGCCTGGACTCCGCTGCTGGGGCCCAGAGCCCAGGCCTACCCTAAAGCTGAGGGTATGCTGATTTTAAAAAAAAATTAAATATTGTACCTCAGACCAAATAAAAACTAAAGACGAAACGCGTAGAACAAACAAGTGAAGCCAGGAAAAAGACACAATCGCCGTGCACGTACACAAACACGCACACACTTACAAGAAAAAGACACTATACCTTTTAGTTAGGGCTTCTCCCGCTAATGGAAGAAAAAATGCCATATGCCATGCCATGTGCCGTCAACGGTCAAAATAGTATATTTCATTACAAGTGCGGAAAGGCTGTCATTGCAAAGAGTTCCGACAAATGTCGACCCGAGCCGAGGCGCAGCCGAACTCTTTGCAATGACGGTTCCGCACGTGTACTGAACAACTATTTTTAATACAGTTGCGAAAAAAATGAAGAAATTTAGTAAAATAATAATAACACAAACTCAACTAAGTTCCAACTGTGATCAAGAGATGGCGCTAGTCGTATTAGTAATACGAAACCTACGTTGCGCAATACAAAAAGTGTGTCAAAGTCGTTTCGCCATTTTTGACAGTTGGGAAAGAGAACGCACGAGTTCGGAAAAGGTAAAGAAAAAGCTCGAGTATGTAATAGCCCACTTCCCGAACGCTATACGTCCCTGCAATATGCCACTTTTTGAGCAACTGTATTAAAAAATAAAAAACAGCATGGAATCACTTATCACTAGGAAGTAAACTTAGCAAATCCATACACTTTCCTAATCACCACATGCAAACGCAACCGGCTTCGCTTCGTTGTTCGAGACGTTCCGTCTTTAGTTTTTATTTCATCTTATTTTTATTTCATTGTACTTGCAATATTACAGTTACCATGTACAGAAAAATGTTGACCACCTATTATTTTTATTTTTTATAAAATAGTTTTTTTATAGTACTACGTTAAAAAACCGTGTTGATTATTTAAAAAAAAAAGAAATAGTTTTGTTTATGATTATATTGTTTCGGCAGGGAACTAAAAAAAAATATTTGTTTACTTTTTTTTTTTGAAGAATGAATATAATATACATTCCATGAAGTATCCTTTTTTTATTTAAGGTTTTGTTGTGAGATCTAGTCTAGATAAAAGTTGAAGTTGACCTGTACCTATTGTATTTTTTTTTTAAATAAAATTTGCGTAAAATTATTTTATTATTGTGTTAGTCTAAAAAAAAATAGGATTTAAAAGAAAAATCCTTATAAAAAAAAGGTATCAGGATGTACCTATATTATGTTAAATTAATTTTTGCAAAAAAATATTAAAACAATTATTTTAATTCATAGTTATTTTCTGAATATAATAAGCATTGTTTTTTAAGTTAATTTTTATATCAGGTTTATATACTTATTTAAGTGTAAATTATTTATTAAATCTCCATGACTATATTTTATAGTGTAGTATCTTTTTGTGTAATGGTGATAATATGATAATATTTTATTTTTGGCAGTTTTTCGTTAACATAGAATAGTTTGCATATATATGCATAACCGCCACTGATCCCTTTCCGACATCCATGGACTTTATAATTTGAATTAAATCAATAAAACCTTCACGCAAGTATGAACGCTGCACTTTCGCGCCAATCGATTTTGCTACAGAATTTTAACAGGAATGTGGACTACTTTTGAAAATCAAAATTCTAATTAGTCCGTCAGTTGGAAAATAAAAAAATAATAGACACGTATTTTTTGCTTTTTCAAATAAATTAAAATAAACAGAGATAAAGCACATTAAAGTTTAGGGTGAGGGGGTCGTGACGTCACTAACCGCTAAAACCGCCATACAAACTGTCAGAATAGTGACGTCACGCGAAATTTCAACTCAATATATCGCCATTATTTTTTGATTACGTATAAAAAGAAAAAATACGTGTCCAATATTTTTTAATAATCTACAAGACGGACTAAAAAATAGAAATTAGTCAACATGCCCCCATTTCACTAAAAAAAAAACAAACTGATTATTAGTTAGACTCTACAAGCATCTAAAGATTATGCATAATTAAAAAAAAAGTTAATTATGGTTTTTCCAGAAACAATTAGAAAAACATTGGCGCGAATATTGCAAGTAGCGAATAAAAATCATAATGGCCGGGTAAATGAATATGTAAAAAGTTAAAATGCATACGCTAGATCATTTATTTCGCTAAAAGCAGTCTTCGATCTAAGGCCCTTTCATATTTAATTATTTTAATTCTTAATAATAAAAAAAAATACTCGAAACAATGTATTGGCGCCATTTCTTTTAAGATTTTTTTTTTAAAATGCTAGACTACTGCACAGTCATGATGTGAAGTGACGGTTGGTGTGGTCGAAAACTTTGAATAGGTATCTACTTAATTATAGCTTGGAATTGCAATTAGCTAGCTTATAAACAACTTTTGTCACATGAAATTAAAAAATTACTCCTAAACTACTAAAAACTGCGAACCATAGACATGGGAATAATTCGCATACTCTCTATCAAAGGTTTAATTTCTTTAACCTTTGAACGTACATCCCCAGCCATCTTGTATGTGTAGCAAAAAAACACTGTGTTGTAGTTAAACTGTGCAGAGATTGAGGCAGTTTGAATAGGGTACTTGCATGAAATTTATTATAAGAAATTGTGTCAATATTTCAAAAATAGAGCCTTAGAAAAGTGTTATCGTGAAAGATTTACTAAAAAAAATTCAATAGTTTCCAAAATATTCAACGTTTAATTTTGTGAAACGGAACGTTGCAACGAAACACCAATCACAGCCAAGCTTAACACATGACGTCACTTTTATTTTTTTAGGAAACATTTACCTCATTCAGAGAAGGCAAAAGAAACTAAGTGCATACAGTCAACGCATATTTTTTTATTTTCTGAAGTTTTTTACTTTAAAATGCATTGGTAAGATGCATTTCGATTCTTTACTGGAACTTTTGGAAGTAACTCGACACAGTTCAACCTTAATTTCGCTTTTTGATATTGAAGTTATCTGTCTGTCAGTGTGACATGACTCTGTCAATACGACAGTGACATTTCTATCACAGATTATTAAGGCGTAATTTTGAACTAGTGACATCATGCCGCGTTTCGGCGGTAAAGTTTAAAGTAGGAACTTTGAAACGCTCTATTTAATTAATTTATGCATATATATTTTTTCTTTTTCTTGCTTTGTTTTAGTAGGTCATATATCTTTAAAATAGACTGAAAAAAAAATTCATGCAAGTACCCTATTGTCTATAATAAATTGTAACTATTTGACGAAATATCATTATTTACCTGTTATTTTATAATAATGGAATAATAAAGAAAATAATATGACGTTTGCGGGGTTAGCCAAGTTGACATTCTACAATCGTTAACGCATAGAAAACTAGAATAGAAATCTTTGGTCAGCCAATCAAACTAGCTTTACGTGACCGCTTGAAAACTAGAGTTTTGATTGGCTGACCAAGTGACATGACGATTCGTTACTTATGTTTTCTATGCGTTAACGATTGTAGAATGTCAACTTGGCTAACCCCGCTGATATTCGCTTTCTATCGCTAAGAATGTCAAGTTAAAATCTGCCGACTTACCTACTCTTGTCGCAATCGATTGGGTCATACTTTGGACGTAATCGAAATGAGATCGCAAGATCGAAACGGAACCAAATTTTGCTACTTTTGAAGCTTTGCGATCGCGTCTCTATCGAATTCATCTGTCAAATTTCTCGATTTCGATACAGAAGTCGTGTTATTGACTTGTCGGACGCCATCTTTAGACATTAACACGATTCCAAATACGATTTCAATGATTGATTACAACCTCAAAAGTATGTAGTACTAAAATGATAACGAGGTGGAATCAAATCGAATTCAAATCAAAATCGGAATCAAACTCAAATCAAAATCGGAATCAAACTCAAATCAAAATCGGAATCAAACTCAAATCAAAATCGGAATCAAAATTCAAACTCAAATCATTTTCAAGAGTCACCCTGCTGTTCATGGATCAGTTGTGTTTGCACGAATGTTATACGTCCATTCAGCTGCACTTGTCCACTCTATGTACCTAGTTTAACCGTAACATGAGAAATTCGCCTAAAATATTGTAAAAAAACCAGTAGTCATGTTTAAGAGTATTGTTGCTATGTTTAAATAAATAAATTATTAGAAAATGTATTTTCTTGTTTTATTTTCGTCTTATTTTTACCTGCTAATCAAAAACCTTTGTTGATAAAAACTCACAATCTAAGTATTGAAGTAGCTACCTATTTAACTCGGTATGAATAAAATAATTGAATGGGGTATCATTAGATACCTAGTACTCTATCACCATTCCATAACAGTCTAATTGTAATTTCGAGTTTACGTTCAAAATATAAGGTTGATATATTAATGAACAAAAGTTCCATCGCTGAAAAAATCAAAGAAAAAATCTTTTTTGCACACCATTAAAAAACAGAACAGAGTCTTATCGGCCACAGCCCACAGTAATCTCATCCAGACAGGGTGCATAGGAAAATGTGCCTAATTAAGTGCAATTAATTGTAATGACTTATTTAAAACCGATACTTAAACAAGCGCCTCCGGTTTGATATATTTTATTATAAACAACAGACAAAAACTGAAAAAAATAATGGTCGGTTTCAAACTTATGCAACAACAACTTTGAAGTCGGAATGATGCAGAAGTAGGTATTTTAATTAAAAAATAGGAAGTGTTATCCTCCCTATTTTACATAATTATTATCATTTATTATTGTTTTTATATAGGTAAAACTAGCTGTGACCCGCGGTTTCACCCGCGGTAATTTCAAGCTCCCGCGGGAATTCCGGGAAAAAATTGCCTATGTCCTCTGTACCCCTGACAACGTGCATGCCAAATTTCATCCAAATCCGTTCAGCCGTTTTTGCGTGATTGAGTAACAAACATCCAAACGTCCACACTTTCACATCTATATGTATATATAAAAGAAAGTCGTGTTAGTTACTCCACTTATAACTCAAGAACGGCTGAACCGATTTGGCTGAAAATTGGTGGGGATTTAGCTTAGAACCAGGAAACAGACATAGGATACTTTTTATCCCGGAATTCCCGCAAGAACTCCGGTCGGTGAAATCTCATGAAATTTTGCATACTTAGGTACACATTGTCAGGGGTACAGAGAAGGACATAGGGTAGGTACTTTGCATTCCGGAATTCCTGCGGGATCTCCGAAATTTCCGCGGGTAACACCGCGGGGCACAGCTAGTTTATAATATTAGTAGGATATCTATTTATTTTTAAATGAAATGTTTATAATTTTTTAAATTTTAAATAAAACAGGTGTCTATTATTTTAAAATGAAATATCTACAAAATTTCTAAGTAAGATAACTTTTATTTTTCAATGAAATATCAATTTTTAAGAATGCACATAATATTTGCTAGTGTCAAGTAAAGACGCCTAGGGCTGCAGGCATGCAGGCCGAACATAGTGGCCTAATGTCCCTGTAAAAAGAAACTGCATTCTACTATAATAGTAATTACCCTTCATTTCAGTAGGTAAATATAATTAACAACTAGCAAACTCAGGCTAAACTCTTTAATTCCAAAGTTAGCAATCTCGTTCATCTAATAGATTATGATCTTCATTAGGTACCTATCAAATAAAACTAGCGACTAGATTTGGGTATGTCTGAGAATATAATTATTAATAGATTTATTCTTATTGAAATGATATTTCTTATTTTTATTTATTTATTGTTTTGTTATCAGGCAACATGGGCCCATAGATAAGTACCTTACAAACTAACATACATACATCTAATATATATAAATCACGTGTCACGTTGTTTGTCCGCGATGGACTCCTAAACTACTGAACGGATTTTGATAAAATTTTGTAACCATTCATAAAATGGTCCAACTTAAAAGATAGGATAGTTTTTATTCCGGAATTCCCTCGGGAACTGAAGGACATAGTGTACTTTTTTCCCGCAACCTCCGCGGGAACTCCGAAATTACCGCGGATGAAATCGCGGGGGACAGCTAGTACAAATATAAAAAACATTCTATTTTTGACACTGTGTCGCTCTGGTGGTGGCTGTCGGTATCTTGCCCCTGAATCGCCTGTAGACCACACATTTCGGCCATTTCCTTCATAAAGGTGTCCAATTTGCTTGTCGGGACTCGCACCACAAAAGCCTTGAAACTAACATTATGACGCGACTCCAGCAGTTCGGTCCGCAGAAGAAAAAGGAAGCGTTTGAGAATTGAGTGTTTCGAGGACTCGTCAGATTTAGGCACATTTCGTTACTCATCAGAGTATACCTAAAGAATGAGAGAGAAAGAGAGAGAGAGAGAGTGCTGTGTGGCGGGAGAGGAGAAGCTGCGCAACAAACTCCCTCAGTAACATACCGTTTGAGTCTCACACTTCGAAGGTCATACCAGGGGATTCTAGCCACATTCCTAGACAGGCTGCCTAGAGTGGACCTCCAAGGATAGAGGAAACATGACCGTTCCAAACAAACTTGGCGGAGTTCAGGATGGTCGAACTGAAGAGCGCGGCCCAAGACAAGATGGCGGAGCATTGTGGACGCCCTCTGCCCCACCCAGGGGACATAGGACAGTAAGTAATAACATTATTACTTATCTTCTACTATATTGGTGAGGACTGATTCGAGAAAAGTCCATTTTCTGGAAAACCTGTGGGAAATTTTAAAAGGAAATCTCTTGGTGGTATATTATTATGATACCGACTTATTAAACTACAAAATTAATAAAATTACGCCTCTATGTATTTGGCTGTAGACGCTATAGTTAAACAAAAAAAAAAGAATCTACTCAATCTGACAAACAAACCGACTACCTACCTACGTTAAACTTATATCATCTGATCTTTATATCCAAATATTAATTGATGAGTCATTTTTAATTAATTACTAAATAATATAAAACAGAATTGTGTCTAATTTATGTTAGTGCCTACCATTTTTTTGACGGACGACATTGTGACACTCGAAAACTGGGTACCTACTTTAAAAATATTTGAGAAAAAAAGTTTCAACAGATGGATAAAGGTGAGTTTGAGTTTGTCTGTTACGCTTTCACGCCTGAACGGTTCAACCGATCATAATGAAATTTTGCGTAGGTACACGTTGTCAGGGGTACAGAGAAGGACATAGGGTAGTTTTTATCCCGGAATGCTCGCGGGAACTCTGAAACTGACGTGGGTGAAATCGCGGGGATCAGCTATTGTGCTTACACTAAACTATACATTTTTCAGGACGGAATGTACCTAGGTATAATATGTAATATGTATACATGGACATAGATAAGCAATAGTGTGTTAACCCACACTGGAGAAATTTTGAGTAAATCGTGTTTTAAAATTATAGCGCCATTTTCTGTCAACATTTTTTATGTTCAATATTTAGTTACATACTTAAACAATGTAATAAGGTAAACGCATAAGTAAAAAACGTTCCCTAACTTTCAATAAATCGTTCTGAATCAATAACTTAATTTTGTGGGTTAACATGTTATTGCTTATCTGCGTCCACATATAAAATGTTCTGTCGTGAATGACTGATGGAGTGATGGATCAACGCACAGCCTAAACCGCTGATCGTAGAGACCTGAAACTTGGAGGGTGTGTTCTTTGTATGATGTAGGATGGATGCAGGCATCCGAAAAGAAAGGATTTTTGAAAGTTCACACCCTAAGGGGGTGAAAAGGGGTTGCAAAGTTTGTATGGAACAATTCCGCGGGAACTTCGAAATTATCGCGGGTGAAACCGCGTGGGACAGCTTGTTATAATATATTAATCATCATCTTATTCCATAGCCAGGCAAATACGTTTACCCGTTATAAAACAGCACATATACACACAAACTTAAGCATTCATGTCAGGTCCTTTAAGGTATTATGTTATCCTTGGTTGCGACGTATGATATTATCAGTGTCAAGAATGGTGACTGCGTTAATTTCGGAAATTCCGCGGGAATTCCAGCATAAAAATACCTAATGTCCTTCTCTATACCCCTGGTAACGTGTATGCAAAATTTCATAATGATCGGTTGAGTAGTGCCGTGAAAGTGTCTATATCTATTCGCATTCTTAATTTTAGGATTTAAGATTTTGTATACCTACGACGTGATCGTTTAAAGATGATATAAACCTATATAATTAAAATTTCTGTGTCGTGACCTTGTAAAAAACAAAAGTCATTAATCAGCCACCAATCATAACACATTCCAGCATAATAAGATTTGCATTGGTCTTTAACAGTTAAGTATAGGTACATCTTTAGTCTTATACACACAGATGACTTTGTGATACTAGCGATTAATTAGGCAGTTTATCCGTAATCATATCACAGAATGATCAATACACAGGTGGCTTGGTTTCACAAATATTCTAGATAATTTTATAGATACATGATACCTACACGTATAAGGTCATGATGCGCTTCGCACTGCGGTATTCATTTATGAGTTGGTACTATCCCGGGCGGAGCGCGCACGTGCTGCTACCACCTCCGAGTGCTGGGTGCCTGGTAGTCGCGCGACACAGCGCGGCTGCTGCGCGGCGTATGTACATGAGCGAGGAGGTGGTACTGTCCCGGGCGGAGCGCGCACGTGCTGCTACCACCTCCGAGTGCTGGGTGCCTGGTAGTCGCGCGACACAGCGCGGCTGCTGCGCGGCGTATGTACATGAGCGAGGAGGTGGTACTGTCCCGGGCGGAGCGCGCACGTGCTGCTACCACCTTCGAGTGCTGGGTGCCTGGTAGTCGCGCGACACAGCGCGGCTGCTGCGCGGCGTATGTACATGAGCGAGGAGGTGGTACTGTCCCGGGCGGAGCGCGCACGTGCTGCTACCACCTTCGAGTGCTGGGTGCCTGGTAGTCACGCGACACAGCGCGGCTGCTGCGCGGCGTATGTACATGAGCGAGGAGGTGGTACTGTCCCGGGCGGAGCGCGCACGTGCTGCTGCCATCTCTGAGTGCTGGCCACCTGGTACGACACAGTGCGGCTGCTCTGCGGCGTATGTACATGAGCGAGGAGGTGGTACTGTCCCGGGCGGAGCGCGCACGTGCTGCTACCACCTTCGAGTGCTGGGTGCCTGGTAGTCACGCGACACAGCGCGGCTGCTGCGCGGCGTATGTACATGAGCGAGGAGGTGGTACTGTCCCGGGCGGAGCGCGCACGTGCTGCTGCCATCTCTGAGTGCTGGCCACCTGGTACGACACAGTGCGGCTGCTCTGCGGCGTATGTACATGAGCGAGGAGGTGGTACTGTCCCGGGCGGAGCGCGCACGTGCTGCTGCCATCTCTGAGTGCTGGCCACCTGGTACGACACTGTGCGGCTGCTCCGCGGTGTATGTACATGAGCGAGGAGGTGGTACTGTCCCGGGCGGAGCGCGCACGTGCTGCTACCATCTCTGAGTGCTGGCCACCTGGTACTACACAGTGCGGCTGCTCCGCGGCGCACATGAGCGGAGAGGTGGTACAGTCCCGGGCGGAGCGCGCACGTGCTGCTACCACCTCCGAGCGCTGGGTGCCTGGTAGTCGCGTGACACAACACGGAGGAGGTGGTACTGTCCCAGGCAAACTGCTATAATTTTATGGATTTGTGTTATTTCAGTCACACTTCTGGTAGTGCTATCGTTAGCTTCATCGGTGACGTCAGATAACCAACAAAACTGCACGATTGGCCAACTATATCCTCACCCTACGGATTGCAAGAGGTTTTATGAATGTAATAATGGATTTATGGAGCTAAAGAAATGTGGACCCGGTACTTTGTACTCTATTAATTTGAAGGTGAGATTGCGATTTTGTTTTCTAACCTCAGCAAATACCTAACAGTCACAGAAAAACACACGTGACAGCATTTTTCTTTTTCAGGTATGCACATGGCCGTATTTAGCCGACTGCAAGCCTTCCCTATCGGAATTATACAATGAGACTGCGAGAAATATGACTAAAGGGAAACGAACTATTGAATACCTCTCAAACGGGTGCCCGGCTGACTTCGACATACATCACCTGTTGCCGCACCCGGATAAATGCACCGAGTTCTACCAGTGCAGCAATGGATATAAGATATTGATGAAATGCGCACCTGGAACGATGTTCGATTATAGAATACAGGTGATACAAATATTCGTGATAGACTGTGATTCATTCTAATACACTTTATCGTTTCAAAGGAAACATTACTACATTCATAGTATAAAACAAAGTCGCTTCCTGCTGTCTGGCTGTCCTTAAGTATGCGTAGATCTTTAAAACTATACCTACGCAACGGATTTTCATGCAGTTTTTACCAATAGATAGAGTGATTCATGAGGAAGGTTTACATCTATATTTTATCCTGGGATTCCCGCAGGAACTCCGAAATTACCGCGGGTGAAACCGCGGGGGGGTGAAACAGCTAGCAGATTATAAACGTTAGACACAAGAAGAAAGAAAAAGGCGGCTATATTGCTGCTAGAGGCAATCTCTTCAAGGTGATAAGAGAGCTGTAGATAGAACATCGATTGTCTTGGTGACATAAGCATTGAGCACGCACCAAACAACTCAACATATTATATAAACATAATATGTAGGTACATTTTTTATTGCGTCTAACACAAATACGCCATAACAATCGCGTGTGAAACCGCGGGAACAGCTAGTGTATACTATCAGTATAGATGTTTATTAGTTGTTGTGTGTAAAATTAAAGAAATGTTTCAGGTTTGCACGTGGCCATACTTAGCTGAATGCAGCAGAAAGAACAATAATCTAAAGCGAGCAAGCAAACCACACAAAACTGTACTCGAGAACAGATTCACCGGCGACGTCTTGCCCAACGGGTGTCCGGTTGATTTCACTGCACATTACCTGCTGCCGCACGGTACCGATTGCGACAAGTACTACCAGTGCAGCAATGGAGAGATAATACTTCATAAGTGCGGACCGAACACTTATTTCGATCACGAATTACAGGTACAGTAATATCGATTTGCGATATCTTTTCGAAAAAAAAACATACGCATCGAATTAAGAACCTCCTCCTTTTTCGGAAGTCGGTTAAAAAGCATACCTAGATAGGATAGAGCACTTTTTATGCCAGAAATCCCGCGGAAGCTCCGAAATTAACGCGGGTGATATCGCTAGGACAAGTTAATCCAGGCAGGGTCATATTTTGTTTAGGTACTGCTTATTCGAGATGGTACTATGAGAAGATTTTCCCAGGCCCCAGAATATTATTCTGGTACCGATAGCTCAACATCCTTAAGGATTTTTATTGTTCTGTTATTTAATTTCACTACGAACATAACCCTCTAAGCGGGACAAAAGTAGTAGAAATGAGGTAGAAATCATAACGAGTGGCATACAGCCACCTCGTTACCAAAGAACAGCTTTTCTATGCAAAATTAAATATAAACTAATTTAAAAATTTATACAAGAGTATGTAAGTCTTATTAAATAGAGATCTTTATGTGGATACACCAACACAAGTATAATGCTTCCTTAAATTCCAGGTTTGCAACTGGGATTACTTAGTCGACTGTACTTCTAAGGAGCGGACTGTTGAAGCAGTCATTGTCACTGATAATATACTAAGTCTCACGACAAGTAAAAGCGGAGAAAGAGAAAATGAAACAAAATTGAATGAATCTAAAATGCAATTATTGGATGTTTCCTTCGCAAAAGCAGAAATTGCATCCGGTAATCATACACCGCTACCTTCGCAAGCTGCTATCACAACAACTGAAGTGATAAATTCTTTAAAAGATCAAGAAAATCGAGACTCTGATAGATTAAAAGCTAAATTAGATGTAGTCCAACTCGATGAGAGGTCGGCGAATGATATAACGGCAACAACTGAATCTATACAAGTACAAAGAACAAAAGATGAGACAGATAATTTGTCTACGATGGGAACTATAGAGAAAACTAATGCGTCAAATAAAACAGAGACACAGAAGACTAGCCCGGGAGTTACAACACGTTACAACACATCTACTGCCGCTAAAAAAGAGAAAACTAGTGCTGCTACTGTCACAAAACAAGAGACAATAACCAAGTCTACCACAGTAAAAGAAGAGACAACTAGTGGGCCTACTGCCGAAGAAGAAGAGACAACTAGAGCGACTACTGCCACAGAAGAAGAGATAACAACCAAGTCTACTATAGTGCAAGAAAAGACAACTGATGTATTTACTGCCCCAGCAAAAGGGACAGCTACATTGTCTACTGCCACAGAAAAAAAGACTACTAGTGCGTCTACCAACACAGAAGAAGAGACAACTAAAGCGTCCACTACCACAGAAAAAGAGAAAACTAGAGCGTCTACTGCCACAAAAGAAGATACAACAACCAAGGCTACTACAGAAAAAGAAAAGACAACAAGTACATCTACTGCCGCAGAAGAAGTGACAACTAAAGCGTCTAATGCCGCAGAAGCAGTGACAGCAACCAAGGCTACTGCAGTAAAAGAAAAGACAACTAGAGTGTCTACTGCCATAGAAGAAGATACAACAACCAAGGCTACTGCAATAAAAGAAAAGACAACTAGAGTATCTACTGGCATAGAAAAAGAGACAACAACCAAATCTACTGCAGTAAAAGAAAAACCAACTAAACCGTCTACTGCCGCAGAAGAAAAGATGACAACCAAAGCTACTACAGTAAAAGAACATATAACTAGTCCGTTTACTGCCGCAGATGGAGAGACAACAACCAAGTCAGTAGCACTAAAAGAAAAGATAACTAGTGCGTCTACTGTGGCACAAAAAGGGACGACAAAATCTTCATTAGAAAAAGAAACGACTAGAGCGTCTACCACCGCAGAAGAAGAGAAAACTACCAAGGTTACTGCAGTAAAAGAAAAGACAACTGATGCATCTAATGCCACAGAAAAAGAGACCACTAGTGCGTCTACTGCCATAGAAGAAGTGACAACCACTAAGGCTACTGCAGTAAAAAAGACAACCACCGAGGCTACTGCAGTAAAAGAAAAGACAACTGATGTATTTACTGCCCCAGCAAAAGGGACAGCTACATTGTCTACTGCCACAGAAAAAAAGACTACTAGTGCGTCTACCAACACAGAAGAAGAGACAACTAAAGCGTCCACTACCACAGAAAAAGAGAAAACTAGAGCGTCTACTGCCACAAAAGAAGATACAACAACCAAGGCTACTACAGAAAAAGAAAAGACAACAAGTACATCTACTGCCGCAGAAGAAGTGACAACTAAAGCGTCTAATGCCGCAGAAGCAGTGACAGCAACCAAGGCTACTGCAGTAAAAGAAAAGACAACTAGAGTGTCTACTGCCATAGAAGAAGATACAACAACCAAGGCTACTGCAATAAAAGAAAAGACAACTAGAGTATCTACTGGCATAGAAAAAGAGACAACAACCAAATCTACTGCAGTAAAAGAAAAACCAACTAAACCGTCTACTGCCGCAGAAGAAAAGATGACAACCAAAGCTACTACAGTAAAAGAACATATAACTAGTCCGTTTACTGCCGCAGATGGAGAGACAACAACCAAGTCAGTAGCACTAAAAGAAAAGATAACTAGTGCGTCTACTGTGGCACAAAAAGGGACGACAAAATCTTCATTAGAAAAAGAAACGACTAGAGCGTCTACCACCGCAGAAGAAGAGAAAACTACCAAGGTTACTGCAGTAAAAGAAAAGACAACTGATGCATCTAATGCCACAGAAAAAGAGACCACTAGTGCGTCTACTGCCATAGAAGAAGTGACAACCACTAAGGCTACTGCAGTAAAAAAGACAACCACCGAGGCTACTGCAGTAAAAGAAAAGACAACTATTGCGTCTATTGCCGTAGAAGAAGATACAACAACCATGTCTATTGCGGAAATAAAAAACACAACTACTGCGTCTACTGCCACAGAAAAAGAGAAAGCTAGAGCGTCTACTGCTGCACAAGAAGAGACAACTAGAGCGTCTACTGAAAAAGAGACAGCAACCGAGGCTACTACAGTAAAAGCAAAGACAACAAGTAATTCTACTGCCCCAGAAAAAGAGGACGCAGAAAAAAAGACAACTGTTGCGTCTACTGCGGGACAAAAAGGGACAAGTACAGCGTCTACTGCCACAGAAAAAGAGAATACAACCAAGTCCACTAAAGTAAAAGAAAAGACAACTAGTACGTCTACTACCGCAGAAGAAGAGATAACTAAAGCGTTTACTGCCGCAGAAAAAGGGACAACTAGAGCGTCTACCGCCGCAGAAAAAGATATTACTAGTAGGTATACTGCCATAGAAGAAGAGACAACAACCGAGTCTATTGCAGAGATCGAAAACACAACTACAGCGTCTACTACCACAGAAAAAGAGACACCTAGAGCTTCTACTGCCCCACAAAAAGTGATAACTAAAGCGTCTACTGCCACAGAAGAAGAGACAATAACCAAGGCTACTTCAGTAAAAGAAAAGACAACTGGTGCATTTACTGCCCAAGAAAAAGGGACAACTACAACGTCTACTGCCACAGAAGAAGAGACAACAACCAAGTCTACTGCAGTAAAAGAAAATACAACTAGTCCGTCTACTGCTGCAGAAAAAGAGACAAACAAAGCGTCTACTGCTACAGAAGAACAAACAACTAGAGCATCTACTGCTATAAAATCAGAGGCAGCTAAAGCGTCTACTGCCGCAGAAGAAGACACAACAACCAAGGCTACTCCAGTAAAAGAAAAGACAACTGGTGCATTTACTGCCCAAGAAAAAGGGACAACTACAACGTCTACTGCCGCAGAAGAAGAGACAACAACCAAGTCTACTGCAGTAAAAGAAAAGACAAGTAGTCCGTCTACTGCTGCAGAAAAAGAGACAAACAGAGCGTCTACTGCTACAGAAGAACAGACAACTAGAGCATCTACTGCTATAAAATCAGAGGCAGCTAAAGCGTCTACTACCGCAGAAGAAGACACAACAACCAAGTCTTCTATAGTAAAAGAAATTACAACTGGTGCGTCTATTACCGCAGAAGAAGAGAGAATTAGAGCATCTACTGCCGCAGAAGAAGAGACAACAACCAAGTCTAATAAACTAAAAGAAAAGACGACTAGTGCGTCTTCTGTGGGACAAAAAGGGACAAGTAAAGCGTCTCCTGCCGCAGAAAAGGAGAATACAACCAAGTCCACTAAACTAAAAGAAAACACTAGTACGTCTACTGCCGCAGAAGAAGAGACAACAACCAAGTCTACTGCAGTAAAAGAAAAGACAACTAGTCCGTCTACTGCTGCAGAAAAAGAGACAAACAGAGCGTCTACTGCTACAGAAGAACAGACAACTAGAGCATCTACTGCTGTAAAATCAGAGGCAGCTAAAGCGTCTACTACCGCAGAAGAAGACACAACAACCAAGTCTTCTATAGTAAAAGAAATTACAACTGGTGCGTCTATTACCGCAGAAGAAGAGAGAATTAGAGCATCTACTGCCGCAGAAGAAGAGACAACAACCAAGTCTAATAAAATAAAAGAAAAGACGACTAGTGCGTCTTCTGTGGGACAAAAAGGGACAAGTAAAGCGTCTCCTGCCGCAGAAAAGGAGAATACAACCAAGTCCACTAAAGTAAAAGAAAAGACTAGTACGTCTACTACCGCAGAAGAAGAGACAATTAAAGTGTCTACTGCCGCAGAAAAAGGAACAACTAGAGCGTCTACCACCGCAGAAGAAGAGACAACAGCCAAGAATAATGCAGTAAAAGAAAAGACAACTGATGCGTCTACTGCCCCAGAAAAAGGGACAACTACAGCGTCTACTGCCACAGAAAAAGAGATTACTGGTAAGTCTACTGCCATAGAAGAAGAGACAACCACCAAGGCTACTGCAGTAAAAGAAAAGACAACTACTGCGTCTATTGCCCCAGAAGAAGAGACAACAACCAAGTCTATAGCAGAAATCGAAAACACAACTACAGCGTCTACTACCGCAGAAAAAGAAAAACCTAGAGCGTCTACTGCCACACGAAAAGTGACAACGAAAGCGTCAACTGCCGCAGAAGAAGAGACTACAACCAAGGCTACTTCAGTAAAAGAAAAGACAACTGGTGCATCTACTGCCCAAGAAAAAGGGACAACTAAAGCGTCTTCTGTTATAGTAAAAGAGACTAGTATGTCTTCAGCCGCAGAAGAAGAGACAACAACGAAGTCTACTGCAGTAAAAGAAAAGACAACAAGTGCTTCTATTGCCGCAGAACAAGAGACAACAACGAAGTCTATTGCACATATCGAAAACACAACTACAGCGTCTACTATCACAGAAAAAGAGAAACCTAGAGCGTCTACTGCTGCACAAAAAGTGACAACTAAAGTGTCTACTGCCGCAGAAGAAGAGACTACAACCAAGTCTACTTTAGTAGAAGAAAAGACAACTGGTGCATCTACTGCCCAAGAAAAAGGGGCAACTACAGCGTCTACTGTTATAGTAAAAGAGGCTACTAGTACGTCTACTGCCGCAGAAGAAGAAACAACAACGAAGTCTACTGCAGTAAAGGAAAAGACAACAAGTGCGTCTACTGCTGCAGAAAAAGAGACAAACAGAGCGTCTACTGCTACCGAAGAACAGACAACTAGAGCATCTACTGCAATTAAAGCAGAGGCAGCTA
Source organism: Zygaena filipendulae (assembly GCA_907165275.2). Classification (NCBI taxonomy): domain Eukaryota; kingdom Metazoa; phylum Arthropoda; class Insecta; order Lepidoptera; family Zygaenidae; genus Zygaena; species Zygaena filipendulae. The sequence goes on along the minus strand of OU015677.1, from coordinate 5,588,664 downwards.
AAGCGTATACTGCCGCAGAAGAAGAAACAACAACCAAGTCTTCTACAGTAAAAGAAACTTTAACTGGTGCGTCTATTGCCGCAAAAAAAGAAAAAACTAGAGCATCTACTGCCGCAGAAAAAGAGACAACAACAAAGCCTACTGCAGTAAAAGAAAAGACAACTAGTCCGTCTACTGCTGCAGAAGAAGAGACAACAACGAAGTCTATTGCAGTAAAAGAAAAGACAACAAGTGCTTCTATTGCCGCAGAACAAGAGACAACAACGAAGTCTATTGCACAAATCGAAAACACAACTACAGCGTCTACTATCACAGAAAAAGAGAAACCTAGAGCGTCTACTGCTGCACAAAAAGTGACAACTAAAGTGTCTACTGCCGCAGAAGAAGAGACTACAACCAAGTCTACTTTAGTAGAAGAAAAGACAACTGGTGCATCTACTGCCCAAGAAAAAGGGGCAACTACAGCGTCTACTGTTATAGTAAAAGAGGCTACTAGTACGTCTACTGCCGCAGAAGAAGAAACAACAACGAAGTCTACTGCAGTAAAGGAAAAGACAACAAGTGCGTCTACTGCTGCAGAAAAAGAGACAAACAGAGCGTCTACTGCTACAGAAGAACAGACAACTATAGCATCTACTGCTATAAAAGCAGACGCAGCTAAAGCATCTACTGCCGCTGAAGAAGAGACAACAACCAAGTCTTCTATAGTAAAAGAAAAGACAACTGGTGCGTCTATTACCGCTGAAGAAGAGAGAACTAGAGCGTCTACTGCCGCAGAAGAAGAGACAACAACCAAGTCTACTAAACTAAAAGAAAAGACGACTGGTGCGTCTTCTGCGGGACGAAAAGGGACAAGTAAAGCTTCTACCACTGCAGAAAAAGAGAATACAACCAAATCCACTAAAGTAAAAGAAAAGACAACTATTACGTCTATTACCGAGACAACGACAGCGTCTACTGTCATAAAAAAAAAGAAAATTAGTGCGTCTACTGCCACACAAAAAGGGACAACCAAAGCGTCTACTGCCGCAGAAAAAGGAACAACTACAGTGTCTACTGCCACAGAAAAAGAGAGTACTAGTAGGTCTAATGCCACAGAAGAAGAGACAACCACAAAGGCTATTGCATCAAAAGAAAAGACAACTGCTGCCTCTATTGCCGCAGAACAAGAGACAACAACCAAGTCTATTGCAGAAAAAGAAAACACAACTACAGCGTCTACTATCACAGAAAAAGAGAAACCTAGAGCGTCTACCGCAAAAGAAGAGACTACCACCAAGTCTACTTTAGTAAAAGAAAAGACAACTGGTGCATCTACTGCCCAAGAAAAAGGGACAACTACAGCGTTTACTGTTATAGAAAAAGAGACTACTAGTACGTCTACTGCCGCAGAAGAAGAGACAACAACCAAGTCCACTGCAGTAACAGAAAAGACAACTAGTCCGTCCACTGCCGCAGCAAAAGAGACAAACAGAGCGTCTACTACTATAAAAGAACAGACAACTAGAGCATCTACTGCTATACAAGCAGAGACTGCTAAAGCGTCTACTCCCGCAGAAGAAGAGACAACAACCAAGTCTTCTATAGTAAAAGAAAAAAAAACTAGTGCGTCTACTGCCACACAAAAAGGGACAACCAAAGCGTCTACTGCCGCAGAGAAAGGGATAACGAGAGCGTCTACCGCCACAGAAGAAGAGACAACAACCAAGGCTACTGCATTAAAAGAAAAGACAACTGATGCGTCTACTGCCCCAGAAAAAGGGACAACTACAGCGTCTACTGCCACAGAAAAAAAGACTACTAGTACGTCTACTGCCGTAGAAGAAGAGACAACAACCAAGTCTATTGTAGAAATCGAAAACACCTCTACAGCATTTACTGCCGCAGAAAAAGAGAAAGCTGGAGCGTCTACTGCTGCACAAGAAGAGACAACTAGAGCGTCTACTACCGCAGAAGAAGAGACATCAACCAAGTCTACTGCACTAGAAGAAAAAACAAATGCGTCTACTGCCCCAGAAAAGGGGATAACTACAGTGTCTACTGCTATAGAAAAAGAGACTACTAGTATGTCTACTGCCGCAGAAGAAGAGACAACAACCAAGTCTACTGCACTAAAAGAAAAAACAAACGCGTCTACTGCTGCAGAAAAAGAGACAAATAGAGCGTCTACTGCTACAGAAGAACAGACAACTAGAGCAAGCAGTACTTCAGAAGAACAGACAACTAGAGCATTTACTGCTACAAAAGCAGAGGCAGCTAAAGCCTCTACTACCACAGAAGAAGAGACAACAACCAAGTCTACTATAGTAATAGAAAAGACTGCTAGTATGTCTACTGCCGCAGAAGAAGAGACAACAACGAAGTCTACTACAGTAAAAGAAAAGACAACAAGTGCGTCTACTGCTGCAGAAAAAGAGACAAACAGAGCGTCTACTGCTATAGAAGAACAGACAACTAGAGCATCTACTGTAATAAAAGTAGAAGCAGCTGAAGCATCTACTGCCGCAGAAGAGATAACAACCAAGTCTTCTATAGTAAAAGAAACGACAACTAGTCCGTCTACTGCCGCAGAAAAAGAGACAAACAGAGCGTCTACTACTATAAAAGAACAGACAACTAGAGCATCTACTGCTATACAAGCAGAGACAGCTAAAGCGTCTACTGCCGCAGAAGAAGAGACAACAACCAAGTCTTCTATAGTAAAAGAAAAGAAAACTAGTGCGTCTACTGCCACACAAAAAGGGCCAACCAAAGCGTCTAATGCCGCAGAGAAAGGGACAACTAGAGCGTCTACCGCCGCAGAAGAAGAGACAACAACCAAGGCTACTGCAGTAAAAGCAAAGACAACTACTGCGTCTACTGTCCCCGAAAAAGGGACAACTACAGCGTCTACTGCCACAGAAAAAAAGACTACTAGTACGTCTACTGCCGTAGAAGAAGAGACAACAACCAAGTCAACTGCAGTAAAAGAAAAGACAACTACTGCGTCTTTTGCCGCAGAAGAAGAGACAACAACCAAGTCTACTGCACTAGAAGACATAACAAATGCATTTACTGCCCCAGAAAAGGGGACAACTACAGTGTCTACTGCTATAGAAAAAGAGACTACTAGTATGTCTACTACCGCAGAAGAAGAGACAACAACCAAGTCTACTGCACTAAAAGAAAAGACAACTAGTCCGTCTACTGCCGTAGATAAAGAGACAACAACCAAAGCTACTGCAGTAAAAGTAAGGACGACCGGTGCGTCTATTGCCGCAGAAGAAGAGAGAACTAGAGCGTCTACTGCCGCAGCAGAAGAGACAACAACCAAGTCTACTGCACTAAAAGAAAAAACAACTAGTGCGTCTACTGCGGGACAAAAAGTGACAACTGAAGCGTCTACTGCCACAGAAAAAGAGAACACAACCAAGTCCACTAAATCAAAAGAAAAGGCAACTAGTGCGTCTACTACCGCAGAAGAAGATACAACAACAATCAAGGCTACTGCAGTAAAAAAAAAGACTACTAGTGCGTCTATTGCTGCAGAAAAAGGTACAACTCGAGCGCCTACCACCACAGAAGCAGAGACAACTAAAGCGTCTACTGCCACAGAAAAAGAGAAAACTAGTGCGTCTACTGCCGCAAAAGTAGAGACAACGACCAAGGCTACTGCAGTAAAAGAAAAGGCAAATAGTCCGTCCACTGCGGTACATAAAGGAACAACTAAAGTGTCTCCTAGCGCAGAAAAAGAGAATACGACCAAGTCCACTAAAGTAGAAGAAAACGCTACTAGTACGTCTACTGCCACAGAAGAGACAATGACTAAAGCTACTGCAGTAAAGGAAAAGACTAAACCATCTACTACCTCAGAAAAAGAGGCAACTAAAGCGTCTACTGCCTCCAAAGAAGAGACAAAGTCTACTACAGTAAAAGAAAATACAACTAGTGCGTCTACTGCTACAGAAGAAAAGAAAACCAGTGCATCTAATGCCACAGAATATGAGACTTCAAGTGCGTCTACTGCCGCAGAAGAAGAGACTACAAGTGCGTCTACTGCCACAGAAGAAGAGACTACAAGTGCGTCTAGTGCCACAGAATATGAGACAACAAGGGCGTCTACTGCCATAGAATATAAGACTACAAATGCGTCTACTGCCACAAAAGAAGAGACTACAAATGCGTCTACTACCACAGAAGAAGAGACTACAAGTGCGTCTACTGCCACAGAAGAAGAGACTACAAATGCGTCTACTGCCACAGAAGAAGAGACTACAAATACGTCTACTGCCACAGAAGAAGAGACTACAAGTGCGTCTACTGCCACAGAATATAAGACAACAAGGGCTTCTACTTCCATAGAATATAAGACTACAAATGCGTCTACTGCCACAGAAGAAGAGACTACAAGTGCGTCTACTACCACAGAAGAAGAGACTACAAGTGCGTCTACTGCCACAGAAGAAGAGACTACAAATGCGTCTACTACCACAGAAGAAGACACTACAAGTGCGTCTACTGCCACAGAAGAAGAGACTACAAATGCGTCTACTGCCACAGAAGAAGAGACAACAAATACGTCTACTGCCACAGAAGAAGAGACTACAAGTGCGTCTACTGCCACAGAATATAAGACAACAAGGGCTTCTACTGCCATAGAATATAAGACTACAAATGCGTCTACTGCCACAGAAGAAGAGACTACAAGTGCGTCTATTGCCGCAGAAGAAGAGACTACAAGTGCGTCTACTGCCGCAAAAGAAGAGACTACAAGTGCGTCTACTGCCACAGAATATGAGACTTCAAGTGCGTCTACTGCCGCAGAATATGAGACTTCAAGTGCGTCTACTGCCACAGAAGAAGAGACTACAAGTGCGTCTTCTGCCACAGAAGAAGAGACTACAAGTGCGTCTTCTTCCACAGAAGAAGAGACAACTAGTGCATCTATTGCCCCAGAAAAAGAGAAAATTACTGAGTCTACTATATTGAAAGCAGAGATAACTAGTACTACCACTACAACAAAAGCAGAGACTTCAACTGCATCTGCGGTCACAGAAGGAAATACTACAAGTGCATCTACTGCCACAGAAAAAGAGATTAGATCGTCTATTAGTACAGAAAAAAGGAAAATTACTCCGTCCACTGTCACAGAAGCAGATATAACAAGTACATCTATTGGGCCAGAAGAAGAGGCAGCTAGTACATCTGTTTCCTCAGAAGAAGAGATAAGTAAACGCCCTGAGATAGATAAAACAGCGGTAACACTAACAAACAGAATAACTACAAAAAATATAGTACCAAAAGATGTACAATCAAGAATACAAGAAGAAAATTCAATTCTGAATAGAACAGAAGACTCCCAGTCCAGTACAGAAAGAGTACAAGCATCTACTGAAGAGACCGAAGCGAGTACAGAAGCTGTATTGTGTCCACCGGGAGTGGTGGGTGGAGAACCGCACCCGCAGCAGTGCGACAAGTTTTATATGTGCTTGAACGGAACAATGTTGCAAATGTTTTGCGATCGGGGCATGGAGTTCGATCACAATTTACAGGTAAGCCGAGCTATTTGAGCCATTGGTGTTGTGGTCAGGTAACTAACGAGCACGCCAGGGCCCTTATTCACTATGACCAACAACATTCCTTGCCCATAACACGCGTCACAAAAACGCTTCTAGATGCCAAAATATTACAAATTATCTACTACATATCTTACAAACTACATATCTTCATATCTTTAAACGAGCAATTCTTGTTTATATCTATATATATATTATAATCTGAATCTCGGAAACGGCTCCAACGATTTTCATGAAATTTAGTACGCAGGGGTTTTCGGAGGCGATTAATCGATCTAGCCAGGTTTCATTTTTAGAAAACTTCGTTTCATTCGTGTTTTCAGGCAGTGAAAAATGAGTGTTTGTTTTTCTACTTAACAATAGATGGCGCTATACATAACGAGCGAAGCTCGGTGACCCAGATTTGTTCTTTATGCCATAAGTATGATGGGCTGTATGGCACCCTCCATAGCCATAAGAAAAGTTGTAAATGTATTTTTTTGCAGTAAAACTTCTTTGATTACGAGGGATAGACAGTTTTTGCGGCGTCTTATCTTAATGCGGCGTGTTATGGTCATAGTGAATAAGGGCCCAGGTATCGTGCGTTCAATTCCCGAATCGGGGTTAATATGGGGTTTATTGTGAGACGGAAACAAGAATGTATTTAAAAAAAAAGTATGTCGATGTGAGTTTGTTTGTTTGTTTGTTACGCTTTCAAGGCTCCACCGATCGCCATGAAGAATGGATATAGAGAATGCCGTGGAGTACTTTTTATCCTGGAATTCCCGCGGGTGAAACCGCGGGCGACAGATAGTATTAGGTACTACATATTATATTTGAAAAGGCTTTTTGTTTGTTTCAGCGTTGTGTCCCAATATCGGGAAACGGATGTTCCGCATCAAAAGTGGAACTCAAACTGGGGGAAGGCGCTCTTACCTTAACTGAAAATAACATTTCTTCTGTATATAAGAAGACCATAAAATTCTTCTCGTCATTATAATATAACGTAGGTAAATTTAAGTAGGTAGAGAAAAAAATTAATTAATATAATTTTTATACTTCCATTTATATTTGTTGTGTTTTTTAATTTTATTTCTTCCATTCTCCCAAGTCTCAACACTTATTACATTATGTATACAACGTGTTAATGAATTAATCAAAAACCTGATATATCCTATTTCAAAAAATAAACAATAATGTGACTAAAATGTAAACTATGAATTGGACGCAGATAAGCAATAACATGTTAACCCACAAAATGAAGTTATTGATTCAGAACGATTTATCGAGAGTTAGAGAACCTTTTTTAATTATGTGTTTACCTTATTAAATTGTTTAAATATGTACCTGAATATTAAACATCAAGAATTTGACACAAAATGGCGCTATAATTGTCAAACTTTAATTTACTCAAAATTTCTCCAGTGTGGGTTAACACACTATTGCTTATTTATGACCAATTGATTCATAGTTTAAAAGTTATTTAACATTAGTTTGGAGGTGACCTCTCTACGAAAATTCAAGCGCTGCGCCCGCGCCTACGTGTCAATGACGATTCGATATTTTTGCTAGGGGCGCGGCCAAATACTGTGTTATAACTTATACATCATTAAGACATGGGCTAGTAAAAATAAAAAAAAAATAACCTATATTAAAACATGGTGCGATTGATTCGGAAGTCGATGCTGAGCAAACTACTTTCTAGTTTTCAGTTAATTCATTAACACGTTGGATACTTTCGGTTTGCCGGTACGTTTATGGCGTCCCCCTGTCGGGTTAATTAGAAATTATTCTCTCTTGTTCAACAAAACAGTCCTAAAGTAAGGTTAGGTTCTAAGTCAGGAGATTAGGTTCTAAGTAAGACTTTTGTGACCACAAAGCTCGCAGTGAAAGATACCTTTTATTAATCAAACATGATTTTATTTTTAATATTTATTTAATTTTAAATTATAAAATAAATTATGTACACAAAAATCAAAACCTAAAAGTTTTTGGGTTGATTTTTCAATCTTAAGAGTGAATTTTTTTTTATATAATATAATAGTAAATCAGACGAAAAAGCCTTAATTATAGGGTACTTTTGGTAGTGGTGGTCAATGGGCTAGATGACTGAATTTTAATTTTTAGTCCATCGCGTCGTGTAGATAAAAAATATTGGACAAGGATTTTCCTTTTTTTAATCGACTTCCCAAAAAGGAGGAGGTTCTCAATTCGACGCGTAAGTTTTTTTTTACGTAATTACAGGATTCCGTGTGACATCACGCCTAGGTACACTTTATACTTAGTCATTACGTCACGACCTCCTACTCCTAAACTTAAATCGGGTTTTTCGGTTTTTCACTAGGTACTTACCTAGATTTTTTTTTAATAATTAGAAAAATCAAAAGTGGTGTCTATAATTTTTTATTATCTAACTAACGGACTAAATAGAATTTTGAGGTCGGCATTCATGACCACTGAAATATCAGCCCTAAAGTGTTATATTTATTTGTATCAAAGACAAACTCTAGGCAACATAGTACTGGTACCAACATATATCTTGCCTAAATAAATCTTTCTTTCTTTTCTTTTCTTTCATAGTGTTTTGATAAGTAATCTACTTGATGAAGGTGCAATCGAATTTGCTTCTTCTTGAAGATATCTACTCTTTTGAATTACTTCTCAACATAAGACACATCGAACGTTATATTTTGTGTTTTTTTGACCAGAAGCTTCAGTTTTTTCTTCGGTTGACAATTAGCGTCTCGAGGATCCATACAACGCTGCAAAAATACACAAAGTTTAGAAATTGTATGAATCATTTTTTAATTATTATCATTTTCAAATTACCGCGGGTGAAACCGCGGGGCATATTATATATTTCCCATCACCGTTAGCAGTAATTTTGTTTCCCAAGAAAAAAACTAGTTTTCGAGATAGAAACGTGTTTTTTTTTATGTCATAGGGGGCAAATGGGCAAGTGGTACACCTGATGGTAAGTGATTACCGCCGCCCATAGACATCTGCAACAGCAGGAGGCACGCAGGTACGTTGCCGACCTGGAACGGGGATGGGAACTGGCTTTCAAGTTTCAAGGGCTGCCGGAACACACCGTTAGGTGCTTGGCGACAGATTTGCAACCTGAAGGTGGTAGCTAGCCAGTCGGGCACTAGAGAGCGCCCTACCACCATGCTATGGTTTCCTCACGATGTTTTCCTTCACCGACAGCTCATGTTCATTGTTAGGGTTTATCTTGGGGAACAATCCATTGTCATTGGCGTTTCGCCATAATTAATTTAACTATTGGCAAGATTAAATGGATATCGCGATACATGCCATAATTGAAGAAGAAGAAGAAGCCTTTGAAGCTAAATATCATGGTTTTATAAATATCTATAGCTCCCGAGGGAATCCCAAAGCAACCCAAAGTAAATGAGATTGAGTTAAATTTTAATAAGTACCAAATGATAGCAGCTGGTTTTCCTTTTAGTTTTAAGTATACACAATCTCAAATTGAGTTATTTTATTTGGAGTTAGGTGTACCTAATTGTTTTTCCTTTATAAAGTCGAATAAACTCACCAGTTGTTGTGGACTGAAATGTTCATCAGCTGGACACTGATAGCGGAACAGATAACCAAAATAGCAGATATAGTATATGCTGCAGTTGTCCGGAGCGGGGATGTAGTACACAGGACTACTTGGGTTCAAATAACAAGTGACACCTGGCGGCATTGCAGGATTGGTTGGTGATTCTGTGGAACACTTTGTGAGCTCATGGATTGTGGATGTAGTGGGCTTGGGGGTTGTGGAAGTTGTGGGCTTGGGGCGTGTTGGAGTAGTGGGCTTGGGTGGTGTTGAAATAGTGGTGGACTCGGAAGTTGTAGGTGCGGGTTTGGGGGGTGTGACTGTGGTGAGTTTGGAAGTAGTGGGTGCTGGTTTGGGAGGCGAAGAAGTGGTGGGCTTGGAAGTTGTAAGTGTGGGTTTGGGGGGTGTGGCTGTGGTGGGGTCAAAAGTCGCAGATGTGGGTTTGGGAGATGGGGAAGTGGTGGGTTCGGAAGTAGTTGGTGTAGGTTTGGGAGGTGTGGAAGTGGTGGGATCGGAAATTACAGGCGTGGGCTTGGAGGGTGTGGAAGTAGAGGGGTCAGAAGTTGTAGGTGTGGGTTCGGGGGATGAGGAAGTGGTGGGTTTGGAAGTTACAGGTACAGGTTTGGGAGGCGAGAAAGTGGTGGGATCGGAGGTTACAGGTGTGGGTTTGGAAGGTGTAAAAATAGTAGGGTCAGAAATTGTAGGTGTAGGTTTGGGGGGTGTGATAGTGATGGGATCAGAAGTGGTAGATGTGGGTTTGGGAGGTGAAGAAGTGGTGGGTTTGGAAGTAACAGGTGCAGGTTTGGGAGGCGAGAAAGTGGTGGGGTCGGAGGTTACAGGTGTGGGTTTGAAGGGTGTAAAAATAGTAGGGTCAGAAATTGTAGGTGTAGGTTTGGGGGGTGTGATAGTGATGAGATCAGAAGTGGCAGATGTGGGTTTGGGAGGTGAAGAAGTGGTGGGTTCGGAAGTTACAGGTGCAGGTTTGGGGGGTGTAAAAATAGTAGGGTCAGAAGTTGTAGGTGTGGGTATAGGAGGTGAGGAAGTGGTAAACTCGGAAGTTGAAGGTTTAGGTGTGGGAGTTGAGGAAGCGGTAGGATCAGAAGTTGAAGATGTTGGTTCGTAGGTTGTGAAAATGGCAGGCTCAAATGTTGCAGATGTGGTTGGTTTAGGAGGTGTGGCATTGGTGGGTATCGAAGTTGTAGAAGATGTGATTGGTTTGGGCGGTGTGGAAGTGGTGAGTTCAGAATTTGTAGATGTAGTTGGCTTAGGTGGTGTGGAAGTGATGGGGTCGGAAGATTTAGGTGTGGGTTTAGGAGATAAGGACGTAGTGGGGTCAGAAGTTGTAGATGTGGGTTCGAGAGGCGTGATAGTGGTGGGTTCAGAAGTTGTAGGTTTAGGTTTGGGAGGTGAGGAAGTGGTGGATTCAGAATTTGAAGATGTGGTTGGCTTAGGTGGTGTGAATGTGATGAGGTTGGACGATGTAGGCGTGGGTTTGCGAGGTATAGCAGTAGTGGGGTCAGAAGTTGTTGATGTGGGTTTGGAAGTTGTAGGTTTGGGAGGTGTGGAAATGGGTGTGCGAGGCTTTTCAGGTGTTGTGGGTATCGTTGGACATCTCGTGGGGTCGAGGGTTGTTAGATGACTTGGTATTGGTGGCAGGGGTCTCGGTGGTATCTCTGCTGTGGAAATGGTGGGTTTGGAAGTCGATTCTGTGGGTATTGGTGGCAGAGGCTTTCGAGGTGCTTCAATTGTCGGTATTGGCATTGGTCTCTTTGTTGCATTCGTCGTTGGTTTTGATGTTGAAGGTTGCGGCTCCGTTAATCCCGTCCTGGGTTCCCCCGTTACTTCGTCAGGGCTTAAATTCGGCACATAATCGGTTGCACATCGTGCACGGAAACGTGGCACGCATTTCTGTTGGGAAAATTTAATTTATTAAAAAAAAATCACTGCGTTACAATTAACACCAAAGCACTATAAAGTGACGTTTTAAAAATTCCAAACACTAAATTATTAAATTGTATACATAGGAACATTATATAATAATAATAATAATAATAAATATTTATTTCTTTCTTTCTTCCATATAAATAGTACAAGGTTGAGGTCTCCTTTTAAGTAGAAAAGTACCTGTGTCAGGAGACCTCGATCTTATATAACAAATATTATATTAATCGAACCAAGAAAGAGAAATAACCAGATAACAAAAATAACTAATAATTAAAAACCACGATTGCTTGGGTGTATGTGTGTGTGTGTGTGTGTGTGTGTGTGTGTGTGTGTGTGTGTGTGTGTGTGTGTGTGTCGTGTGTGAGCGTGCGTGTGCATGCGTGAGAGATATATGATTGTTATTTACTTTTTGGCAATAAATGATTTTCTATTCTATTCTGAATTCTGGAAACAACAAATCACATTTGCCGAAGAGTTATGTTAGGTATGTAAGTACCTTGTAAGTTGTAACCGTACCGTAAAAACGTACCTAACGTTTTCTCAAACATTAGAACGTAAGAACGAAACAGGGTAAAAATAATCAAACCCATTTCCAAATTATTAATAATGGATATTTTCGTCAAAAATTAAGTAAAAAACTTTATTTTATTATTTTCAGCCGAGAATCGAATACCTACTGTGCAATCTTTAATATTATAGATCCCTTGTTAAAGATTAGGTACATTCCCTATACTTTAGTAAAATTTAGATGAATGAAAGAATGAAATATACTTCACTGAACACACATTCAGTAGAATAACTTAAAAAAACTAATCAAACAGAAAGTATTAAGTGGCTTCAAAGGGCGGCCTTAGATGCGTCTTACTTACAAAACTATAGGCGTCGAATAGTTGTCTGTCGTTGCATTGTTTATGTATGGATATAGACAAGTAACACTCATGGTAATGTTGGCACGACTTGTAGTCAGGCCGGCGGGTTTTCACCAATGAGAATGAACAATGCACCTGACTGTCATCGCCGGCTTCTTCTGCATTCGCCGACACCAGGATGAGAAAGAAGAATCGAGGATCTGGGAATCATAGACACACATAGAGCGTTACCTACTCGTTCGTTTCGTTCAAAATTCCGTTCCGAAACAACGATCGGTGTGTGCCTGAGGTGTGTGCGTGATATGTGTTCGCGGCGAGAGACGTAGTAAGCTGTCATCACATTAATTTGACTGGCGCCAAAAGGGACATTTTTAGAAAATATTCATAGTAAATTTCTTATTTATCAGTTTTATTAACGATTGTGACATTCAAGTAAAGTAATACCTACCTAGATACATTAAAAATAAATATTTTATTAAAAAAGTCATTTAAAAAAAGTTCTGCCCCTTTTAACATAACTAGGTAGTAGGTAAGTAGCGAAATCATATTCATTTATTCATTTAGAAATATAGGTACCAACCTATTGATATGTAAAATAGAATAATAAGGATGTGGACTACTTTTGAAAATCAAAATTCTAATTAGTCCGTCAGTTAGAAAATAAATAAACAATAGACACGTATTTTTTGCTTTTTCAAATAAATTAAAATATACAGAGATAAAGCGCATTGAAAGTTTAGGGTGAGGAAGTCGTGACGTCACTAACCACTAAAACCGCCATACAAACTGTCAAAATAGTGACGTCGCGCGGAATTTCAGCTCAATATAACGCCGTTATTTTTTGATTTCGTTAAAAAAGAAAAAAATATGTGTCCAATATTTTTTAATAATCTACAAGACGGACTAAAAAATTAAAATTAGTCAACATGCCCATTCCTGTTACATCCATTGTGAATCCAGAAAGTGATTTTTTAAATTACTCACTATTTAAAAAATTTTATTACCAAAACCTTAAACCAAAACTGCTTAAAGTTTTCAATAAACTTTTTTGTACTAATATTTTTTTTTTTAATTAATTAAGGCTTGACAACTAACCGCCGCACTCAGAGTCGACTTTAATGATTACTTAGTTTAGTATAGATTTTTAAAACAAAACTGCCGCAATCAGAGACGTTCAGTAAATTAATGTTATTTTGCATTTAATGAGATGTAACTTAGTTAGTTAAATGCCAATTTACATTAATTTATTAAACTAGTCTGATTGCGGCAGTTTGGTTTTAAAAATCTATACTTAACTAAGTAATCATTAAAGTCGACTCTGAGTGCGGCGGTATGCCTTTAGCCATAGCTTACATTCTATTACTTTAAAAGTAAGTAGGTAAAAGTATATACACTAAACACACACTTGATACACTTTAGACATAAGTCTAGTTAATTTGAGCTTGGTAGTATACTTTTCACAAATCAAAGTTTTTCTAATGTGTTTTTAATGAATTTATACAACACCGTGAAGAGTCTTTTTTCGCTTAGTATATCTTGGGTGCGGCGGGGACATCACTAGTGGCTATCAGCTGATGAAGATGTTCTTGCTTATCATTGATTTGTACTAATGTGTTTTGTAATATTACCCATAATGATAAATAATAGCCATGGAAGTAACATAATTTGGTAATTATGAAAAAAATTACCGAAGTATATTTTAAATAAAGAACGAATACCTTATAGTAATAGGTAAAAATTGTACCTACTAACACACTATGGACTGAAAATAAAGATATTTTATTTTATTTTTTATTTATTTTTATACTATATTTAGGTATTTTTGAATGAAAAATTTTAGTACCGTAGGTAGGTAGGTACCTAGTTGTTAAGATTTGTTTCAGCCATTATAGGTGTTAGTTTGATGGCTATAATGGGCATGTGGACTAATTTATATTTTTTAGTCCGTCTTGTAGGTTATTAAAAAATATTGGACACGTATTTTTTCTTTTTTTACGTAATCAAAAAATAACGGCGATACATTGAGTTGAAATTTCGCGTGACGTCACTATTCTGACAGTTTGTATGGCGGTTTTAGCGGTTAGTGACGTCACAACCCCCTCACCCTAAACTTTAATGCGCTTTATCTCTGTATATTTTAATTTATTTGAAAAAGCAAAAAATACGTGTCTATTGTTTTTTTATTTCCTAACTGACGGACTAATTAGAATTTTGATTTTCAAAAGTAGTCCACATCCCCATTGTTTCGACATACCCATCTCCGACAGTGTGTTGATCAGATTATATTACTTTAATATCTGAATGCACCGAATGGAACAGAACTGAAAACGTGTCCGCGTTTTTTTGCTAATGGCTAATTAATAATTATGAAGCGATATTAATCCAATTACTACACGAGTATATTGAGAATTATTGCTAAAGCGTGAAAACTATTGTATAAGTATTTCAAACCTATATTTAAATACTAAATAACCTACTTATAGGTATTTACAATACGAATATAATATTTGTTTATTTGCTTATGATTGCGGTTTCACTTGCTTCCGGTGCTTAGTTTCTACGTGATGTGCGTTCTAATATACGGAGATAAACAGACAAAAATGCCTTCAGTGAACAATTTTGCGATCTTGCGGGGCGTGAAAGCGTAACAGACAAACAGACAGACAGAGTTACCTTCGCATTTGTATTATTAGTAGGGATTTATTTTTGATATATTTAGTCTTCTTAGGCATACCCCGCAACATACATTATGATAATTTACTAAGCTTTTTTACTATCTACTACTCTATTTTTTACTTTTTAAATTATCTCCACTTAAATTATCTTAAGAAATGTAGATTGTGGACGGTCTTATTGGTAGTGTGAAGCCATCTCCCTTCTACGGTCGCCACTGAAAATCAGCGTCGTGGAACTTAGTGCCACGGCATAATGCTGAGTGGTAGCCATTTTGGTACCAACTATTCTAGTTTAAGACTCACAGTTGTACTTATTTTATCTTTTTGGTATCAAATAAACTTTTTTCTATTCTTCTATTCTATTCTATCTCGCAAATTAATCTCTTTTGAATTTTTAAAAGGAATTATCGTTTGCGGGCTGCTTTTGGTTTATTAGAATAACTAGATAACTATTTCGGCGCGGTTCACCCGCGTTAATTTCGGTGTTCCCGCAGGAATTCCTCGACCAAAAGTAGGTCCTCTATGTCCTTTTCTGTATCCCTGACGACGCGTTGGCATAATATGCAAAATTTCTCAACGATCGGTTGAGTAGTTAACGAGTGAAAGCGTAATGAACAAACCAACTCCGATTTGTATTTTATTAAGTTACGATTAATTTTTATTATAATATTATAAGAATATCGTATTTATATAATTATATACCTAGCTATGAATGAGATTATTTCGACGAGTTACCATCGCTCGTGTAACTTTTGCGAGCTTAGATCACAGAATCTTACCTCAATGGCGCCAATGCATGTGGTGTGAATTTTATAATTTTATATTGATCTGAGGGCCGATTAGGTATAATATCGAATCAAATATACCTACTTTACCAAAAGTACCCTATGTTTTTCTCTGTACCCCTGGATACGTGTAGATAAGCAAAATTTCATATGATCGGCTCAGTAGTTAAAGCCTGAAAGCCTTACAAACAAACAGGGCATGATGACAAAATTTTAGTTTTTAGTCCGTCCGTCTTGTAGATAAAAAATATATATTCCCTTTTTTACGTAATCAAAAAATAACGGTTATACATTGAGTTGAAATTCCGTGTGACGTCACACCTAGGTAGGTACACTTTAAACTTAGTTATGACGCGCGACGTCGCGACCTCCCACTTCTAAACTCTTTATGTCTCTCATTTGTCGAGCTGTGGCCTACTTCTTAAGTTGTCTACCATTTGTTTTTGCCGCCGCCGCCAAGACTGGCCAAGGGTTAATCACGTTATGTTTTTAGCAACTATTTAAAGTAGTGTAGTAGACTGCCATAAAAATAATAAGGGAAGGTGTAAAAAAAAACATATTTTTACATGAATAATATATATTTAATGGACATTGTCCTCGGCCCATGGATTAGCGAAAAATAAATAAATAAAATTTTGTTTTAATATTTAAATGCTTGGACACTATCAGACAGAGCCACCTGGGGTCGTATTTTTGAATCGCTCGAATACCAAGTGAAATCAATTCACATGTGAAATTAAATTCACTGAATCTCATTTTGTCGTAATATTTTCGAATCATTCGAACACGGTGTTGTTGTTCTCTTCTTCTTCTTTAATAATGGCGTCTATAATTATAATTTGCCAATGACAACGTTTCTTAGTAATAAAAATCTCTTCATCTACTACTTTATTTATGGCGAAACGCCAATGACAATGTTAGATTGTTCCCAAAGTTAAAACATGGCTTTCTTGAAAGCCAATTTCCTGCTCAGGGTCCAAAATAGATGCTGAAAAGTGACCGAAATAACGAAGACAACGTGACACGCGTGTTTTCGGTAAGGCTTTCACTCGTCAACAACCGTTGTTGTTCTCTGAAACTTCTTTAGATTTATTTCATTTTACACAAAATATTTAAAAACCGGAAACTAACCCTCATAGATTTTCATAGACCGGTACTTTTTTTTCTTCTTTTAAAATATGGCTTCCACTGTATCTATTGCTTTACTCACAGTGACTCCGCCAATGTCACGTAGTTGAAATTAATGTCAAGTAGTTCAATCGGACTTCTTCTTCTTCTCTTGAAACGAAACGTTCTTGAAGTTGTCAAACTATCAATTATATCAAAATAAGAAAATGACGTTATGCCACTAAACGTCAAACTTTCGATCGATGAATTCAAATCGGTGGAAGCCATTTTTTTTTTTAAAGAAAAAGAAGAAGAAGAGTGGTCCGATCCACTCGTTGCAAAATTCACGGGAAATGAAATTTCAAAAATACCATTTCACGCGTACGCATGCGAATCTTGCGATTCCGTGTGTGAAAAATAATTCGAGCGATTCAAAAATACGTCTTCTGGTCCAAAAGTAAGCAGAGCTTGTACTATGGATACCAGGCGACTGGTATTTTGGTATTTATTCTATGAACACTATTTGGACGCAGATAAGCAATAACATGTTAACCCACAAAATGAAGTTATTGATTCAGAACGATTTATTGAGAGTTAGGGAACGTTTTTTAATTATATGTTCACCTTATTACATTGCATAAATATGTATCTAAATATTTAACATAAAAATATTGACACGAAAATGGCGCTATACTTTTAAAACACGATTTACTCAATATTTCTCCAGTGTGGGTTAACACACTATTGCTTATCTATGTCCATTTATTACTTAATGTGTACTTTACTTAATGTATATTATAAGTACACGTATAGAATTAAATTAACAAATTAATCCAAGTAATCATGTTACTTGCCCATAATGTGGCTCTTTTTGACGTCAGTACGTCGTTTCACGTCTTAAATACTCAACCGATCATCATGAACTTTTGCATACACGTTGTCAGGGGTACAGAGGAGACATAAATGGTGCTTTTACCAGATCCGTTGCTTATGACACGACAGTCGTGTCATGATTTTTTTAAAAAATTTAAGCGTCCAAAAGGTGAAATTGAATATTTTTTTTAATCTACGTCTGAATACCAGACCAGACGTTTCATTATTTGGTGACACGACAGTCGTGTCACGAAATATTTTCCGCCGCCAAAGAGCCCACAGACAGAAGCCCTGACGGCAACATATTATTATTATGCGTAGTTTCAATCGTTGTCGTGGCTGTCGTCGTCGCTGTCGTCGCCGCCCCCCGCGCCCCTCGCGTCCCGCTTCAGCTTGGCCTGCAGGTCGCGCGCCGCCAGGAACACGCCGTTGGTCTGCGCGTTGCATATGAAGCAGCGGGTCGACTTCTTGCAGTTGTCTATGGCGCACTTCTGGCAGAAGTAGTGTTTGCATCTGTAAATAGAATTATGTAAGTATGTTAATTTTTAACCGATTCGGTGCGGATGGCACGACAGGCGTGTCATCATAATTTTTACGCGTAAGTGAAATGAAGAAGAAAATGTTTGGACGTGACTGAAGGCACACTAGGCTTGTCATTATTTTGTATGGCGCTTGACACGACAGTCGTGTCACGAAACGTTTGTTCGCCACCAAAGAGCCCACATAATTTTTTTGCGAAATAAAAACGAATCGGTTTGTGAGTTTTGTCTGCTATCGTCTCACGCCTTAACTATTGAGCCGATCATTATAAAATACACAGTGTGTTCACGGTTACAGAATAGGAAATAGGTTACATTTTATCCCGGG
Source organism: Zygaena filipendulae (assembly GCA_907165275.2). Taxonomy (NCBI): domain Eukaryota; kingdom Metazoa; phylum Arthropoda; class Insecta; order Lepidoptera; family Zygaenidae; genus Zygaena; species Zygaena filipendulae. Next base: position 5,570,445 of record OU015677.1, on the reverse strand, counting down.
ATTCCCGGGGGAACTCAGTAATCAAAGCGGGCGAAACCGCAGGCAATAGCCAGTACGCCATTTACACATTTTGTTGTATGTTTGTAGGCGCTTGTGACGAATGCATAATATGTGTGCGTGTACTTTTTGTCATATTAATATTTTCTATTTTATATTATCTATTTATGTTATTCATAGTTGATTTTCCCATAATTGTAAGTCGTAAAGACGGATCCCCAGATTCGGGCTTGAGCTATTGCGGGATCCAAAACTCACTCGATGTAAAGAAAACTTCTGGTAATAAATTTATTCTTTATTCTTTGCACTACTCACTTGGTGACTACGGGGTTGTTGAAGCTGCCCCTGCATATGAAACACTTGAAGGGTAGCTCGTCGTCGCTGTGTATCTCGTAGTCCGAGTCGCCGCCCCTCCCAACTGTGGTGGAACCACCGGCCTCCAGCTCCTCGCGCTCCAGCTGCCAGCCGTGCTTGTAGTCCGAGCGGTCGTGGAGGAACTTGCACGAGTCTACAGCGATAGTGAACCTTATGTTAACGCCGGTTAAGATCGGATTTTGAAAGGCAAAAAGTATCACAAAAAAGTTGCATGAATCTACAGCCAAAATAGACCCTATGGTAATGGTGGATAAGGTCGATTTTACAATGGCAAAAGCTATCATAATTAGCTTGCATAAGTATAGCGATAATGAAAGATCGGATTTTGAAAGGCAAAAACTATCACAAAAAAGTTGCATGAATCTACAGCCAAAATAGACCCTATGGTAACGGTAGATAAGGTCGATTTTACAATGGCAAAAACTATCACAAGTAACTTACATGAGTATAGAGATAATGAACTTTATGTTAACGCCGGTTAAGATCGGATTTTGAAAGGCAAAAACTAACACAAGGAACTTGCATGAATCTACAGTCAAAATGAGACCCAATAGTAACGGTGGATAAGGTCGATTTTACAATGGCAAAAACTATCACAAGTAACTTGCACGAGTCTATGGCGATAATGGGACCTTATGTTAACGCGGATTAAGGTCGAATTTTCACCGGCGTAAACTATGACAAGGAACTTGCACGAGTCTACAACCAAAATTATACTTTACTAGCTGTGCCCCGCGGTTTCACCCGCGTTAATTTCAGAGTTCCAGCGGAAATTCCGGGATAAAAAGTACCATATGTGTTAATCTGATGTATAAGCTATATTATTGTAAAGTTTCATTTAAATCCATCCAGTAGTTTTTGCGTGAAAGAGTAACAAACATCCATCCATCCATCCATACATTCTTACAAACTTTCGCGTTTATAATATTAGTAGGATATTAACGCTGGTCGTGGTCGAGTTTTCAACGGCAACAAAACTGCTCGCAATACAGCTAGCAACGAAATTACGTAGACATCTTTGTCAGTCCTTGAAAATTAGTGATAAGATTCAATGAATGTCAAAAGTGATTGCATAATTTTAGTTATCTATCTGTTTGTCTATTTTCGATGCTAACTTTAGAGCGATCGTCGATCGATCTACAGTGATAATGGACTTTAATGAATGCTAAGGTCGAATTTTCAAGAGCAAGAACAAAAAATCAGATAAGCAAATAAGATGATTTGTTGGTTTTTAATTGAGTTTATTTACTCACTTCTACATACTTTGATGGTATAACGACATGGAAATGATCACAGGAATCAAATCATAAGTGTTTATTTGTATGTCACTCACTTACCTCCGAACCCACAGAAGCCAGTTTCTTTGTAATCTTTACATATATCCGGTTGGAAGTCCCATCTGTGAACAAATTGACCACAACACTCGATTAAAGCATTACTGCCCGCCCTTACAGGGTGAAACTAGTGTCATTAAATAAGCTTATTTTGTAAGATAGGTATACAACGTGTTAATGAATTAACTGAAAATCTGATAAACCCCATTTAAAAAAATAAACAATAATATGATTAAAATTTATTTTATGTTGAAAAAATTTATACTTCAAAAGTTACTCAACATTAGTTTGGAGGTGACCTATCTACCAAATTCCAAGCGCTACGCCCGCGCCTACCGGTTCGAATTTTTTTGCTGCGGGCGGCGTACGCGACAAATATTGTATTATAAATAATTTAGACATGGGCTAGTAAAAATGAAAAAATATAACCTCTATTAAAACATAGTGCGATCGATTCGCTAGTCGATTCTGAGCAAACTACTTTCTAGTTTTCAGTTAATTCATTAACACGTTGTATATATTTTTATTTATAAAGAAATAAAAATGTACAATCCACTAAATTGACTTTTTTTGTTACGCTTTCACACCTCAATGGTTCAACCAATCGTCATGAAATTTTGCATACACGTTTTCAGGGGTACAGGAGGACATAGGCTACTTTTGTTCCAGAATTCCCGCGGGAGCTCCGAAATTACCGCCGTTGAAACCGCGGGGAGCAGCTAGTAGTAACTAAGACGAAGAGAATCTATGCTCACCTCACTGTGGCTCTTAAGTTGGCGGGCGCTCTGATAGGGCCCTTCCTGACGAGGCCCGAGCTGGCGTTTCCGGCGGCGGTGTCCCGCTTCTTGTAGTACTGAGCATAGTTGTTGATGCCACGGTACACCTGTCGAAAGACATCAATATATAGGATTGAGGTGGAACTGTTCCGGGCGGAGCGGGCACGTGCTGCTACCACCTCCGAGTGCTGGGTGCCTGGTAGTCGCGTGATGAAGTAGTACTATTCTACTAAAGCTAAACCATGCATGTGCTTTCTCTCTCACCTTATCATCAGCCTGTCCCTGCAGCTCTTCGTTGATTTTCTGCGCTTTTTCGAATATCGTCTGAGCATCCTTGTCTTTCTCTGTATCGAACTCGTATGTGGCAGTGGCATTCTCTCTTTGCTGCTGCACTGACAGAGTCAAACGGGACTCGTTAACCTGAAATTAAATTAGGTCATCAGTAGTAAGTAGTTCACCTGTGTGAGTTTTGGGATCAGGAACCTTTGCGGATGCAGGCAGAACAACCTGCCAAAGTGTCATCACAATCAGAACGCATAGATGACAGACATACAAACATTCATTTTATTTATAAAGACGAAGAAGAAGAAGAGAGTAATTGTATACTTTGGCCAAAGTGACAGCCTAGCTATCACCACTAAAGTATAATTTATTTGCCTTCCTCAACATCCCCTCTGTGTTATAACATACCTACCCTCACTAACTATATCTACTAACTTTTGTGCTGTCGTTTTTTTTTGTAGGTAAACTCAGGCTCTTGGTAATATCATTCCCACTGAACAAACTTGTCCTCCTATGTTTACTTTCAACTGCGTGACATTGGCGGAGTCACTGTGAGTGAACATAGTGGAAGCCATACCTTAAAAGAAGAAGAAGAAGAAGAATTTACACACTCAGGATCATTGTGGCCACAAACCTTCTCATCGTCATTGTCATCATTCTCATCATCATCGAGAACTACTCGCTCTCTCTTCGCTCTCACTGTTGTCTGTATGTTGGGATTGGCTTTCTGTGGCCGCTTTGTCGGCTGAACAACCGTCGGTCCGTCTGAGTCTGAGCTTTTATTTTCTGTAAGGATAATGAATTATTCCTATATTTATAGAGCCTTCTTGTAAAAAGTGCTATTATTATTATTATTTCAATATTTAACAATGTTGAAAGAATATTTATATAAAACTAGCTGGTGCCCGTGGTTAACCTGCGTGTTTTGGAATCCCCGTAGGAATTATTTTTTTCTAAAATTATAAGTAGCCTAAAGCGCTTATTACAAAGTGTAATAATTGCAACAATTGCAAGGTGTAATAAGCGCTTAAGTTACTCCTTGTAACATCAGCTATCTATCAGTGAAAGTCCCGTTAAAATCGATCCAGACGTTTCAGAGATTAGCTGTAACAAACAGACAGATAGAGAAAAATTTTAAAAATTGTTTTTTTGTTGTGCTAAGTACTGTGTATAGCTACTTTCATATGCATTTAGTGAAAAGTTGTTCATTTGGAATTACAGACACCTCAATTTTATTTGTGTCTATACACAATCTTTTGTCAAATCAATAAAAGCTAGTTTTTAATTTGATCTGAGAGAATTAAATCAAAACATAACCTACAAAGTCCATTCAATTTTGTTTCTCTGATCATTTAAAATCATACGTTGTTAGCTAAATAGTATTTTTCATTACTCATACTCGGAAAGTAGGTCTGAAGTTGCCTGAGAAGCAGGTTGAAAGTAACACTTTTCAGCCCTAGGGAGAATCGCTTTCAACTGACAGCTGGATACTGCAGAAACTCATTTTTTTTTATGTCATAGGGGGCATACTTACTGACCAGTAGCACACCTAATGGTTGATTTATGTAAAATAAAATTCACTCATTTTTTTCTTTTGCTAATTCCTATTTGTATTTTGACTTTCCTTGCATTCGTAATGAAAAGCACAGTGTTATCCTCGGGAGAAAGACTTACTTTCACCCCTAGGATAACAATGTACTATTTACCTTCTGAACTGGACTGTTTTCGCTTTCTGCCGCCTCGGAATTTCAATTTTCTCTTTTTAAATGTTGCAGCTGTTGTAGAAGCTCCGGCGTCATCATCTGACATTTTCTAAATTAAAAACTGTCCGGTCACGTTAGAGAGTTTCGAAAGTTTTCATCACATTTCTCACATAACATTTATATATTGATTACTTTTACTAATCAATACATTTAAATTAATAAATAAAACCAAAATTTTAAAAAACACAAACAGGAACCACAAATTAACGAGTCCCTGTATTGTACAGCACCGGAAAAGGCGACACCGGAATGCACGACACGAGATTGTACGACACCGGAATGTACAGCACCGGAATTGGCGACACCGGATTTCATGGCCTAGCCGACTTCGTGCTCCGTTTAGTAGTATTCAATACAATGCAGGTAGTAGGTAGTTAGTAGTTACTGTCTCAAAATCTGATGGAAATTCAAATAACAAGTCCAAGTGTAATATTTAGTAACGTAATTATTATTTTTCACTTTAATGAATTGTTACAACTTGTTATATTCCTTTTTTTTGCATAATATATCGAAACTTCGTGGTCACACCTAAGAATTAATCAAGTAAATGTCACCTTATTTTGTCTTTAGCGCATCGCCGGCCGCTACCGCGGCACGCTCGCTACGCTCGCTCGGCTCGCGAGACCTGGTCATCAGTAAGAACCTAACCTAATAAAGAATGTCGGGTATACTACTTTGAAATCTGTTTATGATGTGGCCCCGATAGTAATGTTCTCATTACTTTTTACTTATTTCAATAAATAGCTTATAGTGACATCATCGCCACACTAGTACCTACTATAGGATAGGTGTAGGAAAGGTGACGTAAATCAGGCGAAGCTAACCGCTCGCCAGTCGCTTCCCGTTCGCCAGTTAATACAGTTTTGGTTCCTTTCTTTTCGTAACTTTTATAATCTGTACAATCTGTATAGGGCAATCGCTATCGTGGAAATAATAATTATAAGGTGTAAACTAAGGGACCAGATTTAGTGTATTGTACTCTAAGTCTATACAGTAAAATATATAGAGTGGTCCGTTGTTTGATTATCCTGCCTATAGACATAAAACCTAATAATCATCACCAAAAAATCTAACATAAAATATATGTGCCGTATTTGACAATAACTTGACCCAGTATTTATGTAAGTAACGTAAACGAGCACAAAGAAAGGAGGCGTGATTTCATCGACCAATAGGAGCGGTGTCACCAATTCCGGTGCTGTACATTCCGGTGTCGTACAATCCAGTGTCGCGCATTCCAGTACTGTACATTCCAGTGTCGTACATTATCGTGTTGTGAATTCCTGGTTCCCAAATTAACTAGACTTAACAGGAACTAGAGAATAGAGATGGGCATAAAATATCGATAGGTATATCAAAACATCGATATTTTTTCATAAAATAATCGGTAATGTTTGATGATTATTTCCGAGTATCAAATTCGATATTTTTCTTAGTACGTTAATATGTACGACGCATGTATTCGACTGAGGACGGCTTTAATCAAGACGGCTCAAGCTACATAATATTGACTGTCACGCGTCCTGACTACTGGTGATTTAAACGTAAGTTGCTTAGGGTAAAAATATCCATAAATCGAAATATTGGTATTTTTTACTTTAGATAATTATAATATCGATACTCTATGATATTTTTTAAAATATAGATTTTTTTTCATTTGTCCGTCCCTAACAAGAACAACAAACTACATAGTGCAGTGGTAAGATAGTACTATCGATAGTTTGTTTATTCTAGATCTAGTCAGATTTTTAGGGCTTTGGGTGTCTTCAAGTATTATTTTTTTGTTATAATATTTTATTGGTTATTATTTCTTTTGAAAATAGTACAATAATTAATCTGTGTTTCATTATTTTAAATGTGTCGTCGATAATATCGATGGTATAACTGGCGCGGGCGGCACGAAACTCTTTACTCTAGCGCTGACCATTATTGCGCAGAAGTAATGTGACTCGAGCCGTTTTTTACTCGAGTGACTCGAGTGAAAAATTCGTATTCGAGTGAAAATAAATTTAACTCGAGTTCGTTTGCATTCGAGTTACCTCACCAAGTTGACTCACCATGTCACCACTAACTGTCACCATGTCAGGATCTGATGATGGGATCTTGGAGAAATCGAGGGAACTCTTCAAAATTTATAGGCACACCTATGGCGATTTGGGTATTTTTTATAGTAAATAGTTTATTTGCTTTCGGAAAGCAAAATTTGAAGAAGTGGAACTGATAATGAAGACCACAGATGGTCAACGGAACTACTCAATAATAGGTATTTCACAGGTTCCGATTTGTTAACTTTAATATGGTTTCTAAACAATTTATGCTCGTCACAATGTAGTGAAGTGCAACTGACGGTGATGTACCAGGAGAACTCCTCAACAATTAACGTCCCTGCATTGGGAAAAGCAATATATTGTAATAGGTGATAAGCAGTTGACATTAGGCTATTGTAACTTAGATAAATTACAAAACAACCCACTAAAAAGCGAGAAATGAACAAATTTTTAATAAAAAAAAAAACCGACTTCCAAAAAAACAAACTAAAAAGCTGAATATAACAAAATACCGAGACAAAAATACACGTAATATTATTATTGGTTTGTGCTACCATTGATCGGTTTGGAGTCGGTGACAAACCAAATATGGAGTATCGTTTAGATGGGTTAAGTCCACTCCCGCCACGACCTCATCAACCCGTACCCAAGTGGGCAGACACAAGCGGGCTCGTCACCGAAATCAAACCGATCAATGGTAGCACAAACCAATAATAATATTACGTGTATTTTTGTCTCGGTATTTTGTTATTTTTAGCTTTTTAGTTTTTTATTTTATTAAAAATTTGTTTTTTCTTCTGAAGTTACAGTAGAACGTTAATAATAATTTATTTATTTATTTATTTATTTAATAGGAAGACCAGCAGCACACTTAAATTTCTATGTATAGATTCTATATAAAACAAATAGCTAATTATAGGTCCTCACATTTAGACTCAAATTAGACTAACAAGACAGACGCCCGCGTGGAGTTCGGTTATATCGTAGCATAACGTAGTAGGGGGTGAATTTTCAAAAACCCTAGGACACGTAATTGTTTATTTCTAAACCTAAAAACAAAGTTTCAGGCTTCTAGCTCTAAAAATGACGGACTTGCATACAAAATTTTAACCCTTTTTTCACTCCCTTAGGGGGCGAATTTTAAAAGATTCTTTTTAGCAGATGCCTACGTCAGATAGGTAGATGAGTCAGTCAGGTTTGGCTTTTATACTATACATATATACTAGCTGTGCCTCGCGGTTTCAGCCGCGGTAATTTAGGAGTTCCCGCGTGAATTACGAGATAAAAAATACCCTATGTCCTTTTCTGTACCCCTGACAACGTGCATGCCAAATTTCATCCAAATCCGTTCAGCCGTTTTTGCGTGATTGAGTAACAAACATCCAAACATCCACACTTTCATATTTATAATATTAGTAGGATAATATATACATATACCTACAGACAGATGATAATTATGATGATCGGTTTGGTCGTTAAGTTCTGAAGGCGCAACAAAAAAAACAAACTCACTTTCGCATTTATCGCATTTATCGTAGTAAAGGATTAGTTCTTGAGGAAATTAACGCAGGCGAAACAAAAACATAGCTATAACGTAGGTATAACGAGAGTAATTTTTACCCATTAAAAAATTCCAAACGCGCCTATCAGAGATCATTCACCCATATTGGACTACGCAACTAGAATACTTATGACCTGCAGAATTATTCGCTTCAAACACCAAAAGTCGCTTAAACTCGAACGCACTCTAGGACATACGACCTTTTCGTAATTCTCGTAGAAAAATAGTATACTACTTTTGCAGAAAAGTGTCGCAACTCAAAAACATCGTATGTAGCAACACATTTAGTATAAGGATACGTCGTTTTAACACCAAAAACTTAGTGGACTCGTTTTAAAAATGGTATACCACTTTTACAAAAGGCTTTTGGCTTAGTTGAAAAAGGTATTAATTGATATTGAGATCTGAAGCACAAATGCACGTTTTTCTTTTAATGGTTCTCTGGTCTACTTTTTTGATGGAATGCTAACATTTTCGAAAGCGCTACGAAAATTATGCATGGAGATCGTATTAAATGTGATTTTACTCGACATGAATTGCTAAATTCACGGTTTTCACACACACAAAAGACCAGCTGACCCCCGCGGTTTCACCCGCGGTAATTTCGGAGTGCCTGTGGGAATTTCGGGATAAAAAGCAAGTCATGTCACATGTAAGCCACACAGAAAAAAATTAACTAGAGATGACATTAATTGTGGGCGGGGTAGAGGCGCGGTGCCACGGTTGCAAAGGAAGCAAATCCTCAAACTTGCCCAAAACATCTTTTGCTAGTATCCCAAGTAGGCTCAAAGTAGGTATATTTTCCACAATATTCCTAAAATTGAATTTTGAAAACAGTGTCTAAGTAAAAACGTAGGTACCTAACCAAAAAGCGTTTAATACATTTTTTTACGTTCGAACGTTTTAGTGCAGAGGTTCCCATACTTTTTTTTCTCATAGACCACTTTAAACATTTTGCTGGATCTGGTGGACCCCTGCAGCTATTTCATTTACTAACTTACTTCCGAAACCCGAAAAAAGTATATGTCTATGGCAATCTGTGTTGTGGCTATTTTTCAATCAACTATGATTTGAAAGTTTTCAAAAAAAAAGTGAGAATTTATATTGCTTTGATTATGCTGTGAGTGGATGTCATTTAAGCTAAGTTTCAAGGCCAGTCTAAAAAGCGTCTTCATCCAACAGTTGTGGACCCCCATTTTTTTCCACGCAAGCGTAGACCCCTGTCGGGCTCCCGTGGACCCCTGGGGGTCCACCTGGACCACTTTGGGAATCAATGTTTTAGTGCGTGATGAAGTTTTGTGTGCGAAAATCACCCGGCGACACTGGTTTTCATCTGTTCTCATACGTAACTAAGTTGATGTCCCTTCTATCAGTTATTTCCTGTTCCGTGTGGTCAGCCAATCATTTAGTTTCGTATGACCACTTAAAAACTAGAGTTTTGACTTACCAAGTGACATGATGATTCATTGGGTGCCCTTAAAGGGCTCCACACATTAACAGTCCGCCTGCAGTCTCTGGTCGTATCGGTTGGCCTGCCGTTCATGGTCTGCATAGCCCACACATAATAGCGATTATTGCCTGCCGGCAATGGTCTACACACTCTACTTGGAGTCTACACACTAGCAGGCGGCAATCGACAGTTTCACCCGCGCCAGCATTGTGTGATCACCGGCTGTCCGGCCGATACCTGTCGAAGCAGGCCTGTGACGGAAAGCAGCCACACACTCTGGGTTCGCATTGGCCGTCAGTCTAAAACCTTCAGGGGAACTGTGAGTCTGTGATCTATTGAGATTAACTGACAGGCTGATATCCGCCGACGAACTGTTAATGTGTGGGGACCTTAACGATTATTGCCGGCTGGCAACGGTCGAATACCGGCTCTGAGTCTACACACTAGCAGGCGGCAATCGACAGTTTCACCCGCGCCAGCATTGTGTGATCACGGACTGTCCGGCCGATATCTGTGACGGAAAGCAGCCACACACGCTGGGTTCGCATTGGCCGCCAGTCCAAAACCTTCAGGGGAACTGTGAGTCTATGATCTGTTGAGATTAACTGACAGGCTGATTGATATCCACCGACGAACTGTTAATGTGTGTGGCCCTTTAGTTTTCTATGCGTTAACGATTGCAGAATGTCAATTTGGCTGGGAAGGTTATAGATAAAGTTGGCTTGGGGTTGGGATGGATGATCATTATCATTGCATTGCATTGATGATTAAGTCGATCCAATGATAATAATCTATACAAAGTAATGTTTTTTGTTTTGATCTTTCCATTTTTATAATACCTACGTACCTAATGTAAAAGTTTATGAAGAGCAGAATATGTTCTAGAAATGTAGATTATTACAGGATAGTTTTGAATATTATTTATTTCAACTTTATGCACGTCACGGTACAAAAGGCGGACTCAATACCACAGTGGCATTCTCTGCCAGTCAACCTTCAGGTAGAACAGTTTACCTATTGTCACCAGAAACAGAAATTAAAATAAGTACCTACATGGTTGAAAATGCAGGCAAAAAAGGGCGGCTTTATGGCTTAAAAGCAACTTCTTCCAGGCAACCTGTAAGCTGTTTTATTACGCCTCAACGGCTCAACGTACATCATAAAATTTTGCATACACATATAGGGTAATTTGTATCCCGGAATTCTCGCGGAAACTCCGATATTACCGCGGTTAAAACCGCGGGGAATAGCTAGTATTAATTATCTACTATAAATTAATTGCTCTCACGGCCACACTCAGAGTCCTTTTAATGATTACTTAATTTTAATTATTAAGTAAAGATTTTTAAAACAAAACTTGCCTGCAAAATCAAAAATACAGATCATTACTAGCTACCTGCTACTCTGAGTGCGGCCGTATCTAATACTTCTTCTGCGTCCTGTTGTCCTGGTATTTCCATCTTGAAATTCTGGTTTTCTATATTTAGGGTTGGAATAGTACATTGTTATCCTAGGGGTGAAAGTAACTTATTTAGTCCCGAGACGGGGTTTAGCGCCCGAGCGTAGCGAGGGCGCCAATAGATCGAGGGACTAAATAATTCTTTCTCCCGAGGATAACACTGTGCTTTTCATTACGAATGCAAGGAAAGTCCAAATAAAAATAGGAATTAGCTAAAGAAAAAAATGAGTAAATTTTATTTTACATAAATCAGCCATCAGGTGTGCTACTGGCCAGTAAGTATGCCCCCTATGACATAAAAAAAAACTTGAGTTTCTGCAGTATCCAGCTGTCAGTTGAAAGCGATTCTCCCTAGGGCTGAAAAGGGTTACTTTCAACCCGCTTCTCAGGCAACTTCAGACCTACTTTCCGAGTATGAGTAATGAAAACCCTATTTTATGATAGTAGACGAAAATGGCAATAAGTCTTTGCCCTACCGATAGTACCGACCATTTGGATTGAGTTTATGATTAAAATCAAAGATGTCTTTGATTCCAATCAGAACATTGTTGTTTACTAAATTCTAATCTAGATATAGACAAGAGTATATTAAATTGTTTCTTAGTCATATACCTAGCTATGTCATTTTTGATTTCGAAGAGAGATAAACTCAATGCACTGTTCGCGTTTAGATCTGACCTAAAAATATCTAGAAAACTAGTTGTGCCCCGCGGTTTCACCCGCTTTAATTTTAGAGTTCCCGCGGGAATTCCGCGATAAAAAGTAAGATACCCTATGTGTTAATCTGATGTATAAGCTATATTATTGTATAGTTTCATTTAAATCCATCCAGTAGTTTTTGCGTGAAAGAGTAACAATCATCCATCCATCCATCCATACATTTTTACAAACTTTCGCGTTTATAATATTAGTGGATATTCAAAGCAACTGGTAGGTACCCACATTGTTTCTTGCTCTTGCTCTCTTGTAGCACACAACTATTAATCATATTAGGTATTGTTTAATTTTCTATTTAAATTTTCAGACCTCTAGCTCAATTTTCAGACCTCTAGCTTAATTTTCAGACCTCTAGCGTCAAAATTGCGGAAGTCTCATACATACTTCCATCCCCTAGTTTAAGGGTTAGATAAAAGATAAAAGTTACAAGTTTTATAATTTTTTTATTGTTTGTGTACCTACCAATACTCGCGTAGGTACATACCAAATTTCAGCTTTGAAGGACATTACAAAATCCCCTAAGAATTTTGATGATCATTATTCATTACTGAGTCAGTAGATATTTATAAAATCTAAAGTATTAGAGCTATGCAATTAAAACTTTATACGTTTAATAAGTCCGCTATTGACAACATATCCCGAGCATTTTGTAAACCCAAGTTATAAGGGTTCAAAAAAACCTTTTCATTACTCATACTCGGAAAGTAGGTCTGAAGTTGCCTGAGAAGCGGGTTGAAAGTAACTCTTTTCAGCCCTAGGGAGAATCGCTTTCAACTGACAACTGTCAAATTATTAAAAAAAAACTAGGTCTATTTTCACATATATTGAACCATGTTCCAACCTCAGACGAAATAGTTTTTATTTCGTCTGAGGTTGGAACATGAAAACTACAACATAAAAACTATTTCGTCTGAGGTTCCAACTTTCTATACAGCCAGCGCGATGTAAAATTGAAATAACGTAAAGTTTAAGTAGGTATTAATTAAAATAAAATTCACTCATTTTTTCTTTAGCTAATTCCTATTTTTATTTTGACTTTCCTTGCATTCGTAATGAAAAGCACAGTGTTACCCTCGGGAGAAAGACTTTCACCCCTAGGATAACAATGTACTATTACGGATCAGAAGGTTTTGGCAGCTAAATGACCTTGGATGCACATCGAAAGTGCTTCGAGAAAAGGTAGGTAGTGCCCTTGCGCTTCGCTTGACTCGTCTTGGCGGAGGCACTGCCGTCCCCCCTGTTGTTTAGCATTTTCGTACGATTTGAAATTGCAATTTAAGGTGCTGTGGATTGCAAAATTTATCTCGAAACGAGACATCAACGGAACCTAGAAACGGGTTGTTGACGAGTGAAAGCCGTATCTAAAACACGCGTGTCACGTTTTTCGTTATTTCAATCACTTTTCAGCATCTAAGTATTTTGGACCCTGAGCAGGAAACTGGCTTTCAAGAGAGCCATGTTTTAACTTGGGGAACAATCTAACATTGTCATTGGCGTTTCGCCATAATTGAAGAAGTAGATGAAGTGATTTTTATATGTCATTGGCAAATTATAATTATAAACGCCATTATTAAAGAAGAAGAAAAACCTAGAAACGTCATAGTCGACTATCTTCTTGCGTAGGTATGTAACAGACCGCCATACCTAAACTTCCTTCAGGTCGAAAATGACCACTTTCCTAAAATGTCCACTTTCCTAAACCGTCCATTTTCCTAAAATGTCCACTTTCGTAAAATGTCCACTTTCCTATAAAATGTCCACTTTCCTAAAATCTCCACTTTCCTAAAATATCCACTTTCCTAAAATATCCACTTTCCTAAAATATCCACTTTCTTAAAATGTCCACTTTCCTAAACCGTCCATTTTCCTAAAATGTCCACTTTCCTAAAACGTCCACTTTCCTGAAATGTCCACTTCCCTAAAATGTCCACTTTCCTATAAAATGTCCACTTTCTTAAAATGTCCACTTTCCTAAAACGTCCACTTTCCTGAAATGTCCACTTCCCTAAAATGTCCACTTTCCTATAAAATGTCCACTTTCTTAAAATGTCCACTTTCCTAAAACGTCCACTTTCCTAAAACGTCCACTTTCCTAAAACGTCCACTTTCCTAAAATGTCCACTTTCCTAAAATGTCCACTTCCCTAAAATGTCCACTTTCCTATAAAATGTCCACTTTCCTAAAATCTCCACTTTCCTAAAATATCCACTTTCCTAAAATATCCACTTTCCTAAAATATCCACTTTCTTAAAATGTCCACTTTCCTAAACCGTCCATTTTCCTAAAATGTCCACTTTCCTAAAACGTCCACTTTCCTGAAATGTCCACTTCCCTAAAATGTCCACTTTCCTATAAAATGTCCACTTTCTTAAAATGTCCACTTTCCTGAAATGTCCACTTTCCTAAAATGTCCACTTTCCTAAAATGTCCACTTTCCTAAAATGTCCACTTTCCTAAAATGTCCACTTTCCTAAAATGTCCACTTTCCTAAAATGTCCACTTTCCTAAAATGTCCACTTTCCTAAAATGTCAAATTTCCTAAAACGTCCACTTTCCTAAAATGTCAACTTTCCTAAAACGTCCACTTTCCTAAAATGTCCACTTTCCTTAAATGTAGATACACTTTCCTAAAATGACCACTTTCCTAAAATGACAACATTCTCGGGGAAATCTTGCACATGGTAAAACTTAAATTTTGTTGTTTCTTTTAAACCGATGTTCTCAAAGGAGAAGGTTCTCAATTCGACTGTATGTTGACTTTATTTGCATGTTTGTTACGCGATTACTTGAAGACGAATACGGCACCGTAAAACAAAACAAACTCCACTTTGCAGGTTGTTTATCAATACAAAAATAAATGAGTGAACCGCCATCTTTGATTTCCGCAAGAAACTCCGGCTTGCTTGCTATACCTACTTGATCCATGGTATTTCGCATCCGACTTTTTGTGACTGCCACACGAGTCGCATGTCGAGCGCAAGAAAAACTGCGACTGCCGGCCCCTAGCGCTGCTCGCAATAAAAAAAAAAAAAAATTGTTTTTTTTACTAATTATGAAATACTAGCTGTGCCCCGCGGTTTCACCCGCGGTAATTTCGGAGTTCCCACGGGAATTCCGGGATAAAAAGTACCCTATGTCCTTCTCTGTACCCCTGACAACGTGCATGCCAAATTTCATCCCAATCCGTTCAGCCGTTTTTGCGTGATTGAGTATTAAACATCCAAACATCCACACTTTGACATTTATAATAATACTAGCTGTGCCCCGTGGTTTCACCCGCGGTAATTTCAGAGTTCCCGCGAGAATTCCGGGATAAAAAGTACCCTTTGTCCTTCTCTGCTCCCCTGACAACGTGCATGCCAAATTTCATCCAAATCCGTTCAGCCGTTTTTGCGTGATTGAGTAACAAACATCCAAACATCTAAACATCCACACTTTCACATTTATAATATTAGTAGGATTAGTAGGATTGTCCAGCTTTTAGAACATCACTAGCCGCCGGTTTCACCCGCGATAATTTCGGAGTTCCCACGGGAGTTCCGGGATAAAAGTACTCTATATCCTTTTCTGTACCCCTGACAATGTGTAGTATGCAAAATTTTATGCAATTTCACTCGCGGTGATTTCAGAGTTCCCACGGGAATTCCGGGACAAAAAGTACCCTGAGACTTCTCTGTAGGTACCCCTGGCTGCGTGTGTGAAAAATTTCATTATGATCGGTTGAGTCGTTAAGGCGTGAAAGCGTAACAAACAAACAAACTCACTTTCCCATAAAAAATATTATCTTAACAGAAAGGATAGTAGGATAGATTAAGATCTTTCTAGGCATAGATTTTAAGTAAGTACATAATTATTATAATATACGTTAAGTGCAACGCTTTAAGCACTTTATCGCGTATCTCTCTTGTTTCTACGCTCTGTGTACTGTTTTGACCGCCTTATCACAAGACGTAGCAAGTAAATAGTCAAATTTATGATGGATATAAGTTGGAACGCGGGAAAACAACCGCATTTGACGTTTGAGAGCTAACCGAGTGGGTTTGCGCGCGAATTCTAGAAAAAAAAAACTATCGCTGCATTTTTTCATCGTGTATTCGATAATATTTTGTGCCATTGTTTTTTATTTTTATTTCGACGTTTGAGTTTATATTCCAGTTGAATAAATAGTGTTTTTTTTTTTATTTCATCGATTGCAAGTGGAAGTTTTTGCGAGTCGGTACATTCTAGAAATGTAAGTAAACAAATGTAAATTATTATTTTCGTTCGAGAATTTTAGGTATTCCGTTGATAAAACACTAGACAGAAATCAACAGCAGCTGTAGGTATTTAAAAAAATCCACAAAATATTCAATTGTGAAAAAATAAGGTCAAGTTCCAAATTAAAAAGTTTCAGTCAAAAAAGGTGGCGAGATAAAATTTTTGGCCTAACTTCTCTTCTCAAGTAATCGTGAAGAGAACTTTGGGCCCACTTTCAATTTTTTTAAGGTAGGTATTTAAAATGTAAGGTTGGTAGGTAGGTATAATTCACTTGCAAAAGTATGTATGTGATTACATATACTACATATATTATACTGCTTTTGGCTGTACCTAGTTACTAATTAGTTTTAATAAAATGTGCCAAATTGCATCTATAAAGATGTTAATACAGGATGTAAGGTTAGACAAGGAAAGTTTTGAAGAAGGGTACTTATACCTTTCTAGAAGGTAGGTATTTGATTATCTTTTCAAATAACTTTGACGTAGGTAATGTTTTTTATAATATAGGAAATAAAAGTTACCCCATACGCACACTCCTTTATACAACGTGTTAATGAATTAACTGAAAACCTGATACACCCCATTTAAAAAAAATAAACAATAATATGAGAAAAATATATTTTATGTCGAAAAAATTTATACTTTAAAAGTTATTCAACATTAGTTTGGAGGTGACTTATCTACGAAATTCCAAGCGCTATGCCCGCGCCTACCGGTTAGAATTTTTTTACTGCGGGCGGCGTATGCATCTAATATTGTATTATAAATAATTTAGACATGGGCTGGTAAAACTGAAAAAAATATAACCTATATTAAAACATGGTGCGATCGATTCGCTAGTCGATTCTGAGCAAACTACTTTCTAGTTTTCAGTTAATTCATTAACACGTTGTATCGTAAAGTCTAATGTATGATTTTTTTTATTAATAATTTTACTAGCTGTTCTGTTTCCCCGGTTTCAACTTTCAACATTACCTAATATAGATGTAAGCGTGAATCATCGGGTTCTCTAATACGTAACACTATAATAACCTTACATCCTGTATAAGGACGCAATATCCAGTAAAAGAACTGTCATATCCACAGAGAAAATAAAACATGAACTAGAGAGGCCATGTAGGCGGAGCAGGCGCGCCACGCTCGCAAAAGAAGTTAGGAGAAAACGCTCTCAAGTCTCACTTTCCCAAAAGTTCCTTTGCTGGCATACCAAGTATTATATACTAGCTGCCTCCTGCGGTTTTGCCCGCGGTAATATCGGAGTTTCCGCGGGCATTCCGGGAGATCAAATATAGATGTAAACCTTCCTCGTGAATCCCGCATGAAAATCCGTATCTAATCTAATCTACCTGACAGTGGCGAAGGGTGAAATATTGAGAGGGGGAAGCCGGAAATCTACTTTAATTTCAACTTATTAAACTATTAACTTTTAACGCGGTTTCACCTGCGATAAGTTCGGAGTTCCCGCGGGAATTCTCCGTTCTCAATTACGGTAGAGAGAGATGTTGCGTCTGAAGGGAAGCCGGTGGGAATCGGCTTCTATGGTATCTTCACCACTGCTACCTGATGAATAGTTTTCTGTGCGACAATCACTCGGTGACGCTAGTTTTCATTTGTTTCCATAGTAAACTGAATAGAAGAAGAAGAAGAAAATGCCTTTATTTCAGCACAACACACAAGAAAAAGAAACAAACATAAACAGTAACTAATCTAAAATGTGTAAACATAATATTATGATATCTCTTGCATGCTCTAATAGGCTCTTCTACTTTTTTTTTTATTTATTTAACGGCCATGGATACATGTCCTTTAAGCCAGACTTAAACATTTAACCAAATTACATCTTTCCTACACAACTACAGATAAATGTATAAATAGTCTATCTGTTCTGTCACAGAACAAAAAATAACAGATAGAACTTAGTTTAGTACGAAAACAGGTGAAAAACAACGTGACGCCGGGTGATTTTCGCACACAAAACTATTCATCACGCACTAAAACATTCATTAACGTAAACAAAAGTATAAAACGATTTTTAGTTACGTTTTCACTTAGTCACTGTTATCAAAATTCAATTTTTTGTGAATTTTATGGAAAATATACTTGGGGTAGGTACTGGCAAAAGAAGTTTTGAGCAAGTTAGAGCGTTTGCTCTAACTTCTTTTGCAACCGTGGTGCGCCTGCCCCGCCTACATGTCATCTCTAGTTAATTTATTTTCTCTGTGTATTCTGTGGTCATATCCATAATGACCTACGACTGACCGAAGACTGCGGAAGTATTTGCTTTGGTTGTTGGAAGATATTTTCCTTGCTCGTAATGGGCATATCAGCGGCGGTTACTATCACTTACAATACACATAGCTCGGTACATTTCGCTAATTGTTTGTTGCGCTTTCACACCTTAATGGCTCAACCGACCGTCACGAAATTTTGCACTCACGTGGTCAGAGGTTCCGAGAAGGACATAGGGTACTTTTTGTCCCGGAATTCCTGCGGGAATTCCGAATTTACCGCGGGTGAAACCGCGGGGAACAGCTAGTAAAAAACATAAAAGTGAAAAAAGGCAAAGTTCGTTAAAATAAATTACCTTCTCTTGTATTTCCTTATATTTAAGACTCCATATCTTGAAAACTGTTGGGCCGATTTTGATAAAACTTACACTGTTCTCTGTTCTCTGAGAGACTTACCCAACAAGAAAAAAAATATTTTATTCTGACTTATAATTTCTGAGAAATATAAGAACAAACATATATGTTTGTATATGTTTGTTCGCATGCTCCATTGAAAGATTTTTTTAATTCCTGCGGGAACTCCGAAAAATATCGTGGGGGAAAAGGTTTCGCGTTGTTTTGCTACTCACCACTAGATGGCTGATGGTCCAGCTGCCTATAAATGCGAAGGAGTTTGTTTGTTTGTTACGCTTTCACGCCTTATTGGCTCAACCGATCATCATGAAGTTTTCCGTACACGTTGTCAGGGGTACAGGGAAGGACATAGAGTACTTTTATCCCGGAATTCCCAAGAGAACTCCGAAATTAAATCCCGGCTTGAAACCGCGGGGAACAGCTAGCCTTCTTTTGTATAATACACCAAAAAGAATACAATTAAGGTAGTGATAGGAAACACAGAAACTTTGTCAATGGTAGACGGTTACTTATTTCTACTTCGGAGTCCACGCAGGAATTCCGGAATGAAAACTACCCTGTGACCTTATCTATAGGTAACTTTGGCAAAAAGTACCCTGTGTCCTTTTCTGTACCAACGTGTATGCAAAATTTCATGATGATCGGTTGAGCCGTCAAGGCGTGAAAGCGTAACAAACAAAAAAACACACTTTCACATTTAGGGATGGATAATCCCCGTACATAACCCTGCAATATAATTAGGATTTTTTATTGATTTCGCAAAAATTGCGGTCTTAACTCCTCTTCCATTATACCATGGAGTCCTTTCTAGCTGACCTGCCTCTTTACACGGACCAATATTCACTCCATGGTTCTCCCAAAAAAAAAAAAAGAAAAACAATCGTTTCTTTAAAGACTAAAATTGACCTATCGATATTTCGTAATACCCGATAGCGAGAACTCAAAGAGATAAAATAATCGGCTCTCACCGGTTTTGGTATTGTCGTCAAGTTGTCAGCCGACCGAGAACGTAAAGGTTAGCGCTCACTGACAGGATAGGACGGCAAAGTACGGTAAAGCATTAAAGCCCTCACAGAAACGAAACTAGCTCTACTCGCTTTAGGAAACAGTCAAAGCTAAAAAAAAATTCATTCATTCAAAATGTCATTTCATATATCTAAATCTGAGATCTAAATAAAAAAATCTATAGATAAGGGAAAATTTTTGTAAAACCCCTTGTCTACCTTTTAACTTTTGATGATAAATACTTTAAACTTGATAGCAGCTTTAAACTTCATAAAAGTTTAAAACAAAAAGTGCCAGCTTTTAACTTTAAAATGTTGCAGAATTAAGTTTGGTTAATTAAGTTTTATTAATTAACTAGCTGTGCCCTGGGGTTTCCCGCGGTAATTTCGGAGTTCCCGCGGGAATTGTGTGATAAAAAGTACCCTATGTCCTTCTCTGTACCCCTGACAACGTGCATGCCAAATTTCATCCAAATCCGTTCAGCCGTTTTTGCGTGATTGAGTCTATATCCATTAATAAACATCCAAACATCCAAACTTCCTCACTTTCACATTTATATCTTAGTATGATTATCATAAAAAATAGTTTTATTTTAAAATGAAATATTTTAGAAGACATGAGTTTTATAGCGGGTGGCGCAAGGATAAAATTATATAACTTAAAATATCTTATGAGTGGCGTTTGATTACCTTTTACTAAGTGCCTTTATTGGAATCTCAAAGGATTCCGTTGCATGCGCACTGGTGCAGCCACCAAGCGATCTTACACACTGTAAAATAAAGTATAATTTACACGAAGCCAGTAACGCTGGCGCCAGTCACTGGCTAGAAAAATAGACCGGTGCTATGGCAGTCAGCGCATGGCTTGGCTTGAAAAACTGTTTATACGAGGCCAATAACAAGCCAGCGCCGGCTGCCAGTCTTATTGGCAGCCAGTGTTGGCTTCGTGTAACCTAGTCTTTAGGTACAATGGACCAATTCTCAATGTAATGTGGTATACGGCTAGTTCTGTATGATTCTACTTTTCCTTAAAAATAAATCCAACCAAATGCACGTGTAGACCTATTATTATTTTATTGTGAATCTGTGATGGTTATAAAATTATTTATCTAAACAGCCTATTGAACCAATCGGGGGCGTCGAGCCGATAAAACATCCTTCATAAAACAATCAGTCTGAGTTTGAGTATGTCGTGCAAGGAAGCTGTGAAACTATTAGGTATACGCCTGGTAAAACCGATGACAGCACACACCCACGTCACACGTACATACAGACGAGCCGTACCAACAATGCTATCGTCTGTTTTTTCACCTTTAACCCTATTGAGAAGATCGTTTCCATAATATTGTTGAACTATATAGGGTGATGAACGACTGAATGAGCAAGTTTGGATGTGCGCGCTGCGTGAGTTGAGCTTTAAAAATATTTGGCGGTCGCACGTGCTGCTACCACCTCTGAGTGCTGGGTACCTGGTAGCCGCGTGACAGCGTACATGAGCGAGGAGGTGGTACTGTCCCGGGCGGAGATCGCATGTGCGGCTACCACCTCTGAGTGCTGGCCGCCTGGTAGGCGCGCGACACAGCGTACATGAGCGAGGAGGTGGTACTGTCCCGGGCGGAGCGCGCACGTGCTGCTACCTCTGAGTGCTGGGTGCCTGGTAGTCGCGTGACACAGCGTTCATGACTTTCATTAGCGAGGAGGCGGTACTGTCCCGGGCGGAGCGCGCACGTGCGGCTACCACCTCTGAGTGCTGACCGCCTGGTAGTCGCGCGACACAGCGCGGCTGCTCCGCAGCGTACATGAGCGGAGGCGGTACTGTCCCAGGCGGATTTACCAGTGCAGTTCTACCAGTAAAACTATCGATGGAACTGGATGGAATATATAATTTTTCCTGCCTTATGCCGCATCCGAGTAACAGCTTCCAATGCAGGTAGAGAAAGGGACAGACTCACAGTAAACGTCTTTATAATGACGTCGCGTCGTCCTTGTCCAGCGTTGTATGTAATTTGCTCAGTCGGGCGAGAGAAGTCAAGTTTGTTATATTGTATACGATAAAACAAATACGAGATACCTACGTTAATAAAATAAATAAACCAAGAACATATTGTTATTACATCAACAGTGGAGGCTGTTTTCGATACGCATTCAACTCGGAACTTATGACAAATAACACATAATTCAAGCAAATTAAATTGATACCTAACTAAGTAGGTATTTTATGGAAGATTTCTGAGGTGCGCTTAGTTATAGGGGAACGCGGGGTAATGGGAGCGGTCGGGTAATGGGAGCTACGGTGATTTAACTGAATGCAGACATATTTATGCAATTGTAATCACTCGGCCGCGTCCGTCAATCTTCGTGTAACTTCGCCTAACCAGCACGAGCCGTTAGTGCCGTGCGTTCAGTCACGAGGGACGATTATGTGTTTTTCGCTCGGTGCTTATAAAAAATTATGGATTGCCAGCGCCAAGATAAGCATGAAGTTTTATTGTTATTATATTGTGTTTTTTTTATTACATCCGTAGATTCATATACTAACTAGTGCAAGTGTTAAATTGCGATTGCAATTAGAATTACATTATTTATATTATTAAGTTTCAAAATGGCAGTCAGCGGGAAATGGGATCCTAGGAAGGCTCTCACTAGCCGACATAGTTCCTATTACAGATCCCATACAGTTCCGATGCAGAAGTTGCGGGAACTGGGCCCATAAAGAATTTTCTGGAAGTGATAGTATAGTTTCTTATATTTGTACGTTATGTTTGGATCCATAAAATCTGGGTCATATGGTTTTCTTTGATAATTTTATCTTTATTTTTCTTGTTTTTGTTTAAAAAGATGATTTTTTTATTGTGTTACAATAAATAATTAGTAATAACTAACTAAGATCACATTTAAAGTACGTTTAGTTTAACTTTTGCGCAATACTAAATATTATGGCTCCCATGTCCCATATGAGTGTGAAATGGGCTCCCATTTACCGCACGTGTCGGGTAATGGGAGCGATTGACTTTTTTTGTAAAATCGTTATTGTTCCTTAATATATGGCTGAAATTAATTCTAACTGTGATTAAAACATACCTAAATGATCATTCTAAGAGTTCCTAGTTAAAAATTATAAGAAGGTTAATAAATGTGGTTTTTATGCAAGTTTTCCCTTAGTAGGCTCCCATTACCCTGCGCTCCCCTACGGAGTTTCAATTTAAACGGTTTTAGCAAACTATTTCCAATCCCGGGCCTTTGGTGAGTATCGTCTTCAAAGAATAAGATAAAAGACGGCATCATATCTACAAAAAAACAAACACTATTTTTACGATTAAAACTTGACCTATAATCTTTCAATATCATGTTTGATATGCTTAACATGGATATAAAATTGTTAACGCTGGGTCATATCTAGCGCAAAGTTCAAGATATCTGGCATGTTTCTTCATTCACCACCTTTCAGGCTTTACCTACCTTTTAGACCGTGCCTTTACTATATTGATAAAAAAAAAACGTTTATTTCAGAATTACAAGCATCGAATTTGAAAAAAAAATGGACGTGGAGAACGCAAATTGCAAACTGAGGATATCGGAATGCGCTGATTTAGAAATATCACCTATTGAGAGGCCGTTGAAAATAGATCAGTAAATATACATATTTTAACCTGTTTTGTTACTCTTAAAAACGGCGTATGCCGGTAGTAGTAGATACCTACATGCACACACACACACACGCATACAAACAGGCACGATTTAT
Organism: Zygaena filipendulae; assembly: GCA_907165275.2. NCBI lineage: Eukaryota > Metazoa > Arthropoda > Insecta > Lepidoptera > Zygaenidae > Zygaena > Zygaena filipendulae. Next base: position 5,547,038 of record OU015677.1, on the reverse strand, counting down.
AATTTAAAAAATTAATTTCTTTTCTTTTAAATGTATTTCCTAGTTACTATATAATTATTTTTAAGCTAATAAGTTTGAATTAACAAAGATCTAGGTTAGCTATAGAAGAGCGGGGTCTCCTAACTCAGGTATTCTTATACCTACTTAAAAGAAGACCCCATTCATTTTCTAGTTTACCTTAAATTATGATTGAATAAACTTACTATTCTTATTAAAGTTAGTACTTTAACATTTTTTATGAACTTTCGCATATAACCAGTTTCAAGTAATACGATTGGCGTAGTAGGTCACCATGCCTGCCTGCTAATCAAGAGGTTCCGGGTTCGATTCCCGGTGGGGTGCACTTTGTGTGATGAATACAGGGTTCCACTTCCAGTCTGGCTGTGTATATATATTTATCTACATAATAAAAATGAATCGCCGAATGTGTTGCTAAGCGCATAACTTCTAAACGTCTGCACCAAATTAGATAAATTTTTTTTGTGTTCGTTATTGTCAGGACAAGGTTTATATGAAATAAGTTTGGAGTTCTAGCGGGAATTCCGAAACTCACGCGGGTGAATCTCCGAAACGGTTGGAGTTGGACCGATATTGACGGGTCTTTCACTGCTAATTAGCACTGCAGTTCCTGAGGGAATCCCGAAACTCGCTAAATTATTGTTGTACTATTTGAAATTGCATTCTTACTATTATAAATGCGAAAGTAAGTTTGTTTGTTTGTTACGCTTTCACGCCTCAACGGCTCAACCGATCATCATGAAATTTGGCATACACGTTGTCAGGGGTACAGAGAAGGACATATAGGCTACTTACTTTATATGTCCGAAAGTTCGACGGACTAAACGCTAAAATTTAGTCAACTAGCCTATTTGGCCGCGTCGTATTTTGTGCTTATCTTTACATATAAAATGCTTTGTCCTTGACTGGCTGACGAATCAACGCACAGCCCAAACCACTGATCGTAGAGACCAACTTGGAGGGTGTGTTTGCATGGTTCTTTGTATGACGTAGGCATCTGATAAGAAAGGTGGGCATGTGGACTAATTTTTATTTCTTAGTCCGTCTTGTAGATTATTAAAAAATATTGGACACGTATTTTTTCTTTTTTTACGTAATCAAAAAATAACGGCGATATATTGAGTTGACATTTCGCGTGACGTCACTATTCTGACAGTTTGTATGGCGGTTTTGCGGTTAGTGACGTCACGACCTCCTCATCCTAAACTTTAATGCGCTTTATCTCTGTATATTTTAATTTATTTAAAAAAGCAAAAAATACGTGTCTATTGTTTTTTTATTTTCTAACTGACGGACTAATTAGAATTTTGATTTTCAAAAGTAGTCCACATCCCTATTAGAAAATATAAAACAATGTAAGATTTGTTTTTATCATGTTTTTATATCGAATAATCGCTTGGGCGTTAGAGAATTGTAATCTTATGAATGGCGACTTTGTGCGTGCTACTACAAGTATTCTAATCTCGAGGACAAAGCCGCAGTATAATCTACTAGTTGTGCGCCATCTGAGAAAGAAGAAAGAAAGAAAATAAATTTATTTGTCAACCAACACATAATATACAACTGCAATAAAAAACAATACAAAAATGTTGACAAAATGGTCCCGGCTCGGCATAATGCATCTGCAGTTCTTTTCTAGCAGTTCAAATTTTTTCGTTTTGGTTTCAAAACCTCTTTGTGTCCTAATCATTCCTCTATGACTTTCAGGGCAATAACAGGCCTGCAGAAGTTGTTGGACGAGCTGCACATAGTCTTCTCCCGGGACTACGTGAATGTGCAGGATGTACAAAAACTAATGGCCGGATACAAATCGGACCCGAAAGATTGGCGGAAGTACGCGAAATTCGATCGTTACCGGTACGTAATATGGTTTTATTTTGCTCGAAACAACATTATCTGGACGCAGATAAGCAATAACATGTTAACCCACAAAATTAAGTAACCTATTCAGAACGATTTATTGAGAGTTAGGGGACGTTTTTTAATTATGTGTTTACCTTATTACATTGTTTAAGAATGTGACTAAATATTGAACATAAAAAATGTTGACAGAAAATGGCGCTATAATTTTAAAACACGATTTACTCAAAATTTCTCCATTGTGGGTTAACACACTATTGCTTATCTATGTCGATCTATTAGGTAATTGCAGAAAAAATGAGAAATTTTCAATCTTGATACCTTGCATGTGACAACGCGATCGTAACAAATTTAGGCTATTCGAGTAATTTCTTTTTTAGTCCGTCTTGTAGATTAATAAAGAATATTGGACACGTATTTTTTCTTTTTTTACCTAATCAAAAAATAACGGCGATACATTGAGTTGAAATTTCCCATGACGTCACTAACTAGTGCAGTTTGTATGGCGGCTTGTAGTGACGTCACGACTCACGAGTCCTCACCCCAAACTTTAATGCGCTTTATCTCTGTGTATTTTCATTTATTTGAAAAATAAAAAAATACGTATCCAATGATTTTAATTTTCTAAATGACGGACTAATTAGAATTTTCAAAGGTTGTCAACATCCCTCAATTTGAAGGGTTCCCAGAGGAATGCCAATATTTACACAGCCCAGATTATCCTACTATCCTACTGATATTATAAAATTGTGCAAGTGTAGATGTTTGGACGTTTGGATGATGATGTTTGAGAAGAAGAAGAAGAAGAAGAAAAGGCACTTATTTGGAAACAGACACAACACAATTACAGTTAGTTTATACTTACATTAGAATTATTAGAACACGATATAATAAAATATATTAATATGTACATTATGATAAAATTATGAGAATAGATGACAGAGGTGCTTGTGTGGTGCGTCCTTATGACCAAAACGGTCACTGCCTCAGCATGTTGCTACGAGTGCGGGCACTCCTAGCGCTGATTTTCAGCCAGGACCGCAGATTTACAAATATAAATATACAGATGTCAGTCACAGTGTCAGTCCACACGCAGATATCCAACTGATTTTTTTTTTATCACATAACCAGTTGTGCACCGCGGTTTCACCCGCGTTAATTTCAGAGTTCCCGCGGGAATTCCGGGATAAAAAGTACCCTATGTGTTAATCTGATGTATAAGCTATATTATTGTAAAGTTTCATTTAAATCCATCCTGTAGTTTTTGTGTGAAAGAGTAATAAACATCCATCCATCCATCCATCTATCCATACATTCTTACAAACTTTCGCGTTTATAATACTTATTAGTAGGATAAACGTTGGTACATACCTAATAACTATTCTACATAATTATATTATGTAGTTTGGATGTTTGTTACTCAATCACGCAAAAACGGCTGAACGGATTTGGCATGCACGTTTTCAGGGGTACAGAGAAGGTACTTTTCATCCCGGAATTCCCGCGGGAACTCCGAAATTACCGCGGGAAATTTCGCGATTCCCTCGGGATCTCTTTTCGAAAGAAATACCGTAGCTTCCTGTAAGTGAAATAATTTTCAAAATCGGTTCAGTAGATCTGGAGATTACCCCCTATAACATCACAAACTCATATTTCACAAACTCAAAAACTTTAGCTCTTTATAATACCTATTAGCAAAGACATTATAAGAGAATAGACGAACAATACAAACTTTTACTAATCAAATACCAGTCACCACAAAGTATACATTTCAAAATATAGCCAATTACATCGCTTTCCGTCAAGTAGTATCTTTAAACAATAGATCTCTGCTAGCCAAAGACAATTTGTTAGCTTATGATCATTTGACCACTGTGTGGTTCAAGGGTTAAGCTTAGCGGCCGAGCGTATATTGTCTATCTATTCTCTTTCAATATCTTTGCCTTTTAGTATATAACATAGATTAATGCATGGTTTAGGTATATAATTTGTAAAGGTTTTTTTATAAATAGGTTGACATTACAACGATAGTTGTTGGAAGTGTCGGAAAATAGTACATTGTAATCCTAGGGGTGAAAGTAATCTCCCGAGGATAACACTGTGCTTTTCATTACGAATGCAAGGAAAGTCAAAATAAAAATAGGAATTAGCTAAAGAAAAAAGTGAGTGATTTTTATTTTACATAAATCAACCATTAGGTGTGCTACTGGCCAGTAAGTATGCCCCCTATGACATAAAAAAAAACTTGAGTTTCTGCAGTATCCCGCTGTCAGTTGAAAGCGATTCTCCCTAGGGCTGAAAAGGGTTACTTTCAACCCGCTTCTCAGGCAACTTCAGACCTACTTTCCGAGTATGAGTAATGAAATAGTACATTGTTATCCTAGGGGTGAAAGTAAGTCTTTCTCCCGAGGGTAACACTGTGCTTTTCATTACGAATGCAAGGAAAGTCAAAATAAAAATAGGAATTAGCTAAAGAAAAAATGAGTGAAGATCGGATAGTCGCTTGACACTTTCCCACCTATTTCTTTTTCTTTGGCCGGCTAGCTATTCAGCCAGTATTTTTTATTTACATTGTGGCGACCTAAAAAAAATATTTTCTTTAATTATTAAGTATTAATTAAAGAAAATAAAAAAATATAAATAGGAATTAGCTTAAGAAAAAGTGAGTGAATTTTATTTTAATTAATACCTACTTAAACTTTACGTTATTTCAATTGTACATCGCGCTGGCTGTATAGAAAGTTGAAACATGGTTCAATAGAAATGTGAAAATAGACCTAGTTTTTTTTTAATAATTTGACAGTTGTCAGTTGAAAGCGATTCTCCCTAGGGCTGAAAAGTGTTTTCATTACTCATACTCGGAAAGTAGGTCTGAAGTTGCCTGAGAAGCGGGTTGAAAGTAACACTTTTCAGCCCTAGGGAGAATCGCTTTCAACTGACAACTGTCAAATTATTAAAAAAAAACTAGGTCTATTTTCACATTTCTATTGAACCATGTTTCAACTTTCTATACAGCCAGCGCGATGTAAAATTGAAATAACGTAAAGTTTAAGTAGGTATTAATTAAAATAAAATTCACTCACTTTTTCTTAAGCTAATTCCTATTTATATTTTTTTATTTTCTTTAATTAATTCTTAATAATTAAAGAAAATATTTTTTTAGGTCGCCACAATGTAAATAAAAAATACTGGCTGAATAGCTAGCCGGCCAAAGAAAAAGAAATAGGTGGGAAAGTGTCAAGCGACTATCCGATCTTCACTCATTTTTTCTTTAGCTAATTCCTATTTTTATTTTGACTTTCCTTGCATTCGTAATGAAAAGCACAGTGTTACCCTCGGGAGAAAGACTTATTTATAGATCGAGGGACTAAATAAGTCTTTCTCCCCTTACTTTCACCCCTAGGATAACAATGTACTATAGTCTATAACACGCTTCCACACTCTAATTACTCAACCGGTCATTATGAAATTTTACATACACGTTGTCAAAGGTGTACCTTGTTCTGTTCCTACGCCCACATATCACTGGTTGAAGAATTAGTTAAAAAAATAGTGTGCAAAATAGGAGATTAATATACGTAGATACCTAATCTTAAGCTACCTAATCTTAAGCTAAAACTAGAATCTTAAATAAATAGTCGATGGCGCAACAATCTTACATAATCTATACATAATAATAATCTAATATATATAAATCACGTGTCACGTTGTTTGTCCGCGATGGACTCCGAAACTACTAAACGGATTTTAATGAAATTTTGTAACCGTTTATAATATGGTCCAACTTAAAAGATAGGATAGTTTTATCCCGGAATTCCCGCGGGAACTCTGGAATTAATGCGGGGAACAGCTAATCACCGTGAACTAATACTGTCAGGGGTGCATAGAAAGACATAGAGTACCTACCTTTAGGTACTCCGAAATTACCGCGGATGAAATCGCGGGGGACAGCTAGTCTATATATAAAATGCTTTGTCCTGAATGACTGATGGATCAACGCACAGCCTGAACCGCTGATCGTAGACATCTGGAACTCGGAGAGTGTGTTCTTTGTATGAAGTAGGCATTCGATAAGAAAGGATTTTTGGAAATTCAATCCTTAAGGGGACGAATAGGGTTTGCAAAGTTTGTATGGAACAATCCGCGGGAACTTCGAAATTATTGCGGGTGAAACCGCGCGGGACAGCTAGTATAACACATAATTACGTTGGTAATATCCATAATAATCACTACACCAAAACCAAGTCCCCCGCGTCTGTCTGTCTGTCTGTTAGCGATAAACTCAAAAGCGATCGGACAGATTTTCATGCGGTTTAGATAGACTGATTCGTGAGAATGGTTTAGGTAGAGGTACCTACGAGTACATAAATTGGTTGAAATCCTGACTATTGAAAATTCGAAAGTGAGTTTGTTTGTTTTTACACTTTCATGCCATAACGGCTCAATCGATCATGATGAAATCTTTCACACACGTTGTCAGGGATACAGAAAAGGACATAGGGTACTTTTTATCCCGGAATTCACGCGGGAATCCCGAAATTAACGCGGGTGAACGTGTATTAAATTTTCCGTACGAGGTACACATTATCAGGGGTAGGTATACAGAAAATAATATTGGGTACCTACTTTTATCCCGGAATTCCCGCGGGATCTCTGAAATCAACGCGGGTGAAACAGCTAGTAACATTATAAATAGGTTAGAGTGTTTTTTATGCTCTTCTTTCCGAGCAATAGAGTATTATAATATATCATTCAGTGATAGACACCTACTAATTGCTTCCGATCAATAAAATATTTTTTTGAATCGATTCAATAGTAGGTACCAGAGATTACCCCCTTGCATCAAATTTATAATAATTATACCTACGTAACGTAATTTTATTATTGATACGGATTTGTCAAGATGTTTTTGTCAAAACATTTTACGTGCTATCTCGTTTTATTATCTAAGTTATTAATAACGATAACACACGAGTTTATAATCGACATATTATTATTGAATTCTTAGCTTAGGTAGATAAAGATCTGGATTTTATGTTTTACCAATAATTTCGATCCTTTATATTCATATTCGGAAAGGATCGTTGAACCCTTGGATCATATTTCAAAGATAAAAGGTACCTACTTTATTCTGGTATACAATGTATCCCAACAAAAACATTTTCATGTAAAATGTTGCCAAAATGAGACCATATACTAGCACTTTCAAAAAGTTATCAGATCTTATGTAGAGCCAAGCTTCTAACTCTACACGCCATCTCTCATTTTGGCAACATTTTACATGAAAATGTTTTTGTTGGGATTTCATTTCTTTTTGTACTTAAGTCAAAATTACGGAAGTCTCATACAAACTTCCATCCCCTAATTTAAGGGGTTGGGGGATAAAAGTTACAAGTTTTATAATTTTTTTGTTGTTTGTGTACTACATATAATACTAGCTTACATACCAAATTTCAGCTTTCTAAGACATTACGAAATACCTTAAGAATTTTGATGGGTAGGTAGTGCCGTTGCGCCTCGCTGGCTCGTCTTGGCGGGGCACTACCGTGCCCCTAGAAATACAAGTATATTTTAATAAGAATTTCCTTGAGATTTCATTCGCTTGAGTATGGCGGATTCTCTCAAAAAATCTTTCCATGTTTAAATTGACATAAAAATACCTTCATAAAAGTACTTAATGATAATGCTTGGACATTATAAGAAAGCTCCATCTGGTCCCAAACTAAGTAGAGCTGTTTGTTTGTTTGTTACGCATTCACGCCTCAAAAACTCAACGGATCATAACGAAATTTTGCATACACATTGTCAGGGGTACAGATAAGGACATAGGGTGCTTTTTGTCCTAGAATTCCCGCGGGAACTCCGAAGTTACCGTGGATGAAAACGCGAGGCACGTTAGTAGGTATTCTAATATTACAAATGCGAATGTGAGTTTGCTTGTAATGCTTTACCACTCAAGACGAACATATTTTGTATACTCGCTTACATGATGTCAGGGGTACATAAAGGACATAGGACACTTCTCTCGAAATTTTTCTGCAAGATAAAAGTACCCTATATCCTTTTCTGTACCTCTGACAACGTGTACCAAGAGTTCATGTGGTTTTACGCGATTCTTTATTTGCATCCCTACTAATATTATAAATGCGAAAGTGACTCTGTCTGTCTGTTACGCTTTCACGCCTTAACGGCTCAACCGATCGTCATGAAATTTTGCATACACACAGGGAAGGACATAGGGTATTTTTGTCCCGGAATTCCCGTGGGATCTCTGAAATTAACGCGGGTGAAACCGCAGGGCACAGCTAGTTGAAAATAAAGACGTAATAAAGATCATAACGAGTCGCATACCGCCGCATAGTTAAAAAATCTGTTCAATTTCCAGCTGGTTTGTAAGTGGTTTTGTCTCCAACTCCTCAGCTACACCCGCAACCTGGTCGACGCCGGCAACGGTGCGTTCAACGTCATGGTGCTGTGCTGGGGCCCCGGGCACGCGTCCGCCATACACGACCACGCCGACTCGCACTGCTTCATGAAAATGCTGAGCGGGAACCTCGACGAAGTCAGGTGAGATGGACATCAGCCCCTGACCCAAGTTTTTGAGGTATTATCATTCTAACCGGCGTCGACGAAGAATAGTGGCCTCCTAATTCTTTAGTTTAAGAGCTTTATAAAACTAGCTGACCCCCGCGGTTTCACCCGCGGTAATTTCGGAGTTCCCGCGCGAATTCCGGGATAAAAAGTACTTTATGCTGAGCCGGGACCATTTTGTCAACATTTTTGTATTGTTTTTTATTGCAGTTGTATATTATGTGTTGGTTGACAAATAAATTTATTTTCTTTCTTTCTTTCTTTCTTCTTTCCTATGTCCTTTTCTGTCCTGACAACGTGCATGCCAAATTTAATCCAAATCCGTTCAGCCGTTTTTGCGTGATTGAGTAACAAACATCCAAACATCTAAACATCCAAACCTCCACACTTTCACATTTATAATATTAGTAGGATAGCTGTACCGCACGGTTTCATCCGCGATAATTTCGGAGTTCTCGCGGGAATTCCGGATTAAAATATAGCCTATGTTACTTAAGGATAATGTTTCTAATGGTGAAAGAATTTTTGAAATCGGGCCAGTAGTTTTTGAGTTAAATCGTAACAAACAAACAAACAAACAAAAAATCAAATCTTTCCTGTTTATATTAGTATAGATATACGTATAGATGTGGTAAAATTAGCTGCAAATATATACACGGAGAGAAATCAATCAGTTATCAGACCGAAGAGGCTTGGAGGGCGACCTATCAAACATGACCAATCTCAACGAAGTGCGTTCGTAAACTTAAACGTGTAAAGACGAAACGCCCGTGCCGTAGACTACTCCAACGCAAATAGCCGAGTTGAAAATGACCATCTTTAATTGTCATCGATAGAAATTGAACGACTTTTTGGACGATTTTTCGTGACCACGTAAAGATTGTCAACTTGGCAAAGGGGGTTGAAAGCATAAAAACGCCAAACAGCTCAGCATATTGCTTGGCACCCTTGTAGATGCAGAAACATTGCGGTTTTGCTTTGCAGAAATTGCGCTTTGGGGAAATAATTATACTAAAATATTCCGTTTCAGATACGACTGGCCTGAGAAAATACAACCGGACATCGTGAAGAAAATCCGCAGGGGACGCTGCTGTTCGGAATCCATGAACGATGTCAAAAACAAAATGTCGGACAGCGACTTCAACTACGAAAAGCGCCAATTCAAAAATGGCGAAGTTGAGAACGGTCACTTTGGGAATGGAGGAGTTGAGAACGGTCACTCTGGGAATGGAGGAGTTGAGAACGGTCACTCTGGGAATGGAGGAGTTGAGAACGGTCACTCCGAGAATGGAGGAGTTGAGAATGCGCGAGAAGATGAGGACGAAGTCGATTGCGAAAGCGTGAAGGAAATCGGCAGGACGAGATTGGATGTTAACGATGTCTGTTATATTAACGGTGGGTTTTTATTAAGTTTCTATGTATGTATATAACATATGGTAAAATTAGCTGCAAATATTTACAGGGCTGAAAATATACGTTTTATCAAACAGAATAAGCGAAAAAATAATATTATAAGTTCATTAGTTTTTCAGAATATGAGAAAAATAAATTCAATGAAAAAACATTATAATTGCATTCACAAGTTACATAACAATTTGACACATGGTAGGTCGTCGCTCGTCATAACCACTTATGACGCGCCATTTCCGAGCAACGGCATACCTACCGGGTGTCGAATCGTGCTTTATTTCCATGCCTTTTGCATGAAATGGGGATGTGGACTACTTTTGAAAATCAAAATTCTAATTAGTCCGTCAGTTAGAAAATAACAAAAACAACAAAGACACGTATATTTTGCTTTATCAAATAAATTAAAACATGCAGACATAAAGCGCATTAAAGTTTAGGGTGAGGGGGTCGTGACGTCACTAACCGCTAAAACCGCCATACAAACTGTCCGGATAGTGATGTCACGCGAAATTTCAACTCAATATATCGCCGTTATTTTTTTGATTACGTTAAAAAAGAAAAAATACGTGTCCAATATTTTTTAATAATCTACAAGACGGACTAATAAATAAAAATTAGTCAACATGCATGCCTATTAGAATTGAATAGGAAGCCGCCCCAGCTCTGTCCGCGCCCGACGCCATTTATACAACGTGTTAATGAATTAACTGAAAACTAGAAAGTAGTTTGCTCAGAATCAACTAGTGAATCGATCCCACTATGTTTTAATATAGGTTATATTTTTTCATTTTTACTAGCCCATGTCTAAATTATTTATAATACAATAGTTGGCGCGTACGCCGCCCGCAGCAAAAAAATTCGAACCGGTAGGCGCGGGCGTAGCGCTTGGAATTTTGTAGATAGGTCACCTCCAAACTAATGTTGAATAACTTTTAAAGCATAAATTTTTTGGACATAAAATAATATTTTAATCATATTATATTGTTTATTTTTTTAAATGGGGTGTATCAGGTTTTCAGTTAATTCATTAACACGTTGTATATGGGCTGCGGCTGACTTGAACACTTGTTCCCAGATGCCTTAGGCCTCCATCGGGTGGAGAACCCCTCGCACGTGGACGGGGCCGTGTCGCTGCACCTGTACTGCCCCCCGTTCGACAGTTGTCGCGTGTTCGACGCCCGGACCGGGAAGCCCACTCAAGTGAAGGTCACGTTCTGGTCCGAATACGGGAAGAAAGTCAAAAGGGTAAGGAGAGAAAGGTAGAAGGGAAAAAAACGACTGGATTGCCGCAGTAGGTCACTATCAGCTAAACAAGAGATTCCAGGTTCGATTCCGGGTGGGAGTGGACTTTGTGCGATGAACTTTCCAATCTGACCGTGGTTTTATAAGCAACTTAGGCTCCTTCAGTCAGAGTTCCTGCGGGAATACCGGAAACTCCTGCGGATCAAACTGCGGGAAAGCTATGTCACAGTATACATTATTAAATCAAAGTTATTGTTAATAGTTATATAAGTACCTATAATTCCAATAACAATTTAATGACTGCATAAATCGGTTATGAAGCCAAGCCATGTTATTATAGCTTGCAAGAATTTTCTCAGAGCTCTTGGAGGAAACCGTAGAAATCAGCTCGAAATGTCATTTATCTTCTTGAGCACATAAAAAACCTTAAACCGAAATTTTTATCGACATGAAAATAAATAATAATAAGTTTATTTACTTTATCCATTTAATGACCGCCATCTTTGATTCTCGCCAAAAAAACTCCATTTGTAATTTAATGTATTCAAATAAACTCATGTTTTTTTTAGGTAATCGAAGCTAACAAAATATCGGCGGACAGCCAGTGAAGTTATTACTTATAAGTACACATTTATATGAGATTATTTCTTTAAAATTATTTTAAAATTATTATTCTCTATTCTCTATACTTATTAAGAAATCATCATCGTCTAGATTTAAAGATTGCAGTACAATTATTATACAAATATATAAAGCGATAGCATTAAGAAGAATAAAATATAACCCAGGGTTGGTCCATTTTTTCTGTTTATTTGGTATGCGAGTGTGTTTGTATGAATCCAACTCTTAAGCAGTTATTACACTACTTCCAACTTGACTTCCAATTTAGGAATCTAAATCGGACACAATTTAGTATCAGTGAGTGAGAGAGAGAGAGAGAGCGAGTGATCACACCACACTAAATTGCACCCTAAATCGACTACTCTAAGGTACATTTTAATGTTATGTGATCAGTCGCTCTCTCTCTCACTCACTGATCCTAATCCAATTTAGGAATCTTAATCGGACACAATTTAGGATAAGTGAGTGAGTGAGAGAGAGCGAGTGATCACACCACACTAAATTGCACCCTAAATCGACTACTCTAGGGTACATTTTTTTTAATATAGTGTGATCACTCGCTCTCTCTCTCACTCACTGATCCTAAATTAGAACCGACTGTTCTAACTTCGATTACACCTTCCGATTCCGATTTCCTAGATTGGTGTCTACCAAATTGTAAATGTAATGTAAAATGTGTATTGTAATATAAAAATAAGCGCTTTAGCCAAGTTGACAATTCACTATGGTTAATGCATAGAAAAATAAGGTACGGAATCGATGTCACGTGGTCACCATGTCAGTGACCATGTGGCATGACGTTTTAGTTTTCTAGGAGTTGACGATTGTACTTTGTAGATCGTCAATTTGACTAATATGGGGGCAGATAATAGATATTATATCGATGCAAGCATGCAACGGAGGTAGGAAGACATGGATGTAGGAAGCGATGGTGTTTTGTGTTTTGATTGAATAACAAAAAATATATATCGTACCTCAGGAACTAAAGGGACCTAACTCAAAAATTGCAATTTCGTGAGGACTTAACAAGAAAGTCTTCGGAAAATTTAAATGATATCGCCTGTGGTTTATTGGAAATGACTGTATTTTTTGCGCATTCATATAATAAACAGATTGATAACATTCTATTTTAATTTTAATTCCGATATAAAATTTTGAGTTAGGTCACTTATATTCTAAGGCATATTTTATTGTTAAGAACATTGTTCATTATTTTTATACGTAATCTAGTACCTAATATTTCTAGTTATTGTATTGTTATTAAAATTATTACAATAGTTTTTTTACAATAGTTTTATGTATTTTTTTTTAATATTGTCTTGTCTTCATCAACTAACGAGTTCCCGCGTTTAACACAGAGTTCCCGCGGGAATAAAAGTACCCTACCCTTTCCTGTACGCCTGACAGCGCGTGTGCAAAATTTCATGATGATCTGTTTAGCAGTTCGGTGAGATAATCTAACAGATATAAAGGTAAGGTAAATTCGAGATTAGTATAAGAAAAAATCGTTTAGTACTTATTTATATGTATAATATTATATTATAACAATGGATACAAATAATACTTATGAGTTTATTTAAATACAAAATAGTATAAAAATATACCAAAAACTATCTACCTAATAACAAAAATAAAATAAAAAAATACCTTTCAGATGACTAAATCTACACTACTAAAAATATAACATTAATTAACTACATTTAATTAACCTGTATACGATTTCGCGCGCTCCTTCAATATCTTCGTCAGATTGTGGTCAACTTGGTCCCAGGGTAGGAACAATCTCATGCCCTCCATGGAAGCCGTTGCTTGCACCTCGTTCCTATTGCAGCCGGCGTTGCAAATGAAGTCGCACGTCTGCGTCGACGGGTTGAAGTGGAGACCTTCCGAGCAAATGTTCAGGACCGCCGCTTCACCTTTGCAGGACCAGAATTTGTCGCAGTCGCTCTCGTGCGCCCACGGGCCCAGGTTGCAGGTGTCTTTGCATGGGTTTGCGTTTCCATCCCCACCATCGGTTCCGTTGTCACCGCCATCGGTTCCGTTGTCACCGCCGTCTGTACCGTTGTCACCATCACCGCCATCTTCACCGCCATCTCCACCTTCTTCACCACCATCTCCATCCCCACCATCAGTGCCATTATCACCACCATCGGTTCCATTGTCACCGCCATCGGTTCCGTTGTCACCGCCATCGGTTCCGTTGTCACCGCCGTCTGTACCGTTGTCACCATCACCGCCATCTTCACCGCCATCTCCACCTTCTTCACCACCATCTCCATCCCCACCATCAGTGCCATTATCACCACCATCGGTTCCATTGTCACCGCCATCGGTTCCGTTGTCACCGCCATCGGTTCCGTTGTCACCATCACCGCCATCTTCACCGCCATCTCCACCTTCTTCACCACCATCTCCATCCCCACCATCAGTGCCATTATCACCACCATCGGTTCCATTGTCACCGCCATCGGTTCCGTTGTCACCGCCATCGGTTCCGTTGTCACCGCCGTCTGTACCGTTGTCACCATCACCGCCATCTTCACCGCCATCTCCACCTTCTTCACCACCATCTCCATCCCCACCATCAGTGCCATTATCACCACCATCGGTTCCATTGTCACCGCCATCGGTTCCGTTGTCACCGCCATCGGTTCCGTTGTCACCGCCATCGGTTCCGTTGTCACCGCCATCGGTTCCGTTGTCACCGCCATCGGTTCCGTTGTCACCATCACCGCCATCTTCACCGCCATCTCCACCTTCTTCACCACCATCTCCATCCCCACCATCAGTGCCATTATCACCACCATCGGTTCCGTTATCACCGCCATTGCCAGCGCATTGAGCCAATTCTGGCTCATCGCACCTCTGAAATTTAATAGAAAATTGTAAATTGCTGTTGTGATTAACGTGATTGATGTGGTTGTAACTAACCAATTCGAAGCCTATGCCGTACAGTTTACTTTGCTCAGCTCTCAGCTCTCTTGACGTTTCGTAAAATAGTAAGCATTGTGTTTGTTCTAGTTGCTGATTGTGTTGCTGATAGGCATGAATTTAATAGAAGTGCACCGCAAGGCTTATACATAGGATCACCAATTGACGAAAAACAAAAACAATATTTACGACTTTTAAAAAGTCACGGACAAATATTTTTTATATTATTAATACGTGGAAAGTATACGACAGTAGTTCGTAGTGCACACCTAATGAAGTAAGTATAAGTATTGCGTATGGAATTTATCATTTACCTGTAATTCAAAACTGAAGTGTGTGCCGGCTGCGCAAGGCCTTACTATTTTATTTCCGTGCACGCATTGGTAGTATTTGTCACAGTCTGCATGAGGCAAGAGAAGATCCTGGGTCCAGTCTGACGGGCAATCAGTGGGAATGGAGTTGTCTCCACCATCTTCACCATCGGTTCCGTTGTCACCGTCTCCACCATCTCCACCGCCATCTCCATCACCATCAGTGCCATTATCACCACCATCGGTTCCGTTATCACCATCCCCACCATCAGTTCCGTTGTCACCATTTCCATCCCCACCATCTGTTCCATTGTCACCATCTCCACCATCTGTTCCATTGTCACCGCCATCTGTTCCATTGTCACCATCTCCATTATCTGTTCCATTGTCACCATCCCCACCATCAGTACCATTATCACCACCATCTGTTCCGTTGTCACCATCTTCACCATCAGTGCCATTATCACCACCATCTGTTCCGTTGTCACCATCTCCACCATCAGTGCCATTATCACCACCATCTGTTCCGTTGTCACCATCTCCACCATCAGTACCATTATCACCACCATCTGTTCCGTTGTCACCATCTCCACCATCAGTGCCATTATCACCACCATCTGTTCCGTTGTCACCATCTTCACCATCAGTGCCATTATCACCACCATCTGTTCCGTTGTCACCATCTCCACCATCAGTGCCATTATCACCACCATCTGTTCCGTTGTCACCATCTTCACCATCAGTGCCATTATCACCACCATCTGTTCCGTGGTCACCATCTCCACCATCGGTGCCATTATCACCGCCATCTGTTCCGTTGTCACCATCTCCATTGCCATCACCCGTACCACCATTACCAGTGCACTGCGCTAATTCAGGCCATTCGCACCTCTGAAATTGAATAAAGATATTACCATATTTTACAATAAATTGTAAGCACTGATGTCAAAACCAACATCTAGGTATAAGCAATATGTACATATTATTATGATGAATAAATTAAAAAAGATAATGTAATATGCTTTCTTTAAAGCAATAATAATCAGCAAATAAAAAACTACTCATACCTGATGTTCAAAGCTGAAGTGAGTGCCGGCTGCACATGGCCTCGCTACTTTGTTTCCGTGAACGCATTGGTAGAATTTATCGCAGTCTTCATGAGGCAGGAGAAGTTCCTGGCTCCAGTCTGACGGGCATTCAGTGGAAATGGCTCCGGCATCACTATCAGTGTCGTTATCACCGCCATTGTCACCACCATCTGTTCCGTTGTCACCACCATCTGTTCCGTTGTCACCACCGTCTTCATTGCCGTCACCTCCACCCGTACCACCGTTACCAGAGCACTGTGCTAACTCAGGCCATTCGCACCTCTGAAATTTAATAAAGAAGTCTTAAAATCTTTTGCAAAATATTTGTAGGGAATTTCACTACAGGTATGCATGATCACTACAAATCGTAAAACAAAGTCCTACCCCACGTCTGTCTGTCTATCTGTCTGCCTGTTCGCGATAAACTCAAAAACTACTAAACGGATTTGAATTCGGTTTTCACACTCTAGTAGTTAATCCTGTTAAGTTTATGCTGGAACTACCACGGGAACTACGAAATGACCGCGGGTGAAACCGCGGAGGACAGCTAGTGACAAATAAAATAAATAAAAGAAGATAGTGTGATATTCTTTCTTTAAAACAATAACAATTAGCTAATAATCAGCTATTGGTACCTGGTGTTCAAAGCTGAAGTGAGTGCCGGCTGCACAAGGCCTCGCTACTTTGTTTCCGTGCACGCATTGGTAGAATTTATCGCAGTCTTCATGAGGCAGGAGAAGTTCCTGGCTCCAGTCTGACGGGCATTCGGTGGGAATGTCTCCGTTCCCGGAGTCAGCATCTTCGGCACCATCTCCATCGGTGCTATCTTCACCACCTTCACTGCCACTGTCACCGCTTCCATTGCCGCTGTCACTACCCCCACTGCCGCTGTCACTACCCCCACTGCTGCTGTCACTATCCCCACTGCTGCTGTCACTATCCCCACTGCTGCTGTCACTATCCCCACTGCTGCTGTCACTATCCCCACTGCCGCTGTCACCACTCTCACTGCCGCTGTCACCATTTCCACTGCCGCTGTCACCGTCGTCACCAGCGCACTGCGCCTGGTCTGGACTAACGCATGCCTGGAAAATCATTGACCATCAGTCACAAGAAGAAATAATCTATACAACCTGTTAATGAATTAACTGAAAACTAGAAAGTAGTTTGCTCAGAATCAACTAGCGAATCGATCGCACTATGTTTTAATATAGGTTATATTTTTTCACTTTTAACAGCCCATGTCTAAATTATTTATAATACAATATTTGGCGCGTACGCCGCCCGCAGCAAAAAAAATCGAACCGGTAGGCGCGGGCGTAGAGCTTGGAATTTAAAAAAAATAATATTTTAATCATATTATTGTTAATTTTTTTAAATGGGATGTATCAGGTTTTCAGTTAATTCATTAACACGTTGTATAAGATGTAGCAAAATTAGCTGCAAATATTTACGGGGCCGAAAGTATACTTTTGTTATTACGTATACGTAATAACAAACAGGATAAGCGGAAATAGTACATTGTTATCCTAGGTGTGAAAGTAAATAAGTCTTTCTCCCGAGGATAACACTGTGCTTTTCATTACGAATGCAAGGAAAGTCAAAATAAAAATAGGAATTAGCTAAAGAAAAAAATGAGTGAATTTTATTTTACATAAATCAACCATTAGGTGTGCTACTGGCCAGTAAGTATGCCCCCTATGACATAAAAAAAAAACTTGAGTTTCTGCAGTATCCAGCTGTCAGTTGAAAGCGATTCTCCCTGGGGCTGAAAAGTGTTACTTTCAACCCGCTTCTCAGGCAACTTCAGACCTACTTTCCGAGTATGAGTAATGAAAAATAATATTATAAGTTCGATAGTTTTTCAGAATACGAGGAAAATAAATTCATATGTAGCATCATATTATCTTCTTTGAATAAATGATTATTTTATTAAATCGTGTTCAAGCAATGTACTGTAGTAAATCAATGACTGCTTTCTTTCAGTCTTTCTGGTTGTTGTTTGCGTGTGTTGTGATTTTTGTGTATTGTGTGAAATTAGTATCTTTTTTTATTTAAAAACACTTTCGACAGTTTTACCTGCAATTTGAAATTGAAATGCAGATCTGTGCCGCACTGCATCGAAATCTTGTTTCCGTGAATGCATTGGTAGTATC
Source organism: Zygaena filipendulae (assembly GCA_907165275.2). Lineage (NCBI taxonomy): Eukaryota > Metazoa > Arthropoda > Insecta > Lepidoptera > Zygaenidae > Zygaena > Zygaena filipendulae. Next base: position 5,528,810 of record OU015677.1, on the reverse strand, counting down.
TGCTGCACTCCTCGTGGGGCAGCATCAGCTGCTGGCTCCAGTCGGCCGGGCATTCCGTCGGGACCTCCACGGTGGCTTCCGCATCATCAGGGCTGCCTGGGAGCGTGCAGGTCGAGTCCCTTATATGCACACACACCTGGGGTAGGAATATTCTTATTATGTACTAGCTGTGGTTGTCAGGAGTAAAGAGAAGGCCATAGGTTACTTTTTGTCCCGGAATTCCCGCGGAAACTCCGTAACTAATTCGGGTAAAATCTTATGCTTTTTCAAATTAATGAAAATATACTTGGATAAAGCGCATTAAAGTTTGGGAGTGGGGGCTCGTAACGTCATATGCAGGTAAAAACTGCACCTGCTTGTGACGTCACGCGACATTTCGACTCAACGTGTCTCCGTTGTTTTTTGCTTACGCTATTTTTTCTTTTTTTAGATAATCAAAAAATAACGGCGATCCATTGAGTTGAAATTTCACGTGACGTCACTAACTAGTGCAGTTTGTATGGCGGCTTGTAGCGGTAACGTCACGAGCCCCCACCCTAAACTTTAATGCGCTTTATCTCTTTGTATTTTCATCTATTTGAAAAATAAAAAAATACGTGTCTAATGATTTTTAATTTTCTAACTGACGGACTAATTAGAATTTTGATTTTCATACCCTGGAGAGTACCCAACTAACACGAGTGAAACCGCGGGTAACGTCTAACCGTCGCTTTTCTTACCTGTTCCTCGTATGAGAAGTGAGTGTCCGGTGGGCAACTCCTCACGTCGGGCCTCTTGTACCCATATTCGCAGTAATAGAACTTGGTGCAGTCGTATTCGTGGGGGAGCAGGTGGTGGATGTGGTTCTCACAGAGCTCGTGCGGGCTCCCGAGGTCGAGGTTCTCTTGTGGCCTACCTTCGACGAGCGCCAAGGCGGCGAGTAGAATTATTTTTCCTGCACAAAATAAAAAAAAAAATTAGGCACCATCCATAAAGACGTTAAAAACAACCCATCCGGGGATGGGGTCAACGAAGTGTGACCTTGTGTGACAACCTTACACCTATACAACCTGTTAACGAATTAACTGAAAACTAGAAAGTAGTTTGCTCAGAATCAACTAGCGAATCGATTGCACTATGTTTTAATATAGGTTATATTTTTTCATTTGTATTAGCCCATGTCTAAATTATTTGTAATACAATATTTGGCGCGTACGCCGCCTGCAGCAAAAACATTCGAACCGGTAGGCGCGGGCGTAGCGCTTGGAATTTCGTAGATAGGTCACCTCCAAAGTAATGTTGAATAACTTTTAAAGTATAAATTTTTTCGACATAAAATCGGCGAGAGGGTAGTTTCATTAAAAATAACTGTTGCTTCCCGCTGTCGAATAGCGGTTGCAGTAAGTTCGTTCCCCCGCTCCACTCCATTGCCCGACTCGTCTTTGTTAGAACTTGTTATAAAATGCGGGTACGCGTAAGCGACGGTTCATTGTTACTTTGTGTTCGGTTCAGTGTAGTTATAGTGTCGTATCAATCTAGAGTGGCTATAGTGATTACGTGTGCTGTGTCATCTAATTGTTTCCAGAGGTTTGCTTAAGTCGGGAGCACGGGCAGTGGAGGTGAGCGTTCATGCATTGTAAAGGGGCCCCATTAAACCTACACCTGGGTCGCAAGTCCCAGGCACTGCTCCGTGTTCCCTACGGATATCTGGTATGGTGTACAACTTCTATGTTGGCGCAATTAATTGTAATAGTTTCTACCTAGTTGGCTCCAGATGTGTCGCTCAGCTAATAGTCTCGGTCATACCTTTCCCTGCCTTCAGTTATATTGTGTTATGTTATCATCATCAGTTAGTCATGTATCATTTACAATAGCAGATAACTATCTGCTGTTATCTGCTACTATTTTCTTCCTAGCTATATTCTACATATATTTTAATCATGTTATTGTTTATTTTTTAAATGGGGTGTATCAGGTTTTCAGTTAATTCATTAACACGTTGTATAGCTTATTACTACCTTTGAACTATTAAAGATAAACTTAAAAATATTTCCAACGCTATCTGTATAGGCAAGGTTAAAATTTGATAATAAGAAGTAATATATGATCTCTCATGTTATGAGGAGTAACTTAGGCTCCTTTTATTTTAGAAAGAAGTTGTTCCCGCGGGAATTCCGAAACTCACGCGGGTAAAACCACGCGGTACAGGTACTTTATGATAATACTAGTTGTGCCCCGCGGTTATTTTTCCCCGCGTTAATTTCAAAGTTCCCGCGGGATTTTTGGCATAAAAGTACCCTATGTGTTATCTGATGTATCTGATGTTAAGCTATATTATTGTAAAGTTTCATTTTAATCCATCCAGTAGTTTTTGCGTGAAAGAGTAACAAACATCCATCCATCCATCCATACATACAAACTTTCGCGTTTATAATATTAGTAGGATTAGCTATGACATAGGTAAATAGATAGGTACAAGGACATTGTTATCACTGTAACTATTCGATTTAAAACGTAAGTGTACCTATAATAATCACAACAATTCGCAAATGATAAGGGAATTCACCGAAATTGTATTTTAATTAATTACCAGTTCTATTTCAATCAATCATTGAAGTACATACCACGGAGAAAATAATGTTAAGTAGAGAGGCCATGTAGGCGGGGGCAGGCGCGCCACCCTCGCGAAGGAAGTAAGAGCAATTGCTCTAACTTTAATTTTGATTTGACTTCGGTTTGATATAACCTCGATGCCATTTTAGTACATACTTTTTAGATCGAAATCAAATCGTATTTGGAATCGTGTTAATGTCTAAAGATGACGTCCGACAAGTCAATAACATGACTCCTGTATTGAAATCTTGAAATTTGATAGATGAATTCGATAGAGATTCGATCCCAAAGCTTTAAAAGTAACAAAATATGATTCCGTTCGATCTCGTTTCGATTAGAGTTCGATTTGATCCTAACACGATTCCGTCAAGACTCAAGAGTATGACATGTCATAGGGGGCAAACGGGCAAGTAGTACACCTGATGGTAAGTGATTACCGCCGCCCGTGGACACCTGCAACACCAGAAGGCATGCAGGTGCGTTGCCGACCTGGAACGGGGATGGGAACTGGCTTTCAAGTGGGTTAATTAAGCTTTAAAGAATAAGCCGGCTGTTTGCAACCGTGACGCGTCTATCCCGCCTATGTGGCCTCTCTAGTTAATTTAATATTTTCTCTGTGGTTGCTCCGATAAGTATATCGTTTGTAGATAAAATAAATGTTGATTTTCTTTCCAATCATGAATCCTTCTATCTAAAGCCATCGTTATCTGGGTATTAACAAAGCGTTGTTTACTCGACTCGGTAGGATTTGTCATCTATACAACAACTACCCGCTTCCAGCGGTTTCAACTGAATAAATTTCGGAGTTCCCGAGGGAATTCCGAGATAAAAGTACTTACCTTATGTCCTTATCTGTACCGCTGACAACGTGTATGCAAACAAACTCACATTCGCATTTAATAGTAAGGCAGTATTATATTATCTGCGATAAGGCTAACTAATATCTACTATAAATGCCAATGTCAGTTAGTTTGTTTGTTTGTCACACTTTCACGCCTTAACTACTGAACTAACCATTGTGAAATGCATACACGTTGTCGGGGTACATAAAAGAACATACTACTTTTATCCTGGTATTCCCGCGGGAACTCCGAAATTAAGAAAGAATGGGTGAAATTTCTTAAAATCTTTTTCTGCTAAAGGTATTAAAAAAGGGAGTGGAAGTTTAATTGATCGGAAGTGAGAGTTACTAGTCCGGCAGCCTACGCCTTCTTTTCTCAGTAAATAATAACAGACTGGAACTTCGTGAATAGCTTCAGTTCGGCGAGACGCCAAAGCTTTTCCCCTGACAAAATTCTCGAAACGGGCAGCTAATGAAGTGAGCCGGTAATAGTAGATTTTACAAAAAGTGCACAAAACAAACTATTTTTATCCGAGACTTTTAGCCAAAGCCGAAGGCGAGGGCTGATAGTAATGTCGAGGATAAAATGTACGCAGATAAGCAATAACATGTTAACCCACAGAATGAAGTTATTGATACAGAAAAATTTATAGTGAGTTAGAGAACGTTTTTTAACTATGTGTTTACCTAATTACATTATTTAAATATGTATAAAAAATTTGAACATACGAAATTGTTGACACAAAATGGCGCTGAAATTTAAAACACGATTTACTCAAAATTTCTCCAATGTGGGTTAACACACTATTGCTTATCTATGTCCAAATGGTTTTGTAGACGAGGTATATGAATCCACAGAACGGACTAAGACTAAAAATTTAGTCAAATAAAAATTTATTTAGTGGTGCGTTTTCCCAATTCTACGCTTGGAAGTTGTCGATGCCACGGAACACCTTTAGTTACCTGTTTTGAGAATTTTCACAGGGAAAAAGCTTGGGCGTTTCGTCGAACTGAACCTACTCAAGAAACAGATTGAAAAGAGATTTTGTAGCAATAGTAGCTCAGTGGTTGATTCGGATCACATCGCCGTAAGGCGTGGGTTCAAACCCCAGCAATGAGCTTGTGCTGTGACTGAAGGAAAAATCGTCAGGAAGCCATAGCATAGCATGGTGGTAGGGCACTTTCTAGTGCTGAACTGCTAGCTACCACCTTCAAGTCGAAAATCTGTCGCCGAGTATTTTATAACGGTGTGTTCCGGCAGCCTCACTTGGAAGTCAGTTCCCATTCCAGGCTAGGTGTATTCACAATCTTCGACCACAAGCACTTAACATCAGGTGAGCTGTGGTCGAAACGCTTACCGTTACGTCAACCGAAAAAAAGATGCGGACAAAAAAAACCGCAAATAATAAGAGAAATCACACTAAAATCCTTACCTACCTATCCTTTACATAATTATATTATGAGAAAGTGAGTTTATTTGTTTGTTTGTTTATTACGCTTCATGGCTTAACGGCTCAACATCGCATCATGAAACTTTGTAGACATGGTGTCAGAGGTAAAGAAAAGGATAAAGAGTATTTTATTCACGGAATTCCCGCGTGAATTCCGAAATTAACAAGGTTGAAACTGTAGAAAATTTCGTAAACTACACGTCGTATTAAAAATGCGAAGGTGAGTTTATTTGTTTGTTTGTTAATACACTTTCACGGCTTAACGGCTCAACCGATCACCATGAAACTTTGCAGACACGTTGTCAAGGGTACAGAAAAGGATATAGGGTACGTTTTATCTCGGAATTCCTGCGTGTTCTCCAAAATTAACGAGGTACAGCTAGTAATTGAATAGATCACTCACCGAGCATCGGTCGGATCGCTTTTTGGTTGTTAAACCGCAATATATATTCAAAATTATGATATATCGTTACACAGTAACTATATATATAACATAATTTGTGGAACTGCACCGAATCAAACAATCAACACCCATTTTATAGCTTTCGTACTTATCCCATCTGATAAGGGAACGTAGGTAGGCACTTATTATATTATAAAGTTATAGATTTGTAATGATGAATTTTATCATGCGAATAAATTATATTATTCTATATTTTATCAGTGATAATTCCAACTTTTCCGCACGACAATAGATTTTCATGTAAATAAGGTTTGTATGAGATTAGTCAGGAAGCGGATGTCAAGTAGCAAGCACTTTAACACTGTTAACCGTGTGTAAAGTTTCTAGAAGAATAAACATCATAATATCAATCATCTAATAACGAATATAACCCCTCAATTTGCTCATAATACTATCTATAGGTAGGTACTAATAAAAGAGGTGAAGTTTTTGAGTTTGTGAATTGTGACTTTGTGACGTCGTAGGGCGTAATCTCTGGATCTAGTGAACCGATTTTGAAAATTTTTCCACTTATAGGAAGCTACGATAGCCTTAGGTGCCTTAAGTACTTTTTATTCCGAAATTCCCACGGGAACTCTGAAGAACGGGGGGGTATTGTTGATAAATTAATTGTTTTAAAAATAATTTTATGCTTAGTCAGTACTTTTGTGTTTACGTGTGTTTGCGCTATAAATAATATTTAGTAAACTTTTTTAACAAAATAACCTATAGATAAGCATTTAAAAAGCGCAATAATTTTATGAATTCGCTGTTTGGTTTGTTGGTATTATTAAGTTTAAGTTGTGGAGATTTTTACACTTTTTTGACTTTGCATCCCCTGTCTGTCTTATCTGGCATTTATTAGTACTTATTGACTATTGTGTATTAATATTTAATACCTACGTATAAAATGACTGACTAATATCTACGCAATATTGAAATGACTAAAGCTATAAGTGTACTTACAAGTTGTTGCGATTCCGGAACCCCTCGGGAGTTCTGAGATAGAATAGAATAGAATAGAAATAGAATAGAATAGAATAGAAATAGAATAGAAATAGAATAGAAATAGAATAGAAATAGAATATAAATAGAATAGAAATAGAATAGAAATAGAATAGAAATAGAATAGAAATAGAATAGAAATAGAATAGAAATAGAATAGAAATAGAATAGAAATAGAATAGAAATAGAATAGAAATAGAATAGAAATAGAATAGAAATAGAATAGAAATAGAATAGAAATAGAATAGAAATAGAATAGAAATAGAATAGAAATAGAATAGAAATAGAATAGAATAGAATAGAAATTGAATAGAAATGGAATAGAAATAGAATAGAATAAGAATAGAATAAGAATAGCATAAGAATAGAATAGAACAGAACAGAACAGAATAGAATAGAATCATTTAATTCACATTATCAATTTCATAGTCAAAAATGTCAGAGGATAATATGATCGTCAATAATAAAAAAATGTAAAAATGTAAAAATAAAGATTATAAATCGATCAATCGATTGTGTACAAATATTCATTTAAACAATAAAATTCGCTATCCAACAAAAGATTCTTCAGCTGGCGGTAGAAAGTTTCATCAGATGTATTTTTTAAACTAGCGGGTAGTTTCTCATAAAGAATTCTCCGCTGTCTACATACAGTACAAAAAATCATTTTATCTGCGTACCTATCTATTTTATAATAATAAAAAGAAACGCTTTCACGCATTAACGGCTCAACCGATCATCATGAAATTTGGCACACACGTTGTCAGGGGTACAGAAAAGGACGTAGTAAAGGTTTTTTATCGCGGTATTGCTACAGTAAAGGTCCGTTTATTTTATATCTACAGACATTGAGCGTGCCAGACAGGTTCCGCGGCAGACGCCGACAGACGGCGTCATCAGGGCCCTTATTCACTATGACCAACAACATTTCTTGCCCATAACATAACGCGCTTCCCAAGAACGCAATCTCAAACGTTTCAGGTGCCCAAATATGAGAAAGTATTATGTTTTATTATGTATGCTATTAGAAACGTTGTTTATGTGATTTTTTAAGTGAAACTTCTTGGAGAACGAGAGAAAGACATTTTTTGTGGCGCGTTATCTTAACACGCCGTGTTATGGTCATATTAAATAAGAGCCTTGCATAGCTAAGATGCGCGCCACGATATGTTTATCGAACGAAAGATAAAATTGTCGACACGACAAATATTTGTGGGCGTTCAAGCAAAAAAGTGCAGTAGTGGGGTATTGAGTTAAGACTAGATTCGGTTAAACATTTTTTGCTGCCGGTAGACAAAACGATATAATATGTCGACGAGAATCGATAAAATGGCTCGATAAAATTTTATCATGTTGCGCATCCTAGCTCCGCTGAGCGTGCCAGACCCGTGCCAGGGCAGACATGCGAGCAGAAACCAACAGACACTGTTTATTTACAAAAAACGTCTGCACGGTTTCGATGCTGTATTCACACTGCTCGGCATGTAGCCACAGACACGTACAGACATGAACCGCGCAGACATAATATTCTTTCCGCGAATACCGGCCCGTGTCTGTCCGCGTCTGCGCGGTCATGTTACGTTAGATGTGAATACGTTAATAGGGATGTTGACTACTATTGAAAATCAAAATTCTAATTAATCCGTCAGTTAGAAAATAAAAAAGCAATAGGAAAATAAAAAATTTAGGATGAGGAGGTCGTGACGTCACTAACCACAAAACCGCCATACAAACTGTCAGAATAGTGACGTCACGCGAAATTTCAACTCAATATATCGCCGTTATTTTTTGATTACGTAAAAAAAGAAAAAAATGCGTGTCCAATATTTTTTAATAATCTACAAGACGGACTCAAAATAAAAATTAGTCAACATGCCCATTCGCCCTGTATAGGAGAATATTATTTTGTCTGCGACGAAACGTGTCTGGCACGCTCAATGTCTGTAGGTATAAACGGACCTTAACTTCGAAATTGCCGCGAGTGAAACCGTTGGGTACAGTTAGTATTATTAGGTATGATGAGGACGCAAATTTTATCCAATCTTTTGTTTAGCTTCTGTGTACGTGCTACTGTTTCCGCTTTATCTTTTTCCATCTTATCGATAACACTTGATGAATACAAGTGATTATAGTTTTTTTTGCGATAAATTTACTCAACTTTGGAATGAAACACTTACATAGAATGAATAGTTGATGAATAATTGTAAAATTGTTAAATATTTCTAATTTGAATTGTTTTAATTTTCTAATGTTTGAAATATTTTAAAATAAACATATTTTTTTTATATTTTACCCTTTTTGGAGTTTTTTTTGCAGTGTCGACATTTTATGTAATTTTTTTAATAATTTAAATTAAAATATTATGCTTGATTTATGTATATAAGATGACATTTGCACGCCGAAACGGTAGAATATGTTGAATATATTTTTAATTGAATACCTCTTATGTACCTACCACATTTTTGCAAATAAAAGAATTATTATTATTATTTAGATAAATCTGTAATATAATAAAGAGGTAGAGTTTGTGAGTTTGTGACGTTGTAGGGGGTAATATTATCTGTGTTGGACACCAATTTTGAAAATCATTTTACCAAAGCAGTGGCGGATTTACCTAGGGCGGCAGATTTAGGGGCAGTAAATTTGGGGTCAAAATTTTACCAAATTTTGCCAAAATACAATTTCTTGTGCAATCATAACCATACCCTTGGGTTGTCAAAAAAATTCAGGAACTGACACATTGATCCACTAGTTCACAAATGTACAATTTCTTTAATAAATCCGCCACTGATAGAAAGCCACGTTATTTGTGAGTGTCATAGGCTATATTGCAACCCGGAATTCCCACGGTAACTCCGAAATTCAAAAAGATATTACAAAAAGAAAATTCGAATTCACATAATTTCGCTCGCGACGCTCGAAGTTCGTTCAAAGGTTACCAACAATCTCTTATAAAGGGTCTTTCAATAGGGACGGGTCGATGTTGGCAGCCTGTGGCGGCCATGTTGTTTTAACGTCGTCTTTCTAACCTATATTTTTTTATTCAGTTAGTAATGCCAAATCACCATGGCAAGTTACACGGTTGAGCAACACGTCCAAATGTTAAAAATGTATTACCAAAATGAGTGTTCGTTAGTGCAAACGTTACGTGCATTGCGCCCATTTTACGGCAGACGAGGTGGTCCTTCAAAGTCGACTCTCCAACGTTTGGTGGCCAAATTCGACTTATCACCTTTAGACTTTTTTTTGTGGGGTTTTCTTAAGTCGCAGGTCTATACCAATAAGCCACAATCGACCGATGCCCTTAAAGTCAACATAGCTCAGGCTATCGCTGAAATTCAACCCGAACTATGCGGCAGAGTTGTTGAACATTGGACAACTCGAATTCGTGCCACCGTGAGAAGCCGCGGCGGACATTTAAACGATGTGATTTTCCACACATAATGGCATATATAGCTCTTTCAAATAAAAAAAAAAAATCGTTAAAATCTCACACACGGCCTTTTTTATTTCATGTCAAAATCGACCCGTCCTTATTGAAAGACCCTTTATAAGAACTGAATCTTCATCTTTCAAACGATCAACGCGATATAAAATCGATTAAAATAGTAATTTAATATTTGACGTCAAAGTTTTTCTTTTGATAATGTCGTTATGACGTAACGCGATCTGCCCCCCTAGCCAACTTGACATAGTACTACAATCGTTGACGCATAGATGCCACTTGGTCAGACAATCAAAACTCTAGTTTCCACTTGGTCAGACAATCAAAACTCTAGTTTTCACTTGGTCAGCCAGTCAAAACTCTAGTTTTCACTTGGTCAGCCAATCAAACCTCCAGTTTTCATGTGGTCAGCCAATCAAAACTCCAGTTTTCACGTGGTCACGCAAAACTAAAGTTTTAATAGGGATGTGGACTACTTTTGAAAATCAAAATTCTAATTAGTCCGTCAGTTAGAGAATAAAAAAAACAATAGACACGTATTTTTTGCTTTTTTAAATAAATTAAAATATACAGAGATAAAGCGCATTAAAGTTTAGGATGAGGAGGTCGTGACGACACTAACCGCAAAACCGCCGTACAAACTGTCAGAATAGTGACGTCACGCTAAATTTCAACTCAATATATCGCCGTTATTTTTTGATTACGTTAAAAAAGAAAAAATACGTGTCCAATATTTTTTAATAATCTACAAGACGGACTAAAAAATAAAAATTAGTCAACATGCCCATTGGCTGACCAAGTGACAAGACGATTCGTTATTTAGTTTTCGATGCGTTAACGATTGTAAAATGTCAATTTGGTTAGAGGGGCTGTTCTCAGTAAAATCTAAGGATACTAGTATTATAGGTAAAGAGGAAAGATTTGATTTTTTGTTTGTTTGTTACGATTTAACTCAAAAACTACTGGACTGATTAAAAAAAATCTTTCACCATTAGAAAGCTACATTATCCCTTAGTAACATAGGCTATATTGTAGATAATCCGGATTTCCTGCGGGAACTCCGAAATTATTGCGGGTGAAACTGCGCGTGATAGCTATATATTTCATTTTTAATTTAATCACTTACGCTAAACATTTTGGTTTTCTTTTTGTTACATTTTGTTTTTTTTTTCATAAAAGTTCAAAATTTTACTGTAAAACTCTATCTAATTGTAATGTATATCTTGTTTTATATTCGTTTTTTATTAACGATATGGAAGAGCTGGATGTCCTGACACAGGTAGGTATATATTTATATATACTTAAAATGATGTCCAACAAACCATATTTGCAAAAATACTTTTGGTTAAGAAATAAACAATTTTGAATTTTGAATATTTAGCTGCTACTTTACATAAAAATTGGTTTTTACAACAAAATAAATATGTATATTAAGGTAGCTAAATGTATAAGTAACATAGCAACTTATCATTCGTTATCGCAGATTTGTATCTGATGTTGATTAAAATGACGTACTCGTAAAGTTATGCAGCATTATCGATTTATTCAAATAACTAGCTGTTCCTTGCGGTTGTGGAGCTCCCGCGGGAGTACCAGAATAAAAATACCCTATGTCCTTTTCTTGACAACGTGCATGCCAGTTTTCAAAATGATTGGTTGAGTAGTTAAGAGAAAGCGTGAAAGCGTAATAAACAAACAACTCTGACACTCCACTCTCCCACAAGTAGATAAAGAGTAAAGACGGCCGGCTTGTACGTAGGTATTGTGCGCATGTGCGCATGACTGTGTATCTTCTTCTTCTTCTTCTTTTAAAATATGGCTTCCACTATGTTCACTCGCATGACTGTGTAAGGTTGACAGCGAGCTGACAGTAACTGTCGGCTGTCAGTGAATAATTGTCACATGTAGATTCTTAACTGCAAACTTTACTCGATCTTTACCGAGGTAATTTTCTGTTTATTATTTTTTATCTTATTTCTTGCTCCTTCTGTAGGTATATAATATTTATAGAACTTCCTTTAAGCCCAGCAGGTATGCCCTCTTCCTAGGGATTATGACAACAATAGGGATGTTGACAACTTTTGAAAATCAAAATTTTAATTAGTCCGTCTTTTAGAAAATTTATAAACAATAGACTCGTATTTTTTGCTTTTTCAAATAAATTAAAATAAACTGTCAGAATAGTGACGTCACGCGAAATTTCAACTCAATATATCGCCGTAATTTTTTGATTACGTAAAAAAAGAAAAAATACGTGTCCAATATTTTTTTATAACCTACAAGACGGACTAAAAAAAAAAATAGTCAATAGTTCTTTTGATCGTAATTTGTCATAACCATGGAAGTAATAAGTAACAAATTGTAACAGCTGCTGTCCACTGTTTTCTCTGACATTGGCATAAATAGTGCGCCTACCAATCCAAGGCGTCAGTTGTCAAATTGAAAAAAGAAGAAGAGGTGACTTTCGCGGGGTATGAGGAGGCATGAAATTGGCGGAAGGCGGAGAGTGTCGTGTTGACGAGTGAAAGCCGTATCGAAAACACGCGTGTCACGTTTTCAGCATCTATTTTGGACCCTGAGCAGGAAACTGGCTTTCAAGAGAGCCATGTTTTAACTTGGGGAACAATCTAACATTGTCATTGGCGTTTCGCCATAATTGAAGAAGTAGATGAAGAGATTGTTATTATTATGAAACATTGTCATTGGCAAATTATAATTATAGACGCCATTATTAAAGAAGAAGAAGAAGTCTTTAAATAATCTATAGTCAGTGAAGATACTTTCAAGTGGAAGTTGTGTTGGTACTTACCCCCTTTGTCGCTTTGCAAACAAAATAAATAAACAGATTACAGACGGACAACGGAATATTTTTCTTGGAATATTATAGTCAAAATTAGGATTAACTCGGGGCAATCAACGCTTACGCATCAAAGATATAAGCGGATTATTGATTTCGCATTGGATTATGACTTATAATGGATTTGAATTTACTATCTAAATCCCAACGTGATTTTAAAATATTACTCTAATACAATTTACTAATATAGTATAGACTATAGAGTTTGACTACCTATCGTATTAGACCAAGATAGATATTGAGATGCTAATAACTTTTGTTATAAGCAATATTTTTTTATAATCAAAACGTACAGCCCTAGTTATCCAATACATCAATAACATGTAAAAAAATCATCAAAATTGGTCTATGTTTAAGGGGAGATAAACGGTTTGGCTTTTTGTATGAAAATTTGCAGACTCACAATAGTCTTAAGTATTATGTTTGATGTATAGTAGCTGCGTGTGTTGGTGAAAGAATCATCAAAATCGGTTCAGTAGGTCCAGAGATTACCCCCTACAACCCCACAAACTCGCAAACTTTACCAAGAGGTAAAGTTATAAAGATATAATATTAGTAAGACTAGTCAATCCCACACCGTTTTAACCGCGGTAATTTCGGAGTTCCTGGGAGTTCCCGTTGGAATTCCGGGAACTCAAAAACACTGTAGATATATTATATTATCTGTGTCTGTAGCTTACTATAAGTGAAGGAGTTTTTAAAATCGGTTGACTAGTTTTAGAGAGTATCTAATACAAACAAACATACAAAAACAATTTTTTTTCTCAGTTAGAGACATAGAATTTTTTTTTCACACCTATGTATATCTTTTCCTTACACGTAAGCGTGTTTGGAAGATATTGCAACTATGCGATAAGAAGACAATTGGCTACTTGACAAAAAATTTTTTTTTAGTCCGTCTTGTAGATTAGTAAAAAATATTGGACACGTATTTTTTCTTTTTTTACGTACTCAAAAAATAACAGAGATACATTGAGTTGAAATTTCGCGTGACGTCACAATTCGGTGCGGTTTGTATGGCGCTTATAATGAATATTGACGTCACGAGCCCCCCACCCTGAACTTTAATGCGCTTTATCTATGTTCATTTTCATTAAATTTAAAAAGCAAAAAATACGTGTCTATTATTTTTTTATTTTCTAACTGACGGACTAATTAGAATTTTGATATTCATACCTTGGAGAATACCCAATTGTTATTTCCTATTTATGTGTTTTAATATTGTCACCTATTTTGTGTGCAATGAAGAATTAAATATCATTTTTATTGTCCCCTATGTTGCTGGATCCCGGGCCTACCCTACCACGGCGAGGCTTTAAGGCCTGTGGTAATCCGTAACGCGTTGCATGACGCGATCAGTTTGATTTGAATATAGGCGCCGATCCGTTATCCGGCCGGATAGTGAAAACAAGGATAGGCCGGATACCGGATAATGGGCATGTTGACTAATTTTTATTTTTTAGTCCGTCTTGTAGATTATTAAAAAATATTGGACACGTATTTTTTCTTTTTTTACGTAATCAAAAAATATTGTAACTAAAAATGAATTTTCTCGCAGAGCACAGTGAAGCTGGTCAGTGCGGGGTTATCTCTTGATAACGCGATGTCTCTAATCCGTCACATTGTTTCCGTTGTTGACTATAATATAATAATCCATAACTAGCTGTGCCCCGTGGTTTCACCCGCGTGAGATTTGGAACTCCAGCAGGAACTTTTTTTTTTTCCAAAAAAAAACATCAGCTTTATATTTAAATTAGCATAACTTATTTTATTTATGACCCGATTGATATGAAACAAACACTAAATGTTAAGTGAAGCTTATCACAGTATATGAAAATTTCATCTGAATCGGATAAGCCATTTCTGAGATTAGCGTGCACAAACGCACAGACAATCAAACAAACAAAAATTCTAACAATCATTGTATAGGGTGCTATTGCGTTGATAAAGGTCCCAATAAGATTTTTTCTCATATTATATCTTCCATGTACAGACAGTGATCCGTTACATTTTTGCAAACACGCAAAAAATACGCTCTTTCCGACACTGCCGCCAATTATCGTTACATTTCATTCAATATACACAAAATCTTGACAAATTATTTACCTAGACCTTCCTCATGAATCACTCTATCTATTGTTGAAAATCGCATGAAGATCCGTTCACCAGCTTTTGAGGTTTTCGCAGACTGACAGACAGACACGGCGGAAGATGTAGTGATGACTCTTGGTGAAGAGAAAAAGTTCCGCTGTTCCCCACCAGGGTGAAAAAGTTGGCAGCGAAATGTGAAATACGCATATTAAGTTTTTAAATTTCTAAACGAAAAGGAATTATTATCCTACTAATATTATAAATGTGAAAGTTTGGATTTTGGATGTTTAGATGTTTGGATGTTTGTTACTCAATCACGCAAAAACGGCTGAACGGATTTGGATGAAAGTTGGCGTGCACGTTGTCAGGGGTACAGAGAAGGACATAGGGTACTTTTTATCCCGGAATTCCTGCGTGAACTCCGAAATTACCGCGGGTGAAACCGCGGGGCAGAGCTAGTATAATAATATACGTGACAAATAGTAGGAAATAATTTGTGACAATATTATGAAACGTATTAAAGTTTAAACAATGATAATGATCGTAAACTTACCGTAGTTTTGTTTTTGTAACTAGGGCCATTATCAGTGGTTTTTTACTATTTAGTGTAGTACTTAGTTTTATGGTTATTACCAGGTATTTATTAAAATGAAATCTATTTCCGTGTAGTTCTTTCAATGGATTGTAGATACAGTTTTTACTGTTGTCTCGCCCCAAGTCTCATTTACATAATATTATGTCTTGTGGCATCAAATCGGGGATGTTGCGAAGACTTGGACATCTGCATCCGTACGGATGCATCAATACGGATATTCATGCGGATGCGAATGTAATACAAGTTTGGACAAGAAAGAAATTGGGCGGGGTCGGCGAATGAAAATTAGTACATAGGTGAAGTTAAAAAAATAGGAGCATTATTCTCAATACTAATACAATATAAAAGGTATTTTGAACCGGTTCCACCAATCATAATGACGTTCAGTTCGTTACGCGCCCTCTACTGAGAAGAACTGACAATAAACCCAGCAGGGTTGTCTTTTGTAAGTATTATTTTGAATCACGAGAGCATAGCATTTCAATTCACAAGAACTACTTGTGAGAAAATTCAAAAAGAAAGATAGAATAAAAATAAAAAATAAAAATCGGAGAGTGAGCAAAAGTAGTAAAATGACATCTGTTGGTAAATAGTTTAACTAGAAGAACTTCCACATTCTTGAGAATTGAGTAAGTTCATGTACCTGCTCTCTGAACTAATTTTTTCATTAGATAAACATTATGTAGATGGCACTACTATATATTATTCATATTTTGTCATATCTAAATGAAAAATTATCTCATAAAATGGTTTTTATTTCTTTATAAAACATGAACAGGAATAAAATAATTTTAAGACAATTATAGACATTGAGCACCGTAAAGGAATTTAGGTAATTATTAAATATTATTTTTATACAGAATTTATTTTTCTATTAGCTACTCGACAACAGATGTCACTAGTAATCTCAGAAAATTAATTCCATCCGATTCAAACTCTTTATCGAATCTATAGACATATTATAATGTAAAATAAATTAATATTATAAATAAGAGATGACACTACTAACCCATCCCACTAGTTTTATTTTATTTCCAACTAGCTGTCTCCCGCGGTTTCGCCCGCGAAAATTTCGGATTGGTTAAATTAGATACAAAAAAAATATGCAAATACCTAGTATTATTATTATTTTACTTAGGTACCTAATTATTGTTTTATTTCTACCATTAGATAAATTTATATTATATTTCTACCATTAGATAAGATTATATTATAATAATTAGTTAAATAATTAAAAGAAACTACAGCAAAATCGCAAGCAGAATCAAAAAGATGTATGCAAAATTTCATGATGATCGATTGAGCCGTTAACGAGTGAAAGCTTAACAAACAAACAAAAAAACGCACTTCCACATTTATAATATTAGTAAAATTCAAAAAATTCAAAATTCAAAAGCTCTTTATTACTTAGGATTGGTTACAATCACTTGTAATCGTCAGCAGGTTCTTAAAACTATAAATTACCGTCAGTTCGGAATACGTCGTCTGCTGAGAAGAACTGACAAGAAACTCAGCAGGGCTGTCTTTAAATGATCTTACTTATAAACTAGGAGAACAAAAAATAGTAATTGGATAGAGCAATTCATTCCCAAACGTCTGTATCATTTAAATAGTCTACTACACTATAATATGCTTTATCGCATAATCTGTGTTTAATAAGCGTCTTGAATTTATTAATTGACAAATTAATTACATCGTTTGGGAGTTTGTTGTAAAAGCGTATACATTGTCCTTTAAATGACTTAGAAATTTTATGGAGCCTAGTCTTAGGCACAGCGAGTTTATCTTTATTTCTTAAGTTAAGATTATGTAAATCACTGTTTTTCTTAAAGTTGACTAAATTTTTGTGAACATATAATAAATTCTCGTATATATACTGAGAATGTACAGTCATTATTTTAAACTCGCTGAATTTAGTTCTCAGTGAATCCCGAGGGCCCAACTTATAGATTGCGCGAATGGCTCGTTTCTGCAACACGAATACAGAATCGATATCCGCGGCACTACCCCACAGCAGTATGCCGTATGACATAATGCTGTGGAAATAACTAAAATAAACTAAACGCGCGGTATTAATATCAGTAAGTTGACGGATTTTCTTAACAGCATAAGCCGCCGAGCTTAATCTACCTGATAACTTTTTTATATGTGGGCCCCATTGTAATTTTGCATCTAATGTTATACCTAGAAAGACAGTTTCATCGACCATTTCCAAATCCTCATTATTAATCAGTAATCTGGTTTTTACTTGTTTAACATTTTTTGTCACAAATCTTATACATTTGGTTTTATCACAGTTTAGTAATAAGTTATTAGCATTAAACCAGTGTACTATTTTAGAGAGAGCATTGTTCACATCGTCTACAGCCGATTGCTGTCTATTAACCTTAAACACTAAAGATGTATCATCTGCAAACAATACTATCTCATGGTTGTCCCTCACTAGATAAGGTAAGTCATTTATATAAACAAGGAACAGGAATGGTCCTAATATAGATCCTTGGGGTACTCCCATTACCACTGCAGAACCATGTGATCGTTTTCCGTTGACATCAACCCTTTGGATCCTATCACTCAAGTACGAAGTAAGAAGATCCAAAGCTACACCTCGTATTCCGTAATAGTGTAGTTTCCTGACCAAAGTTGTATGCTCAACACAATCAAAGGCCTTGGATAAATCACAAAACACTCCATAAGCATCACGTGACTCCTCCCAGGCCTCAAAAATATTTTCAATTAATTTAATTCCTGCATCAGTTGTAGAGCGACCACGAGTAAAACCGAACTGTTTATGATGCAGCAAGTCGTTTTTATTAAAGTATGCGAGTAGTTGGCTAAGTATAAGCTTTTCAAATATTTTACTAAATGTGGGTAGTACTGAAATTGGTCTAAAGTTAGTAGGGTCTGTTGTACTACCTGTTTTAAACAAAGGTGTTATTTTACTATATTTCATTTGGTCAGGAAACACACCACAGTCTATACATTTATTAAATATATCAACTAAATCTAGTGCAATAATATCAATTAATGAACTTATAATAGTAACAGAAATCCCCCACAGATCAGCTGTTTTTTTAAGATTTATTGTCTTAAACACTTTGAAGATATCATATACACTTACATGGCTGAAACTGAATTCATTAGAACATTCTGGAACATTTTCCTTAAGAAGTGACTCTGCAACGGGGGTGGAAGAGCCTAAAGTGCTGGTTAAAGAAACGGGTATTTTAGCGAAGAAGCTTTCAAACTCATTCGCGACTTCCAAATCTGACTGAATGATTTTACCATTAACACATAGCTTAAAGTTAGTGTCACTAGATTTAGCTTTACCAGTTTCTTCATTGATTACTTTCCATGTGGCTTTAATTTTATCATTACTATTTTTGATCTTTGAACTAATAAAATGGGACTTACATAACATGCAAACTGTTTTGAAAATTTTTGAATATGATTTTACATACTCTTTAAACTCTTCACTATGATTGAACTGCCTTTCATAGTATAACCCATATAACACTTGCCTACTTTTGTGTATTCCTACTGTTGCCCATTCGCTAAAGGCTGGACTGTTGGTAACTGTGATCACCTTGGAACTAAATATTGAGTTATAATGATGGTGAAACGTTTGAAAGAAAGAATTATATAAGGAATTAGGATCTGAGTTTGACTGTGTAAAAGATAAGTTATTAATCAATTCTACCCGCATTCGCTCCAAGCGATCAGTAGTTACCGGCACATAATTAATTTTCCTTTTAGTTTCATGGTTTTTTATTATTTCAAAATTTATTAACTGACCAGAGTGGTCAGAGTCTAATTTGTTAATAATATTCTTGTGTTTGGGAACTACATCACTATAAATATTATCCAAACTGGTTGACGTAGTAGTGCATATCCTAGTAGGCTCCATAAATAAATTTAAAAGATTGTGAGATTTGAATAAATTTAGAATATTACAAGACAAGAATGTTTTTTCTAGAATGTTAATATTAAAATCTCCACATACAAACAACTTCTTACCAGTATTACTTAACTTGCATAAAACAACATCCATAATTTCTGAAAAATAAGTGTAATCGCCAGAAGGAGGTCTATATACACAAACAACAATGAATTGCTCTAATTGTACACAGGCAAGCTCAATTACACATTCTACAGAGAGAGATACAATATCCTTCCTTTCTTTAAATTTAAGGTTTTTATTTATAAAAATTAACGACCCCCCATGTATTGCATTC
This sequence comes from Zygaena filipendulae, assembly GCA_907165275.2. Taxonomy (NCBI): domain Eukaryota; kingdom Metazoa; phylum Arthropoda; class Insecta; order Lepidoptera; family Zygaenidae; genus Zygaena; species Zygaena filipendulae. The sequence continues at coordinate 5,509,256 of OU015677.1, read as the reverse complement.
ACTCTGCAGAATGAGCTACCAACCCGGTGATTACTGAAATTAAACATGAGCTGATGCCCCCTTAACCAGTGTTCTGTAATACACATAATACTAATACTCTCCGAATTCATGAATAATTCCAGCTCCAGCTGCTTGCCTGCTGTCAAACAATATATATTTTGATGCACCAGGTTAATACAATGAACATTTGAAGTATGCTTTTTCTTTGGACTCCCTTTCAAACAATAATAATCATTTGTCATGTCAGATAACTTAATTAGATTAGTGCCAGAGGTCATCTCTATTGTCTTATTATTTAATTTAAATTATTTTGAATTAATTGTGATGTCAATGAATTATCATCATATTGTATGTCAGGATTAGATGTCAATAAATTATCATTTTGCATGTCAAAATTGTTAGGTGTTAATTGTATGTCAAAATTATTACTATACATAATGTCATTGTTACCAATGTCATATAACTGCTCAATAGAAGCAGAATAATTATTAGCCAAGTTCTTGGCTAAGATTTCAAAATAATATGATAGCGCAACTGCTACCTGTCGCTTAAAACTATGAGAAAGGTAATAACTACCTTTTGTCAAATAATTATATTTATTACTAACAAAAGTGTTAGTGTCAATTATATGGAACTTATCCTTGTATTTTGAAATAGTGTATAGATATTCATTAAGCTTATATCTAATATTATTTTCTGCTTCTGGCAACGTCCTACAATATGGGAATGTAAACAAAATTACCTTTTTTAAGTTGGAACTTAACAAATAATTACAATATTTAATAAGGTCTTTTTTGCCCACATTTCCCCTATTTTGCACAAAAATAATTAAATTTGTGTAAGCTTTCAGATTACATTTTAATGTTTTATTCATTATGACATCAAAACATGCTGACGGTGAACAATTATTAAAAATAGAATGTCCCTTGAATTGAGAGTTTAGTATTGAGCCCATATTTCTCCCAATGTCATCGCTGAACATAATAGTTTTTTGCAAAGAACTTAAAGACTGCTGAGAACAGGCATTCAAGCTGTCCTGCATTGAAATAGTAGGTTGGGAAGAGGGTTCACTCGTCTGCTGTGAACGACTAGAGCAAACACAACTAAATGAATTATTGTTAACTTTTGAGTTAATGTGTTCTGTATTACATTTTGATGGTTTTAAAAGGTTGCTCACTGCATTAGAGTACTCCCTGATCACCTGTTGAGAAGTTTCATATTTTTTATTGATGGATGTTAAAGAGTCTGTCAGTTGCTGAATCTTTAACTGTAGTTTTTGTGTGTCAGCTTCATGCTGTAACCTACTATTTTGTAATTTATTGGTACATATTTCTAAATCGTCTAATAATGTTATTTTTTCTTTACTTGCCTTTGCATACAAGGATACAGATTTATGACTTTTAATTAATTTTTGAGTTTTTTTAATGTACCTGTTGATTTTTATATATTTTTTGAGTTTGTTCCTGCTACAATATAACAAATCAGTTGAGTGTTTAGAGGTTGTTGTTGTCTCATCTTTTGTGAGATCTATAGTGGTGATTGGATTACTTTTTGTAGCAGAAACCAACTGCGGGGCAATCTCCACCAATTCATGAAATAAGCTATCATTTTGCCGCACAGTGATATTCAGAGCAGCCTCTTCTAAGTCGGAGATGTGAAGATGGGCCTCGCGAAGCTCCTGCTCCAGTGTAGATGTCCTTCTCAATGTTTGCTCATACTCATCACTGCACCGGTCAAACTTATCCACTATATTTTGGAGATGGTCCCGCTCCTCAACAATACAAGTGTATTTCGAATATAAAGCAGTCATTTCTGTTTTCAATTTGGTATTACTATTGATTAATTGCAAAAGTTCCCTTTCATTATCTTCTCTTTCACTGTTAAGTTGTGCACACAAGTCCTTGGAAACCCTTAATTCCTGCAAAACCAGTTGAAGCTTAGACTCCTCCTGGCGAGCTAAAGCCTTACGGGTCATCATTGTTTACTTTAAGTGTGAAATTATACCAAAAAATAAGCCAAAGACTTGTATCACAATAAGTGTCGGGTAGTTTCTAGGTTAACGGTCAATTATATTATTCGATAAAAATATATAATTTACGATTAAAATATAATTTACAATAAAATATTATAGTTAAAGAACACGAAAACTAGTTAATTTAGTCTTTACTTGGTCACAACAAAGAAAAAAACATTTAAATTGACATAAAAACTACCTGTCACACTCAAGTATTAAATTCCTGCAAATCACAGCAAAATCCAATTTAAAACGTAAAACTTAATAATTTCACCTGTTATTTATCGAATTATGAGCTATAACATTGGAAATGGGCTTTAATTATCAACAATTTGAACGAAATTTAATAAATTACACGGAACACAAAAAATCAGCTGTTTTTTTTTTTTTTAATAATATTTATTCCAAAAAATAAATATTATTATTTAATAATATATTTAATAAAAATTTTAATACCTAAACCGAACTCACTTAGGGGTGTAGGTAGAACAACAACCGTCAAAAATCCCAGCCGCGTGTAAACAGGCGAATTATACAATTTGCCTGCGACATAATGTTTACTATCTTCTAGCCGTTCCCGGCATTCATTTCGGAGATCCCGCGAGAATTCCGAGCTAAAAAGTAGGCACCCTATGTGTTATTCGCTTCGCTTAGTTTAACCTGCAGTATCCCAAATGGTAAATAACAAATTGTTGTTTTGTAGATTATTAAAAAATATTGGACACGTATTTTTTCTTTTTTTACGTTTCGTGTGACGTCATAACTCGGTGCAGTTTGTACGGGGTTTATACCGAATAATGACGTCACGAGTCCCCCAATCTAAACTTTAATGCGCTTTATCTATGTATATTTTCATAAATTTCAAAAAGGAAAAAATACGTGTGTATTATTTTTTTATTTTCTAACTGATGGACTAATTAGAATTTGGATTTTCAAAAGTAGTCCACATCCCCATTGTACATACTAACACACTATGGACTTATACGTCTGGAAATAAAGATACATAAATTACCTCAGACCAAATAAAAAGTAAAGACGGAACGTCTCGAACAACGAAGTGAAGCCGGTTGCGTATGCATGTGGTGATTAGGAAAGTGTATGGATTTGCAAAGTTTACTTAGGATTTATGTTGTCTTTTTCTTGTGAGTGTGTGCGTGTTTCTGTGTACGTGCACGGCGATGGTGTCTTTTTCCTGGCTTCACTTGTTTGTTCTACGCGTTCCGTGTTTAGTTTTTATTTGGTCTGAGTTCAATTCAATTCAATTAAATTCAATTTGGTCTGAGTAAATTATATTATTTATTAAAATCCAGTCAGTAGTTTCTGCGTGAATGAGTAACAAACATACATCCATACATACAAACCATCAAACTTTCGCGTTTATAATATTAGTAAGGATAGATGAAAGATAATACAGATTAAAATTTGATAATCCAGTAAGCCACTCACATTTCACAAACAATGGTGGCATTGCGGAAGGCTTCTCTTGGTAGGTACCTATTTTACTTGTCAGCTGGCACAGAGAACATAATAAAGTAGAGAGGCAAGGTGCCTACATACAGCAATACATTTAATTCAGTGCGCAAACTTTGCCCAATTAAAATTAAATGAGTTTTATTAAGCACCTATTTTTTATTTTGATAAGTCTTAGTACAAAAAAATAAAGTTATTGTTAATGGAAGATGTTCACTTTGAAATTGATTTTATGGCTACTCTATTCGCCGCCGCCGCCCCCCGGCCCCACCGCGCGCCGCCCGAAGCGCTCATTCGTTTTTCGTGCACAGGCGTAGGTAGGTATTTACGTGGGTTACAATGTACCTACCTACCTGCTGATCGCTAATTCTATCAGGTTCGAACCTCAGACGAAATAAAAGTTCGAACTAGACTTTTTAAGATTAGACCGTGATCTGATTTTATTAGAAGAGTAATTCCAATTTTTCCTTCATACTTTCATGGGCTTAGGACCATCAAAATGCAGAAAATAAAGCATTAATTAATAATTTAACCAATTAAATTATGGCACTTTTAAAAACATTATAAAATTAAAATTATTGATATTAGGTAAGTACCTACTCGATCTCGCTCGAAGAAATCGAAAATGGCTTCTTAGATGTCAACCGCCAGTCGAGGTCTTCCAGACCCTTGAGCGTGATGTGGGGTCCTAAACTGACCGTGATCAAGCAGCCTTTGAGTGGCTGCTAAAATTGTCATTTCATTAGGGACCGCGGGGTTTACAATACCATGGGCTCGCATTCAAGGTATGCTCTCCATTACATACATTCTGCGAGCACGTCGTAAACTTTCACCACTTAACAGATACACCCGGACCATCTCATAAAACTCGCGGTTACTAAAGTCAGACATCATGACCTAGGTACGACTACGAGTAGTACGACACACACGCGGCGCAGGGGTTGCGCGGGAAAGCGATAGGACGCGACGTCACAATAGCGCATGCGTAAGCAGACTGTCGGGCCGGCAGTGTCGGCTTATCGGGCGAGCCGCGGGCGCCTGCCCCGCGCGCCCCGCCCGTTTCGCCCGCCCCGCCCGTGTCTGGGCATCAGTTGTCGCCCGAGAGGTTCACCCCCGCTGCAACCTCACCGCGTACGGCTCACGGGTCACGGCGCGTGCATCCACAGCTGATATTATTACGAATAGATAGTATCCATGTTTTACGGATTTAAAGTGGGATAAAAATTAAAAAAAAAAAATTTAACTAATAGTGGAAATGTGTTCTATTACTGATACTGAACCACCACAATTTTTTTGCGCACTCCTTAAAATTTAAGCCTGTATATGTATGTAATAGATACTGATATCTTCCGCAAGCAAATTAAAAATAAAAGCTTTTAAAATCACATTGTACGTTCCGAATTCCGATCATAAATTATGTTTTTACTTTTAAGCTCTGTGTTACTCGAATTATTATCTAAATTGTTATAATTTTGTGTACGTACTGCTACATTCTGTTCTCTATATAAGGGTAACTATCATTGACTAATAGTGTAATCTTGTACCTAAAATTGTTAATATGTTCTTATAGCTGTTTTTGTCCTAAATACATGAAAATAAATAAATAAATAAGTACTCAGGAAAGGTGTACTACGGGTATATCTTCCAGCAAACGCTCATAATATCTTCCCAAAATTTTACTGGCATCCCAGATATAATATATTTGCAAAATATCTACTACATAGCTGTTCCCCGCGGTTTTACCCGCAATAATTTTGGAGTTCCCGCCGGAAGTCCGGGTTACACTATAGCTTAAGATACTCAAGAATAATGTAGCATTCTAACGGTGAAATAATTTTTGAAATCGGCCCAGTAGTTATTGAGTTTTTTCGTTCCAAACATAGAAATCTTTCCTCTTTATTATATTAAGTATTCCATGCGCAATCTTTCGAAAACAGCCTACACTTGAATGATAGACAAACTTACAAGAAGTCTATCACGCATTGGAAGTTATACAACAATAATTGTAGCAGTCTATAAATACTTGCTAGATACCTGAGATTTTATTTTATCTACATTTGTAAGCTGCTGTTTCGTTTGCTGTGATCAGCAATATTGTTGCAATTTCGGCCTGCGAGATGCGTTTACTAAATTTTCTTATGATAATAGTCCGGCATCTCACGACTTGTTTTCTCAGTGACTAATAACAGGCTGATAATTCATGAACTTTTCGGGTTTATCATCCAGTTATCTTAAAATTTCAATAAAACTCACTGTTACTCAGAGAATTACGACACCCCACGAAATCGAAACGTTTTTCACCTGCTCACTTCAATATCTACCCGTTTCAAGAATTTTCTCAGAGGAAAAGCTTGGGCGTCTCGTCGAACTGAACCTATTTACGTAGTTTCAATCTGTGATAAGTCACAGAAAACAAGGCGTGGACTGCCGGGCAAAATGAATAAATGAATGGGCAATGCGTGTCGAATAGCTTGGCGACACTACACTTATTTGTTTTCACAATAAACTATGCACCCTTTCTACTGTTCCGTGGCTCGCGGATTAATACGAGAGCATAATCAAAACAAAAGATGGCGCTGTTTATAATTTGTAATTCCTCGAGAGACGCACCGGTGGTCGTCCGAGACGCGGATAAAATAATATAATCCGATCGCGAACAGATGTTTCCAGGCGTATCTCATTATAATATTAGGGTAACCGGCACCGACGTTGATCTGGTGATGTTTGATAGAAAAGTATTTTATTATTTTGCGCACACAAATAGAATATCTATTTATTCCCGCGGTGGAAATCTTTCATGTAATTTAGCTTGCCCATTTGACCAGTTTCAAGTTAATCGTTGTTGCAAACCATGGTGGTATATTTTGCAAAATCTTTCGCGGAATTCTTGGATGACACCGAAGAAATTAGCCCGAAACATCGTAATCGACTTGCACTCATAATAAATTGCCATTACTAACATTTTATTATCTTACAGCACCGTAAGCACCGTAAAACACAACAAAATCTACTTTTGAGAATTTGCGTCGGATAAATTTTAATTAAATGCAACGTTTGTTTTTTTTTTCAAAACTTCTCCATTCATAGAAAGTTACTTGTGTAGAATCGTGGGCTTTTATACAAACATCAAGCGCATTGGAACGCTGTGTGAGCACGGATGTTTTTGCAATATTGTGTTTACGTGTAAAAATAATATTTGAAACGTGTATCAATGTATTTCTAAACCACAGCACGCTGCGATTCCTTTAAAGCTAAACGGAATTTAAAAGCTTAAAGCGATCACGCTTTTGTCTGCGGACAACATTATGCAGTAAAGAGCCGTTCAAAAGTGAGGAGGTTTAGGCATTTTTCTTCAAAGTCAAAGTCAGATAAAGGCCCATAAATTTGACGTCAATAAATTTACAAGCTGGAGAGAAGCTGCGCAACTAACTCCCCAGTAGCATGCTGAGCAGGTTTCTATGAAAACCTACATTTTATTTAGAAGAAAGTTACAAAAATTATGTTCTGATCTGACTCCTTAATTTCGACAGAGCATGCAAGAGATATCATAATTATGTATACAAATTTAGATTAGGCACTGTTTATGTTCGTTTCTTTTTCTTGTGTGTTGTGCTGAAATAAATGTATTTTCTTTCTTCTTTCATTTCTTTCTTTAATTAATCAACAACTGGATCCAACTACTGGGGATAGAAACATACAATTTTACATAAAGCTTCTTGTTAAACCTGAAACTTCTAGTTTAATAACACTGCATTTTCTTTGCATTATTTTGTAGAGCGCGCAAGCAGCTGTCATTTTCTCTCGGATGCTCTCAATATCATCACAAACCCCGCAATAATAAGTCACGTCGTTATAATCAAATTATAATATCTATATATATACAAATTGCTTCCCATTGTTAGGTATTATAATCCTAACTAATATGTAATACAAATTGGAATTTTAGTTTGTTACGCTTTCACGCCTTATCTACGCTACCGATCATCATGGAATTTTGCATGCACGTTGTCAGAGGTACAGGAAAGGATTTAGGATACTTTTTTTCCTGGAATTCCCACGGGAACCCCGAAGCTGACGCGGCTGAAACCGTTACAAATTAAAATTTACTAAAATCAATTTAATAATATTTAATAGTGACAATGGCTCTTTCCAGCATACCGCTGTCCCCGTTCCGTGGGATTCCCAGTGCAATCAGAGCGTGACGGCGTCAAGTGAGTGTTGGGGAGGCGCGGATACGTTCGCCATATCTTCACGCTGTCTCCCGAGCGGTACCGGCAGAGCGTGGAGGCGCGGCGCTTGCAACGAATTTAAAAACTTTATACGTCATACTTAAATCTATCTAATCTAATCTATAATAAGTATACAATTGTAATAATTATTAATCTAAACTTAACATAACCTAAAATTAATCTAAAATATATTATTAAAAGGAGTCCCTTATAAATCACGTGTCACGTTGTTTGGCGATGGACTCCGAAACTACTGAACGGATTTTGATAAAATTTTGTAACCATTTATAATATGGTCCAACTTAAAAGATAGGATAGTTTATATCCCGGAATTCCCGCGGGAACTCCGTATTTCCTGCGGGAACCCGAAATTCCCGCGGGAACTCCTGAATTATTGCGTGAAAACCGTGATCACCGTAAACTACTGGCAGGGGTACAAAGAAGGACATAGAGTACTTTTTTCCCGGAATTCCCGCGGGAACTCCGAAATTAACGCGGATAAAATCGCGCGGGACAGCTAGTCTAATATATATAAATCACGTGTCTCGTTGTTTGTCCGCGATGGACTCCGAAACTAATGAACGGATTTTGATAAAATTTTGTAACCATTTATAATATGGTCCAACTTAAAAGATAGGATAGTTTTTATCCCGGAATTCCCGCGGGAACTCCGAAATTACCGCGGATGAAATCGCGGGGGACAGCTAGTAACACTATAATTTTTCTGTTGCAATAAAATATATGGCAGTTTTGCGATTACAATATGCACATCTTGACACCTACAATATCTAGTAATCAATCAAAACAAACATACTTGAATAGTTAAAGCTGCCTAAACATGGATAATTAATCACAAAATCGCTATTTTTCCGATTGAAACTGAAATTAAAAGGTTTAAAAGGTTTTTTTTTTGTTTGTTTAATATTTTATTGTTTTTTTTTTATTATTGTTATATATTTTGTTGTTTTATGTCGTGGTGTGTAGGTAAATAAATATATTTCTATTCTATTCTATTCTATTCTATTCTATTCTATTCTATTCTATTCTAAATTTGATAGCAATAAAGTTACATAATTGTCCAGCAGATCTACTTAATCCAACACTAAGCTGCAAGCTTGTGTCGTGGAAAACAAGCAACACAAGGTATATAATATATACTACATATTACATTATTATATTATAATTATATATTAGTACTAGCTGTCCCCCGCGATTTCATCCGCGGTAATTTCGGAGTTCCCGCGGAGGTTGCGGGAAAAAAGTACTCAATGTCCTTCAGTTCCCGAGGGAATTCTGGGATAAAAACTATCCTATCTTTTAAGTTGGACCATATTATAAATGGTTGCAAAATTTTATCAAAATCCGGTCAGTAGTTTCGGAGTCCATCGCGGACAAACAACGTGACACGTGATTTATATATATTAGACTAGCTGTCCCCCGCGATTTCATCGGATTTCGGAGTTCCCGCAGAGGTTGCGGGAAAAAAGTACTCTATGTCCTTCAGTTCCCGAGGGAATTCTGGGATAAAAACTATCCTATCTTTTAAGTTGGACCATTTTATGAATGGTTACAAAATTTTATCAAAATCCGTTCAGTAGTTTCGGAGTTCATCGCGGACAAACAACGTGACACGTGATTTATATATATTAGATGGATATCCCTATACTATTATAAATGTGTTGTAAGTTTGTTTGTTACGCTTTCACGCTAATATATACTCGTACTATGGTGTTTCATTCCGATCAATTATGTGACAGCAAAGAGCTGTAACAGTTACATATGGTGTCTATATGTTTTTACTACTTGAACGAGTAGCAGAAACCGCGCGGCAAGCCTAGCGATAATCTCGCAAAGTCGCCAACTTTCATACCTATAATAAACTCTGAGACGTAAAGCTGTCTTGTTGTTACACACTAACACATAACCTATCAATGTTTCGATGCTGCGCCACCGAGTGATTCATAAGAGAACAGCGTTTTATCGGCTGCACTGAGACCTTTTAATAATTACTTACTTAATTTTAAGTAATAGTACATTATTGCAAAGGCAGCGAAATAGGCAATTGCCATCTCGGCCGGGGCACATATAGTACTTTTCTTAAAAAAATGCAAGGAAATAAAAAAGGGTCTTTTACATAATACATTTAATTTATTAACAAAATAACAACGAACTCCGCCTTACCGTTTTTTTTACAGTTTGTGCCGAAAGGTAAACGCATCTGTGGCTATACAGTCACGAGAACGCAATGTGTACGATAGATGAAAGAGTTCTAAATTCAAACAGCACACCGTTTCATACAACATTGCCGGTGCGCTTTTCGTTCCAAATTCAAAAAACGCGCCGGAAGTGATTTTGGTTTTTCAGTCTACGTAAATATGATACTTCACGTGTTCTTATTCAAAAGTAATGACAATATTTCCGCGCATGTTTAAGAAAAGATCTACTCTTTCGTCTCTGTATTTAGTGTATCAATGAACGAATAATAGTCATTTTAGACGATAAATAATTCTGCAGTATTGCTAAGAATAATAAATTTTTGTCACATTTTTTTATATTGAGTCGCTAGAGAATCAAAGATTAAATTCATTCATAGAAAATTCATTTATTTATTTATTTATTCTTTATTGCACAGTGTGTACAAATGGCGAACTTAATGCCTTGCGGCATTCTCTACCAGTTAACCATTGGGTAGACAGAGAGATATAGAAGATGAGGTGTGCAAACAGAACAATAATTCATTATTCTTTATTATTTTTTACATCATTCATTATTATTTTTTACATAATATGTATTTGGGGTAGGTAATTATTAAAAAGATTAATAAATACAAGATAGGCAAAGACATTCTCATGTATTAAATTCATATATTATTAAAAGAAAGACAGACTTATAACATCCGGGGATTTCTCCCAGATTATGTATCTCTTAAAATCGCTATGATCTTTACACCTGACACCTTATTTGGGCATGGTAATACAGTATCGGGGCCGCCTACGACATTCCGACCTTTGGGGTAAACCGCCCAGTTTACGACGCGCACGTAACGAGTGGATCCGGCCGGTGATCCCGCGCGATCCCGGGTTATCCGGGTGTTACACGGGGACGGCTCCGCACGGTTGGTTGTGCACGTGTATTTCGCCCTTCACCCCCGGGTAATTGAATTGTAAAAATTCACTCGATACTTTATGTTATTAGACAGGTTTTAGTGACACGTATGTTGTTACTGCGGTGTTTTTTCTCACCCTTTCAATATATATATATATATTTTTTATAAGAATGTTAGATAACAGTGTATGTTTTTTGTTTACATTGGGTTTAGTTATTTTAGTTTAGTATTTATTTACAAAAAAGATATATAAATATGATATTAGTAGCTCTGCTTAGTTTAATTTTCACATATATTGTACTAGCTGTTCCCCGCGGTTTCACCCGCATTAATATTAGAGTTTCCACGGGAGTTCCAGGATAAAAAGTACTCCACGTCCTTCTCTGCACTCCTGACAATGTGTATGCAAAATTTCATGATGATCGGTTAAGCCGTTAAGGCGTAAAAGCGTAACAAACAGACAGACAGAGTTACTTTCGCATTTATAATATGAGTAAGGATAATTGATTTTTGAACGAGTTTGTTTAAAGTAATAAATCGTATAAATACACACAAACAAATGCACATCCATACTAATATCATAAATGCTAATTCAAAACTCAGAATCGAGCCTGGGACCTCATGATTAGCGGTAGGTACGGTGACCTACTACCTTTATTTACCCCCCAACTGAATTTACTCTTCCTAGTATCCGAGCTTGTAATACGGGTGGATACGTCGAAATTTAACCCCCCACATATCCTCAAAACACGCCCATAGAATGTAAATGTCGCGGGACGAGTCTCTGATAAATAAAGAAAGAGGTTAAACGGCCGCGGTGAACCTTGTAAACATCATCTCCGTAGGGTTGTCAGTAGCGAGCGCTGGACTGCATTTGCTTCTAAAATATTTTCTTTTGTGAATGCAAACTACCCAAATGTTATTATTAGTAACAAAAAGGTGAATTTTGTTAATTTTCTAAATGGAATTGATTTGGGTATCGTGGAAAATAAACACGATATCCTTCATGCTACCCAAACGTGGAACGAATAATGAATATCAAAAGTCTATAATGTCCCTTTCGGAAGATGGGTTATGTCCCTATTTCTTATCTATTGATAATTTGATGTAAATAAGATATCTAAAACAGCCAAGAAATTCTTGTAAACGTAATAGTGATCAAAATTAAAAAATACAATTCAAAAAAATATATTTTTAATAAACTAATACCTTAAAAATTCTCATTAAGGTAGAATTTTGTGCTCGTAAACAAGTACTTCAAATAACTGTAATCAAAATTATCCATTAAATAAAAAAATAAAAACTGGTACTTTGTAGCGAAAAAACCACACAATATTCGGGTGGCGTAACTTTCAAATATTGGCGTTGAGTCCATTTTGCATTTTACTAACATAACTGTAGAAATATCGTCTAAGTTTAAGGATAAGATGAACGAGGTCCAACCCTAGCAGCTAATATGTGAGTGACAGATGGTCATAAATTACAGACGTCACAAGATACCTTGTAGGGTTGCAGCGTTAGAATGTATGGCTATTGGTTGTGGGTTCGATTCTGGACTATATGTAATATAATATTTATTTATTTTATATTACCTAACATTAGTAATTATTTTACCTTGACTTAGCCGATATATACATAGATAGTAATTATCTAATAATTTGGTGAGTTTTAACAATAAATCACATTTCCAACAAAACCTTTGTACCTTGTATAACCTTAATAAATATTTGTAATATTTGTTTAAAAATTAAGATAGATAGGGAAAGCAGAAAAAAAAGGAATTTCAATATATTTTCTCGCAACTAACATAAAATTTTAGGTGTACAAAAGTTTAATTGCATAAAGCGAATAGAGAAACAGAATATATCCTTTTCATTATACGGTTTAAAAAAAAATTAAAATATTTTATTTTATTTCGGGTACCTAAATATCCGAGTGAAGCTACCCCGGCCAAGGTAAACAGGTTTACGACCGCGGCCCGTCCCGCGGGATACATTTCAGGGCGCCCGCCCGGCCCATAACCGGTGAGTCTACCCTATACGCCGTTACTTAATGACTCTGCATCGATATACGTCGATATCCGATAGTTGACGGCAGTATAACACCAGCATACATGGTCCATTACACGAAACATCTACCTCACGGCTCTGGCGAATTCATAAAATGACCAGGGCCTTTATTCACTATGACCAACAATATTCCTTGCCCATAATGCCATATCCTTTCCATGCCAAGTTATTAGAAAATTATTATTCTTTATGCCATAAGAAACGTTGTAAATGTATTTTTTTGCAGTAAAACTTCTTTGATTACGAGGAAAAGACAGTTGTTGCGGTGTCTTATCTTAGCGCGGCGTGTTATGGTCATAGTGAATAAGGGCCCTGTTCTTCCGCACGGTTTCATACGTGTTAATTTCGAAGTTCCCGCGGGAATTCCGGGATCAAAACTGCCGTATGTCCTTCTCTGTACCCGCAAACGTGTTGTTATCATCGTATATGGGTAAACTGTAGCAACTAGCAATGCGTAACGCTATGCGACATTTCAACATACTTATCTATTTGTAAACGAATTTTTCAATGAAGAAAAAATACACTCAAAATGCTTTACATAATTATGTAGACTAGCTGTCCCGCGCGGTTTCACCCGCGATGATTTCGAAGTTCCCGCGAAATCGTTCCATACAAATTTTGCAATCCCTTTTCATCCCCTTAGGGGTTGAATTTTCAAAAATCCTTTCTTATCGGATGCCTACGTCGTACAAAGAACACACCCTCCAAGTTTCAGGTCTCTACGATCAGCGGTTTAGGCTGTGCGTTGCTCCATCAGTCATTCAGAACAAAGCATTTTATATCATATACTAGCTGTGCCCCGCGGTTTCAATCCAATTTCAATGAAACAAAGCCTATATATAGCTCCAGGCTAAGCTTAATCGACTTGTGAATATCGCACGACAATCGGTTCAGTAGATGCGAAGATTATCGCGAACAGACAGACAGAAAATAATTTTAAAAACTTTTTTTGGGCTTGGTTACTCTTCTTTTATCACCCCTCTTAATTTTAGATAAAAATATTCAATGTACAGGATCGCGGATTCTACTCTTTTATTATAGTATAGAAGATAGATTAACTCATATGAAAACTATTTGTAATAAGTATTTCACTTTTTTTTTCAATTCAAAGTGTGCGTCAAAATATCGTAATGTCATTGGAAAAGAGAGTTTCTATAAAAATGACATTTTATTTTATATTATTATGGGCTTAGGCACCAAAAGGTATGTGATTATTTATTTCTCAATCTTTGGCTAGCAGTTTCACCGTTGTGAACTCTTCTAGGTACCGGTACAAAAAGTCTTGGCCTGACATTAGCTTCCTCCGTACAAAGTTTCATCCATCCCTACTAATATTATAAATGCGAAAGTAACTGTCTGTCTGTCTGTTACGCTTTCACGCCTTAACGGCTCAACTGATCTTCATGAAATTTTGCATACACATTGTGAGAGGTACAAAGAAGGACATAGGGTACTTTTGGTCCCGGAATTCCCGCGGGAACTACGAAATCGACGCGGGTGTTGCCGTGGGGAACAGCTAGTATTAAATAACAAATTTTGTCCAGTATTTTCCAGTTTAGTAGGTACATGTCGTAGGAGAATAATTGACAAAGGTCGCAACGTAGCGAAAATTTAATCCTACTAATATTATAAACGCGAAAGTTTGTAAGAATGTATGGATGGATGGATGTTTGTTACTCTTTCACGCAAACACTACTAGATGGATTTGAATGAAACTTTACAACAATATAGCTTATACATCAGATTAACACATAGGGTACTTTTTATCCCGGAATTCCCGCGGGAACCCTGAAATTAACGCGGGTGAAACCGCGGGGCACAGTTAGTACAATATAAATTCTTCTTTTGGGACGTAACTTCCCACAATAAGAATACTAGGGGGTTCTACTTTCCAGTATGGGTGTGTTTATAAATCTATAGGTACTATAATAAAATCCTACTAATATTATAAATGTGAAAGTGTGGATGTTTGGATGTTTGTTACTCAATCACGCAAAAACGGCTGAACGGATTTGGATGAATATAGGTCGCCTTGTTGTAGGTATCCATATGTTTCTAGGTTTTGTAAATTTTGTGTCTTCTACTGTGTGTGCAATAAAGTATATTTGATTTGATTTGATTGATTTGAAATTTGGCAAGCACGTTGTCAGGGGTACAGAGAAAGACATAGGGTACTTTGTATCCCGGAATTCCTGCGGGAATTCCGAAATTACCGCGGGTGAAACCTCGGGGCATGGCTAGTATGTAGTATATACCACGTGTTGCTTGGTTTCTACGACACAAGCTTATAATAGCTTAGTGTGGAATCAAGTAGATCTGTGTGTTGTGAAATGGATTATTACTAGCCGAAGTACCTAATGACACTCTTTCAGCCATGGTAAGAAGACCGATCAGTGCACACAATCACCGATGTTGAAGATATTCAAAGATATTATGCAGCGGGAAAACACGTAAGTCTCCAAACCCCCACACATCACCAATTCAGTCATTAGTTTTATCATAAACTGAACTATACATGGATGGATAAGCTTATGCCTGTTCCATGGAAGGTAAACCGAGATTATGGACTTTTACTTGCTATGAGTTATGACCAATGGGGATGTTGACTCCTTTTGAAAATCAAAATTCTAATTAGTCCGTCAGTTAGAAAATAAAAAAAACAATAGACACGTATTTTTTGCTTTTTCAAAGAAATTAAAATATAGAGAGATAAAGCGCATTAAAGTTTAGGGTGAGGGGGTCGTGAGTCGTGACGTCATTAACCGCTAAAACCGCCATACAAACATGCATGCATACTTACAATGACTTTAAGGTTCTTTCTTTTTACAGTGATCCAGAGAAAGCGAACTTGCTGAAGGTGAAACGCGCTGAAAACAAGAAACGCAAGTACTCCAGCTCGAAATCAAAATCGGAGAAGACTAATGCTAGCAAAGTACATCAGATACACTTAATACCGCTTCTAAATGCTGGCTGCCTGGTAGTTGCGAGACATAGCGTAACTTCTAACTATCATCTAACTTTCCAGAAGACGGGAGATACCACAGGATCTGAGAGACCAAGACGTAGTGATAAATATAACGTCTATACAGAGAAGAATGATCACAGCAGAACACGCAGTATTGTAAGTTTCTCGATCAAATTGAGCGGCAAATCAAAGGATACCGTTCCTAGCTTCTGATCCCCTGTGACCGCTCACACTTGATTCTACTGAACCTGTTTTGAATATCTTACGTGGTTTCATTAATTTTAACAGACAGACAGATCCAGAAGCATTCATTTTCCTCTTTATTGACTACTAACTGTTGGTAATATCGGAATTTCCGCAAGAAGTCCAGGTTAGTGCCAACCCACACGGTGCGGTGCGGCTCAGGTCAGGCGCCTGAGCCGCGCGGCGCCGCTGCGGTATATTAAAAATGCGTTGTGGCCACACGTCGCTGCGCCGCGTTCGATTCGGAGTCGAGACGAGGCGGGGAGGGGAGTAAGCGGCTCTCTGTTGTTTGTCCTGTTCTGTCACGTAGCGATGGGCATGCCTACTCTTTTTGTCGCCGGCGTCTGCGGCGCGGCGCCGCGCTGCCCGTGTGGTCGCCCATGCGGCGAAATGGCTTAGGCTGCGGCGCCGCACCGCATCGTGTGGGTTGGCACTTACAACAAAGCGTATTACACTCACAAATAACGTGGCATTCTATACCTAAAATAATCTTCAAAATCTACCTCACAAACTCACAGACTTTACCTCTTTATAATATAAAATATTAGCTCTAGAGATGGAGATGGCCAAATTAATATGTTATTTTCAGGACGGTAAGACTTGATTAAGCTTCCAAACCTTTCTTATGTTTTCAGCCATTTCACCAAGGCAAAAAAGAGAGTTGGTGGCTATGGGTAAGAAAACTTGCATTAAATCTTCTTCTTCTTCTTTAATAATGGCGTCTATAATTATAATTTGCCAATGACAATGTTTCTTAATAATAAAAATTTCTTCATCTACTTCTTCAATTATGGCGAAACGCCAATGACAATGTTAGATTGTTCCCCAAGTTAAAACATGGCTCTCTTGAAAGCCAGTTTCCTGCTAAGGGTCTAAAAAAGATGCTGAAAAGTGACTGAAATAACGAAGACAAACGTGACACGCGTGTTTTCGATACGGCTTTCACTTTCATTAACATCGTCGACCCTTGAATCTTGATACATTTTGTATTGTCACTTATCTGTCAAAATTGTGTCTTCACAGGCTGATACTGACAAATCCAAAGATGAAACCTGCTCGTGCGTATCGTGCGCGTGAGTTACTATTACAATAAAATATTACACTTTAGCCTCTGCTTGTAAATTTTTAAACCGACATCCAAAAAGGAGGAGATACTATGTTCGACAGTATGTACTATGTACCTATGTTTTTTTTTAAAGTATATTCACCGATTACTCGAAGATGGCTGGACTGATTTGGAAAATTCGTTTTTTATTCGAAAAGGTGTTCTTCCGTCGTCCCACTGTCTTCAAGTTAGGATCTGATGATGGTCACCCAGGGGATATTGAGAGAAATCTTCAAATATTATCACACAATTTTTTATCGCAGTGAAATTCTGTTTTCTGTTAAACCAAAGCTCTACACTACTTATCCTGCCATTTTAAGTTAATATATACTCTAATACGTTACGTCTAATACGTACGCAACGTTTTGGTTGAGGAACTGTAAAGTTATAAAGTTATAAAGAATAAATAAATAATATACAACGTGTTAATGAATTAACCAAAAACCTGATACACCCCATTTAAAAAAATAAACAATAATGTGACTAAAATATAGTTTATGTCGAAAAAATTAATAGTTTAAAAGTTATTCAACATTAGTTTGGAGGTGACCTATCTACGAAATTTCAAGTGCTACGCCCGCACCTACGTGTCAATGAACGATTCGATTATGTTGCTACGGGCGGCGTACGCGCCAAATATTGTATTATAAATCATTTAGACATGGGCTAGTAAAAATGAAAAAATATAACCTATATTAAAACATGGTGCGATCGATTCGGAAGTCGAATCTGAGCAAACTACTTTCTAGTTTTCAGTTAATTCATTAACACGTTGTAAGTAGGTATATCTGAATGTTTATTATAGTCGTATGATAATATGATTGTAATGATACCCTTACAGTCTCAAGAGGATAGCAAGTTCACAGAAGTTCGGCTACCTCTGTTTGGCTCTGCTATTTTTGGTTGCTATTGGTTTTGTCTTCTTCTACGTTGTACCGTTGCTGAGCTGCGAGAAGAGCAACCAAGACGTTGCCTCTCTCCAGACCGGAGACTTCAATAGTGATGTGTTCACGAAGAAGATTGACCTTTTAACTGGAAGGCAGAGAGAAGAAGCGGCTAGAATGAAGAATAAGTAAGATTTAATCCTTAATATATATAAAATATTTTGTTCTATATTATACCATTATACCATCATAAGACTGCTGCTGATGCAAACACAAAAATGTAGCAAAACTGCAATCTAGCTGGATCCTGTACATTTTTGTGTCTGCTGGATCCAGCAGCTGACGGTGTCACATGTTGAGCGTCACGTGTTGAGTGTCACATGTCGTGTGTTGAGTGTCACGTGTTATGTGTCACGACTCACGTGTTGAGCTGCAATTGGGCCGAATTGTCTCTCCACTCTTCCAACGCGCATTGACTTGGGCTCGAAAGCTTTAATTTTGTAAAAATGTAGTTAGTTGTATAGTCTTTACATTTTTTAACATTATTTTTTCTTTTATCTGCCTTCGAAATGAGAAAAATCAATTGATATCATTTTTTTCTGCGGCAAATACGGTCGGTTACGATATATAAATAACATGTATCTCATTGCAGTGAAGTAATCCAAAGAATGAAAGTAGTAGAGGGGCGAACTGAGAAAATTCCTTCTCTAAACCGAATCTCGGCGGTATCTCTTGTGTATACCTACAACAGGTATGGATGTGTTCAGGGCGTTGTGTAGATTACGAAACTGCTTGTTGTAAAGTTTTTTAGTGGTGGAGGGGATGCAGTGACGTCATAAACATGGCCGCCAATGGTTTTTGTTAATTACATCGCACCTATTAGGTCTATGTGCTTGTGTATGGTGTCATTTGAAAGCTTATTAAACGTTCTTTAATTTATTCCCTGACACCTAAAGCGTATCTATTATATTTAAAAAAATATTTGACAAAATATGATTTTTTTTAAGCGATTTTAAAAATATTCTCATTTTACTGAGAAACCGCTACACTTACGGTAAATTTGTTAAATATAAAAATTATGTACAATTTTATTACCTATTTACAAATGACAGTTTCATTAAAATAGGACTTAAAACAACTGATTTAATTTTATCTTTATCTTTATCTTTATCTTTATCTTTATCTTTATCTTTATCGTTATGGTTATCGTTATCGTTATCGTTATCGTTATCGTTATCGTTATCGTTATCGTTATCGTTATCGTTATCGTTATCGTTTTCGTTGTTTTTCGATTTTTTTAATTCTACTCAATACTAAAAATATTGTTATATTGTTGTTCGAAATAGTACGATAATTATTATCGTAAACATACGATAATTTGTGCCTTCGTACGATATAAGATAGCACATTATTATCGTACATCGTATGATCGTACACATTTATGACAAAAACTATCTAGATATGTCCAAATAGTCATAATCCTGATAAGTAATGGTTAATTATCAGAGAATGCCGCAAGGCATTAAGTTCGCCATGTGTACCTTTTTGTGCAAGTAAGAATAAATAAATAATAATTAAATAAATAGGTAGGTACGATATATTTTTCCGCGTTTCGGCCCAAATACGATAATTTTACGCCCTTGGTACTCTGGTTGATATAATAATAAGCTCGCTTAAGGTTGCCGACACTATAGTCCCATCACGTTAGAAAAGGAGTAGTAGCGCCCGCACAGTACCTCACTTATTGTTATGATTGTTCAGTCTTGACACTCGCGGTAATTTCGGAGTTACCGGGGGAATTCCGGAATAAAATGTACCCCTTAAACGTGTATGCAAAATTTCGTGGTTATCGGTTGAGCCGTTATGGCGTGAAAGCGTAACAAACAAACAAACACACAAACTCACTTTCGCATTTATAATAATAAGGATTTTTAAGGCAGCATTATGAAGATAGCACGTTTGGTTAACAGCATGATATAGTAAGATTTATGTGACATATTTTTACATTACATTAGCTGTGCCCCGTGGTTTCACCCGCGTGAATTTCGGAATTCCCGCAGGAACTCCCAATTTTCTTTAACACAAACCTTTTCCTGATAGTTAAAAACTCAATGAAAAAAGGAATATTCACATCGGTCGAGCCATTCACGAGTAGCGCGACAAACGAACAGCAGTTCTATAAGATTACGATACAACACCTTGCTCCTTGCGCCACAAAATTAGACATACCTCAGTTGTTTTAAGTCTTATTTTAATGAAACTGGCATTTGTAAACAGGTAATAAAATTTTACATAATTTTTATATTAAACAAATTTACCGTAAGTGTAGCGGTTTCTCAGTAAAATGAGAATATTTTTGAAATCGCTTAAAAAAAATTCATATTTTGTCAAATATTTTTTTAAATATAATAGATACGCTTTAGGTGTCAGGGAATAAATTAAAGAACGTTTAATAAGCTTTCAAATGACACCATACACAAGCACATAGACCTAATAGGTGCGATGTAATTAACAAAAAACAAAAACCGTTGGCGGCCATGTTTATGACGTCACTGCATCCCCTCCACCACTAAAAAACATTACAACAAGCAGTTTCGTAATCTACACAACGCCCTGAACACATCCATACCTGTTGTAGGTATACACAAGAGATACCGGCGAGATTTTTCAAAATCTGGTCTCCGCCGCTCTACTAAAGCGCTTGGCGCTGCAAATTTTGGGAATTATGGTAACTGTCTCTGCTTGTCATTGATGTTTTATTTTTATTGATATAATTATAATTTTTCTCATTGCTCGCGCGGAGCTAGTAAATTTAGGAATTAATTCTCTCTTTGCCTTAAGATTTGGGTAGGTCTATTCTTCAGTCACCAGTGTTTTTTTTTTCACTGATACAATAGGCATGTTGACTAATTTTTTATTTTTAGTCCGTCTTGTAGATTATTAAAAAATATTGGACACGTATTTTTTTCTTTTTTTACCTAATCAAAAAATGACGGCGATATATTGAGTTGAAATTTCGCGTGACGTCACTATTCTGACAGTTTGTATGGCGGTTTTAGTGGTTAGGGACGTCACGACCCCCTCACCCTAAACTTTAATGCGCTGTATCTCTGTATATATTAATTTATTTGAAAAAGCAAAAAATACGTGTCTATTGTTTTTTTATTTTCTAACTGACGGACTAATTAGAATTTTGATTTTCAAAAGTAGTCCACATCCCCATTAGAATCTTTCTTATTATCTCGTCCGTGAATATGGTTTGTTTGTCTTAAAGTTGTAACAAAATGATAAACTTTACTGATTTTCAGAAAACCTTGGGATGGAATATCCCATTATAATGGACTTAGCGCTTATTCCGGAATCGGTTAGTGTTCGATAAATCCTAATATTATAAATGGGAATGGGAGTTTGTTTGTTTGTTGCGCTTTGACGCCTTAACTATACCTACTCGACCGGTCACCGTGAAATTTTTCCATACAAGTTGTCAGAATCCCGGAATTCCTGAACTTAACGCGTTTGAAACCTCGTGGAAACTTGTAGTTTTTAATATTTTAATTTCTAAATACTGATATTAAAAGCCTTTATTTAACTTGCAATGTATGTAACTATGTTTGTACGGGTGGAATCTTGTAACTCAATTTTGAAGCAGATATCTTCAACCGATTGGCTGAAATTTTGTATACACGTTTAGTTTGGACGACAATGCATGGTTTATTTATACAGCGCATTTAAATAACAGCTTATTCTATAAAAAAAAAGTTCATTAAATTTTGTTTAATTTTATTAAATTTAATGTAATTTTATTATTTTTTTTTATTTAATTTCATTGTAATTAAATGCTGGTCTTGGTATTTCTCAGGTAACGACTTTGAAGACAATAGTCTCAAAGAGGCGGTAAGTAAACCACAACATGATAGATTGTATTTTATTGCACCGCAAAAATATTACAATAAAAATTAAAAATACTTGAACTTATAATATACTAGCTGTCCCCCGCGATTTCATCCGCGGTATTTTTGGAGTTCCCGCGGGAATTCCGGGATAAAAACTATCCTATCTTTTAAGTTGGATATTATTATTATTTTTATTTTATAATTAATGGCTACAAAATTTTATCAAAATCCGTTCAGTAGTTTCGGAGTCCATCGCGGACAAACAACGTGACACGTGATATATATATTAAGGTTAATATTTCAAAAGGCAGTCTAATCACTAAAGCTGCGTATTAATTTTATCAGAAATGGATTCTATAATATCTGGATTTACAGAATTTATATAATACCTAAATACTCAAAAATTAACACATTATTTAAATATCTCTATTAATATAGTAATTAACACTGGTACAAATTACTCACTTATACAACGTGTTAATGAATTAACTGAAAACTAGAAAGTAGTTTGCTCAGAATCAAATAGCCAATCGATCGCACTATGTTTTAATATAGGTTATATAGGTTTTTCATTTTTACTAGCGTATGTCTAAATTATTTATAACACAATATTTGGCGCGTACGCCGCCCGCAGCAAAAAAATTCGAACCGGTAGGAGCGGGCGTAGTGCTTGGAATTTCGTAGATAGGTCACCTCCAAACTAATGTTGAATAACTTTTAAAGTGTAAATTTTTTCGACATCAAATATATTTTAATCATATTATTGTTTATTTTTTTAAATGGGGTGTATCAGGTTTTCAGTTGATTCATTAACACGTTGTATATCGACTTTTCGAAGATGAAATAAAATAAGGCTGGTGAAATTAATTTCACTATATTATTACATTATTATGACTATGGGCTATTTGACTATTTTTTTATTTTTAGCCCGTCGTGTAGATTCATAAAAAATTTTTACACGTAAGCAAAAATAACGGAGATACGTTGAGTCGAAGTCGTTGACGTCACAAGCAGGCGCAGTTTTAAGCTGCGTGTGACGCTACGAGCGCCCACTCCCGAACTTTAATGCGCTTTATCTAAGGTATATTTTCGTTAATTTGAAAAAGCAAAAAATAAGTGTCCATTATTTTTTTATTATCTGACGGACTAAATATAATCCCATCAAAAACATAAATGTGAAAATGGAAGCCAAAGTTAGTGCTTAGTTGTCGACTTCACCGACAAAAGAATTGACATTTTGGAGCACATGTTTATCTCGCAAGTCTTATGAGCCAAATTTGACATGTTTATGTTAAATAGTTTTTGAATTATGGGGGGGTGAAAAGTGGCTCCAAATGGTTCGTGTAATATTACACACGGTGCTGCTCGCCAGTTGTCAGCTTGAACTTGGCTTGACACGCGCCCGCGTGTCTAGATTTAGAAAAAAAAAGTAGTCAAATAGCCTATTCTATTTTGGTGTCTACCATAATACATATCACAGGCTCCAAGTTCATATTGTCTACCAATCATAAAAGATTTCCAGTCGCCATTTCTATCGGAAACCGGTAGCATTAGCTTAGGTAGATCATATCTTTTAGCCCAGACGCCGCATGGGAGAAGAAACTTGGCACATAAAAATGTCGACCTGTCCCAGTAAAACTGTACAGCAGGATACATAGGTCCCAATAGGGTTTGCTAAAAATCTATATAGCTACGGATATATAATAATAATAATACCGGATCTGTCTGTCGTGTCGCGTAGACGTAAAGCCTTTGAGGTATGTTCGGGGAGTAATTTTTATCAATCTGTATATCCTCACAGCCCTTACTATTTATCCGACATTGGTGTGAAAATATAAATTTATACAACGTGTTAATGATTTGACCAAAAACCTGATACACCCCATTTACAAAAATAAACAATACCTACCTAATATGATAAAATATAAATTATGTCGAAAAAATTTATAGTCTAAAAGTTATTCAACATTAGTTTGGAAGTGACCTATCTACGAAATTTCAAGTGCTATGCCCGCGCCTACAAGCTACGTTTACGTTACGTTTCGATTTTTGCTACGACCGGCGACCGCGAGCTGCGTAGCGCTTGGAATTTTGTAGATAGGTCACCTCCAAACTTTTGATAACTTTTAAAGTATATGTTTTTTCGACATTAAATATATTTTAATCATATTATTGTTTATTTTTTAAATGGGGTGTATCAGGTTTTCAGTTAATTCATTAACACGTTGTACTTGTAGGTATTTTTAGGGAAGGCTATTATAGTCGAATGAGAAATAACCTATACGAAAGTGTTTCTGTCTGTCAGTCCTGTTACCTTTCACGCCTTAAATGCTCAACCGATCACCATAAAAATTGTCACGTGGTCAGGGATACCGAAAAGGACATAGGGGACATTTTTCCCTTAATAGGGTACTTGCATGAAATTTTTTTTTAGGCTATTTTAAAGATGTATGGCCTACTTAAACAAAGCAAGAAAAAGAAAAAATATATATGCATAAATTAATTAAATAGAGCGTTTCAAAGTTCCTACTTTAGACCATACCGCCGAAACGCGGAATGACGTCACTAGTTCAAAATTACGCCTTATTAATCTATGATAGAAATGTCACTGTCGTATTGACAGGGTCATGTGACACTGACAGACAGATAACTTCAATATCCAAAAGCGAAATTAAGGTTGAACTGTGTCGAGTTACTTCCAAAAGTACCAGTAAAGAATCGAAATGCATCTTACCGATGCATTTTAAAGTACAAAACTTCAGAAAATGGAAAATATGCGTTGACTGTATGCACTTAGTTTCTTTTGCCTTCTCTGAAAGAGGTAAATGTTTCCTAAAAAAATAAAAGTGACGTCATATGTCAAGCTTGGCTGTGATTGGTGTTTTGTTGCAACGTTCCGTTTCACAAAATTAAAAGTTGAATATTTTGGAAACTATTGAAATTTTTTTAGTAAATCTTTCACGATAACGCTTTTCTAAGGCTCTTTTTTTGAAATATTGACACAATTTATAATAATAAATTTCATGCAAGAACCCTATTCTCGCAGGAACTCTGAAATAACCGCGAGGAACGGCTGGTTTTATTATAAAAAAACGTGTTTGGGATTAACCTTAATAAACAATTCAGCTGCAAGTCGCTCGATACTCGATCGGTTTTCGATCGTACCGACTATGCAATGGTACTGTGGTAGGGTGTCGTATCGTCCCCTTTTTGTGTTCAGAGTGGGATTACGCGGGACGGGCCGCAAACTGCGGCGCGTGTACTGACGCCGTTGCATATTGGCGAATACTTGGAGAAATTTACTCAATGTTGATTGAATTGAAAACCTAACCTCATACAAAACCCATACTAATTTATTACCGGTCTATCTATACGTGCGAAATTTTCTGCCTATTTAGTAGGTAGGTATTTACTTTTCACGTCTTAGCCATCCAACTTTTTAGTGAATTTTCTCGTACACATACACACACACACACTCACACACACACACACTTACCATCCCTTACTTAAAATTATATGATATTACTAGCTTTGCCCCGCGGTTTCAACCGCTTGAGTTTCGGAATGCCCGCAGGAATGCCAGGAAGGAAGGAATATTTTGTCCGAAAAATAAAAAAAAAAACGTATTTATCATGAAAAATAGCCTACGAATAGTATAAATAAATAAATGAAAATAGTCTAAAATGAAAATAATAATATAAGTAGTAATAATGTAAATAGTCTGAGAATATTCTCAGACCTACCGAATATACACGGAAAATTTCATCAAAATCGGTCAAGCCGTTTCGGAGGTGTTCGATAACAAACACTGCGATACGAGATTTTTATATATTAGAGTTCCAATTTTCTCTATACAAGCTTCACGAGACGTTTTGTATTATTTCAGTAGCTGTTTCCCGCCTTTTCATCCGCAGTTTTCGCGGGAACTCCAAAATAAAGAGTAGATTACCTTTTTATGTATCCCTCATGTGTAGGTGTGCAAAATTTCACGGGTTGAGTAGTTACGGCGTAAAAGCATAACAAACAAACTCACATTCGCATATATACCTACCTAGCTAGCTGTCTCCTGTAGTTTCACCCGCGGTAATTGCGGAGTTCCCGGAGGAATGTCAAGATTAACTACAGAAATAAACCTTCCAGAAATAAAGAATCACTCTATGTATTTGTGAAAACCACAAATCCGTTCCGTAGTTTTGAGTTTATCGCGAACAGACAGCGGAAGCCACTTCATCTTATGTAATGAAGATATTAAGGTTTTTGGGCAGGTACTTAGGTCCGTATTCCAGAAGGTGACTCAGATCACGATTCACTTGAGGTTAGATTTAAGCTCAGATTATAACTCGAGCGTACACCTTATTATAGAACGCATTTTAAGTTCTAATCACTTGAAACTATTCTTGAGTAGAGATTCTGAACTCTGATTGGTTCTAATCACTTGAAACTAGTGTTGAGTAGAGATTTTGGACTCTGATTGGTTGAGTGGTCTTGACATGACAGACGTAAACAAAGATCAAATCTTTGCTTGAGTATAGATTAGCACTCGAGCGTCGTTCTAGAATAAGGAAATAACTCAGCTGATTGTTGATTGATGAATCCCGTTTCGAGTAAGGTTCTAAAATTAAAACTTTGCTTGAAATTAGTTTTAAAACTAGATTCATGACTTGAGCAACCTTTTGGAATACGGACCTTAGTTTTCGCCAATACACAACAGCGTTACTATACATTCGCACGCGGAGTTTTGTCCCGTAACTCTGTAACAGTGGCGTCTATTGTCTCGGGCTCTCTGCCTACACTGGCCATTGTGCAGCTTGAACGTACACCCCCTCACCCCCTCAACCCTTCCGCGGTGGGGAGGGGAGGAAAGATCATTGTTACCTAAAGTCAACAGCATCAAAATGGTTTATGGAAATTTTTCAAAACCTATCTCTGTGATTCAAACGTTTTGCAATTTTTCTTATCTTTTACTATAGCTGTTCCCAGCGGTTTCACCCGCGTTAATTTCGTGGGAATTCCGGGATATAAAGTATCCTAAGTTGCTCCTTATAATATTAGCTATCTGTGAGTGAAAGTCCCGTCGAAGTCAGTCCAGCCGTTTCAGAGATTTGCCGGAACAAACAGACAGACAGAGAAATTTTTTTAAAATTGATTTTTTTATGTAGGTCTCGTATATACTTTTGTATGCATTTAGTGAAAAGCTGTTAATTTGAAATTACAAACAGACACTGCAATTTTATTTATTTGTATAGATTCTAGCTCGTATTACGCTAATTATTTTAACGAAAACGTTTCAACCATAATTATTGTATCTTCTATATATTTACATGATTGAACTCTACGTCAAAATTCGACAGAGTCCAAGAAACCGTTTGAAAACTAATTAACTTTGCGTTCATTTTCTTTTAGTTCAAAAGTCAGTACCTACCTTATATCTTCAAAAAAAATTCAAAATTATTCAAAAAATGTCAGGCAAATTGGTAGAAAATTACTGTCTACTAAGAATATCTGAAGGAATCGTCGCAAATTTGAATCGTGTTGACAAGAAAATATGGCTGAATTTTGTATATCAAGTAACATTATTTGAAAAGAAGTACGTGAGGAGGGCTCCTGGAGTAAACAATAAATATTAATGTATTATATTTAAAAGGTGTTACGGAAAGTCAACTGGTAAGTGCTACTCTTTATACAGGGTGCTGTGAGTACATAAGTTGCTGACATGAGCGAGGTGGTACTGTCCCGGGAGGACCGCGCCCATGCTGCTACCACCTCTGAGTGATGGGTGCCTGGTAGTTGCGCGATACAGCGCGGTCGTTCCATGCCGTACATGAGCGAGGAGGTGGTACTGTCCCAGGCGGAGCGCGCACGTGCTGCTACCACCTCCGAGTGCTGGGTGCCTGGTAGTCGCACGACACAGCGCGGCCGTTCCATGCCGTACATGAGCGGGGAGGTGGTACTGTCCCAGGCGGAGCGCGCACCTGCTGCTACCACCTCCGAGTGCTGGGTGCCTGGTAGGCGCGCGACACAGCGCGGCCGTTCCATGCCGTACATGAGCGGGGAGGTGTCCCAGGCGGAGCGCGCACGTGCTGCTACCACCTCCGAGTGCAAGCCGCCTAGCAGTCGCACGACACAGCGCGGCTGTTCCATGACGTACATGAGCGGGGAGGTGGTACTGTCCCAGGCGGAGCGCGCACGTGCTCCTACCACTTCCGAGTGCAAGCCGCCAAGTAGTCGCGCTACACAGCGCGGCTGTTCCATGACGTACATGAGCGGGGAGGTGGTACTGTCCCAGGCAGAGCGCGCATGCACGTACCACCTATACCTCTTCGAAGTATCGATACTGTTTAGAAAGCAATCATCCTGTACACTTTAAGGGCTCGCGGCACCATTAAATCATACACCTAAGACCGCCTTAAGAAGGCTCGTGCCAAATTTATTGTCGCGGTATTTATTCCCAACAGTATAGGGCTTTTGTGATTTGTGTGTGTCGGGTAGATGCGGGGGGCGGACAACTCTTTTTTGTTTGAATTTAGGGTTCCGTAAAAGTGTTTGGGATAGAAAAACCTTTACTGGGGGATAACGTGTACAATTTCTTTGAATTGACTGTGACTATGATAGTTTGGTTTCTGTATGGCGAATGCCTTAAATAATTTCGTTTATCTAAAGGATTTGGATATGAGACTAATAAAATTTTACTCAAAGAGAAAATAAACAGTTAAAATCGGTATTTAGGAGACATCAACTATATGTTATTTTTATTTACACCTGAGGTCATTGGCGCGTATTTATCTTGCTCAGATTTCATGACGGATGTATTTTACGAGTTACTTACCTACACACTATCTATTAATAAAGAAACGCTCGCTGCTTCAATTTTAGAGATTGAAACCTCAGACGAAATATTTCATCTGAGATTGGAACCCTCGGCTTCTCTGTCGCGGCTCGCACTTGCCTAAATATTTCCTTCCTCTCTAATAATATATTTTATAAGATTTTTTCTCTTTCTAACAAGTTAAGATTTATTCCGGAACTTGTTGCTGGGATAAAGTGCTTTGAGTGCAAGACGGATTCAAGGGGAAAATGGGTGTATTGTTTTTATGTATTTGTATCACCTGCATCTAGTCTTTGAATGTAACGTACGTCTAGACTAGTTGAACCCCGTCGTTTTACTCGAGTTTCATAATTAGTAGTGGAATAAAAAAAATTCTATATATCCGGTCTCTTGCGGTCTCACCCGCGTCTATTTAGGAATTTTCTTTATATATGGATAAATATATCCTATCCCTTATACCAAGTTCTAAATTGCTCTACAACTACACACCAAATAGCTGTTCCCCCATTAGTCTCCTTCTCAAGATTCCCGCAGGAACTCTTGGTTCCAAGATTAAAAGTAAGTCGCTCAAGGTTACTGTAGGCTTCATATCAGTGAAATAATTTCAAAATTAGTCCAATAGTTCCAGAGATTACCATCTACATCCAAAATTAGGAACATCCAAACTTTACCTTCAGAAAATAATATATATAAGAAATGCAGATTTGTAATGCCACAGAAATTACTTATTAGTTCTAAAAGTAGGAGTTAACTGTCGGAATTATTGTAGATTCTTTTAGACTGCACTGGGTTGTGAAGATTTAATTGAGAAGGCGAGCTTTTAAACCTTAAAATACTGGATACAAGTATATAATTATATCGTTATCGTTATTGATCTTACTAATATTATAAACGCGAAAGTTTAAGTTTGTAAGAATGATGGATGGATGGATGTTTGTTACTCTTTCACGCAAAAACTATAGAATGGATTTAAATGAAACTTTATAATAATATAGCTTATAAGTACATCAGATTAACAGATAGGGTACTTTTTATCCCGGAATTCCCGCGGGAACTCTGAAATTAACGCGGGTGAAACCGCGGGGCACAACTTGTAGTATAATATAATTGAAATCCTGATTAATACTTTAACTAAATTAGTAATTATTATAAGGGATTACAATATTAGTATAGAATAACCACTGTTTATACCGTAACTAGCTGTTCCCGCGGTTTCACCCGCGTTAATGTCGGAGTTTCCGCGGAAATTCCGGATCACAATATAGCCTATGTTACTCAAGAATAATGTAGCTTTCTAATGGTGAAAGAATTTTTGAAATCGATCCAGTAGTTTTTGAGTAAAATCGTAACACAAACAAACAAACAAACAATTGATTTTTTATTTGTTTGTTTGTTTGTCTCTTCTTTATATTCCTATCTTTCCTCTTTATAATATTAGTATAGAAGAAAACATGAAAACAATTCCCACTTATTTATTTAAATACAAAATTAATGTCGCAATGTTTTTAAAACGTAAGCGCTAGAAAGTGTACACATAAAATATTATGTCTGCAACAAAGAGCTAGACGGTCCGTCTGTGTGCATGTCTGTCCAGAACAATGGGAGGGTCCCGCGGGCGATTCCCAGATTAAAAAAATCTTACATTAACCATGATGAGAAATGTCTGCAAAATGTTTTTGTGCGGCTTTTCCACATTATCATTATTGTTTACTATTTCTCCCCCGGCCAGTTTGTCTATGGCCAACTTCAAAAGAAAGAGGCATACTTCGTTTGAAATTACACTCAGTATTTTTGTATGATACCAGGAGATCGATTTTTGAATCGCTCGAATATCTCAATTCACATGTGAAATTCAATTCACTGAATCCCATTTTGTCATATTTTTTAATCATTCGAATACGGTGTTGCTGTTTTCTGAAACTCCTTTAGATTTGTTTCATTTGACGCAGAATATTTAAAAACCGAAAGATAACTTTCATAGATTTTCATAAAACGGTACTTAATCGAACTTAAAACGAAACGTTCTTGATGTAAACCTATCAATCATGTCAAATTATGAAAATGACATTATGCCACTAAACGTCAAACTTTCGATCGATGAATTCAAATAAGAGTGGTCCGACCCACTCGTTTCAGAATTCATGTGCAATGACATTTCAAAAATATAATTTCACGGATTCGCATGCGAATCTTGCGATTCCGTGTGTGAGTAGCAATTCGAGCGATTCAAAAATCGATCTTCTGGCCTGATGAGATCGATCGGTATTAACTAGTCAGTCAAAAATATGTCAATTCGCAGGAAGAAACTTTAATGAAAAGTTTAATAAAAGTGGTAGCGGCACGTGCACTCTACGCCTGGGACATGACAGCACCACCTCCTCGCTCATGTGCGCCGCGCAGCAGCCGCGCTGTGTCGCGCGACTACCAGGCACCCAGCACTCAGAGGTGGTAGCAGCACGTGCGTGCTCCGCCTGGGACAGTACCACCTCCCTCGCCCATGTACGCCGCGCAGCAGCCACGCTGTGTCGCGCGACTACCAGGCGGCCAGCACTCAGAGGTGGTAGCAGCACGTGTGCGCTCCGCCTGGGACTACTCCACCTGGGGCCACTCATGTACGCCACGGAGCAGCCGCACTGTGTCACGCGATTACCAGGCGGCTAGCCCTCAGAGGTGGTAGCAGCACGTGCGCGCTCCGCACTGGGTGTAGTCCACCTGGGGCCACTCATGTACGCCGCGGAGCAGTCGCACTATGTCGCGCGACTACCAGGCACCCACCACTCATAGATGGCACTTTAAGAGAAGCATAATTAGAAACGCATAGCGAAACATAAAAACAGTCTCGAACGTCTAAAGAGCTACCATTACCCACCAGACTGTACGAAATATCAGGATATCATCACAGCCGCACACAAAGAGGCTGGCGACTCGCAAAGAGGCGCTCCCGCCGTCTCCGCGCTCATTCAGAGTTCAAGTTTCATTTGCTCTGTACTCACCGAGTGGAATAGAACAATCTACTGGTTGTAGTCTAGGAGCTGGTGTTACAATTATTATTTATATAAGTAAATTACATTATAATATTTTCAACAATAATTGTGAACACTTAAGAAAGGTTCCATTTGTAAAAGATTATTTAAAGATGAATCTGCAGTCAGTTGAAGACAAAAATAATGAAATCTATAGTTATGTTTTTGTATGATTATTAAAATAATATTTATATAACACAATCATGCATTGACTCAAACATAAGTTTTTTATAGTTTACACAATTACCTAAGTACATCACGTTTATCTGTTCTTTTATGATAATAATATTGTTGCTAAACTTTTTAACTCAATGCCTGAATCACTTTTTAAATTAAATCTTTCCCTCTCCGTCTCTCTGCGTTATATCTTTCTTCTGTCTCATATAAATAAATATGCTTAAACAAGATACGTCCTTGAAACTAACTCGACTCTTGTCCAATCATCGAATCGCCATCTAAGAAACACTTCAACAAAGTTTATATTCCTGAATTTCTAAACAAAACAGTCTACGTAGGTATCTACCCAAAAGAAACAGTTTGTCACTATTTTGCCTTTCTTTTTGAAGTGAAAACTTCTCTAGCACAGTTCTGATTATAAATTTGATGAAACGAAAAAGCGACTCTAAAAGAGACAGACAAATTCTACGCGATAGTAAGATAGAATGCAAGTAGTAAAGGTTTCACTTCTGCCGTTCTGTAAGCACCGCAAATGTCGGCTCCTCGACTACAACATTATGATGAAGCCAGCAAAAATAAACCGCATACCCAGACGTGCCTTCGCTTAGATATTAAGTATGCGGACCTTTTAAAATATTTCATACTTACGTATTTTAGTACATCTTATGTACATATATTATTAGTACAATTTATTTAAAAGTAACGGACACACTAATATTGTAAACTAGCTTTACCCTGCGGTTTCACCCACGGTAATTTCTGGGTTCCCGCGGGAATTCCAGGATAAAAAGTGCCCTATGTCCTTCTCTGTACCCCTGACAACGTGCGCGCCAAATTTCATCCAAATCCGTTCAGCCGTTTTTGCGTGATTGAGTAAACGTATGCGAGGATAAGAGCTCGAAGGCGCATTTTCATCCGACTTGCTTCAAATTTATCGTCACTGCTCAGCTCCTATGTGTGTTGGCGTTATGTTATACAGCCTATAACCTGCCCAGGAGTATGGACTACAATCGTACCAAGTTTGGTTAATATCCCTTCAGTAGTTATTGACCCATGCGTGCACATACAGACAGAGAGACAGACAGACAAAAAATTTACTGATTGCATTTTTGGCATCAGTATCGATCACCATTCATCCTCCAATATTAATTTTGAATATACATATATTCAATGTACAGAACCTCTCTACAGTTTTATTATAAGTATAGAAGAATAGCCCCGGTATAAACTGTACCAGATTTTGACGTCACTTGAAATTTCAACTCAATGTATCGCCGTTATTTTTTTAAATTCGTGTCAAATACTTTCACTAATCTACACGATGGACTAAAAACAATTTTATCAAGTAGCCAGTTCCCGAAGGAGTCCCGAAATTTAGGCAAGGAAGAGCGTTTTCTTCATTAAAACGCAATTCGCCCCCGAAATGTAAAATGCGATAAGCCATAAAACACAATAATTTGTGGCGCCGCCGCGCGAACTCACTTACCTCGCTGCTTGTAATGTATATTCAATTCATAAATATTGTCCTTTAATTGCAAGCAGGTGTGAGGTTAAGTGACGGTGGGCGTGCCCCCCACGCTGGTACTGTGGGTGGGCGAGGGGGACTACGCTGGGGGGCGTAATGGCACTAAACGATTAAAGTCAAAAAAACCCAGCAAGCCATCAGGTAAAATTGTAATGAAAATAATGTTTTGTGAAGGCATTGAAAAACATGTTTTACCTATATTAATGAGATAGTATAAGTTTAAAAGTTTTTAACACACTTTCAGTAAAATTTGCTGTAATTTTGGTTCCTGGAATAGAATTATGGCAGTACCTACATAGAGCACTTTTCATCCTCGAAAAATGTACATTAATTAAATAAATTACTTAAAACCGCGGGAAAATAACTAGTAAAGTAATAAAACTAAATGAAACGCTAAACAACAGTAAGTTCTAAGGGTCAATCTGGAATCGAACTCGGGACCGACCGATTCCGCACTCCCTCATAATATTAATGTAACTTAAACTGTTCTTTAATTATGCCTTCGAATATAACTTGCAAATGCTCCTTACTCACACGTCATATGTGTGTTGCCGTCTCGCTCTGACCGACGGGGTTGAAAGGAGACGGCGACTGATTTAGTTGTGCCCGTATGTCACAAGGCCGTAACGGGTGCTTAATTTCGTCTCGACTTAAGGGGTAGCTTCTATTTATTTATTTATTTATTTATTAGGTTCTCCAACAATGAGTACAATGCTTATAAAATAAATTCATGTACATAATAATATGCTTATTGCCTCATTAATTATAGAAGAACACAACATGCACAAAAAAAAAATAATAACAAAATCAACAAAGGTACAGGCGGCCCAAACCAAATTCACTGCGAGTACAACACTGTGTGCTCTCTGGTCGCATTACTCCTCGCAAGCAGTAACCTCTTTAATTGCGGAATAGACGTAGTAGCCAAGTCAACGTCATTTTGATGATCTTTATATATATTGTACATCCTAGAAAGAGAACAGTGAGACCTGTGGTTGGTGCGAGATTGGTTCTACCTAATATTTTATTTGTGTGCTATTACGGCGGCTTCACCCGCGTTAATTTCAGAGTTCCTGCGAGAATTCGGGGGGAAAAGTACCCTATGTCCTTCTCAGTACCCCTGAACACGTGAGTGCAAAATTTGATGATGATCGGTTGAGTAGTTAAAGCGTGAAAAGGTAACAGACAAACTTCTTTACTTGACTTACTTTTGAATGTACTGGGGAGTTAATTAATTAAGCTGTGAAGGACAGATAATTATGTAATGGGTACTGTCATAATTATTCTGTAATTTTATTGACGTGAAAAAGAACCTTACCTACCTACATATGGGCTAACATTGAATAAAATTCTTGCTAGCTGTTCCCGTAGTTTCACCCGCGTCAAGTTCAGAGTTCCCGCGGGAAAAAAGTACCCTATGTCTTTCTCTGTACCCTGAAAACGTGTATATAAAATTTCATGACAATCGATAAATTAGTTAAGGCGTAAAAGCGAAACAAACCAATTAACAAACTCACATTGTACAAGTAATATTAGTTAGGACTTAGGATACAGTTTAAAAATTCTACTTTCTACTAATATTATAAATGTGAAAGTGTGGATGTTTGGATGTTTGTTACTCAATCACGCTAAAACGGCTGAACGGATTTGGATAAAATTTGGCATGCACGTTATCACGGGTACAGAGAAGGACATAGGGTACTTTTTATCCCGGAATTTCCGCACGAACTCCAAAATTACCGCGGGTAAAACCGCGGGGCACAGCTAGTGAAGTATATATTTTATTTGTAAATCGCATGCAGTTCGCACCTGTTATGTATGACACTTGGTCTTTTTTTTACTGTAAGTGTTAGTGTTTACTATAATGATGGTGTAACTTTTAAATAAATAAATGAATAAATAAAACTTTGAGAGCTTCCCCTTAACTAATTAAGTGAAGTCCACAATAAATACCGGTCCATATGTTAGTTAGTCGAGCTGGTACCGCCAAACTTTCCGGTCAACAAATCACTAATTGAAATTTTGGAAACTTCGAGGGTAGGTACCTATATCATAAAATAATGGTTTTACGAGTCGCGCAGGCGAGCTGTGGCACAACAGAGAAAATAATGTATCAATTAGAAAGGCATTGTATGCGGGGTAGATATGAGCAAACGCTCATACTTACATAATTCAATTTTCGATACGTAGGTCTTCGCTTCCCATCAGGCGGGATAGGAATAATGACTAATTTTTATTTTCTAGTCCGTCTTGTAGTTATTAAAAAATATTGGACACGTATTTTTTCTTTTTTTACGTAAACAAAAAATAACGGCGATATATTGAGTTGAAATTTCGCGTGACGTCACTATTCTGACAGTCTGTACGGTGGTTTTAGCGGTTAGTGACGTCACGACCCCCTCACCCTAAACTTTAATGCGCTTTATCTCTGTATATTTTAATTTATTTGAAAAAGCAAAAAATACGTGTCTATTGTTTTTTTATTTTCTAACTGACGGACTAATTAGAATTTTGATTTTCAAAAGTAGTCCACATCCCTATTCTATGCTTCTCTATATACCTACCTACTGTTCAATTACAAATTTTGGTGCACACAACGAAACGTAGCTTTCGGAAGTTAGACTAACAACCTATGAACCTGTATTTAACCCAGATTATACTGCTGCAAATGGGCAATGCCGAAAAATAATATCGAATAACTCTTGCCGGATTGCCGCTCAGGGGGCGACACCTGGGACACTTTTAAATAACCGCCCGCCGACATATTTATAGTGAAGGGTTAATATACAAAATGGCGGCCGAGCGGGTGCTCTCGCTGCTAATGGCCTCCTTGGACTATTGTTATATAAATAATTTGCCTCGAAAACGAAATGTGTTCTTTTTGTTTAAATAAAAAATAGTGTTTTGTTTTTTCTCCAGATTCTATATTTTTTTTAAACTGTTTTGATCCGTTTTTTTTTTCAATTAGGTACTACGTATGGGTACCTATTTTGTGGCAATCTCATTATCATTTTGCAAGTAGCTATCTAGCCATTAGAGTGGTTTATTATACAAACAGAGCATAGACAACCAAAAAGTCCCATTTTTCTTAGCACTCGAATTGGTATGAATAAACTTCACCAGCCAGTTGCGAACACTATATCATAGAAAAAAAACGACCAATCGAAAAGTTAACAATATGTATAAGGGGGTCTTAATGTACCTGCAATTGCATAATTACATCAAAAAGTAGGTACCTGAGAGAATCCCAACAACGCGTTCAATAATTAACAAAACATAGAATAATACGTTGAACGGTTACAGATGGAGCAAACCGACTCTGCTGATGGTCCCATCACCGCGGAACTGTCCAACGTCTTGGGCACGAACAAAATGAACATCGAAGGAAGCGATCGCTTGAAGGGTAAGTAGCTAAAGTTAAAGAAAAAATTTCATTTGGTTTTTCATTGTTTTTCTAACCTTCTCTCTTTTTACTCCCAAAGCACTGTTATTTCTCCTTTTCAGTTACTGCTTTTCATTTTATAATCAGTAGTGGGTATTTCCCCCTCAGTAACACCCGCTGAAATCTTTTCATCATAGAGGTGTTGGACTCCCAAAAACATTGATATTTTTTGTTTGAAAAGAAGTGCCTCAATACCGATTTCCATCACTTACTCTATGGTACTTTGATAAATTCTAAAGCATCTGATAGAAACTTTGAGCCTTCTTTCCATTCTTTTAGGGGTAGAATTTCCAAAAACTTATTTCCTACATTTGTTCGTATCGTTTTTTTTATTTAATACGCATAGGTTGGGTGAAAATTTCAATTTTTCAGATTTCTACAGAAAACTGGTACAGACAGATGCGAAAATTAAAAACATGAAGAAAGGCTACTACGACTTTACTCTGCTCAATACGATGCAAGACGAGAACCAATTCAAAACTGAACCGGACAGATCTAAAAGATCGTTGAAATCATTGAATAGAGCGAAGCATTCGTACGAGAAAAGAAATCCCTACGAAGATAGTCAAAGACTTTCAACGAAAACCCCAGTAATAGAACAATCGAATCTAAACAAATTCAATCTCTACTATCCACCATTTCTTAGTGTGGATAAAAACAAACAATCGAGAACCAAAAGAATGCACAATGAAAGCCAACCCACTGGGTTTGTCATTGAAAAGAAGAAACTGATTATTGAATATGAACCCAACAAGAAGAAGTTTCCAAAGTGCTCGCACGCACCGAAGGAGTCGAAATCACACGAGAAACAATTGAAGCATCCGTTCTATAAGAACACACAGAGGCTGGACGAGCTTTTGGATAATTTCGTGAACAAAAACATCAATGATGTACTAGTAAACCCTCTCGCTCTGAATCCGTTATTGGATGACGGTGTGAGGACTCTACAGCCATGCAAACATAAACATCCTAAAGTCGAAGACGAACGAGAGAAAATTAAGAGTATAGAAACGAACAATCAGCGAGCGACAATTAAAGATTCTGATATGCATTTCGATAAGTATGACGACTTGAATAGATTTGAAAACGAATTGACATTATCTCCTTATCTTATCCTGAGTACGTCCCCTGTTAAGTAAGTAATTCTATGACTATTAAATGTCACAATAATTTAGAAAAAAATATTGTACCCATTCAAATCTGATGTACCTAGTCAAAAGCCTTCAAAATTCTGCACAACCAGTACACATGAAATTAACTCCTTTGATAGCGGTCTTTCCATGCTTTTTAATAAAAATGCGTTTGGTTTCCTATAAATCCCAATATTTTGCCTTTTAGGTAATGATGGATGACGCTAAATTATTTTGATATTATACATTAAAGGCCAGTTATCTCTACTTTCATTTATGCTCCTAGTTTTTATTATAGATTTCAACAACAGATATTTATTTTTCGAGTACTTTATCTATGTATTATAGACACTTATACCAATTGTTATCATCATCAGGACTGATGAAACGAAACCCACCACTAAACATTCGCTGAACAAAATAGGAAGGCTGCCAGGAGTTCGCAAATTATTACAAGTCTACGACAAAGATGAAAACGTAGATGGGATGGAGGAGCCAGAAAAAAAAATGAATGACAGATATAAACGAATGGAGGTGGGTACCGATGAGAACATCTATCCCCAAGGAAGTCAAGGAACTATTCTCATCCAGTCAGCAACTGAAGTAGTGTTAGGAGTGATTTTGATGGAATACAACTTCAGGCTGATTTTTTAATCCTCAATAAGGTTAAACCTAAGAATCAGTATAAAAATTAAATATTTTTTCATGGACGACATGAACTTGCAGTTTTCAGTCGATTACAAATAAACCCTTAAATGTAAATAACTACGCTCATTTGCAGATGTCTCAGAATGAGGATCCAAATCCTTATATTAGAAAATACACAATACCAACCCTAGTAAATAAAAACTGGAAAGGACCCATGCCTTTGTACCCAGACGAATTAAACTTTATGATCAAACAAGCAGCCATAGGTACAGTTAACAAAATCTCAATGCCAGTCAACACCAAAGACATTCCAGCAGAGTTAGACGACATGGAAAACAATATAAACGATATGCAATACGTTGAGGACTATACACAAAATAAATATGATAAATTAGTTAAAATGGCACAAGCTTACAGCGATTATGGCGTATTAGATGGTAAGAAGGAACCAGTCACGGTCAAAGACGTGGACGATAAGAGCAAAGATCATAGAGTGAAGTTATCTATGGATAGAAATAAAGTTAGTAATGGTGAGTTTCTTAACAATTATTAATTTGTGATGGCTCCCAATTCTCATTATAAATAAATTAATTTATGAAAAAAAAAAGAAATCAATCAGCAAGTCAAATTAGTTTTGCGTATTGCTTCTAACTAATACCTAAATCGGTATTTAACTCTCTTAACAAAATGCGGTATTTTCAATACAGTTCTACCACCAGAATCTGAAGGTATAAGAATTGAAGTAAAACCGAATACTAATAGTGAAGATACGGGTATAGGTCTGATCAGTCAATTCTTCCATAAACACGTCAAATTAGTAACAACAACGCCAAAATATCTGTCAACCGATTATCTACCTTCATTAGACATAAACTTGGGTGGTGTGAAGCGTTTTGATGATAACCCATTACAAGAAGATAGAAATGAAAATAACAAGTTCATTGGTAAATTTAAAAAATCATTCAATTCAACGTCTGATGAGTCGGATCCACTTAAATTATTTGTGAAAAATAAAAACACGATTGAACTAGAGAAAAAAATTGAGAGTGATGAAAAATATCGCAATTATAAAGAACCTTACGATAATAAGATCTTTTTCAGTATAGGAAAAGGCAAAAGGTCTTTAAAGTCAGTGGACGAAGACGTTACTGATTCTAAGTTAACTGACAATAAACAAAATGAATTTAAACTTAGTGGATTAAATAATACAAATAAAACAGTAGACCTTGGTTGGAACATGATAAATTCAAACCATAATAATTACACAGAAAGTGATTGCAAAAAAATTAAACATAACATCACCTCATATGGCCCTATAAATTTAAATAACAGTAAAATAGAAGATAGTAATGTGACAAAAAATAATAAAGAAATTAGTCCACTGGAATTTATACTGATGATGTCCAATTTTTTTCATTCTCTGGCTAATTTTGCTCTATCTAATAGCAGTACTGGATATAATGCCACTGAGTAAGTTTATAGAAATATTTAGCGTTTTTGGAACTGTTTGATAGAACTGTTGATAAATTAACTAAAATATATCTTTTTTAATTAATGCATGAATTTTAGTTGTAGAAGTGGTAAATTAAAATTTTATACCTTTTTTTTCGTAACACTTGCTCAGACTAAATTTGAAAACCAATGACACGGAAAGAATGTTGAAAATTAAAAATATAACAAGTGACATACTGTATCCCATATATGATGCTGATATGATTGAGAACATAGGACATAGATCTAGAGTATTAATGTCTGTCGATAGCAAATATGAGAATGTAACTGAAAATATTTATGAAAAAAACGAAGAAAACGTGCCTGCTGAAACAGAGAATAACATCAACACATCAGGTAATAGTAGTTTTGGTACAATAGTTAATTTCACTTGTATTTAATATGTAGTCGTAATTTTAATAAAGAAACAAGACAGAAAAATATGGTTAAGAACTAGCTGAAAAATAATAATCAAATATAAGGCTTTTAAATTCATTGGATCTAGCGTTTTAGTATTTGTTTCTTTACAGATACAAATAAACCAACACAAAATTCAACCAAATCCGTACAAAACATCACATCAAGCCCAAACAATTTAACCGCAGATATTAACGACGAAGTACCATCAAATGAAAGTAAAAAAAGCTTAGGTAACAATAATAATGACACCAAAATAGTTAAAAGAAGCGCTCCAGATGATAGCAATATGATATTCTGGAATGATATATATGATGATGAATACGGAGTTAAGTATGACCCGATAATCGATGATCGTAGAAGGAATAAACATGACGCTAAGCAGAAGGACTTCATTAAGAAATCTAATAGATGGTTTCATGATAAAATAAAGATTATTGGTGATAGTTTCAAAGGATCCAAAGAAAATAGTGAAGGAAAGACGAGAACGGGGCGTGCTGTTGACGGTTACGGGTGTGTAATGACTTTTGAAGAAAAAAAATTGAAACAAAAAAAAATATCTGGGGGCACGGTAGTGCCCCCGCCAAGACGAGCCAGCAAAGCGCAAGGGCACTACCTATCTTTTCTCGAAGCGTTTCGTCGTTTTTTTGAACCCTTGTAACTTGGGTCTGGATTATACCAGATAAACAAAATTTTCGGAATATGTTGTCAATAGCAGACTTATTAAATGTATAAAGTTTTAATTGTATAGCTCCCATCCTTTAGATTTTATTGATATCTAAAAAACCTCGATTTCGTCACTGACTCACTGATGATCATCAAAATTCTTAGGGTACTTCCTAATGTCCTAGAAAGCTGAAATTTGGTATGTAAGCTAGTATTAGTAAACAAACAACAAAAAAATTATAAAACTTGTAACTTTTATCTCCCAACCCCTTAAATTAGGGGATGGAAGTTTGTATGAGACTTCTGCAATTTTGACTTACAAAAAGAAATGAAATCCCAACAAAAACATTTTCATTTCGTTACTACAAAGAACTATTATTATATAACAGAAAAGTAATGAAAAATGGACCAATTTTTCACCTTAGGGCCTAAGGGCCATGTGAATGTAGCGAAATGGCCAAGCCACATATTTTGGCTAAGGTGTAGAGTTTGTGAAGTTAGACCTTGTAGAGTTAAGGCGTGTAGAGTTAGAAGCTTGGCTCTACATAAGATCTGATAACTTTTTGAAAGTGCTGGCATATGGTCTCGTCTTGGCAACATTTTTCATGAAAATGTTTTTGTTGGGATTGTCAATTTTTCCTTAAACATTTGAACCAGCCAGGAAATTGATTGGTTGAATTCTTGATCACTTTCTGGTATGTGTTAAATCTGAAACATTGTACAGCAATTTTTGTTCCTGACAATCAATATAGTGGATTTTATTAGTTACTTACTTAATTTTGGAAATTATTCACATTTTTGTTTAACATTTGCAGAATTCACAGTTTCAATGCTGAACTTGACGGCGGCAATACTTTTAGCAATGCCGAATCTGAAAATGTTAAAGAAGTAAATAATAATGTTAGTAATGAAGCTATTATATATTATTATAAACATATTATTATAAACATTAGTGTTTATAATTAATAACTAACACTAATGTTTATAATTAATAACTTCATAAAAAACAATTAACCTACCTCCACCAAGATAATCCTACCTTGAATGATCCTGATTGATTGATGAACTTTTTTCTTCAACTTGCAAAATTAGCTCTTATCGCTTTTGGGATATCAGCTTGCTCTTATTCTTAAGATATGTGAACAATAGTCTCCCTTGAGGGCCCAGTGGAGTGAGGACAGGGCCTTGCGGTGCGTACAGACTATGTAACATGGTAGATAACTTGTGATATATAACAAAAGTGTACATATTAGAATAACAATGTAATATAACAATGTTTTCGTTTAAATAACAAAAAAAAGCCAACGTGATTAAGTTATATAACACGTTATATAACATTCTGGGTCCACATTATCTGAACATGTTATACGACAACATGTTTTGTTATATAGTCTGTACGCACCGTGGGATTTCGCATGCACACACACCCTTTTGACGTTTCTTTACTTAATCCTTTACCGCAAAGCCCTTTCAAATCGACACTGACATTCATATTAAAAACATTAGAAAAAATAAAAACATTAGAAAAAATCCATACCGATGGAAGTCCAAGCCACTGAATTTCAACATTGGGCTTATCACAAACCTATCTCCTTCTTATACCATCTAGGAAGAATCCGAAGACCCGAAAACTTCCACCTTTGCCTACATGCGTTCTGTGATGAAGGAAACATGTAAGCAAGCAGCTCAGGCAGTGCAAAAAACAAGAAGTTTGCAGCGTAAGTAATTAATTATCACATAG
Organism: Zygaena filipendulae; assembly: GCA_907165275.2. Classification (NCBI taxonomy): domain Eukaryota; kingdom Metazoa; phylum Arthropoda; class Insecta; order Lepidoptera; family Zygaenidae; genus Zygaena; species Zygaena filipendulae. Next base: position 5,466,192 of record OU015677.1, on the reverse strand, counting down.
CTTATATCTTGTAGCTGCTCAAGAGTCGATCACCCCATGATATTGTCTGTCTCGCTTATTGCACTGGAAAATGAAGAAGACATACTATGATTCGGGAGTGTATCCAGTTTGAGTATTGTTTATTAGGTCTTTACAGTTAAAAATTCTGCGATACCCACTGTAATAAATCATTTCTAAAATATTTCATACAAAAAAGAAATTAGAAGATATAAGAAGATAGAAAAAAAAAAAATGATTTGAATTTCGAATCTATTACAGTACTTATAATAATTATTTAAAAAATTATTATCTGTGCTATTAATTTAAGTTTTGTTTCATAGAATACCAGATTCCCGAAATCTACTCGCAATCGGATTATTGCAATCGCTAATGTTGCATTGAGACTTATTAATATTGTATTATTTATTGTTTTTTTGTATAGTCCGTGAAGACCATAAGCAAGATGAGATGGCGACGTCCCTGATGCAGCAGCTGGTCAGGTTGATGACAGACGTAGTGGACTTCCAAGTCCAACAGAGGACGTGTCTGCGTGAGTCATATTATCACTAACTAGCCGAAGTTTGGCCGGATTTTCACTCCGGTACTCGACTTTTTCCGTAAAACAAACTTGAAATACGTGTTTCTTTACGTCGATGTTTTATCTGCTTATGTTGTTCTTTTTTAAAAACTCTCTTTAAAAAATCTTTGTTTTGTGGTTACCAGTTTTGGTTGAACGTGAATGAGTCAGCGAGGAGAAATTTTTCGCTGGAAAACTTGCTAGCAGTGCCAGAAATAAATAAAATTTAAGTTTAAACTCAAAAAAGCACTGAATTTAGAACTCAGAACTATAAAGACCTATACTATACCTCTTTTGACCATGAAGCGACTAAAAGGCATACTTGAATATTTCTATTACTATCTGAGTTTTATTGGCTACTTGACAAAATTTTGTTTTTAGTCTGTCGTGTAGATAAAAAATATTGGACACGTATTTTTTTTCTTTTTTTACGTAATCCAAAAATAACGGCGATACATTGAGTTAAAATTTCGCGTGACGTCACAACCCGGTGCAGTTTGTGTGGCGGCTTATCCTGAATAATGACGTCACGAGTCCCCCACTCTAAACTTTAATGCGCTTTATCTATGTTTAATTTGAAAAAGCAAAAAAATACGTGTCTATTATTTTTTTTATTTTCTTACTGACGGAATAATTAGAATTTTGCATTTCATACCCTGGAAAATACCCAATTCAATTCATTTAAGTAATTTTGGTATTCATTATCTCATTAGAATTGCCATCAGATTTACGCGACTTCCTGCAATGGCTGACTTCGCCCAGTAAAGAAGAATCCTCCGCCGGTGGCAAGTTGAATATCAAGCTGCATGACGATCCTTTTGTTGTGGGGACTGAGTATGGGATGAAAAAAGGTATTCTTTGGGAACTTTTTTCTAGATTATGTCAAATAATATTTAAATTTTGAAAAGACAATGACGCATGCGAGAGAAATTGATGGCTGATGGAAGAAAAATAACACCGAAAAAAACATTAGGATTGTGCCATTATGAAATTGTTTTCCAATATTGAGTTCCCGAGGGACTTTCGGGATAAAAGTAGGTACCTTATGTCCTTCTCTGTACCCCTGACAACGTGTATGCAAAGTTTCGTGACGATCGCTTGAGCCATTAAGGCGTGAAAGCATGACAGACAGACAGACAGACAGACAGAGTTACTTTCCCATAATTATAATATTAGTAGAGATTTAATTCAATCAAGTTTCGAATTCCTCTTAATCACCGTTTCTTAACCCTTATAAGCGACACTTTTGGGATGGAACAATTAATTAATATGAAGGTACCTATAAAGATGTTTTTTACCAAATCAACGGATTCCATTCCCTGCTAAGGAGATTGATTTTTTTAATCTCAGCTGACAATTTGTTTTTATCATAATCGGCTTTTTTATTATCCAAGTGAGTAGTGACGGACTAAAATGAATTTTGATTTTCATACGCCGATCACATCCCTGTTGGGTTTCAGATAGTCCAGCTGATCGTCTACTGGATGTAGTCCCAACGCCTGCGAGCGAGAGCGAGGAGGTCCACGACTCCAGGTCCGACTGTCTGGGCACCATCAGCGCCGTGCAGGACTTGATGCAGCAGTACGATGAGATGAGCGATGAAGACAAGGTTCGAAACACATGCCTACTCACACGGGCGCGCGCGCACACACGCACACACACACACACACACACACACACACACACACACACACACACTCCGTCCTATTATAAATGCAAAAGTGAGTTTTTTTTTGTTTGTTTGTTATGCTTTCACGCCTTAACGATACAGCGATTGGTTGGTGCGTTCGGATCAAACGTAGGTTCAAACCCTAACAAAGAGCTTGAGCTGCCGGTGAAGGAAAACATCTTGAGGAAACCATAGCATGGTGGTAGGGCTCTCTAGTGCCCGGCTGGCTAGCTACCACCTTCGAGTTGCAAATCTGTCGCCAAGCACCTGACGGTGTGTTCCGGCAGCCCCACTTGAAAGCCAGTTCCCATCCCCATTCCAGGTCGGCAACGCACCTGCATGCCTTCTGGTGTTGCAGGTGTCCACGGGCGGCGATAATCACTTACCATCACCGTATCTCTTGCCCGTTTACCCTCTATGACATAAAAAACGCCTGAACAGATCCTTACTATTTTCAGAACAAAATGGTGGGAGTTAAAGAATATCTCGAGAATCAACTGGAATTCCTTCACAAGCAACTGGCTTCGTATAACGAATACGACGTAAGTTGATCGATAAAAAATAGTTGGTACCTACTTTTGATGATCGTGTTTACTTTCTAATGCTACTGCTCCACCTGCGTGTTAACGCGTTAATTAGTGAGCTAAATAAGGCATCACGTAGATGTAGCCAACATTTTAACGCGTTAACGGATTAACGGATTGACGCGTTAACGGATTAGCTCGGGTGTCGGTTTTTTGGACACATCAAAGGGTTTTAGCGCGTTATTTAGCGCATTAAGCGGTGTTGGCTACATTAACGCCTTCTCATTTGTTGGCAAGACCGTATTTACTTTGTTTTGGCGGGAACAATAAAAATACGACATTGGATTGGTCTAAAATTACAGCTGCTTCTACCGCCATTGCAAAAAAACAGCTGTTTGAAGCTTCGACCACCATTTTATGTTAACGCGTTATTTCACTAGAAATTAACGCTTAACGGCACGTTGCATACTAATGTAGCCAACACGTATTTTAATGCCTTAATTAACGCGTAGTTGGACATTAACATCAACGTTAACGCTAACGCATGGTGGAGCAGTAGCAAAAGAAACAATTTTGAACCACTTTTCATTTATTTTTCAGATTCAAAACCTGCTGACAAGAACGGAATACCCATCAAGATTTAGAAGGGCATTCCAGAGCAATAGTGAAAGGCATCATCTCAATACAAAACCCAGGTTTCCTGGACGTCGTTTCAAAAGAAAACTGCATAAGTTTATCAGGAATTTCAATAGAAAACATACAAAATCGACCGCCAGTAATTTTGAGGGGCTGCACGATGCGACTGAGCCAAATCGGAATGTGTTTGAACGCAACGGAAACCCAATTATCAAAGATGGCGGCGCGCAGATTGCAAATGGCGGAAAAGATGGCAGCGATGGGAACAAGAAAACTATGAGGAATCTGCAAGACATTTACTATAGAGCTCTCGAGGAGGCTAAGAAATATACAACTATAAAACATGGTTGAAAACAATTTGTCACCTAGCGCATTTAAATAAGTAAAACTACCTCCACCCGCTATAAAAATCATATTTCTGATATTTGATTTAAAAAGAAATCTTTGTTTACTATTTTTACACACAGCACCCCACTGGGTCCCATACTAAACAGAGCTTATACTATAGGCAAAGACATTATAAGGGAATAGACGAACAATACAAACTTTTACTATGCATTCCACGTCAACCAATTTTTGCGTGGGGAATGATCAAAATAAAAACCAATCACATCGTTGCGACGCAAACAAATACCAGTCACCACAAAGTACATTTCAAATAGCCAATCACATCGCTTTTCATCAAGTGGTAGCTATAGACATTAGACAATAATCTCTGCTAGCCAACGGCATTTTGTTAGCATAAGATCATTTGACCGCTGCGTGGTTCAAGGGGAAATCTTAGCGGCCGAGCGTGTTGTCTATCTGTTCTCTTTTAATATCTTTGACTATAGGTATCAAACCACTGATATTATTTTATTTTATTTTTTTCAAATAGGTACCTACTTTTGTTTTTATAATAAACACATTTATTTTGTTCATCGCATACATTTTTAGCCTGATGTAGGGATCGAAATGTCTGTTTTGTTGTCTGGTCTGTTTAAATAAATTTTAAAATAGTTTTCCAAAAATTGTTAAAATCTTGAGTTTGTGAGTTTGTGGGGGAGAGGGGGGGGGTGGGGTGGGGGGGTACTGGATCTACTGTACTGAACTGATTTTGAAAATTCTTAGACTTATAGGAAGCTACGGTGGCCTTAAGTGACATAGAGTAATTTTTATCTCGAGATTCCCACGGGAACTCCGAAATTACCGCGAGTGAAACCGCGGGGGACAACCATATGCTATAAACGATGCAACTGGAGCGCATTATTTTTTATCCCCCTGATTCTCCTGACGGATGAACATTAAAACAATTATAACTTTACAATGCAATTATAACAATTTAAAACTTAAAAGCTATCGGTTTAGCGCTAATGTTGCTGGCCTTTAGGTGGGTGCAGGCTTGGATACCTGACCCAAGTTCAGGAGGTGACCTGCAGACCTTAATTATTGCGGTAGCGACAGGAGCTCTGCATTAGCGACGGCGTGGCAGTCGCTTGATTAATTATTTATTTATTAAAAGCTAACTCTACAGCAAAACCTACTAAAAAAAAACAATTTCACGAGTGACGAACTTCGCTAAACACATATTGCGGCATTCGCTGCAATATGTGTTTATTAGATTTCTAGAGCGGGTGGTGCTGGTTTTATTCCCGTAAGAGTCATAATTAATATCTTTCATTATTTACATATCTAGATGAACAGATACGTATATATGGAAATGAAAGCGTCGACTAAACCCTGGTCGAAATTTGGTAGAGTCACGTGGCATCCTGCTGCATGTCATTTACATAGTTTAAATCAAAGTTACTATTAAATATCTGACTAACAAAAAGGGCTTTAGTCACGTTTTTAAGATCCAATTCTATCTGGATATGTTTAATATAAAGCTCAACCTTCTAAAGTAACCTAACCTATTTAGCGAGTGAATATTAAAAGGTATTTTTTTTTACTATCTCTTTATTGTACACGTTAGTTTAGATCATATAATTTAGTATAATTGTATAAACCGTTTACTGTAGAATAATTTTTATTTACGTATAAAATAAAAATTGAGAGGAAAATTTCTTTTATGTTCGGTGCTCACGAAAACGGAATCGTCATAAAAGTTGCCAGTGACGCGGCAATAACATGGCCATTTAGCGATTAAAGTAACCTCTATGCGGAAAGTGTAGGGTGACCATGCTAAGTCAAAGTCAAAGTCAAATAATTTATTCAAATTTAACCCATAATGTGGCTCTTTTTGACGTCAATAAAGTAAAATATCCACCCTTCATAGCTTCCTAGTGCTATGGCTGAAGAGAAGAAGCTGCACAACAAACACTCCAGTAGCACGCTGTCAGTTTAATGGTTTAAAGTTATTATTTATAACATTAGTGATACCTAACTCTTCGAAACCAAGGTACATTTAAACCATAGAGAAAGCAAGTGCAGTGTTAGTTTCATCCAATGTTCCATTCGAAATTGGAGCGTAAAAATACGTATATGTGTGCGTGGAACGTGCCAGAGACGTAGTAAGCAGTTTCCACCGTTCTTTATATTTTATGCCTCTGCGTGCGGTGAGTGTGGTTCTGCGTCTACTAAATTTTATGATTTAAACATTGTAGTCATAATACCGAAGCTAATTATTAATCTACCAGATAGAAATTGATATAATAGAATACCAATCTATCTCATTCATCAGAGACTTACTTGTCTCTCATATTTCAAGAAAGTGCATTTTCTAAGAGACTATTTTCGAAGCAATTTCATGCAATATTGCATGCATATTGCAAAAAAGAAAATACTTTTTAGGTTACTCGTTGCCATGGAAACCTTGGATCGGCATTACCTTTCCCTACCTGTTCACATCCCATCCTCTATTCTCAGTAGTTCAATTAACAATTCAATTAATTGTACTAGTGCAATTTTTTAATGTCATTAGAGTGGGTAAAATGCGAGAAAATTTTGAACACTAAATCCGTTAGTAATAAAATCTGTTTCATATTCCACAAGGAAAGCCCATTGAGCTTAATAAATCCATTGTTTAGGAATCTTTATTAAACGCAAAAGGGTTATTTCCTCTTTCACTCTATACGTAATTTAGAGGTTAGATCAAAAGTGGTACAGTCCGTGAGAAAACGCAGTCACCCTACTTCCCAAGGGACTTTGATATATGAACGATATGATAACATCAAGTTAACACGCAGGAGTATAAACTACGCACTGACAGACACTCGTTTTTTGGCAGTACATATTAGGTATCCTTACTAATACGTTTACATACAAATGCGAATGTGTTTGTTTGTTTGTTTATTACGCTTTTATGCCTTAAGTGCTTAGCCAGTCGTGAAATTTTGCATACACCTTGTCAGGGGTACAAGGAAATGGGGTACTTTTATCCCGGAATTCCCGCGAGACCTCCGAAATTATGCGCGTGAAACCGCAGGGAACAGTATAGCTGGATGCCGATAAGCAATAACACGTTAACCCACTAAATTAAGTTATTGATTTGAACGCTTTATTCAGAACTGGCTTGGTCCCGCGATTTCACTCGCAGAAATTTCGGAGTTCTTGCAGGAATTCCGGGATAATAAAAAACCTATGTCCTTCTCTGTATCTCTGAAACGTGTGTAATACCGAGGGCTTTATTGGAATCTGTGCTTAATTCACAAAGTCTTAATGCACCCAGGTGATTTACTCCAGGTGAATTAAGTCTACCGAGGGAAAATTACATGATGATCGGTTGAGCCGTTAAGGCGTGAAAGCGTAACAGACAGACAGACAGACAGAGTTACTTTCGCATTTATAATATTAGTAGGTATTATAGAACGTTTTTTAATTATGCGTTTACCTATTACATTGTTTAAATACCAGCAAAATGTTAAACATAAAAAAATGTTCATACAAAATGGCCGCGAAAATTTTAAAACACGATTCACTCAGTTTCTCCAGTGTGGGTTAACACACTATTGCTTATCTATGTCCAGTACAGTACACATAACACACACCACCTGATAAGCAATAACATGTTAACCCACAAACTTAAGTTATTGATTCAGAACGATTTATTGAGAGTTAGGGAACGTTTTTTAATTATGTGTTTACCTTATTACACTGCTTAAATATGTAACTAAATATTTAATATAAAAAATGTTGACACAAAATGGCGCTATACTTTTAAAACACGATTTGCTCAAAATTTCTCCAGTGTGGGTTAACACACTATTGCTTATCTATGTCCAATTAAGGATTAATTCTTATCTCCTCGGTCATCCTCCTTCTACATGTTTGCCTTGAGGACCTCCTCTACCCTCTATAAGTGTCTAGTACATACGCTGCAATGCCACCCTAGCCGCATTGCAATGAAGTGCACACAAGCAATTACGTGAAAGCGTTTTGTGTTGCCTATTCCTTTACTTACATAAAAATATGGCCGTTCAATTTTTCACTCTAGCAATACCGGGCAGCGGAAATTTCGACTACCTACGCAAGCGGAGGGAAAGAGACAGCGCTAGGGAGCGCTGTAAGTCTATCTCATTCTTATTGTTCAAACTAAAGCAGGTACATTCTGCGAAAAATGCAGCCGGCTACGGGACGTCTCGGGAAGTACAGTCGACTTCCGATATATTTTATTTATTTGTTTATTTAATCCTTTATAGCACATAAAATAACAATATTGCAGTGCCTAAAGAAAATGAGAAAGCAAATGGCGGTCTTATCGCATAGTTGCGATCTCTTCCAGACAACCAATTATGCGAAAGGACAAACAAAAATACATAGAAACGGGTGATTGGGAAAAGCGTTCTATATAATAACTAGCTGTCCCGCGCGGTTTCACCCGCGATAATTTCGAATTTCCCGCGGAATTGTTCCATACAAACTTTGCGACCCCCTTTCATCCGTTTAGGGGTTGAATTTTCAAAAATCCCTTCTTATCGGATGCCTGTGACATGCAAAGAACACACCCTCCATGTTTCAGGTCTCTACGATCAGCGGTTTAGGCTGTGCGTTGATCCATCAGTCATTCAGGACTTCGGGACAAAGCATTTTATATATGTATAGATTAATACGAATAGCTAACAGATTGCACTTGCTTATTATTATTGAATTAAAATTGTCACTACTATATAAGTTATTAGCTCTCAAAGCAAAAATTTCCAACCAAGACTTTCACCTTTTTTCATTTTTCTTGTAAAATTACTATGAAACTAAATAAAACTAATATCAGCAATGAATTCTACGTCTTCGGTTTATACGAAAATGATACCAAACTTGCCCTAGTAGCCACCAGGACGAAAATTGATTTTTTTTAAAGATGACGGGTAGCGGCCCCCTTTGAACCCCTCCCCCCGACCAGCCTCACGTTTCTTATTGCCTCCCGGACTAGAAATGCTTAGAATTACTCAAGGAACATATGTGATGAAGCTCATCGCTTAATAAATTTTTTTTGGGTGAACTTCATAACTGCCTGCACTAATATATACACACCGGCAGAATTAGCGGAACATAAAAAGGCAGAGTATAGAAATAATTACGTATATATATTAAAACAAATAATAATTAGACGTGAAGTAATAAATTAATATACATCTTAAGTTTGTAATTAAATTATTAAATTTTATTTAAAATAATAATAAAAAAAACACTTTTTCTCTAATTTGTGGGCACACAAATAATGTTGCAAATTAAAGATTAGGTACTGTGATGTTAACACTAAATAAATGAATGATTAATAACGTGTATTTCCCTTTCATGATTCAACTTTTATTTGCAACATTGTCTGTGTTCTCACAAACTAGAGATTTTTGTTTTTGTTTTGATTACTTTTAATAAAATTTAACTAAAAACTTCTTAAAGTCGATGTTAAAAGATGTATATTAGTTTATTACTTCATGCCTGATAATAATTTGTTTTAATACATATATATTATTATTTCTATACTCTGCCTTTTTATTTTCCGCTAATAGGGATGTTGACTACTTTTGAAAATCAAAATTCTAATTAGTCCGTCAGTTAGAAAATAAAAAAACTAGACACGTATTTATTGCTTTTTTAAATAAATTAAAATATACAGAGATAAAGTGCATTAAAGTTTAGGGTGAGGGGGTCGTGACGTCACTAACCGCTAAAACCGCCATACAAACTGTCAGAATAGTGACGTCACGCGAAATTCCAACACAATATATCGCCGTTATTTTTTGATTAAGTAAAAAAAGAAAAAATACGTGTCCAATATTTTTTAATAATCTACAAGACGGACTAAAAAATAAAAATTAGTCAACAGGCCCATTCTGCCGGTGTGTATATTTTGCTGGCAACACATTAAAGAGTCTGATTGTACTCGTCTGACGATATGCAATAAAACTTGGGCACGGACTGTATTATTAACCAGTTTCAAGTTTCAACTGCACGTTGCTATTTGTGACGAACGGACTCTGGGCACTGAAGTAGGGATTTTATCTAGAGAGGGCAGCTGGAGCTGAACTGGACACAGCCATGTAATGGGAGATCTTATTTAGGACTACCTTATGGCACTTACGGCCGCACTCAGAGTCGACTTTAATGATTACTTAGTTGAGTAGTAATCACTAAAGTCGACTCTGAGTGCGGCAGTTAGTAATCCTACTAATATTATAAATGTGGAAGTGTGGATGTTTGGATGTTTGTTACTTAATCACGCAAAAACGGCCGAACGGATTTGGATGAAATTTGGCATGCACGTTGTCAGGGGTACAGAGAAATTTCCGCGGGAGCTCTGAAATTACTGTGAAACCACGAGGCACAGCTAGTAAAAGACAATGCATTACCTTCGCTCACCTGTTTACCATAATTTGGCCTCTAGTAGCGCCCCTAAGTACCGCCAGTGAAAATTCCATCAAAATCGGTCCAACCATTTGGGAGATTAGCCGTAACAAACAGACAGACAAACAGACAGACAAAAATTTCAAGGATAAGTACTGTATCGTATATACTTTCACATCATTAAGTAAAAAGCTGTTATTTTGACATCACAAATTAGACACATTGCAATTTTATTTATATGCATTACTAGCTGCTGTACCTCCCGGTTTTACCCGCAGTAATTTCGGAGTTTCCGCGGGAATTCCACACTATAATCTATCTCTGTGCCAAATTCCATCCAATTCCGTTTTGCTGTTCTGGCGTGATTGAGTAACAAACATCCATGGATCCATCTAAAATTTCTTTTTAACTATAAGGGTCGACCCACACGTACCACAACCACACCACATCGCGTCGCTCCAGCAAAATGTGGTCAGGCAGAGGTTACGTGTGAATAGTGTCACTGCAGCTTTATGCAGTTGCCTTGTGATACCGACAAATTGTCGATGTGGTTGTGTTGTCGCTAGTTACGTTTATGTGTTGTGTGTGGCATTTGTGGTATGTGTGTACGTAGGTGTGTACTGTGCACGGAGTTGATATGTGGTTAAACCAGCAGGAAAACCTGCAGGAAGTGCGGCGTAGAGGTGGAAACAATGGCATTTCTTACGTGCGAGTGCGATGCCTTGGCTCGTAAACGAATGGACCTCCTGGGGATGGCTTGCCCAGAACCAGAGGACTTTAGGCTCTTACCCCTCCACTGCACACTAGCCTTCGCCGCCGAGGTTTTCAGGGAGTAGAGGGAGGAGCACAGGATGGGGATGGTACAAAAGATCCCAAGGGTCGTGGTGCCGAGGCTTTGCTTGCCCACCCCATTGTCTAAGATAAGATAAGATGTGGTTAAACTGCTTATTACACTTTACAATTTGTCAGACACCAATTTAGAAAATCGGAAGGTGTAATCGAAATTAGAACAGTCGGTTCCGATTTAGGATCAGTGAGTGAGGGAGAGAGCGAGTGATCACACTACATTAAAATGTACCTTATAGCAGTCGATTTAAGGTATATTTAATGTAGTGTGATCACTTGGTCTCTCTATCTCACTCACTGATCCTTAATAGGGGTGTTGCCTACTTTTGAAAATCAAAATTCTAATTAGTCCGTCAGTTAGAAAATAAAAAAAACAATAGACACGTATTTTTTGCTTTTTTAAATAAATTAAAATATTCAGAGATAAAGCGCATTAAAGTTTAGGATGAGGAGGTCGTGACGTCACTAACCGCAAAACAGCCATACAAACTGTCAGAATAGTGACGTCACGCGAAATTTCAACTCAATATATCGCCGTTATTTTTAGATTACGTAAAAAAGAAAAAAATACGTGTCCAATATTTTTTAATAATCTACAAGACGGACTAAATAATAAAAATTAGTCAACATGCCCATTGTATCCGATTTGGATTCCCTAAATTGGAAATAGTGTAGGTAATAAGCCCATTTTTTTTGGGTGAACTTCATAACTGCCTGCACTAATATATACACACCGGCAGAATTAGCGGAACATAAAAAGGCAGAGTATAGAAATAATTACGTATATATATTAAAACAAATAATAATTAGACGTGAAGTAATAAATTAATATACATCTTAAGTTTGTAATTAAATTATTAAATTTTATTTAAAATAATAATAAAAAAAACACTTTTTCTCTAATTTGTGGGCACACAAATAATGTTGCAAATTAAAGATTAGGTACTGTGATGTTAACACTAAATAAATGAATGATTAATAACGTGTATTTCCCTTTCATGATTCAACTTTTATTTGCAACATTGTCTGTGTTCTCACAAACTAGAGATTTTTGTTTTTGTTTTGATTACTTTTAATAAAATTTAACTAAAAACTTCTTAAAGTCGATGTTAAAAGATGTATATTAGTTTATTACTTCATGCCTGATAATAATTTGTTTTAATACATATATATTATTATTTCTATACTCTGCCTTTTTATTTTCCGCTAATAGGGATGTTGACTACTTTTGAAAATCAAAATTCTAATTAGTCCGTCAGTTAGAAAATAAAAAAACTAGACACGTATTTATTGCTTTTTTAAATAAATTAAAATATACAGAGATAAAGTGCATTAAAGTTTAGGGTGAGGGGGTCGTGACGTCACTAACCGCTAAAACCGCCATACAAACTGTCAGAATAGTGACGTCACGCGAAATTCCAACACAATATATCGCCGTTATTTTTTGATTAAGTAAAAAAAGAAAAAATACGTGTCCAATATTTTTTAATAATCTACAAGACGGACTAAAAAATAAAAATTAGTCAACATGCCCATTGTATCCGATTTGGATTCCCTAAATTGGAAATAGTGTAGGTAATAAGCCCATTGCGTCGTCGTTGCGTCGACGCAATGTGTTTGCGATGTGGCCGGCCACAAGTTCGTGTCGCTAGTGGTTGTGGCTGCGAATCATGACCGCAAAATGTGGTACATGTAAATTTTACTGTACCATTCGTTTTCAATACACAATATGCGCCCGTCTACGTGTTGTGATTGTGGTGTACTTTTGGTACGTGTGGGTTGACCCTAATACATATATAACAGATAAACAGATAGCCTTTCGCAAGATTAAAATGCTTAGCTTAAAAATATTTAAGCACATAGGTACGTACAAAAGTACTATAAATCTTAGCTATAAATACAAGCGAACGGCAAAATTCAAGTCACGTCTGAGCCATACCGGCTCGAAGGTGTAAATATATATGAAGGAAAAATATAGCACTTACAGATAGGTACCTATATTGAGAGAAATATAGGTACTATATGTTGTACCTACACTTGTGTGCTTCACTGTACGGAGGCCGAGCATCAAATTTAAATATACATCGCGACTGTACGTGCTCACTCATTACCGGTCTACAGGGTGATTGAAATGGCATGACGTGTGACAAAACGCAAAAATTCTATTCAGTCCGTCAGTTAGATAATAAAAAATAATAGACACGTAGTATATTTCGATTGTTCAAATTAAGAAAATTAAAAGTATCTACTATCGTTGGATAAAACTTATTGTACTGTTGGCGGTGCTCTATAAAGTGTTTTACTTTTCATTTAATTTCATAACACACCTACTAAAAATTAAACCCATTGGATTTGGATCCGACTACCTACTGAAACTTTCTAGAAGTTTCAGCAAGTTTATGGCACATTAATTGGAGGTTGCCAAACAAATATAGAGTTAGGGTGATTCCCAAATGCTAGGTACCTAACTGCCGCACTCAGAGTCGACTTTAATGATTACTTAGTTAAGTATAGATTTTTAAAACAAAACTGCCGCAATCAGAGACGTTCAGTAAATTAATGTTAATTGGCATTTAATGAGATGTAACTTAATTAGTTAAATGCCAATTAACATTAATTTATTAAATTTGTCTGATTGCGGCAGTTTTGTTTTAAAAATCTATACTTAACTAAGTAATCATTAAAGTCGACTCTGAGTGCGGCGGTAAGACTTTGTTTCCGTCTTTACTTTGCAGCATCGTTTCTAACTCATTGCAACGACTTGGCAAGTTTACAAGTTTGCATTTGTAAGTTACATACTCCCATTGGCTATGTGCAGCCATATTGTTGCGATTCCTGCTTGCTTAGTGGGACGTTTGTGACTTCATCACGCGTTGACGGCTGAACTAATTGTGATGAAATTTGTCACTTCGATTGAATATGTTGGATACATTTTAACGAAGAAACCCCGTAATAAAATTTTGCATCATTATCGGTTTACTTAGAATATTTAAATATCTCGATGTGTATATAAACAAACATTGGTTGTTGGTTGGTTTGTTGGCATCTTTGAGAACGGTTGGTTCAATTTGGAAATTTTCTTGGAAAACTGGAAAATTGGAGACAAACGGATACGCCATGTCTTGGTGACATTTTCGTACAAATTAATGAAATTTGTACCTAGTGTTAAGTCGGCTAGTTAAAAATAAAATGTCCTAACTAAATCGGGATCATCCTGTAGATAAGGAGGGGAAGGAAGTATCGAAAGTATCCGCAGCGAGGTAAGTGCTGTATTTTGTATGAAAATTATTGCATTGCAAGAATATAGGGTTGGGATACGGAATTTATTCAATTACTAAATTGTATCGATATTTTTGCCGCAGAACTGACGAAGTGTGCTAACATTTTTTTTTTGATGTGAAACTTTGGGCATGGGGAAATACTTTGTTACTGTCACTTGTATAAAATGTGGCTTTTTGGGGGGCGTTGGAGAGGGATATAATCTCTGGAACTCTGAGTTGATCCAAATTATTTCACTATAGTAATACTTTTAACCTCAGAACAAAGAGTAGATAAACACAGATAGATCCATGACAGTCGCTTACCTATTTGGTTTAAGGTTATGTGATATTGTAAGAGACTTTGATATTGGAATTGTACATAGGATATATTTCATCCTAATATAAGGAATTCACGCGAAAGTTTAAATTGACGCGGGTGAAATTATGGAGGTAGGTGTAAGAAATTATGGTGAAATCATTATTGTTTCACACTAGTGTTTTCCACCCAGGGTAAAAGCGGGAAGTTCAAAATTAGTCTATACGTACATATAATTTTACTTCGTCACACGTACACGTACACATCAACGCATAAAAACAAGCAGACACAAAACAAGCAGACAGTTTAAACATCGATTCTTTTTAACTATTTAGTTGCATAGCGTCTGCACGTCCCTCCCTATCGCCATCCTAATAGCCGGCAGAGTGCAGTCTCGACGTCGCCGTCGCGCGTCGTAATGTCGATAATGTACATCACTAATTACACTTGCATCGCATACAGTTGTTTGTTTATCGATAACGCTTTAAATGTCTACTTGCACTTCACTATTTAATAGAACATGATGTCTTGCCAGCTTAAATGTGTTTTGGTGGAGTAAAATATTTTTTTGGTATTATGTTGTTATTTTACGTACCTACTTAGTTCCAGCAACCAACAGATAAAAAACGTACCTACGATCAGTGGAACAGTATATACCACCTCCACGCTCATGAGTGCTGTGTCGCGCGACTACCAGGCAGCCAGAATTCAGAGGTGGTAGCATCTGCAGACCATTTCCACTTGAAGAAACCATTAGGTACTGTAAAGGTTATCAACCGACCGTGGTCCGACCGGCTAAATCTCCACAGCACTCCTATGTCGCATAGTTGGCAAGCTTTCGACAAGGTGGGAATCCATTCAGGGGAGCAGTAATCTATACTATAAAAGAGTAGAACCTGCGTCTGTTCGCGCTGATCTCCGGCTAACTAGGTACTGAACGGATTATCATGCGGTTTTCACAGATAGATTAAGCTTAACTTGGAGTAACATATAGGCTTTGTTTCAACGACGGTTGAAGCCGCAGGGCACAGCTAGTACATCTATACTAATATTATAAAGTTGAAGAGGTTGGTTGTTTGTTTGTTTGCTTGAACGCGCTAATGTCAGGAACTACTGGTCCGATTTGAAAAATTCTTTCAGTGTTTGATAGCCCATTTATCGAGGAAGGCTATAGGCTATATATCATCACGCTAAGACCAATAGGAGCGGGGCAGCAATAAAAAATGTTGCTAAAACGGTTATTAATATTCCTATTGAGAGTTTTCATTGCGTACGCTGCGTCTATATTATCTGTGGCTGCGTTAACGGTTAGCCGTGGAATATATAGACGCAGATAAGCAATAACATGTTAACCCACAAAATTAAGTTATTGCTACAGAACAATTTATTGCGAGCTAGAAAACGTTTTTTTAATTATGTGTTTACTTCATTACATTGTTTAAATATGTAACAATATGTTGAACATAAAAAAATGTTGACACAAAATGGCGCTATAATTTTAAAACACGATTTATTTAAAATTTCTCCAGTGTGGGTTAACACACTATTGCTTATCTATGTCCATATTATTTTACACACGGGTGAAACCGCAGGGTATATAAGAACACCCCAAAGCCATAAGTAATTTGTTATGGCTAAAAACATCACTTATTGCTGTTCTACTTAATAATTCAAAGAATTGTTTTTGTTATTACCTTCTGTTACACATTGTAACGGATCTATACATCTTCCACGGGACAACCCGACGACATTGCTTCACCACACTTCAAGTGTATATTTACGACGCGTCCGCAGTGGGGTGGATAGCTAGCGAACGTTAATATTTTATTCACCTCTGCCTAAGACTTTTATTGGTGACCGCATTTGGAAAGACGGCCGATCAATAACTGAGGTGAGGTTAGGTTAGGTTAGGTAAAACTACTGATAACCGGTATGTATGGACGTAAAAAAATAATAATTACCTAAATGAGTGTAAAGAAGAAGAAGAAGAAGAAAATACATTTATTTCAGCACAACACACAAGAAAAAGAAACAAACATCAACAGTGCCTAATCTAAAGAGACATAGATAATATCTCTTGCATGCTCTGCCGAAAGGGTCACCAATTCAGCATTAGCTAGGTGCGGGAACACCTAGCGCTGGTTTTCAGTTGGCAGCCCGCTGTCACGCATGGACGGGGGTAACAAAAGACGAGGCATAGAAAAAAATTATACTATACATAATAAATAAATACAAGTACACCAACTAAACATAAAAATGGCATGTATGCAAAAATGGCATGGCAATGGCAATGTAACTGGCATCTTAAATCCATTACAAAAAAAAAATACATAGTTTGTGGCGGGAATCGAAGATGGCGGTTCAGAATTCAGTCATTTATTTTCGCGCTGTCAAAAAATTGTTAAAAGTTCGTAGCAGCAGTTTTTATGTGCACGTCAAGAAAACGAGGTTACGAAGCTTTGCAGTTTCAAACCATACAACTATGCTAAACATATTATGTAATATGTACATTTATTTTATTTAAAATTTTAAGCATATTCTAAAAACGAATATAACTTGAAGGTTCAGCCTTGATACTTAAATATCAATCAAAACTTTTTAAGTATCAAAACTCAATATAGAGTGAAAGTTGTAAATGGACGCAGATAATAAGCAATGACATGTTAAACCACAAAATGAAGTTATTGATACAGAAAGATTTATTGAGAGTTTGAAAACCTTTTTTAAATTATTACATTGTTAAAATATCTAACAAAATGTTGAACATAAAAAAATGTTGACACAAATTAATGGTGCTATAATTTTAAAACACGATTTACTCGAAACTTTTCCAGTGTGGGTTAACACACTATCGCTTATCTATGTCACAGATAATATGGACTCAGATAAGCAATAACATGTTAACCCAGAAAATTAAGTTATTGATACAGAACGCTTTATTGAGAGTTAGAGAACGTTTTTTAATTATGTGTGTACCTTATTACATTGTTTAAATATGTAACAAAATGTCGGACATAAAAAAATGTTGACACAAAATGGCGTTATAATTTTAAAACACGATTTACTCAAAATTTCTCCAGTGTGGGTAAACACACTATAGCTTATCTTTGTCCATATAATACTATACTATCTATGTCCAAAATAAATGTGATAATTATGTACCTACCTAATTTGCAAAAAAAAGTATATAAGTACGTATAGGTATACAATAACGATGGAAATTTCGGTGCGCGGAAAAACCTAAGAAGGTTTGTGTTGAACTATTAAGCTGATTTGTTTTGTTTCTAAACTGGAAAACAAAAATAAATAAATAAGTAAGTATCCATAAATATTTCAATTATAAAATTCGATAAACTAATGAAACTCAAAAGTTGCAGTAGTAGGTACAATCAATTCAATTGATATGTTAATTGAACCTACTGAGAATAAACTTTACAACTACTTTGTTTTTATTCAATCGGGATTCTATGCCACTTTTTAAATGGACATAGATAAGCAATAGTGTGTTAACCCACACTGGGGAAATTTTGAGTAAATCGTGTTTTAAAAGTTTAGCGCCATTTTGTGTCAACATTTTTTATGTTAAATATTTAGTTACATATTTAATCAATGTAATAAGGTAAACACACAATAAAAAAATGTTCCCTAACTCTCAATAAATCGTGCTGAATCAATAACTTAAGTTTGTGGGTTAACATGTTATTGCGTATCTACGCCCAAATGACCTTACAGAACGGTAAATGTGAATAAAACGTACCAACATTTTGACATCTCTATCTATCTACCTATATCTACTATTATAAAAGAGTAGAACCCGCGATTCTGTACATTGAATATTTTTAACAAAAATTGACAGGGGGCGATAAAGCAAGAGTAACCAACCATAAAAGAAAGTTTTTGAAATTCTTTTCTGTCTGTTTACCATATATGCGGTCTTCACAGAGATTAAACTTAGTCTGGAGCTACATAAAGGTTGTTTTTTATTTAAATCGGATATCGGGAAAAAAGTTGTTATATAAAAAGTAAAAACATTTCACTCGGGTGAAACCGCGGGGCACGGCTAGTCTAATATAATAAGTCTAAAACAGTGAAGGACTTTTGCATTTAAAACTGTTTTTGTACCACGGAGAAAAGAAATCGTTGAAAAAGTTTCACAAAGCTTTCCTCATAAACCTCTGATATTTGCATTTACCTACGTATCTACTGTGTTCCTACATGCTTTTTCACATGAAATAGGATATGACAGAGCGGTTTACATAAGACAGTAGCCACGCCTATTGAAAGCTGGGCGGAGTTTGTCGGTGGGCGTGGGCAGAGATACCAAAGATGTAGGTGCAACTTTTGGATGCGTTCAGACTTTTACTAGCGAACACTGATGTAAAAATGTTTGCTTTGCCAGCGAATTATTAAAAAGGTAACAGAAAGAAATGAGAACAAGATAATTGGGAGGCATCAGAAACATGGTTTTACTCCTGCTAAATGCATGTACCTACGTATACCCTGAGAGAAAAATATAGATCGGGAAAATTTTGCGACCGAAAGTTCTCCACCAAAAGATCGATCTTCGGTATTTCTGCTACCGGTGTTCGGTTTGGTACCATATTTGGCCAGTAAACTCTTCTGTAGTTTGCACATAATGGGCATGTGGACTAATTTTTATTTTTTAGTCCGTCTTGTCTAGATTATTAAAAAATATTGGACACGTATTTTTTATTTTTTTTACGTAATCAAAAAGTAACGGCGATATGTTGAGTTGAAATTTCGCGTGACGTCACTATTCTGACAGTTTGTATGGCGGTTTTAGCGGTTAGTGACGTCACGACCCTCTCACCCTAAACTTTAATGCGCTTTATCTCTGTATATTTTAATTTATTTGAAAAAGTAAAAAACACGTGTCTATTGTTTTTTTATTTTCTAACTGACGGACTAATTAGAATTTTGATTTTCAAAAGTAGTCCACATCCTCATTGACACCGCACGGGGTCGGTCGCTGTCCCTGATGGTCAAAACATTTTTCAAGACACCGAAGAGGTTTTGGTCACCCTCCAGGGCGACCGAAACTATTCGGTCTGATTGATTTCTCTCCGTGTAGACTTATTCAATGATATTGTGCCACTGAAACCAATTCTCTACTCTCTGCCGCCATTTTGTGTTTTACGACCGCCATTCCTTTTTTTTAATGATTTTGCCTATATTATTATCTCAGAGTTTAGGTACCTACACGAATCGATACAGACATTTCTTTGATTGAAATTCGAGGTTCGAGGTTACAAAGAATACTCACCTCCTTTAAAAACGCCCAACTATAAAATAAGGAAAATTACCTGATAAAATATAGTAATTTAGTAGATTTCCTAGCTTGATTAGTTTCAGAAACTCCAGTGTTTATCTTACTTATGTTGTGCTTATGTTATCTAGGTATATAAATACTTATTGGGAAGGATTTATCCTGAATATTTATATTTATTATGATTTATCTGTATGGTTGTCCCAACAGTTTTACCACGGATTGTTTCTTTCTCAACAGCGTTCTATGGCAGTATACAATATTCGTCCCATCCACAGGACAAACTAACTCGGCATAGACGCCGTTTCTAGCATCCGTGTTCCGCTCTGGTAGGCGTACTACGTCTATGTGATTGGTTGCTACGTCTCCGTACTGAAAAATCAATATTACTGCCAACTTGAATAGTGTTACAGCCGTTTGTATGAATGTTTGATTTCATACGTTCAACTTCGAACAGTTCCTATATAAGTTGCTAGCGCATTCTATTCCTATACTTCCATACTTATATTAAAAATGCCATAGTAACTCTGTCTGTCTGTTTCCTTTTTATGGCTTAACTACTCGACCGATCATCATGAAATTTTGCATACACGTTGTCAGGGGTTACTTAGAGAAAAAACATAAGTTGTTTGTTTGTTTGTATACTTTATTGAACATAAACAAAGTTTTTACAAATTCTAAAATTTAAATAAACAGCTAATTTATGCTCAAAGGTGGACTTATCCCGCGAGGGGATTTCTTCCAATCGACCTTTGGAAAATCGAAAGGGTCTGAGGTCAATATTGGCGGGAGACGAGATAATTAGGTTGATAATTAAGTGTGAACATAAAAATAATGAGTTGCTTTTTATTCCGTAATTCCCGCGGGAACTCCGAAATGGAATACTAATTAAATGTTTTCAAATATTATAATCCTAGTTTAACTCCTAATGTCTTTGTGTCTGTACGGTAGTTTATTGCTGGTTACTGCTCATTGTTCTCTCATAATTAATTGCAAGTTGAGTTACCACTAATAGGGATGTTGACTACTATTGAAAATCAAAATTCTAATTAGTCCGTCAGTTAGAAAATAAAAAAACAATAGACACGTATTTTTTGCTTTTTAAAATAAATTGAAATATGGAGAGATAAAGCGCATTAAAGTTTAGGATGAGGAGCTCGTGACGTCACTAACCGCAAAACCGCCATACAAACTGTCAGAATAGTGACGTCACGCGAAATTTCAACTCAATATATCGCCGTTATTTTTTGATTACGTAAAAAAAGAAAAAATACGTGTCCAATATTTTTTTAATAATCTACAAGACGGACTAAAAAATAAAAATTAGTCAACATGCCCATTATATTAAAGATACATATTGTAACTTTAAACTGACAGCGTGCTGCTGAAGAGTTTGTTGCTTATAGCTTCTTCTCTTCAGCCATAGCACTAGGAAGCTGTGAAGGGTGGATATTTTATGGATGCTGTCTACTGTAAACTGTAACTGTTTACTGACGTCAAAAAGAGCCACATTATGGGTAAAATTTGAATAAATGATTTGACTTTGACTTTTAGGTAAATATCTACTCGTATTGTTTGTACCCATGGAAATAGAATTTTTGCACTATTACAGCCTTTTTTTGTCAAGAGGTCAAAAGATAAAAATTTAAGCTTTTGATGACATTTGAATCTGTCATAAAAAAGCATCTTTGAGTGATTATAACCTCTTGTTAAGATGATTATTACTATCAACACTAATATTATAAGGAGGTAAGGTTTGTATTTTTGTATGTTTGTAACGAATTAACTCAAAAACTAGTGGAATGATTTCAAAAGCTCTTCCACTTATAGGAAGCTACAGTATTCGTGAGTGACATAGAGTAAAACTTTTTATCCCGGAAGTTCCGCGGAAGCTCTGAAATTAACGCGGTTGAAACCGCGGGGAACAGCTAGTACCTCTTTCACGCCTTAACGGTTCAACTGATCATCATGAAGTTTTGTACACGTTGTCAGAGGTACAGAGAAGGACATAGGGTACTTTGTATCCCGGAATTCCCACGGAACTCCGAAATTAACGCGGGTGAAACCGCGGGAAACAGCTAGCTTATAAATGTGAAAGTGTGGATGTTTGAATGTTTGTTACTCAATCACGCAAAAACGGCTGAACGGATTTGGATGGAATTTGGCATGCACATTGTAAGGGGTATAGAGAAGGACATAGGGTACTTTTTATCCCTGAATTCCTGCGGGAACTCCGAAATTAACGTGGGTGAAACCGCGGGCAACAGCTAGTTTTTAATAAAATCTCTACAGGTGAAAACTGCATGAAAATGTGTTGCGTAGTTGAAAGTCAAAGTCAAATCATTTATTTAAATTTGACTCTTTTTGACGTCAATAAAATTGAAGGGTGAAAGCCGTACCGAACATGCGCGTGTCACGTGAAGTCGTCGTTATTTCAGTTACTTTTCAGCATCTATTTTGGACCCTGAGCAGGAAACTGACTTTCAAGAGAGCCATGTTTTAACTTGGGGAACAATCTAACATTGTCATTGGCGTTTCGCCATAATTGAAGAAGTAGATGAAGAGATTTTTATTCCTAAGAAACGTTGTCATTGGCAAATTATAATTATAGACGTCATTATTAAAGAAGAAGAAGAAGAAAAATTACATTTGTTATGACAGCACCCATAAAATATCCACCCTTCACAGCTTCCTAGTGCTATGGCTGAAGAGAAGAAGCTGCGCAACGAACTATAATATTATAATATTGGTGATAACTCAATTTGAAATTAATTATTTATGTGAGAAAAGTAAGCCGTAACCAGCAATAGTTTTTGAGTTTATCGCGAACAGACAGCGGAAGCGATTTCATTTTATACTGTGTAACTAGCTGTCCCCCGCGATTTCATCCGCGGTAATTTCGGAGTTCCCGCGGGAATTCCGGGAAAAAGTACTCTACGTCCTTCTTTGTGCCCCTGAGTTCTGGAGTTCCCGCGGGAATTCCGGGGTAAAAACTATCCTATCTTTTAAGTTGGACCATTTTATGAATGGTTACAAAATTTTATCAAAATCCATTCAGTAGTTTCGGAGTCCATCGCGGACAAACAACGTGACACGTGATTTATATATATTAGATGAAAAACATCAAGATGTATTACTTACTGTTTATAGGTACAATATAACAGAATATTTAAGAAAATATCAATAGATTAAAAATATTTAGTAAAAAATCGGATAGGACTAATACTTCATTTCCGCCTTTGAGCATAAATTACCTGCTTATTTTAAGTTTAGCGATTTGTAAAAACTTTGTTTATGTTCAATAAAGTATACAAACAAACAAATAAACTTTAAAAACATACAGACGAACTGAGAAAACACCTAAATTTCTTTGAGTCAGTTTAGAAATAATCATACTTTTATCGCGTTTATGGACCGTTAAACCGAAATCTTAAGTGCCGCAGCACGGATTGTAAAATTAATATTTCAAGAAATGAAAATTCCAAATTACTACACACTACACTAGTTGTGTTTTAACTGGCAGTTAAATGTTACAGCCGTCGGTAAATACGACAAAAATTGCATTAATTGAATACAAATGAGAAGCTTTGAACGTAGAAAAACCGTCGGTGCTAGCATTCGGTACAGGGTTAAAGAAAAATATGATAGTTTTTGTGCACCAGCTCCTAATAGGAATGCCAACCGTATATCTAATATATATAAATCACGTGTCACGTTGTTTGTCCGCGATGGACTCCGCGACTACTGAACGGATTTAGATAAAATTTTGCAACCATTTATAATATGGTCCAACTTAAAAGATAGGATAGTTTTTATCCCGGAATTCCCTCGGGAACTGAAGGACATAGAGTACTTTTTTCCCGCAACCTCCGCGGGAACTCCGAAATTACCGCGGATGAAATCGCGGGGGACAGCTAGTCTAATATATATAAAACACGTGTCACGTTGTTTGTCCGCGATGGACTCCGCGACTACTGAACGGATTTAGATAAAATTTTGCAACCATTTATAATATGGTCCAACTTAAAAGATAGGATAGTTTTTATCCCGGAATTCCCTCGGGAACTGAAGGACATAGAGTACTTTTTTTCCCGCAACCTCCGCGGGAACTCCGAAATTACCGCGGATGAAATCGCGGGGGACAGCTAGTCTAATATATATAAAACACGTGTCACGTTGTTTGTCCGCGATGGACTCCGAAACTACTGAATCGATCGTGATGAAATTTGGTCACTATGTTATATTTGGCCCAACTTAAAAGATAGGATAGTTTTTATCCCGGAATTCCCGCGGGAACTCCGAATTTCCCGCGGGTAAAACCACGTGGGAACAGCTATCTCTGGACCTACTGAACCGATTTTGAAAATTCTTTCACTTATAGGAAGCTACAGTGATCCTGAGTGACATAGAGTACTTTTTATCCCGGAATTCCCGCGGGAACTCTGAAATAACCGCGGGTGAAACCGCGCGGGACAGCTAGTACTTTACTTATATATAACTAGCTGCCACGCGGTTTCACCCGCGATAATTTCGAAGTTTCCGCAGAATTGTTCCACACAAAATTTGCATCCCCTTTTCATTCCCTTAGGGGTTGAATTTTCAGAAATCCATTCTTATCGTATGCCTACGTCATACAAAGAACACACCCTCCAAGTTTCAAGTCTCTACGACTAGCGGTTTAGGCTGTGCGTTGATCCATCAGTCATTCAGGACAAAGCATTTTATATGTATAGATATTTTGACTCTGAATACTATATATACGTACCTGCTGTTGAAAAATATCATATAGTAGGTACGTACGCAAAATTGAACCAATTTACACTCCTTAAAAAACTTCAAAGTAAGTAGGTACTTACTATATATTTACTTTCAGTGTATAGTGTACTAAGTAGGTATATTATTTTATACTTTGGGCTGGTAAATACAATATTTGCCCAAGTTATAGTTAGCAACCCTAAATATATTTTTATCCCGGTACATTAGAAAGAAAGAAAGAAAGAAAAGGCTTTTTTTTGAAACAGAGACACAATTAAAGAGATCCTCAGGAAATCCCGAGTTCAACGTCATCTGCTAGGTGGAGTTTAAGGAAAAATGCAACAAGTAGTACCCGTACAATGAACGAGATAAATACATGTACATTTATAATAATAGAGAGTCGTTGTTTTTGTTTGTCTGTTCGAGATGGGGGACCGCTGCAAGCCTGATCTGCACATTTGAATAGCGAACGCTCGGTTTAGCAACGGAACTGGTGTAGAATCAATTCAAGTTGTCAAAATGTGGATATCCTTACTAATATTATAAATGCGAAAGTGAGTTTGTTTGTTTGTTACGCTTTCACGCCTCAACGGCTCAACTGATTTCAAAACTGATGTAAAAAATTCTTTCACCTACAGATTACTTTATCTAAGCTAATACCTACTAAGTATAAACTATAAAGACGTTGAAATCAATTTTTTTTTTATGCATTTTTGGGTATTCTACAAGGTATGAAAATCAAAATTCTAATTAGTCCGTCAGTTAGAAAATAAAAAAATAATAGACACGTATTTTTTGCTTTTTCAATTTAATGAAAATGAACATAGATAAAGCGCATTAAAGTTTAGGGTGGGGGGCTCGTGACGTCAATATTCATTATAAGCGCCATACAAACCGCATCACGCGAAATTTCAACTCAATGTATCTCTGTTATTTTTTGATTACGTAAAAAAAGAAAAAATACGTGTCCAATATTTTTTACTAATCTACAAGACGGACTAAAAAAAAAATTTTGTCAAGTAGCCAATTACAACTGTTCAAATTCAAATTTAAATTTACTTTATAGCCCAAAAGAGATAGTAAAACTAAGACAAATAAAAGCCTTCAACCTTTTTATAAGAATAGTTTTTAAAGACGAGAAGAAGAGCTTTTCGTGCAAAAGGCATATTGAAAACGTTAGGAACACACAATCTTATCTCTATGGTATAGGATATTATAGGTATTCTGTGTCTATGGTTTGGTACACATCAGAATTGGCAGTATGGGCCCTGTACTCTTAGCCTTTCCTATATAGGATAAATAATCGAAAAAAAAATGTCTATGGTTTGGAATGTCCACGTTTTGCTGCTGTTTCCCGCGCACGTGCCTCTCTCAAAAGTGGAGTCTGTATAAAATATCAATTATTTTCCTTCACTGTACAAGATGTTTTATCGTATCCGAGTGTACACGTCTTTATAATTTTATTTTTGCATATTAAATTGAACGTCCACTTTTATGGAGTAGGTACACGACTCTTCTTTTGTTTTTGTTCCGTGTTTAAAAATTTATCGTTTTTCTTTTCTATGGGTTAAGAAGAAATGTTTAAAAAAAAAACATTTTATGATTATTTGTAAGTATGTTAATTCTGTTTGCGTCTTATTCCGATTTACTTTATTTCTTATTGAAAACAGATGGTGCCCGTCCCTGGGTGTATTCAATTTTCATGAAATTGCAAGAGAAAGAATAACATTGCGAGATTGCTGGCTCGCTTTACTTAAGATGGATTTAAGAAATACTTAGGTATTTAGTTTCGAAACGCTGTTTTTTTTTCGTCATTACGTTTGTGGTTTCTTTTGCTTCTATATATTTTTAAATTAAATGAAAGATAGACGCACTTATTAGACCAAATAAAAATTTAATTCGAAACTGATTGTCATCATAAAAACTTTAATGTTCTAATTTAGAATTTTAGGGCTGAAAAGATCAGCTGTTTTCAACACGACAGAATCCGGGATCAAAGGTAGGTTTATAATACAGAATGGAAAATCTAAATAAAGGTTCTTTGAGACTCAAGACTATAGCTAACCTAAAATCTAGTTAATAAGCATACCTATAGAACGACTGCAGTGAGTGCAAGTAGAGTGAAGCCATTTCTAGTCAGGCCAAAAAAGCCGAGTAGACGGAGTACGTCCAATATAATTATATGTAAGTATTTGTGCTCTTGTGTTCGTCACCAAAGATAATAATTATAATTTCGCGCCGCTCCATGCAAATCGATCGGTTTTGTGCTTCCATAATTTTGAATAAAACCATATTATCTCCATATAATTTATTAGTGCATTTACATACTCTATGGGTTTTAAAGGCAGACTTTTCGATCTAGGCTTTGAAGGATGTTAATATGTAGCAATATGTAGTTCCAGCGGCGAACACGTGCCATATCTAGCGATCACTACTTACTTCCAGTGTTAGGTTCGGCCTCAGACCAAATAAAAACTAAAGACGGAACGCGTAGAACAAATAAGTGAAGCCAGGAAAAAGACACCACGCCGCGCACGTACACAGAAACACGCACACACTTACGAGAAAAAGACACCATACCTGGGGATCGTTGTGGCACTTTCCTAAGCACCACATGCATACGCAACCGGCTTCACTTCGTTGTTCGAGACGTGCCGTCTTTAGTTTTTATTTGGTCTGAGGGTACGGCTTTTAGAAAACAACTGAGAAAACAACATGAAAGTAAAGTGCTGTACTAAACATAGCTTAGCTACTCTACCGATCATCGTGAAATTTAGCATACACGTTGCTAAGGGTACAGAGAAGAACATAGGGCACTTTTACCACGGAATTTCTATGGGAACTCAGAAATATACAAGCTTGAATCCACGGAGAACAGCTAGTATACCTATAATGATTTCGCTCTTCACACTGTAGTTTTAAAATAGAACCAACTCTGTATTTGCTAGTATTTAAAAACAGTGGTGCGCAAAAACTGTTCTCTACAAAACAAACTATTAACAAGATTTCTAAACGCAACGCTGCGACAGGATCGAAGCCGGCACGCCGCCGGATGCGTTCGACGCTGTATTTCCGGTCAAGCGTTAAATTTGAATTTCGAACCGATATCGCACTGGCTCAACATTCGCTCGCCAACTTTTGTCATGAGCGGACGTGTCGCCGGTTCGGAGTTTATGCGGAAATTGATGACGGTAAAGTTTATCGACTATAATCGTCGAGATATTTCGAAAATAAAAATTTCGAATATTATTATAACTTTTGGAATATCTACGTACTTGTTATTGTGATTATTCAAATCTTAAAGAGAAAGAAAAAAAATCCACTAGCCCTTAGAAATTAACACTCATAGGGGAAAATCTTGTGACTGGATTAAAAATTCATTTAATTCAATGATATAATATCATGTTCATAACGTTACCGAATAGGTTCAATATTTTATCTTCTCGAAGGTGTCACAAACACGTGAACACAAAAGAAACTAAACAAAAAGATCCCTCATCAATGTCCCACGGAGTGACAAACGCACAGACAGACATGTGGAAATGGAAAACACCTCTACGTTGTCTCTATCTTATCTGTAAGACGACAGAGAGACAGTTAAACAAGCGCGTTTGGCGCGCTTCCGACATATTGTTTCGTCACACGACAGAGCCTCCATTTTGTGGAACTTTCAAGTTGTATCAAGTCGTGTCGTATAGTTAAAAGATAGACTTGATTAGGTACTAACTCATTTCTATTTAAACTTATGTATGTATTCAGGGTTTTGTGCGATGATATAATGCTTACATAAATTTAGTGACGTAAAAACTAGCAAGATAATACTATAGCTGTCTCCCGCGGTTTCACCTGCGGTAATTATAGAGTTCCCGTGGGAATTTCAAGGTAAAAAGTACCCCATGTCACTCAGGACTATCGTAGCTTCCTTTAAATGAAAGAATTTTCAAAATCTGTAACGTCAATAACTCACAATTCACAAACTCGCAAACTTTACTTGTTAAATTAAGTATAGAAACATAGACTAGCTGTGCCCACGGTTTCACCCGCGTGAGTTTCGGAATTCCCGCAGGAACTCCAACGAACTTCTTCTACTAATTTACTTCTGACGCTAGTGTGGGTTAACACACTATTGCTTATCTATGTCCATAGGTCCAGCCATTCTCGAGTTTTAGCGAGACGAACGAACAACAATTCATTTTTATATATAAAAATATAGATTTCTCATAATGAAGGACTACTCTAAGTTACAGACATGTGCTTGATAGAGTTAGTAACACATAAAAGACTCGATTGTGACTAACTTTAATTGCATTATTTAATTCTGCATCACTAGTTTTCATAACTCTATTGAAAGTTGTATGACTGCTATGACTGTGAACTTTGGCATTTTAGTGTAGGTACATATCTAATCAACTAACTATATCGTAGTACTTATTATTTACTAAAAAAGGTTTTTTTAATCATAAATTTTAATTAGTAGCTATATTATAATAATTACATTACAAAAAAAAAATATTGAATTAAATAAATTTAATAAGTACACATTCTTTACACATTTCAATTTCATATTTTTTCATATGTCAGTATGATTAAAAATCTGTTCTGCTAATTCTACTTGCAGGAATCGTTATTTTTGTGAAAATGACATCCCTAGAAGATAATCTATACGGAGATAACATATTTACAAGTTTACAAATTTGTTTCTTATTAAAACATGTTTTTTTACATGTAACGCAGCAGGTACTTGCCATTACTTTTTTGTACACCTTTCTGATGGCAATAAACAATTTTATTATTATTTTTTAATGCTCACTACTGACCGTCTTTTCTCGAAGGACAAGATGGCGTAGGATGACTCCTCAGCGCGGCCGATACAAACGCTAAGAGTTGTTATCGGTAGGTTGAGAAACCGACGGACAATACGGGCATTGTCAAGCAAGACCGTCTTCTGAATTGCCGCCGTAACCGGTCCAGCACGGACATCCAACCGCCGCAGGTGTCGTTGCAGGCTGGTAGGAACTAACCCATTCGTCGATACGACAATCAGGATGATTTCAGTGGATTCCACCCGCCACATTTCGGTTACCTCATGTGCCAGTTTGAGATATTTGGCGAATTTGTTTCGTTCGGCTTTGACGAGGTTCCCGTCATGCGGAATCGTGATATCCACCAGGAACACCTTCGATTGCTCCCGGTTCATCATTACTATGTCAGGTTACCAACAATGGTTGTCAACAATGGTTATTATTATTAATACTTCCAAACCTACATATATCGAGTGCTCAAACAGGTGCACCCGGATACCGGCATCTCTAGTAAGGCGATGTCGATCATGAGTGAACGACATCTTCGAGCGCATCGCCGCCGAGGCTTCTCGTCTGACCCACTACAACAAGCGGTCGACGATCACGTCTCGGGAGGTGCAGACTTCCGTGAGGCTTCTTCTACCCGGCGAGCTCGTCAAGCACGCCGTCAGCGAGGGCACCAAGGCGGTCACAAAGTACACGAGCTCCAAGTGAGCACCGCGTATGAGAGACCACAACGACAACAAAACGGCCCTTTTCAGGGCCACAAAATACAATCTGTTCTTATTGTGTTGTGTTCAATACAAAACAAACGAAAGCTTGTTTCTAATCTTCAAAACGAATCATCACGTCATCAAACTCAAAATACCTAGTTTATTAGTTAGATACTTACCTACTTACTCTCCCTTGTCCCTTCTGCAAGCACCTACTGCGTTTGCAATAAGGAAGGCTGAGATATGTCCCAAGTCCACAGTGTGCATATCTCAACCGTGCACAGCTCTGTTACTGTGTGGCAAAACGTTGCAAAACTCAATTTCCACCTGTAGCTATTGTCAGCGGAGCACCCTTTGTTCGCGGCGTGATAACAAAACCCTCTTTGAGGCGTGTCGGTTAAACTGACAACCACTGTGTCTCATTTGAAATTAATAATTTAATGTACGAATACAATATTATTTACTGAGCATGTTATTAAACCTGAAATAAACATTTTATTCCTAATCTAAACTAATATTACAAAGAGCTAAAGTTTGTGAGTTTGTGAATTGTGAGTTTGTGACATTACAGGGGGGTAATCTCTGGATTTACTGAACCGATTTTGAAAATTCTTTCGCTTCTAGAAAGTTACGGTAATCTTGAGTGATATAGGGTACTTTTTATCCTGAAATTCCCACGGGAGCTCTGAAATTACCGCGGGTGAAACCGTGGGCAGCTAGTGATGTTATAAATGTGAAAGTTTAGACCTTCGGATATTTGGATGGACACAGCAATGGACAGATTTGGATGAAATTTGCCACACAGATAGAATAGGATCAGGACACAATAAAGATACACAGTTCATCATTCAATTATTCTTTTCATATAGGTATTGAAATTGCGCGTATTTGAATAGTTCATCCATAAATTAATAAAACAATCGGCACTACACAATTATCTGCAATACTTAATCAGATAGATATTTAATATACGGTATAAAGTAAACCTTTGCATATGAGAAGTACCTCTTGCCCAAAATTCTACGTCCATAATCAAAGAGAATATAAAAATGCTACATCCATAACTTCTATCCGAATGACTGTTGTATGTCGAAATCTCGAAATGGTTGTGATCAAAAATATAATTTTACTTACAGAAAATGTATTGTAACATAAATGAATTAACATAATATAATAATAAAATTAAATATTAAACTAGGTAAATCGTACATAATAATGTGCATGAAACGTTGCTTGTTTTGTACATGGAGGTTCACTTGTGTCGTCATAGCCTTTGGTGGTCTCGCTTTATCACTTGTGGGTCCTATTATCACTATTTTATTTGCTATTGGTAAGTCTTCATCATATTCGATAACATAGCTAGCTATTAGAAATCCAATACTGGCCAAACCAAGGATCTTTGAAACGACCGCTCTTGCCAGTCTTTCTTCTTCTTCTATGGCATCTTCTTCTTTCTCTTTTTGTCAATGTGGCAACAGGCCAGTTCTCTAAAAATAATTACAAAGAATGATTGTTAGGTCAGAATATGATCAATAAACTTAAGTAATAATCCCTAAGATAAAGACACACTGAACTCACAGGAAGCTCTATGTATATATCGCATTTTATCATATGTAATTTTGCCAATGGTGTAATCTTTTCGGAACTAGTTGTCATTTTATGAGCCATCTAGCGGCGAGTAGCGGGATTAATGTCTGAAAGTCAAATATGTTAACTCCATAATGTGCCTTATTGATTTCAATAAAATAAAAAATTATAATGACTAAAATGATTAAGTGAAACCTTGAAACCTAAATTACCTATAAAAGTTTTAATTAAATTTTGTTGATATAATTTTTAATACAAGTCATATTACAAGTATCTAGTTCGGCAACAGATGATACTTATTTATGTGCTTTGTGAAATAAAATATATTAAATTATTATTAATAACTTATTTTAAAAATAAACAAATTATGTTTCAGATAAACAACCAGAATTGAAGAAATATCAAAAAGAGGAGCCCGAATACTTCACATTCCTATGGTTTTTGATCGGTTTCTGTTGGTTCATGTTCTTTACCAGCATTGTCTTGCTGGTGGCGTGTGTATTGCGTTCTCGTCTAATGCTGAAAATTTACATTTGGATGGGCGTTCTTCATTTACCAGTGACTTTAGCCTTCGCCCTGAGATATCTGATCTACTGTACCGCGTACGACAAGAAATGTATGGATCACAGTCCAAACAGGACCGATGACGATGTCAATCTAGCAATAGGCGTCATGATCCTAGATCTGTCGTACATTGGAGTGTGGTTGGTCATTCTGTTTATAGTAGCGAGTTTTAGGACTGTTTTTGAATAAAACCACTTCACAAATATACATTTTGTTATGTTGTTTTGCTACTTTACCGCCTTCGTTATATTTGGAGGTATAACATAAAAAAAAAAATCATAGAAAGAAAAGACAGCAATCATTTCAAGTCAGTCTATTATGTAAAATCTCTACGGATTACAAGTGGCATATCGCTTCGTTATAGCATATCTATTGGTTGATTATATCTAGTTATAATGATGATGGTGAGATTAAAACTACCCTTGGTCATCTGAAACTCAAGAATAAAGTTCACTTTCCAACACAAATTTTGGTCACAAGTCGAAATAGCGAATGCATCATCCGAAGATGTTCATCGGGCCGATGAGCATCTGCAAATTGATATGTCATGAGCAGTCGAAGAATACATTTGGGCAACCGCCAAAGTAGTTTGAAATAAATATTTGCCCAAAGATTACCCTTTTTAAGCGACTTTACAAAAAGGAGAATGATTTCAGTTTGCCTTTTTCATATAAAAAATATAGCACAATATTTAAATTAATGTAAATAGATACTTAATTAATAGTTGTACAGCATTTAAATAAGATTCAAAAAAGCTTCGTTCGAATAACGCAAGTTTCATAATTGCAAAGTCCCTATCAAATATTTTTAAGGATATGAATTTTTTTAGGGAAAAGCTAGTATTTCGGAATGAAGCCCCTTAAGCCAGTAGGTAAGTAATGTTTGTTTTTTTTGTTTTCAATTCACTGAATATCGAACAAAAGTTGTCTTTATTATTTTTCTAGTGCAAATATCTTAAAACAATATATAGTCACAGATGGCTGCGGGCCGAAACGACTTTCGTCGAATCCCTTTCTAGAGTCGCATATATTGCATTTGGCTGTACCTATCTGCTTTTAGATCTATAAAACCAATCAATGTTGACACGCTGTCCGGCAAACAAGGCTTGGCACGTCCGGGGACGGCAATAAACAGGTTTACATGTGCCTAAACAAACTACCTCACCTATGTTAAACCCAGCGATATAGGTGTCATGAAATTCGAACTAGAAAACAACTTTTTAAGGTTGTTTTTGAACGATATCACCAAAACAAAACTGTGAAATGTCTTATTTTGTTTTCGAATTTTTTTAGATCCTGACGCTCGTTCAAGTTCGGTTAAAGATTAACCAAAATTTATTTTCTAAATAAAAGTTGAATTGACGTTTTTAAAATATAATCAGCGCGATACGAAATCGCTTCAAATATGATTTTAATATTTCACGTTGGAAAAGTTTTGTTTTGGTAATGTCGTTGTGAAATAGCGCGATCGCTATCCGGATGAAATTACCGATATCGGCTATAAATAACTTTAAACATATTATTTACTAGCTGTGCCCCGCGGTTTCACCCCCGGTAATTTCGAAGTTCCCGCGGGAATTCCGGGATAAAAAGTACCCTATGTGTTAATCTGATGTA
The DNA here is from genome assembly GCA_907165275.2 of Zygaena filipendulae. Lineage (NCBI taxonomy): Eukaryota > Metazoa > Arthropoda > Insecta > Lepidoptera > Zygaenidae > Zygaena > Zygaena filipendulae. The sequence goes on along the minus strand of OU015677.1, from coordinate 5,432,299 downwards.
TATGTGTTGGAAGTCGGTTTAAAATAGGTTTATTTATGCTAGGTACATAAATTGGTATTACTTAAAAATACGTGTGAAATTGGTTCAGCATTATTTTATGGTTGCCGGCGTGCGACGTTAAATAGGTAGGTACAAAAATTTTGATGACAATAATGCAGCATTCTAACCTGATATCAAATTTAAACAAAAAGTGCCAAAAAATGGCAGATTTTGACGATTATAAAATGTGGCAACTGACTTTTCCCCGCAGATTCCCAGAATTCCAGCGGAAATTCCGAAGTTAACGCTACCTTCGGAGTTCCCGGAAGAATACTGAGATAAGAAGCACTCTATGTCCTTTTCTGTACCCTGACGTGTGTGCAAAAATAAAAAAAAATATGAATTTAGTTTTTCCTAAATTCCATGTAAAAGAATGTCGGGGAGTGCATTAGCTTATTGTTTGTTTTGCTCTCACCGTCTGTCGGTCCGTCTGTCTGCGCGCTACCTCGCAACTCAGCGCTCACGTGTTTGCCACGCTCGGACATTGCGCAATGAACATTTTTACGAATTCCTCGACGCACACAAGAAGGACATTGTGGTTGTACAGACATTTATTTATTTATTTCCTTACTATTATATTTGGTTCTTTGCGGTTTAATCCGCTTAATTTTGAAGTTCCCGCAGGAATTACGGGATAAAGCCCTGCACCCAGTGGACTTTTCTGTACCCCTAACGTGTGTAATCTTGAGTGTTAAGGCGTGAAAGCGTAACAAACAAACTGACAAAGTCTGCTTTTTATACCATGATGTGCAATGTGCATAAAGTTTAAATAAATAAAAATCCTAATATCAGTTAGGATTAGCAGCGCCTGAACTGAATTTTAGTACCTATTTATTGAAAGAAAGAAAGATTTATTTAAGCAAGATGAGACACACAACACAAATTAACATAGGTACCTATAAATAACAACACAAATTAAAATAATTATAGCATACCAAAATAAATAATAACAAAATAGATAATGGAAAGTTATTTTAATGGAATAGTGCAATAATAAAGTAAATCAACGTAAAGTTACCAGCCTGTGTTATTTCGTTTCATAGCCATTGAAAGCGGAAAAATTGAAAAAATGCCATAAACATTTGGTTTTTAAAAAGGAAACATTATGCCTCACGCAGGCCTCATCCGGTTGGCCTGCAACCAACGCCTCCGCCGTGTGTGCGCCGTAATGAAACGACTCACTCATTTGTCAGTACTTCTACATACTGTTGCAGTTCAAATCTGTTCAGAGCTTAATGACTTGTGAACAATTTCATTAACGCCGCCCTCACCGTCGAAGTGTCGGTGAGATGTAACTAGGTACTACTAGATATCTCTTCTGTTATTGGTGTTGAATTAATGAAAAACACTTTTTGAACACCACAATCATTAGAAACGACTAGAAAGTAATAAAAAACAGAAAGTTTTGAGTCGTCCAAAGGGTGGCCGCAAAAAAAAGCGCTACCAGGTGGAGTACAGAAATATTTTAGGACAGCAAAACAGTAGATAAAATGATCACATTTATTTAGATAATGCTATATCAATTTACTATAACGGTTGTAAATTATGGTGTAGTAAAAGTTAACATATCTTGTTTATAGGCCATATTAATTTTCCCATAGACCCATAGAGTAAAATGTACCCTACTGGTGACCTCTCTCTTTGGATAAGGTAATGCAAAGGTACTCTTGGACTAGCTGTCCCGCGCGGTTTCACCCGCGATAATTTCGGAGTTCCCGCGGAATTGTTTCATACAAACATTGCAACCCCTTTTTTCACCCCCTTGGGGAGTTGAATTTTAAGAAATCCTTTCTTATCGGATGCCTGCGTCATACAACGAACACACCGTCCAAGTTTCAGGTATCTGTACGATCAGCGATTTAAGCTGTGCGTTGATCCGTCAGTCAGTCATTCACACGTTATTCAGGACAAAGCATTTTACCTATAAATATGTAGGTATAAATTTAATCGATGATTTTTCTCGTTTAACGAAACATCAAACAAGCATTTTTTTTTCGGTAAACGCTATATTTTAATCAATTTGAAAACGGAAGTTGCTTTCCCCAAGTACCTATCGTCATTTTAAAATATATGTACGAGTATGTATAGTAATTTTTTCTCGTGCATTTGACGAGTGAAACAAATGAGCTTCCACATTGTTCGCGATGCGTTTGCGAGTTAGCTGGAACGGTTATTAAAAAACTTAGCCCGCCCCGGTCTGGTTGGGCGCGTTTGTTCGGAAAAAAATATTGCAAATTACGTTGTATAATTGTTTGTTGAAATTCCGCGAGTGCCTGGCTGGCCCGCCGCCGTTGCAAGCTGTAGCAGGGAACAAAAACACTATAGCCGCGACTTACGGTCGTGGTTGATGGTCACGACTTACAATCGGACAATTGGTGTAGTAGTGAGGTAAGTAATCAAAGATTTATGTAAAACACTAGCTGTTACCCGCGGTTGCCACGGGAATTCCGAGATAAAAAGTAACCCTTCCATCTATTGAGCCGTTGAGGCGTGAAAGCGTAACAAACAAACAAACAAACTCACTTTCGCATTCGTAATATTAGTAAGGATTGCTTATATATGATATATTATATTCTTTTAGAATAATATTGTAAAACTTTCCAATTCTGCATACTGCTGCTGCCATCTCGTATCGAATAGCCGAACTAAAACGGTCCAATAAATTATTTACCGCAGGCAGAAAGTTCTATTGCTACATAAATTAATGTTTGCCAATAAAAATGAGCCTTACCACTCTGGATATAGAGGGGAATATTCCTCGTTTTATAAACATCGAAAAACAACATTACTAAAATATTCAGGAATGGTAGGTGATGCGAAATACAGATATTATAGTTTTTATGTCCAATAACTTGCAGATATATTATTATATTCCTTTTATTTTCTTTTATTATGACATTACAGTTATGTTTATCAATAAAGGCACGTACATTAAATATTATAACACTAAAAACAAGGATATAAAACTCTACATTAATGAAAACCACAATAAAAACAGAATTACTCAATGGACATAATATAAAGACAGCAGAGTGAAGCTAGTTTACTATTTTAGTTTTTTTAGTTTTTAGTTTACTATTTTTGTATTCTTGCCTTTGTGCTTCGCGACATATCACACACACATCGATGTTCTTCCATTGTGCAAGGTATTTTGAATGGAACTCTATAAAATGGTCTAAGTATTTAGTTTATTTCCAAAATGTTTTTCCAAAATCATTTCATTTGCGACAGAAAGAGGCAAAGCATCTTCAACTCATAATTCTACAGAGAGAAAGAAAAGCAGTTTCCAAACAACATTTTTGGAACTCAGGTTCCGACATAGAACAACAGTATGACAACTTGTATAGAGGGTTCAGTGAACGCCAGTGCTTTAGGGTTGTCACTTCATACAACGGCTCTGATTCATTAGGGTGGTTTGTACAAATATAACAATTGGTGAAAATTTTATAGAGATACTAGCTGTGACCCGCGGTTTCACCTACGTGAGTTTTGGGATCAGAGGAACCTTTGCGGTCGCAGGCAGAACAACCCGCCAAAGTTTGATCATAATCGGACCAATGGTCTCGAAACGCATAGAGGACAGACATACAAACATTCATTTTTATTTATAAAGAACTAGCTGTGCCCCGCGGTTTCACCCGCGATAATTTATTTATTTATTTATTCTTTATTGCACAGTGTGTAAAAATGGCGAACTTAATACCTTACGGCATTCTCTACCAGTTAACCATTAATTTAATTAAACATTAAGTTAATTTCGAAATTCCCGCGGGAATTCCGGGATAAAAAGTACCCTATATCCTTCTCTGTACCCCTGACAACGTGTAGTATGCATTTAATTCCCTTTTTCCGACACTATTTCAATTTGCAACCGATTTACACTAAACTTTGACTAATTTATAAAGGTACTTGAACCTTCCTCACCCTATCTATTGGTGAAAACCGCATGAAGATCCGTTAAGTAGTACCTAGGTAGGTATTTGAGTTTGTCGCGAACAGACAGACAGATCGACAGACGCGGCTGAGGATTATTTTTATAAAATGTAGTGAAATTTTCGTGCACTTTGGGCACTTTCTTTAACAGTAGGTATATAAGAGTCAAAATATCTTACAGTAGGTCCCTACTATATCTATATATTAAATGGAAATAGATAAGCAATAGTGTGTTAACCCACACTGGGGAAATTTTGAGTAAATCGTGATTTAAAATTACAGTGCCTTTTTGTGTCAACATTTTGTTACATACTTAAACAATGTAATAAGGTAAACAGATAATTAAAAAACGTTCTCTAACGGCCGCACTCAGAGTCGACTTTAATGATTACTTAGTTAAGTATAGATTTTTAAAACAAAACTGCCGCAATCAGAGACGTTCAGTAAATTAATGTTGATTGGCATTTAATGAGATGTAACTTAATTAGTTAAATGCCAATTAACATTGATTTATTAAACTTGTCTGATCGCAGCAGTTTTGTTTTAAAAATCTACACTTAACTAAGTAATCATTAAAGTCGACTCTGGGTGCGGCGGTTATTCTCAATAAATCGTTCTGTATCAATAACTTCATTTTGTGGGTTCACATGTTATTGCTTATCTATGTCCAAATTACGGTGCTTCATGGTAGGGTTGCGAAACCCTAGCGTCAAGCCTGCAGGCATCGGTTCCATTTGTATTTGTAAATACATGTGAAAAGACTCGACGAGTCCGGGATCGAGCCCGTCCCTTCGACTTTGCTCCGAATTGACGCGAGATCAAAGTTGTCCGAAAAGCTCCCTCATCCAAATAGACAACTAAGAAAACTATACAACGTGTTAATGAATTAACTGAAAACCTGATACACCCCATTTTAAAAAAATAAACAATAATATGATTAAAATATATTTTATGTCGAAAAAATGTATACTTTAAAAGTTATTCAACATTATTTTGGAGGTGACCTATCTACGAAATTGCAAGCGCTACGCCCGCGTCTACCGGTTCGATTTTTTTTGCTGCGGGTGGCGTACGCGTCAAATATTGTATTATAAATAATTTAGACATGGGCTAATAAAAATGAAAAAATATAACCTATATTAAAACATAGTGCGATCGATTCGCTAGTCGATTCTGAGAAAACTACTTTCTACATTTCAGTTAATTCATTAACACGTTGTATAGGTAAAAATATTACGTGTCATGTGATCGACAATTTGGACTTTTAATTGGATTATTTTTCGTGACCAGGTGAACGTGATATGACGATGTGTTCCTTAGTTTTCTAAAGCGATAATAGTCCTAGATTGTCAATTTAGCTACGGGGGAAGATCACCTTTAGATATTAATAACAATAATCCTTAAATCGCACTGCAACGCCACATTGTCCCAAACTAAGCAGAGCTTGTATTCTGAGTACTAGAACTACCAGATAACTGATACACTACTTACGTATATATTATGTATATACTTACTGTTTTTTATCTATACTATCTTCTATAACCTTACATCTATACTAATATTATGAAAAGGAAAGACTTGATTTTTTGTTTGTTTGTTGGTTTTTACAATTTAACTCAAAAGCTACATTATCCCTGAGTAATATAGGCTATATTGTAATCCGGAATTCCCGCGTGAACTCCGAAATGATCGCGGGTGAAACCGTGCGGGACAGCTAGTAGTATATAAAATTAAGTCTGTTCCGCTGTCGGTTCGCGATAAACTCAAAAACTACTGAACGGATTTTCATTCGGTTTTCATCAATAGATAGAGTGATTCATAAGAAAGGTTTGTATATCTATAGTTTATCCTGGAATTGCCGCGGGAACTCCGAAGTTGCCGCGGGTGAAACAGCTAGTAATATTATAAATAGGAATACCTTGATTTTTGTTGTTTGTTTGTGTCACGATTTAACTCAAAAATCATTGGAACGATTTCAAAAATTCATTCACCATTAGAATGCTACATTAATCCTCAGTAACATAGGGTATATTGTAACCAGGAATACGCAGAACATCGAAATCTACTGTGGGTAAAACCGGGGGGAACAGCTATCTTTCTATAAACCCATACTTCTGATACATAACCGGCCAGACTAAACTAAACAAAAAAACCCATCCCTGACGCTGGGATCGACCCTGCGTGACGATCACCTGACGTGGTTACCAGATTCACTAACCACTAAACCAACCGAGCTGTTAATACTGTCACCAATTGATGCGAGTGTAAACGAATGCAGCTCTCGATCATCATCAAGTGCACAGTTCTAAAAAAAAATAAGAAAAAAATTCTACATCTCTGTCAGAGCTCTAGAAATTGGAAATTCGACGTCTCCGACGCCCGAAAACGGTCTGGTAAACGTACACTAAGCCAACTCGCCGGAGACCAGGTGAGTGCGCTGTGCGACACAGTGTCGCGAAACGTTGCTGGATGTGGAACGCATCCGTGTGGACATTGTAGTTTGCGGATGTGTGGGTGTCTGTCCGTCTGTGTGTAGGTAGGGGGTTGATACTGACGCTGCGGCGGTACGGTTCGCAGCACAGTCTGGTCTTGAAACACTATTTTAACCGACTTAAAAAAAGAAGGAGGTTCTCAATTCGGCTGTGTCTTTTTTATATAACACTAGTCGATCTCCCGCGGTTCCCCTTGATTTCGGGTGTTTGCTTGGGAATTACCTTATATGTATTAACTCAGGAATACTGCAGCTTTCTATAGATGGATTTTTTTTTTCAAATCTTTTCTCTTTATAACAGATATTACAATACACCCTTCGCTAATTATATTCGGAATTCCCGCAGGGACTCATTCCAACTACTAAATTACTCGTAACAAAACACCAAATATCTGCAACCCTTGCTTTCAGCCCTCGTCAATTTCGGTATTACCGCGGGACCTTTTTGTTCCGGGAAACAAATTGACCCATGACACTCAGGATCACCTCCTGCAGCTTTTTATCAATGATATTCTTATATGTATAGCTCGAGTATATTTCTCGTTTACATAAGATACATAATATAGGGAGCTCTATAATGGCGCCCAACGCGATGTCTTTATAACGAGAGAAACTTTTATAGTGATCATTAAAACTTAATTTTTTTTATATTAAGTTGCCTGATTTACCCGAATTTTACAAATTCTATTATTGATCCGTCGTAAAATGTATACACAAACGGACAAAGTCAGAAAAATAATGTTTCGGATTCTGCTCGTGTCAACTTAGCCACATCTTTAAAATATCTTTATACAAATAGAAAAAAAAACAGACTTACAATAATAAGTAAAATCTTAGGCTTTTTGTTTTTGGAAAACGGTGTCTTTGCTGTCCCTACAATTAATCTCCGCCACCCTTCCCTAATAGGCCATCTCCTTGTTGCCATGGCAACCCTCCAAAATGGCCGCCGCACCCCGCTCCCTGCCCCGCGAGGGTATAAAAGCGCACCCCCGCCGACAGCGGTCAGAGAGCCAGTACGTGTCGACGCGAACGCACGTCCGTCGCGTTCCGCGCATTTCATTTTTGAAATATTTCGATCTTCAATTATTTTATCGCTCTACATAATATATAAGTATATAATATTTGTTTTTTAATTCTATCGTCGAGCATTCCGTTCGACCGGTCACATTTGTTTTGTTGAATAAACAGAATTTCTTCGTTTCTCTTTTGGTTTTTTTAATTTTTTATCTTATTTTTAAATATGATTTTTTCTCAGTGAAGTGTGCGGTCGCAGTCTTTTCAAGGTGAGTCGGTTTTTGGAATCCCCTTCGGTCGTTTCGCGGTTTATTCTATTCCTAATGATTCAGTCTCCTATCACGTGGACTCCAGGTCTCCTATTGATCTTTGCAGATGCGGGGGAGTAAAAATAACTCCACTGCTCTCCCGGTGTCCACACCGAAATGCACTTTAACGATACCGTGTCAAAGTTCATTTAGCCACGACGCGTGTTGTAGCTTAACACCTATCGTGTTCAGTACGCTGTGCAAAATTATTTAACGCTGAAGATAATTGAATGCGAATTCTAGTCGCGCGCGGTACATAGCGCGGTTTTTTGCATTTTGCTGCACGTTGTAGCGTTGTACTTGCATACCTATGATATCTTATAACATACCGGATGATTTTGTTCTAGTATAAATAGGGTTTCTGATCATAGAGAAATGCACTGCAGGGAACAACGGCTTTAATTTGAAACGGCTAGTTTTGATAGAATCTGCGAAAAAATACTGGGCGGAAAAAAAGGTTGCGAAAGGAAAAGATCTGTTCAAGTAAACTTTTTCGAACTTTCTCGAAGATTGAGTCTACAGTTTTACTGACAGTGTTTGTCGTAAATATAAAACTCCAGGAAACAAAACAACTACCACGCCTGTCCTGTATTTGAAACAAGACAGGTCAAATGTCTAAAATATAAAAGTTATGATATCGTATAAGTATCCGTTGCAATTTCAAGGAAATTCTATCTATACAAGTCCCTTCGGAATTATAGATAAGCATGGCTTCGATAAAGAAAAAAAAATTGGAACAAATAACTGATTTTACTAAGAGAAAAATTGTCACCTTTTCTTCAGTAACTGTGTTGGTCATTGAGGAAAACAATCCTATGGTTTTCCTTTTTATAAAATATGTCACATTTTATTCCGATGTAGTTACAACCCATGACGATGCAAGAGCGGTACTGGGGCCTAACTCTTCAAAATGATTCAAGGCTGATTTCGGTTTGATTTGATTTTAAATTGAAATCGTATTTAGAATCGTGTCGATGTCTAAAGATGAAGTCCGACAAGTCAAAAAAATAGATTATTTTCGTTGACAATTTCGTTGACAAAATCGAGAAATTTCATAGATAAATACGATAGAGACGCGATCTCAAAGCTTCAAAAGTATCACAGAATAGGCTAGTTTCCTGGGTAAAAAAATCAAAATTCTATTTAGTCCGTCAGTTAGATAATAAAAAAATAAAAGACACGTATTTTTTGCTTTTTTTAAAATAATGGAAATATGCATAGATAAAGCGCATTAAAGTTTAGGGTGGGGGACTCGTGATGTCACAGCTCGCTATAACGTGCGAACAAACTGTAGCGAGGCGTGACGTCATGTGAAATTTCGACTTGATATATCTCCGTTATTTTTTGGTTACATAAAAAAAAAAAAATACGTGTCCAATATTTTTTAATAATCTACAAGACGGACTAAAAAAGAAAATTTAGGAAACTAGCCTATTTCATTCCTTTTCGATCTCATTTCATTTCGAGTTAGATTTGATCCTAACTCGATTGCGTCAAGAGTAAGCCGACAGTTTTGTGTTCCATGTGTAAGTGTTTGAAAATATCAAATGGCCGAAATTTTTTCAAAATATCTTTTTTGAAAAATCTAAATGGACAAATATAATTTGATGAAACACGTTACATTATTAAACATTGAATAGTAAAAAAGTTTCATTTATAGATACAATGACCTGGAGTAAGAAAATTTACATAGGTATTAAAAATTTTAAGACTTTATAGTCTTAATCAAATACATTCAACGCACGAATATAAAGAAACACCGCTACCTATATGCACACGTTTTTTTAAGACTTACTAGGTAACAAGGTTAAACTTTTATTCGGAATTTAAAGTGGAAAAATTTTGGAAAAAAAATGCATAAAATACGGAAAATTACTGTGAAAAAAAAATGAAAATTTTATTCCGTAAAATTTTTGCTGATTTTTTTCTATGATTTAACTTTCTACCTTTGGTTTGATTTAGTTTGACATAAAAAATATTTAAAATCCTTTTTCCAGCGCTGGTTAATCCTCTCCTCCATAGACTGGGTAAGTAATCATAAAATAGTGATATACAGAAAGCATTACAGAAATAAATTATTCATCAGTACACTTCTTATTACACCTAGCTAGTAGCTACATCCCTCGGGAGCGATATTTGCCAGCGAGAAAGACTCCCATTCTATCGCAATACTTTACCTACGTTGTATTTAGGGTTGCCATTTGCCACCTTTTTGTGGAAAAAATATAGTATTTTCCCAAAAAAAGATGCAAAAATATTATGCTTTTGGAAAATGCAGGGAAAAAATAGTACATATTTATTTTTAATCATTATGTATCGGGTAGCATTCATCTACAAATTATTGCTAGTTTGACAGTTGAAGTTTTGCTGCCGCGTATGCGTTTCGTTCTAAAATTGCACGCTGCGGGTGCGTTTGAGACCAGTCACAGTTAATATATAAAAGCGCGACAGTAAATTTAGAGATAAAAATATAGTATTTTTCGTACACTATTATTTTTCTATAATATTTATTTATTTTATTTCTTTATTTAATTGATTCACCAAACTGACAACAATATAACAAACACAAGATACATTGCAGCTTAATAGTACACAATTATTGTTATCTTCTAGAGGTGAATACAACGTGTTGTAAACAGGTGCTAAGTTACAGGGGGAAAACAAGAATAAACAAAATGAACCCAAAAACCCAGAAAGAAAAAAGTAGTTACTGGGACCCAGAAAGTTTAATATATAGTACAATTGAGTAACATATAGTACGATACTATATATACTATAGTACGGGTGGCAACCCTAGTTGTATTACTTGGCTCGTGGCGAGTGATGGATGTATTGGGGTTATTTCAATTGTACCTTCTATTATTTCTCTGACTGTACCCCTTGGTAATGGATGAAGTATTAAACCCCACATAACAGCTAGAAGGGACATAAACTCAGTTTAGTTTAAAAACAAATGGAAACTCAGCGTCTCCGTCTAAGACCAAATAAAAACTAAACACGGAACGCGTAGAACAAACAAGTGAAGCCCGGAAAAAGACACCATCGCCGTGCACGTACACAGAAACACGCACACACTTACAAGAAAAAGACACCATACCTGGGAATCGTTGTGGCACTTTCCTAAGCACCACATGCATACGCAACCGGCTTCACTTTGTCGTTCGAGGCGTTCCGTCTTTAGTTTTTATTTGGTCTGAGGTCCCCGTGTGATTTTCGTAGACAAAACAATCTAATTAAAACATTCATTAACTCTTTCAACGCCATCCCCGTTATATCACGATCTCCAAAAACGTGCTCCTGGCGCCAGAAACGTAATTAATATTACGTTACCCACAAATCACTGCACTGAATTTTATATTTATTAGATTAACGGCCGCACTCAGAGTCGACTTTAATGATTACTTAGTTTAGTAAAGATTTTTAAAACAAAACTGCCGCAATCAGAGACGTTCATTAAATTAATGTTAGTTGGAATTTAATGAGATGTAACTTAATTAGTTAAATGTCAATTAAAATTTATTTATTAAATTGGTCTGATTGCGGCAGTTTTGTTTTAAAAATCTATACTTACTTAACTAAGTAATCATTAAAGTCGACTCTGAGTGCGGCGGTAAATCATAGATATTAAACATTCCCAAGACTAGGACAAATCATGCCTAAACCGTGTGGTCTGGAGGTAATGGCCATGTTTTTGAGGCTAGTTTCCTGGGTAAAAAAATCAAAATTCTATTTAGTCCGTCAGTTAGATAATAAAAAAATAAAAGACACGTATTTTTTGCTTTTTTAAAATAATGGAAATATGCATAGATAAAGCGCATTAAAGTTTAGGGTGGGGGACTCGTGATGTCACAGCTCGCTATAACGTGCGAACAAACTGTAGCGAGGCGTGACGTCATGTGAAATTTCGACTTGATATATCTCCGTTATTTTTTGGTTACATAAAAAATAAAAAAATACGTGTCCAATATTTTTTAATAATCTACAAAACGGACTAAAAAAGAAAATTTAGGAAACTAGCCTATAATGTGGCGGTGAGAGGGCTAACGTAGCGATATGACGTATTAAAAGGTATTTAGTTGCGTTTTTGCTCGATCACTGTGTTCAAAATTCGCGATTTCTGGCTATAGTATCATACAGTGTCGTAGAATAGGTACATACTTGGGATGCCGGCAAAGGAAGTTCTGGTAGAGTTAGAGCTCTTGCTCTAACTTCCTTTGGAACCTCGCTTAGATACCTAAGTGTCCTCTATTGTTAAACTATTTTCTCCGCGGTTAGGCCAGATGCCCATTAGTGAGACGGCACGACAAGGGAATTTCAAGTGACGAATTACAATGTAAGTTTGAAAGATACTATAAACCAATATGGATGTGGACTACTTTTGAAAATCAAAACTCTAATTAGTCCGTCAGTTAGAAAATAAAAAGACAATAGACACGTATTTTTTGCTTTTTCAAATAAATTAAAATATACAGAGATAAAGCGCATTAAAGTTTAGGGTGAGGGGGTTGTGACGTCACTAACCGCTAAAACCGCCATACAAACTGTCAGAATAGTGACGTCACGCGAAATTTCAACTCAATATATCGCCGGTATTTTTTGATTATGTAAAAAAAGAGAAAATACTTATCCAATATTCTTTAATATCTACAAGACGGACTAAAAAATAAAAATTAGTCAACATGCCCATTATTATTATCTGACTCCTGGTTTCTGAGAAATGTGAACATAAATACATAGATACATTTCGGCACAGTTTAAAACGCATTTTCTAATGTTCTAGATGCCAAAATAATAGAAATTATTATTCTTTATGCCATAAAAAACGTTATAAATGTATTTTTTTGGAGTAAAACTTTTTTGATTATTTGGGAAAGACAGTTTTTGCGGCGTCTTATCTTAGCGCGCCGTGTTATAGTCATAGTGAATAAGGGCCCAATAAAAAGTCATCAATGCTTTTCGTTGGAAAAGTCTAGGTAGTTGTAGGATACAGAAAATTGCTAAGTTTGCCCGGAAAAATTGTTTTTGTTTAATATCTACTTGTAGGTATAGAATTTCAGTGCATTTATTGTTTGAACGCAAGACTATACCTTTCGGATCAGTTAATGTTTGAATAATATGGCATTTTAGTTGATCTAAAACGCCGTTCCTTGTTTTTTCTTCTCTTTATTGTGATTTGTGGACTATTTTACAAGTATATTTCTATAAGCCTCTAAGATTTGAAGTTTGAGTTTATGCTGAATACAGTGCGAAATTTTGCTCGGAGGTCTTGGCGGTCGTCGAAAGTCAAGTTTCAAGGTACCAAATACCAAATACGAAAGTAATACAGTCAGAGAGTATAGACACAAGATTGTCCATAAAAAATAACCTGTAAAAACTAAAAAGTGTGTGCTAAATTCCATGATGAGTGATGCAGCCGTTAAGGCCCGAGAGCGTGGTAACAAACAAGGTCAATTCAAACAAACAAGTGAGCTTGTTTGTCGGTTTATTTGTTACGTTTTTAGGCATACACATTGTCAGGAGTATAGAACAGGCGCGGTCTGAAGGGGGGGAATAAATGTTTTGTGTAAATTGGTTGAAGTATAACGATGAATTTTTGGAAGTGTCGGAACAAGTACTTTGCTACGCTTCCACGCCCATCCGATCGTCATGAAATTCTGCATACACGTTGTCAGGGGTACTTTTAGCCCGGAATTCCCGCAGGATCTCCGAAATTAGCGCGGGTGAAACCGCGGGGGATAGCTATAGTCAAACTAATAACAAAGTTCAATGATATGAAATTGTTGAAATAGTTCCCTTACATTTGAGTTTGGAAAGAGAGTATAAAGTATTTTTATTTTGTGTACATTTACTGCTTCTTTCTCTCGTAGCATGCACGACGACCTATAATAGGCTAGTTTCCTAAATTTTTTTTTGAGTCCGTTTTGTAGATTATTAAAAAATATTGGACACGTATTTTTTTTTTTTTTATGTAACCAAAAAATAACGGAGATATATCAAGTCGAAATTTCACATGACGTCACGCCTCGCTACAGTTTGTTCGCACGTTATAGCGAGCTGTGATATCACGAGTCCCCCACCCTAAACTTTAATGCGCTTTATCTATGCATATTTCCATTATTTTAAAAAAGCAAAAAATACGTGTGTTTTATTTTTTTATTATCTAACTGACGGACTAAATAGAATTTCGATTTTTTTACCCAGGAAACTAGCCTATTGAGGCAGCGCCATGATTTTTTTATTATAATATCCTATATTGTATCACTATCAATGTTACGGTGAATGCTTTGTCCGTCTGTCTGTCCCTATGTATTAGATCCTATCCTATGGTTGGATGCTTAGATCTTTAAAACTACGCAACGAATTTTCATGCGGTTTTCACCAATAGATAGAGTGATTCATGAGGAAGGTTTATATCTATACTTTATCCTGAAATTCCCACGGGAACTCCGAAATTAGCGCGGGTGAAACCGCGGAAAACAGCTAGCATAGAATAAAAGTTGAAACTTTCGCGCCTCAAAATGTATATAAGTATTTATGAAAATTCAATAGTTGAGTCGCCGAAACGAGATTGATGTTGTACACAAATATGCTAATGCCATCTTCGCCACTACCGCTATGGTAATAAGGTACACAATTTCCATCGCGTTCGTCTGATATTCATAGACATACAGCGGCTTTACATTTTGTTGAGAATGTGGGGTGATTTTTTGTTATGAAATTGGAAATAACTATACATACAACATCAGCCAGTGAGGGAGTAGGTTCTATAACCAAAGTGTCGATAACTTTTGATTCCTGCAATTTGTTGCCACTTAAAGCCTTTCAAAAGGTTTTGCTAAGATCAAAATATCATAGGTGTATTTAGTACGTGTCAAAAATTGTATTTATATTTTGTAGTATTCTGGCATTAAATCTCACATAAATCGCAATAAATTGGATTTCCTACAGTCAAATCTCATACACACTACAAAACATAGATTTTCCTACACTCAAATCTCATACACCCCACTAAAGATAGGTTTTGGTATAGCAAAATCCCTTACACAAGTTACACATCACAAAACATAGATTTTCCTACAATCAAATTTCATACACAACACAAAACATACGCAACCTAAGTTTTGCGAAAGCTAAAACATCCCATTGCAGTCCTAACAATTTAGGGGCATTTAAGGGAGAAAGGGGTCAATGGTTCAACGGACGAATTCGCTGGTCGGAAGAAGGGTGTATGTAGGTATGCGACGCACTCTCCGCTTTGGAGGCTGGATCGATAGCGCGCGCCCGTTAGGGGATAGTGATGGGAAGTTGGTCGGTTTTTTGACTTTCGACGCGTTAATATGTCGAAATTCACGCGGGTAAATCCGAGAGCAAAACCAATATTCAAATTCAATACTTTATTGCCTATTATACTTTACTATATAAAGATACAACAGAAAAGTACCAAATAAAATAGGAAGACAGGATAGAGCAGAAGGCAGCCTTATTGCTAAAGGACAACCTTTTCAAGGCAACCTTTAGGTGATAGAGAGCTGTACACAGAAACGAGAAGCGGGTGGTGGATGCACAAGTGTAATTTACACAATATAAGGATAATACAACACTAATACATACGAGTAGAATAGGTTGTACGTATTTTATAAAATTTGAAATTTTCAATGACCGAAAATTAGAATTCACTCTATCCATACTAAACTAATAATATACATACGAAAGTAACTCTGTCTGTTGCCTTTTCATGCCTTAAATCCTCAATCGATCATCACGAAATCTTTACTAACATTATAAATGCGAAAGAGAGTTTGTTTGTTTGTTTGTTACGCTTTCATGCCTCAACGGCTCAACGGATCATCGTGAAATTTTGTAAACACGTTGTCAGGGATAGCTAGTACCTACTTAATAATGACGAAAGCCTTGAAACTTGACATGCATTAAAGTAGAGTAAGTACTTTTTATTATGCTCTGACAATCCAGATTAATGACTTACACTCATTCGTCGTTCAATGCATATTCCGTGTTCTCATCAAAGCGTTCCTGAGGGAATCTTTAAAAAACGGCTCGCTTGTATGAACTAGTAGGTATTTAAATAAAGAACTCTTGAACTACATTAAACAATACATAACAACAAGTATGCAAATTGTTGCAGCACCCTCAACTTTGTGAAGCGCAGATTTTAATGTTTAAGAGCTCATGAAAAAATGTTAAGCCATGTCTCCTTTGTTTGGATGCAGCCACTCCGAAAATAGGACGACTTTGATCTTTAATTCAGGGTTGCCAATGGGTAACTTTTCCCTGAACACAGGGAGCTTGGGAGCTCGTGTAGAGATATGGTTTAGATACCTATAATAAATACGTATTATATACTTCCTGTTTTCCGGAATTTCACCCATATTAATTTTCTTCTACACCTCGGGAACACTTAGGTCCGTATTCCAAAAGGTTACTCAAGTCATGAATCTAGTTTTAAAACTAATTTCAAGTAAAGCTTTAATTTTAGAACCTTACTTAAAACGGGATTCATCAATCAACAATCAGCTGAGTTATTTCCATAATCTAGAACGACGCTTGAATACTAATCTATACTCAAGCAAAGATTTGATCTTTGTTTACATCTGTCATGTCAAGACCACTCAACTAATCAGAGCTCAAAATCTCTACTCAAGACTAGTTTCAACTGATTAGAACCAATCAGAGTTCAGAATCCCTACTCAAGACTAGTTTCAAGTGATTGTAACTTAAACGCATTCTATAATAAGATGTACGCTTGAGTTATGATCTGAGCTTAAAACTAATCTCAAGTAAAACGTGATCTGAGTCACCTTCTGGAATACGGGCCTAATCGCTCGGATAATACCTACTGTAGCTTTTTGTCAGTGATAGAATTTTTAGGATCGGGTCACTAGTTTTAGATACCTATTAAAATTACACACATAAATTACTTATATAGCGTGTTAATGAATCAACTGAAAACCTGATTTAAAAAAATAAAGATTAATATGATTAAAATATATTTTATGTCGAAAAAATTTATACTTTAAAAGTTATTCAACATTAGTTTGGAGGTGACCTATCTACGAGATTCCAAGCGCTACGCTCGCGCCTACCGGTTCGATTTTTTTTTTTGCTGCGGGCGGCGTACGCGCCAAATACTGTAAGTATTATAAATAATTTAGATATGGGGTAATAAAAATGAAAAAATATAACCTATATTAAAACATAGTGCGATCGATTCGCTAGTTGATTCTGAGCAAACTACTTTCTAGTTTTCAGTTAATTCATTAACACGTTATAATTAGGTCAAATATTTATTATTATTAAAATCTGTTAGTTTTGCATTCTACGTCGTGTCATTCTTTTTTTAATTCAAAATTGATGTATTTTATATAATTTTTTTTTTAATTTAACACTCCCGGATCGAATCTCTAGATAAGCAACCAAATTAAAACCTAACAAATTATTTTATCCCAAAAATCCATATTTATTATTTTAGCTAGCCGGAAGCATATATACTTTTAGAACCTTAAGTATAGATGATATTTTATAATGTCCACTTTTGATCCCAGGGTACAACACACGATGTTCTAGTTTTCTATAAAATTTTGTTAATATCATTATAAAATTTCCGGTTATTTTGAACATTCTTGTTGGCAGCCCCGTTTAATACCGAGCTGTCTGCGATTAATTTTCAAGCCATTAACTAAGATGATGGACTTTGCTTGACACTCCACTTGATAATTCAATTTTTGCGTCAAATTTTAAGACGTCTGGAAGGTAATTGATAGTGATGTGACCACTTAGTTTTAATTGCCTTTATCGATGTTTTAACTCAATATTTCCGGTTCGGCGAGTCGATTACAATTCTCCATGCTCCATCATTATGTTTCAATGTTTTTTCGTACCTACATCAGTAAATTTTTATTGAAATTCAACGTTTTGGGTAAAGGTAGGAAAAAATCGATAGACGTTACGAGTGACGGGTTACGCGTTACGTTCAAATAAGTCGAAGTTGTACTTGTTTTTAAGTTTCAAGTGATTGTGGTGAAAGAGACGTGCGGTTTGTAACCACTGCGGGCAGCAGTTCAAGTAACGATCTCTATTAGAACATTTTGAATTATTTTGAATTACTTATTTTTTACAATAGTTGCTTTTATTTGCTACTAGCTGCTCCTCGCGATTTCACCCACGGTAATTTCGGAGTTCCCGCGGGAATTCCGGGATAAAAAGTACCCTATGTCCTTCTCTGTGATCCTGACAACGTGTATGCAAAATCATGATGATTGGTTGAGCTGACGGCTCAGGCGTGAAAGCGTAACAAACAAACAAACAACTTTCGCATTTAAAATATTAATAAGGATGATACTCACAAATAACGTGGCTTTTTAAAGGTAAAAGAATTTTCAAAATCGGTTCAGTAGATCCAGAGATTGCCTACTCCCTACGGCCTACAACGAAAGTCACAAACTCACAAACTTTACCTCTTTAATACATATATTCCTCGTGGCTTCGCCTGCGTTAATTTCGAAATCCGGGATAAAAATTACCCCATGTCCTTCTCCGTACAGACAAGATGTATGCAAAATTTCATAATCATGTAACAAACATACAAATATAAAAAGTCACAATTTAATTAGTTAAGATATCTAATTAACGAAATACCTGTTACGTTTTCTTCCAATACCAACACCACAAAATCGATTCGGAAGATTAAAATTAAAAAATACTGATTTTTTAAATTATTTTACACAATCTTAGTAAATACTTATGCATATTTTCGAGTTAAGAAATCTAATAGATTTTTTGCTACGGTTTCCTAGGAGAGCGGTGCCGTTATCTAGCGGTGAATGACGTCATAAAGGTCCGTATTCCAAAAGGTTACTCGAGTCATGAATCTTGTTTTAAAACTAATTTCAAGTAAAGCTTTAATTTTAGAACCTTACTTGAAACGAGTTTCATGAATCAACAATCGGCTGAGTTATTTCCTTATTATAGAACGACGCTTGAGTACTAATCTATACTCAAGCAAAGATTTGATTTTTGTTTACGTCTGTCATGTCAAGACCACTCAACCAATCAGAGCTCAAAATCAAGACTAGTTTCAACTGATTAGAACCAATCAGAATCCCTACTCAAGACTAGTTTCAAGTGATTAGAACTTAAAACGCATTCTATAATAAGATGTACGCTTGTGTTATGATCTGAGCTTAAAACTAATCTCAAGTAAAACGTGTCACCTTCTGGAATACGGGCCTAAAACTTTGTCTATGCAAGTTTCCTACAGGATGTTGAGAGTCACCGTAACGCCAAATAGATGTCGGTTCAAAAACAGTGTTTCCCATAACATAGATACATGAATTATTCGTCCCCAATACGAACAGAGCCCACGGCCTCTAGTTTTCAAGACGCCACCCTCGAACTCAGGTGGTCGGACTCATAAAATCATCAGTTACTTGAATTAAGTCAAGTCTTCGTTGAATCAAGCCGCGTCAGCGTAACTCGAACCCATCATGGCGCCCTCCACTCAAAATGTTTAACTACCTACCTATGTTAATCTATTTTATAATGCTTTCGATCGGACGAAACTGGAAATTAAAGACGAGTAGGGTTGCAAATTGTTTCTTGTGCAAATATTTCCCAGCCCAAGGTATAAAAACTATAAGTACACCGAAAGAAATGGTATACTTCGAGGAAAAACTTTATAAATAGTGTGTAAATTGAATAATTAAAATACATAATGAACATTACACAACTCACTTTTTCAGTTTTTAATAAAAATTCAAACTAATATACTTAGTAAAAACGGCTAACCTAAGCCGCATGTGTAAGGACTGACCGAAATTTTTATCTCTATATATTTCTTCAACACTACATCTAATATATATAAATCACGTGTCACGTGTTGTTTGTCCGCGATGGACTCCGAAACCGCTGAATGGATTTTGATGAAATTTGGTCACTATGTTGTATTTGGCCCAACTTAAAAGATAGGATAGTTTTTATCCCGGAATTTCCGCGGGAACTCCGGGACAGCTAGTCTCTATATATTTCTTCAACACTATATAGTAACTATTATTACTTTATTATAACTGAAAAAGTGAGTTTGTTTGTATGTAAAATATATAAAATTTTGCATACACATTGTTCGGAATACAATAAGGATATAGGAAACTTCTTATCTCGGAATTTCCTCGGAATCTCTAAAATTAAAATCGCATGAAATTATACATACGCACGTTGTCAGGGGTACACAGAAAAGGACAACTTGTATTGTTTATACCAGAATGCCCGCAGGTCTAACCGCGGCGACATCTAGTACTATTTATATACAACGTGTTAATGAATTAACTGAAAAATAGAAGGTAGTTTGCTCAGAATCAACTACCGAATCGATCGCACTATGTTATAATATAGGTTCTATTTTTTCATTTTTACTAGCCCATGTCTAAATGATTTTTAGCACAATATTTGGCGCGTATGCTGCTCGTAGCAAAAAAAAAATCGAATCGGATATTGACACGTAGGCGCGGGCGTAGCGCTTGGAATTTCGTAGATAGGTCACCTCCAAGCTAATGTTAAATAACTTTTACGGCCGCACTCAGAGTCGACTTTAATGATTACTTAGTTAAGTATAGATTTTTAAAACAAAACTGCCGCAATCAGAGACGTTCAGTAAATTAATGTTAGTTGGCATTTAATGAGATGTAACTTAATTAGTTAAATGCCAATTAACATTAATTTATTAAACTTGTCTGATTGCGGCAGTTTTGTTTTAAAAATCTATACTTAACTAAGTAATCATTAAAGTCGACTCTGAGTGCGGCGGTAAGACTACTAATTTTTCGACATAATTTTTACGTCACATTATTGTTTATTTTTTGAAATGGGGTGTATCAGATTTTTGATAAATTCATTAACACGTTATACATATATGTAATAATATGTAGTTTATACATATTATTACATATATGTAGTTTGCTTGGTTTCCACAACACATCCGCGACCGATCTTCGGTGGGCAACTTTCGGTCGCGAACTTTCCCGAACAAGCCCTTATTTTCCTCTCAGTGTACCTAGGACGCGACTTAGTTCCCGCGGGAACTCCGCAACTAACGCGGGCGAGCCCGCTAGTATGATCATAAATGATAGTTATAATTTTACAAGGACAAAGGACACTAATTGTAAGATAAAGGTCTCTACAATTAAATTATACTTTATGAGCTCCCCGCGAACTTGTGGAAGCTTTCAAATGAACTTGGTCGCGCCTTGTCATTTGCTCGCTTGGAAATATGACTCTCTGTGATTTGCACTTGACGGACTTTTTGTTTGTTTGTTTGTTTCAAACTCACAATTCACAAACTTTATCTCTTTATGGTATTACTGGTAGTTAGGTAGGTATACCTAACTACCAGCTATAGATGAGGATGCAGGAGACATCAACGAAATAAACATTCAAATACCCCATAATATTATCACAACATCAAATCAATCAAAATCATCCCTTTGAAAAAGTTACCTTAAATTCTATCTCACCTCATCGACATGATTATTGGCATAAAAACATATTTAGGAAACAAATTATCTATAGATATTAATCATGCTTTATAATGGAGGAATGGAGCTGTATAATAGAGGTTTCAAACGCTTAAAAAGGAGTTTTTGTGGAGACACTTAGATATAAGTACCTCTAGATGCAAGCGTTGCCAACTGGAAATATTTTTTCCCCGCTGAGTAGCACTCGTTTGTCTGGTTTTTAAATAGCTTTATGCATCGTCATTTTCATCGGAAATCCAAGAGCGCTGAACCAAGTCGTTTATATACCTAATAAGTAATAACTCACTGTTCTCGGAGGATTCACTCGCGGTAATTTCGGAGTTCCCGCGGGAATTTGAGGATAAAATATAGATTTACACCTTCCTCATAAATCACCCTACCTAACGCACTAAACCGCATCAAAATCCGTTGTGTAGTTTAAAAGATCTAAGCATAAATAGGGACAGACAGACAGCAAGATGCGACTTAGTTTTATACTATGTAGTGACTCGCTGCTCCCCGCGGTTTATCCCGCGTTTATTTCGGAGTTCCCGCGGGAATCCGGGGTAAAAAACACCATATGTATATTGTACATCTCTGTACCGTTGAAAACGTGTATAGGTAGGTGTGCAAAATTTCATGATGATTGCAGGTTTAGTAGTGAAAAAGCCTGACCAACAAATTTATCACGTTTGCTTAATTGACAGTTCTACACAAGCAAAGCTTTATGATTAGTCATTCAATATTGTCGAAAAAAAAATGGAGCAAAGCCTCTCATGTCGACTCGTTTAGATGTTAGAGCGAAAAAGGTCGTGCAAATGGCGGCTATATTCGGAACGGTCTCCGTAAACGGCAAGCTAATTGTCCTCCGTCATTACCATCGATCGTTTGTTTTGTTCTTTTTTTTTGACCTTTTATCGACACCGTGCTTCCGAAACGCGCGGCAAATGCGTTTTCGTTTCGATATGCCATTGAGTGAATCCTGCTATTGGTTAAGAGATGACGCTTATATTAATTTTAAAATGTGTTTGAAAACGCTCATTAAGGTAAACATAAACATTAATTTTACTATCGAAATAATTTTAATTATTTAAAGTAATTTGAATTAATCTTGTTTTATTTCTCTCACCAATAAATAATCCTTGCTATAATAAATGCGAAAGTGAGTTTGTTTGTTTATTTGTTTGACGCTTGTACGGTTTAGTGGCCCGACCGATCCTTGTCCTTTTTTGTACCCTTTATCTCGGAATTCCCGCAGGAACTGCGAAAACAACGCAGGTAAACCTCGGGGAACAGCTAGTAATTATTTTACCTAAATGTAAAAATTCGTTTTATTTGTCTAGCTCGGCTTTCACGTCGAAATAGAGACAGACAAAGGTTTACTGTATAACAAATTATAATAAACACGCTTACCTTTTTGGCAAAAATAGAAAGGCAGAAGGTACCTGCGCAAACACGTCTATAGAAAGTGCTCTAGATGGTTAAATTTCAAACCAAAAACCATCCTATCCGTAACCAGAAAAGTGACAAAGTAAATAAATGTATAATTTTAAAACCATTCCCTTCACTTATTCCTTCACCCATAAAACGCACATAAAGGGAAGGCCACATTGGCATTTCGCTAAAATTTCACGGGCAAAATGTAACACTTCCCATCTACTGAGCCACCTTTGCACACCCCACTCGCGGATCCGCTGACATTTCCAACGTAAATGTCGGAATTCACTTTGTTATGATCATTTTGTGAGGGTATTATAATAATATCCCATTTTGTGTATTATTTTATGTGTGTATGTACCTATATTATGTTGTAGACATTTCTATGATGACAATTTGACATTATTTAAGTAGATGGTCTAATAAAACCTCAGAACAATAACAGTGTTACAATAACATTATATTTTTTAGTTATTGTTCTGAGAATAAAACTAAACCTAACCTAAAATAAATCTAAAATATATTATTAAAAGGAGTCCCTATAGGCAATTTCTATACTATTCATAAAGATCTTTGTCAAACAAAAGATGGACGAAATGGATTCCGGATAGTCGGAAAACTTAACTGACTTTCAAGTTTTTGTAAATTTTTTTTTTGTCGGCTGTAATTACTGATGCTATTGAACTGATTATAAAAAAAAATGTGCTTAAAACCACACGTAAGAAGTGAAACCTTTATATCATACCTGCATTCTATCTCATTCTCTCGCAGGCTGAATCCTATTTATGAATATGTTAACCACGAAGCCAGCCAGGGTCCCCGAGGGTGAGGCGAACAATGAAACACTATGTATGAACCACCAACAAATAGATGTTTATTGTTACGGTCGGGATTTTAGCCTAAACAATCATATAAAAACAATTAGACTATACTATA
Organism: Zygaena filipendulae; assembly: GCA_907165275.2. Taxonomy (NCBI): domain Eukaryota; kingdom Metazoa; phylum Arthropoda; class Insecta; order Lepidoptera; family Zygaenidae; genus Zygaena; species Zygaena filipendulae. Next base: position 5,408,618 of record OU015677.1, on the reverse strand, counting down.
ATTGGTAGCACTTCGATAGCTTGAAATAAAACTACGAAGTGCCATCTATTGCCATCTCTATTCATGACATCACCTTTCAGACTTTCAGTTATTACAATACTTCAATTAACTAGGAAATGCCATCTATTGTTCCTTTATTACACCCCTTTTCAAGTTGTCAGTTGTAATACCTTTCAGAAGGCTACATTTAATAGTTTTATCACAAACATACTGCCCACCAAGGACAATAATTTTATTGTCCTTCAAACAGGTTACTGCCCACCGTGACGGTATGTATAACCTAAATAATCCTAACTACATTTTAACCTCTAATTAATTTGCCACTTCCAATTCAAAGCCAAGGCGAGCCATCAAATCTTCAGTCGCCAAACTCACTACGCGCGCTATACCGTCAGAGCCCGTATGTTTTTCCGTTATAATTCCATATAACCATTTCGCCAGAAGTCCGTCCTTTTCAAGCTGCGTATCTTGCAATGTTTCAGTAACTCTTTATTTCTTTCTGACAATTTTATAACTTCTTTAAACTCTTCCTTTAACTTCCGATTACTTCCAAACCTTTTTTCTAATGAAAAATACCGCTTTATTGCCATTTGCTTGGAATACCCGTTTTTGCTTTCAGGATTGTCCGTTAAAATTCTCTCTGGTAGTGTTTCTGCTTCTAGTTCCCAGATTTTTTTTAAAATGTCCTGTTCTTCTGCAACTGTATGCATCACTATTAAATTTGACACTGGCGTTTGAGTCTCTACTAACCCTGATATCACCCATCCAAATGCTGTTGATTGAGCGACCAAAGCCTGTGATGCATCCTTGTAAATTCCCTCTTGTAGAACCCGTCCATATGTCTCCGCCCCTAATAAAATATCTATTTTATTAGGAGTATGATACTCCGGATCCGCTAAAGTGCATCTTGACGGCAACCATGTCAACTCAATTACCTTCTTACTAGGAAGAAGAGTGGTGATTGACGGCAATACATAAGCTTTAACTTGCAGTTCCACCGCTGGGTTCACCGTTGATCTAAGTTCTAGCTGTACTACTGAGCTAGTATATATCGTCTCACCTCCCCCAATGCCAGATATCGGGTCTTGTGTTGGCTTTTTAGCCAAACGTAATAGCTGTACTGTAGCTTCAGTTATGAAGGAAGCTTGAGAGCCTTGATCTAACAGGGCTCTCACTGCAACATACTCTCCGCAATTCGCTTTAGCCTGCACCACAGCTGTTGCTAATAATACCGACTTACTCATCTTAACTAAGGCTGTATTGCTAGCCATCACTTCACCTGGATCATCCACTAACTCTTCTGGATCTCTGGCGGCCGTGGTGATATCTATGTTGGTCTCTGCTTCCTTCACAGCCCCACCCACTGTGGTATGTAGTAGCGAGTGATGGTGCCTTCTACATATCTTGCACTTGATCGGTAGCCTACAGTACCTTGCTGAATGATCATAACCTAAACAAGCATAACAAACCCCGTTATTTTGGACAAACTCCCTGCGCTTATCTACATCCAAATCCATGAATTTACCACAGAGATACATTTTGTGGTTTCCTGTCACACAAAACCTGCACTGCGAAGTCTGTTGAACTTCATCTGTAGTTGCGTGAAACGTACGAGGTCTGACGTGGACTTGACTCTGCTTTGCAAATGCGTTCGACCTTTGCTCTATAAATTCCAAGGCTCTGAATCGATTCGTTATAAATGTCTTAAATTGTACAAAACTTGGCAAATCCTCTACAATATCGCTCGTTACATGAAGTTCCCATTGCTTGCGGGTCTCAGGATCTAGCTTTAAACTAAGTATATGTATCACTAATATATCCCATGTTTTCGTATCAACCCCTATTGCCGAGAGAGCGTTTAAACATTCTGATGATGTATCAATTAATCCTTTCAGGTACGAGGCGGACTCAGTTACCGCATGGCGTTGACTTAGTAGTCTTTGAATAATGTTATGCGACATATATTTCTTATTATCGTACCTGTCGCTTAACAGTTCCCAACATCGTATATAATTATCTCCCGCTATCGGAATATGGCGCAATAACTGTTCCGCTTCCCCTGAAAGGTACCCTTTCAAATAATTTAATTTCTGTACATTGTCAAGCGAATCGTTTCCATCTACTAAGGACTTAAATAAATCGCGAAATGTAATCCATTCCGTGTACCTACCGGAAAACATAGGAATATGTATTTTTGGTAGTTTCACCAAACTTCTAGGTTGGCTTGTGCCTGGATCTGACCGACCTGAGGTATTATGATTACCAACTTGATCCATTTCGTCAAATTCATTTAACCTTTTTTTTAATATACATTTATAATTTATATAGCTTTCCTCTGTCATATCATAAGTTTCTTGTTTTACATAATCAGTTTCCTTCAAATCAATCGGTCTGACCGAATGAATTAACTCCTTATGCCCAATTGAAAAGTCCTCCCACACTTTCTCCAATGCTTCTAATTTACTTTCACAATACTCTTTAGTAATACGATCTTTAGGCGATTTTTTGTAATTAACATAAGCTTTGTTAATCCGCTCAGCAGAATCTGCTTGAAAATATAACAAAGACTCCATTGTTACTAATTTAATAGAAAGCTACTCTAAAACTTAACAAATTATATAACAACACAAGCCAAATATAATAAATCCTAAACTTCCTATCAGTACCTACCTCCTCCAGCTAGTTTGCTGGACTCTAAAGTAAAATACAATTGAAACATATACAACAACACAACAAACAGTTCAATAATAATTCAATACAATCCAATCATAAACACCTACCACTTCATTTTTTTTTTTAATTTACAGTTAAAGAAAGTAACGCAATAATTCACCTAAGTCCTACCTCAATAATGTTTCAAAAATTTTCTAAGTGTTTTGAAACTTAACTATCGGAGTAAAATCGGGCATAGGTTCCCCGTCTTAATCAATTTCTTAAAATTATTCTAAGTCTACACAACACTAAGTAAATATAATTAAATTTTCTAAGTTACTATTCTCTATGAAATAAAGTCCAATTTTCTTCTCACTTGACCACCTTCTCTCACTAGTCACTACATAAACAATAAGAGTACTCACAATTGATTGACACTTCACTCACACATGCAGTCCCGTAATACCCGTCGACGACCGTCTTCTTCAACCCTCTCCTGTGCTGACTTCTTACCACCTTGTTCTTCCACTCCTCGCACCTTCCTGATAGGGCTCCTTAGCTTCTCGGGCTCCGCCTTTGTAGACCGATCAGATTCCCGACTGATCCCAGTCTACCGCGTCACGCACCAAACAGCGATCCACTGCCCTTGTTGTGCGGGAGGGTTCAACAGTTCCCTTACCAAGTACTACCCTTAATCACCATTGCTATCCGGCTCGAAGGACCAAATGTTAACCACGAAGCCAGCCAGGGTCCCCGAGGGTGAGGCGAACAATGAAACACTATGTATGAACCACCAACAAATAGATGTTTATTGTTACGGTCGGGATTTTAGCCTAAACAATCATATAAAAACAATTAGACTATACTATAATTGGTAGCACTTCGATAGCTTGAAATAAAACTACGAAGTGCCATCTATTGCCATCTCTATTCATGACATCACCTTTCAGACTTTCAGTTATTACAATACTTCAATTAACTAGGAAATGCCATCTATTGTTCCTTTATTACACCCCTTTTCAAGTTGTCAGTTGTAATACCTTTCAGAAGGCTACATTTAATAGTTTTATCACAAACAAATATGTTTGTCTCTTTTTAGTGTGGCTTTTACATTTCAATGAATTTTCAAATCACAACGGTGTTAAAGATTTTTGAAATCTTCACTTCAAAAAATCCTTTCACTGACCGGAAGTTACATTATCTTTGGTTCCACAACAAAAGCTATTTGCTGTTTGGTATGTAGTTACGAGTAACTTAGTTATTTTGGAATGGAAGAAAGGATGATTTTCATTCAGATACAATGATTTTCTAAAGGGAATTGGTCGTGACCAAAACCGCTGTCTGACTGTCAGTTAATTAGTATAATTACCAAATAAAAACTCCATCTTATTACGCTACATGCTAAGAAAATGTTCTTAAGATTAAAATATAAATTCCAAACACCTTTGGCATGTCTTTGCAAGCTGGTACAGTATCTACATAAAATTAAACATTTTGCGTTAAGCGATAGTTCCAAAATGGCAAGTATTTAAGCTACTCGCTGATAGATGGCGTTGTACACAATCCCGAAACTATTCGACTGCATAGTTTGCGCGCGTATTTCCTAGATACCGTCCCGTCCTCGCAAAGCGATGTCTCAGTTTTGAATTTATGCCAAAATATTATAATAACCGCCGATAGACATTTTGTATGGCGAAGTTTATGTCTGAACTTCAGGTTTGCACGAGCGTAGATATTACTCAGCTCGGAAAGTTCATCCGTTTATTTTGTTAAGAATTGTGTATGACGTTTCCATTAAACTGCATTAAGTTAAGATACCTACCTACTTACTGGTTAATTGGCTACTTGACAAAAAAATTTTTTTTAGTCCGTCGTGTAGATTAGTAAAAAATATTGGACACGTATTTTTTCTTTTTTTACGTACTCAAAAAATAGCAGAGATACATTGAGTTGAAATTTCGCGTTAGGGAACGTGCACAACGACGGTGCTGCCAACTGGCGTCGCCAATCCGAATCTATTGATAGTTGCCATTCACATTTATGACAAGTAAACAGGATTAATTTTACTAGTGAAAATTATTATTCTAGCTAATCACAATTCATTGTTGTATTTCTGGATGTATCAACTATCAATACATCGACAGAAAATAACAAAAAATAAAACGGCACAACCGATCATCGTGAAATTTTGCATACAAGTTTTCAGGTGGTTTATTTTCCATTAGCTGTTTGAAGTTCCGGACAGTCCGGAGTTCAGGAATTCCGAAAAGCCAGTAGTAAGTAAACCTCCTGAAAACTTGTATGCAAAATTTCACGATGATCGGTTGTGCCGTTCAGGCGTAAAAGCGTAACAAACAAGTAAACAAACAAAAACTCACTTTCGCATTTATAATATTAGTAAGGATTATTTTCTTATCGTAAATATTGGATATTTTAGTTTGTGCGACAATTTTACCAGTTTTCACAGCCTCATGTTCTTCATTAGATCATCCTCCTCATCCTCATCTCTTCAACCTCCAATAGGTACATGGCCGGCCTCAAAAGCTTAAAAACCTTTTGACATACTTTGGCCACGCTGACGATCATTAATTATTATATTATTGATGATGACTAGCTGTGCCTCGGGGTTTCACCCGTGATAATTTCGGAGTTCCCGCATGAATCCCGGGATAAAAAGTACCCTATGTGCTTCTCTGTACCCCTGACAACGTGCACGTCAAATTTCATCTAAATCCGTTCAGCCGTTTTTGCGTGATTGAGTAAACGTATACGAGGATAAGAGCTCGAAAGCGCATTTTCATCCGACTTGCTTCAAATTTATCGTCACCTCTAAGCTCCTATGTGTCTTAGCGTTATATATTTATTATTATAAATGATATTATAATTATTATATAGCCTATAACCTGTCCAGGAGTATGGACTACAACCGTACCAAGTTTGCTTGAAATCCCTTCACTAGTATTTGACCCATGCGTGCACATACAGACAGACAGACAGACAAAAAATTTACTGATTGCTTTTTTGGCATCAGTATCGATCACCATTCATCCTCCAATATTAATTTTGAATATATTATATTCAATGTACAGAATTGACCTCTACAGTTTTATTATAAGTATATACCTAGATATAGATAGACCGGAACCCATATTTTATAACTTTTATCATACCTATTCAAAAATATAATATACCTAATTGAGGAGATAGTTTTATTTACATAATTATGAAAACAAAACTATCTCGTCAATTATTATCTTCCTTCCGAAAGCACGATGACAAGTTTAATAAGTTTCCTCTACTGTCCGCATAGTGTCTCTTTTGTCGATTTAGTGCTGCCACCTATAGTTCGTGCACGTTCCCTTATTGAATATTGACGTCACGAGCCCCCCACCCTAAACTTTAATGCGCTTTATCTATGTTCATTTTCATTAAATTGAAAAAGCGAAAAATACGTGTCTATTATTTTTTTATTTTCTAACTGACGGACTAATTAGAATTTTGATATTCATACCTTGGAGAATACCCAATTCTGTAGCTGGCTTTTGAGTTTTGTTTGAAACGGGGGTTCCACTTGGTTGCGAACAAATTTCGGGATATCCGCAACAACTATGAGAATTTGCCAGTAGGTACTAGGTACCACTATGAATTAGCCTATGTACAAAGTTGTAAATTGTTTTCTAAAAGATAATAGGTATTATTTTATTCTTTCTTCTAGTTGAAAACATCCATGATAACGGATGGAATGACTGGACAAAATATGTAACTACCTGACGTAACTACCTATCTATTTGTCTATTTGTTTTGAAATAGCCTTATAAACATCTATTTACTTATAAGAAATATGGAATTAAAGATAGGAAAATGTCAGTCCATTTGTATGCAGTCATGACTTGGAATTTTTAACCTCTCCGGATGTGTACTTCGCTGCCATCTATTGTTGAATAGTAAAACCATTTTTAAACGAAAAATATTTCTTCAGAAAAATATTTACAAATGATAACAATACACTTTTCATTTCAATCCTCTTGTGCTTTTATCGGATTTATACGCTAGAATAAATCCGCGGATACCTAGCGAAAGCAGACGTTTCGGGAGCTAGCTAGGATTAAAGATATCTTGCCCGCGGTTTAAAATTATTTCCAATTCAATAATCTAACTCCATTCCCGTATCAAAGAGTACAGAATATACAAAGCAAAGAAGCGACACTCTTGGTATCCTCGAGGAAAGTTGACACGTAGAATGTACACGTGACAGTTATTCACTGACAGCTGACAGTTACTGTCAGCTCGCTGTCAACCTTACGATACGCATACACACACACAACACGTTTAGTCGTGGGAAAATACTTGAGTCTTGAATCAGTTCCATTTGTATGGAAGGTCACCGGGCTACTCGTTAATTAAACATAGTGCAAAAAAGTCAAACAAAAAGAATCCGTTTACTTTGGAGGCGCCGGGTATCGATCCCGGTACCTCTCGCATGCTAAGCGAGCGCTCTACCATCTGAGCTACGCCCCCAGTTGTCAAAACGATCGAAATTAAGCATTAGTATAAAAAGCTAGTATTTTTTACGTATTGAAGAATATCCATGATTTTTCTTTTCTGCCAGCAATGTCATTATTGAAAACTTTTAACTGCACTTATACTAATTGGCGACAAACTTTTTTTTTTTTTTTTTTATTTTTTTGCAAACGCAATTTCGTTGAAAATGTCGTAATTTTTCAACCCTTTTCCGGCAACAAAGGAACTTACCCAACGACAAACTCGGGTCGAAATACAGAGGAAACGAGTAGAAATGGCTTGTAGCTGGCCACCGATAGCAATTAGGCGCACTTGACTTTTTACTTTTTAAATAAAATGTATTGCAAACGTATTTTAACGGCACAGCATTCCCGCCAAGTTAGTGCTAGGACTGCTGGGTAATAGCTGGAATTTTTTTAGTTTTTAAATTAGCCTACTTATGCAATTTTTTTCTCATTACCTAGTTCCTTTAAATGATCTCTAATAGCGCAATATGTCCTAAATGCACCATCCTATTAATTCTAATAAGTAAATTCGTTCACTAATTAATGAAATCTCGTAAATGTACAATTTTGGGTTTTCACCTCTAGTCCACCCCCCACCATAATATTTTACCCGAGTCAATTTCGAAATTACTGCAAGAACTCTTTTGTTCAAGATAAAAGTAAGTACCTACATAATCTCCGATAGCAAAACCACAGATAATAATATAATACTATATTCGAGTTCGATTTGATCCAACTCGATTGCGTCAAGAGTATGACTTTTAGTCGATTGGGTCAAGAGTGAGCCGGCTTATCAAAAAAAAAAAAAAAACTGGAACGTTCTTTGTTTAAAATTTAACCTAAAGTTACTTATAGATAAAACCTACAAAGGATTCAAAGTTAGAACAGTTCTCTTCGACCACAATGCGATGTGATCAACAATGGATACTTGAAATCTTTCAGAACTGGAAACACTGTATTGTTAATAAGTAAACATTATTATATATTTTGTATTATATTAATGAAATATTCGCGACATCAAAGAGAGAAAGTGCCGGCGGAGGGAGGGTCCGGGGTTCGGGGATTATTACCGGAACTGACCGACCGCATCCGGATTTTTGGTACGGTGACAACGCTTCAACGTCATTTCAAGTACAATCTGGATAGATAAACTACGCGTTTATCTCTTTATATCACACAACATAAACGCTAGTTGTTGCCTGCGGTTTCACTCGAGTGTACTCCACTATGGGTGTTCAATAGGTCACTCAATAAGTCGCGATAGGTTGGTTGTCTACTACAAAAATAACGATACTGAAATCACTTAAATTTAGGATCAGATTGTCATAGAAATATTAAATAATAATAATTGTAAGATTAAAGATTAGTCCTTTTATAAAAACCATAGATTTTATTATCTACGATCTTTTCTAAAGCTGTGAGTTGAGAAATAATAACGTTAAAAATATATTTTTTTGTTTTTTTATAAAAGCAAAACATCAGTTTGTAGTTTCACTATCTTTTAGACCAACCACAAGCCACAAAACTTTTATTTGGTTTGCTATTTAGTAATCAGTATTAACCTATTCAGTCCAATTAAATAAAGCACTGATGGTCACCCGAATACTTTGAAACATCGACAGCGGTTTTACATTGTCCCATCTTTTTTGTTTGCAGATAACCGGGTACTGTCCACGACCGGAACGGCTTCAACGCCGGACTCCGGACTCTGGACTGCGAGTCATAGATATATAATGGACATGGAGGTGAGTTTTTCCCGCTGTTAACCCGCTTTTAATCCAAATTCCAGTTCTTGTTTTTATTTAAATATTTAAAAAAAGAACGCATAGGGTTGACAATCCGTGAATTTTGGATAGAACTTGTTACGTTACGCTATCAAAAAACGTCAACGTAATAAACGTATTACGTTGCCTAGGTAATTTTGAATTGGATATAGATAAGCAATAGTGTGTTATCCCACACTGGAGAAATTTTGAGTAAATCGTGTTTTAAAAATAAAGCGCCATTTTCTGCCAACATTTTTTATGTTCAATATTTAGTTACATACTTAAACAATGTAATAAGGTAAACACATAATTAAAAAACTTTCCCTAACTCTCAATAAATCGTTCTGAATAGATAACTTAATTTTGTGGGTTAACATGTTATTGCTTATCTGCGTCCAATTGTACTCAATTATAGTGCGGAATGAACGCCATAAATAAAATATTTGAAATTAAATTTTTAATTTTCAATCAAACGTCTTTCATGTCCAGCAAAACTCGCCTAGGTACTATCCATTTATATCAGGCCAACGTGTAGATAGAACGCTAGTTCACAATTTAAAAATGACGGTTACGTTTCCCGCGCTAATTTACTGTACAGACGAAGTCAACGGTTCTCAAACATCAATAAACTGGATACAGAATAGAGTTTAAATTGTATACTAATGAATATTTCATGTTATTATTATTTACCAACGACTAAAAAACCATACCAGGCAGCATTATATAAAAATTGTGTATTTTGTTGTAACATCCAATGAGACTTTTTTAGAACTCAAAATTAGTGTTTTTTTTTTTTTAGAACAAAACATTCAATAACTCGTAAACTATTCAGTTCCACCGTATTGTTGCCAGCTCGATTCCCCTAGATTGATCGCATTTGAAGGCGAACCGAAATATCCGCGCGCAATGAACTGCCTGGTAAAAAGCTTATTTAGACCACGATACTGGTCTATATACCTACCTGTGACCGTCATCCGGCGCTGCGTGTGTCCGCATAGACACACACACATCCAACATTAATTACACTTTATCTAACCCACATAGCACTTCACGCCCTGTTATTTCGTCATCCCTTAAGCGCGGCCGCCTCGTGTTACAATGTCAACTAATTATTATAACCACTCCAAAAGCCCGCTGTAGTCGTAAAAGATACCAGCACCCAGATATGTACGAGCCATTCAAAACAGCGATGGCTGATTACACTTATTCAAAGATTTCAAATGAAATACGTTCGTTACACATCCGTCTGCTTTTTTATCTGGGTCACGATTTTTTGGTATAACTGTATGAATACGAACTGACTTACTATAGAAAATGTGTTCAAGTTTTTTTTTAATCCAAGCAAGAGCTACGACAACGCTAGTGCGCCAGGCCACAGATAATATAATATTATACTAGTCCAGGCCAAGCGATGGTATTAAAAAAACACTGCAGTTTGTGATGAAATTTAAAAAAAAACTGTCGTAATGAATTCAATCGATACTAATATTATAAAGAGGAAAGATTTAGTTTGTTTGTTACGATTTAACTCCAAAACTAATGGACCAATTTCAAAAATTCTTTCACCATTATCAAAGCTACATTATCCCTGAGTAAAATAGGCTACATTGTAATCCAGAATTCCCGCGGGAACTCCGAAATTATCGTGGGTGAAACCACGTGGGACAGCTAGTCATTTATATTGCGTATCTTAATTAATTCCATTATTTATATTAATTTTCAATAGTTTAATTAGATGATAGATAAACGAGCTATAATGAGTTAATAACAACATGCCGATTACGCGGGCGACAGTCTGAGTTCAACATAGGAATTTCCTTTGTGCTGTATGTGAAGACACCTAATATTGACAGGGTTGTATCGTTATTACAAATACCTTGCTAAACATAATAATCGTTGTCGTTGGTATGGATTTATCTCTCCATATTAATAGCCACTGATACTTTTTACGTTCCCATAAGTTGTGGATGTTTATTTTAGAAATTCAGAAATTTCAGAAATTTTAGAAATGGAAGTATGTATATTATGCTAAAAACAGTTGTCAGAACAGAGTGAGAAAAAAATTCAGTGTTTTCAATATTAAACACAGTCATTTTCAACTGCAACCTATATTTTATTTGAATTTAACCTGATGATATCAAAAAAACAAAGCTGTTGTCATAAAATTTAATATGAAATGATTTCTCTTTTAATAAAAACTGCTAGAAATCGTACCTTCTCTTTTATTCTTCACGCATGCTTCGTGAATGCTTCTGTTTTTTGTTTATTTATTTCATTAATTATTATTTTCTAACCTTGTATCTATAACTGTCCATACCAATGATAGTTTTAGGCACCTACGCATTTTGAATAATGTAGGTGTTGTCTCAATCCGTCGCAGTGCACAGACAAACCAAATGTGGTTTTTCTTGCACTGGAAATAAGTGAAATTTGTATTTGTATTATATTGGTTTTAATAATAAAAAAAAAATGGCCTAGCCTTGCTTGTGGCAAAATAGCAAATACCTAAAGCAAAACTAACTAGCTTACTATAAACACTACAGCTACAAAAACGCTGGTTGTGCTTCTTTTCGTTATTGCATATAAGAATAAAGTTTATTTCATTTCATTTCAAAAACTTTCATTCATAATTTTTTCTACACAACACACTACATGACCGTCACCCAAAACGTCACCTTTCTCAATCGATAAATAATAATCTCCTCTAGAATACAATAGTAAAAAATTATATTACAAATTTGGATGCTTGTTACCATTAAAAAGAGAATTGTCTGCACAATGGTTAGGTACTTTGTTATGTAGATGTGTGTACAAAATCTAAAGAGGCTTATATAAGAGGGTGGGGGAGTAATAACCAGGTAAGAGAATTTCATTAGTGTAAGGGAAATCTTGTGTGTTAGCTTGTGTTAAGCTGACTTCACATTGCGGACGCAATTTGGAACAGCATATGATCGTGTTGAGCCAGAGATCGTTGTGCGGTCACACTGAATTTTAATAAGTAAAGAAGGAAGGAATTTGGTACCTTCTTGCTAGGCACGTTATAACTGAATTCGAATAAAGGAACTCTCTGTTTCATTATACATTTTTATTAATTTGGTTAATATTACCTATGTGCACGGTTATTTAAGATACTCAATTGATTTATAAAATCTAGTCGATGCCCCACGGTGTCACTTTAACTTCGGAGTGCTCGTGAGAATTTCGTGACAAAAAGTACCCTGTAAGTTATGATTTTTTAAATCGGTTAAGTAGTTTTGAGTTGACATAATATAATGATGCTTGAGTTACTATTGCTGAAGATTTAATGTTTTGTGTCTAATAAGTACTTTCTTTGATATTTGTATTACAAAATGAGTTAATATTAAACTATCAGGTGGTACCTAGTAGTTTTGCAAATGCGACTTTTGGGTTTCCTTGAGAAAGCGAAACCGTAACAAACAAACAAACTCACATACGCGTTTATAATATTGGTTAGAATTATTTTGGTCCGGATCATAAACCAGCCACATGAAAAGTCTCATAACAACTGGTAATAGTTCCTTGTAACTGGTAGTAGTTTTCAAACAAAAAATTGTTTTATTATAACATAGAATAAGTGTTTAGTCAATATCAGTAAAAGAATGGTGCTGTTGATAATAGTATTCCTAGTTTGTGATGATTTTTGTACGAATTTTATCAGGAAGTATCCGCATTATATATTTTCTAGTCTATTAGAAGGTCCATTGTGTTGTTGCATTATTTTATATTTTTCTATTTTGTTCCTACTAATAATAGTTTTTGAGTTCGGGACCTGGATACCTATAATACAGGTTAACCTAGATTAGGCTCCAGATATCCTACTTTCCTTAATTAAAACACATTTCATGTACTTTTGTGGAGACAAATAAATGATATTATTAAATGATATTGTTAATAGTATACTAGTATACTCGAGCGAAGGAAAACAATAGGTATATATGTAGTTAAATCTCCTGATTAATTGGAAACTAGAAAGTCCAAGTTAGGGAAGAATTCCGAATTAACGTAAAAAAGAAGTGTATAAGTAGAAGCATAATATTAATGCTCCTTCCTTTATTAAATAGTTAATATTTTATTAGCAAGCCACGCAAATTCTGCTTTATAAGCCACAAAGATACTCGTAATGTATAACATCCACAATTTATATTAAAAACGTTCCTTGCATCCTTAATTAATATTATAAAGCTTCGTAATTTTGATAAAATGTTTTACCGAGGTATTAAATTCACACATAAAGTGTCATTAAAGTCATTAATTAATTAAGTTTGATAAGATTATAGTCAGTATTTGATTTTATAAAAAATATCTGAAGTTATGAAAACTGTAAATTAAAATATTAACAATGTTGCATTTTGTCGGGATTTTGGTTTTAATTAATCTTTCAATATTTTACGAAAAAGTTTGGGTTGTTTATTAATTAACAATGTCATTAATTAGCCCAATTTCTTTAATCAAGGCACTTTGTTGCAATGTACCTATTCTGTGTAGACTAATGATTATAACTTCATTATTATATTTTTCTTGGGTGGATTATGTTAAAATGGTTGCTGTTCATAGCTTTTCTTTTTAACTTTAATTTGGAGTGAATATTCTAGAATCAACATTAATCTAGGTAATTGAATCATAAGGTCATTTAATCATATTTAGACCAGTCAATATTTTTAATAATATTTTTCTTCAACATTAGAATATTATTAAAATTTGGCAAACATTTTCCACAGAAAAAATTTCAGTTATTCTTCTTTGAAACCTACCTTTAATACATATTTGCAACATAGTTAAAAAACATCAAAGCGACACCGCCCTCTGCGAGCACCGCGAGCAAGCCGCAACATAACACACATAACACACAACATTACGACACACGCGCTGTGTTCAACACACATCAACACATTTGCTTGGAGACAAAGCGTTGCGTTAAAAGATCATACCCATTGTGAGTGGATGTAGGTTTAAATGGGAGTGTTCATTTTGGCAAGAGCTGAAGCGGATTCGAAAATTGTCTTTGATATCAGCGGAAGAAAAACAATAGGAAAAGAAGGAATAAAAAAATATAGAAAGAAGATAAAATTCCACTAATTAGAAATAAAATAAATGCGACGACGAAAAAGACGAGTGTGTATTGGTGTGGACACCCTCTAGAAGTTTGCCATATTGTTTAAGAAAAACCACGTAAAACGCTTAGACAAACCGTGAAGTTTGAACCGGTACCCTAGCAATTCCTGGACGCATAATTATCTAATCTATATCATCAAATCACAAAATCTGCTTTTAATGTTTATGAAAAACTCATATATGTATTTCCGTGCAAAAAAAATGCCTTTTGCTCAAAGACTTTTACTTAAATACCTATGGCACAGTAACAATTTTATCTACTGTGTGCTATTTGTACCTAATAAGGCTTGGATATACCTAATATATTCATTACAAAATGTACAAATTAATTAAACTGTTAATTAGGTTACAAGTTGTGTTTGACAAAGAATAAACGAAATCTTAAAATATACGGAGCTCAGAAGAGTAAAAATAATCTGACGCATATACCTAATATCAAAAAAACTTTTTTTAAATCATTAATCATTATTAAATAAAGACAATGCTTAGAAAATTTGTTAACACTTATACACTTGTTTCTCTCGTACTTGAATTTTATTGTAAATAGGCTATTTGACTACTTTTTTTTTCTAAATTCTTTTTAGTCCGTCAGTTATATTATAATATAAAAAAAATAAGTTTTTGCTTTTTAAAATTGATGAAAATATACCTGGATAAAGCGCATTAAAGTCGGGGAGTGGGCGCTCGTAACGTCATACGTAGCTAAAAACTGCTCCTGCTTGTGACGTCACGCGACATTTTTTTGCTTACGTGAAAAAAGAAAAAATACGTGTCTAATATTTTTTATGAATCTACCTACACGACGGGCTAAAAAAAATAGTCAAATAGACAACAAAATAAATGGACAGAATCGCTCCCTCTTGTGCGTTCACAATGTTCGCTCCACAAACGCCATGTTTTCACCCAAGAGCGCGCGAGCGTAATTACAGAGTTGCTTTCCGCTCCCAACACAGTATTTGCATTACTCCGCGTCTGATTCAACTTACAATAATAATCGTAAGAAAAAAATATAGTAAATTACTATGTAGTTAGTAAACACGTCATTACGTCATACGTCATGCATTTCACAATGCTCGCCTAATTAGGAGGGTGAGTTTTGTATTTTATTTGACGTGAAGTTTTTAACGAGTTGTATTTTGCATTAATTAATGAAATTGGAAATTGTTTACGAGATGTTTGTAAAAAATTCTGTTTTAATTAATTAGATCAATTATTTTCTTTTAAAATGCTTCGTTGTACGGTTTGAAATTGCAAGCCACGGTACAGCTTGCTAGAACTTTCTTTTGCTCTTGGAGAAAACCTAAGAAATCAGCTCGATATATTATATAATACTGTTGGGCACATAAAAACCGTCATTGTGAAAATTATTACCGCACCTTACACAACAAAATCCATTTTTAACCATTTTTTATCGACATGAAAATAAATGACCCAATCGCCATCTTTGATTCCCGCCAAAAACCTCGTTTTAGACTTAATTTGTGACTTTCCACTTTGGATATGACTTTTGATGGAACTAAACATCGTTCTTCAAACGCACAATAAAATGTTTAGTGCTTTTTATTTTATTTCTAACAAAAAAAAGACATTAAGTGTTTTCCGATGTCCGCGGTAACTTCCCTCAAGTTTTTTCTAAAACAATCCTTTCCTTTCTCTCTTCTCTTATGTCTTTTGTTTCAAATTTTTAACTCTTTTCGTATTTTACGTCAAAAATTTTATCACTTGTTTAAAACGTGTATAAAAATTTAATCCAAAGTAGGTGATCCATTGCGTTCTTTTTCGATAAAAGTTTGAAATTTTTTTTAGGAAAAAGTGGATTTTTGTGGATTAACCTAAAACTGTAAATAAAATTATCAACAGTAACTAACTCAAGTAACTAAAAAAAAAGTGCGAATTGGTAGTATCTACGCCCAATTATTAAATAATATCTGGTTTCGAAATTTTGTGAATTAAAAATGTTAAGTGTTCTTTGTTAATATTAGTACAATATCTATGACTAATTCCACTACCTTAGAAATATGTCATTTAGATGGCTGTCATACATAACGAGGTTACATATTATAATTTTAAATAAATAAATTAGTAGGTATAATAGGCATCTGAACCGAATGTTTAACGTTTTAGTTTTTAAAGTCCACACATAAAAATAATAAAGAAAATTAAAACGAGTGTCAAGTTACAAACGACACATTTCTCTTTAAAAGTTTGTTTTTAGATGTATATTTTACACAACAAATAATTGTATTATGATGTATGTAAAATAAATATGTAGAAGGTTATAGTTTAAGAAACGCTGGCCTCTTGATAATAGTAATTTGAATTCTCGCGACACGATTGGCCCGCCGCGCTCTACTATCGTCCGCACACTGGCGCCGTAAAGCGCTTCCACCGCTGAACAACACAGTTTAATATCAAACTAATTTTACGAAATCCAATTATCTGATAAATCTACATTGCGTTTGCTTAGGTTGTTTTTGTTGAATTCAATATGAATTTTATGGTGATACAATTTTTTAAGCTCGTTATTACGTGGCGTTTCATAACGTGCCCAGGGAGTTTGTTGTAGCGCTTCTGTTGCTGGAAAGAGTGATTTCTATTCCGCCCTTCGCAGTTTGGAGTACGGACTTTTTCGTCTCCCTGTTTCATTCTTCGAAATTCGAACACTTCGTTCAATCAAATCAGTTCGCGACTGGGCGTTCGTGCACGAAAGTTGTGTTTGGCGCGTTTTGTTTTTGTCTATGGCAAAGTTATTTCATTAAAAATTAATTCAACAAACAATCCGATAAAGTAAGCGCTTACTTTGCTCGCATAATGTTGTTTAGAAATATTGCTACGCTATTTTCGGATCGCCGTACGGCGGGTGTCAAGGACTTTTGCGTTTCTATTTTTAAAAAAAATCACATTATCACCGATGAAGAATGGGAGTTTTTGGAAAAAAAATGGCGGATTTAGTGTGTGAAACTTCAGTTTTTCAGTAGTTTTCACGTGACATTTCGCGAGTTCCACGTCGAGGTCGAAACTGGTGAGTTGAATTTCCGTAGATACCGACGAAATTATTTTATTGGTAGCCGGTAGGTATGATCTACTTGAGTCGAATGGGTGCTAAAGTAGGTACTTAGTAGGTACCTACTCCGTGCGCGACAGCGGGCTGCCAACTGAAAACCAGCGCTAGGTGTTCCCGCACCTAGCTAATGCTGAGTTGGTGACCCTTTCGGCAGAGCATGCAAGAGATATTATCTATGTTTCTTAAGATTAGGCACTGACCACTATTGATGTTTGTTTCTTTTTCTTGTGTGTTGTGCTGAAATAAATGTATTTTCTTCTTCTTCTTTTTCTTCTACTCACTATTAAATAGATTGCGTAAGTAGGTACCTACCTACACCTACACGAAGAATTTATTGGGTAGAGAGGTAGGTACTAATCATGGTTACTAATGTAGAATGTAGATCCTTTGCTGAGATCCTGTGTTATTGTAGTTGATCCCAATAATGCGAATGTGACCTGTTTGTTATGCTTTCACGCCATAGGTACCTACCGATCATCATGAAAATGAAATTTCGCGTACACGTCAGGGGTACCTACCTACCTACAGAAAAAAACCTATGCATCTCTATCCAGAAAAAAAATCAACAAAGTAGATGCTGTTCCCGAGGGATAGAAAATTGATTGTTAAATATTTCGCACTTTTTTGGTCGTACCAAAGTACCTACCCTACCCTACCCTACGTAAAAAAGTACCTACCCTATGTGTTAATCTGATGTATAAGCTATATTATTGTAAAATTTCATTTAAATCCATCCAGTAATATTTGCGTGAAAGAGTAACAAACAAACAAACATCCATCCATCCATCCATCCATCCATCCATCCATCCATACATTCTTACAAACATTCGCGTTTATAATATTGTTAGGATCTCACATGGCCTTTCCTATTATTTTTTTGCAATTTTTTCTTCGTCCAGTTTTTTTTAGAGTACCTACCTATGTATTGAATTCAATGTGTACATAACTCACTTTTTCTTCTTCTTGCTATAACTAGATACCTACCTATCGCGCCAAAATCTGAAACACGTCTTATAGGATACGTACTATTTATATTGTATCAGGAAGGAGTTTCTGGGGAAATCCTGAAAGTTAAACTAGTAGTAGGTTGGTAGGTAGGTACCTACGATAAAAATGGTGGCAAATTGGACGGTCTACCAATGACCTATATAATTACAATACAGTACAACATACTTTTTAAACGTGCGCGGAAATATTGTCATTACTTTTGAATAAAGAACATGCGAAGTAACTTACGTAGACTGAAAAACCAAAATCACTTCCCGGCGCGTTCTTTGAATTTGGAACGAAGAGCGCGCCGGCAATGTTGTATGAAACGGTGTGCTGTTTGAATTTAGAACTCTTTCATCCATCGTACACATTGCGTTCTCATGGCTGTATAGCCTCAGATGCGTTTACCTTTCGGAACAAACTGTAAAATAAAAATAAAAATGGCGGTAAAGCGGAGTTCGTTGTTATTTTGATAATACATTAAATTTATTATATAAAAGGCACTTTTTTATTTCCTTGCATTTTTAAGTAAAGCACTATATGTATATGCCTCGGCCGAAATCGCAATTGCCTATTTCGCTGCCTTTGCTATAATGTACTATTATTGTACCACAGATTTTCTTAACAATATATACATATAAATTAATACCTACATGGCAAAATAGCAGCATTATTGCTTGCGGAGTTTGACTTACAAATTCCCGGTACAGGATAATTAAACTTTACCACCGTTTATCCTCATTTATTTATAGACTTTAATAGGTAGGTACCTACATAAACAATGTAAGCAAATTATAACCAGCCGATAAGTTATAGGCATCTGAAAAACATACATTATATTAGGTAGATAGGTACGAACGAAAATCCTTCGACCACGTGTGCCTTTGCGGACTAAGTCGACTGGTCCAATACCTATGGTTCTGAATAAACCAATCGGCATTCACAAAGCCCATGAAAAGATGCACTGAGGGGCTGTTATGTAACTTTTGTTTTTATCATTTTTCGGTTGCAATCAAAAACATATCAGTTTTACGGCCTTAGCGGCCTTTCACATCAAGTCTTGATGTGAAAGACAAATTAGTTGCGAAGACAAAAGTTGCTCGTGGGCGCCCGCCCTAATGCGGAAGAAATCGGCTTCCATAGTCGAGAGATTAAGGTGCAGCTCTTAAGGGCGGCGCCACAGCCTCGGCGGTGGCTAAATCGACTACTCTAGGGTACATTTTAATGTAGTGTGATCACTCGCTCTCTCTCTCACTCACTGATCTTAAATCGGAACCAACTCGTCTAACTTCGATTACACCTTCCGATTTCCTAGATTGGTGTCTGACAAATAGGGATGTTGACTACTATTGAAAATCAAAATTCTAATTAGTCCGTCAGTTAGAAAATAAAAAAACAATAGACACGTAGTATTTTTTGCTTTTTTAAATAAATTAAAATATTCAGAGATAAAGCGCATTAAAGTTTAGGATGAGGAGGTCGTGACGTCACTAACCGCAAAACAGCCATACAAACTGTCAGAATAGTGACGTCACGCGAAATTTCAACTCAATATATCGCCGTTATTTTTTGATTACGTAAAAAAAGAAAAAATACGTGTCCAATATTTTTTAATAATCTACAAGACGGACTAAAAAATAAAAATTAGTCAACATGCCCATTAACATTAATTTATTGAACGTCTCTGATTGCGGCAGTTTTGTTATAAAAATCTATACTTAACTAAGTAATCATTAAAGTCGACTCTGAGTGCGGCGGTAAGGTACATTTTAATGTAGTGTGATCACTCGCTCTCTCTCTCACTCACTGATCTTAAATCGGAACCAACTCGTCTAACTTCGATCACACCTTCCGATTTCCTAGATTGGTGTCTGACAAAGTGTATCTAATAAGCGTTTTAACTCTCAGCTTGCGTATTCCTCACTAGTAAACTATAACGACTCATTGTGGGGACCCGGCACAGTTCGTGTCATTGAATGCCCGCATTCAAATTAATAATGGTTTTCGGTTCCCATACACATACATAACTAAGCTCAACCCCACGAGCGGCGGTGGGACGGTATTGCACGAGGCGGATCCCCCGGACAACACGTGTTGGACAGATGTCTCGGCCGTCTAGCGCTGGTGTGCGCTGGAGTGGGATTTTTAAGTTTTTTTTTTCGTCGCGTCGCAATGACAAGGATTCTTGGGTGTTTTTGGGAATTTTTGTCAAGGAACTAGATATTTACCCATCTATAGATAATAAAAACTCATATAAACTGACATCCGCGTTTTCAGAGATTGAATATCCAAAAAGACGTTTAAACATGGGGTTTCTTTATTTAAAAAGAAAGAAAGAAAGAAAAAGGAATTTATTTGGACACAGAGACAACACAATTACAATTATTTTATACAAACATGATTTAACAAAAAAAGTATATAGTTATATGTACATATATATCAATATTATGAGAACAAATGGTGTTTGCGTGATCGAATAGTTACCGATTTCTATGACTTTTAATTTAGCTGATGATATTTCCATACAAAATTTACCACTCATTGGGTTTTAATTTCCAAAAGCTTTTTGGTGGTAGATTGTATTATAAAAGGACGGACGGCGGTGGAGTAGTTTCAGGACGTGAAAGCTCAGATACGCAATCGCGAAAAAGTTACAGGAGGTGTTCCGTATAAGTATATACATATATACGAACAAAACCATGAAGAAAAAGTAGTTTGTACCTATACCTATTGGGGGGCCAACTTAACATGCTTATAAATATGTGTATATTTAGATTTTGAAACGAGAAACGCCTGATTTTCAAAAGTCTCACTAATTATGTTCAAAATCTTAACAAAATTCGTTCGTCCGGTTTGCAAGTTTATTTTATTTAAATATTCTATTTATTGATTGTTTTGTTGTCAGGCAAACATACATTTGTAGTAGGTACTAGAAGAATTCTTAGCTGATTTCATGAAATGATCGGCCACATTATTAACTATATGAAAGCAAAATATGGTGATATATATTTGTACTTGGTCAGCAGCACAAATCTAACCTAACCCAGAATGATGCTCTAGTAGTACCTAATATTATATCAGTTCATGATGTGACTGGCCATTTCATACGACATACGTACTAACTACGCAGACTCGGGGTGAAGACATGTTATATTTGCCATGATGCAGGAATCGAATCCGCTACACCTGGCTACAACCACTCTGCCAGCGTTATTAACATTTGAGAGCTTATTACATTTTACAATTTCAAGGCACCAATCTAGGGCCCTAAATCGGATACAATTTAGGGTCCGTGAGTGAGAGAGAGAGAGCGAGTAATCACACTACACTAAAATGTAACCTAGAGTAGTCGATTTAGGGTACAATTTAGTGTAGTGTGATTACTAGCTTTCTCTCTCACTCGCGGATCCTAAATTGGTGCTCTGAAATTGCAAAGTGTATAAGTGCATTACACAACATGTACCTATGTAAACTATGAGTGGGTAGAGACTAGAGGATGATATAAGGTCAAATATTCGCCGAATTTTACACTTAAAACATGCAATAAGTTACAGTATGATAAATTTTATCGTCACAGAGAGAAACTCAGATAGCTCTTTGTTGCGTTATCTTCGTTTCGTATATTTGATAGCAATATACCAGCTGCAGTACTATATATACTGTATAATATGCATATAAGTATATGTATTATGAACGTACAACAAGATGTTATTGTAATTGACCGAATCACAACGTCCGTCTGTCGCAAATGGAGGGAGTGATTTGATAGTTATATCCACAGAGCAAATAAATTAACTAGAGAGGACATGTAAACGGAGCCGGCGCGCTACCGTTGCAAAGGAAGTTAGAGCAAATGCTCTAACTTGCTCAAAACTGCTTTCGCGGACGTCCCAAGTATATTTACCACAATATTCTAAAAACTGCGAAATTTGGAAACAGTGACTAAGTAAAAACATAACCATAAATCGTTTAATACATTTATTTACGTTAATGAATGCGTGTTTAGTGCGTGACGAATAGTTTTGTGTGCGAAAATCACTCGGCGACACTAATTTTTTATCTGTTTTCATACTGAACTAAGTTGATGTCCCTTCTATTTGTTATTTCCTGTTCTGTGGTTATATCCAAGTTATAGCTATCACAGACTTCAAAGCTGCGATGACGAGTAACAAAACATAATAGATATAGTTACTAGCTGTGCCCCGCGGTTTCACCCGCGTGAGTTTCGGAATTCCCGCAGGAATTCCCTTTAGGGGGATGAAAAATAGATAGTAGCCGATTCTCAGGCTTACTGAATATTCATAAAAAATTTCATGAGAATCGGTCAAGCCGTTTCGGAGGAGTATGTGAACGAACATTGTGACACGAGAATTTTATATACATATTAGATAATGGTGACGTTCGGGTTCAGTGAATTTAGCAGGCGGTTTTATACGTAGACTATAGCTGTTTCTCGCGGTTTCACCCGTGTTAATTTCAGAAATACCGCGGGAGTTCTAGGAAAAGAGTACGCTTTTTCCTTAGACCCGTGACAATGTGTAGTATAAGCAAAATTTAATGCAAATAACCCTCGTTCATTTTGGAGTTCCCGCGGAAATAGCGGGATAAAAAGTAGGTACCTACCCTATGTCTTTTTATGTAGGTACTTTTGACATATGCAAAATTTCATGATGATCGGTTGAGCCGTTAGGTCGTGAAAGCATAACAAACAAACAAACGCATTTTCGCATTTATATAATAGAGTATTCAAGACGCAGAGGGAAGAAATACTAATTTTTGATAGTACCTAATTCTGCATCATTTAAACTAGATATCAATTTTGCAATCCTAACTTACTTTTGCCTATTTTATAACTAATTTATAAATGCAAAAGTGAGTTTGTTTGTTAAGCTTTCAGCCTTAATTACCCACTCTACCGATCATCATGAAAGGACATAGAGTAAGTACTTTTATCCCGGTATTCCCGCGGAAACTCTGAAATTGACGCGGGTAAACAACTAGTTCTATCTTATATTATAAATGCGAATGTTTGTAACGCTTACACGGCTTAACTACTCAACCGATTATCATTAAAATTTTGCTTACAGATAGAGAAGGACACAGGGTACTTTTTGTGCCGGAATTCCCGCGGGAACTCTGAAATTAACGCAAATAAAATGCGGTGTCACTTTATTTGCGTTAATTATCCTGCTGAACTAGCTAAGCGATGGACACCCTACACCCGCTTGTCGTCAAATGGTTAGGTTAGGAGGGCTGAGAGCAATAATTGTGAGGATCCCAATACCGATGATGCAACATCCGGCTGGCTTATTTATGTAAAGCATTCAGACTAACTAGAATTACACACAGACGAGACGTGATGACGCGGACGGTAACTCCGTACAAGCTAAAAAAGCCCGATCTAAACTCTTGCCACAGAATCCTTATACAACGTGTTAATGAATTAACTGAAAACTAGAAACATAGTTTGCTCAGAATCGACTTGCGAATCGATCGCAACATGTTTTAATAAAGGTTACTAGCTGTGCCCCGCGGTTTCACCCGCGTGAGTTTCGGAATTCCCGCAGGAACTCCCTTTAGGGGGATGAAAAATAGATGTTGTCCGATTCTCAGACCTACTGAATATGCATATAAAATTTCATGAGAATCGATCAAGCCGTTTCGGAGGAGTATGGGAACGAACATTGTGACACGAGAATTTTATATTATTATTATTTACTAGCTGTGCCCCACGGTTTCACCCGCGTTAATGTCGGAGATGCCGCGGGAATTCCGGGGTAAAAGTACTAATCTATACTCAAGCAAAGATTTGATCTTTGTTTACATCTGTCATGTCAAGACCACTCAACCAATCAGCGTTCAAAATCTCTACTAAAGACTAGTTTCAAGTGATTAGAACTTAAAACGCATTCTATAATAAGATGTCCGCTTGAGTTATGACTAATCTCAAGAGAAACGTGATCTGAGTCACCTTCTGGAATACGGACCTATGTCCTTCTCTGTACCCCTGGCAACGTGTATACTGTAATTACTGTTTACTGTGTTCTACTTTAATTATGTGCTGGTAAATAAAAAATTCTTTTATTATATTTTATTAATTTTTTATTTATACATAATGATCTGTTTAGTAGTTAAGGCGTGAAAGCTTAACAAACAAACACGAACGAACACATTAAACAGTGTGCTACTGGGGCTTTCATTGCGCAGCTTCTCTCTAGCCATAGGGGGTTGTGAAGGGTGGACATTTTATGAGTCTTGTCATAATTATTGTTATTTTATTGACATCCACATGAAGGCCAGAGAATAAAACAATGTTTGTTACTTTTTTTTCTCTCGTGCAAATTAATTTGGCGTCATGCAAATTCGCCAGTAATGTAAGCGCTTCGCCAATCCCTAAAATATTACGTCTATCGCGATGTTAGATTAGTTCGTTGATAATAGTAGTTGTACTTACCTGTAGCGCCACCCACTCTATAGAAATTCTTATTCTTATTTATAGTTACGGTTGCCTGGAAGAAATTGCTCTTTAGCAATAAGGCCGCCCTTTGTTGCCTACTCTAGTTATTTTTCTATGTATTTTTATTATCATGGTAACAATAAAGAATATTTGATTGATTGTTTGATTGATAATATACAGAATGTTTGGCGCATGGACTCGCACAATTTATGGGCGATGGAGGAGTTTCACGTCTAACCGTCACTGTGCCGAAAATTAAAAAGACAATTAACCAACATTAAAAATCCATTAACCCACATAAGAAAAATTAACACATTTAAAGTTTGCTTTATCAATTAGCTCATAAGCTAATTAATACAGTATAATAATTACAAACTTAATATTTTATGTACATCTAGTATTTACTATAGAATAATGTTTCTAGACTACAAATCGGGTCGCGTATGGTTTAAAAAAATCGCACACACACACACACACGCAAACGTAGTTACATACTAGAAAACGGGGAACTTTTTTGTAATTATTTTTTAAATCTGCTTAAAAACACATCTATAGTAGCATATAAGTAGTCATGTAATCGCATTAAGTTAGCCTGTAAGGAATAAGTGGTTTTTGAAATAAATAAATAAATCTCTATAAGCACAAGGTGGAAAACTTGTCCATGCGTCAAGCATCCTGTTGGTATCTATAGGAAAACGAGGGGTAGGTAGATTTTTATATATATAATAATACTCCATTATCATCCGTCGGTTCGCACCGCGGGCGGTCGTCGCTCTGGTTAAGTGGTCCGACCAATAGCTTTCTGCAACCACACCCTGGGCTGGGGTCCAAGTGATAGGACGAAGCGGGAGAATAACTTTATCAGAAAAGATCCACCACGCCTTGCTCACGCAAAATATGATGCCGTACCACTCCCGCCTCGATAAGGCTTTGAACATAAGCTTGGGCTCAAACTAAGCACAGCTTTTACCATGAGTAGGTAGGTATCAGTCTATCAGACAACTGACTGACTGAGTTAGTTTAAAATTTTTTTAGCAACTAAGTACATACATTTGATAGAAATTAAACATCCAGACTCTTTCTGTGATCGAAGTCGAACTCGCGCCACAGCCCACACCTGGAGTTAAAATTGTTAAATAAATAATAATAATTAACAATTTTTTCAAATCAATTTATTGCGAACCTCAACTTATTTTTTGGCGCTCCTTGCCACCTGGCGCCTAGAGCAACCGCTCCTCTCGCTCTACCTTTGGGCCAGCGCTGGCAATCAGTTACCTTACCACTACCCTAACGATGTTATAGTATTGAAGTTATTGTATCTTAAATCGCATCTCGGCGATTTTAGGGCTCCCACACAAAACCTCGAATTCGCATCGCATCGCGCTTATCTGCGAAGTCGCAGCTTTCATCTTCTAAGAAATTTAAAATAAAGTTCAAAAACAAACGCATCGTATCGCATCACATCACGGTTTTATGTGAGAGCTCTTAGTGTTCAACGCTTTCCGCGCCCGCTTCCGCTTGTGTTTCACTCCGCGTCTCCAGTGAAGTCAGGATCGATAGCCGGCGAGTCCCTTCGCAGAGGGCAGAGGGATGAGGTCCCGCGGTCGCATGCCACGTTTTTTCTATTTCTTTTTGACATAATTCCTTTCAGCAAACGCCGTTTCAGTCACAGTGCCCGTTCAGTCGGATAGGTTTTGGTATCTCAGTGTTTTGTATCAAACTATAGATGTCGTGTGAATTTAGGGACTCTTGGGAACTCTTTGATGCGAGATTATAAGTGTCTTACAAAAATTAATAATAATTATCCTTAATAGGCTAGTTTCCTGGGTAAAAAAATCAAAATTCTATTTAGTCCGTCAGTTAGATAATAAAAAAATAAAAGACACGTATTTTTTGCTTTTTCAAAATAATGGAAATATGCATAGATAAAGCGCATTAAAGTTTAGGGTGGGGGACTCGTGATGTCACAGCTCGCTATAACGTGCGAACAAACTGTAGCGAGGCGTGACGTCATGTGAAATTTCGACTTGATATATCTCCGTTATTTTTTGGTTACATAAAAAATAAAAAAATACGTGTCCAATATTTTTTAATAATCTACAAAACGGACTAAAAAAGAAAATTTAGGAAACTAGCCTATTGTATAAATACGAATAGGAGTTTGTTTGTTTCGCTTACACACTGTAACTTACTAAGCCGATCATCATGAAATTTTACATACACGTTGTCAGGGGTACAGAGAAGGACATAGGGTAGTTTCATCCCGGAATCCCGTGGGAATTCGAAAATTAACGCGGGGGACACCTGGTTTAAATTAAAACCCACTGCTGCAATAAGTACTTACTGCCTGCACCTTAGGCCCGTATTAATAGTCAGTTCCCAAGTACAAGCTCAATAACATGACTACTTGACCCCGTCTTACTACGTGAGAACATGTGCTAATTAATAGAACTATAACCATAAAATTCGATTCTTTGTAATAGTCCTAGAAAAATATCATCAAAAAACCTAAACGATTCTTTGCCATTGTATAAATAATATGCTTCTCTGACGGCCTCAATTACAATGAAACCAACGCGGATGGAGGAGAGCAACAAATTTTTCTATATTAAATAACCACCGGTATAATGGTTATTGTTTGAGTTAGATAACGCGCCACGGCGACTGACTGATAGCCGCGTCCTTCACACGTGATAGCGCGGCCCGCGGTGATAACGGCACGCGGAGTCGCGGCCCGCAGGGGGAATTGTCGAAAAGTCATTGCTATGCAGAACTGAGGAAAGACTTTAATATAGGCTCTAGCTGTTTCCAGAGGTTTCGCTCGCGTTTATTTCGGTGTTTCCGCGGGAATTCCGAGACAAAGACTACCCGATGCCCTCCTCTGTATCCCTGACAATGTGTGCATGTAAAATTTTATCATGATCTGGGCCCTTATTCTCTATGACCAACAACATTCCTTGCCCGTAACGCGCGTCCCAAAAACACAATTCCGACCGCTCCAGATGACAAAATGTTAGAAACTAGCTGTTCCCCGCGGTTTCACCCGCGGAAACATCGGAGATCCCTTAGGGATTCCGCTCTATGACCTTTTCTGTGCTCTGACAATGAATAATTATACAAAATTACATGAGATTTCACTGGCGTTACTTCCACAGTTCCCGTGGGAATTCCGGAACGAAAAGTATCCTATGTCCTTCTTTGTACCTCTGACAACGTGTGTACAAAATTTCATGATGATTGGTTGAGCCATTAAGGCGTGAAAGCGTAACAGACAGACTGACAGACAGACAGATAGATCAGACAGAGTTACTTTCGCATTTATAATATTAGTAAGGATTAATATCCTGTATGCCGTAACACACGTTGTAAATGTATTTTTTTAAAGTGAAGCCTCTTTGATCGCGAGGGAAAAACAGTTTTTGCGGCGTCTTATCTTAACGCGGCGTGTTATGGTCATAGTGAATAAGGGCCCAGTTGAGTAGTTGAGACGTGAAAGCGTAACAAATAAATAAACTCACATCCGCGTTTAGTTATAATAGTAAAGCGTGTACCAGACTGTTGTAAACAAGCCCCAAACCGAAGTTTTTAACAGCGCGGCGGTTTCAAACAGTGTGGACGGTTGTTTGCAACGAAACGGGCGACCAACGGTGGTTTTAAACCAGCCTCCCGCCAAGGTCACCTTGTGGGGAGGCTTGTTTAAAATAGTCTGGTACACGCTTAAGGATGGATAACGGATAATACCTCATGTCAAATGCGCCTCCCCTGAGGGCTGAGACCTTAGAGGACGCCTAGTAGTTTATTTTTAGATCACAACGAAAACAATAAGAATTATTTGGATGTCATTTAGTTATCTGAAATCTCGGAATGGAATGAATATAAAAACAAACTCACAGTCAATCCCCCACGGCTTCACTTGCGGTAATTTAAACTAATTTTTTTTTATAATAGGTTTTTATAGTAGCCTAAATTACCCTTTGTAACATAAATAAAAATGAAAAATAAAAAAACCATTTATAGCCAAAAAACTGTATACCTACATACAACAAGGAAATTTAAAAGTGCCAGCCAGTGAAAGTTCGGTTAAGATCGGTCCAGCCGTTTCAGAGATTAGCCGGAACAAACAGACAGACAGATAGACAAAAATTCAAAAATATTTTTTTATGTAATTACTGTAAGTATATATTTTCATGTGCATTTAGTGAAAAGCTGTTAATTTGGAATCACAAAGAGACACTTTAATTTTATTTATATGTATGTATAGATGTACAGATTATAATATATAGATATTATGTAGGTACTATATTTGATACTAGCTTTGCCCCGCGGTTTCACCCGCAGTAATTTCGTAGTTCCCGCGGGAATTCCGGTATAAAAAGTCCCCTATGTCCTTCGACAACGTGGATGTCAAATTTCATTCAAATCCGTTCAGCCGTTTTTGCATGATTGAGTAACAAACATTCAAACATCCATGGACACTTTCGCATTTATAATATTAGTAGGATTGTAGGATGCTTTTTACGGTGTGTTCCGGCAGCCCCACTTGAAAGCCAGTTCCCATCGCCATTCCAGGTCGGCAACGCGCCTGCATGCCTTCTGGTATTGCAGATGTATATGGGCGGCGGTAATCACTTACCATCAGGTGTACCACTTGCCCGTTTGCCCCCTATGACATAAAAAAAAAAATCCTATACAACATAAAGTTCCCGAGGAAATCTCGAAGCACACGCGGTTCAGACTGGGACCGTTCAGCTTGGGAATAATGCCTAATTACGTTTTAATTCGAACAGCAGTTTAATTCACGGGCCGAATAAAGGAGTAATCGGAAAGGGGGGTGCCAAGTCGCGAGAACTTGAAAGTGTCATGCGGAACTAAGATGCGCAACACGATAAAATTTTATCGAGCCATTTTAACGATTTTCGTCGACATATTATATCGTTTTGTCTACCAGTGGTAATATGGCAGCAAAAATGTTTAACCGGATCTAGTCTTAACTCAATACCCCACTACTCGACTTTTTTGCTTGGACGCCCACAAATATTTGTCGTGTCGACAATTTTATCTTTCGTTCGATAAACATATCGTAGCGCACATCTTTGCTTTGATGGCTGTGTGTGGCGAATTAGCAGTTTCAGTAATTATGTAATTACATGATTTTTCTATATTACTCGAATACGGTAATGCAGCGAGTGTCATGGGCACCTTTGCTGCTGGTATGACCCGGGGCGGTATTTTTGAGTGACTTTTTTTTGGCGTAAATTGAAATTGATAAATTATTATTTGTAAATTTGTATTTGTAATTATATATAGTAAATAAATAATTGTATTTTAAAAGAATTGTAAATCAAATAAAAAATAGTATTACTCGAATGCACGTTGAATATTCCTAGAATCTTCGATCCGCGATGGATGGATTTTTTTTAATCAAATAAACACCTACCTAACGTATACAAGGTTTGACTGAGTTAGGTAATTTGTGTGTAAAACTTGCGATTCCCGCGGGAACATTAAAATCAGCGCGGATGAAACCGATTATATAAAAAAAAAATTGCATAGTAATTCGTTGTGAAGCGCACAAAAAGCTACATAGGGATACACACTTGTGTGAACTTGGCGGGCGATTTTGGGAAAGAAAAATATTTTGGTCTCTTTCAAGAGATTTCGACAAGCGGTGGATTGTAGTGAAAGCATTAGTAGCAGCAGTGTAGTATTTAAAAAGAAAAGTGTAAAAACAATAGTTTCACTATTGAAATTCGTGTTTCCAAAATCGGGTGCCAAGTTCACACCGGTGACTGCAACTTGAAATATACATATTATTTAGATTTGTCACCCCCTTTCCTGGTACCTGTACATGAACCTATTTGTTTTTTTTTTTTTTTTTTTCAATTTATTGGGCTTTTAAACAGTGTGTACAATATATACTTGTAGTAGGTAACTTACTTAGCTAAATTTACCAATTGTACCACCAAAACCATTAACCACAAGTTACTAGAAAAAAATAATATATACTGAGAAGTGGTTGTGCATTTACAAAACTTACGAAGTTTAAAGCTAACTGGACATAGATAAGCAATAGTGTGTCAACCCACACTGGAGAAATTTTGCGTAAATCGTGTTTTAATCGTGTTTTTATTAGTGTATATATTACTGTTTATACCAGTTTGTTTGGAATTAATTCCAGCAAAAATACGGTAGTGAAATAGGTACAGTAGTCCACTGCTTATCGGAATCTTTCGAAATACATTAAAAACCAAATTAGTTTTCCAAATTCGGGTGCCAAGTTCACACCGGTGGCTGAAACTTGAAATGAACATTGTACATAATATTACGAATACGATTTGTCACCCCCTTCCTTGCTAACTGTACACAATTTCATTAATTGTTTATTAGTGTAATATTTAATGCTAGCTAATCGTTCCACTCCCATTGTAGGCAGCTGTGCTGTTGTGAGAACGAAATTGTGTCGGTGACTTACCGACTTATACAAATATAATATATGAGTTTCGACGTCTTAATCGTCGTCGTTTTGAATTAACCATAATTATTGCGCTCGGCAACGACCTTGGTGACTTTTATTTAACGCCAGCTGTTCCCGTGGGTGCACTCGCGATAATTTCGGAATTCCCGCGGAAATTCCGGGTTACAATATAGCCTGTGTTACTCAGGGATAATGTAGTATTCTAATGGTGAGAGAATTTTTGGAATGGGCATGTTGACTAATTTGTATTTTTTAGTCCGTCTTGTAGATTATTAAAAAATATTGGACACGTATTTTTTCTTTTTTTACGTAATCAAAAAATAACGGCGATATATTGAGTTGAAATTTCGCGTGACGTCACTATTCTGACAGTTTGTATGGCGGTTTTGTGGTTAGTGACGTCACGACCTCCTCATCCTAAACTTTAATGCGCTTTATCTCTGTATATTTCAATTTATTTAAAAAAGCAAAAAACACGTGTCTATTGTTTATTTATTTTCCAACTGACGGACTAATTAGAATTTTGATTTTCAATAGTAGTCAACATCCCTATTGCTCCTGTGGTTTTTGAGTTAAATCGTAACAAACAAACAAGTTTGCACCTGTTAGTATAGTAACACTTGGCCAATTATTATTTATTGATTCTAATTTGTTTTTTTTTTTTACTGTAAGTGTTAGTGTTTACTATGTTGGTGTAACTTTTAAATAAATAAATAAACAAACAAAAATCAAATCTTTCCTCTTTATAATATTAGTATATTAATTAGTCCGGGAGCCCCCTTACTTGTTTTCTAAGTGACTAATAACAGGCTGAAACTTCGTGAGTCGGTCCGGTTCGACGTTCGACAGAAAACTAGTACGGGGGCTCCCGGACTATATTCCACATGACGAACTAAAAACAAAAATTTTGTCAGCTTGCCTATTTGGCTGCGTTATATCGTTATAGTACTCATAGTACTTATATTAAAATGAATGTTTATAAGGTTCAACTATGCACAAGTGTTGAGTTACAATAACATACGGGAGCAGTTCGTTGAATTAGAAATAAGCACATCTATCGCAGCAGCAACAAATCCTACATTGTTTTTATATCGAATAACAGCTTGGGCGTAAGCGAATTGTAATCTCAAATATATTTGCAAAAGGCTTGTGCTGATTTTGCAAATTCCTAACCACATAATATAGTATTGTGTGTATTGAATGCTAGCTGTTCCCCGCGGTGATTTCGGAGTTCCCGCGGGAATTCCGGGATAAAAAGTATTCAAGTATTTATTGCTCACTAAGTGTAGGTACAAAAGGATCATAAACATTAATAGGCGTTGTACAGCGCTTTTAAACTTAGGTTCCCTTTACAGGTACAAGTGCCTACCCTATGTCCTTCTCTGTACCCCTGACAACGTGTATGCAAAATTTCATGATGATCGGTTGAGCCGTTAAGGCGTGAAAGCGTAACAGACAGACAGACAGACGCACAGAGTTACTTTCGCATTTAGTATTAGTATTAGTATAGGGATGTCTGTACAAAATGACAGCGGACGAATCATACAATATGCTACTTGACTAAATTTAAATTTTTAGTCCGTGGTCGTGCAGAAAATATTGGACACGTATTTTTCCTTTTTTATGTTATCAAAAAATAACGACGATAACTACTTTGAGTCGAAATTTCGCGTGACGTCACTCTCCGGTATACAGTGTATATGAGGCTTATGACGTCACGAGCCCCCACTCCCAAACTTTAATGCGCTTTATCTATGTATATTTTCACATTAATTTGAAAAATCCGAATATTATGTATACGTGTCTACCTATTATTAGATATTTTTATTTTCTAACTGACGGACTAATTATAACTTTGGTTTTCGTAAGCCGGCAACATGCCTATTTGTCTTTAAAACATGCCTAACCTCCGAAACATCTTGCTCTCTGTCACCGATCTTATGCATTGTTTAACTAAGGATGAGATGGCAACATTCTACCTCAAAATTCATGAGAGGAGGCGCTCAAATATAACAACTTAATGGAGATTCAAACTCCTTTAAAGAAATGCACTCAAAGACACAAAGGACATTCGATACGGAAATGGGTCGAATTCCGGTGGTGGTGGTGTGTGGTCCTGTTTATAAGCGACGGCGGAGGCGAGAGCGGAAGCGTTTTTTTTGGAGTTCTTGGAAATTACGAATGACTGGTTACATAGTTACTAGCTGTTCCCCACGGTTTCGCCCGCGCTAATTTTGGAGATCCCGCGGGAATTCCGGGATAAAAGTCGGTACCTTATATCCTTTTCTGTGCCCCTGATAACATGTAGCATGCAAAATTTAATGCAATTTCACCCGCGTTAACTTCGGAGTTAGCGCGGGAAGTCCGTAATAAAGTTGCCCTGTGTCCTTCTCTGTGTATGCAAAATTTTATCATTATTAGTTAAGCCGTTGAGGCGTGAATGCGTAACAAACAAACAAACTCACTTTCGCGTTTAGGATTAGTAAGGAATCGTTTGGATTTCAGGTACCTATAGCTCGGGATTTCTTTACTGAATTGGGATAAAAGTTTTTATTTAAGTTTCCATTTAAGTTTTTTTATTAAGTTTCTGCAGTAGTACTATGTTGCTTTGTAAAGTTTATTTTAATAACTATTTTATGTTTGTACGTCTAAATGACAGGTCACAGTAGAATCATATACTTTGTAAAACATCACACCTGTAGCGTACCTGTGATCACAAACTAGTATCTAATAAATAAATAAATAAATAAAAGTAGTTTATTTCAATTAATATCAAATTGTATCATTTACATTCTCCTCTCTATGTAAGGGTGATTAGGGACAAATATTGTTTGTAAATTTTTTATTATTCTAAACGTCCTTTTGGATTTTTTGTGTTTAAAAAAATATAAATTTTGCAGCTCAATTAAATTAATTAACCTTTGCCCGGCATTGGTAGATATAACTAATTTTTTTTTGCCCGCTACATTATGAATTATTATTATTGTCGAACGAAGAATAATAATAATAATAAGAGAGAGAGACTCTCCCTAGGTCGTTGGCTTAAGGGTCAGATGCAGAAGGCGGTAATTCTCGACACGACACGCTTTGTACGGAGGTTCCTGTCTCAGTGACCTTAACCACCGGTAGTTTGAGCTCTGCTCCGCTGCCGGTAGCACACTAGGTTTAGGTGTTTTATAATATTTATTATTATTTAAATTTATACTATAAAAAACCTTTTAAGATCAATAAATGAATAGTCCACTTACAACACACAGATCTACTTAATCCCACAGTAAGCTATAAGCTTATATCGTGGAAACCAAGCAAACGTGGTATATACTTCATATTATTACATATATATCATAATATAGATATATAATAAAACTGGAAAATGGAACCCTGTGTTCATCACACAAAGTCTACCCCCGCCGGGAATCGAACCCGGAACCTCTTGATTAGCAGGCATGGTGACCTACTGCGCCAATCGGGTCGCCAATTTAAAGATTAACAAAAAAAAAACACTCACACATATACATATTACATATACACATGTATCAGGTACGGTGTGCACGCGTTTGTGTAGGAACCTTGGGGTGTCCCCGTGGGAAATCAAAGGAATGGCGTATTAATATATAATACAAAGTAATAATATGCCTCGCGTCTTGTACGGACCGGATTTTTATTGGTATACTCATTTGTTAGATGATATTTTTCAATGTTATCGAAAGGATACTACAGTTAGACCTCACAGGCATGGATAAGGGTTGCCACCTTTTTTTTTTTTTTAAATATAGTATTTTTCCGAAAAAATTTTAAGCGCTTTTATTATTTGAAACAGGTCGGTCTGTTTCTCAGTCGCTAAATGAGACTCGCCTGGCGAGAGGGATTGGTGCGCTGGCGATCTCCCGGTACAGTTCTGATCTTTTGGCGGTTGGGAAGCAGTCCCTCATTCATGCTTTTTTTTAATTTATGTATGTTGTAACTATCCATGTGTTGTGTCAAATAAAGTTCGTTCAATTCAATTCAATTCAATTAAAAAAAAAACGATGCAAAAATACACCTAGTAACTTTTGGAAAATGCAGGGATGAAAATAGTATTTTTGACAGTTGACGTTTTGTTGCCGCGTATGCGTTTCGTTCTGAAATTCCCCGTGCTGCGCTGCGGGTGCATTTCACACTAATATCATTTTCGAAAAAAGTCGAAAAGGCGAAAAAAGTCAGATGCGACACCAATAAGCCCCTTCGGGCTTAAGTGTCTTGTATAATATATTTGTTTTTTTGAATTAAATAAAGAAAAAAAAATATTAAAAAAACTTATTTACGAATTCTTTCGAAAAAAATATTAAAAAAAATATAGGACACCAATGGTACAACTTACCGCTTGAGGTGCAACTCATTACTAAATAACTAAAAGAATGTCTTCGTCTTCTATTTGATGCAATCCTATAGAAGGATTACGCCGCCAAGTAGCTATGCCAAAGTCATTAAAGATTACTAATCGTATAATAATTATTGTAGTACACGAAAACACAACAAAAAACTCATAAGTCAAAACCATGAGTGAGATTATAAGACAAGTATCAAAGGCTAGTCCAACGTATTCTCTCAACTACGTGACATTGGCGGAGTCGCTGTGGCAACACATAGTGCCCGAAGCCATAAACCAAAGAAGAAGAAGGCTAACGTCATTCGAAAATCATATACATGTTTTTGTTTTCACTCATTCACAATGTTGACTAATTTTTATTTTTTAGTCCGTCTTATAGATTATTAAAAAATATTGGACACGTATTTTTTCTTTTTTTAAGTAATCATAAAATAACGGCGATATATTGAGTTGAAATTCCGCGTGACGTCACTATTCTGATAGTTTGTATGGCGGTTTTAGCGGTTAGTGACGTCACGACCCCCTCACCCTAAACTTTAATGCGCTTTATCTCTGTACATTTTAATTTATTTAAAAAAGCACAAAATACGTGTCTATTGTTTTTTTATTTTCTAACTGACGGACTAATTAGAATTTTGATTTTCAAAAGTACCTAGTCCACATCCCCATTCGCATGTCATCAAAATGTTAGACTTGGTCCTGGTGGCTGGGAAAGATGCATATTGGTGTGGGGATAGATTACGGGACCTATATGAACGCGGCAAAAAATGTCACGCTTCGTTTTTATAGGATAGGCAAACGTATCGATTCCATCAGAGCACTTGGAAAGAAAAAAAATTGCGATATTCATATTTCCTTACTTATCCCACACAGAATTCCCCTAAATCTCAAGGAGACACTCATTTCACCCGAGTCCCCGAAAAGCTTCAATTCTCCCCGATATACGGGATAAAAGACTGCAGCTTGCGAATCGGCCAATGGTAATACTTTAAAGTGGCAAATCTTCAAACGCCTTTTATAATGCCCAACTCATTCTAACGCCAATGGTTTGCTTATATTGTGTCTCTATTTATTCGTGAAACGATAGGAACCAATGACATTATAAATAATCTTCGAAAAGAACTGTCACCGTTTGAATTTGGAACCTCGATATGCGACGAACACCTAATGTTTTTCCATGATTCGAAATAAAAAAAAAATATTTTTGAGCAATATTACGAACGGACTGATTTTTCACTCTTAGGTATATTCATAGACTAGTAAAACTTAGTTTTTGACGGGAAACGAAGTCTGTTTACATAATTTACCAACTTATTGAAAGGTACTTAAGGTATTTTATTTCGGAATCACCGCGGAATCTCCGTAATTACCGCGGGAAACGGCCATCTTAATATTATAAATGTGAATTTGAGTTTGTTTCTTTGGTACGTTTTCACGCTTTAAATATACATATATACATACTAAACTTGATCGTCGTGAAATTTTGCACAGACGTTGTCAGGGGTACTTTTTATCCCGGAATCCCCGCGGGATCGCCGAAATTATCGCGAGTGAACCCGCTGGGAACAGCTAGTCCTTAATAAAAGAATGACTATAATTGTATTAGTTAATTTTTTGGAAGTGATTATATTAAGTAATTCAAATCCATTGATATAGTTACTAAACGTTATTTTCTTTTTAACATTAATATTATATTAATATATTTAAATTATCTCATTCCTCAGATATAATTAAATAGACAAAACAAAATGAATAATTTATTTTAACAATCACATCAGCCCTTACTATTTGTCGCGATAATTCGGAACGCGAACTCGATTTACAAACGTAATCACTAATCGCAATTCGAACGCGACTCGACTCAAAGCTCCAGATGTGTCGCTGACTCGCTGCGTCTCGGCAGCTGCGCACTCCCGACCCAACAACAATGCGGCTCGCGAACAAAAGTAGAAAATTTTTATTGAAGTTTATATTTATATTTTATTCCTTTCATTCTTCCTTTCTTGTTTACTCTCTTAACAATGGTGCTCCCTAACGGCGGTTTACGGAAGTTGATTTCTGTGCCGGCGCCATTTTGGTTGTGTTTTTTTTTTTCTATTTCGCTCGCGAAGAGAGCGCTCGGCTTGGACGATCGTGAGAAATTGCGGCCGTAATGAGAATCTTAATAATTGTTATCATTTTTGTGCTTTACCTGAAAGATTTTTAATTTTGTGCTCTTTTGTGGCGTCAAGTCAGAGAAATGTGCTTTTGCTGACACGTTGTTTAATTTTTTTAGTATAGATAATAACAGATAAATACTAATAAGAGATTTTCGCATCTGAATCTGAATTCCTGGAATTAAGTTGTATCCCGCGGCTTTTCCTCGTGTAAGTTTCAGGAAAAATCAACTGATTTTGCAACTAATTTTTCTTAAGTACATACATAAATGAAAAATTGTCGTACTTAGTTTAAACATAAACTCCGGGATTGGAGAACAGAATCGAACCAGGGCCATTTAATTACGGAGTGACATGGTGACCCATAGTGTCTTCCAATCCACACGTCGAATTGTAGATTGAATACAAACCGAGGTTAAAACACTCCGTTAAATCATAAAGCTCACTGATTCACAAAGAACGCATTTTTATGCCAGAATTCCCCACCTAAAGTCTAAACAGCTCCCTAAATCCTTACCAATATTATAAACGTGCAAGTTTGTATGTATGGATGTTTGTTACGCTTTCACGCAAAATCTACTGAATGGGTTTGAATGTAACTATACATATATAGCTTTTTTATCAGAATAACACATAGAGTACTTTATATTCCGGAATTCCCGCAGGAACACTAAAATGAATGCGTGTGTTATTGAATTTATTAACGTTGTCAGAGGTACAGAAAAGGACACAGGGTACTTTTTATCCAGGAATTCCCGCAGGGTCTTCGAAATTAACGCGGGCAACATCTAGTAACATAAGACTATCCATTGGATTTCTTTCTCTCTCTCTCTCTCTCTCTCTCTCTCGAGAGAGAGAGAGATCTCGTTAAAAATCACTGGTCACCAAACTGTCTGCGTAATACGGAACGTGAAACAGCATCTCGATGGGTCGCCCCCAGTTCAACGCAACTATTAGCCGTCCACGAAATTGGGGTCAATTGTTGTTGGTCCATTTCGACCGAGACTCGGCCACTAGGGCTGTCTACCGTCCAGCAAGAGGATGCGTCCCGTCGGATGATGGCAGATGTGTGCCAAACATTGATTGAGTTTTTATTTGTCACGTTTTATGACACCTAAGCTGCGGCTAAACTTTCGAGTAAAAGTGAATAGTTAGTCGTTTTATTTAAGTTTTTTCTTTTTTTGTAGAAATCGCGCGTCTTGCATTGAACAAATGAACAAAAAGTAATAAGACTAACTAATGGAGGAGAATTAGGA
The DNA here is from genome assembly GCA_907165275.2 of Zygaena filipendulae. Taxonomy (NCBI): domain Eukaryota; kingdom Metazoa; phylum Arthropoda; class Insecta; order Lepidoptera; family Zygaenidae; genus Zygaena; species Zygaena filipendulae. The sequence goes on along the minus strand of OU015677.1, from coordinate 5,369,774 downwards.
ATTACTATTTTTTTGTATTGGTTTTCTAATGGGTTTTTGTTGTACTATTTTTTTGTCAGAACAAATTTTTCAATAAAAATAAGCATTTATTTCAATTTCTGATCTCTCTTTTTTTTTCTAAACTTTGACAGCCGGGGTTCCAAATTTTTTACGTACAAAACCCATAATCCACGCTTCGTCGAATTAATATGTAGATAGACATAGAACGTAATTTCACGTTGATCCACGTACACGTATTATAATTTAATGTAATTATTAATTTGATAGTGTGAAATAAATGAATCCTAATCACATACTGATTGTTTTTTTGCTTTAATTTTGAACGAGACTAACGCTCTAACATAGCTATGCGTTTGGTTGACAACCCTACTTTACTCACAAGTCACAACGTGACCGAGCGAGCTGGTCATATTATTCTAAATAAACTGGAAATAGGACGCACGCTCGTTACGAGGAGTGTTCCTGTGCGAGGCTCGGGTTTTTAGCCGACTCCGAAAAAGGAGGTACATATCAGTCGACAGTTAACAAATAAATCAAATGAATAGGTGTTACTTTTAAATAATATGTGCCTACAAAAAATTATGCGTTCAGAGTAAATGTATGAGAGTCGCAAAAGCACCAACTCTGAACATTTTACGGTTTATTTTTCGGTTTCAGCTGCGTTAATTTCGGAGTTCCCGCGGGAGTTCCAGGATGATAAGTGCTCTATGTCCTGCCCCATTATCGGTTGAGTAAGCCGTGAAAGCGATAACAAACTCACATTTGCATTTCTAATAAGTACCCTAGTAAGGATTTAGCAATGCAGATTCCATATCACTTTAGAAAGTTTTGCAATATTTTCCAAAATGACGTAACTATTAATCGTCTGGATTCTGGACACCATTATCGTTTCTACCGTTTCATGTGTTATGTTAATTTGTAATTCGGCGCCCACTTCGAGAAAGATTAGTTCAATACATATAAAATGTTTTGTCCTGAATGACTGACTGACGGATCAACGCACAGCCTAAACCGATGGTGTGGAGGTGGATGCGACTGCAAACCAGCTCCGTATCATTTATTAAATAACGAGCTGTACCCCGCGGTGTCACCCGCGTGAAACAGAGCGGCTTTTTTTTTTCCCCGACATCTGATAAATGAAGCAAAGCCTATATGTAGCTCCAGGCTAAGCTTAATCTACCAGTGAAAACCGCATGACATTCCGTTCGGTAGATTCGGAGGTTAGCGCGAACAGACAGACAGAAATTGTGGTTGGGTAGTCTTCTTTTGTCGCCCCTTGTCAATTTTTGGTATGTATGTTAATGGTTTGATTTTTTAATAATGTTGAATGAATGAATGTTTAATAGTGGTATGATTTTCTTAATAATATGACATTTTTGTGGAAATAAATTATTTATTATTAAACCGCTTATCGTAGAGACCTGAAACTTGGAGGGTGTGTTCTTTGTATGACGTAGGCATCCGATAAGAAAGGATTTTTGAAAATTCAACCCCTAACGGCGTGAAAAAGAGGTCGCAAATTTCGCGGGAACTCCGAAATTATCGCGGGTAAAACCGCGCGGGACAGCTATTCCCTACTAATATTATAAATGCGAAAGTAACTCTGTCTGTCTGTTACGCTTTCACGCTTTAACGGCTCAGCCGATCATCGTGAAATTTTGCATACACGTTGTCAGGGGTACAAAGAAGAACATAGGGTATTTTTAGTTCCAGAATTCCCGCGGCAACTCCCAAATTACCGCGGGTGAAACCGTAGAGAATAGCTAGTACCTAATAAATATAATGATACAATATTATTAGGTAGTATAAAAGTAATGTAAACCGAATCGGGCCGATATACTCTGTAGTAGAATTTGTAGATTAGAAGATTACATCCTGTAACATGTCTGTCGACTGTAACATCGATTAGCCGAGAGCAGTGAGAGCGTTGCGCCGGGACGAAATAATCTCTTTCTTACGTCAAACACATTGCCGACCGCCATTTAGCGGCCATTTTTATCTGCCAAATTGGCTATTTACTCGAACAGAAAGCGAGAGATAACCACGACAACTCGAACGTTCTCGGATAGATACAGAGATGCGTTTGAAATTGGAACAGATTTGGGGCTGTAGATTTTTTTGTTTCTCTTTCGGCGGATCTACGTCGTGGCCAGTGCTGTTTTTCTCTACTATGACTTTCTATAGTAAATTTAATAAGAAACTATTCGTAATAGCTAGAGTGGGATAGATAGATGTATTTGAAATTGGAACGGATTTGGGATTGTCATTTTTTTTTGCGTAGGTACTAGGCACATGGCCACTAGCCAGTGCAAGTACGAAATGTGATAACTGATAATGCTTTTGTTTTAGATTCGTGATGCATTTCATAATGTCGTAATTTTCATAATGTCGTAATTTTTTAGGCAGCGACACCTAGATGTAATTTAATTTGTAAAACTTAAGTTTAAAGATAAAAATAAGATGGCCTTTTCTCATACTAGCTGTTCCCCGCGGTTTCACCCGCGAAAATTTAGGCCCGCAGGAATTCCGGGATACAAAGTACCCTATGACCTTTTTGTACTTAACCCCCGACAACGTGTAGGTATGCAATATTCCATGAGATTTCACCGGCGTTAATTTCGAAGTTCCGTCTCTGGCACTTGGTATTGAACCAATTATAAATGGACATAGATAAACAATAGTGGAGACAATAAACAATACCCACACTGGAGAAATTTTGAGTAAATCATGTTTTAAAATTATAGCGCCACTTTGTGTCAACATTTTTTATGTTTCACATTTTGTTACATATTTAAACAATGTAATACGGTACACATATAATTAAAAAACATTCTCTAACTGTCAATAAATCGTTCTGTATCAATGATTTAATTTTGTCGGTTAACATGTTATTGCTTATCTGCGGCTAAATATTCTTTTACTGACAGAAAGCTATAATATAATGAGCCCAAGTGGCAGAGGATCCTAAATTACTTAATTTAATTCAGAACAAAGAGTTTCTGCGGGAACACCGAAGTTCTCTCTGATAAAACAGCTAGTATAAAAGAATATAGTGAACACACATTGACTGACTTTATTATATACTTATCTGTCAGTGCACAGTTCGAACCGCTATACTAGGTAACCTTGAAACGCTCAATCTTTCCTTTTATGATGCGCGCAAGCAATAAGAAGCGCTTTTCGGAAAAATAATCCCCAAAGATGAAACCGCGGCCGCGGTGTACAGCCAAAGCCATTAGCCAAAGGTAATATAAGGCATATATAACAAAGAATTAGTAAGCACGGAATCAGTGACGGAATTTCAGGTGAGGTGGAAACAGGACACTACGTTCGTTGTGCTTCGAATTTGAAAGGAATAAAAAAAACTAACGCTCTATAATAATATCTCTATGGCACATAAGTATTGGCACTTACTTAGGTGTATTTTATTCATACTTTGTGTTTACTTACAATCTGATAGGAAAAGTTCAAATAAATTTTAATTTTAAATCGAACGCCGTCGCCGCCGAGTTTTGAATTTAGGTACATAGACCTAATACTAAATACAGTCAAGTCCGAATGTGGTATCTCTGTTGCGGTTCCGTAGCTTTCAACTAATCTTAGAAGATATGATTTTTTTTTATCGAGTGAGTAGTGACGCGAGCTATTTTGATGGGATCGAACTCTATAACGTTTTTTTTTTAACTTTAATCCGTCATCTATTGAATGGTTTTCACATCTTTGTGCCACAGATAATATAATACTATACTAGTTACCACTATACTAGTTACCACAGATAATATAATAATACTATACTATACTAGTTTGTGCATAATGCAATGCTTGCTTACTGCTACTGGTTTAGTACGTACCCAAAAAATGACATTCTATGATTAAACAGTTTGTTTTGTGTAATTCAGTGACTAGAATCAGTGACGGTTCGCATTTCAAAAAGGGTTTTCGAAAAACTGATTTTCATTTTTTTAATACTTATAAGTATTTGAAATGTAAGTAACCCTAAATAAATCATCCAATACACTGGCAGTTGAGTGAAAAAAAAAACACATATACACACACACACAATTTCAATATTGAATATAAAAGAATTCAAATATCGAACGGGAAGTAAAGGCGATAAAATGCGATAGGAAGCGCTGACCCTGCGACGCGACGTGATAAGAACGAACACCAATTCAAATGGCCACATTCAGCGATGACATTTTATAAAGCGTCCACATTTAATTCATTTTTTTTTTTTCATTCATCCCTCTGTCAATACTCAATACGCTCGTTATTTAGTTTAAAGACGTGACTACATCCAGAGTTAGAAAAGGGAAAATTTACTTTATGAAATCTAAAATCTTAAAAAGGAAGTATACCTATAATAATGTGAATGTAAGAAGTGAAGGCGACATAATACAATACTGGCCTGTTTATCGATGACGACATCGCGCTCCATATTTGAAATTTAAATTTTAAACGGCGAACTGCGAACCTAGGTACATAGACACGAATATTGTTAAGTTTTTTATTCGATCCTAAATTTTTTTAACAGCGTAGATTCAAGGAACCGTTTTGTCCTCAATTTGGTTTTGAAATTCAAATGTTTCTGCTTTGCTCCATATTCTTTATGTTGCATGCATTTAAATTTTTGTTTTTCTGAGTGCGTTAGATAGGTGCGTAGTTTTTTTTTCCTATAACAAAAATTTACATCTTTCGCTGTGGACATATTATGTGTTTGGTTAAACAATGCTTTGGCAAAAAATTTGGGCTTAACCCGACTACCATTTTGTTCTGTATCGATTGAATTACGATATTTTTATTAAGGTACCATATTACTGTTCCATCCACATTCCACATCCATCGATTCCATATATAACCTCCTGAGACCCTCGGTATCACCTATGATACTTGGCTAAAATAATTATACCCTCTACAAACAAACAAACTTTTAATTTCAATAATTAATTATGGTATAGAAAATTCATTTCATTTCCATACAATAAAAATATTAAAAAACATAAAAAGAAACCTTATTTAACAATATTTTTGATCAATAGTAACAAATTAATAGCATGAAACCAATAACTATTAGTAATCTTCGTGAATAGTACTGATCCGTTTCACTGGCCTCTGCAAATTCGAATTTCGAAATGACACAAAAAAAAGTTGATCATTCCACGTTCTAAAATTTAAATTCATAGACAAAGAATGCGACTCTTGAACATTTCACCCTATAGCGTTCTTTTTAATTTACCTTTTAGCCCGCATCTCCCCCGTTCCATCACTCATTCGCCACTTCGGGCCCCCGCCGTATTCATTAACGGCAAACATGGCCGCCCCGGGGCTCCCCCTGGAGAGTGTGTGAGATGTGAAACGTCGATAAATATCGATCGATCGTTAGAAAGAATATTTCACTCAAAGCAAATTGATTCTGATGCACTCGAAACTAGATGACACAGCTAGAGAAAAGAAGTATAAAAACTTTTGGTGGGAATTTCAACACAAACTAATTATTTAATTTTAACGGCTTCTTTATTTTGCAAATTAGTGATGACGGTTCGTGGTTAATATTAGAATATGTAACAAAAACGTAGTGGAATCGAACAATGCACCCAACAATAGTTTCTAAAAACTTCATTAGACTTGACTGTATGGCCTAAGTTTCCTTTGCTATCCTCGAAAAGAGAACTCCCTATTTATCAATAAAATATTTATTTATATAATTTTTAGTTTTTACAGTACCTATCAATATATAAAAACCGATTTCTGGAAAGACCGTAGACCGTAATACAAATTGCCTTGTTCTATCTAATTTTTTATCGATACTTGCGCACTCACCGCAACTTGCAGCTATCGATACTATTCACCGACTACCGAGTACCGAGTCATTCGTATCCCGTACGGCGTACGCGTGACTCTCGCACGCGGCGGGAAGCGTCATGATTGGTTGCATCCTGCTACTTCAGCAGCAAATTGAAACTCCGCGGACGTCCGTCACACAATACTCCATAGGTTCATAGTGCTCTGCCAACACTGGCCATAATATACAGTTTAAATTTAATAAATATCATTGTTTAAAAAAAAGACGTTTATTAGAATGTTTGAATTACTTTTGTTTCGCTTAAATCGAGAAGATAGTGACTTTTAATAGAACAGAATAAATGAATAATTATTTTTATGTGATTTATCTGATGCAGTGATCGTGTTAAATTTAAATTAGGTATGTGTCTTCTTTTTGAAATTGATAAAAATGTGTAAATATTCGTTTATTCGTTCAAAAATCTTGTTTATGTAAGTTGTAATCTAAACGAGTGCAGCGGAAGAAGTGCAAACTTGTGCAAATTATCAAATTAAGAAATTTATGTTTGCTCGAAATTAAAATAAGTTATTGTTCAGTTCTCCTTACCTAAGCCACCCCGAAAGAAAGACACGTGTTTAAACCATAAAATAAACCACACGCGGAGTGATTGAATTACAAAATATGTAGTGGAAATAGCTTACCACGTCTCTGCGCGCACGTAGTTACGCGCTGCTCATGCACACTTCGATTGGTTTTGTGTTTCAATTTCGAACGGTATTTTGAATGATACCAAGTACCAAGATTCTGTGTGTGACGTCTCTGTTTCAGAGGTTGTTCACGAATTCACTGTTCTTTATTTAAATCTCTGTCGCGTGTACTCCAACGAACCATCCTGAACCGCAGTGTAAACGTTTTTATGTTGCGAGGTTGGGAGTTGGGACTCGCGAAATATTTTTGCTGTGCTGTCTGCTTCACATTTTGAATTTCGCCTCAGATATTAGGGTTCCTTGCTTTTGGTATTTTGCACTGGTATCTGAATTCTGTCCAAGCTATTTCGATACGATATTACCAAAACAATACTACAACGAAAAATATTAGGTACAATAAGCACGCAAGCATGTTTTGGCTTTGAGAGCAATCCTTACCGTTTAGGTATTTCAGTAATACAAAACCATAAACTGGCGAGTTTTGGCGAAATTACTGACCTGTAGTACGATAGAGACGCGATATTACCAATAAAAAGTTTAAAATAACGTCATAGTTTTGATTGGAAATTTGTCTATGGCTTTAGGTCCTACGTTTCATAAACGAACGAAAGTGAATGTATGATCGCGAACGGTGTCTAGGGACTAGGGTGCATTTCTCATGTAGCTGTATACAGGACCACCCAGCCAAAAGATGCTTCGTACTTGACCAGCTTTTCTGAAATTAGAGTTTTTAATTAAAGGGCGAGCGTTTTCCGCGATATCATCGCGATGCTTTGTCGACGCTCCGCGAACTGCTGTTTACCTTTATTCTCTTTTTCGCCCCCACTCCGGACAAAGGTCTGAGATCTGTGCCTATTTGTTTTTTTTTTAATGGTCTCCAAAGTGGCTTTTGTTAATTATAAATTTAGAATAGGAATATTTTTGTCGGAGCTCTATAAATATGAATTCTATTTGCGTAATTAGTTTAAAAAGCACCAGTGTATTTTATGAGTTAAAATATTTTTTCACCAATATTTGCTAAGATATCCGATCGTTCGCTTTAATAATAACGACAAGACGATTGGTCCACGGGATGTAGTCAAAAAAAAAAAACAAATACCATGTGCGCGCCCCTAAAGATGTTTCTCAAAAATAGAATGGTTTACTTCAACAATGAAGCTAAGTAACGCATTTCTTTTGTTTGCCCGCAGATGCCTGCACACTGGCTGCACACACGTGCGCTTCGGGTCCGAGCGCCAGCGGGCGGTTGCGACTTGCGAGTCGACTTCGAGCTCCGTTCGATCGATCGATCGATATAGATTCTGCGAATTCGCATTCGAGTTGCAACAGTTGCGGCGCGAACTTTGTCAGTTGTTTGTTCTCATTGACGCATTCCAAATTCGTAAATAGTGTCATTCGATGTTTGTGACTTTTTTTTATCATTATTACTGAAGTAATCGGTGAGTCGTTTTTGGTTATTATTGGGTTTTGTTTTACTTTTATCTATGCTTCAAAATTGAATCGGACATGTTGTGTACGTAATGCGAACTTTACAGCTGATAACTACGAATTAGGTCATCGGTGAGTTTTATTGTATGTACTTATTTGCACGTCATAGTAATTTTATTGGGCCGTTTAACACGCGTTCGTCTCTAGGGAATTCTCATATTTGTCGATATCATAGTCGACCTTTTTAACATTTGTACAGCTGGGCCCCGGCCCGGTTTGTTACTCTTTTATGCCATAATTTAAATTTAAACCGACCATCTTAAATTTTGCATATAAACGTAGGGAAAAGGACATGGGTGCTTTTATCCCGGAATTTCCGCGGGAACTCCGAAATTAACGCGGGTAAAACCGCGGGTAGTATGTATATATAAAAATAACAATATGACGATTCGAGCTGATTCCTTACTATCCGCCGAGAGCTCCAAGAAAGATTTTGCAATTTATAAGTATCATGAATTCCAATTTCAAGCAATGATGCTATAATAGAAAATTATTAAAATCAATTAATGGAGATACCAACATTATACATTACTAGCTGTCCCGCGCGGTTTCACCCGCGATAATTTCGGAGTTCCCACGGAATTGTTCCGTTTGCAACCCCTTTTCACCCCCTTAGGGGTTGAATTTTCAAAAATCCTCTCTTATCGGCTGCCTTTGTAAGAACACACCCTCCAAGTTTCAGGTCTCTACGATCAGCGGTTTAGGCTATTCAGGACAAAGCATTTTATATGTATTAGATGAAACTGGTTCAGTAATTGAAATGAGAAAAAAATAAACGAAATTATATTCACGAGTGTATGGGCGCGCGCGTACTACGTAGATACATACAATACATGAACGCACAAACTTTCGTTGTCCTATCGTGGTCCACTCTCCTATCTGGAGGTTGTGTCTGTGAACGATATAGGTTAGGAATGGGTTGGCAAAACACACATTTCCTGCTGTCTTCATACGTTCTGTGCGAACGCAGTACGCACCCTCACTGAGGCCAACTGGCGCGACGCACCGCGCCCTGTTTCATTTTATTTTGATAAGCTACATTCGCATAGAGTTGCTGGAATTGACAAGACATTTACAGATATTAATTAAATACCTAGTTTCAAAACGCTTTAAAACCAAAGTATATACTAAAACGTAATCATCTCTCGATAACCCGATTGGCGTAATAGGTCACCATGCCTGCCCGCTAATCAAGAGGTTCCGGGTTCGATTCCCGGTGGGGGTAGACTTTGTGTGATGAACACAGGGTTCCATTTTCCAGTCCGGGTGCCCCGGGTGTGTTTATATATATAAAGTATAATATATATTTGTAATTCTATGTAGTATATACCACGTTTGCTTGGTTATCGCGACACAAGCTAATAATAGCTTACTGTGGGTTCAAGTAGATCTGTGTGTTGTGAAGTGGATTATTATTATTATTATTATTATCTAGGAAGTCCATCCTGCAGGAAGTGCAGTGTAGAGGTGGAAACAATGGCATATCTTCTGTGCTAGTGCGACGTCCTAGCTCGTACACGTCTAGGCCGGCTTACCCACAGTCAGAGGACTTCAGGTCCGTACCCCTACACTGCACACCAGTCCTGGCCTCAAAGGTTTTCAGGGGGTAGAGGGAGGATCATAGGATGGGGATGGTACAAAAGATCCCAAGGGTCGAAGTGCCAAGGCTTCATCTGCCTACCCATTAATTTAGATAAGAATCATCATCTAGTACTAGCCCCCTTTTCCAAGTTATCGCCATAGAAAACTAAGAACTAACTATATGCTTAGATCTTTAAAACCACTCAACGGATTTTGATGCGGTTTTTTTAATAGTTATAGGATATAGGATATTATAGAATTAAAGAGGAAGGTTTATACGTGTAGTTTATCCTGGAATTCCCGCGGGAACTCCAAAATTACCGCGGGTGAAACTAGTTCTATTTCATATTCTCCCATCGATTTCTTTTTAAATGACGAAGATACGATATTTTTAAAGCCTCCTGTGAGGACTTCAAAATATACATAACGCTTCCAGTGTACAATAGGTACTTGTTGTAATACATAGTACATACACTATATCTGTCTCTGAAATTCGTCGCTCGAACCGCACCCCTAGCGCTAGAGGTCGCGGCCGACCGAGCCACAGAGCCACAGAACAGATAGAAGCGATACCCACTCAGTTCGGTATGGATGGAAACAAATGAAAAACACGTGTCGCCGGGTGACTGTAGTACACGACGCATATTGGTATACTAAATACCTAGATACAAAGAGATGCAAAGGTTTCCGTACTACATGATTTTTTTTTTAAATTTATTATCAATAGGACCACAGACAGGTTAACAATGTTGTATATAACATAAATGAACATTTTACTAAATAATTGCTAACCCTACTTTGATGGGCTCAGTATTATAAATATTATTCATACAAGTGGAGCTATGTGCTTATATCATATAAGAACATAGTTACTAAACTATTCGCTTGGACTACGGTATGCTCCCACAAAGTTACAACCACCATGGGTCCAAAAACCACAATATTATCTATAAAAAGCCATTAATGAAGAGTAGTAGGTATAAACTCCCGCACATAACCGATCATAACCGATCGCCCTACGGAACATAGCCTTGGGATCAGATAAATCTGCAATCGGGAATATGCGGGGAATAAAATTTTCTAATACAATTCAAATATTACAAAGATGCACCTAATATACTTATGATGATGATTAATTTATTACAAATAATATTGGTGTATTTAAATATCAGTCGTTATGTCGTATGCATACGGACGAATTTTGCTTATTCCATCAAGAAAAAAGGACAAGGACATTTTGTATGGTACCGTGAATCTAGGTAGAACGTAAACTTTTTTTTAATCAATGACCACTCACAAAAACATTCATTAAACTTTAAAGTAACGAAATGTACCTATAACACATTATTCGGTTGCGTTTTCACAGTTTTGGTAATATTGTGGAAAATATACTTGGAATGCTAACAAAAGAAGTTTTCCGAAAGTTAGAAAATTTGCTCTTACTTTACAACCGTGGCGCGCCCGCCCGTCTACAATTATGTCCTCTCTAGTTATTTATTTTCTGTGTGGGCCGAACGACCCGACAAAAAAGTCAAACTGTAGTAATGGCGGACACGTGTCGAAAAATAATGATACCACTACTGGCCGGTAGTTCACGGGATATGCAAACTATTTTTTTTTTCACGACGAAACTTTTCTTACGGCCAGTATCATCGTCAAAACAAAGTCAAAGTAAAATCCTTTATTCTTTGGCCCATAATGTGGCTCTTTTTGACGTCAATATAATTACATTTGTTATGACAGCACCCTTAAAATATCCACCCTTCTCAGCTTCCTAGTGCCATGGCTGAAGAGAAGAAGCTGCGCAACAAACTGTCAGTTTAAAGTTAAAATAATATAGGTATATCTATAATTTAGTGGTAACTCAACTTGCAGTTAATTATGTGAGAACAATGAGCCGTACCCAGCAATAAGTGCTAACTAGCCTAACTAAGTAACTAAACAAGATTGTTTGTTTGTTTGTTACGCTTTCACGCCTTAACAGCTCATCTGATCATCATGAAATTATGCATGCACGTTGTCAGAGGTACAGAGAAGGACATAGGGTATTTTTTATCCCGGAATTCCCGCGGAAACTCGGAAATTAAAGCATTAATAAAACCGAAAGGTCACTGACTCCATTGATTAATAGATCTAATAATCTATTCATTAATAGATACGAAATTTCAACAACTACTTGACCTATGACGCTAAAATTTGGCAGGTATATACTTCATAAGCAACAGACGTCGGCTAAGAAAGAATTTCACGGAAATCTCTCGGGAACTCCCAAATTAACGCCTGTGGAACCGTAGGGAACAACTTGTATGTATCTCTATGTTTTACGACACGTTTGCATTTATCACGTTACACGGGCTTGCTTTATCCACTTTCCAACTATGTCTATGGCTCCTACATAACACGCTTCCAAATTCATAATACTTAAGTTACCTACATAATTACGTACACAACACCAGGCGCGGATCTAGGATTTGGTTGGGGGGCAATTTTGGTTGCACTACAAAATTTATAACAAGGTGGTCACAGAAGTGACGTCCAATAGTAAAATTTAGGGGCTCACGTTGAGAAGTATCTGACTTGAGCTCGTAATATACATTTTACTCGATTTTCATAGTTTTCCAAATGAATTTTTGTAAATGATCGATCCACATTTGGTGAAAAAACGCAAGCTTGCTAAGATTTTTTCTAAATAAATTAGTACCTACTTTGGTCTTTAGAGGGGCGGCAATTGCACCCACTGGCCGCCGTAGATCCGCGCCTGCACAATACATAATTCTATTAATATGAATATGAATATGAATAAATTTATTAACCATAAGTTTTCTTTACATCGAGTGAATTATGGATCCCGCAATAGGTCAAGCCTGAATCTGGGGATCCGTCTTTACGACTTACAGTTATGGATAAATCAACTATGAATAGATAACCTAAATAGATATGTATTGAAATATTAATATGACAAAAAGTACACACACACATATGCATTAGTCATAAGCACTTACAAACGAACAACAAAGTCAAGCCTGAGCACCTAATAACTTCTCAGTGTCATCATATGATAAAGACATTAGCCATCGCCGGATAGTTGTTTTAGCTTCCCTCACCGTGCATTCCTGAATATTACAGTTTTTTATTACCTGGTTGTAAATGTAGGTCGAGGAAAAAGGATTGAAACGTTTAGCAAAAGCGGTGTTATTGTTTGGCAGTGGGATCCTAAAAACACGCTTACACAAGAGTTCTCTGTAATTTGCTGCGCATAACACCTTTTTATGTTTTGATAGTGATTGCCTAAAAATGTACAGCTGATTAATAACTGAGAGGTACGCGTTAATACAAAATGCATTATCTCTGCTCGCCCCTTGAGATAAGCGTCGTTATCATGATGTGATTGTGTATGTGAGAGGCTGTCTCTGTTGGTGGCGTTAGTCCTCAACTAAGGATGCGCAGGATCCTAACGCCTAAGAAAATGAATAAACTGTGTAGTGGACTGTATAATAAGTATAATGAAGAATAATTATAAGAGTAATAAGCGACACGTATGGTACACGTTAGGTGCGGACGCGAGGTCGTTGCAACGGTTTCTTCTTGACTCGATGATATTTTAACCGCTCGTAGTGTCACCGATCTTGACGTCTGTGACAGCGAATAAGGCGAGCGTCACATGGATAAAGCGCACGACACACGGTTTATCGTGTCGCGTCCAGTCTCTCGCCTCAATGCTCATCCCATCCTCCACATAACTAAGGGTTGGGATCACAGTGCAAATAAATTAACTAGAGAGGACATGTAGGCGTAGGCGCGCGCTTCCGTTGCAAAGGAAGTTAGAGCAAATGCTCTAACTTGCCCAAAACTTATTTTGCTGCCGCCTGCCATCCCAAGTATATTTACCTCAATATTCTCAAAACTGTGAATTTTGAAACGAAGTAATAACTAAGTAATAACAACCATAAAGCGTTTCATACATTTCTTTATGTCAATGAATGTTTTAGTGCGTGATGTATAGTTTTGTGTGCGAAATTCACTCGGCGACAGTGGTTTTTGGAATTTACAAGTTCAGAGATTTTTTAAGGTCTGACTCAAGTTCTTAATTTAGTCCTCAGGGGGGGCAAATGCACGCACTGCCACCCTCCCATAGATTCAATCAATCAATCAATCAAATATTCTTTATTGTTACCAAAACATAAATGTAAAGAAAAAAAATACATGGTGGGAAATACAGACAACAAAGAACGGCCTTATTCCTTAAAAGCAATTTCTTCCAGGCAACCTGTACCTACTTAACTAGAAAGATAAAAAAACACAAAAAAAATTGAAAGTGAATTTAAATTCGTTTAATTTAGATTCGTGCCTGGTAAAACCAGCATGATGCTGAAAAGCACCCAAACTGCTTGCTCTATGCGTTGCGCGAGTTTAATAATTTCAAAGTAAACAGTCGAAAGTTTCGTTGATGACGTTGCGCGCTTTGATTGCTAACTCTGTCTGCCCCGCTGGGGGGCGGGTATGAAGGTAAATTATATATAAACAAAACAAAGGTGCCGTTTGTCCGTCCTATGTAAATACCTGTGTGCCCGGGGCGGGAGATCTCAACGAGGGTCCAAAGTTTTAGAGTCCGCTACCACACTACCGCATGCCCCTACAGCTAAGTGGGCAATCTACAGTTACTGCATAGAAAACTGAGGAACGAATCATCATGTCACTTAAAATTGTCCGATCAAAAGTCAATAGTTTTGCGTGATAATAACAATCCATTTCACAACACACATGCAGGCCTACTTGATCCTACACAAAGCTATGAGCTTCGTGAAAACCAAGCGAACGTGGTGTATACTACATTATATTAAAGAACAGAACTTAATGAACATGCCCAGTTCGGAAAGTGGAACCCTGTGTTCATCGCTCAAAGTAATTTACATTCGATAGCCCACGGTTTCACGGTTCACCAAAAGTAATTTCGGAGTTCCCGCGGAAGTTCCGGGATAATAAAAAGTAGGTATCCCATGTCGTGTGTATGTAAGATCTGACAATGTGTATGTGAGATTTCATGATGATAATTGGCAGTAAGTGATGTACAAAAGTACTGTAAATTAGTGTTTTAAGTGCTGTGAATTAAAGCAAATATTAATTTAAAAGAAAAGTATTATATTTTCTGTACCTACCCTTGATAAAAAATAAAATACATTTATTTCAGCACAACACACAAGAAAGGTAGCGTGTGTAGGCAGTTTGCAAAATTTACTGTAGTATCTTCCGCGTTAATTTCGAAGTTCCCGCGGGAATTCCGAGATAAAAAGTAGCCTATGTCCTTCTCTGTACCCCTGACAACGTGTAGGTATGCAACATTTCCTGGAGATCGGTTGAGCTATTTAGTCGTGAAAGCGTAACAAACAAAGTCACTTTCGTATTCATAATATTAGTAAGGATTAGTATAGACTAGTTGTGCCTCGCGGTTTCACCCGCGTTAATTTCAGAGTTAATCTGTGTTAATCTGATGTATAAGCTATATTATTGTAAAGTTTCATTTAAATCCTTCCAGTAGTTTTTGCGTGAAAGAGTAACAAACATCCATCCATCCATCCATACATTCTTACAAACTTTCGCGTTTATAATATAAGTAGGATTTTGCTCATATTCTTGTTTGCGGTGATTTGTAATTACGCAGCCACTGAAAGCGTTCCGTTCGTGTTTGTAAAATCGGTTTGTAAATTCAGGGTTGTCGCTCGTTCCGGCTTTTTTAACCGCCTTCAGAAAATAAGGAGGTTTTATGTTCGCGTGTGTGTATGGATTTTGTTTAAATACTATTATTATTTACATACTGGCTCGTTATAAATTGCAGTGGAAAACTTCTTTGGGTACGGTAAGATTTGTCGTTTGCATTCCGCACATGCAAGTAGGTAGCGCAATATTTTGTAATTTTAATATTTTGTTGTGACGAATATAATATAGGCTGATAGTTATCTATGTTTTATTTTTATTTATATTAGCTGTATGGCCTCGCGGCGGAAGCCTCAATATTTCCGCCGCTTCTAGACATCGGTCAATAATAATAATAAAATCCATTCCCGGATTTCGGTCAGCCAGTGTTTGTCTTTTCCCACCGAGGCAACCCTAAGTGTTCCGCGGCCTATCTCACTCGGTCAGGTGGCATCGCGCAATTACCCGTCACACCTTACCCCAATATTATAGTTCACAACAAACATTACGCGTAGTGACAACCCTAAACTCCACAGCGATCGCCGCAAAGTGCGGATTGAAAATTGGTTTCGTTAAATCTATGTGAACAAACTATTTTCGAATTTGCTTTTATCTTTATTTAATAATTTGTTGTTTATTTATCTGTAATAATAATTTACTATTATAAATGCGAATGTGAGTTTGTTTGTCTGTTACACTTTCACACTCCAACTACTCAACCGATGGTCATGAAATTTCGCGTACACGTTGTCAAGGATACAGAAAAGGACATGGAGGATTCATTCCGGATTTTAGGCAGGAACTCCGAATTAAATGCGTGTGAAACCGCAGGGAACGGTTTAGTCTATCTACATAATTGTGAGTTTGTGACGTTGCAGGGGGTAATCTCTGGATCTACTGAACCGATTTGGGAAATTCTTTCACTTGTTAAGGAAGCCACGGTAGTACGTTTACTGCGGGTGAAAACCACGTAGGACAGCTAGTATTATATAAAAGCGAAAGGTCACTGACTAAACACAAAATCTCGAGATATATACCTACATGTAATTCAATAGTTTTCATTTCTTCAAATACGACGAATAATTTGCGTTATATTGGATGTATTTTAATTTACTTAGTTTCTTTCACCTACTTCATCAGATTTTGAAGCCAGTTGAAACTTGGAATTCTTTTTTATTTTAGTTGAAATTATATACCTCGATTCGCTAGCGGAAATGCATTTTTCAGCATCTTTTACAGCGGCATGATTAAATTTGTTTATTCCTCTTGCAATTCCTGAGTGGCTTTCGTCCGTGAAATCTCTTTGGAATTTGATTATGACTAGAGTTAAATTATACGGTGCTTTTAAGTTTTAAAACTAGCTTCACTTGTGTTGCACCATAGATTAGTAGCGTCACCTACCGTCGAGTGGCGTACCGCAATCGGTTCCCGATGGCGGCGATAGGTGGCGTCGTAAACAATATGTTGCCGCGTCAATACAAACCCCCATGAATAGTTTATACGCAGCATCATAACCTTCCATCCCCGAGCGGTGTATATCATCAAATTGCTATCCCAACGCCGCGGAATGGGGTGTAAAATATTCAGAGGCGGAGGTAACTGCTTTTGTTTGGGCCCTAATGAACGATGTACGCCGCCCGCCCGAGTTTGGAGGTTATGTTAGGTTTTTTTTTTTGAGGTTATAATGTTACGTATATATTATATCTATACAATAATACAATATGGCGACCGTTTTTATTGGCGTAGCGTGGTTTAGTTTCTGGGATCGACTGTACCTACGAGCTACATTGTGATACAATTTGTTTTTAGGTTACCTACCTAATCTTTTAAAATTATTATTTATGTTAAAATTGATTGAACTGTTTGTTCTTAGTAATTGTCCGGCTCTGTGTTAGTTATTATCTATTTTACTTATTTAAGTAAATAAACAGTAGGTACTTAGTTACTTTGTTGAGTTTGCTCAATCTAGGTAAGTTTATGAATCATACGTGCTTATGTCGTATTGATATTATTCTTTAGGTTTACTTACAAACTCTCATAATTATAGTCTAGCTGTGCCCTGCGGTTTCACCCGCGTTAATTTGATGCTCCGCTTGGTCGTAGCGTGACATTATAATAGCCAATATTACTTAGTCTTCCTCGATAAATGAACTAACCACCAGAAAAATTATTTTTCATTACTCATACTCGGAAAGTAGGTCTGAAGTTGCCTGAGAAGCGGGTTGAAAGTAACACTTTTCAGCCCTAGGGAGAATCGCTTTCAACTGACAGCTGGATACTGCAGAAACTCAAGTTTTTTTTATGTCATAGGGGGCATACTTACTGGCCAGTAGCACACCTAATGGTTGATTTATGTAAAATAAAATTCACTCATTTTTTTCTTTAACTAATTCCTATTTTTATTTTGACTTTCCTTGCATTCGTAATGAAAAGCACAGTGTTATCCTCGGGAGAAAGACTTATTTAGTCCCTCGATCTATTGGCGCCCTCGCCACGCTCGGGCGCCAAACCCCGTCTTGGGACTAAATAAGTTACTTTCACCCCTAGGATAACAATGTACTATTGCAATTCGAACCAGTAATTCCTGAGAAAAGCGTGTTCAACCGACCAAACAAACAAACGAACTTTACAGCTTTATAATATTGGTATAGATACCCTATTTTACACATTGTAATATACCTATTCTCTCCTATGATTTTCCCACCGATTTCTTTTGTCAATTAA
Organism: Zygaena filipendulae; assembly: GCA_907165275.2. NCBI lineage: Eukaryota > Metazoa > Arthropoda > Insecta > Lepidoptera > Zygaenidae > Zygaena > Zygaena filipendulae. The sequence goes on along the minus strand of OU015677.1, from coordinate 5,351,801 downwards.
AATCTTAGAAGGAGATTACCATGTTTTCTTAAGGCGGGTGACTCTAGTTCCACTACTTTTTAAGACCTTTGGAATTAGCTGGAGTTGCTGAATTCCTCCGTTCGGATTCATAGCGTTGCGTTGTCTTTCAGAGTCATGATTGACGACAGTAGTCAAAGGTCAATGCGGCGACTCGCGTTCGCATATTGAGTCAACAACCAATTGACGGCGCAGTGTCAGCGACGGACTGAGAACGGGGGGGCTATTGTGTTAACTTTTGTTTCTACAATTTTTCGGTTGCGATGATAAAAATAGTGGTTTTGCGATTACAATATGCACGTTTTGACACCTACAATTTTTAGCAATCCACCAAAATCAACACACTTCAAAAGTTGTAGCTGTCTTACCATGAGTAAGTAATTAATCATAAAATCGAATGAATGAATGAATGAATTTTATTGAAAACTTTGTTACTTATTTCTAATACAAAGAGCTGTTGGCTTCTGATGTAGGATAAACCTGTGTTTCAGAAGCCAGCGTTACCAACTCGTAGTGCTTCACTATTATAAATAACAGAAGTCTTAAAAAATTTAAATACACTATGTACTACACTATACTATACTTACAACTTGTCTTAAGCATAAAAGTTTTAGATCAATAAAAACCAAACCTACTCCATTCTAAACTCACTGTGAGTGCGAGAGCTATCTCGGCATAGTGCACCTTCCATTATACCGAGACAACTCTCTCAAACTCGTCGTAGTTAAATTGAGTGAGCCATTGTATAATAAATCGCTATTTTTCCGATTGAAACTGGAATATAATAGCTACAAAAGTTACATAAATGCTCTGCAGATAGAAAGGGCGTCAACACAGTTTAGTATGGAACCTTTCATTCCGACAGAAAGAATTTCCGAAGGAATCCCGAAACTGGAGCGGACTAAGCCGCGCGTAACAAACAGCTGATAACTACCTAATATTAGTTAATAATATAACGTTTGTAAACGTAACTAATTGATAACTGTTCTGTACCCTTGTCAATCGTCCGTGCTCGGAATTGAACGTAACGACTTCGCCCCGGAGCTCATTAGTCATAGTGCTCGAGCGCTCGGTGCATACTTGCGACAGAAAATCGCGTGGCGTGGTATTTCTCTACTGAAAAACGCATCCGACAATCTAAACTCGATGATCTACGGGTCCTATTCCCGGAATAGGGATGTTGACGACTTTTGAAAATCAAAATTCTAATTAGTCCGTCATTTAGAAAATTAAAAATCACTAGACACGTATTTTTTTATTTTTCAAATTAATGAAAATACACAGAGATAAAGCGCATTAAAGTTTAGGGCGGGGGCTCGCGACGTTACTTACCGCTACAAGCCGCCATACATGTCCACTTCCCCTAACGTTAATTTCCTGAATGTCCATTTTCCTACACGTTCGTTCCTCGAATGTCTACTAGTACGTCCACGTGTGTTTACTCTGAAATTAGATGTTAAGTGTGTATCATCTTTACTTAAAAATTAATTGCTGTTCGTCTGTCTCGCAAAAATTCGAGAATAGCTGGACCGATTTGGATAAAGATCTTGAAAGATTTGTGGAAGTACAGGGAAGGTTTAAACGGTGAGAAGTTGGGAGTTCCTGCTACTCCTCGATACGAGGACTTTTGGCTGCTGGGTTTCCCCCCTGGCCCGGTTCGCCCCTCCTTAGTTGACCTGCACCCCCCAGACTCCTAGGGGGTCCATATTAATACCGGGTTTAGTTCCTGCGGGAATTCCGAATCTCGCGCGGGTGAAACCGCGGGGCACAGCTTGAAAGAACTTAAAAGTCAGCGCGGTCGGCCCCTGATGTCTTAAGCTTGTCTGAAACAGTTTCGCGGGATATTTATGAACTTTGACTCGGTCGCAAGAGACGACGTTTAACTATCGCAAGTTTAGATCGTATATAGAATAATAATACGTCTTCTTGTTTAATGATCGCACTGAGAGGGTCTCACAGAACTTAATATTGAAACTTATATTTATCATACAACTTTAATTTGGACATGTTAGGATTCATGTCTCCTTAGTGGTAGCGAAGTAGGTATGGGAAAACATTTGAGACTTGGTAAAGAAGCGACACTCTTCGCCCCCGCCGACTGCATGCCACTGCGCGCCCCACGACGACGTAGCGGCGAGCCTAGAGGCGATAGCGTGTGTGTGTGTGTCATGTGTATCGGACAATATCAATGTGATATCGAGTTGAATGTGTTCCTCCCCCCGCCGCTCGCCCTACGCACAGAACAGAAAATAACTGATAGAAGCGACATCAACTTAGCTAGCTCTGTGCAATTACTATTTTTGTGAGGCGTACGGCACGCTCGCTGCGCTTGCTCAGCTCGAGCGACTTGGTTTGCAGTATAAACAGTAGAAGGATTAGTCTAGCTCAAGGGGGCTGGATTCTACCCGGACAAAGCCGCAGGTGGAATTATAGTCTAATATATTCATTTTGGTGTTTGGTTATTGCTAACTTTTTATTTTACGCGTGAGTTTGGTAAGTTTATCAATTTGCGAAAATGTGGGCGACAAATAATACAATTTATCTCTCGAAGGTCTTACGAAGGTTTATAAATTTCCTGGAAAATTAATGTACTTGCGGATCTTGTTATATTCCGTTGACATATACATAACATTCCGTGTCGTCATTAACTGAAACATGTTATATAACAATGCTGTATAACATGTTTTGTTATATAGGTGTTGCCGGTGATAGACTGATAGTGAAGCAACCCTCTAGGATGGAACTTCTCCACTTCACGACTAATTGACCTTTAAGGATTCCAATTTATGTGATCCACATCTTTTATTCCGTTAGTCTTCAGTCTCTTATTTTTTTTGTCCGGCTTGTCGGCGTCCAATTAGAGTCGAGTCGACTTTCCTGTGTTTGACTGTTTGCCTTGTGCGTGTGTGACTCGTTCCAACTTTCTAGTTCTTCAATAGTAGATAGTTAATTGTAGCCCTTTTTCGCGATATACGCTATGGTATTTTGTATTTGATTCTCATGTCTCAGATATCTAAAGAAAAACGTAGGTATTGACTCGCGTTGTTTTAAAAGTTCTCTATATGATTTATCAATTTTTGTTAGTTACATGTAAGCAATTTACAGGAGTTACGAGTTTAAATATTATACCTTGTTTAAAATTACACCTCGTCGTATATTTACTGTATCGAAAGTTATTAAATGTAATAACGTTATTTATTATAAAATATAATATAATGTGAGATGGCAACACTCATTACGGAGGCCATTTATAATGTAAGGTGCTTATAGGCGACAGAAAGAGGTCATAAGGGGTCGTTAATAAAGCAAAATGACCCCCATCGAGGTCGTTATCGGGTATTATTGATATTTGGATGGTCTAAATCAATTTTAATTTTTTTCTTCTTCTTCGTTCTCCCTGTTCTCGCTTGTTTATGGGTCTGTTTGTTAATACTCTATCTTTCGAGTTACTATTACAAAGTTGGTAGGTACCTATATGACAGTGTATAGCTAGCTAACTCGTGTGAATATTTAGCATTAATTGAACGCTTTATGTTGATTCAGTTTGATTTGCGCGGATTATACTTGCATGTACGAATACAATGTCAACAGTCTCAAACAAACAGATGTCGTGTTAATTAAACATATTATTAATACACTTCCTGCATGTCAGTTAAATATATTTTGATTAGATTACAGTCTGAAATTCCATTAAAAAACATATTTTTAAACGCAAATATTAATTTTAAACTAATTGGCAATTTTTCGTTCGCTCGCTCGGAACTGAAGCTTGAAAATAATGTTTGAATTGTTAATTTTTATAAAGAATTATAAGAGATATGGCCTTACCACAAAAAATACATTTGAGAAATAATTGTAAAACTACAATAATGAGACATAAGAGATTCATAGCACATCCAAGTAGCATTATGTCGAATATTTCAAAATACACCTAGATCTACTGTAACTCACAAGAAGCAATAAGCTTGTATCGAAGAACCCAAGCTAACCATGACACTCGGGAATACCGTAGCTTCCCATCAGTGAAAGGATTTTTAAAATCATCTCCATTGTTAGAAACTGTACCTCTTTAAAATATTAGTGCAGATATTATAGCAGTTACTGTGGTAGCTGGTAGCTTAGTTATAGCAAACGTACAAGCAATAAACCGAGTCTGTTCGAGTCTAAACATACGCCATATGTTACAATTCAATTTAAAAGCATTCCGTTTGACATTCTTTTATGACGGTAGCGGTAAGGCGAATGCAATTTTTTCGCACGCTCAATTTGTCGGCGGGGGGCGAATTAAATCGAGGTTACCTCCCCCCAACTAGCCGCTCGTAAATTTCGCCCCGCGCGGGTCGATTTGGTCCGGTCGCGCGGCGTTCACGGACGCTTGGGCACCGCTGTTTTTGAGGGTTAAACATTATTGTGAGAATTCGATTCTTTGGCCGTTTAAATTATTAAGCCGATTATCGGCTTTGTGATTGATTTAAATTTGCTATTTTTTATCGATGGTCGATGATACTATGTATATTGATGCAGATTTGTAATAATAATGATGTTTTGAAATTTAAATAATTGAAATGGATATATTACGTATTTTGGTCTCTTCAACTATACTAAAAATTATAAAGAGGTGAAGCTGTGAGTTTGTGACGTTGTAAGGGGGTTGGGGGGACATTGCCTTGAAGCAAAAATTACTATGGATCTATGCAATAACTTTCTTACCAACTTTGGAATACCTAACCAAATCCCCATGACCACGTCTTACATTGGTAAGGTTAAGGTTGGCACAAAATGCTTTCATAGATTTCAGCGATTAGTATGAAAGTGCCGACTCTTAAAACGTAGTGATTATTTGCTTAGTGGGTAATCTCTGGATCTACTGAACCGATTTTGAAAATTCTTTCACTCAAAGGAAGCTACGGTAGTCCTGAGTGTCATAGGGTATTTTTTATCCTGAAATTCTTACGGGAACTCCGAAATTACCACGGGTAAAACGCGCGGAAAAGCTAGTTTAAAATAAACAAATGCTTCAATTTTTTTTTTTTTATTATTGACTGGCTAGATGTTTGACCACAGCTCGCCTGATGTGAAGTGACGATGTGGTCGAAGATTGTAAACCACCTAGCTTACCGCCGCACTCAGAGTCGACTTTAATGATTACTTAGTTAAGTATAGATTTTTAAAACAAAACTGCCGCAATCAGAGACGTTCAGTAAATTAATGTTAATTGGCATTTAATCAGATATAACTTAATTAGTTAAATTCCAATTAACAATAATTAATTAAACTTGTCTGATTGCGGCAGTTTTGTTTTAAAAATCTATACTTAACTAAGTAAGCATTAAAGTCGACTCTGAGTGCGGCGGTTAGTCTTTAAGCGAGACTGCCGGAAAGCACTGTTAGATGCTCAGCGAAAGATATTCAACTTGACGGTGGAAAATAAGAAAATGACATAAGTAGTTAATTTTTTTTTCTACGTCCACCGTTTGAATAGCCTTGTATCCGGGGTATGAAAATCAAAATTCTATTTAGTCCATCTTGTAGATTAATAAAAAATAATAGAACTGTATTTTTTGCTTTTTCAAATTATTGAAAAAATTACTAAGATAAACGCAATAAATTTTAGGAGTGGGGGGGCTCTTGACGTCACAACGTGCGACATTTCAACTTAATGTATCTCCGTTATTTTTAGATAACTAAAAAAATGAAAAAATACGACGTGTCCAATATTTTTTATTAATCTACAAGACGGACTAAAATTTAAAATTTGGTTCACAAGTCTATTGAACCCGAATCGACTGGGGCGCGCGTCGGGGCCGGCAAAGCTAGGCAATCGGGCGTACGTAGTAGGCAACTCAGTGGCGACACATGAGAAATCTTTCGTCGCCGCGCCATTACGCAGACGTCACTTGACAAACGGTTGCAGCGCCCCTGCGGGTGACGGCTTGTCTTTTTCTCCACTTCTCGAGGCAAAGGTCCTGGCGGGCAGTCCGTTTTGATTTTTACTAACAAACACATTGTTATGTAGGTACATGTGAGTTTGTGAGTTTGTTTGTGCGTTTACACGTTGACATCGGGTACTTTTTATCTCGGGATTCCTGTGGGAACTCTTAAATTATTGCGAGTGCTATAAAGCTAGTTCAGTATAAAGTCAGGAGCAGTTAACACATCTGTTTTGTATTTGCAAGCACCTCGTTGTACTAAAGATTAGTTTGAACTGTGACCATATCACAGTCAAATGATATCGAGTAACTATACTTCCTATTCGCGAAGTATTTGTCCTTGAGTATTCATAGTGCCAACCGTTTGTGAACCGAAGACAATATACAAGACGCCATAGATAAGAGTAGATGTAAACAACGCGAGCTGATCATAAATATTTAATTTTAAATATCTAACAGGATTTTATTTTTCTGTTGTTACAGGTACTTGTACACGGAGTCTTGCTATTTGAGAAAATACATCGAGTTTCGCTACTGGCCGACAGGTGGCGCTGTTCTAATACTTCCTACTCATCAAGAGATGGCGCCACTCCACCACTCGCATCTTCAACCCAGAAGAACCAAAGAAGAATTGCTCTGTGTTGTAATGTGCCCTTGTCATTCTTCTTGCCCCGTGTATTGATACGACTGGACGGAGAACTGATAAGGGCATATTCGCCACTATACTCCTCGAAGAAGATCTTCAGAGAAGACTCTATGAAGGAAGATTTCTGTTGTTGTTTTACTAGCTACAAGTACCTGATCATGAGATCACAATTATGGTTTTATGTGGGTGCTGGTGGTGGTATGTTGTCGTCAGAATTTTGAAGAGTAACGGGATCAGATGCTTTTGAACTTTAAGTTTTAATTTGATTTTGGGGTATGAAAATCAAATATTCTATTTAGTAGTAGATTAATAAAAAATATTGGACACGTATTTTTAATTTTTTACGTAATCCAAAAAAAAAACACGCGTCGAATTCGCGTCCTTTTTGGGAAGCCGGTTAAAAATAACGCTTTTAATGTCGCGTGACGTCATAACGTGCGCGAAATAAATACGCGTCCAATATTTTTTATTAATCTACAAGACGGACTAAAAACTAAAATTTTGTTGACAAACCCATTATGTGTATAGGTACCAACAAAATATAGTAATACAAAATGTTATGCTAATATTATAAATGTGTCCAAAAGTCTATGCCTATTATATTGTTGCCAGCTAGTACATAAAATATCAGGGGGCTAATTTTACTATATTCTGTGCTATTTGATTTGTGTAAAATATTATAATATAGTAACATTTAAGTATTTCTTGTTATTTCTTTAAGGTTTATATCATACATATTGATGGCATTGACCTGGCTGGCCCCTTATTCACTATGACTATCTACATTCCTTGCCCAAAAACACATTCCAAAACGTTCCAGGTGAGAAAATACTAGAAATTAATATTCTGTATGCCATAACAAACCTTGTAGATATCTTTTTAGAAAGTAAAACTTTTTTAAGAACGAGGGAAAGACAGTTTTTGCGGCGTGTTATCTTAACGCGGCGTGTTATGGTCATAGTGAATAAGGGCCCCGTTTTTATCGTATGTTGCTCAACTCATATTTTATTAATATTGTTACTTACATTGTATTTTCCTTGTTTTAAAAACGTAACCGGATAGAGAACTACAAAATTGTTCAGTTGCATATTATGAATATTAATTACTTACATGTTTTATTAATGTTTTGTACATCATAAGCCACCTATTTGTACATTAGAAGTCACCTTTTATTTTTACGCCGATAAGCAATAACATGTTAACCCACATAATTAAGTTATTAACACAGAATACAGAAAGCTCTATTGAGAGATATAGAACGTTTTTGAACTATTTGTTTACCTTATTACATTGTTTAAATACCAACCAAATGTTGAACATAAAAAAATGTTGACACAAAACGGCGCTATAATTTTAAAACACGATTTACTTAAAATTTCTCCAGGGTATTTTTCCGAAATATATAAATGTATTGTCGACTTAGTTATCTTAATAAAATGTAGCTAAATTGTCAAACAGTTGAAATCCAAGTAAAAATACTTTAACAACCCATTACTTTGTTTTATTTAGAAAACTAGCTATTCCCCGCGGTTTCACCCGCATACATTTCGGAATTCCCGAGGGAATTCCGGGGTAAAAGTACCCTGTGCCCTTTTCTGTACTCTTGACCACTCATTATTTCATGATAGTCGGTTAAGCCGTTAAGGCGTGAAAGCCTAACAAATTAAAACTCACTCTCGCATTTATAGTAATCAAGGATTCTCTAGCCCCAGGGAATAAACCGGTAATGTCAAAATTCAAATTTTACAGGAAAAATAAAAAAAATAACATTTCATTCATAACTTTTCTCAAAACAAGTTTAGGGGGCTAAGCCCCATTTTTGAGATGAATACTATAACAATATAATATAACGAATAATGTGGTATTACCTACTTATGGTTTTAGAAAAAATCCTTATTATTTCGTATCTTTCGAAATTTCAATGGAAAAATTCTAGAAAAAATTTACATAGTGTATTCCAAGCTCTAAATAGGTACCTACCGAATCTGGAATAACATTAAGAATCCTGTAATAGCCTTTTACCGGTTTATACCCTGGGGGCGTCGATAATAATATGTCAAGACTAGTTGTCTATGATTTTTTTTTAATTAACCTTTTTGTGTTCATAGTGAATCCCGATGGCCCTAACCTAGCATATTATAACCTATAGGTACAAGCTTATAGAATCGAAACCTCGCCCTTTGAATAAGGAGCAAGAATTCTACCGCTGAGCCATTAAAAATTGAGGCACAAATTCCTGGGATTAGTCGTACTAAAACGCACGAATAAAATAATGAATTAGTACAAGAAAAGATTCCCGACCACAATCTTACTACAACTCAAAAACTATTAGGCCCATCTCCGGGGATAAGTGGAACGAAAACGCACAGTAAAAAATGTGCCAAAATAAAAACTGGTCCTTGCCGTGGTCGGATCAGTGAACCACAACACACTCTTATAAAGCACTTCTGGTCTTCCATATAAATAAATAAATAAATACTTGGCATTAGTGGCATGAAAAAGGCACAACTACAATAGGGCATAGATAAGCAATAGTGTGTTAACCCACACTGGAGAAATTTTGAGTAAATCGTGTATTAAAATTATAGCGTCATTTTATTTAAAAAAAAATTTAAGTTGACCATTTTGTTGGTATTTATACAATGTAATAAAGTAAACTCAATGAAAAAACGTTCTATAACTCAATAAAGCGATCAGAATAGATAACTTAATATTGTGGGTTAACATGTTATTGCTTCTTCTTCTTCTTCTTCTTCGTCTCGCTCTTGGCAGAGCGGTCGTGGTCACATTGAGGCGTCTGTTATTGCTTATCTGCGTCCAATAATAATGAAGGCAAAAATCATGATGATAAGGTATCGACGTAAGTAGCGACGTCATAACCACGTCATAACTAAGTATAAAGTGTAACCTAGGTGTGACACGGAAGTTCAACTCAATTTATAAAAAAAGGAAAAATACGTGACCAATATTTTTTTTTAATCTACAAGACGCACTAAAAATTAAAATTTAGTCATCATACCCATTTGTGCAAAAAAACTCCGTTCTGTGCCGCGAATTCCGCACAGGCCAGGAACTAGGATTCCAAGCTCGACCACAATCGTACTCAAGTCCACAAAAAAAGCACAATTAAAATAATGAACTTGTGCCAAAGTAAAAACTTTTCCGTGCCGTGGTCGGGCGAGCTAAGGAACTATAGGTGGCAGCACTAAATCGACAAAAGAGACACTATGCGGACAGTAGAGGAAACTTATTAGACCTGTCATCGTGCTTTCGGACAGAAGATAATAATTGAAGACATAGTTTTGTTTTCATAATTATGTAAACAAACCTATCTCCTCAATTGGGTATATTGTAAATATGGGTTCCGGTCTATCACTACATAGTATAAAACAAAGTCGCTTTCTTTATCCCTATGTATGCTTAAATCTTTAAATCTACGCAACGGATTTTGATGCGGTTTTCACCAATAGATAGAGTGATTCATGAGGAAGGTTTATATCTATATTTTATCCTGGAATTGAACTCCGAAATTACTGCGGGTGAAACCGCGGGGCACAGCTAGTCAATAATAATTAATGATCGTCAGCGTGGCCAAAATATGTCAAAAGTCTTCTTCTTCTTCTTCTTTAATAATGGCATCTATAATAGGGTACTTGCATGATTTTTTTTTCAGTCTATTTTAAAGATATATGGCCTACTTAACAAAGCAAGAAAAAGAAAAAAATATATGCAGAAATTAATGAAATAGAGCGTTTCAAAGTTCCCACTTTAGACCTTACCGCCGAAACGCGGAATGACGTCACTTGTTCAAAATTACGCCTTATTAATCTGTGATAGAAATGTCAATGTCGTATTGACAGGATCATGTGACACTGACAGACAGATAACTTCAATATCCAAAAGCGAAATTAAGGTTGAACTGTGTCGATTTACTTCCAAAAGTTCCAGTAAAGAATCGAAATGTATGTTACCGATGCATTTTAAAGTAAAAAACTTCAGAAAATGGAAAATATGCGTTGACTGTATGCACTTAGTTTCTTTTGCCTTCTCTGAAAGAGGTAAATGTTTTCTAAAAAAATAAAAGTGACGTCATGTGTTAAGCTTGGCTGTGATTGGTGTTTCGTTGCAACGTTCCGTTTCACAAAATTAAAAGTTGAATATTTTGGAAACTATTGAAAATTTTTTAGTAAATCTTTCACGATAACGCTTTTCTGAGGCTCTATTTTTGAAATATTGACACACTTTCTTATTATAAATTTCATGCAAGTACCCTATTATAGTTTATAGTTTATTCACACAAAAACATCACTACTTAACATAAGAAAAAGACAGCCACTCCCCGTACTAGTAAAAACTGTACTACGGCGAAGTGACTAATTATAATTTGCCTATGACAATGTTTCTTAATAATAAAATCTCTTCATCTACTTCTTCATTTATGGCGAAACGCCAATGACAATGTTAGATTGTTCTCCAAGTTAAAGGGTCCAAAATAGATGCTGAAAAGTGACTGAAATAACGAAGACAAACGTGACACGCGTGTTTTCGGTACGGCTTTCACTCGTCAACAACCATGTCAAAAGTCACTAATAAAATTAATCCTGTTTACTTGTCATAAATGTCAATGGCAACTAACAATAGAGTACATGATTCGGATTGGCGACGCCAGTCGGCAGCACCGTCGTTGTGCACGTTCCCTATAGTAAAGGTATGAAAATGATGTTAATAGAGATTGGTACATAGTATAACACAAAGTCACTTCCCGCTGTCTGTCCGTCCAAATGTATGCTTAGATCTTTAAAACTACGCAACGGATTTTCATGCGGTTTTCACCAATAAATAGAGCGATTCACGAGGAAGCTTTATATCTTATATTATCCTGGAATTCCCGCCGAAAGATCGAAATTACCGCGTATGAAACCAGCTAGTTAATTATAAAATTCTATCCATGTTTATAATAGCTACAGTTATAAATAGCAGCTCGTCAGCGACGCGCACATTTAGTGCATTTCAATGTTCAACTTGTATGACCTAAAGGTACCAAACATACTGTTATCCACATTCCTGTAGTGTACTTTTCATTTTGGACCTCGTCAAATTAATATCACTACATATTATCGACGACCCGATTGGCGCAGGTTCTGGGTTCGATTCCCGGTGGGGGTGGACTTTGTGTGATGAACACAAGGTTCCGTTTTCCTGTCTGGGCATGTATATTGTACATATATTATATCTACTCGTATAGTATAGTATATTTGGACATAGATAAGCAATAGTGTGTTAACCCACACTGTAGAAATTTTGAGTAAATTAAAGTTTTAAAATTATAGCGCCATTTTGTTTCAACATTTTTATGTTCAATATTTAGTTACATATTTACACAATGTAATAAGGTAAACACATAATTAAAAAACGTTCCCTAACTCTCAATAAATCGTTCTGAATCAATAACTTTGTTTTGTGGGTTAACATGTTATTGCTTATCTGCGTCCATTTGTAATAAATTATTACATACCATAATATTATATACCAAGCAAATGTGGTGTATTGTATACTACATATAACTAATAATAATTATGTAGTATACACTACATTTGCTTGGTTTCCACGACACAAGCTTATAGCTTAGTGTGGGATCAAGTAGATAATTATGTATGTAGTGAAGGGGATTATTATTATTATTATAAAAAAGAGTCCTCCGCCGTGTCTGTCTGTTCGCGATAAACAAAAACTACTGAACGGATTTTCATACGGTTTTCACTAATAGATATAGATTGATTCATGAGAAAGGTTTAGGTATATAATTTGTCAAGGTTTTGTAAGTAGGATGAAATTTAACGATAATTTTTCGAAGGGTCGGAAAAAGTGCATTGTATTTTGCATACACGTTTCCAGGGGTACAGAGAAGGACATAGGTCACTTTTGTACCGAAATTCCCGCGGGAACTCCAACATTGACGCGGGTGACACCGCAGGGAACAGCTAATCTTTCATAAAAAAACTAATATTTTTCATAACAAAGTTCGAACTGTTTCACTATTCACGACGTTCAAGAGTCTGGATGTACTAATTAGGTACCATAAGAAAGTACCCTATGTCCTTTTCTGTACCCCTGACAACGTGCATGTTAAATTTCATCTAAATCCGTTCAGCCATTTTTGCGTGATTGAGTAACAAACATCCAAAAAATTAAACATCCACACTTTCACATTTTTAATATTAGTAGGATAATGGACCGATAAAACTATCAATGGTAGGATCATAGGATGTAAGTTTTAGATCAAGTTTAGTCGTGAGTTAAAGAAAAATACCTCTTTTTAGCTATAACTCAGCTCCCCAGTTTTTTTTCCAAAACTGATTTCCACCTAGCTAGGGTTGCCGCTAGCTATACTTCACAGTACTTGTCAACAATAGGCGCTGGGAGCGGAAGCCGCTAATTGGTACAGCCCTGGGCGTTTGCAAGTGAACGGATGCGCGCCTTTTTTCTAGGCTAACGAATGTGTGGAGACTTCTAAAACTGAAGATTTTTTTTTTATTCCGAGAATTTTCAATTTCAAATACGTATAATATAGGTAGGTATGGTACTAAAAAGAATAAATATGATAGAGATTAGAGGCGCGAATATCAAAATTAACAATGAATAAAGAAAAGGTACTGATTCGAAGACCGAGACAAATGACAATTGGCTACTTGACTAATTTTGTAGATTAGAAAAAAATATTGAACACGTACTTTTTCTTTTTTTACGTAATCAAAAAATAACGGCGATACATTGAGTTGAAATTTCGCGTGACGTCACAACCCGGTGCAGTTTGTATGGCGGCTTATACTGAATAATGTCGTCACAAACCTTAAGTTTTAATGCGCTTTATCTATGTTTATTTTCATTACTTTGAAAAAGCAAAAAATACGCATCTATTATTTTATTTTATTTTCGTTTATTCAGGACAACGACAGCTACAAAAACATATAATAGATTTAGATTACAAGATTACACTATGAGCCAATTTTTTTTTCTAACTGACGGACTAATTAGAATTTTGATTTTCATACCCCGGAAAATACCCACTTACTAGACCTTATATTGGCTTAACTGGTTCCTACGTATCTCCGTCTGTCGATACAAAATGGTTAAAGTTATTTTTTGTGTTTTACCGCGCTGTATTGGAATAGTACATTGTTATCCTAGGGGTGAAAGTAACTTATTTAGTCCCGAGACGGGGTTTGGCGCCCGAGCGTAGCGAGGGCGCTAATAGATCGAGGGACTAAATAAGTCTTTCTCCCGAGGGTAACACTGTGCTTTTCATTACGAATGCAAGGAAAGTCAAAATAAAAATAGGAATTAGCTAAAGAAAAAATGAGTGAAGATCGGATAGTCGCTTGACACTTTCCCACCTATTTCTTTTTCTTTGGCCGGCTAGCTATTCAGCCAGTATTTTTTATTTACATTGTGGCGACCTATAAAAATATATTTTCTTTAATTACTAAGTATTAATTAAAGAAATTTAATTTAAATATGAAATATTTTCTTTAATTATTAAGTATTAATTAAAGAAAATAAAAAAAATATAAATAGGAATTAGCTTAAGAAAAAGTGACTGAATTTTATTTTCATTAATACCTACTTAAACTTTACGTTATTTCAATTTTACATCGCGCTGGCTGTATAGAAAGTTGAAACATGGTTCAATAGAAATGTGAAAATAGACCTAATTTTTTTTTAATAATTTGACAGTTGTCAGTTGAAAGCGATTCTCCCTAGGGCTGAAAAGGGTTACTTTCAACCCGCTTCTCAGGCAACTTCAGACCTACTTTCCGAGTATGAGTAATGAAAAATAAGTTTTACAGTACCTACCGGTTTTTTACGTGCACATACAGATATGTAGGTATATTGTGACGTTTCAAGCTGATTCCTTTGGTATCCACCGAGAGCTCCGAGGGAGATTCAACAATCTATAGCACCATGAATTGCAATTTCAAACCGTATAACAATGCTTTTAAAAATACCTTTACTTGAAATTACTTAATGTAATATGCAAAAGTTCGCAAGAAGTAAAAAGTAATCTAACGGCCGCACTCAGAGTCGACTTTAATGATTACTTGGTTAAGTAATAAGTATGGATTTAAAAAAAAGCTGCCGCAATCAGAGACGTTCAGTAAATTAATGTTAATTGGCATTTAATGATATGTAACTTAATTAGTTAAATGCCATTTAACATTAATTTATTAAACTTGTTTTATTTTTAGTTCAGTTTCGACTCCATACCACGCGCTGTTTTCATAAAGTCAGACAAACTGTGTCTAGATTCTAGAGAAAAATATCGTATCTAAATAATATCTCAGGTCGCAGCGTGACAGAATGGGTTTTATGTAGGCTGCCTTTATGAGTACATAAACAGGAAAGTTTGTTTGTTTGTTTGTTATTTTGTTAGGTAGCGCGACTGTTCATCCGCGTTCTGTTGTCGGTGGGAGATCTTGGAGACGAGTGATTTTAATGTAGCTGTTACGGAAATGTTTCGTTATACACTACGTACATTTCATGTTGTGCTTGGGTTAAACTATTTCTAAGTCATTTTAAGTCAGGCTAATAAGGCGGGCTACTAGCTACGTATGTAGGTACATTGTACACAACGCAATCCGTCTTTTTAGCTGTACTCAGTAGTATTTAAATGACGAGTCTCTGTTTGCACTTACCTCTGTCTACTTCCATGCCCATTAATGGATGCACTGGACTTTGTGTCATGAACACAGGGATCCACTTTCCAGACTGGGCGTGTTTATATATCTAGGTATATACTGTAATATTATATAATATGTTATTCTTTATAGTATATATACTACGTTTGCTTGGTTTCCACGACACAAGCTAATAATAGTCTACCAAGTGGGATCAAGTAGATCTGTGTGAAGTGGATTCTTATTATTATTATTAATCTGATTATATGACCTTCAAAAAACTTTGAAAAAATTATTTTACGTATAAGTATCTGTATGTTGTAAGTTTACGTAGTTTCTATTCTTTCTCGTATCTATATATCAGTATTTATATATTTTTGTTATTATTGAAATTTATTAATTATGTAGTTATTAATGCCGCACTATCTACCTTTCTTTTTACATCTCTCCCTACCGGAGGAGGCTGCCTATGAAAAAATTGCTTCCAGCAATATAGGTCGCCTCATTGTACGTTTGGGAGTTGTTGAGTGGGTTCATACTAAATCAAAGTCTTACCGATCGATATATCACACGTATAATCAGTAATCAGTATATCAGTCTCATACTTAACTCCAGTTATAAAATAGGTACAACTTAATAATTAATGCGATCGGGTGATTGAGAACACAAATTAACTAGACATAACATAAGAAGTCCTTTCGAGAGTGTTATCCACAAATTAGCTAGAGGTGTGTCACCCGGCTCTCTGATCGCGGGCCGTAGTGTTGCCCACCGAGAGCTTGGCAATTCGCCACACCACCCCCCTACGGAGAAAATGAACCGCAGGTGAAAGAGAAAGAAAAAGAAATAAAAATAAAAGGGCAATTATAAGTCAAAGATTTGTTTAAATCTAACTCTGCGTCCCGATCTGGTTACCGGTGGCGCGGCTGGCGCAAGTGAGGCGGGAGGCGTGTGTTTAGCTGGAGTAGGAGCCAGTGGGACCGTGGGCGTCGTCCCTGACTCGGGGCTCCTCGCTGGTTTCGGAGGAGCAGCTGTTCTGGAAGGAACTGCAGAGAAGGGTGTCAGCGGATATTCCAGGTAAGCAGGTTTCACCCTATCTAGGCTGACTTCAACCTCCTTACCTTTGATGTCTAAACGGATCGTCTTGTCTCTCCGAGAGATCACTCGATATGGGCCTGTGTAGGGAGTCGAAAGTGCGCGACGGACGGAGTCATCGCGAAGAAAAACATGCGTTGCGATGGGGAGTTCCTTGTAGATGAAAGTGGGCGTACCAGCGTTACCGATGTGTCGCGAAGCCGGGACTGGTCGCACGTCAGACATGCGTTGGCGTAGCTGAGTGACTAAATCAGACGGGTCGTCAGTCGGGCTGGAAGCTTCTGGAACAAGGAATTCACCGGGGAGGCGAAGGGGCTCACCGTAAAGTATTTCAGCGCAAGACGCTCTTAGGTCTTCCTTGACCGCCGAGCGCATGCCGAGGAGCACTATGGGTAGAGCCTGCATCCACGAAGATTCATGGCACACTATGGCTGCCTTCAGTTGACGATGCAGTCGCTCTACCATTCCGTTCGCGCATGGGTGGTAGCTGGTTGTGCGCGTCTTTTTAGTACCACATAGTTTTGTGAGGCGGCTAAAGAGGTCGGACTCAAATTGCCTGCCCTGGTCGGTTGTGACAAGCAGGGGGACACCAAAGCGGGAAATCCAACCGGATACAAATGTGGTTGCGACTTCCAGCGCTGTAATGGTTCTTAAAGGCCACACCTCTGGCCATCGACTGAAACGGTCGATTGCCGTTAGGCAGTAGGTGTAGCCTTCGATGGTAGGTGGTAAGGGGCCTATGATGTCCAAATGGACGTGGCGGAATCTGGCCGTTGGGGTGTTGAAACTTCCTAAAGGCGTTTTTACGTGCCTAGACACCTTCGACCTTTGGCAGGGAATGCAGATGCGTGCCCAGGCATGTATGTCTTTGTTCATAGACGGCCACACATAGCGGTCAGCCACCAAGCGTGCGGTTGCCCGCGCGCCAGGGTGACTGAGTCCATGTAATTGATCAAAAACGCTTCTGCGGAAGCTGGGTGGCAGAAATGGCCGTTGTTTGCCGGTCGAAGTGTCGCATACAACAGTAAATTCAGTACCTGGAACAGGTATGCTCTCCAGCTTCAGGGAAGAACCACCGTTCTTAATGAGCTCCTGGATGTACTCGTCCGCCTGCTGGGCTGCTGCTAGCTCTCTGAGGTCGCTAGTTAAAAGTGAGACGGCATCGACACGAGACAAGGCGTCGGCGACCACGTTGTCGGTACCTCTTACGTACACAACGTCAGTCGTGAACTGTGAAATAAACGAGAGTTGATTTAGCTGAGCAGGAGGAAGTTTCTCACGCCGCTGGGAGAATGCGTACACGAGGGGCTTATGGTCCGTGTAAATAGTCGCGTGTTGCACTTCTAGTATGTGTCGGAAATGCTGTACAGCCTCGTATACTCCCAATAGTTCCCTGTAGTAGGCAGGCCAGGTGCTCTGGCGAGGTGTTAGCTTCTTGCTGAAAAAGGCTAGGGGCTCCCACTGATCGTTCACCATCTGCTGAAGGGCCGCTCCAACATGCGTGCTGGAAGCGTCTGTGAATAGACCGAGTTTAGCTGTACTGTCGGGATGAGCCAAAGTTGTTACAAGCGACAAACTTTTCTTGCAGGCCTCGAACTTCTCCAAGAGTTCGGGGGTCCAAAGAAATGGCTTGGATCCCTTGCCATTCATTTTCGTCAGGGCGTCCACAAGTGCAGCTTGGTGAGATGCCGCTGCAGGTAAGAAACGGCGGTAATAATTAATCATTCCGAGAAATCTACGCATGGCTTGGACTGTTTTCGGCGCAGGGAATTCGAGGAGGGCCTTAATGCGGTCCTCAGGCGGTCGCGTGCCGTGAGCATTGATGCGATAACCCAGAAAAGTTACCTCCTGTGCTCCGAAAACACATTTAGATGGATTGATCACCATGCCAAACTCTCGCAGTTTCTCGAAGAGGATTCTCAGGTGCTCCTCATGTTCGGAGGGGGAGCGGGAAAACACTAAAATGTCATCAACATAGGGATAACAAAAGTCCAGACCACGCACCATACCATCAACAAATCGTTGGAAGGTTTGGCCCGCGTTCCGTAACCCAAACGACATATAAGGGAATTCAAAAAGCCCAAACGGTGTTATGATGGCAGTTTTGCAAATATCGTCTGTGTGCACGGGAATCTGTTGGTAAGCTTTTACAAGGTCAACCGTAGAGAAAACAGACGAGCCAGCCAAGTTTTGATTGAAATCCCCAATATGTCTAACGGGATAGCGGTCCGGAACCGTGCGTGCGTTTAAGGCGCGGTAGTCACCACATGGACGCCAAGAAGCATCCTTCTTGGGAGTCATATGCAGCGGTGACGACCACGGGCTTTTAGATGGTCGTGCAGTACCTGACGACATCATTTCGGCGAATTCCTTTTGGGCGGCTTTCAGTTTCTGAGGTGCGAGGCGACGAGGGCGGGCAGCGACAGGGGGGCCATCAGTCGTGATGATCCGGTGTACGGTGTTATGCTTCACCTCTCGTGGGACTCCAGGCGGCCGAGTGATATCTGGGAAGTCTGCCAAGATTTTTAGGTAAGTTGGGTCGTAACCCGTGTCCATCACTGCTCTGACGCTGGTTTGATCAACTATGGCAACATTGCCATGGCTTGATAGACCTGTTTTAGCGTCGACAAGGCGTCTATTGGTGCAGTCAGGGAGCAGGTGATAGTGTGACAGGAAATCAGACCCGATTATTGCGACACCAACATCGGCGATGACGAATGACCACTTAAAGTCGCGGCGCAGTCCCAGATTTAACGTCAGGGTTAAAAGGCCATACGTTTTTATTGTGCTCCCATTGGCAGCCCTGAGGTCGTAGTCTGCAACATCAAGTTTGCCTCGGATGGCAGATTTTGGGTAGCAACAGATGTCAGATCCGGTATCGATTAGGAATCGACGCTTACTGTTAACGTCAGTAACAAATAAACGGCGACTTACCGGGTTCTGTAGGGGACAGTCAGCAGTCGCCATCACTGACTGTCTTGCGAGTTTTCCGCTGGCTTCCAGCTGCAAGGTTTTGTGCAGCGGTTAGCCTTTGATTTGAATCTGCTATGGTACCAGCAGAGGTTTGAAGTTGGGCGGTCTCTAGATTTGGATCGTGACCGAGAGTTGCTTCTATTGCTGCGGTGTGGACCGCGACCGCTGCTCATTGCTGCCACTTGTTCCGCCAGTTGATCTAATCTGCGACTGATGGCCTGCAGGGGGTCATCTGGAACAGATGTGCTAGCAGCAAGAACAGAATGGGTAGATGGTGATACCTCCACAATGCGGTCTGCTAACTCAGCAACCTTTGTTAATGACAGGTCAGCCTGGGCAGCAAGGATGACTTGAACCTGCTGAGGAAGACGCCTCAGCCAGAGTTGACGGAGGATGGACTCATCTTGAAGACTGGAACCAGCAAGCGAGCGGAGGTGGCGCAAGAACTGCGATGGCTTACGCTCGCCCAGCTCTACATCACCCAACAGCTGATTAACACGCTTTTCTTCTGAAACAGACAATCTACGGACAAGTTCGGATTTCAGGAAATTATATTTATTGTCTTTTGGAGGGTCGAAAAGGATGTCCTCGATGTCGGCTGCTACCCGTTCAGGAAGGGCGGTTAACACGTGGCAGTATTTAGTGTTGTCAGTTTTGATACCTGAAATTTCAAAATTTGCCTCCGCTTGCGCAAACCAAGCCACCACGCGACCAGGCCAGAAAGGTGGGAGCTTTAATGCAATGTGCGAAACCTGAGGGCTCCGATCCTCAGTAGGGGTTGGTGTTTTACTATCGCTATCAGGCATGTTAAACTATATTATGATAAGGCTAAGTAAAATGCAAAATAATAAGAATTAACCGTAAGGAAGATAAACCAAAATTCACAGAGTAACACTATAGTAGCAAGACATGCAGAAAACAAAATTATAATAATATAGTACAGTTGTTTGCAATACTAGCACCTTAATGATAGCACAAACATTAGTTGGTGCATGCGGTTAAATGGTAAACAAAACAAAAAAATAATAATTAAAAACCTATAGTTAAATTATTTAGCACCAGACCAATCATTTAGACCACAATTAATCCTATGCAAAGGTTAAAATAACAAAGTTTTAGTAATTATTGGAATTAATAAGTTTGTTATACAGTACAAAATATGCAATGCCCTGTATATCTAAAATTGTTAGGTTACAAAGAGAAAATAAGTATAAGTTATGAAATACATACACACTATCTCACCAGGCAATCACACATATTAGCAATACCATGAGCAGTTGCCAAAAACCTTAGCACATACAACGATGACACAAAACAAGTTATAATGAAAAGCGGATACCAGGGGCAAACACTTAGTATGATCACAGTTATTTGCATGCACTGAAGAAGTCCAGGGCTGTTGATGTATAAATAGGTTCTAGTATTTAGTATAGGCACAGTCAACAGTTTTTGTAACATGCGGTAGGTAGTCCAAAACCGTTTATAATGATAACTTCTCAGTAGGATAGGAGTCAGGAACTTCGCTTATTTCTCTGACAAACAATGCTTGGGTGTAATTTCAACTTTGTTGAGATGTGATGTATGTGCAGGAGCATTTGTAGATAACCGTTGCAGTGGGAGTTTTCATGCACTCAGGTCTAAACTCTAATTGCACCGTCATCGTGATAATAGGTATCTTGCGTCACCAGTTTTGCAGCCGATCCAATTAATTATTTGTTGCGGATATGCTTGAAGGAGGTCAGTTTTCCATTTTAAAAACGTGCGCGTTCATATCACGTCGGGGTCACCAGTTTTGGGAGTTGTTGAGTGGGTTCATACTAAATCAAAGTCTTACCGATCGATATATCACACGTATAATCAGTAATCAGTATATCAGTCTCATACTTAACTCCAGTTATAAAATAGGTACAACTTAATAATTAATGCGATCGGGTGATTGAGAACACAAATTAACTAGACATAACATAAGAAGTCCTTTCGAGAGTGTTATCCACAAATTAGCTAGAGGTGTGTCACCCGGCTCTCTGATCGCGGGCCGTAGTGTTGCCCACCGAGAGCTTGGCAATTCGCCACATACGTATCCATATGTTTCTGTGTTTTGGAAATATTGTGTCTTCTGCTGTGTGTGCAATGAAGTATAATTGATTAGATTTGATTTGAAAAAATTGGTTTCGCTTGATCTGTTTGTTTGTTACTCTTCAACACCTAAACTGCCCAACTGATCATCAAGGAATTTTGCATTTACACGTTGTCAGGGGTACAGAGAAGGACAAAAGGTACTAGTACTACCCAATACTGAATAAGACAACCTTGCTGAGCAGTGAGCAGTTCTTCTCAGTAGAGGGCGCGTTCCGAACTGAAAGTAATTCCAACTCAGTTCTAGGAACCTGTTAACGATTATTATAAGCGATTGTTGTACCAATCGATCCTAAGTAATAAAGAATTTTTGAATTTAATAAAATAAGCACATCTCTGCATTTATTTTCTGGCTAGCGCCCGAACTCATATCATATGAATAAGTAGGTAGGTTCTCATTCACTAAAGAAAAATCTCGCATACATTCAATGAAGTGAGGATTTCTACTCTATATGTAAATACATACAATATAGGTATGAGTGGTTCGACTAGTGTTCGCCCTTGGTTTTACTGTTATTTCTGGGATTATTTGAGGTTCCATTGCAATCCCTAATTAATATTATAAATGCGGTCAGGGGTACAAAAAAGAACATGGGGTACTTTTATAACGGAATTCCCGCGGGAACACCCTAAAATTTTATCGTAACAAACAAATAAACAAACTCACTTTCGCATTTTCAATAGTAAAGACATGGATTACGATTAAATATCCAGACAAAGTTTTTGGTGTGATAAATAGGTACCTAAGTACTGTAAAATATAAATAGAATAGTCTAGATTAAATATATTTTTAAGCACTCGTATCTCGTTTCCCAACGATGTTTCGCAAACACTTGCATTCATTCGAATTTTCACCAAAAATAAAAAGATAAAGTAAATACCTAAAAGAATATGAGGCATTGAAACGAAATAAATATGGTGAATCCATTTTTAAAAACTTTGATAGAGAGATAGTATTCGAAAATTTTGAAAGCAAAGATTGGCGATTGGTGAATAACATGGAGATAGTATTGGTAACCGAAAGCAACGGGGCACGCCATTTCAGTGATTATCCATTTGGCTTTGGATATTTTAATAAACCCCAACACCAATGGAGCTAATGAACGAGGCAACGCTGTCTGTCCGTCTGTCGGGCTCTCGCTTTTGAACTGCCGCATAGAGGTAGTCATTTGAATTTATACAATCCATGAAATGTTCAACGGATCTTAGTATTACTATTTCTCACTGAGTCTATGATAACTATAGTTTTTTTTTTTTTTTTTTTCCCCCTCACCCTAAACTTTAATGTGCTTTATCTCTGTATATTTTAATTTATTTGAAAAAGCAAAAAATACGTGTCTATTGTTTTTTTATTTTCTGACTGACGGACTAATTAGAATTTTGATTTTCAAAAGAGAAAAGTAGTCCACATCCCTATTTACCACGTCTAATCGGCTAAAAAGGTAATTCTAATAACAAAAATCGCCGGAGAAATCGTCGCGGATATCCTTTGCGGGAGGAGGGTGTGTTCCACAACAATATTAATGTAACCAACGTTGTATAAGCCGTTGTATTAGCCACGAAGGGACGAGTCACTCAAACGGCATTAAAGCAACACCTGAGACGCGCCCGGCTCAACAAACGGTAAGCGATACTTAGAACGCTGCTAAGTTTTTGTTGAAGATAAGTTGTGACTTGTGAGTGGTGCACTTGAAACAGAAAATAGCAAACTGATACTTACCATGACGATTTTATATATCTGTCTATATATCTATGGATATGTTTGATATGTGGAACCCTGTGTTCATTACACAAGGTCTACCCCTACCGGGAATGGAACCCGGAAACTCTTGATTAGCGGGTAGGCACAGTGACCTACTGCGCCCATCAGGTTGTATATTACGTTCTTTCTTTTGAAGAATCCAGATTTATATCGTAGGTACCAGTACAAATTTTTGTATTCAAAATTAAGCACAATCGGTTCCGATGCCATTTCTTGACGATGAGGTAAAACGCAAAACTGTGAATTAGGGTAAACTTAAAACAAACCTACCTATCGTTTTAATGATTACTTAATTACAAGTAAAGATTTTTCAAACTAAATTGCCGCAATCAGAGACGTTAAATAAATTAATGTTAATTGTCATACTAAATTTAACGTAATTAGAATAGAATAGAATAGAATACACTTTATTGTACACCAAAATAATGTTACAGTGTGTTAACAAAAACTTATAACTAAAGGCATACAAAAGGCGGTCTTATCGCTTTACTAGCGATCTCTTCCAGACAACCTTTGGGCGGACAGGACAAATACAGAAAATTTATATGTATGTATGTATGTAATTAGTCAAAGGCCAATTAACATTAAATGGCTGAGTAATACTTTATGGTACAGATGCATTAAGTAGCCGGCCCTGTGGAGTGTCGCGCGAGCCGCGTCGTTACAAGATGGAAAAACTTGGCCAACACTTTGTGCCGCAACATTTATTTAGGTAATTTAATTAAACACTAACTTATTTGCGCAGTTTCACTCGCTTGTAGGTGAACAGAAGAAAATTAAAGTTTTATCAACTGTTTATTAGAATATAAAGGTAGATATTATTATATTTCGGGGCTTTATTTGTAATCTTTGAGCGTGTTCAGTTTTTACTGTGATTTTAATAGGTAGGTCAATTTTTATATTAGAACGAAGTTCTTCATCGCACGGTACGGATGGGAGTAAAAATTGACTTTCCGTCACGGCGCGGCGTCATACGGCTGCTCTCGGAAAAACAAAGCAACTGTAATAATTTTTTTTCCAAATCGTTTTTTTTTGTATTTTTGCCTCTTTTTGTGTATAACGGATATTGATAACGGACTCAGTTTAATATGGAAAAAATTCGTTCTAAGTGTTCCACGACACTCACTCATTTTTTAATACACTATTAGGTATAGACACTAGTCAATCCCCCACGGTTTCATTTACGTTAATTTTGGAGTTCCCGTGGGAATTCCGGGATAAAAGGTATCCTCTGTCACTCAGCAACACTGCAGTTTCCTGTAAGGGAAAGAATATTTTAAACCGACTCAGTAATTATTGACTTTATCCGTTAGGTACCTACAAAGAAACCTAAAGAATAAACATAAATTCAAAACTATAAAATATTTTAAATGTGGGATGGGATACATTCAAGCAAATCATAACAAAGTCATGAAATTTTCTGAATAACTAAATAGTTAATAGGCTATTGTTTTTGCTATTGCCCGCTAGATAGCGTTTTTTACAATCTATTTTCTCACCAACCGAAAATATCGGCTCGATCATTTTACTGTCGATAAAAATAAAAAAAATTGTTTGAAAACCGCGGGGAAACCGCTAGCTGCTGTAGCTACCTAGTAACTTACTTATGATGTTTTGAGCTGATTTCTTCGTTATTCGTTGGCTTTATCGGCAAATGAGAAATTTATACAGTTAAACATGCTGTCTGTAAATCTGTAAATCAAAAAGCATATTATTGGAGAATGCAATTAATTTTTTTAAGTCGCCCTGCGGCTCTGCCCTTTACAACGAATTTTTCCCATGTCACCGGCGGCGATGTCGTCCTCTGATTTGACACGAACTCGATGCAAAGGCACGCACGCATTATGCCCACATCTATGACTGTGCCGAGGTCGCGGGTTTGACTCTATGGCTCTATGTGGTCTTTTACATTTTAGATTTTTTATGAAGTCAAAAAGCATACATATATTAATCAATACTGAGGTCACATAACATAACAGCTGGCCAGTTCTGCCCCCCCCCCCCCTCCCCACCTAGTTTCATTCAACCAAGCCTTGTAATCAATAGATAAAAAAAAAATACGGAGCAGATAATTACTGGCATTATGCGTACCAATTGGACCACAGCCTCGCATTCCTAGATTAAAAAAAAACACGCGAATAAAAATTAACCATTCCCACTGAAACGGCGAGTCGGTTACCTCAAATTAACATGTATCTGGCCTTACATTTTTTATAATTAAAAAAAAAATACGAAAAAGAAACAAACCACCGACGCCATTGTGAACGGCGGCGTGAATGAAAAATGCAGAGTTCTGATCAAATTGTTACTGTGCGCGGATCAAAATGTGCAATCCCGATAATGCCCGGATCATGAGGCGGTTATTGCACGGATATGTTGCTGGTCGAGTGGGGATTTGTGCAATTCACTAAATGACCAATGAGCACAGAGATAAATCATAATAGTCCTTCTGTTTGTCATCAGATATGGAGAGAGGTTCTGCAATCTCTACGTAGCTCTTTATCGAGTAAATCAATTTGTGGTTAACAGGAAGTTTCACTCGTAACAACGAAAATTATATGAGTAATTCTTAATTTTTATGCGAGTTGTTTAGAATTTATTTTAGAAAAAAAAAACGTTAGTAAAAATGCAATACGTATTTGAGTTTTCAAATAAATGGATCGTTAAAACCGAATACTTAATTATTAAAAACCTTCTATTGTATTTACCTAATGTAGTTAAATTTCGTACGATTTCATTCTGTAGATTTGATATGAATTTAAACAAACGAACAAACACATAGAAATCCAAAAGTTCACTCATTTCACTCGATCACTAACCTAAACTTCACTAACCTATTTTCCGTCCGCTGAAAGTGAGAACAATATTATGAAAATTAGACACTTGCGTTTTTTACCCGTTTCCCATCGACCTGCGACGCGTGGCTCCTCATACAAATCCAGACTTATTGCGGACTGAGTGGCAAGTAGCGCGCATCATTTGCGAATGCACGTCGACTTACACAGAGATGCTGTTACCACCTCTTTATTTTTAACCGACTTCCAAAAGGAGGAGGTTCTGCATTCGGCTGTATGTATGTTTTTATTTAACTTTATTGCGGCCCTGACGAAGGACCAGCGTTCCATTATGTTCTACCTCACAGACATCCTACTAATATTATAAACGCGAAAGTTTATAAGAATGTATCTCTTTCACGCAAAAACTACTGAATGGATTTAAATTAAACTTTAAATAATATAGCTCATAGATTAGATTAACACATAGGGTACTTTTTATCCCGGAATTCCCCCGGGAACTCTGAAATTAACGCGGGTGATACCGCGGGGCACAACTAGTGATAAGCATATGGCCGGAGACAGCGACCGACTCGCCCCCCCCCCACACAGCACAAATTGTTAAATTTTATTTATTTTCTTGTACCTTTTTGATGGGGGACAATTAAATAAACAATACTTTCTTTCCTTTCGACGTAGTTTATAAAAACAGTGAAAAAGGGTCCGCTATAACAGTGATAAGTTTAAGCGCCTTTACAGCCAAATTAGACGAGTTGGGTTAGGTTAGGTAGGTAAGAAAGAGAAAAGTAAAACATTTAAGGAAATACACAAAATAACACAATACCAATACAAACAAACGTGAGTAAGAATTATGATTTACTTAATTACTGAACCGATCATCATGAAATTTTGCACAAAACGTGTGTTGTGTCAGGGGTACAGTCTACAGAGAAAGACATAGGATACTTTTCATCGCGGAATTCCAGCGGGAACACCGAAATAAACTCGGGTGAAACGGCGGGAAACAAAATAAGTCTTTTAAATATGTACTACGATACCATGCCGCCGTTGTGTCAACTCTATATAAATAGCAAACCGTAATAATTTTGGATTAAAGTATGCAATGTAGACATGGGTTTTCTTCCAAAGAAGTGTTCGTATTCAAAACCTAGACCCACTCAAAATGCATGTCTAGTGGATGCTAGATCCAACTCCAAGCAGCGGCAGACTTTACCCAGATTAAAAGCTGGATCGGGCAAATAAAAAGTAACCAGTAGTTTCGAATACCTACACTGAATAGTTGCCAGTGGGTCGACCAATCGTTTTAACTACATGTTTTATTTATAGAATAAGAATAAGCTAGTTTAGTTTTTAGTAGATACGTAATTGACGTAAGTCGATAAGATTAATAAAAAATATTGGACACGATTTTTTTCCTTTTTAACGTAGGCAATCAAAAAATAATGACGATATCTCGAGTCGAAATTTCGTGTGACGTCACGTCTTACTCAGTTCATACGTAGTTATGACGTCACGAGCCCCCGCTTCAAATGTTAATGAGCTTGATCTTTTTAATTGATTTGAAAAAGATAAATATAAGTACGTGTCTATTGTTATTTTACCCCTGACAACGTGCATGCAAAATTTCATGAAGCTCGATATTTCATACTACATATTTGTACAAGCGTCATCAGGACCAAAAGAAAAATCGAAGCGCTATCAGGGCCCTTATTCCCTCTGACCATAATACGCCGCGTAAAGATAAGACGCCACAAAAATTGATTTTCCCTCATAATCAAAGAAGTTTTACTCCAAAAAAATACATTTACATCGTTTCTTATGGCATAGAGAATAGTAATCCTACTAATATTACAAATGTGAAAGTGTGGATGTTTGGATGTTTAGATGTTTGGATGTTTGTTACTCAATCACGCAAAAACGGCTGAATGGATTTGGATGAAATTTGGGATGCAAGTTTTCAGGGGTACAGAAAAGGACATAGGGTACTTTTTATCCCGGAATTCCCGCGGGAACTCCGAAATTACCCCGGGTGAAACCGCGGGGCTCAGCTAGTTTCTAATATTTTGATATCTAAAACGTTTAGGATTGCGTTTTTGGGACGCGCGTTACGGGCAAGGAATGTTGTTGGTCATAGTGAATAAGGGGCCAGTTTTGTTTTGGTAAATTCGTTCCGAAACAGGGCAAACGGTTCTCTTAGTCGATTCGAGTGACGTAAAGCTCAATAATAGAATCCCCACCTCGATAATGAAACCCTATTAAGTATAAAAGTTTATCTTAATGAATATTTTTTTTTTGCGTAACTGGTCGATTAGAGGCCGGCCACTTAACTCACCGGAGCGCAGCTAAGCAATCAAACAAACATGTCGAAAGACAAGCCAATGAACTAATAATTTTATGAACAAAAAAAAGACGCTGCGTAGACGACGCGGACGGGATATATTGGGTGTTTGCGGGGCTAGAGAAGCGGCGGGCGCATACGATGTAGCGGGAGCGATTTCACTAGCACATTACATAGGTAAGCGTAGGTGAAAAAGATTACGGTGAAGGGAAAGATCGCGAAGGGACCTGCACACGTGTTACAAGCAGTAAGCGCTCCCATCGCCAGCACTAGGCCCGTGCTAGTCCTCACTAGCGCTAGTGTAGGCCCGGGGCCCAGCTGTGGGGATATTATTATGAAAAAATATTTTAATTGAGAACCACCTCTTTCGAAGTCGGTTATAAAAGCTGATTATGTATTATAATTTTCCTGAATAACAACCGCTTCAAGTCTCAACTGTTTTTGGACTGTGTTAGGCCTATACCTAAGTGTTTGCTGTTTTACTTGATGCTGTTTTGGTTATTGGTATTCCCTCGGGAACTTTTTATTGTACATTTATTGCCCTATTAAAATTTTAAGCTAGTGCTAGTGGGAACATAAAAATGCTGATGAGATGTTATGGGTACAGTATGGTGACCACTTTCGTCAATCCGCTCGTCTGCTTTCCTGTCTTGACCGGTTGAGAGCTCAGCGAAGCTAGCTCGGTTAGTGGCCACATGCTCAATAAACAGGTTATCAACAAACAAGTGACTAGAGACTAGAGAGCAACCGCCGCGGTCTGTACTGTTACTTGAGGCGTGTGTACACTGACCGAGGCACCACGTTGACCGGTATTTACACTGGGCCGTACCCGACACTGGTGTTTGAGAGATACGCACTTCGGACAGACGCTAGGAAATTGGAAATGATAAATCATAAGTAGCTGATATATTATCTGCGGCATTGAAATTTGATCATTCCCGCAGGAACTCCTCGATCTCTTCTTGACATATTGGCGTAGTACATTACTATGCCTGCTCGCTAATCAAAAGGTTTCGGGCTTGATTCCCGTTGGTAGAAAAGCGCTCAGACTTCCAGTTTTTCTTTTTTTTATATGACGTAAACGGGCAAGTGGTACACCTGATGGTAAGTGATTACCGCCGCCCGTGGACATCTGCAACACCAGAAGGCATGCAGGTGCGTTGCCGACCTGGAATGCGGATGGGGACTGGCTTTCAAGTGGGGCTGCCGGAACACACCGTTAGGTGCTTGGCGACAGATTTGCAACTTCTGTGAAAGTTGCTTATACTACTGGAAACTGGAGAACAAAATTGCTGAAAGAACCCCGACAGTGATGCAGATAAAACCACAAGCAAACAGCTGTTGTATTGAAATAGGAAGTTTGTTTAAAAAGCCTTACTGTGATGGAAAATATCGCAAGGAAACCTGTGCTTAAGTTAGAAGCTGTCTTATATTCCACCCACTGGGCCCGCGCGGGGACTTGTGATATGGTAGGCTTAGGGCGCAGTCATGGTGATATTGAAAAGGAAGCTACAGCCACAGATAATATAATACTACTAGTTGTGCCCCCCGGTTTCACCCGCGTTAATTTCAGAGTTCCCGCGGGAATTCCGGGATAAAAATTACCCTATGTGTTAATCTGATGTATAAGCTATATTATTATAAAGTTTCATTTAAATCCATCTAGTAGTGTTCGCGTGAAAGAGTAACAAACATCCATCCATCCATACATTCTTACAAACTTTCGCGTTTATAATATTAGTAGGATACGAGTACAACTGCTCCAATCGACTAAGTTTTGCTCTGAAGATTTTAATTCTATAAATAATTGGGCTAGTTCACAAAATTATTTAAGTCCGGTTTGTAGAGTAATAAAAAATATTGAACACGTATTTTTACTTTTTTTTAAGTAATCAAAAAATAACGGCGATACATTGAGTTGAAATTTCGCGTGACGTCACTAACAGGTGCAGTTTGTATGGGGGCCTATTTCTGTTAATGACGTCACGAGCCCTTCAACTTCAATGCGCTATATCTATGTATATTTTCATTAATTTGAAAAAGCAATAAATACGTGTCTTTTTTTTTATTTCCTAACTGACAGAATAATCAGAATTTTGATTTTCAATAATCATCAACATCCCTTCATTTGTTTTTTTTTATTCGTCAGTTTGAGTGCAGTGCAGTGGACAAGAGTAGAGTTCTTAATTATGCAAAGCGTGGGTAGCTTTTACTACGCATGCAACACCATTGAGTATTATTGTTTACGGATGGTTTAGTGCTAAAATTTAGTATCTGCTCGCTAATTTCTCACAATTAGCATTTCTCTATCTATAAGCTTTACAAAAGTAAATATATGTAGAGTTAACACGTTTATCCACCGCTGAGTGTTGGCTGCAGTACCGTCTTAAGCATATCCTGGGCCCGCTCTTATCAACCAAAAAAACCTAATGAAATTTGAATTTTTCCTTTGTTTATTTTACAAAATTCTGTAGATAATCATTTTGTTTCAAGTGCGGCGGCTATGACAAAGGGCGTACCACTCTTTTGACTAGTGATTTTGACGCGCGCGTGTTGAATAAATTAAAATTGTTGGTTGGTTGCAATGACGTTGGTATTGCGTGCGCCCCCTAACCCTATGACTCTGCGTCTGAGTGCACCCGCACCCCTTGAACCCCCGGGTAAAGACGGGCCTGGCTGGCTGCCTTGCAGTCGCGCGGCACAGCGTACATGAGCGAGGAGTTGGTACTGTCCCGGGCGGAGCGCGCACGTGCTGCTACCACCTCTGAGTGCTGGGTGCCTGGTAGTCACGCGGCACAGCGTACATGAGCG
This sequence comes from Zygaena filipendulae, assembly GCA_907165275.2. Classification (NCBI taxonomy): domain Eukaryota; kingdom Metazoa; phylum Arthropoda; class Insecta; order Lepidoptera; family Zygaenidae; genus Zygaena; species Zygaena filipendulae. The sequence goes on along the minus strand of OU015677.1, from coordinate 5,320,622 downwards.
AGGAGTTGGTACTGTCCCGGGCGGAGCGCGCACGTGCTGCTACCACCTCTGAGTGCTGGGTGCCTGGTAGTCACGCGGCACAGCGTACATGAGCGAGGAGTTGGTACTGTCCCGGGAGGAGCGCGCACGTGCTGCTACCACCTCTGAGTGCTGGGTGTCTGGTAGTCGCGCGACACAACGTACATGAGCGAGGAGTTGGTACTGTCCCGGGCGGAGCGCGCACGTGCTGCTACCACCTCTGAGTGCTGAGTGCCTGGTAGTCGTGCGACACAGCGTACATGAGCGAGGAGTTGGTACTGTTCCGGGCGGAGCGCGCACGTGCTGCTACCATCTCTGAGTGCTGGGTGCCTGGTAGTCGCGCAACACAGCGTACATGAGCGGGGAGGTGGTACTGTCCCGGGAGGAGCGCGCACGTGCTGCTACCACCTCCGAGTGCTGGGTGCCCGGTAGTCGCGAGACACAGTGCGGCTGCTCCGCGGCGCACATGAGCGGGGAGGTGGTACTGTCCCGGGAGGAGCGCGCACGTGCTGCTACCACTTCCGAGTGTTGGGTGCCTGGTAGTCGCGCGACACAGCGCGGCTGCTCCGCGGCGCACATGAGCGGGGAGGTGGTACTGTCCCGGGAGGAGCGCGCACGTGCTGCTACCACTTCCGAGTGCTGGGTGCCTGGTAGTCGCGAGACACAGTGCGGCTGCTCCGCGGCGCACATGAGCGGGGAGGTGGTACTGTCCCAGGCGGAGCACGCACGTGCTGCTACCACCTCTGAGTGCTGGGTGCCTGGTAGTCGCGCTACACAGCGTACATGAGTAAGGAGTTGGCACTGTCCCAGGAGAAGCGTGCACGTGCTGCTACCACCTCTGAGTGCTGGGTGCCTGGTAGTCGTGCGACACAGCGTACATGACTAAGGAGTTGGCACTGTCCCAGGTGAAGCGTGCATGTACTGCTACCACCTCTGAGTGCTGGCTACTTGGTAGTTGCACGACACAGCGTACATGAGTAAGGAGTTGGCACTGTCCCAGGTGGAGCGCGCACGTGCTGCTACCACCTCTGAGTGCTGGCTACTTGGTAGTTGCACGACACAGCGTACATGAGTAAGGAGTTGGCACTGTCCCAGGTGAAGCGCGCACGCGCTGCTACCACTTCTGAGTGCTGGGTGCCTGGTAGTCGCGCGACACAGCGTACATGAGTGGAGTTGGTACTTTCCCAGGCGGAGCGCGCACGCGCTGCTACCACTTCTGAGTGCTGGGTGCCTGGTAGTCGCGCGACACAGCGTACATGAGTGGAGTTGGTACTTTCCCAGGCGGAGCGCGCACGCGCTGCTACCACTTCTGAGTGCTGGGTGCCTGGTAGTCGCGCGACACAGCGTACATGAGTGGAGTTGGTACTTTCCCAGGCGGAGCGCGCACGCGCTGCTACCACTTCTGAGTGCTGGGTGCCTGGTAGTCTCGCGACACAGCGTACCTACATGAGCGAGGAGTTGTTACTGTCCCGGACGGACCGCATTACTTCCAAGCAAAACTCCAAGAGTCAACATTTCGTCTAGTGTTATTAGATCAAACAAACTGCGGTCATCAACATGGATGTACAAATGTACAATGTACTGCTTAGGTCATCGCACTCCGGCGTTATGTAAGTAATTAAAAGATTTTGTAAACGACTCTAAACTGGTCTCAGTGATTTATTTATACGGTTGGTGACACCTTTCCTTACGAGGCAATTTTTTTCATTCATCGTTTCATTATCATTGAAATATGTTATGATGATGAGTTTGAATAAAAATAACCACGCAGTCAGAACTGTTAAAAAAACCCACAAAATATGAGCTAGCACAGCTGATAGAAATTTATATAACTTTAACCTTCAATTTAGTTAATTTGTGCTGGGGTTTTTAATATTATATTTTTTATTTAGCCAGTTTCAAGTAAAATAAAAGTATATCTATTAGCTAACGGCCGCACTCAGAGTCAACTATAATGATTACTTAGTTAAGTATAAATTTTTAAAACAAAACTGCCGCAATCAGAGACGTTCAGTAAATTAATGTTAATTGGCATTTAATGAGATGTAACTTAATTAGTTCAATGCCAATTAAAATTAATATATTAAACTAGTCTGATTGCGGCAGTTTTGTTTTAAAAAACTATACTTAACTAAGTAATCATTAAAGTCGACTCTGAGTGCGGCCGTAAGTCTATTAGTATTTACTCTCATCTATTACCATCGTTGTAGGTTTGAAATTCCAAACCATGGTGCTGTAGTTTGCAAAATCTTTCTCGGAGCTCTTGGAGGACACGGAAGTAATTAGCTAAATGTCATAATAATATAATACATATTATCTTCTTAAGCACGTAAAAAATTGCCATGACAATACTTATTGTCCTAGGAATACAGCCACTTTTAACAATTTTTTATCGACACAGCAGAAGTAAGCAATTACAGCTGCCGTCATTGATTCCCGCCAAAAACCCTGCCATAAATTCTGTCAAAAAACTGAAGAAAAAAAAGGAAAAGAGAAAAAAATCAACGACCAGTAATAAACAGCTGTAATAAGTGAATTTTTTTGATGTAATTTGTTGAAATCACGTGATGGGAAAATTGGTATTTTGGTCTTGTTAACAAATACAAAACGTATTTGAAAGGGCTTTTATTTATACCTATTTGTGAGGTGAAGTGTGAAACGCAGGTAGGGTTGTTAAATATCCGACTTTAGCCCGACATGTACGGCTTTTTACGGACGTGTCCGGCCAAACATTAATATTTTCGCGTCCGGCCTGCCCTGCTTTAGTAAGGCTTTTTGTCTGGATGCCGCGTGAGTCGAAAGTGGAGCACAAATAAAGCTGCGACTACCCCAAGCGCTTGTTAGTTACGTGATTAATATAATTATATCGTATAAAATCAAAATAAGTAATTAGATTTTGGAAAGAAAATGTTGAAATGAAATATTGTCCGACTTTTAGAAGATATGTCCGGCTTTAAAAAGCTATGATTAGCTATTAAAAATGTATTTCCGGGTTCCGGAGTACAATGTCCGGCTAAAGCGCCGAATCTGGATTTTGTGTTTTTGGCTCTGGCAACCCTAAACGCAGATGAAACTGTGGGCTAGAGGAATAAGTGCTATAAGAGCTTACTCTAAGCTCATATTAGTTATGTACGTATATATAAATGTACATATAAAGTTATGCAAGATTGGATGCACGGTCATAAGCATGCGGCGTTTGTAAAAGCACTTCACGAATGCTCAGGTGCATTGTAGTGTAAGAGCTTACTCTCTAATCTACGATTATAAATTGTGGATAAGTTACTACTATCCACAACTTATACTAATATAAAAAAGAGGTGAAGTTTGTATTTGGAGTCTTTGGCGGGAATGGCAGATGGTAGTTCCGTTATTTGTTGCCCCTTCCCTTGACAACGTGTATATGAAAATTTCATGAAGATCGGTTGAGCCATTAAGGCGTGAAAGCGTAAAAACAAACAAATAAACTCACAATAGTAAGTATTTATTCAAAAACAAGACAGGCTTACAGTTGTAACCAGTCTTTATAGCAAATTTTGTTGTTATGTTATGTTATTATGTTGTTATGGCTAGATTTAAACAATAAAAATACGAAATAATTGATAAGAAAAGATAGCTGATTTTTTTCTAGCAGAGACTGTGAACTGGACCAATTGCAAATTGGATGATTTGCGAATTGGACGATTGGACCATTTGCGAATTGGACGTTATGCGCCTGAACGATAAAATCGGCGTTTGATTATGTAAACAGCTCCCTGCCTATACAACGGTCACTGCCAAGGTCCCGCGTATATAAGGCTTGATGTTATGCAACTACTCTACTGCTGGTGTGGACTGCCGGGACACCCGCACGTACGTACATTTCTCATATTATTCTATTATAATATATAGTAATATCGACAGTTGAAAGGCTATTTGTTTTAAGCGACTAGAAATTATTTAGTTTTATTTTTTCGAAAAAAAAAAAAACTTACACAAAAAGTACCGACTAGATTTTAATACAAATAATGCAATGTGAATTGATATAAATATAGGAGGTAAATTTTCTGAAATATAATACCTGTGTAACTTAGCTCCAGGTGCATCCATTCTGGAGTCCGGTTAAACAACCAAAAAATTGCTCGTAATTTGAAACCAAGCTTAAACGACCGGGTAAAAATCGCTGATCACAAAGATGTATCAATCAATATCGTGAAAAACGGAGCTTAGCTCAATTAGCCTTGCAACCATCGAATTATTTGTTTTAAACGTCATGTTAACCCGTGGTTCTGAAGCACGTTCTAGTTTGGTCAAAACTTAGCCAGCATCCTTACATACTATAAATTAAAGTCTGTCTATATGTCTGTACGCGATAAAATCAAAAAAACTATTGAACGGATAGACAGATAGAATGATTCAAGAGGAAGGTTTCTAGAATTCCCGCGGGAACTCCGATATAACGCGAGTGCAACAGCGGGGACAGCTATCTTCTAAATAAGAGTTGATTTGTCTTTTTTTAAATACTCAGCACGATACTAGATTGCTTGAAATATCATTAGCCTATTTTATTTTTATTTTATTTTTTACTAGCTGTGCCCCGCGGTTTCACCCGCGGTAATTTGGGAATTCCGGGATAAAAGTACCCTATGTCCTTCTCTGTACCCCTGACAATGTGCATGCCAAATTTCATCCAAATCCGATCTGCCGTTTTTGTCTCATTGAGTAAACGTATGCGAAAGCGGATTTTCATCCGACTTGCTTCAAATTTATCGTCACTGCTCAGCTCCTATATGTCTTAGCGTTATGTTATATAGCCTATAACCTGCCCAGGAGTATGGACTACAATCGTACCAAGTTTGGTTAAAATCCCTTCCGTAGTTTTTGACCCATGCGTGCACATACAGACAGACAGACAGACAAAAAATTTACTGATTGCATTTTTGGCATCATTATCGATCACCATTCATCCTCCAATATTAATTTTGGATATATATTCAATGTACAGAATTGACCTCTCTACAGTTTTATTATAAGTATAGATTTTGGTTTATCTAAGACAACAGCCACAAGAACATATTATAATAATTTTAGGTTTTAAGATTACACTAATAGCCAATGATAGTTACCCTTATACAACGTGTTAATGAATTAACTGTAATCCTGATATACCCCATTTAAAAAAATAAACAATAATGTGATAAAAATATATTTTATGTCGAAAAAATGTATACTTTAAAAATTATTCAACATTAGTTTGGAGTGGACCTATCTAGAAAATTCCAAGCGCTACGCCCGCGCCTATCTACCGGGTCGATTTTTTTTGCTGCGGGCGGCGTACGCGCCAAGTATTGCATTATAAATAATTCAGACATGGGCTAGTAAAAATGAAAAAATATAACCTATATTAAATCATAGCGCGATCGATTCGCTAGTCGATTCTGAACAAACTACTTTTTAGTTTTCAGTTAATTCATTAACACGTTGTATAGAGAACAGAATTTAGCAGTACGTACACAAAATTATAACAATTTAGATAATAATTCAAGTAACAAAGAGCTTAAAAGTAAAAATGTAAGGTTTTATCATGGTTTTATGATCGGAATTCTATTGATTATAGAAAGCTACAGTGTCACTGACTTGAGTTCACATAGGGTAGGGTACTTTTATTCGGAAATTTCACTTTAACTCCGCAATTAACGCAAATGCAATCGTAAGGGATCGATTAGTATAATTCCAAAGAACCTACATATATTTTGTTCCTTATTAATAATCTAAAGTTTATTTATTTTATCTACCTACATATGAGTGAAAAGTTTAGAGTGAAAAGTTACAAAACTTCATTTCTCTTGTGAAGTTAGTGTCTGTGAAGTATTGTAAGACGGTATAAGCCACATGTATAACATAATAGTATGTAGAGCAATTCTTTTTAATAAATAATACGCAAACTCAAACTTTTTAAACGGATATCATTAGTGGGGACTGCGTTGGACAATTTAAAGTTACCGAACTTGCGAAAAATTATTCAGAAATCAATTTTATTTGAATAAACATTTATTTATAGAGAAATCCATAGAGTTATTAGTTAGTGTACTTTAAAGTAAATATGTACACTTCACTTTTTTTAAATTGTTTATTTTATTTCATTTATTTTGATTTATATAGTAGCTTTTGCCCGTGATTTCACTCGCTTGTATGTAGATTTTGTCGATCAATTTTCTATCTCTTGGAAACTATATTAGGTACTTATGTATTTTTTTAGAATATAAATGTGGGTATACCAAATTTCATGACAATCAGTTGATCAGTTAAAGCGTGAAAGCGAAACAAACATACAAACAAACAAACATTTCCCTCGCCTTTATAACATTAATTACGTCGTAACCGTAACAATTTTGAAATTGTATTGTATGATGTAAATATGTCAAGCAAAGACTACCTTTGCGCAAAGTTTCATTCAAGACCATTAAGTAGTTTTTACATGAAACGCGTTCAAAACAACCGACAAGATAAAAAGACTTTCCAAACTTATCAAAAGAGATTTTATTGCTATTGTTATAATACTTATAGTTAGTTGCGTAGTTCCCTGCAATTTTTTTTAATATTTCAACTAGCTGTTCTTTAAGAAAACGCAAATTCCCAATTTTGACCGGTGGCAGGCAGGGAGGCAGGGACAACTGGTTACTATGACCCAATAAAACTGTGCGTTACCAAAATAAACACTTTGTATTGAATGAGGAAAAAACAAAGAACCGAACGATGTTTTTACAGTTAGCTAGGCAATATATAGGCAACTATCGGAACTGATAAATAATCGGTTTTAACCGTTACAATAACACCATATGGTTAGTATTTAACCGGTTTCTAACAGTAAATATTAAAATTAACGTCTCTCTAATGCTTCATTATTGGCAGCTTAAACGACTGGGCAACAGGTTCGATGCCCGCGCGGGAAAGCGTTGTGAAATGTCTACCTCTAGTTTCTTATACGCAACTCGCGTATAAGTTTATAATTAGTTAGTTAACAGAGCTAGTTATCTCTGTTCGTTAGTTGGACAAAAATGTTAAAAAATGAACGTCCATCGGTCGACAATAAGCTGCTCTGCCAAACAAAATGTTGGGTTTGTGATGTTGTAGGGGTTAATCTCTGGATCTACTGAACCGATTTTGAAAATTCTTTAACTTAGACGAAGCTACAGTGATCCTGAGCGTCATAGGGTGCTATTATTCTGGAATTTCCGCGGGAGCTCTGAATTTCCCGCAGGAAAACCACGGGGGAACAGCTATCTCTGAATCTACAGAACCGATTTTAAAAATTATTTCACTTATAGGAAGCTACAATCCTGAGTGACGTCAGGCACTTTTTATTTCGGAATTCCCGCGGGAACTCCGGAGTTCGTGAGGTTGTAATCTCTGGATCTCTGAACCAATTTTAAAAACTCTTTCACTTATAGGAAGCTAAAGTGATCCTGAGTGACATATGGTACTTTTTTATCCCGGAATTCCCGCGGAAACTCCGAAATTACCGCGGCTGAAACCGCGGGGGTCAGCTATTTTTTTTTATTTACTAACTAAAAAAAACAAATATGTACATGATTAATTTATCGATTGCAGTCAGTTATTTCTTTACCATTATTCCATCAATAACTTCCAGAAACTACAGATTTTCTTGTGAAATCTTTCCTATCTTGACTCAACTGCTCAAAGAGTCAAATTATAGAGTTTTCTATTTATATTGAATTGACTGCGATTATTGGTTGGAACACCAAAATAACCGGTTATTAATATATCCTCAATGATTTATTTAAATTCTTAAAAAGTCTTTTACCTCTCCGTCCATAGTTCCGTTGAGTGACATTGAGATATTTACGTATACTGGACAAGGGTTGCCACCCGTACTATACAGTGTGAGTCTGGATAAAGTGTACAAATGAAAATGAGGGATACTATGTTCAATTTTATCGACGAAAAAAATAATAAAAAAATTAAAAAATTTTTTTTGAATTTTTGACGATTTTTTTAAAATTTTGGTTCGCGTTAGGGTTCCCCTCGTAAACAAAACACTATAACTTTTAAAATAAACGGTAGATTGTCAAGATAAAAACTGAATTATGATCAGAGCTTATGGGGCGTCTTAATAAAATCAAAAATTTTAATCAAAATTATTTACAATTCAAAATAATGGCGTTTATTTAACAAACAAAAGTATTTTTTTGCACAGTTTTTTCAGTAATTTTAAAATTGCTTAGTAAAATGTGGTATTAACATACATTTTTTAAGGCTTACAATTATTCTACATCATACTAGCTTTCAAATGGTAAAAATTTTACGTTTATAACTTAATCACAACATTTTTTATGAAGTGTCAAAGAAGGCCTTCAAAGTATGGTATTTAATGAACAAAGGCGCGGTGAATGTTTAGGGTACATTTTATTGCATTTCAGGTAAAAAAGTTTTGTAACTGCACGTGGGCTTAAGTTTAGGGGTACGGGAAGAGACCAGTGTTGCCGTTTTAGCTACTTTGTAGCTAGATCTAGCGGATTTTGAACGTATTTAGCTACTTGAATTGATCATGGTTTCATACATTTTAGCTACTTATTATTACTTAATGCTCCATACATTTAGCTACATTTCAGCACAAAATTACATAAACTGGCAACTTTTACGACAGATTTAGCTACTTTAATACCAACTGAGACGGCAACACTGGAAGAGACAAACAAAGACAGTCGCTCCGAATTACTCGCCGCTGCTACACGTTTCGTCATTACTCTCGTTAACCAACTTCTCTAGTTCATTCTCTAGTGTTTTGGAGATAATGCCGCGTTTAACTGAATTCCCGCCGGCACACATCGCTGATATTGAGTTTTATTATGGAATGGCACGAGGTAGAGCCAGAGCCGCTCACACTGCTTACGTAGCTGCGTTTCCTAACAGGCGACCGGTGCCATCTGCTCGGAACTTCCAAGAAGTCCACCGAAGATTATGTATTGTTGGACTTGGATCAAATGCCAGAGACCGCCGCGAGTCTGAAGTGATTATTGATGTGTCTGTCGAACAAGCAGTACTGAGGGATTTGTTTGCTGATCCAACCATTAGCACCAGACGTCTAGCTTTGAGACATGGAATATCGCAAAAATCAGCGTGGCGTATTTTAAAAAAAGAAGGTCTGCATCCTTATCATTATCAGAGGGTGCAGCACTTACATGAAGAGGTAGACTGCCGTCCAAGATGCGTTATGTCAACATGGATTCTGTCAAAAACTAGACAAAACCCAAACTTTCCAAAAAAAATTTTATGGATGGACGAGTCAACATTTACAAGGGATGGTATAACCAACTGCAGAAATTTGCATAAGTGGTGCCCTAAAGGTGAAAACCCAAAGTTGAAAAGATCTTCAACGTTCCAAGTGAGATATTCAGTAAATGTTTGGGCTGGTCTCATTGACGACATTTTGCTTGGACCAATAATACTGCCGGGAACATTAACTGGTGAAAGGTTTTTAACGCTTTTACGCGAAGAACTACCTGAATTGCTGGCAGATGTCCCACTGGCTTTGCGCCGAAGAATGTACCTACAAATGGATGGATGTCCTGCTCATTATGCAAGTAATGTAAGATCATTTTTAAATGAAATTTATCCGAACCATTGGATTGGCCGGCAAGGACCTGTGGGGTGGCCTGCGCGTTCACCTGATATGACGCCCCTCGACTACTTTTTATGGGGTACAATGAAAAAACGCGTCTACAATTCCCCAATCAACAGTGAAGCCGATTTACAAGATCGCATAATTAATTGTGCACATGATTTAAAAAATGATCGCGAGATGATAAGAAGAGCGACACAACAAATCGTTCTTCGCGCTACTATGTGTCTGCAAACAAGAGGTGGACATTTTGAGCATTTAATGCAATAACTAACCAATAAGTAACCAATTGATTATTAAAAATAAATAATAAAAGTATTTTGTTTCGCCTCCAAAAAAATATCCACAATAAATGATAAATACCACTTTTGGAGATCCTTTTTTGACAGCTGATAAAAAATGTTGTGATTAAGTTATAAACGTAAAATTTTTACCATTTGAAAGCTAGTATGATGTAGAATAATTGTAAGCCTTAAAAAATGTATGTTAATACCACATTTTATTAAGCAATTTTAAAATTACTGAAAAAACTGTGCAAAAAAATACTTTTGTTTGTTAAATAAACGCCATTATTTTGAATTGTAAATAATTTTGATTAAAAATTTTGATTTTATTAAGACGCCCCATAAGCTCTGATCATAATTCAGTTTTTATCTTGACAATCTACCGTTTATTTTAAAAGTTATAGTGTTTTGTTTACGAGGGGAACCCTAACGCGAACCAAAATTTTAAAAAAATCGTCAAAAATTCAAAAAAAAATTTTTAATTTTTTTATTATTTTTTTCGTCGATAAAATTGAACATAGTATCCCTCATTTTCATTTGTACACTTTATCCAGACTCACACTGTATACCCGTATATAGTATCGTACTATATTTCAGTTAATTGTACTATATTATTATATTACAGAAAAATAATATAGTACGAAAAATACTATATTTTTATCCCTAATTCAACTGTCGCGCTTTTTTATATCATCTGTGACTGGTCTGGCTGTCAAACTAGCAATAGATAGATATAAAAACAAATATGTACTATTTTTTTCCCTGCATTTCCCAAAAGTACTATATTTTTTGCATTTTTTTCGGAAAAATACTATATTTTTTTCAACAAAAAAAAGTGGCCCTGGCAACCCTCTGCTGGACCCATGTGCTAACAAATGAAGCTCAGTTCATTCAACCACCATAGTAATGTTTGCGTACCAATAATCCTACTATCCTTTGATTAAATAGTCCCTATTCAAAGCTACTATCCTACTAATATTATAAATGTGAAAGTGTGGATGTTTGGATGTTTGGATGTTTGTTACTCAATCACTCAAAAACGACTGAACGGATTTGGATGAAATTTGGTATGCAAGTTGTCAAGGGTACAGAAAAGGACATAAGGTACTTTTATCCCGTAATTCCCACGGGAACTCCAAAATTGCCGCGGGTGAAACCGGGGGGCACAGCTAGTAATAAATAATTCTAATACACGTTCATGTTTATACGTACTTAAGAATTGTACAGCTTAATTACACAATTCCAATTTATTCCTGTTGTTATTATATTAGAAAGAAATATTTCATTTGTTTCAGATATCGAATAAGAGATGGCGTTAAATATAATTAGCAGACTGTTGTTGGTAGTTGCGGCATCCCACTACGGCTCTGCATCCGATTTGTTTAGAAGTAAGTACCTACCTACCTATTATGTATCTCCAACTCTAGGACCTACTCATTTTTTTTTCCTATTTCCAACGTGCCTATTCCTTTTAATTTATTACAAACCAGCCAAGTGCGAGTCGGACTCTCGCACGAAGGGTTCCGTGCCATCTTTATAAATAAATGTTTGTATGTCTGTCCTCTATGCGTTTCGAAACCATTGGTCCGATTGTGATGAAACTTTGGCAGAACACTGCCTGCGTCCGTAAAGGTTCCTGATACCAAAACTCATGCGGGGGAAACCGCGGGGCAAGGCTAAAAAAGGCTAAAAAAATCATGTCTTTTATATGGGAGCCCCTTAAATATTTTTTTATTGTTTTTTAGTATTTGTTGTTATAGCGGCAAGAGAAATCATCTGTGAAAACTTCAACTATCTAGTAATCACGGTTCATGGGATAGAGCCTGGTGACAGACGTACAGACGGACGGACGGACAGCAAAGTATTAGTACAAGGGTCCCGTTTTACCCTTTGGGTACGGAACTCTAAAAATGGCTGCTGAATGGTGATTGAAATTTAGACTAAATAACTCGCTACTACCTCCACCGGTCAATACTTGACAGGTTCATATGTTCAAGAAGTTAGTTAGACTTTATGATTAATAAACTTCATGATAAGTCTGTAAACGAACGAGTGGTAGTCAAAATATGTTTCCTTTAACAGCTGCAAGACAAGCACCAGGCAGTATCTTCACCATCGGCAACGGCGAGCAGTGTCTGGGCTCGGACAGAGCTTCTGGCGGTGTCTGTTTGTCCAGGAACCAATGTAACACACAAGGCGGGAAAGCCATTGGCTTCTGTGGTGTCTTCGCTACTTGTTGCTCACGTGAGTAAAAAAAATACATCGACAGTGAGTCTGCACTACAATTTTTGCTTAGAACGATTTTTGGTTTGGCGTGTAAAAATAATTTTTGTACAATCGCAAATGCGTGCATTAAGTATCCATGCGTTTTAATGCATCCAATATTATACGTGAGATGCGATAAATAGGACATGATTTTTGACAAATGAAATTGTTATTGTATTTCAATGTATTGCAAAAACGAACATATAAAATACCTAAGCTTGATCTAAAACTAGGTATCCTACTAATATTATAAATGTGAAAGTGTTTGGATGTTTAGATGTTTGGATGTTTGTTACTCAATCACGCAAAAACGGCTGAACGGATTTGGATGGAATTTGGCATGCACGTTGTCAGGGGTACAGAGAAGGACATAGGGTACTTTTTATCCCAAGATTCCCACGGGAACTTCAAAATTACCGGGAACTTCATTATCGCGGGTGAAACCCCGGGGCGCAGCTAGTACTGTATATGTACTCTGTACTCTAGTGTAGATTAGTGTAGTGTAGTGTAGTAGTTTATTCTTCGTTTTACGAAACCGCTGAACTGTCCGGGTAATATCGCTCTGTAGAATTTGCTCAATCAGTAGCACTGTCAGAATTTTTTTCCTTCTCAAAAAGATTTCACTCAAAAAATGGCTAACTAGAACCTACCTAATAATTTTCATGATTGTTTTTAGTAAACGCATGTGACGTCAGAACGAATACTAAAGTAGCGGTGTTCATCAACCCGCCCCTCAACAGAGAATCCAGTGGTCTGGAGTGTTCTTACAACGTAGAAATCAACAACAACAATGTGTGCCAAATGAGAATCGATTTTGAGACCTTCAACCTCGCACCTCCTACGACGGTAAGAATATAGAACACCTTATTTTAGCCAGCTTTTCGTTAATAGATGTCACTATTTTCAATAATATTAGTCGTAACTACCAGCTTATAAGAATAATGTAAAAGAAATTAACAAACTGTGGTTCGCTGTCACGGAGGTTACTGCAACATGGGTTGCGGGGACTTTAGTAACTGTGATCTCGGTTGCGGGACTTATGTTGCAGCGGCAATATTAAAGTAAACTTTATTTTAGTCAGCTTTTCGTTAATAGATGTCACTTTTTAATAATATTAGTCGTAACTACCAGCTTATAAGAATAATGCAAAAGAAATTAACGAACTGTGGCCCGCGGTGACGGAGGTTGCTGCAACATGGGTTGCGGGGACTTTTGTCACTGTGATTTGGTTTGCAGGGACTTTTGTCCCTGTGACCTGGGTTGCGGAGATTTGTGTTGACCGTGACTGTGTAAATAAAATTGTATCAGATTGTATAATATGTTTTATATGACTATGATACCTAGTACCTACCTATGACAAAAGTTATCCTAGACTAGATATAAATTGTACTTATTAAATTAGCTGCAACTTTGGTCACGGTGAATTATATCACCGTGATCGGAGTCACCGGCATGGGACGCTGGTGGCCTGTAAGCATCCTGTAAGACAATTAGGTATTTGCATACCTACTATTATTTATATACTACGGCAAACTAATTAGAATTGTATACCATAATATACACTATCTCAAAGTAGGGAAATTAGACTAAAGAAAATGGTATAATAGTAGAAACTGTGAGTAGGTATGTTTGTTTGTTACATTTTCAGTTTTCACGCTTCAACGGCTCAACCGATCATCATGACATTTTGCATACCTACACGTTGTCTTCCACACACCAAAACACATTAAAAAAGAACTACCAGCTAATAGATGTCTCTAAATTATATTTATTTTTAAATTGTTTTATTATCCAATCACAGATGTCGCCACACAATTAGTATTACTACTAGCCGATAGATGTTACGATTTTATAAAACTTATTGTCACTCGTCAATAATAGATGTCACTAGTTGATTTTAGTGTCGCTACTCGCTACTAGATGTCTCTTAAATTTTTAGGTGGATGCCGTTGAAAACGTAACCCAAAGACCCGGGTACACTTGCCGCAACGACATTTTCCAAGTGACCAATCTGCAAGCCAACTCCGACTATCTTCCACCGTTGTGTGGAGACAATAATGGACAGCATTGTGAGTAATAAAGTTGGCATTTCACTTTTTTATAGACATAATTCGTTACTTATACTTACCGACTCGGAATTTCCTTGGAATCATATAATAATAGCACCTCCTGGCAATGCTCACAATATCTATGCATAGAATCACGTCAATCAGTTGCGTTACAAACTCGTCAAATGTCTATTGTCTACAATAAATAAAAATAAAGACTAGACAGAATTATTGCAAACAGACTGGTAGGTACTTTTGGTAAATGGTAGTTTTGGTATAATTTTTAGGAAGTTTCATTGCAGCTGAAAACTGTGCGTTAACTGCTTATTTCCCTTGCAGTTGACTAGACTACAACATTACAAATGTCAATTTGAGCACTTTCGCTCTCTATCGATTTCCATTATTTTTTATGTAAGTTTTTTGTAGAACCATTAAATAAATACACGTCATAATTTGCGGTCCCCAGTATATGTCCGTGTGAACGCATCGACCAACAGCCGCTCGATTCGTATCAACTTTAAAATCGCGGACCGCAACACTCAGCCCAATCTGCCGCAAGCCACTTGGAAGATAAAAGTCACCCAACTAGAATGCTTCAACACTTTAGGGTAAGAAACTTGTACCTACTAACTACCTAGCCTCCTTAGCAAAGTTGACAGTCTATAATCGTTATCGCTATAGAAAACTGAGAAACGTATCGTTATGTCACGTGGCCGTCAAAAGTACAATTTTTCGTGACCGTGACACTGTTTTGGTAATATCGTACGAAAATAGTTCATAACTGAGTAAATAAAAATTCAATCGTAATCCTTGGCGTAAACTCATCACTTGAGAACGGCTAGACCGACTTAGATAATTAAAAAAAATTTATCAGATCAAGAAAAATTGAAGTTGCTCGTGGAAAATTTGATAAAAACTTAAAGTGCTTTTTACTGTGGAATTTATTAGGATATTTTATTGGAAAATGGATAGGAGAATGTCTGTAGGGTCAGCAAGTCAACTAATGATAGAAAATAGTTTCTAAACTTTCGATTCCGTCCATAGAAAATACCGCGATGGTTTCCTGGAGGCGATCACTTCTTCGCTCCCCGCTACGCCGTTCACCTCGTCTGCTGACAGGGACGAATACCTCATCGGTAAGTTCAGAAAAATAACACCCTCCCGCTATTTTTATTATGTACCTACCTACTTAGATTTAGTGTAGATTAAGTTTATCTTTAAATTCACGAAAATACTTAACCAACCAACTAAAAGTTCCTTGTTCACATAAAAAGCCAATTAGGGAATAGGTACTATCAGTCACTATATTTCCTGCAAAAGGAGGTGTCCGTGACCTCAACCAACTGGGCCTACGGAAGACCAGCGCTGTGGCTCGCACCCCGAGTCACAGCATCTATACTAAGTGGGTCCATTTTACGCAGGCCACGACTTTTATATATTTTTTATTCTTTTAAATATAGAATTCTTTTTTTTTATCGTTTAGAAGGTTTTTTTTTGTTTAATATTCTATTTTTTTTTTATTATTGTTACATATTTTGTTGTTTTATGTCGTGGTGTGTAGGTAAATAAATATATTTCTATTCTATTCTATTCTATTCAAAAAATGCACTCTTCATTACAGAAGGTCGTACTAGTCCTGAAAGTATTGACTACTTTAACTATACTGCTATAACTATACTGCGTGTGTGAAATACCTAAAACAAATTTGATTTGGATTGGATTTGATTTTACCCTCCCTTAGCGCCCCCCGGCTGCCTCCAGTACTACCCGGACAGGTCGGGCTCGTTCGAGTCGTTCAACTACAACCGCGGCGCCGGGCCCTACATCGCCAACCTCGCCTACGCCACTTGCTTCAAGCGGACCCCGGACGTCTGCGGCGTCAAGTGAGTTGGATATACGTAATACTATTCAATTATCCGCCCAACGACACTCCCTTGAACCAAACATTACTATGAATTTATGCGCGAACTTCCTTACCAACTTTGGAATACTTAACCAAATTTCCATGAGCGCGTCATACATTGCATTGGTAAGGTTGGCACAAAATGCTTTCATAGATCGCTTCAGCGATTAGTATGAAAGTGCTGACTCTTAAAACGTAGTGATTATTATTTCCTTAGTGCAATTACCAAGCGGATACCTCAAGTTTTGGTTGGTTTATCTATTCCATATTATGTGTAACGAACTATTCTCCGCGGTAATATCCGAGATAAGAAGTACCCTATTTCCTATGCCAGACTGTAATTTTAATTATCTCCGTGCCAAATATCACGCCGCATATAATTGGCACGCGGTCGTCACTTGAAAGTTTTTTCTCTTCAGTTTTACGAGCGAACAGCTCCCATACTGAAATCTGAATTTATTCGAGATATTTCGGTTACAGACGGCTACAACCGAAATTTCTCATAGATTAAACCACGGGTCTTTGACGATCTTATCGGCTCAAGCAGTCACCACACCGGTGCGCAAATCAAGAGGTCCTGGGTTTCCATTCCCGGTCGGAGCTGACTCATGTGGTTCCATAGTTCTGATTGTAAAAATAAACACCACACACCACTGTCGCCGCTATTCCGTACAATCGTTTTAATTATTTACTTAATTATTAAGTAAAGATAAAAAAAAAAACTGCCGCCAGGGATCATTAAAACGACTCTAAGGTCCGTATTACAAAAGATTACTCAAGTCATGAATCTAGTTCTAAAACTAATTTCAAGTACAGCTTTAATTTTAGAACCTTACTTGAAACGAGATTCATCAATCAACAATCAGCTGAGTTATTTCCATATTCTAGAACGACGCTTGAGTACTAATCTATACTCAAGCAAAGATTTGATCTTTGTTTACGTATGTCGTGTTAAGACCACTCAACCAATCACAGTTCAATATCTCTACTCAAGACTAGTTTTAACTGATAAGAACTTAAAATGCATTCTATAATAAGACTAGCTGTCCCCCGCCATTTCATCCGCGGTAATTTCGGAGTTCCCGCTTGAATTCCGGGATAAAAACTATCCTATCTTTTAAGTTGGACCATATTATAAACGGTTGCAATATTTTATCAAAATCCATTCAGTAGTTTCGGAGTCCATCGCGGACAAACAACGTGACACGTGATTTATTAATATATTAGATGTACGCTTGAGTTATGTTCTGAGCTTAAAACTAATCTCAAGTGAAACGTGATCTGAGTCACCTTCTGGAATACGGACCTAAGTAATAAGTATGGCCCTTAGACCGATACGATGGCTGTTCCTTTAGACTGACAGCGGCCAGCTTCGACATGGCGTACCGTCTGGACGAGAATCTCTACCTGGACACCGACTGCCAGGTCAACCCGATCACGCACGGCATCGCCCAGTCCGAAGACTACCTTTTCATCCCCGAAGCGGAGACCGCTGATGGGCTGCGAGGCTCCAAGTACTGCGGCACTAGCGCTTCCAACCAAATCATTGCATGTGAGTATTGCAACCATAGAATTAATAGATATAGAACAGCATTCAGCGCACGCGCACCTAGTGATACAATTTTACTGGTGGCGAAACCACCTTACAACGTTCCACGCACATTCAATTGGTTTGTGCTTGCATTTGAACGGTGTCTTTAATCTAAAGCCCTTTAATCTATACATCTATAAGTACAAATAAATAAAATTGTAGTGTCTGTTTGTGATTCCAAATTAACAACTTTTCACTAAATGCATATGAAAGTCTACGGTACTTACCTACTTACACAAAAAAAAAACAATTTTTAAAATTTTTCTCTGACTGTTTGTCTGTTTGTTCCGGCTAATCTCTGAAACGGCTGGACTGATTTTAACGGGACTTTCACTGGCAGATAACTGATGTTATAAGGAGTAACATAAGCTACCGTTATTTAAATCTTATACTTTGATGGACGATGAACTAATTACAAAGGTACCTACAAACTACGGATCCTCTCGGTGCACGATTCCGTCTCGCACTTGACGGTTTTTTCCTCTTTTATCAAATGCTAGCTGTCCCGCGGTTTCACCTGCGGTAATTGCGGAGTTCCCGCGGGGATTCCAGGATAAAATATAGATGTAAACCTTCCTCATGAATCATTTTGTCTATTGGTGAAAACCGCATGAAAATCCGTTGCGTAGTATTAAAGATCTAAGCATACATAGGGACAGACAGACAGACAGCGGGAAGCGACTTTGTTTTATACTATGTAGTGATCAATAACGATTCCCGTCTTATGCTGAGCTGGTTGCCTATTTGTTGCGACACGCTGGTTGTGCTTGTTTATGTTATTTTATATATTAACTGTTGTCGTAACAAATAAAGTTTATTTCATTTCATTTCATTTCAACAGCCACGCCCCCTGGCCCGCTGTACGTGCACTTCCACAGCGACAACTTGGTCACGGATGAGGTGAACGAGTTCGGCTACAGATTCAACTACAACGTGCTCAACAACTGCTATATTAAGAAACTATGACCGTTCAATGTGTCAAAAATGATAGTAAAATATAACTCGTAAAAAACACATTGGTTTCAAAGCTAGGGGGCCGATCGCGCTATTTTGTTCGATATTATCAATGTAAAACTAAAAACAAACTATTCTCATTTAGCATAAATTCTACACCAAAAGTATCAAAGCTGAACGAAGTTTGACAATAATTGTTGAAGTAAACCAAAAAACGAAATAGAATTAAAACTATTTTCAAATCGTAAAAAATTAGCGCGATTGGCCTCCTGATGGTCATTAAATTATCTGGGACATGTCTTAATTTAACATAAAATGCAACTCAAAAAGGGGTGCCAAATCGAAAGAGTGTCAATATGTTCATTGTTCATGATAATTATTATTGATACAATACAAAAATGTTAGAGGTAAAACAAAAGTGAAGGAGATAGTGATAGGTTTTCTGTTCCATTTTAATCGAAATTAACGCTAAATTTCAAGTACTTGCGATACTTTTGCATCACTAATTAATAATTATGTAGCTTGGGTGTATAATACAGTCATCTGATCATAGATTCTCTCAAAATAGTCAACAGTTTCAGAAATATACTTATGTAAAAGAATAAAATTAGTTGGTAGCCACCAGCTGTGTTTGCCTGTAAGGTCAAAAAATAATCGCCTCGCCCAAAACAAAAGAAAAATTGTCTATCATGTTTTATAGATGAAAAAAACAGTTTATATTTTACTTATAAAAATTTTCCATTTATTGAAACAAAATTTGCCTTTACACTTATTAAATGTTCGCAGCTTGGTACCCCCTTTCTGGCTAATGTTAACTTTTGTTTGGTGATTTGTGGTTTTGAATCGACTGATAACTATTAAAGATATCTGAAGATATTGCATTATTGTATACAAATGTGTCTAATTAAGGACTGCCATGACAGCTGCATTTATTTACTGTTAAATTTATTTTTTTAATTTATTTTTATTTTTAAGTAAGAGATTCTCTTTAACAATATTTAAAATAAATTTTACACGACTATTATTAATATTTATTTTTTTTAAGAGAACATTTCTAAATAAATGAATTAAAAAAGAAAAACAACTTTTTATTTCAATAACATAAATTTTATTATTATAATACATTTTACATCATAAATGCAATTAAATAGGTAAATCGATTTTATTTTAAACAAAAATAATTTTGATTTCTTTAACAAAATAACTAGTTGAATGATAATTTTCCTTAAAAAAAAACGACTTACACTTAACACCTAGATTACAAAATTATATACAGGGTGTAAAATAAGAGGACTATACTATCAAGACTGTCAAGAAGCCCGAAAAACACATGCTTTCTCAAGTAAGAAAAAATAGGTGAGTTGGAGGAAGATGAAAAGGAAGATGAATACCGGGTAGGTAACACAAAAAATCGTCCATCACGCCAGATCGTGATGTACGATTTTTGTGTTACCCCGTTTTTATATTCCCCCAACTCACTTGTATATAAAAAAAACCACTGATAGATCAGTGAGTAAAACTTAATTAAAGTTGTACATGGGTGAACGCAGGTGAATTACCTTTAATATTTGATCTGTCAGAGCGTCGGAAATTAGATGTAAAATTTTCATAAGTTTCTTTCAAATTCTTCACGTTATTTTTATATTTGAAATGAGAATCGAACATTGGACGGGTTCCTTGAATATTACCATCTTTCAACTTTACACCCTGTATAATAAAATTTAGTTTTTTTTTTAATAATAATAACTATAACATGTTCTAAACTTCTAATATAATTGAATGAACTGCATAAAAACATTCTCAGTCTATCATAATTCGATGTAGAAAGCTGTTTGAAAACAAAAAAATAAACATTTATTCAACAATTGTATCGATGGCCCGCGAAAATGAAATTGTAGGTTAGAAATGACTCAACAAAAAAAATTCAACCATTATATAAAATCTTACTTCTAATTATGATAAAAATATACTCTTTATTTACAAAATATAATATAATATCATGACTTAATATATAAAATTTTTATCACTATTCAAATGACATACAAAAATACATACATATACAAAAAAAATAATCGAATGCTCTGTCAGTGCGGTTGCGTCTGGGAGTCGAAATGGTCGAACTGCTAGGTACTTAACCCTCTCACCGCCATCCCCGTAATATCACGATCTACGAAAACCGTGCTCCTGGGGCCATAACCCAAATATATTTAAGTCACTAACAAACCACTGTACTGACTTTTATTTATATTTATTACATTAAAGAAATCATGCTTAAAGCGTATGGTAATGACCTTGGGGGGACCTTGGGGGTAATGACCTTGTTTTGGTAGCCTTAACATATTAAGGCTACAGACACGTTGTGGTGAAAGGGTTAAAAAAGCAGCTCGAACTGAGACACTTTTGAGGTCAAAGCTGCTTCAAAACGATCTCTTCGGGACATAACGACCTCCCCATATCCGCTTCGGCTGAATGTTAAAAATAACTCTTACCGCCGCCCTCAGAGTCGACTTTAATGATTACTTAGTTAAGTATAGATTTTTAAAACAAAACTGCCGCAATCAGACAAGTTTAATAAATTAATGTCAATTGGCATTTAACTAATTAAGTTACATCTCATTAAATGCCAATTAACATTAATTTACTGAACGTCTCTGATTGCGGCAGTCTTGTTTCAAAAATCTATACTTAACTAAGTAATCATTAAAGTCGACTCTGAGTGCGGCGGTTAAATTATTATCTCTTTAAATTTTTAACATAAAACCCTCTCACAGTGGAACAGATAGACAAACAGACAGGCAGGCAGTAATAGGCCAACGATACTACAAATACTATGCCCTATAGAAGGGGGGTCCTCTGCTAACTGTGTAGGTAGATAAAGGGATCCCTTTAGTGCCATATATCGCTTCTGGCGCATTCTCATAGTCCACGTCATAGTATATGCCGGTTTGATTCTGAAAGTAAATTTAAAAATTCATAACTAAAGGCGTATTATACATCCAACGTTGTCTAATTCGAATCTAGAACATTTGAAGGATTGCACAATGTATAATTTGAAACGTTGCGTAATGTATAATTGGAAATAGTTTTTGCGGAATGTATAGGTAACCTGAAATACATAAATTGCAAAATGTATAATTGGAAATACATAAATTGCGGAGTGTATAATTCGAATTATTGCGGAATGTATAATTGGAAATATAAGGGAATATAATTATTTGAAATAAGTACAATAAATTGGGGAATGTATTATTTATAAAATATTGCGGAATGTATAATTTAAAATATTGCGGAATGTATGATTGAAAAATAACGGAATGTATAATTTAGACTGTATAATAAATACCTACATATAGAGCGACATTTTTTACATTTTCACAGAGTAAGCCCAACTCACGTGCATGCTCCTAGCGCGCGACTTCGGCCGCGGGACCAGCAGGTCGGCTCGCTCCTGCACGTGGCTCGACGCCTCCGAGCTGGTGGACTCAGATGCCATGTGGTTCGTATAGCCTGATGAATGATAGAAGTCTTCGATCAGTATTAGAAACAAAACCGAGGGGCATCAATAAAAAAAAATCAAATTGCTAACTGTACATTTTCGGGAAATAAGTGAACGGAGATCAGAATTTCAAGAGAAATTATGGATAGTCTTAGATGGATGACCATTTTCGTGTACTTTACGTCATTTAATATGATATGTTTTAAGACATTTGGGAGTACATCTTGAAAAAGAACCTTCTTTTTTTTCTCTCTCTTTTTCTCGTTTGATATCCTTACTATACAACGTGTTAATGAATTGACTGAAAACTGGAAAGTAGTTAGTTCAGAATCGACTTCCGAATCGATCGCACCATGTTTTAATATAGGTTATATTTTTACTAGTCCATGTCTAAATTATTTATAATACAATACTTAGCGCGTACGCCGCTCGTAGCAAAAAAATCGAATCGGTCATTGAGACGCGACGTAGGCGCGGGCGTATAACGCTTGAAATTTCTTAAATACGTCACCTCCAAACTAATATTGAATAACTTTTAGACTATTAATTTTTTCAACATAATTTATATTTTAATCATATATTATTGTATATTTATTTTTAAATGGGGCGTATTTCAGACTTTTGGTCAATTCATTAACACGTTGTATATAAATGGAAATATTGTTTGTTACTCTTTCACGCGTTAACGGCTCAACCGATTACCACAAAATTTGGCATACACGCTGTCCAGGGTATAGAGAAGGACATAGGGTACTTTTTATTCCAGAATTCCCGCGGAGACTCCCAAATTACCGCGGGGGCCAGCTAGTACCTAAATTTATGATAGCATATCGTCACTCACCATACATATTGTGATGGGACGCCTGCGTGTTGGCCCTGGAGGCGACCGTGTTCATGGCGCCCGGGTGGGGGCCGTGCAGCCCCATCCTGTGGGGGCGAGGGGGCACATGACACACTTGTGACTCATGTGGATAGTGGATACGTATTTCTTCGAGTGAGATGGTATCGAAAATACCATCAAAAAATCAAAACACACGTCAAAAGTAAACTATCAAATGAAGTGATAGCCGCGAAGGAGAAGATTATATCCAAATTCAAGAAGTGAAATTCAATAATATTTGCACAATTGCAGCTTCTACTTGTGGAAAGATTTTTCTTTCACATTTTGATTTTAGTCTAATACATAACGAAATGAATTGAAATGCTTAAAATATTTCAAGCGGGAAGAACAATAATAATAATAACTAAAAACAAAATTAAATGTTGTTTATGTGAAAAAAAGTGTCAGTAGTGTGAAAACTGTCAGCAGTGAAAAAGTGTCAGTAGTGTGAAAAGTGTCAGTAGTGTGAAAAGTGTCAGTAGTGTGAAAAGTGTCAGTAGGGTGAAAAAGTGTCAGTAGTGCGAAAAGCGCCAGTAGTGTGCAAAAGTGTCAGTGGTGCGAAAAGTGTCAGTAGTGAGAAAAAGTGTCAGCAGTGTGAAAAAGTGTCAGTAGTAGTGAGAAACGAATTGTTCAGGTAATGTTACCTTGGCATGGGCACCGGCGGCAGCGTAGGGTAGCCACCGAACATGGCCGAGGACGGACGCGTCGACATCGTCTGCGCCGCGTCCGGCTGACAAAAACAAATATTATGCACTAACGTTAAAAGCGACTATGATTGTGATGTGATTTTTGAGGGAGGCTTTTACTCGCAGGCGTGTAAACTTCGTTAGCGCGATTCAGGATTTCCATCTAGCTAGTATTCGTCGCTTCGTTGTAGTTCGTGACGTGTGGCATAGAGGTCGCCACAGTTGTATAAATTCTTTGGTGTGAAAACCGCACGGTACTCACCGCGTAGTGACTCGACTGCGCCATCGCTTCGGCGATCTGCGCCCACCGCATGCGCTCCTCTAACGTTACCTGGTTCACAAAATAAATGTGTATTTGTAGTTTTTTTTAAATATTTTAAATAAACAATGTTATGTTTACATGTTACCTGGTATGGCAAAATAAAAATCCCGCTACCGGGTAAGGCAAAATCATAAGTCCCAATTACCTGGTAAGGCAAAATTGAAAATTCCAGTCACCTGGCAAGCCAAAATCAAAGTTACACGATAAGTCAACATAAAACTTTCCTGTTGCATGGTAAGGTACAATCAAAAGTCCGAGTTACGTTTATCTAGTGAAGCAATTCCAAGGTCTTAATTACAATTGTTTTTTTATTATTATCCACAAAATACAAATAAACAAAGTGACTTATATTATCTCGCCCACTTATCTTATTCTTATTCTCTTAAGCGCTCTCTCGCTCACTCTTACCATTAATAATAATTTATTGTATTTCATTTAATTTTTATTTCATATTACTATCCCGGCTGAAAACCAGCGGTATCTCACATAGTAAAATGTCTGAGATATAGCATTATGCTGAGCCTGGAGCATTTTATCAGCAACTATTGTAACAATTTTACTTAAGCATGTTTAACATAATTGTGTTGGCAAATAAATTTCTTCTTTCTTTCCTTCTTTCTTCTATATCTATGTAATCTAGTCAACATCTAATTTGCACTTAAAACCGCCCAAAAATATAGTTAAGCAGGTACCTGGTAAAGCAAAATGAAATGCATCCAGTTACCTGGTAAGGCGGCTGCCCCACTGGCGGCGTCTTGATTGTGTTCGCAGTCATGTAGTTGAACACGGGCGAGCCCATTCGCGCCGCTTTCTGTTCCCGTGACCATTTGCGACTGTCGGATTATAAGAATTCATAAATGGACATAGATAAGCAATAGTGTGTTAACCCACACTGGAGAAATTTTGAGTAAATCGTGTTTTAAAAGTAGGAGCGCCATTTTCTGTCAACATTTTTTATGTTCAATATTTAGTTATATACTTAAACAATCTAATAAGGTAAACACATAATTAAAAAACGTTCCTTAACTCTCAATAAATCATTCTGAATCAATAACTTAATTTTGTGGGTTAACATGTTATTGCTTATCTGCGTCCAAATATCCTACTAATCCTACCAATATTATAAATGTGAAAGTGTGGATGTTTGGATGTTTATATGTTTGGATGTTTGTTACTCAATCACACAAAAACGGCTGAACGGATTTAGATGAAATTTGGCATGCACGTTGTCAGGGGTACAGAAAAGGACATAGCGTACTTTTTATCTCGGAATTCCCGCGGGAACTCCGAAATTACCGAAAAAATATTTGGATAAAGCACATCGAAAGTTTAGGAGTGACGTCACGTGCTATAAACTGTAGCACGGCGTGACGTCACGTGACATTTCGACTTAATGTATCTCCGTTACTTTTTGATTTCGTCAAAAATGAAAAAGTTCTCGTCCAGTATTTTTTATTAATCTACGAAACGGACCAAAAACTAAAATTTTGAAAACTAGCCCATTGTGGTAAAATGTGAAAGGAAAAACCAATTTTGTATGTTTACACACCTTTACGCAGGGTAGATAAATTACTATTTTTTCCCGACTGATAACGATCCTATTTTTGCTGTCCCGATATAAAACTTTTACTTTTTTATCTTGTTCTTATCATTCTAGTTACCTATATGTTACTAATATAGGTAAGATCTAGATTGCCTGGAAGAAATTGCTTTTAAGCAGCCTTTTTTTCCTGTAATTTCTCACCATGTTTTTTATATTTTTTGTTTTTTTGACAATAAGGAATATTTGTATTGTATTGTATTGCATTGCAATGGCATTGTGTTGTATTGTATTGTATTGTATTGTATTGTATTGTGTTGTATTGTATTGTATTGTATTGTATTGTATTGCATTGTATTGCATTGCATTGCATTGCATTGCATTGCATTGCATTGCATTGCATTGCATTGCATTGCATTGCATTGCATTGCATTGCATTGCATTGCATTGTATTGTATTGTATTGTATTGTATTGCATTGCATTGCATTGCATTGTATTGTATTATAAAAAATGCACAGTGTGGTCACCTCCAGGAGAGCAGCGCGGCGAGCGTGAGCGCGATCACGAGTGCGGCGGCGAGTGACGCGCCCACCGCCACGCCCACCACCTCGCCGTCCACCTCGCACGTGGACCCGTAGTAGCCCGCCGAGCAACTGAGGACGTGCACATTCCAAACTTATTAACTGCTAGCTATACCCCGCGGTTTCAGTTACTTGGGAGTTCCCGTGGGAATTCCGGATTACAATATAGCCTATGTTACTCAGAGATAATGTAGCTTTCTAATGGTGAAAGAATTTTTGAAATCGGTCCAGTAGTTTTTGAGTTAAATCGTAACAAACAAACAAACAAACAAAAAATCAAATCTTCCTCTTTATAATATTATAGTATAGAAGTATAGACTAGCTGTTCCCCGCGGTTTCACCCGCAGTAATTTGGGAGTTTCCGCGAGAATTCCGGGATAAAAAGTACTCTACCCCTTTGCAACCCAGCTGTAATAATCGTGCAAATAACTGAAAAATTCCTGTCGCCACAAAAATCAACTTTTCGGCACGCAACCGACGTCGATCGATCGGGCATTTACCTATTTTGCCTACAAACGAAAGCGGGGGAGTCCTGCGCGTGACTTTAACGAGCTAGTGGCCTGCGAGCCGTTGTCCGAGATGGCTGCTTATTTTGGCGCGAACCGCGCGTCACGTAAGTACTCACTATCGATCTATTTTGTTGAAAACATTATGATTTTGCATTTCTATTATGTTTAGAAATATATTTACTAGTGTTGCGTGAAGTTTTTTTAATTCAAACTTCGTTTTTTAATTACACAATCCTGGCGGGAAAAATAAGTTGCACGATCGTGTGCTTTCGGTTGCTGATCGTAATTTTGTACTAGTGCCTGGATAGGTAATTTTGATTGATTTAAGGTTTTTATTTTTATTTCTTTCGGTTTTAACTGTATGATGGTTTCATTTTAGGCACTTATCTGCGTGATGAAGAGATTTACGCTGCTCTAGGAGAAGGAAATGACTCTGAAATTGAAGAATTAGATAATGATGACATCGAACCTTCAATTTTAGATTCTACATTCCTGGATTCACTTTTATCAGAACAAAATATGGATGTATAGCAAGAAACAAATAATGACTTTTGTGCTCCAGCAATACCAGTTACCAATTCTGAAGTCATTGCCAGCCAAGTCACGCCCAGATCCACGTCAGCTAGAAAAAAAACCAGATCAAGGAATATTTCTACCAGAAGAGTTTGCAATGAGGTCCCAAATGATCAACCCTCGATTTCCAGAGGACGTAGTTTATCTACTGAAGGTACACCTACACTATCATCAGGCACGCGCACCAGGAGGCATGCCTATAGCATTTCTCAACCATGGAAAAGACAACCATTCCGAGAAAAAAATCATGATTACCCTGAAATACCAGTAAGACATGTAAAAAATCCAATTCAGTACTTCAATGAATATATAGATGAACCTTTCTTTGAACACATGGCAGTATGTACCAATTTATACGTCATGAGGAAAACTGGCAAAGAACTGAAAACTACTCAAGCAGAAATAATGAAGTTTATGGGTATGCATGCGTTGATGAGAATCCTTGCCTACCCTCGTCTACCAATGTATTGGCGCACCGGTATTGCTCTCAACAAAATATCTACGCTGATGACTCGTGATAGGTTCTTGACGTTGAGGAATGCTTTACACGTGGTGGAATCGGATACCGCTTCACCAGGTAACGATAACCCTCTCTGGAAAGTGCAACCCATGATTGATAAAATAAAAGACGGATGCAGGAAGCAAGAAAGAGGACCTGGATTTTACTCTATAGATGAGCAAATGATTCCTTTTACAGGCAGGTGTGCTTTGCGGCAAGTGGTGAAGAATAAGCCTCGCCCTACAGGGCTCAAAAACTTTGTTCTGGCTTCAAGCCAGGGTCTAATGCTGGATTTCGAAATTTATAGAGGAGCTAAGACGATGTTCGACGATAAAGAGGGATCACTTGGTTTGGGTCCATCTATAATTCTCCATTTGGCAAAGAGCGTTCCGCCAGGTAGCTGTGTGTATCACGACCGGTATTTCACGACGATTCCGCTCATTGAAGATGTTGATCTCATTAGTTCCTACTTTGTTGAATTCGTTAATTATTATATCTTATTTGTTTTTGGAACTTAGTTCCAGAGTGATTTTTATGCCTTTAATGAAACCAAGAAGACTGATTATTAAAATTAAACGCTTTTGATTATGAGTTTTGCATTTCATTGTATACATTATCATAATCGATATTGATTTGCATGATCGCGCATTTGCGATGTATTTCTAAGCCGCACGAACGTGCAGTTAGTTTTCTACCATAATTACAATAGAGGGATTTTTATATATATTTTTCTTGGGGTCTATGGGACACTAAAGCAAAATATTTCACATAGGATGTTAATATTTTTAATTTCTTTTTCCTCGGTTGCAAAGGGCTACGACACTCGGACATTGTAACATTTCTATTGGTAAATTTCCAAAAGAATTTTCAAAATCGGTTCAGTAGGTCCAGAGATTACTCCCTACTACGTTACCAACTTACAAACTTTAGCTCTTCAATATTAGCACAGATAATATAATACTATACTTAGTCATACCCATACCATGTGACTAGAGGCCCATTTAAGTGACCCATTTTTTACAATTTTTGACCCCTTATAGTCATTTCAGGAAAACCAAGAAGTCATTTTAAAAGTGGATGTTTTAGGAAAATAGTTATTTTAGGAAAAAAACAAGTAGTAATTTTAGAGGAAAGTGAACGTTTTAGGAATGTAGTCATTTCAGGAAAAAACAAGTAGTAATTTTAGAGGAAAGTGGACGTTTTAGGAATTAGTCATTTCAGGAAAAAAAACTAGTAATTTTAAAGGAAAGTGGACGTTTTAGGAATGTAGTCATTTCAGGAAAAAACAAGTAGTAATTTTAGAGGAAAGTGGACGTTTTAGGAATGTAGTCATTTCAGGAAAAAAATGAGTAGTAATTTTAGAGGAAAGTGGACGTTTTAGGAATGTAGTCATTTCAGGAAAAAACAAGTAGTAATTTTAAAGGAAAGTGGACGTTTTAGGAATGTAGTCATTTCAGGAAAAAACAAGTAGTAATTTTAGAGGAAAGTGGACGTTTTATGAATGTAGTCATTTCAGGAAAAAACAAGTAGTAATTTTAGAGGAAAGTGGACGTTTTAGGAATGTAGTCATTTCAGGAAAAAACAAGTAGTAATTTTAGAGGAAAGTGGACGTTTTAGGAATGTAGTCATTTCAGGAAAAAACAAGTAGTAATTTTAGAGGAAAGTGGACGTTTTAGGAATGTAGTCATTTCAGGAAAAAAATGAGTAGTAATTTTAGAGGAAAGTGGACGTTTTAGGAATGTAGTCATTTCAGGAAAAAACAAGTAGTAATTTTAGAGGAAAGTGGACGTTTTAGGAATGTAGTCATTTCAGGAAAAAACAAGTAGTAATTTTAGAGGAAAGTGGACGTTTTAGGAATGTAGTCATTTCAGGAAAAAAATGAGTAGTAATTTTAGAGGAAAGTGGACGTTTTAGGAATGTAGTCATTTCAGGAAAAAACAAGTAGTAATTTTAAAGGAAAGTGGACGTTTTAGGAATGTAGTCATTTCAGGAAAAAACAAGTAGTAATTTTAGAGGAAAGTGGACGTTTTAGGAATGTAGTCATTTCAGGAAAAAAATGAGTAGTAATTTTAGAGGAAAGTGGATGTTTTAGGAATGTAGTCATTTCAGGAAAAAACAAGTAGTAATTTTAAAGGAAAGTGGACGTTTTAGGAATGTAGTCATTACAGGAAAAAAAACAAGTAGTAATTTTAAAGGAAAGTGGACGTTTTAGGAATGTAGTCATTTCAGGAAAAAAAACAAGTAGTAAGTAATTTTAAAGGAAACTGGACGTTTTAGGAATGTAGTCATTTCAGGAAAAACAAGTAGCAATTTTAGAGGAATTTGGTATGTGCCGTCACCTGCAGTAGGGCTGGTTGTTGTTGTAGCGGCACGTGCCGCGCTCGTTGCAGTGGCTGCTGGCGCAGGGCTGGCACTCGCGGCCGGCGCGCGCCGCCAGCGCCGCGTGCGGGTCGCGCGTCGTGTCCGGGCAAGCGCACCTGCCGGCGCCGAGGGACGTCACGTCATCCATATACACGGTGTAATGAGGACATTACACCGTGTATATTATGTATGAATGAATTAATGAAACACTTTATTGAGCACCACGATCAGTACAATGAGAAATCTACTATTTTTAAACGAGCAATTCTTGTATGTATATATCTATATTATAATATACAACGTGTTAATGAATTAACTGAAAACCTGATAAACCCCATTTAAAAAAATAAACAATAATATGATTGAAATATATTTTATGTCGAAAAAATTTGTACTTTAAAAGTTATTCAACATTAGTTTGGAGGTGACCTATCTACAAAATTCCAAGCGCTACGCCCGCGCCTACCGGTTCGAAGTTTTTTTGCTGCGTACGCGCCATATACTGTATTATAAATAATTTAGATATGGGCTAGTAAAAATGATAATATATAACCTATATTAAAACATAGCGCGATCGATTCGCTAGTTGATTCTGAGCAAACTACTTTCTAGTTTTCAGTTAATTCATTAACACGTTGTATATGTGTAATCTGAATCTTGGAAACGGCTCCAACGATTTTCATGAAATTTAGTATGCTGGGGTTTCGGGGACGATTAATCGATCTAGCTAGGTTTCATTTTTTAGAAACGTAGTTTTATCCGCGTTTTCAGACAATGAAAAATGAGTGTTTGTTTATCTACTTCATTACAGATGGCGCTATACACAACGAGCGAAGCTCGGTGACCCAGAAATTATCTAATATATAAAATTCTCGTGTCACAATGTTCGTTCCCATACTCCTCCGAAACGGCTTGACCGATTCTCATGAAATTTTTTATGCATATTCAGTAAGCCTGAGAATCGGCTACTATCTATTTTGCGTCCCGGAATTCCCGCGGGAACTCCGGAACTCACGCGGGTGACACCGCGGGGCGCAGCTAGTAACTTATAAAACGGAAAGTATTAAGTAGCTTCAAAGTGGCGTGCAATGTTAAACGGTGTAATGAGAACATTACACCGTGTATACAAGATATAATTTTAAACGTTGAAAAGCACGCATAAATAGATCAATAAAAAATATTGGACATGTATTATTTATTTTTCTCTCTCTACTCCTTCAACACGGCGCTCGTGTAACTTTACACCGTGTATAAAATAAATGCAAGGGTACATTTTGTTTTACAACTTACCTGAACCCGCCCCACGTGTTGGTGCAAACGGCCAACTGATGGCAGTCGTTGAAGTCTGAAGAGGCGCATTCGTCCAAATCTGTTGATGGCAAGAGCAACAAATATTAACTAATTACTTATGTAATGTTTTACTTTTACCCCTTGGCCACAGTCTTGGCGGCGGCAAAAACAAATGGTAGACAACATACGAAGCTGGCCACAGCTCGCGCCGCTCATAGCTGTGGCCGGCTTCGTATGTTGTCTACCATTTGTTTTTGCCGCCACCGCCGAGACTGTGGCGGGCCCTTATAGAGATTTTTAGAAACCACCCCCCTTCCCTTTAGTGATACGCGCTCAATTTGCAATTGGCTACTTGACTAAATTATTTTTAGCCCGTATAAAAATTATTGGACACGTATTTTTTTCTTTTTTTACGTAATCAAAAGATAACGGCGACGCATTGAGTTGAAATTTCGCGTGACGTCACAACCCAGTGCAGTTTGTACGGGGCTTATACTGAATATTGACGTCTCGAGTCCCTCACTATGTTTTTTTTCATTAATTTGAAAAAGCAAAAAATAGGTGTCTATATTTTTTTTATTTTCTATCTGACGGACTGATTAGAATTTGTATTTTCATACCTCGGAAAATACTCAATTAGCTTTGTAACTTTGGTTGCTATCTAGAGAGTATGGTTTGTAAAAAGTTTCATGAAAGAATATAAAAAATAATGTATATTAATGATTTTGCAAAGTCTCAGTACTGTCTGAGTCTGTGGCCTCAGTAATAAGTTATTTGGTGCCCCCCCTCCCAAACTAAGGGCTGGGCACGCGCCTGCCTGTACTGTACTGTACTGCACTGTACTGTACGGTGCTGTACTGTACTGTACTGTACTGTACTGTACTGTACTGTACTGTACTGTACTGTACTGTACGATACGGTACGGTACGGTACGGTACGGTACTGTACTGTACTGTACTGTACTGTACTGTACTGTACTGTACTGTACTGTACTGTACTGTACTGTACTGAAAAAAAGGAGAAAAAACAAGTGTCGAGAATTACCGACCTATAACAATAGTACCTACGATATCGAAAATAATTGAGAGCCTCATATCTCGTGAATTAATGTCACACTTCGAAAATAATAGTGTACTGTCAGACAAGCAATATGCCTACCGAAAAAATAGATCGACTGTTGCTGCTGCGCATAAGCTAGTGGACACAATAATTACCTCACTGGACAATAAAATCAAATCTGCGGGAATACTATGCGACCTTTCTAGGGCATTTGACGTAATAAATCATAATCTACTTATAAAAAAAATGTCAATGTACGGTGTGCTCGGACCAGAACTGGACCTGTTGACATCGTTTCTGTCTGGGCGTAAACAAACTGTAGAAACAATAATAGATGGTAAAAAATACCGGTCGTGTGCAGGAAACGTATCTGTCGGAATTCCACAGGGATCCGCGTTAGGGAATACACTTTTTCTGACATTTATAAACGATTTATCATTTTATGTTGCAGACTTTGAGACGGTGCTGTTCGCCGATGATACCACACTAGTACTAAACGCACCAACTTATGTAGAACTTAATACTAAACTACAATCTGCATTAAAAATTCTCAATGTGTGGTTCACATCTAACGGCCTTATACTCAATAATACAAAATCAAACATAATTTTATTCACTGGTAAATCAATACAATGTCCGCCAGAAATTAATAATCCGGTCCCTATAACAAATACATGTAAATTTCTTGGCTTGCATTTGGACTCGACTCTAAATTGGAAAACACACGTCGACAAATTATGTGTTAAACTATCCAGCGCAACATATGCTATAAAAAAACTAAAACCCCTTGTTTCCTTTAAAGTATTAAGACAAACATATTTTGCATATTTTCATTCATTAGCATCTTACGGAATAATACTGTGGGGAAATTCATCGGATGCTAACCGAGTACTTATAGCTCAGAAACGTGTGCTAAGAATTGTTACGGGTAGTAAGCCAAGAGATTCATGCAGAGATATATTTACACAACACCGCATTTTTACAATATTCTCTCTGTACATTTACGAAGTCTTAATATATACCCGACATAATCTAATTGCATTTGAGCGCCATAAAAGCCGAACACGTCAGGCGGGCCAGTTACGACCTGTCGCACACCGTACACAAATCGCAACAAAAAACCCAAGAGTTATCGGGCCTAAATTATACAACTGCCTGCCTGCTAATCTTAAAAACGAAGTGAGTGACGAAGTGTTTGTGCGTAACCTCAAAAATCTCTTGTTGACCAAGCCGTATTATTCAGTAAATGAATATTTAGAGGACAAATTTATTTGATAATTTTTGTATTTTATAATTTTATATTTCAGATATCCAAATAACAGGATATCAAAATAAGTATAAATTTTGACTATCTCGGTACATACTTTGTAATATTTATATTATTTAAATTGTATCTGAGAAATAAATAAATTCAATTCAATTCAATTCAATACTGTACCGTACCGTACCGTACCGTACTGTACTGTACCGTACTGCACTGCACTGCACTGCACTGCATTGCACTGCACTGCATTGCACTGCACTGTACTGTACTGTACGAGCCGACGCTCCTTGTGGTGCCCCCCCCCCCCCCCCCCCCCGGTGCCCGACTCACCCCTCAGCGGCAGCACGCTGCCCGCGGGCGAGTCCACCCACAGCGCGGACGCGCCCACGTTGTTGGAGCGGCGCCGGATCACGCCCAGGATGTGCTTCTGTATGTCCGTCGCGACCGCCGGCCGCAGCGTCTCCGCCGTCTCCTGCATCTGGTGCAGGTGGAGATCATTTGTATACTATTTGGATTAGGATTGCCACCTTTTTTGTTTTGGACAAAATATAGTAGGTATTTTTCCGAATAAAGATGCAAAAAGTATAGTAGGTACCTACTATTGGGAAATGCATGGAAAAATAAAGTACATATTTATTTTTAATTAATCATTACGTATCGGGCAGCATTTATCTACAAAGAGTTGACGTGGATTTTTAGCAAAAAAGACGTCAGTTTTATTTCTTTGTTTTGCAAATTAGTTTATCGTGAATAATATTGTGTGAATGTGGTGGATGATGGAGGTGGATTTTGCATAATAGTGATCCATTAGTGATGAATAGTGGGTGGAAACAGTGAAATAAGATGAAATAGGGCGTTCATCGGGAGGTTTTCGTTTTACTATACAACTTCTCATGGAGGGTCCTATTATAGTTCAACAGTCAACTGCGCAGAGTTGCTGCCAAAAGTTCCGGTACAGCATCGAAATGCATCTCGCCAATGCATTTCGATGTAATTAACTTCAGAAGAAGAAATATATCACTGAATATGAATATGAATATGAATATGAATATGAATATGAATATGAATATGAATATGAATATGAATATGAATATGAATATGAATATGAATATGAATATGAATATGAATATGAATATGAATATGAATATGAATATGAATATGAATATGAATATGAATATGAATATGAATATGAATATGAATATGAATATGAATATGAATATGAATATGAATATGAATATGAATATGAATATGAATATGAATATGAATATGAATATGAATATGAATATGAATATGAATATGAATATGAATATGAATATGAATATGAATATGAATATGAATATGAATATGAATATGAATATGAATATGAATATGAATATGAATATGAATATGAATATGAATATGAATATGAATATGAATATGAATATGAATATGAATATGAATATGAATATGAATATGAATATGAATATGAATATGAATATGAATATGAATATGAATATGAATATGAATATGAATATGAATATGAATATGAATATGGACTAAGTTTCCTTCTGCCTTCCCCGAAAATGGGTAAATCCAATTCCAATTTGTGGTTTTATGGCTCCACCGTTTTGACGGTGATTCTGCCAATGTCAACTTCTTTAGACATAAGAGTTGACGTTTTACTGTCACATAATTATGCGTTTCGTTCGATCTTTTTTATTTTATGAATATTTTTATAACGGTGTAAACTTTCAACCCTATAAATATTTGCAGCTAATTTTACCACATGTTATATAGTTTAGAGGAATTTAGGAATTAGAAAAGGATATACCGAGGAGGACCAGTGCTAATTAAAGTAAAGACAATACTCACCAGTATTGTGTAATTAACGAAGACCCCCTGGTTGTTTTCGTCTCCCTTGTACACCGAGTTCACTGAACCGCCCACGAAGTCGTCGGAGTACGGCGTCATTGAGAATGCTGAATCAATCTGAGAAGGAAGGTCGATCACGATTGTTATTTATCTGTACAGCAACATGGGTGGTTAGACTGGATGGATGTTAGATTGTTCCCCAAGTTAAAACGTGAAAGCCAGTTTCCTGCTCAGGATCCAAAATAGATGCTGAAAAGTGACTGAAATAACGAAGACAAACGTGACACGCGTGTTTTCGGTACGGCTTTCACTCGTCAACCCGTCGTCGTTTTAACTTGGGGAACACTGTCATTGGCGTTTCGCCATAATTGAAGAAGTAGATGAAGAAATTTTTATCACTAAGAAACGTTGTCATTGGCAAATTATAATTATAGACGCCATTATTAAAGAAGGAGAAGAAGAAGTTTAGTTAAAGTAGGAGACGTAAGATAAGAACGAATTCATGGAGTTCCCGTGGGAACCAGTTAGTTTACATAAGTTGTCTGGTACCCCTAGTATAGGCTCTGCTTAGTTTGAGACGGGCTCTTATTCACTATGACCAACAACATTCCTTGCCCATAACGCGCGTCCCAAAAACGCATTTCCAAACGTTCTAGATGCCAAGATATTAAAAATTATTATTCAAATCAAATCAAATCAAATATACTTCATTGCACGCACACAGTAAGAAAACACATATTACAAAGACACAGTTACATAGTAGGTACGTACAATTTAGGTGACCATATTGCTAAGAGCAATATTTTACACACCACGTAGTCCCATCACTATACCCCACCATAAGGGTTGCCACCTTTTTTTGGAAAAAAATATAGTATTTTTCCGAAAAAAGATGCAAAAATATAGTAGGTACTTTTGGAAAATCCAGGTAAAAATGATTGAAACTACTTCCATTATTTTTTTAATCATTAAGTACATAAAGCAGCATTTTTGACGGTTGATGTTTTGTTGCCGCGTATGCATGCGTGGTGCGTTCCAGACCAATCACAGTCCATAAAAAGCGCGACAGTCAGGGATAAAAATATAGTATTTTTCGTACTATGTATATTATTTTTCTATAATATATAGTACAATTGACAGAAATATAGTACGATACGATATAAATATAGTACGGTACGATACTATATTAATATATAATATTGTACGGGTGGCAACCTTTCCCACCATGTCCTACTCCACCCATATCACATTATCATAGTCTATTATACAATACCATGCCATGATGGGTTGATGAGATTGAAAATGTTCATACCAACACTCTGATCATTGTGTAGCTTTCGAAGTGTATGGTGAATTCACACTCCACGAGGGTGAAACCACGTGAAACAGTTAGTGGACGGTAAAACTTACCGCTCTGACGGCCTCGTACGACAACTGCTGGTAGGGGTCCGATTCTTTATCGACGAGCTTCGCGTCCCACGCCACCTATAAAACAAAATTACATAAAGTTTTGGCCACAGAATTAGTTTGAAATTGAAAGAGAGTATTTTTGGGGATCATCCGTGAACCACAAGTACAGGGCCCTTTCAGTATGACCAACAACACTCGTTGCCTGTAACGCGCTTCTCAAAAACACAATCCCAAACATTCCAGGTGCCAAAATATTAGAAATTAATATTCTTTATGCCATAATAATAATAATCCACATCACAACACAGATCTACTTGATCCCACACTAAGCTATTAGCTTGTGTCGTGGAAACCAAGCAAACGTGGTATATACTACACATATTGTTTGAGAACGAGGTAAGAACAATTTTTGTGGCGTGTTATCATAACGCGCCATGTGACCTTCACTGTGACCACACAGTGAGTAAGGGTATCGTACGATAATTATCGTACACACACGATGATTTGTGCCTACGTAAGATGTACGATAGCACGTTATTATCGTACATTTATGACACAAATTAACTAGACTTATGTGCATAACCCTGATAAGTAGGTACGATAACTTTTCCGTGTTTTGATCCAAATACGATAATGGGGATGTGGACTACTTTTGAAAATCAAAATTCTAATTAGTCCGTCAGTTAGAAAATAAAAAAACAATAGACACGTATTTTTTGCTTTTTCAAATAAATTAAAATATACAGAGATAAAGCGCATTAAAGTTTAGGGTGAGTGGGTCGTGACATCACTAACCGATAAAACCGCCATACAAACTGTCAGAATAGTGACGTCACGCGAAATTTCAACTCAATATATCGCCGTTATTTTTTGATTACGTAAAAAAAGAAAAAATACGTGTCCAATATTTTTAAATAATCTACAAGACGGACTAAAAAATAAAAATTAGTCAACATGCCCATTTCACGCTCCTGCATAGTTAAGATGCGCGCCACGATATGTTTATCGAACGAAAGATAAAATTGTCGACACGACAAATATTTGTGGGCGTCCAAGGAAAAAAGTACAGTAGTCGGGTATTGAGTTAAGACTAGATTCGGTTAAACATTTTTACCACTGGTAGACAAAACGATAATATAATATATCGACGAGAATCGATAAAATGGCTCGATAAATTTTATCGTGTTGCGACTTGCGCATCCTAGCTCCGCTGGTACGATAATAAGCTCGTCTCCGGATGCCAACACTGGTACATCGGCAACAGCGCATATCTCTGTCGCCTCTAGGGTGCGAAGAGTGTTGTTTGCTCTAGTCTAGTCTATGTTGTGATCACCTTTCTGTCGTATAGCCTGTCGACCCTCAGCTCCAGGAGCAGCGACACGACGCGCCGGCACGGGTCGCGGTGCACGCGCCGCGCGTGCCCCGGCCGGCACTGGCAGCTGGATATACCTGCAGTGGCACGAGGGCAACACTCCACGTCAACGTCAACGTCAAAGTCAAATAATTCGAGTTGTCCCGTAAGTAGGTATGGCTCTTTTGAGTTCTTCTTAATACCAATTAATATGCCATCGTCTTTTAAACATAACAAATAAACAAACAAACTCACTTTCGCATTGACATTCGATGTGATTGACTCCATAATTATGATGCAAAGCACCCCGACATACTATGCGGTTAGGTAAATACAGGACTGACTTTTATCGGCCATCGAGTTGAAATTTCATGTGACGTCATGCCTAGGCACACTTTATACATAGTTATGACGTCACGAGCCCACACTCTTGAACTTTAATGCGTTTAAGCATTTTTTCAAGACAAAAGGTACGTGTCTATTATTTTTTACTAGCTGTGCCCCGCGGCTTCACCCGCGATAATTTCGGAGTTCCCGCGGGACTTCCGGGATAAAAAGTACCCTATGTCCTTTTCTGTACCCCAGACAACGTGTATGCCAAATTTCATCCAAATCCGTTCAGCCGTTTTTGCGTGATTGAATAACAAACATCCAAACATCCACACTTTCACATTTATAATATTAGTAGGATCAATTTGCAAGACGTAGTACTAAACAGAATTGTGATGTGGACTACTTTTGAAAATCAAAATTCTAATTAGTCCGTCAGTTAGAAAATAAAAAAAACAATAGACACGTATTTATTGCTTTTTCAAATAAATTAAAATGTACAGAGATAAAGCGCATTAAATTTAGGGTGAGGGGGTCGTGACGTCACTAACCGCTAAAACCGCCATACAAACTGTCACAATAGTGACGTCACGCGAAATTTCAATTCAATATATCGCCGTTATTTTTTCATTACGTGAAAAAAAGAAAAAATACGTGTCCAATATTTTTTAATAATCTACAAGACGGACTAAAAAATAAAAATTAGTCAACATGCCCATTTCGATTTTAATACCCTGTCATCATGCCCATTAAAGTTGTGGGCGTGCCCAACGTGCCCACAACAGTGGGTCCATGGTGGGTTACCTACCGGATTCTGTCCTGCACATCTCGTTCTGCGCCACGTCGCAAGTGGAGTCGTCGCCAACTATGCACGTATCGATTCTGCGAAGAGGAAATTCCAATCATGTTTGCTCAGAATCGACTAGCGAATCGATCGCACTATGTTTTAATATAGGTTATATTTTTTCATTTTTACTAGCCCATGTCTAAATTATTTATAATACAATATTAGGCGCGTACGCCGCCCGCAGCAAAAAAAATCGACCCGGTAGGCGCGGGCGTAGCGCTTGGAATTTCGTAGATAGGTCACCTTCAAACTAATGTTGAATAACTTTTAAAGTATAAATTTTTTGGACAAAATACAACGTGTTAATGAATTGACCAAAAACCTGATACACCCCATTTAAAAAAATAAACAATAATATGATTGAAATATATTTTATGTCGAAAGAATTAACAGTCTAGAAGTTATTCAACATTAGTTTGGGGGTGACCTATCTACGAAACTTCAAGCGCTACGCCCGCACGTACGCGCTACGTGTCAATGACCGATTTGATTTTTTTGCTACGGGCGGCGTACGCGCCAAATATTGTATTATAAATAATTTAGAAATGGGCTAGTATAAATGAAAAGAATATAACCTATATTAAAACATGGTGCGATCGATTCGAAAGTCGATTCTGAACAAACTACTTTCTAGTTTTCAGTCAATTGATTAACACGTTGTATACAAGTTAATGATGGGTAATTTGTGTGGTCCACTGGTCTGCTGATGTTACCTGACGGGAGGGGTCGGTCTCCTGAACGGCGGCTGCGGTCTGCTGACGAGAGCTGGTGGATGGGGTCGCCTCACTGGTGTCTGAGGCAGGTCGTCCGCGGGGATCGCCACGCCTGTGCCAAGGGACGGTGGCGCGGGCGGGGGCACTGGCAGGAAGAGATTACAACGAATTAAAAAAAAATAAAAAGATTTTTTTAGTTGCCAGCATCTTTACATGCGGCTCAACGGATCATCATGAAATTTTGTATACACGTTGTCAGGGATACAGAGAAGGATATACCTACTTTTTGTCCCGGAATTGAGGCGGGAACTCCGAAATTAACGCAGGTGAAACTGCGGGAACAGCTAGTCTAATATATATAAATCACGTGTCACGTTGTTTGTCCGCGATGGACTCCGAAACTACTGAACGGATTTTGATAAAATTTTGTTATCATTTATAATATGGTCCAACTTAAAAGATAGGATAGTTTTTATCCCGGAATTCCCGCGGGAACTCCGAAATTACCGCGGATGAAATCGCAGGGGACAGCTAGTAGTATATAAAATGAAGTTGCTTCCGCTGTCTGTTCGCGACAAACTCACTAACTACTGAACAGATTTTCATGCGGTGTTCACCAATAGATAGAGTGATTCATGAGGAAGGTTTGTGTTTATGGTTTTTCCCGGAATTCCCGCGGGAACTCCAAAATTTCCACGGGTGAAACCGCGGGGGACAGCTAGTTAAGTTGAGCAAAATGGACGTCAGTTTTATTTCTTCGTTTTACAAATTAGTTTATCGTGGTTAATATTGTGTAAAGGTGGTGGAATTTGCATAATAGTGATCCATTAGTGATGAACAGTGTGTGGAAACATTGAAATAAGACTAAAAGGGGTGTTTGCTTTTTTTATATTGGTTAGTAGGTTAGGTAGGTAGGTTGGTAGGTTATCGTTTTACTATCAAATTTCCTACAGAGCATCCCATTATAAGGTCCAATTGAGAAGAATCGCTTCCAGAAGTTCCGGTAAGATGTATTTCAATGTCGATAACTTCAGAACAAAAGAACAAATGAATTGGCTTTCAGGACTATGTTCCCTTTGCCTTCCTAGAAAGGGGTAAACTTAACCAAAAAAAAAACCTACCAGTATGTTGCGGTGTCTGCACCGCGGTCGGCTTGATGACCGCCGCGCTCTCCGTGGTGGCAGTGTCGAAGAGGTTCAGATACGTTCTCTTGCCGTCTATGGACACGAAGCGCTCGTCTCCGGTGGCCGATACGATGATGTCATCCGGCCCACCGGCGCCCGCGTTGATGTTGTGGATGTGCACTGGAATAGACAAGGGATTGGGTTTGATCATGTTTTTGGCAACCTTTTAACCCAACCCAACTTTTGGTTTAAGTAAATAAATCCTTAATATCACGAGCTTAGCCAGAGAGGGAGTTTTGGGGGTTCAAACTCCCCAGATATTATTATGACGCCCGTGCTATATATAAGTAGTTAAGTACATTGCTTTGTCCTGACTCTTGAATGACTGACTGACGGATCAACGCGCAGCCTAAACCGCTGATCGTAAAGACTTAAAACTTGGAGGGTGTGTTCTTCGTACGACGTAAGCATCCGATAAGAAAGGATTTTTTCAAAATTCAACCCTTAAGGGGGTGAAATAGGGTTTCTTTATTTTCTTTATTTTCTTTATTCCAACATGACAAGTATTTAACATTGATAGGACAATACACAATTACAGTTTGACGTGCACTTAAACTAATTAAATACCCTTAAACAATGTTGATCTATAAGGCAAAGTTTGTATGGAACAATGTGTTATCTTGGAAGAAATCTCAGATATATATTAATTTCCATTTATATCTACAGACATTGCGCGTGCCAGACACGTGCCAAGAAAAAAAAATGTGGGAATAAACCAACTATACACCGTTTATTTACAAAAAGACGTCTGCACAGTTCCGATGCCCTATTCACCCTTTCCGCGAATAAGGGCCTGTGTCTGTCCGCGTCTACGCGGTCGTATTACGATGGATGTGAATACGTTAATACGCACTGTATAGGAGAATAATATTTTGTCTGCCACGGAACGTGTCTGGCACGCTCAATGTCTGTAGATATAAATAAATGGACCTTAAAACTACAAAATAAATAAAAAATTCTCACCGGAAGCCCCTTTTCCACCTGGCCCCTGTATAGCTGATACGGTGACGTCAAATATCTCCCCGTAGTCAGGCCGCCCTGTCTCGACGGCTGTGACGATGGCCGCCTCAGGTCTAAACCTGGTGCCGTGCGGTTTGAAGTCGGTGTCGTCCAGAACGATGCCGGGCCGCGGCCGGTATGGTTGGTACGGAATTTCGGAGGCTGGAAACCACAGAGCAAATAAATTAACTACCGTTGCAAAGGAAGTTAGAGCGGATGCTCCAACTTGCCCAAAACTTCTTTTGCTGCCATCCCGAGTATATTTACCACAATATTCCCAAAGCTGTGAATTTTGAAAACAGGACTAAGTACAAATATAACTGTAAAGCGTTAAATAGATTTCCTTACGTTAGTGAATGTTTTAGTGTGCGATGAATAGTTTTGTCTGCGAAAATTACCCGGCGACACTGGTTTTCATCTGTTTTCATACTAAACTAAGTTGATGTCCCTTCTATCTGCTTATTTCTATTCTGTGGTAAAAACGATAGACTGCTCCGAGCGATTTCCCCCACCACTCCCACCACTGTCGTGGCAGGACGAGGTACGAAGTCGACGGGAGGGTGAGTTGAGAGTTTCCCTTCTTTTCGCCGTTATATGGTAGTTAGTATTCTTTCTAGGTAAAACACAAAGCCGCATCGCTCCTACATCGAAGGGTCGGTCGCCTCTCCTCATCCCGAGTCTCTACATCACAATCTGTGATTGATCACAATCAGTGTCTCCGCTGATAGATTTGTGGCGACTACACTAAATACAACGAAGCGACGAGTACTGACTATATGGAAGTTCTGAATCGCGCTAACGAAGTTTTCACACTGCACTGCGTACATACGACCTGCGACGATCTACAGTCGGAGCCGCAGTTCCCCGGGCATACCACCTCGCCCGGCGGAAAGATTCCCCTTTGGTGGCGGTCGAGCCATATCATCCATACTGCTCCCGCTACAGATTTAACGCGAGTTTGATATAAGTACCTAATCAAAATACAAATCTTCATCAATGGAGGAACGAACAGTTTTTGTGTTGTGTGCTGTACCGTTTTCCTATTAATTATCGTTTTTATTAATTTAGATCCCTCGAATGTAGATTCGACAACTTAATTTGAATAAATTTCTCGCGCATCTTACATCGTAACATTAATTGTGAGTTTTGTAAAATTACCTACTACTTTCTATCTCTGATGTTGAATAAATTAACTATCTGCCTATAGCTGTTATTAGTTAATACCTACCTAATGTTGGAAACTTACTTGGCAACGGTTGTGTGTTTATCGTTGAGGACGCTATGACATTCTCTGTGGTCGACATTTCATTGATTGTTGGTTCATGAGTGATCAGACCTTCAGTGGGCGTTGGGGACGCAACGAACGTCGAGCTGGGAGCTTCGGTCTCTTTTATCGACGCCTGTATAATATCAGTTGCAACATCGTTGACATGGGTTCTGTTAGTTCTATCATCAGTAATCTTAATTTTATCTTTATTTGGTTTATCTTTCTCGTTGCTGTATGAGGTTTCTTTCTTTTTCTCCTTTTCTGTCTTGGACGGTTTCTCGATTTTGTGTTTTTCCGTT
The DNA here is from genome assembly GCA_907165275.2 of Zygaena filipendulae. Lineage (NCBI taxonomy): Eukaryota > Metazoa > Arthropoda > Insecta > Lepidoptera > Zygaenidae > Zygaena > Zygaena filipendulae. The sequence goes on along the minus strand of OU015677.1, from coordinate 5,276,628 downwards.
GTAATCTTTTCCGTGGTCGTCGTTGGTTTCTCTGTGGTTGTGGTCGCTTTTTCCGTTGTTGTTGTTGTTGTAGGTTTTTCAGTAGTTGTGGTGGGTTTTTCTGTAGTGGTTGTTGGTTTTTCTGTAGTGGTTGTTGGTTTTTCTGTAGTGGTTGTTGGTTTTTCTGTGGTAGTTGTAAGTTTTTCAGTGGTCGTAGTCGGTTTTTCAGTGGTTGTAGTTCTTTCAGTTGTTGTCGTTGTAGAAGTTGTTGTTGTACTAGTAGTTGTATCAGCAACAGTAGTTGTTTTGTAATCTTCTTTGTTTATTTCTTCTGCCATATCAATTTCTGGTATGTTTGATAGAGTATATTCGTCTTTGTCATCCAGATCGGAATGAATTTTATTATCAGTATGACTAGTCTCTTTTACATTAACAATGTTCACTTCTTCAGGTCTTTCGTCTAAGTCAGGTATGTCGAAAGGCGGTGGGTGTGGAGTTGGCATATATATAGGCAGATTAGGCATGGGCCTTCGATTCGGTGGTCTAGGACGAGGTCTCTGCCACGGAGGCAGTGGCCTGTGCAGCCCTGGCCTAGGGGGAGTCAATGGAGGTACAATTTGTTCAGGCAAATTGACACCATGATGCGGTGGAAGATCAAAAGGATAGGGTGGAGGCGTCTTAGTCGGATGGTAGTTGTTTAAAGATGGTAGAGATAAAGTTAAAGGTTTGTCGAATTCCGGTAATGTTGGAGCATCTGATATCCTTGGTGGGCCCCGGTTGTTGATCCTGGAAGCCATCGGTCGGCCGGGTCTTCCATTTATGAGCTGTGAGTTGGCTTGAACGTTGACGTTTCCATTCAATAGCTTGACGAGTCCAGTGATGATGTTTTGTATCTCCGTATTCTGCCTACTCCCGTCTCTAGGGTTGGCTGTTGCGAACGTCGGTTGCACTGCAGTAGGCCGTATCCAGGGTCCCGCAGGCGGCAGCGCTCGCGCTCTCGGAACCCGGTTCCCTTCCCCCGGAAACTTGAAGTTGAATTTGTCACCGAACCCTTCGGACGACAGCACGATGTCGTCGTCGTTGACATCGTGAAAGTAATCTATAGTTTTCGTTGGCAGTATCTCGTAATACTTTCTCTTGTTGTGTAATTCTAATTCGTTGTCGATTTCGTTGTTGTTCGACGACGGTATTTCTTCTACGTCTATGGATCTCGACTCTCTGTTGTCGGGGCTCGCTGATCTTTCGACTATGACATGTTTGTCTTCTTCGTGTGCGTTGTTTGTGATCTCTTCTGGCTGATCGTTGACGTCATCAAGTTTGGAACTAGGTTCTATGTTAAAAGCTAATGTTTCAGTCTGACTCATCTGTAGAACTATGTCTTCCGGATGCTCTATGCTCGCCGATTTCGGCGACAGCTGTGATATTGTGTAGGTTTCTTCGTAACCTGAAACAATACAAAGACAATGCGTTTTTATAAACATTTCCGTAAATTACTTTTGGTGCTGTTCCAGTTTTAACAAAGTTTTTAGCTGTTCCCCGCGCTTTCACTCACGGCAATTTCGGAGTTCCCGCAGGAATTCCGGGATAAAAAGTACCCTATGTCCTTCTCTGTACTTCTGAAAACCGTTTGAGCCGTTAAGGCGTGAAAGCGTAACAAACAAACAAACTTACTTTTGCATTTATGATATGTATTAGTGAGGAAGTAAGGATTATCTAAGCTTGCTGCCTAACATGGCATAAAAAGCGGATTTAATGCCTGAGGTTAACTGGCATTCTGTACCAGTTAACCTTCAGGTATTGCAAAAGCGCTTATCTTAGGTATTGCTTTTATACTTATTATGTGTATGTAATATACCATTAAAATTTCAGCTAGAGCGGCAACAATTTTATAACGGCCGCTCGTTACAAACAAAAAGTGACAAACAAAGACAATAGCGCTTCTGTAGTGACGCAATCGTCACAGGCAGTCACATATCGCCGTCGCCGCGTCGCCTTAAAAAGAACAATACGCAACGGCACCGTCGCGTCGCACATACAGACAGAAAGATTGACAATATACTAATATTATAGCTACTTTCACCTAATCGTAATGTACATATTATACTGCCTGGTGTTGTGCAATCTTATAAATAACAATTTAATGCCAAATTTTTATTAGGTACTATAGCTGTGCCCCGCGGTTTCACCCGCGGTAATTTCAGAGTTCCCGTGGGAATTCTGGGACAAAAAGTACCGTATGTCCTTCTCTCTACCCCTGACAACGTGCATGCCAAATTTCATCCAAATCCGTTCAGCCGTTTTTGCGTGATTGAGTAACAAACATCTAAACATCCAAACATCCACATTTTCAGTAACTCTGTCTGTCTGTCTGCTACGCTTTCACGCCTTAACGGCTCAACCGATCATCATGAAATTTTGCATACACGTTCTCAGGGGTACAGAAAAGGACATAGGGCACGTTTTATCCTGGAATTCCCTCGGGAACTCCGAAATTAACGCGGGTGAAACTACAGCGGTACAGAAAAGGATATAGGGTACTCTAATCCCGGAATTCCCGCGAGATCTCCGAAATTAACGCGGGTGAAATCGCAAGGAACATCTAGTATTATTATAAACTAGCTGTGCCCCGCGGTTTAACCCGCGTTAGTTTCGGAATTCCCGCAGGAACGTTCTTTTTCTAAAATATAAAAGTATTCAAGTATTCAAGTATTTATTGCTCACTAAGCCTAAGTTACTCCTGCAGGAAGTGCGGCGTAGAGGTGGAAACAATGGCACATCTTATGTGCGAGTGCGATGCCTTGGCTCGTAAACGAATGGACCTCCTGGGGATGGCTTATCCAGAACCAGAGGACTTTAGGCTCTTACCCCTCCACTGCACACTAGCCTTCGCCGCCGAGGTTTTCAGGGAGTAGAGGGAGGAGCACAGGATGGGGATGGTACAAAAGATCCCAAGGGTCGAGGTGCCGAGGCTTTGCTTGCCCACCCCATTGCCTAAGATAAGATAAGATAAGATAAGTTACTCCTTATCATATCAGCTATCTGCGAGTAACAGTCCCGTTAATGAGCTTATTAAACCACTTCCAATTTAGGGAATCTAAATCGGATACAATGGGGATGTGGACTACTTTTGAAAATCAAAATTCTAATTAGTCCGTCAGTTAGAAAATAAAAAAACAATAGACACGTATTTTTTGCTTTTTCAAATAAATTAAAATATACAGAGATAAAGCGCATTAAAGTTTAGAGTGAGGGGGTCGTGACGTCACTAACCGCTAAAACCGCCATACAAACTGTCAGAATAGTGACGTCACGCGAAATTTCAACTCAATATATCGCCGTTATTTTTTGATTACGTAAAAAAAGAAAAAATACGTGTCCAATATTTTTTAATAATCTACAAGACGGACTAGAAAATAAAAATTAGTCCACATGCCCATATAGGGATCAGTGAGTGAGTGAGAGAGAGCGAGTGATCACACTACACTAAATTGTACTCTAAACCGACTACTCTACGGTACATTTTAATGTAGTGTGATCACTCGCTCTCTCTCTCACTCACTGATCTTAAATCGGAACCAATTCGTCTAACTTCGATTACACCTTCCGATTTCCTAGATTGGTGTCTGACAAATTGTAAAGTGTAATAACCGTTAAATCGGTCCAGCCGTTTCAAAGATTAGCCGGAACAAACAGACAGACCGACAGACAGAGAAAACTCACGCGGGTGAATCTCCGACACGGTTGGATCAGTTTCAATGGGACCTTCCCTGCTATTAAACTGATGTTATAACGAGTAGGTATATTAGGCTACCTTGGATAATACCTGCGGGAATTCTGAAACTCACGCGGGTAAAACCGCGGGGCACAGCTAGTCTTATACAACGTGTTAATGAATTAACTGAAAACTAGAAAGTAGTTTGCTCAGAATCAACTAGCGAATCGATCGCACTATGTTAAAACATATATTTATAGGTTATATTTTTTCCTTTTTACTAGCCCATGTCTAAATTATTTATAAAACAATATTTGGCGCGTACGCCGCCCGCAGCAAAAAAATTCGAACCGGTAGGCGCGGGCGTAGCGCTTGGAATTTCGTAGATAGATCACCTCCAAACTAATGTTGAACAACTTTTAAAGTATAAATTTTTTCGACATAAAATATTTTTTTATCATATTGTTGTATTTTTTTAAATGGAGTGTATCAGGTTTTCAGTTAATTCATTAACACGTTGTATATCCTTACTATTATAAATGCGAAAGTTTGCTTGTTTGTTTGTTACGCTTCGATCATCAATCATCATGAAATTTTGCATACACGTTGTCGAAGTTCAGAGAAGGACATGGAATTTTTGTGCCGAAATTCAAATCAAATCAAATATTATACTTTATTGCACACACAGCAGAAAACACATTTACAATTCCCGCAGGAACTCCGAAATTAACGCGGGCGAAGCCGCGGGGAACAGCTAGTAATTTATAAAGTGACAATGGGCTAGTTATAATAGGCATCTATGTATATTTTCGATAATTTAAAAAAGCAAAAAATACGTGTCCATTGTTTTTTATTTTCTAACTGGCGGAATAATTAGAATTTTGATTTTCATAAGTCGTCAAATCACTGTAGGTGATGATCCCATCATCATCAGATCCTGACTTCTTTACAATGGGACCAACTTGAAAGTTAATCAGTCCAGCCGTCTTCGAGGAGGTAATCGCGTAACAAAGATACACAAAAGAAAAACAAAAAGCACAGTCGAATTGAGAACCTCATCCTTTTTTTGGAAGTCGGTTAAAAAGAAATCACACTCTTTGTTATTTATGGGAAGTAAGTAGTTTATCAGGCACTCTTAACGAAATGCATATTTGTACCACAGAGAAAATGAATTAACTAGAGAGGACATACATATTTGTGTAGGGGACAGACGCGTTAAGCTCGCTAAGGAAGTTAGAGTAGTATATTTTTCACAATAAGCTATTTCACTTTTCTTTGTTTTCTTAATTCTATTTAGTCCATCAGTTAGATAAAAAAAAAATAATAGACACGTATATTTTGCTTTTTCTAATTAATGAAAATATACTTGGATAAAGCGCATTAAAGTTCGGGAGTGGGGGCTCGTAACGTAATAAGCAGGTAAAAACTGCACCTGCTTGTGACGTCACGCGACATTTCGACTCAACGTATCTCCGTTATTCTTGGCTAACGTAAAAAAATAAAAAATACGTGTCTAATATTTTTTATGGATCTAAAGGACGGACTAAAAATAAAAAAATAAGTCCAATAGCCTGTTTTCCCAGAACTATGATTTTTTTTATATCATAAGGGGCAAACGGGCAAGTGGTACACCTGATGGTAAGTGATTACCGCCGCCCGTGGACACCTGCAACACCAGAAGGCATGCAGGTGCGTTGCCAACCTGGAATGGGGATGGGACGTACCTAACCAAAATGTGTCCGTCAATTAAATTCGCCCGACGACACCGGTCTTCATTGATTGTTTCAATACCAAAATGAGTTGGTGTGTCCCTTCTATCCGTTTCTATCCGTTCCGTGATCTGTGCTCAACTAGGGTAACCATCGCGTCACGCTACACTTGACGACTATCTCCCAGCGTCTCCGCTCGTTCCACTCCGCTGGTCACACCTCAAGACGGTTTGTGCGAAAGATATACAGTATATATAGTTATTATACTATTATTAGAGTATACAATCGTGCGGGAACTCCGAAAATAATGTGCGTAACACCGCAGAGAACGGAGTAGGGTTAATAAAATGAATTAGCAAAAAGACAGGCAGACAGAATATATGTATTAAAGTTTTTAGATTTTCGCGTTTTGAGCACATTATATTATGTAAACTACGCGGGACTTGAACGCTCGCGCGGCTCGCTATCGACGCCGCAATGCTTTAGTCAGCCTGTGACCACGGCGTGATGCAACTCAGCCGAAACGTCAGGCAAAAAAGGTAATAAAAAACATCGCGTTCAAAGTCCCGCGTAATTTACATAAGAATATATGTACTTTCGCATTTACATTAGGGTATTTGTATGGATATCGATATATTTTTGTTGAGCACTGGAGATGTTACAACACATAGTATTTCGTTTATAGACTCTACTTCAACATCCAGCCTCCCATTATTATTCTAGAAAGAAAGAAAGAAAACTACATTGAACTAATAATAATAAACATTACATACATACATACAATATAAATACTAAATATAACAAACAAACAAACAAACAAACAATACACAACTTTTTTATGTAATTAAGAAATAAATAAATGCATTTATAGAACAAAATAATAATAAATATTTTCGACTATCGCCAGGCCGACACGACATATCTATACCAATATTATAAAGAGGAAAGTTTTTTGTTTGTTTGTTTGTTACGTTTCAACTCAAAAACTACTGGACCGATTTCAAAAAAATTCTTTCACCATTAGAAAGCTACATTATCCCTGAGTAACATAGGCTATATTGTAATCCGGAAATCCCGCGGAAACTCCGAAATTAACACGGGTGAAACCGCTCGGGACAGCTAGTAATAAATAAAAAGGCTGTCATCGACCACTTCGCCACAATAAGTCAATCAACTCTATATTCTTCTTCATCGATGTCTTCGGAATATTATGTTATCAGGGATCGAACTAGCGACCCTTGGTATAGCAGTCAGGTTCGCTACCAACTGTGGCATGCGCTGTCCGTGCATGGCTATAATATAGAACGAAGAGTAACCAACCACAAAAAAAGGATTTTTAAAAATCTTTTCTGTCTGTCTGTCTGTCTGTTTGCGATAATCTCCGAATCTACTGTACGGATTGTCATGCAGTTTTCACAGGTAGATTAAGCTTAGCCTGGAGCTACATATAGGCTTTGTTTCATTGAAATCGAGTGTCGGGAAAAAAGTTGTTGTATAAAAACCTTTCGCGCGGGTGAAATCGCGGGGCACAGCTAGTAATAAATAAAAAGACTGTCATCGACCATTTCGCCACAATCAGTCAACCTCGACTTCTTTGGAATATTATGTTAGAGCTAAGTATCAGGGATCGAACTAGCGACCCCTGACCGCTATGGTCAGGTTCGCTACCTACTATACCATGCGCTGTCCGTGCATGGCTATATGGCATATGGAGACAGTTACTCCAACGGGTGTTCATAGGTACTTAATACCGTTAAACGCCGCACGCACTGATGCAACAAATCGTATCCTCCATCAATCGATAAGCTACAATTAAGCATTTAATTAGTAATAAGGTATTGTAGAGGTTGAACGAGTAGAGTCAACTTCCATGTCCGCACTGGTTGGAAATACAAAATACGTATTATATATCTAAGTATACAACGTGTTAATGAATTAACTGAAAACCTGATACACCCCATTTAAAAAAATAAACAATAAATTGATTAAAATATATTTTATATCAAGAAAATGTATACTTTAAAAGTTATTCAACATTAGTTTCGAGGTGACCTATCTACAAAATTCCAAGCGCTACGCCCGCGCCTAGCGGTTCGAATTATTTTGCTGCGGGCGGCGTACGCGCCAATCATTGTATTATAAATGATTTAGACATGGGCTAGTAAAAATGAAAAAATATAACCTATATTAAAACATAGTGCGATCGATTCGCTAGTCGATTCTGAGCAAACTACTTTCTAGTTTTCAGTTAATTCATTAACACATTGTATATTGAAAAGAAAGCAATTTTTGAAATTTAGACGTCACCATAGCTGTTCCCTGCGCAGGACTTTTGGCGGGATTTTAGCAGTGACGGATGGTTGTTGACGAGTGAAAGCCGTATCGAAAACGCGCGTGTCACGTTTTTCGTTATTTCAGTCACTTTTCAGCATCTATTTTGGACCCTGAGCAGGAAACTGACTTTCAAAAGAGCCATATTTTAACTTGGGGAACAATCTAACATTGTCATTGGCGATTCGCCATAATTGAAGAAGTAGATGAAGAGATTGATATTATTAAGAAACATTGTCATTGGAAAATTACAATTATAGACGCCATTATTAAAGAAGAAGAAGAAGAAGCAGTGACGGACGTCAGTTTTATTTCTTTGTTTTTGCAAATTAGTTTATCGGTGATTAATATTGTGTGAATGTGGTGGACTTTGCATAATAGTGATCCATTAGTGATGAACAGTGAGTGGAAACAGTGAAATAAGATGATATGGGGCGTTCATCGGGAGGATGTCGTTTTACTATACAACTTCCCACAGAGCGTCCTATTGAGGTTCAACTGTGAAGAGCTGCTGCTAAAAGTTCCGGTAAAGCATCCAAATGCATATCACCAATGCATTTCGATGTATTAACTTCAGAAGAAGAAAAATACAATTGAATTGACTGTATGGACTTAGCTTCCTTTGCCTTCCCCATTGGGATTTAAATGCACTGCCTGTTCCCTGCGCTTTCACCCTCGTTAATTAGGGAGTTCTCGCGGGAACTCCCTGAAATTCTTACTCAACTATCTCCTAAATTAACTTTCAAATTTCAGCTTTATCGGTTTTTTTCAAGATTTCGTGTATATTTCGGAGTTCCCGCGGGAATTCCAAGATTATTATACGTATAAACCTTCCTCATGCATGACATGGCATGACTCCCTCATATATGTATATGAGGGAGTTTTGCGGATTTTTTTTCGAAAGGGCTTTATTCCGAAATGGTCCCATTTAAATTTCATATAGATAGATCTGATGATGAGTTTAGGAGACAGACAACGGAGCTCTCGAAGTCGTAATTTATTTTTGTTAAAATTGTACAATCGATTGTGATGTCCTATTCTATCGTTATTGGCAAAAATTTTATTTTCACCCGCGTTAATTTCGGAGTTCCTGCGGGAATTCGGCGATAAAAAGTACCCTATGTCCTTTCATAGGTACCCCTGATAACGTGTATGCAAAATTTCATGATGATAGCGTAAACAAACAAACATACATTCGCATTTGTACCCGCATATATACGAAATATTCGACACAAAAATAAATGACGTGACCTGCACAATCTTCGATTTTCGCCAAAAACTCCAATGTAGGTCTAATTGTCTACGGCTAATAGAGTTGAAGTAGCCTATAGTCTAACGGGCAAACCCAAATACTTATGCGTACCTACAGAAGACCACACCCAAGCCTTTGACTTTCTGGGTCATACAGAATACCATGCCTCCGCAATAGGCATGTTGCCGCGGTATGAAAATCTAAGTTCTATTTAGTCATTCAATTAGATAATAAAAAGATAATAGACGCGAATTTTGGCATTCTCAAATGGGCTATAATAGATGACTAAATTTTTGTTTTAATCCGGTTTGTAGATTAATAAAAAATATTGATTACATATTTTTTTCTTTTTTTACGTAATCAAAAAATAACGGCGATACATTGAGGTTGAAACGCGTGACGTCACTATCCGGTGCAGTTTGTACTTAGGGGTTCATGACGTCACGAACCCCACCCTAAGTTATATCTACATATACATGGACGCAGATAAGCAATAACATGTTAACCCACAAAATTAAGTTACCTATTCAGAACGATTTATTGAGAGTTGGGGAACGTTTTTTAATTATGTGTTTACCTTATTACATTGTTTAAGTTTGTAACTAAATATTGAACATAAAAAATGTCGACAGAAAATGGCGCTATAATTTTAAAACACGATTTACTCAAAATTTCTCCAGTGTGGGTTAACACACTATTGCTTATCTATGTCCACATATAAAATGCTCTGTCCTGAATGACTGGTGGATCAACGCACAGCCTAAACCGCTGATCGTATAGAACCCTGAAACTTGAAGGGTGTGTGTGTTCGTTGTGTGACGTAGGCATCCGATAAGAAAGAATTTTTGAAAAATTCAACCCCTAAGAAGATGAAATGAGGTTGCAAAGTTTGTATGGAACAATTCCACGGGAACTTCGAAATTATCGCGGGTGAAATCGCGCGGGACACCTAGTCAATGTATATTTTCATTAATTTGCAAAAGCAAAAAATACGTGTCCATTATTTTTTATTTTATAGTTTTTATTTATTTATTTATTTAAACTTTATGCACATCATGGTACAAAAGGCGGACTTAATACCACAGTGGCATTCTCTGCCAGTCAACCTTCAGGTAGAGCTCACTTGGCGGTGCATTTACGATATATATTTAGATAAAAACTCACATAGATATAGATACCCACATACATACATACATACATACATAGACACATAGACACATACATACATACATACATACATATATACACATATACATAGTTCTGACGGACTAATTAGAATTTTGATTTTCAAAAGTCGTCAACATCCCATTAAAGTTTAGGTGGGGGGGGGGGGGGGCTTGGGACGTCATAAGATGACGTCGTGACATACAGACAGACAGAGAGAAATTTTGAAAATTGATTTTTTGATGTCAGAACCGTATATACTTTCGCACGCATTTAGTGAAAAGCTGTCAATTTGAGATTACAAACGGACACATCAATTTTTAACCGACATCCAAAAAGGAGGAGGTTATATTTATAACTTACAGTTTTATTTACTGCTTTGTCCTATTATGTTAAATACCTGTGAATGTTGAAATAAAGAAAATAAAATAAAACATGTCTAGATGTACCTACCCAGTGATCTTCATCCAAAACTATCGCTCTACACATAACGATATAGTTAATCAACGGCATATAATTTCAATTAAGTACTTTCACTAAACTTGCACAACCGTATTCAACTCTGAACGTAACTGTGTTTTCCTTACGCACTTTCTTTTTATTTAGATGACTTGCTCAAATTTATAACGACCAACGAGTTCTTCATTTGTGATCAAATAAGAATTTGCTCTAACGGTGCGTACCGACTATGTAACATGTTAAATAACTTGTGTTGTATAACACATGTTATATGTCACATTGTTATTCAACATTGCAACATAAAACAAGACTGTACGCATAAGAATATAATATAGATATTGCAATATAACAATGTTATATAACCAACCATTGTCGTGTCTCGTTCTTCAGTGCTATGCTATCCACAATATCGTCCGTGAGAAGACGTTTCACTTGCTGCGGCAGCGACTGTTGTACTTTTAAATAATAAAAATAAAAAACTAACGTGACTATGTTATAACATGTTATAGGTATAGCGTTCAGGGTCCACATTAATTTTATCTGACACATGTTATTTAACAATGTTTAACATGTTTTGTTCTACCTACATACAGTCTGTACGCACCGTAAGAACGTAACTGTTTAGACTTTAGGATATAATTTCGAATGACAAAACCACAACCAAAAATGTTACTGCAACTTTTCATACCACGCTGATTTTAACGATAAAGATTGAATGTTCATACTATTTCGCGACTACCTCGGGAGCTCTGAGTGTCATGTGATACTCAGGGATACTGTAGCCCCAAGAATAGCAGACCTCAAGTGGCAGTGGGCGGGGCACATCGCTCCAAGAACTGATGACCGATGGTGCAGGAATGTTCTCGAGTGGCGACCACATGGGCGGACACTGGACCGACGACTCGGTAAAGGTCGTGGGACGCTATAGGACGCGGGAAGCGCAGGATCGGCCGCTACGGCGATCCTTAGGGGAAGCAATTTTTCTTTTTTTACCTGGGATAGATGCCTCTTCACTATCACCACCACTTTCTACCGGCATTTTGGTAGAAAATAATCCAAAACAATTCTTGATTTATGTTATGATGTTATGATTTATGTTTATGTGATAAAAATATTTAAAACTTTTAGGAGAATTTCAATATGGCGCCTTATTTGACTTCCCGCCCAAAAGTCCCCTTAGGGGAAGCCTGTGCCTAGGGTTGCCACTTTTGTTTGAAAAAAAAAATAGTATTTTTCCGAAAAAATGTGCAAAAATATTTTTTTATCCTTATGTATCGGGCAGTATTCATGCACAAATTATTGCTAATTTGACAGTTGACGTTTTGTTATGCGTTTCGTTCTTAAAATTCGCCGTGCCGCGCTGCGGGTGCGTTCCAGACCAGTCACAGCTGTTAATATAAAAAAGCGCGACAGTTGAATTAGGCATAAAAATATAGTATTTTTAGACATAGACATAGAAATAACTTTATTTGGCATCACAAAATTTCTTAAAAGTAATACATGCATCAAATTTAAAATGAATCGTATAGTATAGTTTCCGTGATGCCAAAATGTTTTCGTATTTTATTTTTCTAAAATATATGGTACAATTGACTGAAATATAGTACGATACTATATAATACTAGCTGTGCCCCGCGGTTCCACCCGCGTGAGTTTCGGAGTTCCCGCGGGGATTCCGGGATGAAAAGTAGATAGAAGCCGATTCTCAGACCTACTGAATATGCATATAAAATTTCATGAGAATCGGTCAAGCCGTTTCGCAGGAGTATGGGAACGAACATTGTGACGCGAGAATTTTATATATTAGACTAGAAAGATAGTAACGGGTGGCAACCCTGCCTGTGCCTAGCAGTGGACGTCTTTCAGCTGATATGATACCTGCCTACCGGGACTACCTCGGGAATTCTAAAAGTGTCCTGTGACACTCGGAGGCACTTTAATCAGTAGTTTCAGAAATTAACTTTCATGGTATCTAAACCTATGATCAAAACTTACTTCTTTATTATGTATGTTCTACTAGCCATTCGCCGCGGTTTTATCCGCTTTAATTTCGGAGTTCTGGGTTTTATGATATGTAGGTACAAGTTCGCTTAGTTTAGAACCCCGATTATTATGTAACTTTTGTTTCTATCATTTTTCGGTTGCAATCAAAAATTAGACGGTTTTGCGATTACAATATCCACGTTTTGACATCTACAATATTATCTAGCAATCAACCAAAATAAACAAACTTCAAAAGTTGAAAATGTCTAAACATCATTAATTATTAAAAAAAACGCTATTTTTCTGATTGAAACTGAAATATGAATGTAACAAAAGTTTTTTACTAAGTATTAAAGCCTTCGAGACTAGTTACGAAAACATGGTTTCTATGAGAACCGACACTAGATAGATGGACATAGATAAGCAATAGTGTGTTAACCCACACTGGTGAAATTTTGAGTAAATCGTGTTTTAAAGGTAGGAGCGCCATTTTGTGTCAAAATTTTTTTTGTTCAATATTTAGTTACATACTTAAGCAATGTAATAAGGTAAACACATAATTAAAAAACGTTCCTTAACTCTCAATAAATCGTTCTGAATCAATAACTCAATTTTGTGGGTTAACATGTTATTGCTTATCTGCGACCAGATATTGTGTGTGTAAATATTAATGAAGTCTACTGACCCTTCGCTAGCTGAGCATCGTGATCGTGACTTCAAATCTTTAACGGACGATGGTTTGATTTCCAATTGGTTCCAGTCCGGGATTATTAGTTACATAATTTTCAATCACGGTATATATTAACATTATACTAGCTGCGCCCGCGGTTTAACTCGCGTGAGTTTCGGAATTGGCTACTTGACCAAATTTTTTTTTATTCCGTCGTCGTGTAGATTAGTAAAAAGTATTGGACACGTATTTTTTCTTTTTTTACGTAATCAAAAAATAACGGCAGTTTGTACGGGGCTTATACTGAATAATGGCGTCACGAGTCCCCCAGCCTAAACTTTAATGCGCTCTATCTATGTTTATTTTCGTGAATGCTTAAAAAATGTATTCGAATTTGAATTCGCAATTCCGTGTGTGAAAGTAATTCGAGCGATCCAAAAATACGGCGTCAACCCCGCTCGTGTCTGCAATGTGGCTATTTGGCTTGGCACCGACTAAATTTTATTTATTTTTCGCTTTTAAGTTGTTTATGATAATTTATAAAGTGACTGTTTGTATTTGAAGAATTTCCACGATTTCTCCATGATCCCATCATCAGATCCTGACTTATTTACAATGGGACCAACTTGAAAGTATACCCATATCAAACAAAGAAAGAATTTAAAAAAAAACATACAGACGAATTGAGAACCTCCTCATTTTTTGGAAGTCGGTCAAAAATAGGACACAAAAGTAATTCATCAAAATCGGCCACGAATAAGAAATTATTCTAGTGATAAAATAACAACCCAAAATACTTAACAGCAAGGTGCATCGACCCCAAATCCTTCACTTCATGCTTGGCTGAACACATAAATTCTACAAGACAATTGTCTCTGTGTTGTTTTTAAAAGTCGAATAAGGCTATTTGATAAAAAAAAATTTCAATTCTATTTAGTTATAGATCCCGCAGGAATTCCGGGATAAAAAGTACCCTATGTCCTTCTCTGTACCTCTGTTAACCTCTGTATCGATTGAGCCGCTATGGCGTAAAAGCTTAATAGACAGACAGACAGAGTAACTTTTGCGTAGGTATCCTACTAATATTATAAATGCGAAAGTTTGTAAGAATGTGTGGATGGATGGATGGATGGATGGATGTTTGTTACTCTTTCACGCAAAAACTACTGGATGGATTTAAATGAAACTTGACAATAATATGGCTTATACATCAGATTAATACATAGGGTAATTTTTATCCCGGAATTCCCGCGGGAACTCTGAAATTAACGCGGGTGAAACTGCGGGGCACAACTAGTATAATATAAGTATACAATACAAGAATTGCTCGTTTAAAGATAAGTAGATATTAGTAGGTACAAATGATTTTTGGCATTTCCCATATTTTATCTATATCTATATACAGGTTGTTTCTATTTTGCTGTAAAATTCCTTACCGTTGACGACTTGTATTAGAATCGCGAATAAAACCGCGCCAAGATGGCACCTCCGCGTCCGCCATTTTCTTCCGCTAGCAGCCATCTTGTTTTGGCGGCGAACTTCACTTACACTTGTCCATCCGTGCTTTCACTTTAATCACATTATATTTGTCACATCACTTTGTTGTTCTTTAATTATGTTGATTAAGTACACTTAATATATTATATTGTTTTATTAATGAAAGATCACATTTGTTGATTTTGCGTCGTTGTATTCTGAAACGAAAGAAATAAAAGTTTAGATAAAGAGTTACGTATACATACTAAATTTGGAATATCCCTACTCAATATTATAAATGCGAAAGTAACTCTGTCTGTCTGTCGGACTGTCTGTCTGTCTGTCTGTCTGTTACGCTTTCACGCCTTAACCGATCATCACGAAATTTTGTATACCTACACGTTGTCAGGGGTAGAGTAGGTACTTTTTACCCCGGAATTACCTTGGGAACTTCGAAGCTAAGGCGGGTAAAACCACGGAGTGTAGAATATACAACGTGTTGCTTGGTTTCCACGATACAAACTTAAAGCTTAGTGTAGGTAGAATCAAGTAGATCAGGACCTTTATTCACTATGACCAACTACATTCTTTGACCATAACGCGTGTCCCAAAACACAATCCGATGCCAAAATAATCGAGATTAATATTTTTCACGCCATAATACACGTTGCTGAGGATTATTCCAACTAGTTCAGTAAGTTCGATGATCGAACATGACTGTATTTTTTTTGAAGTGAAACTTCTTTTTTTTTTCCACTTCTTTGAACGCGAGGTTTAGACAGCTTTTGGTCATAGTGAATGATAAAATTATGACTCTGTGTGTGGTGAAATGGATTATTATTATATTTTATTACTAGCTGTCCCCCGCGATTTCATCCGCGGTAATTTCAGAGTTCCCGCGGGAATTCCTCTATCCTATCTTTTAAGTTGGACCATATTATAAATGGTTACAAAATTTTGTCAAAATCCGTTCAGTAGTTTAGGAGTCCATCGCGGACAAACAACGTGACACGTGATTTATATATATTAGATTAACTAGCTGTCCCGCGCGGTTTCACCCGCGATAATTTCGAAATTCCCCCGGAATTGTTCCATACAAACTTTGCAACCCTTTTTCATTCCTTTGGGGGTGGGATTTCAAAAAATCCTTTTTTATCGAATGCCTGCATCATACAAAGAACACACCCTCCAAGTTTCAGGTCTCTACGATCAGCGGTTTAGGCTGTGCGTTGATCCATCAGTCATTCAGGACAAAGCATTTTATATATATGTAGAATAAAGAAGGAATATAATAGCAGATAACAGCAGATATTTAGGTATATGATAACATAACACAATATAACTGAAGGCAGGGAAAGGTATGGCCGAGGCTATTAGCTGAGCGACACATCTAGAACCAACTAGAAACTATTACAATTAATTGCACCAACATAGAAGTTGTACAGCATACCAGATATCCGTAGGGAACACGGAGCAGTGCCTGGGACTTGCGACCCAGGTGTAGGTTTAATGGGTACCCTTTCCAATGCATCAACGCTCACCTCCACTGCCCGTGCTCCAGACTTCTCACCGTTAAATAGATATAGATAGATAATGCGCAATGCGCACACGCATCGGAAAATCCGCAAGGCGGTCGTTGCGTAATTTAAGTCCACGACAGTTGTTACGGCGACGAAACGACATCCGCCTGCACTGTGAGGTGCAGGTGAGTCACTCTTCGTAGTCCAGTTTCGGTAACGAAAAATCCGCTTTCAAAACTATTCAATTACTTCGTCATGTGTACTTAACTACGAAGAAAACGGTTAATGGGCACGTTGACTAATTTGTATTTATTAGTCCGTCTTGTAGATTATTAAAAAATATTGGACACGTATTTTTTCTTTTTTTACGTAATCAAAAAATAACGGCGATATATATTGAGTTGAAATTTCGCGTGACGTCACTATTCTGACAGTTTGTATGGCGGTTTTAGCGGTTAGTGACGTCACGACCCCCTCACCCTAAACTTTAATGCTGTTTATCTCTGTATATTTTAATTTATTTAAAAAAGCAAAAAATACGTGTCTTTTGTTTTTTTATTTTCTAACTGACGTACTAATTAGCATTTTGATTTTCAAAAGTAGTCCACATTAGTTACGACTTACGAGTCCATACTGCACGTAATAAATTTTTAAACGACTTCCAAAGAGTGGGAAAATTCTAATTGGACTGTTTTTTGTATGTTTAAAAAAATATTAGAAATAGAATCCCTAAATCAGATACCCGAGGGGAATTGAAAGTTTATACATTGTACACTAGCTGTTCCCCGCGAGTTCCCGCGGGAATTCCGGGACAAAAAATACCCTATGTCCTTCTCTGCACCCCTGACAATGTGTATGCAAATTTTATGATGATCGGTTGAGCCGTTAAGGCGTGAAAGCTTAACAGACAGACATAAAGACAGACAGACAGAGTTACTTTCGCATTTATAATATTAGTAGGGACTAGTATAGTATTATATTATCTGTGGTAGGGATTTATACATTTTAAACGCACTCGCAACTCAACATTGCTCCAAAACATAATAATATAACCAACATTACCCATTATAACAAATTGAGAGTGTTTCCTACGAAATATCTCCACGAAATTCTTTATAGGTCCCACTTTATAATGGCTCCACTACATTATCGGCGAGTACAGACGATTATATACGCGAGCACGATAATGTAGAGGGCATACTCGGCTGTACTCGCCGATCATCGTATATGATCGCCTGCGACCCAAATTGTCGGTTTTTGGGCACGCTTCAAAGGAAATCGCCTGTGGTTGCGTTGAGGTGTCCACATTTAGTTTAGTTTAGTTTTCTCTCTCTGCGCTCACACCCGTGACGCCACACGCGGCACTAGCGGAAGACCAGCGTCGGGCCCCTAACGGTTCCCGGCTTATGCTGAGCTGCGGGGCTAAGATGCACAACACGATACATTTTGTATCGTTTTGTCGACGAGAATCGATAAAATGGCTCGATAAAATTTTATCGTGTTGCGCATCTTAGCCCCGCTGGTAGCCTTTTTGTTGCGTCACGCTGTCTGTGCTACATTTGTTAATGCATACTATTTAATTTATTGTCGTTACAAATAAACTTCATTTCATTTCATTTCACACTATCGCCGATCACACGATCACACGATCAACGACCATCGGCGATAATGTGGTGCAAGCATAATATTTATTTTTGATTCAATCAAACCGGTTTAATCATTGTCGATGGCTGAGACGGAGAGGTTTGTTTTTATGTTTTTCTAAAAACTTGTAGCGGCCAGTGTTACGTCTTTTATTTTTCGTTTCCATTTTGTATAAACTTATATTTTGTGGCTTTTGAGATCGTGTTGCATTGAATTTAGTTAGTTTACTTTTAGTTTTTTGTTTTGGCCAGCTTTAAAAATGATGAGTTTATCTTTTGATTACATTTACTTGTATTTCGGAACGAAAACGGCTGATTGAAACAAAAACGTCAACCAAATATATTCCTTTCGTATTTTAACGTTTCAACTTTTATTCATGGACTATATCGTTTGCTTGGTTTTCACGATACAAGCTTAAGTTGGGTCAGTGGGCTAAGGATTTATCTGCGTGAGTTTCGGAATTCCCCCAAAACCTCTTCAGGTAGACACGCAGAACAAGCCTCTGAAGTTACATCACAATCACATCACAGTTTGTCTGTATGTGTTCATTTGTGTTGTGTTTCTCCTTTTGCTTGAATAAATATTCTTTCTTTCTTTCTTTCAATCGGATCAATGTGACAACGTATTATCATCAAGCTGTGCCCCACGGTTTCACCAGCGTGAGTTTCGGAATTCCCGCAGGAACTCTGATAAAAGTAGCCTAAGTTACTCCTTATAACAGCAGCTATCTGCGTGAAGGTCCCGTTAAAATTGGCCCAACCGTTTCGGAGATATGCATCAACAAACAGACCGACCGCGACAGACAGACAAAAAATGTAACCTTTTGTTTTTTGTTATAAGTTTACCGTATATACTTTCACAGGCATTTAGTAAAAAGCTGTTATTACTTATTACGACATCACAAGCAGACAATTCGATCCTTATAGGTACTATTATTATACGAATGTGAGTTGATTTGTTTGTTTGTTACGCTTTCAAGTCTTAACGGCTCAACCGATCATCATGAAATTTTGCATACACGTAGTCAAAGGTACAGAGAAGGACATAGGGTACTTTTTATCCCGGAATTCCCACGGAAAATCGGAACTTATCGCGAGTGAAACTACGGGGAACAGCTAGTAACTATATGTATTGAAAAAAAAAATCCCGCTCCCGTCGTTGAACTTAAGGTCTAGTCAAGATTTCAATTCAAGTTTTGCGACTAAAAACATAAAACATGACTAAAAACATATTTTTTGAAGTGTTATTAAATCATTTAGGTATACCTACTGTACTTTTTGTCCCGGGATTCCCGCGGGAACTCCGATATTAACGCGGGTAAAACGGAAAACAACTAGTGTTATTTATATATAGATAGCTGACCCGCGCGCTTTCACCCGTGGTAATTTCGGAGTTCCCGCGGGAATTCCAGGATAAAATATAGTTATAAACCTTCCTCATGAATCACTCTATCTATTGGTGAAAACCGCGTCAAAATCCGTTGCGTAGTTTTAAAGAATTAAGCATACATAGGGATATAAGGACAGAGAAAGCGACTTTGTTCTATACTAAGTAGTGATATAACTATACAGCTAAATGTATAGATTTACAGCTGCTGAGCAGATTTGAATCCACACACGTGTTACGTATACTAAACAATCGCACCGTCCGTCCGCGGGTCTGTCCACAGTCGACCTAACGGACGACCCGAGCAGGTGGCGGCGCGTGACCCACTTAGTGCAGGAGTACCGTAAGCGTCAAGCGAATGAATGCCGAATGACAAATTAATCGATGACGACATATTATGCGTACCTTTTAAACACCGGGTATAAAGCAAGGTTTAGACGAAGCCAGTGTTGGCTGCCAGTCCAGCGCTGGCTTGTTATTGGACTCGTATAAACAGTTTTTCAAGACAAGCCAGTGCTGGCTGCCAGTGACCTCCGCCCACGAGCCCCGCAACCGCCGCGCCAGTCGCTGGCGCTTATCCGTAGAGTGAAGCGTGTTCACACCACAAGAATAATCCAGGAGTGAAATGAATTCATTGACTTCATCGAAACGACACGGGCCAGGCCAGCGCAGGCTTGTATGAGGACTGGCGCCAGCGTTACTGGCTTCGTGGCCCGCAACCCCAGCGCCAGCGTGAGGACGCGTGTAGACACATCGCGCCGGTCGCTGGCGCTTATCCGTAGAGTGAAACGTGTTCACACCACAAGAACATTCCAGGAATGAAATAAATCCATTGGCCTCATCTAAACGACACGGGCCAGGCCAGCGCAGGCTTGTCTGAGGACTGGCGCCAACGTTAGGTACTGGCTTCGCCTAAAGTCTAAACCATGCTTTACAGTCAAACCTAACGAGTCCAACGACGGGCCGTTATTCTGTACTACTAGTACTGTAGTATGTCCCTGCTATTTCACCCGCGTTCACATTGCGTAGGTGGTATGCAAAATTTCATGCAGTTTCACCCGCTTTAAATTGCGGAGTTGCCGCAGGAATTCCGGCATAATGTACTTTTATGCCGAAATTCCGGGATAAAAGTAATATTATGCCCTAATGACGTAAGTAAGGTTGTATGAAATTTGTCTGACATTGTTGTCGTATGCTGTGCAAATTATCCTACTAATATTATAAATGTGAAAGTGTGGATGTTTGGATGTTTGGATGTTTGTTACTCAATCACGCAAAAACGGCTGAACGGATTTGGATGATGGCGTGCACGTGGTCAGGGGTACAGAGAAGGATATAGGGTACTTTTTATCTCAGAATTCCCGCGGGAACACTGAAATTAACGCGGGTGAAACCGCGGGTCACAACTAGTATATGATAACTTTTAACTGACAGCGTGCTACTGGAGAGTTGGTTGCGCAGCTTCTTCCCTTCAGCCATAGCACTAGGAAGCTGTGAAGGGTGGATATTTTATGGGTGCTGTCATAATAAATGTAATTTTATTGACATCAAAAAGATGTGGCTCTTTTTGATGTCAATAAAATTACATTATGGGCCAAATTTAAATAAACTATTTTACTTTATTTTAAAGCCTGAAAGCGTAACATTGTTTCTTACGTTTTACAATAGGTTTTCAGGCGATGATTTTGAGAATAATTTTAATATTAGTTGGGTAATGAAACAATGGATGGATGTCTATGGGCGGCGGTAATCACTTATCATCAGGTGTACCACTTGCCCGTTTGCCTCGTATGACATAAAAAAAAAATTATGACTATTTTGAAACTTGCACACTTTCCACCATACCTAGCTAGCTCAGCAATAGAGCTGAGTGTTAACACTTTACGACCAACTGCAATGATATGCGGGTCTACGTAGGTAGGTATTTGCTTGCAAATTGCAATGTCTAGCTTTCTAACATTTGCTTCTAAAGTTTTACTAGCCGTTGGATATCGAAAGCGAAGTGGTGGACTGCATTGTTTTGCAAGCAAGTTTTGCAAGTTGCATCATTCCAGAGAAAACTCGGCACTACCTGCCCCCTTAGCCAAGTTTACAATCTATGATCGTTGGAGGCATCAGCTGTGGGCGTCCAAGCTAAAAGATACCAGTTCTCGGCATTTAGTTTCCGAGATATACGAGGTTTTGTAAAGTTGGATGAAAAAATTGCTTCCGCGATTTTAAAATCGATCTGTCTATCTGTCTGTTACGCTTTCACGCCTTAACGGCGCAACCGATCATCATGAAATTTTGTACACACGTTATCAGAGGTACAGAGAAGGACATAGGGTACTTTTAATCCCGGAATCCCCGCGGGAACTCCGAAATTAACACCGGTGAAATCTCATGATATTTTGCTTACCTATACACGTTGTCAGGGGATACAGAGAAGGGGACATAGGGCACTTTGTATCCCGGAATTCCTGCGGGATCTCCGAAATTACCGCGGGTGAAACCGCGAGGAACAGCTAGTTTATTAATAAATGCTAAATTTTCTACAATTTCATAATATATTTTAATCTACAATAATATATAAAAATATAATTATGTAACAAGCAAGTAAAAGTATGTTTTTTTCACTCAGAATTTTTATAATGCTTGTCTTGTAGATTAATAAAAATATTGGACACGTATTTTTTCTTTTTTTACGTAATCAAAAATTTCGCGTGACGTCACTATCCGGACAGTTTGTATGGCGATGGCGGTTTGAGTGGTTACTTGGTTAGTGACGTCACGACCCCCTCACCCTGAACTTCAATGCGCTTTCTCTGTGTATATTTGAATTTATTTGAAAAAGCAAAAAATACGTGTCTATTGTATTTTTTTATTTTCTAACTGACGGACTAATTAGAATTTTGATTTTCAAAAGTAGCCAACATCCCCATTTATCCCAGCTGTCATGGGAAGGTTGGCTACAGGTTGGCTACATAAATTAGCCCTTTCGTCAATTGCCGTCGTACAAGCTAGCGGCCTACTGACCGCCGGGTAACCGGTTCGTATCCCGAACACAACTATTTGGGTCACCGAGACCGCACGTATAATTAAATCTACACTACAGATAATATAATACTTCTATACTAATATTAAAAAGAGGAAAGATTTGATATTTTGTTTGTTTGTTACGATTTAACTCAAAAACTACTGCTGGACCGATTTCAAAAATTCTTTCACCATTAGGAAGCTACATTATTATTATCCCTGAGTATCTAGTATAGGCTATATTATAATCCGGAATTCCCGCGGGAACTCCGGAATTACTGCGGGCGAAACCGTCCTACTAGCACAGACTATCTTCAACGTCAACTCTCGCCGCCTTTTCTGGTCACATCAACTACCTAGCTTTTCCGATTGTTTGAAACTCTTATGAGGGTTTTGTTCCATCTTACTTAGGTACGTGATCAGAATTCAGGTGGTCGGTCGATTGCGTAATTTACTAGCTGTGCCCCGCGGTTTTACCCGCGTGAGTTTCGGAATTCCCGCAGGAACTTCAAAGAAGCCTAATTTATTTCTTATAACATCAGCTATTCGATGAAAGTTCTATCAAAATGGTTCCAACCGTTTCGGTGATTAGCTGTTCCTGCGTTAATTTCGGAGTTCCCGCGTGAATTTCGGGATACAAAGAACCCTATGTCCTTCTCTGTACTCCTGACAACGTGTATGCAAAAGTTCATGATGATCATTTGAGCCATTAAGTTGTGAAAGCGTAACAGACAGACAGACGGATAGACAGACAGACAGAGTTACTTTCGCATTTATATTTATATTATAAGTAGGGAGAGGGATTTGGCAGTACTGGAGTAAATTTATTTATTATACCAATTCCAATTTGTCGTTTTATGGCTCTACCGATTTCATGGTGATTCTGCCAATGTCAAGTTTGAAGAGACACGGTATGTAAGGCTGCTTGGCCAGTGATTCCATAATTAGCGTTTATTTATCAGATTATATTTATATATTATTTAAAACGATAAAAAAGTCACAAATGTGACATTTAACTTTTAAGTAATTCAACTGCGCCATCTCAATCTCAACTCAAACGTCTCAAACTACTCAAAGTTTAGTCATAGTCAAACCTTTTAAAATCTATCTTCTATGACTATTATAATAAAAGAGTAGAATCCGCGATTCTGTACATTGAATATTTTTACCTAAAATTGAGAGGGGTGATAAAAGAAGTCATCACCAAGCCCAAAAAAAGTTTTTAAAATTCTTTTCTGTCTGTCTGCTTGCGATAATCTCTGAATCTACTGAACGGATTGTCATGCGGTTTTCACAGGTAGATTAAGCTCAGCTTGGAGCTTCATAATTCATATTGGCTTTGTTTCATTGTTTGAAATCGGATCGGATGTCCGAAAAAAAATTTGTTGTATAAATACCTTTCAGTTTTCACGCGGGTAAACCTAACCGCTTGGCTCAGAGCTAGTTTTTAAATAATTAGAATGATCTCAGCTACATGCAAATAAAAAAAAACCATGTAGAGAGCATTCTTTCAAAAATTAATTAGAGATTTTTGACATTTAATTGTTTGTATATAGTTTAAGTTCAAGTAATATACTTTACTGGGGATAAACTTGATAGCTTGTTTTTTATTCGAGCCACGCCATCTACAGCCGCGTCAACGAAACTATGGCTAGGAAGCAGAAACACAGAACAAATATATAATTAACTAGTTGCTCCCCGCGGTTTCACCCGTGTTCATTTCGGAGATCCCGCGGGGATTCCGGGATAAAAGTTGGTACCCTATTGAAGAAACTATATTATTGTAAAGTTTCATTAAAATCCATTCAGTAGTTTTTGCGTGAAAGAGTAGGTAACAAATATACATCACATACAAAGCAGGTAACAAATATATGTTACATAAAAACTATCGCGTTTATAATAATACTAGCTTTTCCTCGCGATTTCACCAGCTGCGGTAATTCTGGAGCTCCCGTGAGAATTTCTGAATAAGAAGAGAAGAGAGAATTTTCAAAATCGGTTCAGTAGATCCAGAGATTACCCCCTACAACATCACCAACTCACAAACTCACAATTCATAAACTTTACCTCTTTAATTATAAAGAAGTATAGAATGATTATAGTCACGCGTATTCTGCACTCGCAATACACATCGCATTTTATCTAATGCACCAGCAGCTTTAGAAAAGTTGACAATCTTTAATCGTTAGATATCGCCAAAGATAAGGAACTTATCGTCATGTCACGTGTCACGTAGAAAATTGGCTACGATTTTCGTGACTACGTGACGCGACTGTAAGTTCCTTAGAATTTTTCGTGACTATGTGACGCAACGGTGAGTTCCTAAGAATTTTTCATGACCCCGTGACATGACGATAATTTCCTTAGAAGTTTTCGTGACCACGCGAAATGACGATAAGTTCCTTAGTTTTCTATAGCGATAACAAAAACAATTGTCATCTTGGCTAAGGGTGCTGCATCGATGGCGTATTCACTATGACGAACCTAGTCCATAACGCGGTGCGGTTCCCAAATACACAATAGCAAACGCACCAGGGGAGCTAATAAGTAACTTTTGTTTCTATCATTTTTGGGTTGCAATCGAAAACATGGCGGTTATGCGATTACAATAATAATATGCACATTTTGACACCTAAATATTTAGCAATCAACCAAAATAAACATACTTACCCACTTCAAAACAACTTCAAAAGTAGAAGCTGCCTAAACATGATTAGCACATGAATCGCAAAATCGCTATTTTTCTGATTGAAACTGAAATGGACATAGATAAGCAATAGTGTGTTAACCCACACTGGAGAAATTTTGAGTAAATCGTGTATTAAAATTATAGGGTCATTTTCTGTCAAATTTTTTTTATTCAACATTTACTTACATACTTAAACAATGTAATAAGGTAAACACATAATTAAAAAACGTTCCCTAACTCACAATAAATCGTTCTGAACAGGTAACTTCATTTTGTGGGTTAACATGTTATTGTTTATCTGCGTCCAAATATGATATTGATGTTGATAGATGAACATAGATAAGCAATAGTGTGTTAACCCACACTGGAGAAATTTTGAGTAAATCGTGTTTTAAAAGTAGGAGCGCCATTTGTGTCAACATTTTTTATGTTCAATATTTAGTTACATATTTAAGCAATGTAATAAGGTAAATACATAATTAAAAAACGTTCCCTAACTCTCGATAAATGGTTCTGAACCAATAACTTAATTTTGTGGGTTAACATGTTATTGCTTATCTGCGGCTAGATATAGATGATATTATGATATAGGTGAAATTTTGCATACATTGTCAGGAGTACAGAAAAGGACATAGGGTAGTTTGAACCCGAAATTCCTGCGGGAACTCTGAAAGTAACGAGGATAAAACTTCGAAGAAGCGCTATGTACCTAGTTGCGTATTTTGTTTTCCCCCCACAATACTTGTACGGCGGGTACTAATCGATAAATGTATAACAGCTCTACATTATCGTTGCAAAGTTGTCGTCGCTTCAGTTGGCGTCATTAATTAATTTCTAACAGTTAATCTTCACGGTTGCACACAAGTGGGTGAGCACGGGGAGAAGTTGGCGGAGTACCTACCTAGTGTATAGCAAAGAGATACCTGTGTAAAAGATTGTAAACTGAAGTGGTTACACTTGTGTGAGTATCGCACCTCAGCATTGCGTCACTCAGTGAAAAAGCTTTCTAAGATAATTGCTTCTATAGTTTCAGAAATTACCCCCAATTAGGGTTGCCACCCGTACTATATTATTGTATAAGAGATTGTTGTCGTACTATATTATTTCGATCAATGGGCTAGTTGACTAATTTTTTTTAGTCCGGTTTGTAGATATAATATATTGGACACGTATTTTATCTTTTTTTACGTAATCAAAAAATAACGGCGATACATTGAGTTGAGATTTCACGTGACGTCACTATCCGGTGCAACAAGTAGGCCTTCTCTTGCTGCCTCCCCGAAGGGGAGGCGGCAGAGGTGTCTGCGTGCAGTTTCAGGTGCAGTATCAGGTGCAGTTTGTATGGGGGCTTATTATAGCGGTTAATGACGTCACGAGCCCCACCCTTAACTTTAATGCGCTATATCTATGTATATTTTCATTAATTTGAAAAAGCAAAAGATACGTGTCCATTATTTTTTTTATTTTCTAACTGACGGACTAATTATAATTTTGATTTTCAAAAGTTGTCAACATCCCTATTGTAGATACTACCTATAGAAAAATAATATAATACGTTAAAATATTCTTTATTATTTTATCCCTAATTAAACTGTCGCGCTTTTTTATATTACTTACCGCCGCACTCAGAGTCGACTTTAATGATTACTTAATTAAGTATAGATTTTTAAAACAAAACTGCCGCAATCAGACAAGTTTTATAAATTAATGTTAATTGGCATTTAACGAGATGTAACTTTATTAGTTAAATGCCAATTAAAATTAATTTATAAAACTTGTCTGATTGCGGCAGTTTTGTTTTAAAAATCTTTACTTAATTAAGTAATCATTAAAGTCGACTCTGAGTGCGGCCGTTAGGTATGTACATAACTGTGACTTGGAACGCACCCGCAGCGCAGCAGCCTGACAACGTGTATCCAAAATTTCATGATGATCCGTTGAGCCGTTGAGGCGTGAAAGTGTAACAAACAAACAAACAAACTCACTTTCGCATTTGTACCTAATATTAGTAAGCCTAAGAATATCATAGACCTATCTATAGGCTATGAGTTACCTACCTACCTAAATTCCTAACAAATGTCCTAACATAAGGACAAAACAAATCAAAAAAGAAATAATAAAAACTATCTCAGATATCGTCAATAAATTTCTCTTTTCCACATTCCGTTCATTGCTTCCCCGTTTTTACTTCTTCATATAAGTACAATTTCCAAAAAATAATTCTTAGTGCTACCTATATTGATATACCATAATATATAGTAAATCAAGTAGAAGTAAATCAATGGCTACCTACGTAAAGAAAAGGAAGCCCTTTATAGGCTGTAACCAAAAACAGTTTCTAGACAGTCCTTTTTCAATTAGTCTCGCAAGGTCCGGTTACGGAGGTATGTAGGTGTAGGTTTTGAACACATTTTTTATGCATGTTGAGGACGCTCTGTATCAGTAGGGTCTATTCTATTATAAAGAGATGGGTTTTGGTCCGGTATTTACGGACATTTTGACTTTTTTGAGTAAATGCCCGAGCCCGATAGACGCCGGACCAAAATCTCTAGTAGTTAGTATATTATCTATGCAAAGTTAGTATCTTTTTAATGTATGATACCTAGACTATAACACTAAATTTATTTAGTAAAAAGTTAGATTATTATTTTTATTAGATTAAACAAAAATATTGATTACCTTACCAAAATTAGAATAACAAAAACAGCTGTTTTATAACGTAAACTAAAAGTAGGTAGGGTAGGATGTGAGTCGCAAAAATGTAAAACACCACACGTAGAACTAACCAAGTCCAACTTTCACATTTTTACTTCACGCGAACACACAAGACGTACTGTATAAATAATGACTGTTGGTCAAACACAAAAATTTAATTAGAAATTTTAAAATTAATTTCACACAAAATCTCTTTTGAAAACAATAATTGGCTATTTTTTGGTGTAACACGGATGTAAAATTTAAATTGTTTAATTCGCGGCCATTTTAATTCAAACATGCGCGCGCAGTTGCGTCCGATACCGACTGCCGCGGCGCGAAATGAAATCTCCCAAGCTATTTGCTAGAAAGAGATGAAAGATCAGAATCGTACGTGTGAGAGCTAGATCAATATAGGGTGTCTACCAAGATAGCGGTATTTTTTTCTCCTTTCGCGCGTCAACTTTCTAAACACAACGTTTGTTTTCGTTATGTTATTACTTACGTATGCTGACTAAAATAATTTAGATATAACATTATAATTTCTCATACACTAGTTATAATTTCATGATATTTTAATAGTAAAATCAAAATATAATACTGAAACCTACGTACAGTCTACCCACACTTGAAGCAGTGATGGTTGCGTAGTGCGTACTTACTGTAGAGCTACATCACTACTTGGATATTATGAAGCATAAATTCGTGCTCTAGTAATAAGGCTCGTTGGTCTAGGGGTATGATTCTCGCTTCGGGTGCGAGAGGTCCCGGGTTCAAATCCCGGACGAGCCCGCCGTCTTTTTGTATCTTGTTTTCATGGTGCATTGTACCTACTTTGATATTATGAGAACGATGGCTTTGTAGTTTTTAGATTTGGCACCAGTAATTCAGTTTATTTTATATGCATTTCGGCTATTTTGATAAAAGAGTATTTTGGATTTTATTCGTGAATGGACTTCATAAATGTTACTAATTTGTAGGTAATAAGTATGTAGGTATGGATGTTTGTTACTATTTCACGCAAAATCACCTGAAGGATTTTAATGAAACTTTAAGCTTAGGTATACATCAGAATAACGCATGGATCCTTTTTATAGCGGAACTCCCGCGGGATCTTCGAAATTATTGCAGATGAAACCGCGGACTAGTCTTTCATTCTTTTTATTTTCCAATGTACAACAAGAGATGGCGCTGACTATAGTTACAGTGGCGAAATTAAAAACATTTGCAGGCTACTAAAAGAGTTGCGCCCAGAATGACGATGATTATTATTTTTGCCTAATAAAATCGAAAAGGAGCTGGAAGTTTAATGCTACGTAATAGGTATGTATTTCATCTTCCAATGTTGGTGTATCTATTCAACAAAAGATGGCGCTTGTACCAATGACAAAAACATTTGAACGCTACTGAATCTAGAGTAGGAGGCTACCTAACGTCACAAATTAACTAGACCTACGTTATCAATATGGTCGGGACGGTTCACTATTCACACCTTCACGCTAATAGAATAGAGAAAAAAGCAATTTAGAAATGTGATTACCTACATAATATTTTAGAAATCATCGTATCATGAAAGTTTTTAGTAGGAACCTGTGACAAAGGTTCCGCCACTTTTTTTAAGTTCTTAAAAAAATACCTATTAAAATTAAAAGTCATCTGTAACAACCAAATATAAAGTGAATTTGTTTAGGTAGGTACCAACTTACAATTTTGGCCAATAAAATTTATACTGGCGGTTTTTTTTGCACATTAAGTATTAGAGGATGCACATTGAAATAATATTTAATAATTAGATTTTATTCCTTTAAAATTTTATTTCGTCTGAGAGATACACAACAAAATTATCTGCACAAAAATTAAATTTGGGTTTTCAGGTTTTCAGTTTCCACTTTCCACCAAAATGACAGCCTCGTGTCAATGATGTTAAAAAAAAAAAAAAAATTATTTGTCATTAACTGTCAAGTGTCAAAGCTCAATACAACAACAAAATACAAAAATCACAGGTCGAATTCGGATTCGGAATATAAATAAATTTTACAATATATTAATAAAATTCCAAAGAGAATAAACTACGTTCAGTTAATTCGTTATTTTACACAAACTGAATAAAATAACTAGAGCATGTAAATAATTGTAAAAGAGCTAGTTGGTCTACATAACAATTAAACAATTTTTTCGCCTGTGGAGTGTGGAGTGTGTAGCTGACCATAAAAACCGCTTGCATCATATAGTTATGTCGGATAAGACCAGCCAAAGCGGTAGTTCATCCAAAAATGCACCAGCCAACGCTTATTTTAGTGATGCCAGCGGGTTATTTCACACCACAAAGAAGTACGAGGAATTAAATGTTATAGGAACGGGTAAGTTCTAACCTCAAAACTGCATGTGCCGGTTGGCGGTTAGATTCTTTAATCGTAAAAGAGGTATTTTAGTAACTAACCCACAAATTAATGCCAAACCTATCCACCATGCCCAGAGACGTTAAATTTAGCAGATCCATTTTCAAATTAGTAAATTGCATTGCTAGGTATGTATGGATTAAGGAAAAGGAACTCGTGAACTACCTACATCTATGTCAATGTATTCTATGCCAATGGATTACCGCAGCTTCCTATCAGTCAAAGAATTATTAGAATTGGTTCAGTACCAGTTACTTACTATACTTTGTAAAATATCGCACGATGTTAAAAAATATATTTATTAGGTTCAGGTTTGAGATCATATAGAAATTCGATGTAGCTAGTTGCAGATATTTTATTCAAGAACAACACGTCAAAAACTTTAAACCGAAACAAAAGGCTTAATTTTTTTAAATAACGGTTCTAAATTCAAAACTCCATTCCATAACACAACTGGACCGTACCTGTGATCACAAACTAGTAAATAAATAAATAAATAGTTCCCGAATTACAAACTTTACTACTACTACTATGCTAACTGTTTGCTGGGTTTTCACCTGCATTCATTAATGGAAACTCTATGGAATCCATTCTTAGCTGATGTCTATATACACTATACCTGCCAAATTTTAGCTAAGAGATCTAGCTTACATTATTTGCAACTTAGGTCTTGAGACACTCTGTTTTTCAATCTATTTTAAGTAGAAAGGGCTTGTTCTGTTTTTATATGTCAATCATCCACTCTTACTGTACCTTTAAATATTGTATGAACTTTCTTTTAAAACCTATTATAGGTGCTGCTTGTGCTGGTTTCTTCATGAATTCCATGTTTTTCTTTTCAGGAGCTTATGGAACGGTTTACAAAGCGAGAGACCTCTACAATGGTGGTCAAATAGTTGCTATGAAGAAAGTCAAAGTAGCATTGACCGATGATGGAATTCCTCTATCAACACTTAGAGAAATTGCATTGTTGAGGCAGTT
This sequence comes from Zygaena filipendulae, assembly GCA_907165275.2. NCBI lineage: Eukaryota > Metazoa > Arthropoda > Insecta > Lepidoptera > Zygaenidae > Zygaena > Zygaena filipendulae. The sequence goes on along the minus strand of OU015677.1, from coordinate 5,245,565 downwards.
AGAGACATATAGGCATCCTAATATAGTGAGGCAAGTTCAGAGATAACAAGTTGAGATATCTATATGTATATTCCATGTTGATATATGGATGAGTATGGCACAGGACCAATCTCAGTTGAGACTTGCTTGGTCTGTCGCTTGCTGAATGTCCGAAACTTACATGAGTAAAATCAAGGGGCACAGCTAGTTTTAAATGTTTTAGTGTCTTTATGGTAGCTGTAATGACCATATTTCTGATGATTACACATGTACTAGAAAGTAGAGATATCATCAACTAAATTGTGGGGAATCCAACTGTCTTGTTTAATGAATGTATACAACACTTCTTTTTGCAGACTGTTGGATGTATGCCATGGCGGACCCAACGTGACAAAAGATCAGCAGCTAGTTCTGTTCCTGGTGTTTGAGCATGTGGAGCAAGACCTGGATTTGTATCTGAAGAAAGTGCAGATGCCACTGTCAGAAAATAGGATCAGGGTAATTATATTTCTGTCAGGGTAATTAATTATGTATCATTCTGTCAAGGTACTAATTATATATCTGTCAGGGTAATTATATATCTGTCAAATCACTAATTATATTTCTGTCAGGGTAATTATATATCTGTCAAATCACTAATTATATTTCTGTCAGGGTAATTATATATCTGTCAAATCACTAATTATATTTCTGTCAGGGTAAGTATAAATATCTGTCAAATTACTTATAAAATTTCTGTCAAGGAAATTATATATATTTGTCAAGGTACTAATTATACATATATTATTATCTGTGAGAGTAATTATTTATGTATCTGTATGTAATTGTATTTTTTGTCTTGTCTTCGACTTCACAAGGATTTTGGTCCTAGATTTTTACTTTAGACTATTCATGTTTATTTTTTTTTGTTATTTATACTTATTATAAAGTAATAAGTGACACATTAAAACGCAGATTACTCTGTTTTCGATTAACGTCAACACAACACTTGTTTCAGAGCATGTCGTACGACATCCTATCTGGTGTGGACTTCCTCCACTCGCACCGGATAGTCCACCGGGACCTCAAGCCCCACAACCTGCTGGTCACTGCCGCCGGTCGCATCAAGCTGGCGGATTTCGGTCTCGCCAAGACATATGACATGGAAATGAGGCTTACCACTGTGGTGAGGATAAATAACAATCAAATTTATTACTAAGTAGGTTTAAGAGGCTAGTGTCCAAAATTTTAGTTTTCAGTCTGTCTTGTAGAGCCACACCTTCCAAGTTTCAAGTCTACGACCAACGGTTTAGGTTGTGCGTTGATCTGTCAGTCAGTCATTCAGGACAAAACATTTTATATGTAAGCAAAATTAGCTGCAAATATTTACAGGGCTGAAAGTATACCTTATAACAAACAGGATGAGCGAAAAAAATAATATAAGTTTGCTAGTTTTACAGAATATGAGGAAAATAATTTCATTGAAAAAACATTACAACTACATTCACAAGGTACACAATACACGTAGCTCATTAATACATACGTATACAAGGCGCGCGCCACGCACACAGCGCGCAGTGCATCAGCTGATCAGCCCGACCGAGGTCATTGATCTTAAGATAGCGGCGCGTGGCGATGTGTGAGTAAAGCGATTGAGCGGCAAGCGCCTTTTCTTTTTGATTGATTTATTATGTTCGAAAAAAAAAAATTTTTTTTATTTCATGTTTAAACGTTTAAACGGTGTATACTTTCAACCCTGTAAATATTTGCAGCAAATTTTTCCACACCTTGTATATATTAGGTTTGTGATGTGATGTGTGTGTGGTGTGGTGCGTGCAGGTGGTGACGCTGTGGTACCGCGCGCCCGAGGTGCTGCTGGGGCTCGCGTACAACACGGCGGTGGACGTGTGGGCGGCGGGCTGCGTGCTGGCGCAGCTGCACCTGGGCGCGCCGCTGCTGCCCGGCTGCTCCGACTCGGACCAGCTGCACCAGGTGTTCAGGTGAGCTACACTAACTACTATCCCCATCGCCATTCCAAGTCGGCAACGAACCTGCATGCCCTATCTATGGCAGAAATACTGCGACCAGGTTTGTCAATTATTGACTCTGGATATGATTTCTATATTATGTAGATAGTACTGCTTTTCAGTTTTAGGCAAAATACTGTCTGTGTTAAGTTTATTCCACAGTTCACACATTTGATACTACTACGGCTCGGCACCCTCTTCCCGGCTATTGTACAACTGGACACATCTGTCTATTAACAGATGTTGAAACTGCGCGCCTTGTATATTTCAGCTATTTCCATAGCGTAATGTCTTATGGCTTACTGCTCTGGGGAAAAGCAGCTAACATTGAGACTATTTTCATTCTTCAAAAGAGAGCAGTAAGATCCATTTACAAGTTGAACACTCGCATTTCTCTTAGAGAGTTGTTCAAAGAAATTGGGATTCTGACAGTAGCTTCACAGTATATTTATAATTGTGTAATTTATGTGCGTCAAAACATACATTGCTATAATAAACATAGCAACGTGCATGGTTTTAATACAATAAACAAAGACAATTTAATGTTGCCATCATTTAGATTGCAAAAGATTCACCGCGCTTTTACGGTTCAAGGTGTACATTTCTATAATAGAATTCCCAAATCTATTTTGGATCTACCATTTGGAAAGTTTAAAAGTACCATAAAAAGTTTTTTATTAAAAAAAGGGTACTACACTACGGACGCTTACATGAGCGATAAGTCTGCATAGACTTAATTATTTTATTTATTTATTGATATTTTGGAAATGATTATTTGATTAATTTAATTATTTAATAATTTAATGATTTGTAAATTAGAATTTGATCAAAATAGTTAATTATTTTATCTAATAAGTATACACATTGACGCCGGATGATGCAATCCATCCATCTTTTTTTTATCATTAGTATTACTGTTACTGTTGTATCATTGAATGACTATTCAAAAGCGCCTGTAAAGGATTACTTGAATAAAGATATTTTTGATTGATTGATTGATACCATTTCGGCTCGGCACCCGCTTTCCGGCTATTGTACAACTGAACATATTTGATACAATTTCGGCTCGGCACCCCCTTTCCCGGCTATTGTACAACTGGACACATTTGATACAATTTCGGCTCGGCACCCCCTTCCCGGCTATTGTACAACTGGACACATTTGATACAATTTCGGCTCGGCACCCCCTTCCCGGCTACTGTACAACTGTGTCCGTCTCCTGCGCAGGCTGTTCGGGCGGCCGCCGCGGCACGAGTGGCCCGCCGAGGCGAGCGTGCTGCTCGACAGCTTCCCCGAGTACCCGCCGCACCACTTCGAGGACGTGTTCCCGAGGATACACCCGCACGCCCTGGATCTCATACAGGTGATGACGCGTATACGTACATATACAGCCCTTTTAAAAGTGGTGACGACTCGTATACATGCATATACAGACCTTGTAAAGGTGGTGATGACTCGTATACATGCATATACAGACCTTGTAAAGCTAGTGACGACTCGTATACATGCATATACAGACCTTGTAAAGGTGGTGATGACTCGTATACATGCATATACAGACCTTGTAAAGCTAGTGACGACTCGTATACATGCATATACAGACCTTGTAAAGGTGGTGATGACTCGTATATTGTATACGTACATTTATGGAGTACGGACCTTATACAGGTGACGACGCGTATATCGACGTTGGAAAACGTATTATATTTGCTGTAAGCCTCAAAAAATAAAAAAAGCGTTTTTTTATTTTTTTTTCCATCATTTTATTCAGAAAAAAAATCTGCGACCGCCTTAGGATTTTTCCTTTTGTTGGGAATGCTTAAATATCATTGAAGACAGTGCAATGGATTAGTTAGTAACGTAACATTACGTTTTTGGTGCCAGGGGCGCGTCTTTTATTGATTATGCAAGGGTTGAACGGGTATTTTTTTTAATTTTGCAAAGGTTTATTTATTTAATTATAACAATTGATTGTTCCAGCGGATGCTCCTATTCGATCCGAAGAAGCGTCTCACGGCCTTGGACTGCCTCGAACACCCCTACTTCACTGAGGAGCCCGTCCTATAAGTGTATGTGTTAGCGTCCAATATTCATTAGAATATATTAGAGTACGCGTCCAGTACGCAGTTTGCGGGCAAACAACGCTCGCTTACACTTTCAATCAGCGGCTGATTTGCGGCGAAACGAGTTAGCTTTAGCTCCATTCGGAAGCAGATTTTCGGTCAATGCGCCGCTGACTATGATGATAGTGTGTGTGTGCCTTAATTTTTAGTTACGAATAAATTGACAACTAGCTGTCCCCTGCGGTTTTACCCGCGATAATTTGGGAGTTCCCTCGGGAATTCCGCAAAATCTGTTCTTAAGTTACGTCTCCTGCCTATAAACTATTTACTTAGGGGCTGAATTTTCAAAAATCCCTTCTTATTGGCTGTCTACGTATTATAAAGAACACAACCTCCAAGTTACAGGTCTCTATGATCAGCGGTATAGGTTGTGCGTTGGTCCGTCAGTCAGTCAATCAGGACAAAGATATAATATACAGAAGAAGATAATAACCCTTGGACATTATCACGATAAAATAATATGTATCTATGTAGTATTTACAAATATATTTTTGTAAAGTTGGGCCTGTAGTTCTCGAATCTATGATAAAAATTATTTTATAATTATAGACGCCATTATTAAAGAAGAAGAAGAATATACTAACAATTACAGATAAATTTATACTGGTTTTTGGATAAAAAAAATATTAGGATATTGTATGTTGTACGAAAATGTGCCTACAATCGATGCAGAGTCGCTTCTCTAGCCCAATATTTATATAACTTGCGCCATCTACTATAAAATACATAATATCTCTTACCGCCGCACTCAGAGTCGACTTTAATGATTACTCAGTTAAGTATAGATTTTTAAAACAAAAGATAAGTTTAATAAATTAATGTTGATTGGCATTTAACTATTTAAGTTACATCTTATTAAATGCCAACCAACATGAATTTACTGAACGTCTCTGATTCCGGCAGTTTTGTTTTAAAAATCTATACTTAACTAAGTAATCATTAAAGTCGACTCTGAGTGCGGCGGTTAGGGATATTTCATTTGAAAAGAAATCAATGATTATGTCCGAAATAGGGTAAATACCTGTTTATCCTATTTTACCCTACTATAAGTTTTTATTTACCCTATTTTACCCTTTTATAAGTATTTATCCTATTTTACATGAATAATCTATCATCTATTCCTTAATTTGTAGACCTCCAAAAGTGACCGTTTTTGGCACTTTCAAACTTCTCGATATTTAGTTTTAATATCATCAAAAATTTGTATTCACTCTTTACAAATTATAATATTATCTTTTTTTTTTAAATAAATATCTGAAAAGATATCGTTTTTTATAGTGGGTGATTCCAATTTCACCCGTGTAAGTACCTTAAGTTTGTTTTTAGTATCGTACAGTGTTAAGTTTATAATTTATCCACCGAATTAAGTTTAGAATAATTTATATAATATTTATTTTGTAAGATGTATCCCTCATATATGTAGATGGTCAATCAACCCGGTACTTGGATTTAAACCCGATAAAAGCCAGCCTTTTACGATCTTTTATCGGGTTTAAGTCCGTGAACGGTAGGCTTTTATCCAGTCCATCTATCTATATTGAAGGTGGGTCACTACGGTTAAGAATTAAGATTGATACAAATTTCAATACCTATTTGGACGCAGATAAGCAATAACGTGTTAACCCACAAAATTAAGTTATCTATTCAGAACGATTTATTGCGAGTTAGGGAACGTTTTTTAATTATGTGTTTACCTTATTACATTGCTTAACTATGTAACTAAATATTGAACATAAAAAATGTTGACAGAAAATGGCGCTATAATTTTAAAACACAATTTACTCAAAATTTCTCCACTGTGGGTTAACACACTATTGCTTATCTATGTCCATTTATATTTTATGCTTTTGTTCACTGCTAGCTGCACCCAGCGGTTTCACCCGCGTCAATTTCGGAGTTCGCGCGAGAATTTCAAAATTAAAGTACACTATGTTCTTCTCTGTACCCCTGACAACGCGTATGCAAAATTTCATGGTGATCGGTTTAGCCGTAAAGGCGAGAAAGCGTAACAAACAAACAAACTCACATTCTTATTTATAATAGTAACGATGGGAATTATGATACCGGGAATAGAAAGATAGATTTTATCATGTTATTTTTAAAGTAAGTATTTTTTTTAATATGCGTTGAAATTCGTCTCAATACGTCTTTACCGTGACAATCTCCTTTAAAGGTGTCCTTCAATCAACCCGGCGCTTGGGTTTAAACCCGATAAAAGCCAGCCTTTTACGGTCTTATATTGGGTTTAAACCCAAGCTTTGCGTTGATTGTCCATCTATATATTTAAAGTATAAGTAAGCTAGGTTAGGTATAGCTTTTTATAATTTTAGGAATATTTTGTACGTGTTTTTTTGTTTAAATTATGAAATAAGCAACTTGATATTTTTCTAATGTTCCTTTTTTGAATTGCAACTGAGCGCCAAATAAAATTGTATTTTTTTATATTTTTTTTGTATTATTTACACATCCGCCATTTGACCTTTTTGTTTTTAATTTGCGTGCGTTCATTAGTTCGTTCCCATGACTGATTTCCTATTGTGATGTGAAAAAAAAAACGCAATTAGGTTTTTTTTTCAACCTGTAATCATCATTCTTTGATATCTTTTAAGACGTGTGACCAAAGGCTGTCAACGTTGGACGGATTTGTGGAAAAACATATGAATGCAAAACCGAATTTAGCCATCACATTTGAAACAATAATAATGTTTTTCATTGTACAACTAGCTCTACTCAACTAGCTAGTTCCCCGCGGTTTTTTTAGGAGTTCCCGCAGGAATTCCGGGTAACAGCCTACGACACTCACAAATAACGTGGCTTTCTACTGATAAAAGATTCTTCAAAATCGGTTCAGTAGATTACTCCCTACAATCTCACAAACTAGCAAGCTTTAGGTAGGTATCTTTTTATAATTTTAGTATAGACTAGATAGATTAGTAGAGACCCCTTTTCGATAGTTTTCCATTGGGATGACGCAATCATATAATCAATCATAGAATTGGAGAATATAGTGTTCCTTTTTATCAAAATTGACCCGAGATTTCTTATTTTTCAGTAATCCTCGTTTTTTCGGATTCGGCCATAATTTATCTGTAGGCACCTACTCTATATGATACTATAAATTTTATACTAGCTATTTCTGGCGGTTTTACCCGCGTTAATTCCGGAGTTCCCGCGGGGATTCCGCGATAAAAGTACCCTGTGTCCTTCTCTGTATTCCTGACAGCGTGTATGCAAAATTTGATGATCATCCGTTGAGCCGTGAAAGCGTAACATACACTGAGCAAATAATCACTACGTTTTAAGAGTAGGCACTTCCATACTAATCGCTGGTCCGATCTATGAAAGCATTTTGTGCCAACCATACCAATGCAATGTATGACGCGTTCATAGAAATTTGGTTAAGTATTCCAAAGTTGGTAAAAAAGTTCGCGCATAAATCCATAGTAACTTTTGGTTCAAGGGTGTGTCGCTGGCCTGGTAACAAACAAACTCACTTTCGCATTTACATCTATCTAATATATATAAATCACGTGTCACGTTGTTTGTCCGCGATGGACTCCGAAACTACTGAACGGATTTTGATAAAATTTTGTAACCATTCATAAAATGGTCCAACTTAAAAGATAGGATAGTTTTTATCCCGGAATTTCCTCGGGAACTGAAGGACATAGAGTACTTTTTTCCCGCAACCTCCGCGGGAACTCCGAAATTACCGCGGATGAAATCGCGGGGGACAGCTAGTCTAATGTATATAAATCACGTGTCACGTTGTTTGTCCGCGATGGACTCCGAAACTATACTGAATCGATCGTGATGAAATTTCGTCACTATGCTGTAATTGGCCCAACTTAAAAGATAGGATAGTTTTTATCCCGGAATTCCCGCGGGAATTCCGAAATCACCGCGGATGAAATCGCGCGGGACAGCTAGTATTATTATAATAATAATAAGTAAGGATTAAGGATTAGTTAAATACAGGTACCTACTTTTATATAAACGATTTTTATTTACAATTTTGTCACATTTAAGACACATCGAATAAAATGCTGATCATTAAATTAAAATAACTATTTACACATTTCTTAAACATAGCTAAAGTATCTATGTATAAAAATATAAAAAAAAACGTTTTAAAATGAGTCGTTGTTCAATAATACGAGTATTTAACATGTCAACCAACATAGACACTGAAGCAGCCGTAGTGCGAGAATATATCTATTGAAATTCATACAAAAACTAGCCTTGATGATCGACCTCAACGTGCTTAGATGCGCAGCAATGGACTTTGTTTTTAGGCGAGATTACTTACTTCGTGACACCAGCTAATTCTAAAACCCAGTTGTTATCCTCTTTGCTACAACCTGTGGAGTAATTACTGCCTTTATTTATTTTATAGTTTAAATTAATTATAACGGTAAAACCGGCTGATTACAATAATTAACATTGAGTCTTCATAAATTCATTCCTTATAATAAAGTCACAAAATATAATCGAAGACGCTATGCCTACCTACCTACTTGTTTAAATTCTGTATTCGTAGATATAGGTAGGTACAAAATCAGTTTCAATTCAACACAAATGCTATTTAAATTAGGTAGCACCAAGAGGACCGTTCTAGTCATTTATATTCTCCCTCCAGAAAAAAAAATCCCAGATTATCCCAGATATTTTGGATGATTTTATATGCATAATTTAAAAAGTTTTAGTTCAAAGCTGCAATAATATTCCACTACATGGGTTGCATCATAGGCTGGGCGGGAGCTAATCTCTTCGGACAAATTTTGACAGGGAGTGATAAAAGAAGAGGAACCAAGCACAAAAAAAGTTTTTAAAATTCTTTTGTCTGCCTGTCTGTCTGTCTGTTCGCGATAATCTCCGAATCTACTGAACAGATTGTCATGAGGTTTTCACAGGTAAGTAGATTAAGCTTAGCCTGGAGCTACATATAGGCTTTGTTTCATTGAAATCGGATGTCAGGAAAAAAAAAGTTGTTGTTTAAAAACCTTTTGCGCGGGTGAAACCGCGGGGCACAGCTAGTAGTGAATAAGGGCTCAGTGTTCGGAGATCATTTCTTAAAGTACCTACTCATAGACGATCGAATTTGGTGCGCCCCGCACAGCGAACTTGGTACGCTCAGTACCATATTCGGTCGTGTATAGGACAGTCCGCCGCATGTTATTATTATTAAAATATTATAACACTTATTATTACTATATGGACCAGACAGACTCTCTCACAGTTCACTTTCGATAACGCGCGCCGCGGTAAATTGTTCGTAAATCGTTTTCATATATCACAGTTTTTTGTGTCGCGCGAAAATGACGCGACGTCACTTTCATTCTGCACAAAACACTTTCAATACCTACTTACTTAACGTCTTCGTTTTTAATGCATTTGTGATTTATTCCATTTAATGTGCGAATTCAATTCTCTTTATTGACATTTATATTAATATCATCGTTCGGATGTGCGTATATTTCATTGTCTGTCGGTTTGTTGACGCCGTTTTCCAGTTTGTTAGCGTTGAAGTTGAATATCTTCTCTAGATTCAATGTGTTTTGGTTGTAGACTGTGTGCTCGGGAGTGTCTCCCCAGCTGATGTGCGTCATCTCACCTCTGATTGCCGGCTGTGGTTCCGGCTGCGTGTTTATTTCCACGTTCGCCACTTCCGGTATTGGGTTGAGCGCGTTTTCCGACTGGACGCTTGGCGTTCTCATCAGTTCAGGATTAGACATGCCCTCCAGAGAGGCGCAACGGTTCAAAAAACTCAACATCCTCTCTTTGTAGAACTCCGAACTTGTCTCCGTGTTGTGTTTGGTTTTATTATTCTGTTCCTTCATGTAATAATCGTTGTCTTGAGTTAGGAAAAGTTTGATTTTCTTGTTCGGATAGTGCTCTATTAAATCCGGTTTCGGTGGCATTATCTTGCCGTTTCTCTTGAAATTCTTCGCATTGTTGCCTTTGATCGTCGTCACTACGGATATGCAGTTGCCTCGTCTCTCTTGTTCGTTGTCTTTGTAGTTGCTCCTCATGCCTTTGTAAGATATTTTCACGCTCAAAATCGACCAGAGCAGTTCCAAGAAGGCGGCTATCAGGATATTTATCGATAGTACCCTTTTCGAGAACATGCTGTGCGTTCTGTGGTCCTGGTTGTTGGGATTCAACGATATGATCATATGCGACTCGTTCCTATCCATTATGTCCGTGTGTTTCACAACGATGAAATCTTGGAACGGCTCTTTGTCCTTATAAAAAGCCGTTAGATCCTCGGCCGACGTCGACAGCCATACGATGACCATGACGAACGAAGCGAAAGCGCATATCGTCGATAAAACAGACATCACAAACAACCATGTTATATTTCTGTCTATATACCATCTGACCGATGCTAAAATAGACGCGACGCCAGCGGCTAAAGCGAATATCGACAGTAAACTAGGCGATAGAACTAAAATGTAAACACCATTGTTCGTATCGGTAATATTTCCATCGTAAATGGGATCTGTCAGATTGTATGGCTCAATGGATTCCGTTCGGTTATTGCCGGATACTTCGCTTTCGGGATTGACCAACGCCAGCAGTGCGAGTAAAAAAGAAGTCGCAGACAGAGCTATATGGACCCACGCGAGTCCCGACACCGTCGACGCAGAGTACCGCCTCTCGGACGGATACAAATTTCTCGTATCTGGTTTAGTTTTCACTTTTATCGTATAGACGTCTTCCATTTTTGTTGCAATAATCGCATTCCGTTACCTAGTTTTTACTATTGCACCGAAACTGTACCCACAATAGGTAGGTACTATTTACCACTGTTTATTGTAGAATAGATCCGAGTTCCAACGTGTGTCAACGTCCTTGCGGATTTCACTTTGTTTTAAGAGCGAACGATACAAAAAAGCACAACTGACACAATTTCAAATCACAATTGACATACTTCACCGTTGCGCATTGTTCGAAAAGATCGCTTATTGTTTTTATATTTGCTACGGTTTTTGTACGCAACTTTTTGTCCGTTGCAAGTATGTATTTCTATGGGCGACGCAACACCCTCGCTCGGCAGCTTAGAAACAACTGAAGTTAGCCGTTGCCCGTTGGTTGCTTCCACGACGGAGTGCTTGATTGTAACCGGCTTTTAACAAAATTGTATTTATTATCTTTATTGTTTCATCGATGTACGACTCTAAATCCAAGTTATAAGACTTACAATCTAACTATCGCTAGTTCGTTTAAGTGCATAGTAATAACTAGTTCAATTTTATTTTGACGTTGAAGTAGGTGCCTATATGAAGCGTGATGATTTTTGCACATTTAATTTCTGTCGCACTATAATTGATTCGATGACTGAACCAATTAAATGATGGAACAAACAAATTAATTTGTAAGCGTTTAAAACTAAAATGCGTAGCCAACGATGACGTAACATTGTAATACTGTCGATCTTAGGAACATTAAAATGTGTTTGTTTTTTTGTTTGAACGGGCATCACGCAGAAACTATTGAACAGATTTGTATCTATATAAAATTTTCACCTAAATAGCTTACGCTTTAGAATATAAGTTATACAAGCTTATTTTATCTGTTTCTGAAAACATCACCGAAATATTTGCATTTTTCTATACTATACACATTGAATTAATAATGGATCTGTCAACAAATGTTCGAATATTACCTATCTCGGTTTTAAAGTCATCAGTTGTTTTTATTTTTCTACAGGTAAGTATTATTATCTAAGTTAAATCTAACTTATATTGTTACTTTTTTTTGTCCATCTGAAAAGTGAAAACAGATCGGGCTAAGAAACGAACCTTGGGAGCTCCAAAAAGTAGGAAATCTTTAGTCGCATGAACAATTGAACATATTATATAAAAAAAAAATACATACAATCGAACATAGAACCTCCTCCTTTTTGGAAGTCGGTTAAAAGCACACAAACCCTTTTACTACTTTTACCTGTTCGTATGTATACCTGCTAGTGTTGAGACTATACCTGAAAATTCCGGGAACCTCACACCTTGACTCGAGAAACGGGACGGGCTAACAACAAAGTACCTACCTACTTAGTTAAATAAAAATTTTCATTCTAATCATATAGGAAAAAGAAGAACCGGTCAAGTGCGAGTCGCACTCGCGAAGGGTTCCGTACCATTATCTATAAAACCGCCAAAAAAAAACTGATTTATTTTAATTTAATTATTAATTTTTAAATTTATTATGAGAATAACTAAATATTCTGTGGATATTTCAAGCGTAAACGAGCAAAGGAATCACGTTTGTTGTTGGATTGGGGCGTATGGGTTTTATTCTGTTTTTAGTAGGCACCTATTTCTTGTTATAGCGGCAACAGAAATGCTGCAATATATCATCTGTGAAAATTTCAACTGTCAGGCTGTATCTCATGAACCGAGATAGTTAGACAGACGGACAGACGGGCGGACGGACAGCGAAGTCTTAGTAATAGGGTCTCGTTTGACCCTATGGGTAGTGGGTACGGAACTCTAACAAACTATTGATCTAAAAAAAAAGTATTTCCATTCTTTCCCTAATACTATCTATATACAACGTGTTAATGAATTAACTGAAAACCTGATACACCCCATTTAAAAAAATAAACTATAATATGATTAAAATATATTTAAAGTCGAAAAAATTTATAGTTTAAAAGTTATTCAACATTAGTTTGGAGGTGACCTATCTACGAAATTCCAAACGATACGCCCGCGCCAACCGGTTCGATTTTTTTTGCTGCGGTCGGCGTACGCGCCAAATATTGTATTATAAATAATTTAGATATGGGCTTGTAAAAATGAAAAAAATATGACATATATTAAAACATAGTGCGATCGATTCGCTAGTTGATTCTGAGCAAACTACTTTCTAGTTTTCGGCTAATTCATTAACACGTTGTATATTTGCACAGTTTTGTCTGTTAGAACGTGTATCCAACGTGTTGATATCACGATTCACGTAAAATCAGCGCAAGGTAAGTACCTATCCAATGTAGTATGTAACCTAGGTAGGTACCTAGTTCCTATTTTACGTTGCAGTAAACAAATTTTAATACAATAAAAAAAAAAACTGAATAAATTAACAATCTAAGTAATTTTCAACTAAATACGAATGAAGTAACAGCTTACAGCACAAACCTACTCGTTAATGTGAGAACCTGAGACGACCTTGTCATCGCTTATTACAATGTTAGTATGTCGAGAACGTCCAGTCTCGTCGAGTCGAGGAGTCTAACTCGCCTTGAGTTTACTCATCTGTTTGTTGTCGCCATTAATATTGTATAATTCACCAGTTTAAAAACACCCGGCATTTTGAATAATAATTATGTATTAATTCATACCGAAGACAAAATGAGACGAGTTGTGTTGTGTTGCAGTGTGCTATAAAAAAAGACCGGACGTGGAAATATTTGGCCGGACACGTCCGTAAAACATTATAGTAGGTATATCAATGCCGTAAAAATTCAAACATGCCCCAGCTGAAGCTCTTATTAACTATGACCATAACACGCCGCGCTACGATAAGACGCCGCAAAAACTGTCTTTCCCACGTAATCAAAGAAGTTTTACTACAAAAAAATACATTCACAACGTTTCTTATGGCATAAAGAATAATAATTTCTAATATCTTGGCATCTAGAACGTTTGGAAATGCGTTTTTGGGACGCGCGTTATGGGGCAAGGAATGTTGTATGGTCATAGTGAATAAGGGTCGTGACCCGTGAGTGAGGTGCTTGGGTTTAAACCCAATTCAAACCTGGACGCGTTTACGGGCTTTTATAGGGTTTAAACCCACCGGTGTGAATGCCCATCTTTACTCGTGAGTCAAGAATATGAAGAGGAATTCTTGTGAGCAGACATGAGTAGGTAACCCACGTCTGTTTAGTCATAATGGCGATGTGCTAGAGATAAGAGATTTCGACTCAATAAATCAATTTTTATTTTATTTTTATACCCTTAACTACCTAGCTTTTAGTTTAACCTAAAAATAACCAGTGTCCTGTATTCATTTTTATATATATTTTATTAGGTATATTATAGAAGATGGATTACCTACGTACTTCAATACAAACTCGAATATAAACTTCAGCAACGCATAAAAAAGCTACAGCACATATAAACAGAAAAAACCGTTACAAATTACAAAAGTATAGGTACATCTAAATAACCAGTTGAAAACACAGACGTAGACGAGAGTAGATAACGCAAGTTCATAAAATTGTATGTAATCCTGCCTCCTGGCGTCCGACGGTTTTGTTCTAATGGGGCAGTTAAAACAACCTAGTGAACGGAATACCTATACCTATGTTTATTAAAAGAATGCATTTAAAATCAGTTGAAAATGGTAGCGACCAATAGTAGCATTTTTAACCGAATTCAAAACTGTTTTTTCTATGATGAGACCTGAGGGGCTATTATGTAACTTTTGCTTCTATCATTTTTCGGTTGCAATCAAAAATATGACGGTTTTGCGATTACAATATGCACATTTTGACACCTAGGTACTATATCTAGCAATCAACCAAAATAGACACAATTCAAAAGTTGAAACTGTCTAAACATCATTAATTATTCACAAAATCGGTATTTTTCTGATTGAAATTGAAATATGAATACAACAAAAGTTACATAATTGCCCTGCTGATAGAATTGAATGCCAATCAAATCCATACGAGTCTTGTGCAGATATTTGGATTTTACTTCTGTCTCGTATATTGCGAGCGCTCTTTTTAAGTGGATAAGTTGTTGTTGTGAACCGATTTTTATATTATAATAAATTATAAGAGTTAGTAATAACATGCATTAGGGATATTAAAGCTTATTCTGTTGATTACAAATATTTATGGCACTTATTTTCGTAGTATTTTTATAGAAAATATTATTCTATATTTTAAGTTTTGGTATGTATTTATATTTATGTATCTATCTATGTATGTATATAATTAATTTATGTGTATGTAGGTTTATGTTATATTTATTTATTTCCGCATAGACGCGTTTATGTACTTACCGTAAGTCTCATCGCAACCGTAGTCGCACTTTTCAATCAGTTGGTGAATACGTTGTTGACACATATTTAAAACTCACTTTATCATATTTTTGTAAATCTTTTGTATGTGTTGTTTGTATTCGTGAAAGTAAATTAAAAAAAGAGCTTGAAAAAATAGTACATTGTTATCCTAGGGGTGAAAGTAACAGTTATTTAGTCCCGAGACGGGGTTTGGCGCCCGAGCGTAGCGAGGGCGCCAATAGATCGAGATAGATAAGTCTTTCTCCCGAGGATAACACTGTGCTTTTCATTACGAATGCAAGGAAAGTCAAAATAAAAATAGGAATTAGCTAAAGAAAAAATGAGTGAATTTTATTTTAATTAATACCTACTTAAACTTTACGTTATTTCAATTTTACATCGCGCTGGCTGTATAGAAAGTTGGAACATGGTTCAATATTAATGTGAAAATAGACCTAGTTTTTTTTAATAATTTGACAGTTGTCAGTTGAAAGCGATTCTCCCTAGGGCTGAAAAGGCCGGTTACTTTCAACCCGCTTCTCACGCAACTTCAGACCTACTTTCCGAGTATGAGTAATGAAAAATCATCTGGGGGCACGGCAGTGCCCCCGCCAAGTCGAGCAACAAAAGCGGCACGGCCGTACTATCCTTTTCTCGAAGCAATTCAGGCCATTTTCGACCCCCTATAACTTCGTTGTGGATAAAACTAGAAGCCTGAATTTTTAGTAAACAAGCAGGTATTGTATATAGACGGTATAATTTAAATTTCATTCGATTTGAACCAGTAGTTTAAGAATTATAACTAGTCAAAGTTTCTTAATTTTGTAGGTCACTCACTCACTCACTCACTCACTCACTCACTCACTCACTCACTCACTCACTCACTCACTGACCGATCATCAAAACTCTAAGGCACTTCTAGCAGACATAGAAGTTTGAAATTTAGAATACAATTAGTGTTTATTATATAAATCAAGGAAAAACTAAAATATTTTGCAATTTCAGTCCAGTTTTCTAGATACACCAACTGCATAAATAACTTTGTAATCCCATATAAATGTATGGAATTACAAAGTTATATATGCAGTTATATGTACCAACTGCACAAATAACTTTGTAATCCCATATAAATATATGAGACTAGCTGTTCCCCGCGGTTTCACCCGCGTTAATTTCGGAGATCCCGCGGGAATTCAGAGATGCAAAGTAGTTAGTACCCTATATCCCTAGGTTTTCTTTACCCCTGACAACGTGCATGCAATATTTCATGAGATTTCACCAGCGTTAATTTCGGAGATCCTTCGGAAATTCCGAGATAAAAGTCCATAGAGACAGGGAGTGAGCTTTGCGAAAAACTGTAGCTGAAGCTCAAGAAGTAGTACCAGAAAAGAAAAGGAGGAAGACCATTTACAAAAAGAAATGAGATCCCATCAAAAACAAACTTGTAAAAAAATCCCAAGTCTCGCAACTCAGTTCTTCTACAGTAAAAGTTGTGAGATCAATGTAATACCAAGTCGGTTAATTTATTCAGTGCCTACTTAAGGGTCCTTCTGTCTAAAGTTATCATGTTATAAGCTAATCTAATAACATTTTATAGTGATCATATCAAATTTAAAAATCTTTTATGTTTTAAATAGATTGATTGGCTTGGCAATCACGTGAAAACACAATGTATCTCACAAGTAATACATATTAAAAATAAATAAATAAATAAATTATAATTAAATTAGATTGTTTAAAACCATAATTATGTATTACATGTGAGATATATTGTGTTTTCACGTGATTGCCAAGCCAATCAATCTATTTAAAACATAAAAGATTTTTAAATTTGATATGGTCACTATAAAATGTTATTAGATTAGCTTATAACATGATAACTTTAGACAGAAGGACCCTTAAGTAGGCACTGAATAAATTAACCGACTTGGTATTACATTGATCTCACAACTTAAACTGTAGAAGAACTGAGATTGATTGACTTGGGATTTTTTTACAAGTTTGTTTTTGATGAGATCTGGGGGCACGGCAGTGCCCCCGCCAAGTCGAGCAACAAAAGCGGCACGGCCGTACTATCCTTTTCTCGAAGCAATTCAGGCCATTTTCGACCCCCTATAATTTCGTTGTGGATAAAACTAGAAGCCTGAATTTTTAGTAAACAAGCGGGTATTGTATAAAGACGGTATAATTTAAATTTCATTCGATTTGAACCAGTAGTTTAAGAATTATAACTAGTCAAAGTTTCTTAATTTTGTAGGTCACTCACTCACTCACTCACTCACTCACTCACTCACTCACTCACTCACTGACCAATCATCAAAACTCTAAGGCACTTCTAGCAGACATAGAAGTTTGAAATTTAGAATACAATTAGTGTTTATTGTATAAATCAAGGAAAAATTGAAATATTTTGCAATTTCGGTCCAGTTTACTAGATACACCAACTGCATAAATAACTTTGTAATCCCATATAAATGTATGGAATTACAAAGTTACATATGCAGTTATATGTACCAACTGCACAAATAACTTTGTAATCCCATATAAATATATGAGACTAGCTGTTCCCTGCGGTTTCACCCGCGTTAATTTTGGAGATCCCGCGGGAATTCAGAAATGCAAAGTAAAGGGTCTTTCAATAGGGACGGGTCGATGTTGGCAGCCTGTGGCGGCCATGTTGTTTTAACGTCGTCTTTCTAACCTATATTTTTTTATTCAGTTAGTAATGCCAAATCACCATGGCAAGTTACACGGTTGAGCAACACGTCCAAATGTTAAAAATGTATTACCAAAATGAGTGTTCGTTAGTGCAAACGTTACGTGCATTGCGCCCATTTTACGGCAGACGAGGTGGTCCTTCAAAGTCGACTCTCCAACGTTTGGTGGCCAAATTCGAATCGACCGGTTCAATAAACAATCTGCCAACACCCGTACGTGCAAAGACCGCCAGATCGGCCGAGAACATCGCTGCTGTCCGTGATAGTGTGCAGGAGAACCCGAGGCAGTCAATTCATCGACGTTCACAAGAACTCGGTCTTTCACAAACATCAACGTGGCGCATTTTGCGTCAGGACTTAGGGCTGCACCCGTACAAGATTCAACTCACTCAGGAGCTCAAAGTTACTGACCATAGGCAACGCCACCATGGATCTTCTGCATGAACGCTTTGAGGGCATGGTTATCTCTCGCAGAGGTGACGTGAATTGGCCACCGAGATCCTGCGACTTATCACCTTTAGACTTTTTTTTGTGGGGTTTTCTTAAGTCGCAGGTCTATACCAATAAGCCACAATCGACCGATGCCCTTAAAGTCAACATAGCTCAGGCTATCGCTGAAATTCAACCCGAACTATGCGGCAGAGTTGTTGAAAATTGGACAACTCGAATTCGTGCCACCGTGAGAAGCCGCGGCGGACATTTAAACGATGTGATTTTCCACACATAATGGCATATATAGCTCTTTCAAATAAAAAAAAAAATCGTTAAAATCTCACACACGGCCTTTTTTATTTCATGTCAAAATCGACTCGTCCTTATTGAAAGACCCTTTAGTTAGTACCCTATATTCCTAGGTTTTCTTTACCCCTGACAACGTGCATGCAAAATTTCATGAGATTTCACCAGCGTTAATTTCGGAGATCCTTCGGGAATTCCGAGATAAAATAACCCTAATCTGAATGCTCCAACGATTTTCATGAAATTTTGTATACAGGGGATTTCGGGGGCCATAAATCGAGCACGCTTGGAAGAACAACTAACTAATGTATATAATAGTATGATATAATCTCAGACCAAATAAAAACTAAAGACGGAACGCGTAGAACATACAAGTGAAGCCAGGAAAATGACTCCATCGACGTGCACGTACACAGAAACACGCGCACACTTAGAAGAAACACGTACACTTACATTTACATTCCATACACTTTCCTAATCACCACATGCATACGCAACCAGCTTCACTTCGTTGTTCGAGACGTTCCGTCTTTAGTTTTTATTTGGTCTGAGGATATAATGTGTCTGTGGTCGCACACGCCGTTATTTATTGAAGTTCGTTTATCAACGCACAAGCTGCTGCCTGCGGTTTCACTTTCGCGAGTTACGGGATAGTTAAGACGTTACCTATAGCGATAGCGTAGGTACTAACAAACAAATGTACATTCGTATTTAATACTAGCTGTGCCCTGCGGTTTCACCCGCGGTAATTTCGGAGTTCCCGCAGGAATTCTGGGATAAAAAGTACCCTATGTCCTTCTCTGTAGGTACCCCGGAAAACGTGCATGCCAAATTTCATCCAAATCCGTTCAGCCGTTTTTGCGTGATTGAGTAAACTTATGCGAGGATAAGAGCTCGAAAGCGCATTTTCATCCGACTTGTTTCAAATTTATCGTCACTGCTCAGCTCCTATGTGTCTTAGCGTTATGTTATATAGCCTATAACCTGCCCAGGAGTATGGACTACAATCGTACCAAGTTTGGTTAAAATCCCTTCAGTAGTTGTGGTTTTGCACATACAGACAGACAGGCAAAAAATTTACTGATTGTATTTTTGGCATCAATATCGATCGCCATTCATCCTCCAATATTA
The DNA here is from genome assembly GCA_907165275.2 of Zygaena filipendulae. NCBI lineage: Eukaryota > Metazoa > Arthropoda > Insecta > Lepidoptera > Zygaenidae > Zygaena > Zygaena filipendulae. The sequence continues at coordinate 5,225,855 of OU015677.1, read as the reverse complement.
ATTTTGAATATATATTCAATGTACAGAATTGACTTCTCTACAGTTTTATTATAAGTATATAGAAGATTAGTAAAGATTAGCATTATTAAGGCGTAGGTAGGTACACTAAAATCCCGCTAACACTAGGTACTCGACTAAAATAATGATATAATATTATCATAAAAGTTATTTCATTTATCTATACTTAGTTACCAATATTTTAAAGCTGAAGTTTGTTTGGTTGAAGCAGGTTGAAGTCTATGGTTGAACTCCTGGTACCTGGTTAGAATTGAAAAATGGTCTTGTGTTGGACAGTCCATCTATCGACGAAGGCTATAGGCTTTATAAGATCACGCTACGATCTATAGGAGCAGAGCACTAATGAAAAATAAAATTGCAAAAATATTCCTATCAAATTATTAACGCAGGTGAAACCGCGGGGCACAGCTAGTAATAAATAATAAAACACATGATAAGTTTTTATTATTACTTCTTAATTACCTACTGGTAACGAATTTATTAATGTGATTTTATTAATATTCTCATGTAAGAGATTTGTATATTTTTTGAGAATAAACTCTACTATTTTAAAAAAAAATTTTTTGTTTGACCCAACTGACAAACGTGCAAAAGTTTATAGATATATAGGCATTCAGATGATTATTGTATCTATCGAGTATACCAACCTCGCTTTATCAAGGCCGTCGTTGACCGTTGGTGACCGTTTTTGGGTGACCGTTGGTGACCGATAACTGAGCGAAATTAGGCAATTCAGATTGCCCCAGACAGTGTCACGGCGTCACGTCGCAAGCTGGTCGCAAGACCTAGTAGGTACCTAGGTACTGTAGAGGTTGAACGCTTGTAGTCAACCACAAGTGAAGTCAACCTCCATGTGCACTAGTTGGAAATACATAACGGACAACTGACAAGATTTGACGACCCGATTGGCGTAGTAGACCACCATGCCTGCCCGCGAATCTAGAGGTTCCGGGTTCGATTCCCGGCGGGGGTGGACTTTGTGTGATGAACACAGGGTTCCATTTTCCAGTCTGGGTGTGTTTATATATCTATAGTATAATATATATGTGATTCTACGTAGTATATACTACGTTCGCTTGGTTTCCACGACACAAGCTTATAATAGCTTACTGTAGGATCAAGAAGATCTGTGTGTTGTGAAGTGTATTTATTTATTTATTTAAAGAACTTTATTGCACATTTATGTACAAAAGGCGGACTTAATGCCTAAGGCATTCTCTACCATTATTATTATAATTATTACATAATTTTACTATGCTACCTGTTCTACGCGGTTTCACCCGCGTTAGTAAAGGAGTGTCCGCAAAATTCCGGCATAACAAGCTCCTTGCTAAAAGGGACTCCACTCAGCATTTGCTGCTACCGCAGTGGTCATGAAATTTTGCACACAAGTCAAGTGTACAGCGAAGTTCATAAGGTGCTTTCATTGCGGAATTCCCGCGGGAACTCCGAAATTAACGCGGGTGAATCTGCGAGGAACAACTAGTAAACAATTTGTTTCCCGAAAAATAAATAAACAATAAAAATAAACATAATAATTAAAATGAAAAGTTGTTAGAGACTCACTGTTAGGTTCGAATTGGCGTTCAAGCGGTCACTAAAATCAATACCTAATCATTCAATCACAATATTTACGTATGTCTACTCTACTGTAGTTATGCCGTTACGAAAAACTATCTAATTAACTATAATTATTTTACAGGTTGCGTATAACAAACATTAAATTTTTTTCCCAAATTGCAAAAAAGTTTCAATTCGGACGAAAAAGAAACTGATGTTCTCAACCTTTCTCAACCGATATCAGACGGCTGGCAGAAGTTCAAATTGTCACAGAGTTATGTCAAAATTCTAAATTGCAGAAGGGAATTAGTTTTTTTTTATACAATTATACAGTTTATATCAAAGATTCTCTAACAACTAGTCTTTTATGATGTGAGTATCTTCCTAACGAATACATTTTGGTAAAGGCTAAAAAATAAATACCTACAGTCAGGATCCATCACCCGACATCTACTCATCACTAACGTAATGACATTTAAGTAGGTACCTAACTTGTACTCGTAAGTTATATGATAACATCATTGCTCTAACGACAAAACTTTTGGTGAAGTGGTTAGTGGTTCTGACTGGTAAGTTAGGAGTCGCGGATTTACATATACAGCTGTTCCGTCCAGTTTCACCCGCGATAATATCGGAGTTCCCGCGGGCATAACATTATAGTAGGGATGTCTCCTCTGCAGCCCATTGAGCAAGCAGAAATTGCAACATTATAGCTGAACACTCAGACGAAATGCTGAACATTGCAAAGTCCTCGCGATGTGTGAGGAACGTTGCTGCAAAGTCGAAAGTAAAGTTTTAGGTAGTATTTGTAGAGCAAATATTACTGACTAGCTGTGCCCCGCGGTTTCACCCGCACGAAACGTTTTTATACAACAACTTTTTTTCCCGACATCCGATTTGAATGAAACAAATCCTATATGTAGCTCCAGGCTAAGCTTAATCTATCTGTGAAAACCGCATGACAATCTGTTCAGTAGATTCGGAGATTATCGCGAACAGACAGGCAGATAGACAGACATACAGAAAAGAATTTTAAAAACTCTTTTTTGTGGTTGGAAGGTACTCTTGGAACTCTTGGAAGGTACTCTTCTTTTATCGCCCCCTGTAAATTTTTCTTAAAAATATTCAATGTACAGAATCGCGGATTCTACTCTTTTATTATAGTAAGTAATAGAAGATTTGGGGACCACCTTAACACAAATAATATAATAGAACTTAATGTTACTGCTTAATTTGTTTTGTAACCTTCAAATAGGTACGTGATAGACAAACTTTATGATAGACGACCCGATAGGCGTAGTAGATCACCATGTGCCCGCTAATCAAGAGGTTCCGGGTTCGATTCCCGGCGGGGGTGCACTTTGTGTGATGAACACAGGGTTCCACTTTCCAGTCTGGGCGTGTTTATATATCTATAGTATCGTATATATGTAATTCTATGTAGTATATATCACGTTTGCTTGGCTTCCACGACACAAGCTTATAATAGCCTTTACTGTGGGATCAAGCAGATCTGTGTGTTGTGAAGTGGATTATTATTATTATTATCATAAACTTACTGAAAAATCTTGTAAGCTTCATGCTTAAATGGGAGAGGTCAATTTCATTTGTTGCAAGACAGAATATCAAGAAGTACTTACGACTTCGGTTCTTCAACGAGTTTCCCCACTTCCAGGCCCGTTCCCCACAGCGGCGACTGGCAGGGCTGTTATCGGCCCGACTTGTGCTACCCGTTCCTCAGGCTTCTGAAAATGTCTGTGAGTAGCCTTTCTTCACTTGAAAGTTTACGTTGAGTTAATGTAGACAGCTCAGCCCAAATAAAAACTTAAGACGGAACGTCTCGAACAACGAATAGAAGCCGGTTGCGTATGCATGTGGTGATTAGGAAAGTGCTACAACGATACCCAGGTTCTTGTAAGTTTGTTGTTTCTGTGCACGGCGCGGCGTGGTGTCTTTTTCCTGGCTTTACTTGTTTGTTCTACGCGTTCCGTCTTTATTTATTTTTAAATAAGTTTAGTTTAGTTTTTATTTGGCCTGAGGTAGACAGCAGTAAACTTATGGTCCCCACACACTATCAAGTCTACCGAGTACCGTCTCATTTGTCCAAGTTTTTATAATTCCGGTACCTGTGCACATAAAGTGCCAGCAGAAAAAAATATTGGAACAGCTTTCAGGCGACCATGACATTGACCAGGATAAGTACTTACTTAAGTATTAGATTCCTTCTATATGATTAACTATGTATACTGTATAGTAATTATACTTACTAATTATTAGTACTTAGGTATATGTGGGCGTCCAAACTAAAAGATACTAGTTCTCGGCATTTAGGTCCGTATTCCAGAAGATGACTCAGATCACGTTTCACTTGAGATTAGATTTAAGCTCAAACCATAACTCAAGCGTAGTACATCTTATTATAGAATGCGTTTTAAGTTCTAATCACTGAAATTAGTCTTTAGTAGAACTCTGATTGGTTCTAATCACTTGAAACTAGTCTTGAGTAGAGATACTGAACTCTGATTGGTTGAGTAGTCTTGACATGACAGACGTAAACAAAGATCAAATCTTTGCTTGAGTATAGATTAGTACTCAAGCGTCGTTCTAGAATAAGGAAATAACTCAGCTGATTGTTAATTGATGAATCTCGTTTCAAGTAAGGTTCTAAAATTAAAGCTTTACCTACTTGAAATTAGTTTTAAAACTAGATTCATGACTTGAGTAACCTTTTAGGATACGGACCTTAGTTTCCGAAATATGAGCAGTTTTGTAAAGTTCGGTGAGAAAATTGGATCCGCGATTTTAATTGATCTCTACCTACTAATATTATAAGTGCGAAGCTCTGTCTGTCTGTGTGTTACGCTTTCATGCGGCTCAACCGATCATCATGAAATTTTGCATACACGTCGTCAGAGGTACAGAAAAGGACATAGGGTAGGACTTTTTATCCCGGAATTTGGCGGGAACTCCAAAATCAACTATAATCACCAAAGCGGTTGGAAATATTTTGCCGGGACTTTCACTAGTTAGCTGAGGTAATAAAGTAAATTAGGCTACTTTGGAGTGCCTGCGGGAATTCCAAAACTCTCGCGGGTGAAACCGCGGGGCACAGCTAGTAAGAAAAATAAAACAGTGTGTCGCAACAGAATGCTTGGATAATACCTATTAGTGAGAAGAGCTGACTCATCTTACATCTTATTCGTTCCAGCACATCCCCCTCCCCCAAAATTAGTCTTGCACCATGGAAAGTGGTGAGGGGGCTGACCCTCCCAGGATGGTGGCGATAGTCGAGCGTCTGCAGGATGCGGGTCTCACTGTGACCTTGATAGACGGTAGACGCGAGGACTTGGGGCTCGGAAGAGGACCATCCGCTCATATTCTGGGTAAAATCCAAGAATTTAGTCACTATTACTAGGTACGTTAAGAAACGGCAACCCTGTGCCTCCCTGCGTCCCGCCACGGCATAGTGGAGAGCCTAGAGGTCATAACCTGGTCATATATACTGGTCATAAACTCCAAAATTAAATCAAATTTCCTCAGCAATTAATAAGTTGTACTTAGTTTGGGATTTTAAAAGTGCTGGTTAACTGTCTGACCAGTTAATTTATTTTAATAATCTTACAATTGATTTCATTCCAGCACTCGACACTCCCCAAAGGCCGCGTACTCAAAGAAGTTCTTCCATCTCCAACAAGAATACAAGCGTTCAGATTTGCGATGGCCGATTCACCAGCAGCTACCAGGTTGAGTAATATTTATGAACCTTATGAATTGCCATAACTGATTTTTTCCAAACATTACAAAAGAGTATATTTGTTATAACTGAATTTTTCAAACCTTGCGAAAGACTATTTTTTCTCTGTGAAAACTGTGTTTTTTTTATGGCGAATCGCGAAAATCAACGAAGATGAAGCCATACTATTTATAAGTAGGTAGTGGATTGTAAAATTTCTTGTCGAAGCATGACCAAAGTTTTAGGGAATGTTATGTGGAAATGCGACTAAAAAAACGGACTATAGCTGGTATTCATGTCATAATATCATGCCATAATAATCCCTTCAACTTAATAGTAGGCAGCACACTAGTATAAAGACAGATAAACTTTATTCTAAACCCTAAGTCGTTTGTTCCCGTGAAGCTGGCGCACTGCAGCATGAGGCCAAGCTCACCGCCGGTCAATTCACCAGAGTTTCCTCTCCAAAAAGCAGGCCCCAGTCGTGGTGAGTCAATCAATATGACACTTATAATATTTCAGGAACAATATTATTCTTTATTCTAGTTTAAAGTAAAAAAAAAAATACTACTCTCTACTACCTTGTCTACTAAAGCAAGGGTGCAAATATTTATGGCCTTATGGTATGGCGGTGGTTGGTGAATATTTACGTCTCTTGTTTTCAGAATCTGGCAACTTCGAGATCGGTGTTTCCAGAAACAGGGAGAGGCCCGTGCGTTTACGCGATACTCAATCTTTGAGATCCAGCAACCTTTGGAACGCCAAATGTTATTTCTCACATTCTTGCTACGCTTTTACTTATTTCCAATTATCATTTACCATCAGCTGTTCTCCGTGATTTCACCCGCATTAATTTCGGAGTTCCCGCAGGATTTCTGGCATTAGAAATACCTTAAGTGACTGTCTGTAGTTGTCTTTTCTGGTTAAACACAGTATCTGTAACAATAAAAGGGCATTATACCATCGTTCTAATCGGGGTTAGTTGAAGTAGACGGCCAGAGCTCTCATTCTAAACCTCGCAACCAAAATGTCCTCAAAACCTTGTTAAGTTAGTAAGTATAAAGTAAGTGGTAAGTATAAAGTTATCATTTCCACCGTGTAGTCTTAAGCACCTTGTTCCTTTTCAATCCTCACTCTAACTTCTTTCCACTACCAGCATCCATGTACGCTCAGCCATCCCGTGAAATGGAATCGTTCATCAACTCTCTGCGGAAGTATCCCAACACCTCGCCCCCCGCCTCACCGGACACAACCTTATCGACGGAAATGGTCCAAAGATTGCTGTCGTATGCGCAAACTAAAAATTGTAAGAATTGCCATCTATCATATTTTCATATAGACGTGGGTCACAGTTGGGTAATCCATAAAACCCAGTACCCATTAATGATTTGATAAACTCTAGTCTTGTAAGTAAGACCTTTTCCTTATTCGTTATTGCAGTCACGAAAAGTTCATACCACTCCAAGAGCATGAGGTCTCTAGTCCGCCAGAGGAGTCCGGAACAAACCAACGACAACAATCATTCCCCGAACAAAAGAGCCTGCAGAAAAACATCTCCGACCAGAGAGAATGGATCTAGTACCAACGATGAAATAAGGAACAGTTTTGTGACGAAGATCAAATCGAAGAGCTACAAGTTGTATTCACCTTTGAGTGATAGCAGATATATTAGGTAAGTGTCTAAGTGAAGATAGAAGTAAATGTTAAGTATTTTATATGGAACCACAGCGATGATAGCTCAGTGGTTAGTGCGTTCGGATAAAGCGCCGCAAGGCGTAGGTTCAAACCCTAACAATGAGCTTGAGCTGCCGGTGAAGGAAAACATCATGAGGAAACCATAGCATGGTTGTAGGGCACTCTACAGTACCTGGCTGGCTAGCTACCACCTCCAAGTTGTAAATCTGTAACAAGCACCTAACGGTGTGTTCCGGCAGCCCAACTTGAAAGCCAGTTCCCATCCCCATTCCAGGTCGGCAACGCACCTGCATGCCTTCTGGCGTTGCAGATGTCCATGGGCGGCGGTAATCACTTACCATCGGATGTACCACTTGCCCGTTTGCCCCCTATGACATAAAGAAAAAACAAATGTTAATTTTTGCCAATATTTCAGATACAAAGACAACTTGCTAAACAGCACATACGACTATTTGAAAAGTATAAACGTATCTACTCAACGGAAAAGTGGTAAAAGAGTGACTGAGGTCAGATATCTGAACGACATGACCCGATGCATACGTGATACATTGAGACAGTTGTACGATGATAACTCTACGGTAATACCACTCAGCATTATGGTGGACCCTTATTCACCATTAGCGGTCCCCGTGGTTTCACCCTCGATAATTTCGGAGTTCCCGCGGGAGTTCCGGCATAAAAGTACCCTATGTCCTTTTCTGTACTCTTGACAATGTGCATGCAAAATTTAATGATGATCGGTTGAGCCGTTAAAAGACAGACAGACAAAAATACTTTCGTATTTATAATATTAGTAGGGATTTATATTCTATATGTCCTAAGACATGTTTTAAATGATATATTTTTTGAGGGAAGAACAATTTTTACGGCGCGTTATATTAAGTTCTCAAAGCGACGTCTTATGATCATTGGTCATAGTGAAAGGGCCCTGATTTATCAGCACAAACATACGAGTGCTGTATTTCTATTGTCGTGAAACTTCTTCGGGCGCGATGTGTGTAAAATAGTTTATGCGAATTACGTCTAATTCACAAATTGCCTAGTCATCCAATTCGCAATAGGTCCAATTTGTAATTGGTCATTTATAGATTTCAAGATCGAATTTGGGTAAACGATTCGAATGAGACGTTTCTGAGTTCTGACGCAATGTAGTTTTACTTTTGTCACGTGTGTGTACATATTGCAGATGCTCTTTTTTGGTTGTTTATGCTAACAGTAGTTTGTTTACAGGTCTGTCCGAGGATACGCAATCGATATTGTCAGCATCAAAAGGATCACCATGGGAGATGTACTGATTTGAATTTAGTAAGCTACTACTTTGTTATTCAATGGGCCAAATATTGGACACGGTTTTTTGCAGGAAGTGTATACTTTGAAAACTATTATAGGTAGAACCTATAATATTATTAATGCTTGGAGAACACTATTGCAATTATGTAACTTTTGTTATTATCATATGAAAAATAGCGATTTCGTGATTGAATCACGCTTAGGCAGCTTCAACTTTTGAAATATGTTTATTTTGGTTGATTGCTAGATACTGCAGGTGTGAAAATGTCCATATTGCAATTGCAAAACCACCATGTTTTTGATTGCAACTGGAAAATGATAGAAACAAAAGTTACATAGTAGCTCCTCTGGTCTCATACTAAGCAGATAATATTGGGGTATCAGATAATACTAATATTATAAATGTGTAGGAAATGGAGATAGGAATAGGAAACTATAATAAGCAATTGCACCAACATAGTTATAGATAATACAGCATACCAGATATCCGTAGGGAACACGGAGCAGTGCCTGCGACTTGCGACCCAGGTGTAGGTTTAATGGGGCCCCTTTACAATGCATGAACGCTCACCTCCACTGCCCGTGCTCCCGACTTAAGCAAACCTCTGGAAACAACTAGATGACACAGCACACGTAATCACTATTAGATTGATACGACACTGATACGACACTATAACTGCACTGCACCGAACACAAAGTAACAATGAACCGTGGCTTACGCATACCCGCGTTTTATATCAAGTTCTAACAAAGACGAGTCGGGCAATGGAGTGGAGCGGGGGAACGAACGTACTACAACCGCTATTAGTCGGCGGGAAACGTTATTGATAACGAAACTACCCTCTCGCCGACAAATGCTAATGTGAGTTTGTTTGTTTGTTTTATCTATTTGTATCATTGATATTGATCTGATTTTCATTTTAGGACTCAAATTCCGCCAACACAGAAGCTCAAGGTATAGTTTCTTCATATAGTTCTGCTAAAACTCTAATTGCTGTTAGGTATTTTATTGAACTAAAAGATTAAGTTCTTTCAGCATCACTACCAATGACATCAAGAGCTGTAACCACTTCTGTACCATGTGATTTTCCACCCAGGGTTGGTAAAAAGTTTTTATATCAGACTCATTGAAAGCCTCAAATTCATTTAAACATTTCTTGGACATTGGACATCGCGCGGTCGTTTCATCGAATGACTGACAGACAGACAGACAATCCACAGTAAAAACCACTGGATATAGAAACTTGAAATTTGAATTAAAAGCTTTTGTGAACAGTTAATCCTTACTAATATTGAAAATGCGAAAGTGAGTTTGTTTGTTTGTTTGTTACGCATTCACGCCTGAACAGCTCAACCGATCATCATGAAATTTGGTATATACATGTTGTCAAGTATACAGAGAAGGACATAGGGTACTTTTTATTCAGTAATTCCTGCGGGAACTCTGAAACAGCTAGTATAATACAAAAGAACAAAATGTGGGTAAAATCATGACAAACTGCTTAAAGATTTTTTTTCGTTTATAGGAATATCGGATCCGTCCGATGATATGTTGTTATTGCCAAAAACCTTTACCTTGTGGATGCAAATATCCTTCATTAAACTCAGACAGAAATGACAATTTGAGCACAATAGTCGAAGAACTTATATCGGAATGGCAAAAAGAAATTCCAGTTTATGCAGATGAAAGTAAAGAAGAGAAAATTAAAAGAGAGAACATTTTGAGAGAGCTAGCAGAAAAATTGAAAGATCTTGACGATTATGAAGACAAGCTCAAGGAAGAAATAGTAAAGGCTCTTGATAGGATGCCAATGTGGAATCCAGGCACCACAAGAGAGCAAGAAAAGTTTAAAGATTTAATAGCTGATAGTCTTCTAACGAAATTAGATGCAATATCAAGAGGAATAAATAGATTCGAAGAGGAAATTACTAACTTTGTTGATCAAATACCTCTAAAAACAAGAGATGAAGTCGGCAGACTTGTAGATAAAGGAAAAATTGCAAGCGACTTTGTAAAAAATCTCAAACCTATTATTGTTGATCGGCCCGAAGATGACGAGGAATACCAAGAAGCAGTAAAATCTAAAACAATTGATATGTTGGAAGAATTGCCAATCGATGCTGAGGTTAATAATAAAACAAAAACTATAAATAATTTAGCTAATAAATTAACAAGTCAACTGAAAAAAGTACCGCCAAAATCTATAGGTAAACGTAAAAAGACGAGTGCTGAATATTCAGATGATGACCGTAAAAATAAACTTCAGAAGGACAAAGACACAATAGAACAAGAAATATATGAGCTTCTAGAAGACTATCCTGAAGTTTCGAGTAACAACCCTGAAGTGAAAAAGATGGCTAAGAAACTTGCATCTAAACTAGCTGATATGAAATTCAATATTTCTGATGAAAAAGAGTTACAAGAAGCATTTGAAGAAGAGATATCTAACTGGCTAACAGATTTCTCTGATAAAACTGGTGTGGCCGTTGGAAATCAAAGATTATTTGCCAAGAAACTTTGCACAAGGTTAAAAAATAAACTGCAACAACGAAGACGTTGGAGTAAATTGGAGGACGTTCAAGAAACTATACAGAAAGAAATATCTGATATCCTTGACACTAGCCATGTTAAGCTTAGTCAAAACAAGAAAAAAGCCATTGAAGAAAAAGTTAGTAATATTTTAGCAAAGAATATAAACATGGTTCAATCACCCAGAAGTGACGAAATAAAAGATGAGATTATTCAGTACTTAGCGGAAGAGGGTATTTCCGGACCAGAAGCAGAAAATCTGGCAAATAGCTTTATCGAAAAAACAAAAGGAATAAGGTTTACAAAATCATCAAAAAAAGCTAAAATGTCTCGAGCCGATGCATCTAAAATTGAAATTAATGATTCTATCAAAGAGGCCGTCAAAGGTGTTCTGAATAATTCTAGAATACCCATGGAGCGAAGGCAGGAAACTGCTGCAAAGCTGACTGAAATATTGATGGACCAGGTGATGCGTGGTGTCGATGATAATAAAACAAAAGCACTTATTACAAGTGTCCTACAAAATGAGAATTTGTCACAAAATGAAATAGAAGATCTAACGAATCAATTTTTAACACGTTCCAACGAAATATCTATGACTAAAGGTTCAAAGCGCTTGTACGCTTTAAAAGAGGATGCTGATGAAGAAATCATGAATTTTCTTTCAAATGTAACTGGTGATGCAAACAGTATGCTTGTAGATCAAAGAAAAGCAATGACAGAGGAAATGATGTCGAAAGTTGAAAAAATCATGAATGACCCAAATATATCACTTTCAGAAAAAGATCAATTAATAAAAGATGAAGTAAAACAGTACTTAAAGAAACTATCGTTAGATACTGATATACCACATGAAGAATTAGCAAATAAACTTATTGATCATATTAAACAAACTTCGTTTAAAACCTCAACTCCACGTAGTTCTGTAGACAGAAGTAGAGATTTCTTTTACCAAACTGGACAAGACATTACATTGCCAAGTTCCATTAGGGCTGACGATGATTTGGAACAAGCAACATCGAGCAAAAGTGATCAAGAGCGACAATATTTTAGACAAGTTGCTGATATATTAGAGAAATGGATTGAAGAACTACAAATAAGTATAAATAAAAACCTTAAAGACACCATGGTCAAGGCCTTGGCAACCGATATCATAGATAGAAAGAAATATTTGCAAATAAATCCTCAAGCTAAGACATCCGAAGAAGAAGAACTAGAGCACTTAAAATATCAGGTATTCAGATGGCTTAACAAATTGTCCGACGTAAACCAGTTGCCATCAATAATGTCAGAGTTAAAGAAGTTGATGGATATGATAAAAAATATTCCTGTACCACAGCTAGCAGGATCTTCCAGTAAACAATGGCAACCTACAAGAATTTCAGAAATAGACTCGTTATTTAAAACTCTCATTGAAGAAATAACAATTTGGTTTAAACAAATACCTTCACACTATTACAAGACTCCAGATAGGAACCAACATCAACAAATGATTAAAGATTTAGCAGAGAAGATACAAAGATTAAAAGAATTAGATGATCATCATGGCATAGAAATGGAAGTCGTACAATGGTTAAAACTGATGATAAAGGATGCGGAAAGGCTTAACATGAGAGGTATGATTGATGATTTATTGAACAGACTCCAGTTAATGTCCATGTTAGACTCGAGCTATAGACTTGCTCAAAATACCGAGCAGTTTATACAAGAAAACCTAGTAGGAGCAATTTTAGATTGGCTCAGATCTCAACAATTTTTGTATCAGAGAAGAAATTCTTTAGACAAACGTTTTCAAGAGCAACTATTTGTTGAGCTTGGCAAGAAATTAGTGGCTACTTTGGATAGTTCATATCCGGAAATTGATCTTGAAGAATTATGGTTCAATGAAATATTAAATCACTTGAAAAAAATTCCAATGGACGCCAAATTAAAATTCAATGAAGAATTTCATTTCAAAATGGCTGAACAGTTATTGGGATACATTAAAAGTCTTCAGCTGTTTCACGATATATCTGATCGTTTCTATTCCACAATTAATGATCAATTAGCGACCAAAATTGAAGAGTGGATGAAATCTCTGCCACTAAATCTAAGATCTTCTTTAGATAAAAGGCAACTGGAAAATTTAAAGAAACAATTTACTTTAATAATGACAGAAATGAAAGATCGATACGAAGCATCTTTGAGTGGTTTAGATGAAGAAGACATAAAAGAAGAGATAGTGAAATATTTAAAAATGTTCCCAATCATACCAACGAAGAAAAGAGATTTACGATTTTTATCTGAGAAAGCTGATATGTTATTAAATATTATAAAAGAAATGCTTAATGAGAAACAAAACTCTACATATAAAGAAGTACCTAAAAATGCGCAGGACATTTTATGCGAAGAAGTTGAAAAATGGTTCGATGAATTGTCCTCTCATCATGCATTAAATGCCCAAGACAAAACAATCATTAAGAAAAAGAAAAAAGATCTGGCAAGTAAGCTAATGTTTAAAGTAGGAGAATTGAATACAAATCCGGATGTGTTACAAGATGATTTCATTTATCAAGATTTGTTGCAAAAGAAAATTGATCAGCTTCTTAGTACATTGCCAATCAATGATGTGGTTGAAAAAGAAATGCCAAAATTTGTCGATAAACTGGTTGATAAGCTTACGGTCGCTAAAAAGAAAATACAAAACGAACAAGAAGGAAGAATGTACAAACAAAAGTTACGTGAAACGATATCGAAAAACTTATCTCTGAATGAAGATTTATCCTCAGAAGATAAAGCAGCGTTTGAGTTGTTAATAGAGAACTTAGCTGATAATTTTATAAGTCTACACTACGTTGCAGAGGATGCAGAAACGAGACGAAAATACAAAGAGAAAATAAATCAAGAAATTAAATCATTTTGTAATAAGTATCTCAGGAGATTTCCAGCTACACCTGTAAATGCTGAACAGTTGAACAAAGATTTGTACAACGCACTAAAGAGAATTTCAATACCAGCAGATGAATCTATGCTATCTGAAGTAGACGAATTAAAAATTAAAGATGTGATTAATGATTGGATGAAAGATTTACAAATAAATATCGATACTGAGCAGAAAAGAGCAGAAGTCAACAAATTAATAACTAGCTTAGCTAAACATCTTCATAAAATGGAATTAGATAAAGACTATAATCCAAATATAAATTATGATGAATTATTTAAAGACGAAATTAATAGATTTATAAAAAAACTACCGGTTAAAACTGAGACACAAGTTGACAAAATAAAAGCAATGGCAGAGAAACTGACTGAAAAACTTAAAAGTACAGAAAATACCAGGAGAAAAGCAGTCGTAAGGCGTTCTGTTGATTCAGATGATGTTAGTGATAGTTCACATATCAATATGTGTCCTTACTACAAGATGTTAATGGAACAAGTTTGTGATAACGCCTGTTTATCTCACCATTCAGTGAAACTTCCTTCTAGCTCTCTTACCACAGAAGATAACGCTCTTCTACTCGAAATAAGACAACGATCACAAAGATTTGCCCAAAAACATGATGTATCTGTTAGTCCTCTACCAATGGACGGCTGTAGTCAGACCGAAGTTTATCCAAGATCTCAATTCATCGAACCCAATAATAGTTCTAGGTCAATGCAACTAAAAGTAGTTTGTCCAAATTCAGGACAAGATGTTTGTTCATTGGGCAACGATCCGAATACAAGAGCTCCATGTTCAGCGAATGTTAGCAGAGAGCAGCAACTGCCTACTTGTCCAAACACAAGAGGTCGTTCTGATATGTCACCCAACGTTATCATCAATGAACACCGGTGGATAAGTGCAGATTCCTCGCATCTACAAGGATCTGGTAGGTTACCTTGCACATCGCCTTGCAAAATTCAGAAGGGTTACACCACACCCTGTCCGTTGCCACGGTGCGCACCCCAGATCCCGTCTTGTCAAACGTTGAACCGAAGCCCTTGTGTAACACCTAGAAGATATGATAAGCCACCACCTTGTCCTGGAAGAAGAAATATCTCAAACTGTTCTTCTCCAATGGAATGCACATCCTATCGACCAATGACGTGTCAAAGACCTCGCGTGATCCGTCACAGCTGTATAGAACAAGCACAGTGCTCTGGAGCTCTTCGGATGAGAAAATCCAGGGAGAGATTCCTGGAGACCGACTGGACCGATTCTGATTTTATGAGCCCTTGCACGAGAAGAGCTGAGATCCGATCGAATGATGATTATGGTGAGCTCTGTATGCGAGGAGGGAGGACTGGAGACAAACCGTGTAAGTGTAAACAACCATCGCAAAATACATGCAGAAGTAGACCCCCAAGATGTTTTAGTCCAAGGGCATCTTACTTATCTTGCGACAAACCCGATACTATGAAGAATTGCTCCCGTTGCTGTGGTGCTCACTGTCCCTATCCTAGTTATTTGTATTTCAAGCCTTGATATTGCACGGTAAGTAGTTTGCCGTGATGTTATCGTTCGTGCATGTTTTAGTACATTTTGTTTTGTTGTAAGAATAAATTTTTTAAACTGTGATTTGTGTTACTATTTCAAATCTTACCTTACACGTACTTAGAATTTAATAAATATCTAGGTACTTTATACAACGTGTTAATGAATTAACTGAAAACTAGAAAGTAGTTTGCTCAGAATCAACTAGCGAATCGATCGCACTATGTTTTAATATAGGTTATATTTTTTCATTTTTACTAGCCCATGTCTAAATTATTTATAATACAATATTTGGCGCGTACACCGCCCCCAGCAAAAAAATTCGAACCGGTAGGCGCGGGCGTAGCGCTTGGAATTTCGTAGATAGGTCACCTTC
Organism: Zygaena filipendulae; assembly: GCA_907165275.2. Taxonomy (NCBI): domain Eukaryota; kingdom Metazoa; phylum Arthropoda; class Insecta; order Lepidoptera; family Zygaenidae; genus Zygaena; species Zygaena filipendulae. The sequence goes on along the minus strand of OU015677.1, from coordinate 5,210,200 downwards.
AAACTAATGTTGAATAACTTTTAAAGTATAAATTTTTTCGACATAAAATATATTTTAATCATATTATTGTTTATTTTTTTAAATGGGGTGTATCAGGTTTTCAGTTAATTCATTAACACGTTGTATAAGTCGCTTCTGTCTAGAGATATTATAATAATATTATGACCGTTTAGTTCTTTTGAACTTTAATGGATTTTGATGCAGTTTTTTACCGAATTCTTATACACAATAGGGGTTCACGAAAGAATTTTGAAGATCACGGGACAATATCGCAAGGAAGAGAAGCAGCATTTAATAATTGTTCATTGATATTGTAACGTTTATTTAGTTATTTATTTATAAACATTAAAAAAAACTCACATATTCATGTGATTAAATCCAGAATCAGAATCAGAAAAAAGGGCATGGTAGTAGCATTGGATAGTATATCGGATCGTCCATATCACTGTCAGTGTCATCATCACTTATTTCACAATCACAACCATACTCTAAATCGTCAATTTCATAATCATCAAAAATGTCTTCAAAGCTCTTACTGGGGCCTGGGGCCGAGGGCTGAATACTAGGCATTTGGTCAATTAAAGTACTTTTTTGATTACTTGTAACTGCTTCTGGACTTTGAAATAATTGTCTATGATTTGAATCGGCATTCAAATTGGGCTTGTCTGATTCTCTCTCTACATTTTGATAGGATCTCATCACAGAATGAGATACTCCCTGCACATTTTCTGGTTCCTTATGTTCTTGTAAAGAACTCTTCTTTATACCTGATTTTGAAGGTATAACACTATTATTTTTTGTACTTATTTGTCTTGGATGAAAAGTTTTTTCGGCAATAGTCCTGGCGTCTGTAATACTCTGTTTTACTTCTCCTTGAGCGCTTGGCTTGACTGGAATTATGACGGGTTGTACTGGGGTATTTATATTTTGTACGCATGTCAACAAATTACTAGCATCGGATACAACCTTACTTATCCAAGATAGTTTAAAATTTAATATTTCGTCTGTTTGTGGTAATATAAAATCTAATACCTTTTGCATACGATTCTCAAATAGAATTGTAAAGGATGCTAAGCTTTTTATGTTCGGATTTGATGACAATTCGAAGTAAATTTTCCAAATATTATTATAAACACCATTTCTAGCTAACTCAGCCATTTTCTGCTGTTCAATGTTCGAGGTACATAATGGTATTTCACTGCATCGATTACTGAAAACTTCTGCAAAATATCGGTACGCTTCGCTTAGCGTCACTCTTTGAGGGATACCAGACTCGTTTGCTACCGAGGTCAGGTCACAATTGAATGCAACATTTTCAGAGGCTTTTGATGGAGATGTATTTCTTAGTGCTGATAATTGTAAATCACTTTTGGCTGGAATGTTGTTTGTATCGAATGTTTTATTTAAAGTAAAATCTCTGATTGTTAATAGAAGATTTGTGGCCATTACTTGAAAGTTTGGATCTGTTTGTACTTCGATTTTCAATGGGAATCTTTTCAAATATCTAAGTATTATTTGTTTTATTTTTTCTTTATTTTCCTCTGTTACTATATGATCATTATTGATTCCTTGGTTCATAATTTCCGAAGCCATTTGATTTGATAAAGTTTGAACATCACGTTGAGAGTATTCTACTAGAAATGGAAGATTTTGACTCCACTCAAGGATCAAATTATTGATTATATTTGGAGATATACGTCTTTTCTTCACATAACCATGATGCAATCGATTTGAATTGCAGTTGTTAATATTGCTCAAATAATCTTTTAACTGTCCTGCAATGTCTTGTTCGTCAATGTGATTCACCTTATCCATTGGTAATTTTCGAATGTGTGCTATTATTTCCTGATTATAAGCTAAAGAATCTGGATTTATTTTATGTAACTTACGTGCAAGTTCTAACATGATATTTTCTTGAGATTTCTTCTCTTCAAAATTTCTATTGTGATGTAACGGCAAAGTCTTTAACCAATCCAAAACAGCAATTTCTAGTTGATTCTTTCTACTCTGATTTAGTTCATCCGCAATGATTTCTTCCGGATTACATTTTTTTATTCTTTCGACTAGTTTCTTCGTGAATTGATCACGGAAGTACCTTTTATCTATATAAGAGTACAGAGGTAGATTTTTCATATAGTCTGAAATTGCTTCTCTTACCTTTTTTTCTTCATTGTTGTCATTTTCATTTGAATTCTGCGTTGCATCATTCTTGTTATTCAATATTTTAACAGCTAGTTTGTGTGCATGTTCGTTTCTGTCACTAATGAACGACGATTCTTTACAAGGCATCATAGGGATAGTATCCATCCATTCCAGAATTATATCTTCATATTTTCTTAATATCAATGTCTCTTTCTTCAAATTTCTATTTAATGTTTTTTCTCTATAAGGAACAGTTTTAATTTTATCTTTTAGCTGTGTAGCCACCGCAGCACCCGGCTGCTCTGCCAAAGATTTTTTTAACCATATGTCTACTTCTTTATTTATAATATCACTGCGGTTCTTTTTCCCACGAAAACCTTCCTCAATTTTTTCTGCTAGATCTCTTACCAGTTGTTTTCTTAAGCTCATGTTTTCCGAAAAGTGCAATTCGTATGGCAAATCATGATACCAATCATATATTATTTCACACAGTTCCTTGATGTACGACTCAGAAGGGTGTAGATTAAATGTATCTTTATCTTTCGAAACAAATTCCGGTTGGCAGCTGAAATCTGTTTTATTTACATTCGGGGCCTGGTTCGAAATCAGAGGAACAGATATTTTCTTTATTCTTCTCATCAACTCGGGTGCATGTTCCACAGCTATTGTATTGTTCTCGCCAACTAACTTATTTATCCATTTAAAAATCTGATATTTTAAATGTTCTAACTCATCCGATTCTGATGTCTTTGCTGCAGGATTCTTTTTTAGGTATTTTTGTCGATGAATAATATCATTTGCTAAATCAGTCACAGCTACTTCTCGGAAAGCCATTTCGTTTGCCAACGGAATGTGCATTTGAAAATCTTTAAGCCAATCGTTAATTTTTTCTTTAATTTTCCTCGAGTAAAATTCTGGATTTTCACTAATCGCAATATTTGTCAACTTCCCAATAGTCTTTATACCATTTGTATTTAAATCTGTTTCATTTCGGGTTTTTCTAAATATTTTAGGAATGGCTATGTAAGTTTCCGAATGATAAACTCTAGATAGAGACATTTCTGATGCCATTTCAGCTTTATCATGAAGTTTTAGATAACACATGTCTTTTAAATGTTCAAGTAGAGAATTAGTCAAATTTCTAGCAGGATATTCGGGTAAGTTTCCAAGTAATTGTAATACAATAAGTATTTTAGTTTTCAAATCATGATCGACTTGGATATTTGACTCGACAGCCTTTAAAGCATCTATTAATATGTTGACTAAATTCATCTCTATACAGGTTTTTTTTGCAATGCTCACGTTAATGTATGTGTTATCCAAAAATCTTCCAACTTCTTTTCTTACAAAATCTATTATTTTATACTGAGGTGTCTGATAAATTCTCTCTATGTAAGTTTCTTTATCTTTCCTGATTTTCCTGTTTTTTAATTCTTGTAAACCAGTTCCAACTCTTTTTGGTGGTTCAACTTCTTCAGAACTCATGATTTCATCTACTAGTATATCTGATAATTTATATAAATTGTCTTTGTTCCTAAATCCTTTTATTTTTATAGGCATATCGTATAGCACTTCCATCAAATTTGACTTCAATAAATATTTATGTTGCATATTACTTTCTGGATGTAAATTTAATGTTGATATTAAAGATTTCATCTCCCTTTTAGCCACTTTGTATAAACGATGGATTAGGTCACTTTCAAAACTGTTTTTTTGATTGAGGTTGTCAGGCATTTCTAGTTGAAAGATAGTAATATTTTTATTATTCTCAATGCTTTTTTGCTCTTCAAAAAGCGTTTTTATCTCACTAATGATGTAATCTGGTAGAATACTTCGAAATTCTCTTTGTTCATAATCACAATCAGAGAATTTAATCGGTATGGCTTGTACCAACTTTTCAATTTTCAACCTTAATTTTGCTTCACCTTTGGGTTTTCCAAGTTTTTCTACTAACTTCAGCAAATTCTTTCTCCAAGATTTTGATTTCAACAAATTATCGAAGAATTCTTGAAACCATTCCAACAATGTCTCGTGAAACTCATTTCCTTTTTTAATTCCACATTTTTTTTTTCTTTCTAAGCGGCAAGAACTACTGCTTGAGGTTAGATCCATAGTTCTTAAAGTTTCCTTTTCCCATAATACTATGTTATTATGGGACGTTTGAGTGCTTTTAAATATCTTATTTTCATATTCTTTCAATTTTACTGTCATGCTTTTATAAAATTTTGTTTGATTTTCATTTTTATTCCCAACTCTTTCTTCAATCTGAAAAGTATAATATATTATATTATGTACCCAATAAAAACAACAACTAGTAGTAGTACTTGCTTGTGTAGTAACAAATACTAAATAGTAAAAACTTACGTTTATAGCAGATTGGAGATGAGTCTTGCCATATGGTAATGAACGTCCTGCAATATGAAATAATAATGCATCGAGTGCCATTTCTTTTCTTAAGTAAAATAAAAAAGTTGTAATGCAAAGAAATAACTATAAAACTTCCTTGCATTAAATTTAAAATAAAATAATACCTTTACCGATTTCTACTATTCTCTGGTCTGAGGAATTAGGTAAAAAAACTTTGTATTTTCTCATTTATTTTAAAACAAAATTATGATAAAAATAATATAACAAAGAACATTAATTTTGGAAAAATCACTAACACTTATAATAATGGAACAAGACAACATAAAGTAATTTAACAAGCAAATAATACGAAATAGCCGTAGAGTAAAAAAAACATAATAATTTACATCATAACTCGATTCACAATGAAATTAGCAAAGATCTTTAAGTAAAATCCTTAGGTAAAATCATCACCTATAAAGTTAGTTGTATTTACTTTTTGTTTAGATGCTATGAAGTAAAACTTGAGGGCTGACTTTAAAAGAAATAGGGGCATGGGTATCTAACAGGTAAGTATGGGTGACGACCCATTTCGTAGTCATCGTAGGGGAAGCAAACTGGAAGTCTTCGTTTTCTTCTCCTCAACATACGCTCCATACACCTGCATCTCATTCTCATTTCTTCTTCGACATCTTCATCATCAGTTTCCTCGTATCTAACCCGTCTCCTTGCTTCACCACCTTGCCTAACGGGTGCCCCAGGCTCGCTAAATGGTATATTATTTTCTGGTGTGGAATACCCTGCTGGAGCTTGGTCATAGAAGGAGAGGTTTCTAGAAGCCGGTGCCGCAGCTGCAGCGGCCACGTTCCGTTGGTTTTGAAAACTATGGGCTGCACGACTAGTTTCGTGTCTGCTAGTCTCAGTGTTAGACACTGGTTGTGGAATGCAACAGTTCGGAAAGCCTAAATGACTGGTGCCCAGTAATCTTGAGGGATCTTGTCTTGCGTTTGTATCTTGACCGCTAGGACCAGATCCGCTAGTGCCTAAAATTTCTTGACCTTGCTCATGGATACGATTAGCATTAAAAAGTTGACCACTTGAGCCTGGCACTTGGCTTGTTCCTAAAATTTCTTGACCGGATCTGGCTATGCGACTTTCATTGGAAATCCCTTGGCCACTCTTCTGACTGGCGTCCAAAACATTTTGACCGCCTGCAGTATGATTTTGATTACTTACTGGAATGTTTTGTCTTTTATCTTGACCTGGTATATCTGGCGTATAGAGTGGTGGCGTGTTCCACTGTTGTGAACGTTGGTTCGTTCTTAAAATCGAGCCATCATCAACCTGGTCCTCATGAATTGTCTGTTGTCTTGGAATATTTGACTGTCGAGCATCAGATATGTTTTGCGCTGGTGGTGGATTTCTCCAGTTAGATGAAGCCTGAATACTCGGCCCAGACTGAGGTAAAAATATTCTTTCACCTTCAGTCTGCTCGGCAGGATGACTTCCTACATTATCAGGTTGGAAATGCGTTAGTAGTGGGTTTTTGACATAAGATTCTCTCACTTGAGGTTGCACTTGAAGTTGTTCTCCCGAGCTATTCAGTGTATACCATTTTTGGCTAGATAAATCAGGTATTTGTTTAAAAGAAGAACTGGTTGGCCTTCCATCTTCAAAAGTTTTGTATCCCACTGAGTGTTCTAAATCGTGAGCATAATTAGGCTGAAGTCTTAAATTTGATGTTTCTGTATATTGAGGTTTATTGTGGGAGCTGGTGTAATAAGGAGTACTCTGAGACACCGGAGGTATTTGTCTTATTAAAGGTTTTTGTGAAGTATCTTGGTTGTAAAATCCGTTTGATGAACTCGGTTGATTCACACCAGGCATCTCATTAAATGTGGAACACAGAGGCTTTGCTCCACTAAAGTTGGCATAATCTACTGGATCCTGAAACATAACTTTTCTTCTTGCTAAATTATCAGTAATGGAATCTCTCGGTCTATTTTTCAATCTGTAGACAAGTTCATCGGCCATGAAATCTATATTAGTACTGTCACCTTCTATAATCGGTAACTTTTGTAAGATTTTTTCTGTTTCACGTTTTTGTTCTTTTTCTTTATTACCTCCAGTTATATTCATATCATTTTCGATTTCATAAATTTTTTTTGTTAAAACATCTCTTAGTCTTCTTCTGCGTAATCTTTCTTGATCATCTTCAATTCTTGCCAGAGGTAAATCTGAAAACCATTGCTCTACTTCCAAACCCAACCGAACTTCATCGGCTTCCATTTTCAAAGATTCTTCATTAGGTTGTGGCACTTTCGCAAGTGCTGATAGGACGTCATTAATGTACGTTTCTCTTTTAATTTCATGTAATGGCCTACCAGACTTTTTGGTTAATTCTTCAAAAATCTGCTCTAGAGTTTTAATTAATTTCTTCTTATAAACATTAGCTTTTATTCTATCTCTTTCTTTGTAATTTGTTAAAAGTATGTAATTATCAACAACCAACATTATTTCAAATAGCTCGAACAGCTTGTTCATATCTTCCTCTCCAACATCAGTTACTAGTCTCCTTACTGCGTTATTGATGACATTCTCTGCTAATTTCTGTCGATAAGTTGGGGAAGACGACTTGATTATTTCGTTCATATCACTAGTTTTTTCTATTAATTGCGCTTTCAGATTGTGCTTTTTAGAAGTTAGTTCGGGAGACTGTGGCAAGAGTGCTAATAAAGATTCTATTTCATCATCCAAAACATCTTGATAGTAAAAGGTGTTATTAATAATAGCAGGTTCAAATTTAAGTTTTGTTATAACTTTCCAGATACCATTGTACAGGCCCATTCTCAGTTTTTCGACCAAATGAGGGTCTTCCGAAGGCGAAACTACAATGGGTATTTGTAGGACCCAATTATGAATGTACTCATCAAATTCCGTATTAAGTTGCCGTAACGCAGCCGTCGAAGTATTCTGAGATTTAGATCCATTCTGGTTAGGATTTAAGGGTGTTGCAGCTGGAGCTGATTTATCAAACTGAGGACCGTTATTTGCTACAGTTTGACTGTAATATGCACCTGGTGTGTTTTGATTGTTTATAAATGCTGGTTTTCTGTTTGCAGTTTCAATTTTGCTACCATCTGGACAAACTATATCAGATGCAGGCATCCCAGCAGGACCTTGTCTACTATACTGAAAACTATTAAAAGGTTCAGTAAACATCGGGACAGGAATATTCCGTATTCGTTTCATCAACTCTGGCGCATGCTCTACTGTTTGCATATTATCTTCACCGACAAGTTTATTGATCCATTTAAAGATTTGATATTTCAAATGTTCGATTTCATCGGCCTCAGAACCACGACTGGAAGGGTTCATTTCTAAATATTTGTGTCTGTCAATTATATCACCCGCTAGATCACATATTACAACTTGCCGGTAACCTTTATCTAATGCTTGTGGTATGCGAACGTGCAAATTAGACAGCCACTCATCGATTTCACCCATCAACGTATTCATATACACATCTAAATGAACATTTGAGTCTCTATCCACTGTGTCATCAAAACCGAAATCATTAGTTTCATTAACACCAGCTACGAAGACCTGAGTAGGTTTGGAATTTTGAGGAGCAATTATTACCAGTGGGTTTGACTGAAAAGCGTTCATAGTCTGAATTTCTACATTACTGGTTTCATTCAATTTTTCTTTTAAGTGCTTCAGAATTTGGTTTGTGAAAAAGATGGCTTGATGTTCGGATAGGCTTCCAACTTCGTGCAGTAATCCAATTATTTCTTCTCTCACTTGACGATCCTCGCCTGAGCGCACGTTTTCAGTAAAATCCATCAATATGTCTACGAGTTCTATCTCTATCTGTACCAGATGGCTTACATTTATATCTAAATGAGATTTTTCAAGAAATGTATTCAGTTCATGGTTGATGAAGTTCTTCAATTCATTTTCGGTTGGCTGTATATATCTACCAAAAAGTGATGCAGTTTGATTACAATTAATGTATGTTTCGTCGATTTGAGGTTGTGTTGTCGTTTCTGCTTCAGAATAAAATCTTTCTTGTTCTTCGTTTGCTGCTATATTTTGAAGTCTATCAATCAAACATTCAGATAGCTCGAGAAGAAAAGCTTGTTTATTTATGTTTTTGTGTAAGTCTAAAGGTATTTTATTTAACATATCGATAATTTTAGATTTAAGCATTTCTCTATCGTATTCAGCTTTGTAAGAAATTATAAAATTAATTCTATTCATAAGATTATTAAGTACACCATCCTTTGTTTGATCTCTTCCATTATGATCAGACATTTTAATGGGAATATCGTTAAACCAATCTCTGATAACATCCTTGAAATCGTTTTTTACGGTTAGCATTGTAAATGGTAAAACATCTGCGCGATAAATGTCAGTCGAATGTCCAACATACACGCCATTTATATGAGATACTCTATTAATGAGTTCATCAGAGAGTCTTTCTCTGAACGACTGATGATCTTCACCGTTTTCGGGATACCAAATCGGTACATATTTCAGACATTTCCCGATTTTCGCCCTTAGTTTCCCTACGTCTCCTGATCTGCGCAAGTTTCCAAAAATTTTTCTCAATTTAATACTCAGTTTCTTCAAAACTTCACTGCGTAAGATTCTTGCTTGAGGATGTACGTTTGGACAGATAGAGATATCTTCGAGCCATTCAAGTATTTCATCCTGAAGGTCCTGTCTGTTAATTCTTAACTCTACTTCAGATCTGCTTATCCTTATTGTATCATTGGAACGTGTTTGCGGCTGTAGTTCAACAGAACTTAACGTCTTTTGGATGGGATTTCGCATTTTTGGGGAATATGTTAGATTTTGTGCTATTTGAATAGTTTCTTTGTTTATATCCAATTCTGGTGGACTAAAAACTCGTTGGGTCGATACCACACCTTCGGTTTCCTGTCTCGTTATAGATGCTGAAGGGGAAACAGCCACCTAAAACAAAGATTAATTTATTTTTACCCGCATTTTTGTTTTTGTTATAATTTAACTGTCACACACTTCTGTGAATGCGTTTGCACTATTTTATTAGGTCATATATATAGAGTTCATTGCTGTTGAGAAAGATGCAACAGCTGGTATCTTTAGCGTTAATATACGAGCTGCCGATATAGGCACTGGGGGCTTAGCCAAGTTGACAAACGTTGATCGTTAATAGAATAGAAAACTGCGAAACGTATCGCTAAGTCATGTTTAACGTCAAGTGGTAGCCAAGTTTACACGGTAGGAGTTCGTTCAAAACAATAGAATAGAACGTTGTCGATTGCACAATTTTTCATATTTAATGAATAAAATACATACCTATTGTACTTTATTTAAATGATAACTAATAAAGTTAAATTATTATTAACATTAGGTACCTAAACAATAACAAAATATTACAATTGAGACGAGAGATTGAGAAAAGAGAGAAACAAACATAAAATTGAGATCTATTCCTTGATAGAAAAAATATTAATAATAAATGTTTAGGTATCTGTTAAATGGATGCGAATGATTCAAAACTACATTTTATGAGTTGCAATTTATCTCTAACTAGCTGACCCCCGTGGGTTCACCAGCGGTAATTTCGGAGTTCCCGCAGGAATTCTGGGATAAAAGTACCCTATGTCACTCAAGATCACTGTAGTTTCCTATAAGTGCAAAAATTTTCAAAATTGGTTCTGTAGATCCAGAGATTATCCCCTACAACCTCACAAACTCACAATCTCCGGAGTTCCCGTGGGAATTCCAGAATAAAAAGTACTTTATCCCTAAGATCACTGTAGTTTCTTATAGTTTAAGTGAAAATTTTTTTACAATCGGTTCAGTAGATCCATATCACAAACGTTTTTTATCTATTATAATTCTGTAAATGTCGACGTTTAGCCGTGAGCAATTTTCTGTGTAGGCAAGTTCCTAGCCATGTCAACACAAATGCGTTGATCGCTCGTTCGTAACGTGAAGAGAAAAAGAAACAGTATGGATTGTCTGTGGTGTGCGTACATAACAGCGATGGGCGATTGTTGAAAAAAAAAAAACAATCGACTGAATCGATGATTCAGCTACTGAGCATTCGATTGTCGATTTAGTAATTCCCCACCATTATTATTCGAATAACAATCGACGAACTACTAACTACTGACTGCTAATTTGTAAGTACTAACTGCGATGCGTGCGTGTCGTGTTGCGTCGATTTTTTGAACTACTTATTTAGTTGTATAGTAATAACAATCGACGAACTACAAACTACTGAAGTACTGACTAGTGATTACTAAGTTGTAAGTACTAACTGCGGAGCGGTGTGGGCGGTGTTGCGTTGATTGTGCCACTGCGCCATCTTTTGTAACTAAATATTAGTATTTAGTAGTTTCTACTTTGTATTTAGTAGTATAAGTGCGCGCCAATTAGTAGATACCTAGTTAAAAGTTTATGGACTAACATCAATAATTGCTATCTACTTTTAAGTTTTAATTAGATAACGTTTTTGGTTTATTTATTAGAATATTAGTTAAAATTTTAAAATAATTATTTCACAGAATCACAAAGCATCAAATATAGATCTAACGCCCTCTTGTAGTGCTGGTGTGAGCTACTACTACTACTAATTACTAACTAGTAGTTAGTAACTACTGAATTAGTAGTTGAAGTAGATACTGAACAATCGACTAATATAGATTATTATTATCGACTAAACCGAACAATCGACTAATTCGATAAATTTTAGTAATAATCGCCCATCGCTAGTACATAAACGTCAAACTCAAAACGCAGGAGTAAATACTAAACCATTTTTCAAACATTGTTTTCTTGTTTTTAATACAAAATATCTTCAATATTATGATTTTACACAGTGCAGAAATAAATTTGAGATGACCGAAATGTGGTCTATTTTCACTGAGATAGGTACCTATTTAATGATAACCTGTACACATAGGATGGAAACTGAAATGGAAACTAGAATCTCAGCTAGTTCGCAACAGTATGCTTTATTGGAATTCATTTATAGGTACGTATTTTATTAGCTATTACGTAAGTCTTTTTTTTTCGTTTTAATCTTTCTAATACCCAGGAATAATATACCTACATACATAATAATATACGATTACTTACGTGATACCCACGCACGCAACTAGACCTAGATACCTAACCACCCACCTACTTTTGTATACTAGTCCTATATTTAGTCCTTTGCATAAAAAATTGACGCTTTATTTCTCTAAAATTGTTCTAAATTATGTTGCAGACATCATATAAACACAGCAAACATACAAATCCTGTATGACTTGAAATCATACATAAAAATGAAACATCTTTGATTGGGATCACAAAACTACATGAGAATTGGATTTAAACTTGTTATGGCAAGAGCTAAGATGATGAGTAGAAGTTGAAAATTAAGAAATAGAAGGTGATGGCAAGAAATAAGCATCAGAGGAAAATGAAATGTCTTCGATTGGGATCACAAAAAAACTGCATGAAAATGGGATGCAAATTTTAAGTCATGGCTGCTGTTCTACAATTTATCAGAAATTTTACACTGATTGAGGTCATCATCAATACCAGCAACATATAAATGCCTTTCTGATATAGTCGGTCCTTAACATATGAAATTGTCAATAACAGTATTAAACAAGTATCATTATTCAAGTCTCTGTTCCTGTATTAATTCTCCACTTTCTTTGGAATATAATATATTAATTCCTTTAAGTGGGTGTTTTTATTTTTATTTACTAATTATTAAATACCTAGTCGATTTAGAATTTGACATTCAAAGTAACTGAATGCCTATATGCCTATATGCCTAATACTACTTTGCCTGGGGTTTTGCTTCAGTTAGTGTAGATTTTTAAGACCATCATGAGCAATTCTCTATTCTGTGCTAGCTGTTACCTGTGGTTTCAGCCATGTTCATTTTGGAGACCCTGCAGGGATTCCGGGATAAAAAGTACCCTATGTATTATTCTAATATATAAGCTATAATATTGTAGTTTCATTAAAATCCGTTCCGTAGTTTTTGTATGAAAGAGTAACAAACATCCATACATACACACTTTAGCGTTTATAATATTGGTAAGGATGAAATATTGTCATTTAATCTACCATATTATGTATGAAAATTTTCATGATGATCAGTTGAGTAGTTAAGGCTCGAAAAGGTAACAGATAGGAATACACATTTATAATATTAGTATATTAGTAGGGACCACTTAAGAGGAACTGAGTAGTAAATAGGGTAGGTAGATAGGTACACTAAGAGTTTAAAACATGTATACAAACAGTATTCATGTCATGTTGCATTTAGGGTACTAATAGAAAACAATTAAATAAATTAGGTGATATTTATTTATTTATAAGACCACAGGATATAGAGGATAATTATTTCAATATACAAGTTCATGTCCAATTACAGTTCATTTAACTCACACATTATGGCTATTATACTGATGTTGGGACTGTGAACAACACAATATTTTAATTAATTCAATTAATTTCTATTAATTATAGATAAAATCCTATATATATATATAAATAATATTGTAGTTTCATTAAGATTCATTCAGTAGTTTTTGTGTGAAAGAGTAACAAACATCCATACATATAAACTTTAGCGTTCATAATATTAGTAAGGATGAAAGTCCTTTTCTCCACCATATTATGTATGAGAAATTTCATGATGATCAGTTAAGTAGGTACCTAGTTAAGGCTCGAAAAGGTAACTGATAGGAATACTTGCACATTTATAATATTAGTATACCTATTAGTAGGGATCACTTTAGATTAGATACACCAACTGAGTAGTAAATACACTAAATAGGATAGGTAGGTACATAAAGAGTTTAAACATGTATACAAAAAGTATTGATGTCATGTTGCTACTAATAGAAAACAATGAAATAAATTAGGTGATAATTATTACAATATACAAGTGTATGTTCAATTACAGTTCTTTTAACAATACCAAAAGGTAAAAGAAGTTGTGAGTTGTGACATGGTGATGAAAATTCAAATTTTGATTACAAAAAGTTGATAATATGCAAAACCTGAAACATTACAATTAAAGACCATAGTAACCCTACAATTCAATGTGCTTGCCTACACATTATGGTTATTATACTGATATTGGGACAGTGAACAACACAATATTTTAATTAATTCAATTGATTTCTATTAATTAGAGATAAATTCCATACAATTTATTGAATTATTCACATCCATTTAACAAATAAACATTTATTCTTATTATTATTTATTTCTAGCAAGGAATAGATCTCAATTTTCCCTAATATTAATTTACTTTGTTTCATAGCTGTTTATTAAACAAGCATGGCCCTTCCTTGGATTACCTAATTTTGGCTACCTATGTACGGAGTTGGAGTTACATTATTTCTACCTTTGGCTTTATGTGCCATTGAAAGCAATTGTGTTGGTAGTAAAACAATGTTCTTGTAACACACAAAATGCAATTGTTATTTTTCTAGCTACATTAGGATTATAGTGAAGGACACTGTTATGCTGAACGTTGTAATGTTCTTACACATCAATCACTTCTCTTACCTACTTTACTAAGCCATAATCATTTTTTAAATAGGTACAGTGTTCAACATTCCTTTTATTATCTACTGAAGGCCGAACCAACTGCCACGCCACTGCATGCATTTACAATTTGAAACAAGAGAGCACTTAGGCATTAACTTTTTTCGATAACTTTTTGTAATTTTTTCCAAAATCTCAGTGGTTCGCTCAAAATCCAAAGTCAAAGAGCCGCTTTAGGTATTGGTTTTGCACACCAGCGCAGACCATGGTACTGGACTGGCGCAGCTCGCGGCACCGCCTCCAGGCTCTGACGGTACCTATACCTAACTACTATTTTCACTTCACTTCTGGCTTCTGCGACCACTGCTTCCACACTTCTTCACCACAATTCTTCAATATGAGCGTATCACAAGCTATCACAACATCTTTGTTGCATCCAACTAGGCGACTGGCGGCACCGCCTCCAGGCACCGACGGTATCTACTATTTCCACTTCACTTCTTTAAGGCTTCTGTGACCACTGCTTCCACACTTCTTCATTATGAGCTTATCACAACATCTTAGCTTTGGTGTCATCAAACGTCTGAGTCATCAATCTAGTCAATTAAATCGTTTTGTTATTGTTTAATGTTAATAATTATTTAACTTTATTAATTATTATGTAAATAAAGTACATTAAGTATATATTTTATCCGTTAAATACGGAAAATTATGTGTACCTAATGTGTTAACTTAGAACGTTACTACTCTCTTAGCGTCTTCTACAGGGTTTCGGAGTTCGCTAAGTGAGCGTTCAAAAACTTCGGTTACGATACGCAATCGATTGTCACAAATGCAACTTGACTAGCATTTTGACGATTCGTACTTTTTAATCGACAACGTTCTATTCTATTGCATGTGCAGCCACGACACGAATTTCGCTATTTGATCTTTCTGTGATTACCACAACGCGTCATGCGCATTTTCATTAGAGCCTTAACACGAATTTCGCTATTTTTGGCCTTTCTGTGATTGCCACAACGCGTTATAAGCTATTTTGCCGCTCCCTGAGCGTTTTCAATCTTTGAGCGTAACATTGACATGGCTACCAACTTTTCTACACAGAGTATAGCTTACACTTAAACGTCAGTAGTTATAGAATGAGAATAGATAAGAAACGTTTGTAATATGGCTAAGGGGGCTTGTCAGATAACGCAGGCACCAAACCCTTAATTGGATATGAGATTCAGATCTAAACAAAAACGTGTCCAAATTTTACTACCGCGAAGGGCGAGATTTTTCAACGATAGGTTGTCCCAGGATGCGAGTTAACCTCATATTACTTCATTAAATTTATGTCATTAGACTTACAGTTTTTTTAACAGTCTCTGGCGGTGATACTGTTGCTACTTCCTTTGATACTGTCGGCACTTCCGCTGTAAAACACAACTAAAATTAGTTATACACAACTACACTATATTTTGATTCTATAGTTATTGGAAATATAATAATATAGTTAAACAATAAATATTTAAAAAAAGAAAATAAACTGTGATTAAAAACAAACTGGACAGTTAATTCCTAGTTTGGGATGTAAAGAAAAATATGAAAGATCACCTTGAATTTCCATATTCACTGTATTAGTGCTCTGTGAACAATAAAATATGTCAAGTTATAACAATAGTAATTAGGTATATTCTCCGCTCCCAAACTAGGAAGTAAAGAGCTTATAAGACATCATTAACAGTCAACCAAGAGTCATCTGGCACTAATTTATCAGATGGAGCGAACGACGTCAACGCGTCACAGATGGTCATAGATAAGCAATAGTGTGTTAACCCACACTGGAGAAATTTTGAGTAAATCGTGTTTTAAAAGTAGGAGCGCCATTTTGTGTCAATGTTTTTATGTTCAATATTTAGTTACATATTCAAGCAATGTAATAAGGTAAACACATAATTTAAAAAACGTTGCCTAACTCTCAAAAAATCGTTCTGTGGGTTAACATGTTATTGCTTATCTGCATCCAGATAATACTTCAAGCAATTACATATTAGTAATACGAATAGTATGGGCGATAAGATACGAAAGGAATCAGTAATTTATATAATATGTTATATTTTACTGACAAATTAATATCTTCATCATAATCATGATAATTTTGAACCAAACTACTACGACGACCCGATTGGCGCAATGGTCACCATGCCGGCCTGCTAATCAAGAGGTTCCGGGTTCAAATCCCAGTGGGGGTGGACTTTGTGTGATGAACACAGGGTTCCATTTTCCAGTCTAGGTGTGTATGTATATATATATCTATAGTATAATGTTATATGTAATAATATGTGTAGTATATGTATACCACGTTTACTTGGTTTCCACGACACAAGCTTATAGCTTAGTGTGGGATCAAGTAGATCTGTGTGTTGTACTACTCCTAGACAAAGGCTTCTTCTTACTACTCGACACCTCTGACCTCTTCCCGGTCCTGTACTTAGTACCAGCTCAAACTGGGCCCAGAGATTTTTACCAGAAGGTACCTCTACATGATCGCTACTCGAAATACTCACTCCGTGATCAAATAAAGTCCTTTTATCTTGCGGGGTGCAATCATAATTCTCTTTTCGTAATGGACAAGTAGTTAAATGCATAGGCTGCAACAAAAGATATTAAAATCTTTTATCTATTAATTAACTAAAGAGCAACTAACTTAAGTATAAAGCTGTAAATTAAGCCGAAATTAATGAGCTGTTATAAACATTTTCAAGTCACAAGTCGCCTTTAGGAAATAAAAAAGCAAAAATTTTTTGAGTCGTCTCATATAATATGAACGAAGCCAAAAATAAAGAAACATTGAAGAGCTTCACTTAAGTAATTATGTATCATTATAAAAGTAAATACTCTGTTAAATAGGAAATAAGTAGTAGCAGTAGTACCTAGTAGTATCCATTTCCTATTGATTTTGTACCTACACTTTTACAAACTTAAAACTACTTACAGATTTAAGCAAGTTGCTCTGCTTCATATTTTCTTTAACCTGTTTCGTGACTTCTTTAAGAAATCTGACATCATTAGTCCTCGAGAAAGTGTGTTTTCTATACAAATCTGGACTTTCGCTGTCCCGTATCTTCCTACCATCCCTGGTGGGAGATTCGTTTCTCTGTCTCATTCTGGGACTGATGGTGACCTCTGGATCGTAGGTTGTCTTCGGCGGTATAGTTCTGGAAGTGGCCACGTTCCTAGTCGTGTTCTGCTGTACAGTGAACGTCTGATTGGAGACGTTGTCGATACTGTTCCGTGATGATGACAATCTTGACTGACAGTTTCTGGGAACTGTAAAAAATAACACCCAAGTTTTACCCATGATTTTCATTTCCCATTCAGTCGGTAGGTGATAAAGATGAAAAAGTAATGAAAGAATAATTACTTCTTCAATAACACTGACGGAATTGTCATTATTTGTATAATATGCTACTATAAAGTTGTTGACCCTGCGATTGATTGATAGATTGAATTTCAGGACTCCCTCGGGAACTCTAAAAATTATTATATGACACTCAGAAGGACACTGTCTTCCAACTATTAGATAAAAGATTTTTTTAGTAGTTTTTGAGAACAGGCGACGAGCAAGGAATGAGGTTAAATTATAGAAAACGCAAATATGCACCTGGGGCAGTAAATGAGTTGTCTATAGTGTTTGCCTACACTATTCCAGCACGTCTCCAATATGCATCACATAAAATCGTCGATAAACTCCGGTTGCATTTTTTTTTATGTCATAGCCCATAGGGGGCAAACGGGCAAGTGACACCTGATGGTGAGTGATTACCGCCGCCCATGGACTTAAGCTACACCAGAAAGCATGCAGGTGCGTTGCCGACCTGGAATGGGGGTGGGTTACAATACAATAACTTACAATTCTTCGCTTGCGTATAACTGATGAGCCTCTCCACCATCTCCGATGACCTCACCGGTGACAGAGTTGGGTATTTCCTTAGAGAGTTTGCGAATGCGTCCGGCTTCCTGGATGGACGAGCAAGACATACCGAACCTGAAAGGAGGAAATTTTGAAATTCTCCTCTTGATCACCTACTGCAGTTGAATCGTTTTGTTCTTGACCCTGAGTTTCTTAATCAAATTTATTTACTCTTTGTATTTTGATAAACTTAGTAGGTACCACTAGTAGTTTCGTAAGTGTATTGTTTCAGAGTGTCTCAAAGTCTAAATGATTGCTTCATCGATTCCAAGATCTTAACCACCTCAATGGCAATTGCTTTCTTAAAGATAGAGAAGAATATCCCAAACTATTGTGTCTGTAATAGATTACGCTGTACTAAAATGAGGCAGGTTACCTTTATCGGGCCAGCTCATGCCTCCTTTGTAAGAACCATTGGACCTGGTAGGTGAAATGTATGTTTCACCACTCCCAGCGCCACCCACTTCGAAATTACCATATCCTGAAGTTATTTCCCATGTTAGATGGATGAATGCGAAAATAACTGTTACTGTGTGTTACCTATTCATGCCTAAACCGCCAAATTTTGAAAAAAAAACATTGCGTCCAAATTAAGGAAAATATAAGCTTCTTTTTGTTTAGGGACTAACAGTTCCCAAGAAAATCCCGAACACTATGATTATGAGAAAGAAGCAGCGGGGAACAGCTAATTTTATTTATTTTACATTTAAAAAACATATCAAAATTAATTGAAAGACTTCAGAATAAATACTAGTGCCCGACATAATACTACTTGCTTGTAGGTACTATCTCTATTCTCTGCGATCGATCGTAGAAGTATTTCTACCAACAACCGGAAATACTGGAGTGATCTAGTATAATGTTGCTCTAGGTGCATATACTGTGCGGTGTATTTATTATCATCTCTAAGCTTTTGAAGTCACTCTACCAATTTACCTGGTCTCAACTCGGCTCTCTGCGGTGGAAACTCAGTCAAGTGAATCGCCGGCGACGTCGGAGTCACATTGCAGTGGGTCATCTGTATTGTTACAATGATTTATAAATCATAAATCATCATCATTCAATCAAACGCATGATTGAAAAAATTTGGGCCACATGAAATTTGGTTTATTTATGACCCTATCAGAGACGGGTCATAAATAAACCAGCACTGTTGATTTAGTGGTTGAAAACCATGATTTTTACTCCAAATATTGATCTTTGCAACAGGATACACAATACACATGTTATCAATTTGTGTCTTGAGTCTGTATGCCTATTACTACTTATATGCCTGTTTACTCCTATAATTTACGAAATAAATCGACTCCGTTATACCTTATACATGCTAGCATAATGTCCATCAGTTACTTGAGCACCGGAATCGTATCTCATGGACTGATCTGCGCTCGCGTCTTGCACTGGTCTCATATTATTCTGAAGCTTTTGAGGGACTGGTGAGTGTTGCTGGGAAACTGTGGTGAAATAAGGAATAATAATGCATAATTTTTAATAAAAATTAACTATCAGGACGTATACCAACGTTTATGAACTTCTAAGGCAAATACCAGGGGCTCGAACCCTCGAGCATATAAGTGAAAACTTTATGAATTGTGAATAAGGTGAAATAGGTTTGAATTTTGTAAGTTAAAGAACTATATCATGCCTTTTTATGCCTAAGAGAGACATAAATAAGTATAAAAGCATTCGTAACTATGCCTCCATGAAGCACGTCAAAGCACGTAGGTATGTAAATTGTTACAGGGAGGGTCTATGCTAATATATATTTAAAAGCGGAAAGTATGTAAGTTATTGGATTGTAATTTGGATGTATTGTAAGGGGTTATCTCTGGAACAACTGAACCGATTCTAAAAATTATTTCTCAGATATCTCAGAGTGTCATAGCATAGGTATTTTTCAGAGTTATGCAATATACATACCGAGGGAACAGTTAGTACTTCTATAGGTAATTGTAGAAGTACCTACCAGCATTGTTAGGCATTAGCGTGTACTCTCTGCCACCATCGTAAACGGTGACCGTCAGGTTGGAGTCCTGCAAGCCTCTCACCACTGCTACCATACCCTCACCACCCTCCATGCTCGAAAATCGTTTAGTTGCGGTCGAGGGGAATGTGCTGTCGGTCATAATAATAATAGTAATAATAAGTAGGTAGTATTATACCACGCTTGCTTGGTTCCCATGACACAAGCTTATAGCTTAGTGTGTAATCAAGTAGATTGTGGTGTAATTACTATATCACTTTAGCGGCCTAAGTAAAAACAGGAGAAATAAATACCGTCATTTTAAGAAGACGTAAAAAGGAGTGGCATAAATCAGGCCTGTAACAGGCCTGCCAGTCCTCGCTGTGGGGAGTGGGCCTGAAGACAAGTACAGAACTGAGTTAGTTAAGCAGTCCAGTCGAGGGAAACATGAGAGGGGATTTCGCAAGACTTCAACAGAAAGAGAAAAAGAGAAAGTATTTTAGAAAGGACCGCCCAGTCACTCAGGAGATAGTGAGAAATGAAATCAATAAATTGAATTGAAATTCACTGTCGCGATTGAAAGAAAAATTCAAATATCCTTCGAGCAGAAAAATTTACAACTTACATTTCCTGCTAGAATTTCAATGGGAAGAATAAGCTTTATCCTTCTTTGATGTAATGGATTTTCCGAAAAATATATGGAGGTATACTGTAAAAATTTAGAATTTAGATTTTTAATCGGCCATCAGAATAATCTAGACGTCAAATGAATACAATTTTCTTCTTTTTTCCTGTCATATTTTTGATTCTAGTTATATACCAGTAGGTAACTCTAAAGAGTGGAATTAATAAAGCGTATTTAAATGCTAAAAATTTGAAATATACTAGCGACACCAACAAATAAAAATCATTTGTTAATTCTGCAAAATGTTTAATGGTGTGAAAGCTATTAAGGTAGGACATACTATGGCTCCAAGAGAACAATTACTTTGCTTGAAGAACCGAAAACAAACAAAAAAGAAGAATGTCATAGATATTATTTTGTACAACTTGTTTTATATACTGCGTAAAATTCTCAAAAATCAATAAAAATTGGAAAAACATGTCATGTTTTATAAATAGCAAATAATCAAAACTGAAAAGCTTTTTAACTAATTATCTACGGGTACAATTGAAATGGCATCTGGTGACGAATATGCTGATAGCAAAGATAAGGCCAACAGTGATGAATGCCAAGTAGATGTGGATGAAATAAAGAGTAAGTTCAGTCAAGACGCAGAATCAACCCTCAGTCCGTCCCAAAATTCCTAAAGATAACGCGTTAAACGTGTCCCAACTAGGTACCTATTACATTTCGAATCCTCTGGAATAGCGAAGACTTTTGTTTTTAACCGACTTCAAAAAGGAGGAGGTTATCAATTCGGATGTTTATGTTTTTTTTTGTGTATGTTCGGGCATAACTCCGTCATATTTGTATATAGACGGATTTGCAAAATTCATTTTTTTGTTCGAAAGGGGTTTATTCCGCAATGATCCCATTTAAATTTCATATAGATCTCATGATGGATGATCGGTTTGATATCTTTTGTGTGTTTTTTTTTTTTTGTAAAATAATTTGTTTATTCCGGTAATAATCATCAAAGAATTTCTTTACAATCTAGTTTTATTGATAGATTTTACAGCATATTGTTTAGATCAGTGATTCCCAAAGTATGAGAAGTGACAGTGAGCGAATAAGTAACCCTGAAAACTAAAAATACCAAAATAAGTAGGTAGGGGAGACTGGGGTCAATAGAAACACGGGTCAATAGAAACAAGTGCAATAACTACGAAACAAAAAAAGATAGCGGGGCGGTCCCTGAGGGGGGATGGATCTGCGTTCGTGTCAGAACCTGTGGAACTGTGCTAGCCGCGGCTCCGTGACCGTTGGACGTTATTACGCGAGTGTATTGCTTTTCCGGCACCAAAAGTAAGTATTTTTGATGTTTTTGTTTTGTGTATTAGTCAATATCCATTGGTAGTAGTTTAATACTATTTAACTTCCTGTTTGTATGGATATTCTTGTTGAATTTGTAGTGGTTTATGTAATCCTACCGTTTACCGTTATTTTTCTACGATTTTAAATATTCACCTTGACGTTGCTGGGTCAATTGAAACAAAATTTACCGGGTCAATTGAAACACGTTTTAATTGATCCTTGTATGTGGTTTTAAGCTTCTTTTTGCAGTCCGTCCAAAAGCTACTAATCGCGGAAAGTGCAGTGTAGATATCGTATTAGATTGATCCGTTGTAACTGTATCACTATACATATACTATATATATATACAACGGATCAATCTAATACACCCCCAATGACCCTTGATCCTGTTGTTGATCCATGTCATCCATCTACAAGCCAGTCAACAGTTTTCTGACCGGAATCAACAAGACCTTTTCCCTGCCTGCAGGTGGTGGGAGAAAGAGGAAGTCCACCATCTATACGGAAACTCCCGAAAAAGAAGAAATTAGGAAATAATCGGAAAAGAGAAATCAGAAAAAACAGGCAAAGAACGAATTAGTAAGAAATTAGTAATACTTAGTTGATCTTATTACTTATAAATATTTAAAAATTCTAAATGATTAAGCAAGAAACCATATGAAAATTTTGTTAAGTTAATAGCAATAAATTCTAGCTTTTTTTATTAAGTTGATGGTAGAAACTACTTTTTACTGTGTTTTTATCAAAGACTGAGATTATATGATTTAAAAATGACTAAAAAAATAAATTTTAATGATTATTACAATAAATAAAAATTTTATTTTTAGGTGTTTCAATAGACCCCATTCATTGTTTCAATTGACCCGCAATCAGGGTCAAATGAAACAATTTTCGAGGATTTCTAAAGCCCTTGTGATTCCGTATCTGATACTTATGGATAAAAATTAACATAGCAACTTTAAAGCCAGATAATCTAGCTATAGTCGAAACCATTCACAAACCAGTATTGATGGAAAATGTAGGCACTATGGCCGTTTTTTCGGAAAACGTTTCAATTGACCCCAGTCTCCCCTACCTAGATGTATCAATCTCTTTGAGATTAAAAACTTAAATTGAAGTTGATCATAGCATGATAAAAAATTGTGGAGTCCCGAGTTTTAGTTAGGTGGGTCGCAATCTAGTCAACTTTCTGTTTTATCAACACTTTTGTTTTATGTTTGTTAAGACTGTAGGTAATCTGTTTTGTGTCCTAAATAAATAAATAAGCTTTGGGGACAGCTAGTCTAGATTCTATAACTCTCAAACATTAAAATAATTACCTTCTTACAGAGTACAGCCATAATAAATCCGGAAAATCTGACATTCCTATCCTAATAAATCATCCACGGGCCAATTCTAAAGAAAGGACCGATCAGGCTGGTCATATACGGAAACATCGTCTGAGACAAGTGGAAATCCGGTATTTGAACCTCGGAAATTTTAAGGACAAAATTAAACCAGCTTGCAACGTTAGTACTACTTGTATGCTCGAAGTCTTCTTTTCTTAGATGAATTCTTAATCAATCAAATTTTTTTATACTTTTAACAGTTTTAGCAAAGAGTAATGAGATTAATAATAACACAGATCTATTGATCACACACTAAGCTGTGTGGAAACCAAGCTAATATATTAAACTAAAAACTTATACTTTTAATTATAATATAAATGGATCGTTTGATAGGTTTGTCGCGGCTTTTGCGAAACTTCTCCATCTCTCTTTATTCGCGGCGCTGCGTGTAGGTACATTCAGTAAGGGATCACTTTGTAGATGATCTACTAAGGTCTGCCCATCTTGAAGGTGACCAACTTTGAGAACGTTGACCTTCCATTGTTCC
The DNA here is from genome assembly GCA_907165275.2 of Zygaena filipendulae. Taxonomy (NCBI): domain Eukaryota; kingdom Metazoa; phylum Arthropoda; class Insecta; order Lepidoptera; family Zygaenidae; genus Zygaena; species Zygaena filipendulae. The sequence continues at coordinate 5,186,380 of OU015677.1, read as the reverse complement.
TTGCACTACTAATCGCCCCAAAGAGCTTTCTTTGCTGATGATATGTCCAAAGATCTTAAGGGCCGGTCATCGCTAATGTGTCTAAAACAGAAAAAAACACCGTAAATATACTTTTTTGCAGGGATGTAACGAGTTTCAATGTCCAAGAATGATAGAACGCTTCCACGTACATCAACAAGAGCACCATCCTCCATCCAAAACGCATAAAGGAAGTTCTCCAAACAGGAACACAACTCGAGGCTACTATCCCAATAAAGCATCAGAACTCCGTACCTCATTCAGATCTGATAAGAGCAGCTCACCCATAAGGGGTAGACGACCGTCATTCAGTCCAAAACCGACTGGCCAAGCGTGTCCAGATGCAGATGAATGTGAGTCCTGTCTTTTCAATACCCCAACACCGAAAAAAATAAGCCCACAGAATACGACACGTGACAGCAATAGGAGCTCCATCGGTTTTGGAACTCCAAACAGATGCAGTACGCCCATTAGGGACTTGAACAATGAGATCAGAAAGGACCAGGGTACCCGTACCTGTGGCAAGAATAAAACCGATGGATATTGCAGCCCTGAAACGACGGAATCGTTTCCACAGGCATGTATTACAAGAGTTTATTACAGATGACCAATTTATACAGTGTGGTTTAAGAGGTATAGTTTGTAATTTTGGATGTAGGGGATAATCTTAGGAACTTCTGAACGGATTTTTAAAATTCTTTCACTGACAAGAAGCTAGAGTTTCACTCTTATTTTGTAACAAAGAGTTCGCTGGGGAATAATGCGATTCATGCCAGTGCAATAGGTAGATTTCCTTCCTCTGATGTGTATAACCAGCTGTCCCCTGCGGTTTCACTCACGGTAATTTCGGAGTTCCCGTGGGAATTTCGGCATAAAAAGTATCCTACGTCACTCAGGACTACTGTAGCTTCCTATAAGTGAAATAATTTTCAAAATTGGTTCAGTTAATCAAGAGATCCCCTCTTTCCCCTCTACAACGTCACAAACTCACAAACTTTAGCTCTATACATATATACCTACCTATGATGGTAAACTGCAGGGGATGCAGATCTTTTAGCAGCATATTATACGTATTCTATACCACCAACGTATTTTCTTTAACAGATAGCGACGTCTCCGATTGCCACAAGATGTCCATCGTTCTATCCACCGCTGACTACTTCAGATGCTCAGACGTCACGGTTTGATTTTGATGAATGTGATTTGTGTTGCAAGTCTTCTCAACCAACTGACAAATCAAGGAACCCTGAATTTGGTGTTTATTCAAGACTTAGTAATATACCGCTTAAGAGTACTGAAACTAGAGATGTTCTAACACCAAAACAGAATTTCTACAACGAAGAACTACAAGATGTGATAGAAAATTGGTCTAAAGATTTACCAATCTATCCAAGTTTCAGTTCCGCGGCTAAGTCTTTGAAAGAGAATGTCATCAGTAATTTGATTCAAAAAATGAATCAACTTTCAAATGAGATAAATAATAATGATTATGAGAGAAGAGTGAAAGATGAAATAGATAAATGTTTAAGATCACTCACAATGTGGTCACCCGGTGCAAGAAGAGATCAGATATCATTTAGAGAAGAGTTAGCAGAGAATCTTCTAAGTAGTATTAAGAATTTAAATTCTAAATGGCTTCAGGCACCTAAATCGCTTAATAACAATCATAGCACAAATTATACACAAAATAATACCAATACAAAACTACCAGAAACGTATAAATCAGAAATAATTAATTGGTTAGCAAACATAGATTTAACAACAATCAACGGAAATCAACTATCGGAAGGGAGAGAGAAAGATGCATTCCTTAATCGTTTAATTCCTTTAATGAATGATACTATAAATACAAGAAACCTCAAGTTGACGCTGAAAGGAGAAATTTTTAATCTTTTACAAGATCTACCACTGTGCATAGCCTGTCCAAGTAAAAGGAATCTTTATTTAAATAAGCTAGCTGATGATCTAGCTAACAAATTACTTAGTATTCGAGCTTTACATGACAGAAATTTTAATTCATCTTGTTGTAAATATGCGATGACTAAAAATATTCTAGCTCCTGTAATCATTGAAGACGATAATATGAATACTAAACCTGACATCGTTGTTAAAAACGAATTAATAAAAGACGTAATACACAAAGAAGTTTCTGATTGTCTGATTGATCATAAAATGGATACAAATGATTTACTTAAAGATGAAATAGCTGACATTGTGATTGAAGCAATACATTTAGGAGATGATTCAGGACTAGAATCTGACATTTGTTCTATAATACAACGGTGCACAACCATAAATGAATCACAAGCTTTAAATATTGCAGAATCCATAGTTACAAATATAATAAACGCCGTAATTCGAGATTTTCCTCAACATAATAATATTGTTGTAAACCGTTTAATTAATCAATTCATGTCTGAAACTCTCCTTGTCTATACGTCAGAACATTCGATATCTGGATCTTTCAATGATCCGATTTCATCAACCCCTAAACACCAGGAAGTAGAACTATGTAAAATGAACACTGAAGAAAAGGTTTATATGAATCATTTGAGAAATTTAATTAATAACTGGATGGAAACTTTGCCGAAACAATTCAATACTTCGATAGAGAAGGGTTTCAAAGAAACTATAATTGAAGATTTGGCCATAAGTGTTTTGGATCAGGTTAAGTTTCAACAGCTTGTACCAAACGCAAATGTTGATCAGAATGACTGTTTAAAGTTAATTATAATGAAGTGGTTGTTTAAAATAGGTGTTTACGATGAACATCAGGTTACATTAGCTATGCCACAAATCCAAGATCTAGTTCGGCGTTTACAAAGCCTCACCGTTCCTATACTTACGTGCCCTCGTCACGGTAATCGACAGGATATGGAACGTGTTAAATTTTATGATGGTCCCGAATATGAATTTTATAAAAGTTTTCAACCAGAACATTTGATGTTATTAGAGGATAATATATCAGTTTGGATGAACGAGCAGCCTTATAGTATTTATGTTAGCAATGACGGTGGTTATAGAATCAAAATGCTTCATGAGCTAGCTGAAACACTTCATAAAAGAATAGAAAGTAAAGATTCTGATAGTGAAATTGTTGCAGAAATAAAACAGTGGTTAAGAAAAATTATCAAAACTAATGATTCTAATGAACTTGATGCAATGGCAAAAAATCTTTTAAGTAAGGTTCTAAAAATACCTAGTGATTCTACATTTGAAAGAATTCACAACGAAAAAATAGAAGCTTTAATAAAACGCGTCGGTGTAAATAATGAGTTAAACAAACCGCAAAATGTAAGCCATCATACATATTATGTACCTGCAAAAGATGTTTTCGGTGAGGATGATGAGAAGATTAAACAATTTCTCCAAAAATTCATTGAACACAATTACTCTGTTGATGATTCTCTTGCTAGAGGTGCACTTAACCATGTGCTTATTACAGAACTAAGAAAATTATCCCCGAATACCAGAAAAGTTGTTTGTGATAATTTTGCCAAATCAAAACCACATGATGCTTTTATTGCAGAGAGATTTGATCGCGAATTAAGATATATAAAAGATATATCAGATTGGTTGAAGAGTGTGAAAGTTGATCCTTCTTTCAACAAACCTGGTAATAGAGAAAGAATTGAGGTTGTTATTAATTTAGCCAAAACCATTTGTGAAGTTGAAGATGAGCACAATCTATCACCCAACAAGATGGATTATGCTCATTATATAACTACGGCGATAACGGACATTGTCTCCGAGCTGATCCCTTTAGCTCGGGAATACAGATCTATTGAATATCTGCGTACTATCATCATACAACTTTGTGGTAAATTAGCTGCTAGTAGTAAAATTATACCTCGTTTAACATTAAGCGAGAAAAAGACTATAAGATTCAAAGGAGATGATAAAATACAAGAACAAGATATAAGTGATTTCATTAATGAATATGTTTACAAATATGGACGGGATATCGGTGATGATGATGTAAAGGCACAAGCTTGGTACATGCGCTTGATCCAAGAACTAAAAAAACTAGTAAATCAATTAGATGACGTGGTTTTGCTATCCAAGTCAACGGTTTACAATAAACTAGCTGATATACCAGTACCAAGAGATGAATCTGTAAGGATTTTTAACCTACATTTGTGTTATGTTAAAGAGATTAGCGATTGGTTACGTAACTTGCCATTACAGCAAATTAAAAACCAGGCAGAATACGATGATAGAATAAGAAAGATTTATGACTTAGCTCACCAAATGACTGAAAGGACTAAAAGAAAATCTAATAACCCAAATGATGCTCAAGTCGATGCAGACTTAGTAGAATTTATCACAAAATGGGTTGAAGAACTGCCACTCAATCATGAAATAGTCTTACCAATAGTTATATCGCAAATAATGAATAGAATGGAAAAAGCCAACGAAAACAATATAAAACCAAAAAGTTTTCAAAAGACTGATGCTTATCTGTCTCAGAATAAAGGTGGTTCCAGAAATCCATCTATACAAATAAAAAGGTCATTTAGCTTTTTCAATGAAAGAAGTGATCCTGCTAATGATTTGGTCGAAGCACTTGAAAAATGGTGTAAAGAACTGCCACTCAAAGGTCCTGATGAAGCAATGGCCCACATAAAAGATAATATACTTAGAGCATTACTCGTAAAAATTGGTGAATTAAACGTTGACCCTCAAGTTTTTAACAACAATCTATTGTATAGAGATATGTTAGCAGAAGAAATAGAATTACAATTGCAAAATGCATCACAATTTTTGAATTTGTCAGATCCTCAAAAAGGGAACTTAAGAAACAAATTGCTAAAGAATATATTAGAACGCATAAAGATTATTAAAGAATTATCTGCTGGTAAAAATTATTTACAGAAGCTCGAAAATGCAGTAGAAAACTCATTTCCAAACCCAGTTAACATTCCAGAGACCACTGATGGGTTTAATATTTACAAAAATCGACTAGCTTCTATATTCATATTAGATAACTTTGATCATGCAGACGACAATATAAAATTGATGTATGAAAAACGGATAAAGAAAGAAATTGAAAAATATTTTGAGGACGCACAGAAAAGAAATGCTGTACCGCTATCTGAGGAACAAATGTACAATGAGCTGTATAGTGCACTATTTAAAGTGCCTGTTCCTAACGAAGCTTCGGTAGTCAATGAAATTGAAGAATTTAAGACCAGAATTGAAGTTGATATATGGTTTGAAGAGTTACCAATACGCGAAGAATTAGGAATAATAGAGCTATTAGAATGTGATGATGTATTGGCAACGTTAGCAAAACGTTTGCATGAAATGGAAAAGAAGGAGTCTAGCCCTGATGCCAAAATGCTTAAGGAAATATTACGTTGTCTTGCTAAACTTCCATTGTTAACTGGAACAGATAAAGATTACGATCAATTTGCGCAAAAGTTGATAAGCAGATTGAAAACTACTAAAGACACTAGAAAGTATGTACCACAGAATGTTAAGGGTAAGTCTAAATTGGTTCAACCAAAAAGACGCTTTGATAATGCCCAAAGAAGATCTTTGGAAGAAAGTCAAGTTGTTGGTCCCAGTGCCGATAGTAGAATATGGACAACTCAACCTTGTTGCCAACCAGTTCCACCAAAAAAACCGGCTGATATAATAATAGAAGTAGTTGAAGCCTGGAGTAATTCTTTACCGATTGTTGAAAACACGGTTTTTCAGCACTCGGATAATATTGGGATGCTAAAAGATAATCTTGCCACAAAAATCATAAGGAAAATTTGTGAACTCAATGCTGATACCAAAGTTTTTCAAAACGATTTTATGTACGATAGCATGCTGGATGCTGAACTTGATCAAGTATTATCTACTGTACCTTTAATTGCTGAGTTTGAACAAATTAAAGAAAGTAAAAAACTGCAACTCATAAAAGCTATAAATTCTGTTAAACCTTTAATTAAAGATGATCAAGCTCGTCATAGTTATAAAGTTACACTGAAACATACAGTTAACGATATAGTGAATGAATCATTGAATATCAGTGCAGTTAATGAAATACTATACTCTAACCTCTTGGATGAAATAGTAAATGATTATGTGGAATATAGATTTTATAGAGATGACGATGAAGCAAAATCTCTTTATAAATCAAAGATACTTAATGCAATAACGAAATTTATTATGAATTTGAAACAAAATCGTGGAAAAAATATTAACCCACAGATGATAAGAAATCAATTGGTGTGTGAAATGGACAAAATACCTATTCCGGGACCAACAGCTTTCCAAGAAGAGGTCTACGAAATAAGAATGAAGCATGAAGTATCAGAGCTTTTCAATCAAGTCCAGAAAAAAGATGAACATAAAACGAGTTGCATAAAAGAGAACCTGGCGAAGCGGTTGAACGATCTAGAAAAATCTGGTCACAGCAGCATAAACGAAGAGAAAATGAGAAATGAAATCATGCGCAGCTTCAAGAAATTAGGAACTGATGTCAGTCCAAAGAAAGTTGAGGAATTTGTCGATCAGTTGCGGCTAAATGAGAGCATAAGGAAAGCAGTGCCTATTGATTCTCAAAAACGATTTCCAGGAGGATATTATGGAGAGAAACCTATTTCTTACCTAAATGATATTGGAGGTCATGGTCACTGGCAAACTATAAAAAAATCTGTCCCTCAACAACTGTTTCAACCAGCAATCCAACAACAGTCAATTTATGGAGCTCCCGCCCAAGTAAATCACGTATCGGGATTAGTTGGTGGTGGTCCAGGTAAATTACAAGTTCAAAGTTTGAACACAGCCCCCAGTCCTGGACGTGGTCTCCCAGCCCCGCCTGAAATACGAATAATACCAACAGCAAACAACAGCTCAACATCAGAAAAAATCTCTAGACCATTTTCTTTTGTAACTACAGGGCTAGGAAACCAAGGTACGACGGGTGTTCCGGTTAGTACAGATCCATCTGGTGGTCAAGAACAGAATTGGCTTAGTTTCCATGGTAACATTCAAGAACCACAGCAGCTCGAAGAGCAAGAAAAAAAACGAAAGCGGCGCCCATCTAGGGAAGAGTTTTTGGATTGGTGTAATTGCTATAAGAAGTTGAAAAAAAGAGCTCGAAACTGCTACGTTCCTGTCTATGACGACTGTTATCCCTTTTGCTATTTTATGCCATATCCATTTTCTGGTTTATTTTACTGTTGAATACAATATATTATTGTACCTAATATCGATATAATTATCAAAGAAAATGAACCTATCTAATAAAAATGCGAAAGTCGATTCGATTTTTTATTTTTATTAACTAGGTAGTGACATCTATTGCTAAATGAGTGCCTTTCAATACTTCTAAATTAACATGATTGTCACCGTATGACAACATATTATTATTATGTCAGTAGTCGTAAATATCTAACTATGTATTACCGTTTTATAACTTCAAAAGGCATTAATCTCGCAATTCGTAATTAAGTTTTCAACAAAGAATAATTAATGCATGGTTTAATAAATATAAAGGAAATTAATAAAATTATAAACTACAATCATCAAACTCCATTTCCAATGTGTGAAAAAAAAAACTATCTGCTGCATGACGCCATGACAGGTCACGTGATGTAAATTTTGGATGGGCATGCGCGACGCTGGTGAATTTGCGATTATTTTTCGTACATTCAGACTTTTTCAGTGAAAGAAAACATTAAAAATAAATACTTAACGTGGTTCTGTGTATTCATAAGTGATTGTAAGTAATTTTTCTTACCTAAATCAGTGTTAGTGTTGATAATTAAACTCGTCTAGGAAGTGTTTTCATGACTTAAAAGGTCACTTCTCTGCGGAGATTTGCAGAGGGTATTCAAATCAGCGATTTCTACTCACCTATAAACCGATTTATTCTGCCAATGTAATTATTATAATCCATAGTGTTACAATAATACGGTTTTACGATGCTTTCTAATGAAATTCCAACTAAGTTTAGAGTAAAAGTAATCGATGAAAATTTGACAGCTTCGCCTTTGTCGAGACATCTTGTGTACCATAAGTTCGTCTGTTCGTCATTTTTTTGATCTTTTACTCTTGTTACTCATCATTGCTTTGTTCAATAGCGTTTTGGACAGTATTTATTTTATATTCGGATATTTTTGTGTATTTCTCGAGCAGTTTTCGGTCACGATCCTCGAAAGTTTTATTAGACAGGTTTTATTAGGTTCTTGTAGTCAGTTTGGTGGGATGCAAAAATTCATCCAACAAGCTTCAATTGACCGAGTATTGCGATGACATCACGGCGAACGGACGCACAAATTGCACATAATACACATACATACCAACCAATTGGGAAATGTTGCAGTGGAATGACAAAAACTGGGAATTCAACAGATCCCTAAGTGAATTCTGTTTTTAAAGATAAAATTAATAAAGAGATTTTCAAAACAATTTTAGACCCAAAACAATACCAGTTTGCATAGTGCATTTATTCTGTTAGAGCTAGCAACTTGTACAGTTATTTGCATGTTATAAAGATCTCTGTGATTTTGCAATATTCCTAGAGGCTAAATTAAATCTCTGATTCTATAATTTCACTGTGACACAAGTTAATAATAATAAGATTATGTATAAAATCACAGTGTGGGTGGTCTACCCACAAGATAGTGACAATCTGCTGAAGATCACTGGGTTCGGAAGGATAAGAGTAGCCTTAAAAGGTGGATAAGAGTAGGCTTTGAAGGTGGATAAGAGTAGCATTGCTAAAGATTGTTGTGGGGGGTCCTTGAGGGAGACCTTAATTAATATTTCTGCTGACTGACATGATAATAGCTGTTGTTTGTAGGTATTTCCTGTCTATACTAATAAATATTATCTAGAACATTAGTCGCTCTACTGGTCAAAGGACACATAGGATACAGTGAGGTATCAGACCTCACATTTGTGGATGTTTGACACCGCCAATCAATTGACATATTATTTCACAGCTAAAGTAAAGTGTCTTTTTGTTGATTATCAAATTGGATATGAAAAAAAAAAGATTTGTTATGTCACTGTCCACTAAAATCAATCAGGCTGTTGCGGGCCACTCTAGACGCTGCATTTAGCTCACAGGCTGCAGTTTGACAACCACTGATCTAGAACTACTGAACTGATAACTCCTGAGTGTCATAGGATCTTTTATAGAGTTTCTGAGGGAGATCCAAAGTTCACATGGCTGTGATCACAAGGGAACAGCTGGAATGTGTATATGTTTCAATTCTTTTTCTTTGTGACTTATGTATTATGTATTTATTTTATTTAAAAAAAAACTCAAGTATTTATTGTTATACTTATTCTCAGAAAAAGTACTGTAGTTTATTAAAGAATACTTTGTATGTTGCCTGAAAAATCTCATTCTTTGTATATTATAATACCTATTTCTTTTTCCTAATGAAATACTCTTATATTTCATTTTCACATGCAATGTTTAATAATATCTTGTCATACTCAGAACCGCCATGACAAAATGAGTAATTGTGTCTCATGTTTTGTTATTGCATCAGAAGCTGGCACAAGGTTGAATAAATAAACATTTGCTTGACAAGTCTATATTATATTAAAAAATATATTCTGTTATCTATGGTTATATTACCTATTTGTATTATATTCCTCTTTCATGCCATAGAGATTAAGCTATCTATCATTCCGATGCTATACTGAACTAATAGAAGTTGTTTCTGATAATATTATGGTCCATAAATAATATAATTTAGCAAGAGATAATGCAATATTTTGTACTGTTTTATGCAAAAAACTAGAATTGTGACACTGAAGCTATAATTTAATAATATTTGAAGAGTTTTCTTGATTTCTCCATGATCCCATCATCAGATCCTGACTTCTTTACAATGGGATCAACTTGAAAGTAGACCCTATCATACAAAATAAAGAATTTTCAAATCAGTCCAGCCGTCTTCGAGTAATCGTGTAACAAAGATACAAAAAAAAAACATTACAAATTGAGAACCTCCTCCTTTATTTGGAAGTCTGATAAAAATAATATGTCAAGATTGATAAATAATTTAGTAACATAAAAAAATATTAGTAAACTGTAAGCCTATATTTGATTAGACCTGACCTCATTAATCATAATAATTCAGAACACAGACAAGCTATAAATCTGCCATAAAACTATTGAACCGATAAGTTTTCAAACAAGGAAGCAAAGTGCAGCAATAGATCAGTGATTGACTGTTTAAAAAGCAACTATAAATAATGGTGTACTTAATGCAAAGTCAACCGACAGACATAGATATTTGAAGTGATTCTAAACAGGGCAAGTGTCTAATTTTAGACAAAATGAATTGTTGCACTTTCCTAGCTTAGCTCTGTGTAGTCTAACAGAAGCTGTTCATGTGTACTGAGTGTAAAGAAGAGAAGAACTTCTGTTACTTTTTTTGCTTAACATTTTTATTTTATTTATTTACTAGCTGTTCCCTGCGATTTCACCCGCGTTAATTTATCCTATGTCCAAAAAGTATCCTATGTCCTTCTCTGTACCCCCGACAATGTGTCATGCAAAATTTCATGATGATTGGTTAAGTGTTAAGGCGTGAAAGTGTAACAGACAAACTGACAGACAGAGTTACTTTCGCATTTATAATATTAGTAGGGGTTACTTTTTTATACAGACCCACAACAGCCAACATTGTCAATTAATTTAATTAATAATTGGGCTGCGAGAATTACTTTATATTTTATGGTTATACTTGGGATGCAGAATAATTAGTACATGCTTGGGAAAGTTCTTTAATAATAATAGTAATAATAAAAGTTGAGTTATTGTATAGGATTGAGGTCTTGCAAGCTATGTAGATAATATTTAACAAAAAATTAAAAAGGTGTACCTGGTGTTTGTAGTTATCGAAAAGAAATGTTAGAAATTGTCGCGGGTTCGAAGGTAAACTTATGTGATTGCGATGAATATTTCTGTTTACCCTGACACTGCGTTTTTGTTATGTATTGTATGTATATGTTTACGATAAAAAATGTACATAAGTTATAATATTAGCTGTTTGGTAGCTCTGTGTGATAATGTCCAAGAATTAATATTATTATGTAGTAGCTGGTACAAGCCCCCCAGGAACACCAATGTTGCTCCCGGAAGCCTTTGGCGACGTCTGAAAGTTTCTGGGCTTCCTAGAGGAAGGAGCCAGGGCAAGGTTGGCCAAACCCAGGCCCATCATTTATATCATCATTTTAATTTGCCCACCAGCACTTCTGCTTCACATTAAATACAAATAATGTTGTTATTATGTTACTTAATTTCATTTACAAATGGAGTAAATTAAAGCATATTTTTAATGTACTTTGTTAATGGTATTTGGCCCGGCGGCGCCACAGTCTATGAAATTTTGCCCACCTGAAAAATCTATTGGCCAGCCTTGAGCTAGGGAATAACCAACTCACCACGTCCAAAATAGGCGCTCGACCTAAGGGTACCAGTGGGGTTAGCCAAGTTGTCATTCTACAATCGTTGACGCATAGAAAACCTAAGTAGCGAACCGTCATGTCACTTGGTCGGCCAATCAAAACTCTAGTTTTCAAGTGCTCACGTGAAACTAGAGTTTTGATTGGTTGACCAAAGTTTTCTATGCTTGTTTTCTGTGTGTTAACGATTCTAGAATATCAACTTGGCTAACCCCGCAGCCCTGTATAAATACAATACGATTATTATTTCTATCTACAGATACACCATGATGATTAACAGAAGAACTGGCAAGAACATTTTCATGATACAATAAGCCCGTCAAAATCTATCCAGTGTTCTACAAAATTTCCACCAGTGATCAGTGCGCAGCCCAGTGTTCAGTTGAAAAAAAAAGGAAGTGTTTTCTCAGCGAGGGCAAAGTGTTTGAAATGATAGGTCTATGCTGCAGGACTGGTATATTTGTGCACGAGCGGATCGTATTGCATATTTTAACGGACACAACACTTTGGTAAACGGTGAGTTTTTTTTTTTTTTTTTTTTTTTAAAGTAGTACTAGCGGACCCCGCGGTTTCACCCGCGTCAGTTTCGCAATGCTCGCAGGAACTATTTTTTTCTAAAATAAAAGTACAGTGGCCTAAGTTTGGTACTCCATATAAAATCAGCTATCTGCCAGTGAAAGTCCCATTAAAATCGGTCCAGCCGTTTTAGAGATTAGCCCAAAATAATAGAAAGATAATTTAAAAAAAATATTTTTTATGTATATGTACCGTATATACTTTCATATGCAATACAATACAATATACTTTATTGCACCAAGTGATTTTTACATGCATTTAGTGAAAAGCTGTTCATTTGGAATTACAAACTGACAATTCAATTTCATTTGGTCGCAGATAAGCAATAACATGTTAACCCACAAAATTTAGTTACCTATTCAGAACGATTTATTGAGAGTTAGGGAACGTTTTTTAATTATGTGTTTACCTTATTACATTGTTTAATTATGTAACTAAATATTGAACATAAAAAATGTTGATAGAAAATGGCGCTATAATTTTAAAACACGATTTACTCAAAATTTCTCCAGCGTGGGTTAACACACTATTGCTTATTTATGTCCATTTAATATGCATCTATAATTATAATAAAAATGAATCGCCAAATGTGTTGGTAAGCGCATAACTTACAAACGACTGCACCAAATTGGATAATTGTTTTTTTTTTTTGTGTTCGTTATTGTCAGGACAAGGTTTATATAAAAGAAGTTTGGAGTTCCTGCGGGAATTCCGAAACTCACGCGGGTGAATCTCCGAAACGGTTGGACCGATATTGACGGGACTTTCACTGCTAATTAGCTGTTGTTATAAGGAGTACATTAGACTGCATTGGAGTTCCTGCGGGAATCCCAAAACTCACGCGGGTGAAGCCGCGGGGCACAGCTAGTAGATTTATAAAATAATCCTTGGGTGTTTGCTGTTGTTATGTTGCACGAAATATGTAACCATTGAGGTTATACCAAGTTTCTAGGTCACAGCTGTAATAAGACCATTAAGATTATTGTATTTGTTTGAAGGCGTAAAATCTTTTAGCACCTAAATAGGTAACCTACGAGATGGATGTGGGTTTATGTCTGTTTGGTCACATAAATAGATGGGCAATCGACCCAGTTTTAAACCGGTGATTGGGTTTAAACACGATAAAAGCCCGTAAACGCCCCGTTTACGTACTTACCGCCGCAATCAGAGTCGACTTTAATGATTACTTAGTTAAGTATAGATTTTTAAAACAAAACTGCCGCAATCAGACAAGTTTAATAAATTAATGTTAATTGGCATTTAACTAATTAAGTTGCATCTCATTAAATGCCAATTAACATTAATTTACTGAACGTCTCTGATTGCGGCAGTTTTGTTTTAGAAATCTATACTTAACTAAGTAATCATTAGAGTCGACTCTGAGTGCGGCCGTTAGGGTGCTTTTCCACCAGAGATGTGCTATGCGGCTATGCTGCGAAGATGTGAAATCTACGCTACGAAAATATGTGACCGTTTCAACCAATACTACGCTAGGTAGCTGTGCGAGAAAGATGCGCATCTCGAGCTATGCTATGTATCGATAGTAGGGAAACTAGAACTAAAAAACTGGACATAGCTATACCACTCGCGGTAGCCCATAGCAGGCATCCATAGCACGCTTCCTTCCATATAAAAAACATATCTTAGTTGAATCCGTTTCCACCAGTGCTAAGCTATGTGCACCAATGAATATTATTGGTGGATACCAAACGCATCCATAGCATCGTAGCATATAGCACATCTCTGGTGGAAAAGCACCCTTAAACTGTAAAAAATAATAATAATCCACATCACAACACACAGATCTGCTTGATCCCACAGTAAGCTATTACTAGCTTGTGTCGTGGAAACCAAGCAAACGTGGTATATACTACATAGAATTACTTATATATTATACTATAGATATATAAACACACCCAGACTGGAAAATGGAACCCTGTGTTCATCACACAAAGTCCACCCCCACCGGGAATCGAACCCGGAACCCCTTGATTAGCGGGTAGGCATGGTGACCTCTGCGGCAATCGGGTCGTCAATGGATCATTAAGACGTCCACTGCTGGAAGGCCTATGCCTTCCCTAAGGATCGCCACAAAGACCGATTCTGACCCTGTATCCAATAGCGTCCCGCGACTATCACCAGTGCTCTTATTCACTATCTCACCCCTTGACCACAGTCTCGGCGGCGGCGGTAAAAACAAATGGTAGACAACATAAGAAGTAGGCCACAGCTATCAGCGGCGCGAGCTGTGGCCACCTTTTTAAGTTGTCTAGCATTTGTTTTTGCTGCTGCCGTCGCCGCCGCCGCCGAGACTGGCGCCGCCCTTACGCGTCGCGTTAAGATAAGACGCTACTTAAATTGTTTATTTTTTGTTTTTAAAGAAGTTGCACTTTAAAAAAAAGAAAAAAAAACACTTTTACAATATTTTTTTTTGTCATAAAGAATATAAATTTTTAATATTTTTGCATCTAGCAAGGAATGTTGGTCATTCTGAATAAGGGCCCAGCGGGGTTAGCCAAGTTGACATTCTACAAACGTTAACACATTAGAAAACTAGAATAGAAAACTTTGATCAGCCAATCAAAACTCTAGCTTTACGTGATCACTTAAAAACTAGATATTTGATTGGCTGACCGAGTGACATGACGATTGTAAATGAAAAAATTAAAAATGCGTTTATGAAGTAAAGGATTTGTAACCTATACCTACCATAATGTACAATGATGGGCACATACACTATATGGACGCAGATAAGCAATAACATGTTAACCCACCAAATTAAGTTACCCATTCAGAACGATTTATTGAGAGTTAGGGAACGTTTGGATGTGGACTAATTTTGAAAATCAAAATTCTAATTAGTCCGTCAGTTAGAAAATAAAAAAACAATAGACTCATATTTTTTGTTTTTTTAAATAAATTAAAATATACAGAGATAAAGCGCATTAAAGTTTGGGGTGAGGGGGTCGTGACGTCACTAACCGCTAAAACCGCCATACAAACTGTCAGAAGAGTGACGTCACGCAAAATTTCAACTCAATATATCACCGTTATTTTTTGATTACGTAAAAAAAGAAAAAAATACGTGTCCTATATTTTTTAATAATCTACAAGACGGACTAAAAAATAAAAATTAGTCCACATGCCCATTTTAAAACACGATTTATTCAAAATTTCTCCAGTGTGGGTTGACACACTATTGCTTATCTCTGTTCATATAATTCAGAAGCAGGATAGGAATGAGTCGGTGACCTGGGTTCTAAACTAAGCGAACTTGTATCATAGAACCCAATTTCGTTTTCTATGCGTTAACGATTGTAGAGTGTCAACTTGACTAACCCCGCAGGTCGTCAGTCTATCTTGTAGCGGCAGCGTACCCATGCCGCGTCTTCGGTCCGCGGTTCGTGATCGCCACTTGTTAATGTTATAGTCGCTTGATAAAAAGAAAAACCAATCGCCCGCCAGATGTCGCACTACCCGCAACCGGCGTCGCTGGAGGCGGCGCTGCCGCTCCTCAGCCGGCCGGACCTGCGCCTGCGCCAGCAGCTCGGCGAGCAGCTCGTCGCGCTGGTGCGCCGCGAGCCGGAGATCACGCACGACCTCGCCGCGCAGCTGCTCGACGCGCTGGTCGTGTGGCTCAACGGCGGCAACTTTAAGGTGAGACGGGATGGAGACGAGACTTTCAGAAAGTTGGTGAAAAATTCGAGACAGAAACTTGGCGAACCAGCCCCCATAATATTTGTTTTTTTTTTTATTATTTAAACTTATTGAATAACATGTTAAAAAAGACGGACTTAACGCCACAGTAGCATTCTCTACCAGTCAGCCTTTATATGTTAGCATTATGTTCGGAAAGTGTGCCTAGTGGTGCTTGAAAAGATTTAGTAGTCTACAATCAGTGAACCAATATACAACGTGTTAACAAATCAACTGAAAACCTGATTGTGAACACCCTATTTAAAAAAATAAACAATAAGATGATTAAAATATATTTTGCGTCGAAAAAATTTTACTTTACAAGTTATTCAACATTAGTTTGGAGGTAACCTATCTACGAAATTCTAAGCGCTACGCCGCGCCTACCGTTTCGATTTTTTTTTTGCTGCGGGCGGCGTACGCGCTAAATGATTATAAATAATTTAGACATGGGCTAGTAAAAATGAAAAAATATAACCTATATTAAAACATAGTGCGATCGATTCGCTAGTTGATTCTGAGCAAACTACTTTCTAGTTTTCAGTTGATTCGTTAACACGTATAAAAAATTGTACTTGTGATTGAATGGTTTTACAAAACCACGATATTATTTGTTAACTTAGCTAAGGGGGCAGAATAGGTGCGCGTGCGCAGTCAAGCTGATCGGTAACGCGGCGCGCTCATTGACGGATTCTTCTCGCGTTACTTACGATTGAGACACACAATGTAGGCCAGTCTTTACGTCGGTAAAAACGCATACAAATGCAAGTGAAGCGACAAACTGATTTTGGGTATATGTTGTGGAACTTGTGGAGGGGATTTACAAAAAAAAATCCGTCTGTGTGTGTTGATTGAACGACACTACGTCTACTACGTCACGTGACGATACGTTCC
Organism: Zygaena filipendulae; assembly: GCA_907165275.2. NCBI lineage: Eukaryota > Metazoa > Arthropoda > Insecta > Lepidoptera > Zygaenidae > Zygaena > Zygaena filipendulae. Next base: position 5,169,766 of record OU015677.1, on the reverse strand, counting down.
TCAGTTTTCTACAGCGGTAACGATCAACTCATATTTTATTTTTATTTATTGGTCTACCAGTAGTTGTTAATACACCAAAACATCTTATATCTACATATATTAACAGAAAATACTTTAAATCTAACCGCCGCACTCAGAGTCGACTTCAATGATTACTTAGTTAAGTATAGATTTTTAAAACAAAACTGCCGCGATCAGACAAGTTTAATAAATTAATGTTAATTGGCATTTAACTAATTAAGTTACATCTCATTAAATGCTAATCAACATTAATTTACTGAACGTCTCTGATTGCAGCAGTTTTGTTTTAAAAATCTATACTTAACTAAGTAATCATTAAAGTCGACTCTGAGTGCGGCGGTTAGTGAACAACATTTTATAGGTAAACACTATATGCAATTTTAAAGAAGGCAATACAGGTTTTTTACATAAAGAAAATAGTAACTTATTAGTAAAAGAACGTAGGAAGAGAATAGCTTGGATAATATCACAAAGTAACCAACTGCAAAAGGATATTTCACTCAGGTAGCGCTCGGATTTGCCTCTTAAATTTAGGTAGTGATGCACCGAATATGTCTAGTTGATTCTTATGTTGATTATAGGCTAGTTTCCTGGGTAAAAAAATCAAAATTCTATTTAGTCCGTCAGTTAGATAATAAAAAAATAAAAGACACGTATTTTTTGCTTTTTTAAAATAATGGAAATATGCATAGATAAAGCGCATTAAAGTTTAGGGTGGGGGACTCGTGATGTCACAGCTCGCTATAACGTGCGAACAAACTGTAGCGAGGCGTGACGTCATGTGAAATTTCGACTTGATATATCTCCGTTATTTTTTGGTTACATAAAAAAAAAAATACGTGTCCAATATTTTTTAATAATCTAAAAAACGGACTAAAAAAGAAAATTTAGGAAACTAGCCTATTGTATGTGTATGGGGAGTTTGAACCTGACGGCCGCACTCAGAATCGACTTTAATGATTACTTAGTTAAGTATAGATTTTTAAAACAAATTTGCCGCAATCAGAGACGTTCAGTAAATTAATATTAATTGGCATTTAATGAGATGTAACTTAATTAGTTAAATGCCAATTGACATTAATTTATTAAACTTGTCTGATTGCGGCAGTTTTGTTCTAAAAATCTATACTTAACTAAGTAACCATTAAAGTCTACTCTGAGTGCGGCGGTGAGACTGTCTTTCGGAGTGGGATGCTAAGGAGATTTACATGAAATCTGTGGCGTCGAAGTGGAATTTCAATATCATCATAATATCGTATTATTATAGATTGTCAACTTGGCTAAAGGGGCTAATGGGGTAATGTTTACACTGGAATTTCCTGGAAAATCGAAAATAACGCGCGTATTAAAAAAACCTAAGGTTCGATCTATACTAATACTAGCTGTCCCCCGCGATTTCATCCGCGGTAATTTCGGAGTTCCCGCGAAGGTTGCGGGAAAAAGTACTCTATGTCCTTCAGTTCCCGAGGGAATTCCGGGATAAAAACTATCCTATCTTTTAAGTTGGACCATATTAAAAAAATGGTTGCAAAATTTTATCAAAATCAGTTCAGTAGTTTTGGAGTCCACCGCGGACAAACAACGTGTCACGTGATTTATATATATTAGATTAGATTATAAAGAGGAAAGATTTGTTTTTTTTTTGTTTCTTTGTTTGTTACGATCGATTTAACTCAAAAACTACTCGACCTAATTCGAAAATTCTCTCACCACAGAATGCTACATTATCCTTAAGTAACATAGGCTATATTGTAACCCGCAATTCCCGCGGGAACTCCGAAATTGCCGCGGTTGAAACAGCTGTATTACGTAATTATAATGTTTTCATTGTCCTCAGGTGGCTCAGAATGGTTTGGATGTGCTGACGGCGCTCGTCGAACGCATGGGGTCCGACTTCTCCGTGTACGTGCCCACCGTGCTGCCGCACATCATTGACAGGTGGGTGCCGGGTTCGATTCCCGAACCGAAATTTATACAGGTTGTTCCCCTTTGACGACTTCGTAAAACGACGACTTCTTAAAACGAGGTGGGTTCCGGGTTCGATTCCTGAACTGTAATTTATTATATGTAATACAGGACTAGCTGAACCCCGCGGTTTCATCCGCGGTAATTTCGGAATTCCCGCGGGAATAAAAGTACCTTACGTCGCTCAGGATCACTTTAGCTGAGTTTAGCTTCCTATAAGTGAAAGAATTTTCAAAATCGGTTCAGTAGATCCAGAGATAGCTGTTCCCCGTGGTTTTAACCGCGGGAATATCAGAGTTCCCTCTAAAATTCCGAAATAAAAAGTACTCTATAACACTCAGGATCACTGTAGCTTCCTATAAGTGAAAGAATTTTCAAAATCGGTTCAGTAGATCCAGAGATTACCCCCTACAACGTCACAAACTCACAGACTCACAAACCCACAAACTCCCAAACTTTTGCTCTTTATAATATTAGTATAGATGAAGATAAAAAGAGATAAAGATAAAAATTGTGTGTCCTTGATAAGCCTAGACTTTTAGTTTCAATTGCATTTGACAATACGAAATTTTCTTATACCGTGGATAAGACGAAATTTCCTTACACCATGTTTTTACAAGTAAACCTGAGTGTTTTGTCATAAAACTGAGAACTAAATGCGTTGTTATACTACATATTATGTACTATATATGTATGAATATAAAATGAGACCTTCCATTGTCTTTCTCTAAAGATATGATTCATACAAGCGACATCGTCTCTCTGTATATAGGCAAGGTATGACTGGGTGTGTTTGTTTGCGACAGTAATTATTCTGGTTGATCGAATACCATAATATTCATAGCGGGAATACCTGGGTGCTTACTTAACTGGGTGCGGGCAAACAGACGATCGGTGTTAGGGTAGTATATCAAATATTGTTTTTTTTTCTAAAGTTTAATTTCAATCATTTCAGTAATTAAAAAAAAAACTCTTCACTCTTTCAAAAAGTTCGCGTACATCTAACCATCATACTTTACTGGCAATAGACATCATGCATTCAGCCCAATGACAAAAGAGGTCGCTTCGCTATTCAGCCTTGTCTTCGTATGAGTATAATAGTCATCAATTTTAAATATCGAACGGCGAAGCTCAATTTCGTTCTAGAAAACAAAAAAATTAATAAAATGTTTTATTCTTGTAATGCCGGTTTTTTTCTACTCACCTCACAATCGAGATGTAAAGCAGAGTAGTTAGCTCGGGTGTAAGCATCGATTGCACCCGCGAACTAAGATACTATTAGGCATTCGGCTATATGACTAATTGTTTTAGTCCTTCTTGTAGATTAATAAAATATATTGGACACGTATTTTTTCTTGTTTTACGTAATCAAAAAATAGCGGCGATACATTGAGTTCAAATTTCGCGTGACGTCACTAACTAGTGCAGTTTGTATGGCGGCTTGTAGTGGTAAGTGACGTCACGAGCCTCCGCCCTAAACTTGAATGCGCTTTATCTCTGTGCATTTTCTTTTATTTGAAAAATAAAAAAATACGCGCCTAATGATTTTTTATTTTCTAAATGACGGACTAATTAGAATTTTGATTTTCAAAAGTAGTCCACATCCCTATTGGTACCTGTATTCGCACACACTCACTCACTAATAATCTACTTCACAACACACAGGTTGTAGTGCGTATGAATGATATACGTACGTACTTATGCGTATGCGTGCGTACTTTTCCAGTTATCATTCCTCTGGTACTATTAGTGTAGATAAATACAATGGCCGGCAAACAAGTGTACACGACATGGAAGGGGAAAATTTGCGCATGTGTAGATGGATGTTAACTTGACGTGAACACCGCGCGGGAAGCAACCGACCACTGATTTACCAATTAGGCACCCTTAGATCCACCTAAGAGATCTAAAAATCGTTTTTGCGCAGCCAAGGTCATCAGCTCAACTGGTTTTTTGTCCGCTGTATCAGTCCCTCTGTCGGTATCAGCTCTGTCTATTTATGTGTATTTCAATTTCAATTTTAATTTTACTAACAATTTTAATAACAATACTTACTCAGAGTAAATAACTACATACTAATTTATATTTGGCCCATTTGTGAACTGTAGTCTTAAACTAGATATTACTTTTTGCTATATTAGTATTAATGGAATAATTTTATGCATTACTTGTTAATATTAAATTTTGTACACACACATGCGGAAGACACCACCTCCCAAAATACAGGTTTTCCTAGTTTGGGAGGTGGGGTTACCTAATTTTGTTTATATTCTTGGTTCAATAAAGTTTATTATTATTATTATTATTATTATTTCTTCGTGCCCGTCCCAGGCTGGCGGACACCAAGGAGGTGGTCCGGCTGTCGGCGCGGCTGTGCGTGTCGGCGCTGGGCGAGCACCGGGCGGCGGCGCCGCGCGCCCTGCTCGCGCGCCTCACCCCCGCGCTCGCCCACAAGGCGCCGCACACGCGCGAGGAGGCGGTGCGCTGCATACACGCGCTGCTCGACATGTGAGCACCACTGAGCAAATAATCACTACGTTTTAAGAGTAGGCACTTCCATTACTAATCGCTGAGCCGATCTATGAAAGCATTTTGTGCCAACCATACCACTGCAATGTATGACGCGGTCATAGAAATTTAGTTAAGTATTCCAAAGTTGGTAAAGAAGTTCGCGCATAAATCGTCGTACGTGTGGCCTGAGGGGGCTCGCCGCTGACCTGACTTGACTCGTCGTACGTGTGGCCTGAGGGGGCTCGCCGCTGACCTGACTTGACTCGTCGTACGTGTGGCCTGAGGGGGCTCGCCGCTGACCTGACTTGACTCGTCGTACGTGTGGCCTGAAGGGGCTCGTCGCTGACCTGACTTGACTCGTCGTACGTGTGGCCTGAGGGGGCTCGTCGCTGACCTGACTTGACTCGTCGTACGTGTGGCCTGAGGGGGCTCGTCGCTGACCTGACTTGACTCGTCGTACGTGTGGCCTGAGGGGGCTCGTCGCTGACCTGACTTGACTCGTCGTACGTGTGGCCTGAAGGGGCTCGTCGCTGACCTGACTTGACTCGTCGTACGTGTGGCCTGAGGGGGCTCGTCGCTGACCTGACTTGACTCGTCGTACGTGTGGCCTGAGGGGGCTCGTCGCTGACCTGGCTTGACCCGTGGTATGTGCGGTGCGCTGCTGCAGGCACGGCGCTACGGAGCTGCAGCTGCGCGCGGCGGTGCCCAACCTGGCGGGGCTGCTGGGCGACCCGAGCGGCGCGGTGCGCGACGCGGCCATGCAGCTGCTGGTCGAGATGTACAGACACGTCGGTCAGTGCTAGATACTCACTCCTCCTCTCCTTCCCTCGACGTCTCCTCTCCTGTTATCGTCTTTCATTACTCCTCTCTCATCATCCTCTCCATCTTCCCTGGTGTCCTCCTCTCCTCATCCCTTCTCTCCCCATCCGCTTCTTTCATCGTCTTTCATTACTCCTTTATCCTCCTCCCCATCTCCCTTAATATCCTCTTCCGACCCCCTTCTCTCTTATCGTCTCCCATTACTTCCCTCTCATCCTCCTCTCCATCTCTGATACCTATCCTCATCTCCTCATCCCCTTCTCTTATCATCTTCCATTACTTCCCTCTCATTCTCCTCTCTATCTTTCTTCGAGTCGTATCCTTTTCTCTCGATCCCCTTCTATCTTATCGCCTTCCGTAAAAATATATGACGTAAAACAACGCTTTATAGATGCAATATTTTAGAGGCAACTTCAGTGTGATAACAGAGTAAAATCTAAAATAAAATGAACTCTTCTCTAATGATATTCTAGCGGTTTCTTTAATAAGCGGGATAAAATATTCTCTATCTTATAATGGCGTCTACGAATGATATTTCCAGGTGAGAGACTCCGTCAAGACTTGAAGAAGAAGGAGCTGGTGCCGGCGCAGAAGTTCGCCCTTCTAGAACAGAAGTTCGACGAAATCAGAGAAGCTGGATTGTTGCTTCCCAATGGTGAGTTCCTACTTTAACACTAAAAGAAAAGTATTGCAAACTAGCTGCTCCCCGCGGTTTCCCCCGCGCACCATGGAATTCCCGCGGAATCTCTGAAATTAGAATAGAAGAATAGAATAGAAAAAAGTTTATTTGATACCATAAAGATAAAATAAGTACAAGCGTGAGTCTTAAACTAAAACAGTTGGTACCAAAATGGCTACCACTCAGCATTATGCCGTGGAACTAAGTTTCACGACTAGAAGAATTATCGCGGGTGCAACCGCGGGGAATAGCTAGTATTATTTTGTTTGTTTGAAGACTGTTAAGGATTGTTAACTTGACTAAGGGGGCTGGATCCCTCCCATCATCTATAACTGACAAGCTAGTATACAACGTGTTAATGAATAAACAGAAAACCTGATACACCCCATTTAAAAAAATAAACAATAACATGATTAAAATATATTTTATGTCCAAAAAATATATACTTTAAAAGTTATTCAACATTAGTTTGGTCGCCCGCCCGCCCGCGTCTACCGGTCCGAATTTTTTTGCTGCGGGCGGCGTACGCGCCAAATATTGTATTGTAAATAATTTGAACATGGGCTAGTAAAAATGAAAAAATATAACCTATAATAAAACATAGTGCGATCGACTCGCTAGTTGATTCTGAGCAAACTAATTTCTAGTTTTCAGTTAATTCATTAACACGTTGTATAAATATCCTTTTTGCTTGTCGTGCAGCAAACCAAGGTACCGACGAGGCGGACTTCGTCTGTCGCAGCGCGAAGCGGGTGATGGCGCTACCTACGCCTCGCAGCCGCGACGGGGACAGCTCGGGCGCTTCCACACCAGGTCAGTGACAAGAGCTGATGCGCTTATACCACTTTTAACCAACCATTATACGGCTAATAGAATTCCGATCACGTGGTGTTGAAGTTTTGATCGCCGTTATACAGCTATATGGCGTCAGTAGCTCGGGCGCCTTCACCCCAGGTGGGTGACACGAACTGATGCGTATATACCACCTTTATACAACCACTATACAGCTAATAGAATTTCGGTCATGTGGTGTTGAACTTTTTGATCACCATTATACAGCTATAATGGCGTCGGTCACGTTGTTTTGTACTTTAAAACACCACTATACAGCTAATAGGAGAACGGACGCGTGGTGTCGAGTTTTTTATTACCGCTATACAGCTCATGGAGAGGAGACTGGACGCATAGTGTTGACCTTTAATATCATGAGGTCTTTGCAGCTGCTTTCACTTACAATTCCATGGGACTGTTTAATACGTTCATTAATTCTTAATGATATCACTTTATCTATCTACTAATAAATAATGAATTTTTCAAATAAGTTTTAATTTGCAAGCTGTGAATATAGAAGCTAGTTTTCTACGGGGCAACGCGTCAAGCCAAGTTTTAACTATTATACGTAGATAATAAGTACGATATAATTATGTCACTATAGGAGTCCTAATTGTAATGGAAAATTAAGCACTAATTGACTATCAAAGGATATAATCGAGAAAGGGATTCTCTAATTTCTACTTGTTAAAATTCTAAAACAAAATATGTTAGCATCGATACGGGTCCATGTTTTTAAGTCACATGACAATATTCGACGCATTACTTTAATTATTAAAATGTTTATATGTATATTTCACATGTTTTAAACCGACTTCAAATAAATCTGAAAACATGCTAACATTCGCCCGCATGTATATTAGCGATGTGCCGGATCGATAAAAATGCATATCCGCGGATACGGATCCTAATACGGATATTTGGTGTTAAGATACGACGATACGGATCTTAATTTTTTTATTCAGTCGGTTGTCGGTGCGCGTGACCCGGAAATGTTATTTGACGCCACTTACGCTTTGCGTGCCGGGAAGTGTTTTGACTTACGTTGCGCGGATCTTTCGTTTGTATATCTCAATGGAATTTAATAGTTTTTCCTTGCCACCTAATCACTTATATATAGAATTTAATCTATGCATTGAAAATTATTAAGTTAAAAAAAAAGATCCGTAAAAAATCCGCCAAAAAAGTAATGGATCTTTCTTCTCCCTCGGATATCCGCGGATACGGATACGGTTATCCGGCACGTCGCTATTGTATAATTATCATATTAAAAATATTGACATAGACCGAAATTCTATAATATACTTAATCTGATTCTATTCTTGTCTCTCTCTCACCCATGTGCCGCTTCGACGCCTGGACTCTTCGGACACCGTAACCAAACATCCGCCGACGTAACCCTTACATCAAACCATCATTCACAAACCACGCACCGTTTGCCTCATGCGGTTTAAAAAAAAAAAACAACTTTCATTGCACACTCACTTTTTCTTTCTATATTCTTTTCCGGCCTGTATTTCTGTATTTACACTGATAATTCATTACGCAATTCGCTTTTTAAATGCTCACTGCTATGTCATAACTGGCCACGTTTTCCTTTTTTGATTTCCTTTTATTGATAAATCGTAACCACACTCATTATTCCATCACCATATTGGATGGGTTTTCATTTATAACGATTTTTTTTTTTATTTGACTTTTCGTCGTCTCGGGTAATCTCTACACGATATTCGCACACGATTCGTTTCAAAATCCTACACGTTCGGTTCGAATAAAAAACAACAAAATATGCCGCAATCGGTTCGCAAAAGCAGCGTGTGAACCTCCAAAGAAGACTGTGCCTGGCTTGTACAGTCTGCCATCAGCCAACAGGAAACCACCGCCTCCTACGAAAGTGTCCAGCGCCGGAAGTGGTAAGTGTGACCACCATTTTTGGGTCATTCTGGGTCATTCTCAGTTGTCCCTGTGAACCGGGTGACAAATGGTGAAATGATAAAACGATTCACTCAATGCACTCATTGCAGACAGTAAATGCCATTAAAAGGTCTATTACACTATGCAGTATCAAGACAGTCTTACTAAGATTTAGCTAAGTGTAATCGCATTTAGCAAGTTAGCATCCAAAATTCATTTAGAAGCTTCTGAATTTAGAAGATGTTTAGTTGCTTTTAGCTAAATCTTAGTAAGACCGTCTTGATACTGCATAGTGTAATAGGCCTTTAAGTAAATCAGTAATTCCTACTAATATTATAAATGTTTGGATGAATGGATGTTTGTTACTCAATCACGCAAAAACGACTGAACGAAATTGGATGGGATTTGGCACTCAGATACATTATAGTCTGGAATAGGATATAGGGTACTTTTTATAATAATAATAATCATTTATTCAGAGGCATAAAAAACCCAATATACAAATAATAAAACGTTAATACGGTATAAAATAAACACAACAATTTTATTAAAATATAAACCGGTTTATCCCGGAATTCTCGGGGGAACGCCGAAATCACCGCGAGTGGAACCGCCGAGAATAGCTAGTATCTGACTACTGAACCGAACATCATGATATTTCGTATACACGTTGTCAGGGGTACATAAAAGGACATAAGATATCTCCTATCCCGGAATTCCTGCGGGAACTTCATCATTAACGCGCGGGGTCTTCATCCAGAATGTTCTTTTCCGCCCTCGCCAGTGTCGAGCGGGCTGGGCGCGCCGGCCGGCGTCGGCGGCGAGGCGGGCGCGGTGTCGTGCGAGGCGTTCGAGGCCGCATTCGCCTCGAGCTCCCCCGCGGCGATATACGGCGCGCGCGGCCTCGACGACCTGTGCCGCCACTCGGCCGCGCTGCTCGGCGACCGCGCCGCTGACTGGGAGAAGCGCGTCGACGCGGTGGGTATTTTACAGGGTGCAATGAGTTTTTTACAGGGTACAATGAGTGTTTTACAGGGTACAATGAGTGTTTTACAGGGTACAATGAGTGTTTTACAGGGTACAATGAGTATTTTACAGGATACCATGAGTATTTTACAGGGTAAATTGAATATTTTACATGGCACAATGAGTATTTTAGGGTGCAATGAGTATTTCACATGTTACAATAAGTATTTTACAGGGTGCACTGAGTATTTTATAGGTAAGACTACATGTGTTTTACAGGATAATTTAAAAGAACTGTAGAAAAAGTCACATTTAACAAACACATGATGTCGTCAAGTATGGCGGCCGCCGTTACGGTAATATCCTAACTACACCGGACGGAGCCGAACGTCTTCATTTGCATAACGCTCTTTCCTAACGTGACGCGTGACGACAAAAACTTACACTATCATCAACTATTTTGTTATGTGTGTTGCAGTTAAAAAAGATACGCTCCCTACTGACGGCGAACGCCCACGTTCAGTACCCTAACGAGTTCGCGGCGCACCTCAAGGACCTCTCCGTGCCCTTCCTGGTGGTCATCAAGGACCTCCGGAGTCAGGTGAGGGCGACGACTATAAACTAAGATTCTTTCCTTCCAGCCCCCTTAGGCTAAGTTGACGCATCTATGGATCGTGAACGCTATAGAAAACTAAGGAACGGAATCGTTGTGACGTGGTCACGAAAAATTGGACTTTTGATTGGATAACTGTAGCATTAGCGTTCATAGATTGTTAACTTAGCTTCATAGATTGTTAACTTGGCTATGAACAGCCCCCAGGTGGTGATGTGTGTCATATTTTGTTAACTTAGCTTCATAGATTGTTAACTTAGCTTCATAGATTGTTAACTTAGCTTTATAGATTGTTAACTTGGCTATGACCAGCCTCCTGGTGGTGCTGTGTGTCATATATTGTTAACTTAGCTTCATAGATTATTAACTCAGCTTCATAGATTGTTAACTTAGCTTCATAGATTGTTAACTTGCCTAAGGGGGCTGGTGGTGCTGTGTGACAATGTCCGAGTATTATTACTGTGTACGAAAGTATATCCCTACTAATATTATAAATGCGAAAGTAGCTCTATCTGTCTGTCTGACTGTCTGTCTGTTACGCTTTCACGCCTTGACGGCTTAACCGATCATTCGATTTGATCGGAATTCCGGGATAAAAAGCTCCGAATTCCGAATTTCCTTTTTATTCAAAAGAGGCGGAAATGAGTTATTTTAGTGTCTGTTTGTATGTCACAGGTTGTTCGCGAGGCGTGCATCACCATAGCTCATATGGCGAAGGTGCTGAAGAACAAACTGGAGCAGTTCAGTCTCTACATCCTGCAAGAGCTCATCAACTTGATACAGAACGCCGCCAAGGTGAGCACGGCAGAGACTATCCCATCTCAGAACAGAGAGTTCCCGAGGTAATGTCTAAATCCCGGCGAGCGAAGCCGCGGGCGTCAGCTGTATAATATGTACTAAAAGAAGTTTCTGAAGGAAGGTTTTTAAAATTGTTTTCTGTCTGTTCGCGATAATCTCTGAATCTACTGAACGGATTGTCATGCAATTTTCATAAGTAGATTCAGCTTAGCTTGGGGCTACAGCTTTGTTTCATTTAAATCGGATGTCGGGAAAAAAAGTTGTTATATAAAAACGTTTCACGCGGGTCTAACCGCAGGGCACAGCTAGTTATTGTTATATGTACAGTTACTATTTTAAATATACAAGTTTATTCTTCTTTTTACTTTTTTATCGAAAATATTAATTTCACATCAAAATATCCGGCTTAAATATCAGCAAAAGAAATCTGACTTCGGTGCATCGTCGGCCGCTGCCGCGGCACGCTCGCTGCGCTCGCTCAGGTGGCTCGTTAGCTGCTCGGAGTGCTCGCAAATCGTAGCATTACCCATATGTTTTTTGTCATTGAATATTCCCCCACCCTAAAATTTAATGCGCTTTATCCATATTTATTTTCATTAATTCGAAAAAGCGAAAAATACGTATCAATTGTTTTTTTATTTGCTAACCGACGGACTTATTAGAATTTTGATCGTTATACCCTGGAAAATATCCAATTGACGTCATACGTTATAGTGAGTGCTATCCGTAAAAGCGGAACGCACCCATTATGTCAATTGTAAATCTGTCGCCGAGCACCTAACGGTGTGTTCCGGCAGCCCCACTTGAAAGCCAGTTCCCATCCACGTTCCAGGTCGGCAACGCACCTGCATGCCTTCTGGTGTTGCAGATGTCCATGGGCGGCGGTAATCACTTACCATCAGGTGTACCACTTGCCCGTTTGCTCCCTATTATGACATAAAAAAAAATGGCGTGTAACGCGGTGTGACGCGGTGTGTCGCTGTGTCGGCAGGTGGTGTCGTCCGCGGGCACGGTGTGCGTGCGCTACATCGTGACGCACGTGCACTCGCCGCGGCTCATCCCGGTCGTCGCGACCAACCTCACCACGCACAAGTCCAAGGAGATACGCTCCACGCTCAGGCGAGTGGGCGCGCACGCACAGGGGAGAGAGAGACCACACAGTTACACACATACACACACACACACAGAAAGAGAGAGGGAAAAACACACAAAGACAAATTTACACACACACACACACACACATACGCAGAGAGATAGACAGACCCACACACATCCATACACACACAAAGACACACACTCCCAAAGACAAATACACACACATAAAGACAAATACACACAAACACACACACATCCATACACACTCAAGGACACACAACCAGTCACAAATACACTCACAGCAATGGATTGGGCTTTTTATACAGTGGGCCCCTTTGTAATCCGGCCCCTGTCTAATCCGGCGCCCCCTGTAATCCGACATGCCTATCACTAGTGAATGTAGGAACACAAACATTATTAGGCATTATCTTAGGCAGCTGCCTAAGGGCGGCGCCACAGTCACGGCGGCGGCGGTGGCGGCGGCGGCAAAAACAAATGATAGACAACATAAGAAGGCGGTCACAGCTCGCGCCGCTGATAGCTGTGGCCTACTTCTTATGTTGTCTACCATTTGTTTTTGCCGCCGCCGCCGCTACCGTGACTGTGGCCAAGGGGTAAGAATATATAGTCCGGAGTTTTTTGACAAAGAGTACATGGACATAGATAAGCAATAGTGTGTTAACCCACAATGGAGAAAGTTTGAGTAAATCGTGTTTTAAAATTATAGCGCCATTTTCTGTCAACATTTTTTATGTTTAATATTTAGTTACATACACAATGCATTAAGGTAAACACATAATTAAAAAATGTCCACTGACTCTCAATAAATCGTTCTGAATAGGTAACTTAATTTTGTGGGTTAACATGTTATTGCTTATCTGCGTCCACATATTCTTTCTTGTTTGTGAAAATAATGTTTGTGTTCCTACATTCACCACTGATAGGCATGTCGGCCCAGTAATCCGATAGATTCGATAGTCCGACATTGCCATGCAAAGCGTTTTTTCGGATTACCGCTTGTTCACACATACACACAGAAAAGGAGATCCGAAATCGACGCGGGCGAAACCGCCATCCGTCCGGCCGGTAAGTAATAAAGCGGTCTGTATTTGCAGCGAGGTGCTGGTGCTGATACTGGAGCGCTGGTCCACGTCGAGCATCGAGAAGCAGCAGCACGTGGTGCGCGACGCGATCCGCCGCGCGTGCGTCGACGCGGACAGCGGCGCGCGCACCAACGGCCGCAGGTGACACCAAACACCACGATACACCCTGCGTGTCACGTCTTGCCTCGCCCCGAACTCCTCAATACACCCTGCCTATCACATCCGGCCTCGCCCTGACACACCACGATACACCCTGCGTGTCACGTCTTGCCTCGCCCCGAACTCCTCAATACACCCTGCCTATCACATCCGGCCTCGCCCTGACACACCACGATACACCCTGCGTGTCACGTCTTGCCTCGCCCCGAACTCCTCAATACACCCTGCCTATCACATCCGGCCTCGCCCTGACACACCACGATACACCCTGCGTGTCACGTCTTGCCTCGCCCCGAACTCCTCAATACACCCTGCCTATCACATCCGGCCTCGCCCTGACACACCACGATACACCCTGCGTGTCACGTCTTGCCTCGCCCCGAACTCCTCAATACACCCTGCTTATCACATCCGGCCTCGCCCTGACACACCTCGATACACCCTGCTTGTCACGTCCTGCCACGCGCTGACAATCTTCGAAACACCCCGGCTGTCTCGTCCTGCCTCGCCCCGAAACACCTCGATACACGCTGCTTATCACATCCTGCCTCGTTTGATACACCCCGCTTGTCACGTCCTGCTTAGCCCCGATACACCTCGATACTCCCTGCTTATCACATCCTGTTTCGTTTGATACACCCTGCCTGTCACGTCCTGCCTCGCCCGGACACACCTCGATATTACCTGTTTATTGCGTTCTGACTCGTTTGATACACCCCGTCTGTCACGTCCTGCCTTCGTGCCGACACACCTCGCCTGATGCACCCCGCTTGTCACGTCCTGCTTAGCCCCGACACACCTCGATACTCCCTGCTTATCACATCCTGCCTCGTTTGATACACCCTGCCTGTCACGTCCTGCCTTGCCCCGACACACCTCGATACTCCCTGCTTATCACATCCTGCCTCGTTTGATACACCCTGCCTGTCACGTCCTGCCTCGCCCCGACACACCTCGATATTACCTGTTTATCGCGTTCTGACTCGTGTGATACACCCTGCCTGTCACGTGCTGCCTCGATACACCCTACTTATCATGTACTGCCTTGATGTTGTTTAGACTGTCGACGATAACGCGTGCGGTGTTTGTTCCCTTCGCAGAGCGTACGCGGCGTACCGGCGCAGCTTCCCCGAGGACGCGGAGGCGCTCTTCTCGCGGCTGGACGCGGCCGCGCAGAAGCAGATCGAGCGCGAGCGGCACGCGGGCAGCGTCGACTGTCTGCACCGCGTGGGGGCGCCCGCCGCGCCCGCGGGTCAGTGCACGACACGGGCACACACAGGCACGCACACAGACACGCGGGCCGAGCGCGAGCGGCACGCGGGCAGCGTCGACTGTCTGCACCGCGTGGGGGTGCCCGCCGCGCCCGCGGGTCAGTGCACGACACGGGCACACACAGGCACGCACACAGACACGCGGGCCGAGCGCGAGCGGCACGCGGGCAGCGTCGACTGTCTGCACCGCGTGGGGGCGCCCGCCGCGCCCGCGGGTCAGTGCACGACACGGGCACACACAGGCACGCACACAGACACGCGGGCCGAGCGCGAGCGGCACGCGGGCAGCGTCGACTGTCTGCACCGCGTGGGGGCGCCCGCCGCGCCCGCGGGTCAGTGCACGACACGGGCACACACAGGCACGCACACAGACACGCGGGCCGAGCGCGAGCGGCACGCGGGCAGCGTCGACTGTCTGCACCGCGTGGGGGCGCCCGCCGCGCCCGCGGGTCAGTGCACGACACGGGCACACACAGGCACGCACACAGACACGCGGGCCGAGCGCGAGCGGCACGCGGGCAGCGTCGACTGTCTGCACCGCGTGGGGGCGCCCGCCGCGCCCGCGGGTCAGTGCACGACACGGGCACACACAGGCACGCACACAGACACGCGGGCCGAGCGCGAGCGGCACGCGGGCAGCGTCGACTGTCTGCACCGCGTGGGGGCGCCCGCCGCGCCCGCGGGTCAGTGCACGACACGGGCACACACAGGCACGCACACAGACACGCGGGCCGAGCGCGAGCGGCACGCGGGCAGCGTCGACTGTCTGCACCGCGTGGGGGCGCCCGCCGCGCCCGCGGGTCAGTGCACGACACGGGCACACACAGGCACGCACACAGACACGCGGGCCGAGCGCGAGCGGCACGCGGGCAGCGTCGACTGTCTGCACCGCGTGGGGGCGCCCGCCGCGCCCGCGGGTCAGTGCACGACACGGGCACACACAGGCACGCACACAGACACGCGGGCCGAGCGCGAGCGGCACGCGGGCAGCGTCGACTGTCTGCACCGCGTGGGGGCGCCCGCCGCGCCCGCGGGTCAGTGCACGACACGGGCACACACAGGCACGCACACAGACACGCGGGCCGAGCGCGAGCGGCACGCGGGCAGCGTCGACTGTCTGCACCGCGTGGGGGCGCCCGCCGCGCCCGCGGGTCAGTGCACGACACGGGCACACACAGGCACGCACACAGACACGCAGGCCGAGCGCGAGCGGCACGCGGGCAGCGTCGACTGTCTGCACCGCGTGGGGGCGCCCGCCGCGCCCGCGGGTCAGTGCACGACACGGGCACACACAGGCACGCACACAGACACGCGGGCCGAGCGCGAGCGGCACGCGGGCAGCGTCGACTGTCTGCACCGCGTGGGGGCGCCCGCCGCGCCCGCGGGTCAGTGCACGACACGGGCACACACAGGCACGCACACAGACACGCGGGCCGAGCGCGAGCGGCACGCGGGCAGCGTCGACTGTCTGCACCGCGTGGGGGCGCCCGCCGCGCCCGCGGGTCAGTGCACGACACGGGCACACACAGGCACGCACACAGACACGCGGGCCGAGCGCGAGCGGCACGCGGGCAGCGTCGACTGTCTGCACCGCGTGGGGGCGCCCGCCGCGCCCGCGGGTCAGTGCACGACACGGGCACACACAGGCACGCACACAGACACGCGGGCCGAGCGCGAGCGGCACGCGGGCAGCGTCGACTGTCTGCACCGCGTGGGGGCGCCCGCCGCGCCCGCGGGTCAGTGCACGACACGGGCACACACAGGCACGCACACAGACACGCAGGCCGAGCGCGAGCGGCACGCGGGCAGCGTCGACTGTCTGCACCGCGTGGGGGCGCCCGCCGCGCCCGCGGGTCAGTGCACGACACGGGCACACACAGGCACGCACACAGACACGCAGGCCGAGCGCGAGCGGCACGCGGGCAGCGTCGACTGTCTGCACCGCGTGGGGGCGCCCGCCGCGCCCGCGGGTCAGTGCACGACACGGGCACACACAGGCACGCACACAGACACGCGGGCCGAGCGCGAGCGGCACGCGGGCAGCGTCGACTGTCTGCACCGCGTGGGGGCGCCCGCCGCGCCCGCGGGTCAGTGCACGACACGGGCACACACAGGCACGCACACAGACACGCAGGCCGAGCGCGAGCGGCACGCGGGCAGCGTCGACTGTCTGCACCGCGTAGGGGCGCCCGCCGCGCCCGCGGGTCAGTGCACGACACGGGCACACACAGGCACGCACACAGACACGCGGGCCGAGCGCGAGCGGCACGCGGGCAGCGTCGACTGTCTGCACCGCGTGGGGGCGCCCGCCGCACCCGCGGGTCAGTGCACGACACGGGCACACACAGGCACGCACACAGACACGCGGGCCGAGCGCGAGCGGCACGCGGGCAGCGTCGACTGTCTGCACCGCGTGGGGGCGCCCGCCGCGCCCGCGGGTCAGTGCACGACACGGGCACACACAGGCACGCACACAGACACGCGGGCCGAGCGCGAGCGGCACGCGGGCAGCGTCGACTGTCTGCACCACGTGGGGGCGCCCGCCGCGCCCGCGGGTCAGTGCACGACACGGGCACACACAGACACGCGGGCCGAGCGCGAGCGGCACGCGGGCAGCGTCGACTGTCTGCACCGCGTGGGGGCGCCCGCCGCGCCCGCGGGTCAGTGCACGACACGGGCACACACAGGCACGCACACAGACACGCGGGCCGAGCGCGAGCGGCACGCGGGCAGCGTCGACTGTCTGCACCGCGTGGGGGCGCCCGCCGCGCCCGCGGGTCAGTGCACGACACGGGCACACACAGGCACGCACACAGACACGCGGGCCGAGCGCGAGCGGCACGCGGGCAGCGTCGACTGTCTGCACCGCGTGGGGGCGCCCGCCGCGCCCGCGGGTCAGTGCACGACACGGGCACACACAGGCCCGCACACAGACACGCGGGCCGAGCGCGAGCGGCACGCGGGCAGCGTCGACTGTCTGCACCGCGTGGGGGCGCCCGCCGCGCCCGCGGGTCAGTGCACGACACGGGCACACACAGGCACGCACACAGACACGCAGGCCGAGCGCGAGCGGCACGCGGGCAGCGTCGACTGTCTGCACCGCGTGGGGGCGCCCGCCGCGCCCGCGGGTCAGTGCACGACACGGGCACACACAGGCACGCACACAGACACGCGGGCCGAGCGCGAGCGGCACGCGGGCAGCGTCGACTGTCTGCACCGCGTGGGGGCGCCCGCCGCGCCCGCGGGTCAGTGCACGACACGGGCACACACAGGCACGCACACAGACACGCGGGCCGAGCGCGAGCGGCACGCGGGCAGCGTCGACTGTCTGCACCGCGTGGGGGCGCCCGCCGCGCCCGCGGGTCAGTGCACGACACGGGCACACACAGGCACGCACACAGACACGCGGGCCGAGCGCGAGCGGCACGCGGGCAGCGTCGACTGTCTGCACCGCGTGGGGGCGCCCGCCGCGCCCGCGGGTCAGTGCACGACACGGGCACACACAGGCACGCACACAGACACGCGGGCCGAGCGCGAGCGGCACGCGGGCAGCGTCGACTGTCTGCACCGCGTGGGGGCGCCCGCCGCGCCCGCGGGTCAGTGCACGACACGGGCACACACAGGCACGCACACAGACACGCAGGCCGAGCGCGAGCGGCACGCGGGCAGCGTCGACTGTCTGCACCGCGTGGGGGCGCCCGCCGCGCCCGCGGGTCAGTGCACGACACGGGCACACACAGGCACGCACACAGACACGCGGGCCGAGCGCGAGCGGCACGCGGGCAGCGTCGACTGTCTGCACCGCGTGGGGGCGCCCGCCGCGCCCGCGGGTCAGTGCACGACACGGGCACACACAGGCACGCACACAGACACGCGGGCCGAGCGCGAGCGGCACGCGGGCAGCGTCGACTGTCTGCACCGCGTGGGGGCGCCCGCCGCGCCCGCGGGTCAGTGCACGACACGGGCACACGCTCGCGGAGACTTACCGCCGCACTCAGAGTCGACTTTAATGATTACTTAGTTAAGTATAGATTTTTAAAACAAAACTGCCGCAATCAGACAAGTTTAATAAATTAATGTTAATTGGCATTTAACTAATTAAGTTACATCTAATTAAATGCCAATTAACATTAATTTACTGAACGTCTCTGATTGCGGCAGTTTTGTTTTAAAAATCTATACTTAACTAAGTAATCATTAAATTCGACTCTGAGTGCGGCCGTAAGAGAGACACGCTGCATGCATGCAGACAAACGCAAACGCACACTCACGCACACACAAATTCTCGAATTTTTCAAATTCTAAAATTTTTAATACTTAGGATTGCTTGGTATAATCTCTCTCACCCCTGTGAATTTCGGTATTCCCTCGGGAACTCTTTGCTCCGACAAAAAAGTATCCTATGTCACCAAAGGATATTGTAGCTTCCTGTTAGTGAAACTAATAGTTAAGCGTTTCTCTTGAGGGCAGAAAATTTCAAATTTTCACGTAGCTCAGTGATAAGTTACCATTATTTGTCTCTGTCGTTAGCCTACCATCATCAGACACTAAAGCCATCTCCTTTCTCCCTCCCACAGAGAGGAGATCCATCACCAGCCCGAGGAGTCCGTCGGCCAGCGTATCAGGTGAGTGCCGCGACGTGTACGACTATCTCTGAACGATGCCGCACCGCTCTCAACCTTATCACCGATATGAATAAGAGCTAAATTTGTATTGCATTCCATCGTACATTCCAATTTTGTATATATATTTATGTTTTCGTGAATGTCAGGTCGTATTGAACTCTCCTAACATCTACATAATTACTTATATTTTGTCCATTTCATTCACCTGCATAAAGCCGGGAACACACTGTTGTGGTTATGTGTATAGCGTGATACATGGGTCGAATAAAGCCGAAAGTTACAAAAAAAATTAATTAAACTAACACAAATTCGGTCTACAACTTTATTTATATCTCTTCTATATACGTTTTATTTATATACACAATATTACCTTAGTTAGAAAAATCTTTGGTGACCAACGGTTGAGGGAATGAGTTTCGTTGAGAAATGCCAAATCTATCTAATGTGAGTTTTTATTCTCGCAGACACAGAGAAGTTTAACTACAAAAAATGCATATTATGTATTCAAAAACTTCTTTTATTTATTAAAGTGTTATACAAAGGGTGTACTATTTGCACGAATTATTTTTATTAATTATTAATTATAATTTTTATTAATTATATTTTAATACCAAAAATTGTGACACGACCCAACACAAACAGTATGTTGTCGGTTCAACGGTATAAGAGAGTTTCAATCGCCTCACGAAATAAGTAGAAAAAATACGATATAATATTATTTGTTGAAAATACTACGTTAAGTATGAAAATTATATGAAATGTTTATTTAAAAAGAAAAAAAAAAGAAAATTGAGAAACCATTTTAATTCAATAAAAAAAGTTTGTTACTGAATGACGACAGATAAAAATGAAACCAATGCTTTTCTTTGCACGCTGCGTTAATACGGACTCTGCTGCGTCGATTTCGATGCGATCATGATGGATGGTGTGCCGGTGGTATAGCTTCCACGGAGAATTTGGTGTCCGGTATGAGTAGGAGCAACTCGTTGAGGAGGCGGCGCGCGTCGCAGGAGCGGCCGCCCATCTCCCACATACCGGTCGCCATGAGAGGTCGGTCGCGGGTTCGAATCCGCCCGTGTAACAGCTACGCTCGAACTCAAATAATTTCATTCAAAGTTGACCTCTATCTATCTTGTATAGTGTAGAGAATAGGTTGGCATTCGACCGGGTTTAAACTCTGTTGCTTGGGTGTTAAACGACGACCCGATTTGTGCAGTGGATTATCATGCCTACCCGCTAATCAAGAGGTTCCAGGTTCGATTCCCAGTGGGAATGGACTTTTTCGGGGTTCCACTTGGTCTGGACGTGTTTATATATCTACAGAGAGACAGAGTTACTTTCGCATTTATAATAGTAGGGATATACCACGTTTTGCTTGGTTTCCACGTCACAAGCTTATAGCTTAGTGTGGGATCAAGCAATAGCAAAAAGCATGACCAGCTGAAGCCCTTTGCTAAACACTAACCGCCGCACTCAGAGTCGACTTTAATGATTACTTAGTTAAGTATAGATTTTTAAAACAAAACTGCCGCAATCAAACAAGTTTAATAAATTAATGTTAGTTGGCATTTAACTAATTAAGTTACATCTCATTAAATGCCAATTAACATTAATTTACTGAACGTCTCCGATTGCGGCAGTTTTGTTTTAAAAATCTATACTTAACTAAGTAATCATTAAAGTCGACTCTGAGTGCGGCCGTAAGTTAACTAAACGATATTTTAAACACTATTAGCTACTTGAGTCCCGTATTCATATGTCAAGATATTGACGTCTAAAAGAAACTTCTTTTAAAAAGAAATCTATGGACAGAAATTCTAAAAATAGGTTGAATACAATTTTAATTGTAACTAGTAAATATATCCATAAGGAAGGTAAGAGAGTAAGTATTTATGGACGCAGATAAGCAATAACATGTTAACCCACAAACTTAAGTTATTGATTCAGAACGATTTATTAAGAGTTAGAGAATGTTTTTTAATAATGTGTTTACCTTATTACATTGCAAATATGTAGCTAAATATTTAATATAAAAATGTTGACACAAAATGGCGCTATACTTTTAAAACACGATTTACTCAAAATTTCTCCAGTGTGGGTTAACACACTATTGCTTATCTATGTCCATATATCCTGGTTTAAAAAAATGCTATGATATTAGTGGCCTGACAGGTTTTTCAGTTTACTAACAAAACACAAATAAATAGCATGTCATAAGCACATTCACCATGTTGTAGAATTTAGTATTTATAATTATACTTGATAGACTCACGAAATTTTCATTAGGAGCTTTAACAAAAGCGGTATATTTGAATTCTAGCTGTTCTTTCTGCGGTTTTTCCGCGTCATTTCGGAATTCCCTCAGGAACGCTTTGTCTCTGAATAAAAACCTACCTATGTATGGGCTATTCCCACGCCTAAATTTCTTGCAACTCAACACCAAACAATCGGTTCTAACTTCTATAGTTTCAGAGATTATCCTCTACAAACAAACATATTATTTTTTCTCTTTAAATTAAGTATAGATAACTTTCAAAACGGCCGCAGTACGAGGAGAGACAAACGAACAAACACACTTTCGAATTTTAAGTATAATATTTCCCAGTAAGTATAAAGCGTTTGCTTTTTTTGTATAAAAGTTTTATTATAATACTACTAGCTGTCCCCCGCGATTTCATCCGCGGTAATTTCGGAGTTCCCGCGGGAATTCCGGGATAAAAACTATCCTATCTTTTAAGTTGGACCATATAATAAATGGTTACAAAATTTTATCAAAATCCATTCAGTACTTTTGGAGTCCATCGCGGACAAACAACGTGACACGTGATTTATATATATTAGACTAGCTGTCCCCCGCGATTTCATCCGCGGTAATTTCGGAGTTCCCGCGGAGGTTGCGGGAAAAAAGTACTCTATGTCCTTCAGTTCCCGAGGGAATTCCGGGATAAAAACTATCCTATCTTTTAAGTTGGACCATATTATAAATGGTTGCAAAATTTTATTAAAATCCGTTCAGTAGTTTCGGAGTCCATCGCGGACAAACAACGTGACACGTGATTTATACATATATATTAGATATTAGATGTAGTTACGGAAACAGCACGACTCGAGAAGCAAATTCATGGCGTCATGGACCCTTGGGGGAAATTTATACATTCCAAACAATATTTTTTAATACAGTTGCTCAAAAAGTGGCGTATTGCAGGGACGTTTAGCGTTCGGGATGTGGGCTATTACATACTCGAGCTTTTTGTTTACCTTTCCCGAACTCGTGCGTTCTCTTTGCCAACTGTCAAATGGCGACACGACTTTGACACACTTTTTTGCATTGCGAAACGTACGTTTCGCATTACTAATACGACTAGCGCCATCTCTTGATCACAGTTGGAACTTAGTTGAGTTTGTTGTGTTTTTGATATTTTATTAAATTTCTTCATTTTTTTCGCAACTGTATTAAAAATAGTTGTTCAGTACACGTGCGGAACCGTCATTGCAACTAGTTCCGACTGTCAACCCTCACCTTCGGCTGCGCCTCGGCTCGGGTAGACATATGTCGGAACTCTTTGCAATGACAGGCTTTCCGCACTTATAATGAAATATACTATTTCGCAGTTAAACTCCATCTAAATCCTTACTAATATAAATGCGAATGTGAGTTTGTTACGTTTTCACGGCTTGACCGATCACCATGATATTTTGCATACACGTTTTCAGGGGGAACAGAAAAAGCCATGGGTGCTTATTGTCCCTGAATTCTCGCGGGAACTTGGAAATGGCCATGGGTGAAACCGCGGGGAACGGCTAGTTCCTTTATACAGAATGTTTCAGAGAGTGTAGTCATATTTGATGATCGTGTTCACGTTATCATCTGCAATGATTTGACACAACGGAACCACTACGATGAAATAAACTACCCTAAAGCAAGATTTGTCTTTATTTACTTGTCTGTAAAAACCTAAACAGTGATAAATTGCATTTAACTATCTTGAACCCGCCATCTGTAATCAATTGATGACCTACTTAGTGATGTAATATGTTTATTTTGTTGCGGACGAAGTTATTAAAAAACATGTTTTTCTTTCCGTTGTGATATTATATATAGTAAGGTTTTTGGGCTAAATACCACGGTCAAAATATTGTTTAAGATTACCAGATCACGATCTTGAAATATGACTACACCTTTCTGTAACATCTTGTATAATTACTGACAACAACTAGAAACAAAAGGTTTTACAATGGAAACTTTCTCAACTACTCAACAATTAAATTTGAATGTGGAACTGACCTGTCGCCCGTTACCAAAGGGTGTAGTCGAGTTTTTTGGCGGGAATCAAAAATGGGTATTGGACAGTAATTTTCACAGTGACGGTTTTTTAATATGTGCTCAAGAAGATAATATATTATGACATTACGAGCCGATTTCTTCGGTTTCCTCCGAGAGCTCCGAAAAACTTCAAGTTGTAGTTTCAAAGTTTCAAGCTTGAAGCTCTATAGCTTCACGGTACTATTACCGTGGATTGCAATTACAAATCGTACAACGAAGCATTTTATAGAAAATACATTGATCTAATTAATTTTACTTGAAACTGGCTAACGGCCGCACTCAGAGTCGACTTTAATGATTAGTTAAGTATAGATTTTTAAAGCAAAACTGCCGCAATCAGAGACGTTCAGTAAATTAATGTTAATTGGCATTTAATGAGATGTAACTTAATTAGTTAAATGCCAATAAACATTAATTTATTAAACTTGTCTGATTGCGGCAGTTTTGTTTTAAAAATCTTATACTTAACTAAGTAATCATTAAAGTCGACTCTGAGTGCGGCCGGCCGTAAAAGCATTATATGCGAAAGTTCATAAAAAAGAAGAAAGAGATTGTAGTCGACGTCGATGTCATTTTAGTACATACTTTTGAGATCGAAATCAAATCGTCTTTGGAATCGTGTTGATGTCTAAAGATGAAGTCAGACAAGTCAATAACTCGATTGATCGAGAAATTTTCGATTCGAGTTCGATTCGATCCTAACACGATTACGTCGAGAGTATGACCCTTGATCGCGTGCCCTGTCGCAGAGCGGTCGCCGAGCGGCGCGGGCGCGGCGGCCCGCTCGGTGTCGGCGGTGGACGCGGCGGCGGCGCAGCGGGCCCGCGCGCGCGCGCTCTACTCGCACATGACGCGCGCCAAGCTCACCGCCGCCGGGACCGCCAGTCTGCGTGAGTACAATCCTACTAATATTATAAACTAGTTTTGCCCCGCGTTAATTTCAGAGTTCCCGCGGGAATTCCGGGATAGAAAGTAGCCTATGTGTTAAAATTCAAAATTCAAAAATTCAAAAGCTATTTATTACTTAGGATTGGTTACAATCACTTGTAATCGTCAGCAGGTTCTTAGAACTATAAATTACCGTCAGTTCGGAATACGTCCTCTGCTCAGAAGAACTGACAAGAAACTCAGCAGCGCTGTCTTTTAATGATCATACTTATAAACTAGGAGAACAAAAAATAGTAATTGGATAGAGCAATTCATTCCCAAACGTCTGTATCATTTAAATATTCTACTACACTATAATAATGATAACTAAACTAAGTTTAATGATAATTAAACTGATGTATAAGCTATATTATTGTAAAGTTTCATTTAAATCCATCCAGTAGTTTTTGCGTGAAAGAGTAACAAACATCCATCCATCCATCCATCCATCCATCCATCCATCCATACATACTTACAAACTTTCGAGTTTATAGTATTAGTAGGATGTGAAAGTGTGGATGTTTGGATGTTGGTTACTCAACCACGCGAAAACGGCTGAACGGATTAGGATGAAATTTGCCATGCACGTTGTCAGGGGTACAGAGAAGGACATAGGATACTTTTTATTCCGGAATTCCCGCGGGAACACCGAAATTACCGCGGGTGAAACCGCGGAGCACAGCTAGTTATCTATAAATGTTTATTTACATATTTATACATATTACTAGCTGTCACCCATAGTAATTTCGGAGTTCTCGCCGGAATTCCAGGATAAAATATAGATAGATATAAACCTTCACCCTATCTATTGGTGAAAACCGCATGAAAATTTGCGAATGACTTAATTTTTTTTATACTGTGTAGGAACATCATAAGAAACCTTAACCGATTCGATGCTGATAGCACCACGACAGGCGTGTCGCGAAATATTTTTTAATAGAATATTTTGTATTGGGTCCATTATTTGCTTAAATCCACCTTCATAAGTGGTAAATTGGAAATTCCGCAATGTGATTTATTTTCTTTTCAGCTATAACTTTTGCCTATCTATGTTTTCAAAGTAAATTAATGTGTGAATTTTCCTAAATCTAGAACATTTTTATGCTAAAATTCGCAAATTGATATACAACGTGGACAATAATATTTATACTATACTTAAACATAGCTTATTCTTAAACTACTAAATAACTAGCTAGATTGAACTACTCAAGGTATTCGAAAGTAACTTGTTTTGTCTTTTCTATTGCCATACCTACCGAAGAGGGAGAAGTGGCACAACAAGGTATTTATTTACGTATTTCAATAATTAAAACAATAATTTATACATTGATCCATTGGTATGATATTCTCACCACCTACTCAGAGGTCGCTCTGGGCCTTTATTGACTTGATCAAAACACGCCGTGTTAAAATTAAACGCTGCAAAAACAGTTTTTTCTTAGCGATAAAAGAAGTTTAACTTTAAAAAATACTAGTTATGGTATACAGAATATTAATTTGTAATATTTTGTCACCTAGAGCGGACGGAATTGTGTTTTTAGGAGTGTTGTTGGTCATAGAGAATAAAGGCCCTGATAAATCGTGTACCGTTGTGTCGCAGCGCGCGCGAAGCGCTCGCCGGTGAGCGCCGCCGCGAGCGTCACGCCCGGCAGCCCCGAGCGGAGCGCGGTGCGCGCGCGCGGCCGCCCCGGTGTCTCGCAGTCGCAGCGTGAGTCGCACACAAAACCACGTTGTACAACACCATGACATAAAGTACCCTGTACCACACTATTACATATTGTACTACATCACGACATAAAGCACTACACTACGACATAAAGTACTACACTACGACATAAAGTACTATACTACGACATAAAGTCTTACACTACGACGCAAAATAATACACTGCGACAAAGTAAAACACTGCGACATAAAGTACTACACTACGACATAAAGTACTACACTACGACATAAAGTACTACACTACGACATAAAGTACTACACTACGACATAAAGTACTACACTACGACATAAAGTACTACACGACGACACAAAATAATACACGACGACACAAAATAATACACTGCGACATAAAGCACTATGTACTACGATATAAAGTACTACAGTACGACAGTACTACATCACGACATAAAGTACCACACCACAACATAAAGTACCACACTACGACACACCACCACATACTGTACATAATCGCCCTTTTTTAACACTAGGCCACAAATAGTGCCTAATTAATATTTGACTGTTGTTCGCCTCACAGCAACATCTCGCTCGTCGTCGCCATCTTCCCGTACGAGCGGTCCGCTGTCTCTCGCGAGCGCGCGCCGCCGCCCCTCCGGCATCCCTCGCTCCCTCGCCGGCTCGCGCGAGACCAGCCCCACCCGGTGAGTGTACCAGGCACCCAGCACTCGGAGGTGGTAGCAGCACGTGCGCGCTCCGCCCGGGGCAGTACCACCTCCCCGCTCACGTACGCCGCGGAGCGGCCGCGCTGTGTCGTGTGACTACCAGGCACCCAGCACTCGGAGGTGGTAGCAGCACGTGCGCGCTTCGTCCGGGACAGTCTGTACCACCTCCTTGCTCATGTACGCCGCGGAGCGGCCGCGCTGTGTCGTGTGACTACCAGGCACTCAGCACTCAGAGGTGGCAGCAGCACGTGTGAGCTACTCCCGGGACAGTACCACCTCCCCGCTCATGTGTGCTGTGGAGCAGCCGCGCTGTGTCGGGCGACTACCCAGACAGGTAGTAGCAGCATGTGTGGATTTGTGTACTTACATTCGTTGCGTTTTTTCCAGGACCGGCAGATCGAACAGTGTAGTGGGTTCGAATCTCCGGCGCCGCGAGTCTGTGGAGCGCACGGCGCCCACGCGCGCCCCCAGCGCCACGCTGCGGCTGCTGCAGCAGACCAGGGACGCCGAGGGTGTGCTTAGGGTAAGTTAGCATTATAGGAGGTCTTTGCTTAACAGTGAGAGTCTATCGGCTAAACTGATTGTGTGAATTCTATCTGACAGAGTCCCGAAGACTCGTCGGTGTGCGACGCACGGATTAGAGACGACGACTCGGAAGCTTCGAGCGTCTGCTCCGAAAGGAGTCTCGACTCGTATAGACGCCACGATGTGAGTAACAGAGAGATAGAGAGATAGAGAGAGATAGAAAGAATGTCTATATTACTCTCCTTTTTTTTCGAGATAGCTGTCGCCGGGGTGTGAAAATCAAAATTCTATTTAGTCCGTCAGATAGTAAAAAAATAATAGACACGTACATATTATGTTGTGCTTTTTTAAATTAATGAAAATATACTTGGATAAAGCGCATTAAAATTAAAGGGGTGGGGGGGCTCGTAACGTCATAAGCCTGTATAAATTGTACTTGGTTGTGAGGTCACGCTATATTTTGACTCGACGTATATCGCCGTTATTTGCGAATTGCGAAGAAGTGTGCGTGTGTGTGCGCGCGCGTGTGTGTGTGTGTGTGTGTGTCTTGAAGTACATATTTGAAAATGAAAACTTGTCGTGTGTTCGGACAGAGCGTGTCGTCGTGGTCGGGGTCCGCGCAGCGGCTGGGCTGGGAGTGCGGCTCGCCGCCGCCGCCGCCGCCCGTCGACGACATCATCGCGCTGTGCGCCTGCACGCACTGGACCGAGCGCAAGGACGGCCTCACACATCTGGTCAGTGCGCTACACACACTACACGCTACACGCTAGTCGCTATCCACTATACACAGTACACTACCGCTATATACTACTAACTACTCGCTGTATATTTTACACTACCCGCTACATACTACTCACTATTCGCTATACGCTATACTCGCTACATATTACTCACTATTCGCTATAAACTTTACACTAATTACTCAGTATTCGCTATACACTATACTCGCTACATACTACTCACTAGTCGCTATATACTTACACTACTCTGTACATAATACTATCCGCTAAACACTATATTCGCTACATAATACTCCCTACTGGCTACATACTGCTCACTATCCGCTATACACTATACACCACTCGCTACACACTACTCACTATACACTATACACTACTCGCTGTACACTACGCACTACTCGCTATACACTACACACTTTACGCTACAAACTACTCACTGCTCATTATCCGCTATACACTACATACCTACTATTTGCTATACATTACACACTACTTGCTATAGGTAAACTAGTCCCTACGCGTACTTTTCGCTACACATAGCTTGCAAGTTGGTACACAACAAAATCCATTTTCCAACTGTTTTACTAAAACAAATGGTGGCAGAATCTGCTCATCGCACCCTCGATCGCGGCTAAACCGAAACCGTGTCGGTTGCACCTCTGTTACAGGCAAACTACCTGAACAGCGGCCGGCTGCTGACCGACGAGCAGCTGCGCCGGCTGACCGAGCTGCTGAACAAGATGTTCGTGGACGCGCACACCAAGGTGTTCTCGCTGCTG
Source organism: Zygaena filipendulae (assembly GCA_907165275.2). Lineage (NCBI taxonomy): Eukaryota > Metazoa > Arthropoda > Insecta > Lepidoptera > Zygaenidae > Zygaena > Zygaena filipendulae. The sequence continues at coordinate 5,140,696 of OU015677.1, read as the reverse complement.
CTGGACGCGGTGTGCGAGCTGCTGCTGGTGCACTGGGACCAGCTCAAGGACTGGCTGTACCAGCTCATGTTCAGGTGAGAAAATCGGGTCAGTGACCTACAGGAGGTCAGGACCTACGGAAGTAGGTCAGTGACCGCCATGAGAAATGAGGTCAGTGAACTAAATGTGTAAGACTAAGAATGTAGGTCACCTGTGGATGAGAGTAAGTAATTTACCTACTAGATGGAGTGGTCGTGGATAGTGGAACATGCAATGAAAGCGAGTAGGGAGGGAAGTCTATCTAATGAAGGTCGAGAGGTATTGTAAGATATGTTGCTTGATTGTATAAAGTAGGTCACTATTTTACTACATATTATTATGGATTAGAGTAGGTCAGTGAACTACATGTAAAGGCAGGTCATACAAATGGAAGTAGGTCACCCACGTCACAAATCTACTGAACTGTGTGTGCGGATTGGGTAGTTTCCAGGGTATGAAAATCAAAATTCTATTTAGTCCGTCAGTTAGATAATAAAAAAATAATAGACCCGTATTTTTTTGCTTTTTCAAATTATTGAAAAAATACTAACATAAAACGCATTAAAGTTTACCAGTGACGACGTTGACGTCATAGCGTGCTATAAACTGTAACACGGCGGTCGACATAATGTATCTCCGTTATTTTTTAATTACGTTAAAAAAAATATATGTGTCCAGTATCTTTTATTAAATCTACAAGACGGACTAAAAACGGAAATTTGGTTCACAAGCCCATTTGTAGTGTGCGACAAGGTATACTTATGTTTGTTTTTTGCCTAAGCATATTATAGTACGGACCGCCAAGAGGGGATTTGTGGATTAGCTAAAGCGCGTCAGATGAACATAAGGGGGGTACCTTGCACCATGTTGAGTACCTCCACCAAATATAGGCCCTCTACACTGGTGGGTGCGTCTATAATAACCGATCAGATTAGTAAAAAAAAATCGATAACTCGAAATACTCGAGCGCGTCAGATTAAGATATGGTGGGTTAATTACATAGTGAGAAGTATGTATATGAATAATCTGACCATTTGAACGTGACGTAAGGGAGTTAGAGGATCACAAACTTGCAAAAAAAAAACGCAACTTCGACATTCTCGAGCGCAGTTGATTTATTTTTTATTTTAAAGTAAATAACTCAAGGATAGCGGGAAAAATATAATGTGCCGATTTTCATAAGCCGAAGAAACAAAAATCGTCTTCGAATCGAACGAGCAGCTGCAGTGAAACATGTACCTATTCATATCTCTGTCTTTCTTTCTCTTTTACTTTTTCTCTATCTCTCACTCTCTCGCACCGTCCTCACACTACTTTCCGTCGCCATAACGTCATCACAGTATATCACGGCGCTAAACGTGTCAAATTATAACTTTTTTTGGTCGGTTAAAATACATATTAAAATAAGTTAAGTTAAGTATTACATCAAACTATAGGTTCACCTATAACCTTTCACTTTATATATATTATATAATAAAGCTCATCACAAAACAACGCGTTCATGTTATTATATGTAAAACGCTCTGGCTTGTTTGTGCTTTAAAGTTAGTTTTGTGAATAATATTTTGTGAGCTTTTACATATTTCATAGAAATATAAAGTGTGTTTTTTGTGAACAAGAAATAGCTCATAAAGTTATTAAACTTACACGTCAGAAAGAAAAAAAAATCTTAAAAATAATTATAATTTTTGTTTCTACCAGTCAGATTAATAATACCCCTCAAAATTATTGTCAGATTTTAAGCCAACATAACTTGGAGTGCAAGCTGAACCTTCTGTAAAATAATCTGACACGCTCGAGTATTTCAAAATTGAGATTTTTTTTTGCATTTTCAAAAATTCGCTACTACCTTGCGTCACCTCCAAATTGGCAGATTTTCGAAGGGGAGCATTTTTAGGGCTCACTTAACATCCCCTTTGAATATCTGACGCGCTGGAGTAAATGTTTTTTTTTTTTCATTTTCTCCACTTCCGGATGGCCACCCCCACCACGCAAATCGGCAGATGAATATATTTTCGATATCAGAGACACCTTGGAGTATCTAAACTACAATATCTGACGCGCTCGAGTATTTCCATTTTAATATTTTTTTTTACATTTTTGAAAGCCTGTAGAAGCTAAACCCACCGGTGAATGAAAAAATATCATATGACCTTATTTTGTTTATATCTCCTAATCTTCAAAACCCAATAGGTCCCAACGACGCTCGAGTCGCTCCCGAATTAGCATCGGTATCTCCCGTACTATTATAGTGTAGTAGACTATTTAAATGATACAGACGTTTGGGAATGAATTGCTCTATCCAATTACAATTTTTTGTTCTCCTAGTTTATAAGTGTGATCATTAAAAGACAGCGCTGCTGAGTTTCTTGTCAGTTCTTCTCAGCAGAGGACGTATTCCGAACTGACGGTAATTTATAGTTCTAAGAACCTGCTGACGATTACAAGTGATTGTAACCAATCCTAAGTAATAAATAGCTTTTGAATTTGAATTTGCCCTCATCATCACCGCAGACTGCTGATGAAACTGGGCACCGACATCCTCGGATCGGTGCAGAGCAAGATAATGAAGACGCTCGACGTGATACACGAGTGCTTCCCCGCCGAGCTGCAGCTGCACAACATATTCCGGTGAGCACCGACAGTAATAGAATAAAAATAAAATAAAACATACGCGTTGAATTGAGAACCTCCTCCTTTTTGGGAAGTCGGTGTTAATTAAAAAAGAACTTGCAATGGGAAGAATTTTTGTATTTGCAAAGCGCGATCATTCAATCACAAGAATGGGTTTTGACAGACGGAAAATATAGTGATCCTATAAGGTTCCCTTTTTTCCCTTTTGAAGCATGTAACACTAATATCTAATCTCAATATATATAAATCACGTGTCACGTTGTTTGTCCGCGATGGACTCCGAAACTACTGAACGGATTTTGATAAAATTTTGTAACCATTTATAATATGATCCAACTTAAAAGATAGGATAGTTTTTATCCCGGAATTCCCGCGGGAACTCCGGAATTAAATAAAATAAATAAATAATCCAATTCACAACACACAGATCTGCTTGATCCCACAGTAAGCTATTATTAGCTTGTGTCGTGGAAACCAAGCAAACGTGGTATATACTACATAGAATTACTTATATATTATACTATAGATATATAAACACACCCAGACTGGAAAATGGAACCCTGTGTTCATCACACAAAGTCCACCCCCACTGGGAATCGAACCCGGAACCCCTTGATTAGCGGGTAGGCATGGTGACCTCTGCGCCAATCGGGTCGTCAAATTATTAGAATTAATGCGGGGAACTCCGAAATTACCGCGGATGAAATCGCGGGGGACAGCTAGTTTATATATATAATGCTTTAATTGTACCACGTGCCTACCTACCTATGTTAAAAAAAAGTAAAGGAAAAAGTATGTTGCAAATCACATTTGTTACCTACTAAATTGCGAATGTTGTTTCACACCTATCATTAGCGAATAGGCTTGTTTTAGTTTACCTATAATTAGTTATTAATATTATTGATATGAATATTCCATAGTTAAAAATATAGATATTTTAGGTAATTAAAGACATGTTGTCAATCGAATATTCTTATATATTGTCAAATTTAAATTAATAGTAAAAAAGGAACATAGCAAAAGAAAACTCCCAGTGTATATTAGAAAACTTACAAAAAAGGTTTTAACAAATATAATGCTTCGCCTGTAAGCAGTTGGTGTGCCAATCAAATAAATAAATAAATAAATTTTTTGTGACGATATGGTAATGTGGTTTGTGAACATAATCATTGGTCCGAGGTTGATCACGTGATCAAACCACTGAGAGCCCTTACCTCGAAAACGCCAGTGCTCACATTACAAAAATGGCGACCATAATGTCTTCATACTGCCTACTGCGGATACTGCGGCAGTATACTGTCCGCTATAACGGAACGAATTTTTCCTCACTGCGAGCAATGGGCCAGCGCTATCCGTAATATCGGAATATACTCTTTATTCCACCTGCATTTCCACTTTGCGTGTATATGCGTTTAACGTGTATTTTCGTGGCTGACCCGTGTGCTCAGGTTCCTCGCGGACGGCGTGACGGCCCCCACCAGCAAGACGAAGGCGGCGGCGCTCCGCTTCGTGGCGGACCTGGCGCACGACTACTGCACGCCCGCCAGCCTCGCGCTCGCGCTGCAAGGTACGGGGGGGGGGAGCGGTCGCCGGGTACCGTCTAGGGGTAGAGTGGGAGAGGGGAGGTCGCCGGTATAGGGGTGGGGTGGGAGGGGGGAAATCGCTGGGTACCGTCTAGGGGTGGGGGACGGGTGGGTGGTGTAGCTGGGTACCGTATAGGGGTGGGGTGGGAGGGGGGAAGTCGCCGGTTACCGTCTAGGGGTGGGGGACGGGGGGGTGGTGTAGCTGGGTACCGTATAGGGGTAGGAGGGGGGATGTCGCCGGGTACCGTCTAGGGGAGGGGTGGGAGAGTGTGGGTGAGCACGCGAGGTGCTATGTCGCTGGGAGACCACGTATGTACCACGGAAAGCTACATTGCTGGGCCAGTCTGGGTCTAGGGGTCCATGAAGTGCTGTGGATCAGTGTTATCAGTGTTATATCACGGGGAGTTATTTGGTGGGGCAGTGTGGATCATAGATGGGCTATTATGCTGCCGGTGGGGATCACGAGAGATTGTGTCGAGATGTGGGTCACGAGGTACTTTAGATCACTTGGTGTGACACGCAACCCTAGCGTGACTCAAGGGACTGCTAGGGTAGTGTAGATCGCGGGGTGTTATGTCGCTGAGGTGCTATAAATCAGAATGATTCGCCGGGATTGTGTGGATCAAGGGGTCACTGGGGTGGTGTGGATCACAGGTGTTATATCGCAGGGGTGCTGTGAATCGTCGGTGGCACCACAGGACCCTTGTCCAGCATAGTATGTCGGTGGCAGGTGGCGCCTCAGGCGTGGCGGGGCGCGCGCTGGTGAAGATCTCCGCGCTGGCGCAGGACCCGCGCGGCAACGAGCTGCGGCTGGCGGCGCGGCGCGCGCTCGCCTGCCTCTACGACTGCAACCCCGTGCCGGTCAGTACATTACACACTACTACACTACACTCTACTGCACTACACTACACTCTACTCCACTACACTACACTCTACTACACTACACTACACTCTACTACACTACACTCTATTACACTACACTCTACTACACTACACTCTACTACACTACACTAAACTCTATTACACTACACTCTACTACACTACACTACACTCTACTACACTACACTACACTCTACTACACTACACTACACTGCACTGTACCACACTACACTCTACTACACTACACTACACTCTACTACACTACACTACACTGCACTGTACCACACTACCCCACACTACACTGTACTGCACTATACCACACTACACTACACTGCACTGCACTATGCCACAATGCGTCACACTGCAATATACAAACACAACCTCTTCACTGAACTAACTAGTAACTACACAACACTACACTGCACTGAACTATACAATACTACACTGCACTATAAAACACTTTACCACACTGCCCACCACCACACTGATTTACCTTATAGTAAATCAAAATACCGATTTTAACATTTTGTGTAAAACTAAGTATATTAGAATATTTGTATTCACAAAAGTACAAACATTTTGCATTTTTATTTTCATTAATATTAATAAACATATTTTGCACATTTATCTAACACTTGGACGACGTTTCTTTGAATTGGTTGATGGAAAAAAAAAACAAGTTTTATATTCAGTCTGCTTATATATTCCAGTTCACGGCGCTGATGAGCGAGCTGCCGATGGAGACGCAGACCCTGGTCAACGGCGTGGTGCAGCAGCACGTCCGGAGGACCTCGAGCAGTGAGTGCGCGCCGTGCTTAGAGACTGCTCATATCGTGTGGGAGAGAGCCATAGGTGTGGGGAAGGGAGCTATGGATGTGGAGAAGGGAGCTATGCGTGTGGGGATGAGAGCTATGCGTGTGGGGATGAGAGCTATGCGTATGGTTAGGAGAGCTATGCGTGTCGGGAGGAGAGCTATACGTGTCGGGAGGAGAGCTATGCGTGGGGAAGAGGACTATGTATGTGGGGAGATTGCAGCTATTGTGTGCTTGGAGAGTTGACCCTTTTTCCAGCGTTAGTAATATTTCAACGCTAGAAAGATATCTTTACTGATAATGTAAAAAGAGAAAACTGTTACTACGGATTCAAAAAATCTTTAATTTTGGAGAGTAAGCTAAGTAAAGTAAGCTATAAGTGGAAAATAAACATAAAATTAAATGCTAATGGGCATGTTGACTAATTTTTATTTTTTAGTCCGTCTTGTAGATCATTAAAAAATATTGGACACGTATTTTTTATTTTTTTACTTAATCAAAAAATAACGGCGATATATTGTGTTGAAATTTCGCGTGACGTCACTATTCTGACAGTTTGTATGGCGGTTTTGTGGTTAGTGACGTCACGACCTCCTCATCCTAAACTTTAATGCGCTTTATCTCTGTATATTTTAATTTATTTAAAAAATCAAAAAATACGTGTCTATTGTTTTTTTATTTTCTAACTGACGGACTAATTAGAATTTTGATTTTCAATAGTAGTCAACATCCCTATTTACACACATAATCTCTCTCCCCCCCGCGCAGCCGGCAGCGACAGCCCGCTCCGCACCCCGCCGGCCACCAACTCGGGCGCGCACGCGGCGGCCGCCGAGGACGTGTACTCCAAGATAAGGAAGACCACCTCCGAGATACACTCCTACACCAAGCAGCACTCGAACGGTGAGCGGCAGACGTCTGTGTCGATCTATATATATGTATATATATATACAACGTGTTAATGAATTAACTGAAAACTAGAAAGTAGTTTCGATAGTTTAGAATCGACTAGCGAATCGATCACACTATGTTTTAATATAGGTTATATTTATTCATTTTTACTAGCCCATGTCTAAATTATTTATAATACAATATTTGGCGCGTACGCCGCCCGCAGCAAAATAATTCGAACCGGTAGGCGCGGGCGTAGCGCTTGGAATTTCGTAGATAGGTCACCTCCAAACTAATGTTGAATAACTTTTAAAGTATAAATTTTTTCGACATAAAATATATTTTAATCATATTATTGTTTATTTTTTTAAATGGGGTGTATCAGGTTTTCAGTTAATTCATTAACACGTTGTATATAAAATGCTTTGTCCTGAATGACTGATGGATCAAGGCACAGCCTAAACCGCTGATCGTAGAGACCTGAAACTTGGAGGGTGTGTTCTTTGTATGACGTGGGCATCCGATAAGAAAGGATTTTCGAAAATTCAACACCAAAGGGGGTGAAATGGGGTTGCAAAGTTTGTATGGAACAATGTGTTTTCTTGAAAGAAATTTCAGGTCAACTTGATTCATTAGTTTTACCCTCTTGTCTCTATGTCTGATTTCGATTACCACGCGCACGAAGTCGCGGGCAAAGGCTAGTCTACACTTACTAAGCACTAACAGTTGAGGTTCCGCGGGAATTCCGGGTTACAATATAGCCTACGACACTCACAAATAACGCGGCTTTCTATTGGTAACTTTCAAAATCGGTTCAGTAGACATAGCGATTACCGCCTACAATCTCACAAAATTTTCCTCTTCATAATATTACTAGCTGTCTCCCGCAGTTTCACCCGTTGTAATTTCGAAGATCCCGCGGGTATTCCGGTATAAAAAGTGTCCTATATCCTTTTCTGTACCTCTGACAATGTGTATGCAAAATTGCAAGATGATCGGTTCAACCGTTCAAACGTAAAAGCGTAACAAACAAACAAATTCACTTTCGCATTTATAAGGATAGTGAACGAGAGTGCATTTTGTAACCATTCTGTTTGTCTGTCTGTCTGTCTGTCTGCGGGTCGCGCAGCCGAGTGTGGCAACCACATGTCGAGCAAGGACTCGGGCATCAGTCAGATGTCGGACGTGACGCTCTCCAACCGCGGCCCGAACGGCGTGCCCAACGGGCACTACCACGCGTGAGTACACTTGCTGTATACACTGAAGTATAGTATGTAGTTCATATTACCATTAAAATTTGACATAGATAAGCAATAGTGTGTTAACCCACACTGGAGAAATTTTGAGTAAATCGTGTTTTAAAATTATAGCGCCATTTTGTGTCAACGTTTTTTTTTATTCTACATTTTGTTGGTATTTAAACAATGTAATAAGGTAAACACAATTAGAAAACTTTCTGTAGCTCTCAATGAAAAAAAATGCGGTATTTAAAGAAAAAAATTAAGTAATGTTACTATCGTACCTACACATCATTCATATTCTTCATTGTACTGGCAATTTTTGGACAATATGTTTACTGATGATGTTATAAAGAAAAAGATTTAATTTTTTGTTTGTTTGTTGGTTTGTTTTAATCTCAAAAACAATGTAACCAATTTAAAAATTATTCCCTTTTAGATAACTTCAGTGTTCTTGAGTTGTTTTTGGAGGAAATTGTAATCGGAAGTCATCGTCATGTACACTTTGATATACTTTCAGTGTCACAATATAACCCTCATTACGTTTTTGTGTCCTCCATTTTCTAGGCTTTCTTTGCTCCTGTTTAACGTGTGTGTATGTGTGTCTGTGTGTCTGTGTGTCTGTCAGCGAGGCGGGCGCGCGCGCCGCGTCGGCGGACAGCTCGGAGGACGCGAGCAGCACCAAGGAGTCGTCGCCGGTGCCGCACGCGCGGTCCGACTTGCACGGGTGAGCGTTGATACCCTACACTATCATTACACTACACTCCACTGTCCTATTACACTACACTACACTGTCCTTATTACACTACACTACACTGTCCTATTACACTACACTCCACTGTCCTATTACACTGCACTACACTGTTATCATTTATTTATTTATTAAAGTACACAACACAGACACGTTACTATATAGTATTAAAATCCTATCCTTTATTATCCTATTACACTACACTAGACTGTCCTATTACACTACACTACACTGTTCTATTACATTGTCATTACACTACATTACATTGTCATTACACTTACATTAAAGATTACCTACCGTAGTAGGTGAAAGAAGTGACAATCCCCCTCCCCCTCGAGGACTGGCATGCGTCCCCGCCCCCCGCCACAACACACACACATGATGTCTCCGAGTATCTACTAGATGCATCTAATATATAAAATTCTAGTGTCACAATGTTCGTTCCCATACTCCCCCGAAACGGCTTGACCGATTCTCATGAAATTTTATATGCATATTCAGTAGGTCTGAGAATCGGCTACTATCTATTTTTAATCCCCCTAAAGGGAGTTCCTGCGGGAATTCCGAAATTCACGCGGGTGAAACCGTGGAGCGCAGCTAGTATGTATCTTATAAATATTTTACAACAATTTTTATTTTTTCTCTTGAAAAAGAAATAATAATAATGTATTTTTGTCTATCGACAGTGACTTCAACTCGAGCCACCTCAGCAGAGACAAGATAAAGCCGTACGAGACAGATGAGAACGGTTTTCTTATCACGAAATGTAAGTTGCAACGTTGTAAAGTGCAAAAAAAAAGTACCAAAACTTTAAAATACAAGAATGACATATTATTGCAAGATTCACTTGTAAATATTCAATAGTAATACCTACTGAACACTAAACCTACCGACATCTTATATTTAAGGTGCTCAAAAATCGGCTGCAAATATTAAGGGGTTCGAAGTAGGTATACACCGTTATAAAAATGAATGTTCATAAAAAAGTTAAAAATAGGAACCAAGAAAAAAGAAGAGAGATAGATATAAAAAAGTGAAGCTATACAACGTGTTAATGAATTAACTGAAAACCTGATACACCCCATTTAAAAAAATAAACAATAGTATGATTAAAATAAATTTTATGTAGAAAAAATTTATACTTTAAAAGTTATTCAACATTAGTTTAGAGGTGACCTATCTACGAAATTCCAAGCGCTACGCCCGCGCCTAGCGGTTCCAATTTTTTTTCTGCGGGCGGCGTACGCGCCAACTATTGTATTATAAATAATTTAGACATGGGCTAGTAAAAATGAAAAAATATAACCCATATTAAAACATAGTGCAATCGATTCGCTAGTTGATTCTGAGGAAACTACTTTCTAGTTTTCAGTTAATTCATTAACACGTTGTATATTATTATTATCGAAAAAGTAGTACCGTAAGTAAAAAATAATGAGAATGTGGAATTTAACGATATTGATTAAAGCGGTCATTTGACCGCTCTGGCAGGTTTAAGCCGATCGGTCCACCGCCAACTAAACTAAGTTTAGCTTAACTCGTATAGTTGAGCCAGTTTTTCATACATGTGCGTCCACCGCAAACTATGCCAGCTGAGCTACGTTAAAACTCCGCTTGTTTAGTTTTCGCTTAGTTTAGTTGGCGGTGGACGATCGGCTTTACTCGTGTCGGTGACTTGGTTGTTATTCTCACGTAACGTAATGGGCATGTTGACTAATTTTTATTTTTTATTCCGTCTTGTAGATTATTAAAAAATATTGGACACGTATTTTTTCTTATTTTACCCTAATCAAAAAATAACGGCGATATATTGAGTTGAAATTTCGCGTGACGTCACTGTTCTGACAGTTTGTATGGCGGTTTTGCGGTTAGTGACGTCACGACCTCCTCATCCTATGCGCTTTATCTCTGTATATTTTAATTTATTTAAAAAAGCAAAAAATACGTGTCTATTGTTTTTTTTTTATTTTCTAACTGACGGACTAATTAGAATAGGCTAGTTTCCTGGGTAAAAAAATCAAAATTGTATTTAGTCCGTCAGTTAGGTAATAAAAAAATAAAAGACACGTATTTTTTGCTTTTTTAAAATAATGGAAATATGCATAGATAAAGCGCATTAAAGTTTAGGGTGGGGGACTCGTGACGTCACCGCTCGCTATAACGTGCGAACAAACTGTAGCGAGGCGTGACGTCATGTGAAATTTCGACTTGATATATCTCCGTTATTTTTTGGTTACATAAAAAATAAAAAAATACGTGTCCAATATTTTTTAATAATCTACAAAACGGACTAAAAAACAAAATTTAGGAAACTAGCCTATTTTGATTTTCAATAGTAGTCAACATCCATATTGTTATTCTCACGTAACGCCGTCTGCGGACAGCCGGGCTGCGCGAGGGCGAGGTGCTGGAGGCGCTGAGCCAGGTGGACGTGAAGCAGGCGCCGCCCGAGCAGTGGGAGCGGCTGCTGCTCGCCACGCACGAGATACTCAAGTACGGCGACTGCCGGAAGCCCGCCGAGTACTTCAAGTGAGACCTATTATATATATATACTAGCTATATTAGTTACTTTACTTTATTATTACTACTTTACTTTTTATACGAAACTAGCTGTGCCCCGCGTTGTTACCCGCGAAAATTTCGGAGATCCCGCAGGAATTCCGGAATGCAAAGTACCTACCCTATGTCCTCTGTACCCCTGACAATGTGTACCTAAGTATGCAAAATTTCATGAGATTTCACCGACCGGAGTTCCTGCGGGAATACCGGGATAAAAAGTATCCTATGTCCGTTTCCTGGTTCTAAGCTACCTCCCCACCAATTTTCAGCCAAATCGGTTCAGCCGTTCTTGAGTTATAAATAGTGTAATGTAACTAACAGGACATTCTTTTATATATATATAGATACTAGAGAAGAAAAGTGAGTTTTTTTGTTTTTTGCGCTCTCTCGCCTTAACGGCTCAACCGATCATAGTTAAATTTTGCATACACGGTGCATGTGCAGAGAAATTTCCGCGGGACCTCCGAAATTAACGCGGATGATACCGCGGGGAACAGCTGGTAACTATTATAAATGCGAAAATGAGTTTGTTTGTTTGTTTGTTTGTTTGTAACACGGTCCGTATAACCAAGATTGGTTGGTAGGACCCTGGGTTGGAGGTGGGTTGTTACACTTTCCCGCCTTAGCGGCTCAACCGATCATCTTGAAATTTTGCATGCACGTTGTCAGGGATACAGAGAAGGACACAGTGTACTTTTTATCTCGGAATTCCCGCGGGAACTCCGAAATTAACGCGGGTGAAACCGCGGGGAACAGCTATTCCTACTAATATTATAAATGTGAAACTGTGGATGTTTGTTACTCAAACACGCAAAAACGGCTGATCGGATTTGGATGAAACTTGGCATGCACGTTGTCAGGTGTACAGAGAAGGACATAGGGTACTTTTTATCCTGGAATTCCCGCGGTAACTCCGAAATTACCGCGGGTGAAACTGCAAGGCACAGCTAGTAATACATAAATCCGATTCTGCAGGGCAAATATGTAACTTTTGCTGTTATTATATTTCAGTTTCAATCTGAAAAATAGCGGTTTTGTCATGACGTCATGTTTAGTCCACTTTAACTTTTGAAGTATGTTTATTTTGGTTGGTCGATAGATATTTTAATACGTAAAATATCTTCGATTGTTGGTGTCAAAACTATTAACTATTTTGAACTCGGTTTAATAAATGAAATATGTTATATAATATACAACGTGTTATAACTGAAATAACTGAAAACCTGATACACCCTATTTAAAAAAAAATAAACAATAATATGATTAAAATATATTTTATGTCGAAAAAATTTATAGTTTAAAAGTTATTCAACATAAGTTTGAAGGTGAACTGTCTACGAAATTCCAAGCGCTACGCCCCCGCCTACCGGTTCGAATTTTATTGCTGCGGGCGGCGTACGCGCCTAATATTGTATTATAAATAATTTAGACATGGGCTAATAAAAATGAATAAATATAACCTATATTAAAGCATAGTGCGATCGATTCGCTAGTTGATTCTGAGCAAACAACTTTTTAGTTTTCAGTTAATTCATTAACACGTTGTATAATGTGGTTGTTGTGACAGGAACATAGTGCGGGTCGCGCTGGCGGCGCTGTCGGTGGACGAGAGCTGCGGGGACAAGGAGAACTCCGAGGCCGCCTCCAACGCGCAGCAGACCTCAGGTGGGGTGCAGACGCACTTCACGTGCACTTATTGGCATAGGGCGTGCCCGCCAACCAAGAGGTTCGGGATTCGATGCCCGGTGGGCGGTGGGCTTGTGTGATGAGCGCAGCGTTGAACCGTCAATGCGCACAGCTGTCCGGAACAGCGCAGTAAAATACAATTATTTTTTGTTACGCACCCAAAAATTACGAAATAACATACACGAAAAACTTTTATCATAAAAACTACTAGTTAATTAACTTTAATTTTAATCACCTCCAAGAAAGAGCAAAAGTTACTTTAAGAAATTTTTATGCTATTTTTAATGTTATTTTTATGGTATGTTTTATGTTATATTTTTATGCTATATTTTTATGTATAATTTTTATGCTATATTTTTAAGTTATATTTTTATGCTATATTTTTATGCTATATTTTTAAGTTATATTTTTATGCTATATTTTTATGTTATATTTTATGCTACATGCCTACCTGTCAGGCTGGGGCACGGCCAACGAGCGCGCCGCCGCCGAGGCCGTGAAGGTGCTGATATGGCTGTGCCGGCGGCCCGAGACGCGGCCGCAGTGGCTCGCGTACTTCGACCTGATCCTCCTGAAGCTGATCAACGCGTACGGCACGCTCAACAAGGAGGTGATGCGCGCGGTCGACGCCGGCATGCCGCACGTGGCGCACGCGCTGCCCGCGCAGCAGGTGGGTCGCTGTGCGCTGTGCGCTGTGGGAGGGTGCGAGTGGGCGTGGGGAGGGTGTGAGTGAGTGTGGGGAGGGTGTGAGTGAGTGGGGAGTGAGTGGGTGTAGGGAGAGTGTGAGTGAGTGTGGGGAGGGTGGGAATGGGTGTGGGGAGGGTGGGAGTGGGCGTGGGGAGGGTGGGAGTGAGTGTGGGGAGGGTGTGAGTGAGTGGGGAGTGAGTGGGTGTAGGGAGAGTGTGAGTGAGTGTGGGGAGGGTGGGAATGGGTGTGGGGAGGGTGGGAGTGGGCGTGGGGAGGGTGTGAGTGTGGGGAGGGTGGGAGTGAGTGTGGGGAGGGTGGGAGTGAGTGGGGAGTGAGTGGGTGTAGGGAGAGTGTGAGTGAGTGTGGGGAGGGTGTGAGTGGGCGTGGGGACGGTGTAGGATGAATGTGAATGGGTGTGAAGTGTAGGTGAGTGAGAGTGGTTCTGTGGGGTGGATCAGGTGTATGTATGTAAGTGGATGTGGGGTGGGTGTGTAGTGGATTTGAGTGTGTGTGGAATGGATTTGGCTCGGTGTGTGGATATTAACATACTGGATGTGGAGTGGATGTGATTCGGTGTTCAGCCTTCATATCCATCTGTTCCATCTGTTTGTGGATGCATGGCACGAGATAATGACGGCATGCTTGAGGTTTTGTGAGACTAAGTATGCGGTTGTTGACGAGTGAAAGCCGTACCGAAAACACGCGTGTCACGTTGTCTTCGTTATTTCAGTCACTTTTCAGCATCTATTTTGGACCCTGAGCAGGAAACTGACTTTCAAGAGAGCCATGTTTTAACTTGGGGAACAATCTAACATTGTCATTGGCGTTTCGCGATAATTGAAGAAGTAGATGAAGTGATTTTTATTATTAAGAAACATAGTCATTGGCAAATTATAATTATAGACGCCATTATTAAAGAAGAAGAAGACTAAGAATGCGAGAGTGTCTTCTATTATAAGTTAACCTTTCTATGTTAATTGTTGTAATTGGTTTTTTTTTTTTACCGTTATAATTAACTATAAAAAATAAACTAGATATCAACTATATCATAATATTTATCTACACTAATGTTGTAACATTCTACTTATGTTTCCAATACTTGACTTATAATTACTACTGTTATAGCGCAGACAACAATACACTCAATTTAAGCAATTTCACATGATGGTATAATATCCACATCGATATCGTAAAATCTCATTATAACATCAATAAAACGCGACCAACTTGATTGCAGGGTCAATCAGGTTGGTCGCGTTTTATTGATGCGCGCAGCTGCGCTTTCTTTGGTTAGATTTTAATGGCGGCAAAATCACTGTGACAATACACGTACGCGTGAATTTAATTTAATGCTTTTACTCTTGTTGTTTGATTAATTGCATTAGTGAAGATAAATGAGTGTATGCAACTGCATATAACACGGGTATTATAACACTCGTTGCTATTATGAAACTCGCTGCGCTCGTTTCATAAACTCACACTCGTGTTTTAATACCCTTCATTATATGACAGTTGCATAAACTACTATTAATTAACTATTAAATAATATGGCCGTGCCGCCGTGCGCGGGCGCAGGTGCTGGCGCTGCTGAAGCCGGTGATCCGCACGCGCGGCTACCCCACGTCGCTGTGCGCGCTCAAGCTGGCCGCCGAGGTGGCCAAGGCGCGCGGGCCCGAGCTGCAGGACGACACCGTCGAGCAGCTCATGGAGGGCGTCGGACAGGTACGTACCGCCGAGGTGGCCAAGGCGCGCGGGCCCGAGCTGCAGGACGACACCGTCGAGCAGCTCATGGAGGGCGTCGGGCAGGTACGTACCGCCGAGGTGGCCAAGGCGCGCGGGCCCGAGCTGCAGGACGACACCGTCGAGCAGCTCATGGAGGGCGTCGGGCAGGTACGTACCGCCGAGGTGGCCAAGGCGCGCGGGCCCGAGCTGCAGGACGACACCGTCGAGCAGCTCATGGAGGGCGTCGGGCAGGTACGTACCGCCGAGGTGGCCAAGGCGCGCGGGCCCGAGCTGCAGGACGACACCGTCGAGCAGCTCATGGAGGGCGTCGGACAGGTACGTACCGCCGAGGTGGCCAAGGCGCGCGGGCCCGAGCTGCAGGACGACACCGTCGAGCAGCTCATGGAGGGCGTCGGGCAGGTACGTACCGCCGAGGTGGCCAAGGCGCGCGGGCCCGAGCTGCAGGACGACACCGTCGAGCAGCTCATGGAGGGCGTCGGGCAGGTACGTACCGCCGAGGTGGCCAAGGCGCGCGGGCCCGAGCTGCAGGACGACACCGTCGAGCAGCTCATGGAGGGCGTCGGGCAGGTACGTACCGCCGAGGTGGCCAAGGCGCGCGGGCCCGAGCTGCAGGACGACACCGTCGAGCAGCTCATGGAGGGCGTCGGGCAGGTACGTACCGCCGAGGTGGCCAAGGCGCGCGGGCCCGAGCTGCAGGACGACACCGTCGAGCAGCTCATGGAGGGCGTCGGGCAGGTACGTACCGCCGAGGTGGCCAAGGCGCGCGGGCCCGAGCTGCAGGACGACACCGTCGAGCAGCTCATGGAGGGCGTCGGACAGGTACGTACCGCCGAGGTGGCCAAGGCGCGCGGGCCCGAGCTGCAGGACGACACCGTCGAGCAGCTCATGGAGGGCGTCGGGCAGGTACGTACCGCCGAGGTGGCCAAGGCGCGCGGGCCCGAGCTGCAGGACGACACCGTCGAGCAGCTCATGGAGGGCGTCGGGCAGGTACGTACCGCCGAGGTGGCCAAGGCGCGCGGGCCCGAGCTGCAGGACGACACCGTCGAGCAGCTCATGGAGGGCGTCGGACAGGTACCTACCTACGTCCTTACTATTATACACCCAGCGTGATTTCGGAGTTCCCGCGGGAATCACGGTATAAAAAGTACAGCTCCCAGCTCTGAGAATTTCATGATGATCCGTGAAGTGGTTGAAGCGTGAAAGCGTAACAAATAAACTCGCATCCTCGTTTACAGTAAGGACCCTGTTTCCCCCCGGTTTAATTTCTTTCACGGCTAAACGGCTCAACCGATCACCACGAAATTTTGCATACACATCGTCAGGGGTACAGAGAAGGACAGAGGGTACTTTTTATCGCGGAATTCCCGCGGGATCTCCGAAATTACCGCGGGTGAAACCGCGGGGCACAGCTGTCTTTAATAAAATGTTAATTTCAAGCAATTTCAACAACTTGTAACAACTTTAGACCTACGGTCTCCATACGATTTTTGGTTTGTATAGTAATATACAATCGATATAACAATTTTTTTGTTTTTTTTTTCAAATCCGATATCTCCAAATCTATTAGGATTAAAAAAAAAATTAAATACCATTTTTATTTTATCTAAAATTAAGGTCACGGTTCCTAAGAGAGTTTGTCTCTATCACTTATAGTTTAGAATTTCCCCATACTGACCCGAAAAAAAACTCACCGTGTATAATGTATACATATAAAATGCTTTATCCTGACTGACTGATGGATCAACGCACAGCCTAAACCGCTTATCGGAGGGACCTGAAACTTGGAGGGTGTGTTCTTTGTATGACGTAGGCATCCGATAAGAAAGGATTTTTGAAAATGCAACCCCTAAGGGGATGAAATGGGGTTGCAAAGTTTGTATGGAACAATTCCGCGGGAATTTCGAAATCATCGCGGGTAAAACCGCGCGGACCAGCTAGTCTCTGTATATAATCTGAATCTCAGAAACGGCTCCAACGATTATCGTGAAATTTAGTATGCGAGGCGTTTCGGGGACTTTTAATGGATCTAGCTAAGTTTCATTTTTATGCTACTGCTCCACCTGCGTTAACGTTAACGTTGATGTTAATGTCTAACGTGGTAATGTTAGTAAGTTAACGCGTCAAAATGTTGGCCACATCTAAATTAGCGCACTAATTTACGCGTTAACACGCACGTGGAGCAGTAGCATTAGATAAAGTTTTCAGGCAATGAAAAAAATGAGTGTTTGGTACTACTTTTCTACTTAAAAACGGGTGGCGCTACGAGCGAAGCTCGAAGTTTTCAGGCAATGAAAAAAATGAGTGTTTGGTACTACTTTTCTACTTAAAAACGGGTGGCGCTACGAGCGAAGCTCGGTCGCCCGGATATCAATAACTTATGCATGTAACGTTGGCGCACAGCTGGCGGACCACCAGAACTCGGCGGTGCGCAAGGCGGCCGTCTTCTGCATGGTCGCGTTCACGTTCGCGCTGGGCGAGGAGCGCATGCAGCCGCACCTCAAGCACCTGTCCGTCAGCAAGCTGCGGCTGCTGCAGGTGAGCCGGGGGGAGGGGGGTTTGTGTGGGGAAGGGGGGTTTTGTGTGGGGCAGGGGGGTTTTGTGTGGGGCAGGGGAGTTTTGTGTGGGGCAGGGGGGTTTTGTGTGGGGAAGGGGGGTTTTGTGTGGATATGGGGGTTTTGTGTAGGGAAGGGGGGTTTTGTGTGGGGAAGGGGGGTTTTGTGTGGGGCAGGGGGGTTTTGTGTGGGGAGGGGGGTTTTGTGTGGGGAAGGGGGGTTTTGTATGGGGAGGAGGAGGTTTTTGTAGAATAAAGAATAAATATGGTTTCAGGATCCCTACTAATATTATAGATGCGAAAGTGAGTTTGATTGTTTGTTTGTTACGCTAATATTCGCATATACGTTGCCTTGTCAGGGGTACACAGAAGGACATTGTATAATCTATACTAGTCTTTAGGTCCTAATATTATAAAGAGCAAAAGTTTGTGGGTTTGTGAGTTGTAGGGGGTAATCTCTGGATCTACTGGACCGATTTTGAAAGTTCTTTCACTTATAGAAGCTACAGTGATCTTGAGTGTCATAGGGTACTTTGCTAACTCTGGATCTAATGAACCGATTTGGAAAATTCTTTCACTTATAGAAGCTACAGTGATCATGAGTAACATAGGGTACTTTTTATCGCAAATTCCCGCGGGAACTCTGAAATTAACGCGGGTGAAACCGCGGGGCACAGCTAGTTTTCAATAATCAACATATTTATTTATTTATTTTTTAATTTCAAAAACCACACAATCCTCACAGGCGCTAACCTAATGACAAAATATGTTGTTGTTTCTTGTTTAGTTTTATTTCGTTTTTCCTTGTTTTATTTTTTTCTTTAGTTCGTTATTATTTTTATTTTTTTTTCTCTTTATCAAAAATTACATTAGAAAAGATAGCTAACAAAGCACTTAAGAAACCACTAAAATTTATGAGAAAGATGCTATTTTACACAGTAAGTAGGTAGATACAATTTTGATTTAATAACAGTTAATAATTCTTAAGTAAAATATAGTATTTATTTTGTTATTCTCTAATTGTTTTCATTTATTTTGTTATTTTTTAATTGTTTACATTTGTGTTGTTCTGTTTATTGTGTTCATTTGTGTTGTGTTTCTCCTCTTGCTTGAATAAATCTATCTTATCTTATCTTATCTTTATCTTATCTAATGCGATATCGCGTGTCCGGCCCCCAGGTGTACATAACGAAGCACCGCGAGGAGACGTCTCGCTCGGGCGGCGGCGGCGCGCCGGCCACGTAGCGGCGGCGGCGGCGCGCGCCCCGCACCACCCGCGCCACGCAGACGGACGCCGACGCGCACTGACATGACACTACACGACACTACACGACACACCCGACACTACACGACACGCGGCACGACCGAAGCTAACTATCTACTATAGGGACGTTGGCGACTTTCGAAAATCCAAACTCTAATCGGCATGTTGACTAATTTTTTATTTTTTAGTCCGTCTTGTAGATTATTAAAAAATATTGGACACGTTTTTTTTTCTTTTTTTACGTAATCAAAAAATAACGGCGATATATTGAGTTGAAATTTCGCGTGACGTCACTGTTCGGACAGTTTGTATGGCGGTTTTAGCGGTTAGTGACGTCACGAGCCCCTCACCCTAAACTTTGATGCGCTTTATCTCTGTATATTTTAATTTATTTGAAAAAGCAAAAAATACGTGTCTATTGTTTTTTTTTTGTTTTCTAACTGACGGACTAATTAGAATTTTGATTTTCAAAAGTAATTAGTCCGTAAACAATGGACAACGAGTATTCCATTTCACGCCGTTAGGGGTTGAATTTTCAAAAATCCTTTCTTATCGGATGCCTACGTCATGCAAAGAACACACCCTCCAAGTTTCAAATCTCTACGATCAGCGGTTCAGGCTGTGCGTTGATCCATCAGTCAGTCAGGACAAAGCATTTTATATGTATAGATACAGAGATAAAGCGCATCAAAGTTTAGGGTGGGGGCTCGTGACGTCACATAAGCCGTCATTCAAACTGCACTGGTTAGTGACGTCACGCGAAATTTCAACTCAACGATATTTTTTGATTACGTAAAAAAGAAAAAATACGTGTCCAATATTTTTTTATTAATCTACAAGACGGACTAAAAAAATAATTTGTCAAGTAGTTTAATTTATTCAACATGCTCCATTGAAGTAGATCTAGTGTCTCAGTGTTTGTGTCCATAAAGGCTAGAGTCGAGTGTCCTGTCTACCATCGCAGTTGTACGTACAAAGGTCTGCGTGAATATACGACTATATAGGGTGTTATATTTTACTCCTCTCTAACATATTATTATTTGTAACGTGCTGTATTTACTTGAATTTTTTTTTTTTTCATTTTTTTTTTCAATCGACACTAAACGACGCGTTCGTGTGAGCTGAGATTTCAGTGGGAGAAAGAGATAGCCATATTAAAATTATAGATGAACAATGTGCCTGGATTTATGCCCGATAAAAGTCCGTAAATGCCCAGGTTCCAATCGGGATTAAGCCCAAGCACCGGGTGTATTGCTCATCTATACTTAAAATCGAAAGACAAACGTTCACAATCGAGAGACAAAAGCAACCGTTATTTAATTTACAAAGCTTGTTATTTAATCACACATCAGATGGTACCTAATAATCCTTTACTTTACCGTCTTAAACACTAATTGCTCATCAAAGTTTGTCATTGCCGCGCTTCGCTGACCGCTGCCGCGGCACGCTCGCAGCGCTCGCTCGCTGTTCAAGTTTCAAATTTTCAATTTTACCTTAGGTCGCGGTAACAAAATATAAGGCTAAGGTCACTCCGCAAAGAGCTCCGCTCATTGCTAAGAGCCAAGCTACTCACCGAGTGACTAATCCTATTGACATATTGCATGCTAGCTGTGCCCCGCGGTTTAACGGTTTTGTGTGTGCGTACACCCGATGGAGGGGCGCGTCATTTTAGCTTAGATGATCTCTAATAAAGTGTTCCATCATTCGCATGGCCATCTATCTCTTTTGCTCACGTACGTCGTACTATCTTTCGTCACTTTTCTAAACGCTTTTGTAAAATATTGTTTTATTACCTATCATAGGCGAACGTTTTTTAATTTGAGTAGTTATATTTTTTTTTTATTAAATTATTATCTATCATAAACTTCGATTCGATCCGAGCTTATACTTATTGTATTAAATTTGTATAAAATAAAATTAGATGGAAAAAAAGACATTGCTTTGTGATTTTTCGATTGTATCTATTCATTTATTTTTTTCTTTTACGAAGGAGCAAAATGTATGTGAAAAGGTTGGGAATGCGCGCGTCTCGTAACTCGTAAACTAGACTTAACACGTCGCTGTAGTTGTTAACGCGCTGCGCTTGAAAACGATCGGGAGTTTCGCAATATTTCACCAATAAGGGTGCGTCCATTACGTGAGGCGGTCAGGAGGGGGAGGGTGTCGAGCCGAGCCTCGCCCAATCTCACGTGGGGGAGAGACGGTCTCGGCGAATCTCACGTGATTTATTTTTTCCCAAGACTTTGTAATATTACAAATTGTTTTATTAACACCGCATTTTCAATAATCTCACGTGAGATTTGGGGAGGGGGATCCAGCATAATCTCACGACGTCTCACCAAAGGGAGAGAGGGGCCAAAAATCCGTCAAAATTGCCTCGTGTAATTACCGGATGCCCCCTAACTGTATAGGCTTTCGCGGTTTGACCTGCCCCCTTAGCCAAGTAGAAAATCTATGATCGTTCCTGCTATAGAAAACTAAAGAACCCGATGCGTTCTTTAGTTTTGTATTCATCAAATGAAAATTTGTCAAGTTTCAAATTCTATACAAAGGTGTAAGACACTATCTCATTGTAAGTTTTCAGGTGGAAGTTCGCGATACGACCGATCGTTTTTAAAACGCAGCTTCTAGTGTTATAAAGTCGAGAATTTTAGGCGGGATTTGATGGAATATCACTATCATAGATGGGTCGACCCGGTGCTTGGGATTAAACCCCCTAAAAGCCTGCCGTATTCGGGTTTAAACCCGGAAAAAGACCGTAAAAGGCTGGCTTTTGTCGAGTTTCAACCCAAGCACCAATTTGAGCGCCTAAATTCACTATATATATTTTATACGAAACAATATTTCAGATTTTTAATGATACTTAAAAAAAATAGTAGATAATAGAATACGTTCGAATATAATCCAGTTATAAAACACATTTCTTCAATATATGGACGCAGATAAGCAATAACATGTTAACCCACAAAATGAAGTTATTGATTCAGAACGATTTATTGAGAGGCAGAGAACGTTTTTAATTATGTGTTTACCTTATTACATTGTTTAAATATGTAACTAAATATTGCGCTTAAAAAATGTTGACAGAAAATGGCGCTATCATTTTAAAACTTTAATTTACTAAAAATTTCTCCAGTGTGGTTTAACACACTATTGCTTATCTATGTCCATATTACAATGTAATAGCAGTGAAAGAATTACAAGTGGAAATCGCGTTGTTCACTCAAATTTCGACCTAAAACGGTATTAGATTTAGTGTCGTATTTCGATTGATCGTTTTGTGCGGTTACGTGAATTGTTTGTTCACAAAATGTGAACGCATTTAAAAAAAAATTAATAATAATATAAATTATAGATTTAAATTACTCAAATGTCGCATTGCATATGTACAGTCAAATCCTTTTTTATACTAACATTATATTAATAGAATTAATTTGCAAATCACACAACACTCGATTGTTAAAACTTGATAATAAAAAAAATTTGTAAATTTATTAATAAATCACTAGTAAATGAGAATACTAACTTTCTTCGTCGTAGCTAACGCCAAGTTTAATTCGCGCTTGTAATATTATATGATAAGCTAAACTAAAAAAATGGACGCCGATATGCAATAACGTGTTAACCGACAAAAAGAACGTTTTTTAATAGGCTATTTGACTAAAGTTTTATTTTAGTCCGTCGTGTAGATTCATAAAAAAATATTAGACACGTATTTTTTCTTTTTTTACGTAAGCCAATAATAACGGAGATACGTCGAGTCGAAATGTCGCGTGACGTCACAAGCAGGTGCAGTTTTTACCTGCATATGACGTTGCGAGCTCCCACTCCCAAACTTTAATGCGCTTCATCCGAGTATATTTTCATAATTTGAAAAAGCAAAATATACGTGTATATTATTTTTTTATTATCCAACCGACGGACTAAATAGAACTTAGAGAAAAAAGAATAGTCAAATAGCCCATTACGCGTTGTTTAAATACTAACAAAAGGTTCAACATAAAAAATTTTTACACAAAATGGCGCTTAATTTAAAAAAAAAACAATTTACTCAAAATTTCTCCAGTGTGGGTTAGCACACTATTGCTTATCTATGTCCAAATAGCTTTATTTCGATGCTAATCAAGGTGCTTTTAATGGTCGACTCGGTGACTCGAGGATGCGGAATGCTATTGTGAAATGCATCTTATTACGTGTTGCATACGATTCAATATGCCTATGACAAATTGGTTCTTAAACGCTCCTTGTGAAGTGTGTACAACTTGTGTTCGATGATCTTGGTCCGATATGGCACCTATTTCTTTTATATTACTATAAATGTAATGTAACTAAAGTTGTAGGTCAGCGGCTGGGTCGTAGGTCAATGACCTTCAGAGCGAGGTCAGTGACCTACGCCGCACTTTTGAGCGACCCGCTCTTAGAGAGCGCAATATCAAAACAAATTTGTATCCACTTGTTTCTTTTCTGGGTTATTTGTTTTGCAAATATAAGGATATAATATATGTATAGGTGTGTCGCAAGGAGTGAAACTTTGAAACAACGCTACGGCGTAACGCATAACGTAACCATGTTTTTCCTTACAAGTTCAAATACATAATATGTATGTCACTTGAAAATAATTTTTATTACTTAATCTATTTGCATTAAGAAATCTCTCTTGTATCAAAGACAAAAGTTCTCTTGCTGGAAAACTACAAAATTTTGGCATCTCTTTTTATGTTATTTTACACTAACTACATCCGTTGATAACCCAACGATGTTACATTTTATAATCTCATTATATTTTAAATCCGTTTGACAACTATATCATTGCCTATGGAGAAACGTGAAACTGACCACTGGATGTTTTGTATTGTATACCTAACAATATTATCTCATATCTTTGGTATATGAATGGCGTGGATGTTAGTGTTGTGCCTTTGCCAAAAAAAAAAACGAAATGTGGAAATATGCGACTCGTTTCCTTTGCGTTGTTGTAAAAAGAATATTAAATACTTGTCATGTTTGTATATGGAACTCTCATCGCAAAATGGCGGCGGATGTTTGAATAATTCAATTTTAAAACTGGTAAAATCGAAATCGTAAGGAGAAACGAACTTTTTTTTGTGTCAAATAAATTCATGAATATGCAAAGTTCTACTCCATTTTGCGTTTGGAGTTATTAAGTGTTGTCTATGCATAAACTACCGCCATATTGTGGCGGTTTTAGGTACTAGAGATGTTGGACGATGGTTTTGTATGTACAGTTGTCGGACGACGGTGGCGCCCCCCGTCGGGGTCTTTTTTAACTATTATTACTATAAATAAATATATAAAAATTTCTGCACTGTACGTTGTCATTATGTTTAGATGTAGTTTCTTTTTTTATTTTCTTGTAAAACTTATTTCGTGTGTAATTTTGTAACTCAACAGAGCGTTTCTAAATCTTCCGTTTAACAAAAAAAGATAAAGAGAATTTTTCTTGCTTGTGTTTCACCACTCGTGTATAAAGCGACTGATTGTAGATAAATATTCGATAGTGTTACCACGTAATGTATTTTTATGACGGTATGTAAAAAAGAAATTTGTGACATCACGTGAAAAATTTAAATTGCATGCTTATATTATATTGTAGAGCGGTGAAACCCTTTCTCTTTTGCAATAATTGAAATGTTTAGATTAACAAGAATATCAATAACATTCGCTAAATAACAATTTGCGATGAATTTTTTAGAAGAAAAAAAATTGTACCGATAAGAAATTAATCATATACAACGTGTTAATGAATTAACTGATACACCCCATTTAAAAAATAAACAATAATATGATTAAAATATATTTTAGGTCGAAAATATTTATACTTCAAAAGTTATTCAACATTAGTTTGGAGGTGACCTATCTACGAAATTCCAAGCGCTACGCCCGCGTCTACCGGTTCGATTTTTTTTTTTGCTGCGGGCGGCGTACGCGCCCAATATTGTATTATAAATAATTTTGACATGGGCTAGTAAAAATTAAAAAAAATAACCTATATTAAAACATGGTGCGATCGATTCGCTAGTTGATTCTGAGCAAACTACTTTCTAGTTTTCAGTTAATTCATTAACACGTTGTATAGCAAAATATAGCAATGGGTATCCACTTTTTTCTCAAATGGGCCTGTTAATAGCGCAACCCTCTACGTGAAATTCCAAACAATTTTTTTAAAGCAATATCACTCCTACAACAACAATAGATTTTGTTTAATTTCACTAAAGTCACCCCTGATTGCTATATTTGATTCAAATAATACTTGTTACAATATTATTTTCTAACCAAAACATAGTTTCGATAAGTTATTTATAATTATCATGTATATTTTTTGGTTAAAATATTACGTATCGATTGGTTCGATGCTAATGCTATAGACATAAAAGAATAGACTAGGCGAGGTGAATCGAAGTCTGTTCTCTCTAACGTCTAGCATCGGAGACTTGACCGAGAAATGATTGGGTTTAGGTAAGTCCGATCACAGGGACAGTACAGATATCCCTCTGTCTTGCGTTCTATTAATATTTATTAATACATTTTCAGTCCATAAAAAAGGTCTTGTTTTCTCTATATCTAATAGCTATTATTTATTTATTTTAAGAATGCAGAACAGGGCTGACGAATTTGTACAAAACGTGCCTAGTCTTAATAGGCTATTTTTCACTGTTGTTGAAATGTTGATCTCCAATAATTACACTCGAAAATATCATGGATAAGCGAAAAAATCAGTAGGTTTGTTTAAAAAATAAAATAGTTATAAACTGTTTCATTTTGACTGTCTCTTTCTAAAACGGAATTTTCTATGGCTGTTGTAGGGCTCTACAAGCCGAGTGACGTCACTATGACTGTAGCGCTTTCCTTGTCTAACTTGATCTTTTAAAAAGTCATATCTCTGAAAGTACAAAAGATATTTGTAAAAAAATAATGCTATTATTCTACTACTTAATACATAAAGGTTTATAAAACAACTAGCTGTCCCCCGCGATTTCATCCGCGGTAATTTCGGAGTTTCCGCGGTATTTCCGGAAAAAAAGTGCTGTAGTTTACGGTGATAAGCAGTTCCCCGCATTAATTTCGGAGTTCCCGCGGGAATTCCAGGATACAAACTATCCTATCTTTTAAGTTGGACCATATTATAAATGGTTACAAAATTTTATCAAATCCGTTCAGTAGTTTCGGAGTCCAACGCGGACAAACAACGTGACACGTGATTTATATATATTAGACTAGCTGTCCCCCGCGATTTCATCCGCGGTAATTTCGGAGTCGGAGTTCCCGCGGGAATTCCGGGATAAAAACTATCCTGTCTTTTAAGTTGGACCATTTTATGAATGGTTGCAAAATTTTATCAAAATCCGTTCAGTAGTTTCGGAGTCCATCGCGGACAAACAACGTGACACGTGATTTATATATATATTAGATAGATAATAAAAAATAAACACTAAAATCCCCTATTGTGACCACAGATAATATTATAATGTTGTGACCAATGACGTGACTCGATGGTAAGTGTGCGTCACTTTACCGCGTCTCCCGCGTGATGAAAATGTTAGAATTTTTCGTGACATTTTGACTTTTTTCTTAAAATTGCAAATTGTGTTTGTACCAAAATATTTAACCAAAGAATATACGTGAATTTAAAAACATATTATGTAGTTTGATGTCAATGTTCGTTTCCGAATCTCATTTTATTTATATACTATACATACTTTCGAGATTTACGATCTTCTCCTTTATTTTTTTAATATTGTTTACTTAGTCTCAACTTGAACGTTATTTACATTTATATATTTACTTCGGTCTATTCATGTCGTAATATGCAAAGTTAGAGATAACTTAATTCTATCTTGTTTGTGTGTTCTTTTTTTTTTTTTAACTCGAAAGATTTAAAAAATTGTGTGGTAAATTATGTTCTCTTTTTTACAATAATTTATTGAAATGCGAAAAGTGTTATTTTCTCTCACGTCTCCAAGCACCCTGTATGCATGGTGTGAACGAAAGAAATTGCATTTACCTATAATTATGTATTAATTAATTAAAATTAATAAATGAGAAATACTTTTATCGCTTGGGGTGTGCGAGTGCTGTGTCAAAAATGTACCCTTAAAATAATGGTTATAATTATCTGTATTTAATTGATTATTATTATTATTAATATTATTAATGTACGATAGTTATGAATAAAAATGATTTTTAAGCCTTTAACCAATGCCTTTTATATTTGCAACATGCGCAATTTTAATTTCTAAACACTGTAGATCAAATAAACCGAGCCACACTTTAGTAATGGTTTAATTCTGCGTTTTGTGATGTGCCATGTTATAGTTTTGAGAAGAGTCGATTTTAGTACCAAACAAAATAGCGAGTGGCCCAGTTAATTTCATCACCAGTCTATACGTCGTGGCCACATCAAATAATTGGCCAATTCAAGATTTGACCGGTCATTTCATGAAATGTTCGGTCACATCATGAACTATGAAAGCAAAATATCACGATATTTTGACCATTTTGCATTTGGCGCTTGATCAGCAGCGCAAACCTAACCTGTGGTAATGCCGCCATCTCATGAATCGGCCAATTGGGGGCCCCACATATTAACAGTCCGCCGGCGGATCAGCCTGTCAGTTTATCTCAATAGATTACAGACACACTAGTTCCCCTGAAGGTTTTAGATTGACGGGTAAGTAATCTGAACCCAGTGTGAGTGTGTGTGGCTGCTTGCCGTCACAGGCCTGCGTCGACAGGTATCGGCCGGACAGTCTGTGATCTACAACTACATGCTTAAAAATCTTCATCTTCCGATTTCAGACGGGCAAATCGTTAATCACTTCTTTAAAATCTATACTTTTTAGCACATCAAATTCTATGGACATCAGCGACAAACTGGTTAATCTCTCTTGAAGCATTGTACTTCTCAATTCATTTTTAATTCTTTTTAATTTGGAGAAGGAGCGGTCCCTACTGCAGTTGGTTACCATCACGCTTAAAATTTTATGAGTGTATTAATGATGATTTTTCTTTAAAATGTGTATATACAGTGCAGTGTATACCATTATAATATATAAATTTGTCTAAGCCTCTGACCAAATAAGATTGAGCATGCTTAAGTCGGATAACCTAACTTTTGGGCGAGAATAGAATAGCTTCGCGCATGTAAAAGCTAGTAAGTTGGTATTGTAGTCAGTTTTTGGTTCGATTTCTTCGATTTATATAAGTTTTTTGGTAATAAATATTGGTTATCGTTTGGTGATCTGACAGGAACTAGTACTTTGTATTTGATCTGTGGGGGGGCCCTATCAATCGCGGGGCCCTGGGCACTTGCCCAAAGTGCCGAGAAAGAGGGGTCTGCATGCAGCTCTGCGAACTAACTAAACTGCCGCCTGCTAGTATGTACATTGTACACCCCGAGCCGCTGCCCGCTATTCAGGCAACTGCTGGCGCGGGCGAAACTGTCGATTGCCATCCTATATTGCCGCCTGCTAGTGTGTAGAATCAAAGCCGGTATTTGACCATTGCCGTGAGCTGCAGACCATGGACGGCAGGCCAACCGATAGGACTAGAGACTGCAGGCGGACTGTTAATGTGAGGAGCACTTTAAGATATGGCCACGACCTCAGACGACTTTTAATATTCATAAAATTAATGTAAGTGTAAATAGGCGTTAATTTTAATTTTCCATGTTTTATCATAACTTCGAAACCTATATTTTTAAAGTTATTGAATACACAACCGAGGTATAACAACTTAAAAAAATACTGACTTATCTATTTACTTACCTATCCATTCATCTTTCTAGAACTTAACAATTTTGGGTAATAAGTTTTCACTGCACGGCAACACTCACTAAATGCCCACATGTTTACGAAAGCGGCTTCACTTTTTTGTTGACAGCGCTCCGTCTTGAGTTTTTATTTCGTCTGAGGCCACGACATACTATCCATAACATTTGCTTAATATCGTCAATAAATAATCATATTTGCAAGGATGTTTCGCGTTGAAAACATCGGATTCGTAGATAAATGTGACATGACTAATTTGTTATCCAAATAGACCTTGGCAGACAAAAGACCGGAGCGTGCATGAAAATATATAGCTGTTTAGTCATCATACCGCATCAGATCGGTGCGTGGTCGGATCGACCATGTATACTTACCGACGGAATTTATTTCTTGAATTTTCCAAGAATTCTCGTTTCAATTTTCATGCGACAACCGTTAAAATATCGATACGACACATATAAATCTCGTCTGGCTGTTCATCACAAGTGCGCAATACGAGTATTAGGTACCTACTGTCGCCGCACTCACACTATTAAAGAGATATTGTCAATACACGATCTCGCACATCTAACTAGTGGGGCGCGTCATTTTAGTTTAGACAAGCTCTACCTAAGAATAGTTTATCCTGGAATTGCCGCGGGAACTCCGAGATTACCGCGGAGGGCAACTAGTAAATTAGTAATATATAAATGGACGCAGATAAGCAATAACATGTTACCCACAAAATGAACTTATAGATTCAGAACGATTTATTGAGAGTTAGAGAACGTTTTTTAATTATGTGTTCACCTTATTACATTGTTTAAATATGTAACTAAATATTGAACATAAAAAAAAATTGACACAAAATGGCGCTATAATTTTAAAACTTTAATTTAATCAAAATTTCTCCAGTGTGGGTTAACACACTATTGCTTATCTATGGCTATATACACTATTGTTATATGGACATAGATAAGCAATAGTGTGTTAACCCACACTGGAGAAATTCTGAGTAAATCGTGTTTTAAAAGCTATGGCACCATTTTTTGTCAACATTTTTTGCTGTTCAACAATTTGTTAGTATTTAAAAATTGTCGTGAGGTAAAAACATAATTAAAAAAATTGGGTTAACATGTTATTGCTTATCGGCGTCCATATATTGCTATGACTAGCTGTTCCCCGTGATAATTTCTGAGCTCCCGCGGGTATTCCGAGATAAAAGTACTTACCTACTACCATTTATTTTTTTCTCTACCTACCCACCACAACGCGTGTAGTATGCAAAAATTTAATACAGTTTAACCCACGTTATTTTCGGAGTTTCCGCGGGACTTCCGGGATGAAAAGTACCCTATATCCTCTGTATCCCTGACAACGTGTACGCAAAATTTCATGATGATCCGTTGAGCCGTTAGGGCGTGAAAGCATAAACAAACAAACTCACTTTCGCATTTATAAAATACTAGCTGACCCCCGCGGTTTCACCCTCGGTAATTTCGGAGTATCTATGTCACTCTGGATCACTGTAGCTCCCTATAAGCGAAAAAATTTTCAAAATCTGTTCAGTAGATCCAGAGATTAAAACCTCACAAACTCCGGAGTTCCCGCGGGAATTCCGAGACAAAAAGTACCTACCCTGTGTCATTCAGGATCACTGCAGCTTTTTAATAGTGAAAGAATTTGCAAAATCGGTTCAGTCTTTGGGTTCAGTAGATCCAGAGATTACCCCATACAACCTCACAAACTCACAATATCCGGAGTTCCCGAGGGAATTCCGGGATAAAAAGTACTGTAAGTCACTCGAGATCACTGTAGCTTCTTATAAGTGAAATAATCTAATAGTAATCTACTTTGTATATTATCTAGCTGTAAGTTTTCCGAATAGTGCAAAATAAATAAATAAATAAATAAATAAATATTTTTTAAAATCGCTTCAGTAGAACCAGAGATTACCCACTACAATCTCACAAACTCACGAACTCACAAACTACGGAGTTCCCGAGGGAATTCCGTGATGAAATGTACCTTGTATCACTTTGAATTACTGTAGCTCCCTATAAGTGAAAGAATTTTCAAAATCGGTTCGGTAGATTTAGAGATAGTTGTTCCGCCTTGGTGTTACCCGCAGGAAATTCGGAATTCCCGCGGGAATTCCGGAATAAAAAGTATCCTATGACACTCAGAATCACTGCAGCTTCCTATAAGTGAAAGATTTTTCAAAATCGTTTCAGTAGATCTAGAGATTACCCCCTACAACGTCACAAACTCACAAACATTTGCTCTATAAAATATTAGTTACAGATACTATAAAATATATTATGTATAGTTTAGCTTCATAAGAAAAATCTGAATAAACAATTGCGTCTGAACATGTATGATGTAGGTAAAACATTGAATATCTAATAAAAAAACAATTAGTACAATACAAAATAACAAATATTTTGTTTTTTTTTTTTTTCACAATGGACCAGAAAATTTTGTATAATATACAAATCAAATCAACGTACGCATTATCATTATTGTTGCACAACAGTCAGCTATGTATAAAGTCATGTAAGCAAGTAAAACTTTAAAGCCACGGACGAAAAGCGCAAAATCCTTTGATGCTACTGCGCAACGTCGAAAACAATAATTCATGGAACAATCCACGTCAATACAACTTGTGAGAACACATCTTTGTACACTTGCAATATTATGTTAACAACTATTTGCACAAGTGTAACAATACTTAGTTCATTTTTCATACAGTAAACAATGTAAGTACCACAAAAATGAATTTACAATGGTTATAATCAGCACTACATAATATGGGGATATCAGTTTGAATACGATCGCGCAGTTTCGTTAGTGGTCGAAGGATTTGCGGTCGTGTCCCGATCCTAAAAAAACGACATGATTCAATTGCTGATTTTGAGTTTTATCGCGACCACATGCTTGGCTGGTACGTACCGACACAAGATCGAGTTAATTTGGAGAAATTCTAACGGAGAGTAAGAAGTTTATAAAGAAATTGTCCACGTCATTTTGGTATATTCCATTGAAAAGATCTGCCTTTTGCTCAGTCCTTTTAGTCTAATATTTAATGTTTCCTTTAGGGCAATAAATTGCTTAAGAACTAGTAGAAGTAAGTACCAATCTCACAGAACAGAAAATAACAGATAGAAGGGACATCAACGTTTTGTATGAAAACAGATTAAAACCAGTGTCGCCGGGTGATTTTCGCACACAAAACTATTCATCACGCTGCGCATTAAAAAATTGATTAACGTAAAGAAATGTACCTAGTAAACGCTTTATGGTTATGTTTTTACTTAGTCACCGTTTTCAAAATTCACAGTTTTGGGAATACTTATTGTGGTAAATATTATACTTGGGATGGCAGCAAAAGAAGTTTTGGGCAAGTTAACGCATTTGCTCTAACTTCCTTTGCAATGGTGGCGCGCCTGCCCTTCCTACATGTCCTCTCTAGTTAATTTATTTACTCTGTGGGCCGGCAAATGGTCGGCCACATCATGGTATCTAATGCTGAGACGTAGGTGGAACAGACCGGGGATTCCAGTCAGTTACATGGATATGCATGAGTACTTCTGACTCCAAAAACTTAAAATTCTGATTTCGTAAGGAGATGCGGATGTGAAAATATTTTTTTCCTCTTCTTTTGTTGTTGTCCGTGCGTGGCAAACTTGCTGCCAACTGAAAACCATCGCTAGGTGTACCTGCATCTAGCTAATGCTGAGTTGGTGACCCTTTCCGCAGAGCATGCAAGAGATATTGTCTAAAAATTCAACGGGGTTAGCCAAGTTGACATTCTAGAATCGTTAACGCATAGAAAACTAGAATAGAAAACTTTGGTCAGTCAATCAAAGTTTTACGTGACCACTTGAAAACTAGAATTTTGATTGGCTGACCAAGTGACATGACGGTTCGCTTATTATGTTTTCTATTTTGTATATATTGTTATTTTTATTTTCTATTTTATTTTGTAGCGTTTGTTTCCCGAAAAATAAATAAATAAATATGCTTCAATGATTTTAGACTGCCAACTTGGCTAATAACCCCGCTGATTAGGCACTGTCTATCTTTGTTTTGTGTCTAAAATAGGTAAATGTATTTTCTTTCTTTCTTTCAGTGCCAAACATAGTGCGTCCATGTGAACTTACCGACTACAAGTGCATCGGCGACAATTTAGCCGTGAACTCGAGGTGCAACCAGAAGGTTCGGGGCTCGCTGCCGTCAGCGTACACGGTGCCGAGCTTCCGATTCGAGACACCCTTCTTCAATGCTTCATACATTGACAAGAACTTGATCATCCGGAACCAGGACAAGTGTTTCGTTTCTGAGTTCTTGTGAGTATAATCACACGTCCAGCCCGATAGTAGATATAGGTACTATCTACAGCGAGATCTATCTAATATCAGGGCAATATTAGGCACGATGCTGGGGTATGATAAATAATCAAGATTCTATTTAGTCCGCCAGTTAGATAATAACAAATTAATAGACACGTATAAATTGATGCTTTTTTAAATTAACGAAAAAACCTTGTCTACTATTATTATAAATGCTTATGTGAGTTTGTTTGTTTATTACGCCTTTATGCCTTAACGGCTCAACCGATCATCGTTAAATTTTGCATGTAGGTACGTTGTCTCCTGAAAAGAAAAATTGATTACTGATTTTATATATGCCTTAAATGTAAAGCTTTTAATTTGGAATAACAAACATACACTTCAATTTTATTTATATATATAGATATCGACTTTAAGGCGTTTTCGTAGGTACTGCGTTCGATCCGAATCCGAGAAAGGGCCTGACTTTAGTTATTAATCCGTCGTGTCGATTAATAAAAAAACATTGTACTTACACGTATTTTTTATTTATTTTTATTTACCTAATCAAAAAATAACAGCGATACATTTGAATAGATATTTCACGGGACGTCATGCCTTGGTACAGTTTAGACGTAATTATGACGTCGCGAGCCCATAAACTTTGATGCGTTTCAACTACTAGTTCATCGCGGCAATTTCGGAGTTCCCGCGGGAATTTCAGAATAAAAAAACCCTATGTCCTTTTCTGTATGCCTGACAACGTGTAGGTATGCAAAAAAAATTCTGTAGCCATGTCAGGAGTTCCCAAGGGAAACTCGAACTTTAGATGCGCGTCAAACCGCTCGGAAACACTTATTATTATTCATAATATTGCAATAAAATGACGACGTGTGATTTCCCCCCAGCTTTAACATAAAAACGGACACAGCCATCCTGGGGCTGGACTGTCCACAACTGAACTTCGAGTCGGACCGGAGTGTAATCCAGCACAGGTCCCTAGCAGAGGACACCTCGTATGCCTACCATATCAGAGGGCAATATCGTAAGTACCTACCTTATCTAATTGATTCTACTACATGATATTCTTTTCAAATTTATGGACGGGGTATAAAGGGCCTCACACATTAACAGTCCGCCGGCGGATATCAGCCTCTCAGTTTATATCAATAGAATACAGACTCACAGTTCCCCTGAAGGTTTTAGATTGACAGGCAATCTAAACCCAGGTATCAGCCGGACAGTCCGTGATCTACAACTACATGCAGCTGTGCGAGCTTACTAAACTGCTGCCTGTTAGTATGTACACCCCGAGCCGCTATTCAGGCAGCTGCCGGCGCGGGCGAAACTGGCGATTGCCGCACCATGGTGCCGCGTGCTAGTGTGTAGACTCAAAGCCGCTATTCGACCATTGCCGGCAGGCGATAATCGTTATAATGTGTGTGTGTGTGTGTGTGTGTGTGTGTGAAGTGGATTATTATTATCTCCGAAATTTTCGCGGGTGAAACCGCGGGAAAAAGCTAGTTATATGTAATGCGTACCTATGTGAGTTGCATTTCTTAGTTATGCTTTTTACCGATCATTCTGATATATCGCAAAAACCCTGGCTACAGAAAAGGACATAGGGTACCTACTTTTTATCCTTGGCTTCCGGCAGGAACTCCGAAACGAACGCGAGTAAATCCGAAAGATAATTATTTCCGGAAAAAATATTTTTATTTCGTTTTTAATTTTAACGGTCATGGTTCTTCCTCACTACGGTACCCTGTCAACTTTGGTGGTCCAATACACAATTGACCGGTTATAATATGTATTGATTATATTTTTCCTACAATGATCTATTTTATTATTCTTTTTTTTTAATTTTTTTTTAACTTTATTAATGAGCTTAATCACAATGCAATTATGTCGCTCAGTTGTATCAACAATAGTACATTGTTATCCAAGGGGTGAAAGTAACTCATTTAGTGCCGAGACGGGGTTTGGCGCCCGAGCGTAGCGAGGGCGCCAATAGTTCGAGGCACTAAATAAGTTACTTTCTCCCGAGGGTAACACTGTGCTTTTCATTACGAATGCAAGGAAAGTCAAAATAAAAATAGGAATTAGCTAAAGAAAAAATGAGTGAAGATCGGATAGTCGCTTGACAGTTGACACTTTCCCACCTATTTCTTTTTCTTTGGCCGGCTAGCTATTCAGCCAGTATTTTTTATTTACATTGTGGCGACCTAAAAAAAATATTTTCTTTAATTATTAAGTATTAATTAAAGAAAATAAAAAAATATAAATAGGAATTAGCTTAAGAAAAAGTGAGTGAATTTTATTTTAATTAATACCTACTTAAACTTACGTTATTTCAATTTTACATCGCGCTGGCTGTATAGAAAGTTGAAACATGGTTCAATAGAAATGTGAAAATAGACCTAGTTTTTTTTTAATAATTTGACAGTTGTCAGTTGAAAGCGATTCTCCCTAGGGCTGAAAAGGGCTACTTTCAACCCGCTTCTCAGGCAACTTCAGACCTACTTTCCGAGCATGAGTAATGAAAAACATATTACCTACTTGTTATTCGTATAACGGGATTAAATATAAGATTAAATCTAAGATAAGATGAAAGATAAGAAGAAAGATAAGTTACAGTTCAACTGAGATCTGAGTGATCCGAGTCGAATCTCAACTCATCTGAAAGTGGCTCTGACAATACAATATTGCAATCAGCAGATTAATACAATGAATTTATACGAATGAAGAAAACCAAAGTACCTAATATTCATTTAGACATCATAATATCATAATAATATCTTACAATCACCACAATAGTATAGATGACACGGTTAAAGACAGATAAATAAATAATACAAATACTTAATAATGTACCTATTGTGCAAATTTCTTTGTTTAGTATAGCTGAGTAAACCGCCACTCCAGCTTTATTTGCTCTACGTTGTTTAATCGATAACTATTCTTTGTTAAGTATATTATTATTATACATTGTGTAAAATGCCGTGTGTAGATATCGAAAAATCTACAAAATGTTCCGAATTAATCTTGCCTAGCCATATTAAAAATATCTACACTGATCGAAAGAACAAGACGTTGACGAGGCTGGTAACAAAAGTTTCAAAACTTGAAACTAGTTCACGTTTACAATTTTATTTCATACTCACAATGAGAAATCTAAAAAACCATAAAAGTTTTATTTTACTAGTCTAGTTTTTTCTACTAGTCGGTCACCCACGGTTTCACTGGCATTAATTTCAGAGTTCATGTGTAAATTCGGGATAAAAATACCCAATGATTTAGGAACACTATAGCTTCCTACAAGTGAAGTAGTTTTTGAGTTTACCTTTTACAAACAAACAAACCAAAACCTGATTTTTTTTTTCACAGCTCTCATCAGATTAACTGTGTCTCTGCCCAACGTCAACAATTTGAATCTTTGCTCGGCATTCGTGTTCGCTGATGTCACCGCGTTGCCTACCTTCCACATTGATCCTAAAGGTAATTTAAAATGCATTTTACAATATAATCTTGAATGTAAATAATTCTCCCAGGGTTAAAACAGACCTGTATAAAAATGTTTTTTTAGTGAAGCTGAACAAACTAAAAAGTCATCAAAATAAACTTGCATGTATCTAAAATTTGAGTTTCTTCTTTTATGTAGCATATAAATATAAAACTGCTAGGTTCAGGCTTTCCAAAATACGCTGTGGATATAATCGTAATCTATACAAAACAGTATAGTACAGGGTAGTAATGGACATACCAAAGGAATGCAGCAATATTGTAGAAGTCATACAACACATTCATTATAGTACCTATTGTTTTAGAGGTGCACCTATTATTTTAAGATAAAATAGTAACTTGTATATTGAGCCCCATTGCCAAGCCCATAAAAGCGGCTATCCTTCTGGCGATAAAAGGCGAAGCTTCTAGAAGCTCCCAAGCCCTCAGCCCATCTCAAATGCATTGCTGTGCCCGCTTCGAAACGTAGAGTTTTTCAAACTTTGTCTTGGGTTCCCATACAATTCCACTCGAATATTTTTGATATTATATACAAAACAGGTTAGGTTGGAACCAAACTGTTTTAATGGCACAAACGATGGTGGTTAACTGGTACCTCCAGGTCAAGTTAAATAAAAAGAATTTCTTCATTTCCCCTACACAAAAAAAAAACTTAAGTATGATTAAAAATTTTTGACGACTCGCCATTATTAGCATTACACAAATAGTATTTTCACGAATTATGCTTCTTCCAACAGATAAAAAAACCGCAAACTACCTGGCGAAAGATTTAACAATGCTGAACACTTACGAGAGGGAAACATTCTTCTACCGAGGACCTTCGCTCGCACGTAACTTCATCAACAATTACATTTGTGACTTCGGTTGCCCTTAAAACTAGTAGTACCATAAGCCGTAAAACTTGTATGCGGAACCATATAGAAAACTTTACAACCTTCAAGTTATTTAAATTTAGGTAAATTTTGCTCTTCTTCAATATAATGAGTGTTGCTAATTTTGTAAAAATTGTTTAATTCTTCTTAGAAAAAAGTTTTGTCTGTGTGGTTCTGAATAATGAACAACAAATTACACGTTCAAATTTAAGAGTTGCATTAACTTTTAGGAAAAGTTATGAGTAATTTATCAAGAGGAAATTTGCAATTTGATTTACAAATAACTTAATTTTAATATTTTTATTGAATACTAACACTAGATTCAAATTAAGAGTTTGGCGAGCATTATTTAGTTTGCATTTAATTCACCAATTTTGTAAGTGGTTTTGTAAGTCGACAAAATAAGAGGCTGTGTAAAATTCCAAAAATAATTTACATTTAAAAATCTTATTTAATAACATCATAGAAATTGTTATAACTACCTACTTATTGCCGATACTGTATTTTTTAACACAAATATAACATCTGACTCCGTTTAGTTGCTGTTTGATTTCTGAGTTAACCTACGAGTAATATTTTGCGTTATCTTGATAAAACTATTTTATAATTCCACTATCACACAAATTTAATTTCTGAACACACTATAACTTCCATATTTAGATTACAAAAAATCGTCGGTTGCTGTTGATAGATTTAGAGAATGACTTCAGAGGTCTTGAGGATCTCCAAAAGACACTTTGTCACGTGGTGTTATAACATTCATCATTATTTTTATCCACAAACTTGCACACCACAAATAGTCTCGCTTTATTTTGGATCAGCTGAAAAACAAAAAGGTTGACATTGCAAAAGATAAACTTTTGGATGATGATCACATTATTAGGTACCTATATAAAAGATTAAATTAAAATAACTTACATCAATTTGCCTCTTCTTTTCACACCTGGAATGCAGTAAATGGATTTGGTAAAAAATTGCTTATTTATAGTACCTACCTACACTACAAATCCTTCCATCCTCCTATCGATTCATTAAAAAAATTGTTAGTTATCAATTGAATTATGTACCTCAACCAGTGCCATATATAATTCGAAGGTTCAAGTATGGTACTGGTTGAGTTTAATCATTCGTGTGTTGTATAAATGAAATTGATTAGTTCTTCAGAGTAATAAATTCACTAATATAAGAGCAATTCGATGATCATTTTGTTCGCTTGCCATCGGCAGCGGTGGTAGAAGCTTGGTGATATTAGAGATATTTCTTGGCAATTATAATACAAAAAACAACAATAACATTAGAAAAACTAACGTTTCCAAAACCTTCTCAGAGAACATCTGCGAATGGTACACTCTCATTGCAAACGGCGACATCTGGTGGACGGTTATATGCTCATATGCACAACAGTATTGGCATTCCTCTGGCAGTTGGTTTCCAAACTGTGGGTCGTGCCTTGGCCTGATTTTGGGGACTGCTCGCTCGGCGCATACCCCTGAGAAAAAATTAGTGACAGCTCTTTGTATCTTTCTATTTACGCAAATTTATGAAGATAAAAGTTGTAAGTATAGAGATCAAACTAACTGAAAAATAAGTGTAGGTCGAATATAATGAGGACATCCTCCTACCATGATGATCAAGGAGGTTTTTGATATCAAGTTTAAGTATTAAATACTACAGAATAATCATTAATCATCGGAAATTAGTAGGTATTTACCTACCCTATTTCACATATCCACTTCTTTTAACTTAGAAGATACATGTCTAGATGGCGCTAATTTTAATAGACCAATAGTAGAAACGTGAGATTTAGAAGTTTTTGCTTCATTTCGACAAATCAAAAACTTCGATTAAAGCAGTGCTTTTACTAAAATAAGGTATGTTAGAAAGATCTAAAAACCACTTGCCAGTAATATAAATGTCTTCTAAATGGAATATGTTAGTACGTAGGGCCGCTTCGTAGAGGGCGTGGGCCGTCGGTACGGACAGCACGTATCCTGTACCAGAGAGGTACCGAGGGTACACGTTGCCACGGTACATGTAGCGCGGACTGTACCTGGAGGTGATGACGATGGTTATAAGTAGAATTATAAAATTTAAAAAAAATCAAAGTTTATCTGACAGCTTTACCTATACGTATATGAAGGTTCAGCGTCAATTTTATCCTTGGAAGGAAATTCTTAATCTAATAATAAGTTTCCATATAGAACACGGGATTAAATTGACATCAGACAGCTGAGAATATCAACAAACGACGTTTTATCTTTAGAAGAAGTACCTAATCATTCCTCTTACCATTTATCAGAAATATTGTGAATAGGCTTCGATGCGAGAAATAAATCCCCAAGTAAAAGGTATTCAGTTCTGTTCTTTTGACTATGAGCTGCTATGTCATCGAATTCTTTAGCTCTTCTCCGCAAATTTAATATAAGTCTTCGCATATTTATGTAGGAATCATCATCAGCCTTAAATATGTAGCGAACTGAAATTATTTATATTGTATTTTTAAATTAACATACATCAGTTTACACCTGACCTCCGGAGACGCAGGGAGCAATTATGAACCAGTACCTGCCTCTTTGGTACTGGTTCATAATGCATAACCTATGCAGTGTGATTCTCATTTAAATTTCAAGTATCTTTTCCATCTAAACATTTCCCTCTCTAATTAGATCACTATACCTTAACAATTTATGGAATATTGGACTAGTTTATTCAAAGACTTACTGCTATCGTTGCATTTATGCGTAATCCATTTTAACATCATTATAGATTTAATAGTCAAATTGTTATATGAATCAACGAAGTTCTCTTGAATGACATCACCATATTTTTCAACCTCATCGTCTATACTATACTGAACATCTACATCTTCATCAGACGGTAGTCCTAAGAGAAAAACCAGCTTAAAATCTAGCCTTCTTTTGGACACATCAGATTCTTCTTGTGATTTCAAATTGACTGATAGAACCTTTCTCAAATTTGATTTCATATTGTAGTTAGAACGAATCTCTTGCTTTTGTATATTTTTTTTCGTTTCGGATTTATCAGATATATTATTTTCTTCACTAAAACTCTCGTTTTTACTCTCTGTTACATTAAAAATACTCGGTTTTTCATAATTTGCTCCAAAATCATCCTTGAAAATGTTACTGTCATCATACTGATGGTAATCTTTAAATTTATTCTCTGTAGCATCGAAAAGCTTGGCCAGTTTCAAATATTTTTCATAATCACCCCACGTATCTCTAATGGCCATGCGCCGCTTAAAATTCGAAGTTGCAGAACAGACAATAACTAATAGAAATATTTTGTTTTTTTCACGTTTTCCGCAAACGTCTTGAGGTTCGTATATGGTGGTTATGTTGTCTGGCAAAACATACGATCTGGCGTCGCGATTTGTGTTTAAAAACCAACCTTCTATTAAGTGATCTGTTAATTAAATAGTAAGTTAACAAACAATATTATTTACTTCTTTATAAAACCTGGACGTGAACGAATGTTGCATTACTCTGCCTTTTTTTTCTTATTGTTAGTCAAGCTTCTTTTTGTCTGTTTTCGTTTTGATTCATCACATGTGTCTACCTATCTAAATAGTTATTACTTTTTCTCACAATTTATAACCTCTTAAATGAAATAATCTGAATATTCTCACCATCAATAAAAGGTTGTTCATTAATCCTCTTGTACAGAGGGATGTAAAGAAACACACAAAATATGGCGATGAGAAATAATTTCACAATGATCCTTATGGAACGGGTGCGACCTTCAATTTTGTACTCGCTCATATAAACCGTGTGGCTACGGTAGTTTTTATATCTATGAAATAAATAATTGTGTTTAGAATAACATTTATATGTTTCACGTTTATTGGAGACTCAAAAAAGTATATGTTCTACAAAAGTAAAGAAAGAAAGAAAAGGAATGTATTGATCCCCATTTAAACACAACAATAAAAATTACAAAAGATTCATTTTACGTCATTTTGACGTCACCGCACGGTGCAACTGACGTCATATGACGTCATATTGCTAGGAACCTGGGAATTGAAAGAGAAGAAAAGCTGTGCTAAAATTTGGATGGTTTTGTGACTCAACACGCGATGGTAAATGATAAAAAGGACTTTGATGCAATTTGGCGTACATCATAATAGTTTTGGTTTAGATTAACACATTAGTTATAAATCAAAGTTCTCAAGGGAGTTCTAAAACTCATGCGGGTGATTTGGCGTGGTGGTAACTGACCTGTAAATGAAGTTATCATCCTTGTTTTCACCATGTGAATTGAACTTTTTGTCATTTTTTAAGTTGTAACTTGCAAGATACTCCATTAAATCCACGACACGCAATTAAGACATGTACCTACCTATGCATGTAAATATTATTTAATTTACACAAAGCAATAAAAAAATATAGGTACCTATAAAAAATATGTGAATTGAATCTCACCACATGGTAACAGTATTCAAATCATTCAAAACAAAGCAATAAAAGTTGTTTGTGGCTGTACTCGAATATAATGCTAGATTTTCG
The DNA here is from genome assembly GCA_907165275.2 of Zygaena filipendulae. Lineage (NCBI taxonomy): Eukaryota > Metazoa > Arthropoda > Insecta > Lepidoptera > Zygaenidae > Zygaena > Zygaena filipendulae. The sequence continues at coordinate 5,098,382 of OU015677.1, read as the reverse complement.
TACGGTATAAAAAAGGTGATTGTCATTAGGTACACAGTATATAAAAGACGAATTGCGTATTGAAAACCTTTGTTTATTCTAGTTATAAAAAAAAATCACCAATCATATTAAAAGTGCGTGGTAAATGTAGTTAATATTACTACTTCAAGTTAACAGTGATGTCTGTTTACTGCAGCTGCGATCAGGCCGAAAACATACAAGCAAACAAGCGTAGTCGATGCACACTTTGCTATCGGTGAGAGCTTATATTCCATTATTTTTTTACTTTTTTTTATTTTTTATCCGACACGATATTATTGTAAAAAGAGTCTGCGAAAAAGAAAGATATAATGCTACAGTCCCCGGTTGCCATTGGGAAAATCCCGGGAAAATCCGGAACGGAAAAACGAAAATTAATTATTATGCACATTTACTGATTACAAATGACCCAGCATAAGCTGTTTTGTTTTCAGATGGAGCAAACACTGTACTATAATATGTTTACGAGACAAATATAGAGCAAGTACTAGTGAAAGAACAGCAACCACTCTTTCGATATTGACAAAGTGTTTCCTTGTCTCTGCTGCTATGTTGATTCTTTGCCTTCTATTGTACATACCAGTATATAATACTGCGAAGAAACAAATACATAGAAGTAAGTCGAGACTGAAGTAAGTCTTATAGCATTTGAAGGGTGCATAAGGTAGGACACTTCTTGTCCTAAGCACCTAACGATATGTTCCACCAACTGCACTTAAAATCCAGTTCCGATTTTTATCTAGGTGTGTGTGTGTGTGTTGTGGTCAAATGTCTAGCCTGTCCTCCATAAAAAGGCGCTACTCTAAAGCAAATGATGTGATAATATATTTCTTTTTAGACATGTAGGTAAAATAGTATAGCTTAACCAGCCATTTTAATCTTCCAAGTGTTGGGACATAGACCAACTCCAACGCTGAGTATAGGTATGTGTAATGTGGCAATAGTTCACCATGTAAGTAGGCTTAGTGCTTTTGCAAATTTCCTCGCAATATTTTCAATGCATTCTAAGGAAGTATAAGGAGAAACGAAAATGTGACTTCCGAATAAGTAATGAGAAATAATGTTTACATGTAGTACTTTGTAATTAATCATCTTTCAGAAAAAGACGAATGGTCTACTCACATGAATCGCGACATCAAATTATACATACTCCCAAACAATCAGACGACGATCCACGAACCTAAAGACGTATGCAGTAAAAACAAAAAGTCTAAAATAACCAAGTTGTTTCTACTCATTATAGTGTGTTCTTCAATCACCAATTTCGATAAGAGAACGGCCATCAGAGACACTTGGGCTAATTACGGAAACTATTTAGATATGATCAGAATATTCCACGAAGCCCGACAGAAATACAAAGAATACGATCAGAATGACGATAAAATAAATTCACTACTTAATCTTGATTTAAGCAAAGTTAAAGTCTCACAAAAATATGTTAACTTTAACGCATCTGAAGATAGAAACGAAAACAATAATTCCGAATATGAAGAAAACACTACAAATAATGAAGAAAAAGAAGAAATTGAAAACGCTCAAAAACAAATACCTTCTTTAAAACAAACAAATGCAGAACTCTCTTCGGAAACCACAGAAGCATCACATTTGAATGCTGACAGTGTTTTATTAAACAGGAATCCAGATTTCAGAGTACTTTTCATAGTAGGCGTATTGCCTCAGGATGACACAGAAGTACAGAGGCAAATCGAAGAAGAAATAAGGAAATACGGTGATATAATTCAAGAAGATTTTATTGATACTTACAGTAATTTGACTATCAAATCTAGTATGATGTTGAAATGGATTTACGAAAACTGTGGAGATGAGAGTAAGGTTATTCAACAACATATCACGTTATTTAATCCACTACTAGCTAAACAACTCCCCAAAGAATCTTCATAACAACCAGTCTTGTTCCTTAAATTGTCTGGTGCCAGCGATCTTTTCCTTCAAGACGACTCTTAGAGATAATTATATATTGTGTAAATATTTTTTTACTGTCAACCAAGTTAATATTTTCTCTAGTCATGAGGAGCTCCTAATTACGGCGCTAAGTGGATAATATAGACCCAGTAGGTCATTGTAGTCTCTTGGTAGGTATAATATAGGAATGGAAGAAGAAGCAAAACGCTTTGAAATGCTAGATGGATTTTGTAACAGCATCCAATCGCAATAGCAACACTATTTCCAACGGTGTTATCCGAAGTATAAGTTAAAAAGTATAATTCAAAAGAAAATAATAAATGTGAAAATATGTGATGTTTGTTGTTAAATGGATTTAGATAAAATTTGGCTATTCTAGATCACTTTTAACCAAGCACAAAGTGTTCCCGAAGGAAGTCCAAAATTCGCACAAATTCACCTTTAGATAAATTTGAACGCCTCAGTTTGTTTCAGTTCGTTACATCCTGAAAACCGACGACGATGTCTACGTTAACCTACCAAAACTGATACTAGATTTGCGACAAAGGTCTAGAGAATTTGACGACAGCTCAAATAATTCTACCACGGATAAAGAGTTCTTGCTGCTTGGTGACATAACGCGAGGTGAAAAGCCCATACTGGATTCCAATCATAAATGGTTACAACTTTCTCTTGTTGTATTAATGTGAAGTTAGAATATAATAGTTTTAAATGCTGGTGGTGCTTTTTCGCTAAAAGCTCTTTTAACTTCCATATGCTGTCAAGTCATACTTTGGTTAATAGTCAAAAATTCAGAGTACGTAACTACGTATACCACCTCCTCGCCTATGTATGTCTCGGAACAGCCACGCTGTGTCGCGCGTCAGCCAGCGCAGAAATGGTTGCAGCACTAAGCACGTGCGCGCTCCGCCTGGGACAGTATTTCCTTCTCGTTCATATATGCCGCGAAGCCAGGCAATTAGCACTCAGAAGTCCTCTCAGAAGTCACCTCTCCTTGCTGTTGTAGACTAATCCCGCAAGTGTTCTGGCTATTCTTCAGGTACAGTCCAAAGAAAATGTACAGTGGTTACGTCTACCCTCAATATGTGTCTGGAGCGGCTTACGCGTTCACCCTACACACCGCTCATGCGTTATACAATGCTGTTCTCAGAACCGACTTCTTCCGCCTCGAAGATGTCTACATTACAGGTATAACAGTAACCTACTTTAGAATAAAAGGCATTTTTAGATTGCTTATGGTGATTCAAGACTGATCATGTTTAATCGGTGTCATCAGAGGCTTCTTACAATTTAAAAAATTGTTTAGCTTCAAGCGAAAAACTTTCAGCTCAATTTATTTTGACTTCATTCTGCTCTCGGGCTGCGATCCCACATACGCACAACCAATTGCACAAATACAAGGAGATTTTTATCGCATGAATTATTTTAGAATTCTATATGGATGACGCCTTGAGAATAAATGGGATATGAAAGAGAATCGCGAAGTTGTAGCAACAACCAAATTGTTGTAAGGAAAATCCTCGATTCAAGCCAACCTTTGACATTTAACAAACACTTAATAAATTATTATCTAAGAGCCCCGTCAGCATTTTGGCAAGATTTTTCCAGTGATCTTGGAACCCTTAATCTATACTAATATTACAGAGCTAACGAGTTTCTGAATTGTGAGTTTGCGCCGTTGGGGGGGTAATCTCTGGATGTAATGAACGGATTTTGAAAACTCTTTCCCTTATACGGAGTTACGGTAGTCTTGACTTTTTATCTTAAAATTCCCACGAGAACTCGCCTATCATTTATATTCCTCTCCCTCCCCTTTTCTGTTTAAGACGCAGTACTCATCGCTATGCCGAGGTGCGCCTCATGAATCGAACACTCTCGAATGATATGGGTGGAACCACAACCTGCGGTTCATGCTCGCGCCTCGTCTCCCTTTTCTGTTGGCAATTTCAACTCAAACTTTAGGTCTTACAGGTATGTGCGCTATGAACGCAGCGCCCCTCATCATACCCCAGAACGACCCGTTGTTCCTGAAGCCACTGGGCCAGCTCTGCGACGTGTGCTGTGTTTACCAGCACATCTCAGTCCACGGGTTCGCCTCTACAGCGCTGCGAGCGATCAACGATGAGCTACTGTACAGCGACATGGAAGAGTATGTTCACATCAAAGTCAAAGTCCAATAATCTTATTCAAAGTCGGCCAATAAAGTAAATATGACTCTCTTGACGTCAATAAAATTACAATTATTATTTTTCTTATCTATTTATCACTTTATTTAATTGAAAAAAGAGATCAATGAAACTCATTTCAACATTTCAACGTACCTAAACCTCAGACGAAATAAAAAGGTTTTTATTTCGTCTGAGACCTAAACAACAAAAAGTTTGATTCGATAACCATCAAAAGTAGATAGCTAGATATTGCTGGAAATTTTCATTGTTAATTATTAATTTATATTTTATCTATCTTACAGATGCGAAAAGAGAGGTCACGTTGAAGTAAGTCTTGGATTATTAAGTAATATAATAAGTGCATATTTGCTTTGTAGTGATTTGTGAAATAGCTACCTACATGACATTAAACCCCACCCGCATAGAAAGTAATAATATATTTTAGGGTTAAATTGATTTTTTATTTCTATTCCAGAAAATATTGGACAAAGCGAGACTGTATGTGATGTGTCAATACGTGACTTATCCTAACGAAGAATGTAAAAATACTTTAATACCAAGAACAAGGCGATAACTCAAGTCTTAAATAATATATTTATTATTCAAAAATAACTGCATTACTGAAGTAGCTGAAGTAGATAATAGTCAGTTTAGCTATCCGCCGAAATTATGGAGATAAAACTCCACGCTCTCGACGTCGACGTGGATGCAAAACTTCTTGGATTTGAACCCACAGTTGTCGGGTTCGGGCAAGCCTAGATGTTCGTTCAGAATGCACAACCGACGCTGGCGCTCCTTCTAAAAAAAAAATGTATACTAATACATAGCTGTTCCCCGCGGTTTCAACCGCGGTAATTTCGGAGTTTCCGCGGGAATTCCGGAACAAAAACTACCCTATGTCCTTCCCTATATCCCTGACAACGAGCATACAAAATTTCACGACGATCGGTTGAGCCGTAAAGGCGTGAAAGCGTAACAAACAAACACACTTTCGCTCAACAACGCGCACAAACTTATATAGGTAAAGTTTGCAAGTTTGTGACGTTGTAGGGATAATTTATAGATCTGCTAAACCGATTTTGAAAATTCTTTTACTTATAGGAAGTTACGGTATAGTTCTGAGTGTCATAGGGCACTTTTTATCCCAAAATTCCCACGAGAACTCCGATATTACTGCGGGTAAAACTGCGGGAGATAGCTAGTACCTAATAAGTAAATTCGAGTCTGATTATTCAATAGTTCAGCAAGCGCTTTTTCCCCTTCATCTTTCAACTGGAAGACTTCAACGCTAATCTATCCAACAACAAGATAATTTTTCAAGCGACAACAGAAAGCAAGCTTAATTATTGTTTGTTTAAAATCTTACCTGAATGAGCATTTTTCTTTCGCATCTATAAAAAAGTTGATATTTTAGTTTTGAAGAGTTTTCAGGGATAGCTTTATGAAGGAGGTTTAGATTACAGAGCAAACACATTAACTAGAGAGGATAATGGCCATGTAGGCGGGGCGACGCGCTAACGTTGCAAAGGAAATTAGAGCAAACCAAAACTTCTTTTGCTGTCATTTTACAACAATATTCCCAAAATTGTGAATTTTCAAAACAGTGACTAATAAAAATATGTTATAAAGCGTTTAATACATCTATTTACGTTAGTGAATGTTTTGGTACGTGATGAAGAGTTTTGTGTACAAAAATCACCCGGCGACACTGATTTTCATCTGTTTTCATACTAAACTAAGTTGATGTCCCTTCGATTTGTTATTTTCTGTTCTGTGATTCACATATTCAAATGTCATTTCATTAAAACTTGATGGATAAGAGAATATATCGTCATTTTTATTTTCGTTGAGTTTTTAACCGACTTCCAAAAAGGAGGAGGTTCTATGTTCGATTGTATGTATGTTTTTTTTTTCTTTTTTTTTTTTTTTTTTCATGTACTTTTTTTGTTTGAAAGGGTATACTCCCAATTAGGTCCCATTGCCATATGAAGTCGGTGACAAGCCAAATATGGAGGGGGTAGATGGGCTACGTCGACTCCCGCCACCAGCTTTTTGTGAACAGGATAACCCAAGTGGGCAGACACCAGCGGGCTTGTCACCGAATTCAAACCGATTAGTGGTAGCACAAACTAATAATAATATTACGTGTGTTTTTGTCTTTTGGATTAAATCAGTATTTTGTTATTTTTAGCTTTTTATTTTTAGATTTTTAGTTTTGTGTTTTTGGAAGTCGGTTTTAATTTTTTTGTTAAAAATATGTTTGCTCAACATTTAGGCAATGTTTAAAATTCAAGCATTTAAGTGGGCCGTCCTAGCCTCCTGGATCATTAAGATATTATGGTAATACTCAGTATTAAGTCAGCACCAATTTTTTGCTTTCGTTAGACACTTTTTGTACACACTTATAGCTTAATTATTATTTTGGTATTTAGTTACGAGCATAGTTTACGAGTGCGGTACGGTATAACCAAACTAAAGAATAGGCTAGTTTCCTGGGTAAAAAAATCAAAATTCTATTTAGTCCGTCAGTTAGATAGTAAAAAAATAAAAGACACGTATTTTTTGCTTTTTTAAAATAATGGAAATATGCATAGATAAAGCGCATTAAAGTTTAGGGTGGGGGACTCGTGATGTCACAGCTCGCTATAACGTGCGAACAAACTGTAGCGAGGCGTGACGTCATGTGAAATTTCGACTTGATATATCTCCGTTATTTTTTGGTTACATAAAAAAAAAATACTTGTCCAATATTTTTTAACAATCTACAAAACGGACTAAAAAGAAAAATTTAGGAAACTAGCTTATTACGAGGGAATTACAAGCTCGACGCAGGCAAAACCGGACGAGGCAAGGTTAATTAAAATTCAAATTTGAACGAGAAATTTTCCTCTTTACGTCCAAAGAGGTTTAAATTTTAAACACAAAAAGTTACCAACTTTTTATACAGACCTGTCTAACAGCTCATAGGTCATCATCAGCTGATGCAGCTCTCTTCTCTTTGACGCGATGACGTCATGCACGGCCACGTGTGCGTGTACGCAGCAAATGTCGCAGAAAATTTCTTTTTGATAATCGAACGTCGGATCCGTGGTGTGTTCGATACGGGGCACTGACCTTGACGCGCATATGCCTGGAAGCACATAATCAATGGGCTATATAATATACTAGCTGACCCCCGCGGTTTCACCCGCGGTAATTTCGGAGTATCTACTCGCGGGAATTACGGGATAAAAAGTACCCATGTCACTCAGGATCACTTTAGCTTCCTATAAGTGAAATAATTTTCAAAATCGGTTCAATAGATCAAGATATTATAACCTCACAAAGTCCGGAGTTCCCGCGGGAATTCCGGGTTAAAAAGTACCCTATGTCGCTTAGGATCACTGCAGTTTTTTAAATGTGAAAGATTTTTTAAAATCAGTTCAGTAGATCCAGAGATTACCGCCTACAAACTCATTAACTCCTGAGTTCCCGCGGGAATTCCGGAATAAAAAGTACCCTATAACACTCAGGATCACTGTAGCTTCCTATAAGTGAAATAATTTTCAAAATCGATTAATTAGATCCAGAGATTACCCCCTAGTACAACGTCACAAACTCACAAACCCACAAACTTTTGCTCTTTATAATATTAGTATAGATAAGTATAGGTATACAGAGAAGGACATAGGGTAACTTTTTATCCCGGAATTCCCGCGGGAACTCCGAACTTGCTGCGGGTGAAACCGCGGGAAACAGCTAGTAGAAAAGAAATGATGAAAAAACAGTGATAGCGAATTATATAATGACTGCGTCTGAGAGAGAGATAGCTTCTTGCGTGCGCGACGATATCAAAACGCAAAACATACATTAGGATTTAATAGTTCTATTAATTAATAAGTAAATGAAATTCTAGCTTTGTTAATGGAAAATAGTTGCTTTTTAATACATATGCATAATAGTAAGTCTCCTACTTCCATAAATCACTATTTTCAAGCAACACGGCATTCCATGTCAAAAGCATAGGCTCTTTCCTACAGAGATCCTAAAAGAAACTTGCCAGTTATAAAAACATCTTCGATATGAAAATACTCCGTGTTCAATGCGGCGTCGTACAGCGCTTGGGCGGTGTGCACTGTGAACACGTAGCGAAGCCCTGACAGATATGGCGGGTAGAAGCGACGGTTGTACATGTAGAGTGGGCTGTACCTGTCATAAAGTTCAAATAATAATGTTGTAAGAGGATAAAGTAGACTAGAAAACTGTACAAAAGGTAGACTCTTGGTTTGCTCATTTGTCTCTGTTGAAAAAAAAAAGAAAGAAAGATGTTGCTAGACTATTTGACGTTTATTGTGCACCACTACAGGAGCATGAAACATAAGACAATGTCAAACGGAGCCTGCTGGCGCAGGAGTGGTCGTTGGATCTATCTTTGGGGGAATATAGTCAAGCAATGGACATGATCCATCGGCTGATATGACCGCGTTGGGATTTAAATAGAGATAGGATCTAGAAGTGACTAGTTTAGCCACTAAGGTGAAAACATAGAGATATCCATACCATTTACTGGTAGCGTTGAGCTGCGGTTTGTTCCCACATATTTGCTCTCCCATCAGCAGATATTCCTTCTTCTTATACCCCGACGAGACCTTTCCGTCATAGTGTCTCGACTTGTTGCGTAGGTTCCACACCAAGTTCGGAACGTTCAAGTATACGTCGTCATCGGTTTTTGCAAAGTAGCGGACTTGAGGAAAAAATAAGTAAATAAATAAATAGGTATAAGTAGTCCGTTTACCAAGGCTAACGATGTGGCACTATCCGTGTTACGTTCAAAATGGAAATGGGCAGGACATATATAATATACAGGACAACCAATGAAAGATGGTCGAAGGAAGTCATAAACTGGTACCCAATCAACAAAAAACGACCAGACAGGCCACACGAAAGATAGAGCGATGATATTACTGAAATAGGTAGTGGTGAAATTGTGGAGTAGAACTGTCAGACATAGGAAAAAATGGAAAAAAATGGAGGAGGCCTTGCCCGCTAAAGGCAGTACATAAATTAAGAAAAAAACTAACCTTTTATCCTAGAAATTACAAAAAAAAATCACTGTAACTACTAACAAAAAGTTACTTATGTAAGGCAATAAAGCTAAAACTAAATAAATAAATAGCCAAATAGTCCGTTTACAAACGGCAGTTTTTTTGTATAATTCCGAGGACAGGTATCTAGGTTAGATTTGAAACGTGACCACAATCTACCTAGCACGTCGGAATGCTCGGAAATACAAGGTGACATTATAATATACTAGCTATGTGCCCCGCGGTTTCGCCCGCGTGAGTTTCGGAATTCCCACTGGAGCTCCAAACTTTTTTTATATAAACCTTGTCGAGACAATAACGAACGACTCTTTGCCCGTGGTACGGTTAAATTGGTGACTTACCTCTTCCATTACAATTCTTTGTCAACCATTTAAGCATCATTATTGATTTTAAAGTCAAATTGTAATAAGAATCTACAAAACTTTCTTGTATTATGTCTCCGTGAACTGAAACTTCTTCGTCTATCTTTCTCTGAGTTTCTTCGGCGTCTTCAGACGGTAGCCCGAGTAAAAATATTACTTTAAAATCAACTGCATTAAGATTTACTTTATTAGAAGTTTGATTGTGAGAATCTCCTTTTAACACATTTATCTTTACATTGTGTTTATCAGTTTCCAAATCTTGACTGTCATTATTAACATCAGTTGTATTTTCAAAGCTTTTTATTGGATTGTATGGATCATTAGAGTTATTTTTCAAAGATTTTATATCGCTTATTACATCTTCATTGTCAGCGTTCCATATATCGTTGTAACTAAATTGATACGCTTCATATTTTCTCTTGACAGCGTTGTAAAGTTTTGCTATTTTAGCGTATTTCGTAATATTACCCCAAGTGCGTCTGATTTCGTTGCGCTCGTCAAAGTTTTTCGTTGCTGAACAAGTTATGACGAGCAAAAATATCTTGTTCGTTTCATTGCGCGAACACACATACCTGGGTTCATGTATGGTTGTCACTTTTTCCGGCTGTATGTAAGTCTTTGTGTCACGATTTGAGAAATTGTTCCATCCTAGGAAATATTCTGGCGACAGATGCATTAGAGTAGAAAAAACTAGTTCATACACGATTGTATGGAGTTGCGTGTGCTAAAATTTTGTTCCGATGGTAACGCATGAAACTTTATTTCTAACTGTGGGACGAAGAGATTCTACGGGAATGTCTAAAGCCCGCACTACACTACTCGCGAAGTTACTTCGACGAAGTACTCTAAGCCTGCACTACACTACTCGCGAAGTTGATCGAAGTTGTGCGAATACGATAGTGTAGAAGGGCACTTCAGTTCACTTCGTGCAACCTTGACTCGCCTCGGGTGACTTCCAGTCGTTGTCGGTATTTGCACCCGAGTCAAAGGACTCGAAGCGTCTCGAAGTTCTAACACGAAGTGGGTAGTCACGTACTTCGAACTTCGTCGGTCAACTTCGAAGAGTACTTCGTCGAAGTAACTTCGCGAGTAGTGTAGTGCAGGCTTTAATTCACGCGGTTGCATTCCTCTAAAAACATATTTTCGGAGAGCAATAAGGCAACTTACCTAGAGATATTTTTCTACAGTAGGCCACTGTTAGTATGTAGTAAACTGGTATATATATCAGAAAACAAAACACTATCACAGCTAAACTACACAAACAGAATCTTGTCACGGTGATTGTTTTTATTAATTTAGTATTGTCATATACCATATTTTTTATGAAATAGGTTAAATAACTAATATAAGATGTGAAACACGCAATTCAAAGTTTTGTTTCCATTAGGATGTGGGTGTATAGGACATGCATCGTTTTGCATTCTTGTGTTTTTTAAAATCGGTTTCGCTTTTTCAAATCTATTTTCTCCGTTTGACAAAAATCGATTTTTATAAATATTTTTTTTTTATATCAAAGGGCTTGTCTCAAAGGAAGTCCTCAACTACAAGTTTAAGATATGTTAAAGATATATTCGAATTTTAATTTCTTTTGCAAATGTACCTAACCTATTTTATTTATCTGAAATTTTTTGTTCAATAATAGTTAAACAGAATTGCTTATAGTTATCGGCATATACCACTTTTCGATAACTTTCTCGATTTGATGTAAAATATATTTTACCAACACACATATTTTGGCATATACTTATATTACACATTTAACGATGTTGATAGAGTTTTATGTTAGTACTATTTTAGTGCAGGCGAATGAATATAATATGTTTATGAAGCTATTATTTATTTATTCGTTTATTTAGAAAAACAAAAGGGAACAATAAATTATTTGACACCGATAACATAAATATGCAACATATTTTTTAATTCTTTAGAGCCACATTTTTAGCCTACCTACTAAAATCCTTCTAGATACCTACTTATTTAACTGTTAAAGTAAAATAATATTCACATTAAATACACCTTTAATAGTTTAGCTAACACCAAAAACACACATACATACAAAAGGGTTGCTAAATTCTATTGACAAAGATAGCGCTACCTAAACAATGAGAAGCGTTGCAAATTCCGTTTGTGACGTTTCTATTTTAACGAGTTAGGTTAGATTAGGTTAGCCCCATTCTAAATTTGTTCTTCATCATAAACCGTCCATTTTCTCATAAACACTCCGAGTGAGGCAGTGACAACTGTTCGTATAATATACACAGACGGCGCTGTCGTTCGACCTAAAAATAATAAAAAAAATATCGTTTGTATTTTTTTTTTGTCAATAGATAAATTAGATTAAACTCGCTGTTACCCGCGGAAATTTTGGAGATCCCGCAGGAATTCCGGAATGCAAAGTACCTACCCTATGTCCTTCTTTGTACCCCTGACAATGTGTACCTTAGTATGCAAAATTTCATGAGATTTCACCGACCGGAGTTCCTGCGGGAATACCGGGATAAAAAGTTTCCTATGTCCGTTTCCTGGCTCTAAGCTACCTCCCAACCAATTTTCAGCCAAATCGGTTCAGCCGTTCTTGAGTTACAAATAGTGTAACTAAGACGACTTTCTTTTATATTATTATATATAGACTAGCTGTGCCCCGCGATTTCATCCGCGATAATTTCGGAGTTCCCGCGGAGGTTGCGGGAAAAAAGTACTCTATGTCCTTCAGTTCCCGAGGGAATTCCGGGATAAAAACTATCCTATCTTTTAAGTTGGACCATATTATAAATGGTTGCAAAATTTTATCAAAATCCGTTCAGTAGTTTCGGAGTCCATCGCGGACAAACAACGTGACACGTGATTTATATATATTAGACTAGCTGTCCCCCGCGATTTCATCCGCGGTAATTTCGGAGTTTCCGCGGGAATTCCGGAAAAAACTATCCTATCTTTTAAGTTGGACCAAATACAAAATAGTCACCAAATTTCATCACAATCGATTCAGTAGTTTCGGAGTCCATCGCGGACAAACAACGTGACACGTAATTTATATATATTACATTTACACCTGCTTATCTAACCCTACTTTTTAGTGGAAATCAAACCCTTAACCCTCATCCTACAACCAAATTCCAAACGCGTGATTTCGATTAGACTATAGCGCATGGCACCAAACAAAACTTTATTGCTATTGGGATACTTTGTTGCCTGTATTCTCCGCCATGTATTTTATTTTCTATTTCTGGAGGCAATAAAGAATACCTGTTAGATTTGATTTGATAAGATTTAACTAATTACAAACATTTTTGAGGCTTAATATAATTTAAAAAAAATTTACCACTCTCAGTTCGGCGAATTCACATCTGGAACATGAAGATATAAAACTTTTAAAATAAGTTCATAACAGCAATATTGTACTATATTTGAGCAAGCAAATAATTCTGCAATATATATTTTCGTCCAGCAATAATGACGTACTCGCTAGTCCAGAAGGATGTGCTGAATGGTTCAGTAACTTAACTACCAAATTGGTTTACCGATATGCACTCATTGGTTCAGCAATGTCTACTCATTTGTACGATGTGCGCTCGCTGGTCCAACAATGCGCACTTATTCGTGTAGGGATGTGCACTCTTTAGCCCAGCAATGTGCACTTATTTGTGTAGCGATGTGCACTCACTGGTCCAGCAATATGCACTTATTAGTGTAGCGATGTGCACTAACCGTTCCAGCAATATGCACTTATTAGTGTAGCGTTGTACACTAACCGGTCCAGCAATATGCACTTATTAGTGTAGCGCTATGCACTAACCGGTCCAGCAATATGCACTTATTAGTGTAGCGATGTGCACTCCCCGGTCCAGTAGCACTGTGCACTAACCGGTCCAGCAATATGCACTTATTAGTGTAGCGTTGTACACTAACCGGTTCAGCAATATGCACTTATTAGAGTAGCGCTGTGCACTCCCCGGTAGCGATTTCTGTGGTCCAGCAATAAGCACTTAGTTGTATTTATAAGATGTGCACTCACTGGTCCAGCAACGTGTACTCGCACAGCAGCTGCATGAGCGCGCCCATCGCGAGCGGCGGCACGCGATGCAGCGTCACGTGCTTGTGCGCACAACACACGTCGCAGTTCGCCATTACAAAGTCACCGAACGTTGGGTCATCACGGGGCTTTATCTGGGGGTACGCATGAACCGCGCACAGACCTGATAATCATCACACAGAAAACCATATCATAAAACTTTAAACATTTATTCGCTACGACGATAAAAACGTAGAAATGAATAACAAAAAGTAGTGTACCGTGTCACAATAAAACGGCAGCCAGCTCAGCACGCTGGTGCCGCGTATGGCGTCATGGCTGTGAGCGCAGAGTGCATTACTTAATACTGTCGCTCGAACGCTCACCTAATGCGGCAGCCGGCAGGCGAGCAGGGTGTGTTCGTGTGGCGTAGGGCCATATATTGTCCAACACACACCGCAACAACAGTCTACATCACTATCAACTCTAGGCTCATAGCTATGTTTTGTGCCTATATGAGAACAGGTAGTGTTTGGGATAATATAATATAATCTTTTCTTCGTCTAATGTCTCTTAAACCTCTTCTATCTCTAAATGTTACTTGCTCTATTATACGATCAAAAACAATTATCTACAGGGCAGCAATCCATCACTGCCAATATTTGTTTTCTCACCAGTGACATAAATATCCTCGAAATGAAAGAACGGTGTTATCTTGGAAGCTTCGTACAACGCCTGTGCTGAATACATCGTCATCACATAACCAGATCCTGAGATATACATCGGGTATACGCGACCACCGAACATATAGTAAGGGCTGAACCTGAGAAATTGGATAGGCAACTTAGACAATTACCAGCTCTTGGCACACTATTGACTATAGCCATTTTTCATCAAGCCTCTCCGCCAAAATGGAAGCGTTGAGAGCAGATGAAATCAATCAATTGTAGGATGGACTGACCACATCAAGTCTGCAGAGTGCACTAGGAGAGCAGCCAAAGAGATATACCTACGTACATGGTGATTTAGCTGCAATGCCAAAAAATGGCATGTGCCATTTTAAGGATACGTTTGCAAGTGATATTGCATGCAGAGCTAAGCAGGGATACATCCAGCTGCTGCTGTCTATTCTTTTGCACGTTCACAGATTCCTTTGGTAGGCGGTTACGTGATACATACCTACTAGCAGGTGCAAACAAGCCTGTCAAAACGAAGTTCGATACGCAATTATGCAACGTTATCTGCATCAACCATACCGACAATAGATTTGGTTTTTACCATTTACTGGAAGCGTTGTGCTCTGGTATGTTGCCAAACATTGCATCACCAATGAGAAGATACTCCTTATCATTCTCCCCATGTTCTTTGTCAAAATTATTGGATCTTCGTTTCAGATTGTACACGAGATTCGGCACATTAATGAATATGTCATCATCTGTCTTTAAAATGTAGCGGACTTGAAAAAATAATATACGATCCATTTATGGATCCTTGCATGAGATTTTTAGTTTAGTAGTATTTATATAAGCGACATGAAAGAGCGACCATCCTGGGGGAGAACTGTATCCATCAGGAGATGTCTATTGAGTGATAGAATTTTAAAAGTAAATATCCTACTAATATTATAAAAACTAAAGTTTGTAAGAATGTATGGATGGATGGATGGATGGATGTTTGTTACTCATTCACGCAAAAACTACTGGATGGATTTAAATGAAACTGTAGAATAATATAGCTTATACATCAGATTAACACATAGGGTACTTTTTATCCCGGAATTCTCGGGGGAACTCTGAAATTAACGCGGGTGAAACCGCGGGGCACAACTAGTTATTAGTATAAATTGGGAATCAATACATAAGTTCACCTACATATTATTATGTATTCTACTTACCTCGTCCATGACAATTCATTGTGATCCACTTAAGCATTGTAATAGATTTTAGAGTCAAATTATTGTATAAGTCCACAAATTTCTCCTGTATCACATCGCCATATCTCCTCACTTCGTCGTCAATTTCGGTCTGAATCGATTTCTTTTTCGGCAACCCTAGTAGGAATACAACTTTGAAATCTAGTCCATATTCAAACCTCGCTTGTCTTATAGAGTCATTATTTGAGTGGCCAAATGTTGTTTTATTTTTAATTGTAAATTTATTATGCCCTGTAACTTGTACTGGTTTATGATCTCCATCATCGTTAAACGACTCCTCTGATTCTTCACCGGGCAATTTAGCATTGATCCATTGCTGTTTTAATTTTTTCACAATTTTATCAGCCGGCATCGAGAAATTTTTATTCATTTCTTCAATCTCTGTTACCCATAGGTCCTCGAAAGACATATTGTAATTGGTGTATTTCTTCTTTATTCTACCGTAAACTTTGGAAGCAAGGATGTAATTCCGATGACTCCCCCACGAGCCTCTCACTGCCATTCGTTGATCGAAATTCTCTGTAGAACTAAATACCACGACGAGTAAAAATATATTATGGTTTTCACCCTCCCTAGAACGACATACGTATTTCGGTTCGTGTAAAGAAGTGGGGTTATTGGGTGGGACATATAATTTTGTATCTTTGCTTATGTGATGAGGCCAACCAGGAATGCTGGCACCTGAAACATAAAATACATAGGTACATATAAAAAATGTCCTTAACTACGTTGTCGATCCAATATTTGAACCACTTGCCTGATTGTTTTCTACCACTGCTGTGACTAAAATCAATATTTCGGTAACAGTAAATAGGTATGTATAGAAACAAACAGAATAGTAACAAAAGTAGTTTTGTCAAACAAGCGAATTTGGGTCGTCTGTTCTGTTCTTCCACATAATATACTTCTGGTTCGGATCTACAAGGAACATCAAATCAGATAAATATAAATAATATTATTATTATTACTGTCGCCCCCGCAGACTTAGCACCTCTGCACGTGGTAACGGCAAGCCTAGGAGCGAGATAGCGGTGTGGGCTGTCGCTGCTGTGTATATCGGCAATATCAACTTGAATGTGGACTCTACCGCTATACTTATTTCTAGATTTTGCTTCTTCTTGAGCATGATTATCCTACTGATTCTCAACAAGATCACGATACGAAGATAAAGGCTTACCTGTCAACATTACACAGTTTTAATATATTAATACAAGTTTCGTCTTGCTTTTCCAACATCATCATTATATGTATTTGTTAGCAAATTCGATTAAACTACAATTTACTTGCCAAAAGGTGTTCTACCACCGTATATTTTATAATTTTTATGGACAACCTAGGTATTTCGTAACGCAAATATAGCCTATAAGAAATGTTTATGTTTAAACTATAAATATAGAAGTCACATAGAAGGCGTTTTTTGCGTCTGTACTTATGTGTTTCCGTTTTAGTTCTTCTAAACTACATGACGGATTTTAATGTGGTTTTTATTAGGTACCTAAACTTTAGAGAAGTTCTTCCCTGTGGTTTTTTACTTATCATGCAGACTCTACGGGTGAAACGGGGAACCCAGATCATTTCGGTTTTGAAATTAGTAACTATAAGGGTTGTGGTTAAATAGGTACATCAGTTGTCATGATTTTCACATTTGTATTAATGTTAAAATTGCATAACTTCAAATTGATTTCGTATCAAAACTTTACGCTGATCTCGAACTTTCCGTCTGCAGTTGCGTTGATCACTATTTTCCTGGCGCTAAAACGAAACAGAGTTATCACAAACAGTACGATTGGAATGCTTCATCATTAATCCGTCACACCAAATATACCTATCTTACCTGCACTCGTCAGCTTTGAGTCCTAATTGTTGATACAACACACACATTCTGCGTTCTCGTTCTTGCTGCGGGAAAGAAACACTTAGGTGACTATAGTAAGTGGAAACAATCGGTATTCTTAAATAATATCAGAGTTTTTTCCTTTGTGTGTTACCTATTTTATATGTATCTTTAATATGTACACAAATACTTACCGATATATCGGTCCATATGACACGAAACGATTGTCTCTCTAACAACGTCCTCTTTATCTTTTCACTTTATCTTTCTTACAATCACTTTCATCCATCCTTCCAAAATCATTACTAAAATTTATTTTTTCGTCTAATCTAAGCGATCCTCTCTCATTTTCAGTCCCTAACTTACAACTTTCATCTCACAACGTTCTTTTATCTATCACCAGACTAGGTATTTCTAAATCTCGAACTATAAAATACGTTTTACTTTGTGAAACTGACTCCAAAAAGATATATTTAAATCTTACATCAGCTAGATTTTTCTTTTCGCATCTGAAAAAGTAAACAATATTTACATTTACAAAGCCAATAAATAAAATGTTCCGTTATCAAATTTCATCATAAAATTTAGCCAGGCTAATCTATTCCATCCATTTTCTAATTTCCACTACCAATTTGTACGTTTTCAGCAGGATCTCAGAAAATATTATTTTTTTTCTCTGCTGAATTCTTTAAGGATCCCAATCATCCATTACCAGGGGTTCTGTACTAAACAAATTTGCTATACGATCCTACAACCCTTGCCTTTTTATTCATATTGCTCATTGATTGTACATAATACCTATATATCGATGCTCTTGATGTTTGCGTTTTTAAGGATGCTAGATTTTTAATGTGCATAAGCCTACCTCCTATGAATTTTTTTTTCTTCACTAGATAATCGGCTAATTCATCTTTGCAGCATTATGTATATCCTAACTATTGCCAGATTATATCTTTGTAATTCTTATTTGAGCTATTTCGATTACTTTAGTCATACGAATTTTAGTCAGACTGTCTTAGTTTTGTGTATCAATAATTATATTATTTATATAATTAATCAATACATTAGGCAATGATTTATTTTGATTTTAAAAAACTCACTCGTCTTGCTGTTTGTATGACATCAACTGAGCGTGCAACGACCTCATCACGCGCGGTGGAACACGGTGTACGGTGACATGTGCGTGTGCGCAGCAAATATTGCAGTGTATGGCGAAAATATTCTCGAAGGTTGGGTCATTCTGAGGCGACTGCCTTGGCTTGGAATGTTTAGGGCACAAGCCTAAATAGAATACAAGTACCTATCACCAAAACTGCTCAAGTCATCATCCAACAAGAAGACAATAAATATGATCTGTGCCAGCTTAATCTTACCTGTTATATAGACGTCCTCTAAATGAAAATATTTAGTCACAAATGCAGCTTTGTATAAAGCTTGAGCTGTAGGCATTGTGAACACGTAACCGATGCCGGACAGATAAGGTGGGTACAGTTTTTTACTGTACATGTATCTGGGGCTGTACCTTAAAGCCGCAAAGATTTGTCAACTTAGATTACATTATATAGGTAGGTACACATTCACTAGCTACTCCTACTGATTTCACAAACATAAATTTCGGTATTTCTCCGGTAACTATTGTTACAACTACCTACAATACAATTTACCTCGATGACCTAATAAAAATCGGAGTAACTCTCCAGAAACTTACCACTTTATTGAGGCGTTGTGAATCGGTTGTGTGTTTTTGAATAGATGACCCAGCAACAAATGCTCTTCTTCCATTTTTCCTCCGTTGACATTTAAATCGAACGTTTGTGATATCTTCTTCAACTTCCACATTAAGTGCGGCAAGTTTACGTACATGTCGTCATCCGTTTTTAATATGTAACGAACTAAAACATTAATTTAAAGATTTAAAGTAACTCAAAATGAGGCACCTACCAATCTGTAAGTGTATCAAAGTGCCTATGACCCTTACATCTTTGGCTTAACTTTTACGAGATGTTTACAGAATTAATAATAATTGTTAGTTTGTGCCTGTGATACCTATTTGAGGTCGGTAGTCGGGACGTGACCGTCATTAATTTTAAATAAATAACGTTTGAATGCTCGTAACCTGGTAAATGGTAGCCATTTTCCAAACCCTGCATAAGGTCAGTTATAAGTTAAGCATAGGTACACTGCTATCAGGTAAAATATTATCTTCAATCTTTGAGCGCACCTTCAAGACATTTACTTCTTCTATTTTGTTCATTTACTGGCATTTATAGCAGAATATATTTTTTTAAATCATTGTTCCACTTAAAAATAAATGCATTTAATATTGAAAATTATATTTAAAAATATAATGCTAACCACTTTCATTACATTTTCTGGTTATCCATTTCAACATCATGACAGATTTGATAGTTAAGTTATGATACGTGTCTATAAAACTCTCTTGTATAATATCACCATACTTGATTACTTCTTTGCTAATTTCTTCTTGAACACCGCTTAAATTTTTGCTGTTCGATAAACCTAAAAGAAATACTAGTCTGAAATCTGGTTCCAAGTTCTTCTTGTGGGTCTCATTAAGGGTATCTGTTATGTTTAATATTGACAGTAGTTTTCTCGATTGAATAGAATCACTGGCGTGGCCATCTGAAAAACTGTCACTAAGTTTATTAGATTCATTATCAGATTTCTCAAGATCTGAATCGCCATTAACTTCACTTTCTTTGCTATTTGTTGAATATCTAGTCTCCGTATTGGCTTTTTGATAATATTTCTTTAGTGTTTTAACTATATGCGGTACTGGTACGCCAAAGTTTCTAGATTGTTCTTCTTTAACTAAAGTCTTCAGCCACAGCTCATCGTAAGTAAAATTATAATTCTTATATTTCTCTTTCATTGTTTTAAAGATTTTATACATTTCTTCAAACTGCCCATAGTTACCCCATGTTTCCCTGATGGCTACACGTTCTTCAAAATTTTCGGTTGCAGAACAAACAATGATTAGCAAAAATAACTTGTTTTTACTTTCTGTACAAATATCTGCAGGCTCAGCTATAGTAGTCACTTTGTCTGGCAGTACATATATTTTAATATCGCGATTAGTACTAGCTGACCATCCGAGAATATTTAAGTTTGAATCTTTTGTAAATACGGAACCTGAAAACATTTAGTTATCTGGCCATTTAACAGTGCTACAGGGCAATTTTGTAATTTTTGTTGCTATCATATTTCAGTTTCAATCAGAATTAGAATCAGTTGATGTTTAGGCAGTTTCAACTTGAAGTATGTTTATTGCTAGATATTGTTGTAATCGAAAAACCGCCATGTTTTTTATTGCAACCGAAAAATTATAGAAACAAAAGTTACATAATAGCCCCCCTCTGATAGCAGAATTTCTCTATCTCTTTTACCCTGCGTAAGTAAAAACTCGAATCAATTTCAACGTTATACCTAATATCTCATTTACAATTAATGCGAATGTGAGTTTGTTTGTTTGTGACGCTTTCACGTCTTAACTGCTCAAACGATCATCACTAAATTTTGAATACACATTTTCAAGGGTACAGAAAACAACATAGGATACTTTTTATCCCAGAATTCCTGCGGGAATTCCGAAATTAAACCGGATGGAACTGCATTAAATTTTGCAGACCTTCTACATGTTGTCAGGGATACAGAAAAGGAATTCTAACATAACTCTTACCTACGAATAATCCTTCAGTATTATAATAAATGTATTTGTATATAAAAACGCCACTCATAACACAGCACAAGCTTAACAGAATGATGGCTCTCGCACATATTTTCTTTCTCGATTTCAATTTGAGCAATAGAAACGGTATCCTTCTCATATCTCAAGTTATTTCAATGCAAATTATACTTTCTGATGGAATCAAAGACAGCTAGAACATTTTTGCTGAGGAATGGTAAAAAAGCTAACATAACGCATCTTTAAGACCACAGTGGTATTACCTACGTTATAGGTTTTTCTAGATATCACTGAAATAAATCGATTCTCTAAAATAATTTTACGCTACCTTTATCATGACGTCTTATGCTTGTACTAAAAGATTATATTTTGTATATTTCAGTGATTTTATGATCCGTCGTTAAAAGAATTACATACCTATCTATAATACAAAACCAGCGAGTAAGCAGAAAAATATTAGGGGAAACACGTATGTTTTATTTAAGGTAGTTTAACAATGCTTTCATTGAAAAACGTATCATTCAAGTATACTTAGGTACCTACTTCTTTATAATACTAATGTTTTAAGGCCGTAAGTTATACTTGATGAAGCTTTTACGTTAACATGGGATTAGACAAAGATTTGTATAAGTAGGAATTGGTTGTAAATAAACAAATAGGTTAGGCATAACGTTTGATCAAAGATTTATTTTTTATTTTAAACATGATTTTGATAAGTTGTGATCAGGATATTAAATACAATGGGCATGATGACAAAATTTTAATTTTTAGTTCGTCTTGTAGAAAAAAATATTGGGCACGCATTTTTTTTACGTACCTAATCAAATAACAGCGATACATTGAATTGAAATTTCGTATGACGTCACACCTAGGTACACTTTACACTTAGCTATGACGTCACAACCTCCCACTCCTAAACTATAATGCGTTTTATTCGAAAAAACAAAAAATACATGTCTATAATTTTTTTACTATGTAACTGACGGACTAAACAGAATTTTGATTTTTATACCCTGTCATCATGCCCATTTTAATATGTTCATTTTATAATAAATAACTATGTATAAGGCGGTAAATAACTAAGTACCTATGAGAATATTTTTGATATATGATATACAATAATTTGGTAAACGGTGAAAACAATAAAACTAGACCACAACACTTTGCAATCAATATAAAACACCATAATATGGGTGTAATAAACAGAGTCAATCTGGAAGGAGGGTAACAATAAAAACACATTGATATATCTAAGTACATACCTACCCAAAAAAGCAGTTACATAATTTGTGAAAAAAATAACGCCTTTGACCTCATAACGAATTCAAATGTAAATACAAGCAGTAGTAAAAAAAATATACATAATAAATAATTTCTCGGCAATGCTTGAACTTTTACAAAAAATATATAATATACTATGTATAGGTAATAAAAGTTAAACTTTGAATGGACATGATATTGAGTTCCTTTTAGCTTATCATCCCCTATCTAACTGACTCTGTATAAACTGACCGTTTCACTAAACTACGGTTTAATCTTAAACTAATTTGGTGAGATTGTTCTTTTATTTGTTCTTCGAAACATACAAACAAACTTAACACTCACTGTCGACACTTAATCTCAAATATCTGTAATCAACAAACAGTTTCATGTCGCGTTCTTTTTTCTGTAAATACAAAGAAAAATATAAATTCTTATGTGAAAAAAAAAAACAAAACAAAAAAACAAAGAAATTTCAAATTAATCATTACCACAAACCCAAAGTTATAGGGAGATGTTAGCAGAGACAAAGCAAAAATTTAAAATTATTTACATTAGAATATAACAACCACCAACATGGAATTTAACAAACCAACACCAACATTAAATTTGACGATCCAATGCCTACACTAAATCTGCAAAACCAGATTATGGCAAATTTTTTCACCAAAATTGAGCAAACTAATTCCAGTTAAGAGTTAATAGATATGCTAAACAGTAATGTGAAGTCCACAAAATTTTCTAGAAGTTAAATAAGTAGGCACCTATACCAAATATACATTAATTATCGCACTTACAGGTACAAAGTGTGCTACTCATGCTTAAACTAAGCATATCAGCCTAGTTTTGTAGTGCCACTATCAAATAAAATACGTTTGCCATTTAACTATAACATGTACCGCAAAATCATTTGAACTTAATTTTTCTATGGCTTTTGGCTATATTTAAGATATTCACCACCACATTTCAAAACTTAGATATACCTTGTAAAGAAGGGATTTGACTACTGCGCAAATATCCTACATGAAAAGCACCATGATTAAGTCATCCATGTAAACGAACCTAAAATCTAGTCTACCCAATATTATGTCTACACTACACTTGCTCAATTAAAAATGTTAAACTTTACCAAATACAACATTCCATAACAACAAAATAACAACACCAAACACTATACTATAATACTTGAATTATAATATAAATAGGCACTTTGTAGTATGACATGTACTTGATGAAATGCCTCTTTAAAGTCCAAAAATACACAATTTTTAATAGATTTTACAGATAATTTTAATTTCTTCACAAACTGAACGTTAAGATCAATGTGTCAAAAGTTCATAGCTTTAACATCCAATAGTATCGAACTTTACCAACTTCATTTCATTTTGATTTAACTTTTCGTTTATTTGGAAAATTAACTGCTATAAAAACCCAACATACATAATTGTTAATCGGCAGTCAGACTAGAGGTTTGTTTTTTACCTAAATATACCTAAGAATAATTCTAAGTAATACATTTTATCGAGTATCTGTTCAGATTACAACTACTACATCACAATTTATGAAATTAAAAGTCAGTCTTTCTAAATTATTGGAAAACTACAGCAATAAGTCGAAAGTATTTAAAATTAAGTAATGCAAGTTTCTTGTTACGGCAACTTTTACTTGAGGGACGATTAATACAATTTCATAAATAAGCCACGTACCTAATTAAAATTCATATTTTAAAGTGCATGAAAACCAGCACCAAAGCAAAAAACGAGCAATAATTAATAATGCAGAGACTACATAAACAAGTACATCACGTCATACAATAAGTTACGACTTCTGAGGCTAAGTTATTACATTTGCAATGTATTTATTACCTCTCAATCAAAAACACAATATGTCAACATTTAACGATAACCCAATCATTAGTTTACAAGTTTCAGTAGTTTTAGTGACGGTACTTTTGCATTCGTTAGCATCAAAACTTATTGGGCGGTCTGCTACAATATAAGAGCCTATTCCACCACATTTTAGTTAAACTGGTATCAGTTTAACAGCACAAAAATCTCGTACAAAACTTGAATATTTGTTTGCAAACGACGTAATTATATTACATTAGCTAATCACAAAGACCTAAGTTCAATCTAGATAAAACATGTACTTTACAATATTAGAAGTGGTGAAAAAGGATCTCATATCAATATTTTGTTAGTATGTTATAGTTGTTACGTCGCTTTGGCTTCTTTAGCTTTTTTAATAGCGATCTTTTTGAATTTCTTCAATGTTTCCAGCCTCTTCAGCCGATCTTGTCTTACCTGTGTTAACCGCTTCCTTTCACATCTGTAACGAAAGTGAATTTGCATTTAATTTTATGTGGAATGCACTAATATTTTATATCATTATTAATCAAAAAATTTTGTCGGTCGGTAAATTTTTTTTTGTTAAAACTTTTGTATTGTTTGTAAAGAGCTGTTATCTATCTATCTAAGTGTCACTCACAGATCCTGCACGTCCGGCAGCAGCAGCTGCGCGTGCAGCGCGCGCATCTGGGCGGGTGGCACGCGGTGCGTGGTGGCACGTGCGTGCGCGCAGCACGCGAGCTGCGCGCGCGCCGGCGCCGCGCGGTACGAGAACAGCGGCTCGTCGCGCGGCGCGATGCGTGGCCGGGCGCGGTGCGCGCACATACCTGCGCGAGCGGGCCGTCTTAGCCGAGTTGAGGATCGATAATCGTTAAACTAAGGAACGGATTGTCGTGTCACGTGGTCACGGAAAAAATCAGTCAAGTGCAACGTGTCAGACTTCGCACATTTAGGGTTCTGTACCAAATGTATGATTGCTGAATTAAAAAAAAAACATCGAATTATCAATATGTTGGTATTTATTTATTTATTTAGTACACAAAACAGTTTACAACCGAAAATAAAACAATAAATACATTCACAAAAGTAAAAGAGCTAGATTGCATTTGTTGATAAAGTATACGTAAAAAAAATTAACACCAAGTTTAAAGTTTAGAGGTCAATGAGAAGTTGGAGAATGCTTCGGTACAAAATGTTGTAAAGACAAAAATACAGTTTTTTCACTCAGTGAACTCTATCCAACGATACCCTACTCAATTTGGTAAATGAACAAAAAAAAAATTGCGCCTCCTTTTAGCTGTATGAAAGACCCCCTTAAAAATTCTTAAAAATCTTTTTTGACAATTTGTATAGCTTTGGGTCATCAATATACATATACTGTACGAATTTGAAGACCTGTATCTTCTACGGTTTGTCTGTAAAACGCGTGAGACAGACGACAGCCAGACGGATACGCGAGTGACAGCAATAGGGCTCCGTTTGGACTCTTCGGGTACGGAAGCCTAAAGATTGAACTTGACTGGACGATTTCTACGTGAACAGATCGCATGACGATACATTCCATAGTTTAATAGTATGTAGATTGCATAATCCTGATCAGTGCAGCAGGAGTGGTGCAGTTTTCATGACTGAAATCGGTATTCAAGATCCTTACCAGTGATGTAAACGTCCTCCAAATGGAAATAGTTGGTTCTCAACGCGGCTTCGTACAACGCGTGCGCCGCGTGCGCCGACATCGCGTACCCCGTGCCCGACAGGTACCTGGGGTACACCCGCCCGCCGTACATGTAGCGGGGACTGTACCTGGAACGAGGAATTGGATCTGGTGGAACAAGTGACCTGGAGAGGGGTTGTACTGGGGTTAACTGGGCTGTGCCTGGAACGAGGAGTTGGATCCGGTACAACAAGTGACCCGAAAGAGGTTGCACTGGGCTTAACTAGAGCGTATGGGGTGAGCGGATGGCGCTTTGGTTGTCCCCTCCATTAAATAAGTGATGTTTTTAGCAACATTCTAACATCCCCCCCCCCATAGTGATACGTGGGGGAATTTTACACACCTCGATACCCAACATCACGTGTATTTTTTTGGCACTTACAAAGTATTTTAAAAATTAGGAAATTATAAAAGCGTAAGTGAGTTTGTTTGTTACACTTTCAGGCCTTAACGCCTCAACCGATCATCATGAAATTCTGCATACAAGTTGTCAGGGGTACAGAGAAGGACATAGGATACTGTTTATCCCAGAATTCTCGCGGAATCTCCGAAATCGCCGCGGGAGAAACCGCAGGGAATAGTTAGAAAAAAAATACACACAATATTTCACTATATATACTACATAGAATTACATACATATTATGTAACCCCAAAACGGCAGGCTTTTATCGGGTTTAATCCCAAGCACCTAGTTGATTGCCCATCTACATATATTTACATCTTGGAATAGGGCGTTCCCGAAGGAATTTCAAGAATTGAGGTGGAGGGGACAGCTGGTAGTGAAGATTCACGAAGCAAGGCTATTTAGAGCATCGTTACGGGTAATTTAGATCTTGGAATAGGACGTAGGGTACTTTTAATATAACAAAGGAGAATAACAAAGTGTTCCCGAAGGTATACCGGGAAGAGACGGTGGAAGAACAGCTAGTAATAAAGAAATATGGTTACCATTTATCGTGGGAGTTATGGACGGGCCTCGCGCCGCATATCAAACCGCCAATAAGCAAATATTCGGTCCTCTTATAACCTCCATGGTCGTTGTCAAAATGCTGCGACCTGTTTCTCAGGTTGCGCACGAGGTTGGGCACATTGACGTACATATCGTCGTCTGTCTTCAGAATGTACCGCACTGGAATAGGAGATGAGAGGTAAGGTCTTACGATCAACTAAATATTTTTATGTATACCAATATTATAAAGAGGTAAAGTTTTTGAGTTTGTGGACCTTGCTAGGGGTAACCGTCTGGAGTCTGATCCATCCTAGAGTCTGGTTCTACTGAAGCGATTTTGAAAATTCTTTCACTTATAGGAAGCTACGGTAGTCCCGAGTGACATAGGATACTTTTATCCCGAAATTCCTGCGAGAACTCCGAAATTACCGCAGCTAGTGACAAATAAAGCGACCGAGCTTCGCTCGACATGACGATAAGTGTTACCAAAAACTATCATCAAATTATGTTTCTTAAATAAAGCTAAACGAACGTTAAAAATTCTTCAAACAAAGTCCACTCACCGCTCTCATTGCAGTTGTAAGTGATCCATTTCAACATCATGATAGATTTCAACGTTAAATTATTGTACGAATCTATAAAACCTTCTTGTATTATGTCGCCGTACGTCGACGCTTCCTTGTCGATCTTATCTTGAACATCTGTGACGTTCCCCTCAGATGGCAACCCCAATAGAAACACAAGTTTAAAATCTGGCATCGGATTTTCATCCCGCATGGATTCTTTGTTTAAGAAAGGCTTTGCTAATTTCAACAGATTCAATACTTTCTCTAAATTTGGACTTTCTTCGTAACCTTTTGGTGGTATCCTCATGATGTTGCTTTCATATTCATAGTCATAGTTTTGAGTTTCTTCCGGTTCAGATTCATCTCCCAATTCCTTATTCATATCGAATTCATCTAACATCTCATTATCATCTTCTTCTTCATTAGCAAATCTCTTCTCTGGAGTAACAGGTACATCATCAGTCTTAATTGTTTCCATATTCTTCTGTAACGCTTTAGCTAACTCAGGCAGTAACTGCCCGAAACCAGATATGTTCCTTCTCTTTCTTGTACTAGTATAATTTACATTATCTACCATATTATCTGTTTCGTTGTACAGATCATGTGTGAAGTTGTAACTTTTGTATTTGTTTCTGATGGCATTATTAATTTTGAACAGTTGCAAATACGTTTTGTAATCCCCCCAGGTTTCTCTTATAGCTCTCCTACGGTCGAAGTTTGTTGTCGACGAACATACTATGATGAGGAGGAATATACTGTTCTTTTTGTTTCTATCGTCTTTTGGGCAAACGTCTTTTGGTTCGTGGATTGTAGTCACGTTGTTTGGTTGGACGTATATTTTTGTGTCTCTGTTAGTATTCACTGACCAACCAGCTATACCTAAAAAATATTTACTATAAAGAATTAGCTCTCATAACCAATTCGAATTCCTCCACCTTGAAATGTCACATAATTACAATAAGCTAAGAAAAGGTGAAGTACCTCTTAAATATAACTTTACAAAGACAATATTTGATGAAAATACGTTAGCACATGCCATTAGTATATGGATATGGTCCTAACGTATTTTAAAGGCATATTTAAGGAGGAAAACATTTGCCAAAGCATATTTTAGTACTTGAATAAGCGTTTGATTAGTAACACCATCCACCATCAACGAAAATGTCTACCTACTTGTTATTCTACACCTCCACCAAAGCCAGGGAACTAAGACAAAAAAAGCATATTATTTTGTCCGGTCAGGACTATCTAGGAAGAGAATTCAATTACACTTCAGACCAGGTCATCAGCTGCTCTTTTAAAATAAACGCCCTCAGACAGAGTAAAGGCATTAGTGTTGTTAATCATTCAGTCATTCAGATTTCATGGAAAATACCGGAGATTTTCTTTAACCGCTCGAACCAAGTCAGTTGAGGACGCACGACGCGGTCTTGCTCCGTCAGAACTTCATTCGATAGCGCATCTACCATTATGAATCTTGTATCTGGATATAATCAAGAAAGACAAATGTCGTCAGACGTCATCTAAAGCTAATCAAGCTATACAAGTCAAGGTAATCGAAGAAAAATATTGTCCTACACTTTTTTGCGACTACCAGGCAGCCAGCACTCACAGGTGGTAGCAGCACGTGCGCGCTCCACCTGGGATAGTACCACCTCCTCGCCCTTATATTCCGTGGAGCATTCGCGCTGTGTCACGCGATTACCAGGCACCCAGCACTCAGAGGTGATAGCAGCACGTGCGCGCTCCGCCTGGGACAGTATTACCTCCTCGCCCTTGTATTCCGCGGAGCAGCCGCGCTGTGTCACGCGATTACCAGGCACCCAGCACTCAGAGGAGACAGTACCACCTCCTCGTCCTTTATTACACGGAGCAGTCGCGCTGTATCGCGCGACTACCAGGCACCCAGCACTTGCGAGGTGGTAGCAACGCCTATTGTCATTGTTATAGCGTTAGTTCAATGATACCAACCTTTGGACATTTGATCGTTGGCTTTATTATACACAGGTATGTACATCAGCACGCAGAATAATATCATTCCAGTGCTGATTAGCAAAAATTTCGCTAGATATGTGAATGTGGACTTGCGTCGCTCTTCCGTCTTCGCCTCGGGTACGTATGCCGCGAAACGACGGTAACGGTCGTATCTGTGATGGAAAAATAAACAGGTGTTAGGGCTGGGCTTTGATGAATTCAGTCATGTCAGTCTGGACTCTGGATTAATTATGTAGTCTTGTAATGGGGATGTTGACTACTTTTGAAAATCAAAATTCTAATTAGTCCGTCGGTTAGAAAATAAAAAAAATAATACACGTATTTTTTGCTTTTTCAAATAAATTAAAATATACAGAGATAAAGCGCAAGTTTAGGGTGAGGGGGTCGTGACGTCACTAACCGCTAAAACCGCCATAAAAACTATCCGTCAAGTGACATCACGCAAAATTTCAGCTCAATGTATCGCCGTTATTTTTTGATTACGTAAAAAAATAAAAAAATACGTGTCCAATATTTTTTATTAATCGAACGGACAAGACGGACTAAAAAAAATTAGTCAACACGCCTATTATGTCAATGGTTAGCCAAAATGGGATAAGCGAGATATTTGCAGACTGGACTGCCGATTCTGAACTTAATAATTATGGTTAGAATTGGCAGCCCATTCTGCAAAATATATCGCTTATCCTATTTTAGCTGTGTGGCTGTTATATTAGGATCTAGGTTACACTCTATGTGATAAATGGGGTAAAATTGATAAATCTTTCGCATTAACTTTGCTGCGATACTGGTTGACTCACTACATAAGATGCAAAGCACTCCGACATACTATGTGAGATTAGTTTAATATTTATCTGACTTTTATAACAAAGTCGACCTATACAACCCATTTAAAAAATAAAAAATAATATGATAAAAAATTATTTTATGTCGAAAAAATGTAAACTTTAAAAGTTATTTAACATTAGTTTGGAGGTGATCTATCTACGAAATTCCAAGCGCTACGCCCGCGCCTACCGGTTCGAGTTTTTTTGCTGCGGGCGGCGTACGCGCCTAATATTGTATTATAAATAATTCAGACATGGGCTAGTAAAAATGAAAAAATATAACGTATATTAAAACATAGTGCGATCAATTCGCTAGTTGATTCTGAGCAAACTACTTTCTAGTTTTCAGTTAATTCATTAACACGTTGTATAGCTTGCCTAACAGAGCTCCATAATCCTTATATTTCTGTGTGAATTACTTGTCTTTAGCGCATCGCCGCCGATCGCTGCCGTGGCACGCTCATTGCGCTCGCTTTGTTCGCGCATCTTGGTCAACAGTGCGGTCCTATCCAGACCTTGCGTGCATGAGTCGACCAGTATCATAAATGGTGCGTACAGACTATGTGACATGTTAGATAACTTGTGTTATATAACACGTGTACATTATGTAACCATTGTTTTACAACATTGCAACATAAACAAGACTGTACACATTAGAATAACAATGCAATATAACACTGTTATATAATCATTGTCGTTTCTCGTTCTTCAGTGCTATTTTATCCACAATATCGTCGCTGAGAGGACGTTTCATTAGGTGCGGCAGCGACTGTTTTACTTTTAAATAACAAAACAAAAAATACTAATGTAACTAAGTTATATAACATGTTATATAATGAAACATTTTGTATAACAATGTTATATATAACATAAAGTTATGTTATGTAGTCTATACGCACCGATGGCAAAGTGAAATGTAAAAAAAATATCACTTTTCACCGCTTGAACGTTTTTGATCGTTGACCTTTGTCAGGTGCAACTCCTCACCTGTACGAAAGTATAGGACTCTCGTCGCTGTCAATTCCCGAAGAGTAATTCCTGCCCTCGTCATCTTGCCAACTGTCTTTGTCGCCATACAAGTGTGCCATGTACCCGGGACGTCTGACAATGTATAAATAGACATGCATTTTTAAGTTTATCTTGTACTAGTTGGGCCCCGCGGTTTCACCCGCGTTAATTTCAGAGTTCCCGCGGGAATTCCGGCATAAAAAGTACCCTATGTGTTAATCTGATGTATAAGGTATATTATTGTAAAGTTTCATTTAAATCCATTTGGTAGTTTTTGCGTGAAAGAGTAACAAACATCTATCCATCCATCCATCCATACATACTTACAAACTTTCGCGTTCATAATATTAGTACTGTTCCTTGCGGTTCGACCCGAGTTAATGTTGGAGCTCCCGCTGGAATTCCGGGATAAAAGTACCCTATGTTTTTGTCCAAAAAGTACCCCTGAGCCTGAACGTGTATGTAAAATTTTATGTTGATCGGTTGAGCCGTTAAGGCGTGAAAGCGAAACAAACAAATTGAAATTCGCATTTTTATAATAGTAACGATTATATCCACAAAGAGAATATAGAAAATATAAGAGTAACCAACCACAAAAAAGAGCTTTTAAATTATTATTAAATTATTTTCTGTCTGTCGTTTGTCGGTCTGTTCACGATAATCTCCGAATCTACTGAACGGATTGTCATGCGGTTTTCACAGGTGGATTAAACTTAGCCTGGAGCTACATATAGGCATTGTTTCATTGAAATCGAATACAATAAGCGAATGACATAAAAAAAACAAAAGAATGTCGGGCAAAAAAAGTTATCAGTTAGAAACCGCGGGGCACAGCTAGTCTACAATATGTACCTACACTTGATCGCAATCAAAAAATAACGGCGATAGGTACATTGGAGTTGAAAATTTCGCGTGACGTCACAACTCACAACCCGGTGCAGTTTATACTGAATAATGACGTCACGAGTCCCCCGCCCTAAACTTTAATGCGCTTTATCTATATATTTATTTTCATTAATTTGAAAAAGCAAAAAATACGTGTCTATCATTTTTTATTTTCTAACTGACGGACTAGTTAGATTTTTGGTTTTTCATAATTATGATTGTCTTCATCTTTGTAAATAAAAAATCATGTTTGTATGTCTGTCCTCTATGCGTTTCGAAACCATTGGTCCGATTGCGATGAAACTTTGGCGGGTTGTTCTGCCTGCATCCGCAAAGGTCCCTGATCCCAAAACTCACGCGGGTGAAACCGCGGGCCACAGCTAGTCTACAATATATACAACGTGTTAATGAATTAACTGAAAACTAGAAAGTAGTTTGCTCAGAATCGACAAGCAAATCGATCGCACTATATTTTAATATAGGTTATATTTTTTTCATTTTTACTAGGCCATGTCTAAATTATTTATAATACAATATTTAGCACGTACGCCGCCCGCAGCCAAAAATATCGAACCGGTAGGCGCGGGCGTTACGCTTGGTATTTCGTAGATCCAAACTACTCCTCCTCACCTCCAAACTAATGTTGAATAACTTTTAAAGTATAAACTTTTTCGACATAAAATATATTTTTATGATATTATTTTTTATTTTTTTAAATGGGGTGTATCAGGTTTTCAGTTAATTCATTAACACATTGTATACTTGATCGCAATAAGCAATTGGTCTCCAGGGTATGAAAAGCAAAATTCTAATTTGTCCGTCGGTAATGTCTTG
This sequence comes from Zygaena filipendulae, assembly GCA_907165275.2. Taxonomy (NCBI): domain Eukaryota; kingdom Metazoa; phylum Arthropoda; class Insecta; order Lepidoptera; family Zygaenidae; genus Zygaena; species Zygaena filipendulae. The sequence goes on along the minus strand of OU015677.1, from coordinate 5,065,457 downwards.
TGACGTCACACGAAATTTTCAACTCAAGATACCTATCGCCGTTATTTTTTGATTACGTAAAAAAAGAAAAATTCGGGTTCAATATTTTTTATTAATCTACACGACGACGGACTAAAAAAAAATTTGGTCAAGTAGCCAATTACGGTAATTCGGTTCAAAATTACACCACACAAACGGCCTATATAATCGATAAAGCGTTACCATTACGACGCGAGTTATTTTTAACAAAGGCAATGTTAATGTAGTTGCATACCAACCACAGAGAAAATAAATTAACTAGAGAAGACATGTAGGCGGGGCAGACGCAGACGCGCCACGGCTGAAAAGAAGTTGTAGTTGTTGAAGAAGTAGAACAAACGCTCTAACTTGCCCAAAAATTCTTTTGCTAGTAAATATCCCAAGTATATTTATCACAATATTCCCAAAACTGTGAATTTTGTAAAACAGTGAGTGAGTAAGTAAAACGTAACCATAAAGCGTTTAATACATTTCTTTACGTTAATGAATGCTTTAGTGCGTGACGAATAGTTATGTGTGCGAAAATCACCCGGCGACACTGGTTTTCACCTGTTTTCATACAAAAATTTGATGACGTCCCTTCTATCAGTTATTTTCTGTTCTGTGTTGTATACCGACATACCCACTCGTCGGTCGTCGGTATTTCGAATTGGTATTTGTATATAAATTGAGATGTCGAAACAGATAAAGGTTGCCAGCGCAACAATTTAATATTATAATATCCTACATAAAAACACAAGTAAGTACCTACTCAATTTTATTAATAACTAGCTGTGCCCCGCGGTGTCACCTGCGTTAATTGCGGTTCTCCCGCGGGAATTGGCTACCTGACAAAAATTTTTTTTTTAGTTCGTCGTGTAGATTAGTAAAAAATATTGGACACGTATTTTTTCTTTTTTTACGTACTCAAAAAATAACAGAGATACATGGAGTTGAAATTTCGCGTGACGTCACAATTCGGTGCGGTTTGTATGGCGCTTATAATGAATATTGACGTCACGAGCCCCCCACCCTAAACTTTAATGCGCTCTATCTATGTTCATTTGCATTAAATTGAAAAAGCAAAAAATACGTGTCTATTATTTTTTTATTTTCTAACTGACGGACTAATTAGAATTTTGATATTCATACCTTGGAGAATACCCAATTCTGCGATAAAAAGTACCCTATGTCCTTTTTACTTTTTAGTAGGTACTTACTGGAGCTTTTATCTATACCTCTATACTAATATTATAAAGAGCTAAAGTTTGTGAGTTTGTGACGTTGTAGGGGGTAATCTCTGGATCTACTGAACCGATTTTGAAAATTATTTTACCAATAGGAAGCCAGGTTATTTGTGAGTATACGATGTATTTTTTTTTTAGTTCTAAGAAATAATAAAGTGTAATATTAGGAGATTTTCACGAAACGCCTTTACGAAAACTTTTCTAGATAGGTATAAAAAGATCCAAAACAGCCTGTTTTTATCGCAGAATGACTGCAACCTATAGATAAAAAATTCAAGATTTGATTTACCTACAGAAATAAAAAGGGATTAATTAAAGTTAAAGGATTAATTAAAGGGATTAATTAAAATTAAAGTTTAATCTCAACGATTGCGCGCGTCAAGCGCGCTCCACATTCGCGCGCGGTTCGCGCGCGAAGCCGCGAAACAGCCGCGAAACACCGCGCGAATGTGGGGAGCGCTTTAGAGCATTTTTTTTTTTCGTTTATTTCGCCATGCGCGAAAGCACACGTCGTCACTTTCTCTCGCATGCAGTCACATAATTAAATTAGCTATCAGTCTTTTTACGGTTTCTTAATTTAAGATATAGAGCCATAAATAGCTTATCAAATTTCAGAATTTCCTCAGTAACTCGTAACTCAAGTAATCAAGGATTTATTAAAATGAGTCCAGCAGCTTTCGCGTGATGCGCTCGAACTTAGGTAGGAAAACTGACAAAAAAAAAACGAAAAATAATTCTTGTAGATGACTTTATTGTACCTACCTGGGTTCCCTCAGTCTTTTTCTATTTTCTTCAATGTACAGACACGACACCATAGATTTTTGTAAATATGTATTGTTTATATTTATTATTTAATCAAAATGCCTTGCACGTGACTATGTTAGGCAACTTGTTTTATATCTACCTACCTATGTCTGTACTTCATACAGCCAGTTTCTGGTTTTCTACACACAACACATCATGCCAAGTAGGTAAAGTAGGTCTTCGATAGACCAAAACAAGACGTGGTTATACAATCGTGTTTTCATAGCTACTCAGCCATTAAAAGTCCCACGTTATTTTTATTAAACAATAGTTACTAGCAAACTTAAGATAGGTAAACAATGACAGAACATGGCTTCAGAAAAGACACAAGGCCTTGACACTAGATCATGCACCAAGAAAACTGCAGATGCAGAAAAATGCACAAATCTAAATAAATATTAGGTATAAACATGTTTTACGAAATTGACTTACACAAAATGATGTTCAATTCACAATCTTAATGTAAAACTAGTGTTTGTTCATCAGTAATAGTAGTAGTACCGGTTGATTGTTCAATTTGCGATATTATTTATAGTTTTACATCGCAAATGGTATGATTAAATTGTGACTATCAACCAATTACCAAACACGTCCGTCCTACACGCACAGTTCACGATCGCTGACAGCTGACGGCTGACCGGCGTGACCGCTGACGCTGACAGTTGACACGCTGACAGTTGTCAATTGACAAGTCTCGTCAAACAAAGCTCTTTTTCTTCTTTTTTTTTTTATTAAATGGCAACTTTTAAGTAATTGTGCCAATGACAATGTGTGAATTGATAGACAAAGCAACGCGATTGAATTAAAAAAAAAAAACCGATATATTTTGAAATCATGAGATTTCCAAAATAAAATACAGATTGGCAAATTGGCACTAACACTTGCTGACATTTTCAAGTTTCAACTGCGCCTGTTGCCACCAAAAAAAGAAGCATAAAGAAAAAGAAATTCTACATGGAAGTACCTTTACATAAATGAAAGAAAAAAGCCTATACCTATCATAACGTAATGGAAAATGCTCTGAGTGGAAAAGTAAGGTATTTTTTTTAATTTTGGCTCATTTATTATTTAGCTGTACTTACCTTTGAATAAAATTAATTTTTTTTTTTTTAATGCAAGAACTTTTTCTACGTCGTTGTAGGCAATCATGTCAAAAAAATATTAAAAAACCGTTCCATTTCACGTAGGATTTATTTTAATGGATTTATCTACAGGCTCATACTATTGTTATTATTTACATAAGTTTTGTAAAAAGATTCCTACCTAGTACCTACTTAGTTAGTAGGTTATTTTTTGTACAATTTTCATCTATTCAAAGATTTTTTTAAACTTTAGACTTTATTGTGATAACGTGAAAATTAAACCATCAAGAGTGAATCGGAGCGTATCTTATATTTACAAAAAGTACTTGGTTTGAGTAAATTTTTATTTTGTAATAAAAATTAAAAATGACTTCAAGCGTGTCCAAGTCACAAATTTTATCCTTATACAAAATACTCTTAAGGGAATCCCAAAAAATCTCAAACTACAATTTTAGGTGTGTATTTTCGATGATAAATGTTTTTTAATGTAACCTTGAAATTAAAACAGTCCCTAAATACAGCAAATTAACAACTTATGTATTACTAAAATTGTGTTTCAACACACCCTCTGCTAATGCTATTATTATAAACTAGCTGTCCCCCGTGGTTTCACCCGTGGTAATTTCGGAGTTCCAGGATAAACTATATATATAAACTTTCCTCATGAATCACTCTATCTATTGGTGAAAACCGCATGAAAATCCGTTCGGTCGTTTTTGAGTTTATCTTCATTTTATACTATGTAAACAAGATTAACTTTCGCTCGTTACTACCTACATATTGTTAGAACATGAACACTTTTTTAACCTATTTTCAGATCGTATGCAGTGAGACGAGTAACAGATGCTTTTAAAGAGAACAAATCGCTAACTGACGCCAAGGAAATTACAAAGCACTATGATTTCGCTAAGGAGAACTTAGCTATCATTCGACGTCAGGTCAGACCATTTATAAAAGTAATAACTCTATAACATGTACAGGCTTCTGAACCACCAACAGAATCGGAACTCTAATGGCCATATTTATACAAAAAGATCACATTGATCTTTCATTACATACAAGTTGAAGTACATCCCTAATTGGACGCAGATAAGCAATAACATGTTAACCCACAAAACGAAGTTGTTGATTCCGAACGATTTATTGAGATTTAGAGAATGTTTTTTAATTATTTGTTTACCTCATTACATTGTTTAAATATGTAACTAAATATTGAACATAAAAATTGTTGACACAAAATGGTGCTATAATTTTAAAACTTTAATTTACTCAAAATTTCTCCAGTGTGGGTTAACACACTATTGCTTATCTATGTTCAATTATGAACAGTTTAAATTTTGCATTTCACAATCATGTTCAACCAAAAATGCTTAAGTCTGAAATTGACAGAAACTAGTTTTGGTTTCAATTGTTAGACACTATAAGGTAATGTTTTGAATGGATTCACATGTATATTGCCTATCAGAGACTGTGTAAAAATTTAAACTGTGTTCAATTTAGAACAGGGCCGAAGGCAATATCTCATTTATACTTATGTAAAATTAAGATTTATTATAAAATTAACAAAGAAGGAATGTTATTTTTAACAAATAATATACCTACTTTTAAAAGAACCTATTCGTAACACCCATTTCTAACCCTCGGGCCTCACTAACGGGAAACGTCAATGCCTATCATCGCGATAATAATTGAGTTAATTTTTTGTGTAGTAGTGTGGCCGCTTCAATGCATTAATTCTCGCGTTAATCTCTTTTTACCGCCACTTGAGCCTCGCCTAATGAGAAACGACATTGTAAATGGCGTTGTCAAATTATCGCGTTAAATTGTGACTACACCTACGTCAAACGTCCATGAACGCGATAATAGGCTAGTTTCCTGGGTAAAAAAATCAAAATACTATTTAGTCCGTCAGTTAGATAATAAAAAAATAAAAGACACGTATTTTTTGCTTTTTTAAAATAATGGAAATATGCATAGATAAAATTAAAGTTTAGGGTGGGGGACTCGTGATGTCACAGCTCGCTATAACGTGCGAACAAACTGTAGCGAGGCGTGACGTCATGTGAAATTTCGACTTGATATATCTCCGTTATTTTTTGGTTACATAAAAAATAAAAAAATAAGTGTCCAATATTTTTTAATAATCTACAAAACGGACTAAAAAAAAATTTGGAAACTAGCCTATTAACGGCATTTTCCGTTAGTGTGTCCCCAGAATAACAGACCATATAGAAGGTTATAACAAAAAATCTCAAAAGATGCCTACTATAAGCACTTTGTTATTGACTTCATCTGCAATAGTTTGTTGGCTATAAGACCAAAATATACCATGCGATTCTAATGTTCTCTTTCTTCCATACAGGCAACAATCGGCAACATGTACGCAACTGAGAAGCTAATTATTGAGAACATGTAATGAGAAGTCAAGAAAAATTAATTATTATCAAAGCTTAGTCAAGTGTTAATTCAATAAGTCAAGATTAAGTCAGCACAATGCTTAATTTAAAAAATCATAATTGACACTACACTTATTAAAAACTAGCTGTTCCCCGCAGATTCATCCGCGTTATTTCCGGAGTTTCCGCGGAAATTCCGGGTTACAATATAGCCTATCATACTCAGGGATAATGTAGCTTTCTAAAGATGAAAGAATTTTCGAAATCAGTCCAGTAGATTTGGATTTAAATCGTAACAAGCAAACAAACAAACAAACAAAATATCAAATTTTCCTCTTTATAATATTAGTATAGGCAAAAAGCATCAGGTGAGGTATGGGTTTCCCTGCACTTAAAATGATAGCAAAATAGAGAAACTTCCACTTCTTTTTCTCATCACAACCTGCCCCCTTAGCTAAGTTGGCATTCTATAATAATCGAAATCATTATGTCATGTGATCATGCAAAACAGGACTTTTGATTGGGCGATTTTACATGACCATGTGACATGACAATTCATCCTTTAGTTTTCTATGTGTTAACAATAGGGATGTTGACGATTTTTGAAAATAAAAAATTCTAATTAGTCCGTCAGTTAGAAAATTAAAAATCATTAGACACGTATTTTTTTTATTTTCCAAATAAATGAAAATACACAGAGATAAAGCGCATTAAAGTTTAGGGTGGGGACTCGTGACGTCACATACCGCTACAAGCCGCCATACAAACATTGGTTAGTGACATCACGCGAAATTTCAACTCAATGTACCGCAGTTATTTTAAGATTACATAAAAAAAAATACGTGTCCAATATTTTTTATTAATCTACAAGACGGACTAAAAAAAATTTAGTCAAATATAGCCTATTCTAGATTGTCAACTTTAGGGAGCCATTAGGGAGGAGTGGCGGCGTGTTGTGAAGCTTGCCACCAACACCTAAAGTGATGACCACGACCGCTCTGTTAAGAGTGACACCGACCAAGAAGATTGTCAACTTAGAAGAGGGGCTGGCTGGTATTCCCTTTTATACACAGAATATGCATTTTGTGTCAAAGTTGAAGAGAAAACATTGAAATGGCTATTTCATAAAAAACATCCTTCAATGCGTTGACTAATTTTTATTTTTTAGTCCGTCGTGTAGATTATTAAAAAATATTGGACACGTATTTTTTCTTTTTTTACGTAAACAAAAAATAACGGCGATATATTGAGTTGAAATTTCGCGTGACGTCACTATCCTGACAGTTTGTATGGCGGTTTTAGCGGTTAGTGACGTCACGAGCCACTCACCCTAAACTTTAATGCGCTTTATCTCTGTATATTTGAATTTATTTGAAAAAGCAAAAAATACGTGTCTATTGTTTTTTTATTTTCTAACTGACGGACTAATTAGAATTTTGATTTTCAAAAGTAGTCAACATCCCCATTGTCTCCTCCTTACTGACCTCGAATATATCTGTTATCGGATATAAAGTAATCTGTTGGTTAACAAAATACAAATTGGGTTGTTAACTAAGAAATATAACAAAAATAAATTGGATACAGCCACAGTAAAAAAATTCATTTACAATCAAATGGACTGTGATAAAAGGAAAGAAAAAAAAATGTACATAAATTATTATTATGCTGAATTGTTAAAAAAAAAAAACAGGAAAATTGATTTTTACTATGTAAATTTAGCTACAGCAAGAGTAAAATCAGTTGTGCTCACAGTCGAGTGTTTACGACAGTAGGTATATTATGTTATAGATGAAGCCTCATTAAGTTTTCCTCCTTATAATACCTCTCTATATTTGTTATACAGGGTGTCTCCAAAATTTTTATAGCAAACATCGCGTTCAAGTCCCGCGTAATTTACAAAATATAATGTTTATAGTACCTACATCACTGAATAGAATGTATTTGTAGACATCCTGTGTATCAGAAACATGTATACGTATTCTCTGCATTTCACCATAAGTATCTAATTTACTTATTTTTGTTTAATGTAGAACACCTTGTAGTAAACTGTTGATTTTTTCAATAAAATTGTAAATAGCACTGATCGTTTTCTATCCTTCATAAGCATAATATCATTTAAGAACTACATACATACAGCCGAACACGGAACCTCCTCCATTTTTTCCGATGTTGGTTAAAAGTTACAGAACAAATTAATATTATTAACTAGCTGTTCTCCGCGGTTTCACCCGCGGAAATTTCGGAGATCCCGCAGGAATTCCAGGATAAAAAGTACCCTATGTCCTTTTCTGTAAGTGACAATGTGTATGCAAAATTTCATGAGATTTCACCGGCGTAAGTTTGGAGTTCCCGCGGGAATTCTGGGTTGAAAAGTATCCTATGTCCTTTTGTGTTTCTCTGACAAAGTGTGTACAAAATTTCATAATGATCGGTTGAGCCGTTATGGAGTGAAAGCGTAACAGACAGACACACAGTTACTTTTGTTAGTGGGGATTCAAAATCTATGAAGCAGTGAACTCATACAAGCTAATGGTCAACGCAGGTCAACGCCATAGTGTGAAGAGTCTGAGTAAGAAAGTTGAAAAGAAGGCAGAAAATTGCCTGGTATGTGGGTCATAAAAGATGGAATGAACTTTGGGTAGCGCAGTAAATTAAAAAAAGTACTCGTTTTATGTGCGGTTTGGGTTCCTCTAGCCTAGATTGTAGAACGGTAGGTAAGTACTAAGTATACGAAGAAATTATACAAAATAGTTCAAATTTAACTTTTAATAATCTCCTTAAATCTAATTGGACATTTATCTTCTTAATCTACAAAGACTTGCGGTACACAAAAATATTGCCCATTCGTAGATAATAAATAGGTTTTCAATGTTACAAAGTCCTGAATACAATATTAGTGTATCGCACACAAGCAAATTAAAACTCTAATTTGTTGCACATACGTTCGAGTGCAATATAATACGTAGTAGAAAGTTAATAACGCAATGGTTTGTAACAGCGATGTTATGTAGCACCCGTTAGAGTTCAGATTTGCTTGTCATGCAAAACAATGATTCGCCATAGACCGAGGCTACGTGCGTTAAATTAAAAAATTGTTTAAAGTCAACAAATAGAAAAGAATCATTACTTTGAAATAATTTATCTATAAAAATTCAGTTCTATTTGTCAAAACAGACGATAAATATATCCCGTCAAATACCTATCCATTGTTGTATCTATCTATCAAAGATATATATCATTTAAAATATTTCAGATTTCAGAATAAAAAAAATCCAATTTGGAAAACTTCTGTACCTATGTATTTACAAATTACAGTAATAAGTTTATCAGCTCAACTTACATTAGAATAAAATTAAGACGCCATCTAACTAATACAACAGCTGTCAGAAACTGAATAGTAGGTACATTGTTATCCTAGGGATGAAAGTAACTTATTTAGTCCCGAGACGGGGTTCGAGGGACTAAATAAGTCTTTATTCCGAGGAAAACACTGTGCTTTTCATTACGAAAGCAAGGAAAGTCAAAATAAAAATAGGAATTAGCTAAAGAAAAAATGAATGAATTTTATTTTATATAAATCATCCATTAGGTGTGCTACTGGCCAGTTTGCCCCCTATGACATAAAAAAAAAACTTGAGTTTCTGCCGTATCCAGCTGTCAGTTGAAAGCGATTCTCCCTAGGGCTGAAAAGTGTTACTTTCAACCCGCTTCTCAGGCAACTTCAGACCTACTTTTCGAGTATGAGTAATGAAAAAATAATTTGAGTTTCAAATAATTGCAAGCTGTTATTACAATGAACCAACAGCTTTATTTTGGTAAATAAATATAGGTAGAGCGAGTTACCTGCCCTCAACTAGTCAGCTGGTTAGCTGCGTACGGGAAGACTCTAAACTCTGATAAATATCTAATTTATTTATTACTACCTAGCTGAATCCCGCACTTCCCCCCGCGTTAATTTCGGTGTTTTCGTGAGGATTCCTGGATAAAAAGTACCCTAAGTCCTTCTCTGTACCCCTGTCAATGTGTATGCAAAATTCCATGATGATCAGTTGAGCCGTTAAGGCGTGAAAGCGTAACAGACAGACAGAGTTACTTAAGCGTTTAGGTATAATGTTAGTAGGGACTAGCGTTACCCGCGGTTTCACGCGCGTTAATTTCGGAGATCCTGCGGAAATTCCGGGCCAAAGTTACTCTATCCTTTTCTGGGCCCGAGTTACTTGAGTAGGTATGTATAATGTTAGTATAGGGACTAGCGTTCCCCGCGGTTTCACGCACGTTAATTTCGGAGATCTTGCTTCAATTCCGGGGCAAAAGTTACTCTTTCCTTTTCTGGGCCCCTGACGTGTACCTAGTCCTATCCGCGTTTATTTCGGAGTTCCCGCGGGAATTCCGGGATAAAAGTAACCTATGTCCGTCTCTGTATAGGTAGGTACCTACCCTTGGACAACGTGTATGCAAAACATGATAATCAATTGATTAGTAGATAGGTACAGCCGTGAAAGCGTAACAAACAGACAAACAAACTCAGTTTCGGATTTTTAATACCTACCTACCTAAGGATAAGGATAATTTTGACAGAAACTAAGTTTTTTTATTTATTTAATTTTTCCACTTTACCACACTCACTTGCTGACAAGCGCACTGCTGTCTTCCAAAGACACGACGTTAACTTTCTCAACTTCAACCGAGTTCAAACCTTTGTGCCGTTTCTTTTTCTCTTCTTTCGCGTGATGCTTCTTATGACTCTTGCCGCTCTTCGTCTTCTTCTTCTTGTGCGCGTGCTTCTTTCGCTTCTTCTCTATCTCCTCCGAGTCCGACGGCGCGGGGTGGGCAGATTTTCGGCGATTTTCTATCGGCGCCATGTAGGTTAACATCGCTGGCTCCTGATAATAAAAAAAAATCGATAACTATTCACGCTAATTCAGGAGTTGCCGCGGGAATTCCGCTATAAACAGTTCGGCAACGGGTATGGAAAATTTCATGATGACAAGTTAAGTAGGTAGGTAGTTAAGTGAAATAAGCTCAACAAACAAACAAACAAACACATTCGCATTTATAATATTAGTAAGGACACAAGATGTAAGGAGAATTATTGAAGTTGTGATAATTCGATTGTCCTCTCAAATTATCCTTACCTACTAATATTAAATGCAAAAGTGAGTTTGTTTGTTTGTTATGCTTTCACGGCTTAACGGCTCAACCGATCACCACGAAACTTTGCATACACGTTCTCAGGTATACAGAGAAGGACATAGGCTACTTTTTATCCCGGAATTCCCGCGGGAACTCCAAAATTACCGCGGGTGAAACAGCGGGGCACAGCTAGTACTTAAATAAAGGAACATTATTGACCTAGGAATATAATTGGCTACTTGACAAAAAATTTTTTTTAGTCCGTCGTGTAGATTAGTAAAAAATATTGGTCACGTATTTTTTCTTTTTTTACGTAATCAAAAAATAACGGAGATACATTGAGTTGAAATTTCGCGTGACGTCACAACCCGGTGCAGTTTGTATGGCGCTTATAATGAATATTGACGTCACGAGTCCGCCACCCTAAACTTTAATGCGCTTTATCTATGTTCAATTTCATTAAATTGAAAAAGCAGAAAATACGTGTCTATTATTTTTTTATTTTCTAACTGACGGACTAAATAGAATTTCGATTTTCATACCTTGGAGAATACCCAATTTATTTTGGTTATAGCATGGACCAATTTAGTTTAATTGGTCCATGGTTATAGGAATAGGGAAACTGTCAAGAGATAGTAGTATTTGGCGATTTTACAGTCGATGTGTCCGGGGACCAGGGTCCCTAATATTACCTAGTACTTTAGTAGACATCGGATGTCTAACTTTGTCCGGTTACCTTCGGTGTACCGGACCTCCTCAGCACACTGTTGCTGGCGTCGCTGAAGTAGCCGTTCATGTTGGTGTCCTCAACAAAGAGAGGCTGGTCCGTGGTGCTTTCGGTCTTACTGTGGAGGTACTTGCTGCCGCGGTTGTGGACTGAGAACCTGCTGGATAGGTGACACACAAAGTTATCTACATGACGGAAGTTTTTTGTTAAACTGTGCCTGTTTAGGAATTCCCGCGGAAACTCTGATAAAAGTAGCCTTAGGGTTTAACTGAAATCCTGTCAAAATTGGTGCAACTGTTTTGGAGATTAGCTGGACCAAAAAATTTAAGAATTGTTTTTTTTTTTATCTATTCAATGAAAGTTATTTTCTATTTTCACATTAATGATGATGAACACAAAAAAATTTAAAGCTCCAGTTAGATACTTAGGCTTAGGCATTGAAAATCCACAAACCAGAAAATCATTTGTGGAGTGTGCGAAATAAGGAATCCTTACCACATTTTTCTTACACATTTATTCGCTCACAATAGGTAGGTACCTTAAACACCTCTCACGCATATTCGTCCATCAGCTGGCAAACAAATCACAGAGATTAGGTATGTTCCCTTCAGGGGAAGAAAATACCATCATACCTTTTATAATGGTCTCCTTCAGGTGATTGCTTCTTTGGTTTACCGCTGACATCTTTGCCAGAACCTCTGCTTTCCTTATGGTGTTTCGATGCCGAGTCTGACTCGGGCTGCGTTCTGCAAGGTATCAAACCAAATCAAATCAAATATGCTTTATTGCCCCAGAAGAGAAAATAAAAACTAAAACAGATAAAAAGTAAATACAGAGCAAAAGGCGGCCTTATTGCTAGAGGCATAATAGTCATTGTAAAATTGCCTCAAGATTTGGCGCTAATGTGCGAATGGCCTATACCTGGGCAGATAGATCAGAAAAGATCCATTATGTAATTAAAACTTGGGATGTAACTCCTGTTCTTGAATATGGGGCAAGTACTGTGGGGCAAGTATTGATTATCATCTACTCAACTCATCGTTGCCCCATTCTTGATTCTTTATCATAATGAGATCGAATTCATACAAAGGTATCATCATAGGATTTTCAGAGCCTATTCTACCATCGTCACATTCACCCTTTATACAGCACCACGTTGCTTAGATTACGATAACATAACAGAGAAAATTTTGAGCAGGCACCTTTTCTCAGAGCTGCCATTTTCAGGGTCCCCAGGTTTCGCCTGATGGACCTTCTCACTCATCCTCTGCACCACATGCTCGATATCTCGCATCCGGTTCCCTATGGCGTCGACCAGAGCTTGAAGATTGTTTGGTTTCTCCTCTTTCTTTTCAATTTCATGAGAAGCAGGGTCTTGTTGATGGAATGTAGGAGGTTCCTGGTGAAAAAAATATGCTTTCCAGTCTTTCTTATTTATTTACCAGCCAAAAAGAGATCTATTACATATTGTAGTGTTAAGTCAAAATTACTGGTAACATCGACGTGGTTAAAATAACGCTTCTATAAGAGGTTGTATTTTCTATGAACATGATCAATTGGTAATGGTCAAGCTTCAAGGTTAAAAATCGTCACCGCAACGCCATGAACTTGAAACTTGGCTTAAAACCTTTGCACTTACAATTTAATAAACATCATTTTAATGTATCAACAAATGAAGATGAAGATCTATATCCTAGTCAAATTTCTCTTTATTCTCTTGCAGGGGGTTTCTTACCCGATGCGTCATTGATTCTTGATCTGCCAGATCATGTTCATTCCATTGGTTTTGTGGTATCTCCGTCCAAGAAACTGGCGGGTGACCCTAAAATCAGAACCAGTCGGTAAGTGAGGAGGGCTGATGGAAAAGAAGCTAAAAAAATACTACGTACACACTTCACTGATCCAGAATTAGGGATAATATATCCGCCTAACTAATAAATGCGAAAGTGAATTTGTTTGTTTGTTAGTTACGCTTTCACGGCTCAACCGATCACTACGAAATTTTACATACACGTTGTCAAGGGTACTCCCGTACAGAGAAGGACATAGGCTTCTTTTCACCCTGGAATTCCCGCGGCAACTCCAAAATTACCGCGGGTGAAACCGCACAGCTCAGCTAGTGGGTAAAATGATATAATATATTTTAGAATCTAAATCTATTATGTTTTTGTAGCTGTTGTTGTCCTGAATAAACGAAAATAAATAAATATGGTGACGGTTCATGAGTGAAGATCAGAATAAAGCGCAACTAGTACCTATAGGTTCCAGTGGCGAAGGGTGAAATATTGAGAGGGGGAAGCCGGAAATCTACTTTAACTTCAACTTAGTAAACTACTAGCTGTTCCCCACGGTTTCACCTGCGATAAGTTCGGAGTTCTCGCGGGAATTCCGGTATAAAAAGTCCTTCCCTGTACCCCTGACAACGTTCTCAATTACGGTAGAGAGAGTTGTTGCGTCTGAAGGGAAGCCGGTGGGAATCGGCTTCTATGGTACCTTCGCCACTGATAGGTTCTTCTATTTACTTATTGCGTACCTATTTGGATAAGCTTAAAGCTAGTTTTTCTTATCAAAAATTAGTATTGGAGCTGACCTGGTTATTTGCAACTGCCTTCATTGTTATCTTCTGTGTCACACCAAAAGCGTTCCCGTAAAACTTCTCATCTGAAGATTGTTCCAACGGCTGCAATTGGAATATGATTAGAAGAGTCAGAACCCGCTTTCATTGAAATCCTTGTTATCTTCTTCTCACAAAAACAAGCCAAAGAGTTAAGTATCCTACTCTATTAGTCCACACAACTGAAATGTTGCATTACATTATCCTGTGTTAAATTACAAAACATATTTTGAAGTTATTCATAGGTTGGTCCTAATGTTAAGTGTATTGTAAAATCAACCCTAAGTACGGATGAATTACTACTACTATTTTGTATTACTTTTCTTGTGTTTTTATATAGTAAAAATAAATGCCTTTCTACTTTTTCTTCCTTTAGTCTTACCTTCTCGGTAGCTTGCGGTGTTTCCTCAGGATCTTCGTTATGTTGTTCGTTTGCTTCGTCGTCAATATACGTGCTCCCACCTGAGCCAGTCTTTCGGAGATGAGTGTATCTAGTAGGAGGAAAGTTTTGCTTCATTAGCTTATTTTCTTATTTAATTTCAAGGTATGTACATATACATACATATGATATGTTTAATTTAATTGCTGTCTGGACTAGGTTTCGTGTAGTTAGGTATCTACTTTTATGCAACTCACCTGCCAGTTTCTGATTTTTTGTGATCATTCTTCACATCGTTGCTCGTGGACAGTGCGATCTGAAATAACAGAAAAGTTAAATTATAACTTCATCAAAATTACCACAAGCTTCTTTAAGTTTTAATTTGTAGCTCCACCGTTTCCAACTCACCACGATGTCAGGTGTTTGTGGCGGTGCAGCCCTCAGCGCAGGAGTATCGTTGCAGTCAGCGTTAGCTGATGAAGCCTTTTTGCCAGATCTCAACACTTTATCTCTGCCCCCACTGTTCTCCACCGGTGCTTCTGCCAACTCGTATATTGGACCCTCGCCTGCATTCCTGGGAAATGACAAAATACTATCCAAACTCTCTGTAACTGAATACCTAACGAATACTTTTTGATCTTTTCATGGTAGGTACTTAAAGATTAAAGACCATCCAAGATTTATGATTCAATTCATTTGATATTTTCCAACAAAACACTGCTTATTTCAGCTCTGTAACAACATGGCATACCTATAGTTACTTCAAATTCTGGTATAGAACATAGAGTTCTTTGGAGTATTTTTTTTAAATGTACCGTTCATGAGGGAATCCTAAAATATTACATCGCAAGGAACAGTTAGAATATGTATGTTAAAAATACTTCGCTAAGAATGTGCCATCAGGTGGAGGTGGCTTCTTCATTTTGTACATATGACTCCAGGGCGCCGCTGGAAGAGTCTCCCAGGGTTGACCCAGGACGCGTGTCCACACTTCACCTCGAACTACGACTAGACACCTGCAAATAATGAGAAACACTAAGCAGGGCCGGTCCTGCCTTTAGTGCAGGGTGGCGGTGCACACGGGCGCCGAGTCGGCGACAAACCAAATTCGGCTGAGAATCGGACGAATGCTGGGTTACCGGCGCCACCCCACGCTCGAGGCGCTTTGCATGTCGTCTTCCTTTCTACCTAAACTCTCCCTCCCCTATGAAGTACGGTAATAAGATTAACGTATTTGATAAGGTTGGTGGTTTCATTCCTTTTTTTTGGTGTTCGCAGGCATTTTATTACATCCCTGATATGGGGGAGGGCGCCCGGACACGGGCGCGTCAGTGGCTAGGACCGGCGCTGACACTAAGCATTATTATGACGTCATTGGGAACCGTGATACCCTCATATCAGGAGCCTCAGGATTCGAAGGCTTGATGAATGTTATACAATCTTTAAATCACAGTACGGAATCAGACTATTTGTTTAAAATAGTCAAAAATTAAGAGTCACGTATCATCAATGCTGGTGTACCTAATGCCTATAGGTTTGGAAGATGTCAATGAGATATTCCAAACTATATGCGATTGATTTCACATCCTGCTCTGCATCTATAAGAGCATAAGGTTTCCCCCTCGTATACGGCTGATCGCAGATCGGCTAATGTGAGAATGCTAGTGTTGATGTGCCTTATTGACGCGTGTTACTTAATGCAGTTTTGAGTTCGCATCAGCAAAATCGGGTAAAAAAATATACTTATTCAAATTAGAAACGATTGATGGATGTGATAAAATATGGTGATAAACTTAAAATACTTACATTATTTATACAAATATTTCAAGGTATGAGTTACCTGAGCCTAGTGCAGCAGTAGGGGAACTGCATGTTGGTGTCTTCGACGACCTCCTCGCATTCGATCGCCGATTCTGGTGCCTCTACTCGTTTGCATCTGTTTAACATATCAGACACAGACAGGTCAAATATAGAACTTATATAATTTCGCTCAGCCGATTTAGTTTTGGAGGAAAATACAAGGGAATATAAGAGATTATGATTTCGTCTATTTTACTTATCCATACTAATATTATAAATGTGAAAGTAACTGTATCTGTCTGTCGGTCTGTCTGTTACGCTTTCACGCCAATGGCTCAACCAAACATCATGAAATTTTGCATGTACGTTGTCAAGGGTATAGAGAAGGACATAGGGTACTCTTATCCCGGAATTCCCGCGGGAACTCCGATTTCACTACGGGTGAAAATAATTAGTTATAATCAGTCCAAGCTATACTTATGCTCCTGAACTCCATGACCTCTCCTGTCGACTCAATGTACCCATAAAACATCTCGGTAACCGAAAGTGCCGCAGGCCCGAATTGTTTGCACGACCTCTATGCCGAACGGTATCCAGAGCTGGTGCCCCAGTGTATCGCACCCTGGATGCTCTCAATGCCCTTCTCATTGCTGACCCTGAGTGTGATCTGTTTGTGGATGCATGGCATGAGATAATAACGGCATGTGCGAGGTTTTGTGAGACTAACGGCCGCACTCAGAGTCGACTTTAATGATTACTTAGTTAAGTATAGATTTTTAAAACAAAACTGCCGCAATCAGACAAGTTTAATAAATTATTGTTAGTTGGCATTTAACTAGTTAAGTTACACCTCATTAAATGCCAATTAACATTAATTTACTGAACGTCTCTGATTGAGGCAGTTTTGTTTTAAAAATCTAAGTAATCATTAAAGTCGACTCTGAGTGCGGCGCGCGGCGGTAAGTATGCGAGAGTGTCTTCTATTATAAGTTAACCGTTCTATGTTAATTGTTGTAATTGTTTTTTTTTTAACGTTATAATTAACTATAAATAAATAAATAAATTATCTCTTTTGCACCTCTATCTATCTGTATTGGGGAGGGGAGGGGCTTTGAGGGATGGCAACCATAATGAAAGTTGTTCTAAATATGTCCAAGCGTTATTCTTCAACTTCAGCTCCTAAGCACATCAGGGAAGACCCTGAACTGAATAGAAGAATACCATACCCTACGGTGTATATGGCCAAGTTCCTGCCCCCTGGTTGACATCGATGCCTCGTACAGGAGTACGCATCAGCCCACTCACTATACGCGTCATGCTTCTTCAGCGTCCGTGGATCTGTGCAGTCTGGGAGAAAAAAAAAATTAACGCCTAAACAAAATCGTGTTTTTTGTTTTGTTGCGACACGGCGAAGTGCTGCTTTTTGTTGTTGCATATTTGGACATAGATAAGCAATAGTATGTTAACCCACACTGGAGAAATTTTGAGTAAATTGTGTTTTAAAAGTAGGAGCGCCATTTTTGTGTCAACATTTTTTATGTTCAATATTTAGTTACATATTTAAGCAATGTAATAAGGTAAACACACAATTAAAAAACGTTCCCTAACTCTCAATAAATCGTTCTGAATCAATAACTTAATTTTGTGGGTTAACATGTTATTGCTTATCTGCGTCCATTTATTACATAGGTAACTTTGTTTTTACCGTTCGTAACGAATTAAGTTAATTTAATTTCATTCATTTCATTCATCTGATTCATCCCATTCATCTGATTCATCTCATTTATCACATTCATCTCATTCACACAGCACTTAAAAACTAATTAACAGTAATTTTGTATATTACTTACTGCCAATTACGGACTAACAATTTGTAAACTAAAGACATAAAAAAATACCATTACGTTATGTTGACACCTAGTTAGAATACAACGCCCCAAATTAAACAGCACTATTATTGTACATGAATAGATATGCATAGTTTTCGTTGTCACGTATTTTTTACCCTTTCAGTTTGGCACCCCCTTTCGGACTAACGTAATAACTTACATTGGTTCTTATAAGACTCCGTGGCAGGACCGGCGTTAACAATTACAAATGAACATAATAGTAGCTTTAAAACAATCATTTTGATCAAATCAAAAACAATTAATACCAAACGTATCAAAAAACTGTACGTGAAGTGTTCCGACTAAACACATTTAGATGGTACTTTGCACGACCGTTGGCGGTAGTGGTGGAGTCTCAACTGAAAATTAAAGTTTGTAGTTTCACTGTTGCAGAAATCTAAAGTGATCACAGACTGTACAGTCGGATAAATAAGTTGATTTAGCTAGTTTTGAGTCAGTTGTCGTTGGCACGTGCAGGGAAGGTAAGCCCATTCGCGTGCACAGGAGGGGGGGTCATGGGGGTTATGACCCCCCCAAAGACGGCCCCTGTAGGCTGTAAGCACTCTGAACAAAGAAACTTGAGAGAAAAGTGGTAAAAGAACATTTTTAATGGACATGTTGACTAATTTTTATTTTTTAGTCCGTCTTGTAGATTATTAAAAAAATATTAGACACGTATTTTTTCTTTTTTTACGTAATCAAAAAATAACGGCGATATATTGAGTTGAAATTTCGCGTGACGTCACTATTCTGACTGTTTGTATGGCGGTTTTGCGGTTAGTGACGTCACGACCTCCTCATCCTAAACTTTAATGCGCTTTATCTCTGTATATTTTAATTTATTTAAAAAAGCAAAAAAATACGTGTCTATTGTTTTTTTTATTTTCTAACTGACGGACTAATTAGAATTTCGATTTTCAAAAGTAGTCAACATCCCTATTCAAGAGATATTTTAAGATCTTGTACAATATTATTAGCTTTTTATTTTCCAAATCCTCAGTTATTATTTATTTGGTGACCTCCTACAAAATGAAGGGTAAGCCTAAAACGGGTAAGTTATGAGATGTGTGAAATAAAACATACTTAAAAACGTAGTTAAAGAAATCTTCATCTAATCCCTAGTAATATTATAAATGCGAAAGTAACTCTGTCTGTCTGTCTGTCTGTCTGTCTGTCTGTTACGCTTTCACGCCGTAACGGCTCAACCGATCATCATGAAATTTTGCATACACATTGTCAGGGTTACACAGAAGGACATAGGGTACTTTTTATCCCGGAATTTCTGCGGAAACTCCGAAATTAACGCGGGTGAAACCGCGGGGAACAGCTGGTAAAGTATAAAAAAAATATACAAACATAATGGGCATGTTGACTATTTTTTATTTTTTAGTCCGTCTTGTAGATTATTAAAAAATATTGGACACGTATTTTTTCTTTTTTTACGTATTCAAAAAATAACGGCGATATATTGAGTTAAAATTTCGCGTGACGTCACTATTCTGACAGTTTGTATAGCGGTTTTGCTGATAGTGACCTCACGACCTCCTCATCCTAAACTTTAATGCGCTTTATCTCTGTATATTTTAATTTATTTAAAAAAGCAAAAAATACGTGTCTATTGTTTTTTTATTTTCTAACTGACGGACTAATTAGAATTTTGATTTTTAAAAGTAGTCCACATCCCTATTTAATCATTATCTTCAATTAATCTAAGAAAAACACAGAATATAACACCCTCTCAAATACCCGTTTTGCCCTCTTGGGGGTTTATATACAACGAAAGCATTTTCACATTCACTGTACCCCATCAAGTTCAACAATTACCTATATTTACAAACAAGCTTAGCCGCATGCATCCGGTGTTGTACGAGTCAGCTGTAAAAAACCGCTAAAAACTCTAATACAAGGAGTTAAGATTCTTATTGCTTGGTTATTGTATTTAAAAAAAAAATATTTGAAACTATAAACATTTTGGTAGGTCTGGTAGGTTTGAGCAGAAAAAAAGATGGCCGCGGAGTCACGTGTGAGACGCCGTGATGGATTTTAAATAGTAATTAGTCGGAATCAAAGATTTTTTTATACAACTAGCTGTGCCCCGCGGTTTCACCCGCGGTAATTTCGGAGTTCCCACGGGAATTCCGGTATAAAAAGTACCCTATGTCTTTCTCTATATCCCTAACAAAGTGCATGCCAAATATCATCCAAATCCGTTCAGCCGTTTTTGTGTGATTGAGTAACAAACATCCAAACATCTAAACATCCAAACATCCACACTTTTATTTTTATCCAAATCCACATTTATATTTATCCAAATAAGTACGATATTATATTTTTTTCCTCTTCTTTTGTTACCCCCGTCCGTGCGTGACAACGGGCTGCCAACTGAAAACCAGCGCTAGGTGTACCACCCGCAGCACCTAGCTAATGGTGAGTTGGTGACCCATTCGGCAGAGCATGCAAGAGATATATATTGTGTACAAATTTAGATTAGGCATTGCTTGTGTTTGTATCTTTTTCTTGTGTGTTGTGCTGAAATAAATGTATTTTCTTCTTCTTCTTCTTCTTCTTCACACTTTCACATTTATAATATTATTAGGAATTAGGAATTAGGATTGGCTTATAATACGTGTGGATCCTCACTAAGCATGAAACTTATGAGCAGTTTCAGTAAGTTTGTCTGTAGTGTCTATTCAGAGAGAAATGAGTTGGCGTGGCGCAGTGGCTACCATAATGCCACCTCCCTAATCAAGAGGTTCCGGGTTCAACTTCACAGTCTGGGTCGTATCTAAAATGTTTATCTTTAGTAGAAATTTTAATATAAAATATGTTTTTCTGTATTTCGAGTAAGTAGGTATTACTAGCTGTGCCCCGCGATTTCACGGACGTGAGTTACGGATTTCCCGCAATAACTCTGGTTGAAGTTTTAAGTTACTCATATTATAACATCAGCCAACGAAAGTCCCGTCAAAATAGTTCCAACCGTTTCGGTGATTTGCTGTCCCTCGCGTTAATTTCGGAGTTCCCGCGGGAATTCCGATATAAAAACTACCCTGTCTCTCAAGTTAGAGTAAAATGCACACGGTGTGCAAAATTAAAAGTTAAAATCGGTTCATTAGTTCAGGAGTTATCACGGACAAACAACGTGACACGTAATTTATATCCTTACCAATGATTTTATTATACAACGTGTTAATGAATTAACTGAAAATCTGATACACCCCATTTAAAAAAATAAACAATAATATGATTAAAATATATTTTAGGTCGAAAATATTTATACTTCAAAAGTTATTCAACATTAGTTTGGAGGTGACCTATCTACCAAATTCCAAGCGCTACGCCCGCGTCTACCGGTTCGAATTCTTTTTGTGCGGGCGGCGTACGCGCCCAATATTGTATTATAAATAATTTAGACATCGGCTAGTAAAAATGAAAAAATATAACCTATATTAAAACATAGTGCGATCGATTCGCTAGTTGATTCTGAGCAAACTACTTTCTAGTTTTCAGTTAATTCATTAACACGTTGTATAGAAGAAGAAAGACAGTTTTTGCGGCGTCTTATCTTAGCGCGGCGTGTTATGGTCATAGTGAATACCTTGCCCAGGTTGCTTTTCATCCCAATACAAACCAACATAATTAGAAGTTCCCGAGGGTATTTTGAAATTGTCGCGGGCAAAACCGCGGCGAAAGCAGCTAGTAAAACATTATAAAGAATAGGTACAATTCTTAGATTGTACTTGTCTCCAGACGAAGCCCTAACTTGGGGTTATCTGTGTTTGTATGACGCTTTATCATCGAGAAAGTTAAAATAACCCGAGAACCAATTCTACATACGAAAAAAAATCCGTACAACTCCTACATGGATAAAGGTCTCTGCAATCGCCACACAAAATATATTATATTGGTATTCGATACGCACTTACTACTTGGTCATCCGAGGTTTTTTTAACTAGTATTATCTTTTACTAGATTTTACACGCAGTATTATATCGGCATTAGTTATACTGGACCTACTCAAATTATCTTTTACTAGCGGTTCCCCGCGATTTCAACCGGGATCATTTCAGAATTTCCGCGGGAATTCCTTGATAAAAAGTATCCTGTGTCCTTCTCTAAACTCTTGACAACATGTAGGCAAAATTTCGTTATGATCGGTTGAGCCGTTGGGTCGTGAAAGCGTAACAAACCAACTCACATTTGCATTATGAGCCTTTTGTGTAGAACAAATTAATGACGACAATCCCAAAAATACCACGATTCAGTGATATTCAGTGATATTCACACAGTGATATTGGAGTAAAAGTAATCAAAATCATATTTTCCCACTTTAGCCCCCGCCCCGCTTTTAGTTTTCTATAGTTTGCTTTACTTCCGACTTATGCTGAGCTGGTTGCCGTTTTGTTGCGACACGCTGGTTGTGCTTGTTTATGTTATTTCATATATTAACGATTGTCGTAACAAATAAAGTTTATTTCATTTCATTCATTTCATATTTCATTACTTATCTATTTTTATACGTGCTTATACCACCATGCTTTAACATCATCTGAAAGGGAGAAACCAAAACACTGTTACATGCTCCGATAAAGTTCGATATCCACTCTAATAGCGATTTTATCGGATGACTAGCTGTCTCCCGCGGTTTCACCTGGGGTAATTTCGGAGTTCCCGTGGGAATTTCGGGATAAAAAGTACCCTATGTCACTCGGAACTCCCGTAGCTTTCGATAAGTGGAAGAATTTTCAAAATCGGTTCAGTAGATCCGGAGATTACCCCCTAAAAGTTACAACGTCACAAACTCACAATTCACAAACTTTACCTATTTAAAATATGAGTAATGAGTTTAGATAGGAGACTAAAAATATTATAATAGTAAGGATTTTCTCTGTTGTGGCTCCGGGGGTCTTTGCGAGGACCCTTAGGTAATCGATGACGCAACGGGCCGCAGTCTTTTACGTGAGCGGAATTGAGCCAGAGGTCTGTGGGAGGTGAGTATGGTCGCTCATCAGTGTTTCACGTCTCGCTGGCGAGGTACCATGGAGTACATTAATATTTTATTTTTTCTGTTCTTCTCTTTAACGCAAGTAAGTTAACATCTATATATGTATACTATATACCTATCTATATGTGTATATATAACTAGCTTTCCCCCGCGGTTTCACCCGTGGTAATTGCGAAGATTCCGCGAGAATAGGCATGTTGACTAGGTACTTTTGAAAATCAAAATTCTAATTAGTCCGTCAGTTAGAAAATAAAAAAACAATAGACACGTATTTTTTGCTTTTTTAAATAAATTAAAATATACAGAGATAAAGGGCATTAAAGTTTAGGATGAGGAGGTCGTGACGTCACTAACCGCAAAACCGCCATACAAACTGTCAGAATAGTGACGTCACGCGAAATTTCAACTCAATATATCGCCGTTATTTTTTGATTACGTAAAAAAAGAAAAAATACGTGTCCAATATTTTTTAATAATCTACAAGACGGACTAAAAAATAAAAATTAGTCAACATGCCCATTCCTGGATACAATAGAGATATAAACCTTCCTCATGAATCACTCTATATATTGGTGAAAACCGCATAAAAATCCGTTTCGTAGTTTTAAAGATCTAAGCATACATATGGACAGACAGCGGGAATAAGCGACTTGGTTTCTACTATATAGTGATGATATTATATAAATGGATCCCTATTTCCCTTGGTCACGGCATCACGCGTGAACGGCTGGACCAATTTCGCTATTCTTTTTGTTGTGTTTTTTATTGTTAGGAGAAGGAGAATTTGAAAGAGTTTGGAATTCCTGTGGGAATTCCGAGACTCACGCGGGTGAATCTCCGAAACGATTGGACTTTACTAATTAACTGATGTTTTATGGAGTAAATTAGGCTATACTTTGGAGTTCATGCGGGAATTCTGAAACTCACGCGGGCGAAACCGCGGGGCACGGCAGACGGCTGGTCTCAAATAAAATAGTAGGCATCGAAAAAAATGAATTTGATATAATTGATGCCTGCATGCCTTCTGGTGTTGCAGGTGTCCATGGGCGGCGGTAATCACTTACCATCAGGTGTACCACTTGCCCGTTTGCTCCCTACGAAATAAAAAAAAAAAAAAAATGAATCTGGTATTTTCTTAGTTTGTCATTCTGAGCATTTGGTATTTTCACCATCTAACATTTCGAGTGTCTGGCTTTACCTATGCGAAACATGCTAGGTTAGGACTAGGTTAATTTTGAACTGTGACCAAAACAGAGTGATATTTCCAAGGCATACCTACTTGCCCACCTAAACACCATCATGTATGATGTAACCACGATAAACTCAAACTAGGTAGGTACCTACTCAATCTATCGGCTGAGCGACCGATCAGATTTAAAACAGTTCTACCCTCAAATGCACTGAATTATTAAAAATAATTAAAACTACATCACAATCACTTCTTTCCGCACAGTGCGTAGAGAGTGGAGTTACCGAAAAGCCTAATTTTGATGTGACAAACGCAACAGCAATGCTGCCTAAAACAACTCTGATCGCATATGGAACCTATTTGGGATTCTCCAAAGACGTAAGACAGTTTAAAATTGATTTTTTGTTTGTAACTGAATGTTTTTGATATTGCTCGGTTAGGTTGGTAGGTAAAGTCTGTTATAAGTCTGGTCTGACCAAAATTAGGTACTGTTTCACGAAAAAATTGTTTAATTTGTATTTTTTTTTATGTAAGTTTTTACATCAAAAAGTACCCATAGGAAGTTCTCAATTAATTTTTTTTACTCTCAGTCACTTTATACTCTGAATTTTTCAAAAACATTCTCATTGAAATTTTGAGTTTTTTTGTTTAATCAAATGTTTTTTGGTCCTTTATTTAATCCTTCTTCTTCTAGGTCCTTTACACAATATTAGATAAAATGTTAAAAATAATAATATTTATATTATAATCCTACTATCCTAGTAATGTTATAAACGCGAAAGTTTGTAAGAATTTATGGATGGATGTTTTTACTCTTTCACGCAAAAACTACTGAATGGATTTAAATGAAACTTAACAATAATATAGCTTATGGCTCGTGGTGTCGCCAACGACCTTGGGCGTTGAGGCGTGGCCTAATTTTCTCGCCCCCGCTACCCGCACCCAAACATCGCGCGATAATGTACGTAGGGTCAGTGGAACAGTTATCGGCACTCCATCAAATCTATCATTATTTTAATTGATATTACATTGAGTCATGCAAATATTTTTATATCGTATTTTTTATGTTTTATTTTAATACTTTAATAATGAAGGTAAATAATTATTGATGTTTATTTTTATTATATTGTAATTTTACTATAAAGGATTAATGATATCAAACTCGTAGTTAAATAGGTAGTTAAATTAATTTATTATTTTACAATTTAGTACTTATTTAGTACAATTTAGTACCTATACACAAATTGATTTTTTTCTTTTCACATATTTAGTGTACCTATTTGGTACCTTTAGGTACCGAATTTATTTTTAATTTATATCGTCCCAGAAAAAAGTAGTAGACTAATCAAAATTTTCGCCGTAAGAAAACATATTTGCTGTAAGTAACAAAACACCAACTTTTCACCAGAAACATTTTTTTTATAAAATTGAAAATAAAGCAACTTTTTAACAAGAACTGACAGAATTGTGATTTTTTTTGTACATAGTTTTGTTAAGTTAAGGGTGCGCTCCGCCAGATTATGCAGCTCTTATCCGATAGAGGCCGCGGACGGCGCCATAAAAGAGTTTTCTCAATTTACAGAGAATCACAAGGTTAAAAAATAGATTTTGATGATGGCTGCGAGAGAATGAGTGTTTAATACATCTTTAATTTAAAATTTTTATATGGCTTTACGCGCATTATTATCCTTTAACTACACGAAAATATCGAATAACTGGCCGAAACGTAGTCACACACACATGCAAATCGATTAATACTAGACGATTAGGATTCGTAATTTGGCTACCTCAACAAGAGTCTCGGTGGTGTGCGTCTTTTTTTGTAAACTATGAATCGTGAAAATCTTGTGTTCAAACCTTAGATTTCGATTCCACTTTTTGACCACGTGATCACATAGATATGACGAAAACATGAAGTTTGAGTACCAACACGATGGGTCTGTAACTTGTAGTTTCCGAGATACAGGCTATCGAAGATTTGATCTCGTGATCACATAGACATCACGAAAACATGAAGTTTGAGTACTAACACGATGGGTCTGTAACTTGTAGTTTCCGAGATATAGCCTATCGAATATTTGACCACGTGATCACATAGATATGACGAAAACATGAAGTTCGAGTACCAACACGACGGGTCTGTAACTTGTATTTTCCGAGATATAGGCTATCTAACATTAGATCACGTGATCACATAGATATGACGAAAACATGAAGTTTGAGTACCAACACGATGGGTCTGTAACTTGTAGTTTCCGAGATATAGGCTATCGAAAATTTGACCACGTGATCACATAGATATGACGAAAACATGAAGTTTGAGTACCAACACGATGGGTCTGTAACTTGTAGATTCCGAGATACATGCTATCGAAAATTTGACCACGTGATCACATAGATATGACGAAAACATGAAGTTTGAGTACCAACACGATGGGTTTGTAACTTGTAGTTTCCGAGATATAGGCTATCGAAAATTTGACCACGTGATCACATAGATATGACGAAAACATGAAGTTTGAGTACCAACACGATGGGTCTGTAACTTGTAGTTTCCGAGATACAGGCTATCGAAGATTTGATCACGTGATCACATAGATATCACGAAAACATGAAGTTTAAGTACCAACACGATGGGTCTGTAACTTGTAGTTTCCGAGATATAGCTTGTTGAAAATTTGACCATGTGATCACATAGATATCACGAAAACATGAAGTTTGAGTACCAACACGATGGGTCTGTAACTTGTAGTTTCCGAGATACAGGCTATCGAAGATTTGATCACGTGATCACATAGATATCACGAAAACATGAAGTTTGAGTACCAACACGATGGGTCTGTAACTTGTAGTTTCCGAGATATAGCTTGTTGAAAATTTGACCATGTGATCACATAGATATCACGAAAACATGAAGTTTGAGTACCAACACGATGGGTCTGTAACTTGTAGTTTCCGAGATATAGGTTATTGGAAATTTGACCACGTGATCACATAGATATCACGAAAACATGACGTTTGAGTACCAACACGATGGGTCTGTAACTTGTAGTTCCGAGACTATATCTCGGAACACACGTTGCATCACGTGGTCACATAAGACACAATAAAAATATTATTTTCATTGCATCGGAGAATTTGGAGATAAACGCTGAATTTTATCACCCCAGGCCGAGATACAACCTTTCGAAAATATGGTCTCTCTCTTTTACTCATCGTGAAAACAAGAAAGAGATAGCAAGAATTTATTCAACACAAAAATATAAAATACTTTTACCCGTAAGTTACGTTATACCTCATCGTACGTGACGCAGAACCAAAACGTCTTTTCCAACTTTCCACAAGTTATTTGTATTCGCTTCGGCTACTAATAGGTACCTACTACATCAGTAATAGGTATATTTTCAAATACAATTCTAAATTATCTTGGTAGGCAAAATTGTCAAAACTCACGGCACAACGCCGCGCCACCTTGTGATCCTTTTGGAATTCACTACAAACTACTGCATTCGGGGGACTTGTCAGTCTACAGCCTAACTACAGCGGTTTATAGACCGGGCCGCCATTTTCGTACACTTATAAGTGTATTCGTTCTCTCACACAAGCAAAGGTTCGACCGAAATTTAATTCATTTTGAAATGATTGTAATTATGTTATTTCTTCACTATAATATGCAAAGATTTTGGGCTGTGCGTTATCGTAACAAGTAGTAGTATTTTATTAAATGAAGTCTAATAAATAAAAACAGGCGGAATGCCTTTAATATAGCTACGGCAGTTTGTATGAAAACTAGACCTTTAGACCCACCTTAATGTTAGTTGCAATTAAAATATTTTCACTAAAGTTACAAGGAAACAGGTTTTACTACTTACAGCATTCTTCGATTTGTATGCAGATAGAAAATTGCTGTATATTTTCCGATATCTAAAATGCTGTAGCTGTATATTTTTATTTTTATTAATTTATTGATTAATTTAGTAAAAGAAAGTAATAAAACAAAAATGTGTTTATAAAATTGCCTTTTGTTACAAAAAAATACAATGAACCAATAATTAAAATTCAGTGAAGTCCAGTTGCCCAACTTTTTGCAGCTTTTTTTTTCGTGGCATTTTTGATGTCGCTACCTTATTTTGCTCACAAAATTAATTTGGCGTAACCAAGCGGATTGCGACAGCGCGACGCACAGCCTACCCGTTTGAATGCCAGCGCCAGACTGACTCCCGTCGCCCGCGCACGGACCCGCTCGTGACCATTTGTAGTGAATGTGGTATAAAAAACATTTCGTCAAAACTATGTATTATTTTGGAACGATAAATGCTCAGTTTTAAGTTAAACAAGTTAGCAATCTTTTCCTGAAAGAATCGTGAAATTATCACTTGTAGTTTAGAAGCAGTAGCGTATTTCAAGTTGAAAACAGCTTCATTTCAATGTTTTTTTTTGAATAGTATTTTGTAGACTACAATTTATTTAAATGCTCAGATTGAAGTTCATATATCAATCTTTAATATATGTTAATTCTGGAATCGTCAGTAGGCTAATTTATGAGCTTTAGGGCCTCAAAAATGATCGTTTCACGACTCCATGCGCCTTATACATCAGATTAACATATAGGGTACTTTTTATCCCGGAATTCCCGCGGGAACTCCGAAATTAACGCGGGTGAAACCGCGGCGCGCAACTGGTTTACTTATGTATATACCTACGAGTTATTGATAGACTTTTATTTGTGGAGCTAGTTGCACCACTATTTATTTGGTTCAGGTAAGTAGGTAGGTACCGACTTAATCTTTTTCCTAAACAGGAACACGACAGGAAGCCAAGCAGGAACATCCAACTGCGCGAAATGGTGAAGCGAGCTATATCGGTAGGCTACCGACATATCGATACGGCGGCGATTTACAGCACTGAAGACGAGGTCGGGGAGGCGATCAACTACAAAATCAACGAGGGAATAGTCAAGAGGGAAGATATATTCTTAACTACCAAGGTAAGTTGATGCAATAAATAAAACGAAGTGTCTAGTCATCCATTAAACGGATTAATAAATATTATTAAGTCGACTGCTATACATATACCGCCGCACTCAGAGTCGACTTTAATGATTACTTAGTTATGTATAGATTTTTAAAACAAAACTGCCGTAATCAGAGACGTTCAGTAAACTAATGTTAGTTGGCATTTAATAAGATGTAACTTAATTAGTTAAATTCCAATTAACATTAATTTATTAAACTTGTCTGATTGCGGCAGTTTTGTTTTAAAAATCTATACTTAACTAAGTAATCATTAAAGTCGACTCTGAGTGCGGCGGTTAGTAAACTATACTATAAATTCACAAAAGTGGTTGTCAATCTTCTAATATATATAAATCACGTGTCACGTTGTTTGTCCGCGATGGACTCCGAAACTACTGAACGGATTCTGATAAAATTTTGTAATCATTTATAATATGGTCCAACTTAAAAGATAGGATAGTTTTTATCCCGGAATTCCCGCGGAAACTCCGAAATTACCGCGGATAAAATCGCGGGGGACAGCTAGTATATTATAAATATGTCACCGTAATACCGCTAGATTATAATCTATCTCGAGAGATTTTAAATTGGCAAAAGATTGTGAACCGTAGGTAACATACTGCTTACAATTTAACGCCTTTAACACATTATTTTTCAGTAGAGGTTTGTAGCACTGACCAAGTACCGCGAGCCGAGCGAACGCAGCGAGCGTGACGCGGCAGCGGCCGGCGATGCTCCAAAGACAGTGTCGGTTCACGTTCTTTGACTACTTACAATCTCGCGAGATAGATTGTAATCTAACGGTATTTACAATTTTACGGTGACATAAACAAATTATTTTTAGACAAAAATTGTAAGTATATCATATAAAAAGGTTTTTCAATCGACGTGCAAATCTCGTCACGAAAGAAGAACGTTTGAAAAGATCAATACATTTTGTGTTTAGCGGATGATTAATTTTATATTATTCGTCCGTTTAGTGGACGACTAGCAACAGCCTAAATAAAAATACACAGAAAATAACATATTAACTAGAGAGGCAATGTAGACGGGGCTAGAGGTTACGAACAAATACACGAGCTTCCCAAAACATACTTATCTGACCCAACAGAACTGTCAGCTTGATGTTAAAGTTACGACACGCACACACAGACAACACGTGTCCGTCCTCAGAACATTATCAGTAGGTATACGTCGAAGCCGGCCGTCTTTACTTGTCAGTCAATGACATTCTATGTAGTCAGTACTCAGAAGAGTCAGTACTTGAATCAGTTCATTTGTATGGAGTGTCACCGGGCTGCCATGGACCTCATAGAAGGCTCAAGGTCACACAACGGGCTATGGAGAGGGCTGTACTCGGAGTTTCGCTGTGGGATCGAATTAGAAATAAGGAAATCCGCAGGCGAACCAAGGTTAATGACAGAGCCCGAAGTGGCAAACCTCAAGTGGCAGTGGCACATCGTAAAAACTGATGAGCGATGGAGCAACGAACTTCTCAAGTGGCGTTAAGGTGGACCGATGACTAAGAGTTGCAAGGATTTTTGTATTTTTAATTCCACGTTGTCAATTCCAGCTGTGGAACACCCGTCACAGGCGGGAACAGGTCAGCGAGGCCCTGCGTGCATCTTTGCAACTGATGGATCTAGACTATGTGGACCTGTACCTCATCCATTGGCCTAT
This sequence comes from Zygaena filipendulae, assembly GCA_907165275.2. Classification (NCBI taxonomy): domain Eukaryota; kingdom Metazoa; phylum Arthropoda; class Insecta; order Lepidoptera; family Zygaenidae; genus Zygaena; species Zygaena filipendulae. The sequence continues at coordinate 5,034,500 of OU015677.1, read as the reverse complement.
GGGCTTCGATGTGAGTGCTTTCTTGGACACTGCTGCCATCTTTATATCATAACAGCATACAGCATCATTGTTTTAGTGATTAGTAGGTTCACTAACCAATACGCCAGATGTCTCTGATTTGATCCCCCCATCAGGCTAATCCTAACTAATGTTTTTTTGGTCCTGCAGTCTAGGGTTCAGAAAAGGACATAGAGTACCTATTCAATATTCATACCAGAATTCCTGTGGGAACTCCGAAATTAGCACGGGCGAAACTGTGGGAAACCGCTTGTTCTAAATGATAAGTGTGTTTGTTACGCTTTCACGCATTAACTACTCAACCGATCATTATATATTTTTTTATAACTGTTCTCTACAGTTTCACCCGCATTTATTTCGGAGTTCCCGCGGGAATCCCGGTATAGAAAGTACCCCATGTCCCTTTCTGTACCCCAGTCAACGTGCCTGCAATATTTCCCTACGATCGGTTGAGTAGTATAACATACAAACGAACTCACGTTCGCATTGTATCGCTTAAGTCACCATCCCGCTGTGTTTTTCAACCTCAAGAAGACAGAAGCCAGAATTGACTATCAGCAAATTCCATAAACTCAAACTCAAACAAATTTATTGAACTCGTTAAGTTACATCATAACATTTGAATTCAGTCAAAGTACAATAAATAAATTTTTACATTTACCGCTCGCTCGGAAGGAAGATTTCCCAAGAGAAGAGACGAGCGAGAAACTCTTGAGTTGCTCTTTTTTCAAATTACAAGCATGTGATATAAATGTAACACCTATAAGTTCATGATTGGCAAATAAGGGGCCACCCTACGCAACACAGACACCCTTCGAAAAAGTATGAAATGTAACGATCTCAGTCCCAAGCTTTTTTGTCATCAGGATAATCCGAGACTCTGTAATAAGCATTTTTAATGAGTCTTTTCTTTACAAAAGCTTTACATTTGTTCATTGTTAGATTCTTGATTTGTATCGGTAATTTGTTATAAAAACGAATGCATTGTCCTACAAAAGAGTTACTTACTTTATGTAGTCTAAACATAAATAGACACATTTGAATTTATATTTCAGGACGAGAGCAACTTTATCGATGTAGACTACATGGAGACGTGGCGGGGCATGGAGGACGTCATGAACTGCGGTTTTGCGAAGCGCATCGGTCTTTCCAACTTCAACAGAGAACAGATCGAGCGCGTCTTGAGGGAAGGCACGATCAAACCGGCCGCCTTGCAAATCGAGGTATTTCATAATAAGTAAATGCCCATTTGCATATTAACTAATTTTTCTTTTTAAGTCCGTCTTGTATATTAATAAAAAATATTAGACACGTATTTTTTTTTTTTACGTAATCAAAAAGTAACGGCGATACATTGAGTTGAGATTTCGCGTGACGTCACTATTCGGACAGTTTGTATGGCGGTTTTATCGGTTAGTGACGTCACGAGTCTCGACCCCCTCACCGCGCTTTATCTCTGTATATTTTAATTTATTTGAAAAAGCAAAAAATACGTGTCTATTGTTTTTTATTTTCTAACTGACGGACTAATTAGAATTTTGATTTTCAAATGTAGTCAACATCCCCATTGTACCTAAGTACTAACACACGGGCTTAAACGTCTGGAAATAAAGATAGGTATTTTATTTTTATGATTCCGTTTCTTAGTTTTCTATATACGTTAAGAATTATTAACTGTCAACTTAGCTAAGAGGGCTGGTACCAAGTGGCGTTGTTTCATGATGTGAACTGTTATTATTATTACGTCCATCTCGACGACGAAGACGACTTCGACGACCCGATTGGCGGAGTAGGTCACCATGCCTGCCCGCTAATCTAGAGGTTCCGGGTTCGATTCCCGGTGGGGGTGCACTTTGTGTGATGAACACAGGGTTCCACTTTCCAGTCTGGGTGTGTTTATATATCTATAGTATAATATATATGTAATTCTATGTAGTATACAACGTGTTAATGAATTAACAGAAAACCTGATACACCCCATTTAAAAAAATATACAATAATATGATTAAAATATATTTTATGTCGAAAAAATTTATACTTTAAAAGTTATTCAACATTAGTTTAGAGGTGACCTATCTACGAAATTCCAAGCGCTACGCCCGCGCCTACCGGTTCGAATCTTTTTGCTGCGGGCGGCGTACGCGCCAAATATTGTATTATAAATAATTTAGACATGGGCTATTAAAAATGAAAAAATATAACCTGTATTAAAACATAGTGCGATCGATTCGCTAGTTGATTCGGAGCAAACTACTTTCTAGTTTTCAGTTAATTCATTAACGCGTTGTATACCTAGTGTTGCTTGGTTTCCACGACACAAGCTAATAATAGCTTAGTGTGGGATCAAGTAGATCTGTGTGTTGTGAAGTGGATTATTATTATTATTATCTCCGTTGCAGATACACCCGCAGAACACTCAGGAAGAGCTGGTGGAGTTCGCCCAGTCCCACGGCATGATGGTCATGGGCTACCAGCCGTTCGGCATGATGGTTCCGCGGGGCTTCGACGTGCCCGGCGGTATCAGAATGGACAATCCCATCATTATGGACATAGCCAAGAAGTACAGGAAAACGCCCGCACAGGTGGTGCTCAGGTGGCAAGTAAGTTATTTTACAAAGTGACGTGCAAAAGTAGGTAAATCTAAAATCCCATATTCCATTCCATTTCCATTTTCTGCAATATTTAGGTAATCAGGACCAGAATATGGTACTTAATTACCACAGCTATATCTTATGTGTACATCTTGTCAGGTAAAGACGTTGGGAGCGATTCTACCTCCTGATAGCTCGTTATACCTACTGGATAAATTAGATATTGTAAGAGAAATAAGTAAAGTAGGTAAAAAAAGGAGACAGGATGTCATAACGAGTGGCATACAGGCAACTCGTTACAATCTTACCTCTACTAGTATTATACATGTGTATTATCTGTGCTTCAGGCTTCTACTTATCTTACTAATATTATAAATGTGAAAGTGTGGATGTTTGGATGTTTGTTACTCAACCACGCAAAAACGGCTAAACGGATTTGGATGAAATTTGGCACACACGTTGTACAGGGGTACAGAGAAGGACATAGGGTACTTTTTATCCCAGAATTCCCGCGGGATCTCCGAATTTACCGTGGGCGAAACCGCGGGGCACAGCAAGTATCTTATTATGTTTATTCGTTCCAGATCGACAGGAATATAGTGCCGATCGCCAAAACCCTGACGCCAGAACGTCTGCTGGAGAACCTGAACATATTCACCTTCCAGCTGACGCCTGAAGAGGTGGGGAGGATCAGCTCTCTGAACAACAACATGCGGATCACGTTCCCAACATTCTGGCAAGAACACATCTACTATCCATTCGAGAAGGTCGCGGAACCAGCTGAGATGATTGTATTTTGAATTCCCATAGTTAATACCTATAATAATGAGCATGATAACTAAATTTTAATTTTTAGTCCGTCTTTTAGATTCATAAAAAATATCAGACACCCACGTACTTTTTCTTTTTTCACGTGTCTAAGCAAAAAATAACGGATCTATATACGTTGAGTCGAAATGCCGCGTGACGTCACACAAGCAGGCGCAGTTTTAACTGCGTATGACGTTACGAGCCCCCACTCCCAAACTTTAATACGCTTTATCAAGGTATATTTTCATTGATTTGAAAAAGCAAAAAATACCTACGTGTCCATTATTTTTTTATTATCTAACTGACGGACTAAATAAAATTTAGAAAATCAAAAGTAGTCAAATATAGCCTGTGGGCACGATGACTAAATTTTAATTTTTAGTCCGTCTTGTAGATTAATGGACACGTATTTTTCCTTTTTTTACGTAATCAAAAAATAATTTCGATACATTGAGTTGAAATTCCGTGTGACGTCACACCTAGGTACCTACACTTTGTACTTAGTTATGACGTAGCGAACTCGCGACCTCCCGACTCCTAAACTTTAATGCGGTTTATCTGAGTATTTTTTCAATAATGCGAAAAAGAAAAAAATACGTGTCTATTATTTTTTACTATCCTACTGACGGACTAAATAGAATTTTTATTTTTATACGTTGAATTGTCATCATGCCTATTTGGAGTTTTTGACGGAGTTTCAAGATGGCGATTCTTCTTAGTCGGTTATTTACATTGAAATAGATTTGTACACTGTTGTTAACAATATTACCCACCTCTAATTCAAACCTAATACTTAGCAATTAGGTCATCATTAACATGGAATAAGTATTATATCACCTACCGATAAAGTTTTTCAAATCTCCTAAGTTTTGTAGTGGTGTGAAAGTGTCGATAGCTTGTTATCGATATATTATCCCACTTGTAAATATAATAAATGCCTACTTACATAAACTTTATGGTCGCAAGTTCTTTTTCATGCAATTAAAGTTTTTGTTTTTAATTACAATTTGTTTTTTTTTTTTTTTATCATAAAAACGTCACCACTGATTTAGGAGTTGAGGAATGCTTAATTCGTCAATTCTATTGGAATAGCAAAGTAGGTTATCATAAAACTTTTCACATTACTTATATTTATTTTTAAATTAATATTTTCAAGTGGTTTTTTTTAATAAAATCATATACTTTCTTTTTTGTAAAATTCATGAAATACCTTCTCATAATAGATATACAGGTGTAACATAAAAGAGTAATAATATTTAAAGATCGTATTCGACACTGATGTAAACGACCAAACGAATTTTAAAGTAGGTATATTTCATAAATAGGTTACTCTTCCATCACTAGCGAAATCGATTACAGATGATGTTTGAGATTATATGAGGCAAATAACAATAAAACAATTTCTTTTTATAACAATTCTCTATAATTATGGCACTTTTTAATATCTGACAAAACATTTTAAATAAATTATTTAGGTACGCCGTTTCTTATTACAAGGCTTGAAGCAATGCTTTGGTGTGAACATGAAACAAAATATATACGGTACCTACTTATATTTTCACATGTTTCCGTAACATTTACATCTTATATTGCTTTTAAACAGTATTGAGTTAATTTCGTTCGTACAAAAAAAACCTTAAGTACTTAAATAAAACATTCATTATTTTAAATCGTTTAAATTTTTAATGTACCTTACACATTTTAAACACTTGCAAAAATAAATATAATAAAATGTTCATCAAAAACCGACTTCAAAATTATATTTAATCTTAACCAAACTTTTAAACAGCTTGTACGAAACTTTTATAAAAATTTCGTCCAAAGTTATAGTAAAAATTATTTCGCATGGTTAAAATTATAATAGAGGAAATTTTCATAATGTTAAAACCTTTTTTGTAAGTTTTCTAATATACATATCAATACATAACAGTATCTAATAAAACAGGAGTAGGACGCCTGGAAGTAGTGGAAAAATAATTATAAAAAAATCAGTTAAAAAGTTACTGAAATAAGTACCTACTATCGTATTTATAATAAATAGAAATGAATTGAGAGCTTTCTCCTTTTTTGAAGTCGTTTAAAAATGGATGTCCTATAAAAATAAAATGAACCATTGTAATAAACATGAGAAAATAATAACAGACAAGCCACATAGTGTTTTCTTGTACAATTTGGGTTTTCTTTTGAGAATACAGAAAATTGCTAGAACAAGTTCTGTTCTCAGAAAGAGCAATTAGTTAATTGTCGTATATTATCAAAGCAGCGATTGAAAAACAAAGAGACAAAGTTTATTTGTTTAAATACATACCTACTGAGTACTCATGGTAACTATATAATGAACACATAAACGTACTAAATAAGTACTAAACAGAATATAAACGTTTACTTTTCATCTGGGATCGAACCGGCGACCGTTAGATTTATACCTGCCCCCTTAGCCAAGTTGACAACAAACTAATAATTAATCGTTATAATATGATTGGTAAAGATGGTGGTGGTGGTAGATATGTTTTTCAATAGCTGTCAATGCAATATGCGAGATAACTTCCAGATAGTCGACCCAACAGTGTCGTAAGTAGATATGTGATGTATTTGCTTGTTGTTAAATACCAAAGCCAAACAGCTTTTTAGTTGACAAGACAGTGCAAGAAGTTTATTTCGTTTATAAAACTTTGTTTGCTTGGATAAAACGAAACTAGATAACAAAAACTATTTTCTCTTAGTAATATAGTAATTTTTTTTTGTAAAAAAAAAAAATCTTATCTTGTGAATAATAAAATTTAAATAATGGAAAATATTTTTTTATTTTTTTTATTTTGGTATTTGCAATATGAGAAAACCATGTAGTATTTTATTAATCATGTAGGCATGGTAAGTTAAAAAATCGGTTTTCTTAAAGGATTCTTGTTCTAGCAAACGTCTTATCCAAACATTAAAAATAATTATTTTATATTACTCTCCAATAGCTAAAATACATGCTGACACGATCCAAAACTTATTTATCAATCTTTAGGGTTTTTTTGGACCCATGCATTAGAATCTGCAGATAATTGGTAATTTTTAACTTTTAGCTATATGTATATTGTTAGTGACGAGAAAAGGTTTTTATCGACATCGATAAAATATCACTTCATACCTGTCACTGTAGAAAATGGTTATTTGATTGAAAGTTTCAATTAAATGCAGTCACTAAAAAAACCAATATTTAAAACCTTATAAGTCATAACATGTGATCAAGCCCGATGCAGTGTATGGACTTTAAAATTTCTAACCGACTATTGAGTTAATAAACAGCCTATATTTACGTGTATTGCACTTATTAATGTGAAGGAAGAAGATTTTTAGCATAAATGTGTTGAAATATACTTTTTATACAAACTAAGGAGATACTGACACACAAAAACTCGCGTACGTTAGAATAGATAACCTGACTGTTAATGATTTATGCCACAAACCGAGGATTTTATCAAAAAAATATATTTCAACACTACATAGCAATCTTATAATGTAAATACTAGATTGTAATATTATTTAAAATTAAAGCGATTTATAGTAGGTAAAGTTGATTTCTTTTCGTTATAATTAAGTCTTACTATTTATTTATTGTTTTAAATATTTCTATGTAGATAAAAGAATTGTTACATAGTTTGAGTTAGCTGTTACATAAATTTACTGCTGATATATAAACTTCAATTAAGTACTCCATTACTGAACTATAATAGATATAATATGACAAGAAAATTTAAACTATAAACGCATAAGTTCAAATTTTAAGCCGAGTGAGTGAGACTTATTGCCAGATCTTTAGTTAGTTTTCTTAACTAGTAACAAAATGGGGTAAGCTGTATTTCAAACAGTATAGAGTGTAAGGAGCTAGATCTATCTTTTTTCAGCTTTGACGCAATCTAGAAACGGAAGCATAAGGTACGGAGAGCTAAAAGCTATTTAGGTTGTTTGTGAGAACCTAAAGCCTACCGTTTCACGGGGTTTTTTATCTCCTGATATCTCTTTCTTTGTAAAACTAATAACAGCTATCTCAAATACTATCTTCAATGTTTTTTTTTGCATTCCAATGCGATAACTATCATGTGGAAAGCGTTACTAAAGTGCTGTGTTACATGCACAAAGGTCAACTAGACATAATTTTGAATGCTTTTGATGGTACAAATTCTTTTACGACTTAATCGTTAGTAAGTAAATATTCATTTGACTGAATGAACAATCGATTCATGCGATGTTATTATGATCGAATGTAGTGACAAATTATATTATTTGACGGTATCCGAGTTTATGGCGACATAAACTTAGAGCTTTTAAGTCTAGAAAGACTCATTTTAAAATTTAAAAACGAATAAATATTAAAGCGCAAGTGCTGAAATTTGATTTTGTAACAAGGACAGTTGAAACATACGCAGGTAATTCAATATATCTTCAATAAGATAAAAAGATCGTTAGTCATATTGACCCTAGTTTTTTTGAAAGACGAAATACGATGATAGAAGTGCCAATATACAATTAAATAACAATTTCTTTAAGGAAGATTCTTTAAAACGATGTAGGATCTTAATGTCATAAGGGAAAACTGTCCATAATCTTAAATATGAACTTTTTTACTTTTTATAACCTTAAAAATAGATGATATGCTATATTTTATTATTTCATTAATGAGTTTCTGTTATCTTAGTAAATTTTTAACGTGAAATTGTTTATTAAAAACAAACGTTTCGCTAATTTATCGATATCTAAACCTAAAAAAAATGCCACCTCACTAACGCTTACTACTTTACTCCTTTAGATTTGACTTAAGTGGTTTTTGTCATCACTGATTTAATATATGTAATTTCAATTTTAAAAAAATCGTGATTTATTCAAAACAATTATTGTTTGATAATTACCAAGCTAATGATTTAAATGATGACGAATAAATTATTTTGTACTAATATTATTATTAATAAATGTTATTGAAAGAAATGTCTTAAATTATTTAATGATATTACTATATACATTATGTTAAAACTTTATTTGGTGTTTATGTTCCTAAATTAATTGTTTTAAAATATATAGGTAGTTAGCGATTATACAAAGTGGAGGTAATACATTAGCAATTAGATTTACCGCCGCACTCAGCGTCGACTTTAATGATTAGTTAGTTAAGCATAGATTTTTAAAACAAAACTGCCGCAATCAGAGACGTTCGGTAAATTAATTTTAATTGGAATTTAATTAGATTTAACTTAATTAGTTAAATGCCAATTAACATTAATTTATTAAACTTGTCTGATTGCGGCAGTTTTGTTTTAAAAATCTATACTTAACTAAGTAATCATTAAAGGCGACTCTGAGTGCGGCGGTTAGATCCTAGTTACCATTCTCTATCGTTATGAAGCAAAGAGAAAATAATATATTGACAAGGAAGGCAAACGGTTAAGAGCGCATGCTCATGAATCCGTAAATCTTTCCTTAATGGCATCTTAATTATTACATAAAGCCAAAGTAAATGCGTAGATAAATAACGTTTTTCACAATACGTTAATGAACGTAAGCACGAGTTTCTTTGATAAATCATCCAGCGACAACGGTTTAAATTTGTTTTCATACTGCACTAACAGTATGAAAACGATTCTCTTTTTATCTAGCTGTTCTCTGTCAGAAAATAGTATATTTCATTACAAGTGCGGAAAGGCTCACCTTCGGCTGCGCCTCGGCTCGGGTCGACATTTGTCGGAACTCTTTGCAATGACGGTTCCGCACGTGTACTGAACAACTATTTTTAATACAGTTGCGAAAAAATGAAGCAATTTAATAAAATAATAAAAACACAAACTCAACTAAGTTCCAACTGTGATCAAGAGATGGCGCTAGTCGTATTAGTAATACGAAACCTACGTTGCGCAATACAAAAAGTGTGTCAAAGTCGTTTCGCCATTTTTGACAGTTGGGAAAGAGAACGCACGAGTTCGGAAAAGGTAAAGAAAAAGCTCGAGTATGTAATAGCCCACTTCCCGAACGCTATACGTCCCTGCAATATGCCACTTTTTGAGCAACTGTATTAAAAAATATATTTAATCTACTCATCGCCACATAAATGTTTCTTAAATGAATGAAAATTGCCAGTAAAATATCGCTATACCTGACCAGTATAAGATTACATCAAAATAGAGTGCACTGTAATTCTGAATTTACATACAGTATGTAAGGTCAAAATTTAACGGGCGTAATTTTGATGGGCTGTCATAGAGATGATGGAAGAAGGGCAGGACCAATGTGAATAATTTTATTTATAACGAAGCGAAAAAGGTGAGTGGTTATGTAATTTTTGAAAAAAAAATAAAATATAAACAAAGGTATTCAGAAATTATTATACTTACCTATCTATCTTTATAGAAAAATCCTCCATTTTGTATAATACCTAGATATGTGGTGGATGTAGCCCTAAAACTATGCTAATTTATTTATCGAAGTGTCTCATTCAACTTCACTTACAACCTCTATTTGCTAGCATTTTTTAATAATTATTATTACTGCCAAATATTTATGCACATCGTGATTAAAGTTTTTCAAAAAGCTACAGCTTTTCGGTTCCGTTAAGTCAACACACCTGCTGGTTATTCAAATTTTTTCTCAAAACCTAACCTAAGATACACAGGATGCATGAGATTTCATTTTGCCGGTGTTAGAAATTTTAACTTTCATTGTAGGCTGAATTTAAACTTGTTCTGACATTTGAAAGAATTTTTTTTTTCGGTAACGGTTTTTTTATTCATAACCAGCCAGCACCATTAGGTCTTCGAATCTGAACAAACCTATCCAAGAATGGAAACTGGCTTTCAAGTGAGGGTGCCGGAACACACCGTTATTTTAGTTAATACTGGAGAGTTATCTACTATCATGTTATGATTTCCTCACGATCGATGTCTTCTTTTACTGACAGTTCAAGCTCATTGTTTGCTCATTGTTCGAACGCAAGTGACATCATCTCAGCTAATTGTAAAAAAAAAATTATCTAGGTATTAGTTATGGAATTCCATCTATCCGATAAACCACCATTCATTCCACACACCACTTGTACTTTTATGTAAAAATTCAAACGTACCTGTCGATATCGATATCCAAAGTTATATTTCATCACTACAAATGCAACAAAGAACATTGCGTTTCTGACCAATACCAAATCGGAAATAGCTGATAACTTTTTTAAAGTCTAGTATAATTATTATTATACTCGATGTAAATTTACATTCTTGCTAAATTTATGAGTGAAATATTGAGTTATGTTTATGTTTTTGGTCCCTAAATTGCTTCCAATTTAGGGTCGGTGAGTGAGAGAGAGAGCGAGTGATCACACTACATTAAAATGTAACCTAGAGTAGTCAATTTAGGGTACAATTTGGTGTAGTGTGATTACTCGCTCTCCCTATCACTCACCGACCGTAAATTGGAAGCAATTTATGGACCAAAAACATAACTCAATATTCATTTCATTTTCTTTTCAAACATTGATTAATATTTTATTGACGAATAGCTGGATAGATTTTTTGTTTAGGGACCGAAGATTGAGGTTTACACATACCTCATTTTCACTAGATCGCATGCTTTACGATAATGTTACCGGAGTCGATAAAAAAATATCGATATCGATAAAATAAAAATGTTACGGTTTTTATATTAGCAGTACAGTAACATCCATAACTTTGGCACGAACGCAAAATAACATCCAGTATAGATAGTTATAGTACGACGTTATGGTCGACGTAACGTTATATTATGGTCCTTACTGTATACAGTTATGGTATAGATATTCCATGGATTCCATTGAAGGCCTAACACGAGTGCTGGTAATCCCCATCTAATATACGGCAGTTCTAGCTAGTTTGCTTCGACCTAACTTCCCTTTTATAACCTAAATAATCATTTCTCATACCTACTATATTGTTTAAAACTATGAGCAAATCGAAATTGGTCTAATATTCCTGCGCCAATACGCTATTGAATCGTTTAAAGCCTAATTCAAATTATCTATATGTACTAGATATTGTAATTCTTGTGAATGTCACGTCTCTATTGTCATCCGGTTTTCTTCTCAAACATAAAATTTAAAAATGTTTTATTTTAGTAATTACGCCGTTCACTTTTTAAAATTTGCAAAACATGATATCAATGGAATACCTGAGCAATATTTACACGCAAAATTATTTTAATTTTAATCATACTTACCTAATATTGGAAAAACTTCATTTATTGTTTTATTCTAACTACAATTTTTTATTACTACAATTTTCAAATATCTTATACCTAATATTTTTAGAGCAAAATTGCCGAACATGAGAAAAGTGGCGTAGGATGATAAAAAGTATCGATACACTTGGAAAATTTAGTTTTCACAACACTGCCTCGTTATCAACTAACATATAAAATAGTATACACACAACTTTACGTCGAATTGAATTAAATAAAAATAAAATATTGTTGTTAAAAACTAAACTTTTCCAAGCCTAGAAACTACAGACTACGATTGGACGAAGAAATCAAATCTCAACTAGGGTTGGGCCACCCGATTGAAACAGTCGATCAAATTATCGATGATAAAAAAAAAACGACGAACGTCAACTGCACTGTTCCATGGTCGAATATTTTTAAATTTTAAAACCCAACGGCGTCAGAGAGCAAATCTGATAGATCGACGGTCCCAAGCGGGCATCACTAGCTTCCTACTTCACCTGAGGCATGCACATGCTACGAGCGCTAGTGCCGCGACTAGGGCCAGTGTTGTGCCGACTGTCGATGCGTCATTGCACATGTCCTCCTCACAAAAACACATGTGGCCATTGCCTGTACTTTCCATCATGCATACATGGTCCACCATGAACAGATTGATCTGTAGCTGGGATGTGCACGTGCGACGGACAACCTCGTACGCTGAAAAAATAGGTATAAAAAAATATTTTAGAGTTTTTGGGGGAATCAAAGATGGCGCAGAATTTATTTTTGCTAACCGACTTCCAAAAAGGAGGTTCTGCGTTCGGCTGTATGTATGTTTTTTTAACCGACTTCCAAAAAGGAGGAGGTTCTATGTTCGATTGTATGTATGTTTTTTTTTTTTTTTTTTTTTTATGTATGTTCACCGATTACTCGAAGACGGTTGGACCGATTTGAAAAATTCTTTTTTTGTTTGAAAGAGTTTACTCCCAATTAGGTCCCATTGCCACCAAGTCGGGATCTGATGATGGGATCTTGGAGAAATCGAGGGAACTCTTCAAAAATTATAGGCACACCTATAGCGATTTGGGTATTTTTTTATAGTAAATTGTTCATTTGCGTTTGGAAAGCCAAATTTGAAGAAGTGGAACTGATGATGAAGACCACAGATGGTCATCGGAACTACTCAACAATAATACGTATTTCACGGGTTCCGATTGGAGCGATTTCGAAAATTGGTTTTTTGTTTGAAAGGGGATACTCCCAAATTGATTTCATTGTCACCAAGTCGAGATCTGATGATGGGATCTTGGAGTAATCGAGGGAACTCTTCAAAAATTATAGGTACACCTATAGCGATTTTTGTATTTTTTATAGTAAATCGTTTATTTGCTTTCGGAAAGCAAAATTTGAAGAAGTGGAACTGATGATGAAGACCACCGATGGTCATCGGAACTACTCAATAATAGGTATTTCACGGGTTCTGAATCGTCAACTTTAATATGGTTTCTAAACAATTTATGCCCGTCACAATGTATATGGTGAAGTGGAACTGATGGTGATGCACTGGGAGAACTCCTCAACAATTAACGTCCCTGCGTCGGGAAAAGTAATATTTTGTAAAAGGTGATGAGCAGTTGACATTAGGCTATTGTAACTTAGAGAAATTACCAACTAAGTCACTTAAAAGCGAAAAATAAACAAAAATTTTTAACAAAAAAATTAAATCCGTCTTCCAAAAATACAAAACTGAAAAGCTAAAAATAAAATGCTAAAATTAACAAAATACCGATTTAATCCAAAAGACAAAAACACACGTAATATTATTATTGGTTTGTGCTACCACTGATCGGTATGAAGTCGGTGACAAGCCAAATATGGAGGACCAGATGGGCTAAGTCAACTCCCGCAACCAGCTCTCCGTGAGCAGAACAACCCAAGTGGGCAGACACCAGCTTGTCACCGAATTCAAACCTATCAGTGGTAGCACAAACCAATAATAATATTACGTGTGTTTTTGTCTTTTGGATTAAATCGGTATTTTGTTAATTTTAGCATTTTATTTTTTTATGTATGTCTGTATGTTATTACTCGAAGACGGTTGGACCGATTTGTAATTTTTTTTTTTGAAAGGGTCCCATTGCCACCAAATTGGGATCTGATGATGGGATCTTGGAGAACTCGAGGGTACTTTTCAAAAATTATAGGCACACTTATAGTGATTTCGATATTTTTTATAGTAAATCGTTCATTTGCTTTTGGGAAGCAAAATTTGGAGAAGTGGAACTGATGATAAAGACCACAGATGGTCATCGGAACTACTCAACGTATTTCAGGGGTTGCGATTGGACCGATTTGTAAAATTGTTTTTTAGTTTGAAAGGGTAGATATCCTAAGTTAGTCCCTTGTCACCAAGTCAGGATCTGATGAGGAATCTTGGAGAAATCAAGGTAACTCTTCAAAAATTATAGGCATATACCTATCTATAGGATTTAGATAAACTTCTTTCTTGGAAAACAAAATGGCTGCTGAACGGTGGTGAAAATATCGAATAAACAACGCGACAGGCGTCCACTCGCTACGACCTCCACCGGTCAGCAACCAAAAAGAATGTTGTTGCTATATAACACTTTGACATTGACATCCATCGGTAACTATTGTTTTGTAAAGAAGTGACACTTTCCACCCCTCACCAACTTTGTGCCACCCCGTGCCCTGCCAGAACGTAATAGCGAGTCTACAGGTGTCTACAGCGTTGGCCGTTACTGTTGTTTGTGTCGAACAAAACAAAATTTTAACAAAAAATTAAACCGACTTCAAAAAACACAAAAATGCCCTACACTAAAAAGTTAAAAATAACAAAACACCGATTTAATTCAAAAGACAAAAATACACGTAATATTATTATTGGTTTGTGCTACCACTGATCAGTTTGAATTGGGTGCCAAGCCCGCATGTGTCTGCCCACTTGAGTTGTTCTGATCACGACGAGCTCGTGTCGGAAGTTGACTTAGCCCATCTACCCACTCCCTATTTGGCTTGTCGCCGACCTCAAATCAGTTCTATCGGTTCGTTTGTGTGAATTGTGTTGTGACGAGGATTAAAAACTTACGAGTCTTCGAATATCGCACCATCTTCACGCAGCAACCGTTGCAAGACTGAAGGGGGGGCTGGTCCCGCGGCAGTACTGTGTAGTTGAACGGGTCCTTGCACCGGTAGTCCGTCCAACTGTCACACTCGTAGCAATAAATCGTGCGGGCTGCCGACAGACGAATAGACCAAGTGTATGACCAAGTGCTATTTTGTAATACAATGGGCATGTTGACTAATTTTTATTTTTTAGTCCGTCTTGTAGATTATTAAAAAATATTGGACACGTATTTTTTCTTTTTTTTACGTAATCAAAAAATAACGGCGATATATTGAGTTGAAATTTCGCGTGACGGCACTATTCGGACAGTTTGTATGGCGGTTTTAGAGGTTAGTGACGTCACGACCCCCTCACCCTAAACTTTAATTTGCTTTATCTCTATATATTTTAAATTATTTGAAAAAGCAATAAATAAATGTGTCAATTGTTTTTTTATTTTCTAACTGACGGACTAATTAGAGTTTTGATTTTCAAATGTAGTCCACATCCCTATTGAAAAAAAAACAGGCGGCTTGTGACAACCATTTTAATAACTTATGTCACAATATCGATAAAGTTTAGGTCCGCACTAGGGTGATGTCATGAAAGGAGGGAACCAATGGCAGCGCATCCTAAAACGAGGTCATTTCAAAAATTCAAATAAGCAATAATATAACCAACCTAATAACTATGTATAATGAACGATCAAAATTTGATAAAGAAATTCAAACCCCACAAATGAGGCGAGTTCTGAACGCGAGCTCTAAATACTTACGATGACATTATTATTATTATATCGATATGTGAAAAAAAGGAGTAGGTACCTCAACGTATCGCCGTTATTTTTTGCTTACGTAAAAAAAGTCTAATATTATTTATGAATCTACGGGACGGGCTAAAAATAAAAAAAATAGTCAAATAAGCAATTAAGCTGTAATTTAAATGCGCCAATTACACTTTTGAACGTATAGCCGAAGTCAACCGTCGTCCTTAATTAAGTACTTTATTGGGCAATGTCGATTAAAATTGTCGGACTTAATAGCTGTGTGAAGACCTTCATTTTGTTTATTGTATCACAATTAGAATAGGCAAGTTACTTTAGTTGAATAAGTAATTATATAGTTTTTAGTCCGTCAATGCAGATTCATAAGAAATATTGGACATGTATTTTTTTCTGTTTTAACGCGTACCTACCCAATAAAAAAGTACCGCGATACATGAATCGATATGTCGCGTGACGTCATGCCTTGGTACAATTTATGCGTGGTTATGACGTCACAAGCCCCCCACTCCTAAATTTTAAACCGCTTTATCTCAATATTTTTTCATTAATTTGAAAAAGCAAAATATACGTGTCTAAATTTTTTTATTTTTATTATCTAACTGACGGACCAAACATAATTTTGAGTTGCAGACCCGGAAACATGCAATTTAACGAATATGCTCATATTATTATGTTTGTAACGTCAGTGAATAGATAGATGTACTTGAAATATAAAAAAACAGCATAATTTATGATATGAGCTATGGTTGACGTGATACACAAAAATTACCATTTGTCGACACTTACCGAGTTTGCTGGCCCTGCCCGCTCAAGCATACAACCTTTCAATTTATTCGATGATCTATCTAAATATAACTTGACACTGGCGAAATTGCAGTAAGCACCTATGTGCCTGATATGTTCATGATTAAAAAAAGCAAAGTAAAAAAGTAGCATGCACTAACTATAGTTATCTACACAGAATCCTAACTAATATTATAAATGCGAAAGTGAGTTTGTTTTACGCTTTCACGGCTTAACGGCTCAACTGATCACCACGAAATTTTGCCACACGTTGTCAGGGGTACAGAGAAGGACATAGTACACCTACTTTTTATCTCAAAATGTTCACGGGAACTCCGAAATTACCGCGGCAGAAACCGCGGCGAACAGCTAGTAGACAGTATAAAAAAACAAGATTTCGGCACAGCTTTAGTTAGTGTTTGGTGCAGCCCTCAGCTTAATAAAGTAGGGTTGCCAAAAATAGGTAGACACTTATTTAAAAACTGCTTAGCGCTATATCTATTTCACGGTGTTGTCTTGTGTTGGTTCTATTTGATTGATTTCCGAGATAGATATGTACTTATACTTATGTACTTATATAGATAAGTACAAAAACTTATTTTATTGAACACCAAACGAACAATAAAAAAGCGAGTTTCTACATAACTATTATAATATTACATTGCTTATCTAATATCTTAATATATATAAATCACGTGTCACGTTGTTTGTCCGCGATGGACTCCGAAACTACTGAACGGATTTTGATAAAATTTTGCAACCGTTTATAATATGGTGCAACTTAAAAGATAGGATAGTTTTTATCCCGGAATTCCCTCGGGAACTGAAGGACATAGAGTACTTTTTTCCCGCAACCTCCGCGGGAACTCCGAAATTACCGCGGATGAAATCGCGGGGGACAGCTAGTCTAATATATATAAATCACGTGTCACGTTGTTTGTCCGCGATGGACTCCGAAACTACTGAACGGATTTTGATAAAATTTTGCAACCATTTATAATATGGTCCAACTTAAAAGATAGGATAGTTTTTATCCCGGAATTCCCTCGGGAACATATGATGAACATAGAGTACTTTTTCCCGCAACCTCCGCGGGAACTCCGAAAATACCGGGGATGAAATCGCGGGGGACAGCTAGTAATATATTATATTTCAATACGAAAAGTAAGTAAGTACGTAAGTAATTTAAGTGCCTATAGATAGCTAAAACTTTTCCACCTACACCGTTACTAGTTAATATTATGGGTATGGCGCGAAAAAAGCTTTTAAAAAAATATCGTATTCGACGACACGTTAAAAATGGACGTAGATAAGCAATAACATGTTAACCCACAAACTTAAGTTATTGATTCAGAACGATTTATTGAGAGTTAGGGAACGTATTTTAATTATGTGTTTACCTTATTACATTGCTTAAATATGTAACTAAATATTGAACATAAAAAATGTTGACACAAATGGCGCTTCTACTTTTAAAACACGATTTACTCAAAATTTCTCCAGTGTGGGTTAACACACTATAGCTTATCTATGTCCAAATAACGCAGTACCTACCTGAGTCACGCTAACCTTTGTTTATTCATTAGGAATGAGAACAATTAATGAATGCGACATATTTTTTTAACAAACCTCAACCACCTTGCGTTATGTAAAGAGGTCAGGGCTTCGATCCAGTGATGGCGTATCGATTTTGTGACAACCCTAATGCATTGAAACGGCCATGGATTGTTTAGGCCGAGCATCCACAAGCGGACAACATGACAAGGAAAAGATGACTTGCCCCTTGGCGAGAGATGGAGTGGTAAACCCATTCTAATATTTCTAATAAGTTATAAGCTCCACCACACGTCAATCCTCGCTATTGTATTCGTAGCTGATCCCCGCGGTTTTACCGGCGGTAAGTTCGGAGTTCCCGCAAGAATAGGGATGTTGACAACTTTTGAAAATCAAAATTTTAATTAGTCCGTCTTTTAGAAAATTAAAAAACAATAGACACGTATTTTTAGCTTTTTCAAATAAATTAAAATAAACAGAGATAAAGCACATTAAAGTTTAGGGTGAGGGGGTCGTGACGTCACTAACCGCAAAAACCGCCATACAAACTGTAAGGAATTGTGATGTCACGCGAAATTTCAACTCAATATATCGCCGTAATTTTATGATTACGTAAAAAAATAAAAAATACGTGTCTAATATTTTTTAATAATCTACAAGACGGACTAAAAAAAAAATTAGTCAACATGCCCATTCCGGGCTAAAAGTACCCTCAATGTCCTCTCTGTACCCCTGACAACGTGTATGCAAAATTTTATCAGATTTGACCTGTGTTTACTTCGGAGTTCCAGCGGAAATTCCAGGAAAAAAGTACCCTATGTCCTTCTCTTTACCCCTGACAACATGTATGCAAAATTTTGTGGTGATCGGTTGTGCCGTTTAGCCATGAAAGCGTAACAAACAAACAAATAAACAGACTCACTTTCGCATTTATAATTAGTAAGGAATAAGGGTACTAAGGAAAAGTGTGAATGTGAGTTTATTTGTTTGTTTTTTACGGTTTCTCACTACTTGACAATGCAGCCGATCATGATGAAATTTTGCATACCTACACGTTGAAAGAGGTACAGAAATAATCATACACACATGTTACTGGTATCGCGGTTAATAACGCGAGTGAAACCGCGGGGAAGAGCTAGTAAGCCATAAATACGCATTTTATAAGTACTTAGGCTTAAAACAAAATGAGATTAGTGAAGGAATTAGACAGAGAACATGACTTGAGAAGCCTTCTTTGTTAACCGCCGGTAAGAAAGCATTTATTTAAAATTACGCAAGCAGATACCTACTTAGTGCTAATCCAATTCAAAAGAATCGATATCCATAATGAGATTATGTCGATTGAAACAATACACAACACTAATCGTTCCAATCGACAGAGTAGTGAGGTGGCGTGGCGTGCGGTAAACTAGTCGATATCTACTTATCTATTAAGTGGGTGTAACACACTAAGCGTTTTAATTTTAAAGTTTTTTCGAAAATGGCTTACAAATATTTCAGTATGTACGTTTTGTAATTTATCGTGTAATAAAACAAAGTTTATATTTGAACCTTAAATGTTGATAATAGGCTAGTTTCCTGGGTAAAAAAATCAAAATTCTATTTAGCCCGTCAGTTAGATAATAAAAAAATAAAAGACACGTATTTTTTGCTTTTTTAAAATAATGGAAATATGCATAGATAAAGCGCATTAAAGTTTAGGGTGGGGGACTCGTGATGTCACAGCTCGCTATAACGTGCGAACAAACTGTAGCGAGGCGTGACGTCATGTGAAATTTCGACTTGATATATCTCCGTTATTTTTTGGTTACATAAAAAATAAAAAAATACGTGTCCAATATTTTTTAATAATCTACAAAACGGACTAAAAAAGAAAATTTAGGAAACTAGCCTATTATTACGATTTAAAAGTTTATTTTAATATTCAAAGAAAAAAAAAAATTTTTAGTGATTTGTCTTTTATTTTTGTAAGAGATAATCTCTGGAATTAAAGAACCGATTATGAAAATTTTTTCACTGATGGGAAGCTACATTGCCCTTGAGTAAAATAAGTAGAATACTTTTTATATTGGAACAACGAGTTCTCGAAGAATCCCAAAATGCACGATATTGGACCTACTGTAGAGAACGGCTACCTATTTAGTACCTATACATGAGCCTTGGAATGGGACCGGCTATTTTTTTACTCACTAAAAATATGTAGCTATTTCCACAAGCGTCAATTCTCTCTATGTATCTAGTGAGTACTAGCGAGTACTAGCTATTAGCTAGCCTATTATCCATAACATACCTAAATACTAGCTAATAATGTTAAATGACTAAATAAATATTGTTTACCTCTCAAATATTATATGGCATAGTGGCTACTGGCTATACTATTGAAAAAGGTATTTTTAATATAAAAATAAGAAAAATAAAGTACATAAATGCAACTAAAGCATTTATAGCAAAAATGAAGTGGTGTGAAATGTTATTTCTAGCATTGCCATAGAGAAAATGAATTTTCTACTACATTTTTTTATTCAACTCAGTCTACGCCATTCTATTTATTCATTAACAACACCTGCATGGAAAATACGGAAATATACCTTTACACGTTAAAACAGCTTTTAAAAGCTTTCAAAAATAAATCTATAGGCATTTTACATCGTCTCAAGCGATTACAGCGCTTTTTAGTGTATGACAAAACATTAAAAGCGTTTTTTTTTTTTAATTAGTGAATCGATTACTTACTTTGGCATTCGGCCTGTATAAACGGGCAGAGAGATATTGCCCATAATGCTGAAAATCCATGCATCCAGTTAGTACAAAAGAAAAAACAACGAGGTTTATACAGGAAGAGAAAAAACTAAAAACAAAACTAATTTACACAAAGTTCAAACACGGTGTCCTAGAAGAAATATAGTTTTAATACAATTAATTACATAATAATTAAGGTAATTCATAATAATATAGATCCTGTAAATAACTGACAAGAAATAAGTAAGAAAAACGCAAATATGAAATTTTGAAAATTCTTTCTTTCCGTGGTCGTAGACTGAGCCGATTTTGAAGTTTGTTTAATATTTATCAAATACGTAGTATGTAAGTATCTACCTATTTAAGTAATCAAATTTATGTCTGAATCAATTCAATTCGGAAAATGTTACACTCTTACCCAAATACCCAATGATTTGTTTTCGTGAAATGTGAAATTTCAAAGTGTGATTTATCTAAGAAAATCTACTGTAGATCTACAGTTGTTTTTCTGAAAAATAAAATTCAGTTATTCACAGGAATTGAGGATGTTCGTGTGTGTATTAATAATTTTTTTTCTTCGTTATTATTTTAATAAATTTTGCTAGAGAATGTAACCTAATGTGTTTGTGACTACGAAATTACATGCAAATTACCCATTCCTTTTAACATGGCAACACACATTCCTGTGGGCACTCAAAGAACTTAGAATAACAGATAGAAAAAGAACACAATGCTGCAAATACATCGATAAAACTATATCGATAAACTTACAAGTTACAACCATAAACTTCTAGTGCTGTCCAACGACGAAGTTCGAAACAAAATTATCGATATCGATGTTTTCAAGTTACATTTAACATATTTGCAGCTGTAACACGTACACAAACACGACATGTAGATACCTAATCTAAATGACAGATCAGCGCCTAAAGGACACATACACCAGATTCAAAGAGTATCGACACAGATGGAGGGATATGTCAAAAATATGGTTCATTACCGGTCCTAATGCACGAATTTGCTTTTACTTGGTCCACTCCGAACCAGGACATCAGAAGAACTGAAAAGTAATCAGAAATTAATTTAAAAACACACCAAAATACTTTCTGTTTTCTCAAAAGTTAGTTTAAAACTTCATTGAGACACAGAGCATTCTGACATGATAGGTTAGGTTTGTATTGGCGCCCACAACGCATGATCTAAGCAAGCGCAAAGAGCGTGCTGCGGCACAAGTTAGTTTTCTCTGTGGTTGGCTCGTGGAAAATTTCTATGAAAAAAAATTGCAATGCAAAACATTCTGAACTTCTTATCGAATCTTTATAATTAGGATTAAATTCAATAATATTGACTTTTGAATGAAAATTGTGTTGTTTTATATAAGTGGCTTAACCTCTTGGCTTTTGACTTAGGTAGGTTTCACCCGCGTGAAATGTTTTTATACAACAACTTTTTTTCCCGACATCCGATTTCAATGACACAAAGCCTATATGTAGCTCCAGGCTAAGCTTAATCTACCTCTGAAAACCGCATGATAATCGGTTGAGTAGATGCGGAGATTATCGCGAACAGACAGACAGGCAGAAAATAATTTTAAAAACTTTTTTTGTGCTTGGTTACTCTTCTTTTATCACCCCTCTCAATTTTAGGTAAAAATATTCAATGTACAGAATCGCGGATTTTACTCTTTTAGATTAATCTCGAAGGAATTCTAACTAATATTATAAATGCGAATGTGAGTATGTTACGCTATTACGCCTTAACTGCTCAACTGAGTCGGAGGACGAATAAATAATTTATACGATTTTGCAACATTCATATTTTTGTATTCGTCAAAAGTTAATTAATTTTATATAAATATGAAATTAGTAAAAACATCAACATCCACTTCGTTATTTATGAAACTTTCCATTAATAATATTTATATTCAAAATGGCGCGGCCGGCGCGGCGGTTAAAATATATTTCCAGCTTATTTTTCAGTTTCAAAAGACAAATAACCAGTAAGATATTAGCAATCACCACAAACAAATTAATAATTATATTGAACACAATCACAGACCTCAATGGTTAAATAGAAAGATACTTATCGCCTTATTATTAAAACAGTATTGAATTGAGCAGCTTATGTGTTGTGCTGAAATAAATGTATTTTCTTCTTCTTCTTCTTCAAATTTTATTGACTAGCTGTTCCCCGCGATAAGTTGGGAGTTCCCGCAGGAATTCCGTGATAAAAGTATCTTATGTCCTTCTCTGTAACCCTGACAACGTATATGCTAAATTTCATGATGATCGATTAAGCCTTTAAGGCATGAAAGAGTAACAAACTAACTCACTTTCGCATTTTACCTATTTTATTTATTAGAAAGGATAATGGAGGTAAAGAGTTGAACAAAACTCTATAATCTATAGCTAGTTGCCCGTAAAAAATTCATGATTCAAAACTCTTAGGTCCGTATTCCAGAAGGTGACTCAGATCACGTTTCTCCTGAGATTAGTTTAAAGCTCAAATCATAATACAAGCGTTCATCTTATTATAGAATGCGTTTTAAGTTCTAATCACTTGAAACTAGTCTTTAGTAGAGACTCTGAACTCTGATTGGTTCTGATCACTTGAAACTAGTCTTGAGTAGAGATTTTGAACTCTGATTGGTTGAGTGGTCTTGACATGACAGACGTAAACAAAGATCAAATCTTTGCTTGAGTATAGATTGATATAGATGAATCTCGTTTCAAGTGAGGTTCTAAAATTAAAGCTTTACTTGAAATCAGTTTTAAAACTAGATTCATGACTTGAGTAACCTTTTGGAATACGGACCTTAGAATAGAAAGTAGGTATAGGTATCCTAATTTAAAAAGCGAAGTTAATATCTTCATGCGACAGAAAAACGTGCTTTATATTTACTGCACATTTTGTGCAGAGGCAATTTAGTTTTCTGGGGCAGGCCTTTGAATACGCTCGAATCTTTGTCGTGAACTTGACCTGGTTGTCAACAGAGAGGGATTATGACGTAGACGATAATTCGGCACTTGAAAAACCTCTCCAAACTAAGTGTACCTATCCGATTTTAAATTTTATCGTTCACATTTATTTTTATTACTAGCTGTTCCCAGCGGTTTCACCCGCGTTAATTTCGGAGTTCCCGCGGGAATTCCGGGACAAAAAGTACCCTATGTCCTTTTCTGTACTCCTGACAATTTGTGTGCGAAATTTCATGATGATCGGTTGAGCCGTTAAGGCGTGAAAGCGTAACAGACAGACAGAGTTACTTTCGCATTTATAATATTAGTAGGGATGAACATAGGTATTTGGATGTTTTTCACGCATTATTGGTTTTATCGGATTTTGATGAAATGTGGCATAAGTAGGTAGGTTACAGTTTTTTTTTTAATGTCATAGGGGGCAAACGGGCAAGTGGTACACCTGATGGTAAGTGATTACCGCCGCCCATAGACATCTGCAACACCAGAAGGCATGCAGGTGCGTTGCCGACCTGGAATGGGGATGGGAACTGGCTTTCAAGTGGGGCTGCCGGAACACACCGGTAGGTGCTTGGCGACAGATTTGCAACTTGATAGATTGATTGACAGATATACATTGATCTGGATTTACACACCTTTATATCGAAATAAAGAATTACCGAATGGAATCCCTCATCACGAAATTCACGAGGATGATTATGGAGGAGGAGGGGAGGATGAGGAGGGGGACGGATAAATATTTTTACCTGGCACGGGGAATATCCAGCGCATTTTTCGTCACAAAACCGAGGATGTGGGCTCTGGGTCTATCCACGGGACGTTATTCAGCTCGATGCTTCAGCCATTGCCACTATAAACAGATAATATAGTAGTAGAAGGTTCCTAAACATAACCTTGTTTAACGCGATAAAATTAAGCCAGCCTTTTACGGTCTTTTATCAAGGGTTTGAGCCCGAAAACGGCAGGCTTTTATCAGGATTAATCTCAAGCATCGGGTTGATTGCCCATTTATACCATAACCTAACTTTTATCAACGCACTGGGAAACTAACTTCAGTGTTTCCATTTCCCAATTTTAGCATAAAAAAATTTGAAAATCGGACCGTTCGCATTATTGAATGATTAGTTTCTATAACTAGCTGTCCCGCGCGGTTTCACCCGCGTCAAATTCGAAGTTCCCGCGGGAATTCCGGAATACAATATAGCCTATGTTACTCAGGGATAATGTAGCTTTCCAATGGTGAATGAATTTTTGAAATCGGTCCAGTAGTTTTTGAGTTAAATCGTAACAAACAAACAAACAAAAAAACGAATCTTTTCTGTTTATAATTTTAGGATAGATAGTATAGATGTTTTCATTTCTAAAATTTAGTAATCTATATAAAATTTTAAAATCAAACTGTTTCGAACGATTTTGAGTGCGGTTGTTAGTTAAGGTACTATTACTTTTTAAATGATTGAATATTTAACGAACACTTCTTGAAGCAAGTAAAAATAAGTCAGAAAACTTCAACTGTGGAAAAACAATGTTACTATTAAAGACCAACTCACACATATCATCGGTTGAATTAAAAGTTCCCTGAGACATTCACATTAAGATCTACGTACATCGGCTCAACTATTAGGTATATGGTTTTGATATTTATCATGAACCGCCCTCAACCGCCTGACAAACTTCCAAAAAGGTCAAAAACATGTGTGGCTGTAGATATTAATGATATAATTCTTAACATGTAGGTACACTTTTACTAATTACTAGCTGTGCCCCGCGGTTTCACCCGCGTGAGTTTTGGGATCAGGAACCTTTGCGGACGCACGCAGAACAACCCGCCAAAGTTTCATCACAATCGGACCAATGGTTTCGAAACGCATAGAGGACAGGCATACAAACATTCATTTTTATTTATAAAGATTTATTATCATTGATGTCAAACCACTCAAAAGCGTAGGTACTGTGCATACCTAATTTTAATATGGCAAATTGCCATGGTGATGATTGGATCGAATCAAATCAATAGGTACTTTAAAAAAAAAGCTTACAATATAATCGAACAAAAATATCTACCTAATTCATAATTCATTTAATCGCAAGAATATGGTACAACTAGATGTCAATTTATAAAAAATATTTGACCGCATATTCGCCGTATTGGCGTGCAAGTTTATACAGAATAAAATTAAAATATGTCTAAGTAAAAATTATATGTCTAAGTAAAAATTATTGTGGTATTTAGTACCTATTAGTATTTATTATTTCAATGAAAGCGACATAGTTGCAAAACGATTGCCCACAGAAAATCAATTAGTTTATGTACATAAATAGATAAAAAATTTCAATACCATACTTATACCTACATAAATAATAATTAAAAATATAAACCAAATGAAGTTTTAAATAAATACTAAAAATTGCATTTATATTTTTAGTACAAATAGTATCGATCGATAGCAAAATTTTTTTAACACGTACGTCTACGCACTAGCGATTTGTAAATTTCCACATTTTATCTTCGGCCTCTTCGAATTCTAAAAAAAAGTATACAACGGTGACAGCTGACGAAAATGGAGGGAAATTGAATTTTTAATGATTTGAACGCGGGACAGTAAATTTTTGTAAGCTATCACGTATTCACGTAGTAACTCTAAGTAAATAAGTATCTATGTACGTATGTACTATGTACGTACGGTACATAGATACATAGCCATTTTTTTATTTTTTTGTACAATCTAGCCTTTAGTTTGTTTTAGATCTTACGGCCGCACTCTGAGTCGTACATAGTATAAAACAAAGTCGCTTCCTGCTGTCTGTCTGTCCCTATGTATGCTTAGATCCTTAAAACTACGCAACGGACTTTCATGCGGTTTTCACTAATAACTACATATATATAGAGTGAGTCATAAGGAAGGTTTATATCTATATTTTATCCTGGAACTCCCGCGGGAACTCCGAAATTACCGCGGGTGAAACCGCGGGGAACATTGAACACAATTAGTTAAATGCCAATTAACATTAATTTAATGAACGTCTCTAAATGCAGCAGTTTTTGTTCAAAAATCTTTGCTTGAAATTGAGTAATCATTAAAACGACTCTGAGTGCGACCGTTGGAGTAGCTTTTATATAGTATAGATACCTAAGTATTTATTTATTATGCTACTGCTCCACCTGCGTGCTAACGCGTAAATTAGTGCGCTAATTAAAGCGTTACGTAGATGTGGCCAACATTTTAACGGGTTAACTTACTAACGGCATTACTAATGACGTTAAATGTTAAGCGATAGCTCGGGTGTCGGTTTTTTGGACACATCTAACCGCCGCACTCAGAGTCGACTTTAATGATTACTTAGTTAAGTATGGATTTTTAAAACAAAATTGCCGCAATCAGACAAGTTTAATAAATTAATGTTAATTGGCATTTAACTAATTAAGTTACATCTCATTAAATGCCAATTAACATTAATTTACTGAACTTGTCTGATTGCGGCAATTTTGTTTTAAAAATCCATACTTAACTAAGTAATCATTAAAGTCGACTCTGAGTGCGGCGGAAAGGGTTTTAGCGCGTTATTTAGCGTACTAAGCGGTGTTGGCTACATTAAAGCCTTCTCATTCTGCGTGGATCACGCGCGGTGCAAGACCGTATCTACTTTGTTTTGGCGGGAACAATAAAAATACGACAATGGAATGGTCTAAAATTACAGCTGCTTCCACCTCCATTGCAAAAAAACAGCTATTTCAAATTTCGACCTCCATTTTGTGTTAACGCGTTATTTCACTAGAAATTAACGCTTAACGGCACGTTGCAAACTAAATGTAGCCAACAGGTATTTTAATGCCTTAATTAAAGCGTAGTTGGACATTAACATCAACGTTAACGCAGGTGGATCTCGTACCTACGTAGGTATCAGCATTTTTTCGTTTCGTTTTTTTATATGTACCTACCAATTCGTTATAATCCAAAACTAATGTTAGTTTTTTTGTTAATACAGTCATATACATTGCTACGCTATAATGTATCTAATTTTTTTATGTAATTATTATATTGTATTATTTTCTTAATCACCAATTGGTACCCGCTTTAAAATCTTAATTCAGAAATATCTACATATACTTAATGCTCGCGGCTTGGTGTCCCCTTTCCGACTCATCTTGTATGTCCCTTATCTATATTTTATACAACGTGTTAATGAATTAACTGAAAACTAGAAAGTAGTTTGCTCAGAATCGACTAGCGAATCGATCACACTATGTTTTAATATAGGTTATATTATTTCATTTTTACTAGCCCATGTCTAAATTATTTATAAATTAATACAATATTTGGCGCGTACGCCGCCCGCAGCAAAAAAAATCGACCCGGTAGGCGCGGGCGTAGCGCTTGGAATTTCGTAGATAGGTCACCTCCAAACTTATGTTGAATAACTTTTAAAGTATAAATTTTTTCGACATATAATATATTTTAATCATATTATTGTTTGTTTTTTTAAATGGGGTGTATCAGGTTTTCAGTTAATTCATTAACACGTTGTATATTTACCTACTTATAAAAAAATAATACCCAATTCCCTTTTTTTGTGTTTGTTATTGTAAGGAGAAGAATATGAACGAATTTTTAAGTTCCTGCGGGAATTCCAAAACTAAAGCAGATGAATCTCCGAAACGGTTGGACCGATTTTGACGGGAAGAATTCCGAAACTCACGCGGGTGAAACCGCGGGGCGCAGCTACTTAGGTAGGTATACAGATACGAAAACTGTAACTTTTGCCGCAAAACAACCGCATTGACTACTTTTATAGGACACGGAAGAAGTATTGAAAAGTATCTATATCTCTCTAGATCTCCTATCTCTCTATCACAGGTATTTTATTATTTACATAAAAATAATTTAAAAAGGAACAACAATAAACAATCATGGTCGACTATTTTAAAAAAGTACCTAATTATTTTCCTCTTTCAAAAATAATGTACAATTCTTTACTCCGAAAAGCTTTAGTTAAAAAAATAGGTACGTAAGTACACTATATTCTATTATAAACTACATTTTAGTATAGTTAAAGTTTAATTTATTATTAAACTCAACAAAAATAGTTAATGAGTTTAAACTTTAAATCCTTGTAGACATCAAGATATTGAGACTTGTCAAAAAAAAAATTGTTACATGAGAGAATGCGCGGGCATTATTGATTTTAGGCGGAAGGTTTGTATTTGGTCTCTGCGGAACTGTATTTGACGCAGAATACTCAGTATTTTGATACGAAAACATATAATATTGTTATCTAGAACGATAATTTTTATATATTTTTACAGGGCTGTATAAGTAATTAGAGCCTTAGTCGACTACAAAACAATCAATTTAATGAACAATGACAGAAAGAATAAAAAAATAAAATTATAGAAACGCTGATTTTAAATTTCGAATTCAAAGCTTTTTTTCTTCAAAATCATTCACGGCAAAAGATTTCCATTTCATACATCCAAATATAAATTAGGTATACGTTGAGATTCTTACCCAATATCATTTTAGAAAAATCCTCTTCCGCGGACGCACCACAAAAAAGGACACTACCTACTAAGATTTTCTTCGCGTATTTTCACAGAGCGTTATAAATGTTTGTGATTCATATTTTGAGCGTTGGCCTATTAATTCTAACAATATGAATGTAAGTAGATACGTATATTATTGCAGTGTTATGCTAAGACAGTGGGGCACCCATTTTATCCGGGACAACTGTCATGAAACCCTGTTCAACTGCGCGCAGCACGCGGCGCGAGCGATCTAGACTGACGCGGACGGTGTTGCCAAGTATCTAAATGAAAAGATATTCTATTTATCTATAACTACCATTAGGTAACACACAAACAAAAAATATTATGTTTTACATCAATGTATAGAACTACTATACGTTTCTTCACAGGCAAAAATCGAAGTGTCTATTTATAATATTGAGATAATTGCCCATCGCAAACGGTACCATAGAAGGAGACGTGACAAACTTGAAGTTCGAAGCCTAATATTAAAAACCACATGGGTGAAGTCGTAGGCTACAACTAGTTTTAGTTACCATATTTATCTAAGGGTTGAGACTTGAGTCTGATGTTTTGATTGAATGTTCTATACGCAATCGAAAACAGCTTTTGATCCATAAAAATATTCCACAGACCTGAATGTTGTTGAATACTGGCAAGTGGCAACACTACGGCTGACTGTCAGCAAGGTGCCGATGCTGCTGCGGCAATATACCCAGATGTGCATACATACCATACATAGCTACTTACCGACTAAGTAGGTACCTATTTGCTAATTTGTGACGTAAACCGCGGGACAAAATAGAGGTGTCTTAACATGAATATTTAGAATAGCAGTACAGTATAATACAGAGGTCCGACAAAGTCATCTAGACAGGGAAATCGCACGGTAGGTAAATGACGCATGCCAGCCAGGTAGGTAAATGACGCATGCCAGCCTTTCGAGCAGTATTCTGCAACTATACAGTACCCAAATCCACGTGGTGGGATGCTCTGAGTTCTGACACTAGCTGCCCGCCGACGTTTCACCCGTGATAATTTCGGAGTTCCCGCGGGAATTTCAGGATAAACTTTACGTAGGAACCTTCCTCTTAAATCCCTCTATCTATTGGTGAAAACCGCATGAAAATCCGTTGAATAGTTTTTGAGTTTATCGCGGTGGAGGACTCGATGTCCCTGTTTTGGTGGGGAGTTGCGGGGCTCGTCCGGTCAAGAAGGGCTTCTAACGTCATCTAGCATTAACTAGTGGCACTATAATAAATTTTGTTTTATTGGCTGGTGGTTAGTGAAATAAGGAATGCGATGGTATACCTACATAACTCCAAAATCGCGATTTTTGAATTAGCTCTCTTTAGATCTAGGTGTGCGATGAGTAAGGATACATAGTTTTCTCAGCGCAGTATCGGTGAGTATCGAAGTGCGTCGGTCCTGGACCAACTGTTTCTCTTCTTTAATCTATGTTTTCTATCGTCATTATTATTCAACAACGCATTTTTTATAACCACTTTCAATCCTTTTGCGCCGATACTGTGATTTCGATTTAGCCAAATTCAAACTTGAATTATGTTCACAGATGAGTTGTATAGAATAGACTAGGTACGTAAATAAATTTTAAACTAGCTGTTCCCCGGTTTCACATGCGGTAATTTCGGAGTTCCGCGAGAATTCCAGATTACAATATAGTTCATTTTACTCAGGGATAATGTAGCATTCTAATGGTGAAAGAATTTTTGAAATCGGTCCAGTAGTTTTTGAGTTAAATCGTAACAAACAAACAAAAAATCAAAACGTTCCCCTTTTATGTAGGTACTAGCTGTGCCCCGCGGTTTCACCCACGATAATTTCGGAGTTCCCGCGAGAATTCTGGGATAAAAGTACCCTATGTCCTTCCCCGTGCCCCTGACAACGTGCACGCCAAATATCATCCAAATCCGTTCAGCCGTTTTTGCGTTATTGAATAACAAACATCCAAACATCCACACTTTCACCTTTATATTAGAAGGATTATTTTAGACTAGCTCTTCTCGGCGGGTTCGCCGCGTTGGTTTCGGTGTTCCCGCAGGAATTCTGAGATGAAAAATAGAATAGAATAGAATAGAATAGAATTTGATACCAAAAAGATAAAATAAGTACAACTGTGAGTCTTAAACTAGAATAGTTGGTACCAAAATGGCTACCACTCAGCATTATGCCGTGGCACTAAGTTCCACGACGCTGATTTTCAGTGGCGACCGTAGAAGGGAGATGGCTTCACACTACCAATAAGACCGTCCACAATCTACATTTCTTAAGATAATTTAAGTGGAGATAATTTAAAAAGTAAAAATAGAGTAGTAGATAGTAAAAAAGCTTAGTAAATTATATAAAAATTAAAATACACCATGTTCTTTTCCGTACCCCTGACAACGTGTAGGTATGCAAAATTTCATGATGATCGCTTGAGTAAGTACTTAAGGCGTGAAAGTGTAACGAACAAACAAAAAACTTCGTTTAGTTACATATATTTAGTTAGTTTAGTTTTTATACGTTCGAGTGACGTTGGCTGCGGTTTGAAAATTATGTCAATTCTTCTATTTGCGTCACACGGTGCGTGATATTAATAGCAAAATAGTGTGTAGGTATCTATTATTAAAAATCATTGAGAAACACCAGAAGTTTAGCTCGAATTTAAATTTCTCTCATCCAAGGCGCAAGTTGTAGCGACACACGTACGTGTCCAACTTTAATACCTACCTAGTTTATGTGTGATACGCATACAAACATACTTAATAAAGACAGATCTTTACACAACGTGTTAATGAATTAATTGAAAACCTGATTTAAAAAAATAAACAATAATATGATTAATAGTACATTGTTATCCAAGGGGTGAAAGTAACTCATTTAGTGCCGAGACGGGGTTTGGCGCCCGAGCGTAGCGAGGGCGCCAATAGTTCGAGACACTAAATAAGTTACTTTCTCCCGAGGGTAACACTGTGCTTTTCATTACGAATGCAAGGAAAGTCAAAATAAAAATAGGAATTAGCTAAAGAAAAAATGAGTGAAGATCGGATAGTCGCTTGACACTTTCCCACCTATTTCTTTTTCTTTGACCGGCTAGCTATTCAGCCAGTATATTTTATTTACATTGTGGCGACCTAAAAAAATATTTTCTTTAATTATTAAGTATTAATTAAAGAAAATAAAAAAATATAAATAGGAATTAGCTTAAGAAAAAGTGAGTGAATTTTATTTTAATTAATACCTACTTAAACTTTACGTTATTTCAATTTTACATCGCGCTGGCTGTATAGAAAGTTGAAACATGGTTCAATAGAAATGTGAAAATAGACCTAGTTTTTTTTTAATAATTTGACAGTTGTCAGTTGAAAGCGATTCTCCCTAGGGCTGAAAAGGGCTACTTTCAACCCGCTTCTCAGGCAACTTCAGACCTACTTTCCGAGCATGAGTAATGAAAAATATATTTTATGTCGAAAAAATTTATACATTAAAAGTTATTCAACATTATTTTGGAGGTGACCTATCTAAAAAATTCCAAACACTACGCCCGCGCCTACCGGTTCGATTTTTTTGCTGCGCGCGGCGTACGCGCCAAATATTGCATTATAAATAATTTAGACATGGGCTAGTATAAATGAAAAATATAACCTATATTAAAACATAGTGTGATCGATTCGCTAGTTGATTCTGAGCAAACTACTTTCTAGTTTTCAGTTAATTCATTAACACGTTGTATAGTATTAAACAAAGTCGCTTCCCGCCGTCACGTCTGTATCTATCACTCTGTAGGTACGGTTAACTACATTTTTAACTACCCAACGCAACGGATTTTAATGCGGTTTTCACCAATAGATAGTGATTAAAGAGGAAGGTTTATGAGACGTATAGTCGGATGTATAGTTAGTCCTGGAATTCCCGCAGGAACTTCGAAATCACCGCGAGTGAAACCGCGGGGGGCAGCTAGTACTGCATTATAAATGCGAATGTGACTGTTTGTTACGCTTTCACGGTTTAACTACTAAACCGATCATCATGAAAGGAGATTGACAGGGTATGGACCAAATGCTGCCCAGGAGTAGGACTACCATGACTGAGTTCCTTGCATTGCCTTATATTGAAAAAATATTTTTTTTTCAAAATCGGTCCCGGAGAAAAAAAATTAACGTCAGTTTTGTTTGTACGTTTTACATAGACATAGACATACATAGTATGTATGTTCCCCAATTATTCGAAGACGACTGGACCGATTTGGAAAATTCTTTTTTTGGTTGAAAGGGTATACTTCCGAGGTGGTACCACTGTCATAAGGTCAGGATCTGATGATGGGATATTGGAGAAATGGAGGAAACTTATCAAATATTATAGGCACACCTACCAATTTTGGGTATTTTTTGGAATATTTCATGCATTTGCTTTCGGAAAGCACCATTTAGTGAAGTGAAACTAATGATGAAGACAACAGATGACCAGCGGAACTAGTCAATAATAGGTATTTCACAGGTTGCGATTCGATTACTTTAAGGTGGTTGCTGAGCAGTTTATGCTCATCACAGTGCATGTGGTGAAGTGGAGCTGATAGTGTGTATCAGTAAAACTCCTCAAAAATATACATCCCTATCGGGAAAAGCATTTATTTATTGTTATTGTAATTAAGTATTTATTTTTACCCAGTAAATAATACCTTTTTTTCCCACGACTCCTAGGATGGAATTAGACGCGCTTTATTTTACTGACTACTACTATTATTAGGAACATATTGTACTATGTCTACATCCTGGGCAGCACTTGGTCTACCTTCCATGCAAGTTTACTGTTTCCCAATAAATCTCAACAAAAACATTTTTTTTACGACTCCTGGGATAGAATTAGATGTGCTTTATTTTACAGACTACTACTTCCCTAAGGAACATAATGTACTATGTCTACATCCTGGGCAGCACTTGGTCTACCTTCCATGCAAGTTTACTGTTTCCCAATAAATCTCAACAAAAACTTTTTTTTTCACGACTCCTGGGATAGAATTAGATGCGCTTTATTTTACAGACTACTACTACCCTAAGGAACATAATGTACTATGTCTACATCCTGGGCAGCACTTGGTCTACCTTCCATGCAAGTTTACTGTTTCCCAATAAATCTCAACAAAAACTTTTTTTTTCACGACTCCTGGGATAGAATTAGATGCGCTTTATTTTACAGACTACTACTACCCTAAGGAACATAATGTACTATGTCTACATCCTGGGCAGCACTTGGTCTACCTTCCATGCAAGTTTACTGTTTCCCAATAAATCTCAACAAAAACTTTTTTTTTCACGACTCCTGGGATAGAATTAGATGCGCTTTATTTTACAGACTACTACTACCCTAAGGAACATAATGTACTATGACTTTATTCTGGGCAGCACTTGGTCCACTCTTCATACAAAGATTGGCATTGTCCTTTTGCATACAGGAATACAAAAAGGGACTTAAGGGAATTCTCGCCGGATCTTCGAAATTATCGCGGGTGAAACCGCGGGGAACAGCTAGTAGGTAAATAAATAAAGACGTTTTGCTTTTGGATTATGCCAGTGACATACAGCATGTTACAATTGGCATTGATACTTACGGGGGCGATATTGGGTAGGTAGGTAGTAGGTACTATGAAATAAAGTAAAACACTAAGCTTCGTAGGAAAACCATTTTCATGACAAGTTACCCTAATTTGCTGTGGTCATAGTAGGTAAGTCAGGGCCCTTGTTCACTATGACCAACAACATTCTTTGCTCATAACGAGCATCCCAAAAACGCATTTCCAAACGATAGATAATAAAGATAAAGATATTAGAAATTATTATTCTTTAGCCATAAGAAACGTTGTAAATGTATTTTTTTGCAGTAAAACTTCTTTGATTGCGAGGGAAAGACAGTTTTTGCGGCGTCTTATCTTAGCACGGCGTGTTATGGTCACGCGTCGCGCTAAAAGATAAGGTGCCACTTTACCGTCGTGTTGTTTCACTTTAAAAAAATACATTTACAACGTTTCGTTTGTCATAAAGAATATAAATTTCTTATATTTATGCATCTGGAGCGTTTGGGATTGCGTTTTTGGAACGCGCGTTATTATTATTATTTTTTTATGTCATAGGGGGCAAACGGGCAAGTGGTACACCTGGTGGTAAGTGATTACCGCCGCCCATCGACATCTGCAACACCAGAAGGCTTGCAGGTGCGTTGCCGACCTGGCATGGAATGTTATTGTTCATAGTGAATAAGGGCGCAGGACGTGAATAATTATCAAAACACGCTGTATAAGTCTTTATTATTTATTTATTACATTATTATTATACGTATTATATATATTTTTATACATAAAATATTATATCTATCACAGTTTGTTACACACCGACCATTTTTACAATATGTTCCACGTGTTTTCTTTTTTTTTTCAACCTTTTCTATTGTTATCTGTATCGATATTAATAGATATTATTACAATAGTTAAATCATTCATTGTTATTACAATCACTTTTAGTCACAATTAATTATTACAATTATTATATTTGCGGCATAATAATATGAAAAAAATTGCACATTGACGCCCCCAGCGAATAAACCGGTAATAGGCTTTCTTCGTGTTATTTTTTCGATTAGGTATATAGCTTGGAATACACTTTGTAATTTATTTCTATAATTGTGCGAAAGGTACAAATTAATTTATTTTTTCCAATGATATTACATGTATTAAGTTTTTTTTTTTCATTTTACATGTAATATTATTATTATTATTACTTTGTACTTATATACCCAAATAGGTTTAAACCTATCAAATACCTATACCTATTTTATTAAACTTATCGAACCGTAAAAAAAATCTTATTTGTTACTTACATGACATGTTTTTGAAAAAACTTATTTACTTTTGAAAAATGTTTTTTTTTCCTGTAAAATTTAAATTTCGATATTACCGGTTTATTCAATGGGAGCATCGAAATATTCACCATAACCTAGTTCTAGTTCATTTATTATTATTACATAATAAATAATCAGTTTAATTAGTTACAATCACAGACATAGATAATAAGTAGATAAGGCAAGTTGTGCGCCACAATTTCGTTCCCATGATAACGCAATTACAACCTTCTTGGGAAAGATTCTCTCGGCTAAAAGCTCAAATAAAGCATCAGTTTTAATTTTTCGGTCATATGAAGGATATTAAGTCGAAATAGAACGCTTGTGATCGCCCAACAACATGCTTCAATTGCGGCATCCTGCACCTTAGAACAACTTGCGTAGTCTATCTCTTAATAGTCTGTGGTTAATGTTAAACACAAATTACGAATAATTTCATTTTAGTCATCCTTATAACGATTTATTAGTTATCTGATAAAAAAAATAAAGTCACAGTAAAACTTTGAAACTAAACTGTTATTTTCCCTTGATGCCATTTTTTTTGTTTCAACCATGACCGATTTAAAAAAGAGTATAATATTACCCCGTCTTTTTTTCCTGCTTTTATTAAATACGATGAAATGTAGGAATCACTTCAAAATCACGCGCACACACCAGAATCGGCCCCGATACGTTTTTTAACCGACTCCAAAAAAGGGAAGTTCTCAATTCATCGGAAATTTTTCGTTTTATTTAAAAGGTTTTCACCTCCCGGGTGGTCCCTTTGATGAAGGTATAGTAAAAATCTAAAGATCAGTTTTCACTTTCCATCGCTAAACTTGTTTTAGGCACGTCATCGTTATCATAATTAAAAATTAAAAACGAAAGCAATTTTTTTCAGTATTGCCCGCTACAAAAATGCAATAGACTATAGAGCGTTTATCGCTCTACAAATGGCAATGTAACATTATATATACAGGGTGTATGGTTAAAAACGAGGGACATACATAGGGTGTCCAGTATTCGATTCTAGTTTTGAATATCTAAAAACAAAACACATAACTTAATGTTTTAATTAATTGTTCAATCAAATACATTTTCCTGAAAAGTGACTACGCAAAAAACAGACGCGTCAACGGATTATACCTCGAGGTATTTCGACGCCTCTAAAGGTCACTGACCCGCATATATCCGCTTATTTTGGTAACGGTTTCTCTGTGATTTATCTTTTTCTTTTTTAACTTTGCAGCGCTTGAATATATCCCTCGTTTTAAATTACATGGTGTATACTATAACAATTAACTCATCTCCTTCAATAAACAGTTAAACACTATGATATTTCAATATTAACATTGTATACGAACTCTCGACCTCTGAAATAAGAGATGAGAACTTTACAATGGGCCACCGCCGCCGCTAACCAAGCATTATGTTGCTTGTTAAAGCAGAAATAACATTTAAAATAAACACTTGATTAACATCAAATTCTAAGTCTTAATTTAGGCTTGATTTCATATTTAAACTTAAAAAGAATTCGCCCCTCATTTATCTCATATCACATACAGGTGTTACAAAAGGATGTAGTCATAAATTTAAAAATCATGTTCACAAAATCAGATTTTACGTGTTTTTAAATTAAAACTACTACCGCAACCAACGTGTTGCCTCACTAGCAAAGTTACGATTTTACACGGACAAATTCGATGAAACGCAAAGAAAAATTTAAAAAAAAGGGAAAACCACCAAACTTCCGCTAGGTATTTTATTTTATCGTACCATACCGTTACCTACCGGTAGCATTACTAGTATCAATTTATCACATGCCTACCATGATCTTAAAATACGACCACACCTTTTTGTAACGTCCTGTATAACATCGTTACACGCGATCGCTCGAAATCGTCGAAATTGTATCGCTAGAAAAGGTTCGACTGTTGCACATTGAACGAAAAATTTTTAAAAAACATGGGGGCGTACCCGAGGGCCCCCTCTCCGACTAGCGGCGCGGGTCGTTGACGCGAGCAAGGTTGCGGCAACCTCCTAGAGTCGCTCTCATATGATGTTGCAGCAGCGGCAGTAGCGCGGTCGGGCTCCGCCGCCGGCGATGGGCGGCGTCGGCGGTGCGAAGTACGCGTGCACCACTATGTTGGGGAGGTGGCCCTGAGGGGAGAGTAACAATAAGAAAATAACTACCCGCTTCACCCGCGTGAGTTTCGGAATTCCCGCGGGAACTGTTTTTTTTTCTAAAATAAAAGTAGCCCAAGTTACTCCTTATAACATCAGCTATCTGCCAGTGAAAGTCACGTTCAAATCGGTCCAGCCGTTTCAGAGATTAGCCGGAACAAACAGACAAAAACTTCTTTTTGCTTTTTGGTACGTACCGTATATACTTTCATTTGCATTTAGTGGAAAGGCTATAATAGGCTATTTGACTATTTTTTTTGGTCCATTTTGTAGATAAATAAATAATTTTGGACACGTATTTTTTCTTTTTTTAAGTAGTCAAAAAATTACGGCGATACATTGAGTTGAAATTTCGCGTGACGTCACTAACCAGTGCAGTTTGTATGGCGGCTTATAGCGGTAAGTCACGTCACGAGCCCCCACCCTAAACTTTAGTGCGCTTTATCTCCGTGTATTTTCATTTATTTTAAAAATTAAAAAAAAAATCCGTGTCTAATGACTTTTAATTTTCTCTAACTGACAGACTAATTAAAATTTTGATTTTCAAAAGTCGTCAACATCCCTATTTGGAATTACAAACAGCCGCTTCAATTTTATTTATATGTATAGATGTATAGATAAATATTTTTATTTTGATCACGGTGGCACGTACCCTGAGCTTGCGTATCGCGTTCCTGGTGACCAGCTGGCAGTCGTACAGCTCGATCAGCTGCAGGTTGAGGCAGTGCGTGAGGTGGTCCAGCGCGCCGTCCGTGATCTGGGGACAGTTGTCCAGGCCTGCGGGGACACCACACACAGACACACATTAGGACCTCAGTGCCATCACACTTCATACAATACGCTGGTGGCTTTTGACGCAAAAGATCTGAAGTTAAACACTCACTTAAAGCTGTGAGATGTTCAGCGGCGCAGGGTCCAGACGCCAACTGCTTGATCCCCTGATCGGTGATGAGTTCGCAGTGAGACAGCGTCTGCACACAGAAGTAGAACCTTTTACAAGCAAGTACCACCACCTGCGCTTTGTCGCGCAGTCTACCAGGCACCCAGCACTCGGAGGTAGTAGCAGCACGTGCGCGCTCCGCTCGGGACAGTACCACCTCCCCGCTCATGTGCGCCGCGGAGCAGCCGCGCTGTGTCGCGCGACTACCAGGCACCCAGCACTCGGAGGTGGTAGCAGCACGTGCGCGCTCCGCCCGGGACAGTACCACCTCCCCGCTCATGTGCGCCGCGGAGCAGCCGCGCTGTGTCGCGCGACTACCAGGCACCCAGCACTCGGAGGTGGTAGCAGCACGTGCGCGCTCCGCCCGGGACAGTACCACCTCCCCGCTCATGTGCGCCGCGGAGCAGCCGCGCTGTGTCGCGCGACTACCAGGCACCCAGCACTCGGAGGTGGTAGCAGCACGTGCGCGCTCCGCCCGGGACAGTACCGGAGTACTAGGACCTCGTCAATAAAAAAAATCAATGTTTAAAGTAACATACCAGTTTCTCCAGCCTAGGACAGCCCATCGCCAGATGAACGAGGGTAGCGTCTGAGATCAGCACACATTCTTCCAGGTCCATTCGCTCGAGCATTCTGCAGCCCTGGTAGGACATTAGTGCTTATGATACGTGGTCGCATTATTTTTATTTAAATTTATGTAGGAATAAACAGTTAAATAGCAGCTTATAGCAATATAAAATAACTGTTCCCGGTGGTTTCAAGGTCCCACGTTCCCCGCGGGATTCCGGGATTAGAAGTACCCTATGTATTTTCTCTACCCCTACGTTAAACTGAAAGTGCAACAAACAGACACACATTCGCATTTATAATATAAATTTTGGTTATCATATTTTATTTTATTTATTTTATTTTATTAAGCTTACAGCTAGATAATATACAAAAGTAGTATACAAAGAATAGTTAAAAATAAGGCCCAGCTTCTACATATTACTTATCAGCTTCTACATATTACTACTCAAGTTGAAATTTAGACTAACATAGCTTTTCTATAAGGAACATACCAGTAATAATATGATGGTTCCAACATTCTCAACCACTGGAGATTAATGCCTTCGCCATGGAATCCGGCGTTGGTCAGCTCAAGGGTCCAGCTCGCTAGGACACCGCCTTCGAGGTCAGTGGGGTCACGGCACAGGCATACTCGCCACTCTGACTCACCCTGGCGAGCGCCTGGAACCCGGCGTCGGTCAGCTGCCAGTACTGCGCCAGATCGAGGGTCACCAGCTCGCTAGGGTATCGCCTCCAAGGTCAGTAGGGTCACGGCACGGGCACACTCGCCGCTCTCACTCACCCTGGCGAGCGCCTGGAACCCGGCGTCGGTCAGCTGCCGGCACTGCGCCAGCTCGAGGGTCACCAGCTCGGGGCAGTGCGACGAGATGGCCAGCAGGGTCGCGTCCGTGAGCCGGGCGCACCCGGACACGCACAGCCGACGCATGCAGCCGCCCAGCTTCGATATGGACTCGTCCGACAGACTCTGGGGAGGGGGGGAATCTTTTTTAATCCTTTCAATGCCATCCCCGTAATATCACGATTTACGAAAACCTTGTTCCTGGCGCCAGAAACGTAAAATTCCTTTTTTTTGGGCTTGGTTACTCTAGACTTTTACCACCCCTCTCAATTTTAGGTAAAAATATTCAATGTACAGAATCGCGGATTTTACTCTTTTATTATAGTACTAGCTGTGCCCCGCGGTTTCACCCGCCGTAATTTCGGAGTTCCCGCGGGAATTCCGAGATAAAAGTACCCTATGTCCTTCTCTGTACCCCTGACAACGTGCATGCCAAATTTCATCCAAATCCGATCAGCCGTTTTTGCGTGATTAAGTAACAAACATCCACACTTTCACATTTATAATATTAGTAGGATAGATTATAAAGTACACAACTCAGATTACGTGTACTTATAGTACATACACAATTACACAGTCATTGTATGTATATATATTTATTAGATTTATGATCGATTGTAAGCACTCCCAACACTAGGAGAAATCATGCCTAAAACGAGTGGCGGCTGTGGAGGTAAGGCCACCAAAACATGCCGGTGAAAGGTAAATTTCAAAATTATGAACGGCGTGTCTCACCTCGCACCCCTGGACGTCGAGCACCTCCAAGTCGGGGCAGTACGTGGCGAGGCACGACACCGACTTGTCGTTCACGTTACGACAGCCTGCGAGCACAGACACACACACACACAAACAGTGTCAATCGGTACACATTTCGAAGCGCTTTTAGCGCTTTGTTAAAAAAGGATATAAAACAAATCACCCGTTTTTTTTTTTTTTTGATTCATCCTATTTCTTGTCCTTTTTTTTCGAGATTTTCATAATGAAGTACGGAACCGATTGAAAAAGTTATATTTGGACGCAGATAAGCAATAACATGTTAACCCACAAAATTAAGTTATCGATACAGAACGATTTATTGAGAGTTAGAGAACATTTTTTAATTATGTGTTTACCTTATTACATTGGATAAATATGTAACAATATGTTGAACATAAAAAAATGTTGACACAAAATGGCGCTATAGTTTTAGAACACGATTTACTCAAATTTCTCCAGTGTGGGTTAACACACTATTGCTTATTTCTGTCCATTTTTTTCTGCTAAAAGCTCCTGTATCATTGAGTGAGACAGGAATAAGATACCTATTATGTCAAAACAAAGAGTTCCAAACCTCGGGCATCAGCTATAGTGAATATGTGTTGTATGAATCCTTTTTAGATAGTTTACATTTAATCTAAAATACTTTATGATGTTTTTAAATTTATGTCAATTATTAGAACTCCAAAAATAACAATAGAATTTCACTTGATAAAATATCTTACAGCTGAAAACGTCCTTTTATTTTATTCTCTCTAATTTTTGCAATATTATCTATCATTTATTTTATTCTGAATAAAATTCTGAATAAAATAGTGATTAAATTCTAGTGTGTGTTAATCTAGTACTCTCTACTTTTAACTCACAGCTAAAAAAAGGTATTACAAAAAAAACTTCATTAGAGTCAAAAATAGCGAAAATGACAAAATAGTCAACCTGATTTGCCCACGCACTTGAAAGGACCATCCGACCCCTTTCTCGCTTCAGCGGCACTTTTGCAGCACCCTGTAGATAAGATATTGGGTACACACCTCGACATATGAAGCTCCTCAGCCTGGGGCAGCCTCGGGCGAGCGCCTCCACGCCGTTCTCCGTTATAGCCTTGCACCACGACACGTTCACGTGGGTCAGTTGCTGGCGGGGAGACGGACATAGACAAGAGATGAAACAATATGGCCATAGATAAAAGCATGCCGTTTTCAGGTTTAGACCTTGTGAAAAGCTGGCTTTTATCGGGTTTAAAGCCAAGCACCGAATCGATTGTCCATCTATAAAGATGACATGACATAAAGTCGAGAGAGGGATCTTTATGATGAGTTCCAGTTAGCTTTTGAATTAATTAATTAATAAATAAATGAATCCAATCAGTCAATCGCATGAATGAATGAATGGATTGAATGATTTATCAGTAAATGAATGGAATCAATCGTTTTTTGTTTGTTTTTTTTCTTTTGTTTTAATTAAAAAAGTTATCTATCTATCTATCTAATGAATGAATCGAATGAATTAATAATAATGTATGAATCCTTTTTCTTGCTACAGCGAAGGCTGTTTATACACTCTTGATGAAAGATGATTCTTGTTGACATTTTAGAATCAACTAGCTGGTGTCCGCGGTTTCACCCACCCGCGTGAGTTTCGGAGTTCCCGCAACAACTCCGAATTTACCAGGCAAATGCAAGCAATAAGTAGATTGGGATTGTGTTAAAACTCACAGGGCATCCGTCGGAGAGCGCCTTCAACGATATATCCGTTATACTCGGACAAGAGTCCAGGTTGATTCTGCAAGAAAAAATTAAACTTATCTTTGTTTTTCAATCTATACTGATATCATAAAGAGGTAAAGTTTGTAAGTTTGTGATGTTGTAGGGGGGTAATCTCTGGATCTACTGAACCGATGTTGAATTTTTTTTCTCGCTTAAAGGAAGCTGCGGTAGTCCTGTGTGACAAAGGGTACTTTTTATCCCGAAATTCCGCATTAAAGTTTGAGAGTGGGCTCGTAACGTCATATGCAGGTAAAAACAACACCTGCTTGTGACGTCACGCGACATTTCGACTCAACGTATCTCAGTTATTTATGATTACTTAATTTTAAGTAAAATATTTTTAAAACAAAACTATCGCAATCAGGGACGTTCATTAAATTAAGGTTAATTGACATATTTTAACTAATTAGGTTAAATTTAGTTAAATCAACATTAATTTAATGAACTACTCTGAGTGCGGCCAGTTAATTAGTCAATCAAAACTGTAGCTTTGCGTGAAAACTAGTTTTGATTGACTGACCAAGACCACTATAGACTAGCATATAACCTATAGAAGCGGAGACTTACCTCTGCAACTTGCTGCACTTCCTGCCCAGCGCCTGGCAGCTCTGATCGGTCACCTTCTTGCATTTGTTCAGGTTGAGATCTTCGATGTTTTGACACGACTGCGGAATGTGTAAAGCGCATCGATTCGTTATGGGCAGAGATGAAACGGACAGTGGTTTGGCCGGATACCGGCTACTGGATATTCGGCAAGCTACGAGGCCGGAGCGTCGGATATCCGGCTACGGGATATTCGGCAAGCTACGAGGCCGGAGCGTCGGATATCCGGCTACGGGATATTCGGCAAGCTACGAGGCCGGAGCGTCGGACATCCGGCTACTGGATATTCGGCAAGCTACGAGGCCGGAGCGTCGGATATCCGGCTACCGGATATTCGGCCCTTTATCGCGTTCTATTTAAATATAGGCGCGGTGAACGAGATCGGGACTACTCGGGGGCGTTTGAGTGTTGTCATGCGTGTCAGTTTGTATTTATTGTTTCACAGTTCGTTTGTTTACATGTTGTCAGGGATACAGAGAAGGACATTGGGTTAAATACGTCACCGATGAAAAATGGGACATTTTATATACACACCAGAATTAGCGGAACATAAAAAA
The DNA here is from genome assembly GCA_907165275.2 of Zygaena filipendulae. Lineage (NCBI taxonomy): Eukaryota > Metazoa > Arthropoda > Insecta > Lepidoptera > Zygaenidae > Zygaena > Zygaena filipendulae. The sequence continues at coordinate 4,990,306 of OU015677.1, read as the reverse complement.
GCAGAGTATAGAAATAATAACATATATGTATTAAAACAAATTATTATCAGGCATGAAGTAATAAACTAATATACATCTTTTAACATCGACTTTAAGAAGTTTTTAGTTACATTTTATTAAAATTAATCAAAATTTAAAAAAAAATCTCTAGTTTGTGAGAACACAGACAATTTTGCAAATAAAAGTTGAATCACGAAGGGGAAACACACGTTATTAATCGTTCATTTATTTAGTGTTAAAATCACAGTAATCTTTAATTTGCAACATTATTTGTGTGCCCACAAATTAGAGAAAGTGTTTTTTTTTTTATTATTATTTTAAATAAAATTTAATAATTTAATTACAAACTTTTAAAGTGTTAAAAGATGTAATTATTTCTATACTCTGCCTTTTTATGTTCCGATAATTCTGCCGGTGTGTATATTATTAAAATATGCAAACGAAATATCTCATTTGTCAGTGCTTTGGAGACATTCGAGTCAGGACCCAGGGTGAGGATGTCACGAAATTAATCATCGAGTGCCATCAATTAATAGAAACGAAGCAAATAAGAAAAAGAAGAAGAATAGGTACCTGAGCTAGTGTTTTGATAGATGCGTCGGCGATGCTCTCGCATCCTCGCAACGACAACTGTCTAAGGAACCCGCCGCAGCGATGTGATATGTTGTCTATTACTGAACCCTAAAACAAGTAATAAAGTCAAAGTCAAAATAATTTTATTCAAAGCTACTGCCCTACTTAGGGTAACTGTTTATCCCGTCATTCCCGCGGGAATTCCGAAATTAATGCAGGTGAAACCGATGGAAACAGCTAAAATCAAAACTAATATTATAAAGGGGAAAAGATTTGATATTTTGTTTGTCACGATTGAACTCAAAAACTACTAGACCGATTTAAAAGATTCTGTCTCCATTAGAATGCTACGTTATCCCTGAGTAACATAGGCTATATTGTAACCTGGAGTTCCCGCGGGACCTCCAAAATTACCGCGGGATACAGCTAGTTGTGTATAAAAGCGAAAAGTTATTGACTCGGTGACTGACGACTAGATCTGTAAAGTTGAAATTTGGCTGGTGGCTTATAGGTGGGGGACGTCAGTTGAGATAGGATTTAACGGAGTTTCCACGGGAACTCCCTAATTGATGCGGATGAAACCGCAGGTAACAGTTAGTCCCTACTAATATTATAAATGCGAAAGTAACTCTGTCTGTCTGTCTGTTACTCTTTCACGCCTTAACGGCTCAACCGATCATCATAAAATTGTCAAAGGTACAGAAAAGGACATAGGGTACTTTGTATCTCAGAATTTCTGCGGGATCCCCGAAATTTCCGCAGGTGAAACTGCAGAGAACAGGTTGTAGTATATAAATATATACATAGTTACCTCAACATCTTTTTGGAATCCGAAGAGATCTATCCTCTGCCAATTGGAGCCGTCGAGGGCTAGTATATTCCATAGTTTGGACACCTGAAAAAACAAATGGACTTTGTCTGCGTCTTCCGGAGATAGGAAATAACTTATGTATTTGTGTGCAAAGCGAGAGAATCACCACGCACTTACCCCTGTATTGTAAAAACTACTTTTTATCAAAGTACTAAGGTATAAATTTAATTAAGTACCTGTGCGCATCGGCATAGTGACACTACATCTAAATATGACAGTATCCTGAGGAGAAGTTCCTTGGGCAGTTTCTTGTTTATGTGGTTGTCATCTTCACCCGAAAATCGGGATATCTGAAATCGACAAAAAAAAATACTTATACTCGGTCCTTCATTAATATACTTGATGTGCCGGACCGTTTATAATTTATATCCGCGGATTCGGATCCGAATACGGATATATTTTGTCAAAATCCGCGGATACGGGTCTTAACTTTATTACTCAATTGGTGCGCCAGACCTCAAAAGGATAGTTGACGACACTTGATGCTTTGCCTGACAGGACAAGGTGCAATATAAAAGTACTAAATATTTGATTTTAAGAAATAAAATAAATCTGTATTGAAAATTACTAAGGTTAAATATCCGCAGACCGTAAAAAATCTGCCAAAACAGTAACGGATACGGATCTTTCTTCTTACTCGGATATCCGAGGAACCGATACGGATATCCGGCACATCACTATATTATGTTCGATTGGTTCACTATAATACATAATATGAAGAGTAAGACTGACTTAAATCCATAACGCAAATAACCAGGCCTGCGACACTCCCTTGAACCAAAAGTTACTATGTATTTATGCGCGAACTTTTTTACCAACTTTGGAATACTTAATCAAATTTCTATAACCGCGTCATACATTGCATTGGTATGATTGGCACAAAATGCTATCATAGATCGGATCAGCGATTAGTATGGAAGTGCCTACCTACTCTTAGAACGTAGTGATTATTTGCTCAGTGCAAATAACCACAGCGTGTGGTCTGGAGGTGGGTGATGGCCATGATTTGTAGCTTAACTTATTAAGGCCACGAAAACGTGGCGCTGAAAGGGTTAATAATAGCACTTGTTTTAATACATTGTAGATCCGCACCTTGTACAAACACACGGCATGTTGAAATGTTGTGTTGTTCATCCAATTTACACGGCTGAAGTACGCCGTTTATAAATTGACAAACATTTGGTTGTTTGGCCCATACTAATATTTATTGTAAAGATACAAAGATTTGATATTTTGTATGTTTGTTTGGATAAACACAAAAACCTCTAAACCAATTTTAAAATTATTTCACTTACAGAAAGCTGCAGTGTTCCTGAATTCTGATAAGAATTATGGCTTAAGGATGGCCCAGTCTAAATATGTACATATATAAAAGGCAAACCTGACTGACTTATCTATCAACGCACAGCCAAAACTAATAAACGGATTTCGCTGAAGTTGTAATGACGTAGGCATCCGCTAAAAAAGGATTTTTGAAAATTCTAATTCCTGCGGGATGCCTGCTAGTTATCTACATAAATAAAAATGAATCACCGAAATGTATATGATCGCATAACTTAGAAACGACTGCACCAAATTAGATAATTATTTTTTTCTTTATGTTCGTTATTGTCAGGACAAGGTTTGTATGAAAGATATTTGGAGGATTCCTGCGGAAATTCCGAAACTCACGCGGGTGAATCTCCGAAACGGTTGGACAGATTTTGACGGACTTTCACTGCTAATTTGCTGTTGTTATAAGGAGTAAATTAGGCTGCTTTGGATTTCGTGCAGGAATTCAGAAATTCACGCGGGTGTAACCGCGTGGCACAGCTGGTTTATAATAATAAACACAATAAAGCCTCCTCCTTACCTCCGTCGACCCCAAGGAGGCTTCCTCCTTGGTCGACCCCGTCGACTCGATTGGCTTTTTCTCGTCCATGGACTCGAAAACCTATGGTATCGATATGCTTCTAATGAAAATCACTGACTTATATTTAAAAAAAAAATCGTTTCTTTGAAGTTTCGTCTACGAATAGGCTGGCCGCATGCACTCGTTTTCCGTATTCGATTTCCTAATTCGTTTTACGATGGTTTTACATATTCGGACATCCGAATGCAAGGAATCAATATAAAATTTAACCACATAGTATATTGAAAAAGAAGAAGAAGAAGATTATGTTGTCTATACTTATTAATATTACGAAGAGGAAATTTACTTTCTTTGTAAGGGAACTATCATTTACTATCTCTGGACTTAACCTATTTATTTCAGAATAAAGAGTGTACCGAGGGAGTTCTGTTCACAGGGGGGTATAAAACCGAGGGAAAAAGCTGTTTGGTTTAAGTTACGAGAAACTTTGTATAGGATATTACCTAATTGGTTACTTTTCATTCCGATACAAAGAGTTCCTGAAAACCTCAGCTGAAAACTACATACTTAATACAACATTATTATGTTTAAAGCTCCTGTCTGTCGGTATGTCAGTACGTAACGCAAAAGCTACGGAACGGAATAAAACCCGGTTTACAAAGATGCCTTGTAATATAAAACGTAGGTACATTTTTTTCATCGCAATCGGTTCACGGAAAGAGATTTACGGTCAATTTGAAACTCAATGCGTTCGCTGGTCAAAGACTAAACTCAAAGTACTCTGTGCTTAACTCACTGACACTTATTCGAATTTAGTAAATATAAAATAAACTTTAATAAGTAGTCAACACTCGACCATAAGCAATAGTGTACTGCGCATATGCTGACAGACAACTTTCGATTATGTTATCAGGCTTTATCAGCGCGACAACTTTTAAAGCACCCGATAGTGCGATGTCTGGCAAGCGCTTTACGTATCTATTGGACACGTTTATAAAGGTACTAGCTGTCACCTACGGTTTTACCTGCGGCACCCTGCGGTAATTTCCATGCGCGGATCTACGGGGGGCAGTGGGTGCATTTGCCCCCCTGAGGACTAAATTAGGTACTTTAATATCCTACCTAAATACCTAATAAAAATTTCTGACCCTGTACATTCAAAATATTTCGTGTTGCAATCAAAATTGGCCCCCCTCAACCAAATTCTAGATCCGCACCTGGTAATTTCTGAGTTCCCATGGGAATTTCGAAATAAAAAGTACCCTCATGACAGGACTACCGCAGCTTTCTATAAGTGAAAGAATTTTCCAAATCGGTTCAGGAGATCCAGAGATTACCCCCTACAACGTGCCAAACTCACAAACTTTAGCTTTTTATAATATTAGTATTTATTTATTTATTTATTTATTGAAAAGAACGACCAACAAAGCATACACCGTAACATTGGTAGTGATACAATATAGGATATTATAATGAAAAAATTATGGCGCTGCCTCAATTATAGGTACATGTAGTTTTCGCACTTTCGTATTTTTTTATGTCATAGGGGGCAAACGGGCAAGAGTTACACCTGATGGTAAGTGATTAATTAACGCGTGAGTATTTAGTCAATGAGTCATGGTCTCTCGGTTTTATAGCCACGTTTTCGCTCGCATTAATGTGTATGTGTCGTGACTCGTGGCCGCATCATCCTGTCTCCATAGTTCATGATGCGGCCGAACATTTCATGAAATGCTGAAAAGATCGATATCTACATGCCTGGAAACCTGGAATAGAATTGGGATGTGGACTACTTTTGAAAATCAAAATTCTAATTAGTCCGTCAGTTAGAAAATAAAAAAAACAATAGACACGTATTTTTTGCTTTTTCAAATAAATTAAAATATACAGAGAGAAAGCGCATTAAAGTTTAGGCGGAGAGGGTCGTGACGTCACTAACCGCTAAAACCGCCATACAAACTGTCCGAATAGTGACATCACGCGATATTTCAACTCAATATATCGCCGTTATTTTTTGATTACGTAAAAAAAGAAAAAATACGTGTCCAATATTTTTTAATAATCTACAAGACGGACTAAAAAAAAATTTAGTCAACATGCTCATTCTCGTTTTCTGTAACCCTGATGCACGTTAGGACATAGGGTTATTTATACCGGAATTCCTGCGGGAACTATGAAATTAACGCGAATAGGTGCCTCGTGTACGTTAATATTGAAAAGAAGAGGTTTGTAACATAGACTTTATCTCATCTCGCCATAACTGCATGGTCATTTATATTATTCCAGATAAGCTTAATGACATTTTATCAGAGAGTTTCAAAACATCTTTCGACACCATAAAGTACACGCTAACTTAAGAACCCAGAGCAAACTTCGTAATAAACGTAGACCTAATCTATTTAGTCAGATTACGTTGTCAGTCGACAAACTGGGTAACCTCAATGAAGATAGAACTAATAATAACTAAATAGTAAATAGTGTTATATAAAGTTACAGCAATCTCAGACCATCTATTGTCAAGTACCTAGCTGGTTTTTTGCAAAGATCTTTCAGGTATTTTTGTGAACACGTCAGTTAAAAAGACAATAATAGGGATGTTGACTACTATTGAAAATCAAAATTCTAATTAGTCCGTCAGTTAGAAAATAAAAAAACAATAGACACGTATTTTTTGCTTTTTTAAATAAATTAAAATATACAGAGATAAAGGGCATTAAAGTTTAGGATGAGGAGGTCGTGACGTCACTAACCGCAAAACCGCCATACAAATTGTCAGAATAGTGACGTCACGCGAAATTTCAACTCAATATATCGCCGTTATTTTTTGATTACATAAAAAAAGAAAAAATACGTGTCCAATATTTTTTAATAATCTACAAGACGGACTAAAAAATAAAAATTTGTCAACATGCCCATTGACAATTGACAATTATTTTTTCATTAATCACGCCATCTATTTTGATCTAACCTCAAACTAAATAATCATCAGATCCAAACGCTGATCACTCACGTCATCTATTCACTATTGTCAAGAGTGTTGCTTCAGCAGTTTTTCATTTTCTAAAAATAAGACCTAGGTAGATCGATTAATCGCGCCCGAAACCCCCTGTGCATACTAAATTTCATGAAAATCGTTGGAGTCGTTTTCGATATAGGAATATACAAGAATTGCTCGTTTAAAGATAGTAGATAATACATAATCAATATTACATAGCTTCCATACCATAGAGGTAGGATATCTATACTATAATAAAATAGTAGAATCCGCGATTCTGTACATTGAATATTTTTAATAAAAATTGACAGGGGACGATAAACGAAGAGTAACCGACCACAAAAAAAGGGTTTTTTAAAATCTTTTCTGTCTGTCTGTCTATCTGTTCGCGATAATATGTACATATATAACTTAAGTTCTAGCCGTACCTCCCGGGGTTTCACGCGCGGTAATTTCGGAGTTCCCACGGGAATTTCGGGTAACTATATAGCCTATGTTACTCAGGAATAATGCAGCATCCTAATGGTGAAAGATTTTTTGTAATCGGTCCAGTAGTTTTTGAGTTAAATCGTAACAAACAAACAAAAAATCAAATCTCTCCTCTTTATAATATTTATAATAAACAGTACATACTACGTAGTTATTTACTCTGAGATACTATGTTCCATACGCAGGTCTTCTTTCAATAATACAAAAAATCAAAACAAATATTTTTACTGTCAAAAAATCCTTACTGATGATATTATTATGATGACAATGTTTGTTTGTTTGTTACGCTTTCACGTATAAACTACTCCAGCGTTTTTCACAAAAAATTTCTGCTGAACTCCGATATTAACGAGGGTGAAGTTTGACACTGCGCGAAACGGCTATGAAACACACACGCACACTCACACACGTGCACATAAACAAGCTTTACTTAAAAATTTATTCGACATTTTGTGTCAGGGAATGCAGGGGCCTAAAAATCTCTTATTGGAGTATTATCTAACCTTGGGTACATCGAACTTTGTCCATCGAAATTTCAACCTTAAAACAAGCAGACAAGGTCGAATTTGGCATTGCGTCCAAATAATAAAATTTACATGTTTTTTTTTAAAGAAATTTTGCGAATTTTTTTTCCTATTTTTTTTACATAAAAAAAAACTATTTGTGTCTCTTAAATAAAAAAGAAAACTATTGGATTACTTAGAGATAATGTTAATATGATGTTAATGTTAAATTAAAGTTTATCGCCAGATTTAAGTTCGTAAATTATTGTTGTCTATATGACCGCAACGGGTTAAAACTACTTGCGTGTTTTTACTTTTTATCTTGTGTGTTGTGACTTGTGTTTGAATAAATGTATATTTTTCTCGTTTTTGTTTCGGTGCAGAACACAAAAAGTTATTTCATGTTAACAAAAATTTACAACAAACTAAGTGTGTGTGTTGGCCAGCAAATGGAAAAAACACATCATTTTATAAGATGACAACCACCCTGTAGGCTGTTGCTGTAGTATATTAACCTACTTTTCAGCATGTTTACAAAAACACATTCCTATGAAGTTGTTTTTCTCATAAGCCTAGGCCCTGATTCACTATGATCATAGCGCGCCTCAAAATTTATGGTCTAAGATCCCGCTATACAACGACCTTCACCGAGATGCTTATTTAATGAGACGTATTTTTTATGTTATTAAATATGCCAATAAATATATCCTATATGGGTTGCCTAACAAATTTCAGTCCAGAGTATTTTTAATTAATAATTTAATTTTTTTTTTTTTTTAAACATTGCACCGGTGTGATTATTCAATAAATTTGATACCAATCGAAAGTTTGAAGCCCTTAGAATATGCAAACGTTAGGTTGCCTATTTTTTTCCGGTCACAACCACGGGTTGCCAGGTGTAAACAGGTAAATCTATACCTACTAGCATTTTGCAACGGTCTGATTATTGAATCAAACTTAGATAAAATGAAAGATTATTTCATAAGGAACACGGTGGTATAGGGTTGCCTGCGAAAAATCAGTCCCGAATTACGGTTGTCGAATTTTAAATAATAAAATATCGCTGCGAGTGAATGTGTGTGAGAGAGAGGTCCCAGACCAACCATCCCATGCGGTAGAAAAGGACGCAGCGTAGCAGCTGTTTAAAGTCCGCCCATTTAAAGAAGGAGAGTGCGCATTCACTCGCAGCGATATTTTATTATTTAAAATTCGACAACCGTAATTCGGGACTGATTTTTCGCAGGCAACCCTATACCACCGTGTTCCTTATGAAATAATCTTTCATTTTATCTAAGTTTGATTCAATAATCAGACCGTTGCAAAATGCTAGTAGGTATAGATTTACCTGTTTACACCTGGCAACCCGTGGTTGTGACCGGAAAAAAATAGGCAACCTAACGTTTGCATATTCTAAGGGCTTCAAACTTTCGATTGGTATCAAATTTATTTAATAATCACACCGGTGCAATGTTTAAAAAAAATTTTTTTTTAAATTATTAATTAAAAATACTCTGGACTGAAATTTGTTAGGCAACCCATATAGGATATATTTATTGGCATATTTAATAACATAAAAAATACGTCTCATTAAATAAGCATCTCGGTGAAGGTCGTTGTATAGCGGGATCCTATACTATTATTTTTCCAGATGCCCAAAGACACACTTTAATAAATTACATAACAATGTATCTTATAGCATACAAAATTTCAATTTAGAATTTGTAGTCATCCAGAGCGTTTGTAACTGTGTTAAGGCGCGTGCGTTCTGGCCTAGAAATGTCAATGGTCATAGTGAATAAGAGCAGATGATTTAGCTTATCTTGTGGTTATCAATTAAGTAATTATTTTGCTAGCAAGCATTGTTTATTATTTACGATTTGTAAACAATACATATTTTAATATTATTATCTGTTATTGTTTTTAAATGATAACTACAACCAGAAAGGTTATAACTTCAAAGACAGATAGATTTATATGTAAATAGAATTAATAGGCATAGAATAGCATTCAGCACACACGGTCATAAAATATATAGTGGTTTAACAACTAGAGACCACATGACTGTGTTTGAGCTAGAATGTAATTAAGTGCCATATACATTTAACTAATGTTGTGCTTCCATTTCAAATAGAATTTTCCATTAACTATCATAATATTATTATCATAATTATGACGTATACTTTGGAGGCGAGGTTTTGCCTCCGGTGAATTATAATAATTATATTTTATCAATTTCTATGCACGTGCGAGTGTGCCCGGGTTCCTTTGCGTACCTGTCTTATTATTCACCACGCACGCTGTTTATTTCACACTTTTTATTCAATGGAATCAATGAGCAATAAAATTACACCTTTGTTCGAATCAGCCATCTTTTATTCACGTTTCATAGTTATGCTACCTATCAATTACAAGTCTACTTATCGTTCACCAACTAACAACTTTTTTCTTTTTTTTTCTATCATAGATTCACGTAGTCTGTCAAAAAATTACAACAGATTAAAAATCATTCATAATCTTCAACATCCTCCACACCCGAAAAGAAACACCCAATCAAGTAATCTACAAGTATTACTTTATGGAAAACATTAATAATACAGGAATAAAGTACTTAGACAACTAATCCAGTCTCAACATGTTAGAATCAATTGATATACATAAATTGTAAACACGTGTCTGTAAAGTTAAAACTTATCCCTTAGAGGTTCACCAATTATATATATATAATGAACAATTTTTTTTTTAAAATGTCATATTTTTAGGTACCTACCTAATTAAGTCAATACAAAAAAAATATCTAACTCTTACGATTGATTATTTTGAACAAAATCTTATGTAAAAAAGGAACCAAAAAACTGCACTAGCAATCAGAAAAATATACAATATAAATCCTAGTATCAGCCGTTAGGTGTACAAAATGTGTGTGTTAAGTGTTTAAAAAAACAGTGCAACCCAAACAACGACCCCTATTCAAATTAGATACCTACTGGGCAATTTAGTAACCCTTCCTGAACGGGTAGTCTGGGCGGTCTTCGTGTGATCTGAATCAGCTGAACTGACACCTGGGACAGAATCGACGTCGGCAGCGGCGGGCTGCTGCAAACTCTCAGCGGGAACCGCAGGGGTGATCATTGGCTGAGGCAACACAGTTTTAGGGTCGGCGAGCTCCAGTTTGTACAATCGCTGAAAGGGACGTACCTTGTATCCGGTTGATGTCCGCACCTTGGCTGTTCTGGCAATTTCGTCACGACCTGTGAACACCTCCTCCACTATACCCAGTGGCCATCTCACTCTTTTTTCCTCTGACTCCACCAATACCACATCTCCTTTGTTCAGATCATCCCTTTTCTCTTTTCCTCTTTGAACCAGCGTAGTCAGGTATTCTGTTTTGAAACGTTCTCTAAAATCTTCTCTCAATTTTTGTAAGTAGCGTAATCTTATATTTAGACTTTTTGAGTCAACTCTGTCGATATCAGAGACATCTGTCTGCGAGATAGGCTGCAGGAAACAAGACGGCGTCAGCGGCTCCAAAGAGTGTATTCGGCTATCCTCAACATAGGTTAGGGGGCGCGCGTTCATGACGGCTTCACAGTCACACAGCACGGTCTCCAGTTCTTCATAAGTGACCGATGACTTACCTAGAACTCGCTTCAAGAGATCTTTAAGAATTTTAATCAATCGCTCCCAGAATCCACCCCACCATGCGGCAGTAGGCGCGTTGAGTTTCCATTTAATGCGATGTATTGTAGATAGTCGCTGGATTTCATTCCAGTCTAATTCAGATAATGCGTTTTTTGAACCGACAAAGTTAGTGCCGTTATCGCTTATCATAATGTTAACTCTTCCTCGGCGCGCAATAAAGCGACGTAAAGTCATGAGGAACGCTTCGGTCGACAGAGATCTAGTCAATTCGAGGTGAACGGCCCGATAGACAGCGCAGGTATATAGCACTATCCAACATTTTTCTCCTCCGCGCAAATATAGCGGACCGGCTAAGTCGACGCCTGTAATTTCGAATGGGGCAGAATACTGCGTTCGTTCAGGCGGGAGTGGAGCAGCAGGTGCTTGTAAAGGTTTGGCCCGATGGCGTCTGCATACGCCGCAATTACTAATGACTGATTTTACCATCTGTCGCGCGCCTATGATCCAGTAGCGCGCGCGCAGATCCGCCATGACGGTGGCGACACCCGCATGCTGCAGCTGCTGGTGTCGCTGCAGCGCTAGGCGTCGTGTGATGCAGCTCGTCGCCGGGAGCACCGCTGGAAACTTCGTGCACTCTGGAATGTCGGTGGTGAGTAACAGTTTAGTTTTAATTTTTATCAGACCATCATCTTCATGACAAATATAGGTAAGTCCTTGTATTTTCTTTTCTATATATTCTCTATTTTCGATCTGAATTAATCTTATTACCCTTTTTTCAGCTTGTTCGAACTCGTCATAACTTAGTTCACCTTGGATTTTAGTTATATTTCGTATGTTATATACAAATCGAAACATCCATGCGACGGTTCGAATAATTTTGCTGTATTTTGAAAAATATAAAAGTCTCTTTGACATACTCTCTGTACTTAGGTTGGTATTACAAACAGCCGTCTTCTTCAGTTCGCGATGTGCCTCTGTTTCATCGACGACGGTCGACCTTGGCCATTCCTCGGGTCTCGAGTACAGCCATGTAGGTCCCTCCAACCAGCAAGAAGACAGCAACTGAGCAGCATCGCAGCCACGAGACGCCAAGTCAGCCCAGTTAGATGTGCCTGAAATGTGAGACCAAATATTCATATCAGTGTTTAGTCTGATCTCTTTTACACGGTTTCCAATGTAAGTATTCCAAGGCAGCTCCTTTTTGATCCAGCACAAAGCCACAGCTGAATCAGTCCAGCAGTACTCTTTACAATTTGCTTTTAAGTCGCTGCGTGCTTCTACTAGTAACCTGGATCCGATTAATGCCGCTAGTAGTTCCAAACGGGGAATGGTAAGTTTCTCAGGGGGCGCCACTCGCGACTTGGCTGAAACAAGCCTTACTGAAATATTGTCGTTATTTTCAGCTCTTAAATAAACACATGCCGCATAACCATTCTGACTCGCATCACAAAACATGTGCAGCTGCAGCATGCTCCTGTTAAAGTTGTGTATCGTGAGTCGTCGGGGTATCTTGCAATAATTTAAGTTATGTACAGTACCATACCAATCAATGAATTTTTTTCTCAGATCCCCCGGCAGCTCCGTATCCCAGTCCAATTTCCGGCGCCATGCTTCCTGCAGGATCAGGCGAGGTACCAGCGTCACGGCTGTGACAAATCCTATAGGGTCATATATTCTTTGAGTTAGCGAAAGTAAATTCCTTTTTGTTATCTTTCCCAACTCACAAACTGGCGGCAGATCTTCAATATTACAGCTCAGTGTGTCGTCAGCAATGTGCCATCTAAGACCCAGGACTGATACTATCTTATCCCCATCGCCCCCAGCATCAGGGCCTGTCGCCCACTGCCTAAGGTCGAATTTTGCCTGACTCATTATTTCTCTGGATTCTAACTCAAATTTTTTAACATTTTCTACTGTGTCCAGGCTCGTCAAGAGATTATCGACATAAAATGAGTCAGTCAAAATGTCGGCGGTTCTTTTTAGATCCCCGGTCACCTGTCTTAAGTGATGTTGAATGGTGGCTGACGGCAGAAACGGGCTCGATGTCAAGCCAAACACCACCCTACAGTGCCGGTAAGCAACTAGAGAGTTTTCTCCATCCCACCACAAAAATCTCAACATGTCTCTATTCTGAGGTGCAACTGCGACCTGTAGAAAAGCTTTTGCTATATCAGCGGTTACCCCAATGGCCCCTTTCCTAAATCCATTCAACAGTTTTGGAATTTTGTCTATTAAATTTACTCCTTTATCCAAACATGAGTTTAACGACCTGCCCTGCCTGTCCTTAGCTGATGCATCAAAAACAGGTCGAATCCTTGTAGTGGCACTTTTCTCTTTTATAACAGGTCGGTGTGGTAGGTAATGTGAAGTTTTTAGCTCCTTTTGGGAATCTGGTACAATCTCTATAATGCCCAGATCGCACCATTCGCTTATAACATTATTGTAGTCCTCATACAAACCATTAGCCTTTAATTTCTTTGTTACCGATTGTAAACGCTTTAATGCCAAATCATAGTTATTAAATAATTCATCATGACCTACCTTCCAAGGAAGCGAAACTTCATACCGACCATCTCTGTTAATCCACACGCTGTCTTCAAACGTGTTCAGCACTTCCTGTTCATTTTGTGCCTTGGTTTTAATTTCAGTTGGATCACGGATACCTAAAGTTTCTAGGGACCAGAAATTAGACATGTCTGATGAACAAAACATTGCCACTTGAGTAGCGGGCACCTGTGTGCACAACATGTTTGATACTTTTCCCTGAAGAGTCCATCCCAGCTTAGTTTTTATAGCAATCAATGAATCATGCAACTTGATCATATCGCCTGTGAAAACCAATCCCGAAAAATCCGCACCTATAAGTAAACCCACATCATCAGAAGTTCGGCCGTTGTCTGAAAGTGTGATTTTGTGTCTGGTGAGAATGTGCGCCAAGTCTGGGAGTGGATATGTTGGTATATTACGGCATATACATGTCTGTCCTAAGGCTAATAATTTGACAGTAAATTTCCTATCCAAACTAGAAACATTGAAATCATACACATTATATTGTTTTGAAGTTATTTCTAAACCACCAAACAGAGTGTGGGACAAAATTTCATTACCAGTAGGAGCGATGTCAAGTCTGCGCGCAATGTCCTCGCGAATGTAGGATCGCTGTGCTCCACTATCAAACATGGCGCGAATCGTCACCCGCTTCTGCCCGTTGCTGATGATCACCGATACTGTCTGCAGCAGTGTCGCCGCCGACCTCGCCTCTGTACCTGTGGATGATAAGGTAGTGGTGGTGCTGGAGTCTTCTTCCCTTGTAGCCTCAGGAGTGTTCACTTTAAGAGCTTTGCTCTGAAATCTGGGATGATTGGTCGAACTCGCAGGACATTCTTTGCTTCCTTGGGGTTTTGGTCCTGTGCACAAAACAATAGCATGTCGTTGACCACATATTATGCATTTCACAAATGCTTTGCAATATCTGGGATGGTGGCCTCTTTTCAAACATATGCCACAAGCTTTCTTTTCTTTAAGCATTGTTCTCCGTTGCTCAATACTCATTTTTTGCAGTTTATAACACTCAAGACTATTATGTGTATCCTTGTCACACCATAAACACTTCGTTTGTTTAGGCCCATTATTATTAACCAGTAAGCATCCCGCAGTTGGCTCCATTTTTATGTTATCCACCTCTTCAAAGGTCTTTTTAGCCAATTTTATTCTTTGTTCCGATTCGACTTCTGTTCTCAAGAATGTTAAAAGATCAGATAGTTCATTGGTGAGATTACCATTTTTGTTTTTCGTTCTCTCCCATATCTGCAATAATTCCTGAGGAAGGGCAGATTCAACCATCGGTAACAGGAAGGCTGCAAACTTGTCTTTTGCTACGCCTAGTATCTCCAGGGCTCTTAATTGTGCGCTCAATTTATCATACAGATTAACAATATTACTTATGTCACTTTTATTGATCATACCTAACATTTCACGGACATAAACCTGTATAAGTAATTCTTCTCGTGCATATCTGGCCTTTAATTGACTAAGACAATCTTCATAAGCTGCTGGGGTGAAACTCTCTACTAAATTTCTTGGCTCTGACCCCATTTTCATTGCTTGCAGCAGATATTGGTATTTGTCCTGGGAATCAATCTGAACATCATCATTAATCTTTTTAAATTGACCCCAAAAGGGTAACCAATTCTTGAGGTCCCCATCAAAGATTGTAAATTGTAAAGTAGGTAGTTTAAAATTACGTTTTTCTCGAACTTTCTCCTTGGTAATTTTCTTACTATTATATTTTGATTCCAGTGTGAGCCATCGTGATTTATATTCTAATGCGTTCTCAATTTCCTTTTCGATGTTCGTTTCACTAGCGTCGCGTTGACTTTTCCGTAATTCTCTCTCTAATTCAAGCAACTGATGGTGCAATTCTTGCACCTTGAAGAATTGAGTTGTAATATTTAACGGAATATCACTCTCTTTGCAAGCGTCCAGTAAAATTTCTAGCAAATTGGCATTTTTTGTGAATAGCCCACGTGTTATTTTTCGTTCCCGATCGATTGCTTTGTTGGAACCAATTTTTTCCTCGGTCGCCATATTTGGAGGCGAGGTTTTGCCTCCGGTGAATTATAATAATTATATTTTATCAATTTCTATGCACGTGCGAGTGTGCCCGGGTTCCTTTGCGTACCTGTCTTATTATTCACCACGCACGCTGTTTATTTCACACTTTTTATTCAATGGAATCAATGAGCAATAAAATTACACCTTTGTTCGAATCAGCCATCTTTTATTCACGTTTCATAGTTATGCTACCTATCAATTACAAGTCTACTTATCGTTCACCAACTAACAACTTTTTTCTTTTTTTTTCTATCATAGATTCACGTAGTCTGTCAAAAAATTACAACAGATTAAAAATCATTCATAATCTTCAACATATACTATTATTTGTGGCACAGATCATCTAGATTGCTTCCCTTAGGTACTATTATGATTATGAACGTAAAGAAAAGCTCACTTACTATACTCACTTTTATACAACACATTGGGCATTAATGGACGACTTATATAAGGTACCAGGGTACAAAGTTTTACAATAATATAAAATCAACCAGAAATCATACAAAAAATATGTTAGTTTAAACTTTAAAACAACCAAGTCTTTGTGACACTTAATTTATAGTTAAAAACATAATTATGACACTTGAATAAATATACAAAAAACAATATTATTTTACTATGCTCAATAACTTCTCCCCTGCAAGAGATCCAGCTTTGCTGTCATAAAAAAAAAGGTTTAACTTTTTAAGCTCTTTGAAACGACATATTATGTCTGATGTCGTGAAGTGTTACAGAACTTGGGACATAAAGTACCCATTCTCCTTTAAAGAGATCATTGAACATTTTTTTTCTAAATGTCAATTGAGGTAATTTTTAATTTCTCATGTAAGCGAATATATGTATATATATTCTTATGAGAATAAATGCTCTTTAACCCGAAATGCAAAAGTTTTTCAGTGTTGTGTCTGGGTGTATGATTTTGATTATTATTAGGTATTATTATTATTTTTTTTATTAACGGTTTATTTATTTTTTTATTTATTAAAGATTTGATTGGGTGTTTCACACTAAAACGGTGTGACTGATTAAGATGAAATTTCGACTAGAGAAAGATTATACCCTGAATAGGCTACCTTTTATCCTTGAATTCCCCAAAGAATCTCATAGTTTGTGATAAAGCTGCATCTAAGTAAAATACAAAGGGTATAATTGCTACAATTTCAATATCAATGCAACAATTTGAAAGAAGGTGGTGCTGTGGGATAATGCCGAAGCATAAAATAAATATAATTAATAATTTTTAGTTATTAAAATATTTCACTTTTCTCAATGATATACCTTCTTATAATATCATTTGACTTTTCCCAACAGACTTGTACAATATTTGTGAGTAGGGTATACCTACTTATTTGAATGATGTCAGTAGGTACATATACATTTTTATAACTAGTCAATCCTGCACAGTTTCACCTGTACTAATTTCAGAGTTCCAGTGGAAATTCCAGGATAAAAACAACCCTATAATATTACCCAGGAATACTGAAAGCTTTCTACACCTACAGAAAGAATTTTTTAAATCTGTTGAGTAGTTTTTGAGTACTAAACAAACATACAAAAAATCAAAATTTTTGTCTTTGTACAGATAATAATATTATGTCTAACTACACATATACCTACTGAAAATATTGTTGTATGTATGATAAAAACCACACAGAATTATCATTTTTATATGTACAGCACATTTATTTAATATAAAAATAATTTATTTGTTTAAAGATAATGACCTATTCATGCCAGAGTTGATTTTGAGACGTTCAATGCCGTAAATTGTCGAAATAGCTAAATAAATAGGTACCTAACGGTATTACGGCAATCAGCGAGTTGAGTGCCCTCCCGCACAGAGGTCAATACACTGCCATAACAAAGGAAATCGGGCGAGACTGGACGAACGCATTGCCTTTGCATGAGATTAATAGAGAATATTAAAAAGTTAAAATTTAATAAACATCGGCGAATTAACTTTTTAGGAATTCGGATACGTAAGAATAACAATGTTTAAAAATAGAACTCGTTTGTTTACGTACCTATATGTATTTCGAAATAACTTTGCGTCGAGCGCTAGGAAAATGCTATAAAAAATAGTTTAGAGTAAATTTATGGGTTTACAAAAATGTTTAGATTAAGAGAACAAAGAAAAGTTTATTGCTTTTATATCACCTATAGGTCGATGTCAGCTGTTTCAACACAAATAAACACAGATTCATTCGGATCGATCGTGCGAACTCACCTCGAATTTATTCCTTCCGGAATAACTCATTCTCGGGTATGGATTCACCTTAGCCACAATGTAAAGATTTCACTGATGCACCGCTCCTAAAAAGTTTAATTTCGACTTAACTGCGGACAGTAACTTCGCATAAAACAAACATGGACGAAGCGCACTGCGCAAGCAACGCACGACGAAATTTGATTTTTCACGACCTCCCTCAGTTTTCCCATGCAATGCGTTTTCATGCATCCGGCACACGTTCCAAAACTTGATTTTTACAGTAGTACAGTACGCGCTTATAAAAACTACTAGATGTTCATAGATTTTTAATTTTAAATACCTACTAAACTAAGAGCAAGGAAAATTTCATTGATAATTTTATTGTTTACTTTTATTGAAAAAATTCCTTAAATCTTAATTTTTTTTGTAAATGAATAATACAAAAGGTATGTTCAAAAACACAAACCAAACTTGTCATTCGGTGTCTTCATGTCTTGTCAATTTTGACAGTTAACTTCTATGTTTCTTTGTACTTAGTACTTACACTTGATTGCGTAGAATAGTACAGTACGTTTTGTCTCTTCTAATGTTTCTTTGGTTCCTCAAGATGTTAAAAGTCTACGGTTCAAAGATACCTACCTCAGCACCGTCACCATTAAATTTTTCTATTTGGGTTTCGTTTGAAATTATTTTTTATTTTTTCGTGAAACGGAATGTATACTTGGCAGTTGTTGGACAATCAGATGAAAGATAAACGACTTTAACTGCAGGTCATAGGAGTGACATTGTATTGTTGCAGATTTGCTGAACAAAGACGAGATACCTACCTAGGCCACACTTGACACTACACCAATGACCAAGGATTTGTTTATTATCAAAGATATTCTATACCTACCTACCTATTATTATCCTCCTTGCGGCTTGCACTAGTAAGCACTAGACTATCCTGATTTCTGTAGTGACTGGTGACTACCAAAGATAATAATAATCACTAGGTTTGTGACTGCTTTTTTTTTCTCTTTTTTTGGACTCGTTTGTGACTGTTTGTGACCACCGAAAACAGTAATAGTCAGAAAGGGGGTGACTTGTCACTACACTATCACTGATATAATATTAACACGAATGTTTTTTTTTTTATGTAGTTTATCGTATTTTTCTGAAATCTACAAATATGTAGCTATGGTAAAGAGTCAATTATAATTGACCTATAGCTTCCTAAGAGTAGCAGCTCTCATGATTTCGAATTCCCACATAATTATATCCTTTTCATTCAGGTAAAACAAAAATTACTGTTTACGAGATGGAATTTTTTTTTGACAAAATTTACATTAATGCGAACGGAGCCGCGGGAAAAAGCTAGTAATACATATTGGAACAAACTTATATTATCATTGTATTGGAAAGGCAAATAGGAGGTAGAATTAAAAAAAAACTGTTAAATTTTCTCTTCTCTTTAATAAAATCATAACTTCACAATGATATGGAGTTTGGACTGGAATGTAATGAGCAAAATATTATAATAATAAATATTGATCAATTTTAAATTCATTTATTAATCAAAGAAATAACTGATACTTTGTACCTTTGATACAGCCCATTAAATCAGGTTTGATGTAAAACTGTTAATTTGGAATTACAGACAGGCACATCGGTATGATTTCTATGTATAGTTATAAATATATATGTCACCGTAAAATTGTAAAAACCGTTAGATTGTAAACGATTGGCATTGATGAGGTATTTATGTGCACCCCGACATACTAGGTTAGGTTAGGTTTGAACTGTGACCACAACACAGTCAAATGGAACCGACGGTACCGATTTATCATGTGCGAGCACCCACCAACTAGCATTTTCTGACCTCAGAAATTCACAATATTACCGTTGTTTTATAAACTATCGGTTTTTACAATTTTACGGTGACATCTATATATATACATAGAGGTATAGATAAGTGGATACTGTGTCTGATAGTTACATGATCATAATATGTAACGTTCCACGAGAACTACTGCCGACAAACTGCTTACAGTTTGGCAGAACATGCCATGTATTTATATTTTTGCTAAATAAATAAAAAAAAAATGGTGTCTCATTATCTTGAGCAACCTGGGGTCAATATTTTGTGTGAGACGCTAATAGACGTTGGTCGAGCTTAGGTCAATTTCAGCAAAATAATACAAGGAGAGTGCTACATGCTGAATTTGAAGAGAGACAGAGGTCAATGTAAACTAGGTCTTATGGAGCCGTCCACATGATTAATTTTTAACTGTACTGAAATTGAAATATGCTTGTATTGGACCAACATCTATTAGCAGCTTAGGAACAATACATTCTGAGTCAATATTATGTAATTTTTATTTCTATAATTTTTTGGTTGCAATAAAAAATATGTATGTTGGTTTTGCGATGACAATATGCACGTTTTGACACCCACAATATGTAGCAATCATACTTCAAAAGTTGAAGCTGTCTAAACATGATTAATCAATCACAAAATCAATTTTTCTGATTGAAACTGAAATATGATAGCAACAAAAGTTACATAATAGGATATCTGGGGACCTAAAGACCTGAAATCAAGCAATTTATATGTATTTTTGAAAGGACGAGGAGTTTTTTAGTACATTTATTTAGCTAATTATGTGTATTGCTTTAGTATTATTACTTTGTATTTATAAATGTAAATATTAAGGCCTCTTTGAACTGTACAGTACAAAAAATTATGGCACAAACATTCTCATATAAATTTTTTTGAAATGTCGTTAAAATCTTTTATTTCTTCCACTTCAGTAACACTTCTTCTCTCGAAAAGGCAGATGTCATAAAAACCTTTCATTCCTTCCACTTCGGTAACACTTCTTCTCTTGAATCGGCAATCGACCAACGACAATAGTCTATGGGCTTAATATCTTTAAACTGATATCACAGAAGCACACCATTGGACTTATTTTCTTTTTTGTTTCATTGTCTCTTTGCTTTCAAAGACTATAAGTATTTTCAGCACATAACGACTATTTCGTCTATGTTATTGAAGGACCTTTTAAAGCAGCTTCTGAAATTAATAAAATTTATCTTATTAACTAAATGGGCTTGTATTCTAGATAAATCTACAAGACAGACTAAATAGAATTTAGATTTTCATACCCTGGAAACATGCCTATTTATAACTGACTAGTTGCGCCCCGCGGTTTCACCCGCGTGAGTTTCGGAATTCCCGCAGGAACTATTTTTTTTTTTCTAAAATAAAAATAGGCTAAGTTACTCCTTACAACATCAGCTATCTACCAGTGAAAGTCGTGTAAAAATCGGTTCAGCTGTTTCAGAGATAAGCCGGAACAAACAGACAGACAGACAAATAAAAACAATATTTTTTTATGTAATTACCGTAAACTATATACTTTCATAGAGAGTAGTATTTAGGAAATATGATGTACCTATTGGCTTTAGATAAATTAAAAATTAAAAAATATGCATTTAAGCTGTTAATTTAGAATTACAAACAGACACTTAAATTTTATTAATATGTATATATATTTTTTTTTTTCATTAGGGGGCAAACGGGCAAGTGGTACACTTGACGGTAAGTGATTACCGCCGCCCATAGACATCTGCAACACCAGAAGGCGTGCAGGTGCGTTGCCGACCTGGAATGGGGATGGGAACTGGCGTTCGACAGATAAATAAATAGCTTGTTCTGCTCACTTAATTCCTGTGGGTTGTCACATGAATGTTTCTTTATGGCACTGATCAGTCGGCTGTTTTCAGCTGAAAGCGCTTCATTTTTCCGCTTCAATATGTGCAATTCCCGTTCCATTTCCAGCACTCGCACCTTCGTGCGCTCCCTGTGAATAATATTTACTGTCTAGTATAAGTGATGTGCCGGATATCCGTATCCGTATCCGCGGATATCCGAGGGAATAGAAAGAACCGTATCCGTATTCGTTGCTTTTTTGGCGGATCTTTTACCTTATTAATTTACACTGCATAGATGAACTATAGAATTTTATAGGTGGTTAGGTAGCAAAGAAAACCTATTAAATTCCATCCAGATATACATAAACAAAACAAAAATAAATCTGCGCAATGCAAGTGAAAACATTTCCTGTCAAGCAAACCTTCAAGTGGCGTCAACTATCGTTTCAAGGTCACGCTCACCGACACCGATTGAGTAAAAAAGTTAAGATCCGTATCCGCAGATTTTGACACCAAATATCCGTATCCGGATCCGTATCCGCGGATACACATTTTTAACGATCCGGCACATCACTATCTAGTACTAGCATGTACCTTCCCTTGCGGTTTCACCCGCGATAATTTCGGAGTTCCCGCGTAAATTCTACGATAAAATAAACGTATAGACCTTCCTCTTGAATAACTGTGTCTATTGGTGAAAACCGCATGAAAATTCTCGTTCAGTAGTTTTGGAGTTTATCGCGAATATACAGATAGATAGACGCGGCGGAGGACTTTATAATTTGTAAGGATTAGCTGTGCCCGCGTGAAACTTTTGTATGTACATAAAAACTTTTTTCCCGACATCCGATCAGTAGATTCGGAGATTATAGCGAGCAGAGACACAGAAAAGAATTTTAAAAACATTTTTTTTTGCGTTTGGTGACTTTTTTTTACTGGCCCCTCCCAATCTGTACTACTAAGTACTAATATTATAAAGAGCTAAGTTTGTGAACTTTGAGTTTGTGACTTTGTAGGGGGTAATCTTTGGATCTACTGAACCGATTTTGAAAATTCTTTCACTTATAGGAAGCTACGGTAGTCCTGAGTGACATAGTGTACTTTTTATCCCGGAATTCCTGCGGGAACTCCGGAGTTTGTGAGGTTGTAGGGGCTAATATCTGAATCTACTGAATCAATTTTGAAAATTCTTTTACTAATAGAAAGTCACGTTATTTGCGAGTGTCATAGGCTATATTGTAACCCGGAATTCCCGCGGGAACTCAGAAAAAAAGCGGGGAATAGCTAGTGTTTAATGAAACCTTAGATTTGACATGTTGACTATCTATGTATTTTTATAATATATTATAATATTATAATAATATATTATAATATATAATATATTTTTATATGCTGAGACGGTGTCCATTTTGGCATCACGGAAACTAGGTATATAAGATTCATTTTAAATTTGATGCATGTATTACTTTTAAGAAATTTTGTGATGCCAAATAAAGTTATGTCTATGTCTATGTCTATAATGTGCAAGTCAATAAATCAAAAGGCATATTATACCTGTATCGCTTAGACGCATTTCTTCTCGTCTCAAGAACGTTTTGTAAATATACTGTCGTATTTCCATTTGTTTTTTTGTCTTTGGTGTCGTTATGTCCTACGTCTGTGTTTGAATTACCGCTACCGTTTGCTGTTGGGTCCTCTATGCTGTCTTTGGATAAATTACTTTTTCTTTTGGAATATTTACTTTGAGTGGCTTCACACGGTTTGGCCATTGTCACTGGAGCAATAGGCACTTTCCCTGTATTATCCATTTTGGACACTAAAATTGAATTACTAAGGGGATTCACCAACGCGACAGGAATTAACCCTGTTATTGGCATTACGTTATGAAGCACATTTAAATTACTGTCAAAGTTTAAACTCTCATCTTTCTTTTTGTCCACTTTGTCTTTTAATATCTTTTTTAATCTATGCTTAGTCGTGTCCTGTATAGATTTATTATCACTAGCCTCATTTTGGTCGCTTTTCACTTCTTCAACTGCCTTCATTCTAACTTTTCTGCCGTTAGGAAGTTTAATTATCACTTCGTAATCACCACAATCTTTATCGGCATCTATCTTTCTTTTTTTAGAATCATCTATGTTGTTATTACTCACACTTTTTATAACACTTTGCGGTGTGTACGCATTATTATTTACAATATTAGCATCTATTCGATTTCGTTCATTGTATATTTCGTTCTGGCATTCAGCTGCTAATCTATCCACGACAAAGTCAATCGATTTCTGACTTATTATAGGTATTTTTGCATCAGACACAGTCAGTCTACTGTTATCGTTTAATAACACATCTTTGGTGACAACACTGGAGTCCTTTATAACAGAATCAGCAAACGAAATCACCACTGGCAGACTATTGGTCGACTCGATGTTGACTATGCTACCGTCTTTCCTTATTTCAACATTGCTTATTTTTATCACATTATTCGTGTAAGACACAGACGTTTCGTTGACTAAATCTTTATTCGGATTCTCTTGATGTCTTGTGTTGGACGCGTCGTCCGTTCCGTTCATTTTATCTATGATATCTTTGTTGCCTACGATTCTACTGATAGTTGTGACTTTGTTTGTTAATTTTGATATAGTTGTTGTCTCGTATTCTTTCACTGCACCGGACTCATCGCTGGATGACCTTGAATTATTTGAAACATGTTATTATAAATCCAAAGCAAAACCAGCTTATCTATACTAATATTGTAAACAGGTAAAGTTTGCGAGTTTGTGAAGTTGTCGGGTAATCTCTGGATCTACTGAACGGATTTTGAAAATTATTTTACCAATAGAATGCTACAGTGTTCCTGAGTTTCATAGGATACTTCTTATCCCGGAATTCCGGCGGGAACTCCAAACTTTCATGGGTGAAACCGTGGGGGACAGCTAGTCCTATTAATGAGATGTTTGGATTTTTGTTACCCGATCACGCAAAAACGGCTGAACGGATTTGGATAAAATATGGCATGCACGTCGTCAGGGGTACAGAGAAGGACATAGGTTAATTTTTATCCCGGAATTCCCGCGGGAAAAACGAAATTCCGCGGGAGAAACCGTGGAGGAAAGATAGTAATAAATAAATACCAACTCACCTACTAATAGTGATGTTCTTGTGATTATTAGTAGTACTGAACCGCGTGGAATCACTTTGGTCCAGCAACGGGTACACCATTTGCGGCGTGTGAAGTACTTCGTCTGTGGACACTGCAGCTAGTAGGTTTTCGAAGGAGCTACCGGACCTTGAATATAATGACGCAAAAGGGAAATGAAACTCAGGATTCTTTTTTATTAAAGGAGCTACCGCACCTTGAATATAATGACGCACAAGGGAAATGAAACTCAGGATTCTTTTTTATTAAAGGCTTTATGTTGTCGTTGTTCTTTGCCACTTCTTCTATTTACAGTGTAAACAGCCAGCCATTCTGTCAGCAAAAGTTCAGAGTGGACTTTTTTCCACATTACTTAATGGTTAAAAACTCAAAAGTCAAAATTTAATGTGTAATGAAGACACAAACAGCCACACTGTCACATGATATAAAACCTTCCAAATGAACTTTTGATGATCACTTCGTATATTGAATAACCTAACCTACCTAACATTCAAATCAGTGAATTTCACTGTATTGTAGGTAGCTGGACTTCACATATCTCCTAATTTATTAAGACATCTGATAAAGACGATGGCAAACTCACTTGGCTTCCATAGCTCTTTTGAAACCCTCATCAAATGGGTTGACATGCTGCAAATCTTGGAATAGACCAACCTCCTCACAGGTCCGTATGAAGCGTGTCGGTGTTGGGGTCTGATCAGCTATAATACAAAACATACGAATTGTTAAAATGATGACTAGGATAATCTATGTTTCAAAAAACTTCCATTTAAGACCTCACACACATTTTATGTCAGTATTTTAATTGCACAGTTCACATAATTGACTTTTATGTGATACATATCATAAGCCTGTAGCTCAGCGTAATATCCGGATTTTTTTATTTGAAGTTTCAGGAGTGAACTTGGTAAATGAATTTCTTGCTAATCGTAAACTAGAGATGCAACGGATATCCGGTTGCTATCCGGTATCCGGCCTATCCGGCCATTATTTTACTATCCGGCTGAATACCGGATAGTTGCGCACTATCCGGCTGGATACCGAATAGTGATTCTGTTTGGTATTTTACTTTGAAAAATGGTAAGTACGAGTTTACAATTACGTATACACTACTATACACGTTAAACACAAAAAAAAGTTATCTATTCATCAAAATAGGCGGGCGCACGTGTACTGCATACGAAATAGTGAAATAGTTCCGTACACTGACCTAATAAAACTCGACTGAATGTTTGGCGGCCGGATACCGGATATTCGCCTGATCGCCGGCCGAATATCCGGTATGCGATATCGGGCCAAACAACTATCCATTGCATATCTATCATAAACAATCTTTGTTATATACTAGCTGTGCTGTTAATAAATAAAATATTTAAAACAATTGTCATCAGAGTAGAATTATCCTGATAGGTATTTTGATGAGTTGGTGAGCAAGTAGGTATATATATTTTTTTTTATGTATGTGTATGTATGCAAATATCACACAAAAACTGCTACACAGATTTGATTGAAATTCAGTATGTGGATAGTTTAAATTTAGAATTAGCACTTTTTGTCTTGGTAATAAACCGACCCTAAATAAAACGATCTCTTTCTCTTTGCCAGTCAGGAAAAGAGAGGAAATGTTGGATATCAATAAAATGTGTTTTCCCATCACTATTGTCTCTGATTTGTATGAATTCATATTTAGAAGTAGAACTTCCGGAAAATAAATTAAGTATCTACTTGTAAAATTGGGTAATTACTAGTTACTAGATTGAATAGGAAATAAGATTTTAAAATAAATTATAGATCAGGGCACCAGTTGCAACCTCAAACATTTGAGGGGACGAGTGGGTACAGGGTGTGAATTTCAGGAAACCAGTGGTTCCGCTCCAGTTTTAATTGAGTTTTTGGTAAGTCAGTCAGTCTTTCCAGAAAATCTTGGTGCCATGTCTGCTGAGCATGGGCATGGTGAAAGATTTTACCAAGACATTGCACACATAGAAAAAAGATAAAACAGCAAGTGGACCCCAGAAATGCTAGCCGATTTTTGCTGGGAAATCAATCGCGAAACAGCACAAAAAAGTTATAAAAGGCAGCGATCTACCATTTTTAATCTTTTAATTTCACTCATCATTTTAATTTGTAGTGTAATTAATATTAAATTTGTAGTAAATTTCAGTGAGTTTTTTTTTATAATTAATACATATATACATACATACATCAATAAAGTTTTATTCCAATCGAAATATCTCAAAAACTAGACTTGATGGTATAAATCTAAAAACAGATTGGGACTCAGCAAACCAAAGCCGATAGGAATCACATAGCAGGAATTTCTTCCCGATTTTTTTTTCCCCGACCAGTGTTATTTCTCTCCTCTCGCCCTTTGTAAAAGAAATCCAATTAAAAAACAGGCTTTTGAGTACAAAAAGAAAAAAAAACAGGCACAACAAAGTTAGGGAATTAATTACAGCTGCAAGTTGGTGCAGTACTTTCTAAACTTACCGACAAAAGCTGTCTTCTGTTCAGAGCCAAATTTCAAGAACATGTCATGTTTTTTCATATGGACATGTAGGTGATCCTCATTAGTGAACGTCATTCCACAATCAGGCTGGGTGCAGGCGAAAGGCATTTGTGGCTCGTCCATTTTTTTATTTATAAAGTTATTTAACCAGAAAAACTAATTACAAATTTTTCAAATCTTCGTCGTAACTTCAAGATTTAAACAAAGTTTTATTGATTTGACAGAACAAAAATCACTTTTTTTGTCAGTGTGTTTCTTTGATTTTCTTTTCGTTTAATTTTTACTGACACTTCTTAAATTAGGAACAATAAAAAATATATTGATGTAAGCTCTCAGAAGAATAACTAACACCACAGTGAGAATTGAGAAATAAAGTTTTTTTTATTTTTTCATTTAACTAGAACAAAAATAAATATAATATCTAAAAGCAGAGATAATTAATACAATCACTGTTTATAGTCTTTCTTTATAAACTTGATCCTATAATTTTAAACTTCTAAAATAATTAGAAATTAGAAGTGAAATAATAAATGCCATGCCACAGACGAATGAGAATGAGAAACATAGATAATACAATAATATAAATGACTTATTCTTCGGAGATATATTATCACAAATTAACTAGACATATGTCTGTATATGAGAAACGCCTGTGCAAAATTAAATATTCGTAGACGGAGAATGAACCATCTACGGAAATATTTATTGCGAACCCTTGGGCCTTGACAGGCTTGACATTATTGACAGTGGCAGTTTCGTAATTCGTGGCAATAGCTGAAAATTATTACCATTTGAACAAAATTTTCCCTTTATTTAGTAAAAATATACTCGACAGTCGAAACTGTATATTACATTAAGACCTTATCCAACTTTTTTTACTAAGAAACCATTTTTAAATATGATAAGAGAAATTTTATTGACCAATATACCATTATAATAAAATTGATATAAATTCAATATTTCAATGTAATTCTTTATTTTTATTTAAACAAAAATAAAATAACAACAAAACATTTTTATAAATGAAATAATAAAAATTAGTTAAACAGTGTTAAAATAATTTGCTTTCTCTAATTAGTATTAAGCGATTATGTTTGTGCAGTCTTAAAATTATGTATTAAAAAAATAAATTATACATGTTTGAATTTTTAAAAACCAATATTTTTAAGATTCTAGATTAGCTTTTAAACTTTTAGAAAAATATGATGTATATTTCTCAGGTCCATACCCGTGGGTTTTCATGAAATGATAGTAGGTACTACCTTCACGATTGACACTCTTTTCAAATGTGGGAAATTCAGTGGATCTTTTGCGTCTCGGTGAATCTTGTAGCTGTTGGTTAGGGTATGGATCTACATATCGCCGCCCGCCCATGTCACTGCCATCCGCTGTAAATAAAATAAGTGATTGTATTTACTACTATTACTTATGACAAAAACAGTGATTAAAACATTACATTATCACGCGTAATATTCGACCGGCGACTTGAATAGAGCAAAACCAAATTAGTCTGCTCTCAAAGCCACAAAGAAAGAAGCATAAATATATACAAGCATTACCAATGTAATTATTATCTATTGATTTGGCCCGGAAACATATAAAGTTTCTGAACTAATCAATAGACAATAATACCTTTTTTCGCTTGCCTGCTGTCCTAGAATTGAAGATACCAGGAGTTGGTTGTCCTTGTGGCTCTCCCCCAACTGCATTTGGTGGCATACCTCCCATGCCTACTACTGCTGGACTTGGCTCATTCTGTTGACCCTTCCATGGTCTGAAACCAATAAAAAACTCAAGAAATTCGACTAAAATAGATTTCATACATATTTTTTCATAAAAATTTGTTCACTTGTCTGGGAAGAGTTCTCCGGGTTGACCTCTAGTTTGAACGATTCTTTCACCATTAACTTCCACAACGCATCTCAGTCGCGCGCAGCAAGTAGGAAACTCTGTAAATATATCAATTTTTTTTTTAACATAATTAGAAATTTAGAATAGACGGTGAAACGATCTTGTCATATTTTAGATAGGTACTTACCAACATTTTCATCTTCTATATATTCGTGACACTCCAACGCATTTTCAGGGATTTTAGGTTTTCGACAGCTGAAAATAAAAATCTTACTTATTAATATATATCTAAATGTATATAAATAAAAAAGATATACAACATTTAAATGATTATTACAGACCCTACTGCAGCAATGAAATATTTTCCATCTCGGATTTCGCATCGGTATCTATGGCATGTGTAGTGATCTGACCATTCTTGCCACGGCTGATAGCCCTTCCTCGAGTATTTGTCGACACAAGCTTGATCTGAAAGTGTAAGTGTAAGCTCAGAAAACGGCAAGATCAAACATAAATTTTTAGAAAAAGTAAAGAGTTTCAAGGTTCAAAGTACTATATGAAAACTCGGTCATTCGGTTTACTTACAGCTTACTTCTTCAGCCATACTAGGTAACGCTACATATACTAATAATATAAGCGCACGAAACTGCATTGTCAACAGAGCTGTAATAACTGAAAAATAAATATACTATCAAAGTTAAAAAAGAATATTTCAGTCCCAACCACTATGGTGGAACTGAGCTCCTTAACTAAGTTTAATTAGGTTTTTTTGCCGTACAAATACGTTTTCAAGCGTGCATTATTTAGAAAACATAAGTAAAATGATACTGCTTTGAACGCGTTAAATTTGTATGAATGTTATGGGAATTATCGAGGAGGAAATCCTCGAAAAATTTCAACAAACATCTTTCGCATGTAATGATTTAATTCTGTGTTCTCGTTAATTGCAGTAGCAAAATATTTTTATCGAATTATGGTGGGTGTAAGAAAGACATTTTCAGTGTATTAGATTATATATTATATTTTCAAAGCAATAAAAAACATATTTTATAATATATTACAAATTAACAGTATTAAATGATAAATCATTTAATACTTTCATTTCATAAACGTAGCAATAATGTTATGTTAATGTTGTTATCCTAGACAAACAAAAACCAAATCTCTATGGTATAACTTTATGAAATAATTAGTTGCTGAATTCCAAAGAGATATCGGTTTTTCAAAATAAAGAAAGATGGTGAGTTTCATGCATATAATATACCTATATGAAAATATTTTTTTTGAGGGTTTTTAATTTAAGTTCTGCATTTAGATTAGATTACAAGAAAAAGCTTTTCAAAATTATCTTAATTATTAATATTGTGCTGTAGAACTATTTTTTAAGTTATTTTATATACATCAAGAATCAATTGTATTGAAATTACAAGGTACTCTAAAAAAATTCAAAATTTTGAAAAAACCATTTTTCACCATTCTTCTTTGAACTCAAAGGTACTGGTATTAACAATTATTGAGAACCACGCACCCACAGGGATCCAATGTGATTGATTTAAAAAACAAAACGAAGAAGTAGCGCAAAAGCCATATAAAATTTCTATGTATTCGATCATAATAATATTTGCTTTTGATTTCTTAGTAATTACTCATTGTAGCGAATTCTAAGTAATGTTGCTTTTTTCAATAAATGCGGTTGATATCCTGTTGAGTGTTGTGAATGACCACAATGAAGTTACTACGATAAGTTTATATTTTGATTGATCATTATTGCTTTTTTAACAGTTGAAATATTAAAATTTTATAAGTAGGAATTACAACTTTTACAACCACATTTATAAAAATAAACTAAGATGATTTTAGTATATTTTGGGGATTTAAATTTCAAACTTGGTAATACAGTATAAAAATTTGGTAAAAAAAATTCTATGTCAGTTTCTTTAGATGACAAATTGACAATTATTGACGAAATGACAAATTTAAATAAGCGGAACTGAGTGTAGATGTAGAGTTATTTAGTAATTTTTATGGTAAATTGCGATAAATAAATAAAATAAAAAGTGTAATTACTTACATGAAGTGAAGCTTTAAATGAAGTAAGTATATAAATATTTACTACAGTCGGAAATTTAAGGAGTCTTTCGAATTTACCTAAAAACCATTTTCATTTCCTGAGATGAGAACACAACATAAAAAATATATTTCTTGGTATCAATATTATTTCGTATTAAATTGTTTTGTACATATAAAATATAGGTTATATTGCAATATTCTGTACTTTGCGCATTTTTCTGTTTTAACATAATAACTAGGATTCATGTAGGTGCCTAATTTTGCATTTTTTTTGTAGGTAGGGTACCCACCTCTTGTGTTGTTAAAACTCGGATTACCTACTACACTCTTTTTGTGACTCATCAATAACAGATTAAGCAATAGCACAATTGAAATATTCATTTTTCAATTTGACCTTTATGAAATATGTAGATTTAGATATTGCCAATTGATAATTTAATTTATTTTTTATGTTATTAATATAATAATTGTGAACTAGATAGGTACAGAGGCTCTTAAAGGCAAAGATTTCACTTCTTATAGTTAAAATAAAAAATAGACAATAAAAAAAATATTTAAGTGTTAAAACTCACTATTTTATGTATGGGTCCTGCTACAAAGATAATATACTTAATCATGCTATTGCAATTAATTTATTTATTTATTTAGAACACAAAACAGATTACAGTCTTAACAAACATAAAACAGAAGTGTTAATAAAACAGAAGTCCAACTACAATCTTTTTAATTGTGTCCCTAGCATGCTTAAAATTAAAATCGCTAATTAAAACAGGTAAATTAATTATAAAAAGGTAGGTATAAATAAAAAAAAAAGTAAATAACTAAAATAATGACATAGTAATTATTTGTTATTAGTAGACATAGTAATTATAGTAATTTACTGATAGAATACATAATATTATTTCTAGCTGTTGCCCAAAGTTTTACCCCTGCAAATGTCAGGATTATCTTAGCAAATCTGGTGTAGGTACATACCAGAATAAGTAATATTTTATACCTTGTCAAAGTTTAATATTTCAATAAAAATTTCCAATCATTGATATTATGTTGACTAAAGACACTCCCAAGTTTTATTCATGTCTGTCTTGTAGTGGGTATATAATATATTGAGTTATATATGTTGTGTAGTAATAGGGTACTTGCATGAAATTTATAATAAGAAATTGTGTCAATATTTAAAAAATGGAGTCTTAGAAAAGCGTTATCGTGAAAGATTTACTAAAAAAATTTCAATAGTTTCCAAAATATTCAACTTTTAATTTTGTGAAACGGAACGTTGCAACGAAACACCAATCACAGCCAAGCTTGACACATGACGTCACTTTTATTTTTTTAGGAAACATTTACCTCTTTCAGAGAAGGCAAAAGAAACTAAGTGCATACAATCAACACATATTTTCCATTTTCTGAAGTTTTTTACTTTAAAATGCATTGGTAAGATGCATTTCGATTCTTTACTGGAACTTTTGGAAGTAAATCGACACAGTTCAACCTTAATTTCGCTTTTGGATATTGAAGTTATCTGTCTGTCAGTGTCACATGACCCTGTCAATACGACAGTGACATTTCTATCACAGATTAATAAGGCGTAATTTTGAACTAGTGACGTCCTTCCGTGTTTAAACACAAGAAATTGAATAGTCCTTCCGTGTTTCGGTGATAAGGTCTAAAGTAGGAACTTTGAAACGCTCTATTTAATTAATTTATTCATATATTTTTTTTCTTTTTCTTGCTTTGTTTAAGTAGGCATATGACCTTTAAAATAGACTGAAAAAAAATTCATGCAAGTACCCTATTGGCTACTTGACTTAATATTTTTTTTAGGTCCATCACGTAGATTAGTAAAGATTAGTAAACGGGGCTTATACTGAATAATGAAGTCACGAGTCCCCCACCCTAATGCGCTTTATCTATGTTTATTTTCATTAATTTTAAAAAGCAAAAAATACGTGTCTATTATTTTTTATTTTGTGACAGACGGACTAATTGGCTACTTGACAAAAAAATTTTTTTTAGTCCGTCGTGTAGATTAGTAAAAAATATTGGACACGTATTTTTTCTTTTTTTACGTAATCAAAAAATAACGGAGATACATTGAGTTGAAATTTCGCGTGACGTCACAACTCAGTGCGGTTTGTATGGCGCTTATAATGAATATTGACGTCACGAGCCCCCCACCCTAAACTTTAATGCGCTTTATCTATGTTCATTTTCATTAAATTGAAAAAACAAAAAATACGTGTCTATTATTTTTTTATTTTCTAACTGACGGACTAATTAGAATTTTGATTTTCATACCTTGGAGAATACCCAATTAGAATTTTGATTTTCATACCCTAGAGATTCATACCAATTGTTGTCACGAAAACTAGAGGTCATTGTAAATTT
This sequence comes from Zygaena filipendulae, assembly GCA_907165275.2. NCBI lineage: Eukaryota > Metazoa > Arthropoda > Insecta > Lepidoptera > Zygaenidae > Zygaena > Zygaena filipendulae. Next base: position 4,956,890 of record OU015677.1, on the reverse strand, counting down.
CAAATTTCCTTCAGTAACTACTACTTTCTTATAGCTTCTTTCTTATAGCTTCTCTTGTTTTTTTTTTATTTGTCCCAGCAAACAACATGTACTTAGACACTTTGATAAAAATACCAGTAGTGTAACAAACATAACATCATGTATCTTTTCTTGGAAATAAGGTTCCATACATAATTTTCTGTGACTCTAATTCTTAGATAGAATACTCTTATAGATATTTTCACTCCCATTTTCAATATTACCCAGAAGAAAAATATTTTAAACTAAATATAGGACAAAATCAGCTTGATTTACAAGCTCAGTGTAAAATTAAGTGAATGGGTATTAAAATTTATTAAAATGGTCAATGGTTTTTAGTCATTGATTAACCAATTTGTTGTGGGACTCTATTTTGTTACCAATTTGTATGTGGCGCTGGCCCACAGATAATATATCTATCATTACGATTATATGTCATACAAATTACTAATTACACGCCTGGTGTGCCTTCAACTATGTGTAAATAAATGCAATTTCACTTGTATGCCTAAACATTCAGTTGCCTGCCTGCCAACTGCAACGAATTTGTTAAATTAAACAAATCATATTACAAAAAGTAAAAAAAAAAACCCTTTTTTCACAGTAGTAACACGAAAGCGTGGCGGCTGAATGACAACGACGATCACAGCCAATCGTCGGACGAGAAAATGGACACCGGAAGTGAATCTTTTGTCTCGAACACTCCAACGTCAACGTCCATCCTATCAACGGACTCGGACGAGCAGGCGGTGCCAGCGGACAACAACGTGCTGCGTCTGAACAACCCAGCAAGCGCACTCCAGCTAGCGGAACCTGATATCGATGATACAAAGGAACGAAACGCCAGTGAGCACACAGACAGTCTCGTCACCAAAATGGAAAACTTAAACCTCAACTCCCCTACAGCTGTCACCAACGGTACCTCTTATCTAGGCATCAGTCCACCCAGACTGAGTTCCACTCTAACATTAACTACAGACCATCCACTGATGGGTCTGTTCAGTCCGGACGGCAACTATCCAGATCTGATACCCAAGACCAGCAAGATCGAGGAAGACAAGAACTTGAGTCTCTCGAGCATAGAAGACGAGAGACCAAACGACACCAACGGTTACAACTTCTTCCGCGAGAAGAACAACTCGAAGAACAATCTGTACTACTCGGAGAATTTCGTCACCGCTGACAGTCAGACCTTGGACGTGGAAGCGAGCCCGCCGGATGTAGCCAGGGTGGTGCCCGAGAAGAAATTCGAGAGGCGTAGAATTATACCGAAAATTACACCTGTGAAGAACTCGTCGACGCCGGACAGTAATTTCGATCGTAGTGACAGTATGGATAAGGACGATAGTGCAGTGTCGAATGGTGTGTGTGATAAACTGCGTTTGAACATACACAGCACGCCTCGGACCCCTTTCGGTGCTCTTGATATACCCAATGGATCGGAAGAATTCCACTCTGGGGTGAGTATATGCCTGCGCACACTATGCTACATGTCGCATAGACCACAGCAAATTTTTGCCTGATCTACCTAATCGGTATAGTTTATCGTGGAATTCCCGCGGCAACTCCGAAATTACCGCGGGTGAAACCACGGGGGACAGCTAGTAAGCTATGTTAATCTGTCACGCAGGTAGCGGAATGGTGTGAGTCCCCATCACAACTACACTCACTGCCCAACTTCGAGCTGCCGATAGAACTCTCGACGAACATCACGTCTAATACCACTGTCAATAAGGTAAGTCTGTTGTTAAACAATTTGTGAGTTTATCTGTTTGTTACGCATTCAATAAAAGATCTTATCTTAATTACGATGGTGTGCGGCCAGGAGTTGGAGTCCCCGGATCTGATATCGTCGTCGACCCAGGACGACAAGTCGACGTACCAGGCGATGCTGGACCCTTACACCGGGAGCGTGGCGCTGCAGCACCGGCCAGCGCGCAGTGCCAGTGGCCAGCGGAGGAAGATACAGCTGGTGAGTGGTCGCTGTGGGACTGGGAGACCTCTGTAGAGTGGCCACTGTGGGACTGGGAGACCTCTGTAGAGTGGCCGCTGTGGGACTGGGAGACCTCTGTAGAGTGGCCGCTGTGGGACTGGGAGACCACTGTAGAGTGGCCGCTGTGGGACTGGGAGACCTCTGTAGAGTGGCCGCTGTGGGACTGGGAGACCTCTGTAGAGTGGCCGCTGTGGGACTGGGAGACCTCTGCAGTGACTGCTGTGGGACTGGGAGACCTCTGTAGAGTGGCCGCAGTGGGCCTGGGAGACCTCTGTATAGTGGCCGCTGTGGGACTAGGAGACCTCTGTAGAGTGGCCGCTGTGGGACTGGGAGACCTCTGTAGAGTGGCCGCAGTGGGCCTGGGAGACCTCTGTATAGTGGCCGCTGTGCGACTAGGAGACCTCTGTAGAGTGGCCGCTGTGGGACTGGGAGACCTCTGTAGAGTGGCCGCTGTGGGACTGGGAGACCTCTGTATTGTGGCCGCTGTGGGACTGGGAGATCTCTTATAGTGGCCGCTGTGGGACTGGGAGACCTCTGTAGATTGGCCGCTGTGGGACTGGGAGACCTCTGTAGAGTGCCGCTCTGGGACTGGGAGACTTCTGTAGAGTGGGACTCCGTGAGACCTCCGTAGAGTAGCCGCTGTGGGACTGGGAGACCTCTGTAGAGTGGCCACTGTGGGACTGGGAGACCTCTGTAGAGTGGGACTGGGAGACCTCCGTAGCCCGTGGCCGGTGTGGGAGGCGGAGTGTCTCTTCTTTATGTAGTAACATTCTGTATTCTTTGGTTAGTTCTTGTATGGTTAGTGTTAGTATAGAAGTATACATTTTGTACCTACCATCGGCATCGAGTCAAATTTCTCGCCTGAGAACAATCAAACAATAGTCATGTTATACAATACTCATAATAAGCTTACATTTTTTTTCCATCAACCATACGCACAAAACACAGTTTATCAGTGTTTATCACCAGCGACGGCTAAAAACAGAACTAACGTACGCGCCGCACAAAAAATCCGATTTCACATAGACGGTGGCGCCACCGTTGAAAGCAAAACGTTACTCTTGCAATGGCTTGTGAATAACGTTCGATCGAGTTCACTGAACAATGATGGGATTGTTGTTGGTTTTTTTTTTTCTTTTGAGAAGTTGTGCTAATTCCGCTAATTGTACAATACAATGTTTGAGTTGTGAGGTATTATAATTCTTTTATAGAGAAACGACATGTGTTACTGCGTAGTGTCTGGCTTTTGCACAAACAGACTGCGGACACCCAAATTATTATATACTAGCCGTTCCCCGCAGTTTCACCCGCGATAAGTTCGGAGTTTCCGTGGAATTTATGTTGACTAAATTTTTTTTCAATCCGTTTTGTAGAATACAAACTAATATTGAACTCGTATTTTTTCTTTTTTTACGCAATCAAAAAATACCGGCGATATATCGAGTTGAAATTTCGCGTGACGTCACAACCTGGTGCAGTTAGTATGGCGGCTTATGGCGGTTAGTGACGTCACGAGCCCCCACCCTAAACTTTAATGCGCTTTATCTCTGAATATTTTTATTTATTTGAAAAAGCAAAAAAGTTCGTGTATTGTTTTTTTATTTTGTAACTGACGGACTAATTAGAATTCAAATTTCAAAAGTAGTGAACATCCGTATTACATCGGTGTTTTATTGTTTTGATATTATACACTAACTATGATGATAAATAGACAGTGAAAAGTATGACTAACTATTGCATATTTTGTTTTTATATGCAAATTCATTTATTTTAGAAAAAATTGCATAATTTATTTTTTATCCATTAATTACCGGACACCCTGTATAATAAATAATGCAAGGATTAAAGATTGTTATTGATGATGCGTCGTGTCTCCCGCCAGCCCCCCGAGGAGCAGGACGACCGCAGCCTGGACAGCGTCAGCGTGGACTCCATGGGGTCGGAGGCGGAGTCGCCGGCGCCGGCCGAAGGCGAAGAGCCGGCGCAGCAGCCCAGCGACGACGAAGATACCAAGAGGTGAGTCGTTGGGGTCGTTCACACACTACCAAGTTTACTGTAGGTAGGTACCACAGAACAGAGAATAACAGATAGAAGGGACATCAACTTAGTTTGGTACTAGTTGTGCCCCGCGGTTTCACCCGCGTTAATTGAGAGTTCCCGCGGGAATTCCGCGGTAAAAAGTACCCTATGTGTTAATCTGGTGTATAAGCTATATTATTGTAAAGTTTCATTTAAATCCATTCAGTTGTTTTTGCGTGAAAGAGTAACAAACATCCATCCATCCATCCATACATACATACATTCTTACAAACTTTCCCGTTTATAATGTTAGTAGGGATGAAAACAGATGGAAACCAGTGTCGCCGGGTGATTCTCGCACTCAAAACTATTCATCACGCACTAAATTGAAATTTCGCGTGACGTCACTATTCTGACAGTTTGTATGCGGTTTTGCGGTTAGTGACGTCACGACCTCCTCATCAATGCGCTTTATCTCTGTATATTTTAATTTATTTAAAAAAGCAAAAAATACGTGTCTATTGTTTTTTTATTTTCTAACTGACGGACTAATTAGAATTAGAATTTTCTAAAGTAGTCCACATCCCTACTGACGTGGTTGAAACTGCGGGGGGAAGGCTAGTAACTCAATATCGCGAAAAATGTCTAGACTGTCGTTATATTTTTGTTTGATCTTACTTTCGTCGACGTCGCTCCTCCAGGTCGACGGTGACCATCAGCGAGTGCAGCGACCTCATCCCGGAGTACTCCGCCGCCGAGGAGTTGCGCGACGAGCGCTCCTGGCTGACGGTGCCCAGCCCCGGGGGCGGCGTCAAGTGCGACATGAAGGTACGGGGGCGACCATAGACACGAGGGGGCAGGGCCCCGGACCATCGTTCCGGATAACTCTCAATGTACCTACTGCCGCAGTCTCCGCAGTAGGCGGTTTTGTACTGTGAGCACTAACGCTTTCGAGGTGAGGTGCTCTCAGTGGTTTGATCACGTGCAGAGGCGTCTCTAGCCCTTGTGGCGCCCGTGTGCAGCCAGTAACCTGGCGCCCTCGAGCGGGGTCAAAATGGAATACAAGTGGAATACTAACAGTTATACAGGGTGTTAGGTAAAATAGAGCAAATCTCTTAAGGGGTGATACTACTCATGAAACTAAACAACTTTCCCCAGGGAACGCATATCGAATTCTCAAAAAAAAAATTGTACTTTGTATTGGAGCGGTCAGCTGATTGGCCAAATATCCATACAAAGTCCAAATTGTTTTTTTTTTTTTGAGAATTAGATAGATATGGGTTCCTTGGGGAAAGTTGTTCAGTTTCATGAGTAGAAACACCCCTCAAGAGATTTGCTCTATTTTACCTAACACCCTGTATTTTCAAACGGAAATTCGGATGCAAATGGTGCAATTTTAAATGATATCAGGAACAAAAGTAATTGTGTAAATTTAAATAGAGTAGGTAGGAAAAGGAGTAGTTTTGCTTTGCTACCGCGCGCCCGGCGTCGGCCACGGCGGGCGCAGGGTCTTTGAGAGCGACGCATCTTCGGATGTGTCGCAAGGGCGCTCGGCGCGCGGCGCCCCCTTAGACCCGGCGCCCGTGTGCGCCGCACACCCTGCACTATAGGTAAAGACGCCTCTGATCACGTGATCAACCTCGGACACTGGTCAACCGCGTCGGTCGGTTGACATGAGTAGTTGACAGCAGTACAACAGTAACCGGTATAGTTCAGTATTATAGCTAACTTTATAGAAACGGCTTCGCAGTATGCTGAAGTGACGTAATACCGTACAGTGCCCGCAGTGATTACGGAACATACCCTAACCCTTAATTAGATGGTGATGGTGTGTGTGTGTGTGCGTGTCGTCAGGTGATAGAGCCGTACAAGCGCGTGGTGTCGCACGGCGGGTACGACGCGCGCGGCGCCGCCATCATCGTGTTCGGCGCGTGCCACCTGCCGGACGCGGCGCGCGCCGACTACCACTACGTCATGGACAACCTGTTCCTGTGAGTGCTGGGTGCTGGGTAATGAGTACTGGGTGCTGGGTGATGAGTACTGGGTGCTCGGTGATGAGTACTGGGTGCTGGGTGATGAGTACTGGGTGCTCGGTGATGAGTACTGGGTGATGAGTACTGGGTGCTGGGTGACGAGTACTTGATGTTGGGTGATGAGTACTGGGTGCTGGGTGATGAGTACTGGGTGCTGGGTGATGAATACTGGGTGCTGAGTGATGAGTACTGGGTGCTGATTGATGAGTACTGGGTGATGAGTGCTGGGTGATGAGTACTGGGTGTTGGGTGATGAGTACTGGGTGCTGGGTGATGAGTACTGGGTGATGAGTACTGGGTGCTGGGTGATGAGTACTGGGTGCTGGGTGATGAGTACTGGGTGCTGGGTGATGAGTACTGGGTGCTGGGTGATGAGTACTGGATGCTGGGTGATGAATACTGGGTCCTGGGTGATGAGTACTTAGTGCTGGGTGATGAGTACTGGGTGCTGGGTGATGAGTACTTAGTGCTGGGTGATGAGTACTGGGTGCTGGGTGATAAGTACTGGGTGCTGGGTGATGAGTACTTGATGTTGGGTGATGAGTACTGGGTGCTGGATGATGAGTACTGGGTGCTGGGTGATGAGTACCGGGTGCTGGGTGATGAGTGCCGGGTGCTGGGTGATGTGTACTGGGTGCTGGATGATGAGTACCGGGTGCTGGGTGATGAGTGCCGGGTGCTGGTTAGTCAGTACTCTGTGCTGTTTGACGAGTACTGAGCGCTGGATGTCACATCACTGGGTAGTTCATGACCTGAGCTCAGGTGACCGGTTCAAGATCATTTGATGAAATTTATTACCGTTGGGGTGCAGAGTCAAATTTTAGGAAAGTTTACTTCATGGTACCGCTTCAGTTACATTCAGTTAAATCATTGCAGATGATAACGCGAACACGGTCGTCAAATATGACTACAACTTTCTGTAACATTCTGTATAAGTTTTAAAGATGACCTCCGTGCGTGCCAGGTACGTGATATGGACGCTGGAGCGGCTCGTGACCGACGAGTACGTGCTGGTGTACCTCCATGGCAGCGCCGCGCGCCGCCGGCTGCCGTCCTTCCGGTGGCTGCACGAGTGCTACAAACTGATCGACAGGAGGTGAGACAGCACCCTTACTGATATCGACAAGAATCTGTAGAAGTGCACATAAGTGGAAATCCTTACTAATAACGTAAATGCGAAAGTGAGTTTGTTACGCGTTCCCACCTTAACGGCTAAACCGATCATCGTGAAATTTTGCATGCACGTGGTCAAGGTTACAGAGAAGGACATAAGGTGCGCTTTTTATCCCGGATATATTTTTATTTTTTATAAGGATTGTATATCCTTTTCAGTACTCCTGACGTGTATTGTGCAAAACTTATTCACACGCGCTTTTTTTTTGGAATTCCCGCAGGAACAAGTTTTTCTAAAATAAAAGTAGCCTGAGTTACTGCTTATAACATCAGCTGTCTGCCAGTGAAAGTCCCGTTAAAATCAGTCCAGCCGTTTCAGAGATTAACGGAACAAACAGACGGACAGACAGACAGACAGACAATTTTTTTTAATTTTAAGTATCGTAATATACATTCATATGCATTTAGTGAAAAGCTGTTAATTTGTAATTACAAACGGACACTTTATTATTTATTTATATCTGTAGATGTATAGATTAGCTCTGCTTAGTTTGGTGCCAGGTGGCGCTGTGTCATAATGTCCAAGGGTTATTATTATCTATACTTCTATACTGATATTATAAAGAGCAAAAGTTTGTGAGTTTGTGACGTTGTAGGGGGGGTAATCTCTGGATCTACTGAACCGATTTTGAAAATTCTTTCACTTATAGGAAGCTAGAGTGATCTTGAGTGTCATAGAGTACTTTTTATCCCGGAATTCCTGCGGGAACTTCGAGTTTCCCGCGGGTAAAACTACGGGGCAACAGCTATATCTGGATCTACTGAACAGATTTTAAAAATTCTTTCACTTATTGGGAGTTACAGTGATCCAGAGTGATATAAGGTACTTTTTTATCCCGGAATTCCCTCGGGAACTCCGGAGTTTGTGAGTTCGTGAGTTTGTAGTGGGTAATCTCTGGATCTACTGAACCGATTTCAAAAATTCTTTCGAGTTACAGTGATCCTTAGTGGCATAGGGTACTTTTTATCCCGGGATTCCCGCAAGAACTCCGGAGTGTGTGAGGTTATAATCTCTGGATCTACTCGACCGATTTTGAAAAAGCTAAAGTGATCCTGAGTGACATAGGGTACTTTTTATCTCGGAATTCCCGCGGGAACTCCGAAATTACCGCGTGTGAAGCCGCTGGGGTCAGCTAGTATGCAAATAAAGGTAATGATTAAATTTGTTATATTCCACAGGTTACGGAAGAGCCTGAAGCACCTGTACCTGGTGCACCCGACCTTCTGGTTGAAGTCCTTTGTGATATTAACCAAGCCTTTTGTTAGGTGAGTCGCAACATAACATCTTCAACATCAGACACTATCTGTGTGTCAAATTACATCCAAATCTGCTCAGCGATGAAACATACAAATATCTTTACATACGTTCACATTGTGAATAAAATATGTTTGGATATTTCCTATGCTATACACAATGGAATGTATTCAAGGTTTCGATTATTATATTATAATTAATAAAAACAATATAAAAGTAATAATAATAATGATAATCGGGACGAGAAATATCGTTTGTGAATTGTGAGTTTGTGACATTATTGGAGGTAATCTCTGGATCTACTGAACGGATTTTGAACATTCTCTAACTTATAGGAAGCTGCTGTAGTCCTGAGTGTCATAGGGTATTTTTTATCTCGAAATTCCCACGGGAACTCCGAAATTACCACGGGTGTAACCGCGGCAACAGCTAATTGTATATATTATGCAGGGTGTATATAGACAGGGTGTATATAGCCAGGGTGTATATGCTCTGGGTGTATATTTGTGGGTGAGTTGTTCATGTCGTGACTCGTGTTTACAGTTCAAAGTTCTTCCGCAAGCTGAGCTACGTGCGCAGCCTGGCGGAGCTGGCGGAGCGCGTGCCCGTCGAGCCCAACGCCATCCCCGAGCTGGTGAAGCGCTACGACGCCGAGCGGCGGTAGGCGCCCGTGAGTATAAGCCCATGATAAAGACTGTACTACCTGAAGGTTGACTGGCAGAGAATGCCACTGTGGCATTAAGTCCGCCTTTTGTACCATGATGTGCATAAAGTTTAAATAAATAAATAAATAGTTATATAACACTAGCTGACCACCGCGGTAATTTCGGAGTTCCCATAGGAGTTCCGGGATAAAAAGTACTTTATCCGCCGCACTCAGATTCGACTTTAATGATTGCTTAGTTAAGTATAGATTTTTAAAACAAAACTGCCGAGTTTAAAAAATCAGACAAGTTTAATAAATTAATGTTAATTGGCATTTAACTAATTAAGTTACATCTCATTAAATGCCAATTAACATTAATTTACTGAACGTCTCTGATTGCGGCAGTTTTGTTTTAAAAATCTATACTTAACTAAGTAACCATTAAAGTCGACTCTGAGTGCGGCCGTTAGTCACTTAGGATCACTGTAGCTTCCTAGAAGTGAAAGAATTTTCTAAATCGGTTCAGTTAATCTAGAGATAGCTGTTCCCCCATGGTTTTACCCGCGGGAAGTTCGGAGTTCCTGAGGGAATTCCGGAATAAAAAGCACCCTATGACACTCAAAATCACTGTAGCTTCCTATAAGTGAAAGAATTTTCAAAAGAATAATTAAAGGATAAATTATGTTATTTTTTTATGTGATCGGTTCACGAGCACTTAATGTTTCGGGTATGTTCCGTTATTACGGATAGCACTGGCTCAGTGCTCGCAATGAGGAGAAATTCGTTTCATTACAACTTTCAGTATACTACCGCAGTATGATGTCATAATCGTCGTAATTTTTGTACTGTGAGCATTGGCGTTTTCTCTCAGTGGATTAAGCATGTGATCAACCTCGGATCAATGAGGTCAATGAGTGGTCGACAACATGACAATGACATATAGATGACAGTATACTGGACTGCGTCCCGTTTGAAACAGTAACCAGCCCCCCTAGCCATTTGACATTCTACAATCGTTAACGCATATAAAACTAAGTAACGAATCGAGACGTCACTCGGTCAGCCAATCAAAAAGTTTGCAGTATACTAAATTGACGTCATACCTTACAGTGCTATCCGTAATAACGGAACATACCCATAGTGTGGGCACTTTCTTATTTTACATCTTGCCATTGTTAATATTCACTGCTTTTTTTCCAGGTACATAATATAATAAATACGTAATATTTTAAAATTTTTAATGAATGATGATTACAATTGCTTTGTAGAGAAGCACAAAAAAGACGTTTGCTTTCGGTTTGAACTCGAAAATAACAATATTCTTGCCTGCATAGTACTAAAATGAAAAATTAATTATATTTAGAACAAATTGTTTTTGAATAAAATAATGAAAATATATTAAATAAAAATATATTTACATAAGGTTAATGTCAGATTGAAATTTTTAGAGCATAACAATTTGCAAGAATTTGGCATGAATCTTGAACTTTGCATTTTTTTTTTGTAAACATTCCACTTGTATATTCGTATTATTACATTTTTTTAATTTTTGATAAACATTTTTTTTCCTGTAATTAGAATTAATCAATAAGTATAATAATTTTTATTTGGACTTTTGAAATTATTACGTTATAAAATTGAAGTAATTATTTCATGATTATTTTCTCTGTGATAGAAACCAATACACGAACGAAAGCAATACAAGATATTTGTAAAAAAAAAATATAGTACTTACATATTAAGTCCAAGAATTTAGTCACGGAACCTTTATCTGCCATAGAATTGAATAAATAAGGTCAGTTAGGTATTTTGCGTTTAATATAAAATATAAGGTCAGACATTTTTTTTTTATTTTAGTTTTATACAAAATTTAAGTATTTTTTTAGTAAATTATTTAGGACAACGAATAAATAAGGTACAGATTATTATTTTTTTTGGTTCTAGTTTTTTGTATTACTTCTATAAATATCAATCTCGAAATAAGCTTTAATTTTCAATGTTTTCAACATATCTGTTGTTGTATTACTTAAGTATTGTTGTATTATTCATTGATTTACCTATAAAAAAATTATGTAACAAATAATATTAATATAAAAAAAAAATCTCTATTTTCCTAAAATCGCACAAGACTCGAGTAAATAACATTTTATTTTAATGAAGCCGCACGAATTTTTCCTGAATAATAATGATTGTAAAAACGATTTTCCGTTGAGTAGATAATATATTTTTATTATTAACTGTAATAGGTATGAGTCAGTCGGTTTATACAGGATGCTGTTTTGAAACGTGGCATCTTTTGTGAAAACAATAACATCTTGAAAAACATCCAATCTAATAATCGAAATTCTCTCTAGGAATAAGGCGGCCTGTTGCTCTGTCCTTCCTTTTTTGTTAGTCTAACTAGCTGATCCCCGCGGTTTCACGGTAATTTCGGAGATCCCGCGGGAATTCCGAGAAAAAGTACCTACCTACTACCCTATTTTTTTTGTTGTCTACTTACTTACAACTTGTAATAAGCAAAACTTAATACAGTTTCACCCGCGATAATTTCGGAGACTCCGCGGGAATTCCGAGATAAAAAGTACCCTATGTCCTTCTCTGTATCCTTGAAAACGTGTATGCAAAATTTCATGATGATTCGTTGAGCCGTTGAGGCGTGAAAGCATAACAAACAAACAAACTCACTTTCCCATTTATAATATTAGTAACGATTTTTTGTGCGTTCCTCTTGGGACAATAAAGTAAGTTATTATAAGACAATGACCTATTTAGGGTGGTCATTGACCTATGCCATTAAAAAAAAAGTGAAACAGAAGCGATTTTGGTGTAAGTTCCTTGTAACCAACTTCAAAAAAAAAGGTGATCGACGCACTCGATCGATCACTCCATGGGCGCCACGTTTCAAATGTTCCTATAAAAAAGTACCTACCTAAATCTATTTAAAAATAATCCGAATATTTTTATAATCATGTAAGTGTACAGTCAACCGCGAGTTTATTTGAACACTTCGATATTACTTACACTATAGCCCGCGGCTCCGCTCGCCCGGTGTTCGGAATCGTGCCGAATTAGCTTTAAGTGAGTACCTATTGAAATGGATACATGTTTGTCGGAACACTCACTTTCAACTAATTAATTTTATATGTTAGTATTTTAGTGTCAAGTAAGGCTTATGATTATTTTCAGTCATTGATTGTATTCTATAACCGCGGGCAAAACTAGTGTTTTGTTCGATCGAATTCGCGGTCGAATGTACGTCGCCCTAGACCCTATTTTTTCGTCTAAAAAATTACGTCAAAGAATAATAGATTTAAGAATAGAATAAAAATAAAACGTATTTGTACCATATAGTTACGATATAAAATGATCCATGTTAATATTATTATATTGTATTTATTAGTGAATTGTAGTTTTTAATGTAAGAGATAATGTCAGGGGGATTGTCAAAATATCATCGAGATATATGTATAATTACATATTATATAGATAGTGGCTGCTTGTAGCGATGCTGTCTGGTTGTCACATGTATTTAACCAAGGTCTCGACATATCGCGTCCTAAAGTGACCGAACTCAAATTTCGTGTAACTTCCGATTTTCCTATAAACTTACCTTAAAAACCTGCTGTTAAAACCCGGTGGTGATAAAAAGGGCTCGAATTACGAGTATAAGTAAGAAAGGGACAACTTATACATCGCTATTCACCTATGCATGTTATGTCAACGAGATTTTCTTGCTCTTTTCCCACAAAAATGTACAATTTTGAGTTAGTTCACTTTAATTCCGATTTCCGAGGGTGGCGAATTGGCGATACATAGACGGAACAAAAAAGTCTGCCACTTTTGATATTGAGTCATGACATTGATGACAACTATGACAGTACGCACACACAAGTAACCCAAACTTTATACCGCACACTTGGCCGTATATGAGCAGTGATCTCATACTTTCAGCAGAAATATTGAGTCGTAACATTGGTGACAACTGAGACAATACGCACACACAAATGCAAACTTTATACCACACACTTGGCCTTATATGAGCACATACTTCAGCAGAAATATTGAGTCATGACATTGGTGACAACTATGACAATACGCACACACAAGTAACCCAAACTTTATACCGCATACTTAGCCGTATATGAGCAGTGATCTCATTCTTTCAGCAAAAATATTGAGTCGTGACATTGGTGACGACTGTGACAATACGAAAACGCAAACGCAAACTTTATACCGCACACTTGGCCGTATATGATCAGTGATCTTAGTATGAGCTGAAAGTATATTGTGACATTGGTAACAACTAAAAAATTACGCACACACAAGTAACACAAATATGGTTGTTGACGGGTGAAGGTCGTAGCGAGTGGGCGCCTGTTGCGTTATTTATTCGATATATCCATCACCGTTCAGCAGCCATTTTGTTTTCCAAGAAAGAAACTAGTTTTCGAGAGAGAACCGTGTTTTATCTTGTGGAACAACCTAACGTGTTCATTGGCGTTTCGCTATAATTACTTTAATTGCTAACAATAGGTACATACGTTGCCAGAATTAAATGCGATAAATCGCGATTGATTGCCATAGTTTAAGAAGAAGAAGAAGTAGTAATCTTTATACCAACACACGGTTCTTCATAACCGGGTTTCTTTGCTCACCGGCCGGTCCTCAGAGTAGTTTATTGTGACAGTTCTTTTTTGAGGGTATTTTGACAATTTCTCCACCTGTCTCGCCAGCACAATAATTGATGTCTGTGTGTTTTTGTATTCGTAGCCAGTAAAGATAAAAATGCTTTAATATTACACGAATTAAATAAGTAAAAAAAAAACAATAGTAACTTATTATTATGTAACACACAAATTGCCATATTCGTTTTAGTGGAAAACGGTGATTTTTCTATGCTTTTCTTAGATTAAGCTGTGTTGTATACAGGGTGGATGGATTAGAGATATTCCTGTCCTCTTAGCCAAATTGACACTAACGACCGCACTCAGAGTCGACTTGAATGATTACTTAGTTAAGTATAGATTTTTAAAACAAAACTGCCACAATCAGACAAGTTTAATAAATTAATGTTAATTGGCATTTAACTAATTAAGTTACATCTCATTAAATGCCAATTAACATTAATTTACTGAAAGTCTCTGATTGCGGTAGTTTTGTTTTAAAAATCTATACTTAACTAAGTAATCATTAAAGTCGACTCTGAGTGCGGCGGTTAACTCGTTAACGCATATAAAACTAAGTAACGAATCGTCACTTCACTCGGTCCGTCAGTCAAAACTCTAGTTTTCACGCGGTCACGTAGAACTAAAGTTTTTATTGACGTTTTGCTATGGAGGTAGTTTAGATAGATATGTTTCAAAAATACGACATCACTCGACACACATCTGTTTACCCTGTATGATTACAGCGTGAAGATATCAAGGAAATATCGCGCACAACTCAAATATAACATTAAAAAAATAAGTGCAGGTTTCTGAATACACAATATGCTTTCGTTTTTGCAAGCCGAGTTTATTTCTGTCCCAGGCCACGCCAGAATTGTTCGAAATTCGACAGTTTGCACACAAATTGATGTAGAAAAATATAACAAAGTTCACTTTTCTGCGATGTAAAAACCTTAATTCGGCCTCATTTGGCTTTGGTCACTTCATACGTAACCTTGTACCTACATCGGCGTGTCAATAAATAAACACAGGGGTTTTGTAAATCGACGGATAACATAATTCGACTCAACGATGTCGCCGTTTGGTAACGGATATAAGTATTATAGAAATCAAAATTTTCAGAGTTATGTCTATCATCACTTAGTGACATGGATTTTTTGGGTCATTCCCGTTTATCACGATGGTACACTAAAGGACACGTCCAGACTTTTTTTAGTTTTGCCAGAATTTTTTGACCTGGCCGCTGGCACGGTAGATTGGAGTTTTACGACACCTTTTATACACTGAGTATATGATTCCATGTAGTATTTTACTTACACTAACCTGACAATTTGAGGCGATATCTTGTGAAAACATGTCCTTTTTTGTTATATATTTCGTGTCATTCCGAGTTGTCCCCGCCTAGAATGTCCCCAGGCGTGACAAATGGGAGTTTTGATTGATTTTGGTGCATTTTTTTTGTTTGCAAAAAGGCAGTATTTTCGGCGTTCGGTATTAAGGCTGTAGCGGTGTAAGTGAGATAATATATGTATATTAATATAGCGGAAATGTTGTGCACGTGGTTTGGTGTGTAGACTCGAGATGTATGCGAACTGGAAAAATGTTAAAACGTTTGTACAATGTGTCATAGCTCTATCCCACGCCATATTATTCTTTTTTTTTTAATAGTAAGTACACGGTCATACACAGAACCGTCGTAACGTCGCGTCGCGTTGTGGTACCGTTTTGAGCCAATGATTGCGTGTGTCGGTTAGTTTTTGTCTTTCTGCAATCGTATCCTTTAAAGCTATACAAAAACCTTTTTTTTACTAAATACATGTAGAGTACCTTCCTACTGAAAATTTTTGTCTATGGGTCTGTTTGTTCCGGCTTAAAATAGGTATTCCGGCTAATCTCCGACACGGTTGGACTTGGAATGCGGTTGGACCAATTTTGACGGGACTCACTGGCAGATAGCTAATGTTTCAAGGAGTAAGTTATACTACTTTGTCAGAGATCCTGCGGGAATCCCGAAACTCACGCGGGTGAAATCGCGGGGCCCTGTTCAGTAATAAAAATAAGTGCTGCTAGAGCGATTTGAGCGCGCTTTGAAATGAGATTTGCGTCGTCTGCTCTTTCTATGGCTGCGTACATAATTTACAGTAGATATTGATCAATATGGTGAGCAGACAGTTCACTTGACAGCTAACCAAAGACCCGTCTTTGAGTAGGTATGCAAACTGCACAAATATTGACACAATTCATTTAATATCTACTCAACCTCAGAACAATAACTGTTATTGTTCTGAGTACTCAACAAATAAAAAAGTCCTTTATATTAAAGTCATATTGTTTAGAGTTGACGTTGCTTAGTTGATTTTTCATAAATAAATGTTATTACCAATATTTTATTGGGTCCATTCGCGTGCATATGTCTTTGGTGGGACGGGGGGTCGTGGGGGGTAATAATTTACTTGGTGGACCCCCCCCAAAATTAAGGGTTTGACATGCGCCTAATTTGGTTTACCTACCAAATATCCGCACTCAGAGTCGACTTTAATGATTACTTAGTTAAGTATAGATTCTTAAAACAAAACTGTCGCAATCAAACAAGTTTAATAAATTAATGTTAATTGGCATTTAACTAATTAAGTTACATCTCATTAAATGCCAATTAACATTAATTTACTGAACGTCTCTGATTGCGGCAGTTTTGTTTTAAAAATCTATACTTAACTAAGTAATCATTAAAGTCGACTCTGAGTGCGGCCGATAGTGAATTAAGGTTCATTAAAACCATTATATGAATCGAATTTCACAAGATGTTTAAATTAAATATCTACGGAAATATCTAAAGACTTAATAAGACAATGGACGTGCCACCATTTTGTTTGCTGCTAAGTATAAACTGTCTAGCCTGTGCCAAGACGAAGGAGCAATTTTAAATTTGACTTGTGTAAGCTGTAATTTTTTATTTGTTCGATGATTTGTTAAATCGGTTTAATTAGGTAATATCGTTGGCGAAAATTCAAATTGCATTTCAGTTCAAAATATAAAAAAAAAAAATTAGACATCATGCCAGAAATCGTTAAAATTTTGTTATTAGTTATGATAACCTAAGTATTGCAAGTACTCTAACTGATTTGTTCGGTGTATTGTTTGTTTGTAAAGTTATTTGTAAGTTTCGTTTATTACAATTATAATTATGATTTTAATACACAAAGTGCATACAGTTTATTTGAGTTTTATTTTTTTACAAACTTTTAGGCGATCCTAACAAAAGCGGCACTTGACACCCCTAATTTACGCTTCAAAAGTGAAATGTGAAAATGTGAATTAGGGGTGTCAATATTAGGAAAGTCGAGGGCTAAACCCCTCTAATTCCTGCCTCCTTAGCCAAGTCGTCAATCTATGTATCTATAAATCTTATCTATAATGTATCTATGTATCTGTAAAGAGAATACTAGTCGGTTAAAAATCACAAAATGTAGGTACTTCGTAGAAAGTATGTTTTCACATGACTGTAGTAAGGTAATGCGACCTATCATTAGGTTTTCTTTCAAAACTTCTTGTTTGTGAATTTATCCTAGTATACAATCTGTAGGCGAACCACTGCAAACGGCCAGGGTGTCGTGTAAGATGTCGTCGAAAATATAACACGCTTGTACATTCTAAAAGTCTAGATTCTTCACAAGTAGGGCAAAAAAACAAATCAACAGAACCAATAAAATAGAACTGAAACCAATAGGCAGTTATGAAAAAAGAGGTCGAACACAATGCGGTAAAAATATAGATAGGTAAGTAGGTAAGTTTTTATCAAAATTAAAAATTCTGGCACACAAAGAATTCCTTCAAATATCTCTTTTTAGGATTTTTGTAAACGTCGCTGAAGTTCCGAGGAAACAAAGGAACGCGCAGTCAAAATTATCACGTCCAAACACATTGGACGAGATAGTTTTGTAATATTTCTTTTTTGCATCTTTTAAATTACTCTAAAGTGTCAGTTACCTACCTATATATAAAATGTATCGGCCGTCAAAGTTCAATACATGGTGAGTATTACGATGTTATGAGTAAAGTGTTATCGGTTCAATTCTATCAGAGGGATAGGAAGAGCCTATATGTGGGCGTCCATCGTAAAAAGGTACCAGTAGTAGGGCATTGAGTTAAGACTAGATTCGGTATCTAGAATAGTCAATTGATTGATAAAATATTCAAAAACTAGCACAGTTCTTTTTTAGCAGACATTTGAAGTTGAAATTCTGAAAAAGCTTGATTTGAGAAAAAGCATTATAAAAGTTTGATTGAAAAACAAACTTGCTTGTTATTGTAGAAATGTAGATTAATATCTATGAAATTGTAGAAAATGCGATGCGATGCGCGCCGAGTCGGCGCCCGTGTGCACCGCACACCCTGAACTAAAGGCAGGACCAGCCCTGGTGTTGAACTAAGTATAGTAATGGTCGATAAACTACGATGTTTAGAGAATCCGTTGGATCCAGTTGACGCAGCAGTAAGCGTGGATGAGGCACCCCAGCAGCATGGAGCAGGAGGAACAGAAGAAGAAGCCCAACGACGATCTGGTGGAGTTTATGAGGAAGCGGAGTGCGACCGAGGAGCCTCGCTACTCCGCCCGCCTCAAGAGTTACGTTGACCTTCAGCGGAAGTTAGTATTTCAGTCTTCGTTCTTTGCTGGTACTCTGCTTTGCTACTGGTATGTTCCACTTACTGATCGGTTCGAAGTCGGTGCCTAGCCAAATAGGTCAAGCTCTCTGGTGTCTGCCTGCTTACACCACAGATAATATAGCTTGCACGCTTGCAATGTGGCGGGAGCAGACTCAGCCTATAACTAACAGGGAAGGGCAGGGTAGTCAATTCCCATGTTGGAAACTCCTGAAAAATTGACACTAGGAGTGCAGAGGAGGCCATGTTATCGCAAACAGAAGAACGAATGAAGTGAATGATTATTTATTTGTAATTGTTGTTTATTTCGATGATTGTGGTTAATTTAGATGGGCGCCTGCTACTCCTAGGGGCGTCTTTCCCGCCAGCCGGGTCGGGCGATCAAAATTCAAAATTCAAAAGCTATTTATTACTTGGATTGGATACAATCACTTGTAATCGTCAGCTGGTTCTTAGAACTATAAATTACCGTCAGGTACGTCCTCTGCTGAGAAGAAATGACAAGAAACTCAACAACAATCATCAACATCTGTATGAATCTGGTGGTAAATAGTACCTACCTACCTACTTACCTTGCCTAACTACAATTTCGCACCCGGGCGCCGCATATGGTTAAGACGCCCCTGGCTACTCCTGGATAAAATCCTTAGCTACGCCAATGTCTATCTATAGGTATCTAGTTAATTCTTGAGCGAACACTTATTTCACTATCGAGTATCGACAATCAGGACTCAGGGCCGATACGCCTAGGCCCTCGTGAAACAACGGCTGCTACTCCTGGATAAATCCTTAGCTACGCCAATGCATCTAGTTAATTCTTGATCGAACACTTATTTCACTATCGACACTCGGGAGTCGGGGCCGATACGCCTGCCCTCGTGAAAGCAAGCGGTCATGTTTGTTTGTTTGCAGACGCCGTCGTGCGGCAGCGGCGCGCCACTCGCATCAAACGCGCAGCGAGAAGAAGTCCAGCTCCAAGAAGAAGTTGGAAGGCGAACAGGACAAGGATAAGACCGTTGAGAATGCGTATGACAAATCCTACTAATATTATAAACGCGAAAGTTTGTAAGAATGTATGGATGGATGTTTGTTACTCTTTCACGCAAAAACTACTGGATGGATTTAAATGAAACTTTACAATCATATAGCTTATGCATCAGATTAACATATAGGGTACCTACTTTTTATCCCGGAATTCCCGCGGGAACTCTGAAATTAACGCGGGTGAAACCGCGGGGCACAGCTAGTATTATCTATACCTACCTACTTGTACATTTAAGTTTCTTATGATATTTATTTTTAAGTACCTAGTTAAATATTATACAGTTTATGTAGAACTAGTTCGGTTTGTACTGGACAAGCTGAAAAACTACTGCACCGGTTTTAAAAGTAAACCTCCTCCTCCTCGACTTAACTACTTAACCAAGTTACCAACAATTCATTGGGTAGGTAGGTACTTCGCTCCCAGAATTCCTACGGGAACTCCGAAATTAACACAGGTGAAACCGCGAGGCACAACTAGTATATTTATGTTATTTTCAGGGATCATCCTGCTAACCCTGAAGCTGATGAGCGCGTGCGAAGGTTTGTGGTGGTTAAAATTATATTGTACTAATCTTACTTGGTACCTAGAAACAAATAAATAATGAGCCTGCTAAAATAATGCTCCAAAATAGAATTTCCATGACACACAATGATTTAACACCACCATGCCATTATTACATTAATTGTTACGATGAATATCATCAAAACGACTCTGAATGCGGCCGTAAATTTCGCTGGTTACATCCAAAACGATTTTATCCCGGGATCCCCGCGGGAACTCCGGAGTTTGTGAGGTTGTAATCTCTGGATCTACTGAACCAATTTTGAAAACTCTTTCACTTATAGGAAGTTAAAGTGATCCTGAGCTACTCGTGAAACCGCGGGGGTCAGCTAGTAAGCAATAAGGGTATAAATGTGATTACGAAAGAAATGTGAACGTGATTCAGTAACTTATTGGCCTTTGATGCATAGAATATCCATACTGATGAAAAATTTTCTATGACACAGACGCGGCAATGACAAGAATCTGTCGCGCAACCGGTCAATGTCGCAGTCGCGCTCCGGCGAGCCGTCGGACCGCTGCGGCTGTCGGCGCAGGCGGCGCCGCCGGTCGTGTCGGGTATGTTGCACCACACCACTCGAGCTGACCGTATTATCACAGACGCCTACTACCGAATTGGCTACTTGGCTAATTTTTTTTTAATCCGTCGTGTAGATTAGTAAAAAATATTGGATACGAATTTTTTTCTTTTTTTACGTATCCAAAAAATAACGGCGATACATTGAGTTGAAATTTGCATGCAGTTTATACGGGGCTTATACCGAATATCTACTGACGCACGATTCCCTCACCCTAAACTTTAATGCAGTTTATCTATGTTTATTTTCAGTAATTTGAAAAATACGTGTCCATTATTTTTTATTTTCTGACGGATAAATTAGAATTTTGATTTTCATACCCTACATTATTTTGATATGTGCCTACATGCGCTAAAAGAAAATGTTATCAACTGTCGTTGTCAACTTTACAGCGTCGCCGCCGACGCCGGCGCAGTTGTCGCCGACGCCGTCGTCGTCGCAGCTGTCGCAGGCGCCGCCGTCGTAGCTGCAGCCGCCGTCGCAGGCGGAGGAGCTGTCGTCGCCGACGACGTCGTTGCCGGCGTCGTCGCCGCTAGCCCTTGTTTTTTCACATTTCACTTTCAAATCAGCACCATCTCAAAATACGTTGTTGCATGTTGTCATGATGCTGAATTGAACGTGCTCATTATGTTTATGGTCTAATTTGAAATTGAAGTGGTGATATTGTTATGTACATTTTTAACTCTTTTTTTGATGTTTTTTTTTTTTCAGTAAAATTTATAAAATCAAGTTTGTTTTTATTTTGCTGACCAAATGGAAATCCATCAGTATATTATATAGTGAACAGGCTAGGCGTTTGACCGCAGCTCACCTGTAGGGGGAGCACGAATTTTTTCGCTCTCGTCTAGTCGATATCGAGCACTTTTTTTGTATGGAAAATAAACAGCGCCACCTATCCAGTGTCGTTCATTTTCCATACAAAAAAACGCTTTGACATTACGACGATATCGACTAGACGAAAGCGAAAAAATCCGTGCTCCCCCTACTGGTGTTGAGTGATCGAAGATACCTAGCCTGGAATGGGAACTGGCTTTCAAGTGAGGCTGTCGGAACACACCGTTAGGTGCTTGGCGCCAGATTTTCATCTCGAAGGTGCTACTAGCTAGCCATCCGGACACTAGAACTTTCCTTTCACCTCCATGTTTTGATAGCCTTAACCAAAGATAGTACTGTGCCTATACTAATCACTACTTATTGTCGCTTAGTAAGGATTGCCTTTCAAGCGTCGACATCCACATTATGATATCCTTTGTAATAGATAAGGATAAATGATAAATGATAGATTGTGCATTGTAAGAAAGTGACGGTCCGAAGTCACTATATTCTAAAGTCTATGCTCCTGGAAGATGGCCTCATTCATATATTATGTGTTTAGGAGTATCTACTATTTATGGTAGATAGTTGCAGAAAATAAAAAGACTAACACATATTAAATTAGTGAAACTTTATTATATTCACGTGTGAGTCAAAATACAATGCCCCCAACTAAGTTACACGAAAAAACATCCGCTAACACTAATCAATACAAGATACATTGAATAAAATCTCAAAAATAATCATTAACAAAATCAATTTTAGAATAATGTACGTTTTGTAATAGTAGTTAATGTAAAAATTAAAATATAAAAAAAAGGAATCATAGCATAGATATTTTATATGAGAAAAGTAAAAATAAATCTTATTTGGTCATTTAAATAAAATTATTTCTATTAGGTATAATTATAAACTTAACGGTGAGAGACCTTATACACAGACACACAAGTGTCTGGCCTGCCCGTATCTATAGAGTAAATATATTATAATCAAAAACAAAAAATATTTAAAATTACAATTAAAAACATTTCACAAGTTATCTATAAAAATGTAAGCAATATTCTGTTTATATATTATTATGTTATAGGTACAGTTTATATCGAAAGCATTACTTATTCAGAATATATGAACTGTAAAATATGTTTAATAATAATTAAAAATTAATAAGACACGAGTTTTAGCCTGGTTTTACTTAACGATTAGTAGACATAATGCAGCTGCAAGTTTTTAGTAGGCACAGAGGCACGTTTTGACAAACCATTAGTTGCCTCGGATAGAATACTGCTAGATAGTTTTGCTGCCTTATATAAGTTTTTAATCTGCCTGTTTGTTGTCAATCTTGTATTGTATAATCTAAAATACATACGACAACTTTTTTATTATCAGCAAATTACATTTCACGTCATATGAGCTGTAATTATAACTTATAAATTATTATTATTATATTTATATTTTATCATAAAATAGTTATAATCTTACACGTAATTTATTTCATATATTTTCCGATTGTTAAATTACACTTAAGTATGCTAATTTCAAATGAATTGGTGTTTCAATACCTTCAGTGGACGAAAAACTATCGTGGGCTTATAATTTATATATTATAAATGTTACATAAGTTACAAATATAATTATTTTAAATTATTTTTTCTCATATGAAACATTAATACAAAATAGTTAATTATTTTATAATATTAATTGTAAAAACGAAACCGATATCCAAATTTCCATGTTGCAAAAATTAAGGCACGCCGATTTTGGATAGAGCTAAAAGTCTGTAAGTATCGTCGTTTCAAGCTACCTGAGTAGATGCCACCTGCCGGCTATAAAAGAAATTATGAAATGCTTTAGATAATTCGTTATCCAAAATATTATTAATATAATCCATGCTCAAACTGACATTCAGTAAATTATATAAAATTAGGTCGGAGATTATAAAAGTCTACATATATTTATAATTTAGTCTTAGTATTAACTTATACAAAAATATAACCTAAATACAACACGTTACAACGATTAGTGGTTAAAATAGGTTATTTTTATTATTTTTTTAAATTGCACCGAACCTTCGCTACACAATGTTATGACATCCTATAGATTATTATAACTAGAAAATGTTATTATAATTTATATGTATGTACTATATACACCTATAAATACCTAAGAGATGTAGATGGCACATAAATTCTATATACATAATATAAATAAGGACTGTGTAGTATTTTGATTTTGAAGATATTATCTGCCCTACCACAAAATTTTGTCCATTGTAATTTCTACGTTACAC
The DNA here is from genome assembly GCA_907165275.2 of Zygaena filipendulae. Taxonomy (NCBI): domain Eukaryota; kingdom Metazoa; phylum Arthropoda; class Insecta; order Lepidoptera; family Zygaenidae; genus Zygaena; species Zygaena filipendulae. Next base: position 4,933,140 of record OU015677.1, on the reverse strand, counting down.
ATAGAGGTCGAAAATATTGATATAATTTTTAGAATAACAAAACTGTATTCTTAGAGGTTTTTCTTGCGTTGGAAATATAAAAATATAGCAGGGCAATTAAAAGATAACTTGAAATAAGTGGTTTCGATAATTTTTCTCTCCGTTTTTTGACTTTACGCATCACGTAGAAACTACATGCTAGACTTGAAAAAAACTTTCATACATTTAGGGACGCTTTTTATTCTGGCACGACAAAGAGAGGGAACCCTAAAGTTTCTTTTTCAAAAAAACTATAACATTCTCATAAATATAAGTTATAACGGCCGACTTTATATTAAAAATCATTTTACACAGTCCGTTAGAGATTATATCATTCAATTTTTTTCTGTTTTTAATTCTACGCTATATTTTCCGTCTCAACGTTTTTTTTTTTTTTGTAAAAACCACAACGAAAACAGATCAAGTCCTTCTAAACCAATATAAATCCGGTACTTACTGGTTGTAGGTACCTCTGATTTTATACTTTGGTTTACATTGATTCATTCAACTTGTTCCGTTTGTGTTAGGTTTAAATCGAAAGATGAAAGGCACAAGTTATGACATAAATACAATGAGAATGGCACTCGTGGTGATTGATTTTTGCTTCGATTTTTTTTTTTCGATTTTTATGACATACTTTAGTTATATTTAATATATAAATGATTCTACTAGAATTGAACTTTAAATTACAACTATACTGTTGTAATGTATCTAAGGTATATTTCTTATTTTTACCTATTTTTAACTAAGTTATATTTCTTATTTTTCGCCTAAAAATTCTCCTGCCAGTGAACGCCGGGCCTTATGTAGTTTATTTTACAGAAACAACAGGTATGCAATGTTAGCCAAGAAGGGAGACCACGTCGAAAGGGTATGCATTTAATCATCAAGCCGTAGTCGTCGTGTGCACAATATTTACCTACTCCTTTACAATTTTCTCTAAAACTCAAAATGTTTTCGAGATTCTTACACGAACATTATAAAATTGTATTTACAATGCCATCAGTACGTAGATTATTTGTATTTATCATTACGTTTCTTATGATTTATTTGCGGTCTCGGATACACACTAAAAAAACAAAGTAAGCGCTCGCGGTTTGGCACCCCCTTTTTGACTAACATCGTATCAAGGTATCAACTATAGCAGTGTTTATAGTTAAACATTTAAGTTTTAAGTAGCCACTTCAGTACCTACTTGAAGACTTTACGGCCGCACTCAGAGTCGACCTTAATGATTACTTAGTTAAGTATAGCTTTTTAAAACAAAACTGCCGGAATCAGACACGTTCAGTAAATTAAGGTTATTTGGCATTTAATGAGATGTAACTTGATTAGTTAAATTCCAATTAACATTAATTTATTAAACTTGTCTGATTGCGGCAGTTTCGTTCTAAAAAATTATACTTAACTAAGTAATCATTTAAAGTCGACTCTGAGTGCGGCGGTGAAAATTTAAATGTTAATTTAAATATTGGAATCCCGTTGCGTCTCTGTAAATATAATAGGATCTTTTTTTTATAACTCCTTTATAAATATAATATTATATACTATAAAGTTTTTGTTTTTGAATTTTTTCAATTTTATAAAAGGCAACGACAATAAGATCCCCGGAGCGGGACTAGCACTTTGTGAGGGCTCGAACTGAGGTCATTATTTTGAAAGATCTTGTGGGCACTGTTGAAGGCATATACATAATCAAAATGGGTAGGTATGTTATATATATAATTGTATATACATTTGAAATATCCTCCCGAAAAATAGGAACGCCCATTTCCCGACACTCTACCACTCTCGGGGCGTTATCACTGACTAGTAAGCAGCCCCTTGAGCACCAACTATTAGAGCAGTATTATTTTGAAACTACTTTAATTTTTGTGCATAAAAATTTCGACCCTGCACAAAAGACATCAGGTCGAAATTTCGATGGATTAAAAATCTAAGTAAGATTAAAGTAAGATTGTTTGGCGATCCTCTAATGCATTTATGAATTGTAGACAATAGACACAATGGCTGAATTTAGTTTGATAACAGCAAAATTGTCACTTTATTTTGTTTAAAAAACTCTAGAAACCTTCAACATATATATGATTTATAACCGACTTCCAAAAAAAAGGAGGTTCTATGTTCGATTGTATGTATGTTTTTTGTAAAACAGTTTTGTTTTTAATCGGATTTAATTCAAATTTCATTAATGACCATGCAGTTTCAAAGTTAGAAATATTTATACAAAAATTTCTAAATAAGATCTTGTTTTTCCTTCATTAAAATTTATAACAGCACCAATTCACTAGATAAGACCAGAGGCTAACAACCATAAATATAGACTTATTTAAAATAAAACAAACAGAGCGCAAGTGGAGCCGAGGGTAACTGCTAGTTTAACACACACCATCTATTTAGTACCTACCCGACATTTTATACTTCAGCTGATCCGAAAAAGTTACTTTCGAAGCGATAAATCTGTATAGTTGATTTGTAATGAAATTTTGACCCAAACTTGTATGTTAGACGGTTGTTTCTTAACATATGAGTGAGCCTCGGGACTTATTGAGTGTAATGATACATTCGCAATAGAGGCACAAAGTTCAATATTAATTATTTATCTTAGTGAATAAAATAAACAGTATAGTTATATTAAAAATCATTAGCACCGCAGATTTCAAACTTTTTAATTTTTGTTTTCTTTATTTTTGTAAAACGATAATGTAGTTTAAAAGATTAAAGATTGTTTAAAGAGAATTAAGTATAACAATTAAATTAAATACATAACCTAATATCACAAATTCGATGCCGTTCGTCAAGTGTGATTAAAAATAAATAAAAAATTATAATTTATAAAATTTATCGTTTCACAAAAAAAAAGAATAGCTTAACAACATTCAGTAAATATTTATACAAAAACATGCGTTTCATAAGTCCATAGACAAGATTACAAGGCGTTAGAAAAATATATCACATGAAGGCTGTCAAACGCTTTTGGCCAATGTCAAAACTGCTGACTAAAATGGCGGCCAAGCTGTCAATACTCAACTACAACGTACACGTACATGTCACATTCTCAGCTGCACGATATTATATAGCAAAAGCGCAACAAAAACAACACATTTTAATCCTTACTTAAAAATTGCCGAACTTTTTCGTGGTAGTCGAGCTTGTTTCCGATTTGTGCGAGCTGGTCATCACAGACTTCCTTTCGATAGTCTCCGATGTGATCGTTTGTTTAGAGAACTTCTTATCGATACTGTCGATTTCGTTAGCCAGATCCGAGGGCTTTTTCATTTTGGTGATGTTCGTCGACGTTTGGTAATCGGTAGATTGGAATTCCGACGGACGCATGAAAGAGCGGCTCGTGTCGGAACTGATTTTGGAGTCCAGCGTGTTGAAACGCGAGTCCAGCGTGCTATACTTGGAATCGTTGTCGAACGATTTGGACAGTTCATCGATGCCTTCCAGTTTCACCGGCTCGTATTTCGTGCTTGTACTCGTTAGGTTAACAGGCGACGAGCTATAAATCTTCGTCATCGTTACTTTCTGGGTGCCATTAGGGATTTCCTTCACCTCGGTCGTGGTTTCCTCCATATAATTGGGACCGCTGAAACTCTGGACCTCTTTGCCGTACGGCGATGCGATCCTGTCGTAATCTGGTGTGGCGGCTTTGACCAGTTCGGTGGAAACATTCTTTCCATAATCAGATTGCTGCGAGAATTGGCTGAATTCAGTCTTCGACGGGGTGGATGTAGCGAATGGAGATTTTATTTCCTGCCTAGTTTCTATTTTGGAGAATTCTGTCTTAGGATAGCTCTGGTAGGATTCGCTTTTGACGGTGTATTCTGTTTGCTTGGTGCCGCCGGGTATGACTTCTGTTGACTTTTGGTGTTCAGCGAAGCTTTGGCCCACACCGTCGAGGGGCGATTTCAGAGGTCCCGGTTTTTTGAGAGAAGAATATATCGGTTCAGGTTTTTCATCGAACTTAAGGTCCCTGGCGTTGAATTTTGGACTGAGAGGTGTTGCCAGTTTGGGGCCGTCGTAACCCATCTTAGATTCTTGTTTGACGAAATGACTCGATTCGTATTGGCGTTGTTCTTCAGTTTTACTATATTCGTTGATCGGACGCGGCGTGTCATACAGACGAGTCTCGTAGCTGCAAAATGTTTTAGTTGTATTATATTGTTGATTAGTGAATTACGATTAAACTTGACGCTGCGAATGAAATTTATCAGTCCAATGAAATAGAATAAGGTTTAATTTACAATAAACACCGACACCGACATGCAACGTGCTGGTTTTATCCCACAGAATTATTTCCATAAAGTATTAAGAATTTTGGAAACCATAAGTATTAGTAGGAGCATAGCACAAGAAGTAAAACGTATTAATAAGAAATTATGACAATTATGGTTGGTTAGTATGTACCCTGATCGTCGTCTTGATTTGAAATTTTGAATCTAATCTCTTTTTTTATCTCGGTGCGATTTTATTTACAGATGACAAAAATATCCCAAAAAAAAATTATGAGTGAAATATTGAATGTGCTGATGACCTACCCCCGTAGTGCTTATAGAAAGGAGAAACCAGACGAACCCATATTCATGAACTAGCGTTGTCTTCATACTTAAGTAGGGACACACGGCGCGGCGGCGGTGGAGGTTTCTCCCGCTTGTAGTATATCCTTTCCGGCCCACTGTCTTCGGTGACCAAATACGCCGTACGCACTTCAGGCAGTTGCAATGACTTGACGACGACCGTTTCCTCGGTTACACTCGTTCTAATTTAGTTTACGTGTTAAACACCAGCATGCAATAGAAACAGAGAACAAAACAATTGTTTCATTAGATTAGGTTAGCTTTAGCTGTTAACGTTGGCTATCATCAGATCGGCATACACAGTTTATAAGCTGAAAATATTATTACACATTGCAATTTAGTAGGGATATATGTACAGAACGATGTGTTTTGGCTATAAAAATGCCGCGCATGGAGGCAATACAAGCATTTTTATACATAAAAATATAAAATATGAAGCTAAGTATTTCGCATGTCTCGTCTATATGGATGACTTACTGATCGTTCATCGTTCTGTCATTACTCGTAATATCTTTTCTGCGAACGAAACGTTACTTGTTTACACAAAACTATAGGGTATTATTAATTATTCTAAACATTTAGAAGGCACAGTATAAATGCAGCTATGTCTTTGCATCTGGTGCATGAAATAGAGCAAAACTGTGAAAGTATATGTATTAAAAAAGGAAGATTATTACAGATTTTCAATTATATAAATTATTATGTAAACAAATATAACAATTGAAAAACCCGTAAAAACCCTTGATTTTTACAAAACTTTACGGATAACTTTTCAGGCAACTAAAAAATGTGAAGAGAGATAGATTTTGAAGATAGAAAATAGCACCATAATCCAGTTTTAATAACAGAAAAAAATACAGTTTTTATATTGCCTGGTCAGTATCTAAAATGAACAAGTGTGAGGCATACATGCGTTTGTGTAGTATTTTTTTGAAAACATAAGAGAAACCTTAAGTCTACATTCACATAAAGACAACAATCTAATTCTACAATATTTCTATATAAACCACTTTTTTTTCTAGACCTTTTTTATCATCTGTATCTCATGTCAACCTTAAAATGTAATTATAATAGGCACATTTCATAAGTGTTTGTTGAAGGCACTTGAAAAGCAGTATTAATAATAAACAATAATTTAGTATTTGTTGTGTAAGTTATCTGCAAGTTACATCCAGCGCAGCGTGAAAAGAAAGCAAAATTTTCAATTAGAATTAATTATAATTGTCTTTGAAATGAAATCCCCGTATTCATTAATAGTTATAAGACGTTTTTGTGTATTTTGTCTCTCAAGGCGTTGACAAAATAAATATTAATTGAATCAAAGAGACAAAACACTTTGGTAAATACGTTTTATAACTTCTTTTAACTAAGAAGGTAGGTAGGTATACATTTATTAAGATACGACACTAATCGGGAATAACGGGTTCTGTAGCTTGCCAGTTTATATTTTCATTTTTCACCATATGAAAGCTGATCTATCTCTATTGTTTTTTTTTGACGAATGTATACCTACATACTTGGCATATCAATAAAATACTATCAATTTATGTTGATGATCGATGATGATTTTTTTTCTGTTTAGACGCTGATACAAAATGACTTCTAGTAGTTAATGAACGAGAAAGAATCGAGTTCAAGCCGAGCCAAGCATCGACAAAGGACTTACCGGGTGGTAAAACCTTCGTAGTTCTGTTTCGGGGTCTCCTCCTGAGGTCTGAAGCTGGAGAACGATGGACTTTGGGCCGTGTAATGTTTCTCTTGAGTTTTACTATGACTGTACATGTTCTGGCCGTTCTGAGTATATCCCGGACTTTGGGCGGTGTGTCCCGGACTTTGTACGGTGTAACCGGGACTTTGGGCTGAGTATCCGGGGCTTTGAGCTGTGTAACCGGGACTGTGGGCTGTATGTCCTGGACTCTGAGAGGTATATCCCGGACTTTGTGGGAGATATCCTGGACTCGGTGCAGTGTACCCTGGACTGGTTTGTCCGTGAGTAGTGCTGTGCACAGATTGGTTGAGGTTCGTCACGTGGTGACTGATGTTGGTTGTGTTCTGTGTGGTGTTGTGACCTGTGTTGTTGGATGTGTACGTGCTGTTGGGGCTGTACGTTGTGTTCATGAAACTGCTGTTTGGTGTTTTGAATCTGCAACAATATAATGACAGGTTTTTTTTTTATAATACATTTTTGGTACACCATCAAATTTAACCCTATTATCCGACCGTGAAATACTATTTACTTTATTATATTTTAAGGACAAATTGGACTAATGAAATCCAAATTTATTTCATTCGGAAATCCAACGGCCATAATAGTACGGGAGATACCGATGCTAATTCGGGAGACACTCGAGCGTCGTTGGGACCTATTGGGTTTTGAAGATTAGGAGATATAAACAAAATAAGGTTATATGATATTTTTTCATTCACCGGTGGGTTTAGCTTCTACAGGCTTTCAAAAATGTAAAAAAAAATAGTAAAATGGAAATACTCGAGCGCGTCAGATATTGTAGTTGAGATACTCCAAGGTGTCTCTGATATCGAAAATATATTCATCTGCCCATTTGCGTGGTGGGGGTGGCCATCCGGAAGGGGAGAAAATGAAAAAAAAAAACATTTACTCGAGCGCGTCAGATATTCAAAGGGGATGTTAAGTGAGCCTTAAAAATGCACCCCTTCGAAAATCTGCCGATTTGGAGGTGACGCAAGGTAGTAGCGAATTTTTGAAAATGCAAAAAAAAAACTCAATTTTGAAATACTCGAGCGTGTCAGATTATTTTACAGAAGGTTCAGCTTGCAGTCCAAGTTATGTTGGCTTAAAATCTGACAATAATTTTGAGGGATATTATTAATCTGACTGCTAGAAACAAAAATTATGATTTATTTTTAATTTTTTTTATTTCTGATGTAAGTTTAATAACTTTATGAGCTATTTCTTGTTCACAAAAACACACTTTATATTTCTATGAAATATGTAAAAGCTCACAAAATATTATTCACAAAACTAACTTTAAAGCACAAACAAGCCATTTCGTTTTACATATAATAACATGAACGCGTTGTTTTGTGATGAGCTTTATTATATAATATATATATAATTACATTAAAGTGAAAGGTGAACCTATAGTTTGATGTAATACTTACCTTAACTTATTTTAATATGTATTTTAACCGACCAAAAAAAGTTATAATTCGACACGTTTAGCGCCGTGGTATACTGTGATGACGTTATGGCGACGGAAAGTAGTGTGAGGACGGTGCGAGAGAGTGAGAGATAGAGAAAAAGTAAAAGGGAAAGAAAGACAGAGATATGAATAGGTACATATTTCACTGCAGCTGCTCGTTCGATTCGAAGACGATTTTTGTTTCTTCGGCTTATGAAAATCGGCAGATTATATTTTTCCCGCTATCCTTGAGTTATTTACTTTAAAATAAAAAACAAATCAACTGCGCTCGAGAATGTCGAAGTTGCGTTTTTTTTTTGCAAGTTTGTGATCCTCTAACTCCTTTACGTCACGTTCAAATGGTCAGATTATTCATATACATACTTCTCACTATGTAATTAACCCACCATATCTTAATCTGACGCGCTCGAGTATTTCGAGTTATCGATTTTTTTTTACTAATCTGATCGGTTATTCTAGACGCACCCACCAGTGTAGAGGGTCTATATTTGGTGGAGGTACTCAACATGGTGCAAGGTACCCCCCTTATGTTCATCTGACGCGCTTTAGCTAATCCACAAATCCCCTCTTGGCGGTCCGTACTATAATAATACAATAGACATTTTACTGTTAAATTTACAAGGCAATCACAGATTTTCACATATTATGGGTAGCGGAATTACATCAAAAGGCAGCAAACGTCGTTTGCAGATTAGAGATAAAAGTGGTATTGTAAATATAGATAGATAGTTCGCTAGTAAACATCATACAAATATTCTTTTTTCTCTACTGCAATCCTTTGTCATAGTTTTTTTTAAGGTAAATAGTTGAGAGAGGTTGCGGACTGAAAATCAGCGGTGTCGCTGAAGTTCCATCCCATTTTTTCTCCACCAAATATTTATAATTCTTCATCATCCCGTTTGCTTTGTAATTTGTGTTGGAGGTTGGTGGAATATAAATGTGGGCGTCCAAGCAAAAAGGGTCCAGTAGTGGGGTATTGAGTTAAGATTCAGTATGTAGAAAAGTCAATTGATAGTAAGGATTGAAAAAATATTCAAAAACTGAAATTCTGAAAAGCTTGATTTGTGAAGAAGCATTTGCAAAGTTTGAGTGATAAAGACTTCTTTCTACTTGCTTGTTACATAGATTTTTATATATTATTGTAGACTGAGATATACAGAATAATCAATTACAATCGCGGCCATGTTTTATCAGCACGAAGCGCGAAGTCTTTGTTTAGAAGTGCGTCGTGTACGTGTGTGCGTGCATGCGTGCATGTGTGCGCGTGCGCGTGCGCACCTGTGTGTGGGCGCGGCGTCGCCCGGTGCCGCGTCGCGGTCCGTGTCCGTTTCGTCCCCGGAGGTGTCCCCGGCGCGCAGCTTGTACTTGGCCTGCCGGATCGCGCTCAGGCGGCCGCGCGCCTCCTCCAACTCCTTCTCTATGCGCAACACTTCCGATCTGTGGTGGGAGAATGGGCACGATGACAAAGTATACAAATAAATCAAAATTCTATTCAGTCCGTCGGTTGGATAGTAAAAAAATAGTCTTTTTTTCGAACAATTGAAAAACAACTTAGATAAAACGAATTAAAGTTCAGGAGTTGGGGGGGGGGGGGGGGGAGGTCACGACGTCATAACTAAGTTTAAATTATAAAGTACTTTTTATTCTCGAATATCCGTGGGAACTCCAAAATTTATGCGGATGAGCCGGGGGGGGGCAGCTAATAAATAAAATGGGATGGTCACCTGGCGTCGATCTCCTGCGCGATGCCGCCCACCATACGCCGGTTGAGCACGAGGCTGCGCTCCTCCTCGCACTGGATGGCGTCCCGAGCGGCGCGCACCAGGTTGTCCGTGGAGCGGATCACCTGCGCGCCCGCCGCCTGCAGCCGCCGCGTCGACTCCGACGACGGGTCCGCCTTCACCTGCGGGCAGAGAGCGACCGAGTGCTGGGTGCCTGGTAGTCGCGCGACACAGCGCGGCTGCTCCGCGGCGCACATGAGCGGGGAGGTGGTACTGTCCCGGGCGGAGCGCGCACGTGCTGATACCACCTCCGAGTGCTGGGTGCCTGGTAGTCGCGCGACACAGCGCGGCTGCTCCGCGGCGCACATGAGCGGGGAGGTGGTACTGCCCCGGGCGGAGCGCGCACGTGCTGCTACCACCTCCGAGTGCTGGGTGCCTGGTAGTCGCGCGACACAGCGCGGCTGCTCCGCGGCGCACATGAGCGGGGAGGTGGTACTGTCCCGGGCGGAGCGCGCACGTGCTGCTACCACCTCCGAGTGCTGGGTGCCTGGTGGTCGCGCGCACTTGAGGGGGAGGTGGCACTCACCTTGCAGGCGACGAGCAGCTGCGCGGTGGAGGAGGCGACCTGCCTCGCGCTGGAGATGAGCCGCTCCTCGCTGCCGGCGCCCTGCACGAGCGCGTTGGCCGCCTCCACCAGCGAGTGCGCCGCCGCCGCCACCAGCCGCGCCGCCGACACCAGCCCCTCGGACCACTGCCCGTCGTCTGAGGACGACGTCGGCCGGCGGGCCACCTTGCCCTGCGACATAACACACAAATATTAATTCTAATAATTTTACCGTAAACAGAGTTATGAATGGGCTTGACAACCAAATTTCAATTTTTAGTCCGTCTTGTAGATTAATAAAAAATATTGGACACGTATTTTTCATTTTTTTGCGTAATCAAAAAATAACGGAGATGCATTAAGTTGAAATGTCTGGTGGTGTCGTCACAGTGCTATAAGGTTATGACGTCAAGAGCCCCCACTCCTAAACTTTAATGCGTTTTATCTTAGTATTTTTTCAATAATTTCAAAAAGCAAAAAATACGAGTCTATTATTTTTTATTGATCTACATGACGGACTAAATCGAATTTTGATTTTCAGACGCCGGATTTGTAAGCCTATTGATATAGGTCCTGTATGTTGCAATTCTCCATGTGTTGTGTCAAATTAAAAGTCATATTAAAAGTGGACTTCAGTCAGCTGTGGGGTATCGATGTGTACTTAACAGCTTTTAAAATACAGTACCTGGTCTATGAGCTCCCGCTGGGCGGCGGAGGCGGCGCGCACCAGCGCCGACGTGGCGGTGATGATGGACTTGGCCGCCTCGAGGATCATCTCGTCGAAGTTGAGGCTCTCGTCCGCCTCCTGCACCCAACAAACGTTCACCGATCACCACTATGTCTTTTAATTTATTTTTATTTTATTTATTGATCGTCAACTCTTGCTCTTGATGAAACATAACACAGAAGAAATAAAATAGAGTAAACACCTAAAGATAATAAATATTTAGAAATAGTATAAATAGACAATTTAAAAAGATATCAAAAAACTTAAATAGGTACATAAAAAACTTAAAAATCGCTAAAAATATTTATCATAACTTGGGGATCAATCTGATGTGATCTGATTGAAGAAGTAGATGAAGAGATTTTTATTACTAAGTAACATTGTCGTGTCGTTGGTAAATTATAATTACAGAGATCATTTTTAAAGAAGAAAAAAAAAAGACTGTCATACGGCCGCACTCAGAGTCGACTTTAATGATTACTTAGTTAAGTATAGATTTTTAAGACAAAACTGCCACAATCAGAGACGCTCAGTAAATTAATATTAATTGGCATTTAACTAATTAAGTTACATCTCATTAAATCATTTGTTTTAAAAATCTATACTTAACTAAGTAATCATTAAAGTCGACTCTGAGTGCGGCGGATAGAGGTATGTTTGGGGAGTCGATACAAATCAAAGGCAAATCTTGCTGAGAAAGCTATATCGAGATGCGAAGTATACAATTTCACGGTTGGTGGAACCACCACACTACGTCTCTGGGCGCGAACGTTGGTTTCTGCGCTTCGAATTTCGAATGGAATTTCGAATAAAACTATCGCTCTTTACATAAGTATCTCTATGATAGACATTGCAAACGAAATTAAAAAAAAAAACACAGTTGCATGTCGACCACCGTCGTGGCTGGTCGTCCGGCGACAGCGCCGCGGTCGCTGGGTAATATGTTTGATTCCCGGGTGATACAGAACGAAACAACCAAGAATATCAAACATATCTCAGCGACGCGCGGCCGTTTCTTCTTTCTTGATGCTTCAGTTTACAATTCTCTCTTCGAATCGGCTCCATAAAAAGGATTTCGTGCCAATAAACAAAATAGAAAAGACACAAAATCTTCTTTAAACATAGTTTTATATAAATGAATTGCTGTTCGTTTGTCTCGGTAAAACTCAAGAATGGCTGGACCGATTTGGATAATTTTGATCTTGAAAGGTTTGTTGAAGTTCGGGAAGGTTTGAGCGGTGAGAAATTAGGAGTTTCTGCGGGAATTCCAAAACCCTGTTTTTTAAATCTAGACACAAATACAATTGTGTCTGTTTGTAATTTCAAACTAACAGCTTTTCACTAAATGCATTCGAAAGTATACAGGTACAGACCTAGTACTAACATCAAAAATAAAATTTAAAAAAAAATTCTCTGTCTGTCTGTTTATTCCGGGTAATCTCTGAAACGGCTGGACTAATTCTAACGGGACTTTCACTGCATCTGCCAGTGAAAGTCCCTGATGCTGATGATGTTATAAGGAGTAAGTTAGGCTACTTTTTATTCCGGAATTCCCAAGGGATCTCTGAAATTAATCCTACTAATATTATAAATGTCAAAGTATGGATGTTTAGATGTTTGTTACTCAATCACGCAAAAACGGCTGAACGGATTTGGATGAAATTTGGCGTGCACATTGTCAGGGGTCCAGAGAAAGACATAGGGTACTTTTTATCCCGGAATTCCCGCGGGAACTCCGAAACTACCGCGGGTGAAACCGCGGGGCGCAGCTAGTAAATAATAATAACAACAATAATCGTTTCCGACCTGCACCTTGACGCTCTTCCTGGGGCGCAGCGAGTCCAGCTTCTTGGCGGCGGCGTCGATGGAGGCGGCGGCGCCGAGCAGCTCGTTCTCGGCGATCACCGTCGGGTCGTCGGGGTCCACCCAGTCGCTGCCTGCTCGCACGTCCACAACAAAAGGTACTCAACAACAGTCAAAACATGATAGTGGGCTTGTCAACCAATTTTTGTTTGTCCGTCTTTTAGATTAATAAAAAATATTGGACACGTATTTTACCTTTTTTTACGTAACCAAAAAATAATGGCGATATTACATCTAGTTGAAATTTCGGGTGACGAATTCGGTGCAGTTTGTATGGCGGCTTATAGCGGTTAGTGACGTCACGAGCCCCCACCCCACCCCAGCTGGTCGTAGAGACCTGAAACTTGGAGGATGCCTAGGCATGCGACAAAAAAGTATTTTTTTTAAATTCAACCCTTACCCTATAAAAAGGGGTTGCAAAGTTTGTATGGAACAATTCCGAGGGAACTTCGAAATTATCGCAGGTGAAACCGCGCGGAACAGCTAGTTTCTGTATATTTTTATTAATTTGAAAATTCAAAAAATACGTGTCTACTGTTTTTTTTATATTCTAACTGACGGACTTAATTAGAATTTAGGATTTTGATTTTAAAAAAATCGTCAACATTCCTATTTACTTGCGACATGAATTAACTAGTAGAAATCGTCACGTAAGAAAATAGCGTTATGGCCCCTCCATGCGAGGCGAGCCGATTGGCGCAGTAGGTCACCATGCCTACCCGCTAATCAAGGAGTTCCGGGTTCGATTCCCTGCGCGGGTGGACTTTTTGTAATGAACACAGAGTTACATTTTCCATTCTGGGCGTGTTTATACTATATCTATAGTTTATAATATACGTTGGCGCTATAATTATAAAACACGATTCACTCAATATTTCTCCCGTGTGGGTTAACACACTAATGCTTATAATATGTCCATGTACTTTTGTTTGTTTGTATACTTTATTGAACATAAACAAAGTTTTTACAAATTGCTAAAATTAAAATAAGTAGGCAATTTATGCTCAAAGGCGGACTTATCCCGCGAGGGGATTTCTTCCAGTCAACCTTCTTTCCTTTCTCGTGAATGAATGCAGAATAACAAAACTGGCGTCGTCTGGAGCGCGTTCGGGATTGTGTTTTTTGGACGCGCGGGGGAGATGGAGGTGGTGGAGGGCAGGGCGGGTGGGTACCTTTGAGCAGCTCGGCGGCGGCTATGATGTCGGCGACGGTGTGCGCGACGCGGCGCGACAGGTCCGGGAAGGCGCGCCGGGCGGCGGCGGCGGCGTCGCCCGCGCCCGCGCACGCCGCCAGCACGGCCTGCAGCAGCGCGCGGTAGGCCTCCGCCGCCGCGCGCCCCGCCTCCACCGTGCGCGCCTGCAGCTCGCCGCTCTCCGCCGCGTGCGCCGCCGCCTGCGGCACGTGTTAATGAATTAACTCTAAACCTGATACGCCCCATTTAAAAAAAAAATAAACAAAATATATTTTATGTCGGAAAAATTAATAATTTAAAAGTTATTCAACATTAGTTTGGAGGTGACCTATCTACGAAATTCCAAGCGCTACGGCCGCGCCTACCGGTTCGAAATCGCGGCGCACGCAACAAATATTGTATTGTAAATAATTTAAACATGGGCTAGTAAAAATGAAAAATATAACCTATATTAAAACACGGTGCAATCGATTCGCTAATTGATTCTGAGCAAACTACTCTCTAGTTTTTATTTAATTCATTAACACGATGTATAAGCTTCGTACGCACAGAACAAAAAATAACTGATAGAGAGTTTCAATTCAAATCAAATTCAAATCAACTTAGTTTAGTCTGAAAACAGATGGAAACCAGTGTCGCCGGGTGATTTTCGCACACAAAACTATGTGATATCTAAATGTACCCACCATATTCAGTAATTACGAATTATTACTATTAAGAACCATAAAACATTCATTAACGTAAAGAGAAATGAAATGAATGAAAAAAATGAAACGTCAAAGTCAAACTGACATGACAACTGTCAATAATTGACATAATGGCGTGTTGTAGTTACCATTTGCCTTTAGCTAACCTTAATTTCATTATTTACTACAATTTAAATACGTAATATTGGAGGAAATGAAAAGTCAAATTAAATAGTAAAATCAAATAAGTTTCTGTGTTATTGCGTACAATTTAAATATATTTCAATAGCGTTGTCTGTTATTTTTAATAGGCAACACATGCTGAAAGAGCCCTTTTGGCATGCATGAGTACCTACTTTTTTTTTTGTATTTTTTGTTTTTATCATACATTTTCTAGGTTTAGTTTTCATTCAGTTTTTTGTATTTTTTGTTTATAAGTGCAAGTCAATAAAGGATTTTATTATTATTATTACAATAATACGGCCTAAACTCCATAGTGAAAAAATCCATCACCTTCGAATACCCAATAGTTAACTGGTAGAGAATGCCGCAAGGCATTAAGTTCGCCATTTGTACACACTGTGCGATAAAGAATAAATAAATAAATAAATAAATAGATGATTTGTATTGTAATTCGAGCGCACCTTGCAGGCGTGCAGCAGGTCGACGACGGTCTTCCTGCCGAGGTTGGCGGCGGCGGTGAGCTGGTCCTGCTTGGCCGAGTTGCCGGCGGACACGGCGCGCGCCGTCGCCACCGTCATCTGGCGCGTGCGCCGCACCAGCTCCTCGGGCGTCGCCGCCGCCTTGGGCGCCGCCGGCGACGTCAGCACCTGCACCGGGATCGGTTAGCACCGCTGCCCACTACGCGGCTGCGGCGAGCCTGCACAGGCTGTCGCTGCTGGGCGAGTCCCCCCCCCCCCCCCTCCATGAGCCCTACGCCCCACGCGCCGTGCAGCTGTGGTGGGGGGGGGGGGGGGGGGTGTCGACCGTTTAGAGTCAATTCAGCGCACACAAAACCCCACCGCTCCTGTATCTAAAAAGGTCATCCCAATTTGGACGCCGATAAACGAAAACAATGTTAACCCACAAAATTATCATTCATACAGAACGCTATTTGAACGGGTTGACACACTATTGATTAATATCTATGTCCATTTTTAGGTATGGATATTAGTCAATGTTGAAAAGAGGATCTATAAATAATAATCTATATATAAAAAGTTTCATAGCAAATTTTATAATAATAATAATAATTTATAGTTAATAATCATGTAGTTACTCTTTGAAACCCTATTCCGCTTAGTGCAATCTTTAACCGACTTCCAAAAAGGAGGAGGTTCTATGCTCGATTGTATGTATGTTTTTTCGACTAACATTTTAAATGGACGCAGATAAGCAATAACATGTATACCCACAAAACAAAGTTATTGATTCAGAACGATTTATTGAGAGTTAGAGAACGTTTTTTTATAATGTGTTCACCTAATTACATTGTTTAAATATGAAACAAAATGGCGCTATAATTTTAAAACTTTAATTTACTCAAAATTTCTCCAGTGTGGGTTAACACACTATTGCTTATCTATGTCCAAATGTGAAATGTACTCTGATGCACTCACTTCGATCTCCTGCGATATGGCTTCGATGGTGGACTCCAGCGCCCTGGTGCCCCTCGTGTGCTCATCCTCCACCGCCTTGACGGTCTTCAGCAGTGACGTCACGTTGGTCACCATCACCTGGCGAGAACACGCGTCATGCCAACCGACCATCTCGCTCCGAAATATCCAAACAATCCTTGACGATCGTAAGTCTTTATTACCATAGTAATAAAGTTCAGCAACGGTCAAAAGTGTTTACAGACTTCCATTGTGATTTTTTAAAGTGAAACTTCTTTGGGCACGTTTGGTAAATTTGGATTTTTCGTTCGTTTGATTGTTAACAGATGGCGTTGTACCACAAAAAGTTTCACTTCTTGTACATGTTTTTTTTTTGTTGCATGTACAATGTACATACGCATAGCAACCCTTTTGAGTTTATAAAAAAATATGATTCGTGCTACCATGCCGCGGTCATAGCCGAGAAGCGACTGGATGTGTAAAAGACTTAATCTATATTTGGTTGAGATCTATGACGATGAGACGTACTGATGTATTCTATATTCTAATTATCATAAATATAACGGTTATTTTACACTAACACGGATTCCCCTGATGGGATTTAAAAAAAAAATGACCTTCGTCGCTTCCCAGCCTTTCAATAACTAGGGAAAATAACATCGAAAAACTGAATAATTCAGTTCTTCCAGTCAGAGTAACAATAAAAATCAGTTTTTAGGTAAAAACTGAACTTTTTACTGAGATACCCCCAATTTTAGTGTTCGCCAAAATAATATTTCTCGCCCTCGTGCGCAGTGACATGATGCTGAATCCGAATCGTGCGCCTCTTTAGAAATTTAGATGTCGAAAATAACATTTTGTTAAGTTTATAGGTATAATCAGATAAATCACGTGTCACGTTGTTTGTCCGCGATGGACTCTGAAACTACTGAACGGATTTTGACAAAATTTTGTAACCATTTATAATATGGTCCAACTTAAAAGATAGGATAGTTTTTACCCCGGAATTCCCGCGGGAACTCTGGAATTAAATGCGGGGAACAGCTAATCACCGTAAACTACTGTCAGGGGTACAAAGAAGGACATAAAGTAGGTACTTTTTCCCGGAATCCCCGCGGGAACTCCGAAATTACGAAACCAGTGAAAATATTTATAGAGGTTATGATTTCAATCACACATTTAGGATTTTCGAGAGTTTTCTGTTTTATCAAATCGTGGTTTAGTTGTCAACAGATCGCTTGCACCGTTCGATGCTGTTCGGTTTACCAATTTCAGAGAATCCTCACAAAGGTTTTATGAAACGTTTCTCAAGTAACTCTGTAAAATGTGCTTTGTTTGTATCTATATATTCCTTTTCTTTTGCTTTTTTTTTTCAACTACAAACTTAACAAAATGTTGATGATAAACCCCAACGACAGAAGTCGATGATCGATGACCGAATTTTAGGTGTAAATCGTTATTACCAAGCTTTGGGTTGCCAACTAAACATACGTCACTTTTACTTGCTTGAGAACCGTTGAAAATAATACTTAATTAATGAAAAATAAAACCAGATGCGCACGAAAAGCGACATGTCATGCTGTAGAGCGGGAAACCCAGAAGCTTTCAGTGTGACCATTGTCATTGTACTTATAATAAATAAAATATAATAATAATAAATAACATAATACTTCTTTGTGATAAATAAAAAAAAAGCTTGTCAACTGTCAATATTGGACTTTTGAAGCGAGGCTGTTTGCGTGGTGAATGTTTGAAATTAAAAAAAAAAATGAAAGCTTATGGTTTTTTTTTAAAGACGTCTGTTTTTTTTTCAATGTTACCAGTGACAAAGCGATAAATGCCTTCGCCCGTTACCAATGGAATGCTAAGTGTAACGCCGGA
This sequence comes from Zygaena filipendulae, assembly GCA_907165275.2. Classification (NCBI taxonomy): domain Eukaryota; kingdom Metazoa; phylum Arthropoda; class Insecta; order Lepidoptera; family Zygaenidae; genus Zygaena; species Zygaena filipendulae. The sequence goes on along the minus strand of OU015677.1, from coordinate 4,915,067 downwards.
TGAAATGTGTTCAGCTAAGGAGGAACAATGACACAAAAACATCTAGTAACACACCTAACGTATTTTTCACTAAGTCAAATACGAACGGACAATCACAACTTGTTATAGTTAAAAGGGTATAAAGGGCTCAACACATTTCTAAACGTATGCGGGGTGCGTGTAAGAGACATTGAAATGGATACAGAAAACATAAATGGTGTCCAAAGTACTGATTCAAAATTTGTTTTTCACCGTATTGTTGGATTATATTTTTTGCAAAATAATACAACTGAATCTATAAAAATATCGCGGCACCAAAGAGTGAAGTTACTACACGATCTTTGGACATCATCGTAGACAAAAAATATATTAGAAGAAGAATAAATAGAGGGAGACAGCGGAACAACAATGAATGAATCAAAGGATGATATCGATAATAAAAAAAAAAAACCACAGACAACATGGCAAGCTCTCAACACCATGCGCGCTGTGACTTGTTAGAAACGTGTCTATGGCGTTTGGTTAATACAGCTGATTGCTATTTCAAGTGGTTCTGACCGATTCTTTATCCTCCCGTTTCACGTCTTCTGTTTCGTGGAAGCTGTCCCTCTTGATGTCATCCAACATTCTCAGTTGCTCCTCCATCCGGCTGTTTGGCCTCGATTTCCTTAGACTATTCCTGTATTCGACGACGGCGCGTATCCGTCTCAACTCTTCGTCTGTTGTGTTCTCTTTATTCAAAATCGCTTCGTAGAAACTCCACCAGTTATCTATGGAGCCGAATTGGCGTTCTCTACTTTTCAATATGTCTTCGTAAATGGACCACCAATTGTTCGCGTAATATTCCATTGGATACGTTCGGGTCAGGTCGAAGATTTCAATATTGTTCTTAGTGTCTTGCTGGTTTTGCTTCGATCGTTTCAATGTATCTCCGTTGGTGACCGTCGTTGTATACTGATTGATATTTTTCGTCGTGTTCTGTTGCGAATGCACGTTCAACACCACATTTTTGTGGTAAGAGGGCGATTCCGTTTGCGTTTCTATTTCTCTCACTAAGCTAGGGGATCTGTTAGGGACAACGTTTTCTTTCTCGTGCGTTTCGTTCTTGTATTTTCTTATAATCTCTTTGTAATATTTCTCTAGAAGGCGCAACTCTTCATATGTATACTTGCTTATGTCTATCTGAGTGTAAATGTTAACTATGTCTTGGATGTTTACTATTTTTTTCTTTCGTCCTTCTATTTTAGTGTTGGCCAATGCTTTTAATTGCTCAATGAGCGGATCAAAGCCTTTGAATATGAAGTCTTTCTTCGCAAATTCGATCAACCTCAGTACTATATCTTCATATTTCTTGTCATATTCTAAATCTTTCTTGACTTCTTTAGATTTATCAACCTCATCTATAAATGTCTGCAGTTTCTCTTTCTCTTTTTCATACTTATCTCTTTCCGTATGAAACTCTTCAAGTACAAGTTCATGGCCGCTGAATCTTTCCAAATCTCTTCTCGTTTCTTCCATTTTGTCTAAATTTCTTTTAGCCAACGCCTTCCACCATTCTGTGTCGTCTTTGAACAGCTTCCAAAATTCCATTTTGACTTCTTTCGCCACACCATTAGTTACTACTTCTTTTTTAGGTTCTTTCTTTTCCGGTTTGTTTTCGGGTGTTTTACTTTCATCGAGCTTTCCGTTTATTTCAGTTTCACTTTTAGAATCTAAATTGAGAATCAAGTTCACAGGTTTAACTTTTTTAACTCTAAATACAGTATTTTTGATATCCGATGATTTTAACTCAATTTTGGGCTTCTTAGCCGGTATAATCGTCTGTATGGTGGTTATGGTTGTTGTTTTGACTTCGTTTTTATTGTCATTTGGTTCCATTTCATCAAGGTCTTCTATGACTTGAGATAATCTCTTCATTTCATTGTCCAAGTCAGAACTTGCTTTTAATCTTTGTAGCATATCTCTTTTTCTTCTGTTTTCTCTCCTGTCATCAAAGTCGACGAATAGATCCACGAGTTTCTTAATCTCTCCTAGCAATATATTCTCGCCGTACTTGAGCACCCTCCAGTCCATATCGACTAGACTATTTCTAGCGGCCATATTGTATCTTTCGTTCAAATCATAGTTTTTAGGGCTCCTCTGTTGTGGATCCCGCATTAAGTTTTCGATATAAGTTATCGCTTCTTCGCAATCGTCGTGAAATATAGACGGAGAGACGTCGTCGTCTTGGCTGGAATAGTCTAAGAGCTTAATCAGTTCGTCCTCTTGGTCAGATTGGAAGAGGTCAGTTTCCGAGTCGCAAGAGTTGTATTCGTTCTTAGGGCCAATGTTAAAAGATCTCCGTTTGTTTTGTTTAGGGATGGTATTACTTTTGATGGGAAGACTCCAGCGCTTCGTGGTCTCTGACAGCCGCTAGTGGAAACATTTTTGAATTAGTTCCGGGTTCGAATTCATCGTTAACAAAAAGTCCAATATTGACTAAAAATTACCGACTTGACAGTGACGGGACAAACACAAATACGAATTACATCTTTATTTACTACAGTTATCATCCGAAAACAATGTGGATTCCACGCTTCACTTTTTCAACACAACAAAAAGCAAAATCACAGCAGTTGGTACCTAATAAGTATAAATAATATTCAAATACATAAGTACATAGTCTGTGAACTTTAACTCGACTTTAGATATGAATTAAAAATTATGACCCACCGCTTTGAGACTTGTGGATATTTGAGACCTCCTGCGAGAGCACGGCTGCACGGATGATCTCTATGAGTTTTTTTTTGTTCTTATTTTAGTAAGATTCGTAACGCGTAAAGGCGTTATCAGTAAAAGTTTTATGTCCGACGAAATATTTGCATACGAGTATTTGAGTGAGTACCTATAACTACCGATAGTAGGCATGTTGCCGCGGAACGAAAACCGAAATTCTATTTAGTCCGTCAGTTAGATAATAAAAGATATTGACACGTATTTTTTTCTTTATTAAATTATTGAAAAAATACTTAGATAAAACGCATTAGGGTTTAGGGGTGGGGGTAGGGGTCTTGACGTCATAACTACGGGTAAAGGCGTGACGTCACGCGAAATCTCGACTCAATGTATCGCTGTTATTTTTTGATTACGTAAAAAAAGGAAAAATACGTGTCCAATATTTTTATTGATCTACGTGCATTGTGTTGTGTGTATTGCTTATTGCGTTATGTGTGGTGCGTTGCGTGGTGTGAGGTGTATGCTGTGTGTTACGCGCGTTACTGCGGTGTGCGTGTTGCATGGTGTATGTATTGTGTATTGAAAGAAAGAAAGAAAGAAAAAGGAGTTTATTGATCCCCACATAAAAATACAAATAAGAGACGGAAAAAATACAAACTTAACAAATATTATGAAGGAGATAGAAGGGTGTGCTGTGTGGGGACCAATCGGTCACTGTCTCAGCATAAAGGCTTCATTGTATTGCATGTTGTGTTGTATATATTGTGTGGTGTGTTGCGTTGCGTTGTGTGTGTCGCATGGTGTGTATTGTGTGGTGTGTTGCGTTGTGTGTGTCGCGTGGTGTGTATTGTTGTATTGTGTGTTGTGTGTATTGTATGTGTGTGTGTGTCGCGTTGCGTGTTGTGTGGTGTGCATTGTGTTGTGTGTTCTCACCTTGGCGGCGTGCTTGAGCCGCTGCATGTCGGGGTGCGCGACGTGCTTGCCGCTGGCGGCGGTGGTGGCGGCGGCCAGGTCGCGCAGCGCCGCCGCCACGTCGCGCGCCGCGTGCAGCAGCAGCACCTGCGGCTCCGGGTTGCCCGAGCCCAGCGACATCGCGCCCAGCTTCACCACCTCGCACAGTTGCACTGCGCAGAGCACCGGCAGGGCGATTATGTAACTTTTGTTGCTATCATATATCATTTTCGATCAGAAGAATAGCGATTTTGTTTGGGCAACTTCCACTTTTGGAGTATGTTTACAGCCACCACGTGACGTGAAAACTTAAGTCGAAAGGATCCCTAAATCTTGGTCAGGCATCTTCTCACGTATTCAGGACCCCTATGGTCCCAGTCTAGTGTTGACGGCGGAGAAAGAACTTTTAGTCAAAAAGTTCCCTACGTCTTAGTTAGGTGTTAGCTCACTTATAGTCAGCTCTCCTATGATCTCAGTTTAGTGGTGACTGCGGGAAAAGGGGAACTTTAATTCAACAGGATCCTAGGTCCTAACCAATGCAGCTGGTGGTCTTGTCGGTTTATGTGACGAGGGAAGATCCAACGTTTTACTCAACAGGATCCCTAGATCCCGGTCAGATGTTAGCTCACCTATAGTCGTGACGGCGCTCTGAGCGGCGGCGGCGAGCTGGTCCTGCGTGCCGGCCGCGCCGCCCACCAGCGTCTTGGTGTCCTCCACCAGGGTCTTGGCCGTCTTCAGGATGTTCTCGCGGTGGTCCGAGAACGTGTCGCTCTCCTTCTCCGAGTGGAGCGTCCCTGCGTTGGGTGCAAATATGGACGCTCTTGAAAAGCAATAAATATTATCTTAATCTAATATAATCTAAATATATACAACGTGTTAATGAATTAACTGAAAACCTGATACACCCCATTCAAAAAAATAAACAATAATGTGATTAAAATGTGTTTTATGTCGAAAAAATTTATACTTTAAAAGTTATTCAACATTAGTTTAGAGGTGACCTATTTACGAAATTCCACGCGCTACGCCCGCGCCTACCGGTTCGAATTTTTTGCTGCGGGCGGCGTACGCGCCAAATATTGTATTATAAATAACTTAAACATGGGCTAGTAAAGATGAAAAATATAACCTATATTAAAACATAGTGCGATCGATTCGCTAGTCGATTCTGAGCAAACTACTTTCTAGTTTTCAGTTAATTCATTAACACGTTGTATAAATCACGTGTCACGTTTATCCGCGATGGACTCCGAAACTACTGAACGGATTTTGATAAAATTTTGTAACCATTTATAATATGGTCCAACTCAAAAGATAGTTTTTATCCCGGAATTCCCGCAATAACTCCGGAATTAATACGGGGAACAGCTAATCATCGCAAACTACTGTCAAGTGTCAGGGCCGTCAGGGGTACAAAGAAGGACATAGAGTAGTACTTTTTTCCCGGAATTCCCGCGGGAACTCCAAAATTACTGCAGATGAAATCGCGGGGGACAACTAGTTATGTAGTAAGGATTAGGATGACAGTAAAGAAACTTTTGGAAGTTATGAACATTCTCTCATACCGGTACGGTAGTGGAGATTATGATGAAGGGTATGTTCCGTTATTACGGATTGCACTGGCCCGGTGTTCGCAGTGAGGAGAAATACGTTCCGTTATAGCGGACAGTGTACTGCCGCAGTATCCCAGGGTAAGTAGTATGACGTCATAATTGTCGCCATTTTTGTACTGTCAGCACTGGCGCCTTCGAGGTAAAGTGCTCTCAGTGGTTTGATCACGCGATCAACCTCGGCCCAATGAATGGTCAACGAGTGGTCGACAGCGTGACATGATAAAAACATGGATGACAGTATACTGCACTGCGTTCCGTTTTAAAAAGTAACCAGTATAGCTAACGGAACAGCTTCGCAGTATACTAAATTGGCGTCATACCTTAGTGTTGGCAGTAATACTGGAACATACCCTATGTTATTATCTGTGGTGCTGTGGTGAGAGTGGGGGGGGGGAGGGTTTACCTGCGCTAGCGAACAGTATGGTGGTGTCCAGGTCGCCGATGATGGCGGCGATGGTGGCGGCGGCGTCGATGCACGCCTGCGTGCCGCGCGAGCCCGCCTGCAGCGCGCCCAGCACGCACACCACCTGCGCGCGCACACGCGGGAGTTACAACACACGCGATCCGGCTCGAAGGACCATTAATTTTAATTTTTTTCTTTGACAAATACGTTCCGTAAGAGATATAAACAGACACTTCAATTTTATTTATATGTCTAGATTTAAATAATGCTGAGTGGCAGCCATTTTGGTATCGGATATTTTTTGTTAGTTTACAACACACGTTTGTAAATTTATTTCATTAATTTTTTGGCAACGATTAAACCTTTTTTCTATTCTATTATATTGTAAACTTGGCTAAGGGGGCAGAGTCTTGTGCGACCACAAGCGATGGGCTCACCTTTTCGTTGGCGTGGCGCGCCGCGTCGGCGACCGCGCGCTGGTTCTGCTGTATGGCCGACAGACGGCAGTGGCCGCCAGCTTTGATCAGCTCGGACACCGCCTCGCCCAGCTCCACCACCGCCAGCCGGATCCTGGACGCGGTCATAGTATATACACTATACAGGGTGTTCGGTTACACGAGCTACGCGAGGGAAAAAGGACGTTCGGTAGCCGATTCTAGTATCAAATGACTAAAAACACGAAATTTTGAAAATAAATTTTGTTTACAATAATAATGTTATCACTAGACACTCGATCCCACACTAAACTACAAGCTTGTGTCGTAGAAACCAAGCAACAAGTGGTATAAATTAATATTCGTACATGGACAAAAAACCGTGTGTTTATCACACAAAGTCCACCCCCGCCGGCAATCGACATTTACAGCAGAAGATGTCTTGAAGTGGAAGTTCTTTGAGTGCGAAATCTTAACGGGACGTGTTAGGGCATCTAAATAGGCTATTTGACTATTTTTTTTTAGTCCGTCTTGTAGATTAATAAAAAATATTGGACACGTATTTTTTCTTTTTTTATGTAATAAAAAAAAAACGGCTATACATTGAGTTGAAATTTCGCGTGACGTCACTAACTAGTGCAGTTTGTAAGGCGGCTGGAAGCGGTAAGTGACGTCACCAGCCCCCAACCTAAACTTTAATGCCCTTTATCTCGGTGTATTTTCATTTATTTGAAAAATAAAAAAATACGTGTCTAATGATTTTTAATTTTCTAAATGACGGACTAATTAAAATTTTGATTTTTAAAAGTTGTCAACATCCCTAATAATATTGTAAAGAGGAACGATTTGATATTTTGTTTGTTAGTTACGATTTAACTCAAAAACTACTAGACCGAATTCAAAAATTATTCCACCATTAGAATGCTACATTGCTTATTTTGCTAAATAAAGGGTATCTTATCCTACATTACCCCTGAGTAACATAGGCTATAGTTTAACCCGGAATCCCCGCGGGATCTCCAAAATTACCGCGGGTGAAACCGCGGGGAACAGCTGGTAGTGAAAAAGGATCCTGATTAAACTCCCCCGCCCACCGCCCACCGCCCACGCCCACCTGTTGGCCACGTCCGCGTTGGGCGTGGTGGCGGACGCGCCCACGCTGTCCGAGGCCAGCTGCTCGTACTTGTGGCACATCTCATCGCCGAGCTGCAGCAGCCGGCTCGCGTCCGTCGCCGACTTCGCCGTCTGATGGTCGCCGCACCACAAGTTAGCGAGTTAGCGAGCCGATCCGGCTCCGAAGGACCATTACATTTATACATATAAAAAGAGAGAGTATAAAAATGGCCGATTTTGATATCAGTTAAATTAATAATAATAATAATACACTTCACAACACACAGATCTACTTGATCCCACACTAATTGTGTCGTGGAAACCAAGCAACCGTGGTATATACTACACATATTATTACATATATATAAATACATACATATCTACACACCCAGACTGGAAAATGGAACCCTGTGTTCATCACACACAGTCCACCCCCACCGGGAATCGAACCCGGAACCTCTTGATTAGCGGGCAGGCATGGTGACCATTGCGCCAATCGGGTCGTCAATTATTTTGAATTATCTTTTCAAATGAAACTGAAAGTACTATGATTTGCGAGGGCTTCAAATAGCAATTTGATGCAGTCCCGAGATAGTCCATAAAAGCGAAAGTGGACGATATCAGAACCATTAACAGAAATATTAACGGCGGCACTCAGATTCGTTATAATGATAACTCAATTTTAAGCGACTGCCGCACTCGGAGGCGTTTATTAAATCAATGTTAATTGGCATTCAACCCAATTAAGTTACACCTAGTCAAATGCCAATTAACTTTGTAAAAAAAATTAACGAAAATAAATGAAATTTTAATAAAATGAAGTACCTAATCATCTGGGTGCAGTACTAAGCTTTAATCGCAAGTCATATAGCAGCCATGACACGGGACGGACTCACCATGTCGGTGGCGAGGCGCGCTATCTCCTTGGCGGCGCCCACCATGCGCGTCTGGTAGTCGACGAACGAGTCCGTCTCGTCGTACGAGCCCACCAGCGACATCCTGCGACAACGACGACCAAACAATTACATTTTTAATAGGGTACTTGCATGAAATTTATAATAAGAAATTGTGTCAATATTTCAAAAATAGAGCCTTAGAAAAGCGTTATCGTGAAAGATTTACTAAAAAATTTTCAATAGTTTCCAAAATATTCAACTTTTAATTTTGTAAAACGCAACGTTGCAACGAAACACCAATCACAGCTAAGCTTGACACATGACGTCACTTTTATTTTTTTTGGAAACATTTACCTCTTTCAGAGAAGGCAAAAGAAACTAAGTGCATACAGGCAACGCATATTTTCCATTTTCTGAAGTTTTTTACTTTAAAATGCATCGGTAACATGCATTTCGATTCTTTACTGGAACTTTTGGAAATAATCGATACAGTTCAATCTTAATTTCGCTTTTGGATATTGAAGTTATATGTCTGTCAGTGTCACATGACCCTGTCAATACGACATTGACATTTCTATCATTTCTATCTAAGGCGTAATTTTGAACAAGTGACGTCATTCCGCGTTTCGGCGGTAAGTAGGAACTTTGAAGCGCTCTATTTCGTTAATTTATGCATATATTTTTTTCATTTTCTTGCTTTATTTAAGTAGGCCATATATCTTTAAAATAGACTGAAAAAAAAATATTCATGCAAGTACCCTATTACCAATTCTATAAGAGTAACATAAGCTATATTGCAATTCGAATTTCCGCGGCAACTCCAAAATTACCGCGGATAAACCTGCGGGGAACAGCTTTTTAAGTATATGATATCATTAAAAGAAATCATCCACATAAAGTTTTGGGACGGAGCTCATATACATATTACGACGCAATCTTCTTTTGCATACAGAGAAAGAGATATTAAGGTACTTTTGTCCCGGAATCCCATGAAAAATTCTCATGAAATTTTGCATACATGTTGTCAGGGGTACATAGAAGGACACCGGGCACTGTTTGTCCCGGAATTACCGCGGGAACTCCGGATTTAACGGGGGTGAAACTACGGGAAACAGCCAACAGCAAATTCAGGGATCAAAACTACCCTATGTCCTTTTCTGGAACCCCGACAACGTGTATGTATATTTCATGATGATCAGTTGAGTAGTTAGGTGTGAAAGCGTAACCAGGAAAAAAAAAACATACAATAAAAACCACTCACTTGCTCTCAACACTCAAAAAAACCAACAATAATACTTTTCAGTTTGGAAAAAAAATTAGCTGTATGTCCGTTTGTTTAAAACCACATAACACAATAACTTAATTGACTGCGGGTGAAAGTTATAATACGCGTCTACTGGCGCGTCCACGCGATCACTCGACGCTGTCTGGAGGCGAACGAAAATATCGATTCGTAATTCGGACTGCATTGGTTTTATTGATGGATCTATTTTTAGTTGAAGAGCAATGATCTATACATACACACATACATAATACTACTCCTACCAATATTATAAAGCAGCTATGATTCCTGCGGTTACATCCGCGTGATTTCTTCGGGAACTCCCATTTGAAATGCGTCAAAATCGATCGCCTAGTGTAGAAGAACTAATCAGACACACAGACAGATAGACACTTCCTTTTGTACTACTTAAGAGGTGACATTTTGGGGAGCTTGGATATCCAGATACTTTGTGTAACTACTAGCTTGGATGTGTGAATTTGGATGTTTGAGTCAGTAGACAATGAAAAGTTACACCGATTTGAATTTAATTTTGCACGCTGATTGAATTTTTTCTACAATAACGCGCACACAATACTCTTTTAATCGGGTACATCGAAGAGCTCCCGAGGGAATCCCGAAATTCCCGTGATCGACAGCGATCAACAGCAGCCATAACATTATTAAATGCGATATGTGTTTACTATCATCTATATCAAAAATTAATTTGTTGCACTTGGCAACGTGCCAAGCTAAAGTCGATGGATATAAATGCACGATCGATGACCAAAGATTACTCAATGAAAACTAAAATATAAATAATAATCTACTATGAGATATCCGCTATTTGTCTGTCTGTTCCAGTTAAACTCAAAAACTACTGAATGGATTTTCACGATGTTTTCACCAAAAGATAGAGTGATTCATGAGGAGGTTCAGGTATATAATGGGGGCATGTTGACAAGGCATGACAATCAAATTTTTTTAAAATATAATATGGTCCAGTAATTTGAAATAAACTAATAGCCGTTAAGTTTGCAAGATTAGGCCTAAAGGCTTAGTTGCCAACCTTCGTTCATAAAATAAAAAACGGGCCAAGTGCGAGTCGGACTCGCGCGCGAAGGGTTCCGTACCATTATCTATAAAAACGGCAAAAAATCAAGTCTGTTGTACGGGAGCTCCCCTTAATTAATTGTTTTATATTAATTTTATTATTTATTTTTAAAGTGAATACATAACTAAATATTATATGAATAATTCAAGCCTCTACCTGTTGTCGTTTTCAATATCGAGCAAACACGAGCAAAAAAAAATCACGTTTGTTATATGGGAGCCCCTTTAAATATTTATTATATTCTTTTTTTTTTGTATTTTTTATAGCGCCATAACAGAAGTACATCATCTGTGAAAATTTCAATTGTCTATCACGGTTCATGAGACAGACGTATAGAAAGACGGACCGACGGACAGCAAAGTCTTAGTAAAAGCAAAGAATCGAGATAATATAAAGAAGCGATACTCTCCGCCTCCCACCAATTGCATGTCTCCTCATACCCCGCGAATACCTAGCTTACGACCGAGGAAGTTTGACACAACGTAGATTCTTCATGTGACAAGTGGACATAGATAAGCAATAGTGTGTTAACCCACACTGTAGAAATTTTGAGTAAATCGTGTTTTAAAAGTAGGAGCGCCATTTTGTGTCAACATTTTTTATATTCAATATTTAGTTACATATTTAAGCAATGTAATAAGGTAAACACATAATTAAAAAACGTTCTCTAACTCTCAATAAATCGTTCTGAATCAATAACTTAATTTTGTGGGTTAACATGTTATTGCTTATCTGCGTCCAAGTGTCAACTGTCAGCTTGCTGTTAACTGTACGGTACGTGCGTGTGCGTGTACATAAAACTGGCCGTCTTCACTTGTGGGAAAGTACTTGAATCGGTTCATGTGTCAAATAATCACTACGTTTTAAGAGTAGGCACTTCCATGCTAATCGCTGATCCGATCTATGAAAGCATTTTGTGCCAACCATACCAACGCAATGTATGACGCGGTCATAGAAATTTGGTGAAGTATTCCAAAGTTGGTAAAGAAGTTCGCGTATAAATAATAATAATAATCCACTTCACAACACACAGATCTACTTGATCCCACACTAAGCTATAAGCTTGTGTCGTGGAAACCAAGCAAACGTGGTATATACTACACATATTATTACATATATATTATACTATAGATATATAAACACACCCAGACTGGAAAATGGAACCTTGTGTTCATCACACAAAATCCACCCCCACCGGGAATCGAACCCGGAACCCCTTGATCCGCCAATCGGGTCGTCAAATCCATAGTAACTTTTGCTTCAAGGGAGTGTCGATGGCCTTGGTTTTTTTGTACCCTTTGTGTGCGGATCCCTAAAAATGGAGGATGTAGCGTGTTCGGTTGCGCACCTGTGCTCGGTGAGGCGCGCGATGGCCCTCGCCAGCGAGTCGAGCAGCGGGCCCACGGCGCCGCGCTGCGCCGCCAGCGCGCGCGCGCCGCCCGCCGCCTCCAGCAGCGCGGCGCGCGCCAGCGCCGCCTGCGCCTCCACCTCCGAGTGCGCGCCCGCCGCCTGCGCGCGGGTGCGCACACAACACATTGCCGCTTTCGTTATGTATACGTATAAGTAAAGATCCAAAAGATCGAGGGACTAAATAAGTCTTTCTCTCGAGGTTAACACTGTGCTTTTCATTACGAATGCAAGGAAAGTCAAAATAAAAATAGGAATTAGCTAAAGAAAAAATTAGTGAATTTTATTTTAATTAATACCTACTTAAACTTCACATTATTTCAATTTTACATCGCGCTGGCTGTATAGAAAGTTGGAACATGGTTCAATAGAAACGTGAAAATAGACGCGATTCTCCCTAGGGCTGAAAAGGGTTACTTTCAACTCGCTTCTTAGGCAACTTCAGACCTACTTTCCGAGTATGAGTAATGAAAAAGATATTTAATAAAATAAAATGGTAAAATAAAATTTATTGAAACATAAATAATTCAGATGTTTATTGTGTCGAATCTAGAATTGGAGTCGCTAATAAAATACAAAATCAGAATACAAAAATTATTTGAAATTTATAAAAAGAATATCAATAGAATATAAAAAAAGAACTTATCTTAAAAATAAAAAGTAATATAAATGAGGCTGGATATCGTAACGAGTGGCATACGGCCGCCTCGTTACAAGTAAGCACGTCATACTCGTGAACGGGTGCTCTGTCAGTCGGTACTGGTCATGTCTTGTCTACTATTATAGATATTCCTAGTTCAACTCCTAATGTGTCTGTAGTCTGTACCGGATCCGGCTTATTATTATTCCGCTTGATTAGCGGGCAGGCATGGTGACCATTGCGCCAATCGGGTCGTCATTCATGTGCGCTTGTCATGTCCAGGTTTGTGCACGTGTGTGAAGAGGATGTATTTTCATCTTTAGCGAAGAGTGTAACTGTGAAATTGTTGAACTAGCGCTTTTGATTTGTTAGTGTGTTGCCAATCGTTCATTTAAAAATTTCGGGCCCAGCTGAAAATCAGCGCTACGGCTCCGTGCTAAGCTGGGCACCATTTTGGCTTAAGTAAGCAATTTTAGATTTAGTGATAGGTATTCTGTAATTGTTGTTTTAGTTTTAATTTAATTTCTCTTTTACTGTACTGTTTTTTTAAGCCAAATAAAATGTATTATTATTATTATTCATGTCATGTCAAATATATACAACGTGTTAATGAATTAACTGAAAACCTGATACACCCCATTTAAAAAAATAAACAATAATATGATTAAAATATATTTTATGTCGAAAATATTTATAGTTTAAAAGTTATTCAACATTAGTTTGGAGGTGACCTATCTACGAAATTCCAAGCGCTACGCCCGCGCCTACCGGTTCAATTTTTTTGCTGCGGGCGGCGTAGGCAAATGTTGTATTAAAAATAATTTAGACATGGGCTAGTAAAAATGAAAAAATATAACCTATATTAAAACATAGTGCGATCGATTCGCTAGTTAATAGGGATGTTGACTACTATTGAAAAACAAAATTCTAATTAGTCCGTCAGTTAGAAAATAAAAAAACAATAGACACGTATTTTTTTCTTTTTTAAATAAATTAAAATATACAGAGATAAAGCGCATTAAAGTTTAGGATGAGGAGGTCGTGACGTCATTAACCGCAAAACCGCCATACAAACTGTCAGAATAGTGACGTCACGCGAAATTTCAACTCAATATATCGCCGTTATTTTTTGATTACGTAAAAAAAGAAAAAATACGTGTCCAATATTTTTTAATAATCTACAAGACGGACTAAAAAATAAAAATTAGTCAACATGCCCATTCTGAGCAAACTACTTTCTAGTTTTCAGTTAATTCATTAACACGTTGTATAGGTATTTGTTTAAACTTTACGCACATCACGGTACAAAAGGCGGCCTTAAAGCCACAGCGGCGTTCTCTGCCAGTCAACCTTCAGCAGTTGCTAGATGTCACTCACCCTGGGGTTGCCGGCGGCCGCCTTGCTCGCGTGCACGAGCAGCGCCAGCGTCTCGAGCACGGTGCGCGCGCGCTCCAGCAGCTCCGACTGCACGCGCGACTCCGTCACGGTGGACGCGGCGCCCACCGCGCCCGCCACCAGCGGCTCCGCGTACGACACCTGCCGGGCCGCCAACAGCGCGCGGTCAGTGGGGACCACGTGACGCGGGGTGGCACAGAGTGGCACGGAGCGACACCGAGTGACACAGAGTGGCACGGGGTGGCACAGAGTGGCACGGGGCGACACGGGGTGACACAGAGTGGCACGGGGTGGCACAGAGTGGCACGGGGTGACACGGGGTGGCACAGAGTGGCACGGGGCGATACGGGGTGACACAGAGTGGCACGGGGTGGCAGAGTGGCACGGGGTGGCACAGAGTGGCACGGGGTGGCACAGAGTGGCACGGGGTGGCACAGAGTGGCACGGGGCGACATAGTGGCACGGAGTGACAACGTGATAAGTAGTGACCGCGTGATACATAGTGACCGAGTAATACGTATAGTGACGTTATCACGGTAGTGACCGCATGATACGTAATGACCAAATGACATAAAGTGACAACGTGATAGGTAAATTTGTTTGTAAATAAAACGTCACAAATGGATTTGTTCTGCTTTTTGGACACTAAGATTTAATTTGACCAACGGATTTCAATGTAAATAAGTACAGAAAAGCCCTACCCTCCGTTACCGAACTATCAACATCATTGTGGGCAGCTCTAGTGTAAAATACTAATAAAAATTGTTTAAAATTGTTTAAAAGTGTGTGGGATAGAAAATAATCATACTTAAGAGACTAATGGATATTGTGAAAGTGAAAGTTTTGGATAAGGCTGTTTAAAAATCGTGAAAACTGTATAGGAAAAAACCGAAAATTATAACCCAACCAAACTAAGAGTGTCATTTTTAACCAACCACATAAACAAGGTCGATTGATTGACAGGCTGTCAACAACAGTCAGAGTGTCAAAGTGACAACACACGAAATTGACACGACAAAAACTAGTGTTGCCAATAGAAAACAAAAACTACTAAACTACTGAAACTACTAAAGGTATAAAAATAAAATAAAAATGGAAGAGCAACTGAATTTACTTTATAACAAGTTAAAACTAGAACTTCACAACCAAACGGAGAGTATTACAGAAAACGTTAAAAAAACTATAACTACAATAATAGAAGACAAACTAAGACCAATTAAAGAGGAAAACGAGTCACTGAAAGGGGAGATTAAAGTTTTAAAATCTAAAGTGAGAGGACTAGAGCTAGAAACGAGAAAGAACAACTTGATTATCTATGGACTGGAAGAAGACAAAGAAGAAAACGGGGCCGATCTAATGGACAAAGTTTTGGAAATGCTTAATAATACAAACAAAAAACGAAATCTTAACCTAAGTGAATGGGATAAATGGGAAGTGAGCAAGGCACATCGAATTGGTGGAAGAAATGAGGTAAAGGCGAGACCAGTTAAAATAACGCTCACATTGGGCTGGAGGAGAACAGAGATACTAAAAAACAAGACCAAGTTCCCAGAAAACATATATATATCTGAAGATTTTCCTAAAGATGTCTTAGAAATCAGGAAAAGTCTAATTCCAAAACTGAAAGAAGCTAGGGAAGCAGGAAAATACGCAGTCCTAAAATACGATCAACTTTTAATAGAAGAGAAATCAGTACCCGAGAAGAACAAAGAAAAAAGGAAAAGGGTCCCCTCTTCACCCCCACCTACACCACCAACTAACGATGCCCACTATAACAGAGACTGCGAAGAAACAAACATAACACAACCCACCAAACTTTCAAGAATGAATGCATTCGAACTAATTAAAAACAGGAAAAAGCCACAGGCAGAAGAAACTAAATCAAAAAACTAATAAATCGCGGTAGCCGGGAAACGGAAAGCAATACTAATAAAACTAACAATCAAGCAAAGCATAACACAATATTCCTCAATACGGTTGGTCACCGCGAGGAATTAGACCATCACCCTCTAACAAGAACAAAAAACAAAAGGAATGAGAACAAACTATACATAGCAACTCTAAATACCAGAACTTTACGAACACCAGAATCTTTATCGGAACTCGAAGAAGCATTAAAGGACCTAAAATGGAACATTTTGGGAATCAGTGAAATGAGAAGAACAGGAGAACGTATTGAAGAGCACAAGGACTTCGTGTTATTTAACAAAGGAGATACCGAAGGACAAGGAGGGGTCGGATTCATAGTTAATAAGCACCTCAAAGAATACATAATAGAATTCATTGGAATTAATGACCGAACTGCTATACTCAACATCAAATTACCTAGCTTCAAAAAAACATGGACAATTATCCAAGCCTATGCTCCCACGGAACAAGCAAAAGAACTTGAACATGAATCTTTTTACAATGAACTATCCCAAGCTATTATAAGTAATTACTCAAAAAACATAATCGTACTAATGGGAGATTTTAATGCTCAAGTGGGAATAAAACAATGTAATGAAGAATATGTGTTAGGAAACTTTGGCTACGGCAAAAGAAGCAAAAATGGACAAAGGCTGGTTGAATTCTTATTAGAACACAATCTAACCCTCCTAAATAGCATTTTTAAGAAAAACAAAAACAACAAGTGGACTTGGATCTCTCCAGGCGGGAATCATAGAAACGAAATAGACTATATTATAAGCAGCCACCCAAATCTATTTACGGACACAGCAGTTATATCAAAATTAAACTTTAATACCGACCACCGCATGGTAAGGGCGTCATTCAAGACTATACCACCCAAACAATCCAGAAAGTTTGCTATACATGACACACTCCCGACATGCAGCACAGAACCCAACAAAAGAATGGAGAATTCCTTGTCATCACTCAGCAGAGAACTATCAGAAACAGATACAATAGATGTAAAAACAAGTTACAACAAATTACAAAACAACATTACATGTCAAAAAGAACAAAAACGACCACAACATAAATATAATTTAAGTAACTCAACACTACAACTTATAAATGATAGAAAAAGTTTACTTGACTGCAAAGTAAGGAAACAGAACATTCAAAAAATAACTGACTTAAGCAAAAAAATCAAAGAAGGTATAAAAAAGGACAGGAAAGTTAAAAGGTTGCAAACTCTAGAAAAACATATAGCAAGAACAGGAGGAACTAGAAAAGCTTTAAAGGAACTCCGAGAATCAAACCAATGGATCCCGAAATTGAAAAACAACCAAAAAAATGTAACAGACCGAAAGAACATAAATAGAATAGCTACAAAATTCTACCGCAATCTATATTCTAACCAAGACCCCAATACACATGTAAGTCAAGAAACCCTAAATTATAATCTGCTCTTAGTGAACCCAGAACCTGACATATTACCCAGTGAAACTAGGAAAGCCATACTAAGCCAAAAGTTAGACAAAGCACCAGGTCCTGATAAAATCACAAACGAACTACTGAGAGGAACCATAGAAGAACTGGTCCCCATTCTAACTAAAATCTTCAACGGCATCCTGAGATCGGGACAGGTTCCAGAACAATGGGAGACATCCCACATCATTCTTATACATAAGAAAGGAGAAAGAGATGACATAGGGAACTACAGACCGATAAGTTTGATGTCTAACATATATAAAATCTTTTCCAAAATAATTTTGAACCGAATAAGCAATACACTTGATGAAAACCAACCGAAGGAACAAGCTGGCTTTAGAAAAAACTTCTCCACAACAGATCACATTCACACAGTCAAGCAAATTATGGAAAAATACAATGAGCACAACAAACCGCTATATATGGCTTTTATCGATTATTCTAAGGCATTTGACAGCATTAGCCACACAGCCATATGGGAAAGCTTACAGAACCAAGGAATCCCGACAGTGTACATAAACACCATTAAAAACATTTACTCTAACAGTAAGGCAAGAGTACAAATGGAAACCTTGGGTGAAACATTTCAAGTAAAAAGAGGCGTCAGACAGGGCGACCCGATGTCTCCAAAGCTGTTCTCCGCGGTGCTGGAAAACATATTTCGAAAGCTAACATGGGACCAACATGGATTAAATATAGACGGTAAAAAACTAAACCATCTTAGATTCGCTGATGATATTGTTTTATTTGAAGAGCAACCAGGGAGCCTAGAAAAAATGATACAAGAACTAAATACAGAGAGCAAGAAAGTGGGCTTATCTATGAATATAAACAAAACGAAGCTATTAACAAATTCAAACAAATATGAAATAAAAATTAACAACCAACCCGTTGAATATGTAGATGAATATATCTATTTAGGACAAATCATCTCACATACAGACACAACTACAAAAGAAATAAAAAGACGAATAGCTAACGGATGGAAGAGATATTGGTCACTGAAAGAGATCATGAAATCCACAGATCTGAGTACTGGTATCAAAAGGAAGGTCTTCAATACCTGCATTCTCCCATGTATTACATACGGGTGTGAAACTTGGGCTCTCACAAAACATCACAGAAACATGCTGGAACACTGCCAAAGAGCTATGGAACGAAGTATGATAGGTATTAAGAAACAAGATAAGATACGAAACACTGTCATAAGAAGTAAGACTAAAGTCACAGACATACTCTCTAGAATAGATAGTTTGAAGTGGAGATGGACTGGACACATGATACGTGATAAACAAGAAAAGTGGAGCAACATCATAACTGACTGGTACCCTAGAGATGGGAAAAGGAACAGAGGAAGACAAAGCAAGAGATGGGAAGACGAACTAAAATTAACAGCAGGCTCAAAATGGAGAAGGGTTGCAAGAGACAGAGTACAATGGAAATTGTTAGAGGAGGCCTTTGCCAAGAGGCACACTGAATTCAGAGATATCTTATAACTTAAAGATAAGAGTTAACCACAAAGTCAAAGAAACAGTTCAGGATAAGAGGCTTATTATTATTATTATTATAAGTACAGAAAATATTTTGATTGTATAAGTTAATAGGGTCTATGCTTTTCCTTCACATTGGTAGACTTGGACTCACCAGCTGCACGACGGCGTGCCCGAGGTGCTCAGCCTCGCCCTTGGCGGCGACCCGCAGCGGCTCCAAGCGCTCCAGCATCTCCGTGCAGCTGTTCTCCAGCTGTTCCGAGTAGCCTACCAACACCGGGATCGCACACCATCGATTATTTTACAATGATATTTTAAAAAGATATCAAAAATTCTTAAAAAAAAAAAAAACATATACACGTATGAAACGCTTTGGCAGAGCGCAAGAAAATACATGTAAATATGACTTTTATAGTCGATTTGTTTGGTGTCCTCCGAGAGCTTCAAGATTTTTTTTTTGCAATATATGCCTTGATTTTCAATTTCAAACCGTACAACGATGCTAATCATACATATACATTTATTTAATGTATTTATTTTAGTTGAAACTGACTGACCGCATATCATACTAACTTTTTCCCGCGACTTAATCCGCGTGGTAGTCGAAAACAGACATCAAAGAGGTTAAAACGAATAAATCAAGGTGACCTGAAATTTCTTCCAAGAAAACACGTTGTCCCATACAAACATTGCAACCCCCTTTTCACCCCGTTAGGGGTAGAATTTTCAAAAATCCTTTCTTATCGAATGCCTACGCCACACCCTCCAAGTTTCAGGTCTTTACGACCAGCGGTTTAGGCTGTGCGTTGATCTGTCAGTCACGCATTCAGGACAAAGTATTTTATATCTCGAGTTGAGTTTTATATCTAACAAATCAATGATGATTAAAAATTATTACAAATGTCTATAAGAAGAAAAAAAAATTATCACCCGATTCGAAGTGTTTTTAATACTTAAGTATTAAACATTACCTTGCAACGTGTTGGCCTTCCTCGGCTGCAGCTCCTGGCCGACGGCCTGTATGGCGGCCTGGTCCAGCTCGCGCTGCTGCCTGTGCAGCGTCTCCAGCGCCGCCAGGCACTCGCGCTGGCCGGGCGCCTTCTCGCTGAGGGCAGAGAGGAGCACTCAGCATCCGTGACGCTTTCATGATCGGAACAGAGAGGTTGGGTCTTGTGGATTGGGAGTTGATGCTTTCCGCCAAGGAGAATGGTCAATTTAGTCTTCCTTTATGCTGATAGAAGAGGTATATTTTTAATGAGGTCCATTTAGCGAGTCAGTTGCTCATAGCTTTAATTTCAAAATCGGAGAGGTCCACGTCTCGGTAAAGAAAAGGAGGCTATGTTTACTTATGTGCATTTTTAGGTGGGATGAAAGAGATCAATGTAACTTTCATTCACGAATCAGTTCCATTTTTCAGTAAGGGAAACAAAACTTGGCTTTATTTGCCAAAAATAGAGATTATAAATATAAAAAAGTGACATTTTCCGCCTCCCGTCAATTTCACGCCTTCGCATACTCCGCGAAAGTTTCTTGGTGAATTCCCAGGAAAGTTTGACACGTATAGAACCTGCATATGGGGCATTTCATATGAAGCGGACAGGAAAAAAAAATGAAGTTAGGAAATTTGTTTATATGCGGGTTATTTATACCTCTAGTAGGTATGAAAGTGAAAACGTAATATTTTTCTTCTACGATGTCTATTTTTAAAATTATGGGTCCTTAAAAAATAGTCATAATCAAAATTTTGATGTTTAAGATTTAGTTTTACGAATGGGGAAAAAATACAAAAAACTATTAAACTTGACGTTTTGTATAGGTGTTTTGTTGCTCTTTTTGATAAAGAAACTATTTTTGGAAAAAACAAAAAAACAGATGTACAAAACTGGAAGTGAAAATTTCAAAACAAATTTCAGCTCAATATATCGCCGTTATTTTTTGATTACGTAAAAAAATAAAAAAATACGTGTCCAATAT
The DNA here is from genome assembly GCA_907165275.2 of Zygaena filipendulae. Taxonomy (NCBI): domain Eukaryota; kingdom Metazoa; phylum Arthropoda; class Insecta; order Lepidoptera; family Zygaenidae; genus Zygaena; species Zygaena filipendulae. The sequence goes on along the minus strand of OU015677.1, from coordinate 4,894,304 downwards.
TTTTTAATAATCTACAAGACGGACTAAAAAATAAAAATTAGTCCACATGCCCGTCCATTGGGAACAGAAAGCTCCGCTTGGCTACGCTTCACTGTTAAGCTTTAGCGGTTACCGTATGTTGGTGACGAGCCCCTTGATGCTGTCGGAGACGGTCTTGCTGTGGTGCGCCAGCGCCTGCCACTGCGCGCGCTCGCCGGGCGCCGGCAGCAGCGCGCGCGCCGCCTCCAGCATGGCGCACGAGCCCGATATTATGCTCCTAAAGCGGACGCACAAACAACGAGTCAAACCTCCGACATTATATTTATTTATTTATTGGTTTGCCAACAGATTTAGATTATAAAATATTGTTTACTAAGCGTCTAAGCCATTGCCCGCTGCCCTACAAAGTCCCACCCGTACTTCAACTCTATACGCTATCAAGTCATCCGAATTTGTAGTCTTTTTTTTCTAGCGCAATGTGCGACACACAATATATTTAGAGGTGATCGTTGCTTGAGTCGGTTGTTGAATGGTGTCAATCATAAATTAATACAGATTATAAACTACTAGCTGTCCCGCGTCGTTTCACCCGCGATAATTTCGGAGTTCCCGCGGGAATTGCGGATTATAAATATAGCCTATGTTATTCAGGGATAATTTAGCTTTCTAATGGTGAAAGAATTTTTGAAATCGGGCCAGTAGTTTTTGAGTTCAATCGTAACAAACAAACAAACAAAAAATCAAATCTTTCCTCTTTATAATATTGGTATAGCTATAGAAAAATACAAAATCATAAATTAAAACAAAAAACGAGCCGCCCGCACGTGTGCACCCAAGCCGCCTGCACGAGTGCACCCAAGCCGTCTGCACGCGTGCACCCAAGCCGTCTGCACGCGTGCACCCAAGTCACCCCCACGTGTGCACACAAGTCACCCCCACGCGTGCACACAAGTCACCCCCACGTGTGCACACAAGTCACCCCCACGCGTGCACACAAGTCACCCCCACGCGTGCACACAAGTCACCCCCACGCGTGCACACAAGTCACCCCCACGCGTGCACACAAGTCACCCCCACGCGTGCACACAAGTCACACCCACGTGTGCACACAAGTCACCCCCACGCGTGCACACAAGTCACCCCCACGTGTGCACACAAGTCACCCCCACGTGTGCACACAAGTCACCCCCACGCGTGCACACAAGTCACACCCACGTGTGCACACAAGTCACCCCCACGCGTGCACACAAGTCACCCCCACGTGTGCACACAAGTCACCCCCACGCGTGCACACAAGTCACCCCCACGTGTGCACACAAGTCACCCCCACGCGTGCACACAAGTCACCCCCACGTGTGCACACAAGTCACCCCCACGCGTGCACACAAGTCACCCCCACGCGTGCACACAAGTCACCCCCACGTGTGCACACAAGTCACCCCCACGCGTGCACACAAGTCACCCCCACGTGTGCACACAAGTCACCCCCACGTGTACTCGCACCCACCTGCCGCACTCGAGGATGGCGTCCTGCGAGCGGCGCGCCTGCGGCGAGATGCGCGCGGGCACGCTCGCGAACTCCGGGCTGTCCGCGAACTGGCACAGCCCGCGCACCGCCTCCTGCAGCGGGCCCGTCGCCGCCGCGCAGCGCGACCGGTTCGCCTGCACGCACGCACACACACACGTCACACATAGTATATGTACACACACACGCACGTCGACAAACTGCGGTGAGAACCAGCGCTTTATGCGACACTTCGTGATTTTATTGTTAAATGCAGTACTCATATTTAAAGTTAAGTGATAGTGTGATGTGAAACAAAGATATAATATTATGATCGCCGCTAAATAAAAATAAACTAATCTCTGACCGTTGCCGTCGTAATTCGCAAGGAAAAATAAATATGTATCCGGCTAGAAGGACCAAGAAGACAATAACTGAGACCCTGCGCACTCACACAATCGACATAATAATATTCGCGATTTTGAACATCACCATCATCATATCAGCCAACAGACGTCCACCGCTGAACGAAAGCCTCTCCCAGAGATCTCATCCAACCGGATCCCACAATCTGCATCAGCTTGTGGCTCCACCGAGTTCAAGTTTAAAGTAATTTATTTTCCTGTTTAGGCCTGGACCTGGTTGTCGTAGATTGCACACCAAGTCTGCCCCCCACAGACGCCTCCAAAAGCCGTTAACTCCGGAGCAATGTGGGCGTACACTGCTCCCAACAGCTGAACGTATTCACAGAAGCTCTTACCTCGCTGTAGTCGGTGTCTAGAGCCTTGATCTCCTTGACGAGCGCGGCGGTGGAGTTGGCGACGTCCTTGGCGGCCTGCACGAAGTGGCGCTTCGCCTGCGGCTCGGGCGTGCGCCCGGAGGCGACGCGGCACGCGTTGCACAGCGCGCTCGTGTGCTTGGCGATCACGGTCGCCGCCGACAGCACCTGCGGTCGACGAGCGAGTTCAATATGCGGCCCCCTGCTCGACTCACCGGGCCGATCAATGTGAACGTGACGGGAACTCGAGCGGAAATGGATGTCGATTTTATTTATTTATTTTAGCTGTTCACTACGGGAACTTCTTGATAAAAAATACTCTGCACCCCGACAATGTTATGCAAAATTTTATGATGATCGGTTGAGCAGTTGAGCTACTAAGGCGTGAAAGCGTAATAAACACACAAACAAATTCTCACATTTATAATAAGGATTGAACGATAATATTTTTTTGAAACACAATGTAAATAACATCAGAAAATAATATTAACATCTGTATGGACTTTGATTTCTTGACGCCATTTTCGCAGCACCGACGAAAAAAAGGGTAAAAAAAAAACGGGAAAAGGACTTTTAGCGGCATTTGAGCAAAATGGACGTTAGTTATTTCTTTGTTTTAGAAATCAGTTTATCGTGATTTATATTGCGTAAACGTGGTGGAATTTGTATAATAGTGATCCATTAGTGATGAACAGTGAGTGGAAACAGTGAAATAAGATGAAAAGGGGTGTTCAAGGAGGTCATCGTTTTACTATATAATTTCCTACAGAGTGTCTCAAAGGTCCAATTGTGAAGAGTTGCAGTAAAGCATCGAAATGCATTTCGATGTAAATAACTTCAGAAAAGAAACACATCTGAACTGGCTGTATGGACTTAGATTCCTTTGCCTTCTTTAAAAGGTGTAAAATAAAAAAATGGCTGCTCGTGCGCCCCGCCCACCTGCTGCTGGTTGGTGGCCGGGTCGGCGAGCGCGCGGCACGCCTGCTCGATGGCGACGGCGGCGCGCGCGAACTGCGCCTGGTCCACCAGCCCCGGCCGGCCCGCCGCGCTCGTCTCGTCCGACACCGCCACCTGCGCACACCGACACCGACACTCACACCCCAAGCAAGCGAACAGGCTGAACTTCCCCCCCCCCCCCCACTACTACAGCTTGCACTTCATACATGCGAACAGGTCAGACTCCACCCCTGCTGCTTGGGTGCGCACGCGCCAGGTAAAATGCAAACCTTGGAGCTTATACATACAATTTGTAAAAAAAATTCGGAACCTGACTCCTTTTCCTTTAATTTTGGACAGGTACAATCCGTTCCTACCTATGTTGACTTCCTTTTCTTTCTTTCTTTATAATTATCATTTATTTCCACTCACCGAGTACTAAAATCCCCGCCCTGTCCCCATGCTGACTTCTTTTTCTTCCCTTCTATTCCTATACCTGTCACTCCTCGTCACTCACCACTCCCTCTTCTTTCCTTCTATCTCTCTACCTGTCACTCCCCGTCACTCACCACTCCCTTTTCTGTCCTTCTATCTCTCTACCTGTCACTTCCCGTCACTCACCACTCCCTTTCTTTTCTTTCTATTCCTCTACCTGTCACTTCCCGTCACTCACCACTCCCTTTCTTTTCTTTCTATTCCTCTACCTGTCACTTCCCGTCACTCACAACTTCCTTTTCTTTCCTTCTATCTCTCTACCTGTCACTCCCCGTCACTCACCACTCCCTTTTCTGTCCTTCTATCTCTCTACCTGTCACTTCCCGTCTTATCTTATCTTATCTTAATAAATGGGGCAGGCAGACAAAGCCTCGGCACTTCGACCCTTGGGATCTTTTGTGCCATCCCCACCCTGTGATCCTCCCTCTACTCCCTAAAAACCTCGGCGGCGAAGGCTAGTGTGCAGTGGAGGGGTAGGAACCTAAAGTCCTCTGGTTCCGGGTAAGCCGTCCCCAGGAGGGCCATACGTTTGCGAGCCAGGGCGTCGCACTCGCACATAAGATGTGCCATTGTTTCCACCTCTATACCGCACTTTCTGCAGGATGGGTCGCTGGCCAATCTCATCTTCGTGAGGTGCTCCCTAGTCCCGAAGTGGCCTGTAAGCACACCAGTAATTAGGCGGGCCTGATTGCGACTCAGTAGAAGTATGTTGCGTGATAGTTTCACATCAATATTGTCGCCGATGAAGCGTTTAGAATGCCTAAGACCCGTAGACAGTGACCACTCTTGTGTGTGTCTTTTCCGGGCATTTTGGCGTATTGCCTTTTTCACAGTGTTGTCAGAGATCCCCACAAATGGCTCCGGTCCAAAGAAGGTCTTGTCTGATCCTGCCCTAGCCAGTTCATCTGCAAGTTCATTGCCTTGTATGCCTACATGACCTGGAACCCAGATTAGTCTGACCTGGTTGTTAGTGCCCAGTTTATTTAGTGCGCGGACGCATTCGTGCACCAACCTTGACTCCACTCTACATGATGTTACAGCTTTTAACGCTGCTTGGCTGTCTGTAAGTATGTAGATGGACTTTCCTTTTGTTTCGCTTTTAATGTTTTCTTTAACACAGCTTATTATGGCGTAGGTTTCTGCTTGAAAAACTGTTGCGAATCTTCCCATGCTTTGGGTAGATCTGAAATGTTCAGCATAGACCCCCGCCCCTGTGCCTGTGCTCGTTTTAGAGCCATCTGTATACCAGATGAGGTTCTCCATTTCTGGTTTCCGTATGCCTTGTTTCCATTCTTCCCTACTTGGGATTTGGACTTTGTAATTCCTTTTGAATGAGTAGACGGGGTTCATCTTGTCGCTACCCATGCTCATCAGTCCGTCAATGTCGTTGTTGACATCCAATTTCGTATGCATGGTTAGCGGAATAGAACTACTCCACGCTCCAGCCACGACTAATCTGTCACTTCCCGTCACTCACCACTCCCTTTCTTTTCTTTCTATTCCTCTACCTGTCACTTCCCGTCACTCACCACTCCCTTTCTTTTCTTTCTATTCCTCTACCTGTCACTTCCCGTCACTCACAACTTCCTTTTCTTTCCTTCTATCTCTCTACCTGTCACTCCCCGTCACTCACCACTCCCTTTTCTGTCCTTCTATCTCTCTACCTGTCACTTCCCGTCACTCACCACTCCCTTTCTTTTCTTTCTATTCCTCTACCTGTCACTTCCCGTCACTCACAACTTCCTTTTCTTTCCTTCTATCTCTCTACCTGTCACTCCCCGTCACTCACCACTCCCTTTTCTGTCCTTCTATCTCTCTACCTGTCACTTCCCGTCACTCACCACTCCCTTTCTTTTCTTTCTATTCCTCTACCTGTCACTCCTCGTCACTCACCACTCCCTCTTCTTTCCTTCTATCTCTCTACCTGTCACTCCCCGTCACTCACCACTCCCTTTTCTGTCCTTCTATCTCTCTACCTGTCACTTCCCGTCACTCACCACTCCCTTTCTTTTCTTTCTATTCCTCTACCTGTCACTCCTCGTCACTCACCACTCCCTCTTCTTTCCTTCTATCTCTCTACCTGTCACTCCCCGTCACTCACCACTCCCTTTTCTGTCCTTCTATCTCTCTACCTGTCACTTCCCGTCACTCACCACTCCCTTTCTTTTCTTTCTATTCCTCTACCTGTCACTTCCCGTCACTCACCACTCCCTTTCTTTTCTTTCTATTCCTCTACCTGTCACTTCCCGTCACTCACAACTTCCTTTTCTTTCCTTCTATCTCTCTACCTGTCACTCCCCGTCACTCACCACTCCCTTTCTTTTCTTTCTATTCCTCTACCTGTCACTCCTCGTCACTCACCACTCCCTCTTCTTTCCTTCTATCTCTCTACCTGTCACTCCCCGTCACTCACCACTCCCTTTTCTGTCCTTCTATCTCTCTACCTGTCACTTCCCGTCACTCACCACTCCCTTTCTTTTCTTTCTATTCCTCTACCTGTCACTTCCCGTCACTCACCACTCCCTTTCTTTTCTTTCTATTCCTCTACCTGTCACTTCCCGTCACTCACAACTTCCTTTTCTTTCCTTCTATCTCCCTACCCATCACTCCCCGTCACTTCAATCTTTCCCTTTCTTTCTCCCTACCGGTCACTCCCCGTCACCCACCACTCCCCCTAGTCTCTCCCCACCCCCCACCGGCCCTCGGCGCCACTCACCAGGTAGGCGGCCTGCGCGGTGCAGTCGACGAGCCCCAGCACCGCGGAGGCGACGCCCCCGACGGCGCGCGCGAACTGCTCGTGCTCGGAGCGCTTCACCGAGCTCGCCATGCCGGACATGCCCTCGCCTGCGCGGACGCACATAGCGTGCACATTATAATACATCTTATCTTAATAATAAATTCACGTGTCACGTTGTTTGTCCGCGATGGACTCCGAAACTACTGAATCGATCGTGATGAAATTTCGTCACTATATTGTATTTGGCCCAACTTAAATTATATAATATAACTAGTTTTCCCCCGCGATTTCAACCGCGTTAATTTTGGAGATACCGCGGGAATTTTGGGATGATTATACGGAATTCTGGAATAAAAAGTACCCTATGTCCTTTTCTGTACTCCTGAAAATGTTTATGCAAAATTTTGTGAAGATCGGTTGAGCCATTAAGGCATAAAAGCGTAACAGACACATAGTCAGACAGAGTTACCTTCGCATTTATAATGTTACCCTACTAACATTATAAAGTAGTATAGATACTTAAGTAGTATAGATACTTAATACAGAGCAGTGTGCTGAAGTATTATTATTGAACAGTGTAGAATGGTGCAGAACAGTGTAGATAGATAGATAAACTTTTTATGAAACACCATGAAGAACAATTGTACAACTAATTAGTATAACAATAGGCGGTCTTATCGCTCAAAACGATACACGAGATAGTGTAATGTAGTGGTGTAGAACAGTGTAGTGTCGTGTATAGTGCATAATAGTACAGGGCACAGCAGTGTAGTGCGGTGCAATGTACCACAGAACAGTGTAGAGCAGTTGTAGTGCAGTGCGGTGCCGGTGTGCTGTAGTGTACTCACTGAGCCCCTTGCTCTGGTCGACGACGGCGTCGAGGCAGGCGAAGTAGCCCAGCTCGGAGACGGGCTCGGCGGGCGCGTCCAGCAGCACGCGCGCCGCCTCGATGCTGCGGATGGCGGCCGCGCACTCCTTCTGCCCGGGCGCCGCCTCCGTGCACACGTCCACCTGGTATTGTACAATATCGTGAGTAAATTGCGCTGCGACTCCGACGGCTGCTTCTCCGCCTCCGTCTGCGGCGGGGGGAGAGAGCCAGAGACACGTTACTATTGTACATGGGCAAGTGGCAATCAACCCGGTATACAAGGCGCGCGCCACGCACGCAGCGAGCGATGCATCAGCTGGTCCGCTCGATCGAGGTCATTGACCTTAAGATACCGGCGCGCGGCGATGTGTGTATACAAGCGATTGAGCGGCGAGCTCCTTCACAGGTTGTTTTTTTTTTATCAATTTTTTATTTTATTTTATGAACATGTTTATAACGGTGTATACTTTGAACCCTGTAAATATTTGCAGCTAATTTTACCACACCTTATCTATACATATATATGTAAAATGCTTCGTCCTGAATGACTGAGGGATCAACGCACAGCCTGAACCGCTGATCGTAGAGACCTGATACTTGGAGGGTGTGTTCTTTTTATGACGTAGGCATCCGATAAGAAAGGATTTTTGAAAATTCAACCCCTAAGGGGATAAAAAGGGGTTGCAAAGTTTGTATGGAACAATTCCGCGGAAACTTCGAAATTATCGCGATAGTTCCTCATAGATAGTCAACTTGGTTGACGATATTTCCGCTTCCTCTTGGATTTCCCTTGACGTGGCACTCACCAGCCGGTTGATGCTCTCAGTGACAGCCCTGGCGGCGGCGGCCAGCTGGTTCTTGGCGTTGGGGCGCGACAGGTCCTGCGCAGGGGAAACCAACCATTCAAATACACTTGTACGACAAATAGGAGAGAGGCGATCACCCACATGTACATATAGTATCACTTAAACCTATCTTGTAATAAATAAATAAAAAAATAAAAAAAAAAGTGGCGACGCGTCGTCACGCCAACAGCCGGCTTGACCCACCGCATTAGATGTTTCACATCACATCAACAATGGGCATGATGACTAAATTAGAATTTTTAGTCCGTCTTGTAGATGAATAAAAAATATTGGACACCTATTTTTCCTTTTTTTTTACGTAGGTAATAAAAAAATAACGGCGAAACATTGAGTTGAAATTCCGAGTGACGTCACACCTAGGTACACTTTATGCTTAGTTATGACGTCACCACCCCACTCCTTAACTTTAATGCGTTGTATCTATGATTTTTTTTCCATAATCCGAAAAAGAATTCCGAATTTTTATTTTTTATTCCTTGTCCTTCATGTCCATTGTTGTAATTATCGATACACCGGGGTGTGCCGTTTATCTTTCTGGTCCTTCGAGCCGGACAAGACGACAAGTTGAGTGAGCTCTCCGCCGCAACGCATCGTACGCACCTGGCTGACAGTTTTGGCCGTCCCGAGCAGCGAGGACGAGTTGACGGTGACGGACTTCATGGAGTTCACCATCATGGAGCGCGCCTCGCGGTCCTGCGGGGGAATTGGAATTACGCAAATGGACATAGATAAGCAATAGTGTGTTAATCCACATTGAAGAAATTTTGAGTAAATCGTGTTTTATAATTATAGCGCCATTTTGTTTCAACTTTTTTTTTATGTTCAACATGTTTTTAAATATTTCATCAATGTAATAAGGCAAACACAATTAAAAACGTTCTCTAATTTGCAATAAATAGTTCTGTATCAATAACTTAATTTTGTGGGTTAACATGTTATTGCTTATCTGCGTCCAAATGCTTAGGCGTTAGTATACTTATACAGTACCCACCACTCGGTCGTAAACTAAGCCAGTGACTGTACCATGGAAACCCGAGAACTGATGTAATACATATATTATATACAGGACGTCCCGTAAATTGACGTCAAGCCAGAGCCAGGTGATAGGCTAAGTCATAACAGCTGTTAACAGAAAAATATAAAAATTTGCTATGCCTATTTAAAAAAAAAGGACATAACTTTGAAGAATAATTTTGAAAACTTAACTGGCAAAAACGTAATATTTTCTTTTGGACAGAACAAATGGCTGTAAATTTTAAGCAGTAGTTTTCAGAAACACTATTCCGGATTACACAATAAGAAGAAAATTGAAAAAAAGTTAAGGTTTGTAATTTTTATAATTTTTACAAATGACCATTTTTTTAAGGGACACCCTGTATATACTTTGTGTTTGTAAATACATACCTACTTAGGATAAATATTAAACTACCCGAACTCATAATAAAGACATTTGCTCTGACGTCGTGTGCACACCGACTCGGACGAGTCAAGTAATGGCGGAACATACCCCATAAGAAATTACTTTTAAGCAATAAGGCCGCCCTTTGTTGCCTGTATTCCCCCACCATGTATTTCATTTTTTTTTCTGGTGACAATAAAGAATAGGCTATTTGACTATTTTTTTTATTTTTAGCCCGCGTCGTGTGGATTCATAAAAAATATTAGACACGTATTTTTTCTTTTTTCACGTAAGCAAAAAATAACGGAGATTTCGACTCAACGTGAGTCGAAATGTCGCGTGACGTCACAAGCAGGCGCAGTTTTTAGCTGCGTATGACGTTACGAGCCCCCACTCCCATTAATTTTCATAAAAATTTGAAAAAGCAAAAAATACGTGTTCATTATTTTTTATTAATTTAATTACAAGCTTGACGGACTACATGGACGCAGATAGGCAATAACATGTTAACCCACAAAATTAAGTAAATGATACAGAACGCTTCATTGAGAGTTAGAGAACGTTTTTTAATTATGTATTCAAATACCAACAATATGTTGAGCAAAAAAAAAAAAACGTTGACACAAAATGGCGCTATGATTTTAAAACACAATTTACTCGAAATTTCTCCAGTGTGGATTAATACACTATTGCTTATCTATGTCCAAATAGAATAGAAAAAAAAAGTAGTCAAATAGCCTATATATTTTGTATATGTATCCGTATCGCCCTCACGTCGGTCTGGCCGGCCATCTCCATGGAGACGGCGAGCAGCCGGTTGAAGCTGTCGCCGTAGTGGCGGCCGGCGTGCGCGAGCGCCGGCGCGCGCTCCACCGCCTGCACCACGCGCGACGACGCCTCGCTCAGCCCCACCGCCGCCGAGTTCAGCTCCGACTGCAGCTCGCTGCGCACCAACCCACAATAGTACGAGAGCCCAAGAGGGGATTTGTGGATTTACTAAAGCGCGTCAGATGAACATAAAAGGGGGGTAACCTTGCACCATGTTGAGTACCTCCACCAAATACAGGCCCTCTACACTGGAGGGTGCGTCTAGGATAACCGATCAGATTAGTAAAATAATCCGTCACGTTCAAATCGTCAGATTATTCATATACACACTTCTCAGCATATAATTAACCCACCATATCTTAATCTGGCGCGCTCGAGTTTTTTTAACATTTTTTACACTGTTTTTTTTTTACATTTTTGAAAGCCTGTAGAAGCTAAACCCACAAGTGAATGAAAAAACATCATATAACCTTATTTTGTTTCTACCTCCTAATCTTCAAAACCCAAAAGATCCCCATTTAGCATCAGTATCTCCCATACTACAACGCAACGGTCATATTAGTAGATATAGTAACAAATAGAGCTGTTTCTCCTCAAAGATATTGCCATAGGGTAACCATAATCTAGACATAAGTACTTGAAGATAAAACTGAGTTTTTTGTGACCCGACATATTTACCTCTTTTTAAAGTTTTTTACAACTATCAATATGATTGATCAGACAGCGTGAGTTTCGCATGTATAATAATAAATATGGATTCAAATAACTCACCCGTAACTCCTGTCGGACGGCGGGAATTCCCCCGAGTTGAGTATGTTCAGGGTCTCGTTGATATTCTCCATGGCCACGTCGAGCTCGGTGCGGGAAGGCACCGCTTGCATCGTTTGCTCTAGGCCCTGCGAGAACCAAAGAGAAAAGAATATATCATTCCCCGCGGTTTCGCTTGCGGAAACGGTACTAGTTTTTTTTTATTGTAATTTTGGTTTTTTAAGTTTTTTTTTTTATTTATTTTTACTGCGGTTCCGGCTGAAAACCAGCGCTGCCTCACACTGTTCAGTGTGTGAGATAGCATTATGCTGAGCCGGGAACAATTTTGTAGGTACTGTTGCAGTTATAATATTTTGTGTTGGTTGGCAAATAAATTTATTTTCGTTCTTCTTTCTTTCTTTCTTTCTTCTTACTACTAGTAAGTAAAACATAATGTATTTTAATGACCTGTAAACATGTTCAGCAAAAAAAACTTTGTACTTTGGAGATACCACATGAATTCTGGGATACAAAGTACCCTATGTCCTTTTCTGTACCTCTGACAACGTGTGTACAAAATTTCACGATGATCGGTTGAGCCGTTCAGGCGTGAAAGCGTAACAGACAAACAAGTTACTTTTGCATTTATAATGCTAGCTGTGCCCTGCGGTTTCACCCGCGGTAATTTCGGAGTTCCCGCGGAAATTCCGGGATAAAAAGTACCTTAAGTCCTTCTCTGTACCCCTGACAACATGCATACTAAATTTCATCCAAATCCGTTCAGCCGTTTTTGCGCGACTGAATAACAAACATCCAAACATCTAAACATCCACTTTCAAATATATATATTTTTTTATGTCATAGAGGGCAAGCGGGCAAGTGGTACACCTGATGGTAAGTGATTACCGCCGCCCATGGACATCTGCAACACCAGAAGGCATGCAGGTGCGTTGCCGACCTGCGGAACTAGGATGCGCAACATGATAAAATTTTATCGAGCCATTTTATCGATTCTCGTCGACATAATATATCGTTTTGTCCACCAGTGGTAAAAAATGTTTAACCGAATCTAGTCTTAACTCAATACCCCACTACTGCACTTTTTTGCTTGGACGCCCACAAATATTTGTCGTGTCGACAATTTTATCTTTCGTTCGATAAACATATTATCATGTTGCGCATCCTAGCTCCGCTGGAATGGGGATGGGAAATTCATAATATTAGTAGGTATTATTACAGTACCGACCTGCGATATGTCATTAGCCATAGCCGTGATGGCGGCGGTGTCGATCTGCTCGCTCGTGTTGAGGTAGTGCTTCACGGTCTCCACCAGCGTCAGCGACGAGTGCAGCACCTGGCGGCCGGACGATATCGCCCTGTTGGCGGCGACACAAACATAATCATATCATAATCATAATCCACTTCACAACACACAGATCTACTTGATCCCACACTAAGCTATAAGCTTGTGTCGTGGAAACCAAGCAAACGTGGTATATACTACACATATTATTACATATATATTATACTATAGATATATATATACACACCCAGACTGGAAAATGGAACCCTGTGTTCATCACACAAAGTTCACCCCCACCGGGAATCGAACCCGGAACCTCTTGATTAGCGGGCAGGCATGGTGACCATTGCGCCAATCGGGTCGTCAAACATCCATTGCACTAAGCATACATGGAGCTATATGACGTCACGCGACATTTCGATTCAGGGTATGTTCCGCTATTACTGCGAGCACTTCGTTCCGTTATAACTTTCGGTATACTGCCGCAGTACGCGGTGTGATGTCATAATCGTGTGAGCAGTGTCATTGTCGAGGTAAGGTACTGTTAGTGGTTTGATCACGTGATCAACCTCTGACATAACTATAAAATGAATGACAGTATACTGGAATGCCTTCCGTTTTAAACAGTAACCAGCACAGCAAAGCATAAAGGAACGGCTTCTTAGTATACTGAATAGAGATTAAATAAATAAATAAAACTTTACAGTGCTCGCAGTGCATATCGGAACATACGCATTATAGGCAGGGCTGCGTTTCGAAACTAAACACTGGGTTTCGGTGTAAAAGAACTGGAGATGTCATGTGCTTGACAGTATACTTACACAAACACTGTACAATAAACACTGTCACCGACAGATGACAGTATACTTGACTAAGTTCCGTTAAAGAGTAACCAGTGCAGCTAACTATAGAGGACGGCTTCGCAGTATACTAAATAGGGATGTGGACTACTATTGAAAATCAAAATTCTAATTAGTCCGTCAGTTAGAAATTAAAAAAAACAATAGACACGTATTTTTTGCTTTTTTAAATAAATTAAAATATACAGAGATAAAGCGCATTAAAGTTTAGGATGAGGTGGTCGTGACGTCACTAACCGCAAAACCGCCATACAAACTGTCAGAATAGTGACGTCACGCTAAATAGGGATGTTGACAACTTTTGAAAATCAAAATTTTAATTAGTCCGTCTTTTAGAAAATTAAAAATCATTAGACACGTATTTTTTTATTTTTCAAATAAATGAAAATACACAGAGATAAAGCGCATTAAAGTTTAGGGTGGGGGCTCGTGACGTCACTTACCTCTACAAGCCGCCATACAAACTGCACTAGTTAGTGACGTCACTCGAAATTTCAACTCAATGTATCTCTGTTATTTTTTGATTACTTAAAAAAAGAAAAAATACGTGTCCAATATTTTTTATTAATCTACAAGACGGACCAAGAAAAAAAAATTAGTCAAATAGCCTATTTCAACTCAATATATCGCCGTTATTTTTTGATTACGTAAAAAAAGAAAAAAATACTTGTCCAATATTTTTTAATAGTCTACAAGACGGACTAAAAAATAAAAATTAGTCAACATGCCCATTGCCGTATCAGTGCTACCCGTAATAACGGAACATGTCCCCAGTGATCTGGCCAAGGGCGCGGCGCACGCACCTGTCGGCGGGCGCGTGCTCGTCGGGCGGGTGCGCGGCCGCGGCGCGCAGCCCGCCGCTGAAGTCGCGCAGCGCCTGCGCCAGGTCACCGGCGGCGCGCGCGCAGCCGCCCGCCTCGCGCGCGCGCAGCGCCGACACCAGCGCCGAGCTGGACGACGCCGCCGCGCGCGACGACGAGCGCATCGTCGACGACGCCCACTCCATCTGCGGCGGAGGGGATACTAAGTTCACGCTATCCGGCCCGAAGGACCAGGAGACGTATTTTCGAATCGCTCGAACTACTTTTCACACACGGCATCGCAAGATTTGCATGCGAACGCGTGAGCAAATATTTTTGAAAATCCATTTCACGTGAATTCTGCAACGAGTGGGTCAGACTACTGTTATTTGAATTCATCGATCAAAAGTTTGACGTTTAGTGGCATAACGTTGCTTTCAAGATTTGACATAACTGTAGTTTGACAACTACAAGAACGTTTCGATTCAAGTCTGATTGAGTACCAGTAAAATAAAATCTATGAAAGATAGCTTCAGGTTTTCAAATACTTTGCGTAAAATGAAACAAATCTAAAAAGTTTCAGAAAACAGCAATTCAAAAATATGACAAAATGGGATTCAGTGAATTTGAATTCACATGTAAACTGATTTCACTTAAGATATTCGAGCGATTGAAAAATACGGCCCCAGGCGGTTTGCAACAGCGAAAGTTCACGCCGTCCGGCCCGAAGGACCATATCGGCCACATATAGCTCACCGTCTGCCCCGGCAGCGGCCTCAGCTCGAGCGCGCGCGCCGCCTCCTCGTACTCGTCCAGCTCGGCCTGCAGCGACCTGATGATCTCCGCCGCCGCGTCCAGCTCCAGCCCCTTGCAGGATATGCGCGCCCGGCTCACCGCCGACCTGGGGACGCCAGGTGGAGGGTTACGAAAACAGAAAAAAAAACAATATTTTACTATCGACTGGCGCTAATTTCGGAGTTCCCGCGGGAATCCCGGGCTACAATGTAACCGATGACACTCGCAAATAACGCGACTTTCTATTCATAGAAGAATTTTCGAAATCGGCTCAGTAGATCCGTAGAGATTACCCCCTACGACCTTGACTAAATTTTTTTTTTAGTCCGTCGTGTAGATTAGTAAAAAGTATAGTACACGTATTTTTTTTTTACGTAGTCAATAAATAACGGTGATACATTGAGTTGAAATTTCGCGTGATGTCACAACCCGGTGCTTATACCGAATAATGACGTCACGAGTCCCCCACCCTAAACTTTAATGCGCTTTATCTATGTTTATTTTCATTAATTTGAAAGAGCGAAAAATACGTGTCTATAACTTTTTTTTGTCTGTAACTGACGGACTAGTTTTAATTTTCATCCCCTGGAGAATACCCAATTACCTAATTAATTATATGAAAACAAAAAGGCCGGGAACAAACAAACGAACAAGCAATAGTAAGTAGCAATAATATTTGTGCATTTATGTGTCTTAATTTTTTTTTTGTTTTAGTTTGTGTATTAAGCATATTATTGAATTACCTACGTATTATATATAAGTATTTTGTATGGTTAGTTTATGTTTAAGTTTGTTTATTGTGTATCTATTAACTATCAATAACTTACAAGCACCACCAAACACACTTTCTGCAGATCTTGAAGGTTGACTGGCAGAGAATGCCACAATGGCATTAAGTCCGCCTTTGGTACCATAATGTGCAATAAGTTAAAATAAATAAATAGTAAAAGTATATTTACCTGAGGTCGGCGCAGCTGGCGGTGAACTGGTGGGCGGTGTCGGCCAGCTGCTTGGCGGTGGGCGCGTCCGCGACGGTGGGCAGCACGCCGCGCGCCGCCTGCGACACGTGCCCGCTGGGCTGTGGGCGCGCAACGGCCAAGTGAGATACACTACTACTAGTACTACTAATATTACAAATGCGTGAGTAATGGGCATGTGGCCTAATTTTTATTTTTTAGTCCGTCTTGTAGATTATTAAAAAATATTGGACGCGTTTTTTTTCTTTTTTTACGTAATCAAAAAATAACGGCGATATATTGAGTTGAAATTTCGCGTGACGTCACTATTCGGACAGTTTGTATGGCGGTTTTAGCGGTTAGTGACGTCACGACCCCCTCACCCTAAACTTTAGTGCGCTTTATCTCTGTATATTTTAAATTATTTGGAAAAGCAAAAAATACATGTCTATTGTTTTTTTTATTTTCTAACTGACTGTTCATTCTGTCTGTCTGTCTGTCTGTTACGCTTTAATGCGGACCGATCATCATGAAATTTTGCATACACGTTGTCATGGATAAAGAGAAGGACATGGGGTGAAAGAATTTTCAAAATCGGCTCAGTAGACCCAGAGATGACCCCTACAACTTCACATACTCAGAAACTTTATATCTTTATAATATTAGTATAGACAATAGAACAAAGAAAATACATTAGACCAGCCCCCTTAGCCAAGTCGACAGTCTATTCTAGACTTTCGATGCGCTTTATCTATGTATATTTTCCATTGATTTGAAAAACCAAAAGTATACGTGTCCACCATTTTTTTATTATCTAACTGACGGACTAAATGGAATTTTGATTTATAGTGTAGTGGTGTAGTTGCGAAGCCTAAGTCGGCAACTCGAATGTGTGTGTGACCTACACGTGTGCATGCAAGCAGTAGTGTGTATGTGTGTGTGTGTGGGGGGGGGGGGATCGGTTCGCTCGCGGGTAGTAGGTCGCCACTGACCTGCAGCAGCGCCTCCGAGGCGGAGATGAGGTCGAGGTGCGCGGCCGGCGAGGGCCGGCTGGAGGACACGCGCGCCGCGTCCACCACGCGCGGCACCACCTCGCCCAGCGACCGGCACTCTTCCAACAGCGTCTCCTGTTCATAACAACACAAAAATAAACATAAAAAATAATCTTTAGACATAAAAAAAAACTTAACTTGGCGATTGTCGGCCGCCCTCAGAGTCGACTTTAATGATTACTTAGTTAAGTATAGATTTTTAAAACAAAACTCAATTTTTAAATCAGACAAGTTTAATAAATTAATGTTAATTGGCATTTAACTTATTAAGTTACTAGTTACTACTACTACTTATTAAGTATTTTTTGATTACCTAAGTAAAAAAAGAAAAAAATACGTATCCAATATTTTTTATTAATCTACACGACGGACTAAAAAATATATAGTCAAAATTGAATTCCAACGAACCTGTGAGTATTTGTTGGTGTTGTGCTGCGTCGCGTTGTGGGCCGAAGTGATCAGTTGAGTGGCGCTCGACGCCGCTTGGCGCGCCGTCTCCTGGTGCACCAAACACAAAACGCTTGACGTATTAACCAATTGTAACTACAATCCGGCTCGAAGGACAGCGAATTGGGACAAAAATTGCTAAAAAAAAAAATTAAAAAGTCCTTCGGTCCGGATTAAAAACATAGAAAGTGCTTAATAAACAACTGAGGAAGCTGAAATTCACCCGTATGAATTTCAGCCCCGTATTACGAGTACAAATACACTTGAATTTTTCAGACATTGTGAAAATGATAATGGAAGCTAGATAAAAATCCGATGCATAGTTGATAAGAACTAAGCTGACGAAACAAACAAACAGACATAAATAGTGTCCTGGGCCCATAACCTACTAATATGAATATTCGACTGACAACATGTATTTAATTACTTAAAATATATTTTAACCATGGAATATTCATATTAGCACGTTTAATAGAAAAGTATTGAAATTGACTCTCCTTTGCTAATATAGACTGGCAGGCCTCATTTGGGATTTTCCCCTCCTCACGAAAAAGCTGGCAACGAACCTGCAACCGCGCAATCTGCGAGCCCACGATGTCCTGCCCCTGGGCGTAGTCCACGGTGATGTAGCGCAGCTCCTCGGCGGCCTTGCGGAGAGCCTCCTGTTTCTCACGGTCCTGACAACACCAAAGAACACTGTAAGCCTTTCTTGTTTTAAATAAATAAATAAATAAATAAATAAATATAAAAAAATAAAAAACCATTGCAAAAAACATAAAAGTCATGTGTTTACATACATAACAAAAAAACTTAAAATTCCCACACGTGACGTCATAACTACGTATAAAGTGTACCAACGCGCGACGTCAAGCGACATTTTGAGTCAAAGTATCTCCGTTATTTTTTTGCTTACGTGAAAAATGAAAAGAGACATGTCTTATATTTTTTTATGAATTTACAGGACGGGTCAAAAACAAAAATTTAGTCAAATAGCCTAAAAAACGTTCGGCTCGGTGTGGACACTGAGCAAATAATCACTACATTTTAAGAGTCAGTACTTTCATACTAATCGCTGAACCGATCTAAGAAAGCATTTTGTGCCAACCTTACCAATGCAATGTATGACGCGCTCATAGGAATTTGGTCAAGTATTCCAAAGTTGGTAAGGAAGTTCGCGCATAGATCCATAGTAGCTTTTGCTTCAAGGGAGTATCGCTGGGCTGGGTGTGGAGTATGGAGTGTGGAGTGCGGAGTATGGAGTGTGTAGTGCGCTTGCGACTGACCTGCGGCGACGAGGCGCACTGGCGGGCGGCCTCCACCATGCGCGCGGTGGCGTCCGCCAGCAGCTTGGCGGCGGCCAGCAGCTTGCGCTGCGACTCCGACGGCTGCTTCTCCGCCTCCGTCTGCGGCGGTGCGGCGGGGGGAGAGAGCCAGACACACGTTACTATTGTATATGTAGACTAGCTGTCCCGCGCGGTTTCACCCGCGATAATTTCGAAGTTCCCGCGGAATTGTTCCACACTAACTTTGAAACCCCTTTTCATCCCCTTAGGGGCTGAATTTTCAAAAATCCTTTCTTATCGGATGCCTACGTCTAGAAAGAACACACCCTCCAAGTTACAGGTCTCTACGATCAGCGGTTTAGGCTGTGCGTTGATCTATCAGTCATTGAGGACAAAGAATTTTATATGTATAGATCAACCCGCTATACAAGGCGCGCGCCGCGCACACAGCGAGCGATGCGTCAGCTGGTTAGTTCGATAGAGGTAATTGACCTTAAGATACCGGCGCGCTGTGTACAAGCGATTGAGTTGTTTTTTTAACCGCCTTCCAAAAAAGAGATCTCTGTTACGCGATTACTCGAACACGGCTGGACTGATTTAGAAAATTATTTTTTGTTTGATAGTTCAAGTTGGTCCCATTGCCACTTGGGATCTGATGATGAAAAATTGGAGAAATCGAGGGAACTCTTCAAAAATTATAGGCACACCTATAGCGATTTGGGTCCATAAATTAAAGTCACTTCATAAATTATAAACCAACCCACTTAAAAGCGAAAAATAAATAATATTTTAAGAACAAATTAAAATCGACTTCAAAACACAACTTAGTGTAGTGCAAATTTGTGTTTTGAAGTCGGTTCAATTTCAATTTTATTTATTTGCTTCAAACATGGTTACAATTATATATGTGTACAATGGTGTAAAATTACATTAGTCCAGCATGTTTTTGCTCTATTGGACGTGCAAATTTGAATGTAAAATTTATATTTTTTGGTTTTAATTTTTTGTTAAAAATTCATTTTTTATCGATTTATTATGTTTGAAATATATATTTTTTATGTTTTTTTTATGTATACTTTCAACCCTGTAAATATTCACAACTAATTTTGTGACACGTTATATAGGTAAGTGATGAGTGGGAGCCGCAGACGGCAGACGGCAGACGGCGGGGCTGGGCTACCTTGATGTTGGTGATGAGGTGCGCGGTGGCCTGGCCGAGCAGGCGCGCGTGGCGCACCATCTCGCCGGCGTCGGCGGCCGACACGACGCGCTCGCTCGCCGACATCACCGTCTCCACCGAGCGCTCGCTCACCGTCGGCTGCGCGCGACGCTCTGACGCACACACCCACAAACACAACAGGGGTCATTGAACGAACTTTGAACTATTATTTCCCTTTAAGTAGCAAGTCGGAATGTGTTGCTCCTCCAGACCTAACCAGGCCATAATTGGAGAGAAGCGTTAAGCGGAAAACTGTTCCCCATATTACAAACAATTCGGAATTTTATTTTTTACTCCCGACGCAAAAACGACGGGGTGTTATAAGTTTGACGTTTCTGTGTTGTGTGTGTGTCTGTTGCATCGTAGCTCCCGAACTGATGAACCGACTTCGATGCAATTTTCTTTGTTTGAAAGCCAGTTTAATCGAGATGGTTCTTAGCATTGTTTAGTTAAAATCGGTTCAGTAGTTAAGGAAATATTTGAGTATAACTATAGTTATACTTGGTCGGGGGTTTTTCGAAGTTATACTTCTTTTTAAGATTTCATTCAAAAGAATGTGAAATCTTTGGCGCGTTCTTTTTGTTTACGTTTTCTCAATGTTAACGTAATGGAACAGTTTTACGGTGATTATTCCTACACAAAAAAATTCTCTCACGTCGACATTACCATGGCCAGTCTTGATCAGCATGAAATTTATGTTTTCAATCGGTCAAACGCTGTAGAAGGAAGTTCGCGAAGGACCATTTCACTTATGACCGCATACTTATGTATTATCCGGCTCGAAGGACCAAATATGCAAAAATCGAACCGTGCAGTCCTTCGATTTATAACCAATAATTATTAAACACGTTTTCACCGTATATTAATTAGCATGTATTAAAACATGTGAGACAGTCCAATGGTGAGTCGGGACCGAGCCCCGCCCCTCCCCCCGCCCCCTACCCTCCCCCCGGCCCTGCTCACCGAGCCGGCAGTGCTGCAGCATGCGCTCGAGCTCGTCGCTGACGCGCTGCGCGGCGGCGCCGAGCTGCTGCACGGTGGGCGCGGCGCGCTCGGGCGCGGCGCGGCACGCCTCCACCAGCCGGTCCACCGCCTGCGCCACGTGGCGCGCCGCCGCCGCCAGCTGCTCGCGGCACGCCGGGTTGCTCAGGGTAGGAGCGACCACCTGACAGAACACGGTCGCCGAGTTACGATTTTTTTATGTCATAGGGGGCAAACGGGCAAGTGGTACACCTCATGGTAAGTGATTACCGCCGCCCATAGACATCTGCAACACCAGAAGGCATGCAAGTGCGTTGCCGACCTGGAACTGGGTTAGGAACTGACTTTTAAGTGGGGCTGCCGAAACATACCGTTAGGATTTAATAAAAAAACTCGAAATTATATTTTTTTTTTCTAATGGCACGAATTACTACCACCATACTGACAAAATTATTATTTTTTTGTTGAATTTACTCCGCTTGGAGAAGGCAAAGGAATCCAAGTCCTTACGGCCAATTCAGATGCCTTTCTTTTCTGAAGTTATTTAATGCATCGGCGTTTCGATGTTTAACCGGGACTTCTGGAAGCAATTCTTCACAATTGGACCTTAATGGGATGATTCGTACGATGTTACATAGTAAACAATAACCTCCCAGCGAACACCCCATTTTATCTTTTTTGCCTGTTTCCATACACACACTAATCCATGCATACCTATATAAGTAACAAAGATGTGTGTCAGAATTTTTGGCGGAAATCAAAGATTTTGTATCAATAAATGTTACATTGTTAAAATTTAATTTTACTGTGTTTTATGGTGCCGTATGGGACCATAATTTAATTCCGTTTTTTTTTTTTTTATGTGCTCAGGAAGTTAAATGAAGTTCCGAGATTTTGAAAACTATAGCATCATTAGTTTGTATTTTCAAACCGAACGCTGTTAGATGCTAATGCACCCGGACTCTGTATAAAACTAATGCCCGCGCGCGTGTGTGTGTGTTTGTGTGTGTGTGTTGTATGCGTGTGCGTGTATGTGCGGGATCAGCTCACCTTGGCGCACGCGACCAGCTGGCTGGTGGCGAGGGCGCAGTGCGTCGCCGTTGATATGATGTTGTTCTGCAGCGGCTGGTCGTCGCCGCACTGGGCGGCAACGTTCTTCGCCTTCAGCACGAGAGCCGCGGTCGTGTTCGCCACAGCCTTAGCCAGCGACAGCAGGATGTCCTGGTCACAGAGAGAGAAATATACAACGTGTTAATGAATTGACTGAAAACTAGAAAGCAGTTTTTTCAGAATCGACTTCCGAAACGGTCGCACCATGTTTTAATATAGGTTATATTTTTTCATGTCTAAATTATTTATACTACATTACTTGGCGTACGCCGCCCGTAGCAAAGAAATCTATTCGGTCATTGACACGTAGGCGCGGGCGTAGCGCTTGAAATTTCGTAGATAGGTCACCTCCAAGCTAATGTTGAATAACTTTAAAACTATTAATTTTTTTCGACTTAATTTATATTTTAATCATATTATTGTTTATTATTTTAAATGGTGTGTATCAGGTTTTCAGTTAATTCATTAACACGTTGTATTAACTAGAGAGGCAATGTAGGCAGGGTGAGTGCGACACGGTTATGAGCAACCGCTCATGCTTTCACAAAACTTCCTTTGCTGGTATCCCCAATACATTTCCTATAGTATTTTACGACCTTTCAATTATCTTTCAATGTCGACTTAATGGATGTTGTATGACATATTTTCTTACAATATTCCAAGTTCTGTCAATTTTGAGATAACTAAACGTACCAATACTATTTAACCCGTTTAGGGGGAGAGGTTGGTCTTTAAAATACCACGCTTGGTCACAGGAGTGGGGGAGGGGCGCTTAGTCAATATCGTCTGGAGAAATCTTGCGCTTTTTCGCCCTTTTCGACCCACCTATATAGTGGGTTCTAGGTTAATCGTTCAGCAACGCAACGCGAGACCGGAGAGATATCATTAGACTCGACTATATACTTACACTTTTCCCTCTTCATCCAAGTATATAGGTAAACCTTACCCACCTTACCAGCCTCCGCGGACGACTTCTCCTGTCAGATCCTCCCGCATTCGATATACTTTCTCACTCAATCTCACTTATCAATTATCCTTCTCGATAACAGAAATATCCAAATCATGTAATTTTGCATTAATTCTTTCTTATTTTACTTTCCTTTCTAAATGACCGAATCATCTGATTTTGTAGTCCTCTCTCAATTTTGCAGCTACCATATCTCCTTTATTTTACTCTTACCACCGCTTTAATTTTTTTTTGTTTTTAATATTACTGTTTCTCGCAGATTCATAAATATCAATGATCTTTACAAGAACATTCTGTTCAAAATATTTCATCAATCGATTGCAAGATTTTTTAAAAGAAAAAAAAAATGTCGTTGACGTAATGTCAATGTCAAACACAAGTTTCTGTCGCAGCGGGAATAGGCTAGTTTCCTGGGTAAAAAAAATCGAAATTCTATTTAGTCCGTCAGTTAGATAATAAAAAAATAAAAGACACGTATTTTTTGCTTTTTTAAAATAATGGAAATATGCATAGATAAAGCGCATTAAAGTTTAGGGTGGGGGACTCGTGATGTCACAGCTCGCTATAACGTGCGAACAAACTGTAGCGAGGCGTGACGTCATGTGAAATTTCGACTTGATATATCTCCGTTATTTTTTGGTTACATAAAAAAAAAATACGTGTCCAATATTTTTTAATAATCTACAAAACGGACTAAAAAAAAAATTTAGGAAACTAGCTTATTGGACCCAACACTTCTGGCGTACAAGCCATGACTGCTCTTGGCTTCACTTGGAAAGCTGACCTTCAAGAATCTAAACATTTCCTCTTACGGTGTATTCCGTAGCTAAATTTTAACCTTTTGACTGCGTGATACGACTGCTTACCTAGTACGACCTATCGAGCTGTGTGGAACCACAGACATGGAATCCGATAACGCAAGTTCATTTATATAATCGAATGAAAACTTAGAATGCCACATTTGCCAAGTCTTCGATGACAAGAAATGTCTTTTATCAATTCACCCAATCATTCAAATTTTAACAATGGGCATGTTGACTAAATCTTTTTTTTAGTCTGTCTTTTAGATTAATAAAAAATATTGGATAGGTATTTTTTCTTTTTTTACGTAATCAAAAAATAACGGCGATACATTGAGTTGAAATTTCGCGTGACGTCACTAACCGGTGCCGTTTGTATGGCGGCTCATAGCAGTTAGTGACGTCACGAGCCCCCCCACCCTCAACTTTAATGCGCTTTATCCCTGTATATTCTCATTTTTTTGAAAAAACTACAAATGTGTCTATTGTTTTTTTTTTTTCTTACTGACGGATTAATTAGAATTTTGATTTTCAAAAGTCGACAACATCCCAATTAATCATTTTAGGTATTATTGAGTTATCAAAATGATAGTCCGCGTTTTTAAAACACATTCGGAACGGCTTGCGTTATCTACAAATAATATCGAATCTATGTCTGTGACTGTACCACATCTATTTTGGTTTTTTCTTAGAATGTGTTTAACAGTCGAAGATTTCTGCCATTTCTATAAAAAACTAAACAAAAAGTCAAAGTAAATCAATAACGTTATACTTCTTCTTCCACATGAGTCAAATTGTATTAGACAATAGAAGTGACACGCCTGAAATCAACGGAAGTGACGTCAAAGACGTCAAAGAAGCATAAATTCTTATACGCGTACATTTTTTAATCAGAATGCAGAAATCTTCGGCTTTAAACGACCAATAGGGAATATTAGTAACAATTTGTTCTATTTTATTTCAACTTCGTCCCCTACCAGGTTGATAGTTACTTTATATACAACATTCGTGTCGCTACATTCACTTTTTTATATTGCAGACAGTTAGTCGTAAATAAAAATCCAATATTGTGTGAAACAAACGAAAAAGTAAATGTATTAACAAAAATATAATGTGTATAAAACTTCAACGTGGTAAGGGGGCGGTGCGTTTACAATCAAATTGTGAAAGGTACGGGAGTACATGAATTATACTTAGGGAACGCTTATACAACGTGTTAATGAATTAACTGAAAACCTGATACCTACACCCCATTAAAAAAAAAAACAATCATTTTAAATAATAATTTTAAATAAAAAATAAAAATTTATACTTTGAAAGTTATTCAACATTAGTTTGGAGGTGACCTATCTACGAAATCCCAAGCGCTACGCCCGCGCCTAACGGTTCGAATGTTTTTGCTGCGGGCGGCGTACGCGCCATAAACTGTATTATAAATAATTTAGACATGGGCTAGTAAAAATGAAAAAATATAACCTATGTTAAAACATAGTGCGATCAATTCGCTAGTCGATTCTGAGCAAACTACTTTCTAGTTTTCAGTTAATTCATTAACACGTTGTATAATAACCTCATAGTCTTAAACATTCACTATACATAATTACATACCGCCTTTAAAGAGGAGCTCTTAGTTTGATTGTCGTTACAATAAAAAGTTCTGATTTTTTTGGCATTTGGTAAGTAAAACTTTGGCAGACAACGAATGAAGATGAAGTCGACGAGAGTGACGGAAGTGAAATCAATGGAAGAGACATTAACGGAAATAGTTGTAATTCAAAGATTGTAAAAGCCACACTTACTGGCCACTTTAAACAAAAATATCTGGTTTTGACTTTGAACGGACGGAAGTGACACACATGAAGTCAACGGAAGTGACAAACATGAAGTCAACGGAAGTGACATACATGAAGTCAATGGAATCTACCTCTCTTTTCGTATTGTAAGTACATTAAATAATTAAAAATTATGTTAAACATAAAATAATTTAAAACGAAAATAAAAAAACAATAAGGTCGACATTTGCAAAAAATAGGTCTCCGATTAATGAAATTCATATAATTTAGATCGATAAAGCTTATTATTCATGTAGAGTATGATTTAAATTTCAAGATCAAAATTAGTTTATTGTAATTTGCAACTAATCTGAGAAAAAATGGTGCAAGTCGACCAAATCATCCAATACTAAGTCATAAAAATAAACATAAAAAATAATGTTTAGTCATTAAATAAAAACTTAATAGGTATTAATATAGACTTATAATTAATTAAGTGTAAATGGCATGTCTCAGTTAGCTGCCAACCACCTTAATGCTTTTTTCAGTCATGGGTGACCTTAAATTGGGGAGCGAGATCCTCTATATTCTCCTCTCCTTCTATTCATTCTATTTATTTATTCTTTCTCCTCTATATTTTTGTACTTGGACAATGATTTATGACCGTCGAAAAATGATGAAATAACCGTCGTTTTTGGTCGAGTATATCCTCAAAATTTGTCCCTCATGTCGTTCAGTTGTTAATCCCTCAATGGCCACCCAAGACTAGTAAATTAATAAGCATTAAGGCTATTGTTAACAAGGAGTTAAAAAACAGGACAATAACAATAACCAAGGTATACTCGTAATCTCTAAAAAACAACTTAACAAATAAACAAGTACTTTGAGTTTGTCATGAGGCGGCAGTCTTTTCTTTTAAGGCAAAATTTACAAAGTTAGTCGCGAAGGGGGTACTGAGGCGAAAGGATATCAAAGTGTCAAGGACAATATTAAAAAATATCTTACTTACAAATATGCAATTGCTTGTCAAACATATAAAAGAATACGCTAGGTCCAGCGCCTTTTTTACCAGTAGTAATAATTTCAATGATAATAATAGACGACCTACAAAAAAAAACTGCGATAAACCGTTATTAGTAAAATTATTGCAACCACACGTACTAAATTATAATACTTCTCTTTTTTGCGACGTACATTTGTCTAAATACCTTAGGTTTAAATTTGAGATCATGACTGGTCACATGGTGAAAACATGATTAACTAGCGTCGGCTTTAAAATAACCAACTTTTCTTATCGAAAGATTTGGTATTTATTTATAATTTGACATATTATTATTTATTGATAACTAATAATTTTTAGTAAAATATTAAAGAGGTTTTTTAATTATTAATACTTACATATACTTTTAAAGTGCTTACGACTTAGTACCCCCTCTCTAACTAAAATGTGATGTGAAATAGGAAAGTAAATTATATTTAGGATAAGAAAATGAATTTAATTAATAATCAACTATGATCAATTGATCAACCATAATTTTTTGGCAAAAATTAAGTAATTAATTTTTTTTAATGCTTTTTGCATATCTTACTTTAAATATACGAAGTTTACTTCCGCATTTGAGTTCAAAAACATTATGCAAAATATAAGGTTTTTATTATCACTTATTACTATAACAAATCTAGAATTACTAAATTACCTAGTTTTAGGAGTAATTCAATAACGATAGCGGTTTTATGTGTCACTCTTGTAAAGATAAAATTATGAAAATATCTACAAAAAAAACGTATATTTTATTTTCTGTTTTAGTTTCTCCCTTGTCTCATAAACTATAAGTATTTTTTAATATGGAAGAATGGAAACCCCGTCTAATATCATCATACTTCGTGTGTGAAATAAACAAATTACTATAATTATTATTTATTAAATGAAAGAAGCAGTACTGCACTTGGCGTGAATTTTACATTTAGTTCAGAGTGACACATATTATAATTGCCTCCAATACATAATGTTAATAAGTTAAATATACCACAACCTAAAAAATACTATTAGTTTGTTGGAACATAAACCCTATTTCACCCACTAATCACCTCTGTGTGGACGCGACACCGATTAGCCGCTGTCACCGACGTCAGGAGCGGTGACACTATGGGCGGTTGCAAGAACATCGAGTCGACATAAGCGGCCGTTTTTATAACTACCTCATACTTACTTCTGGTAGCACGATCTATTCTGTCGCATCTCAAATTATTGTAACATCATTTTATTTCATATTATACGTTTTTATACAGTCCACTACACAGTTTTATTCAGCTTCATAGGCGGTAGGATCCTGCGCATCCATAGTTAAGGACTAACGCCACCGACATATGGTCCAATACGAGCCGTCTTATACCTACTCATCGTTACTACTTGGCTGTCTTCGGGCTACGTCTTCGGTCAACACAAGATCATCGCGCCAGCGGCCTTGTGACACCAACGAAGCACCGCAGTCAAACAACGATCATCATCATCATCATTCAAACCTCAGATCATCAGCATCAAGAAGAAAGGAAGGCGATTCACACAAAGGATAGTACACAAAACCAAGTGAGATCGTTCCATACTTCCATTACTTCACTTCATAATCTTAACATATTTATCTTTCCTATACATAAATTCCATTTATACCTATCATCTACTAACTTGATCACTTCATTTGTATTTGCTTCGGTGGACAGAGTAGACGCTTACGCAACTTACATTCCGTGCTTATAACCGCTTAGTATAAAAAACAGTCTTAATCGCTTAAACTTTGCTTTATAATTATAACAAACATTAGTAGCATAGAAAATCATTTTATAAGTTCATCAAACCATTTCATTAGTCACGTATCATTTCACAAAACCGTTCACAAAATCTTCAGTTGGCATCATCAAAGTTGAATTCTTATCATTTTGTTGTTATCATTTCCATTATTGCAAGTAATAATTACTAAATTCTAAATATAGATTCACAAAAAATATAATTTCCAACCGCCTTCTAATCGGTGGGTAGGAGATTTATTAACAAAAATTGTATGAGCAAAATTTGTATTTCACAGCGCCTGCAACAATTGAATAGCAAGGAATTGGTGATCATTGCTTGCATAATTTTCAAAGTGCCTTTCATTTTTATACGGCAATCAACTTTTTAACAACTTCGTCAATCTCTTGCCAACACACTTTTTTTCAATAATAAATTTGCAAAATGTCTGATTCAAAAATTAATGAGCTAGTAAGAAGGCGTGGCATAGTGAAAGACAAGGTTACAAACTTCAGTAACTATTTTTATTCATTAGATACAAGTAAAAATTTATCGCACGCCCAGTTCACAAAACTCAAACTATGTCTGGAGAAAATTGAGAGCTCATACGACGAATATGAACATTTTCAGGACGAATTGGATTTGCTGACTGATCGAGTGGAGGATGGTACCGCTGATCGAGAGGCGTTCGATTCACAATATTATCCCCTCGTCGCTGATGCTCGAGTATACATCGAGAAGCAGCAAAAGCGACGACAGCTACTTGGTGAGGATAACGAGTCGAGCTCCGGTAATACTGTCCATAATGTAACCGCAGGTTCATCGCAAGCTCTTAGCTTTATCAGCCTTCCGGACATAGACTTGCCTCGCTTTGGCGGTCACTATCAGCACTGGCTTGAGTTTGGAGACAGCTTTCTTTCGCTCATTCATAACAATAATAATATTAATAACGTTGACAAATCTCATTACCTACGCGCCTCGCTTCACGGAAGCGCTGTTTTAGTTATTCAAAGCCTCGACTTTAAGGCTGATAATTATGCTTCTGCGTGGAAGTCATTATGCGCTCGGTATGACAACAAACACTTACTTGTACACAACAACGTTCTATCACTGTTCAGTACTGAAGCAATTCAAATAGAATCTAGTGAGTGTGTAATCTGGTCAGACTCTACCTTAGTATTGGGGTGGCTTGCGACGTCTCCAAACGACCTTCAACCATGTGTTCGTCATCGTGTTTGCGAGATACAGGATGGCTTTCCGGGTCATAAGTGGCGCAACATTGGTACCAAAGCTAGTCCCGCGGGTCTTGTCTCTCGCGGACTCAATGCAAACGAGCTTAACAACTCAAATCTATGGTGGTCGGGCCCATTATTTCTTAAACTTGACCCATCCAAATGGCCGGTAAATCCTAATGCATCGCATAACTTTAATCTACCAGAGAGAGTCAAGTCTCTTCATGCAATTCAGAGTAGCGACGTAAACCCATTCTCCTCTTTAATTACCAACACTTCTTCCTATTCAAAACTTCAGCGCATCGTAGCGTACATTTTTAGATTTGTAAACAATTGTAGAAAGGTCGACACATATAAAACTTCCAATCTATCTCTATCTTCACTTGAGCTGTCCAATGCTACAAATCTTCTACTTTCCATTTCACAGAAGGAATCATTTCCAGAGGAGTATCAACTCCTCGTGTCAGGTAAGGAGTTACCTCACAAAAATCGACTCCTTCCATTGTCACCATTTATCGACAACATCAAACTTATTCGCGTTGGGGGTAGACTTGACAACTCGTACTATGACTACAACGTAAAGCATCCCATACTGCTTAGCAGCAAACATCGTCTGTGTGAGCTAATCTTCCTCATGCTTCACAAAAAATACCTACACTCAGGTCCTCAGCTTCCTTTAGCTACAGCTAGACACAACTATTGGCCTCTCGGTGGTACCAATCTAGCTAAACGCACGGTCAGGTCATGCATCAAGTGTAGCAGATTCAAGGGTACAACAATTCAACCCGTTATGGGTAATCTACCTAAAGAGCGCCTACATTTAGAGTATCCTTTTCTAGACACAGGTATTGATTATGCCGGGCCAGTCATGATAGCAAGCCGCAAGGGTAGAGGTTGTATCTTAATCAAATCATATATCTGCGTATTCATTTGCTT
Source organism: Zygaena filipendulae (assembly GCA_907165275.2). Taxonomy (NCBI): domain Eukaryota; kingdom Metazoa; phylum Arthropoda; class Insecta; order Lepidoptera; family Zygaenidae; genus Zygaena; species Zygaena filipendulae. The sequence continues at coordinate 4,863,872 of OU015677.1, read as the reverse complement.
AGCGACAAAAGCGGTTCACCTAGAGCTCGTCTCAGACCTTACAAAGGAAGCCTACATTGCAGCCTTAAATAGGTTCATAAGCCGCCGCGGTAAACCACAAACCATACTCTCGGACAACGGTTCCACCTTTGTGGGTACGTTCCATGAGCTTTCCAAATTCCTCAAACAAACGCAATTGTCCGACTTATCCGAACTAGGCATCAAGTTTTCATTTATTCCAGCATATACTCCACACTTCGGTGGATTGTGGGAATCAGCAGTCAAATCAACCAAACACCACCTTCGTCGTGTGTTAGAGTTAACTCATCTTAATTACGAAGAAATGTCCACGTTGCTTATACAGGTAGAAGCTGTCTTAAATTCCCGTCCCCTCACGCCTCTTTCACAAGATCCTTCTAACTTCTGTCCTCTTACTCCAGCTCACTTCCTCATTGGACGATCTCTACTTTTTGTGCCTCATCCGCAGAAGACAAACGCCAACATCACGTCGTTGCAAGGGTTCCATCGCATCGAGTGCCTGAAGCAACACTGCTGGAATCGCTTCTATAAGGAGTATATACATTGGCTCCAACAAAGGATCAAGTGGCGTCGAAGTCATGGAGAGTTAAAGGAGGGAGCCTTAATAGCCATAAAGGAAAGGTCATTGCCTCCTCTAATGTGGCTCTTTGGGCGTGTGGTTCGTCTCATTCCAGGACGGGACGGCGTGGCTGGAGTGGCGGACATACGAACAAGGAAGGGAGTCATCCGACGTGCTTATTCAAACATTTGCCCATTACCTATCGCAACGTTGAAGACACTTCTACCGGGGGAGGATGGACGCGACACCGATTAGCCGCTGTCACCGACGTCAGGAGCGGTGACACTATGGGCGGTTGCAAGAACATCGAGTCGACATAAGCGGCCGTTTTTATAACTACCTCATACTTACTTCTGGTAGCACGATCTATTCTGTCGCATCTCAAATTATTGTAACATCATTTTATTTCATATTATACGTTTTTATACAGTCCACTACACAGTTTTATTCAGCTTCATAGGCGGTAGGATCCTGCGCATCCATAGTTAAGGACTAACGCCACCGACACTGTGCGGCATTTTTACCTGGTGCCCCGCGTTTTCACCCGCGTGAGTTTTGGGATCAGGAACCTTTGCGGACGCAAGCAGAACAACCCGCAAAAGTTTCATCACAAACGGACCAATGGTTTCGAAACGCATAGAGGATAGACATACAAACATTCATTTTTATTTATAAAGAATAAGAAGAAGATAAATTCCATCATTCATCATTCAGACAAACCATGGCAGCATTCCTCTCCTCTCAAAGTCCGTCTCGATAACGCTTAAAATCTAGAGTCACGTATACGCCATACAACCTTCCACACCAAGGATGATATTTTGATGAAGGCTTTATTAAAACATAAATGATGATAGTACCCGATAGATTTGATTTTTTGTATGTTTGTTTGTAATATCTACCTAGAAAAACTCAAAACTACCGAACCGATTTTAAATATTCTTTCAGTTACAGTAAGCTACAGAGTTATCGAGTGACAAAGGGCACTTTTATCTTGGAATTCCTACGGGAACTCCGAAATCAACGCGAGCGAAATCGTTGACGATTTTATAGTTTCTAATAACCGTTTAGTGGTTTTTACTTTTTTTAGTCAACAATAGGCATGTTGACTAATTTTTATTTTTTAGTCCGTCTTGTAGATTATTAAAAAATATTGGACACGTATTTTTTCTTTTTTTACGTAAACAAAAACTAACGGCGATATATTGAGTTGAAATTTCGCGTGACGTCACTATTCTGACACTTTGTATGGCGGTTTTAGCGGTTAGTGACGTCACGACCCCCTCACCCTAAACTTTAATGCGCTTTATCTCTGTATATTTTAATTTATTTGAAAAAGCAAAAAATACGTGTCTATTGTTTTTTATTTTCTAACTGACGGACTAATTAGAATTTTGATTTTCAAAAGTAGTCCACATCCCCATTTCAATTTGATACCCCCATATCGGTACAATCAAGGCTTATATCATATCGAAGCAGCTACCGTTCGCGAGCGTACCGTTGCGCGCCTCGCACGCGTCCTCCCCAAACAAACACTGCAGCAACAGCGCAATGAACACAAAAATCAACGATAACACACACGTAATATTCAACCAGTTATCCTTCCACAGCCTCTTCAACTCGATCTCCAAGCACTCACATTCGGGACAGCATTTGAAATCGGTCCGGGGACATTTTCTGCGACAGTGCCGACAAAAGCCGGGCACGTCGCTGATCGCGCGAAACGTCGGGTTATAAACTATGCGAATCTCCGTCTTAGGTTTAGTTGCAATTTGATCTTTATTGTTTAGCTCTAAGGTTGTGTTTCTATCGCGACTATCGCTCGTGTAATATTTCTCGCTTCTCTTGACGAACCGTTCTAAATTATCGCCTTTAGTTTTGTTTATCTCGTATTTAGTGAAACTAGCTTCGGCGGACTCCATGAAGGTCTCCGTCGTGGTCAGTACGCGGTTGTATTTGTCTAGATTTAGCAGTTTCAAATTGAGTGCGCCCGTTACTTTGACGTCTGGCCCTTTCTGGTAGACGTCGTTGCGTATGCTGTGGCATTCGACCTTTTTGCCATCTCTACTGAGATTCAACTGTTCGTTTATCTTGTTTTTGTCTATGGTCTCGTCGGGTAGAAAGAATTTCAAACGAAGCATTTCGTTTTTATTGCGTCTATTGAAATTTATACTACCGAAATCCGCGTTATCGTCTAGACTCGTATTTTTATCAATATTAGCCGCGTTGTTGTTAGTTTTAGTCGCATCTTTATCAGTTTTAGCAATATTTTTATCAATTTTAGCAAAATCTTTATCAACTTTAGCCGCGCCTGTGTCATAATTGACATTAACGTAATCATGGTTAGCGTAATCCTTTTTAAAACTGAATATTTTGTCCGAAACCGACTTGGGATGCAACCTAGGTTTGCCGTCGTCGGCCAAGTAACCCTCGCAGTCTTTGAGTATGTCTTCGTAGTCTGTACTCGGACTCTTTTCTTTGTCTTTGGAAATGGGTCGTTTGAAGACGGCGTTACAGTAGTCGACGCTCCTGTAATAGTCGCTGTCTGACTCCTCTTTAATCACGTCTAGCATCTTTCCCCAGGCTCTGCTCGTGTCCACGTCTTCATACAAGCCATCGTCTTCGTACTGTTTAACGCTACCATAGTCCGCATCGTCTGACATATCGACGCTTTCGAAATCCTCATACTCCTGTTTGTTTTTATCGCCGAAGAAAACTTTGTAGAAGTTATCGTAGCAGTAGTTGAGTTTTCTGTACAGATACGCCTTCTTGCTGGACCTAGATTTGTCTGAGGTGTCCGTTACCTGGGTCTCCTTGTCCTCTTCGGTCTCCTCGCCGATGGTGTGCAGCACCGACGTGGAGGCTTCGCCGACGCGCGACGCCGCGTTGAGGAGGTTCTGCCGCGGCTGGAAAGAGATAGACAATCTGGTTAACCTCTTTTTACCTTTATTAAAAGTCACAACCAGCCAGCGGCAAGTTACAATAAATAAATAGTTTTTTTCTTTTGTTAGCTACGTCGCAGTTATCGTTGTGAATATAAAAGCAAAGATATTGAAAGAGAATAGATTGAAAATACGCTCGGCCGCTAAGCTTACCCCTTGAACCACGCAGGGGTCAAATGATCTTATGCTAACAAAATGCCTTTGGCTATCAGAGACTATTGGCTATAGATACCACTTGACGGAAAGCGATGTGATTGGCTATTTGGCTACTTTGTGGTGACTGGTATTTGGTTGCATCGCAACCCGCAAAAATTGGTTGACGTGGATTGCATAGTAAAAGTTTGCATTGTTCGTCTATTTATATATTTATTTTATTTATTCTTTATTGCACAGTATGTACAAATGGCGAACTTAATGCCTTGCGGCATTCTCTACCAGTTAACTATTGGGTATACAGAGAGATATAGAAGATGGGGTGTGCAAACAAAAACAATAACTAATATATACTCTTCTCTGATAATGTATTTGTATAAAAGTATATTGTATCCAACCTCTTTGGTCTCCGGCTCGGCGGCCTTCAGCAGGTCGGTGAAGGCGCTGCACAGCTTCCTGGTGGCGTCGAGCAGCCGGTCGCCGTTGTCCGAGTCGTCCATCAGCGCCGCGATCATCTGCACCCCTGCGGCAGAGCGGGACGGCACGACGGTCAGAGCGGGACGGCACCAGTGCGAGAGCGAGACCGCACCAGTGCCAGAGCGAGGAGGCAACAGTGCCAGAGCGGATATAGTACAGGCATGTTTCCTTTCACCGCAAAATCTGGATTGACTCTCGGGTAACGGTTTCCAGTCTGAATGTATATTTCACCATCATCATCATCATATCAGCCGACAAAGTACACTAATGGACATTGGCCTCCCAAAGACACACATTGTTCACACTTCTACATGACGACAGCCCCTTATCCAGCCGGTCCCTGCAATCTTTACCATATACTTATCCAGATCTACCCCCTCACTTTGCCACTCGGAAACTCTCCTCCACTAACGGTCGTTAGCTCCACGAGCAATGTCCCAACAGGCTAAAGTATAGTTTCATTCCTAAATCCGTCACGTAGAAAAATAACAAAAATATTGGACACGTACATTTTCTCCGTAGCTAATCGAAAAACAACAGAGTCGAAATTGAGCATGACGTCACGATCCTTATGAAGTTACGACCATCCCCACGCCTAAATTTATCCAAGTTTTTTTTTCTTTTTAATTTAAAAAACCAAAAATATACATAGGTATATGTCTATTATTTTATTAATATTTAAGGTGCGGGTGTTAGGGCTAGTTTTCATACAAATTGCCTACCGAGTTTTCTTGCACTACGGCTATTTTTATTTATTAGACTTTATTTAATAAAATACTTCTACTTGTTTCGATGCCGCATAAGTCTCAAATCTTTGCAGATAGTGAACAAATAACATAATTATAAGCATTTCAAAAATATTAAATTTTGGTCGAATCTCTTACTTGTGTGAGAGCGTATACAGTATATGTGTACGAAAATGGCGGCCCGGTCTATAAACAGCTGTGGTTTGACTGTAGACTGACAAGTCCCCCGAATGCAGTAGTTTGTAGTGAGTTCCAAAAGGATCGAAAGGTGTCGCGGCGTTGAGCCGTGAGTTTTGACAATTTTACCTACCGGGATAATTTAGACTTGAATTTGGAATATACATATTACTGATATAGTTGGTAGGTATTTAGTAGCCGAAGCGAAGGCGTAACTACATTTTGTTTTGAGTCCCGTACAAGTAGGTATACCTTATAAGCTACAGGTAGCCCGTACAAGTATTTTATATTTTTGTGTTGCATAAATTCTTGCTATCTCTTTCTTGTTTTCTCGATGCGTAAAAGAGAGAGACCATATTTTCGAATGGTTGTATCTCACCACGGCCCAGGGTAATTTAACTTTTATCTTCGATGCAATCAGCAATGACACGCAGCCATATAATGTTGGTACAACTCATATTTTTATTGTGTCTATGTGACCACGTGATCAAATTTTTAATATCTTCAAAAAAATATTTTTTTTTGTAAAGCTCATACCCTCGAAACTAGTAAGAGACAACCCCATCATGTTGCTGTACTTCATGTTTTCGTGGTATCTATGTGTTCACGTGACAAAATTTTTGAACACTTATAACTCCGAAACTATAGGACGCAGTCATATCACGTTGGTACTCAAACTTCATGTTTTGTGATATCTATGTGATCACATGGTCAAATTTTCGACAGCTCATATCTCCGAAACTGCAAGTTACAGACTCATCGTGTTGGTAGGTCAAACTTCATCTTTTCGTGATATCTATGTGATCACGTGAAGTAATTTTCAAAAGCTTATAATATTTTTTACTATTACCTATGCATATACCTACTTTGTATTTGTTAATTTATAGGTACTAATGATAAAGCTGAAGAGTTTGTTTGCTTGTTTGGTTGAACGTACTAATCTCAGGAACTACTAGATCGAATTGAAAAATTATTTCCGTGTTAGATAGTCATTTATTGAGGACGGCCATAGGCTATAACATCACGCTATGACCAATACGAGCGGAGCACGACACGACACTCACATGGTTTTTTCAGTAAGTTTTTTCTCCAAATTTTTTTTAGTCAACTATTAGAGACGAGAATCGAATATTGAATGTCTTTTTACAAAAAAAATACCCTCGTAACGTTACACCCTGTATAATAAAGACTTTATTTTTGTAAATTTTTCCAAATGATGTAACTGTTCACTCATTATTATTTATTATTTCCTTGATTTTGTAATAAAAAAAAAAAATAAAAATAAAAACTGACGCGAGCAAAACCGCGGCAGGATCAACTGCCAGTAAAATATTTATATTTTACAAATAATACAATATTATAATAAATCTATCTTCCCAACGCACTGCTTTGACGAAACTAAATAAAAGAAGATCAATATATTCAAATGACGCGCGACGGCTGAATGCATACAATTTTTTCGGCAGGAGGAACTATACGATAATGGTCCAGTGGTTAGAACAACTTCCGAAGAAGTCTCAATATTATATGACTAACTGTGCCCTGCGGTTTCACCCGCGTGAAAAGTTTTTGTGTAATAACTTTTTTCCCGATATCCGATTTGAATGAAACAAAGCCTATATTATGTAGCTACAGGCTAAGCTTAATCTACCTGTGAAAACCGCATGACAATCTGTTCAGTTGATTTGGAGATTATGGCGAACAAACAGACAGACAGACAGAAAAGAATTTCAAAAACTTTTTTTTGTGCTTGGTTACTCTTCTTTTATCATTCCTCTCCGTTTTAGGTAAAAATATTCAATGTACAGAATCGCGGATTCTACTCTTTTATTATAGTTTAGAAGTATAGATAATTTTTTTTATTATCTGTCATTTTTTATGCTTTTGTTTACGATTTCAAATCTAAACTGCTTTTTCATAATATACATTATGCACACTTCTAGATAAACTTATTATTAGAAATGCGAATATGAGTTTGTTTGTTTGTATGTTACGGTTTATTACTCAACCGATTATCTAGAAATTTTGCATACACTTTATTAGTAAGGGCACAGAGAAGGACACGGTAGTTTTTATCCCGGAATTCCCGCAGAAACTCTGAAATTAGCGTGGGTGAAACCGCGCTAATTTCTAGGTATATTATGAAAAATAGCTAGTGTTATTATAAAAAAGTAAAGAACCAGTTTTTTTAAATACTTCACTCAAAAGAAACTACAGTATCCTCCAGTATCAGTTGTTAATTTTATAAAAATGTTTCACGCGGGTGTAACCGCGGGACACAGCTAGTAGAATATAATAGTACATTGTTATCCAAGGGGTGAAAGTAACTCATTTAGTGCCGAGACGGGGTTTGGCGCCCGAGCGTAGCGAGGGCGCCAATAGTTCGAGGCACTAAATAAGTTACTTTCTCCCGAGGGTAACACTGTGCTTTTCATTACGAATGCAAGGAAAGTCAAAATAAAAATAGGAATTAGCTAAAGAAAAAATGAGTGAAGATAGTCGCTTGACACTTTCCCACCTATTTCTTTTTCTTTGGCCGGCTAGCTATTCAGCCAGTATTTTTTATTTACATTGTGGCGACCTAAAAATAGTACATTGTTATCCAAGGGGTGAAAGTAACTCATTTAGTGCCGAGACGGGGTTTGGCGCCCGAGCGTAGCGAGGGCGCCAATAGTTCGAGGCACTAAATAAGTTACTTTCTCCCGAGGGTAACACTGTGCTTTTCATTACGAATGCAAGGAAAGTCAAAATAAAAATAGGAATTAGCTAAAGAAAAAATGAGTGAAGATAGTCGCTTGACACTTTCCCACCTATTTCTTTTTCTTTGGCCGGCTAGCTATTCAGCCAGTATTTTTTATTTACATTGTGGCGACCTAAAAAAAATATTTTCTTTAATTATTAAGTATTAATTAAAGAAAATAAAAAAATATAAATAGGAATTAGCTTAAGAAAAAGTGAATGAATTTTATTTTAATTAATACCTATTTAAACTTTACGTTATTTCAATTTTACATCGCGCTGGCTGTATAGAAAGTTGAAACATGGTTCAATAGAAATGTGAAAATAGACCTAGTTTTTTTTTAATAATTTGACAGTTGTCAGTTGAAAGCGATTCTCCCTAGGGCTGAAAAGGGCTACTTTCAACCCGCTTCTCAGGCAACTTCAGACCTACTTTCCGAGCATGAGTAATGAAAAATACTTTACAAACTCAACGTACCTACTGATGAAACTCAATAAAATATAAAATATTATTATCACGAGATGACAAAATTTAAATTTTGAAATGGAACAACGGCAGAATGCGTTTATGTTTTTTTTTTCGTGTAATAACACCAAGCGGTATATAGGTTGAGTGGATAGACCAAAGAGTATATAACCACTATGCGTACTAACGTCTGGCTCTAATCCTTTTAGAATTACGATTCAAATCTCGGTTTATATGAGTACTAGCTGTTCCCCGCGGTTTCACCCGTGGCAATTTCGGAGATCCCGCAGGAATTCCGGGATACAAAGTACCCTATGCATATAGGGTACCTTCTCTGTACCCCTGACAACGTATATGCAAAATCTCATTAGATTTCACCGGTGTTAATTTTGGAGTTCCCGTGGGAATTCCAGCATATAAAGTACCCTATGTCCTTTTCTGTACCCCTGACAACGTGTATGCAAAATTTCGTGATGATCCGTTGAGCCATTGACGTAACAGACAGGCAGATAGACAGTGTTACTTTCGCATTTATAATATTATCAGTATTTAGTAGGGATTGTAATGTCAGTGTCTTAGTGGAATTATGTACTTTTTTTGTAAAGTTATCACGAATCATTCAGGTTTTGAGTTGAACTGCGATTCTATTTAGTTTTGGATTTTCTATGATTGATTTTTTCTAAAATTAAAAACATCCTAGTTGATGACGTAAATCACATAGACTGCTGAAATATAAAGATGATGGTATTGTGGTCATAGTATCGGAGATATTATAAGATTTCAATTTTTTTATCACCAAGTAAATCCCGAAATCTTGAAATTTAGATTAGGACCTAGAGTTCTTTTTATACCCAAAATTATTTTCAGTCCCAATATTTACGCAAATAGGTACGTGTGTAACCTGCAGGGAAAGGTTGTATTGAAAATAAGTCCAATATTTTTATTTAGCTTTATCTATCTTTACATTTTCTTAGATTCTAGTTCTATATCCTTTAAATTTTCTTTTTTGGAATTAAAATAAAATTCCAAAAAAGAACGAAAAATAAATCGTTTGTAGATCTATAAATAAGTATATATAAACCAATTTGAGAAAATTAGTTACAAAAAGTGGAATCGCAATCTTAGGTTTGAACACGAGATTTTCACGATTCATTATTTACAAAAAGAGACGTATTACACCACAGCGCCAACGAGACTCAAACATAATAAGTCAAATTCAGAATCAGATTCGGCTAATACTAATCGATTTGCATGTGTGTGTGACTACGTTTCGGGCGGTTATTCCTAATTTTCTTGTAGTTAAAGGATAATAATGCGCGTAAGACCATATAAAAATTTTAAATGAAAGATGTATTAAACACTCATCCTGTCGCATTTATCATCAAAATCTATCTTTTAGCTTGCGATTCTCTGTAAATTGAAAAAACACTTTTATGGCGCCGCCCGCGGCCTCTATCGGCTGAGAGGCTGCATAATATGGTGACGCGCCACCTTAACTGACGGACTAAATAGAATTTAGATTTTCATACCCCGAAATCATGGCTAATTCTGCAAAGTCATTCACTTCCGTTCTTTCTAAAGGTACTCACCCTTGGTCATCTCGGGCAGGTTGCTGGTGATGGTGGTGATGGCGGCCCCCACCGCCGTGTGGTCCACTTCCTCCGTACCTGCGGGTAGACCATTCACGTCACACCCACAAATATTCGACTGGTCTCCTCCTGGGTAACGTAGCGTTGTTTCTAGCTGTAGTTTGAGCGGTAGCCATTTTGGTGGCGTTGTTTATTCTATACTAGCTGTGCCCCGCGGTGTTACCCGCGGAAGTTTCGGAGATCCCGCAGGAATTCCGGAATGCAAAGTACCTACCCTATGTCCTTCTCTGTACCCCTCCCTGACAATGTGTACCTAAGTATGCCAAATTTCATGAGATTTCACCGACCGGAGTTCCTGCGGGAATTCCGGGATAAAAAGTATCCTATGTCCGTTTCCTGGTTCTAAGCTACCCCCCACCAATTTTCAGCCAAATCGGTTCAGCCGTTCTTGAGTTATAAGTGGAGTAACTAACACGACTTTCTTTTATATATATAGATTTAGTTTATAAGCCACTACTGCTTTGTATTTGCTGTTTTTTTGGTACCGAATAAACTTTGATTCTATTTTTAGAGTACTAGCTGTTCCCCGCGGTAATTTCGGAGTTTCCCCGGGAATTCCAGGTTACAATTTAGCTTATGTTACTCAGCGATAATGTAGTAGTCTAACGGTGAAAGAATTTTTTAAATCGGTCGTGTAGTTTTTGAGTTAGATTGTAACAAACAAACACACAAGAAATCATATCTTTCTCCCATATAACATTGGTTTAGAATTTACATAGATGTACCTAGTATCAACTGAGTTACTGACCGGATGTGAGCGTGACGACCTGCGCGGTGGCCGCGTTCATGGCGGCGATCTGTGACGTCACCACCTGCTTGCTGGTGTCCATCGTCACCTGCTTCCACTTCACCGACGCCGCGTCCGAGCCCAGCGCCGGCAGCGACGCCTGCGCACACGCACGCGCACACACACGCGCGCATTATACAGGGTGTCACAAAAAATTTGGAGATAAACGGAAGTCCAAACACAAAGCACCTGGACCCTTATTCACTATGTCAACATACGACGCCGCAAAAACTGTCTTTCCCTTGTAATCAAAGAAGTTTTACTCCAATAAAATGCATTTACAACGTTTCTTATGTCATAAAGAATAATAATTTCTAAAATTTTGGCATCTAGAACGTTTAGAAATGTGCTTTTGGGACGCGCGTTATGGACATGTTATGGATAAGGAATGTTGTTGGTCATAGTGAAGGGCCCTGATTGTTTGAGGGTCTTTGAGAACAACCCCCTTAGTGGTCGCGCAAAATAAAACTTTTGATAGGACTATTTTAAGTCACCACGTGACGTGACGATTCGTTCCTTATCATATATTTGTTAACTTGGCTAAGGTGGCAGCTCTCATTCCTATCTAGGTGTGTTCACAATCCTCGACCACACCGTCACTTGACATAGCTGTCGAACCTAGCCTGTTAACCTGTTCTATATAACAACTGCGGCCCCTGCCCCCCTAGTCAAATTGACATTCAAAAATCGTTAACACATAACGAATCGTCATGTCACTCGGTCAGCCTTTCGAAACTCTAGTTTTACGTGACCGCTTTAACGATTGTAGAATATCAAGTTGGCTAGGGGGGCTGGTCAGTACCATTGATGAGGGGACTGCCAAGTGCCACTCACCCTGGTGAGTCCTTCCTCTGTGTTCTTGATGAGCTCGCGGCCCGTGGTGATGGTGGTGAGGAGCGCCCGCTGCGGCTCCGTCAGCACCGACGTCACCTTGGTCTGGTGGGACTGGGACGCCTGTGGGACGCCGCACACAAACACACACACACACATTATACAACACGGACTAAACCTTATTTGGACGCAGATAAGCAATAACATGTTAACCCACCAAATTAAGTTACCTATTCAGAACGATTTATTGAGAGTTGGGGAACGTTTTTTGAACATAAAAAATGTTGACTCAAAATGGCGCTATAGTTTTAAAACACGCTTTACTCAAAATTTCTCCAGTGTGGGTTAACACACTATTGCTTATCTATGTCCATTTATGTAAGGGAATTTCTTGTAAATCTATACGTCTACATATTATAATGTATGTATGTACATATAAAATAGAGCTTATAAAAAAAAAACAATTCTTAAAATTTTCTGCCTATTTGGTTGGACCGATTTTGACGGGACTTTCACTGGCAGATAGCTGAACAGTTACATTTATAAACTCACGTAGGTTCTCCATTTTTGTTTCATTCACGTGGGGGTAAAAGCTAGCTTTATAAAAATAATGAGTGTGTTGCGTTTCCAAACTACTGATTCGATCATGACAAAACTTTGGTGGGTTGTTCTGCGCACACCCGCTGGGATTCCTGAGGAATCACCGCAGGAATTCCAAACCTCACGTCACTATTTAGATAAACCTACATAAATACGACAATCGTTTGTTTTTTTTAATGAAGTATCTCAGAAGACATGCTTTCTTCTATAGCGAGTGAGTTCACTTTTGGTACAGTTATCTCCTTAAAATATAGATTGATTTTAATTAATATTATGTACCTACACAGCCAATTTCGATGACTGTACAGTGGCAGATCCAATCATAGCAAGCGTGGAACAAACGAGAAATACCTTCATTTTCCATAAATAATAAGGGCGGTGGCGGCGGTGGCGGCGGCAAAAACAAATGGTAGACAACATAAGAAGTAGGCCACAGCTCGCGCCGCTGATAGCTGTGACCAATTTCGTATGTTGTCTACCATTTGTTTTTGCCACCGCCGCCGCTGAGACTGTGGCCAAGGGGTAAGGGCATTTGACGTAGACAATTTTCAACTCGCGCAAACGTCGGTGTTACATCAATTCAGTACACTGCTAAGTCGTTCCTTTATAGTTCACTGTACTGGTTACGGTTTAAAACCGGACACAGTGCAGTATACCGTCATACATGTCATGGTCGTGTCACGCTGTCGATCACTCATTGACCAGCCATTGGGTTCGAGGACACTGCAGCAGTATACCTACCTGTTCGCTATAACGGAACGATTGTCTCGTCACTAGCGAGCACTGGGTCAGTGCTATCCGTAAAAACGGAACACACCCTTCATTTTAGTCTGTTCCTATTCTTAATTGGACATAGATAAGCAATAGTGTGTTAACCCACACTGGAGAAATTTTGATTAAATTTAAGTTTTAAAATTATAGCGTCATTTTGTTTCAAATTTTTTATGTTCAATATTTAGTTACATATTTAAACAATGTAATAAGGTAAACACATAATTAGAAAACGTTCTCTAACTCTCAATAAATAGTTCTGAATCAATAACTTCATTTTGTGGGTTAACATGTTATTGCTTATCTGCGTCCAATTATGATCTGTTCTCAATTCGAATGCTCTAATATCATGCACCAACGATAACGTGTAATACACCGTAACGGAATACGTGGACGCGTGTACACGATTTATCGGATTACAACGTTCTATCTAGCCGGTTCCCGGTTAGTGGTTAGTATTCGGTGTACTGACGGCGGGCGGCGCGTGTCCGGTGATGATCTGCCCCGACACGGTGGTCTGCTGCGCGCCGGTGAGGTGCCCCACCGCGAACGGCTTCGCGCCTGCCGCGACCGACCACCGAGTCACATCGTAAATATAAAAAAAAAAAACCAAAAACAACATATAGACGGGCGATCCAACCCAACCCAAGCACCGGGTTTAAATCCGATAAAAGCCTGGGCGTTTTATCGGGTTGATTGCCCATCTCTATAAACATAAACAAACATAAAATAAAATATAAAAAGCGTTTTTAGTACTAGCTGTTACCCACGGTTTAACCCGCGGTAATCTCGGAGTTCCCGCGGGAATTCCAAGTAAACAGTTCATGTAAAACTTCCCCTTCAATCACTCTATATATAGATGAAAACCGCATAATCTATTGCGTAGTTTAGAAAGATCTATGCATACAGACGGCAGAGAGCTACTTTGTTTCATACTACGTCAAGATATTTAGTATTCTAACGCATATATTTTATAGTGTCTCTAAACCTCTAAACAATGTTAAGATTACCAGGCGTTGAACACGTGTTTATTTTCTGTAGTAAATTGTATTCTGTAAAATTAATTAATTATTGTTTACACGAATTATTGTGCTGTCTAACTCTAATGTATTCAAAGACTAATAATAATGCGTGTACACTGGTACAGTACCTTCGGCGCCGGGTCGGAGCACGGCCGGCTTGGCGACGGATTCCGTGTTCACTTTCCCGGACTTGAATGTGTCGTGTTGGATGATATTCGCTCTGGGGGGACAACAAACATTACAAGTAAAGCGGTGGGGTTTTGGTGAAAATCGAAGATGGCGGTGACGTCATGTCGATAGTCTTACAGCTTGGCGAGAATTATTATAATAATAATACTGCTTGGACACCATCACACAGCGCCATCTATCCCAAATGAAAAATGGAAAGGCCTCACTATCCGAAAAATTACATTATGTGTACCAGAAAACTGATGTAGTACTTATACTTTCTCACATGACCCACAGCGGTCTTTCTCACAAAAAATGCTCAAGAAAAATGGTCCTTCGAGCCGGATGGACGTGGCGACTCACTTAGACGGCGACGCCGAGTCTAGGAGTCTCTCTCTCGCAATAACGCTCTATCAGAGTGGTTTCTCTAGTGCAATATTGCTCAAAAGGAATGGTCCTTTGAGCCGGATGCAGGCGGTTACTCACTTGGACGGCGACACCGAGTCCTCCAGCATGGCGGAGCCCTCGTCGCCCTCTATCCCGAGGTGCTCCTTGGCGCGCTGCTTGCGCACGATGATGTCTATGTAGCCGGCGATCACCTGCAGTATCTGCTCCGCTTCGGTGGTCTGCACCGAGTAGTACTGGTCGCTGGAAGGGACGATGGATTTAGCGAAAATTTTCGGAATCAGCGAAAAAAATCAGAATGGTAAGTACTGAAAAAAGGTGTGTGTGGGTTTGTACTCTTGTCTCTTAATATTACATGGCCAAAGGCGGTCATATTCTTCTTCGAAAATCGGAATGGTAAGTACTAAAGGCGTGTGTGTACTGTGAACTCTTAATATTAATAAAATACATGTCAAAAGGCGGCCATATTGTTCTCTGTGTACTATCTTTATTGGACGTGTTAACCCTCCGAGAGGCGAGGCGCACCTGTAGTCCCCGAAGTCCAGCGTGAAGGTGTTGGGGCTGGCGCACCAGCGGCGCACGGTGGTGAGCGGCCACGTCTGCAGGATCTCCTTGGTGCGCTCGTCCAGCCGCAGCACCGAGTCCTTCGTCACGCCCAGCAGCCGCGGCACCAGCTTGTTCTTGCCTTTCATCTTCTCCTGTTGAGCCGACAAACGACACATACAATCTTCTTTAAGTATCTAATATCTATCTCTTTGATGTGAATCAACTCCGTGACGTCTAACCTAACCTAACCGTTTTGGTAATGTTTGTGGTTAATTACAAGTTCATTCATATAGGTTGCTAGCTGTGCCCTGCCGTTTCGCCCTTGTCAATTTGATAAAAAAAACTAACTAAAATATTATATTCCACAGCTAACCGTTAACGCAGCGTACGCAAAGCTCTCAAAACTCTCTCGATGATTAAATTTTACTTTTTAGTTGGTCATGTAGATTAATAAAAAATAATATACACGGAATCTATTCATTTTTACATAATCAAGCGACGATACATTGAGTCATAGTCGCGAGACGTCACGCTTTGCTATAGTTTCTACGTAGTTATGACGTCACGAGCCCCCACTCCTTAACTTTATCATTTTATATAATTACTAGCGTTTCACCCGCGGGAATTAGAGGATAAACTATAGATATAAACCTTCCTCAAGAATCACTCTATCCATTGGTGGAAACCGCATGAAAATCCGTTCAGTAGTTTATGAGTTTATCGCGAACCAACAGCGGAAGTGACTTCATTTCACACTATGTAGATTTTATTTAATTTATTAACCGACTTCCCAAAAAGCAGGAGGTTCTCAATTCGACGCGTATGTTTTTTTTATACTGACCTTGACTAAGAAGAAGGCGACGCCGTACGTCTTGAGGTCCCGCGCGCTCTTCGTGTACAGCACCTTGGCGTCCAGCTCGCTCAGCCCGACGTGCTTCTTGTGCTCTTTGAACACTTTCTTCTCTATGCCCTTCACTTTCACCTCCGACGCCGGCAGGAACTCCTTCAAGCTGGAACGCCGCCGAAAGTTAGTTGGACTCGCATGTATGTAATATATAGGACAGTAATAGACATTGCTGACGTGCTAAGGCAAAAGTTATGATGATTGATGGCATTTCCTGATTTTATTGGCGCGCTTGTATAAAAGAGACAATATGTAGGAAGTCAGGTTCATCACGCTACAAGATTTCTTAGAGTCAACTTTTTATTTTTTTGATAGGATACATCTGTAGCTTTTCTAAGTGATATATGGATGGATAAGCGGTAAAAATACTCACTCCAAAAATCCGGGAGTGTGTTTGTCTTCTTTGTGGTCGCCGAATTGTATTTGGCACTGTATTCCAGCAAATTCGCAAGCTGCGAACGAAAAAACAACATTAATATGGGCACAAAACGCAATTTATAACCGATTTTTTCATGAATTTCAGTGTAAGAAGATATGGCATATTTTTCACACTCAAATCCTGCCTCCAAAGTGGCCCGACACCGCTCGCAGCGCCGCTTGCCCGACACCGCTCGTAGCGCTCGCTTGCCGGGCACCGCTTGCAGCGCTCGCTGCACTCACCTTTGTCTTGCGTGACGGGGTGCGTGCCGTCGAGGATCGCGTCGCGCGCCTGCACGTACAGCAGGTTCAGCTGCACCGGGTCGCGCGAGTCCACGTTCCTGTCCGAGAAGAACAGCTTGCGGCGCAGCAGCAGCGTCTCGGTGGAGTCTATGCCCTGCTCGCGGAGCGTCTTCGCCGGCTCCACCCAGTTCACTGCGGGCACAACGAACACGTATTGTTAAGGTACACACACACACACACATACACGACTACATGAGTGAAACTAGCGCCACCTGTGGCTATAAAAACATCGTATGTCTTCTAAAATATGTCATTTAAAACAAAAATCGGTGTTAGAATAGGGTAAATACCAAATTTTGATGATGATTTAACATCATTTATGCTTGATATCAAACAAAGAGTGTCAAAACCGACCACTTTTGGGGGTTTCCAATTTTTTATTTGTTAATAGCTGTTCGCCGCGGTTTTGCCCGCGTTAATTTCGGAGTTGCTGCGGGATTTCCAGGATAAAAAGTACCTTATGTCCTTTTCTTTTCCCCTAAAAAAGTGTATAGTGTGTGCAAAATTTCACGATGATCGGTTGAATAGTAGAGCCGTGAAAGCGTTATAAAAAACCAATAAAAATAAACAATAATAAAACTTAAGAATTATTATGAAGAAATAATATTTACCTTATTCTACACATCTAATATATAAAATTCTCGTGTCACAGTGTTTGTAATTAAACTGCTCCGAAATGACTCGATCGATTATCGCGAAATTTTGTGTGTGTACACAATTCAACAATGTCGGTTAGGTCTGCGAATGGGCAACATCTATTTTTCATCCCCCTAAAGGGAGTTCCTGCGGGAAATCCGAAACTCACGCGGGTGGAACCGCGGGACACAGCTAAGTGTACTATAAATTTCTTATATTCTAGAAGATATTATGACTATTTATGCGAGGCGGCACTCATTTCATTCCTAAGATCTTTAACTATTAGAATTACCTAACTAGTACAGCTTCCCTCAGCTCCAATGGGTACAAATACAATTTAAAAAGTTAAAATTAAAATCCTTTGTCACCTTCATCATCGGTCCTCAACTTCTTCCTGAGCTGCTCCATCTTGGCGTCTCTCTCTTTCTCCTGGTGTTTCCTTTTCAGGGTGAGGGTGCCGTAGTTGGGTTTCTCGCACGGATCGGGCTCCTCTTTCTGTTCCTCGCGTACCTGGTGAAAAGTTTTATCAGTATCGATCATTCACGCTCTCAACTCAGGGCGTATTTAACACGAAATGCGATCTTTCAACCGTCTGAGAATAAGTAAAAAAAAATCATCAGCTGATATCAGTCGATTGATTTATCTGCCCATTTACAAGACTATTCACATAACTTAAAAAATCTTTACACTATTTGTTTGTCTTTGCATTAGTAATGGAAAAGTAGTGATTAATTACAGCCTCGAACAATTACCGTATATTGGTAGCAGCAACAAGTCCTTCGAGCCGGATTACTCGATTAGACTTGTTTTGCTCAATAAAAATAATAATGCACACACTGCTATCGCCTCTAGGATTGCCGCTACGGCGCGGCGGGGCGCGGGGGGCACGCAGCCGGCGGGGGGCGGAGTGTCGGTACTCTACGTAGCAATAGTTAGTATACTTCGGTAGAAGACTCACCAGGCCGTACTCGTCGTAGTTGGTGATGCCGATCTTGGTGCATATCACCACCATCAGGTTGGCCACTATCTGGCTGTCGTCCACCAATAGGGTCTTCACGGTGCCTGCGACACAAGTATATATAGTATAGAGTTTCAAAATTAATGTAATATTATTGGAGTGTGAAACTTTTAGTAGAACGATGGGAAAATTTCCGTAATTTTCTTACTTTATAAGTATAAAAAATCTTCTTGGAACTCAATCTTTTTAGGTATATTTTGACGTCAAAATGTGTTTTCACTCAGCTGCTTTACAACTCACTTAGAACCCTAAGAATATTACAATCCGTATTAATATGAGACGGAAATGATACACAATCGCCAAGAGCGGCCTAAAAGCATCACGAGGGTTGACCCCAAATTGAGAACACGCCATCTTTGATTGATTGATTTTAGCATTTTCCGGTCCTTCGAGCCGGATGGCTATACAAGTAACCTCACAATTACTCACCGTCTAACATGCGAACCCTGAGGTTGCGCATCTTCTTGTTGTACTCGAGCATGTCTCCATTGCGCAACATGTAGTAGTCGAGGCTGCGCGACGCCTCCAGCCATATGCCTTTCTTGTTGTCCTCCTCTGACGCTAGGAATAGGCCGAACTCTTTCGCTGTGGGAGAGAGATGGACGATAAAATTGGTAAACTCAAACACATGAGGCTGTTTCAACACTTGCCTCAGTGGAAAAGTGTGATGTTGGGGCTTTCTGGGATAATACCTGACTTGGAACCTTACTTATTTAAACTTGCCATTTCCTGTGTTTTCATTTATCGATTCAAATTGAATTTCCAACGACACTTTAGTTGTTGCTAAATTCCAAGTTTCCACACCCAGCTATTTGTCTTCAACTCAATGTATCGCCATTACTTTTTTGATTACGTAAAAAAATAAAAAATACGTGTCCAATATTTTTTATCAATCTACGCGACGAACTAAAAAAAATATTTTCAACGTGCCCATTAACCATTTTATCGCTTTTGCCTCAATGGTAAAATTGAATCATATTGGGGCATTCAGAGAAAATAAATGTCAAACACATTCAAAATTGTCAAAAAAAATTGTCTCTTTTTGACCTCAACCCGGCCGCAGCAGTGTTGGGGAGTTCAATTGGTTCGCTTGTATTGTATTGTATTCTATTCTATTGTATTGTGTTGTATTGTATTGTGTTGTATTGTATTGTGTTGTATTGTATTGTATTGTGTTGTATTGTATTGTAATCTGTATTGCTTTGGCTTGAGAGAAGTTGATGAAAGACACTAACGGTCGCTAGAGTTCGCCTCCAGTATTTTATCCCTGATGATCCTGCACGCGTCGTACACGGTGGTGGACGGGTCGAACTGGATGGTCTTCACTACTTTGCCGCCGTCTATGGATATCTTCAGTGACAGCGTCGCCATCTTGGTTAGCGAATACGCTCTGCGAATGGAAATTCAACAAGTTTTATCCAAGGAAATTAAGAAGTTAGCTGTTCTATTCTTTATGTGTGTTTCGAAGAAAATGAGGGATTTGACGAAAAAAAACTTCAAAAAATAAAAAGATTTTTTATACGGAAATGTTTTATACTTGTTGAACTTTCCCCTCAATTTAAAATCCATTAATGTTCAAAATGTCTACATTCATAAGTCTTCACATATATTTTTATCACCTAGACCATTACGAATTAAACTAAAAAAAGTTTATAATAAACGAAACGATCATGAACTTCAATTGAATAGCATTATTTAAGAAATTATAAAGATATAAAAACTAAAAAACAGCACACTAATTACTTGTGTATGGTAGCAAAATGCTGTGGTCGATCGGATCTGTCTTCGAGGTCTAGCGAGTGCGCGCTTGACCTCCGCTTGGGTCGCTCCTGACTGAAGGAGCGTTGTCGTGCGCGCGTTTGTTGGAAACCCTAGAACAAACACTGAAAGTTTATTTTTTGGGACCTTTTCTCCGATTCACAGATGGACGCAGATAAGCAATACCATGTTAACCCACAAACTTAAGTTACTGATTCAGAACGATTTATTGAGAGTTAGGGGACGTTTTTTAATTATGTGTTTACCTTATTACATTGCTTAAGTATGTAACTAAATATTTAACATAAAAAATGTTGACACAAAATGGTGCTCCTACTTTTAAAACAAAATTTACTCAAAATTTCTCCAGTGTGGGTTAACACACTATTGCTTATCTATGTCCAGATAAGGACTCACTTGATATGCTGAGAATAAGCTCGAAAATAGAACTAGTTTGTATGTAAAACTAGATTGAAAAAAAAAAGTGAGCTGCAACAACTTTCAAACTTACTGCTATAGGTCATACCAAAACAACGAATAGGATTATAGGAATGCCTCTTCTAAAACTACAAAACTAATTAACTCATATACAATAGTGATGTGTCGGTGCACGGAAAAACCTAAAAAGGTTTATGTAGCACTGTCAAGTTGTTATAATGTTTGTAAATTAGTAAATAAATAAATAAATCCGCCGGAGTCAAAGGCGGGATGTAATATTTAAGTTGCACATTTTGTTCCATTTAATTTATTTCTTTTTAATTTCCTCAGGTCTGTTTTTTATTCTTAAATATTAGCAGCCAGGTATAGATAAAGGCATGCACTCACAGCACGCGGCGCGGTCAGCCGTCGCCAGTTGTCTTGCAACGCTTGCTCAATGCGCTCGCGCACGCTGCGTCACGCCGCCGACGGTGTTTGCGGTGCGCGCGTCTCGCTCCACACCTGCGGGAGAGAGATAAAATATATAGTGACCAAAACAGAAAACAACATGCGACAGTGGCACTATACCATTACGTCAAACTAAAATAATAATAACAGTACAATATTTTTTTGCCTTAGTTTTGTTACAAAATACAGAAAGATAAAACAAACTTATGGATGAAGGAATACTTCTTCTTTTTCTAATAAACTACAGGTAAAAGGTATAGTTGTACTGTTACACCAAGTCCGTTTGGATATGATTGTGTTGAGATGTGCACATGTACCTACATTGTTTTAGCGGTCGTAACTTTGGAAGCGCTCAGGTTTTAATTTGCAATGACGTTCACACACACAAATGCGCTCATCGGTACACGTCACTACTACAGCCAGGGCAGAGCGAATTACGTGAAATAGAACAACTGTAGTGCATTAGTATAATCTACTCGGTCATAGTAAGTCCCAAGGAGGGTTGATTTTGAATTACTCCTTTTGAAGAGAGTAAAATAAATTACTTGTTAATTGTAACAAAGTCCACGAGGAGTGACGTGGCGTATTTGCAGAAACGAATAGGCTAGTTTCCTGGGTAAAAAAATCAAAATTCTATTTAGTCCGTCAGTTAGATAATAAAAAAATAAAAGACACGTATTTTTTGCTTTTTTCAAATAATGGAAATATGCATAGATAAAGCGCATTAAAGTTTAGGGTGGGGGACTCGTGACGTCACCGCTCGCTATAACGTGCGAACAAACTGTAGCGAGGCGTGACGTCATGTGAAATTTCGATTTGATATATCTCCGTTATTTTTTGGTTACATAAAAAATAAAAAAATACGTGTCCAATATTTTTTAATAATCTACAAAACGGACTAAAAAAAAAATTTAGGAAACTAGCCTATTGCTTGTGATCGTCTGTGTAGCGTACAAAGTCTTTTGAGTGTTATTCATTCTTTACTAAGGGAAACATGGGTTACTATCATAAATAAATAAATAAATAAATAAAAAACCAATTAAAAAATACATTCAGGTGTATTATAAGTATGAATGAAGCTTGTAAAATAGTGCGTCATGTGAGCAAAAATAGTTTTTTTTATGATTTGTATAAATGTGCGATATAGTCTTCAAAAATATAACCTATGTAATATAGTTTGGTTGCTGAATCTCCATGTTGACACGTTCTACTATTACAGTAGTAAACATTCGTTTAGATTTACTTGCGCCACAGATAATACAATACTGTACTAGTACTTGCGCCATACTGTACTGTACTTGTAGCTTGCGCTAAATAGCATTACATTATATTCCTACAGCATCTAAATCCATTAAGTGATACGTCCATTTTGAAGTCAGGACTGTCACTAGATCAAAATATGACAATACAATTGCTGAACGTATTCATTAATTAAATTACTGAAACGATCTAGTAATAAAATGTCTTATTACAAAATACAAGTCGATAAGAAGGCACTAACACTGAAATATTAAACCCTTAACAGTCAGTCACAATAAGTGCAACGCAATAAAACTGCAGAGGGGTTGAGTAATCTGACCGTTGGAAAATAAGCTTTCCGTCTTTTGACAATAAGAGTGATGCGACTAACATAGAAGTGACGCAGGCCTATTAGCAGATTCGTGTGAATTCATTTAACGCTTCGCAGCTCATAAAGGGTCGAGTTATTGCATAATTTTGCATAAAAAGGCACTTTTAATATACTTATGTACGAACGGGTCGCTCTGGAAATTTTGTTGGAATTTTAAAATGTGCTATTCGAATGGAATGGACGGAAGTATATTTGGAAATGACACGATGGTAGATTATTATGTATTTGTTAATCACCATATAAGTAAGAAAGCGCTTGAAAACATGGACAATATATTAAATTAAAATAGAAACTATCAAATATTTATTTTACACCTTTTATTTTTCATTCATTCTTTTTTATGTAATTTCATCACTGTATTTTGGTTAGTTTTTGATATTCATTATTTTAGTAAATTTTTAATTAACATTTAATTTATCTGTTGTAATTGGCGGTTTTAATTTTAAGCATGCTAGGGACACAAGTAAAAAGATTGTAGTCCTACTTCTGTTTTTATTAACACTTCTGTTTTATGTTCGTTAAGACTGTAATCTGTTTGGTGTTCTAAATAAATAAATAAAAATAAATAAATATGATCTAGACCGAGTGTTTTTCAACGTGTGGGTCGCAACCTTCTGGGGGGTCGCAAGAGGTGGCAAAAGCTGCCACAATAAAAAAAAAACAATAAAATTTAAAAATATAGACTGTATGGATAAAATATTTGTAACTTAATGAAATTCATGAAAACACCCTTTTCTGAATAAATATATTACATACATACATACATACATACCCCCATGAAATTTGCTCATGAAAAACGGTTGAAAATCACTAAATTCTAGACTATCAAATTAATTGTAAGCGGAATCGACAAGATAGCCATTCGGATATGTAAAATCCCACCATCGACACTAGTCGATCCCCTGCGGCTACACTCTCGTTAATTTCGTTGCGTTTGGATCAAAATTAATCCTACTAATATTATAAACGCGAAAGTTTATAAGTATGTATGAATGGATGGATGGATGTTTGTTACTCTTTCATGCAATAACTACTGAATGGATTTAAATGAAACTTTACAATAATATATCTTATACATCAGATTCACACATAGGGTACTTTTTATCCCGGAATTTCCGCGGGAACTCCGATTTTACCGCGGGTGAAACCGCGGGGCACAGCTAGTATTTACATAGTTTGGCTTTTAAAATCTTAAGCATTCCCGAAATAACGCGATTCCACCCAAAAAAAAGCAACGCCATTTTTATTTTAACACCATCTTGTAAATCTCAGATATTTGGATTGTTGATATTGGATATTATGTTATGACTTTCATAGTTAAACCAGAGAGAAGGTAATCATGAGTTAAACTACATAGGTGTCAACTGTCAGTTCAGCAAAGCAACAATAGATGATGACACTGGAAGTTATCACGCCAAGTTTCGCTTGATACGCTCAGATATCTCAGAACAATGAGTCAGATATGAATGGGCATGTTGACAATTTTTTTTTTTTAGATCGTCTTGTAAATTAATAAAAAGTATTGGACACTATTTTTTCTTTTTTTTACGTAATCAAAAAATAACGCCGATACATTGAGTTGAAATTTCGCGTGACGTCACTAACCGGTGCAGTTTGTATGGCGGCTTATAGCGGATAGTGACGTCACGACCCCCCACCCTAAACTTTAATGCGTTTTATCTCTGTATATTTCCATTAATTTGAAAATGAAAAAAATTGTATATTGTTTTTTTTTTCCTAACTGACGGACTAATTAGAATTTTGATTTTCAAAAGTAGTCAACATCCCTATTGTACCTAATGGGCAAGACGACAAGGTATAAAATTCAAAATTCTATTTAGTCCGTCAGTTGGATGCCAAAAAATAAGAGACACGTTTTTTTAATTATTTAATTATTTAAAAAAATACCTAAGTAGATAAAAAGCATAAAATTGAGGAGTGGGAGGTTGCGACGTCATCACTAACTACGTATAAAGTGTACCTAGGTGTGACGTCGCAAGGAATTTCAACTCAATATATCGCCGTTATTTTTTGATTACGTAAAAAAATAAAAAATACGTTTCAAATATATTTTATTTATCTACAAGCCGAACTAAAAGTTCAAATGTAATCATCACGCCCATTTTTCCAACGACAACGTATCCCATTTTCAATATCGATAGGAAAAACTTCAACAATTCCTTCCTTTTGTTCATCATTATTTATCATGGAGCAGTATTATTGATAGATCGACGTCAGCACGCGCTCCTGTCTCAATCTTTCCATCATCGTTCGCGCAGCTCCGTTTATAAACTTGCCCTATATATTCCAGCGGGGCGGACTTCCCGGCCCGAAACGGCGCCGCTGAGGCGGGAAGCCGTGTTGCTTAGCTACATCGCACGGATTAGCCAATAATAGAATATAATTAGTCTACGTTGCCTCGTTCCTCTCAAGATTACCAGCGATCCTCAAAATGTACAGGGCCCTTATTCACTATGACCAACAACATTCCTTGTCCATAACGCGCGTCCCAAAAGCGCATTTCCAAACGTTCTAGATTCCAAAATATTAGAAATTATTATTTTAAATGTAAATGTATTTTTTTGGAGTAAAACTTCTTTGATTACGAGGGAAATACAGTTTTTGCGGCGTCTTATCTTAACGCGGCGTGTTATAGTCATAGTGAATAAGGGCCCTGGGCCCGCTGTAACCATAACATATTGCGTTAAAATAACGCGTTACAAAAAATGTTTTTCCCTGTTCTTCAGGGAAATACATTTACAACGTGTTTTATGGCATAACAGAATATGAATTTCTAAAAGTTTATACACCAAGTTTTTTCGATGACAGTAAAAATCACTTGCCGATTTAATATTTAGTATTTCTATACTAATATATTAAGAGGCAAAGTTAGTAAGTTTGGATTTAGGGGTAGGCATAATATCTGAAATTACTGAAGGGATTCCAAAAATTCTTTCATTGATAGGAAACTACAAAATTGTTGAATAACATGCGATACTCATGCAGAAAAAACGAGTTCTCGAGAGATTTCTGAAAGTCACGCAGTAACGTAGACATTATAATACACTAGGACATAAATAAGCAATAGTGTGTTAACTGATGGAATTCCATCTGAGTTTTTTGGCGGCAATCAAAGATGGCGGTTCGGTCATTTATTTTCATATCGATAAAAAATGGTTAAAAGTGCATTTTGTTGTGTTATAAGGTGCTCGGTTTTTTATGTGCTCAAGAAGATATATGACATTTCAAGTTCATGTAGTCTATTCAGTACCATGGCCTACAAGTTCAAACCGTACAACGATGCTAAACGCTAATTTGTGCATTTAATTAACTTATTTTACTTGAAACTGGCTAAATGCATTGTATGCGAAGGTCAATAAGAAAAAGAAAGAAAAAAAAAAAGAAAGAATTCCATCAAATAAGTAAATTATCAAAGACTGTTGACATCTCGATGCACACACAAAAGACTGGCATATAAGGGTTGTCGAAAAGATATCGATAGGAGAAAAAGGTGGCTGCGCGCACAAGACGCACCCCTGACAGACGATACAGTGGCTGTATAAAAACTATTATAGTTTTAGGTTACAACGAAATGTCAATTTGTCATTGTTGACGTGTGGATGGAAGCTGATCTTTTTAAGAAGCAAGTTGTCAACCATATTTTGCCACTGTTTTCTCACTGACACTGGCATAAATAATGCGCCTACATTACTAAGGTGTTTGTAGCCACATTAAAATAAAAAAAGAAGAAATTATTTGAAAAAAAATCCAACAAAGTAATATTATAAATGGACGTAGATAAGCAATACCATGTTAACCCAAAATATAAAGTTATTGATTCAGAACGCTTTATTGGGAGTTATAAAACGTTTTATAATTATGTGTTTACCTTATTACATTGTTTAAATTCCAACAAAATGTTAAACATAAAAAAATGTTGAAACAAAATGACGCTATGATTTTAAAAACCCGATCTACTCAAAATTTCTCCAATGTGGGTTAACACACTATTGCTTATCTATGTCTGAATGTGAAAGAGTGACTGTTTGGATGTTTGTTACTCAATCACGCACGGCTGAACGGATTTGGATGAAATTTGGCATGCACGTTTTCAGGGGTACAGAGAAGGACATAGAGTACTTTTTATCCCGGAATTCCCGCGGGAACTCCGAAATTACCGCGGGTGAAACCGCGGGGCACAGCTAGTAAATAATAAATTCTATATTTTTTTCAATAGAAAATAATAATTAAAGAAAAAAAGCCAACGTTTGTCTATATGTTGAAAAAAAAAATCTCTGTTTAAGCTAAACATAATAATAGGCTATTTGACTAATTTTTTTTTATTAGTCCGTCTTGTAGATTATTAAAAAATATTGGACACGTATTTTTTCTTTTTTTACGTAATCAAAAAATAACGGCGATATATTGAGTTGAAATTTCGCGTGACGTCACTAACTAGTGCAGTTTGTATGGCGGCTTGTAGCGGTAAGTGACGTCACGAGCCCCCACCCTAAACTTTAATGCATTTTATCTCTGTGTATTTTAATTTATTTGAAAAATAAAAAAATACGTGTCTAATGATTTTTGATTTTCTAAATGACGGACTAATTAGAATTTTGATTTTCAAAAGTTGTCAACATCCCTATTATTATTATGTACGTGTTTTTGTCTAGTCAAAGATTCCAATCTTTTTCTTCGTAATACGAGTGTCGCGTAGCAAACAGCTAGAAGTATAGATTAGGCTGATGGTTTCAAACCGCCTTGTGGTATACGTGTACGGTGTATGTACATAATATGTAGAAGTAGGTACTTGTATATAAATGGGAGATAAATCCATAATTCTTTAAGAATAACAACACAAACAGACACCGCGCATGCGTCTCCCACCCACTTTTGAGTTACTTTTAGGCAGTGGAGGGAGGTGATCGATAGACTCCGGCGCCGCAGCGTCTGGCGCCCGGGCGGAGGAGCTACATCTCGCTTGCACTTACGAAAAAGTCAATGACTGTGAAAGAGATGAACAGGGTGTGGTCGCTCCACTTTTATCGGTTATGCGTTGGAGGACGAAAGAAATTGGAACGCTTTTAAGTAATTAAAGAGGATTAATATTAAAACAGAGAAACGGAGAAAAAACAATTGCCAACCAAATAAAACGTTTTTTTTTTTCGCTGAAGCGAAGCATGGTGTGTCCCAATGAAGAGGTGAGGAATTTATGGATCTATGCACGAGTATTGAAAGAACTTTTAAGAAGAAATTCGTCTTCACAATTTGTAGAGCGATGCCTTATTAAGATCAATAACGATGAGTCTCCTTTATTTAACGATACCAAAATAAATATAAGTTAATGATAGAATAGATGGCATATTCCTGATCGTCTTCGTCATATCGGACTTCCGGTCGGCCGACGCTCCGGCCGGAAGTCGTCACGGTCGGTGCCCGGCAAGGGAAATCGGATAGTCTGTTTTCTATTAGCGAATTAGGGGATTCTAGAGTGGACATGTCATGGGGTGGGTCGGTCGGAATGCATGTCAGTGATTTTATCTAAATATTGGGGATTCTTCTGTTAGAGGTATAGGGATTATATTATACCTATACTACCAACAAAAAAAAGAAAATGTACACTCGGACATTAGCGACAACGCCGGCAGCCGGAACTCTAGCATTATGGATCTATATTCTATAGAATAAGAATCAAAAATTAGCAAAACAAACAATCCTTATAAAATTATAAATGCGAAAGTTTATTTCCTCATTTACTCATTTGCATGTTTGTTACGCGACTCAAGCGATCATAATGAAATTTTACGTAAGCACACTACACGCAAGTATGTAAAATTTCATGACACAGGGTACTTTTTATCCCGTAATCCTCGCGGGAACTCCTAAATTAACACGGGTGAAACCGTGGGAAACCGATAGTATATGAGTATGAAAAAGAAATCATTTGGGTGATACAACATTTTCACTAATTGAAAATTCAGAAGACGAATATTTAAATCCGTCTGATATTACAAACACTCAAAAAATTACGTAATTCCATTAACATAGATCTCCTATCGCAAATAATAAATTCATTTTCATTTATCTCTTCACATTTTGTCATAATTATCAATAAAATACAAGATATTCGCTGGGATTATATTATAACTAGCTGTTCCCCGCGGTTTCACCCGCGGTGATTTCGGAGTTTCCGCGGGAATTTCGGGATAATTCCTTCTCTGTACCCCCGACAACGTGTATGCAAAATTTCAGCATAATCAGTTGAGCCGTAAAGGCGTGAAAGCGTAACAAACAAACAAACTCACTTTCGCATTTATAATATTAGTAAGGATATACGCTCAAAAGGAAGATGATGATAATAAGCTAAGAGATAAAATATACTAACAATAAGTCACAAATACATATACGTACATCAATCATTCTAATTAAGCCCTAATCGAGTTCACTGACCGATATAGTTATTTGCAAAACATCGCTCCCATGGATAGCTTGGATAACGAAGACGAAAGCTTTTGTGACTTAAAAAAGAAAGTTAGCATGGGGTAAAGACAAATTTACCAATTAGTCTCTGACAGTTCGAATCGATCAATTTCAAACGAGGAGCTCGTGCGAGCAATCAAAACGGTATGGGGTCTAGGATAAGACCCCTGGAGCGTCCGTGAATTGCATCTAACGAACTGTAGAAGACGGTAATGGAGTAAGAGCTAATTTTAGACTTTTATAGGTACTAAAGGAAAGTGTACTGAAGGTATTTAATGATCACATGCCTGAAAAAGTAAACAAATATCTCCTAGAAGATTTGAAAAGAAATGGTTATGATCATGAACTAGACTTGTAGAATTTTTTGCATGAACTAGCTGGGTATCCAAACATTTTATCCTAATAATAATATAAATGTGAAAGTGTGAATGTTCGGATGTTTGTTAATCAAATCACGCAAAAACGGCTGAACGGATTTGGATTGAATTTGGCATGCACGTTGTTAGGGGTACAGAGAAGGACATAGGGTACTTTTTATCCCGGAATTCCGGCGGGAACTCCGAAATTACCGCGGGTGAAACCGCGGGGCACAGCTACTAAAAAATAATCATTTTATAAAGTACCAGCTGTGCCAAAAGTACCCTATGTCACTCAGGACTACCATATAGCTTCCTATAAGAGAAATAATTTTAAAAATCAGTCTAGTAGATCCAGAGATTACCCCCTACAACGTCACAAACTCACAATTCAAATAACTTTAGCTCTTTATACAAACTTCGCCTAGTCAGTTTTACGTGCATCGATTAAAAAACACAAGTATTGCGATAGTCAATTTCGTTAGTAAAAGAGACGACACCGATGCGACGAAATGCAAAAAAAAGGAATAGATCCTATACAAATGAAAAGTATACTCAGCCGGCGATCATCCAGCTATTAATCAACTTTAAAAGGGGTTCCCTGACGAAGCCTAATCACAAGCCTATGGACGTTACGGATAAAATGCATCATGATGAAATACAAATGAGACGAAACAAGCAGGTTCACCGAAACTGATAAGAGATCACGCTGAGGGATGAGGTTTATGTACTAATTATTGTAATATCGAACCAGGTTTCACTAGACACGATTGAACATTTCAAATGAATTTGACTGAACAAACACAAATGTGAATGTGATGTTTGCCAGGTGATTAACGTTAATTAAGTTCAATTTTGAAACACTCAGATTTTGGTACATGATCTTCGCAAGATTTATCCAGGATTGTAAAATTTATTTTACAATAGAAGAAGACGTTAATGACGACTTGATATTTATTTCTAAAGAATAAAAACCTAAAAGTGTTCAATCGTCACAAACTAAAATAATACTAAAGAAATCATTGAAAGATCTGAAATAAGTCATTAAGTTGCTCCAGGGCAAAAAATTGTTAAGAGTTTTTTGATAAAATTGCACATAATAATGCTTTTTAGCAGGGAACGATGTTTCGACTGCTACAAATTCATGAATAACGAAAATCTAATATAGAGACAAATTATAGGTTATCCAGCAAATAAATCTATCTTTTCAAGGCGACGAAACGACACAAGATATGAAAAATACATAATTTTCATTAAAACAGTAAGTAATACAGCCAATAACGCAACAACAATAGAAAAAGTTTTTCAATCAGTAAAATTAATCAACTTAAAGGTAGAGTTAATATGTGAATTGTGAACAACATACTCGCAATAACATTTATTGAAACAATAAAATTAACGACCGAACCCGACCACTGAGGGTTTCATGAAGCACCTGGAGCGCGAAAGTAAAAGTTCAGCAAACACGTGGCGTTTACAAGTGGGGCACTTACCTCGGCCGGAAGCGGAGAGCCATCGCGTCGTCTCGTTCCCACTTTAGATAAAAGTACTTTCCTTCTCGCTCTCTCACACCCTGGTAACTATTCAATTGCCGATCCGAAGGACCTTTGAAACTATCTGAAGGGTTAAAGCTTTTAGTCCTATTTTATTAACAATTGGACAGAACGCAAATAAAATAATTAAAAAACAGACAACTTAAAAGTGTAGTTTAACTGTACAAGTCGGAGGTATGAGCAGTAGCAGAGTGTACAATGAAACAAGTCAAGTGGAAGACCAAGTATAGGTCCTTGCGGTGCACTTAGTAACAGAGGATCTGGTGCAGTACTGCAGTAGTTTGGTTATTCGGGGGGTGAGAGAGCGGGACCACCGCCTTCGCGGACGGCCCACGGAGGAATGCCCCGCGACCCTGCCAAGGCATCAGGATCTCCCGAAGCGCACTATCAACCTTTTCCAATGCTCATGAGGGGTTGATCCACGCACGCGCCTTGGCCGCTACGCGTCCCTTTCGCACGCATTGGCGAAAACGAAACGCGGAACCAACTTTAGGGATGATATTCGGAGGGTGAGAAGACGGTGAAAGATGGAAATGCATCTCGGACTACGCTCGGATTTCCGGCGCTTGTGATTTTGTTTATTGATTCGTATCGGGGCGAAGACTTCTATGGGACGCGTTATGGGGCCGCCATGGGAGTTATTAATCCCCTTATTATGTCACTACGTAATTTACTACCAATCTTTTGGAGGCCGATAAAAAAATATTGATCATTAATTTTCTGTCATGAATTCACAATTCATGGCAACGGTACGTAATAAATTGCTGTTTTGTTATTCCTTATTTATACGTTAACAGCCAGCGAGTATCGAGTGAATAAATACGAACTGTATAATGTATTATGATAAGAATTAAAAGTGTAACTGCCATTCAATTTCTTAACCTTTGAATATAAAAATTGAAAATATAACTTTTTCTCTAATAATTAGATGTTTCTGAGTGCGGCGGCGGTTAATTTAGGTAAAAAGAAAACAACAAATTGTCCCTGACTAAAACACAAATCACTCACAAACCGCCCCCTCCACCACACCTGACATCACTTGACTCACAACAAAAGCACTGATTGACATTACAAAAAAAAATAGCAATCACCGATTACACCAACAACATTCAACACACGGCAAATCAACTCTTATTAGCAAAGCGATAGACCCGAAAACGCCGGGTACAATTGTAATTATCAATAGTGTGGACGGTGACCCTACAATTATGGCGAAGCGACGTACAAAATTATGGATATTTACCCATCGGAGTGAACGATGCGACGGCACAGAACTAATGGGTCGAGACACTCTATGAAGGGTTACTTGCGAATGTTTGGCAGGAGAGCACAATAACAATGCGCCATCATTGCATTTGATATAATTATAAGTCTCCAAATTACGACATTGACGATACCCAGCGTAACAGATAACATCTTTGGTTAGATATTCAACAAAGGACGCAAACTGAATACAAGAGCTGCTGAATTTGGATGCGTCTTGTTTACACAAAGTGCATGATATAAACGAAATTGGGCTTTGGTTTTTTGAATAGAAAATATCAAAAGGTTGTGGAAAATCACCATAAACTCTTAACAGAAAATTACAGAGGAATCTGTAAAGTGAAGTATTAAAATCAAAAGTCTACAACGTGGCTCGGGGCCCCGATTTTGAGCTTTAAGTGTGATGTAATAACGCTTAAATCTGTGCATTTATTTGCAGAACGATGTCAAATAGAATAAACTAATTGGACCAACAAAACACCACCTGTAACTTGTAAGCCACGGCGAAGCTGGCCGAGTCAAACGTCTCTCTCGCGAGACCCAATGCACATAGGAGTTAGGTACGTGATCGATGGGAGATCAAGGACGTGTGGATTGCTTTCTACTTCAAATTGTACAAGAACACGATCAAACATTTGTTTCGAGTAATTGGAACATCAGTTAAGTGGCGCATAAATATGAACGAAAGTAAACAAAAAGCTTATGTACCTACCTACTTTGCGTTTGTTTCGCTATCATGTTGGAACAGAAAAAAAAAATTACACGCGTATTCTCGTAGGTTTTCATACGAATTTCAAGAGATATTTTCATACACTATGCGGATGCGTTTTAAGTTACTCACCTAATTATTAAAACACTACATTACTTTCCAACCAAAGACGCAGAAAAAATCCCTTTTTGTTTGATAAAGTTTAGTCAATTAGTATTTTCGACTTTACGGTCAGCGTGTACCTAAGATCGAAACTTTACTAAACATTTTGATGTAATAGTTGCAGGTTGAATAAGGCAGCCATTAGAATATGTTAGTAAGGTATCTTTGATCAACCTGGAGAAGGAATCGTCTCAAATAGGGATGTTGACTTCTTTTGAAAATCAAAATTCTAATTAGTCCGTCAGTTAGAAAATAAAAAAAACAATAGACACGTATTTTTTGCTTTTTTAAATAAATTAAAATATTCAGAGATAAAGCGCATTAAAGTTTAGGATGAGGGGTCGTGACGTCACTAACCGCAAAACAGTCATACAAACTGTCAGAATAGTGACGTCACGCGAAGTTTCAACTCAATATATCGCCGTTATTTTTTGGTTACGTAAAAAAAGAAAAATTACGTGTCCAATATTTTTTAATAATCTACAAGACGGACTAAAAAATAAAAATTAGTCAACATGCCCATTGCTTTCATCGCAATCGGTTCATGGAAGCGCCAGCAAAGTCACGTTCAACGGCCAGTTTCAAAATATAATAATGTAACCAATTCCACTAAGCCAACCCTTTCCCTTGCGTCAATATTTTAACAGCCGACGTTTTGCACTGGGTTCGCAGGCGGCGTCGATCGTCACCGATGTTTGTTCGGTTATTATGTGATATTTACAATTTGCTGTCACATCTCAAATGTTTATTTTGATTAGTGGTTGAAGCATCCGAAGAAGTATTAATTCTAAGTGCATCTATAGTTTGTTTATGAAAATTTATATGTATACGATACATTAAACTTCGCCTCTCACTTGATGAAAGATCATCGTTTATGATATTTAATATAAACATCGATAAGTTAATAATAAACAGCTGTTGAGCACAGTTTTATTTACCCGTGTGGATTTCAGATCTCCCTTGGGAGCTCTTCCTCGATTTATTACTATGTACAATAGGCTAGTTTCCTGGGTAAAAAAATCGAAATTCTATTTAGTCCGTCAGTTAGATAATAAAAAAATAACACGTATTTTTTGCTTTTTTAAAATAATGGAAATATGCATAGATAAAGCGCATTAAAGTTTAGGGTGGGGGACTCGTGATGTCACAGCTCGCTATAACGTGCGAACAAACTGTAGCGAGGCGTAACGTCATGTGAAATTTCGACTTGATATATCTCCGTTATTTTTTGGTTACATAAAAAAAAAAATACGTGTCCAATATTTTTTAATAATCTACAAAACGGACTAAAAAAAAAATTTAGGAAACTAGCCTATTAAGTCTATCTGTGTGTCAAATTACAATATGTGTCCAGAAATCCAAAGTCAGCGGTCCTGACATGATATGGGAATTGAAATTTTCTTAAACTTAATTTTATTAGACTAATCACAGTAACGTGATCTAGCTTTTTTGAGCTAAGTATAAGGAAGTTGCATTCCGACTTATTTTTCATCATAATGTCTTGCACTACTTGTGCACTTAAATAAGCTGGCGATTGCGGGTCTACCGACAAATGTTTTACAAACTGAATCGCCAAATGACGTGATGAGTTTTTTTGCATCATATCAACTATTATTTTTATGTTTTGACCGTTTTACCGGTTGATATCCCAAAAAAATCTTTTTTTTTTATAAATTTATATAAATTTTCGGAATTTTCATCAAGTTTCTCAAAGCACTCAATAAGCACCTAATTCCTATGTGTTGTAATTATTAAACAAGTAATTTATTGATAATGGGTCTATTAAGTTATCGAAACCTGGCACACCCAGTTTTTTTTTCTATTATTTCTAAAATCATTAGTGCACTTAATTTATCTATTGCGCACCTAAATAATTTGTATCTGAATTTTATTGCATTTTCCGAGGACCTCCAGGTCTATGTGGGTTTCAATAAAAAGTTTCTATCTATCCATTTACAGCAAAAATATTTTACTTCTTCTTCTTTTTTATTAAATGACAACTTTTAAATAATTGTGTCAATGACAATGTGTGACTTGATAGACCTCAGAAGAATAACTACATAATAGACAAAGCAACGCGATTGAAGCAAAAAAAAACACGATTATTTCTCACTTTTTTGAATTGTACTTAATCCTTCCCTAGCATCTTAACCGTCACAATATCCTTCGGTCCCTTCAACCATTTCTCAAAAGGGTGGTCGTGCTGTGTGCGAAAAGTTTTCTCCTATCGCCAGAGCGTGCACACTTAAAATAATACTAGACGTCCCGCTGAGGACATGTAGATGTAATGTAGCATTTCAACCGAAAAAAACCTTCCCCACGGGTGGGCTTGCATCAGATACATACATGCGTAGAATTTACATGTCGGAACCGCACGAGGGGTACGGGGAGAGAACGCCTAGTTTTATGAATTGCTTTCGTTGCTCAGAAGTGCGATCTGAGATACCGCCCACGAATAACATCACTCCGGCCATTTACTACCGGAGACATCGACATAGCAGTTTGAAAGATCAATCCCGTAGTTTTCGACAGTTGTTCAGCAACGATATGACTGGCGGTACCTACTTTGTTGTGTATATTTTTATTATACAGTGTCAATGTATATTAGTCACTAAATGGAAGATAATGTTACGTTTTTTTTTTCTATTTATAATTCGCCTGATTCTCTTACGTCACTATGAATATGACATCGACAGCTTTACAAAAAAGCAATAGGTAATTCGTAATTGGAGACTTGAAGTCATGCTTCAAGGACTAAGGCGCAGGCCACACATACGGCACGGCCGGCTTCCTATTCCATTCAAACTTCATGCAAAATGCATGGAAATAAAGCACGCGATTTAGGCCACGCGGTATGTCGTCGCTCGGACTTGGTTATGACGCGCCATTAATTCCGACCAACGACATACCTACCACGTGTCAAATTGCGCTTTATTTCCATGCATTTTGTATGAAAATTGAATGGAATAGGAAGCCGGCCGTGCCATGTCCGCGCCCGACGCAGGATCGCATCTTTATATATGACCTGCGCCTAAAATTCGTTTAAGTTTCAAGATCCAGACGAATTTGATCATCATCTTCATTGACGACATAGGCGCAAAAATTGATCACGTTTTATCTTTTGTAAATTGTGTTATCATTGTAGGTAAACATTTTAAAAGTAATGTTTACTCTACACATCTTCACTAATACTGTCAAGCGATAAAGTGTGTATTTGCAAGTTTGGAGATTTACAGAGTAATATCTGGTACTAATGAACCGTTTCTAAAGATTCCTTCCCTGATAGGAAACTCAAGTATCCTAGAGTAATATACTACGATAAGCACAATTTTAATTTTTTTCTCTTCTGCTGTTGCTCCCGTCCGTGCGTGACAACGGGCTGCCAACTGAAAACCAGCGCTGGGTGTACCCGCACCTAGCTGAATGGTGTCCCTTTCGGCAGAGCATGCAAGATAACTTGGATTTAGATTAAGCACTTCTTTATTGTGTGTTGTGCAGAAATAAATTTTATTCTATTCTATTCTATAATTTCTTAGAGTTCCCGCGAGGTTCACATCCAAAATTCACACGGGTGTGAACGTCCACTGCTGGACTAAGACCTCCCCAAGGATCTCCAAAACGACTGCGCCTGCGCTGCCCTCATGAGTTGTGCGCTTGATGGAGGTCCTACCCTACGCGACACGATTTACCGTATAGCGTCAGCCTTTAAGGCAGCGCTCGCCTTATCGTCTATCACTAACGTCAAAAACGGAGACATTACGGGCGTTTGTAATGACCTCCGGTCGACATCCAGCTTAACGGTTGCACTCGTAGCACGACCTATTCTTGTCGCATATTGTAATTAATTGTAGCCAATTAGCCTTTTTACTGTTCATTATTTTACTGAGTACACAGTCCACACAGTTTTGTTAATTTTAGAGCACCCATAGTTGAGGACTAACGCCACCATATTTTGGTCCTTCGAGCCGGATTACACCGACACATAAAATATAATAGAGAAACTTCAATCAACTCACCTATAACTTTCGTTGCTCGTTGCGTCGATTCGTTCGCTTAATATAAATATAGTCTGCGTTTTCTAGCTGCTGATGTTTTTCTAAAATGTTGTAAGTACTACAGGTATATTGCGTTGGCTCAATTATATAAACTAGTTTAAGGCACTTGTAAAGTTTTGGCGTGTTTCTTTCACAGTTCGTCTTCTTCACATTGCAGTTTTGATTTTACCTGTCGAATAAAATACAGTAAATTAATAATTAAATTAAAAAAAATCATTTGGATTACAGAAATAAAGGATTATTAATTAAACTTAACGAATTATTTGTGAAGAAATATTAACAAACGGACTGTTCCCTGCGGTTTCATCCGCATTAATTTCGGAGTTCCCGCGGAAATTGCACGCGACAACGAGCATGTGAAATTTCATGGTGACCGGTTCAGCCGTTACAGCATGAAAACGTAACAGATAAACTCACATTCGCATTTATAGTAAGGATTTCCAAAACAAGAACTGTCACGCGACAAATTTATTGCTCTGTGAAACATAATTTTGCGGAGTTGTTATTTTTATCGCACATTCTTTTAGTAGGTATAAAATTAATTCCCTATATTTTTATTTATCGCCAACAAACAGAGATAACAACTTTCAATTTAAAAATGCGACAGTATCTTCATATCGATTGCAAAACCGAAAGAAAAAAACTCCATCCAATTCAATAAATCTAACCAAATCAAAAAGCCATAAAAACAACGTCCCTCCCTAGGTCGCGGAGCATTAAAACTTCCAGAATCCCGCCCGGTTTATTCCCGCATAGAGTACATAGAGCGTAGTGGCACCACGTTGGGCGCCACAATTCTGCCCGCGAGCGAGAGGGCGCTACCCGCGGATACCGCCGTCCCTGTCTCGGCGCCCGTCGTCCCGGCGCCGTCTGGCGAGCGTCTGCCGCCTCCACGGTGCCTGTTACATAACCAAGGATATCGAGCTCCTCCTCGCCCTGGCGCCCGGGATTTCGCTGACAACACACCGCTAGTTGCGCCACGACAATTCCCTACGCTGGAGGTGGAAACTATTTAGACAAATGACCCTCGACGGAGGCCTCGGATACCTTTATGTTATGACCTATTTCGCTCAAGTACCTACCGTTTCGAAGATCGCAATCTTAGCTATTAGCAGCAAAGAAAATGTTGCATCTACATATTCAGATTACTGTGGAACTGATCAAACTAGCGCACTTGTTGTTTTGAGGAACTATGACGTGACATTTGGGGATTCCGTCAAGAACTTTTGGATACTTACAGAATAAAAACTGTCTTATATCAATCAGTGAAACTTTTATTAGAAATCTGTTCAGTAGTTTTAAAGATTACTTCGTACAAACAAACTATTATTCTTTTACAGCAGTCAGAAAGACAAAAAAAACCATCTAGATTTCAGATGAATCGGATAATTTCCAAATACAACTGAAATCCCAAGTATTTAGGCTCTAAATTCACAAGCACAAAATTTTATGACGTAAGACCTATTAAATATTCAGCCCGCAGTTCCATTTAGCCCGTTTACATCCTCATTAGCGACCAATTATGGACCGAAACCGAATCAGGCAAAAGGTATAAAATTGTGTGACGCAATCGACGAACGGAAGAACATGGCGCCAATTAAGAAACGTAGGTAAATCCTTAGAGCATTTAAAATTGGAATAGCCAAGAGACAAAAACACTTTTTCCCGCCAATTTCGGCATACGGACGAGGTATACACACAAAGGTAACAGCAGAAATAGATAAACACTTTAGTCAGTCTTTGAACTTTATTGCTATTGCAATAAGATTCAATGAGTGCCAGGTTTTTCTTTTTTTTTTAACCCTTTCATCGCCATCCCCGTAATATCTACGAAAGAAGTGCTACTGGGGCCAGAAACTTAATATTACGATGATAACAAACCACTGCAATGACTTTTAAAATTTAAATGAGCATAAGCATTCCCAACACGATTATATACACAGCGGCAGAATTAGCGGAACATAAAAAGGCAGAGTATAGAAATAATTACGTACATATATTAAAACAAATAATAATTAGACGTGAAGTAATAAATTAATATACATCTTTGAACACTTTAAAAGTTTGTAATTAAATTATTAAATTTTATTTAAAATAATAATAAAAAAAAAACACTTTTTCTCTAATTTGTGGGCACACAAATAATGTTGCAAATTAAAGATTACTGTGATTTTAACACTAAGTAAATGAACGATTAATAACGTGTGTTTCCCCTTCGCGATTCAACTTTTATTTGCAACATTGTCTGTGTTCTCACAAACTAGAGATTTTTTTTTTTAATTTTGATTACTTTTAATAAAATTTTACCAAAAACTTCTTAAAGTCGATGTTAAAAGACGTATATTAGTTTATTACTTCATGCCTGATAATAATTTGTTTTAATACATTTATGTTATTATTTCTATACTCTGCCTTTTTATGTTCCGCTAATTCTGCCGACCTATGTGAACCTGGCAGCTGATTTCAAAATAATTGTTTTTTATGAATTGCATAGGATTGTACCCGGTTTGTACCGGATTGTACCGTTTTTAAAATCGTTTGTACCTTAAGGGGGTCAAAGTTACCGGGCTCCGAAAATTTTGAACTAAGTCCCCTTAACAACATGAACAGGGTGAATAGTAATCAACTTTTATGACTTGCATAGGATTGTACCCGGTGAGTAGAGGATTGTACCGCTTTTAAAACTAATTTTTACTTAAGGGGGTCAAGGCAACATGACTCCGAAAAATTTTTTTTTACAAAAAATAATAATAATGAATTGCAAAGGATTGTACCCGGTTTGTGCTGGATTGTACCGTTTTTTAAATCTTTTGTTTTTTAAGGGGGTCAAAGTTACCGGACTCCGAAAATTTTAAAACTAAGTCCCCTTAACAACATGAACAATTATATTCTTACGTGAATCCCTATCACCTTATAATAAGCAACTTTTATGGTACACAAAATCGGAACTCGAAAATATCTATACCTACATATGGATAAAAAAAGGAACAATACGTGTGCGAAAGGAAGGAGAAAACGAAAAACCCATAATAATACGCACAAAAGAAGACGTAACTAAACTTAAACATAATAAAAACAAACGAGAATAGGTAGGTACTTTTCTGTAATTCTTATTATAATATATTGGTGTATTATTCTTTCATCTTTCTCAACTTTTATTCCAATTTTACCAACAAAGATGTCTTCACTCGTAGACGATATCACTGAAATCTCAGAATGCTCAAATTTACAAAACTTCATTGACAGCGTTGTAAATAATAAATGCCTTAAGCTTCTATGCCTGCACATTAACATTAGATCTTTAATAAAAAATTTCAATTCACTTGAACAATGTATATTTGGTAGCTCGAAGAAAATTGATGTAATCATGGTCACAGAAGCTAATATATCTGAGTCCTTATGTTGCCTGTATCATATACAAGGATATAACATGTACACCGAGCTGAGGAAGAATCGCAGAGGTGGTGGTATAGTTATGTACATCAATAAAAAGCATAAATTTACTTTAAAACCGAATAAACCCGAACACTTTGAGCTATTAATGGGCCAAATAACAACATCTCTGGGATATTCAGCGACTCTGTGTGCCATCTACCGACCACCTAATCACAGCAAACACTTATTTGTAAATGATTTGAATATATTATTGAATAAAATGGATCAAAAACAAGACTTATACATCCTTGGTGATATTAACATAGATCTAAAAAGTAATAGTCCTGTAAAACATAAATATAGCACTGTCATGTATAACTACGGCCTTGTGTGCGGGATCACAGATTACACGCGAATTGAATTTAGTGACAATAAATTAAGTAAAACTTGTATTGATCATATCTACGCAAGATCCCGCACGCAGGACTTATACACAGCGGCACTCGGAACCGTACTGGCAGATCATCGCGCTGTGGCGCTCGCTTGTGTCGGCTCACGGTCACGGTATATACAGGATGAATCAAATTGTAGAATAAAGTACGATAACACGGTGCTGCTGGAATGTCTGGAAGGTATTAACTGGCAACCGGCAGACAACATGGTATGCCCAAATAAAATTTACAAATTAATTACGGACAATATAACAAACTGTTATAAAAACTCTGAAATAAAATATAAAATTACAAATAGCTCTAAACGATCTAATAATAATAAATGGATAAACGACAAAATTTTAAAAGCATGTTCCTATAGAGACAAATTATTTGTGACCTGGTTAAAAGATAATACAAATAAAATAATAAAACAAAAGTATAATAAAGCTAGAAATTATACAAATAAATTAATCTTAAAAAGTAAAAATAAACTAATAAAAGCAGAAATAATTAAAAATAAAAATAATCCAAAGGTACTATGGCGCATACTTAATGAAATCACAGGCAGAATAACAAACTCGGTTGATCAAATTATTCTGAATGCTTTTGAAAATCAAGGCACAGATGTGTTGCATATTGCTAATAGCTTTGCGACAGTCTTCTGCAACAGTGTCAAGAATATTGCACCCGATTGCGGTACCAAGCTATTAGAAAAAACACTCTATTCCAGGCCTGCCACATTGTCCTTGCGATTTCGTAATGCTACTCCTGATGACATCGCGAATATCTTAAGAAATATAAGCAGCAATAAAGCCCCTGGTATGGACACTATAAGAGCCGTGGACTTAAAAAGCATCAGCTCAAAAATATCAGCTATATTAGCTAAATTTATAAATGCTAGTATTAAAAATGGTGAATACCCCAAAGAACTGAAAACTGGCATTGTAAGGCCCATACACAAAAAAGGTAGCCAAAAAAGCTACGAAAATTATCGTCCTATTACGATCTTACCCACTATTGATAAAATCGCCGAAAAATATATATGCAAGCAAATCTATAGCTTCTATAAAGACAATGGTATAATAACAGATAAACAGTTTGGATTCCAGCCTTCTAAAAGCACAACACAACTTCTAAGTAAATTTACAGATAAAATATACGAACACCTCAATGCTAAAAAACATGTCCTGGTTGTTTTTATTGATTACAGCAAGGCGTTCGATACTCTGCGACATGACTTGCTTATACAAAAGTTAGAAGATAGTGGAATAAGAGGGCCTCTCAAAAACTGGTGCCAAAATTATCTGACTGATAGATCATTCGTGGTGAAAATTAAAAATGAGCAAAGTAGATCGTGTGCTGTCTCTGAGGGTACCGCTCAAGGTTCGGTGCTGGGTCCCCTACATTATATCACGCACGTCAACGATGTCGTCAACCTGATTAAAAACTGTGAAATATATCAATTTGCTGATGATACTTGTCTCCTGGCCGCAGATAATGACGTTAACAAAGCTCTCATTCACTTACAAACTGATTTCACTCTGCTAACCAAATGGTCTCATGATGCTGGACTGGCACTCAATCCGGAGAAAACTAAACTAATGTACATCAGCTCCAGCCAGAACAGAAAGCAATTTGAGCCCAAACTGATAGCACACGATCATAATTGCCTGCATTCCAGCCTCAAGTCATGCAATTGCGATCCGGTTGATGTGGTAAGTACTCA
Organism: Zygaena filipendulae; assembly: GCA_907165275.2. Classification (NCBI taxonomy): domain Eukaryota; kingdom Metazoa; phylum Arthropoda; class Insecta; order Lepidoptera; family Zygaenidae; genus Zygaena; species Zygaena filipendulae. The sequence goes on along the minus strand of OU015677.1, from coordinate 4,821,155 downwards.
AAAATACCTGGGGCTTGTCATTGACGACCGTCTTAAGTGGACATATCACATTCAGCAGGTCTGCGATAAGCTACGTACGATATTAGCAAAAGTCACCATAATAAAACATAAAATACCATACCCAACTCTGCTATTATTGTATAAAACCTTGGGAGAATCAATAATTTTGTATGGACTGAGTAGTTATGGAAGAACTTGCAAATCACACCTCAATTCTATTCACGATCTACAACTTCGTATTCTTAAAAACATTGTGCCATCTAATATAAAAAAAAAGTATAAAGATACATACTCCGAGCTATTTCGTTTCTGTAGGGTCATGCCAGTTCATACAAAGTTAAAATACACATTATTGACAGAAGAATTCTTCAACGTAGACATACAACAACCTGTTAGTCACCCAACAAGAACACGTAGTGTGACTAACGCTAAACTTAATATCCCGCCCTTCTCTAATCATTACGGCAGGCAGACACTCGCGTATGTAATTCCAACCTTGTTAAATAACTTACCCAACGACATCAAAAACGATATAAATTCTAAAAACATAAAACAAAAACTAAATAAATACTTCCACGATAATCCCGAAAAATAAATAATTTAAAAATAATTATACAAAAAAAAAAAAAAACATCCTGTTTATACATTGTGTCCACTACCTACACAATATTAACATCATGGTTATAGTACCTACATGTACTGTGCCCCGTTGCAACTGCAACTGGCGAGGTGTACCCACTCGTACTCGGTGTGATATTTTTGTTTGTCACAGAATTCTATTCACTGTAGTTACCTAATATCCTTGCCTACTATTGTGGGGTGCGCTCCGAGTGTTGCTTAGGTATGTAAATAAGTAAGACCTTGTCTAGTTTTTAAGTGGTGTTAATGACGAATGGCGGTGTTTGGGCAAACCTGTAAAGGTTTTTAACACCTATAAGAAAAAAAAAAAAAAAAAAAAAACAAAAAAAAAAAAAAAAAAAAAAAAAAAAAAAACAGGGTGAATAGTAATCAACTTTTATGACTTGCATACGATTGTACCCGGTGAGTAGAGGATTGTACCGCTTTTAAAACTAATTTTTACTTAAGGGGGTCAAGGCAACATGACTCCGAAAAATTTTTTTTTACAAAAAATAATAATAATGAATTGCAAAGGATTGTACCCGGTTTGTCCTGGATTGCACCGTTTTTTAAATCTTTTGTTTTTTAAGGGGGTCAAAGTTACCGGACTCCGAAAATTTTAAAACTAAGTCCCCTTAACAACATGAACAGGGTGAATAGTAATCAACTTTTATGACTTGCATACGATTGTACCCGGTGAGTAGAGGATTGTACCGCTTTTAAAATGAATTTTTACTTAGGGGGTCAAGGCAACATGACTCCGAAATTTTTTTTTTTACAAAAAATAAAAATGATGAATTGCAAAGGATTGTACCCAGTTTGTGCTGGATTGCACCGTTTTTTAAATCTTTTGCAATTTAAGGGGGTCAAAGTTACCGGACTCCGAAAATTTTGATACTAAGTCCCCTTAACAACATGAACAGGGTGAATAGTAATCAACTTTTATGATTTGCATACGATTGTACCGGGTGAGTAGAGGATTGTACCACTTTTAAAATGAATTTTTACTTAAGGGAATCAAAGTTACGAAGCAACGAAAATTTGGTAATGAACCCCCTTAACCACATAACCGGGTGAAAAAAATTAACTTTTATGACTTGCATACGATTGTACCCGATAGGTAGAGGATTGTACCGCTTTAAAAATTAATTTTAACTTAAGGGGATCAAAGTTATAGAACTACGAAAATTTGGTGAAAATTTGGTATTTGAACCCCCTTAAACACATGAGCTGGGTGAATAGTAATCAACTTTTATGACTTGCATACGATTGTACCCGGTGAGTAGAGGATTGTACCGCTTTTAAAACTAATTTTTACTTAAGGGGATCAAAGTTACGAAGCAACGAAAATTTGGTACTAAACCCCCTTAACCACATGAACATGGTGAATACTTTTTAAGTTTTATGACTTGCATACGATTGTACCCGATAGGTAGAGGATTGTACCGCTTTAAAAATTAATTTTAACTTAAGGGGATCAAAGTTATAGAACTACGAAAATTTGGTGAAAATCTGGTATTTGAACCCCCTTAAACACATGAGCTTGGTGAATAGTAATCAACTTTTATGACTTGCATACGATTGTACCCGGTGATTAGAGGATTGTACCGCTTTTAAAACTAATTTTTACTTAAGGGGATCCAAGTTACGAAGCAACGAAAATTTGATACTAAACCCCCTTAACCACATGAACATGGTGAATAATTTTTAAGTTTTATGACTTGCATACGATTGTACCCGATAGCTAGAGGATTGTACCGCTTTAAAAAATAATTTTAACTTAAGGGGATCAAAGTTATAGAACTACGAAAATTTGGTGAAAATTTGGTATTTGAACCCCCTTAAACACATGAGCTGGGTGAATAGTAATCAACTTTTATGACTTGCATACGATTGTACCCCGTGTGTGGAGGATTGTACCGCTTTTAAAACTAATTTTTACTTAAGGGGATCAAAGTTACAAAGCAACGAAAATTTGGTACTAAACCCCCTTAACCAAATGAACATGGTGAATATTTTTTAAGTTTTATGACTTGCATACGATTGTACCCTATAGTAAGAGGATTGTACCGCTTTAAAAATTAATTCTAACTTAAGGGGATCAAAGTTATAGAACTACGAAAATTTGGTGAAAATTTGGTATTTGAACATCGTAACTTTGATCCCTTTAAGTGAAAATTAATTTTTAAAGCGGTACAATCCTCTATCTATCGGGTACAATCGTATGCAAGCCATAAAAGTTAAAAAGTATTCACCCGGTTATGTGGTTAAGGGGGTTTAGTACCAAATTTTCGTTGCTTCGTAACTTTGATCCCCTTAAGTAAAAATTAATTTTAAAAGCGGTACAATCCTCTACTTACCGGGTACAATCCTCTGCCTATTGGGTACAATCGTATGCAAGTCATAAAACTTAAAAAATATTCACCATGTTCATTTGGTTAAGGGGGTTTACTACCAAATTTTCGTTGCTTTGTAACTTTGATCCCCTTAAGTAAAAATTAGTTTTAAAAGCGGAACAATCTTCTACTCACCGGGTACAATCGTATGCAAGTCATAAAAGTTGATTACTATTCACCAAGCTCATGTGTTTAAGGGGGTTCAAATACCAAATTTTCACCAAATTTTCGTAGTTCTATAACTTTGATCCCCTTAAGTTAAAATTAATTTTTAAAGCGGTACAATCCTCTTACTATCGGGTACAATCGTATGCAAGTCATAAAACTTAAAAAATATTCACCATGTTCATGTGGTTAAGGGGGTTTAGTACCAAATTTTCGTTGCTTCGTAACTTTGATCCCCTTAAGTAAAAATTAGTTTTACAAGCGGTAAAATCCTCTACTCACCGGGTACAATCGTATGCAAGTCATAAAAGTTGATTACTATTCACCCTGTTCATGTGTTTGAGGGGGTTCAAGTACCAAATTTTCACCACATTTTCGTAGTTCTATAACTTTGATCCCCTTAAGTTAGAATTAATTTTTAAAGCAGTACAATCCTCTTACTATCGGGTACAATCGTATGCAAGTCATAAAACTTAAAAAATATTCACCATGTTCATTTGGTTAAGGGGGTTTAGTACCAAATTTTCGTTGCTTTGTAACTTTGATCCCCTTAAGTAAAAATTAGTTTTAAAAGCGGTACAATCCTCTAATCACCGGGTACAATCGTATGCAAGTCATAAAAGTTGATTACTATTCACCAAGCTCATGTGTTTAAGGGGGTTCAAATACCAAATTTTCACCAAATTTTCGTAGTTCTATAACTTTGATCCCCTTAAGTTAAAATTAATTTTTAAAGCGGTACAATCCTCTACCTATCGGGTACAATCGTATGCAAGTCATAAAACTTAAAAATTATTCACCATGTTCATGTGGTTAAGGGGGTTTAGTATCAAATTTTCGTTGCTTCGTAACTTGGATCCCCTTAAGTAAAAATTAGTTTTAAAAGCGGTACAATCCTCTAATCACCGGGTAAAATCGTATGCAAGTCATAAAAGTTGATTACTATTCACCCTGTTCATGTGTTTAAGGGGGTTCAAGTACCAAATTTTCACCAAATTTTCGTAGTTCTATAACTTTGATCCCCTTAAGTTAGAATTACTTTTTAAAGCGGTACAATCCTCTTACTATCGGGTACAATCGTATGCAAGTCATAAAACTTAAAAAATATTCACCATGTTCATGTGGTTAAGGGGGTTTAGTACCAAAATTTCGTTGCTTCGTAACTTTGATCCCCTTAAGTAAAAATTAGTTTTAAAAGCGGTACAATCCTCTATTCACCGGGTACAATCGTATGCAAGTCATAAAAGTTGATTACTATTCACCAAGCTCATGTGTTTAAGGGGGTTCAAATACCAAATTTTCACCAAATTTTCGTAGTTCTATAACTTTGATCCCCTTAATTAAAAATTAATTTTTAAAGCGGTACAATCCTCTACCTATCGGGTACAATCGTATGCAAGTCATAAAACATAAAAAATATTCACCATGTTCATTTGGTTAAGGGGGTTTAGTACCAAATTTTCGTTGCTTTGTAACTTTGATCCCATTAAGTAAAAATTAGTTTTAAAAGCGGTACAATCCTCTACTCACCGGGTACAATCGTATGCAAGTCATAAAAGTTGATTACTATTCACCAAGCTCATGTGTTTAAGGGGGTTCAAATACCAAATTTTCACCAAATTTTCGTAGTTCTATAACTTTGATCCCCTTAAGTTAAAATTATTTTTTAAAGCGGTACAATCCTCTACCTATCGGGTACAATCGTATGCAAGTCATAAAACATAAAAAATATTCACCATGTTCATTTGGTTAAGGGGGTTTAGTACCAAATTTTCGTTGCTTTGTAACTTTAATCCCCTTAAGTAAAAATTAGTTTTAAAAGCGGTACAATCCTCTACTCACCGGGTACAATCGTATGCAAGTCATAAAAGTTGATTACTATTCACCCAGCTCATGTGTTTAAGGGGGTTCAAATACCAAATTTTCGTAGTTCTATAACTTTGATCCCCTTAAGTTAAAATTAATTTTTAAAGCGGTACAATCCTCTACCTATCGGGTAAAATCGTATGCAAGTCATAAAACTTAAAAATTATTCACCATGTTCATATGGTTAAGGGGGTTTAGTACCAAATTTTCGTTGCTTTGTGACTTTGATCCCCTTAAGTAAAAATTAGTTTTAAAAGCGGTACAATCCTCTACTCACCGGGTAAAATCGTATGCAAGTCATAAAAGTTGATTATTATTCACCCAGCTCATGTGTTTAAGGGGGTTCAAATACCAAATTTTCACCAAATTTTCGTAGTTCTATAACTTTGATCCCCTTAAGTTAAAATTAATTTTTAAAGCGGTACAATCCTCTTACTATCGGGTACAATCGTATGCAAGTCATAAAACTTAAAAAATATTCACCATGTTCATGTGGTTAAGGGGGTTTAGTACCAAAATTTCGTTGCTTCGTAACTTTGATCCCCTTAAGTAAAAAATAGTTTTAATAGCGGTACAATCCTCTACTCACCGGGTACAATCGTATGCAAGTCATAAAAGTTGATTACTATTCACCCAGCTCATGTGTTTAAGGGGGTTCAAATACCAAATTTTCGTAGTTCTATAACTTTGATCCCCTTAAGTTAAAATTAATTTTTAAAGCGGTACAATCCTCTACCTATCGGGTAAAATCGTATGCAAGTCATAAAACTTAAAAATTATTCACCATGTTCATATGGTTAAGGGGGTTTAGTACCAAATTTTCGTTGCTTTGTGACTTTGATCCCCTTAAGTAAAAATTAGTTTTAAAAGCGGTACAATCCTCTACTCACCGGGTAAAATCGTATGCAAGTCATAAAAGTTGATTATTATTCACCCAGCTCATGTGTTTAAGGGGGTTCAAATACCAAATTTTCACCAAATTTTCGTAGTTCTATAACTTTGATCCCCTTAAGTTAAAATTAATTTTTAAAGCGGTACAATCCTCTTACTATCGGGTACAATCGTATGCAAGTCATAAAACTTAAAAAATATTCACCATGTTCATGTGGTTAAGGGGGTTTAGTACCAAAATTTCGTTGCTTCGTAACTTTGATCCCCTTAAGTAAAAAATAGTTTTAATAGCGGTACAATCCTCTACTCACCGGGTACAATCGTATGCAAGTCATAAAAGTTGATTACTATTCACCCTGTTCATGTGTTTAAGGGGGTTCAAGTACCAAATTTTCACCAAATTTTCGTAGTTCTATAACTTTGATCCCCTTAAGTTAGAATTAATTTTTAAAGCAGTACAATCCTCTTACTATCGGTTACAATCGTATGCAAGTCATAAAACTTAAAAAATATTCACCATGTTCATTTGGTTAAGGGGGTTTAGTACCAAATTTTCGTTGCTTTGTAACTTTGATCCCCTTAAGTAAAAATTAGTTTTAAAAGCGGTACAATCCTCTACTCACCGGGTAAAATCGTATGCAAGTCATAAAAGTTGATTATTATTCACCCAGCTCATGTGTTTAAGGGGGTTCAAATACCAAATTTTCACCAAATTTTCGTAGTTCTATAACTTTGATCCCCTTAAGTTAAAATTAATTTTTAAAGCGGTACAATCCTCTACCTATCGGGTACAATCGTATGCAAGTCATAAAACTTAAAAATTATTCACCATGTTCATGTGGTTAAGGGGGTTTAGTACCAAATTTTCGTTGCTTCGTAACTTTGATCCCCTTAAGTAAAAATTAGTTTTAAAAGCGGTACAATCCTCTATTCACCGGGTACAATCGTATGCAACTTATAAAAGTTGATTACTATTCACCAAGCTCATGTGTTTAAGGGGGTTCAAATACCAAATTTTCACCAAATTTTCGTAGTTCTATAACTTTGATCCCCTTAAGTTAAAATTAATTTTTAAAGCGGTACAATCCTCTACCTATCGGGTACAATCGTATGCAAGTCATAAAACATAAAAAATATTCACCATGTTCATTTGGTTAAGGGGGTTTAGTACCAAATTTTCGTTGCTTTGTAACTTTGATCCCATTAAGTAAAAATTAGTTTTAAAAGCGGTACAATCCTCTACTCACGGGGTACAATCGTATGCAAGTCATAAAAGTTGATTACTATTCACCAAGCTCATGTGTTTAAGGGGGTTCAAATACCAAATTTTCACCAAATTTTCGTAGTTCTATAACTTTGATCCCCTTAAGTTAAAATTATTTTTTAAAGCGGTACAATCCTCTACCTATCGGGTACAATCGTATGCAAGTCATAAAACATAAAAAATATTCACTATGTTCATTTGGTTAAGGGGGTTTAGTACCAAATTTTCGTTGCTTTGTAACTTTAATCCCCTTAAGTAAAAATTAGTTTTAAAAGCGGTACAATCCTCTACTCACCGGGTACAATCGTATGCAAGTCATAAAAGTTGATTACTATTCACCCAGCTCATGTGTTTAAGGGGGTTCAAATACCAAATTTTCGTAGTTCTATAACTTTGATCCCCTTAAGTTAAAATTAATTTTTAAAGCGGTACAATCCTCTACCTATCGGGTAAAATCGTATGCAAGTCATAAAACTTAAAAACTATTCACCATGTTCATATGGTTAAGGGGGTTTAGTATCAAATTTTCGTTGCTTCGTAACTTTGATCCCCTTAAGTAAAAATTAGTTTTAAAAGCGGTACAATCCTCTACTCACCGGGTACAATCGTATGCAAGTCATAAAAGTTGATTACTATTCACCCTGTTCATGTGTTTAAGGGGGTTCAAGTACCAAATTTTCACCAAATTTTCGTAGTTCTATAACTTTGATCCCCTTAAGTAAGAATTAATTTTTAAAGCGGTACAATCCTCTTACTATCGGGTACAATCGTATGCAAGTCATAAAACTTAAAAAGTATTCACCATGTTCATGTGGTTAAGGGGGTTTAGTACCAAATTTTCGTTGCTTTGTAACTTTGATCCCCTTAAGTAAAAATTAGTTTTAAAAGCGGTACAATCCTCAACTCACCGGGTACAATCGTATGCAAGTCATAAAAGTTTATTACTATTCACCAAGCTCATGTGTTTAAGGGGGTTTAAATACCAAATTTTCACCAAATTTTCGTAGTTCTATAACTTTGATCCCCTTAAGTTAAAATTAATTTTTAAAGCGGTACAATCCTCTTACTATCGGGTACAATCGTATGCAAGTCATAAAACTTAAAAAATATTCACCATGTTCATGTGGTTAAGGGGGTTTAGTACCAAAATTTCGTTGCTTCGTAACTTTGATCCCCTTAAGTAAAAAATAGTTTTAAAAGCGGTACAATCCTCTACTCACCGGGTACAATCGTATGCAAGTCATAAAAGTTGATTATTATTCACCCAGCTCATGTGTTTAAGGGGGTTCAAATACCAAATTTTCACCAAATTTTCGTAGTTCTATAACTTTGATCCCCTTAAGTTAAAATTAATTTTTAAAGCGGTACAATCCTCTACCTATCGGGTACAATCGTATGCAAGTCATAAAACTTAAAAAATATTCACCATGTTCATGTGGTTACGGGGGTTTAGTACCAAATTTTCGTTGCTTCGTAACTTTGATCCCCTTAAGTAAAAATTAGTTTTAAAAGCGGTACAATCCTCTAATCACCGGGTACAAGCGTATGCAAGTCATAAAAGTTGATTACTATTCACCAAGCTCATGTGTTTAAGGGGGTTCAAATACCAAATTTTCACCATATTTTCGTAGTTCTATAACTTTGATCCCCTTAAGTTAAAATTAATTTTTAAAGCGGTACAATCCTCTACCTATCGGGTACAATCGTATGCAAGTCATAAAACTTAAAAAGTATTCACCATGTTCATGTGGTTAAGGGGGTTAATACCAAATTTTCGTTGCTTCGTAACTTTGATCCCCCTTGAGTAAAAATTAGTTTTAAAAGCGGTACAATCCTCTAATCACCGGGTACAATCGTATGCAAGTCATAAAAGTTGATTACTATTCACCAAGCTCATGTGTTTAAGGGGGTTCAAATACCAAATTTTCACCAAATTTTCGTAGTTCTATAACTTTGATCCCCTTAAGTTAAAATTAATTTTTAAAGCGGTACAATCCTCTTACTATCGGGTACAATCGTATGCAAGTCATAAAACTTAAAAAATATTCACCATGTTCATTTGGTTAAGGGGGTTTAGTACCAAATTTTCGTTGCTTTGTAACTTTGATCCCCTTAAGTAAAAATTAGTTTTAAAAGCGGTATAATCCTCTACTCACCGGGTAAAATCGTATGCAAGTCATAAAAGTTGATTATTATTCACCCAGCTCATGTGTTTAAGGGGGTTCAAATACCAAATTTTCACCAAATTTTCGTAGTTCTATAACTTTGATCCCCTTAAGTTAAAATTAATTTTTAAAGCGGTACAGTCCTCTACCTATCGGGTACAATCGTATGCAAGTCATATAACTTAAAAAATATTCACCATGTTCATGTGGTTAAGGGGGTTTAGTACCAAAATTTCGTTGCTACGTAACTTTGATCCCCTTAAGTAAAAATTAGTTTTAAAAGCGGTACAATCCTCTACTCACCGGGTACAATCGTATGCAAGTCATAAAAGTTGATTACTATTCACCCAGCTCATGTGTTTAAGGGGGTTCAAATACCAAATTTTCACCAAATTTTCGTAGTTCTATAACTTTGATCCCCTTAAGTTAAAATTAATTTTTAAAGCGGTACAATCCTCTAACTATCGGGTACAATCGTATGCAAGTCATAAAACTTAAAAAGTATTCACCATGTTCATGTGGTTAAGGGGGTTTAGTACCAAATTTTCGTTGCTTCGTAACTTTGATCCCCTTAAGTAAAAATTAGTTTTAAAAGCGGTACAATCCTCTACTCACCGGGTACAATCGTATGCAAGTCATAAAAGTTGATTACTATTCACCCAGCTCATGTGTTTAAGGGGGTTCAAATACCAAATTTTCATAGTTCTATAACTTTGATCCCCTTAAGTTAGAATTAATTTTTAAAGCGGTACAATCCTCTAACTATCGGGTACAATCGTATGCAAGTCATAAAACTTAAAAAGTATTCACCATGTTCATGTGGTTAAGGGGGTTTAGTACCAAATTTTCGTTGCTTTGTAACTTTGATCCCCTTTAGTAAAAATTAGTTTTAAAAGCGGTACAATCCTCTACTCACGGGGTACAATCGTATGCAAGTCATAAAAGTTGATTACTATTCACCCAGCTCATGTGTTTAAGGGGGTTCAAATACCAAATTTTCACCAAATTTTCGTAGTTCTATAACTTTGATCCCCTTAAGTTAAAATTAATTTTTAAAGCGGTACAATCCTCTACCTATCGGGTACAATCGTATGCAAGTCATAAAACTTAAAAAGTATTCACCATGTTCATGTGGTTAAGGGGGTTTAGTACCAAATTTTCGTTGCTTCGTAACTTTGATCCCCCTTAAGTAAAAATTAGTTTTAAAAGCGGTACAATCCTCTAATCACCGGGTACAATCGTATGCAAGTCATAAAAGTTGATTACTATTCACCCAGCTCATGTGTTTAAGGGGGTTCAAATACCAAATTTTCACCAAATTTTCGTAGTTCTATAACTTTGATCCCCTTAAGTTAAAATTAATTTTTAAAGCGGTACAATCTTCTACCTATCGGGTACAATCGTATGCAAGTCATAAAACATAAAAAGTATTCACCATGTTCATGTGGTTAAGGGGGTTTAGTACCAAATTTTCGTTGCTTCGTAACTTTGATCCCCTTAAGTAAAAATTAGTTTTAAAAGCGGTACAATCCTCTAATCACCGGGTACAATCGTATGCAAGTCATAAAAGTTGATTACTATTCACCAAGCTCATGTGTTTAAGGGGGTTCAAATACCAAATTTTCACCAAATTTTCGTAGTTCTATAACTTTGATCCCCTTAAGTAAAAATTAGTTTTAAAAGCGGTACAATCCTCTACTCACCGGGTACAATCGTATGCAAGTCATAAAAGTTGATTACTATTCACCCAGCTCATGTGTTTAAGGGGGTTCAAATACCAAATTTTCACCAAATTTTCGTAGTTCTATAACTTTGATCCCCTTAAGTTAAAATTAATTTTTAAAGCGGTACAATCCTCTACCTATCGGGTACAATCGTATGCAAGTCATAAAAGTTAATTTTTTTCACCCGGTTATGTGGTTAAGGGGGTTCATTACCAAATTTTCGTTGCTTCGTAACTTTGATTCCCTTAAGTAAAAATTCATTTTAAAAGTGGTACAATCCTCTACTCACCCGGTACAATCGTATGCAAATCATAAAAGTTGATTACTATTCACCCTGTTCATGTTGTTAAGGGGACTTAGTATCAAAATTTTCGGAGTCCGGTAACTTTGACCCCCTTAAATTGCAAAAGATTTAAAAAACGGTGCAATCCAGCACAAACTGGGTACAATCCTTTGCAATTCATCATTTTTATTTTTTGTAAAAAAAAAAATTTCGGAGTCATGTTGCCTTGACCCCCTAAGTAAAAATTCATTTTAAAAGCGGTACAATCCTCTACTCACCGGGTACAATCGTATGCAAGTCATAAAAGTTGATTACTATTCACCCTGTTCATGTTGTTAAGGGGACTTAGTTTTAAAATTTTCGGAGTCCGGTAACTTTGACCCCCTTAAAAAACAAAAGATTTAAAAAACGGTGCAATCCAGGACAAACCGGGTACAATCCTTTGCAATTCATTATTATTATTTTTTGTAAAAAAAAATTTTTCGGAGTCATGTTGCCTTGACCCCCTTAAGTAAAAATTAGTTTTAAAAGCGGTACAATCCTCTACTCACCGGGTACAATCGTATGCAAGTCATAAAAGTTGATTACTATTCACCCTGTTCATGTTGTTAAGGGGACTTAGTTTTAAAATTTTCGGAGCCCGGTAACTTTGACCCCCTTAAGGTACAAACGATTTTAAAAACGGTACAATCCGGTACAAACCGGGTACAATCCTATGCAATTCATAAAAAACAATTATTTTGAAATCAGCTGCCAGGTTCACATAGGTATTCTGCCGGTGTGTATAGATTGTCAACTTGGCTTAGGGGGAAGCTTAGTAAACAAATACATAAGATCAACCACAGAAAAGATAGAAGGGACATCAACTCTGTTTAGTATGGAAACAAAATTATATGAAAACCTGTGTCGCCGGGTAATTTTCATACACAAAATAATTCAATTTCACGCACAAAAACATTTACTAACGTAACGAAATGTATTGAGGTCTGTTCATATCTACAGACATTGAGCGTGCCAGACACGTTTTGTGGCAGACAAAATAGTATTCTCATATACAGTTCGTATTAACGTATTTATATCTATCGTAACACGGCCGCGCAGACGCCGACAGACACGGGCCAGTATTCGCGGAAGGAATGTCCATGGCAACATGTCGAGCAGGGTGAATAGAGCATCGGAACCGTGCAGACATATTTTGTAAATAAAAGGTGTCTGTCGGTTTCTGCCAACATTTCGGCCCTGGCACGTGTCAGCCATGGAACATGTCTGGCACGCTCTGTTGATACAAAAAACGGACCTTTAGACGCGATTTGACAACGTTTTTACTTGTCATTTTCAAAATTCACAGTTCTGGGAGTATTGTGGAAAATATATTAGGGATGCCAGTAAAAGAAGTTTTGGGAAAGTTAGGCGAGTGCTCTAACTACCTTTGCCACCGAAGCGCGCCCGCCCCGTTATATGGCCTCTCTAGTTAACTTATTTTCTCTGTGAGATCGACGCACGCGCAGCTTATCATAATAATTATTACTGCGCCCGCGCTGATACGGCACGCTGTGACACTACTGTGTCGCCACCGTTTGACATGTGCAATGGAGAATGGTGATAAGTCATTGCATACCAAATGTCTAGACGCAATAAAATGTCTGAAATGCTAAAATCATCAATAACTTTATATATATATCTGAATAGGCATGTTGCCGGGGTATGAAAATGACGGACAAAATAAAATTTTGTCCGTCATTTAAAAATAGTAGGTACTACACGTCATGTATATTTCGCTTTTTCAGATTCAGATTAATGAAAAAATACTTAGATAAAGATGGCGGGCTCGTGACGCCACGCGACATTCGAGTACTCAATGTAGGTTATACATATATATTTGATTACATGACTATGAAAGTAGAGCTTTTTATTGCAACACTAGCAATGCCCTGCCCTTTCATCCGGGTGAGTTTCGGAATTCCCGCAAAAAATATTTTTCTCTAAAATTAAAGTTGCCTAAGTTACTCCGCAAAACATCAGCTATCCGTGCCAGCCGGATAAAGTCTCGTAAAAATCGGTCCAGCCGTTTCAGAGATAAATTGTTTGTTTTATGTAATCAGCGTATATACTTTAATATGCATTTAGTGAAAATCTGTCTATTTTGAATTACAAACAGACACTTCAATTTTATTTACATATAAGTACAGAGAAGATATAAGATAAGGGAAGAGAACTTATCATTAAAGCATAAAAATCACATATAACAAGAATTAAAAGGTCAGAAATGCACAACTAAGTATAAATAGAGTCGCTCTGCCCGAGCCCTCGCTGCGGTCCGATTTGCCGTGAATTGCGTCACATCCGGCGTGTAGGCTGACGGTTCAGCCTCAACCCACGCTGGCTGTTAACGCTAAACGCCTTTGCACGGTACCTATGTAAGTCTCGAGAAAGTTTACTTTCGCCTTCAGTACTTTAGGCATTGGCATCTAACACCCCGTTCCCACTTGTCGGGTGTCGGGTCCGGATTTTAATCGGATGCTCCAGTGGCAGAACATTTGTCGGAAACAGATTTTGTGTCGTCGCCGAGAAGAAATGTTGGCTGTTTTGCGAGAAAAAATCGTGTCGGATCTCGCTCGCCTATGAATTTGTATGGCGCTGTTCACATTTGTCGGATGTCGGGGCCGACAACTCTCTCCCCGCTACCCCTTGTTCCGCCCGGCGGCGCCCGCGCGTGCGTCGCGACATTGCGAGATCGCGGCGCGCAAGCAGGTTTGTTGTGTGTTGTGACAGCCAACAAGTATGAACAGAGGCGCCGACATCCGATTAAAATCCGGATCCGACGTCCGACAAGTGGGAACGGGCTGTAAGCGTTCGAGAATATCCTGGAATGTCAGCTATTTAATCGACCGTCTCTTGTTTTAAATCGATTTTTAAATGCATCTCACCAATGCATTTTGATGTAAATAACTTCAAAAGAAACAACTGAATCGGCTGTATGGCCTTATACTCCTTTGCCTTCTCCGAAAGGGATAAACTTCAAGAAAAAAATTAAGTTCCATTCGACAATATTAACACTCGAGTTACTCTGGTGGTGGTCTGCAAGAAAGACTATGATTGACCGACACAAATTGAAATGAAAACCCTTTTGTTTGCCGCCACAGCGAAGCTTTTCTATAATCGTGCAATTCTAAAGTCTGTCTTGGAAAATATTTGTTGTTTTTAGAAATGAGACGCAGTGTGCTCTTTATCAAACATTTTTAAATCATTTAGTTGGCTGACAAATATCAGCAGTAACGCCAAAGATAATAAGTCTAATTATTAAAAAAAAAACAACACTTGTGAATTGTGAAATAAAGCATGCAATGAAAAAGTCAGCCGTATATTTAAAGATGCTAGGCTAATGCCAGTGCTAGAGGCGGATGAAGCCGCGTCTATACTATAATATTAATAATATACTTATACATACGATGGTATTTTGGCATTACAGCTGTCCCGCGCGGTTTCACCCGCGATAATTTTGAAGTTCCCGCGGAATTGTTCCATACAAACTTTCAACCCCTTTTCATCCCCTTAGGGGTTGAATTTTCAAAAATCCTTTCTTATCAGATGCCCCAAAGAACACACCCTCCAAGTTTCAGGTCTCTACGATCAACCGTGTAGACTGTGCTTAAAATTATTACATCTAAGATAAATGAAAGTTTTAAATGTTGTCAGCCAGATAGACAGAGAGATTGTAAAAAAGCATCGTGTAAACTGTTAAGCTTGTGTCAAATAAAAAATAGAGCAGGTTCAAGCTAGGGATTAGCACGTCACTATTATATTCTAGCATTGAAAAAGTATAATAATAATTAAAATTTAATAGACAAATGAGAAGTTGCTCCAGAATTAAAGCAACAAGAATCGATAAGTGTTGCCCACTTACGAATGATTCAAATTTTAACTGGCAACATAAACTGGGACAAGAGGAAAATAATTGCGGTTTTTATAAAGAAAATACAAACGAATTCTCATTTATTGTTTGTAGCAATGCCAAAAAATACACAATAACACGAAACTTCAAAGAATCCAATGGAATTTATGTAAGTATTGTCATTTTTAAAAAGGACAAATAATGTTTGTTGCGCACCCGTTAAGGTGGCCTTGAAAACATTGCCTCTAGCGATAGGGCCGCCTTTTGCTCTGTCCTTTATTTTTATTTGTCAACAGTTCAGTGCGTTTCTTTTGGGCATTAAAGTATATTTGAATTTGAATTTTGTTAAGACTGTTACAGAAAAGAAAAGACAGAAAAATCAATGCCATGCGAATAGAAGAAAAAGCTTCTGTATTTCCAATATGGATTGGAATAAGAGAGACGTTCGTTTTTACCCCTACCTACATCTAAACAAAAAGTGACGACTAAAGGTTCAAAGGTGCCTCATATTGAAGGGTTTTCGAAGTATACCTAATTACATATTTTTAACAGACTTCCAAAAAAGGAGGAGGTTCTCAATTCGACTGTATGTTGTTTTTTTTTTTTGTATGTTTGTTACGCAATTACTCGAAGACGGCTGGATCGATTTGAAAACTTATTTTTTTTAAAGGGTATACTCCTAATGATGGGATCTTCGAGAAATCGGTGGAACTCTTCAAATATTACAGGCACAGCATAGCGATTTGGGTAGATAAATTGTCAGCCCACTTAAAAGCGAAAAATAAATAAAATCTTAACAAAAAATTAAAACCGACTACAAAACACAAAAACGCACTACACTAAAAGGTTAAAAATAACCTACGTAGTATGTGCTTAACCTACTGATCGCTTCGAAGTCGGTGCCAAGCCAAATAGGTAATAGGTAGATAGACTAAATCCGCTCCCACCTCCCACCGCATTGCAAACACGAGCGGGCTTGACATATTTTTTGAAGTTTAAGTTTTACCATGACTAGCTAACTATGAGTAAAAACCTACTCATAGTTAGTCATTTTAGATGAACATCCTTATTATCAATCCGAAGCCCGTAGGGTAGGACCAACCTAGTGCTGATTGAACGTTCATCATGCAGTATTCTACTTCCCGCATACCCACCTCCCACGTTGAGTCATACAAATATATAAAAAGCCCTTGATTTGAATTTATTATACCTACAGCCATTATAAACAAAGCAATGACTCATGCGAACTATTACACAAGATGAGTTCACAAAACACAAGGAAAAAATCTAGGTCAAAGTCAGAAAATTGTGCTGGTATTCACGTGCGCTAACATTTTTTTCTTAAAACAAATATTGTGCACTCACACAAATATACAGTACTGAAACTAAGGCTATAAAAATTTATAGGTATCTACTATCTTTTAAGATATTCTAAGTTATCTTCTTTATAAATAAAAATCAATTTTTGTATGTTTGTCCTCCATATGCGTTTCTAAACCATTGGTCCGACTGTGATGAAACTTAGGCGGGTTGTTCTGCCTGCGTCCGCAAAGGTTCCTCTAATCCTGATATAAAAAGATCCTGCGGGAATTCCGAAGCTCACGCGGGTGAATCCCGAATCCGAATCGGTTGGACCAATTTTGACGGGACTTTCATTGCTATTTAGCTGATGTTATAAGGAGTAATTTAAAATACTTTGGAGATTCTGCGGGAATTCAGAAACTCACGCGGGTGAAACCGCGGGGCACAGCTAGTTAGATATAAATCTTTGTGTTGTGTCGAATAAAGTTTATCAATTCAATTCAAAATGCGAATGTGAGTTTGTTTGTTACGCTTTCACGCCTTAACTAATCAACCGATCATTATGAGATTTTGCATACACGTTGTCAGGGGTACAGAAAAGGCCTCAGGGTACTTTTCGTTCCGGAATTCCCGCGGGAACTCTGAAATTTACGCAGATGAAATGAAACCGCGAACAATCGCCTAGTAATCTATAAGATAAGATATCTCAAATAAGATAGTAGAAATTAGCGTAATTGTTTAGGCTAATCTCTGGAACTACAGTACAAATTATCATGCGGTTTTCACAGGTAGGATCAGCTTAGTTTGAAGCAACATAGGGCACATAGGCTTTGTTTCATTTAAATCGGATGTCGGCAAAACCGCGGGGCACAGCTAGTAACAAAATAGAATTTTAATATGCTTTTTTTTTTTAATTTATGTATGTTGTAACTATCCATGTGTTGTGTCAAATAAAGTTCTTTCAATTTAATTCAAACAATTTGTTCATACCGTTTCATTGGCATTATAAATTATTGTTTCGGGCCAAACGTATGTATCTATTATACGCGTGTGTGCGTGTATTTGCTCACTTACAATAATAATTATATTATTAGTCACCGTCATCTGCCAGTGTCGTTACATCATTGACAGCGGGTACATCCAGTCTGATCGATTCACTGAAGTACCTACACTATGTATCGTCTCTTAGTGAACAGTGACATTCTTTCCAAATCTCGTGTACACTTTAAATAATGAGGCAAAAAGCATTAATAACTATTATTATTGTGCTTCGAGTTTGTTTTTAAATACTTATTGTTGAGGCAAAAAAAAAAATTACAAAAGAAATTAAAACCGACCTCAAAACAAACTAAAAGTTAAAAATAACCTACGTATGTGCTACTTACTGGTCGTTGCGAAGTCGGTGAAAATTCTATTTGTTTTTCGCTTTTAAGTGGGTTGGTTTATCTAAACTATATATAATAATATAAAGACCGAAGTTTGATTTTTTTTTTGTTAGTTTTTTTTGTTTGTTTGTTACGATTTAACTCAAAAACTACTGAAGTGATTTCGAAAATTCTTTCACCATTTTAAAGCTACATTATCTCTGAGTAACATAGGCTATATTGTATGAATTCCAGCGGGAATTCCGAAATTATCGCAGGTGAAACCGCGTGGGACAGCTCGTATTTTATGAAGCGACAATTAGTACCGACCCCAATCGCTATAGGTGTGCCTGAATTATTTAAAGAGTTTCCTCGATTTTTCCATGATCCAATCCTGACTTATTTACAATGGGACCAACTTTAAAGTATACACTCAAACAAAAAAAAATTTTCCAAATCGGTCCAGCCGTTCGAGTAATCGCGTAACTTAGATACAAAAAAAAAATATACAGTGAAGACGGCTGGACCGGCCAGTCCAACCAGCCGGCCAGTCCAGTCCGGCCGGTCCAGCCGTCTTCGAGTAATCGCGTAAAAAAGATACAAAAAAAAATATACAGTCTCCTCCTTTTTTTGGAAGTCATCCCAACACAAAGAATACCGAAGAACGCCGAAATGCCCAAGTTTCATGACAATCCCACGTTTAAAAGTTGCAGCGGTATTGATGCTACAGCCCTGAGACTTGGTGAGCTGAGAGCATAGAGGTAAGATACAGCTGAATGAGCTATGAGCATCGAGGTAAAATAAACCCACGTTAATTTCGAAGTTCCGCTGGAATTCCGGGACAAAAAGTACCCCATGTCCTTCTCTGTGCCCCTGACATCAGACATGTAGTATGCACAACATAATGCAATTCTTCCGACACATTCAACAATTATTATTGTTTTATTTCAACCAATTTAAACAAAAACTTTATTTTACTAACCTAACCTAACCTAACCTAGACCTTCCTCATGAATCACTCCATCTATTAGTGAAAACTGCATGAAAATCCTATAGTATAGTCTTTGAATTCACCGCGAACAAATAGACGTGGTGGAGGACTTTTTTATATGTAGTAATTTGGAGAGACCTTTATCGATGCTGGAGCGGTCCGGTTTTGTATTTTGACTTTTGATGCTTGCGCCAGAATTAGCCCACTGCTAGATTTCCGCGCACCGTCAAAAACACAAAAGGCAAACCAGTGACCTAAAGGAACTCTTACAACTTATAACGTAATTTATTTCAAACCGGTCCGAACCACGATTATATCGATGTGGCGAAATTTCCCCTTTTAATAAAGTTTAAGCACCTACCTGCCAGATTAAAAGTTACGGCGATAACGAGTGACTTGAGTTACTCGAGCAACTGGATTCAAGAATTACCGCGGTAACTTCAGAGTTCCCGCGGGAATTCCAGGACGAACTATACCTATAAACCTTCCTCTTGAATCACTTATTTATTGGTGAAAACCGCATGGAAATACGTTCAGTTGTAATTTTATGAGTTTACGGCGAACAGACAGACGCAGCGGAGGACTTTGTTTTGTAATATGTAAAGATATTGTAATTGTACTTGTTTTGTTATTTATAAACGATTTTTTAAGTTTTACAGCGTCGTTGGTGTAGTGGTATTGGTAAGTAACATGACTGCTATGTCAAGTTTCGCGGGTTCGATCCCAGCATCGGGGTACCTAAACATCAAAGACATTTTTGTTTACTCTGGGTCTGGGTATTTGGCGTGTATCATAATCATAAATTAACAAAAAGTACATAAATCCCTTTCGCATCATTGGTTGCCTGGAAGAGATCGCAACTATGCGATAAGACCGCCATTTGCATTTTCCTTAACAAATTTCCATTAAGAGAGGAAATTCCCATTAACAAAAAGTACATAAATCCGTTTCGCATCATTGGCTGTCTGGAAGAAATCGCAACTATGCGATAAGACCGCCATTTGCATTTTCCATTTCTCTAGGTATTGTAATATTTTTATTTTATGTGCAACAAAAATGTGCATTTTTAGCTGTTTGAACCTGAGTTACTCCTTATAACATGAGCTGTGCCAGTGAAAGTCCCGTTAAAATCGGTTTTAGCCGCCGTTTTAGAGATTATCCGGAACAGGCAGACAGACCGACAGACAGAGAAGAATTTGAAAATTTGATTTTTTTATTTTAGTACCATATATACTTTTGTATGCATTAAGTGAATAGCTGTTAATTTCAAATTACAAACATACACTTAAATTTTCTTTATATGTCTAAATAAAGAATTTAAGAAGTAAATAAATCAGTATTGTAATTTGTACTGTACCACTTGCTTGTTACCGCTATTACAAGCTCCGAAGTGTTTCGATACCCTTTCGTCTGACTTTTAATTTGTTTGAAAGGTGCATACAGATTAGAACTACCTTGATTTTGTTGGACGTAAAGTCCTTATAATTCATGTGAAGGTTTCATTTCAAAATGCAGTTTTACTCTTATGTGCACACTGCAAACTTTGCAAAGTTTTCACCAAGTCCGACCTTAGCGAAAATTCAACTATAGGTATGTACGAATACTCTCATCTCATAAGAAATTATCTACCCTATGATAATGATAATATTTTAAATATATATTTAGTAATGTGATAGATACATAGTACATATAATGATATAGATACATTTAAGTACCTTTTTGCAATCGACTACAAAAGAAAACTAGGTGAAGCTGTATTTTTTGTTTATGTTACACAATATCTATGTCAGCTGTTGTACACCGATTTATAGAATTATTTTTTTTATGTAACTCATTGCGACGGTTGTATACGTGTAAATCTATTTTAAATCCGATGATCTTCTTCTTTGGTTTGGTTTTTTTGTGTTTATCTTTCAAAAATGATCTTTGAAATATGTTTGGTGGTGATTTGTGAGGCCACTTCACTGACTGGAGCTAGCCCGGTGATACTCCATAAAAATGAATTGATTCAAGCACTTTCTCACGAGTAAAGATGGCCGGCTTGTACGTACACGTGTTGTGCGTGTGTGCATATCGTAAGGTTGACGGCAAAAAATTGTGACAATTTTTCACGTTGACAGTTGACAGTTTCACTTGCCACCAACCTTTCGCGGGGTAAGAGGCGGAGATTATCTACGTAGTAAAGTAGTAATATTGTGTATTTTTTGCTACAGCTCTAACAAAGTGATTGCTCATATCTGTATACACTATACATACACCCTTAGGTGCGTTAACTTACTAGCGGGCGTGTCGACACATCCGGTCACACGCGACTATTTTCGTCCTACTTACATGCATGACCAAAGGAGGACGGATTGTTGTAACATGTGCTCGTTTGTATGAGCAAGTTTATTAAACTTACAGATTTATAAATAAATCTGTCTAAAGACGAGGGCAGCGAGTATTATAACTAAGTAGAGCTTGTCTAAACTAAAATGACGCGTCCCTCCATCGGGTATACGCACACACACAACCGTTAAAATATCGATACGACGTCTATTCAATACTGTCGCTGCACTCACACTATTAAAGAGATATTATCAATACATGATCTCGCACATCTAAAACTGCTTATTGAGTAGTGGGGCGCGTCATTTTAGTTTAGACGAGCTATATCTACAGCGTTTTTGAGGGGGCGTTTCTAAAATTTCTTTCAGCAGGAAGTTGCAGCTAGTATCTTTTGAATGACATAGGATACTTATTGTACTTATTTAGTAATAGATATTTTGTACTGTTTTTATTTTAAGCCAAATAAAATTTATTATTATTACTTATTAAAAAACTAAATTTTAACACAGAACAAGGAGTCCCCTGGGGATTTCCGAAATTCACGTTACGTGATGTCACTATCCGGTGCAGCGGATAGGGGGCTTATAGCGGTTAATGACGTCACGAGCCCCCACCTTAAACTTTAATGCGCTATATTCTATGTATATTTTCGTCAATTTGAAAAAGCAAAAAAATACGTGTCCAATTTTTTTTATTAATCTACAAACCTGAAGAAATTTGATTTTCAAAAAACGTCAACACCCCTATTATTCTAAAATCTCTTTCACTGATAGGAAGCAATATTATCCCCCAGCGTCATAACTCAAAAGACACTTTTTAGAGTTCCCAAAGGACTTCCGAATTTCACGCGAGTAAAAGTAACCGCGGCTAAAACAGTAGATACCTACGGTGATAAACAAAACGAAGTTTCTCCTATCCAAGTTTACGATAGTCGAAATTAGGCCGTAACTTCGTTACGCATCGAACGGAAAAGCGCTCCGAATATGTCCCGTCCGTTGGCACCGAGCCAAAGCGAACGGTGAGAAACAACGGGGTTTTTACAGCATATATTTGATCTACAAATTAACGTGTGCATTTAGAATTCTTCCTGGAGATCAGAGAGAAGTATAATCGGCTCTGATCAGAGGAGAGTTGCAGCAGCGTTTGGTAAAATCAACCTTATTTCAATAAGTGATACGAATCAATATTAATCTGCTGAGGTCACTTCACAAAATAGTCCATAGAATCTAATCAATAATTTTAAACCAACACATATCTAAATACAAATTATATTGTAGTCAGCAAACGGTAAAATAATAGGGTACTTGCATGAAATTTATAATTAGAAATTGTGTCAATATTTCAAAAATAGAGCCTTAGCATTATCGTGAAAGATTTACTAAAAAATTATCAATAGTTGCCAAAATATTCAACTTTTAATTTTGTAAAACGGAACGTTGCAACGAAACACCAATCACAGTCACGCTTAACATATTACGTCACTTTTATTTTTTTAGGAAACATTTACCTCTTTCAGGGAAGGCAAAAGAAACTAAGTGCATACAGTCAACACATATTTTACTTTTTCTGAAGTTGTTTACTTTAAAATGCATCGGTGCATAGCGATGCATTTTGATTCTTTACTGGAACTTTTGGAAATAACTCGACACAGTTCAACCTTGATTTCGCCTTTGGATATTGAAGTTATCTGTCTGTCAGTGTCACATGACTCCGTCAATACGACAGTGACATCTCTATTGCAGATTAATAAGGCGCAATTTTTGACTAGTGACGTCATTCCGCGTTTCGGCGGTAAAGTCAAAAGTAGGAACTTTGGAGCGCTCTATTTAATTAATTTATGCATATATTTGTTTTCCTTTTCTTGCTTTAAGTAGGCCATGACTGGAAAAAAAATTCATGCAAGTACCCTATTAAAGGTATCATGACAATATAACATTATATCTTAATTTTTGTAAAGGATCTAAAAAAGATTTCGCATTCAGGTAACAACTAAATTATCTGCTAAATGTAGCACGATTGAACACTATCCTTAAGAAGTGTCAAAGTCCAAGAAGTCCTATTTCTAGATTCTGATGCCCGCTCCACATTCACGCGAGAATCTTGCGAGAACGCGAGAAAACCACGAGAATCGGCGGAAAACATCGACTCCACATTCACGTTTTCGTGAATGTGGAGCGGGCATGACGTTGACCATAACTCGAGAGGTAGTTATAGTAAGGTTGTCTCAGATATCTCGGACCGCATAGTAAGGACGGGACGGCGGCGTCTCGCTCAAGACTCGAAGCGTGGTTGAAATAGCCTTCGCTACTTTAAGGAGCAAAGTATAAGCTGGGAGCGATAACAATAATTAACGGGGGTGATCTCGCTCATTATGCCGTCCAACTTTTGCCTATAATGGGACCAACGCGAATTTAAACCGCACAAAATCAAGATTTCATAAAATCCGATCAAAAAACAGAATGATGCTTGTGCTTGTGCACGTACGCCCCGTCACGTAGCGTCGTACGTCACGAAAGCTTTGCTCACAAGAAAAACAAGCGTTCTCACCTCTCTTGTGAAGGTCCCCGAAAGCGTCAATTCCATTCAATATAATAGCCTTCGGGTGCTCGATTTGCTGACCCTATCGGGGCTTAATGATTGTAATTTTTCATCGAGAATTGTCAGTGATCGCACCTATTGAAAATGCACCGAGAATAAAGCGCTATACTTTTAGAAAGATTTCTTAGGTATACGAGTTATACCTAAACGCGAAAGAAGCGACAGCAGCACATGCAAATACGTAGACGCACAAAAGAACACGTTATCGTTCCAAAATTTCCTATCGATTAATTAACTATAATATCGCTCAGCCACCCGCCGCCGCTCATGCCTCGCGGTGGCGCAGCGTTACGTCAGCGGCCAATTTGGCGAAAGAGTCAGTGTCATCGGTTCAATAACTTGACCTAATTAACGATAAACCGGTCCTTTTTTTATAACTGGTAGTGTAATAACTTTTTAATTTATAATGACAAGTATTTAGTTTTATAATTTCTCAAGTAGGTAGTTAAAATTTCATTAGTGAGGTTTTTCGAATTTGAACTTAACATTCTAGACTAACAACATGGGATATTAGTTACACATCATCATACTAAAATTGTGTAAAATATTGGAATATCCAGCACTAATATTACAAAAGTGAATACAAGTTTGTTTGTTACATTTACACACTTTAACGACTAAACCGACCAAGCCATCAGACCCCTACAGGCCTACACATTATCAGGGGAACAGAAAAGGACATACTTAGTTACTTAATATGGTACCTTTCATTCATCTGCATTTTACTTGAATTTTATATGAAAATCAGCAACTGCAGTGCAGTGCAGCAAGCAGTGCAGTAGTAACTTGAGGTTCACTCAGTACAGTGCAACAGAATGTACCCATATATTAAATTATTCTTGTGGATATAGTTATTAACATAATATAATTTAAGTTTTGTTGTTTTGTTTGAATAAAATGTATTAACATTCACTAAAAAGGAGTTTTCTGTAATCCAACTAAACTGTAATAAATTTACTAGAAAGTGTAATAAAATTTGTGTAATTTAGTTCAAAATATGGGGCAAAGCAGAGGTTTTTTGTCAATTAACTTGTATGTTATAGGTTGAATCTAATCATTTTTTTTTTCTAAAAACTACAGATACAGTATTCAAGTATATTTTGCTTCGCTCAGCCAGCTTGCAAGTGTCAGGGTTCCTTTCATACAAGGCCAAAAGCCCGGCCTGCCTAACTGAAGCGCTTGCTTGTAGAGTGTCAAATATTTTAATAATATTGGTATGCTGTGTTTTGGCTAGGCAGAACAGGCTTTTAGGCTTGTATGGAAGGACCGCCACTAGCATATATAACAAGTTTTCAAGTTGTTTTAATATCATCTCTTGATTCATTACTATCATCCAAATACACATTTCACTTCTCCGTCACACTTTTTATAAGACAGTTTATTAAAATTCTTAATAGTTTGACACAATGGTTGCATTTACATACTTCTAGGCTACCGATAGGTTTCGACTGATACAAATCTAACGACACAATATATAATAATACTAACATTAGTTTCACTAAATGCATGCACAATCTAAACTAAATAAATGATAACTTGCAATAAATGCACTGACCAACAGGACTTACTGAGTTACCTAGGCATATTATATATTATACAAAATAAAAACAATAACTGACCAGCTTCATAAACTGTGGAACACTGAAGCTGATGGTACTTGGTGGCTAATTTTTTTAAGTAATATTTTTACATGTACTCGTAACAAGTATCTCTTTCAAAGTCAATATTGTTTCTAGAATTTTATGTAGGTAGGTACTTACTACTCAGTTTAACATTATAGGTAAGTAAGTACATTTAATTACCTTGAGATAAAAGTTTATTTGGAAACAAGTTTATAATAATATGTAGAGATAAGAAGAATGGAGTTCCATTAAAATAAAGCTTACAAGTTATTAGTGTTTCGATGAATTACTAAAGTTTACGTTTTGGAGGCCGAGTAGGTACAGCACAAAAATTCTATTTAAAATATTCTGATGTCATTTCTATGCATATGTAGGCGCTAGCACCAAGGCCGAAAAAGTATGTTAAAACACCACTAATTAATGACTTCACTATGATGTGTACAGCATTGGTAATAAAAGGACTAATTTGAGAAGTATTTCCAAAAGCTCCACCCTAATAATCTTACGGGGATCAAGGGTTTCAAACGAAAGAAGTGTCTTGAGATTAATCAATAAAAATTTAAAAAAACACGTGCACAGAAAAAACTAATGGATAAATAATTACATCAGTTGAGTTGCAATTTAGGCTTGATTGTGAAAGGGAAATAACCCAAATTCGGATTACACAAAAGCTTTACGATCGATATATTTATACTAATTCCCAAAAGCTCAGTAACAAGATGGCGGGAATAGAACCCGGATAAGTAGAGAAGTCCAGGAACGGGAGGAAGCGCTATCGAAACAACACCAACTAGATTTTGTTGGGCTATACATCTGATCGGACATATGTACGGTTTCTTGTTTCCAATTAGTTTTCTATAATAGTCACACATTTGTTGTTATTACAATTGATAGATAACTTTATTAAGTTTAATTTCTCACCGTTTTTGTTCTCCAATAATGTTTAGAACATCACAAAACACAAAAAAAATCACACAAGCACTCACACGCCCATACAGATTGTAGCAACATCACGAGACAACTGCGCCATCTGGTGCGCTGTCAAAACAGTGGAAGTATTATTTGCGCCTATATTCACGTCGTTCGAAAAAATTAATTTCACCGCAAAGAAAAATGCCAGAACTTCAAAAATTACAGAAATGATAACTTAAAATAATTTAAAAATATTACAAAGAATTACTTCAATCTTGATTGACGTCTAGAAGGTATAACACACAAAGTTGGATTCGTTTAGTGGCGCGAAGTATTGATTTTTCCGTGCAGCTGATTCACGGTCTCGGTACCTACTCGATTTCGCGCAACTTTACGATTTCTGAGCATGTTGAGTCATAGATATTTTTGTTACTCATTTAAGGTTTTGGTGAGTTTTGCAAAACTTCTGGACTGTGTAAACGGCCAGCTTAAAGAGAGTAAACGCTAGACAGATCCATATTTGGAGACTTGTCTTGGATATAGCTTCGAGTTCTGTATAAGGCGACTGGCGAGCATTATTTAATTTTTCTATTCACATTGCAATGCAAGGTCTCGAGCGTGGGTCGATGGAATTAAGAAAGCTTCATCGGCAATCACTTCCGCTCTACTTCTGGTACATACAGCTATATTACTCCACGAACAGAAACTTTGTACTATAAATAATCATAACATAAAGTAGTTTTTTACTATCGACCAGAGTGGTTCGGTGTTTACTATTCTAGCTATTTATTAAATACACATTTGTTTTAATGTTGAAATGAGTCACCATAGCTAGGCGAGACACTATTATTTTAATTTATAACCAATCTTCTAGCTAGGCAGAAAATTTTTAAGCGCCTGCAAAAAGTATCGTAGCAATAATACGTTGAAAGGTCAAGAACTTCAACCGCAAGAGGCGCCACCATCTATGCGAAATGCGATATTTCTTTTTGCTTCAAGAGTAGGTAGAAGTAGAAGTTTGAACTCAATTTGATAGTGGTTATATACTCTTTCATATTCTCTTTCAAAGATAATATAATAATCACTACGTGTCTCAGAACCAAAGAGCTCAGAACACTAAAGCCTGCTCAGAACAATAACAGTAGCATTATTCTTTTGAGGAGCTACGTGTTCTCTTTGCCAAAGAATTTGACAGAAGAAACTTCACTGATAGGTAGGCACAAGCAGAGAGAAAGTAATCACTACGTTTTGGCACAAGCTGATAAAATTTCCAAAAAAAATACACTGTAATGAAAGCGGCATGTTTAATTCTAACCGTTATCATAGTCGTGGCGATCATGGCCGTTTGCGTTATGGTGAAATTCGCCACCGACATAACTGTACAAGAGAGGCAAAGGAACTTGCCTTACAGGGGCAGTTACAAGTTGAGTAAGTCGATGAACGTGATTGCGTTAAACGAAAACTCTTCGCTCGTCGCAGCTGATAAGTATTCGTTCGTTGCTGCGATCACCCGCAACTCCTCCAACGACTGGTTATTTTCGTGTTTCGGCAGCGTAATTCAGGTAAAATGGATTGTCACGTCGGCGCATTGCAGGAAATCGGGCGTGACCCACTGCGTCCTACTCTACCACGACTTCATCAGGAACTACACGCGAACATATTCGATTCTGTTCTGGAGGATCCACGAGAAGTTCCGCTCGAACAGTCCGATACCGAAATACGACATAGCCGTTGCGAAGTTGAACGTCGAATTGTCGTCTTACACGTTGCGCCCTTCGTATTTCGACGACAGAAAAGTGTCTGATATACAAGCCAGCATTTGGAAGACCGTTTCGGCTATGGACATGACGATGTACCTGACCAACGACTTTGAAATATTCCCGATGAACATCTCGGGACCGTCGATGTGCTCAGACACGTACGGGGTGCATCTGGACGACAGTCTGATATGCGTCGACATGACGAAGTACCAAGATTGTTTCATCCATGAGTTCGGACCGATATTCTTTGCGGACAAAGTGGTGGGCGTTTTGGCGATGAAGCCCAGGGATTGTGATTTGAAATATGCGATATTTACGAATGTATCTTTCTACACGTCATGGATTATACGTTTGACACGCTCTACTTATTACGGTTGACGTTTTGAGTTTGATTAAACTGGAGTCTGGAGCCATTTTGTGTAGGTATAATGCAAGGCACAGAATTAGGAATACTATATCTTACCTCTATGCTACAGGGTGTACACACTTAGTGCCTGCGCACACTATACGACATTTCGTTTTGTCGCAACGACTTGTTTCCGACGTGAGCGACAGCTCTGCGTCTTGTCTTGTCACCGCGAACGAACGAGCGCGCTCCGACTCCACTGTCGTGTATCACATAGTGTGCCCTGATTCTTATGTCATATGTGTCGTGTCGTGTTGTGTCACGACAGAAGCAGTCTATCTGTTTCATACATTAAGTAGGTAGGTATATCTTATTTGCATGTTGTCTTCGTCTATAACTGTGATGTCACTCAGGTCTGAGCGCGTTTCTTCTGTGTTATATTTCATGCACTTGTAGTGGTGCACATTATGTTGAAATAAATAAAATAAAATAAATACGTAGAAATGCAGCATACAAATATTATGTCTCTAACCATACTAAATGTGTGAAACCGATGCACATACATATGCTTCTGTCGCGAGTCGCGACACAACACCACACCTCACATATGCGTGTTTCCGCCATAAGGCACAAACTATACTACAGCGATACTACTGTATGTGTGAGGTTGGACAAGGGACTGAAGAAGATTCAATTACCGAATTTCGTCTTAAATAGGAACTTTACTTATGTTTTATCGTGTTACGCTTTCACAGCTCAGCGGCTCAACCGATCATCATGAAATTTTGCATACGCGTTGTCAGAGGTACAGAAATAAATGGGCACTTTTAATCCCGGAATTCCCGCGGGAACTCCGAAAAACTTAACGCGGATGAAACCACGGAGATCAGTTGCAGATATTATATTGTATAAATAATAATTATTATAAGGTAGTAGCATTTAAACGATAAATAAAATGAATGCTCGCCGATTAATCGAATATCGTCGATCGTGATCGAACAGCGGACTTAGGATGCGATCTTTCGTATAAAAACCGGCTAAGTAAGCTACTTATCCTATGTGATATTCGTACGAATCGACTCGCCCATATTTGTTGAATATAGGATTATTTTGTTACTCCAGCTAAGTGAGTCGCTTTGGTTTATTGAATGTAGTTTGCGGATATAGAGTCGGCGTGGAAAAGGCTCGCTGTGGAATATTGAATTAATAATTCAGTAAAGTACCTAGTAGACGTACACGTATAGAAATCCTTTGTTATTTTACAACGGAAAAATCCTTACCTACTTATCCTACTAATATTATAAATGTGAAAGTTTGGATGTTTGGATGTTTGTTACTCAATCACGCAAAAACGGCCGAACGGATTTGGATGAAATTTGACAAGCACGTTGTCAGGGGTACAGAGAAGAACATAGGGTAATTTTTATCCCGGAATTACCGCGGGAACTCCGAAATTACCACGGGTGAAACCGCGGGGCACAGCTAGTATTATAAATGTGAAAGTGTGGATGTTTGGATGTTTAGATGTTTGGATGTTTGGATGTTTGTTACTCAATCACGCAAAAACGGCTGAACGAATTTGGATGAAATTTGGCATGCATGTAGCCTTTGACATGGAAAAGAACATAGGCTACCTTTTATCCCGGAATTCCCGCGGGATCTCCAAAATAAACGCGGTAGTAGCTAGTATTATTATAATTATTATAAATGCGAAAGTAAGTTTGTTTGTTACGCTTTCACGCCTGAACGGCTCAATCGATCATCGTGAAATTTGGTATACACGTTGTCAGGTATACAGAGTGGACATAGGATACTTTTTATCCCCGGGACCCCAAAATTATCGCGGGTGAAACCGCGGGGAATAGCTAGTAAATAATAATGACAAAAATGACGTTCATAAAGAAAACAATCACAATGCTCACTATTATAAAATTATAAATGCTTATGTAAGTTTGTTTGTTTGTTACGCTTTAAGACTCAACAGCTAAACCGATTAATTATCATAAAATTTTGCAATAGGCTTACATGTTGTCAGAGGTTGTGAGAGAAAAGGATAAGTGGACATAGATAAGCAATAGTGTGTTAACCCACACTGGAGAAATTTTGAGTAAATCGTGTTTTAAAACTAGGAGCGCCATTTTGTGTCAACATTTTTTATGTTCAATATTTAGTTACATATTTAAGCAATTTAATAAGGTAAAACGTTCCCTAACTCTCCATAAATTGTTCTGAATCAATAACTTAATTTTGTGGGGTAACATGTTATTGCTTATCTGCGTCCAAGTATACTTTTCATCCGGGATTTCCAGTACTAGTTCCATGACATCTTTGTGAATTATTTTAACCCCTCGTGCCACGCTCGCGACTGTAAGTCCCTACTCGTAAACTAAGACGTGTGTGGACAGATTTTTGTACAGTATTTCACTTTCGTCTCGCTTCGTTTGCCGCCATTGCGAAGGGTGAACGAAGCGAATGTATCTTCATAAAGCCGCTAATAGATGTCGGCCGAGCATCGGTCTACGGCAATGTAGGCAAGTTGGTAAGACCGTACAAGTGCTATCTACTGGCCACACGTTGGCCAAGTTTAAGTGAGACCACGGTATAAAGATAATGTAAATATTTTAATATAATCCTACAAATATTATAAATGTGTAAGTGTGGATGTTTGGACGTTGGGACTTGGGATGTTTGTAAAATGTAAAATGTAAATGTAAAAGCGTTTATTAAACACAAACAATGCTATACAATAATAAGGGAGCACTAGTCCCTAAACTAGGATTCCCTGTGTTATAGGGACCAGTCTCCTACAACTATTAACCAATCGGTACAGAGGATTCAACATCTAAACGTACAAGTTAGGAGACCACACCAAACCATACCAATGACCAAGTTCCTCATAGTGAGAAAAAAATGAGAACAATAGTATATTATGTCAAGCGGTCCTCACCGAGGTTCATGAGATTAAAGCAAGTGTCAAGACAGAAGAAGTGGCAGGAGTAATGTGCCTAAATGTACTCAATCACGCAAAAACGGCTGAAGGGATTTGGATGAAATTTGGCATGCATACGAGCATAATACGTATGTATTATCGTCAAATCTCGTGGTCTCGAAAAATCGTCTTATTCTTATCCAATCCAAACTCCAATTTCTCGTGAACACGCGACATGACGACCCGTTCCTTAGTTTTAATAGCGATAACGAGTAAAGGTTATCAACTTAACTAAAGAGCAGAGACACTTACCGCCGCACTCAGAGTCGAATTTAATGATTACTTAGTTAAGTATAGATTTTTAAAACAAAACTGCCGCAATCAGACGAGTTTAATAAATTAATGTTAATTGGCATTTAGCTAACTATGTTACATCTCATTAAATGCCAAATAACACTAATTTACTGAACGTCTCTGATTGCGGCAGATTTGTTTTAAAAATCTATACTTAACTAAGTAATCATTAAAGTCGACTCTGAGTGCGGCCGTTACAAACTTAGATAAAGCCTAGACTTCTTCATAATACTATAGATAGATACTAGTTTGGATAAAAACCACCCACAACGTTATTGATATGAATCTACTCGAATGTGTTCGATACAAATGGTTATAAATATAAATCCGCCGATCGGAGGGACACACAGACAGACAGTTAGATTACCGAACGAGAGGGGGCCCGTATCTGTTATTGTATATCTGGAATAGATAAATTTTAGTAGATAATATATTTCGTCATCGATTGCAACCCGCGTTGCAAATTCGATTCGCGCGTTGATCTCTTTGTTGTTTACAACAAAAAACTATTTTCCTTACGGTTTCACTGGCGCGAATTTCGGAGTTCCCGCGGGAATTCCCGGATAAAAATTACTCTATAAAAGTACATAGAATACTCGGATTTCGGACTTATATGCTACATGCATATAGGCATAAACTTGAAAAGTTTTATTTATATTAGACGCAATTTTGTCAATTACCTACGTATAATTTTTTTTTTTTCAACCCTTGAATTTGGGTATGAAATTGGTGAAAATATGTGGGTGGATCCGTTAATTTTATTGTAAGACTTCAGCCTACCACTGTTCTTATGATGCGCTGAGTAACCTACCTAAGTAGGTGTAAGTAAACATGTTGAATGTCACATAGACATAAGTGAAGTACAAATGTTAGTTTGTTTGTTTATGTATTTGTTCAAGCGCTAAACCCGGCTCGAATTACATGGGAGAGGCAAGTATTTTTTTTTTCGTTTATCATCAGAACCGGGTCCTAGGTATTTGGTTTCTTTTATATTTATTTTTAATCCTCGCGGTTTCATCCCCGGAAATTTCAGGACTCTCTCGAAAAGTCTAAAAGTATCCTATGACACTTAGCTTTCAATCAGTCCTTATTCACTATGACCAACAACATTCATAAGCCCGCCATTTGCATTCTCCTTTTATTTAGGCTTTGTAATATTGTTATTTTTAAATCTACTAGGTATGTTTTTGAAGTAATTGTTAAAAAAAAACTTTAACTCTTTTTTTTTTTTTTTTTTAAATTAAGAACCAATAAGTACAAAATACAAAATACACATATTTCCAGTGCAGCAAAAACCAAATTTGGTTTGTCTGTGCACTGCGACGGTTTGAGGCTACATTTTAATTTCTTAACAAGCTACAGTGTCCTGTGTGACATACATAGGTTACATTTTATATCGGTATTCCCACGGGAACTCCGAAATAAACGTGAGTGGGACCGTGGGGGATCGACTAGGATCTAATGAAGTAATCTAAGTGACCACTAACAAACATCCCTTGCCATCTGCTTATCTCGCACAGCTATAAAATAGCAATTGGATCTCCGCGGCTAATTAACGAAGCAATAAAATCCGATACCTATGGACATTGGGCAGCGTGATACAGATACACAATACAAGGTAAGTAGGTATATATTTAGTAAACTAAATTACTTATTTGGACGCAGATAAGCAATAACATGTTATTAAACCCACAAAACGAAGTTATTGATTCAGAACGATTTATTGAGAGTTACCGCCGCACACAGAGTCGACTTTAATGATTACTTAGTTAAGTATAGATTTTTAAAACAAAACTGCCGCAATCAGAGACATTCAGTAAATTAATGTTAATTGACATTTAATGAGATGTAGCTTAATCAGTTTAATGCCAATTAACATTAATTTATTAAACTTGTCTGATTGCGGCAGTTTTGTTTAAAAAATCTCTACTTAACTAAGTAATCATCTGAGTGCGGCGGTAAGAGAACGTTTTTTGATTATGTGATTACCGTATTACATTTTTTAAATATGTAACTAAATATTGAACATAAAGATGTTGAAACAAAATGGCGCTATAATTTTAAAAATTTAATTTACTCAAAATTTCTCCAGTGTGGGTTAACATACTATTGCTTGTCTATGCCCTACCTATGTCATTTATACCTACCTACAACAAGCTGTTCCCGCGGTTACACCCGCGTTGGTTTCGGAGTTTAGTAATTCTGGGATAAAAACTACCCTATATCTGTCTCTGTATCTCTGACAACGACGCGATGTATGCAAAATTTCATAGAGATCGGTTGAGAAGTTTCGCCGTGAAAGCGTAACAAACAGTCAAATAAACTCACATTCTCAAATTACATCGCAGTAAGGAAGGATTAGCCGTAAAAAGATTACTTTAATTAAATTTTCTTAGAGCGCGATGACCAAAACCTACGTCACGTTAGGCCCGCCGCCCATTGTGACTTTTTGTCGACGTGACTTTCTGTCACTTAGTCAAGTGCAATGAAAACTATACTGAGTGCGCTCATTATGGTGACGTGACAATACGGTGACTTCAGTATAGTTTTCATAAGTGACAGAAAGTCACGGCGACAAAAAGTCACAATGGGCGGCGGGCCTTATGCCAGGGAGCTAACCTCACCTACACGTTGCTGAAAATGAGTTATCCTAATTACTAATTATACAGACCCGGATTTTAATTTTTTTTAGGCGGGGCATAATCTGAAAAAGTCCCGCGGCTACTTGTACTTATTTTTCACAAGAGTGAAATTTCTGTTCTTGTACTTGTACTGTTGTATTTATTCTGTGGTCAAAGTTAAGTAAGTGCTGAAGAAGAAGAAGAAGAAAATACATTGAATGAGTTGTCTATTCGTCTGTAAAGTGTGAATTTGGCCGCCCTTTGAACTTGCCGCCCGGGACATAGGCTCCCTAGATCCGGGGCTGCTATTATATAAATGCTGTTTGTTTACTTGTTTGTTGCTTTCACGCTTTAACTACTTAACCGATCATCATGAAATTCTGCATACCTACACGAGATCATATGGACATAGATAAGCAATAGTGTGTTAACCCACACTGGAGAAATTTTGAGTAAATCGTGTTTTAAAATTATAGCGCTATTTTGTGTCAACATTTTTAGTTCAATATTTAGTTACATACTATTTAAAAAATGTAATAAGGTAAACACATAATTAAAAAACGTTCTCTAACTTTCAATAACTCGTTCTGAATCAATAACTTAATTTTGTGGGTTAACATGTTATTGCTTATCTGCGTCCATATAGGGTAAGTACTTTTTATCCAACCAGAAAATAATACCGTTCGCGAGTGATAGTCAATTTGCACATTCGGTTTAATCGGTACGCAAGTTTCCGTAAGTAGTAGCTTCAATATATTATACTTACATAATAAAGCCATCTATATACTAGTACACAAAAAGATAGCATCGTGTAAGTAGGGTGCCCAAGATTTACTGCGCCATCCGAGACACTAGCTATCGCGACTCGCATAAAACTAATAGGCCGAAGTTTTGTTTCATGAGTGATATAAAAATGAAACTATAAATAAATTTATAGTATAACTTGGAGAATATAATCTACATTTATATTTATGGTTCCACTTTCCAACGTCTAGGCGTGTTTATATGGTATATTATCCATCCATATGATATAGATGATCGTGTATCATAAGAATTTATTTAAAAAAAGGATTTAGGCATATAATTATAATAACAAAATATCAATTGCCTATCTGATACCAATAGTAAAAGCTCTGCTTTGAGTTTAAGACTAGGTGGCGCTGTGTGCAATTTCGAGTATTATGTATATTTTTTATAAGCTTACTAATAAATAAACAAAACTAAATTAATTTAGATTCTTCGGTTTTTTATTTAGTTAAAAAACATAGGTAGGTTTATCAGCATAACAACAACCTTCTTAGATTTTCCACGCACTTAATAAAAGTGTTATTTAAAATATCGTAAGTTAAATATAATCTGTACATTAATGTATAGGTACAAACTATAAACAAAGTTAAAGCAAAGATTTAGTTTGAAAGTATAATGTTGTATAATTAATAATTATAGAACTGCTGAATAGATTATAGTACCTATCTCAGACTGACGACGGCTACTTTTTATTTTGGAGCGAAGAATTCCCGCGGAAATAATGAAATTCAGATAGATGAAACCGTGTTGGAACACTTAGTTTGTAAATAAAATCTATACCAATCATGATTATTAGGAATAAACACTTTTGATTCATCCTCAAACGTTGTTAAATGGCGTATGAGGAAAATCATATCCAGTATCTTTTAACTAAACTTGGGGTTGTAATTAGATTTGCTTTGTAAATTCGTATTTATGCGTTTCTTTATTAAGTTCCGTTTAAGTGTACGCAATCGCTTTGCGTCGCTGCCATTTGGCGTAACAATAGGTACTTACAATAAAACGTTTCAAAGTACGGTGATTGACGACGCTTCATTTCTCCAAGGGCTAGCGCTAGACCAATCTATGACCTTAATGACGTAGGAATCTTAAAATTCACATAGATACAAAAGTCACGGGAATAGATAGGTATGTACACTGTATGTCTGTCCGTTACTTTTTCACGCCTTACTACTAACCGATCATCACGAAATTTTGCAAGTACACGTTATTAGAGGTACAAAGGAAATAAGGTACTTTTTATCTCGGAACTTTATTCTTAGTCTCTTATATTTAAACACGATCCCATAATGTTTGACACATAAACGTACGTTCTTATAATTATATCAATCATGGACCAATTAAAATAAAAAATTTAGCTACATATGAAATGAAATGAAAAACACTTTATTGTACACCACAAACAGTACAATAACAAAAAAAAATTAAAAACAGAAAGTATGAAGTGGGCTCCAAATGGCGGCCTTATCACTATGAAGCGATCTCTTCCAGGCTACCGGGCGGAGTATGGAGACATTTGTTACAGTAAAGATAGTAGGTAGGTGGTGCAGTAATAAAGCTAATGAAATCTAAAAAATGTGTAAATTATAAGTACATAGGTATATTAAGAAATCGAAGGTGTGTTAACTATTTATTTTACAAGAAATATTACATGCAATACATAGATAGGTAAAGTGCAGATAATTAGATAAAAACTATAAAAATATACTAAATACACGATGATGTATACAGAAACTGCAATAACTGAGGAAGAAGCGACAAGAAATCTGCGTGAACACGTGACTTAAGGATGTATACAACGTGTTAATGAATTAACTGAAAACTAGAAAGTAGTTTGTTCAGAATCGACTAGCGAATCGATCGCACTATGTTTTAATATAGGTTATATTTTTTCATTTTTACTAGCCCATGTCTAAATTATTTATAGTACAATATTTGGCGCGTACGCCGCCCGCAGCAAAAAAATTCAAACCGGTAGACGCGGGCGTAGCGCTTGGAATTTCGTAGATAGGTCACCTCCAAACTAATGTTGAATAAATAACTTTTCACCGTATTAATATTTTCGACATAAAATATATTTTAATCATATTGATGTTTATTTTTTAAATGGGGTGTGTCAGGTTTTCAGTTAATTCATTAACACGTTGTATAGAGATGGATATTTGAAGTTGTATACATATAAAAATAAGATAAGAAATGTTTTATGTAAATTTCTTGCCGGGGAGCGCCGCGTTCAATGAGGCGCGAACGCTGCCGGTCCCCTCGAGCGCTCTGCGCGATGGTCGGGGAGGGAGCTTGGCCATGATTTATAGTTGTTTGTAGTTTTTATAACCTAACAGCTAACTCAATTTAGCCACGGTTCGTATCCGTTTCGGCACGGCATTCCGTTAATTAAGCCGTGCGAGCGTGTGATTTGATTACGAGCACTAACTGTTCACTGATAACGCTTTATTTGGCAGGCTATAGCTGTTCCCCGCGGCTTTGCCCGCCGCCGCCAGGCGCGGTCGCAGCCTGAAATTTTGGAGGGGGTCACTCACTACACTAATAAAAAAAATAGGTCGTTTCCAAGTTATTTTGGCCATCGTACGTAGTTCATAAAAACACTACTAGATGTCAGCAAACTATAAATTTAACGCTGTTAGGGGATAGCTAGAAATTTCCTTTTATTATTTGGCAAATTTTTGAGGTTTTAAATTTGATCTTAGATTTTGGGGGTCATGTCCCCTGTGACTCCCCCCCCCCCCCCTCCCCTTCAGACCGCGCCTGTTGCCCGCGTTATTTTCGGAGATCCCATGGGAATTCCGGGATTCAGGTACCTTATAGCCTTTTCTGTACCCGCTGACAACCGCTGTAACCGTAGAGTATACGAAATTTTAATGATAATTCACACAATAATTCACACGTGTTCATTTTAGAGTTCTCGCGAGAATTCCAGGATTAAAAGTAACGTATGTGCTTTTCTTTACCCCTGACAACGTGTATGCAAAATTTCATGACGATCGGTTGAGCCGTTAAGGCGTGAAAGCGAACATCATAAGATTTTTTTGTGTCTTATAAGAAACGTACGCATACTAACATTTTGCTTGTCTGATGTTCTTGTCTGATAAGTAATGTGCAAAAGGCCTAATAAACAAACAAACTCACTTTCGTATTTAATAGTAGGGATTGTTTTTTTTTTCTTAAAACTAAGTACTCAGTTCAAGTAGTTTCGATATTTCGTGTTTCATCCTTTCGTTTTTTTTACTTAAACTATGTATAAATTCGAACAAAAACACCTAGTACCTATGAACTTTCTTTTTATTCACAATTAAAAACAATGAACTTGGTGTATAAAAAAATTGAGTGCACAAAATTGCAATTCTTCGTAGAAATAAAAAAAAAAACAACTCATGCGAAACTTTGCTAATAGCAGACAGATCGTACAGCTTCCTGCGTGTCGCTTCCGGCGTGACGTCACTTCCGTTACAGCCCCTTCGCAAGGAAACTTACTACTTTACTAGGCATGACTAGTCACTAGTGTGACTAACTACGCGGCAGATTTAACGGACAAAAAACTAAAATTAAGAAGGGAAAAGAATACGTACCAAGCCGCTGACCTTTTAAAGCTATTTTTTATGAGTATTCTGTAAAGGTCATACGATTTCTCCATTGTTTCTAGTCCAGAAGGACAAAACTGAAATCTGGTAGCTATTAAAAAGTTTCTATTGTTTAAAATAATAAACAAAATAGGTACCAAACGTAGTGGTTATAATTATGTACCTACTCTTTGTAGGTATCTATGAAGTTTGTAGTAGGTACCTATATAAAGAATATGATATTATATTATTATAATGGGCATGTTGACTATTTTTTATTTTTTAGTCCATCTTGTAGATTATTAAAAAATATTGGACACGTATTTTTTCTTTTTTTACGTAATCAAAAAATAACAGCGATATATTGAGTTGAACTTTCGCGTGACGTCACTATTCTGACTGTATGGCGGTTTTAGCGGTTAGTGACGTCACGACCCCCTCACCCTAAACTTTAATGCGCTTTATCTCTTTATTTATTTATCTCTGTATTTATTTGAAAAAGCAAAAAATACGTGTCTATTGTTTTTTTATTTTCTAACTGACGGACTAATTACAATTTTGATTTTCATAAGTAGTCCACATCCCTATTGTATGTTATTTTTTGATTTTATAAGTCTCTAGAAAGTCCTGGCTTTTTCCCAAATTGTGGCCACCCCAAGATTTGTGTTGCTTGTATCAATTTGTTAGCGAAACATCCCTTTGTGTTTGGTGCTCGTATTCTTTTATTGTATCTCTGTAGGTACATATAATATGATATTTTTATTCTTAGTCTTCCACTTCCATCTAATACTAGCTGTTCCCCCGCGGTTTCACTCGCGGTAATTTCGGAGTGCCCGCGGGGATTCCGGTTTACAATATAGCCTAATGACACTAAAAATAAGGTGGCTTTCTATGGGTAAAAGAATTTTCAAAATCGGTTCAGTAGATCCAGATATTACCCCTAAAACTTTACCTCTTTATAATATTAGTAGGTACCTATTACAATGAGTTTTCCATTCTTGGTTACAAAAACCTATCAATGCATTTCTTCGAAACACCAGGGTACTTACATTAATCTGCCCCCTTAGCCAAGTTGACACTCTATAATCGTTAACACAAAGCGTTAATGCATAGAAACTTTAGGAACGAATCGTCATGTCACGCTCATGTAGTCACATAAATTCGTCCAGAGCCCATTTTTGATGGACGATTTTTTGCGAACAAGCAT
Organism: Zygaena filipendulae; assembly: GCA_907165275.2. NCBI lineage: Eukaryota > Metazoa > Arthropoda > Insecta > Lepidoptera > Zygaenidae > Zygaena > Zygaena filipendulae. The sequence continues at coordinate 4,781,175 of OU015677.1, read as the reverse complement.
TGCGTTCTTCGATTCCAAAAAGTTAAGTAAAATTTCGCTTCAGATTCCATGTCTCTTAGGAGCAGTAAAGAAAACATCAAAATAATTTCCACACTGTTTTATTGGCATCCTCCCATTATGCCAGTCATTTTCGACCACTCAATTAAAACAACAGCTCTCCATCCGACCATTGTCTATGACAATCGGCCATAGACTTATTATTCTTTGCAGACTATAGCCGGGTAATGGCGGCTCGGCGCCAAACTCGCGGTTCGCGCGTTCACAATTAAAATGTCGTTAATGGTTAGAATAACAAATGTTATGTGTCTCCGAGGGGTGGCCGATTGTCAGGGAGGGAAAATAGTTTGAGAATGGCGAGGCGCAGTTCAATTTACAGAGTTACATTAGATGCAAAAATAATAATTATTCACGATCAAAAATAGATAAAACTGAAAAATAATAAAACCATTTAAAACTACACCGAACTACTTATCTATTTACAATTATCTACTACTATCTGTGTCCAGGGCATAGACCTATTAAATCTAGTTTCATTAAACTATCCTGGACCATTGTCCAGGGTATGAAAATCAAAATTCTAATTAGTCCGTCAGTTAATATAAAAGAATAATAGACACGTATTTTTTGCTTTTCCAAATTAATGAAAACATAGATAAAGCCCATTAAAGTTTTAGGTTGGGGACTCGTGACGTCAATATTCAGTATAAGCCCCATACAAACTGCACCGGGTTGTGACGTCAGGCGAAATTTCAACTCAACTCGTTATTTCTTGATTAGGTAAAAAAAGAAAAAAATACGTGTCCAATATTTTTTACTAATCTACGAGACGGACTAAAAACAATTTGTCAAGTAGCCAATTATTTTAAAAATTGACCATGGAGTTAGAAATGCGCTAGACAGACAAGTCGTCATCCTATTCGAAACAAGAAACAAAAACTTAAAGACTATTTAAAATCTCATGTAAAATAAAAAAAAGCATACGCGTCGAATTGAGAACCTCCTCTATTTTTAAAGTCGGTTACAAAAGTATCTAACGCGACAAACATTACCAAGAGCCATCATTAAAAGCTTTAGACTATTTTAAATTAAACCAACCCCGAGCGACCCTCTTTAATGTTTTGCAAAACGATTATTGTGTCTCAAATCATTAAGTTTTGTCATTAAATTAATAATTGTAATCATGTTTTTATGACAGCAATAATAATTAGTGTTTGTTGTTTTTTTTTTACTCTTTATTGTTTCAACAACTGTCGTCTTTCACAGTCATCTACATCACTCCATATTATAAAAAAAAACCTCGGCTGCGTCTGTCTGTCTGTCGGTTTGTTCGCGATAAACTCAAAACTACTGAACGGATTTTCATTTGGTTTTCACCAGTAGATAGAGCGATTCATGGGGATTGTTTAGGTAAACAGTTTGCCAAGGTTTTGTGTAAATTAGTTGAAATATAAAGATAATAGTATAGGTATAGGTTAGGTTAGGTTAAGTTAAGCTATAAGCTTGTGTCGTGGAAACCAAGCAAACGTGGTATATACTACACATATTTTATTACATATATATTATACTATAGATATATATATGTATATACACACCCAGACTGGAAAATGGAACCCTGTGTTCATCACACAAAGTCCACCCACCGGGAATCGAACCCGGAACCTCTTGATTAGCGGGCAGGCGTGGTAACCATTGCGCCAATTGGTATTTTGTTTTATTTTTAACTTTTTATTTATATCATATTTTCGTTTTAAAGGTTGAGTTTTTTTAAAATCTCCTTTTAAAATAACGCAATCAGCCTCCACTCTCCAGCATTGTTCAGTTAGGTAGGTACTTTCGAAACTAATTGTACCTACCTACTTTCTATGTACTTCGCAGATTTCTAGTTCCTATACGAGGGTAGGTATACGACAGCAATAAAATACTTATGATAGCTATGATTTATATGTTTTCGTTCGGTTATTTCGCTGTGGAGTACGATGCGATGGTCGATGGGGCGCCATCGAGGGGAGCTCCGTGACTTTGCCTTTTACTTCGCGGCATTAGTGTTTAGTTTTTGGAGAATGCTGACTTTCAGTCTTAGATTTCAGTTGGATTGTTATTTTAGATACTTAATCATTAATCATACCATCATAAAATATTCGGTCATATCTTACTATAGCGTCTTTTAGTTTACCAAACCAAAAATTTCCTTGAATTTTACAAAAATTCTAGAAGTTTTTTTAAAGCTTTTATTATACCAGGCAATAGATATTGCGGTTTTATCAATTTCATGCGCGTTTCTTCCGTTGATTTCACGCAGTCACTTCCGTCGCACGTACGGCTTTAGCTTCCACGACTAAACGGCTCAACCAATCCCCACGAAATTTTGCATACACGTTGTCAGGGGTACAGAGAAGGACATTGGGTACTTTTTATCCCTTAATTCCCGCGGGAACTCCGAAATTACCGCGGGTAAAACTGCGGGAAACAGCAGGAAAAATTTAAGTGTCAAATCGTTTATTCAAATTAAAAAAGTGGGAGACTATCTGGCATCGAGACCAAAGAGCTAAAACTGTAAGCCGTAGTGCAATCATATAACTTAACAAATATCGCCACTCCGTTAGGTTGTCATCGCTAAAAGTGGTGTGGATTAATCTAGTGGAGTGCTTGCCAGCTCTACTCACTGCCGGCTGCCTACTCCCCTACAAGTAGTTAATCATATTTATTGTTTCGTACTTTCGTATCCTTCACTTTATACATGCTTTAGTTAGTTTAAAAAAAAAACGTTAGTCTATCCACAAAATCACAATAGTCAGATAGATATAATATGATGGCCTATCTATGGTACCTACTTATTTTAATACATTTTTTACCTACCTATTTATTTTAAATGCAAATTAAGGTCTTCTCATTTTATGTAGTACCTAACGGTGTGTAGGTAAGGTGTAGACAGGCTATACCTAAGTACGTTTTTAAATATAACAGATAATGTGGACGCTGAATGTTGTAATAACATGTTAAAGGTATAATCTTAATAGTCACGTTATTTTTGTTATTCTTTGATTATCCTACTTCCTACTAATATTATAAACGCGAAAGTTTGTAAGAATGTATGGATGGATGGATGGATGGATGGATGTTTGTTACTCTTTCACTCAAAAACTATACTGGATGGATTTAAACGAAACTTTACAATATAGCTTATACATCAGATTAACACATAGGGCACTTTCTATCCCGGAATTCCCGCGGGAACTCTGAAATTAACGCGGGTGAAACCGCGAGGCACAGCTAGTTATTTATAAAATGAGTACAACAGTCGCTGCCGCAGCTAGTGAAACGTCCTCTCAGTGACGACATTGTGGATAGCATAGCACTGAAGAATGAGAAACGACAATGGTTATATAACATTGTTATATTGAGTTGTTATTTTAATGTATTGTTTTATTTTGCAATGTTGAATAACAAGGTTACATAATATGGACGTGTTTTATAACAAAATTTATATTATCTAACATGTTACCTACATAGTCTGTAGGTACACACCTATGACGGCAGCCATTCCAGCGATGGTCTCCACTCTCCAAGACCCAAATATAAATCCAATTTTTTTTTTATTTATTTATTTATTTAAGCTTATTGCACAACATGGTACAAAAGGCGGACTTAATGCCACAGTGGCATTCTCTACCAGTCAACCTTCACGGTGTTCAGAAAGTGTGCTTGGTGGTGCTTGAGAGGAACTAAATATAATTTCCTAGTTCAATACAAAATACATACATAATAATATATAAATTATACATAAAACAAAACTGAGACACAAATGCACAGAGCATACCTACGCACAGCATGCTGCACATTCCGAGTATCTACTGCCTACCAAGGAGATGCTGATATACCCTAGTTCTGAAAACATTCTTACTCGTAGATTGACGAATGTCAGTGGGCAGAGAGTTCCAAAGCTGGATAGCCTGAAGAGTGAAAGAATCAGATACAAACCCAGTCCGTTTTTCAATTAGATTTTAGTTCAAAATTTAAAAACGATGCGGTAACTAGCTAAAATTTAATTAAAAAACTTTAAAACCAAGTCCCGAAGTCTTAAATACCTGCAGTTTTGTTCTGATAGGTATATTGTGTATGGTTGAAATTAAATGGTACCTAAGTACCGAAACGTTATTTATTTTGTTTCTTTTTTACAGACAAACGGAGAGTAAAAAATTTTAAAATAGCCACCATAGTAGCATTTATGTTTTAGATGCTGTTAGCACCTATCAAAATTATTTTACCTAAATAAAATACCTACATACCTACCACCTTCCCCTAGCGACACGTCTTACAAAATTTGTTTTTAATAGATTTAGGTACCTACCTAGTACCTACACTTCCGCTTTTCACCTTACACGTCAAAGTAGGTATTTGCTAAGTAAACGTGAATCTTATTACAAACAGATAACGGTTACCTTAAAATTTATCAAAAGGCGGGAGAATCTTAGGTAGAATGGCGCCAACCAATCGCAGCGGGGCGCCAACAGGTGGGCGCGAGCGGCCGCCATTGTTGCGTTTCGCGATTTGCGCGCGCCACGTTGGCTACCCTGGGAAAATCTTTTCCACACATTGTATTCGTTCGGAAACTCCTTCTCATTCTAGATCGAAAATGAGATTAAACTATGGAACTGTGTATAGGTATTGTATATTGTCCCCAAGCTATGTTTGAAGTGAAGGGGGAACTAATCTAGATAAACATTTTATTTTACGATATTATACAGACCGGACATTTTTACAAAGATTTTGTTTTTAGATTATGAAGTCAATGGGTGGGTTGTTGACGGGTGAAAGTCGTACCGAAAACAATGGTGTCACGTTAGTCTTCGTTATTTCAGTTACCTTTAACCATTTAATTTGAACCCTGAGCAGGAAATCGGCTTCGTAACAGCCATGTTTTACCTTGGGGTTCAATCAAACATTGTCATTGGCGTTTCGCCATAACCGAAGAAGTAAAAGAAGAGATGTTTAATTCTAAGAAACATTGTCATTGGCAGAATTATAATAAGTCATTATTAAAGAAGAAAAAGAAGAAGTCACTGTGACATGTCTTCTTGTCTTCTGTTTAGGCAGGTTTAGGACAGAAGAAAATAAAAAAATAACATTGAAAAACGTTTTATTTCTAATTTTCACAAAAAGAAACATAGGTATTTTAAGTAGATGAGTTAGGTACATATACATTATACAGGACACAACACTTGTAATTAATTTACATTATAGACTTTCTCTTATACACGTATTATTGATCAACACTCGATGCAATTTAAAAACGAAATTGTTAAGACTAAGTAGGTAAATATAATATTTGTTTCCCCCTATAATATTTGCGACCAAGTGAATTGCAATTGAATTAATTACGAAATACCATAATATAAGTTGTCAACAATACTGGCAGCAGCGTGGTCACGACTAAACTCCACGGACGGCTCGCTGAGGCGTGATTGCAGAAATCGCCTGTACAAACGCACGCATAGAAACGTGCGTAGAGCGAAATTCCGCGGGACAGCGGTAGCAAAGACGCCACAGGACTAACTATGCAGCCGTTGTCTACGAACTGAAATGAAAAAAAAAAAAACTTGGCATCTTGGCATCTTTGTTTATGCCGCAGCGGACAAATCAGTAATAGGCTAGTTTCCAAATTTTTTTTTTTAGTCCGTTTTGTAGATTATTAAAAAATATTGGACACGAATTTTTTTATTTTTTATGTAACCAAAAAATGACGGAGATATATCAAGTCGAAATTTCACATGACGTCACGCCTCGCTAGTTTTTCGCACGTTATAGCGAGCTGTGACGTCACGAGTCCCCCACCCTAAACTATAATGCGCTTTATCTATGCATATTTCCATTATTTTAAAAAAGCAAAAAATACGTGTCTTTTATTTTTTATTATCTAACTGATAGAATTTTGATTTTTTTACCCAGGAAATTTGAAAAAACAAAAAAAAACATATATTCAGAATTCCCGCAGGAACTAATTTTTCCTAAAATATTAGATATACTTACTCCTTATAACATCAGCATCTGCCAGTGAAAGTCCTCTTAAAATCGGTCCAGTCGTTTCAGAGATTAGCCGGAATAAACAGATACATATAGGTGTCCAAGTTATAAGAGTTCAAAAAAACGACGAAGCGCTTCGAGAAAAGATAGGTAGTGCTCCCGCTTCGCTTGGCTCGTCTTGGCGTAGTGCCCCCAGATCTATAGTTTTATAAATATGTAATAATATATAATATATACCACGTTTACTTGGTTGCCACGACACAAGCTTATAGCTAGCTTACCGCCGCACTCAGAGTCGACTTTAATGATTACTCAGTTAAGTATAGATTTTTAAAATAAAACTGCCGCAATCAGAGACGTTTAGTAAATTTTTGTTAATTGGCATTTAGCATTTAACTGATTAAGCTACACCTCATTAAATGTCAATTAACATTAATTTACTGAATGTCTCTGATTGCGGCAGTTTTGTTTTAAAAATCTTTCCTTAACTAAGTAATCATTAAAGTCGACTCTGAGTGCGGCCGTTAGTGTGGGATCAAGTAGATCTGTGAATTGTGAAGTGGATTATTATTTCGAGCTTTAGTGCACCTATTGATAAAAAGAATAGACCATTCTCACTTTCAGTGCCATTTCCAGCTTCGCCATCCGCTTGCTCGCTATGTGTTTGCCGGTGACCGCCCTGTTCTTGTTGCGGCACGTCCTCTGCGTGTACACCCCGCTCAAGTCCGTCCACCGCACGGCACAGCCGCCGGTCCAGCGGCCCCACATTGCTCGGCGGTCTTCTTTGGGCATATGGAAATTTGGACTGAAAGAGCCGACGTCGTGGTCAGAGAAAAGAAGAGAGGCCCCCGAGACTAAGCACAAAGATGATAGCTGAGTGGTTGGCCAGTAAGCCCAACAATGTTTTTGAGTTGTCGGTGAAGGAAAACTTCTTGAGGAAACCATAGCATGACTGGCTTTCACTTTCAAGTTGAAAATCTGTCGCCGTCTGTCGCGATTACCCTTTCCTTGCGTTTTTTCTCCCTATGTTCCCTATTCTTGAAGACTTAAGCAATCCCAAATTAAAATATTTAAGTATGCCAAATTTCAACACCTGTCTAGCCTGAAATGGGAGCTGGTTTTCATGTGAGGCTGCCGCCTGCCACACTTGCCACACTGCCTTGAACTTGAAGGTGTTGAGAGTGAACTACCAATTATGCTATGATATCCTCACGACGTCTTCCTTCACCAAAATATTAAAACATTTACGTAAACCAATTCGTAACTCACACATCCATGTGTTTGCAGTATTTCCGGAACCTAGTGAGGTATCCTCTAGCCGAGGCATCTAAAGGCACTAGTGGCAGGAAATCGCTGGCGAAGGCATCTCCGCACATTCCGTACTTGGGTATACCGGTATCTTCTAATCCACAGACGAAGCACTGACAAAACGAGATCACAATGACATAATTTAACCACTTAGATGATGTACTTCCATGAATGTTTAAAATAATCATTCCTTAGGTACTTGAAAAAAATCCTTACTCCTAAACTCCTACACCAAATATACCTGTTCCCCCTGTGGTTTTAAAGGCACGAATTCCGGCTTTGCCGATGACAATACTTTGTTCCGAGATAAAAAGTAGATAGATATAGGATATCTGTTAAAGATACAGAGCTTCATATTAGTGAAAGAATTTTTTTAAATCAATTCAGCAGTTCCAAAGACAACCCCTTACATCTAAATATACAGACTTTGCCTTTTTGTAATATTGTTCATCATCGTTATTGGCCCTTATGTCCTCCATATGGTGGATGTGTGGATGGTGACGGCGCAACATCGCCGGTCTCAGTGTAGTCTGGTGTCATCGTTTGTAATATTATTGTAAAAATATTCGATTTCTCACTCACAGTAGCTATGTGATCTCCTGTACCATTGATCGAGTATTCATCGTACTCGATCTTCGTGGCCGGCGTAGTAGTTCTGGTGTGAGCCCTGGACGCGGTGTACCGTGTACTCGGCGTCCTGCACGTTGGTATTTTAAACTGTTTCTGCAACGTCTCGTTCAGAATCAACGTTAAATTCGAGTCGTAATCATAAGTCAAATTCGCTATTATATCGAGCAATGCAGGAACGTCCAATTCTGCTTCAGCTTTGGTTTCGGCGTCTGTTGAAGTTCTTAGCACATCTACAGTTGTAGTTGTAATGTTGAGGTCCGGTGTGGTGATTGTGTATTCTTCAATTGTTGTTGAGTTATCGTCAATTATTGTTGTGTCAGTAGCCTCTAAGTCCTCATTGGATGCGTCCATATCATCAGCTGTGGAAGATGTTGCTTCTTGGGTGATTCTTAGCGCACTCGTTGGCCAGGGGCTCGATATAATATCTTCGTCGTTGATTTTACTCTCTTCAGGGTCGAAATCGTGGCCTGACAGCAGATTTTTTAATATTCCTGAAAAACAAAAAGCCGCCATTTCCGGAATCATCGTTAAAGTTGAAGTCCAACTTTATCTGGAGAGCTGTGAGTACTATGAGAGGCGTTATTTAAATAAGATACTCGTATGGCATTACGTCGCTTATACAACAATACCGCGCAAGTCACATTTGCTTAGTTTTCAGGAGAGACTTAAAAACTGAATTAAACTATTCATTTTATACAATACATGCATGATAAAAATATTCATATATAATTGAACAACCAGGCTTTAATTGGATGGTATTGCCTCCAGTGTGAGCCCATTGGATGCACGGAAAAATAATCTACAAAATGGTAATATAAACATGGTCAAATTTTTACTTATGCGGTATTGTTGTATAAGCGACGATTAGTCACATTACGAAAAGGAAATAACTAGTGGACTTTTATTTGGAAGTCCATTTTAGTTCTTCGACACGGTGAGAGAAACAGTAGACAAGAAAAGTGTGACGACTGACTAAACGCTGGAGACATAAACCGTGCTGCTGTCGTAAACCGAGACGAGGAAGGTTTCGTCTTAGTCCAAAACAAGAAAGCGCGCAGTCAGAGGACGAGTAAAAACCGTTGCGGTACCGCACCGACGGGGCCCAACTTCCTGCTGCGAGCCGCAACGCCGACTACGCCGATGTACCTGTCACGTCTGTCCCACACTACCACAGCGCAAGATGTTACAGAGTATATCAAGACGAAGACCAACTTTCTTCTGAGGACCGAACTTCTGGAGTCGCGTCATAATGCTAGTTTCAAGGCTTTTGTGGTGCGAGTCCCGACAAGCAAATTGGACACCTTTATGAAGGAAGACTTTTGGCCGAAAGGTGTGGTCTACAGGCGATTCTGGGGTAGGATACCGACAGCCACCACCAGAGCGACACAGTGTTAAAAATAGAATGTTTTTTATATTTGTGTATATGTATGTTAGTTTGTAAGGTATTTATCTATGGGCCCATGTTGCCTGATAACAAAACAATAAATAAAAAAAAAATAAAAAAAAATGTTTTGATTAATCGAATATCGTCATTCTTCTGTAGACTTTTGTAGATTGTCAAAAAGTTATCAGATCTCATGTAGAGCCAAGCTTAAACCTCTACACACCCTAACTCTACAAGGCCTAGGTTGTAGAGTTTGAAAAGTTAGGCCTTGTAGAGTTAGGGTGTGTAAGAGTTATAAGCTCTTGGCTCTAAATGAGATCTGATAACTTTTTGACAGTGCCCGTCATATGGACTCGTCTTGGCATCATTTTACATGAAAATGTTTTTGGTGGGATTAATAGTCTTAAAAATTATTCAACATTAGTTTGGAGGTGAACTATCTACGAAATTTCAAGCGCTACGCCCACGCTTACTTACGGGTGGTGCGGCGTACGCGCCTAATATATTGTAGACAATATTATAAATAATTTAGACATGGGCTGATAAAAATGAAAAAATATAACCTATATTAAAACATGGTGCGTTCGATTCGAAAGTCGATTCTGAACAAACTACTTTCTAGTTTTCAGTCAATTGTATAGTGACCTAAAGCTATGCTACGCCACTGATAATACTGGTACCATAATATCATACATCACCTTTTATTTCCTGCACCTCGTTAGCGCTTGGCGTCTTGGCAGTAGGAGCCGGGTATCTCTTGAACCTCATCACATCTGTACTCATAGCGTGCACTGTCAAAGCACGCGATTTCTGCTCGATTTTAGCTGTCAAAAACTTTAATTATGCCATCTTCAATTCAATTGATAAAAACGTCTTGTCCATATGGACTAAACAACATTCAAGGACTTTAAATACCTACCTAATTATTTATAGTATAACTATACGTATATTAAAGAAAAATGTTTAATATACCATCAATAAATAACACTTATAATATACATCCTAAATGTAATAATGTAGATATAATTATGTCTATGTGTATATGACTACACCACTGTGTCCTAATTACAATTTGCGAGCACCAACATTCTTCTGTCCTAGGTGGTAGATTAGGTTAGGCTTGGATGGCGACCACAACGTGCGAACTGAGCAAGCGCAGCAAGCGTTCCACGGAATCAGTCAGCGACGCGCGGCACGCGCCAAAGTCAATATGTTTTGCTTTGTTTTGATGTGTATTAGTATTTTAAATCGAAACCTAAAGGAAAGGGATTATCTGGTGTACAGTTAATTATTCTCTAGTAAATATACCTTCCACGTCATAATGCAAGTTGGCATCAGTACTTGCATCGTAAGTGTTTTCGTCATAAGCATATTCTTGAGGTTTCGCGACCACATCTCTGGAGCGAAGACCTCCCGCTAGGAACATCCAAGCGAGAAATACTAACATTTGCAACTAATTTGGTCGAAAATAGGGGGAAAATTTACTCAGGAATTTTCACATCACCAACGCTGATTACTGCTTCGCTAAATTCTGATACTCAACTCAACTGACATGTTTTTTATGATGATTGGGAAGCCAAAGAGTATATAGAGGTATATAACAAAACTTTGAGAGAAAAAGAAAAAGTTGAGGAAATCAATGCTCCTTAGAGGTTTTCCTCAAGGTTTTCGTTCCTGCCAGTGACACCTATATTATTTACTTTGGTTCCAGCCACGGACCTGTATCTAGAGCCATTATATGGAGCACGGAAAAAGAAAAGTTACGGTCGCTATATCTTTATAGGGACCGTATTCGTAACTACGACGAATAAAAAAAAGCTTTTTTTTCTTATAGGTAGGTACTTAATTCCCTAACTTTTTATATTGTAATTACATAGCAAAACTTAACAGAAGGTGCAACATAAACGCAATTTTTTCCCGCATTAATTTGATTGGTACGAATTTTCTCAAACAAATCTACGAGTATAAATTATTGGTTCTTTGATCTATTTAATACTAAGTGTGCCCCGCGGTTTCACCCGCGGTAATTTCGGAGTTCCCGCAAGAATTCCGGGATAAAAAGTGCCCTGTGTCCTTTTCTGTAGGTACCCCTGATAACGTGCATGCCAAATTTCATCCAAATCCGTTCAGCCGATTTGCGTGATTGAGTAACAAACATCCAAACATTCACACTTTCACATTTATAATATTAGTAGGATTAGATGAAATTTTACGACTTACTTATATCTACCTACCCAATAAATAAGTACTCGCTCTGCTAAAAAACAAGACTGACAATAGGTCATTACTTCCATGAACATAGAATAGAACAAAAGCTATTTCGGCATAAATATTTTTGCAATGAAATGCTAAAAGTGCCCGCAAAAATACAACTGCAAAGTTAGTAACGGCTATAACACTAAATTAGTTGGCATAATAGGGAGAATGCGGAAGCGGGCTGAACAGAATAATGTCTTCGCTTCAGCCACTAAATGTGGAAAACGAAAATCCGACAAAATGGCGTCGGTCTGTCTGGCGCCAAAAGTTTTTCCACCAGCGAGACTGTGAAATGACACAAGTGCCAATTGAAACAAGCCAATTTATATTCTAATACATGCATTTTAAAGTTAAGTTATCTTTAAATCTCAGAAGCTTTCAGTATCGACTTTTCAATGGAAACGACCAATGCGTTTGGTGTTACTGCCTGAAACAACTGAAAATTGACACTATTATAAACTGTATTTTAAAGCTGATAAAGTCTATTTTGGAATGAAATTATTTTTTTTCGAATGACTCTTGCTAAATGCTACTTTATTTTGGCGCAGCGGTGTCTGGGTGGCGCCAATGCCTACTATTTTAAGAAGTTATAGAACTTACACCTTTACTATCATGGTTTTAAGGTTTATATCTTTTTTAATTTGGTAACTACATATAACTTTAAACTCATGATTTAAAGGGAGAGAAGTTGAAATATAACAAGTATCTGCCTACCTACTGTAACTGTTAACTCTGTAACTGAAATATAAAGTGTACCTACCTACATCTACTAGGTAGTAGAAATTCTAGAAATAATTCGCGTTTTAAAAAATCGGTACAACTAGACATTTTATTTTCAACAACGTCAAAACTCAAAACTGCATAACATAACATGGTTTGTTTTTACATTTAAATGAGTTAGGAACAACCTAACATCATTCTTCTTCTTCTTTAATAATGGCGTCTATAATTATAATTTGCCAATGACAACGTTTCATAGTGATAAAAATTTCTTCATCTACTTCTTCAATTATGGCGAAACGCCAATGACAATGTTAGATTGTTCCCCAAGTTAAAACATGAAAGCCAGTTTCCTGCTCGGGGTCCAAAATAGATGCTGAAAAGTGACTTCGATAACGAAGACTTCACGTGACACGCGTGTGTTCGGTACGACTTTCACCCTTCAACGACATCATTAGAAAAATCCAACGTAGCGTTTACTTGTCGAAAAATAATGCCTACATCACATCAGTCAGCCTAACAATTTGGAAAAAATGTATACAAACAGATCGACTATCTAACTACTGCGCTGCTATTGTGTATTGTGTAGTGTATAGATAGGTACGTATGTAACTTTAGAAAAAAAAACAAGTTTCTGGATTATAAATCATCATAAATTTATTCCAAAAAAAAAACATCACTTCTCGAACGGATAGTACGGCGAGTCTTTCCAAAATTTGACATCGATTGTCCTGTAGTGCCTGTCGTAGGATTTTAACAGATCCTTCTCCTGTTGCGTCAGCTGGAAGTCGAAGACCTGGATGTTCTGTTCTATGCGGGACTTGGTCACCGATTTCGGAATCGGAACCACGCCTAGTTCAACCTGGAAAGAAGTAGGTTTATATTTCCGTTATAGTCTATACCTACTTAACACCAAATTTACTGACATTTTTGGTAAGTTTAGGGATGTTAATTACGTCTTATAGATAGTAGGTACTAAATATAAAAGAAAAGTCATGATATATAGTTTCTTATTACCTGTTAATATAACTAACATTATAAATGCTACATAATGCTAATATGATTATGTTTGGTAGGTACCTACGCTTTCGAAATCTTAACTTCCCAACCGAACATCATGAAATTTTGCATAGATACAATATGTTGTCGGGTATAAGAGGATATTATAAGGTCACACTTTTTAACTCTGAACTCCTGCGGGAATTCCGAAATTGACGCGGGTGACACCGCGGAGGGGAGCATAGGTAGGTATAATAAATAATAATTTGTTCAATATTTTTATCTACCCTTTTTTTACATTCCTTTAAAGTTCATAAGTGTTGAAAAATATAGAATAACAATGCACCAAGTCCTTATACTCGAGGTATAGAATTTCGTCAAACTTATTTTCTTTACCTCCAAAAGCGCTACCTAGCGGTTTAATTAGTTGACTCGAGAAATAAAAGTACAAACCGTGTACAAACTACAGATGTAAAAACTTCCCCATCGAATTGAGATACAGAGTTCATATTCAGAGGGGTCTGCTGTTTGAGGATGAGCTCCAAAGCTTTTAACATAGATAGCGCTAGTATCTATAGGGACTGATTTTATTAAGACACATAGACACGTAAACACGTTGTCAGGGGTACAAAGAACATAATATTAGGGTACTTTTTATCCTGCGGGAACTTCGAAATTACAGCTAGTAGTGAATAAACTTACCAAATACCTCAAATTGATCTGAGGCACAGTCTTGTTATACTTTGTTGCGATATCTAACAAGGCCTTATCGTCGGTGCGCGGCGGGGGAGCGTTCGGCGTGGCTTTGCTATGGAAGAGGGAACCGAAGGGTGTGTATCCGGTGACTATGATGCCGTGCTGGCGGCAGAAAGTAAGCAATGCGGGCTGCTGTAGATTTAAGTTGAGCTGTCGGAGAATGAAGAGTTATCAATAACAATAAGAAGAAGAATCAGAAATACATGACCAAAATATACAACGTGTTAATGAATTAACTGAAAACTAGAAAGTAGTTTGCTTAGAATCGACTAGCGAATCGATCGAACTATGTTTTAATATAGGTTATATTTTTTCATTTTTACTAGCCCATGTCTAAATTATTTATAATACAATATTTGGCGCATACGCCGCCTGCAGCAAAAAAAATCGAAACGGTAGGCGCGGGCGTAGCGCTTGGAATTTCGTAGATAGGTCACGTCTAAACTAATGTTGAATAACATTTAAAGCATAATTTTTTTTGACATAAAATATATTTTAATCATATTGTTGTTTATTTTTTTAAATGGGGTGTATCAGGTTTTCAGTTAATTCATTAATACGTTGTATAAGCAAAATAATTTATAAACTAGTCACTAGATAGTAGATACTGCATGAGAATTAAGACGACTTGCCGGAGTCTGTATTTTCTGAGAGCAGGCTGACGGAATGACGCAAGCGCCAAGCAATAAGCTAATATGATTACCTAATTAAGCATTAAATAATTACCTCAACCTGCAAAGAAGCAGGCTTCACAGGACTAAGGGACATGAGCCTGTCCAACATCTGTTGATTGAAGTTGGAGACTCCGATGGACTTGGTCAAGCCCAGGTCTCGGGCCTCGATCATGGCTTGCCAAGTCTCCAAGTAGTCCACGTTGGATAAAGAGCCGTTGGCCTGAAGTGAAACAGATTTCATTAATTTGGAATTATAGTAATAATAATCCCTCCCTACTAATATTATAAATGCGAAAGTAACTTTGTCTGTCTGTCTGTTAAGCTTTCACGCCTAGACGGCTCAACCGATCATCATGAAATTTTGCATATACGTTGTCACTTGTCAGGGTACAGAGAAGGTCATAGGGTACTTTTGGTCCAGGAATTCCCACGGAATCTTCGAAATTTACGTGGGTGAAACCGCAGGGAACAGCGGACATTCACATTCACATCCGCGGATGTGAAAAAATCGGCATCCGCAACATCCCTGGCACAATCACTGACTTCCAAACTGGCGTAAGCTGTATGTTAGAAACCAGTTACATTGGTTTCTTTGTTATATTATAAATTTGAAGTTTGTTTGGTTAAAAACGCGTTAATTTCAGCAACTACTAGTTTTCGAACTAGGAGTTCTGAAAAAATATTTTTGGGCTGGATAGTCTATTTATCGAGGAAAGCTATAATAATATCACATTATGACCAATACCGCGTGGCACAGCTAGTGGTAGACTAGACTGATATACGCACAAATAACGCTCGTCCTTATTTCTTTCAACTTTGGGTTTGATTTTTTTTTACTTGTCAAACAGCCAGGTGCATCTGACGGTGAGTGGTTACCGCCGCCCATGGACATATCTGCAACACCATAAGGCATGCAGGTGCGTTGCCAACCTGGGATGGAAATGGGAGCTGGCTTTCAAGTGAGACTGCCGGAACACACCGTCTGGTGCTAGGCGAATCTTTCAAAACCATTGGTGAAATTTACGTTGGGTTACCTATTCTGGTGCGATGTGCAAGTTCTCTTCGTCCACTATTTAAATAGGTATTAATATTTCTTCATCAAACACACGAAGACGATGGAGAAGAACCCATTCTATTTACTTACAAACGATGAAATTGGCCAATGTATCAGATAAAGGTCCACGTAGTCCAGATTGAGAGTCTTGAGAGACTTCCTCAGCGCTGGCAGGACAGCATCCTTCGCATGGTCTGTGTTCCATAACTAGAAAACAATAGGCAGATAAGTGATTCAATACATTACACCATCATTCATTGTACAAAGCTAAAGCACAGAATGCAGTGCAATTGTTCCTATTCTAACTTTAAATTCGATAGCCATAGGAAGCTCGAATGTTTTTACTACCAACCGTTTAGGACCCCTTAGAGAAAAAAGTGTTTCTTCTCTTTCTTAGTTAGAAATTCTCCAGAGTGCACTACAAAGTGCGTAGGAACATTGTAGTATGATTCTTAAAAATTAAAAAGAGAGGGTATAATATTATATACATATCGTCGCTGCGCGTGCGAATCCGCAACTTGTAAAGACCGCGTATTTGCGTTGTGACAGGAGGAAGAAAAAACTTAATATCTCGGCAATTTCAATTCTTATTACCGACTGAACTTAACAGCTTGTGCTTCACACTTTCTTTATTGGAATATAACGTAGATTTATCCGTAGTTTTCTTCTACTTTCTACAAAATCACTTATTTTAGCTTAGTGCGTTTTATTGTTACGCGGTATATTTACAAATTGCTCTTACGCGGGATCGCACGCGCAGCGACGATATACGTTTTACCTTAGTGGTGACGAAAATATCTTCCCGTTTTACGACACCGTCAGCTATCTTCTTGTTGACAGCTCGGCCGACCTGCCAATATATAACCAATTACTCATAATAACGTTACGTAGCAATCATCAGAACCTAATTTAAAAATCTGAACGAAATACGGGTACAACGTTGTCCAATATCTTTAACTAGCTGTCCTTCTAGACATTCCATCCTTCTCGCCTCAAAGATTGTATTACTAGGAACCCCAAAATATCTACGTGGTTCTTTGTTT
This sequence comes from Zygaena filipendulae, assembly GCA_907165275.2. Lineage (NCBI taxonomy): Eukaryota > Metazoa > Arthropoda > Insecta > Lepidoptera > Zygaenidae > Zygaena > Zygaena filipendulae. Next base: position 4,764,330 of record OU015677.1, on the reverse strand, counting down.
GTTAATCAAAATCCAAATACCGAACTCCATGATTTTAATTTCGCAAATAATGGTTCTTCCTCAAAAATTGTAACTCCGTTAGTGCCTACATTGCAAGTTTCTAGACCCAGACAGTCAGGGCATTAATGAATAAGTCAGTCAGTCAAGACGTGGACAAACTTATGGAGTTACAGCGATGTCCCGCCATCAAAAAAGAAGTTGTAGACTGTAGTCACCTGATCCTCCGTATTGTAAATGGCTGCAGTATCAATATGTCTGTATCCAGCGTCGATAGCCCATTCCACTGCGTTCTGGACCTCAGTGCCTGTTGGATCTATACGAACACCCTAGAAAAAGGATACAAGTTAACAAATCTAAAGGGTCTGGAATGACCTGTATGCGTCTTATGTTTCCCGACCGCTACAATTTGGAGCTACAAAGCGAAAACTTCTCTCACAACAGACACAAGTTCAGTTTTTGCGTAAAGTAGGTACCTAATTACAGCGGAATAAATTTTACAGGAGGAGCAAAAAACCGGAAATCGCTTTATTTCAAACAAACGTTCCATAGTTTAATGATGTTCTTAATTTTAATTTCTAAGACTAAAGCCTTTTTGATGGTTATTGCAAGTGGATAAATTTAACAGGAGAAGCAAAAAACCGGAAATCGCTTATTTCAAACAAACCTTCCATAGTTTAACGATTTTCTTAATTTTAATTTCTAAGACTAAAGCCTTTTTTATGGTTGTATGTAGCAAGGTCCGTTATGCGTGAAAAGAGGCAAAAAAACCAAAAAAAAAACTCATTTAGAAAAAAATGACAGTTGCTTTGTTTTTCCGTAGAGCAGCCGATTGGTTGAAAGGTGAAGGCCACAAACTTCGTAAAGAAGATGACCCACCACCGGGGGGCTTAGTTTGTACGTGCTAGGTACACGATATCTCCCTAGATAGAGACGAAAGAACATCCATGACATCCAAGATGCAGGAAGACACAGAAACACACACTGGTATTTATTTTTGTGTGATTTGTTATTATTTCAATTACTTAGTGCAAAAATGAATGGGACACTGATTCATAAATGTATCGTGGTAGGGGTGAACCTATCTTCACTACATAGTATAAAACAAAGTCGCTTTCTCTGTCCCTATATCCCTATGTATGCTTAAATCTTTAAAACTACGCAACGGATTTTGATGCGGTTGTCAGCAATAGATAGAGTGATTCATGAGGAAGCTTTATAACTATATTTTATCCTGGAATTCCCGCGGGAACTCCAAAATCACCGCGGGTGAAACCGCGCGGGTCAGCTAGTATTAAATAAAAAAGACTGCGTAAGCACTTTCAAAGGAGCCTGTACAAAAACGTCTGACCAATCTGAAACCTTACCTCTTTAGTGAATCCCAACCAAGTGCCGAGCCCAAAACTGGGCATGTATCTGTCATCGTTGAGCTTCAATCGGGGAGCCACGCCGGTGCTTTGAACGTCCTGAAGAATGAAGAAAAGGGAATGGTATTAAACCAGTAGATAGATGGGGGCAGGATTATATTATCTGTGGTATAGGGTAGCGTATCCTTGGGAGAGGCCTTTGCACGATTGCAGGCATCTGATAGTAATGGGCATGTTGACTATTTTTTATTTTTTAGTCCGTCTTGTAGATTATTAAAAAATATTGCACACGTATTTTTTCTTTTTTTTACGTAATCAAAAAATAACGGCGATATATTGAGTTGAAATTTTGCGTGACGTCACTATTCTGACAGTTTGTATGGCGGTTTAGCGGTTAGTGACGTCACGACCTCCTCATCCTAAACTTTAGTGCGCTTTATCTCTGTATTATTTTAATTTATTCGAAAAAGCAAAAAATACGTGTCTATTGTTTTTTTCATTTTCTAACTGACGGACTAATTAGAATTTTGATTTTCAATAGTAGTCAACATCCCTATTAGTTTCATATTGAAAGTAGGTACCTGCCTGACATTTGCATATCTTGGATGTGCGTTTTTTCTTCAAAGCGGAATATGTGTTTAAACGATCAGAAATGGTTGGATCGATGACAGTCGAGTTCTCAAGGTCCTCTTCCCAATTCGGATTGGGACGAATTATTCTTTTAGATTCCATTTCTTTTTGCGAATTAATGGAATTCGAATCCTAGGACTTCATTTGGATGTCAAATGTTTTGATATTGCTAAAGACTGAAGTGCTTTATTCATTGGACACTAAAGAGAATATAACCAGTGCTACGTTTTACTGGACACCAACTGGAAAATGATTGTATGTATTTCAGAGATCGTCTAATCACTACGTTGAGAATAATTCACCAAAATAATCACTTCAGTCCAAACAGAATAGGTACTCTTATCAAGCTCGTTTAATATACTTAATCACTACGTTTTACTTCCCATATATAATTTTGTAATTTGACGTAATAGGCTATTTGATTATTTTTTGTTTACAAGCCGTCAGTTAGATAAAAAAATAAGTGACACGTATTTTTTGCTTTTTCAAATTAACGAAAATATACCTTCTTGGATAAAGTTTAGGAATGGGGGCTTGTAATCCGATTACCACAAAATTTTGCATAGGTAGGTACACGTGTTCAGGGGTACAGAGAAAGACATAGGTTACTTTTATCCCGGAATTCCCACAGGAACTCCGAAATAAACACGGAATAAACTACATTAAATTTTGCCTACAACCTACACGTTATCAAGGGTAGGTACTAGGTAGGTACAGAAAAAAAATATAGGGCGGTAAGTCCTTTTTATCCCGGAACTCCCGCGGGAACTCCGAACTTACCGCGGGTGAAACCGCGGGGAACAGCTAGTAATAACTTACTGTAATATACAGGATGTATCTAATTTGAAACGGGCAGCAATAATAACAACAACAGAGTAACACCAACTTATGTACCTACCATATTCATGCAAATAAATAAATAAATAAATAAAATAAGTAAAATAATATCCTAACCACAGATATAATAATAATTATTATATTTTATTACCAATAATACCTACTTAATTAATTAAGGAAACATTGCAATACTAGGAATTAAACTATTTAAAGTAAAACAAAATTAAAGTTGGTAAATGACAGATGATAACCTTCTACTATTTTAACAACACAAGTAGATATACAATACCTATTTAAATAATATATATATCAGTGATACGTGCACCAACTCTTAACTATAATACGCACTATACTAGTAACTATATAATATTAGAATTGCGAAATAACGTATCCGAAATTTCCGTGGGAATTTCGGGAAAAAAGTAGGTACCTATGCCATGTCACATAGCAATACTGTAGCTTCAATTAAGTGAAGGAATTTTTAAAATTGTTTAGGTACTTATGTAGTTTTTGAGTATATCCATTACAAACAAACAAACAAATACACAAAAAATAAAATCTTCTCTATTTATAATATCTAAGTAGAAATGAATGGGTACTTAGTAGGTACTTACATTGAATAACGCTATCAAAATTATCACAGTTACTGTTTTAAAGCAATATTTAACCATATTTACTTAAAATGTCTTTTTAATGAGCAAAAACAAGGAATCGACTCGACAGCGCGTCGTCTCAGCCACCTAAGTTGCTAGTTGTTATAATATTGCACTAAGCGCTTGTTTGCGTCTTTGCGGAGCTTTCAAACAAGTTAACTGGGTAACTGGTTCTTACATTACCTACTGTGGAACTTACCGGCAAAGACTAAATAAATAAAATGTCCTGACACGCTTTTATACCTATCAATACTAGCTGTTTCCCGCGGTTTCACCCGCGCTAGTTTCGGAGATCCCGCGGGTATTCCGAGGTAAAAGTACTTAGGTAGTACTACCCTATATTTTTTTCTGTGTTAACGTGTAGGTAGTCTCAGACCAAATAAAAACTAAAGACGGAACGCGCAGAACAAACAAGTGAAGCCAGAAATAAGACACCATCGCCGTGCACGTACACAGAAACACGCACACACTTACAAGAAAAAGACACCATAAATCCTAAATAAACTTTGCAAATCCATACACTTTCCTAATCACCACATGCATACGCAACCGGCTTCACTTCGTTGTTCGAGACGTTCAGTCTTTAGTTTTTATTTGGTCTGAGTAGGTAGTATGCAAAATTTAATCTAGTTTCTTCCTTCTTAATTTCAGAGTTCCCATGAGAATCCCGGGATAAAAAGTAGCCTAGTTATGTCCTTCTCTGTACCCCTGACAACGTGTATGCAAAATTTCATGGTAATCGGCTGAGCCGTTTAGTCGTAACAAACAAACTCACTTTCGCATTTATAATTATTTTTTTTCACTTCTCATCCTCTGAAAGTGCTTATTTGTGCAGGAAAATCTGGCACAAAATCTAATTTTGTGCACAAGTAGGTACGTTTACGTGCATTATCTACCTACTCAGTACTCATAAATGTATCTATTACATAAGCCAAACAAAATGAGCCATACAGCCAAACAAAATAAGAAGTTCGTAGATAGAATTTGTTATTTGCCTTGTGTTTTTTAAGACGTAATACCGTTAATATGCCAGAAAAAAATTTCCTTCAGTATACAAATTAAACTGTACTAATTTTACTTTGAATTTTAATTAAAGAAATGTTTCGTTATAGTAATGTTTTATTTCCTCGCAATCGAAGTGAAAAGCAGAGTTTATAACTCGTCCACAAAACCATTTTATCCTCGACATTACTATCAAAAATCTCTGATAAAAATGGTTCGTTTTGTGCACTTATTGTAAAATCTACTACTTAATAAAACTGTTGATTTCCTTCACCTTTTTTTTTTGTTTTGTTACCATTTTTTATATAATATTAATAATACTTAATTACCTATGTCAACAAATCTAATTTTCACTTTTCAATTATTCGACAATGTTACTATAGGGCCCTGATAGGGCCCATTCCCTACTGTAAAGGTTCTTCTTCTTCTTTAATAATGGCGTCTATAATTATAATTTGCCAATGACAATGTTTCTTAATGATAAAAATCTCTTCATTTCAGAAGAATAACTGTTATTGTTCTGAGCTCTTCATCTACTTCTTCAATTATGGCGAAACGCCAATGACAATGTTAGATTGTTCCCCAAGTTAAAACATGGCTCAAGGGTTGCTGACGAGTGAAAGCCGTACCGAAAACACGCGTGTCACGTTTGTCTTCATTATTTCAGTCACTTTTCAGCATCTATTTTGGACCCTGAGCAGGAAACTGACTTTCAAAAGAGCCATTATTTTAACTTGGGGAACATCTAACATTGTCATTGGCGTTTCGCCATAATTTAAGAAGTAGATGAAGAGATTTTTATTATTAAGAAACATTGTCATTGGCAAATTATAATTATAGACGCCATTATTAAAGAAGAAGAAGAAGACCTACTGTAAGCTTTTCTTATGAAGGCCTCCGCAGCGTATGACGTGATGTGTTCGATCGATCTTGTTACCTATGTCATTTCTGCTTGAAAGCAAGCATTGAAGCATCTTTGCGATAAACATAGCAAACCGTTCTGAGGTTAGCACCTACTAAGTACACGAAAACTAAGTAGTCTTACTATACCTAGCTATACTTGTGCGGAAGAAAGACAAAAAACAAACAACTATTTTAACCGACCTAACTATAGGTACAGTTTATAAACAATCTTCAATGTTTGTAGGTAGGGACAATATCGTATACATTCGCGACATATACCTACCAGGTACTGTGTTGTAGATCAGAGGTTCCCATACTTTTTTTTTCTCATAGACCACTTTAAACATTTTGCTGGATCTGGTGGACCCCCTGCAGCTATTACATTTACTAACTTACTTCCGAAACCTGAAAAAAGTATATGTCTATGGCAATCTGTATTGTGGCTATTTTTCAATCAACTATGAGTTAAAAGTTTTCGAAAACAAGGTGAAAATTTATATTGCTTTGATTATGCTGTGAGTGGATGTCATTTAAGCTAAGTTTCAAGGCCAGTCTAAAAAGCGTCTTCATCCAACAGTTGGATTCCTTGGCATCGGCGATTCTTGACACGCTCTTTCTGAATATGGAATATGCAAGTTCTTACAAAAACAATTGCTGAGCTTCTTATAATATTATCTGCCTATATTCATAGGAGAAGTCGAGTCGGGTCACCTAATACATTTTTATAGATCCCTGTTAACGAGTTGTGGACCCCCATTTTTTTTCCACGCAAGCGTAGACCCCTGTCGGACCTCTGGGGGTCCACCTGGACCACTTTGGGAATCAATGTTGTAGATTATTAAATTATTTATTTATTTATTTTTGTTTATTTACTCGCCTTTACATTTAAACAGTGGATAAATTTTTCACCTTGCGCTCATGTGAATGTAGCGGAATGGCCAAGCCACATATTCTGACTAAGGTGTAGAGTTTGAGAAGTTAGGTCTTATAGAGTTAGGGTGTGTAGAGTTATAAGCTTGGCTCTACATGAGATCTGATAACTTTTTGACAGTGGACCCTGAGCAGGAAACTGACTTTCAAGAGACTAGAGAGCCATGTTTTAACTTGGGGAACAATCTTAAATTGTCATTGACGTTTCGCCATAATTGAAGAAGTAGATGAAGAGATTGTTATTATTAAGAAACATTGTCATTGGCAAATTATAATTATAGACGCCATTATTAAAGAAGAAGAAGAAGACAGTGCCCGTCATATGGACTCGTCTTGGCATCATTTTACATGAATATGTTTTGGGTGGGAAATATACGAATTTAGATTTAAATTTTAAAACAAAATTACTTGCTTGCGATTCCCTATTTCGAATGACATACGGAATGTATTTCATTGAAAATTTGACCTAATTTTCTGTACCCCTGACAAACTTATCTAGTCTTAAACATTAGGTAAGTACATAATATACGTACGTTAAAAATATGAAAACTGATATCTATAATATTAAAGGTTTAAGGCTATCACTTTGTCTCAATAATTAGAGCCAATAAATAAAATTGAAGTGTCTGTTTGTGATTCCAAATTAACATCTTTTCACTAGATGCATATTGCAAGGTACGAGTACCTACTACGGTACACTTACGTAAATAAATCGATTTTTAAATTTTTTCTCTGTCTGTCCGCCTGGACCGATTTTAACGGGACTTTCACTGGCAGATAGCTGATGTTACAAGGAGTACTTAACTTGGGCTAGTTTTGTTTTAGAAAAAAAATATTTCCCGCCAGAATTCCGAAACTCACGCGGGTGAAACAATTATATAGCTAGTAGACAATTATATTATATAAGTCTGTAGCAATCCAAGTGCCATTAGTCTTACTTTTTTAAGTTTTTAACGATATCACCTATCTATCTGTGTCTGTAGTGACTGGAAGTGATCAGTTTGTAGCGGACGTGATTGCGGTCAAAGAGTGTATAATAAGTATTCCACTTCATTGCGATGTACAATATGCTCATGACAACTAGTATTTTTATTTTTACTCTCGTAATTTTTGGGAGCAATGGAATTATTGTGAGTATACCTACTTATTGGTTGTTTTTTTTTTTTGTTGTTGCGCTCTTGGGTGGCAAATCGGGTCCGGATCGTGACATCATTCCCTCATTAGGGTTACTTGCCAAATGGCCGTAGTCAAATGGTAAAAAACGGAACCCTTATGGATTCGTCATGTCTGTCTGTTTGTCTGTCCGTCCGTATGTCACAGCCACTTTTTTCCGAAACTATAAGAACTATACTGTTGAAACTTGGTAAGTAGATGTATTCTGTTTCACACAAAAATAGAAAAAACAATAAATTTTGGGTGTTCCCCATACTTAGAACTGAAACTCAAAAATTTTTGAATTTATTCTTCAAAAATGATATTGAGGTTTTATTCTATTTTATTCATAAAACCATCAATTACAATATAATACAAAACACAAGTGTAAGGTCAATTATAGGTCTTATCCTTCAAACAGTATCATTTATAATAACAGCAGTCTGCAGATGAGGTGTAGAGTTACAATGACAATAATGAGATGAGATTTATACATAAAAGGTATATGTGAGATATTTATATTAATAATACACTCCATATAGTACATATTACGTAGACCCAAAGTATTGTATGTGAATTTGTGACGTTGCAGGGGGCAAGCTTAGGATACACTGAACCGATATTGGAAATTCTTTCACTAATAGGAAGCCAGTGGCCATGAGAAACATAGGGTACTTTTTATCTCGAACCTCCTATATTTTGAAATTTGAAATTTGGTATTAGAGCTTTAGCTGAACTGCCTTGTTTGAACTGCCTAGGTATTTCGCTAGTTGGGAATCCAAAATATTTTTTCTGTTTTCACTAACAAACTAATTTCACATTTACCCAATTTATACATTTAGTTGATCGTGTTAAAATAATATAAGACCTTGACACTATTACAATCTCATGAACCTATAGGTACACGTGTAAGTACCTGATAAATGTTATCTTTTTCCTTCATAAAATTTCATGACCTCTGAACTTTACCATTGATAAAAAAGGTTTAATAATTCATTATTTTCGTAGGTGCCTAGCGTTATTTACATAGGTACATAATGTAGTACGAACCCTACTAGTTGCCGCCTAGGTATATGTACATATATACGGTAGGTAGAGATTGGCAGAGATAGACCCGCATCTCCAATGTAGCAGTCTTAAAACAACAGCAATATCGATATTTTCTATATTGTGAATTTTCTATTATTGTGGATGCAGATTTTTTACCATCCACGAGGGCGAATGTGGATGTGCACTGCCATTGTTATTTTTAAAAGAAGTAAAAATGGCTAATTTTAGTATATTAATTAAAAGTCAATTATGTACGTATGTATAAACGTTCTTGAAATAATACTCCGACCGAACACGTCGTGATTGATGTCACTTCCGACTTCCGAGAGCGCGGCGCATCACTGAGATCCTGCCTCCCGTTGGTCAGTCAACAAGACATTCTTGTACTACGGTCCACGCTCAATTTCTTCCTTGTCGCGACCTACACCGTTTACCTACTTTGACTGTTGCCGATGCAGATGTCAAAATTAATGCGGAAGATCCGCAATCGCGGATGGGGATAAATATCCCTGGCAACGAGAAGCGAAATCGTCGCGCAGCCTTCACGGAATTCGGGCTTACTTGGTGGGCGAAGTAAAGACTTACCTATCTTTTTGTATATATTATTTCAGAATGGAAAAGTGGTGACGGCTCCCAAACTTAAGTTATACGATGGAAATGAAATACCAACTCTTGGACTCGGAACTTGGCTTGGCCACGGCTCACAGGTATATAAACTGTATCAAAAATAACTTTGTTTGCTGCGCTTTCACGCCTAAACTATTCAACTGATCAACATGAAATTTTGCATAGGTACCTACACATTGTCAGGGGTACAAAGAGGGACATAGGGGATTTGTTTATCCCAGGACCCTGTAGGATCTGCTAAATTAACGCGGGTGAAACCGCGTGGAACTGCTAGTGATATCTAGATAGTAATATTATAATGAGCAAAAGTTTGTAAGTTTGTGAGTTTGTGACGTTGTGTAGAGGGTAATCTCTGGATCTACTGAACCGATTTTGAAAATTCTTTCACTTATAGGAAGCTACAGTGATCCTGAGTGACATAGGCTCAATGGGGTACTTTTTATTCTGGAATTAATAATAATAATAATAATCCACATCACAACACACTGATCTACTTGATCCCACAGTAAGCTAGTATTAGCTTGTGTCGTGGAAACCAAGCAAACGTGGTATATACTACATATATTATACTTACTATAGATATACTATATACACACCCAGATTGGAAAGTGGAACCCTGTGTTCATCATACAAAGTGCACCCCCACCGTGAATCGAACCCGGAACCTCTTGATTAGCGGGCAGGCATGGTGACCTACTACGCCAATCGGGTCGTCAAAATATATAATAATTCCCGCGGAAACTCCAAATTTCCCGCAGGTGAAACCACGGGGGTCAGCTAGTATCCGATAAAGTACCTACATAATATCATATACCCGAGCGGGACACATCGTTTGTACAACTGCAGGCGATTGGGCAATAAAACTCTTGAGTGGTGAATTGGTGAACACATACTGGCAGCCGTGGTGTGGCCAGACCTCTCACAAGATGGAGGGACGAGATGGAAATCCTTTGGAGTCATTGTCCTTCAGTGATCTTCTAGCTTTAGCCTAATGGTTCCCGGCTTATGCTGGGCTAGTCGCCATTTTGTTGTGATTCACTGTTTTGTACTACTTTTCGCTATTGCATATTCACATATTTCTGTTTTTTACCGCTGTCGTAATGAATAAAAATAATTTCATTTCATTTTACATAGGTGCGCTGTTTCTATTCCTCAGAAAAATAATTAGAACCCTGGCCAAGTGGAGCAAGCTGTGTCATGGGCGATAGAGACAGGATACCGGCACGTGGACACAGCACACGCTTACGGCATCGAGGAAGAAGTCGGCCGAGCTATCACCAAGAAGCTAGCCGAAGGGTTGCAGAGGGCAGAATTTTTTGTTACCACCAAGGTTGGTTAGTTCCACCCACGTTCCATCCGCTTCCAACTGTGCTATTCGTTTCATCTCTTTAAGTTGGCTTCTGTTGTGACTTGTGACCATTACAACAATTCCGTCTATAAAATTGAAGGACAGTGCCATTTTACATAGTATAAAGAAATAGTTGTCCCTCAGCGATTTACCTTTCCACCGTCAAAGGGGGTTTAATTATCAAAAATCCTGAAATAAGTGTTTCTTTATTTGAAAAGAAGAGGACATAATATCGATTTCCATTACCGTTACATAAGATATAAGGAGCAACTTCCTTAAAAACTTCTTATTACCTCGGAGTATTTGAAGTTTCAAGACTCAGCGATTTGATGAATCAGTCAAAACAAGCTTTATAGGTATTATGTGGCAATGAATTGTCTTGGGAAGAGTAGTTACCTACCTATACGTTAGTAGTTAGTAGAATTCTACGCCTCTAAGATGTGTTTTGTCCCCCAGCTATGGAATACTGAGCATGCGCGAGACGCCGTGATGCCCGCTCTAAGGAGCTCACTCAAAAAGCTCAATTTGAATTACGTTGATCTCTTTCTTATACATTGGCCGGTTGGGATGTTCGTAAGTTCTTACACTTTAACCTACAAATAAATGAAAAACCAAATGTTAACCACCACAATAATCCCTTAAATCTTTCTCGCTACGAAGGAAGACAAAACCAACGACTTAACGGACAATCTCGAAACCTGGCGTGGGATGATCGAAGCAAAGAACTTGGGACTGACGAAGTCGATAGGTCTGTCGAATTTCAACCAAAGTCAGATTCAGAGGATCTTCGATAGTGGCTTGGAGCAGCCGGCAGTTTTGCAAGTTGAGGTCAGTAATAAATCTTAATGAGGCTTTTTGAAATCACATTTTCCTCAGCTAAAACACAATATTATTTGTTTAAGGCGAAGTTTTGTTGAAACGATCTGAAGATTATGACCACAGCACAGAAAATAACTGATAGCGCTCTCAAACATTCATTAACGTAAAGAAATATATTAAACGCCTTTGGTTACGTTTTACTTAGTCACTATTTTCAAAATTGTAGAAAATATACTTGGGATACTAGCAAAACAAGTTTTAAGCAAGTTAGATCATTTGCTCTAACTTATACTTTGCAATCGTGACGTGATTATTGTGTGATTATTTATCAGGATGGCGTTGTTAGAGTCAGACACAAGGCAGGTAAGTTTTAATTGGTTTTATTTCTATAATAAACGGATTACGACTAACAGCCATGACAGACCGACGAGAGCACCAAGAGCATCCTTAGAAGCATCGACAGATAATGTTAGATAAATCTTTTTGAGAGTCATAATATGTGAGAACTGGCGGTAGGAAATGTTTGTTAAATGTCTCCACCAATGTATTTAAGCTGACACTATCTATGTCCAGATTAAAGGAGTAAAACGTGGTTAACGCGTCTGCCCCTACTAGATGTAACAAAATGGCTACCTTCCTGCAATCAGATTCATTTTCCAGGTTATTCGCTCGCAGGTATATTTTAAATTGCGTTAGCCAATTTTTCCATGCAAGAGGCATGTTCGCACTATTCATATCATAATAAATAAAAAATAAATAAATAAATACTAAATAAATAAATAATCCTGATAAATAATCCCACTTCTGACACCATGTGTGATTATTTATCAGGATTGTGCTCTCGTCGGTCTGTCATGGCTGTTAGTCGTAATCCGTTTATTATAGAAATAAAACCAATTAAAACTTACCTGCCTTGTGTCTGACTCTAACAACGCCATCCTGATAAATAATCACACAATTATGTGTGGCGTTCACTGATTAACTTGGTGAGTTTAAACTAAAACTGTTTTTCAGTTAAACCTGAACCTCCAACCACCGGAACTCCTGGCGTACTGTCGCAATAAGAGCATCCTGGTCACTGCGTACACGCCGTTCGGATCCATCTTCCTCTGGAAAGCGGCGAGCGACGCGCCCCCTCCCAGGGTCGACGATCCTGAACTGGTGGGGATAGCCGTGAAGTACAACAAAACCGTTCCCCAGGCTGTGCTGAGATATTTGGTGAGTGTTTATGGTGCACGATGGCGATACTCTAGATTTTATGTAGGGGAGCAGTCGTCCAACTAAACTAAACACAGTCATCACTTAGAAATAAATCATAATGCACTCCATTCACTCCCCTATTCACCATAATATGGACTCTTTCATCACTGCCCAACCTAGCTGCCCTCTCCCCTAGAATCTCAATTTTAAAGTGACTAGCTACTCCCTGCGGTTTCACCCTCAGAAATTTCGGAGTTCTCACTGGAATTCCGGGTTACAATTTAGCTTATGACTCTCACAAATACCTTGACTTTCTATTGGTAAAAGAATTTTCAAAATCGGTTCAGTAGATCCAGAGATTAGCCCCTACAACCACACCAACTTTACCTCTTTATAATATTAGTGTAGAATGTAGATTAATCAGTACATCTTCAATAGGGATGCAGATAAGCAATAACATGTTAACCCACAAAATGAAGTTATTGATTCAAAACAATTTATTGAGAGTTAGAGAACGTTCTTAATTATGTGTTTACCTTATTACATTGTTTAAATATAAAACTAAATATTTAACATAAAAATTTGACACAAAATGGCGTTATAATTTTAAAACTTTAATTTATAATCTAAAATAAAAATAAAATTTATAATTTATAATCACGCCACATCACAAAAAATGGGGCCCTGTTCTGTGGAATAGGAAATTTAAGTAATTTGTGTCCGTAAATTACTTCAAAAAAATCACAGATACGTCGAGTAGCGAAAACTAATTGGTTTACCACTTCAAAGTTCCAAGAATCATCTTAGAACTTGATGACGATAATCTCTCCACAGTATTATTTAACCGAAACAGTAACCAAACAAGAAACCTACATCTCCAACAACAACAAGTCTATCAACCTTCGTTATTCATGTTTTCAGGTGGAGTTAGGAGTTGTGGTGATACCCAAATCCGTGACGAAATCGTGCATCGAGCAGAATATAGATGTGTTCGATTTCCATCTGACGGAGGAAGACAGGGCGCTGCTGAAAAGCTACGACAGGAATTACAGGACACTCGCCCAGCGGAAATGGAGCGGACACCCGTTTATTATCCCTTTGAACAAACTTTGTTGTCTTAGAAAATACCTAAACTAATTCAAATAAAGATTATAGTTACCTATCTAATGCATTTTATTAGCTCCATCACAGCACAATACCTACTTTGTCTGGACGACCAAGTTTCCCTGGATGTGAAAACTTGCTTAAAGTGCCATCTGTTTTTGAGTAGCTAAGGTGACATCTTGGAAAGTAAATTTTTTCATCCAAGGCGTTAAGGCTTATTTCCTGTTGTTCCACGATACTAAGTAATGGGAGCAATTACACCATATTTTTTTTTTACAAATATACAGGGTGACAAATTTTCTAAGGTCTGCAGTCGTCAGGGCAAGTGCACCAACTCTCCTCCCCCCCCCCCCCATAGATCCGCGCCTGGACATGACTCTCGCTTCAGCCTTGAAACCCTCGATAAAATTCATGCCTACACGAATAATTTTTTCCGTTATGTCCGTTATGTCCGTTATGCGTGAAGAGGCCAAAATATAAAAAAAAACTTATTTCGAAAAAAATGTCAGTTGCTCTATTTTTCCGTAGGGCAGCCGTATGACACCGTGACGCAAAATGAATTTTTACCCCCATCCGTACCGTGCTATAAAGAACTTTCTTCGAATATAACTAAATAAAAAGCACTACTAAATCGAGTGAATGACTTAGGAACAAATTATTTTGATTAATTTGTCGGCACTTGTGGCAATATAAAGAAAAACGGCGTTCCAGGACCGTGATACGTCAATGCAACGGCTATTAGCATGGTCCCCGTCTAAAATTGAGATGTGAATCAAATACGGACCCCCTCCTTCAGGCTTCATACGTCCTTGGTCCGTATACTTATAGATTCTCACAATATAATAAAAGCGTGTACCAGACTGTTGTAAATAAACCCCAAACTGAAGTTTTCAATAGCGGTTTAAAACAGTGCGGACGGTTGTTAGTAACGAAATTACGGGCGACCAACGGTGGTTTTAAACCAGCCTCCCGCCAAGGTCACCTTGTTGGGAGGCTTATCTGTGGTCTGGGACACGCTTAAAGTGATAAAACTCCGGACCCCCTCCTTCAATACGTCTTTTGCGCGTATGTTTTCTACACCAACCATTCCTCACAATATAATAAAAAGATAAAACCACGGATAACTGTAGAAGGAAGTACCTATTTTTTTCCTTGGCCTTCTCTTGCTGCCTCCCCGGAGGGGAGGCGGCAGACGTGACTGCGTCGGGGCAGAGCCCCCTGCAGTGGGCGATCCTGGGGGGCGATCTAGAGACCGCGTGGATCGTCGGGGCGGGGCCGACGCCGCCCGTAAGGGCCCCAGGCCCCGTCAGCCAAGCTAGGTGGGCTGCGTTGGCTCGTCATCGCGAGCGATAAGCTCGCGCGGATATCGCTTCCCCTCGGGTGGTCGGGCATGGAGGGGGGCCAGACCACGAATATGCTCGTGGTCCGACGCGTCCGCCCGCCCGAACATCCGAGAGGTGAGCCGGCTCGACCCTCAGGTCCCTCTGGATTACGGAGTTCCATACGAAGCGCGGAGCTCCGGCAGCGGCACGCAGTGCCATGGCTTGCTATGAATCCAAGCTCGCGCGCAAGGACGCACATGGCAGTGCGTAGTGCGTACCATGCCGGAGCGGCGTAGGAAGTACCTATGTACATATCTCCCTATATTTATACTCTACACCGTATTTTTATTAAACACTGTAAAGCGTAAGAAGTTTTACGTCAAAAAAGAATTTTCAAATGGCTTTGATTATAATAGTAGTAGAGTATATCAAAGTCAAACGGATCGTGCAAATTCGAACATTTGAAATGGGGAGGTACAATATAATATTATAATAAAACTATTCAGCATTCTGTAGAAATTCGAAATGTTTCGATATATCTACCGGAATGTTACATACCGAACGGTAAAATCACAGCTAGTACTATGGAGGGTAGAAGTAGCTAGTAGTAATGATATCTATCTATCTATACTATGATAAAAGAGTAGAATCCTCGATTCTGTACATTGTATTTTTAACAAAAACTGACAGGGGACGATAAACGAAGAATAACCAACCACAAAAAAAGAGTTTTTAAAAATCTTTTCTGTCTGTCTGTTCGCGAAAATCTCCGTATCTACTGCACGGATTGTCATGCGGTTTTTACAGGTAGATTAAGCTTAGCCTGGAGCTACATATAGGCTTTGTTTCATTGAAATCGGATGTCGGGAAAAAAAGTTGGTGTATAAAAACCTTTCACGCGGGTGAAACCGCGGGGCACAGCTAGTATAAAATATTACGTCTCTATTTCGTAAAAATTCCCAAAAGCTCGGCAGGTTTGAGACCAAAATAAATAAAGTTTCTGAACGAATATGTATTTGTCAGTACTTATTTCCGAACGCGAAACAGATTAATTTTTCCTTTTTTTGCATTCGAGTTTGACGTGACTCGCTGACAGGACGGTTGCTAGCTGTCGGTGTTAGAAAATGTCGATGTTAAATAAATTGTTTTGTTCCGTATTGTTGTGTTTATCAGTGAGTAGCAATGCTCAGAATGTGCACAGACGTTTTGAATACAAATATTCATTTAAACCTCCATATTTAGCCCAAAAAGATGGTTCAGTGCCGTTCTGGGAGTACGGTGGCAGTAAGTAATGTTTTCTTCTCTATATTTTATCGTTATTTCGTCTTCTCAACGCTTGCAACTAGTACAGAGAGTGATTGTTATTTGTAACATTAATTTTAATAGCGAATTTATGTTATAAACATGCAAAATATTATTAAAAAATTATAGTTTTGTTTCCATCGAGTTTGGTGACAGCGACACGTCAGTGAAATGTGTCAGATTAGAAGAGAAGAACCTTATGCGAGCAGCTGCATGTGCGAAAGAGATAAAAGGATATAGTTGTCAAAATGTCGTTTTCAACTTCCACGACGACAATGTGTTTCGACGCGGCTACATATAAAAATACCTGATTCATGAATTAAAACTAATCCCTGTGTAGGAAATTCAGTAATAATTTTTGAAAACAACATAATTTGCAGATAACAGCTAGATTTAACCGAAACAATATTTACTTTAATTGTTAAATATTGGTATCAATATTTATGTGGTCTATTCTATTTTTAAAATAATATGTGGCACATTGCATGGTGCATAAGTATTGGCCTAATTTATTTTTTAATTGTGATAAGTTTCTTACCATAAGAAAGGCTTCATTAAAATGCCTAAAAGTATTCTTATCTGCTACAAACAGCTTAAATTTCACGCTAGCCGGCTAGACCTACTTCCATGTTTTATAAATACTGCTATTGAGTAAATGACTCACAATGAATGTATGAAATTACTTGCACTAGTGACGAGACTGTATGTTTAGGTTATTTGAATAAATTGAAAATCTATAAAAGATTTAATTTGAAGTAGAATCCTACTAGTGCATGATGTTGTTTAAAATAAGTTTAATGTTGACCCATAGATTTCATGGAGTGTTGGTGAAAAAATTGCTTTTAAATTGGCATTTTTTTCCCATTTTTTTTATCCACATCTATAGTAAAACTCCAAAACGCTGGCAACGTTAAAAAATTCATCCACAAAACATTGATTTCATAAAAGCACCTAATCAATTTAACACCTTCAGTGTTTGAAAATTAATTTTTACGGTCTTATATCTGTGAAATAAAGTAATGCATTGTAAATTTAACCAAATTCATAGAGTAAATAAGGTTGGAAATCCTGTAAATTTTGTAATCAGTGTTGCAATAATGCTGTTTAAAACTACTGACGTTTTTTTTTGTAGGAATCTAAAATTACTGTACACCTAATCATTCTAATGGATTGATTATTCTGCGTTATCAGTCCACTGTTCAAAATTATGAGTTGCTATTCTAACTTGAGGGTTGATAATAATTGTGCAGTTAATTAAGTTTGTTGCCAAATTGCGCTGGTGAATTTTGATTCGTTTTGAATGAGTGTTTAATAATGATGTCATCTCTACTTTACATCTAGCTTTTCTCTGTGGTTTCACCCGCATTTGATAATATAGGTTCCTACAGGAATTCCAGGACAAAGAGTACCCTTGTCTTCCTCTGTACTCCTGACAATTGTATGCCAAGTTTCATGATGATCGGTTGAGCTGTTAAGGCGTGAAGCATAACAAACAAACAAACTCTCTATCACATTTAAAATATTAGTAAGGATTTACTTTTTCAGAAATATTATACAATAGTGCTAATGTGGATTTGTAATTTGTACACTGCAGTGTACAAAGCACTCTGACAAGAAGATTAACTGCGCTATAAACTCATAAATATAGATTAACTATTATAATACTATGATTGTATTTTATTTTTCATAATATGATAACTTCATAATCTACTAAAATAACGTAGTAAGCTTTTTGGTTGGTTAGAAAACAGAAATCAGTAAAAACTACGATTAGATTATATTAAACCTTTATAAAACGCATAGAAATATTGAACTACCTAACTACTAACTACTTAACTTCTGAAGGCCAACCGCTATAGCTAGCTGCACGATCGTTTTGTCTCTCTCACACTTTTTGCTCGTCCATACTTGACATTTTTACTGTCTATGCAAAGCTACAAGACAGACCAAGGAATCGACTTCATACCACCATCGTAACTCCACGCGTCACCCACAGATGCGATAGCATCCGGTGAGAGTGTGCGCCTGGCGCCCTCGCTGCGCAGCCAGAAGGGGGCGATATGGACGAAGCAGCCCATCAACTTCGACTGGTGGGAGGTGGATGTCATGTTCAAAGTCACCGGCCGGGGCAGGATCGGTGCGGACGGTCTGGTGAGATATACTCTTTTATTTTCTTCTATCCCGCCACCGTTTAAATTGCTTTTAACGGTAGGTACACAAAAAGAAAACGGTAAGAAAAAGCTGTGTGGCCTGCTAGGTTAGGCTACGGCGACCACAAGGCGCGAGCCAAGCGAGCGCAGTGAGCGTTCCCCGGCAGAGTGCATGGTCAGCGTTGATGTCCTAAAGTCTATAGTTTGCATATTAATTTGTTTAAGGTTTGTATCTAGTATTTAAAGAAAATTCACTACGTATAAATGAACCTCTATCCATCCTTCCTCCCATGCAGGCGTTCTGGTACACGACGCAGCGCGGCGACTACACGGGCGAGGTGTTCGGCTCGTCGGACCGCTGGAACGGGCTCGGCGTGATCTTCGACTCGTTCGACAACGACAACAAGCACAACAACCCCTATATCATGGCGGTCGTCAACGACGGCACCAAAGTGTTCGACCACAAGAGGTTTGTCATAAATGTTATTGTAGGTACAGCGACGAAAATTTATTACAAGTTATTGTCAAACTTCGTAATGCATTCAATTAAAGAAAAATAAATCGCCATATGTTCAGAATTTTTGCCCACTTTGGCGGCTCTCACACATATACTATCTTTTTTTAATCTTTAAAAATTGACAAAATAATTATCTGGACAGCTTGCATAACGAAAAAAAAAAATAAGTGATAGAGTTGTGTTTAATGGAGTTGTTTTAGAGTTTTATGTTGTAGAGTTGTTTTTGATTTCCATTAAAAACAACTCGTCTGTCTGTCTGTATGCAGTGACGGCTCCACCCAGCTGCTGTCGGGCTGCTTGCGCGACTTCCGCAACAAGCCGTATCCGACGCGCGCTCGCATTGAGTACTATATGAACACGCTCACCGTTTACTTCCACAACGGTGAGATAAAGGGCAAAATTAAACTTCCTTAGGACCGTTGGGCACTTTGGGATGGGGAAAAGCACTGAACTCAGGTAACCGTCACGCTCATATCCATATATACAGATGAGTGTGTGTGTATCAAAAATAGTGTTAACAAGTTTGCAATGCTAAGAAGTTTTCTGACGTGCAGTCTAAGTGCGTCTAATTAGTGCGTCTAATTTAGCTGGATTTCCGCAGATTCGTTGCTAGTCGATTTATCGACATCAAGACTTGCTTTGGTAAAAAATAAGTTAGTAAAAATTTCCGGCTTGCTTTTGTTGTACAGTTTAGAGTTACATTTACAAAGCAATCCACAAAAAGCAATAAAATTTTACGACCGAATTTCGACAGTAGGACAAGGTATTTAAAAGCGCACCCAAATGTTCAGTGGGCGCTCATTTCATGAGGATATTTTTTGACGCTGAACGTGTATCTACTTTTTATATGAGATCGACGTAATCCTCTGAACAATGTTTAGATAGTGTCGAACACGGTCAAGGTCAAGGTCGGTTCAAGGTCATCAGGCAATGTATGTAGTATGTATGCAATCCCCTCCAGGCATGACCAACAACGAACAGGACTACGAGCTGTGCTTCCGCGCCGAGAACGTGGTGCTGCCGCGCGGCGGGCACTTCGGCCTGTCGGCGGCCACCGGCGGGCTGGCCGACGACCACGACATCATCCACCTGCTGACCACCTCGCTGCACAGCGCGCAGCAGCAGGCCGCCGCCGGTGGGGACGCGACGCGCGCACACACACCGCACACAGGCAGACACACAGACACACACATATAAGGTGTGGCAAAATTTGCTGCAAATATTTACAGGGCTGAAAGTATACGTCATAAAAAACAGGATAAGCGAAAAAATGTTATTATAAATTTGGTAGTTTTTTAGAAAATTAAGAAAACAAATTCATCGAAAAACATCACTCTTACAAATAGCTAATACACAACGGCGATAGTATTTTGTCTTTGGCGCATCGCCGGCCGCTGCCGCGGCACGCTCGCTACGCTCGCTCGGCTCGCGCGTCGTGGTCAACAGTCCAAACCTAACCTAACCTGGCGTTTTTGGGGTGCATTTTCGTTCGCTTGTAGGTTCGAACGTTCGGCCTAGTCATTCAATTGAATGTCGTCATTCACCCAGATGACTGCGATATATTCAAGGCACGCGCCACGCACACAGCGAGCGACGCCACAGCTGTGTTAGTACGATCGAATACTATTCGGTATTTGATTTTTATTTCTTTATTCTTTTTATCTTTTTTTATTTTATGATCATGTTTATAACGGCGTACACTTTCAACCCCGTAAATATTTGCAGGTAATTTTGTCACACCTTATATCCTTACACACACGTACAGACAAACACGCACACACGTACACACATTTTATAGCTCTTCTTACGTATCTCTTACTTGTCTTTACTATTTTACTTGTCCTCAGGGGGCGTCCATTAATTACGTGACGTTTTTTTACAACTTTTTAACCCCATCCCCCCCTTGTGATATGTGGTGAGGTTATAGACTACCCCCTATATTTAAATTTTCAAAATATTATCTTTAAATACAGGTATAATCTGATTAAATTTTGAAAATCTTTGCCTCCCAATATTGAGTCAAGGCCACGCGTCGCTGTTTGGTTTAGAAATCGTGCGTTCAACGAAGAACATACATAAAAAAAAAACATACATACAATCGAACATAGAACCTCCTCCTTTTTGGAAGTCGGTTAAAAATAAATACACGTGATATCTCATTATATCCCCCCCCCTCTCTCTTTGTGATATTTCGTGATTTTATTCAGACCCCTCCCCCCCCTTTCGAGCCTCATATTGTGATTAATGGACGCCCCTTACATCCTTACTTGTCTGATAATGATTATTGTCATTTTACCCCCCTACAGGAGGTCAACAAATCAGCAATGACGAACAGCAGAAGCTCTCCAAGGAGTACCAGGACTACCAGAAGAAGTTGGAGCTCCAGAAGGAGGAATACAGGAAGGAGCACCCCGATGAGGTCAGAAAAAAACCCGTCATCATCTTTAGTTATTACTAGCTATCCCTAGCGGTTTCACCCGCGGTAATTTCGTAGTTCCCGCAGGAATTCCCGGTTAAAAGTACCCTGTGTCACGCAGGACTACCGCAGCTTCTTATCAGTGAGAGAATTTTCAAAATCGGTTCAGTAGATCCAGAGATTACCCCCTACAAAGTCACAAACTCACAATTCGCAAAGGTAAAGTTCTTTATAATCCTACTAATATTATAAACGCGAAAGTAAGTATGTATTGATGGATGGATGTTTGTTACTCTTTTACGCAAAAACTACTGAATGGATTTAAATGAAACTTTACAATAATATAGCTTATATATCAGATTAACACATAGGGTACTTTTTATCCCGGATTTCCCGCGGGAACTCTGAAATTAATGGGGGTGAAACCGCGGGCACAACTAGTTTTAGTATAGATTAGCTGTTCCAAGTGGTTTTATCCGCGTTGATGACGCAGCTCCTGCGGGGATTCCGGGAAAAGTAACTTATGTCCTTTCGTGTACCGCTGACAACGTAGGTATGCAAAATTGGGCATAAAGTTTTAGTTTCATGCGAAATTACTTTCCCGTCGGTAAACGTAGTCAGTTGGTTACACCACCCGTGAAATTGCTTCACTCGGCGTGCGCTGATTGCAATTCTATCATATTATTTTGTATGTTTAATATTTTGTCAGAATATATTTTTAATGTATATTTTTAATTCCAAATTTTTTAGATGAAAAAGGTATGTTTTGTAGAGTCTATCCATAGACTTATTATATCAATATTTGACTGCACCGTTGCTTTAACGGTTAGCGAATTGGATTGCTGCTCCAAGGTGTCGCGAGTTCGATCAAATTCAAAAAAATCTTTACTCCATCCATATGTGCATGGAAGACTCAAGAAGCTGAGTGAAATACACTTGTCTCTCTCTACCACCAACAGCGGGAGAAGGACGCGGACATGGAGGACTGGTTCGAGTCGGACGGGCAGCGGGAGCTGCGGCAAATCTTCCAGGGCCAGGCGCAAATACACGACACGCTGAGGGAGCTCAACAAGAAGGTCGACGAGGTGAGGATATTGTTATTCACTCTATTACTCTTTATTTATATACTCTTTGACAGTTTCTAAGGAGGTTATTTGACGGAATCGATAGCATCTGTATGAGTATTTTATAGATTTAAGGCGCTATGTAAAAAAAGTAATGATGACGGATGTCGAAGCAAAAGAAAGAATAAAAAATTTATTCATAAATTTAGAGAAATTAATATACAGTATTCAGAATATGATAATCTGTACTAACAACAAAAGACGCTGCTTAAAATGTTTCGAAAAATTATTTATAACATATTTATAACCTGAATAATTTTCAATTAAATATGTTTTTGTTTTATCTTTATCTATCTATTTATCACTTTGGACGACAAGTCACTTAGTTGTCTATAGCGATTAAAGATGGTCAACTTCGCTCCTTGCCAGCAGTTCCAATTGGACTCTTCACTCACTTCACTCTTTCGTATAACAAGATTGTCATTTGTCTGTCTGTGTGTCCGTCAGGTGATCGGCAAGCAGATGAACTCGCTGTCGATGCTGACGGCGGTGTACAGCCACGCGCAGGGCCAGCCCTTGCAGCCGGGACAGCCTCCTGCGCAGGTGATGTCCCGACAGCCGAAAGCCTATTTGACTAATTTGAAAATCAAAATTCTCATTAGTCCATCAGTTAAATAATGAAAAAATAATAGACACGTATATTTTGCTTTTTCAAATTAATGAAAATACACTCGGATATAGCGCATTGAAGTTTAGGGGGGGGGGCTCGCAACGACATAAGCGGGTAAAAACTGCACCTGCTTGTGACGTCACGCGACATTTCGACTCGACGTATCTCCGTTATTTTTTGCTTACCTAAAAAAATAAAGAATATATTGTGTGCAATATTTTTTATTTATCTACAAGACGTACAAAGAAAAAATTTAGTCAACTAGCCCATTTTTATATTTATTGGCTACTTGAAATTTTTTTTTAGTCCGTCTGTATCGAAAAAATATTGGACACGTATTTTTTCTTTTTTTATGTAAACAAAAAATAACGGCGATACATTGAGTTGAAATTTCGCGTGACGTCACAATTCAATGCAGTTTGGAAGGGGCTTATGCCGAAAAATGACGTCACGAGTCCCCCACCCTAAACTTTCGTGCGCTTTATCTATGTTCATTTTCATTAATTTGAAAAAGCAATAAATACGTGTCTATTGTTTTTTTTTTCTAACTGACGGACTAATTAGAATTTTGGATTTTCAAAAGTCCACATCCCCATTGTGACGATCCTTGTTTTTGCGTTTCGCAGATGCCGTCGCTGCCGATCGGCCGCCACGACTGGGACGCGCTCGTCACCAACAACCAAGTCATCATCAACACCATCGCTGAACTCAAGTATGTCGATAACACATTTTAATATTTGAAAAGGAAGAAAGAAAGAAAATTTATTTATTTATTCTTCTTGTACAAAAAAAGTACAAATGGCGAACTTAATGCCTTGCGGCATTCTCTGACAGTTAACCATTGGGTTGACAGAGAGATAAAAGGGACGGGGTGTGCAACCTACGGAAAAAACGAAAAAATAAAATAAAAAATAATAGTATTAAAAAAACTAAAAACTGTTACAAACTAAGACATAAATAAGGACTGAAATCTTGACAGGAATCTTTCTTTTCTTCTTTCTTTTCAAGCATTTTAATATGACATTTTATTATTAGAACGAAGTTCGTATCGCCCGGTACGGATGGGGGCTGAGCTTGGATACGTAATAGTATATTTCATTATAAGTGCGGAAAGCCTGTCATTGCAAAGAGTTCCGACAAATGTCTACCCGAGCCGAGGCGCAGCCGAAGGTGAGGGTTGACAGTCGGAACTAGTTGCAATGACGGTTCCGCACGTGTACTGAACAACTATTTTTAATACAGTTACGAAAAAATTAAGCAATTTAATAAAATATCAAAAACACAACAAACTCAACTAAGTTCCAACTGTGATCAAGAGATGGCGCTAGTCGTATTAGTAATGCGAAACCTACGTTTCGCAATGCAAAAAGTGTGTCAAAGTCGTGTCGCCATTTTTGACAGTTGGCAAAGAGAACGCACGAGTTCGGGAAAGGTAAACAAAAAGCTCGAGTATGTAATAGCCCACATCCCGAACGCTATACGTCCCTGCAATACGCCACTTTTTGAGCAACTGTATTAAAAAAGAAATTTTCCGTCACGGCGGTGTCAAAGGCATGCGCTTATTGGTTAATGGTTTTGGGAACGATCATTATTATTGGTTGCTTATTGGTTTTTTCTTTCTCGCAAACTACGACGTGCAAAAACTTCGTTCTATCCGAGTGTTCCACGACAATAATACAATTTTTTTATAGTTAACTAGCTGTCCCCCGCGATTTCACCCGCGGTAATTCCGGAGTTCCCGCAGGAATTGCGGGAAAAAAGTACTCTATGTCCTTCTTTGTACCCCTGACAGTAGTTTACGATGGTTAGCTGTTCCCCGCATTCGTGCCGGAGTTCCCGCAGGAATTCCGGGATAAAAACTATCCTGTCTTTTAAGTTAGACCATATTATAAATGATTACAAAAATTTACCAAAATCCGTTCAGTGGTTTCGGAGTTCATCGCGGACAAACAACGTGACACGTGATTTATATATATTAAGATTTTGGAGATTCCGAGGGTAGTTCGAGATAAAAAGGTTAAAAAGTACAAAACAAACACATTCTTACCTGATACAATGCAGAGATTATATATGGACGTGCACTTGGGGTTTTTTTTTTTCTAGTAACCTTTATACTTTGCTAGCTGTTCCTCGTTTCACCTGCGTTAATTTCGGAGATCCCGCGGGTGTTCCGACATAAAAGTACTACCCTATATTTCTTCTGTGTCTACCCTTGACAACGTGTGTTATGCAAAATTTAATGTAGTTTCACCCGCGATGTATTCAGAGTTGCTGCGAGATTTTTTTTTTATTCCGATTATTTAGAAAAGGCTATTTGACTAATTCTTTTTTTAGTCCGTCTTGTAGATTAATAAAAAATATTGGACACGTATTTTTTCTTTTTTTACGTAATCAAAAAATAACAGCGATACGATGAGTTGAAATTTCGCGTGACGTCACTGACTAGCGCAGTTTGTATGGCGGCTTGTAGCGGTAAGTGACGTCACGAGCCCCCCCACCCTAAACTTTAATGCGCTTTATCTCTGTGTATTTTCATTTATTTGAAAAATAAAAAAATACGCGTCTAATGATATTTAATTTTCTAAAAGACGGACTAATTAAAATTTTGATTATTAAAAGTTGTCAACATCCCTATTCCGGGATAAAAAGCAGTGACGAGCCTTGAATGTTCGTCGCTCGAAATTCGACTTTGTTTCTATTCACAGAGGGTTCATAATCGAGGTGTCCCGCAAGGCGGACGGCTTGGCGGCGGCCGGCGGCGGGGGCGGGGGCGCGGGCGCGGCCAGCCCGCAGCTGCTCAACGAGATGCGAGACAACCTGCACCAGCTCAAGCAGTCCGTCGCCGGCGTCGCGCAGAGGTAATATGCACTCTATTGTTATGCTTTTAAGGTGTGTTTTACAACGATTCAAGAGGCACTTATCGTGTCCATCTGACATAATAGGTTGTTGCGTAATATGCGCCATGTTGGCGTGCAAATTTCCAAAAGAGAAGCCAAAATATAGCAATATACAAATTATTTCTCTCTCTTCATGTCAAGTATTTATAAAACGTTAAATTTTGCTTCATCCATCCTTCACCATCTTTAGATGATGGTTAGCGGCAATTAAATAAAATTATTATTATCGTATTATGATAAAAATTAAATTTGACTAAAGCTAATTTTCACAATCTCTTATATTATTGTATAGTATAGATGGATATAATTTCGTTTTACTAACCGATTCGTTGCGGGACTCTATTTCCCAAAGTCCTTAGGCCCTTTGGCGGCGAACAAATGTTTCGTGATACGACTGTCGTGCCAAGCGCTAGACGAAATAATGACACGCCTGGTGTGCCCTTAGCGATGTGTAATTTTTATGTTTGTCAATGTCATTAGTATTTGGAAAATTGTAAAGAAACTAATTTGACACTCCTATCGTGCAGGCTGGCGGCGGGCGTGCCGGCGGCGGCGGCGCAGGCGCAGGCGCCGGGGGGCTGCGCCGAGGTGTCGTGCGTGGGGCTCACGGGGCTGCTGCTGGCGGTGGGCGCGCAGCTCGCGCTCATGTTCTCCTACACGCTGTACAGGTACGCGCCCACCGACGGTGTTCACGAGCGTGCTACACCGACCGGACCAGCCGCGCCAATGGGCATGTGGACTAATTTTTATTTTTAGTCCGTCTTGTAGATTATTAAAAAATATTCGACACGTATTTTTTCTTTTTTTACGTAATCAAAAAATAACGGCGATATATTGAGTTGAAATTTCGCGTGACGTCACTATTCTGACAGTTTGTATGGCGGTTTTGCGGTTTAGTGACGTCACGACCTCCTCATCCTAAACTTTAATGCGCTTTATCTCTGTATATTTTAATTTATTTAAAAAAGCATAAAATACGTGCCTATTGTTTTTTTATTTCTAACTGACGGACTAATTAGAATTTTGATTTTCAAAAGTAGTCCACATCCCCATTGGCGTGGCGCGATGGAGTTTCGATCGTTAGGAATTCCATTTTTTCTCAACACTCCAATTCATGACATTTCAGACTTTTAAAGTCCATATTTGGTGAGATTTTAGGGGACATCCATTAGTTGCGGGAGGCGTTGTGGAGGGGGGGGGGGGGGGGGGGGTAGGGGGGTCCACCTGAACCTCACCCGATCTTACAGCCTAAGCAGTGGGGCCTAAGCAGATATCAAGTAATTTTTTCCCGCAAGCATGAAGTATCTATGTGTTTTTATAACAATTTTATGCAAAAGTTCAAGTTCCTAGCTTGTAAGAAAAAAGTTATTTTGTTTATCTTAGAAGAGGTATTTCTAAAAAATTGTGCGTCCATGCGTTATCGATTTTTTATTTTTTTTTTCAGAGAGAGAAAAGAAGCACAAGCAAAGAAATTCTTCTGAGGCAGCAGTGGTGTTCGCTGACAACACTGATTCCATACTCGCACTTGCATTTTTTGCCGTTTTGTCACAATGTGTCGCTAACTTATGTGGTCCTAGTCTTAACCTTTGATAACTTGTCAATTCTAATAATAAAGAATTTTACACATCTTCTTAAAAAAAATATTTGGGCACAAATTACGTGTAGAATGAACTCGAAATGATATTTGCTATAAAAAATTACTAAGGATTTCTTTGACGGGGGTCAACTTTTGTGTGATAACTATCTTCCAGAAAAAGATTTGATAATCTGAGATCCGTTATATCCGTTGATATCCGTTTTTATATTAGTATTTCGATCTCATAAGTCAGGGGAGAAACTGCACCCATTGCACTTCTCTGGATATACGACTCTAATTTATTGCTTGTGTGATTTTACAGGTTGTAGATTTTGGACTGGTTGATTAAATTTGATGTTGTCTTAACAATTGTTATATTTATTTTTGTACTACAAAATGGTTAAATTAATTTGTCGTACGACTGTGTGAAATCAGTGTTATCTAGGTATTAAATTCAGTTTTTTTACGTTCGTGTCCGTGAGTGTTTGGTTGTAAGTGGAATAAAATATAATTATTGTACATATTATGTATTATCTATGCTCATTAAAATATATATATATTTCTCAATGGTTTTAATTATTTTTTGTTATTTTCTGGGAAACTTTAAGGTTAACCATAGGTCAACGATTTTTGAATAACGAGCTTGAAAATAATATGTGAAGAAGACGTCGAATTTTTATTGTTCAAAAATTTAAATGGCGCGTCTTTTTAAAACTTGCTAAAACTTACGATTACTTGCGCCTATGAATTACGATTGATTCGAATTAAACATACCTACCTATTTTAAGTTTGATCCCTTTCATTAGTGTCTTGTCAAATAAGATAAAAAGAGTAAAAAGATAAATTAATAGTGATCAAAAGCGAAAAGTTTTGAAAATCCGTCTTAAAATTTTGATGATGACATTTCGCAAAAATCTCTATTCTCTAGTCTACTGACTACCTACACATGTTGAGAAATGTCGAAATAAAAACAAATTTTTGTTTATCTTTTTTATTACAAATTCTCTTTAAACCCTGAAACTGTGCGTTAAACGCTTGGATCACGTTTGCCGATAGTATAAAAACGCTTTGTTTACTTAATCAGTGTAGTCGTAATGTCTAAACCATTTAAAACTAGTAAAGCCGAGCTTATAGCCATATACCGATTGGAATTTTACAAAAAGAAAAGAAACTGGAAACTCTCGCACGATCTGGGCAAGGAAGGATCAAAACCATGTAGCGATAAGAAAGAGTGAGTATTTGTTTAATAATCCGCTAAAACTTATAGCATGACTTGGTTAGGAAAGATTGATTATGTGCGACTTAAAGTTCTTAAACAACATTGCAAGATATCACAACCATAGAATGTAGTAATTTTTCCAATAATTTATAACAATAGTTAGGTATAATATATTTTTAGTAGTTCCATAAACTTTTAAAACTGCAGGTCCAAGGAAAATATCCTAAACAAGACATATGATATAGAAACTGTGCCCGATGATGAGAAAGATTGTCCACCATTGAATGACGCCTTTCTTAATTCTGGCACTGCTGGTGAGTATTAAGCAACTTAATAGTATAGTTCCTTATACATGTATTAAATCAGATGATCTATTAAATTATTATTATTATTATTATAAGTTAACCGTTCTATGTTAATTGTTGTAATTGGTTTTTTTACCGTTATAATTAACTATAAATAAATAAATAAATAAATAAATAAATTAAAAAGATGGTCAGTACCCTCAAGTGACCCAAATGTTCCCAAATTTTCAAAAAGGGAAGTACATAATTTAAAAGTGATATAAGTATGTAGGCAATGGCTTCTTGCAGGTATAATGTCAATACACACATAGCCGCACAAACACACAGGCTTTTTTAGGGTGTTTACACAAGTAGCTATCTAACTCCTCAATAGCGCAAGACCCTCATGTAACCCACTACTTGCTTCTTTCAGAAGAAAAACTATTAGATATCCCAGCAGAACCCGACCCGCCGGTTCTTGATTCAAAACTTGCACCCAATGTTGGCCACGAGTGGGACAATTGGGTCCAACAAGAGGAACGGAATGAAGGCACAGCTCATCAATACGATGGCAATGTTGGATGGCCGGTAGAAAGCCAAGTGTGGACAAATAAAGAATCAGCTGTTGATGTAGATTGGCATTGCGATACTAGTATACCGGGTACTTCATAAATTTTTACTCCAAAGCTTCCAATTTTATTTATTCACACAAACATGCAATTACCTTTTTAAGGTCTGTTTATATCTACAGACATTATGTGTGCTAGACACATGCCAGGGCAAAAATGTGAGCAGAAACCAAAAGACACTATTTATTTACAAAAGAAGTATGTGTACGGTTCCGATGCCCTATTCACCCTGCTCGGCATGTAGCCATAGACATGAACCCCACACAGACAAAATATTCCTTTCGCAAATACTGGCCAGTCGGCATGTTAACGAATACGTCAATACACACTGTATAGGAGAATAATATTTTGTCTGGCTCGCTCAATGTCTGTAGATATAAACTGACCTTTATTTAGCTCACCACACCCTCCTTCTGTTCTTTGATGTTATCACTGACCTAGTATAATTTTTTTTATCCATCCAGCACTCAGATTCGAATTTGAACAACTAATTATTTCAGCATGTCAGCCACAAAGCGTGTTAGCACTCGAACTCGTTGAAGAGCAGTGTCCGGAGCAACTGGTGTGCTCCGCGGAGAGCTGGCTGCAGGGGGATGTGGCGTGGCTGCCGGAGGAACAGGTATGTGCCACTTACACTTTTATTCTCTTGATTATATTCAGTGATCAAGCACAATGGGCTCGTTGACTAATTTTTTTTTGGCCGTCTTTTAGATTACTTAATTAAAAATGTTGGACACGTATTTTTTCTTTTTTTTACGTAATCAAAAAATAACGGCGATACATTGAGTTGAAATTTCACGTTTCATGACAACTTTAATGCGCTTTATCTATAAATATAAAATGCTTTGTCCTGAATGACTGACGGATCAACGCACAGCCTGAACCACTGATCGTAGAGACCTGCAACTTGAAGGGTGTGTTCTTTGTATGACGTAGGCATCCGATAAGGATTTTTGAAAATTCAACCCCTAAAGGGATGAAAAGGGGTTGCAAGGTTTGTATGGAACAATAGGCTAGTTTCCTGGGTAAAAAAATCAAAATTCTATTTAGTCCGTCAGTTAGATAATAAAAAAATAAAAGACACGTATTTTTTGCTTTTTTAAAATAATGGAAATATGCATAGATAAAGCGCATTAAAGTTTAGGGTGGGGGACTCGTGATGTCACAGCTCGCTATAACGTGCGAACAAACTGCAGCGAGGCGTGACGTCATGTGAAATTTCGACTTGATATATCTCCGTTATTTTTTGGTTACATAAAAAAAAAAAATACGTGTCCAATATTTTTTAATAATCTACAAAACGGATTAAAAAAGAAAATTTAGGAAACTAGCCTATTCCGTGGGAACTTCGAAATTATCGCGGCTGAAACCGCGCGGGACAGCTAGTCCAAAATCAGTTTAATACATCTCTTTACATTAATTAATGTTTTAGTGCGTAATGAAAAGTTTTGTGTGCGAAAATCACCCAGCGACACTGGTTTCCATCTGTTTTTAACCGACTTCCAAAAAGGAGGAGGTTCTATGTTCGATTGTATGTATGTTTTTTTTTTATGTATGTTCACCGATTACTCGAAGACGGTTGGACCGATTTGAAAAATTCTTTTTTTGTTTGAAAGGGTATACTCCCAATTAGGTCCCATTGCCACCAAGTCGGGATCTGATGATGGGATCTCGGAGAAATCGAGGGAACTCTTCAAAAATTATATAGCGATTTGGATATTTTTGATAGTAAATCGTTCATTTGCTTTCGGAAAGCAAAATTTGAAGACGTGGAACTGATGATGAAGACCACAGGTGGTCATCGGAACAACTCAAAAATAATACGTATTTCACGGGTTCCGATTGAAGCGATTTCGAAAATTGTTTTTTTGTTTGAAAGGGGATACTCCCAAATTGATTCCATTGTCACCAAGTCGAGATCTGATGATGGGACCTTGGAATAATCGAGGGAACTCTTCAAAAATTATGAGAACACTTATAGCGATTTTTGCATTTTTTATAGTAGAACATTTATTTGCTTTCGGAAAGCAAAATTTGAAGAAGAGGAACTGCTGATGAAGACCACAGATGGTCATCAGAACTACTCAATAATGGGTATTTCACGGGTTCCGAATCGTTAACTTTAATATGTTTTCTAAACAATTTATGCCCGTGTATATGGTGAAGTGGAACTGATGGTGATGTATTAGGAGAACTCCTCAACAATTAACGTCCCTGCTTCGGGAAAAGCAATATTTTGTAAAAGGTGATGAGCAGTTGACATTAAGCTATTGTAACTTAGAAAAATTACGAACTAAGTCACTTAAAAGCGAGAAATAAACAAAATTTTAACAAAAAAATTAAAACCGACTTCCAAAAACACAAAACTAAAAAACTAAAAATAAAAAGCTAAAAATAACAAAGTACCGATTTAATCCAAAAGACAAAAACACACGTAATATTATTATTGGTTTGTGCTACCACTGATCGGTATGAAGTCGGTGACAAGCCAAATATGGAGGGGGAAGATGGGCTAAGTCGACTCCCGCCACCAGCTCTTCGTGAGCAGAACAACCTAAGTGGGCAGACACCAGCGGGCTTGTCACCGAATTCAAACCGATCAGTGGTAGCACAAACCAATAATAATATTACGTGTGTTTTTGTCTTTTGGATTAAATCGGTACTTTGTTATTTTTAGCTTTTTATTTTTAGTTTTTTAGTTTTATGTTTTTGGAAGTCGGTTTTAATTTTTTTGTTAAAATTTTGTTTTCATACTGAACTAAGTTGATGTCCTTTCTATCTGTTATTTTCTGTTCTGTGGATGTCACAGATGTGGTTGCTTTTCTCCCAGGCGAGTGAGGGCGTCGCCTCCGACCGGAGCGTGGAGTCGGTGGGCAGCTTTGGACGCGACACGATAAACCGTGTATCGTGCGCTTTATCCATGTGGCGCTCGCCTTATCCGCTGTCACAGACGTCAAGAGCGGTGACACTACGAGCGGTTAAAAATATCATCGAGTCGAGAAGAAACCGTTGCAACTACCTCGCGTCCGCACCTAACGTGTACCATACGTGTCGCTTATTACTCTTATAATTATTCGTCATTATACTTATTTATACAGTCCACTTATTCATTTTACACAGTTTATTCATTTCTTAGGCGTTAGGATCCTGCGCATCCTTAGTTGAGGACTAACGCCACCAACATTTGGTCCTTCGAGCCGGATTGGTACCTACGCGCCGCTCCTGAAGTCATCAGTTCGGAGTCACGAGCACTTGTGGGTACAACCAGCATACATAAAAGGAGTGGACGTCTTCGAGGAAAACGGTATCGCGACAGCAAGCTCATCATCGTCGTCAAATTGGCTGTCTTCGGTCATACTTCGTGGTGCATCAACGTAAAGTCTTCGCGCGAACGGCTTTGCAGACATCAACGGAAACCGCAGTCAAACTTCATCGCATCATTCATCATCTTGCAGTCGTCTTGAAGCCGGGCAACATCACATCTACCTACATATCACGTCATCAATAAGAAGGAAAAAGCGATTCCAAGGATACAACCAAGTGAGATCGTTCCATATTTCCATCTTTCATATCATAATCATCATTCATCTTTCCTATTCATTCCATATATCTATCATTTACCTACTAATTCGCTTCATTTGTATTTGCATTGCTGGACCGAGCGCATCGCTTTCGCAACTAACGGTTCATGCTTATCGCTTGCGCATAAAAACATAGCTACTTAGGTGTACAAACTTTAATTTTTCTTAACAATAGGTATTAAATACAATCATAATATCACTTCGAAAATTCATTAATAATTTCATCACTTATTACAATCCTTTAGTTAGCATCACAAAATCATTATCAACTTATCATCAGTTCCTTTATTTGCAGGTGATATTCACTAAATTTACAATTTAATATTTGATATTCACAAAACGTACTTAAAATATCCAACCGACCTTTAATCGGTGGGTAGGAAATTTATTAATAAAAATTGTACTTGATTCCGCAGTGCCTGTAACAATTTAATAGCAAAAAATTTAGTGATCATAGCTTGGATAATTTTTAAAGCTCCTCTCATTTCTTAAAGGCAATCAACCCTTTTCATAACCTTGCCATTCTTTCACTTAGACCTTTCACAATAATCAATAAATCAAAACAAAATGTCTGATGCTAAAATAGTCGAATTGACGAGGGCGCTTGATATTGTAAAGGGCAAAGTCACTAATTTCAGCAACTACTTCAATTCCATTGACGCAAGCAAAAATCTTACGCATCATGCTCAATTCATCGAGCTTAAACGTCATTTGAAAATAGTTGAAAATTCATACGATGAATACGATCAATTTCAGACCGAGTTGGACTTGCTGAGCGACCACATAGAGGATGGTCTCGCTGACCGAGAGGCATTCGACGCGCAGTATTATCCGCTCGCCAGCAACGCTCGCGCATACATTGAGCAACATCAAGGGCAGTGGCAGCTGCTTGGTGAAGATGCCGAGTCGGGCTTCGGTAATGCTATGCACGACAGTATTACAGAGTCGTCGCAGGGTCATAGTTCCGTGATGCTTCCTGATAAAGACCTCCCTCTCTTCGACGATCGCTCTCAGCACCGGCTTCAGATCATAGACAACTTCACATCACTTACTCATAAAAACAAAAACATAGACAACGTTACCAAATTTCATCATCTACGTGCTTCTCTTCATGGAAGTACGGCCGTAATCATACAACATCTTAACGTCGATGCTAACAACTACCCGTACGCTTGGCAAGTATTATGCATTCGATACGATCATAATGATTTTACTTTCTTTCATTCTTCAATGTTGCCCTCTTGCACACAGTCTGACTCTTCCTTGCCAGCAGACTTCTTTGTAGTGTTAGAGCAGCTTGCGACATCACCACATCATCATCAGCCGTTCGTTCGTCATCGTTTTTGCGAGATGTGGGATGGCATTCCCGGTCATGAATGGCGCCATATTGGCATAAAGGTTAAACACGCCGATCTTGTCCCTCGCAAACTCGATGCGAACGAGCTGAACAGCATCATGTTAACCTCTCGTGTAATTCATAATATACAAACATCTACCTTTTCAAAACTACATCGCATCGTTGCACATGCTAGGCCGGTGATGATAGCGAACCGCCGGAGGAGAGTATGTGTCATGCGTCTGTGGCTTTACTTTCTAAACAAGAAGTGCAGCTTATCGAGAGCTCGTCTCGGACCTCGCAGAGCGAGCTTACATTGCATCTTCACTTACTCATAGTTGTTGTAGCACACATCATGCTCTCGGACAGCGATACCGTCTTCGTAGGTACCTACTGTCCACTTCATTTAGCTTATTCATCTAAATTATAAAACAACATACATTCCAGGGCACATTCTTCATTCAGAGATCATGGGAATCCGCAATCTAGTCTACGCATGCGATACAAATGGATGACCTTATTGTCTTACATTTCCATCATCCTCTTTATCCACTTATGCCTCTTTACATTCTCACATTCCCTTTATCTTATGTCTCCCCAGGCCAGCTCTCTTCCTCATTGGGCGATCTTCACTCTTTGTGCTTCATCTACAGATCACAAACATGCCATGCTTTTTCCTTGGACGGCCTGGTTTCAGGACGAGACGGCGTTACGAACTTGACCAACAAAATGGAATGAAGAGGATCCTCGTTCGTCGCGTCTACACATCACCACACCTACCGACTGCTCATCTGTTGAAGATACTTCAACCGGGGGAGTATGGACGCGACACGATAAACCGTGTATCGTGCGCTTTATCCATGTGGCGCTCGCCTTATCCGCTGTCACAGACGTCAAGAGCGGTGACACTACGAGCGGTTAAAAATATCATCGAGTCGAGAAGAAACCGTTGCAACTACCTCGCGTCCGCACCTAACGTGTACCATACGTGTCGCTTATTACTCTTATAATTATTCGTCATTATACTTATTTATACAGTCCACTTATTCATTTTACACAGTTTATTCATTTCTTAGGCGTTAGGATCCTGCGCATCCTTAGTTGAGGACTAACGCCACCAACAGCTTCGCGCAGTTCGTGCGGGGCGCGCACCGCGTGCCGCACTCCTCGGAGCCCGACATGCTGCTGCCCACCGGTGAGTGCGACTAATTACAGTAATTAGTTTTTTTTTTGTGAAAACTTGTTTAGCCACACTCGGCGCTTTTGGGATGAGGAAAATCACAGAACAGAAAATAACAGATAGAAGGGATATCAACTTAGTTTAGTATGAAAACAGATGAAAACCAGTGTCGCGGGGCGATTTTCGCACACAAAACTATTCATCGCACACTAAAACATTTGTTAACGTGAAGAGATGTATAAAACGCTTTATGGTTATGTTTTTACTTAGTCACTGTTTTCAAAATTCACAATCTTGGGAATATTGTGATAAATATACTCGGGATGGCGGCAAAAAAGTTTTGGGCAAGTTGGAGCATTCACTCATTAACTTCCTTTGCAACGGTGGCGCGCCTGCATGTCCTCTCTAGTTAATTTATTTGCTCTGTGAGTTATCCTGTCACCTGCAGGGGAGGAGGACCCGGGCGGCGACCCGGCGGAGCTGTCCGCGCGCCAGCTGGCGGCGGCGGTGCAGCGCCACGCGCGCCGGCTGCGGCGGCTGCTGGGGGAGGCGCGCGCCCGCACGCCCAGCGCCGCCGCCCAACAGGTCACACCAAATTCTTGATTTTCTGACTTCTCGCTGATATGTATTATTTATTTATTTACTAGCTATGCCCCGCGGTTTCACCCGCGGTGATTTCGGAATTCCCGCGGGAATTTCGGGATAAAAAGGACCCTATGTCCTTCTCTGTACCCTTGACAACTTGCATGCCAAATTTCATCCAAATCTGTTCAGCCGTTTTTGCGTGATTGAGTAACAAACATCCAAAGATCCACACTTTCACATTTATAATATTAGTAGGATTTATTTACGCGCCACGCGCGCAGCGAGCGATGCATCAGCTGGTCAGCTCGATCGGGGTCATTGACCTTAAGATACCGGCGTGCGGCGATGTGTGTGTACAAGCGATTGGTTGTTTTATTTTTGATTAATTTATTTTGTTTGAAAAAGTTTTTTTTTTTCATCTTTTTTATTTTATGAACATGTTTATAACGGTGTATACTTTCAATCCTGTGAATATTTGCAGCTAATTTTACCACATCATATATAAGTATCACAGTCCGGTGGCACTCCATGCAAATGAACTGATTCAAGTACTTCCCCACAAGTAGAGACGGCCGGCTTGTACACGTGTGCACGTGCTGGGCCCTAATTCACTATGACCATATCTAACACGCGGCGCTAAGATAAGACGTCGCAAAAACTGTTTTTTCCTCGTAATCAAATAAGTTTTACTGCAAAAAAATACATTTACAACGTTTCTTGTGGCATAAAGAATAATATTTTCTAATATATTGGCATCTAGAACGTTTGGAAATGCGTTTTTGGGACGCGCGGTATGGGCAAGGAATGTTGTTGGTCATAGTGAAAAGCCCTGTGTGCGTGCTTGTCGTAAGATCGATAGCGAGCTGAGAATAATGGGCATGTTGACTAATTTTTATTTTTTAGTCCGTCTTGTAGATTATTAAAAAATATTGGACACGTATTTTTTTTACGTTATCAAAAAATAACGGCGATATATTGAGTTGAAATTTCGCGTGACGTCACTATTCTGACAGTTTGTATGGCGGTTTTAGCGGTTAGTGACGTCACGACACCCTCACCCTAAACTTTGATGCGCTTTATCTCTGTATATTTTAATTTATTTGAAAAAGCAAAAAATACGTGTCTATTGTCTTTTTATTTTCTAACTGACGGACTAATTAGAATTTTGATTTTCAAAAGTAGTCCACATCCCCATTGTTACTAGTGGATTCTACATGTGACTATTTTTCACTGAATCTACCACAAAACTTTCGCGGTGTATGAGGAGGCGTGGAATTGGTGGGAGGCGGAGTGTTGCTTCTTTATATTATATCCTGAATTCTTTGGGTTATAATATATATAATATTAGTAGGGATTGTCCAACAGTGGTCCCGGACGGCGTATTCGCTGGACAGCCTCTGCTGCTACCCGGACGGCAGCATCGAGGAGTTGCCCACGCGCGATATTGGTCCTTACGCCCCCGGGGATAAGGCTCATGTGATCAGAGAGCGGACTTTCAGTTTGGGCGCGGACTGCTTCGTGGCGGGCTCGTCCGTGGGCCGGGTGGGGGCGGGGGCGGGGGCGGGGGTGGGGCCGGGGGGCGGCGGGGACGGCGGCAGGGGGCGGGGGCGGCTCAGGGAGCGGCCCGTCATCAGGATCGGTATGGGCAGGCCCTACAGGCTGTGACGGAGACTGCGTCGGCGTCGTTTACAGGGTGTTTTTTAGGTTATTTGGAAGGGGGGGGGGGGGGAGGTAGTAGCCAACAAGCTGTTTGACTAAGTTTTTGTTTTTGGTCCGTCCTGTAGATTCATAAAAAATATTAGACACGTATTTTCTCTTTTTTTACGTAAGCAAAATATAACGGAGACACGTTGAGTCGGAATGTCGCGTGACGTCACTAGCTGGTGCAGTTTTCACTTGCATATGACGTTACGAGCCCCCTGCACTTAATGCGCTTTGTCTATTTTAATTTTCATTAATTTGAAAAAGCAAAATATACGTGTCTATTATATTTTTAATATCTAACCGACAGAAAAAAAAATAGTCAAATAGCCCATTTTCACCCAAGAATTTATATTTTTCACTACACAAAATTTTGTCTTACGCCGTTATAACTCTGGTATGTTCAAATCATATTATAATCTTTTTTTTTGACGCGGAATTTCCAACAGTGAACTTCGAGTGAATATTGTAAATAATATTTTCCTTTGGGTTTCTTTTTTTATTATTAATGTTTATTTAAATGAAAAATGGAAAAAAATGTATCGGTCCAAACGCCAGACACCCTGTATAACTTAAGGATTTCATGGCGCGTGCGAACTATCCAATAACTACCCTCACAAAGTTGCCTACTCATAAGACCAACGAAGCGAAAAAAGCAAGTGATATTACCTTATATAAATACTTTAATTGTATTTGTTAATATTTTTGTATTTTTATATCAAAAATAATATATCAGTATGTATTAATTCTTTTTGTTCGCAATTAAGCTGTAAGGCAATGTACTTATCTTTGAAAGAAAGGTCGACGAGATTTCATAGCGAAGCGGATTGAAGAGCCAAAATAAGTTAAATTATATTAGAATCCCATTCGTTTCTTTTCCAGTGGGAGTGCAAAATTAAAACTTGGTTACATAATATAGCTTAGATTGGCTAAATACATGCTTCCAGATTGATGTGAGATCATGTGTGTGTCACTTACCGCCGCACTCAGAGTCGACTTTAATGATTACTTAGTTAGGTATAGATTTTTAAAACAAAACTGCCGCAATCAGACAAGTTTAATAAATTAATGTTAATTGGCATCCAACTAATTAAGTTACATCTCATTAAATGCGGCAGTTTTGTTTTAAAAATCTATACTTAACTAAGCAATCATTAAAACCGACTCTGAGTGCGGCCGTTAAATTTTTATTACCATAAAAAAAATATTTGGTGAAAAATACTTGTGGAACTGATGAAAACAGCCTGATTGACCTTTTTATAAAGTCTATAATTATCTTTATCAGGTCATTTTTTTTTATTAGGTCTATAATAGGCCATCTTAAGTTACCACGCATGCCAAAATGTGATTATTCAACCACAAATACATGTATACTTTCTGTTGTAATCCTTATATGTATTATATTAAGTACGATAATTGCTCGTACGTGATGTTTATTGATTGTTGCTAGATATCTATCAAATTATATAATATGTTGATGTTTAATTTGTACCAAAAATGTTATCCATGTGTTACAGATATTGCGCCTTTAAAATCAATAAGACTTTGATCAACCCTTATAATTATGTAGTATTAAAATTACAATTTCAACCTAAACATGCTTGTTTTAAATTGTAGTTAACAAGCAGTTGTCAAGGGTTTTATCTGTGCAAAGCTCAAGCTCAAAGATTACTTGCGGGATAATGGTCGAAGTAATTGAGTAGGTAAGTCCATCTATTCTAGAATGGCGTAAATATTATATTTTATGCATTCGTATCCCGCCATTTGTACGTTCCTACATAGATTGTAAGGTAAGGAAACTTAAAGACTGACTTAGGCCATAAAAATAGCAGTAATGATGTTTGCTTTTTGGTTCTAAAGAAAAAAAAATCACCAATAGCTACCAACTCGGCCATGAGAACCTAATCAGAAAATAGCATGCTATTTTAAAATGAAAAAAAAAACTATTCAAATGTGTTCTAGCCCACGTTTTTTATCTTTTGTTAAAAACGTATGGTGAAAAGTTCCTACTTCATGTATATTTTTTTTGTAATTCATTGTTTACGAATTATAAAATACGGCGTAAAAGGTGGTAGAAAATACTTCTTATATACTGTAATTATAAGAAAGATAACAAAATTTGCCTATATATCGTATATTTTCATGGATTTATGTACCTACCCTTATGTACTTCATAGTGCTCTTTTCTATCGACGGACAAAGCTAGACAAAGCAAGCAAGCTAGTAAAACATGTTCAGTTTTTGAAAGTTATTATCAAATTAGTCTTCAATCTGAGGACTGAAAAATCGGCTCGCAGTTTTAGTCACTAAATTGTAGGTACTTAATTATAAAAGTGTTGTCATATAATATAAAAGTTTAAGCTGATTTACTTTGAGTAACAAAATCTGTTGGATGAGTGAAGTAAGAATATTTCTTAAAAAGGTTTTGTTTGAATGTTTAATACACTATATTTTCTTTATTATTCCGTTGTTTTATTTCGTCTGGATTAACAATTTATTACATACTAGCTGTTCTCCGCGGTTTTATGCGCGGTAATTTCGGAGTTCCCGCGGATATTCCGGGATAAAAGTGCCCTATGTCCTTCTCTGTACCCTTGAAGACAAGTAGGTAGTATGCAAAGCTTAATGCACTCTTTCTGACACTTTCAACTATTCATTATCGTTATATTTCAACCAATTTTCACAAACCTTCCTCACAAATCACTATCTATTAGTGAAAACAGCATGAAAATACGTTCAGCTATTTTTAAGTTTATCGCGAACACGCAGACGCGGCAGAGGACTTTGTTTAATATGTAATGATATGCTTATTCTACAACTAGCTGTGCTTCGCGGTTTCACCTGCGGTAATTTCGGAGTTCCCGCGGGAATTCCGGGATAAAAAGTGCCCTTTGTTCATCGGAATCCGTTGAGCCATTTTTGCGTGATTTAGTAACAAACATCCAAACTTTCACATTTATAATATTAGTAGGAAGTAGGATTATATGTCTTTTAGACTGCGTATCCGCAGTTGAAGCCAAATAAAACAGTCCAATTCAGTCTTCTCATGTATTTTATTGCCACTCTCTTAGAATCTAAAACTAGAAATAACACAAATGCCCTTGGGTTTCTGTTTGAGCTTTGACACTCATTATTGTATGGAAATCAAAGATATCGCCATTTTTCTTCTTTGGTGTTGGTGAAACGGGAATCCCTAAGAAATACTGACGACAAAAACCAAGGTAGCATGTCGTTATTAATGTTGTACAATAAATTGTAATTATACGTATAATACTATTTATTTATAAAATAAAATATAGACATATTGGACATATAATATATATAAAGAATTTGATAAATAAAAACCAATATCATTTGATGAGTAAAATAAATCCATAGCACAATACCTATTTTTATTTAACCTATAATTATTATAACTATGGATTATGCATTTATAAATGAAATTAATATAATATAAAAAGAAATATCTTAAAATTAAATCCATTTGATGGGAAAATATTCATTCAGATAATTATTTTAATTTAATAATAATTTATTAAATTTTAGAACTTAGTTCCGTGTCCAATGTACGATTTCACTGAGATTTTGTGTTATTCCTGGCAATTTTTAAAATAATTATTAGAGAAATATCAATTAATGGACTTACTATCTTAAAGAATAATTGGGAAACGGAATCATCGGTAGATATGTGCAAACTACGCAATAGCTTGATATGAAATCTCTTTATTAGTAAAAACTCAAATTTATTATTATTTATACTTAAAAATTATTTAAAACCATTGTACATTTATAAAGTCATTAATAATATTTTTCTTTATTAGAAGGTAAATATAACAAGGACGGAGAAATATAATTAACATTTAAGTAATTCTAGCGATTTCTAATGTTTAAAGCAAAAGCATAAAAATACAGACGCATCGCTATTCGCGGTCTTTCTTGTTTATCTTTTTTTTTTTAAAGAAAGAGAAAATATCAGCTGTCAATAATATATCTGAATAACTTTGAGTTCCAGCTGCGCCATACTGTCATAGCAAATATAATTTGTATTATTATACTGTCTAAGCTCTAGACGTCTCAACTTTGGTAAAAGTTAAGAAACATGAACAATTCGTTCAGAAAAATAGCCCATTACGAAATACGACATTTTACCCTAACCAATTACCAAAGTAAAACCAAACCAAAACTAAAACCGTTGATTTTTCTTATGAATAAGTCTTTACACATGTAAAAACAACATAAATCCTAAAGGCACAAGGTCATGGCTCACTGGCAGGGCTAGTCGATAAAGAATTCTACCAAGCACGTATCTAAGCCCATATTTCACTGTCCTTTCTTTTGTGGTGCAAGTGCTCTATGACCTCAGGGCCCTTATTCACTATGACCAACAACATTCCTTGCCCATAGCGCGCGTCCCAAAAACACAATCCCAAACGCTCCAGATACAAAAATATGTATTACAAACTTATATTCTTTATCACAAAAGAAACGTAGTAAATGTATTTGTTTTTAGTGAAATTTCTTTGAACACCAGGGAAAAGCAATTTAAGTGGCGCCTTATCTTAACGCGACGCGTTATGGTCATAGGTGAATAAGGGCCCAGTTCGTAGTTATATCGCAGACAAACGCGATAAATTTAAGTACAAAAAACAGACTGAAATTGAGCACCGGATACATCTACGTATACATTAATATAAACTATTTCTAAATAATAAGTGAACACTTATAACACTTATTTAAAACATTTTTTTATACCATCACTGAACTCTATCCCTCATAGT
The DNA here is from genome assembly GCA_907165275.2 of Zygaena filipendulae. NCBI lineage: Eukaryota > Metazoa > Arthropoda > Insecta > Lepidoptera > Zygaenidae > Zygaena > Zygaena filipendulae. Next base: position 4,721,504 of record OU015677.1, on the reverse strand, counting down.
TGAAAGCATTCTTTTATACCATCACTGAACTCTATCCTTCATAGTTAAAAACATTCTTTTATACCATCACTGAACTCATTCCCTCACAGTTTCACCCACGTGAATTCGATTCCCTAGGGGACTTTTTATTATAAAAAAATATCCTATATTATGTTGATCCTGGACAAAAGTATTTCATCTAAATCTGTTCAGTGATGAAGTCACAGATATCGAAACATTTGAAAAAATATTGTTATTAATTTTGCATTAACAGACGCTCGGTTATGGTTTTGTCAGAACTTCACAACTAAGTCCGTTTATGTAAAGGCTAAATTATTTCAATAGTTTTCTGTATCTGATTCGGTTCGTCGGACCATATCTGAACTGCCAGATCCGATCGTCTGTTGGGGCAAATTTGGTCAGCGGATTCAGTCCGGCGGACCATATCCGAGTAGTCAGATTCGGTCGTACGTTGCGGTAGTAAATGTGAACAGCGGATTCGGTCCGTCGGAACCTGTAGCGATAGCAAATTCGACCAGCGGATTTAGTACGACAGACCATAATATCCGAACTGTCAGATCCGGCCGCCTGTTGCAGGTAGCGTCCGAAAATCTATTAACTAAGGATTAACTAGGGCGAGTCTTACGTATCGCTGGCATCGTTGGAGGAGTTCGACGACTCATCGCTGTCCGAGTTGGTGATTTTGGGTGTTTTGTTGAAGTTAACCCTGCGAGCGGCCGGAGTGGGGGGCGCTAGGGGCGCTGGGCGGGCCCCCGCGGGCTCGGGCCGCACCCAGGCCTGCACGGGCGGCGCCGAGCGACTGGCGTTCGCTGGTATCTCCAGCTCCTCCAGCAGGTCGCTGTTGGCAACACACACCGCGAAAGTAAACCATGAGTTGATAGTGCGGTACTACACAATAAATTGTACAGGCTCTGCTCAGTTTGGGATTTAGCGGCGCTCGCTCCAAGCATTGTTATTGCAGAGAAAAAGATATGTATCCACTAGACTATGAATGACATTCATTTTTACCCTATTTATTTTGGAAGATATGCGATATTTTAGCAAATCGATCTATTTGATTCTAATTGATCATACCTTTGCAGCATTGAAAATTGAAAACAAAAAAAGATATAAAAACTGCCAATAGGAGCTCTTTTTTTGCCAATTCTCTATATATAAATATATAATAACAATATAATAACATAAAATTATATATAAACAAACACACACTAACACACACACACACACACACACACACACTCACAGTTATACATACACAAACATACACACGCTAAACTTTTTGGTTTTCTTTTTGTTGTATTTGTTTTCTTATAAATATGTATAATTTATTGTAAAACTAATTGTCATGTATATCTTGTTTTTCGTTTTTATTATCGATATGGAAGAGCTGGATATCCTGACACAAGTATATATTTATACTTAAAAGGATATCCAACGAACCATATATGCAAAAAACTTTTGGTTAAGAAATAAACAATTTTTTATTTTTTGATTTTTTTTATATAAATACAAAATAGTAAAGGTAGGTACTTAATATTTAGCCTACACTTTACATTTTACTCCTTCGATTTCTTTTCAAACGGAATATCTTTAACTAGCTGTCCCCTGCGGTTTCACCCTCAGTTATTTCGGAGTTCCCGTGGTAATTCCAGGATAAACTATACCTGTAAACCTCCCTTTGTAATCATTCTATCTATCGGTGGAAACCGCATGAAAATCCATTCAGTAGCGTTTGAGTTTATCGCGAACGGACAGGCAGACAGACAGACGCGGTGGAGGACTTTGTTATATAATATCTTATGACTAGTTTTCAATGTAAAAAGTGTATCTCGACTCACACGACATCGTCGTCGGCGTTGCGGCGCCGCCACGAGAAGAACTCGTCACCGAGGTTGAAGGTGAGGTTGCTCTTCATCACCACCTTGAGGGGCGGGGGCGAGGCGGGCGGCGCGCGGGGAGGGGGGGACACCTGACAAGGAATGCATGAACACTTAACTTGCCATTATGTATGTCTGTATGTAATATATTTATTCACAAAAAGTTACAATTTCAAAACTAAAACTTCTCACGCAGTTTGACTGCAGGAAACTCGCTTTATAAATTAATAAACATAGCTTATAAATTATTAAATTATAGCGAAGGTAGTTTAGAAAAAAATGACAAATGAAATCAACTGTTTGTGAATAGGGTACTTGCATAAAATTTATTATATTTTATTTCTTTTTCTTGCTTTGTTTAAGTAGGCTATATATCTTTAAAATAGACTGAAAAAAAATCATGCAAGTACCCTATTGCAGGGCTATAATTGTGTAACTTTTGTTGCTATAACAATAATAATCCACTTCACAACGCACAGATCTACTTTGATCCCACAGTAAGCTATAAGCTTGTGTTGCGGAAACCAAGCAAACGTGGTGTATACTACATATTTTTACATCCTACTTATAAATGTGAAAGTGTGAATATTTGGATGTTTGTTACTCAATCACGCAAAAACGGCTGAACGGATTTGGATAAAATTTGGCGTGCACGTGGTGAGGGGTACAGAGAAGGACATAGGGTACTATTTCTCCCGGAATTCCCGCGGGAACTCCGAAATAACGTCAGCTCACGTCGTTGTCCGCCTGGTCCGGCCGCTGGTGGTGGCGGCGCGTGGTGCGCGCGCGCAGCGCCGGCTCGGCTGGAGGGGAACATACGTGTTTAAATTATTTAAATTTATTTATGTGTTTACCTTATTACATTACTTAAATATTTAACAAAATGTTAAACATAAATAATGTTGACACAAAATGGCGCTATAATTTTAAAATACGATTTACTCCAAATTTCTCTTGTGTGGGTCAACACACTATTGCTTATAATACCCTAGTTTCCTGGGTAAAAAAATCAAAATTCTATTTAGTCCGTCAGTTAGATAATAAAAAAATAAAAGACACGTATTTTTTGCTTTTTTAAAATAATGGAAATATGCATAGATAAAGCGCATTAAAGTTTAGGGTGGGGGACTCGTGACGTCACCGCTCGCTATAACGTGCGAACAAACTGTAGCGAGGCGTGACGTCATGTGAAATTTCGACTTGATATATCTCCGTTACTTTTTGGTTACATAAAAAATAAAAAAATACGTGTCCAATATTTTTTAATAATCTACAAAACGGACTAAAAAAAAAAAATTTAGGAAACTAGCCTATTCCACTTAGGAGAAGAATTATCCAATACTTTCATCCCAGAGCAAAGTGTTCCCGAGGGAGCCTAGCTATTTTCAGCATTATCAGCCCCACCTCCCGTATCCACTCCAGAGTTCTCCCCCCGCTTTTATAACATTTATGAGCTGAATTTAAATCCACTCACCGACAGGCCACGGTCCGTCAGTACCCTGATCTTCCATCTCGTTCTCCCCGGACACAACCTGCATATCTCCGTCTCTTTTCCCCGAACTTCTGCCATCCTGCTCTGCCTCCCTGTTCTTCGTTTGATACTCTTTCCTCTCTTCGACGATATAGTCGTCTCGTTTCGTCACACCGTTGTCTGTATCTTCGTATCTCTTCCCCTCGTCGTCGCGACCGGTGAGAGCGCCTCTGGACGTGTATCTGTCTCGTTTCATCTCGGCTGTCGACGCATCGCGGTCTCTCTTTCTGTATTCGAACTCTTGGCTGACCATCGGCGCGTCTTCCATTGACATTTGAGCGGTGTTCATCAGCGACTCTTCGGAGATATGAGCCCTTAAAAAGGGTAAATTATACATTATAATCTATACTAATATTATAAAAGGTATGGTTTGTGAGTTTTGATGTAGGAGGAATAATCTCTGGAACTATTGAACCGATTCTAAAATATTTTTTACTGATAATAAGAAGCTATATTTTCCCCAAGTGATATACTTTTTATCTCGAAACAAAGAGTTCCAGCGGAAACGTCGACATTATAGCGAGTAAAACCGAAGGCAATTCTGGTGTATAAGTTTGAGTAATGTGAGACAGGGTACTTTCATTCAAATGAATTATTTCAGTTTTTGTACTATTGCATTAAGATTCAACAACTGTGTCAAAAATAAAAATAAATGCAATGAAAAAAATTAAATTAATTTATTTAACACACATAACATAACAATCCCTTGTAGGCCCCCACAATAGCGTTGCCTGTAACGTGAGGGCCCCGGACCGTATCAGAAACCTTACAACAAACCACATGTATAATCCTTTAATTTGTTTTGCCCAGTCAAAGATGACAAAGAGATCAACTCACCGGTATCCCTTCTGTTTGTGCCCAGCCGCCTCCCCGCCCCCGCCGCCCCCCACGGGCTGCAGCAGCGGCCCGAGCGGCAGGCGAGATCGCTTGCGCTTGTGCTTCCGCTGAAAAAACAGATACGGTTTAATCTGATAAACAATTTAGCTGCGATATCGATTTATTGAAACGCTAATTGACTGAGTAATTTGATAACTAGATTTAGTAAATTCGTAACTAAATTTAGTTAAATTGGTAACTAAAGTAGTAAATTGGTAACTAAATTAGTAAATTGGTAGCTAAATTAGTAAATTGGTAACTAAATTAGTAAATTGGTAACTAAATGAAGTAATTTGATAATAGAATCCAGATTAACTGCTATAGATCGAGCTTATAGAAATTTGAAACACTCACTAAATTTAGTAAATTAGTATTTGTAATTAAATTTAGTTCAATAATAAAACTACATTTAGTAAATTAGAACTTATTTATGGATGGGGCATTTCCACCATCTCAAACAATGAAGTGCGGTTTTAAATGGAACCAAAGTGTGGTAAGAAATAAAAGATTTTTTGTGTTTATACATTTTAATTTATTTATACCAGATAAGATTGACAAATCAAACATTACGAGTATTTTACCTTATTTTTATTGCAAATATAAAAGGGTCGGATGAAGAACACATAACATTGGCACCTTTTTAAAAAACTCCTTCATAAAATTCTTGCCCGATGACTTCCTCCTCCATTTCTTCTTCCGTTTCTGGCCAGAAGCAATGACATTTTAATTTAAAAAACACGACATATTTTAATGCACTTTATTGCATAAAAAATTAATATCACTTCAAGTGATTCACAGCGTAACGTCACGCGACATTTCGACTTAAGGTATCTCCGTTACTTTTTGAATACGTAAAAAATTGAAACATACGTGTCCAATATTTTTTACTAGCTATGCTCCGCGATTTTACGTTTTTATATGAAAACTTTTTCCCGGCACCTAACTTACCTGTGAAAACCGCATGACAATCTGTTCAGTATATTCGAAGATTTTCGCCAACAGAAGAGAATTTAAAACCATTTTTTTGTGGTTGGTTACTCCTTCTTTATCGCTCCCTCTAAATTTTTGGTAAAAATATTCAATGTACAGAATCGCGGATTCTACTCTTTTATTATAGCATAGACTAGCTGTCCTGCGCGGTTTCACCCGCGATAATTTCGAAGTTCCCGCGGGATTGTTCCATACAAACTTTGCAACCCCTTTTAATCCCCTTAGGGGTTGAATTTTCAAAAATATTTTCTTATCGGATGCCTACGTCATACCTACAAAGAAAACACCCTTCAAGTATCAGGTCTCTACGACCAGCGGTTTAGGCTGTGCATTGATCCATCAGTCATTCAGGACAAAGTATTTTATATGTATAGATTTATCTACATGACAGAGTAAAAACAAAAATTTCGTTAACTAACCGGTAAGTGGTAACTGACCTTCAGCGGTATCACAGTGGCAGAAGACAGCGGCTTCACCTCGACGAAATCTTCGATGATAATTTTCTTGTGAGGGGAGGCGCGGGCCGCTTCGGCCATCGCCACCGGGTTGACAGCCTGCGGCCGGGGAGAGTCGGGCTTGTCCGGCTTGTGCATCTTGCTTTGGTGGTGTTGGGATGTCGGCTGTTTGGGGATTCATACCGTTGTAAATTAATTTGAGTTCTTTTTATGTATTACTAGCTGTTTACCAGCGGTTTCACCTGCGGGAATTTCGAAGTTCCCGCGGGAATCCCGAATTACAATATAGCCTATGTTACTCAGGGATAATGTAGCTTTCTAATGGTGAAAGAATTTTTGAAATCGGTTCAGTAGTTTTTGAGTTAAATCGTAACAAACAAACAAAAAATCAAATCTTTCCTCCTTATAATATTAGTATAGATAGATGTATACTGTTGCGAGCAAAAGTCTATAATTAGTATAAAAACCTTTAGAAACACACATCATTAAAAAAAAATCGAAAACAATTTCAGATTTGGCGAAATATCATCTATCTATCTCATATTATAAAGCTAAATTTTGTGAGTTTGTGAGTTTACGAGGTTGTAGGGGGTAATTACTCTGGATCTACTGAACCGTTTTTGAAAATTCTTTCACTTATAGGAACCTACAAAAATCCTGAGTGACATAGGGTAATTTTTATCCCGAAATTCCCACGGAAACTCCGAAATTACCGCGGATGAAACCGCGTTGAGAGCTAGTATTAATTAAAAGACAAAGAAAGTTGGGAGAACATGTAGCATTAGGCATTGAGTAAAGTCGCAAAGTTCACCTCCTCAGTGATAGGTTTCGCCTCCTCGCCTCGCAGCTGGACCCCCGCTTCTTCAACCACGTCCATCTTCTGCAGGACCTTCGGTTTCTTACTGTTACCAGCCGCCTCCAAACCCTGGTTCTTGACCAACTCGGTCACTTTGTTCCGCTCAAATATCCGACCGTTATTTATTACCTGCAGAATTTTAGCAATTAAATCACCCAATATTTAAAAGATCTCTAATGAATCTGGGGGCATGGTAGTGCCCCCGCCAAGACGAGCCAAGCAAAGCGGGAGCACTACCTATCTTTTCTCGAAGTGCTTCGTCGTTTTTTTGTACCCTTATAAGTTGGGTTTGGATTATACTAGATAAACGAAATTCTCGGGATATGTTGTCAATAGCGGACTTATCAAATATATAAAGTTTTAATTGCATAGCTCTTGTACTTCAGATTTTATTGATATCTAAAAACCTTGATTTCGTCACTGACTCACTGATGATCATCAAAATTCTTAGCGTATTTTCTAATGTCCTAGAAAGCTGAAATTTGGCATAGGCATAGACATAGGCACAACTTACTAGTATTAGTACACAAACAAGTTAGTGTGTGTATTGTGTAGACTTATAAACTTGGCTCTACATGAGATCTGATAACTTTATGACAGTGCCCGTCATATGGACTCGTCTTGGCATCATTTTACATGAAAATGTTTTTGGTGGGATTACCTATTTTACTCTCTTAATAAGAATTAGCTTTATAGATTTGAGGTGCTCAGAGTTATTTTAAGAATCAAATACAGATTTGTAAGTGATGCAAAATAGGAGATAATGCTGGACATGAAAAACATAATATGGTCGACGGTCGTATATAATATGTACATAATATAGATTTGGCGTGGCATTCCTCCCAACCACAAACAGTGCCATTTAGAAATCAACTTTCTTAACAAATTGAGGTGATTCTCACTTTTTCTGTTGGTTTATGATGATTCATAACTATGTTTGGAAATGCCCGAGAGTCTATGTCTATGTTTATTTAGAAATTGACGCGTTCGAAACCCCGATGGGGGAACTAAACTACATAGATATTATCTATGTCTCTTTAGATTAGGCACTGTTTATGTTTGTTTCTTGCTGAAATAAATTATTTTCTTTCTTTCTTTCTTTCAAAGAGAGAAGAAACTCACCTTGATATTTCTCTCGTTCAGTATCGTCACCAGATCTCTGACGAACGTGTTGTTCGGGTACAGCTGTTTGTGCTTGCAGTATATGTCCACCTCCAGGTGCTCCTCGGTGTTATTCATGAGCGTCCTCACCAGCTTCAGTATGAACTTGTTCTTGGCGGCGCGTTTCGTTTTGCGCTTCTTCGCGCTCTTCTTCCGCTTGCCCTTGTTGCGTTTCGTTTTGCGGTAGGCGTGCGTGTGGCGGCGCACAGTCGAGTTCTCGCCCGAGTCCGTCAGGGTGTTTCTGACTACGTCCGCGTCCGCGTCTGCGTCGTACGAGAGCAGGGAGCGCGACTGGCGTCTGGAATTCGGATACCCTAGCTTATGTTTGAAGATGTGTAAGATGTGTATAGAAGTTTATTAATCACAAGCTGTTCCTCATTTCACCCGCGTTAATTTCAGAGTTTCCGAGGGAATCCAGGGATAAAAAGTAACCTATGTTCTTTTCTGTATCCCTGACAACGTAGGCGGTTGGATTTTTTCGACATTTCCCACAAATATCGTTATATTTCAACCGATTTACGCCAAACCTTGAAAAATTATACACCTTCCTCATGAACCACTCTATTTATGGGTGCAAACCGTATGAAAATCCGTATAGCAGTTTTTGGGTTTATCGCGAACAGACATACAGACAGACGAGGCAAATGACTTTGTTTTATAATATGTAGTGATGGTAGTTGGTTTATGCCATAAAATATGTGTGTCGAAAATTAAGTAAATTCTTACTAAAATTACCTATAAACACGAAAGTTTGCATGTATGGATGTTTGTTTGTTATTCTTTCACGCAAAAACTATTGAATAAATGTTATTGAAACTTTACAATAATATAGCTTATAAATATGAATAGTGTATTTTTATGCCGGAATTCCCGCGGGAACTCCGAAATTACCGCGGGCGGAACCGCGGGGAACAGTTTAAATTTATAAAATAATATTAGAATATAGACAACAGGTAATGTTTTCAGGTGGTGATTTGCTCGGCGAGCAAAGATCTCCGGATTTTAACTATTTCCTATAGGTATGATAAAGTTACTATCAGATAAGACAGTATAGTCCCTTACCTACTCCTCTTCTGGCCTTCCGGCTGCGGTCTAGAAGTACAAGAAAAAAACAATATCTGCTGAAAACTGGAATTCTTTACGCTCTTTTATCTATAACAAAGTATATCCACTCACCTCTGACCGCGCAGCCTGCGGAGTGTCTCTTCTTGCTCTTTCGACTCTAAGTTATCTGTGGACAAGGAGAAAAAACAAACTGTATTCATGATCGAAAGGGATTTGTTTTGTAAAATGAATTTTTGAACATGTTAAATTTTTTAGCAGCGTCGTGAAATGTTAATGAATTTCGTGAAATGTTATTGAACTTCGTGAAATGTTAATGACATTCGTGAAATGTTAATGAACTTCGTGAAATGTTAATGAACTTCGTAAAATGTTAATGAATTTCTCGAAAAGTTAATGAACTTCATGAAACGTCAATGAACTTCATGAAACGTCAATGAACTTCGTGAACCGTCAACAAGTTCTGTAAAAACATAATGAACTCCGTTAAAAAGCAATCAATAACTACCACTCAAGAGCTAACCGAAGGTCACAAAGACCCATAATTACCATTGTATTCGACTACTCACTTTCGCTCTTGAAGTCGTTCAGCTCCGAGAAGTCGATATCCCACTTCTGCAGCGGCCGGTCGGGGTTGCAGCGCTTCGCCACCGCGTCCTCGCCGGCCTGCCGCGACGCCGCCAGGCAGAGCCCCGAGTCCACGTGCTGCAGCTGCCGCGTTGTTGGCAAGTAACGCCATTTCTTGAAGCGATCACATAAATGATTATTTATCGTAGGTACTATGTCATATGTATATGTCACGTGTATATGTCACATGCATATGTCACATGTATATGTCACATGCATATGTCGCATATATATATATATGTCACACGCATATGTCACATGTATATGTCACATATGTCACAGGTATATGTCATGTTGCATATATTACAAATAGTCACAGTTCTAACCTAACGTGTCAGGGTGCTAACTGATAACTCAGCAATGCCAATTGTTTGCAATCTAAAGGTTTTTACCCACAAATAATGTGTGTGTAAAAGTCTGTCATATACAAGTACGTACACTAAACCGAAAAATAGTTCAGAATCAGTAACCGAATCGATTGCAACAGCTTTTGATTTGAAAATGAGTCAACACAACTTTCAAGTTGGACACGGTACATTTGCGCGCCGACATCGCACCCTTCACATAATGGTAGATAAATGTCTTTTCGTAACCATAATTTTGTGATCGAAAAATCAACATGTAACTTTGGAAGTTTCAATTGCCTTTTTTTTAAATAACGATTAATCTGTTTGGGGCTGTGTGTATATTAAAAATGCCTTTGTTCAATTTGACACTGGCGAAAGTACTGCGTCACCGCGACGGTACGCCATGAATAAAAGTAGAAGAGAGAAGCTTTAAACACCGATATTAACACACAGGCTGAAAAGGCACGTGCTTACCCGTCTCGCCAACGATTTATCGTATCGCCAGTTCTTATTTCCAAACTGTGGAGAAATAAAACTTGTACCTGCGGCCTTTATTATAATTATTTTTATTTTACTATCCTAACAGAACAGTGAAATTCTGTGGGTGCAGCTACATATATCTATAAAAAAATAAAACTGCATGTCCTAACAGACAGACTGGTTTATTGACTCCTAACTAAAACATAGACCGGTGACACTCCATACAAATGAACTGATTCAAGTACTTTCCCACAAGTAAAGACGGCTGGATGTATGTACACGTGTTGAGCGTGTGTGCGTACCGTAGGGTTGACAGCGAGCTGACAGCTGTCAGTGACAATTGTCACATGTAGAATCTACATGTGTTAAACTTCCTAACCTAGCTAGCATTCGCGGGGTATGAGGAGATGCAATTGGTGGGAGGCGGAGAGTGGGTCTAGAAAAACACACAAAGTGAATTAGCATTGAAGTTTGGTTCGTACAGTATTTTTAATTTTAAGAATCACGAAAATTGAAAAATTTATCTCTCCTTTTCAAACCAAATATTTTATATTGTTATCAAATAAAAAATAAACACAGAAATGCACAAAAAAGCATAATTATATACCAAAGAGCGGCCTTATTGCTTAAGAGCAATTTATCACTAAATAGTATAAAACAAAGTCGCTTCCCGCTGTCTGTCTGTCTCTATGTATGCTTAGATCTTGAGAACTACACAATGGATTTCGATGCGGTTTTTTTAAATTGATGGAGAGAAGAGGAAGGTTTATATGTATAGTTTATCCTGGAATTCTCGCAGGAACTTCGAAAAAACCGCAGGGGACAGCTAGTTTTCAAATAAATAAATAAACATATTTCTATACTCCACCTGGTAGCCTGTAAGAGAATAAAATGGAAGGCATTTTAATATATATATTCGTACTCACCAACTGACGTTTCTTGGGTCGACAGGTCGTCATCACGACCCTGTGACCTTCGTCGTCCTCCTCCGAAATCGGTGCATTTCTAAAATCAACACAACACGTACTTAATTAGAGTATACAACGTGTTAATGAATTGACTGAAAACTAGAAAGTAGTTTGTTCAGAATCGACTTCCGAATCGATCGCACCATGTTTAATATAGATCATATTATTTTCATTTTTACTAGCCCATGTCTAAATTATTTATAATACAATACGTCTCACGTCGTCGCACGTCTCCACCTACGCCGTCCGCAGCAAAAATATCGAATCGATCAATGACACGTAGGCGCGGGCGTAGCGCTTGAAATTTCGTAGACAGGTCCTTTAGACTATTAATTTTTTCGACATAATTTATATTTTAATCATATTATTGTTTATTTTTTTTAATGGGGTGTATCAGGTCATTACCACGTTGTATAACAATCGAAGCAAATCTTTTTGTTTTCGGGTGTTTAGTGTCACGCTTGGAGCAAAGAATGCGAAAGTGAGTTTGTTTGTTACGCTTTCACACCTCAACGGCTCAACCGATCATCTTGAAATTGTGCATACACGTTTTCAGAGGTACAGAGAAGAACATATGGAACTTTTTATCCCGGAATTCCCGCGGGAACTGCGAAATTAAACCGGGTGAAACTACATTAAATTTCGCATACTACCTACACGTTGTCAAGGGTAGGTACAGTAACAAATAAAGTCCGGAATCTCCGCGGGAACTACAAAATTAATGCGGGTGAAACTATAATGAGTTTAGCACACTACACGTTGTCAAGAGTAGGCACAGAAAAAATGTAGGGTGGTATTTTTATCTCGGAATTCCCGCGGGAACTCCGAAATGCGCGTGCACTCACTTGTTGTAGTAGCCGAGCTCGGCGCACTTCTCCTCGTCCCGCAGCTCGCCGGTCAGCGTGAGCGTCAAGTACTGCGTGGCGACGAGCGCCTCGTGGCAGGGGTACACGCCCAGCGCGGAGCCCTCGGCCTCCCGCTGCATGGTGTCCAGGCAGAGCTTGCTCTTTGGGTTGCGGAATCTGGTGGGAGCAATAGGCTATTTGACTAACGTTTTTTTTTTTTCTAAATTCTATTTAGTCCGTCAGTTGGATAATAAAAAAATAAAACACACGTATTTTTTGCTTTTTTAAATTAATGAAAATATACTTGGATAAAGCGCAATAAAGTTTGGGAGTGGGGGCTCGTAACGTCATGTGCGGGTAAAAACTGCACCTGCTTGTGACGTCACGAGACATTTCGACTCAACGTGTCTCCGTTATTATTTTCTTATGTAAAAAAGAAAAAATACGTGTCCAATACTTTTAATGATTTTACAGGACGGACTAGAAAAAAATTGTCAAGTAGCCGATTACCTACCGTTATAGAAACACCGAAAAATCCTTCTCCCTAGTTTTCCAACGATCTCGGTCTAGAGGTTTAAAAGGGAAGAGGTGATGGTATGCTGTTACGGTTGCGGAATCTAGTGGAACAATTACCGTTGCAGAAGGACAAGAAAATCCATCTCTGAAGTTCTACAACGCTCCTCGTCTAGAGGTTTAAAAGGGAAGATGTGATGGTTTTGTTTGAGATCTCTTGAGCAGATCTGCCCGCCTGGTACTTGTCACTCACCTGCCGTAAGCGAACGCGTCCCGGACAGGCACGAACTTCTCCTTGTATATGTTGTCCAGGTACCACTGGAAGCTTTTGCAGTGGAGTTTCTCGCGCAACACCTTGCGGTGGGTCACGTCGCCTATTTTGGGGTTTTTCTGTCGAGAGAATGCGACGTATTTTAGGACGACTAAAAACTCAGTAAGTACTAGCTGTTTTCCGCGTTAATTTCGGAGTTCCCGCGGGAATTGTGTGCCAATTTGTGACGTCCGCGACATTTCGACTCAGTTATGTATCGCTGTGCGCCGCGGTTACACCCGCGTACAACGCTTTTATACAACAGCTTGTTTTTTCTGACATCGGATTTAAATAAAACAAAGCCTCCAAGCTAAGCTTAATCTACCTGCGAAAATCGCATGATAATGGGCATGTGAACTAATTTTTATTTTTTAGTCCGTCTTGTAGATTATTTAAAAATATTGGACACGTATTTTTTCTTTTTTTACGTAATCAAAAAATAACGGCGATATATTGAGTTGAAATTACGCGTGACGTCACTATTCTGACAGTTTGGTATGGCGGTTTTAGCGGTGAGTGACGTCACGACCCCCTCACCCTAGACTTTAATGCGCTTTATCTATGTATATTTTAATTTATTTAAAAAAGCAAAAAATACGTGTCTATTATTTATTTTCTAACTGACGGACTAATTAGAATTTTGATTTTCAAAAGTAGTCCACATCCCTATTCATTCAGGAGTTCCGGAGATTAGCGTGAAAAACAGGTTGGACTTTTGAAAATCGATTTTTCGTCTTTGGTTACTCTTATTTTATCGCCCCCTCAAAAATATTCAATGTACATACAGAAACGCGAATTCTACTCTAATATTATTGATTAGGTACATTTAAAAAGGAAAAATACACGTGTTCAATATTTTTTTTAATAATCTACATGACGGAATAAAAACTGAAATTTAGTCAACTAGTCACTCGTATGTCATTTTTTAATTTATTACTAGCTGTTCCCCGCGGTTTCACCTTCAATGATTTCTGAGTTCCCGCGGAAATTCCGGGAAAAGAAGTACCCCGTGACCTTCTCTGTACCCCTGACAACGTGTATGCAAAATTTGATGGTGATCGGTTGAATCTTTAAGGCGTGAAAGAATAAAAAACAAACAAAATGACAATCGCATTTATAATAGTAAGAAAAGAATCTGATGTTAAGATAATATTATGAAGATTCAAAGTTTTTTTTAATAATAAAAATTTACATAACAGAGTAATAATGTCATTAAATATACCCAAAATAATTTATTCAAAGTACCTCTAATGTTACTAAGATATCCGCCATCATGTCAGAAGATACGATCGGAGGCGAAACTAGTTATAATTTATTCAAAACCCAATAAAATCTAATGGAAAAATATACATATACATTTGTTGATCTGTTCATTTTGTAACCATGATTTTCTTGTTCCAAGTTATTAACCTCCGTGCACAATAAGCGCCATAGAGGTTACATAGTAACCGACTTTAAAAAAAGCAGGAGTAAGTAATATTCGGGAATATTAAAATGAATCGCGTATAAGGTCGCAAGCACAGCTAGCCTCTATTAGTATTGTAATAAAAGATAATTATATTTAATCGATTCTTAAAGATTTCTACTGACAGAAATCTACTTTGACTTATGCCTGAGTAACATACATTTTATTCTGAAAGTGTTCCTGGAGTGTTCCTGGAGGAATCCCGAAATATATGCGGACGGAACCGCGGACAATAGCTAGTTATAAGTGTAATCGATTATATCAGATCTATCATAAAAAAGTCGCTTTAATATAAATCTATTTTAAAAGCGGTCACACACTATCGGTAATACTATTGACAGAATATCGAAAATGAAAATCTATACAATATCGTAAATCCGAAAAGCACACCGGGGATACATACAAACAAAAGACAAACATACATACATTACAAATAATGAATTTTAATTAATTTTTCATTATTATTATTATTATATTATTATGAAACATTAATATTTTTGACAATCTCTTTGGTGAATTTATTTAATTTTGACATATTTAATTTTGAAATCTATCTAAAAGCCCAAACAAAACTACAAAAGACTCAACGGCCAAGCACTATAAGATAGTAAATACTACACTATAAGAAAATTCACTCCGAGGTGGGTGAAAAGGGGGATTACTTTCGGATTGCGGATTGAAAAAATCCCGTCATGTTTTTTTTTGTTTATTATTAACTAGCTGTGCCCCGCGGTTTCACCCGCGGTAATTTCGGAGTTTCCTATATAAAAAAAAAATATAAAAGTGCCCTATGTCCTTCTCTGTACCCCTGACAACGTGCATGCCAAATTTCATCCAAATCCGTTCAGCCGTTTTTGCGTGATTGTACACAGTAACAAACATCCACACTTTCACATTTATAATATTAGTAGGATTATACTTACTAGCTGATTACAAGAGAACATTTTCCGACAGTGTGCGGCCGTACTTGGCGGTCGCGAATACAGATGGGCAGACAAAATATATTCAAAGGTCAACAGTTCGTCGTCGCCTGAACAAGAGAGAGGTTCAATTGCTAACAATGCTGGTCAAAGTCGTGCCTCTAATGGCGTTGCTGGCGTTCGCTCGAGGCCAATTCGGTTGGGATTTCCTGGACTACGACCCACCGAACATAGGCCTGCAATATACGAATGATATTTTCAATCCTCAATTCAATTTCGTGGAAAATTTCGTGCCGCAAATACCGTACGTAGATTACATACCCCAGGTGAGCGCACCGTTTTTCAATTATTATAACTATCAAAACGATGATAATGAGAAACGAGCGAGATGCAAAGGGAAAACGGAAAACTGCATGTTTTTCACTTCGAGCGTGAACTTTAACGGTGGTTTCGGAAGAGGCGAAAGACCACAGTCTGCCAGACCCGATGGAAATCAGAGAGCACAGTTCGAGTATAGACCGAGCGAAGACAGGACGCAGAATGTCAACGGGCCATCGACGTTTCAACAAGAGACCGGAACGACATACCACCATCGCCAAGGCAGTAACAGAAGGTACAGTGTGAAAAAAATTATAAAAAATCCCAATGCCAACGAGCAAACTCAATATTCGAAGAGTGAAACAATCTTCCATCAGAAGCAAGATGGTGAGGATGGTGAGCCGGTGTATATTAAAGATGACAAATTCAAGGATACTTATGAATATCCTTCGTATTCACTTGACTATACGTTTTCTTACTAAAAAATGCATTTTTTAACCAACGTTATAGCAAGAAATATTCTGTGTTTGTTTCGCTATTATATTTTACTAGTTGTTTGTTGTTTAATTTGTTGTTGTTGTTGTTTCACCCGCGTTAATTTCAGATTTCCCGCGGGAATTGCGGGATAAAAAGTACCCTATGTGTTAATCTGATGTATAAGCTATATTATTGTAAAGTTTCATTTAAATCCATCCAGTAGATTTTGCGTGAAAGAGTAACAAACATACATCCATCCATCCATCCATCCATACATACTTCCAACTTTCGCGTTTATAATATTAGTAGGAAGTAGGATGTTCGCAACTTTTGATAAATAGAGGAGTATAAGTCGATACATTATAGATTTACAAGATAATAATACAGCTTTTGAGGCTTGGCTCCCCAAAATGCAGTGACACTGAGTAACTTCGTAATCTTTTTTTTTACAATAAATAAGTAGATATGTACAATAGTAAGTTTTACTAGAAAAAAAGATTATAAGTAAAGTAAAATATGATTTTGTTTTCATCAAAATATAATTTAAGACCATTGAACCGTCTGTTTTACTCATATACAACGTGTTAATGAATTAACTGAAATCTAGAAAGTAGTTTGCTCAGAATCGACTAGCGTATCGATCGCACTATGTTTTAATATAGGTTATATTTTTTCATTTTTACTAGCCCATGTCTAAATTATTTATAATACAATATTTGGCGAGTACGCCGCGCGCAGCAAAAAAATCCGAACCGGTAGGCGCAGGCGTAGCGCTTGGAATTTCGTAGATAGGTCACCTCCAAACTAATGTTGAATAACTTTTAATGTATAAATGTTTTCGACATAATAGTACATTGTTATCCTAGGGGTGAAAGTAACTTATTTAGTCCCGAGACGGGGTTTGGCGCCCGAGCGTAGCGAGGGCGCCAATAGATCGAGGGACTAAATAAGTCTTTCTCCCGAGGGTAACACTGTGCTTTTCATTACGAATGCAAGGAAAGTCAAAATAAAAATAGGAATTAGCTAAAGAAAAAATGAGTGAAGATCGGAAGATCGGATAGTCGCTTGACACTTTCCCACCTATTTCTTTTTCTTTGGCCGGCTAGCTATTCAGCCAGTATTTTTTATTTACATTGTGGCGACCTAAAAAAAATATTTTCTTTAATTATTAAGTATTAATTAAAGAAAATAAAAAAATATAAATAGGAATTAGCTTAAGAAAAAGTGACTGAATTTTATTTTAATTAATACCTACTTAAACTTTACGTTATTTCAATTTTACATCGCGCTGGCTGTATAGAAAGTTGAAACATGGTTCAATAGAAATGTGAAAATAGACCTAGTTTTTTTTTAATAATTTGACAGTTGTCAGTTGAAAGCGATTCTCCCTAGGGCTGAAAAGGGTTACTTTCAACCCGCTTCTCAGGCAACTTCAGACCTACTTTCCGAGTATGAGTAATGAAAAATATATTTTAATCATATTATTGTTTATTTTTTTAAATGGAGTGTATCAGGTTTTCAGTTAATTCATTAACACGTTGTATAGATATCTTGAAGAACTTGAAGTAAGTACAAGAATAATGGCCATGCATTGATTTTAAGATAAAAAACTTTTAGAATAGGTATTTAAAGTGCCATCCAATGTTGAGATTATATTACAAGAAACAAGTTATAATATACATGTAATAATTTATTAACAATGCCATAGTTTAAATATTCTTCAATAAATAAAGTATTTGTGTAGTAATTTAGCGTCTTGTTTCAATTGCTTCTAAAAGTATTATACATGTATCTAAAAATAATAATTTAAGATCCGTTTATTACTCCCTCGGGAACTCTCAAAAACTCTATGATACTCAGAGATAATGTACCCTCCAAAGTCTATAAATCAAAACTTACATATTGTATTAGTACAGATTTAAGTGTATTGTAAATTATGGGCCTTATAAAATATTAATAATAATCAATAATAAATAACCATCGATCAAAGGTCTCACACACATCTGTGCGACAACCACAATGACCTTGACATCTGCGTGACTCGACAACGAGCGTTCAGAAGCTATTCACTTAAAATTCTATCGACACTTGAAAAGCAATCCTTATCAAGAGCCAATGGGGGTGATTTCAAGTTCATATGGATGTTAAAAAATAACCTAAAAATTCAGTAAAATTTCGGATTAAAATGGCTTCAATGACTGTTAAAAAATTAGTCATGCGTAACTTACCCTAAGGTCCGGTCTGTGCAAATAGAATAATTCCGCGTATTCATCCATCCACACTTCTGCCATGCGTGCCGTGTTGATGCCTGGAAGGGACAACACAAAAATAATGGTTGGACATTATCAGGCAACGCCACCTGAGGGGCTATTATGTAACTTTTGTTTTTATAATTTTTTGGTTGCAATCAAGAACATGACGGTTTTGCTATTACAATATGCACGTTTTGACGCCTACAATATCTACCAGTCAACCAAAATAAACATAATTTTAAAGTTTAAGCTGTAAAAACATAATTAATCCCAAAACCTCTATTTTTCTATTTCGAAAAAAAAACTAATTTTCCAATATCATAGTGTCATCTTTGGCCATAGTGAATAAGGGCCCGGCTTCGGTTTTAACTATGTATATTGAATTGAGGATCTTAAGGTGTAAAGTTCACATTACAAATACGTGTAACGTGTACAGTGTACACTACAAAGTGTAACGTGTACATTGTACAATACAAAGATGGATAACGTGTACAGTGTACACTACAAAGACGTGTAGCGTGTACATTGTACACCACAAAGACGTGTACAGTGTACACTACAAAGACGTGTAACGTGTACAGTGTGCACTACAAAGACGCGTAACGTGTACATTGTACACTACAAAGACGTGTAGCGTGTACAGTGTGCACTACAAAGACGTGTAACGTGTACACTACAAAGACGTGTAGCGTGTACAGTGTACACTACAAAGACGTGTACAGTGTACACTACAAAGACGTGTAACGTGTACTGTGTTCACTACAAAGACGTGTAACGTGTACAGTGTAGGTATACTACAATGACGTGTAATGTCCGCGCACCGTGCGTGTCGCTGTCGGCGGGCAGCCCGTACGGGTGGAAGCTGCGGAACACGTGGCCGACGCGCGAGCACGGGACCGTCTCCAGGGTGCCGCCACCTGTCGTCGGGATTACAGAAATAACCGTAACTAATCCTAATTAACACTTATTATTAATCCTTACCATTATAAATTCGAAAGTGAGTTTGTTTGTTTGTGACGGTTTAACGCCTAAACAGCTGGACCGATCATCGTGAAATTTTGCATGCACTTTGTCAGAGATACAGAGAAGGACATAGGCTACTTTTCATCCCGGAATTCCCGCGGAAACTCTTGTATACGTGTGCTGTAAATTTTTGTGTTGTGTCAAACAAAGTTTTTTCAATTCAATTCAATTCAATGATCGGGTTGAGCCGTTAAAGCGTGAAAGCGTAACAGACAGACAGAAAGACAGACAGAGTTACTTTCGCATTTATAATATTAATTAATAGGGATTGGTCTGTATCGTGGTAGGCCACGCGTGCATTTGTGTAAAAAAAATAGTAAGTGTTCTAGATGAGCCAGCAACCTCGGATTTAAACCCAACAAAAGACGGTCAAAGGCTGGCGTTTATCGGGTTTAAACCCAATCACCGGGTTGGCTGCCCATCTATGGTAAGTGTGCTGAAGAGTCTGATGATGCTGCAATTACACTGCCATATCCTGAAGGACAGCTCCAGGTTCTCCCCGCCCCAGCCGGCCATCTGCTCGTCGTAGGCCCCCAGCTCCCAGTAGTAGGCGCGGTTGATGGCGAACAAACCGCCGGCCATCGTCGGAGACCTACACATAATTATGTACATCTTGACATCTATACATACATATAAATAAAATTTAAATCTGTTTGTAATTCCAAATTGATTGAAGTCTCTGTTTGTAATTCCAAATTAACAGCTTTCCACTAAATGCATTATCCTACTAATATTATAAATGTGAAAGTGTGGATGTTTGCATGTTTGTTACTCAATCACGCAAAAACGGATGAACGGATTTGGATGAAATTTGGCATGCATGTTGTCAGAGGTACAGCGAAGGACATAGGGTACATTTTATCCCGGAATTCCCGCGGGAACTCCGAAATTACCGCGGGGCACAGCTAGTGATAGTATAAATGGTATTTACATAGAAAAAACAATTTATATTTTTTCAATTTTTCTCTGTCTGTCTGTCTGTTTGTTCTGGCTAATCTCTGAAACAGCTGGACCGATTAAAACAGGATTTTCACAGGCATCTAAATAGCTGACTTCATAAGGAGTAATTTAGGCTACTTTTATTTTAGAAAAAAATTGTTCCTGCGCTAATTTCGAAACTCATGCGGGTGAAACCGCGGGGCACAGCTAGTATTAAATATAAAACAAAGCCCTCCGCTGCGTCTGTCGTTCTGCAGTCTGTCTGTCTGTTTGTTTGTTCGTGATCAACTCAAAGAATACTGAACGGATTTTCATGCGGTTTTCACCAATAGACAAAGAGATTCAAGAGGAAGGTTTATACGAATAGTTTAACCCAGAATTCCCACGGGCCTCTGAAATTATCGCGGGTGAAACCGCGGGGGACAGCTAGTTTATTATAACAACAATAAAATCTCATTGTTTACTGCGCATTGTGTAAATAAATGAATAGAAAGTGAAAGAAACTGGTACTAATAGTAGTTCTCTGCGGTTTCATCCGCGTCGGTTTCGGAATTCCCGCAGAAACTCCATAAAAGAACCCTAAGTTACTCCTTACAACATCAGCTATCTGCCAGCGAAATTCCCGTTAAAATCGGTAAAACCATTACGGAGATTAGCCGGAACAGACAGACAGACTTTTTTATGAATTAGTTTTGTGCTATATGTACCGTGTATACTTTTATATGCATTTAGTAAACAGTTGTTTTTTTGTCATTACAGACACATCAATTTTATTTATATGCATAATAATATTACTTGCGGGGCTAAGATGCGCAACACCATAAAATTATATCGAGCCATTTTATCGATTCTCGTCTACAAAACCATACAACATGTCGACGAGAATCGATAAAATGGCTCGATAAAATTTTATCGTGTTGCGCATCTTAGCCTCCTTGGAAAGGAAACCACCTCCAGCTCCTCCCAAGATGTTAGGTCCAGAGATATACAACGTGTTAATGAATTAACTGAAAACTAAGAAGTAGTTTGCTCAGAATCGACTTCCGAATCGATCGCACCATGTTTCAATATAGGTTCTATTTTTTCATTTTTACTAGCCCATGTCTGAATAATTTATAACACAATATTTGACGCGTATTAATCGGTCATAGTACCGTACGCGCGAGCGTAGCGCTTGAAATTTCGTAGATAGGTCACCTCCAAACTAATGTTGAATAACTTTTAAACGATTAATTTTTTCGACATAATTCATATTTTAGTCACATTATTGTTTATTTTTTAAATCAGGTTTTTGGTTAATTCATTAACACGTTGTAGATCCGTTAAGGTTCTCACCAAGTCGGCGCTATGTCGGATCCGCGCCGTTTTTTCTCCCTCTCCGGAACATCGATCCACGTGAAATGACCCATGAACGTGAAACCACCCACCTGAAATTTCAATTTCAATCAAAAACCTAAACCCGCCTGAAATTTTAATTGCAATAGACAAAACTCTCTGAAAACGTTACCTTTGCTTGGAAGAAAAAAAAAATTTCAATGGATTTTTTCCGGGGTATGAAAATCAAAATTCTAATTAGTCCGTCAGTTAGAAAATAAAAAATAGTAGACGCGTATTTTTTGCTTTTTCAAATAAATGAAAATTAACGTAGATAAAGCGCATTAAAGTTTAGGGTGGGGGACTCGTGACGTCATTATTCGGTATAAGCCCCGTCAAACTGCACCGGGTTGTGACGTCACACGAAATTTCAACTCAATGTATCACCCTTTTTTATTGTGTAAAAAAAAGAAAAAATACGTGTGCTATATCGGACTAAAAAAAAAATATTCAAGTAGGCAGCTAATTACAACACAATAGAAAACAGGCTTTAAAGGAAATTATTTTTTGCTATTAATTTAGGCTTATTGTTAGTGAGAAAAACACACTAGATCTCTTTGGATGGTAGTATTAACCTACTAGGAGTTAATTTTTTTTAGTAGATAAGTAGGTAATCTTTGCGAGTCAAGGGAGTAAAACAAGCGATCTCTTTCAGTAAACAGTGTTTATCTTAATCAGATGGTAAAGGTCTTTGGCGTGATGCAAATTCATCACGAATCCGAATCAATTGATCGATTACAGACTGATTAGTCACATCACTACGTGTGACGTGACGCGTTGCGCTACTAGGTACGGTTTGGGCTTTAGT
Source organism: Zygaena filipendulae (assembly GCA_907165275.2). Classification (NCBI taxonomy): domain Eukaryota; kingdom Metazoa; phylum Arthropoda; class Insecta; order Lepidoptera; family Zygaenidae; genus Zygaena; species Zygaena filipendulae. Next base: position 4,699,030 of record OU015677.1, on the reverse strand, counting down.
AGTCCAGAATCGCGATCGCTTCTAAATACCAGGGGTTGTATTTTTGAATCGCTCGAATTACTTTTCGCACACGGAATTGCAAGATTCACGTGTGAATGCTTAAAAAATGAATGAGGATTCGCACGTGAATAGGGATTTTGACAACTTTTGAAAATCAAAATTTTAATTAGTCCGTCTTTTATAAAATTAAAAATCATTAGATACGTAATTTTTTATTTTTCAAATAAATGAAAATACACAGAGATAAGGCGCATTAAAGTTTAGGGTGGGGGCTTGTGACGTCACTTACCGCTACAAGCCGCCATACAAACTGTACTAGTTAGTGACGTCACGCGAAATTTCAACTCAATGTATCTCTGTTGTTTTTTGATTACGTAAAAAAAGAAAAAATACGTGTCCAATATTTTTTATTATTCTACAAGACGGACTAAAAAAGAAAAAAAATAGTCAAATAGCCTATTCGCGATTCCGTGTGTGAAAATAATTCGAGCTATTCAAAAATACAACCCCAGGCGAGTAAGAGACTGATCTACTGAAGCAATGAATAAAGCAATATATTATACGGTAGACAAACAGCTGAGTTGTATCTAAACAGCTGTTTAAACAAACAAAATAGACACAGTATGTACGACTACGAAACTGGCTTAGTCAGCTGTTCAATCAACATCCGCCATTTTGTTTAATACCAAGAAAAGAGAACGCGTTGTGTTAGGTTCTAGGCGGGGGGAACCGCGGGCTAGTATAGTATATTAATTCAAATTACCTCAAGCCACACAAATATGAAGTTAGCAGTTAGCTTCAGTGACACAGCTTAACTACACAAAATAATGTCATTAAAACAAATTACTTTTGTGTGAAAAAAATGGAACAGGCTGTATTGTTATACAGGGTGTCTGGTGTATGAACTGATACATAGAGTATATTTTATTTGCTAGTTTTCACCCATACTTTTGCTAATTTTAAGTTTACAGCAGGTAATTGAGATCCTTTTTTTTTATTCAGTCACACCTTTTTATTGGTGGTTGTGATAGCAGTAATAGCACGTTACTTGGGATAAATAGCAAAAAATTATCCAACTCTTTATCCAACCGGCGCGGCGACTAGGATCAGCCGTCCAAAGGTCCAAAGCGCGAATCAAAAATGTCTACCTCATCCGCATCATCACTAACGAGATCATTATACTGGCGACGCATGCGCACTATCGGGTTATAGGTGTTATTGCGAAAGGAATCGAGTGAATATGAGTTGATAAAAAAAACTCAAGCTAAATGTTATAAGATTAGTCGACGGCAAATCCACCACCTGCAAGCGTCGCATCTCTGATTCTACACTCCTCGCCAACACCTGGGATCCATGCAAGTTTGCGACCACCACCAAAAATGGTTTGCACCTGAAAATGCTCAGCCGCGTCCACCTGGAACGTGGTCTGGTCTATCACGTCTATCAGGGGTGTGACCGCGACGTCGCGTTTGTTCCTGATGCGCTGGAGCAGGGGCCGCAGCCAGTCCTGGCCGCCCTCGCAGTGGGCGTCTAGGAATATCAGGGCTTCGCCGCGCGCCGCCCTCGCCCCGGCGATACGCGCCTTTATGAGACCCTGGCTGTGACAATAGGGATGTGGACTACTTTTGAAAATCCAAATTCTAATAAGTCCGTCTGTTAGAAAATAAAAAACAATAGACACGTATTTTTTGCTTTTTTAAATAAATTAAAATATACAGAGATGAGGGGGTCGTGACGTCACTAACCGCTAAAACCACCATACAAACTGTCAGAACAGTGACGTCACGCGAAATTTCAACTCAATATATCGCCGTTATTTTTTGATTACGTAAAAAAAGAAAAAATACGTGTCCAATATTTTTTAATAATCTACAAGACGGACTAAAAAATAAAAATTAGTCCACATGCCCATTCGTAACAAACTGTGTAAGAGAATGGTGGGGGGAAATGACCAGAATTTATGGTCTTGATTGGTACCTTGATTGGTAACTAGCGGCGTGAGTGTTCCCACGGTAAATAAAAATACAAATAACGCTTGGAAATTATAGTAAGTACCTACAGTGCCGTCTGGTCCCAATCTATACTATAATAGAAGGGTAGAATTCGCGATTCTGTACATTGAATATTGACCTAAAATTGAGAGGGGTGATAAAAGAAGTAAAAGGAGTAGCCAAGTCCAAAAAAAATGTTTTTTAAATTCTTTTCTGTCTGTCTGTCTGTTCGCGATAATCTCCGAATCTACTGAACGGATTGTCATGCGGTTTTCACAGGTTGATTAAGCTTAGCCTGGAGCTACATATAGGCTTAGTTTGTTGAAAAAAAGTTGTTGTATAAAACCTTTCGCGCGGGTGAAACCGCGGGGCACAGCTAGTATAATATACGAAGAGTCTTTACGTAGAGCTTGTCTAAGCTAAAATGACGCGCCCCTCCATCGGATGTACGCTCATGCACAACCGTTAAAATATCGATACGAGACATATAAATCTGGTCTTGCCATTCGTCCTCAGTTGCCGCATAGTGTCGCCGCACTCGCACTATTCAAGAGATATTATCAATACATGATCTCGCACATCTAAAACTGCTTATTGAGTAGTGGGGCCTGTCATTTTAGATTAGATAGCTCTACCAGAAAAATGATATTATATATTTTTATAGATTGTATAATTAATATCCTTCCTTTTTCTTAAATACTGCAGCCTCAGTGACCGTTTCGAAATTAGTAATTTTCTTTCTTTATTATTTTTTCTTGTATCTTTTTGTTGACTATTTGATAGGCAACTTATTTGACGAATATACGGAATTCGCATTGAAAATTTTAGTAGAAAAATTTGCAGAATTCATACTACGTCTACTAAAGAAATCCACTGATAGTATTTCTGTTGAACAACCCTTCCCCCATATCCAATATTGTCTAAGACATAATTAATCTGAAACATTCAGTAAAATCATGAAACACAGAAAAAAAAACACATAAAACATAATATCGAAAGAGCCATAAAACATCAAGACGGAAGCAGAAATGCAAAACATCGACAAACATTGTGAGCAAACAAAAGTGCTTAAAAACAAAAGATAAACAGTGCACCGCTCACGTGCTATTTATTAAACGGAAGATAAGCAATATTCTCTCTTATTACATACTATAATAAAACACATATCGCTTTTTTGATAGGTTTAAAATTTCAATCGATTCCGCGTCGATATGTCGCAGTTAAATTGGAAAATTCGTCTATTTACCAACGGCCAGCATTTAGTATATTCCGAGAACAGAAAACGCTTACGACAGATTTAAGTGTGGCGGCTAAATCTACAAGAATAGAACAACAAAATCGCCACCTTAGCCAAGTTGACTTTAATTATTATCTCTATGATCACCATGATTTTTCGCGTCCACGTGACGGGACGATACGTTCCTTAGTTTTCTATAGCTTTAGCGACCGTAGATTGTCAACTTGACTAATGGGGCAGATCAGAAATATAACTAGAACAAAAAGTCCTACACACTATTTTTTTTAAGACAAACGAAGAACATAATATACCTATAGTATACATATGTATGTACCACGGATTGGCGATTACATACTTGCAACAAAAGAATAAACTTGCAAAAGAAAGAGGCGGAAATCCGAGAGCACACTTCACACAAAAAAAAAACAACGGTGCGAAAACAGAAAGGCGAACCCAACCTGGAACAGAGCACGGTTCTGGACGCTGTAAAAGAAACTGCTCGCTTCCACCACGTCTATGATCGGCACGACGACAGCGCGCGGCGAAGACTTGATCCTCTGCAGCAGCGGCCGCAGCCAGTCCACGTCACCTTCGCAGTGCGCGTCGAGGAACACCAGGACGTCTCCGGTGGCGTACCGGGCGCCGGCGAGACGCGCGCGCGTCAGCCCCTCGCTAGAATACGTGACTTGTCATTCCCTAAATTACTTTACTTATCAGCTCTGTTATCATCAGACGTGTGGCCCTTTTGCTAAAATACCTAATTCTTATAACACCTGTGACCTTTTCACTAAAGTGATTCTTATGTTAGTGTGGCCCTTTCAATAAAACATTATGTAATTCTTATGATTGCTTTTCAATATTTAACATAATATGAAATTCAACAAACGTGTGATCCAGCCTTATCATAACAGACGCGTGGAGATCAAACGACATATTATATTTTGTTACTGACGCGGACGCTATTAAAATGAAGTACCTACCTTTTCACTACATTTATCAAAGTTTACCGTCGCGTCTGTCTGTCCCTCCCTATGTATGCTTAGATCTTTAAAACTACCTACGCAAAGGATTTGATGCGGTTTTTTTTTAAAGTGATTCAAGAGGAAGGTTTATACTTATAGTTTATCCTAGAATTTCCGCGGGAACTTTTTACATAAATCAGAGGTGACTGTGACAAAAAATGTGTCACGGATTCTATCGATTTTTCAACAGTGTTCAAAAAAGGAGGAGGTACATGATCGTTCTGTATTTTTTTCGTATATCTTCTTAATTTAAAATTTGACGAACTTTTTTCCTTTCTTTTTACAAAAGTAGTTATCATTATGTATTAGTAATTTTGTAAAATGTGTCCGTTTGGAAAGACAATATCACAGTTTAAATAAGAAGAAATTATCTATACAGTATATACATTAACTATCAAACTAATACTTCTAATATTAACCTGGAAATACGCTAAAATACTTCCCTCTATTAAAATTTGAAAGTACCCACCTACTTCTATATACGAAAAAAAAAACTACTTCAACAACCAAAGACGCAATCAAACTGCCCCATCAAATACCTACTCGTACCTGAACGTCGGTTATGTAACCGGCTTGATACTCGAAATTCTGTCGCGACAGCACGTCAATGAGTGGCGTTAGGACGGCACTGGGTTTCTGCTTTATCCTTTGCAGAAGCGGCCTGAGCCAGTCGACGACCGCCTCGCAGTGAGAGTCGAGGAATATCATGACGTCACCGGTCGCTAGGCGACTGCCTTCGTACCGCGAATGTGCTATACCACCCCTAGAGGACGAATAGCAGTGCTGTCTTTACCCTACCACGGGGGACACGGGCCCAGGGACCCCGGCTTGTGAGGGGCCCATATCGGTGAGTACGATCGTTGAGACAAACTATTTTTATCCACTCTTTCTCAATTTTCGAAAAGAGCCCCCAAAAGTATGACTACAGACGGCTCTGACATCAACTTTAAGATCTAGATATGCGAACAGATTAAAGAACAGGGGCCTTTAAGACCTTTTATCCTATTTTTTTGATTGTTTGTGACAAGTTCTTCACTTAGCTCTTCGCAAAGTGTCAACCCTCGTTTTTTCCCTCTTCGCAACCGTAATGTTTGTCACTTAGCCCCTCGCAACTCTTCAGGTGCCGCCGTGCGTTAGCCGTTAGGTTCACCAAAAATTTTCATCATTTATCTGCTCAAAACCCATTAGGATATGACAAAGTAAAATCGAACATACCGATCGGGGAGTCTCAATATCCGGATGAGGTCGGGCGGCAGGCGCGTGCGCACGTAATGGCTGAGTTTGCCCTTCAACTCGGGTAGTGTGGAGTTGTCGTCGACAAGAATTATCTCTTTTAAGTACACGAACTCTGACGAGGGGTCCTGGCCGGGATATCCTGGGGAAAATCGAGAGATTCGTCGATAATAATCATCAACATAGATACTAATCAAACCTCAAGGTTGATGTTACTGATGATATTCTATTTATACTGCCATGACAATGCGGGCCCCCGGGGGGTAGAAAATAGTTTGTGTTTGGTTTGCTTTGCGAACTTGACTGTGTATTTGAAAAAAAAAAATAAGGCATTAGCGAGCTTTCTTCTTTTTATATCGATTACATTTGTGACAATATCCATGGTCATTGTCTCACCTAAAGTCATGGTCCGCCCGGTCTCCTGGTCTACAAAGTTAGCGTTCCTGTACCAGGGCTGGTCCCTGCGCGCGCTGTTGATCACACTCCATATGGTCCGGATCACAACCGAGTATGGTTCGTTGTGGAATATGATGATGACTGATGCCGAGGGTAGTTCAGCGTCGTAGACCACGCGCGCGCACGCCGGATGTCTGAAGTCTGTTGGGACAAAAGAATCCTTACTAATATTATAAATGCGAAAGTAACTCTCTGTTACACTTTCACACCTTGAAAGTAACAATTCAACCAATCATCATGAAATTTTGAATGCATGTTTTCAGGAGTACAAGAAGGACATAGAGAACTTGTTGTCGCCAAATTCCCGCGGGAAATCCGAAATTACCGCGGGAAATTATAATAAGAGAAAGTTCATACAAAACATGACCTAATTGCTCAACCGATCATCATGAAATTTTGCATACACCTTGTCAGGGGTACAGAAAAGGATATAGGGCACTTCCGGCAGGAAAACTGAAAAAATAGGGGTGAAACTGCATAAAATTATTAATACACATTGTTAGAGGTACAGATATCAATTTCTGATAGGGATTGACTGGTGTAACATGCTTTGGCAGTATGGTGTGCTCGTGCATTGTGAGATATTTTAAATTCTGTACCCCATTACCATAACAAAAAAAAAACATTTAACTATTTCCAATCTGTAGAACATGTAACAAACATATAGCAGTAAGTATTAGCATACAAGTATGTGCATGATTTGATAAGCACATGGTATATGTACAAATCAATTTAATTTCATGGCCGTACACTGTTAATTTATAATGCAATTAAGTACCTAATTTATCAACACATTCATCACATTTTTGTTCACAGATTAACAGAGAGATTGTTGGGAAATTTTAGATAAATTAATTTAAAATAATAACTATATATTATATTACATAGAAGTATCTGTCTGTAATATATTGAGATGGTTTTTGTAAAATTCATACATATTTATTATAGTATATGGCTGGTATTAAACATGGTTTTTTATTTACTGTGGTGTTATTTTACCATTCATTTGACTTTATTATAACTAACTCTACCATATGGATTGATTATTATTTAAATAAACAACAATTTTTCCAATAATTAATATGCAATTGCAAAGCAACCCAGACTTAATTACAACACTATTATATGTCTTTTTGGGCTGAGGAATAATTTAGACTCAGGAATAGAATCTTAAATTAAATTAATGCAGGTAAAACCGTAGGGAACAGCTAGTACTTTTTACAAACTTTACTTCTTTTCAATATTGTCTAGACTTTGCAACAAAATCAAAGACGAATAATATACAAACTTTCACATTCATAATATTAGTGGTGAAGAATTAAGTTCTTGCACAGAACTTTGCTAACCTTTCAAAGTTCGATTGTACGGAATTTTGTCGCTCAGATACACGTTCAAGGCAAGTTTTTTCTCAGATTCTTCGCCCAAGCGCTTGTCCTCGCCCTCCAGGTACACAGCAACACCTCCTTCTCCCAACCCTGGCATGATACGAGCTTCGTCTTCCAAGATCTGTCGCTCGTATTCCGCATCAACGGGATTTGAGTAGGCCGCTTGAGTGTTTCTTTTACCGCCGCGCCATTGCTCGAACAACGCTAATATTGTAACAACAATAATGAAGACGGCGGCTAATTTAGCCGCGTAATAACACTTCCTCACCGGTAAATGCACCATTTTCCATAAAAATTCATTAATTTTATCAATGAGGTCGCGCAAAGATCAACCGCACCACGGCGATATTTTTGTTTTGATTGACGCATTTGACGCAAATCTGACGTTTCGTTTTGTTTACATCTCTGACGTTTTCTTTTTTCTCTCTAATTTGTAAACATGTCAAAAGGATAAACTTTTGTACGCCTTATCGTTCGGAAACTGTAGGTAAGATGCTGAGAATTGGTTGTGTGCGGTTTTGGATTGATTTTAATTTTAACTAGCTGTCCCCCGTGGTTTCACCCGCATACATTTCGGAGTTCCGCAGGAATTCCCGGATAAACTTTCTCTTGGTTCGGTAGTTTTTGAGTTTATCGCGAACAGACAGAGACGATTTTGCTTTATAATATGTAAGGAACATCTAGTTGGAAGTCTTCTCAAAAATATTTTCAAATACAGTAAAAATTGTGGATTGTGAAGCTATATTAAAAGTTTTTAAGGTCATTGGGCTAAAAATACGCATAGGTCATAGGCATATCTGTCGTTTAAGTTTTGGTTTAATAAAACGCAGTAAATAGCTGTTAAATTTAATTAATTTAAACTTAACTAGTACATAAATAACCTTTAATTTTATTAAATAATCAAGTTTGTTTACTGTATTTTTTACAATTTTACACCAGCGGAATGTATACAAGGAGTTGAGACTCTTCTTGTTGCAGAGATTTTTACTCTAAATTATTTACAACCGACAATTTTAAATCATAATTATCTGAGAACCGCTTACCTTACGATGAAACATAGTCGATGTTATTTTATTTAAATATATTAAAAATTCCTTTTTTTTATATTTTCAATTTTACAAACAGGTAAGATTATATTATCTGTGACCTAAGATACTGTACAAATGTCTTTATTTGTTCTCGCTGATAACAGATCTACAAGTTTCTTTGAACAGCGCGTCCAGAGCACTCATCTGAGCCTTGGAGAACTTGGCACCTTTCATATCTAGCACTTTGTGGAACTCCGCCACCGTGCATTCTGGTAACAACTGGACGAATTGCGACACGAATCCCTCAGAGTTCCTGTCCAATGGCGCCATCACCAATTTCAAAATCATCTCCGCTTTCGTCATCAATTTGATCACCACCTTGGTGTACGTCGCCGGCGCAGGCCGTTTCACCTCCGACCCGATAGATGGCATCTCCAATAACGCCGTCTTCAACATATGCGTGTCCAGTAGCAACTGCTCCGAACCGACCGTGCTTATCGGCTTGCATTTGTACACGTTCTGTATGAACTTCGGTATGAACGAGTTCGCGAAACGGATGCAGAATTGCGTGAAATATTTGCGCGAAGACGCCAAATTGTCGCGGAGGTTCGGCACGGCGTTTTTGAGGTGCATTATTATTTGCGTCACGTACGAACTCTGGTCGCCGACGTTGTCGAAATGGAGCCACGATATCTTGGTCATAGCCTGTAAAAAGTAATTAATCATTTAATAACTATTTTCTACTACTACTAGTCTTCCGCCGCGTGTGTCTGTCTGTTTGTTCGCGATAAACTTAAAAACTACTGGGCCCCTTATTCACTATGACCATAACACGCCGCGTTAAGATAAGACGCCGCAAAAACTGTCTTTCCCTCGTAATCGAAGAAGTTTTACTCCAATAAAATACATTTACAACGTCTCTTATAGTATAAAGAATAATAATTTCTAATATTTTGGCACCTAGAACGTTTGGAAATGCGTTTTTGGGACGCTGATACTGAATAAGGGCCCTGAACGGATTTTCATTTGGTTTCCTCCGATAGATAGAGCGATTCAAGAGGAAGGTTTATACGTATAGTTTATATCCTTGAATTCCCGCGGGAACTCCGAAATTACAGCGAGTGAAACCGCGGGGGACAGCTAGTATTACTATTACAATAAAAATACGTGTCTAATAATTTTTATTAACCGACTTCATCGATAAGATGGACTAAAAATTAAAATCATTAAAAAAGTTTTTTTTCCTACTCTACCTGTAAAGCCGGCTCGCAGGCCAGCTCCAGATCCTGAACCAGGAGTTGGATGCAGTTGCTGATCATCTTGTGGAAGAGATCCTGTTCGGGGATCAGGTCTATTTTGTCGGCGAGGCCGGGCGCGACCTTCTCCTTCAGCTTCTGCTCCAGATGTATCGTGGTCTCGAGACAGTACTCCGAAGTGGTGATGACGCTGGTTATCTTCGATATCTCCTGTTTTGTGTACCTGTGTGTAATGAAAGAAAGAAAGATAGAAAGAAAGAAATACTTATTTGCTTGATGTAACAAATGTTCAATTGAAATGTCATAATAACTAGTGTTGACATAAAAATGATCCAAGGTCATGCATATTATATACAGGGTGTGAGATCGAACGAACGAGTATATTAAAAGGGGGTATTCAGTTCCCGATTCTCGTTCCAAATATCTATGAAAAAAACATAGCGGTGATTCTTGACATAACTATCTTAAAAAAATCACTAAAAATGACAAGGTTTCTAAGAGTTATCACGCCTCCGAACTTCGTTCTGAAACGCCGACAAATCAAAGGTCGAGAAAGGTCAATTAAGGTCAAAATTACGTAATGCAATAAGATCCTACTACAGTCAAGACTTATTATCACATACTAGCTTAATTTCGGAGATCCCGTAAGATTCCGGGATAAATGCACTCTGTTCCCTTTTATATACCCCGACGATTTGATGAATTTTCACCCGCGTTATTTTCGGTGTTCCCGCGGGAATTCCGAGACAAAAAGTGCCCTATGTCCTTTTCTGTAGGTACTTTTGACAACGTCTATGCAAAATTTCGCGATGATCGGTCGAGCCGTTACGGCGTGAAAGCGTAACAAACAAACTCCCTTTCGTATTTGGGCTTAGATAAGCAATAGTGTGTTAACCCACACTGGAGCTATTTTGAATAAATCACGAAATTGTAGCGCCATTTTGTATCAATTTTTTTTTTTACGTTTAACATTTTGTGGGTATTCAAACAATGTAATAACGCAAACGCATAATGGGGTAGAAAACTGGCAATTAGTTCCAACCTAGGGGGCGCCAAGTTAAACAAAACCCAAAAAGTTAAACAACTTTCTAAGCCTAACAAACCAAAGAATTGGATCATCGATGACGGTAGAGGTAACGCCTTGACAAACCTTGAACTGGTTTTGGAAAGATGGAGGACTTACTGTCGAGATTTATATAGAGATGATTCACGATACGATATAGACAGAATCTGGGATGGGTATGCAGAGGAGCCTGGGATTTTGCTTTCGGAAGTGGAGAACGCGGTAAGAGGTCTGAAGAACAATGCTACTGGTCCTGACGGGATATCGGCCGCCATGCTACAGAATATCGGTGCTTGTGGCACTGCAGTCTTACATCAGATATGTAACAAGATATGGAGGACTGCACAATGGCCTGAGGACTGGTTACAATCAGCAATAATCCCTCTTCACAAAAAGGGATCAACACGAAAGTGCGAGAACTACCGTACGATATCTCTGATGTCTCACGCCAGTAAGGTACTGCTCCGGATAATCAATAGTCGGCTGGCTGCTTTCGTCGACAGACAAATCCCGAGTGAACAAGCAGGCTTCGTCTCAGGAAAGGGCACTCGGGAACAAATCCTGAACATCAGACTGTTGATAGAGAAATGCCGTGAGTTCAACATCCCTATGGCTTTGTGCTTCATTGATTACGCTAAGGCTTTTGACTGTGTCCATTGGAGCTCCATGTTCGAAATACTGAGAGAAATGGGCGCCCCGGAACATCTTGTTATTCTCATACAGAATCTTTACCTAGATGGCACGTGTTTTGTTAGATTGGAAGATCAAAAATCGAAACCCTTCTCCACAGAGAGAGGCGTCCGACAGGGATGCATTCTGTCACCAAAAATTTTCAACTTGTATGGAGAATACATTATGAGAAGAGCGCTTGAGGGCTGGGCAGGAGGTATTGTTGTCGGGGGGCGCAAAATAAACAACCTGAGATATGCAGATGACACGACTGTAATTGCATCTAGTGAAGAGGAGTTAGCTGCGCTCCTTGCAAGAATTGAAAAAGAAAGTGCTAGACTCGGTCTCAAGATCAACGTCTCAAAAACTAAAGTGATGCTGGTGGATCGGGAACACAAACTTCATCCTTCACTAGCCCTCAAAGACTACGAAAAGGTCGAACAATTCGTTTACCTGGGTTCCCTCATAACGAAGGACGGCAGTTGTGCTAATGAGGTGAACCGTCGTATAGGAATGGCTAAAAGTGCAATGTCAAGCCTAGTGAAAATTTGGAGGAACAGGGGTATACGTCGAGCAACCAAAGTACGTCTGGTGCATTCCTTGGTATTTTCTGTCTTCCTGTATGGGGCGGAAACCTGGTGCCTCAAAAGTCGTGACATGAGCAAAATAAACGCTTTTGAAATGTGGTGCTGGAGACGAATGCTTAGGATACCATGGACAGCCATGAGGACAAACGAATCGATCCTACAAGAGCTCCACATCAAAAAACGACTCACCTCTCTATGCCTGGAGCGTCAACTAAGCTTCTTTGGACATATCATGCGATCACATATGCATGAGCTGGAGAAGCTGTTGATCGTGGGACAGATGCAGGGGAAGCGCTCCAGGGGCCGAATTCCAACACGATGGTGCAAGAGTATTGTAGAGGCAACAGGAGAAACTCTACAACGATCGATTGAACTGGCACAGGACAGAAGCATATGGAGACGAGTTACATATGGTCACGATCCTCATTCGTGAGGGAGCGACAAAGAAAGAGGGGGCGCCAAATGTTTGTTACACAAGATCTGTCAATCTACATAGAAACTGAGTGTATTTTTGTGGTTTTCACTAGTTAAATAAATTATGGGACGCTGTTGTAGCTTTTGATTGTGAGGAAATAGGTGTACACCAATTCCCAAGTGATTTAACATTAAGGAAAGAGTGATAAATAAATCAAGGGATTTTTTGAGGTTATGTAGGAAACATTTTAAAGAAACTGATTGTGAGACCACGTCTAGAACATACAAATACATCACGTAACTAATTTTAAGACTCAACAAAGCTAAACTAGTGCTTAGAAATTCAAAAAGGCAATAATCAGTTGTTTTAAAAGTGTTTTGACAGGTTACAAACACACAGCTCCCTCTGCTTAAAAGCTTTGCGTTTTCTTCCCCATTAAAGAACGTTCTCTTTACTCCCAATAAAGCGTTCTGTATCAATAACTTTATTTTGTAGGTTAACATCACAGAACAGTAAACAACAGATAGAAGGGACATCAACTTAGTTTAGTATGAAAACAGATGAAAAACAGTGTCGCCGGGTGATTCTCGCACACAAAACCATTCATCGTTCATTAACGTAAAGAAATTTATTAAACGCTGTATAGTTATGTTTTTACTTGGTCACAGTTTTCAAAATTCCCAGTTTTGGGAATATTGTGGTAAATATTATACTTGAGATGGCAGCAAAAGTAGTTTTGGGCACGTTAGAGCGTTTGCTCTAACTCCCTTCGCAACGGTAGCGCGCCACCCCGCCTACATGTCCTCTCTAGTTGATTTATTTGCTCTATGGTTATTGTTTATCATATTTTACAAGTTGTAGTAGTAGTAGCATTATTTTACAAGTTGCAAATCTGTCGCCGAGCACCTAACGGTGTGTTTCGGCTGTCCCACTTGAAAGCCAGTCCCCATCCCCATTCCAGTAGCCCGATTCTCGTAAATTGAAACGATCGAAAAATCGTTGCAGTTCTGAAATCGTCCTATTGAAAAACGTTTCAAATTTCCTATTCTCGTACCATTTCGATAGGATAGATACACAATAGGATTGGAGCTCGGCGAGTTCTAAACGTTTTCGTCTGGTTTTCGTAACTATTGACTTTGTTAAACCTCAGAGTAAATATACTACGTGTTAAACGTTTATTAATTTTGACGTCTAATCATTCCGAATCTATCGAGCAAATACGTCAAAAATTTGCAGAATATTTGCAGACAGCGAAAAGTTCAAATTCGATTTACGTTCGACTTTCATACGCGAATACGAATTTACGCTAAAACGACTCGTCAATCGGACTTCGATAGGATCGTTTCTACTTTAAGAAAATTTTTGTTACGAGAATAGCAAAACCCGTTTTGAGAGCTGAATCGCAGCGATATCGCTCAGATTTTATTACGAAAATTAGGCCACTGGTCGGCAACGCACCTGCATGCCTTCTGGTGTTGCAGATGTCTATGGGCGGCGGTAATCACTTACCATCAGGTGTACCACTTGCCCGTTTGCACCCTATGACATAAAAAAAAAAATCCTCGTCAACAGTAAGGATATCTGCCGCTGTCTGTACCTGGTGTTGTCGTCGTCCCTCAGCAGGGTGTGCAGGTTGGTGACGAGGGTCATCCCCGCGCCCACGCCGCCCCCGCCGCCCCCGGCGCCCCCCGAGCGGGGCAGCGCCGCCTGCAGCACGGCGCCGGCGTACTCGCGCAAATACTTCTGGAACACCCCCGCCAACTCTGCAAGGGAAGATAATAGGGATGTTGACGACTTTTGGAAATCACAATTTCTAATAAGTCCGTCAGTTAGATAATAAAAAAATTAAATGTAAATAACCTCAGAAGAAGAAAGAAACAACTGACTTGGCTGTATGGACTAAGTTTCCTTTGCCTTTATTCGAAATTACCGCGGGAAATTATTATAAGCAAAATTCCATACGAAACACGGCCTAACTGCTCAACCGATTATCATGGAATTTTGCATACAGGTTGTCAAGGGTGCAGAAAAGGATACAGGATAGGATTTATCCCAGAATTCCTTCGGGAACTCAAGGAGGTCCGGCGTACCGAGCATCGGGTCCCCGGTGGTGAGTTGCGCGCACTGCACGAGGCACTTCTTGTAGAAGAGGAACAGATCCGCGCACGACGACAGAACCGCTCCCGCCTCCGCTCCGCCGCCCGCCGGCTGCGGGGCCACCGCCGATTTGGCGTCCTTGTTCATAAACAAGATAGTGTAAAAGTGAATCGTTTGGGTTATTTTTCATACGTATTTCTATAGATATTTGGTTACACTACGGCTGCTTTATAATCACTGCTAGTGAAGGTTTTACTCGCGTTAATTTCGGAGATCCTGCGGGAATCCCGGAATAAATGAATCACTCATATGTCACTCAGGAACACTGTAGCTTTCTATCAGTGAAAGAAATTTTAAAATCGGTTAAGTAGTTTTTGAGTCTATCCATAAATACTACTAGTGGTCCTTCGAACCAGATACTACTAGTGGTCCTTCAAACCGGATATTATAATAGCAACAATGGTGAGCAACTTTCTTGCACCGACTGCGATTTATAAACTGTACTGTAAGTCTTTACCTGTACAAACTTATCCATGAGCGAGCGCAGGTTGGCGTCCAAACTGTTGATGTAGAGAGACAGGTAGGGCTCAAAGCAGCCGCCGATCAGGCCCACCCATGGGGACTTGGGGCCTACAGCGCCCGCTGGGGGCTCACTCGGGGCCTACGGAAAGATGGGCTTATATTATGTGGTTGAGGTCATTCTATGTATTATAGATCTTTGTACAAAAGTTTCGGGACTTATGTGTTCACAATCACCCAATTATGCATATACAGGGTGTTAGGTTTAACGAGTGACGTATCGCAGGAAGATTCCCGTCACCCCAATATAAAAAAAAAATTGTCTAAATTAATAATAAAACTATTAATTAATTCGTTCATGAAATTTTGCGTGCAACGAACGAATACGAATCATACCTAAAGGTCATTCACCCGCATTCACACGCATTTCTTCAAGGTTTTCTCTTTGATTTATATGGGGAATTCAACTTTTGCGATCGGGTTTTAGTCATTGACATATCTCTGTTTGATATCACGCTGTCATTAAACTAAGACTTGCACTTGGTTCAATTCCACTCACATTTTTATCGTCCGCCTCGAAAGATAACGTCTCAGCGGCGACGGAGCCCGGCTCGTCGGAGCCCAGAGCCGTGCCTGTAAACGAAATATTTTTAACAGAACAGAAAAAAACATCAGCGGTTTGTGTCAAAGAGATGTGAAATATTTGATTGGATTCTTCTTGCAAGCCGCCTTTTTGAGCTCTGACACAAAGAGTAAGGCAAACTAAGGTGAGGGTACTAGAGTGAAGGTGATGTCTCTAGAAGAATACTTAATATGTATCAGTAAATACATATAAAATGCTTTGTCCTGAATGGCTGACTGACGGATCAACGCACAGCCCAAGCCGCTGGTCGTAGAGACCTGAAACTTGGAGGGAGTGTTCTTTGTATGACGTGGGCATCCGATAAGAAAGGACTTTTGAAAATTCAACCCCTAAGGGGATGAAAAGGGATTGCAAAGTTTGTATGGAACAATACCGCGGGAACTCCGAAATTATCGTGGGTGAAACCGCGTGGGCAGCTAGTCATTTTATAAATTCATTCCATAAGTAGCGGTTCCCTACGATTTCGCTATCGTTAATTTCGGGGTTGCCGCAGGAATCCCGGGACAAAGTCCCCTATGTCATTCCCTGTACCACTGACAACGTGTATGCAAAATTTCATGATGATCGGTTGAGCCGTTAAGGCGTGAAAGTGTAACAAACAAACAAACAAACTCACTTTCGCATTTATAATATCAGTAGTAAGGATTGTATACCTGTGAATCTCTTATGGAGTAAAACTTCAAAGTTGTATGTCTTTTGGATCGCGTACAGCAGGAGTTTGACGTCGATCTCGCTGCGGCGCGACGACATCAGGTCGCTGAGCTCCGCGCGAGTCACCTGCACGCGAAACTGGCACTTATTACTATGGACATAGAGGTCAAAATTTAATTAAATTTATTTTATTGTTAAGTGAACTTACAGATACGTTCTTAAACATTGTGAACTGTAAAAGGTGTCTAAAAATCAATTAGGATATCATAATATCTACTTGCGAGAAGAATATCGAGTCTACATCGCTTCAAAACACTCTATTATCAACCTTAAAAGGAAGACATTAAGGTGCACATCACGTCGCAGAACTGACTATCCTTTCGCTCGAGACACGATCAGTTCGAAGCACTCAATTGTCAACCCTAAACCATAGGCAGCAAGGTGCACATCGCCTTGCAGAGCTTTCGGACGATCCTTAGGTTCAGAGACAAAGTCTCTTCTGTGAATTCGATTTTCAACCTTAAAACTAAAGCAGCAGACTGCACATCACCATGCAAATCTGACTATTTTTTCGCTAGACTCTGAATCATTTCTAAGCACTCGATTGTCAACTCTAAATCTAAGGCAGTAAGGTGCACATCACCTTGCAGAACTGGTGCGCGATCCTCTCGCTGAGCCGCCACTCCCTGGGGAAGACGGCGGCGAGCCCCTCCTCGAAGGCCAGCAGGTGGCGCTTCAGCCACGCGTAGCGGCGCTCCACGTGCGCCAGCCACGCGCCCTCCTGCTCCGGGGAGAACAGGTGCTGGTACTCCTGCAGGGGACGGAACATGCTCCAACTGACAAACTAACGTCGTGTCAAAATTAGGTAAGGCTAAGGCCACACTACAAAGAACTTCGCTTCTTCTTCTTTTCTTTCTTTCTTTCTTTATTTCTTTGTCGTTCCCTCACTAATGAGGATCGTGCCCATATGTCATGCGTCTCCATCTACTTCTGTCCTGCGCCAGTGAGTTTTTTGAGTAATTTATCTCAAACTGGAGAGGGACGCTACCATCAAGTTTCCACCCTGGTTGAAAAAAATCGTATTTGCCGGGCTGAGCGACGTAGAGGCCTTCTTGTCTTTATTTCTCTCTTTCTTTCATAACGCGACTCACCTGCAGCTGCATGTTGATGAACCACTTGAGCAGGTCCTGTTTGACCTTGGCGTCGAGCGAGTCGACCACCGCGCAAGCCTCCGCCAACGTCTTGTGCGACACTGTGCTCTTGCTGCCCGCTGGAGAAAGAAAAAAAGAAAGAAATTATTTACCAACAAAATAATTTAACAAATGCTTAATTAATTTTTTTTTAATAATTATTGTTGATAAAATGGTCCCGGGTCAGCATTTTAATATGTGAGAAAGCGCTGGTTTTCAGTCGGAATAGGCACGAATACATTAGTGCCCGGTATTTCGGTGTTAAAGGGCTATGTCGCAAAAATAATTGAATTGGCAACTTGACAAAAATTTTTTTAGTCTGTCGTGTTGGATAATAAAAAATATTGGACACGTATTTTTTCTTTTTTTATGTAATAAAAAAATAACGACGATACATTGAGTTGAAATTTCGCGTGACGTCACAATCCGGTGCAGTTTGTATGGGGCTTATACTGAATATTGACGTCACGAGTCCCCCACCCTAAACTTTAATGCGTTATATCTTTGTTTATTTTCATTAATTTAAAAAAGCAAAAAATACGTGTCCATTATTTTTTTTTTATTTTCTAACTGACGGACTAATTGCAATTTTGATTTTCATACCCTGGAGAGTACCCAATTGTTAAAAGAACTTGAACTATGGGAGAACTAACCGTGCCCAGTCGTTTTCACCTGCGTGATTTAGGGAATATCCACAGGAACTCTGATGAATGTAGTCTAAGTTACTCCCTCTAAACAAATTATAAGTTTTTTTTATAAGTATTGTAGTGTTTGTGTCTATAAGTAGGTAGATATAATACGTTGTCTCATGTACCCCAGAGAGGGTATAAATAAATATCGTGGGGATATATAAAGATTGTCAACATCACCCGACGGGTAGTCTGTTGTTAGGCGCGGAGCGAGTCGGACGTGCGCTCGCGCAAGGATCAGGGAGTAGTAGTGAGTGAGTGATAAACCTATACGTAGTGACGGTAAACACCACAAGTATAATATACTTTCACATGCATTCAGTAAAAACTAAAAAGCTGTTATTTTGACATTACAATCAGAAGACACTTAATTTTACTGGTGAACTGACCAGTAAAAGCTTCCTTGAAGTCGGCCAATATCTGCGAAGCGAGCTGATTGCGCGTGTTGTAAACTTGGTCGCGGAGCGCGTTGATCTCTTTTATATCGCGGTAGCATTCGAAGTGCTGCAGTACCTACGACGCAATAGGGATGTGGACTACTATTGTAAATCAAAATTCTAATTAGTCCGTCAGTTAGAAAATAAAAAAAACAATAGACACGTATTTTTTGCTTTTTTAAATAAATTATAATATACAGAGATAAAGCGCATTAAAGTTTAGGATGAGGAGGTCGTGACGTCACTAACCGCAAAACCACCATACAAACTGTCAGAATAGTGACGTCACGCGAAATTTCAACTCAATATATCGCCGTTATTTTTTGATTAAGTAAAAAAAAGAAAAAATACGTGTCCTATATTTTTTAATAATCTACAAGACGGGCTAAAAAATAAAAATTAGTCAACATGCCCATTGACATAATAATATATTTTTACATGAAAAATCCTTGCTAATATTATAGAAGGACATAGGCTACTTTTTATCCTGGAATTCCCCCGGGAACTCCGAAATTAACGCAGAAGAAACTAGGTACATTAAATTTTGCATACTACCTACACATTGTCAAGGGAAAAAGTAAAGGGTAGTAACTAGTAAGTACTTTTATCTCGGAATACATCGTCCAATCAAAAAGTTTTGCGTGACCACGTGACATGAAGATTTAGTTTTCAATGTGTGAACTGTGAACCAATGTAGCTATATACCAATGTAGAATTCACTCTAGAATTTACTCTAACAAATTCATTAAAAGCTGACTTCTCTATGAATTTTCTCACCAAATTCATTAATAGCTGGTACCTTTATGATTTACTCACCAAATTCATTAATAGCTAGTTTCTCTATGAATTGACTCACCTCCATGATGGCTTGCAGGGGCAGAACGATCTCCTTGTACTGTCTGCTCTGCGTCATGGTGCGTAGCGAGTCCACGCCGCCGACCAGCATGTGGAAGTGGTTGAGGGTGGTTATTGCTGCGGTGAGGTTAGACTTGGCGCAGTCCAGCTGTTTGATCTCCGATGTGATCTCGCGGACCATGCTCTCGCTGCGCTCGGCTTTCTTGTTTATGTCCGCCACCTTCAAGTTACGTGTGTAAATAAATATTGTACACCTGTGTCTGTGTGCATGTGTGTGCGTGTGTGTGCATATGTGTGTGCGAGTGTGCGTGCGTGCGTGCGTGCGTGCGTGCACGTGTGCGTGTGCTCCTTGACACTGAAATGGTGAACAGATTTGAACTATTTTTGTAATAAACAAAGCTTATACTCTGAATTGACACACAGGATATTTTTTAATAAGTAATGTGTTTGCCCTGAGTAATGTTTTTATTTAAAGTATGTATGTAAGTATAGTATTAGTAGCTGTGCCCGCGGTTTCACGGTTCACCCGGGTTAGTTTCAGAGATCCCGCGGGGGTATTGCGGGTATTCGGAGATAAAAGTATCAAGGGTGGGTACAGAAAAAAATAAAAGGGTAGTAAGCCCTTTATTTTTTCTGTACCTACCCTTGACAACGTTGTAGGAAGTATGCAATAGTATATTTCATTATAAGTGCGGAAAGCCTGTCATTGCAAAGAGTTCCGACATATGTCTACCCGAGCCGAGGCGCAGCCGAAGGTGAGGGTTGACAGTCGGAACTAGTTGCAATGACGGTTCCGCACGTGTACTGAACAACTATTTTTAATACAGTTGCGAAAAAAATGAAGAAAGGAGATTGACAGGGTATGGACCAAATGCTGCCCAGGAGTAGGACTACCTTGACTGAGTTCCTTGCATTGCTTTATATTGTAAAATTATTTTTTTTTCAAAATCGGTCCCGGAGAAAAAAAATTAACGTCAGTTTTGTTTGTACGTTTTACATAGTATGTATGTTCCCCGATTATTCGAAGACGACTGGACCGATTTGGAAAATTCTTTTTTTGGTTGAAAGGGTATACTTCCGAGGTGGTACCACTGTCATAAGGTCAGGATCTGATGATGGGATATTGGAGAAATGGAGGAAACTTATCAAATATTATAGGCACACCTATCAATTTTGGGTATTTTTTGAAATATTTCCTGCATTTGCTTTCGGAAAGCACCATTTAGTGAAGTGAAACTAATGATTAAGACAACAGATGACCAGCGGAACTACTCAATAATAGGTATTTCACAGGTTGCGATTCGATTACTTTAAGGTGGTTGCTGAGCAGTTTATGCCCATCACAGTGCATGTGGTGAAATGGAGCTGACAGTGTGTATCAGTAAAACTCCTCAAAAATATACATCCCTCCATCGGGAAAAGCATTTATTTATTGTTATTTTAATTAAGTATTTATTTTTACCCAATAAATAATACCTTTTTTCCCACGACTCCTAGGATGGAATTAGACGCGCTTTATTTTACTGACTACTACTACTATTAGGAACATATTGTACTATGTCTACATCCTGGGCAGCACTTGGTCTACCTACCTTCCATGCAAGTTTACTGTTTCCCAATAAATCTCAACAAAAACTTTTTTTTTTCACGACTCCTGGGATAGAATTAGGCGCCCTTTATTTTACAAAATACTACTATCCTAAGGAACATAATGTACTATGTCTACATCCTGGGCAGCACTTGGTCTACCTACCTTCCATGCAAGTTTACTTTTTCCCAATAAATCTCAACAAAAACTTTTTTTTTCACGACTCCTGGGATATAATTAGATGCGCTTTATTTTACAGACTACTACTACCCTAAGGAACATAATGTACTATGTCTACATCCTGGGCAGCACTTGGTCTACCTTCCATGCAAGTTTATTGTTTCCCAATAAATCTCAACAAAAACTTTTTTTTTTCACGACTCCTGGGATAGAATTAGATGCGCTTTATTTTACAGACTACTACTACCCTAAGGAACATAATGTACTATGACTTTATTCTGGGCAGCACTTGGTCCACTCTTCATACAAAGATTGGCATTGTCCTTTAATAAAATATCAAAAACACAACAAACTCAACTAAGTTCCAACTGTGATCAAGAGATGGCGCTAGTCGTATTAGTAATGCGAAACGTACGTTTCGCAATGCAAAAAAGTGTGTCAAAGTCGTGTCGCCATTTGACAGTTGGCAAAGAGAACGCACGAGTTCGGGAAAGGTAAACAAAAAGCTCGAGTATGTAATAGCCCACATCCCGAACGCTAAACGTCCCTGTAATACGCCACTTTTTGAGCAACTGTATTAAAAAATTTGTTGTGGTTACTTCCGCGTTAATTTCGAAATTCCTGTTAGAATTTCGGGATAAAAGTAGCTTATGTCCTTCTCTGTACCGCTGACAACGTGTGTGCAAAATTTCGTGGTATCGGTTGCGCAGTTGAGGCATGTGAAAGCGTAACAAACAAACAAACTCACTTTCGCATTTATAATATTAAAAGGATATCAGTTTTCTGGTACCCATAGCTTGAGATCTGCTTAGTTTGGGACCAGGTGGAACTGTGTAATGCAGTGGCGAAGGGTGAAATATTGAGAGGGGGAAGCCGGAAATCTACTTTAATTTCAACTTATTAAACTATTAACTGTTCCCCGCGGTTTGTCCTGCGATAAGTTCGGAGTTCCCGCGGGAATTCCGGTATAAAAGTCCTTCTCTGTATCCCTGACAACGTTCTCAACTACGGTAGAGAGAGATGTTGCGTCTGAAGGGAAGCCGGTGGGAATCGGCTTCTATGGTACCTTCACCACTGGTGTAATGTCCGTACTTAATTTTGTGTTAGTAAAATATTGCTATAATGGATGAATACATGGATTTTGCTGTCTTCATAATAAATCCATTGAAATTTGGCATTTAATAAATTCGTTGAACCATAATAGAAAAAGTTTAACCACTGTAAAATGTTTACCTGTAAAGAAAGCTCAGCAATACAAAGCTGCGCCTCTTTCAATGCCTCTTGGCCAGCTTGCCGCTGTTCGTGCTGTGCTCGCACCACCCGGCGGATGTCGTGCTGAACACTTGCAAGACGGAACTCACAGCGGGCTGCTGCACTCTCCACACCTGATAGGGACTGCTCCGTTGGAAACATACGATTTATGTATGCTACAGCGTCAAACTGGAAAATATGCCATTTATTAGTACATAGCTGTTCCCTGCGGTTTCACTCGCATTAATTTTGTAGTTCCCATGGGAATTCCGGGACAAAAAGTAGTCTATGTCCTTCTCTGTATCGCTGACAATGTGTATGCAAAATTTCAGGATGATCGGTTGAGTTGTTAAGGCGTGAAAGCGTAACAAACAAACAGACAGACAGACAGGCAGAGTTACTTTCGCATTTATAATATAAGTAGGGATGACCTTAAAAAATTTAATAATAAATTTGTTTGTTTCTTTCAATAGATACAAAATTAATGACACATCAGCTTTATTAAGTTAAGCCGAAATACAAATGGTAGAACCTTTCATCTTCATTCAAAAAAGATTTTTTTTATTATTAAATGTTGTCAAGATTTTTAGTTCTTCTTTTCTTTGCTTGCTTTGAATAGGTAAACAGTTACTCCTTATAAATCCTGTTATGTTAATTAGTTTACAAGACCAGCTAATCCAGCTATATCTGGGCATGGATATAATCAATGCAACTAACTCCACGGTCTACCTCATTTTAGTGTGTCCACAGAATCTATAGATGCGAATTAGAGCAAATTCTTGCAACAAGCGATTTGGCTGTTTCCCACCGGAAAAGTTAAATAGCCGACGTAGTCAAATATGTTTCAAAAAAGTAAAAACTATTATTTACTTCGGCATTGTCGAATTGCTCCGAGCCTCCCATTAACTCCTCTATGCGGCTGACAACGGTCTCAGGGAAATTAATTTGGACCTCAGGTCCATTGTCCTTGTCTTCTAGGATGTCACTAGTATCTATTGTATCCATTTTTTTAATTATTCATGAAAATAAACAACAAACTAAATACACATTATTTATTTACACAAGGCATAGGTATTAGGTACCACAAATTAACTAGACTTGGGTCACAAACTATTTAGAGATACTTGGGTACGTGATACGTATAGAAGAATAGATTGGGAATGCACATTGTACAACACAACACGATATTGTACGACACCGCAATGTACACTGTACAGCACTGAGGCGCGTTCCGTGGATTCGCACGAATGCACTCGAACGCGCTCGAGCGCGCTCTGTACCCGTTCTGTGGCTTGGTGAAATTTTACTCTGACAGCTGTCAGAGCGTAGTTTCACCCGTTCCGTGGCTCAGAGTGCAGCAACCAAACAACCATCTCCGAAGCAGGTTAATTTTCACTCTGACAGCTATGTATTGTTTAAGAAGTGTCAAAGTTTGCGCCAAAAACCGGATTCGTCGATAAAAATAAAAAGCTAAAAATAACAAAATACCGATTTAATCCAAAAGACAAAAACACACGTAATATTATTATTGGTTTGTGCTACCACTGATCGGTTTGAATTCGGTGACAAGCCCTCTTGGGTTGTTCTGCTCACGAAGAGCTGGTGGCAGGAGTCGACTTAGCCCATCTTCCCCCTCCATATTTGGCTTGTCACCGACTTCATACCGATCAGTGGTAGCACAAACCAATAATAATATTACGTGTGTTTTTGTCTTTTTATTTTTAGTTTTTTAGTTTTGTGTTTTTGGAAGTCGGTTTTAATTTTTTTGTTAAAATTTTGTTTATTTCTCGCTTTTAAGTGACTTAGTTCGTAATTTCTCTAAGTTACAATAGCCTAATATCAACTGCTCATCACCTTTTACAAAATATTGCTATTCTCGACGCAGGGACGTTAATTGTTGAGGAGTTCTCCTGGTACATCATCATCAGTTCCACTTCACCATATACATTGTGACGGGCATAAATTGTTTAGAAACCATATTAAAGTTAACGATTTGGAACCCGTGAAATACCCATTATTGAGTAGTTCCGATGACCATCTGTGGTCTTCATCATCAGTTCCTCTTCTTCAAATTTTGCTTTCCAAAAGCAAATAAACGATTTACTATCAAAAATACCCAAATCGCTATAGGTGTGCCTATAATTTTTGAAGAGTTCCCTCGATTACTCCAAGATTCCATCATCAGATCTCGACTTGGTGACAATGGAATCAATTTGGGAGTATCCCCTTTCAAACAAAAAAACAATTTTTTAAATCGCTTCAATCGGAACCCGTGAAATACGTATTATTTTGAGTTGTTCCGATGACCACCTGTGGTCTTCATCATCAGTTCCACTTCTTCCAATTTTGCTTTCCGAAAGCAAATGAACGATTTACTATCAAAAATACCCAAATCGCTATAGGTGTGCCTATAATTTTTGAAGAGTTCCCTCGATTTCTCCAAGATCCCATCATCAGATCCCGACTTGGTGGCAATGGGACCTAATTGGGAGTGAACCCTTTCAAACAAAAAAAGAATTTTTCAAATCGGTCCAACCATCTTCGAGTAATCGGTGAACATACATAAAAAAAAAAAAAAAAAAAAAAAAAAAAAAAAAAACATACATACAATCGAACATAGAACCTCCTCCTTTTTGGAAGTCGGTTAAAAAAGAAATAAATCGGAGTTCTCACAAACAAAGGGGAGGTGTCGTTGTCACAAAAAGTTTATAATTGGATGAAAAACAGTCTTATTTGCAATGTGAGTTGAGAGAAAACAAATGGTGCCTGTATTTTGAGGTGTGCGTTCGTGCGTACACGTGTGCGTTCCGTGGGTTTGGGCACAGTTGTTCGGTTAAAATTTCACTCGTTTGAGTTGCAACGATCGAGTTGTTTTTATAACCTTAAAACATTTGGAATTTCAGGCGCCATTTGTTTTCTCTCAACTCACATTGCAAATAAGACTGTTTTAAGGTGTAACCTCATGCAGCCGCTCGACGCTCGTTTGCAGCGATAAATCCACAGAACACACAAAATCTGGTCACATTTGGTCACGTGACTTATTGTCGCCGCGTCAAAAACACCCCGGTGCAACCTCATGCAAGCCGCTCGACGCTCGTTTGCAGCGACATGTCTGGTTACGTGAACCTATTTTGAATTTCCCGCGACTCAAAAGATGCGATAGGCAGGTAGTCGCTCGTCGCTCGTGTGCAGCGACTTATCTGCACGTGTCCCTATTTTAAATTTCCCGCGACTAAAAAAAGTAGCAATAAGTCGCCGGCAGCAAAATCAGTGTACTGTGTGATGATGGTTCCTGGCCGGACCACGGTATGGAACAGAGTTTTTACGCTGGCACAAATTAATTATTTTTATTGTTCCCTTTTGTGCCACTAATTCCAGGAATTTATGCCTTCTCGTTCTGGAGTTACAAGAGTACGATTGTGATCGGGCTGCAGGGAATCCTAGTTTCTGGCCCGATTACGATACGGAACGGAGATTTTTTGTTGAAAGATTACATTATTTTAATTGTGCCTTTTAGTGCCACCAGTCCTAGGAAAGTGTGCCTTCTGGTTCTGGAGTTACAACTTACAAGAATACGACCCAACCATGGCTCGGAAATGAGATTTTTTTTGAACAAATTAATTATTTTAGTTGTGCCTTCTAGTGCCACTAATCCCAGGAATTTTTGCCTTCTGGTTCTAGAATACCTAACTATAGTACGAGCCTAATCTTTACAATAGCTGTTCCCCGCGGTTTCACCGCGTAGTATGCGAAATATCAATGTAGTTTCTTCTGAGTTAATTTTAGAGTTCCCGTGAAAATTCCGGGATAAATAGTAGCCTATGTCCTTGTCTGTACCCCTGACAATGTGATGATCGGTTAAGCCGTTTAGCCGTGAAAGCGTAACAAACAAACAAACAACCTCACTTTTGCATTTTTAATATTAGTAGGATTAATTTGTAAATATTTCCATTGACTTTGATAACAGTGCCCTAAAATATTTCAATACTCATTACAATTCTCTTCATCGCAGACACAACAGTGTTTAGAAAGCAATGTCTCACGCGTGGATCGATTGTAAACTTTCACTCATGTTAGTTTAGGCTTTAAAGAGCACGTACCCAAGGTCGTACAATTATTAAAAAAAAAACAAGTGAACTGACAAAGACTCACCAATGCATTTCAATGTAAATACTTCAAAAGAGAAAATTACTACTGTATTGGCTGTATGGACTTAGTTTCCTTTGCCTTCCCCATTGGGGTAAATTTAACAAAAAAGAAGACCGAGTGGTACCTACTCAGAAGAATGGTACCTACCTTAGTTAATTTGTGGTACCTACCTACCTCACCTACCTAGTACCTATGTTTTTCGATTGTTCTTTTATAAGTAACTAGCTGTCCCGCGCAGTTTCACCCGCGATAATTTCGGAGTTCCCGCGGGAATCCCGGATTACAATATAGCCTATGTTACTCAGGGATAATGTAGCTTTCTAATGGTGAAAGAATTTTTGAAATCGGTCTAGTAGTTTTGAAGTTAAATCGTAACAAACAAACAAAAAAACAAATCTTTCCACTTTATAATATTAGTATAGATTATCACAATCTTAAAAAGTTGGTTGATTTAACAATCATAATATATTATGAATCTATTCCACATGAAGTTTTTGTATCTTAAGTTCTTTTATATATAATTATCACAATCTTAATAGGTTTATTGATTTAACAAACATATCAACATATCTAGTCAACATGAATAGTTTTTGTATCTTCAGTCACAATCTCAAAAGGTTTATTAATTTAATAATCATATATTATGAATCTAGTTAACATGAAGTTTTTCTATCTTCAGTTCTTTTATAAATAATTATCACACTCTTAAAACGTTTACTGATTTAATAATCATATTATGAATCTAGTTAAAAAATAGAACTTTGTCTTAATGACGGGACAATTTATACAAATAATTCGTTAAACAAAACAAGAAGATCCAGTCAACAAATTAAGTGTCTGATGCAAATCTCGTGACATTTTTTGAGCACCAAATTCAAAATCTCAATGACAGTTTCCATTCTTTCCGACGGTGGTAATTGTCACAAGTTAAATCCCACCCCAAGTAGGAATCCATCGACATCATCCATTGTGGTGGTGGAGGTGGTTCAGGCACTGGATCTTCTCAGGAAATTGCATCAACAATGGTTCAGAACAACCATTGACTCATCCACTCCTTTCTCTCTAATGGAACATCTTCTTATCTTCTCACTTCGACTGAATACCTGAATTTTTTAAACTCAATTACAATGATAATTCTTATTAAAACCTAGCTGTGCCTCGCGGTTTCACCCACGATAATTCCGGGATTAAAAGTACCCTATGACCTTCTCTGTACCCCTGCGTATAATATGCCACAAGTGAATGCCAAATTTCATCCAAATCCGTTCAGCCGTTTTTGCGTGATTGAGTAACAAACATCCACACTTTCAGATTTATAATATTAGTAGGATAGAAATGTCGACAAAATTTTGAAAATATGTTAGAATTGAGTTGAATTGGTTACCTTCCTCATTATCGTGTTCGTAAACACTTTCGTCTACATCTACGTCACGCTCCTCTTTCTCATCGATATGCCGGCTGACATCACTGCTTGTTGTACATGAAATAAGACATAAAGTCGTAAGTTCTGTAGATAATCCTGAAATTTATAACTCTGCACAAACTACTTAGAGATTTCACTGCTAGTTTTCACATTCAAGTTATCTTTGGCTAATCAATTAATTATAACTTAATTACTGTTTTTATATTGTAAGGTGATATGAAATAAACGACAACAACCGTATCAAAAACAAAATATTAAACTGAGACATTAATATGACAACAAAACTGCTAGGTAACAAAAAAGGTGGTTCGAAATTAACATACACTTTAATCTTGATAAAACTGTACAATGAGGAAACAAAATTATCGTTTAAACGTTTATGATTCTTTAATTAAATGTTTTAATATGTTTACCTCGTCTGAATCCATTGTTTACCTAGATAAATTAAATAAATCGTTGCAGCACCAGAAGTCAACTCACGCCCAGCTCACGCCATTTCCCAAATACCAGCGTCCCAGCGCGGCGGGCAGCGACAAAGCTGAACATTTTCAGCTTTGTCGCCACATCGATTTATCGCTGCCACAGACGTATAAGAGAACATACATACGTCGCTCCAAACGAAACCTCATAAAAAACGAGCGACGAGCGACATAGCTCAACATTTTCAGCTTTATGACTGCCGCACCTTTTGAAACGCGGGAAATTCAAAATGGTGTCACGTGACCAGACATGTCGCTGCAAACGAGCGTCGAGCGGCTGCATGGGGTCGTACCCTTATTTTTTCTTTTCCCGAAATTTTCATTCTAAGTTATTAAAAAATTAATTTGAAATGTTGAAAATTTAAAAAGTTCATGTCAGGATGAACATATACATTTCCTTTGCCCCACTAAAAAAAATCGAGAATAACTTTGTCTGACAGAATAAAATTGACACTTGACACTTGACATTTTTTAATTTAGGTGTATACGGTGAGCGAAAGGTATTTACTGTGTACATCCTAACTTTGGACCTCACGAAGTTTTTGTTGAATATTTCGTTAAATAAGTAATAAAAAAGGTCTAAAAAATGTGTGCGGTGATATTTAAACAAATATCTCGAAATGGTTTTCGATTAAAAGTACCTATTTAAAATTGAAAGGCGACACTGGATTTCATGGCCTAAGCTTCGTGCTCCGTTTATATTTAATACAATGCACGTAGTTTTTAGTAATTTTTGTTTCAGCAGCAGAGTTTATAGGGATCACACCTATCTGGGTAAACTAGTAAAAAAAATCATCTAAACCCTTTTTTAACAAAGAGAACTTCTCAAAGTCATTGATAATATTGATATGGGGGATTCAACACTAACAATAATACCAATAATATTAAAGGTAGTGTTTATTTCTAAAATCACAATTACAACAATCACAGAATCAGACTTTTGTTATCCATTTTAATTGGCAGCTATATTTTAAAATGCTTAATACTAATATTGCTGTAACAAAAATTTTTCTTTTCCTTATGACTAATACAACTACTTAATTAATAGGCATTACAATTTAATAATCACAGAATCAGATTTTGTTATCCATTGTATTTATTTGGTACCTACTTTGGTATATTACTATGCCTTAGAATCAATAATTACCTTATATGAAAGAGATTTTAATATGAGTTTAGGCATGTCATGGCTCCTTTTAGATCTTGCTAATCAAGCAGACGCTGCTGATAATCGTCGACGACGAGCCGAAATGCGTATATTAGCTAACAAACCTTTTCAAATGACGGAAAAGGATTTTCAGAAGACAATCGCCTCAGCATATCATTGGTCAATCATTGGTCAAAGACTAGTGCAAGAATTAAGCACAGTAATACTCATATTTACTCTGAGGTAATACCTCATGAAAAAAGATCTGACGCTTTATCAGTCGAAAATAAAGTAAGCCATATTATGTACCTATTATTTCTTCTATTGAATTGTGAATGGGTAATAAAACCCATGCCAAATTATCTTCTTCTTGTTTAATAATGGCGTCTATAATTATAATTTGCCAATGACAATGTTTCATTAGTAAAAATCTCTTCATCTAAAACGCCAATGAC
This sequence comes from Zygaena filipendulae, assembly GCA_907165275.2. Lineage (NCBI taxonomy): Eukaryota > Metazoa > Arthropoda > Insecta > Lepidoptera > Zygaenidae > Zygaena > Zygaena filipendulae. Next base: position 4,668,935 of record OU015677.1, on the reverse strand, counting down.
AATGTTAGATCGTTCCTCTGAGATAGTTCCCCAATTTAAAACATGGTTCTCTTCCTTTCTCTTCTGAGGTTCTCTTCACAAATTAATAAGACTTATGTTCTCTTGCAGTTCATAGATGCTGAAAAGCTTAATTATGATCTGAAAATCTTTCTGATCTGAAAATCTTTAGACATATGTCTAGTTAATTTGTGCTGAAAACTGACTGAAGACACAACAGACAAAAACCAAGTTTGGCAATGACATACTCAATATTTGACTTGACACGTAAAATATTACCATTTTCTAGGACCAAAGAAAATTTCAATAGTTTGTATCATCAAATTAATTGGCAATTTATGTTCCAAGTATTGAAATATCTGTGAAATGAGTTTTGATGTAAGAGTATGGTTTAAATTTTGTAAAAAATCAGGTTTTCCTATATTTTTCTCCAAAATAAGTACTTTGGTACGTTTGGTGGCAATCATGTGGCAACATTATAAATATAACAAAGTCAATGGCTCTAAGGGCTAGTACTCACGGAGCCGTAATAAACGTTTAACAAAGTCAATAGTTACGAAAACGTTTAGAACTCGCCGAGCTCCAATCCTATTGTGTATCTATCCTATCGAAATGGTAGGAGAATAGGAAATTTGAATCGTTTTTCGATAGGACGATTTCGGAACTGCAACGATTTTTCGATCGTTTGAATTTACGAGAATCGGGCTACTGGTGAGGTTTCTAAACGCACGTAGGCCGTAGCCCATTTTTTTTCTTTGACACTTGACAGCCTTAAGTCTAGTTAATTTGTGCTTGTCAGCTGACTGTCAGCTGAAGAAGTCGGCCGTTGCCCGTCATAGTACGGGAGCCCAAGAGGGGATTAGTGGATTTGCTACCTCCACCAAATATAGGCCCTCTACACTGGTGGGTCTGTCCAGCCCCTTTCCCAATTACAGCACTAAGCGGCATTATGCGGCATAATGCTCAACGTTGAATGTTTCAACTATAGCAACGCCTCGCATAATCGAGCAGTTCAAATAGTACTGCTTTCGCGTGATGCGTGCAAATACCCAGGTCCTCATCTTTCCTGGATTGGATAAACGGAAAAAAAAATCAAGTAACGATTAGTACCTAAACAAGTTACCAGTGTTTTTTTTTTAAATAATAAATGTTTTTTGCTTTCCACCAGTGAATGAAAAAACACCATAATTACCTTATTTTGTTTGTACCTCCTAATTCTCGTCAGAGAGTATTATTTTCTTTGCTCCTAATCTTCAAAACCCAATAGGTCCCAACGATGCTCGTGTGAATCCCTATTTAGCATTAGTATCTCCCGTACTATCAGGCTCAACTCTAGGTTTGTATCCCATCAAAAACATAAATGTGAAAATGGAAGCCAAAGTTCAGTATTAGCTTAAGCTTAGTTGTCGACTTCGCCGACAAAAGAATTGATATCTAAATAGGTGCCAAGTTCTGTAGATAATCCTGAAATATATTCAAAGGAGCATAGAACTTGGCTAGTTTTCACACACCAGTTATCTTATATTTGGCTAAAAACTATAGTATAAATATTTTTGATATTGGCTTGTTTTTAGCAGCAAACTAAATATTGAAGGGGTGAGATCTATTGACCTTACAGTATAAAAACAGTAATTTGCTCATAATAATATAAAAAAGATACATAATTTGACTAGCTAAAGATAACTTTAATGTGAAAACTAGCCGAGTTCTATGCTCCTTTGAATATATTTCAGGATTATCTACAGAACTTGGCACCTATTTAGATATCAATTCTTTTGTCGGCGAAGTCGACAACTAAGCTTAAGCTAATACTGAACTTTGGCTTCCATTTTCACATTTATGTTTTTGATGGGATATCACTACTTTTTGTACAGAAATTACTAGTAGGTATTAGGTACTTGTTTATAATAAAATTAATACCAAATGGTCTCTGTTAATCTATTGTATTTCAATCTGTTTACGGGGTAGTAAGTATCTACTGAAACTAATATGTTTGGATTTAAAACAAATCAAGGTTGGTATTCGAGGGAATACCAACTATGTAAAGACCATAACACATAAACATATACATAAATATTTAAAGACCATAAAATCCAAAGACCGGCTGTCATCAATTTTGATTGATGATTCTTACATTACAGGCAGAATAAGTAAGGGTTCGTGTAATATTACACACAGTGCTGCTCGCCAGTTGTCAGCTTGAACTCGGCTTAACATGCTACAGCGTGTCTAGATTCAATAGATAAAATAATAAATAAAACAAACACGAATAAAAATAGTTACATTTATAATTAAAACGTATTTTGCTTACATTTAAAGAAAACACCGCATGCAGTAAAATAGTTTGGAGACATGACACTACAACTCTTGTCGACAGACACCACCACCATAAACGATTATTTTTTTTTTCCCCTGATCCTGCATCGCTCCTATCGCGTGACGTACTAACGAGTGAAGAATCAGAGCTTCTATTTGAGAATACGTGATTCATATTGACATGTTTATGTGAAATAGTTTTTGAGTTATGACGGGGTCAAAAGTTACACACGGTGCTGCTTGCCAGTTCTGTTAGCCTGAACTTGGCTTGACACGCTACTGCGTGTCTAGATATATAGGTCACAATATTATTGTATATTAACAGAAATGGATAAATGAATCGGAAAAGAAAAACTTTTTACAGAAATTATTAGTAGGTACTTATTATTCATAATAAAATGGTTTTTGTCAATTTAGTTTATTTTCCTACGTTTCCGTGGTATAACTGTCTTTTTTGTGGTTTCTGTATTTTCTTGGACGTTTAAAATGTTTGAGTGAATTGCCCATTCAGTATCCGGTTTTTTTTTTTACGCGTTTTCTGTTTATAGTTAATTTGACCAAGTCAGGGCGGTATAACGTGCGCAGGCGGTTGTACTCTACAAAAGAGCTCTCTTGTACCTTGATTTCACTTGGATCTAAATTGATAAGATGTACTCCATCTAAGGTTTTAACTCTGGAAAGTCCAACGTAAATGATTAGGTGTAACGTAAAAGTGTCACCCACCAGTAATTCTATTGTACGATTCATTGTACAATGTAGGTACCTACGTAGTAAATAATTAATATTTAAGACGATCAAGACGAAGACGACACTAAAAGAATACACTAGAAGACCCGGTGAACTTCGTATCATCTACAAGACAACCAAGTGACACTATTTTTTATTTCTAAAATGATAAAAGAGATCGGACTTCACTTCATCAATTCTTTTGCGACAAGTCAAAATCAAAGTCATAGTCAAATCGTTTAATCAAAGAAGGATGGCCAAATCGGACTCGATACGAAACAATGGTGTCCATATATGATATATATATGAAAAAAATCCTTATTTTTTAAGATTTAAGAAAACACAAAAAATATCTCTATAAGTAGCCACAAAAAAAAGATATCAATTTATTTGTGTTTTTGTAACTTCTACGACATCATGTATGTGGTTTCAGAACGCATCTATTGACGATTCATTTCGCGTATGACGTGACTTAGTATTCAAAGACTATAATTATTCACGTTTTTCTGAATAGTTTTACTAGATAGTTATGTAGGCATTAAATCAACAACTGTGTGTGCATTCTTGTCATAAAAAAAAATTATGTAGGTTCATAGTAAGTATAAGCATTTTGTTCAATTGCGTACATCGGAACGTCATTTGTCTTTGACAAATTACTAAATCTGTGGTCATCGAACCGCGCCAGTGATTGTCATTTTGATTTGATTGGCAATTGACATGACACCCGGCAATCACGCATTTTAATCGCTTGACTTGCTGTTCTATTTTGAATTTCCTTTGTCGTATTGACCTAGGCATTTTTACGGACTGATCACTACCACTTGTGACTACATTATTTCTATGCTAACTACACTTTTCGGTCGGGTAAAAGGTAGTTGTTGATTCTAACCTCAAATGTATTGTGGATTTTACGATGTTATTTTAAAAAATTGTGGCTATTTAGATATGATTTTTAAACGGGATGGTATTTACAACATAAAAACAAATCAATCTAACTATAGTTTATTTTAGGACATGAAAAATAAAAGTCAAGTCCAGCTCCTATAGAAATTTTGCCATTGTTCTTTGGCCAATAATGTGTATCTTATTGACGTCAATAAAATTACAGTTATTATGACAGCAGCCAGCACCCATAAAATATCCACCCTTCACAGCTTCCTAGCGCTATGGCTGAAGAGAAAAAGCTGCGCAACAAACTCCAGTAGCACGATACATTACGTCACCATGCACATAAAGGAGCATATTGAGGACTTAAGCCTCCAAGAAGTCGAACTAGAATCGCAGCTATTGAAGCATCTTCCATAACTTTGACTATATCGGCTAAATCTTGCACGGTGTATGTAGCCGAGGGAGCTATGAGGACTTTATAAAATCAAAGGGCTTTATAAAAATATTATCAAAATTTTAATAGGGAAAAACTAATAGGATTACAAGGGGCTTATGTCAGCAAGCAACTTAAAAATTATGACATTCTGTATATAAAAATTAAAAATAATACAAATTATAAATAGCCAGTACTTAATGGTTGGCAACATTCTCCCCCTTCGTGACAAAAAACCTTAAAGAAACTTAAAATTATTATCAAAAACAAGAACTTAAATTGGTCATTCGAAGTAAAAAGGAGGATAAAACAGAAAACAAAGAAAGAACAGACATAACAAAAAACAATCATAACAAAAAACAAGTCACTATTCGCGTCTGTCTGTTTGTCCACTTAGTCCTCCTAAACATTAAGGGAATTAGAACAAGTAATTACAAATCAAAACAGAATTTACAACTATCTAATTGAACAAGTAATTACAAATAACAAGACAACATTTACAAAATTTACAAATACTTAATTGAACAAGTAATTACAAATTACAAAACAACATTTACAAAATTTACAAATACTTAATTGCCATCAACCGGCAATCGCACCACCTTTTTTGCCGGCCGCTTCAAGGATCCTGCTGCTGTTGTGACCTCTACTACTCGTACCGTGCCATCTTTGCCTGGGTACACCGTAGTTACTCGACCCTTGGGCCAAACGCCACGAGGAAGATTGTTATCAACTATAATAACGATGTCTCCTACTTTGAGATTACTTCGATTGGCAGACGTGGAGCGCTTCGGAATCAGAGTGGGTAGGTATTCTCGCAACCAGCGTTTCCAAAAATGGTCAGAGAGTCGAAGAACTTTTTTCCAGTCCTCTCTACTGACGAGGTCTCTGTCCGTTAAAGTGGTGGGGAGAGTCGCTCCAGAAGAAGAACCGAGCAAAAAATGATTTGGGGTAATAGCCTCTTCTAGGGCATCTGTGGATACGTAAGTCAGAGGGCGACTATTTATCAAGCCTTCAGCTTCAGCCAGTAATGTGACGAATACCTCATCTCGTGGTTTTCGTTCGTGAAGCGTTGTTTTTAAGGCGGCTTTTACTGACCGCACTAGTCTCTCCCAGGCGCCCCCCATAAATGGTGCTGCCGGTGGAATGAAGCGCCACTTAATCTCAGAGTTGGCTGCAAAGTCTGTAACAACTGGACCGTACAAATTTCGAAGTTCTTTACTTGCTCCCACGAAGGCAGTTCCATTGTCGCTCCAGATTTGAGACGGGATGCCACGTCGAGCAATAAAACGTCGTAATGCCATCAATGCGGAGTCAGCAGAAAGACTGTGCACTACTTCTAAGTGAATGGCTCTGGTAGTGAGGCATGTAAATAAAGCTACGTAGCGCTTCTCTGACCGTCTTCCCACACTGACTGAAACCGGGCCAAAGTAGTCTAATCCCAAACATGAAAAGGGTCGACAATGATGAGCCAATCGAGCAGGGGGTAGATTTCCTACAGACGGATTACAAACCGTGGCTCTCCTATTTTTACAGTATTGACATTTATGTACAACCTCACGAATTAAGCTTCTCAGACGAAAAATGTGATATTTTTGGCGCAACTCATTTAACACTGTCTCATTGTTTGCGTGCGCAGCTTTGCGATGATAATGCATAATCAACAAATGTACTATAGCATTATTTCCGTCGAGAATTATTGGATTTTTAGTGATCTCTTCTACGCCTTGTGTTTCTCCGATTCGTCCGGTCATTCGCATCAGTCCATCACTTCCAATGTTTATTTCAAACCCTCTGAGTTTACTTCCTCGGGGCAGGTCGGCACCTAAACGTAGTTTTTCAATTTCTTCGGCGAAAGCTTCCATTTGACACGACAAAAATATATGTAACCGGGCAAGGTCAATATCTTCTGCCGATAGCGAGATGTTGAATGGAGTGCGATTGCCAGAAGGATTTAAGTGGAATAACAAAATTTTACCATGCAACCATTCTACTTTGTTTAAATCTAAACCTTTTTTACTAACTGCCTTTAACCTCAGTATTCTTAAATATTTATGACATAAAGCCGTAGATCTCAGAAACCGTATCCAAGAGCTAAATCTACTTGGTAGAGGTACTATTGGAGTAAAATAGAATACCGTGTCATTATTAAAAATTCTATGAAAATGAACATTATTTTTCAGCTTTAATTCTGAAATTTCGAAACTATTAGTGGAAACCGAGTCACTAGGCCATTCAGTTGGTGGCAAATATAGAAAACTCGGACCTTGAAACCATCTGTCGCTAAAGGAAGGAGACCCTGAGCTAAAACGCGTAGCATCATCCGCCACATTATGCAAAGTTGGCACCCAGCGCCAATCGTTAGCGGACGAAATTTCGATTATCTCCCCCACTCTATGTGCGACAAACGGTTTAAAGTTACGGGCATCATTTTGTAGCCAACAAAGCACGTTCTTAGAATCACACCAAAAATATGTTTTAGATGGCTTGTGATCAACTGCCTGTCGTATCGAAGCTGCAAGGCGTGCTGCCATTAAAGCGCCTTGGAGCTCCAAACGAGGGATAGAGACAGATTTTGTAGGAGCTACACGAGCTTTGCTGCAAATTAACGAGATTTTGATGCCATTATCTGGGAATACGTAACGCCAATAGGCTACGGCCGCGTAAGCACTTTGACTTGCGTCACAGAAAACGTGTAGCTCAGGTCTAAAATTTTCTAGGTCGGGGCATGTTCTTTGCATATACCATCTTGGGATTTCCAAGTTGGTAACAGCAAGAACATCGCAAAACCATTGTTTCCATTTGGAAGCATCGTCTTCCGACACTTCATGATCCCAATCTAACTTTTTTCTCCATAAGTCTTGGAACAGTATACGGCCCTTGATTGTGAGCGTTGATAACAATCCTAAAGGGTCAAAAATGCGCATGATTTGTGATAACAGAGTCCGTTTAGTAAACTTACTAGGAATTTTGAAAGAGGTGCTCAAATTGAATCCTATTGAATCCTTACGTGGATGCCAAATAAGACCTAGTGTACGAACACTCTGGGGAAAATTACCTAGATCTATGTTTCCTTCATACTGTCGCAAATCAGGCGGAATAAACTCTAATGCTGATGGGAAATTTGAAACCCAGGCGCGCATCACAAACCCTGCCTGTGCATGAATGAAAACTATATCACGAGCAACATTTGCCGCGGCCTCGACGCTTCCCCAAGATCCCAAGTAATCATCCATGTAATGATTATCCAAGATAGCTCTAACAGCATCTGGATACTGACTTTGATAATCCAGGGCGTTCTTATTTTTTACGAACAACGCGGTGCAGGGACTTGAGGCGGCTCCAAAGATCATGGAGGACATTCTGAAAGAGGTAACCGGTGAATTTGGCGTCTCACGCCATAAGAATCGTTGCGCATCCCTGTCCTGCATTCTTATTTTGATTTGAGGGAACATCTCACAGATATCAGCGGAGAGCGCAACCATTCCCTCGCGAAACCTTAATAATATATGTAGTAGATGAACGTTGTACTATACTACTTACTTGGGACATCTTTTAGACTAATCGTAAATACCAATAATATCGGCTCCATGCGCACGCGGTCTCAGCACTGTACTTACACACCACACTCGTCTCTCGGTCGGTAACGTACTAACTTTTGAGCCCGTGCGAAGGAGACGACAAGTGCATGCTTATTTCTTACTCGCATATACTACATCCCTTCCTTATTATTTTATTAGTTAATTAATTAATTACTATACTTCGTTACTTCTATACCTTCATTTTTTCCACTCTTATTACTCCTCAGTAATTTCGAGTACGTCAACACTTCCCTCGCTTCCTCAATACAATTTTCCACTCTTATTACTCCTCAGTAATTTCGAGTTCGTCAACGCTTCCCTCGCTTCCTCAATACAATTACATTTAATAACAATAGTTATCATTTTACCAACTCTTTGGCCTTCATTTTTCCACTCTTAGTAATTATCTTACTCTTAGTAAGTATCTTACTTCTTTGCCTTAATTTTTCCACTCTTAGTAATTATCTTACTCTTAATAAGTATCTTACTTCTTTGCCTTCATTTTTCCCTGTTATCTATTAGTGATCAATAACTCAGAGGTCTCCTTCTCAGTTTCCGTAGGTACCTGGATTTATTAGACCCCTCAATCACCCTTCAATTTTTTTTCTTTTTTTTTTTTTTTTTTCATCTTTCTGAATTTCCACATCTCTACTCATCTCTAATTTCGCCGTATATGAACTTTTTGATGTAAACCTTCTCACCCGTTCCTAAATCTATCTTTGGTTTTAATTTTTTCTGTGCATCATGTTTCTTTTTCCTTTTTTTTTTTTTTTTTTTCTTTCTCTCTACATCTTTCTTTCTTTCTTTCATGTATTTTCTTCTTCTTCTTCTTTCTTTTATATCTTGGTCTCTATATAAATGCTCTAGAGGCTAGAATATTATATTATCGGAAATGTATCTGTCTCTAAATTTTCGCTATGACTAAATATTTCAGAAGAGATTATTTCCACGTTCTTTTTTTTTCTATTTGGAACATCTTACGTTATTTAATGATGTTTCTGTTTTGGCAGTCTACTTCTCCGTTCTGTTAAAGTCAGTCAAAGTCAGCCACTAACGTATAGGTACAATGATTCAAGCGTGTGTCTTTATCACGGCAGAAGACTGCAAATTCTTCATTTTTTTTTTTTTTTTTTTTTTTTTTTTTTTTCCGTTATTCTTACAAGGAGTACTAAAACTAAAAATCTGTTTCTTTTCGGCAAACTCTGGCATATCACTTAGTATAACTGCCTTCAACAACTTGAAATCTGCTTCCCCATTATACCTATGGATCATCTAGTAATTCTTCCAAATTGTGCCTTAAAAATTTTTGTAATAGTTCACTTGTGGTAGTCATATTCAGAATCTATTTTATGACATAATTTAGTAATCCCATAAAACTCTGTAGATCAGATACCGTACTCTGTAGATCAGATACCGTTTTAGTTGCTGTAGATATTTTCTTGTATCCTAAAAAGTAGGTAACTATGTAGTTACATAAAGTTATGCTTGTCTTGTTTAGTGAGTTTTTTTTTTTTTATATCATTTTGTGCTTTCATAAACACATAGAATATTACATTCTCTGTCTCCTTGACATCATCCCAGGTGTTTTCGGTAACAAGTTATGTTCATATAGAGAATCAATTAACATATTTGTAACATGTTTATTTGCGTTCCTCGACCCAAACGAGTCACTGTTTAGTCAATTCCTCCCTCACTCCCTCACCCGAGACTTAGTCTTCATTTTCCATATAGAATAGGATAGAATGTACTTTATTGTATACCAGAATAATGCTACAGTGTGTTAACAAAACAAAAACTTATAAATAAACCAATTGTTTAGTGTATAAATATGTATATTTTTTTTTTTTAAATATCTTTCGCCTTTCATCATCGTTCTTCCTATTCAACGTCTGGGCTTTACATTTTAATTTAAACGTCGAACTTTCAAGTACCTGTCCACTGAGCAAATAATCACTACGTTTTAAGGAAAGGGCACTTCCATACTAATCGCTGATCCGATCTATGAAAGCATTTTGTGCCAACCCTACCAATGCAATGTATGACGCGGCCATAGAAATTTGGTTAAGTATTCCAATGTTGGTAAAAAGTTCGCGCATAAATCCATAGTAACTTTTGGTTCAAGGGAGTGTCGCTGGCCTGTACCTATCTTTTCACGGTTTTTCAATTTTCTATCTTTTCACGGTTTTTCAATTTTCTATCTTTTCACGGTTTTTCAATTTTTTCACTATTTGACAAATCAATCAAACTTTCACATTTGGAACCCGCTTTGCCATTGTCCAATTTTAACATAATATTGTCTTTCGCTTTCCTTAATTTTTTCAAACACCTTATGTCCTTACTTTTTTTTTTTTTTTTACTAAACTTTTAATTGTCGGCTAATAAGTCCTACTGCAATTCCTTCAGCTATAATATAATGTAGGGTCATATCCCTGACTTGATAATAAACTTATAGAGATGTATAAATCCATCTGGAGTACATTTTCCATTCTGTCATATTCTGCATCATTCCATTTTATCATCTTCCGCATCATCAAATCGGCATTTTGCAGTTTCTTCCCGCAGTTTTACTAATTTTTTTTTTAATTCATCTGTTTTTCAGCAGTTTATCAACCAGATCATCCAGATTAACGCGACCTTGCGGTATATATTAAATTTCCTGAAATTCAATCCCTCTTCGGTGTTACAACTGGCCGCTTTAAATTTCATTATTTACTTCTGTAACTTCCAGGTAATATATAGACTTAACTTCCCTTTTCAGTGTATTGACATTAAATCTGCGTCACCTTTCCAGTCAAATTATTCAAGTAAAGTCATTGCCATGAGTTATCCTTCTGTTAACCAAGACAACTCTGATTGTGGCAGGACACGGAACGGACGCCATCCGCTTAGTTATACTTCATTATATCAAATCATTTAAGTACTGACCAGGCATCCTGACCAGGCATCGTCTGCTTAGCCCCACTAGCCTCATTTACATCAATTTCAAGGTACTGAGCAGGCATCATCTGCTCAGCCCCCCCACTGGTCCTCGTCATGTCATCGTCATATTCATCTTTATCAAGCTACTGAGCAGGCATCATCTGCTCAGCCCACTTTGGTTCGCGTTATAATACCATAATATGCAGGTATATTATTAATTTATTTATATATTTGATTTAATATTATTAATACGCTCTAATTTACTAGATTTACATATAAATCTATGAACTTCAAACGAACATTCACTGTAGATATATATTTACAAATTTACATGTGCATCTCGGATACGGCTACAACGATCCGGGTAGAATCTTGTACGACAAGGCATGAACTTCAAACGACCATTAATTTCTTGTATATGTATAATAATCCCGGATACGGCTTCAAAGATCCGGATAGCATATTGTACAAGACAATTTTTTTTTTTTTTAAACGTGATTAGGTATAGGTACGCCAAAGCTCAGAGTAATAATATATACTACGGCCAAAGCCTTCCTTTTATAACGACATGATCCATGAAAGACGTGCTCCTGGCGCCAAACACAATATTCCGCCACTAAGAAATCACTGCACTTCCATTTATCTATTCATTTCTGAAAGTACACAGTCCAGACTAGGTGTAGGTACTTATAGTACACACAAATATAGATTAAATGACCGATTTTAAGCATTACCATTCACTAACTTTACTAGAAGAAATCACGCCCATCATCATTCGCCCATATAGGTATAAGAGTATAATTACTCTTTACGTATTATACCTAATAATAATAACAATGACACTATAACACGCACCGCCATCCCGGTTCCAAACGTCGGCATCGGTACCACTTTCAACAGACCCGATACGATACCTAGTTTTATATGGTATATATATATATCGTGCTACTGTTGCACACATACAAATCTACTTTGTTAAAGAAGTAAAAGTGATATCAATATTCGTCAATATACATAGGTATATAAGAATCTCGTCATATAAAAGGTTGTATATAAGTATTAAGGAAACATCATTTGGTTTGTTATTGTTGGGTAAGTACCTAGATTCAACAGATACAATCCAGTACGAAAACCCGTGCCACCTGTCGACGCTAGCACACAAAGTCATTCATCAACGTAATTAAACAAAATGCAGCCAACGCTACGTCTTGGCCCGCTGAAATACCTATAAGTACATGGCTGTAATGTTTAGTACCCAATAGCTCAATGATGGCCACGCATACTATGTTTCCAAATTTAAAGTAGTTAGAGTGGTTAAAGAATAGGTACGTCGCGCGATAGGTGTTGTGTGCCGACGTGCCGGTAGTCAGAGAGGAGTGAAGACACAATTGATACAACAGACACAGGATTTTATATAGAGTTTATATTATGAACCAGATACTAGGTTATAATAACTACAATATAAAATATAGAATAACTTACGCGAGATCAACTTTATACGCGGGGGGTGTCACTATGACTCGTGTTGCGTGGTTGAAGGTGGGTAACTAACTGACTACTCCAAACTTCCCTCGCACTAAGCACGACTCTCAAAATAATGAACTACACATTTACAAAAAGGTCTTATAACAAAGGTACTGGAACGTTACATAAAAACAATAGAAACAAAACATCTTTCACTCCAAGGAGCGGTACAGCAAAGGGTGCTGCGTGCAGATGTTACTAACGATAGGTAATTAACTAGCTATTGCTGTTTGTGCTACACAATGAACCTTAATAAACCTTTGTTTCATCTAGGTCCTAAAACTGATAAAACCTTTTCTAAAAAAATACAAGATTCATACTGTAAAACCAATAACACAAAGTGAATGAAAACAATGAGAAGAAACTTAGATAATAGCTTAATGTTACCGAACGTGGGAACAATGACGCTTTACAGAATTGAAAAAGAAATATTTAAAGAAATGTTTACTAATAAAATTTAACATGGCAACAGACCCCACAGTACATTACAATCCTCCCCTTTTAGAGTGAAAACGAAAGTTTTCATCAATATCATTATTGTTACTTATACATTTAAAACATAATTATGCTTAATCATATCATACTAATCATCTTACTTTTCTAATAGTTACAATATCATAAAATCATTACATAAGACATCAAATTACAAAATACAAAACTGATAAAAACATTAAAACATTAATGTTGTATAAACTAACTAAACGCTTATTTGATTCCATTGTTAATAATTATGACACCTTCAATTGAGCTATTCTACTACTGCGTCTCAATGGTGTTGCTGTAGTAACAGTATCATTTAAACTTGAACTAGGGATATCACTCATTTCAATATCTACTCTTTCTGGACTATTGACTTTCAAAGTTACACAATTGGTTATCCTAGCACAACAAGTTTTACTATCTTCCAAGGCTAGCGTTCGTCCTCGTGACGTACAGAAAAATTTTCGTTTTAACAAATATTTACCAAGTCTATACAAAATGTAAAAACTTATTACCTTAATTACAGACATAAATATGTAAATAAAATAGTAATTACCGACGACCTTGTTAAATAGATTATTGTTTTGCATCTCATCAATAATACTGTTAATTTTATCTATCTTATGGCTTGCCACATTTAAATCTTCTAAATCTAGATGCACTCCATTCAATGGGATGAAATTTATTTTATGTTCAAATGTTTTATTTTTTAATTTCTTACAACATTCGTCGTTTGTTATATCAAAGTCTGGTAGTAATGATAAATGGTTAGAAGTTATATCACTATTTGAAGATTGTAAAATTACATTAGGTGTATAAAATTTACAATTTTTATCTAATTTTAATAAACCTGTATTCGAGATTTCGATATCATGTGGTTCTTCATTTTTACAATTAATTGTAGCTAAGATTCTTCTTGGAGTTACAAATAACCATTGATTTTCATTATACATATTAAACCATAATTCGTTTTGTATTGAAGTGATTCTAGTGTCACATGTTGAAGGTATTTGATAATTATTTCCTAATAAAAGATCAGTTTCACAGCTCGTCTTTGCATGTACAGAGTATAAAGGTTGACTTATCTTACAAATAAACTTATTATTAATTAACCTTTTGCATTCATTTATATTATCTAGCGAGGCATAATGAATCTTTATTACTTGACAGTAATAAATATTTCTCCGTAGGTAAAATAAAAAGAAATGTATTATTTTTATTTAATATCGGAACAGGTACTAAGTTATATAAATCATACGTTTGCTGAGTTATCAAAGGTGTTTTAATTACGAATACTATTTTATTATTCATATAATATGTTACTAAATCAACTAAACCTAATAATTCAGAGATATTGTCATTACTTAAATCTGTTGGGTATTTAGTATTCGATGGTAAGTTTGGTAACGTCTTTTTAATTTCTGACAGATATTGATCAGGGGTAATTATAACGGGATGTAAGACATTATTTTTTGAAAACATTACAGCATTTATAATGACTGAAATTTCGTTATTCAACTCTGACGTTACGAGAGTAAGGAATGAAAGGTGATCGTCTAAGTCTTGCTTCATATTTATGTTGAATATTTTATTATTAACATCTTTAGTATAGTTTGAAAGTATATCAAGATTTTTATTAAAAATTGCTTCATTTTTCTGAAGATTCGTTACCGAATTGTTAAAATTTGTAATTGTTGATTTAACTATTTGCGTTTGCGACTTTAATAATTCAATAATTGTATTTTCATCCTTTGAAATATTATTTATAGCATGATCATATTTTTCAGCATCTTCGGCGTCCATGGTTCCAAACAGAACCTTCATCAGAGAACCTATACCATCAATATAAGAACGTTTAGATCTATTCAATATTTTAACACTATTTTGACCGGTAATTTCCTTGAAAATAATCTCTTGATTTTTTAGTTGAGGAAAGAGTTGTTCTAACACAGTCAGTGAAGTTTGACATAATGAAAATGTGTCAAAAGTAACATCTTTACAAAGGGTCTTAGTTTCTAGCAACGTAGTTTCTATCAAATCTATCTTTTTATGAACACTCGATACATCTAAATATGTAATTAAATTCCATTCACTATCAAAATTATGAACAGTACCTATATGTTCGTAGTAAAGACCTGTCTTATCTAACTTACTAATACTATATAAGCTGGCTGCGACTACTTGAAGAAGCGCAACTGCTAACAGCAAGATTTTGAAGTTCATCCTGAAACAAACGCATGTTTCAGTCGGTTTGTATGAACACGCATTTTCTTATTTTTCACTTGTAAAGTGACGTTAACTTTAGAATTGATTGCTATAATGTCGTAAGGACCTAACCAGTATTTTGCTAACTTTTTCGTCTTTCCTAACCGAACTTGTTCGTTGCTTAAATATACCTTATCTCCTATTTTAAATTCTATGTACCTAGATTTCTTGTCATATAATCTTTTATTTGTTTCCTTTGAATCAATAATATTTTTTCTAGCTAGTTCACGCGATTTCCTTAATTTTAATAATAAATCATCTACATAATTATCGTAAGAATACTTGAATTCTGTTTCTTTAGTAATTGAACTAGGTAAACATGCTTTGAAACCAAATATAAGTTCAAATGGGGTATAACGTGTTGTACTATGCACGTTAGTATTGTATGAAAACATTGCGAAGTCTATCCAACGATCCCAATTATTTTGATCTTCGTTAACGTAATGTTTAAGATAGTCTGCTAGTGTACTATGACTTCTTTCTAAAGCTCCATTGGACTGAGGGTGATACGCACTTGTATTAATTTTCTTCATTTTAAATAATTTCGATATTTCTTTTATTAAATTTGACATAAAATCTGCACCTTGGTCTGTGAGTACTACTTCGGGTATACCAAATTTACAAATAAAATTTCTGACAAAACAGTCAGCTATTGTTTCCGCATCGTGTTTAGGTAATGGATATGCTTGTGAAAATTTAGTTAGATCGTCTTGCAAAGTCAAGATATATTTATTACCATTTTCTGTTAAGGGCAATGGACCTACAATGTCTAAACAAACTTTTTCAAACGCATTTGTTGCTGTAGTTGTTATTTCCATGGGTTGTTTAGTTTTCTTTCTATTTAATTTATTTTCTTGGCACGACTTACATTTTTTTATAAATTCAGCGATGTCTTGTTTCATGGTTTTCCAGTAGTAATTAGACTTAATTTTCTTATAAGTTTTATGAAATCCTGTATGACCTGAGATTGGGTTTGTGTGACACTCATCTAATATTTTTACGATATCTTCCTCTTTTGGAGTGACAACCGTATTGTGATAAACTTTAATTAATATTTTAGTATCCTTAAATAAAAATCTCAGTATAGTTCTAATTTTATGCCATTTTAAGTTGAGCAATGGTTTTAAGTTTTCCAAACAAAATTCTGTGATATTTTCTTTTATTAATCGGTCTCTTAAATTCTTTAAAACATTAAAAATATCTTCATAAGAAACTTTTTCCCAATTATTAACCCTAGTAAACGCGAAAAATGTTAATTTATTATTACTTCCTCTAGATGCTAATATATCATATAACTTGGCGTTCCGTGCTTTTAATTCTGATATACTATTTTCATATAGTTTTAATTGTTCCTCGTTAATGGGATCTAAATCGCATGATGTAAAAATTACTTTGTTACAGTTAGATGGGGGAATACCTCTATGTTCTTCTAAGTTTTTAGTTAGAATCGGGCGTCTTTTAATTTCTTCTAAGAAGGATGAGTAACTTTCGTGTTTTCTTGTTAAAATATTTATTTTCACCATATCATTCTCCGGCATAATACGACTCAATGCATCTGCGTTATTATTTAATTTTCCTTTTTTATATATTATCTTATAATCGTATTCTTCTAATAACAGTCTCCATCTGACCAATCTCGATCCTGGGTCTTTAACGTTAAATAGCCATTCCAGTGGCTTATGGTCTGTGACAATCGTAAACTGTCGACCATATAAATAGGGTCTGAAATGTTTAACTGACCAAACTATTGCTAGCAATTCTTTTTCTGTTGTTGAGTAATTAACTTCCGCTTTGTTTAGTGTTCTACTCGCGTAGGCTATAGGGAGATCGGAATCTGTACAGTTCTGTGATAAAACACTACCTACAGCGTAATTACTTGCATCAGTTGTTAGTATAAAAGGTTTGCTGAAATCCGGATATTGTAGAATGGGCTTTTGACATAATTTTAATTTTAATGTTTCAAATGAATCTTGTTGTAAACTAGTCCAAATAAAAGGTATGTCTTTCTTAAGAAGCTTTGTTAAGGGTTGTGTTAATTTGCTAAAGTTTCCGATAAATCTTCTATAGTAACCTGCCAAACCTAAGAAACTTTTAATATCTTTTTCATTTTTAGGTATAGGGAAATTCTTTACTGCTTCTATCTTTTTTGGGTCTGGTTCAACTCCATTTTGAGTGATTAAGTGTCCTAAATACATAACTTCTCTTTTTAAAAACTCGCACTTATCTGGTTGTAACTTTAATTTATTTTTCGATAGTCTTTCAAATATTTCTTTTAATTTATTATTGTGATCTTCTAATGAATTACCATAAACAACTATGTCATCTAAATAAACAAAACACTTTAAACCTTGTAAACCTACTAAAACATTATTCATTAACCTTTGAAAGGTACTTGGAGCATTCTTAAGACCGAATGGCATTCGCGTAAATTCGTAGTGACCTAACGGTACACTAAACGCTGTTTTAGCTTGATCTCTCGGGTGCATTTTAATTTGATGAAATCCAGATGCTAGATCTAATGTAGTAAAATATTTACTATGTCCTAACTGATCTAAAATATCATTTATTTGGGGCAAGGGATAAACATCTCCTATACTGTTGTCATTTAATTTTCTAAAATCTATCACGAGTCTCCATTTCTTTTTACCAGACGCATCTTCTTTTTTGGGGACAATCCATACTGGTGAGTTCCAGGGACTATTGGAAGGTTTAATAATGTTATCTTTTAATAATTTATTTACTTGGTCATGAACTTCTTCTTTTAGAGCTTCTGGGTATCTATACGATTTAGTGTTAATTGGACGTTCATTTTCAAGGGGTATCTCGTGCATGACAATATCTGTGGCGGTTAGACTATCGCCTTCTAAATGGAAAATATGATTATATTCTTTACATAATTTTACTAATGATTCTTTTTCTTCTTTGTTTAAATGGTCAATTCTCAATGTTTGTTCTATTTTGTCTAAACGACTACTATCGTAATTACAATTATTATTTTGTTTATCAACTTTCATTATTCTACTGTCGCTTTGGTCTTTGTTAGTTATAGACTCTAAATGGACCTTAATTTTGTTTATTTTTATCATCTCATCAGTGGTGTTTAAACAAGCTGTTAACGCATAACTATTATTTACCTTGACAATGCTGGGACATAGATAACAACCTTTTGTTATCTCTATTTTCTCGGGAATTATTCCTTCATTTAAATCTTTATTTATTATATTAACTGATATTATTTTTTCACATCTTGGCTCAATATAAATAAACTCATTTTCAATATTATTATTCTCACACATATTTTTCATTATATTATTTTCATTTATTTTTTCAATTTCAGTATTCTCACTATTATTTCCATTTCTCATACTTCTGGGGTTATTTATTATGCTTTCAGTTTTCATATTATCGAATAAAATATCATCACAATATATCGCCTCATTATTATTACATTCTAAACTCGCAATTATATCATTATTCTTTTTTTCGTCTCTGTATATCATTTTTATAAGGGTACCTAATAATTCAATTTCTCCCTTTTGGAGATTAATAATAGCGTTCATCGTTTGGAGAAAGTCGCTACCAATTACTCCGTCGCTTTCGATAGGAAAGTTATCAGGTACTATCGAGACAGTATGAATAACCGTATTTGTTCCTATTTGAAATGAAACGCAAGTATACCCCGTTGTCTCCGTTGGCGACGCATCTTTATCTATTCCTCGTAATTTAAAAATCTTATCTTTATACACTAATGAGTTTTCGTTCAACGCGCTTTCTTTAATTAATGTTATTTCTGCTCCTGTATCTATTAAAAATGTGCTTATGTTATCGTTAAATTGTTTGGACATTAATTCAACATAAAGAGATATTTTTGTGTTTACTATCATAATTCGGCCTCCATCACAAAAGTCCTTGGGGCGGCCTACTTCCTTGGACTGTTGGGGTTTAAATTACCGCTCATATTTTCTCTATTATTATGTGAGTTTGCATAATTATTTGGATTATTCTGCGAAGGTGAATTCGTATTATTATTATACATTCTATTATGAGTAAATCTATTATTGCTGTTAGGGAATCGACTTCTATAATTATTATTGTTAGGTCTATAATTGCTTGCTGATGGACCATTATAATGATTAAATTGATTACTACGGCAATCTCGGCTATAATGTCCTTTTTTGTTACATTTAAAACATGTAATAACGTTATTATTAGGTTGAATAACTCGAATATTTGGGTTAAATCTGCACTGAAAGGCTAAATGTCCTATTTTATTACAATTAGTACATCTTTTAACGTGGGGAAAATGTCTTTGATTCATTTCCGCTCTAGACATTATTTCTTGTTCTTCAGAAATGGCGATTGATATAGCTTCCTCGAATGTGTTCGGTTTTTGGGACTTTAATAAAATGTGTAATTGTGGTATAAGACCACTAATAAAAATATTTAATGATTGGCTTTTTAAGAGATCTATATTGGCTTCGCGAGCCTCTTTACTGAGTTTGGGGTCTAACGATTTAATTAATTTAATATAGCAATTTTCGACTCTGTTTGAATAGTTTAAGACGGACTCGTTATGTCCTTGTCTACACGAATTTAGTTCCATCTGCCATTGTGCAAATGTTCTTTTTTCTGAATAATTTTCTAAAAGGTGAATTTTTAATTCCTCCCAATTATTAAACGACCTATTTAACAAAGTTGACCTAATGTTTCCTTCTATTTTAGATAATACTACAGATACGAAAGCTGAACTAAAAATTGGATTTATTAATGCGCTTGCGTTGTTACAATTATCGATGAAAACATGAAGATTGGATTTATTTCCGTCATATTTATTTAGCATACGCTCGGCGAGATTAATATCAATGAATGCATTTGGGGGTTTCGTTTCGTCTAAAGGCATCTTAATATAATATATTTTGTCTTTTTCTAAATTATTATACCTATACGTAGAGTAAAAAAATAATCACTTATTCACTTTATGAAGTATTCACTTACGTGGACTTTCTTTGGGGTATTCTTATAACACACAGTTGGCTGCTGGGGAGAAGGGGACGTTTTTCTGGTTGAGTTCCTTGAAGACCTGCCGGTGGTGCCTCGAAAGACACGATGATCTGCTGCTACTCTGATGTCTGCTGCTGTCTCTTTGCCTCTGCTTGGCTGCACTCTTCAGCACTTCTTTGTTAATACGTTGATCAGTTGTTTTGATATGTCCCGAGAGACGACTTACGAATAAGTTTTTTATCGAAATTTCTGAATTCTCGTACTAAGGCTATCACGCTGACGCGCTCGTTTGCCTTTTGTCTTGTGGATGATTTCAATCCACCAATCTCACTTCTGACACCAATTTGTTGTGTGCCGACGTGCCGGTAGTCAGAGAGGAGTGAAGACACAATTGATACAACAGACACAGGATTTTATATAGAGTTTATATTATGAACCAGATACTAGGTTATAATAACTACAATATAAAATATAGAATAACTTACGCGAGATCAACTTTATACGCGGGGGGTGTCACTATGACTCGTGTTGCGTGGTTGAAGGTGGGTAACTAACTGACTACTCCAAACTTCCCTCGCACTAAGCACGACTCTCAAAATAATGAACTACACATTTACAAAAAGGTCTTATAACAAAGGTACTGGAACGTTACATAAAAACAATAGAAACAAAACATCTTTCACTCCAAGGAGCGGTACAGCAAAGGGTGCTGCGTGCAGATGTTACTAACGATAGGTAATTAACTAGCTATTGCTGTTTGTGCTACACAATGAACCTTAATAAACCTTTGTTTCATCTAGGTCCTAAAACTGATAAAACCTTTTCTAAAAAAATACAAGATTCATACTGTAAAACCAATAACACAAAGTGAATGAAAACAATGAGAAGAAACTTAGATAATAGCTTAATGTTACCGAACGTGGGAACAATGACGCTTTACAGAATTGAAAAAGAAATATTTAAAGAAATGTTTACTAATAAAATTTAACATGGCAACAGACCCCACAGTACATTACATAGGTACCAACAAAGAAATCTCCGTGACAGCTTAAGTTGACCGTCAGTTAAAGAAACAATTATACCTTTCAAGTTCCAAGAGTGATTCATAGTAAATACCACAAACAAATGAATTTCACAAACCGGCAGCTCGCCATAGCTACCTACTTCGTTTCGATAAAATGTTCTACCAATACATTTCGAACCAAATAATAAATAATTTTATCTGTAAATATTTTTTTTTTTCATTAATTCATCACATGTCCCCACCCAAAACCTCAGAGATAAGTATAAGTATGTGTTTAGAACTCAATTTGACAAACTTCCAGAAACCAATTCAACGTTCGTATAAACAAAAATACAAAGAAAGTAATCGTCACCGCAGAACAGAAAATAACTGATAGAAGGGTACAAACAACTTTAACCAATCTGCGTAAGGTTGAACTTGCAAAACACTGTTTATAGTTTTTTTTCTATAACTAGGTACTCAAGTAGAATTGCCGAGTGCTTGGTAACGGTCGCGGGCCGACCGTGCATCTAGGGTTTTTTCAATAATGGTTAATTTAATGCTATGAATATTGTTAATGGGAAATGAAAACACATCATTGTTTTAAATAATTAGTATTACCTACCTATGTAGGTATACCAGCTCTACTTATCCATTCCTCATTAGCCATTTACCTTTTTTTTTCTCACGTATGGGTACTTAGGTATATTTTATGTAAATAAAAAAACTTACGGATTCAGCCCGTCGTCGCCAAAATGTAGTAGATGAACGTTGTACTATACTACTTACTTGGGACATCTTTTAGACTAATCGTAAATACCAATAATATCGGCTCCATGCGCACGCGGTCTCAGCACTGTACTTACACACCACACTCGTCTCTCGGTCGGTAACGTACTAACTTTTGAGCCCGTGCGAAGGAGACGACAAGTGCATGCTTATTTCTTACTCGCATATACTACAATATATCAAAAAGGGATTGAAGTAAATCTGGGCCTGCCAACAACATGGAGTTCAAGCTTACGCCCTCACATTTAGCAGCTGCATCGTGGACGACCCTAAGTTTTCCCGGCTTATTTGGATTTGTCACCCCGAAATGCGGCAAATACCAGGTGATGAATTCACCAGGCTTAGACGAACAAGCCTCGACGTAACCCTTATCAATCGTAGCTTGGACATTACGACGATAATGCTCCGCGTATTGAGGTTCTTTCAAAAATTTATTTTCTAGGCTGCGCAAACGGTTCCTGGCTAAGTGATAGCTTCCTTTTGGAATCTCTCTGTTGTTAGCACGCCACAGTAACCCTGCTTCAAATCGGCCATCTGGTAATCGACGAACAGTGTTATCTAATATTTGTAAAGCACGGTCATCGTCTACTGAACGAAGCTCTTTTTTAGTGATACCTATAGACTCTAATTTGTAATATTCTTGAATCATTGTGTCAAGATTACTGGTCTCGTTATTACAAGAAACACAATGATTTACGAACTCAACAACGTCAGTTCTACTGTTGGAAACTCCGAAAAGAACCCAACCTAATGCAGTGCAACATGCTACGGGTTGTGAACGCAAACCTTTCCGAGTTTCTTTAGATATTATCAAATGCCAATTATCTACACCTATTAGAAGTGTTGGTTCGGCATTTTTGTATGAAATTTTGTCGCGTATGTCAGTTAAGTGAGAATAAGGTTTCAACTCCTCCGCGCTAACTGATTGACATGAACCTAACTTAAGATCCTTAATAGAACGTACGCCTCGTATGTTGTAAGTCTCCTCACAATATCGGCCTTTAATATTAAATTCAACAAACTGTATTAATGATTCCTTGGACAAACCATTGATACAATTCATGTTTATAACTGCAGAAGGGCCGCTTACACCTATTGCAGACGAGATTTTGGAGTCTATAAAGGTGCCGGTGGATCCATCATCTAATAACGCATACGTATCCACACTACCTAATGGGCCAGTTACCGTCACCGCGATCACTTTTAATAATGATTTCAAAGGCCACGACGCGGCATTAGAGGAGGAAGACGAGTGAGCAACGACTTCTTCTCGATGTTCCACAGATGACCCTTTGTCATTTAAAAAGATTGGTTGTTGATTTTCGCTGTCATCAGATACGGCGTTGACCTGTAAGGACTCGGCGTGGAGAAGTTTGTGATGTCTTTTATTGCAACCAACCTCCATGCATGTGTCTTTAGGTTTACAAAATTTATATGTATGTTTGCCTTTCGTGAGACAACGATGACAAACCTTATTGTTTTTGGCCCACGTCCATCTATCTTCTATTGACAGGTTTAAAAATTTTTGACATTTATTAATGTCGTGAGTAGTAGACCGGCAATACTTACAGTCACTTGAGTTCGATAACGACTTACGAGATGTCACTGTAGTTAAAGCTGCCGTGGAAGTGCAATGAACTTTATCTTTTCCTCTAGGTACGGTACTAACCTCAGGTTCAGTGATGAATCCGAATTTGTTTCTTATATGGGACTCATGTTCTAAAAACTTCGATAGAAGTTCGAGCTTGAAGCCGGATGTCGCTTGGCTAAAGGCAAAATGAGCCCATTGATTTCGCAAACCAACAGACAGTTTGCCGACCACGGCGTTGCACAGCTCCGGAGAAGCAAGGTATTCCACTTGATTTAGTAATTTTACGGTTTCTACACAGTTACGTACCTTACACGCCAACTCTGTAAGTTCTTTGCAGTTTTCTGAGGAACTGAGTTTCGGCAGTGATTTAATTTTTGATACCTCTTGAAGAATAATACGTTCACTGTGTCCAAACCTATGATGCAGAGCAGAAATAATTTCGTCTGGATCCAGCGCAGCGACTAACAATACTGCGACTGCATCGCGAGCGGCGCCACGTAAAGCTGAATTTATTCTTACCAGATTTTCTGCCGGTGAGTATGATGAACTGGTGTCTTCATAAATCTTTTTAAAAATGAGCCAGTTAGATACATTTCCATCAAAAAATGGCAGTTTAATTTCACTCACCTTTGGTTTCCTCGCTGCCAGATTTCCAATAGCGCGCGCGAGCTCTTGTATATCATTGTTACGTGTATCATTATATAAATCTTTATTAATGTTACATTGGTTATCTCGATGTGTACCTAACTTAAGTGTCTGAGGTGTGTAGGTGTGCTCGCTCCGCGCTTTCGTTAAGCATAAGGGAGGCGATGCATCAGCAAGCATGCCGCCGGATGTCGAGGGTAGTGGCGCCGCACATGTTGGCGCCGCTGTGACGGTCACAGGGACGCGGGTCACAACGGGAGGAAAGCCGACGGTCGCACCCGCGGAATCCGGGAAGGCACTAGGATTAGCTTGACACCCTACATTGGCCAAACACGGTACAGTATTGCGTAAATTGTCATCTAACCAATTTTCAACATGAGATGAAGCGGCTGAACTGCGGCGACTACAACGGCTTGCACGGCTACGGGTAATACCAGAGGCGTCGTCGTCCAATTCTAAAGCTGCAAGGTTAGCTTGTAACTCCAGTTCAGCTGCGATGCGTTCGCGTTCGCGAAGCGCATTTTCACGTTCTACAGCTTGTTGTTCTAGCTGTACCAAACGACGGTTAGCTTGTTGGTCTAGTTGTACCAAACGACGGGCGTGCTCTGCCTGAAGGGCAAGTCGTCGTACAGTTTTGGACGACGACGCCTTTGATGAGGTGCGGCTCGCACTTTTTGCACTAGTACCTACCTTAGAGATGGTGAATTGTTCACCATCATTATGAAAAGGAGTTGGCGTACTCACGTGATCACCCGTTGATGTTTGGCCAGCTTGGCCCCTTGTACGCACCATATTTTGAATAAATTTTAAATTATTTGAATTTTGAATTTTGATAAAAACACTTTCTCGAAGGACCAAATGTAGCCGAGGGAGCTATGAGGACTTTATAAAATCAAAGGGCTTTATAAAAATATTATCAAAATTTTAATAGGGAAAAACTAATAGGATTACAAGGGGCTTATGTCAGCAAGCAACTTAAAAATTATGACATTCTGTATATAAAAATTAAAAATAATACAAATTATAAATAGCCAGTACTTAATGGTTGGCAACAGTGTACATGACTGCAATTATACAGCTGCCTTTTAAATCCATGTTGCTATTCCAAGTGAGAAGAATTGCTGGATTATGCCGTTAATGTAACGAGATTCTTCTGTACTGTCGCAGCCTGAAATTTTTGAGGAGGTCAAAAATTTATTGCACAATACCCAATTTTATTGCACACTAGCTGTTGCCCGCTGTTTCACCCGCGCTAATTTTGGAGTTTCCTTAGTAATTCCCGGATAAAAACCCCTACCCTACCCGACCCTATGTCGCTCAGGAAACTCGCCTACATGTATATCTCTATATTGCTGTCAAAATCATCTAAAAAGTACCTGTACAATTTCTGTTCGAGGATTATACGTCGCACTCGTAGGCGGACGAAAGAGCCAAATAACCGTCTCTATCCAGAAGCAGTTTTATTCTTGAAAAAAAATTATTTATTCATCATTTTTACATACAGAACTTTCTTTGTCAAATGTGAATAATATGTAATGGATATTTGCGTGAACTGATGAAAATATTCACAGATATTCATAAATTATTTACGTCGTACGTAAAACAAACGCTGATTTACTTTTAACTTGAGAATAGCTAGTTTTATACGTAAAAACCATAGAAAAATTCGTGCTGATAACGAAAGTATTAATTGTCAATGTTTGACTCAGTGTAATGGAGTGACGTAAAATACATCATTAAGAATACTTCAAAATTTTGATTAGCCAGTTATATACTTCAATACTCGACTTTGTTATATTACCTTCTTGATAAGGATATATCTAAAAACTGAAGATATTGATAATTATCATTTTTTTTTTAAGTTTTTCCAGTTTTCAGATTTTTCCCTTTGTTTACGCCTAATAGTCTACCTTGATGCCAAATATCAAGTTCCTAGGTCATCTGGAAGTCGGTTATAATTTTGGTCTATAGGTCAGTCAGTGATAAAAATCACGATTTTTGGACGTTAATATCTAAAAGCCCGTATGAGGTGTGCTTATGAAATTTGGAGCACATGTTTATCTCGCGAATCTTAATACATGAGCCAAATTTGACATGTTTATGTTAAATAGTTTTTGAATTATGGGGGGGTGAAAAGTGGCTCCAAATGGTTCGTGTAATATTACACACGGTGCGGCTCGCCAGTTCTGTCAGCTTGAGAACTTCGGCTTGACACGCGCCCGCGTGTCTAGATTTGTAGATTTGTATTGCGCTGTTTTCTTGCCTGCTAAATTATCAGTTTTTCTCGGCCGCGCTTGCTGTGTTGTCGCGTGCGCGAGGTCGCAATGTACCGCGCTATTCCTACGGTCACTGTTTAATTACGGAAGTGTTAATTTTCTGCAATATTGTGTACAAAATCAATAAGTGCAGTGACAATGGCTCGTCTCACCGAAGAGATGGTGATTGCTCGTTCCAAACAATCGGATTTGTCTGCAATAAAGAAACTGAATTGTTGGTGAGTAGCAAGCAGCCTTAATTCATGTGGTAATAGCCTTTTAGGGTCACAATGCCTCGTTGTCGATTAGTTTCTTACATAAACTTAATATATTTTCACTGTTTACTACCTCATAATTACAGCACTGTACTCTGTAATATGATTTGATTTTTGGGGATCGTCAACTTTTTCATATTCATGTGAATATCTTAACAATAGATAGTAACCACAGATTTCTATATTCGTGGTAGGAACATAATTATTTGCTACTTTGTGATAACTAAGTACGAAGGTAGTTACTTTCTTTGAAAAGATAAATAATGAAATTATAATGATGCAATTTTGTGAAGATGAAATTAAATATTGCTCTCATCTTATGTACATAATTATATATATGACAATTAGCATAACTTGAATTTGTTTTCTAAGAAAGGTGATATAATTATGTTGTTGATACTTGTTGTTACATATCAATATGATTTAGGAATACTAGATCTTTGGCACTGATTGTTATCAATAGAGTGCAATGTTTATTTATCAACAATTTATTTTTGTACTGAACCATAATAATAATAATAATCCACATCACAACACTCGGATCTACTTGATCCCACAGTAAGCTATTATTATCTTGTGTCGTGGAAACCAAGCAAATGTGGTATATACTACATAGAATTACACATATATTATACAATAGACATATAAACACACCCAGACTGGAAAATGGAACCCTGTGTTCATCACACAAAGTCCACCCCACCGGGAATCGAACCCGAAACCCCTTGATTAGCTTGATTAGGCAAGGTGACTTCTGCACCAATCGGGTCGTTCAACCATATTGTACATTTGAGTTATATTCAACCCAGTATACATAATATGTGTGCCCTTTGGCAAAGGCCTTCTCTGACCATTTCAATTTTCCATTCTTGGACTGTTCATGTCCAGATTTACCATTATGTTCCCCTGTACTTGACATCTCTATTTATACCTATCTGGGATGCAATTGGGGGATATTAATTTATAGACAAAAACAATTTTTTGTCCCATTGTGTAATTACATCTGTCTTTGAGACATTCAACAATAATTAAATATCTCCATCATAAACTCCAGGTAACATAAGGTACCTACAATTGGCAGCTTCTAATTGGACTTTTTTATTTCAATTTACGATACCTACTATATAATTATATTAAAACTTAATTTCACATATATTTTCCCATCAATTTATTTTTATTAAATAAAATATCTAAGAAGATATTGTTTTGTCCATGCTAAACTCTGAAACCACTTAACCAATCTTAATGAAATTTTGCACACTATATGTAAAGTTCAACTTGAAAGATAAGATGATATGTTGTCGAGGTTCCCCTGGGAGTCCTGAATTTTCCCTAGGGGGAAAGTGGTGAAATTGCAGAAAGCGGAGATTAAAAATAAATAATACTTGCCTTAAATCTATACAATATATAAACAGAATTGAAGTGACTGTTTATAATTCCAAATTAATAGGTTTTCACTAAATGCTTATGAAAGTATATATAAAAAAACATTTTTTTTTATTTTTGTCTATCTGTCTGATTGTCTCTGAAATGGCTGGACCGATTTTAATGAGAATTTTTCTGGCAGATAGCTGATGTTATAAGGAGTAACTTAGGCTACTTTTATTTTAGAAAAAAATAGTTCCTGCTGGAATTCCAAAACTCACGCGGGTGAAACCACGGGGCACAGCTAGTCCTATTATTGATAAAAATTCAGTTTGTTTATTACACGTTTACATTCTCAGCTCAAACAATCATCATGTAATTTTGCATACTCATGGTCAAGAGTATAGAAAGACAGGGTCCTGGAATTCCTGTGGGAACTCTGAAGTTAAAGTGGGTGAATCTGCATTAAATTTTACATACAACACATTGTCAGAGATACCCCTGGAAATAGGGTACTCTTAACCTGGAATTCCTGCGGAACCTCCGAAATTTAGATGGGTGAAACTGCAGGGAACAGCTAGTAAAATATGTATATTGTTTCACTTTCAACAGTGATGTATGAAACTTGATTATTATTATCAGTGCTAGTTAGCAAATATTTGCGATGGATGTAGTATTGAAGTAAATTAATGTATTATGTATCTTTACCTTGAAAATATATCTCTTATATTGTAATCTTTTACATGACTACTCTCCGAAAAATTTTATTTGCAGAATTACTTAAGACCCAAATGGATAGCAAAATTATTATTAGAAACAGCTTTCATTTGTTTTTAATTTTTTTAATATATGTATATTCACTTTACTTTCATGATAAATTTTAAATGATAATGTACCCATTTTTGACATAACTGAGATGTTTCAATGTAGTGGTCAAAGCTGCTGCTAAATCTAAGATATTGGTCTGATATCTTAGATAGGATTGGATACTGGTCCTTCTAAAGTTTAATGTCTTACATTATTCTCAGCGAGTGTAATGGTACTTCTCATCTGAATCTGACATTGTGATTGGAAGGTGTAAAATATGTTTATTTGGTCAAGTGACATTGTGACACTAAATCAAATTGAAAAAAATAATATTTGCCAGGGCCCACAACACAAAAAGAAATTAGAAATGATAGATAGAATAAATGAAATTGAGAATCTAATAAATAAAATAAAAACAAAACTGGCTGTTCGCCGCGGTTTCACCCGCGCTATTTTCGGAGTTGTAAATACCCTATGTCCTTCTCTGTGCCTCTGACAACGTGAATGTAGGTATTTCATGGTGATCAGTTTAGTAGTTAGGCGTTAAAGCGCAACCAATAAAAAAACTCACATTTAGATAATATTAGTGAAGATTGAAGTCAATTGTGTATCACCCATTTAAAACAAACCTTACATAGTTTAACGATTTTCTTAATTTTAATTTCTCTAAGACTAAAGCCTTTTTGATGGTTTGATTTCGAAAAAAATTACAGTTGCTTTGTTTTTCTATAGAGCAGCCGCATAGTACATGCTGTACAGTGTACATGCTTAGCTTAGTTTGGGACCACATGGCGCTGTGTGATAATGTCTAAGGATTTTATTATGTCGATGGTCCTACAACCTAGTATGTATTGCCATAAACATTCGTCAACTAGGTGCGCCGGCGCACGTAGCTTCCAACAGTGTTCGTATCTCCTTATACGCACACTGCTGTGGGCGTCGAGGACGACCGCCCGTTGCGATTTTTATCACCTACTGTTAAGAGGCTGTGTCGAAAAATAAATAACCAAAACCAAATCTAAATTTCTATGAATCACTGTTATTTACGAACATTCTGCGATAAAAAACAGCAGTTACAGATTTTTATCCATCGAGAAAAATCATAATCGTGCTTTAGCTTTGCAATCAGAATTCCAATTATTAATATTTATCTGAAACTATACTAATCTTAGTTAATACATATTATAAAACCGACTGCCTGTCTGTCTGTTCGTATTGAACTCAAAAACTACTGGACTGATTTTCATGCGGTCACCAATAGATAGATAGAGTGATTCATGAGAAGGTACTTATATAATTTTTCAAGGTTTTGTGTGAACTGTTTGAATTAATTATAACTATAACTGTTGGAAGTGTTGCAAAGAGTCAAATCGGGCCCTATATGCACGATGTCAGAGAATGACATAGGGTACTTTTTATCCCGGAATTTCTGCGGGAACTCCGAAATCAACGCGGGTGAAACCGCTATACTAATATTATAAAGAGGAAAGATTTGATTTTTTGTTTGTTTGTTATAATTTAGCTCCAAAACTACTGGGCCGATTTTTAAAATTCTTTCACCATTAGAAAGCTACGTTATCCCTGAGTAACATAGGCTATGTTGTAATCTAGAATTCCCGCGGGAACTCTGAAATTATCGCGGGTGAAACCGCGCGGGACAGCTAGTAATTTATATTTTTGAGGGTTTTATGTTATTTTTACGCAGCCTCTTAATAATCTCTTGTTTTGTTCTACTACCGACAAAAACTACACGATCAACATGTTGTCATCAATCAAAATGTGATCAAATATTGAGTGCAGGCATATCTTGGTGCGGAAATGAAAAAAAGAATCTGCACTTTAATTCGATAAGATTCAATACAATCCATCTACATTTAAAATTTTACTTGAATTGAGTTTTGAATAAGTGCATTTGAGTGGCTGCGGCCGTTCGAGCAGCCCAATATGGCTGCGACACACGAGTCAGATCACCTTGACACGTGACCCCCTTTTAGTCCTTGTGCTATCGCTTGGTCATTGGTCATTGTACCTAATAGGGATGTGGACTACTTTTGAAAATCAAAATTCTAATAAGTCCATCAGTTAGAAATTAAAAAAACAATAGATACGTATTTTTTGCTTTTTCAAATAAATTAAAATATACAGAGATAAAGCGCATTAAAGTTTAGGGTGAGGGGGTCGTGACGTTAAAACCGTTAAACCGTTAAAACCGCCATACACTGTCAGAATAGTGACGTCACGCGAAATTTCAACTCAATATATCGCCGTTATTTTTTGATTACGTAAAAAAAAATAAAAAATACGTGTCCAATATTTTTTAATAATCTACAAGACGGACTAAAAAATAAAAATTAGTCAACATGCCCATTGGACGGTTCCATATTAGACGACAAATTAAACGATGTTATCTTTCGTTCGCTGGCGAAAATCCCTGGATTATGCCAGAACTAAAGAAGATGTAGCCTCTTTTTAACCTTCAAAAATTTTTTTTTTGCTTTTTCGGAATACTACATTATTTTGGCGATTTTCCACTTGCGCCCGGCTAAAGGAAAAGTACCTAACAATGTTTGTGTCTAATGTGAAATCACCTATTTAGACTAATCAGCACACTTGCGTCATAGAGCCATTGCTTTGTCAATTTACACTAATAAACTGTGATGTCAACTTGACAACTAGCTGGAAAGTTTTTTTTTGGAAAATAAAAGTATTCCATGAGCAGACAGAATTTTCAGTCTATATATATATACATATTTAATAACTTACACGGGCGTCACCCGCTATTTAAGAGACATTGATGGAACATAAAATATTATGTACTAGCTGTGCCGTGCCGCTCTGTAGTTTCACCCGCGTGAAAGGTTTTTATGTAACAACTTTTTTTCCCGACATCCGATTCAAATGAAACAAAGCCTATATGTAGCTCCAGGCTAAGCTTAATCTACCTGTGAAAACCACATGACAATCCGTTCAGTAGATTCGGAGATCGAACAGACAGACAGACAGACAGCAAATAATTTTTAAAAAATTTTTTTGTGGTTGGTTACTCTTCTTTTATCGCCTCCTGTCAATTTAAAAATATTCAATGTACCTACAGAATCGCGGATTCTACTCTTTTATTATAGTATAGAATTATAGATAGATAGATAGATAGATAAAAATAGGGTAAGTAAATGTACCTAATTATTATTTTAATTATAATTTAGCAGCGTAATTTAAAATTAATAAAAAAAAAATTCACAAACCGTGTCAATAATTTAATGACCACTTTCGCCGGTCTGTGGAGTTAATTCTGAGAATCCTGACTCATCGTAATTTTTATAATTTTTATAAATGTGAGTTCGCGTCTTAATTACTCAACCGATCATCATGAAATTTTGCATACACGTTGTCAGGAATACAGTTAAGGACATAGACAAGGGTATTTTTTATCCCGGAAGATAATTATGATTGCGATTGCTTATACCGGGTGGCACTGGTTTCTTTCTTGTATGCACCTTAATACGAGTACACGAGTCTCAAAACCCCAATAACAAAATCCGTGCAAATTTATACCCTGTTCCATTGACGATAAGACATCAATTTCATTACTGGTGTGGTGAGCTATGAAACAACATGGTGTATAAACAATGAGATGCGTCAGATCAAGGTCAGATACACCCATACTCGCCCACTTCGATTGACAGATTATGACGTCACAGGACCGTGTGCCGACCTTGGACGGTAAAATAGTGTGGGGCGCAACGTACAGACGGACGTTCAAAATAAATAATGCATAAAAAAATACTTGAGCTTTTACAAACTGTACTTATTGTAGTTAATTAGCAGAAGTCTTTTTTTTTCCTTAATGACGCCTTGGTTTTCGACTGTGATGTCTTTAAATATGAATAGAGAAAAATAAATTATTAAAATTATTTTCTGGTTGGTTCCTCGAGCTAAGATGGCAAGTGTGATAATCTAGACACGCGGTCAAGTTCAAGCAGACAGAACTGGCGAGCATCTATATTTTCTGCTTATTCTATTTCTAAAGCGGCGGTCCTTCGGAATGTATCGTAATTAATTTTTGACGGTCATGTATAGGTTTGCACACTAATGTGTTATTTTATACTTTAAAATATGATTAAAATATTAAAAAAACAAACATTTTTTCTATAGGTAATTATGGCACTCCTCCGAAATTTTCTAAACTTTCTGGCCCATCGTGAAGAAAGTTTGCCCACGTGACGAAACTTAAGCAAACATCAGAACCTGAAGAAAATCACATTTTTTTATTGGTAATGTCATCCACAAATGAAGCGATTGGCCTCCTGTATTTAGCTCTAAACGTGTCAACTTTGATATCCAAACCGAAACAAAACCGAGACCGTTGTACAATAATATTAGCTTAGCGCGATTGCATGGCCACCGGATATTGTAATGTAAATTTGTAATGTAACGCAATGCGGCATCTTCAAAGTGGATGTACCTAGTTGTGGCAAGCCATCTATGTCGGTACATCCAATAGTAGGTACAACGTGGCCGATACAATCGATACCTAGCGCATGACACATTGTAGTCTGGAATCTAGATTCTAGAGCTTACTGTATCAGCCTCCTTATCCAAGTTGATAGTCCATGGTCGTTAACTCTATAGAAAACACGGGAACGTATCTTCATGGCACGTGGTCACGAAAAATTGGACTTTTGATTGGAAATGTCGCGTGACGTCTCGATCCGGTGTTTATAGTTTATACCAATTTATGACGTCACGAGCCCCCACTTCTAAACTTAATGCGCTTTATCTATAAGTACTAATATTATAAAGCGGTAAAGTTTGTGAATTGCGAGTTTGTGACGTTGTGGGGGGTAATCTCTGGTTCTACTGAACCGATTTTGAAAATTCTTTCACTCATAGGAAGCTACGGTAGTCCAGCGGGGCTAAAATTTTATCGAGCCATTTTATCGATTCTCGTCGACATATTATATCGTTTTGTCGACGTGAATCGATAAAATGGCTCGACAAAATTTTATCGTGTTGCGCATCTTAGCCCCGCTGAGTGACATAGACACAGGGGACAGCTAGTCTAAGTATATTTCCATTAATTTGAAAAAGTAAAAAATACGTGTCTATTATTTTTTTACTATCTCACTGACGGGCTAAATAAGCCCCGGACACATGCCTGTTGTCATGAGAACTTGACATTGGTACTATCAGTTTCTAAGTAGCATAACGTCGTCAGTCGTTACAATCGAGCCACGCAGCGTCGGCGCACGTTCCGCGCAATTTAATCCGTCAGGTCATTGCAACCGTTCATGCTCATATTATGGATACACAAACGAAAACCACAAGCAGCTTGTAAGTTTAATTATATGTATGTGTATGCGCCCACGCAGTGCTTTGTGCGCGAATGGCGTTGGTTTTGAAGGGAACTACGAGGCGATGCGAATTTTGTTGAGCATTTTGAAATTCGATCATTAAGTAAGCCGTGTAGAAATAGCCACGTAGCAAGGGGTAATATGAAGAAGGTGTACAGTATCCCCGAGTGGCCTAGGATACTTGTTAATCCCGATACAAAGAGTTCTTGAAGGAATTCCGAAATTGAAGCTGTGGAAGATCCAACTGTTTGTTGACTACCAATTACCATCCATTATTTCCAAATCTATTGTTGATTATCACCGACTCATCTTCAATCCATCGAGATGAGTTTCAAAAATCATGTAGCAATTTGGCGAGGCTCCAACTGGATCTCCGAAATGAACGTGGGTAAAACCGCGGGGGACGGCCAGTATTATATAAAACAGTAGAATCCGTGTGTCTGTGGACGAGGAGGGCGGGCGATTTTCATCGAAATAGTGGATATTTAAGACTGTCGTAAATTATTATTATTATTTTTTAATTTATTTACTTCAGAAAAAAAAACAAATACTAAATGACACTTAAGCCCGAAAGGGCTTATTGGTGTCGCATCTGACGTTTTTATTTTAATTTGTGAGGTAGGTAGGTAGTTGCTATAATTTATTTTCTAATATCATACAGGTACCATATTATACAATAAAACACCAGACGGCCAAACAGACAAATGTTTTGGTAGACTCTATCCCGAACAGCGCAATCGACTGTATGGTACAGTTTTTTTAAATCTTACGATGACTACCTATTTAGCAAAAACCTGTTGACAAAATAGAAAAAAAAAATACAAAAAGTTTAAATTCATTCATAGGCAGGACTTACTCTTTTGGCTTGCCTTTTTCGATCGACCTTGTACAATAGTGTCTATTGGTAAAACTGTAGCTGGCCTTTCTACTTGACTAATAAAAAAAAACATTTTTGTTGACCAAGTATCGCACCAAAGTATAAGGACTGAACATGGAAGAATTGGCTAAGGCCTTATGAAGAAATGAATTGAAGAAAATAAATATCTGAAATGGCTGCATGGACTAAGTTTCCTTTGCCTTCCCCGAAAGGGGTAAACTTTACAAAAAAAAAAAAGTATAAGGACTGTTTCAAAGTAATTCTGAAACAATCTACTCGGTATCTGAATTATTAAAGACTCCATTGATTTTTACATGTTTGCGTTAACGATATAGGTGACCACAATATTTGGTTTTTGATCGATAAAAGTTTCCATTTTTTGCTTACTTATCCACATACATTGTAGTTGCTATCGATCACCTCTAGGGTTGTGACCAGAGAGAAGGTAATCACTACTTGCCGACTAAAGTGGATGAATTTCTTCCCTATGTCATTTTTGTAATAACAACTTTTAAAATGTATCGAATTTCTTCATTAGATTCCTTCATTTTGACACAAAGAAAAACAAATTAAAAATAGCCGGAAACAAATTTTACTAATTTGTTTCTTTTTTTTAAATGCAACCTTATTAAATATCATCAAAACCAGCCAGATACAAATAGTAAAAACCAAACCAAATACCAAAGAGATTAAGTACAAGTTTATACTATTTAATAAGTTTCCTATCTTGTGTGTGTACCTACCTATTCATTTATTGTAGCTTATTTGTGCTTATTTGTTTCTACTTATCTTGTGCTTATTTGTTTCTACTTTACAGCTGCTATGTAAATTTAATTTTAATTATTAATAATTGCACCCTACTCTTTTTGTATTGTTATAAATGCCAATGGTTAACTGGTAGAAAATGCCGCAAGGCATTAAGTTCGCCATTTGTACTTGTTGTGCAATAAAGAATGAATAAATAAATAAATAAATATACTAGCTGTTCCCCGCGGTTTCACCCACGTTAATTTCAGAGTTCCCGTGGGAATTCCGGATTACAATACAATTTATGTTACTCAGGGATAACGTATCTTTCTACTAGTGAAAGAATTTTTGAAATCATTCCAGTATTTTTCGTAACAAACAAACAAACAAAAAATTAAATCTTTCTTCTTTATAATATTAGTATAGAAGTACTATGTAGGTACATGCGAAAGGACTTTTTACCCGACATAATGTGCACGTACCATCGATTTGGTCAGTGAATAGATGAAGCTCGTTTATCAAAATTAAGTAAACTATACGTTTGATATGATATGTAATTAATATTATTACAGAACTTTATCGTACTTGTAATGGTCGCGTGTCGCACGCGATGTCCGTTGGAAATGACCAATCAGCTGTTGTGAGCTATGACTGGTAGCTTGCATTTTGTGTATAGAAAAGCAATTTAAAATATTTTGTTTGTGTTTACAAATTCGACCTTGGGGAGTTTTGGCGGGAAGCGGGAATCAAAGATGACTGATTCATTTTTGTGTCGATAAAAGATCGAAGGTGGATTTTGTTTGCTTAAGAATAATATGATATTTCGAACTGATTGCTTCGGTTTCCTCCAAGAGTTTCGAGAGAGTTCATGCAATCTATAGTACCATGGCTTGCAATTTCAAACCGTACAACGAAGCATTTGAATAAAAAATACATTGATCTAATTAATTTTACTTGAAACTGGATAAATGCATTATATTATATGCGAAAGTACATCA
The DNA here is from genome assembly GCA_907165275.2 of Zygaena filipendulae. Lineage (NCBI taxonomy): Eukaryota > Metazoa > Arthropoda > Insecta > Lepidoptera > Zygaenidae > Zygaena > Zygaena filipendulae. The sequence goes on along the minus strand of OU015677.1, from coordinate 4,632,102 downwards.
AAAAGAAGAAGAAAGAATCCGACTTAGTACAGAACAGTTACGAGCTGCAACTACGGACTTTTGCCGTTCCATCAGAGGGCCAATTTTTCGTCAACCAAGTACTCCCATAGAGAATAAATTAACTAGAGAGGATTCCCACGGTAATTCTGGAATTAATACGAGTGAAACCCTGGAGGATCGACTAGTGAGTTACAACCACAGAACAGAAAATAACAGATAGAAGGGACATCAACTTAGTTTTATTATGAAAACAGATGAAAACCAGTGTCGCCGGGTGATTTTCGCACACTATTCGTCACGCACTAAAACATTCATTAACGTAAAGAAATTTATTAAACGCTTTATGGTTATGTTTTTACTTAGACACTGTTTTCAAAATTCACAGTTTTGGGAATATTATGGTAAACATACTTGAGATGGCGGCAAAAGAAGTTTTGGGAAGGTAGAGCATTTGCTCTAACTTCCTTGGCAACGGTGGCGCGCCTGCCCCGCCTGCATGTCCTCTCTAGTTAGTTTATTTGCTCTGTGGTTACAACTGTTCCAAGTGAATAGTTGCTTTGTTTACACGAGGGGCGGTTTCCAATCTTTCGGAGTGGTGGATGTCACAGCCTGGCACGCTCCGGGTGTGGTCTGAAGCATCGGGGCGAATGAACCTCGACGGCTGAGGGTGTGTCGTGCTTGTTGCCGTTAAGAGTTCGTATTTGGTTTGTTTATGGTATGCTTAAAAAGTTCCTTTATGAAAATACTAGCAGTCCCCTGCGGATTTCATTTAACCGCGTTAATTTCGAGGTTCCTGCGGGAAATCCGGGATTTAAAGTACCCAATGCCCTTTTATGTACCCCTGATGACAGTATGCAAAATTTTCATGATGATCATTTGAGTAGTGAAGGCGTTAAAACGTATCAATCAAATAAATTCCCAGTCACATTTATAATAGCAGTAAGGAATATAATAACAATAATCCACATCACAACACACAGATCTACTTGATTACGTTAGGATAGCTGGTATGATTACACTGTAAAATTTTTACAGGAGGAGCAAAAAACAGAAAATCGCTTTATTCAAAACACACCTTCCATAGTTTAATGATTTTCTTAATTTTAATTTCTCTAAGTCTAAAGACTTTTTGATGTGAGTAAGAAGGAACGTCCGTTATACATGAAAAGTGGCAAAAATACAAAAAATCATTTAAAAAAAAAATTCAGTTGCTTTGTTTTTCCGTGGGGCAGCCGCGCTATTGGCCGCGTCTCGCGCATTACTTACATATCTCGACTTTTAAATATGAATAAAATTTTGCTTTTGCTGTGCGAAGTGTGATCTCACACTTTCTAAATATCTGACCAATTTTAAACCGACGACTGCTGTTTCATATTTTCAAATAAGAAAAAGCTAAGTTATCAATTCGGGATTCCCTTGAAAACTTAAGTTTTTCTCAGGAGTATGCTTGATTTCACGATGATCGGTTGAGTGGTTGAGTCGTGTAAAGGTAACAGACAGGCAGACAGATAGAAATACTATCGTATTATTAATATACTAGCTGCTCTCCGCGGTTTCACCCGCGTTAATTTCGGAGTTGCCGCGGGAATCCCGAAATTAAAGGGCCTTATGTCCTTTCTATATCCCTAACAACGTAGGCGGGTTGACCGAACCAACCAATTGACAAAAAAGCTGAACAAATTATATTTATAACCGCATGAAAATCCGTTCAGTAATTTTGAGTCTATCGCGAACAGACAGACCGACAGACAGACGCACCGGAGGACTTAGTTTTATAATATGTAGTGAAGGATGGATGGATTTCAAAGTTATAATTTAGCAAACACCTACTCCTTAGTTACTTCGCTGAAATTAAAACAAATGAGTCACAAAGCTTCACCTATTTGGATATTAGCCAAAAACACGGATTCGCACCCACCTGATGACAGAGGAGCGTGCTAAAAATGAAATAACAATTTTGATTTTGTTTAGAGTTCAATGTATCCTTAAAGTATGTCGACTTTTCTTGACGAGGTTCGATTATATCTCCACGTCAAACATACATTGATGCTTCACATCTGTTACGACTTTGAACCAATCTGTTTTAACAATCAATGTATGATGATGTTAGGTTGTATTGTATGTAATTTGAATTAATTTTCGCACGCTTGGAGCAACGTTGTCAGTGGTTGTACGAAAGTGAAAACGGTGTTCGACACAAATTCTATGAGTTGTGTTAGGCGTTCGAAAAGTACGGTCATTTGCACAATTGCAAATGTAGAATTTAAACAATCGCTTTTGTTACAATCCTAACAATTATAAATGCGAATGTGAGTTTGTTTGTTACGCTTTCTCGCGTTAACTACTGAACCGATCATCATGAAATTTTGCGTTAACGTTTTCATGGGTACAGGAAAAGGACACGGGATAGTTTGGCGTAAAATCGGTCGTCATCGTAGTCGATAAATTGTGGGAACAGCTAGTAAGAAATTAGCAACTTTCCTTCAGATTAATAATAATTAGGTATTGAATATCCAAGGTATTCAATTGTAAGTTCTGACACCACGGAAGTCAAATTTTGAACGAAATAGGTACCTACGTTTCGTATGTCATTCGATGAGGAATCGCAAGCAAGTATTTTTTATTATTTATTAAAATTAAATGTGCCCACATGAATCCCTACCAATATTATAAATGCGAAAGTAACCCTGTCTGTCTGTTACGTTTTCACGTTTTTATTGATGTAAACAATATTATTATTGTCTATGTTATCTGTGTTATTGTCAACGTTGAAGTGTCGATCGATACTGTAACTTATTTTGAAGCTATGTATAGATAGACTTTTGAATATGATTGTACCTACTGCTTATCAAAAGAGATATTCTATGTTTAGAGTGTTGTGTAAGTTTTTTTACGCAACACTATATAATATCATATCCGTTCTTTGGCCATATTTGGAATGCTGTTTAATTTAATTAACTTTAAAATTTCATAAATCAATGACCGTTTCATCGACAAAAAACATTCTAACTCACACATTCTCGTTTTATGATAATAACTACTAGCTGTTCCTCGTGGTTTCCGTCCGTGATAATTTCGGGGTTCCCGCGGGAATTCCGGATTACAGTGTAGCCTAATATGTTACTCAGACATAATGTAGCATCCTAATGGCGAAAGAATTTTTGAAATCAGTCCATTAGTTTTCGAGTTTATTCGTTACAAACATACAAATCTTCCCTCTTTATAATATTAGTATACACACAGTAAACAAACAAACAAATAACTCTGTCTGTCTGTCTGTTACGCTTTCACGCCTCAACGATTCTACCGATCAACATGAAATTTGGCATACACGTTGTCAGGTGTACAAAGAAGGAAGGACATAGGGTACTTTTTATCCCGGAATTCCCGCGGGAACTCCCAACTTATCGCAGATGAAACCGCGGGGAACAGCTCAGTTATGTATCAATTTATATATCAAAAATTTATAAATCAAACCTTTTCTTCTTCATTGTAGATATTAGTGTAGATTATAGTCTGATTAAAAATAAAGGAAACTCGAACGGAATTGACACGTAATAAAGACAAAGGCGAAAACAGGCGCGTTACTTCTCGCGGCCATATTTAAGATGCTATTGTTCGCCGAGAGCGGCGCACACGCCTCGACTCATGTCTCATATAAATGAGGTCGATTTGTTTACTTTGATCGACATTAGTACGGCGTAGTGTCATGACCTTGATTTATAGGTTTTATTTAGTCTACAATCTGTATCTGTACTGATAAATAAAATTGAAGTGTCTGTTTGTAATTCCAAATTAACAGCTTCTCACTAAAGAAAGAAAGAAGAAAGAAAATACATTTATTTCAGCACAACACACAAGAAAAAGAAACAAACATAAAAATAACATATGAAACTATATACGGTACTTACATAAAAAAACACATTTTTTTAAATTCTTGTCTGTCTGCTTGTTCCAGCTAATCTCTGAAACGGCTGGACCGATTTGAACGGGAATTTCACTGGCACATAGCTGATGTTTTAAGCAGCAACTTAGGCTACTTTTATTTTAGAAAAAAATAGTTCCTGCGCGAATTCCGAAATGTGAGTTTCGGAATTCCGGGGATTTTCGGGGGTGAAACCGCGGGGCACAGCCAGTAGTCTATGTAATTTTGTTCTTTGTTCGAAATGAAAAAATATTTTTGTGTTGGGTATTCCATTTATCGAGGAAAACTATTAAAGCTACACTTATAACATCACGCTACGGCCAACTGGAGCAGAGCAGCAATGAAAAATGTTCCAAAAACGGGACAAATTATTCGTTTCTTCCGTTGCGTACGCTGCGTTAACGGTTAGCTGTTAAATATATTTTAGTAGGTTATTTATTTTGCTATGTCCGCAAATTGACACGGGTGAAACAGCGGTGCACACCTAGTATCTGGTATCGAGCATGAATCAATTGGAGTATGTTTTGTTTCCAGGGGCGCGGAGCTCGGTGACGTCAGTCTGCTGCAGAGGATGCCCAACGTGGAAGTGCTTGCATTCAGGTAACTGTTGCTTGTTATATAAACTTATTGTTGAACGCGTTAAGTTCAAAAGACATACCGCAGTGGCATTCTCTGCCAATCAACCTGAAGGTACTAGAAATAGCATTATTAGCGATAGACGGCTCGAAGGACCACTAGCAGTATCTGGTTCGACGGATCACTAGCAATATCTGGACATGAGGACCACGGCTACGTTTTGGTCAGTATAAGTAGCGCTTAACGATATTTTCTGTGTGGTTTTCGGTATTGGCGATATCGAAGAAAAAATAGTATTTTATAATATTACTTGCTGTCCTCCGAGGTTTCACCCGCGGTAATTTCGGAGTTTCCTCAAGAATACCGGTATTAAAAGTACCCTATGTCCTTTCCTGCAACTTCGACAGCGTGTATGCAAAATTTCACGATGATGGGTTGAGTAAGGCGTGACAGTATCTTATCTTATCTTAACAAACAAATATGAAACTCGCTGTTATAATATTAATTAGAATTATTAATTACCAGCCGTTAGCTGCAGTTTCACCGACGTGAATTTACGAGCTCGTGACGTGAAAAGGGGGGGGGGGGGGGGGGCTATCCCCAAGCCAGACACTGCAGACGTCGCGTTAGAGCTATTGAGTTTTGCACCGACGAGGTCATGACCCGTCTAGTCAGACTGGACGCGTCTGGTGTGCCTTCAGCCAGGTGTAAAAAAAATACTTTTTTTGCATTTTCTTAAATATTTTCACTTGTTAAAATACTGATGACAACGAATTGGTTATAGCGAGTGAAACCATGGGCGATCGACTACTATCTTATAAGATATGATTTTCATAGCGGGTGGCGTTAGTTTCACCCACTGAGCAAATAATCTCTACGTTTTAAGAGTCGGTACTTTCATATTAATCGCTGAAATCTATGAAAGCATTTTGTGCCAACCTTAACTTTACCAATGTAAGACGCGATCATAGGAATTTCGTTAGGTATTCCAAAGTCGGTAAAGAAGTTATTGCATAGATCCATAGTAATTTTTGCTTCAAGGCATTGTCGATGGGCTGGTTTCACCCCTCTGAGGGCCTTTAAAGTGAAACGTAAAGCCAAACAAAACGCGCTTCCGTGCTCGTTGCGGCATCACGCGCCAAGTGGCAAGGCCGCGGCCAATCAGAGCGTGGCGCATCGACTGTTGACCAATCACGCGCCAGCAGCGGCCGCCGGTTACCCAATCGAATGACCACTGGCGTTATGTAGAGATTAATTATAATAATTAACGATTGTTTTGATTTACGATTGCGATTTGCGGAATTGTTAGGTACCGACTGACGAGGCCTGTCCCTTTAACCAAGTGGATATCTGTATTTCCTTATTTTTCTATGCGATAAAGATTATTGATTTTGAACTTGACTATTCATTTATATGTATAAGTAACTAGCTGTGCCCCGCGGTTTCACCCGCGGTAATTTCGGAGTTCCCGCGGGAATTCCCAGCACCACTGACAACGTGCATGCCAAATTTCATCCAAATCCGTTCAGCCCTTTTTGCGTGATTGTGTAACAAACATCCAAACATCCAAATATCCAAACATCCACACTTTCACATTTATAATATTAGTAGGATGTAAATCATTTCTTATTTCAATTATGATTTCGACTCACTATTTCGTTTACCTACAGTGCTGGGACTGACATTTTTATAATCTCTCCATCCAACCGCCCTCAACTCAATTGTTCCGCATTTTACCGATTTATATGTAATATTAATTATTAATATCTTAATTAATACTTTACTGAGTTTGTCGAAAAATCTTTGTGCCTCTAGTGAAAAAGCCGTGTATTTTTCAGTGTTCTTGAAGCTTTTTTATTTGTGTTTGTTAATAGAAAAATATACGTATGCATTTCTTTGTTTAGAAACCAGTAGCGTATTATAATTTGATGCAACATTTAACTACCAGATTAACTCACTGTGACCTAAGTAAATAAAATATGTACATAATCTATACATATTATGAAATGCTTTGTCCTGAATGATTGATGGATCAACGCACAGCTAATCGTAGAGACCTGAAACTTGGAGGGTGTGTTCTTTGTATGACGTAGGCATCCGATAAGAAAGGATTTTTGAAAATTCAACCTCCAAGGGGATGAAAAAGGGTTGCTAAGTTTGTATGGAACAATTGGGTATTCTCCAAGGTATGAATATTAAAATTCTAATTAGTCCGTCAGTTAGAAAATAAAAAAATAATAGACACGTATTTTTTGCTTTTCCAATTTAATGAAAATGAACATAGATAAAGCGCATTAAAGTTTAGGGTGGGGGGCTCGTGACGTCAATATTCATTATAAGCGCCATACAAACCGCACCGAGTTGTGACGTCACGCGAAATATCAACTCAATGTATCTCTGTTATTTTTTGATTACGTAAAAAAAGAAAAAATACGTGTCCGATATTTTTTACTAATCTACACGACGGACTAAAAAAATATTTTTTTTCAAGTAGCCAATTCTGCGGGAATTTCAAAATTATCGCGGGTGAAACCGCGCGGGACAGCTAGTATGTATATATAACATGAATGGCGTTTAATACATACGTTTTCATGCGTGATGAATAGTTTTGTGTACTACAATCACCCGTTGACACCGTTCTTCATTTGTTTTCCCACCAAACTGAGTTGATGCCCCTTCTATTATGTATCTTCCGTTCTGCGGTTCACAGTATAAACAAGATTCGCACCCTCCAAGACTTCGCCAACTGCCGCCGCCTCCGCGAGCTGTACGTGCGCAAGAACGAGATCCGGGAGCTGAGCGAGATCAGGCACCTGAGGCACCTCCCGGACCTGACCAGCCTGTGGCTGGACGAGAACCCGTGCACGGATCATCCGCAGTGAGTAAAATGGGGATGTTGACTACTTTTGAAAATCAAAATTCTATTTAGTTCGTGAGTTAGAAAATAAAAAAAACAATAGACACGTATTTTTTGCTTTTTCAAATAAATTAAAATATACAGAGATAAAGCGCAATAAAGTTTAGAGTGAGGGGCTCGTGACGTCACTAACCGCTAAAAACGCCATACAAACTGTCTGAATAGTGACGTCACGCGAAATTTCAACTCAATATAGCACCGTTATTTTTTGATTTCGTAAAAAAAGAAAAAATACGTGTCCAATATTTTTTTATCAATCAAGACAAGACGGGCTAAAAAAAAATTAGTCAACATGCCCATTACAACTGTAGCAATGGGCTTGTTGACTAATTTTTTTTTATTAATAAAAAATATTGGACAAGTATGTTTCTTTTTTTACGTACCTACTCAAAAAATAATGGCGATACGTTTAGTTGAAATTTCGCGTGACGTCACTATCCAGTGCAGTTTCTATGACGACTTATAGCGGTTAGTGACGTCACGAGCCGCCTAAACTTTGATGCGCATTTATTTGAAAAAGCAAAAAGTACGTGTCTATTGTTTTTTTTTTTTATTTTCTAACTGACGGTCTTATTAGAATTTTCATTTTCAAAAGTCGTCAACATCCCTATTATATACAGAGTATAAGGATGTTATGGAGGTAGTTTGGGAACTGGAGCCAGAGATGGTGGCAGAAGAGAGACCCGCAGGTACCTTGAGAGAAAAATAGGGGCTTCGGTAATGGGCGCAACCCAAAGTTCCCCAGTATTGCTGCTACTGCTGTTTAGGATGGGCAGCATATTCCGTCAGTAACCTCTTGTGTCGTTTGCACTCAACTGACACCGAGCGGTGTCGGTCACTGATATTGTATCGGCAAAACATCTCATCTTTTACTAAATGACTTGACTTCTACTGTATGTTGTATTACTCACATACTATAAGCTAAGCTATAAGCTGGTGTCGGTGGAAACCAAGCAACTTCAAATAGGTAGGTACAGTTTGAAGCTAACGTTTCGTTAAATTATTTCAGGTACAGAATGACGGTGCTCAGGAATCTGCCGAACCTCGAGAAACTGGACAATGTATGCGTTCAACCTGAAGAGGTGAGTTGTTTGATGAAACAAATTAAACGATTTATAGATACTACCTATTATTATGAGACCTTTCCGCCATTTTGAAAAATAATAGCGGACACGTTTCCGAGACGTTCACTTGACTGTTTTACTATAATGACGTTTGAATCTCGTAACAGGACAATAAAAAAATCTAATTAAAATCCATTTATTAAACGAGGCAACGCCGCAACGTAATGCTACGTTCACACGCGTGCCGTGCAGCCCGGCGGGCTGCCTGGCGGGCTGCGCGGCATGCAGCCCGTCCCGGGCCGGCGGACATTCAAGCTGTTTACACGCACGCCGTCGTGTCAGTCAGTGCCAGAATGGCGAGCAGCGAGGATCTCGGTGTTGTTGCTGCCATATCCTTTGGCTTAACTTATTTTTATTGGAAAAAGAAACAAAATTATGACCATTCCGCCATGTTGTAATATCCGATCGTAGCGACTTTCTTAGCAACGTTGAATGAAGATCCACTCGTCGCGAAAGCGCGGGACAGACTGACTGCCCGCGCGCGTGTAAACAGTCACCGGGCGCCCGCACATTCATCCTTTGAACTTTGCCAAAAAACCGACACTTGCCCGATTCGCGGCATTCACGTTCACAGGCGCGTTCACGGGCTCGGGCGTACCGTTTACACGCTCGTGAATGTGAATGTGCACGTTGAATGTAGAGTTGAACGCACGCGTGTGAACTTACCATAAGATTATGGATGCACAGAGCAAATAATCACTACGTTTTAAAAGTAGGCACTTCCATACTAATCGCTGATCCGATCTATGAAAGCATTTGGTGCCAACCATACCAATGCAATGTATGACGCGGCCATAGAAATTTGGTTAAGTATTTCAATGTTGGTAAAAAAGTTCGCGCATAAATCCATAGTAACTTTTGGTTCAAGGGAGTGTCGCTGGCCTGTATGGATGTTTGCTTCCTGAGCTAAAACTAGTATTTGCTTGCTCAGGATATACAAAATGGCGGATACGAGCGCTCCCTACTACCTACCGACCTATTTCTTGTTGATATTGATGTGAACTTTTGAATTTCGTATTACAAAGTCGTAGTCATTGTTTTGTTTTTTTTTTCTCTTCTAAATGACCTGTAAGTAAATGGAATCAAATCTTCAAAGTTTTTTTTGCTAAATCTCATAACGGCCATTTTGTTTTTTTACAGATACAAGAAGCGATGCGTCGCGGAATGCACATACCAGATTCCGATGACGAAGGATACCCACAGCAGGTGAGATATTTCATCATTGGTAATTACCACAGAACAGAAAATAACTGATCAACTTTAGTTTAGTATGAAAACAAGTGAAAACCAGTGTCGCCGGGTGATTTTCGCGCACAAGGTCCTTAGTCTTTACACAGGGGTGAAACTGGCTCCACCCGCTAAAAAAAAGAATATTTTTTCTAAGAACTCTACTAAGAAGAATAACATATTTATCCGTTTAAAAAGAAATCGATAGTAGAATATGCAAATAAGGGTAGGTAAATAGATATTATATGCTAATTTTTGATGTTAATTCTGCATCATCATACATCAAAAAGTGCCGCTAAAAGCCACTTTTGGTGGTTTTAATTCAACTTTTTTATATTATGTTGCAATTCTGCAGTGTTATTATTATGTAGGTACTTTTTTGGTTAAAAGATATAGTTTTGTGGCGGGTGGTGCCATTTTCACCCTTGTGTCCAGGGCCATAAGAAACAACCATGTTGAATGTTTCCAGCAAGAGTCATATAGTCAGTACCGTCGACAGAGGTCGTGCGACTCGAGCCCCGAGCGGGAGCCAGAACAGTACTACCGACCACCGGCCAGGCACGAACAGGTGATTTTGCACTTTATTGCTATGGTCTTGAAGAGCATTTTCGTTTGTTCCCTCGTTTGGGCATGATGACTAAATTCTAATTTTTTTAGTCCGTCTTTTTAGATTTTTAAAAAAATATTGCAGGACACGTATTTTTTTCTTTTTTTACGTAGGTAATAGAAAAATAACGGCGATACATTGAGTTGAAATTCCGTGTTACGTCACACCTAGGTTACACTTTAACCTCCCACTTCTAAGCATTAATGCGTTATATCTAAGTATTTTTCACTTATTCTTGTCTATTATTTTTTTACTATCTAACTGACGGACTAAATAGAATTTTGATTTTTATACCCCGTCATCATGCCCAATCTATCGGCGTGGATCTCTTCTTCTCGGGTGAAAATGAATGCTATTCAAAAAGGATACTTGCTTTAGTTATTTATATATTTTATTATAATATTATAAAAAAAAATGTACACATCAATGTATTGAGCCTGCGGTGATTCTTTTTATGCATGAATTAATTATTTATAATTTTCGTAACTAAACCAAATATTTCTAATGATAATAACGCTTGGACATTGTACACTAAGCAGAGCTTATACTATGGGTGCCAGCAGAGGCGTAGCGTCCAGCAGAGGTATAGACGTGGTCCAAGTCGCATCAGCGAGGCCCTTCCTCTTTCGTTCCGAAGATCTTCCCAATAAATCTATCTTATCGCATCGCATTTAAAGCCCCTGAAAGTGCGAGGCTTCGCCCACAGCCTGCTACGCCACTGGGTACAATATTACACCCAAACTCAGAGGAAACACAAGTTCATCATACACATGTTAACATCCTGACACGCGGATCGAACCCGCGACATAGGGCGTAGCTGTTAACCACTACACCAACGCAATGTACTGATTGAAATGTACGCTCGTGACGTCATTATGGTGACGAAGTTCTTTCGTCGCTCTTTTCATCAAATGTCTTGCCTTTTGGTATGGTGCATGGTAAACCACAGTGTGTTTTCGTAATAGAAAACGGTCAAATCAGTCAACCTAAAGACGACCACTGCTAGACATAGGGTTTCCTCAAGGATCGCCACAACGACCGCATCTAATGGCGATATTATAATAATAATAATAATAATAATAAACTTTAATAATAAACTTTATTGAACCAAGAATATAAACAAAATTAGGTAACCCCACCTCCCAAACTAGTATTATAATAACATGTGATAGTTTTCTTTTCTTTCTTCTTCTATTTGGCTTTCGCATATAATGCATTTGGCCAGTTTCAAGTAAATAAGTTAGTTAAATTCACAAATTAGCGTTTAGCATCGTTGTACGGTTTGAACTTGTAGGCCATGGTACTGAACAGACTACAACTTACAAGAACTTTCTCGGAGCTCTTGGAGGATAGGTACCGAAAAAATCAGCTTGAAATATCTCTTCTTGAGCACACAAAAAACCGTCACTGTGAAAATTATTGTCCAATGCAGCACGATAAAACACAACAAATTCCACTTTTAACAATTTTTTATTGACACGAAAATAAATGACCGAACCGCAATCTTTGATTCCCGCCAAAAAAACTCCATGTGATAAAAATGTGTAAATATAAATCCCATATAATAATACATACATGTAATATATTTATGTGTGCTCGTAACATGACTAACCGCGCCTTGTGTGTTCGCGTGTGTGTGTGCGTGCGTGACGTCACAGGGCAGCGACAGCTCGGAGGGTGCGCCCGAGCAGCAGGCGGCGCCCGAGGCGGCGCGAACCGACCACGTGCAGGTAGACACTATTTTGAGACGTTTTTTGAGGTTTGAATCTTAAGAATGTGTTCATAACTCACGTCTTGGTAACAGCCTGTATAATAAGCCAGCCTCCATTTGTTATGGTATATGTGGAGCTTTTGATGCTTCGTTCACAAATCACAAGTCTTTATATGTCTACTGCAGTGCGTATCTGAATAATGCTTGGTCCTTGATCGTTATCTCACAGCGCCACCTGGTGCTAGACCAGGCAGAGCTTGAACTATGCGGTACTAGGCAACTGTTGAAACACTTGTATTGTTGTAAATACTTATGAATCTTAGGATACATAGTACTAAACACCTTTATACCGGTTATAAACCAAAACCTTGTATGTGATACTCAATACTTGTAAATCACATTTTTTTTTCAAAATTTACTGTGCATTATTTAGTTTGGCGCAGTAGGTCACCATGCCTACCCGCTAATCGAGAGGTTCCGGGTTCGATTCCCGGTGGGGGCTGACTCTGTGTTATGAACACAGGGTTCCATTTTCCAGTTTTGGTGTGTATTTATATCTATAGTATAGTTATATGTAAGACTATGTAGTATATACGTTTGCTTGGTTTCCACGACACAAGCGTATAGCTTAGTGTGGGATCAAGTAGATAGATCTGTGCGTTGTGAAGTGGATTATTTATTATTATTATTAGTTTATGAGCATTTGCTCATGACTTTGGCGCACCTGCCCCGCTTACATTGCTTCTCTAGTTAGTATTATATTCTTATATCTTTGGTCACAACAGTGCCCTCTGTCGCCGGTGCGGCGGGTGCCCCAGGCGCCCCCCGGGGCGGGCGGCGGCGGGCACTCGCCCGAGAGCGACGAGCGCTACGAGCATCCCGCCATGACGCGCTCGCACTACGAGGTGAGTGACAGAGGGTGACTAAGTCAAAAATATTGTGACTTTAAGCCATCACGGTCGTGACTTAAATCGTGTTAGAGTGTGATTAAGTCGTCACAGAGTAGACTTTATCGTGTCAGGGTGTAAATATCGTTTCAGTGTGTGAATAAAGTCGTAAAAGAGTGATTAAGTCGTGGCAGAGTATGACATCAATCGTGATTATAGACGGGCAACGGTATTAGTCGTAACAGAGTGTGATTAAGTCTTAACAGAGTGTGATTAAGTCTTAACAGAGTGTGATTAAGTCGTAACAGAGTGTGATTAAGTCATAACAGATTCTGATGAATTCTTAATACAGTAAAGTCTTTTAAGAGTTATGATTCTATTCAGTCAGAGTACGGCATGGAATGAATAAACAAAGGTGTACAAATAATTTCAGAGTATGACAAAGTCGTGTGGTGTACGTTTCAGACGCGCACGGTCCGCTCGCCGGTCGACGCCGCGCTGCGTCACTCGCTGTCCACTCACAGCGTCAAGGTACCCACGAAACACCAATCACAGCCACGCTTAACATATTGTAACGTCACTTTTATTTTTTTAGGAAACATTTGCCTCTAGCAGAGAAGGCAAAAGAAACTAAGTGCATTCAGTCAACACATATTTTACTTTTTCTGAATTTGTTTTTCTTTAAAATTCATCGGTAAGCATTTCGATTCTTTACTTGAACTTTTCGAAGTAACTCGGCACGGTTCAACCTTAATTCTGTTTTTGGATATTGAAGTTATATATCTGTATGTCAATGTCACATGATCCTGTCAATACGACAGTGACATCTAAATCACAGATTAATAGAATAGAATAGAAAAAAGTTTATTTGATACCATAAAGATAAAATAAGTACAAGCGTGAGTCATAAACTAGAATAATTTAATAAGATTAACAAGGCGTAATTTTTAACTAGTGACGTCATTCCACGTATTGGCGGTAAAGTCAAAAGTAGGATCTTTGAAACGCTCAGTTTAATTAATTTATGCGTAAATTTTTCTTTTCTTTTTCTTGCTTTATTTAAGTAGGCCATATATCTTTCAAATAGACTGGAAAAAAAATTCATGCAAGTACCCTTTTGTTTGAAGGAGTACGCGTACTCGACGAACGGCGAGTGCCGGTACCCGGGCGGGGGCGAGGCGCGCGCGGCGGGGGTGGCGTCCCCCCCGCACCAGTACCACGAGCCCTACTACGAGAGACCCGACAGGTGAGCGGGGGGCGGGGCTGGGGGAATGTGTAAAATTCTACTTTTTACCGACTTCTAACTCTGTTTTTAGCTGTGTTTACTTAACTAATTGGTTTTTGTGTTTCAAGGCTAGGCGTCGTGTAGATTAATAAAAAATATTGGACCCATTTTTCCCTTCTTTTACGTTATCAAAAAATAACGGCGATAACTTGAGTCAAAATGTCGCGTGACATCACGATCCGGTGCAGTTTATATGGGATTTATACCGGTCAATGACGTCACAGGCCCCTACTCCTAAACTTTATTGCATCAAAGTTTAGGAGTAGGGGCTTGTGGGCCTATATCTATGTGTATTGTGTATTATCATTAATTTGTTTATTTTTATTTTCTAATAATAAACGGCCTAATTAGAATTTTGATTTTCCTAAGCCGGCAACATGGGCATTGTGCTATAGAGTTGGTTTGTAAATGTTGAAATATTTTTAATCGCAACCACTTCCATACTGTTTGTATCTCTATGCCACTATGTAATAAAAAAAAAAACAGAATATACGTCACTTGGTTAGTACTTAGTGTCTTGATACAGTTAGTGTGTGTTTTATTTCATTAATCTACACTGTTAATTTAGGGCACTAATTAGTCAAATAGAAGGAACAATTAACCCTGTTTTAAATGCAAAAGTGTGTAGTGAGTAGATACAATACAATACAAATATTCTTTATTGTCACCAAAAACGAAAATACAGGCAACAAAGGGCGGCCTTATTGCTTAAAAGCAATATCTTCCAGGCAACCTGTACCTATAGTAGTAACATAATATAGGTACTTAACTACAAACAAACAGACTGTCAAAAGGCGTGTTTCGTCTTCCGCCCCGACCGCGCCCAGGTCGGAGTCGTACCAGCAGGTGCCGCAGCGCTGCGCGGCGGACGCGTGGGAGCGGGACAGGGAGCGCGAGGGCGCGCGCGAGCGCGACAGAGACAGGGAGAGCGCGCGCGACTACCCGTCCGCGGTGATGGCCGAGCACAGGGGGTTCACGCGGCGCCCCGTCGCCAGGGTGAGTGCGACGCCGCCGTCCTTGTACTTATAGTACTTACTAGCTGACTTATAGTACTTACTAGCTGACTTATAGTACTTACTAGCTGACTTATAGTACTTACTAGCTAACTTATAGTACTTACTAGCTGACTTATAGTACTTACTAGTTGACTTATAGTACTTACTAGCTGACTTATAGTACTTACTAGCTGACTTATAGTACTTACTAGTTGACTTATAGTACTTACTAGCTGACTTATAGTACTTACTAGCTGACTTATAGTACTTACTAGCTGACTTATAGTACTTACTAGCTGTTCCCCGCGGTTTCACCCGCGTTAATTTCAGAGTTCCCGCGGGAATTGCGGAATAAAAAGTACCCTATGTGTTAATCTGATGTATAAGCTATATTATTGTAAAGTTTCATTTAAATCCATCCAGTAGTTTTTGCGTGAAAGAGTAACAAACATCCATCCATCCATCCATCCATCCATCCATACATTCTTACAAACTTTCGCGTTTATAATATTAGTACTTATAGTCCGGCAGCCCACGGCTTGTTTTCTCAGTGAATAATAACAGGCTGAAACTACGCGAGTAGGTTCAGTTCGACGAGACGCCCAGGATTTACCACTGAGGAAATTCTCGAAACGAAAGCTAATGAAGTGAGCAAGGGAAAAACATTTCGATTTGGTTGAGTGTCGAAATTCTCTGAGTAACAGTAAGACTTTTTATTGAAATATCAAGATAGTTAGATAGAAATAAATGAGATAATTGTCCTCCAAAATTGTTGGTTGAACTGAAGAGTCCTCCATTCCGAACATGTACAAATAACGAAGTCATAAAAACCGGCAAAAAAAAATATTTTTTCCCTAAAAAAAGTTTTCACACACAAATAATACCAATTACCTTTTTTTATTTGACAGAATTCCAATTTGCTCTCGGCCGTACTTTGCCTCGTCAAAGAGCTGGACTACCCGAGTCTGGAGGTCGCCGAAATGGCTGTCAGGTGAGAATAATGAAGATGGTATCAGCTCGTTTCGTTAAAAAAATATATCAATTATACATTCTAAAATATTACCTGTAACAAATATCAATATGCTAATATTATAATAAAGTAGAGTTTGTATTTTTGTAAGTTGAATGAAATAATATAGGATACTAGCTGTTCCCCGCGGTTTCACCCGCGATAAGTTGGGAGTTCCCGCGGGAATTCTGGGATAAAAAGTACTCTATGTCCTTCTTTGTACCCTTGAGAACGTGTATGCAAAATTTTATGACGATCGGTTGAGCAGACAGACAGACAGACAGAGTTACTTTCACATTTATAATAATTAGTAGGGATTAATTCCCCTTCGGTTTCATTCCAACAAAAGCACTTATAATCTCTATATAATATAAGAGTTTCATGTATCCAGGTGCCGCATGGACGAGCTGGCGAACACGCAGTGACCCCGCGCGGACGGCGACTCGTCCGAAAATCAACTCTAATCCGTTGTGTTAAGGCTTACACGTTCAAATCGAACGCATCGAAACTAACGGCCGCACTCAGAGTCGTTTTAATGATTACTTAATTTTAAGTGAAGATTTTTGAAACAAAATTGCCGCACTCAGAGACGTTCAATAAATTAATGTTATTAAGCCATTTGACTACTTTTTTTTTTCTAAATTCTATTTAGTCCGTCAGTTGGATAATAAAAAAATAATGGACACGTATTCTTCGCTTTTTCAAATTAATGAAAATGTACCTGGATAGAGCGCATTAAAGTTTGTGAGTAACGTAACGTCATACGCAGCTAAAAACTGCGCCTGCTTGTGACGTCATACGACATTTCTACTCAACGTATCTCCGTTATTTTTTGCTTACGTGAAAAAAGAAATAATACGTGTCTAATATTTTTTATGAATCCACACGATGGGCTAAAAATAAAATTTTAGTCAAATAGCCTATTGGCATTTGACTAATTAAGTTATAATTAATGAACGTCTCTGATTGCGGCAATTTTGTTTCAATAATCTTTACTTAAAATTAAGTTATCATTGAAACGATTCTGAATGCGGCCGTAAAGGACAGTTCCAAGGGAAACGGACAATGATATAATATTGTATTTTGTTTTTATGCGCCATTTTTATTTATAGCGACCTTCGCAATGCAGTTTGAACTGGGAGCAAACTCGCCGCGGCCTCAAACCGAGTGGTATACAGGGTGTCCCGTAAATCGACGTCAAGTTAGAACCGGGTGATAGGCTAAGTCATAACAGAAAAATATTAAAAAAGATTATAAAAATTTTAAAAAAGGACAGTCATTATAAAGTGACGAAAGCAATAATTATGAAAATTTCATTGACAAAAACTTTATTTTAAGCAGTTGTTTTCAGAAACACTATTCAGGATTACACAATAAGAAGAAAATTGAAAAAAGTTAAGGTTTGTAGCAAACAGGAGTCAAAGAATAAATTAGAGTAGCAGAGTATAAATTTTTATAGTTTTTATAAATTTTAAAGATTATTTTTTTAGGTTTTTCTATTAAGTTATGACTTACCTTATCACCCGGTTCTGGCTTGACGTCGATTTGCGGGACACCCTGTATAGTAAATAACGAACCTTATACAGGGCGTTATAAGGTGCAAATTTGATTGCATCTCGTCAATTAAGTACACGAATCAATCGACCAATAGCGGTGTTGAATTTGTGCAGCTGTTTTTGAAACCTATAGCACTTTAAAGGGTATAATGTACAGTCTATATATGTATACATGAGTTTTTGTCCATTTTTGAATCTCATTGCAATATCTATGCATCTATACATATAAACAAAACTGAATTGTCTGTTTGTAATTCCAAATTAACAGCTTTTCACTTAATGCGTGTGAAAGTATACGTATATATTGGTATATATTATGGTATTTCCATAAAAAATAAATTTTAAAAATTTTTGTCTGTCTGTCGACAGCGAGCCGACTCTCCTCAATCCATGAGATCATGGAGGTGAACCCATTTAGGCAAAAAATATTTATACATTATATAATATGTAAATAATAAATAAAATCATTATTCTTGGGTTTAAACCCGAAAATATCCCATAAACATCTAGGCTTTTATCGGGTGTTTGGGTTGAATCCAACAGATGGCAATATCGCAGAGCGTACATTTACAAAAAAAATCCCAAATTAATCAAGAACCATCTTTTTTTCTGTGGTCGGTTAAAAAGCATAAATATGTACTTAGTGCTTAGAGCACAGTATTGAACTATTGGTTTTATAAATATGATTTATTGTCAAAAGGATTCCTATTGAAATACTAATGAAGTTATCTATATATATAAAAGAAAGTCGTGTTAGTTACTCCACTTATAACTTAAGAACGGCTGAACCGATTTGGCTGAAAATTGGTGGGGAGGTAGCTTAGAACCAGGAAACGGACATAGGATACTTTTATCCCGGAATCCCCGCAGGAACTCCGGTCGGTGAAATCTCATGAAATTTTGCATACCTAGGTACACATTGTCAGGGGTACAGAGAAGGACATAGGGTAGGTACTTTGCATTCCGGAATTCCTGCGGGATCCGCGGGGCACAGCTAGTTTCATAATAAATGTGATGGTGTCGATTTATGAGAATACATACGTACATACATGTGAATTGTCCGATATGTCCCATCTGCCACCGCTGCACTGGGGACATTCGAGGCGGGGACAACTGCGAATGACCCAACGAAGCCGTCTTAGTTTGTAACCTACGTATGGACTTTGGGCAAACTACATACGAATTTATCAGAGTAATTTGGAGTGCAATAAATATTAAATTTTTCTAAGTCTGTTGTGTTTTTGAATTTCCTTTTTTAATACAATCAAGACTTGATTCTTAGATAAGCTGATAATATAATGTATGTATTAGCTGTTGGATTTTTTCTAAGAAGTTTTCAACAGGTATAATACCTGTAACAATACCTGAGGTATTGTTTCTGTGTATTAATTGTTATACAGGGTGTAAAATTAAACGAGGAATATATTGAGAGAGGGTATTCAGTTTACGATTGTCGTCCTAAATATATATTTGGTTTTATGTAATTATCCAATTGAATTTAAACATTGTATTTAAAAGTTAGAGCATAAGACACTGATGGGTCATTCAATGCCCTTCATGCCGTCTTAGATTCTATGACTCATAATATCTAAAAGTCATAAACCCTCGTTTTTTGTTAAGGTTTTCTCTATGACATGTCAGTGTTTTTCTTTATGTACCTATATTTTTGTAGCTACATATAAGCATGAACAACCAAGAGCTTGAATATGTTTCTAGGTTAATTTTACACGGTGTATAACACAAATGAGTTTCGTTGAATCAAAAGTCAATTTCGACTCTATTTTGTTTGTTGTTAACGTTCGTTTTGTATTGTTTCATTTTGTATACACAAAGAATTTATATAAGACCCTATTATTATGTACTATAAGTACTGAGATTGTATATAAATATTAAATTATCGTAACTATTATATGTATTTGAATGTACTGAACTTTACATTATGTTATGTTGTGAAATCGTCGAATGAAATTGAAAGATTGTAGATTTTTAATAAGGAAATATGTGCTTTATTGCTATAGCGTTAAAGCTTAATTTGTTTTGTCCTTTTGGACACTTTCTCATTATTAAATAAAAATACATTAAACGTTCTAATTAATTCAGATTCTGCATTTAACAATAAATTAATGAATTATGTTAATCTAAGAAAAGTGTTAGGTACTTATTGTACATAGCAATAAAGCATATTTTTGCTGTTTATTATTAAAATATACGTATAGCTTCCCAGCCCTGAAAAAGTCAGTGTAAAGCTACCGAATCGCTTGCCCTGTATTGTATTTAGGCTTTCTGTACATTTAGAAAGATAATATTTCTGGAAGCCAATAAAAACTATCATAATATATCTATCCATTTTGTTTAAAAAAAAACCGTGTCGGTCGGTGAAGGTCAAAATATGTCAAAATAATAAAAACACGCTTTTGCTGAACTGAACAGCCCAGTATTTATTATACAACTATTGGACCACTTTTATAACCGACAAAATTCTGGACTGAAGATCCCAGCCCCCTTAGCCAAGTTGAGGATAAAAATCATCCAATCAAAATTCCATATTTACGTGACCACGTGACGTCATGACGATACGTTCCTTAGTTTTCTATAGCGATAACGATTATAGACTGTCAACTTGGCTAAGGGGGCTGGTTATATTCGTGAAATCGTTGTGTTCAATACCACGTGTGCAAAGTTTTTAATTGCTTATAGACGTTCAAATGTTCAAAAGTGAACTAAAAGATTCCATCACAAAAACACATACATAGACTAAAATAGAGTGTAAACAAAACATAGAGTGTAAAAACAGAGTGCTGGGCTCTTTTTCACTATGACCATAACACGCCGCGTTAAGATAACGCGCCACAAAAATAATTGTCTTTCTCTCGTACTCAAAGAAGATTCAATTAAAAAAAATACATTCACAGCGTGTCTTATGGCACACAGAATGTTAATCTATAGTCTATACTAATATTATAAAGAGGAAAGATTTGATTATTTTGTTTGTTTGTTTGTTACGATGTAACTCAAAAACTACTGGACCGATTTCAAAAATTCTTTCACCATTACAAAGCTACATTATCCCTGAGTAACATAGGCTATATTGCAATCCGGAATTCCCGCAGGAACTCCGAAATTATCGCGGGTGAAACCGCGCGGGACAGCTAGTTTTGTAATATTTTGGCATCTGGAGCGTTTGGGCTTGTGTTTTTGGGACAGGCGTTATGGGCAAGGAATGTTTTTGGTCACAGTGAACAAGAGCCCTGATTGGTTAATGATAAACCAATCAGGATACTTTATTTCGCCCCGTCACGTCATTGTATGTAGGTACCTACCTACGTTTGTTCACAACTTTGTATTGTGATCGATCTACAATGGAATTGCCAGTTGTTTATTGTCATTATTATATGAAAATGTACTTTGTAACGAAGTTTATCAATGAATGCAATATAATTACTTGCCGTCAATTTTATATTGTTTTATTTTGATTTCGCCCTAGCAGTTTCCTGCGGCTTCACTCGCAATAATTGATATTCAAATGATATTCCCCTGGGAACTACAGAATAGAAGGTAGCCATTGAGGTCATATGGGCGACCGAGCTTCGCTCGTAGCGCCATCTGTTGTTAAGTAGAAAAGCAGTATCAAATACTCATTTTTACTGCCTGAAAACACGGATAAAACTACGTTTTCTAAAAATGAAACCTAGCTAGATCAATTAATCGCCCCCGAAACTCCCTGCATACTAAATTTCATGAAAATCGTTGGAGCCGTTTCCTAGATTCAGATTATACATATACATAGGTACCTACATATATACAAGGTGTCCCGTAAGTAGTACGACAAACTTAAGGAGAAGCTGTATATGGGAAAGTGAACTATCATATGACAAAAACTCGCTTCAGTAAAAGTGTTCCCGTTTTCGGAAAAGGAGAAAATAAAGAAAAACAAAAATTAGCTCTTGTGGTATGTTTTCTTTTATGAGTAATTCACTGATGAAAACATTTAAATATCTGATTGTTTGCACACACAGTAAAGAAAGAAATATAAAAAAAAATTCGAAAACGGCAACACTTTTACAAAAGTTACTTTTTTTGTCATTTATGATAGTACACATACCCATCTACCTTCTCCTTCAGTTTGTCGTACTACTTACGGGACATCCTGTAGATATTTTTAAACAGGAATTACCTATTCGAAGATACTAAGAATTCCGGGATAAAGTGCCCTATGTTTCTATATCCCTGACAAAGTGTATTGTACCTATTGCAGGCGTGATAAGGTTGACTTTATTAGCGTGGATTACAGTGTAATTCTTTATATGAGTGACCTATGTCCGATATCAGGGGCCTTATTCACTATGACAATAACACGCCGCGCTAAGATAGGACGCCGCAAGAACTGTCTTTCCCTCGTATTCAAAGAAGTTTTACTGCAAAAAAAACATTTACGTTTGTGATGGCATATAGAATAATAATTTCTAATATCTTGGCATCTAGAACGTTTGGAAATGCGCTTTTGGGATGCGCGTTATGGGCAAGGAATGTTGTTGGTCATAGTGAATAAGGGCCCTGCACATTTACACACGCACTAACCTTCGTCGTAATGTAAAACTGTCATGGAGGTCCATGGCTCTAAAAACTTCATGGCCACAGAATATTTCCTTCGACATTAATTATGTCAATGACGGTCAAAGAGGCCAACGTAAAACTGACAAATGTGACAATGCGGGAACGAAAAAGGAGGCGATCCGTCGCCTCATAATACAAAACACTAATTTTCAAAGTAAGTTCATGTCCATCCCTTACTTTTCTAGCTTTGGCGTGCCAACGTAAAACAGCTTTAATCATTTTACGGACCCTACATCTAAATCAAGTAGGTATTATGTCCATCAATTAGCATGAGACGTACGCAATAAAGTTACAGTGGATCGCTTTTGATCTCTTGGGAAACGCCGATGCAAGCATAGGTTCAAAATAGGTGCTAAAGGTACTATTGAGGGCAGAAAACAAAACTGCACCGCTCCTGATAAGGGTATCCCCTCGGATTCTCTTGGTACGGCATCTAACCTGAGGAGAGCTGGTGCAGTTTTGTTATTCTTAAGCAGAACTGAAACTAGACTCTCCTTGTCTATATGGCTATAACGGGCCTCCGTATTTTAGGGCTTGTAACAATAATAATAGGTGGTAAAGTTTTGGAGTACCCTCATCCAAAATCTCGTACGCTTTTGTGGTACAAGGTATCTTAAGAAATTTCAGAATATTATCTTTAAATACTTAGATACAGGTAGATATAATCTAATTTAATTCAGGTTGAAAAATCGCGCGGTCGACAAAAAAATTAATACACGTGATATGACACTGCACCCCTTCCCCCTTGTGATATTTCGTGATTATTTCCGAACCACCTCCCCCGTCTTTCGAGCCTCACATGTCTAATAAACGACCTTTTACCACTACTGTCCACTCTTTGCTGTAAACAGCCTTGCGAGGCTGCGTCTGCACTTTCTGGTAGTGACGCAGTGATGATGCCTCGTTCCTCTTCCGGCTCGTGGTCGGGCGATAGCCCCAGCCGCGGCGCTCCGGACATCATCGATCTGGACCGGTACATGCGCGGTGGGGTCCGGCCGTCCAACACTTCTTGCTCCGACAGGGAAAGGCAGCGTCGGAGGTACGCTGATTGTATACTAAAGTTTATACAGACGGAGTCCATTGACCAGTAATAGGCTGATTCGGCTGATGCTGATGAGATATTACACCCAATTCGTGCGCACTGAACTGTAGCTACTGCATTCAGCACTAATTAGCATACTTTACCCCTTACCTTACCTATTAATGCTTCCAGATGTGTCACGCCTGTGATTATTTCGCAAAGTTCGTTTAGCTATGATTATTGTCAACGTGTAGGTAGGTACATGTGTGTATGTTTGTTCTCTCTCACGTTGTTAGTTACGAAAGTATTTCGATCTGCCTGCTAAACTAAGTTGGCAATCTATAGTCGATAACGCATCGAAAACTAAGGAACGAATCTTCATATCACATGATCACGTAAAATCGTCCTGTCCATATTTCAGCTAAGGGGGCTGATTTCAAGAGTCGGTTGAAAAATCCAAGAGAGGACGATAGTTTCACCTGGGGTTATCATTGGTCCCCATTAGTCAACCGGTTTTTTAAAACTCGATAACTTGCACTAACATTCAGCAAAAAAAAATATTTGGGTCAATTTTGTTTCCAGTCAAGTTTTATTTTTGTTACCAATCGCAGAAGGACAAGGCTAGTGGTCGACGCGGGCCTGACACCGCGGATGCCGCGCGTCGCTTCCACCAGCGGAGGCAGCACCACCGCAGCACCCGCCGCCGGCAAACGGCCGCTGCAAATGAAGAGGTTCTCCCATGACTCAGGAATGTCCGACGGAAGTTTTCGGAGACGGAACAAAACGAAGAGGTTTGGGATTAAGCTGTGGTTTCAATGGAGCAAAGTGGCTGGGGGAGAATTCTTGCAGTTTTCCTCGTAATAATAATGCTGACTCGATCATCATCATCGTATCAGATGAGAGATGAGTGATGACAAGTTATAATGCCACTCTTTTTATACCACTGGGAGCACATATCTATAAGCCGTCCTTAGAAAGCTATGTGTATACTCATTGTTCCATTTTAATCACTCGTTACTGTATAGTATAATATTGATCCCATTTTAGTAGGGTGATTATCATCTGAATGAATATAATGAAATATCTTTCTAGAGCTTTTTAGAGTAACCAAGGGATAAAACGGGACTCTATTACTATGACTCCGCTGTCCGTCTGTCCGTCTGTCAACAGGCTGTAGGTATCTCTCGACCCGTGATAGTTATAGGCAGTGAAATTTTCATTATTTCTGTTGCCGCTATAACAAAAAAAAACTAAAAAATATTATAAAATAAATATTGAAGAGGGCTCCCATACAACAAACGTGTTTTTTTGCCGTTTTTATAGATGGTAGGTACGGAACCCTTCGTGCGTGAGTCCGACTCGCACTTGGCCGGTTTATGATGTGATGATTTCTGTCACTCATACCAGATGGTTTAAGTGATGGGATCAGGTGACTGATATGTCTAGACGCAGCACCGGTGGTGCAAGCAGTACGGTGCATGGTGAACCTTTGGCGCAACCGTCAGCAAATTCGTGCAACTCCATGAAGACCTTCCAAGCGGCGTGGGAAAAAGCGTTGAAGGATCAGCAAGCACAGGTAAAAGTGTACCTTAGTACCTTATCCTTATTTTATGTTAAGTAGTAAGTAGGCAGATAAAAGCCCTGGTATTTCGACCATTTTAATATTTTGTTCCTAATGCTACCTTGAGAGAAAAACAGGGGCTTGTTCGGTAAAGTTCGCGACCGAAAAGTTCCCCACCGAAGACTGGTCAAAACAGTATTTCTGCTACCGGTGTTCGGTTGGGCACCATATTTGGTTAGTATACACTATACTCTCCCGTAGTTTGCACATTATTCACAGATATTGTGTCGCCGGCGACCATATCCTTCGAGAAACGAAGGGCGACCGAAACCTCTTCGGTCTAAATGATTTCTCTCCGTGTATTATACGTATTAAAAGAGGTTTGTACCATACCAATCCTGTGATTCTCCCTCAACTCCCTTAAGACCTCGGCGGCAAAGGTAAGGGTGCAGCGGAAGGGTAGGAACGTAAAGTCCTCTGGTTCTGGTTATGCCCTCCCCAGATGGTCCATTCGTGTGCGAGCCAAGGCATAGTAGTCGCACGGAGAAGTGCATTTTTTCCACCTCTGCTCCGCACTTCCTGCAAGATGGGTCACTCGCTGGTATGCGCAATACCTAATATAATGCCTACCTATATTTTAAGCTCTTAGAATTCTACGATGATGCTAATATACAAGCTACGAAGGAACTATAACGCATAAACTCCATACATCTCAAGTCCTAGATTTAAGAAGAAGCATCCATTTAATTTTTCCCCAATAGCACCTTTGATCCATTGATGCCACGTCTCTTACTTTTAAGTGCGCATAGAAACTGCATCATGCTATTTACGTATAAGTCAAGTCAACACAAATTTTACAGTTTATTTGAATAAATATGCTTCAACAGATCGAACGCGTAGCCCAAATTTGCGAGCAGCTAACGACCAACGCGCGTTGCGAGCCTCGTGTGGAATCGACGCCTGAGGCGAAGGGTCTGCCTCCGCAGAACTGCACCAAGCCCCCAGCTGAGCCGCCCCAAACCCCAGATACCAGCGACATCTCCTCCAGCAGTAGAAGCACGCGGGACCCGAGGCGAAAAGACAAGCACAGAGTAAGGGTGCGCTTCTATTATAGATTTTAACCACCTTCCCTCTTAGCCATGTTGACAATCTAAAAAATTGTTGTATCTACATAAAACTAAACAACGTATCGTCATATAATGTGGTCACGCAAAACGTCGGACCATCGCATCTTCTAATAATTGGTACCTACTAGGTATACCTACATGAATAAAAATTTAATTTTAAGTGATTTACAGCGATGATAGTTCAGTGGTTGGTGCGTTCGGATCAAACGCGGTAATGCGTAGGTTCAAACCCTAACAATGAGCTTGAGCTGTCGGTGAAGGAAAACATCGTGAGGAAACCATAGCATGGTGGCAGGGCGCTCTCTAGTACACGGCTGGCTAGCTACCACCTTCGAGTTGTAAATCTGTCGCCAAGCACCTAACGGTGTGTTCCGGCAGCCCCACTTGAAAGCCAGTTCCCATCCCCGTTCCAGGTCGGCAACGCACCTGCATGCCTTCTGGTGTTTCAGATGTCTATGGGCGGCGGTAATCACTTACCACCAGGTGACATAAAAAAAGACAACTTTCTTTCTTTCTTTCTGTCGCGCACCAGACAGACGAATGTCGGACGTACAAGATCATAATGAACAAGCTCGACGAGTTGAACCGTTTGTTCGTGAGCCGGGGCCGCTCGCCGCCCGCGCCGCGCCTGCTGCGCCGGCCCGCGCGCGCCCCCTCGCGGCGCTCCACCGACTCCGTGTCCATGTCCGATAAGAAGGTCGCCACCGACTCGCCGCGACGCCACAGCTACACCAGGGTGACCACAGCTCGATGTAGTGAAGCTAAAGTCAGTTATTTTTAATAGATAGCTGTTCCCCGCGGCTTCGCCCGCGTTTTTTCGGAGTTCCCGCGGGAATTCCGGGATAAACGTACCCCATATTCTTATCAGGGGTACACCCCTGACAACGTGTATGCAAAATTTCATGATGATCGGTAGAGCCGTTAAGGCGTGAAAGCGTAACAGACTCTCTTTCGAATTTATAATGGTAAAGATTTTTAAGTTTTTTTATTTTATTTATTTAGGTCTATCTTAAATAATATAGCTAGCATATAATAAGCTTTTCACAATGTAAATTCATAAAATAATCCTACTATTATTATAAATGTGAAAGTTTGGATGTTTGGATGTTTGTTACTCGATCACGCTAAAACGGCTGAACGGATTTGGATAAAATTTGGCATGCACGTTGTCGGGGGTACAGAAAAGGACATAGGGTACTTTTTATCCCGGAATTCCCACGGGAACTCCGAAATTACCGCGGGTGAAACCGCGGGGAACAGCTAGTAATATTATAAAGTCGAAGCTATGTAACATCCTATCTTTCCAGGGTCCACCGTCGAGCCTCCCGCGTCCAGTTGTGGTAGAACGCGGTGTTGGCGGTTCCACGTCCACCCAAAGCGTCAATAAGGACCACCGAGGTCTTCGATGTCGAGGGCCCAGGGAGCCGAGAGACGCTGCGTCACGTGTCGCCGCTCTGAGAGCAGTACCAACACAAGTGTGCGACATAACGCCCCAGGAGTTGGTCAGCTCGAGGAGCTATGGTGTGGAGTCCTGCCATAAAATTGCTATGGAGAGGTGGGGCCGGAGACATTGAAAATGAACTGAGCAGCGAGCATACTCAATCCAGCCTCTGTAGCCAAGTTGACAATGTATAATTGGCCACTTGACAAAAAAAATTTTTTTAGTCCGTCGTGTAGATTAGTAAAAAATATTGGACACGTATTTTCTTTTTTTACGTAATCAAAAAATAACAGAGATACATTGAGTTGAAATTTCGCGTGACGTCACAACTCGGTGCGGTTTATATGGCGCTTATAATGAATATTGACGTCACGAGCCCCCCACCCTAAACTTTAATGCGCTTTATCTATGTTCATTTTCATTAAGTTGAAAAAGCAAAAAATACTTATCTATTATTTTTTTTATTTTCTAACTGACGGTCTAATTAGAATTTTGATTTTCATATCTTGGAGAATACCCAATTGTCCAAAACGTAAATTTTCTATGGCGATAACGAGTTTAGATGGTTAATTTGGCTAAGGGGGCAGGGCTGACCGATTCGCTACCATTAATACGCGTCATAGTTTTTTCGTAGAAAACGTGTCATAATTCATCTATACTATAATAAAAGAGTAGAATCCGCGATTCTGTACATTGAATATTTTTAACAAAAATTTACAGGGGGCGATAAAAAAGAGTAACCAACTACAAAAAAAAAAGGTTTTTAAAATTCTTTTCTGTCTGTCTGTCTGTTCGCGATTATCTCCGAATCTACTGAACGGATTGACATGTGGTTTTCACAGGCAGATTAAGCTTAGCTTGGAGCTACATATAGGCTTTATTGAATTTAAATCGGATGTCGGAAAAAAAAGTTGTTATATGAAAACGTTTCACGCGAGTGAAACCGTGGGGCTCATATAGTACAGAATAACTACATACTTACTTATTAGAGAGTTTGGGATTCTATTACAGGCCTTGTGTTATGTGCAAGAAATTTCCTCGATCTCAGTGAATGAGGGCCCAGTAAGAGATATTTTTAAGAATTATCTGCAGTAATTGCTATACTTCTGTCATCAGCCTGGCGAAATGCAACACGGCTAGTGACAAATCGACGGTCGGCGGCGAAGACCGAAGTATTATAGACCTGGACAATCCTCTGCATGTATGTTTGAATATTGAATTATTATCAGTTCCCTGAACCATATTTTTATGGTGTACCTACCTAGTGTCATTGCAGCTTGCGGGTCATCTTCTGGTAAGCAGCAAATCAGCCCCCCAACCAAATTGAATAGAATAGAATAGAAAAAAATTTATTTGATACCATAAAGTTAAAATAAGTACAAGCGTGAGTCTTAAACTAGAATAGTTGGTACCAAAATGGCTACCACTCAGCATTATGCCGTGGCACTAAGTTCCACGACGCTGATTTTCAGTGGCGACCGTAGAAGGGAGATGGCCCAAATGACACTTCACACTATAAATAAGACCTTGACAATTGACAATATTTAATTATCTATGGCTCCCACACAGCACACACTTTTATCTCCTTGAAAATATTTGTTGATTGTTTTTTTTTAAATGTCTACATTTTTTATTTTGTAATTTTTTTAATGGGGATCAATAAACTCCTTTCTTTCTTTCTATAGGTAACTAAGGAACGTATCTTCATGTCACATGGTCACGAAAATCATCCAGTCACTCGTTCAATTAGGGGTATATTATGTTCACTGACTCTAATCTCAACAGAGATGTTGTTTTAGTTTTACGAGCAAGCGAAGCGCCTCCAACTGCTGCACACGGCCACGGCCGGCGCGGCGTGGCGGGGGCGGAGCGCCGAGTGCGGCTCCGCCGTCGGCGCCAGGGTCACGCGCCCGCAGTACCACAGCGAGCATCGAACCCGCGATCCATCGCTCTGCGCGCTCTGCCGCGGCTACTGGCGCTCCATACGGCAGTATTTCTTGTGCTGTCCGGATGAAACTTAAGCCAAACAATGCGCCTCTCGTCGACTTTATCTTTTCAGTAGATCGATTCAGATTTCAAAGGGAGGTACATACTTGTGACCTCTGTAGTTTTCCATGCTCCTACTGGAAGAAACAAAGTGGGATTCTAAAGGAATAAGTCAATTGGATCGCTGTATATGTGCAATTGTATAATTGAAGCTAAGCTTCTCCTGATTATTGTTACGATGTATTTTCAGAAATGCATTATATGAATTCTTTATTTTTTCATGTGTTTATATTTTACCTCTTCTATAGTTATACCTAGATCCACGTTAAATCGGTACATTGATTTCGGAATTATCCCGGCATCTGACAAAATTCATGCCTATCGCCCATGAATCATCCTTTTGACCTTAGCCTTAAGTAGCCTACATTAAAATACTCGTAGGTAACACCAAAGCTTTTGGAGATAATATTATGTCCACTAGCAATTTGAGTTGACTGGCAAGGAATGCCTTTTGACATGAACACCGCCTCTGTGGGAAAAGTGAAAACAAGCTTCACTGTTTTTAGTTGAAACCACAAACGAAAAAACACGACATCGAAATAGCTTTGAGTTAGGAGGAGGTAGATAAGAAGAGTGGAAGAGAGAAGTAAGAATAAAAAAGAAAAATTAGAACTTTAGTAATTATAATACTCTTTGACTAGAACTAAACACTGGCTTGACACAATCCCACTTTCTTCACCAAACCAAAAATGTGACTGACAGACTTTCAAGTTTAACGTCAAGAAAATAGAACAAAAGAAATTTTATGTTAAGCGATGCCCATCAAAATTACCCGTGAATTTGTGTATTCAAACTGAGAACATGTAGTGCGAGCAACGCCGCGTCCAAACACATAGCTCGTTAAGACATACAAATATGAAGTGGTCCGACATAGGCTTGTGGTGGCTTCTTGGTTTATTTCTTCAGGTAGAGTTTTCCTACTTCCAGTCACAAAGTGACAGATACCTGTCTAGGCTAGCCAGGTTCTTCACGCGTGCTATTTAGGAATGATCTGGTCGCGACAATAGATTGGTCCAAATCTTCAACTTTGCATGAAGCTATTGCGGTGAAATAAAGTTGTATATTGGGACCCTGCAGATCTATATCTAACTATTAGAGTTTAATTTATATAATGTATAATATATTATAGGTACCTAATTAAATTATTTAATTCCTCCCTTCAACACAGTCCAAACATCTGGACCTTGAAATTAGAGATTTTGAAAATTAGTCATGGAAATCGGTATTTGCCATTCAGATTATTTTCTTCATTATCAAAATGCACTAAGTATCTCGGAGCTTTTGGTGATTCAGTCTCGAGTTAATTAAACATGTTGACTCTTGAAACCAAGATGCACTAAGCATCTCCGGCTTTTTGGTTATTCTGTTTCTAAAAATGGAAACAAGAGTGATCATCGTCAATTGGTGGTCAGATCCCCTCACCTACCACTGACCTATCACTTTTTAATTTGTGTTACTAAGTAGGTACCAACTGGGTTCAAAAATATGGTCGAATCGGTAGAGCAATCATCGAGTAATAGACCGCAACCGTTTTATATACAACGTGTTAACGAATTAACTGAAAACCTGATAAGTACACCCCATTTAAAAAAATAAACAATAATAGGATTAAACTATATTTTGTGTTGAAAAAAATTATACTTTAAAAGTTATTCAACATTAGTTTGGAGGTGACCTATCTACGAAATTCCAAGCGCTGCGCCCGCGCCTACCGGTTCGAATTTTTGCTGCGGGCGGCGTAAGTACGCGCCAAATATTGTACTATGTGTAATTAAGACATTGTCTAGTAAAAATGAAAAATTAAATCCTATATTAAAACAGTGCGATCGATTCGCTAGTCGATTCTGAGCAAACTATTTTCTGGTTGTCAGTTAATTCATTAACACGTTGTATATATAGATAGTTGTATCTATATATAGATAGTTGGTGCCCTCGCCTGTAAGAAAAAAGCGTGCCGTCCGCCTCGTTGTCCTGGCGGCTGCAAGCCCAAATACTGGTGAAGCGATCCTCAAGAGATCTTCAACAGAGGCAAGGCAATTCCTCGAAGACAGCGCTAATTCGGCGAATATTAATATGGTGAGGAAACCAATTTGATCTGACCCTATTACCCTGTCGTTTGTGAACCTGACTTACCCTAATGTGGTTCGTCAACTACTGCAGCACGCTTTTAGTTAGATCAGTGTAAATTAATTGTGTTTACCCTGACATGGTATTATATTATCTGTGCTGACCCTGGGTGGTTTTTTTACTAGTTAAGTAGGACCTACCTCAAAATGTTTTGCTTACCTACATACCAGCTGCTCTCCGCGGTTTCACCCGCGGTAATTTCGGGAAAATTTCATTATGATCGGTTGAGCCGTTAAGGGCGTAATAGACAAACAAATAAGCAAATTCACTTTCGCATTTATA
This sequence comes from Zygaena filipendulae, assembly GCA_907165275.2. NCBI lineage: Eukaryota > Metazoa > Arthropoda > Insecta > Lepidoptera > Zygaenidae > Zygaena > Zygaena filipendulae. The sequence continues at coordinate 4,600,064 of OU015677.1, read as the reverse complement.
TAAATATTATAAGTACTTACCTATAGTAAGGATTTGAGACGAGAATTAAATATCGAATACATATTATAGGTAATTAACTAATTACGTAATACCTACGTCCTTCGTTTAACTTATAGATAACATCTCAGATGATTTTAGCGAAAACTGTAATGCTGTAATGTTTGTTTTTGTTTTGATCTCCTACGCAAGAAGCGCATCCAAAAAATTACATCGATTTTTTTTTATTATTGAAACTGCGGGCAACAGTTAGAGATTTTTGTGTGTTGCCAGTTGGGCAGGGTCGCGTGGGCGCTGTGGTGGTGGCTGGTGGGGTTGCTAGTTGCGGCCACGCTCGGCTGCAAACAGAAGACCATTTGCCGACCCCCGCCCGGGGGGAAGGCCGGCTGCGGCGGACGCGGATAAGGACGTTAGGGTAAAAGACAAGTATAGAGCAACTGTGTGGGAGCCGCAGCGGCGTAGCTACCGGACGGTGCCGTGCACCGGGGTATCCAAGCACAGGGGGCCCTCGGACCCTGACCATCAGACCTAGAGTCAATTCAGGCCGTCAGTAATTTTTGCACCAGGGCCTTGGGGTACCTAGCTACGCCTCTAGCGGGAGGCTGTATCAGCAAAGATTAACCGATAACGTATACCTGGGGCGCTGCCACTAACGTTTTAGCAGTGTTATTTCAATCTACAAAATTTCAACCTTCCGCACTGTTTGTTAAGTCGAAATTACAATGGAACCAAATTTCGATAAGTATAAGGTAATAATAATAATTTAATCTTTTAAAAAGATTGTCGTAGAGCCCCTGATCAGTTAGAGGAAGTCCTTGATATAAGTCAACGAAAAGATATCTAGATAGTAGCAAATGGAGATCCGGTCTCTACCTTCCCGAAAAGGAGACGGGCTTGAGTTTATAATAGCTGTCCCCCATGGTAATTTCGGAGTTTCCGCGGGAACTCCGGGTTACAATAATAAAGCCTATGTTAATTAGGGATAATGTAGCATTCTAATACTGAAGAATTTGTTAAATCAGTCCAATTGTTTTTGAGTTAAATCGTAACAAACAAACAAATAATCAAATCTTTCCCCTCAATAATATTAGTTTAGAGTTTAGACAATATAAGCACAAGCGTACAAATTCAGAATGTGCATTGGCAGAGATTGCCACGATGGCTTTTAAGTCCGCTGTAAGTTTAATATTACACTTCAATTATTTACAGTACTTACTATATTTTTTACAGATTCCTTCCACCGATGTTTCTTAATGCAAGACACCATTTTTTTATGAACGCTTGTTATTTTTAATGCATTTACATAAATTATGTTAGAATAAATACTGCCTGTTATATGATGTCTACTTTTATTATGTACTTATATTATGTAGGTCATGGGTAGACTTATCAAGGCCAGCGAAAATTTGTTGCATCTGGTTCTGCTAAAGGTTAGTAGATTGGGTACTGTGTGACTTTAGTACAACTTGTGAAGTAACTCATGAAAATCGGTGTTTAGGCTTTTCAAATAAAGAAACGCTTCAGGGCATTTAGAAAATCAACTACTAAAAAGTAATAAGGCTCCTATGAAATAAAAAAAGAATTGAATTTTTTTAGGTTTTTTTTATTTTTTAAATTGTTTTCATCTTAATTGCTAATTTCAGTAGTTCCTGAAACAAAAGAGACATTATAATGTTAGAGTTTCTCATTGTAATTTGACTATACAAAAGTAAACAAAGATAAAATTGTAAGAACAATTTTAAACAATAAAACTTTATGGATCACAATGGATTGTTTCATTTAAAGATTTGTTTTTTAAATAAGGTCAAATTATCTTAATAAAAACAACTTTTCCGTCAGTGGAAGAAATTTCATTACAGCCAGTAATAGTTCAATTTTTTTGTTTATTTATAACTTAGAAACAGTATTATAATAATAAATTATTTACAATTATTTCCAGTTTCCCTATTTTTTTACTTCCAAAAAAGACTAGATTTTCGATTTGATTTCAATTTTTTCAGTTCATCATCTGTGTGCATTATTCATCATTTATCTAAACTAAATAGTTGTTTTTTGTTCATATTGGTTTATGATATGTACCAGAATATCAATATGCATATAAAGTTTGTCAAAGTCATATAATATATTATGCAAGTTCCTCATTTGCAAGTTTATTTCTTCGCAAGCATTGATTTAAAATATTTTGACTTTCTAAAATCTATTGTTACCAAAACCTATTGTAAAAAAATTTGAAATTATTTTTTATCTACATACTGATCAAGTCAAATTCCAAGATTTCTATAAATTGCAATTCAAATCTACATACAAAATATTCAGACAACTAGAAGTAGAAACCAGCTCAAGCACATAGTACATAAAAATATATTTATTGAATATATATTTTTTTTTATTTACTTCAATAGGTATATACAGCTATATAATATTGAATAAGACCTTAACCAGTTAAAAAAGACTTACTTGGCCAATATGCCGTCCTTCTTCGTTAGTCTGACTATACAGTCATCAGACTCGCCCATCCGACGGATGGCACCACAAACCACATACATCTTGGATGTGTCAGCAGCGCGGCCGGTCGCCGGGTCGACGTCGGCGATCACCAGCTGCACTGACGCATGGTCCTTGGCGTGGATCAAGCGGTTGCTAGCCGAGCTGGAAATAAAAAAAAATGACTAAAAAACTATTATCCTACTGGATACAGGCACCTATCAGTTGATCTAACTGCCTGTCTGAATTATAAATCCTACTAATATTATGTGAAAGTATGGATGATTGGATGTTTGTTACTCAATCACGCAAAAACGGCTGAACGGATTTGGATGAAATTTGGCATGCACGTTGTCAGGGGTACAGAGGACATAGGGTACTTTTTATCGCGGAATTTTCGCGGGAACTCCGAAATTACCGCGGGGCACGGCTAGTTTTCAATAAGAACAAAAATATGTATCTCGCATAATTTTAAGGCGATTAGATCTAAGTAATTTACATTCACCAAACTTTTTATCTGAGTGGAGTTCACACCATAGGAATTTTATATTATATTTAATACATTATTAATACTGATAATTACATTATCATGTAATTACGTTATCAAATAACTAATGACGCACTGAACATAATAAAAACCATAGCTAAAATGTGTTAAACCAAAATAACCTATAAAACAATGCAGCACAATTCTTACCATTTCCTTGGGCAGTAAAGATCAACAAATTCACCAGCGTCGTTCTGCATTTTGATTGTCTGAAATTTTAAGTTTTCGAAATGGTTATTAACTCTTGATATGATAATTAATAAGAACTAATTAGAAAATTGAAAATATTAACCTAAGAAAACACGCACGTCCACGCAAATGACAGTCTCGAAAAGAAAATTGCAGAGTTGCCACTTGCGACTTGCGAGTTGCCACTTGCCAGTTGACACTTCGCCCACTGTTTCGTTGTGCGGGAGACGACGCGAGTGGTGTACGCGCTACTGTCCTGTCCAAAAAATTGAAATGTTTTCTATCCTGCGGCAAGTTGCTACTTAATCACTTAATTATACTTTTATACTTACTTGCCGGCCGAAATCCGCACCTGGTTTTTTACATTCACTTCTTTAGGAAGTGTAAATCGGCCATCAAAGACGCAGTATACTTTTATTTATGGCGGCTATAAGCACTCGCACATAGTGCTCTTGTCTCGACTCGCTCTTCCTCGCATCGCTTCGGTCGCCTCGGTTGCTTGTAATTTTTTGCGCCCAAGTCAAAGGGTCTCGTTCTCGTTGACTCTCGCAAGGAAAATAAGAGCGAGCACGACGTGTAAGACGCTCGTTTAATATTTTAGTTGCCCGCTGATCGTGTTTATTTAATTTTAATTAAGCGGTAAAAAGGAACACTCAGAAAACAAAGGCGTGACAAACGGAGATGATAGTTATTTAATTAAAGTATACAAACAGAGTACCTATACTCAAGTGATTACCTTCTCTCTGCCTATACTTAGGCCAACTTATATCTACCCAAGACCTGACAACGAAAGAAATTGATAGAAGACTGGGTAATGCATGGAAAACTTACTAAAAATTTAAAGAAATCTTCAAAAACAAACAAACTAGCACCAGGATAAAGCGTAAATTTTTCAATGTATGTATCCTCCCAATACTGACCTATGGTTGCCAAACGTGGGCACTCACAAAAGCACACAATCAGAAACTAGAGATCGACCAAAGAGCCATGGTGAGAAATATGACAGGGAAGAGGAGAATGGACAAGATAAGGAATAAAGAACTAAGGAACACAACGGGAATAACCGATATTACAAAAAAAATTAGACACCTGAAGTAGAAGTGGGCCGGTCAACTTATGAGAGGTCCAGACAAGTGGAGCAAAGCCATTTACCACATGGTACCCAAGAAATGGATACAGAAGAAGAGGTAGACAATACCAAAGGTGGGAGAATGAAATTGTAAGAGAGGCTGGTAGAACATGAACGAAATTGGCCCGATGCAGAGAGGAATGGAGACAGCTAGGCGAGGCCTATGCCAACAGGCAAACGGATACCGACTAATGTTTTTATTTATACTTATTGTTACTATAATAATTCGTTCTCTCTGAACAATGGCCAATAAAAAAAAGCGGTAAATAATTCTATATCATTGTCATTGCAATAAAAAATTATGCGATTAAACTCGGAACGTTTTAGGGCCGATTTTTCAATCGTCAGATAAACAGTTAGATAGTACTTATTCGACAGATAGCAAAATATTACATTTTTCAATCGTCAGATAGGCTCTATCTGGGCAATAAGGGCCCTAACTGAGGAATAAATCTATCTGCCGGTTTGACGGCCAGATAGGCGGCTATTCGATAGATAAAACAGATCCATTGACGTTGAGTTTGAGGTTATTTCTTCTTTTTCTAAAGTAATATGAAAATTATGAAAGTTTTCGATACTGTTGACGATCTCGCAATCGAAGAAGAGGCTATAATGTATGAACATTTAAAACTGAAAGGAAATAAAGAGTAGTCAGACCAAGGCCGGACCAGTTTGCTATGTGGGATTCAAAAGAAATTCATAGCCGTTTCAGACTTAAAAGAATCTGTACCTACTATATTTGCTTCCCCTGATAAGGGATAAAATTATACACGAAACACAAGTAAAGTCCAGCAAATTTTTACAATAAATAATAGTAAGTTAGTAGCTAGGCAACGGGATGCACCACGAAAAAAAAGGTTGGATTTGCTATCCTCTTCTAACACACAGTACGACGTATGCGTCTTTCACGCTCCTACAGTATTACAGTGAAGTTGGCAACAAAAATCCTCGGTTAGCTATTCGCTTGCTATCTAGCCATTGAAAAATGCAACAGTTTTATTTGTCCTTTTATCAGTCAGATAAATTTATTCGCTAGTTAGTTATTAGTCGAGTTATCTGACGATTGAAAAATCGGCCCTTAATCAATTAAATTGTAATAATAGCTCACAGTGCAAAGACAAATCATAGCAGTAATTGCTAATTGCGGGAGCTAAATTCAGTACAACAGAATGAGTGTGAAGGAGTGTTAAAAATACGTATTTATTATACGACTTAGACTCTTTGAAATATATATTTTATACGCTTAAATAATGTATCATAATAATTTTAAATAAAAATCTTTTTCATCTTTTTTTGACAAGAAGCAACATCTTCAAAATCTTTTGTTTGTCAATCACTTCTTTTTTACAAAAAAACTAAATGTATTATGGACATAGAGGTAGTGTACTACAGAATTATATGCGATAAATCGCGATTGATTGCCATAATTGAAGCAGAAGAAGAAGAACTTCAGAAGAAGAAAAAAACACTGTATTGGCTGTATGGACAAATTTTTTTTTGCCTTACTAAAGGGGTAAACCAAGAGGAAAACCTCAGGGGAAAACTCTCAGAAGAATCTTCTGAGGGAAAACTTCAGGGAAATCTTTACGAAAAAATGTCAAAAGTGTCAAATGTCAATTTGAATATGACGGATTAGTTGAGTGATAATGGCTGCTGATTGCTGATTTTCTGCGTGTGCCAAGTTTTTAATTTTTCCGATTAGAAGTGCAATTTTTCTTGAATGAATTAATCGAACATTTATGATATGATATTGTGTAGACTACGAACTAAATGACTTTTTACGGATATTTTCCTGTTAGAAGTCTATGAACATCAACATATAATGTGAGTCGGAGAACTTTTATTGTTTTTGTAATTTTACCCTTCTAATCATTATCACAGATTCGTTTCACTTAATAAAACATTAGCGATTACTTAATTATGATTTAAACTTAGGATTTTGCTAATTGTCCATTATTTTCTTTGTTTAAACTCTGCTATCAGAATCTTCACTTCGGTCTTTGTGAAAAACGAAAAACAGAAATAAAAATTCTAAATCTATGGAAATACCTACCTACTTTAAAAAAGACTAGCTGTGCCCCGCGCTTTCACCTGCGTGAGTTTCGAAATTTCCGCAGGAACTCAATTTTCTTTAACATAAACCTCCGGATAATTCAGACCTCCAGACAAACAGAACAAAAAAAAAGAATTATTCACATCGGCTGAGCCACTCTCAAGTTTTAGCGAGACAAACGAACAACAATTTTATTTATTTATTTATTTATTTACTTATTTATTGCACATCCATTAAGTAACATAAGGTGTTGACTGTTGAGATATTTAGTAAACAGTTCTTTATGGACCTTGTTTATAGTGCTGTGCCAAAACAATTCAAATTCGGAGAGAGCAAGATGTATCACATAGGTATTTTAATTAAGTAGGTACTTGTTTGAATTTATATACAAGAGTTAATAGGTAAAATGACTATCTACTTACATAATTTTTAAGCCTATTTTTCATATGGAGCAGCTAGAAATCTATGTCCATTTACGATTATGAATTATGACTACTGACCGCTGCACTCAGAGTCGACTTTAATGATTACTTAGTTAAGTATAGATTTTTAAAACAAAACTGCCGCAATCAGACAAGTTTAATAAATTAATGTCAATTGGCATTTAACTAATTAAGTTACATCTAATTAAATGCCAATTAACATTAATTTACTGAACGTTTCTGACTGCGGCAGTTTTGTTTAAAAAATCTATACTTAACTAAGTAATCATTAAAGTCGACGTCAATGAGAATTGTTTAAGTAAACATGAATGGTATTGTTTAAGGTATTGCTAACACTATTCTTGACTTTATATGTTGACATATTATGGCTTCAGACAAAGAAATCTACAAAAATTCAAACATACTAGGAAAACTCTGAACTGTGAAACTTCCTTTTCTGAAGCCTGTTAAAAGAATAAATGATTTGTTCAATGCAATGTGCGAATTAAAAAAATTGAATGCATTGCGCAAACTTAATAATAAAAAATTTATAGAAAATAAGATATACAATACAATATTTAACTTAAGTACATCATGGATACAGAGATAAAATCGTATGTGTAAACGAAATTTGATTAGTTTTGAACCTGTAAAACCTAACCTGCTAGCATTTAAACATTTACCCTTAAACTAACTGTTATGAATTAAAAAAAATTGAAATAAAGTGTAATTTTGTATTTGTGAAGTGTGATATGTCCGGTGATTTATGAAAAAGTGGTGTTGTTTTTTTATTTTCAGTGTACGGTGAAATTGAAGTGTTTCAGCGGATTACGAAAACAACTTTAGTTTCATTCCTGCAAAAACCGCAAATGTATTTAACAGAAGAACTGTCAAGCTTCTTGATAAAGTGACTGTTTGTGTCTTTAATGGAAGAACCAACTGTGTCATTAATAGATGAATGTATAAAATCTTAATATTAAAAGAATCATTGTACATTCTTGAACAAAAGAACTTCTAATGTCTTTAAAAGAAGAAGTTGTTATGTCTTTCACAGAAGAACCTACAATGTCTATAATAGTGGAAGGAGAACCTCCAGGAAAGAGGATCAAACTGGATTCCATGGGTAACAATAAAGTCACTCAGTTAATTGATAACTACATACAAAAGATACAGAAATCAGAAAAAAATCTCCAACCGATTCTGCCATTAGATATCTTCAGACCACTGAAGTATAAAAAAATGTACATCGGTCATGTGAATTGTCCTAAAGATATATCAAAAATTATTTCAATACTAAACGAAAAGTCACCTTTGAAGGAATTCAAACATTTGAAAAGAGTGCGCAATAAAGATGTTATATTATGTCCATTGGAATGCATTGAAGATAACATGATTTCCATTCAAAAATACCTGGAACTAATGTCTAGTGAATTGAAAAATGTGTTTACATACTTCAAAGCTGTTGATTTGCCTGTCACACCTCCAGTGTTGAAGCAACAATGCCGGGAAGTATCAAAAGTGTGGTCTTGCAATTTCCACCCGGACATGTACTTGGAAAGACTTGTGAGCGGTAATTTCTTTGATAAGTCTGAATTAAAACTTCACAGGAAAAACATGGAGATAGTATTTGACAGTGTGAAATGGTATTTAAGAGACCTTGGTGATGTTGAATGGGATTGTGTTGAAAGAAATATGAACGTAACAATGGTTTTCCAGCCTTCCCCACCAGCTGTTGTGGCAATAGCTTATGATAACGAAAAGCATCATCCGTTGCAGCATTCCACTATGGTGGCCATAGACAATGTAGCAAAGACGCAAAACGGTGGTGCATGGAATGCAGAAAACTTGGATGTTGACCGAACTACAAGTGGTATTGACAAAGAGCTGCTGTGTTATTTAAAAGACAAACACCGAAATGTTAACTTCCGTGCACAGAAATGTAGAAGTACAGCTATAGAGGATCTAGATGATGATAATGAAGTTGCAGACGCGCCATACTTGTGTACTGGTTACTATATTTACACGTTGCGGGAGCCATGTTTGATGTGTGCGATGGGCTTGGTTCATGCGAGAGCAAAGAGAGTGTTTTATTGCTTCGACAGTGCGAATGGGGCCTTGAAAACGCGGACGAGACTTCAGGAAAATCAAGCTTTGAACCACAGATACGAAGTTTTCACAGGGTTTTTATAAAATTGAAGCTCTAATATTGTAAGATGCACAATTGGCGACGTAGAAAATTTCTCACAAAAAATTGCGCAAAACTTGGAATTGAGTGTTGATAGTTCTTTGATATTGTGTTTAAAAACAAGTTCATATTGTGTAATGTGTATGTATACTTACAACTTAAGATTATAATTTATGTACCTACCTACTATTTTTGCGAGGAACTGTATATCGTGACAGTTTGTAAATGAATGAAACCTATTTGACTTGTTTATAGCACTTAATACCTATATTTATTTTTGTACTAGCTGTGCCCCGCGGTTACACCCGCGGGAATTCCGGGATAAAAAGTACCCTATGTCCTTCTCTGTACCCCTGACAACGTGCATGCCAAATTTCATCCAAATCCGTTCAGCCGTTTTTGCGTGATTGAGTAACAAACATCCAAACATCCACACTGTCACATTTATAATATTAGTAGGATTATATCAATTTATGTTATAAACCTTACCTTACATTTCTTTTTCTTTGTTAAGTGATTTGCACCAGATTTTAAGACTTTCTTCGTTATTGTAGTTATCGGCGCGAAAATACCATCGTTTGCTTGTTGCATTATTAAATTAAACTTGTAATTTTTAATTATTTATCCTACTAATATTATAAATGTGAAAGTGTGGATGTTTGTTACTTAATCACGCAAGAACGGCTGAACGGATTCGGATGATATTTGGCATGCACGTTTTCAGGGGTACAGAGAAGAACATAGGGTACTTTTTATCCCGGAATTGCCGCGGGAACTCCGAAATTACCGCGGGTGAAATCGAGAGTTACAGCTAGTAATATAATACATGTACCTAACAGTGACCATGATTGACCGATTTGTTCATGTGTAGTGTGTGTTATTATTTTTTCGCACAGAACCCCGTAACAGCGACGATCTATGATGTAATGTAATTAATTAATTATGTAATATAAAAATATTGTCTAATTCAAGACATATAGAAATAATTTTTTTTTAGTGTTTAAGATTTAAATAAAAGTTAATGAGGTGTATTCAAATCCACTATTTTATTTATTTTGTAGTAGAAATAGGGATGTGGACTACTTTTGAAAATCAAAATTCTAATTAGTCCGTCAGTTAGAAAATAAAAAAAACAATAGACACGTATTTTTTGCTTTTTCCAATAAATTAAAATATACAGAGATAAAGCGCATTAAAGTTTAGAGTGAGGGGGGTCGTGACGTCACTAACCGCTAAAACCGCCATACAAACTGTCAGAATAGTGACGTTACGCGAAATTTCAACTCAATATATCGCCGTTATTATTTGATCACGTAAAAAAAGAAAAAATACGTGCCCAATATTTTTTAAAAATCTATAAGGCGGACTAAAAAATAAAAATTAGTCAACATGGCCATTCCTAGATAAAAGTATCTACCTACCGGATAACTTGGGTTTAGATTAGGCACTTCTTTAATGTTTGTTTATTATTCTTGTGTGTTTTGCAGAAATAAATTTTGTTCTTTTCTATTCTACCGTATGGCAATCAGGAACACTAGGCTGCCCGTCCACTGGAGCGGAGCGAGCTGAATTGCATAAAATCTCCGCTCCTGAAGATCTATTGGTGGATTTTTACTTCGCTCACCGGTCCGCCACTTCGCTTCGCTCCAGTGGACAGGCAGTCTTTAGCAGGACATATCTACCGTGTGTCATTTATATGTGGCCTGCGCCTCACGTTTCTCAAGACATCGACAGTTGAAACTCATTTGAACCTACTCTATGCAGCATAATATGATCCGAACGCACTGACCCAGCTATCATCGTTATAGTCACCCTTTCTTTGAGGCTCTACCAAGGCTCTACAAACGTGACATTCCGGTTCCCGCTATCGTGCGACGGTTGGCAACCCTACCCTCAGTCAGAACTACGCGACACACCCCTACACAACAGTGTTTCCGGCATCCTTCGTCCGCTCCTGTTTTTTTTTATGTTTGATTTTGTACGCGACAAGCAGCATCACACACACACATCCTTGTTTATTGCACAACGACAATTTTACGAGTACTAGTGGCAAGTGGCGACACAGTCGTATTGAATCTGCCTTCTATAAACGGTACGACTAATAAGTGAGAGCATTTTTTATTTTTTTCATTTGCAACGACGACTGTTTTACTTTCAAAAATGAAAGTTCTCCGTTTTCTCAATATACCTACCAACTTGGTGTGAGGTTTTCATTAAAGGACATATTCAAGCACTTGCATGTTGGTAATTAATATTAAATTAAAATCTACTTCAAAACACCCAAATATATGCACTGCACTAATAATAAACAAAATTTAACCAAAAAAAATTAAACCGACTTCAAAAGTTCCGGTGTCTGTCTCCGAAACTCATCATCAGATCTAAGTAAACGAAATTTAAATGGGACCTTTCCGGAATTAACCCCTTTCGACTAAAAAAAAGAATTTCGCGAATCCGTCTATATAGGAGTTATGCCCGAATATACATAAAAAAATAAAAATATAAACATCTGAATTGATAACCTCTTCCTTTTTGAAGTCGGTTATAACACTCATTGATCACAAAGTAAACCTTATAACAATGAAATTGACAATATTGTAATTTGTACTTTTTCTTCTCAACAGAAATAATGTAGAGATGTAGTTAATTTGTAATTACAAAATGTACCTATTTTGAAACGATCGTTATTTTAGGTAGGTACTATACAAGATCCAGGATGTCGATTTTCATAAGTTCATCAATGTTTGCTGAAACTTGTCTGGTTACAACTTGCAAAGATATTTTCTTGAAAACTTAACAAAACACGCACATATTTCAGTCAATCTGCCTATAGCTGCTGTTTGCCGGTCATTTCGGTTGTTCACGTTTTCAATTGCTGGCCCCAAACTCCGCCCTTAAATTAAGCTATGACAACTGCTATGAGAGTTCGGCGGCATGGCACGTAAGTAGGTACAGCAATCTGGAATTATTGCTGGAGTCGTGCGCTGCGCCTTTGCTTCATGCAGTAACTGGCTAGGAAATAAAAAAAAAAAACAACATTCGGCGCGAATCCTTAAAATTTAAACAAGTTTAATCTTTCAACAAAATGGCTGTTAGATCATTCTTCAATGTTTTCTGGTAAGTACCTACATAGGTATCTAATTTTTTTAATAGAAGGTTCTATTTTTTACTTGCAAATAATAATTTTACAATTTGTACAGCTGTTGTCTTCGCGTAAAATTTTAATTTGATACAAAACGTATAAATAAACATAATACTTTCATCAGTACCTTTATATACCTACTAGCTGTCCCGCAGGAACTCCAAAGGAGCCTAATTTAATTCTGATAACATTAGCTAATTACCACTGAAAGTCCCGTCAAAATCGGTCCAACCGTTTCGGAGATTCCCCCGCGTGAATTTCGGAATTTTCGCCGGAACTCCCAAACTTCTTTCATACGAACCGTCTCCATACAATTACAAACAACAATAAAAGAATTAGCGTAATTGGTCCACCCGTTTACCTACACGTAATGCCATGACTGGCCATGACCAAGGGGAAATAGGGATTCATTTATACATAACTAGTAATTTCGGAGTTCCCGCGGGAATTCCGGGATAAAAAGTCCTCTGTTCCCCTGACAACGTGCATGTCAAATTTCATCCAAATCCGTTCTGCCGTTTTTGCGTGATTGAGTAACAAACATCCACACTTTCACATTTATAATATTAGTAGGATTATAATACCTATGTCGTATATATTATATAGATACGTATTATGATACTCGCTGTTGCCCCGCGGTTTCACTCGCGTGAGTTTTGGCGATTTCTTTGGAATGCAATTCCTTTCTTAGCTGATGTCTATACCTTTAGACCATCCTTACATCAAAATTTCAGCTTCACTGGACATGCAATGCATGCAATCCATCAGTCTTGAAAACCTTTGCCTCGTCTAAAGCGTTCGCATACTATAGTTACTATTGGAAAATTGGAAAAGCTTTTACTGATGGAAAGTCACAGCATAGCATAATTATGTACCTGAGTATCATAGGATAGGATACTTTGCTCCTGTGGGAATACCGAAACTCCCACTGCTGAAACAGCAGAGAAAAATTACTACTAATCTTTTTGATTACATCCTCCATCTGATACTTCCTCCTATGACTGGATTGTCGTCCGTCACATTCACAATAACTCTATAAACAAAACCAGTGTATACCGACTGGAAGCAACTCCAGGCGACTCCAATAGCTCCCACTTAAGAACTCAAAGGAGGTCACATCTCAAATGATTCTCTACAGCACTAGTGTTTAACGTCATTTAAGGTGTATTTTGCCTTGTTGTCTACACGCAATTGCTCTAAGGCGATTGTTGGAGCGCGAGCGTAAAAATATTATATAAAGAAATAAAAAATAATTAAGTATATAATTTTTCTAAGTCATTGCATCATTATACGTATATCTTAGAATAGAAAAAATCTACAATTTAAGTTAAAAATTTGCTACTAATGTACGTCGAAGTCTTTTTCCAAAACTTTGGTAAGTTTAAAAAATAATACCCTAGTATATCATAATACTATTGATCAGTTTTTGTTTTTTACTTCTTTCCTATTCCCTTATGGGGCTTCATCCAGTCCGCAAGTAGGCACCACTCTTAGCCAGATACAGCGTTTCTTTCTTTTCAATATGGCAGCAGGGGCCTTGGATGAGTAGGCGCACTATTCATGCCATTCGTCACTGCGCGTGCGAACCCGCGTAAGAGCAATTTGTAAATACCGCGTAAGAGTAAAACGCGCAAAGTTCAAATGAGGGACTTTGTACAAAATCTAAGAAAACTACGGGTTAATTTACGTTATTTTCCAATAAAGAAAGTTGTAAAGTTTAATTTGTTAAGTTCATTCGCTAATAAGAATTGAAATCGCCGAGATATTAAGTTTTTTCTTCCTCGTGTCAAAAAGCAAATACGCGGTTTTTACAAGTTGCTCTTACGCGGATTCGCACGCGCAGTGACGCATTGTCAGTTAGATTGAACAGTTTACAGTTACAAAGAATGATTCAAGTTTGTTAGGCCAGATTAATAATAATAAAGTTGGTACCAAAAATAATACAAGCAACTAGGTAAGTAGTTTAGATTTACCTATATTGCAACGATAAACGTTACAGTTACCTAAGCTTTGAGGAGCTTAATGATTTTTATAGCAAATTCTTCATCTAAATAGCTCTGATGTCTCAACTAGTCTAACTTAGTCACCATCAATAGATTAACACTTTCACCGCCATCCCCGTAATATCGCGATCGACGAAAGACATGTTCCTAGGGCCAGAACCGTAATACATAATATTACGTCACTAATAAACCACTGCACTGACTTTTATACTTATTAGATTAAATAATGATACATTAGATTAAATTATGAGAATAAATAATGTTCTGGAGGTAAAGGCCATGTTTTTGTAGCCTTAACATATTAAGGCTACAAAAACGTGGAGGTGAAAGGGTAAAGTTATTAAGCGATGCAAAACTTTTATGACGTCATCTACGTGTGGGAGAGTGTGAGATACGGAACGTGAATATCTGTTGTCTCCGTCACACGTATTGCCGCGCTCTTCATTCCCTTTTTCTGCGGGTCACGTTGTGTGCATAAATAATAAACCAGATTAATGTATTTTGTTCCAGACGTTTGTCAGCTCAACGGCCATTCGACGTTCCTTCGTCTTCCGAGCTCAATTCAGACAGAGATAGATACATTGATAAAGGGACAGCGGTATCTCTGTTGGTGTCAATGGAAAAGTTTGACAACTCATATCGCACGCCATTTAAGATATTTAACGCTGTCAACGAATTGTTCCTGTTCGAATGAGGTTGAATTGAAAGTTGACTTTGGTGACGCTTCAATAATTGATTTATGGTAAGGACCTACTACTACCTTAATACTAATAAAGATGCGAATGTCAGTTTGTTTACTTCTTATGATTTCACGCTTTAACTACACAACCGACTTTCATAAAACAAATAAAGGACATTGGGTACTTATATGTCGGAATTCCCGCGGGAATCCAGAAATAAACGGGGTTGAAATCGATGTATACTAAAAATTAAATTCTGTTCGTTGGCAAGCACATCACTTGATATCGGCTAGACCGATTTGGCCGTTTCTTTTAAATGTTATCAACGGTCTGAATAAGGTTTTTACCGAAAGAGAAATGGGAAATGTTGCCTGGAAAATATCGGGAGGAAACCATAGCATGGTGGTAGGGCACTCTCTAGTGCCCGGCTGCCTAGCTACCACATTCAAGTTGTAAATCTGTCGCCAAGCACCTATAACGGTGTGTTCCGGCAGCCTCACTTGAAAGCCAGTTCTCATCCCCATTCTAGGTCGGCAACGCACCTGCATGCCTTCTGGTGTTGCAGATGTCCATGGGCGGCGGTAATCACTTACCATCAGGTGTACCACTTGCCCGTTTGCCCCCTAGAACATAAAAAAATATATATTGAGAAATTAGGGAAAAACAGTGTTTGTCTATTTCAGAAGTTAAATACGTTTAAATCCTTTGAGTAGTTTAGAAGAACTAAGTGGGCTAACAGAACCATGTGGTCATCATTGATGTGAAAAAAGATACGTACACAATAAATCTTAATTAAAAACTCCCAGAACAAATGCTGACAAATAGCTACATCTCGGAATCGTAACTCGTATGCCGTTTTATTTGATCATGACAATCAATTAAAAATGGGACGCAATTCATGATGGGCCTATACCACTCATATACATTTTGCGACATTTGTTATTTTGGTTTTTTGAAAACCGAGGAAGGAAATTATTGATTGATTATTCTACCAGTATAAAACTAAATGGAATACTACCTTCTCAATATTCAATCAATCAATCTCTTTACAAATCAAGTCTCGAATTGCTATGTATTCTATCATAAACATAAGAAGCAGCTGTGATCTATCACCGACTAACTGTGCCCAGCGGTTTCGGAAGTTTCGGAATTCCCGCAGCAACTCCAAACTTCTTTTATTCTTCTTCTCCTTATGCCACTGCTCCACCTGCGTTAACGTTAACGTTGATGTTAATGTCCAACTACGCGTTAATTAAGGCATTAAAATACGTATTGGCTACATTCAGTTTGCAACGTGCCGTTAAGCGTTAATTTCTAGTGAAATAACGAGTTAACACAAAATTGAGGTTAAAGCTTCAAACAGCTGTTTTTTTGCAATGGAGGTAGAAGCAGCTGTAATTTTAGACCAATCCAATGTCGTATTTTTATTGTTCCCGCCAAATCAAAGTAAATACGGTCTTGCTCCGCGCGTGCGCCACGCAGAATGAGAAGGCGTTAATGTAGCCAACACCGCTTAGTGCGCTAAATAACGCGCTAAAACCCTTTGATGTGTCAAAGGGTTTTAGCGCCGTTTTAAACCGACACCCGAGCTATCGCTTAACGTTTAACGTCATTAGTAATGCCATTAGTAAGTTAACCCGTTAAAATGTTGGCCACATCTACGTAATGCCTTAATTAGCGCACTAATTTTCGCGTTAGCACGCAGGTGTAGCAGTAGCATTACGATAACAAACACAACAAAAAAAAGTTAAATTGGTCCAGCCGTTCACGCATGATGTCGTGACTAAGGGAAATGAGGATTAATTTTTATGTAATTATACAGAGTTTAAGACGATCGTTGAAGTGTCATTATTGCATGCATCTGATGCATCCTTCATAGAAAATTAAGATCGTACCGATAAGACAAGCGAAGCTGACCCGGGGAACCAATTGGAAGCGGATAAAAAGGTCTCAGAAAGGTTAGCCAGGTTAGAAAAGTCAGGTGTTGAATAGATAATAATGTGATATCGTTCATCTACTTTGAGTATGTTAATGCTTTCACTAGCACTGGTTTAGCAGTAGCATAGCCATAGGATTTTCATGTTTGTTAAAGATTTTAGGACCATCTTTAATTTGATATTCGAGAAATAAAAAAAACTATCATTGGAACTTCTAGAAGACGCAAGTCCCTCAAAATTTGTATAACTATGTACGGAACTACGACACAATCGCACAGTACCCTAGCAACCAGACAGTCTTGATCCAATAATTGTATGTCCCTGCGCAGTCAAGTGGTCTCAATTCCCGTATAGCACACACCAATCTCGCCCTGCGCACGCCATTGGCCAACAAATTAATGACAATATCGCGTATTTATTCATTTGACCATCTTCAGGGTGAGCAATTTAGCAACGGGCTCGGTTCGGTTCTTACTCGCATCTCTGACGTCCAACCGTGACGAACGTTCGCCGCTCTCTGAATTTGAATTTGGAAAACGCGCACCTAAATTCGCTTCCACCTCCTCCTTCCCCGGAAGGAAGGTCAAGTTGGAATTCAGAACTTCCGGCCGTCGCGCGTGTCGATTTATTTTTTTGGTGCTTTTCCAAAATGGTTGATTGAAATCGAGTATGATTTATTTAAAAGATGGCGACGGACATGAAGTTCTGATTTTTAATTCGCCAATACGGCACTTGGTGTGCAGTTTGTGAACATAGATAAGTGGACTTTTTAAATTCGCATATCATCGTGATTTGCAAAGGACTTTTTAATAGGTGAGGTCTAAATGTAGTTTGGAACATTACATGTTTGGGATATACTCCTGCAAATAGCGGACCACAAGGTCCATGCACCATCCTTATACTGTATATCGGCGGTTTTAACTAAATTTTTTTATAATATGTTGCAAAAATATCACTAAAAATAGTATTTACCTTATTTTGCATATTTATTCTCCTACAAATTTCCTTTGAAATAAAATATCTTAGAAAAGATTGACCGGTGGTTTTACTTTAATCTTTTTTACGACCGCATTTAGAGTAGTTTTAATGATAAGTTAATTTTAAGTAAAGATTTTAAAAACAAAATTGCCGGACTCAGAGACGTTCATTAAATTAATGTTAATTGGCTTTTATGTAATTAAGTAAAAATTTCCTCTCCTTCCAGAAGCTGTAGCTCTTCGTTGAAGCACAGAGCGCAGACCGCCAGAGTTGTGCCCCTCTGATCTCAACGGGTCCACTGTGAACCTCATGGAGACCATACCCCGCGTCTGCAGAACGTATTTGATAGGCAACCGTTTCACCAAGAAGACATTCCCGAGCCTGGTGCCCCATATACAGTACCACCTCTGCAGGTCCAACTCAAACATGCTACTGAAAATCGAGAACGAACTGCTCCAAAGTCACCGCCAAAGAGAGACCACCGGCATCAAGAAATTGTACAACTCGTTCTTCGTTCTGTTCTAACTTTGTTCGGAAATCTCCATACACCCAGATCATTCCATAGACATCAGTGACTCACCATCATCATCATCATCATAAAATATCATCTAGTGACATTCTGTGCTGTGCGGGCGCGATGGCCCAGTTGTGATGGCTGTATACGAACTGCCCAAAAGCCCTGGTTCTATTATGTACGAGGACCGGAAGGGGGAGGGTTTCGCTTGGGAGACGGCGAGGTCGACCCTGACCGAGAGGGAGGAAGACGAGCTGGACATGTATTTTGAGGAGCGCGCGGGGAGGAAAAGGAAGTGGCCAGCTGAGGGTGGAGGGAAGATGATGCGGCGAGACGAGATCGAAGAGAGGGAGCAAAGGAAGATGCCGCCGAAAAAACTGACCGGTGAGTTGCTTTGTTGTTTTTGATCAAACTGTGTACTGATTCCTTAGGAGTTTTAGATGTACAAGGTCGATTTTTTATGATTGTTTTACTTGGGGTAGTCTTATACAGGGTGTAAGGTTAAACGAGGGATGTTGGCAAAGGCATGGCATCCATTCGATTCTCGTCTCAAATATCTAAACACAAATTTAATTTTTGACGTAATTATCCGTAAAAACAATTATACACGAAAATTGAGCACGCAAGTTGCTGATGCGCTGACGCTTCACGCTCCTGTCGCTGACGCGCCGATAAATCAAATTTAAAGGTCATGCACCCACGTAATCGCATCGTTTCTTTATTTATTACCATCCTCGTATATAAAACACTTATTTGAATAAGTACTTACATCTTGTATAGTAGAATGAATAAAAAAAAATAAGTTGCACAACACACAAATCTACTCGACCTACAGTAGCTATAAGCTCGTATCGTGGCCCATTTTTTTAATATAATATTTAAAATATTATTTTTTTGAATTGAATTGAATTGAAAGAACTTTATTTGACACAACACATGGATAGTTACAACATACATAAATTAAAAAAAAAAGCATGAATGAGGGACTGCTTCCCAACCGCCAAAAGATTCAAAGATTTATTTCAAAGATTTAATATAATATTACGCAGAGGCCATTGCACTCATTAGCCGAATGGGGCGAATTATTTATACCTGTTTAAAATGAACGTTAATCGACCAACACCTGGCTCTATCTCCCCATTATGCAGGTAAGAGAAACGCAAAAATTGTGAACTAAAACAACATTAGAAGAAGAAGAAGAAGAAAATACATTTATTTCAGCACAACACACAAGAAAAAGATACAAGCAATGCCTAATCTAAATTTGTACACAATATATACATATCTCTTGCATGCTCTGCCGAAAGGGTCACCAACTCACCATTAGCTAGGTGCTGCAAAATCGTATGTATCTATTTTCCATAGAGCTTATCACATGAAATCGCTTTACACTCGCGTCTCATTGTCGACCAGTTGAAGATCAATTCTGAACGCGCAAAGCATAACCAAACCGCTTCTGCACTAAATAATTTATAGCTGTTCCCCGCAGTTTCACCCGCGTCAATTTCGGAGTTCCCGCGGGAATGCTGGGACAAAAAGTACCTACCCTATTTCCTTCTCTGTTCCCCTGGCAATGTGTATGCAAAGTTTCGTGATGATCGGTTGAGCAGTTAAGGCGTGAAAGCCAGACAGACAGAGTTAGTTACTTTCGCTTAGACCAAATAAAAATTAAAGACGGAACGCGTAGAACAAACAAGTGAAGCCAGGAAAAAGACACCATCGCCGTGCACGTACACAGAAACACGCACACACTTACAATAAAAAGACATATTATGTGGGGAGTACCTTAGGAGCGGTGCAGCTATGTATTTGGCGCGAGTAGAATTGGACCTCTGTCCACAAAGATCCAACTTGTGAGCAGAAAACTGGTTCAGTCTGCGATGTCTTTATTTATAAAATCGAATAGCGATCGACCAAAGATTAAAGTCGATATTAAAAACGTGTCATTTCGTTATCTTGAAGAAGCCTATAGACCTATCTGAAAAGTGAAATGTCACGAATAAATAGGTAGGTACCAATAATTTTGTGATATTATATGTATGTATTTCATAACTAGCTGTTCCCCGTGGTTTCACCCGCGGTGATTTCGGAGATCCCGCGGGTATTCCAGGATAAAAATACCTACTACCCCATATTTTTTTTCTCTACCTATCCTTCACAACGTATAGTATGCATTTAATACAATTTCACCCGCGTTAATTTCGGAGTTCCCGCGGGTATTCCGCGACAAAAAGTATCTATGTCCTTCTCTACAGAGAACAATGACAACATGTATGCAAAATTTCATGATGATGGGTTGAGCCGTTAAGGCGTGAAAGCGTAACAAACAAACTCACTTTCGAATTTATAATATTATTAAGGATTTGTCTCCGCCCGATTTGCCGCCATATTGCAAAACTATCTTAACGCCCGCTCAAATAACTTTATGTGTGTCTCACAGAGTCACACAAACTCAACTCATGCGAACTATAACATCTTCAACACACGCAATTATCTATACTATGTCAATATAGTGATGTGATAACAAAATAAACTATTTTATTTATATTAATAACAATATACCCAGTTCTCGTTTGAAACTCACGTTGTCCTAACGTGTACTAGCTGCTGCGTGGAGACTGATTTTCTTTTTCTTTTTTTTTTTTTAATTCAGATAGTGATATTTCGTAACAGTGATATATCGACGGCCAGTGACAAAAAATACCAGTGTACCTACACTATGATATCGTGATGGATTCGTTCGAATAGTTGAAATTGTTATGTATACCTACCAACTTATATTTAAAAGGTTTTAGCTGCGTTGCGATAATACTTTCTTGAGCGAATTTTCTAGCTATTGTTTTTTTTTTATTGCGATATTTTTATTTGTTACTCGTTTCAATTTTTTATTGTTCTAAACATCTAGCCGTGTTGCCAGTTTGTTTGTACAAATGGAAAAGTGAATTGAATCATTTAGATCAATATGCATGAACCGATAGCACAGATTCTCTGGTATGTTATGTTAGATGGGCCACGACTCACGGCCTACGAATGTTTTCTTTAGTTTTCTTTCGCGCTATGCACAATGTTAGTCGGAAAGGGGGTGTCGAACCGCGAGCGCTTTGAGTGTTGTCATCACTACATAGTATAAAACAAAAAGTCGCTACCCGCTGTCTGTCTGTCCCTATGTATGCTTAGATCTTTTAAACTACGCAACGAATTTTCATGCAGTGTTCACCAATAGATAGATTGATTCATGAGGAAGACTTATATCTATATTTTATCCTAGAATTCCCGCGGGAACTCCGAAATTACCCCGGGTGAAATCCTGGGGGGACAGCTAGTTGATAATACAATACAATGTCCATAATAACGCTAGCAAAGAGCATTGATTACATTGAAATAACATGGCTAAAGGTTGCCTTATCGCTAAAACCTACCTACGCTACGTTACGATTTCAAAACATCTTTTGAGTGATATAAGAAATTGTTTACTATGTAAAGAGTGACATCCCTTTAAAGTAAAAGACAAGAAGACTTCTTGATTTTTGAACATGGATGATAATCGTGGATGCAAAGCTGATGGTACGGTTAAAAAAAAACATCGTAATCTTTATATGTTTGAAACTGCATTTAGAGAAATGAACTTTTGATTTTGTAGACAAAAGTTTTTTTGTCAATATTATTGACATCAGCGTTGTCCGAAGGGGTCACAAGGGATGCAATAAAATTGAGCAATAAAGTCTAAATTACTCGAATATTTTATTATTAATTTACTAGCTGACCCCCGCGGTTTCACCCGCGGTAATTTCGGAGTTCCCGCGGGAATTCCGGGATAAAAAGTACCCTATGTCCTTTTCTGTACCCCTGAGTACGTGCATGCCAAATTTCATCCAAATTCGTTCAGCCGTTTTTGCGCGATTGAGTACAAACATCCAAACATCTAAACATCCAAACATCCACACTTTCACATTTATAATATTAGTAGGATTAGTGACCACCTCCAAAATTTCAATCTGCGACCGCGCCTGGTAGACATGATCACTTTCGGCTTGGAACCCCCTTTTCAGCTAATGATATAAATTGATACGTCATTCAGTGCGGTTTGTTTTTGTCTTTCGTCCGCTCGCCCTTTGTCAATGGTCTCTGGTCAGATGTTTGGTTTGAATATTGGTTGGATGCAATGAATGTATGTATACTTGTATAGCCTAGGGCCTAAGTTTTGCTTCAGTGTTTTGGGATGGAACTTAAAATGATACTCGTATGTAGATAGATTAATTTGTTTGAATAGGCAATAACAATGAGAGAACGCCGAATCGAAAGAACCTTCGAACGTCCACGCGTTCCTAAGAAAAGGATCTTGATAGACAGACAGATAGACACTGGCAACAAAGTGATCATTTAACAAACAAACAGTGAAATTTAACAAATTAATCTATCTACATACGACAAGAGTTCCTTTTTTCTTTCGTGTCATGGAAAATATACAACGTGTTAATGAATTAACTGAAAACTAGAAAGTAGTTTACTCAGAATCGACAAGCGAATCGATCGCACTATGTTTTAATATAGGTTTTAATTTTTCATTTTTACTAGACAATGTGTAAATTATTTATAATACAATATTTGGCGCGTACGCCGCCCGCAGCAAAAAAATTCGAACCGTTAGGCGCGGGCGTAGCGCTTGGAATTTCGTAGATAGGTCACCTCCAAACTAATGTTGAATAACTTTTAAAGTATAAATTTTTTCGACATAAAATATATTTTAATCATATTATTGTTTATTTTTTTAAATAAGGTGTATCAGGTTTTCAGTTAATTCATTAACACGTTGTAAAATAGGGTACTTGCATTAATTTTTTTTAGTCTATTTTAAAGATATATGGCCCACTTAAACAAAGCAAGAAAAAGAAAAAATATATATGCATAAATTAATTAAATAGAGCGTTTCAAAGTTCCTACTTTTGACCTTACCGCCGAAACGCGGAATGACGTCACTAGTTCAAAATTACGCCTTATTAATCTGTGACAGAAATGTCACTGTCGTATTGACAGAGTCATGTGACACTGACAGACAGATAACTTCAATATCCAAAAGCGAAATTAAGGTTGAACTGTGTCGAGTTACTTCCAAAAGTTCCAGTAAAGAATCGAAATGCATCTTACCGATGCATTTTAAAGTAAAAAACTTCAGAAAATGGAAAATATGCAATGACTGTATGCACTTATTTTCTTTTGTCTTCTCTGAAAGAGGTAAATATTTCCAAAAAAAATTAAAGTGACGTAACATGTTAAGCTTGGCTGTGATTGGTGTTTCGTTGCGACGTTCCGTTTCACAAAATTAGAAGTTGAATATTTTGGAAACTATTGAAATTTTTTTAGTAAATCTTTCACGATAACACTTTTCTAAGGCTCTAATTTTGAAATATTGACACAATTTATTATAATAAATTTCATGCAAGTACCCTATTACTAGCTGTTCTCTGCGGTTTCACCCGCGGTAATTTTTAAGTTCTTGCGGAAATTCCGGGATAAAGAGTGCCCTGTTTTTTCTGTACCCCTGACAGCGTGAAAGCAAAATTTCATGCAGATCCGTTGAACCGTTGAGGCGTGAAAGCGTAACAAACAAATAAACAAACTCACTTTGGCATTTATAAAGATTCCAAACTTACTTAAACCATCCTCATGAATCACTCTATCTATCGGTGAATACCGCATGAAAACCCATTCAGTGGCTTTTGTGTTTATCGCGAACAGACAAACAAACAGACGTGGCGGTAGACTTTGTTTTTTATAATACATAATATATTGTAATAGCGATATTAATACAAACAAAAATGTTGTAAATTTCCATGGTTTTTTTATATATTAATGCTATCAAGTACTACGTGCTTGATAAGTAGGTAGGTAGTAAGTAAGTAGGTAGGTAGGTAGGTAGGTAGGTACTAGTAGTAGTATATAATTTATCGATCAGCTTCTAGGAAATCCCGATTTTACCGATTATAACAGGATCCAGTAACGGCTACCCGATCGATAGATTGACAATCTCGTCGATAAGAGATCCACCTGTGTTTACTTTCCGTTTTAGGGCGTTTATCGGTTGATTTTCTTAATAAGTACTTAAAATATAATTGGTTGATATAAATTTTTTGATGTAATTTTTGTGATTATTAAATTTATTGGGATCCTTACTTAAATATTGTGAAACAAAGTCGTCCGCCGCGTCCGTCTGTCGGTCTGTGTCTCTGTTCGCGATAAACTCAAAAACCACTGAACGGATTTTGATGCGGTTTTCAACAATAGATAGAGTGATTGGAGAGGAAGGCTTATAAGTACAATTTATCCTGGAATTTGCGCGACAATTCCTATATTTACCCCGGGTGAAACCGCGGTGCCAGTTAGTTGGAAATGAATTCGTACCTACTCGTGTTGTTGACTTATCAATCGTAATAACTGTAATTGTAAACATTGGTGTCTGTACATTGAAAAAACCGGCCAAGTGCGAGTCTGACTCGCGCACGAAGGGTACCGGTCCGTACCATTATCTATAAAAACGGAAAAACAATCACGTTGATTGTATGGGAGCCTCCTTAAATATTATAGTTTTAAATAACTTACATAACTACATTATAGATTTAAATATTAAACCGCTGATCGTAGAGACCTGAAACTTGGAGGGTGTGTTATTTGTATGACGTAGGCATCCGATAAGAAAGGATTTTTGAAAATTCAACCCCTAAGGGGATGCAAAGGGGTTGCAAAGTTTGTATGGAACAATTCCGCGGGAACTTCAAATTGTCCCGGGTAATGTAAAAAAATAAAATGTCAAAGTGTGGATGTTTGGATGTTTGTTACTCAATCACGCAAAAACGGTTGAATGGATTTGGATGAAATTTGGCATGCACGTTTTCAGGGGTACAGAGAAGGACATAAGGTATTTTTTATCTCGGAATTCCAGCGGGAACTCCGATTTAAGTCTCACGATTGTACTTATTTTATCTTTATGGTATCAAATAAACTTTTTTCTATTCTATTCTATTCTAAATTACCGCGGGTGAAACCGCGGGGCACAGCTAGTAATAAATAAAATTGAAGTGTTTGTTTGTTATTTCAAATTTACAGCTTTTCACTAAATGCATACGAAAGTATATACGGTACTAACTTTAAAAAAGGTCTGTCTGTCTGTCGGTCTATCTGTCTGTTTGTTAACGGGACTTTCACTGGCAGATAGCTGATGTTATAAGGGGTAACTTAGGCTACTTTTTATCCCGGAATTCTCGCAGGATCTCTGAAATTAACGCAGGTGAAACCGCGGGGAACAGCTATATCACATATGAATGTGTATAATATAAAGTATTTTTTTTTTATATTCTCCACCCTTTGTCTCTCCCAGCCTAGCAACGAACCGCATCTTGATTATTGGCGTACTGGTATGGTATGTGGCCTAAAATACACGAAATCGAAGTTTTAGGCCAATGTAATTTAAACGCAGAGCGAGATTACATGTGTCTTACAACTATCGCTCTATGAGGTCGTCGGAGGTCGTTGTTTTATCGACACTCGATACTGTGGCCCGTTTTCGTCGATACCAATAGCGAAGCAGAATGGACGTAAGACATTCTTATTGTATGGTCGTTTTCGCCTCCATCCAGCCGGGACCTTACGACGACCTCTTTCGTATCTTCGCACGATCGTAACTTCGGAACTAACGCGCGGGTGCAATAGCTAGGTAGCTAGTCTAGACTAGTCTGATAGAGATGTTCAATTTAAAAAGGAATCGATGGTGATATTATGTGGAATAGGGTTCTGATACTTTGAAACTTGACAGCCAAAAGTTAACCTAAAAAAAACCTTTTTTTGTACAGATCTGTTATTAACCGACTTTTAAATAAAAGGAGGAGGATCGCAATTCGACTATGTTTTTTTTTGTAGGTATCTTTATTACGCAATTATTTGCTTGGAAATTTTATTTAAATACAGATTATATGTTATGTTTATATAAACATGGAACTTATTACGAGCCGTGTGTCGAAATGTTTTTATTATATCTATTCTATATTCTATAAATTCTATACATCTATACATCTTGTACATATAAAACACACACGTCTTCATGTACACAACTCTCACTCACACTAACAGCACAAGGTTCTTTTCAAATCTTAACTTTTAACGAATTTTAACTTTTTAATTTTTCAACTATACGCTCATGCTGAACAACATGTACCTACTTACTGTAACTGTAATTACTGATAATACGCCTGGTGATCTGTATCACAGGTAATGTTCCTACGACAGACACCAGTCTCTCACAATAAAGGTCCTTAAGTTTGTATCTACTTAGTAAAAATAAAAATTAAATTGAAGTGTCTGTTTGTAATTCAAAATTAACAGCTTTTTACTAAATTCATAATTATGAAAGTATATACGGTAAGTACTTAGATAAAAAAAAACAATTTTGTAAATGTTCGTCTGTCAATCTGTCTGACTGTTTGTTCCGGCTAATCTCTGAAACGGGTGGACTGATTTTAACGGGACTTTCACTAGCAGATAGCTGATGGTTTAAGGAGTAACTTAGGCTACTTTTATTTTAGAAAGAACAAAGTCACAAAGCCACAATGGGCATGATGACAAAATTTTAATTTTTAGCCCGTCTTGTAGATTATAAAAAAATATTGGTCACGTATTTTTTGAGTACTTAATTCAAAAATAACAGCGATACGTTGAGTTGAAATTCCGTGTGACGTCACACCTAGATACACTTTATACTTAGTCATGACTTCGCGACCTCCCACTCCTCTATCTAAGTATTTTTTCAATAATGCGAAAAACAAAAAAAATACGTGTCTATTATCTTTTTATTATCTAACTGACGGACTACTTTTGATTTTTATACCTTGTCATCATTGCCCATTGTCGTGCAACTGTTACAGTTACGACTCGCCAGCGAGTATCCGGCTTAAAAGACTCTAGTATCACATATTTTCGTTTTTTTTTCGACCTGCTTCGACTTTGATTTGAATGTGAAATTAGTAACAAATAATTTTGTTTTTATAATTGAATTTTTTTTTTTTTTTTTTTCAAATATTAATGTCTATGAGTCCATCACCTTATATTTTGTAATGTGAATTTTGTCGCTACAGATAGAAATGACTATCATGCCAGTTTGAATATATTATTATGCCAAAGGAATTCAGTGATTTAAATTAATGAAAGGACCATCCACCAACAAAATAGTGAACATTAGTTGATAACTGTACAAAAAAACATCCAGAAGAAAATGATTAACCACAGACAAGAATTGAAATCACCAATTGCGAAATGGGCCCCGCTGAATAGATTCACTCCATGGACGTGTACACCTGAATACGTATTGTGACAGTTCCTAAAGAAGTATTTTCGTCGAAAACTCAAAAGACTTATGCAAAGGCTGTGAAAGAACATTTTTGTTAAGGGTTAAAATTTTAGTGTACCGATATAAGTTTATGAGGCGATGCCTTGTCGTTTGAATTTAATGTTAGATACAGCGCCATCTAACGACGGAGATCTGGAGAAAAGTTTTTGATAGTTAGCTTCAGCGCCATCTTTTGTCAAAAAGTACAGGAGTCGAGGAACACGGAGTTTCACCGGTTCACAAAAAAGGCCATCTTGCTATGTAGATATGTGAACCGGCGGATGTTAACGCCATCTGTTGCTAAAAACAATAGATTTTTATTGATTGGATCCAAGCTCGTCCACTAGCGCCACCTAGTTTGATAGTACTAGCGCCATCTATTGGAACCACGAACGACGGTTGCCCACGAACCAATGATGGTGGAGGATCAAATCTTGCACCAATCGGAGCGCGTGTCCGCGGCCGCAGTGCTACAGTTCGCTGCGCGGGAAGCGAGGGAGGGGAGGCGCTTCACAGAGTTCGGTGCACAGGCGTTCGCGAGCGTCAACTACAATGCCTATGGTAATGTTTATTTTTATCATACACAACACTTTTGATAGTCTTTGAATCTTATTGCAATAGCAATAAAGTTCAAAGACTGACTTGCTTCTGCTGACTTTACATAAGCTCATCCCCATGGAGATAATACACATAGAGCGATGGTTTCATATCGCAGTAACAAGCGTGGAGTCGTGGTCTGTGGATGTTGTGGGAAGAAAGATGATGTAGTGATTGAAACAGGCAAAAAATGGAGTTAGCTCAGATAATTCGGTCATTAATAGAGGATGAATGAAAGAAAGCGTTACTAAAAGAGTGTATGTGTTCCGGCAGCCTCACTTGAAAGCCATCTTCCATTCTAGGGCAGGTGTATTCACAGTACAATCTTCGACCACACCGTGACTTGACATCAAGTGGGCTGCGGTCAAACATCTAGCTTGTTCCCTATAAAAAAGATCTTACAATAGCGACCAAATACAGCCCTCTTAGCCAAGTTCGCAATTTATGAAGTTAACCGTTAACGTACAGAAAACCAATTGACCAATCGTCATGTGGTTGGATGTGTTCATGTAAAATCGTCCGATCAAAAGCCCAGCCCCCCTAGCCAAATCGACTTTGTACAATCGTTAATGCATAAAAAATAAATAAATCGTCATGGCACTTCAGAACTCTAGTTCACATGCTCACGCAAAACTAAGGTTTTAATTGGCTGACCAAGTGACATGAAGTTTCGTTACTTAGTTTTCTATGCATTAACGATAGTAGAATACATATAATAAGAAACGAAACGTCATGTCACTTGGTCAGCCAATCAAAACTCTAGTTTTCAATAGGCTAGTTTCCTAAATTTTTTTTTTAGTCCGTTTTGTAGATGATTAAAAAATATTGGACACGTATTTTTTTATTTTTTATGTAACCAAAAAGTAACGGAGATATATCAAGTCGAAATTTCACATGACGTCACGCCTCGCTACAGTTTGTTCGCACGTTATAGCGAGCGGTGACGTCACGAGTCCCCCACCCTAAACTTTAATGCGCTTTATCTATGCATATTTCCATTATTTTAAAAAAGCAAAAAATACGTGTCTTTTATTTTTTTATTATCTAACTGACGGACTAAATAGAATTTTGATTTTTTTACCCAGGAAACTAGCCTATTGGTCACGTAAAGCTAGAGTTTTGATTGAATGACCAAATTTTTCTGTTCTAGTTTTCTATGCGTTAAAACGCGATTGTAAACTTGACTAAGGGAGCAGGGCATCCTCAGAAAAGTAAACATCAAGAGCTGCAATATAAGAACTGAAGCACAATATGCGATATGTTGTGGACGAAGCGAACGAGGCGTGCAAGTGTCGATGTCGTAGCAAATTGAAGTCAATAGAAATCTAAATTAAAATAAAAGGCGCTGAAATTTTCCATAACAACAAACATCAGCTTATTATTTTAAAAACCACAAACGAACCAGTGAAATAGTTCTTACGAGTAAGAGATTAGAGTTTATTTTCGACGCGACTCTTTTAATTCGACGCCCCCGAGTAGGTAATATTGTGATTCATGATTCTTGAAGTGATCTCACACGGGAGATGTTTTTTAGTCACTTCCTTTCTATGGCCGTAATAACCAGCAAGGCAATGTAACTATTGTTGCTATCATATTTCAGTTTCAATCAGAAAAATAGCGATTTTGTTATTAATTAACCATACTTAGGCAGTTTCAATTTTTGTAGTAAGTTTATTACGGTTGATTGCTTGATATTTTAGGTGTCAAAACGTGCATATTTTTGATTGCAACAGAAAAATGGTAGAAACAAAAGTTACTTTAGCCCCTCTGACATTCCGAAATTGAATTTATGCCGAATCGATGTGTTCCGAATTACGGAATGAAGTTGCTCGTGTAAGATCAGCTTTATATCAATATTAATTTTAGGTAGATAAATAATTTTGTGTAAAATGTTCAATTCCGGGTTGACGCACGAAATGGTATCTGTTGAGGGGGGTTCGAGGGGACTGAGGCGCCTTGTCGCTGACCCTGCAAGGTGACCACTAGGACTTGTTTTTTGTATTATCTTTTGCATTAAAAGATGTCTGCTATACAGGTTGTAAGGTTGAACGTAGGACTGATTCAAACCCAACTTGTAACTAATAAAAATCACTGAAAATTAACAGAGAAAAACTTACATAAGTAAGTGAGTTGCCTTTGGGCTTTGATATTTACTACATGAATATTTTAATTACGTCTGAATTTAAATTTGTTTTTTTTTTAAAGATACCAGATACGAGAATCGAATGTCTCCATCCGTCCTGTATTTTACGTGCAGGATGTCACAACAGTCATTATTCGAGCCTAAAACAGGGGGCTGTTCAAAAATTTCATTACACAAAATATTACGTTCATTTTTTATGTTTTGGATTAAATCCGTATTTGTATTTTTTTTTAGCTTTTTAGTACAATGCATTCCTGTGTTTTTTGAAGTAGGTTGACTTTTTTTTTGCTTTAATAAAGTTTGTAAACTTTCAAAGCGTGTACAATAATAGTATTATAGTCATTTATCTGTGAAGGAGGACGTAACCAGTACAGTTTCGTGTCTATAATCTTCTCGGGTCACTTGATTGACGTTACACCGATATGATGAATCTAAATATATAATTATACTAGCTATCCCCGCGATTTCATCCGCGGTAAATAGGGATGTGGACTACTTTTGAAAATCAAAATTCTAATTATTAGTCCGTCAGTTAGAAAATAAAAAAACAATAGACAAGTATTTATTGCTTTTTTAAATAAATTAAAATAAACCGCCATACAAACTGTCAGAATAGTGACGTCACGCGAAATTTCAACTCAATATATCGCCGGTATTTTTTGATTACGTAAAAAAGCAGCTGTTCCCGCATTAATTCCGGAGTTCCCGCGGAAATTCCGGGATAAAAACTATCCTATCTTTTAAGTTGGGCCAAATACAACATAGTGACCAAATTTCATCACGATCGATTCAGTAGTTTCCGATTCCATCGCGGACAAACAACGTGACACGTGATTTATATATATATTAGATTATATGTACTGTAGTAACGACAACTTGCTGTTGTCCGCGATTTTACCTGCAATAATTTCTAAGTTCCCTTGGGATTTCAAGGAAAAAATACTTTGTCCGTACCTCTGACAGCGTGTTAGCAAAATTTCATTATGATCGGTTGAGTAATTAAGGAGTGAAAGCGTTACAAACTCACATTCATATATAGATAGGATAGTCAGAAGAGCAAGTTTACGCAATTAATATTTTTTAAGTTGTTTTTTGTAACCTAAAAGTAGTGATATTTGACATTTACAGGGTGTTATTTTAAATGAGGCACATATTCAAGAACTCGATTATTGATGCTTACATGGAACTAATAAAAATATAAAACACTGGTAAATCATAAAGAAAACCTTAACAAGGATGGTAGGCGACCTTTAAAATTACCCCTTGGCCACAGTCTTTAAGGCGGCGGCAAAAACAAATGGTAGACAACATACGAAGTAGGCCATAGCTGTCAGCGGCGCGAGCTGTGGCCTACTTCTTATGTTATTCTACCATTTGTTTTTGCCGCTGCCGCCGCCGCCACCGCCGTCGCAAACACTGTGGCGCCGCCCTTACATTTGATTTGTCGGCGCGTCAGCGGCAATACAAAGGGAAGGGGCTCTTAATAACCTTTGAGGTGTGATCTGTCAGACTGTCGGCAACTTACGAGGTCAATTTTTATGAACAATTTCATTTTACGGATAATTATGTCCAATATTAACTTTGTTTTTTAAATATTTGAGACTAGAATCGAATATTGAACACTTCTTCAGTACGCCTATCGTTTTACCGTACAAACTGACAATGACAGCTGTAATATATGAAAACATCAATATGCGATTCATATGAAATAGAACTCATTACCATATACTATACATAATATCTAACTTGCAGTAAGAATGAAATGACCAATCATTAAAGTAGGTACTCTCTCCAATTATGTTTTATCTTAAAACAAAACATTTATATACAATTCATAATATATTCATACTGAAAGGTAATAAATAGTTTAGCAGTTATATTTTGCAAATTACTGTTTATTTTTATCATACTCTGTACATAAAGACTCCAGTGGAGCTAGGATGCGCAACATGATAAAATTTTATCGAGCCATTTTATCGATTCTCGTCGACATAATATATCGTTTTGTCTACCAGCGGTAAAAAATGTTTAACCGAATCTAGTCTTAACTCAATACCCCACTACTGCACTTTTTTGCTTGGACGCCCACAAATATTTGTCGTGTCGACAATTTTATCTTTCGTTTGATAAACATATCATGTTGCGCATCCTAGCTCCGCAGAGGGGAGTGATTGAAAACCAGCGCTGCTCGGGGCCTAGGTCACGAGCAGCTTACGCCGAATCACTTCCTTTTGCCTAGAATAATTGGCTAAGTTTTATAATTTTTTTTTGTACACATTTCTGATGGCAATAAACAATTTTATTATTAAAACTACTGAACGGATTTTGATAAAATTTTGTAACCATTTATAATATGGTCCAACTTAAAAGATAGGATAGTTTTTATCCCGGAATTCCCGCGGGAACTCCGGCACTAATGCGGGAACTACTGTCGGGGTACAAAGAAGGACAAAGAGTACTTTTTCCCGCAACTTCCGCGGGAACTCCGAAATTACCGCGGATGAAATCGCGGGGGACAGCTAGTTATTATATATTTGTGGGCGTCCAAGCAAAAAAGTGCAGTAGTGGGGTATTGAGTTAGGACTAGATTCGGTTAAACATTTTTTGCTGCCATGTTACCACTGGTAGACAAAACGATATAATTTGTCGACGAGAATCGATAAAATGGCTCGATAAAATTTTATCGTGTTGCGCATCTTGGCTCTGCTGACATGATAATGTTGTCGCAGTTGCCGTTGGAGACATGGGAGGCAGCGGCACCAGCTCCTCTTCGTCCCACATGTCACCGGCGTGGCAGGTCAACGACCTCGACCTGGATCTGTCCGGGGAGCTGGCCATGAAGTAAGTGCTCCTCTATACTGTATAGGCAGTGTTCGAAGAGATTATTATAATACTGCAAACAAAAGATCGCAATATTATTGCTTTTTAATGTCCCTATATTTGCATATATTGAGCGTGCCAGACACGTTCCGTGGCAGTCACCGCCAGACATCGTTTATTTACATCCGAGAGTGTGCCAGACACGTGTCAGGACAGAAATCGACAGACACCGTTTATTTAAAAAGACGTTTGCACGGTGCCAGTGCTCTATTCACACTGCTGCTGTGCATGTAGCCACAGACACGTACAGACATGACAAAATATTCTTTCCGCGAATACTGGCCAGCCGGGCTAAGATGCGCAACATGATAAAATTTTATCGAGCCATTTTATCGATTCTCGTCGACATATTGTATGGCTTTGTCGATGAGAATCGATAAAATGGCTCGATAAAATTTTATCGTGTTGCGCATCTTAGCCCCCCAGGCGTGGCCCGTGCCTGTCGGCGTCTGCGCGGGCGTATTACAATAGATATAAAAACGTTAATACGTACTGTATAGGAGAATATTGTTTTGCGGGCCCGCTTTATGACAGTAGATATACATCACCTAGTACACAGAACAGAAAATAACAGATAGAAGAGACATCAACAGTTTAGTATGAAAACAGATGAAAACGAGTGTCGCCGGGTGGTTTTCGCACATAAAACTATTCATCACGCACTAAAAGAAATGTAATAAACTTTTTATGGATATGTTTTTACTTAGTCAGTGTTTTTCAAAATTCACAGTTTTAGGAATATTGTGGTAGATATACTTGGGATGGCAGCAAAAAAGTTTTGGGCAAGTTAGAGCATTTGCTCTCACTTCCTTCGCAACGGTAGCGCGCCTGCCCCGTCTACTTTTCCTCTCAAGTCAATTTATTTGCTCTGTGATGTAAACGGACCTTTTTACGTACTTTGTACTTGTAACGCTGTAGAGCTAACTCACAATTTTACTCCCCACAGCGATGGCTTCATCGCGCTGCAGTCGTCGCTGGCCGGCTTCAAGCAGGAAGCCCCGTCGCCGACGGGGCGCGTGCTGTCGCCGCCCCGACGCGCCTGGCTGTCGCGCGTCGCCGACGACAGGCAGGTCAGTGTCCGCGGCATGAGCTAGAGGGTACCTACTAGGCGGAGCGCGCACGTGCTGCCACCACCTCTGAGTGCTGGGTGCCTGGTAGTCGCGCGACACAGCGCGGCTGCTCCGCGGCGCACATGAGCGGGGGAGGTGGGTACTGTCCCGGGCGGAGCGCGCACGTGCTGCCACCACCTCTGAGTGCTGGGCGCCTGGTAGTCGCGCGACACAGTGCGGCTTCTCCGCGGCGCACATGAGCGGGGAGGTGGTACTGTCCCGGGCGGAGCGCGCACGTGCTGCTACCACCTCCAAGTGCTGGGCGCCTGGTAGTCGCGCGACACAGTGCGGCTTCTCCGCGGCGCACATGAGCGGGGGAGGTGGGTACTGTCCCGGGCGGAGCGCGCACGTGCTGCCACCACCTCTGAGTGCTGGGTGCCTGGTAGTCGCGCGACACAGCGCGGCTGCTCCGCGGCGCACATGAGCGGGGGAGGTGGGTACTGTCCCGGGCGGAGCGCGCACGTGCTGCCACCACCTCTGAGTGCTGGGCGCCTGGTAGTCGCGCGACACAGTGCGGCTTCTCCGCGGCGCACATGAGCGGGGAGGTGGTACTGTCCCGGGCGGAGCGCGCACGTGCTGCTACCACCTCCAAGTGCTGGGTGGCTGGTAGTCGCGAGACACAGTGCGGCTGCTCCGCGGCGCACATGAGCGGGGAGGTGGTACTGTTCCGAGCTTAGCGCGCACGTGCTGCCACCACCTCTGAGTGATAAGTGCCTGGTAGTCGCGCCACATTATAGTATATTTCATTATAAGTGCGGAAACCCTGTCATTGCAAAGAGTTCCGACAAATGTCTACCCGAGCCGAGGCGCAGCCGAAGGTGAGGGTTGACAGTCGGAACTAGTTGCAATGACGGTTCCGCACGTGTACTGAACAACTATTTTTAATACAGTTGCGAAAAAAATGAAGAAATTTAATAAAATATCAAAAACAACAAACTCAATTAAGTTCCAACTGTGATCAAGAGATGGCGCTAGTCGTATTAGTAATGCGAAACCTACGTTTCGCAATGCAAAAAAGTGTGTCAAAGTCGTGTCGCCATTTGACAGTTGGCAAAGAGAACGCACGAGTTCGGGAAAGGTAAACAAAAAGCTCGAGTATGTAATAGCCCACATCCCGAACGCTAAACGTCCCTGCAATACGCCACTTTTTGAGCAACTGTATTAAAAAAAATTTTCTATTTAAGCAAAGTTAGCATACACAAGCTGTCCCACGCGGTTTCACCCGCGATATTGTTCCAATTGTTCCATATAAACTTTGCGACTCCTTTTCACCCGCTTAGGGGTAGAATTAAGGAAAATCCTTTTTAATACAGTTGCTCAAAAAGTGGCGTATTGCAGGGACGTTTAGCGTTCGGGATGTGGGCTATTACATACTCGAGCTTTTTGTTTACCTTTCCCGAACTCGTGCGTTTTTTTTGCCAACTGTCAAACATGGCGACACGACTTTGACACACTTTTTGCATTGCGAAACGTAGGTTTCGCATTACTAATACGACTAGCGCCATCTCTTGATCACAGTTGGAACTTAGTTGAGTTTGTTGTGTTTTTGATATTTTATTAAATTGCTTAATTTTTTCGTAACTGTATTAAAAATAGTTGTTCAGTACACGTGCGGAACCGTCATTGCAACTAGTTCCGACTGTCAACCCTCACCTTCGGCTGCGCCTCGGCTCGGGTCGACCTTTGTCGGAACTCTTTGCAATGACAGCCTTTCCGCACTTATAATGAAATATACTATTCTTATCGGATGCCTACGTCACACAACGAACACACCCTCCAAATTTCAGGTCTCTCGCCGTCATCAGCCGTTTAGGCTGTGCGTTAATTGTTAGTCAGTCATGCATTTTATATACTAGGTATGTATGTAATATATTTTTTATTTATTACGACAGGATCTAACATTTTTGAAAAAAAAAAAAAAACTCGGTATCCAGTAAGATCGCAATTCTTTTTTTAACAGGATCGTTATCTTGAAAAGTTTTTATAATTTCAATGGAGTAATAAAGTTATTTTTTGTTGCACATCAGATAACCAACATGATAGTTGACGGGGCTGACCGCAACGCAATGGAAGAGATGGGGTGTCAGCAGTCGCCGTCACACACCCCCAATGTGATATCACAACATCGTGAGTTCATATTTTTAAGGTGTTTACACTGTGCAGTGATGAAACTATCGCCATTCGCTTTAAGAAAATAGATGTCTCCAGCTAGATAGTAGTATAGGAGGGTCCATAGTTGCGAGCATATCTGTGAGCTCTTTGGCGGCGAACAAATATTTCGTGACACGACTGTCGTGTCAAGCGCCATACGCATTAATGACGCGTCGGGTGTGCGTGTAATCACCTGTATTGTGCTTAAATACGTTCAGTTGTTAAAGAAAATTATGACACGTCTGTCGTGCCATACGCAACGAATCGTTTAGTACAGTTAATTTTATTCGATTTTACGTGTACACTTGAATACGTTCAGTTGTTTAAAAGAACGATGACACGCCTGTCGTGCCATCAGCAAAGAATCGTTTAATATAGTTTATTTTCTCTGTTTCCCCCAGTGAACAGCCCGGAGAGCATGCAGTGCACCACCACGATGCCGACCGGCGCCATGATGAACGCTTTTAACAGTCCCAGCCATCAGAATAAAAGTACGCAGTTACTAGCTAGTTATGTAACATGTAGTAAAATAGGGATGTTGACTACTATTGAAAATTAAAATTCTAATTAGTCCGTCAGTTAGAAAATAAAAAAAACAATAGACACGTATTTTTTGCTTTTTTAAATAAATTAAAATATACAGAGATAAAGCGCATTAAAGTTTAGGATGAGGAGGTCGTGACGTCACTAACCGCAAAACCGCCATACAAACTGTCAGAATAGTGACGTCATGCGAAATGTCAACTCAATATATCACCGTAATTTTTTGATTACGTAAAAAAAGAAAAAATACGTGTCCAATATTTTTTAATAATCTACAAGACGGACTAAAAAATAAAAATTAGTCAACATGCGCCCATTAACTGCAAATATTTACCGGGCTGAAAGTATACGTTATAACAAACAAGATAAGCGAAAAAATAATGCATATCTATAGTGGCCCAGCATGATCCATTGTGAAGAGGAGCCATTACAAGATGACAGTGAGCCAACCAGGCTTCCGTGCATGTTAGGCGCTTTGTGGAGCAAGTTTTTTTTTTTTTTAACTAGCTGTCCCCCGCAATTTCACCCGCGGTAATTCCGGATTACAATATAGCTTAACTTACTCAGGGATAATGTAGCATTCTAATGGTGAAAGAATTTTTGATATAGGTCCAGTAGTTTTTGATTTAAATCGCAACAAACATAATGGGGATGTGGACTACTTTTGAAAATCAAAATTCTAATTAGTCCGTCAGTTAGAAAATAAAAAAAACAATAGACACGTATTCTTTGCTTTTTTAAATAAATTAAAATATACAGAGATAAAGCGCATTAAAGTTTAGGGTGAGGGGCTCGTGACGTCACTAACCGCTAAAACCGCCATACAAACTGTCAGAATAGTGACGTCACGCGAAATTTCAACTCAATACATCGCCGTTATTTTTTGATTACGTAAAAAAAGAAAAAATACGTGTCCAATATTTTTTAATAATCTACAAGACGGACTAAAAAAAAATTACTCAACATGCCCATTATGGTGTTTCACTCGCAGACGCTGGTCTGCTGATATGCTCCCCGACCAGTTCCCTGGACGGCTTCCTGCACTCGCCGCTGCAGGCGTCCTCCGAGAACAGCTTCCAGGACGACACCAGGTAACAGCAGAATTAGAAGAACAGCAGAATAAGAGAATAATAAAGAATAAAGAAAATGTACTTACAATCAGACAGCTAGAGTGCCACTCCTAAACTTTAATGTTCAAGATAAATCGTGACGTCATAACCACATATAAATTGTACCTAGGCGTGACGTCAGACGACTTCGAGTCTGCGTATCGTCTTAATTTTTTGACTAGCTGTCCCCCGCGGATTCACTCGCGGCAACTCCGGAGCTCCAGCGGGAATTCCGAAATAAGAAGTACCCTATGATAGTCACGAACAATGTAGCATTCTATTGGTAATAGAATTTTCAAAATCGGTTCCGTAGACCCAGAGATTACCGCCAACAACCTCACAAACTCACAAACTTTACCTCTTTATAATATTAGAATAGATAACTATGCTAATAATTACCATTTTTCTTTAAAATCAACTCATTGCCAACATCAACTTATTTTTTGGCGTCCCTTGCTATGGCGTGGAACAGCTGATATTATATACCAGCTGTTCCCATCGGTTTCACCCGCGTCATTACGATTGGTTGGGTGTTTAAGTCATGAAAAGAGTTACAGACAATAGTATATTTCATTATAAGTGCGGAAAGCCTGTCATTGCAAAGAGTTCCGACAAATGTCTACCCGAGCCGAGGCGCAGCCGAAGGTGAGGGTTGACAGTCGGAACTAGTTGCAATGACGGTTCCGCACGTGTACTGAACAACTATTTTTAATACAGTTACGAAAAAATTAAGCAATTTTATAAAATATCAAAACACAACAAACTCAACTAAGTTCCAACTGTGATCAAGAGATGGCGCTAGTCGTATTAGTAATGCGAAACCTACGTTTCGCAATGCAAAAAGTGTGTCAAAGTCGTGTCGCCATTTTTGACAGTTGGCAAAGAGAACGCACGAGTTCGGGAAAGGTAAACAAAAAGCTCGAGTATGTAATAGCCCACATCCCGAACGCTAAACGTCCCTGCAATACGCCACTTTTTGAGCAACTGTATTAAAAATAAACATCCGTTTCGCCCTATAGATT
The DNA here is from genome assembly GCA_907165275.2 of Zygaena filipendulae. Classification (NCBI taxonomy): domain Eukaryota; kingdom Metazoa; phylum Arthropoda; class Insecta; order Lepidoptera; family Zygaenidae; genus Zygaena; species Zygaena filipendulae. The sequence continues at coordinate 4,560,877 of OU015677.1, read as the reverse complement.
CCAATACGTGCTGGCGGCGGCCACGTCGATAGCCACCAAACAGAACGAGGAGACGCTGACGTACCTCAACCAGGGGCAGTCGTACGAGATCAAACTGAAGAAGTTGGGCGACCTGTCACACTACAAAGGCAAGATGCTGAAGGTGAGTGTGTACCAGCGGTGAATTAAGTAAAAATAAATTAAAAAAGGCAAGCGTCGCCACGCTATGTGATAGTACAGTACGTTCTTGTGATGAAGTGTAACGTGGTGACGCGTCGCCAAGCGCAAGTGACTCTGCGACTAGAGTCGCTAGTGAAAAGAATTAATTTTGTTTAAAAATATCTGAATATTATAATTATTTTAATTATGCTATACGTATATTCGTTTTTTTTTTCATAAGTTATCTTTTTATGCTCATCATTTCTACAAAACTGAAAAACAAATCATCAAAAAACTGCCTCTCTGAGCCCATATTCACTATGACCAACAACATTCCTTGCCCATAACGCACGTCCCAAAAACACAATCCCAAACGCTTAAGATGCAAAAATATAAGAAATTTATATTCTTTATGTCATAAGAAACGTTGTAAATGTATTTTTTTGAACCGCGATTTTAATTGTTTTTATTAATAAATGCTCAATTTTCTACAATTTCATAATCTGCAATAACATATAGAAATCTGTGTGACAAGCAAGTAGAAGTGTGTTTTTGTTTTTCACCCAAACTTTTATATTACTTTTTCTCATTTCAAGCATTATCAGAATTTCAACTTCAAATGTCTGATAAAAAAAAACTGTGCTAGTTTTTGATTATTTTTTCAATCCTTACTATCAATGGCCCATGTTGACTAATTTTTATTTTTTAGTCCGTCTTGTAGATTATTAAAAAATATTGGTAACGTATTTTTTTCTTTTTTTACGTAATAAAAAAATAACGGTGATATATTGAGTTGAAATTCCGCGTGACGTCACTATTCTAACAGTTTGTATGGCGGTTTTAGCGGTTAGTGACGTCACGACCCCCTCACCTTAAACTTTACTGCGCTTTGTCTCTGTATATTTTAATTTATTTAAAAAAGCAAAAAACGTGTCTATTGTTTTTTTTTATTTTCTAACTGACGGACTAATTAGAATTTTGATTTTCAAAACTAGACCACATCCCCATTGACTATTCTAGATACCGAAACTAGTCTTAACTCAATACCCCACTACTGGTATCTTTTTGCTTGGACGCCCACATATTATGTTTGTGTTTGGTTCAGAGCGTGATCAAGATATGCTTCCACGAGCGCCGGTTGCAGTACATGGAGCGGGAGCAGATCGCGCAGTGGCACGCCGACAGGCCCGGGGAGAGGATCGTCGAGGTAACTGTTATATTGTAGCCCTCGATGTTGGGGATGTTCCGTTGTCAAGGATAGCACACTAACCCAGTGCTTGCGGTGATGAGAGATTCGTTCCGTTATAACTTTCAGTATACCTAGGTATGACATAATGGTCGTAATCGTCGTCATTTTTGTACTGTGAGCACTGGCGTTAGGAGGTAAGGTGGTCTCAGTAGATTGATCACGTGATAACCTCGGAACAATGATTAGTCAATGAGTGGTCCACAGCGTGACATGACAATGACATGGATGACAGTGTACCGGCCTGCGTTCCGTTTTAAACAGTGGCCCTGTAGGGGGAGCATGAATTTTTTCGCTCTCGTCTTTTGGATGTGGATAGATGGCGTTGTTCATTTTACATACGAAAAAAACGCTTGATATCTAAAGGACGAGAGCGAAAAAATTCATGCTGCCCGTACAGTACAGTGAACTATAAAGGAACGGCTTCACAGTATACTGAATTGACGTCATACCTTGCGGTGCTCACAGTGTATATCGGAACATACCCGTTGACTGTACCTCTGACAACGTGTATGTAAAATTTCATGACCATCAGTCAGTTGAGTGGTTAAGGCGTGACCGAAAAACCAACAGGCAAATTCACATTCGAATTTTTAAGGATTAAATATTGTAATTTTTTAACACCCAGCCTCAGAGCACACATCAATGCTCATCACATTCAATGATGATGCGAGGGTCGAACCCGCGACACCTGGCGTACCAGCCGGTTGCCTACCCACTGCACCAACTGCTGTCCGCTGTATGTCGAAGTTTGTATGAAAGCCAACCTTTTTTGTCGCTGACGCCATTGTTATTTCAATGTCAGGTGGACGTGCCGCTGTCGTACGGCGTGATCAAGGTGCAGCAGTCGTCCAGCCTGAACGCGTTGCACGTGTACTGGGACCCGACCAAAGACGTCGGAGTCTACATCAAGGTTTCTTTCTAAATTCTATTTATATAGTCCGTCAGTTGGACAGTAAAAAAATAATAGACACGTTTTTTTTTTGCTTTTTCAAATTGATGAAAATATACTTGGATAAAGCGCATTAAAGTTTAGGAGTGGGAGCTCGTAACGTCATATGCGGGTAAAAACTGCACTTTCTCTTGTGACGTCAAAAAATACGTGTCCACTACATTTTATCTATCTACAAAACGGACTAAAAAAAAAAATTGTCAAACAGCCTATTTTATTGTCTATAGTTTCTAGTATATCAATACATATAAAATGCTTTGTCCTGAATGACCGATGGATCAACGCACAGCCTAAACCGCTGATCGTAGTGACCTGAAACTTGAAGGGTGTGTTCTTTGTATGACGTAGGCATCCGGTAAGAAAGGATTTTTGAAAATTCAACCCCTAAGGGGATGAAAAGGTGTTGCAAAGTTTGTATGGAAACTTCGAAATTATCGCGGGTGGAACCGCGTGGGACATCTAGTATGTATACATATACAATTATATATATTATACAATGTATAATATAATATGTATATATAATAAACACGCCCAGGGTCCTTATTCACTATGACCATAACACGCCGCGTTAAGATAACGCGCCACAAAAATTGTCTTTTTCTCATGCCTAAAGAATATACATTTACTGCGTGTCTTAATATGGCATGCAGAATATTAATTTCTAATAATTTATCATCGGGAGCGTTTGGGATTGTGTTTTTGAGACGCGCGTTATAATAATAATAAATAATTTATTTCAACAAAAATGTCATATTATTAAGAAAATCGTACCACTATTAAACATTCATTCATTCAACATTATTAAAAAATCAAACCATTTACATACATACCAAAAATTGTCAAGGGGCGACAAAAGAAGACTACCCAACCACAATTTCTGTCTGTCTGTTTGTCTGTTCGCGATAACCTCCGAATCTACCGAACGGAATGTCATGCGGTTTTCACTGGTAGATTAAGCTTAGCCTGGAGCTACATATAGGCTTTGCTTCATTTATCAGATGTCGGGATGTCGTTTTGGGCATGGAATCTTATTGGTCACAGTGAATAAGGGCTTTGACTGGAAAGTGTGGATGTGTTTATTCGTCACACAAAGTCCACCCCTCACCGGGAATCGAACCCGGAACCTTCGATTAGCGGGTATGCGTGTTAGCCCACTGCGCCAATCCGGTTGTCGGCCTGTCAATGTAGTAACATGTCAAAAGATTTTTTGCCAAAATGTCGGCTGGCATGCTTTTGCGCTGACGACCTCCAAAATGTCCGTGCTCAGGTGAACTGCATATCGACCGAGTTCACCGCCAAGAAGCACGGAGGCGAGAAGGGGGTCCCGTTCCGCGTGCAGGTCGAGACGTACCTCGCCAGCGACGACGCGCACCGCTTGCACGCGGCCGCCTGCCAGATCAAGGTGAACTGCATGACCCTCGAGATCCTTTACTAGCTGTTCCCCGCGGTTTCACCCGCGTTAATATCGGAGATCCCACAGGAATGGGGATGTTGACTACTTTTGAAAATCAAATTTTCTAATTAGTCCGTCAGTCTAATCTGCCGTAATCGGAGCTGCCGTATCTCTGGCCTCTCTAGGACCTATCAATCCCAAAAAAAAATTGTGTGGGAATATTTTATTTTATATTTTCTCTTTTTTTTCCTCAATTGCACTCAAAAGAGCAAAAGCCACACCGACTGTTTGAATTTTTGAAAGGCAAGGAGCCATTGCAAAGATGTTTCCGATGCGAGGGACAAAAGCACACTGAAGTTGGAGCCTTGTTTACAACAAGTGTGGACGGAAACACCAACGGCGGTTAAAACCAACCTCCCGCCAAGGTGACTTTGCGGAGAGGCTTGTTTGCAACAGTCTGGTACACGCTTTAACAGTGTGTAAAGGTGAAAAAAAAACGTTCTTTCTCAGTGAAAACGTTCTTCACTGTACGCGGCCTGACACAAGCTTCGCTGTTTGTTTGTTTTTTTTTTTGTTTTTTTTTTTCAACTCACATCCTCGCCATCAGGTGTTCAAACTGAAAGGCGCGGACAGGAAGCACAAACAAGACCGCGAGAAGGTGATGCGGCGGCCGCGCTCCGACCTCGACAAGTTCCAGCCGGGCTGCGAGGCCACTGTCCTCACCACGGTATACATATATGGGTTTAAAGAACTTTATTGCTCATTAAGAACAATGGGGATGTGGACTACTTTTGAAAATCTAAATTCTAATTAGTCCGTCAGTTAGAAAATAAAAAAACAATAGACATGTATTTTTTGCTCTTTCAAATAAATTAAAATATACAGAGATAAAGCGCATTAAAATTTAGGGTGAGGGGGTCGTGACCTCACTAACCGCTAAAACCGCCATACAAACTGTCAGAATAGTGACGTCACGCGAAATTTCAACTCAATATATCACCGTTATTTTTTGATTACGTAAAAAAAGAACAAATAGTGTCCAATATTTTTTAATAATCTACAAGACGGACTAAAAAATAAAAAATAATCAACATGCCCATTTAGTTCACTTCCAATTTAAAAGTTTAAGGTGCATTTGAATACTTAAATCAATAAATTGCAGCTAATTAAACCGTTTAAGTTGTCTTATCACTAATATACATTTTTAGTTTGCTTTTAAATATATTTAAAGAGTTGCTTTCTCTTAAAAGGGATGTTGACTACTATTGAAAATCAAAATTCTAATCAGTCCGTCAGTTAGAAAATAAAAAAAACAATAGACACGTATTTTTTGCTTTTTTAAATAAATTAAAATATACAGAGATAAAGCGCATTTAAGTTTAGGATGAGGAGGTCGTGACGTCACTATATCACCGTTATTTTTTGATTACGTAAAAAAAGAACAAATACGTGTCCAATAATTTTTAATAATCTACAAGACGGACTAAAAAATAAAAATTAGTCAACATGCCCATTCAGTTGGTAGGCCGTTATATAACCGTGCTCCTTCAGACATAAGATAAGATAAGATAAGATAAGATAAGATAAGATAAACTTTATTTAACATAATATTTTTCTATGTTTAAAAAGTTCTAGCTTATTCGTATAGCACAGACATACATACTAACAGCTGTTACCACGTAAAGGCGCGAACCGCCGCGAGCCCCACGCTGCATGCTATAATAGACATGCGCAAATCATCACCTTTCAGTGTGATGTGATATAGCATCACTTTTCCGGTCGGGTGATATCACTCGCAAACATTATCTACTTATCACTCAAACATCAGGTACCGCTCAAACATTACTATCGCTCTAAAATTACTCAGCGCGTTTTAAAAAAAAATTGTGCAGCAAAATAAAGCAAACATTACGTATCACTTAAACATTACTCAAAGCGTTCTAAAGAAAAATTTACCTTGTGCACCGGTCATCATTACCCTTCAAAATCATTAACCGTCTGGAACATTACGTATCTTTAAGTGAGCCGAGTAGGTATTAGGTGATAGTGTGATGTTTGTTTCTCTATCATTATGACTTATGAGTGATGTTGCATCACCTCATGGTGTGACATCACTCGAGTAATATTACTAGCATTACTTACACAAGTCTACAAACTACCCTTAATCGTTCATTCCTACCGCATTTTCTGGTATGTATTTTCATTTACGCATATAATTTGTCTTGTTTATCCAGCTGTTTAACGATGCTACGATGTCACCGCCATCTTTGATCACCGGTCCTTCGCCGCATTCGCCGGATATATGGTAAGTGGTAACATACATACATATACCTGTGTCAATGTATTTTTGTTTGTTCTTTCGCACAATTGGTTTTCTGGAAGAGATCGCAACTATGCGATAAGACCGCCATTTGCTTTCTCCTTTTTCTTTAGGTACTGTATCATTGTTATTTTATGTGCAATAAAGGATTAAATAAATAAATACAACTTCATCTCGCAGATTATTTTGCACTCGGGTAAGTATGTAGTATAAAATTAAGCCTTGTATAAAACCAAGCATAAGTCTTGTCTGTAATGTGACCTATATTTTCGCGATATATCGTTTTTAATTTCCTCCAAAATGAGGTTTCTCTGTTTCGCGAACTTGTTTTTGGTAATGTTGCTTCAAGATGGAATTAAGATGCAAGATTAGTTTGGAAGTAATTTAATTAGGTACATAAAAACAGAAACTGAGAATTTTTTTTTATTTACTTCAAAAAATAAATAAATACATTTACAACATGATATACAAGACACTTATTGGTGTCGCATCTGACTTTTTCACTTTTACTTTCGAGGCAAGCATAAGAATCTTTCCCACAAAAGCAGTAGGTAACAATGGTTTTGCTCAACGGTTGTACATATCTATATAATTGATTTCTTGATTTTTATGATGAACTTTTCATTTGAGATGTTTTCATTTTTAAGATTACACTTAAGTATCTAAATAGATGTTATCCCCGAGAAAATCCATTTTCTCCCAATCCTTTTTTTCTGCCGCAATATTCAGTGCCATCTGTTGTCATCGAACCGAGCGAAACTCGGTCGCCCAGTTATTATTTATGTTATGCAGTACCCTTAAGTGGCCAGTTGCTACTTGAATAGATTGAATGAGGCCATTTATATTCATGAAATCATGCGATTTCGCTCGTCTTCTGTCAATTGAACCAGAGTAGTGCAGCGCAGCGGTGTTAACTCATCCAATTTAGTGACGATAAACTGTCACGATTGGACATTATCGATATAATGTCTATTTTTAAATCGCTCGGGCTCTACGCATTCACTTCATCCATAATTTTAATTTTAACTGTAAATATTAAAGTAATTTGTTTTTTGAAATTATAATTTTAAAGTGTGTGATCTTCAGTTTAAAAAATCTATTCTAGTACCGTCACTTCAAAAATCGTACAAATTCCTTTTGCAACTTAAAGACTTTCAGAAATTCAAAATGCTTAAAAAGGGGGATTTTTAGTTTTTATGAGCGCAGTATTGTGCTCTTTCAGTCCGTGTGAATTAAACGGTTCTTGAAATAAATAAAAATGAGAAATGTATCGCGTTGCTCTACCACAGCCCGTATGATGATATCCTCAAACTTGTTATGATTGACAATAACCAAATGAAATACTGAATAAAGTACTTATGCGAGTTAACTATCATTAACTTGTTGTTCAACCCGATCGCTAGCTACCATTTTATAACCCCGTTGTATCAGTGTAACACGGATGACATTTGAGTATCAAATGTGAAGAGGAAGTTGTTATCCATTCCAATTTAGCTGTTATTTCTAGTTGGGAGTTGGCGAACAAGCTATTTATAGCAGAACTGCAAGCGTTATATTGCGTCGTTAAAGTGTATTTGATCTTAAATGCAACGGCTGTCCGTTTTAAGATTTATGGCTCACATCCAAAGATGTATTTCTTAGGTTAATCAACTTTTGACCATGTTATAAAATTTATATGCTATCGGAATTTTTTCGATTTGTCTGATCATGCAACGAGCAAAACCTACGAGACAGCTTTATAAGGTATAACTCCGCGTTATAGGCTTATGATCTGGGTCATTATAACGACTCTATACGACCTCTTAATTTTTTTACAAGAGAGTTCCTATCGCCAAATCCCTGCGTTCGAAAACTGGATCGAAAGTTAGTTTAGGATTCGTATGTTTTGTGCTGCTATTCTTTCTGCGGTTTCACCCTAAAGAGTTGATTTTAAGAAATAAAATACGTGTATTTTAATAAAATTTAAGCCCAAAAACTATTTTCACTGTCTAACTTCAAAACTACCGGTAGGTGCTTCTTACCTATGTTAAGAAGCCTTGTGGAAAATTCCGAGTTATTGGACCCATTAGTTTGACCTGGGCGTTGATCGGCTGTTATGTCCTGACTAGTTACGACAATTTCATATAAATGGAAAATACATACAAATACACGTTTATAACTATATATAAAAATTGTTTTTTTTTTAGGCAGTTAAGGTTTTATGATAACACGCAATCCCACGAGTCGACACACTTCTCTTTATTGTTCTTAATTGCTCACTAGAACAGTGTCTATTCAATGTGAGGGCCTCGTGAACTGCCCTACAGGTTCGTAAAATAGTCGGTCATTGACTTGATCTGTCTTTGTACTGCTTTCTAGCATTTAAGAGCAGCAATTAGCTTGAAGAATAAAATAATAATAATTAGATACTCTTATACATCTATATTTATTGATTTGATAAATGATACTAAATCACATTGTCATAGAAATCTTAAAAATTTTGTTGTTGATGTTGGTTGAAGATACAGAGTAAAAATAGAGAACAGATATATTCATAAAGTAAAAATATGTATTGAAAAATTTTGCTAAAGCTATAATAAAGGCTATAGCCAATTGTTTGCATTTTATTAGAGTGAAAAATCGGTGTTGACATGATATTGTCCCAGGTCATGGCAACTACAATAACTTCAAATAATAGTGTTGTGTGTGTGTCGCTTATTTTTATTTATTTTATCTCGTAGGTGATTATTGTTATGTATTTTATAATTGGGTGTTTCCCGCGATTTCACCCGTAGTTTTCTACTTCGATATTTTCAAGCCTCACGGAAACACATTATTCCAAGATAAAAGTATTTAAAGTTATGAGGGATACTGTAGTTCCTACTAACTTTACAAATCTACAAACTTAGGAGGAGGCCATTTGAGGATTCACGCCTAATTAAGGTCACATTATAAATCGAAATTTTTAGCAAGGACAGAAAGAAAAATGTAATATTTAAAGTCGAACCGATAACGATTCCACGAGAATATTTTATCAAAGTAACAACAGTAGCGGTAGGTGAGTATACAATATTATTTAGGTAACCTATTTAGGTACCTGATTCACCAATTTCCCAGATTTTGATAGCTTCAATCCAAGATGAGATATAGGATGAGTTTAGTGTACCTAACTGAAAATATAATTTCCTACGATCCGTGCTGTTCGTTCGTGCGGTTCGGTGCTGTTGTTGTGAAGTTTGAAGTCGTCGGATCTTTTATTTTGTGTTATAAAAATTTTATACGGAAGAATACGGATCCTTTATTTTGTACTAGCTGAGCCCCGCGGTTTCACCCGCGGTAATTTCAGAGTTCCCGTGAGAATTCCTGGATAAAAAGTAGCCTATGTCCTTCTCTGTATCCCTGACATTGTGCATGCCAAATTTCTTCCAAATCCGTTCTACAGTTTTTGCGTGATTGAGTAACAAACATACAAATATCTAAATATCCAAACATCCACACTTTCACATTTATAATATTAGTAGGATAGGATTACAAAAATATATTGTTCTATTTTATAAATAAGTATTTATTTTTTATTTTACGATGCTCTTTCGAAGAATAAAGGCCTAACTACAATTTTTTTATTGTTGATGGTCAAACGCACCATTTTCGAAAGTTTATGCCTTATTAAGATTACGGTGATGATTTCATAATGAAACCATAGAAAAATATTCAAGTAGATATTTATACTACAAATAACATAAAAAATGTTACCTACGTATCGAACAAAGATAAATAATAGAAAAAATAAAGTTACGAATCGCGATTAAAATGTCGATAACGCAACAATTTTAGAGCGAGTCTCGTCACTAGTCACTAGCGAGTAATGTGTTCTCGAATGCATTGCAGTACCTACCGCGTCGAGCCAGTCGCAGCCTCTGCGAACCGCTTTTTACCGGTTGAATTGTCTGTATTGTCTTTGTCGTTCGTCCAATCGCGGCTGGCTGGCCTCTAGCGCACCAATCAGCTGCCGGTTATCGCTATTTTGTTGCCAACATAAACCAACTGGCCCAGTTCCGTGCGCTCTCCGCCATTGTAGTGGACGAGAGTTTTTGTCTGTGTTTGACAGCAATATTGTAAATTTTGTAACGCAGTTCAGTGGTTTGATTTTATTCTCTTTTAAATTACGTTCTTACTTTAAAACCTCGATTGAAGTGGAGTTAATTGATAATAATCAGTGATTATATTTTCTTTGTGTTCATCAAGTGTTACTTTAAAGTGAAAATTACCTACAACTTTTTGATATAAACGCCAAAAAAATTATGTTGGACAAGTGAAGCGATAGTAGAAAAAGTGGTACCGTGCTATTGATTGGATTTATTGCGTAGTAATACCTAAATTCATGGTGTTTATTCGAAAACAAACCTGTCAAATGTTTGTCGGGGTGCGTTCCATGCCAGCTATGGTGGTATCGAAAGCTGCGGTCTGCGGTGTCGGTTGTGGTGCGTTCGTGTTCTTCAACTTGACCCGTCAGGACCATAGCTGACGAGAGCGATGTTGGTGCTGGAGCAGAGACTGAAGGCTCGGCATGTTGAGCGCGGCATCGTCTTGAGGGCCCGGTTGTTGCACGGCGTTCAGGCTAGCGGTTGGCGGATGAAGTTCGCCCTGCTCAGAGCGGAAGTGGAGATAGAATCGGACCCGGAAACGTACATGATACTCGCGGGCAAACTGAAAGCGGCCCATATGCACGTCAAACCGTTGCGGCGACCGACTTTACAGTAAATTATCTGGTTTCTATTCACGTGGTACTACTAGCTGTTCTCTCCGAATCCCCAAAAGATTTGTGGGAAAGAAATTACCCTGTGTCCTTTTATGTAACCCCTAACAAACATGTTTGCAAAATTTCATAATGATCGATTGAGTAGTCAAGGCGTGAAAAGTGAAAACAGAGTTACTTTGGCACTTATAATATTAATATTGTTAAAACAAATCAAGTTCTGGACCAGAAATATCTAGTTTGAACTAAAAATATTTGTTTATTTATTTCACTTCACATCTTTATCTCGATTGTAGCATGGCGATCATAGCTGGGCTCCAGATTATCAGAGTTGATGAGTCCAAATGCGGCTACACACGGCCCTAAAATCAGAGGCAATATTGAGAGTAATGTTGCCAGGTTGCAAAACCTAATAGCTGGACAGACTTACTTATGGAACTAAGCAAGACTACTGAGCAATGGTTAACCATTAGTTGACCCTAGTTGCTCATTCATTCATTTCTTAATGCCATTGCAACAATGAAACTGATAAGGAACCAGATTCCAGTTCCATTAGCGATGAAATTCTGTGGCCACATTTGATGTATTGTCACTTGTGATAAATGCCAGCAGCTTTTAATATTTACACAGCTAAGGAGAAGGCCTACCCTAAGATCTATGGCAAATCTACCATGTGCAGACTTCACCCTCAATTCATAAACCTGTGCATAAATTATTATAGTAAATCAATATAAATAAAACCATTTTGACCTAAGAAAATTTGAAAATTTGATAGTTTTTAAGATACCTACAACTAATTTTTAAGTATGTATACATGTATAGTATGGAAGCAATATAATATTGAATACTATTACCCAAACTTTAACCAATGTTTAGTATCAGCTGATAGTTAGTAATAGCTACTTTAGTAATATTAAGTATAGAGATACCTAAAATGAGTTTTTTTTTTTAGTGTGTCACCAAAAGCGAGCATGAGTCCAAATGTTAGTGGCAAACCAAACCTATCACAACCAGGTAAGTTTTATTATAATTATAGTTAATGGTGTAACATAAATATGAATCTATACATATAAAATAACTTATCCTGACCAACTAATAATTAATTACTGTATATATCTTTTACTATTTATTAATTAAAGTTGGACCCCCACAGAATAAACAGCATGTGGACACCTGAAATTTTAAAGTAATCTATTGTTTTTCTTTGTTTTAGCTTTGCTTGCCTCACCGAATCAAATGAAGCCTTTATACTGCCAAGAGTGAGTGTAAAAAGATTTTAATAAACAACAAATCAACATTCAAAAGCCAATAAATTACAATTATTAGGAGTTAATATTTTAATTAAACATATATTTGAGATAATTATTATCAGAGTCAAAATACAAGAAAAAATAATCCAATGTAGCCTCTTTGGTCACAGAATGCTTGTGTGCAGACAGTGATCATAGAAAATTTGTCTTGGAACATCTCTCTGCATGCATTATGCATCTTTATTTCTGCTGTTTCTTTAATTTCAAAAAATTTATATGCTCGTATTCTATTGTCACGACAGTGGTGGGGATATTAAGGTGAACTCTCCAACGTGCCCGTCGCCCGGCGCCATCCTGCCGGATCTGCCCCAGGCGGCCGAGGATCCGGATAAGGTGAGCCCACTGTCACTACGTAATGAAGCCACGAAGTAGCGGCGAGCGGTGTATGGTGTTGTTCTGCTTAAGAGAGACATCAACACTCGTTAGAGGGTATTACTTTGAGCTGCAAAAACCCTGCCTCGCCAGGAATAACCCACATGAAGACTTTTTGCTAAGTGCTAACAGAGTGGTTGCCCTTTGGAATGGGCAACCAGAAGAAGTAGTCTTGGCAACTTACATTAACAACTTTTAAAACTGATTGGACAAATATTCTTAACTAGCTGTCCCGCGCGGTTTCACCCGCGATGCTCTCCATACAAACTTTACAACCCCTTTTTATTTTCTTAGAGGTTGAATTTTCAAAAATCCTTTCTACGCCTATGTCATTCAAAGAACACACCCTCCAAGTTTCAGGTCTCTACGATCAGCGGCTTAGGCTGTGCGTTGATCCATCAGTCATTCAGGACAAAGCATTTTGTATGTATAGATAATTAAAAGAAAAAAAAATTCTCCGTCCGCTCCACAGAACCAGGGGCTGTCGAAGGACGCGTCGTCGGCGGACACGCAGGCGTGGCTCGCGCGGCACCGCTTCAACCGGCACGCGGACACCTTCGCCAACTTCTCCGGGGCCGATCTGCTCAGGTATGCTATGGAAAGAAGTACCTATGCTATGAAAAGAACAAGTAAAATCTGGAAAGAAGAAGTAAGCTATGGTAAGAACAAGTAAGCCATGGAAAGAAGAAGTAAGCTATGGAAAAAAAAAGAAAAGCCTAATTGGGTGTTTTCCAGGGTATGAAAATCAAAATTATAATTTTTCCGTCAGTTAGAAAATTAAAAAATATAGACACGTATTTTTTGCTTTTTCAAATTAATGAAAATAAACATAGATAATGCGCATTAAAGTTTAGGGTGGGGGACTCGATTCAATAAAAGCCCCGTACAAACTGCACCAGGTTGTGACGTCACGCGAAATTTTAACTCAATGTATCGCTTTATTTTTTGATTAGGTAAAAAAAGAAAAAATATGAGTCCAATATTTATTATTATTGTTATTAAAAAGAAAATTTATTCAAGTAGTCAATTATATGTTGTCGCTGACGCTGAGTAATCAAATGTAGAGATTTTATTTAAGACCAGCTGGTCCGTCTGCAATCAAATTTAGAGATTTCATTTAAGACCAGCTAGTCCGTCTGGTCAGCAGTTTCACCCGCGCGAATTTCCCTTCCCGACTCATTGCTCCCTCCATTTAATATAACGCCTCATTGATTCGTTTCAATTACTCCGCAGAATGTCCCGCGACGACATCATCCAGATATGCGGCTTGCCGGACGGCATTCGTCTGTACAACGCGTTGCACGCCAAGTGAGTTTACAGAACCTTTGTTCACTATGGCCAACAACATTCCTTGCTCATAATCGGGGCCCAACTTCCTGCTTCCGACTACGCCGATCACGCCAGTCACGTCTGTCCCACACTACCACAGCGCAAGATGTTACAGAGTATATCAAGATGAAGACCAACTTTCCTCTGAGGACCGAACTGCTGGAGTCGCGTCATAATGCTAGTTTCAAGGCTTTTGTGGTGCGAGTCCCGACAAGCAAAATGGACACCTCTATGAAGGAAGCCTTTTGGCCGAAAGGTGTGGTCTACAGGCGATTCCGGGGCAGGATACCGACAGCCACCACCAGAAGACACAGTGTCAAAAATAGACAAGCAATGTTTTATATATTTGTATATATGTACTAGCTGTGCCCAGCGGTTCCACCAGCGTGAGTTTCGGAATTCCCGCAGGAACTCCATTTAGGGGGAAGAAAAATAGATAGTAGCCGATTCTCAGACCTACTGAATATGCATATAAAATTTGATAAAAATCGGTCAAGCCGTTTCGAAGGAGTATGGGAACAACCATTGTGACACGAGAATTTTATATATTAGATGTTAGTTTGTGAGGTATTTATCTATGGGCCCATGTTGCCTGATAATAAAACAGTAAATAAAAATAAAAAGAATAAATAATGCGTGTCCCAAAACACAATCCCAGACGATTCGGAAGCCAAAATTGTAGAAACCCCGCGGTTTCACTCGCGTTAATTATGGAGTTCCTGCGGGAGTTCTGGGACGAAAAGTACCCTATGCCCTTCTCTCCCTGACAACGTGTGTGCAAAATCTCATGATGATCGGTTGAGCCGTTGAGGCGTGGAAGCGTAACAAACAAACTCACTTTCGCATTTATGATTAAGGATTAATATTATAATAGTCCATTTTAAATTGTAAACGTATTTGAATTACGTTTAACGTTTTTTTTTTTTTTGTTTAATCGACGTATTGTGGTATAAGTCCAGGCCGTTTACGGAAACAACTATCATAACAAATATTGTAGAGTCAACATTATTATGGTTATTAATTATTATTTATGTAAACAAATATGGCTTTAATATCTAAATACCTAAGTATGACGTTGTCTAGGTATAAAGCAAGTAGTGATGTCGACAAACGTCGACGTTTACATAAACCTACAAAGGTTCTTTTTACACCTTTAAAAATCTTAAAAAAGTATTAACACTGTAGGTATATTTACTTAAATAAAATTGGAAAAAAAATATATGTATGCGCAGGCGCATCGAGCCTCGCCTCACGGTGTTCGTGTGCGCGGGGGCGGGGGCGGGGGCGGGGGCGGGGGCGGGTGGAGGCGGCGGCCCCTTCACCGCGCTGTACCTGCACGAGGCGCGCGCCCCGGAGCTGCTGCACAAGCTGCGCCCCTTGCTGCACGGCGCCGCCAAGGTATGCTCTAAGTCAAATATTTTTATTCAAATTTGGCCCATAATGTAGCTCTTTCTAACTTCAATACAATTACAATAGGCTATTTGCCTAATTTTTTTTAGTCCGTCTTGTAGATTATTAATAAAAAATAATGGACACGTATTTTTTCTTTTTTTACGTAACCAAAAAATAACGGCGATACATGGAGTTGAAACTTCGCGTGACGTCACTAACCAGTGCTGTTTGTATGGCGGCTTGTAGCGGTTAGTGACGTCACGAGCCGCCACCTTAAACTTTAATGCGCTTTATCTGTGTTTTTTCATTTATTTGAAAAATAAAAAAATACGTGTCTAATGATTTTTTTATTTTCTAGCTGACGGACTAATTAGAATTTTATTTTCAAAAGTCATCAACATCCCTATTATTATGACAGCACCTATAAAATAACCACCCTTCACACCCGTCCACTCGCTTCATCATATCAGCCCCCCCCCCATGATTTATGATCCTGGTTCAACTAAAAGTGCCCTATAGGTTTAGATTCCCTTGCGAGTGTCAAGATATGCTGCACAAACCGGCGGCACCGCACCAATTTTGCGTTAAGAGCACCGACTATGCGTTCACTGAACCGCCCTCTTTCTCCCCACAGGAATACGAAACGGTCCTCGTGTCGGGCCCGAACGGCGCGCGCGTCCGCCTAACCGACGACGTGGTGCGCCACATGCCCGACAACTCCACCTTCCGGCTGGAGAGCCTGGAGGAGCACAGCGCGCTGCTGCTGTGCGCCACTGCCTGCGGACAGTAAGGGACACAATGTATAGGCGCAGTCGCCGGCTGTTGGCGCAGTCAACCAGCTGTCAACGCAGTCGACAGGCTGTTGGAGCAGTCGAACGGCTGTTAGCACAGTCGAATGACTGTTAATGTAGATGAACAGCTGTCGGTGCAGGCGAATGGCCGTCAGCGCAGTCGTACAGATGTCAGAGCAGTCGAACGGTGATAAACACATTCGATTGTACTGTAGACATAATACTACTAACTACTTGAAGAGTTGATGAGCACAGGGCGTGGCTGCTGTGCACTGCCAACTGTGGAGAGTAAGAGAATAGATCTGCAGAGGCGTAGTCGAATGACTGTTGTTAGCGTAATCAATTGATTACAAACGCAGTGGATCGACTGCAAGCGTGGGCGAGTGATTTTTGATACGTGTATTTATGACATGTAAACGATTTTGAACTCAGTCGATCGAATTTGCGTATAGAGACGGCCGACGCGACGTCTATTGCCATGTAACAAAATATTTTTAATACGATGTAATTCTTCAGCGGTGTAACGTAGCCTAAATCGGTGAAATTGTATATAAGGACGTTATTTTCTTTCTTACTTACAATTAGTTGAAAATTCGATCGCCTGTAGAAGTTATAATTTTATAGACTGTGTAAGCATCCCAAATATTGAAGTAGTCGATCGACTAATGTGTGATGTCGACTGATTGTTGAACCGTTGTTATATCGAAAATAGTTGTATTTTATTATACTATGAGCTTATTTATCGACTGACATTAAAACTTAGTCGACCACAGATTACGAAGAAATGTGGATTTACTGTTTAAGTCTGTTGACTAGATAGTTCAGTACTATTTTTTAAAACGAGTGTTTTTATTTATTTTATTTATTTATTTGATCCTTTATTGCACATAAAATAACAATGATACAGTACCTAAAGAAAAAGGAGAAAGCAAATGGCGGTCTTATCGCATAGTTGCGATCTCTTCCAGACAACCAATTATGCTAAAGGACAAACAAAAATACATAGACACGGGTGGTTGGGTAAAGCATTTCAAACATTATACCATACATATCATATACCATTTATATGAATATTATGATATAATATTGTATTTTTTGGCAAAAGATGGCCTGAAGCGAGATTTAAGATAAATTTTTTAAGTGAACAACAACTGATTAGGTACCTATGGGACGAGTCGGATATTTTCGTCGCTATTTGCATATTAAAATTAATAAAATCGCTACCTTATAGTGGTTAGCTAACCTCCAGGTGTAAACATGTGATAACCATTTGTGGTAATTAGATAAAGTATATAAAGTAGGTACAAGTTCTGCTTACTTTGAGACCAGGATATATAGCGCTATATGATCATGTCCAAGCATTGATGGTATGCTTGTTTTATTTTGCGGAAAATCCGTTTTTAAATATACTAACCCATTATCAAAATCCTTCATTTGCAATTTTGTAAGTGCAATTGTGCCAAATTGGCAAACTATTTAAATCGAGCGACTCGAATTTATCCTGACTTAGCCCATCATTATCGATTCATATATTTCGCCACATTGTTCATGTCGCTAACGGATTTATTTAGCTCATTATTATTTTCGTGTTGTAGAAAATTATGATATTCTATATTTTAGTTTGGCGAACTAAACCGCCATATTCTATTTTTAATTTCGCCATTAAGTCATATATATATTAAGTATTTTGTCAGTGAAGGAGTAATTATGATTATTTTAACATTACCGGGTTCATATGAGTCAGTTTTACCGTGCTAGTGTTAACTTTATAACTGATCAATTGGACTCCTAAGATGTTAGATGGCGCTTTATAATGTAACTTTTTGGTAAATTTTAGTATGTTAGTTGCATGCAATAGTTTCTTTCTTAATATTCATTTTCATTTTTTTTTTTATAGATAGATAGTAGTTTTAATAATTATTGTTATAAAGGAAAATAATTTTTTCGCGTTGTTGTTGCCAGCTTTAAAAATAGGTTTGGGTTGTTTTTAGGTAGTGTTATAATATTGATAATAATTATTTAGTGATAAAATTAATGTACGTTTCTTACAATCTCCTACATTTTTCCACGTCTCATTGGTTCGCTATTTAGCCTTTATAAATGTGGACCTAAAGTCTATGAAGCCAAATTAATATTTTATATAAATCCAAATATTGCCAGCGGCATAATCGCATAATGTGATTAAGCTCAATAAATAAAGAGAAAAAAAATGCCAATTTTTATATCACAAAACGCGGTTTCAGCCTAAATGGAGTAGGTACATGATTTTGAACATAATTTATCACTTAGGTGCCTCTGAAAGTGCCTCTAAACACGACCTTCAGGTCTCAGCGCTAGTTGTATAACGGAGTATTAAATATAGATAGATACTATTGTAGATTTTATAAGGATTTGTCATATTTTTTCTCGTCTCTATTCCATTTTCCACGAATAGATATCATAAAAAAACTAATATTACCTAGAATTAATTAATGATTATTATTAGTTAGATCCTATATTGTTAAAAAAATTGTGTTAATTGTCTAAAATTGAGTTTTTTTTATATTTTTTCTGAATTTTATTTTCGACCATGAACTAAAGATTTGATATTAAAAAGTGTTGATATTATTCCTTACTTGTAAAAACTGTATAATCAATAAATATTAAGTTTCACAAAAATAAAATAGTTTTCAATTAACTACCACCCTCTGACTGTCACTATAATTTTAAATAGAATTAAATATTTTCGCCAGGTTTATAATTTTTATAAAGCGTCTTTTCTTTCGCCCAAATCTTTTTCGAGGGTTTTTGGTTCGTTACTTTTATGATTAAAGCGAAAAGTTTAGAGGAAAAATAATTAAATACAATCACTTAGCTAAGTAATCTTAACTTCTTAGGGCTCATTATTTTTTTAAATGTGTCTTTAAATTGCTGCTGTGGCGGGAGAAGACAAGAACTTCAGTAAGGTTGGGATGAAATGACAACACTAAAATTAGTTTGCTAGAAATTTATTGTAATAAAAATATGTATAATCGAAAGGCACTGAATCCTATGGGTAAATATAAACCGTTAGGAAACCTAAGCCTCACCTGATTTGTGATGTACATCATAATGGACAGGTATCGGTTAAAAACAATCTATAAGGTTTAATAGGAAACAAAAAAAAATAAGAAAATAAATTACCGACTAAAACTAAAATGTGCTACATAATAACACTTATGATAAAAATAATAATTAATTATAACTTTTAAACAGATTTTACTCGCTTACTACAAATAACTTAAAGTATTGGCAAATGACAGATTTTACAATTAAAATATGTAATACCTAGTTATGCTAAAAGAATACTATTAAACTGATATGAGTAACTAATATACTGTAATGAAACTGCTGAATGAAGGTAAATCAAACGTCTCAGTGACCAATTAAAAATAGGAAATACAAAGAACCATTAAGGTTATAGGGAGTGGTCCCATTTAAAAAAAAATGAAGGACTGGAAAAAAAAATGGCTTTAGGGGAAATAGACTAAAATTGCATTCAAATCAGTGCTTAAACAAGTTGACCATTGCAACGACGCCTATAATAAAAGTAACGATTATTTAGATTATTTTAGTTATTGTTATTATTTTATATATTTAGATTATATGTATAGTTATATATTATTAGTTTTAATAGCGTCGTTTGACATGATCAGCTTTCGAATATAAATACAATATAATTAGAAAAAAATATAGGAATGTGTGAATTACTTTGCAAATTATTTTTAGTAACAAGCTCCTTTTTTAAGATGCACCTTAATACTTTTTTCATCAGTGCCTAAACTACTTTATTATTATGCGAATACTTTTGTCGAGAAAAACCGACTTATAAAAAATATAATATGTAAAATTTTGTTCGCTAGATGTAAGTATGTATATTTTAAAATCTATGATTACAAAAATAGTTGTATTCTATTATAAATATATAGATATCTTTAAATAATTATCGAAATATGGTCACAATACCGTAGGACCAGTTTCCGAAACTAGTATAAGATTTAGATGTTTTTTTTTTTATTATTTACAAATTTCTCATAAGAGTTAGTTTTCCAGTCAGTTTGGAGGAACGCTCGCCACGTGGCCGTTAGTCTACTTGGCACTTATCACCATAAAAAAGTTCGCACGTCAAAAGTCATACTACCTTGACGTAAATTTGAAATTCGAACGCGCCAACTTCATACCGAATTTCCGTAACAGTGCGCGTCACTTCTGTTGACTGCTATTTTACTCTGAACACTCCAAAGAACTATCACTTCGTCGATTAAAGCACAAGAATGAGCCCTCCGTGACAGTTATCAGGCAGTGGCCATGACAGAAGGTTTGCGAAATTATGTAGTTTCTATTATGTATAAAAGTAGATATAAAAGGAATATAATTTGGAATGATAAAATGAAAATGCTCAAGAATGTTTTCCATCTTAATCTAAATATAAAAAGACACCGACTGACTGACATACAATCAGCGCACAGCCCAAAAAGCTGAGTTCTGAAACGTGAATTTGGTTTTATTATAATATGGATTTCTGGAAAAAAAAGAAATTCAAGGCTATTTTATACAATAACGATAAAACAGACTGATGAAAAATAATATTTTAAATTAAAACTTTTGAACATTCAATTAAATTAATTAATTAGTTACATGATAATAAATTTATACAATCAAATCTGTGTTTTCGTGAAGCAACATTGCAATATAACATGACCTGATATGTAAACCTTGTCGAGTAAACCTACTGATATAAAAAATGCGAAAGTTTCTATATTAGTGTGACTCATTAACGGATTTAGATGATCATCATCATATGATTGTCTAGAATCTAAATCTAAGGCTAAGGTCACAATACAAAGAGCTCCGCTTATTGCTAAGAGCCAAGTGACTGATCCTAGTGAAGTGATATTGCACTATCGCAGCTGGCCACACTGCTAGCTAGGGTCTATGGAGGGTAGCGGTAAGGAGCACCATATATATATATATATATATACAGGGAACAATCCGAAAAAGTGTCCAGCTGTAGGCAGCAAATTACGACGATATAACTCTACAACAGCGCTAGCGTAGCTAAAGAGAATGCTATCAATTTAGCAGTTACAAGCGGAGTGAAGTGTGCTGAGTTGAAAAATTTAACAACATTGATGAAGTTACTCTAATAACTTTAGGCGTTATTTTTAAAATGTATCTTTAGCTACCGTAGCGCCACCACAGTTTGATGCTTCTCGACGGACACTTTTCATACACAGAGATGGTTCTCCTTGTCTCTTCCCTCTACTAGGGGCGTCGCTAGCAGTGTGGCCAGCTGCGATAGTATGCAATATGTCTTTCACTGGGACTAGTGACTCGGCGAGTAGCTTTGCTTTTAGCAATGAGCCAAGCTGTCTGTAGTGCGGCTTTAGACTTAGCCTAAGGCCTTTTGCACATTATAAGAAATTTTCTTGTGTCTTACGTGCATACGACAAAAATTACTATGCGCGTGTCTTATCCGACATTTCTTATAATGTGTACGGTGCCATATAACAACCAAAGCGACTGGATGTTTTGGACATAGATAAGCAATAGTGTGTTAACCCACACTGGAGAAATTTTGAGTAAATCGTGTTTTAAAAGTAGAAGTGCCATTTTGTGTCAACATTTTTTATGTTCAATATTTAGTTACATATTTAAGCAATGTAGTAAGGTAAACACATAATTAAAAAACGTTCCTAAACTCTCAATAAATCGTTCTGAATCAATAACTTAATTTTGTGGGTTAACATGTTATTGCTTATCTGTGTCCTTTTATAAGACATTTCTTATAAGACACACGAAAATTTCTTATAATGTGCAAAGGGCCTAAGGGTGTGCGTCGAGACTGATGGTGGTGGAAGGGGGTTGTGTTGTGTGGGGTTCGTGCCCTCAGTTGTTGTAGGGCGCCCCGGCGGGCGCCGCCTCCACGTAGTTGGCGGGCAGCATGCCCGTGCGGCCGGTGCGCAGCACCTGGCCCGTCATCCAGCCGGAGTCGATGGAGCTCACGTTGGATATGAGATCGCCCTCGCGGAACGACACCTGGCGGCGGGGACAAAGTGATCATGGGCTATCAGTGGTTCCCAAATATAATAATAATAATCCACTTCACAACACACAGATCTACTTGATCCCATAGTAAGCTAAGTTTGTGTCGTGGAAACCAAGCAACACGTGGTATATACTACATAGAATTACATATATATTATAGTAGATACATGTATACATATAAATTGCTTTATCTTGAATGACTGATGGATCAACGCACAGCCTAAACCGCTGATCGTAGAGACCTGAAACTTGGAGGGTGTGTTATTTGTATGACGTAGGCATCGGATAAGAAAGGATTTTTGAAAATTCAACCCCTAAGCGGATGAAAAGGGGTTGCAAAGTTTGTATGGAACAATTCCGCGGGAACTTCGATATTATCCCGGGTAAAACTGCGCGGGACAGCTAGTAAACAATATAATGATAATAAGTTTATTTATTACACCATGAGACCGTACAAAATGTTGATACAATAAATATTTATAAAATACAGTGGCCATTAAAATTATTATACGACTGATTAGGTAGTCAGTGAAAGTAGTTCCCAAAGTTGATTGGATCGCGACCCACCTAACAAAAACACCTAAAAAAAAAATAGAATTTTGATTTTTATACCCCGTCATCATGCTCATTTATGGACGCCACCGTATCTTGGCACAAGAAAGCGTTCCCGAGGGAACCAATTGGAGGGGAAATGTGAATGATAACCACATACCTCGTCGCTGTCGTTTGCCTCGTAGTCGTAGATAGCGATGTACACTTGCTGCAAAAAGAAACGAACACGCATCGTTACACTGTGCACTGGTTATTGCGAAACAATATAGCCTATAATACACCTAGAGATAATGTTTTTGAAATAGGTCCAGTTATTTTTGAGTTAAATCGTAACAAACAAACAAAAAATCTAATCTTTCCTCTTTATAAAACTAGTACAGAAGTATAGATAACTAGCTGTTCTCCCGCGGTTTCACCCGCGATAATTTCGAAGTTCCCGCGGGAATTCCGGGATGAAAAGTACCATGTGACACTCGGTAACTGTAGCATGTTATTGGTAGAAGAATTTTCAAAATTGGTTCAGTACATCCAGAGATTACCCCCAACCACCTAATATTATTATCTATACTAATATTATAAGGAGGAAACATTTGATTTTTTGTTTGTTACGATTAACTCAAAAACTAATGGACCAATTTCAAAAATTCTTTCACCATATAAAGCTACATTATCCCTGAGTAACATAGGCTATATTGTAATTCGGAATTCCCGCGGGAACTCCGAAATTATCGCGGGTGAAACCACGCGGGCCAGTTAGTTGGTCTATAGATATAGAACGTGTTAATGAATTAACTGAAAACGTGATACACTCAATTTAAAAAAAAAAATAATAATATGATTAAAATATATTTTGTCGAAAAAAAGTTACTTTGAAACATTAGTTTGGAGGTGACCTATCTATGGAATTCCAAGCGCTACGCCCGCGCCTACCGGTTCGAACTTTTTTGCTGCGGGCGGCGTACGCGCCAAATATTGTATTGTAATTAATATAGACATGGGCTAATAAAAATGAAAAAAATATAACCTATATTAAAACATGGTCACAAGTCGATTCTGAGCAAACTACTTTCTAGTTTTCAGTTAATGGGGATGTGGACTACTTTTGAAAATCAAAATTCTAATTAGTCCGTCAATTAGAAAATAAAAAATAATAGACACGTATCTTTTGCTTTTTTAAATAAATTAAAATATACAGAGATAAAGCGCATTAAAGTTTAGGGTGAGGGGGTCGTGACGTCACTAATCGCTAAAACCACCATACAAACTGTCAGAATAGTGACGTCACGCGAAAATTCAACTCAATATATCGCCGTTATTTTTTGATTACGTAAAAAAAAATACATGTCCAATATTTTTTATTAATCTACAAGACGGACTAAAAAATAAAAATTAGTTAACATGCCCATTCATTAACACGTTGTATAGATAAGGATTTCTCAACGGTTACCTGATTGTGATGGTTGGGCGGGGCTCTGGGCAGTTCGTTGGCGAGCGGGTCCAGGTCGGCCACGCGCCCGATCTGACGGCTCTGCTGCTGCTGCTGCTGCTGCTGCTGGGTCTGGTGTGCGCCTGGAAACCACACAAGACCTCTGATCAACAACCAGTATAGTTTCCACTAACAAAACAAAATTTAGGGATAAATCTGTATATATGGCAACTCTGCAGTTCAACAATGTTTCATTTCATGATTGCTCGAAAAATAGTTTTCTCCCCGCCCCAGGCTCTAGCCTATTCAGCCTGCTAGTAAATCCGCCACTGTCAGGGACAGTCCCTGCCCATTGGTCCCAAATTAGGGTAACTGAAACAATCTATTGAAATTTGAAAGAATAAAACTTATAAATCGGGATCTAATTAAGAGTCCGTCTTGTAGATTAATAAAAAATATTGGACACGTATTTTTTCTTTTTTTATGTAATCAAAAAATAACGGCGAAACATTGAGTTGAAATTTCGCGTGACGTCACTATCCGGTGCAGTTTGTATGGCGGCGGCTTATAGTTAGAGATGTCACGAGGCCCCCCACCCTAAACTTAAAAAGCAAAAAATACGTGTCTATTCTTGTTTATTTTCTAACTGACGGACTAATTAGAATTTTGATTTTCTAAAGTCAACATCCTTATCACACAGACCGCCGCCTGCGACATTCTAAACCAATTTTTCGAATAGAAAACCTCGACATATTCTCACAGCAAAAAACTGGGGTTGCGTTTCATAAATATACATAGGTCATAGATATTTAATATTATATGTACTTATATGACAAACCTTTCTGCCTTCCGTCCGTGGTGCTGTTATATACGACCGTGGTGCACGTCCTTTGCATATTGGGAAGTACCCTCGGTCCGTCCGTGACCGGATCGTAGTCCTGGATCCGCCCTATCTTCTGCTGCTGAGTCGCCGCCGCGCCGTAGTTGGGCTGTTGGTTCTGCCGATATTGCGGCGGCTGCTGCTGCTGTCCGTACTGATAGTTCTCATCGTACTCATCGTACTTCTGGTACCCGGCGCGATATTCCTGCTGTTTCGGCTGCGGCTGTCTGTAGTACTGCTTCTGCGGCTCGGCAGGGTAGTGCTGCGGCTCCGGGGGGTAGTGTTGCGACTCCGAGGGGTAGTGTTGCGGCTCCGGGGGGTAGTGTTGCGGTTCCGGGGTGTAATTTTGCGGTTCCGGGGGGTAGCTTTGCGGCTCGGGGGTGTACCGTTTGGTCGGACGGTTGTTCTGCGCCTGGTACTGCATCGGGTTCTGGTAGTGGTTCTTTTGGGGCAAGTTCGGCGGCGGGACGGACGGAGGTAGCATTTCGGTCGCGTAGCTTTCGATTTGTTGGTGGTAACTGTCCGATGCTACTTCTGATTTGTTTTTTTGTTGTTGTTGTTGATGTTGTATTAATCGCGTGTGCGGTAAAGCGGTCGGCGCATAGACGGACAAACAGACAAACACATATTAGTGAAACACATACAACGAGTGATGGTAACATTAACCTTTGATGACCGCAAACCTAGATTTGTGAAAAGGATGTTTTCAATTTAGCCAGACGGAGTAAGTGAAAATTAGGTTAATTTGATATACGCAGACCAAGAACTGCGCAAACAGCATAATTATTTCTTTTTTGGTGAATCATCTAAGTTGAAAACACCCTTTATAAGCATGACAACGACGAGAGTAAGTAAGCGGTGTCCAAATCACTTCCATGTATGTTCTACGACTTTGATAGCATCTACCAGTCCGGTGGGTAGTGAAATGCCGCGGGTTCGATTCCCGGACCATTGTCAGGTTAAAAAAAAAGATAGAGGTATTATATTTATGTAGTAACACATACCTGGGCCCTTATTCACTATGACCAACAACATTCCTTGCCCATAACGCGCGTGTCAAAACACAATCCCAAACGCTCCAGATGCAAAAATATAAGAAATTTTAATATTCTTTATGACAAAAGAAACGTTGTAAATGTATTTTTTTTTTAAAGTGAAACTTCTTTGAACATGAGTGAAAGCAACTTCAGGGGCACCCTATCTTAACGCGACGCGTTATGGTCACAGTGAATAAGGGCCCTTATCAAAAGTTTATATTTTGGGTTTGATTACCTTAATATTATGAGGCATGAAAATTATACCTTCAAACGTCACTCCCCGACCATCCTATACAAAAGGTGTAATTGGCTCAGCACACTGTACTAAGCTGGGTTACAGCTCTAGAAATTTGAAACTCTTGTCGGTTATCGGAAAATTAATTTCACCCCCAAAGGGGCATTTGAAAACCGGGTAAAATATGATTACACGAACACTTCCCACGCTCCGTACAAATGGTGATTAACGCGTTTTTAGCATATTTTTTTTAATTAATATTAAAATGATTTCGGTTTTCAATGAATATGACTGTATTCTGGCGCAATACTTTGTGCAAGTAGCGATGATGGCGCAGTGCGCGGTTACGCTGGCGTGCAATGAAATCGAACTGTTATACACTGGCGATGTTTTTGTTTATTGGTTTGTGGCAACATTTAACTATTCAATATTAGCTACACACAATTTTAACCGTGTCAATTTCGGAACTCACGCAGAAACTCTAACCGCCGCACCCAGAGTCGACTTTAATGATTACTTAGTTAAGTATAGATTTTTAAAACAAAACTGCCGCAATCAGACAAGTTTAATAAATTAATGTTAATTGGCATTTAACTAATGAAGTTACATCTCATTAAATGCCAATTAACATTAATTTACTGAACGTCTCTGATTGCGGCAGTTTTGTTTTAAATTCTATACTTAACTAAGTAATCATTAAAGTCGAATCTGAGTGCGGCGGTTAGATGGACAAAGATAAGCAATAGTGTGTTAAACCACACTGGAGAAATATTGAGTAAATCGTGTTTTAAAATTATAACGCCAATTTGTGTCAACATATTTTCATGTTCAACATTTTGTTGGTATTTAAACAATGTAATAAAGTAAACACATAATTAAAAAATGTTCCATAACTCTCAATAAAGCGTTCTGTATCAACAACTTAATTTTGTGGGTAAACATGTTATAGCTCATCGGCGTCCATATTATATCAGGATGAAAGTACCCTATCTCCTATTTCAAGACATATATTACTCGAAACCATACACACGTATGAACATCGGTAATCCCGCGGGAACACTTCGTACCGAGACAAAAAGTACTCTCTGCCATTCGGGGATATTGGAGCTTCTATAAGTGAAATATTTTTATGAATCTTTTCTGTAGTTCCAGAGATAATAATAAAACAAACAAACTTCCCTTTTCTATAATGCCACTCCACATTCGACCCCCACGGTTACACTCGCAGTAATTTTGAAGTTCCCGTGGGAATGGGGATGTGGACTACTTTTGAAAATCAAAATTCTAATTAGTCCGTCAGTTAGAAAATAAAAAAAACAATAGACACGTATTTTTTGCTTTCTCAAATAAATTTAAATATACAGAGATAAAGCACATTAAAGTTTAGGGTGAGGGGGTCGTGACGTCACTAACGGCTAAAACCGCCATACAAACTGTCAGAATAGTGACGTCACGCGAAATTTCAACTCAATAAAACGCCGTTATTTTTTGATTACGTAAAAAAAGGAAAAATACGTGTCCAATATTTTTTAATAATCTACAAGACGGACTAAAAAATAAAAATTTGTCAACATTCCGGGACACAAGTGCCCTCCATATAGAATATTTCAAAACGGTCAAGTAGTTTTTATGGTTATCCATTACAAACAAACATCAAAACAAATTTTTTTTTTCTCTATATTAGTAATTAGTATAGATTGATTCCAGCCTTCGAAGCATCGCGTGAGCACTTTCCAAGGTCTATCTCTTGATTAATTCCAAGTTACGTCTAAAAGTAAATGTTACCATGAAGAAATATCTGAGAACTAGGATCTAGGTTATTCTTGTATCTAGACTAATTTCACAACTTAATGGACGAGTCGTTAAAAAGTTAAGCATTTCAATTGTTTTAATTCTTTTGATGCAACTTTATCAACATTAAAAATCATATTATATTTCACTGCATAATAATAAACTGTATATCAAAGTTTACTTGAAGTTTTATCCGCGAGCCAAAGGGGAGAGTGATTACCAGGATAAAATTGTTTGTTTTTGGTTTTCCTCGTTTGCTTTTCACTTCGAATGCGAGGATACAAAACATTGATGTTTTAAATTAATGCCAATTTTCAATGGGCATGTGGACTAATTTTTATTTTTTAGTCCGTCTTATAGATTATTAAAAAATATTGGACACGTATTTTTTCTTTTTTTATGTAATCAAAAAATAACGGCGATATTGAGTTGAAATTTCGCGTGACGTCACTATTCTGACAGTTTGTATGGCGGTTTTGCGGTTAGTGACGTCACGACCTCCTCATCCTAAACTTTAATGCCCTTTATCTCTGTATATTTTCTTTTATTTAAAAAAGCAAAAAATACGTGTCTATTGTTTTTTTATTTTCTAACTGACGGACTAATTCGAATTTTGATTTTCAATAGTAGTCAACATCCCTATTAACAAATCATATAATGTCAAAACATGTCAAGGCAGCTTGTATGAAAACTAGCCCTAATAGACGCACCTTAAAATGAGTTTGTGGCATGGGAATCGTGGCAACAATTTTTGATACTAAATGTTCTTTCACTGATTAGTTAGAAGCTAGAGTAACATATACGTAAAATACTTCTATCCCGGAACGAAGAAGTCACGAGAGTTCCGAAAATTCCCTTTTTTATTTTGGTCTTAGAAAAGGACATACAGTGCTGCTCATCCCGATACAAAGAGCTTCTGTGGATTTCTAAATTCGATGGACTTAACATGTCAATTGGCCTTCTTTTTCACTGTAACTGTTCTGTGACAGTAACGTTTCATTGCACGCCCGCATCTCAAGAATAGCGTATCCGATCACCGAACACAGCGTACACTGGCGTTCAGTCCCACACCGCACTCATGGAGGTACAATTTGTTATGTAACGTCCACTCACCGACAATCTCTCCGTTCTCGTTGATCTGCCTCTGCTTCTCCATCTGGGCCTTCTTCTCCAGGTCCCCGTGGTAAGCCACGTTGCTTATGATTTTCGTGTTCGCTTTGATCCTCAAAGTTTCCGGGTCGTCAGCCACCTGGGACGGTTGATGTAAAAATTTATTATCACGCGATAAGTCCGCTAGGTACAAAACTGCACCGCTCGTGCATAGATAGACTTTTAATGTCAAAATTAAATGAATTCACCAAAGAAATTGTCAACTTATAGTAATCTCTCTACATATCTTAATATCACGTGTGCGTTGTTTGTTCGCGATGGACTCCGAAACTACTGAACGGATTTTGATAAAATTTTGTAACTATTTATAATATGGACCAACTTAAAAGATAGGATAGTTTTTATCCCGGAATTCCCGCGGAAACTCCGAAATAACCGCGGATGAAATCGCAGGGGACAGCTAGTTATATTATATTTTATATCTATGCGTGTATCTTTGTATATCTTTTTTTATGTATTTTTATTTTCTATATTTATGTTCTATGTGTATATTTTGTATTATTTTATGATTCCTGTTCTACCTACATATACCAAATCAACATATAAATTTTCTGTATTTGTCCTGTCCACCCAAAGGTTGTCTGGAAGAGATCGCTAGTAAAGCGATAAGACTGCCTTTTGTATGCCCTTAGTTATAAGTTTCTGTAAACACACTGTAAAATTATTTTGGTGTACAATAAAGTGTATTCTATTCTATTATCACTGCCGTTGCGGCGAAGGATTGGCCTAATTATACAGGATGTTCTAAATCCGATTCTCGTCTCAAATATCTAAAAAAAAAACACAACAACATAACGTACAAAATAATATTCACGAAAATTAAGCGCGAAAATTGCCGAAGCGCTGACGGATCACACCCCAAAGGTCCATTCAACGCATCTTTCCTTTGTGTTGCCGCTAGTGCGCTGCCTGCGAATCTAATGTTAAGGTCATTCACCAACGTGAAACCACGATTTTAACTAAAGTTTTCTCTGTCATTGAAAAGACACTAAAATAACTAAACAGTTATATTATGGAAGCATGAGTTATCCCTCGTTCAACCTTAAGGATACGTGGAGATGCAAGAGCAGCTGCAAATAGTGCTTTAAGCAATAATAGTTCTACACCAAAACGGGCGCCGACAAAGAAGTTTGACTTCAAAGAGAAGACAAATGCCGCTATACGTCACAGCACAGACTCCCGTCTCACCTGTGTGAATTTCCCCTTGCTCTTCTCGAAGGCGGCGTGGTACGTGACGTTGCTCTGCAGCTTGGTGTTCTCGGCTATCCGCTTCAACTCCGGCGTTTCCGCCATAGTGGTCGGCTTCGCTTTTGGCACGTGACTGCAACCGACCACGTCACGTTGAGATTGTTGTATGTGATGGGAAGAAATGGCTACGCACCGATTTATTTTATTCGATAAGCACGATCGATTTGATAAGTCATAATTTAAATTTATCTAAAAAAACTAGTTGTTCCACGCATGGTTAAAAAAAAACAGAGTTCCAAAATCAGTGTCTCCGACTTCAAAATTATCGGATCTTTATTGGTTCTTTGATACAAACTTTCCCAGTCTTTTGTCCCCCTTTAGAAACCTCAGGATCTCCCTATAGAGGCGTAAAGAGTGTAAAAACAAAGTGTGTACAATACGTTTGTTGTAGAGGTTACCTAATTTCTGGTACTGCCGAAATAATTCTTTATAAAAAATATGGTGCCGGCACACTGCCGTTATGAAATGCTTCAAAACTATTATCGACCGATGTAAATATTTTTTTTGTTGGGTTTGTAAATAAATCAGGAGGAGGTTCGTACTAAATGAATGAAAAAAAAATACACTTTAAAAACATATTTCGCTGTGTACATATTTTCTTGTGATAACTAATTTAAATTGTATCGGTTGTTTGTTGCCCAACAAAAGAGAAAAAAATTAAATAGGTATTGTAAATTTTGTTACGGTTTTTAAAGATGTTTACAACGCTCCCAACACCGATGAAAACTTCGTAACGTTGTTTGTTGTAATAATATTATATTTTTATGACCATTAGTTCACATCTATGTTCCGCGGAACGTTTGTCGCAATGGAATTTGTTGCAACGCTGTTGCAGTTTTGTTTGCAATTTGTTTAATAATATCATCATTCATGTTACATAATAATAAAAACGTTTAGTAACGATTGCTACAATTTGTGACCAGATGTCAACTAGCAAACATTTTTAAACTGCATTTGTAGCAACACCGAAAGAATGCTACAGTGTCGCTTTTGGGATTCCCGAGGGAGTTTCGAAATTCACTCGGTTGAAATAGCGGGAGAACAACTAGTTACCCATATACCTAGTTGAAGACTCGGTTGGCTCAGTAAGTCACCATGCCTACCTGCTAATCAAGAGGTTCCGGGTTCGATTCTCGATGGGAGTGTATACTTTGTGTGATGAAAATATATAAATCACGTGTCACGTTGTTAGTCCGCGATGGACTCCGAAACTACTGAATGGGTTTTGATAAAATTTTGTAACCATTTATAATATGGTCCGACTTAAAAGATAGGATAGTTTTTATCCCGGAACTCCAGCGGGAACTCTGGAATTAATGCGGGGAACAGCTAATCACCGTAAACTACTGCACAAAGGAGTACAAAGAAGGACATAGGGTACTTTTTTTCCCGGAATTCCTGCGGGAACTCCGAAATTACCGCGGATGAAATCGCAGGGGACAGCAGCTAGTAGTAATATATATGCCATTCTATGTTGTATATACCACGTGCTTGGTTTCCACGACACAAGCTAATAATAGCTTACTGTTGGATCAAGTGGATTGTTGTGAAGTGGATTGTTATTATTATTATACAAACGATCAAAATCCAAGGTATAATTATATATTGTTAGGTCAGTAGTAGCAGTTTTTACAGACAGCGAATTACTGTCCTTAAAAACTTTAAGCTCACAACTTAAAAACCATTGATATGTCTGAACGGCACCAGTTTCATAGCTTTTATTGTCTTTCACGAATCAACCCGATGCGCTAGGTAATAGAGTTGAAAATTCGCTGCAAGACTAACACCATAGCACCGCCAAATGCTCCTTCATTAATCAACCTGATGGGCTAGGTAATAGAGTTGATAATTCGCCGACAACCTAACACCATAGCAATGTTCCGTGGACGGATGCGGTTACATAACAGTTGCAACTCGCGCGCATTGTCGGGTCACTTTCCTTTTTTTTTGTGTCACACATCGCGCCAGTGGCCAGTACACAAAAACAAATACGTCATATCGATGACGTAATAATAAGGATTTTTCTCTTTGAAAACCGCTAGCTATTGCCGGCGGTTCCACTCGCATTTTTTATGTGAGCATGTAAGAGCGGTTACGCTACAGCGTTTCGCTCGTAGATATGTTCTCGAAACTCTTTCGAAATAATTTTAAAATTGGTAACTTCAAAAATTATTTGAGTGCAGTAGTTTTTGCGTGATGAGGAGACAAACAAACAAAGCACCTATTTACATACATATTTTATTCTCTAAGTAGCTGTTAGTCCGCTGTGCGCCGTGGTTTCTCTCAATTTTTTTTAGTACAAACCTTGTCCCAACAAATACAAAATTATTCAAATCGATCGAGACTTTTTTTATCTATTTAATATAGATAAGTTGTTCCTCTCAGTTTAACGCGTTCGGCAAGGAATAAAAAGTTTTCAGAAATTAATGCAAGTAGGTACATAATTATGCTATAACAAATTTCATAAAAATATACGCGTCGAATTGAGAAACTCCTCCTTTTTGGGAAGTCGGTTAAAAATCCGTTCAATCTTTACGGCACCCCACATCTAAAGGATTAGTTAAGATTGGAAAACTGAACGCCCTGCGGTCACTCTCCGTCGGCTACCCGTTAGGATGACTCGAGAGATGGGTGAAAAAGAGGGTTGTGCGAAAATTGAGATACATGGGTATGTAGAGGCGTTATGCACTCTATGCTGAGTGGCGTAAGGCATGTTTTGGTACTCACGCTTCACAGTAGGGCAGCTTCCCGTAACCCTTGTAGGTGCGCATGTTGAGTGTCATGCCGCACTCCTGGCATTTGAAGCAGCCTTTGTGCCATGTCTGCCGACAATAATATAGGTACATAGTAAGTAATATAATCCTACTAATATGATAAATGTGAAAGTGTGGATGTTTGGATGTTTGTTACTCAATCACGCAAAAACGGCAGAACGGATTTGGATGAAATTTGGCATGCACGTTGTCAGGGGTACAGAGAAGGACATCGGGTACTTTTTATCCCGTAATTCCCGCGGGAACTCCGAAATTACCGCGGGTGAAACCGCGGGGCACAGCTAGTAATGAATAATAACAAAATAAATTATTTTTAAGTGTATAAGGATTGGAACAGCACAAGTATATTATTTGACGATCCGATTGGCGCAGTAGGTCACCATGCCTGCCCGCTAATCAAGAGGTTCCGGGTTCGATTCCCGGTTGGGGTGCCCTTTGTGTGATGAACACAGGGTTCACTTTCCAGTCTGGGTGTTTTTATATATCTATAGTATAATATACATAATATATGTACTCGTATGTAATTCTATGTAGTATATAATAGCACGTTTGCTTGGTTTCCACGACACAAGCTAGTAATAGCTTACTGTGGGATCAAGTAGAACTGTGTGTTGTGATCTCAGACGAAATAAGTATTTTGTCTGAGGTTGTGATGTGGATTATTATTATTATTGCTTATATTCGAAAAACTTATAAGTATTATGTATTATGATAAATGAATGAAAATAAATCATTAATAACAACAACGAACAACAATAAATATTTTATAATTATAACATATGAAACGTTATTATTTGATTACGTAAAAAAAATACGTGTCCAATATTTTTTATGAATCTACAAAGCGGACTAAAAAAAAATTTTGTCAACTAGCCCATTGTAGAATGTCAATTTGGCTAGGGGGACTGGTGATGCTAAGGGGTAGTGTCCAAGCATCATAACGTATTATACAATATAACTATTCTCGACCGCCAATTATATTCTATTTTTATTTGCTCCGTAAGAGTAAATGAGTCATAATATGGTATACATTATGTGCATATGAAATCATAGGTACCTATATTATAATATGAAAACTGCCTCGTCCACCAATGAGTCATACACGTAGTGGAGCATTTACGGATCATCCTGTTTGCGGCCCATTTGCATTGTAAAAGCTTGATAACATACATGTTACACAGGGTGTTACGAAAGTGGCCAAGAATGTGTAGTAGGTAATAATGTGATGCGACTATAAAAGATAAGATAGCATAGTGTGATAAAAGGATCTTGTGGGATAACAATAACAACAATCCTATAGGACATCATGACACACCGCTACCTAGTACCAAACTAAGCAAAGGATCGTAGTAAGCGAAGATCTTATCTATTTAAATTTTTGAAAAAAATAAAAACTAGCTAAAACCCGCGATTTCGTACGCGTCGATTGCCTTTGAAATGACGATAACTTTTTCCCGAAATCTAATTACAATGAAACAAAACCTATAGCTATGTTGCTCCAAAGTCCAAACCAAATGTCGATTCGTTCAGTAGTTTTGGAGATGAGTGTGAACAGAAATATAAAAAAAATATGTTTTCTTTTTATAATGCCCCCTCGCAACTTATTGATATGTACGACGCGCGTACGTAGGTAGGTATATTGTATATTCAATGTAAAAGACAAGTAGGTTCTCCTGTTTTATTTTATTATAATAGTAGCTGTGCCCCGCGGTTTCACCCGCGGTTTTCACGGAGTTTCCTCGGGAATTCCCAAAGACGCGGGCCAACCGGAGGGAACAGCTAGTCTATTTTATTATATAAAAGCAGTAACCGACTGCCTGATCGCTAAGTCTAGAACCATGAAATTTTGCACAAATATTCCTCAAGTAACGTAGGTGGGCATTTTTGGGGGGGTATAGTGTGTAAATGTATAATATAATCTATAAATGTATAAATATAAATATAATATTATATATTACTAACAATAGGTTAGGTAGGTTTAGGTAGGCAGCAATCATGTTACTAACAAAATGATCCAAGTTGGTTGTAAATAAATAAATTATTATTATTAAGAAAGGATTCACGAAAATTCAACCCTAAGGGGTTGCAAAGTTTGTGTGGAACACCATGTATCCTTGGAAAAAATTTCAGGTAAAGAATTTCTAGACCCAACCATTGAATTTTTTTTTTTTTTTTAATTTATTTATTTAAAGACAATACATCATATTTCCTGAATTCTACTTTCTGCCAAACTGCAAAAACAGTTTATTTTTTTTTAATTTTTTAATTTATATTTTTTTAATTATTTGAACGATTTCGACTACCACGCGGACTAAGTCGCGGGAAAAAGCTGGTAGTGAATAAATTTCAATGTGCCATTGTTCGACATTACCTTAGAGTTTAGACCATTTCTCACGTTATAGTTTTTTTTTGTACCCAACACTACAATAATGATATGCAACGCCAGTTAAAGTAGAGCCGGGTTCACATCGGGTGTGCATTCGAGCATCACACACAAGTCGATGTACCTTCTCTATCACAGAGAATAGAATATTATTAAAACTAGAGAGGCAACGCAGGTGGGGCAGGCGCGCTACAGTTATGAGCAAACGCTCGTTTCCCAAAAGTTTATTTGTTGTTATGCCCAAGAAATATTTCACGCACGCGCACGATCAATATTGGAAAACAGTAACTGAGTAAATCCCTACTAATATTATAAATGCGAAAGTAACTCTGTCTGTCTGTCTGTCTGTTACGCTTTCATGCCTTAAAGGCGTCATCACGAAATTTTGCTTACATGGGGTGAACAAAGGACATAAAAAGGTACTTTTTATCCCGGAATCCCCTTGGGAACTCTGAATTTAAGGCGGGTGAAACCACGGGGAACAGCTAGTACGCAATAAATGGCGTTTAATACATTTCTTCTTCAGCTTTCTGGGCATATGCTGAGTGGTAGCCATTTTGGTATCAATTATTGTCTATTTCAAATTAGTCAGCCGACGACACTGGTTTTCATCTGTTTTCATACTAAGGCGAGTAGACGCCTTCTCTATACTATGTTCTGTGGTACCTATACTTCTAACTTTGACGGCCGTCAAGTTTAGCGCGAAGAGAGGGATGGAGCTATGAAGCTGTATATTTCCGTCCTTTTCTCTCTGTAGCACGTGCCCGGTCGGTATTAAGACGCCAGGACCTAAGTGTGAGGTCACGCGTGACGAGGAACGTGAGTGAAGACGAAAGGGTAGTGCTGACCTTAAATGTTATAAGATATAACCTAACTATGAATCTATAGTCTATGCTATCAGCTGTTCCCCGCATTTTCACCCGCGTTAATTTCAGAGTTTCTGCTGGTAATTCCTGGATAGAAAGTACCTACCTAGTCTATGACCTTTTTTGCATTCCTGACAACGTGTATGCAAAATTTGATGTGGTTTTACCCTCGTTAATTTCGGACTTCTTCCTTTCGTCCTTTCAAACCATCCTAATTACCTGACCTGACGTCTTACCCGTGCTTATCCTGTTAAACTCTTTGTACTTTGTTTTTATTTTAGAGAGTTTTAAGGAATATAAGGTGACAAAATCGCCACCGAAGACTTGTATGTACATAATAATGTATCCGTATGTAATCAAATTGATTATTATCTTGCAAAAGCTATAAGGAGAAACGCCGGGGGCGATCTTTAGCGATCGATAAATCACGGTACCCCTGAGCAGAGCTCCGGGCTGCGCCCACGAGATATCTTATTGATGTACTAATTCAATTTGTCTCGACGGCTCTATACTCTATCTATAGTATACTGTAATGTGATGTGTAATGGCCGAATGTGAATCACGGATTCCATAACACAAACGCAGTTAGAGTTGCCAGGACCTAAAATACAAATCTGGAAATCGGTGGACTCTTCACCTATACTTAATATACATAAAGAGGAAAGACGTAGAGTTTGCAAATTGCATGTTTGTAAATTTAAATGTAGGGGGGGTTAATCTCTGGAACTTGTGAAGAGATTAAAAAAAAACACTATTTGGCTGCTACCCGCGGTTTTATCCGCGTTAATTTCGGAACTCCCGCGGGAATCCCGAGTTCAAAGGACCCTATGTCTTTCTCTGTACCCCTGACGACGTTTAACCACAATTTCATGAAGATCGGTCGAATAAACAAACTCGCATTTATAAGGATCTAGAAAGCTTCAGTCTAGAGTGCAGTACAGTTCCAGTTTCGGAACATAGAGTTCTCGCGGGGATTTCGAAATTGACGTTGGTCAAATCGCGGAGGCCCAGCTATAACTATAGATTAAAATGAAGGAACACGTATTTGGGGGTAGTCGGTAAACCATGAAAGGAAAAGTGTTATCATATTTAGCTCTTAAACCTTCTAAACTACGACCAGGAAGCACAAATCGTCCAACAATACCAGCCAGTTAACGGTTCTCAAGATCCACTGGTCGGTATTGTTATAATAATAATAATAGTAATACAAATCGCATCGGATCTAGAAAGCCAATACTTGAGGCGTAAATAGTCGACCTGGTTTGTGGCCAGATGGCGTCGCGGCGAGCGGTAAGGTCGAGAGGAAGGCCGGTTGCACCGTGCGGCAAGTACAGAAACAGTTTAGAACATTTTAATGGTTGGACATTGTCACACCGCGCCACCTGCTGTCAAATTAAGCATAGCTCACAAGCTAAGGGCACCAGACATCTGATATTATAATCGTAACTAATCTCAATACGACGACCCGATTGGCGTAGTAGGTCACCATGCCTGCCCGCTAATCAAGAGGTTCCGGGTTCGATTCCCAGTGAGGGTGCACTTTGTGTGATGAACACAGGGTTCAACTTTCCAGTCTGGGTGTGTTTATGTATTTATATAGTATAATAAGCTAATTACAGCTTAATGTGGGATCAAGTAGATCTGTGGATTGTGGAGTGGATTATTATTATTATTAATATACTACAAATGCAAATGTGAGTTTGTTACGCTTTCACGCCTCAACTACTGAAACGATCATCATGAAATTTTGCGTACACGTTGTCAGGGGTACAGTAAAAGGACACAGGGTACTTTTATCCCTATTCCCGCGGGAACTCCGATAAACATGATACAAAAACTAAATACAAATGTTCAACGAATGTATGACCTAGACCCGGATGCTGACGAACTGAGTGGCTGAGGCGGAGCAAGTTTGTATGTCTTCCTTCGCATTAGATTCAGATCCCAAACGAACTTTTTTGGTATATTTAAGCAACTAACTATGCTGGGCGGATCTGCTATAAGATACATCATACAGACAGTGACGTAACTACAGGGTTGCAAGTCGGTAAAATTCCACGGGCCCCCAGCCGTAAGGTGCCCCCGGTCAGAGGAGAATAAAAAAAAACAATAGTTTTGTCTTTAATTTATTTAAGTTATCTACTTAGATGTATACACAAGGAAAAAAATTGGGGGGGCAGCATCCGATGAATTTGCCACGCGCCTCGAACGGTATAGTTACGCCACTGGATCATCACTGGATACAGATCTATTCGAGAAAGCGTAACTAGATTGGTAATTTGAATAATTTTGATTTGGATTTAAATCGAAAGCGTAACTAAAGACTATTAATTTGAATAAATAAATAAACTTTTGATTTAGATTTTCTAATAAGTACTCGACCTCGGCAAGAGATGGCGCCGCTAATAATAAATCCATACTAAGTACTGCCTATAATAAACCATATTTCGTAACAATCATGTTCGTGTCACTTTTATTACGACGACTACTGTAAAAATTCCAGCCAGCTGCGTCATTCGGTTTGTGTTTAACAATCATTGATGTAAACAAAATCTTTACGTACACACTTTTGTATGTACAAAAAAATTGCAACTATGAAAATAATTATTATTTATTGTTGTGAAACAACTGCTGCAATTTTTTAATATCTTACTTTGAGGATGGCTTACAAAGCTTGTGTAAGAGCATCTCAACAACAACAAAAAGGTCAGTGCAACCCGGCCCAATTAAGAAGCCGTTAGCAATCAGTTTCGCTTTTGTCGTATAACAGCAGTTGTAAGTAAAATACGATTAAGTCAAGCAGCGAACTAAGTAATAGCCTAACAGATAAGAGAGCCCTCCTGTTACGGCAAGAGATAAAAAATAATCTATGCAGTGGTTTCCAAAGTGGGGACACAACAAGCGCGTGTAAATAGGTGCTGTACACGTATAGAGGTCGAATGATAGTCGAGTCAACCTCCATGGCCACACTGGCTGGAAATATTAGCAAGAAGAAACATATTTTTATAATTTTTTTTTAATTTAAAGTGCAGGGGTATACCTACGGTAACCATGTCTGCTAAGGTACTTACTTCATTTAATAAGAAATCTATAGTAGAATAGGGTAAATACTAACTTAATGATAATTCTGCATCTTTCAAGTTAATATTAAAGATTTTAAACAAAAAGTGCTAAAAACTGTCAAAGACGGTTTTTTAATTAAAAAAAATCGGTATTTGGACTCTTCTTTTTCTTTATTTTTGGATCTTATACATACATAGCGAAATTTTAGGTTGTTTTGTTATAAATTTATATTATTAGTTTTATTTCGTTTGCAAAAAAAAAAAATTACATAAAAACGTTTGAGAACCACTGAACTAATGCTAATGGACCACACACGATCATGCGCCAGCGTAACGTGGAGTTAAAATTCGAATTAGTTAATTGTTATTTCATAACTAAGTTTCATTTTACATAACACTAACTTTTACCCACAGTTTCAGTTACATTTGCATATGTCATATCAACAACTTATCGAGATATCCCTAACATATTACGTCGGCTTGTTGTACGAGTACTTACTATTATCTTATAACTCTGAGCTATTGTTATAAATGCGAAAGTGAGTTTGTTTGTTACGCTTTCACGCCTCAACCGCTCAACCGATCATCATGAAACTTTGCATATACGTTGCCAGGTACGGAAAACGGCTACTATTTAACCCGGAATTCCCGCGGGAACTCCGAAATTAAAACGGGCGAAACAGCGCGTAACAGCAAATTTTTAATATTAGAAATGCGATTCTGCGATTTTGAGTTTGTTTGTTACTAGTTACTACTCAACCGATCATCATGAAATTTTGTATACACCTTGTCAGGGTTACAGAAAAGGACATAGGATACCACTTTATCCCGTGATTGACGCAGAAACTTCGAAATTAACGTGAATGAAACTGTGGCGGATTGACTAGTCTATACTTATAATAAAACTGTAAAGAGGTCAATTCTGTACATTGAATATATATTCAAAATTAATATTGGAGGATGAATGGTGATCGATACTGATGCCAAAAATACAATCAGTAAGTTTTTTGTCTGTCTGTCTGTCTGTATATGCACGCATGGGTCAAACACCTTGGTACGATTGTAGTCCATACTCCTGGGCAGGTTATAGGCAATATAACATAACGCTAAGACACATAGGAGCTGAGCAGTGACGATAAATTTGAAGCAAGTCGGATGAAAATGCGCTTTCGAGCTCTTATCCTCGCATACGTTTACTCAATCACGCAAAAATGGCTGAACGGATTTGGATGAAATTTGGCATGCACGTTGTCAGGGGTACAGAGAAGGACATAGGGTACTTTTTATCCCGGAATTCTCGCGAAAACTCCAAAATTACCGCGGGTGAAACCGCAGGGCACAGCTAGTTTTAATATGTATAAAACTTTAATTTCTATGTAAGTAGAAGGTATATTAAAAATCATTCGCAAACATAGATTGGCAATCAAGCCGGTGCTTGGGTTTAAACCTAGTTTACGCCCAGGCGTTTACCGTCTTTCATCAGGTTTAAACCCAAGCACCGGGTAATCCGGGTCGATTGCTCATCTGTATACTCGCGAAAGATGTTAATATTTTTTTAACCAGTGCGAAATTACTACTATTTCGTTTCTGTTTTTCGGGAATTCCAGAACACCAGAACTAGAAACATGCGCCGCAATTATTCTATTTTCTAAGAATAACAGCTTTTAATAAACACGAGAATGTTTGCAATTTGTATATAAATAAATTGTCTGAAATTGTTGAGATACTGCAGATTACCAGGGCCTTTATTCACAATGACCATAACACGCCGCGCTAAGATAAAACTCCGCAAAAACTGTCTTTCCCTCGTAATCGAAGAAGTTTTACTGCAAAAAAATAGATTTACGTTTTTTATGGCATAAAGAACGTTTGGAAATGCGTTTTTGGGACGCGCGTTATGAGCAAGGAATGTTGTTGGTCATAGTGAATAAGGGCCCAGATTTTGAAGTTGAATAAATCTAGTACACTGATAGGTTTTAATAGCTGTTCCCCGCGTTTTCACCCGCGAAAATCCCGGGGACTCCTTCGGAAACTCTAAAAGTATCCTATTTTACTCGACAGTACCCGCGGCCGACAGTTCAGTATAGGCTAGTTAACTAAGTTTTAGTTTTTAGTCCTTCATAAAGATTAATCCTTACTAATATTGTTATAATACTAGCTGTGCCCCGCGGTTACACCTGCGGTAATTTCCCGCGGAAATTCCGGGATAAAAGTACCCTATGTCCTTCTCTGTACCCCTGACAACTTACATGCCAAAGTTCATCCAAATCCGTTCAGCCGTTTTTGCGTGATTGAGTAACAAACATCCAAACATCATTTATAATATTAGTAGGATATTTATTTGCGAACGTGAGTTTGTTTGTTGGCTTTCACGCCGTAACGACTCAGCCGATCATTATGAAATTTTGCACACTGCACACACTGCACATTGTCAGAGAGAAGGACATAGGGTACTTTTATTCTTTTTATTTATAAAATTAACGCGGGTGAAACCGCGGGGAATAGATAGTTAAAAATATTGGGGCATTTCTTTCTTTATTCACGAGAGTCACGTGACGTCACGAATTCGTACAGTTTATAATTGGACGCAGATAAGCAATAATATGTTAACCCACAAAATTAAGTTATTGATTCAGAACGATTTATTGAGAGTTAGGGAACGTTTTTTAATTATGTGTTTTTACCTTATTACATTGCTTAAATATGTAACTAAATATTGAACATAAAAAATGTTGACACAAATGGCGCTCCTACTTTTTAAATCACGATTTATTCAAAATTTCTCCAGTGTGGGTTAACACACTATTGCTTATCTATGTCCAATTATGGGGTTAGAATTGGACGTCACGAGCCCCGACTTATGAATTTTAATGCGCTTTAAATCGTTTTTTTTTTATAATTGGAAAAAAAAAAATACCTACGTGTCTAATAATTGTTTTACTATCCAACTGACGGACTGACTGAATAGAGTTTTGATTTTTAAACCCCGACACTGGCCGTTGTCCGGGCATGCGTGCGCCGATTCCCTAAACTCCCCGTTCACTAGTGACTCATTTCCAGTGAGCGAGTACTGAGTAGCTACAGACTACGTACTTATAGTGTAACAATTTGGCCAAACAAACCAACGCGTTGAATGCTTTACAGATGCGAAGTACCTACTGCGCACGCGCAGCAAAAGATGTTGATGTAGAATTATTTGTATGCACTAGATTGAGGTGGATCGTCGGAGCTAGTTTTCATACGAAATTCAATAGATATTTTCTCACACTACGGTTACTTAAGATATCTTAACTAGCTGGGCCCCGCGGTTTCACCCAAGTTAATGCCGGCGTTCCCACGGGAATTTCGGGATAATACAGAAACCTATCTCATTTTCTGTACCCCTACCCTGCCTACGTGTCAAGGTTGAGCAGTTAAGGGGTGAGACTGTAACAAATAAACGCATTTCTCATTTATAATACCGATAAGTATGTATACGTATTAAGTTGAGATTTTATGGGAAAAACATGGAAAAAAAAAAGTTCATTTGAAAAGAAATGAGGGGAAAGAACAAATGTAATATAGTTAATGCATAACAATGCAAAATATATAAATTCATAAAGTATATAAAATTTAGGAATAAGACCTTTTGTCGCCTGCGCGATTTATAGCTTCTCTCTGTGTTATAGCAAATTAACAATACTATAGCTGTTCCCCGCGGTTTCACCCGCTATATAATTTCGAAGTTCCCGCGGGAATTCAGAGTAAGAGTACCCTGTGTACTTTTCTGCACTCCTGACGTGTATGTTAAATTTCATGCATTAATTTCAGATCCCGTAGAAGTTCCGGTATAAAAAGTATCCTATGTGCTTTTCTGTACTGTAAGGTAGGCAGACATACAGATAGAATTACTTCCACATTTATAATATTACAAGATACTAGTTGTGTGACTTGTGCCCCGCGGTAATTTCGGAGTTCCCGCGGGAATTCCGGGATAAAAAGTACCCTATGTGTTGATCTGATGTATAAGCTATATTATGGTAAAGTTTCATTTAAATCCATTCAGTAATTTTTGCGTGAAAGAGTAACAAACATCAATACATAGAAACTTTCGCATTTATAATATTAGTAACAGGGTTACAGATTATTTAATTGTATGAAATGTTTGCCTTCATATCCAAAGATCTTGACATTTTATCTTTATTCGACAGCTTTTACCTTGATAATCAA
Organism: Zygaena filipendulae; assembly: GCA_907165275.2. NCBI lineage: Eukaryota > Metazoa > Arthropoda > Insecta > Lepidoptera > Zygaenidae > Zygaena > Zygaena filipendulae. Next base: position 4,517,200 of record OU015677.1, on the reverse strand, counting down.
CTTCTGATAAGTAAAAACAAAAAAGGTAGATGTAACAAACAAAATCTTTGAAAAAAATTGAAGCGTGGCCCATGGGGGGATCGAACCCGCGACCTTCGCGTTATTAGCACGACGCTCTAACCAACTGAGCTAATGGGCCTCTACACACTCGAGACAAAACAAGGTTTAATAAATAGACATGATACCCAACGACGCAAAATCACTACTAATTGAAATGAAAAAGAAAACTTAAATTTCTTTTTTCACTCTTGCAATGCAATATTAATAGAAAAAGAAAAATAATATAAGATACCTAATAGTTATAAAAAAGTGTAGGGAAAAAAAAAAACAAATCCAAAAAGTTATGATTCCGGCCAGGATCGAACTGGCGACCTTCTGCGTGTAAAGCAGATGTGATAACCACTACACCACGGAACCAGATACCTTAGTCTGCTAAATTTGCTTTCAGATAATTATGCCGTGGTAGACGACGTTTAAAAGAGTTTATCCGGGAATCCGGTTAAACTCCAATGGTGTCTGACCTTGTAAAAATTTTGTACTTTTTTCTGAGTAAATAAATTAAAAAAAAAAATTGAAACCGCGAAGGACAGCTAGTATTGTATAATCTAATATATATAAATCACGTGTCACGTTGTTTGTCCGCGATGGACTCCGAAACTACTGAATGGATTTTGATGAAATTTGGTCACTATGTTGTATTTGGCCCAACTTAAAAGATAGGATAGTTTTTATCCCGGAATTCCCTCGGGAACTGAAGGACATAGAGTACTTTTTTCCCGGAATTACCGCGGGAACTCCGAAATTACCGCGGATGAAATCGCGGGGGACAGCTAGTATGTATAATGTATTTTAAGTGGTACCTACTACTTTGAGCACCCGGTGGAAACGAAAGTCAAATAGCACCCATTTTCGATGCTCAGGCAACCACCACAACCAAAGGTTGACTGGAAGAAACCCCCTCGCGGGATGAGTCCGCCTTTGAGCATAAATTACCTGCTTATTTTAATTTTAGCAATTTGTAAAAACTTTGTTAATGTTCAATAAAGTATACAAACAAACCAATTTTTTGTCGTCGTTTGTGAAAAAACAAATTATACAATACTAGCCAGTGGCTCTCGCTTTTTTCATCAATTTTCTTTCCGTCGGGAAAGTACTTTATGAGAAAACTGAAAGAACCTAACTGAAAACGTTTCGTCGTCTTCATGCGAAATTTCATGATGATCGGTTGAGTAGTAAAGGCGCGAAAACGTAACAAACAAAGAAACTCACGTTCGCATTTTTAATAATATTTTATACGATGTATATTGCGTTATTTTATTGCGTTGCAAATCTTAATTTTATACGTATTTGCGGAGATGTTGCCGGTCAGTTTACGTAACTCAATGGAGTTTCAAAAACAAATTGATCATTCGAAATCAGACCATGCCATTTCAGTGTTAAATAAATGCATAAAATTTCTACAATTTCCGCCACTTTTATACCCAATTAAGTACCTACGTGGTTTTTATGATAAGATAGTAAAATAAAAATTTATGTCTATTTTTTAAGTTTTTAATTTATTCAATGAATAGAAAAGAAAAGAGAAATTATTACCAATTCTAAGAACACTACGAAATTAACAAAACACATACACACGTAAAGATTGTAGGTACTTTATAAGTTACTCTGAAACTACAGAACCGATTTTAAAATTTTTTCACTAATCAGAAGCTCCTCGTATCGAAGTATCTTCGAGTGTCGTTAGGACCTTTAAGAGTTTCCGGGGGATTCATTCAAAAACAGCTGGTAAATAAATTAAAAAAGCACTGGAGACAGAGTTTGGGCTTAAGCGCTTATTACTTACCTACACTTTATAATTTGTCAGACATCAATTTAGGAAATCGGAAGGTGTAAACGTTGGTTCCAATTTAGTATCAGTGAGTGAGAGAGAGCGAGTGATCACACTACTCTAAATTGTACCATAATTCATAAATCGACCACTTTAACGTACAATTTAGAGAAGTGTGATCACTCACTCTCTCTCTTTCACTCGCCGATCCTAAATTGGACACCTTCCGATTTCCGAAATTGGTGTCTGACAAATTGTAAAGTGTGATAAGCGTTTTAGTGCGACTGACAAGGGATGTGTCATAAATTTTGACCCACACACTGCCTACGCGTTAAAGAGTTTACCCGGCTATACTGCAAGCGGCAGAATGGGGAAGCACGGCGGCAGGTGACTGCGTAGCCTGGTAAATGCGTAGCCAATTTATATTTATTTATTTATTGGCACACAAAACGAGTCACAAACAATAAGAGGTACATAAGTATTATACATTACTAGAGCTGGAATGTGTCCCAAAGTATGGGTGCACAGTAACAACATTTTTTTTTTCTTTTTCTTTATAATAACTAAAACTTAAATTAGTGCAAAGCTGTAATTCAGCGTCCAAAATCAATAAGTAAGTATAACTTGAACTAACAAGACAAATATTTGGCTAAGCATCTCCGGAAAACACACAATCTACTGTCGAATATGTCCAGTTTTGAACACGAAGTAGCCACCGAGTTATAAGATCTGCACATTCTAACGACTGGATTATAGTACGAGGTGTTATTGATATAAACTTTCAAGACAAAGGGCTGAAAGCTTCTGAATCTCGTTTGCGTGTTAATTGAGAGAGTATTTAAAAGTATAGGGGACTCAATATAGCCATGCAAAATCTTGTGTAAATAAACTAAAACACTTAATTGACGACGAGTCTCTAACCTAGGTATGTGGAACCTCCTGAGCCTCTGTTCATAGTTGGCCAAGGTTATGACACATATTATGACAAATAATGAAATCCAAATATCAACCATAAAAGTGTATACGTCATATGACCATTTTGATTTGGAAAACAGTCAGGATAAAAAATATGTATAAACAGTTTTATCAGTTGTTGTTAACTTTATTATTATTGCAATAAGATTCAACGAATGTCAATGTGATTACCTATTTCTGATGCTGACTGTACATTATGCTGTGCCCTGCGGTTTCACCCACGTGAAACGTTTTTATATAACAACTTTTTTTTTCGATATCTGATTTAAATGAAACAAAGCCTACATGTTGCTCCAGGCTAAGCCTAATCTACCTGTGAAAACCGCATGACAATCCGTTTAGTAGATTCGGAGATTATCGCGAACAGACAGACGTACAGAAAGAAAAGAATTTTAAAACCTTTTTTTTGTGGTTGGTTACTCTTCTTTTATCGCCCCATTAAATTATAATTAAATTTAAATTTATAAAAATATTCAATATGCAGAATTGTGGATTATACTCTTTATTATAGTAAGATCATAAACAGATATAATTCTAAAAATAATGTAACCATAACAACATAAAAGTTACAATAAAAACTTGTAATAACAGCAAACCTATGTTGTAATATATTATAAAAATTGTATAACTGAAAAGGAAAATGTTCAAAATTTACATGATTGTAAGTATACCAAGTAGGTAGGTAATATGGAATATCATATACTTTTCCCTATGTTTTAAATAAATAATTAACCACAATGAACACAGTCTAGCTCATAACAAGGTATTAATATTATAATGCTAGTCAGCTCCCAAACTAAGCACACCTTAAAAGGCATGATGATGGGGTATAAAAATCAAAATTCTATTTAGTCTATCAGTTAGATAGTAAAAAAATAATATACACGTATTTTGTCTTTTTCAGATTATTCAAAATATTTACATTAAAAGGAGTGGGGGTTTGTGACGTCATAACTAAGTATTAAGTGTACTTAGGTGTGACGTCATACAGAATTCTAACACAGTGTATCGACTATTTTTTGATTACGTAAAAATACGTCACGACCCTCTCACTCTAAACTTTAATGCGCTTTATCTCTGTATATTTTAATTTATTTGAAAAGGCAAAAAATACGTGTCTATTGTTTTTTTATTTTCTAACTGACGGACTAATTAGAATTTTGATTTTCAAAAGTAGTCCACATCCCCATTTTTTTTATTTATACACAAGATGGACAAAAATTTGAAATTTAGTCTTTCAGCCCATTTGGGTATCACACAACCAATACTTAAAATACAATACTAAACATCCAGACGCGCAGACTGAACAACAATGTCTAATTGTCTAACACCATTTGTTCTCATAATATTGTCATATATATAACTATATACCTTTTTTTTGTTAAATCTCGTTTGTATAAAATAATTGTAATTGTGTTGTCTCTGTGTCCAAATAAATGCCTTTTTCTTTCTTTCTTTCTTTCTAATTCATAAATATTTGCCTTGAAGCAAGGATTGAACCTGTGACACCTGCTCTAGCAGTCAAGATTTACTTATCACTACATCAATGGTGCTAGACTTTAGAAAAATTTGTATTTGATTGAAACTATAATTAAAAAATGTATTTTTTTTCTTTAACATGTAATATGAATAGGCCTTTAATACTGATATATATTAGACAAAAATTACATTAATTGCCAAAAAAATAATTAAATCTAGAGCAACAAGAACCAGCTGGCAAACATTCAACTATATGATTATGAATATTAAGTTATTTATTATTATTTTGGAGATTGTTAATTTTGTCTTTTGAGACGGTATAAGAGCTCATTCACCCCTTCATTAGGACTCCCAAAGAGTCAGAAACATGTCAGGTCATTTACGATGATTAACAGTGATTTAGAAAATTAAAAAGTATTGATTATTTATGAATGAACACTGTGAATACTAACATACTATAAGATTGGAAAAGCAGGTGTATGAGGATCATATCAAATGGCAGTCCAAAATAGAGCTTATGAATAACATTTGTTTAAAAAATAGTGCAGAAAAAGAAGAAGAAAGACTAGAGATGATTTATTATTTTATTTTTTCGGCATGGAAGCTACTTCTCTGTTTCCAATTGTAACTATCATAACTTTTAAATTAGATTTCTGCTAGTATGCAGTCTTATAGAGTAACTAAAAGTAAACCTGAGGTCCTTTAAATGGATTCTTAAAAGGTCTACTGAGACCAATTTCCTAATAAAAAAAAAACAGTAGGTAATCAAAATCTATTCACATTATCTAGAAGAGAAATCTTATCTATCTAGTGCCACCATAAACAAACTAAAACTTAATTAGATTTGATAACAATGTCTAAATCTTCAGTAGTTGATAAATCATAGGAAAATATGTTTATGTGTTTGCCTATACTTTCATGATAAACTCATGTTTTTAACTTTTAAGTTTTATATTAACAGACTTTTAATTATTTTTTTTTATAATAGCCTTTACTATGCTGTGCACACATGTCTGTGGTAACAGTCTAGCTCTACTACTGTTTTGTATTATTTTATTCAATGCTGATTGTTACCTGTTTTGTGAGCCTAAAAAATAAATAAATAAAGGCAAAAGACGTTAGATTGGAAGACGTTTGAATATAGGTCTGATACAAGGTCACTGAAACAAAATGTTAATTAGGCAAAAGACCAGCAGCAGAGGTATCATACACCAATATGATACGTTCCAGTATGATATCAGCGTCAATTTATATAATTTTAATGACTCACTCGTCCGGCTATATAAATTGATGCCTTTTACGCTGTCCAAAACACATTTCTTAAAAAGTTATGAAAATGCCGTTTGCCGTTAAAAATGTTTTCTACAAAAATCGGTAAAGCATACCTATCGTTAGCGGAGATGAAAGTGGATGTAATCGACTAGTTAATAGCACGCAATTAACGCAACAAAAAACAGCGATTTTAATAAAATGGAATGCTAGAGAAAATTACCTTATCCAAACATTTCAATTCTTCCGTAGGATACACTGTTTTCTCACATCTTGCGCATGTTTTATTCATCTTGGAAAAACTATTAACAAATATTGGCACAATATGCGGTGAGCAACACAAGTTTATGATGAACACAAACAAAGTTTACAATTCACTTTCATGAAAACACTCACGAGCGAGATTTCCGTAGCATCCCTGAACGCGCATGACAAAAAATGACAAATGGCGGCGGTGCAGTGATGCCAGCTCCAAATAATTTTGCCCGAAAGACGAATTGGCTACATTTAGCATGTAGCCAGCATCTACTAGCCTCTTTGCGTAGTGGTTATACTCTTTGCCTCTTTGTACGCTACCAGCAAAATCCATTAGTCTTCGGTTCCTGCGTAGTGTGTAAATAAACGAACAATTCGGTAATCGAGTTCAGAGATAAAATAAAATCAGTTTTTCCAGAACGAGATATATAATATGTATGTTTTAGATGGGTAATTTATTAAATGAAAGAAAACTAACACTAAGAACAGACACATTTTTCTCTTTGCAAGACAGCTAAAGCTTCATTAAATAGTTGCTTTGAATTTTGTATCATCTCCGTTAGATGGTGATAATCCTCTTGTTTCTCTTCTTCAATCATTTTTAATTTGTCTTCCATTATCTTTAGCTTTTCTTCTGCTAGTTCTAATTTGAACTTTAGTTCGTCTTTGTCTAAACTATCGTATCCTTCCTGCGGAGAATCTGATGAGCTAGTATCGCTCGGCTTTTCCATTAAAGCAGCAATAGACGATTGCTTCTTTGTTACTGAAGTAGATCCGAAGCCGAAGTCGTATTGATTTTCTTTCGGTAGCGAAGTTTTCGAAATCTTCGATATTCTTCGAGAATCTTTATGTAGTTTTAACTCCTCTTCGAGATTGGTAACTTTGCGTTCAAGTCGTCGTTTCCTTTCTTTTATTTTTCTATGAGACGTTTCCAATTCATCCCATTTGTGTCTTTCTGAATCAAGTCTTTCATTCAGAATGAGGACCAAATCCGAAAGCTTCTTAATTTCATTATCGGTTGCTGTCTTCATTGGTGTAAAGAAAACACTTTGCAGAGAACATTCCTCGTATCTCAATAGCTGCGCTCTAAGTTCTTCTATCTTGGCCGATTTTTCATTAGCTTGCTTTCTAAGCGCATCAATTTTAGCATCAGTGTTTTGGATTGATTTTTTATACTCTCCTACTTCTATGTTCATTTTGTTCATTTTAACTGTGTTCTCTTTTAATATTTCTTGATAGTACAGTTCAAGACTTTTTATTTGATTCTGAAAAATTAAAGCGTAGGTACATAAAGTCAAATTCATTAATGATTTGATGAAATCGATGTCTTCTAAAGTTCAGTTTGTATAAAACTGGAAATTAATAAATAAGTATAGTGATAAAAAAAATTCAGCTCTAGGTGTAGGTCACCGATTTAAAACACGATTTTCAATAACCCCGGATGGTGTTTGAAATTTGAATGGTTTGGTTATAAATCATACCATGAGACTATTATTTATGAAAATATAAGAACAAGGTATAATCTTGAAATGAAGGTAAACTTTCACAAAACATACTCGCTGTTCGTTAATCAACAGGTCGTCGTGATTACTTTTCTCTGAGAATGTCTGCATTTTTTGGCGTATTGTTGTAGAATCACACTCTAAGTTGCGAATGCGACATTTGGCTCCATCCAATTTCTTTTTTAGCTCCTGATTCTCTTCTTTAAAACTAAGCAAGTCTTTCATGGCTTGATCAACCTCTTTCTTTCTTTTAATTTCGATTTCTTTTATAATCTGTATATTTGAAAAATATTGGGTTTAGGTACTTACTTAAAAATAGATACTTTAGACGGAAAAATTAAATTGACCTTTGATACAGTAATTAACTACCTGACTCTGGTCCTTTCTTTTAGCGTCAATAAGATCTTTATGTTTCCCGTTCAATTTCTCCTCAAGATCACTTATCCTAGCTTGCAACAGGACTATCTGTTGCGCGCGTCCTTTCCATCCAGCCAATTCATTCTGCAGATCTTTTATACTTGTAAATTTATCACCAAGCTCTTGTTGTAATATTTTAGTCGCAATCAATATCTCATTTTTAAGTTCTAAATTTCTGTTTTTACTATCATAAAGTTTTTTATTTACAGAAGCTAATTTATTATTGAGTTCCTTTAAATCATCGGAACTGGCGTCAACTGGTTCTTCTTTACATACGCAAATGTCTAAATTTTCATGTTCCTTATTGACAATTTCAAGCTTCATTATTTTTCTTTCTAAAGCACCATTTTTTGTTTTGTAACCTTCAAGTTCAGCTACTAAATGACGATTCTGTTTGCATAGATCAGTTATTTTTGCGCTTATAATTCCAGCTGACTTAGATGATATTGCAGGCCCAGATCCAGATATAATGTCTCGTATACGTTGGTTCAGATCGGTTATAGTTTGATTCAGTTGTTTTATTTTTTGGTCTTTTGTGAAAACACATTTACGAAGTCCATTGTTTTCGCATGTCATTACCTGTTAATATTTGAAGCTTGTGATTATTATTAACGAACGAACATTTCAGTGTACGGAAAACATAAGTAGGTTTGTGTTTTTATGTAAGTAGGTATATTCTGTACCGTAAATAATAAATGAAAAAATATAGGTAGGTACCAACTTATTTTTGGCAAACTTTACAAATCAGGTACCGTATATTATGTAAAATAATTAAGTTTTTCGATAAATGCATTACTCCAGAGGATAAATAAGTACCTACCTTTAGTTGTTCAATGAGATGAGCATTCAACTCTGGTGGATAAAGTACATCATCGGGATCTGGCTTATCTAACTCGGCCAACATTTTCAATTTCATTTCATCTGTTTCATCTATCTTCGCTGCTAAATTCTCTATCTTGTCATCTTTAGATTTGGGTAGTGTATTTTTTTTGTTATCCATTAGAAATTAAATTACAGCAAAATAAAACAGATTATTCCTTCATACAATCAATAGTCATATCGATTTAGTTCACAAAGAAATATATGTTTTTTTCTCTAATATATAATATAATATGTTCACAAAGATAATTGATAAAACATAAATAATTCAATAATTACTGCGATATCATTCGTTAACTAAATTCACAAATTATTTGTTTTTCAGTTCAGAGTTCAGACAGTTCTTATTTCAAATAATATTAATCTCCTCGCTCCCTAAATATTGTACATCTATGAAAAACCGCTATTAACCGAAATTATTTGTATGATTGAACGCATCTGTAAAAGTATTGACGGTTGACCTTCTTCTTACGTTGACAGGTACTTGACAGTTGACAGGCAGCACTCAGCTATCATGGCTGTCAAGTGTCAGTACCTAGTCAATAGGTACCAAGGTACCTTATCGTAAAAAATTGGGAAAAGTTAGATCAGAAAATTAATGTGATTTTCCATATATAAATCTTTGCTGTAATTAGCTCATTTAATTCGGTATAGTTTCATAGAGATTTTAGATGGATTTGTGATAGTTGGACTCTATTTCAGATACATTCGAGTCACCAATAACAAGAGGTTTGCAACAAAATAAATAATAAATGTAGTTAATTGTGTATAAATTATATTCGCTCAAATTTATCGTTATGTTAAGCAAACAAAGACGTTTCATGGCACATTTATCGCATACGTAATTAGTAAACCTATCTACAAGTGTAACGCTTGATTCTAAAGTAAGGAGGTTTTTTAATGAGCATAATTTTTTTCTGTTTCAATAAATACCTACTAAGATCAAAATGCCTGGCACAAATCTCATCGTACCCGTTGTTCTGTGGGGTAAACATGCACCGACGCACTGCGTATCGTCGGTATACCTCTCTAGGGACCAAAAAACCCTGGTCACCGGATGCTACGATGGCCAGATTTGCATTTGGCAAGTAGACCCGGAGACATTGAAGATGACCCCTCGATGTCTCTTAGTGGGTCATACAGCTCCTGTTATATGCCTGTCAAGAGCTTCTATTGTTCAAGTAAGTTGTTTTTTAAAAAGTCATTTTGAATGAGATTATTACATAATTAAGGCTGAGCTCTAAGGAACCCCTAGTCATAAATTGGTTTACTGTTTTGTTCTATTTCCCTATTTGATCAGGATATAATTTAGTATCCAATCATGAAAAAATAATTTTAATATGTATAATGGACATGATGACTAAATTTTAATTTTTAGTTCATCTTGTAGATTAATACAAAATATTGGACACATAGGTATTTTTCCTTTTTTATGTTATCCAAAAATAACAGCAATACATTTGTTGAAATTCCTTGTGATGTCACACCTAGGTACACTTTATACATAGTTATGACATTGTGACCCCCCACTCCTAAACTTTAATGTGTTTTATCTAAGTATTCAATAATTCTAAAAGGCAAAAAATACATGTCTATATTTTTTTTTACTGAATTTTGATTCTTACACCTTGCCATTATGCCCATTACCATCATGCTAATTAATATTCAAAAAGGGATATCTCCTATATCATTGGTATAACAGTTTGTTTTTATTCAAATTGCTGCAGGATAACAATTTCATAGTCAGCTCATCAGAGGCGGGTGAGATGTGCACTTGGGACCTTGTAGACGGCAAGTGCCGTGAGAGCGTGAAGCTGTCTCAGATACACACTAATATACAGGTACATCCATATATTCATCATTACACAAAATATTTTTTTTTTAGTTGAAGTTGAGCCATTTTCTAAGGTTCTATGTTCTATGTTTTCTCCGTTCACAGATTTTGTTTTTTTGCAGGCCTATCACATGTGTAACAGTGAGGATTTACGTCTGTTCTGCAATGGCTACTATGCCGAGATATTGATCATGGATCCGTTTTCACTTGAGATATTGTTCTCTTTAAGCTCCAAGATGAATCCTGATTGGATATCTGCTTTACATGTAAGTTTTAAAAGGAAGCTCAAAGCCATTGTTCTATTCATTGACATTTCTATCTTATTTGCTATATAAGGTCACATTTATCGATGAACCAAATTTTGATGCAAAGTTAAAATAAGCTTGCTATAAAAAAAATGGAGTGATTATTGATGAGATGTATGAAATGATGAAATGTCTTACCTAGTACAAGCAAACAGGTATTTAATTGAAAACTTTAATCTGCATTATCTTTTACTATCTGTCGATTTGTCCATCTGTTCAACAATATTCAAATTATAAAACTCAATAGTTTGTCTTCTATATTATGGTGGATATGGCAGGATATTTTATTTACGCTGTCTACATAGGGTACAAAAGCTACAAGATAGTTGGCAATATTACCTCTATGCAATTTGTAAAAAAATGGAATTTAAAGAACACATTTTTGGGCCTATCCATCTTGAACCAGCATGTTGGGTCAAAATGTTGGCTCAATCCAATTATTGGTCCAGGATGGCTTACTTATTGTATTTTCGTGCTTTCATTATAATTTGTGTTCTTTGTCCAGGTACTGCGTCCATCATCGCGTAAAGACGACGTAGTTCTTGCTATTTCCATAACTGGGACTGTTAAAGTGAGTTATCAATACTTCTACGTCTAAATTTCAAATCGGAAGAGGTAAAGTTTGTAATTTTAGATGTTCTATGTAAATACTGAACGGATTCACTGGATTATTCAATGTTAAAAAACTACAGTAACAAAACAAAGACATGTCGAGGAAATATTGAATATCACCCGGAGGTGCGATGGGAATAGCTAGTATGAATAAATAAAAACCTTACAATTTCTGCATCTGCTATTGAACTTCGGCGCTTTGCAGACATTTGTATTAAAGCCTAAAGAGGCGACATTAGAAATATCCACTTAAATATCGGAAATTTCCACAATATTAGTAGTGTCCACTTAAATATTAGAAGTATCTCATTAAATATTAGAAATATCCACTTGAATATTTGAAATATCCACTTGAATATTTGAAATATCCACTTGAAATATTAGAAATATCCATTTGAATATTTGAAATATCCACTTGAATGTTAGAAATATCCACTTGAATATTAGAAATATCCAGTCAAGTGTCTCTTGCACGATCCACCGCATCGTCTCCCCCGCCAGGTGTGGTCGCTCCTCGGGCACGAAAACAAGCAGTCGGAGCCGATCTACGAGAACGAATCGAAGCAGATACGCTGCCTGAACGCGCTCGCGCTCAACTGCTGCGCCTACAACCAGCGCACCGTGCTCATCGTGTGCGCCAAGTACTGCCAGATATACGACGCGGGTGAGTGCCGGGTGGGGTGTCACGGAGGTGGTTTTTTAGGCTTTCACGCTTTACCGCAACCGTAAATAACGAAATTTTGTGTGCACTTTTTCCAGGGGTATAGAAAAGGATGTGCGGTCTGTACCCCATATCCTTTTAGTTTTAGTTTACCCTTTTACAGTTTATAGCACGTTATGACGTTTAGAGCCTCCACTTTTAAACTTTAATGCGTTTTATATTAGTATTTTTTAAATAATTTGAAAAAGCAAAAAATACGGCTCTTTTTTAATCTACAACATGGACTAGATAGAATTTTTATACATCAGAATAACACATAGGGTACTTTTTATCTCGGAATTCCTGTGGGATCTTCGAAATTAACGCGGGTGAAACCGCGGGGAACAGCTAGTACTTAATAGTACACAGCGCCACTGTTCCAAAATTACCTTAAAAAGCTTGTGTACTTTTTTGTTGTAAATTCTTATGACATGTATTAAACACCCAGACTCATGGGTTTATCTTGGTCACCTCCGTTTTAGATGTATGATTTTGTCCCATTACAGGCGACTTCTCAGTGCTCTGTTCGATCAAATCGCCAGCCGGCGAGTGTTGGATGTCCGGAGACTTCCTGGCGCCGGACCGGGTGCTGGTCTGGTCTACGGAAGGCAAAGGATATCTGTACAAACTGCCAGCCAAGTATGTACGACGCCACGCGGGGTGGAAGGGAGCGAGCGAGGGAGACAAAGCGAGTGTGCGACCGATAGCTGTCTCTTTTTTGTAGGTTGCAGTGGCAAAGGCGGTGGTACACCAAAGATCCACTCCTGGGTCCTTATTCACTATGACCAAAACACGTCGCGTTAAAATAACGCGCCACAAAAATAGTTTCACTTCAAAAAAATACATTTACACCGTGATTATGGCGTAAAATTTATCTATAGGTAGTACTATAATATTTTAACACGGTAACATGTTTGTGAGTTTGTGACGTGGTATTGTAGAAGAAGAAGAAGAAAATACATTTATTTCAGCACAACACACAAGAAAAAGATAAAAACACAAGCAATGCCTAATCTAAATTTGTACACAATATATTATTGTATCTCTTGCATGCTCTGCCGAAAGGGTCACCAACTCAGCATTAGCTAGGTGCTGCGGGTTGTAGGGGGTAATCTCTCGATCTACTAAACCTATTTTGAAAATTCTTTTATCAACAGAATGCCACAGTGTTCCTGAGTGTCATAGGGTACTTCTTATCCCGGAATTCCCGCGGGTGAAACCGCGGGGGAACAGCTAGTTCCTAATATTTTGGCATTAGCATTAGCGTTTGGAATTGCGATTTGGAAGGCTCATTTTATTGGCAGGAGGGTTGTTGGTCATAGTGAATAAGGGCCCTGACGCAAGTTAAACAAATTTAGAAAGAGACGACTGTTGACCGCACGATCGCTTGATCTCCCTCACACTTTATAGACTGGACTGGATACGGAACGCTCAATCCGTTCCATACGTCTATAATGTAACGCTATTTTTGTTTGTCCGGGTGTTTGGTCTGTGGTTTTGAGGACTTTTGTTTCTTTGGGGAGAGGTTTTATTATTTAAATTTAGAAGTAGGTTTCAGATTGGTTTTTGTTTTTCTTTTTTTTTTTTTCAAACAACGAGCGAATGGCGACGAGCATTAGCTAGTTTCGCGTCACTTTTTGTCATGGAACGTACCGTTTGTAGCTGAAGAAAATTTGACTAGTAACAAACTATTTTGTATAAGATTTAATATCCCACAACAACCCGTTCGTTTCATACGTCAGTCAAATGCATACGTCATCATCGCATATCGTCTTCACCAACATTGCAAAAATGCGGTTAATCCATTTTTCAACCTCTCAAAAAATCCCCCCAGAAGTAATTTATATACAGGATGAAAAGTTGAGATGAAGTGGTAGGTACCTAAGGGTTTTTAGAAATAAAACTTTTGAAGTTATTTGGAACTGCATTCACTTCAATGTATATTGAAAAAAGGGCAGTCAGCAAGAAATGGGCGTTTTACACGGAAAAATATTTTGATCCGAATCGATCCTGTTTCTCATAGATTATTATTAAATATACGTATCAGAAATCGCGAAATCCTTTTTCCATACAAAATCGGAACAGTTTTTCCAATTTCAAGTGGGTTTTAGTAATAACCAAATATTAGTTTTTAGTCCGTCTTGTATATTTAATAAAAAATATTGGACACGTATTTTTTAATTTTACGAAAACACTGCTATTAATAATTTATAGCACGTTATGACGTCAAGCCCCCACATAAACTTTAATGCGTTTTATCTTAGTATTTTTTCAATAATCAGAAAAAAGAAAAAATGCGTGGCTATTATTTTTTTATTATCTAACTGACGGACTAAATAGAATTTTGATTTTCATACCCCAGAAACTGCCCTATTACCTCTAATTTTAGATGGAAATAGACAGGTAAGGGAGTAAAGTACGGATATACTCGTAAATTTCCTCTGGGTGGAGTTTTTTGTGATTACTTCCTAGATGGATCAACCGTGTAAACTGTGTTTTTAGTTTTCACAACAAGGAAGTGGGAATGTTTGCTTTAGGAGCGCGAACGTGTCCATCTGTTTTTTCATTAGTTGTCATCGGTGCACAGATGCCTTCGTTTTATCGTTGTTTTTCATTCGATCGACAATCGCTAGAAGTTGGGTCAATATATACCTAAATTTAAAAAAAAAATGATACGTTATGTAATTTGAAATGAGGATATATTCCTATATTCAAACCACAGAACAGAAAATAACAAATAGAAAGGACATTTAAGTTAAGTATGAAAACAGATGAAAACCAGTGTTGCCGGGTGACTATCGCACATAAAACTATTCATCACGCACTAAAACATTGAACGTAAACAAATTAACAAACGTATTAAACTCTATATGGTTATGTTTTTACTTCGTCACTGTTTTCAAAATTCACAGTTTTGGGAATATTGTGGTAAACATACTTGAGATGGCAGCAAAAGAAGTTTTGGGCAAGTTAGAGCATTTGCTTCTGCAACTTCCTTGGCGACGGTAGCGCGCCTGCCCCGCCTACATGTCCTTTCTAGTTAATTTATTTAATCTGTGATTGAAACTACATAGGTTAGGACTTCATGTGAGTACAAAAAATATTCGATATAAAGAAAGTTACGGAGAAACCTTAAAAAAAGAGGTGGTGGTTGAATGACCTTAGCATATGATATACCTACCACATATCTAAGCATCGGCGACGGTACATATAACAAAGGAAAACTTTGGTATCACCGTCCTAATTTCATTATGAAAACCATACTGCAAAACCTTTCTTGAACATGAAAACTTTATTGGCTACTTAGGGATTGTCGATCGAACTGGTTTTGAAGATCACTGTTTAGTTTAATTATATTATTACGTGTGAATTTTTTTGTTGAAACTCACATAGAAATCGTCTGAACGAAAGGTATCTATAAACTTTGGTTAAAAAAATACTGTAAGGACTGTGAATTCACTCAGCATCATATAAACTATGGCGTTTAGTGTCTCGCTTGAAAAACTTCAGTTATTTCTGATGCCTAATATGCTTATTACACTACTTCCAATTTAGGGAATCTAAATCGGGTACAATTTAGGATCAGCGAGTGAGAGAGAGCGAGTGATCACACTACACTAAGTTGTACCTTAAATCGACTGCTCTAGGGTACATTTCTCTCTCTCACTCACTGATCCTAAATCGGAACCAACTGTTCTAACTTCGATCACACCTTCCGATTTCCTATATTGGTGTCTGACAAATTGTAAATTTAATTTAAAACACATTGTGTGATATAAGGTAATGAAAACAGACGCCTTTCGATTGGTCGTTTCCTACGAGAGTTTCAGTTTTCGAATGTGACTGTAAAACTATTTAGGCTGCCACTCTTCTTGATGTTAAAAGCTGTTACAATAGTAATTTTTCATAAGAGTGCTAGAATTTTTTCTAAGTTTTGGTTGAAACAAATACCACATGAAGGACTCCCAAGATTCTGAAACTTAGGTACATATAAATCACTAGATCTATTATGAAATTCTTATCTACTAATATTATAAATGCGAAAGCGAGTTTGTTTGTTTGTTACGCTTTCACGCGTCCACGGCTTAACGGATCATCATGAAATAAAATATTGCATACCGTTGTCAGGGATACAGAAAAGGACATAGGATACTCCCCGGAATTCCCGCGGGAACTCCGAAATTACTGCTGGTGAAACCGTGGGGGACCGCTAGATTAACATAAATTCATTTTATAACGTAGGCTCAAATTAAGAAAGGGTTTTTAAATATACTAGCTCTAAGAGGGTGAGAAGGTGAGCGAAACTTTTATATGGTTTTACCCACGATAATTTTGGAGAACCCGCAAGAATTCCGAGATGAAATTTCCCTATGCCCTTTTCTGTATCCCTGACAATGTGTAGGTATGCAAAAATTCATGCGGTTGAGCCGTTATGGCGTGAAAACGTAACTAACAAATAAACAAACAAACTCACTTTCGTATTTATAATAGGTGGTAGGGATACTTACCTATCTCGAAAATATAGGAGTACTATTATTATTATTATTATTCCCCGCGGTTTCACCTGCAATGAGTTCGGAGTTTCCGCGGGAATTTCGGGATAAAATATAACCCATGTTCTTCCCTGTGACCCTGACAACAAAATGTCTGTATGCAAAATTTCACGATGATCGGTTGAGCCGTTAAGGCGTGAAAGGGTAACAGACAGACAGACAGTGTTACTTTTGCATTTCTAATATAAGCATGGATTAGGTAAACCCCAAAGGGTGAATAGAATAAAACGTTATTCTCCTCTTTAAAATTTAATTAATAAAAATTAAAAAGGTAATGGCAGACCTAATTATAACTAGTTGTATAAAGGCCATGCTAAACTAAATGCTATAATAATAATTTCTTTTATAGCAAACTTCGTGGACGGGCTATAAGTAGGTCAGCACCGATTTGTTTGTATACACATTTGTCAATAACTCCGTAACGTTGATATAATATTATATAATGTTATTTTGCTTAGCACACTACCTTATTTATTTATTTCTTTTTTTTATTGTTTCTAATGCTTTTTATTAACTTTTAAACTGTGGTTTTGAATGTTATTTAACGTTTTTGAGTTCATCGTTCTATATGGTGATGGTTTTTTAAATTGTATGTTGTATCCAAGTAATTTAGTAAGAAATATAATTATAGGGCAGTCTATACTAGTTATATCTGTGCTAATATTATGAAGAGTACCTATCCATTTGAAAAACATAATTTTACTAGCCCACTACCGACTTACTCCTTGACCACAGTCTCACAGCTATCTAGCTGTGGCATACTTCGTATGTTGTCTACCATTTGTTTAGGCCGCCGCCGCCGCCGCCACCGCCGCCGCCGAGACTGTGGCGCCGCCCTTAGGGTTGCTACGACAAGCTCTAAACTCCCGATTCATTAACAAATAACTGTACCCCGCGACTTTGTCCGCGATTTCCTAAGGAATTTGTTCAAAAACTTCTTAACTCGGGACTCACCACTATTTCTCACCACCACTCTAGGACCCAGAGGATTACGAGGTAGAAAGCCCTGTGTTGATCTAAAATATATTTCTATCTGTACGCCAAATTTCAATCCAAATCCGTACAGCCGTTTATGTGTGCTTTAACATTTTTAATATTAAATTAACAGCTGTTCCTCCACGAATTTACCTACGCGAATTTTGGGAATTTTTGGGAACTCTATAAAGACTCCACCGATAATATTGCGACGCATGCGTTATTGCGATAACTGTTTTCAGTACATTTTGTATTAGGATGGGCCATGGGTGTTACCACATTGCTGCGATAATAACGCCGCAATGGAAGTAGGACGTTGCGTTTCTCCGTCCTGCGATATTCCGATATGAGTTTCAGAATGTCTTTGTATCAGGACGCAAACGACCGTACACACACCTGCGATAATAACGTTAGTACTTGACAGTTTGACAGTTTGAAATATCGGACGATAAAAACGCAGCTGTGTGCAAAGAGTCGGGACGCATTATCGCAATAACGCATGCGATATTATCGACCGATAATAACGCGTCTGTGTGGTGGAGCCTTAAAGTATCCTTTCACTCGTATGTCGGGACTTTCTATCAGTGAAACAGTATATATTATAGCGCCAGAGACCCCCCCTCTGCCCCTCCTCTCCTATTTGTCAGTAGGGGGTAACTTGCAAATTTTAGCTCTTTACAATATTAGTGTAGACATATAGCTTATTTTGCCCTTTATTAGTCGTTGTTTTAGATGAAAATATAGATATTTTTTAACTAGTAATTTAGTATACAAATAATGATATTAATATTATTTGTTGCGAATAGCACCTGTCATAAAAATTCATCATTTTCATTATATTTATTTCGTATTTAATATATTTATTAATTATAATAAGTAAGCGTAGAGTAATCAGATTTTTTGTATGATAAGAATTTGGGCATTTTAATTTATGTAATGTCCTTAATAAATGACATTAAGTTGACACCCCTCTTAGAGGCGTTAAGCGTAGCTATAAATACATAATTCTGACCTGCTATAGATAATTTAATTTTTGAATACACTTGATTTTTTTAATATTTAAGATATTTAATGCCTCGTTAATATGGAAATTAAATGTAATTTCAATTTTAAAATATCTCCGCTTTACTACAAAAGAGAGTCATTTTTATCTAACACGCTTCTCGCGCATACGTGTCAATTTGAATAAAGCTTTATTTCAAGGGGATAAAGGATATATTCGTTTATCCGATCGAATTGACGTTCGGTCCTGTTTGTAGTTCGGTGCCGGACCACAAAGGTTTTCATGGACCAACCGTAGACCACGACAGTCCAGTGCTGTTCGGTATGCTGGCACACCCCGATAACAAGGTAAGACCTGAGATCACGTGTTGTAATCCCATTACCATTACACGCGGTCTCACCCACGTTATTTCGGAGTTCCCGCGGGAATTGACAAAAGTACCTTAAGTCCTCCGCACTCCTGAAAACGTGTATGCAAATTTTCATGATGATCAGTTGAGTTGTTAAGGCGACACTTTTACAAAAGTAGTTTTTGTCA
Organism: Zygaena filipendulae; assembly: GCA_907165275.2. Lineage (NCBI taxonomy): Eukaryota > Metazoa > Arthropoda > Insecta > Lepidoptera > Zygaenidae > Zygaena > Zygaena filipendulae. Next base: position 4,498,077 of record OU015677.1, on the reverse strand, counting down.
TAATGATAGTTCACATTCCCATCTACCTTCTCCTTAAGTCTTACTACTTACGGGACAGCCTGTATATGACTTATACAGGGTGACTTATATAGACTTGGGAAAAAATAATCATGCAAGTAGAGCTTGTCTACACTTAAATGACGCGCCCCTCCATCGGATATACTCACCGTTAAAATATCGATACGACACATACATATAAATCTGGTCTGTCTATCCATCACAAGTGCGCAATACTGTCGCCGCACTCACACTCATCATAATATCTGTGTGTATGTGTGCGTGTGTAGGTGCATATGTGCGTGTGTATGTGCATTGGCACATGTGTAGGTGCATATGTGCGTGTGTATGTGCATTGGTGCATGTGTAGGTGCATATGTGCGTGTGTATGTGCATTGGCACGTGTGTAGATGCATATGTGCGTGTGTATGTGCATTGGCACGTGTGTAGGTGCATATGTGCGTGTGTATGTGCATTGGCACGTGAGTAGGTGCATATGTAACAATAATAATAATCCACATCACAACACACAGATCTAGATCTAGATCACTACTACGCCAATCGGGTCGACAAGTACATGATCTCGCACATCTAAAACGGCTTATTAAGTAGTGGGGCGCGTCATTTTAGTTAAGACAAGCTCTGCCCCATTATATTATGTCAATTTACCCCGCTCCCCCCCCCCCCCCCCCCGGGCGCAGCTGCTGTCGTGCCCGCCCGCGATGCGCTTCGTCATCACGTCGGTGGGCGGCAAGCAGCGGCGGCTGCTGCTGCGCGGGGACTCGGCCGGCGTGGTCTCCGTGTGGAGCGTGGACGGGGCCGCCGCGCCCACGCCCGGCTCGCTGCCTTGTGAGTAACTTCAGCACTACAGCGATGATAGCTCAGTGGTTAGTGCGTTCGGATTAAACGCCGCAAGGTGTAGGTTCAAACCCTAACAATGAGCTTGAGCTGTCGGTGAAGGAAAACATCGTGAGGAAACCATAGCATGGTGGTAGGCCGCTCTCTAGTGCCCGGCTGGCTAGCTACCACCTTCGAGTTGTAAATCTGTCGCCGAGCACCTAACGGTGTGTTCCGGCAGCCCCACTTGGAAGCCAGTTCCCATCCCCATTCCAGGTCGGCAACGCACCTGCATGCCTTCTGGTGTTGCAGATGTCTATGGGCGGCGGTAATCACTTACCATCAGGTGTACCACTGGCCCGTTTGCCCCCTATGACATAAAAAAAAGCACCTGGCGGTGTGCTCCGGCAGCCTCACTTGAAAGCCAGGGCCCTTATTCTCTATGACCAACAACATTCTTCGCCCATAACGCGCGTCCTAAAAACACAATTCCGACCGCTCCAGATGCCAAAAAATTAATAAAAGTAATGTTATGTATATACTATAACACACGTTCTAGATGTATATTTTTAAAGTGAAACTTCGTTGATCGCGAGGGAAAAACCATTTTTGTGGCGTCTTATATCCCACCAAAAACATAAATGTAAAAAAGGAGAGCCAAGTTCAATACAAAAAATTTGCTTGGCTGTGGCCTTCGCCGCAAAAAGAATCGAGATCTAAATGAGAGTCAAGTTCTATCCAAAATCGAAATATGTATTTATAGGTACAAAATAACATTATGAACAAGTATTAAACTCTATTTCTTCGCTTTATTGGATACCTATAACAATAGGGTACTTGCATGAAATTTAAAATTAGAAATTGTGTCAATATTTCAAAAATAGAGCCTTAGAAAAGCGTTATCGTGAAAGATTTACTAAAAAATTTTCAACAGTTTCCAAAATATTCAACTTTTAATTTTGTGAAACGGAACGTTGCAACGAAACACCAATCACAGCCAAGCTTGACACATGACGTCACTTTTATTTTTTTTGGAAACATTTACCTCTTTCAGAGAAGGCAAAAGAAACTAAGTGCATACAGTCAATGCATATTTTCCATTTTCTGAAGTTTTCTACTTTAAAATACATCGGCAACTTGCATTTCGATTCTTTTTTTTCTTTACTTTTGGAAGTAAATCGACACAGTTCAACCTTAATTTCGCTTTTGGATATTGAAGTTATCTCTCTGTCAGTGTCACATGACCCTGTCAATACGACATTGACATTTCTATCACAGATTAATAAGGGGTAATTTTGAACAAGTGATGTCATTACGCGTTTCGGCGGTAAGGTCTAAAGTAGGAACTTTGAAACGCTCTATTTCATTAATTTATGCATATATTTTTTTTCTTTTTCTTGCTTTGTTTAAGTAGGTCATATATCTTTAAAATAGACTGAAAAAAAAAATCATGCAAGTACCCTATTGCTGTTATTTAAAAGTGTGAGATCTTAAAATAGGTTAGATTTGACTTGGCAAGTTTTCATTACATCAGTCATAAATCCTGTGATCGTTTTCAGCGCACGCGCCGATCGTAATGACCAGCCTGGATATAGCCTGGGCGGAGATGAACCCCAGCCCCGTGGGGATCCTGGACCAGCTGCATCACTCCGACGAGACCGGTGAGTGCCGAGCACAGAACAGAAAATAACTGATAGGATGGACAGCAAATTAGTTATTATGGAAACAGGTGAAAACCAGTGTTGCCGGGTGATTTTCGCACACAAAACGACGTGATTCATCACGCACCAAAACATTCATTAACGTAAAGAAATGTAACTTTTTTTCAAGTTTCAAGAAATTTGGTTCAAGTTAGTCCTTTGCAACGGTGACCAGCCTGCCCCGCCTAATGTCCTCTCTAGTTAATTTGTTTGCTCTGTGGAGCCGACCTGTCGATAGCGTAATAAACACAAATAAACTTATAATAAATAATTATAATTATTTATTTATTCATTCTTTGCCTTGCGGTATTTTCTACCAGTTAACCATTGGTATTGCTGACAAGACAAAAAGAGTACGGTGCAATTATTAATAATTAAAATTAAACTTATTGTTTATTTTATTTAATTAACAGAAAAAAAAATATGCAGAAAACACGGTATAAAATAAGTCAAACCATGGAGCACAAATAGGCAAATAAATAGAAAGAATTAAGAAGAAGAGATTAGGCCTTGTTACAATTTTGGTTTTTTAAGAAAGTGATAGTAACTTTTAGGATTCATATAAGTATAGCTATCCTAAAAAACCAAATAGTATAGAAGGGGGTGTAAAATAATGGGCTATTTGACTAATTTTTTTTTAGTCAGTCTTGTAGATTAATAAAAAATAAATAACGGCGATACATTGAGTTGAAATTTCGCGTGACGTCACTAACCAGTGCAGTTTGTATGGCGGCTTGTAGCGGTCAGTGACGTCACGAGCCCCCACCTTAAACTTTAATGCGCTTCACCTCTGTGTATTTTAATTTATTTGAAAAATAAAAAAAAAACGTGACTAATGATTTTTAATTTTCTAACTGACGGACTAATCAGAATTTCTATTTTCAAAAGACGTCAACATCCCTATACTGATGTCGCTATTGTATTGTATCAATCAATCAATCAATCAAAAATTTATTGCAACCAAGTGTACATTTCAATTCAGTAGGGGGAGCACGAATTTTTTCGCTCTCGTCTATTCGATATCGTCGTAATGTCAAAGCGTTTTTTTGTATGGAAAATGAACAACACTGGATAGGTGGCGCTGTTCATTTTCCATACAAAAAAAATGCTCGATATCGACTAGACGAGAGCGAAAAAATTCGTGCTCCGGGTACTGATGTTACATAATATACTGTGCTTTCAACTTAGTAACCCTTTTCGGGTATGGCAATAATTCGTCGCAGAGATAAAGCTGACGGCGTCGATCTACCTGCTGGCGGCGAACCGGCTGGTGGTGGGGCGCGAGGACGGCTCCATCGTGATCGTGAACGCGACGCACACGGTGCAGCTGCAGCTGCTGCACGGCACGCACCACCACCTCGACGGTGGGGCTCGTCGAGCGACATTTATTTATTTATTTATTTATTTATTTATTTATTTATTGCACATCCATTAAGTAACATAAGGTGTTGAGGTAGTTAGTACACAGTTCTTTATGGACCCTGTTTATAGGGCACAGCACAAAACAATTCAAATTCGGAGAGAGCTTTAAAATTAAGTACTTGATTTAGTAGTTGGTATTTTGAGTAGCTATTTATTTTTATAAGTAACATTTATCAATTTTAAGATAGAATTAAAGTATAAAGTTTATACTATCTCTTTTTATAATAATATTCTTAATATTTTAGTTATTAGTCCCGACTTGTAGATTAATCCTATTATCATACTAATATCCATTATAAATCCTTTGTCCTGAATGACTGATGGATCAACGCTCAGCCTAAACCGCTGATCGTAGAGACCTTAAAACTTGGAGGGTGTGTTCTTTGTACGGCGTAGGCATCCGATAAGAAAGGGTTTTTGAAAACTCAACCCCTAAGAGGATGAAAAGGGGTTGAAAAGTTTATATGGAACAATTCCGCGGGAACTTCGAAATTAACGGGTGTAACCGCGTGGGGGGGATGTGAAGGTGTGGATGTTCGGATGTTTGGATGTTTGTTACTCAATCACGCCAAAACGGCTGAACGGATTCGGATGAAATTTAGCATGCACGTTGTCAGCGGTACAGAGAAAGACATAGGGTACTTTTTATTCCGTGGGAACTCCGTTATTACCGCGGGTGAAACCGCGGGGCCGTGCACGCAAAATTTCATGGTGATCGGTTGAGCCGTTAGGCGTGAAAGCGTAACAAACAAACTTACTTTCGCATTTATAATAGTTGTAAAGATTTTAATCACCCACAGTACAAATTCCTGGCCTGATCAGAATACATACCGAAAATATCTTTATGTTTTTTTTCCAGATTGGCCCCCCCATCAGTTACTGCTGGGCCACAACGGCAGAGTGAACTGTCTGCTCTACCCTCACCACATACACCAGAGGTGAGTTCGAGGCCCTTGTTCACTACTAGCTGACCCCCGCGGCTTCACCCGCGGTAATTTCGAAATTCCCGCGGGAATTCCAGGATATAAAGTACCCTAGGTCACTCAGGATCACTGTAGCTTCCTACAAGTGAAAGAATTTTCAAAATCGGTTCAGTAGATCCAGAGATTATCATATAATTATTAACATAATTTTTGAGTAAGTGGAATACAGTCGTATCTATTGAGGCACAAGTCATAAAGCAACATGGTTTCAAGCTGCGATCGTCTTGCTTTAAGAATGCTAGTGTGAACGGACAGACACGTACGGATTTGTTAGCAAGACATAGGTACATTTAGTGTGTCTATGGCGCGGACTTTTGGCGGGATATCTAGCAGAGTGGACGTCAGTTTTACTTCTTTGTTTTGCAAATTAGTTTATCGTGATTAATATTGTGTGAATGTGGTGGATTTTGCATAATAGTGATCCATTAGTGATGAACAGTGTGCGGAAACAGTGAAATAAGATAAAATGGGGCGTTCATCGGGAGGTGATCGTTTTACTATGCAACTTCCCGCCGAGCGTCCTATTAAGGTTCAACTGTGAAGATTTGCTGCCAAAAGTTCCGGTACAGCATCGAAATGCATCTCACCAATGCATTTCGATGTAAATAACTTCATAAGAAAAATATTAATGAATTGGCTATATGGACTAAATTTCCTTCTGCCTTCCCCGAGAGGGGTAAACTTCACCAAAAAAAAAAATGTCTATGGCGCACCCGGCGCCGCGCAGGTACGACAAGGCGCACCTGGTGTCGGGCGGCATCGACTTCGCGGTGTGCCTGTGGGACCTGTTCAGCGGCGCGCTGCTGCACCGCTTCTGCGTGCACGCCGGTGAGATCGCGCAGCTGATCGTGCCGCCGCACAACTGCAGCGTGAGTTGCCGCCTTATTGCATACGTGTTAGAGTCGAATGTCGCCCGTGACGGTAACTTACGGCCGCACTCAGAGTCGACTTTAATGATACTTAGTTAAGTATAGATTTTTAAAACAAAACTGCCGCAATCAGAGACGTTCAGTAAATTAATGTTAATTGGCATTTAATGAGATGCAACTTAATTAGTTAAATGCCAATTAACATTAATTTATTAAACTTGTCTGATTGCGGCAGTTTTATTTTAAAAATCTATACTTAACTAAGTAATCATTAAAGTCGACTCTGAGTGTGGCGGTTAGTGTTTCTATAAAAAAAAAAAACTGATATGAAAAAATACAATCAGCATGGTATACATAATACCATTGTAAATTAGTTGATTATTATTTAAGCTCACAAGCAAATGTGACGGGCATTAAAAAAAATATTATTCAATTAAAAAACATTATAATGGGCTAATTGACTAATTTTTTTTTAGTATAGTAGTGTATAATAAAAAATATTAAACACGTATTTTTTCTTTTTTACGTAATCAAAAAATAAAGGCGATACATTGAGTTGAGATTTCGTGTGACGTCACTAACTGGTGCAGCTTCTATGCCGGCTAGTGACGTCACGAGCCCCCACCCTAAACTTTAATGCGCTTTATCTTTATATTTTCATTAATTAGAAAAATCGAAAAAATACGTGTCCATTGTTTTTTATTTTCCGAGTTCTGACTGACGCGGACGGACTAATGAAATCTTGATTTTCAAAAGTCGTCAACATCCCTATTAGATTTCTGGGCATAAAAAATTTATTGTATTTTGAATTTTTTGACATATTTGCTTGCTCGCTTGCTAGAAAGCGTCGAAAATCATCGATTATGGACTAAGGTGTGTTAAATTTTACCTATTTACCTACTACAATCTTGAACATTACACTAAAATTAAACGCTTTCAAAGAGAAACGATGTGTTGCTTAGCACATAATTTATTTAATTTTTTTTTAGCTCCGAATCCAGAAGTGCATTTGCTCCGTGGCGTCTGATCACAGCGTCACCTTGCTGAGTAAGTGCGCTTAGTAACTAGTACAGTGAGTTATATTTGGACATAGATAAGCAATAGTGTGTTAACCCACACTGGAGAAATTTTGAGTAAATTGTATTTTAAAAGTAGGAGCGCCATTTTGTGTCAACATTTTTTATGTTCAATATTTAGTTACATATTTACACAATGTAATAAGGTAAACACATAATTAAAAAACGTTCCCTAACTCTCAATAAGTCGTTCTGAATCAATAACTTAATTTTGTGGGTTAACATGTTATTGCTTATCTATCAACACAAGATTTTAAAATCTTGTGTTGATCCTTCGACCACTCTCTAGAAAGTGAGAGAGAGCGGGGCGAGAGTTCCACATGTTCCGTTATTACGGATAGCACCTAAGGTAAATTTCGTATACTGCGAAGCCGTTATAGTTAGCTATACTGGTTCTTCTTTTTCTTCTTTAATAGTGGCGTCTATAATTATAATTTGCCAATGACAACGTTTCTTAGTGATAAACATTTCTTCATTTACTTCTTCAATTACGGCGAAGCGCCAAAGACAATGTTAGATTGTACCCCAAGTTAAAACATGGCTCTCTTCAAAGCCAGTTTCCTGCTCGGGGTCCAAAATAGATGCTGAAAAGTGACTGAAATAACGAAGACAAACGTGACACGCGTGTTTTCGGTACGGCTTTCACTCGTCAACAACCAGCTATACTGGTTACTGTTTAAAACGGAAAGCAGGCCAGTATACTGTCTCCATGTCATTGTCATGTCACGCTGTCGACCACTCATGTCAACCGATCGACGCGGATGACGCACTCAGTGATATTGACATTTCTTGTCGTCACAGAGCAAATAAATTAAGTAGAAAAGACACATAGGCGGGGTAGGCGCGCTACCGTTGAACGGAAGTTAGAGCAAGAAGAAGTTAGAGAAATTCTTGTTTAAAAATAATAAAGTTTCTAAAAATAAATATAATAATAATCTATATAATAAAAATGAATCGTCAAATGTGTTGGTAAGCGCATAACTTACAAACGACTGCACCAAAATGGAAAATTGATTTTTTTTTGTGTTCGTTATTGTCAGGACAAGGTTTATATAAAAGAATTTTGGAGGTCCTGCGGGAATTCCGAAACTCACGCGGGTGAATCTCCGAAACGGTTGGACCGATATTGACGGGATTCATTGCTAATCAGCTGTTGTTATAAGGAGTACATTAGACTGCATTGGAGTTCCTGCGGGAATCCCGAAACTCACGCGGGTGAATCTCCGAAACGGTTGGACCGATATTGACGGGATTCACTGCTAATCAGCTGTTGTTATAAGGAGTACATTAGACTGCATTGGAGTTCCTGCGGGTGAAACCGCGGGGCACAGTTAGTAATAATAATAATATCCACTTCACAACACACAGATCAACTTGATCCATCTTGATCTTGATCTATTTGACACCTATTTTTTGAATTACATGCGTATTCCGTATTGTAATTGTGCAATGTGCAGGCCTGACGGAGCGCAAGTGCGTGACGCTCGCGTCGCGCCACCTGTTCCCGGTGGTGGGCATCAAGTGGCGGCCCGCCGACGACTTCATGGTGGTCGCGTGCTCCGACGGCACCGTCTACGTGTGGCAGATGGAGACCGGCCACCTGGACCGGGTGCTGCACGGTGAGCGCGCCGCGCTGTGGACACATGCACGCACGCACCGACGCATACACACTTGCATATACACCCGCAAACATGTACATCCACACGCACACATGCACATACACACGCACACGTGCACATACATGCGCAAATATGCACCTACACACGCACCAATCCACATACACACGCACACATGCACCTAAACACGTACCAATGCACATACACACGCACACATGCACCTACACACGCACCAATGCACATACACACGCACACATGCACATACATGCGAAAATATGCACCTACACACGCACCAATCCACATACACACGCACACATGCACCTAAACATGTACCAATGCACATACACACGCATACATGCACCTACACACGCACCAATGCACATACACACGCACACATGCACATACATGCGCAAATATGCACCTACACACGCACCAATCCACATACACACGCACACATGCACCTAAACACGTACCAATGCACATACACACGCACACATGCACCTACACACGCACCAATGCACATACACACGCACACATGCACCTACACACGCACCAATGCACATACACACGCACACATGCACCTACACACGCACCAATGCACATACACAGGCACACATTCTTATTTTCTAATTTATTTACATGTGCACATACACATCCACATGCTCATGCACACATGCACATACACACGCACACATGCACGTACACCTGCGCACATGCAGACTGATATTATGATGAAATTTCGCGTACTTTTCATCCAGATAAAAGTACTATTCCCTAGGTTATAGAAAATTGATTAGGTAACAAAATCTATATTATCTAATGCGAGCAAAGCCGCATGCAGAAGCTATACGTACAGGTCGAAAAGAACTTCCTTTTTTAAAGTCGGTTAGTAAAATAAATGCGAATTCGTACACGTTCGTTCAAATTCAATGGAATGATTCCATTGGTTTATCGGGTGTACTTTAAAAGATCTTACAAAATCACATATCTGTACTCAATGGATGTATTCATTGGCAGGTATGATAGCAGAGGAGGTGCTGGCGGCGTGCGACGGAGCCCTAGACGACGACCTCGGGGGCTCCTTATCGGTCGGCACCAGCGATATGCAGGGCTTGGCCAACCCGGCGGTGCATTTCTTCAGGTAAAAAGAAAGCGAGTTGTGCTGGGCTCTAAAGGGTACTAAAATCACAGTTTAGGTTCCTACGTCCTCCCTCAAAATATAGGACCTCTCCGAAATATAGGACTACTCCTCCGCTCTCCGCGGTTTCACGTGCGAATCCCCGAGGATCCCGCGGGAACGGCGGTATACCGTATATCCTTTTCTGTACTACTGACAAAGTGTATGCAAAATGTCGTAATGATCGGTACTCAAATAAACCCACGTTCGCATTTATAATAGTTACTAGCTGTTCCCCGCGGTTAAATCCGCGTCAGTTTTGGAGATCCCGTGGAAATTCCGGGATAAAAAGTTTCCTTCTCTATACACTTTTGTGACGTATCATGTGTGACCCTTTCACTCTTGTGGCGTATCATGTGTGACCCTTTCACTCTTGTGACATGTCATGTGAGTGACCCTTTCACTCATGTGACATGTGACGTGAGTAACCCATTCACCCGTGTGACTAAGTATCGTGTGACGTCACGCAGGGGGCTCCGCCACCGCAACCTGACGGCGATGCGCGCGGCCACGCAGCGCGGGCTGGCGGCGCTGCAGGCGGGCGCGGCGGCCGGTGCGGGCGCGGGCCCGCTCGCCGAGCCGGAGCGTGCTCGCCGCGCGCACCTCACTGTGCAGGGCTTCCGGTCCAATCCTAAAGGTAAACAGTCGGTATTATGTGTTATCCGGTTCGAAGGACCAAATGTTAGTTATCCGGCTCGAAGGACCAAAGTCTTAGTTATCTAGCTCGAAGGACCTCATATTTTATTATCCGGCTCGAAGGACCAAATACGATATTAGTCATGAAGCCATGAGGCAAATAATAAAGCGCTATGTATCATCAAAAATAGAGGTTTATTGCAACGGTCGGGATTTTAGCCTAAGCCTAATTAATTACTTACATCAATTAAACTATACGATAAATTAGTAGCCATTCGATAGCTCGCATCAAAACCTAAGTATCTATTGTTCCTTTATGACACCACTTTTTTAACATTTTCATAGGTTTATCAAAATTCTATTTAGTCCGTCTTGTAGATTAATAAAAAATACTGGACACGTATTCTTCCATTTTTCCGTAGTTAAATAATAACGGAGACACAGTCGAAATGTCGCGTGACGTCACAACGTGCAATAAAACTGTAGCACTTTAGTATAAACTACATAAATTCTAGGAAACACGTAAATTGTTTGTAAAATATATTGACAAAAAAAGGTAATAAAAATGATGAGATGGGATATCATAACGAGTGGCATACCGCCGCGCCGCCTCCTTGCGAAGTAAGCTGCAACGACCATATCATTATGCTGTTGTGTCTTTGCTCCAGACCCCGAGAGCCATATCCTGTTCTTCGACATCGAAGGTCTCATAGTGGAGCTGCTCAGCGAGGAGTACTCGGCCATGAGTCCCGCGAGTTTGGAGGTACGTTATACGTTTTCATTCAATCATAAACCATAACGCAACCGCCTAAGGTCCTTACAGGCCTCTAATAGGGTACTTGCATGAATTTTTTTCTCAGTGTATTTTAAAGATATATGGCCTACTTAAACTTTTCAAAGTTCCTACTTTAGACTGTACCGCCGAAACGCGGAATGACGTCACTTGTTCAAAATTACGCCTTATTAATCTGTGATAGAAATATCTGTGACAGATAACTTTAATATCCAAAAGCGAAATTAAGGTTGAACTGTGTCGATTTACTTCCAAAAGTTCCAGTAAAGAATCGAAATGCATCTTACCGATGCATTTTAAAGTAAAAAACTTAAGAAAATGGAAAATATGCGTTGACTGTATGCACTTAGTTTCTTTTGCCTTCTCTGAAAGAGGTAAATGTTTCTTAAAAAAATAAAAGTGACGTCATGTGTCAATCTTAGCTGTGATTGGTGTTTTGTTGCAACGTTCCGTTTCACAAAATTAAAAGTTGAATATTTTGGATACTATTGAAATTTTTGTAGTAAATCTTTCACGACAACGCTTTTCTAACGCTCTATTTTTGAAATATTGACACAATTTCTTATTATAAATTTCATGCAAGTACCCTATTAAAACTATATTATAAAGAAGAAAGATTTGATTTTTTGTTTGTTTGTTACGATTTAACTCAAAAACTACTGGACCGATTTCAAAAATTCTTTCACCATCAGAAAGCTACATTATCCCTGAGTAACATAGGCTATATTTTAATCCGGAATTCCCGCGGGAACTCCGAAATTATCGCGGGACAGCTAGTGTGTAGTATGCTAAGTCCACGAGAGGCAAAAGAAGAACTGAGCCACCCGTTAAAAAAAGCAATTATCTAATATTTAGTTGAAATCGATAGGAAAATATATAAAATGATTTCTGAAATTCTGTAGTTCGAATTAGCGATTTAGTTTTAGCGATTTCATCTTTTTTTTTCACTGCAATAGGCGTGCCGTAGCAGCCCCCTTAGCCGAGTTGACAATCTTTAATTATTGTCGCTATAGAAAACTAACGAACTTACCGTCTTGTCATGTGGTCAATAGAAAATCGTTTTGTTATTGGCAACTTGGCTGACTAGAAAAAAAAACATACATACAATCGAACATAGAACCTCCTCCTTTTTGGAAGTCGGTTAAAAAATGGAAACAGATGTCGAACGCGCGGAACAAATGAAAACTTTTTTAATATCCTTTTTTTCGTTACCAATAACACAGGCAGCTGGGCTGATAACGAGCGAATACATGAAGGTGGCAGCACTGACGCAGTCGGCGAGCCCTGACGCTACTAAAAAGATATCAGGTATATATTATTTATACAACGTGTAAGTTCAAACACAGAAAGACACATTGTTAAAAACTCTAAAAGATAATTCATGATTTTATGTACAGAAGAAAAAGAGATTGTGATTATGATTTGGATAGTAAATTTAAAAAAACACGTTTTTCAGTCATTCGTGATGAGAATTCGATTCTCAACTTACATCCTGTATAATTCATTTCAGGACCGATTTTTCCATCTTTATAGTAAAAGTATATCAAGTTCTGTATAAACTATCAGATGAATATACAATCTGACATTGAAAAATCTACTCTTACATGCTTATCAGTTTTTTTTTTAATAAAAAAGGTCTGCTGGAAGAAATTCCAATTGTATGGAATAAGCATGACCCTTGTACATGTTTACTTTTATACTTTCTTTCTTTTTATGTCGTCCTTGTGTGCATTAATTGTTAAATAAATAAATAAATAAATAAAAAAATAGTGACGCTTTTCTTAAATTAGTAATTTTGATAACAATTATATTGTGGTCTCCGAATTGCGCACGCTTACCAACGGATAGATTTCTTCGGCCGCGTGAAAGACAAGGCCGGTGATATGGAACGCATGTTGAAAGAAAAGGACAAACACGGTTCGTATATTGCGTTCTCAATTGTGATTGACTAAACAAAACTTTTAATTTAGTTGATTTTACCCATAGCTCCGTCTCATACTGCCACTGTTATACGGAGAGAGATGGAAAGTAGACTGAGTGCTTTTTAGAAAAGAATATACAACACTAGCAATACAAGTAGGTAAAAGTTGAAAAACAACGGGTGAAGGACTTGTACTACATTAAAAAATATTACTTATGTATCCAAATAAATCACTCAGCAGATTATCTTTTATAAGTTGATCAGTGTGAACGAAAAATCCGAATAAATCCACCATTCTTAAAATCGTCATATAGTCGCATATATAAGTACTTTATGATTGTTTTTGAAACAAATTAATAAATTTATACTGAGTATGTTACTATCGTAAATGGAGCGTATTTTTTGTTCAGGAACAAAAACAAAAGAAAAATCCATACATTCATTTTCATTCATTTTGATGTCACCTTTGGTCTAGTATTTAGTGAACCTGACTCCGCCACGGGTCGCGGGTTCGAGTCCCCCGTCAGGATCGTAAATAATAATGAACATTTTACCCTAAGTTTTAGTGTTAATTATATATTTTATGTAATTACAACAAAAACCGGTAGAGCTTAACTAAACTAAAATGACGCTCCCCACTACAATAGCAGTTTTAGATGTGCGAGATCATGTGTCAGATAATATCTATTCAATTTTGTGAGTGCGGGGACAGTATTGCGCTCTTGTGGTGAACAGACAGACCAGATTTATATGTGTCGTATCGATATTTTAACGGTTGTGCGTGTGCGTACACCCGATGGAGGGGCGCGTCATTTTAGCTTTGATGATCTCTACATACCTAAGTATTATTTTCATTGTCTGGTATCTATACAAGCTCTACTTTATTTGGGACCAGGTAGTGCTGTGTGGTTATTTATCCTGTACCCGACTTGATGTTGATTTTAAGGACACTTTTCTCTCCTTTCTGACCACACCTTTGCCCTTAAAATTCACATGCAACATTTTTGCCCCGCAGGTATATTAGCTAAAATGAAAGAGGGCGCCGAAACGATGCAGACAAAACTGCAGGCCAAAGCAGAACTGCTCAAAGGTCACCTCGACCATAAAGGTAGGTGTAGCTTTAACAGAAGTACCTACTGTCGGCAGCAGAATACGTGACCATTTGACAGTCGTTTTGAATCTTATTGCAATAGTAATAAAGTACAAAGACTGACAAAAGTGTTTTTGTAGTACAAAATGTTATATTGTCAGTTTTAAAAGCGGATTATATAGGTACAGACTACAGAGACGTGAAATATGACGACAAGCGTCATAAAAAGGCTGTACAGCTGATAAATAAATAATGATACCTATATTTAATTATTTTTCTTTCCTTTCTTAGAATATGTAGGTATATTTAAAGTTTGTACATGAAGCTAATTCGTCTACCGTTTACGAAACTCATTTTATGTCAAGAAATAACGCGCCTTATAATCTGAGGAGAGATCACCTTTGAATTGTATACATACCTATAAGCTTTAGAATATATTTATGCTAGAATTCTTGGAACGGTCAAACCTTTGGCTCGAAAATGACCACTTTCCAAAAATGACCACTTTCCAAAAATGACCACTTTCCTAAAATGACACAACCTTCTTGGGGAAAATTTGCGCACGGTAAAAGCTTAAATTGTTGTTGATATTTTATGTTTTGTTTTTAACCGATGTTCTCAAAGGAGGAGGTTCTCAATTATGTCTTAGCGTCTCGTAGACGTATTGGCCTTCTAGGGACGGCTTACCCAGAACCAGAGGACTTTAGGCTCCTACCCCTCCACTGCACACTAGCCTTCGCCGCCGACGTCTTCGGGAAATAGAGGGAGGATCACAAGATGGGGATGGTACAAAAGATCCCAAGGGTCGAAGTACCGAGACTTTATCTGCCTACCCCATTAACTAAGATAAGATAAGATGTCTTACCGTGGATAATTTACTTGTTTCTTTCTTGTTTACGAGTATAAATCACAATCAATCAATCAATATGATAAATCAGAAGTATTACATATATACCTTTAAACTGACAGAGAGCTGGAGTTTGTTACGCGGTTTCTTCTCTTCAGCCATTGCACTAGGAAGCTGTGAAGGGTGGATATTTTATGGGTGCTGTCATAATTGTAATTTTATTTACGTCTAAAAGACCCACATTATTTGAATAAAATTATTTGACTTTGACATATTGTGACTTTGTTATCTTGCGGTTTTGCGAAATTAACGCTGTATCTGAATTAAATTAATTTTTACTATTATAAAGATTGATCTGATTAAATCTGACGAAACTTCTAAGTCGATTTCTACTTGTGAAGGTGACTTTAGCTATATGTGGATTTGTATTATGATTATTGGGAGCTGGAAGAATACGTAATAATAATTATGAATTAATTTTAATTATTTATTATAATATATAACCATAATACTATGATTTATGAGTCCATTCTCGGCTCACATAACATTCATTACGGAGCTCAGAGGCGCTAACCTATAGCAACATTCTCACTATATTTGTAGTAAAAATTGTTCTAGGCTAGTTTCCTGGGTAAAAAATCAAAATTCTATTTAGTCCGTCAGTTAGATAATAAAAAAATAAAAGACACGTATTTTTTGCTTTTTTAAAATAGTGGAAATATGCATAGATAAAGCGCATTAAAGTTTAGGGTGGGGGACTCGTGACGTCACCGCTCGCTATAACGTGCGAACAAACTGTAGCGAGGCGTGACGTCATGTGAAATTTCGACTTGATATATCTCCCTTACTTTTTGATTACATAAAAAAAAAATACGTGTCCAATATTTTTTAATAATCTACAAAACGGACTAAAAAAAAATTAGGAAACTAGCCTAATTTGTATAAGGCCGTGGACAGAAAATATCAGCAGTGGTACTACCATATTTACGAAAAAACAGTTCCTGTCGTATGCATATAACCCCATACGGGGAACAATCTGGATAGTGATGTTGTCTTAAAATAGGACATTACTATTATGATACTTTTCAATTTTCATCTCGATAGATAGTGTTCCCGAGGGAGACCCTAAATTCATGCGAATGCCACCGCATTGATAAGCTAGTCTCTCTATACTAATATTATAAATAGCAAATGTTTGTAAGGGGATAATCTCTGAAAGTACTGGACTGATTTTAAAAATTACTCGTATGTAACTGATAGAAAGCTACATGATTTATTTCTATTTCCGATTATTCCAGGACAATAACAGCAATACTTCTTAGATTTACCGAATGAGTCCCGAAATTAACCCAGGTGAAACCGCAGGGCACAGCTAGTGTGCTGCGAATAGCGAAAACTGTCTCAATTATGTCGGGTGTTATTCATTTTCTCAGTACCAAGGCGAACTACATTCGATTTATGGACTATCTGTAAATAGTTGAAGTATTTTTTTGTAAACACACGGTCGAGGAAAACATGAAGCTTGCTGGAAGATATTTGTATTGGGTGTTTCTATTAGGTGTTTTTGAAGAAAGTGTCATTCCCTCATAATCAAAGAAGTCTTACTACAAAAAAATACATTTACAACGTTTCTTATGGCATAAAGAATAATAATTTCTAATATTTTGGCACCTAGAACGTTTGGAAATGCGTTATTGGGACGCGCGTTATGGGCAAACAATGCTGATCATAGTGAATAAGGGCCCTGGGCCCGGACTCTTCGTCTTCGTATCTTGACCATAACCAACAACATTCCGCACACAATCACAGAAGCTCTAGATGCCTTTTTTAGTGCGACTTTGGGTTTTTAGAGGGAAATGGTGTGTAATGCTCATTTTGGAGTGACTTGTGGAGCTTGTCTAAAAACAATAAAAAGATGTTTTGTTAAGGAAAAGATTTTTATTTTGTGCAAAAATGTTTTATGGCACATTCTTAAGTGTAATTTCTCTCAAAGCATACCAACAAAGGTACATTGAACTGCAGTGTGCTTAATCTTCACTCGGCGTGATCGACAAAATATACTCCCGTGTACTTCAACCCGCAAAAGCCTACGCCCTCACCAAGGCAGTCAAGATTTCAAGTCAACTACAATAATTATTGTTTATCTTATCAACACACCATATTGGTCCTTATGACATTTACGATTACGGTCATATTGGCGCGCTCCTTATCGTTTAGGGCCCGTTTATTAGAGCACTCATTCAAGTGGTATTTATTTATAGATTGTTATGGATATGGGCGTAGCCTTTGTTATAATTGCATTTCGTTTTATGTTTTCTTTTTCTGTTAACAATCATGTTAACAGCGTCTGATACTTCCTACTTTTTCATCACAAAAGAATTTATGTGTTACTAGCTTTGCCACGCTGTTTCACCCGCGTGAGTTTCGGAATTCCCGCAGGAACACCGAACTTCTCACCGTTTAAACCTTCCCTGAACTTCCACAAATCTTTCAAGATCAAAATTAGCCAAATCGGTCCAGCCATTCTCGAGTTTTAGCGAGACAAACGAACAGCAATTAATTTTTATATAAGAGAATGTATAAGAAGATAGATTTTGGGAAACCCTAGGTCGATTTCAAACAAATGATGTGCTTATGTATCAGGGTAAGAAGTACGAGTGAAAATGTCAGTATTTATAATGCTTTCATCAGGTATAATAATCTTTTTCAATTGATTCAGTTTGAAGTGACTGAACGATAGTCTAAACTAGATTTTTTAACAAACTTCACGCAAAAATCGGTGGCTGACTTTGAATAATTCAAGAGTTCGTGACGTCACTTTTTCGTTTAGGTGCATTTTACGTCCAATTCGCAAATGATCCAATCGTCCAGTTCGCAAATCGTACAATTCGCAATAGGTAGATACAGTTCGCAATTGGACCCAATTTGTAATCGGGCATAATTTTTTTATGACATTATAGATTATTATTAGTTTATTAGGTCAATTAAGAATCCCTAGTCCCTACTAATATTATAAATGCGAAAGTAACTCTGTCTGTGTTATACCACATGTCAATCAAAAGCTTCGGTACGGAACCCTCCGTGCTTTGGCTCCACTCGCACTTGGCCGGAGCTATACTAGGACGGATTGAGCTCTTTTTTTGCCATTGTTTTTTTTTCTGCATAACTTGGGATTTGGTTGGAGTTTTTTTTTTTGACATTCCATACCTAAGTATATTTTGTATTGACTATTGACAAATTTTAATCATAGCATGTCCGTCTGAGGACATTACACCTCGGTTATGTATTGTATTACATGCTTGAAGGTCGGGCACGACGGCGCTACGGCCACTAGAAGTCGAGAAGGGGGTTAGGGTTATGCCCAATCGCTAGCGATTTTATGTATCAAAACCATGTACCTATTTGAAAATAGGTAGGTTAAATGTTTTCTTCATAGACGTAAACCAAGTTAGCCATTTTAATGTTGAACGGGCCCTGTACTATTCATGACCTTAAGCCCTTTATTCTTCCTACTATATAATACTTAATGACCTCAAATGCTAACACAAGCACACAGCTGATAGTTGGAACGAAAAAGCGTTTTTCTTTACTCAATCTGCGCGACAGCAAAGAAAGGGTTATGCACGTACCTACCTACTATGCACAATGCACATGATGGGGCATCCCAAAGATATTAAAAGAGACATTGACAATACGGTCGGCCGCTAAGCTTTCACCCTTGCACCATGCATGCAGCGGTCAAATGATCTCATGCTAACAAAATGCCGTTGGCTAGCAGAGACTATTGTCTATAGATATCACTTGACGGAAAGTGATGTGATTGGCTATTTGAAATGTACTTTGTGGTGACTGGTATTTGATTGCGTCGCAACGATGTGATTGGTTTTTATTCTGATTATTCCCCCGCAAAAATTGGTTGACGTGGATTGCATAGTAAAAGTTTGTATTGTTCGTCTATTCTTTTATAATGTCTTTGGGGCATTCTTTACACTCTCGAAGAATCTTAACGGCTGGATGGCATTAATCAATGAGCTGCCATCCATTCGTCTGAACCGTGCGACATTTATAGGCAACTTTTTTTTTATAAAACTACAAGCTGTGCCCCGCGGTTTCACTATTTATTCTTTAACAATTTCCTATATTTATGTATGTCATTTTGTTTCCATCTTTTTAGTTTACTTTGACGCAATTGTGTACCTACTTTTTTTCATTTCTCGAACAGCTGCTGATGTTTGGAAAAATTCGTAAAGCCATAACATTCATTAACATTTTTTGGTGGTGTATTGTGTACATCTTTTTGCCTAAACTTGTACTTGAAGATGAGAGGTGTTTTTCGGAGCTTATTCGATTTTTTGTATCTTTTTTAACCTACATAACCATGCCTACCCGTGGATCGAGGGGTTCCGGGTGTGTTTTGGTGCAACCTAGCTAGATCGATTACCTAATAGCGCCCCCTGCTTACTAACTTTCATTAAAATCGTTGGAGCCGAGTACGTGCTCGTTTAAAGGTAGTAGACAGATTGATAGATGAAATGATATGCAGTATATACCACGTGTTGCTTGGTTTCCACGACACAAGCTTATAGCTTAATGTGGGATCAAGTAAATCTGTTTCTTGTAAAGTGTTATGATTATTATTAGGTATACATATAGGGAAATTATAAAAACAACGTGCATATAGTTTTGTCAAATTGTGTATATTTGTTCACACTTTGGCAGTGATGGCATGAGATTTCATTTATTTACAAAGAGAGTTACTTTTATGAGACCGTTGTGGGTTGTTGAGCAAGCGATACAAACATCCATGTTCACATTTTGACACTGGCAACGTCACCGTTCGTTATATAGCAGCACTGACGAGCACGCGATCCCGAACAGTGCTGCCACTAACAACCATAGTCCAAATACAAATAAAAAAAGAACTAAATTATCACCCATCGATCATATTTCGTACACGATCGATCGACGATAACGCCGTCCGCACGCGTTGTTATATTATAACCGTTGTAAATAACGCAGCGTTATTTGTGAATGACGTTGCGTTATCGACAACGATTATTCGTTTCGTTGTTTACCAAAGACCGGCACGCAGGTAACCTGCGCCCAGGAGTCCGTGTCCGTACAGTCCCGGGGCGATGCCCAGAGGTGCGGCGTAGGCTAAAGGAGCTGCGAGGTGAGCGGCCCTAGCGGCGGCGGCGGCACCATTAAGTGCGGCGGCTTGGCTTTGAGCTGCGGCAACGTAGTTCTGGGATGCGGCGACGCCGTTCCAGTACGCGTTCTCGTGGATGTCGCGGTTGATTTCGGCAGCTTGGCGGACGGCTTCGGTGTTGTGTTGGACAGCGGCTTCGGCGGCGCGGACGTGGCTTTCGCCGATAGCGCGGGCGTGGTCGGTGGCCGCCACATTGGCGTCGATGACTGCTGCCTGCACATCGCCGGCGGTCGCGCCCAAGAGGTAGGGCGCGATCACGCTGGCCGAGGCATAGCCGATGAGGGCGACGAAAGCGATCTGTTGGTGAAAAAATTTGTTGGGAACACGTTTGTTTCGGCTGGAGAAGTGCACTTTGCACTCTTTCATCGATAAGATTTAAGCATTTTACATGCAAATTATTTTCAAGAAGAAATTTAAAGCGAGACATCAAAACTATTATAACATGAGGTTAAAAGTTCGTTCATGTCGCTGCCAATATAAAGAAACGTATGTGTATGTCGTCTATATAGGACGAGAGGTAGGGTCGCAATTTAAGTTTCGAGACGTAAAACAAAAATTGCAGTGACCTAAACCCAATCCCAATAGGATTGCAAATAGCGAGCATCAGCTATTAATTTCATATAGGAACCGTCTAAAATGGAAATTCAAGATTTGTGTTCGTTAATTAAGACATGTTGCTCAAAATATGCATCCTTGGATGTAATTAATATGCGTACACTAGTTGTTCTGTAGTTAAATTTACTGCCGGTGATCGTTACAGCCAACAATGTTAACCAACTCGATAAACACGCTTGTTAGTCGTAACTGCTTCGTTGCAAATTTCCCTTTCCGTCCAAATTAATTAGATTACAATAACCTACTAATTTAACAGTCCTTTACGCAAAAGTTGCTTTGTTTTCTTTGAATTACGACCTATGTCCCATCACTAATAATAATTTAACGCACGGTATTGCCAACTTTCCCCCTGTTTGCCCAACCGTAATACCTAATACTGGTAATTTTATGTTTCGCAGTGGAATTCCGGACCTATTTGGTTACAAATTACCGTTGTTTAACCTGTTGTTAGAGTAGGTATCGCATATTTAATCCTGATTTGATTGAACTAGTATTATTTGGATCGTTTAGGCGCAAATGGTCCAATTCGCAAATGGTCCCGAGGGTTTAAAACGTCCAATTCGCAAATCGTCCAATTAGCAAACGGTCCAATTCGCAAATCGTCCAAATAGCAAATGGTCCAATTCGCAAATCGATGGTCGATCGGAATATCCTGACACAGATTCTTCTATTCCTACTTAGTAGGTACCTACACTGTTGTAAAATTGAAAAAAGAATAGAAACGGGCGTAACTTTAAAAAAGATAATCTAGAAGACTATACATTTTCAAAGACGATTAGTATTGCCTGAGACCACGCGTGATTTTAATTGCCTTAAGTGTTTTGTTTCACCAGCATAGTTCGCCAGGACGTGAAGTATAGTACATACATAGTTTGTCTGTGAATGTGACGGCAAGAACTAATTAAAAATAATCACTGAATAATGCACTTTTGTTAACAACTGGTCGTTCGGAAACGGTAGACTTATTAAACAAAATTGTTGATATGATAAGAATGCGTTCACCTTAATTTTGATGTAATTAAATTTAAGGTTATGCATCTATTACTGCGGCGCTATTTTAGGAACAATGAATATGTCATTGCTTTTTTTTTATTACTTAGTGTACATATTTGAATAGAATTACATAGGTATCACGGCGCATGTGGAGATTAGCACTATTTTATTCTCACAATATCCATTATCGAGTGTTGATTTTAAAAATATTCATGGCAAAAGGGGTTACAAATCTGTAACATAATGAAGCTTAGAAAAAAAAATTACTCATAGGTAAGTACATACTACATAATAATAGGCAAATAAGCAAAGCTGTCGTAAGTTGTAATGTAAGTTCTATTGCTTCGGGATATGAACAAAAGATCGTAAAAAATGGAACTCCATATTTAAAAAATGACATCTGTCAACTTTCGTCGAAAATGGAACTACACCACAAAGAGGTGGTAATAAATATCTGCTAAATTTTAAGTAGCAGTTATTTTTCAAAGACACCACGTAGTGTTGTCACCCCATATTTGGAACTGTGACTTTGACCCGTTATTTTTTATTGCATTAACGTCCTTGGATATTTGACGTGGCCATTTATATGCAAGTCGCATCTATCGTAATATTGTAATAACACTATTTAAGTGCAAGTTCTATTGAGCTTCCATATTAGGTTTACTTGTTAAAATGAGATCTAAGAAGATGGCGTCTTGATCCTCTAAATTTCGAGTATTTCAAAGTCTAACCGCCGCACTCAGAGTCGACTTTAATGATTACTTAGTTAAGTATAGATTTTTAAAACAAAACTGCCGCAATCAGACAAGTTTAATAAATTAATGCTAATTGGCATTTCACTAATTAAGTTACATCTCATTAAATGCCAATTAACATTAATTTACTAAACGTCTCTGATTGCGGCAATTTCGTTTTAAAAATCTATACTTAACTAAGTAATCATTAAAGTCGACTCTGAGTGCGGCGGTTAGACTTTTTTTAGAGCTGAGAGGATTAACTCTCGTTGGAACCCGGGGCAAAAAAGTAAACTGTTTGAAAATTAGGAGTATCAACAAGTGACAGTGTTAATTTTTACTAGAAAATAAAGAAATTTAAATAACATTTTATTGGAAAATGCATAATATGTAACGAATTTGACCAATGAATCAGAGTGAAATAGAAGACCGGTAGTCTTAATGAGTTAACTTGGATCAGATGGTAACATCTGTTTTGAAAAACAACAATTAGTCTGTTAATTAAGTAACTAGCTGTTCCCCGCGGTTTCGCCTGCGTTATTTTGGAGTTCCCGCGGGAATTCCGGGACAAGAAGTACCCTATGTCCTGCTCTGTACCCCTGAAAATGTGTATGCAAAATTTCACTATGATCGGTTGAACCGTTAAAGCGTGAAAGCGTAACAGACAGACTGAGTTACTTTCGCATTTATAGTATTATTAGGGATCTATAATTATGCACTAAAACGTTCAAGTACAATTCTATGAACGGTTCAATGAAACTTAAGTAAGTATAGCTTTTGAAAATGCCATAAATTGATTGTACGTGATCATTACAAAATTAGTCAAAACGGAGCACTTGTCAATATTAAACCGTATACAACACTTCCTTTATCGTCAATAATAAGGGATAGAAAAAAAAAGCACTTGTAAGAAGTTGTCAAAATGCTTGAGAGAAAAGTTGGCGCGCTTTTTTAAATTTCCAACGCTGCGTTCCGTGATGACTTTTTTGTAATTATTTGTTTTCTTCTGTTTTTTTAATTAGGTAAGTAACTATGAAAAAAGTTGAACAGTACCAGAAATCTCATCTTGCACTTCTATGTCAGACTGCTCGATAGCTACTGAATACTGTGGTAGAGTGCGTCAGGTCTTTTATACGGGCGTGGTTCGTAAGGCTGTGTACAACAAACACTTGCTTATTATTATTGAAAGTAATGCACAGTAATGATCATTGATACAGTGAAGTACACCCATAGCGTTACGATTAAATGGAGGCGACAGCAACGGGCTGAGGATATGGAGTTAACCGCCAAGATTACAGATATTTTTAATCTCTATGATGATTAGAGTTAGTATGTGTTAGCGAAGGTCTTGGAAGACCGCAAGTAGTTCTTATCATCTTTTACTTTATATCAAAAAGCTGTCGTGTATTTTCCTTCAAGTTTTCCGCTTTTTGCACCATCAATCCAAGAGTTTTTCGCTCGCCTCTTCTCTTTAGAATACTGCCTTCCGAGCGAGCGGTAAATTTAAAAAAAAAATTATAAATAATATTTCGACTGAATTCAAATGTTATGATGTAATTTTTTTTAGTTCTATTTCGCTTCCACTAATCATTTGCCATAATACTAATTCACTTTTTCTGCTGTTTTTCTTGTGCCATATCTGCAGTTGCTTAACTCTATATCTCCATACCACAGCGTATAAAAGCTGATCCGTTGGGCGGAGCAGGAAGCCTTTGCAAGAAAAAGGGCAAACAAAAAAAATGTCAAATTAAGCTCAACGCGTGATCGACATTTTTGTCAGTTCGACAAGATGAGAATTATTTTTGCTCTGTGCTTGATTACTTGGGCGGGAACAATGGCGGCTCGCTTGCTTGTCATCTTTTGTTATTTTTATGGTTAATCGAATAACATACAATTATTATTATAATATGTACTTATAAACAGAAAGGATTATTTTAGGAAAACTGAATTTTAATTATTAATTATTATTTTTTTTATTATTATTAAAATTATTATGTCCCATAAGAAATGCTGACATAAGATAAGTACTATAAATTAATAATAAACACATACAAATAAAATTGAAGTGTCTGTTTGTAATTCCAAATCAACAGCTTTTCACTAAATGTATATGAAAGTATATAGGTACCTACTTACATAAAAAAAAATTAAAAAAGTTACTTACTAAAATTTTTGTCTGCCTTTCTGTTTGTTCCGGCTAATCTCTGAAACGGCAGGATCGATTTTAACCGGTCGGTTATTGCTTATCGGCGTCCAATTTATGGATCTAGATTCCCAAAAATCTAGTGAACATAGAAGGTAACTACGTCACGTCAAAGTGCCCACTTTAATATTTCATCAGCCAATTTCATTCCGGTCGACCTTCCCAGCGCTCGCCTCGACGAACAGCCCCTCGGAGGTGTGATGTGGCCCCACTGTGAGTTTTAATATGCTACCGTTTCTTTTTTCTGCTTCGTCGTAGAAGATCACAAAAAATAAGGGCTGGCTATATTAAAAAATTACATATATTTACTAGCTATTCCCCGCGGTCTCACCCGCATTAATTTCAGAACTCCCGCGTGAACGCTGCATGGTTTAAAAAGTATCCTATGTCCTTGACAATGACCAATGTGTATGCAAAATTTTATGATGATTGGTTTAGTGGTTAAGTCGTGAAAATGTAATACACAAACAAGCATTCGCGATTATAATATTAAGGAAAACGATTTATTTATTGGCACACTGACTCCTTGTAAGCAAACCGTTTTTGTGGTAAAATTAATCAAGTTTCAAAAGTTTGTGTATCGGGGGATGTAGCGGCGAGCTTAGAGGCGATATCTGTGTGGGCTGTCGCTGCTGCGTGGGTGATACAATACCAACTAAAAGCGGCTACACACGGCCCTAAAATCAGAGGCGATATCGAGAGTAATGTTGTCACTTGCCAGGTCCCAAAACAGACAAGCCAGAAAAAAGGCCGGCTGGCCGGATTTAGGGTGTCCTCAATAATGTGAGTACGGCCTTTTTACTCAAATGTCCGGCCAAACTGACTGATCTGTCCGAATATAAGGTTTGGTGACCTGGCAACATCACCTCCAATATCGCCTCTGATTTTAAGGCCCACAGGCGTCTTTACCTATAGTGCAGGGTGTGCGTTGCACACGGGCGCAGCGGCCCTAGGGGGCGCCGAGCGCCGCTCGCTACGGAAATTTCTTCTTCAAAAATCTTCAAATAATAAAGTTTACTATCGATTGGGGAAAGACAAGTTGTGTTAACATGATGTGCTGTTCGTCTTGTACTTTGCACCCATTCCATTTTGACCGCGCGCTTACTAGGGGGCGCTAGGGTAATGGTTGCACACGGGCGCTACATGGGCTAGAGACGCCACTGTTAAGGCCGTCTGTAGCCGCTTTAAAATGTGGAACTCTCCCCCGCCGCTCACCACTCTGCACGTATGCACAAAGCCATACAACTGAATCGGGCATCTCATGGTTCGTTTTTCGGGGACTCACAGTAGCACCACTATTCGACATTCCGGTTGCTTGAACGTGCCCACCTACTTAAAACACTATACAATTAAGTATTAACAGAGGAATTAATGTCAGTTAGGCAAATTATTTGCTTTTGTTTCGCTCTAAACACCCTTCCACGAAAGAGACGCACTCAAATGATTATGAATGTAGTATATTATATTTTATACTAGTGCCCATTGTGGCTCGGACGAGATTTTTAATATATTCCGCGATAAACTGCATATTAATTGATATTATTATATTTCTTTTGTTTCGTTAATTATAATGATTACCTTTGCTTTACATTGAACGCCTCATTTAATTTGTCTATTGTTTCGAAAATAGCATACGGCCTTTTTAATTAGGTTATGTTTGGCGCAAAACGTATTCAGAATAAGCGAAAGGAATTTTAAAATCTGTAATTTTTTTTTATTGATAGCTTTGACCAGACGGCCATGCTTAAATTAAATTACAATTTAAAAAACAGTCTGTAATTTTTTTTTATTTGTTTTCAAAAGTCATGCAAATGACCAGTCATTCAAAACCAACGACCATATCGGATGGATTTAGAGATCTACACAATATACAAAATGCTTTGTCCTAAATGACTGACTGACAAGTGTTCTTTGAACGACGCAGGCATCCGATAAGAAAGGGTTTTTCGAAACTCTACCCCTAAGTCACCCCTCAGGGGTAGAGTGTCGGAAAATCCTCCGGAAAGGAGGGCAAAGTTTGTATGGAACAATTCCGCGGGAACTCCGAATTAGGGTGAAACCGCGCGGAACAGCTAATGGGTTAGATATATTTTCATTGATTCAGTGTAAACACAAATGCTCATCGCACAAAAT
Source organism: Zygaena filipendulae (assembly GCA_907165275.2). Lineage (NCBI taxonomy): Eukaryota > Metazoa > Arthropoda > Insecta > Lepidoptera > Zygaenidae > Zygaena > Zygaena filipendulae. Next base: position 4,471,226 of record OU015677.1, on the reverse strand, counting down.
AAATGTTCATAGTGACGCGGGAATCGAATCCGCGACCCTTGGCGCAGCTGTCAGGCTCTCGTAACTACTAGACTATAGTGGTGTTGTCAAAACGCAGCGCAAGCGCAACGAAAGCCAGCTATCGTGATTCATTCGTCTGACTGAATTCTGTATTCACATCACGCTATCCTCGAAACGGGGTGACCAGAGCATCATGTGGTAAGACTACACGACCGCGTATTGTGTATTTCGTACCTTAGCCTAGATTAGGTGCGGCAACATTCGGGGAATTTTCATTTGCAACTCTAAAATGAGGCGGTAATATCGCTGACATCGTAAAGAGGTTGAGAGCCTGTCCAGATGACGCGTTTTACGCGCGAGTCGAGAGTCCGACGCGTTGCAAGCGTTTTACACTCAAGAGCATCTGGATTCTGGACGGGATCTATGTGGCTCTAGTATCTCGGGAACTCGCGCGTTCTCGACTCGCGCGTAAAACGCCTCATCTGGACAGGCTTTAAGGTTCTAAGTTGGGGGTAATCTCTGAAACTATTGAATCAATTCTTAAAATTCATTCACATAAAGGAATCTACAATCTCCCTGATAGGATAGGATGGGATAGGATATTATAGGTACTAAGGATACCTACTATATTTTATCTTTACGTCTTTGTTGTCGTTGTCTGCGGTTTTTTTATAATATTTTTAATGTTTTAATGTCCTTCATGCAAATTGTTTATTTCATGAAACGTCTATAAATATAGTCTCTCTCTCTCTCTCTCAGTGTCTTTCATATGCGATCATTGATTTATGAATCGATTCTAAACAATGAAACCTTACTATACAGAAAGTGTTTGAGCGTTTGTTTGACCCTCGACTGCTATTAAGGCGCTGAACTGGGTTTGATTGAAAATCTGAATATAGCGCACTGATAAGGTTATCTATTGGCATACAGATAAAGTATTTGTCCCGTGACCAAATCACGTCACGAAGTTTCCAAGTCATAGTGAATCATCACTACATAGTATAAAACAAAGTCGCCTCCCGTTATCTGTCTGCCCCTATGTATGCTTGAACTTTAAAAGTACGCAACGGATTTTCATGCGGATTTCACCAATAGATAGAGTGATTCATTAGGAAGGTTTATATCTATATTTTATGCTGGAATTCCCGCGGGAACTTCGAAATTATGTATAATATAAGGAAAACAACTGTTAAAATTACCATCCTTTATTCAAATTATTGTTATCACAATTCCGCGCCACTCTCGAGAAATTTACAGTAACCTAATTTCTATATCATGACTTGTTTCTCTCCTGTTTTACCATTGGGTTTTGATGACGGTTGCACCGTATGGCCCTTGGATTTGATGGACGGCTGAACTGGTGAACGCTGCGCCGGGTTGATAGTAAGCCAACGGGGTTGCCAGCCACGGGTTTGCTAGTTTCAGTGTGGGAGCAAAGTGCAACGGAGCTAGAACAGATGGCTGGCCCAAAGCTGCCAGAACGGCCTTGTCGAACGCTTGATTGATAAGTTCCGATGATTTGGCAACACTATCGGTTTCGGTCTTCTTCTCCTCGGGGATTTCGGCTGTCTTCACAACAACAGCGTCGTCTTTCTCCTTTGCGTTTTCGGTTTTTGGTTCTTCAGCTGCTTTGACTAGAGGTGCTAAGAATCCTGGTGTGGCATAAACGATTGGAGATGGAACGAGAGGTGCGACTACTGGACTTGGCACGGCGGCGAATACAGGAGGAACTACACCCACTACGCCCACTGCGGATTTAGCCAGAATAGGAGCGTCTCTAGCGATCGCCCCGTCGATTTTAGCCTCGGCTGTCTTCAACGCGTCTAACGCTTGCCATTTCTTGTCCTCAGCAGACCAGAGAGCATCCAGAGTCTTCTCGTTTGTCGCTTCGTTGATTTCACCGACTTTCTGTTGTGCTTCTGCGGCGCTTATTTCCGCTTGCTCTCTGGCTTGGTCCGCGAGCAGGCGGGCCTGGTCTGCGGTGGCTCGAGCTTGATCTTCTATGTGACGAGCTTGGTCTTCTGCGTGGACTTTTGCGTCAATAAAAGCGGCTTGGACGTCGCCGGGGGAGATGGTTGCCACTGCCGCCGGTAGTGGGATGGCTGGGATCGCGGCTGGCAGTGGTGACAGCAGACCAACCGATGGTGCTGCTGCGGCGTAGGCCAGGACTGCGGCAGATAGGATCTGTTGAGATAAATTCAGTTATTAGTTTTCTATAAATCTGATGCACTCTTGTGTGTGCTCAATATAAGAAATTTTTTTCCCAAGAAATAATTTTGATAAGAAAATTGGGCTACTAAAATTTGTCTTGGCATTAAATTTTTATACTGTCAACCAAGTGAGTATATGAGATTGTGCGAGCACTTGAGTCTTGATCTTTGGCGAATGTTAATTTATTTGAGCGTAACAAGTTTACCCTGTCTTTCTGATAGGCCTAGGTCTTGTTGACATTTATCCGTTCAAGCGATAAAGCCTGCACTACCTACGTCGGGTGATGTAATCTTTTATACGTCTTTCACTATACCTTGGTTCGCCTTTCCTATATCTAATTCATTTTTGTTGCATTCATGCAATTCTCATATTATTATAAAGTAATTTAATAAAGTAATGGATATCCGTAATTATTTGACCTCGTCCTTAATTGTTTTTTTTTTGACTTAAAAATTTTAGCTAAGCCTAAACACTTCTAACAATATAAAATGTTTGAAAAAAAGCTTTATTTTTTTCATCTACCGCTACGGACAACTTTGCAGTCGCAATTAGTTTACTTCTAGTTTAATTGTAAAGCATTTGATCTCACTTTTACACATTATTTATCCTCGAATCGTTCATTATTTGTTTGACTAATTCTATTTGTTTAACTATTGTATCATAATATAATTTCAAGCGGTTATTAGACTAAGGTAAACCGCTTAAGTATTATATGAATATATTATTATCTAACTACTTTTAAATTCATAGCGAATCAATGTTATATTTACTGTCTCATTTTAATCGATGATTAAATTAACTAAACTGCGTAATTAAAGTATCTATCGATAGTTTTTATTTCGTTTTTCCGCTCCAGAGACAGACTAGAGATAATAACTTTTTGTTTTACATTAATCTCTACTGATAAAGAGAAAAACTTTGTTTGTTGATGGTAATCTCTAATTTAATAAAACTGATTCTAAAAATCCTTTCATTATAAATAGGATATTTTTTATCCCAACAAAGAGTTCCCGAAAGAGAGAGGAAATTCGTACGCAACAAAAAAAAAACTAAATACTGCGAGGCGAAATTCACTTGTTTCACGAATGTGCACTAAGATTAATATGAAGTCACACAGTTTTTTTTTTATTTCTGTCACAATTTATAAAACCCACTATTTTATATAATTACAATGAAATCTTTTAAAAAATATAGTGACTGACCAGAACTCTCATCTTGCAAGATGTGTAGATGGCTACTGATTGCCCTCATCTGGTTGCGTTCCGTTTTTATATTCCATCGTCATCATCATCTATAGTGTTTATTTACATTTATGTAGAGCATAAAACTGGCTGGATCCTGTTCTATATGCAGAAAAAAATATAAAAAGTCAACAGCCTGAGCCGCCCGCCCGTTGGCGGGAAGAATGCAGGAAGCGCGCGCTTTTTGACACATGCCTCCATTTTATCGATTCTCTGGTGTTATTTAAATAAAATAAAATCAGTATTTTTCATCGAAAACTGTTCGTGAATTGCATCATATGCAATTGCAATGTTGACGCCTTTTACAAAAACATGTTTCATTCGTTGGCTTTGTCTTTCATGTTTTAAGTTATTCAAACCTTGCAATTGATGCGTTTCAATATTTTATTTGATTGCAACTTTGAATTTATCTTATTTGGAATTGACAGTCAATTTTTACAATAATTTCGCCAGTCGACTTGAAACCATAAATATAAAAAATTAAATGAGTGCTCCATAAACATCTGTAAAGTAAATAAATATAGGTGGAAAAGCATTTCTCTTTTAAATAGATAATAATAATAATCCACTTCACAAAACACAGATCTACTTGATCCTACAATGAGCTAACCTAAGCTTGTGTCGGGGAAACCAAGCAAACGTGGTGTATACTACATATAATTACATATATACGATACTATAGATATGTAAACACGCCCAGACTGGAAAGTGGAACCCCGTGTTCATCACACAAAGTGCACCCCCACCGGGAATCGAACCCGGAACCTCTTGATTAGCGAAGTGCACGGTGACCTACTGCGCCAATCGGGTTGTCATAGTGGTCAATTTTGTGAAAAAATAACAGTTGTCATATTAGGCCCGCCGCCCATTGTGACTTTTTGTCGCCGTGACTTTCTGTCACTTATGAAAAATGTACTGAGGTCACCGTATTGTCACGTCACCATAATGAGCGCACTCAGTATAGTTTTCATTGCACTTGACTAAGTGACAGAAAGTCACGGCGACAAAAAGTCACAATGGGCGGCGGGCCTTACGAATTTTTTTTTACCTTTGTATTGTAAAGTGTTTGTTACGTGGTGTGTCTGTTCTTGCTGAATAAAGTTTATCTTATCTTTTCTTATCTTATCTTATCTTAAATATAAAAGACTGTTCCGTTTCCCGTGGTTTCACCCCTGTCAACATTGGAGTTCCCGCGGAAATTCCAGGTTACAAAGTACCCTATGGCCTTCTGTGTGCCCCTAACAACATGTATTCAAAATTTCATGATGATCGGTTGAGCATTCGCATTTAGGTACAGGTACATGGACATAATTATAAATATGAAACGCGCACACTTATCCAACGTGCATATTTCCTATTGTTAGCAAGTGGATGTAATATATTATGTATTATACACTAGCTGGGCCCCGCAGTTTCACCTGCGTGAGTTTCTTATTTATAAGAAGTAAGTTAGGCTACTAACTTCTTATAGCATCAGCTAATTAGCCATGAAAGTCCTCTCAAAATTGGTTCAGCCGTTTCGGAGTATCACCCGCATGAGATTCGGAGTTCTAGCAGAAACAATTTTTTTTTCTAAAATGTAAGTAGCCTAAGTTACTCCTTATAAAATCATCTTCCAGTGAAAATCCCGTTAAAATCGGTCCAGTCATTCCAGAGATTAGCCGGAACAAACATACAGGCAGACAAAAATTTTTGAAATTGATTTTTTTTATGTAAGTACCGTATATTATAGGACTTTCATATGCATTTAGTGACAAGCTGTTAATTAAAAACAGACACTTCAATTTTATTTATATGTCTAGATATATTTTGCAATGGTGGTAAAATTGTTTTCATATTCCTTGCTCTAGGTACGTTAATCGAGACGGTACAATATCGCAAAATGTCAACCAGTTTACATTTTTTTTCTGGTAATTGACAATTTAACGAGTTTAATGTTTAAACATTTATCATTCCTAAATGCAATAACTGCAAGGGCATGCCCTGCCTAGGAGGTACGTAAATACATGTAATTTGAAACGAGGGATATATTCAAGCTCTCGAAAATTCATGATTATAAATAAGCAGGGGCGCCGATTTTTAAAATTGCCGTAGGTGCTCCAGCTTTTTTAATGACATACCTAGCTACTGCCTACTTATATGTATTTTTGTTATTTAATAGACACAAGAAAATACAAGATATTTAGAAAAGATAATTTATTATATTACACAGCAGTTTGACATGTGCACCTGTGCGTGAGAGCGGCTAGGTTTGTTTCTAGGCGCGCGTATTACGTATATTATTTCGGTACCTACATTATTTAGATTTAGTTAAAAAATGAGAAAGAGAATTATTTTAGATATTCATAATCGTGGGTGCTCGGCACCCACTATTTACCTCTCGTGGGTGCTGGAGCACCCACGGAGTCGGCGCCGGGTATATGTAAGCAAAGATTGGACAGGTAGAGTGATTCCGGGGAATACGCATCCGGGATTTTTCAAAAATAATAGCCTATTAAAATTTAAATATTTATATAGCCAATAAATGGCAATAGCCTATTAAAATTTAAAAAATTTTTACAAAAAAAAATTATTCAATTATGACTAATTTTTTTTTTGTCTTGTAGATTAATAAAAAATATTGGACACGTATTTTTTCTTTTTTTACGTAATCAAAAAATAACGGTAATATATTGAGTTGAAATTTCGCGTGACGTCACTATTCTGACAGTTTGTATGGCGGTTTTAGCGGTTAGTGACGTCACGACCCCCTCACCCTAAACTTTAATGCACTCTATCTCTGTATATTTTAATTTATTTGAAAAAGCAAAAAATACGTGTCTATTGTTTTTTTATTTACTAACTGACGGACTAATTACAATTTTGATTTTCAAAAGTAGTCCATATCCCCATTGTATATGCAAAATTTCGTGGTGATCGGTTGAATCGTTTAGTCGTGAAAGCCTAACAAACAAACAAACTCACTTTCGCATTTATAATATTAGTAAGTATTAATAAAATACTACAACTTTTTTGCGATATCACCCTATCTGTTTTTGTTAAAAATATTCAATGTACAGAATAGCGGATTATACTAGTTTTAGTATTTTCGAAAATAAAAATATTTTTTTATAATAGTTTAGTACGACAAAATATTTAGGTAATTATATATTGAAAATCGTATACCTACGAAAACGATCCACCTCAAATGCCAACATTGTAATCGGAGGGCTTAAACTGTACCATTGATCATTATCGGAACAAGTTATGACAAGGGGTAACCCCCTTACTTGAACTTAATTAAAATCTAATTTAATTATATTGTGTCCTTGTTTAGATGTTATTTTTTCCTGTGGTCACTGTACTGCCCTGAGCTTAACTAAATCTCATCAGCCGAAAGAAAAACAACATACTTAAGGGACCATCCGACGAAGAGTGACATTGTGTGACAAGGGGTGACAACAAGCATCTTGACGTTACATTTCAAAATCATAATAGGCACATGGCACATCTAAGTGTTAAAATGTCCAATTAAAACTATAAACGAAAAACTTAAAAATACTTATTTCCCACTCTATCTGTATGTGTATAAAGTTTATATTGTTCTGTTGGCGAACTAAGGTTTAAATTGTTTTGTGTCGTAACTGCTGTTCAATGTCATAATACAATTTCTAGATGAAATTCTATCAGTTTAAAAAACAATAGTAATTTCAAATAAATAATTTCATTTTTTATCAAGTTTCCCAAAAGTTGATTTTTAAATTTTAGACCTTCTATTTAATGATAAATACAAAAAAAAACGTTAAATAACTTCTTAGAACCATCGTTTATTGTGATAATGAATAATTATTATTTTCTTTTATTCTTTGAAACGTAAAAGTTAAAGGTCAATGTACAGTTTAGGTTTAAATACTTTAGTATTAGAGAATATTTTCTATGTATCCGTTGATCCGGGCACAGTTTGGTGCAGTTTTGAAGTTTCTTCTGACAAAGTATTTTTTGATTGGTTGCATTTTGTTGAACTTTCCGTATTCACACCGATCGTCTCTTGTGCTTTCGATTCGTCGGTGACACTTGCTGTTTTCACTGTGACTTCAGTTTTCTCTGAAGAATCAGGTGCATCAACTTTATTGGTTTCTCTTTCCACAGGAGAAGTTTCGGTATCAGTTGTACTCTTAACCAAAGGGGCACCTATTCCAGGTGTATTGTATGAATACGCCAAACCTGGAAATGGAGATAAAAATGCGTCGACTGTTAACTTTGGTGATATGGTGATAGGTTCAGCTGATATAGAAGGGTCTTTTGCGATAGCTTCATTAACTTGAGCTGCAACTGTCTTCCAAGCCTCTACCACTTGCCGTTTCTGCTCTTCGAGAAACAAGAAAGCTTCTAATGCCTTTTCGTTGGTATGTTCATTGATCCCATCAACTTTCTCATTTGCTTTCTTAAATTCAAGTTTGGCTTGCTCATTAGCTTGCTCAGCGAGAAGGCGAGTTTGGTCAGCGATAAGACGGGCTTCGTCTGCGGCAGCTCGGGCTTGATCCTCGATAAGACGAACTCTGTCTTCTGCTTGAACTTTAGCGTCGATGAATGCTGCTTGAATGTCTCCTGGAGAGATGGTCGCTACGGCAGCAGGGAGAACGAAAGCACCTGAAACTTCATTTGCTTCCTTAACGTTTAGTTGCGGTTGTTCTTTAGCTTGTTCAGCGAGGAAGCGGGTTTGGTCGGCTATAAGGCGGGCTTGGTCTGCGGCAGCTCGGGCCTGGTCTTCGATGAGACGAAGACGGTTTTCCGCTTGAACTTTAGCGTCGATGAATGCTGCTTGAATGTCCCCTGGAGAGATGGTTGCTACGGCAGCAGGGAGAACGAAGGCACCCGAAACTTCATTTGCTTCCTTAACTTTTAGTTGCGGTTGTTCTTTAGCTTGCTCAGCGAGGAAGCGGGTTTGGTCGGCTATAAGGCGGGCTTGGTCTGCGGCAGCTCGGGCCTGGTCTTCGATGAGACGAAGACGGTTTTCCGCTTGAACTTTAGCGTCGATAAATGCTGCTTGAATGTCCCCTGGAGAGATGGTTGCTACATCATTAGGTGGAACGAAGACGCCTGAAACCTCATTTGTTGCCTTTGCTTTTAATTGGGGCTGTTCTTGTGCTTGCTCAGAGAGGAAGCGGGTTTGGTCAGCTGTGAGACGGGCTTGGTCTGCGGCAGCTCGGGCTTGGTCCTCGAGAAGATGAAGACGGTTTTCCGCCTGAACTTTAGCGTCGATGAATGCTGCTTGAATGTCCCCTGGAGAGATGGTTGCTACATCAGTAGGTGTAACGAAGGCGCCTGAAACCTCATTTGTTGCCTTTGCTTTTAATTGGGGCTGTTCTTGTGCTTGCTCGGCGAGGAAGCGGGTTTGGTCAGCTGTGAGACGGGCTTGGTCTGCGGCAGCTCGGGCTTGGTCCTCGAGAAGACGAACTTGGTCTTCCGCTTGAACTTTAGCGTCGATGAATGCAGCTTGAATGTCTCCTGAAGGGATGGTCGCCACGGCAGCCGGAAAGACGAAGGCACCTGGGACCAGTACTGGGGGTGTGAGTAGACCAATAGATGGCGCTGCTGAGGCGAAAGCCAGCACGGTAGCGGAAAGTATCTGTGGAGAGAAATGCCTTTGAATTAAATATATCTTAATATATATTAATACTAAATTTATTAAGTTATTCGAAAGCTTTGCAACCATGAATAAATAATACATAAAATTTAGTTTCTGTGTCATGTTATTGTTATTAAAGGGGCCGTTCGATTAAGTATTACGTAAGCAGATTTTTTGTACTTTTCCCCTTACCCCTCGTCAACAAAGGTAAGCAAAGATCGCACCCCTCCCCCAGGCTTACGTAAACATTGGTACCTACATATATTTTTGAAACTGCTCTGGTTTCTTTACCAATTCATGAAATCCGAAAAGTAAATTAATATTGCTGACGTAATCACCATCCAAAACCAACCCCTATAACCAAAAATATGCAAAGCAAAGATCCCTCCGTCCCCCTTTAGTGCTTACGTAATACTTTAGCGGCCCTGAGATTATTATTATATTATTATTAAAATAGAAAACACAAAACTAACCAATAGTCTCATCTTGCGAATCCCGATATCAACTGATAGCCTTCATGTTACTACATGCCGTTTTATATACTACGTTTACATTGTAGAAATGTCAACTGGCTGGTCCCTTTTTGTTCTTGTGTGCGTTTTAAAATTAAAAAGTCTAAAGTCACCGCATTGAGAGCGGGAAGGGTGAACGCCATTTTGCTTTTGTTTTTTTTTTACAACACTAGCCTGACGTGGGAATTTGATCTTGTGTCCGCTTCTTTCCTCCATTCGATTTAATATACCTATTGTAACTATATTATTATTTATTGCTTTTGATTAAGGTCCATTGAATCGCCTCAAGATGGATAATATTTGCAAATATAATATGTTATATATAATACTGTATAGTTATTGAGAGTTAACACAAAAAACAACTCGGTTTTCATACCACACAGTAGAGCTAGAGTTTTCATTCAAACTCGCAAACTCAGACCCCTTAAGGTCTGTCTTCACTTGAAATAGTAGAATGAATAGGAAATAAGATTTTAAAATAAATTATAGATCAGGGGATCAGTGGCAACCTCAAACATTTGAGGGGACGAATGGGCACAGGGTGCTAATTTCAGGGGACCAGTGCGTCCGCCCCCAAATTAACTGGCAGACGTGATGCGTGTGATATTTTTTTTGCCTACACACATAAAACAAACTATAACCTCGATTCATATTGTAACTTGCGTCGCTAATCGTTAAACAACCTCTTTATTATTCAAATAAAACGCTGCTGGCTGAAAACAAATCTCTAAATCCATGAAGAAAAAAAACAAAGAAGCGCCGTGTCGAGACCGAAATGAGAACACTTTCCGTTGAACTTGAACCTGTGTGTTGAACTGTGGATGGAACAGGTTGGGCGATCGGTCGCTCGATCGATCACGCTAACGACCTCAATGCACGCGTCAATGACTCACGCTTTTGGTGGATGCGTGTGAAGGGCTGTTGAAACCGACGCGGATATCGCTTAGCTATAAAGCTGTAAATACTCAGTGAAATGGCTTATAATTTTTACAACTCCACTTACAGGTGAACTTATTCCTTAGTCCAAGATGAACTATCAACTTTGTAGAACATCTCAACAAAATTTCCCAAAAGTTGAATTTAAATGCTTTTTAGTGTCCTAATTTGCCATTAACATAAAAAGGAGCGGGTTGTGTCAGAGATATAGTCATACGTTACAACCGTAAGGTGACAAAGAGTGAAGAAATACGATGCGTTACATTTTTGCATGCATTATGTAACGCATCCGGGACTGAACGGACGTCAAGGACTATACAAGCTTTATCCTCCAATTTCGCAAACCATTTTTCAACCACTCGCTGGTATCCAATTGAGACGAAAATTGGCATAAGTAATGATAAGTTTGGTGACATTGAAATATGATGGTACCATCGAGCTGATCTGATGATATGGCAAATGGTGGGATAGTTGAATAAGAGCTAGTTTCAAAAATGTATATTAATGTAATATTTATTAGCAGAAATAGTTGACTTGGGGCCCTGTACAATTCTCAGTAGCGTCAGTTGGAACTTCGCCGCTTCAAATGTCAAACTAGACATCAGTTTGAACCTGTCATTATAATTGAGCGTGTATGTTGCACACGGATGCAGATACAATGTAGTGCAGGTGCAACTTTGTAAAAATGCATTAAAATTAAATATTAACTTCACTTTTAACCAAAGAATACAGAATGATAAAAAAGCGACACTCTTCGCCTCCCACCAATGTCATGCCTGTTTTTTTTAATATTTCAACTTTTTATTTTATTTATGTCCCCCGCGATTTCATCCGCGGTAATTTCAGAGTTCCCGCGGGAATTCCGGGATAAAAAGTACCCTATGTCCTTCTCTGTACCCCTGACAACGTGCATGCCAAATTTCATACAAATCCGTTCAGTCGTTTTTGCGTGATTGAGTAAACGTATGCGAGGATAAGAGCTCGAAAGCGCATTTTCATCAGACTTGCTTCAAATTTATCGTCACTGCTCAGCTCCTATGTGTCTTAGCTTTATGATATATAGCCTATAACCTGCCTAGGAGTATGGACTACAATCGTACCAAGTTTGGTTAAAATCCCTTCAGTAGTTTTTTTACCCTGCGTGCACATACAGACAGACAAATAGACAGACAGACAGACAGACGGACAGACATAAATTTTACTGATTGCATTTTTGGAATCAGTATCGATCACCATTCATCCTCCAATATTAATTTTGAATATATATTCAATGTACAGAATTGACCTCTCTACAGTTTTATTATAAGTATAGATGTTCTCCAACAATGAGTACAATGCTTATAAAATAAATTCATGTATATAATAATATGCTATAATAGCCTCATTAATAATGGGCATGTGGACTAATTTTTATTTTTTAGTCCGTCTTGTAAATTATTAAAAAATATTGGACACGTATTTTTTCTTTTTTTACGTAATCTAAAAATAACGGCGATATATTGAGTTGAAATTTCGCGTGACGTCACTATTCTGACAGTTTGTATGGCGGTTTTGCGGTTAGTGACGTCACGACCTCCTTATCCTAAACTTTGATGCGCTTTATCTCTGTATATTTTAATTTATTTAAAAAATCAAAAAATACGTGTCTATTGTTTTTTTATTTTCTAACTGACGGACTAATTAGAATTTTGATTTTCAAAAGTAGTCCACATCCCTATTATTCTAACCAAAAGAGAATTTTTGGTGAGAACCGAAGCCATCGGTGCTGTCGTTTGTTTTGTTTCAAAATATTTATTAAAAGTGAATTTTGCTCGTGTCACAGTGCTTGTTTTATTGTCTCGAGCGAATATTCCTTTTGTCTCCACTAAAAATTAATGAACTGGGAGAGTTTCTTGGTATTTAGATCAAGCATTCAGGGCTTGTGTTTTCTACTCTTATCTATGTCTGTATTACGTACTCTTCCCAGATCACAATATTAGATTATGCTTTGTTATGGAGTTGCGTAATTGAAAGACAAACACACGCGACTCTGTTATCATTAGTGGCTGTTTTAAAAAAATAATTATAGCTATTAAAGTCTGCTCGCTGTAAGTCAAAAGGCAGGCTCTGATGACTTACTTTGAATTAATAAATGAAAGAAAGCCTAATAATAATAATGTTTGGACATTATCACACGGCGCCATCTCGGCTACCGTACGGAAAAACAAAGCAACTGACATTTTTTTCATAATGAGTTATTTTGTATTTTTGGTACTTTTCACATTGCTTTTCACGCGTCACGATCCTACATTACAACCACCAATAAAACTTTAATCTTAGAGAAATTAAAATTATGAAAAAGAATATGGAAGATTTGTTTTAAATAAAGCGATTTCCGGTTTTTTGCTTCTCCTGTTAAATTTATTTCGCTGCAATTACTTTGTTTTACCGTAGGAAAGCCGACCTGTGGAGCTAGGATGCGCAACATGATAAAATTTTATCGAGCCATTTTATCGATTCTCGTCGACATAATATATCGTTTTGTCTACCAGTGGTAAAAATGTTTAACCGAATCTAGTCTTAACTCAATACCCCACTACTGCACTTTTTTGCTTGGACGCCCACAAATATTTGTCGTGTCGACAATTTTATCTTTCGTTCGATAAACATATCATGTTGCACATCCTAGCTCCGCTGGTCCCAAATTAAGCGAACCTTGTACTAAAAGGGTACCGGATAAAACATGAATGTTCATTAAATAATGTTTTCCCTGATGAGAGGATCGAACCCGCGACACTCGGCGCTGCAGGCAGATCCACTAACCACTACACCAATGGCGCTGTCAATGTCCCGAAACAAAGACTTCCCGTTCACTCATTAAAGTTCATAACAGCTTGATACAAAACTTTTTCTAATCAAGCGAGCGCCTAGCCCAGTAGTTGTTATAATTGTTCGCATCTCAGCGAGATAAATTGTCTTGTTTTCAAGACTAGGCGCTTATTAAAAAAAAAATTTACTTCTTATAGAAATTTAGTTACCTATCAGCGTCTTTTTTTATCAATGTTTGTCTCTGAAACAGTTGTACCGATTTTAACGAGACTTTCATTGGCAGATGGCTGATTTGAAAAGGAGTAAAAAAAAATTTAGGCTACCTACTTTTATATTAGAAAAAAATAGTTCCTGCGGGAATTCCGAAACTCACGCGGGTGAAACCGCGGGGCACAGTCGGTGACTAAGTAGAAACGTTACCAAATCGCGTTATTCGTTACGAATGTTAATGAATGTTTTTGGGCTTGATAATAGTTGTGTACAAAAATCACTCGGCGATACTGGTGTTCATTTTGTTTCCGTTCCTACTAAACTGATTTGATGTCCCTTCTATCTGTTCTGTGGATATATCCCTCTCATAACCTCCCAACCTGCCCCCCTAGCCAAATTGACATTCTACAATCGTTAACGCATAGAAAACTTAGGTACGAATGATCATGTCACTCGGTCAGCCAATCAAAACTCTAGTTTTCACGCGGTCACGCAAAAGTAAAGTTTTCATTGGCTGACCGAGTGACATGACGATTCGTTACCGCCGCACTCAGAGTCGACTTTAATGATTACTTAGTTAAGTATAGATTTTTAAAATAAAACTGCCGCAACCAGACAAATTTGATAAATTAATGTTAATTGGCATTTAACTAATTAAGTTACATCTCATTAAATGCCAATTAACATTAATTTACTGAACGTCTCTGATTGCGGCAGTTTTGTTTTAAAAATCTATACTTATCTATGTTTCTTAAGATTAGGCACTGTTGATGTTTGTTTCTTTTTCTTGTGTGTTGTGCTGAAATAAATGTATTTTCTTCTTCTTCTTCTTAATCATTAAAGTCGACTCTGAGTGCGGCGGTTAGTTTTCTATGCGTTAACGATTGTAGAATGTCAATTTGGCTAGGGGGGCTGTGTAGTACCTCCAATTTACTTGACGACGTTATCGCGTCGCGCGTCGTTATGAAAGAGGCTCTTGAGTCGTGGTGGCTCATTCATCATAATCAGTGCGATTCGATTGGCTCACACGCTGTGTCCACGAGGCCTTGTTGGAAACGGTTTTCTAAGAAGCAGTGCTACCAGATTCGCATATTTATAAATGGACATAGATAAGCAATAACATGTTAACCCACAAAATTAAGTTATTGATACAGAACGATTTATTGAGAGTTAGCGAACGTTTTTTAATTATATGTTTACCTTATTACATTTTTTAAGTATGTACCTAAATAAATGTTGAATATAAAAAATGTTGACAGAAAATGGCGCTATAATTTTAAAACACGATTTTTTCAAAATTTCTCCAGTGTGGTTTAACACACTATTGCTTATCTATGTCCAAATGTGTAGTAGGTACCATAATGTAGAGTGTTCTTCTCTTTATTGAGGACTAGCTGTTCCCCGGTGGTTTTTTGGTTGGAAACTCCCTCGGGAGCTCCAAAAAGTCTTCTGTCACAGTCGGGAATAGCGTAGCTTTTTATGGCTGAAAGATTTTTTTCTTAATCGTTTCAGTAGTTACAGATATCTAACCGAAATAAACTTACAAACATTAACTCTTTATTAGACTTGTTTGGTACATAATGCATTAAGTCAGCGTCAAGTTGCAATAAAGACATTCTGCAATCGTTAAATCGCTGCACTTCAAAGGCACTATTCAACTCTAAGGGGCTATCCACAGTAATAGGGATGTGGACTACTTTTGAAAATCAAAATTCTAATTAGTCCGTCAGTTAGAAAATAAAAAAACAATAGATACATATTTTTTGCTTTTTCAAATAAATTAAAATATACAAAGATAAAGCGCATTAAAGTTTAGGGTGAGGAGGTCGTGACGATATCTATTGTATAAAATTACTTATTATATCTTACGTGTTTATATTTTCTTTACCACTTAAATACATTAAATACTTTCCCATATTATATAACTTTACCATTGCTGTTTCTAATATTAGACTACTGTGAATATACATATATTTAGAATATTTATTATGTAGGTTTATTATGTAAGTAACAAAAAAAAACAGTGGAATGTGTACGTGTAGACTGTGACATATTATGTATAATCTTATATTTGTGAACCTCCGGTCCTGACTGAAAATCAGCGCTAGGAGTGCCCGGCGCCCGCACTCATAGCAACATGCTGAGGCAGTGACCGTTTTGGTCATGGGGACGCACCACGCAAACATCATTTGTTCTCATAATATTGTCATATATATAACTATACACCTTTTTTTGTTAAATCATGTTTGTATAAAATAATTGTAATTGTGTTGTCTCTGTGTCCAAATAAATGCCTTTTCTTTCTTCTTTCTTTCTTTCTTTCAAAACCGCCATACAAACTGTCAGAATAGTGACGTCACGCGAAAATTCAACTCAATATATCGCCGTTATTTTTTGATTACGTAAAAAAAGAAAAAATACGTGTCCAATATTTTTTAATAATCTACAAGACGGACTAAAAAATAAAAATTAGTCCACATGCCCATTATGATTATTGTATAATTATCGTGTAAAATATCGATTTTTTTTTATATGTGTATTATATCACCTATTGTTACTTGTATGTACATATGGCATATGTATGTGTATAAAGTTGTATTATATTTAGGATATCTAAGTAAAGGCGTTGTATTATCCTTATATAGTATATAGCTAGGTATTACGTTGTGCACCCAGCACCCGCTTCTAGTTTCTATTTACAGCTCTCTATCAACTTAAGGTTGCCTTGAAAAGATTGCCTCTAGCAATAAGGCCGCCTTTTGCTCTGTATTTACTTTTTATCTGTCTTAGTTTTTATTTTCTCTTCTGGGGCAATAAAGCATATTTGATTTGATTGATTTTGAAAGATTTTGTACAAAGCTCGCAGTAAGCTGTTCACCAATGGTTTCACTCGCGCTGATTTTAGAATTCTCGTGGGAATTCCGAAATAAAGAGTACCCTATGTCACATACGAACACTGTATGTGAAATAATTATTAAAATGGGTTCAGTAAGTTTTGAGTTTATCCATTACAAACAAACAAAAATCAAATCTTTTGTCTCTATAATATTAGTGTAGAAGTATATTTTGCTCTGAGCGCATGATAATATTATTTACAGTTATCAAATCTCTGGGCTAGCTGGTTAATGGTAATGGTTACGCAAGCTATGGGCTTCTTAGCTAGCCACAAAGACTGTTGTGACCACAGAACAAAAGTAACAGATAGAAGGGACATCACCTTAGTCTAGTATGAAAACAGATGAAAACCAGTGTCGCCGGGTGATTTCCGCCACACAAAACTATTCATCGCGCACTAAAACATTCATTAACGTAAAGCAATGTATTAAACGCTTTATGGTTATGTTTTTACTTAGTCACTGTTTTCAAAATTCACAGTTTTGGGAATATTGTGGTAAATATACCTGGGATGGCAGCAATAGTACATTGTTATCCTAGGGGTGAAAGTAACTCTTTCTCCCGAGGATAACACTGTGCTTTTCATTACGAATGCAAGGAAAGTCAAAATAAAAATAGGAATTAGCTAAAGAAAAAATGAGTGAAGATCGGATAGTCGCTTGACACTTTCCCACCTATTTCTTTTTCTTTGGCCGGCTAGCTATTCAGCCAGAATTTTTATTTACATTGTGGCGACCTAAAAAAAATATTTTCTTTAATTATTAAATATTAATTAAAGAAAATAAAAAATAAAAATAGGAATCAGCTAAAGAAATAATGAGTGAATTTTATTTTAATTAATACCTACTTAAACTTTACGTTATTTCAATTTTACATCGCGCTGGCTGTATAGAAAGTTGGAACATGGTTCAATAGAAATATGAAAATAGACCTAGTTTTTTTTTTAATAATTTGACAGTTGTCAGTTGAAAGCGATTCTCCCTAGGGCTGAAAAGGGTTACTTTCAACCCGCTTCTCAGGCAACTTCAGACCTACTTTCCGAGTATGAGTAATGAAAAAGAAGTTTTGAGCACGTTAGAGCATTTGCTCCGCCTACATGTCCTCTCCAGTTAATTTATTTGCTCTGTGACTGTGACGTAACATGGCGTTTTATTAGTTCGCCGGGGGGCGCAATCAGTGGTATAGCGCTCTTATAACGCAGGTTCTCTAACTCATATCGGCCGCCATTTGATTTTCAACATTTTCTGTGGCTCCCAAAATGTATTTTGACTCACTATTTGGTGCGATCTTTAATACGAGCTAGAGCAAACTCGAGTAATTTATTAATTATATAATTATTAATTTGCCGTTTCCCTTGTGGTTCCACGTGGATTTCGGAATTTCCTTGGGAGCTCTGATTTCTAGGATAACAGGATCCTTTATTAGGGATAGATACAGCAGCTTCAGCTGCTCGCAGAGAGTGCCAGATGAAAGATGGTCTAAGATTATCACTAAATAGTGGCCAATAAGCGAAAAACGTCGAGCAGGCAGACCATATAAACGGTGGAGCGACGACATAATCACCGTTGCTGGAAAAACGTGAAGCAGGCCAGCACAAAATAGAGAGGAATGGAACCGTCTGGAGGAGGCTTTCACCGCCAGAAGCGGTCCTCGCACTGAAAACTAAAAATCTAAAAAAAAAAATACTAACATAAAGCTTTATTATTATTACTATACTGCAGCTTCCTAATCAGAGAAAGAATTTTTAGAATCGGTTTAGTAATTTCTGGTTCAGGCTCGATTCAAATTATAAAGTTTTATAAATATTAGCATAGTTTAGTAGGTACCTAAATACCAACAGAGTCATAAGCTACAACACCATATATCTGAGTTTTATTTTTTATCTAATAATGCACCATAGTCAGTCCGTTACGCTTTACTCGGATTTACCCAGTGCGGATATGTGTCCGGGGAATATCCGAGCGAAGTATCGGTACACAGGCTGGATTTTATTTCCCGATTTTGTCACGTTTTACAGATTTTCAGGCGGCAAACTTTGTTTCAACTCTATTTTTTTTTCGCAATTTATAAGCCCGTGTTTAATGACACGGCAGCCATTACAAAACGCAGAGTCAAAGGGATACCCGTGCTTATAAAATTCGCGATGAATAATAATTTAGAGATGTTTACATTTCTGGTATAGATAGAACATCACCTTAACACAATTATTTTGAACAGCTCAAGTTGCGTTACAAATATTAAAATTAATACGAATTGCGTAATGAATTTTAAAAAAATCTCGAATTGACACATAAATGGAATGGTTTGGTAAAGCATACGCATATTTAATTTAGTCGAAACGAGTAAAGATAGTCTTGCAACGCAATATTTCTTTTATTTAACAATTTTTAATGGAAAATGTCATAATATAAAATGGAAGTCCTGCGTCCTCATTTTTTAAGTTCGAGTTAGCTATAAGACTTAATTTTAGTCGTTAAGATGCTATGTCTACGAATATTAAACCCATTGGTTAACTGTCAGAGAATGCCGCAAGGCATTAAGTTCGCCATTTGTACCTTTTTGTGCAAGAAGTAATAAATAAATAAATATTATCAATGTGAAAGTTAGTGAGAAAATGTTTGTATGTTTGTTACATAGTCACGCATAAACTGCTGAACGGATTTGCATTAATAAACAACTTAATATATTCTGGATTAACAACATGGAGTACTTTTTATCCCGGATAGTCAATTAAGATACCTCATAATAGTCATAATAGACTTCATATTTTTTCATTATAAACCTATGTTGTTTCGAATTATTACTGAAAATAAATAGGTATAAACGGCAATAAACCAGGTTGATTTAAAAACAATATAAAAATAAATGTGCTTATCATATAAGGAGTGCCCAAATTTAGGTTTATAAGAGAGTATAAGTAAATGTTTAGGTAATCCGGGTAAATTTAAGGTTCAAAAATTTTTTTTTTAATGAGGTACAGAGAAACTAGACATAGAATAAAAAGTAGCCAATTATCGTCTTCCTCAACTCTATTTATATAGGTAATCTGAATAATCTGAATTAAATTATCATAAGTAATTTAGTTTTTAAAAATAACAGTGTAATTACTGTATTTTTCCTTTATCGTAATATCCGCTTCCTAATCAAACAGTGGCTGCCTGATTGGTGCTACCGAACTCAAACTATTTTTTTTATTACAAAGGACAGTGGCAAACACACATACAGCCAGACAGACCAGTAGCAATATGTTTGAACGATTTTGTTATTGTCTAATTAAAACCCTGAAGGTTATTTATAGCTGCCGTTCTAAATCCGTGATCTGGTTTTTTTTTTCTCTATACGTATTCAAAAGAATTCGCGTTCAAGGCCCTAATATCGATATATCGTGTACTTCCGCTTTTAAGTGACTAATGACTTTTATTTGCGAATAAAAACAAAACCTACTTAAGTATATTAATTAGATTTTTTTTATTTTCTAAATATGCAGAATACTTATTTATAAAACTAGAGAGGTTCTTTGTAGTTGTAATACCTCGGAATTCGATAAAAGTAATCGAAAACACATTTTTTTAACATGTCTCGGTATGATTATTACTTGGAATTTAACTAATTATACCATTTTTATGTCTATTCGTCCAACCGTGTGAATTGGGACACGGTAATTGCTATTGTGAGTGATACTCGTTGAGAAGGTTACTTGCTTGGAGTGTGCTTTGAAAGCGGTTTTGCTTGTTTTTCATTGTTCAATTCTATGATGACTTAATCAATATCTTTTGGTACCGCAAAGAAAACAAAAGACAACAACAAAATATGATAAATATAAAATTACTATATTCATTTATTCACACACATCCTCACCTGTATTGCCTGTTGGTATTTTTTTTTTAAATATACATTAATTTAAATAAGGTACATTTGAAACAATCATTTGAGTATTTGACTTTTTTTGGTAATTTTATAAATAATACTATCACAGTTTAGTAGTGCGCGAGTCCGTGGGAGTAGCCGTAGCCGAGGTGGCCGCCGTGGGCGAGCAGGGGCGCGGCGTGGAGGAAGGGCGCGGGATGCGACTGCGACAGCGATTGGGAGACGATGGTGTTGCTGCCGGCGTAGGCAGCGGGAGCGTAGGCGGCGGGAGCGTAGGCGGCGTGGGCCCCGTGGAGTAGGGCTCCGTGACCGGCGTAGGCGCCGTAGGCTGCGGGGGCGGCTAGGACAGGGGCGGCGTGGCCAACCAACTGCTTAGCGAGCACGGGGGCGACACCAGCGGCCTGACCGTCCAGGGTTGCCTCGGCGGTCTTCACAGCGTCGAGCGCCTGCCATGAGTGGTCCTCAGCGGCGTTGATGGCCTGGCCGTGGAGCTCGGCGGCTTGGTCGTGGTTTTCGCGCACCGCGTCGACGGCGGCACGGGCGTGGTCGGTGGCGTCAACGTGGGCTTCGATGGCAGCGCCCTGCAGGTCACCAGGTGAGATGGTGGGCAGAGCCGGGGCGTGCGCGTAGGCTAGGTGGCCACCATGGGCGTAACCCAAAGCAGCGTGGCCTAAGTAGCCATGGCCGAGGAGGCCGGAGGGCGCGGCTGCGGCGCAGGCAAGGACGGCGGCGGCAATCTGTGGAAGAAAGCATTTTTTTTTTATTTCGTACACTTTAATATCATCCAATCGATAATATTATATCCGATGCGGTCACAACACTATAAGAAAAACCATAGACTAAAATATGAGAGCGATCGAACGAGCACAGAACACTGATTGAATTTGATTAGCATTATTTTTAATTTCTTTATACAATCACTTATCACTTTGTTTCGAGCACAATGTTTTACCTATATTATTTAATCATATTTATTGTTTAGATTATTGTTTTCAACTAACCAGAAATCTCATCGTGCACTTCTGTTGTAGACTACGCGAGGGCTACTGATTGCTCTCATTTGGTTGCGGACGGTTTTTATAGTCGGCGTCGCACCAGACTGAGGTGGTGTGAAACGGAACGCGCGTGAAAAAAGTAAGCGGTCGCTCTCAAGGGCGGGAAGGGTGGCCAGGAAGCGCGGCAATTTTGACATATACGAATAGATTTATAATGTGTTCGAATATTTTTCGAATTTGATAACCTTGCCGCGTTCAGTGGTCAGCCGTTTGCGCGTTCACAATTTAAATTCCTTATACATTTTATTAATAGGCAAAGGAAACAGTTTATACGGCCATTTGAAAATCTATGGTGTTAATTTGCATTCGTCGTGTATTTAGTAATTAAATGTTACTAGGGCAATGTTAATAAGTATGTTTACATCCAGTAAGCATGTGAGATTGTGTCCGTTTTCAGAATAAATTTGCATCAGTGATGACTATCATGTGTTTCGTGTACTAACATTCATGCTCTGGTATCGCAGATGACTCGGTTCTCACAGGTGTTGTTAACGACCGACCGATATACATATCTACTATCTACATATTTTTATTTACCTAAATAGGTATCTTACAAGCCCGTAACATTTAAATTCCTTTGCGTGCCTTATAGTTTTTTGAAATGCTTAGGTATGCGGAGACAGCGGCAAATAAGAAGCGTACGTTCAAATTCGAGTTTTGAAACTTATGTTTTTTACTTCTAAGTGACGTTTGTTCTATTTTTAATCGAAATTATTTCATTTATCCCTGGCCAAAAATAAAATCGATAAGTAATCTTGCTTATGATAAAAATAACTAAACTTATCTGACCAATTGGATTTGATAGTTTGGCAAAGCATAATCAAAATAAAAAAGGTAGATTTTAGAAATGTCATAACTTTGCGAAATAGTTCACTTCAGCTTGCATTTTGTTCGACCCAACATGAGTGAATTACACAATAGAATTTTAAAAAAAAGCAACAAAACGATTGTTGAAATTTAATTGCTCAAAAGTAAAAAAATTATAGGTATATACGATTTAAAAAAAAAACCAAATTATGAAAGTAGGTACCTACCTATTAATCGAAAAAAATTTAAAATAAATATATTGGGCTGATGCATAGTTGCGGTTAAGCAACAATTAAAATTATTAGAAACTATCTGTTTTATGCGATGCGCGTCGTACCTAACACAGACAGACAGAAATTAAAAAAATCAATCGTTTTGAATTTTATATTGGTCATATTAAGTTTTACTGCATTGATATCTTAAAAATATTTTAAGTACTAGCTGTTCCCCGCGGTTTATATTCGCAATTACTTCTGAGTTCCCGCGGGAATTCTGGGATAAAAAGTACCCTATTTCCCTATGTCCCTATGTCCTCACTGTACCCTTGACAACGTGTACCTATGCAAAATTTTGTGATGATGAGAAAAGATGCCCCTTAAAGTTGTGCAGATTATGCAAGTTCTCCATGCGTGCCGCAAATAAGCTCATAATTGCGCCTGCATTTCGCTTTAAAATCGTCGTTATGAAATAAGAATATAGACCAAAACTGTCGCACACTACCTGACACTTGACAATTAACAGATTAGGGTACTTGCATGAAATTTATAATAAGAAATTGTGGCAATATTTCAAAAATAGAGCCTTAGAAAAGCATTATCGTGAAAGATTTACTAAAAATTATCAATAGTTTCCAAAATATTCAACTTATAATTTTGTGAATTGGAACGTTGCTACGAGACACCAATCACAGCCACGCTTAATATATTACGTCACTTTTATTTTTTATTTATTTTTTTTATTCTCCCCTTTCGGGAAAGGCAAGGGATTCTAGGACCATACAGCCTGATCTGAAGTTTTTTCCCATTTACTTTTATTTTTTTAGGCAACATTTACCTGTTTCAGAAAAGGCAAAAAAAACTAAGTGTATACAGTCAACACATAATTTCCTTTTTCTATTTTTTTTTACTTTAAAATGCATCGGTAAGATGCATTTCGATTCTTTATTTATTTATTTATTTAATCCTTTATTGGAACTTTTGGAAGTAACTCGACACGGTTCAACCTTAATTTCGCTTTTGGATATTGAAGTTATTTTTCTGTCAGTGTCACATGACCCTGTCAATACGACAGTGACATCTCCATCACAGATTAATAAGGTGTAATTTTTAACTAGTGACGTCATTCCGCGTTTCCGCGGTAAAGTCAAAAGTAGGAACTTTGAAACGCTCTATGTAAATGAATTTATGCATTTTTTTTCCTTTTTCTTGCTATGTTCAAGTAGGTCATATATCTTTAAAAAAAATGGAAAAAAATTTTACTCAAGTACCCTATTAAGATGTTACGAACTGGCATTATCTACATTCTACTATGATCTATGTCTGCGACCGGCTTGGACCAAACAGGCGTGGCATCAATATTATCATAATATAAATAAATAATAAACCGTCTGTCGTTTTGTTACGCAAATCACTTAAATATTTCAACCGCACAATAGACCCGTTCCTAATGTGCGGAATGGATTTAGTCTTATATTATAATTGTTTCACATATTAAATAACTTATCCATTGCATGTGTATGAATTATATAATAAAATATTATACGTATTTAACATATTGTTGTTACTAACCTAAAGAGATGAGCTATTTTGACGTAACGGTCGTTATCAACTCTACAAAAAATGGATGCCCAAGTTGACAAATCCCCTGTTGCAATGGCTGTGTTTCATGACCCCCGTTGACATATAACCCCGTCGCGATGGCTGTAATGTATTGCTTACGGCGACAGATCCGCTGTCCCTTTAGACAAGTTTACAATCTATGATCGTCACCGCTATTGAAAAGTAATAAGGAAATGTACCGTTATGTCAAGTGGTCACGAAAAATCATCCAATCAAAAGTACAATTTTAATCATAGATTACCAACTTGGCTATGGGGGCTGTTGTCGCAGCTGAATTGCATTCCCCACGTTGACAGATCCCCTATTGCCTTAGCTGTATTACATTGCTCACGTTAAAAGATCCCCTGTTGTCGCAGCTGAATTGCATTCCTCACGTTGACAGATCCCCTATTGTCTTAGCTGTGTTACATTGCTCACGTTGACAGATCCCCTGTTGTCGCAGCCGAATTGCATTCCCTACGTTGACAGATCCCCTGTTGTCGCAGCTGAATTGCATTCCCTACGTTAAGAGATCCCCTATTGTCTTAGCTGTATTACATTTCCCACGTTGACAGATCCCCTATTGTCTTAGCTGTGTTACATTGCTCACGTTGACAGATCCCCTGTTGTCCCAGCTGAATTGCATTCCCTACGTTGAGAGATCCCCTATTGTCTTAGCTGTATTGCATTTCCCACGTTGACAGATCCCCTATTGTCTTAGCTGTGTTACATTGCTCACGTTGACAGATCCCCTGTTGTCCCAGCTGAATTGCATTCCCTACGTTGAGAGATCCCCTATTGTCTTAGCTGTATTGCATTTCCCACGTTGACAGATCCCCTATTGTCTTAGCGGTGTTACATTGCTCACGTTGACAGATCCCCTGTTGTCGCAGCTGAATTGCATTCCCTACGTTGAGAGATCCCCTGTTGTCGCAGCTGAATTGCATTCCCTACGTTGAGAAACCCCCTATTGTCTTAGCTGTATTATATTGCTCACGTTGGCAGATCCCCTATTGTGTTAGCTGTATTACATTGCTCACGTTGGCAGATCCCCTGTTTTCGCAGCTGAATTGCATGCCCACAAATCCCCTGTCGCGATGGCTGTGTTACCTTTGACATTACGATCGTGAGCGTGAGAAAAATCGGTGGGTATAATTATTTCTATGCCAATCTAAGCTCTGTCTCAACTCGAAAAAGGCATCGTTGCGCCGCCCGCCGCCGCTCCCGTTTTGGCGTCCATTAAACTTTACGCAAAACGGCGACCGCATCACGTTTCGCAACTGCCATTGACCTCCCCGTTCAGCGGATTCGGTAAAGAAATCACCACCGACCATAAACGTCTGGTCTTATCTCTCTGTGAATGCGCATTGTCATACTATCGGTAACTCTAGATCTTTGTGATCGAATGCGGGGCATAGACGTTGTATGGGCATGGCTGGGTCACGCCGCGCCGTTCACTTGGGTCGTGCGCTCGCGTACCGGCGCGGCGTCCCTGTGACGAGCGGAGCGGGTTTTCTTTCTTTCTTCTTTTATATGGACTTTCGCATATTGCATTTAGCCAGCTTCAGGTAAAATTCATTCGATCAATATAATATCTTCTCTTAAAATGTTTCGTTGTACGGTTTGAAATTGCAAGTCACGGTACTATAGCTTGCAAGAACTTTCTCGGAGCTCCAAGGAATCCCAAGGAGGAAACCCAAGAAATCAGCTCGAAATGTCATAAATCTTCTTGAGTACATAAAAAACCGTCAGTGTGCAAATTATTGTCCAATACAGCACCTTATAACACAGTAAAATTCATGCTTAACCATTTTTTTGTCGACATGAAAATAAATTACGTAATGTGTATATTAAATCTGAAATTCTAATGCTTTACATCCAGAGTTCTTTTTGTTTATCGCGGATTGTAAAACAAATAATAAATCAAATAATGCCGTTGATGAGCTGTCTGCTGCATACATATAAGCACAGAGAAAATAATATATTAACTAGAGAGGCAGAGTAGGCTTGTCAGAAAGGCAGGCGCACCGCTGTTATGAGCAAACGCTCATAACTTTCAAAACTTTGGTAACTGTGGCGTCTCAATGTTGTGTTGTCTACAATATTATGAAAATAACCTAAGTAAATACACGTACACTTTATTGCGGCCGTATCGAAAAACCAGTTTCATTATTTGCTGTCCCACACACATAATGAAGCATTTATACTGAGACATTGACCGATTGGCCCCCACACAGCACAGCCTTCCTTCTCCTTCACAATATTTGTTATTTTTTGTAATGTATTTTTTTTTGTATCTATTTGATGGCGACCAATAAACTCCTTTTCTTGATATTTCTTTCTAACCAAACGTCGTTTGGACAGAGATAAGCAATAGTGTGTCAACCCACACTGGAGAAATTTGGAGTAAATCGTGTTTTAAAATTATAGCGCCATTTTCTGCCAACATTTTTATGTTCAATATTTTGTTACATACTTCAGCAATGTAATAAGGTAAACTTATAATTAAAAAACGTTCCCTAACTCTCAATAGATCGTTCTGAATGGGTAACTTAATCTTGTGGGTTTACATGTTACTGCTTATCTGCGTCCGTTTGATACATAACGTTGCATTGATGATTGTTAGTGTGCACGGCGAATAACTTGTGCTACAACCAATCGGCGACAGTTTTCATACTGAGCTTTGTCGATGCCCCTTCTATCTTTTCGTATACGTACGCTTTTTATCTTTCACCGCTCTCCGAACGTCACTCACTATTGTCTATACTCATTATTACCATTGCATTCCTGCCCACGGCCGGCGCGTCGCGGCTGGACTCTGATATATCAAGTCTCTATGGCTCGTATTCCAGAAGGTGACTCAGATCACGTTCTACTTGAGATTAGTTTTAAGCTCAGAACATAACTCAAGCGTACATCTTATTATAGAATGCGTTTTAAGTTCTAATTACTTGAAACTAGTCTTGAGTAGGGATTCTGAACTCTGATTGGTTCTAATCAGTTGAAACTAGTCTAGAGTAGAGATTTTGAGCTCTGATTGGTTGAGTGGTCTTGACATGACAGACGTAAACAAAGATCAAATCTTTGCTTGAGTATAGATTAGTACTCAAGTGTCGTTCTAGAATAAGGAAATAACTCAGCTGATTGTTGATTCATGAATCTCGTTTCAAGTAAGGTTCTAAAATTAAAACTTTACTTGAAATCAGTTTTAAAACTAGATTCATGACTAAACTAACCTTCTGGAATACGGACCTATGACTCGACCTCGAAGGGAACACAATTTTTTCAACCACCAACGTAACGTGGTACCTTTTGAGCCACATTTCACACGACAGCCAATCGAATTTGAGCCGTATCGCTCTACAAACAAAAGTGGTTTGGCTGTTTACGTTGTATTTTTGTGTTTTCATATATCGTCTAGTCTCAACTCGCTATTCATATTAATTAGTGAGTAGAAGTTAAATGTCTGATTGATATAATTATATATTTTGTGTTCAATGTTAATTATTATGTTAATGTGCTATTTGGAATTTTTTATGCTTTTGGTTAGTGATTTCGTATACTTTCACAAAATATTTAGGTCGGGACATTTAAAATGGAATTTATATTATACTAGCTGTCCCTCGCGATTTCATCCGCGGTGATTTCGGAGTTCCCGCGGGAATTCCGGGAAAAAAGTACCTACTCTATGTCTTTCTTTGTACCTCTGACGGCCCTGACGGTGATTAGCTGTTCCCCGCATTAATTCCGGAGTTACCGCGGGAATTCCGGGATAAAAACTATCCTATCTTTTAAGTTGGACCATTTTATGAATGGTTACAAAATTTTATCAAAATCCGTTCAGTAGTTTTGGAGTCCATCGCGGACAAACAACGTGACACGTGATTTATATATATTAGATAATGTGTTCCGCGGTTTCAACCGTGTTAATTTCGGAGTTCCCGTGGGAATTCCGGGATCAAAGGTAGCCTATGTCTTTCTCTGTGCCCCTGACAACGTGTATGCAAAATTTCGTAGTGATCGGGTGAGCCGTTTAGCCATGAAAGCGTAACAAACAAACATACAAACAAACTCACTTTCACATTTATTATGTTAGTAAGGATTTTAAAATCGTCATAGTACAGTTCATTCGTAATGTAATATCTATACTGTCTACCTACACTCAATACCGTTTCGCAACTGGTCATACCTATCTCCGCACTATATTCGCGAGTGTTACCAGAGACGAACGTCGCCAATTCAATTTAAACTCTCTGCTGACGAAACTAAAGTGTATTTTGGATAAGATATAGAGTTTCAAAGTGCAGAAATGGGACCCGTCACTTGGCTAATACCGGTCCACTTGGCAAACCGAATCACTTCCTTACATGCCTTCTAAATATTTCTAATATTAGCAAATGAATGAATGATAACATGAAAACACACTTTATGAGTTATTGTTCTAGACTTAAGAGATATGTACTTAAGAATAAGAAAAATTTAACTGTACAACAAAAAACTTACACGTACACTAAATATAGCACAATAGGTCTACGCTTATCAATTTGATGACTACCAAAAGTAGGGTCAAATCCTGATTTGCAAGAATCCCAATTCCGATCCCGAAATTAATGAAAATAAACATAGACAGAGCGCATTAAAGTTTAGGGTGGGGGACTCGTGACGTCATTATTCGGTATAAGCCCCGTACAAACTGCACCTGGTTATGACGTCTCACGTCAGGCGAAATTTCAACTCATGTCTCACTGATATTTTTTGATTACGTTAAAAAAAGAAAAAATACGTGTCCAAACTCCAATATATTTTATTAATCTACAAGATGGACTAAAATAAAAGCAGACAATTCGAGCGATTTCAAAATAGGGTCCCATAACGCGCGAGTGGAACTAGCGCAGCGAGTGTGCTGCTACAGCGGTCAGTGAGGCGCCAGAGCCAAATTCTTTTGGTTTGCATACCTATGGCGTTTTAGATAGAGTAATAAAAAGAAAGACAGCGCTTCTAGGGTGTGGGTAAATAGAATCCCTCGATTATTATTTAGTGCCAAGTTTATGCAGCTATTAAATAGCCAGAACTCCGGTACCTATGCCCCTTTTTCGCGAAAAGCATGACATTAAAAATTTGAATGGGTATAAAAAATAGGAAATTATTAAAAATTAAGGGCCGTACGTACAACTTTTGAATGAGAAATGTTGTGTAGTTTTTGAAATAGGTATATGATTCCCCCCCCCCTCCCCTCCTCCCACTCCCACAAAAATACATTTTATTTTGGAATAAAGTATATTTTTGTAAAAATATTTCGTACAATACTTGAAGACGTATTACCTCATTCGATTGTTTTATTTTACTCAAATGATACAACGTACCGTTTGATTCGAATAACAAACATCAGTGAACATAATTGAATTGACCAAAGAGGTTAACCATGTATGATAAATGATCTGAAAAAAAAAAAAGAAGTAACAAAATTCAAAACAAGTAGGTGAATGCTGCATTACGTAAGCGAGTTTGTCTACAAGGTACATTCGGGTGGAAAATGGTTAATGTCAAATGTGTGTGCGCAAACAACGTGTATCCATTGTCCCCTAAAAATAAGTATTCTTGCACATTTTTATGCTCTGTGTCCTTTAGCTCACGTCAATTTATAGTGCTTTTTGGAATTTGGTACTGTGAATCGATATCTCGTCACTCTAATGACTACATTTATGAAATGATATGATTTTTATTGAAGTACCTTGTACCTACCGAACTTAAAAACGGCCTGTCAAATTCCTCTGACGCTACTTTATAGTGGTCAGTTTCAGGACGAAGTCTTGTTAATTATAATATCCACGGGATAAATAAAACCATTTGATTCACCGGTTCTTCTAAAAAGGTTACTAAGAAGGATACTTTTCATCTGTTTCAATTTTGAACTGTGGTATATAAAAGAATAATATAATGGAATGGGCATGATGATAAGGTATAAAAATCAACATCCTATTTAGTCCGTCAGGTAGATATGTGTTTTTGGTTTTTTCGAATTATTGAAATAATACTTAGATAAAACGCATTGATGTTTTAGGCGTGGGAGGTCGCGACGTCGTAACTAATTATAAAGTGTACTTAGGTGTGACGTCACACGAAATTTCAAATCAATGTATCACCATTATGTTTTGATTACGTAAAAAGAGGAAAAATACGTGTCCAATATTTTTTATTAACCTACAAGACGGACTAAAAATTAAAATTTAGTCATCATGCCCATTATCTACTTCTGTCGCCGCCTGTACCACAATCGACCACCTCAAGTGCAAGTTCGGCTTGCGTAAGCGCCATGCAACGCTGCGCGGGCGCAGCCGCCGCCGGTTTTATTTTATTTTTTTATCTTTTAGTATAGGTTATAATACTTATCATAGTTTTATAATTCGAACCTTGCGGACGCCAAGGTTGGATTTGATTGGGTCTTTATAACGGTATGGATTCTTTTGTTGTTGGTTTTTTTTTGTACCTCTCCAATCAATAGCATACCCGCTTGACGGCGTTGATTACGGAGTTCCCGCGGAAATTACTGGATAAAAAGTACCCTGCGTCCTTCTCTGTGCTTTTGACGACATGACGATTGGTAAATTGATTGGCGTAGGCATGCTGTACTAAACGCCATTCGGTTACGTTTTTATTTCTAAGTTCACAAATTTGGGAACATTGTATGATCTATAGGTACTAATAATATAAAGAGGTAAAGTTTGTGAGTTGGTGAGGGTGTAGGGTAATCACTGGATCTACTTCACTTATAGGAAACTACGGTAGTCCTGAGTGACATGGGGTACTTTTTATCGCGAAATTCTTACGGGAACTCCGAAATTACCGCGGCTGAAACTGCTGGGGACAGCTAGTAGAAAATAGCAGCGAAGCAAAATCAGTGGTTGGTGCGTTCGGATCAAACGCCGCAAGGCGTTGGTTCAAACTTTAACAATGAGCTTGAGCTGTCGGTGAAGGAAAACATCGTGAAGAAACCATAGCATGGTGGTAGGGCGCTCTCTAGTGCCCGGCTGGCTAGCTACCACCTTCGAGTTGCAAATCTGTCGCCAAGCACCTAACGGTGTGTTCCGGCAGCCCCGCTTGAAAGCCAGTTCCCATCCCCATTCCAGGTCGGCAACGCACCTGCAAGCCTTCTGGTGTTGCAGATGTCTATGGGCGGCGGTAATCACTTACCATCAGGTGTACCACTTGCCCGTTTGCCCCCTAGGACATTAAAAAAAAAAATATACCTACTTAGAAAATATACTTGGAATGCCAGCAAATTTTGGAAAACTTCTTCACAACTGTGGTGCGCCTGCCTCGCCTATATTGCCTCTCTATAGTGATATACTATTATTATTTTCTTCGTAGTCAGTATAGCGCGAGTGAGTTGTAATCTACACAGCAGTTTTCATAGGTTCTCTTCGTTCACTGCTCATTTTAAAACGCCCCCGCATTATCTGCATCAGTGAAGTGATCATTAGTCAGATAAGCCTGACTTGCCTAACTTAAGCCGTTTAAGACGATAAAACCAATCTCAAAATGCCACCGGGCGAGTTGCGACACCTTCAAAATGCTATACCGCTATTATCAAGTAGGGCGGAGGCCGATTCGATAAACATTATGATTGTGCACTAGCTGTGCCCCGCGGTTTCACCCGCGTGAATTTCGGAATACGCTCGGAAGCCAAGTAGCTAGCGTACCATAGTTATGAGCTTATATAGCCTCTACAGAAAAAAAAATGTTAATTAGATATGACAAGATCCCAAACAGATGCATATCAAACACATCGAACTGACTAGACTATCTGGACAGTCAGATTGAGAAAATTTGTCGCTTCCTGTCAATTTTTGGGTAAATAATATTGTATAATCTGTTAGAATCTTTTGTGACGGACTTGCAGATTCTGTTGGTTTTAGATATTTATATAGACTGCTAACTGTTCCCCGCGATTTCAACCGCGATCTAGAGATTATCCCCCACAACCTCACAAACTTTACCTCTCATAATATTAGTATCGATTTAGAACGCACGTGTTACCTGATGTATCCTGTATCAAAATTAGTTGGGGGTTGGGGGTTAGCCCGACCAAATGAAGGGTGAAGATTTGGATTTAGATCTTTAGATTAGGCACTGTTTATATTTGTTTCCTTTTTTTGTGTGTTGTGCTGAAATAAATGTATTTTCTGCTTCTTCTTCTTCTTCATTTGTCACAAAAGAAACAAAAATGCTTGCATTAAATTTAAATAAATATTAATATAAATTATCGCTTCCTCCTGTAAATTGAACTAGCCAAACAATTCAAATGAAAAATATTTTCACTTTTCTTGCCGTTTTTTCGCCAAATTGATTTATTAATTCATCTATAGCTAAAGACGATTTCAGTTTTTCAAAAATTTACTAATTTTTTCTTACACACGTCAGGGGCCTCTGTAACCCGGGGGCCCCGTAACATTGAAACGCCCCTGTAATGTAGTCAATCAATTTTCTATCTTTCGGGAACAATAGGTACTATTTTCTGAAAGAAAGGCACCCTATACCTATCCTTCTCTTTACCCCTGACAACGTGTACGCGAAATTTCATGGTGATCAGTTTAGTAAATTAGGCGCAACAAACAAACTCGTATTCGCATTTATCGTATTTTGGATGTACCTACAGACACGCGGATTTTCCCGTTTTGATTATTTGTATAGATTCATAATAGGACAAGGCGACTGGCTGGTATTTTATATTTTGACACTGACACTCGATGTGAAATGTTGTCACCGGATCTCGATTATTTTTGTATTGCGGAAATAGTGATGTGAAAATATTCGATTTCGACATTATAGATCTTTAATTATCGTAAGTTTTGATCGATTGAAACCGTTTTGCAATTTTGTTTTTTTTTTTTAATCTTTCAGCGTTTCGCAGCTGCTGGTACACGTGTGGATCTATTTATTTTATGACTGAATATTTCGTCACAATCTCAGCCTATATGATTTTGTTTGTTTATATACACGTCTTATCCTTCATTACATCTATCACACTATCGCGAACAGACAGACAAATCTGTCTGTTCGCGAATAACTCAAAAACCTGCTCAAAAATTTTGCATGCATGTTGTCAGGGGCGTGCACGTTGTCAGGGGAACACAGAAATGGCATGGGATACTTTCTATCTCAAAATTCCCGCGGGAACTCCAAAGCTTACGCGGGTGAAAACCCGAGAACAGCTGGTAATACAGTAAATATAGAAATAACGTCCCTGTAGTGTAATTTACAGTATATTAATATTAAACTATAGTTGAAAGTCGTTGAAAAAAAACTTGTCCTAGAAGTTGATTAATGGTTGTGACTTAGGTGTACTTATTTGTGTTCGTCTGCTTTTCCTTACCTACCAGTATTTAAGTACGGGACCTAGGTCACGAGTAGCTCACGCTGAATCACTTCCTTTTGCCTAGAATAATTGACTAAGTTTAATTTTTATTTTTTTTGTACACCTTCTTGACGGCAATAAACAATTTTATTATTATTATTATTATTATTATTAAGTATTTAATCAGGTACGGATGTTGCATCGCACTGTGACAAAGGTCGCCGCCGGCCTTCGAAAGAAAACAATACACGAAATCGTTTTTTAATTGCATTTTTTTGCGTCACGATTTAGAAATCACATTCTTATCTCGTGCCTTCTACAATGGGCATGTTGACTAATTTTTATTTTTTAGGCCGTCTTGTAAAATATGGGACATTTTTAATTTTTTTACGTAGTCAAAAAATAACGGCGATACATTGAGTTGAAATTTCGCGTGACGTCACTATTCGGACAGTTTGTATGGCGGTTAGTGACGTCACGACCCACTCACCCTAAACTTTAATGCGCTTTATCTTTGTATGTTTTAATTTATTCGTCTCTGATTGCGGCAGTTTTGTCTTAAAAATCTAATGCGGCGGTTAGTGTTTTTAACTAGGTATACCGTGCGTGCCGCGGTTAATAAACTATTACGAAGTACGTAATTTATCGATATATTGCAACGACCGTTCATCCCTATTTGATTAAAGTCCTTGTACCTACTTCAGGAAAAGTTGTCCAACACTCCATCGGGTTCAACGAACCGGATAATCGTTACTTTTACATTCTTGTCATCTTGTCAAATGAAATCCGGTTAGACTCCGGGATAACTTATACTTACATAATTATTATTATATCTACCTAGGATCGCTGCTAATAATTGCTTAGTATTGACTTATAGCAATGTAGAAAGCAAATATGTATTCGAGTTTTAATTTTAACCAGAAGGGAGCCCTCCGAGTGCATTAAACCTTTGCCGCTAAATTTTTTCAGAAAGGGAAGGGGAGGGGACCAATTGGAGGGGGAAAATTGTTATGGCCACAAACAACCCAAAAGTCGAAGGGCGTTGGCCAACTTTGAATAAAAATTATTTGACTTCGACATTAAATCGTGAATACGTTAATTGCGTTTAAAAACCAATAAACGAGAGAGCTGTGACAGACGCTCTTGATACAGACTATCCTCGTTATTTACACGAAAACTTCAAAGACAAAACAACAAACTTCAAAAAAACAAGGTCGAGTTTTCACTGCACATACGTAATTATATGTAGACACTAGATACGCACAGTTGAAATTTTACATTGTATCTTGAGTTCGATGCTTCGAAACTAGTTCGAATTCCATCTTTTACTCTTTTGTTATTACAATGTGGCAACACTATTTGTACATCAATTATATTGTGATAATTGTCGAAAAAAGTCCCTATAATTACAATCTATTATACAAATGAGCTTTATGCAATCATAATAACAAATGAGCGTGCGTGAGATCGTTTGGTAAATTGCGAATTACGAACGCTAGATTTACTCGGCGAATTTATAATTTCGACATTGACCACCACGGGGTAACCTTTTGATAGATGTTTATCGATATCGATAAAAAAAATCTACACATCATTGTTTCGTTATACGATTGCGGTGTAATTGGATCAAACGAAAGGCAAATATTTCAGTTACGTAATATTTAATTGCAAATAAGCCCCCTATCTGCTTTAGTATAATCTAATATATATAAATCACGTGTCACGTTGTTTGTCCGCGATGGACTCCGAAACTACTGAACGGATTTTGATAAAATTTTGTAACCATTCATAAAATGGTCCAACTTAAAAGATAGGATAGTTTTTATCCCGGAATTCCCTCGGGAACTGAAGGACATAGAGTACTTTTTTCCCGCAACCTCCGCGGGAACTCCGAAATTACCGCGGATGAAATTGCGGGGGACAGCTAGTCTAATATATATAAATCACGTGTCACGTTGTTTGTCCGCGATGGACTTCGAAACTACTGAACGGATTTTGATAAAATTTTGCAACCATTCATAATATGGGCCAACTTAAAAGATAGGATAGTTTATGCCCCGGAATTCCCGCGGGAACTCCGAAATTACCGCGGATGAAATCGCGGGGGACAGCTAGTCTAATATATATAAATCACGTGTTACGTTGTTTGTCCGCGATGGACTCCGAAACTACTGAACGGATTTTGATAGAATTTTGCAACCGTTTATAATATGGTCCAACTTAAAAGATAGGATAGTTTTCATCCCGGAATTCCCTCGGGAACTGAAGGACATAGAGTACTTTTTTCTCGCAACCTCCGCGGGAACTCCGAAATTACCGCGGATGAAATCGCGGGGGACAGCTAGTTATTTATATATTTGGATAGGCGTCAATCTAGACGTGGTGACCTTTGTTGCAAATAGTCTAACAGAAACACAGTAGAATGACAGCTACTTATTGACGGTTTTGTTATTCGACTATATTCGAATTCGAATATATAATTACAGAGTTCAAAACTGAAATAAGATTTCGTTTGAAAATTATAACTATAAGTTGTAGAATCGACGCTATATATTCGAAGTAAACGAACTTAAATTAAAATCACTTTTAAAGCCAATAAGTATACTGGAAAGAAGACAGTTCGTCATCTCGAAAATTTTTCCCGCTATAGGTCTACGCTGGCCCTAGTGTTTCACAAGTTAATTTATAATTAATTAAAACATAAATTACTTTGGGAAACTAACGAGCGCAATATATTCTCAAATAAC
Source organism: Zygaena filipendulae (assembly GCA_907165275.2). Lineage (NCBI taxonomy): Eukaryota > Metazoa > Arthropoda > Insecta > Lepidoptera > Zygaenidae > Zygaena > Zygaena filipendulae. The sequence continues at coordinate 4,435,157 of OU015677.1, read as the reverse complement.
AATGTGTTTAAAGACGTACAATCCGTTAATTATATAGATATTATTTCTATAATAATAATTGTGTACGTAGGTAACACTAGAAATAATGCATTGCCCGAGTTAATTACGAAAATCACAGAGTTATCTATTGCTCTACAGTCTACAGTCTATTGTATGGTATGTTATAGTGGGATATTATAGTAGTCGTTGCCCTGCGGCTTTGCCTACAGCTTTAGAAGTGCCTTTGCGTCATAATTATGTTCATAATACGACCATAAGCATAATTTCTCTTGTGCAACAAAACCTGTGCTTTGTTTCATTTGTTTAGCTTTAGACTGTAGGGAAGATGTCTCTGGACCCAATTCGGTTCAATTTCTCCGTTTTACCCGCGTCAATTTTTGTGTTTTTCTAAATATGTTTTCTACTGTGTGTGTGTGCAATAAAGTATATTTGAATTTGAACACCTCGTATGACTCAGAGATGCTTTCTATATTTGTAAAACAATTTTTAGAATCGGTTCAGTAGTTCCACAGATTACCCCACATACAAACAAACAAATTACTCACAATTCAATTGTAGGTATGCACAGATTATAATAGTAATTTTACCGCGCGCAAAACTTCACATTAGGTTGGTACTGTTATAAACATTGTTATAAAGATAAGCATCTAGAAGCTAGCACAAGCGAACCGTTAAAACGCATAAACGCTCTTTATTTGCCGCAGTTGGGCAACGATTATTACAATGAAATATTTCTTGCGAGCGTGTCTCGGGGAGTTTAAAAAAATCGTTGTAAAAATATTGTTAAATTTTTGCTAGCGCATTCTTGTGTATTGCAACATTTCTCTGTGAGCGAGTATTCACGTCAGATGGGGCTGTTTGGATCTCTTTTTTCTATGGAATTTTATTTACGTAATAACGAATTCAGATATATAACAATTATTGTCTGGTACATATAGTGCAATTTCTGTTTAGTTTGGAATCCACCAACCGCCATGTGGACATAGATAAGCAATAGTGTGTTAACCCACATTGGAGAAATTTTGAGTAAATCGTGATTTAAAAGTATAGCGCCATTTTGTGTCAACATTTTTATGTTCAATATTTAGTTACATATTTAAGCAATATAATAAGGTAAACACACAATTAAAAAACGTTCCCTAACTCTCAGTAAATTGTTCTGAATCAATAACTTAATTTTGTGGGTTAACATGTTATTGCTTATCTGCGTCCATGTGATAATAATATCCAAGCATTATTATTTTTACGGTAATACTAAATACTATAATAAAGCAATATTTAACTGTTACTATAAATTGTAAAGGAAGCTTTATGCAATGATAGAATATGTTCTAGAATACTTTTTATACCGGAATTTCTGCGGGGATTCCGAAAAAAACGCGGGCGAAACCGCGGGGAGCAGCTAGCGTGTATACAAATGGAATGTGGGCGACAATACCTAGTAGCTATTACTAACAAAAGTATCATAATATCGTATAGCAATTTGGTTGCGCCAAATGGACACTGAATAGCGGTATAAGACAGAGGCTCAATTTACACAAGCATTACTACACAGTCCAAGTCCTGCGCTGCTAGACAATAGGGTTGCCAACCGTGGCCTGATTTTTAGGGTGTCCTGGTCACTTTTTATGTAATGTCTTATAAGCATCCTGGTTTTAAAATTCAAGCCCTGCTGATGCTGCCTCCAATCTTACACATTACCTATATCTGTAGCGGGAGCAGGATGGATGATATGGTTCGACCGTCACCAAAGGGGAAGCTTCCCGCCGGGCGAGGTGGTATGCCCGGGGAACCGCGACTCCGACTGTACATCGTCGGAGATCGTATGTATGCAGCGCAGTGCGAGAACTTCGTTAGCCCGATTCAGGACAGCCAGTATTCGTCGCTTCGTTGCTTCATTAAAAAATTTATCGTCTATACCTCTCCAGCAGAGGTGCGATAGACATTAAAGAGCGTCAAAAAAGAGAAAATTGTCTATTCATTTCTCATATAGTTCTACTAGCTGTTCCCCGCGGTTTTATCCACGTTAATTTCGGAGTTCCCGCGGTAGTTCCGAGATAAAAGTACCTCCCCTATGTACTTTTCTGAAAAACATGATGTTCGGTTGAACGAACAAACAAACTTTCGCATTTAGAATGAGTAAGGATTAAAGATACTTTCATAAACAAATATTAACTGCTATATTTGAGTTTCATTGACCCTGTTTTAATTTCGTAAACATCTTGTTACTTATTAATTAACTAAAGAACTATAGAACTAATTCTGCGTCCTGTTTTTACGCCGTACTGTCCTTGTATTTCCACCTCGAAATCCTGGTTTTCTATATTCGGGGACGGCAACCCTAAGCTATAATACTCGCGCGGTACATGCGTACTCGCGCACCAAGGCTAGACCCGATCTAGGTCAGCCGGACCGCACCTAGTTCGGTAGACTCATTGTAGTTGCACTGGCACTATGGGCCGTAATAAGACCCTAAAAGCGCCACCACAAAATGTTTGTTTGTATGCTTTATTGAACGTGGGAATTTCGGAATAAAAAGTACCATATATATCAGTCAAGACTACCGTAGTTTCCTATATTATGTGAAATAATTTTTTACCCCTATACAACGTCAAAAACTTTACTTCTTTATAATATTAGTATATAGGTAAAATATATTGTATAACACTGGTTTTTCCCCGCGGCTTCATCCGCGTTGATTTCAAAGTTTCCCTGAAAATTCCGGGATAAAAGTAGATACCCTCTGTTCTTTCCTGTTCCCCTGACAACGTGAATGCATAATGATTAAAATGATCGGTTGAGTAGTTAACCTGGGAAAAGATAAAAGACAGAGTTACTTTCGCATTTATAAGTATTACCTACGCATAATATGACGCTCATTGTATAATAACAATATCTGATCAACCGAAAGCATTTTATTGTGTTAATGACTAAATATCACTAAAAACTTGACGTTTCCTTGCATTTTCTTGTTCCGAATGTGATATATAATGAAAACATAGTGACGCAGTTGTGTTATTTGCTACCGAAAACTGTGAAAATCATTCTACCACAGACATTTTCGGACTGGTGCACCCCAAGGTTCCGTTTTGGGTTCCGCACTTGATTTGAACAAAACGAAGCCGAAATACGAATGCATTGAGTAAAAGTGATCACTGCAGCCATACATTTAGTTCAAGTGTGTCACCTTGACATTTGTGGCGGCTGGTTGTGTCGGTTGTATGTCGAAGCCGCCGTACTATACTGGTTTCCGGGTCTTGTTCCGTGTACGCACGCGTGTAATTTCGTGTATGCGCCAACTGGTTAGTTGTCTAAAGACCGCGAGGCTTAAGATTGCCTTTTTAACACCTTCCAATGTTCACTTGTAGCAAACAGTGTGATAAAATCTTAGAAGTCAATTTTAGCCACTTCTATAATCGTCGTGTCGAAATGAAATTTAGTTTATGTGTAGTTGGGATGACAAAACTACACATGTAGTATCTTGTAATTGTAGTAATTGGGTATCTTGAGGCTGGAGCCACGTGGTGGTAGGTAGGGGAACTCTTCAGTGGCTTCTAGTAAACCCCTCGAGTTTAGGCTCGTATATTATATTATTTGGGCACGGGAGAATCTTTTTATGACAGTTGCTGATCTCGTAGGTATATTGAGTTTTTCGTTTTGATTTATAAAGCATTTGCAGTTTAATTATCTTCAATTCCTTACTGATGGGCTTCTAACTAAACTTATTGCATTGATTTCTTAATTCTCCATTGCACAAAATAATACAGTAATTGCAGTGCTAATTAACCGTTGGATTTTTCTATTTATCCATTTCTATTTAATTCATACTAGCTGTCCCCCGCGGTTTCACCCGCGTAATTTCGAAGCTCCCGCGGGAATTCCAGCATAAAATATAGATACAAACCTTCCTCGTGAATCACTGTATCTATTGGTGAAAACCGTATGAAAATCCGTTGCGTAGTTTTAAAGATCTAACCATACAGTACCATAGTGACAGACAGACAGTTAGAAGCGACTTTGTTTTATACTATGTAGTGACTTTTGTCCTCCAGTAAAGGAAATAATTAAATCTTACGTCGCGCAAACTATACCACCGGACTTGTGCACCAGTAGGTAGGTACTTGCTTCATTACAAAACTGGTACCGCAGCATGCACGTCACTCGGCGCCACAGACCGGTGCGTCGTGCCATGCGCACACGCAATTTCACCTGTACCTAGGCCGTATGTGAGGTATTTCTCACGCTATGGATCCTTCACCTCAGTCCATCTACTGATCGCTGGACGCATGGTAATATCATGCCTTAAACGGTATGAATGTCTTGAAGTCGATCGTAGGTACAGTTCGTAAAAAAAAAATTGCGGGAACACATAGCACTGTGCGCGATGGATGAGAATTTCTTAAAAAAATTATCCACATTGCAGTCAAACCCAGTGATAGAATACAGAATCGGTTTTAGCACCATCTAGCGGCGAATAGTGAGACGAACCTCGGGTTGAAGCTCAGCCTTTATCTTGTATCAAGTACTTATGTGGTGCATATTATGGGTGCCTCTTTCTCTTTTACTTTAACATCTTCTCTTACTCATTTATCGAAATAATTTGATGCGTTCTTGAAATTTCATTTCCACTTCTCGACCAATTATCGAAGCGCAACAGTTTCACTTTAAAACCCACAAACACAATCCTTCTTTTGTTCGTAGTCGGTTAAAAAAAGAGGTTATGGTAAGGTCGTAAACGTGCGTCGTGTTCGTGATCCCATTCGACGCGCAATTATTGTCTGTGGGAATGTGTTTGTTCTCTTGTTGTCGGTGGCGTGGGCCTTTGTTTGCTTTTGACGCTTGTTTAATTTTAATTAGGTATGTAGTAACTTGTTATAGGCTAAGTAGCTAAAGTTTAGTTTTTAATCCGTCATCATGTGGAAAATTAAAAAAATTTGGACAGTATTTTTTCTTTTTTTTTTGGTAATAAAAAATCCAAATTTACAGTTAATAGTCGGGGTTTATACCGGCTTAGGACGCCATAAGCCTCCACAAACGTTAATGCGCTTTATCTAAGTATTTTTTCATAAATTTGAAAAAGCTAAATTTACCCGTCTATTATTTTTTATCACCTAATTGATGGACTAAAATAGAATTCAGATTATCATTCCTGGCGCCATGCCGGTAAGTAAAATAGTCATTCTGTTTAAGCTTCAGTATAAGGCTGTTTTTGAGTCGATGGTGGGATCCTAGGAAGCTCAAATTTATCCAGTTAAAAGTTAAATTTCATATATTCGAGATTTTTTTGGTTTAATATCTTCTAGCTGACGTAACAGACATATATGATTGTGAATTACCATCTTACATAAATTTCATAAGAAAGAGTGCTCTTAGTTTTCACGTCCTCTTTCAAATTTTCCTGGGAACTATTCCAAAAAAAAAAAACATACGCGTCGAGTTGAGAACCTCCTCCTTTTTTGAAGTCGGTTAAAAAGTAACCAAATCGGTCTAGTGATGCGCTAACTAACGAACGAACTGCATTTCATTTTTATTTAAATATACTTACATCATAAAGGCATAATATTAATAATATTACAGCTGTATATAATTGGCAACTGAGAATGTTAATTTAAATAAAAATAAAATAAAAATAAAAATAAAAAAGCCTTTTATTTCTTGCATAAATTTTTACAATGTCAAATTTACATTTTTTTTTTGTTAGTTTTAATTTGATAGATTTATATAATACTACATTTCATTTCATTTATATGTACTTATTTATTTATTTTGTCATTTACTTAAAATTAAAATATTTTAATAAAAACATTTTTCGATATAATTGTCTCTTACTTATCATATATTCAATTAAAACTGGTATGGTGTGTAGCAAGAACCCCCTCTCAGGTAAAGGCCTCCTCCAGAGTAAGCCATTCAGTTCTATCCTGTGCTTTGTTCATCCAATTTGTGCCTGCAATTTTCACAATATCGTCCGTCCATCGTGTGTAAGGTTTGCCAATCCTTCGTTTTCCTGACGGCCCTGCCCATGACGTTACTTTTCTTGTCCATCTATTATCTTTCATTCTGGAGACATGGCCGGCCCATTTCCATTTCAGCTTTTTAGCATATTTCAGCGCGTCTATGACATTGGTTTTGGATCTAATAATGGTGTGCCTAATTTTTTGTATTTTTTTGATACTTGTAATACTTCGTTCCATACTTCTCTGGCATTTATTTATTTTATTCTTAGCTTTTAGCGTGAACTTCCATGTTTGTGCGCCGTATGTAAGCGACGGAAGTAAACACGAGTCCATAATTTTCTTTTTTAATTTAATAGGTAGGTTGCTCTTTAATATTTCCTTTTGGTTCCAAAATTTGTTCCAAGTGATCTTGACTCTTCTGTCTATTTCTTGTTCGTTATTCTTTCGATCAAATGAAATTTGTTTTCCAAGGTATATATAGTTCTGAACGTATTCTATTTCTGTATCTTCTATATACAATGGCGTCCGTATATAATTTGTCATAACTTTCGATTTGCTGAAGTTTATTTCGAGTCCTGTTTCTCTACTGGCTACCTGCAAAGTGCTTATCATATATTTTAAATCCAAGAAACTTTCTGAAAAGAGCACGATGTCATCGGCGAACCGTAGGTGGTGGAGATAGCTACCGTTCACAGATATTCCTAGTTTGGACCAGTTTAACTTGGCTATAATCGATTCTAGAACAGCGATGAAAAGCTTCGGCGATATTGGATCGCCCTGTCTCAATCCGCGCTCTATTTGTATGGGTGGACCAGTTGTTTCTAGCTGTACTCGACTTGTGCTGTTTTTGTAGAGATATTTGAGAATATTTATGACCTGGAGCTCTACTTTTTGTTCTTTTAATGCTGCCCATATAGATGTGTGCGAAACGGTATCAAAAGCTTTTTGATAATCAATAAAGGCAATGTAGAGCGGTCTTTGGAATTCCTGATATTTCTCTATCAAAAGCTCTACAGTATGCACATGGTCTATTGTAGAGAATCCACTTCTAAAGCCGGCCTGTTCTACTGGTTGATATTTTTCTAAAGTCTTGCTCAATCTTTTTTCCAGAATCGATGTGAAAAGCTTGTACAGGCTCGGAAGCAAGCTTATGGGGCGGTAATTCGCAATGTCCTTGGAATCACCTTTTTTGTATATAAGGATTATATTAGACTCTGACCACTGTTTTGGTGTAAGTGCGGTTTCCAGTATTAAGTTAAAGAGGTGTGCTAGTGGGTAGGCAAGAAAAGTTGCGGCGTATTTTATTGATTCATTGCTTATTTGATCAGGCCCTGAGCTTTTGTCTAACTTCAGTTTCTTGATATGTTGAAGCACCTCCATTTCAGTAATAACTGCGATCTTATCAGTGTTTAGTGTATCGCCTTCTTCCGTTTGATAGTTGTACGATGACCGCTTTTCTTGATATAGTGATCTATAGAAGTTTGTTGCGGCACTTAGGATATCTCTTCTGTTGTGCGTTGTTCCCTCCGATGATTTTAGTCCATCTATCCAGTTTTTATGCGTTCTTAGTTCTTTGTACGCTCTTTTTGTGCTTCCTGTAGTTGTAAGGTGTTTTTTGAACGTTTCAAGTCTATGGTTTTTATAGTCGTTACGGATATACTTGCTTATAAGCTTGTAAAGCGCGCTTAACTCTTTTTTCATTATTATTGTTTTAGGTCTGGTATTTTGTAGCTCTTGTCTTCGCTTTATTAATTTTTTTGTATGGGCGGTGATCGTAGAGTTATCTGATTGCTCTCTTTTTACTTGTTGAGCTTTTTCGAGGCTTCGTACGATGGCGTTTGCGATCTTATCGTAGTATTTTTGTACCGTGGTGTTGGCGTCATAATCAAGGTCTTCTTTAAAAAGCTCTAGAGACTCTACGTATGCATCAATTTCTTCGTCTGATTTTAATAGACTTTTAGGTAGTCGGTTGTAGCTGACTCTACGCTTCTTACTGTGTTGTAAATTAATCGTACCTCGTAGTGGCCTGTGGTCCGATGGGTATGTGATGTTAATAACTTCCATGTTTTCGAACCATGTTGGTTGGTTGGACAGGATGTAGTCTATTTCGTTTAGGGTTCCTCCATCGGGCGACCTCCAAGTCCATCTCCGATTGTTTCTTTTCTTAAAAAAGGTGTTGAGTATTGATAGATTATTTTCGTATGAGAATTGAATTAACTTTTCTCCTCTCTCGTTCCTTGTTCCATAGCCGTATTGCTTTGATATTAAGTATTCTTCTGGTTTTGTTTGGCCTATTTTGGCGTTAAAATCTCCCATAACTATTACGTGTTTTCCTGTAAGTTTCATGGCCCTGTCGATTGTGTCGTAGAAGCTTTCAATTTCTTCGTCGTCTGCTAGGGATGTTGGAGCGTAGACTTGAATGACGTCTATTTGTAGGTTGTCAATATTAAGGGTTAGAAGAGCTATGCGTTCCGTTAGCCCCACGAAGCGTTTTATGTTTTTTTTGAGAGGTTTTTTGACAATGAAACCGACGCCGTACTGTCCAGGTGTAGTTCCTATAGTGCAGAGGACAAATTCTTTGTATTCTTCTATTAAGCATCCAGTTCTTCTGACCTCGCAGACACCCATTACGTCAAAGTGTATATTTTTTACTGCCTCCCATAACTCCATTAATTTTTCATATGTCGATAGCGATCTTACGTTGTATGTAGCGATGTACAGTTTATTTGAGATTTGTTTATTTGAGATTTGTTTATTTGAGATTTGTTTATTTGAGATTTGTTTATTATTATTATTTTTCTCTGGAGGGTTTCGGTCGTAATCTCCCGCGGTGACCAACCGGCGTGGGAGATGTAATCTTGTTTGTTTTGCAATAAGTGCTTGTTTCTGTGCTTGGGAAGGGGTTGCTAGTTGCTATTCGTTCGTCAAATCTTGCTGCAAGGTCGGAGGAGTAGGGCTAATCGTAGGAAAGAAGTTTAATAGGCCCGGCCTGACAATACCCTCCGAAAGCCCCGTCGCACGTTGTTTAGGTTTGTCCTTGTGTTGTTCAGAGGATGAAGTAGCTGTGGAGACTTTATTTTTCTTTTTCGCCTGATCTCTTCTTACAGCGCTGTTTGGAGAGGAGCGGTCTTGTGGAGATAGTGACCTATTCCGTTTGTTATTTGGTGTTTTAGTCCCATTCTGGTTCTTTAATATTACCAGTTTGTCATATTTTATGATGACCCTATTTCCCTTTTCCCTCTCGGATCTTGCTTGAGCTTGAAGCTCTTTTCTGATTTTTAAGATTTGTGTAGGATAGTCTTCCTTTAGGTAATATTGTGTATCTGATAAGCTGTTCTTTTGTTTTAAAATTTGAATTTTTGTGTGAAGTACTGAGAAAGTCACTGCCATAGGTCTCGCTTTGTTAGTTTTCTTCCCTATTCGTCTGATAGATTCGATATCTTTATAGCTCAACTCCAAGTTAAAGTATAATTTTATAAAGTTGATGATTTTTAATTCAAGTTCCTCGTATGACTTTTCGTTATCTTCGATACCAAAAAATACTAAATTTCGTTTCCTTGCTTGTTTTTCTAAGAAATATACACGTTGCTCTTGATTGTCGACTCGTTCTTTTAAATTGTCATATTGTTCTTGAAGTATGCAAAATTTTTCATCTAATTTCTTTTGAATATTATCAGCATTTGTTTTGATGCTTGACTCCAGGTCGCTTCGAATTATTTGCAAAGTTTTCATTATTTCTTCCAATTTAGCCTCCATTTTTTACAAATAATAGTATATATTTTTTGAAAATTACGCCCTCCCGTGCCGAATAGCGGTTAAATTTGCAAATGTCAATAGATAGGTTGCAGCAGGTACAAAGAGTTCTGCTACCGAACGCTAGATGGCGCTTGTGAACTTTGTGTGTAACGGACATCGGTTGCTAGATTTGTTAGGTTATATTTCGAATCACTTTCGTCAGCATTTAAAATAGTCAGTTTTTATTCGTATTCTTTCACTTTGAAGCGCCCTGTAAACCTTCAAATTGTTTGTCAAATTTTACGTGTTTGTCAAATTATTTGATAGTGTTCAACTTTGTTTGATGCGTTTGTCAAACAATCTACGTGTTTGACGAGTTTGATGAAAATTTTGATTGAAGTCGTGTTTGACAAACACGTTTGTACATGTACGGCGGTGTTTGGCAAAAAATATCACAGTTGGTCGCTATCCACCACAGCGTATCTCACACGGAAACTTGGCAGTTAGCACCACGTTAGCACCATGGAGGATCTTTCCGGTGACAACAGTGTGGAGAATATCAACAATATCACGGACAAAGAATTTATGTTGCATTTTATTTCCATCTATCGTGACTTGCCGATCTTATGGAAAATAAAATCTACAGAGTATATGGACAAAAACAAGAGAAGCGCAGCAATAAAAAAAATGACAAATTTATTAAAGATGTGTCGCCGAAATATTACGGAGGAAGAAGTGAAGAAAAAAATCAATATTTTACGTACAAGTTTTAACCGCGAAAACAACAAAGTGAAAAAGTCCATGCTTTCTGGTTCTAGTACTGATGATCTGTATGTACCATCATTATGGTACTACAAAGAATTAGAATTTTTACAAGATCAAATGGAAGGAGAATCAGGCATAAGCACAATAATAGAAGAATTACAGGTGAATAGTATTCTTTATTTTAGATTATTTTTTTACACTTAAGATATTTAAAATTACTCTAAACATTTGTTCTGCCATGGAATAGCACCCGTTGTTACAAAATACTCACAAAAATCATCTCTTACTTGTTTTGCTAGTGTCGCACTATTTCCAGCTCGAGTACGTTCAATACCTAACAACATTGGCTTGTAGGGATCGATCGAAGGTTATAGTTGTGCTGTCACTGGTTGAGGAGAGAAAGTAAGTAGTTCGTAATCTGACTGTATATGTTTATTCTATAAAAATATATCTAGCCTACTACTAGACTACTGTCGCGTCCCGGTGGCCAGAATGCACTGATGCACCGGGCGGCGTACACTGCACACGATCACGCCAGTTATGTGACACGTCATGTGACACCCACAATATTCCCCCCTTTTTTTAAAATTTTATTCCCAAATTTTAAAAATAAGAAAAAAAAATTACAAATCGTGGTCACCCTGCTGTTGTCACCCGCTGCTGATTGCGTGCAGGTACACTTAATACTTACAGTACGTTTACAAAATAAAATACTTAACAAATTAATTAGATACTTAACAAAAACTTAATTAGTGTTATTACTAGATATATCTAAATTAGTTATCGATTACAAAAAAACTTAACTAAGTATTCTCTGTATAAAAGCGTCGGCACTGCGTCAGCGGTATTCCGAAGCTGCTACCGCTGCTGCAGGCTATACTTTTACTGCAGCTAAAGTTGCGTCCTCCACTCGTTTCGTTAGCCACTTCTTTACACGATGTCGGAAATAGGCCTTCGCAATTATTCCGAATATAAGCAAGCCAACACATGCCGTCACGATCGCGAATATGATGTTATTCCGATAGGTAACATCTTGAATGCTGGTCCTAACGGAGTCTTGGAACATCCCGATCCCCGCGTCGGTTTGTTTGACTTCTTTGCTTGCGTATTTGCCCATAATGGTTACGGTATGATATGTCAGCAGCGGATAACGAACGAGTGAATAAGATAGTAAATCACTTGCAACTTATACTTAAATATAATTATCATCTTGCGAAATCGTAAAAATCTACTGAAATTTAGTCCAAAAAATTTAGTCCATAGAAAAGGCTAAATTGACATAATATTTAATACTTTAAAAACAAAAATGATAACTAATTAAAATATATCTACACTTACAAGCCGCGTAAGTAGGTACGTAGATGCAAAAAATAGATTGCGACATCGCTAATGCCTACTCATCCATCGCGAAACGTACCGGTAACTTGACCTGCCTACCGCTGCGCGTGGTGTAGTAGCATTGCTTTGTCGATGCAATTTTTGCATCTAGGTCGTTACTTTTATAATTAATATTATTGTCTATTTTACTATTATTAACGTCTAAACAAAATGCTGGTTTAAGCCTATCTATAGAAATATTAATTTTACGGTTAGTTAATTGCACTTCGTAAACCTTGGATCCTCGTTTGAGTACGCGGAAGGGTCCGTCGTACGAAGGAGTTAGTGGTTTACGTACTGCATCATTCCTTACGAATACATAATCACAACTTTTTAATTCTGGATGCACGAAAAGTTTGTTACTACCATCATTATTTCTATGAATAAACTTATCTCTAAAATTCTTAATACTATCTTTAATTCTATTTACAATTTCATACTCACTAGACTTATTACTACACACATTATCATTAAAAAAATCAGCAGGCAAACGTAGAGTGTGGCCATAAACTAATTCCGCTGCGCTTATGCCGGAGTCGCTCCTAGCCGCTGTTCTTAGGCCTAACAGTACAGTTGGTAGTTCGTCTACCCAATTGGCTGTACTGTCAATTAACCTAGCGGCTAACGCTACCTTTAAGCTCCTGTGCCACCTCTCTACAACGCCGTTACTCTGCGGATGATAAGGAGTAGTGCGTATCCTATTAATGCCTAGTATCTTTAATAAACTTGTAAATAATGCGCTTTCGAACTGTCTGCCTTGGTCGGATGTCAATCTTTTTGGGCATCCAAACCTAGAGATCCAACCATCATATAAGGTTCGTGCTACGGTATCCGCGGACATTTCCTTAATTGGAAAACATTCGGGCCAGCGCGTTTCGCGGTCTACTATCGTGACGCAATACCTGAACCCTTCGCTAGTTGTTGCCATTGGGCCTATTAGGTCGATATGAATATGTTCGAACCTATCGCTAGCGGGAAATGTTTCATGGCCCGACGTGGTATGACGAGTAACTTTAACGCGTTGACAACGTACACAAGTTTTCGCCCAACGTCCTACGTCGCGATTCATATTAGGCCAGTAGTAACGTTCGCTTACTAGTTTTTTCGTGGAACGAATACCGGGATGATTGGAATTATGAATAGCGTCGAAAGCTATTTTTCGATAACTATCTGTCAAATAAGGTCTTACCCTGTCGTTTGATATTTCACAGAAAATTTTCTTCTCGCAATTAGGCAAGGAAATTTTCTTTAAATTGCTACTATTTTTGCATAACTCTAATAATTCTGAATCAGCCTCTTGATCTGCAGAAAGTGCTTCGAAATCAATTATCGTCGGACATTCGATTGTCTCTATGCGACTTAGTGCGTCGGCGACTGGATTCATATGTCCTGCGACATATCTAATATCGGTCGAATACTCGCTAATGTACGCTAAATGACGTATCCGACGAGGGCATTCTTTCTCACTGTTTACTTTAGTAAATGCATAAGTGAGTGGCTTATGATCAGTATACACGATTAGATTGCTACCTTCAATTAAACTACGAAAATGCCTAATTGATAAATATATAGCTAAGAGTTCGCGATCATATGTACTATACCTACGTTCTGTAACAGATAAGGATTTAGAAAAATAACCTAAGGGAGTCCATAAATTATTTACACGTTGTTGTATCACAGAACCTACCGACACGTCACTTGCGTCCGTCATCAGCGCAAGCGGTGCATTAGGTACAGGATGTACTAACGTCACTGCATTCTTGAGGCTCAGCTTACATTGTTCGAACGCTTGTTCAGCAAGTGGCGTCCATGCAATGCATGTCTTATCTTTCTTCTTCGACTTATGTAAATAAGTATGCAGAACGGATTGCGATGAAACTGCATTAGGTATATGAGCGCGATAAAAATTAACCATACCGAGAAATCGACGTAGTTGTTCGACTGTGTTCGGTTTCGGATAATCGGTAATAGCTTGTACTTTATCTTTCAGAGGACTTATTCCTTCCGATGTTACATGATATCCTAAGAAATCTAACTCTGACTGCATAAAAGAACATTTTGCAATATTTATAGTTAAATTATATTTACTAAATCTTTCAAAAATAGCTTTTAATAGATTCTTATGACTAGTGATATCCGAAGTACTTATCATGACGTCATCAATATAACAAAAAATAGAGCTTGAGTCTAACCCTTGCAGTACCGTATTATCCATAAAACGTTGGAACGTTTGAGCTGCGTTTCGAAAACCAAAATTCATGAAAGGATACTCAAACAATCCCCACGGCGTTATTATTGCCGTTTTTTCAATATCGTCTGGAAAAACCGGAATCGAGTGAAAAGCTCGGTTGACGTCAATTTTTGAAAAAAATTTCTTACCTGCAAGTTGGTACGTGAAGTCTTGCAGTCGCGGAATAGGATACCTGTCCGGCTTGGTTACTGCATTGAGCCTTCTGTAGTCCCCACACGGTCGAATATCGCCGTTTTTCTTAGGTACGACGTGAAGAGGGCTCGCCCACGGACTTTTCGATGGACGACAGATACCTAGTTCTAACATAAGTGCAAATTCATCCTTAACCTTCCTATATTTATCAGGTGCTAGTGGCCTTGGCTTAGCGAACACTGGCGGTCCCTTCGTTTCTATGTGATGGTATACGCCATGGTTCGGTACTTCCTTATATGATACGGGCTTAGTGATATTTGGAAAACAACTAAGTAAATCATATATAGGGTGATTTATATCCACTGTTTTTAAGGTGGGTTGCACAGAATTAGACACTATAGCTATGACATTAAGATTAGTTTTACTATCTACGACCTTACGTTTACTAAAGTCTATAATTAAACCGTGAGCATTTAAAAAGTCAGCACCGATTATCGGTTGTCGCACATCTGCTACAATAAAGTTCCATTGGTACGGTCTTCTTAACTTAAGGTCTAACACTAACGTTTTCTGTCCATAAGTTTTGATTTCAGTTCCGTTCGCGGCGTAAAGTTTGTAATCCGCTAACTTACAATTAAAACCACACACGCGTTTTGCACTGATGGGTAACACCGAAACGTTAGCCCCACTATCTATGAGAAAATTTAATCTACTGTTCCTATCTCGCACAGAGAGTCTGTTGGCGGCTAGTTCCACGGCACAGACATCCACCTTTGGCTGCACCGGAACTAGTTTTTTTCGTCAATACCATCCTTCCAGGCGCAGGGCTGGATACATTTCTTGGCTTTGTTTTTAAATCTAAAATGATAAAAACATAGCCAGTCTGCCGGTCTGGAGCTGCTGCGACGTCTTCGTGACTGTGAACTGCTGCGTGGACGTTCACGATCGCGTGGTCTCGCTCTTTCTATTTGAGCTAAGCGTCTGTTGATGCTTGCAATCTCAGCCTCTAAGTTTGTGTTTTGACTGCCGAGCTGGGATACTGCTGCAACCTCTGGAGTATATGCTGTCTCCAGCGCCTTATCGGCCATCTTCGCCAGCTTATCAAGGTCTTTAACCTCACTTACGGTTAGGATTGCGCGGACTGAGCTCGGTAAGTGACCAATCCACAGAAGAGAAAGCGTCTCATCTTTGAAACTATTGTTTGCGAGCTCCCTCATTCTTCTCAGGAGTTGGGACGGTTTCTGGTCACCTAACTCCAACTCCTTGAGTAATCTGTGGAGTTGCCGTGCCTCCGATTCCTCAAACACGCTGATCAGTCTTTGTTTGAGAGCGTCATATTTTTTTACTTCGGGTGGTGAAAGTATTATATCACTCACCTGTGCAATATGTGCCTTATTTAGTTTGGCGACGGCTAGATTGTACTTCGACTCGTCACTTAATTTTTGAGTGGCCACGACTGCTTCGAATTGCGCAAACCACAGTCTTGAGGCATCTGTCCAAAATTCTGGAACTTTAGATGTTACTGTGATTTGCGCGAGTGCTTCTTCTTGTCTTGGTGCGGGCGTCGACATTTCAGTTATACTTTCACAAAATCTTCAAAAATAAGCACAAACAGAACTTGCGTTAACTGGAGTCACCAATGTAGGGATCGATCGAAGGTTATAGTTGTGCTGTCACTGGTTGAGGAGAGAAAGTAAGTAGTTCGTAATCTGACTGTATATGTTTATTCTATAAAAATATATCTAGCCTACTACTAGACTACTGTCGCGTCCCGGTGGCCAGAATGCACTGATGCACCGGGCGGCGTACACTGCACACGATCACGCCAGTTATGTGACACGTCATGTGACACCCACAGGCTCATTTCTCCAACTACCCTGCGTAGTAGTCCCCGTAACACAATCTTCTATGTCTATCTCTCCATGACGAATGTAATTTTTTTGTTTCCTAAGTAAATTGTGTAGATGACAACATGCCATAACTACAATTTTTGCTTTTGTAGGTGACAATTTAATAGGTTTTTGGAAGATCTTAAAACGACTTGTTAGGATGCCAAATACATTTTCAATAACGCGTCGAGCACGTGATAACCGATAATTGAAGATTCGCCTGTTATCATTTAACACCTGTTTATTGTACGGTTTCAAAAAATTTGGAAGTAGCTGGAAAGCTTCATCACCTACAAACACAAAGGGCATTTTTTTATTTGTATTCGGTAATTCATCCGGTTCTGGAATCTGCAACTTATTATTCTCGAAGTAATGCCAAAATTTTGTATTTTTAATTACTCCTCCATCCGATACTCTTCCATTTGTGCCCACATCAACCATGATGAATTCATAATTTGCATTTGCTATACCCATGAGTACTATGCTGTATGTTCCTTTATAGTTATAGTAGTAGGAACCGGAATGCTCAGGCTTTTGTAAAGTAATGTGCTTGCCATCTACAGCTCCAATGCAATTGGGAAAGTTCCACGTGTTTCCAAACTGTCGTCCCAATATCTTCCAATTTTCTTGTGTTTTAGGTATCTGAAATTTAGAAGAAATATATTATTTTTATTTGTAGGAATCACCATCATCACAATCATCAACTGCAACGGCTTCACAACCGTCAACTTCTACAAAACCAGTGCTACTAAAGAAGAAGAAAAAGGAAGATTTACAACATGACTTAATGACATTAGCCAGGGATCATTTCAAAAAACCTGAAAATGAATATCAAGCAATGGCAAAAAACTGGGCTTTTAAACTTGAAAGGATGACTGCACAACAAAGACGGCTGGCAGAAAAATTCATAAACGAAATACTCTTCGAAGGAGAAGAAGGAAATCTTCATAGACATTCAGTAATCATCAATCCGAATAATCAACATTCCATTTCCTCAACTCCATCTCCCATTCAGCACATTCAATCACCTACATATTACTCACAATCTCCTGTACTGCAAACTCCCTCTCCCATTCCGTACATTCAATCTCCAACCTCCCACACTCAAGAGCCTATTTCCCAAGAACCATCATTAATTTCAACAGAACAAGCATATCAGTCGAATACGGAGCAACCTGTCATTATTCATATTCCAGACTCGAAATCAAACGAAAATAGTCCAAATGAAGCTAATACAGCAGCAAATTTCATACAAAATTTTTATTCATTTTAATTAAGTGTGGTTTGTTATTTTAAAATTAAAATCTTACCTGAATATTATTGCTTAGCGTTTCATTTATAGCTTCACATGTTTCGATAATAATGTCGCTCAATGTACGAGGTGCAATGCAGGCTTGAAATTTCAAATCTTCGAAATCGGCCCCACTAGCCAAGTACCTCAAAGTAATTGATAATCTTTGAGAAGCTGGTATAGATTTGCGCATGACTGTGTCCTTTTTTTCAATGCGAGGACGGAGCAATATTAGTAATTCCTCAAAAGTTTTATGGTCCATGCGCAGGAAGTTTGTGTAGTCTTCTCGTTCTGTGAGTAATATTTCTCTTAGCAAATTTTCATGAGTATATTTTTCTCTTAATTTCAACCATTCTCTACTCCATCGTCTTTTTTTTTTTTTCTTGATACACAGTGCTAGAGTCAAGGCCAAAAATGCCTCATCTGTTTTACTCATTATAAAGGTTCGACAGGACGTCACGTCACGACAAGAATCTACGAACTGAATCTACAAGACACCAAAAAAATTTGTTTGATCGTCTACAGGATTGTTTGACGAAAACGTGAAGTTTGACAAACAAATTTGTCAAACAAATTTGAACGTTAACAGGGCGCTTTATAGTTTGTATCAAATTCTGTCCGAATATTATGCCACTATCAGATCAATGTATTTTTGCGGGTAGGTAGTGTGCCGATACGTTGAGCTCCGTAAATAAAAATTAAAATATGTTTAAAATCGCTGAAAATCGCCATAAATTTATCTTCTAACGAACTTATAGTGAATAAATAGCTTCAGAAATTGTGGACAGTGATATTATTTAACGAAATGCTGCAAAAGTGACAAAATGTGACTCGTATACAATGGTGAAATACTGTGATAGAATGTTAATTTAACAATTCAAAACTTCCAAGTTGATATGAATACCAGCCTAACGTACAACCTTCAGTTACAATTACCATTTTATTATAATAGGTAACTACAATTCGAACTGATCGCCGACTCTGATAGCGGACGTGGTTATGAAGTTTGTTTGAATAACTGAATGTTTATATTTTATTGCAGACCAACTATCCTCCGCGGTTTCACCCGCGTTAATTTCAGAGTTCCCGCGGGAGTTCCGATATAAAAGTACCCTACGCTTCTGCGTACCTCTGACAATCTGTATGCAAAAATCCACGATGATCGGTAGCGTGAAAGCATAACAAACAAACATAGTCGAGTTTTCATTTATGAGGATTTTCAGATTAAAAAATTTCCCAAGACTTGTAGACTTAAAGTTTCCCAAACCCATTTTGTAAACGTTTTTTTCAAATCGATATAATTTCTATTTTCCCCTTGTTCCAGAGCAAACAGAGCAGAGCAAGCGACAGAGGCCGAAGGATGTGTCTATGGCGGAACCACCGCACACGATGGAGATTGCCCAGATACTGGTCTCATTGCTGCACGCGTGGGGCCTCGACCCTGACCTAGACAGGGTCTGCGAGTCCAAGCTGGGCCTTCTGAGACCTATGGTGAGGTTCCCCGGCGATTTGACCTTCATTAACCTTCGTTATAAATGTGAAAGGGAGTTTGTTTGTTTGTTACGCTTTCACGACTTATCTGCTCAACCGACGATCATAAAAATTCGCTTTGTCAGGGGGTAGAGAAAAGGACATAGGGTACTTAACGCGATAAACTAAACTATAACTCCAAAATTAACGCGTATGGAACAGCTAGAATCGTAAGCGGGACGGGCGCGCCACAGTTTCAAGAGAAGTTGGAGCAATGCTCTAATAACTTTCCAAAAACTTCTTTTGCTGGCTGCCCAAGTGGGTATATTTTCCACTTCTATATGTTCTGTGGTACCCTCCGCTCCCCAGGTGCCTATATGCTTCGGCGTGGTCTCCCGCCACGGGCACATGTCGGTGCAGCTGCCGACGTGGATAGGCGCCATCGCGGACGCGAGCGCGGCCTCCGCCCCCGACGACCCTCTACTGCTCACCACCAACCTGCCGCCGGAGCTGCTGCGTCAGGAGAAGCTCACCAGGTCACTAGCTCGACTTTCGCAGCATTGATAGCCCCGGGCCCTTATTCACTATGAACGGTGCCATTCCTTGCCTTCATTCCAGTCCATAGGACAATCAACCCGGTGCTTGGGATGAAAGCCGATAAAAGCCTGCCGTTTTCGGGTAGACCGTAAAAGGCTGGCTTTAAACCCCAAGCACCGGGTTGATTGCACATCTATATTCATGGCGCGTGCCCTAAAACACCATCCCAAATGTTCCATGTGCCAAAATATTACAAATTGACATTCTGCATGCCATAAGAAATGTTGAAAATGTATTTTTCATTACTCATACTCGGAAAGTAGGTCTGAAGTTGCCTGAGAAGCGGGTTGAAAGTAACACTTTCAGCCCTAGGGAGAATCGCTTTCAACTGACAGCTGGATACTGCAAAAACTCAAGTTTTTTTTTATGTCATAGGGGGCATACTTACTGGCCAGTCGCACACCTAATGGTTGATTTATGTAAAATAAAATTCACTCATTTTTTTCTTTAGCTAATTCCTATTTTTATTTTGACTTTCCTTGCATTCGTAATGAAAAGTACAGTGTTATCCTCGGGAGAAAGACTTATTTAGTCCCTCGATCTATTGGCCAAACCCCGTCTCGGGACTAAATAAGTTACTTTTACCCCTAGGATAACAATATACTATTTTTAGAGTAAAACTTCTTTGAGCGCGAGGAAAGAATTTTTGTAGCACGTTATCTCAACGTACACTTTTGCAGCGATATTTGTAAAGTTGCGCAATAAACTTCCCAGTAGCACGCTGTCGATCCTCCACGATTTTACTCGCGTTAATGGGCTTGTCAACCAAATTTTAGTTTTTAGTCCGTCTTGTAGATTAATAAAAAATATTGGACGCGTATTTTTTATTTTTTTACGTTATGAAAAATGTCGCGTGACGTCACGCCGTGCTACAGTACGTTATAGCACGTTATGACGTCAAGAGACCCCGATCCTAAACTTTAATGCGTTTTATCTTTGTATTTTTCAATAATTTGAAAAAGCAAAAAATACGTGTCTATTATTTTTTTTTTATCTAACTGACGGACTAAATAGAATTTTGATTTTCATACCCTGGAAACGTCTTACTACCCTATGTGGGAATTGGGATCAAGTAGATTTCTATGTGTTGTGAAATCTATATGTATATACTATAATAAAAGAGTAGAATCCGCGATTCTGTACATTGAATATTTTTGACAAATTTTCACAGGTAGTATAAAAGAAGAGTAACCAACCACAAAAAAAGAGTCTTCAAAATTCTTTTCTGTCTGTCTCTCTGTCTGTTTACGATAATCTCTGAACCTACTGAACGGATTTTCATGCGGTTTTCACAGGTAGACTAAGCTAAACCTGGAGCTACATATAGGCAGTGTTTCATTTAAATCGGATCATGGGAAAAAAAGTTGTTATAGATTTTTATCATCTCCCCGCAGGCTGTTCACGTCGAAGCTCCACTGGGAGCTCAGCACCACGCTCACCACGAACCACCTGCTGTCGATCGTGGCGCTCGCCAACACCCTCATGTCGATGAACAACGCCACCTTCATGCCCGAACAGGAGTTCGCCAGGAGGATGCACAGGTGAGGTGGAACAGGCTTCTTTCAAACTGTCCACGAACACATGTCAACGTGTCGACTTCTTCACTTGTTCTTGAGTTCAGAATCATTGTTCGAATAGGCTATTTCACTGTTGTTGAAATGTTGATATCCAATAATTACACTCGAAAATATCATGGATGAGCATAACATAAGCGACAAAATCAAAAGATTTGATTGAAAAAAAAAATAGTTATAAACTGTTTAATTTTGACTATGTCTGTCTCTTTCTAATACGGAATTTTGTATGGCGGTTGTAGGGCTTTACAAGCCGAGTGACGTCACTATAGGACTAGCGCTTTCCTTGTCTAACTTGAACTTTAAAAAGTAGTTAAAAAGATATTAATTGTAAAAGAATAATGCTATTATACTAATAATACATAAAGGTTTATAAATTAATAATAAAAAATAAACACTAGAATGGGCATGTTGATTAATTTTTATTTTTTAGTCCGTCTTGTAGATTATTAAAAAATATTGGACACGTATTTTTTCTTTTTTTACGTAATCAAAAAATAACGGCGATATATTGAGTTGAAATTTCGCGTGACGTCACTATTCTGACAGTTTGTATGGCGGTTTTGCGGTTAGTGACGTCACGACCTCCTCATCCTAAACTTTAATGCGCTTTATCTCTGTATATTTTAATTTATTTAAAAAAGCAAAAAATACGTGTCTATTGTTTTTTTATTTTCTAACTGACGGACTAATTAGAATTTTGATTTTCAATAGTAGTCAACATCCCTATTCCCTATTGTGTTATCTTGCACGAACCTGAACCCTACTGAAAATGCGAATGTGAGTTTGTTTGTTTGTCACGCTTTCACCGCCTTAACTACTCAACCGATCATCGTGAATTTTTGCATGCACGTTGCGGGCAGGCCGTCGACGCGCAGCGCGTCCTCGTGGGCGGGGGACGAGGAGCGCGAGGAGCAGCTGGCGGCGCAGCAGGCGCAGATCAAGCAGGGCTGGTCGCTGCTGGCGACGCTGCACTGCGTGCTGCTGCCGGACAAGGTGGTCGCCGCCGGTGAGTGGCCGGCACACGTCTAATTACAATTGGCTACTTGACAAAAAAATTTTTTTTAGTCCGTCGTGTAGATTAGTAAAAAATATTGGACACGTATTTTTTCTTTTTTTACGTACTCAAAAAATAACAGAGATACATTGAGTTGAAGTTTCGCGTGACGTCACAATTGGCTACTTGACAAAAAATTTTTTTTTAGTCCGTCGTGTAGATTAGTAAAAAATATTGGATACGTATTTTTTCTTTTTTTACGTACTCAAAAAATAACAGAGATACATTGAGTTGAAATTTCGCGTGACGTCACAATTCTGTGCGGTTTGTATGGCGCTTATAATGAATATTGACGTCACGAGCCCCCCACCCTAAACTTTGATGCGCTTTATCTATGTTCATTTTCATTAAATTGAAAAAGCAAAAAATACGTGTCTATTATTTTTTTATTTTCTAACTGACGGACTAATTAGAATTTTGATATTCATACCTTGGAGAATACCCAATTCGGTGCGGTTTGTATGGCGCTTATAATGAATATTGACGTCACGAGCCCCCCACCCTAAACTTTAATGCGCTTTATCTATGTTCATTTTCATTAAATTGAAAAAGCAAAAAAATACGTGTCTATTATTGTTTTATTTTCTAACTGACGGACTTATTAGAATTTTGATATTCATACCTTGGAGAATACCCAATTTGTTGTTTTAATGGCTCCACCATTTTGACGACGATTCTGCCAGTGTCACAGTTTGAAAATTCACCCCATAGATGTGCACTACTTTTGAAAATCAAAATTCTAATTGGTCCGTCAGTTAGAAAATAAACAAACAAAAGACACGTATTTTTTGCTTTTTCAAATAAATGAAAATACACAGAGATAAAGCGCATTAAAGTTTAGGGTGAGGAGGTCGTGACGTCACTAACCGCTAAAACCGCCATACAAACAGTCGGAATAGTGACGTCACGCGAAATTTCAACTCAATATATCGCCGTTATTTATTGTTTGCGTAAAAAAATAAAAAATGCGTGTCCAATATTTTTTAATAATCTACAAGACGGACCAAAAAAATAAAAATTGGTCAACATGCCCATTGATTTTATTATCCGGTACCTACCTTTTTGTATGCGATAGGCCGATGTATTTTTTTTGTCCTGCACGTGAAATTCTGTAATGAGCATACAACAACACAGTAAGCTATTGGGCGGTTAGTAGGCTACAACATTTATAGAGAAGTACTTGAATAAAATAGGCCATCACACAAAAGATAAATGTGCGGTGTCGTGGGACACAGGAACGAAGTGGATCATATATGGACATAGATAAGCAATAGTGTGTTAACCCGCACGGGAGAAATTTTGATTAAATCGTGTTTTAAAACTATAGCGCCATTTTGTGTCAACATTTTTCTACGTTCAACATATTGTTACTTATTTATACAATGTAATAAAGTAAACACATAATTAAAAAACGTTCTCTAACTCTCAATAAATCATTCTGTATCAATAACTTAATTTTGTGGGTTAACATGTTATAGCTTATCTGCGTCCATATGTAAAATCCACCACTTTCACACAATATTAATCACGATTAACTAATTTGCAAAACAAAGGAAATAAAACGTCGAGACGTCCGTCACTGCTGAAATCCCGCCAAAAGCTCTTTTTCTCATACATAGACTTTTTTAAATTTACCCCAATGGGGAAGGCAAAGGAAGTTTAGTCTATACAGCCAATTCAGTGGTGTTTTTCTTCTTCTGAAGTTATTTACATCGAAATGCATTGGTGAGATGCATTTCGATGCTCTACTAGAACACACACAGTTGAACCTTAACAGGACGTTCTGTGGGAAGTTGCATAGTAAAACGAAAACCTCCCGATGAACGCCCCATTACATCTTATTTCACTGTTTCCGCACACTATTCATCACTAATGGATCACTATTATGCAAAATCCACCACATTCACACAATATTAATCGCGACTAATTTGCAAAACAGAGAAATAAAACTGACGTCCGTCACTGCTAAAATCCCGCCAAAAGCTGTTTTGCCGGCTAGGGCACACCTCCGCAACGCCGCATAAGGAACTTCGTTCCAAAAATGAATTCACTTACCACCAGGTTTTTGTATTGAGTAACAAACATCCAAACTCTCAGATTTTAGGATTAACCTACTTTCCAAATTTAAGCAGCAAAAGATTCATCGATCTATTTTTATCGGGTCGATTGTGTACCTTATTCCATAGGCGCCAAGAGCTTCAAGCGTCCCCAAGTGGAGATGTTGGCGCGCAGGTGGCAGCACCACTGCCTGGAGGTGCGCGAGGCTGCGCAAGCGCTGCTACTGGCCGAGCTTAGCAGGTGAGTTAATAGCTGTAAACCAAGGCTGGTACGGGAGTCGAACCCACACCGCAAACAGAGATAGACACTAGCGGTGCTGTCACGATTCAGGCTTAGGCCCGTGCGACTAGCCCCCTTAGCCAAGTTGATGATCGTTAAAACTATAGAAAACTGGAACGCCTCGTCATCATTTTCGCGACCACATGTCATGACGGTACCTACGTTGCTGACTTTTCTATGCGTTAAAATATTAATATATGTTATCAACTTGGCTAAGGGGGCGGGTTTAGTTAGCGGGACAACAGTAAACTAAGGCCGTCACAGGTATACGGACAATCAATTGGGCGTAAACTCGGTGCTTGGGTATTAAAAACCTGCAAACTGGGCCCTTATTCACTATGACCCATAACATTCCTTGCCCATAACGCGCGTCTGAAAAACGCATTTCCAAACGTTCTAGATACCAAAATATTAGAAATTATTCTCTATGCCGTCTAAGAAACGTTGTAAATGTATTTTTTTGGGGTAAAACTTATTTGATTACGAGAGAAAAACAGTTTTTGCGGCGTCTTATCTTAGCGCGGCGTGTTATGGTCATAGTGAATAAGGGTCCTGGATGTTCTACGGCTTAATCGGGTTCAAACCCTTGAATTTGATTGAAATCGTTGATTGTCCATCTATAGTCACAAAAGTGTGATCACTACACCAATAGTGGTGGATTTAGGCTTAGGGGCCTGTGAGACCTGAGAGAGCCACCACCATCAAATCCTTCACAGTGCTGGCAATCTCCTCGTATCCAGGGTTTTTAATATTTAGCTGTGGCAACCCTAGCCTTAAAACCTTTTTCCCGGCCACAGGATGGGCCCGAAAGGCCGCAAGCAGCTGGTCGACAACTGGGCCCAGTTCCTGCCCTTGTACACGCAGACCGAGAGCATCAACCCTCAAGCGATGAAGGAGCCGGGCGTCAAGCCAGCTAAAGTGGTGAGTGGAGACCACATTCCGACTGGTCTGTTTGATCCATTTAACAACTGTTAACACTGATAATTTTACGGCTGCACTGAGAGTCATTCTGATTAATGTTAATTGGCATTCGACTAAAATAAACAAAATAGGAATGTTGACGACTTTAAAAATCAAAATTCTAATTAGTCCGTCAGTTAGAAAATAAATAAAACAATAGACCTATATTTTCTGCTTTTTCAAATTAATGAAAATATTCAGAGATAAAGCGCATTAAAGTTTAGGGTAGGGGCTCGTGACGTCACTAACCGCTACAAGCCGCCATACAAATTGCATTGGGTTGTGACGTCACGCGAAATTTCAACTCAACGTTGAACGTATCGCCGTTATTTTTCGATTACGTAAATAAAGAAAAAATACGTGTCCAATATTTTTCATTGATCTACAAGACGGTCTAAAAAAAATTAGTCAACTAGCCCATTTCCCCCCAGCAGTTGGAGGAAGAGTCCGAGGAAGAGGAGGAGGAGGTGATCAGGAAGCCGTCGTCGCTGGCCGAGCTGAGGCGCAAACAAGCCACGGCCGTGGTGCTGCTCGGCGTGATAGGAGCGGAGTTCGGCCAGGACATCACCAGCGAAGGTAACTGTATGTATGTCCGATGGTGGCGGCTTCGGTTCGTATCGTTTGATGTACAGGGTGGCGGGTGTCACGCGGGACTTGTGGCGGTCATTGACGCAGCGCTTTTAGTGTGGCGGTTAGCGAAGCAGCGATGATGATAATAATAATATAATAATAATAATCCACTTCACAACACACAGATTTACTTGATCCCACACTAAGCTATAAGCTTGTGTCGTGGAAACCAAGCAACACGTGGTATATACTACACATACACCCAGACGAAATCTGAGTAATTAAAAATTACCAAAAAAAAACTAATTCATGCAATAACAACAATCTCTGTGGTTCCTTTAAACTATTATAAAATCTATTTATCGTCGCAAATCATTTGGTTCCAGGCGCTGCCGGCAATAAACGTCGCAGGGAGGGCGACAGCAGAAAGAGCTCGGTCGTCGAGGGTATGTTGTGCACTGAATACTGTACTTCACTCGTTGGTTTAGAACAGTCTTTCTCAAAGTGGGCGATAACGCCCCCTTGTTGGCGTTGGAGACCTAGAGGGGGGCGTTAAGGGGCCCGGATAAAAATGGGGGGCATTTGCGTGGTTTAGGGGGGCGATGGTTGATTTGTAATTTCATTTACTTTTTATATTTTAAAATTCACTAAAATGAAAACCTACCTACTACTCAATATCGAATAATTAGTTATTAGTTAGCTGCTTACTAAAAAGAGCATGTTACCGAACGCGGCGGCGACTTACGACTGTTTTTGAGTAAAATCGAACCTGATTTCAACAAACTTGTTAAAAATCATCAAATCTCTCATTAGATTAGTTTTGAAACTAAAATCGATTACCTGTCTATATTGGTTTTTCTAATTTGATAAAAATATATTGTTAATATTATAAAAAGCGTTTTTTTTTTAAGTTTTAGGAGTGTTTAAAAAATTGGGGACGCTGAGAAATAATTAATTTTCAAAGGGGCCGCCCCCTAAAAGAAATAAGTTTTAGAATCTCTGGTTTAGATCTTTCGATCAGTGAACCTGCTTTGGAAACTTAAAGCATATAATATTTTGATACAAGCAAGTGAAAATTTTCAACACCACCTCTCTCAAACCTCAATCTCAAATTTCATCCCCCAATCATTCATTTTTTTTTTTGGAAATTCAATAGTTTTGGCCTACGAGCGCGCCGCAAAGTGTAGGTACTTCAATTTGAGTGTTGGCTTAAACAACGACTCATTTAACCGTGCCGCATAAAAACGGCAGCCTAAAGGCCTTTTGCACATTATAACCATATAAGAAATTTTCTTATGTCTTGCATGCAAAAATGCGTATCCAACATTTTTCTTGTAATATGCGCGGTTTCGATATAACAACTAAAGTGACTGGATGTCTCCTTATAAGACATTTTTTATAAGACACAAGAAAGTTTCTTAACAATGTGCAAAAGGCCCAAGTCGGTCCTCTGACCGCCGCCCGCGCCGCCCGCCGCAGGCTTCAACCTGAGCGCGCCCAACAACCTGGCGCGGCGCACGGCGCTGGCGCTGACGCACCTGCTGCTGGCGGCGCCGAGCGCGCGCCTGCCGGCCCACATGCCGCTGCGGCGCGCCGCCGTCGACCTGCTCGGGCGCGGGTTCACCGTGTGGGAGCCCTACCTCGACGTCAGCCACGTGCTGCTCGGTGAGCACTCATCACGAGGCGGCCCGCTCCCCGACGGGAGAGATGTGTCGAAAGGCCTTTTTTTTGTATCCTACTAATATTATAAATGTGAAAGTGTGAATGTTTGGATGTTTGTTACTCAATCACGCAAAAACGGCTGAACGGATTTGGATGAAATTTGGCATGCACGTTGTCAAGGGTAGAGAAAAAGACATAGAGTACTTTTTGTCCCGGAATTCTCGCGGGAACTCCGAACTTAGCGCGAGTGAAACCGCGAGGCACAGCTAGTAAATAAATAAATAACTCCTTGATCGGACTTTACACATAATCAATATTTTATACTAATTACCATTACACTTTTGGTCCTTCGAGCCGAATACTGCCGGATCTAAATACCATCGCTAGGCGGAACTAAGTCACTTAAAACTTTTGGTCCGTCGAGCCGGATGCTTCGATATCTGACCGCCCTGTACTCCTTGTAGGTCTACTGGAGATGTGCTCGGACGCGGACAAGCTGGTCCCGTCGATGAGCTACGGGCTGCCGCTGACGCCGCAGGCGGACTCGTGCCGCACCGCGAGGCACGCGCTCACACTCATCGCGACCGCCAGGTGATAACCTAGCTATACAGTGCAACTGTAAAATACTTCGGCAATGCTGACAAACTAACGGTGACTTTAGCATTTATTTCCTGTATTTTCTTTGTTAAAAATTACCCTATTTGCAAAAGGCAAAGGAAACTAAGTCCATACAGCCGAGTCATATTTTAAGTTTTCGGAATTTATCCGTATTTACCTTAGAATTCATGTATGATTTTTGGCGTATTTGCTTGGGCTGTTCTCGAAGTTGACTGTGCGTGGAATATTGTAGAAAATATGGTATACTTGGAAGAAACTCTTGGGAATGCATAAGCCGTTGAGTGGCTTCCCTGCCTCTCTGGTCAATATATTTTATTTTTATTTTACTTCATTCGGATTTATTATATTGTCAAACTGTATTTATTATATTGTCAAACTGTATTTATTATATTGTCAAACTGTATTTATTATATTGTCAAACTGTATTTATTATATTGTCAAACTGTATTTATTATATTGTCAAACTGTATTTATTATATTGTCAAACTGTATTTATTATATTGTCTTCTTCTCTTTAGCCATAGCACTAGGAAGCTGTGAGGGGTGGATATTTTATGGGTGCTGTCATGGTAGCTGTAGTTATATTGACGTCAAAAAGAGCCACATTATGGGCCAAATTTGAATAAAGGATTTGACTTTTGACTTTTTTTGACTTTTGTCACACTGTATTTATTATATTGTCACACTGTATTTATTATATTGTCACACTGTATTTATTATATTGTCAAACTGTATTTATTATATTGTCACCCTGCGGGTGTGGTGTGCCGCAGGCCGGCCGCGTTCATAACGACGGTGGCGCGCGAGGTGGCGCGCTGCGCGGCCGCCGCCCCGGGCGCCGCGCCGCCGCCCGCCGCGCACGCGCTGCAGCGGGGCCGCGCGGAGGTGCTGCGCGGGATAGAGCTGCTCATCGACCGCATGCACAACGAGGTCGCCGACCTGCTGGTGGAGGTCAGTCCCGAGGTCACCCCCCCCCCTCCCGCCGCCCGCCGCGCACGCGCTGCAGCGGGGCCGCGCGGAGGTGCTGCGCGGGATAGAGCTGCTCATCGACCGCATGCACAACGAGGTCGCCGACCTGCTGATGGAGGTCAGTCCCGAGGTCACCCCCCCCCCTCCCGCCGCCCGCCGCGCACGCGCTGCAGCGGGGCCGCGCGGAGGTGCTGCGCGGGATAGAGCTGCTCATCGACCGCATGCACAACGAGGTCGCCGACCTGCTGGTGGAGGTCAGTCCCGAGGTCACCCCCCCTCCCGCCGCCCGCCGCGCACGCGCTGCAGCGGGGCCACGCGGAGGTGCTGCGCGGGATAGAGCTGCTCATCGACCGCATGCACAACGAGGTCGCCGACCTGCTGGTGGAGGTCAGTCCCGAGGTCACCCCCCCCCCCCCCCCCCCCCTCCCTCCCGCAGACTGCGCGCGAGTCTAGACGACGTAGCGGCCTGTACTGGCCAAGAGCTCCGCTCCATCAGTTCTACCGTACCCATTACAGGATCTGCTTAGTTTGAGACCGTTCGGTGCTGGTTATATCTATACGGGGTGCTTAGTTCGTTATGGGTACCTAAATGTACCATATTATAATGTCTTGTCCAGGTGATGGACATCATCCTGCACTGCGTGGACCAGTCCCACTTGAAGAGCAAGGGCCTCAACGAGGTGTTCCCCGCCATATGCCGCTACAACCAGGTGTCGCACTGTCCGGCCACCAGGAGGATTGCTGGTAACCACACAAACACTGGCACTCATGCGCGGCCTCACGCACGCACTTACGCACGCACATATGTACACACACACACACACACACACACACACACACACACACACACACACACACACGAACACACGCACGCAACACGTCTACACATTTTTTTTTTTTTAAGGAAAACCTTACGGCTAATGTAACAAAATTAAATATATATGTATACGTACACACATGCACACACTTACGCACGCACAAATGTACACGTACACTTATACACGAACATATGTACACACACACGCACTTACGTATACACATATGCTCACGCTTAAACACACGTACACACTTACACACACGTACACACGTACGCACAAATGTACACGCACTTATGCACACACGCATACACACAGGCGCGCGCACACCTACACATACGGAACCGCTTAACTGATCATAATGAAATGTTGGATACACTTTATCACTTTTTATCCTGGAATTCCCACGAGATATCCGAAACTTAAGCGGGAAACAGCATGTAAAACAAAATTGTGCTGTGTTAACATTTTCAGTACTATTTGTTCTCCCTTTTTTTGCCATCCTAATTAGCGCTTAAATCCCTTCCCCCCTACAGTGGGCAGCCACACGGGGCAGCTGGCGCTGTACGAGCTGCGCGCCGGGCGCTGCCAGTCGCTGGCGGCGCACAACGGGCCGGTGACCGCGTGCGCGTTCAGCCCCGACGGCCGGTACCTCGTCTCCTACGCCACCGCCGA
The DNA here is from genome assembly GCA_907165275.2 of Zygaena filipendulae. Taxonomy (NCBI): domain Eukaryota; kingdom Metazoa; phylum Arthropoda; class Insecta; order Lepidoptera; family Zygaenidae; genus Zygaena; species Zygaena filipendulae. The sequence goes on along the minus strand of OU015677.1, from coordinate 4,404,456 downwards.
CAACCGTCTCTCCTTCTGGCAGAGCACTGCAGGTGAGTCGACCGGGCGGGACCAGATGGTGAGTGGGCGGGACTAGATGTTGAGTGGGCGGGACTAGATGTTGAGTGGGCGGGACTAGATGTTGAGTGGGCGGGACTAGATGTTGAGTGGGCGGGACTAGATGTTGAGTGGGCGGGACCAGATGTTGAGTGGGCGGGACCAGATGGTAAGTAGGCGGGACTAGATGTTGAGTGGGCGGGACCAGATGTTGAGCGGGCGGGACCAGATGTTGAGTGGGCGGGACCAGATGTTGAGTGGGCGAGACCAGAGGTTGAGTAGGTGGGGTCAGAAGTGGTGGGACCAGATATTGAGTAGGTGGGGGAGAAGTGGCGGGACCATAATATGTTGAGTGGCGGGACCAGTAGTCAAGCGATGAGGCCAGATGTTGAGTAGGTAGTGTAAGAGATTTAGAGGCAGTCCCAGAGTTTTAAAGTGTAAATCAAGTTGTACAATCGACTGTAGAAATTTTTATCATTTATACAATATGTTGTATGTTATAAATTTTAGAATAAAGTGATAATAAACCAGTAAGAAATAAGAAATAGAATTTTAAATAAAAAAAACAGACACGCAGAATAGAAAAACCATAAGTGCGGCCAACAAATGAGTCATAACCTCCGCCGGCCCGCAGGCATGTTCGGACTGGGCGCCGTCCAGACGAAGTGCGTGAAGTGCTACAGCACGGCGCCGATGGCGGACGTGGCGCGGCTGAACCCGGCGCGGCTCGCGCGGCTCGTGTGGACCAACCCGCGCACCGTCACGCTCATGCTGGCCGACGGCTCCGAGACCAGGTTCAACGTGTGAACACCGGGACTAGACACGGGCGCCGCCCACCGGGGGCCGGGGGTGTGAAGATCAAAACGGGCAGGGGCATGTTCCGTTATATAACATACCCTAGATGATTATGTAAATTTTAATTTTTACTCCATCTTGTAGATTAATAAAAAATATTGGACACGTATTTTTCTCATTTTTGCGTAATCCTAAAATAACGGCGATACATTTACGAGTCAAATTCCGTGTGACGTCACGGCTAGGCCTTAGATAAAACTTATCAAAGTTTAGGAGTGGGTGTTCGTGACGTCATTAACCGATATAAACCCCGTATTAACTGTATCGGATTGTGACGTCACGCGAAATTTGGATTCAATATATCACCGTTTCTTTATCACCCACCGAAAAAGGGAAAAAAATCGTGTAAGCACAATATTTTTTATTATTCTACAAGACAGACTAAAAATAAAAGATTTGTCAACTAGCCTCATATGACAACGGCTCCTGTACTGTGTCTTATGGTTTACCTACTGTTTGTAAGTAGTGTAGTAAGTATTTTTCGATGTCAGCTCCTGCACTACATATTCATGAAAAATAATCGTGTCGTATATTTGACGATCGCTCCTGCATTTCTAAAGTGAAAGACAAACTTAGTTTAGAAACTTGTTTTTCAAATTTTCTCCAGCCCGCCATTCCTCTTTATAGTGTAAATTATTCTTGTACATTTAACATCAGAAAATATATTATGTTATTATCACTATAAATTCGTTGAATCTAGTTCAACGAGGAATAAAGTTCAACGATTGACAAAAATATTTCCCTATTATATTTTTAATGCTGACTTTGCGATACCTGTTAGCGAGCCTGATAAATAGGTCAATGTTATCGATTTATTAAACTTAGCTTAAGTATTTATGAATATGGAGCCTAAGATATTCCTTAATTATTATATAATTAATCACCTAAACTGTTATAAGAAAATCACGTATTTCCATATATTTTGTTTATGCACAAAATCAGTATTTTTAATGTTAATGTGATTTGTGTAAATATAAATATCAGTTTTATTGTATTTTTTGTTGTTACAAAATATTATGACTATGTTGTTTTCTATGTATGTATTGTAGTAGAATCAAAAACGTTTTGCGAACAGAAATGACTATAACGTGCTTTCTCGTGAGCAAAGTCGTGCCGTGCAACGACCACAAGCCCTAGTAGCTTAATCCGAAAGGCCACAAAGCATTGTGTTAAACCCAAAAATGCCACAAAATGTTGTGGCTAACTCCAAAAAGGCCACAAAACATTGTAGTTAACTCCATAGGGCCACAAGCATTTTGACTAGTTCCAAAAATTCCAATTTTGTAGCTAATGTCGAATGGCCACAGATTGTGACTAACGTTCATCAAATGTTCTAGGCGTGGTGATGACGAGATTTCGCTTAGGTACAGTATGGTAGCATAATTTCCAAAAAAATTCTTTGTCTGTCTGTACATACATAGATATAAATAATATTCAGCATTTATCAGTTAAATTTTAATTCCTTCTACAATATGTTAATGAATTGACTGAAAACTAGAAAGTAGTTAGTTTGTCCAGAATCTACTTCCAAATCGATGGCACCATGTAGGATATAGATTATATTTTTTTCATCTTTACTAGCCCATGCCTAAATTATTTATAATACAATATTTGGCGCGTACGCCGCCCGCTGCAAAAAATCGAATCGCTCATTGACACGTATCTAGGCGCGGGCGTGGCGCTTGAAACTTCGTAGATAGGTCACCTCCAAACTAATGTTGAATAACTTTTAGACTATAAATTTTTTCGAAATAATTTATATTTTAATCGTATTATTGTTTATTTTTTTCAATGGGGATTGGGGTGTATCAGGTCAATTCATTAACACGTCGTATATAGGACCTAGTAAATTATTATTATTTTGTTACGTTTCTTTCACCTTTCCAAAAAGAATAATATAAATTGTTAAACTTGCACTAAATAAATGGAATTATCCGGAGTCTGCAATATAGCTAGGTATAATCGAGGATTTCATGCATGACTTTCTATAAACACGTTTTTATGTAGGTACAATTTAATTTTAAAGTGAGATTTTAAAATTTGGAAACGCTAGCAGCACTTTTACTCGCATCAAGCCCGCGTCAGATCAGTCAGAGCTCCCTTTCGATCCCCTCGCTCAGCTGATCTATAGCTAGTCTATAATTTATTTGTTAACTTGTTATATTATTCAATATCCCCTATTGTATATCAAATTAAAATGTTTGGAATTATTTTATCTGTCGTATTTTTTAACACCCGTTTTTATGAACTCCTAGTTTGTTAGAGGATTCCCAAATTGACGTGAGTAAAACCTCGGGTATAGCAGCTAGTCTTCAATATTTATGGTAGGTACTGCTGTCCTGACCCTGCATTCACGGACTTTTTTTCACAGTGGCTTAAGCAATGTCCATTCGTCGGTGGTATGTATGAGGTGAGGATTTGAATTCTAATAGGAAATTAAGACTAAAAGAATCTGTACAATATTACAAAAACATTTATTTAGTGTCGGAATAAAAATAACTGTTTGACAAATACTAATCTTACAATATTATTGCATCGCTCCAGTCAGCTGACAGCACGTTACAATAACGCGTTCAGGGTCCTTATTCTCATTATGACCATAACACGCTGCGTTAAGATAACGCGCCACGTTCTTTCTTACGTCCAGAAAGGGAGAAAGGGCGAATTCGTCGCGATTCTCTCGCGCGTATTACGCGCGACCGTTGCGTCCACAAGGTGCGTACCAACGCGCGAGCATTAAACAATTCCGTGTCAAAATTTTGGCGCTCCATTTCCCTCGATACGTGCACTCGCTCTAGAGTTCGCGCGTTAACTGGACGCAACAAGGCGTCCCTAGTATCTCGACTCGCGCGCAATACGCGCGAGTCGAGAGTCTGGCGTAGTGCACGCGATTTACGCGCGTATTTTGAATTCGCGCGATGCTTCTGGACGCGATGTATCGGTGCCTAGTATCTCACTAACGCGCGTATGAATTCGCGCGATACGATTCGCGACGAATTCGCCCTTTCTGGACAAGGTCTTAGTGCTCAAAGTTTCACTTCAAATAAAAAATACATTTTCAATATGTTATCTAATGGCAGACGAGTAGGTATTAATTTCAAATATTCTGACATCTTTTGGGACGCGCGTTATGGGCAATGAATGTTATTGGTCACAGTGAATAAGGGCTCAGGGCGGTGATGGGGCTGCCCCGCTTCTGCAGCGCCTCGGGCATGTTCGCGGAGGCGCGAGTCGACTGTTTCTACGCGACCATGCGCAAGCGAGGCGCCTCTCTAGTGCGCAGGGAGCGGGCCAGCTCCAACGCCGTTCTGGCCATGGTTGCCGCTAGCCTGGACTGTCCTTTTATTCGGCACAGATGCTGCAAGCATGTGACAGTACCAGCCCCCCTAGCCAAATTGACATTCTACAATCGTTAAGGCCCCGTTTTTATTGGCTGACCAAGTACCATGCAGGCGCGGTCCGAAGGGAGCAGGGGTAACGGGAATCCATGGGGGTGTACAATAAAATTGTGTATTGTGCAATAAAGTCTAATTTATTCGACATATTTTATTATTAATGACCCCCTCCAAAATTTCAGACTGCGAGCGCGCCCGGTACCATGACAATTCGGCGTTACTTAGTTTTCTATGCGTTAACGATTGGAGAATGTCAATTTGGCTAGGGGGGCTGCGCCGAGTGAAAGGTAGGTACTAGGACTTTCTATTGGCACTTATTATTATTATCTTTTATTTGTCATTCATAGATTCATAGAATTTCTTATTCTTTATTTTAATTCATATTGTTATGTAATGTATGTTCATTTGTGTCTCATTTTGATTAAATAAATATTTTTTTCTTTCTTTCTTCTTCTTATTTACCACATTGACCGTAACATTTAATATGAAATGCTGTTCGTCTGGATGTTTTTAACACAGAAACACAGAAACTATGGAACCAACCGATCAAGATCATAATGTTGAAATAAAGAAAATAAAATATTCACACAATATTTTTGTATTGCGAGACGATGGTTCATAGCTGATGAGTTTCCGCGGGAATCCCGAAATTTGCTGAACCAGCTTATAATTAAATGGGTTTGCTTCTTTACTCGGTTATCATGTGATTAAAAGTTCCAGTTTGAAGCCTTAATTACGATCTAGTAAATTTTACAACTTAACAATAGGGATGTTGACGACTTTTGAAAATCAAAATTCTAATTAGTCTGTCAGTTAGAAAATGAAAAAACAATAGACACGTATGTTTTGCTTTATCAAATAAATGAAAATATACAGAGATAAAGCTGATTAAAGTTTAGGGTGGGGGCTCGTGACGTCACTAACCGCTATAAGCCCTGTATAAACTGCACCGGTTAGTGACGTCACGCGAAATTGCAACTCAATGTATCGCCGTTATTTTTTGATTATACGTAAAAAGAAAAAAATACATGTCAATATTTTTTATTAATCTACGAGACGGACTATTGCCCATTGGGCAACAATGAACAAACAATATTACTAGCGCGATTTACACTAAAACATTCAATTTCGAGTTATGGAAATTTATATTTTAAAATCTAAGTGAATAAGCTTAAATTTAAAGTAGTAAAGATTATTTCATTTTGTTTAAACTTAAAAAAATACTGTCAATAATCCGAGATAAAACATTGGGGGCACGTCGCCTTTGTTTAATAGTAATAATTTTCTTACATCTTACAAAATAATCAGCACAAATATATAATATGCCGCCGGTGTTGCCTCTTAGTTTACAAACGTTCGGCATTATATACTAAACTGCTGAGAAAAATCTCAACCAACTTTTAAAAAAACTTCCTCAGCCGAAATTAGAAAGATAAAAACAAAACTCAGATAGTACCTACATAACATTCTTTTGTGAGATTAATAGGTACCTAGGTACTTATGAAATTCACTCCCAAGGGCGAAGAACCTGTTTTCACCCAAACTTTGTTTGGGGAAGGAAAAAAAATCTTTTCTATTACTTAGAAAATTACTGAAAATACAATAGAAATGAAATGGAATAAACTTTATTCGTTACGAAAACCGTTAATATGCAATAACAAAAGAGAAGCACAAACAGCGTGTCCCAAAAAAAAGGCAACCAGCTCAGCATAAGTCGGCAACCGGGGCCGGGGGCCCGACGCTGATCTTCCGCTGGTGCCGCATGTGGCGTCACGGATGTGAGCGAAGAGAAAAAACTTAAATTATTTTATATTATGCACCTAATTCAATGCACACACAAGGCACAGCTGGTTGCAACAATTATTGCTGGACATCGAAAATGGGAGTAAAATGTTTCTTCGTTCACCGAGAACAAATAGAGCTATTCTCAGTTTAGTATGAAAATTTTACCACATGAATGAATGAATGAATGAAAAACACTTTATTGAACACCACAAACAGTACAATAAAAAAAATATTTAGAATTATTATAATTATGTTATATTTTGTTTTAAAATTTATCTGAAAAAGAAAGTGATTGTCTCCTAAGACCATATTCGCGTGGCTTCGACTCCTAAGGTAGCCGCCCTTACTGACCCGTCCAAAATTGCCACCCTGTATAATAAACATATACGTTTGTAGATCCGGCTTTCAAATTGCAATAAATAGACGTGATTTTTTGTACAGAGATGTGTGTAATATGTATGAACTTTAAGTAGGTAGCCCATTTATTTGACATTATTGTACAACATGTGGTGAAATTAGCTGCAAATATTTACATGGTTGAAAGTCTACACCGTTATAAACATATTACATACATTACCACATGTTATATATGGGATTTTTTTTTAGATTTGTGACATTTTTAATACCCTAACTTAACTTGGCCCCATAGAGCCTTTCGATCCTTGTCAGAGACAGGATTGATAAAGCTGACAAAGATTTTTTTTAAAAAATCGCCATTTCTTGTTGACTGTAGGTAGGTACCAAAATCTGTAAATAAGGATGGTAACTCAAAAAATAAGGATGGACTAAGACCATATTCTTGTACCCTTAAGGTAGCCGCCATTACTGACCCTTCTCAAATTTCCGCCCTGTACTAGCCGAAACTTTCATAAAGTAGGCACCTACTTTTTGTACCGGTACACGGTTCAGGAACTCCCGAGGGAACCCCGATTCTACGCGAGTGGCACGAGTGGTAAAAGGTTATATTTTATATATATATACACCTAATAAAATTTAACAACAGTGTAACAAACAAACTCACTTTCGCATTTATAACGATTAATGACAATGTTAAGAATTAATGAATTATCGAGTGTTGGAATAAGTCTCTAGTTTAAAATTACACCCTGTATACATTAAAAACAAAACACAAAATCACAGAAAAAACATTTACAAACGCAGGTTCAGTGCCAACCCACACGATGCGATGCGGCGCCGCAGCTCAAACCATTTCGCCGCATGGGCGACCACACGGGCATGGGGCAGCGCGGCGCCGCAGCGGCGACAAAAAGAGTAGGCATGCCCATCGCTACGTGACAGAACAGGACAAACAACAGCGAGCCGCTTACTCCCCTCCCCGCCTCGTCTCTACTCCGAAGCGAGCGCGGCGCAAGGCGCCGTGTGGCCACAGCGCATTTTTGTATGTAATATACCGCAGCGGCGCCGCTCAGGCGCCTGACCTGAGCCGCACCGCACCGTGTGGGTTGGCTCTTAGGCGGTATAATGACGTTCAGATCAAACAATACAAAATAAGGATGTCACGCAGCTTCGACTACGACGCCGATAAGTCGGAACTTCCGATTGATTACATCTACCACCCCCCCACCCCCTCGTGCTTTCTGTCGTCGATTACTCTTTCATTATACGCAATATGGATGTTTTCCGGATGATGATTAAAACATCTCTCTTCTGCCACCACCTGCGACTCTGATTCCGGTTCCGACTCAGAAAAATCAAATTTACAAACTCCGACATCGGTTCCGAAAAACTACCTCCGTCACATTCCTTACTTATAGAAAGAAACGCCGATCACCTTTAGGTATGAGTCGATTTCTTGAGGGTGCAGTTCTCATCAAAAAATTTAGGTTGCATGTTTTTTATATGAGAAGAGAAGCGAATACTGAATACCTTCTTTCAATACCTTCCTTTAACCTAGCACCCTGTACAATTCAGGGGCAAAATTTTGTTTCTCTGTATGTTATAAATCTTTGGTCTTTTCTTCCCTTTTCCTTTTGTATCACCTTCGACCTATTGATGAGATTAATCAGAGTCCCTCTTATAAGCGAACGTCAGATCGTCACGGTAGTCATCTTCGTCACTATCCGTTTCCTCTTCTCGGACATTCCTGACGTAATTCGCCAGATTCTTTCTGTCTGTCTCCACTAAAGACTGGGAGTCGTCGTCCGACGACGCGTCAATGGAGTCTACGTCGTAAACTATCCACTTCTTTAAACAACTATCGCGCGTCAACGTCAACCAATTCCTTTTCAACACTTTGACTAGATGCACCAAAATATACATTCCTTTATTGTCGTGTCTGGATTTCTTGCGATCGACCAGACCGTACAATTCGAAATCGAAACCGTAGTTGGTCCCGTTTGCCATCGATGAGAATTTGAGGGAGCGTTCTTTGATGACCGCCTCGTATTTATCCACACCGATCAACTGTATTTTTATTGTGACCGTTTGCTTGTTTTGATGCCAGAGAAGCTTCGGTTTCCTCAGCTCGCTGATTATAACCATCGATTCGCAGATCGTCGGGCTTGCAGTTGTTATAATATTGGATTGTGTGGTTTCTGACGACGACAAATCATCAGAGTCCAAGTCCTTTTTTTTAGATTCAGATGGTATCACGACAAAATCGCTGCCACGAGACGAGCTACTTGAAGATTTCGATGAGATGCTGTCTTTTACAGCCGGTGAATTTTTAAATGAGTCTTTTGTGTCCAACCCGATATGTGATGATTCATCGTCTTTCACAGCTGCCAAGTTTTTACACGAGTTTTTTTTAACTAAATCGGTATTTGAAGATTTTAATGATTTAAATGATGATTTTTCTTCCAAAGCTGGCAAGTTTTTAAACGAGTCTTTTTCGTATAACTCAGTAACTTTAGAATTCGGCTTGAAAAAATTCATAAAGTCGTCGTTTATATTAGTGTCCCATTTATCAGAAATATCAGACATATCATCGTCGGATCCCACTAGAGGCATCGACCTAATCGGTTTCCCCAAATTAGAAGGTAAAGGCATATTTCCTATATCTTCATAATCAGAAAGAGCATTTACATTAGTGAGTATCGAGTTATCACTTACTTTACTAGACAGATTTTCATTCTGGTCTTCAAAGTTTATATTGCTCTCTGGTTTACGCACTTCATTGGAAATATTTGTTGCATTGATAAATTCAATTTCTTCACCAATTTCTTTAGCCAAATACAAATCTATCATCGTTCTGTTAATCATTACGTCTGCATCTCCGTTAGTATCTACAACTGTGACAGCGTATTTGTGACCTCCAGTGCATTCTGGATTCTCTTTAAAGAAATATTGCACGTAAAGTTGTTTCATATTGCCAACACCGTCTTCAAAGCAGCTATCGTAAAACCAATTGGAGCTGTAATCTGTCCATTCCACACCTATGGGCTGGACGCCCACCAATCTACACTCAATGGCTTGAAATGGCAATCGAGTGACTAATTTCTCTTTTATAGCCACTAATTGGTTCGTATGCACGTCTTTCCAATCTCCTTGGTCTACAAAGAAGCATTTTACTTTCTCGTCATCGTAAATCCTATCAATCCTCGCTCTTTCATATGTTTCGTCCTCGGGGAACTTTGCCAAAACTATATCACCTTCAGAAACATCGATCAAGGGCTCAGGATTTTCTTCTCTAACGTATTTTTCTATATCTTTCAGTAAAACACTCATACAATCTTCAAATTTGACGAGACGTACGAAAAATTTACTAGGGCTTTCCGCTGAACCGAAGAAGACGAGTGAAATATCATCCTTTTCCAGATGCGCCCAAGAAATTTTATCTTTATAATTCCGGGCAACTGATTTAGGAACGTTAGTTTCTTGGCTTTCCATCTTTCCAACTAAACCAGCATCTTGGCATATTTTGTTCAATTTCGGTAAATGCTCTGGATTTTGTATAGCATGTGTATCTAAGAGCTGCTGTTTGAAATTATGCCTGACGACCGTTTCGCTCAATGAAGAGAGGTCTTGACATGTTTCAAGACTGTTGACGAAAATACAATTGCCAACTGTCATTGCTACTTCACCCCTCATGTACAAATCATTGTCTCTTTCAGTGATTTTTCTCAATTCTTCTTTTGCTAGAGGTGAAAAGGTTACGTCTCTATCTTTAGGTTGTATGCTAGCCAATCTCACTTGTACTACATACGTAATTATATCTCTTAGTTCTTGAGGCAAATAATATAGATAAATATCTCTAGTAGTTTCCCAAATTTCTTCATCGATCATTTTCACAAGAACAAAATTAGGATTACCATTTTCGTAACGATTTATTATTTTCACCACCTGACATCTAGCAAAGAAATTCAGCTTTACTGAAACGGCACATATGTCGCCAACATTTGGGACTCCGTGAAGTTTTCTATTTGCATCGTTACTGAAATGCATACCCATCTTTAGGGAAAGCGTATTGTATGTTTGGGGGAACTTTTTGGATGATTCATCGAAGCTTGACAGTAGTCTAGCGGAGTACAATACAGCTGTCTGATAATGGATTATTTTAAAGGTGATAACTCCGCGTTTCGGCAACCAATCTTTTGGTTCGTCGTAATCTTTTAGTATAGAATGGCGCTTTTTACAATTCCAGAAATCTGGACAGCTACCGTACGCAAGCAAGCTATCGCATACTGGAACTAGATTCTTCGCGCCGATCGAATCTTTTTCCGCCAATATCTTCGAAGAAATCTCATCCAGAAATTTGGGTATTTCATTTGTGCAGCGTTTTATAAAATGTAGTATCTTCGGCAACTGTTCCACATTTGTATCTTCGATTAAAATCTTGATTTTTACCACTTCGTTCTCTGATTTAAATATCGATGGATAATTTTCATTGAGAACCGAGAATCTTTTGCAAAATGTCGAGAACAGCTTCGGTAGAGAGTAATGAACTAAGTGATGAGCGTCTGTCACGTTGAGGTGAGCTAGATTTTCGTCTCGGCAAACTAGAATGGGGCCCATAACAGGCTCTTGGGAGTCAGCCCACGATACATTTAAATTGTATAAATCTTCCACACTCATTGTACTGTCACAAGCAAAAACGATGTATTTATTATCTTCGAGCACTCTTGTTAAATCAGTCACTTCAGCGTCCGTACGACAAAGTATGACGGTTTTCTTCCTAATATCAATTTTTTTAAGAAAATCAAGAACTGTATTGGTTTTGTTTTCATTTTTGACAAAATTTACTATTGTATTGCTTTTTGAATACAAGACGCATTCGTGGAAAGCTCCGATACATACCACAGTATTGGGAGCTTTTTTCGCCAAGGACTCCATAGAATCGCACCAGACTCGAGAAGCTAGAATGTACTGTACTTTAAGCTCCTTATTGGCACGAGATCTTAACATTTCCTTCACTTTACAGAGTAAGAATTTGATTTCATAGACGTACACTTGAAATAATCTTTCGCAATCGTCAAGAACTAAGGTTGTAAGTCGACACAAGTTAACACCGAAATCAGGTATTTGCATTAGACGCACCAAAACGCATGGAGTGCAAATTAGCAAATCACAACCGTTCAACAAAGTAGTAGCTATACTCGCTTCATTCATTCCAGTGTAACAGGAAATTACTTTCTCTTTGACACCTACGAACATTCTGCACAAACCCTCAACTTCCGCCACCGATTCGGCGGTTGCGCATACAATGATGCATGTCGGGCCGGTACTATCGACTACATCTGAATCATAATCTGATACTAAGCGACAAACTGCAGGTACATAACCCATTGTCTTACCACTATTTGGAGGGCTTATCATAAACAGACTGTAACCTCTTAGAATAGTGAACCATGACACCTTTTGTATGGTCATAGGTTGCTCAACTTTCATGTTTTTTAATACAATTTGAATGTGTGTTGTGAAACTCACATCCCTTATATCGTAGCACGGTGTTATGCGCTTATTCATTTTAGTATGCACCATAAGGACCGCACTGACAAGTTTATCTACAAACACAGAGATATTTGGGTCTAAATTTTTAAATGGGTTGACGTGATTCTTAACGTTTGATACCTCTTTATATTTGGGTGTTTCCACCTCTTTAACATTTACCGAACCAAGATTCAATTTCTCGATGATATCATCAATATCTTCTTCGTCATCAGAAACAGTTAATTTTTTAACTTTTTTAACTTTAGCCACTTCACAACTCGAAGAAGAATCTTTGTTTGTAGTATCGGACTCATATGTAGTAATAGATGATTTAACATTTTTCTTGGTCATTTTCTCTTTGTGTAAATTAATTTTTCTTTGCAGTAACTTGGAGCTTAAACTAGTAAACGATTGGTCACAATTTGACGATGACCCATCATAAACTGATTGATGCTTAAATTTATTTGGACTATTATTTATATCAATACAAGATATGTTTTCCTCAATGCTTTTAGGATTGTACTGACTTACTTTGGATGCATTTTCTTCATTAATTTCAATTTCTATGTCTGAGTCTACATCTTCAAAAGGATCATCAAAGTTTTTAGCTAATTCTGTATGTGGTTCTATTGACGGGTTTGTGGACTCAACAACTTTGGATATTACTTTTAGAACCAGTTTAGATTGGTCAAATCCTGGTGGACCATATGCTACTGCCATTTCTGTTTCTGAATCATACTTTGGAAGTTTATTCTTCGATTTCGACGATTTTTTGGCTGAAAAAAAGTAAAATTTTAAAGTATTTATCATAGTTTACAGTAAATTCATAAATATATGCAGCATATTAGGGATTCTTTTCCAAACCATCCATAGAATAGGATTGAGTGTCACGTCTGCACCTAGCCTACTCAGGATTTTTCAAATAAACTGTGACTCACATATCACAATTCTTTTAATTCACTAAGTTTTACTTCACCAAAAACATTTTCAGAAACCAGTGTTTTTTTTACCTTTCTTTTTCTGTAGATTTACAGATGGCTGATGTTCAGGGCCTATTATTTTTCCATCTGTATCATTATTCTCATTTTCACTATTTCGGTTTTTTTGAAAGTGTTCATTTAATTTCAAATCAAACTTTTCAGATTCTGTCGCCAATGATACTGGTTCATTTGACTCATCACACTCTTTAACTTCCCCTTTTTCTAACAGATACTGCTTTGTTGCTAACAACATCTGTAATGGTGTTGCATTATGTGGTAAATTCGAACTTTCTGTTTTCTTAGCCATGGCAATCTTTCGCTTCAAGAATGGAATGCTTAGCTCAGAGGTTTTCTTTGGAAATGGTATTTCCTTAGTACTCATAGCTCTACCTAATGAAGCTTCATCTATATCTTTACACAAAGTCAAATCTGCAAGTTTGTTCTGTAGCAAGTTGTTAACATTATCAAAATCTGCACTATTGTCAGGCAATTTATTGTGTATTTCTAGATTCTTAATGGTCAGCATTGACTCTAAATTTTGGGCAGTGTGAAATACAGATGTCTGTTTTTGGACAGATTTCTCCCAAAGATTCCTAGGTACTTCTTTCTCTTTGCCTTTCTTTTGTAAGAGGCTAATCACATCTTGTGTTTGGTATTTATCGAGTTTAGTTTTCAAATTGAACAGACTAAGCTGCTGATGAAACAGGCACACATCTTGCATTGCAAAGCCTGATTTTATTAATAACTTTGATAATTTTTTATATTTTCCATTGGGTCTCTTCACTATTATTTCACCAAACTTATGTATGTTGTTGTCAAATATTGATGATCTGAAATTAAATTAAAATAAATGTAAAAAAAAATCATATAACACAGGTTATCATAATAGTATGCATGCCAGACCTACACCTGGATCTATCTAGTAAGAGCTACTAGGATTGAATGTAATTTCAAAGCATATTTGTTCAAAGAATATTTATCTCAAAAATCAAACTTTTTTCAGTTTATTATTATTATTTATTTATAGACTAGCAGCTTTTGCTGACGCGCCTATATCTACACTTGTGTTGCTTTAGTTCATTATTGCTTTCTGTTCTCCTGTTCATTAACTATTATATATTAGTTAGCAAGCACTAACTGTACTCTGTGGTAATTTTATTTTACAAAAGTACCCTATGTCCTTTTCTATACCCCTGAAAATGTGTATGTAAAATTTCTAGATGATTGGTCAAGCCTGAAAGCATGAAAGCATAACAAACAAACTTACCTTTGCGTTTATATTGAACTTAGAAGTGTCAGGCACTGTTTTAAGTTCCTCAACCTATCCCTAACCTAAATTGTTGAAAGTTATACATTTATCTACAGTTAATTTCAAATATATCTGAGTCAAGCAGCTCTGGACATGGCACACACACAACTGGTCATCACCTGGTTTTATTATTTATATCTATACTAATATTATAAAAAGGTAGTTTGTGAATTGTAATGTTCCAGGGAGCAATCTCTGAATCTACTGAACCGATTTTAAAGTCTTTCACTTATAGGAAGCTAGGGTAGTTTTGAGTGACATAGGGTACTTTATATCCCAAAATTCCCATGAGAACTGCGAAATTACTACAAGTGATAGCTAGCATTCAATAAAATTAAGATGTAGTTGCTTAGTTCATCTCGTTCTCTCTTATACTAATTTAATATTATAAATGTGGATGTGTTTTTTGTGCTACCTACTGGTTCACTTTAACTACTCAACCAATTATCATGAAATTTTGCATATACATTGTCAGGGGTCTGGGGTACAGAAAGGAGAGAGGGTACTTTAATCCCGGAATTCTCATGGGCATTCGAAATTCACCTGGGTGAAACTGCAGGAGCTGTCTCCTGCAGTTTCACCGACGTTAGTAGTACCTACTCAGTACCTACTTAATAATGAAAATGTGTGTGTAAATAAACAAATGGTGAACTCTTTCAAAAAAATATCAAGTACCTTTAGTTTAATTGTAATAATAATAAAAAAGTACCTTTTGTCAATGTGAGTGAGACTGAACCAAACCTCGGTAGCTTCATCGAAATATTTTTTCATCAGCAAATTCGGTGGGGCTAACCACTCACCACATCTGTTACTCTTGAAATCCTGGTCTTCTATATCTAAGGTGGTGTCCAGCGGTAGAATTCCGTATATACCTATTTGTTCAAGCACAAATTCGTCTTCCTTCACAGTGCACGACGGTTTCAAAACTTCCACCCATATCAGATGAGGGTTTAGGTGGTGTAATATTTCGATTCGGTAGTAATCTGGATCCATACTGAATTTTCTACCTAATTTCTAGCACAAATTAATTAGACTATTTCTAGTTGAGAATTGAGATTCGTAAATAAAATGGTATTGAATTTTTTTTTTTCAAACTTTAGTCTATAATTCTCCGTCCACGGTCTTTTTCCTCCACATTTTTTTTTTCGTTGTTTGTTTAATTTAATTTTACCCCTTATGGGGACGGCAAAGGAATCTAAATCCGTACAGCCAGTTCATTTGTTTTTCTTGTCAGAAGATTTACATTTAAATATATCGGTGAGATGCTTTACCGGAACTTCTTCTCTGTAGGACTATATTATAGTAAAACGATAACCTTGTTGGATTACATTTTGTAACCTTAATTTGTTAATTAAACTGAAGGTTCTATTTGAAATTCAATTCGTAATTAATAAATAAAAAACCTTTTTTTTTCTCTTGAATGTGCAAAAAATAAACTAGATTTCAGTATACAATAAATTTTTTTAGGATTTTTTTTTGTTTAAGGAAGTTTCTGTTTCAGCCGAAACTAAGACCACGGCTGAAAGTTCGGTTTGGGTTTCGGCTGAAAAATCTGTTTCGGCTACGGTTTCGGTCGGGCTCAAGTTTAAACCCAATAAAAGACAGCCTTTTACGCTTTTACGGTATTTTATAGGTTTTAACCCGTAAACGGGGGGCTTTTATCGGGTTGGTGCATCGACGTGATTGGAGAGGTTCCGGGTTCGATTCCCGGTGGGGGTAGACTTTGTGTGACGAACACAGGGTTTCACTTTCCAGTCTGGGCTTGTTTAAAGTTTAATATATAAAATTAAATATAGTATGTACCACGTTTACTTGGGATTAATATTATTAAATTACTAGCTGTGCCCCGCGGTTTCTTCCACGGTAATTTCGGAGTTCCCACGGGAATTCCGGTATAAAAAGTACCCTATGTCTTTCTCTGTACTGTACCCCTGACAACGTGCATGCCAAATTTCATCCAAATCCATTCAGCCATTTTTGCGTGATTGAGTAAGAAACATTCAAACCAGAGTGAAGGTAATCACTACGATTCAAACATCCACACTTTCACATTTTTAATAATAGTAGGATTATTCGGGTTCCGTCGCTAATTCCACTTGTAGGTCCACTGTTTGGTTGTGTAGGTCCACTGCCAGTGTCAGTTGGAATTTGGTTCTTTCTTCTTCTTATTGGCTTTCTTATATAATGCATTTAGCCAGTTTCAAGTAAAATAACTTGGTTAAATGCACAAAATATTAACGTATAGCATCGTTGTACTGTTTGAACTTGTAGGCCATGGTACTGGATAGACTACAAGAACTTTTTCGAAGCTCTTCGAAGATACCGAAGAAATCAGTTCGAAATGTCATATATCTTCTTGAGCACATAAAAAACCGTCACTGTGAAAATTATTGTTTGATACAGACCTTATTACGCAACAAAATCCATTTTTAACCAATTTTTATCGACATGAAAATAAATGACCGAACCGCCATCCTTGATTGCCGCCAAAAAACTCTGGAATTTGAAAAACAATTTTTTAAGTCTGATTTTTTTTGTTGTTATTTACCCCAATGGGGAAGGCAAAGAAAGTTAAGTCCATACAGCCAATTCAGTGGTATTTTTCTTCTTCTGACGTTATTTACATCATGCAACTTTCGACGGCAACTTTTCAATCTCGTCGTCTTCTTCTGAGGTCTGTGGACATAATTTGTGCTAGTGTGCGTTCCGTGGATTTGGGCGCAGTTGTTCGGTTAAAATTTCACTTTGAGTTGCAACCAAGCCACAGAACGTTCGAGTTGTTTTTATAACCTCAAATATTTGAAATTTCAGGTGCCATTTGTTTTCTCTCAACTCACATTGCAAACAAGACTGTTTTACATCCAATTATAAACTTTTTGTGACTACGACACCTCCCCTTTGTTCGTAAGAACTCCGATTGATTTCTCTTTCGACGAATCCGGTTTTTGGCGCAAACTTTGACACTTCTTAAACAATACATAGCTCTCAGAGTGAAAATTAACCTGCTTCGGAGATGGTTGTTTGGTTGCTGCACTCTGAGCCACGGAACGGGTGAAACTATGACACTTCTTAAAGCTGTCAGAGTGAAAATTAACCTGCTTCGGAGATGGTTGTTTGGTTGCTGCACTCCGAGCCACGGAACGGGTGAAACTACGCTCTGACAGTTGTCATACGGGATTTACACTCGCGCCTCGTTCCTCGCCTCGTGGTTCGTCTTGTGGCCAGGTACGAGGCGCGAGTGTAAACGCTGTTTTATCGGCGTTTACACTCGCACCTCGTTCCTCGTCTTGTGCTTCGTTTCGTGGTGGGGTACGAGGTGCGAGTGTAAACGCTGCCTCGTCCCGTCGCTCGTGCGTGCGACCGCGACCGCACGATCGATGGAAAAGAGACAAAAGAGCTGCGGCCTGCAGTGCGACGTGCGTTCAGTTCAGTTGTCTTTGAGCTAGCAACAAGGGAGGATGTCGAAGTGTTAGCGGCAACAAGACGACTTTGCTTACTGAGCTTTTACTACTACTCGATTAATTTTAATAAATGAAATCCTTACTTATTATTCTAAAAATCTTTATATTATAAAGTTTGTATGGATTGTATGGATGTTTGTTACGTTTTCACGCAAAAACTACTGAATGGATTTCAACTTTACAATATTTGAAACTTTACAATAAAACAGCTATAAAAATATCAAAAAATAATAATAATAGCTATAGATTCCTATTATCATATTATATATCTACTGCCTGCTATCTGCTCTATAGGATTTTTTACCAAGCTTGGCTAATAATTATTGTATTAATATTGCGCCATCTATGTATTGCTAACAAAAGTTTTTTGAAATTTGAACTGTCCTGTGCCTGTATGTGCGTGATACAGGTTCTCGACGGTTAAAATTTCATTTATTCCTGAAATAATCAAGAGATGTCGTTAACCATTATTTTGTAAACGTCGAAAATTAAATGCATGTATAGGCTAATATTTTGATCTTGCTTCAAGTAGAAGTAATTCAGAATAACAGATAGGGTACTTTTTATCCCGGAATTCCCGCAGGATCTTTGAAATTAACGCGGATGACACCGCGGGGACACGCTAGAATATAATAGCTAGTAAAAGAAATAAATTAAATAAATAATTAAACTTTAAATAAATAATTTAAAAAAATAAAATAAATAAAATTGTCAATATCATCTTCTTCTGCGCCGGGTGTCATCGACTGTTTTTTGCGCAGGAGATGCTGTCGAAAGGTTTATTGTTTAGTGCGGTTGGAGGTCTACATATCTATCTATCTATCCATAAAAGATAGAAAGAATCCGCGATTCTGTACATTGAATATTTTTAACAAAAACTGACAGGGGACGGAACGGAGCGGACGGACGGGGGGGGGGGGGGGAAGAGTAACCAAGCACAAAAAAAGGGTTTTTAAAAATCTTTTCTGTCTTTCTGTCTGTTCACGATAATCTCCGAATCTACTGAACGGATTGTCATGCGGTTTGATTAAGCTTAACCTCTAGTTACATAGGCTTTGTTTCATTGAAATCGGATGTCGGGAAAAGAAGTTGTTGTATAAAAAGAAGTTGTTGTATAGAAACTTTTCGCGCGGGTGAAACCGCGGGGCACAGCTAGTACTAATATAATAAAAGAGTAGAATCCACGATTCTGTACATTGAATATTTTTAACAAAAATTGACAGGGGACGATAAACGAAGAGTAACCAACTATAAAAAAAGGGGTTTTAAAAAATCTTTTCTGTCTGTCTGTCTCTCAGTTCGCGATAATCTCTGAATCTACTGAACGGATTGTCATGCGGTTTTCGCAGGTAGATTAAGCTTAGCCTGGATCTACATATAGGCTTTGTTTAATTCAAATCGGATGTCAAGAAAAAAAGTTGTTACATAAAAACTTTTCACGCGGGTGAAACCGCGGGGCACAGCTAGTTTCTTATTAAAGTCTAGTCCATATTATAACGTTTACTTTTTGGTTATTTTTGTGGAATCTATGTTTGGGATCCCAAATTATCGGTTTCTTTTAAAATAATTCTAGAAACCAAAACGTTTCTTGTTGCAAATTACAACCAATCCAATTATGCAGTTCACACTTCACAAGCACACAACCATCGCGGCCCAAAGTTGAAACCCGACTGAAGCGAGAAATGACGCTTTACACTCGCGTACGAGCAACGAGGCGAACCACGCGGCGAGCCCCGAGCGACTGTTTACATTCGCGCTTCGTCGCTCGCCGCGTGGTTTGCCTCGTCGCTCGTGCCGCTCGCGTCCCCCGGAGCGGCTTTTTTGTCACGAGTCAAAGGGACGAAAAAGGAGCAAGGGGCGCGGGGCGAGGGACGAAGCGCGAGTGTGAACAGGCGCTAGGGGCTCGCCGCGTGGTTCGCCTCGTTACTCGCACCGCTCGCTTCCGGAGCGGTTTTTTGGTCACGAGTCAAAGGACCTCGCGTCAAAGCGAGCGTGGTGTTTACACTCGCGTTCTCGCTTCAGTCGGGTTTCAACTTTGGGCCGCGATGGTTGTGTGCTTTTAAACTGAATAATTGGATTGGTTGTAACTTGCAACAAGAAACGTTTTGGTTTCTAGAATTATTTTAAAAGAAACCGATAATTTGGGATCCCAAACATAGATTCCACAAAAATAACCAAAAAGTAAACGTTATATGGACTAGATTTTATTAAGAAACTAGCTGTGCCCCGCGGTTTCACCCGCGTGAAAAGTTTTTATGTAACAACTTTTTTTTCTTGACATCCGATTTGAATGAAACAAAGCCTATATGTAGATCCAGGCTAAGCTTAATCTACCTGCGAAAACCGCATGACAATCCGTTCAGTAGATTCAGAGATTATCGCGAACTGAGAGACAGACAGACAGAAAAGATTTTTTAAAACCCCTTTTTTTATAGTTGGTTACTCTTCGTTTATCGTCCCCTGTCAATTTTTGTTAAAAATATTCAATGTACAGAATCGCGGATTCTACTCTTTTATTATATTAGTACTAGCTGTGCCCCGCGGTTTCACCCGCGCGAAAAGTTTCTATACAACAACTTCTTTTTATACAACAACTTCTTTTCCCGACATCCGATTTCAATGAAACAAAGCCTATGTAACTCCAGGTTAAGCTTAATCCTAAACCGCATGACAATCCGTTCAGTAGATTCGGAGATTATCGTGAACAGACAGAAAGACAGAAAAGATTTTTAAAAACCCTTTTTTTGTGCTTGGTTACTCTTCCCCCCCCCCCCCCGTCCGTCCGCTCCGTTCCGTCCCCTGTCAGTTTTTGTTAAAAATATTCAATGTACAGAATCGCGGATTCTTTCTATCTTTTATAGATAGATAGATAGATATGTAGACCTCCAACCGCACTAAACAATAAACCTTTCGACAGCATCTCCTGCGCAAAAAACAGTCGATGACACCCGGCGCAGAAGAAGATGATATTGACAATTTTATTTATTTTATTTTTTTAAATTATTTATTTAAAGTTTAATTATTTATTTAATTTATTTCTTTTACTAGCTATTATATTCTAGCGTGTCCCCGCGGTGTCATCCGCGTTAATTTCAAAGATCCTGCGGGAATTCCGGGATAAAAAGTACCCTATCTGTTATTCTGAATTACTTCTACTTGAAGCAAGATCAAAATATTAGCCTATACATGCATTTAATTTTCGACGTTTACAAAATAATGGTTAACGACATCTCTTGATTATTTCAGGAATAAATGAAATTTTAACCGTCGAGAACCTGTATCACGCACATACAGGCACAGGACAGTTCAAATTTCAAAAAACTTTTGTTAGCAATACATAGATGGCGCAATATTAATACAATAATTATTCGCCAAGCTTGGTAAAAAATCCTACAGAGCAGATAGCAGACAGTAGATATATAATATGATAATAGGAATCTATAGCTATTATTATTATTTTTTGATATTTTTATAGCTGTTTTATTGTAAAGTTTCGAATATTGTTTCAAATATTGTAAAGTTGAAATCCATTCAGTAGTTTTTGCGTGAAAACGTAACAAACATCCATACAATCCATACAAACTTTATAATATAAAGATTTTTAGATTAATAAGTAAGGATTTCATTTATTAAAATTAATCGAGTAGTAGTAAAAGCTCAGTAAGCAAAGTCGTCTTGTTGCCGCAAACACTTCGACATCCTCCCTTGTTGCTAGCTCAAAGACAACTGAAGTTAACTGAACTGAACGCACTGCAGGCCGCAGCTCTTTTGTCTCTTTTCCATCGATCGTGCGGTCGCGGTCGCACGCACGAGCGACGGGACGAGGCAGCGTTTACACTCGCACCTCGTACCCCACCACGAAACGAAGCACAAGACGAGGAACGAGGTGCGAGTGTAAACGCCGATAAAACAGCGTTTACACTCGCGCCTCGTACCTGGCCACAAGACGAACCACGAGGCGAGGAACGAGGCGCGAGTGTAAATCCCGTATAAAAAATTTCACCAAGCCACAGAACGGGTTCAGAGCGCGCTCGAGCGCGTTCGAGTGCATTCGTGCGAAGCCACGGAACGCACACCAGAGCGCTCTCGAGCGCGTTCGAGTGCATTCGTGCGAAGCCACGGAACGCACACCGCTCGAGCGCGTTCGAGTGCATTCGTGCGAATCCATGGAACGCGCCTCTACACATCAAAAAAGAGATTATGAAAACAATGTCTGTCTAGTTAATTTGTGAACGAAAAAGCTTGAAATATGTACAGTCGTAGTACTTAATACATTTTTGTATTATAAATACCTATATTCATTTCAAGAAAATTGAAAAAGAAAGCAAAACCACTGATTAGGGTAGTGCTAAAATTAAAAAAACTGCAAACAATCTGTATTCTATTCTGTATTTTTACTGCTTTTACCACCTTTTACTTGTGCACCAATGATATTGTTTTATTTCTAGGTATTTTACTCAAATAATTCTATTGCTTTGTTATTTAATTTCCTATAATCTATTTCCTGTAGATTTTAATTGCTGAAATAGATAAGAACAACAAAACTAATGAATTTTTACGTTTCGTGGCTTACTATTGAAATATCCTAGGTTTTTCTTTTGAAAATAATGAAATTTACAGCTTCACAATGGGTGTCGCGGTGAGTCGTTATGCAGAGCTGACCACAAACGAGCTGCTAATCAGGTTTTCATCTTCGGAGGCAATCTGCCCGAATGATCCGTTCTGGAACCAAATGCTGGCGTTTAACATCACACCGCCAAGTAGCGCGTAAGTCTCTAGCGTACCTTCCTATATATTTGTGCCCAATGTTGCTATATGTTGTGTGCAATGATGAATTATCGTGATGGAATGATTGTTATTAGTATACAATTGTCATTTGGTGTTTATTGTTTGCCAATTGCTGTGATCATCTTTCAAATAAGATTGTCAGCGGGGTTCTATTTTACCCCACAGTCATAAAATGCATATGGCATAAACTGCCTATTATGAATTAATTTTCTGTCAGGTAACATAAAGCAGAGTTTAAGTCAATAAATAAAATATGATTTATTGTCTTTTAGTAAAGAAGTAATCCTACTAATGTTATAAATGTGAAAGTGAGGATGTTTGGATGTTTATTACTCAATCATGCAAAAACGGCGAACAGATTTGGATTTGGCATGCACATTGTCAGGGGTACAGAGAAGGACATAGAGTACTTTTTATCCTGAAATTCCCGCGAGACCTCCGAAATTACCGTGGGTGAAACCGCAGGGCACAGCTAGTAGATTATAATTCTCTATTGATCTGTTAACAGTGAGGAACAGCTGATATTCGATTCGAGCACAGAACCTTTGCTGCAAAACTTCCTGCAAAACAACCTGCAGACCGGCAACCTCGGCTCCCTGGTGCAGGTGTTCATAACGAGGGCAACTGAACTCCTCGCTTCACCTAGCACTGACAAGTAAGTGATATAGAAGATATTATTTAAAACACTGTAGCGCACAATCATAACTTTACAATGGCATTTTGCAACTTTGCAATGGCACTTTGCCACGTAACTATTTGAAATACCTGACATATGGATAATGTTAGGCAAAGTGCTAGTTACCTCTTCAATAAAAAATGGGTTCAAAATCTCTGTAGTCTCATTCTATTTTATACATCTAGGTATTTAAAAGACAGTCAACCAATAACTGGATTCACTGGACCATGTCTCTCTCTGTTTTTCAACTTTTTCAGTACCCACCTCATGCAAATCATCAATGTTATTTTTCTTCCAGTGTAATGCTAGCATGGCAAACATTCAATGCTCTATTTGTGATCCGCTCGGTCAGCAAGTATTTGGTGGAAATGGTACCAGAGTATGAACTTTGCAGACACTTAGATGTGCAAGCTGAGAGAAGGGCAGGCAATGGACTTGTGGAAGCGAAAGAAGCCAAAGAGGAAGTGGCGGTGAGTGTGCTCGATGCAACTACAATCTGAAATATGTGCATCTTATACTATATAAAAATTAATTGCTGTTCATTTGTTTCGCTAAAACTCAAGAATGGGTGGACAAATTTGGCTAATTTTGATCTTGAACTATTTGTGAAAGTCCGTAAGTTTATAATACCAACCAATTGTATTAATAAAAATTGGAAGTTCCTACAGGAATTTGGAAACTCACACTGGTGAAACCACGGGGCACAGCTAGTAAATACGCAATTATTTTAAAGAGGCAAATTCTGTTTGTAAAATTCTTTAACTGAATGCAATCTACAATATCTCTGAATGGGTATGTTGACTAACTTTTATTTTTTAGTCCGTCTTGTAGATTATTAAAAAATATTGAACACGTACTTTTTTTTTGGGAATCAAAAAATAACGGCGATATATTGAGATGAAATTTCGCGTGACGTCACTATTCTGACAGTTTGTACGGCGGTTTTAGCGGTTAGTGACGTCACGACCCCCCTCACCTTAAACTCTGATGCGCTTTATCTCTGTATATTTTAATTTATTTGAAAAAGCAAAAAATACGTGTCAATTGTTTTTTTATTTTTTAACTGACGGACTGATTAGAATTTTCATTTTCAAAAGTAGTCCACATCCCCATTAGATAAGATAACTTTCATTCCAATAAGAGTATTCAGGGGCTCAGGGCTTAATTTTTATTTTTTTATTTTATTAGCCTGTATTCAGAAAAAACAATTGCTTAAAACTATTTTGACCACGGTAACAGGTTAGCTCCCTTTATTTTCTGTGTGCCCATTAGCAAAGGCCTCCCCCATCAGTCTCCATTTGCTTGCGTTCAGTGCGTCCCTGTGCCAGGTTCTTCCTGCCTCTAATACCATATCATCCTCCCATCTTCTGTATGGTCTTCCTCTTATCCTTTTTCCGTCCCTTGGATACCAGGTAGTAATCATCTTGCTCCATTTATCTGGACCCCTCATCAGTTGGCCAGACCATTTCCATTTCAAATGTCTTATTTTGGAACTTATATCAGCTACCCTAGTTCTCTTTCTCAGGTCTTTGTTGCTCACTTTGTCCATTCTTCTTTTCCCGATCATACTTCTTTCCATTGCTCTTTGTCCTACCCCTAATTTTTGATGGTGTGTATTAGTTAAGGCCCAAGTTTGGCATCCATAACTTAATATCGGCAGTACACATACATTGAATAGCTTGCTTTTTATGTTAATACCAGCTTTCTTGTTTTTCATGACTTCTTTGAATGACCAATATGTTTTCCAAGCATTTCCTAGTCTTCGGTCTATCTCCTTAGATGTCAAGTCTTGAACCGATATAAGTTGACCTAGATATAGGTATTCTGATACATATTCTATTTCACAGTTATTTACTTTGATTGTTGTACTGATGTCTCCATTAGTCATTGCTTTTGTTTTTTGAGTATTCATTGTAAGCCCCACCTCTCTGCTTGCTTTATCGAGATCAATCAGCATTTTTTGTAAATCGGCCGCCGATGTCGCCCAAATAACAAGGTCATCAGCAAATCTTAGGTTCGAAAGGAATTCTCCGTTTATATTAAGACCTAAGTGATCCCACTCCAGTTTACGGAAGACCTCCTCCAGGACTGCTGAGAAAAGTTTCGGTGACAGGGGGTCACCCTGTCTTACCCCTCTTTGTATTTGAATTGCCTGTCCTTCTTTTTCTAATTTAATATTTGCAGTAGCTCCAGTGTAGATGTTTTTGATTATTCTTATATATTTGTGATTGATTCCTTGGTTTTTTAGCGCTTCCCAGATACTCGCGTGGTCCAGCGAATCGAACGCCTTGCAGTAGTCGACAAAGCAGCAAAAAAAGGTTTTGTTGTATTCCTTATATTTTTCAAATATCTGTTTGACAACATGGATATGGTCGATAGTTGAGTAGTTGCGTCTGAATCCCGCTTGTTCTCTAGGTTGGTTATCGTCTAAAGTGTTGGCTATACGGCTTAAAATGATTTTTGAGAAGATTTTATACAGGTTTGGTAGTAGACTTATAGGTCGGTAGTTGTTTATGTCGCTTTTCGACCCTTTTTTATGGATCAATGTAATAGATGATTTTTTCCATTGTTCGGGAATTTTTTCTGATTTTAAGATGATATTGAATATTTCTGTTATTGCCTCTATAACATAACACTTAACCTCAATAAGTAACTCATTTGAAATATTATCTGGGCCTGCAGCTTTGTCCTTTTTCTGTGTAGACAAAGCTTTCTCTACTTCTCGTGGCAGTTTGCTGGGAACCTGAGAGTCATGGGGAAGCATAATACTTTGTCCTACCTGTTGTTTGGAGTACAGTTCATTATAGAAGTCAGTCGCTATTTGGATTATATCTGGTCTTTTTGTCCTGCAGAAGCCGGTGTTGTCATTTAAGTTAGGTATCCAATCTTTCTTTTCCTGTAAAATCTTCATAGCCTTTTTAATGCCTCCTGTTCTTTTTATTAGCGCATGGATAGTTTTTGCTCGGTGGACCTTCCTGTCCTTTTTCATGCTTGTTCTTGCTAGTTTGCTTAATTGAGATATTTCCTTTCTTATTACTTTAGTTTTGGGTGTGACTTGGATCAACGCTGCTCTTTTCTCTAGCAGTTGCAGGGTCTCCTCCGATAGGATCTCTTTGCCTCTTTTTGGCGGATTTACTTCCTTCTTACATTTTGTTAATACTTTTATTAGTTTGTTATAAGAGTCTAATACATTTTGTTCTGATAGCTGTCTTTTGATCTCCCCTATCTCTTGATGTAGTTCTTTGGCCGATAATATTGGGTTCTGTATTTCTGCTAGTGTATGCTGCTTTATGCCATGTTTCCTCTGTGTTATTGGTGGGCTTGACTTTAATTTAGCTCTGACCATTCTGTGGTTTGTGTTGAAGTTTAAGTTTTTTACTACACTGCAGTCATCAAAAAATCTGCTTTTGTTGGTCAGGACATAGTCTATTTCGTTTTTGTACTTACCACCTGGTGATATCCAGGTCCAACGACTCGTTCGTTTCTTTTTATATTTCGTGTTTAAGATAGTAAGTTGTTGTTCTAGAGCTAAATTTACTAGCTTTTGGCCATTCCTACTTCTTTTCCCATAGCAATGAGGACCCAATACGTTCTCTTCTCCAACCTTTCTTTCTCCAGTTTGAGCATTGAAGTCTCCCATCAATATAAGGTTTTTTGGATTTTGTTTCACTATCTCTTCATTTAGATTACTATAGAAGGCTTCAATAACCTCTTCTGGTGATTGCTCTGTGGGCGAATAAGCTTGAATTATTGTCCACTCATCTGTGTTTGGTGGTAATAATACTTTGAGGACTGCTATACGTTCGGAAATGCCGTACACTTCAACGATATTGTCTTTTAGTTCTTTAGTTATAATGAAACCGACGCCATGTTGGCCAGGAGTTTCACCTTTATGGTATAATATAAAGTTGTCGTAGTCCTCTATTTTATCGCCCATTCGTCTAACCTCACTAATTCCTATAACACTCCATTTAATGTGTTCCAATGCCATCATCAGTTCAAGTAAAGCATCTTCAGTTCTTAAAGTAAGTAAAATTCTTTAACTGAATGCAATCTACAATATCTCTGAATGGGTATGTTGACTAACTTTTATTTTTTAGTCCGTCTTGTAGATTATTAAAAAATATTGAACACGTACTTTTTTTTTGGGAATCAAAAAATAACGGCGATATATTGAGATGAAATTTCGCGTGACGTCACTATTCTGACAGTTTGTACGGCGGTTTTAGCGGTTAGTGACGTCACGACCCCCCTCACCTTAAACTCTGATGCGCTTTATCTCTGTATATTTTAATTTATTTGAAAAAGCAAAAAATACGTGTCAATTGTTTTTTTATTTTTTAACTGACGGACTGATTAGAATTTTCATTTTCAAAAGTAGTCCACATCCCCATTAGATAAGATAACTTTCATTCCAATAAGAGTATTCAGGGGCTCAGGGCTTAATTAACGGTTATTAATAATTAATATTATCTTATGTCCAATTCTCTTAAAAGTAAAAACAAATATAGTTTTATCTTTTATAAAATTTGTTCAGCCTCCGACAATAATTAGCACGCTAGCATGGCTAAATTGATAATCAACCATAAACAATAAAATACATTGTTATTTTATCAACGCCTGACCAAAAGGACTGAAGTAAAAGACATAGTTAAAATATGTTTTTGGATAATATAATATGGAATTTTATTTTTTATCAAAACTGCAGGTATAAAAATAAAAATGACATAGGACCGTTTTATCCCGGAACAACGAGTTCCCCTGGGATTACTGATGTTCATGCAGTGAAACCGCGGGGTGAACCGCTATTTGGTGTATAGATCTCTCTATTACCATAAGGTTGCATTGTTTCTTTTGGGGATATAAAAGTTGCATTCCGAAATCACCCACACCATGACGTAATCTTGTGATGTGATGATGTGTAAAGAAGTAAGGGTTGTCATGTGCACTCTGGTGTAATATGTTTTTAAACGGCATTTACGAAGCTTGGTGAGACGAATACTCCTGAGTCTACACCAGCAGTACCACTGCATGTTTCTGAACGGCTCACTTGAGGGCACACCGGGCACACACAAGAATTTCGGAATGGCTAGTGTGAGTTCGTACGAGTGCTGATTCGGAGCCAGAGTATATTTGAATTTGAGTAAATTCGTCGTCTTTCGCTCCTCTCCCCAGGTGGCGTCCCCTCAGCACGATCAGAGCGATCGCCGTCAGGAGGGCAAAGCGAGCGAGCCACCGCCGCCCCCGGCCAAGGTCATCGCCAGCGAGAGCCGCGTAGAGATGCTTATAGATGCGCTCATCGGACTCATCATAGACGTGCCTGTGACGTGAGTGGCTTCTTTGTTATTATTTTTTCGTATGGACTTTCGCAGTGAGCCAGTGTCGATTGGCGCAGCAGGTTACCATGCCTACCCGCTAATCAATAGGTTCCGGGTTCGATTCCCAGTGGGGGTGAACTTTGTGTGATGAACAGAGGGTTCCACTTTTCAATATAGGCGTGCTTATAGTGGGTACAGTGTGATAGGGATGTTGACTACTATTGAAAATCAAAATTCTAATTAGTCCGTCAGTTAGAAAATAAAAAACAATAGACACGTATTTTTTGCTTTTTTAAATAAATTAAAATATACAGAGATAAAGGGCATTAAAGTTTAGGATGAGGAGGTCGTGACGTCACTAACCGCAAAACCGCCATACAAATTGTCAGAATAGTGACGTCACACGAAATTTCAACTCAATACAATCGCCGTTATTTTTTGATTACGTAAAAAAAGAAAAAATACGTGTCCAATATTTTTTAATAATCTACAAGACGGACTAAAAAATAAAAATTAGTCAACATGCCCATTACTGTGTTCCAGCGACAACACGTACTACCTGCACCTGGAGTGCATTAACACGCTGCTGGTACTCATGTCCGTGTACATGTTCGCCGCGGCGCACGGGCAGGCGCGGCTCGTCGACACCTCTCTCATATACCGGTGAGAGGGTTTTGTACCTTTTTCTTTTTTGTTTTTCCGTCTTTTTTCCCCCTTTTCCCCTTTTGTCCCCTTTTCCCCTTTTTTCCCCTTTCCCGCCTTTTCCCCCTTTTTTTCCTTTTTTCCCCCTTTTTTGTTCCTTGTCTTTCC
Organism: Zygaena filipendulae; assembly: GCA_907165275.2. Classification (NCBI taxonomy): domain Eukaryota; kingdom Metazoa; phylum Arthropoda; class Insecta; order Lepidoptera; family Zygaenidae; genus Zygaena; species Zygaena filipendulae. The sequence goes on along the minus strand of OU015677.1, from coordinate 4,375,154 downwards.
ATTTTTTTTCCTTTTTTTTTCCTCTTATTTATTTTTTTTTTTTCTTGATTTTTATGTCTTTGGGGCAAACGGGCAGGTGGCATACCTGATGGTAAGTGATCACCGCCGCCCAAGGACAATCTTTTTCTAGCTATATTTAAATCTATACTAATATTATAAAGAGCTAAAGTTTGTGAGTTTGTGACGTTGTAGGGGGTAATCTCCGGATCTACTGAACCGATTTTGAAAATTCTTTCACTTACGGAAGGAAGCTACGGTAGTCCTGAGTGACATAGGGTACTTTTTATCGCCAAACTCCCACGGGATCTCCGAAATTATCGCGGGTGAAACCGCAGGTGAACAGCTAGTATACAATTTTAAAAAAAATTAAGTGATAGTGTTCCAGAGTGACACAGGGTGCTTTTGTCGCGGAATTCCCGCGGAAACTCTGGAATAGGCATGTTGACAGTATTAAAGAATCAAAGAAATAATGGTTTTAGAGAAAAATATATGTCAAAAGAACTCTTAAAAGTTACTCAGTTTTCATTTAAACATTGTGATTGATAAGATTTTCATTAAAATAAAAGTATAAAATACTGCAATCGGCCATGTTTACTGAAACACCAATTACAGCGAATGACGTCACAGTTTAGATATCGCCGTGCATGTTAATTGTCTACATCATAGAGTAACTTATATACTACTGGTCTACATGTTGTCTGTTACGCGTTTCGAGTGATTCCTGCATCATTTAATTCGTAGAATTTGTGTTAAAATGTAATATCTAAGTATCATCAACGATGGAACAACAGTTACATTAAGGCAAATAGCGCTAATTTGCCCGGAATTGATTTGTTGATTTTGGGAGAGTTTCTTGCATCAAACACATACTTTCATCTGAGTTTCAAAATGCAAAAACTTCCGTGTAAGTACAACATTATTATTAATCTTTAGTGCTAAGTGAAATAGCAGGTATTTTGTGATGAAATTTAACTTAATAGGTATTTTAAACTTGCAGAAGCTATAATAATTTAACACTGAGATATGTCATAGGTAATTTTTGAGGTTAGTTAATTCCCAGTTCAAGAAAATAACACTTTTTTATTAAGTACTAGGTTTGTAGGTACCTTTTCTCAAAACTCCACAAGTACTATTATGTACAACTTTCAAATATAATGAGTAATAAATATATCAACTTAAAAATATATTGAGTTTGCCTGATTATAACTTTTAATAACTACTTTGGTCAAAGAACCAGAAGATATTTAATCCCAAAATTTTTGAATAACATATCTTTAAAAATAAGAAACAATAGTTTTAGTTAGGCCTCATTCCAAAATAAAAAGTTTTTGCTATAAACCTGTAAGAGATTTAAATTAGGTGAAAAAATATGTTGTGCAGTATAGTATATTATTGTATTGTGTTGTAAGTACTTGAAGCTTGCTGGTTCAGTACATATTAAAACAAGTATAAAGGGAGTGATTTGTCTGCCAATAAACTGTTATGCAGTTTCACAGGTTTCATTTAGAAATAACACTAAATTGTTTTAATTTAATAAAAAGTTTTATTATTCAAACCTATCTTTCAAACAAGTATAAACTATTGCTCTCCACACCCATAAATTCAATATCTAATGTCAGTTAGGTAATTTTGCAAAGATAGTTATCAGAAGAAGAAACACTACACACTTGTCACTTTATGTATTTATATAATAATAAATTTTATTTATTTCAGGTCCTCGCAACCATCATATGGGGATGATGCTATAAGTTATGTGCAACTTAAAAGTGAAGAAAGTTTTTACAGTAAAATGTAGAAATTTTATGTGTTACATTTGATGAAAAATATGAATCAGATTTTCTTGAGACCATAATTAAATTCTGGAAATCTTATATATATCCATTGTTATATAAAGTATGGAGTAGTAAATAAAAATGCACATGTCTTTGTTTTTAACACTCTTTTATATTATGTATACCTACAGTAAAAGACTACTATTATATAACTTTAAACTGACAGCGTGCTACTGGCGAGTTTGTTGTGCAGCTTCTCTTCGGCCATAGCACTAGGAAGCTGTGTGGATATTTTATGGGTGCTGTCATAATAATAATTGTAATTTTATTGACGTCAAAAAGAACCACATTATGGACCAACGTTGAATAAAATTATTTGACTTTAACTGAGACTTTGATCTATCTAACCAAATTCCTAGAACCCTACTTGGTTTTGTTTTTCAGTTTATTTTACTGGTTTATAATAATAGGGATGTTGAAGACTTTTGAAAATCAAAATCCAAATTAGTCCGTCATCAAAGTGGTCTTCACAAAAATTAATTGCCGAATTTGTAACTACACCTGCTGGGTTTCGCCTTGCAAGCTTATCTCTCACTTTTTCTTGTTAGGAACATGAGCAAACAATTTATTAGGTGATGCTTTTGATGTGTTTTTAGATACAGAGAGGGACCGCACACCACTTAGGTACACTTTGGAATTAATTTTTAATAAATATATTGTTGACTTTGTTCGTCGAGCATACACACAATGCTACGTGAACTTAAGTGTGATGTCATAAGTGGCGCCATGACACTCACGACTGTTTTCGCGCACAATTCAAATTAGACAAAATAAAATGCAGTAATTTGCGTTAAAACTATAAACTAATGCTGAAATAATGAGTTTTTCGGAAACAGTACACGTGTACCGGCATTATAAAAGGGGATTTCAAAATTAGTCAACATGCCTATTAACGTTAGGAGAATTCCGCCGGAGGGCTGAATCAAGTTTATTTTATATCTTTCTTTGTCTCTTCCTGGTTTCTTTCTAATTTCCTCTGTATGCTCTCGTGTTCCCCAGCACCCTGTTCCAGGGCAGGTACGGCATGCACGCGCCGCTGCTGGTGCGCACGCTGCTGCACAACCTGTCGGGCATGCTCGCCGCGCCGCCCAACATGTTCGGCACGGGCGCGGGCGCCGGCGCCGGCGGCAGTCTGCTCATACACATCGCATGTGAGACTCGCTGTCTTTACTTACGGGCTCCGCTGAAAATTTTTGATCGGACCACATCGGACTACAGTTTTTTATGTCCTATTAATTTTAAATACCTTTTAATGTTGAAATAAATAAAATAAAATGGAAATAATATGTGTCACTCATATGCTACACTACAGTTACTTATGTGTGTCACTCATATGCAACAGTTTATATGTGTCACTCATATGCTACGGTTACTTACATGTGTCACTCATATGCTACAGTTACTTATGTGTGTCACTCATATGCTACAGTTTATATGTGTCACTCATATGCTACAGTTTATATGTGTCACTGATATGCTACGGTTACTTATATGTGTCACTCATATGCTACAGTTACTTATGTGTGTCACTCATATGCTACAGTTTATATGTGTCACTCATATGCTACAGTTTATATGTGTCACTCATATGCTACAGTTTATATTATGTGTCACTGATATGCTATGGTTACTTACATGTGTCACTCATATCCTACAGTTACTTATGTGTGTCACTCATATGCTACAGTTTATATGTGTCACTCATATGCTACAGTTTATATGTGTCACTGATATGCTACGGTTACTTACATGTGTCACTCATATGCTACAGTTACTTATGTGTGTCACTCATATGCTACAGTTCATATGTGTCACTCATATGCTACAGTTACTTATATGTGTCACTCATATGCTACTATGTGTAACTCATATGCTACAGTCACTTATGTATCACTCAGATGCTACAGCCACTTAAAAATGTGCGTTCAGAAACCCCAACTCCACGTTGACACTCAACAGCTGGTCTGTGGAGCATGCTGACGCTCGCGTCGCCGGCCGCGCCGACGCTGTACAGCCACCCGCCGGCGGACCGGCACGAGCTGCTGCGCCGGCTGAAGCACGAGCACCCTGTGGCCAACCAGTCGTGCCTGCTGCTGCTGGCGCTGGCCAACCACTGCATGACGCAGGACAACTTGTACAGGCGAGCGCTGCTGGGGTGCGAGGACGCTGCAGGTGAGTGAAGATAGACCACGCTGACTGGCAATGGGCAGCAATAGGGTACTTGCATGGATTTTTTCAGTCTATTTTAAAGATATATGACAAAGCAAGAAAAAGAAAAAATATATATGCATAAATTAATTAAATAAGAGCGTTTCAAAGTTCCTACTTTAGACCTTACCGCCGAAACGCGGAATGACGTCACTAGTTCAAAATTGCGCCTTATTAATCTGTGATAGAAATGTCACTGTCGTATTGACAGGATCATGTGACACTGACAGACAGATAACTTCAGTATCCAAAAGCGAAATTAAGGTTGCCAACTGGTCCGGTGTGAATTGGACCAATTGGACGTAGTTATGCAAAAATGTTCTGACCCATGTGTCATACTAAATTGGTTAAGTAGACTCATACAAAAAAAAAATAGGTCCACTGTCAGACAATAATAATTACATATTTCGACAGTAAAACCTACAGTTTTTAATTATACTAGTTAAAACAAAAAAAAATCGTTTTTATCTCAATTTGAACCATTGTGAATTGGCACATTTTTGCATAACTACGTCCAACTACTACGTGAATTGGTCCTATTGCAAAATGTTCCTATAACACATTGGAAAGTTTTAACCCCCTGGACATTTTTCAAATTGGATGTGCTGCACCTAAACGGAAAAGCTTTGCAACTAAGTTCCTTAAAGCGGTAGGTTTGTTGAATGGCAGAAATCGTCACGCAAGGAAAAAGAGTTATGCCCCCCACCCCAATGCAGATTGAGACGTTCGGTTCCGTCCAGAGCGTGACTAGGTGCCGTTCAAGTATCAAGATCTTTTGCTTTGCCTTGCTTATCTATACTAGTATAAAAAAGAGGAGAGATTTGATTTTTTTTGTTTGTTTGTTTCGATTTAACTCAAATAAAAATAACAAATAAAATTTCGTCCGCAGACACTTCCGCGGCCACGCCACATAAGGACGGCTCCGGTTCACAGGTGACCCCTCCCAGAATAGACATGGGCGCTGTGAGTATCCAACAACTGTATTGATTTTAAATATGTAAATTAACTTTCCAATAAACTCCTTTTCTTTCTTTCTATCTTTCGATTTTATCTATCACGCTAGTGTCTCGCGACGCACACGTTTACTATTTTAATAAATAATAATAATATATTTATTTGCAAAGCCAGTACAAAAAGACAGCATACAGACATTAAACTTAATTCTACATGGCTGTATTGGGACAACATGAGATTATGTCCCCTGACTCTCAAACTAGGTAAAAACCTGTGAGATGAGGGTCAGTGGTCACTCGCTGCGCTGATGCTCAAAGAATATGACAGCCAAAAATAGTGTATCACACTTAGGCACAATATTAGACTCTAGATTGGCGTATTTATTAGTAAATGTTCTGTGTATGTCTGTATGTGTGTGTGTGTGTGTGTGTGTGTGTGTGTGTGTGTGTGTGTGTGTTTGTGCGTGTGTGTGTGTGTTTATAAGGCTGAAGAGTGTGTTTGTTTGACTGAAAATCCTCTTCAATACAGTTGCTCAAAAAGGGCTGTATTACGTAGCTGTTTAGCGTGCGGAAAGTTGACGATTACGCACCAGTGCTTTTTATTTTCACTCGTTATGTTTGTATGTATGTGTGTTTGTGTGTGTGTCAGCTGCACAAGGCGCTGTGCGCGACGGCCGGCTGCGAGCACTCCACCCTCCTGCTGTACCTGATGCTGCACTCGTGCAAGGCGTACAAACGGCACGTCGCCAACTCGCCCAACCTAGAAGACCTGGTGAGATAATTGTGTATACAGGATGTAATAGTGGGACTTACTATAGCCCTTGACGATTCATGATTACGTGTATTTAATAAAAATATTCTTAAAAAAAAATAATGATATAAATCACAGTGAAAATCTTAAAAAAGAAAATAAGCATTTGCATAATATGATGGAGTTTAAAAATTGGCTACTTGACTAATTTTTTTTTAGTCCATCGTGTAGATTAATAAATAATATTGGACACGTATTTTTTCTTTTTTTACTTAATCAAAAAATAACGGCGATACACTCAGTTAAAATTTCTCGTGACGTCACAACCCGGTGCAGTGTGTACCAGGCTTATACTGAATAATGATGTCACGACTCACGAGTCACCCTAAACTTGCGCTAAAATGCGCTTTATCTACGTTTATTTTCATTAATAAAAAGCAAAAAATACGTGTCTATTATTATTTTTTTATTATCTAACCGATAGATTAATAAGAATTTTGATTTTCATACCCTACGGTGCGTTGAATGACATTAAAAATGAATGGAAAGCAATTGAACAAAATTGAATGACCTTTATTGTATGATCCGCCTTTTTATCATTTGACAAGAAAATCAGCTACCAAAAACCCTACTTCAATACGTCCCCCGCCCGTTGAACCTTACATCCTGTACAATATTTTGTCTAACTTTCTTGTACCAGTTTTGCGACTCTCTCCGTTAATTGATTAATAGAAGGAATTTTATCTTTTCTTATAGTATATTTTTTTTGTGCAATACATTGTTTTTTATTTATTTATTTGTATAGCCTTATATCGAAACTATGAGTAACAGTATATGTGTGTTTGTGTGTCGGGTGGCAGATAGTGCCCATCCTGCAGGTGCTGTACGACGTGCCGGCGAGCAGCTCGCACCACATATACATGTCGCTGATCGTGCTACTCATACTCACCGAGGACGATGCGCTCATCAAGGCGGTGCACCTCATCGTGAGTATATCCACACATATGGATATAAATTACACACTGTATATATGTTTACACACTGTATATGTTTACACATTACACACTGTATATTATGTTAATATTCTAGATTAGAAGTTTATACAGGACTAGCTGTGCCTCGCGGTTTCACCCGCGGTAATTTCGGAGTTCCCGCAGGAATTCCGAGATAAAAAGTACCCTATGTCCTTCTCTGTACTTCTGACAACGTGCATGCCAAATTTCATCCAAATCCGTTCAGCCGTTTTTGCGTGATTGAGTAAACGTATGCGAGGATAAGAGCTCGAAAGCGCATTTTCATCCGACCTGCTTCAAATTTTTGACCCATGCGTGCACATACAGAGAGACAAAAAATTTACTGATTGCATTTTTGGCATCAGTATCGATCACCATTCATCCTCCAATATTAATTTTGAATATAATATATTCAATGTACAGAATTGACCTCTCTACAGTTTTATTATAAGTATATGTAGATGTTAACACAAGGTGTCATCATCTATACAGAATGTCACCACCTATACAGGTTGCCATCATCTATACAGGCTGTCACCATCTATACATGTTGTCACTATGTATATATTATGTCACTATCTATACAGACTGTCACCCCTTATACAAGATGTCACCACCTATACAGGATGTCACTGTCTATACAAGGTGTCATCATCTATACAGCGTGTCACCATCTATACAGGCTGTCACCATCTATACATGTTGTCACTATGTATATATTATGTCACTATCTATACAGACTGTCACCCCTTATACAAGATGTCACCACCTATACAGGATGTCACTGTCTATACAAGGTGTCATCATCTATACAGCGTGTCACCATCTATACAGGCTGTCACCATCTATACATGTTGTCACTATGTATATATTATGTCACTATCTATACAGACTGTCACCCCTTATACAAGATGTCACCACCTATACAGGATGTCACTGTCTATACAAGGTGTCATCATCTATACAGCGTGTCACCATCTATACAGGCTGTCACCATCTATATAGGTTGTCACTATGTATACAGGCTGTCACCATCTATCTATACAAGATGTCACTACCTATCTACACAATGAATACCGTTGTCAGAATCTGAAGCAGCCGCCGTGGTACGCGGAGCGCGCGCTGCCCGAGGTGAGCCTCGGCGGGCTGATGGTGCTGGTGGTGCTGCGCGCGCTGCAGTACAACCTGGCGCGCGTGCGCGACAAGTACCTGCACACCAACTGCTTGGCGGCCATCGCCAACATGAGCTGTGAGTACCTACCTACCTACCTACTGAGCACTGGGCAGTGGGCACTTATTCTCTGTGACCAACAACATTCCTTGCCCATAACGCGCGTCTTAAAAACACAATGGCGATGTGGAATACTTTTGAAAATCAAAATTCTAATTAGTCCGTTAGTTAGAAAATAAAAAAACAATAGGCACGTATTTTTTTTTGCTTTTTTTAAATAAATTAAAATATACAGAGATAAGGCGCATTAAAGTTTAGAGTCAGGGGGTCGTGACGTCACTAACCGCTTATACCGCCATACAAACTGCCAGAATAGTGACGTCACGCGAAATTTCAACTCGTACTACGTAAAAAAAGAAAAAATACGTGTCCAATATTTTTCAATAATCTACAAGACGGACGAAAAAATAAAAAATAGTCAACATGCCCATTACGACCGCTCCAGATCCCAAAATATAAGGAACTAGCTGACCCGCACGGTTTCACCCGCGGTAATTTCGAAGTTCCCGCGGGAATTCCAGGATAAAATATAGTTATAAACCTTCCTCACGAAACACTCTAAAGCATACATAGGGATATAGGGACAGAGAAAGCGACTTTGTTTTATACTATGTAGTGATGAATATTCTATATACATAACACACGTTGTAAATGGATTTTTTTAAAGTGAAACTTCTTTGATCGCTAGGGAAAAGCAATTTTTGTGGAGTCTTATCTTAACGCGGCGTGTTAATATGTTCATAGTGAATAAGGGCCCTGAGTGCAGAACAGATCGACGGTGCCCTAAGAACTATCCCGTATCTGACAAGTCAAATCTGAAAGTTTGAACTTGCATATTTTCTTCACACGTTGGTTTACTGTTCCCCGCGATTTCACCCGCGTTAATTTCGGAGTTCCCGCGGGAGTTTTGTGATAAACAGTACACTACGTTATTCTCTGTACTCCTGACAACGTGGATGCGAAATTTCATAATGATCGGTTGAGCCGTTAAGGCGTGAAAGCAACAAACAAACTTACATTATTTTCTTGGTCCTGATAATCTGTATATTTGTTTGCAGGCGAATTCCGAAACCTCCACCCGTACGTCGCCCAGAGGCTGGTGTCGTTGTTCGAGACGCTCACCAAGAGGAGAGCCCGGCTCTGCAGCGTCATTGAAGGTGAGGTTAAACAACCTTACTGACAGCTAGCTGTTTCCAGCGGTTTCGGCCTCGGTAACTTTGGGGTTCCCGTGGGAATTCCGGGTTACAATATAGCTTATGTTACCCAGGGATAATGCAGCATTCTAACGGTGAAAGAATCTTTGAAATCGGTCCAGTAGTTTTCGAGTTTGCCCATTACAAACAAACACAATAAAACAAATCTTTTCTCTTTATAATATTAGTATTGATAACAATATTTTTGAACCGCATTATCACATTGCGACATCACTCTGGTCCCAAATTGAGCAGAGCTTATACGAAACACTCTACGAAAAACTGATATTATGATACTTGTATACTTTTATATATATATTTTTAAAATACATAAAATAAATACTTAACACTCAGAGTCGGGGCAGACAAAAATATTCGTGACATGACTTGGGAATTGAACCCGCGACACCTGGCGCAGCGATCACGTTTATAAACCACCAGACCGAAGGTATACTGATTACTTTGGAAAATCGTCAAAGATGGTGATCGAAATAAATTGACTATTGATATTGTGTTAAGATTAATGTATAATTAATTATATATTTTTACTAGGTGGTGATCTGAACGGACTAGAACTGCCGCATCAATCGGAAGAGAAGACCGAGGAAATTGTGAGTTCCTTTAAAGATAAAAAAGCAAGATCACTGTTCCCCTTTCTACCCTTGGTTAAATTAAATTGGTTAATCCTTATAGTTAAGCCAACATACTACTGACCCCCCGTCTCCCCTTAGTTAAGCTAACAGACCACTGTTTCCCCTTCTCCCCTTAGTTAAACTAACAAACCACTGACTCCCTGTCTCCTTATAGTTAAGCTTACAGACCACTGACCCTCCATCTCCTTATAGTTAAGCTAACCTACTACTGACCTCTCGTCTCCCCTTAGTTAAGCTTGTAGACAACTGACCCCCTGTCTCCCCATAGTTCAGTTAACATACCACTGACCCCCTTCTCCCCTTGGTTAAACTAAAAGACCACTGACGCCCCGTCTCCTCTTAGTTAAACCACTGACAGGTCACTGACCGCTCCCCCCCACCCCGTCCCCAGATGGAGCACATCCAGGTGCTGGACGAGGTGATACGCATGCTGCTGGAGATCATCAACTCGTGCCTCAGCCACCAGCTCGGCAACAACCTGAACATGGTGTACGCGCTGCTGCACAAGCGGCATCTGTTCCAGAACCAGCACCACCACCACATCGCGCAGAACATAGAAATGGTGAGCACATAACTGTAACTACGGAGTTCCTGCGGATATTTCGAGATAAAAGTAAATATAGTAACCTATATTTTTTTCTGTACCTACCCTTTGCAACGTGCAGTATACAAAATTTAATGTTATTTTACTCGCTTTAATTTCGGAGTTTCCGCGGGAGTTCTGGAATAGAAAGAGTACCCTACGTCCTTTTCTGTACTCTTGACAGTGTTCATGCCAAAATTTCATGATTACCGGTTGAGCCGTTAGGGTGTGAAAGCGTAATAGACAAACTCGCAATCACAATGAATGTATGATGTTAATTTAGTATACTGCCGTATACTAAATTGACGACGTATACTGTCATCCATTACTGTCATCATTGTCATGTCACGCTGTTGACCACTCATTGACCAATCATTGGTTTGAGGTTGATCACGTGATCAAACCACTGAGACCACCTTACCTCAAAAACGCCAGTGCTCATGGCGTTTTTGAGGTAAGGTGGTCTCAGTGGTTAAAAATGGCGACGATTATGACGTCATACCGCCTACCCTAGGATACTGCGGCAGTATACTGCCAGCTATAACGGAACGAATTGCTCCTCAGTAAGAGCATTGACCAGCGCTTTCAGTATTATCGGAACACACCCTGTGTGTTACAGGTGATAGGTTACTTCTCGGCGCGGCTGCAGCGGGTGCAGGAGGGCGCCGGCGGAGACCTCGGCGTGGTTGAGGTGCTGCAGTGCATCAAGAAAGGCGCCGAGCAGTGGTCCAGCGACCGGCTCAAGGTTAGCAACACATCGTTGAAATTTCGACCTTAAGCCGATCGGGTAAGGTTGGAATTTCAACGGACACAAAAGTCGATGTGACACCGATATCTACAAACGCAGTGCTCCAGCGACAGGCTCAAGGTCAGCGCCGATCCGTTGAAATTTCGACCTTATGCCGATGGGTTAACTTCAAAATTTCATTGTAAAGTCAATGTGTCATCGATATCTATAAAATACATAATGTCAAAATATCAGCTTTTACAGAATGCATGTAAAAATATATACCTACGGTAGTTGTAACAAAATTTCGTTATCTCCTGTTCTGGCCCCTTAGCCAAGTTGACAATGTATGATCGTTATTCGTTATCGCTATAGAAAACTGAGGAACGTATCGTCATATCACGTAGTCACAAAAATTGGACTTTTGATTGAACAATTTTTAGAATATAGCCGTAATCTGGGGTAATATATATGTATATAATATTACTCTGGGATAATGTAGCATTCTAATGGTGAAAGAACTTTTGAAATCGGTCCAGCAGTTTTTGTGTTAAACAAACAAACAAACAAAAATCTTTCCTCTTTTTAATTTTATTAAGGACTAGCTGTCGCGCGCGGTCTCACCCGCGATAATTTCGAAGTTCCCGCGGAATTGTTCCATACGAACTTTGCAACCCCTTTTCATCCCCTTAGGGGTTTAATTTTCAAAAATGTTTTCGTATCGGATGCCTACATCATACAAAGAATACATCCTCCAAGTTTCAGGTCTCTACGATCAGCGGTTTAAGCTGTGCGTTGATCCATCGGTCATTCAATAAATAAATAAATAAATTCAGGACAAAGCATTTTATGTGTATAGATAACGATTACAAATTGTCGACTTGACCAAGGGGCGGCGCCCATTCACACCTCGACCCCGCTACGTTGGTTATTAATGCTCTAACACCCGCAGAAGTTCCCCGACCTCAAGTTCCGGTACGTGGAGGAGGAGCGGCCCGAGGAGTTCTTCACCCCGTACGTGTGGGCGCTCATCAGCGGCTGCGGCGGCGTGTACTGGGCGAGCGAGGGCGGCGCGCGCGCCATCGGCGACCTCCTCGGCTGCTGATCGCCGGCGCCGCACACCGCTCTCTCCTCTATGGCTAGAACGTGGAGCGACCGACGATAATTCGTGACTCAAACCGATATTGTGCAACCCGATAATCTGTGCCACGCGGTCGCAGAATATCGTGGGGCGCTCCAAGTCCAAGGCTACACACGATTCAGTTTCAACTCGCGGTTGACGTGATTGATTACTTGTAAAAGGATTTTCTTCATCTTTCATCCACTAAAGTGATAATTAAATATATCAAAGTTTAGTCATCAATCTCTTGGCACATAATCCTATGTTATCGATCGACGGGTATTCGCGATGCGATCTGTTGAGACATTGTTTGTAAATTTGAACCGTTTGTAGCCACTTTTAGGCTACGCTGGTGCGTTGTTTGACACGAACCAATTTTATTGTTACCAATCTGTTTTTGCACGATAATGTGCGGGCCGATAGTTCAAGTACATGAATGTTATTGGCATTGAATTATTTTTTCTTATTTAATAGAGTTCAGAATTCCCTTGGTCTCGGTGTCTGAGTGTTTTTTTTTTATCGTATTGTTGGAATAAAACAGATTGCTCGCCTCTGTTGTCAAATCAGTCTATACTTTTTAGTACCTATAGAAAAAACTACAAATATTTTAATTAACAAGTTCCAATGAAATGCTGTTGTAATGTATCTGGTACCGTAATGGTCCAGCCATGTTAAAATGTTAGATACTTGGTTTTATCTAATTTTCAGTCGTTACCAGTAACTTTATTTATGTTTATTTTTAAAGCTCATTCGTGACCCCAATTGTATCTTTAAATATGCGTTTTACATCTAAATTATTTTTATGTATGTTGGTGTATCCAGCCTTTCTTGTGTAAAAGAAAACTTGGTAGAATTTATGTATGTTTTACATAGTTATTCGACAAAAAATTTTATGATCACTGAATATTAGAGGTATTTTGTTTTCTAATACTTTGATCAGTGCGACAACACAAAAAATTCATATTTTAATTATTTTTAGAAATTTAGTATTTTTAAATCACAAATCGATTATAAGATTGTTAAACTAGAGATGCGAATTTAGTACGAAAAACATTAATTAATTGTTTTTGGTATACATAATATTATAACGATAGGGTGTTCGAAGGTCGGTCGGCGTCTTACCTATATTTAGACCACAATATGTCTTCAATTTTATGTAATGACTGTTAAAATGGAAGGTTATATTTTTTCATGAAATCTTTTTGCTAATTTCAAGTTTATTTTGAATGAAAAATAGTATTATTGAGAGCGAAGTTCAGAGGTCGAATGAACGGCTTTAAACGCTAAAACGTATTACAAAACTGAGGAGCTGGTGAAGAAAACAGTATAATTACATAAAATTAAATTTTAGAGGAGTGAAAAAAACTGAATGACATAGGTACTTACAGTGAACTATTGGCGTGGTTTTAAATTTATCCAAATGAAGTTTGAGATTTGATTTGACATTTTAAATCCAGATTGCTATGTCTAATATAACGGAAGATATTAAATAATTTGATAAATTTGAGAAATGTACGATGAAACCAGATGCGTAACTAATTATACCGTTTTGTTCGCCAGCTCCTCAACTACATTTTATTTCAGTGGTACCGTTCTAACAGATTTCTTTATAGGTACTGTTATGTTATGTACATAATTATGTATTAATATAACAAACATGTGCATCTAATATTGATGGGCAATCAACACGGCGCTTGGAATTAAACCCGATAAAAGCCTGCCGTTATCGGCCGTAAATGGCCGACTTTTATCAGGTTTGAACCCAAGTAACAGACTTTGTTGCCGTTATAAAAGACTGCTTGCAACTCAATGCACGTTTATATTAAAAACTATAGAAACACTTGACATCCGTGGATATAGTATAGTAGGTATGTACTTCCAAACATCAAAGTAGGTAATTCAAAGTTACTTATTTCACTATTTATGCAATATTATGTACCTAAGAAATTAATATAAATAAACCATATTTAGTTATATCATATTGTTTTATTTAGATAAATTATTATTAAACCATTGCATCGGGAAGTCTTGAGATTAAATTAAAAAAAAAATTAGTAATAACATGGTCTAGTGTTATATTTATATTCTCTTTGAACATGATAATGACTGTTGAAGAGGAAGAGTTTATGTAGACGAAACTGGCTGAAGTCGCTGAAGCTAAGCAAATGATTAGAAATTGCCGCCTAGAAAAAAATGCTTTGACATTTTACACATCCATGGTGTCGCTAGAAAAATCCACCATCTACTATCCATCATTGTGACGCACGCGCACTAGACTAGAGTGAAGCCACGGAACGCAGCTCAGTACAAACTTCTATACGTCTACTTTGATTTTTGATCTGTGCACGAAATGCGAATCAATCATTATCAAAATAAAAAAATCAAATCAATCGTTGGACATAATATCTGCGAGTTCATGATGTGCGATTCGTAAACAAATACCTAGGCACTGTGTAAAACCGCCTAGAATTCGTTAAATTTTAAAAAAATAAACATTTCTAGTTGTAAAAGAAAAGGCAGCTGATAAAAACAGTTTAATTATGTACAGAATATCTGCTGCTGTAGAGTGGGTTAGTTGCGTTTTCTATTAGACATCAAGGAGGTAAGTTTTTTGCAATAATTTGTTTTAATAGTTTTATATTTTATCAAATACCTACCTGGCTGATTTTTTTTTTTTGTGAATACCTACCCCGACAGAATTATTAGAATTTATTTATGATTTAGGCTTTTAAATTTGGAATTTTTTGCTTATCGTTTTCAAAATTAATATTTTTCTTATCTCCGGCCAGTATAATAAGTATTCTCAATTTCCACTGAAGACACTTCTCCAGCTTTATTTACGGTATGAACGGTTTATTACACAACCATTCCATAAGCAGGTACCTATCTAGTAATGAAGTAGAATTAGCTGCTAATAATCTCTTTAGTAATAAGTGGCCTTTTTGCTAGAGCAATTAGCATATTAAAATCATCAGTTCGAGAGAAGTAGTCAATTCTTAAACAGTCTATCTGATTCAGAAATCTCATATTCTAAATTATCTAGCATAGTTAACAATTTAATGATCTTAGCTTTAAAGTTCTTTAAATACTTTGTGAGTATTGGCATGGACCAATTAAACTAAATTTAATTGGTCCATGGTATTGGCTATGAGGAGATAATAAAGACCTTTGGACTATCAACAGGTATACAATACATAACCAAGGAGAGTCTGTTGTAAAACAAACTGCTAAACTAAATCCCTGAGATGCCAAGCCCCCCTCTGTTATCCTTGGATATGTTGTGATTTGTTAGAGACACCACATTCTTCATAAGAACACCGAGTTGTCCATTAATTTTCATTTATGTACATAAATAAAAATGTGTGAGTGTCTTGGAACACTCAGGTAAAACAAAGTTTCTGCTCTTTGTAGTTTTAGAAAAAAAAATCAATAAGCAACTATTAATAATTAATTGTTCCAAAAACAATAAGCGCACACCTGGCTATGATACAGTGATGGAAAATTTCTTTCATGCATGAAATCCTATGTGTACTATGTGCCTATATTTAAGAATTAATGAAACAGGTAAAAATTGTTATTTTTATTACAATTCCTTATTTTTTTCCTCCCATATTAGGCATTTTTCCAGCTGTCCGGACATAGTGAATAATGTCTTAATAATCACTTGGTCCTATTGAAAGGACTGATTTTATATTTTAAATCATTTTAAAACACAGTGGTGACTATAATTCATTGAGGCCATAACACTCATTTTGGTTGTCATTTATTCAAAGACTAGCTGTCCCCCGGTAATTTAGGAGTTTCCGTGGGAATGTAATCTTAGCACCTATTACCTAACATTAACAACTTTAAAAACAGATTGGATAATTATTTAAAACAATTGAAAGATAAAAAAATCAAAGAATAACTGGATAACTGGATAACTTTATAGTAAAATTGTTTTTGTTATTGTTTATTTTAAGTGGTGTTCAATAAAGAGTTTATTATTATTATTATTACAAGCACCTATCAGTTGCTTCGACTGCCTGCCCGAAGTATGAATAGATAAATTTCGTGATAAAAAGTACCCTATGTCACTCAGGACTTCCTATAAGTGAAAGAATTTTCAAAATCGGTTCAGTAGATCCAGAAATTACCCCATACAAGGTCACAAACTTACAAACCTTAGCTCTTTCATAATATTATTAAATTTTC
The DNA here is from genome assembly GCA_907165275.2 of Zygaena filipendulae. NCBI lineage: Eukaryota > Metazoa > Arthropoda > Insecta > Lepidoptera > Zygaenidae > Zygaena > Zygaena filipendulae. The sequence goes on along the minus strand of OU015677.1, from coordinate 4,358,696 downwards.
ATTAATATCGATTAAAATAAATGAGTAAAATCAATGTTTAATTATTAACTATTACAGTTAATAATCCATTGCATTAATTACAAAGAGGTGTGGGTAAAATGGGTAGGTACCTATGTAATAATAAAATATTTAATTGGAGCAGGTTGTCATTTTTTCAGAAAATTAACTGAAAATTAAAGAAGTATCAGGAAACTTATTTTTGAACCAGGGTAGCATAAACTGACCTTTTAATTCATTTTAAACATACAGTGTAGTTGTGTCTTATAATCTTACTTAATTAACTAGCTGTGCCCTGCGGTTTCACCCGCATGAAAGGTTTATAGACAACAATTTTTTTTCCCGACATCCGATTTCAATGAAACAAAGCCTATGTGTAGCTCCAGGCTAAGCTTAATCTACCTGTAAAAATCGCATGACAATCCATTCAGTAGATGCGGAGATTATCGCGAACAGACAGACAAAAGAATTTTAAAAACTTTTTTTTTGGGCTTGGTTACTCTTCTTTTATCACCCCTCTCAATTTTAGGTAAAAATATCCAATGTACAGAATCGCGGATCCTACTCTTTTATTATAGTACTAACTATGCCCCGCGGTTTCACCCGCGGTAATTTTGGAGTTCCCGCGGGAATTCCAGGATAAAAAGTACCCTATGTCCTTCTCTGTACCCCTGACAACGTGCATGCCAAATTTCATCCAAATCCGTTCAGCCTTTTTTGCGTGATTGAGTAAACGTATGCGAGGATAAGAGCTCGAAAGCGGATTTTCATCCGAATTGCTTCAAATTTATCGTCACTGCTCAGCTCCTATGTGTCTTAGCGTTATGTTATATAGCCACCTGCCCAGGAGTATGGAATACAATCGTACCAAGTTTGGTTAAAATCCCTTCAAGTTTTTTACCCATGCGTGCACATACAGACAGACAGACAGACAAAAAATTTACTGATTGCATTTTTGGCATCAGTATCGATCACCATTCATCATCCAATATTAATTTTGAATATATATTCAATATACAGAATTGACCTCTCTACAGTTTTATTAAAAGTAATAGACATAGATAGATTATGGTGAACCCATCTCGTTGGAAATTAGAATGGATATAAAAAAAATACTTAATAATTATTTTTTGCGCAACTTTCGGTTGTATTTAAAATCGCGTGTTATGGCGCGCTTACGTAAATATAAGTGTTATCAAAAATATAATAAAGCATAGAATATCAATTATTAGAGCAATGCGTGTAATAAATAATAAAGAACTTTCTAACTCTGCTTCTATGGCGGACGCGAGCACCGCGCACCTGCGCAAGCAGTTCGTCGATCGACGAATCTCACAAAATCACGATCGCGCACGATTCCCGGTTTTATTTTATCACTCTCTTTCATGACAGGTTATATTGCATACCTACCTGCTGTACGTACCAAGCTAGTTTTAATTTAGTTAGGTCTCAGACCAAATAAATATTTGTGATAGAGGTAGGTACTATATTCTTCTTCTTCTTCTTTGTCGTTCTCTCACTAATGAGGATCGTGAATCGTAATTTATGTAACTAAAAGGATGGATAACAGCTCAACACAGCACCTACTTAACCTAAAACCTGTCAGGGAGTGACTGTGGAGTGTGGTTGCAGTGACTTTAAAATAAATCTTTCAATTATTTATTGAGCGACCTATTTTACAACGCATTCTTTCCTTTCATTTGGACAAGACACACAGTTTGAATTGTAATTGAGGCACTTACCATACCTAATTACTTTTCCATTTTTGAACTAAGCCCACTAAGCCGCCGCTTTTTGCCGCCAGTTTACTTTCGCAAGCCGTTTGTGGCGCGAAACGGTGTGCGCGCGATTGGTTCCTAGTTTAATTTTTAAATTCTACAACTCAGAACTTTTTGCATTAGTAGGCCTAAAATGAAGTGTATTCAGCCAGTAGTGTCTAGTTAAAAATAAATGTTTAGCTTAATTCAACGGTTGTGATTTCAGGTCTTATTATTATTATTCATACGAAACCCTGTGTTCTATATGTTCTCAAAACGAAGTTATACCTCTTTGGTTATCTGTATGCGTTATTTTCGTTGCCAACTTAAATTTTCCTCTCAATGTACTAAAAGCAGTTTATCAAGTGTAACCACGACGGGTGTAATCTAAAAAAAATTGAGAACGCTTCAACCAAAACCAGTGATTCGTCATTCGACTCTTTCTATACTTACAATAAAATAATTGTATGATGTTTATAATGGAAAAATAAATAATTAGGTATCTAATATTTCGTTGTTGCTGACCAGTGTTAGATTTTAGTGAAAAGTTTTCGTGGAAATATGTCTTCGGAAAATATGATCGAAGTTTATCTTAGTATAGCTACTATTATACTTTTTTATACTTTTGAATCACATATATTTCTCATTAGTGATCCTTTGTGCAAAAAGTTATTTAAAATATAACATCGAAAGTTTAACTCAAAGAGATTAGACACTTTACATGTTATTTCATGAATGTTTGTCAACTTTCAGCAGTGAGGTTTAGCGAGATGAAATAAAAATGTAATAGCGGTCGTCGAACCGGGGTTATCTTTGGCTTCGATCCAAGTATCGTGGCACTCAGCAGTCGGACATTTCGTTAGTTCAACTGTAACTGTTGAAAATGCAATTTGCGACTGCGATGCACACAAATAGACACGGTTTAAACTTTCTGTTTTGTGCACAGGGTGTAAAGTTAAATAAGGGAAGTATTAACTCTTTGTAGCCTTAATATAATAAATTAAGGCTACAAAAACATGGCCTTCCAGGTCAAACGCTTTAGGTACGATTTATCCGAATGTACAAGATTTTAGTCGTAAAATTCACGAAAATTGAGCGCGTATATTACGCACGCCATTTTTTTTTTCGTTCATTCAACGTCCCTTTCATTTGTATTTCCCGGCAAATCAAATCTATATTGTCTTTGTCTTAAGTTTTCTCTGTGATTTATCAATATTTTTTATTTATTTGTATTTTTGTTAGTTACATTCAGCGGGTATTATCGAGGGTTTTAATAAGTCTCCTTCGTTTAAAATAACAACCTGTATACTAAATCTCTCGTCCCTACGAAATTACAGTCGCTGGATAGTGATTAAATTTTACAATGTGTTACAATTATACTATCATCTCTTTCATAAACCTATTGCCTTCGTCAGTTGCAGCGTTCTAGTTTATTCAGCTCTCTCTAATGGGCATGTTGACTAATTTTTATTTTTTAGTCCGTCTTGTAGATTATTATAAAATGTTGGACACGTATTTTTTCTTTATTTACGAAATCAAAAAATAACGGCGATATATTGAGTTGAAATTTCGCGTGACGTCACTATTCTGACAGTTTGTATGGCGGTTTTAGCTGTTAGTGACATGACGCTCACGACCTCCTCACCCTAAACTTTAATGCGCTTTATCTCTGTATATTTTAATTTATTTGAAAAAGCAAAAAATACGTGTCTATTGTTTTTTTATTTTCTAACTGACGGACTAATTATAATTTTGATTTTCAAAAGTAGTCCACATCCCTATTGGTATTGGTTGTGCTTCGAGGATCAAATATGTCTTCATTTATTCAAAACTTCGTTAGAAATTGAAGGACAGAATCAAGAAAGACGTAAGCTGGTTTTACCATCCTTGACATTGCATCAGTCTGGGTGCGACGAATGCGTTTCTGTTCATTAGGCATGTAACAAAATTTTTATATTTAGACCGTTCTGTAAATTCATAAAAATTATTAGACACGTACTTTTTTCTTTTTCACGTAAGCAGAAAATAACGGAGTCTATACGTTGAGTCGAAAAGTCGCGTGACGTCACAAGCAGGTGCAGTTTTTACCTGCATTATGACGTTACGAGCCCCCACTCCCAAACTTTAATGCGCTTTATCCAAGTATATGTTTTCATTGATTTAAAAAGCAAAATATACGTGTCTATTATTATTTTTTTATCTAACTGATGGACTAGACTGAATTTAGAAAAAAAAAATAGTCAAATAGCCTTTAGATATTCTTTATAACACAACTAAGGAGAAATTAATAATTAAAATGAAAAGAATTATGTGAATGTAGTAATAATACATGGAACAAAAAAAACTTAAAATAAATTAAACATAGATTATTTATAATACCTAATATACATTTTTAAAATATATTTATTTAACGTAAAATAGACTTTTAAGAGAATTATATTATGTTTTGTTTGTTACAAGTGCTAATAGAAGCGTAATTTTCGAAATTGTTAATCGACTATTTTTAGGATTATGAGATGGTGACACAAAAACGGCCATGACTGACTCAACCAAAATGGTAGATTTGACTAATTTCTCATTTCGTAGGCGATGAGACCCAGGGCACGTTGCGCGGAATCCATGCTTTGTTTTATGCGTATGCGCATTGTTTCGATGATCGAAGAGTTATTTTATTAGTTAATTACATACTCTTAATCCATCGCTTTAGATATCTATTATATTACTAGCTGTGCCCGCGGTTTCATCCGCATGGTTATCGGAATTCCCGCAGGAACTCCAAAATAGCCTAATTGACTTCACTATATGTCATAGAGCCTATATTGCCAAATTCGTAATACTGTAAAAATGATAAACTTCAAAAGTTTATTGACCCCCCAGTGTCACAGAAATAGACGTAACTGACAGCAAATGAACTAAGAGATCTTCAGCTCACCTTATTTATGATACAATAAAACTAAAATGTAGGTTTTCTTTGGTAAATAGATATACGCCTGAGCTCCGCGTCTAAAATTCCCGTTTAAAAATTTAAAGAAAAACTATCTTTTACTGATCTTTTACTGCCTCACCGAGGCAGTTGGGTGGATCGTTAATAGACATAAACATGGAAATGAAATTTTCTAAATTGCCCGTCTGATTTATACGTATTGGCTGTGGTTTAAATGGATTCAATTCCTTTGTTTATCTATGGCTGTGTCTTTTAATTTAGATAATTAAACTTGAAAAAGTTACTAATAGCATTTTGTAGATTCCGTTGAGTATGAATAGAGTACTCGAATATGTTGGCAATAGCCAAGTCTGCGTAATCGTTGAAAAATGTATGCAAAAGATCTCATACGCGTACATGCAGAAAAAACAAATCGTTCCGCACAAACAATTAAGACACGTGTTTGTAGTAAGCGTAAGATTCATTTGAATATTTGGCATTTACTGCACCAACATTCCGTAGTGTAGGTAAGTACTTTGCGTCTCTCCCGAAATTTTTGTGTTTTCATGTGAATACATTTCAATGGTCAGTAGTCGCGGGATAAGTGTCAAAGTCTGACGCTCGCCGGTCACAGGACTCGTCTCAGTGCTCGTAACCAGAAAGGTTTCATAAAGAAAAAAACTCAATTTTGTGTCCGAATTTGGGCTCGAAATTTGAAAGTTAGATTATTTTTTAAATGTATTGACTATTGTACAAAAATTCTTACACAAACACTGGCGTTAATTGTTGGTGTTTTCACGCAGGCGTTCCAAAATTATTTTAATTGGTATTCAGATTTGCTACTTCCATTCCTTTTGTTGTTCACTGCACCAATCTTGTGTCTAGATGCGGTAATTTTACCATGAAGTATATAAACGACGAGCAAGACGCAAGTTTGTTTGACAGAGAAAGATAAACTAATGACATTTATAGTGTTGCGCCTGTCATTCGCTGGAACTTTTGGCTTTACGTGCCTGCAGGAATAACTTCCTCATTCTTATCTATGTCGTGTGCGTCTCTAAATTGTTTTGGCCTAAATCCAAAACACAATATTACATCATAGGCTTTAGAAACTCAAGTGTGACGTTTCGTTTCACGTTTATCACGTATTTTCGTTAAATTAGCCGTTCGTTCGTTTAAAATTTCAGCTTTGAAAGCAATGTTCGTTTTAAAAAACGGTATTTTTATATTCTTTCGATGATACGTTTTATCATAATTATTAGGTTTACTTATTATTATTATATTAAAATTAGTTTGTGTTTATTCAGACGTCACTATATTCTGCTAAATATTTTTACTGTATATACTCAAAAGACATTTAATGCTTCAGCTATGTCTACCCCTTTACCGCCTTCTGAAAGTTCTAGGATCGATTTTATAGTGTGTAATGGAAAAGATAGCATTAATCATCATGCAAACTGACTTGCAAAATTCAATATTTTCTCGGATTCTTTTCTTCCATTTCTTCAATCGTTTCACTTTTCACTTAACTCTCAGTAAATTACTTTGAAATGAACTGTCTAATAGTCTCTTAACATGTAGTCGTACACTCCCGTTATAGATTGTAATGACTCACACGTTTGTTTCTAAATATATTGCAGTCTGTTTGCCGCCATTTGTATTTATCTATTTGCCTTTATACATGTCTATTGTTTGGTCTTTTTAAACTTAGGTGTGTCTGTCACTAGACATTTACGTACTCGCTACAAGAAAATAAAAAAATCGACGTGACACAACATGCCATTCTAAAAAACTTTGCTTCATAAAATATTAATCCCGCTTCTGATGTTTGGTTTTCTCCTGTATCATTGTGATTTATGGTCATTATAATTTATTATTGTACGTTGTTTTCGTTTCGTCTAAATCAAACGAGCATCTCTTCCCTCGTAATACTTAACCCTTACATCTCTGGGATCTCGAATTTCTCACTGGAGCATCTCTCGGCGTAGATACGAATATATGAACGAAAATAAACAGTATCCACATGCAGCATTTCTCGCAATGTGCATCCAGCCAGTCAGTGTGTTTTCCTTTTTTTTTCTCTCTCATCGGATTCTAATTTTGAACGTGGCCACGCGCCAGTCTCGGCGCGTGCGCACCCCAACGTGCACTCTTGAATACTCAAAATCTGAATTTCATTTATTTCAATATAATGCGTCATCGCATTTGCCCTTGGTAAATATTGTCCAAAGATTAATAGCGACACTGTAAATATAATGTTTTGTTTGCCGCAGTTCACCCCCGTAATGGTTGCTTTGTGTTTGTCTTCTTTTAGAATAAGTGTGAAAGTAACTATGGATGCTAGTACCGATTTGCATTAAAACAATCGTGAATGATAATTTAAGACTTAGTAGTTATTTAATTTTACTCAATCAATGTTAATTAAGTACTTACTGCTAATGTTTATCTTTATAGAGCCTCGTAGTCTTAATACTGGTCAGAGACAACCATTCTTTTTCCAAATATAAACTGTTCAAAAAAGACGAGAAACAGCGTTTCAAGTGATGGTTCCACGTTTGAAAACTTGAAAGTGTAAAATTTTAAAACCATTGACAATAACTTTTTATTTTATCTCGCAAGTTGACAGTGTTTCATGACATAATTGTGTTGCGTAAAGAAAATGGGTAAAAAGAAGAAAAACAACGGCCAAAAAAGTGGCAACAGATTTTTTCGCTGGATAAAAAGGTAATTCACAAAGAAATAAGGTGTGTGGATTGTAAATTAATATTTTTAATAACACTTTGTTTGTTAATACATATTATATTTTGTTCTATGAAACAAATGTAAATGTACATATTATACTATTATGTTAAAGAATAAAAAATAACGATGCATGTGTATGTTTTTTTTTAACATCCTAATTTATATGTTTGCGAATATTATGTTACCAAATAAGTAGGTACCTTAATAAATTCCAAATTTAAATTAAAAAAAAAAATCAGAAAGTGTCGTACGAGTAGGACGCATACTCGCATACCGTAGACGTAGTCACAACCGAATCAAAAAGTATCCTATGTCACTTGGGAATACTGCAAGCTTGCTGTCAGTAAAAGAATGTTAAGAATCGGTTCTGTAATCGCGTACATTAGCATTACCTAAACTGGAGTGAAACCGTATAGCCTACAAAACAATAATATAAATACTTATGTAAATTTACAAAATGTAGATGTCAGTTATGTCGTTAATCATATAAGTCATTAGATCATCGAACAAAATGGCCAACATAGAACAGTATTGTAAGAAACAGACAGACCGAGACCATATCTAGATAATTACCAATTTTTTTTATTGGATTTCGAAGTCAATGCCAAACACAATTTAGGTTTCTTTAGACTTTAGAGCAAGGTTATTTTTTTTAATCTAAATATGTAGTCGTTTTGAGGCGTCATTTTTTATACTAAAAACTAAATTGATCTAATCGTATTTTTTAATAAAGATCTAAAAATGTACAAAGAAATAGTCATATTTATCCCTAGACTGAAGTTTATGTTATCGAATCATAAACTTTCACTTTAAATTCGATTCTTATCTCAAATATATAAAAAACGATCAGTAAAAGAAATCATGAAAATTGATCGCGCAAGTTACCGATGCGCTGACGGATCATATACATTTTATCTGACGTTTCTTTTTTTTATTTATTTACTTCCAAAATCAAATACATGAACAAAATATAGGTACAAGATATCTTTGTGTTTCTGCTGGCAAATCAAATCAAAAGATCGTTCAGTCTCCCAAACCCACGTTCTTTCTTGGTTTTCTCTGTTCTCTGCGATTTGTTCATGTCCATTTTTCATAAGTATATTTCCATCATCGAGATTCGATAACATGAATGGGGGCCTCGTTTAAAATCACACCCTGCAGAAATATGATTCTTATCAGGTACCTAAGTAGCTACCTACATAGGTACGCTAGCAGTCTGGCTGCAGAGTTCTTATTATGCAAGCCATATCCATTGTCATAGCCAATTTTTTGGTCAAAATGTAGTTTCATGTACCGATTTTTTGGCATACGCTGGATCGTTTGGAATGTTGCCACAAGAACTGTTCACGTATCGGAGTTTCGATCAATAAAACTATCTTAATCTATTAGGTGTTGCTAATTGCAAAATATTTTATTCACTTAAGGTCTATTCTTTTCATTATATACTAGCTGTCCCCAGCGGTAATTTCAGAGTTCCCGCGGGAATTCCAGAATAAACTATAGATATAAACCTTCCTCTATCTATTGGTAAAAACCGCATGAAAATCAGTTCAGTAATTTTTGAGTTTATAGCGAACAGACAGCGGAAGCGATTTCATTTTATACTATGTAAAAGTGTACCTAAAATACATAGGTATGTTTAATACTATAAGCAGTTAGCACCAATATTTTCTGCTACGTGTCATATTTGTCATGAAAACGGACTCTCCTCCCGTCTTAATTACAATTTACAGGTACCTAAATATTAAGACGTTGGAGACCGTAAATATACCGTTTCCTTTTGCCACACTTTAAATATTATTATTAAACCTAATTAAAACAAATATTACCATTAAACCAAACAAAGGTTAAGGGCATGGACATATTGGATTTTGTGCTTGTTCTTTAATCTATTATTATAATATTTACGAGTTTACCTCCAAGGTTTGTCCCATACAAATTTAGATGAAACTTGATAAAAAATCACTTTTCACTTTTGGTTGCAGAGATGCGGGGTTAGCCAAGTTGACATTCTACAATCGTTAACGCATAGAAAACGTATAAGTAACGAATCGTCATGTCACTTGGTCAGCCAATCAAAACTCTAGTTTTCAAGTGGTCACGTGAAACTAGAGTTTTGATTGGCTGACCAAAGTTTTCTATTCTAGTTTTCTATGGGTTAACGATTCTAGAATGTCAACTTGGCTAACCCCGCTGATTACCTTCAATGTTTTCGTATCTACAGCACAAATATAGTCGTTCGGGAATATTTGGTAAGCACTAGATGTCTCTGTGTGGGTGGTCGAAAAATATCAATGTTTCGCAATTTGGCCCACAATACCGCAACAAGCTGAACTACTTCCCACGTTAGGACGTGCCTGTCGGCCGTCACCACATTTGCAACCGTTTTACCTAAATCAAAAGCTGCAATACTGAATTTGCTCTTTGTCTTATTGCAACTTAAAGTTCTACCTACTGTGCTTGCATATTATTGCCTGCTATCATACTTTGTAGCGGAATAAAATTATTTTTAGTCCTATTCCAAGACTTAAATTACTCGTTTTCATCCACGTTAATTTTACATTTTCTTTTTTGTAGCTCAGACTTATCACTTTGTCCGGTTCAGTAGTTAATGCGTGAAAACGAAAGGACGTATTTACGTAATTTCGCATTTATGATAGTAAAGACTAGCTAATCCTCGAGGATTCACCCGTTTTATTTCGGAGTGCCCGTGGGAATTCCAGGATGAATGTACACTATGTCCTCTGTACCCTTGCATACATTTGAGGACATTTGAGGCGAGTTTGTGGTAAATAAACAGTATCACAAGTTTAAAGTCTTTTATTATCACTACACGTGCAGATTACAAAACGATGGATAATTTTCATTCGTATCACAAGAAGCCATTATTCAGAGATGCAACGAGACAACGATGGCAACATAGACAAGTACACGACACAACTAGTGCGGTGCCATGCAGATAGTACAAATAACTAGTGATGTCCTAATTTACCAAATAATCAACACATACACGTGTATGCAAAATTTTATGATGATTGGTTGAATACTTTAAGCGTCAAAGCGTCACAAACAAACAAACTCGCATTCGCATGGATATATGGATAGGTCTTTTCGTAATAAAAATATCCAAACATCCTCGCAATCTTACATTATATTTTTTTTATAATATTCTTAGGAATCACTACCAAGACTTGGAGCTCTTTGTTATTCACGTATCGACAAATCACTTGCCGAATAATAACACGGTTTTGCCCGTGCTCACGATGTGTGCCGTGGACTACTATTTTTTTTTTTTTGTTATGGCGTCGCGCGGTTTGCGCATTTTGCCAGTTTCAAGGTGTGGACTACTTTCAACGACAACAACGACATAATTGTCGTACCTGCCCACAGAGAAAATAGTATATTAATTAGAGAGACAATGTAGGAGGGGCAAGCGCGCCACGGGTGCTAAGAAAGTATGAGCAGATGGTCTCACACTTTCCCGAACACTTTCTTTGCTTCAAATATCCCTACAAATATTATAAATACGAAAGTAACTCTGTCTAACTACTCATCTCTATCATCATGAAATTTTGCATTCACGGTGTTGGGGTACAGAGAAGAACATAGTCAAAATCAAAGTCAGCCACTTGGAATAGCTAGTTTTAAATTGTAAATATTACATAGTTATTTTTTGGTTTTTATTTTCCATGTAGTAAAATATTTTATATAAATACCTAGTAAAATATCGTTTAAAATACAGTAACTAAGTAAATATGTAACCAAAATGTTGTTTAATACATTTCGTTACGTTAGTGAATGTTCGTGTGCCTAACTTCCAATTTTGGGAATCTAAATCTGGTACAATTTAGGATCAGTGAGTGAGAGAGAGAGAGCGAGTGATCACACCACACTAAATTGTACCCTAAATCTCCTACTCTAGGGTACATTTTCATGTAGTGTGATCAATCGCTCTCTCTCACTCACTGACCCTTTATAATAATATAATAATCCACATCACAACACACAGATCTACTTGTTGATCCCACAGTAAGCTATTATTAGCTTGTGTCGTGGAAACCAAGCAAACGTGGTATATACTACATAGAATTACTTATATATTATACTATAAATATATAAACCACCCAGACTGGAAAACGGAACCCTGTGTTCATCACACAAAGTCCACCCCCACCGGGAATCGAACCGGGAACCCCTTGATTAGCGGGTAGGCATGGTGACCTCTGCGCCAATCGGGTCGTCCTAAATCGGAACCAACTGTTCTAACTTCGATTACACCTTCCGATTTCCTAAATTGGTGTCTGACAAAATGTAAAGTGTACTAAGCGTTTAACGAATACCTTTGTGTGCTACGGCCATCCGGCGACATTCGTTTACATTCATACCAAACAGAGCTGATGTCCGTTCCATCCGTTCTGTAATCGTGCCGGTCGCGGTCGGTTCTTACGACAAACAATTTGACTGACTCTATCATTTGTTGAGCTCTATATGCTCAGAAAATTACACAGTTTTCAGCGAAAGCGTTTCGTAAAGGAAGCGTTTCATAGCAGCTATTTGTTGCATCACCTGTTTTCACTGATGTATTGTAATTCTATACTTAAGAGGTTATGTAAAAAAGGCAAAATTCTCAAAAATCCCAGAAAAATTCTATTAGAGAAACAGATTTATTTTCGGATATAGGTACATACATTATGTTATCACTAGGTACATAGTATAAAACAAAGTCGCTTTCTATGTCCCTTTATCCATATATATGCTTAAATCTTTAAAACTACGCAACGGATTTGATGCGGTTTCACCAATAGATGGAGTGATTCATGAGGAAGGTGTATAACTATATTTTATCCTGGAATTCCCGCGGGAACTCCGAAATTACCGCGCGTGAAACCGCGCGGGTCAGCTAGTTTAGTATATAAAATTTAAATTGTAAAACCAAAAACTATTGCTATGAATTTTCTCTATAAGTACCAAATAAAATCCATAGTTGTCTTTATTTTTATGCTTGTAACTAATTTGATATGCATAGATTTCAGCCTTAACAAGGTATTGATAATCATCTAAATCTTGACAAAGCTAGATTTTCTGTTATATAAATAGAATAATCACAATGTTTGTTTTGATGTTTTTCATTTTATTCCGACTTTCTCTCGCATGTAGTGCTATAACTGTTTTTTCACAGTTTAATTTAATTTTTTGAGATAGCCACTTAAGATACATATGTTTTTTTTTCTTAATACCACTCATTCATTTTCATACTGTCATATCCTTCATAAATGATTGGCAACACTGTCATATGCCAAAACGAGCCTAACGTCTGATGCCTCCACTACATTATCGCCGAGTACAGACGATTACACGCGAGCACGATAGTGTAGAGGGCACACTCGGCTGTACTCGCCGATCATCGTCTATGTTCGCCTGCGACCCGTGAATTGTCAGTTTTTGGGCACGCATCAAAGGGTACCGCCTGTGATCGCGTTGAGGTGTCCGCATTATCGCCGATCACACGATCAACGATCATCGGCGATAATGTAGTGCAGGCATGAGATTGTACTTTACCGTGTAACGTGAAATGTTTACTCAAGTTTAGTCTTTTCATAAATCCTGTATTAACGCCCCAAAACCCCAATCTGTTAATTACGATAACTATCACAACGCTCTTTTGCACCGGACGTGTGACGTTGCGTTATTGCACATCCATGCGCTAGCCTCTGTCACGCCCATAGTACTTTGCACTTCACTATCAAATTGTCCTAATTCGCCTTTCCGTGACCCGATTGCGATGAAAAAAGCCTTGTTTACACTTAGTCGACAAAGAACGACCACCACGAAAATTTCGTTCAATTCTACACCGTAGTTTTCATAGTGCGCTTAAAAATTGTTAAGGATATGAATTCTAAATTAATTCTGCCGAGCTAGGATGCGCAACACGACAAAATTTATCGAGCCATTTTATCGATTCTCGTCGACATATTATATCGTTTTGTCTACCAGTGATAAAAAAATGTTTAACCGAATCTAGTCTTAACTCAATACCTCACTACTGCACTTTTTTGCTTGGACGCCCACAAATATTTGTCGTGTCGACAATTTTATTTTTCGTTCGATAAACATATCGTGGCGCGCATCTTAGCTATGCAGAATTGTTTTTATATCGTAGTAGGTAGCTGACCCAAAAGGAATTGATTCAGCGTAAGCCACTCGTGAAATATGTCCCGAGTTGCGCTAGTTTTCAACGAGAATAACAAACCATTAAAAAACATAACACTGACTAGCTTCTAGACGGATCACAAAAAAAGCAAAACGAAGAATTATTATATTATATCTATTATATTATATCTACAAAGTATTATATCTATATCCTACTAATATTATAATCGCGAAAGTTTGTAAGAATGTATGGATGGATGGATGGATGTTTGTTACTCTTTCACGCAAAAACTACTGGATGGATTTAAATGAAACTTTACAATAATACAGCTTATACATCAGATTAACACATAGGGTACTTTTTATCCCGGAATTCCCGCGGGAACTCTGAAATTAACGCGGGTGAAACCGCGGGGCACATCTAATATAGGTAAAATGCTTTGTCCTGAATGACTGATGGATCAACGCACAGCCTAAACCGCTGAAAGTAGAGACCTGAAACTTGGAGGGTGTGTTCTTTGTATGATGTAGGCATCCGATAAGAAGGGATTTTTGAAAATTCAACCCCTAAGGGGATGAAAAGGGGTTGCAAAGCTTGTATGGAACAATCGAATCGAATTTTTTCGAATTTTATACATATATAAATAGACTATACATATATGTATTAGTTTTAACTAAGTGTGTGGGTGGTATTTTGACCAAAGCCTTTGCCCAGCGGTGGACGTCAGTTATTTGATAATATGATGATGATCATGTATGAACTCTATGGATGTAACATGCAGGTATATCGATCTAATTCCATATTATGCTCGTCAATTCAACTTCGCATATTTCACCGCCACTACTCATTACAATACAGTAACAATGCATTTGACTTCACCTATAATTGACTATTGTGTTCCATCCGGCCATTCTTAATTAAATCTAGGGCTTGGTCGGATGACAACTCATAATCAAGATGAATGACACTTTTAGCATTATCTCCATGGCTAGAGGAATTTATGTTTCTACCTACTCGTTTCAGTTGTCTTTAGTTTACTGTTTACTTCCTTTGACTTTATCATGATTTCAAATTCGGGTATAGAATCATTCAAACTATGTCTAACGGCACGTCTGTTTGCCAAAAGATTAAGCATTGATTATAATATACTTTTCTCGTTTCTTACACATATCTTTTTTTCTTTATATTGATACATCATACATGTTCATCGGGTAATTTAAGGTTAATAACAATAACTTCAAATACGGCTGCTAATGATCTTAAGTATAATATGTACATTTTCCTAACCGTAGACACAAAACAACGTAGGATAGACCATATTTGACGCGACTGTTTTAATTAAGCTAGGCCGTAATTAAAATAGCAAAAACCATTCCACACTTCTGTAGCAAGACTCAGCAGCACAGTGGCAATGAAACGTTAATTACTAGTTTAACGCAGTAATTGATTTGGAAACAACAAAATACGTCTAAAACAAACAAGACTTTAAAACACCATGTACTGCTTTACTTCACACCCGTTTCTATGGCACGTGCCCTGATCCGCCGTGCATACCTTGTAACATAAACAATTGAATAACGTATCATCATGCATCGATCCCACAGTCAATGCGTCTGCGCTCATTTCTCCCCTCTACTCAGTCTTCTAACCAGCCAGTTTCGAGTAACCGTAGGCCTTTTACTGCGCGATGTACGTTGAAGCGTTTGTTACCGCGTTAAAATTCCAATTGTGGATTTGTATGAAGCATTGGACTGTGTCAATCGCGGACCGATCGGCGGTTTTGTACGAATGGTATAGCATTAGGATAGTTGGTTTCGTTTCCACGTCATACAGTCGTAACGCCCACGGGTAGGTGGTCGTGCGCGCGCGGTCGATGTTTCCAAGTGTGGAGAAATTGGTTTGGAGGT
This sequence comes from Zygaena filipendulae, assembly GCA_907165275.2. Lineage (NCBI taxonomy): Eukaryota > Metazoa > Arthropoda > Insecta > Lepidoptera > Zygaenidae > Zygaena > Zygaena filipendulae. The sequence goes on along the minus strand of OU015677.1, from coordinate 4,343,219 downwards.
CGTCAAGGCTCCCGTTTCGGGCCTTTTTCATTCAATATCAATTAAACCCGTTAATGGCCACCCATTACTGCTTGTGATTGTGTTTCGCGTGTCATCGAACTCGAGTTTTTGTGGCCTTTTTTCATTTTGCGTTTACATAAACATTATTCTGTCTAATTTAAATATTTGGACGCGTTCCTATTCATTAAATGTTAATTGGAGAGACTATAATTATTTTTCCAGATTCGTTTTTTATTTTTTAAAATACATGGCAAAGATTTGTTTTGTTTCTAAGGACATTATCAGAAAACAGACATGAATGAAATGTGTAAGTAAAAATATCAATATAATATGATTCTATACCTGATAGAATATTTCATGTAAGAAATATTAGTGCCGTGAAAACACGTTTCACTGCGTTTTTACTACGAAAGATAAGTCTAAACATTGACGTCGTCAAATGTAAGACAAATGACGAACCAGAAGAAAAAAAAGAAATTCATGTATGCTGTGCAGAAAAGGCTTCTATCTTATAAATTAATAAAGTTCCTTTTTTAACGACACGTAGTTAAAAGCGAATGATGAATCATTGAATTTGTTTGTGGCGGTGAATGCGCTGGGGCACTCAAGTGAAATTTCTTTACCGCTGCTCATACGGTTAGTTTTGATAGAATATTTTTACGATTATATCTCGCAATAATTTTAGTTTATTAAAGATTATATTATGATAACTTTTTATAGTGGGTATGAAAAGTAGAAATATCGCTTCAATAGGCAATTTGAAGTTAGAATTACATACCAAGCGAAGTTATAGAGAGTCAATTTCACTCAAGTTCGTCCGTCGTGTATTAGTAAAAAATATTAGACACGTATTTTTTATTTTTTTACGTAATCAAAAAATAACGGCGATAAATTGAGTTGAAATTTCACGTGACGTCACAATCCGGTGCAGTTTGTACGGGGCTTATACTGAATATTGACGTCACGAGTCCCCCACCCTAAACTTTAATGCGCTTTATCTATGTTTATTTTCATTGATTTGAAAAAGCATAAAATACGTGTCTATTATTTTTTTATTTTCTGACGGAATAATTAGAATTTTGATTTTCATACCCTGGAGAATACCCAATTAGCCTCCGTGGATGTTCCCACTGTTGAGGGTTTACTTTTCGTTGAAAACAGCTTGGACATCACCTAGTGGCACCTGGTCCTAAAAGAAGCAGAGCTTATAATATGCTAGCTGTTCCCCGCGGTCTCACCCGCAATATAACCTTTGACACTCACAAATTTTATTGCTAAAAGAATTTTCCAAATCGTTTCAGTAGATCCAGAGATTACTCCCTACAACGCAACGCCACAAACTCACAGACTTTACCTCTTCTTATAAAATTCTCGTGTCACAATGTTCGTTCCCATACTCCGAAACGGCTTGACCGATTTTTATGAAATTTTGTATGCATATTCAGTATGTTTGAGAATCGGACAACATCTATTTTTCATCCCCCTAAAGGGAGTTCGGGAATTCCGAAACTCACGTGGGTGATGCCGCGGGGCGCAGCTAGTTATAGTATATGTAGATGTACCACTGATAGAGAACGTACTTTGAGTGTCAAATATATAATATCTTCTTCACACACTAAACACCCGCTCGGATTAAAAATAAAATGTTTACGCATTTTTTTTGGAAATCATACATCTTTGGTATATTATAATCTTAAGTTTATGTAACTTGCGTCTGTGTGAATACCGCATAATATTCTGATTGCTTTTCTAAGTCAACTTTCTCGTTTTAAACAGTCCGAAGTTTATACAATAGAAAAAATTCACATGTTCATTACATCATTGTTCTGAAAGTGTGTGGGTCATCATATTATTTGCGTCTTTAAATTATTTTTTTTTTTTCATGCATTTACGTTACCTCTTACATATTTACATTTCCTTATATGCCTTCTGTGGCACTTTCTTTCATAGACGAAACGTTCAAACAAAACGTGCAAACAGGCGTTATTCTCAGCAGCATAATATGCAATAAACTTCACTAAAGTATATAAACAAACATATTCGTAATAACAATAGTGATTGGCTTGGTTTCATTCACCCACAGCACAAACTAAGCAGAGATTGTACTTTGGGTACCCAACAACTAATATCCTTTAATACTAAATGGACGCAGATAAGCAATAACATGTTAACCCACAAAACTTAAGTTATTGATACAGAACGATTTATTGAGAGTTAAAAAACCCTGTTTAATAATGTGTTTACCTTATTACATTGATTAAATATGTAACAAAATGTTGAACATGAAAAAATGTTGAAACAAAATGGCGCTATAATTTTAAAACACGATTTACTCAAAATTTCTCCAGTGTTAACACACTATTGCTTATTTATGTCCAAATATCCAGTCTCGAGGTAAACACAAATACTTATCAAATAAAATATAATATTCACCCTGACGCGGAAATTGAACTCGCAACACCTGACGACTGGCGTAGTTAGTTTCGCTAACCACTAGACCATAGTGTTGCAAAAAAGTGCCTACCTACCTACTGTTTTTAAGTTTAAAGACAGCACATTATGTACTCGTAATAAAACTTGATTTGGAAGGCAGCAAATACATTTAAAAAAAGTCGGTTTGGTGCGTTTTTTGTACTCAAAGTCCTAATTGGGTTTGCGACTCTTGCTATCGTCCTGCTGCAACTGTAATAAGAAACATTTTTTTGGTAAGGGTAATAAGAAACAATTTTTTTAAGGATTTTGGCAAGTGAAAGGGGTACAATCTCGGTACCTAGCGTTAGCATCGCATACGTATATACTTCGTATTGTCTCTGATAAAAAATCACCCACTGGGTTTTAATATCTAAAGTGTGTTGGAACGCACTCTAGAAGGGAGTGTTGTAAGACTTGTAAATACATAGTAGGTATATACTTTTCTCTTATATCGTATAGGAATGAAAGCTCTTATCAACACACTCCGAAAGCTCATAAATTAAATACAAGAAATGTTAGTCATTGACAACTGAGAAGCAAAGTCACTTGACTTTCTAACTTCTCTATGGCTTTTAATGTTAACGATGGTCAGACATGTTACAGTTTGCTATTAATGGCAATTTGATGGTTGAATTTTGTACGGGCGTTCCACCTCTGAATGCAATAGGTAAAAAATAAATTATAACAATTAAAAATTTTCCACACTTGTCACAAGTATCTGATTAATACTTGACGTTGGCTTAAAGTAGTATATCCATAGTAAAAAGAAGATCATTTAAATTCACGCGGATTGAACTACCTATTTCTGATTTTTTTTAGTCGAAGTGCGAAGTGTAGTCAGTAGATGTCACCCCAATTATGTGTTCGCATTAAGTCTTGATTGAACAAATCGCTGTACAATTGACCGTGGAATTGAATTAGCGACCGTCCTAATGATTCCGATCGGCTGACATGCCACAGAGTGTCAAAAGTTTAAACCTTTTCATTTCATAAGCATTGACCTACTAAATATTTGAATTTGATTCAAATACATAGATCGTCTAAAAATAAAGGAAGTTCTCAAGTTGTTGTTATTTTTTTTTTTTAGGTAAATTCAAATTCGAAATTTAGAGCAATCATGTAAATGTTGTTTTAACCGGTTAATTGGAAAGCCGAGGCGGTGAAATGCCAACAAATAAAAATATCCGTTTTCATGATTGAGGAATATTAATCGACGAGTTTATAATTTATGGTTAGGTAACCTTAAAAATATCTGATGTTTAACACTAATGGCCCTTTTAATACATAGAATGTCATTGCTAATGGCTAATAAGTAAATTTCTTTTGCGTGCTAACGGCATTATATGATAAAATATAGGAAATTATAAAATCTATTCTATAATAATATAATAACTGTAAAGAAACAATCGATTCCTCTTTTCTTTCCATAATCGATTGGCCGATAATGTAATCGAATCGTTCGTTACAGATAAGTATTGCTGTTGCAATTTTTATTGAGCTACTTTCACCGGTTAAATCTTTTATAGTTAACGATGGGAAAATACCTAATTCGTCAATGTGAGTTTATCTCCATTTGTGATGTGAATTAGTTTAATTAAATAGAAATGAAAATCCACTTCTGATCTTCCTTCTGTCTTTAAATACGGTCTGAGCAGCGAATCTATTCTTTTTACGAAATAGAATAACATAGAAGCTAGTATAATAACAGCGATGATAGCTCAGTGGTTGGTGCGTTCGGACCAAACGCCGCAAGGCGTAGGTTCAAACCCTAACAATGAGCTTGAGCTGTCGGTGAAGGAAAACATCGTGAGGAAACTATAGCATAGTGGTAGGGCGCTCTCTAGTGCCCGGCTGGCTAGCTACCACCTTCAAGTTGCAAATCTGTCGCCAAGCGCCTAACGGTGTGTTCCGGCAGCCCCATTTAAAGGCCAGTTCCCATCCCCATTCCAGGTCGGCAACGCATCTGCATGCCTTCTGGTGTTGCAGATGTCTATGGGCGACGGTAATCACTTACCATCAGGTGTATCACTTGCCTATGACATAAAAAAAAAAATAATAGAGTAGAATAAGTTATAAGATTTTTTTTATTTTTGATCTAACAATAACGTCAACAGAATAAGTACATAATAATTTCCAGTTACAGAATTTATAGGCATAGAACCGCATTTAGAGCACGCAGAGTGATGCAATTTCACGAGTGGCGAAACCAGCTTACTACATCTGCACTTCGGACGGAATTTCATAATATGAAACTATGTTCTATTTGTAAAATCTTTCTATAAGTTCCCAAGTAGGTGTGACATTCATCCGTAGTTACGCACAATATTGAACATATATGGTAGATACATAATATCTTACTGTTATACATATATAGGCACAAACAAAAGCAGTTAACGCATCGGCGCAAATAACAGTGAAGCCAATGAAGCGAGCAATTCCTTACAGCGAGCTTGAGTGATGACAGTAGTAGTGATTGACGATAATCGCATGGATATCGATATCGACACAGCTCGATTTGATTGCGTCTTAAAAAATTATAAGATGGACTGCATCATCTTGTACGGTTTCACTAATTCTGTTTTATTATTCAACTTTGGAATGCTGTACTCTTGAGTGAACGTAGTCAGTGCGATAATAATTCGAACAATTTTATCGAATTCCATATCAAATTTAGATTTTGTCATTTAGAAAAATATACATATATCTGTTGGCCCCCGGTTTCGCCTGCGTCTATTTTGAAATTCCTTCGGAACCTCTTTTTATGAGGATGAAATGTACCAAGTGTAAAATCCCTATCAGAAAAATAACTTTTAGAATCGGTTCCAAAGATTATCTCTTTTAGCAAACAAAAACTTTACCTCTATATTATACATGTGGCTGTATATAACTATGAATAATGTGTAATACAAGAAATAAAGTTGAAAAAAAAAAGTGTGGTGTCATGGGACACCAGATAGGAACGAAGTTCCTTATTATAAAAATATTAATTTTAAGTTCTATTTGAGGTATAAAGAAAATAATTATTATGCTATACATTTTTTATTATGATTTTTTTATTGATAAAAATAAAAAAGTTATCTTGCGTTACGTTTTTTTCCCGGTACCCCTCCGCATCGTCCCATAAGGAACTACGTTCCAAAAACTTAATTGTCTAATAACACTGATGTAAATTTAGATACGCTATCAATCATCGATATCGATATAGTTAATTTTCTGCAACTCTCTCCGTCCGTCGGTCTTGCAAATTGCTTCAACGCACGCAAAAGTAGATTACGAACGAATCGGATGATCTGGATCTGGAACAAAGAAACTGATAATGGTTTAAAATGAACGAATATAATATATATTAGTAGAATTGGTCGAGATTATTGTTAAATTTGAAACTAACTCCATAGAGAAAGCATTTCCAAATTTTTGTATTTTACAATTTTCCGAGTTGCTTAAATTTTACTTTTCCTAAAAACTGATCCTTGAGGTCGAGTGCAATATTTAAACAGATCACATGTATGTATTATTGTCTAAAAAAATAACAACAACGCAATATTAGACAGTAAGATGAACTTTTGTTATCTCGTTTTGTAATTTTTTTTTATAGACATTAAAATTAAATGACGAATCGGACACTTGCGATTACCGCTAAAACCTCATTGTTTACTTTATATTAAATTTTCATAACACTTTCAATCAATAGTTTTGATTTTCCCGCTAAGTGCGCATTATAAATATAAATGTTATAAAATGCGTCCATTCCATTGATTTACTACTCAATTTCTCAATTTGAATCGGATCCAATTCTTTAATTTGCTTTTTTGGCAATAGATACGGCCAGTTTACCGTTTCATTAAGTAGTGTTAAAAAAAAAAACCTGTCTAACGATCTGTTACAACAAAACCCATACTTTAATGTCAGTCTCTACAATCACTTAAAAAGGTATTTCGTCAGTCATTTAATAAATAATATGTACTTACACAAACTAGTGTTGTACCTATATTATCTTTGACTAGCCGGCCCCCCGCGGTTTCACCCGTGGTAATTTCGGAGTTCTCGCGCGAATTCCAGGATAAAATGTAGATATAAACCTTCCTCAGGAATCACTCTATCTATTGGTGAAAATCCGTTGCGTAGTTTTAAAGATTTAAGCATACATAGGGACAGACATACAGCGGGAAGCGACTTTGTTTTATACTATGTAGTGATATACACCGCCATTTTGCGTGAAAATGGCGGTCCATTTTGCGTGAAGAATACTTAGATGAAATTTTTTGATTGCTATTAAAAAATAATGCATTTTTTTTTGTATTTGTGTCAGTGTTAACTAAATAATAATTCAGCTTTTGTGTTTTTTGTGTCTTTTAATTAATTCGAGTGAGTATACTTAGTTACTAATGATGTGGTTGGTTCAGATTTAAATACTTTTTTTGTTTGCTTTTTTTGTAACTTGTGTTTTTTTTTGCTAACTAAATTATTATTCTCTAAGTTGAAAGCGATTAACGAAAGCTGATATACAAAAGCCTAAGATGCACTGTTCTTTACAAAAAGCGGATAAGATGAGAATTGACGTTCGATTAAAAAAGACCAAAGGTCACAGTCTCTCTTTTGTGAGGATGGTTTTGGGTCAATGATTGTGTATTTTGGGTTTTTAGTATATTAATGGTTAAACTGCATTATATGTATCTCAACGATTTCAGTTGAACTCAATTTTTAGAATCACGCAGCTGAAGTCTTGATATTCTAATGATATTCTAATCAAAAACTCTTGTTCCCAGCGATCTTCCAGACGAAGAGGACAAAAAATCCCCCGTCCTTCTCTTAGGGGTCAACAAAATCCACGACTCACCGTCTTTGGTGCGAAGGAGGAGTACGGAACCCCACACTTCCGGCTCGATTAGATTCTTCAGACCCCCCAAATCAAAGTACACGCGGGGCCTTCACGGCGATGAGAGACTAGAGAAAATCCGCCAAGACCTGCTCACTCACAAACACAGACCTGACAGATACATTCCGAACACCAAGCACGAGTGCTCCTTGGAGCCGGACGGCAAGGAGAACTGCCTGAAGTTGAGTTGCGTGGGGAACTGCGTGTGCGACAGGAAGAAATGCTCGTCGGACAGAGGTTCCTTCTCTTTCCACAGACCTGAAAGACCAGGGGAGAGGCAGCCGTCCCTCTGCCCCTCAGAGGCTTACGGCACAGGCGAGGGAAACAAAGACTCGTCAGAGAACGATATAAAATTTAAATATACAGAACACATTCCAAGCTCGCAACCTTCCAGCAGTAAGCAAAACTCATACAATGTGACACCGAAGTCGACGGAACGCAGACATTTCCTTCTGGCGAACTTGAACGAGCGATTCCGGAAGACACTCAGTTTGGACTCGAGGAAAATTGAAACCGGTCGCACACCGCTCTCGTTGCCGCAAGAGTCGAGACCGAAATCTCTCGTGAACACCAGCAACATATGTGTCCAACAACTGAACTACGTCGAACCAATAGTAAATTTCGACAAACAAAACCAACCGAAAAAGAAGAGAAAATCATTTTTCTCTTTAGACACGTTCTTCAGCGATTCCAAAAAATCCGACACATCATCCGTGGACGATTACTGTTCGTCTAAATATAAACGTTTCGAATTGGAAAGCGATGATTCACCATTGCTAAGGAGTCGTATAACGTCTCGCGATCGCAGAGAGAGGACGCCGGATCTCCTCAACTTACCTTGCATCATTGATTCAGTACGCAAAAAGCATTCGGACGCCCAAAGGCAACTGGAAAAATTAGAGAGCCATTATTATAACAGTATCAAAACGCAGACGGTTATAGACGCCGTGCCCAAAGATGCGACAAACGCACAAGGCTCGAGCGGACATGCCAATCACTATGACGATGACGAAGTGGAATACATTGAGCCCATACGAAGCAACTTCACCAGCCAAAGCACATTGATACTGGACAAAAACATTCCCAGTGATTACACGCACAAGCCGGATTCTTTGCTCACTATCAACACAGACGAAACGGACATAAAACTGCCCAGTTCGACTGTGTCGCCTAAATCCAACGAAGTGTGTAACGCGGATCTCGACAGTTTAGGTGCGTATGAAATTGAAGTGAAAGAAACCGATCTGTTGAAAGACTACGCTAAAGACCTGACGGTTAAAGTGATGGATAAGTCGGTGGATTCGATCGGCAGTTGTTCGCTGGATGTGGACGCGAGCACCGATTTCTCAGGTAAATATTGGTGTATACGAATCTGAACTGTTACCAGTTTTCGTATTGTGTTTTCGTAGCCATCTTGCAGCATGTTTTCTGTCGTTATCTGTTGAAATGCGACTTCTTGTTTTCACGCTTTGTTTTGTTTGTCAAAAATATTAAATTTTCATATTATTTTTATCATATCAAAAGTCGTGTATTTACTTATGTGTATACGTTTTATATTATTTTTTTACTTAATAAATTTTGATTCTAACATTATCATTAAAAACTGTGTTTTCTTTTTTCTTCCATTTTTTTCATTTAAAAACCTACCTACTCTAATTAACCTATGCCAGGTAGGCCGGAATTTTATCTTGATTGATTTTTTATAGCACTACATTTATATTTGATCGCTCATGTTTTTTTAAACGTATACCTACGTATCAAGTCATTAAGTGAACTTTTCGTAGGCTTCGACAGTTTATATAGATTAAAAACATTTGTACGATAGAATATAGGTATATTCTATCGTACAAATGTTGAAACTTGAGCTCGATATAGGGTGGCCATCCCGTTCTGCGAAGTCAAGCTTCTACACATAAAACTACCTATGCAAGTCGAGGTGTAGTAGCTAATTATTTTTTTTTTATTCGAAATATTTTGCTCTTCATTACTAAGTTTGCTGTTTGAACAGATTTATTTTTAATTTGCATGTATTTCGAATTATTACAGACAGTCCAATCCGTATAAGGAAAAAAAGGAAGTCTCATATTATATAATTATAAGCGATCTTTGCTATGATTGGATAGTACAATACTAACTAAAAGAGCAAGTTAATCCATTTTAGACGGATTAAAAAACGGCATTTTAAACAGAATACAATATATTGCTCAAACAATGCTGGTTGTTCTCGAATCTCGTTTTTCGTTCCGACTTACATTCGGTTCGACGAATTCAACCTACGCTACGCATCGTCATACCATAATAACGTAGTTTATGTAGATAAGTACCTATCTAAGTAAAGCAATACTTGTCCATTGAAGCATTTGTAAACATTCACTATAATCTATCTACTTAATCTCATAAAAATCTCTATCTTCGTTTATTTTGAAATTTGAAAATCGCAAATGAAAGAATGTGGATGCTCGGTGACCGTGAAACGGAACGGCTAAACTTTTTGACTGGCAGCAAATAGCCGCATTGACATTTGACGATGACGTTTAGTGAGAAAAAGTTTTTCTGATCTTGTGCCGTAGTGTTGTAAATTTCATGTATTTGTTGAGAAACTGTGAAAATAGTACGATAACAGCTAATAATTCTTTTTATAATAGTTTTAACGATAGGTAAACGTCTCGTCTTGTTTTTAGGTGAGTTAAAATTGTATATAAAAAGAACTGCATAGATACTTTGGATATACCAAACTTGCCTGCTAGTAGGTAATTAGATCTGCATTTTTTTTTTCTTTGAGCAGGTATTGAGTTAGAACATCTGTGTTTTGTGAGTTAACTTCTGTTTACAAGTAGATATTCGTGCTTTGGTGTTTTACAAAAGTATCTATGAAGTATGATTATTGGAACTTGTATTGTGCTGTCTAGATTCTTGATGACTAACATGATTTATTAATATAGGTACTCTATCCATGACCATATCCGTCCCCATTGTATTAGAGATTTTAGTTTCTATGAAATTTTGATTATTACATTTCGTCTGATTGGATTTTTGCAAGGTGAATTTTGTCTAATTAGTGATTATTATATTTTCAAATTCATTATGCACTCCAACGTTCTAAAGATAATATACTCTATGGATACGTTTAAACTATCACTATTTGCATGTATAAAAAGTACCATAAATTGATTATAAAAACTTAGTTTACCTAGAGATAAAATTCTGTTACTCAATTCATTATTATATTATCTTTCATATTTTTAAAATTATCAGTTTCAGTTCTCAAGTTTAAAAAAAATTCACATACTTCAGATTACAATTAGATAAGATAAAATTTATCTTGACAATTACCATTGATTTAGAATTAGATCAGTGATGTAATATTATTTAAATATTTTTGATAGTTATGTAAACTAGACAGCCCATTTTGATTTGAATTTTAGATATATTATGTTACAACTATCGTGAATGTATTTAAATTTTATATTGGAAACATATTTCTTATAGGCAATCGTAAAACATTTCTAATTGTAATATCTTGAAGGTAGCTAAATATTTTTTTAATATACTTACCTACATATTTGTTTGAATTTTTATTTAAATATGTTTATAGTTTATACATAACCAGCTTAGAATATTATGTAGACAGTAACCCCATGGGCAGTGCCAGATCTAAACATTTTTTCAGGCTTATATCATACTAGCTGTTTCCTGCGGTTTCACCTGCATTAATTTCAGAGATCCCGCGAGAATTCCGAGATAAAAAGTACCCTATGTCCTTGCCTGTACACCTGACAATGTGTATGTAAAATATCATGGTGATTGGTTGAGCCGTTTAGGTGTGAAAGCATAACAAACAAACAAACTCACTACGTTTGGAATTGTGTTACAGTTTAGGTGTGAAAGCATAACAAACAAACAAACTCACTTCGTTTGGAATTGTGTTACAGGCACTGGCATTACTTAGATACAAGCCCAAAAGGGAGTTGATGTAGGACAAAATATTGTATCCTTACAAATATTATAAATGCCAAAGTGAGTTTGTTTATTACACTTTCAAGCCTTAACGGCTCTACCGATCATCATGAAATTTTGCATACACATTGTCAGGGGTACAGGGAAGGATCTAGGGTACTTTCTATCCCAGAATTCCCACGGGAACTCTGAACTTATCGCGGGTGAATCCGCAGGAAACAGCTTGAAAATTAGTAAAACAGGAAGAAATGTTTAAAGAGATGCTGTTTGGTAATCCTAATATTATAAATGTGAATGTGAGTTTGTTTGTAACGCTTTCATGTCTCAACTACTTAATCGATCATCATGAAATTCTGCATCCACATTTTCAAGGGTACAGAAAAGGATATAGAGTACTTTTTATCCTAAAATTCACATGGGAACTCCGCAATTAACTTCTGTGGAACTGCAGGCAACAGCTAATAATTAATATTTGATTAGCTTTAGATTACTTATTTATATCTGTTGGTTTCTTTGAATAATACTAAGGTGCTTGTTTATTTATACAAACTGACTCATAGTCCCTTTGCCAAGGCCATCTATTGCTGAGGCTGGCTTCCTTATAGGTGAGAATGTAAAAACAATAACAACAAATATTTGTGTGCACTTAGCATTAGAAGTGCATACAACTTAATCAATATTTTTCGACCCCTCCCCCCTCCTTGTCACATTTGTGAGGACCCCCCCTAGTGTGATGTACATTTTACAATTTTTACATTTATATTTTTTATATTTATATTATTTACATTTACGTTAAATTGAAAAAGTAGCTCCTCAATTCGCCAACAATATACAGATAACGTGTGACCTATTTATGGATGGTCCCTTATGAGTTACACAATATTTTGGTAACAGACATAATATGAATAGGCTAGTTTCCTAAATTTTCTTTTTTAGTCCGTTTTCTAGATTATTAAAAAATATTGGACACGTATTTTTTTTTTTTATGTAACTAAAAAATAACGGAGATATATCAAGTCGAAATTTCACATGACGTCACGCCTCGCTACAGTTTGTTCGCACGTTACAGCGAGCTGTGACATCACGAGTCCCCCACCCTAAACTTTAATGCGCTTTATCTATGCATATTTCCATTATTTTAAAAAAGCAAAAAATACGTGTCTTTTATTTTTTTATTATCTAACTGACAGACTAAATAGAATTTTGATTTTTTTACCCAGGAAACTAGCCTATTATATTTTAAATATGCTTGGTGTTATTTTTGTAAAATTTGCACTATTACCTGCATTAATTGGGTGGTCCTACAAGGACTCCATGAAAACAATTTTTAACTGATGTCTTTTGGCCACAATTCACAAACTATCCACTGGAGTTTCAGCTTAATAGGTCACGTAGTCGGTAGTTATCGACATCGCTGACTCAGTGGGTCAGTGACCTTTCTTGATACAAGGAACACTAATGTATGCTTTTTCTGGCCCTTCGTTTGATTTGACACTTCTTTTTAATACCTACTACCCAGTGCTGTCTCTCTAAGGGAATGAAGACAACATTTTAAAGTACATCGATTAGCACTCAAAGTCGATAAAATTTGTCAATTCAATAATTGCAGATACCACATCGGGCAGTTTGAATCTCCTAACACCCTCGTCGACCACCAGTCGGATACGAGACTTCACATCTCGCATCCAAGAGCGGGCAGCCTCCAACCTTCAACCTAGCCGACTAGCCCTCACACCCACACCGGAGAACCACACCCCCGTCCCGAGACGACAGACCGACAACCTCCTAAAACCACCACCAAAAGTCCACGTTGACGCCGGAAGTCACAGATCTCGCGGACACCACAAAAAGAGAGACGAGATCCCATACAAAAAACCTAGCTATTTGAATCTTGCTTGCTCAGTCAATGGGTATACCAATCTAACGACGTACGACTCAAAACTGAGACAGGACATCAACAAGAGTAGGGAAGCATCACCGATAAGGCCTATAACACACACGTATCAGTATAAGAGTGAGAGTAATTCGCTTCTCGTGCCGGTACCGGTTAGCGCTAACAAGCTGATCGTGCCGACCTTCGGGCCTCATGATACGCGAACAGATTTGACAGTGAAAGCGCCTGCGAAGGCGCACACCGATCCTTACCTAGCGACATCACCGTTGCATGTCCATATGGCGGCGGAAAATAAACAGCTGAAGAACGACTTCCTAGGCCCCAGCATGACGGCCAGGCCTTACATGTCGGCTGAGAGCAAAAACTTTGCTACCTCCATGCTGCAGCAGACAGACGAGATAGACAACGCGAAAGAGCTGGCATTCAAATCGAGCTATTCCGAAACCAACTTCAGGAAGACTGTCAACAGCAATGGCAGAGACACGAAGTTTGTCAGCACGGAGTCGTATACTATATCCTCGAATAACATGTCGAAGAGAGTTGAGATCACCAAGGAAAATGGTGAACAGCTGACTAGTCCAATGAAGAGTTTTATCCAACAACGCGTCGAGAGACTGTACGGGCCGGGCGCGCTGGCTCAAGGATTCTTCAATCAGAGACGACACAGTTTCAAAGGTCAATACGAAGACGAAACACCAAAAGTGTTGACGGAGAAGTCTATGAACTGTCCCAGCGAGAGAACTACGCCTAGGAAATCGTTGGACAGCGTCGAAAATGAAAACACTAGTCCAAACCGGGCGTCGGACACACTGCCGGTGCTCAGGCATTTGAGGCCAGAGTTTAGGGCCCAACTGCCCGTACTGTCGCCCAAGAAGTGTGTCAAAGCAGACATATCTATATCCCCAAAAAAAGAAATAGACATTCCAATAGCGGTGGAGAAGACTGAAACGAAAAGTGCTAGTGATGTGTCGATAACTAATGGTGTATCTGTGATAAATTTAGACGATTCGAACGGTGTGTTGACGTCGACGGATGTCAACGGTGCAGTGACTAATGGGACCAAGGTTAAGTCCAACGGGGTTGCAAAGGACGCTCATTATTTTATAGATTTGGAGAAGAAAGAGACGGAGAGACTCATCGCCTTGGCTGTTACTGCTGAAAAAGAATTGGAAGCGTTACAGGTGAGTCTTGCTTTTCAGAGTTCTGGGCCCTTATTCACAATGACCAACAACATTCCTTGCCCATAACGCGTGTCCCGAAAACGCATTTCCTAACGTTCCAGATGCGAAAATATTAGAAATTATAATTCTTTACGCCATAAGAGACGTTTTAAATTTATTTTTTTGCAGTAAAACTTCTTTGATTACGAGGGAAAGACAGTTTTTGCGGCGTCTTATCTTAGCGCGGCGTGTTATGGGCTTAGTGAATAAGGGCCCTGTAGCCATGTATAAGCCTTGAACATAACATGGTTGTGGACTATGGTATAACTGTGTAATTAATTACGAAAAACAAAGGTATTATAACTTAATAATTACCATGGACCAAGTTACTTAAAAAAAATATTAATAGAACTAGATAAGTACTAGTTTACTCAATCACGCAAAAACGGCCGAACGGATTTGGATGAAATTGGGCATGCTCGTTGTCAGGGTTACAGAGAAGGACATAGGGTAATTTTTATCCCGGAATTCCCGCGGGAACTCCGAAATTACCGCGAGTTGAAACCGCAGGGCACCGCTAGTAGATAGATAGATTATCGCTTCCTGCATATTTTCCTTTTTTTCTATTCTGTGATAGTGGCTTAGCCTTGAATAAATATGACGACATATGGGTCAATGAAACTAGTTTCTCGACGCTACCTTTTCTAGGTGTTGCCAAATACTGTAGTTTGTTTAGATTTTGTCACACACGATCGTCTTTGACATTTGACATTTTATAGTTTACTAACTACCTACCAGCGTTTACCAAAGCAATTAAAAAATTCAATTTTTTTTGCAAAAACTACTTAATTAACCGATTTTTGAAATCCTTACACTTGTAGGAAGTTGCAGTGTGCCTGAAGTGACGTAGGATACTTTTAATCCCGGAATTCCCGCGGGAACTCCCGAACTAATGGAGCATATTTATTGATCACGAAAAATTGGCTACGATTAAGATTAAATGGACATAGATAAGCAATAGTGTGTTAACCCACACTGGATAAATTTTGAGTAAATTTCAGTTTTAAAATTATAGCGCCATTTTGTATCAACATTTTTTATGCGCAATATTTAGTTACATATTTAAACAATGTAACAATGTAAACACATAATTAAAAAACGTTTTCTGCCTCTCAATAAATCGTTCTGAATCAATAACTTCATTTTGTGGGTTAACATATTATTGCTTATCTGCGTCCAAATATTTTCGCTTTAGCTAAGGAGCCAGGAACCCTCGCCAACAGGGCCCTTATTCACTATGACCAACAATATTCCTTAGGTTCTTTTGAAGTGGAAGTTCTTTGAGCACGAGTGAAAAACTATTTTTGTAGCGCGTTATCGTAACGCAACGTGTTGTGGTCATACTTAATAGTGAATAAGGGCACAATCTCTCAACTTCCAGGAGCAGGACGTGAGCGAGGAGGTGCTCGGCCTGCTGCGCTCGGCGGCCGGCAAGGCGCGTTTGCTGGCCACACAAAAGATGCAGCAATTCGAAGGTATGCCTACCCACGTCAATCACGGAAATGACGCCATCGGTTGGTTCTTTTACGCGATTATGAAGGCAATCTTGTCATCTCTAACTACTCAACTCAAAACGATCAAACGAGCATTATTTTCCGTTGCAGGGCTATGCTATAACAACATCAACGAGCGCCCCGACGAGCCGTTCCCCACAACGGTGCAGGACCTGGAGGGCTTCTGGGACATGGTGTGTCTGCAAGTGAGAAATGTGGACGCGCTGTATGAGCACATCGCCGCGCTCAAGGCCAACGGGTGGCGCGAGGTGAGCAGGGTGCCGGGGCGAGGGGACTGACCGTCAGGATGGGTCGACCAACCGTCAAGGTGGGGGGATTGACCGTCAGAGTGGGGGGTGGACTTACTGGACTCAGGATGGATGGGCCGACCGTCAGGACGGGTGGACTGAGGTCGGGTAAAATCACCGTTAGGGCGAGTGGGTTGGACTGACCGTTGCGTTGGGTGGACTGACCGTCGGGTTGGTTGAACTGATCGTCAGGGTGGGTGGACTGACCTTCAGGGTGAGTGGACTGACAGTCAGGGTAGGTGGACTGACCGTTAGGGTGAGTAGACTGACAGTCAGGGTAGGTGGACTGACCGTTAGGGTGAGTAGACTGACCGTCAGGGTGGGTAGACTGACAGTCAGGGTGGGTGGACTGACATACAAGATGGGTAGATTGACCGTCGGGGTGGGTACAGAGAATGTCCATAGTGTACCTTTTTATCCCGGAATTCTCGAGGGAACTCCGAAATAAACGTGGGTGAAAAAAAAAGTGAAATGAAATGTAAAATCCGATTGTGGTTGTTCCAGCTGACGCCCGTCGCGAGTAGGGCGCCGTCGACGCCGGCGGGCGCTTCGCCGCGCGTGCGCGCGCGCACCACGCCGCACGTGCAGAACGAGCGGGCGCGCCTCGCCGCCGAGAAGCGGGAGGCCGACCGGAAGGCCATGCTGGAGCACAGGAGGTACTGCTGTGACCGAAGAATATAGTTATAGATTATACATATAAAGACCGTCATAGTCGTATAAAAGTGACGGATCTAACAAATCTTAAACTTTACAGGGCAGTAATTTCAAATACCTAATCATATTATTTTTTTCAATATTACATTTTTAGTTTTTACAACTAAATATGTAATTATGAAACTTGACATGCAAGTAAAAAATAGAGTTGGTTTTTATTTTATTTTATTTTCGTTTATTTAGGACAACAACAGCCACAAGAACAATATTATAATCATTTTAAATTTATTATTATTTACTAGCTGTGTCCCGCGGTAATTTCGGAGTTCCCGCGGGAATTCCGGGATAAAAAGTATCTTATGTCCTTCTCTGTATCTCTGACAACGTGCATGCCAAATTTCATCAAAATCCGTTTAGCCGTTTTTGCGTGATTGAGTAACAAACATCCGAATATCCAAACATCCACACTTTCACATTTATAATATTAGTAGGATAAGGGATTATACTATTTTCTAGAAAAAATCACATGCTTTATTTTTCTACGATCATAACGAGACTAGCTGTCCTCCGCGGTTTCACTGGATGGCGGTAATTTCAGAGTTAATTCGGCGACTTCGGAATTCCCGCGGGAATTCCGACACTCACGCGGGTGAAACCGCGGGGCTCAGTTAATGAATAATATTGTCGATAGATAGAGTGATTCGATTTATGAAGAAAAATCCAGATGAAAATGATTATTATTTTAATTTACTTTGTTCGCTTTTCAGACGTGTGGCGCGCGAGCGGCAGATGGCGCAGCGCGCGACGCCCGGGCCCAGCAGCGAGCAGCGCGCCGCCCACGGCGCCCACGGCGCCCACAGCGCGCCCATGGCCATCGAGGGCAGCCAGGTATAGCCCACACCGTACCGTACACACACATCGTCTCGCATTCTTCTGATAAACCGATTCGTTTGCGGATGGAGCGACATGTCAGTTGACGAACTGATCGGCGCAGTAGATGACCACGCCTACTCGCCACACGAGAGGTTCCGGGTTCGATTCCCGGTGGGCGGTGGACTTTGTGTGGTGATCACAATCCACAGGGTTCTACGTTCCATTCTGGGTGACTGTATGTGTATATCTATAGTCTATATTAATCTATACTAATATTATAAAGAGCAAAAGTTTGTAAGTTTGTGAGTTTGTGACGTTGTAGGGGGTAATCTCTGAATCTACTGAACCGATTTTGAAAATTCCTCCACTTACACGAAGCTGCAGTGATCCTGAGTGTCATAGGGTAATTTTTATTCCGGAGTTCCCGCGGGAACTCCAAATTTTCCGCGGGTTAAACCACGGCGGAACAATTATCTCTAGATATACTGAACTGATTTTGAAAATTCCTTCACTTATAGGGAGCTTCAGTGATCCAAAGTGATATAGGGTACTTTTATCCCGGAATTCCCTCGGAAACTCCGGAGTTTGTGAGCTCGTGAGTTTGTAAGATTGTAGTGGGTAATCTCTGGATCTACTGAACCGATTTTAAAAATTTTTTCACTTATAAAAAGCTACAGTGATCTTGAGTGACATAAAGTACTTTTTATCCCGGAATTCCAGCGGGAACTCCGGAGATTGTAAATTTTGAAAATTCTTTCACTTTTAAAAGTGCTGTAGTGATCCTGATTCCTGAGTGTCATAGGTTACTTTTTATCCCGGAATTCTCGCGAGTAGTCCGAAATTACCGCGGGTGAAACCGCGGGGGTCAGCTAGTATTGTATAGAGGTAGAATTTGTGAGTTTGTGACGTTGTGGGGGGGGGGGGTATCTCTGGGTTACAATATAGCCTATGTCACTCAGGGGTAATGTAGCATTCTAATGGTGAAAGAATTTTCAAAATCGGTTCATTACACGGCTTTTTCCATGACACAAGCCTATAGCGTAGTGTTGGTTCAAGCAGGGCCCTTATTCACTGAAATGACTTTACTAAATTCACTATGGCCTTAACACGTCGCGTCACGTCGCGAAGATAAGACGCCACAAAAATTGCTTTTCCCTCGCGGTCAAAGAAGTTCCAGTTTAAATAATCCATTTACAATGTGTGTTATGGAATATAGAATACTAGCTGTCCCCCGCGATTTCATCCGCGGTAATTTCGAAGTTCCCGCGGAGGTTGCGGGAAAAAATTACTCTATGTCCTTCAGTTCCCGAGGGAATTCCGGGATAAAAACTATCCTATCTTTTAAGTTGGACCATATTATAAATGGTTACAAAATTTTATCAAAATCCGTTCAGTAGTTTCGGAGTCCATCGCGGACAAACAACGTGACACGTGATTTATATATATTAGATTAATTGCTCCGGTCGGAATGGTGTTTTTAGGACGCGCGTTACGGGCAAGGAATGTTGTTGGTCGTAGAAAATAAGGGCCCAGATCTGTGTGTTGTGAAGTGTTACTATTATGTGCTGGCAAAACCGATATATTACTCCAGAGGTCCTATCCAGTATACTAACTGCAATGACAAGCGTTATCCAGGATTAGTGCACCATTATTGACGCATCGTAAACGCTTTCAGGAGGTGGAGATTTTCGTGGGCAAGTCGTCGAAGCCCTCCAAGGTGGCGCCGCGCGGCGACTGCAGCAGCTCGCCGCGCTCCGACGACTCCATCCCCGACCGGAGCTGATTCCGCCGGCGCAAGGCGCGAGGCGAAGCCCCCGCGCGATACCTACACCAACTGCCGTAGTACAATGGGCATGGCAAACAAATTTTAATTTTTAGTCCGTCTTGTAGATTAATAAAAAAATTTAGACACGTATTTTTTCATTTTTTACTTAATCAGTTGAGTTGAAATGTCGTTATAGCGTCAAGAGCCTCCACTCCTAAACTTAAATGCGTTTTATCTTAGTATTTTTTTCAGTAATTTGAAAAAGCAAAACATACGTGTCCAGTATTTTTTATTAATCTATAAGACGTACTAAATGGAACTTTGATTTTCATACCCTGGAAACAAGCCTATTCGCATGAGCCGCGAGACTCATTCCAATATGCAGTTCCGATACCCAATTGAATTCTATACCCGCAGGAATTCTTGATTTTCTTTAACAAAAACCTCGTACCTACTGACCCAAAACGTCACTCGCCCAAACACAATTTTTTTAGAACGAAGTCCTTTATCGCACGGTACGGATGGGAGTAAAAATTCATTTTCCGTCACGGCGTCATACGGCTGCTCTACGGAAAAAAAAGCAACTGTATTTTTTTTTTTCGAAATGACTTTTTTTTTTGTATTTATGCCTCTTTTCTTGCATAACGGACTCAGTTTACTTATTTTTTTCGGTTGAATACGTTTTAAATTTTCATTCAGAGAAAATTGGCCTGATAGTTTTCATTAATTTTTTTCCAGAGATTACCCATTCTCTATGCAAACCGACTGCATTTTGATAGAAATTGAAGTAGTGACAGACGAACTGCATATTGAAGGTTAGCCTCGTTTCTCACTCAAATTGACAGTGAAAGTATGTTGGTGTCATAATGCAAGTCGCGAAACCATTCTAAACGCGATTAAAATTAAAAAAAAAAGTAGGTGCATTGAACTTAAAGCGCGGTCGAAGTAAAACTCGTACAATTTAATAGTCACTAAACTGGGCCCTTATTCACTATGACCATATAATACGCCGCGCTTAGATAAGACGTCGCAAAAACGGGAAAGACTTCCCTCGTGATCAAAGAAGTTTTACTGCAAAAAATTACATTTACAACGTTTCTTGTGGCATAAAGAATAATAATTTCTAATATCTTGGCATCTAGAACGTTTGGAAATGCGTTATTGGGACGCGCGTTATGGGCTAGGAATGTTGTTGGTCATAGTGAATAAGGGCCCTGAGCGGAAACTAGTAGTGCGTTTCCGTCACGCTTACGTCATCAAAGCGGTTTGACTCCGGACGCTCAGCCGATATTTGAAACCCCTGAAAGACGTTTTATTACAAAAAAAAAACTTAGCGCTTAAAACTACTTAAACATTACAGTGGAAATGATTTGGCGGACAATAAATCGACGGGTCCTACACATACTAGTGCAAGTGGAAAAACACAACTTTACATCAGAAGCAATCTAAAGGTTCGAATGCTTGGCCTGAAATGATGTCAGTTGCATCAATTTGCTAATTTGTATCCTCGACACTATTATAGTTGATATTTTAAAATACATTTTACAGGATACAAAATTACAGATTATTTTAATGCTATCGATGCAAAAAATATAGTTCTTGTCAATTTGTGAGTGGCATTAGTATACGTAGGACCTGTCGAGATAGTCTATAGCCTAAAATATGTATATGATAGACCTGCATCACTCTCTGTGACGCAACACAAACTAGGTTTTTTTTCCACATTATCATGGTTTTCCAGAAACTAGATTTCCAGAGAGAACCGTGTTTAATTCTGAAGATCAAACCCACATTGTAACTGACGTTTCGCCATATGTTATGGTTCTATTGATGGCGACTCTATTTCCTAGTTGTTCAATAAAATACCTACCTACTTAAAGTGACACGATTGAAAAATGCGCAGCGAACTGTGTGCCCTGTGCTTATGAAATATAACATTTATCACTAAATGTACATTTAGCTAATTAGAAACATGTTTTTTTAATATTTTTTTATTATTTTTAGCGTTGTATTGTATAGCCTCACGATTTAATTTTTGTATATTTTAGGTTTTTTCTCAGTTCCCATTTTTTTTATGTATACTTAATTACCTATTTTATGAACAGCTGTCGGCGATGTAATTATGAGTTCGTCAGGGCGAGCATTGTAATATCTACTTAAAGGAAAATTGGCTAATGGAAATGTTAAATAATACCATGGGCTCGTAAAACTGTACGTTCATTTACCGTCGGAACCGGCCAAGCGATTTGTGTCTGTATTGAGTGCACTTAACAAACGATGCACTAAAATTGAGATGCAATTTAATATCAATCTTGCCCTAACAAGCGATAATAATTATACAGAAATAAAAACTCTCTAATCAAGAAATACCTACTATAATACACCTCAGTATAAGGAACGCCTAGTGTTCAATTTTGGATTCTAGAATGAATTTTTGTTTTCTAATAAATTGGTTGAAATTTGATTTTCTGATAAATATATTCGAAATTGAATATTCGGTGTTTTAGTGCTGAATAGGTACAGTTTAATATTCAAAAACGAAATGGAACGAAACTTCTGTAATTTTGAGGTCGACATTATCTACTTGCCCCTCTTTAATTCTGTTTAAATTCGATTATTATTTCTTGTTCATATATTATGCTGTTTTATGGCGGAGCTTACAATAATTGAAAGATTAAAGATTTGAACATGTAACTATTTAATAAGAGGTTTGGTTTTTAAGTCTCATGGGAATGTATATAGGGCGTTACGACAAATTGAAATAATAATAGAACATCCTATAGAGTGCCATAATGCCTTATTTTTATCACCGAAAGTATGAGCACCGAGAGAATTATAATTTCAGAGTTATGCGACGTGATAGTTGTAAAGATCGCGTTGACACAATCATATCCATAGACAAAGTAGATTCGATTTTTATGAAGGTTTTTGTTGGTTGCGGTTGTAGCGAGTGAGTGCACCCTTGTCGCGGTATTCGATATTTCAATCACCATTCGACAGCCATTTTGTTTTCCAAGACATAAACTATAGTTTGAGAGAACTGTGTTTTACCCTGAGGAACAGTCTTAACATTGTCATGAGCGTTTCGCCATAATTATTATAGAAGTAGAAGTTATTTTAAATATTGGAAAAATTAATTGCGATATATCGCGATAGGCGCCATAATAGCGATGTTGACAACTTTTGAAAATCAAAATTCTAATTAGTCCGTCATTTAGAAAATTAAAAATCATTAGACACGTATTTTTTTATTTTTCAAATAAATGAAAATACATAGAGATAAAGCGCATTAAAGTTTAGAGTGGGGGCTCGTGACGTCACATGCCGCTATAAGCCGGCAGCCGCCATACAAACGAAACTGCACTATTTAGTGACGTCACGCGAAATTTCAACTCAAAGTATTGCTGTTATTTTTTCATTACGTAAAAAAAGAAAAAATACGCGTCCAATATTTTTTAATAATCTATAAGACGCACTAAAAAAAAATTAGTCAAATAGCCTATTGAAGAAGAAGAAGCGACTTTGTCAAACTGTACATGATTCTGTCAACGCGGCATTAAATTGTAACAACGATTTTTAATTTAACACAGAATATGTTGTTGTTAGGTATTGTTAAGTTCGTGCTCAACAGAATAATTGGACGATTGAAAGAGATGTTTGATCAAAATGCATTTTCCATGCGCGTGCGTCGTTGCTTCCTCCACATTCCTCGATGATACTCGCTAACAATAAAATTGAAGAAAGTAATACAAAGATTGCTTCGAAGATATTCTATCACGATTCCTCCAATATAGAATTTTTAGTGACACCTTAGTTTTTATTTGTATAATGAATTTGCACATTGATTTCTTTTTATATTCTACCACAATATTTACATTACAATATTTATTGACGATTCCATTTTATCGATTTGTCTTGCAATTACACTGATCAAAATTATACAGGTTATTTTTATGTTAGGTATGTATATGCTAATGTAACGGTTTGTCCATGTTTTTAAATTATTAATTATATATTATAATAAATAAATGATTATGGAATTATTTGTCGTTTGGTTTCATTCCTTAGTTTTTGGTAAAACTTGTCGAATCTCTGAAACCGGCTCCAAAAAGAGAAGGTTCTTTAACCTCAGTTCATCGCTTTTAATATTTTTTATACTGCCATTTCAGATTACTTCGTCATAGATTAATTATTATCGACTAGATGAAAAATGTAGGTAGGTAAGTACATTTATAAACTTTACTAGTTGTGCCCCGCGGTTTCACCCGCGTTAATTTCAGAGTTCCCGCGGGAATTCCGGGATAAAAAGTAACCTATGTGTTAATCTGATGTATATGCTATATTATTGTAAAGTTTCATTTAAATCCATCCAGTAGTTTTTGCGTGAAAGAGTAACAAACATCCATCCATTCATTCTTACAAACTATCGCGTTTATAATATTAGTAAGGCTAGTAGGCGTAGACGGAGAATGAATTTTCATTCAATTTCATTCTCCATCTACGCTAGTAGGATTAGCACACCCAATGACATTGACCGGTGGAGGTCGTAGCGAGTGGATGACTTCCGCGTTATAATGTACCCTAGAGATGTCGATTTAGGGTACAATTTAGTGTAGTGTGATCACTCGCTCTCTCTCTCACTCACTGATCCTAAATTGTATCCGATTTAGATTCCCTAAATTGGTGTAATAATCCCACTGCCCATTACAATACAACTATATTATAATTACAAGCAAGCCGATATATATGTACCTACTAGAGATGAGTAAAAATTATAGATTTTTATATTAATCGATATTTTTTTTATAATAATCGATTATTCTTGAGAATAGAAAATTCAAATTTTAATTAATCGATTTTTTTCTCACTCTGTCCCATCCCTAGTATAGGAATACATAAGTGATGACTAGGGATGTAAAAAATAATGGATTTATAAATTATCAGGTGATTTTTTTTTAATCTATTTTCAATAATCGATTTTTTATTAACATAATTCGAAAATAAAATTCGATTATTATTGAGAAAAGAAAAATCGATTATAATTAATCGTTTTTTTTGTTATGGCCATAAAAGTACGAAAAATAATGTCCCTAAACCGTAGACAGAGAAATCTCTGTCCACGCCCTAAACATAATACATAATATAGACTAATATTAACTGTTTCTTCTGAAAATTTAAATAATTTACTAATAAAAAAGTTCAATGATGCGTTAAAATAGTTCCCTTACATTTGAGTTTGGAAAGAGTAAATTCGCATTTTTATTTTGTGTACATTTATTGCTTCTTTCTCTCGTGCATGCTGTGGCGACCTATAATTGAGGCAGCGCCATAATTTTTTCATTATAATATTCTATATTGTATCACTACCAATGTTACGGTGTATGCTTTGTTGGTCGTTCTTTTCAATAAATAAATAAATAAATAGAGCGAACACGTAATTTAATACACGTAAGTTTACTTTATATAAGTAATCAATATTACGCGCTTTTTTGGCCATAGCCAATGTTCCGATGCCACTGCCAGATATATAGTATACTGCGAAATTTTTCGCTCTCGTCTTTCGATAAATTCGTCGTAATGTCAAAGTGTTTTATCTAGTATCCACTACGTTTTAGCAGACACTACATACCGCTGCCGTACTGCTGCCGCATGGCACGATTTGTACCTATGAAAAAAACACTAACGGGCATGTGCAGTACGCAGTATTCAGTAGCACCGCAACCAGGCGCCAAGAAACGTTAAATTGAAAGCGCCCTTATATTGGCTACAGACATGCCACGCCAGCAGTTTTAATTATTTATCCTACTAATATTATAAACGCGGAAGTTTGTAAGAATGTATGGATGGACGGATTGTTACTCTTTCACGCAAAAATTAATGGATGGATTTAAATGAAACTTTACAATAATATAGCTTATACATCAGATTAACACATAGGGTACTTTTTATCCCGGAATTCCCGCAGGAACTCTGAAATTAATGCGGGTGAAACCGCGGGGCATAGCTAGTATAATATAAAAATTAGTCCCTTGGTCACACGGTATCACACGTGAACGGTTGGACCAATTTTGGTAATTCTTTTTGTTGTGTTTGTTAATGTAAGGAGAAGAAGAATAAAATAATTTTTTCCAAAACTTACGCGGGTGAATCTCCGAAACAGACTGATTTTGATGGGACTTTCACTGCTAACTAGCTGATTTTATAAGGAGTACATTAGGCTGCGTTGAAATTCCTGCGGGAATTCTAAAACTCCCACGGGTAAAACCGCGGGGCACAGCTAGTATTTAATAATAAATTAATTTTATGATATTATAATATGTTACGGTTGGATTGTTAAAGCTTATTATTATTAACATAACAAAGCTAAAATGTGAAAATCTAATCACTCTCAGTCTCACCGCATTTTTAAAATAAAATATATTAGATAGAGGTTGTGATCAATTAACTAATTAGTATCCAAACTAAAAAAAAAGAAATTCTTAAAAAATACAACTTTGTTTCATTCTCCGTCTACGGTCTACGTCCTATGTTTCTGCTAACTTTAAACCGTAGACGGAGAATGATGTTCATTCTCCGTCTACGGTTTAAACCTTTAAACTTTAAACCTGGGTGAAAGCAAACTATAACGGCCTCAGAACAATTAAACCGACACAATACTGCACCAATGGGAGTCGATTCCCTCGATAAGGGTCTTCTCAGATGTATCCATACTAGGATCCTTGCACTAACCCAATCAGCTGTCGCAACGGGAGCACGTGAGGGTGAACCTTTATCGATGTAGAAGTGGTTTTGTGTTTAGGGTAGAATTGGTTAAGGCCTTGTGAAGAAAATAAATATTTGAATTGGCTGCATGGACTAAGTTTCCTTTGCCTTCCCCGAAAGGGGTAACCTCTACAAAAAAAGTCTAGGTTTACTCTTTAGTCTATATTCTATAACGTATTTTGAACATAAAATTATAGATTTTTTTTTTCCTGTTTTATTTATTATTGGTTTAGATTCCTATATTTATCAAAAAATAATGCAGTAAAATAAACATTTAAATAATTATACAATTATTTTTCATTGATATTCGAATATTGCGTGCAAAGAAACGTTCCCAAAATATAGTTTGTCTATGGTCCTAAAATGACACCATGCTACGTCATTTTATTTTTTATTTACTTCTAAACCTATATATCTCAGATTATCATTATAACACTAATTTAAATAATATTATAAATATTTAAGTTATTTTATTAATCTAAAATGAAGGTTATTTATTAACAAAATTTATTAAAAGTATACAAACTATTAGAACAGTTCCCGCGTGTTTCCTTCCCGCGCACGTCGTGTACGGTGGAAATTGGTCATGGTCGTCTGCCAAACGGAAAGCCGCCATGATGGCTTTCTGTGAAGTTCGCTCAATATGTAATATTTCGATAATGTTTTTCGTTAATTGTGACTGAGTGTGTGCAAAATTTAATCATGGGAACGAATTAGAGTGTGTGAAGTGCAATTTAAGGTCCTTTGAGACCTCCTAGAGGAGCTATATAGTGTTTTAAAAGTGCATTTTTGTGTCGACGCTAGCGTGTTTTGTTCTGTCAACAAAATGTCGAAGCTATCGTTTAGGGCGAGGGCCTTGGATGCGTCGAAACCTATGCCCATATATCTCGCCGAGGAGCTCCCGGATTTACCGGAGTACTCGGCGATTAATCGTGCAGTACCTCAAATGCCCTCTGGAATGGAAAAAGAGGAGGAATGTGTAAGTATTTTGCGCATTTAGATGTTAGTTGGAAAAAACTACTGTGCGGTCGGCCATTATGTTTTAACGTTTCCCGTTCCTACCACTAGAGGCGTTTATTTAATCATTGTGAGGTATTTGGCGAATAAATATTATTTTCTTGTGTAGCGGCTGTATTTTATTTGATTATACTCTAAAAGAAAATAGACTAATCATAGTTGTATTAATGCGATACCGTTTCGCTTCAAAAATTAAATTGTCAAATTTTGGCGCGACAAATCACCACATGGTTTTACGAAGCTCCACGAAAAAGCTTTTATTTTCTTGATACCTCGTTGTATTGATATTTTATGGCGATTTAGGTTCAGTTTTTGCTGTTTTTATGGCGGATTAGTGTGAAGAAAACCTTTCTAAATAAAAGTCGCTTGCGGCCTTGTTCATTCGTCCAATCATATGTTATTTGTTTACAAACAACCGGCAACTACGTACATCTCATGTTCAATTTATAATTATTTAACGAGAGGTTTATTTAATATTATGATGAATTCCATCACCATAATTTAAACAAACCTGCAAAATTTAATACGGAAAATGCGGCGTTTTTTTATAATTTAATAAACTTACACTAAAATAAAATCAAGTTAAGTACCTACCATAGATGTGTTTGTTGTTAGGTTTTAAATTACTTTTTATTTGATAATGGTATCAGGAAACGATACTTATAAGGTAAGAAATTTTTCAGTATTGAGTGTAGAATTTTTTTTAGGATAGATATTACTATAATACTACTAACTTGATTACAAATGGGAAAACGAATGTCAGATAAGTTACTGTGATTTAGGATCGACTAAATTTAGTTAATAGTTTAGTTCGCACGACAAATTCTAAAATGCAAACTTATTAGTTACCTTAGTAAACCTTGACTTGTTTTATAATTATTTTGCTAGTTGTTCGGTGTGGTTTCATCCTATTGTATTCCTTTGGGAATAATAATATCTGCATGGGATTTATAGGAATTTGTTACAAATAATTTATTTAAAATTACCTATTCCTGACTTCAGCTTTGCATCCAGTCACTATAGCCATATGAATTTTGTAGTAGTTAAACACAAGGGACTTTTAATAATAAACTTCGCTATAGCTAAATCGTCACTACAACCATGGCCGTAATAAATGAAATCCACTGTATACCTACCTGAAAATATGTTCAGCAAACATAGCTGAGTGGCGAAAAATAAATAAACACACTTTCATATTTTATTTTATTCATCAGGACTAGAATATTAATTTGTACAATTCCTGCTTTTATGTAGGTAAATAAAACTTATTATTATCTACATTTTATAGAATTATACAATTAACTCAACAAAAAAATTAATATATAATACTTAATATTTTCAAGGTCTAAATAATGCTAGCAGTAAAGTAAGGGATTAGTTATGTTGATCAGTTAAGAGTTGCCTGATGGACTTAAAGACTATGAATTGATACAAGGCAGATGCAGGGAAAATTATTTTATGATTCAAAGCTTATTAATTAATAAATCCTAATTCTGCAACAGTCAAATTAATGAATGCTTGAATTTTTTCTTAGATCTCAACAATGATTGATCATAAGTATAGTCGAGTTTAAACCCAAGCATCTGGGTTTATTGCCCATCTATAATCACAAGCAGCTTTTTTATTTAAAAACTGATTGTAATGCCTACAACAATGTTACAACACAACAATAACAATGCAACAGTGGTTAATGTATTAAATCTACTTAGTGATGTAATATGATACCTTAAAAACTCAATTGTTAGTGTCAGACACTAATTAAAGCCCTACAAAATTGGTCCTTTGTCCATACTTGGCATGTTGGGAAGTCATGTAGATATTATTATTATCATTAACGTCCATGAAGGTAGTTCAGTTTCTACTGGAGACCAATGACTTCACATAGCTAGTTATTTATATAAGGATAGTCCTGGAGGTTGGTCATGTAGGACATGAGGAGAGTGCATTAAGACAAGGTGATAGCTTATAAAAACTGAATAGTTCCATAGTCTTTGTTTACCCTTCGAGGAGACAGTTGCGGGATACTGCTGTCTTCTACTACACTATGATGATCAGGATATTTTATATGTTTGTTAATTAGCTCATCATCATAGTAAAGAATCTTCCTTATTCGGTGCTGCAGAAGAATTTATTTTAATTTCGAAGCATCCATATTCTGGCACAATTGTTGAAATTCTGTAAAGAAGAAATACATTAGTAATATTAATGCTTGGACATTATCATACCGCGCCACCTGGTTTCAAACTAGCCAGAGCTTGTACTATGGGTACAGATCTATAATATAATCTATTACAAGGTATCCCGTTAACCAACGTCAAGCCAGAACCAGGTAGGTAGGCTAAGTCATATAACAGCTGTTAACAAAAAAATAAAAAATCTTTGCCATGCCTGTTCTAAAAAAAGGACAGTCATTAAAAACTGACGAAAGCAATAATTTTGAAAATTACATTGGCTAAAAGTTAAATTTTAAGCAGTAGTTTTCAGAAACACTATTCAAGATTACACAATAAGAAGAAAGTTGAAAAAAGTTAAGGAGTTAAACAGGCAACAGGAGTTAAAGAACCATCGCAGGGTGTAAATCCTACTAATATTATAAATGTGAAAGTGTGGATGTTTGGATGTTAAGATGTACCTTTTTTGGTATAAAAAAAATGTATAAAAAAATGTTAAATTAGTATTAAGATTTTTACCAAAATAAACTTTTTTATTATTATTAGATGTTTGTTACTCAATCACGGAAAAACGGCTGAACGGATTTGGATGAAATTTGGCATGCACGTTGTCGAGGGTAATTCCGGGATAAAAGTACCCTATGTCCTTCTTTGTACCCCTGAAAACGTGCATGCCAAACTTCATCCATATCCGTTCAGCCGTTTTTTG
This sequence comes from Zygaena filipendulae, assembly GCA_907165275.2. Classification (NCBI taxonomy): domain Eukaryota; kingdom Metazoa; phylum Arthropoda; class Insecta; order Lepidoptera; family Zygaenidae; genus Zygaena; species Zygaena filipendulae. The sequence continues at coordinate 4,313,048 of OU015677.1, read as the reverse complement.
CGTGATTGAGTAACAAACATTCAAATATTCAAACATCCACACTTTCAAATTTATAATATTAATAGGATAAACCGATTTTGAAAATTCTTTTAACGATACAAAGCCACGTTATTTGTGAGTGTCATAGGCTGTATTGTATCCCGGAATCTTCGCGGGAACTCCGAAATTACAGCTAGTCAGATAATATAAAATAACGGACGCAGACATCAGACGAAATGTCGCGTTCGTAATGAATGCGTCACTTAATGTAGGTACGCATATTAAACAATCGTATTCCGAGAAATCGTATCGGAAGCCACCTAAAACGCGTCTCACTATGCTATTATTTGTATGAAATTTTATCTAAACACCGGTATAATACCAGCCTGTTATATTTTGTCATACATATTTACGTATATTATATATACAATATATACATAAAAGGTAGGTAAAGGTGACTGGTAACACAATGTATAGTCAAGCAGCCATGAAAATTGAATGCTATCTATAACTATTAATATTATAAAGAGCTATCTATAATTAATATTTGATTTATTGTGTTTGTTTATTACGATTTAACTCAAAAAACTACTGGACCGATTTCAAAATTTCTTTCACCATTAGAAAGCTACATTATCCCTGAGTAACATAGGCAATATTTTAATCCGGAATTCCCGCGGGAACTCCGAAATTATCGTGGGTGAAACCGCGCGGGAACAGCTAGTAATATTATAATTTTGAAAAATCGGTCCATAATCTTTATATAATATTATAAACGCGAATCTGAGTTTTTTTCTTATTTGTTACGCTTACACGAGGGGTCTTTTATCCAGTAGGGGGAGCACGAATTTTTTCGATCTCGTCTAGTCGATATCGAGCATTTTTTTTGTATGGAAAATGAACAGCGCCACCTATCCAGTGTTGTTCATTTTCCATACAAAAAAACGCTTTGACTTTACGACGATATCGACTAGACGAGAGCGAAAAAATTCGTGCTCCCCCTACAGGAATTCTCATGGGAATTAGCTAGTAAAATAATAAGATATAGATTAAATAAAGAAATTATGCATACATGATCAAATCGATTGCCTTAATTTTACATTTGCAGAGAGCAATTAATGAACTTACGAGCTATAGGCAAAAGTTTGTGATTCTGCTTAGCTACTCGTATCGTATCTTAATTCCTAGGTAGGTAGGTTAACGGGTAGGTATAAAAGAACCGCTCAGATCTGAACGAGTTAACTTTTTCAGAGCCGCGTCGCTGCAGGCTATCGATGAGCATAGTCTATGTACTGGAGTGGATCTTCTGTAATCTGTTTACCTATTCTACTCGATTTGGAAGTTCCAAATCTCTCTTTGGACGCTAAGCGATAAATCGGCGCATTCGATCGTGCAAACCCTACTTTGCTTAACGACCGTCTCGTTATCGGTTCCGACTGTCGTTATTCGAAGTTCGTCGTGTGCTTTCAACCCCTCATTCACCACTTAACAGGTTGACTTTTAGAGCACTCTTTATGCTCGACTACATTATATCTTGTGCAAATTTCCAGTTACCAGATCCACCGGTTATTTCTTCGTCACAGGGAATTTTATTTTTTAATTAGGCGATGTTGTAGGCTAGGGTTAGACGCGCCATAGTTATGACGAAATGGAGTATTCCACGCATTCCCATTTTCGAAAACAGCCTAAGCGAATACTTAACCAAATGGCGTCTAATAAATTTTGTTACGTTGACGAACGTTTGTGTGCGTGACGAAAAGTCATGCGGCGACACTTGTTTTCGTACTGAAATGTGTCGATGCTTCTCTTATTAGTTAGGCCGTCTAGGTGTTGATGAATCATTTTATTTATTTATTTAAGTTTGTGAATACAGGTAAGTTATAATTCAGGTGTTCATATTAAAACTAGCACATCTGCATTCTGCCAATGAGGCGTACAAACAATATTTCTATAAATAACACTTTGAAAATTTTCAATATATAAATTATATGACAAAGGCAAAAACATCCAATTAAAATTAGATTACACAAATTAATCAAATAAAAAACAAAATAAAGAAAAAATATGTCGCAATAATTAAAAAATAATGTCAAAGAAAAATAAATAAGATGTAATTCAATAATATTATGTCAACAGTAGATTTTAGTCAGTTAAAACATGATAATTTTATAATACGTATCTATCTAGATGTTATTGTAAACGTTTGTCAACCGCGTTTGGCAGTTTTCCGTATTACGCACGTCAGAAATATTTAACGGAATAAATTACGTGGATAATTGTTGATCGTAAAACCAAATAAGACCGAGTGTTATCGGTTGTGTCTGAAAATGCTCGCACAAGTATTATTATTAAAACCAAAGAAAAACATAGAAAATACTACCTTTGTGTTGAAATTTTCCTCGTTTCCCACGCGTTTGTCTTATGAGTAAAGTAAGATGAATGTAACAACGTAAGAATTTAATTATGACTAGTTATGCCCCGCGGTTTCACCCGCGGAACTCTAAAGTAGCCTAATTTACTTTTCAAACCTTCCCTGAAATATTTCAAAATCAAAATTAGGCTAAATCGATCCAGTCATTAGCGAGACAAACGAACAGCAATTCATTTCTATATCAATTTTATAGGTACTATTTGTAATTGGAGTGTTAGTTTACGCTAAACTAATTTAAACTCTCGAAAGTCTATGGTGACTAGACAAGGACATAACAGACTTGCAAACACTAGTACCGAGACCAACTTTTAATTAATCAACACCAAGTTGTCCGAACCGCTTTGGGAATCGAACCCAAATTCCAAATTCCAATGCCAAATTCTGGCATATACCTAAGTATAGGTGAGTATCATATGTACATATATAGCATTGCTATCAAATGGATTACAAAAAGTGGTAGGTACAGTCATTTAACCTTTCGTATGTCGGAACGCAGGTCTGTGCTCCAATTTTTGAAAGCTTCATATGCCAGAAGATATCAGCTAGTATATTAAAACGATATTATATATATTTGAAATGAATCACGTAGGTACATAATATGTATTTTATCAAAAAATGATGTCATAAAAAGTACTATACGCAGAGTCGCGCGCGCTTTTGGGACATTTTAGAAGCTGCACGGGTCGGCGGCACATGATAGGCAAATTCTTAAATCTCTGCTCAATACAGTACCAACTACTGTATTCTCTCACACCTTGGAAATAAACCACTTTAACATAACGATACATGAGTATTAATTTAGTGTGTGATTCGCTGATGCTCTTTTGAAACAATAACAAACATAAAAAAAACCAACATACGCGTCGAATGGAGAACCTCCTCCTTTTTGAAGCCGGTTAAAAAAAGCACTAATCTGTACATTTATTTATTTATTTATTGTTAACACATACGGTACAAGACCAATCTATATATATAAAAGAAAGTCGTGTTAGTTACTCCACTTATATCTAACTCAAGAACGGCTGAATCGATTTAGCTGAAAATTGGCAGGGAGGTAGTTTAGAACCAGGAAACGGACATAGGATACTTTTTATCCCGGAATTCCCGCAGGAACTCCGGTCGGTGAAATCTCATGAAATTTTGCATACTTAGGTACACATTGTCAGGGGTACACAGAAGGACATAGGGTAGGTACTTTGCATTCCGGAATTCCTGCGGAATCTCCGAAATTTCCGCGGGAAACACCGCGGGGCACAGCTAGTTACAAATACATATAAAATGCTTTGTCCTGAATGACTGATGAATCAACGCACAGCCTAAACCGCTGATCGTAGAGACCTGAAACTTAGAAAGGTGTGTTTTTTGTATGACGTAGGTATCCGATAAGAAAGGAATTTTAAAAATTCAACCTCTAAGTGGATGAAAAGGGGTTGCAAAGTTTGTATATGGAACAATTTCGCGGGACCTCCGAAATTATCGCCGGTGAAACCGCGCGGGACAGCTGCTAGTCTATAATAAAAGTAGTACATTTCCAATACTTATAAAATTTTCTTTAGCCGAGACACTAACTCAATGTACCACATTGTCGTTTTCACGGTGCAAATCGATACCGTTAATAGCTCTATAGAAAATAACATTTTTGTGCACCGGACAAAGCTGATTAATGCTTTCCAATCTGAAAGCAATTGGTAACAAACAATACAGCGAACCCGTTGCCGTATTGACATTGATTTATCGCTGTAGAGCCGCTGACACAACCACAGCTGCTGCGGGCATCAGTGGAATTCTAGCACTCTTACTGGTTTAGAAGTAACGAATAGAGATTGCTTCACTGGGGTCGTAGGTTCGCCTCGAAACACGAGTTAAAGAAGTCTCAGACTGCAGAAACAGATTGTACCGACTTCACAATTTTTGTGTGAAAGAGTGAAACATCGATGGGAAAAACTAAGTTTAAAGTAAGTCTAAGTTGGTCAGAGGGTAAATTTACTATGACCATCGCATCAAATGAATAGCGAATGAGAGTAAATGAGAACGCATCGTGAGAGAGTCCTGCTCAGTTATCTGCTGCAAACAATTTTGTATTCAATTTAACCCCAAACTATATCTGGGTTGATCTTAAAATCTCCTATAAAACTAAACTTAATGTGCTGTCGATCCGAACGACTAGCATAAGCTGTTTAAATAAACTGAACCCTGGGCAGTGTTTGAACTTTATTACTATAGCTATCGCATTAAGATTGAACAAATCGTCAAAATAAATATTGAGTTACCTTCGTTGTTGTCTGTACCTATTGTCCTTAATCTTTATCTATATTATGATCATGCGTCTATAACCGATAATAATGTAACTTCTGTACGACGTAATCGATTGAGGTTATATTCATACAATTTTTTCGATGAACCTATAATAATAATAACATTTCATAATACACAGGACGCTTATTTACTATGACCATAACGCGTCACGTTTAAGATAACGCGCCGCAAATGTTTTTACCTAGTGCTCAAAGAAATTACCGCGGGTGAAACCGCGGGGCACAGCTAGTTATAAAATACATTTTATACAAAAACGCCCAGGCTAGAAAGTGGAACCCTGTGTTCTTCACATAAAGTCCACCCCCAGCGGGAATAGAATTCAGAACCTTCATAATAGCGGGGAGGCATGTCATCAACCCGGTCGTCGTAGATAGCTATAGTATGTTAAGAGGTCTCGATGGAATCCAGAAACTGTAATAGCTGTAAAATGATCACTGTTTTAACTTTTACAACACTTGTACGAAAGCATACGCTCGGGACACGTGGTGCGCTGGCAACACATGTCAAACAATGCAATGGACATTAAGTATAGGTATATATGCAAGCCCACAGACGTGCCTGTAACAGTTGTCACGTTTCGTGCAATTTTTCGACGCGGCATAAAGCACAGAACAAGTAGAAGGGGCATCAACTTATCTTCTATGTGTTGCTAAGCGCATAACTTCCAAACGACTGCACCAAATAGGATAATTGTTTTTTTATTGTGTTCGTTATTGTCAGGGCAAGGTTCGTATGAAAGAAGTTTGCGGGAATTCCGAAACTAACGCGGGTGAATCTCCGAAACGGTTGGACCGATTTTGACGGGACTTTCACTGCTAATTAGCTGATGTTATAAGGAGTAAATTAGGCTACTTTGTAGTTCCTGCGGAAAACAACTAGTACCTATCATCTAAGTCTAAGGTAATATTTTTTTAAGAATTCGATCTTTAAATATGTAAAATAGGGTTAAATACTAGTATAGTAATTATTTGATAGTATTTAAAACTGCAGCATTTAAACTTTTATTCCGAAAGTTTGGGTAGAACGAAACTGCCAAAACCGGCAACTGTCGGTGGTTTTCTATTGTTGTTTACCACACCCAATCCATTAATCTACCCACAGGGAATCGTAGTCGGAACGGCTGAGAGCCATGGTGACCACTGAGCGAACCGGGTCCATGTTGACACTAGTCGACACTCGGCATCAATTACTTAAACATTGTAATTAATTATTTGTTTGCGTCATACGATGTGATTGGAACACACATGCGTGCACTACGCTGTAAACACACATACACCTGTGAGGCCACGCAAACTTGAATGGAGGCCAGCCAGACACTAGTTCGACATGAATTTTAAGGCCCGCGCTCATAGTGGGATGCCGGCTTAACTGTGTTGAGAAGATGAATATACGCTATACCATCCCTACTTACAATGATTTTAAGCCTGAAAAAAAAACCCGGCCAAATACGAATCGAATTTGCGCACAGAAGGTTCCGTACTAACTTGTGGGTATATAAATAGTTCGTTGTATTCTTAAGTGCGACTACATCCGTTTCTGTACTCCTGACAAAGTGTATGCAAAATTCCATGATTATTGGTTTAAAGCGTGAAAAGGTGACAGACCGACAGACAAGAGTTAATTACGAATTTATAATATTAGTATGGATATGGATGACTATATCGAGTGGCGCCAGTTTAAAGGTTCAAAGCGCCATAAATCGGTAGGTATATTAAATTAAGGGTCCAGACTATACTAACTCTTTGTCTTATTGCATTACATCAATATTACGTCCATTGCAATTACGACCTTGTACGACACTGTTCATAAAGTCGAAAATGCAATGAAAGAACATTTGACATAAGCTTAAGAGAAGGGGGAAGAATGGTTTCCGTATCCTGACACCGGAATTCCAAGATTTCATTTCACCATTCATCACTCGAACGACCTTGTTTTTACCAAACATCACACGTGTTTTCTTCTGGTTGAATTCGCCTTTTTCCCATCCCCCCGGCACTCGACAAACATCCCTCAACCCCTTTTACATTTGAGCTCGAGCCCCCGGTAAACGAAAGATCTCATTACACACAGTTATTTTTCTAACAAAGCAAGGAGCGAAACTCACTATCTTAGATAGTGATAGTCTATCTACTTACTTATACTTAGGATAATAGTATTCATTTTACTGTAATTTTCATGTCATGTAGGATCAAAATGTTTTTCATCCCCTCACCTCAAAAATGGTATTTTCCCCATCCGATATCTGAGTGCAAAAGCCATTTTTATCCGCTTGAGGTTGTAGGTATCTACCTAAGTATTATTTGTAATACATAATATTAAATATCTTTCTTACCTATCATAATGTTGTAGTAAATATGTACCTAAACTGAAATAAAAGTATCTTGTGATTGTAAATGTTTTATTTTGCATTTAGTCATTTCCTCGCTGAGGGGGGATGAAAAGTTACGTGTTCACTCGAGTGCAAAAATCTTTCATCTTGTGCTCTTTTGATTCCCTCGCTAACGCTCAGGATTCTAATTTTTGAAAATTTAGAATCCTTCGCCTGCTCGGTCATCAAAGTTGAGCACGCGGTTAAAAAGCAACTTTGCACTCATTATAACAAATAACTATTTTTATACCGACTCAGTAGTTCCGAAGATTATACGGTTTTTCCTCTTTCTAATATTGGTATAGGTGTTCAACACGTGCTGTTAAGTACATATATATGCATACTTATAATTCAATTCACACAGCTACACACATCAAAAGTGTCTAGGGATCAAGAAAATTTTTTGCTATAAAACGAAACTCAATTAATTTAAATCTAATTTAATCTTCTGGACTGGCCACCTACCTTATTTCCCATATCTAAAATAACAACTCATCCCCACATTTTAAATAAATTAAGAAAAATTTCATTTTTTGTAAGTTGTGAGAAATTGAACCAATTCCAAGTCGACAATAAAATAACAAAAAAGGCAAAAACAGGGGATTTTGAAACGTATATTGTAATGACTAAACAAATTAATACTCTGTGTTCCTTCCATTGATACGAATCACAGATTCGCAGTGATTTGGCATGCTTAAAATCTTGAAAAAATGTACTTGATCCCTAGACACTTTTGATGTGTGTATTTGCATTAGGATTTAATAACGTTTATACGCGCTTTGACGTGCGGTTGTTTAAATTTAATTCGAGCTTCTGAGTATTATATCTACCATCATCTCTTTAAAAGATACGAAAAAAAAATACGTGTCCAATATTTTTTATTAATCTACAAGACGGACTAAAAAAAAAATAGTCAAATAGCCTATGATCAAAATTAAAACCAATCACGCAATCAAATACCAGTCACCACAAAGTAGCCAATCACATCGCTTTCCATCAAGTGGTATATCTATAGCCAATAGTCTCTGATAGCCAACGGCATTTTGTAAGCATAAGATTATTTGACCGCCGCGCCGCGTGCTTCAAGGGGAGAGCTTAGCGGCCGAGCGTATTGTCAATCTATTCTCTTTCAATATCTTTGATTCTAGGCAATATTGAATGCGTAACTTCGTGTGTGTTTGTCTTTCTTTCATATCGCAATAGTTCTGACATGAAATTTAGTATAGAGTAGTAGGAGAGCCGGAAAGTGATATACGCAATACGCATTTACTGTTAGTTGTTACAACAAAGTGTTTCCGAGGCAATTTCGAAACCGCAGCTAGAAATAATATTAAACCGCGAATACCTACTTCATTGGGTTTTTAGTCTTTTTCTAACAAAACGTAATTCAATACCCTTTATTCCTCTCTTTGAAAATTTATCACGAAAATATCCAAAAGAACTGCTGTTTTCAAACATTTTGTGATAAAAAATTCCGCCGAGGGGTGCGCGCTTGCTGTGACGTCACGCCTTATAAAGTAGTTTTAAACAATATTGACGCGTAGCTGAAACGTCCCAAGGTTGATTTTGTATCAGTAGGCGACGGGCTGGCTTAAAACTGGGAGTGGGGCGGTGTGGCCGGGGCCGGTCAGAACTCAGAAACAGTGTAAATGTTGTAAACTTTTACCTGAAGTAACCCTAGTTTTATGGACATACTAGCCGTTTCCCCGCGGTAAGATTATCAGGGATACTGTACTGTCATACAGTGTCTGTATGTTACGCTTTCACGCCTCAACGGCTCAACTGATCATAATGAAATTTTGTATACACGTTGTCAGGGGTACAGAAAAGGACATGGGTACTTTTAACCCGGAATTCTCGCGGGATCTCCGAAATAAACGCGGGTGAATCCGCGGGGAACAGCTAGTTTTTAATAAATATTAAAAAGTCATTAAAGTAATCTAAAGTAAAGCAATCTTTAAACAAGCAATTTTTGTATATATCTATGATATAATCTGAATCTCGGAAACGGCTCCAACGATTTTCATGAAATTTGGTATGCAGGGGGTTTCGGGGGTGATTAATCGATCTAGCTAGGTTTCATTTTTAGAAAACGTCGTTTTATCCGTGTTTTCAGGCAATGAAAAATGAGTGTTTGTTTTTCTGCGTAAGAACAGATGGCGCTATACACAACGAGCGAAGCTCGGTGACCCAGATATTACATAATTAAAAAAAAATATTAAATTATTAAGTATATTAAAATTATTTTTATTACTTTAGCTTTCTATCAGTGAAAGAATTTTTAGAATCGGTTCAGTTAGTTTAGAATAGTAGTAGCCAAACTTTATCTCTTAATAATATTGATGAAGATGTTGTTTTGGTCAGTTTTGTGAAGCGAGTTGAGTCATTGCGTTGGTTTTAAACATGATGGAATTTACTCGTTATTTTTTCAAAGTAGGTAATTGACTGAATCTATGCCTACTTATACAGTTTTCTTCTACGTATGTTAGTAGTCGGCATCCTTACTATTACAAATGCGAATGTGAGTTTGTTTGTATATTTTTTGTTTGTTACGTGTTACGTTTTTACGCCGTAACTATTCAATTGATCAACATGAGATTTTGCATACGCCTTGTCAGAGATACAGAGAAGGACATTAAATATCGGATTCCCGAGGAAACTCCGAAATTAACGCGAGTGAATCCGTGAGGGATCGACTAGTTTAAGTATAAAATTTGCCAGTGATATAGTTAGAATAATATTATATCGGTAGGTACTATGACTACTTCAATCTCAACTCAGCATTTATTTGCCGAGTGGATTTCCTTTTAGCATCGCACTATACGCCCAACACACTTCAGCGTGTACATATTCCTATAAGGTACTTTGAATGCGAAAATGTAGGCAGCCACTATTCATTGTGTGGTGTATGTTGTTTATGGTGAATAACTTTTTATCTTGCACGAGAGACTAGCTGTTCCCCGCGGTTTCGTTGGCGTGAATTAACGAATCGTGTCGCAATGAGTAGTAGGTACCTACCCCTATCTCCTCGAGCACCTCAACTTCACCTCACCGCGACTACGCGACTAAACTAGTCTAGCTGGCTCCTTTAGCTATGCATGACAGTCAAAATTTAATTACTATTGTACATTGTGATGTGGATTATTATTATTATTTCCAAGGACCGCTGCGGGCCGGATTAAAATCCTTTCGCGGGCCGGAGTTGACCCGCGGGCCGTACTTTTGCCCACCACTGACCTAAATTATATAGAAAGTAACGGTTTTATCCGCGTCAATTTCGCAGTTCCCGCGGGAATTCCGGGAAAATGTACCATTTGTGTACTTTCCTGTACCCTTGATGGCGTATAAGTAAGCAAAAATAAATATCGGTTGAGTAGTTAAGGCTGAAAGCGTAACAAACCATCTCACATTCGCATTTTACAATAGTAAAGATATCACAGCGTCACCTAGTCCAAAACAATACCGGAGACTGCAGAGCTTACACCGTGTGTACTGTGTACGTACCTGAATACCTACTGTTTCAATGCTGATTGTGAAATAACTACATCTTGTAAATACGTTTTTATAATACGCACTAAACACCCAGATTCAGGGGGTGAATACAAAAAGCATCATAATAAATAATCTTTTATGTGTTCTGGATAACATTACATGGCCCTTATTCTCTACGACCAACAACATTCCTTGCCCATAACGCGCGTCCTAAAAACACAATTCCGACCGCTCCAGATGACAAAATATTAGAAATTAATATTCTGTTACATTACGCACGTTGTAAACGTATATGTGTAATGTCTTATCTTAACGCGGCGTGTTATGCTCATATCGTGAATGAGTGCCCAGGTTTGTGATGGAATATTCCGAAATTCAGAACAGAACAGCTATGTATTACATTATATCTATAAGCAATAACGTTATTTGCATATTATGTGCGTGATTAAATTTTGAAGAATAAAAAAACAGCAAAATTGTCGAATAGCTAGCTGAATGTCAATATTGTGTGGAATTTAACATTTTTAAATAAAAACAATCACGAGACATTTCGCAACGCCCCGAACGGTTTTCCTGTAAACAAATTCGTCACTCGCTGTGTTAAATGTACCTACTTACATACTGAGCCTCTCATATTGTAAGTACCTAGTAGGTAAAATATACAGACAGCATCAGAAATATGCGATCACTTTGACATTCGTTGGATCTTATTGCAGTAGTAATAAAGTTGACGACTGGCAAAAAAAATGTTTACAGCTTTTTGACGCTGGCTGTACACGATCGTCGTGAATGGATCTTATTCGTGAAGCTGGGTTTCCATCAACGCTATATTTTAACAAAACATGTTAAGTTTAACGCTTTCGAGAAAATAGTATTGTTCTGGCATAGAATTAACATGCAACAGAACGGCATTTAGGGCACGCAGAGTCATGGAACTGAAAGTGTGGTTGAACAACTAGAGATCACGTGACTACATCTTTTGGCGCAAACGTAATAGGCTATTTGACTAATAAATAAAAAAAAAAATTGGACACGTATTTTTTCTTTTTTTACCTAATCAAAAGATAACGGCGATACATTGAGTTGAAATTTCGCGTGACGTCACTAACCAGTGCAGTTTGCATGGCGGCTTGTAGCGGTTAGTGACGTCATGAGCCCCCACCCTAAACTTTAATGCGCTTTATCTCTGTGTATTTCCATTTATTTGAAAAATTAAAAAATACGTGTCTAATGATGTTTAATTTTCTAACTGACGGACTAATTAGAATTTTGATTTACAATAGTCGTCAACATCCCTATTTCGCACCGTGCCACGCACATATCGAATGTTTTTTAAAAACTTTTGCTTGTCGTCTGGCTGTAAATAGCCGAAAACACAGCTGTTGTATTTGCGTCCTGAAATTTTTATATGTAATTTATAACACCCATACACATTCGGAACAAATTAGACAAGAAATTGTATACGTAAATGCTTTCGGTGCAGTCAGAAGATACTCCGCCTTGTTCTTCAAAGGAGAACACTTAGCGTTGGATTCTTTGCATCCGCTGTTCATTCAAAGAGGTGTCGAAGACGATATGATGGGCCGACCAACCGTATGTAACATATATTCAATTGCGTCCGGAGAAAACTGCGAATGTGAGTTTGTTTTACTTTAATACACGTTTTCAGGTTCAGAAAAGGACATAGGGTACTTTCAACTCCGAAATTATCGCGGGTGATGACGCGGGGAACCGCTAGTACATTATATTTTTCTTTCGCTGATAGGTAGTCTAAGAATAAAGCGATTGGAAACCGTTTAATTGAACAAAAACAAGGCGCAATAGACCCGGCTTTACATAACACATTTCAAACTAGATAAATACCTATGAATAGTTGGTATGAGCCTATTGTATACACAGTGTGGGTAGTTTGTAATGATGATGTTGCCATAAAAAAATACGCCATGGGACCATTGTCGAATGTATTTATAACATAAAGCGTTCATGCCCTAACACCTCTGCGGCCTTTCAGAGCGCCTGATAAATGATACCAATCTAAATGGAGATCTACAGTACTTACATATTTCATTTCGTTAATGACTTTATTGCTTGCGGCGCAAAGTCTGAATGAGCATGTTCGGTGTTGCTACTTGCTGCCATGTGATATGTGTAGAATGTAGATTTAAGGGTCTATCCACATTAACTATAAGTTCACAAACGTTTCAGGTACCGATTTCTTAAAGTTAAAGGTGATAACTTATTATAATATTACCGCATACTAATGTGATAGGAGTTTGCGCGCGCAATGATATAGAACGAGAAAACCCCAAAACATTTTGTGATTATAAGTAGGTAAGTTAGCTAAGTAAAATTTTAGCTTTATTTAGAAAAAAAAAATCCCTTTTCAATAAATCGAATCTCGAATTTCAATAGACCAAAATTGTTTGTTTACAAGAACACTGTACAAGGCAAGACTACTTCGGTTTTTTTTTTCTAGAGAATATTATTTTATTTCTTACCTCATCGTGTTTAAGCTTTAGGTAGATACTTAATTAGAAAAACGATTACCTATCGTCATTATAAGATAAAATTATATCCAAAAGTTAATTTCCTGATCTTATTACAATTTCCGCAACTTTTAAAAAGCCAATTTTGTTATTATATTAGTTATCAATTTATTGAAGATTCGAAGTGTACGCAGATCCTATGAATCGTTATCATTCATGCTTTAGCAGAATGATGTAACGTCCAAAACTTGTAGAGCAACATAGTCGAACGACTGCGTTACTATTGCAATATGAGTAGATTAAAATCGATCCCCAGCTCGGCTCCCGGTGGCGTCCCGGATGGGTCATGGTCTCACCTTTGTCCCTGACACTGCACAAATGTGCGTTGTTGCCAGACTGGTGAAATTTGCGCCACCCACTATAAACAAAAAACTTATCTTCTAAAATGTTTACAAAAAACTATAGATGAATGTAAAATAGGTAAATTTACTAATCTTTATCTACTTCGTTACTATTATAAATGCGAATGTGAGTTTGTTTATTCATTACGCTTTAACACCCTAACTACTCAACCGATCACCATAAAATTTTGTATACACGTTGTCTAAGATACAGAGAAGGACATAACTACGCTTTTAATCTCGGAATTCCCGCGGAAACTCTGAAACTAACGAAGGTGTAACCGCGGGGAACAGCTAGTTATACATATTATATTTATACTAGCTGTCCCCCGCGATTTCATCCGCGATAATTTCGGAGTTCCCGCGGGAATTCCGGGATAAAAACTCTTTGAACTCTAAAAAATCTTTTTGGACCATTTTATGAATGGTTACAAAATTTTATCAAAATCCGTTCAGTAGTTTCGGAGTCCATCGCGGACAAACAACGTGACACATGATTTATATATATTAGATGATTTACTCCAAAACTTTATTATTACTATTACTAATACGCCGTCAACAATGTATAAACGATCTCTTTAAGTAACATTAGAGCTGTCACTTGATTGCTCGCATTCTATATATGCAAGTTAATCTACGTATACTGTCTAAAAGTGAATCAAAAGTTTGAACGCCTCGGAAGCCATACTAATACTAATATTATGATTATTTTTTATTGTTTAATACTTGCTCGAGATCATAAGACCAATTCTAGCAGAGTCAATATAAAGCTCCAAAACCGCAACGGCAATCATACACTTTGCTGTCTGAAAAAGAAACCAACGAAAGAAACACTGGAGCCTGGCGAAATGTCAAATACGCATCGCCATAAACACAAGAAATTGAATCTACGTATATAATAATATATGCCTGAGTATTCGATATTTTACTATGCTACAGTGCAAATTGTTTTTTATTGTGAACAGGCTACAGGCGTTCGATCATTCGATGTGTGACGGTGTGGTTGAAGATTAAAAAAACAAAATTGCCCACCCAATCCACCAAAATAGTAGAATCGAACGATCAATGTCGAAAGTTCGTAAGCTCATCATCGCTGAACCGTTGTGCGGCGCCGTAAAATATAGTCGTGATAAGGACCGGTAATATAACAATTACGCGCAAATTTATCGCCTTGTGTGTGTGTGTGTGTGTCCGCCACGTTGAAGACAGCTGACACAACTTTTATCGCTAAACGAGCCGGGCCGGTGAGTCAGCGCGTCACGTGGGATGTGGCGAGGCTTGCGCGTATCGTCAAAGATTAAATGCAATTGAACAGATGATTTTTGAAGTTATGTTTATTTTTGCACGGTGGAGTTTTTTCTTTAATTTTCAACGGGCAACGGAAGCGACGCGCATGAATGTCAACGAGCGCAACATTCAGTGCCTTTTGTATGTCAAGTGTTTAATTTTTAGATTCTTTAAAAAGTTCAACTCTTATATAGCCTTTTGTCGATGGCGTTGTCAAATTGACTAATAGCTTCTTTCGATTTTACTACTGATTTAAAAAATAAGTGGTCTCGGTTCCCTAGTATGTTTGTATGCGCTATTTAATTATTTTTGACCAGTTTTTTATGTTTCTTTTACTAGGAAAGTTTTTATTTTATTAAATATTAATATTTAATATTCAAAACGGTTCACCTCCAGAGTGTTCCCATACAAATTTTGGTTATGTTATAATAAAAATTGAATGTCGATTCTATTTTACTGTCGGTTGCAATGATTATAAGTATTAAAGGCATTGGCCGGTTGTAATAAAAGTAATTTTTAATTGAACAAATTCAAACTAACAATGTAAACCAAGTTACCACTCTGTTTACCACAAACGTTCTCACTCGTTGGCCGGAGGCGTGTTTGCCGCACTTTGGAATCGGCGCGTAATCGCGTCATTGTACTACGACACTATGAGGCAAAACTCCCATAGTGTTATGAAATCTGTAAGCTAATGAAATACCAGGTCCACAGATTTCGACAGTGAGTGTCCGTCAAACCGGTCTTCATGTTTATGACAACCGGATTGGCGCGAGTTGTCACCACCGAAGCAATAGGTCTCGGGTTCGATTACATATTTAGTACTTACCTAAAATGTTTTGGTTTGGTTTGGGTTGGGTTGGTTGTAGCGATACATGCTTATACTAGCTTGGGGTGGGATCAAGGCCAAGCAGATCTATCAGTACTTGTGTTGTGAAATTATTATCATTTTACTAGCTGTGCGGTTTCACCCGCGTAAGTTTCGGAATTCCCGCAGGAATTCAAAATAAACTCCAAAGTAGCCTAATTTACCTACTTTATAAACCTACCCTGAACTTCCACAAATATTTCAAGATCAAATTTAGCCAAATCGGTCTAGCCATTCTCGAGTTTTAGCTAGACAAACGAACAGGAATTCATTTTTATATAATAAAGATAAGATTACTGACGTTACTATATTGCAGACCTACGTATCTAAATATCTAAATGTTTAACTTGTTCGATTGTTGTTAGGCTAGTTTTTATATTAGTTTTTATGGTTTGTTTTTGATCTATAGTTACGCGAGAAATGGTAAAAAATTGCAATAAATACTAAGTAAGTTTTGAAGATCAACAAAATTTGTTATATATATTATAATATTACTTAAAAATAAATTATTTACCGCTAAAAATGTATTAATATCAAACACGGAATTTTTGTGGCAAGCTTATTTGTTCTCATCGCTCTGGAAACTTCTTAACAAATTTAATTAAAAACAAGCGTGTATGCGAATTGCGAACACTTGCGTCGTGTTGTGAAGACGAAACGAGAAATATTGAAGAAAATGTGGCTTTAAGTCCCGTACTAAGTACTTTCAAGCACACAACAGCAGAAATATTTAAACACTTTATTTCCAGTCATTGAATCTTATTGCAATAGTAATAAGGTTCAAAGGCTGACCAAAGTGTTTCCATATTGATACTGCTGACGGTACATATTCTAGAAGATTATAATATTATTGTTTTTAGTTATAGTTTTAATGAAGCAGCGAATGCCATTTCGCTTTATAAGGTCGAAAACTCGATGTAAGGTTAAAATAATACTGCTATAAGAGGTTAGAGGAGATTGATGATTTTAATAATTAACACTCAGACCTGTTCTGAATAGTGAAAAACTCGTCCAATACTCAATTTGGTTTTAAGTTTAATTTAATTGGTTTGCTGTCAAACATTTCAATTTTTCGCCTAGGCACTAGAGTGTAGACTAGCTAGCGAGCTAGACACCAACTAAACCTTTAGGGGCTCTCCCACTATTAACAAAAAATAGAGATCTATACTGATATTATAAAGAGGTAAAGTTTGGGAGTTGTGAGTTTGTGAGGGGGGTAATCTCTGGATCTACTGAACCGATTTTTAAAATTCTTTTACCAACAGAAGTTACAGTGCTCCTGAGTGTCATAACTCATAAGGTACGCGAAAACTCTGGAGTTTGTGAGGTTGTAGAGGGTAATCTGATCTCTGCATCTACTGAACCGATTTTGAAAATTCTTTCACCTATAGGAAGCTACAGTGATCCTAAGTGACATTGTCATGTAATGTAATGTAATGTCAAGATGTACTTACCTATAATTCATAATTAATTTGTATTACTAACAATAGTTTATAAGAAATGATGTTACTAACAGAATTGATCCATGTCGATGGTCGAATTAAATGAAATTTATTATTATTTATTATTGGGCACTTTTTATCCCTTGAAACCTAAATTATTATATGTTCTTGTGGCTGTTGTTGTCCTGAATAAACGAAAATAAAATAAAAAGAATTCTCGCGGGAACTCCGAAATTACCGCGAGTGATACCGCGGGGGAACAGCTAGTATTGTATAATGTTTTTCTAAATGTACTGTTCTGTTTAAGTAAAACGGTAGGTGTCAGTTAAATCGTTTACATTCGTTCTGCAAGTGAAAATAATTTATTGAGAAAATCAATCAAATTGAATAAATATAGAGCGTTATAAATTTAAAGAAGGTGCGAAATATTAATACGGATCAGCTAGCCGTCGCGTCGTGTCTACAGTGAATATTATTTTGCATCTAAGTACTAACTTAAAAGTTCCGAAAGATTGTTGTTTGCACCTCTTTATGGGAGCAAGGATAAAAGGTATTATAGCGTCGGCAAAGCCTTTTCTTTTCTTTCAAAGTTTCTTAAAGAATTCGATATGGATAGGGTAAGGTGAACTCAAAGATATCGAGTTTTTATCAAGGCAAACCGCTGGAAAGTTTACTCTTTGGCTTTTTATATAAAAAAGGGGAGATCGCGGTTGACGTAGAAGCGTTCTTGTTCGTTAAGAAACAAGGATGCCAAAATATAACATTTAAACAACAAATAGTTATCTCATGTAAAAAGTCGAGCCTCTAGTTTCGCAACTTTTTCACTCTAATGTCACCAAATATAATATTTTTATTCGTTTCGCTCCAATAAACAAAACAATCGAATGTTCTCTTATAAATTATTTTTCGACTTTCGCGTTCGTTATAAAGTATTTTTTGTTTAAAAAGAAATTACAATTTGTTTGCACAAAAAAATCTAACCAAAGTATGTTGTGATCGACTTCCACTTTAATTGCTTTGCGTCAGGCCGCCACTCCCTAAGTAGGGATGCCAAAATCGTTACTTTCATATTCACCTATTTTCGGGGGGAAAATTTTTAAAGCAAGCAAATAGCGTATTTATGGACTGCTTATATTTTTCTTATATTCAAATATATGAATAGACTATATCACAAACAGATGCCACATTGGCATGAAATCCCGGTAAACACCCAGAAAGCTGGTCGTTTAACCCAAGCACCGGGTTTAAACTCGATTGATTGTCAATTCATACCTGTTAGATAGGTACATAACTAGTTCTCGTTAGTTAAAGTTGACGACGCCGGTAGAATGGTAACCGAATAAGGGGCAGCATGCCGCAGTAATACGATATTATTGTAGGCCGACAGGTAGTGGGTACTACGCGCTCTCGGCGATGCGAGACCCTGCCATCGATCTCAAGAATGTCGGCTTATCGACGGATTCCGTTCACGTTATGTTTTTACCACAGAACAAAATGTAGAAGGGGCATCGACTCAGTTTAGTATGAAAACCAGTGTCGCCGGACGATTTTCGCACGTGAATCTTAACTGGAATGAAGTGTATTACGAATTGTGAAGTAGGGTGAAATACACCTCGCTATGCGGTCTTAATAGATCTTTTAATAGATTTATTAATTCATTATTAAGATACTAATATAATCCTAATCCAACTAATATTATAAACACGAAAGTTTGTATGGATGGATGGATGGATGGATGAATGGCTGTTTGTTATTCTTTCACGCAAAAACTACTTACTGGAGGGATTTAAATAAAATTTTACATTAATATAGCTTATACATCAGATTAACACATAGGGTACTTATTATCCCGGAATTCCCGCGGGAACTCTGATATTAACGCGGGTGAAACCGCGGGGCACAACTAGTAGATTACTTATATTATTTTAATTTAGTTATTTAGCAGCTGTTCCTCGCAGTTTCACCCGCGGTAAAGACCATTTGGTAGCGTGTTCGCTTAGTCTGTTTTTGATATTGGCTGTGCATGGAATACATGTAGAAAAAATGTTTGTGATGCTAGCCGCCCTTAGTCAGTTGATAATTTTGATTCCGTTATCTCTATAGAAAACTAAGGAGCTTATTGTGATGTCACGTAGTCGCGAAAAACCGTTCGTTCAGTTATGCGTGACCATCGTTACATGAAGATAAATTCCTTAGTGTTCGGGAGAGTTTGAACGCTTGCTCATACTTTGCAACCGTAGCGCTCCTGAATCCCGCCCACATTACCTCTCTAGTCTCGTATATTGTTTTATCTGTGATTTTACTATGTTTACACATTACATAGGCTTATACGATGGTAACATCTGACAAATGATCACAGCAAGACACGCGTTCGATGTCCGCTCGACGACGACGTATGGGACCGGTATGTTTGCAATAAATAAATATAACTATAATAAGAAATAACTTTAAAACATGAATAATGAATATACTCGTATTATACGCCCCATAAAGCATTCGATTAATTATTTCTCTTGAGCACAAAACGGACGGGGTAAATGCTACGAAAGTAGGTAGGTATCTTCAAACATTTACCCAATTTACAATTCATACATTTTTTCATGGAAAATCATAGATGATTTTTTCTCGCGTGTGTGACAGGATAGAACCTGTCAAGATTCATGTATTATTTTCATTTAAATATTTTAGTTATTCCTAAGGGATTCCCTCGTGACATATTGTGCGTGCCAAATTTTATTGTAAACTGTGCAGCCGTTTGTGTGTGAATGTGTGATAGACTAACAAACATCCAAACATCTTCACAAACGTTCACAATAAATTATGATATGTACTAGATACCTTCCTATATAGTAGAATGAATCGATTTGCATTTATACAAATTCACCTGCTGCATTTCATAATTGCGACACTGCTAATTGAAAAGTAGGTCATAGGTTTGACACATGGACAAAATAAATTTAAATCACATAACATAATTGGACATAGATAAGCAATAGTGTGTTAACCCACACTGGAAAAATTTTGAGTATATTAAAGTTTTAAAATTATAGCGCCATTTTGTGTCAACATTTTTTACGCACAATATTTAGTTACATATTTAAACAATGTAATAAGGTAAACTCATAATTAAAAAACGTTCTCTGCCTCTCAATAAATCGTTCTGATTCAATAACTTCATTTTGTGGGTTAACATGTTATTGCTTATCTGCATCCAATTATTACTGTCATTTCGAAACATTGTGTATGTAGGCTATTCCTTCTCGTGGAAACGGCTGGACAGACTTGGAGAAAATCACTTATACAGGGGGTCGATTTTTGAATCGCTCGAATTACTATTCGCACACGGAATTGCAAGATTCACGCGGGAATGCTTAAAAAATGTATGAGGATTCGCACGTGAATTCGCGATTCCGTGCGTGAAAGTAATTCGAGCGATTCAAAAATCGACCCCCAGGTACCCTGATATTTCACAGGCACTCGTTGTCCTGGAATCTACGAGGAACTTCCGAAATTCATGCGGGTGAAATCGCGGAACACTGCTCAGCTAGCGGGAAATAAATATGTTAAAAGCATGCAGTATTCTACTTCGAGTATAGTTGGTTCTCCATCGTTGCAGTAACGATCCTGGAAGTATTCCAATAACTACCTACTGTGAAGCTGTAGCGACGAAATGTCGCACTCGGCTAGGCCCTTTATGTAACTGTAGGACCGGGGAATTTAAAAATTTATTTTATAGAAAAACTAGCTGTGCCCCGCGGTTTCACCCGCGTGAGTTCCGGAGTTCCCGCGGGAATTCCGGGACGAAAAATAGATAGTAGCTGATTCTCAGGCTTACTGAATATGCATAAAAAATTTCATGAGAATCGGTCAAGCCGTTTCGGAGGAGTATGGGTCGAGTTGTGACACGAGAATTTTATATATTAGACTAGTGGGTTTAGTCACGGTTTTACTCGCGTTAAAGTTCCAAATTCTAATTAATATTGTTTAACACACAGCAACAAAAGCCCACACCTCGCCGTTATCACTTCTAGGCTCTTTACGTAGTAACAGTATTCTTTGCTCATACTACTTAACGCTTCAAGTTAAAAGGGCCATGTAACTTCTTGTTATTAAGCAATAATAAAAAAAGGCAAATGGCTAAAATTACGCAAGAGGTGCAGATGAGGTGGCAGGAAGTGCATAGCTCTAATAGGGATGTCGACGACTTTTGAAAATCAAAATTCTAATTAGTCCGTCAGTTAGAAAATAAAAAAAAAACAAGAAACACGTATTTTTTGCTATTTCAAATTAATGAAAATATGTATATAGAGATAAAGCGCGTTAAAGTTTAGGGTGGGGGCCGGTGACGTCATACAAACTGCACCGTATAGTGACGTCACGCGAAATTTCAACTCAATGTATCGCCGTTATTTGATTATGTAAAAAAAGAAAGAATATTTTATTTATCCAATATTTTTTATTAATCTACAAACCGGACTCAAAAAAAAAATTAGTCAACCCCTTTAGGCAAAAGACCACATTTCTTCATAGATTAGATAGTTTGAAATTATTTCCTAATGTTTTGTTTTGCTCGAAGAAGTAATACGGTTAGTCGTTATAGCCGATTAATATGGATGAATTTCGACATTTTAAGCGATGTGTCGCTGTATCCGATGTTGTTAAAGGTGGTATGTTTAATTAATAGGTTATATAGGGAGGGATTCCGCCTGGACCTTGACTTTCGGTCGTGAATCGTGATAACCGGTCCGTTGTAGTAAACGATGTCGATTTCGAGTGTATTCTGAAAATAATAAAATACCTAGTCTTAGGATTTTTCCTCCGGGGAATAACGACATAATGACCTTCGTCTCCTAGGCAACGTTCGTAATCTATCAACCGCACCGGCAAATAGCATATTTAAACCGTGCATTACCTAGGGCTGCCAAGTCTAGACTAGCTAGATACTTGCTAATGTGCTACAATACATTTGAAACTTAGCACGCTGCACGTGTTGGGTACAGTCCGGATCAAAAGTAGCCAAGCAATTCAGCTGTACGTTTAAATTGACCAGAATCATCTATCTATGCAACAAAAGTTTTTTGATTGCTGTGAGTACAGAACAGAAGGGACATCAACTCAGTTTAGTATGGAAACAAATGAAACCAGTGTCGCCGGGTGATTTTCGTACACAAAAAAAAAACAGACATACAGTCGAATGCATAACCTCCTCCTTTTTGGAAGTCAGTTAAAAACTAGGTATTCATGACGCACAAAAACATTTAAATAACATTTGTAACGAAATTAATTGAATGCCATTTGGTTACGTTTTTACTTAGTCATTGTTTTCAAAATTAACAGTTTTGAGAATATTATGGAAAATATACTTGGGTTGCCAGCAAAAGAAGTTTTTGAAAGTTAGGAGCATAATATGCTCTAACTTACTTTGCTACATGTCCTCTCTAGTTAATTTATTTTCTCTGTGTTGCTGTACCCATGTACGTTGTTAAATATTTCGTAGCAAACTGAAAGTCTTCGTCATTGTTAGTTCGCACCGTCAGTTGATAAGGCAGTTATTAAGATTTGTTTATTTATTAAGATACTAGCAGCTGCTCGCGGTTTCATCCGCGTTAATTTCGGGAGATCCTGCGGGTATTCTGAGATAAAAGTAGTATACGTGTAGGTAGTATACAAAATTTAATGTGTCTCCCGCGTTAATTTCAGAGTTCCTGTGGGAATTCCGGGATAAAAAGTACCCTTTGCCCTTCTCTGTATTCTGTTCAGTCGCTTCGAGGATTAGCCCGGATAGATAGAAAAAGAAATAAAAAAATGGTTGTTTTAGTTTTTATTGTAAGTATGTATGCAAACAATCGACAGAAAAATATTGTATGTCGAAATTACAGACGGACGCCTCAATTTTATTTATTTTAAATGAAAAAATGCCTTTTATGTTTCTATTTCGCAAGTGGACAGTGTTGTTATCGCCTATATCCAGGGTAGGCTGCCTATGAGTGTTCAGGAAAAAAAAAATTAAATTTAGAACAGAACATAATATTATGCCTATTATTTATTAATGGCGGTTAAATTTGTGCGGTTTTCCTCACGGAAAAAGGTGTTAATTTAGTTTAGCAAAACCACGTAGGTAGTGTGAAATGTAAGTTCCTTTTTAACTGACTTCCAAAAAGGAGGAGGTTCTATGTTCGATTGTATGTATTTTTTTTTATTTTTTTTTTAAATAACAACATACCGATTTAATCCAAAAGACAAAAACACACGTTATATCATTATTGGTTTGTGCTACCACTAATCGGTATGAAGTCGGTGACAAGCCAAATATGGATGGGGTAGATGGGCTAAGTCGACTCCCGCCACCAGCTTTTTTTGAACAGGACAACCCAGTGGGTAGACACCAGCGGGCGGGCTTGTCACCGAATTCACACCGATTAGTGGTAGCACAAACCAATAATGATATTACTTACGTGTGTTTTTGTCTTTTGGATTAAATCGGTATGTTGTAATTTTTAGCTTTTTATTTTTAGATTTTTAGTTTTGTGTTTTTGGAAGTCGGTTTTATTATAACAAGGTCCGCACACTGACTGGGTGGCACATTAGAGAATTTTATTAACAGACTAAAGCCTCACACGTAACTGTAGTTACAATTATGTATATTTTCGAAGCTCTAACACACGTGATGTGATGTTCCATTCGAAATAGAATGAAAAGAAATATGGAATCGATTCCCCGCGGTTTCACCCGCGATAAGTTAAGAGTTCCCGGGGGAAATTCTGGGACAAAAAGTTTCCTATGTCCTTCTCTGTACTCCTGGCAACGTGTAGGTATGCAAAATTTCACGATGATCCGTTAAGACGTGAAAGCATAACAGACAGGCAGACAGACAGACAGAGTTACTTTTGTATTTATAACATTAGTAGGGATGAGATTTTTCCTGTCATTTAGCATGTTTTATTTCCTAGAATTCGATTCTTTTAAACCACACTGCGATGGCTCAATAATACTACAGCCTACAGGCTCTTATTATTCCAAATATATTATGTACCTATTATTATAAGAAAATTATTTTAAAAATCTGAGTGTACAGTTTTATTTTTTAATCAAACACTTTTCGCTATTTGTCATAGTTTCGGATATGGCCATCCAAGTCAAAACTTGAAAAAAATCAACATGTTTATTTTTTTTGCTGTTGAATAGATAATAATCTTACATCCGGTAAATAGATTTTAACTATTAGGATAAGACTGAATGTAAAGAAACAGTTTTTAATAATTTAAGTATGTACCTACCTATTATTTTTTTACAAAAAATTAAACTTTTAATTTCGTAATCAAACTAAAACCGCCACCAACGGGTCATTACCGGTAAGACATTGACTGACCTGTCAGATTGCCCAGCCAGATGTGCTGCAAACATTGTAAGTTGATAGTAGGGCATCGTTGGAGCTCTCCCCGCCTGGTAATTTGGCTCCAGATAACACGTTATCTACAGTGCTTCATCGTAGGTAGGTATCGTAGGTATTACGATATGCCAGCTACAGCAGAAACGACATCTCGACCGTATCGCAGACGGCTAGGTTTCGTAGCTCTCTCTCTCTGAAAATAGATATCGAAAAATTATTCATTGGTACTTTCGTATCTTATTTAAAACTAGTTGTGCCCCGCGGTTTCACCCGCGTTAATTTCAGAGTTCCCGCGGAAATTCCGGGATAAAAAGTACCCTATGTGTTAATCAGATGTATAAGCTATATCACTGTAAAGTTTCATTTAAATCCATCCAGTAGTTTTTGCGTGAAAGAGTAACAAACATCCATCCATCCATCCATACATACATACTAACAAACTTTCGCGTTTATAATATTAGTAGGATCTAGCTTTATAATATTATGAACTAGCTGTTCTCTGTGGTTTCAACCGTGTTTATTTCGGAGTTCACGAGGGAATTTCGTGATAAAAAGTACCCTATGTCCTTCTCTGTACCCCTTGCCAACGTGTATGCAAAATTTGAAGATGATCGGTTGAGTAGTTAGGGCGTGAAACCGTAACAAACAAACAAATAAACCACATTCGCTGTTATAATAAGTACAGGTCCTAAGGATGGTATCCGGTGAACAAAGAAACATGTAACTCGTACTTTGCGCTAGAACATGACCCAAATATAAATTGCACCCACTAGACCCATTGCGCTATATTTTTATATTTATTATAAAAAAAAATCGTGAAATGTCAGATATTTTTCTTCTAAAACTTCTTTAGGTTCTGTCTCCTGACGCTAGTTCAAGTTCAGTCAAAACTCGAAAGGTTAATCTGAATGAATATGAGAGTTTAAATTAATCAGCGCAAAACGAAATTACGTAAAACATTTTTATTTTAATATTTGAAATTTCCAAATATGTTAAAAGTTTTGTTTAGTTGTTGATCCTTTAAGAAATAGCGCGATCGGCCTTTAGGTATACCCGAACGAGTTTATTTAAAAGATCAATTTCAGGATGATCCTACAAACAGTTAAAAATTTGAAATAGGTTGTTTTGAGTTACTATTTTTATTGAATATTGACATTATCGCGCATTGTCCACGTAGGTAGATAATGTTCAAAAATGATTTATATATAATACTAGTTGTGCCCCGCGGTTTCACCCGCGTTAATTTCAGAGTTCCCGCGGGAATTCCAGGATAAAAAGTACCTTATGTGTTAATCTGATGTATAGGCAATATTATTGTAAAGTTTCATTTAAATCCATTCAGTAGTTTTTGGGTGACAGAGTAACAAACATCCATCCATCCATCCATCCATACATTCTAACAAACTTTCGCGTTTATAATATTATCATCCTTGCAAATACCTCGACAGCCGGCGTGTATCATTTATTTACAGCGATCGTTGCTGCATTTGCTTTGCAAGTCATTCGACCTTCGAAACTCGCCGTGTCTTGACAGAGGTCGGACAGAAATGTCTGCTGATAAAAAAATCATAATAATAATCTACATCACAACACACAGATCTACTTGATCCCACAGTAAGCTATTATTAGCTTGTGTCGTGGAAACCAAGCAAACGTGGTATATACTACATAGAATTACTTATATATTATACTATAGATATATAAACACACCCAGACTGGAAAATGGAACCCTGTATTCATCACACAAAGTCCACCCCCACCGGGAATCGAACCCGGAACCCCTTGATTAGCGGGTAGGCATGGTGACCTCTGCGCCAATCGGGTCGTCGATCATAGGTTACAACAATTTATTATTACCTAGTTGCATTTAAAATTTTATGACGGATGATATTTAAAGTTTAAACACTCCAGGATGATGTTTGTTTTTCTATTTACTTCTCTATCTAAAGTTATAAAAAAAGAAAGTAAAACAGTTTATTGGTCCCCATTTATAAGACTAATTATTTGCGTAATGAAAATTTGAGTTTAGTCTGAGTCTGTATGTTAAAATATGTATCGTTAATATAATTTACTAGCTGTCCCGCGCGGTTTCACCCGTGATAATTTCGGAGTTCCCACGGGAATTCCGGGCTACAATAATAGCCTATGACACTCACAAATAATGTGGCTTTCTATTGGTAAAAGAATTTGCAAAAGCGATTCAGTAGATCCAGAGCTTACCCCCTACAACGTGACAAACTCATAATTCACAAACTTTACCTGTTTTATAATATTAGTATAGTGATTTACGTTATATATTTAACACGTTCCAGTCCGGTAAGTAGTTCCCGTAGTTAGTTCCCGCGGGAATTCAGGGACAAAAGTACCCTATGTCCTTTTCTGTACCGCTGACAACGTTAATGAGAAATTTCATGATGATCGGTTGAGTAGTTAAGGCGTGAAAGCGTCTGCCATTTCTTAGTCTCCGAGAGAACGGCGAAAATCACTCGTATGAAACCGGGGGCTGTAGCTAGTTATTCTTATAGATACTAGTTGTTCCCTGTGGTTTTCAATCGCGTGAATTCCCCCTGTAACACATTAATCCTGGATACGAAGTATCCATTTATTTTATATCCGATTATTATTAGAATCACCTCTATAGTTCCAGAGATTACACTTCTACAAATAAATTACCCGAAAACCGTATCGAAATCGGTTTAGCCAAACGCGAGATAATCGTGCACAAACATACAAGTCCGAGAACCTCCTTTTTTAATTTAAGTCGGATAACAACCAACTTTTCTTTTGAATATATTGTGTTCAGAAACTACAATCATACCTTGACTTTCAGCGATTCGACTCCAACTGAGCGCGAGAGACAGACTGATAGTCTGGTCTCGTTCACTCTCTCAGTGGAATTTAACAATATTTTGACCCGTTGGCCTTTCTTTTGAATGGATGCACGTTTCAGAAGTTGCCTTACGGTTTCGAGGCCAATGCTGCAAATAAATTGCTCATATTAAAAATACGTCTCAAAACTTTTAGCATAATACTTAATAGATGTTTATTAATCAACCAGCCGTTCCCTGCGGTTTCACCCGCGGTAATTTCGGAGATTCCGCGGGAATCTCGGGACAAAAAGTACCTTATGTCCTTTTCTGAACCCTTGACAACGCGTATGCAAAATTTCGTTCGGTTGAGCCATTGAGGCGTGAAAGTGTAACAAACAAACAAACAAATAAACAAACTCATTTTCGAATTTGTAATAGTTAGTAAGGATTATAAGCGGGCTTTCTCAATAGCCAAATCCGGCTAATTGTGACTAGGTACTTATGTATTACAAGCTTATTGGCTATTGCCCAAGGTGAATTTCTACTGTAGTATTCCCTTGAGAATTCATATGTGATTTTTTTTTGTATTATGATTTCCGTGGAATGCGTGTGCTGAGAAAAGAATGGTAACCCGTTTTTTTGGCTCATAGAATGACTTTTATTCCAGTAAACTGAAGAGTTACCAAAGGAATTCCAAAAGTCCTTCGATTGCAACGGGGCGGCCAAGAGCCCATTACAAAAAACTTCTTATATGCAAATCTGCAATTTCGCGTTATGCGAGAGTGTTTAGACCAACGATCCCATCGATATTTTAGTGCCAATCCGCGTAAAATCCGTTTTATCCCACCGAAACTCGGCATCAAAAGCGTTTACTTCACGTACCTTTTCTATATGATCCCGATAACCAGACGCCGTCTATACAAACTCTAGGCCTTTGTTGATAGTCGTTCTCAATTTTCAGCTGTGCAAAATCCATTTTCAACCGTTTTGTGTCTAATGAAACGGTCTGGAGTTTCCAATGCTCTCATGCGACATTCAGCCCCCGTATACGAGGCTACGCGAGCGCTTGTACAAAGTATTTCCACTGGCAGACGGTATAATTTTTTCAATATTTCACAGCCTAAACGCCGTTTCCATCGATCCGTTTCATGCGGAGCCGTATTTTTCAACTACCTTGCTATGTTACACAACTGATGACTTTACCAAACGGTTTGACGTAAGACCGGTTGGCTTTGGCTCTATGGTTTTGAAAGTTCACATTTCAAAATTGTACAAAACGCCAAACTCCTTTGTGGTGGTATTTGTTTCTTTTGTTGAACCTTTTGTTGACGGATTCTCGACGGCCCGTGTCGAATTTTAAATCGAATAAGGTTAAATTAGATTAATTAAATAAGGATACATGGAAGGAATAAGTCAATTTGTCGTCTAAACTATCTATTACAATTATATAAAATGCTTTGTCCTGAATGACTGATGGATCAACGCACAGCCTAAACCGCTGATCGTAGAGACCTGAAACTTGGAGGGTTTGTTCTTTGTGGAAGTTTGTTTCTTGTATGATAGTGTCCGAGCATTATTATTATTAAGAAAATACATTTATTCGACTAATTTACCATTTTTTTTTAATAACTTTCTATTATGCGATAACAAATTTCGCATTTGTAGCCTCTCGCGTTGATAACGATGAAGATTGTGAGTGTAGTATCTTAATTCGTGTCGGTACGATAAGGCGGTATTTTTTTTCTGCGTCCTGGAAACGGCTTTGACCTTCCGATAACGGTGTCCGTCGCGTCGATTGAAAGCGCTTCGTTTTTACTCGTATTGTATTTGTATCATAGTGTGTCCGTGTGTCCGGTGCTAAGGAATGAATCGGTTTGCGTTCGCTTCGAGTCGTTTATAAGAGCTTTTCGCCCGAGCTTGCGTCATTTTTAGTTTTTTTTTTTGACTCCTGAGATGAATAAACTCTGAACGAGTATCGTTGTTTTTAATTTATCGGAACGGTCGTTGAGTTCTCTTAAAAAAGTCTGTATCTAGATCTAATTTAATAGAATAATTTCGCATCTGATCTTTCGTTTTACAAGCCTTTATAACTGATACTAGCTTAATTTTTTTTTTCATATTATAATATTATAATTTAGGTATATGATATTAAAAATGGATAGTTGGATTAAGTACTTTTCCCTCTATACTTTTTTCTGTTATCATTAGAAAAAAGCCGGGTATTGTTGGTGCCATTTCTAATCCGACCTGAACTTTCTGTACGTGTATTGTCATCGCAGCGCTCCATCAAGACACATACATCCTTAATATTATAAAGGAAAATGTTCCAAATGTTCACCACTAATGAGACCTGTGTTAACTATAGAATGAGACCTGTGTTAACTATAGTCTACTACATAGAGAGTAACTTTTAGTTACGAGACAAAAAAAATATTTTTTTTTCTACTTCACTATTTATTTAAATTCATTTTAATTGTGCGCAAGATTCATCGAAAACCCCGTGCAAGTTGGAGATAACACTAGTTTTATCCCTTTCGCTCTTAGAAATAATTTATACTGCCTGCATTTTTCAAAGTATATTTATTCCCTAGCAAGTAATGCATTTTTGCATTCGCCGAGGTCAAAACATGACTTTTCATTCAGTCACAAGTTTTTACTGACAGCATATTTTTGGTTGCGGTCTGGTTATAATGACTCAGTATTTAGTGGACTATAAGTAAAATACAAGTACAATATAGGTCTCGTTAGTGGTGGACATTTGGACCAAGCTCCATACATTTTTGGTTATTGTCCTTTGTAAATGAGTTTGTTTGTTACATTTTCAAGCCGTAACTACTGAACCGATTATCATAAAATTTTGCATACGCGGTGTCAGGGGTACGTAATAGGACATAGGTTACTTTATCCCGGAATTCCCGCG
Source organism: Zygaena filipendulae (assembly GCA_907165275.2). Taxonomy (NCBI): domain Eukaryota; kingdom Metazoa; phylum Arthropoda; class Insecta; order Lepidoptera; family Zygaenidae; genus Zygaena; species Zygaena filipendulae. The sequence continues at coordinate 4,282,858 of OU015677.1, read as the reverse complement.
GGGATTCCGAAAATAATGTGAGTGGAACGGCGCGCGGCGGGCCACAGCTAGTAGACATACCTATAATATCTTACTGCCTATGGATATTCCAACCGCGACAGGTATAGCTCAATATTAGTTGGCTGTCGCACCAAATCCACGGACCGGGAGTTCCTTATACCCCGGCGAAGTGTGTGGAGTTTTATGAATAATTCAATAGCAATCGTGCCGAACCGGCAAGCTCTACCCGGGACACGTTTCTAGACAGGGATCGAACCCGAAACTTCCACTTTTGGAATCTTAGCTAACTACAAAGTGTCAAAGTGGTAGTCTGCGATAGGCTAACCCTTTTTTTTCACCAAACTGTATAGGAAGAAGGATATAAAAAATAAATCAGAAAATGAGCTAAAATTGTGGTTGGGTAGTCTTCTTTTGTCGCCCCTTGTCAATTTTTGGTATGTATGTGGTTTGATTTTTTAATAATGTTGAATGAATGAATGTTTAATAGTGGTATGATTTTCTTAATAATATGACATTTTTGTTGAAATAAATTATTATTTTTATTTATTATAAAATGAAATTATATTGGGATTAAAATGCATTTTTTGTCTTAAACTTTATTGAAAAAATAAACGTTGTTTTTTTGGAGTAAATAACAAAATAAAATAAAAAAACGAACACACAGACAGATGTGAATAGCGACACGTTTTATACTCGTACCATTTACTGTCGTTTTATGACTTGGTTAGCTTTATCAAAATCCATTTTAAATTGTGTCACGGTAAAAACCCAAAGATTAATAATTTTGTAGAGATATACGCTGCAAATAAAAAAGTAAACAAACAAAAGACGAACACTGTAAGTATCGTTTACACGAGCGAGCGGTGCCAACCTGTCACTTAATTACATCAATTAACTGAATACATCTGTCCTCATTCTTACAGCACATGTTCGATGCACAGCAGGTCTCAATAGCAGCTGAAAAAGCACTTTGGAAGTTGTTGAATCCTAACTACACTTACTTACTTATTATAAAGTGAGTTTTTTTGTTAGGCTTTCACACCCTAACGACTCAACAAATCATGAAAATTTGCATATACGTTGTCAGGAGTACGGCGAAAGATATTGGGTAGTTTTTATCCTGGAATTTCCGCGGGAACTTCCAAATTAACGCGGGTGAAACCGCAGCGAACAGCAAGTGTTTCATAAAGTTAATAATAGGATGATAGGTAGGACGTAGTGAATTTCCACAATAGTCTAATGTAAAGTGTTTACGTACCTATTTTTGAAACGAACTACATATAGTCCATACTAGGTCAACTGAACGATCTCTCTAGATAGAAAGAAGGAAAATACGTTCATTCAAATAGATCAAAGCATTGTGCCGGCGAAGTGGTGACCCTGTTTTAAAGCACTTGTAATTTTAGGGTGTGCGTGGAGCTAATAAACGAAACAACTCGCATCCATCACTCATATTTTTGAGGGGGACTAATCTTTTCAAACTTGGTTATTTTTGAGAGTTTCCTTATTGTCAAAGTTATACCTTTTTGTGCATTTTACGGTTCAGTAAAGTTCAGTGGTTTAACTCGATCTTCACATATTTTATCGAAGTATGTAGGTATCTGTTTTGTATCTATTTTTAATTTTTATTTCCTACGTTGAAATAATTTTAAACTACTAGATATTATGCCTACTAGCGGTTCCCCGCGGTTTCACCCACCGCCATAATGGGGATGTGGACTGCTTTTGAAAATCATAATTCTAATTAGTCCGTCAGTTAGAAAATAAAAAAAGACAATAGACACACCTATTTTTTGCTTTTTCAAATAAATTAAAATATACAGAGATAAAGCGCATTAAAGTTTAGGGTGAGGGGGTCGTGACGTCACTAACCGCTACAACCGCCATACAAACTGTCAGAATAGTGACGTCACTTTTTTCAACTCAATATATCACCGTTATTTTTTGATTACGTAAAAAAAGAAAAAATACGTGTGCAATTTTTTTTAATAATCTACAAGACGGACTAAAAAATAAAAAATAGTCAACATGCCCATTGCGGAGTTCTCGCGGGAATTCTGGGATAAAAAGTACCCTATGTCCTTCTCTGTACCCCTGACGACGTGCATGCAAAATTTTATGATGATCCGTTGAGGCGTGAAAGCGTAACAAACAAACAAACTCACTTTCGCATTTATAATATTAGTAAGGAATTGTACTAATTTTGCTATGGTAACTGTTAGAAGTCTGTCGAATTGTTTTACTAGCTGTCCCGCGCGATTTCACCCGCGATAATTTCGGAGTGCCCGTAGGAACCCCGGATTACAATATAGCCTATGTTATTCAGGGATAATGTGGCTTTCTAATGGTGAAAGAATTTTTGAAATCGGTCCAGTAGTTTTTGAGTTGAATCGTAAAAAACAAACAAAAAATCAAATCTTTTCCTCATAATATTAGTATAGATAAATCGCGCTTTTAATCCCTCATAACTCTTTTGTAAACACACACGAACTATGACTATTTTAACGGCAAATAAAAAAACAATGTGTCAGTGTACGCGCTAAACTCCTTGTATGATTAAGTTACGTAACCAACAAAACGATAATAACAACTCATCGCAGAGAGAACAAGAGAACTCTACTTTTTCAAAGATAATAATAAAATTACTACAAATTTCCGGCCCAATATCCGGTCCGATATTGAAGCAATATTGATTTTACATTAGATTTCACATTTCGAACTCTACATTTTCTCTAATAAACCACCAACTATCTATTGATACAAAGAGATAGAGATATAATATTGTCTCGTAGTAGGTCTACCTAATTCCATTAAGGCGTTATTTATTTCCGTTCGCACACCATATACCTACGCGTGAAACAAATCAGTATAATTCGTAAAAAGCTATAGCCAGCACGATTGATGTATATTTCGTCGGCATCCATACTGATATCAAAGAATAGAGATAATATAAAGAAGCGACATTCTCCGCCTCCCACCAATTGCATATCTTCTCATACCCCGCGAATGCTACCTAAGTTCTTCTTCTTCTTCTTTAATAATGGCGTCTATAATTATAATAATATGCCAATGACAACATTTCTTAGTAATAAAAATCTCTTCATCTACTTCTTCAATTATGGCGAAACGCCAATGACAATGTTAGATTGTTCCCCAAGTTAAAACAAGGAAGTTTGACACATGCAGATTCTACATGTGACAATTGTCACTGACAGTTATCTGTCAACTGTCAGCTCGCTGTCAACCCTAAGATACGCATGCACGCACCACACGTCGTGTACATACTACATACAAGCCGGCCGTCTTTACTTTTGGGAAAATGTACTTGAATCAGTTCATTTCATTTGTATGGAGTGTCACTGGGTTGCTAATATTATAAATGTGAAAGTATGTGTGTGTCTGTTTCGTTTTCACGCCTTAACTACTCAACCGATCAACATTAAATTTTGCACACGCGTTGTCAGGGGTATAGAAATGGACATAGTGTTCTTTTATCTAGCAATTCCCGCGGAAATTCTAAATTTAAGGCGGGTGAAACCGCAGAGAGCAGCTAGTATGGTAATAAATAGGTAAATACGAATTATTAATCACAAAATATGAAACAATATGCTGTCGGATAGAGCTGGTTTATACATATAGGAGCTCGCAGTCACACAAGGGAACGGGTCTGCGCGATTCCCGGCCGTACGCTTGCTTCCTAGCCAAATATTACACTAAAGGCTTTTCGTAAGCTCATCTAGTAAGCTGTTCCCCGCTGTTTCACCCATGTTAATTTCGGAGGTACCGCGTGAATTCCGCGATAATAAGTACTCTATCACCTTTTCTGTACCCCTGATAGCGCATATTCTTTAATTATTATGATTGATAAAGAAATTACCTAAGCCGTGAAAGCGCGACAAACAAACTCTGTCTTTTATAATATTAGCACGTCTCGAGTAACACAGCTACCTATTAAAACAAATTGCCCCCTCTCCGTATCCAAATGTAGCGCGGGAAAACATCCAACCACGTTGCTAATCAGCCCCCCTAGTCAAATTGACATTCTACAATCGTTAACGCATAGAAAACTAGGTAACGAATCGTCATATCAATTGGTCAAAAATTAGATTATAGATTGTCAATTTAGCTGAAGGGGCAGGTCCTCAAGTTCTTATTTCGCTAACGTCAGAGTGGGTAAGGTCAACAGCAGCAATATGGAAACACTTTAGTCAGTTTTTTTTATTTATTTTTTGCTATAATAAGATTGAGTGTCAAAAATATTTGCGTATTTCTGCTGCCGACTGTAGGTACATTACATACATATTGCTGAGGCAAGGTAAAACGTCCCGGGTCGATGACCCCGAAACGTGTTGCGTAATACCATACAAAACGAATTTGGAGCCAACATTTTTCGTTTGGTCCGTGACTACCTATTTGTATGTGGAAATTGTTTCTTTCAAATACAATTTAGCCACTTCGTTCGGTGGTTTTCGAGACGGCTTTAAATAAGGTTTTTTTTGTGCAGTGTCGTTCAGTCGATGTACCTGACTAACTGTAAATGCCACTTCAGCTTCATCGCTGCAACGCTAAATATGTACGAGGCTGACAGAGATAGATAAATTTTATCAGTTACTAATCGTGTTCAATCCAATCAATGCTTATCAGAATTTTAAGAAGTGAATTTACGTCTGAAAGCTTTTTTACATCCAGTTTTCCTAACTTCGCCGAAAACCGATTTTATTTTAATAAAATTTTCTTTTACCAGTCTACAATTCTAGAATTTTCAATTTTACTACATCTTTGACTGCTCGCAGTAAAAGATTCAAAGAGAAATATCGTCTCTTTTAGTCTCTTAATGCAAACAAGTGACGGTCTCTTATTGCTTTACATTTGTCAAGGGCTCTCCACTTTAGATACAGAGCGACGGATGTTATTAACATTGGCCCGTGGTTCTTGTTTTTTTGGGCATCATCAATAGAACGTCTAATGAAACGTTACACTGAGATCCTTCCTTGATTCTTTGGAAATTAGAAAACTCCTAACCCATGGATGAAACTTCGAAATAAAATATTTTTGTTAATATTATTTTTATGACTCGACCTCTTACGGCATGGCATACTCGTACCCATACTCAATGGTAATGCTAGACTGCATTATTTTACTAGTCGATCCCCGACTCGTGTTAATTTTGGAGTTCCCGTGGGATTTCGGAGATTAAAACTTAAAAGTACCCTGTGCAACTCAGGAACCCTATGATTTTATATATTTGAGTATTGTCATGTATTGTGTAGTTGATGTATTTGTATAGTACATAGTATATATTTATTATGGTATATGATATGTATAGTATGATGTTGGAAATGCTTTACCCAACCACCCGTGTCTTTGTATTTTTGTTTGTCCTTTCGCATAATTGGTTGTCTGGAAGAGATCGCAACTATGCGATAAGACCGCCATTTGCTTTCTCCTTTTTCTTTAGGTACTGTATCATTGTTATTTTATGTGCAATAAAGGAATAAATAAATAAATAAATAAATAAACAGGGTTATAGCCTATTGATTCCCAAAGTGGTCCAGATGGACCCCCAGGGGTCCACGAGAGCCCGACAGGGGTCTAAGCTTGCGTGGAAAAAAAATGGGGGTCCACAACTGTTGGATGAAGACGCTTTTAGACTGGCCTTATGACATCCACTCACAGCATAATCAAAGCAATATAAATTCTCACCTTTTTCTGGAAAACTTTTAACTCATAGTTAATTGAAAAATAGCCACAACACAGATTGCCATAGACATATACTTTTTCCGGGTTTCGGAAGTAAGTTAGTAAATGTAATAGTTGCAGGGGGTCCACCAGATCCAGCAAAATGTTTAAAGTGGTCTATGAGAAAAAAAAGTATGGGAAACTCTGCTGTAGCCTACTATGTGTGAGTGAATTTTTAAAATCGGTCAAGTAATTTTCGAGTTTTTTCATTACAAACAAACAAACATACAAAAAAAGTCAAATCTTTTCTCTTATAAATTAGTGTAGATATAGGTATATCTAACTATATGAGTGTTAATTACTATAATATGAATTAATTATTTACATTATCACACTGCATCTATAAAAACTCAATACTAACAAGAAAAAGAAGGTTAGGTTATGTCACCGAGCATTTCTTTGGTCGGCCAAAAAACATCGCTATACAACCGAGTTAGTTATAATTATGTTAAACGACAATTAGCTCGATGACTCGTGACTACGCCTTTATAATATGTCAAGTGTCCATTAATGCGATAATTAGCGGCGTTCGACCTCAATGTGGTAAATCCCTTCAACGGGGATTGACCGTAAAATTCCCTTTTGTGTTACAAGTTTTCTAGTCCACTTGATCTAGAAAACTTAAGGCTTTTGCATTGTTAAATCAGTCAGTAAGAAGTCAGCGTTTTTAGTCAGGTTGACATTCAAAACTTAGTTTGAAAAAAGTTTTGACTGACAGACCAAGTGACGTGATGATTCGTTACAGAAGTTATTATGGGTTAACCTCAGAAGAATAACTAAGGGGTTAAACAAACCCCGCATGCCATGTAGGTAGGGTTGCCACCTTTTTTGGAAAAAATATAGTATTTTTCCGGAAAAAGATGCAAAAATATAGTACTTTTGTAAAATGCAGGAAAAAAAATAGTACATACTACATAATTATTTTCATCATGTATCGGGCAGCATTCATCTAAAAATTATTGCCAGTTTGACAATTGACGTTTTGCTGCCGCATAGGTATGCGTTTCGTTCTGAAATTCCCCGTGCTGCGTTAGGGGTGCGTGCCAGACCAGTCACAGTTGAATTAGATATAAAAATATAGTATTTTTCGTACTATATTATTTTTCTAAAATATATAGTACAATTGACTGCAATATAGTACGATACTATATAATATAGTACGGGTGGCAACCCTACATGTAGGTCTAATCTATCTATATATATAAAAGGTTACTGGCTAAACATGGATTCTCGAAAACTATTATGTATATACTTTATAATATGAAGCTGAAATTTGGCAGGTCAGATAAGAACGGATTCTTTTCTCCCAAATGAACGCGGGTATTTTATAGTCCTACTAATATTATAAATGTGAAAGTGGATGTTTGGATGTTTGTTACTCAATCACGCAAAAATGGCTGAACGGATTTAGATGAAATTTGGCATGCACGTTGTCAGGGGTACAGAAATGGACATAGGGTACTTTTTATCCCGGAATTCCCGCAGGAACTTCGAAATTACCGCGGGTGAAACCGCGGGGCACAGCTAGTATATTATATATATTTTAATAATATCTGCAGATAACATCTAACTTTCGTCAAGTAATAAAAAACGAGATGATGTACAATATCGAACCCTGTATCCAAAAATGAGTTCACATTGTTCCTTACAAGAATCGAGCAACCATAAACAATTACTTATAATTAGTAATTACATAATTATTAAATTATTCCGCTACCCACCTGTGGGAAGGTACTATAATATTCTTCGCACGAATACGTAAAATGATGTCATGTCATAGTTTCAATAAATAAAAAAAAAATCCCAAATCAAAAAGCACTTTCGGGTTTTCCTGTATTCTCCGAATTTCCGGCAAACTTTTCCAATTTTTCTCTCCCTGAAAACTTTATTCGGACTATGAAAAACATTAAAAACAATATTACAAATTAGTCCCGCTGTTTTCGACTGATTTACAGTAATAGTAATGTTGGCTGCTGAGTTTTACGGCGCTGAGGCTTTAACCTGTTGATTGAATAGTTTTCAAGCGTTCAAAATTAAATGTAACCAATTGAAATTGTAGACTTTTCACAATCACTTTCATAACACAAAGTCAAAACACCAATTAATCATTTATTTTCACACTAGCCGTGCCCCGCGGTTCCACCCGCATCCGTTCACCCCACAAACGTTTTTATATGACAACCTTTTTTCCTGACATCCGATTTAAATGAAACAAAGCCTATATTATGTAGCTCCAGATTAAGTTTAATCTACATGTGAAAACCGCGTAACAATCCGCTCTGTTGATTCGGAGATTATTGCGAACAGACAGATAGACAGAAAAGAATTTTAAAAACTTTTTTTTGTGGTTGGTTACTCTTGTATCGACCCCTGTCAATTTTTATAAAATATTCAATGTACAGAATCAGGATTCTACTATTTTATTATACTAAGATATATATGTAATTTGTATAAGAAATATTACATAATCACTTTTGCGAAAAAAAAAGTTTAAACCTATTTACAATACTTATCTATTTTGTGGGTATAACTTTTCAAACTTACAGATATGTTGGCCATTGGGTTTCCTTTTTTAATTGGGTATTTTGCAAGGTTTATGTAACTAACAGTTTATTTCCTCGGAACTTTAGGAGCTCCCGAGTGTAGTCTCTAGAGCGACTGGGTATTTACTCAACCTACATCTTGCATCTGTATAATTCCTGTGGATTCCAGTTGTATGACACTACAACCCAAAGGAAATTGAGGCTGGAATTGAAAAAGGAAGGAAGTTCGTTGTATCTAGACACGCGGGCGCGTGTCGAGCCGAAGTTCTCAAACTGACAGAACTGGCGAGCCGCACCGTGTGTAATATTACACGAACCATTTGGAGCCACTTTTCACCCCCCCATAATTCAAAAACTATTTAACATAAACATGTCAAATTTGGCTCATGTATTAAGACTCGCAAGATAAACATGTGCTCCAAATTTCATAAGCACACCTCATACGGGCTTTTAGATATTAACGTCCAAAAATCGTGATTTTTATCACTGACTGACCTATAGACCAAAATTATAACCGACTTCCAGATGACCTAGGAACTTGATATTTGGCATCAAGGTAGACTTTTAGGCGTAAACAAAGGGAAAAATCTGAAAACTGGAAAAACTTAAAAAAAAATTATAATTATCAATAATTTAAGTTTTTAGATTTTTCCAATCAAGAAGGTAATATAACAAAGTTAAGTATTTTAGTATGCAACTGGCTAATCAGAATTTTTAAATATTCTTAATGATGTATTTTACGTCACTCCATTAAACTGAGTCAAACATTGACAATTAATACTTTCGTTATCAGCACGAATTTTTCTATGGTTTATACGTATAAAACTAGCTATTCTCAAGTTAAAAGTATCTTATTTCTCATAGAACTCGGCTAGTTTTCACATTAAAGTTATCTTTAGCTAGTCAAATTATGTATCTTTTTTATATTATTGTATTATGAGCAAATTACTGTTTTTATACTGTAAGGTCAATAGATCTCACCCCTTCAATATTTAGTTTGCTGGTAAAAACAAGCCAATATCAAAAATATTTATACTATAGTTTTTAGCCAAATATAAGATAACTGGTGTGTGAAAACTAGCCAAGTTCTATGCTCCTTTGAATATATTTCAGGATTATCTACAGAACTTGGCACCTATTTAGATATCAATTCTTTTGTCGGCGAAGTCGACAACTAAGCACTAACTTCGGCTTCCACTTTCACATTTATGTTTTTGATGGGATTTTAACTACTACCTGCACACATCCTAATATATGTAGAATGTTGTGAGGTTCGGAGTAGTATTAGTCTTCGGCTAGCTCAAATAAAAATAATAAAATGGTAAAATAATTTATTTGATATTAATAATATAATAATATTTTAGATGTTCATTGTATCGAATCTGAAATTGGAGTCCGTAAAAAATGCATAATAAAATACAACGTCAGAATATAAAAAATATTTGAAATTCATAAAAAGAATATCAATAGAATATAAAAAGGAACTATGTTTTAAAAATAAAACGTAATACAAATGAGGCAGGATATCGTAACGAGTGGCATACGGCCGCATCGTTACAATGTCTTTGTCCTAATACATTATAAATGCGAATGTTAGTTTGTTCTGCTCTCATGCCTTAACTTTTTATTAGACGGATCATCAGGAAATTTTCCGTACACGTCGTCTGGAGTAGACAAAAGGAGACAGGGTACTTTTTAATCCGGAGTTCCCGCGGGAACTTCGAAATTATTGTGGGCGAAACCGTGGCGAGTTAGTCTAACATAAATAAGAAGATAAAGTTTCGTTATACAATTCTAGAAGGAAATAGAAATAGTAAACGAAACATACACCTTGACCTACGAACACAAAATATGATATGACCACGGGCCAAAGTCAGGCGACTGGGACTGGCAGAAATAAAAAAAAGGATAGCTCTATTTCTGTAAGTTTTTTATTTAGGAACCTGTCTTCAAGAGAGAGTGACGTAACAAACGACCGACCGCACAATAATAGATGCGAAGGTTCCACGAAAATCTGTTATTCAAGATTATAATTATGTAGGTATGTAGCTGTGAGACAGTCGCGGGAAAATTCGATCAAACAAGCAACACTTTCGAATTTATAATGATGTGTGTTTAGTACATACAGTGTATAAAGTACTAGCTGTGCCCCGCGGTTTCACCTGCGTGAATTGCGGGATTCCCGCAGGAACTATTTTTTTCTAAAATAAAGGAGCTCAAGTTACTCCTTACAACATCAGCTATCTGCCCGTGAAAGACCCGTTAAAATCGGTCCAGCCGTTTCAGAGGTTAGCCGGAACAAACAAACAGACTGACAGAGTAAAATTAAAAAAATTGATTTTTTAATGTAACTACCGCATACTTTCATATGCATTTAGTGAAAAGATGTTAATTTGGAATTACAAACAGACACTTTAATTTTATTTATAAGTTCAGATTTTACTAAAAAAAAAGAACAAAGTATAATAATAATAATCTACTTCACAACACCACACAGTATTTATGTATTAGTTGGTTTTTCCCGCGGCTTCGCTCGCTCGTTAATATAGAATTTTGTCAATCAGTTTTCTATCCCTCAGCAATATTTTTTTTATGGATGAAATGTTCGTTTTTCTACACCTGACAACTTGTATGCGAAATTTCCAGATGATTGATTGAATAAAGGCATGAAAGCGCATAAGCGTAACAAACTCACATTCGCATTTATAATAATAGGATACGTTTAAAAGTTGTCCGGTAACCATAGTTACAAGCTCCGCTTAGTTTGGGATCTGGTAGTGCTGAGCGTTATTAACTACCAACCATTATAACCAACTAGCTGTCCCGCGCGGTTTCTCCCGCGATAATTTCGGAGATCCCGCGGGAATTCCGGATTAAAATATAGCCTATGTCACTCAGGAATAATGTAGTTTTCTAATGGTGAAATAATTTTTGAAATAGGTCCAGTAATTTTTGAGTTAAATCGTAACAAACAAAAAACAAAGCTTTCTTCTTTATAATATTAGTATTACAAGTCCCTGCTCCCACAGATAACATAATGCTCTGCCACATTCCATGGTATCCGTCACATAATACCACGGCATCGGCATTGCGAGCTCGGCCGAGCGCGGCGCGGCGGCGGAGCTGTTTCGTCTGTGGTATTTGCCAAGCAAAAAACCTATAATCCAGTTTTGTCTTTCTGTAAAAAAAGAAAGTTTTTTGAAAGTTTTTTGTGTTTCTGTATCTGATAATACGCGAACACGATTCAGCCAGTCTGTACATTTGCATAGCTATGCCCCACGGTTTCAACCGCGTTAATCTCGGAGTTCCCACGGGAATTCCGGAATAAAAAGTAACTTAAGTTCTTTTCTGCACACCTGAAAGTGTCAGGTGCAATATTTCATGATAATTGGTTGAGTAGTTACGGCGTGATAGCATAACAAACAAACCCTCATTTACCTATAATAACATTCAAGTTTAATTGTTTTTCCCACAAGTTTGGATTTCAAAGTAACTTATCTGATAGTGAGGCAAACACGCTAGCTAATTAAGGCGCGATTTATCTGAAAGCGTTATGGGGTCCCTCTCAAAATTATGTATTCCATTTGTAAACTGTATAAACCCCTCATAAATCCAAAGCAAAGCTAGGCCTGAGTAACGGGTTATCCTTTAAATTAAAGAGCTCCGTCCGTACCTACAGTAAGTACAGTCAGCATCAGAGAGATGTAAACATTTGTGTCACTTGTTGAACTTTATTACTATTGCAATAAGATTCAGCGAATGTAAAAAGTGATAACATATTTCTGATGCTTATTGACTACTACACGTGTTTTCGCGGGTTTTTTTTCTTTTGCCACTCCGAAACACGCAACGCATCGTGCTTATGCTGTGTTTGAATAAGCGCGAGTACTCCCGCCTGGCGCTGAGTCACCACGAAAACAGACCTACAGTCCCCGCGATAGCGTGTTATTTGCATTAGAAAACTACTAAAAGACTAAATTGGTGATATGATTGTCACTAATGGGAACTATAGCCTGCCTACCTGATGAAGGAATACCGGAGAGTCTGAAACCGTTTCCGAAGATAAACCTAGAGTACCTAAGCAGCTGTAAATTTTGTTTTGGTAATATGTCTCACGAAACTATATATTCAATTGGTGCTATAGGATAATAAGTTTTAGTAGGTACGTATATCAAAGGCTGTGGTCCATATTCCATATATGACTCAGGCCACAGCGCGATTGTGCGTCGCGGTTAAACAGTCTTAATTATAAGTAATCTTAAATCGATTTTTTTTCTATTATAATTTCGACTTCACAGTTCACATACAGTGTGCATGGTCGAAATTTCAACGGACAAAAATCCGTTTCGATTAAGGTTAAAATAACACTAATACTTACTAAACTATTCACTATGACCTAAACATTCCTTGCCCATAAAGCGCGTCCCAAAAACACAACCCCAAACGCTCTAGTCGAGAATCTTAACGCGACTTGTTATGGTCAGAGTGAATAAGCGTCCTGTTTAAAAAAAATGCTCTACCCAGTGCGACGATGGTAATCAACGAGATTAGAAGACTGAAATTTATCTGTTGACTTAACGTTCTATTGGAAAGCAATTAATATTGCTTTTTGTTTAATAAAATGCCGCGATTTAGAAGTTAAATGAATTTGAGTAAGACAAAGTAGGATATATCTATGTAGATCACAGCCTAAATACTTTAAGCTGTGCTTTCAGTGAGCATTTTAGTATAATCGGTTTCTCTGAAACGGGTTTAATTGAAATTGTATCATATAATATTTAGACATTTATGGTCTTGCTAAGTCTTCGTAAGTCTGTTAATAACGGCTTAAGATAGGAGGAGGTTCTCAATTCGACCGTATATATTCCCTCAAAATGTTTTTTAAGACACAATGTCATGTCATGTATAGTGTATTGTTATTGTAGCTAAAATCAAAATATAACCCGCGGGAAGTTCTCTTTATTAGTTTTGTATAAACTTATACAATTGGTCGATGCAGACTAATTCAGAGGCGAAGTAGCTGTCCAGGGTGGGAAATGAGGGAGGGTTTCGAATTACGTATTATCAAAAATAACAGGCTTTGGGTTCTAAATATTACTTCATCCTAAGTAAAGAAAGATTAAATAAGGATACGAGATGAGAAAAAAATACTCCAATAAAGATTGCACAAATTTGGAGCCTCGATTCTTCAGGTTTTAAGTGATATTTACGGGACACTTTAAGAGGGTCGGGAACCTCGCTTTTTTATTTTGTATCATAAATACATAGTGTAAAACAAAGTCGCATATTGCGTCTGGCTGTCTGCTTTTTCTCTAGTAGATGCAACGCATTTTGATACGGTTTTCACTAAAACTTACAGAATTTCTGCCGAAAGATTTATATGTATGTTAAATAATAGAGAGTTCTCGAGGGAATCCCTAGGGAATGACAAGGGAACGGCTTATAAATAAAAAGCTAAGTAAGCTATGGTGAGCTGCTGAGTGCTTGCCATTTTGTTGCTACCTTTGTTAATCTTCATAGAAGACACACTTTTGTATCTATTTTTTGCTATTAAATAAACTTCAATCTATTCTATTATTTATTATAATATCTATCTATGTGAAATTCTCATTAAATATAACCACAGCGATCCACCTCGAATGCGTCGTAATAAAGGCTGCGATGACGAAATGTCGCCAACAGACAACGTATTTGTGTGCAGTCGACAAATCTTGGTGAAACATCGCAACTCAGCTCTAGGTCGGTCGTTCCGATTTTATCGATAATATTTATATTGCAGCTCTGTCGTCACTGCGTTATCAATTTCTAGTTATTAATGATCAGCGGAAATGATAAAAAGATACGAAGTACTTTTTATACATACCTACATACATATGAGTATACGCCTTAGGAAGTAAACGCCTTTTTTTTTATTACATTTATTTATTAATTCAATTTCAAAACGTTATCGTCATGCGTCGCTTAGATAATACAATCAAATTGGATAATTTTTAAAGCTGTAGGCTGCAATTCAATATCAATGTCAACAGCAGTGCCCTGATATGCACGACCACATGCACGACACGATGACACTAAACTAAAATAGGGATTATAATATTCATATTTATTTATTTGACAAGTTTTATTAAATGACATTTAAAAAACAAATAAAAGTAGATGTATAGGTAATTAAATACTTAGTTACACAGTTTAAAAAAATAGCAATTATGTAAATAACGATGAAATTAACATCGACGAAATTAACATCTGCAACACCATAGGGCATGGTGCAGGTGCAGGTGCGTTGCTGACCTGGAATGGGAATGGGAACTAGCTTTCAAGTGAGGCTGCCAGAACACACCGTTAAGTGCTTGGCGACAGTTTTAAACTTGAAGGTGGTAGCTAGCCAGCCGGGCGCTAGAAAGTGTCCTACTACCATGCTTTGGTTACCTACCTCAAGATGTTTTCCTTCACCGACATCTCAAGTTTATTGTTAGGGTTTGAATCTAGGTCCGTTTTCCAAAAGGTTACTCAAGTCATGAATGTAATTTTAAAAGTAATTTCAAGTAAAGCTTTAATTTTAGAAGCTTACTTGAAACGAGATTCATCAACCAACAATCATGAGTATTTCCTTATTCTAGAACGATACTTGAGTACTAATCTATACTCAAGCAAAGATTGATTGATCTTGATTGATCTTTGTTTACGTGAATCCTGTCAAGGCCACTCTTGAGAATAGATTTATCGAGGTTGTTATCAATTTTTGGCAATATGGACATTTTCGAGGATATCGATTATTATGAAAATTATTTAATTTGGGCTGGATATAGATAGTCCTACCTATAGCTAATAGCTATTGTTTTGAATGCAGTTTTGTATTAATGTGGTAATTGCCACTTATTCGATAATCTAATTATACATTCTAGTCAAAGCAATAGACAATAAAAAATAATAAAATAAAATTAAAATTGTTTTTATGTTAATCATAGAATGAACAAAGATGATATTATAATCATTAATTCATTACGTCTTAGGTAGGTACATAAAATTGGTTAAAATCACAAGACACTATTATTCCTGGCGGTTAAAACTGTGTGGAACGGAATATTGTATCAATCTAGCTCAAATAACAATGACAACAGACTTGTACCAATCAGAGTTCAAAATCTCTACTCAAGACTAGTTTCAAGTGTTTAAAACGCATTTAAAACGCATTCTATAAATAATAAGATGTACGCTGGAGTTATGATCAGAGCTTAAAACTAATCTTATGTGAAACCATAGAGTACTTTTTAATATCTGAAACGTGATCTGAGTCACCTCCTGGAGTACGGACGGCGCGGCGTTAGATCCGAACGCAGCTATCGTCGTTGTAAAATGTAAAATGTGTAAAATATGTATGTAAAATAAATTGGTTCTTAAAAGCCTCAGAAATCATGAAGGAGTTAGACTTGAAATTCCGATTGAAGTCAAACAACGGTTAAATGTGCGGTATTTCTACAGAGAAAATATTAATATACGAGTATTAACAACAGAGGCAATTTAGGCGGAGCAGGCGCGCAACGGTTGCAAAGGAAGTTACGGCAAATGCTCCAACTTTCCCAGAACTTCCTTTGTTGGTATCCCAAGAATATTTCCACGATGATATTATTACCTTATTATTTCGAAAACTGACTTACTAATGGGCATGATGACAAGGTAGGACCTAAAAATTTTAACAAAAAAATAAAAACTGACTTCCAAAAACAAAAAACTAAACAGCTAAAAATAACAACATACCGATTTTATTCAAAAGACATAAATACACGTAATATTATTATTGGTTTGTGCTACCACTGATCGGTTTAAATTCGGTGCCAAGCCCGCTTGTGTCTGCTCACTTGGGTTGCTCTGCTCACGACGGGCTCCTGGCGGGAGTGGACTTAGCCCATCTACACATCTACTCCATATTTGGCTTGTCACCGACTTCAAACCAATCAGTGGTAGCACAAACCAATAATAACATTACGTGTATTTATGTATTTTGAATTAAATCGGTATTTTGTTATTTTTAGCGTTTATTTCTCCCTTTTCAGTGGGTTGGTTTGTAATTTATCTAAGTTACAAAAGCCTAATGTCAACTGCTCATCACCTTTTACAAAATATTGCTTTTCCCGATGTAGGGACGTTAATTTTTGAGGAGTTCTCCTGGTACATTACCATCAGTTCCACTTCAACATATACATATGTGACGAGCATAAATTGTTTAGAAAACAAATTAAAGTCAACGAATTGGAACCTGTGAAATACCTATTATTGAGTAGCTTCGATGACCATCTGTGGTTCACTCAGAGAGATATCTCGCTACACCCGCTTGGGTGAACCCGTCATGTTATTTAGTGATTTTTATTTGAACCACCTCCCCCCCTCTTTCGAGCCTGACGCGATTTTTAGACCACCCTAACTAAACCGAGTTGATGCCCCCAATTCTATCTGTTGTGTGGTTACTTCACTCCTAGGTCTAAGTGGGGACTTGGTGGCTAAATACATACATACTTCTAAGGTGGTTTGTCGATCGCTTCGCAGGAACACCACCTCCAGAGGGCGATATGCACGGGGCTCATCATACCCACTCCCGAGGTGTTCACCGTCAGCGACCTCAACTTCTACGAGAGATGCTACCCGCCCGACTACAAGATGCCCAAGCAACACATACACATGCAACGTGAGTTTTGAACACGCTTGTTTTGAACTATTCTTTGGGCACGTTGCGTTGGTCACATTCGGGACGGGGAATAAGCATTGCACTCGCGGGACCGTCACGCTCAGATCCATATACATATTATACAGATGTGTGTGTGTAAATAATGTTTACAAGTTATTAAAACTGAGCAAGTGTAATTTTTGACTACTAGATGACTTGATAAAGTTAATTTCGACTAATTAACACTATGATCAATCATTTTATTACATTACTAGCTGTCCCCCGCGATTTCATCCGCGGTAATTTCGGAGTTCCCGCGGAGGTTTCGGGAAAAAAGTACTCTATGTCCTTCAGTTCCCGAGGGAATTCCGGGATAAAAACTATCCGATCTTTTAGGTTGGACCATTTTATGAATGGTTACAAAATTTTATCAAAATCCGTTCTGTAGTTTCGGAGTCCATCGCGGACAAACAACGTGACACGTGATTTATATATATTAGACTAGCTGTCCCCCGCGATTTCATCCGCGGTAATTTCGGAGTTCCCGCGGTGGTTGCGGGAAAAAAGTACACTATGTCCTTCAGTTCCCGAGGGAATTCCGGGATAAAAACTATCCTATCTTTTAAGTTGAACCATATTATAAATGGTTGCAAAATTTTATCAAAATCCGTTCAGTAGTTTCGGAGTCCATCGCGGACAAACAACGTGACACGTGATTTATATATATTAGATAATAACAATATTTATCATTTTGGATACTAAAGCCTGTATTTTAACTCTCCAGTGCTCCACAAAGATAATATGTTGGTATAATATTCGCAAGTGAAAACGTTTTTAGGTACAACTCTCATATACATAATATACATATATAAATTGCCGCGATTCTCTTCTTTTATGTACCCACAAAGCAGCGAACTCTAGAAATACATACATGTGCATAGTTATTCCCTACTGACTCCAATTATTCGGGGGAGGCCTAATATGTCCAGCAGTCAACGTCTTTCGGCTGACATGATGATGACTGACTAGTGACTGTAGATTGCTTTTCCACCCGCGTTAGGTTCGGGAGCATCCGCGGGACCAGACCAGCTAGATCCTACATCTGGCACTCTCTCTCCTTAAGGATACAAGCAAAATATTTAACCTTCATTATGCACCCAGTACACACGCTGTAGGAAATGTACCGCTCGCTCGCTTGCGCGCCCCCGTCGCGTCGTGATTGCATTTTGCCCTACCTTCTAGGGTGTCCTATTCTCAATGAAACAGGCAATTTTCATCGTGTTTCGTATGAAACGAAACCGCTCGCAACAAAATTTCGGCTGTTATTTACAAGCGTTAATTTAGCGCTTGTTCTCCATACACTATAGTGTCTTTTCAATAGAATAAATCAACCAAATGGGTAACTAGTAGGGAATGCCCCAAGGCATTAAGTTCGTCGTTTGTACTTTGTGCAATCGATATAAGGTAATGTCTGGTACCTATTACTAAACTGGTTCTGAAAAATATTATTATTAAAGCAATTCGCAAATTGTGCATATTTATTAAGTTTTTGCTATTAGGGATATTCCCAGCGTTATTTAAAACTAGGTGTTGCCTGCGATTTCACCTACTTTATACTATGTTCTGGAGTATTAAGACGTGCAAAGGTAACAGCTCAGAGTAATAATATTATACATATATTACGTACTAGTAACAGTAACAGACAGACAGTAACTTTCGTATTTTTATTATTTTTTTTAATTTTTTGTGTAATAAATAGGTAGCATAAATAATTATGGATATTAAAAAAAAATTCTAATCGCTTATTTCATAAATGCTCTAATATAAGAAGTTCATTACGAGATGTAGGTACGTATGTATTTTTGCGAAGTGCACTTTCTGTTCGTACTTCGTGACTAGTAGTCACGAAGTACGTATCTTCGACTACGTATCTTCGAAGAGTGACTTGAATACGCTCCCGGAGTCTAAGTTGTAATCTCCTCGGCGATAATATTTCGTTAGTCACTTTACAGTAGGTTCGCTTCTATGCAACACGCCTTCCAGCGTCTGCACGTGGAAATTGTTGCTTGACTTTGAACGCGTATTGTTAGTCATCTTATGTCTAGTTGTATATTATCTTGGTACACTTTATTTATAGTTAAACTGCAGCACACTTGAAGTATTGGAAATTAAAAAGGGGAGAGGCATGGGGAACCCGTTTCGATATTTATGAAAAAAAAAAACATTCTATATGTTTTTAGGTCTGTTTTTTCGCGAACAAAGAGAAGGGGTTGTTATTGCAAAAACATATTCTCTTTGTTATTATTATGTTGGTTTCCACAACACAAGCTTATAGCTTAGTGTGGGATCGAGTAGACCTGTGCGTTGTGAAGTGGATTATTATTTTTATTAAGTATTAATACTTATGGCTTATAATATTTGCATATTCTCCTATAGATTTTTTTTTTAAATGAAACCAGTTGATTCCCCCACGGCTTCACTCGCGTTGATTTCGTAGTTCCCGTGGGAATTCCGGGATAAAAACTACTTTATGACACTTAGGATCAAGTAACTTGTAATAAGTGAAAGAATTTATTTAAATCGGTTCAGTAGTTTTTGAGTTCATCCATTACAAACAAGCAATCATACACCAAATCGAATCTTTTTATAATATTAGTAGTTATTAAATGATTTTTTTCGTATAGCTGACGCTGTTTTGGCCTTATTACAGCGGCCTTTAATACCTCCAAATTCATCTCCGAATACTTTTTTGCGATGTTCAACATCGACAAAACCCGAGACCGCCATGTGTCGATGCCATATGCCAAGTACGGTCGCATCATGGAGGGTGGGCGGTGTAGAGCTGTTTTTACCTTTTACAACAGACACCGGATGTGTGGTCGGCCGGCCGGTCGGTCGGTCGGTCGCAATGTGCTCGCTTCGCCTTGCGGCGGCGGCCTGCGGCGCGGTTGGCTGGCTCAGACTCGCTCCTCCACGGTCGCGAGCTCTGTGTAGGTGTGCGTTTCAATCTCAAGTTGATTCAGGGCTCTTATTCACTGTTACCTTAATCATAGATAACGCGCCACAAAAATCAAAAGAGTTTCACTTTGAAATAATAATTTATAACGTCTTATGAAATAGAATATTATTTATTTATTTATTGCACATCCATTAAGTAACAAAAGGTGTTAAAATAGTTAGTAAACAGTTCTTTATGGACCCTGTTTATAGGGTACAGCACAAAACAATTCAAATTTATACATACGTATTTATATATACATACGTATATTATATAATATTGTGAAGTGGATTAAAAAATAAAAATAAAAATATTATAATCGAAATATTAGACATAAACCGTTAGTCACTACATATTATAAAACGAAGTCCTCCGCCGCATTTGTCTGTCTGTGCGCGATAAACTCAAAGACTACTGAAAAAATTTGCATGCAGTTTTCACCAATAGATAAAGTGATTCAAGCGAAAGGTTAGGTATTAAATTGAAGCACAAAAACAATCGAAGTGCGCGTGAAACGACGCAAAATTATGTTCACGCCGAGAGACATAGTAAGATGGTTCCACCACCCAGGAAATATCACCACTCTGCGTGCACCGAATCCGGTTCTGTGCCCATTAATTCAATGATTAACAGTCATCGCCCGTCTCACATAAACATACTATCTGAATGTAACCATAGATTTAGTCACAATATTGTTAATGAAAAAAAAAAAAAACGCACCCCTGTTTTAAAGAAAAGGCAAACGTTTCAACATTATTAGAGTAAAACCTTGTGGCGATATTTACCACAAACGAATGTAGCTTTTAAACCTACCGTGCATAAGGTTTCTAATTGACGTACGGAGGAGAGTCGAAGTTTAAATATGGTTTCATAAAAGAAACTGACTCTTATATCTACTCAGTCTAAAGGTTATATTGCAGTGTCAGTTCACTGCTCCAGTGAAATCAATTATTATGTGAGCGCGTCGCGGTTGTGAGGGAAATTAAAATGGGTGGAAACTATTTTTATTTTAAGCGTACACTTGAATTCCAACAAGTGTTAAAGCGGTAAATTAAATTTCGTTTCATTTTATCTATATGCACTAGCTGTGCCCGCGGTTTCACCCGTGTGGTTTTTGGAATTCACGCAGGAACTCCAATTTTCTTTAATATCTTTCTGACCACAGAAAAAAATTTGAAATGGGTTAGTAATTTTGGAGTTTTTTCGAAAGGAAAATTAGACCTTTCCGTTAATTTGCTATTAGGTACTTCCCAGAATTTGATCCTTTTATAACAACGCTATCGAACGACGCAATGATATTATAGTGTCTTTTCTTTGAAAATCAGCAGCTTTGAACCTGTCTAACAAAATTAGCAGCTTTGAACCTGTCTAACAAAATTAACTACATAATTAGTTAAAAATATCTGAGTATATAATTTTAGTTTTTATATAAATCGGCCCCGAGACTTCTTTGCCTCGTATTAGTTTCGAATTTAGTCATCCACGCCCACTTGAAAAATTTAACACGGCTGCTACGACGCCAGTTTCTATTTCTTTGATTTTGGCTGAAAGAAAAATAAATTTAATAAGTTGGATGTCTGTACATTGGGAGTTATAAAAAATTAGTCAGTTGTCTTTTTGTTTGTGAACATGTGAATTAATTATGAGTTATGAATAAAAACGACTATATATTGACTTATATTTCGACTTTTCACTTTTTAGTTTTTTCCCTGTAAAACAAAGCGCTTCCTAGGTAGGTATCTCGAAACACGCACGAGTTAGCTACCTGGTTAAAACTAAAGGTACCTAAGTACGCGCTTAAGCACTCGGAGACTCGCAATTTATAAGTTAAAAATTATCTAAGATTTAACGCAATTTTAGACAAGCCGATTTTTAATTGGTAACCTAAGTAAGCTAAATAATTTCCAAGGGCTCGATATTATAGTAGTAAAGTATACGCCATCGACGAATTAGTAATTCTATCTACCTCTTAGATTAAAACCGCTAGTAATATTAGTTCAATGATTAAAACAAAAAATGTTTTAATCTAAGATCTACATTAATAAAAGTTACACGGGTTGAAACCAAACATACACATAAAATACACATAATTATCATTCACGAAAATGTGCGGAGTGGTTTTTCTTTACAAGAACAGTACCTACTTGTGGCATTTTTGTTTGTTTTTGTTTTTTTTTTTATGGAAGGCAGATTTCAATGTTAAGGTGATTGTGTAAACTATAGAAACTAATTAAATGTTAAATAACTAGCGGTCCCCCGCGGTTTCACCCGTGGTAATTTCGGAGTCCCCGTGGGAATTTCGGGATAAAAAGTACCGTATGTCACTCAGGAGTCAGGACTACCGTAGCTTCCTATGAGTGAAAGAATTTTCGAAATCGGTTTAGTAGATCCAGAGATTACCCCCTACAACGTCACAAACTCACAAACTTTACCTCTTTATAATATTAGTATCTGATAAATCACATAATATGAAATTTTGATAGCAAGAACATAATATCCCATGTCAGAGATTATGTTCACTGGTAATTCCGGGGATCATTGAGAGTAAGTAAATTAAGTGAATCTAATTTTTCAAGAATCGCATACGTGACCATATTGACACAAAACTGAAAACCCATCAAAATAAGTTCGGCTTTTACGAAGAAAAACGGTAAAGAAAAGGATTTTTTTAAGAACTTCCAAATACTCATACGACCTCTAATATAAGCCTAAATGCGAACGTACAGTTTGCATCCCGTATTAGGCTATAAATCCTTCATAATGTAACAAATGCCACACAAGCGTTTACACTTTTTTACTATGACCACTCAAAAAACGACTTTATAGTAAACTAAATAGAGCTTATATCGTTTTCCCTCGATCCAGTGAAAACCATTTGAATACACAAACAAAATTGATAGAAAGGGTCTACAAGGGATGCCGGAACCCTTTACTGGCTGCTTTTCCGGTGGCGTAGAAGATTTTATAATAAAGGAATTCACTTTTGTTGATTTTTTACAGAAAATTTTATGCTTCCGCCGTTGCGAGAATTATTAGGCACTTTATGGTCTAATAAAAGTACTTTCAGGATGTTGTTTTTTTATTAGGGCAAGGGTCAGCGCAGCCTTGGGGAACTTCTCAAACGAACATAACATTTTTAATTATGTATACAGCCTGTAAGTTTATACGAGGGATATATCATTCAAGCCCTCAAAAGTTGCTGTTTGCAAGTAATTAATAGAAATAAAAAACTTAAATAAATTGGCTGTTGCTAGTCGTCCACCAAACGGACGGATAATAATCGTCCGCTAAATGCAAAACGTATTGATCTTTCCTAACATTCTTTTTTTGTTACGAGATTTGCACGTCTATTGATAAAGCTTTTTATATGATATACAATTTTTGTCTAAAAATTAATTGCATAATATGTCACTGTAAAATTTTAAATCTACCGTTACATTATAATCTATTTCGCGAGATTGTAAATTGTTAAAAGATCGTGAACCATAACACCGTCATTGGCGCATCGCACTTGCTCAGCTGCAGTACAAACCTAACCTAACCATTATAATGTACCGAAAAATAATGCGTTAAATTAATTAAATTGTAAGCAGTATGTTCACAAACTTTTGACAGTTTACAATCGCGCGTATTTATAATTTTACGGTGATATATTTAGAATTGAATACACTTTATTTTACACCAAGATAATGTTACAGTGTGTTTACAGAAACTTATAACTAAAGGCATACAAAAGGCGGTTTTATCGCTTTACTAGCGATCTCTTCCAGACAACCTTTGGGTGGATAGGACAAATACAGAAAATTTATATGTTGATTTAGTATGTAATAGGTAGAACAGGAATCATAAAATAATACATAATAATAATACAAAATATACACATAGAACATAAATATAAAAAATAAAAATATTATATTTACAATATATTGACAACCGCCTTTGACAACCTCTTTTGTCAGTTTATGTAGTTTAGTGGACGACTAATAATAATCCGCTTATTGGACGACTAGACACTTCGTGCCGAGCCGATACCGAGAAAACATTAACAAACAACGTGGGTTTACGGCTAACGCGGATTGATTTGTCGGCGCCTCAAAGTTATTGACCTTTGATAAACTCTTTATCCGTCCGCGGGTCGAAAACTTTCGCACTTTCTTTTATATTTTTTTTTATGGATAATTAAGTTGAAGATTAACACTATGTTTTTATACGTGCCCCCCTCCCCCCTATCTCGATTCTCCTTACATCTCTCGTTTCACCTAACACCTGTGTAGATTTAACGCGATAAATGGATTTATCATCAGTTTAGTGACAACTACAGTTGTTCCCCGCGGCAATTTCGGAGTTCCCGCGGAAATTCGAGGATAAACTATACGTATTTAAACCTTCCTCTTGAATCACTATCTGTAACGAGGCGGCCGTATGCCACTCGTTATGATATCCCGCCTCGTTTATATTACTTTTATTTATTTTTAAAAACTGTTTTGTATTCTAATGTTGACTCTAAAAATTCTTCCTTTGATAGGAAGATGCAATATCCCCAAAAGAAATCTGATACCCACTTTGTATCACGGAATAAAGAGTTCCTGCGAAAATATCGATTTACATGCCGGTGAAACTGCGGTTGGAAAAGCTATTTAATCTTATTACTATACTAGCTGCCCCGCGCGGTTTCACCCGCGATAATTTCGAAGTTCCCGCGAAATTGTTCCATACAAACTTTGCAACCCCTTTTCATCCCCCTAGGGATTGAATTTTTAAAAATCCTTTCTTATCGGATGCCTAAGTCACACAAACATCACACCCTCCAAGTTTCAGGTCTCTACGATCAGCGGCTCATGCTGTGCGTTGATCCATCAGTCATTCAGGATAAAGCAAACTTCATACTTTCATTCTGATTTAAAGAGTTCCTGTGGGAATTCCGAAAAACCTTAGAATTTTTTTCTTTTTTTTTCTCCGGCTTTGCTACACGTGAGCAAGAAAAATCTCTAGTGTGCTGGCGCCATCTACATCGCATTTATAGAACTTAACGCTTGTTGTTTGTCTTTGTCACAACTTTTAATTCCGTTCAGTAATTTTCCAAATGTGTTTGCCGGGAATTTCACAATTTGAATTCCTTTCGGGGAATAGCCGAATGCTTTTTTGCGCCACTTAAAACACGGCTGGCTCTTAGGCGCCCTGTGAATGTTCGAGTGGCGCGAATCGGTAAAAAAAAACCCTAATCTCATTTAAAATAAATAGATAGGATAGTAAAAAGAAATTGGGTAAATTATAATTATACTAATGTTGATAATACAAAAAAAATTAGATGAAATGTTAACAGAAATGGAAAGTTTTTAGACAGACATAGACATATACTTTATTTGGCATCAACATCAAAATACCTTGAATATCTTTGATCAAAATACCAACAAAATACAAGTAGGTACGTAAAATTCAGAGATCTTCAGTAGGAGTGAATTGTTAAGTATTTGGCACTTTGTTTAAAATTAATATAGAATTATCATCCAAAAATAGTAGGTATTTACCCTGTCTGCACTAATTTTTTTTTTTAAGTTTGGATTATTTTATAAATATTCTCCTATCGATTTACCTATATTTAAGTTATAGGTATATATCTTAGCAAATAATATGATTTTTATTTAGCGCTGGTGCCACTTTGCCAGGAGGCCGATCACATATTTGTTTTTAGATATCTTTTGGTCCTTGTGTCTTGATGCTCCTAGTTGAATCGTCATTTTTGACGTCACGTTTGGCGATTTTTGACGTCACCTTTGACGATACTTTTTGGTAATGCCTATATGAATTGCGCGGTTGGCCTGGAGGCTTAACCTACTACTTTACAGGTGTAACGTTAGTTTTATACGGTCTCTCGTTAGATGCTAGACCGTCGTAGATAATTATATTATTATGGATGTATTATCGAGACTAATGGCAGCTCCATGTTCCTTTCCAGCGCTATGGCAGGAACAAGAGACGCCGGAGTACGACATCGACTCGGAAGACGACAGGTGGCTGAAGCAGCAGCGGCATCCGGAGCTGACAGGTACGGCTGTTTACTTCTTCTTTTTCTTCTTATGTACTTTATGTACTATACAGCTAATTGTTTAACTATCATATTTAGCATCGTTGTACGGTTTCAAATTGCAAACCATGCTGCTTATAGTTTGCAAAATGTCTCTCGGAGCTCTCGGAAGACACCGAAGAAATTAACAGTATTATTAAAAAACCGACACCGCGACAATAGCACAACAAAATCAACTTGAATTTTTTTTTTTATCATGACGACAATTACCGAACCGCCATCTTCGATTTCCGCCAAAAACACGGTCGGTTCTTTATTTGTAAGTCGATATACACTAGGCCTGTCATCCGTCCGGGATTCCCCGGGTTTGTCCCAGTTAACAGGGCTTCCGGGGGCCGTCCGGGAGGGGCCTTGCTTGCTTTTTATGTCAGGGAAATCCCGTTTGATTGAATAATAATAATCATATATATAATCTTTCTTGGGGGCGCGGACAAAATTAAATTTCACCCAAATGTCATTCAAGAGGAAGATTTAAATACGTGTATTTTATCCTGGAATTTCCGCGGGCGATACTGCGGGGACAGCTAGTTTTTGTACAAATTAACACAAACACCCACTCAAACCTACGATATAGCGCAGTTTAAAAACAAATTGTAGGTACTGATCGAATAAATCTGTAATATTCAAATTTTGCAAGTCGTTTTGTGTGCATGTTTTTTGTCTCAGATTGTGTGACTTTGTAAAGTTTTTAGTAAGTACCTATTACATTAATGTTGTTATAGAATGAAACAAAGCTGGGGTTAAAAAAAATATTTTTAACCAAAACACGTCGTGTTAAGTTTGATAGTTGTTAATGTGAGAGAAAACGGTATAAATACCTATCTAATATTACTTTTTCGTTAAGGGTGCGCTCTAGCATATGACGCAGCTCCCTTCCGATAGAGGCCGCGGACGGCGCCATAAAAGAGTTTTCTCAATTTACAGAGAATCACAAGGTTAAAAAATAGATTTTGATGATGGGTGCGAGAGGATGAGTGTTTAATACATCTTTGATTTAAAATTTTTATATGGCTTTACGCGCATTATTATCCTTTAACTACACGAAAATATCGAATAACCGGCCGAAACGTAGTCACACACACATGCAAATCGATTAATACTAGACGAATAAGATTCGTAATTTGGCCATTTCAACAAGAGTCTCGGTGGCGCTGTGGTGTAATGCGTCTCTTTTTGTAAACTATGAATCGTGAAAATCTTGTGTTCAAACCTTAGATTTATATTCCACTTTTTGTAACTATTTTGTCAAACTTATTTATACACACTTATTTATAAACGATTTATTTTTCGTTCTTTCTAGGATTTTAAACTGTAATGAAAAAAAATTCTAGGGTATAGAACAACAATATTTAAGACTAGCTGTACCCCGCGGTTTCACCCGCGCGAAAGGTTTTTATACAACAACTTTTTTTCCGACATCCGATTTCAATGAAACAAAGCCTATATATACATATGTAGCTCCAGGCTAAGCTTATCTATCTGTGAAAACGACTTAAAATTATTTTAAACTTTTTTTTTAGTTGGTTACTCTTCTTTTATTTTGGTAAAAATATTTAACACTAGCTGTGCCCCGCGGTTTCACCCGCGGTAATTTTGGAGTTCTCGCGGGAATTCCGTGCATGCAAAATTTCATCCAACTCAGTTCAGCCGTTTTTGCGTGATTGAGTAACAAAGATCCACACTTTCACATCTATATAATAAAAATGAATCGTCAAATGTGTTGGTAAGCGCATAACTTACAAACGACTGCACCAAATTGGAAAATTGATTTTTTTTTGGAGTTCGTTATTGTCAGGACAAGGTTTATATAAAAGAATTTTGGAGTTCCTGCGGGAATTCCGAAATTCACGCGGGTGAATCTCCAAAACGGTTGGACCGATATTGACGGGATTCACTGCTAATTAGCTGTTGTTATAAGGAGTAAATTAGACTGCATTGGAGTTCCTGCGGGAATCCCGAAACTCACGCGGGTGAAACCGCGGGGCACAGCTAGTTTATAATACATATTAGTAGGATAACCTCACTATAAATGTGAAAGTAAGTTTGTTTGTTTGTTACGCTTTCACGCCTCAACAGCTCTGCGGATCATCATGAAACTTTGCACACACGTTGTCAGAAATACAGAGAAGGACAAAGGGGTACTTTTATCCCGAAATTCCCACGGGAACTTCTATCTTATTACTGGTGAAACCGCGGGGAACAGCTATAAAAATATACAGGTATTGGAAAAAAAACCAGGTCCCGTCTAATCAAAACTTCAAGTCCAGTCAAAATTTCAAGTCAATCCATCGCGATAGATCGTTTTCGAGTTTTGCGACTACTAACATGGGATACTTTGTCAAGTTGTTATCTATTATATCACTCAGGGATACTGTAGTTTCCCATGAGTAAAATATTTTTTTAAAACTGGTTCTTTACTACTTCATAATATTATTAGCTATACAATATAGAAATTATAGTGCGGGTTTTTCGGAGTTCCTGCGGGAGTTCCTGGATTAAAACTACCCTGTGTTCTTCTCTGTGCCCCTAATAACGTGTATGCAAAGTTTGTTAATAATCGGTTAGGTAATCAAGCCGTGAAAGCGTACCAAACAAACAAACAAACTCACATTTCTAATAATAGGTTTGTCTAGAAGTGTGAATAATACGTTCAGGCGCATTTCGTCCATTTCGCAAATGGTCCAATAATCTACAGAAAAAACAGTATAGATTTCAAATCGTAAACATTGCAATAAAAAATGACAGATAACAAAAAAAAAACATCATAGTATAACAGTGGGGGGCTGAGATTTGAACAGGGGCCTTACAAAACTACTACGTCTTTGCTACCCGTTGTTCTAGCCACTAAACCATTATCGCATAGATCCTCCTGTCGAAAAACTTCTATACATTCAGCCGTCGTGCGTCATTCTATTTCATATTGATCTTCTTTTATTTAGTTCGTCAGTGCGTTGGGAAGTTGACAATAATTATTATTATTATAAAAAGGGAAGATTTGATTTTTTGTTTGTTTGTTTTGTAGTTTGTTTGTTACGATTTAACTCAAAAACTACTGAATCGATTTAAAAATTTTTTCACCATTAGAATGCTACGTTATTCCTGAGTAACATAGGCTATATTTTTACCCGGAATTCCCACGGGAACTCTGAAATCTATATAAATAAAAATGAATCGCTCAATGTATTGCTAAGCGCGTAACTTCCAAACGACTGCACCAAACTGGGAAATTATTTCCTTTGTGTTCGTTATTGTCAGGACCAGGTTGGAGTTCCTGCGGAAGTTCCGGAACTCACGCGTGTGAATCTCCGAAAGGGTTGAACCGATTTGGACGGGACTTTCACTGCTAATTAACTAATGTTATAAGGTTTACATTGGACTACTTTGGAGTTCCTGCGGGAGTTCTGAAATTAACGCGGGTGAATCTCCGAAATGGTTGGACCAATTTTGACGAGACTCTCACTGCTAATTAGCTAATGTTATTAGGAGTAAATTAGGCTACTTCGGAGTTCCTGCGGGAATTCCGAAATTAACGCGGGTGAATCTCCGAAATGGTTAGATCAATTTTGACGGGACTTTCACAGCTAATTAGGTGATGTTATAAGGCGTAAATTAGATTACTTTGGAGTTCATGCGGGAATTCCGTAACTCACGCGGGTGAAACCACGCGGTATAGCTAGTAATCTATTTAGGTATTATCTATCCTTACTGATATTGATGACAACTTATGTGCCATCTCTCATTTGTACTGTATATTTATTATCATGTATCGGCACTGTAGGTCTGTAACATAGTAATACGAAATATTGTAAAAATTAAGATGTATATATGACTGTTTGTTGCCAAAACATAAATAAATATTATAAACGCGAAAGTGAGTTTGTTTGTTTGTTTGTTACGCTTTCACACCTCAACGACTCAACGGATCATCATGAAATTTTGTATACACGTTGTCTGGGGTACAGAGGACATAGGGTACTTTTTATCTCGGAATTCCCGCGGAAACTCCGAAATTAACGCGGGTCAAACTGTATGAAATTTTGTATACTACATGTGAAAAGTAGTTAGGTAGAGAAACAAATATATGGTAGGTAGTAGATATTTTTATCTCGGAATACCTGCGGGATCTCCGAAATTACCAAGGGTGAAACCGCGATGAACAGCTAGCTATAATATATGAATAGGTATATATATAAAAAATTAATCCCTATTTCACTTGGTTACGTTACGGGCACAGCATCACGCGTGAACGGCTCGATCAATTTCGCTAATTCTTTTTTTATTATGTTTGTTATTGTAAGAAGAAGAATAAAGAAGTTTAGAGTTCCTGCGGGAATTCCGAAACTCACGCGAGTGCGAGCGAATCTCAGTCTCAGTTTGTAATAAATTATACTTAATGTACTAGTTGTGCCTCGCGGTTTCACCCGCGTTAATTTCAGAGTTCCCGCGGGAATTCCGGGATATAAAGTACCCTATGTGTTAATCTGATGTATAAGCTATATTATTGTAAAGTTTAATTTAAATCCATCCAGTAGTTTTTGCGTGAAAGATTAACAAACAACCATCCATCCATCTATACATACTTACAAACTTTCGCGTTGATAATATTAGTAGGATTTTACTAGCAGTTGATCCTGCTGCGGGTTTGCCTGCATCAATTTTATTTATTGTATTTCTTTGACTTCAGTATCAAGGAGATAATGTATACTAGTATTATAAAGAGCAAAAGTTTATGAGTTTGTGGGTTTGTGAGTTTGTGACGTTTGTAGGGGATAATCTCTAGATCTACTCAACCGATTTTGAAAATTCTTTCACTTATAGGGAGCTATACAGTGATCCAGAGT
Source organism: Zygaena filipendulae (assembly GCA_907165275.2). Lineage (NCBI taxonomy): Eukaryota > Metazoa > Arthropoda > Insecta > Lepidoptera > Zygaenidae > Zygaena > Zygaena filipendulae. Next base: position 4,251,990 of record OU015677.1, on the reverse strand, counting down.
GATACAGGGTACTTTTTATCCCGGAAATCCCTCGGGGACTCCGGAGTTTGTGAGTACGTGAGTTTGTGAGATTGTAGTGGGTAATCTCTGGATCTACTGAACTGATTCTAAAAATTCTTTCATAATTAAAAGCTGCAGTGATCTTAAGTGACATAGGGTACTTTTTATCCCGGAATTCCCGCGGGAACTCCAGAGTTTGTGAGGTCTCTGGATCTACTAAACCGATTTACAAAATTCTTTTATAGGAGTCTAAAGTGATCCTGAGTGACAAAGGGTACCTATTTTTTATCCCGGAATTCCCGCGAGTGCTCCAAAATTACCGTGGATGAAACCGCGGGGGTCAGCTTGTAAATAGCAATGAGTGAACCATTACATCATTTGGAAAAAAATACAATAGTAAAATCTATCTTATACAGGGTGTAACGGAGGGTATTTTTTTGTAAAATGGCATTCAGTATTAGTATTAGTCTGAAAAAAATAAACTTCCGAAAATTTGACCACGTGAGCACATAGATATCACGAAAACATGAAGTTTGAGTACCAACACGATGGGTCTGTAACTTGTAGTTTCCGAGATATAGCCTATCGAATATTTGATCACGTGATCACATAGATATGACGAAAACATGAAGTTTGAGTACCAACACGATGGGTCTGTAACTTGTAGTTTCCGAGATATAGGCTATCGAAAATTTGATCACGTGATCATATAGATATCACGAAAACATGAAGTTTGAGTACCAACACGATGGGTCTGTAACTTGTAGTTTCCGAAATACAGGCTATCGAAGATTTGATCACGTGATCACATAGATATCACGAAAACATGAAGTTTGAGTACCAACACGATGGGTCTGTAACTTGTAGTTTCCGAGATATTGGCTATCGAAAATTTGACCACGTGATCACATAGATATGACGAAAACATGAAGTTTGAGTACCAACACGATGGGTCTGTAACTTGTAGTTTCCGAGATATTGGCTATCGAAAATTTGACCACGTGATCACATAGATATGACGAAAACATGAAGTTTGAGTACCAACACGATGGGTCTGTAACTTGTAGTTTCCGAGATATAGCCTATCGAATATTTGATCACGTGATCACATAGATATGACGAAAACATGAAGTTTGAGTACCAACACGATGGGTCTGTAACTTGTAGTTTCCGAGATATTGGCTATCGAAAATTTGACCACGTGATCACATAGATATCACGAAAACATGAAGTTTGAGTACTAACACGATGGGTCTGTAACTTGTAGATTCCGAGATATTGGGTATCGAAAATTTGACTACGTGATCACATAGATATCACGAAAACATGAAGTTTGAGTACCAACACGATGGGTCTGTAACTTGTAGTTTCCGAGATATTGGCTATCGAAAATTTGACCACGTGATCACATAGATATCACGAAAACATGAAGTTTGAGTACCAACACGATGGGTCTGTAACTTGTAGTTTCCGAGATATTGGCTATCGAAAATTTGACCACGTGATCACATAGATATGACGAAAACATGAAGTTTGAGTACCAACACGATGGGTCTGTAACTTGTAGTTTCCGAGATATTGGCTATCGAAAATTTGACCACGTGATCACATAGATATCACGAAAACATGAAGTTTGAGTACCAACACGATGGGTCTGTAACTTGTAGTTTCCGAGATATAGCCTATCGAATATTTGATCACGTGATCACATAGATATGACGAAAACATGAAGTTTGAGTACCAACACGATGGGTCTGTAACTTGTAGTTTCCGAGATATTGGCTATCGAAAATTTGACCACGTGATCACATAGATATCACGAAAACATGAAGTTTGAGTACTAACACGATGGGTCTGTAACTTGTAGATTCCGAGATATTGGGTATCGAAAATTTGACTACGTGATCACATAGATATCACGAAAACATGAAGTTTGAGTACCAACACGATGGGTCTGTAACTTGTAGTTTCCGAGATATAGCCTATCGAATATTTGATCACGTGATCACATAGATATGACGAAAACATGAAGTTTGAGTACCAACACGATGGGTCTGTAACTTGTAGTTTCCGAGATATTGGCTATCGAAAATTTGACCACGTGATCACATAGATATCACGAAAACATGAAGTTTGAGTACCAACACGATGGGTCTGTAACTTGTAGTTTCCGAGATATTGGCTATCGAAAATTTGACCACGTGATCACATAGATATGACGAAAACATGAAGTTTGAGTACCAACACGATGGGTCTGTAACTTGTAGTTTCCGAGATATTGGCTATCGAAAATTTGACCACGTGATCACATAGATATCACGAAAACATGAAGTTTGAGTACCAACACGATGGGTCTGTAACTTGTAGTTTCCGAGATATTGGCTATCGAAAATTTGACCACGTGATCACATAGATATCACGAAAACATGAAGTTTGAGTACCAACACGATGGGTCTGTAACTTGTAGTTTCCGAGATATTGGCTATCGAAAATTTGACCACGTGATCACATAGATATCACGAAAACATGAAGTTTGAGTACCAACACGATGGGTCTGTAACTTGTAGTTTCCGAGATATTGGCTATCGAAAATTTGACCACGTGATCACATAGATATGACGAAAACATGAAGTTTGAGTACCAACACGATGGGTCTGTAACTTGTAGTTTCCGAGATATTGGCTATCGAAAATTTGACCACGTGATCACATAGATATGACGAAAACATGAAGTTTGAGTACCAACACGATGGGTCTGTAACTTGTAGTTTCCGAGATATAGCCTATCGAATATTTGATCACGTGATCACATAGATATGACGAAAACATGAAGTTTGAGTACCAACACGATGGGTCTGTAACTTGTAGTTTCCGAGATATAGCCTATCGAAAATTTGACCACGTGATCACATAGATATCACGAAAACATAAAGTTTGAGTACCAACACGATGGGTCTGTAACTTATAGTTTCCGAGATATAGCCTATCGAAAATTTGATCACGTGATCACATAGATATGACGAAAACATGAAGTTTGAGTACCAACACGATGGGTCTGTAACTTGTAGTTTCCGAGATATAGCCTATCGAATATTTGATCACGTGATCACATAGATATCACGAAAACATGAAGTTTGAGTACCAACACGATGGGTCTGTAACTTGTAGTTCCGAGATATAAGCTTTACAAAAAAAAAATTGAAGGTATGAAAAAATTGCATCACGTGGTCACATAAGACACAATAAAAATATTCTTTTCATTGCATCGGAGAATTTGGAGATAAACGCTGAATTTTATCACCCCGGGCCGTGGTGAGTTACAACCTTTCGAAAATATGGTCTCTCTCTTTTACTCATCGTGAAAACAAGAAAGAGATAGCAAGAATTTATTCAACACAAAAATGTAAAAATACTTGTACCCGTAAGTTATACCTCAGAACCAAAACGTCTTTTCCAACTTTCCACAAGTTATTTGTATTCGCTTCGGCTACTAATAGGTACCTACTACCTACTACATCAGTAATAGGTATATTTTCAAATACAATTCTAAATTATCTTGTTAGGTAAAATTGTCAAAACTCACGGCTCAACGCCGCGCCACCTTGTGATCTTTTTGGAATTCACTACAAACTACTGCATTCGGAGGACTTGTCAGTCTACAGCCAAACTACAGCTGTTTATAGACCGTGCCGCCATTTTCGTACACTTATAGTGTATTCGTTCTCTCACACAAGCAAAGGTTCGACCGAAATTTAATTCATTTTGAAATGATTGTAATTATGTTATTTCTTCACTATATGCAAAGATTTTGGGCTGTGCGTTATCGTAACAAGTAGTAGTATTTTATTAAATGAAGTCTAATAAATAAAAACAGGCGGAATGCCTTTAATATAGCTACGGCAGTTTGTATGAAAACTAGACCTTTAGACCCACCTTAAGTGTGGTTTTTTTCTTGATATTTCTAATATATTTAAGAATTTAAGTAATGCATACAGTATAACTGTCAACATACGAAAAGTTATCATGTAATTCACTCTACACACGGCCATGTAGGCAACGTATAGAAAATACACACTCAATACACACAATAAAGCGTTGCATAGATGGCATTACTTTCTTGCACTCACAATTTAACTGTAAATTTTAGGTGCAAGAAAGTTAGGCTATTTTCTGGTGCTAAGTAAGATCATAAAATATCTTCAAGATACATGTATTACATTAAAGAAATCGAATAATCAGTAAATTTCCAATTTTTTACAAAAATTTTGCAACATTTTTTTTAGCAGTTAAAACAAAAGTCTCAAAAGCCACTTTTGACGGTTTTCCATTAAACCTTTTTGAAAATATTAATTAACTATGTTACAGTGCTGTCGAATTGTTATCAAAAAATAATGATTATTATTAATTACCCTAAATTATATATTATTCTACTATTAATTTCTTTTTAAATGTTGTATCTTATAACGATTTCTGTAGAGAGTGGCTTCTAGTTTCACCATTGTAAGGGAAACAAAATCAAATCATAGATAAGATACCTTTTGGTAAATATATCCCTTATTGCAGAGCTCAAGTTCGAGCAAATGATGGACAAGCTGGAGAAGAGCTCCGGGCAGACGGTGGTGACTCTCAAGGAGGCGAAGCTGCTGCTGGAGCGGCAAGACGACCTGGTCATCGCGGTGTACGACTACTGGCTGAACAAGAGGCTCAAGACTGTGAGTACCTACACTTAGCATAAAGCGAAAGGTCACTAGCAATAGACACGAGATCTCGAAAACTACTTGATCTATGGAACCGATATTTGGCAGGCAGGAGGTTAATAGAGAGTAGAAGTCATCTAAGAAAGGCTTTCACGAAGTTTCCGCGGGAACTCCCAAATTAACGCGGGTGCAACTGCAAAGAACAGCTAGTTACTTATATGCACGCTAAATGTAGCACATGAATCTAGTATGTCCAACACTATGCGGAAGCTCCACATTTGCGGATGCGAATATTTGCAACATCCCTAATATTTACGCGTGTTGATAAGTTTTCAAATTAGTGCAGAATTTTGAAATTTGTTGTTGAAACACCATCCAAATAATAATTTTAATTTACACTACTGCATAATATGAAGAGGGATGTGTAATACAGGGGATGATCTCAAACCGAACTCAACCGAGCCGATAAAAAAAAAAAACTTTTCGTTTTGTATACAGCAACACCCGCTGATATTAGCCGTGAAGACTGAGAACCGTCCCGGGCAGTCGACCAACAACCCTTACTTGGCGTTCAGGCGGCGCACCGAGAAAATGCAGACCAGAAAGAACAGGTAATATTAGAAACACAGAAAAGAATAATATATTAACTAGACTTCAGAGAGACGATAAACCGAGACAGGTGCGCCACGGTTATGAGCAAATGCTCGTAACTTCCCTAAACTTTGCTGGCATCCGTCTCCAATATATTTTATAGTTTTTCGCATAATATAATGCATTTTGGTGCCAGTTATTCTTCGATTTGTATTTTATTTATTTTTTTGGTGTCAAATATACTTTATTCAAATTTCTCATGATGATCAGTTGAGTACAAACAAATAGACTCACATTCGCATTTATAATAGTAAGGATTGTCTATTGTGTAACCCGTAGGAAAAACGACGAGAGCTCGTACGAGAAGATGCTCAAGCTGCGGCGCGACTTGGCGCGCGCGCTCACGCTGCTCGAGATGGTGGCGCGGCGCGAGCGGGCCAAGCGCGACCTGGTGCGGCTGACCGCGCTGCTCGCCGACAAGCGGTACGCGGCCGGCGACTTCGCCAACCAGCTGCTGCCCGACCCGCCGCCCAGGTACAGCCACTACATGCTATACGTATATTTATAGTTCTCAATATAGTTGCTTCTCAATACATATAGTTAGTTCTTAATATAATTCTTATATGGGTGGCGTTAGTCCTCAACTAAGGATGCGGATCCTGATCCTAACGCCTTGGAATAAAATAAAACTGTATGAACTGTGTAAAAAGAATAATGATGGATGATAAAAAAATATAGTACAATAGGTTGATGCGACTAGAATGGATCGTGCTACGAGAATGTGAGTATGTCAGGTAAATATAAAACGGCTTCGTATGTCGACTCGACGTCTTTGCAATCGCCTATAGGGTCACCCCTTCTGACGTCGCGTCGGTGACAGCGTGGCAGCGGCTAATCGGTGTCGCGCCCAATGTAGTTCTTAAAATATTTATTTCTTAATATATTTAGTTCTTAATATATTTATTTCTTAATATTTTCAGTTCTTAATATAGTTCTCAATATAGTCAATATAGTTAGTTTTCAATGTAGTTGGTTCTCAATATAGTTTGTTCTCAGTACAGTAAGTTCTTAATATATAGATAGTTCTTAATGGTTGTCAGGTTTGCTGCTAGCTCTATTATCGGGTAAAATCAAATATAGTAACATACCAGGTAGGCATTCAGGTAGGCTTCAGAATAGTAATTTATTTTATAATCACAGTAAAAATTACAACAATTTTGATGTGATTTGTCTGAAATCTCAGAATGGAGTAATATTATAAACAAAAAAAATTAAAATATATGATTCGAGTTTAAAATAAAGAATGCCAAAATGGTAAAGACAAATACACCAATTTTAAAAATATCATTTTTTCCCCAGGCCACAGTTGTCGGCGGTGGCGCTCGCGGCCAGCTTCCGCCGGGAGGCGTACCCCGCGCCCCACTACCCGCCGCGCGCCCCGCCCACGCCCGTCGACCAGCCGAGACAGGTAAACACCCCGCCCAGCTGTTGTAGTATGGTAGTGCCACGTTATACTGTATACGCACCTCCGAGGGCCGTCACACTGTGTAGGTAGAATGTACAGACAGCAAAACAGACAACGCTGGTTTAGGTACGGCGGTCAGTCGGGTTTAGAATTTATGATGCCTCTTTTTAGCAACTACCGACAAGGGGAATATCTCTGTTATAGTAAATGGTCAGGTTTGCCCCTCGAGTCGTGTCGCGTTTGAGCCTCGTAACGCGATAAATAATTTAAAAAAAAAATATTTATACGGTACATTCACATTAGATGCAGTAGTTGTACCTACTGGCTAAGAAGTAAAGCTAATATTTCATTGCCAGCGTACATCTTGTTGTAGTATGTTTTTTGCTGACTGTACTTGGTATGTTTACTATCAGATTGTGACAAAATATAAAAAAGCTCAATTTGACATTTGTTTTTTTTCCCTTTCCACCCCAGCGCAGTTTGAATTTAAAAGAACAGATGTGAAAATGCAGCGAACTTTTTAAAGCTTTTTGAACAGGTTTAAAGAAGTTAAAAAAAAAATTTTTTTTTCGAGAACAAATCAGGCCATTTTTTTTTCTGCCAGTAATAATTTGGCGTGGTGTGAATGTGTGTGGATGGTTGCGTTTGTGAACAGTATTATGTCATGGATATTGTATTGCAGCGTGAGAAACGCCCTTACAAGAGACGGAAGCACAAGCACCACGTGCCGGGCTCCGCGCACGGGCTGCGAGGTGAGTCCGATAAGTCCGGACCCAGTCCGGAACGGCGGGTCTGTTCCGGTTCCGGTTGTTCCGGCGGTCCGGATTGGCACTGTACGCGGCACCCCGGCCCGGCCGCCAGGTTTTCCGGCGATCCGGAACGGTGGTTCGCTCCGGACACTCCGGACTGCGATCCGGAGTCAGTGTTGCGGTTGCATTCTGACCGTGTACAAATACTAAGCTCTTTGATCCTTGGCTTAATTAAATTGTGACAATTTGAACTCGAAAGAAGGTTACCTCACACATTGACTCCGCTAATAATAATTTTATTAAAGCAGAGATTATTTTTCCTGTGTATAATTAATTGATAATAAGAGGTTTCCGGTTTCTCACAGTCGAAATGCTGAATGTACCTGTGTGTCTGAATTTTCCCATAATTCTAAGTCATAGCTGTATCTAGTATCTACACCATATATGAAAATCTAATTAGCCATGCTAGATCTATTAGGCGACCCCTAGACTATCAATTATATCGCGAAATATTACGAATTGTGCAATATTGTTGACCGTATAAGGTTCATATTGAAGATTGCTCAGTGATTGAACGAAAGTTTGAGCGAGTTTAATTTTTTGTGCACCATATTTTTCTATTGCATCGTACAGGGTCAGTATTGGGCAATACTTTTGTAGTCTGTGTTTTATCTTGCAAAGGAGTACACGAGCTTTCAATCTTATTGTACAATAAAAAGTACAATATTACACAATTTTTATAATTATATTTGTGATTATGTGGTGTAGTTTAATGTCGCTTCAAAGAGTGTGTCGAAGCGCCCACCCGAGTCTCTACCACCACACCTACCTTATAATATGTATATTTAACCGTATAATGCGGTAGGGGTTGTGGATGGTATTTCCGGACGCATCCGGAACGAAGGGCCACCAATCCGGAACGGACCGGAACAATCCGGAACTGGTCGTGCTGCACTGTGCTGTTTATTATAATTATACACATGAATTCAAATAAAAAATAATTTTGATAAAATTTTCGCTAAGGTATTAAATTGAATCAGGTCAACGACTTTTTCGCTACTTATTATTAGGTACTATTATTATAATATGTGTATATTAAATTTAATACGGGGACTGTCCTACGATCTTTTTAATAGTGTTAATCATTAATTTTTTCGTAAATTGTAAATTAAACTTTATACACTGTGCATAAGAGTCGAAATTGCTACGGAAGATATTCCGCTTTACCGACAATATTGTAACCTCAAATCGACCGAAAAATATAACTTCGACGATTAACTAAAAGCACGAGATTTTAATTTTTGTTTTCTTTAGATTATAATTCATGAATAATATTTCCTGAGTAAATTAATAATAATTCATTAAAAAGTAATTCTTTCTTAATAAGTAATTTAATCAATAACAAGTAATTCTTGAAATCTAGGTAATATAACAGTCAATACCAGTTTAGTCTGAAATCGAGTTTGGCCGGTATTTATTTTTATTAAACTGTATGCACATCATGGTACAAAAGGCGGACTTAATGCCACTTAATGACATTCTCTGCCAGTCAACCTTCAGGTAGTACAGAGAGCTCACTTGTATCACGGTATCACAGTCATAATTATACAATTAAAGCGACTGTGGTCAGTGAAGAAAACTTGAATATATTGGTGTAATTATTATGATAACAAACAACTTTTCCAAAGAAAAATAAAAAAACCGCGAAAATCAGTTGTCTACTTTTTGGCCGTTGGTATTTGACACCTTTGGACTTGAAACAATGAATTACCCAAAAAAAACATACATACAGCCGAACATAGAACCACCTCCTTTTTGGTAGTCGGTCAAAAATGACGATTGCCGAGATTCGACCAATTTTTGTCGCTGACTGATTCTGTGCCGAATCGTAAAAATTTTTTTTTTTTTTTTAAAATAGCAATAATTGTTTATATTATAATTAGTCGACAACCCCCCGGTTTTTGGCAATTAAAAAAAAGTCTCGTTTCTTGATTAATTTGTAAACAAAATGTATGAAATAATTGCTATTTTTATAAATGCAAGATAAAATTTGGCAACGAGATAAATCGTATCTTGGGAAAAGGCATTAAAGCTGCTTTTCATCCCAGACTATGTCACGCAAACGGACATTCACTATCGTAACGAAATATTAACACGTTCACTGTCCAATAGACATTTTGTAAATACACCCAAAGTCCAATTTTTTTTTTGTTGAATCTATTAATTTTACTATGTACAAACCACTTTCGCGTTTATAAAAAAAGGATGAAAGGATTATATAGTAATGTAATATAAGAATGAAAGGAAGTAAGGATGAAAGCCAACGAAAAAACACGACGCCCAAAGTTGACTTGCAACTCCGAAATGGGCTCGTGGACAGTGAACGTGTTAAAGGTAAAAGCCTGCCGTTTTCGGGTTCAAACTCTGGTTTAAAACCGTTAATTTTTAATTTATTTTACTTTATTCGGAAAATCAACAGCTACAAAAATAAAATGAACATTGCGTCAAAACGGTGGAGCCATTAAAAACAACAAATTGGAATTGGAAGTGTCAAACAAAAAAGCCGATAACAGACTTTCGCACGTAGGAAAAATGTTGGCTTTTATCGGGTTTAATACTAAGCACCGGGTTGATTGGCCCATATATAGTTGAAAGCCATTTGGTTATGTTATTATGATAGAATAGGTTGTTGTCGTAACTGATTGTAGAGACGCCTCTAGTTAGTACTCAATAGGGTATACATTTTTCGCTGTGGAAACAACCTTCTTTCTTCTTCTTAATGGCTTTCGCATATAATGCATTTAGGCAGTTTCAAGTAAAATAAATTAGTGTCAAGCATCGTTGTACGGTTTGAACCTGGTCATGGTAATGAATAGGCTACAAGAACTTTCTCGGAGCTCTTGGAGGATACCTAGCTCGAAATGTCATTATATCTTCTTGTGAACACAAAAAACTGTCACTGTGAAAATTATTGTCCAATACAGCACGATAAAACACAACAAAATCCGCTTATAACAATTCTTTATTGACACGAAAATAAATGACTGAACCGCCATCTTCGATGCCCGCCAAAAAGCTCCGGACGCAACCCTGGCACTCCATACAAGCGAACTGATAAACCTCCCCGCCCACTACTGAGGGCGGGCGGAGGGACGCATTCAACTCTATTCTGCTCGACTCACGCCCATCAGCGACACCACACGCCGCTGTCGCCTTTAGGCTCGCCGCTACGTCGCGGCGAGTGTCGCTTCGGCATATTTACCTAGTAATAGTTGCGACGCCGATAAGCAATAACATGTTAACCCCCAAAATTAGATTATGGATACAGAACGCTTTATTGTCAGTCGTAGAATGTTTTTTAATAGGCTATTTGACTATTTTTTATTTGTAGTCCGTTCTGTAGATTCATAAAAAAATATTAGACACGTATTTTTTCTTTTCTTACGTAAGCAAAAAATAACAGAGATACGTTGAGTCGAAATGTCGCGTGACGTCACAAGCAGGTGCAGTTTTTAGCTGCGTATGACGTTTCGAGCACCCACTCCCAAACTTTAATGCGCTTTATCCAAGTCTATTTTCATTAATTTGAAAAAGCAAAATATACGTGTCTATTATTTTTTTTTAATATCTAACCGACGGACTTAATAGAATTAAGGAAAAAATAGTCAAAAAGCCTATTATGTGTTTACATTATTACCTTGTTTGAATACCAACAAAATGTTGAACATAATAAAATCTTGGCACAAATTGGCGCTATAATTTTAAAACACAATTTACCAAAAATTTCTCCAGTGTGTGTCAACTGTTAACACATTGCTATTGCTTATCTTTATCCAGTTACAATTCTTTGGTGGGGGGAGACCTTTGTGCACCCATTCGGTGGCCGTGCATGCCCTAAAGTCTGAGACTAACCCCGTACGGTGGTGTTGCGTGGCTTCCAGACTCGGGTGTATACACGTCGTCGGAGGAGGAGGCTGGAGCTCGCGCGGAGGCGGCGACCCCGCCCGACGACGGCCCCTTCGCGTTCCGCCGCAAGCCCGGCTGCTACTACGAGATGGTGAGCGAATTTGTGCTTTATTTCATACGTGATAACAGTGATTTTAGCTTGGATTATTATTATTTTATTACTATTATTATTATTATTATCAAAACAAAGTTCTGTAGGGGGAGCACGAATTTTTTCGCTCTCGTCTAGTCGATATCGTCGTAATGTCAAAGCGATTTTTTGTATGGAAAATGAACGACACTGGATAGATGGCGCTGTTCATTTTCCATACAAAAAAAGTGCTCGATATCGACTAGACGAGAGCGAAAAAATTCGTGCTCCCCCTACTGAATTCTGTGGCATAGATGTGGTTTTGACCTTAGATGGGCTCTTACCATGGAACAATAAATGTTTGTGTGTACCAATAAATGTCTTGTTTAATTGGTCCATGGCTCTTACTGAGAAGTTGTGCCCGATTTTGAACTTTATTGTGTGGGGAAAAGAGTTGTCTTTCTATCTCCGCCACGTTATACATTCACCAGCCGATCAACCAATAGCAGCCTCAAGCTATTTTACCAAAAGGAGACGCCATTGACGCAAAATTCCCTCTCATACCGGGCAGTGTGATGATGATGAATGATGTGGTTCAATATCTTCTACCTAATCCACCTGATAAACTTGTTGTTTTTTATTTTTAGTTTAAACTCCGCTTTGTTCGCGATGAATTTGCTTTGTAAAAGCGGTAGTATACGTACTACTGTTGTGTGTTATTAATATGAAGTGTCGCGTGTCTGTCTCAGCCCACGTCCACCCTGTGCGGAGACCCGGTGGATCCTGACAGTCCCACTACAGAGGGCATGCTGTTCGAGCACGAAATAGACGAGCGGTACAGGTGAGTTCTCTATTCTATAACCACAGGCACCAATATTATAAATGCAATAGTAACTCTGTGCGGAATCCCGCAAGAACTCCGGATTTAACGGGCCGGTGAAACTGCATGAAATTTTGCATACTACAAGATTGTCTGGGGAATAGTTGTTCCATTTCATGAAGTCCGTATTGATGAGTGTGTGATTTGTGTATGTGAACATCACTGCAATAGAAACTGAGCGCTCCCAAAGTTACGCACACTAAAACAATTTTAGCTACAATTATAGCCAAACGGACTTCGTGAAATAGAACAACTATACAGAGAAGGATATAGGGTAGTTTTATCCAGCAATTCACGTGCGAACTCTTAAATTATTGCGGATGGAACCGCGGGGAACAGCTAGCAGAGGTGTAAAAATGATTTAACTGTCTTGTGTAAAATCTCTTACGGTGATTATATTATTACTATAATTGTGTGCCCATAACGAGCGTGTGTGTGCGTGCGCGCAGGTACACGCTGACGTCGGTGCGCGCGCCGCACCCGCGCTGCGTGGGCTTCGCGCGGCGGCGGCTGGCGCGCGGCGGCCGCGCGGCGCTCGACCGGCGCGCCACGCCGCTCGACGACCTGTGGCCGGCGCTGCCGTACGCGCACGAGCGCCGCGCGCGCGCCGTGCGGCAGGAGGAGGTGGGCGCGCACACTCACATTCACATTGACACTCACACTAACGCTCACACTGACGCTCGCACTGACGGTCACACTGACACTCACAGTGACGCTCACACTGACGGTCACATTGACACAATGACGCTCACACTGACACTCGCACTGACGGTCACACTGACACTCGCACTGACGCTCACACTGACACTCGCACTGACGCTCTCATTGACACTCACACTGACACTCCCACTCACAGTGATACTCGTACTGACGCTCATATTGACACTCGCACCCTGACACTCACAGTGACGGTCACACTGACGTTTACATTGACGCTCACACTGACGCTTATATATTCAATTCAAATGAATATTCACTTTACACTGTCCTCCGCAGATGGAATTGGAGACCAAAGCTCACCGGACGCCGAAGGTGGTGACGCGCGACTACCACACGTCCGGCAAGCATCCGTGGCGGCACGCGTTCCGGCAGCACCTCGCCCGCAACCCGGACCTGTGGGTGCGCCCGGACACGCCGGACGCTCCGGACGGGCCGGACGTCAAACCGGAACCGATGGACGTGGTCGTCAGTGAATGCGCCGACGTGGCGAGTGATATCAGTGCTAGTGCAAGCGGTAGTGCCAGTGCGAGAACTATGGACGGCGCGGTGCGCGAGAACCTGCGCACGGTGATCGGGAAGCGGGCGTGGAGCTCGTGCAGCGAGGACAGCTTCGAGTCGGACGACAGCCTGCTGCCCGTCGAGGAGGAGTTCCAGAGGTTCTTTACGGAGGTCGACCAGAAATGGTGAGCGACGACAGTGGTGATCGTTGACTTATCCCCCCCCCATTCTTCCTTTTTTATGGTTTCGTACGTAAAAAGGAAAAACAGGACCCTTATAGAATCTTTTTGTTGTCCGTCTGTCTGTATTTTTGTCGATCAGGTGCTTTTTTTTAGGGAACGCATGAAGCTATCAAGTTGAAATTAATAACATATTTCAACACGCGTATAGGGATCTAAACCTATAGGGTACTATTTCCCATTGATCTCTAAACTCATGAAATTTGGCAAAAGGGAAAAATCCGAAAACTGTTTTTTTGAAAATAATATGTACATATTTTTAAAAATGTTTCCATCCAACTGGTTCATAGTAGGTAACTTGTATATTTCTTTATTTTATATTCCTTCCTCTCATCAGCAAATAAATCACACTCAGGGTGGGGCCTCAGGAGAGTATTTAGCATTTGGTATGTAGTAGTGTAGTATGTGTTATATCTGTATGCCTATTCCCAAGGCTACACTTCCGGCCGGAGAGCCCGCCCCCGGCGCGCCGCTCGCCGCCCGCGCCGGCGCCGGACGAGGCGCTGCCGCTGGCCGCCGACACGCCCCTCGCGGTGGAGCTGCGCGCCGCCGAGTCCCCGCCCCCCGGCGCCCTGCACACCTTCACTACCTCAGAGTTCACCCTCGCCCAACTCTACCCGAGCCTACCCTCGCCCGAGCACGACCTCGACATGAGCGACGACCTGCTCACCGAAAACTTCACCGGCCTCACCGAAGCCCAGGTGGAGAGCATACTCTCGGACACCGATCTCAAGGCGCTCGCCGACGTCGACCTCACGCGGGACGACAAGAAGTCCCTGTCGGTGGATCTGCTCGACGAGCTGGTGAAGGACTCTTTTTTATTGCAAGGCCAGAGCTCGGACGGGCGTGCCGGCTCTGGCAAACGGAGGAGGCGGGCGGACGCGTTCGGCTGCACCGCTGTCCACGTGTCGCCCGTGGACAGGGAGGAGATATACGTCGAGAGGCCGCCGCACGCGCCGCACGCGCGGGAGAACGAAACGCCCAAAGATGTCGTCAAGGTTAAAGACAAGGAGAAAGAGAAAGAGAAGGAGAAGGAGAGAGAGAGCAAACCCAACTCGCTGCCGGCGCCCGTGCCCACGTCCAAGGTCATCGTGGAGGAGGTCAGCGACCTCGCCGAGCCGGCGGCGAGGCCGGACCGCCGGAGGAGGGAGGACACGCTCGAGGAGGTGCAGCTCGCGCCCGGCGTGCAACTGAAGACGGTGCACGCGAAGAACTCGCCGCTCAAGAAGCACATAATCACGGCGGCGCACCGGAAGGGCGGGGAGGGGGCGCACGTGACGTCACAGGACTCCCAGCCGCCGCCGCAGCCGCAGCAGCAGCCTCAGATCGTGACCGTCGCCGTCTCCGACAGTTTGAAGGTGAGAGACTTTCGGTTAAACCTTCTTCTCCACAACTTAAGGCTTTTGGGGTGAAACTAGACCCGCTATAACAAATGATATCTTCAAAGATGGCCTGTTTAAAAAGAAATCAAATATACAATATCACTAATATCACTATAGAAACACATTTATATAACACAGAAACATGTAAATACATACGATTAAGCTAAAAGCAATCTTTTCTTAGCCGACCTATGGATTTAGATCTCGATCGAAGTCGATTTTTCATGATAATTCTGTACTATATAACTGCAATGTGCCAGAAAACGGCAATTTTTGGTAGTTTGGAATATAAAGATGGGCTTTGGATTAAACCCGATAAAAGCCTGCCGTTTTCCGGAAAAGACCGTAAAAGGCTACATACCTTTATCGGGTTTAAATCCGAGCATCGGCTTGATTGCCCATCTATAGCCATACCTCCCAACATATCGTCTATGTGTGTTGCAGGTGCGACTACAGAACCACCAGTCCGGCCACGCGAGCACCGTGGTGGTGCAGGCCGCGCACAACGGGCCCGCGCCCACCGCCCACTCCGCCCACAGCGCCCACTCGGCGCCGCTCGTAGCGCTCACCACGTCCGCCCACAGCACCGTCTCTAGCCGAGACAGCGGTATGTACTTGTCTTGACGACTTAGTTTGACGGTTCGTCTGTATTTGACTGGGGTGTGTCGATTGTTGAAGTCAATGAGCTTGGGCTGTCGGTCTGGTGGTAGGGTGATATTTTACGATCACTTTGATCTTGTAATACGGATACAAGATTTTTGTTACGATATATTTTTATTCGGCTCTTAAATAAACTAGAAATTCACTGCATACACTTCTGGGATGCTAGTTTTGAGTTCGTCATGTAGGTTAGTAATAAAAAATATTGAAAACGTATTTTTTTTTCTCATAATCAAATTATAAGGGAAATACATTGTGTCGAAATTTCGCGCGAAGTCATGATCCCGTTAGATTATACCGGCTTATGACGTCACCAGACCTCGCTCCTAAACTTTAATGCACTTTATGAAAAAGACAATAAATGTGTCTATTATAATACTAATTTATGTTTACAACTGACAGACTGAATTGAATTTAAATTGTTGATATAATTCTTTTTATTTTACTTCAATATTGTTACGTGCTAGGGTTCTTTATTCGGAGTTTAACACTAACTTTACAAAAACACTAGGTCTAGGGTTCCTAGGTCTAGGTATCGCAACACTGAAACACTAAACGACAGATCTCGAAGTCCAATAGTTTCGCCAAGGTCGCAGGTAGTCGCAGGTATCGCTCAAGATTCACTCGTAGTTATCGCTTCGAAAGCTCAAACTGAACTGCCCGTCCGGTTCGGTTGCGCCGTTTATATACCCAACCGAACGGGGCTCTAGAATGTTCGAGTCCGATGTGTTTTACTAGAAACTCGGCCGAACGTTTCTAGAATAGAACTTCTATCGAATTCGCTACTCCAATGTGTTTGCTTTACATTGCGTGTTTTGTATGCATTGCGCGTTTTGCATACATTGCGCGCTATTAATCTAGCTCGACCGCGACACTGCCCCCTTCTTAGAGATGCTCGTCCCGAGCGTCACTATTGCTGCCTTGATAACGTGCTAAGCGGTCGATGTGCACTATTTTGAAAGCTCCCCTTGGTTGACGTTGAATCCGATACGTCACGTCATTCATCCGGGTAACAACCTTGTGCGGGCCTTCCCATCGAGTCTGTAATTTCGGAGATTTTCCCTTTCGACGGATAGGATTGTGTAGCCATACAAGTGATCCCTCCTCAAAACCACTTGTATTCGCCCTCCGGTCATATCTCGTCTTCATGTTCTCGCTTGACTGCAAACCATGCTCTCGAACCAAAGCATAGACGTCCTGCATTTTTTCCCGTAGATCGGAAACGTAGTCCTGCATCGATTGGGGGTCATCTGGAGGTCCGCCTGTCAGTAAATCCACTGGTAGCCGTAGTTCTCTACCGAAATTCACATACGCTGGGGTCGCCTTCGTGCTCTCATGCTCAGATGTTCTGTAGGCGAGTAGGAACAGCGGTATGAATTTGTCCCAATCCCTCTGGTGTTTATCAACCAGTTTCGCCAAATTCCTCTCTAGCGTCTGGTTAAACCTCTCCACCATGCCGTCGGACTGAGGGTGATATGGCGTGGTCCTCGTCTTGTGCATTCCCAAGATTTTGCACATTTCCTGGAATAGCTGGGATTCGAAGTTCCTTCCTTGATCTGAGTGGATTTCCAAGGGTACACCGAATCGACATATCACTTCCTCAACCAACTTGGAGGCTACTGTCGTGGCTTCCTGATTAGGTATGGCGAACACTTCCGGCCACTTGGTGAAATAATCCATGACGACCAAGAAGTACTTGTTCCCTGACTCGGTCACTGGAAAAGGTCCAGCCACGTCAACAGCAATTCTTTCCCAGGGCGCACCAACATTATAGAGTTGGAGGTTTCCGCGGGTCCTAGTTGACGGACCTTTGACTGCAGCACAAGTGGTACATTTACGGCACCATTCCTGCACATCCTCTCGACAATGAAGCCAGTAGAATCTTTCCCTTACTTTTGTTAATGTTCTCTTCACGCCAAGATGTCCACCTGAAACCCCATCATGTATTTCACGAAGAACATCTTTCACCCTGGTCCTTGGAACAACTAACTGAAGGTGGAACTCTCTGCCGTTAGGTTTCTCCCATTTTCGGTAAAGTATTCCGTTCTGCAGAACAAAGCTGTCCCATTGGGCCCAATAGGCTTTAGTGACAGGGCTAGTGGGTGCGACCTCAACCCATTTTGGTTTGTCCGCACTACGTTTTTTCCAAGCCACGATGAGCCGAACGTCTTCATCATCTTCCTGAGCTTCTCTCATGGCCTCATCTTGCCACAGTCCCGGAGGGCTCGTTCTCGTAAGCTTAACAGCCAGTTCTTTCGAATCCTGTTTGACACAATGCTTACAATCTTCCGGGCATGGCCTTCTTGAGAGGGCTTCAGCGTTGCCATGGGCCTTCCCACTACGCACCTGTGCGATGACCGTTGCTGGGGCTTTTTTCACACCAGCCAGTACCTGTCCTGTAGTCCTGGCTGTCACACCTTTTCCCTGATTCCCGACAGGGGACAGAGTCTCCTGCCTCTTTGTCAGGTCATCAACTTGTTTCTGCAGCTTAAGGATTTTTTCTGTCACCTCGTTCTTCTTCGGGCAGGAGAACTGCATGTGGCCTCGTTCACCGCATTTGTAGCACATGAATCCAGTCTTCTTTAGGGGGGCCTTAACCACCTTAACTTCCTCGGTGATCTCCCGCAGCTTATGCGCACGCACCTCTCGCCGTACTGCCTCAACTTCCAAGGCGTGTGCCAGGGCATCCTTTAAAGAGGTGTGATGACGAAGCCCCACTGCAGCCCTTATCTCCATGTCCCGGATGCCATCCACGAAGGCTTGCAGAATGTTCGTGTCCAACGTCTTCGTGTCAGCTGTCGGATGAGCCTTGCGGACAAGCTTCTCGATCTCCAGTGCCCACTGCTGTAGTCCTTCTCCTGGACGCTGGACTCGATCGCGTAACTGGGCCCGGAACACGTGTTCAAGGTGGCGCTCCCCATATCTGGATTCGAGGGCCTCCATTAGCTCCTTGAATCCACTTCCTGAGCTAGGCAGTGCCTCCAACACAGACAAAGCCGAGCCCCTGAGCGCCACGGTGAGAGCCGTTAGACACTGCTCATCCGTCCACCCATTTGCGGTAGCGACGGTCTGGAACTGCTGCCGGTATGCGGGCCAGGATGTAGCCCCATCGTAAGGTGGCACTTTCACTCTGGGTGCCTGGACTAAGCTGACAGCCCCACTTGATGTGATTCCCATCGTTTTAAGACGCAACACTTCTTTTTGTAATCCAGAGAAGCCAGTCTCCAATCCCGTGACCCGCTCCTCTACTACATTTTTCAGTCCGGCTTCCAACACTGAGACGCGCCCTTCTATTGAATCGACGTCTTCACGGAGTTGCTTCACTACATTGCTGACCTTATCAACGGCCGCTAAAACTGTTTGAAGATGTAGTTCAGCGCGCTCCTTTTGATCTTTAAGCATGACGTGCAGATTTTGCTGTTGATTTTCACGCAAGACGTGCAGATTTTGTTGTTGTTCTTCACGTATAGCATTAAATTTTTGGTGCATACCCTTATTCATGTTTTCCATCATCTTGACCAAACTACATATATCTAGGGCGGCTGCGTCCGCTGCTCGTCCCGTAGTCGTAGCCCGGACGTGGTCAGTAGGCGTGGCCAGGTGGGCGGAGCTAGTGGGCGGGGCTTCGACGGTGGGCGTGGTCTGGTGGGCGGGGCCAGTGGTAGGCGGGACCAAGTGGGCGGGTCCAAGGGGCGTGGCCAGTGGCCCAGTGGGCGGGGCCTCAGTGGTGGGCGGGGCCGAGCGGGCGTGGCCAGTGGGCGTGGTCAGGCCGATGGGCGGGGCCTGGTGGGCGGGGCCAGTGGGTGGAGCCCGATGGCCAGTGGGCGTGGCCTGGCGGGCTGCAGGCGTAGCCCCCGCAGCACGTTGTGCCCTCGTCCTGACACCTTCCTCGGCGATGTCTTCTCTCGGAGTTAGTGGCATCTCCAAATTTCACTTCCGACACCAAATTGTTACGTGCTAGGGTTCTTTATTCGGAGTTTAACACTAACTTTACAAAAACACTAGGTCTAGGGTTCCTAGGTCTAGGTATCGCAACACTGAAACACTAAACGACAGATCTCGAAGTCCAATAGTTTCGCCAAGGTCGCAGGTAGTCGCAGGTATCGCTCAAGATTCACTCGTAGTTATCGCTTCGAAAGCTCAAACTGAACTGCCCGTCCGGTTCGGTTGCGCCGTTTATATACCCAACCGAACGGGGCTCTAGAATGTTCGAGTCCGATGTGTTTTACTAGAAACTCGGCCGAACGTTTCTAGAATAGAACTTCTATCGAATTCGCTACTCCAATGTGTTTGCTTTACATTGCGTGTTTTGTATGCATTGCGCGTTTTGCATACATTGCGCGCTATTAATCTAGCTCGACCGCGACAATATTATATTACCTACTTTATTTTTAATCTCATTAAAAATAATTATAATATTTAAATTTGAATTTCGTTTAATTCTGATTTAATTTTAATCATATTTAATTTACCTATTGAAGTTCTAATTTGACCTATTGATGAGTTTTATCTGCCCATTCTCGAAACGACTACCAAAGTGACCCGTACCTGGCAGGCGTGTCGATCACAAGCGGCGTGGTGCAGTCGCGCGGCAACATGGTGCCGCTGCAGCTGAGGCCGCTGCTGCACTCGCACGCGCCGGTGCTGGTGACGCCCGGGGTGCAGGTCGCGGCCGGGGTGCAGGGCCCGCGGCTGAAGGTGCTGCACGCGGCGCCGCTCACGCAGGGGCAGCGCGCGCACCTGCTGGCGCACAGCCGGGCTGCCGGTACGTGTGTGCGCTTAGTGGTATAAATACTTTTGCTCTAAGTTATATGAGGTATCTTCATCTGTGTATATAAGGTGTGGTAAAATTTGCTGCAAATATTTACAGGCTTGAAAGTACACACCGTTATAAACATAAAAAAATTAAAAAAAAAATCAAACAAAATAAATCAATCAAAAAGAAAACTTGTGAAGGCGCTCGCCGGTCAATCGCTTTACACACTCTTCTCAGCGCGGCGATATCTAAAGATCAATAACCTCTATCATCGCTCGATCGAGTTGAACAGCTGATCCATTGCACGCTACCTGCGTGTTCGTGCCATGTATACGTATTAGTGAGCTTCGTGTTTTGTATACCTTATGAATGTAGTTGTAGTATTTTTTCAATTAATTTATTTTCCCCATATTCTGAAAAACTACGGAACTTATAATATATTTTTTTTCGTTCATCTTATTTGGTATAACGTATACTTTCAGCCCTGTACATATTTGCAAATGATTTTGCCACATCTTATATAAATAATATGTTAATATAAAATTGTCGCGGGGTATGAGGAGGCATGACATCGGTGGGAGGCGGAGGGTATCGCTTGTGGGTGCGCGGGGCGCGGGGCGCGGCGGCAGGGGGGGAGTGTCGTTTGAAATTGAAAGAACTTTATTTGACCCAACACATGGATAGTTACAACATACATTAATTTAAAAAAAAGTATGAATGAGGGACCGCTTCCCAACCGCCAAACGATCAGAACTGCACCGGGAGATCGCCAGCGCACCAAACCCTCCCGCCAGGCGAGTCCCATTTGGCGACTGAGAAACAGACCGACCTGCTTTAAGAGCCATTTCACAAAAATATTGCGCGCGAGTTTAGGTACAAACTGCGTTATTGTTTATGTGTGCGTAGTTACTCACACGTACACAACGTAAGCAGCGTAAAGCGCGCGTCGAGACTCGAGGTGGACAACGCAATCTTGAGCCGTGGGCAATCGTAGGTATTCTCAGATAAAGCAGGTATACGACCCTAGCCACGCAGCAATTTATACGAGACAGATGTTGTTCAAGGTTTTACTGGCTTTGTAAAATGAAAAACTGGGTTTCTTTTTTAACTAATGTATTAGTTACACTGACCGATAGAATAATATTTTTTTACTTGTATTACAGCTTTAGTTGTGTACTTATACATATTATGACGATTACAACTCTTCCAACTTTTTGAATCGTTTATCTCAGAAACGGTGGCTCTTAGGAAAAAAGTATTCAGATGTTTTTTTTATAGATAAATAGCTGTGCCCCGCGGTTTCACCCGCGGTAATTTCGGAGTTTCCGCGAGAATTCCGGGATAAAAAGTACCCTATGTTCTTCTCTGTACCCCTGACAATGTGCATGCCAAATTTCATCCAAACCCGTTCAGCCGTTTTTGCGTGATTGAGTAACAAACATCCAAACATCTAAACATTCAAACATCCAAACTTTCACATTTATAATATTACTAGGATAAATTCCAGATCAAGAAAAAAATCCAGTCTTTTTTAAAGATATATTAAACATTTTATGAATAAAATTTTTACCTGAATTAATTTTATCAAATAAATGAAAATATACAGAGATAAAGCGTATTAAACTTTAGGGTGGGGGCTCGTGACGTCACTAACCGCTATAAATAGTGACGTCACGCGAAATTTCAACTCAATGTATCGCCGTTATTTTTGGATTACGTAAAAAAAGAAAAAATAAGTGTTCAATATTTTTTATTAATCTACAAGACAGATAAAAAAAAAATGCGTAACATGCCCATTCCGATAAAAATATGCCATGTTACAGGTACATTATAACCCATTTTTCAAATGAAGTACTCGTCAAGACCAATCAAACGAGCACTAACTCAAGGGGATTGTATCTTTTTTTACGGAGTTCCTATGGCCACCTTCCAGCTCCATCATCAGATCAGCTCCATGTCATCATGATATTCCATTGTCAGGCGATATACTTCAGCTAAATCGAAAAAAATTGTAGGTAATTGTATTTACTTTACCTCTGTTGCCTTTTTTAAGGCTGCAAAATTATCACGGTTCCTTTTTTTAAAACAACGGTATACACTATCCTTGCGAGTACCCATAGCTAAAAAATAAAAAAAAATATAGTATTATTATTAGTAATTTATTAACATATATCTTTATTATTATTATCATACAAACAACTAAAATAATTCATACCTACATATTTCATAATAAACAAAACTTACCTCGCGAAACAAAACTCGAAGCGGATCAAAAATATTTGGTCGCAGTATAATCACCACTTTACCAATTTTACAATACGAGCGCACGAAAATCGAAACGCGGAACAAAATGGCACAGGTCCTGCCTCGACGGGCGCTCGCGCCATTCTAATTGGTATCCGCTTGTGCATTGTAATTTATACTGATGTTTAGATCAATATATTGACAAATTATTTGCTAATATTTGCAAAATAACTGTAGAAATCAATTCTCCAAAGAACAATGTTTATTTAGGGATAATTTAATTTTAGTTATTACTGTGTATTTAACCAAAAATCACGATAAAATTGACACTTTAATCTTAAAAATTTACCAAATTATTTCTTTTTTTTATTCAATAATGGTAATGAAATTCAAAAATCTATTACATTAAATGACGACAAAAATATATGTCCGATGATCACTATATTTTTTGAAACTTATTATATCAGCATTATTAATAGATATCAGACTTTGAAATTGAGTCTGCGGCCATTTTTCGCTAAAATGGTTGTGGGAGATGAGGCACTAAAAATTTACCAAATTAGTTTTAGTAAATGTGTTACATTAAGTGTCAACACCAAAGATAGACCTATTTTTTGCAGTAATTAAATAATTTCTGGGTGTTACTTAACATAGTAATTTCGGAGTCCAAAATCTTAGAAATTCGCGCGAAAATGTAAAATGGCTCTTAAATAATAAAAGCGCTTAAAAATTACAATATGCTAATAGGCTAGTTTCCTGGGTAAAAAAAACAAAATTCTATTTAGTCCGTCAGTTAGATAATAAAAAAATAAAAGACACGTATTTTTTGCTTTTTTAAAATAATGGAAATATGCATAGATAAAGCGCATTAAAGTTTAGGGTGGGGGACTCGTGATGTCACAGCTCGCTATAACGTGCGAACAAACTGTAGCGAGGCGTGACGTCATGTGAAATTTCGACTTGATATATCTCCGTTATTTTTTGGTTACATAAAAAAAAATAATACGTGTCCAATATTTTTTAATAATCTACAAAACGGACTAAAAAAGAAAATTTAGGAAACTAGCCTATTGTGTTGCGGCAAAAAGGCGGCCAGCTCAGCATCAGCCAGGTGGTGCAAAGACCACCCGACGCTGATCTTCCGCTGGAGCCTTTCAAGTGACCGGTCAGTGGTTGCGCGCAGGTATAAGCCAGCTGCCGGCGGTGGTGTCGCTGGCGGCGCTCGGCGACGCGAAGGGCGGCGGCGCGGCGCTGCTGAAGGCGCCCAGCGTGCCGCAGTACTTCGAGATCAAGGGCGGCCAGCTGGGCCGCGGCGCGCACCTCGTCAACGTCATCCGGCAGCCGCCCGCCGGCAAGGGCGCCGTCGCGCGGCTCGACCTCAGCGACCCCAAGAGGCGGCAGGTGCTCATTACTAGCTATTTTCATTTATTTATTTATTTATTTATTGTTTTGTTATCAGGCCATAGATAAATACCTTACAAAGTAACATACATATATACAAATATAAAAAACATTCTATTTTTGACACTGTGTCGCTCTGGTGGTGGCTGTCGGTATCCTTCCCCGGAATTGCCTGTAGCCTGTCGCCACATCTTTCGGCCAAAAGTCTTCCTTCATAAAGGCTATAACATCAAGGAAGGACCAGCTTGTGCGGTTTCACTTGCGTTAATTACGGACCTGTTACGGGAATTCCGAGATAAAAAGTTTCCTATAAGTCCTTCACTGTCCTTGATAACATAATTAATTATATGCCGAATTTTATGATGATCGATTGCGTAGTGTAAAGCGTGAAAGGGCAACAAACAAACAAACTCATATTCGCATTTATAACAGTCTTCTCAATGTCAAGTATTTACATAACATTATTATTTATACTTCTATACTAATATTATAAAGAGGAAAGATTTGATTTTTGTTTGTTTGTTACGATTTAACTCTAAAACTTTTGGACCGATTTCAAAAACTCTTTCACCATTAGGAACGTACACTATCCCTGAGTGACGTAAGCTGTATTGTAATCCGGTGTTCCCGCGGGAAATCCGAAATTACCGCGGGTGAAACCGCGAGGTCCAGCTATTATATGATAACCTTAAAAGAAGTCATCCACTTAAAGGTTTGGGACGGAGCCTATATATTACGGCTCAATCTCCTTTTGCATACTACACATTGTCAGGGGTATAGAGGAGGGCATAGGGTACTTTTTGTTCCGGAATTCCCGCGGGAACTCTGAAAGTTGAATATGAAACTGAAATTGTGATGTTGATGTATGTGCATTGTGCAGGTGATGGCGGCGCTGGAGGGCGCGGCGCTGCGGGGCGGGGCCGTGGGCGCGGGCGTGGGCGCGGGCGGCGGCGCGGCGCGCGCCCACAAAGTGAGCGTGAGCCTCGACGGGCGGCAGCTGGTGCGCGCCGCGCTGCCCGCCGTGCGGCCCGCCCACGTGCGCCACCAGATACACCTGGCCAAGAGCAGGTAGCTCAGCAATAGCCATTAGCCACGGCCACGTGCCGGGGTGTGATAGGCAAACACGAGACTTTCGTGTATGGTTCGTGAGTTGGGTAGATGACCCTCCAGCTAGCTCAATAGTTTTAAATAGTAAATTAATTTTTTTTCTGCGAAAATAATTTAGATTTCATTTTAAAAAAATCTGAATCGAAGCGTACGTTTATTATACGTAATTGATTTGACGTTAAAGTCTTGGAATTTGGGGATAATAATGATAAACAAACTAGCTGTGCCCCGCGGTTTCACCCGCGGTAATTTCGGAGTTCCCACGGGAATTCCGGGATAAAAAGTACCTTATGTCCTTCTCTATATCCCTAACAACGTGCATGCCAAATTTCATCCAAATCCTTTCAGCCGTTTTTGTGTGATTGAGTAACAAACATCCAAACATCTAAACATCCACATTCACATTTATAATATTAGTAGGAGAACCTTTTAGATTAAAATAGTAAAAAATGCATAAAGTAGTTTGATATAATAACCTATTGCTGACAAGGTCTAAGAACGGGGGGAGGGAGTTAATGGCCTCGAATACCTACTAGAATCGACTCGGGTGATATCGCGGGTGACCAGCTTGTACCCTCAGACCAAATAAAAACTAAATACGGAACGCGTAGAACAAATAAGTGAAGCCAGGAAAAAGACACTATCGCCGTGCACGTCCACAGAAACACGCACACACTTACAAGAAAAAGACATCATAAATCCTAAGTAAACTTTGCAAATCCATACACTTTCCTATTCACCACATGCATACGCAACCGGCTTCACTTCGTTGTTCGAGACGTTCCGTCTTTAGTTTTTATTTGGTCTGAGCTTGTAACTAAATAAAATATGTGTTTTGGTCTATCCCTCCATCCAGAACCCTCCAAGTGGCGCCGCACCAGTTCCGCAGCGTGTCCGAGCCGTCCACGTCGCTCGGGCTGCCGCCCGCGAAGACCGCCTCCATCCCGAGCACGTTGGTCGCGAGCATCCTGCAGCGGGGCGCCGCCGTGCTGCCCCGGGGCGGCGCGGGCGCCAAGCTGGGCGCGCAGGGGGCGGCCGGGGGCGCCGCCGGGGGGGCCGGGGGGGCCGGGGGCGGCGCGGGGGCCAACGTGCAGGCGGTCGCGTTCGCGGGGGCGCAGCTCAAGGCGCGCCAGGCCCGGCTGGTGGCGCAGCCGCGCGCGCCCGCTCAGCCGTGAGTACCGCGCCGGCTCTGTCTCCAGTGTCCACTCACCGGGCCCTTATTCACTATGACCACAACGCTTATGTTAATTTGTTAATTCGACTTAATTTTAATAATTTTACCATGATAATCCGATTAATTTGACTTAATATTAATCATTTATAATAACTTTATATTTAAACAGAGAAAGTATATACCCGCTGGTGCTTTGGAAGATTCTGTGAACCGCTTGTAATTTGAATAAATAAATAAATAAAATAAATAACACGCCGCCTTAAGATAAGACGCCGCAAAAATTGTTTTTCCCTTGCGATGTCACTTTAAAAAAAATCCATTTACAACAATGCATGTTATGGTATACAGAATATTAATTTCTCATATTTTGTCATCTGGAGCGGTTGGAATTTTGTTTTTAGGACGCGCGTTATGGGCAAGGAATGTTGGTCGTAGTGAATAAGGGTCCTACTCCTACCTGGTTTTTTTTTATTTGTTTGGTAAACAGCGCGGACAATAAATACTCATAGTAATTTAGTTAAATAAATAAATAAACTATTTTTTATTATTTATTTATCCACAAATTTATAATTTGACGCAATCTTATCTTAATCTTACTTATCTTCTTAATTAATATATATAAATCACGTGTCACGTTGTTTGTCCGCGATGGACTCCGAAACAACTGAACGGATTTTGATAAAATTTTGTTACCATTTATAATATGGTCCAACTTAAAAGATAGGATAGTTTTTATCCCGGCATTTCCGCGGGAACTCCGGAATTGATGCGGGGTACAGCTAATCACCGTAAACTACTATCAGGGCCGTCAGGGGTACAAAGAAAGACATAGAGTAGTTTTTTTCCCGGAATTCCCGCGGGAATTCCGAAATTACCGCGGATGACCTTGCGGGGGACAGCTAGTACTTATCTCTATATATTTCGCCAACCTATAAAGAGATTGTTAGCGAGGAAGCTTTCATCTTACGGACGGTCCGGCGGACCAATTAGATTGGACATGTTGACTAATTTTTATTTTTTAGTCCGTCTTGTTGATTATTAAAAAATATTAGACACGTATTTTTTCTTTTTTTACGTAATCAAAAAAATAACGGCGATATATTGAGTTGAAAATTCGCGTGACGTCACTATTCTGACAGTTTGTATGGCGGTTTTGCGGTTAGTGACGTCACGACCTCCTCATCCTAAACTTTAATGCGCTTTATCTCTGTATATTTTAATTTATTTAAAAAAGCAAAAAATACGTGTCTATCTATTGTTTTTTTATTAGAATTTTGATTTTCAAAAGTAGTCCACATCCCAATTTGATGTTCAATAATAATCGCCAACACCCCTCCCTGGTTGCAGCGAAATAGCGGAGGCGTCGACGGCGCCCGCGAGCGCGGCCCCGCCCCCGGGCAGCCCGGACGGCGCGGGCGGCGCGGGCGGCTCGAGCGGCGCCAGCAACGGCGGCGTGCGGCGGCGCGCGCCCCCCGCCGACACGCTGCCCATGGAGGTCACGTGACAACGCGTGCGCGCCCCCCCGCCGCCCCGCAGCCTGCCGCCCGTGCTCGTGTTCTAGCCGGAGCCCGTCTAGTGCCGCCGCACTTCCCGATATGTACACGTACAGTGTGCACGCCGGTCGGTATTGGAACTGTTGTTACCGTTGCAACGAGATTCAATAATGACCGTGTCAAAAGTGTTGTGTACATATCTGTGCGGCTGACTGCGCGCTCGCCGCGGGGCAGTGTTTCGCGCCGCCGACGCTGTTCTCGGAGATTTTACACAGCCCCCCCCCCCCCACACACACACCCCACCCCTACCCTCCCCCGGCCGTTTCGAAATCTCTCGTTTCGCACCCGTAAAATGGTCAAGAGCGAGCGAGTGATTGTTTTGGCATTTTCAATGTGAACAAACCCTGCTGACGAGGAATCTATGGACGCCAATAAGCAATAACGTGTTAACACACAAAATTAGGTTATCGATTTGTAAAACGTTTTTTTAATTATGTGTTTACCTTATTACATTGTTTAAATACTAACAAAATGTTCAACATAAATTTTTTTTGACACAAAATGGCGCTATAGTTTTAAAACACGATTTATTAAAAAAAATTCGAATGTCGCGTAACACACTTTTGCTTATCTATGTCCAGGTGTGAATACACTATCATCACTCTCTGCTACTTCTGCTTTAGATCAAGTCGTTTAAAAACAAAGACACACAAAAATGACTCACGGCAAATACCTATATTTAAAAAAAATACTTACTCGCTTTTGACCACTTTTTAGGTGCAATTATCATTATTATTGTATAAAATCATTATTATTATTGTTTTTTTTTTTCCTTTCGTTTTGCATTTTTTCTCACGTTTGCAGAGTTTTATCCGTTATTAATTATTACCTATGTTCTCGCGTGAAAGGGAAACGTGTGCTTGTGTTTGTGTAAATATTTTCCGTAGCTGTATGTATGTCTGTGTTATTCCTAGGTTTTATGGAAGGAGGAGGAGAGAAAAAAAAAAACTTAACGTGTGATATACTTTTTTTTAATTGTCAGAGGAGGCGTGTTTTTATACTTTTATTATTATTTTAAAACTTCTGATTTTATCATTTCATTTCCGTTGGCGAATATCGAAATTACTATTCGAGTGTTCATTCTTTTGATCCGCCATTTTGATTTTAATTGTAAATATTTAAAGATGGCGGACGAACGTCGCGCGCGGGAAACACTGCATCGCTGTTATATTGTATATCGATTCCGAGAAAATATTGATGTAATTCATCTATGATATTAATGTATCTCTGAGAGTTGATCGCTTTCTATTTTTAGTTAATCTGTTCTTAAATTCAGAACGCCATTGTGTAATTTGGGGCTGAAATATTAAAACAGTAGTTATTATTATTAACAAAATATTTTAATCTAAGTGACAAAATTACAAGGAATTATTTTAAGCTAATCCATCTTTATATTTTAGGTGTATAGATTAAATTGCAGCTTTAGGAGTGTTCGCAACGGTCAATTATAAACTGTTGAAAACTGTCTAAAACCGTTGCAGCCCGCGACTTGTCGTCTTGTATCCGATTTGAAGTGGGATTAGTAGAAAGCTGATTACAAAAATAAATATTGGTGCGGTGTATACAGCGTGTACACGCGCAAGCAGTGAAAGAGTGAAAAGTCTATAACAATGCCACAACGTGACGCATAACGCGTCTCACGTGACATTCTTTTTCCTACTGCGCCCGAAAAGTTTCTCTTTAAAAATAAAAATTTATGGATTCGGTTACAATAAAAAAGGAGGTCTGAATTAAGTACTTATAATATTATTGATTTGGGTGTTTTCTGGGGTATGAAAATCAAAATTCTAATTAGTCTGTCAGTTATAAAAAAATAATAGACACGGTATTTTTTGCTTTTTTCAAATTAATGAAAATAAACATAGATAAAGCGCATTAAAGTTTAGGGTGGGGGGACTCGTGACGTCAGTATTCAGTTACTCCGTACAAACTGCACCGGGTTATGACGTCACCCGAAATTTAAACTCAACTTATCGTCGGTATTTTTTGATTACGTAAAAAAAGAAAAATACGTGTCCAATATTTTTTATTAATCTATACACGACGGACTTAAAAAAATTTAGTCAAGTAGCCGATTCATTGATTGCTGTTATCTTTTTGAACATTACAAATATCGGAAACATTAAAAAAATACAAGCCCTTGCGTTTGGATTACAGTAATCTATCTGTACATAATAATATAGTAAAATTTATTGTGTGTATATTTGCAAATTGTAAGAAGTCTTTTTGATGTTACTAGCGGCATCCAGAAAGCAGAATACAACGTGATAATGAATTAACCAAAAACCTGATACACCCCATTTAAAAAAATTAACTAAAACTGTGACTAAAATATAAATTATGTCGAAAAAATTAATAGTCTAAAAGTTATTCAACATTAGTTTAGCGGTGACCTATCTACGACTTACTATTTTTGCTACGGACGGCGCCAAATATCGTGTTATAAATCATTTAGACATGGGCTCGTAAAAATGAAAAAATATAACCTATATTAAAACACGGTGCGATCGATTCGGAAGTCAATTCTGAGCAAACTACTTTTTAGTTTTCAGTTAATTCATTAACACGTTGTATATGAACAGAAAAACATATTTAATACCACTCCCCCGATGTTTAGTTCTATCAAATAGACAAATAGTGCACATGCCAAGTCTTCAGTTTTATTATTATGTATATGACTAGCTGTGCCCCGCGGTTTCACCCGCGTGAGTTTCGGATTTCCCGCAAGAACTCCAAAGTAGTCTAATTTACTTATAACATCAGCTAATTAGCAGTGAAAGTCCCGTCATAATTGGGCCAACTGTTTCGGAGATTCACCTGCGTGAGTTTCAAGCATTCCCGCACGAACTCCAAAATTCTTTCTTAAGAATCTTCTTTCATTATCAAACTTAACAAAAAAAAAGAATTAGCGAAATCGGTCCAGCCGTTCACGCATGATGCCGTGACCAAGCGTAATAGGGATTCATTTTTACATATATAGATGAAAATTCAAGTATAATACCTATACATACAAACGGTAATACTAATTGATAGCAGTTTACATGATATCCAGCTAAAACCGGTGAATGGGAGGAGCCATGCAAACAGCTTGATGCAAAACACTCGCGATATTTTGTCATAAACGCTTCAAAGACAAAACTATAAACACAGTCTAAAGAAATAAGGTCGAGTTTTTATTATACACGCGATATACATACACCCAATAGACACGATGCCGAAGTATGAACATGAAAATTCAATTTAGTCCGTCAGTTAGATAATAAAAAATAAGGGAAACGTACTTACATATTATATTTTACTTTTTCAAATTAATGAAAAAATAATTAGATAAAGCGCATCAAATTTTGGTAATGGGGGCTCGTGACGTCATAACTGCATAAAGTGGACCAAGGCGTGACGTCACGCGACATTTCGACTCAATGTGTCGCCGTTATTTTATGATTGCTTAAAACAATACGTGTCCAATATTTTTCATTAATCTTCAATATGACGGAATAAAAACTTATTTTTAGTCACCCAGTCTATTGAAACTCAAATTTTTGACTATTGAATTTCGAGTTCTATGCGAGTAGGAGGTATACCTGGATACAGTTTACTTCGTGTCATTTTCTATAGCGAGGAGTGCGCGCTAATGCTACCGCTCCACCTGCGTGTTAACGCGTAAATTAGTGCGCTAAATAAGGCATTACGTAGATGTGGCCAACATTTTAACATGACGTTAAACGTTAAGCAATAGCTCGGGTGTCGGTTTTTTGGACACATTAGGGTTTTAGCGCGTTATTTAGCGCACAGAGGTGTTGGCTACATTAACGCCTTCTCATTCTGCGTGGTTTTTTCTTTTTAATTAAATTGCATAAATGCATATAATAATTTAAAATACTCATTGATGCAAAAATTACAGCTGCTTCTACCTCCATTGCAAAAAAAAACAGCTGTTTGAAGCTTCGACCTCCATTTTGTGTCAGCGCGTTATTTCACTAGAAATTAACGCTTGCAAACTAAATGTAATCAACACGTATTTTAATGCCTTAATTAGCGCGTAGTTGGACATTAACATCAACGTTAACGTTAACGCAGGTGGAGCAGTAGCATTACAATGATTCCTCGTTCACCGATTGAAACGACCATTTTGTAATCATATAACTATCTGTCTTCTATATCGTATACAGAATTATATAAATACGTTACCCTTGCAAAAAAAGGTATTTCGACTGAGCGGTTAGAGAGAGATACGCAATATATATGCCATCTTTCCGTTTCAGTCTGGCTTGAAATGTCCATTGCGATACACTAGTGCGTTCGGCGCTTGGACCGACACAAGTCTCCGAAATCATTCAAACGTTAACTAACATTATCTCAATCGACCTGACACTTACTAGCAAAAGAAGATATTGTATCGTTATTCGTTCCCTACGCGGATCGTCCTGCATAATAGGAGTAAAATTAAAAAAAAAGTGTAATAGCTTATTATATGTCTCTAATGATAAAATAATGATAAGTGGCTGTGAAAATAGTTAATATACCTACCCTACACTTACTGCAAAAGCGTTACGTTTTTGTAAACGCATCGCGCTAATGTCAGCCGGGCGTGGAATTGTTGCGCCTTATCCAATCTGTCCAGACTGAAATATGTCTTCAAACTACATTATAACTTCGGTGAGATTGCCAAATCAGCTATGTGCATTTTTTCGATTGTTTATTTTTTGGAGAATTCACTTTAAAATTAAATTCCACGTCTGATACAAAAACCCGTATTCCTGAATTCAGCTTGGATCAGGATTTCACAATATACTTTTGTGATTTTACCTTAATACTTAATTACACATGTGTATCAAAACACATAATTATGGATTTTCGTAGATTTACCGCAGCACTCAGAGTCGACTTTAATCATTACTTAGTTAAGTATAGATTTTTAAAACAAAACTGCCCCAATCAGAGACGTTCGGTAAATTAATGTTAGTTGGCATTTAATGAGATGTAACTTAATTAGTTAAATGCCAATTAACATTAATTTATTAAACTTGTCGGATTGCGGCAGTTTTGTTTTAAAAAACTATACTTAACTAAGTAATCAATAAAGTCGACTCTGAGTGCGGCGGTTAGAAATTCAAATAAATTGATAACCGCCGCTGCTGCACATATTGTGTGAGTTTAGTATCTATCGAGTGACAGTCCTTATGTGTTTAGTAAAAGCAAAACCAATACCCATAATTATGTGCACAAAAAGTACAAAATAAAAATCTTAAATTACAATGAATAAATCTTCATTTATTGTAAAAAAGAAAAAACATTTTTCTTGATTTTTTAACGTTATTTTTTAACATACGTATAAGAAATAACTTATTAAAACAAAAAATTCTTAAATCTGTTATTTGTCTCTCCTGAAAAGTTGTTAAAATGCACATAGCGGATTTGGCAATCTCACCGACGCGACGATAAAAACAGTACCAAAGTTCTACTTCTTGTAAAAATGACAAGCGACGATGACCGGATTGGTGCAGTCGGTCATGACGTCGCGTGCCGCTCGGTAAAATAAGAGTTCCCGGGTTCGATTCCCCGTCTGGGTGTGTATGTACACTGTACAGGGTGGAAGGTTAAACCAGGGACTTGTTGGATTCAGTATTCGATTACCTTCCTAAATATATTATGTAAATATAAAAATATTACATTGATGTTTTACTTTGTTATCCAATGAAATACATTATTATTAATGAAATTTGATTGCGTGATGAACAGACGGATCATACCTATTACATACCCTTGCCTTACCTACGCTTTTGGTGTGTATTATCGCTGATTTGCCGACAAATTCTTTTATGTACAGATCATGTTTATCTTATCTCTGTGATTTATTTTCCAGTTATTTTTTTTATTATGACATAGTTCTATTAGTTATATTAAGGTATGAATTATTATCGCAAAAATATTTCCCTCGTTTGAAATTACAGTCATTTGCTTGTTTCCCACGACACAAGCTTGGGGGGTCGAGTGTATCTGTGTGTTGTGAAATATTATTTTCAAGTTTAAATTGTACTAGCTGTCCGTCTAGCGTGATAATTTCGTGGTTACCGCGGAATTGTTCCATACAAATTTTGCCCCCATTTTTCACCCCCTTAGTGGTAGAATTTCGGAAAATCCTTTCTTATCGGATGTCTACGTCATACAACGAACACACCCTCCAAGTTTCAGGTCCCTACGATCAGCGGTTTAGACTGTGCGTTGATCCGCCAGGCAGTCATTCAGTACAAAGCATTTTATATGTATGTACGTATGTAGCATGTTATATTCAGAAACATTCTATTTGTTCCGGCTGACATGATCGCTTAGGTTTCTAATTTAGACAAAAAAAAACACTTACTGTAGTTTTAAAAAAAAACATGTAAGTAATCGCCGTAACTTCGTATATTTAACAATAAACTCGCGGTTTTTAATTTATAAAATAAAATGCGTTATTATATTATTATGTGTATAGATAAAAAAACAGCAAATGTTTCTTAAAAATTAAGTAATATCGATATCGAGCGTTCTTACTGTGTATATTTATTCGTGTTAAAAGATTTCTAATGAAATTCTCTTTGGTCTCATGTCACTTGATTGACTTAATACAAGTGCCGCTTGACTTACTCCTGTTAATTCACTTTAAATACGAATAGACACGAGAATTGCCTCCAAAGTCTACTTAAAAGGATGAAAGTAAACTATCCATATAGTTCATTCATCCCCAACATTGGTAGTAAAACGAAAATAATCTAATATTAATTACTAAACTACTTAATTTCTTATACAGATAATAACCGCTGAAGTGGTTTTGATAAAATTTGGTATAAACATAGCGTGAATTATGGTTGCTTTTATATTAACTCATATAAATAATTCTTGAGTTGGATTGTGTCCTTTCATATGCAAACAGCGAATTAATATTTGACATATTAAGTGATATGGCACCAATAAACTAAATAAAGGTAACATAACCACTATAGGTATTGTATATTTGTATAAAACTTGTACGATAATAACTGTAATGTTGTATGTATGTAACACATTCTGTGTATCTGGCAGGACCAGTATAATACTATGTACATTTGAAGACAAAAAAAACCTGTTACAAGCTAGAGTCGACGTAGAGAAAGAGACGCTTGAGCTTTCACATGTAAAACACTACCTAATTGCGTACGGCAATAAGGTCGTTTTAAGGTTGTTTTGGCGCGTGAACAACATTCTTTTTTCTGTATTTAATATCGGCAGAATTCTCAAGCCCTCTGCCTATCTCCATCACATCTCCGTTGACTCTGTTAAGTTAGATTGAATCTTGGACACTTGTTGCTAAGGTCGATGCTAAGTTGTAGTAAACTCAGACAGGGTCAGAGCTTCGATGCGTCTGTCAGAGGCAATAAATACGGAGTATGATTAAATAGAAAAAGAAAAATGAACAACAAAATACATGTATCTTTTATTATTATTCAATACAAAATATGATACACATATATAAACTACTACAACATAATAATATTCGTAACACCTATAAACTAAATCTGCTGTTTTACGCGAATAGCCCACAGACAATATAGAATAGACATGATCGCCTCTCCCAACGTGCAGCAATTAAATGTATTAATGTGCTTATTACACGGGGCATTCACATTTTGCTGAAACGTCATCGTAGAAAACAAAAACGTTCTATTGTCAATTCTTAGCTGATTCACCAAGCTGATTAGCAGTTAGAACAAAATCGTGGCACGTTTGGTTCCAAACAATTTTGTCAACTCGTCTTATCTATGTCTGTGGAATAGTTACAAATCCGTTTCATTCTTAAACTGATTAAGAAACTGCTGTTAACACAGTATGGTAGTTAACAAAGAACTTTTTCGATGGAATAAAGTTTAAAAAGCTATTCATTCACATATTTCAATAGCTTGATCAAAAATATGAATGTATGTTGATCAAAAATATAAATGTATGTTGCTTTTGAAATAACCGACGACACAAAAGTGAGATTCAAAAATTAATAAGTGGAAAAAAAATCTTTACATAATAATTAATAAAAACAAAAAAAAAAAAAATTGATAGTATTTTTCGAAACATATTTACCTCGTTCATTACCTAAATAAATATAATACGATTCATTGAAACTACAATATGATAATTATGTGAATTTTATGACCCGTCTAATATAATTAACTCTTCAAATTATTAATCTATGTACAGGGTGTGAGTTTAAACTAGGTACATATTGAAGGAGAATATTCAAAATAATTACGATTCTAGTCTAAAAAAAAAGAAAAAAATAACATTAATTGATAAAACGCGACACTGCGCAAAAAAACAAACGCGTCGAAGGTTCATACATCATGCCTAATGATGCCCTTTCCTTTGCATTGTCTATAACTCTATACTTAATATTTTAATTTGTGTTATTCTGTATATTCATTTTTGTTGTGTCCCATTTTGCTTAAAAAAATCTTTCTTTCTAATATTATAAAAACAAATTTCTCAATCAGGTTTTTTCTGTGATGTATCCATTGTTTTTCTTTATTTATACATCTACTAGCTGTGCCCCGCGGTTTCACCCGCGGTAATTTCGGGGTTCCCGCGGGAATTCCGGGACAAAAAGTACCCTATGTCCTTCTCTGTACAAGGGGTACATGCCAAATTTCATCCAAATCCGTTCAGCCGGTTTTGCGTGATTGAGTAACAAACATCCAAACATCCACACTTTCACATTTATAATATTAGTAGGATTAGTTACATATAAAATCCTGAATTATCTTAGGCTTCAATGTGTCCCTAGTTTAAAATTACATAGTGCTTATATAATGTTAGCAAAAAAACACAAATTGTGTTTATTCTAATAACCCTTCAAGTTGAAATTTGTGCATCTGGTATATAATATAATATTCGGATTTCTATCTAGACAAGTTCGCAGTTATCTATTTGTATATAAAAACTCAATACCCGAATTGAATATATGAATGCAGCAATTATTCCTAAAACACGGGTTAAATAACGGGCTTTTTCCATCGCCGTATTCTCACCGACATAATATTATATATCTACATTTGGGGCCCTGACTCATTATAACTATAGTTACGACAACGTGTCGAAATAATGAAGAGTCAATGAAGACATTAACGTGGAATTATTCACAGGCCAGGCCACATAAATGAACTGATTCAAGTACTTTCCCATAAGTAAAGACGGCCGGCTTGTACACGTGTACCTACACGTGTTGTGCGGTTGATAGCGAGCTGACAGCAACTGTCAGGTGTCAGTGAAACTATCCACCAGACTTTCGATATTGGTGAGAGGCGGAGAGTGTCGCTTCTTTATGTAACAATATTCTGTATTCTTCCGTTATACATTGATTTTCCGTCATGTACATACAATAATATGCCTTTACAGAAGGTTTGTAGCTAATGTAAATTACTGAATTTGCAATTTTGTTCCAAAATTGATCTTTATTGCTATTGAAATAAGATGCGACGACTGAAAAAAGTGTTTCGATGTTGACTGTAACAACAATAATATAGCATCTGCACTTGCTACAACTATATGGATGATTGGTTCCAAAATTATTGTTAACAATTGGATGCTTTTGTGACACACGAAAAACTAATTTACCATTATATTGTAGTGTTTTAGGCGAAAGTGTGTCCATTTGAATAACTTTGTTAGAACTTTAAAATTAAAACAAACATATTGTAGAAACACACGATATCTATTGTAATGTAGAAAAAAAAATGTTATATTAAATACAGATTGTAAAATTATATCTGTTGCACTTCACTGTAATATTACGGCGAATTGCAACGGATATAATATATTCTAGGAACGAATTGATACAATCAAAAGAGAGGAATGTACACCAAATTCACTTTTCGGTGGAGGATGGAGCTAATCCTAAAATTGTTACCTGTAGATGTGACTTAAAAACAAAAATATTTTCCTGAACTTACAATCGTCAATTGAATTCGGTGTTGGTTCGCACATTTTTACTATTATTTTAAAGTGTTATTTTCTTTTTCGGGGTAATAAAATAACAATAATATTATCAAATTAATAATGATAGTAAAACAAAAAAAAATAAAAAATAATTGTGTCCGTTCAACTCACGTTTTAAATTTAGAAATTTTGCAGAAAGAAAAAGCAAAAAAAAAATGTTTAAAAATAATTGTGATTATGTAATTTTTAATGTAAACTAAAAAAAAACATTGGGGTTTAAATCTTAGCTATGCGATGTAAGTAATTAGTCGCGATGTGTTACCGCAAGATGTCCTGTTGTTTCATGGTTCAAAGTATACAAAAAAAATTGTGAGCTATTTTTCGTATCAGCTCATGAGAAATGAAAATTATGATCTGCTAAGAAAATATAACTCGCGACCAAAAAAAAAAATATGTAATGTATAACACTATGTAAACGGTTTTTAACTATGTCTTATACATATATAATTAGTAAGTATCATATACTGTACAAAAAGGCTGCAAATTTGAGAAAAAATGTAAAAAAAAAGAAACCAACTAAAATATGGTCCCGATTTGTTTGGGACCGTTATTAATACGCTTAGTAAAGTGAATAGGATGATGTAATGGGTTACCTCGGTAAGTTCTGATATAGTAGTTTATTA
Source organism: Zygaena filipendulae (assembly GCA_907165275.2). Taxonomy (NCBI): domain Eukaryota; kingdom Metazoa; phylum Arthropoda; class Insecta; order Lepidoptera; family Zygaenidae; genus Zygaena; species Zygaena filipendulae. The sequence goes on along the minus strand of OU015677.1, from coordinate 4,213,214 downwards.
GGTGGGCGCGGATTTTTCGAACGCTTTGCCAGCTATGACGCGACGTGTGTATTCAATTATAATTACACTTTTAGCTTAAACAACAGTCGGGCTGTCCAATGCAAATGCGTTCATTGAAGAATTTGTGTTGCTTTATTTTAATTGTAAATATTAACTTTTTTTTTTAATTTTAAACCTTTAGTTCTAATTGTGAGGCGCAAGCGACGCCTCGCCCGGGCGCGGGCGGAGCGACGGAGCGTTCCAAAGATCCGTCGGAAATAATGAAATGAGATAAATGATTGCTGTAAATTGTTTGTAAAAAATAGTCGCGTTCAGAATTTCAGTGTAGTTTTTGTTGATTATATTTTTTTTTTCAACCGAAAATTGCTGAATAAAGCGGAGATTCTGTTTCACTTGCTCGTTTTATTTTGTCTGTGTGTGCATGTTGAGATCCCAGTGACAAAATAGAGAATTTCTAGGTACCTATGTGTAAAGTTCAACTCTTTGTCCTCCATGGTGCAAACTCTTAAGTACTGTACAAGAAATAAAAAAAATGAATGTGTGTTTTCTCTACTCACAGGGAAACTCCCACTCCCAAATATAAGGACAGAAAGTGGTGAATGCAATAAGTGTATTATGAAATTATCTACTCGCCGTGATTTCATATGCGGTAACTTCGGGGTTCCCACGGAATCCATGAAATGAAAATTCTTAAACTGGCATTTACCCTCCATGAACCACATACCTGCCAAATTACAGTTTTAAAAACAAGAAGGCATGGAGTTAGTGACTAGTGAGTGATATTTGCTAACAAAATACCTTATGAATTTTGAGTATCTATTCACCAGTCATACTTACACACATCTTTTTCATACTATCAACCTAAAACGATTTGTTGTTCATTATTTGCGAGCCGAACAAATAGGAAGGCCTTAGGTCGTTTGATATAATTAATAGAGCAGGATAAACTGGAGTATCATTCGGCTTTACCTCGGTGGTATATCATGAATCCAGCTGCAAACAGCTCATTTCCTCTAAAATCCTTCACTCTGCTCTGGATTCCAAATATCGCCTAGCCATAAAAATATTTGCCCCATTATTGTTGCAGCAAGTAAAAGGTTTGTGAAAATGAAACGGAGATATTTTCAAACAGCATTTATTCCTGAATTACAATCCTTTGGTTATATCTTATTTTTTATAAACTTATATTTCTTTTGTAGTCCACAGTTTAAGTTTTAGATTATATTGATTGTAACCAATTTCATCTAACACATGAAAACTAGTTGATGATATAAATCATGATGGCAGAGTATTAAGCCTATTTAATATTATACATAAATATCACAAGTCAAACATGTCAAATGTTATTTTACAAAAGTCTCCCTGTCAAAGTCTGCCTACCTCAATAAGAAGACGCCTGGTTTCTTTCTTTAATCATCTCAATGTCATAGTTTTTTGTAGTCAAGACACATTAATTCACTTATCACTAGATCCCAAAATGAAGTTACATTTCACTTATGCTCAAAGTTGTCACTGAATTTGGAAGTTAAGTCACACATTTCACTAGATTCCAAAGCAGCACTGCATTTCGAACTCAGCTCACATTTAGCTTAATTCCAAAGTGAAGTCACATTTTGCTTGATTTACATTGAGGTTCAAGTCTCACTCCACTCAAATCATCCCGAACACAATATCACTGAAGTCCAGATGTCAGGGCAGCGCCGCGAGCGCCGCGGCGCCGTCCGTCGGCACCGCGTCTTCGGTCAAGTTGTCAGCGTCCTCAGTCCGGGACCCGTCCGAGCTCGAACGGGAGTCGCTCTCGCTGTCCGAGTTGTCCTTCTGTAATTTGAGCGTATTTTGACCAAATTAATAATAATAAAAAAATTATAACAAAATCTAATAAAAATAATAAAAACCTTATAGAAGAGAAGTTTTGTTTTTTTTTTTTTATTTATATATATAAAAAAATTGGCGAGATATATCTTATAATATACATAAATCACATGTCACGTTGTTTGTCCGCGATAGACTCCGAAACTACTGAACGGATTTTGATAAAATTTTGTAACCATTTATAATATGGTCCAACTTAAAAGATTGTGTTTATACCGGTATTCCTGCGGGAACTCCGGCACTAATGCGGGGAACAGATAATCACCGTAAACTACTGTCGGGGTACAAAGAAGGACATAGAGTACTTTTTCCCGCAATTCCCGCGGGAACCGTACACAAATATGTAGGCCGTAGATCTAGCCATCTTCTGTTGCCGCAAATACGAACAGAAAATTACGGCAGGAGAACCATAACTTTTGAAGGAGCACAATTGTACAATAAACTACCCTCTGAAATTAAGAACTCTAACAGTATCAGAACTTATAAACTAAAACTAAGGAAATATTTAATGCAGGACGTCTCTATGTATAAGTAATTTTATTGAAACTGTTTTCCAATCTTTTGCAATCGACCCACCTGCTTAAAACTGTTATTTAGTTATTATGTTATCATGTAAAAGACTTGTAAGTCGTAATGATAATAAAGATTCTTTAAACACAACTCCGAAATTACCGCGGATGAAATCGCGGGGGACAGCTAGTTTATATATATATATCTCGCCAACCTTTGAACAGGTTGTTAGCGAGGCAGCGCTCATCTTACTATTAATAATTCTATGTAATTTGTTCGAGGCTATCTCTGGAATCACTGAATTTCTATTAAGCTTCACTGGATATCTCATTTGCATAGTGTATGTGGGGACCTCGAACCGGAAGGCTCGCTACAAAATGGACCGACGACTCAGTGAAGGTTGCGGGACGCTATATGCGGGAAATTCAGGAGCGGTCGCTGTGGCGAGTGGCGACCCTCGGGGTAGGTCTATGTCCACTAATGGACGTCTTTCTAAAAAATGTCTGTTTTGACGACCCGATTTGCGCAGTGAGTGCACAAGAGGTTCCGGGTTCGATTTCCGGTAGGGGTAATATAAAGTATAAACCACGTGTTGCTCGATTTCGATGAGTGTGCGTGAGGTGAGGTGTGGTATGGTGGGGTGTGATGAGATGAGGTATGATGAAGATGAAGTGTTGTGAGGTTTGGTGAGGTAGTGTGTTGTGGGTGAGGTGTAGTGAGGTGAGGTGAGGTGTGGTGTGGGTGAGGTGTAGTGAGGTGAGGTGAGGTGAGGTGAGGTGTGGTGTGGGTGAGGTGTAGTGAGGTGAGGTGAGGTGTAGTGAGGTGAGGTGTGGTGTGGGTGAGGTGTAGTGAGGTGAGGTGTGGTGTGGGTGAGGTGTAGTGAGGTGAGGTGAGGTGTGGTGTGGGTGAGGTGATGTCTTGTGAGTTGAGTGTCACGAGGTGAGGTGTGGTGTGGTTGAGATGTGGTATCGTGAGGTGAGGTGCGGCGACCTTGAGCGTGAAGGCGACGTAGGGCGGCGGCGCGGCGTGGTAGCGGCACGCGCCGCTCGGCAGCGGCAGGCGCGCGCGCGGCTCGCGGCACGGCACGCCGCCGCGCGGGTCGCCGCACGCCGTGAACAGCACCTGGCATTCATTGCGACATTCATTTATGGTATTCGACAGACAGGTTTTAGGGGAAAACGTCATGCTGCCAAACGCTCCCGGAATAACAGCCCGGTTACTTGGTGATTTGCGACATTTTGTTATTTAAGTATTTGGCCGGTTCTTAGAGGAAAATATCAAAAATTATTAATAACTAGCTGTGCCCCGCAGTTTCACCCGCGGTAATTTCAGAGTTCTCGCGGGAATTCCGGGATAAAAAGTACCCTATGTCCTTCTCTGTACCCCTGACAACGTGCATGCCAAATTTCATCCAAATCCGTTCAGCCGTTTTTACGTGATTGAGTAAAAATATGCGATGCGAGGATAAGAGCTCGAAAGCGCATTTTCATCCGACTTGTTTCAAATTCATCGTCACTGCTCAACTCCTATGTGTTTTAGCGTTATGTTATATAGCCTATAACCTGCCCAGGAGTATGGACTAGAAAGTTTGGTTAAAATCCCTTCAGTTATTTTTGACCACATACAAACAGAAAAACAGATAGACAAAAAATTTACTGATTGCATTTTTGGCATCAGTATCGATCACCATTCTTCCTTCAATATTAATTTTGAATGAATTTAAATTCAATGTACAGAATTGACCTCTCTACAGTTTTATTATAAGTATAGATAGAAGATATAGACTAGATGGTACATGCGGCGGTATCACAGTGCGTTATTTTCGCGGGAATTCCGGCTTAGAAAGTACCCTGACAACGTATAAATTACTAACACTAGTGAGACTTAGTTGCTTGAATAAATAAATTTATTATTATTATTATTATAAATATTAAAAACGCAATAATTTGTACTATTTGTAAGTGTGTACACTGTACAGAATGGATTTTGTTGAGGTTGTCAATATGGCTAAGGGGGGGTAGAGTTTGTCAAGTCAGCGAAGGGGCGCAGAGAGTGTGAACTCGGCCCACCTGGTGCCTGTCGAGCAGCACGTGCTTGAGGCAGTGCTTGGCGGCGGGCAGCGCGCCCGCGGCGCAGCGCACGCCGCCCTCCGAGAACGTGCAGCGGCCGGCCGGCGGCGCGCGCGCCCCGCCCGCCTCCAGCGCCTGCGCACACGCACACGTGATTGGGATGTGGACTACTTTTGAAAATCAACATTCTAATTAGTCCGTCAGTTAAAAAATAAAAAAAACAATAGACACGTATTTTTTGCTTTTTCCAATAAATTAAAATATACAGAGATAAAGCGCATTAAAGTTTAGAGTGAGGGGGTCGTGACGTCACTAACCGCTAAAACAGCCATACGAACTGTCAGAATAGTGACGTCACGCGAAATTTCAACTCAATATATCGCCGTTATTTTTTGATTACGTAAAAAAAGAAAAAATACGTGTCCAATATTTTTTAATAATCTACAAGACGGACTAAAAAATAAAAATTAGTCAACATGCCCATTATGACACGTGAGAAGCGCAGCTGGGGATTCTGGGTAAAGTGGGTATGTTCCGTTATAAGCTACAACCACTAGCCAGTGGTTCCACTTGCTGAGGAGGAATTCGTTCCGTTATAGCGGAGAGTATACTGCCGCCAGTATGACGTCATAGTAATCGCCATTTTCGTACTATGAGCACTGGCGTTTGGAACATGCCCATAATCTCTATTCTTTGGTAGCGTAGGGTACACAGCCAGGCACGTGCACAGCCCTTAATAGGGTGGGGAGGGGGGTCACCAAGTCAATGATTACTGAGGCTTCGGAAAATATGGATGAAAGTATTCTTTTACCACCGCCGTCTTTTTTCATGACCCCTATGAGCCTTCCCCTGTGCACGCGCTGCACACAGCGAGGCGAGGGTGCGCACCTTCCGCTTGTGGTGCAGCTGCCTCGCCAGCACCGCGTCGGGCCCGTGCCGCCGCCGGTAGCCGGCCAGCGCCTTCAGCTTGCGCAGCTGGCGCCGCTCGCGCGCCGTCAGCGGCCCGCCGCGCGCCTGCGCGTTGATGCTGCCTGCGACGGTACAATGGTAGCACTATACAATATTACTACAGTACTACGATGACTGAAAGACTATATTTTGATCTTAAAAAAAAGGAATGATGCGCTAGAGCGATTTGAAGTTTTATTTATTCGAAAACAAAAAAGTAGTAAGTTAATTTTGATATCAACAATGTATACAATCCTTACTGTGTGGTGTTAAATGCGAATGTGAGTTTTTTTGTTTTTGTTACGCTTCACGCCTTAACTAACCGATCGTCATGAAATTTTGCATACACGTTGTCAGGGGTACAGTATAGAAAAGGACATAACATAGGGTACTTTTTAACCCGGAATTTCCACGAGAACTCCGAAAATGAATTTGTAAAAATATAAATAAAAAATCCTAAAAATGTTTACTTTAAAAATTTGGTTTTACGCGGGTGAGTGACCGTATGTATACTTATGAGTTTTTACACTGACGTCTTACAAAAGCGGAGTAACTCACAGTACTGTTCTTTCTCAATCTTTATGCTTCTCAGGTACTGCAGCCGCGCTGTCTGCAGCATGCAGCGCAGCCGCCCCATCTGGCGGATGTACGCCGACTGGAGAGACTTGAGCACCGTTTTAGCCTCGGAGACCGCCTCCTCGGCCGTGAACACCCCCGCGTGCCTGAGGAGTGAGAACAACCACCACTGAGTGCTGGGTGCCTGGTAGTCGCGCGACACATCGCGGCTGCTCCGCGGCGCACACGAGCGGGCAGGTGGTACTGTCCCGGGCGGAGCGCGCACGTGCTGCTACCACCTCCGAGTGCTGGGTGCCTGGTAGTCGCGCGACACAGCGCGGCTGCTCCGCAGCGCACATGAGCGGGGGGGGAGGTGGTACTGTCCCGGGCGGAGCGCGCACGTGCTGCTACCACCTCCGAGTGCTGGGTGCCTGGTAGTCGCGCGACACAGCGTAGATGCTCCGCGGCGCACTTGAGCGGGGAGGTGGTACTGTCCTGGGCGGAGCGCGCACGTGCTGTTACCACCTCTGAGTGCTGGGTGCCTGGTAATCGCGCGACACAGCGCGGCTGCTCCGCGGCGCACAAGAGCGAGGTGGGACTGTCCCACGGTTTGTTACCACCTCGCAATGCTGGGTGCCTGGTACTCACCACAGCGGCTGCTTGTCGCACTCCGCCTCCTCAGTGTCGCTGATGGCGTCCTCGGCACCCCCACGGCTGTTCCCCCCGGGGCCCAGCGTGACGCTATCGCAGTCGCTGTCGCTGGCGCTCGCGCACTCCATTATGGAGGCTGAATAGGCGGCATTGACCGCGGTCGCGTCTATTTGCTCTGTAATAATAAAAAAAATAAAAAAATAGAGAAATTACTTCAATGCAGTGCAAATTTAGACCATATACCTACATAACTAATTAAGCAGTTGCTGTTACTATTTTACTTTCTATTTGTTTGTTTATTAAAAAAATCTTTATTTATCGCCCAAATAATCATTAATTAATTGTTCTACAGATTTCTATGGTCGATTTTTTAAATTTTTGAATCCGTCAAGATTTCTATAAGTGGTGGCAAAATACTAAGTCTTCTGTACTTATCAATAAAAGATTATTTTTTTCGTGTTTTAATAGATAGATAAAATTAAAAATTAAATTAAACGATTTCAATATTTTTTTTTTCATTTATAGGAAGCTACTGTGGGAGCACTTGATATAAATAAGAGTACATTTTATACTTGAATTCCCGCGGAAACTCCGAAATTGTCGTGAGTAAAACCGTTAGGGATTTATCAGTACAATATAAAATGTTATCATTTTTCATAGGACAATTCTGAATGGATGTGGCGTGGCTGTAGCGCTCGCCCGCGCGCACTCACTGAAGGGGTCCAGCGGGGCGGGCGGCGGCGCGCCCTCCGGCTCGGCGGGCTCGCTCACCACCGACACCGACGACGCGCACGACGCGGTGCGCGTGCGCTCCGCCCTGCGACAGCGGATATGGCGTTATAACATCAAGCCTAACTGTAGATTGCTTGCGGCGCTTTCTGGGTGTTTAAGGGTGTTAATCAAGACGTATTTAGTACTTATAAGCACTGGGCATTCTGTGCGGGCACTAGTTCAATGTTCTTCCCGCTCTAGTGTTATGGGTTGAGTCACAACTTTTAATGAAGTATTATTTCACGTAGTGGCTGAACTGGTGCAGCAGCTGCTCGGTGGTGGGCGCGGGCGGCGGGGGCGCGGCACTCACCTGACGTAGTGGCCGAGCTGGTGCAGCAGCTGCTCAGTGGTGGGCGCGGGCGGCGGGGGAGCGGCACTCACCTGACGTAGTGGCCGAGCTGGTGCAGCAGCTGCTCGGTGGTGGGCGCGGGCGGCGGGGGAGCGGCACTCACCTGACGTAGTGGCCGAGCTGGTGCAGCAACTGCTCGGTGGTGGGCGCGGGCGGCGACGGAGCGGCGCTCACCTGACGTAGTGGCCGAGCTGGTGCAGCAACTGCTCGGTGGTGGGCGCGGGCGGCGACGGAGCGGCGCTCACCTGACGTAGTGGCCGAGCTGGTGCAGCAGCTGCTCGGTGGTGGGCGCGAGCGGCGGGGGAGCGGCGCTCACCTGACGTAGTGGCCGAGCTGGTGCAGCAGCTGCTCGGTGGTGGGCGCGGGCGGCGGGGGAGTGGCACTCACCTGACGTAGTGGCCGAGCTGGTGCAGCAGCTGCTCGGTGGTGGGCGCGGGCGGCGGGGGAGCGGCACTCACCTGACGTAGTGGCCGAGCTGGTGCAGCAGCTGCTCAGTGGTGGGCGCGGGCGGCGATGGAGCGGCGCTCACCTGACGTAGTGGCCGAGCTGGTGCAGCAGCTGCTCGGTGGTGGGCGCGGGCGGCGGGGGAGCGGCGCTCACCTGACGTAGTGGCCGAGCTGGTGCAGCAGCTGCTCGGTGGTGGGCGGGGGCGCGACGCTCACCTGACGTAGTGGCCGAGCTGGTGCAGCAGCTGCTCGGTGGTGGGCGGGGGCGCGACGCTCACCTGACGTAGTGGCCGAGCTGGTGCAGCAGCTGCTCGGTGGTGGGCGCGGGCGGCGGGGGCGCGGTGCTGCGCTGCCGGCTGTGCAGCGCCGCGCGCGCGTGTTCGAAGCATAGCCTGGAGTATCAGAGACAATCAATTAAGAATATTAGGAGCAATGTACCACGGCTATGAAAAAACGCTGTATAACTTCCCAGACCCCATAACTTACTTTGTTGGCATTCCGAATATATTTCCCGCGGGAACTCCGGAGTTAGTGAGTTTGTGAGGTTGTAGGGGTAATCTCTGGATCAGTAGAATCAATTTTGAAAATTCTTTCACTTGTATAGGAAGCTACAGTGATCCTGAGTGACAGAGGGTATTTTTTATCTTGGAATTTCCGCGGGAACTCCGAAATCAACGCACAGCTAGTAAAGAATATGAGTTTCTTATATTTTTGCATCTGGAGCATTTGGGATTGTTTTTTACGTACGCCTGGTCCCTGTCGGCCGGCGCCGGGTGCGGGCAGCGCTGCCCGTTGCCGTACTGGTGCGCGCACGGCCGGTACGGCGCGGCGGGGTCCTGCAGCACGTGCAGCTGGCAGTAGCGCCGCCCCGCCACCACCGGCAGCCCGCACCAGTAGCCGGCGTTCGCGCACGTGCGGTACCGGGACACTATCTCCTTCTGGAGCTGTCGGCGGAAGATATTTTGTTTTTTTTTTTTTTCTCCTTCTTCCACAATGGACTTTTATATTCAGCCGGTGTCAAGGGTACTGTGATCGGCTTTTTTGTTTGTCACCTAAATATTCATTATATTTTTGTAGCTGTTGATTTTCCAAATAAAGTAAGGCCCCTAGCACACGGCGTATTTTAAACGCGCAAACGACGCGCGTTACAGGAACGCGCGTTTTCTGCGCCGTAGGTGCCGATTTTTACGTTTTTATAGATTCGAACGCGCGTAGAACGCGATACAAACGCGCGTTTGAAGCGCGTTCGAAACTCGTTTCATGCGCGTAAAAAGGGCCGCAGGAAGGGTAGAGGGGCGCGCGCTCACTCCATCGCATCGCCCGCGCCACATTTGCAATAATATTTTATTGTGCTGCGTATGTATTTTGGTTTAAAATGGAACCTGAATCGAAGCCATTGTAAAACTGATGAGGAGTCTCTGACCAAAACACGGAAGCTATGTGCGACTACCGCGCGTCTGTATCGCTGTATCTGCGCGTATACGCGCAGTGGACGCACGTTTCACGATCCCCCCCTGTGCTTAGGTTACAAGTTTGCGTTCAAAACTCGTTTGAAGCGCGTATACGTGCGTTACCAGCGCGTCGTCTGCGCGTTTAAAATACGCCGTGTGCTAGGGGTCTCAAATAAAATAAAATCAAGTTATTAAAACTGTTCCACAATTAAAATATGTTTCAGCAACAGATTAGGTATTGGAGGATAGGCTATTTGACTAAATTTTAGTTTTTAGTCCGTCATGTAGGGACGACTTTTTTTTCATTTTGGGACTCATCATTGGGAATTTTGATGTGTTTAACAGGTTACTTGAGTATTTTTAACTGGCGATGGCGGACTGAATAAAATTTTCTCAATGTTTGATGTGTTTTTCGCTACAGGCTACAGAAATATTCGCCTCACCTGAGCCCTCAACTTTTCCTCCTCCTGTTTCTTCATCAGCTCAGGGTCGGGAGGTTTGATCGACTTCACGTTGGTGATGCGAAGCCCCGACGAGGCGAGCCGCGCCCCCCGGCTCAGCATCCTCACTTTGGGCAGGTGTATGACCCTGGACGGTGGCTGAGACATCTCGGAGGTCTGAGACCGGTCCACTGAAACAGATATGAGTCTTACATTAATCACGTGTAGCTCGCAAGGGGAGAGGTTCGGAAAAAATCACGAAAGAAATATTCCAGGATAAATATAACTCTAAATCTTTATCTGGAATCACTTTATTGGTGAAAACCGCATGGAAATCCGTTCAGTAGTTTTTGAGTTTATCGCGAACAGATATACAGACGGACAGACGCGGCGCAGGTCTTTGTTTTATAATATGTAAGGATTATTAAATACCATAAGACATAAGACCCCTCTTATGGTATTTAATAGGGGTGAGGGGTGTAGCGACGCCACGTGTATTTATTTCTTCATCGTACGCGCGATTTTTAAACCAGAACTAGATTATATCTTACTACCTATATTTAGATACATTCTGAAAACTTTTAAGATACTTACCCACGTGATTTTAGGTCGGGGGGTTGGTCTAATAACGTTGCTAAATTGCTAAATAATATGTGAAGAATAAACGTCTGATATAAAAGACGATATAAGAAGTGTTTTTTTTAAGTATTTCTAAGAAGTGTTTTTTTTATAGAAATTAAAGTATTTCTTAAATTAGAAAGCATAGAATAGGCAGGAAATATTTTGAGTATAGTATATGATCAATTATAATTTTGCTAATGATGTTTACTATAATTGTATAATAATTAAAATTCTACTAATGATAACTATTATTACACGTTGGCTTCGTCTAACGAGTTATTTAAGGTGATTAGTAATTAGTAGAGAATACTTAAACACATGATTGTACTTATGATAGCAAACGACATTTTCAATGAACTATTAAAAAAAGTTTTATTGTTTATTGTTTAATATATAATTATGTATATATTTGTTGCTGCCACACTTCGCTTAGTTACTCAACCGATCGTCATAAAACTTTGCATACACATTGTTATGGGTTCACTAAAGGCCACAGGGTACTTTTTATCCTGGAATTCCCGCGGGAATGCCGACATTAGCGCCGGTGAAACCGAAGGGAGAAGTATGATCGCCCTACGGTGTAAACGCGAATGCGTAGGTATGTATTGTCATATCTACACACAGTGGCGCACGTAGACAACACACAGGTCCGTGACGCACATAGACAACATACAGGTCCGTGACGCACATAGACAACATACAGGTCCGTGGTCGCACACTACTGCAAGTTGGCTGTGTGCAGGCGGCACGAGGTCTCACGAAGCGTCACGGAATAACTTAATTTGAATTTGTTTTTTCTTTTTTTTTTAATGTCTTTTAGGAAAAAATGTTTGCTGTCATGAGTACTATTATACCTTTAAATATCCTCCAATAATTAACAGCCACCCTATAGCATTATAACAACTAAAACAGGTATTAAACAGGTAAATAATAACAATGCTTGGACATTATCATAGATTTCATAGATATTTGGGTTATCGATAAAAGACAAAACTTCCGGGTGAGTGCTCAGGTTGGCAACACTTAGTAACATTTGAGTAGTACCTACATGTAATAAATAAAAAAAAAATTAGTAGTACGCAAGTACTTGGTACGAACCGACGCGACGCATAACGTTCAAATAAATTGTTTCGTGGAAAATCGTGTGATATTTTATTAGTTTTATTTGTACAGTTTTTTAGTGTGTGCTTGACCCGGATTACAGTTGGAGATCGTTTTTGAAAAGCTCCCTTGTAAATACACCTTAATAGTGTGTCTAAAGGTGTCTATGAATACCTACCTACTCTATAGAATACTCATTGTACTGTGTGTTTGTGTTAAAATTACACGTGTCTGGAAAGAGTTGTAGGAATTTGAAAACTGTTGTGTTTGTGAGATTCCAAGAGCTGTAGAGAATTTGGAAAATTGTGCTCTAAGGGATTCTACTATTTTAAAGGATACATACAGGTAAATATTTACTTACATATGAACACAACTTCATAATCCTAACTAATATAATTAAATAATATAATTAAAGTAATTCTATGTAGTATATACCACGTTTGCTTGGTTTCCACGACACAAGTTAATAATAGCTTACTGTGGGATCAAGTAGATCTGTGTGTTGTGATGTGGATTATTATTATTATTATTATAATAGTTAGTGTGACGAAATTAGTGTGACGTACCTACTTTATAAATGACCACTTGACAGCCGCACTCAGAGTCGACTTTAATGATTACTTAGTTAAGTATAGATTTTTAAAACAAAACTGCCGCAATCAGAGACGTTCAGTATATTAATGTTAATTGGCATTTTATGAGATGTAACTTAATTAGTTAAATGCCAATTAACATTAATTTATTGAACTTGTCTGATTGCGGCAGTTTTGTTTTAAAAATCTGTACGTAACTAAGTGATCATTAAAGTCGACTCTGAGTGCGGCGGTAAGACCAAAACGGCCAAATAAAAGTATAAAAAAATAGGTAACCTACCTATTCAGGTAATCTAATTTTTGTCTCTTATAGTAACTATACCTGCGTTTTTTAATACGTACCTACTTCTGATTTCTAAAAAGGTACCTGAAGGCTGAATGTGATCAAAACAATGTAACTAATCAAGAGATTCTAGCCTTCAAAGTATATACCTTTACCTACCCATTTTTTTAACTATACTTTGTTTTACAAGACACTTTACTTAAGGAGCAATCAGACTTCACGGTATTTAGGGAGCCTAACTTTGATTCAGGGTGGTGTGATCGGGTATTAGAGAGTTAGGGTCCATAATTAGGGTGACCGGACGGACCCGGTGGCCGTGCTCTCTAAGTCGGGTGGTGTGATCCGACTTAGGGCAGTTAGGGTGGTCAGTGTTGCCATAGCTGGTGAAATTTCACCAAATCGAATGTTTTTAGTGTTTAAATAATAATAATTGTTATAATAGCTTATAATAATAAGAATTGTTGAATAATTTGGTAAAAAACTTGCAGAATATTTCAAAAACCTTGTTATTTTCTAGGTATAATTATGTGTTTATATAATAAGTAGGTATGTAAGATTATTACTATCTTTATTTTCTTTCTAACTCATTTGTAGTTTCTTATGAGTCGAAAGATTATCTAAAAAAATCTACTACTTGAAAATATTGTTATTGGTAATAAGTATCTTATTATTTGTTTTATAACTAATTTGTTTATTTTCTGCTAACTAAAGACTGGTAGGTATAGGTAGGAATTATAGTATTAATTATTGATTTCTTGATTTGTGATTTTTTTATTTATGGTTTGCTCTTGGACAATAAAATATACTTATTTTCATGTGTTTTTTAATTTTTTTCTCAAGAAAAAATAATTCGTATCAGTTCATTTCCAAGAAAAGCAAAACATAACAACATAATATGTATAAAATGTATGTTTAAAATCTCATACTTATTAGAAACTAGTTGTGCCCCGCGGTTTCACGCGAGTTAATTTCAGAGTTCCCGCGGGAATTCCGGGATAAAAAGTACCCTATGTGTTAATCTGATGTATAAGCTATATTATTGTAAAGTTTCATTTAAATCCATTCGGTAGTTTTTGCGTTAAAGAGTAACAAACATACATCCATCCATACATACTCACAAACTTTCACGTTTATAATATTAGTAGGATATACATAGAAAATTACAATATTATATTCTAAAAGTTTTTCATCAAATCACCAAAATGTGGTGAAAATTACCACCAGCTATAGCAACACTGGACTATACCCAGAGAGTTAGGGTCCCGGTATTTATAGTGTAATCGCTCGCACCGCAAGGGGCCACGCCCTCCCTAAATATCGGGTCCTGCCGCCTGCGTACCGTGAAGTCTGAACGCTCCATTACAAGACAGTTGTACCTGTTTATAACAAACTAGCTGTTCCCCTCTCTCTCTTTCACCAGCCTTAATTTCGGAGTTCCAACGAGAATTCCGGGATAAAAAGTACACTGTGTATTTCTCTGTACCCCTGACATTGTTTATGGAAAAATTTCATGGTGACCGGTTGAGCCATTAAGGCATGAAAGGGTAAAAAACAGTACCAAAATTGGCAACATTGGTAGGTAAATGGCACCCAAGGGCAAGCACCCAGAGCGCCAAAAGTAATTTTAAAAAAATAGTTACCTAATTTGTTTTTAATAAAAACAAATCAGGTAACTATTCAGGTCATAAATTGTGAAAACAATAAAAACTTTTTATTGTTTTCACAATTTATGACCCTAATATTTATGACGGAGCCTAGTCATGTTGTAGACGGAGTTATGTAGCTAATTCAGGTAATTTTGATCATGACTGCACTTTCGCCATTTTTTTTAAATTGTTAAACTGTCTTAAGTTTAATTGTTATGTTTAAAGTAAATCTAATAAATTAAACAATTATTGACCGCGCCCGCTTACGGCCGCACTCAGAGTAGACTTTAACGATTTCTTAGTTAAGTATAGATTTTTAAAACAAAATTGCCGCAATCAGAGACGTTCAGTAAATTTATGTTAATTGGCATTTAATGAGATGTAACTTAATTAGTTAAATGCCAATTAACATTAATTTATTAAACTTGTCTGATTGCGGCAGTTTTGTTTTAAAAATCTATACTTAACTAAGTAATCATTAAAGTCGACTCTGAGTGCGGCGGTAAGTCTTTTTTCTAAACTAAGTCTAGTTAAAGAGAGACAGTGCTATATAACAAGTATAATTGCGTCTTACTCATGTCAAGGCCGAATGACGATTGCAGATTCAACTGTATCTACCTAGTTACTACCTCAAACCAAATTAATTACAATATGCGATGCAGTAATGCGCTACCTATGCAGGCAGCAAATAAATAATACTGATAGGTAAATCAGATTTTATAGAGAACTTACGCTTCAAAATCCTAATGTTGAAATGTTGCAAATATTCATTGTTGCCAATTTTTATGGGAAACATTCTTAAAAACAATACAGATGTTACAAGTTAAAACTGTAATCAGAGTAGGTAGGTAGGTATGCCAAAAAAACTGAAATAATCAAGAAATTTGGATAATTTACGTAGTCTTATTTATGTAAGTAGGTACTAGAAAGTTTTCTCTAGTAAAACACGTAAGCATGACCGCGAAAATTTATTTACCCACTAATTTATCAATCGTATTTCTTATTAAATTTTGTTAATTGTAAATAAATGTAACTTGAAAATTAGGCATAGCATAGAATTTAGAAAAATCAAAATATTTTTTTCGGTAATACAACTATATTTTAAATAACTTATTGCAATTTCTAGTCATTTTTAAATGAAAAGTGTATTGCAAACAGTGGTGGGTCGGCCATTTGCACGGTGTGACAGAATCCTTAGGTGCGCGATTTTAATGTCTTTAAATTACCCATAAAAAGTGAATGAATCATCATAAAAATATGCACAAAACAAAGAGCAAACCTAATACAACATTAATAAATAGAAAGTTTTCGTAAAACGTACCTGTATTTGTTCCAGATCGAGGATTTATCACCGGAGACCACACATCGATAACCACCAAAATTTACAATGGCGTCCTCAACGAAATGTCCAAAATGATAACAAGTGGTGTCAATTTATTTATATTTAGTTTTTCTTTGAATAGTTGTTTAAAAACCGAAGTTTATTTTAAAATTAATATTAGTATCTAGTTTATTCGTTTTAGTAAAGACATTAGTGATTTAGTTATAAAAGTCTCTCAAATACTTTGGTGGTTAACTTCCGGTTAGATCTGTCATAGTGTTGTCCCGCTCCCACTCACAAGATCAAACGGAACGCATCTGCGTAGCTGCTTTTGCACGCGCACTCGCGCAGTCATTGGAATTTTAGTTCAATGGCTGGATCACAGGAGAAATGGTTTTTCACGAAGGAGCAATTACAAAATTCTCCGAGCCGAAGATGCGGTTTAGATGCAGACAAGGAGTTGGCGTACCGTCAACAAGCTGCAAATCTTATCCAGGACATGGGACAGCGTCTCCAAGTGTAAGTATCTAATGGATTTCGTTTTACAAAAACATTGTTTTTGTCGACTCATGTGTACGAAACGTGTTACTTAGTTAATTTTAATTAGTATTTATCTCATATAGAAGTGTTTTAACGGTACCTAAAGCAAAATAGGACGTGTTGTGATAGTGCTATAGTGTTCGAAAGTGTGATGAAATCCCGACAATGGAAGGCGTCGCTGAGTACTTTCGCCTCGTTTATCTGAGATTTCCCGCTCATCTTCGTAAGTTAAAACATGCGTCTTTATATTCAGGTGTCCGTGTATGCTGACCAAGGCTTTTAAGTAGATATTGTATTGATAAATCGAAGTAAATATAGGTTAGGGTCATGTGGGATGGCGACGGTGGCGTGTTGGTTAGGTCACTGATCCTGACAGCTGTATGTATGGACGCTTGCGCGGAGTGAACGCGTACGTCTGGTGATCGACCTATGAATCCGTCCGCGCTAAATTTACATCGAGGAAAAACCGTAATTCGCAGAATTGAGGCGCCAAACATTCTTGCGTCGCTTGAGCGTTCATGTTTTCCTAGTATTTCACATACAAAAAAAAACAGCTGATTAAACTGAGTGTGATAAATAAATAATTTCTTATCTCACACTACTGAGAATTGTTTTGACATCACTGAGCTATGCACACAGCAGTATGTTATTAGAAACATACTTTCATTCATGGATCTAATAAAATTGTGAACACCGTGCATCCAGACAGCCTTGTCAGGAAATGAATCTATTTTTAAAACTATACAAGCAAAGGGGAGAACGACTCATGTCCAGAAAGTCATCATGTACCTACCTACATTTTTGACTTTGAGCACACAAAAGATTAGGTAGAGGTTGTAAATGTATGTAAATATTTATATTTGAGAACTTTTATTATAGTCATTTTTAATCCAAGGTCATGCATTACATTTACACATTATGTTAATGTTAATTATATGTGGATCTTATTAATTTATACTAATAATATTAAGAGATAAAGTTTATAAGTTGGTTTGGCAGTTATGGCTAATCTTTGGAACTACTAAACTGATTATAAAAATTATTTCACTGATAGGAAGCTATGGAATACCTGAGATACTTTTTAGAGTTCCTGAGGGAGTCCCAAAATTCACATGGGTAAACCTGCCTGGGAGAATGGCCATAGTTTTATAAAAATACTAGCTGTGCCCGATGTTTGACCCAATTCACCCGCAGTAACTTCAGAGTTCCAGAAATTCCAGGTTACAATATAGTCTATGTTACTCAGATATATTTTAGCATTCCAATGGTGAAAGATTTTTTTAAATCGGTCCAGTAGTTTTTTGAGTTAAATCGTAACATATTACTACTTATAACCCTGTAAATATTTGCAGCTAATTTTACCACATTTATATAGATTTCAATAAGCCACAATGGAAATACACAACATGTGTGATGAAACTTCCACGAAATAGCCAGTTTTTGTATAATAGCAAATATTAGAGAATACTTATTTTTGTTTTGTTTATTTACAATTCAACCACATACATATATATGTATGATTGACAGGAAAATTATATCTGAATCAATTCATTGTTATTGTATTCTTTTCCTATACAGTTTAATAGCGTTTCTCTGTGTTTACAACCGTTTAAACTATATCAATCAGGTATACTGCAGCTTCCTATCAGTGAAAGTAGAATCAATACAGTAGTTACTCCAGACCAAACCAACAAACTTTATCTCTTAATAAAAGGGCAAATAATATATTTCAATCAATACGGTAAAACCAACTTCAAACTGGACATCAACTACAAGGTCAAGAATTGGCTCACACCAAGTCTGATTGGTCAAGTGTGGTGCAGTGCTTCGCCACACCACACTTTTTTATATTTGCTTTTAAACTAAAAACAAATAATTTTATTCAAAGTTGACTCAAATGGGTTATGGCAGGAGATAAGAAGCTGCACAACTCTCCAATAGCATGCTGTCTAATTAATAATGGAATCAAGTTACTACTGTACATACATTATTAATCAATGTCAATTATTACATAAATAATAATTAATTAATAAATTATGTAAGAATAAAATGCTTAAAGCGTTAAACCTGATCCCAAACTAAGCAGAGCTTGTACTCCTTCACTAAACATGGATAGACAGTTAGACATTCTTAAAATTAAATAATATACTGAGACTACATTATTTTTTTTGAAATATTTTTAACTTGCTGCCCTCCGCAGTTTCACCCGTGGTAATTTCGGAATTCCCGCGGGAATTCCAGGATACCTATAAACCTTCCTCTGGAATCACTATGTCTATTGTTGAAAACCGCATGAAAATCCATTCAGTAGTTTTTGAGTTCAAAGCGAATAGGCAGACAGACACCTGGTGGAGGACTTTGTTTTATTTGTAACAATATGTAAGGATAAACAGACTTGCTACTAGTTTTAAAAGTATCACTATAAATATGTGTCCTATGGATTTATCACACCATTGATAAGATCATAATTTATAATTAACATGTACATAAAATGACATTGATGCCTTTGACTTATCTCATTATGTTTGGTATTATCTTACATTAGATAATTTAATTACTTTGGTAGTTACACTTAACTGCTACTAGTTAAGCGTCATTCTTAATTTTAGTCTACATAGTACATACACCGTTTAAACCAGTATAAGATTGGTAGGTATGAATGGTTAAAACAGTTTTTACCTAAGGAAGTAAAGGGGGGTAATTTTGATTTCATTAATTTTAATTATTTAATCTGCAGGACTCAGATTATAAAAATTCCATGGTTGATACCAATCTTAATATATATAAATCACGTGTCCCGTTGTTTGTCCGCGATGGACTCCGAAACTACTGAACGGATGTTGATAAAATTTTGTAACCATTTGTAATATGGTCCAACTTAAAAGATAGGGATGGTTTTTATCCCGGAATTCCCGCGGAAACTCCGGAATTAATGCGGGGAACTGCTAATCACCGTAAACTACTATCAGGGGTACAAAGAAGGACATAGAGTACTTTTTTCCCGCAACCTCCGCCTGAACTCCGAAATTACCGCGGATGAAATATATACATATAAGTATTAAAAGGATTGATACAAAGCTAAGCTATGTAGGTACATACATAGTGAGTTAGATAAACCTACTAAGCTACTGACTATACATGACTATACTGACAATGACATAGGGTACTATTTGTTTCGGAACAAGGAGTTCCACCGGGAATACCGAAGTTGGTGCGGTGAAACTGATAAAAACAGCTATTTGGTGTATTCTGTATAGTCATGAGTTATTTGGGTCTTGGAATAGGAGATAGAGTACTTTGATGCTGTTATAAAGAGTTCCTGTGGGAATACCAAAATTGATGCGGGTGCAATCGCACCAAGATTATTAGGATAATCTGTGTTAAACTGAAAACATATTTTAAAAGAAAACATAGTGTTGGTCTTATTAAAAGCAGAATCAAAAACCTCGACTTTATTTCTTTCTGTTTGTATGATAGCTAGTGCGCACATCACGCAAAAACTACTAAACGGTATTTCGAATTTGCCCGTTGCTTTTATAGTCACTTAAGACTTTATTTTTATCGCAATTAGTTCGCAAAAGAGGAAATACGATAATTTCAAAATGGCGCCAACACTTAGGTACTCTCCTAACATACCTAACTTATAATAATAATTAACTAAATACTGAAAATCCTTATCATAAATGCGAATGTGTGTTTGTTTATTACGCTTTCACGCCTTAACTGCCGAACCGATCGTCATTAAGTCTGAAATTAACCCGGGTGAAACGGCCGGAAATAGTTAGTTATTTATACACACACAGCAGGCACGAGTGAAATGTCTTTCAGGGCCCTTATTCACTATGACCAACATGTCTTGCCTATAACGCACGCGCGTCCCAAAAACACATTTCCAAACGTTCTAGATGCCAAGATATTAGAAATTATTATTCTAAGCCATAAGAAACGTTGTCAATGTATTTTTTTTGCAGTAAAACTTCTTTGATTACGAGGAAAAGACAGTTTTTGCGGTGTCTTATCTTAGCGCGGCGTGTTGGTCATAGTGAATAAGGGCCCAGGTCAGATATTTAAAAGTTGCAGGTGAAATAAACCCTCTTTTGTCAGTGGCACATTACATTGAACTCCATGTCTGTTGAATACAAAAAGTCGTTTACCTGCCACGGACAGGTACCTCATTGTGTCTTAGTTCCATGGCCGACAATGGGGAGTTGGAACTTGTATTTTTCCATACTGAATTTTGGCAATATATTAAGTTATTCGGTACACTCACTCAGGCTCAATGAAATGGCTTTCTCACTGACTCATCGACGTCAGAAACATGTTTCAACTGTAACCTTCTTTTGCAAAGATTCATTATGAAAAGATTGTTCAAAATTTTTAATTTCAAAACCTACAAGGAAGGTCTTAAAGTGGTCAGTCAGTGGTCAGTTTTGGAAGGTTTTGGAGTTGCGTTTTTTGAAGTCGGTTTAATTTTTTGTTAAAATTTTGTTTATTTTTCACTTTTAAGTGGGCTGGTTTATAATTTATCTAAGTTACAATATAGCCTAATGTCAACAGCTCATAACCTTTTACAAAATATTGCTTTTCCCGATGCAGGGACATTTATTGTTGAGAAGTTCTCCTGCTACTTCACCATCAGCTCCAATTCACCATATCGTCGCTTAGGTAACAATACCGCGTAAGTCGAAAATTGGACATGTGACGTTTTATACCTCGTTGGATAGGTCTTGTCGGCGTGCATCGAATGATGTCCGAAAAAAATTAAAATTATCCAATCGCAGCGCGTTATTTAGGTAGTTCTGGCACCGCGCAAGTCGTTTTTTGTGTCACAACCGCCTAAGTCGTCAGTTTGCCCAAGTTCGACATAGTTTTTCGTGTTGATAGGTGACCGCGCAGCAAATTCACTGTTTTTTATTTATTAATTACGGTTTTATTGGAGAGACAAACACTTCTGATTCACCACAAAGGTAAGCCAATTCGATTTTTCATTTAGTTGTAATATAGTAAAGTGTACTTACTGTTATTTTGGAGAAATTATTATACTTTAATACATCGGCGGTTTTCAGTGTACCTAATATTCATGATGTAATGAGACTTGTGCGGTATTAAACAAACTTTCATTTTGTAGTTTTTATTATACAACTTACTCTTTTATGCATAAAAAAGCAATAATAATATGTTTTTTTAGACTTTCAACCGAATTTATATATATCCATTTACATTTGGTAATAAATATTATATAAGTTACTTTTTTTCAGCTTCCAAAAATTACCGAGTAGCCTGATGATATTGCTTGCGGCATGAATGAAGAGGAAAAACACATGGAGGGTCAGGTTAAAGTTACGACTTTACTTGACTTAAAAAAAAGACGGGAAGAGTCATTGGCACAAAAAAATATTATTTTGAAAAGGAAAAATAGCGAAAATCTGGCACACGTAAAAACAAAAAAATATAATAGACTATATTATCCCAAATCAATTGATTTTATTTCTGATTCAACTGAAGAAACTATTATGGAGGACTTAAATCAAGCAGATGGTAGTATCGATGTTGAACCTGCCAGCTTAGACAACGAAAAAATTTGCAGAAGCTGATACAATTACATTCAGCAGCAAGGATATTATATTATTTCAAGATAAAATAGACCTTAACGAAATCAAGGAAAAGGAGAATAACGCAAACATTGACAACTTAAAATTTATAGAAATGATCGAGAACTCTTCATTTAATTTTACGGACATTAGTAATAATTCAGTAATAGACATTCCAACGCATGAACTTTTACCTGATATTTCCTCAGCCAGTAATATGTTATTGACAGACACTGATACAGTTATTAGAAACTCAAATCATCAAGTCAATTTAAATACAATCGTAGATGCTATTCCCAGTGTACCTGTACAGTGTACTGACTCTACTGTTGTCACGGTTGGTGAGCAATCAAGCCCCCAACTAGATGAAGTGATCGCTGTGGGTGAGATATCAACTCTCCAATCCACTAAAACTGAGCAATGATGTGATGCCCTTTTAGTGTTCTTATACGATGCAAAACTATCCATTTCTCAGCGAAATTACAAAGACCTGCAAGATTTAAAAGCGGTGTCACCATCTAACTGCCATACAATGACACACCATTTAAAGTTTGACTTTATACTGTGACCTAATTAGAAGATGATTAAGGCTGATAAATAATAACAATTAGAAACAGAAACAATTATTATAATATTTTCTTTAAGTTTTTCGTAGGAACCAATGCAACGTTACCATTGATAATGAAACGTGTTATTCGAGTTACGTATTTTAGTTTTTATAAAAACTATATTTTTTAAGTTTATAAAGTTTTTCTTGATAGAATTGAATTTTTTTTAATATTTTCACTACATTTACTATACTGAGAAACTAGATGATTACCAAAACTACTTACTTATGTGATATTACTCCATAGTAATTAATATTATTTATTAAAATTTGTTAGAGTAAGTAGGTACTATATTTTGTTGAAACTCAATAACATATAAACTAAAAGCAGTGTCATATTTTCTAATATTATACCTACTTAATTAAATAAATAAAAAGTTAAAATACCGCAGAAATCTTTCTTTTGTTGAAGTAATACCGCTTAAGTCAATTTTATACTTATACAGTATTAAAAACACCTATTTTTACTTATAGCATTATAATTGAACCTAATATATAACTATCTATGTATTCGGTACACATGTATGAAGTATTTCAAAGATATTAATCAGTTTTTTGTCTCTCCTGAAAACTTGTCAAATTTTACTTGAGCGGTATTGTTACCTAAGCGACGATATGCATTGTGACACATAAATTGCTTAGCAAGCATTTTAGAGTAATCGAATCGCAAACTGTGAAATACTTATTATTCAGTAGTTCCGGTGGCCATCTATGGTCTTCATCATCAGTTCCACTTCATCAATTGGTGATTGTCGAAAGAAAATGAATAATTTACACGGGATGCCCCAGCTTTCAGATAAAAAAGAATCATCAAAATCGGTTCACCCAGTCGTAAGTTCTGAGGTAACAAACATAAAAAAAACATACGCGTCGAATTGAGAACCTCCTCCTTTTTTGGAAGTCGTTTAAAAAACATTTTCTGCCCAATTCTTCACATATTATCCGACTATCGATTTGTTTTAAATCTATGAAGAATGTCGCCTAGTTTACGACTGCCTGAAAGTATTTTTGTATGACTCATCATTGAGATTTAACTGGGTCTTTCCTTATACCTACGTGCAAAATCTGATTTCTTACTAAATTATACCGTATTGAGAAATGAGTCGTACTATGTAGATTTTTTACCTTTTTACACTACATTGTTTTGACCTGCTACTTCTTTTGACCTAGAAATCTAATTGAAGGTTTACAAAAGTTAAAAATTTCTATAATACAAAGAATTTTTACCTGTTTTAAAATGTTTTACCAAAAATAGAATACACTCAATTTTATAACGCATTCACGAGTCGTTCAAATCGATCTTCCAAAAAAAGTCCCTGAGTGTTTATAATAAAATCGAACAGGTACTTTATCTCGGAGCAAAAAGTTCCCGCAGGAATACAGAAATTCATGCGGGTGCAACCGCAGGCCAACAGATATTTGGTGTATAGTGTATACTGATTACTGTATATGCCTAATTAATAATAAGTAATTTATGGCCTTGGAACACGATAAGGTACTTTCATCTTGATAATATAAAGGGTTCTTGCGGGAATTCCGGATTTGGCTTCTTAACAAATCCTTTTTTAGTCCGTCGTGTAGATTAGTAAAAAATATTGGACACATATTTTTTATTTTTTGGGTAATCAAAAAATAACGGCGATACATTGAGTTAAAATTTCGCGTGACGTCACGACCCGGTGCAGTTTGTACGGGGCTTATCCTGAATAAGTGAATAATGACGTCACGAGTCCCCTGCCCTAAACTTTAATGCGCTTTATCTATGTTTATTTTCATTAATTTGATAAAGCGAAAAATATCGTGTCTATTATTTTTTTATTTTCTGACGGATTAATTAAAATTTTTATTTTCATACCCTGGAGTCTCCTGAAGAATACCCAACAGGCTATTTAATGACCATTTTTTTTTTCTTAATTTTATTTAGTCCGTTAGTTAGATATTAAAAAAAATAATAGACACGTATATTTTGCTTTTTCAAATTAATGAAAAATATACTTGGATAAAGCGCATCAAAGTTTGGGAGTGGGGGCTCGTAATGTCATATTATGCTGGTAAAAATGCTGCCACCTGCTTGTGACGTCGCGCGACATTTCGACTCAACGTATCTCCGTAATTTTTTGCTTACGCAAATAAAAAAAATACGTGTCTAATATTTTTTTAATTAATTTACAGGACGGGCTAAAAATAAAAAAATTGTCAAATAGCCTATTGTGACTCCCATGAAACCGCAGGACAATCCTTAGAGCCTGTCCAGATGACGCGTTTTACGCGCGTGTCGAGAACGCGTGAGTCGAGAGTCCGACGCGTTGCAAGGGTTTTACGCGCGAGAGCATCTGGACGGGATCTATGTGGCTCTAGTATCTCGGGAACACGCGCGTTCTCGACTCGCGCGTAAAACGCCTCCTTTGGGCAGGCTGTTATTGACGTGATATCTCCTTGGTTGCAGATCACAATTATGCATAAATACAGCTATAGTATACATGCACCGGTTCTACGCGTTCCATTCGTTCACCCAGTTTCACCGGAACGCGATCGCCGCAGCCGCCCTGTTCCTCGCCGCAAAGGTAACTTGAAGAGATTTTACTACCCCCTTGTCACTAATACAGTCATCATTAGTTTGTGAATATGGATGTAAGGATAATCTCTGGTATTGCTGAATAAATATTGTGAGTGCAATAGGATGCCTTCCATCCCGACGAGAAGCTAGAGTTCCCGAGGGAATACCGATATTGAAACCTGGGGGGGGGGGGGGGGATAATACTAATGGAGCACGCACGTTTAATACTTTATTTAATAACAATAAAAAGTGTTCCTTTAAATTACAAAATTAATAATAATTTTACAATCATCAGAAGTATAATTAAAAGTGAAAATTACAAACAGACGTATAAATTTTATTTATAATAGCTGCCCCCGCGTTTTCACCTGCGGTAATTTCAGAGTTCCCGCGGGAATTTTGGGATAAAAAGTATCCTATGACGTCACTCAGGCCTACCGTAGCTTCCTAAAGAATTTTCAAAATCGGTTCAGTAGATCCAGAGATTACCCCCCCTACAACGTCACGAACTAACAAAATCACATACTTTACCACTTTATAATATTCGTTTATTCCTACTAATATTATAAATGCAAAAGTAACTCTGTCTGTCGGTCTGTCTGCCTGTCTGTTGCGCTTTCACGCCCTAACGGCTGAACCGATCATCATGAAATTTTGCATACAAATTGTCAGGGGTACAGAGAAGGACATAAGGTAGTTTTTATCCCGGAATTCCCGTGGAAACTCCGAAATTAACGCGGGTAAAACCGCGGGGAACAGCTACTAACTACTATGTACAGTATAGATTGTAATGTCGATGCTTTGATAACTCAGGTTGAAGAACAGCCGCGGAAGCTGGAGTATGTTATAAAAGTGGCCCACGTGTGCGTGCACAGGGGCGAGGGCGCGACCGCTCTCACCTCCGAGCAGTACACTGAACAGGTGAGGGCACTGATCCCGGAGAAGGTGAGAACACTACTTTATATAAAGGTCTGCGCACACCGGACACCGCCGACCCGCCGACACGGCCGGCCCGGGCTTGCTCTACATGCACACTTGTTTTAAGACAGGAATTCCTGGAAAATACATGGACATTAGAGTACTTTTATCCTGGAATAACGAGAGGAACAGCCAGTGATATTATGAAGAGAAAAGATTTTATTTTTTGTACGTTTGTTTGTTTGTAATGGATAAACACATAGACTAGTGCACTGCGGGAATTTTTCTAGGTGACCATCGTGTAATACGTTGATAACCCAATATTATGATACTTACCGCCGCACTCAAAGTCGACTTTAACGATTACTTAGTTAAGTATCGATTTTTAAAACAAAACTGTCGCAATCAGACAAGTTTAATAAATTAATCTTAATTGGCATTTAGCTAATTAAGTTACATCTCATTAAATGCCAATTAACATTAATTTACTGAACGTCTCTGATTGCGGCAGTTTTGTTTTAAAAATCTATACTTAACTAAGTAATCATTAAAGTCGACTCTGAGTGCGGCCGTTACATTTGAAATTTCAATGATTAAGATCGTAGCTAGCTAATTTCATCTATGAGGTCATACCTCATATACGTATAGGTGTCGGCGGGTCGACGGGTACTGTGTGTAGAGGCCTTAAGGAAAATATTAAACTGCACATCAAAAAACCTTTATGCTTGATAATTCGCAGAAACCAGCGATGTTGTTTAAAAAAATAGAAGTTTTTTTGATGTGTGGTTAAATATTCTTTATTTTAATATAATAGTATTTTTTTTTAAATGCGAAAAAAAGAAAGATATGATATTGTTTATCTAATATATAAAATTCTCGTGTCACAATGTTCGTTCCCATACTCCTCCGAAACGGCTTGACCAATTCTCATGAAATTTTATATGCATATTCAGTAGGTGTGAGAATCGGCTACTATCTTCCCGCGGGAACTCCGAAACTCACGCGGGTGAAACCGCGGGGCGCAGCTAGTTTAGTATAATATAGCTAATTTTTTTGATTATAATTAGACGCCAAAGTACAAGCGCTTTATTCTCAGGGCTTTGAATTTTTTTTTTTTTTTTTTGTTAAATTGTATCTCTATGATATAATTATTACAGTCAGAATCCAAATTTTTTTAACAATGAAATTAAAATACAATATAGTGAAACTCATCTAAAATCATTCAGGTTAATTTATTAGGTATACAATATACTACAAAAAACATTGACGTAAGTAAAACAATGTCAATTTGTTAGAGAAGTCAATAACATTTACTAATTAACTTCTAGATTAGCCTAGATTGTGTGGAATAGAATTTTTTAAAATTTAATAGATAAACTAAATAGATCCAAATTTAATTTGTACAATAAAGTTCTCTTTACAAAAAATATCTCCGTTATTAGATTTGTATGTATGTTCTATAACCAATTAGTTTTATATTTATTTGGTGTTGAATGTAGAGTTAATTATTATTGTATTTGACCCTATTTCCCGCCATTTTTACCCGCGGTAATTTCAAAGTTCCCGCGGGAATTCCGGGATAAAAATTAGGTACCCTATGTCCTCTGTATCCCTGACAACGTGCATGTAAAATTTGATGATGATCGGTTAAGCCGTTAAAGCTCGAAAGCGTAACAAACAAATAAACTCGCTTTCGCATTTATAACAACATTCCTTGCCCATAACGCGCGTTCCAAAAACAATATCAAACGTTCCAGATGCCAAATACTAGAATTGTTTGTTATGTCTGTATGCCTTATGTATTCTTTTTTTTGTAGTGAAACTTCTTTGACCCGAGGGAGAGACAATTTTTGTGGCGCGTTATCTTAACGCGACGTGTTATGGTCATAGTGAGTTCAAAACGTAACGTTGATATGACATGTGTGTGTTTTAATGATTTTCCCTATTGTTACAGGCCCAAGACCTAGTATTCAACGAGAACGTGTTGCTTCAGACTCTGGGCTTCGACGTTGCGATAGACCACCCCCACACTCACGTGGTGCGGACATGTCACCTTGTCAAAGGTGAGACCTCCGGTACTGGATGGTGTCTCTGCGCCGCATGCATGGCCGCACCACTGTCGTGGCTGTACGGTGTTGAGCTCGGGCCTCTGAGCCGAGACGACGTTCGGAAATCGAGCTACGTTCGGCGAAAATGGGCTGGGTTGAGTTCGCGAGCGAGATTACAAAAAAAAAAAAAATAACGAAACCTAGCGCTTCTGATTTCAAAGTAGAGAAAATGTCTCGTTCTTTTATTTGATTCAATCAATCGGCAGACAAATTTTGTGGTTGATATATCTAGATCCAATAAAGACCCTGGATACTGGATACTTTGATACTCTTTGTTTATCTTCACTCTCTAGCACAATGAAAGACTTGGGACCGCACTCAGAGTCGTTTTAATGATTGCTTAATTTTTTAAGAAAAGTATTTAATAACGAAACTGCCTACATTAATTTAATGAACGTCTCCGAGTGTGACAAATAATTAATTTAAGTTAGAAATAAATCTTGAAAGGTGATCAGGAGGCTTACTATGAGCTCTTATAGCAGGACCTAAATTGAATTGCTCTGCTTTATCGTACTATCACCACATTTTAGCAAGCCTGCTACCGGCCTGTTTACGTTGACATCTAGAAAACCGTTCACCTTTTTTTTGTATGAACATTTCGTACTACGACCACTAGTTTGACAGCACGAAAGCGTCGTATAAAGGCGTCTAAAATGTCAAAGCGATGGTTAAAAAGTTGGTCTATGATGAACTTTTTCACATGGAATTAATAGGTACTTCGGTTGTACCTCAGAGTAAACTATTAATTCCATGGCGATGCAATAGTCGTTCACCTTTGAGGAGGTCATAGTACGATTTTAAACAATTCAGTTTCAGGCCTGCTCTAAAACTGCGCGGAACTTGAATGGTTCCGTTTTTGCTCATAGTAAGCCTCCAGTTCTTTAGTAGCAGTTGTAAATATTGCCCTATTTCTCGCAAAGTCCTATCTCCATGACACTCCTATGTGTGTGATGGTAGCAGTGAAAGTACCCGCCCGTTTCGCCGAAACGTGGTCATTTCGAAATTCGAACTCGCCTTCCCGTACGGCCCCCGCCGGGACATAAATACGACAGAACTAGGGTATGTTATACTCATGTATTCCACCATGCATGCCGCTATGAAGAGATGGAAGAAGAAATTTTTTTTTTTGTAAATAACTTTCATTCTTTTTTTTTTTTTTACTTTTTTATGTTGCTATGCTTACATCGCCTCTGACAGGACGTTTACGGAAAGGAGTCTTTATGTGACGAATAGTAATGCACTTTAACACTATCACGCTATAGTTGAAATTTCAACGATGAAGTAAGCAATACGGGCCGTTATCATTGAAATTTCAACTATAATGTCATAGTATCAGGTCTCATAATGAAAAAAATTTACTAACAAGCTATGGCTTAGATTTAGAGAATCGAGAAATAAAGTCTGGGGTGTTTAGTATGTATTAAAAAATCTAATATATAAAATTCTCGTGTCGCAATGTTCGTTCCCATATTCTTCCGAAACGGCTTGACCGATTCACATGAAATTTTTTATGCATATTCAGTAAGCCTGAGAATCGGCTATTATCTATTTTTCATCCCCCTAAAGGGAGTTCCTGCGGGAATTCCGAAACTCATGCGGGTGAAACCGCAGGGCACAGCTAGTAGTACATAATATTATTATGTATTATGTATTTCAGTTGATTGGCACTCGCAGTGCGCTGTGTAAAAATTGTGGACACATAGGTTTCTCATGAAGTTTTACTAACATCTATGGACGTTAATTGTCTGATAATAATAAACATTTTTTATTTGTTTACTTATTATTAGGTATTTACAATTTTTTTTTTATTATTATGGTATTCTACTTCGTCACCTAAAACACCTTCCCTTGGCGACCGATCAATACGTATTAGTTTGCTCGATTTTCTCATAATACTTTTGCCGCATTAAGATAAAAAGTAGATGTAAGAATTGCTAAAAACGGCAACTTTTGGCGGTTTTCCATAAAACTTTTTTTAAAATAATGTGTTTAAATGCTGTATAAGTATGTATAAGAAAATATAGTGACAGGCCCTACCTTGCTTGTATACCTTTACCAGGCGCTTATTGAATATTGTTTTTTTAAATATTGTGTTTTTTAACATGCTTTTACCTTAATATTAAAAATTTTATTCGAACATAGTAGCATAACACTATAATATAGTATAGATTAATTTGGAGAGACCCCACATATACACCCTCGTTGCGAAGGGCGATTTACTCAATGTGAATATGCCTGTATCGATAGATCACCATTTACAGTGATGATAGCTCAGCGTAGGTTCGAATCTAAAACAATGAGCTTGAACCGTCGCTGAAGGATAACATCGTGAGGAAACCATAGCATATCGGTAGGGCACTCTCTAGCGTCGCGCCGGCTGACTAGCTTACTGCCTTTTAGGTGGTCAAACGCCTAGCTTGCCCCTCTTAGTCAAGTTGAAAATCTCGATTCGTTTATAAAGAAAACTAAGGAACTCATCGTCATGTCATGACGAAAAGTTCCTTAGTTTTCCATAGCGATAATGATAAAGGACTATCAAATTGAATAAAGTGGCTGACCTGTTAAGAATAATTAAAAAAAAAAGAAAGAAAAAAACCGTGCGGTGCGACTTTGTGTTTTGCGCGCGCTCAGCTGATTTACATGTCTACAGATGGGCAATCGACTCGATTTAAACCCGATAAAAGCCCGTGAATGCCCAGGTTTGAATCGGGTTTAAACCCAAGCACCGGCACCGGGTTGATTGCCAATCTATACGCACGTCTAACCTATGCCCCGCAGCCCCCAAGGATCTGGCGCAAACGTCCTACTTCATGGCGTCGAACAGCCTCCACCTGACCACCATGTGCCTGCAGTACCGGCCCACCGTGGTCGCATGCTTCTGTATCCACCTCGCTTCGAAATGGAGCAATTGGGTGGTAAGGGTAATATATAATGATTATTATTTCTTTCTTTTACTCTCCTCTTTCTAATATAAGCGGTAGGTTGCCAACTCTCGCAGAATAGGCTATTTGGCTAATTTTTTTTTATTAGTCCGTCTTGTAGATTAATAAAAAATATTGGACACGTATTTTTTCTTTTTTTACGTAATCAAAAAATTACGGCGATACATTGAGTTGAAATTTCGCGTGACGTCACTAACTAGTGCAGTTTGTATGGCGGCTTGTAGCGGTAAGTGACGTCACGAGCCCCCACCCGTAAAGTTTAATGCACTTTATCTCTGTGTATTTTCATTTATTTGAAAAATAAAAAAAATACGTGTCCAATGATTTTTTATTTTCTAAATGACGGACTCAATTAGAATTTTGATTTTCAAAAGTTGTCAACATCTCTATTCAGGTATTCTTCCCGGAAGAATTGAGGTTCATTTTTGTTTAAATCTATAATCAAAAGGTGCTCGCAGTGTAGAATAATATTAAAAAAAAAAGATTTCTATTTTAATCCCCCGATGTGGCAACCTTACTAAGTACTAACCAGTGAACAAAGACCTACACAACACTTGCACTTTGCACTTTAAGTTTTGACTGTACCAAATGTCATTTTGGTATATATACCACTAATAGATTTCTTAGATAGGATACTAAAAGTGCTTCAAAAGTACATAAAAAGTCTAAAAGAATAAAGTCGACTTTTGATAAAAAAAAATTATTATCACGCCCATTGGGCGAATTGGTTTGAAATTTTGTACCGGATGAGATATGGAATAAACCGAGTAGAGTGGCGCGTCGCGTATGGCGGTAGTTTTATTCCTGTAACTTGTAAGGTTTTCTGTGTGATACATCACAATATTTTGTGTTTTTTAGGGGTCCGTACCCAAAGGGTAAAACGGAACCCTATTCCAAGACTCTGCTGACCGTCTGTCACTAAACTGTATCTCATGAACCATGATAACACAGTTGAAATCTTCACAGATGATGTATTTCTGTTGCCGCTATAACAACATATACTAAAATTAGAATAAAATAAATGTTCCTCCGGCCTCCCATACAACAAACGTGATTTTTTGCCGCTTTTATAGATAACTAGCTGTCCCGCGCGGTTTCACCCGCGATAATTTCGAAGTTCCCGCGGAATTGTTCCATACAAACTTTGCAACCGCTTTTCATCCCCTTGGGGGTTGAATTTCAAAAAACCCTTTCTTATCGGATGCCTATGTCATGCAAAGAACACATTCTCCAAGTTTCAGGTCTCTACGATCAGCGCTTTAGGCTGTGCGTTGATCCATCAGTCATTCAGGACAAAGTATTTTATATGTATAGATATAGATGGTACGGAACCCTTCGTGCGCGAGTCCGACTAGCACTTGGCCGGTTTTTTATTAGCCTCCGAGTATATTTGATCTGCGGCTCGAATATTATGTCCCCCGTTTAAATTTACACTCTGTACACAAAAAAAGAACCCTGGGCCCTTATTTACTATGACCAACAACATTCCTTGCCCATAACGCGCGTTTCCAAACGTTCTAGATGCCAAGATATTAGAAATTATAATTCTTTATGCCATAAGAAACGTCGTAAATGTATTTTTTTGGCAGTGAAACTTGTTTGATTACGAGGGAAAGACCGTTTTTGCGGCGTCTTGTCGTAGCGCGGCGTGTTGTGGTCATAGTGTCTGTCTGCCATTTTATATATTTAATTTTGTTACATTAGCCGTAAGTAAGGTTTTCCTTCAAAATAAAAAAATAAAATAGTGAATAAGTGCTCTGTTCCAACGTCGACGCCGACCAAAGAGCACCGCCGACTGTTGTTGTCCAGATACCGCAGTCGAACGAGGGCCGCCACTGGTTCACGTACGTCGACCGGACGGTCACGCCGGACCTGCTCGAGCGGCTCACCGTCGAGTTCCTGCACATCTTCGACAAGTGCCCCTCGCGGCTGAGGAGGAAGATGATGACCATGAACAACAGTGAGCCCAATTTATTTTAAAACAAAACGCGGACAACAGTGAGTTCTTCGTTTAAAAAACAAAACCGAACAAAACGCGATCGACTGTGAGTTCTTTGTTCAACCTTTAACTAGTGACGTGTAGTCTCATGACAGGCGTCACGTGTTTTGCAAATTCTTAAAATGGACCACTTCCCCCCGCTTGCTGCGACCCCGCGTCTCAGTAGCTTTTGTTTTAGTGCTAAAACAACCGTGGATGAAGGCAGACCTGCCATCGGTTGTTTGATACATAAGTAATACTAATTAGAAAGTCGGCCGTCCCTTGGGAAGCCTGGGTTAAGCTCTATTCAAATGCTAAGAAAAGGATCTCATGTCAATTAGGGCCAATTTTCAATTACCGTTTATTTTCTAAATAAATTAGAAAAAATGATTGAATTTAATTTGAACATAATTTTGAAACATCCAAATGCAATTTTATGAAAATATTGACTTTGAAAGTAGTAGCCTGTGTGACGTCATGTCCCTTATAGTCTTACAAATTTATTATGTCATTACTTAAAGGTTAAAAACAAAATAAAACGCTAACAATTCTAAGTTATTTGTTTAAAAACAAAACAAAACGCGAACAACTGTGAGTTCTTGCAAACAAAACATGAATAAATGTGTTTTATTTAATGGAAACTCCGAAAAATCGCTGGAAATAGCTAGTTTAATATTTTTTTCATAATTTTTCTTTTATAATATCTAATATGATATTATCACTACTAATGTTATTGCTTTGTTGGTCGTTCTATTGAACATATAAATAAATATTTGTTTCGTTCGCAAGGCGGCAGCGGCAGTTCCCCGCACGCGCCCGGCGGCTCCTCCAGCTCGCCGTTCGACAAGAAGCACTCGGCCCAGCTCGAGGAGATGGACAAGTCCTTCGATAAAGGTGAGTGGCGATAACTACAAATACTACAAATTTGTGGGGAGAATATTTTCTCTATTTAGGTATCTACGCTTTCGTTTGATACCGGTTTTTATGTTTATGTTGTTCGATAAAACAAAAATGCTAGATATACCAACAACAGTAGTTTACGCACAAAATAGTATATTGAACAGAACAACTATTTTTAATACAGTTGCGAAAAAAATGAAGAAATTTAGTAAAATAATAAAAACACAAACTCAACTAAGTTCCAACTGTGATCAAGAGATGGCGCTAGTCGTATTAGTAATACGAAACCTACGTTGCGCAATACAATAAGTGTGTCAAAGTCGTTTCGCCATTTTTGACAGTTGGGAAAGAGAACGCACGAGTTCGGAAAAGGTAAAGAAAAAGCTCGAGTATGTAATAGCCCACTTCCCGAACGCTATACGTCCCTGCAATATGCCACTTTTTGAGCAACTGTATTAAAAAATTATATAACCTTACGAAATATTGAACAATAACGTGTCATCGCAGAGTACGAACGCGAACGCCGCCGGCAGCAACCGGCGGTGGGCGGGTACGTACCCTCTGGGTCCGGGGCGCCGGCGCCGGCGCCGGGCGCGCAGCCGCCGCAGAAGATAGAGTTCAACGCGTATCGCGAGAAGCGCGAGCGCGAGGAGCGCGAGAGGAGGCAGCAGGCGCAGCCGCAGGCGCAGCCCCGGCCCGGCGCGCCGCCTCCCCGCGCGGCCGGCGCCCTGCCGCCGCCGTCCCACCAGCGCCCCGCCGCGCACCACCACAAGCCGCACGGCTGGCCCGGCGCCAAGCCGCCGCACCACAAGCCGCCGCACGACCACCGCCACCGGCCGCCCGCCGCCCCCGCCCCCGCCGCCGCCCCCACCGCCGCCGCCGCCCCCGCGCCCCCACCCGCCGCCGCCCCGCCGGACGCGCCGCCGCAGCGCACGCGCCCCCCCTCGCTGTTCTCGCCGGACAACGCGACCGCGCCGCAGGCGGCCGCGCGCCGCGTGCCGCCGCCCCACCCCGCCGCGCAGCCCCCGCGGGCGCCGCGCGCCGCGCCGCCGGTCGCCGCGCCCGCGCCCGCCCCCGCCGCGCCCGCGCCCCCCCACCAACCGCCGCCGTCGCTCGATGCGCGGCCGCCGCCCTCGCACAAGAGCACGAAGCATCGCCTGGAGCACGTCGGGGTGATGGGCGGGCACGAGCTGCCCCCGCCGGTGTCGCCGTTCGCGTGCTCGCCGCCGCCCGAGCCGCGCGACCGGCGCGAGGCGGCGAAGCGGCCGCGCTCGCGCTCCAACTCTGAGCCGGAGCTGGTGCCGGTGGTGAAGAAGCTGGACGAGACGCCCGGCTACGAGCACGTGGTGCGCGACTCGCAGCGCGCCGCCGCCGCGCGGGCGTCGCGGGCCGACCGCCGCGCGGAGGGCGCCGCGCCGCGCGCGCTCAACGGCATCGAGACGGACCCCGCGCTCGTCTCCAACCTGCTCAAGGAGAGCCTCGCGCGCCCCTCGCCCATCACCGTCGCCACGGAGCGCCGCTCGCCGCCGCGCGACCCGCCCCCGCCCGACCCGCCCGCCGCCACGCCCGCCCCGCCGCCCGCCGTCGCCGCCCCGCCCGCCCATGCGCCCGCCGCTGCCGTCGCCCCCCCACCGCAGCCGGAGCCGGCGCCCGGCCTCGCGCCCGAGAAAGAGAAACACAAGAAGGAGAAAAAGAAGAAGGAGAAACACAAGCACAGAGACCGCGACAAGTCGCGCGACGAGCGCAAGAAGCACAAAAAAGACAAGGACAGAAAGAAAGAGTCCAGTCCCCCGGTGGCGGCGACGGCGGCGGCGCCCGCGCCGGCCGGCGGCGACGCGCAGCCGGACGCGCTGCGGATCACGATCCCGCGCGACAAGCTCGCCACGAGCCCGGCGGCGCTCAAGATCAAGATACCGAAGGAGCGGCTCGCCGCGCCGCCGCCGCCGCCCGCCGCCAGCCTCAAGATCAAAATCTCCAAGGAGGTGCTCGACGCGTCGCGCAAGCGGCCCGCGCCCCCCGCCGAGGGCGCGCCGCCCCCCAAGGCGCCGCGCCACAACGGAGCGCCGCCCCCGCACAAGGTGAGCCGGCCCCCCCACCCGCCCCCGCCCCCGCCCCCGCAGCCCCGCGCCGCGCCGCCGCCGCCGCGCCCGCTGCTGCGGCACCCGCGGCCGCCGCCCCGCGCGTACCGCCCCCCGCCGCCGCCCTACTACATGATGCCCCCGCCGCCCATGTACGGGTACGTGGACATGCACGGCTACATGTACGGGGTGCCGTACGGGCCGATGCATCCGCATCCGCAGCCGCAGCCGCAGCCCCAGCCGCATCCGCAGCCGCAACAGCCGCCCCTGCCGGCGATGCCGCCCCCGCGCGTGCCCCCGCCGCCCCCGGAGTGAAATCACTGAAACAATGTCTAGGATTACGACTTAGTGCATTTTAACGGGAGTAGCCGAATAGTACGTGCCCAGTTACGTCAATCGTATCGTGGCCAACTGGATTTTAATAAGTTCAAACCTTCAGATTCAGTTACTAGTAGGTACTATATGCGTTTGTGAATAAGTGTGCGAATGTAAAAGTGTGAGCTCGGTACGTGTTTTTTGTAACGAAACGATCTATTGACTGCTCCCGTTATAAATGCGGGATTCGCGTTTAAGGTGCGGGTGTTAGGGCTAGTTTTCATACAAATTGCCTACCGAGTTTTCTTGCACTACGGCTATTTTTATTTATTAGACTTTATTTAATAAAATACTTCTACTTGTTTCGATGCCGCATAAGTCTCAAATCTTTGCAGATAGTGAACAAATAACATAATTATAAGCATTTCAAAAATATTAAATTTTGGTCGAATCTCTTACTTGTGTGAGAGCGTATACAGTATATGTGTACGAAAATGGCGGGCCGGTCTATAAACAGCTGTGGTTTGGCTGTAGACTGACAAGTCCCCCGAATGCAGTAGTTTGTAGTGAGTTCCAAAAGGATCGAAAGGTGTCGCGGCGTTGAGCCGTGAGTTTTGACAATTTTACCTACCGGGATAATTTAGAATTGAATTTGGAATATACATATTACTGATGTAGTTGGTAGGTATTTAGTAGCCGAAGCGAAGGCATAACTACATTTTGTTTTGAGTCCCGTACAAGTAGGTATACCTTATAAGCTACAGGTAGCCCGTACAAGTATTTTATATTTTTGTGTTGCATAAATTCTTGCTATCTCTTTCTTGTTTTCTCGATGCGTAAAAGAGAGAGACCATATTTTCGAATGGTTGTATCTCACCACGGCCCAGGGTAATTTAACTTTTATCTTCGATGCAATCAGCAATGACACGCAGCCATATAATGTTGGTACAACTTCATATTTTTATTGTGTCTATGTGACCACGTGATCAAATTTTTAATATCTTCAAAAAAAATTTTTTTTTGTAAAGCTCATACCCTCGAAACTAGTATGAGACAACCCCATCATGTTGCTGTACTTCATGTTTTCGTGGTATCTATGTGTTCACGTGACAAAATTTTTGAACACTTATAACTCCGAAACTATAGGACGCAGTCATATCACGTTGGTACTCAAACTTCATGTTTTGTGATATCTATGTGATCACATGGTCAAATTTTCGACAGCTCATATCTCCGAAACTGCAAGTTACAGACTCATCGTGTTGGTAGGTCAAACTTCATCTTTTCGTGATATCTATGTGATCAGGTGAAGTAATTTTCAAAAGCTTATAATATTTTTTACTATTACCTATTCATATACCTACTTTGTATTTGTTAATTTATAGGTACTAATGACAAAGCTGAAGAGTTTGTTTGCTTGTTTGGTTGAACGTACTAATCTCAGGAACTACTAGATCGAATTGAAAAATTATTTCCGTGTTAGATAGTCATTTATTGAGGACGGCCATAGGCTATAACATCACGCTATGACCAATACGAGCGGAGCACGACACGACACTCACATGGTTTTTTCAGTAAGTTTTTTCTCCAAATTTTTTTTAGTCAACTATTAGAGACGAGAATCGAATATTGAATGCCTTTTTACAAAAAAAATACCCTCGTAACGTTACACCCTGTATAATAAAGACTTTATTTTTATAATTTTTTCCAAATGATGTAACTGTTCACTCATTATTATTTATTATTTCCTTGATTTTGTAATAAAAAAATAAAATAAAAATAAAAACTGACGCGAGCAAAACCGCGGCAGGATCAACTGCCAGTAAAATATTTATATTTTACAAATAATACAATATTATAATAAATCTATCTTCCCAACGCACGCTTTGACGAAACTAAATAAAAGAAGATCAATATATTCAAATGACGCGCGACGGCTGAATGCATACAATTTTTTCGGCAGGAGGAACTATACGATAATGGTCCAGTGGTTAGAACAACTTCCGAAGAAGTCTCAATATTATATGACTAACTGTGCCCTGCGGTTTCACCCGCGTGAAAAGTTTTTGTGTAATAACTTTTTTTCCCGATATCCGATTTGAATGAAACAAAGCCTATATTATGTAGCTACAGGCTAAGCTTAATCTACCTGTGAAAACCGCATGACAATCTGTTCAGTTGATTTGGAGATTATGGCGAACAAACAGACAGACAGACAGAAAAGAATTTCAAAAACTTTTTTTTTGTGCTTGGTTACTCTTCTTTTATCACCCCTCTCCATTTTAGGTAAAAATATTCAATGTACAGAATCGCGGATTCTACTCTTTTATTATAGTTTAGAAGTATAGATAATTTTTTTTATTATCTGTCATTTTTTATGCTTTTGTTTACGATTTCAAATCTAAACTGCTTTTTCATAATATACATTATGCACACTTCTAGATAAACTTATTATTAGAAATGCGAATATGAGTTTGTTTGTTTGTATGTTACGGTTTATTACTCAACCGATTATCTAGAAATTTTGCATACACTTTATTAGTAGGGGCACAGAGAAGGACACGGTAGTTTTTATCCCGGAATTCCCGCAGAAACTCTGAAATTAGCGTGGGTGAAACCGCGCTAATTTCTAGGTATATTATGAAAAATAGCTAGTGTTATTATAAAAAAGTAAAGAACCAGTTTTTTTAAATACTTCACTCAAAAGAAACTACAGTATCCTCCAGTATCAGTTGTTAATTTTATAAAAATGTTTCACGCGGGTGTAACCGCGGGACACAGCTAGTAGAATATAAAATACTTTACAAACTCAACGTACCTACTGATGAAACTCAATAAAATATAAAATATTATTATCACGAGATGACAAAATTTAAATTTTGAAATGGAACAACGGCAGAATGCGTTTATGTTTTTTTTTCGTGTAATAACACCAAGCGGTATGTATATAGGTTGAGTGGCTTGACCAAAGAGTATATAACCACTATGCGTACTAACGTCTGGCTCTAATCCTTTTAGAATTACGATTCAAATCTCGGTTTATATGAGTACTAGCTGTTCCCCGCGGTTTCACCCGTGGCAATTTCGGAGATCCCGCAGGAATTCCGGGATACAAAGTACCCTATGCATATAGGGTACCTTCTCTTACCCCTGACAACGTATATGCAAAATCTCATTAGATTTCACCGGTGTTAATTTTGGAGTTCCCGTGGGAATTCCAGCATATAAAGTACCCTATGTCCTTTTCTGTACCCCTGACAACGTGTATGCAAAATTTCGTGATGATCCGTTGAGCCATTGACGTAACAGACAGGCAGATAGACAGTGTTACTTTCGCATTTATAATATTATTAGTATTTAGTAGGGATTGTAATGTCAGTGTCTTTGTGGAATTATGTACTTTTTTTGTAAAGTTATCACGAATCATTCAGGTTTTGAGTTGAACTGCGATTCTATTTAGTTTTGGATTTTCTATGATTGATTTTTTCTAAAATTAAAAACATCCTAGTTGATGACGTAAATCACATAGACTGCTGAAATATAAAGATGATGGTATTGTGGTCATAGTGTCGGAAAGATTTCAATTTTTTTATCACCAAGTAAATCCCGAAATCTTGAAATTTAGATTAGGACCTAGAGTTCTTTTTATACCCAAAATTATTTTCAGTCCCAAATTTACGCAAATAGGTACGTGTGTAACCTGCAGGGAAAGGTTGTATTGAAAATAAGTCCAATATTTTTATTTAGCTTTATCCATCTTTACATTTTCTTAGATTCTAGTTCTATATCCTTTAAATTTTCTTTTTTGGAATTAAAATAAAATTCCAAAAAAGAACGAAAAATAAATCGTTTGTAGATCTATAAATAAGTATAAATAAACAAATTTGAGAAAATTAGTTACAAAAAGTGGAATCGCAATCTTAGATTTGAACACGAGATTTTCACGATTCATTATTTACAAAAAGAGACGTATTACACCACAGCGCCAACGAGACTCAAACATAATAAGTCAAATTCAGAATCAGATTCGGCTAATACTAATCGATTTGCATGTGTGTGTGACTACGTTTCGGGCGGTTATTCCTAATTTTCTTGTAGTTAAAGGATAATAATGCGCGTAAGACCATATAAAAATTTTAAATGAAAGATGTATTAAACACTCATCCTGTCGCATTTATCATCAAAATCTATCTTTTAGCTTGCGATTCTCTGTAAATTGAGAAAACACTTTTATGGCGCCGCCCGCGGCCTCTATCGGCTGAGAGGCTGCGTAATATGGTGGCGCGCCACCTTAATGTAGTTATATAGCGGTCGTAATATTGCGGGGTGAATGGCGCCATATCCAGTGTCGGGTCCAGTCTGACGATGAAAAATAAAATAAAAATAAAACTAATTCCAAATTCGAAATATGGTAATTTATTCAGATTATCTCTGGCCAGTAGTAATAAATAAATAAATACAAATATACATCGTAGAAAGACGTCAATAAATCCGTTATCTACTTGTTGCCGAGAGAGCAAAGAAAATTCAGTTTTAAAATAATATTTGCTCTTTAATAAAAAATGTAAAGACAACACTTATCACAGCTGCAATACGACCGCCATATAGCGTCAACGTAATCTCCCAAGCCCTAGTGGAACTAAAAAAAAAACTTCTATTGTATGTATCGTCGCTTGAAATTTAATCTATGAGAAAGTTTAGGCACGTCTCGTCGGTTCTTTTGAGCATGACTGAAGCTAAAAAAATATTTTAATAATATATTTTTATATTTTTTCTTTATAAGTATGTATAAAATCGTCTTCCTTTCTCGTAATTTGAAATGAATTGCGTTCGATTATTTTTTTCTCTGTAAAAATAATATTTACATCGGTTGAAAGTTGTGAGAATTTCCTATTATATAATTTATTATACTTGACGTATAAAATATATTTATTAATTATTATATATTGATCGTTATGACTTTAAAAATAGGGTTTGTTATTCCTATTTATCACATTTTGGGAATTCCATCATTTTGTTATCGAGAGCATTCAACCATGATTTTGATATATTTTCTTTTTCATAGTTAAGATTCCAAATGTTGTTTTTTTTTTACATAAGTTCAACTGCTTTTAAATCTTACTTAGAACACATTACAATACATTAACTAATCACACGTACTATTCATACACAAAAATTACTACTAAAACTAAACATATACAAAGTATTTTTCTGTACATACTGTACAAATTAGGTTCATAAGATATTATCACATTATACATACATATTTAAAATTATTATTTTTATACACATAGAACTCGTAGCCCCTAGAAAAGTAGGCAAAGACTATGGATGTCAAATTGTTCACATTCAAAAATTGTTGAAAATAAAAAAAATATCTTAGAATTTTTTTCCAAACGTGGCCTAGCTTGATTAAGCTTAAAATTTCTTAACTTGCTTATAGACTTGATTCGTGTTTATGTACGAGATTTTACTATGGGTGGGTAACGTATACAGGGTATTTTTTATAACGGCATAGAGTTAAATTGAGATATCGTTTGGCTAGAATTGCTGAATAGATGATGTCCATTACATTCAACCGGATAAGGTCAAGAGATTTTTAATTTAGATATCTACTATGAAATTAAAATATAAAAAACATCCATAAATATTTTTTGTTATGATTTATTATACATATACAGGTTGTTTATTCATTTTTATTAATAATTTAAAGATCTATAACAGACACGTACCTATACGTACAATATAACTAAATATGCAGTGTCTACTGTCTATACTATATTGAAAAAAATAAAATAATCTAGGGGGTACAAAATAAGTGACTGAACGCATTAGGGTGGATTATCACTG
The DNA here is from genome assembly GCA_907165275.2 of Zygaena filipendulae. Classification (NCBI taxonomy): domain Eukaryota; kingdom Metazoa; phylum Arthropoda; class Insecta; order Lepidoptera; family Zygaenidae; genus Zygaena; species Zygaena filipendulae. Next base: position 4,171,203 of record OU015677.1, on the reverse strand, counting down.
CCAATGACATTAACATTTCATAATATGGACATCACACTATTATTATTATATAAAAAAAAATTAAACAAGCGACATATTTAGGCTCTCAATGCTTCATTCGTTCAATGAACTTTATACATATATTCGTCGGCACGTCGGCGACCATACAAAGGAAAGGTGTGTTGAATTACACTTAGGTATGAATTTATTTATCAGCGCGTCTGTTTCTGGCGTCCTGAGTTTTCATGAGAAAAATTATTGGATAGTTACATCAGAAATTAATGTTATGTTTTTTTTTACATAAAATATATTTAGGAATAAAATATTTTTAGGAAGAAAATCGAATTCGCATTTCCACCGTGTATATATTATATTTATGATACTCATATACCTACAAAATGATACTTATACAACGTGTTAATGAATTAACTGAAAACCTGATACACCCCATTTAAAAAAATAAACAATAATATGGTTAAAATATATTTTGTGTTGAAAAAATTTATACTTTAAAAGTTATTCAACATTAGTTTGGAGGTGACCTATCTACGAAATTCCAAGCACCACGCCCGCGCCTACCGGTTCGATTTTTTTTGCTGCGGGCGGCGTACGCGCAAAATATTGTATTTTAAATAATTTAGAAATGGGCTAATAGAAATGAAAAAATATAACCTATATTAAAACACATAGTGCAATCAATTCGCTAGTTGATTCTGAGCAAACTACTTTCTAGTTTTCAGTTAATTCATTAACACGTTGTATACCTACTGTTTTTATATAAAATTAACGCGCTTTGTATGTTTAAAGTATATCATAAAAAATACGAATTTTAATAATATAGGACTATATAAATAATATGTATTATGTATTTTAACGAAATATAATATATCTACACAATTTTCTAAAATTTTGTGACATTTGGCATTTTTATCATAGCTTTGTGAACGTGTTCATATAGATTTATGTACTATCGAGCTTAAAGAGGCTTATACACAGTAGTGCTACTTATTTATATGCTTAAGACATATTAATATACATTAGTAGTTAATATAACACGATAAATTAATATTTTATTACATTATAATATATACATACATATATATACAGATGTTTTTATACACATTTTAATATTTAACTAGTGGTATAATATATTATTATCACAATGATATTTTTGGAATTTTTAAGTGATAAATTGTAAATTTTACATCACACTGTTGTCGAAAATTGTGAGAAACTCTTATACAACATCTAAAGCGTTGCCCGTATTTAAAACAAAATTGTGAGTCGATTTCTTAAAACTTTTGTTTGACGAATAAATATTGTCATTTTAAAAAGATTTCCAATACAAAATCCGTCACAACGTCGAAAGTTTCTCCCAGTCTATGGAGGGTAGAGGTAGGAAAACTATTTCATAAGCATATGGGGGAAAAGTTGAAAAAGCGTCCAGCAGTTCAAAAATGTCAGGAATGTCAGAAAACCGTGAAATCCCCCAACCAAGGATACTATAGCTTGTTATACTCAAATATTTCCTAAACTACTAAATCGATTTTAATGCAACAATGCTAAGAACCATCTTGATCGAACTGGCTTTCAAACAAAGAAGACCGCATCAAAATCGGTTCATCCGTTCGGGAGCTACCATTCCACAGACACGTCTAACTGGGTGTTAAACACCCCGTCGTTTTTGCGTCGGGAGTTAAAAACCATCCAGAATGGCGCTAGTGTAGGCAAAGGGTGGCATGAACGTGGCAGTTGTCGACGGATTGAAGTGAAAATTTTCAATTTTGGTTTCCACATTACAGTATACAAAACTTCAATTAGGTGGACCCAAATAATAACTTTTAGCGCTTTCCTCTCACACACACTGATGCCTTAATTTAACGTAATTTTCTAATTTTCAAACGCAGAGACAGCAGTGCTCCTTTACCTCTACCCTCCATATCCCAGTCAAAGCCCACATTTTTGAACTTGAAAAAAATAATAATAATAATTAGGGTAGATTGAATAGGTTTCATACGAATTTATAATTTTTATACTTTATACATAATTATAATTTCACGTCACGTCATTTTATTATGATCAATCGAACATTACCTTTCGAAGCTTTAATAATATTGTTACGTTTTTATTTTTAATTCTAATTTTTATATAGTTTGTGCGTTGATTGAAAATAAATTTAGTATTGCTAGATAAAAGAAAAATATTTAAAAAAAATTTGCTCAAAAAAATTAAATTCACATAAAAGTTATATCTAATTATTATTGTTGTAATAATGTGTAAATAAAAAAAAAAGAAATTTTTAATGCATACATTTCTTTTTTAAGTAATCTTTTTACTTAGTGTTTAAGGGTATATAACAAAATCGTTGCCATTTTTTTTGTTACCATTTTAAAAGGGAATATCAATTTTACTTGTCTCCGAGAGTACTTAAAAAATAAAAATATTAGGTTTAGAAAAAAATATACTTTTCTATATTATTATAGTTTAAAATAGAAACGTTAAAAAAAACTGTTGAATAGATAATTAATTTAAGTTACTATTATGTCAAACAATCGTGTTGTATGTTTTGAGTGTTAAGTCTGTATATTCGAAAATCGTCTTTGGGAGTCTTTGAGTAGTTTTATGCTAGATAATTATTACAGACTTTCAATAGATTTTGTAGTAAAAAAAGGACGGAAAATCAGTAGGTACTTGGCCAGAGAGAGAGAGAACCATGCTTATTTAAAGTTTCTACATCTTACCGTCATCTCTTTAAACTTATATCAAAACTTCAGCACCATCATTGTAATGTCCACTTGACATGCAATGTGTAAGGTTGAAGTTTCAATGGATGTATTTTTGATGTAAGGTTGTAAGTACTTGAAGAGATTTTGTGTTCTCTCTGTGCCATCATGTGAGAAGTTTCACTCTTGTCATGACGTGTACTCAGTTTTTTCGCGGCTTCTCCGTGTATTCCACAGTCCACACTACATTTTGTACGCGACTCGAAATTGTTTTCTAAAGAATATTTTATGAGCACATACCTATTGGTTATAAAATAGCGGACTATTAAAGCAAATTTGCAGTTAACAAAGCATAATATATAATAAAGACTGCATATGTTAGAAGGGGTACTTTGTTGTCTTATGGCAGGTATCCTTTACTTGGTCTCTTTTATATAAAATAGTCGGATAATGCTCAAATCGGCAGTCTGTTTGTTGATAACAGCCGTGTAAAAAACTGACTGAAAGATGACTGGCGTTTGGAAAGTAAGACGAAAAGTAAACTTGAAAAAAATAACTAGATGGTTCAATATTAAATGTTTTCTTAGGTTAAGTTAAAAAGTACCTAAATTAAGCTTTAAGTTTGTAATGTTCCGTTTATTTCTTTCTGGAAAATGTATAGAATATATTGGTTTCGACATTAATTTCTTGTTTATACAGGGTTGTATCAAATTGTTGTTACGAGCGAATGAGAAAAAGAAATGCTATTATTAGGGTTTTGTACTTTGGTCATAAGTCGTAACTTGTGCATGTTTGCGTTTTTTTTTTTTAAATTGGTAATCTGTTTATTTGACCTTCGTCTCATTGTTTCAATTTTTATCACTGCTTGGCTGTTATATTTAAATTAGTTTTTAATAATTTTAAAGAAAAAAAATGTTCTATCGTGCCTAAAAATTTTGTACTCGCTTTTAAGTAATATTTATTTTTCGAAATATACAAAGTGATTAATTTCCAAATTTGCCATGTGATTTTTTTGAACGAAAACATATAATAAAATGTCTCGTCTACGTATTTTAACCCTTAAATGTAACAGCTAACGTCGTTATACCTCCCTTAATAATGCTTGCGCGCAGCTGTGTATATTCGTGACCGGGGCCTGTTGCGCGTTTCGAATTCAATTTTCACAACAAAAAAAAAAAACTACATTTTTTTTTTTCATAGGGTTAACATTTTCGCACGACAATACGCTGGGGGACCTATTGCTTTACATTTAAGCTCTCGGCACACTGGCGTCGCGTACAAAGCGCGCGCCGCGCTCGTGTGCCGAGACCTTTAATACCCTGGTGGCGGGTGGCATAAACGCTTCGCAGTTCGGATCACAAAGTAAAAAAAAAAAAAAAAAATTGAACTAACCTAAGTTCGATCTGCAAGTTATGTTGGAAACTGGAAGCGATCCCAGCTGCGAATGGATGATTAAATGTGCGGCGGTGGGAATCAAAGAAATTGAGCTTAAAAACGTTTTTCTTTTGATCCTCTCCGCTGTGTTTTCACTATTTGACCATTGCATTATAATAAATAAACGAAAATTACTGTATATCTTGGTCAGATAGAGCCTCTATGTACAATGGACATGGTGCTTTATATTGTGTTGGTCGAGTTTACAAAATCAATCGCACATCGATGAAAATGGTTTTTTTTTTTCTAACCTTAAAGTGAAATTTTACAAAAAAAAAAAAAAAACAAAATGTTTAGCAATTTTGATTGAACCGTATCAATTCTGTGTTGACTATTATTTTACTACCGAATATATTAATGTAACTTTTTGCCAAATTAACGAGTACAAATAGTTAAATTTCACTACAATTGACGAGTAAATTGGTCAAATTCAACTTGATCGAGATTAAAATCTATCAAGTGTAAGCTCTAAAGTTTGCTAAACCGTCGCTCATACCACACGGGGTCGTCTCAGTTGTCCCCGCCTCGAATGTCCCGAACTGGCGACAAATGGACGCCGATAAGCAATAACATGTTAACCCACAAAATTAAGTTATTGGTACAGAAGCATTTATTGAGAGTTAGGGACCGTTTTTTAATTATGTGTTTACCTTATTACATTGTGTAAATATGTAACTAAATATTGAATATAAAAAATGTTGACACAAAATGGCGCTCCTACTTTTAAAACACGATTTACCTACTCAAAATTCCTCCAGTGTGGGTTAACACACTATTGCTTATCTATGTCCAAATAGGGAAATACTTTTTTCAACAATATCCATACAAAATATCCCAATATGACCGGTTGGGGACATTCGAGGCGCGGCGACAGCTGGTAGTACAAGATCACGGTAATGGCAGCACTCCGCCCCCAACACACTAGCTAGCCGCCCATGTCCACGTGTACGCGGGCGCAGCGCCCGGTCCCCCCCGGGAACGGCGACACACGGCTGTGCGCGTGCGCTCAAATACGTCGTCGCTCGCTTTGCAGGTCGTCGACCCCGCGCACCGGAACGGGCACGCGGCCAAGTGACGTCACTGCCGGCCCGTACCCACTTAGCGCGGCGTGTGTCGACGTTCCTCAACATCAACTTACGGACCTCACTATTATAGTGTAACTAAAATGGTTTCTTCTCTACATTTTAAATCAACCTGGATGTTTTTTTTTTTTTTTTCAATTAACGTGGCGAACCCGTATCTTTGTACGATTCGATGTTATTTTTTTGTTTTGTTCCATTAAAAAAAAAAACATCAACCTGTATATAACTATAGAGCTTCGTTTTCTTTGAATTGGCAAAATATGGGTTCTTTAATTGAAAATGGAAAAAAAAATGCCACATTTTTTAATTAGTCACACATTTTTGTTTTTGTAAATGGAACGAACGATTTTGGCTCGCCTTCTTTATTTTAATTATAAAAAAATCAGCGGTTTGCAATCGCCATTGAAGTTGTATAAATAGAAATTAGAGATAGTTAAAACGCTGTTTGTAAATAATTGTCCTGTTAACGATGATGAGTACGGAGAGTTAGTTAAATGTGTATATAATTCTAAGATTTTGGTACGAAATGTCCCTATGTAGGACTTCGTTGATGCGTTACGGCTTAGGACGTACTAGATATAATGAGATAATTCGTGAGATAGTTTTTTTTAATGTTACAAATTACAATGATTATCGATTTTCTGTCGTACACTAATAAATAATTACAATAAGCAATATAAAAAAATTATAACAAGCTTAAACTTTAAGCTGTCTGGAGACTGATATGTATTATGTAGATAGGTTCTTTCACTACTTGAGCCAAAATCGTTTGACTGTTGGTTTGTTGGTTGGCAAGGGTGCGAGAATACTGGCTGCTAAAAAAAATATAACAATTATATTTAGACCCTAACTCTATGGAAGAGGCGCGTGCTTGTGTATTTTCAAAAATGGAATAAAAAAATGAAAATGGCCGTCGCTTATGACAACTAATATTTTTCTACGCGCTGTTGCATTGGCACAGGAAACATTGTATATAATTTTAAAAAAATATGATAATCTCATTCGAGAGCTTAGATATATTATAATAAACTTAAAAAAAAAAATTACATAAATCTTGAAACAACGAATCGAATATTATTATGTTAATAAGAAAATATTTAGGGTTTTTTTTTACTGTTTTTATTTTCAACAAACCCAACGGCAGCCGCTATGGATAATGACTACCGTTTGTGTTTGTTCATTGAAAGTCGTGTTTATAGATATGTTAGGCCCACTACTAGGGTTAAATACGCTACTTACTCTTTGTGTTCGTCTATACTCTATACCTGCTTCTTTTCGAGAAATAAATATTTTGATGTGTACATACCATGATGTCAGGGCTGGATTAGATTTTTTTGTTTTTTTTTTTATAAATAGCTGGTCCGTTACTTACACACTCATAATTTAAGCAGTAAAGGGTTCTAGAATAATAAACAAGTTATAGATATCGCGTGTGGGTGAAATAAATAATTGGACGTATGTAGTTATGCAAGAATGTGCCAATCCACGGGTCATACTAGATTGGTTAGGTAGAATCATATAAAAAAAAATAGGTAAACTTTTAGACAATAATTACATAATATTTCTACAATAAAACCTACAGTTTTTAATTATACTGGTTAAAAAAATAAGGTTCCTCTAAAACAAAAAAATGCATTAATCTCAATTTTGAACCGTTGCGTATTGGAACAATTTTGCATAACTACACCTACGTCCAATGGCAAACGATTTAGAACTGACAAAAGATGATCGTGGATCGATCTGTTTGTTGCGTGAGAGTATTTTTAGGTGCATATAATATTATTGGTGTAAATATGTGAAGAAAATACGTAATATTGCAGGACAAATGAAAAATGTTAAAAGATGAATTTGTAACTGACAAGTAATATCTAGCTGTCGTTTAAATATAAAAATAAAAAAAGACCTCCATTAAATTAATTAATTTTCAAAGATGGAAGATTTTCTTTTTTCGTAATTTATATTATTAATATACCTAGATGTTCTTAACACTTGATATTTCTTAAGTTATCTGAATCGTACGGTTTAAAAAATAAAACTTGTAAGGATAAATAGAAAAAGTAAAAAAAAAAACAACAAAAACAAAATTACTTAAGTATATAAAATCGTGTAATTTTTGTTTTTTTCTTTTAAATAATAAAAAAAAAATATTAAAATAAGTAGGTAGGTATGTACGTAGTGATCTTGGAGAACAAATTTTAGTTAAATGTAACTGTATTATTAATAGTTATTTAATAAATATTAAATTTAAGTCATAATCGCAAAAAAAAATTGTTCGATTCGGCAAAAATATTTAAAACCATAAAATAACAAAAATTACTGACCTTAACTGCATTTATACAGCCTTAAGTTAGAATTTTGAGTCAGCCGCGGCGGCTCTAGCCAGACCTTAATATTATGGCGCTTGAGTTGAAATTTCAATAGTAAAAATCGTAGCTACGTGCGTTGTCATTGAAATATCAACCATACCATCATTAAATTAAAGGTTATCACCTAAGTACCATACCGTCCCGGCAGAGGGCGCCGAGGGAGGGCTGGAAGGATAAGTTTTCCATTAAAACAAAAGTATTTGAAACCCGATAAAAATTGTGCGTCGTTGATGTATATTATTGAGAGAAATTCAAAATTTCCAGTTTCTCGCACCTGCTTGAAAGTGATTACCCGTTCTGGGATGACGTCATTTTGTGTGACAATTGTACCATTTTGTTGATCGGTGGTGAATTTTTCTTAAAACTAAATTTGCTTTCAGTATTCGTTTGTACTTTGGGTGTGATGTGGTATTGCTTAAAAATCCGTTAGGTGTATATTACTAGAAAAATTGATGCACTTTTATCTCTCTCTGTCACACCTAGGTTCTGTGTGTTGTTATGGTGTCTCTAAATACTAACATGCCTAACTGATCTTATAAATGCGATCGTGAGCTTGTTTGTTTGTTACGATTTCACGTCATAACTACACAACCGATGGTGACCGATGACTGTTCTCCAGGAATAGAAAACTGATTGACAAAATTTATATTAATGCGAGCGAAGCCGCGAGTAAAAGCTCTATGACAAAACCCATATTGAAAATATCAGACCATGGACCTTGAATTTTCAGTGTACACGCTCTTTACACAGTCGAAAGTACGTTTTGACTAGCCTTTGCCCTACAGCCTGATTAAATAGTATAATATAACACAAATATAACCAATTTAGGAATATTAACTAACATATTGTGTTAGCGTATTGTATTGCTTATATAATAACAATGAATATAGAGCATTTCAAAAGGAGATTGTGCCGTCAACTAATTTATAATCGTTATAACAGAAAAAAAAAACATCCTATTTAGTCAATATTTAATGGTATCATATAATATATGAAAATAATGAAAAGAAAAAAAATTAAAAAAATTGTAAAAAAAGACACCGATGATATTTTAAATAAAGGCCATGTTTCTTAAAAATATGATTGATAAACAACGTTGTGATATATAATTATTTAAATAAATAAGTTATAAAAGATGTTACATATTGTGTTTCTAAACTGAGTCCTTGTACTCGCTGTCTTTTTTCCTTCCATAGCTCTTAATTTCAGATTGTAAGAGGAAACCAAACCAAAACCTGCCAACAAACATTACAAAATGGGACTGATTTTGTCTGACATTCGCTTCACTAAATGGAACCTAGAGTAAAACTAGTCAATTTTCTGCCGAAAATCTATATCGGATTTAGAAAATTAAAATTTCCAAAATGTTCTGTTTATCTTAAATACTTCGTCAAAATATAATGATTATAGACGAATGAGTTCGTCGATATTTTAGAATTTAACATACCAATTCGACGACTAAGAAGCGGTATTCATAAATACTACTCAAACGGAATATGTACCCATAAAATATAGAACAATGCAGAGTTTATTGTTTGAAAATTCAGCCAGTTGATACAGATTTTCCGACAATTTTAGTTCTAGCGCGTGACAGACAAAATCGCCGCCAAAAAATCTAATATAAAAATTATCAATTGCTTTCTCCTTTAAAACGTAGCCAGTCTGTACCTTTATACCTTCATACTTTGTGTATAATCATATTATCGTCAATTCGGTTTAAGTTACCTAATTAATTTATCATAAAATAAAACCTCCATACATCATTAAATTCTTTGACCAAATCAAAAACTAAAACGAAGCTATTAGAAATATTTTTATATCAATACAAACATCGTCATGATTATCCAAAAAGCCTTTGAAAAATTTCAACTAATTGTAATATTTATAAACGATTGATTTATACAGGTTGTAATAGAAAATAGATATTCAAATATGACTACAAAGTTACACCTTGTATAAAAGAAGAAATCCTAATCACCAGCCTAACTTGGATTAGAGTCGAGCGAAAACTGTTCTTATGATGCATAAAAATATATTTTAAAATTATAAAAGTCCTTATAATTCCTGTAGATTGGGCAACCTATAATAGTCTGCGTATGAAAAGTTTTCCTTTGTATTTAAAGGGTAGACTAAAATTTATTTCGTTTTGGCATTAGAATACCGTATTATTTTGCCAGACATCGGTGTAAATATTGAATTGGAAATGTCAATCTAGTTTCATTACTTGTTGAGAAGTATAAATATACTTTTGTAACCGACTTCGTAGTAAAGGAGCAAGGTTATATTTAATAGCAAATTTCGCTTATTTCATAAGTTAGCTTTAAAAACCGAAGTTGTTAAGAGTTCAAGCAGTTTGCGCTTGCCTCACGGCCGGCAGTAACTACGCTGTCAGCGTCCATTAAAAATGTTCTATACATTTTCCCAAAGATGTAAGCGTTTTCAATTTATTTTTATAATAAAAGAAAAATTTTCGCTGGCGGAATGCTGACCCGACGACTGTGTAAATATAGGTTATGTAATGGAAATAAATAAAGCATTCTACCTGGATATATTGAGTTTTTATTTGTACTGCCTCAGAGTATTCGCATAAGTGAAACACCTCCTTAACTGACTCACGACCCCAGACCCACCGGTGGACCCGCAGGGATTTTTTTTTACATATTGTGCAGGACCCTAGGGCCTATACGCAAAAGCGCTGGCAGTGGGTCCACGGGAAGAAAATATTAACTAGCTGTTCCCGCGGTTTAACCCGTGGTAATTTCGGAGTTCACGTGGGAATTTCGTAATAAAAAGTACCCTGTGTCACTCAGGTATACCATAGCTTCCTATAGTGAAAGAATTTTCAAAACCGGTTCATTAGATCCAGAGATTACCCCCTGCAACGTCACAAACTTACCTCTATACCCGTGGTCCCGTAGTTTTTTCTTTTAGTATCCACTAGTAAATATTACAGAAACAAAAAATAAAGCTTGCCCTTAGCTTTAATCACCAAGAAATGAAAAAAGTTAATCATTAAAAAATTACACATTTCGGTTCCATTAAAATCTTGTCATTAGGATGATTCCATTTAACACCCAACTAGAGGTTTCATTAATAAAAAACAATAATATAATGGAAAAATAAACGTTATATTTGAAGAACAAGCATAGTCAAATCGAGATAACGTGGAATGTACAGAAATTATATTTAATATTTTAAAATAAGATAAGTACTTATGATTAGTCAAACAATAATAGAATTTTTATTTGTACGACAAATTTCCTTATGTAAGTAGCCTGCCTATGCGGCACAAAATCTGCCATGGATTTGGTATTCTACTCCGTATTGATAGGTGTGGACAGTGGATCCCCAAATACAAAGGGTATGGGTCCAGTCGTAACTATTTTATTTCGATCTATTTCCAGTGAACAAAGAGAACCAGGAAAACAGCACGAAAAGCCTCCATTTTGACTCGAAAACTTAAAAGATAATAAATAAAGTTTTTAACTTAAAAGTTTTATTTGTAAAGACCTTGTTTCTCTGAACTTTCGGTTGACGTTGGGCCATTATACCGCGCGAGGTGCGAATTCCATGTCCTCTTTGTTCATCGATTTTGATCTATGTGAACATTTTGAAAGGACATCACTAAGGCAGCCATACCCGCTACAGTCCACGGGAGAGGTTTTCCCGATCTTTCGAGCTTGCTTGACGTCAAATAGAAAAATTCGACAACACTGTTTGGTGTGGTAAGTGGTTTTTACTCAGTCTGGATGTTTTCATTAGTAATAAGTAAGTATTCACAAAAAACAAATTATTATTATTGTAAATATTATATCGGTTGTTTGGCATCCATAGAGCAAGCTCTGTTTAGTTTGGAACCAAGTGTGATAGCGACTGAGGATCATTATAGCAAGGTTAGGTGACCAAATTTTAGTTACCATCCCATGAACCATGCACGCTACGACAAGTTATATAGTAACTTTCATGTCTTACAATGAGTAGATTACATAATTATAATATCGGTCAAGTATATTCCAAGAATTGTCTAAAAGATCACACATAAAAACATTTTTTATTAGTTTGATAGTCCCCATACAAAACCTGTTCCATTCTTTAACTTGATCTCAAAGTTGGCCCTAACTTGACGAATTAAACATCCGCTCTAAGTAGTATATAGTAGTATAGTAATAAATAAATAAGCAGTATAATATACTGACTACCTAAATACTACATAGTTTGGGCGTTTGGACTTTCATGATAGGTAAATATGCTGAATATCAAACCTGAATTGGAGAGCTAACTCTTTTGGTAAGGGTTAACGAGGACTTCGTTCAATGTTAACTTTAATAGCACTTTTAAACAGATTTAAAATATGTTTTCCTTATTTATAATAAATAAAGGTAAATAATCTACATAGTTTCGATATTGCTATGGATATTATACTATTATATTTGAAGACATAATCTATAAAACTTGTCACTTCCTATCTTTATACATACAATAGAGCAATGATTTGAGCTAAGTATCATTGGCATCATAAAGATGAGGAGATCACGTAGTCTATTTTTCCAATTTTCTCGAACTATTCAATCGAAACCTGTTATAATAATTAAAATAAAAACAATAAATAAACGATCAGTTCACGTCGGGAGCACAGAACGACACGCAACCGGCAATACCAATTTAGGCATTGTTACCAGGTAGTAAGTATATTAGTGTGAACCATTGTTGCCATATACGACCGGAAAATTTACTAAAACATAATATTATTACTCTCTACTCTCCTAATTTTATATAACTTCGCGTAGATATAATTATGTAGGTAAAAGTATATGAAGTTACATTTCTTTTGGCGTTTCTGTCGAAAGAAATTAGGTACGAGTCAATCTACTATAGCTTGTCTTAACTAAAATGACGGGTCCCATTACTTAATTAGCAGAGTTAGATGTGCGAGATCATATTGTATTGATCAATAATCATATCTCTTTAATAGAGTGAGTGCGGCGACATTATTGCGCACTTGTGAATAGGCTAGTTTCCTAAATTTTCTTTTTTAGTCCGTTTTGTAGATTATTAAAAAATATTGGACACGTATTTTTTTTTATGTAACCAAAAAATAACGGAGATATATCAAGTCTTAATTTCACATGACGTCACGCCTCGCTACAGTTTGTTCGCACGTTATAGCGAGCTGTGACATCACGAGTCCCCCACCCTAAACTTTAATGCGCTTTATCTATGCATATTTCCATTATTTTAAAAAAGCAAAAAATACGTGTCTTTTATTTTTTTATTATCTAACTGACGGACTAAATAGAATTTTGATTTTTTACCCAGGAAACTAGCCTATTGTGATAGACAGACATACTTATATCTGTCATATCGATATTTTAACGGTTGTGCGTGTGTATACCTGATGGAGAGGCGCGTCATTTTAGTTTAGACAAACTCTACTACAATGTATTTTTAATTCTTCCTTAAAAACCAAACTAGGTCCAAAATGCCACTTGTGACTGTTTCCGTATTAACAAAAATTGTAAATTGTTTTTATATTTTACATAGGCAGGGTAGTTCATTGAACACGAGTTTGTCCTGAATAACACAATAGGTGGCGCTGATTTCACTTTTATTTTATTTTATTTATTCGCGTCAAAGAAATATAACTTCTTACGGTGCATGTACACACATGGTTTTATCATTTTTCAAATATTTCATTTAAACTACAAAAACTTCCCAGTTTAAATAATAATAAAATTTGTATATTAATTTACAATTTATCATTTGCATTTAATTCTTTGGCGCTTTTTTAGAGCTGTCATGGCGTCGTCGCGTCGTCCCGCGCTATACAAATTAAAATTTATGATGATTAACGTCATTTCTTTTTCTTCAGCAGTTTGGCTTTTTTCTTTTCTTCTTTCTTTAATTCCTTCTCCTTTATCGATTTGTATAGTTTGTACCCGAAGAATACTGGAAAACAGAGAAAATGTTTTGATTAGTTAGAAAACGAGTTAGCTGTCTGCGACCGAATTGGCGCATATTGTGGCGCAGTGGTCACCAGCCATACAAGAAGTTGTGTTTAGCATAATTATTGTGCTGTCGGCAATCCACCCGGTGCTTGCGATACAACCCAATAAAAGCCTGCCGTTTTCGGACTTGAACCCGATAAAAGACCGTAAAAGGCTGGCTTTTATCGGGTTTAAACCCAAGCACACCGGGTTGATTGTCCATCTTATGAAGGTAGCTTAAATCCTGATTTGACATTCAGGATTGTTTTGATGCCGGCAAAACAAATGTTAAACCGATCGTCCCTAGTACAATCCCTGACAAAGTCAAATCAAGCAATTTTGTACTCTGTTTCCTTAGCAGAAAGCAAAAATTTATGAACTTGTCTTTTTCAGATATCTACCCCGGATTATACGTAGGGACGATCAAAATCCTTACTATTATTATAAATGCGAAAGTTAGTTTGTGTGTTTGTTACAATTTCACTGCTAAATGGCTCAACGGATCATCACAAAATTTTGCATACACGTCAGGGGTACAGCGAAGGACATAGGCTACTTTTTATCCCGGAATTCCTACGGAAACTCCGAAATTAACGCGGGAAAAACTACATTAAATTTTGCATACTACCTTACCTACCTTCACGTCAAGGGTAGGTACAAAAAAAATATAGGGTAGTAAGTACTTTTATCTCGGGATCTCCAAAAGTAACGCGAGTGAAACCGCGGGCGCGGGGAACAGCTAGTATTAGTTTAAAAAAATAGTAATTCACAAGATCCCAAGTTCCCGAGGGAATCCCGAAATATACACAGGCGAAGCCGCGGTGTCCAGCTATAGTATCTACATATAAAATATCAGCATATGTATATGTTAACATAATTATTATTGTAATCCTACTAATATTATAAATGTGAAAGTGTGGATGTTTGGATGTTTATTACTCAATCACGCAAAAACGGCTGAACGGATTTGGATGAAATTAAATTTTGGCGTGCACGTTTTCAGGAGTACAGAGAAGGACACAGGGTACTTTTTATCCCGGAATTCCCGCGGGAACTCCGAAATTACCGCGGGTGAAACCGCGGGGCACAGCTAACTTAACATAATTATAAATGCTTACGACATGTCACAAGCAAGGTTAAATACATATTTGTTTTACAATGATAACGTATCGATTAAAAAAAAATATTTAAACAGGTGCCTGATAAACTTAACGAATCAAACCACGATAACAGAGTTTAGCGATTCGATGTTTCGTCAGTAAAATTATTAAAAAAAAAACACTTACACAATGAGGAGATGACTACTTTTGAAAATCGAAAATTCTAATTAGTCCGTCAGTTAGAAAATAAAAAAAGACAATAGACACTTTATTTTTTGCTTTTTCAAATAAATTAAAATATACAGAGATAAAGCGCATTAAAGTTTAGGGTGAGGGGGTCGTGACGTCACTAACCGCTAAAACCGCCATGCAAACTGTCCGTCGAGTGACGTCATGCGAAATTTCAACTCAATGTATCGCCGTTATTTTTGGATTACGTAA
Organism: Zygaena filipendulae; assembly: GCA_907165275.2. Taxonomy (NCBI): domain Eukaryota; kingdom Metazoa; phylum Arthropoda; class Insecta; order Lepidoptera; family Zygaenidae; genus Zygaena; species Zygaena filipendulae. The sequence goes on along the minus strand of OU015677.1, from coordinate 4,156,094 downwards.
AAAAAAAAATACGTGTCCAATATTTTTTATTAATCTACAAGACGGACTAAAAGAAATTAGTCAACATGCCCATTATAGTCGTGAAAAGTTGTACAAATCTTAATTTATGTAAAACAGGGTGAATACAAATTTTAAATTAACTTTGCAGTACCTATTGACGGTGAAATTTTCTTATTGAAATTTACTATGGACGCATTTTAAAGCCCGTCTTTATTTCAGAGTGATAATAATATACTGCTAACACTAATGACAATTTTGTTAAATAATAGAGATGATATAATAATAATTATCTTTATTTAGAAGATAATTATTATTATTTTATAAATAAAGATATACTTGTAGGAAATAGAAGGAACAGTAGTAGTAGCAGATAACGGCAGATAGTTATCTGCTATTGCAAAGATAGCTGACTAACTGATGATGATAACATAACACAATGTAACTGAAGGTAGGGGTAGGTATGACCGAGACTATTAGCTGAGTGACACATCTAGAACGAACTAGAAACTGTTACAATTAATTGCACCAACATAGTTAGAAGTTGTACACCATACCAGATATCCGTAGGGAACACGGAGCAGTGCCTGGGACTTGCGACCCAGGTGTGGGTTTAATGGGGCCCCTTTACAATGCATGAACGCTCACCTCCACTGCCCGTGCTCCCGACTTAAGCAAACCTCTGGAAACAATTAGATGACCAGCACACGTAATCACTATAGCCACGTAATCACTTGATACGACACTGATACGACACTATGACTGCACTGAACCTTACACAAAATAACAATAAACCGTCGCTTACGCATACCCGCATTTTATATCAAGTTCTAATAAAGACGAGTCGGGCAATGGAGTGGAGCGGGGGAACGAACTTTCTACAACCGCTATTCGACGGCGGGAAACAAAAGTTATTTTTAATGAAACTACCCTCTCGCCGACACGGCCATTCTGACGTTCACACGTCCCCGTGTGATGCAATATCCAAAGAAAGATAATTTACAAGAGTAACAAGTTCGCTCGGCTATTCTGACCCAAACAAAACAGTGGTAGAAAATAGTGGGATCAGATTAACAACTGAGTAATAATTAATGGTATCAAAATCACAACTTTACAAAATATCATATTGGTAGGTTAGTTAATAATAATAAAATTCAAATATTAAGAGAATGTGGCTCTATTCGCTCTAGGTTTTTCTTTTCTTTTTACTCGACAATGACGGTTGTTCAGTGTTGCTGCTATGCTTTGCCAGCATAGCAAACCCTTAGCACTTTACCAGTGCATTGTGTAACGCTGTCAGTTAACCACTGACAGCTGACCGATAACGCTTAACCAGCAATATCGATCACCCTCCGCCTTACCGGCAAATACTGAACCATCATCGCTTAACCAGCAACGGTAAACCACCACCGCTTAAACCAGCGATACTGGATCACAACCACTTAACCAGCGATATTGATCACCCCCGCCTACGCGGCAACACTGAAAAACCTTCGAAATCCTTTTACTAGCTAGCACGGTACAGCGACTCACTTTACACGCATTGGGAACAAATAGAAGAGACTTCAACGATGTCAGGATTTATGTGAAACATAATATTTGACCGACAGAAAGTAAATCTAGGAACCTTATGGCCGAAATGTGGACGCAAGAAATATCCCATAAAGACAAATGGTAATCCCAAAAAGACAATGGTAATCCCACTTCTGATGTCGGAAATAGAAAGAAAGAGTAGTAGTAGCAGATAACGGCAGATAGTTATCTGCTATTGCAAAGATAGCTGACTAACTGATGATGATAACATAACACAATGTAACTGAAGGTAGGGGTAGGTATGACCGAGACTATTAGCTGAGTGACACATCTAGAACGAACTAGAAACTGTTACAATTAATTGCACCAACATAGTTAGAAGTTGTACACCATACCAGATATCCGTAGGGAACACGGAGCAGTGCCTGGGACTTGCGACCCAGGTGTAGGTTTAATGGGGCCCCTTTACAATGCATGAACGCTCACCTCCACTGCCCGTGCTCCCGACTTAAGCAAACCTCTGGAAACAATTAGATGACCAGCACACGTAATCACTATAGCCACGTAATCACTTGATACGACACTGATACGACACTATGACTGCACTGAACCTTACACAAAATAACAATAAACCGTCGCTTACGCATACCCGCATTTTATATCAAGTTCTAATAAAGACGAGTCGGGCAATGGAGTGGAGCGGGGGAACGAACTTTCTACAACCGCTATTCGACGGCGGGAAACAAAAGTTATTTTTAATGAAACTACCCTCTCGCCGACATACTTATATAGAAGAGTCAAGCGACACTCTCCGCATGAGTAGGATTTGATGAGGCATTCGCTAAAGTAGGTACTCTTATCTCGGAATTCCCGCAGGATGTCCGAATTTGACGCGGGTGAAACCGCGGGCAACCGCTATTATAAAAAAGGTCATTGAAAACCGCCAACAGCAGCCGTTTAAGGCACTTTTCGATATCGAGTTTGATGTTGCAGAACTTTCATAATAATAACTTATTTACGCACTATATTTCATATACCCTTGAATCTTTTTAAATGAAACATCTTTGAAGAAGTAAAAAATATATTATTTTCTTTATACCGGGTATGATTCACCTCTACAATGGCCTAATAATACCAATCGAATCACGGAGAGAGGTAGGTAATCTAATAATATTATGACAATTTAAAACGAAAGCTTGTCGTTGACGTTGGCGCGACACAGTGGCGCCCGCACTTACAAACAACACGCGAAAGCTGTTTATGTCGATAGTCGACACTAAAACTGAAGGTAAAATACCTAAAAAACAAAAAAAAAATAGTGATTCTGAACGCGTGCTGTCAAAATTTTCAGCGCTTAATACCAATTCGAATTAAAAAAAAAAAATTAAAGATCACATTATGTAAATCTATCTTAATAAAAGAGTAGAATCCGCGATTCTGTAAGTACATTGAATATTTTTACCTAAAATTGAGAGGGGTGATAAAAGAAGAGTAACCAAGCCCAAAAAAAAGTTTTTAAAACTCTTTTCTGTCTGTCTGTATGTCTGTTTGTCTGTTCGCGATAATCTCCGCATCTACTGAACCGATTGTCATGCGGTTTTCACAGGTAGATTAAGCTTAGCCTGGAGCTACATAGGCTTTGTTTCATTAAAATCGGATGTCGTGAAAAAAAGTTTCATGCGGGTGAAACCGCGGGGCACAGCTAGTAAATAATATCAGCATGTGACGAATTTACTTTTAATGTATGGAGTTTACAAAATGTGGCGAATTTACTTTGTGACGAATTTACCCAAAGAAACGTACCTAAGCATTTCTTTTAACTTCATCTTGCCATTGCACAAGTTTTTTTTTTCACTTCCTGACCATCAAGGTGTTAAATTTTTTGGCTCCATCTTAAGACCCTCGTCATCGTGTGTAATGGAAAGCACCTACCGACTCACGGCAAAAAAAGCAAACTAGCCCAAATTCAACTGTCTTACTATGTATTTGCCATCACGAAGTTTCAGTCCCTACATCTCGGCTCCATCATCATTCATCAGATGAACTTTCACACACCAATCTTAAATAAATATGCTAAAAATCTCAATCGGATACGAAGTTTTCAAATTTTAAAGAGCCTTGCATACGAATATTGCAAGTTAAAAAAAAGCTTACTCTGAGCGTACAATAAGGTGATAAAATATCTACAGGTTAAATGGAACAATGATGACAATAGGCTAGTTTCCTGGGTAAAGAAATCAAAATTCTATTTAGTCCGTCATTTAGATAATAAAAAAATAAAAGACACGTATTTTTTGCTTTTTTAAAATAATGGAAATATGCATAGATAAAGCGCATTAAAGTTTAGGATGGGGGACTCGTGATGTCACAGCTCGCTATAACGTGCGAACAAACTGTAGCGAGGCGTGACGTCATGTGAAATTTCGACTTGATATATCTCCGTTATTTTTTGGTTACATAAAAAAAAAAATACGTGTCCAATATTTTTTAATAATCTACAAAACGGACTAAAAAAGAAAATTTAGGAAACTAGCCTATTCCATTTGAGTTGGTTTAAATTGGGTCGAAAATGTAACGATAACGATTTTCCGCAACATCATCTTAATTCATAGACATAGAATCACTGCAGACAGATGCAGAAAATATTTGCATACATCTTACGCATGCGCAGAGCATCAGCGCAAAGAGCAGAAAAGGAAAATGGCTCTGCTAATTCCGCAATGATAATATTTATTATCACAATTACAATTAAGATGAAACTATTGATTGCATCGGTTAAAATGTTCTACTATAGAAGCTAAAAAATAAACACCATACAGAAAGATAGGTAAACGTGTGGTTATGGAATCACAGATATTGCAGATTTCATCTCATTCGTCGCGCGGATGCTGCGGACATGTGGACAGTAAATCACCTCGTGTAATTAAAACAGGATTTTTAGTTTGTAATAACATACCAATAAGAATAACTAGTAGGATAACACCAGCGGCGATCCAATACACTTGCACCATCACAGCATCGTTCAACGCTTTCTCCAAATTTTTAAACACGTCGGGATTGTCGAGTTTCAATGAGAATTTGTTCGCGACTTGCTCCTTAATTTTCGCCGAGAAGTCTTCCTTTTCTTTTTCGGTCATGGAATCGTATTTCGACATCAACTCGGCCAGTTTCTCCTTCATACCGAACGTCTCCTCACTATCCGGCAGTTTGTCGACGTATTTTTTCACAGCGGACATAATGTCCAAGTTCTGTATCAATTTGCCAACGTCGGCCAAACTAGAGAGGCTGATAGTTCCCGGCGCGTCGTCGCCCGTCTGGATTTCGTCGGCCATCTTGCGCTGCTATTCGGCGGGGAAATTTGACAGATGAAAAAATGGGGCGCGGCCCGGGATAACTCTCATTCGAGATAATGTGTGTGATAAATAATGACTTTTATTGAGGCAAATAAAATAAGATTAATCTTAACACTTATGAACTAAATGAATAGTTTTAACGGATCAAATTATTACAGTATTAGTGAAGAAAGTCCCGTGTAAAAAGTTTTTTTTAAATATGAAAAAGGATTATGTAAATAAGTGTTTCAAATATAATTCCTTTAGTAAATTACTAATTGAATATACCCAGATTAAAAAATTATATACTTAATAATAAAACTCACCACGAGTGGTCCAGTTAAGACAAAGTTTTAAACTAGCATTAATTATTGATTTATCGCAATGCATTACGAGTATATTTTTCCACTTTAATTTAGGTGGTTACTGCTTCAGCAATCACTGATATGGAAGTAAGATAACGAGCTGATTGGATAATGATCGTTACTTTGGAAACTACTACCTACTAGCAGCTCCCCGCGGTTTCGCACACGTTAATTTCGCAGTTCGGAGTTCCCGCGCGAATTCCGGGTAAAAATAGGTACCTACCTAACCTTAGTCCTTCTCTGTACCTTCTGACAACGCGTATGCAAAATTTCATGATGATTGGTATTGGATGCGGGTGAAGCCGTGGGGAAGAGCTAGTATTTGGATATGTAAAAAATATTAGTTTTTTGGATATACTCGTAGGTACGAGTATAGGTCAATACGTAAAAATATACAAAAAGTTTCTTTCAAAACCGACGAAGACGATCGTCTTTTGGCTTATGTTAACTTTTGCCACCTGAAATGTCTTCACTCTTCAATAATAATATTTGTTATTATATAACATTCATTAACAACAAATAATAATAAATTGTAAGATATTGTTATCATTTTAATACATTGATCGATGTACCTATGCTTAAAAGGACAATAATAATTATAATGTAGATAGACCACCCTCCTCCACAATTATGATACTTTCCAATACCGTTGGATTAGTGGTTATCGAACCTGACGTCTTCAGCTTCATAAAATACTTATACGGTTTTTTAAATTTTAAGTCGACGCAAATGTTGACCGCTGAAGATTGTCCTATATAGTATAATATATAGGACAACAATTTTCTAACTGAATCGATGGAAGAGGGTCATCAAGTCGATGTCGTCTACACCGATTACGGTAAATGTTTTGACAGAATTGACCATCGCCTTCTATTATTAAAACTTTATAAGATTGGCATTAACGGTGACTTGCTAAGATGGTTTAAGTCCTATATAGATAATCGGTCACAGGCAGTGGTGGTCAGCAACTATATTTCTGGTTGGGTTTCTGTTCCCAGTGGTGTCCCGCAGGGATCACTACTTGGCCCCCTTCTTTTTGTGATCTTTGTGAACGACATCGAACACTGTCTTCAATTCTCTAACATCCTATGCTTTGCTGATGATATGAAGATTTTTTCCAGGATAACGTCACCGTCTGACGCCATTGCTCTGCAATCTGATCTGTCGCGTCTTGAAGTGTACTGCGGAAATAATCTCCTGGACCTAAACCCATCCAAGTGTAGTGTAATCACATTTAGCCGCAAAAGAAGTGTCGAGCTGTTTAATTACACCTTGAAGGGTCAGGAATTGCACAGAGACTGTGGTGTCCGTGATCTTGGCGTGTTCCATGACTCTAAACTTTTATTCGATGAGCATATAAATAACATCATTGCGAAAGCCTCCAGGGCCCTAGGATTTGTGCTGCGCTTTTCGGGTGATTTCAATCGTATTAAGACATTAAAAATCTTGTATTGTGCATATGTAAGACCCAATCTGGAATACGCGTCGCAGGTCTGGAGCCCTGGATACGACACTTATATTACTCGTCTAGAAAGTATCCAAAAAAGGTTTATCCGACTTATTTGCTACCGCACCAATCAGATCTATCATTCGTCCGACTACCTTAATCTCTGTAGAAAACATCATCTACTTCCTCTAGAGACGCGGCGTGATGTGGCTGACCTGGTCTACCTCTTGAAGGTTGCATCTGGTTCGATCGATTGTCCTGATTTGCTGTCACTAATCGCCATCAGAGCCCCTGTCAAATCTACGAGATTCAACCCCATCATAAACGTGCCATTTGCGTATACCAACTACCGTCAAAATTCATTTATTGTGCGGGCGAGCAGAACTTTTAACGAGCTCTCTAAATCGATAGACCTCGATCTCTTTAACACCAGCCTGGTGTCGGCAAGGAATGCACTAAGCAGGCGATTTTTCTCTCAGCAGGACTCTAAATAGTATTAGCAAACAAAGCTCTGTGGATCAATCTAGAAATAAGCTTTTAAAATCTAGAAATATTGAAGATATTTATGTTTTGTCTATGTTCCTGTAATGTAACGTGATGTATGATGTAACGTGATGTATGTCTTATATTCTGTATTTGATGTCTTAATGTATGTAAATTGGTTTCTCTCAGCGGAGACCTATAATTAGCTGCTATTTTTGTATCCAAAAGTGTTTTTATCTGGAAAGCTGTTGGTCTTCCTAAAAATAAATAAATAAATAAATAATATGTCGGATCAACAGCTTCGTTAAATTTTTATTACAATGGTTCTTACGTATATCAAAGGTTATTTACTGTTGGAATTCTTTTAATCTTCGGCCATTTTAATTTATAAGACATTAACTAATTGTAGCGCTGTTCTACAAAATACAAAAAGAATTAAATACATATAATCGGCAAGGCGTTCTCGGTTCTAGTCACTAAACTGTCATATTTATGGCTCTCTCGGACGATGTTTGAAATACTCTAATTCATGGCATCTACTCGTACTACTCCCACCTAAAAGTATTATTAAAAAAAAAACGCGGAAACACGTCACGTGGTCGACACCTCGGATAGAAGCTATATTATTATGTAGATCTAATATATTTTTTTACCCTGACATTTCAAGTCTATATATAGGTATTATTCTGATATTATCATACAAATAACAAAATACCAAAAGTCTCGATCAGACCTGTGGAAGATGCTCGCATACTTTCATTATCTAGAAAACAACAGTGTATCTTCAAACGGCAGAACAGATTTTCTTGAATCATACCCAAGAACGCTCTTTTCAAACAAAGAAGCTAAATCAAAATCGGCTCAATCATTTGGAAACTATAACGCCATCTAAGTACCTAATATAGCACGTATCGAAATGATAAACTCCTTGTTTTTGAACTCTGTTGATAAAAAAATACCCAAATCGTTACAGGCGCCTGTTGAAGAGTTCTCATGATTTCTCCAGGGTCCCATCAACAGATCGTGGCCTTTATGAAAATATCCCCTTTCGAAAAAAAAAATGTTCAAAATCGGTTTAAAATTATAGTCAACTTACATATGATAGAAAATATGAGGGCAACAAATGCAACAGCAAGGAGAGTCCCACTGCCGTATTCGCCGAAGACCTTGGGCACGTTGCCCGTCAACATACTCCTCAGATTCTCCCTCATCTCCTCGCTCATTTCCGATGAGTCCAACATATCGAGGAGTTTCTTCCTAGACGGCGCTCCGGAGGGATCCTCCGAGTCCAGCAACTCTTCCAAGTTCTCCAAGTTTTCGACGTTCGGGTCGGCCATTTTGTTCACTTTTTGTGAATGCTATCTATCTATATATGTTGGTTTTTGTCGCAAGAATCTTTGACGAGAATTGAAAAAAGTATAGATTCGATAGAATGTCAAATAAATTATTGTGCTTTGCGTTTTTATTTTAATTTTGTTTGGTTTCGGTTTGGTGTTTTGTTCTATTTGTACTAGATACTAATCCTAAGTGATATCTTATATTATAAATATGAAAGCGTGGATGATTGTTACTCAATCACGCAAAAACGGCTGAACGGATTTGGATGAAATTTGGCATGCGCGTTGTCAGGGGTACAGAGAAGGATATAGAGTACTTTTTATTGCGGAACTCCCGCGGGAACTCCAAAATTACCGCGGGTGAAACTGCGAAGAACGGCCAGTAATAAAAATTGAGTCTGTTTGTTACGCTTTCACGACTTAACTACTAAAAATATTAAAATGATTCACTTTCAAATGAACGGTGTCGCACTAGGACTAACTTTCAAGTGCATATCTATCTCTTTCCAACTCGTTATTCTTTACACCTGTCGTCTTACTCTTGGTTAAACCTCTAACAAAACCGGTATACGACAGATTAGCATAAGTTATGATTCCGTTATGAGTTTCTTAAACTCTAAGAGGATATGTAAAAAAAAAAAACAACATGTTAACCCACAAAATTAAGTTATTGACACAGAACAGAACGCTTTGTTGAAATTATTTTTTTACCTTATTACATTGTTTAAATACCAACAAAGTTTAAATATAAAAACAATGTTTGATACAAAATGGCGCAGGCGCTATAATTTTAATCAACCATTTAGTCAAAATTTCTCCAGTGTGGATTAACACACTATTGCTTATCTATGTCCATTTATAATATTAGTAAGGAATAGTATAGAATATAGATAGATGTATGTTGTTGTCTCATTTATTGTCGGTTTTTAGTTTCATCGATTTTAAAATCACAACGCGACGATGCTGAAGAAGTTTTCACCACAAAAAGAAAACCTTCCGAAACGAATAAAACATCTAATACATAATTATTATAACCGTCCAACAACCGTTAAGTCGTTATAAATTTGCAAAAACACAGCAACTAGAGATCACACGATGTAAACACAGCAATTAATTTAGCCAACTGTACCTACAAAGGCAGTGGAAATTTTATATATTTTTACAGTAAACAAAACACCAAATCAAAAATGTTCATCATAATAATTTAAAAATAAAATCTATCGCAAAGCACAACTATTTGCAATTATTTAACTAAATAACTGAATATATTTATTTTATTTATTTAAACTCAAGGTTACTTCACAGTGATAACTATAAACTATGTTACTAAGCGCGGCTGCACCCGACTTATCTGTTCGACTTAAAAAAATACAATGAAACGTGTAATACAAGTTGAAGTGTTACGTATGGTACAAGGCATGAGATGCAACATGTTTTTTTTAAGTAATGTCTTCGAAATGTAATACCGGGCGGCGGCCATTCGCGACGACATGCGACAGTGCGACATCTCAAAAAAAGATTTTACAACGAAAACGATTTTCAAACTTCGTAGGGGAGACCGGGGCTGGTAGTGACATTTTTTTTACAAACTGTCATATTTTTTAATTGGTTTCATTGTTTTAACTGAGTATAAGCTTGTTTGATAAAGTAACTATTCTGGATCTTTATTCAAAATAAATGTTATGTTGCAGACTAATAGTAATGACATAAATGTGTGATTTGTGGAAAAAAAAACGTGTAACATTCAACCCCATGCTTGGGGCTGGTTGTTACACTACACGGGGCAAGTTGTTACAATAAAAAACAAACGTAATATATGTGTTTTTATTAGGAACAATCATCACAATTAGTTACTTTTCTTAATCTAAATAATAACATATGTATGTCTAGAAAGCAGTCTTTTACCTCATTACAACGAAAACATAATAATCTAAAATGAAACGTAAATCAAATTTAATATTTGGTCTTATACTGCGTAAAAACAAAAATAATTTCTCACCTAATAATTAGAAATAGCTCTGCATTAAAAAAAAACTCTTGTACATACTAATAAACAATAGGTATTTTAAAATTTAATATAAACTATACTTACCTACTTTTAAATAAAGACAATCAGATGTATAACGAAAGCTAAACAGTTTAGTCACTGTAGTCTGAATCACTTTCGCAGTTCAAACATATGTAATGTGCAACATTTCCTCTAACACATTTCACATGTGACCAATTTTTACAAGCTCCACACTCTACCCATTCCTCACCAGATTTCTTCAGGTCAAAGGGATCACAACATATCAAACAAAAATAAACATCTTCCACTTCAGTTTCTTCGTCAGTGTCATGTAAGACCTTCCTCTTTACAGCAAGGCTTTTTTTTTTCATAACTAGTTTTCTTTCCCTTATTGGCATTATCCTGTCCTCCTGTCCTCATCCTATAAAAAAGACAAAAACTATTTAACACAAATTATGTCTGCCAGCAACAAGCACAACGGGGCAGGTAGTGACAAATCACAACCTGCCCCGAGCAAATGTAACTTTTAGCCCCAACGCCAAATCTGACCATATAAAGTTATGCAGTGAAAACATCAATAAACATAGCTGTAAAAACGTAGATGCATTGCAAAACGAAAGCATTAGGGAGTAATAATCACAACAAGTACATCTCTGACATTATGGAACACAGCTCGTAAACCAATATTACTAAAATTGTAAAATTTTACTAACCTGCAATTTTAATGGCGGCATGCGCGGGCTCTTCTCCCAAAAATGCTGGCGCCACTGACTCTCGCGGCACGCTAGCCGGCGGCGGCGAGAGTATTTGTCTCTTTCTAACGTCAATATTGCACTCTCTGTTTCGCCACCATTGCCACTGTAACAACCTACCCCTGTAACATCCAGCCCCGGACTCCCCTACCTGCATAACTTATTAAATTTTCGAAGTTCCCGCGGAATTGTTCCATACAAACTTTGCAACCCCTTTTCATCCCCTTAGGGGTTGAATTTTCAAAAATCCTTTATTATCGGATACCTACACCATACAAAGAACACACCCTCCAAGTTTCAGGTCTCTAGGATCAGCGGTTCAGGCTGTGCGTTGATCCATCAGTCATTCAGGACAAAGCTTTTATATGTTAGAAATTGTGATGTATTCCGAATTTCATTAAAGCAAAAAAATTAAGACTTTGAAATATCACACTGTTGTCGCAAGTGGACGATATAGAATTAGGTATGTTTCTGAAGCTATAGTGTGCATGCGAAAAAGTAGTAATTACCGCGCTAGTGCTTTTTGTTCTATAGCTTATTTTTTTCTTAATAATTGGACATAGATAAGCAATAGTGTGTTAACCCACACTGGAGAAATTTTGAGTAAATTAAAGTTTTTAAATTATAGCGCCATTTTTGTCAACATTTTTTATGTTCAATATTTAGTTACATATTCAAACAATGTAATAAAGTAAACACATAATTAAAGCACTTTCTCTAAATCTCAATGAAGCGTTCTGAATCAATAACTTCATTTTGTGGGTTAACATGTTATTGCTTATCTGCGTCCAATTATGGTATATTTTAAGTTATTTGCAAAAAATGTGTTAGGGTCCTTACAGGGGTCAAAATATCGCCAACTGCTGTAAAATAGATGTTTTAAGATATTTTAAATGTTAATTATCGTGACATGAAATATAAAAAAAAATATTGAAAATCACCAAATGTAGCCGTTTCTAAATCGTATGTTCGCTTATGCCTTAACCTATTTTTTTTTTAAATTTTACATGTTTACGAGAGATAACGAAACGGTGACGATAAAAGTTATAAATACCTATTGCCTAGTTATAATTTTAAATACATAATATTTCTTAATAACAACTGAACGCTAAGATAACGAAATACAAATACTTTCGAAAAAAAGATGAATATGAAATTTTCGTGCCTATGTTTAAAAAGAACAGCCGAAATATCGATTTTTATAACATAGGTAACCTTCAAAAGTAATGATCAGTTAAATTGTATTCCGACTAAAATGAACATTTTGTCAATTGATGCGAACCAACGACTGTCAACGAACAGCATTTAATTATGTTTATATAATATTATAGAATAAGAACAGAAATCCCTACTAATATTATAAATCCAAAGTAACTCTGTCTGTCACGCTTTCACGCCTTAACGGCTTAACCGATCATCACGAAATTTTGCATACACGTTGTCAGGGGTACAGAAAAAGACATAGGACACTTTTTATCCCGGAATTCCCACGGGAACGATGAAACTGCATCAACTGCATAAAAGGATATGAACGCGGGTGAAACCGCGGGGGACAGCTAGTAGGTAGGTATTACATAATACACACCGCAAGGTTGAATTGAAATAAACGTGTAATTAAACAGATATTAACATTCAATGCTAGCAATACATACTCGTAAATCAGACGATTGGAATTGTTTTTACGTCCATTTTTGACACAATGCACAATCATTTGCAACTAATTTCTTTCTTTTGAAACACCGCCTGTGCAAAATTAAGCTAAGCGTATTTCAGGCGCTAACGCGCTGTATTGGAGATTTTTTTTTGTGTCGTAGGGGGCAAACGGGCAAGTGGTACACCTGATAAGTGGTAAGTGATTACCGCCGCCCATAGACATCTGCAACACCAGAAGGCATGCAGGTGCGTTGCCGGCCTTTAAGAAAGGAGAAGGCTCGTTTTTTGAAGGTTCCCAGGTCGTATCCGTTCGGAAAAACTGCCGGCGAAAGCTGATTCCACAGAATTATGCTAATATTCCTGTTAAATAAATAAAAAAAGGTACAAACAGCAAAATAATCAATTATAACAGAATTGTGGTGCGCGCGGTTTCACTGGCTCGAATTTCGGAATTCCGGCAAGATCACGTAAGTTATGAACGAACACAGCAAAAAACATATCGGCCGAGCAGTTTTTGAGTTTTTTGCGATATTAACACGCTGCAATGGAGTATTATTAACTTCTACAACTTGGAGTTTTTCAATTTTGACAATAGTTGAACTACTAAAACCTTATTAGACACCAGTAAGCGGTAAAAATGATTTGAATCACATATTATTAAGCGTGATGGAAACATGGAATTCCGCTCAACGTAACGGTGCGTACAGACTAGGCCGCATGTTAGATAACTTTCGTTATAAAACACCCAACCACATTATGTAACATTGCTATTGAACATTGCAACATAAAACAAGACTGGACAGTGGACACATTAGAATAACAATGTAATATAAAAAACAAGTCCCAACGTTTCTCGTTCTTCAGTGCTATGCTATAACAATGTCGTCGCTGAGAGGACGTTAAATTTAATTAAAGGTTTAAATGTTTAATTTTAATACAATTCTTCATTGTCTAGTTGAATTTTCTGTTAAGTTAAATTTTAATATCTAAAACAAAATAAGTACTGCACAGGTGAAAAAAAAAAACTATTTCACCCGCGGTAATTTCGGAGATTCCGCGGGAATTCCAGATTACAACATAACTAGCTTATGTGTTAGTATTGATGTATAAGATAAAGTTTCATTAAAATACATTTAGTAGTTTTTGCGTGGAAGAGTAACAAACATCCATACGTCCATACATACAAACTTTTGCGTTTATAATATTAGTAAGGATTATAATTATTATATCTTTTTTAAAGTAATTAAATACTTTAAATACAAAGGTTAAAAACCGACGAAATTTTTTTTAATCGGTTTTTAATTGTCCGTTGCAAAAGTATAACCATTTCGAATGCAGTCAATTGGCTTTGAACTAATTCTAAAATTCTCCATACGCTGAGGTGGATATATCGAATGTCTCGCTTTCGCTTATAATTTGAACCAAACATTTTACATTGCATGTTGAGTATTTTGTGGCCCACAGACGTCTACGTAGACGTGAGTATCGGAATGATAATACGCTACTAATGGGCGGATTAGTGCCAAGAAGTAAGTATAAAAATATTCGAAGTATCGTGCGCCATATCTATACTAATACTAGCTATCCCCCGCGATTTCATCCGCGGTAATTTCGGAGTTCCCGCGGTAATTCCGGGAAAAAAGTGCTGTAGTTTACGATGATAAGCAGTTCCCCGCATTAATTCCGGAGTTCCCGCGGGAATTCCGGGATAAAATTTATCCTATCTTTTAAGTTGGAACATATTATGAATGGTTACAAAATTTTATCAAAATCCGTTCAGTAGTTTCGGAGTCCATCGCGGACAAACAACGTGACACGTGATTTATATACATATATTAAGATAAAGATTATAAAGAGGTAAAGTTAGTGAATTGTGAGTTTGTGAGTGTGTGACGTTGTAGGGGATTATCTGGATCTACTGAACCGATTTTGAAAATTTTTTCACGTATAGGAAGCTACGGTAGGACGAGTGATAGTTTTAGGTTAGGATATAAAAGGAATTGCTATTCATTTGCCTCGGTGAAACTCGAGAATGGCTGAATCGATTTGGCTAATTTTGATCTTGAAAGATTTGTGACAGTTCAGGGTGATTATGTTTAAACGAAGAGAAGTTCGAAGTTCCTGCGGGAATTCTGTGATCTGTGGACAGCATAGTGACTTGAAGAGCAATTCTCCATTGAGAGCAGCTCTAAAGCCCGCTCCACTTTCTCGCGAGAACGGCGGAGAACATTGGCTCCACATTCACGTTCTCGGCGAGAATCTTGCTTGGATGTGGAGCGCGCATAACAATCTTGAATTTTTCGACGTTTCAGGCGTCATCCTATCTCAGGCTCTGTGAGATGCACTGCCAGCTGCTTACGCTGTACTGTCATTCTGGCGTTATATTTGGTTCAGTGAGCTTTTATTTCGTCTCTCACTGTCGCCATGCCTAGGTTTGAGTAAACCTCGTTGTTAGTTATGAACTAAGGAGCATCACATAGCTGCTTCAGAATATAGTTTTGAGCTCTTTGAACCATCATAATGTTTGTATTACAGGCAAAGCACCATAGCTGAATGCCGTTGCTCCAAGTAGCTTTAACAGGCTATTTGACAAATTTTAGTTTCTAAATTATATTTAGTCCGTCAACTAGATAATAAAAAAATAATAGACACATATATATTTTGCTTTTTCTGTATAATGAAAATATACTTGGATAAACTGCATTAAAGTTTGTGAGTGGGGGCTTATAACGTCATACATAGGTAAAAACTGCACCTGCTTGTGACGTCATGCGAAATTTCGATTCAACGTATCTCCATTATTTATTGAATGTGTCTAATATTTTTCATGAATCTACAGGACGGACTAAAAATCAAAATTTAGTCAAATAACCTATTAATGTACACTGTAAATTAATAACTTTTTACCCAGTGATAATTTAGAGTTTCTTCCAAGGAGCCAGTGCATATCCCTGTGTTTAATGTTTATTTCATTTCTTTAGATTGGATACGATTTTTCCATGTCAGTCTACAATCCAGATGCATTCCAAGGTACCTGACAATCTTGATGTGGAAGTTAATTTGAGTCGAGTGTTATGGATGGACAATTTACTTTTTGTGTAGTAGATATAATATTTACTGATTCAGACACACTAGCATTTATTCCCCATTTCAAGAGCCATTTCTGTATGTCATTTAGGGTCTTCTGTAGGGAACTTGAGAGGTCTCAAGTGCCCTACATGATACTGCAATATTAGCAATCAGAAAGTGTCCTATTGACCTCAACACTGTATGTTCACCGATTACTCGAAGACGGGTGGACCGATTTGAAAAATTCTTTTTTTGTTTGAAAGGGTTTACTCCTAATTAGGTCCCATTGCCACCAAGTCGGGATCTGATGATGGGATCTTGGAGAAATCGAGGGAACTCTTCAAAAATTATAGGCACATCTATAGCGATTTGGGTATTTTTTATAGTAAATCGTTCATTTGCTTTTGGAAAGCCAAATTTGAAGAAGTGGAACTGATGATGAAGACCACAGATGGTCATCGGAACTACTCAACAATAATACGTATTTCACGGGTTCCGATTGGAGCGATTTCAAAAATTGTTTTTTTGTTTGAAAGGGGATACTCCCAAATTGATTCCGTTGTCACCAAATCGAGATCTGATGATGGGATCTTGGAGTAATCGAGGGAACTCTTCAAAAATTATAGGTACACCTATAGCGATTTTTGTATTTTTTATAGTAAATCGTTTATTTGCTTTCGGAAAGCAAAATTTGAAGAAGTGGAACTGATGATGAAGACCACAGATGGTCATCGGAACTACTCAATAATGGGTATTTCACGGGTTCCGAATCGTTAACTATAATATGATTTCTAAACAATTTATGTTCGTCACAATGTATATGGTGAAGTGGAACTGATGGTGATGTACCAGGAGAACTCCGCAAAAATTTACGTCCCTGCATTGGGAAAAGCAATAATTTGTAAAAGGTGATGAGCAGTTGAGATAAGGCTATTGTAACTTAGATAAATTATAAACCGACTCACTAAAAATCAAGAAATAAACAAAATTTTAACAAAAAAATTAAAACCGACTTCCAAAAACACAAAAAAAAAGCTAAAAATGACAAAATACCGATTTAATCCAAAAGACAAAAACACGTAATATTATTATTGGTTTGTGCTACCAGTGCTACCACTGATCGGTATGAAGTCGGTGACAAGTCAAATATGGAGGGGGTAGATGGGCTAAGTCTACTCTCGCCACCAGCTCTTCGTCAGCAGAACAACCCAACCAGCGGGCTTGTCACCGAATTCAAACCGATCAGTGGTAGCACAAACCAATAATAATATTACGTGTTTTTGTCTTTTGGATTAAATCGGTATTTTGTCATTTTTAGCTTTTTTTTTTGTGTTTTTGGAAGTCTGTTTTAATTTTTTTGTTAAAATTTTGTTTATGATATAGTTGTAGTTCAGATGGCAATGCAATATTATTATGAAATGGAGCTAAGCTGACGATGGAGTTGGGAGTTGGAGATGAAGGAACTCTGTTTTAAAAACTGCACACCCCCATTGAGTCGGGATTTGTTTGATTGGTCTTTACTCTGATTCTAGATGATTATGTGTGATGTTTAGGGATATTTATTTTTCACTGTACACTAGCTCTAAAAGTAGACTTTAAAAAAGAGAAGGTTATCAATTTGGATGTTTTTTTTAATGAATTTTATTTATTATTATTATTTGATTTACAAAATTCTTTTTTTGTTTGAAAGGGGTTTATTCCGAATGGTCCTATTTAAATTTCATAAAGATCTGATAATGAGTTTCAGAGACAGACAACGGAACTCTTGAAGTCAGTTTAATTTTTTTTGTTAAAATTTTTCTTCTCAATTATTTCTTCTATCTTTAATAAGGTTTCTTTTGACATAATGAAAATAGATGAATAAATAATAATATAATAGCTGTCATACCGCCGCACTCAGAGTCGACTTTAATGATTACTTAGTTAAGTATAGATTTTTAAAACAAAACTGCCGCAATCAGACAAGTTTAATAAATTAATGTTAGAATCCGTACTTAACTAAGTAATCATTAAAGTCGACTCTGAGTGCGGCCGTTAGACATGTAAAATATAAAAAGTGATTGTTGGACAGGAAAAAAATGTTTTAAAAACCATCTAGCTATCCTTCGGATTGAGGATTTGCTCTTTGCAATTACTACTTATTATACTGACATAATAAGCTTTGTTTGTTTATTTTATTTGTTACTATTAAATTGGTTTTAAGTAGGTACTAACTAATAATATAAATGAGTCATTTGTTACTTGATAAATTATACATTTTTATATTCTATTTTCGCGGAAGTAATGGCGATACATAGTTTGATATTTTTTATTTATCTGAACATATTATTGTGTTGTATCATAACATTTGTTTTTGCGAAGAAAAAAACTTTGTTAAATCACAAATATAACCTGCAGAGCATTAGTATCCTTTCGGATATTACATATCTAATGTTTGATAGGATAATTCAAGTTATTCTCACCTGTTAAACTGATGACGACGACGCCTGGAATAATAAAAACTGAGTTTGAAAACGCATGTTCGAGCGGTCCGTCTTGTCCACCACTTAGATCTACCATTTTTCTAATACTGTAAAATTCACTCCTAATACTGATAAATTAACACAATATATACACTATCAGATCATAAGCGAGATCATTTTTAACATCAAAATAGGTTTTTTAATGAAACATCACCAAATCGGCGAAAATACAATAGGAAAATCACTTTTCTTCAACAAGTGAAACTGTGAAAATGACAATTGACATTCGTAGTGCTGTGCCGCCTATGCCACTTCGGACTTTTATCGATATTTTGACTTTGTATCGGTTTTTTATTCGGTAGAGTACCGGAATATCAATATGACATAGTACTGACATAATTTCAACCAATCAGTTTTTGTAGGTATAGAGCTATACTAATAGCAGTTTCACATAATAAATTTATAATATTGATGATTTCTATAAATTTTAGCTGACTTTAAAGGAGGTTCTATGTCCGGCTGTAAGTGTTCGAAGCCAATAACAAACGACATAAAGTTACCGTATAAGACAATGCTTTTACATTGGATTATGGGCAAAGAATCAAGTAATCACATCAAATTATGGCAGTCTTTGCACTCAATTCACTCCTTGCTGTTATTTAAAAAAGTAGGAGACAAAGGTATACCTAGTACCTATAGTTAAGTAGGATCTCTAAGTACATAGTTTGTAACTTCAATTTCTTTTTACTTTTCGCTGACCAGTTGGATATTGAAATCAAAACAAAACTATTTATAAACGTAATTTTTATTATTGAAAATACACAATAGTATATCTTTTGGCCTTAACAAATAATTAGTGTACCTATACAATATGAAAATTAATATTCCACTAATGAGACATCGCAATACAACAGTTTAAGGGCGCTATTATTCACGGCATAAAAATAACAGTAGTATTTATTACGATTATAAAGAAATGATAGTAATTTAAAATAAAAATGAAAGTTATTGGAATGTAGTGACCCTTTAAAAAGCTGCAATGTCACCCATCAATTATTAAAACCATGTAATTTTATGTTATTTATTTACAATAATTATTTTATTAGTAGTAATTTCTCTCTACGACAATAACAATTATATAATAGTAGTGTTATTATGTATGTTTCAGTCATATTTTGCATATCTTTTTATTATAAAAATTTGAAGACCCTCAACTTTGAAAAGAATTATCACAGAACAATATGAGGCATTCTTCAAATTTATCATTTCGCTTAAAAAGTTACAAATTTTGGTCCTAACAATTACTAAAAAACTAATTTGAGAATTTGTTTATAATGTTATTTGTATATTAATAATAATGTTAAAAATGTCATTTTCTATGATCATTATTCAGTTTATATAGGAAATTCATAATTTTGTCTTAGAAATCAAGGTGCTTGTGAATTAACACATGCACAACAAAGATACAGAATACCACATCGAATACGTCACATTAAATTCTCATATTTTTAAAGCAGGAATTATTTTCTGTTTTATAAAATTTCAATGTCACGAACATCGATTTTGTAAATATCCTATTTTTTACGTAACTCATGCGATATCATGAGTTTCGTAAATTTTTGTGGCATAATAGTTCCAGTCTACATAGATGAATGTTGCATTTTTGTAATTAATAGAATTTGTAAATTTATTACTGTATATAAGGCACTTTTGGAATGACATTGAGCGTAAATACACATTTCAACGTATCATATTCTAACATAAAATATACATATTATATATCACCAAAAATACGTTTTTTATTTTTAACTTACTTAAAAATATTCTTAATAACTAATCATTGTATAAAATATTAGTGTATTGTCATATTATTGGTTTTTAGCGTGAAATAGGAAAAAAAATATAGGAATTACCTGCCGGTGAAAAAAGATTAGAAACTTTTATACTAAATGACGAAATAATTTTTTGGTTAAATATATTCTCACCAATAACATGGCAATACACAAATTTTGCAAAATAGTTACAGGAAATAATATCATTTCGTTCCACGCAACATTTAATAAAATAATTCAATAATTAATATTAATATAATATAAAAATCCATCATCAAATACATTTTTAAATTTTATATTCTAAAGTTGTGTGGAAAGAAACAAAGCTTGAATCATTTACAAATAGAAAATTAACTAATATTTAATTTTAAATTTTAAATTCATATAATAATATTCAAATGTTTCAATTCTTCTTGAGTGGATCAAGATTATCTATTGAAAAATAATCGTTTCCAAAGGTGAGTCCTCTGCTGAAACCATCCTGAAAAATATGTCGATATTAATATTTCGCGTATTTCGATTGCACGGATTTCGTGGACAGATTGTCATCTGCCCAAAAGTGGGTAAGTTAAAACAACAACACAAATTTTGGTAAAGGCTTCGTATAGCTTGTTTTAACTTACTGACGCGCCCCACTACTACAGCAGTTTTAGATTTGCGATATCATGTATGATCAATTAGTAATGATAATAGTGTTGAGTAAAAACCAGTAGTTGAGAAAAAACAGACCATTTATATGTGTCGTATCGACATTTTAAAGGTTGTGCGTGTACGTATACCCGATGGAGGGGCGCGTCATTTAAGTTTCTTCGTACCATCTAGGCAGATTCTAAGCAAGACAAATTTTGAAATGGACCGATTCAACTGGACAAAGTCGGGTTAAAAGCAAAAAAAAAATTTTCAGAAAATAATAAATAATAGTATATGAGATGACTTTTGAAATTGACTTTTGAATTTCAAATGCAAACGATTTGAAAATTATTAAAAAATTACTCTGTACCAAAGTTTTATCACACAATCTAAGAAATTAGATAATGACCATGATGTTAAGATTAACATAACAAATGAAGGCGAATTAGATGACATTATATGAACTGTGAGGCGATAAAAAAAAACACACGTTTGCAAAAGTCACTTACCAATTATCATGCTGTTAAAACAATCATTGTATTACTAAAGTATTTACTGTATTTTACTTTATTCGGAAAATAAACTGCTACAAAAATATAATGAACTTTATGTGTGATTATTGATGGTGATTTATTAAAACTCATCAAAGGTCACTTACTATTTAAATACCAACCTTCATATCAGATATAGTTTTGTCTAGGAATCCGTTGAAGCTGCTGTTTAACTCAACGGGTTGCTTGTCTCCCAGATTGCCGAATCCGTTGAAATTATTCCCGTAAGCATTGCCAAAAATGTTATTGCCGACTTTCTGTGTGTCAAACGGATCATATCCGCTCAAACCATTCGTAAATGACGAGCCAGAATCGTTAAAAACCGATGTCTGCAGATTGAAATCTGTAATGTTGTAGTTCGGTTTTGAGGAATTCTGTGGTGCGAACGGAGAAACATTTTGGTTGGTCTGTGGCGGCTGGATTGTTTGGCTGGGCATAGAGAATGGCGTTGAGCCAAAGAGGTCGCTTCCGTTTACGGTTGGAGTTGCGTTCTGCCGCTGCTGTTGTTGTTGTTGGGGCGTTGACTGGCGTTTCGATGTGTGCGCCTTCGGAGGCGGGGCCACTGTGAACATAATTTTGTTACAAAATAGCTGTATCGATATTTTGACGTAGAACATAAACCACCAATATGCGACGATTCATTTCATATCACATTTTCTATTATGTATCATGATGCACAAACATGCATTTAAGTATTTTCACATTTATAGGTACGATATGATATTTTATTGACTCAATATTTTCATAAACTATCCTATCAAGAAATTCGAAGACCTTTTTGAAGTGAAAACTTCGGGGGCTATGACAGTATTTCATGGTCAAATTTGACTGACGCATTGAGGATTGACTCTTGTCATATTATACTTACATAGCGGAGGTGTGGGCGAGACGGCACTCTCCGACACTGGTGTGTTGGTGAAGTAGCGAGGAGCTTCCGACTCGAACGCGCGCGGGTCAAAGTCTGCAAGGAATTTGTATGAATAAAAAATTGGCTTCGTGAATGAATGAAAATTGTTTATTACACTATAACTTGCACATAAAAGTCTATGTAACAAATAGGCATTTATTAACAGAACACGAGTTCTTTCAGGCTAATAAGTGAATGAATGGACCTATACTATAAGTTATAGGTTTAAACTTTCGTTTATAATTTTTAAAATAACTTACCACCGTCTGAATCAGAGTTGAAAATGAGTTCTTCTAATCTCGGCCCAACAACAGGATTCTTGTTTGGTGGCAAATCACCGATGAGTTTGCTAAAATGAAGAGCAGAAAACGTGTTCCTTTATCATGATTTTTTTAATCGTTTATATAAATTGTAAAAATACACTAATATTGTATAAAATCATACAGAACAAATAAAAATTCTGACATGACAGTCGAAACTCATCAAGGGACCTAAATTTAATAAAAGTTGACAAAACGTACTTGTTAAATTTGCCGTTGTGTGTAGGTGGTGGTGTCGACAATAATAGGTTGTTGATGTTGTTGTCGTTGCTTGAATTGAACGTGTCCGTGGAGTTGTTTGATACCGCATCCGCGCCTGAGACAATGATAACGGGACATCAGTAAAGTAATTTATTTATTTATTTATTTAGTACACAAAACAGTTTACAACCGAAAATAAAGTAAAAAATACATTCACAAAAGTAAAAGAGCTAGATTGCATACCAAGATAGTATGGTGTCTAGAGGTCATTTCCTCTACAATAATTTTGTATAATTTAAGTTGAGTAAAATACTTAATGGTTCTAAAATGAACATCGAGGACTGTTCAGTTCTTACTTGTTACCAAAATTATTATTATGAATAAAATATTTTGTCATGTAAGAAAAAACAAAATTCAGTTTGCTTAAATGCGTTTCCGGTTATCGGTGCAGCTTCATCATCTCCTTCATCAACGAAACCCAATACTTACTTTTCTCGCCCTGATCAGGGCTCTTGAAACCGTTCATTGCACTGAAGCCGTTAGATAGCGTAAGAGCGCCGATTTGCTTCTCAAGATCTGCAGGCGGTTTGAATTCAGTTATCTCGGATAGGCTGTTACGAGCGAGATAGGCTGACAAATCGTCTTTGTAGGTGATTTTTGACAGCTCCTGAAATGATTTACGTACTTAAGTGAAAATTACGCCACGATAGGATTTTGCACGTTGCATTACTGAAATTTATTATTCTATAAGTTAATATTACATTTCAGATACCTACAAGTTGTGTTCTATGTGATAAAAGATTAAAAACCCGCGTTAATATACCTATGTCAAATAACATAAATTACGTAATTCTTTAACGATACAAAACATTTCTTAAATTTCCAATTTTATAATAATAATATTACCTACCCATATATCTTGTAAAGCGCGAAGCGTAATTTAAAAAAATATTTAAAATAAGTACTACTAAATATAATTACAAATACAAATTTACAAATAATAATTTATCAATTTCAATTTACGACAAAAAAAAAAGTCACTCAAAAATACCGCCCCGGGTCATACCAGCAGCAAAGGTGCCCATGACACTCGCTGCATTACCGCCCATACCTACCCATATTAATTGTTAATAATATATAGTTTCAGTTTACCTGTAAACGTTTTTTATACGCGTTCATTTGTAGCTCCAATCGTTTGTTCTGCAGTGACAGTTTCTGCATTTCAATGTATTTGCCATTGTCATTTAAGAATTTTCTGCAAGAGTTAAAAAAAAACCGGTATTAGTTCCAATTTCAACGGTTTTTAAGACTATCCAGTACATTACTACTCTGTAAAATCTAAATGATGCATTAGATACATGATTACCACATAATTTTTTTTTTAAATATTAATTAATATAACTTAATTTTGATAAAAATCCAAGTTAAGTATTACCTGTAAGCCAGATCGAAGGCCTGGCCGATGGTGAGCGTGATCTCCGATGCCAGCTTGGTTGATGTGAACACGAAACATTCGTGCTTCTCCTTGCCTTCTTCCGTCCCGTTCACGGAGTAATTAGGGTTGTTGCTGACCCCTTTAGCGATGAAGGAGAAGTATTTCTTGGCGCCCTTGTCGTCAGCGCAATAGGATATCCGATGCAGCGGGAATTGGTGCATGATGTTGTTTGTCCTGGGCTCCTGGAAATTGATATATCAATGGTAAATGTGGGGACGTTATAGACTATGTCTATGATACAAATAGGGTTGCTAACTTTATTAAGAGAAATGGGTTACCGTTTTGATGTGAACGATTTGTTAGTTTTTTGCATTACCTACCTATATCTTCCGATCTACCACTGACAATAAGTTTTTTCATAACCTTTCATATAAATTTCATTAGTCTAATTTCTCGAGACCGTAGGGAAGGGTAGGTTTTTATTAGCTTCCTTTGGAATATAATTATTTATTAGGTCTCCCTTGGAATCCCGTGTTACTAAAAAGTTTACCCATTAGTCCTTCTCTCAGATATTTTATTTATTTTATTATATTTTTTAACCAACAGAAATACACCAGCTTACCTACATATCACAAAATATAGCGAACATTATCAGGGTATTTCCTATAATATTAACAACATGCAACTTAATGTTTACGGACCGCTTCTAAAAATTCTTTCAGTGAAAGAAACCTACAGTAGAATGACGACCCGATTGGCGAAGTAGGTCACCATGCCTGCCCGCTAATCAAGAGGTTCCGGGTTCGATTCCCGGTGGGGGTGCACTTTGTGTGATGAACACAGGGTTCCACTTTCCAGTCTGGGTGTGTATATACATATATCTCTTTAGTATAATATATAATATGTATACCACGTTTGCTTGGTTACCACAACACAAGCTAGGTATAGTAATAATAGCTTACTGTGGGATCAAGTAGATCTGTGTGTTGTGAAGTGGATTATAGCGTCGGTGAGATTGCCAAATCCACTATGTGCATTTTAACAACTTTTCAGGAGAGACAAATAACCAATTTATGAAATTATTTTTGATTTTTTTAATAACTTATTTCTTAAACGTACTTATGTTAAAATAACGTTAAAAAAATCCAGAAATATATATTTTTTTTACAATAAATGAAGATTCATTCATTGCAAATTAAGATTTTTTGTTTTTGTACTTTCTGTGCACATATGGTGTTGGTTTGCTTTTACTAAACAGATAATGACTTTCACTCGATATTAAATTCTCACATGTGCATCGATTTATTTGAATTTCTAAGACAACGAAAATCCGAAAGTTTTACGGTAAAATCACAAAAGTGTATTGTCAAGTCCTGATCCAAGTTGAATTTAGGAATACGGGTTTTTGCATCAGACGCGAAGCGACATCTGCAAAAAAAATCGAAAAAATGCACATAGCGGATTTAGCAATCTCACCGACGAATTATGTCAGTTGTTACTTTTTATATCGAAACAGATAGTTCCTGCGTTAATCCAGAATCAATACAGGCGAATATAATTTGTGACATGGAAAATCTATCTCGCTCGCACCGTCCGCCTGTCTATCCCCTTCGCTTTCACGGCTGCGCGCGCGCAAGGTCGGGTGCAGTGAAATGTGCAAACAAAGTCCATTGTTTAGTTAGATAGAATGCATTTTTTGTTGTATTTCTTGGAAGTATGTTATTTGTAATGTGTAGGTAATTAATGAACGCCTCAGTAAGATTTAATTGACTAATTTGTTTTTAACCGACTTCCAAAAAGGAGGAGGTTCTATGTTCGATTATATGTGTTTTTTTTTTTTTTTTTTTTTTATGTATGTTCACCGATTACTCGAAGACGGTTGGACCGATTTGGAAAATTCTTTTTTTGTTTGAAAGGGTTTACTCCCAATTAGGTCCCATTGCCACCAAGTCGAGATCTGATGATGGGATCTTGGAGAAATCGAGGGAACTCTTCAAAAATTATAGGCACACCTAAAGCGATTTGGGTATTTTTTATAGTAAATCGTTCATTTGCTGATGAAAAGCAAAATTTGAAGAAGTGGAACTGATGATGAAGACCACGGATGGTCATCAGAACTACTTAACAATAATACCTATTTCATGGGTTCCGATTGGAGCGATTTCAAAAATTGTTTTTTTGTTTGAAAGGGGATACTCCCAAATCGATTCCATTATCACCAAATTGAGATCTGATGATGGGATCTTGGAGTAATCGAGGGAACTCTTCAAAAATTATAGGTACACCTATAGCGATTTTTGTATTTTTTATAGTAAATCGTTTATTTGCTTTTGGAAAGCAAAATTTGAAGAAGTGGAACTGATGATGAAGACCACAGATGGTCATCGGAACTACTCAATAATAGGTATTTCACGGGTTCTGAATCGTTAACTTTGATATGGTATCTAAACAATTTATGCCCGTCACAATGTATATGGTGAAGTGGAACTGATGGTGATGCACTAGGAGAACTCCTCAACAATTAACGTCCCTGCGTCAGGAAAAGCAATATTTTGTAAAAGGTGATGAGCAGTTGACATTAGGCTATTGTAACTTAGAGAAATTACCAACTAGTCACTTAAAAGCGAAAAATAAACAAAAATTTTTAACAAAAAAATTAAAACCGACTTCCAAAAACGCAAAACTGAAAAGCTAAAAATAAAATGCTAAAATTAACAAAATACCGATTTAATCCAAAAGACAAAATCACACGTAATATTATTATTGGTTTGTGCTACCACTGATCGGTATGAAGTCGGTGACAAGCCAAATATGGAGGGGGTAGATGGGCTAAGTCAACTCCCGCCACCAGCTCTTCGTGAGCAGAACAACCTATGTGGGCAGACACCAGCGGGCTTGTCACCGAATTCAAACCGATCAGTGGTAGCACAAAAAAATAATAATATTACGTGTGATTTTGTCTTTTGGATTAAATCGGTATTTTGTTAATTTTAGCATTTTATTTTTAGCTTTTCAGTTTTGTGTTTTTGGAAGTCGGTTTTAATTTTTTTGTTAAAAATTTTTGTTTATTGCTTCTAGCACCCGGTCTGACATCTTTACTAATATTATAAATGCGAAAGTGAGTTTGTATGTATGTTTATTTGTTACGCAAATTTTGTATACACGTTGTCAGCAGTACAGAGAAAGACATAGGCTAGTTTTTATTCCAGAATTCCCACGGGAACTCCGAAATTATCACGGAAGAAACTACATAAAATTTTGCATACTACCTACACGTTGTCAAGGGTAGGTGCGTATAAAAATATACGGTAGTATGTACTTTTATCTCGGAATACCCGCGGGATCTCCAAAATCGCGGGGAACAGCTAGTACGGTGATGAATGACAGAAAATTCAATAAATTAATCCAGACAAAAGAGTTTTTAGTAGGTAAAATTTAAATGGAATAAATTCTTTGGCCTTGAATTTAGTTTGACCTTCTATTTAGCATCATTTACAATGAACGTTGAGAACCTTTAACCTACTTATTCGTAACCAACAGAATTAAATAACATAACCAATGACATACAATATAAACACTAGTATTAAAAAGGAAGCTTGTATGTTTGTAAGTTTGGATGTAGGGGACAACCTCTGGAACTACAGGGCCCTTATTCACTATGACCAACAACATTCCTTGCCCATAACGCGCGTCCCAAAAATACATCACAAACGCTCCAGATGCAAAAATATAAGAAATTTATATTCTTTATGACAAAAGAAACTTTGTAAACGCGTTTTTGTTTTAATCTAAGAATGTAAATGTATTTTTTAAAGTGAAACTTCTTTGAACACGAAGGAAAAGCAATTAAAGTGGCGCCTTATCTTAGCGCGCGTTATGGTCACAGTGAATAAGGGGCCTGAATTCATTCATAAAAGCTACAGTATCCCTGATCATAGAGTTCTTGCAGGAATATTGGAAATTCATACAGGCAAGACCGTGAGCAAACGCTATTTGGTGCAGGTACCTATATTTACGAGAAAATTGGTTCTTAGAATAGGAGATATACTTTCTTCATGATATAAAGAGTTCCCGCTTGAATTCAGAAATGGTCACGTGTGAAACCGCGGGAGAACAGTTATTAGCTGAGCCCTTATTCACTATGACCATAACACGCCGCGCTAAGATAAGACGCCGCAAAAACTGTCTTTCCCTCGTAATAAAAGAAATTTACTGCAAAAAAATACATTTACAAGGTTCCTTATGGGATAAAGAATAATAACTTCTAATATCTTGGCATCTAGAACGTTTGGAAATGCGTTTTGGGACGCGCGTTATGGGCAAGGAATGTTTTTGGTCATAGTGAATAAGGGTCCTGGTCGGGAACGCACCCGCAACACAGCACGGGGTGTTTCAGAACGAAACACATACTCGGCAACAAAACGTCAAATTATTTGTCAAATTATTTGTAGATGAATGCTGCCCAATACAAATAATGATCTCTTCTCTACTAACATTTGGTCATAGTGAATAAGGGCCCTGATAACTTTGACTAGCTCTTTGTTCACTGTACTTCATCACATCATAACTCAGAGGTTTCAAAACAATAACAATAGATACACTGTAGGTATTGTAAAAGGAAATAAATGTTTAGTTGCCGATGGCGATAAGTTGAAGTTTATTTTTTCATTTCGTAACAATAAGGCGGAAATCGGAAAAGGACGTGGGACAAGGATATTTTGATAACCATTTTATAATCTGTGGACATGCAACTCCGCTCGCGTGTTATTTGGAAGCTTAATATTCTTACAGTGAATTAATGATTATGATAATAAAACAGTCAACACCTATAGTAAAGCGAAATTAGCTGGAATTTGCGAACCGGAAAAACAAGCCGGAAACCGGTACTTTGTAGTAAGGCTCATCACGAGTCATGACTTCATATCGTTGCGATAGCAGACATTATATTGTTTTTTTTTTTATGTTTGGCAGACGTCATCTAAATACACTAATAGAGACAAGTTTTTTTGCAAGTTTGTTTTTAATGGGTAAACTCAAAAACTGATTTAAAAATTTGTTTCTCATATAGGAAGTTACAATATTCCTTTTTTATCCTGAAATTCGAGATTTATTTTATCATGTTTTGAAATTTTGTTGATTTTCTACATATATTGAAATAAATGGTTAACTCCTAAAATAAGAACCTTTAGGATACCGGTACGAAATTGGTTAAAATCTGTTTTCTTTTTGTTGGTTTTTACTTTCATGTTGTCGATCAGCTTCACCCGCATCAATTTTAAAGTTCCCGCGAGAATTATCTTTACCCTATATCTACCCTTGACGATCAGTTAAGTAGATAAGACGTGAAATCGTAACATACAAACAAACTCACATTCCCGTTGTATATTAGTTGGGATACTAGTATTTCATTAATGAAGTGCGCGTTGTAAAATTTATTAATGTAGATAGGTACTCTACTGATAAACGGAGCTCCGTCCGGTTTAATTACTTGTAAATATGTACGTTATAACATTATATAGATACGTTAATTAATATGTATGTTCGAGTATAATCTCACATTGACAAATACTAGTATCTGACTTCAAAAGGCAATGGAATTCACAGCATAATATGACAGCTCCACCTGTCGCCATCATGTTCATCTGGATATATCAGCGTCACTTGCTAAAAAAACTTTTTCTTATAAAATAATAGCTAGCCCCCGTTGTTTCACGTGCGATTTTTTCGGAGCTTTCATAATAATTCTGGTATAAACTATTCGTATTAACCTTCCTTTTGAATCACTTTATTGGTGAAAATCGAATGAAAATCCGTTCAGTAGTTTTTGAGTTTATCGCCAACAGACAAACAGACACATGCGGCGGAGACTTTGTTTCATATTCAGTGATATAAATTAAGTGCAAAAACCGATATAAATCGCAATTTTTAACCGTTTTGTAAACAATATTGTAAAAGAAATGGTTTTTTAAGCGAGTGGCGGCAGAGACAGCCGGTTTTCTTTTTTTTCCCTTGAGAAAAATATGAGGTGTACTCTGACAGATACGCAGGTGCCGTACTAGACATATTTAAAATGTAAATTTTTGCAAATTAACAGAAAGGTTTTCATTATTCATTGAAATGCGTGCTCTAATCATTTTGAATAGGAAGTTATATAAGAATTTGTTTTAAGAACGCATTTAATACGGTGTTAGTTAAATTTTAAACATACATAATAAGATATGTTATTATACAACATTATGAGATAAAGGAATGGCTGTTAGATAAAATAAACGTCTTGAGATTAATATCTACTAATGGTAAAATCACCACTCAAAAGAGTGGTGCGCCCTTTGTCATAGCCACCGCATTTGAAGCAAAATCATTACAGAATTATGAGAAATAAATAAATAAAACATTGAAATTTCATTGTTTTTTTTTTGTTGACAGGCAGAAAAAAAAAACCGGTAAAATACCGGAAAAACGTCAAAATAACAGACACCCACCTGTATCGCGACACCGTCGACTGAAATGGTGATTTCGACTTTCTTGCATTTAGCGCCATCTTTTGAGTCTGATTTTTTGAGTTGTTGCGAGAATTGCAGCTTCTTGATCGCATCCTTGACGACCTCTATGCCTTTGGGCTGGTCCACTTGAGTGCACCCGAGGAACTGGAAGTAGCAAATGGATAACTTATTTTATTTTTTATGAACCAAACGTTAATCTTTTGAATGACGAGTTGTTTGCAATAGTTAACTGGCTGTGTATCACCCGCGTGAGTTTCGGAATTCCCGCAGGATCTATTTTTTCTAAATAAAGTAGCCTAAGTTACTGCTTATAACATCAGCTATCTGCCAGTGAATGTCTTGTTAAAATCGGTCCAGTTGTTTCAGAGATAGCTGGAACAAACAGACAGACAGACAGACTGAGAGAGAAAAAATTTACCTAAAATTTGACTTTTCTATCTACAATACTTTCATATGCATTTAGATTACAAACAGACTGTTAAAACCTTTTTTGTTAGTTTTTCTAATATACACTGGGAGTTTTCTTTTGATATGTTTCTTTTTTATTATTAATTTAAATTTGACAATATATAAGAATATTCGATTGACAACATGTCTTTAATTACCTAAAATATCTATATTTTTAACTATGGAATATTCATATCAATAGGTTATACACTTATATTTACACAGACACTTCAATTTTATATGTATGTATGTATGCAGATAACGCTAATAAAATTTCACTATTCACTAACAACACAGATCTAGGTACTTGATCCCACACTAAGCTATAAGCTTGTGTCGTGGAAACCAAGCAACACGTGGTATATACTATACTACATATTATTACATAAATAAATATTATAGTAAGTACCTATAGATATATATACACGCTCCAGAATGCAAAGTGGAACCCTGTATTCACACAAAGTCCACCCCCACCGGAAATCGAACCCGGAACCTCTTGATTAGCGGGCAGGCATGGTACCTACTACGCCAATCGGGTCGTCATTGCAATTTATATACAACGTGTTAATGAATTAACTGAAAACTAGAAAGTAGTTTGCTCAGAATCTACTAGCGAATCGATCGCACTATGTTTTAATATAGGTTATATTTTTTCATTTTTACTAGCCCATATCTAAATTATTTATAATACAATATTTGGCGCGTACGCCGCCCGCAGCAAAAAAATTCGAACCGGTAGGCGCGGGCGTAGCGCTTGGAATTTCGTAGATAGGTCACCTCCAAACTAATGTTGAATAACTTTTAAAGTATAAATTTTTTCGACATTAAATATATTTTAATCATATTATTGCTTATTTTTTTAAATGGGGTGTATCAGGTTTTCAGTTAATTCATTAACACGTTGTATAAATAATAATACATATACTTATACTTCGACATTACCACACACACACTACCATCACACATCACAATGTTTTAAACTTAGCGCAGTACCAAATACTGAGAGTTTAAACTTTAAATAAGAAAACTAAGCACCTAGAGTCAAGGACCAAAGACAGGTTGTCATATAAACGAAGCAAGGATCAAGGAGCAAGGATCAAGCCCGTGACAAGCAGGACCTTTTCACTACGAGCGTAACACGTTGCGTTTTTCCTCATGCTCAAAGAAGTTTTACTTAAAAAATAAAAAATAAAAATATTAATAATCTATCTATACTATAATAAAAGAGTAGAATCCGCGATTCTGTACATTGAATATTTTTATCTAGAATTGAGAGGGGTGATAAAAGAAGAGTAACCAAGCATAAAAAAAAGTTTTTAAAATTCTTTTCTGTCTGTCTGTCTGTTCGCGATAATCTCCGCATCTTCTGAACGGATTGTCATGCAGTTGTCAGTAGTAGATTAGGCTAATTCTGGAGCAACACTGGCTTTGTTTCATTCAAATCGGATGTCGGAGAAAAAAGTTGTTGCATAAAAACTTTTCACGCGGGTGAAACCGCGGGGCGCAGCTAGTACATTAATAACATGTCATTAAGGCATACAGAATATTACTGTTTGTCTGTCTGTCACGCTATCACGCCGTAACGGCTCAACCGATCATCACAAATTTTGCATACACGATGTCAGGGGTACAGAGAAGGACAAAGGGTACTTTTTATGTCGGAATTCCCGCGGGAACTCGGACATTAATGCGGGTGAAACCGCAGGGAGCAGCTAGTTTCTAATACTTTGGCATCTGGAGCGTTTGGGATTCTGTTTTTTCAAAGCGTGTTATGGACAGCGAATGTTGTTGGTGATAAGGGCTCTGTTTTTCAAACTACGAACAATAAATATGATCGGATGGGATCAACAGATGGGATCCAACGCCAAAAATATTAAATTATCTACCATCAAAAAGTGGGATCCAACCGGAGCGGCGTCATTAATTTTCTTATCAACTAGGTAGGTACGTAGCGTAGGTCGTAGAACTGAAATTGCGTATTAACTAGCTTATTAATACTATATATTTGATTTGATTTCAAATAAATAAATTATAGAATCACTATAGACAAAAAGTTCTCCAATTACAATCTGCGCACGTGTTTTGATAGATTGTAATGCAACACCTACATAACAAGGGGCGTTGTACGTATTATAAACGCTCCAGACAGAATTAAATATCTAAAAGTTTCTGTAAATTGCGATGGATGTTGCGAAAAAATTGCGCATTTACATCTACGTCATATATTGTAAACATATAATATATTGTAATCAATTACACACAAAGTACATTGAAGATGTGGAGATGTTTAAAGAGGGTCCTAAATATCCACAGAGAATGCAAATCAACGATTTTTACTACGCATGTGTAGATTTATTTGTACATTTGTATTTAAACGCGTATCACGCAAAAACTGTGCTGAGCAGAATTTAATTAAATTTTCGCATTCGCCTTCCTTATCTATAGTCTAAAATAAAACACAGGCTTTGTTTCGTCGCAATCGGTGCAAGGAGGTATAATAGTTTAAGATACAAAGGTAACAATCAGACATTGTCATTGGCACAATTCTCTTAAAAGTAGCCATTTAAAAAAAGAGGAAATACAAGTGAATGAAGTGAATGGAGAGAATCGTGCAAATCTCTCTTGATACTAAACCGGGTCAAGTAATTTTAATATAAAAACTTGAAATCATAGAGGTAGCGTGGGCAAAATAACAGTGCGAAGAAATAAGGTCAAATTAAGGTATGTAGATACGTCCCCTGTACGCAGAATTTCACCGTCAAAACAATGGAACTCTAAAACCACAGACAGGACTGAATTGGAAACGTCGTCTTCGAATCCATCTTTAATTTCGAATTCGATGAGTAATAAACACGTTCGAGTTTCTGGGTACAATTTTTAGCGCGAAATACGAGTTCCATGAGACTAGTTTATGGATGCAATAGACGTTAGCGCACTTTATTAACAAAAAAATTAAAACCGACTTCCAAAAACACAAAACTAAAAAACTAAAAATAAAAAGCTAATAACAACATGCCGATTTAATTCAAAAGACAATAACACACGTAATATTCTTATTGATTTATGCTACCACTAATCGGTTTGAATTCGGTGACAAGTCCGCTGGTGTCTGGCCACTTGGGTTGTCCTGCTCACGAAGAGCTGGTGGCGGGAGTCGACTTAGCCCATCTACCCCTTCATATTTGGCTTGTCACCGACTTCATACCGATTAGTGGTAGCATAAATCAATAAGAATATTACGTGTGTTTTTGTCTTTTGAATTAAATCGGCATGTTGTTATTAGCTTTTTATTTTTAGTTTTTTAGTTTTGTGTTTTTGGAAGTCGGTTTTAATTTTTTTGTTAAAAATTTGTTTATTTCTCGCTTTTAAGTGACTTAGTTTGTAATTTCTCTAAGTTACAATAGCCCAATGTCAACTACTCATCACCTTTTACAACATATTGCTTTTCCCGACGCAGGGACGTTAATTGTTGAGGAGTTCTCCTTGTACATTATCATCAGTTCCACTTCACCATATACATTGTGACGAGCATAAATTGTTTAGAAACCATATTAAAGTTAACGAATCGGAATCTGTGAAATACCTATTATTTAGTCGTTCTGTTGACTATCTGTGGTCTTCATCATCAGTTCCACTTCTTCAAATTTTACTTTCCGAAAGCAAATAAACGATTTACTATAAAAAATACAAAAATTGCCATAGGGGTACCTGTAATTTTTGAAGAGTTCCCTCGATTACTCCAAGATCCCATCATCAGATCTCGACTTGGTGACAATGGAATCAATATGGGAGTATCCCCTTTCAAACAAAACACAAATTTTTGAAATCGCTGCAATCGGAACCCGTGAAATACGTATTATTGTTGAGTAGTTCCGATCACCATCTGTGGTCTTCATCATCAGTTCCACTTCTTCAAATTTTGCTTTCCAGAAGCAAATGAACGATTTACTATAAAAAATACCCAAATCGCTATAGGTGTGCCTATAATTTTTGAAGAGTTCCCTCGATTTCTCCAAGATCCCACCATCAGATTCCGACTTGGTGGCAATGGGACCTAATTGGGAGTAAACCCTTTCAAACAAAGAAAGAATTTTCGAAATCGGTCCAACCGTCTTCGAGTAATCGGTGAACATACATAAAAAAAAAAAAAAAAAAAAAAAAAAAAAAAAAAAAAAAAAAAAAAAAAAACATACATACAATCGAACATAGAACCTCCTCCTTTTTGGAAGTCGGTTAAAAAACTTAAACATCTCGATGTAAATAGTGGATGATGCGAATGGACGGATGTCCATGTTTAGTGTTTACATAAAAAAAAAAAACATTCGTGTAAATTTTATTCGCATGACCCCACCATGACCTGCATTCTTTTTTAGAGTTAACTTTTGAACTTCGTTCCTTTGCACGCAATGATGATATTAAATGTTCAACCGACATTGCTTGCGTGCAATTGAGAGGCTATGTAAAAATATGTTAATTGACTGGATAGTACCTATAGGTATTTTAAATTCTGATTAAAGCGAGTACTCGTTTTCGTAAAAAAAATCGATAGAAAAAACTAAATAAAAGTAAACTCTATTTTTATAGACATTATTCGGGATCACAGAATTACTTATAAATAATCAAATATGCAACGGATTAAAAAAGGATTTATATTTATTGACAACCGGCTGTGCCCCGCGGTTTCACCCGCGGTAATTTTAGAGTTCCCGCGGGAATTCCGGGATAAAAAGTACCCTATGTCCTTCTCTGTACCCCTGACAACGTGCATGCCATATTTCATCGAAATCCATTCAGCCGATTTTGCGTGATTGAGTAACAAACATCCAAACATCCAAATATCCAAACATCCACACTTTCACATTTATAATATTAGTAGGATATTACAGTTTTTAACTCTGTTAAATAGTATGTAAAAACAATGATTTTATTTTATTTTTTAGTACCTATTGCACAAAGTCTTTGTATTCGTATTTTTTTTTGTCTCCGCTGTCACGTCCGCTTTCCGTGTCTTTAGCACGCAGTCTTCTATAACTCTATCACTGACTTATCATCATTTTCTTATTTTTCGATGTGTAAAATTAATGATCGGTAGGTAAATGTCAGAGTTTAAGATTTTTCGGTTGAAAAATAAAATGAAAATTAACTTGTGACGGATTTATCTTTAGCAATTCACAAAGAACTATAGGCACGCATATAGGTGCCTAATTGTGTATTTTAGTTAGTTGCACAACACGACACAATCGCACGGCACAATCGGTGTAAACGACCAAAGTTATGTTGCTTCGGCCATTTTGTGCGGGCATAGTCTCCAGCGAAATCTGTAATGTCTATGTACAAATTTTAACTCAAAGCTTAGTGATGGGATCGTATCGTATACATATATCTGAGAGGCAAATATAGGTAGGTACTCGCGCAGAACGCAAAACCGCTCTTGCATAGCACAGCTATATACCGTTGATATACCGCTGGTGTAGTGGTAAGGTAGGCATAGTACAAGCTCTGCGTATTTTGGGACGTGGTGGCGCCTTGTGGTAAT
The DNA here is from genome assembly GCA_907165275.2 of Zygaena filipendulae. Classification (NCBI taxonomy): domain Eukaryota; kingdom Metazoa; phylum Arthropoda; class Insecta; order Lepidoptera; family Zygaenidae; genus Zygaena; species Zygaena filipendulae. Next base: position 4,119,291 of record OU015677.1, on the reverse strand, counting down.
GTCCAAGCATTATTATTATTATACAAACTGTAATTTCGGAGTTCCCGCGGGAGTTCCGGGATAAAAAGTACCCTATATCCTTCTCTGTACACCTGACAACGTGTGTGCAAAATTTAATAGTGATCGGTCAAGTCGATCTCAAGTTATGGCATGACCAAGGAAATAATGATTCATTTATATGTATAATAAACTAGCTGTGACCCGCAGTTTTACCCGCGTGAGTTTCAGAATTCCCGCAGGAGGTCCAAAGTAGTCTAATCTACTCTTTATAACATCAGCTAATTAGCTGTGAAAGTCTCGTCAAAATTGATCCAACCGTTTCGGAGATTCACGTTCAGCCGTTTTTGCGTGATTGAGTAACAAGCATCCAAACATCCACACTTTCACATCTATACTATAATAAAAGAGTAGAATCTGCGATTCTGTACATTGAATATTTTAACCTAAAATTGAGAGGGGTGATAAAAGAAGAGTCCCAAGCCCAAAAAAAAAGTTTTTAAAATTCTTTTCTGTCTGTCTGTCTGTCTGTCTGTCTGTTCGCGATAATCTCCGCATCTACTAAACCGATTGTCATGCGGTTTTCACAGATAGATTAAGCTTAGCCTCGAGCTACATATAGGCTTTGTTTTATTGAAATCGGATGTCGGGAAAAAAAGTTGTTGTATAAAAACCTTTCATGCGGGTGAAACCGCGGGGCACAGCTAGTTTATAATATTAAGTAGGATAGTAGGGATATTAGTAGCTATATATTACAGATAATAAAATTATAAAATAAAATTATTATAGCTATTTTATAGCTCATAGCTTAGTGTGTGCTCGAGTTCATTATGTGTGTTCTGAGCGTTTAATTTATTATGATTATAAAATAATAATTACTGTAATTACCTTGACGAGGTAAGCGACGTGTCCCTTGACTAGCGCGTCGGGCTCGTGTATCCAGTGCCGGCCGTTGGGCGCGCCGTTGGACTTGCCTTTACCCTGCCAGAACAGCAGGGTCGACATCCTGTAACACACAGAAGGTAACGTAACAAAATTTATCCATATATACTATTAGCAAGGTGCAAAGTGGAGGGAGTAGCCTAAACGATCACAGCGCTCGCTACGGCTAAAATTGACATTTTCGTCGCTGACTTGAGCTGTCAAATCCATATTGCAGTGAACATTTTCTAATCGTTTTTGAGATAAATTTAATGTGGTCCCAGTAAGATTTGTTATTGTGAATTGTAATAATACCAAGAAGAATAGCGACTGTAAATTTTACGAATTTCCAAGACCGTGGTGGAAAGGAGACCAAATAAATAAGTGGATAATTGCCGTAAGAAAAAAAAAAGTAAACCACGGTAGGCTCATTTCTCACTGAAAACAACAATTTTAATTTTATTGGCAATAACGTTACAGACTACCATCGTCCAAAATTCTCTGATACAAGAAATAACACAAGATTTCATCAATTTTTTTAACAAATTTATTTACTTCTCGCTTGACAGCTGTGACAACATTGTCCATAATGGCCACATGACACGTGGCGCTGTCGTCGCGCACTGTCCCAAATCTGGGCCCTTATTCACTACGACCAACAACATTCCTTGCCCATAAAGCGCGTCCAAAAACCCAAATCTCAAACGCACCAGGCGCCAAAACATTACGAATTAAAATTCTGTATGCCTTAAGTGATAAGACACGTCATAAATGTATTTTTTTTTCAATTGAAACTTCTTTGAGTATGAGGGATAAACATTTTTTTTAATACAGTTGCTCAAAAAGTGGCATATTGCAGGGACGTATAGCGTTCGGGAAGTGGGCTATTACATACTCGAGCTTTTTCTTTACCTTTTCCGAACTCGTGCGTTCTCTTTCCCAACTGTCAAAAATGGCGAAACGACTTTGACACACTTTTTGTATTGCGCAACGTAGGTTTCGTATTACTAATACGACTAGCGCCATCTCTTGATCACAGTTGGAACTTAGTTGAGTTTGTGTTTTTATTATTTTACTAAATTTTTTATTTTTTTTCGCAACTGTATAAAAAATAGTTGTTCAGTACACGTGCGGAACCGTCATTGCAAAGAGTTCCGACAAATGTCGACCCGAGCCGAGGCGCAGCCTTTCCGCACTTATAATGAAATATACTATTGTGGCGGGCTATCTTAGCGCGACATGTGGTCACAGACCACAGTGAATAAAGATTGAAGACCCTGACTGCCCCCGCGTTTTTATGATTCCGACCACAGAGCAAAAAAAATAACTAGAGAGGACATGTAGGCGGGGCAGGCGCGGTACCGTTGCAAAAGAAGTTAGAGCAAATGCTCTAACTTGGCCAGAACTCCTTTTGCTGCCACCCCAAGTATATTTACCACAATAATCCCAAAACTGTGAATTTTGAAAACAGTGTCTAAGTAAAAACGTAACCATAAAGCGTTTAATACATTTCTTTACGTTAATGAATGGTTGTGTGTGATGAATAGTTTTGTGTGCGAAAATCGCCCGGCGACACTGGTTGTCATCTGTTTTCATACTAAACTAAGTTGGTGTCCCTTCTATCTGTTATTTTCTGTTCTGTGATCGCGACAAAAAAAATAAGAAAATACGTGTCTATTGTTTTTGTTACCTATCTATTTTTTTTTAATGTTCTAGCTAGAGGGCAAACGGGCAAGTAGTACACCTGATGGTAAGTGATTACCGCCGCCCATAGACATCTGCAACACCAGAAAGCATGCAGGTGCGTTGCCGACCTGGAATGGGGATGGGAACTGGCTTTTAAGTTGGGCTGCCGGAACACACCGTCAGGTGCTTGGCGACAGATTTGCAACTTGAAGGTGGTAGCTAGCCAGCCGGGCACTAGAGAGCGCCCTACCACCATGCTAAGATTTCCTCACGATGTTTTCCTTCACCGACAGCTCAAGCTCATTGTTAGGATTTGAACCTACACCTTGCGGCATTTAATCCGAACGCACTAACCACTGAGGTATCATCGCTGTCTAACTAAGAGTTCCCGTGGAAATTCAGGGATATAAAGTACCCAATGTCCTTTTCTGTATCCCTGATAACGTTTAGATATGTAAAACTTCATGATAATCAGTTGAGTTGAAAACAGCTAATGAATAGGTAAATATTTTTTTTAATGTCCTATTTAAGATTAACATAATGGGTTAGGTTAGTAGTTAGTCTCGTTTTTAGGCATAAAAATACCTGCGCCAGGAGGCTTCGACCTCAAGATTTGAAATTTATCGACATCGACGAGAGAAAAACAATATATTTATCGTTGTTATTAGATATTCCTCTGATGCAATATCTACCTACTATGGTGGTATATATTTCTACGAAAACCAATTATTGGAATCGCAAACTGAGCGCTCTATGCCATTGCCACCATTAAACCTGTTTATGACGAAAAGTTTTGTTTTTATGTATAATGTTTGTATATATTCATTATTTACGTATAGTATAACGAATACCGGTTACTCATAGTTCAACAATCTCGATCTGATGGGATTTATCAACGACTAGCTGTTTCCCGCGGTTTCATCCGCGTTAGTTTCGCAGTTTTCGCGGTCATCCCGGCGAAAAAATGCAAATCCGCGTAACTAGCATTGGATAAAACCGCGTATGTGACAAATCCTTCAAGTTGAAATTGTAATGTAGCCAATTTATAAAACCGCGACCATAGACCGCGACCGTACCGTACCGGCTTAATAAATAATATTAAAATATTAGATAGATTGTTAACAATACACAGAAATCATTATTGCAAGGTCTGTAAAAATAATAAAAATACAAAGTTTTAACCTTCTGTAACCTTATCCGTAGTGCAGATACGCGCTCCCTACCTGCAGTAGATTCGTGGATTTGCACTATCCCCGACGATGTCGTTTGATGTGCCTCTGACAACGTGTATGTTCATGATGACCGATTTAATAGTTAAGGCGTGGAAGCGTAACAAACAAACAAACACATGAGCTGACATTGAACACGCCCCAAGAAATGACAATTAGGTACCTACAACGTTGGGCTGCCACAGCTATAGGTATTCTTGCAAAGCTTCGAGCTTCAATTTATCCATACATCGATCAAGAAAAAACTAACGCTTGCAGCTTGCAAGACATTCCAATAATTTTCAAGTTGTATTAATTTTTTCTGTTTAAAAGTATTGTTTCAAGACATCTAGTTTTTCCATGAGTTTTCCATATAAATTAAGATAATTGCGTAGGTAATATTGTTGATATAATAAAAATTACATACATACATCTCTCAGGTCACGATCTTACGTAAAAAAAGGCATTGTAACAATTACATATCCATTATTTATTGGAAAAACATTGTATAATACATAGGTAATATTAAACAATAGGTATTTATGCACAGGTGTACCAACTAGGTACTTACTACTGTAAATAATTATTGTAATATGTAATACACACTATGTATGTATGTATGGCACAACTAGCTGTGCCCCATTGGCCATTGTTCCTTTCGTGTTTTTGGGAATTACTCGAGAACTTTTTGTTGCGTGGGCCGTGAAACCACGGCGCACAGCTCTAGTAGGTATATTATATATATCTTATCTTATCTTAATCTAATATATATAAATCACGTGTCACGTTGTTTGTCCGCGATGGACTCCGAAACTACTGAACGGATTTTGATAAAATTTTGTAACTATCCATAAAATGGTCCAACTTAAAAGATAGAATAGGTTTTATCCCGGAATTCCCTAGGGAACTGAAGGACATAGAGTACTTTTTCCCGCAACCTCCGCGGGAACTCCGAAATTACCGCGGATGAAATCGCGGGGGACAGCTAGTCTAATATATATAAATCACGTGTCACGTTGTTTGTCCGCGATGGACTCCGAAACTACTGAACGGATTTTGATAAAATTTTGTAACCATTTTTATATGGTCCAACTTAAAAGATAGGATAGTTTTTATCCCGGAATTCCCGCGGGAACTCCAAAATCACCGTGGGTGAAACCGCAGGCGACAGCTAGTAATATTATATATCAAGATCGTGTTTTCAATATAAAGTAATAATAAGTAGGTAAGTATCTAAGTAGGTACTGTTTGTTGTGAGTTCACTGAGTTTGTCTTTGTACTCGTTTCCCACGACTTCAAAAGGTTCCTGAATATTTGTCTTGCAATATGGATTTGTTTAAGACACAATTAATAAATTGCTTTATAAATCACACTGTAGGTAGGACTAGGGCCAGCCGTACACGGACTGCTTCAAGCAGTTATGACCGACTGCTTGAAGCCGCGACCGCGCGGTGAACTATAGCCATTCATTCGCTGCCGTACACACGACTGCTCGAGCAGTCGCGACCACTTCAAGCCGTCAACTACATGATGAAATTCCATCGTGCTGTCGACCGCTCGCGAGCAGTCGCGAGGCATACACTGACTGCTCGAGCCGTCGGCGGCTCTAGAGCAGTCGACAGCTCTACGACCTCCCCCTCCCTTCTCTTCTGGCCTCGCGGCGTCTATTGTCCATGTTGTTCTCTTAATTCCAAAATTGGATGAACCCAAAATTTTCTCTTTTGACGTCGCCGCCGTCGTCTCCGCTTGAGCAGAAGCAGCAAAAGCAGTGCTTCCTCGTCAGAATCCATGACTAGACTGCGGTAGAAATTCAACTGCTCGAGCGGTTGGTAGAGACAGCTCGAGCAGTCAAAAACCGACTGCTCAAGCAGTCAACGCCGACCGCTCGAGCGGTCCGTGTACGTCGGTCAGCCGTTAACTGCTCGAGCAGTCCGTGTACGCCCGCTCTAAGTAGTGGTTTTATCGGTCGATCGAGCACGATTTCGTAGTTGGCAACACTGAATCTACATATCTATACTCTATAGGTTTAGGTACTTAAATATAATTAATATTGTAACTTGTAAGTAGGTATGCGGTGCCGTGCATAACCTCTATACAACGTGTTAATGAATTAACTAAAAACTAGAAGGTAGTTTGCTCGGAATCAACTAGATAATCGATCGCACTATGTTTTAATATAGGTTATATTTTTTCATTTTTACTAGCCCATGTCTAAATTATTCATAATACAATATTAGGCGCGTACGCCGCCCGCAGCAAAATAATTCGAACCGGCAGGCGCGGGCGTAGCGCTTAGAATTTCGTAGATAGGTCACCTCCAAACTAATGTTGAATAACTTTTAATGTATAAACTTTTTCGACATAAAAAATATTTTAATCATATTATTGTTTATTTTTTTAAATGGGGTGTATCAAGTTTTCAGTTAATTCATTAACACGTTGTATATATAAAATTGAAGTCTGTGTGTAATATCAAAATAATAGTTTTTTTTTTTACTAAATGCACGTGAAAGTATATAATACTTTATATACGCTATTTAGAACAAAAACAATTCCTAAAAAAGGTCTGTCTGTCTCTCTGTTTGTTCCGGCTAATCTCCGAAACGGTTGGGCCAATTTTGACAGGCCTTTCACTGGGAGATAGCTGATGTTATAAAGATGAATTTAGGCTCCTTTCATAAGAGTTCCTGCGAGAATTCTTAATCTCACGTAGGTGAAATTGCAGGTGCAATTAGTTGAATGCGAATCTGATTAATGATTTTTTAATGAATTTATTTTCCTCATATTCTGAAAAACTACCAAACTTATAGTGTTATTTTTTCGCCTATCCTGTTTGCTTTAACGTATAGTTTCAGCCATTTAAATATTTGCAGTTAATTTTACCACATGTTATATAGGTTACCAAATTGTGCTAAATCGCCAACGTGTAAACAATTTCGTTTAGAGGTTCCCGAGATTAACCTCTACAAACAATTAACTTTTACCTTCTTATTTTAGTGTAGATTAGAAGTATAGATAAGTATATGGATATAGTATGTAGATAATTATGCATTAGGTAATGATTAGGTATGATAAAAAAAAAAACAATTAAAAGTTCATTGCTCTACAAATGTTGACTACGGAAAGTTCTCATCATCCTAAATATTTTGTTGAATATATTTATTGTACCTATATTAAAAGCATTTTTTAAATTACTATAGCCGCACCCGGTGGTTTCACTCGCGTTAATTTTAGAATTCCCGCGAGAAATCCAGGATAAAAAGTACCCTATGTCCTTCTCTGTACTCCTGACAACGTGTATGCAAAATTTCATGATGATCGGTTGAAAGCGTAACAAACAAACAATCATTCGCATTTATAATATTAGGATAGTTAGGTTTATTAGAGGCAAATATTACTTTAATAGTTCTACTATACTATCCATGTTTGAAAAATAGCACGTTCGACAACATTGTATTTAGTGCTTTCGTGGTATAGTCGGAAGGTTGAATGGTTATTGTTCCAACATTTACTCCACCTGCTTACGTCTTTGATTGTTTCTTAGGTCTTCTCAAAGACTTCGGTATAATATAAGTGAGTACGAAATAGCTAAACACGCAGGTGCCTATAATCCCAGTAGTTTGTTGCGAGTAATACAAGGTGTTGAAAAAAATCATTTTTTTTTTTAATTTTTATTGTTTAAGTGGTGTTCAATAAAGAGTATATTATTATTTTATTTTTAAACTGCTACCAAAAAAAAGCAATTTCATTATTTAGTGAACATAATGTGTTTACTTTGAATGCGGGCGTTTATTGTATAATTTATTTAGCATTATTAATTATATTTATCTATACGGTCTTCCCTTCACTGAACACTGCAGCTTCCGTAGTGAAAAAATCTTTAAATCAGTTCCAGAGATTATTTCCTACAAACAAACTCACAGGCTCACTAATCTTACCTCCTTATAATAATACTAGCTGCCCCCGCGATTTCATCCGCGGTAATTTCGGAGTTCCCGCGGGAATTCCGGGATAAAAACTATCCTATCTTTTAAGTTGGGCCAAATACAACATAGTGACCAAATTTCATCCACGTTAATTTCGGGGTTCCCGTGGGAGTTCCGGGATGAAAAGTAGCCTTAGTCCTTCTCTGTACCCCTGCCTGGCAACGTGTATGCAAAATTTCGTGGCAATCGGTTTAGCCGTGAAAGCGTAACAAACAAACAAACTCACTTTCGCATTTATAATATTGCCAACGATTAGTGTAGGTATGATAATATTTTACTGTATGTTTGTATGTGCGCATGTACCCATGTTTTTGAGTTTTGCAAAAACTTCTCACGGGGCGGATTTGCATTGTGCCCCTGGAGATCGATTTTTGAATAGCTCGAACTGCTATTCACACACGGAATCGCAAGATGCGCATGCGAATGCGTGAAATTGTATTTTTGAAATTTCATTGCACGTGAATTCTGCAACGAGTGGGTTGAATTCATCGATCGAAAGTTTGACGTTTAGTGGCATAATGTCATTTTCATAATTTGACATGATTGATAGTTTGACAACATCAAGAACGTTTCGTTTTAAGTCCGATAAGTACCGTCTTATGAAAATCTATGAAATGTTACCTTCCGGTTTTTAATATTCTGCGTCAAATGAAACATCTAAAGGAGTTTCAGAAAACAGCAACACCGTATTCGAATGTTTCAAAAATATGACAAAATGGGATTCAGTGAATTGAATTTCCACATGTGAATTGATTTCACATAAGATATTCGAGCGATTCAAAAATCGATCTGCTGGTGTTACAATACTTTTTATCTCAGCACATTTAAAAGTTGCAAAACTGCGAGCATCGGCTAGAAGTAGGTAGGTAGGTTAGTACTCACATAAAAAGTTACAAAAGAATTTATATAATTATCATTGTTGTTTTTTTTTCAGGTGTTCATTAAACACAAGCTCAGACGTGTGGTTTTAATTGTGGCACAAGCAATTACCTGAAGCATGAACGTGTTCTGAAGTTGAACACTGTCTACCTACTACTATTTATTACTAGCTGTTCCCCGCGGTTTCACCCGCGGTAATTTCGGAGTTCCCGCGGGAATTCCGGACTACGATATAGGTTGTATTAATCAGTGATAATGTAGCATTCAAATGGTGAAAGAATTTTTAAAATCGGTCCAATACTGTTTGAGCCAATTCGTTACAAACATACTTACATACAAATCTTTTCTGTTTATAGATAATCTTCAAATAAAATCTGTACACCCACAATAATCACTACAGAAATGAAGTCCTCCGATACGTCTGTATGTTCGCGATAAATTCAAAAATTATTGAACGGATTTTCATGCGGTTTTCACATTGGTTTTCACCAATAGATAGAGTGATTTGTGAGGAAGATTTAAGTATAGGTAATATGTATAATTTGTCAACGTTTTGTATAAGTTGGTTATTTATATTATATATAACGAAAAGTGACGGAAATGTACATTGCTACGCCTTAAGGCCTTTTGCATATAATAGGAAATTTTCTATGTGTGTGCCTTATCCGACATAAGAAAATATTTCTTGTAATATCATATACCTAGGTATATTTAAATATTATAACGATCAAAGCAACTGGTTACTGGATGTCTTATTAGACATTTCTTATAAGACACAAGAAAAAATTCTTGTGCAAAAGGCGTAACGGCGTAACCAATCACGTTGAGGGGTACAGAGAAGGACATGGGATAAGTTTAATCCGGAATTGCCGCGGGAACTCCGAAATGAACTTGGGGAACAGCTAGTCCTAACTAATATTATAAATGCGAATGTAAGTTTGTTTGTTTGCTTCCATGCCTCAACCGATTATCATAAAATTAACGTTGGCAAAACCGCGGGGAACAGCTAGTACAAAAATTAATATTGATAAGTCACAAAGATAACTTTTAACAAAAATACGGGTTATATACGCGATTGGAAGACCTCATAATAAAGAACTTTGTACATGTATTGTCGGCGAGTCAGCGGCAATACAAAGAAAAGGGGCATTGAATGACCCCTGGGGTATGATCCGTCGGCGCGTCGGCGCGTCGGTCAATTTGCGCGCTCAATTTTCATGAATATTTTTTTATGTAGATTTATTTTTTTATTTGAAAAGATAATCGAATAATTGGGTTTTTTTTTTAATGTCATAGGAGGCAAACGGGCAAGTGGTACACCTGATGGTAAGTGATTACCGCCGCCCATAGACACCTGCAACACCAGAAGGTATGCAGGTGCGTTGCCGACCTGGAATGGGGATGGGATGGGTATTCGAAATAAAGATAATCGAATATTAACAGCTTGATTATAACTTAACTGTATTCACTATTCACAAACTTAAATAAATTAATAAATAAATAACTGAATGCGGTCTAGCCAACTTCAGTACGTTATTATTTAATTTTACACCTTCTAGTTGAGACAAGGAGAAAAAAATAACAACAAATAGCTCGCGAACAGAGCAGCAAATAACGACTAGTCTTTTATATTTATGTAATAAACATCTGTTTGCGTCATTCATATAGCAATTAGCGTTATTGTATTACAAAAGGCTGTAACAAGATAAGTCTTTGCCTAAAAACCTACGAAATATGATAGTTTTTTTATTTAACTTTTTTACCACCTATTGTATTTCTGCATTGTTTTTACATCAATGCTTTATTACTTAAGCATCATATGAATTAAAGAATAAAAAGTTAATTTTATTTATGTATGTATTTGGTTTTATTTCGGAAATACCCGCCGAATGTAATGAGGTTTCTGGTTTATTTAAAATGAGTTTTTTAACTAGATAATAGTTATCTTTATGCATAAGAGAAGGATGTGGGTAGGTAGGTAGTAAATAAGATATTATGTAGGTACCTACTTATATGTATAATGTTACAAGCGATTTCCAAGTAGAAATTTTCTCAAGATCCAAAGAAGGTTTGAAGGTGGTTTTGCTCTTGCAATTAGTGACAAATAGCCGTTACTCTTGTGGTTTCGCACGCTTAAATTATTAGAACTCTGAGTAACCTACATTCAAACCGTCTGAACATAAAATTTCAGCAAAATCTAGATTAAATATAGCTTTTGGTTAGCAGTTCTATTAATCATAGACATTTGCATTACAAGCGCAAGGAAAAAACCCATTCGACCAAACAAAAGACTAGACGTCTTTTCTCTATTTGAACGAGTGAACGAGTAATAGCTGCACAAATTCGGTGCGTAGTTTGTCCGAGAGCATTTTTCGTGTATCTTTAATGCCTCTCTATGTGCTGTATTCGTGAATGAAAACCCACTTTATATCTATTGAAATACGGCGTAGTCTTGTATGTGTACACGGAGTGTTTTGTTGCGTTATAAAACTGGTATGAACTGGCGAGTTCCGTACTTAGTACGAACTGATACGGCCAGGCGCACACCAGTGCATAATCAACGTTCATTCACTTTGCTTGTGTTGTGATAGGGCTGGGAAAAACCACAGCCGGTATTTCGTTATCGATAAATAAGTTTTTAGATTTTTTTTTCTGTCATTACCATATAAATGCGAATGTGAGTTTATTTGTTTGTTACACTATCACGTCGTAATATGTATGTTCTGTATGTGTTCATTTGTGTTGTGATTCTCCTCTTGCTTAAATAAATCTTTCTTTCTTTCTTCTTTCTTCCTTTCTTCTTTCGTTCTTTCTTAATACTCAACCGAATATCGTGAAATTTTGCATAGACGTTGTCAGGAGTACAGAGAAAGACATAGGGTACTTTTTATGCTGGATTTCCTGCGGGAACTACGAAATTATCGCGAGTGAAACCGCACGGAACACACCATGTTTCCTTTAGTGACTGTCTGTCCGATTCTTGTTTTTTTTTTTCAACTAAAATTCCACTTAATTGGAAGTCATTGTGCTATCGTATTCTACGATTTATATCACGCACGACCCGCATATTTGTCATTTGACAATACATTAATAATAATTAATATTTCGATTAGACGACACCGGTTTTATTTTACGTCGCAATATTATGTTCAGATTTAGTAATAATAATAATAATCCACATCACAACACACAGATCTACTTGATCATAAAAGCTAGAGGTTCGCGCCGCGAGACACAGACAAGAGATCGAGACAGGAGACCGAGACCGGAGACCGCGACATCTCGGTCTCTTCTGCGTCTAGAGGTAAAGGCACCTCTTGATTAGCGAGAAGTCATAGTGACCTACTGCGCCAATCGGGTCGTCAAATTTGGTCGACCAAATTTTAAGTCATTTTGTCCATCTTTTGATTTCAATTTAAAATTTACAGATGCTTCCTCACAGCTGACTTATCAACGTCTAGCCAAAATAATTGAAGCTAGTAACATGAAGTTAAGTCCAACGTTTCCTAACAATACTAACTAAGAAAGGATTTCTGGGTGTAAGTTTTTGTAAAAGTATCGTCAGTTTTTGTGAACATGGATATCGGTGTATGAACTCATTTCATCTTTAAATAAAAAACAAAATATGTCAGTGTCTTTGGCGATTCAACCCTGATGGGCAAGAAAAAAGATATGCCAATGAGGCCGCGTGGTATATCTATACTGTATTACTATATTATACATATAAACGCAAAAGGTGACCACCTGAGGGGCTATTATGTAACTTTTGTTTCTATCATTTTTCGGTTGCAATCAAAAACATGGCGGTTTTGCGATTACAATATATAGGTTTTGATACTTACAATATCAAGCAATCAACCAAAATAAACATATACCTACTTCAAATAATCGAAGTTGCCTAAACATTAATTAATCAATCACAAAACCGCTATTTTTCTGATTGAAACTGAAATATGATAGCAACAAAAGTTACATAATTGCCCCATTGTAAAGCTGTTTGGCAGATACGTCGATAGTTTATAGTATAGGAGACGTCAACTAAAAACTTAAAAATTAACAGGGATGTGGGTGAAACCGCGGCATATTATTAGTTATTAATATGAAAAAACTAAAACTATTTATTCTTTTCCTCCACGATTTGTTTATGGTTGTTATAGAATAAAAGAATTTGTAGAATAAACAAAAAGTTACCTATGATGATATAGGTAAAGGCGAAAATTGAAAACAAATAATATTAGACCTGGTGGCCTTGAATACTTCTGCAATAATTTTATAAAGACGTAAAATGCAGCATTAAAGGTTGCCTGGGAGAGATCGCTAGTAAAGCGATAAGACCGCCTTGTATGCCTTTAGTTATAAGTTTTTGTAAACACACTGTAACATTATTTTGGTGGTTTATTCTATTCTAAAATGAGTGAGAGAGATAGAGATTTAGAAGTATCAAGTCTACTTTTCCGCGTAAATCCAGCAACGGTATTTTTAATTTGCTACAGTATTCATTCATAATATACCGAATCATTAGACGGTCACTTAGAATTGGGTATTCTCCAAAGTATGAAAATCTAAATTCTAATTAGTCCGTCAGTTAGAAAATAAAAAAATAATAGACACGTATTTTTTGCTTTTTCAATTTAATTAAAATGAACATAGATAAAGCGCATTAAAGTTTAGGGAGGGGGGCTCGTGACGTCAATATTCATTATAAGCGCCATACAAACCGCACCGAGTTGTGACGTCACGCGAAATTTCAACTAAATGTATCTCTGTTATTTTTTAATTACGTAAAAAAGGAAAAAATGCGTGTCCAATATTTTTTACTAATCTACACGACGGACTAAAAAAAATTTTTTTGTCAAGTAGCCAATTTAGGATCTAGAACGAAAACTAGAAGATAACCTCAATAGGAATGTAAGTCCATGCGCCAAACACCTTGTGTTTTTTATCCACGACTGTTTGCCAAAGTTTAAACAGATCAACGACCATATTAAACTAATAAACGATTGATATTCAAATGTATGGTGATAAATTTGCTTTTTAAACAATTTCGTTTAGGCAGAAATAAAATACCTTGCCATCAGATATATGTATAGGTAAGTATCATAATATTATGTTAATTTTATTGGAGCAATTTCTTATTACATCTCAAAGTGAATCATGTATAGATAGATGACTAGTAGAGGAAAATCTCCATAGAAAATAGTTCCAGTCTCCATAGTTTTGGATTCTGCTTTCTTGACGTTAAATAACGTCGGAAAACGGCAATCTTCTTCAATCTTCAGTGTCAATCTTGTCTTCTTTTTTGTTGTGCTGAAATAAAGGTATTTTCTTCTTCTTTTTCTTCTTTGGTATGTGTCTCAGAAGCAAGATTTTATGATTTGAATTTTATTGATTTTTGCAATAGGATTAGATTTAAGGACTTAAGGATTCCTGTTGGGTGAATGCGGTTATGACTATGCTGTTTTAGGCATTGGATAGAAGACATTGTGTTTTTCAAAATGCCAACTATCATTTTCGTAAAGTAATGCCTTCTTTGGAAAGTAAAACGCAGTGGCAAAACAAAACATTTGAGCTTCGCTGAGGGGTTCGGGGTTTCTTCGTCCATCTTTATTTAGAATTTAAAGTCTGCTGAAGAGAATGAGAATGTGTGTGAGTCATGCATACCGAAGCATCTTGTGTATGTACCATGGCAGTGAAACTAAAGTCTGAAATGCAAATGTTTAAATATCTAACTATAGACAACTTACCCGCGTCATCTTGGCATTGCAGTCAAGTTCACCAAAGGTGCTATAAAAAGCTGATTTAAAAAGATTTTATCCGTGTTTACATGTAATTAACAAAAATATAAGGAAAAATAACCTGATAAATAACAGAGAAAACATTAAATAAAGTCGGTTAAAAACGTGAGTTCACGCAGATAACTGACCTTTATATTTGATTTTTTACGCGTCTGCGGCAATACAAAGAAAAGAGGCGTTAAATTAAAATAAGATAAGATAAACTTTATTCAGCAAGAGCAACTCTTATCTCTAGTTATAGTTATTAAAACGCCGATCGCTTTGACAACTATTTCCTTGAAAACATTGTTTATGGATAACTCGCTGTTTCCCGTGTACATTCCGGAGTTTCCGCGGAAATTCCGAGACAAAAGTACCCTAAGTACGTCCTTCTCTGTACTTCTGGCAATGCGTATGCAAAATTTCATGCTGATCGGTTGAGCCAGTAAGGCGTGATTGATTTTATTTTTGAGTATGTGTTAAGAACAAGATACGACATGAGAGCCTCCATTTTTAATGTTGTTTAAAAATTGAAGTTGTTCAAAAAAGAACAAAGAAATGTTATGAATGCAATGATGTAAATAAATGCAAGACAATTTGCTTTCACAAAGAAGCCGTCCCGCCGGGCAGATATCACTGGCTGACTTGCCAAGTTTTTGACGCAATAAATCACATTAAAACAAAGTCCGGTTCTATAATTACATTCACCTGGTTGAATGCACTTAGTTGTATTAAAGGCAACAGAACTGGAAGCCAAGGTGTGTGCAGCGATGACTCATATGCTATTATACCTTCTTAAATGTTAGGACCGTGCTACTTAAGGTATACCTGCCAAAGATCATTAAAACAAAGAGATTTGTCATTCGGTATTTTCGCCAGTGATTTGACGGTATTTTATTGAGATGTGGCAAGTGTTTTAGTTACCAAATTGTTTTCGGAAGTCATGTAATTTGGTATTTAGAAAAAAATCGACAATTTGTATCCACGTAGATGAAAACTGTTGGGAGTAGTCGTTGGGACGATTTCATTGGTGGAGGTCTTTGTCCAACAGTCTATACTCTATCATATCAGCTGTTAATATCATTAACCTGGCTTTAGACATACATATGACACAATTTATTATTTAAATTTATTGTAATAACCATCCAAATAAGTTTACGTAATTTGGGTCATAAAAAGAAATCCTGTGGGAATCCCAAAATTGTGGCACCAGCTAGTTGTTTACTTATTATAAAATCTATAATATAGATAATTAACATTAATTACGATTCTCGGAAGCTTGAAAGGGGTAACCACTAATCACTATATTCACAGGATATATCCTCTAAACAACAAATCCTCTATCTAACATTAATTGATAAGAAATGATGTTACTAACAAAATTGATCCGTGTTTGGTCGAAAAAGGAAATTTATTTATTATCATTATTAAAGTCTAAGGATGTAGGAATAGGCTGTCTCCTCTCTAGCGGAGCGGTTGCAACCCTATGGACTCACAGGTTATTTTGTAAGTATTTTTATAGTTTGGTACTATTTAATAGTTAAGTTTGTAAGTGCCTAGTTGCCAAGCCTTAATAAGTAAATACAAAATTCACCGTTAATTCACGCAAAGCATTTGCTATAGAAAATGTTGCGAAACTCTCAGCTTTGTAATACGAGAACAAGAGATTTCGTAACGAAACAAAAGATAATATTATTCCTTATGATAATTGTAAGTATACTCTAACGAAATATCGTCTAGCGTGACGTAACGCATCGTAACAGGACCTTCACGCGTCGGCGCACGCTGAAGTCTATCTCAATGACTTTCAAATATCAACGGACCAGACGGAAAAATTTGCGGATTGTTTTTGTTGATTTTATACTTAGGTACTGGGTGTTTTGTTCTTCTTTTTCTTTTCTTGTACTTTCATATTTAATGTGTCTATATGAATGGGCTGAATATATCTATAGCATATAATAGATAAATATAATAGATAGATAGATAAATATATCTATTAGCATCGTTGTACGGTTCCAAATTGCAAACCATGGTGCTATAAGTTTGCAAAGGTCGAAGGTTGAAGAACACCGAAGTAATCAGCTTGAAACGTCATATTATAATATATTCTTGCGCACATAAAAACTCATACAGCACCAAAAATCTCAACAAATCCAGTTCTAACCATTTTAAGATAAAAATATTAAGATATTTGAGACAGAAAAATAAGGTTAATTTCTGACATCATTAACTATAGAAAAAATATTCGTCAAAAATTGCAAGCGCAAGTTGCCGACGCGCATCGCGCTGATGGATCTTACCTTAACTTGCCCTGACGGTCATTCCTTTGTATCGTTGCTGACGCGCCGACAAATCCATAAAGGTCATTCACCCACCCAAACCCATGTTTTCGCTGTGATATTTTCTAATTTTTAATGTACTTAATACTTATATTTTTATTAGTCCAATGAAAATTATCAAAGTCTTTTTACACTCTGTAAAATTTTCATAAACTACCAATTTTGTTTTACCTACTGCAGTAGGTACCAGACGCGGACCTATGGGGGAATGGATGCACTTGCCCCCCTGATGACTATGATGCAACTTTATGGTAAGAAAATTAATGAAATAAAATCATATACCACATATTAGTATTCTGCATTGCATGGGACATGTCTTTGCAGTAGACTTACTTCTTTGGACGCAGGTGAAACATAGACATAGATATTTGTGTATCACAATAGAAGGGACATAAACTTAGTTTAGTGTGAAAACTGAAAACAGATGAAAACCAGTGTCGCCGGGTGATTTTCGCATACAAAACTATTGATCACGCACTAAAACATTCATTAACGCAAAAAAATGTACCAAACGCTTTATGTTAGGTACGTTTATACTTAGTCACAGTTTTGGGAATTTCCTGGTAAAATTTACTTGGGATATGGCAGCAAAAGAAGTTTTGGGTACCTATCTAAGTTAGAGCAAAGTTCTAACTTCCTTTGCAACGATACCGGTCGCGTCGGTGCCGGTCGGTGGCGCGCCTACCCCGCTTACATGTCCTCTGTAGTTAATTTATTTGCTCTGTGGTCACAGGTGTTATCAAGTAATGTGACAAAAAGCTGATGCTAAACCAAATACTCAACACCCGAACTGTCAAAACTGAAGCATTCCGAACTCACAAAGTTATTTGCATCGTAAATAACATTGCTGGTTTAGCGACGATTATAAAACAGCTAATGTGGAAGTGGCGAGTGACGTCACTTCCGCCAATTGACGTAACTCAAACCGCGGGAATGTTCACTTGGCTAGCTCTTGGTAACTGGTGTGTTTATTTACCTTAATTTTACTCGTTCTTGTGAAACTGTATAGTGGCGAATGGCGAACTATCGTTTTGAAATTTAAATACAATTGGATATTTTCCGGGGTATGAAAATCAATATTAGGCTATTTGACTAATTTTTTTTTATTAGTCCGTCTTGTAGATCAATAAAAAATATTGGACACGTATTTTTTCTTTTTTTTACGTAATCAAAAAATAACAGAGATACATTGAGTTGAAATTTCGCGTGACGTCACTAACTAGTGCAGTTTGTATGGCGGCTTGTAGTGGTAAGTGACGTCACGAGCCCCCACCCTAAACTTTAATGCGCATTATCTCTGTGTATTTTCATTTATTTGAAAAATAAAAAAAAAATACGTGTCTAATGATTTTTAATTTTCAAAAAGACGGACTAATTAAAATCTTGATTTTTAAAAGTTGTCAACATTCCAATTAGTCCGTCAGTTAGAAAATAAAAAAAATAATAGACACGTATTTTTGGATTTTTCAAATTAATGAAAATAAACATAGATAAAGCGCATTCAAGTTTAGGGTGGGGGACTCGTGACGTCGTTATTCGGTATAAGCCCCGTACAAACTGCACCGGGCCGTGACGTCACGCGGAATTCCAACTCAATGTATCGCCGTTATTTTTTTATCAGGTACGTAAAAAAGTAGGTTTCCAATATTTTTTATTAATCTACACGATGGACTAAAAAAAATTTGTCAAAATAATAGCCAATTTTATTTAGGTGTAGAATTTTCGGCGGGAATCAAGAATAGTGGTAGAAATTTGCAGCATTCTAGCAGCGATTAGGTAAAGAGAACAATGATGTTCAGGTAATACTTTTTTATAAACAAAGAATAGGTACTTTAAAATAATTCTGTATGATTTCGTATTTGTTAACATAACCATATAGAGTTAATAGCCATAGAACCGCATACAGCGCACGCAGACTGATGCAATTTCGCGGGTGGTGTAACCACCTTATAAACGTCTCTCGGCGAGAACAAAATTTCGCGTCGCTCACGCACATTCAATTGTTTTTTTGTGTTTTTAAATCTCGAACATAATTTTGAATGAAACTAATACTCTATGTGTAATATCTCTATGATTATAAACAAGTTGGAACTTTTTTAAAGAGAGGGTTGCCAGCAACCACTTCTCATCTCATATTCAAAATATTGAGTGAGTAATCTCATCACAACATTTGGAACGACACAAGGTAATGTAAACTATTCAAATCATAGCCTCATAAGTATTTGTTACACAAAAATTCTAAACGTTATGCGAATACTAAACTCAGAGTTAATTGTCTTCGGCATAGGTTTCCTAATGGTTGTATGCGACCCACATTAACATGTATGGTTAGGTTAAGTTACGAAATATACGTACCTACAGCTAGGAGGTAAATGTGGAGTGTGGAAAGATAATATCTCGCTCTTTGCGGTTAAAGCTAGCCATAGACAAAAATATAACTGCATCTATTCCTTATGTTTTTAATACCAAAGTTTGGAGCGTGGATACTATCTCGCTTTTTGCTGTTACAGCTAGCTATACACAAAAATTATATGTGGTAATGTATATGGTAACCGCAAAACCAATAATTAATTATTGAGAATAAACCATCTCGATAAAATCAAAGATAACTATTAATAACTAGTGACAATATTATTATTATAAAGAGGTAATGCTTGTTAGTATGTATGTACAGGAATCTAGTGAAAAATTCTATGTCATCCAAGGACATTGTTACTTCCTATCAGTGGAAGAATTTTTAGAATCGGTTCAATAAGTAAGTTCCAGAGATGATACCCTGCATCTTAACTTAACAATCGTAAAAACTTTACCTTTCTATAATATTACTATAAATCTATAAACATAAAATTAATAACTATTAACCGCTATTTCATCTGAGTTAGTTTTGGAGTTCCCGCGGGAGTTTTGGGATAAAAAGTAACCTAGGAGGCTAGGACATTAAAGTGTGGAAAATTCCATTCGGCTTCACTATCATCAAATTCGAAGTTCCCGCGGGAATTCCGAGATAAAAAGTACCCTGTGTCCTTTTCTGCACCCCTGATAACGTGTATGCGAAGTTTCATGATGATCGGTTGAGTAGTTTAAGCATGAAAGGTAAAAAGCAGAGACAGACCGATTTACTTTTGCATTTGTTATATTAGTATGGATGTCCTTGCATTTATGTTCTAATTAAGATATCGACACGTAATTACTATATTGATATAAACGTATAAATAAATATTAGCTCAAGCTTAACAATACAAAAAGGTATTTCTAAATTTACAACAACTGTGCAAACGGTACTAGAACAAACTAGCTGTTGCCAGCGGTTCCACTTGTGTACTTTTTTGCTTTAATTTCTGCATGTCATTACTGACATACACTCCTCTTTCCGTGAACCGATCGCGATGAAACAAAGCCTACGTATTGACATAGATTAAAACGAACTAATGGGCTTGTCAACCTGAATTTTTAGTCCGTCTTGTAGATTAATAAAAAATATTGGACACGTATTTTTTTTTACGTAATCAAAAAATAAAGAAGATACATTAAGTTGAAATGTCACGTGACGTCACGCCGTGCTACAGTTTACAGCACGTTATGACGTCAAGAGCCCCCACTCCTAAACTTTGATGCGTTTAATCTTGGTATGTTTTCAATAATTGGAAAAAGCAAAAAAATACAGGTTTATTTTTTTTTTATTAATCTACATGACGGACTAAATAGAATTTTGATTTTCATACCCCGGAAACAAGCCTATTGCGAAAACTCCACACAAGTACCTACGTTAAGTAGCTGTTGCGTTGTGCACGTACAAACATACATATATAGGTACAGACCAACCGCTTTGCGTTTACCTACCTCGAAAGACAAATAGCGTGAAGAAATTCGTTATGTTTAATGTTGCCCATGTTATGTAAAAAAAATCACATAATACCTATTAAGGTGTAAGGAAGTAAAACCGATACAGCAAAATTAACGAATATTCGTTTCGTTATTTCATCGGGTAATTATTATCAAGTAACTATTTCGACGCTATCGATGAACGTTATACAAGTATTGCCAACGTTAAAAAAACATAAACCCAGCCAAAATTGCTCGAGAGATGAGAGATTATTTCATTCTCGACCTATGTAGGTACGTATAGCGGTGTTGATACGACCTTTGGAGCGAGGAAAACACTTAAATTATGACTAATAAACAAAGTAAATAAATGGTAAATAACCAAGACGCACAAATAGCGACGCAAAAACATCAATAAAAAAATGAACCACAAAAATCAAAATTGTATCTAATCTGTGAATGTACACATAGAGCGTCAGCGTGATTCGTTCGAAATTTAAAGACAATAACAATTGAAAGTGCAGCGTTATTATTATACACATAGAGCGTGAGCGTGATTCGTTCGAAATTTAAAGACAATAACAATTGAAAGTGCAGCGTTAGCGTGGCAGAGACGTTGTAAGGTGGTTCCACCGCCCGAGAACTACTCTGCGTGCGCTGAATGCGGTTCTATGCGGTTCTTTAATATTTTTCCTATTTTTACGTAATTAAAAAATAACGGACAATACATTGAGTTGAAATTCCGTGTGACTCACCTAGGTACACTTTATAAATAACTAGTTGTGCCCCGCGGTTTCACCCGCGTTAATTTCAGAGTTCCTGCGGGAATTCCGGGATAAAAAGTACCCTATGTGTTAATCTGATGTGTAAGCTATATTATTGTAAAGTTTCATTTAAATCCATTCAGTAGTTTTTGCGTGAAAGAGTAACAATCATCCGTCCATCCATCCATCAATCTATCCATCCATATATTCTTACAAACTTTCGCGTTTATAATATTAGTAGGATTCGAAAAAACAAAAAATACGTGCCTAATTTTTTTACCATCTAACTGACGGATTAAATAGAATTTTGATTTCTATACCTTGACATCATGCCCATTGAATGAATTTTCTGGATAAACACACAGGACAATTTTTTATACAGGTGTAAATGCGAAAGTAGCTCTGTCTATCTCTAACCTTAGTCACGTCTTGACTACTCAACCGATTATTGTGAAATTTTGCGCATACATTGTCAAGAACAGAAAGGGACAAAATATAGAACTTTTTATCACGGAATACCCACGGGAAATCTGAAATTAACGCGGGTGACGTCGCGGGAAACAGTTAGTATTTTAGGTAATATGTTTAATCTCTATGATAGATAGGTAAGTATATTATTGTATATTGATTATTTTATGCGTATAAAGAAAACGTTAGCTGACGTAACAGACAAGTACGACGTAGTCATCTCATTAAAAGTCGGCAAATTAAAGGTCGCCATAATATAAGATACAATTCATCGATAAAAACCAACGTTCAAAGTACAACACTATAATTATCCAAGAACGCAGTATGTAAGATTCGCCATTTTCTAGACGCGTGTCGGCTTGGTTGTGTTGAGAAGGACGTTGCTCTTAGCTTTGTCAAAAACGATTGTCTATGAATAAAATTATAATAAAATATTGTGCAACAGAATCATCACAGTACCTACATAATATGTAGTCGAAATAAATCAGTGACGAGGTCAAGTTGCTATAAAACGGTTCTTGTATCAATTTGCCGCCCAATCATTTGATTAAAGTTGGGAAGTGACACAAATGGTATTGTAGGGCAAAGGTTTAAAAATGTTATGTCTATAGAATTTAATCTAGATACGTATTAGTATAGAGTAAAGGTTTAAAGATATACGTAATTGCGTAGGTTAATTTAGGCAATAGTAGAATTAGTATGTAACACATCACATATTAACTAATTTATTTATTAGGTTCTCCAACAATGAGTACAAGTGCACCCACTGCCTCTCCGTAGATCCACACCTGAGTCCGAAGATAAGATACATTTCATCCTGATACAAAGACTTCCTGCTAAAATATCGTATCAAACCACAAGGAAAAATCTAGTGATACTAATAAAAGATAGAATAGAGAGTATATTTAGAATTTTCGTGTCAATTTTAAAGTCTCATTTAGTCGCCTGTTTGCCACTTTGCATGTGGCATGCTACACTCATTCTCTACGTAAATAAATACCGGAGGTAATATAAAAGGCAATTTCATCAATGCTAAACGAGCGTAAGTGTTGCTGGATGCAATTAAAATACGTGTACAATACACATTTCCCACGTTCCGTTGGTTGTTTTTTGAATTTAGAAGCGGCAAAATGGTGCTTGGTAACTCCATGTACGGCACACAATAGTGCTTAATTCCATGTTGCTCACAGCGCAGAGGTTTTTTAATCTATAGTAGATAAGGCATATTTAATAAAAGAGAGGGTTTTTCCTAAAAAAATTTTAGGTGAGTCTTAGGTCCGTATTCCAGAAGGTGACTCAGATCACGTTTCACTTGAGATTAGTTTTAAGCTCAGATCATAACTCAAGCGTACATCAAATTATAGAATGCGTTTTAAGTTCTAATCACTTGGAATAGTGATTTTGAACTCTGATTGGTTGAGTGGTCTTGACACTACATACGTAAACAAAGATCAAATCTTTGTTTGAGTATAGATTAGTACTCAAGCATCGTTCTAGAATAAGGAAAAACTCAGCTGATTGTTGATTGATGAATCTCGTTTCAAGTAAGGTTCTAAAATTAAAGCTTTACTTAAAATTAGTTTTAAAATTAGATTCACGACTTGAGTAGATAACCTTCTGGAATACGGGCCTTAGTACTTACCTACTTTTTGTTTTAGGATGACGTAATACCCCTTAACATCAATCTCCAATGATATATGAAAGGCAAAATCGACAAGAAACATGTTTTTTACTGACTATTAGTAGGTACCAGGCACCAAACTGTGTCAGTCGTTAAAAATAACGATATCTTAATGTCTGACACCCATTTTCCCTTTTCTAAAACATCAACTATAATATATACACACCTAGAATTCCTATGTGTAATCTCAAAAAAAAAAAAAAACTCCAACAGGGTTTTGTGGGAGTGTAGAAATATTTGAATAGGTACATACATGGTGTGCTCCTTTTTTTGTATCTGCCGTTGATTGTGCTTGAGGCGTATAATCGTTACATACATAGGCATAATATGACATGCACTCCGACAATCTATGTCTAGGTCGTGCGTAGCTCATACGCTAAAAACGAGACGAGACATCTAACCACGCTAAATGGAAACATAAACACGAATGTTCTACGTCTACTTAACATAATAACATTGGATTCAAATAAAGCGTACAAGTAAATCGGCAATGTCAATCACCTTGGCCGTTTTTGTAGATATAAAAAAAAAACGCAACGAGTGAGAGAGAGGACACTTTTTTGTTCGCATCTCTTAAAAAGGACCTTCATTAGTGTTGTGCTGTCTTCATTTTCAAAACACTCATTTCCAACTATTCAAAGTCTTAACACATCATTCGAAATTTCGAAATGATAATCAACCACATAACAAAAACTCACTAGTAAGTTTGATACGGTGCTACGTTGAAAATGATTTAAGGAAAACACAATTTTTATGAAAATAGATTTTGTTTTAGATTATTTTAATAATATGATATGTAATTAAAATAAGGTAGGTATGTAGCAAAAACTTTGAGATTGATAAATAATATAATTAGTTTGACAATAGGTTAGGTTAACGACAAAAATAAGGAAAAAAAATCCACTTCGAAGATTCAAGACACATTATTATTAAGGTGTTTGTTGATTTTTTGCGATAAACGCTTCTTAGAACTAAGTCTTAGAATAGTTACGTGGTATTTACTTTTTTATATAAAGTCCGAAGTCGCGAGTTTCCGATACATGAAAGTATCACTCATCCTTACCAACTAATTACTATAATAAATGCGAAAGTGAGTTTGTTTTTTACGATTTCACGCCATAGCGGCTCAATTGATTATCATGAGATTTTGCATACGCTTTCAGGGGTGCAGAAGATGTAGGTAGACTTTTTATCCCGGAATTAACACGGAAACTCCGAAATGAACGAAATAGTTGTTAGTTGAAACGAAATTAAATTTTGGAAACCTTTGAAAACGTGTACGTTTTCAAAGGTCGGTACAGAAAAAAACAAAATTTTAACAAGCAAATTAAAACCGACTTCCAAAAACACAAAACTAAAAAACTAAAAATAAAAAGCTAAAAATAACAAAATACCGATTTAATCCAAAAGACAAAAACACACGTAATATTATTATTGGTTTGTGCTACCACTGATCGGTTTGAATTCGGTGACAAGCCCGCTGGTGTCTGCCCACTTGGGTTGTTCTGCTCACGAAGAGCTGGTGGCGGGAGTCGACTTAGCCCATCTTCCCCTCCATATTTGGCTTGTCACCGACTTCATACCGATCAGTGGTAGCTCAAACCAATAATAATATTACGTGTGTTTTTGTCTTTTGGATTAAATCGGTATTTTGTTATTTTTAGCTTTTTATTTTTAGTTTTTTAGTTTTGTGTTTTTGGAAGTCGGTTTTAATTTGCTTGTTAAAATTTTGTTTATTTCTCGCTTTTAAGTGACTTAGTTCGTAATTCCTCTAAGTTACAATAGCCTAATGTTAACTGCTCATCACCTTTTACAAAATATTGCTTTTCCCGACGCAGGGACGTTAATTGTTGAGGAGTTCTCCTGGTACATCACCATCAGTTCCACTTCACCATATACATTGTAACGGGCATAAATTGTTCAGAAACCATATTAAAGTTAACGATTCGGAACCCGTGAAATACCCATTATTGAGTAGTTCCGATGACCATCTGTGGTCTTCATCATCAGTGCTTCTTCTTCAAATTTTGCTTTCCGAAAGAAAAGAAACGTTTTACTATAAAAAATACAAAAATCGCTATAAGTGTTCTCATAATTTTTGAAGAGTTCCCTCGATTACTCCAAGATCCCATCATCAGATCTCGACTTAGTGACAATGGAATCAATTTGGGAGTATCCCCTTTCAAAAAAAAAAAAATTTTCGAAATCGCTTCAATCGGAACCCGTGAAATACGTATTATTTTTGAGTTGTTCCGATGACCACCTGTGGTCTTCATCATCAGTTCCACTTCTTCAAATTTTACTTTCCGAAAGCAAATGAACGATTTACTATCAAAAATACCCAAATCGCAACAGGTGTGCCTATAATTTTTGAAGAGTTCCCTCGATTTCTCCAAGATCCCATCATCAGATCCCGACTTGGTGGCAATGGGACCTAATTGGGAGTATACCCTTTCAATCAAAAAAAGAATTTTTCAAATCGGTCCAACCGTCTTCGAGTAATCGGTGAACATACATAATAAAAAAAAAACATACATACAATCGAACATAGAACCTCCTCCTTTTTGGAAGTCGGTTAAAAAAGGGGGCCCAGTTGGTACTAACTATCTCGAGGATCTCCGAAATCAACGCAGGTAAAACCGCGGGGAACAGCTAGTAAGCCATGATTACTATACTTATGTTAATTATTTTCAAAGAAAATATTTAATTTGATTTATACTTTCCGGATAAATTTCCAATTAAAGCGTGTCCATTTAGAAGTGGAAAACGTATAAAATTTACTGCTTTTCAGTAATAGACACATAATTATAAAAAAGGTGATATGTACTGTCGAGAAATAGGCGACAGTTCTCACAACCACAATCGCATTACAATAGGAGGCGTACCTCTTTCACTTTTAACCTCAAATTGCGCTACAATTTCGCGCCAACGACCAACCGCGCGCGCCATTTTGAAAACGTTTGATTTTTGCGTTCAGGAATTTTGTATCAGCATTAGACTGTTTAAATTAACGTCAAGACTGTAATTGTATACAGAACATAACTCTTGCTTCCTATGTATATTGTATATTCTTCTGTGAAAATATCATGGAGGCTATATCTACCTACAATTTCTCGTTTCAGTAATTATTGATCGAAAGAGGTTATAATGTACTTACCTATTATCTAAACTAAATAAAATAAATATCTGGGGAATATTACATATTATAATATTATCTGCAATAAACTTTAACTCGATATCGAGCTGTTTAGATGTTCAATAAAATTTACTGTATCAAAAATATGTATACTAGATCTCGCGTTAATTTCGGAGTCGCCGCAGGAATTCCGGAATCAAAAGTAGGTACTCTGTGCCCTTTTCTGTTCCCCTGAAAAAGTGTATGGAAAATTTCGTGATGATCGGTTGAGTAGTTGTAGGACGAAAGCGTAACAAACAAACAAACAAACAAACTCATATTCAGTCATATTATTATAATAATGTGATTTAGGATATCTATTGAGTTATTTTCTTTTGTGCATGAGTCATGCACATATTACATAGTAAGTGTAAGTGCCAAGTTGCAAAATACACGTATTTTTATCAGTCACGCCGTATACAGTTGCGGTTATACCTATTGTCTGCAATATCTATCTCGGAGCTCTTGACGGACGTTGACGGAATCAGCCCAAGACCTCATATTGCGCACGAGAAGGTCACCACTGGCATCTTAACTTCAAAACAGCACAAAGAAATACGACGCATTCGATTCCCGCCGAAATGTCTACATGATTCTAAGCTTCCTCACTGACTGATTAACGTCCAGCCAAAACCATACTGAATCTAGTTTGGCACAATTAAGATTACCTTATATTTATAAAAAAAGGGGTAAAAGGTGATGTACCTACCTATCTCACTTTTAAGTTGCAGAGCCATGAAAATCGATATTTGCGAATTGGAGATCTTGATTTCAAATACAGTATGTTAGTAATTCAACGAAAACGAGTTGGATTTAACGCGGTTGAAACGGCAGTCCATATTTAATATACGTAGTAGCACTTTGGGACTCCTTCGGGAACTCTAAAAGTATCCTATTGACACTCAGGAATACTGTAGCGTCTTATCAGTGATACAATTTTCATTTTACCACTAAATTCTAGTACAAAATCTACAGAGACGTTTTAGAATTCACACCGTTTATTGCCAAAAGACGTCTGCACGGTATTTTCTTTTTTTTTTAAACCAATAGATACAAATACAAATTTCACATATTTCCAATGCAACAAAAACCACATTCCGATGCTCTATTCACCCTGCTCGGCATGTAGCCATAGATACGTACAGAAATGAACCGCGCATCTTATTACCTATAGAGAATATTCTTTGAGCGAATACTGACCTTTGTCTGTCGGTGTCAATACGCACTGTATATAGGAGAATATTATTTTGTCTGCGTGTCTGGCACGCTCAATGTCTGTAGATATAAACGGACCTTTACGTAACTCGCTACATAGTTTGTGCAAAGTTTAATCGTGCAGTTAGAAAATTGATAATCACAGTGCACAAGCGGTCCGATAGAAATTGTCTGATGCAACGATAGTTACTGAACGCCGACTTTCTATCAGCCAGGGCGTAGACAGACATACGGACAAGTGCCGAGGCAGTCGCAGCATTTCTAATGTGTAGGTATAACTAGGTTATAATATCAATGAAATGCTATTAAAATTTTAATTTGAAATTTAAAAAATAATCACTAGCACAAAGCAAAGTCTTCCGCCGCGTTCGTCTGTCTGTTCGCAATAAAATTAAAATCCACATAACGGATTTTGATGCGATTCTCACCAATCGATAGAGTGATTCATGAGGAAGATTTAAGGTACATAATTTGAAAATATTTTATGTAAATTGGTTGTAATATAACTTGTTTGAAGTTTCGGAAAAAGTGCATTTAATTCTGCATACTATACGTGTTGTCAGAGGTACAGAGAAGGACATAGGGTACTTTGTGTACCGGAATTCCCGCGGGAACTTCGAAATTAGCGCGGGTTAAACCGCGGAAAACAGCTAGTTTAGCTAGGTCTTGCGCAAGACCAAGACCAATTTGACTCATCACTAGACCTAGCTTAACAGTCAGGTTTTCCAACCGCTATCAACGGTGCTGTCAAATTAAATGTATTCTACTTAACTTGTAAGTAAGCAAGTTAAAGTTCAAGTTAGTACATATATAATAAATTAATAACTGAAACGCGTATTTCAAATAGGTACCTTACGCTTCATAGAAGTTGGAATAGGTAAGGTTACAGAAATAAACGTGGAAGTAAGAAATAAGACGGAAATAATATAATAGAGTAAATTTTATCTTTGGTCTTGCATGGACTAAATTATTTAATTTTCGAATAGACAAAGAACGTCATTGAGAAGAACTGAAACTGCTAGTTCCAAAAGTGTTCGTTCGGAAAAAAAATCTAAGCGAATAACGTGGCACAGTTCTATTTTTAGTGAGACATTAATTAATTATTGCAAATAAAAATAAATGTATACAGTATCATTTCAAATTGTAAGAGAGTGTTACTTATTAAAACAAAATCCGTTACGAGTTACGACCGTGTGTTGCGTAACCACAGCTGCATGTCGCAACGCCCCGCGCCGTCAAAGCGATTCGTCAATGTCTTTTGTGTTTATAAATTTATATAAAACAATAATTTGATATGGCAATACATCGATTGGTGTTGACTGTTGATTGTTGTTCTTAATTTTTTTTGTGACGAGTCGAAACTCGAAAGTTATTCGAACAACGACACTATCGAGTTAAAACTAAATTAGGTACCTGCTGGGCAATTATGTAACTTTTGTTGCTATCGTATTTCAATTTCAATCAGAAAAATAACGGTTTTGTGATTGATAAATCATGTTTAGACAGCTTCAACTTTTGAAGTTTGTTTATTTTGGTTGATTGCTAGATATTGTAGGTGTCAAAACATACATATTGTAATCGCAAAACCGCCATATTTTTTATTGCAACCGAAAAATGATAGAAACATAAGTTACATAATAGCCCCTCTGTTGTGATTTGATACTGTTTCAATTTATGAATGCAGCAATTACCTGTGAAAGGAAAAGAAAAATTCGATTAATCGGATTTATCGACTCGAATTAAATGCATCACGACTGGTTACAGTTTTTAAACTGTAGATTTTTTATAAAATCTAACCTCTTATTGAAATTTCATTGGTATCTAAACTTTTAATGAAAATTTGCATGCGATAGTCCGGATATAAGAACTTAAATAAAGCCGAAATACTACCACGACATCTCGAAAACTACTTGAGTTAGGAAGCTGAAATTTTGCGGGCAAATAATTTTAGGAAGAATAGACGTCAGTTAAGACAGAATTAGGTAACTAGGGAAATCCGAAAGTAACGAAGAACAACTAGCAGGTATACCTAAAGCACAGTACAAATGAGAACCATACAACACTACGGCAGTCTTTCAGAAATAAGGCCTGCACCTTATCTCGTGACCTATATTTTTAAGCCGCAAGTTTCTAGTAAACGTTATGGTTTCATAAAACACGGCGAGATTTAGCTTTTGTACGACATACAACACTCGATAGTATTGTTCTGTCAAAGGGCCATTGACCTCGACGTTTACGCACGTATCGCTTGCAAATCCGCCATCTTGGATAAGTCTTGCCCGTGCGAAAAGTAGGTTGGTAGGTACAAGGTGTATCAAATCGCGAGCATTTTAATGTATTACAACAACTATACTGTAGATACATAATAACAATTATGTAAGTACCTATTAATTTTTTTAACTTTTCGATAATTTTTTTTTGTTCTAAAATCTTTAAATTGTACTGGAAAAAGTGACTTACTGCGTTTTTTCGCAATGCAACTCTTCTATGGCAATTGTAGTCCTTAATTTGTATTATTTTACCTTTATTTGTAGCCGTAGGTATATCCTTACTATCTATACTAATATTATAAAGAGGAAAACTTTGAATTTTTGTTTGTTTGTTTGTTACGATTTAACTCAAAAACTACTGGACCGATTTCAAAAATTCTTTCACCATTATAAGCTACATTATCACTGAGTAACATAGGCTATATCGTGATCCGGAATTCCCGCGGGAACTCCGAGGGACCCCTAGTTAGTTACGACTGTGAGTTTGTTTATTTTTGTAACGCTTTCACACCTTAACTATTCAATTGATCATCATGAAATGTTGCATATATGTTCTCAGATGTACGGAAAAGGACACTTCACTGGTGAATCTATACTTAATATTATAAAGCTGAGAGTTTGTTTGTTTGTTTGTCTGTTTACTTGAAAGCGCTAATCTCAAGAACTATTGGTTCAATTAGAAAAATTCTTACAGTGTTAGATAGCCCATTTATCGAGGAAGGCTATAGGCTATATATCATCACGCTACGACCAATAGGAGCGGAGCAGTAATAAAAATTGTTGCAAAAAACGAGGAAATATATTCCTTTTTGAGAGCTTCCGTTACGTAGGTACGCTGCGTAAACTGTTTCAAAAATTACGAAACTCCCGCGGGTGAAACCGCGGGGCACAGCTAGTGAACTCACTAGTAAATAATAAAATTAAACATCGAACACGTGCTTCACGTTAAATTTAATTTGGTTTCATGGAAGCGATATTACTGCACGTATAGCACTAATACGCCGTCATATTATGCGTTTGCCCTAGTTTGTGTTGCGTAGCTCACAGGATACATTAATTTACATCGGTATTAGAATGTTCACGCTCTATGTACGTACGTATATCTACATGATAGATATAAAACACGTCGGACATCACTAAAATCCTAACTAATGTTATAAATGCGAATGGAAGTTTGATTTTTCTTTACACTTACTCAACTGCGGGCTTACTATGAGCTCTTAAAGCAGCAGTGGCGAAGGCTGAAATATTGAGAGGGGGAAGCCGGAAATCTACTTTAATTTCAACTTATTAAACTATTAACTGTTAACGCGGTTTCACCTGCGATAAGTTCGGAGTTCCCGCGGGGATTCTCCGTTCTCAATTACGGTAGAGAGAGATGTTGCGTCTGAAGGGTAGCCGGTGAGAATCGGCTTCTATGGTACCTTCACCACTGGTATCTAGGGTTATTTTTCAGGGGGGCCACGCCCCTGACATGTCATATTTAAAGTCTACAAATTTAAAGAGTCGTCTGAAGTTAGTTATCAGTATTATAGAATTTCGAACCGGTAGCCCAACATCCTGGGCACTAGACCATCCTGGGGTGAGCCCGGCTCACCCGGCCCTACCTCTATATAAATTGAATTGCTCTGCTTTATCGTACGATAACCACCTTTAAGAAAGCCTGCTTAAAGGTGGTGGTCTTAAAGCAATACAATTTAGGTTCTGCTTTAAGAGCTCATAGTACAAGAACTGATCACCATGAAATGCATTTGTAACACATTGTCAGGGGTACAGAAAAGGACATAATTACAGGACCCGATTCTATAATTGATGACCAGCTTTGGATCGTTAATCATAATGTATTATTATTAAGTACGTAATTAAGTAAAAAACCAACTGTATGTTTAGATATTTAAGTAGGTAGTACATTGATTTTTTTTTTACCTTGTCCAATGTAAATAGATTCACAGTTTCATAAGAAATGTCGTTGCAAAAAGTAGCGTCGAATCGTCGATATCGTTGAAAAAAAAAAAAAAAGCAGATTGTCATAGAATTTTGACTGAGCAAACATAATTCGTACAATATACAAATAGGACACAAAGCTGTTTTTTAAAAGACACCAACGAACGTTTGATGACGTCATAATATACCTGTATATTACAATTTTGCAAGTCATTTTGTGAGAAGTTTTTTGCATTTCTGGTTGTGTATCTTTGATATTTAGAAGATCTATGAATATTAAGAACGAAAATAGCATAGGATTCTTCATGAATAACTCCCTCCCTTATGTTAATGAGTTGTGTCAATCATAACACTTCTTGGGATACTTAGCTTTATTTAGAATCAACACAAGTAGGTACATACAAAAACGGTAGAAACTAGACAGCTGACATGACAGACTTGGGTCGATGTTCATTCCGGATACGAATAAGTTCTAGACAGACCAATAGAGCATCAATCATAAGTGCAACCATAGATTAAAGATACACATCTACCTATAACTACTTCATATCATAACACGCATGTATGTACCTACATATAAATAAATCAAAAATGCTAAAAATCAACTTACATTTTAGTTTACAAATCTAGATATATAGTATCTAACTAGATTCGCCCTGTGCGCGAGCTGCGAGCAGCTCGCGTTTCCGAGCCAGGGCCGAAACAACTTCCCCATACAAACAACTAATGTTCGGCGGCCATCTTGAAAAATGACGCAATCGAAAAACTGATTCGATATTCGGCATCAGCGACCCCAAAAACCCCCGGATGCCGAACCTCACCCAGATCGGATCAACTTTTTTTTCGGCCGCCATTTTGAATCCGCCATTTTGGATTTTTACCACGCCAGGCGGTTGCCCCCCATTGACCTCTATGACATTTGTTCGAGCACCCCCCACCTGACTCTTTTAGTTTCGGAGATAATCGAGTTTGAATTTTGTTCGGCGGCCATGATTTTTTCCGCCATTTTGAAAAAAAAGTTACACTATTGAAATTTGCCCAAGGTGTGGATCAAACTTTGAAAGTAACAGTTTTACTTTTGATAGATAGTTTCGGCGGGCAGTCAACTCACTACCTGACGAGGAGCAGGAATCGAAGATGTCAAGGTTTTCCCACAATCACAGAAACCTCCTTACCACATCTTAAATACATTATATCGACCTAGAGATGCTCCTTCTGGGAGAACAATTATGCTTAACTTTTTTTCGCCAGCCATTTCGAATCCGTCCGCCATCTTGGAATTATTTATATCCCGATAGAAGAAGATAGTGCACCACCAACTGTACAAATTTTTTTTCAATACCCACGGCCGATAGTTTCCGAGCCAGGGCCGAAACAATTTCCCCATACAAACAACTAATGTTCGGCGGCCATCTTGAAAAATGACGCAATCGAAAAACTGATTCGATATTCGGCATCAGCGACCCCAAAAACCCCCGGACGCCGAACCTCACCCGGATCGGATCAACTTTTTTTTCGGCCGCCATTTTGAATCCGCCATTTTGGATTTTTACCACGCCAGGCGGTTGCCCCCCATTGACCTCTATGACATTTGTTTGAGCACCCCCCACCTGACTCTTTTAGTTTCGGAGATAATCGAGTTTGAATTTTGTTCGGCGGCCATGCTTTTTTCCGCCATTTTGAAAAAAAAGTTACACTATTGAAATTTGCCCAAGGTGTGGATGAAATTTAGTTAGAAACGTTTTCACTTTCGATGGATAGTTTCGGCGGGCAGTCGACTCGCTACCTGATGAGAAGCAGGAATCGAAGATGTCGAGGTTTTCCCATAATCACCGAAACGTCCCCTCTACATGTTCCATACATTATATCAACCTAGAGATGCTCCTTCTGGGAGAACAATTATGTCAATGAGTGAGTGGTAATCCAGCTTTATATATTATAATATATATAAATCACGTGTCACCTTGTTTGTCCGCGATGGACTCCAAAACTACTGAACGGATTTTGATAAAATTTTGCAACCATTTATAATATGGTCCAACTTAAAAGATAGGATAGTTTTTATCTCGGAATTCCCTCGGGAACTGAAGGACATAGAATACTTTTTTCCCGCAACCTCCGCGGGAACTCCAAAATTACCGCGGATGAAATCTCGGGGGACAGCTAGTAATACATATATAAAAATGAATTGCTGTTCGTTTGTCTCGCTAAAACTCTAGAATGGCTGGACCGATTTGGCTAATTTACAAAAAGCACCCTATATCCTTCTCTATACACCTGACAATGTGTATACATAATTTCATGACGATCGGTTGAGCCGTTAAGGCGTGAAGCGTACCAGACAGACAGACAGAGTTACTTTCGCATTTATAATTAGTAGGGATTGGTTTTTATTATCATTGTAAGATACACGCACGGTGCAATGTGAAGCCATAAAGCCTTTACGCTCTACACGCTTGTATCTACATCAACATAACCCGGAATGCGTTGTTTTTCCACATAAATACATGTATATTATATGCGACAACGTCTGTGTTGGAAGAATACGCTTTGTATCAAAACAAAGAGCGATACGCAGTTACAAAGAGATAACCAAGATATTATAATATTTTATGAGCTAATGCATTAACATCTTCACTTTGACGTTGAGACGTTTCATTTTAAACAACTGGGATCTACGCGTGGTTTATTAATTATTTACTAGCTTTCCCCGCGGTTTCACCCGCCTTAATTTCGGAGTTCCCGAGGGAATTCCGGGATTAAAAGTACCCTATGTCCTTTGTTGCACCCCTGACAACGTGTATGCAAAATTTCGTCATGATCGGTTGAGCCGTTAAGGCGTGAAAGCGTAACAGACAGATAGACAGACAGACCGACAGACAGACTGAGTTACTTTCGCATTTATAACATTAGTAGGGATTTATTTATTTATTTATTCAATAGAACGACCAACAAAGCATACACGGTAACATTGGTAGTGATAATATCATATTGGATATTATAATAGAAAAATTATGGCGCTGCACGCTGCCTCAATTATCGGTCGCTACAGCCAAAGATATTGAAAGAGAATAGATTGACAATACGCTCGGCCGCTTTCCCCTTGAACCACGCAGCGGTCAAATGATCTCATGGTAACAAAATGCCATTGCCTAGCAGAGACTATTGTCTATAGATATCACTTGACGGAAAGCAATGTGATTGGCTATTTAAAATGTAGGTACTTTGTGGTGACTGGTATTTGATTGCGTCGCAACGATGTGATTGGTTTTTATTATGATCATTCCCCCCGCAAAAATTGGTCGACGTGGATTGCATAGTAAAAGCAAAGTTTGTATTATTCGTCTATTCTCTTATAATGGCTTTGGCTACAGCAAACGCAAAAGAAAGAACACATCAGTACAATTAGATATTGTTTAAAATAAGACACGGCACTTTTTAAAATACTTTTATAATTTACTAGCTGATCCCGGCGGTTTCACCCGAGGTAATTTCAGTTCCAGCAGGAATATTAGAATAAAAAGTACCCTATGTCCTTCTCCATATTCCTGACATCGTGTATGCAAAATTTCATGATGATTCGTTAAGCCGTTGAGGCGTGAAAGCGTAACAACAAGCAAACAAACTCAATTTCAGTTTTATAATAGAAAAAACAAAATTGAGTTTTTATGATAGGTAACAAATTTTGGGTATTGATTTTATATTTATACCTAATCCCAATTCTAACATTATAAATGCGAATGCCAGTTTGTTTGTTTGCTACACTTTCACGCCACCTACTTAACCGATCATCAGGAAATTTTGCATACCTACATGTAGTCAAGGGTACAGAAAAGAACATAGGGTACTTTTATATTGGAATTCCCGCGAAAACACCAAAATTAACGGAACTGAAACCATCTGTTTTACATCACGGGTACAAAAAGAACGCGGTAGTTTTTATGCCGAAATTCCCGCGGGAACTCCGAAATTAACGCGCGTGAAATCGCGGGCAACAGCTAGTAATTAGTATAATTATAATAACTTCAGATATGGACCGCAAAACGGAAAGATAACGAACGAAATATTATTATGTATATGTCGTTCAATATAGATAGACTTAAATAATAGTGCAGTAGGTCAAGTTATGTTAGATCCACTGCAAACAAAAATAATAAACGATTGCGCATGCAAATACAATCATAGAAGTCAAGGTGACAACTAACGCTGAATGAATGTGTTCAACGAGACAATTACCAAGGAATTTATGGCTTCATCTGTTTGATCAATTCAAAGAAATCCGGCTCGAAGGCCCAAGGTATTGTTAGACCCACAGAACACTGAACTTAGCTCGTCCTAGCATGGTTGGTGCAGCAGTTATTTGACTGACTGTAACCCAGGTGACGCAGGTTCAATTCCCGCTCCAAGTTGAACGTTTATATTATGTGGAACATTCCTTTTTATCCCGAGTCGGTGTTTAATAAGTCTCATACGAAATATGTACGTATTCACAAAAAAATCAAATATACATATAAATACTTATTTAAAGTTGTCCGGTACCCATAGTAGAGCCACTCCTCAGAGCCGTTAGCTAACTCTACGATGACTGCTCCTGTACTAATCCTGCAGTCTTCATCAGCTCGCCGGTCTCTCGAGACCTTTTCTACCCCAATGGCAATCGGCTTCAGCAACGCCCACAGCTAGATAAGCTTTGCAACTCTACCAGAGAGAAGGTAATCCTACGACAATTTCAAAAAACTCGCAGTATATATTGCTGGCCGGCCGGATGGACCATGGATGTTGTAGTGAATGGGCGTGCAATTTAAATATAGAAGGCGGACAAAGGAACAGACGCAGACAGTCGACCCCAAGAGGTTATCTCATTTGCATTATAAAATATTTTATTATCGTTTTATTTAATACATGTTCCGTTTAAACTAAGCGACGACACTTGGAAAATGCATAATATTATTGTCTCTTTTCCTAACTTTTCCCCGCGGTTTTACCGTTGTTAATCAGAGTTTCCGCGGGATTTCCGGGGTGAAAAGTACCCTATGTTCTTTTTAGTACCACTGACAACGTGTATGCAAAATTTCATAATGATCGATTGAGTAGTTGAAGCGTGAAAGCGTAATAAACAAACTCACATTCGCTTTGCATAACCCCGCATGCTAACAAATAATACATATAGTTAGTTAATATTAATAACATTACATATATTTTCAGTTTATTTGTCGAATAAATCATGGACGTAAACATTTTCAAGTATGGAATATATTGTGTTTTATTTCGTCACCCATGCAGAGGAAGTAGGCACACAATTGAGATAAATGAAGGAATTTTTTGCGAAATACGTAAATTTATTTGAATGGCAAATAATTCGTCGAATATTTCTTGAAAACATTGGCAGTACAGAGAGACAAAAAGGGGGTGTCAAGTCGACAAGCCATCAAAAGTGTTAACGACAACGTGCAACTTTTTATGAAAAATAAATAATAACATGGACCATTAATTGGTCCATGATAATAATAAGCTTTTTTGATCTCAAGAAAATTTTTCACCTCAAAAATATTTTATCTGTCTTTCTTTCCGTCCTCCGCCTGTTCAAAATGATTTGAGTAATAAAAAAAAAATCCGGAATTCTCGCGGGAACTCCGAAATTACTGCGGGGGAAACCGCGGGGCACGGCTAGTTTATTATAAAAAGTCTAAAAGCCCTATAAAAAGTATAAAAACCCTATGTTCTCCTTTGTACCCCTGACAACGTGTATGCTAAATTTCATGATGATTGCACGCCGGCCGCACTGAGAGAAATCAATCAGACTGAAGAGGTTTTGGTCGCCTTTCGTTGCCCGAAGGATATGTTGGCGACACAATATCAGTGAGCAGCAGGCACAGTGACCGACCCCGCGCGGTGTCAATAATGCGCAAACTACGAGAGAGTATACTGAATATGGTGCCCAACCTTACACCGGTAGCTGAAATACATTTACCAATCTTCGGCGGGGAACTTTTCGGTCGTAAACTTTACCGAACAAGCCCCTACTTTTTCTCTCAGGGCTGTTGAGCGGTTAAGGCGTGAAAGCGTAACAGACAGACAGACAGAGTTACTTTCGCATTTGTAATATTAGTAGGGATTTAACTGACAAGTCGCTACAAAGTTAATGTAAGTCACACACACACACACTCCAGCGCAGGAGTTCTGTTTGACGCGGCGCGGTGCGGCGTCGAGTATTTTGATTGTACGCTAAATACGCGATCAAATGTGTACATAACATTGGTGCAACATTGACAATGGCATTAATTGCAGTCGTGTGTAGGTACATAAATTGTGTTAATTTATATTTAATTTTATAATTAAACACGCAAACTTACCTATAAGTACCTTCTTGCATAAAAAGTTCGTTCGATTTCATTGTAGGTACCTATGTCTTTTTTTTTCGAAAAGTGTCTGGCTGTGTTAGCGTACGGTGGCCCCTAAATTATTAACCGACTTCCAAAAAGGAGGAGTTTCTGCATTCGGCTGTATCTATATGTTTTTTTTTATCATTCATGAACTATTATGTTTTCCTTACGACAGCAAACACAACAAAAAAATAATTAACGAAATTAGTCCAGCCGTTCACGCGTGATGACGTGACCAAGGGAAATAGGGATTCATTTTTATATAAATACTAGTTGTCCCCCGCGGTTTCACTCGCGGTAATTTCGGAGTTCCCGCGGGAATTCCGGGATAAAAACTATCCTATCTTTTAAGTTGGACCATATTATAAACGGTTACAAAATTTTATCAAAATCAGTTCAGTAGTTTCGGAGTCCATCGCGGACAAACAACGTGACACGTGATTTATATATACTAAGATAGATAATGAGGAGAGACTCAATCTCTTAGGGGTCCAATTTTCAAATAACCTTTTTATTGAGGCTTTACAGCGTAAAAATACACTGCTGTCAGGTTTAAGAGTTTTTTTTTATTCCGATTTTAGATGAGTAAGGTCGAATAGATTTATAATACTTACAAGATGTGATGTGATGTTGCCAGTGCTGTAGGTGGCCATGTTTCATATAATTTATTCGCATCCTTCATAATCATCAGCGATAAGTATTATGGATCATGCAACAAGTAGGTACCTACCGAGTGTAAAACGCATGCGATTCGAAATATATAGGTATATAGCTAAGTTTCTACCATGTTTCTACGGTTTATATCTACCTACCACAGACAAAAAAAATTAACTAGAGAGGACATATTATTGGTGGGGCAGGCGCGCCACGGTTGCTAAGGAAGTTAGAGTAAATCCTCTTAACTTGCCCAAAACTTCTCTTGCTAGTATCCCAAGTAGGTATATTTTCTACAATATTCCCAAAATTGTGAATTTTGAAAACAGTGACTAAGTAAAAACGTAGGTAACCAAAAAGCGTTTAATGGGCATGTGGACTAATTTTTATTTTTTAGTCCGTCTTGTAGATTATTAAAAAATATTGGACACGTATTTTTTCTTTTTTTACGTAATCAAAAAATAACGGCGATATATTGAGTTGAAATTTCGCGTGACGTCACTATTCTGACAGTTTGTATGGCGGTTTTGCGGTTAGTGACGTCACGACCTCCTCATCCTAAACTTTAATGCGCTTTATCTCTGTATATTTTAATTTATTTAAAAAAGAAAAAAATACGTGTCTATTGTTTTTTTTATTTTCTAACTGACGGACTAATTAGAATTTTGATTTTCAAAAGTAGTCAACATCCCTATTAACTTTTCGTTAATGAATGTTTTAGTGCGTGATGAATAGTTTTGTGTGAGATAATCACCCGGCGACACTGTTAGTGGTTTGTGCTGGGCAGCTTCGCTTCTTTCGATTTAGACTAGACTACAATGTTATTCTACAAACCATTCGAGTCGTTTTGAAAAAAAAAAAATGAAAACAAAACAACAGTGGTCATTTAACACCAAATATTTTATTGCTACATAAAGTTTACAAATTTCAAAGACGATGTTATTAAATATAGGTACTTATTTGATCCATCGACGCAACTAACGACCGATTTTGACGCAAAAACATCGCTTTCGTGTTATTGAGAGTTAAAATCTATCAAAAATGATTACCAGTGAAGGGCGTGACTAATGGGTGTAATATTTAATTTTCGTATCGAACCGAAGAGTTTCAAGCAAAATAATGCTTAGGTATATCTCGGCCTCAAAACACGCGACCTTTGCAGCTAGCGTTTAAAAATAAAATGCAAAGTAATGCAAATGAACACTTATACCAGTCGTGGCACAACGGTATTCGTATGATGCGCAGTACAATAGCAAAATAAACTCAGTCCACTTTTAGAAACACCATGTACATACTATAAATTGTAGTACACCAAATACTGACCTTGAATTTGACTTCGCTGCTTTCGTTCCGTTTGCGCCCAAATCTATTTCGTTCCCGCCAAAACTCATCACCAATGGCACATCACCCTCTGCCATATTTAAAAAAAATATTACAAAATAAATAACACCGGCAGGTTTGGAACACAGCGATAGAATTTAAGAAAAAAAATCAAAACCGATAGGTATTCGATTTTGTTTGAAAGATGTTGTTTTTTTTTTTGTTTATTGAAAACAATGGATAATCGTTTATTGAACAGCTAGCTGGCTAATCGCGTAACGTTGCGCGCGGCGCTTAGCACGGCGGCCGTCGACGAACTGGTCTCGCGGACTGACCGATTATATTTTATTGATGTAAATTTAATGATGAGCGACCGCTTCTCTGCTCAGATAACGACATGTGACGGCCGCTCGGACCGCTTTGTTGTGCCAATGATAATTGGACAGGGTTCAATGGAAATGCGCCACTCATCAGCTGTTAAGTGTCGCGTCTTCGAACCTGTTATAGACGAACTAGCAGCTGTTCCCCGCGGTTTCACCCGCGATAATTTCGGAGTTCCCGTGGGAATTGAGTGGGCAAAACCGTTTGGTACTTGACCTGAAATTTCTTCCGAGAAAACACGTTATTCCATACAAACTTTGCAACCCCTTTTCACCCCTTAGGGAATGAATTATCAAAAATCCTTTCTTACTGCACACCTTCGTCACTTAAGGAATATTTGTGCAAAATTTCACGGTTCTCACCCAGCGGTTTCAACTGCGTTGACTGATCAGTCAGTCAGTTTCTGCTTTCATACAGTAATATGTGTATGTAGACAGATAGGCCCTGATCTGCAGCATTTTTTTAACATAAAACTACAATGAGCAAAGTTAAAAAGATCGAGTAGGTACGTCATATACCCGTGCTTGCTCTTATATCTGTCAACTATCACTCGATAGTTTACTATAGTGTAGTTTTAAGAAAAGCTACAGTGAGTTAGCTACACACAATTTATTATCATGTCTCAGAACTAAGCAAATATAAAACAAATAAATTACGGCGCAACAATGTTCGACATTTTATATCATGTAGATATATTAAATCACATAGTTTTACTTATTAAAAGTCGTTCCTCGAAAAATAAATTTTTAAAACATTTTGTTAATATTTTTTTAGTAATGGCTACGTGCTGCATAAAGCCGTCCTTCCCAGAGATACGACGATCACAGATTTCATATATGACGCGTCATTCGCTGGCGTACCAAGCTGTGACAACCACGAAATTGGTATTACCATATTATATATATGTTATCTTACACGTATTATTGTGCATAGCTATGTTTTCATATATTTAATTCTGTGTTAATAAACATATGATACTACTGCCTCAATTCTTAGATAGGTACTTAAACTTTTTTTCACCACTACAGTCGAGACTCCAGACCGAATATAACGGCGGACCGGTTATTACGATCAAAGGGCAAGATCCCGACTGAATCCCTATGAACAATTAAGTAAACATATCGCCTATAACAACATCGGATGATCGGATACAGCGACATATAGCTTCAAACGACGAAACTTTACGGCAATGACGACGTGACAAGGTAGCTTTATTTTACTAAAACAATAAAATAATAAACTGAACTAAAACAATAAAATTACTTATCTGGAACCTTGCCAGGAGTTCAGGACTAATCAAACGAGCCCCAATCCGATGGGGTTGCAACGTTCAAACAAGGAGTTCAGAACACATTCTGGCTCCATCATCAGATCAGTTCCATATTGTATTAATACTAGCTCTCCCGCGCGGTTTAACCCGCGATAATTTCGAAGTTACCGCGGAATTGTTCCAAAGAAACTTTGCAACCCCTTTTCATTCCCTTAGGGGTTGAGTTATCCAAAATCCTTTCTTTTCGGATGCCTACGTCATACAAAGAACACACCCTCCAAGTTTCAGGTCTCTACGATCAGCGGTTTAGGCTGGGCGTTGATCCATCAGTCATTCAGGACAAAGCATTTTATATGTATA
The DNA here is from genome assembly GCA_907165275.2 of Zygaena filipendulae. Taxonomy (NCBI): domain Eukaryota; kingdom Metazoa; phylum Arthropoda; class Insecta; order Lepidoptera; family Zygaenidae; genus Zygaena; species Zygaena filipendulae. The sequence goes on along the minus strand of OU015677.1, from coordinate 4,076,794 downwards.
GATTGTATTGTTACGCGAACTACTTAACTATACAAAGTTCCATTTCGATACGACAATTAGAAATTTGTTTAAAATTGATTTGTAACATTTTATTACATTGTTTGTTTAGTTAGTTACAATTAAAAATAAAGCTAATAAGCATAATAAATAAAAGCATAATAATAAGCATGTTAAAAATAAATCGATAAAATTATTTGCATAATAAGGTAAATACAATTTTTTACATAATTGAAATCCGGTTTTAAAAATTGCCTGTTTTTTAAATATTTGATATCATATTTGAATGATTGATTTATCATGAAAAAATTACTTGTCCTACGTCACATGTGTTAAAACTCTTTTATGTTTATACTGAGAACACTGTCAATTTGATATTTAAATATTTTTATACACATTCTTTTGTTTGATCATTGTTGTATGTCATTCCTTTTGAAACTATAATATATTTATCTTACCTTTTTCACCTGACTTTTATATTACTCTGCTACCCAAGTAACAAGTGGTTATGGGCCCAGGAAATAACTGATAAGTGGTTATAGGTCTCAAGTAAGTCTTTTAAAAAAGGTTAAGAAAAGTGCAATGGATACTCCATCGACTTCACAGTCGGCACATTCTTCAAAAGATTTTCAGACAGCGCAGAACTCAACAAATATAAGCATATCAAAGCTAAAAGGATCAGCTAACTTCAGCACATGGGCATTTGCCATAGAATGCATGCTCACTGACCTAGAGTTGTGGGAAGTCGTTGTAAAACCCGCTGACCTCTCCAACCCTGATCAAAAACGGAAAGATCAGAAGGCTCGTGCGAAAATATGTTTATCTTGTGAAGAATCCATCTATCCCGTTATAAGGTCAGCAAAAACCGCATTTGAAACATTCAGTTGTTTACGAAAAGCTTATGCTGATGGTGGACTCACAAGGAGGCTTGCACTGATGAAAAAACTCTTAACAAATTCGTTCAAAGGAAAGATTCAACAGTATGTGAATGAGTCACTAGCTATCCAACAAGAACTACAAGGAATTGGAGCACAAGTGGATGATGAATTCTTAGCTATTATAATGCTCACTGGACTTCCAGAAAAATATCATCCCTTAGTTATGGCCATCGAACACTCTAATATGAAGATCACCACGGAAAATGTAGTGACAGCTCTTCTAAAAGAAGAATCACGAGCTGTACAGTCCTCAGCAGATACCAGCAGATCTCCAGATACAGCGCTATGCACCAAGAAACAAACAAAGAAGAAATTTTGTTCCTATTGTAAAAAATTAGGGCATATAGTGAGTGAATGTAGGATTCTAAAAAATAAGAAAAACAAGAATGTTTCGGTTTCGTCAAATGTTTGTACAAATTATACTTCCGAATTTACACTTTCATCTTGTTTCACTAATCGTTCACCCACAGGTTCACAAGATTGGTTTCTTGATTCCGGCGCAAGCTCCCACATGAGTAACAGGAGAGAGTGGTTCGAGTTCTTGTCCCCTCACGTAACTCCTATCACTGTGGCAAATAAGGAGACTTTATTGAGTCATGGTAAGGGCACTGTAAATATAAATATTTCCGACGGTGTAAATAAAATTAGTAATGTATTATATGTTCCTGGTCTCGCTACAAATCTTTTATCTGTAAGTAGTTTAGTTAAGAAAGGATTCGATGTATTGTTTACGCCGAAAGGCGCAACAATATTTCAAAGCGGTGGCTGTCATGTGACAAATCCCGTCATTGCCACAGGGTCGAATCACAACGGTATGTTTAGATTAAATGTAAATAAATTGCATTCCTTGTATACTTCCACCAAAGAGTCTGCACTACTTTGGCATAGACGTCTTGGCCATCTTAATACAAAGAGCATGGATATATTAAAAAATAAATGTATCGGCCTAGACTATATTGGAAGTTACCACGGAACATGTATTCCGTGTCTACAAGGTAAATTTTCAAAGAAACCGTTTAAGAGCTCAAAAAGTAGATCGAGTAAAGTCCTACAACTTATTCATTCGGACTTATGCGGACCTATGAGTACGCACTCGTGGGGCGGAGCCCTATATTTATTAACATTTACCGACGACTACTCTCGTAAAACTTTTGGATATCTTTTGAAAACAAAAGCCGAAGTTTACACAAAGTTTGTCGAATTTAAGCATTTAGTCGAAAATCAAACGGGAGAAAAAATTAAAATTCTCCGTTCAGATAATGGTCGGGAATATGTAAATAGCGACATGATAACGTTTATGAGGGAGAATGGTATAGTGCACCAAACCACGGTGCCGTACACTCCTCAACAAAACGGAGTTTCAGAACGTGTAAATAGAACGATCATTGAAAAAGCAAGATCTATGCTAAAAGACTCGAATTTACCTTTAGCGTACTGGGGAGAAGCGGTAAATACGGCAATTTATTTAAAAAATCGTTCACCCACGCAAGCTTTAAATAACAAGATTCCAGAAGAAGTATGGACCGGCAATAAAATCGACCTTTCTCACTTGCGAATCTTTGGCTGCGAAGCTCACGTCCTCGTACCCAAAGAAAAGCGTTCAAAACTGGAATCCAAAACTAAAGTTTGTATCTTTGTTGGCTATTCTATAGAAAGCAAAGGTTATCGCTTAATAGACCCTAATAATCCTCGGCAGATTATTATTGCTAGAGATGTAGCGTTTATTGAAGATAAAACGCATGAAGAGTCTAATCCAAATTCCTCACATAACGAAGAGTCACCCCAACCACAACCATCTGTAATCTTTGTACCCATTCAAAATGATGAAGAACCAGTTTCACAGCCACAACATCAAGTACAGTCAGACAGTGAAGACACTCAACCCGAGATGTCACCATCTTTAGAACAGCTGACTATACCGGATGAACCTCTTACTCATGAAGTTTCCCCAATTATTTCTGAACCTGAACCCATTGTAGAGACATCAACTGAAAGACGATACCCTCTCCGAGACAGGCGTCCTCCTGAGAGATATCAGGAGAATCTCTACATGACATCAGATCAGGAACCAGAAACTTACAAAGAAGTTACAGAGCATCCGCAAAAAGACAAGTGGCTAGAAGCGATGAAAGCAGAATACAATTCATTGATTCAGCATGGAACCTGGATTCTAGTTGATAGACCATCCGGCAGGAAGACAACAAAATGTAAATGGGTATACAAAATAAAAAAGGACACAAGTGGGAACATTACAAAATACAAAGCCAGACTAGTAGCCAAAGGGTTTACCCAAATAGCTGGAGTAGACTATGGTGAAACTTTTTCACCAGTTGCTAGGCTATCTTCAGTAAGGCTTTTGTTTGCATTTGCTGTGCAATATCGGCTACAAGTACATCACCTTGATGTAGAAACTGCCTTTTTAAACGGTGACCTGGAAGAGGAAATTTATATGGAACAACCAGAAGGTTTTGCTACTGATCCAAAGGGGAAAGTATGCTTACTTAAAAAATCCCTATATGGGCTTAAACAAGCTCCGCGTCAATGGAACAAAAAAGTATGCCAAGCGATGGCTGCTCTGTCGCTGACTCAAGCCGCATCAGAACACTGTCTTTACTATAAAAGAGACGGACCTAATGATTTTATCGTTATCGCAGTGTTCGTCGACGATTTCTTTTTTATGACAACCAATAGTGATTTAAAAGATAATTTTGTAAGCGAACTCAAAAAGACGTTTACAATTAAAGATCTCGGTCCTGTCAAAGACTGCCTCGGTATGAGAGTCGTACAAAGTGAAGGCAGTATAACCCTCGATCAGACAAAATATATCGAAAAATTACTAGACAAGTTCGGTATGAGCGACGCGATCTCGGTCACTACGCCAATGGAACTTGGGTTAAAACTCACTGTTCCGGAAAAGGAAGAAGAAAATCTAGAAGTCCCATATCAGGAGCTTATCGGCTCATTAATGTACATTTCTATATGTACAAGACCTGATATTGCCCACACGGTCTCGTACCTATCTCAGTTCAATGCACATTACGGGGGGGTACACTGGAAGGCCGCTAAGCGAGTCCTTAGATACCTTAAGGGTACGAAGGAACTCAGACTTCACTTCAAACACGGTGACCACTCTTACCCAGTAGGTTACGCTGACGCCGATTATGGAAGCAATCTTGTGGACCGTCGATCATTCACTGGATTCACCTTCCTGATGAGCGGTGCACCTGTGTCGTGGGAAGCTCGCAAACAGCGAACAGTTGCACTTTCCACAACAGAAGCTGAATATATGGCTTTGGCTGAAGCTTGTAAAGAGGCCATATATTTAAAGACGCTCATCAGTGAAGTATTCTCGGTCACTCATCCCATAATCATTCATACCGACAATCAAAGTTCACTCAAACTAGCTCATAATAACACCTATCACGCACGTACTAAACACATTGACATCAAACATCACTTCATTAGAGACTCACTATCACACCACGACATACAAGTCAAATACATACCCACAAATGACATGGTCGCAGACATTTTGACAAAACCCTTGCCGAAACTGAAACATTTTAAATGTACAAATTCTTTAGGTTTAGGCTAGTTCTAGGTTTTGTATGTCTTTAGATCATATTGTATGTATATAGGGTGTGTATAGTTTAGTGATGTGTTTATATGTACAGGATGTTGTTTTTATCATTTCAGTGCTAGTGATAAGTGTATAGTGAATTTTGATACTGTCTTTTTACTTGTATTATAATGTGTATATACAGGGTGTTCTCATTACGGGGGGGTGTTAAAACTCTTTTATGTTTATACTGAGAACACTGTCAATTTGATATTTAAATATTTTTATACACATTCTTTTGTTTGATCATTGTTGTATGTCATTCCTTTTGAAACTATAATATATTTATCTTACCTTTTTCACCTGACTTTTATATTACTCTGCTACCCAAGTAACAAGTACATGTTATGCTACTGTGCTTAAGAAGGCTTACCTTGAAAGATATTTATAATGCTAAGGTTAAAGTGTTAAAAATGTTCTATTGGCTAAAACATAGATACTTACTTACTTAGACAATTATTTTCGCTTGACCAATTTCAAAGATTATAATGGAGGTTGTCTAATTTATGAGTGAAAGTGGACACGTATTCACTTTCTTATTTTCTATGCTATGTTTGGATTAAGTTGCATAATATATCCATCGGGAACCACCTCCTACTAACATCTCCCAAAATAAAGGGTTGAAAATAAATAGTCTTACAAATGAAAATGATACAGACGTTTGGGAATGAATTGCTCTATCCAATTAGGTACCTACTATTTTTTTGTTCTCCTAGTTAGTTTATAAGTACGATCATTAAAAGACAGCCCTGCTGAGTTTCTTGTCAGTTCTTCTCAGTAGAGGACGTATTCCGAAGATTATATGTGATTGTAACAACCATTCCTAAGTAATAAATAGCTTTTGAATTTTTTGAATTTTGAATACGTCATATCAATTTAACAACCAAAAATTTAATTCATTAAAATTTCGACTCACTTAATTTACCTACAAGGACGAAAGTAAGGTATAATAAGAAAAGTTGCCGATCTTATGAAGGTCATAGTTCTATTACAGATATAAGGATAAATTTAGCTTCCCAAGTAAAAAGAAAAATCTAAATTCCAGATACCAGAAATTACCACCTACATACATACAGACAAGCAAACTTAGTACTTAGTTCTTAGTACTTGCCCCCTTATAGATCTACTAGCTGTTCCCCGCGTTAATTTCGGAGATCCCGCGGGAATTCCGGGATAAAAAGAACCCTATCTCCTTTTCTGTACCGCTCACAACGTGTAACTACCTAATAGGATGCAATAAATTCCATTTCACCCGCGTTGATTTCAGAATTATTATATTATTGTAATGTTTCATAATATATCTACATTCAGTAGTTTTTGCACGAATGAGTTATAAACATCAATACATCCATACAACCATACATATTAAGTATAAACTTTCGCATTTATATAATAAATTACCTATTAATAAGGACTTTATCGTGGTCTACGTCACTACCAAGTTCTGGGATGACCCATAGCGCGGTAAAAACAAAATTTTATGTTTCGTCGAAATGAAGCGTGATAAGTTTTTCTGTTTAAATACATATATAGTTACAGTGTTTTCCAATGCTTATCTAAGTTCAACTGGTTCAACTAAGTACAGTAATATCAATAAACGGAAATGATGTTCCGATACTACACTGTACTACCTACTAGCTGTTCCCCGCGGATTCGACCGCGTTAATTTCGGAGGTCCCGCGGGAATTCCGGGATAAAAGTAGTAAAAGGACCCTATGTCCTTTTCTGTATATGCAAAATTTAATGATGATCAGTGCAGTGGTTAAAGCATGAAAGCGAAACAAACAAACTCACATTCGCACTGGGTTCTGGTTCACTATAACCATTACAATGCGCCCATAAAGTTACGAGCCCGAAGAAATTACACGTCAAAAAAGCACAGGCCACGTACCTTTTAATACAACAATAGATATGTTGACGACTTTTGAAAATCAAAATTCTAATTAGTCCGTCAGATAGAACATAAAAAAACAACACACACGTATTTTTTGATTTTTCAAATAAATGAAAATATACAGAGATAAAGCGTATTAAAGTTTAGGGTGGGGGCTCATGACGTCACTAACCGCTATAAGCCGCCAATCAAACAGCACCGGTTAGTGATGTCACGCGAAATTTCAACTCAATGTCGCCGTTATTTTTTGATTTCGTAAAAAAATAAAAAATACGTGTCCAATATTTTTTATTATTCCACAAGACGGACTAAAAAAGATTAAACCAACATGCCCATTGTGATTTAGAGCATTTCCGATTGTGTTACAGGGCGCACGCATTGTGGGCAGGAATGTTGATGGTCATAGTGAATCAGAGCCAGAATTAAAAATGGCTTATTTTTGGTTTAACCGTTTTGGGAAAGGCAAAAGTATCCACATAATAATATATCCTTATAGCAAAATCATTTGTTTTTTTCTGTTTTTGAAGTTATTTTCATTGAAATGTAATTTTGCCATCTTTAAAGTGAAAAGTTACGATACCAATAAAAATAATTGAAAATCTAAATGGATGCAGATAAGCAATAACATGTTAACCCACAATATTAAGTTATTGTTCAAAGCGCTTTATTCAGAGTTATAGAACGTTTTTTAATTATGTGTTTCCCTTATTACATTGTTTAAATACCAAAAAAATGTTAAACTTAAAAAAATGCTGAAACAAAATGACGCTACGATTTTAAAATACGATTTACTCAAAATTTCTCCAATGTGGGTTAACACACTATTGCTTATCAATGTCCAAATATCGGATTTGGAGGAACAGTAGGCGCCTAATTTTGTTACTATTTCTATGTGTCACAATATGTAATCGAAACCTACTAAATAGCCTTCACCGGTGGACATTCACGAGCATGACATCACAAGACAGGCTCACAATATTATTATTTACCCACGGATCGACGTGGGCGGGCGATATGATCTACTGCTATGTATGTTTTTTTTTTTTATTTATCACGGCATTGGCTACTAAGCCATATTATGTTCCACTGTTCACATCCAATTGTCAACACTATGTCATTTCCTCGCAAAATCGCCTCATCCGTATTGCGCAGTACGTGAGTCAAAGACCTTCTCAAAAATAATTATCCCTTATTTGCATAGCTCTGTGATAGCTCGTGTCAGTAAGCTTTCCTATAGGATAAACCACAGAATAGAAAATAATAGATAGACGGGGCATCAACTAAGTTTAGTATGAAAACAGATGGAAACCAGTGTCGCCGGGTGATTTTCGCACACAAAACTATTCATCACGCACTAATTCATTAACGTAAAGAAATGAATTAAACGCTTTATGGTTATGTTTATAAGTACTTAGTCACTGTTTTCAAAATCCACAGTTTTGGGAATATTGTGGTAAATATATTTGCGATGGCAGCAAAAGAAGTTCCTTTGGAACCGTGGCGTGCCTGCCCAGCCTATATGTCCTTTCTAGTCAATTTATTTGCTCTGTGGAATAAATTAAACGGTAAACAAAATGTCTATGTTTGGAAAGTCCGACTTAAGAATTATCCATTTTGTTTGAATTAGGAATTGACAAAAATAGAAAAAGGTCAGTTCGACTCGTTCAAGTAACGTAGTAGATATTACTTCCATGGTTCAATTTTAAATTAGCCAATCAAAGACATCCTAAACGGGCGGGAAAAAGTTCTGTGAAACGTGACAGTTGTACTAAATAATGAATTAGCACGTCTACTTTTTCAACACGTCGCATCGGAGCCCTAATAATAGTTTACGACGTAATCATTTTACTTTCTCTAATTGTTTTGTAAGACTTTCGCTCGGGTTCAGTTTTCTAATGACTGGAGCTAAGTTGGTGAAGGTTTTGCGGTTAGATTATTAACATCGTCGGGTTTCTTGGTTTTTCTTAATTGGAAAACGAGGCTATGGCTTGCTTGTTATTCAGCCTTTATGATTCTTGTCGTGTCTGTGTGTATAATTTCTGCTTTATAATTGTTGGTTTGGATTGTTGAAGAATCAACGAGTAATAATGCTATTATAAACTAAGCATATCTACTAGGGGGCCTTCCACCACATAAGCAAGATCATTAACTACTCCAATTTTTGTGAATCCTAGAACTTTATATCGACAAATATTTCAAGTAATATCTAAGACTAAATGGCGACTTGTAAAGAATGCTTCTGGAGCTACATAAGACCTGCTTTACGTACCCAGTACCAGTGCAAAAAGTTTAAATATGGGTACTTATTTTATTAAGTATATCTTTCTTGTCTGTATCAATATTGCCTATAGGCTATATTTCTATGTCTGATGGTTACTATTACAAATATTTTTAGTACCAAACAATTCTCATGCGTTTGTTAGTTTTCTCTAAACCACACTGAGTATATTGTAAGACAAAGTAACTAACTAAATATAATGTCAAAGCTCTGCAAATAGCATCTCGTCTAGAAGCAGATAACGGTAAGCGCATGCCATGGTAGATCATTGCGAATTGAGCGAAAGAGAAGCGTATTTATCGGTTACACGTGTCGAAAGGAGATGGAAAACTGTGTCGCAACTCGCAACCGGGCAAAGGTTCACTTCACTGAAATTGAATAATACAAAAATTTTAAAATATCCTACGGTTATTCAAAGTCGCTTGCTAATTTAATGGCTGTAATATAGGTACAGCATATTTCGTAAAAAATCTAGTTATCAGAAAAACAAAAAACAATATAAAATGAAGCTATACCAACCCATATTTTGTATCTTTTTCTTTTTAACAACTTCGTACTATTTTCGTGTCTAATAAAAGTACGACGCTACATTATGTTTCAATCTCAACGGATTTATAGAAGTTATGCCTTATTGCATATCGTAGTAATTAACGCCTTGTATAATGTTAAAGCAATAGCTGACATGTTAATAATATATTATTTTACTGCAAATAAGCAAACATTTCTATAGGCATAATATAGCTTGTAACAAAGAGAATATAACCACTACGTTTTAGCTTGTAATTGAACATTTGGCTAGTCTTCCTTTTCTTGTAAAGTATTTTACACGAAGCCAGTAACGCTGGCGCCTTCTGAAGTAAGTTATCACTATTATAGAAATTCAAACCAGTAGTCCAACGTCCTAGGGTGGGCACTAGACCATCCTGGGGTGGGCACGGCCCACCCGGCTCCCCCCTATATACGCCTATGTGTGTATCTGTTTTGTTTAAGTGTATAATGGGGATGTGGACTACTTTTGAAAATTAAAATTCTAATTAGTCCGTCAGTTAGAAAATAAAAAAACAATAGACACGTATTTTTTGCTTTTTCAAATAAATTAATATATACAGAGATAAAGCGCATTAAAGTTTAGGGTGAGGGGGTCGTGACGTCACTAACCGCTAAAACCGCCATACAAACTGTCAGAATAGTGACGTCACGCGAAATTTCAACTCAATATATCGCCGTTATTTTTTATTACGAAAAAAAAGAAAAAATACGTGTCCAATATTTTTTAATAATCTACAAGACGGACTAAAAATAAAAAAATAGTCAACATGCCTATTATAGCTGTATGTTTTCCTGAATAAATAAATAAATAAATAAATTATTCCGAGGAAATTTTGACACAATATGTAGAATCTATACATGTGACAATTATTCACTGACAGCTGAAAGTTACTGTCAGCTCGCTAAAGAGTAAAGACGACCCGATTGGCGTAGTAGGTTACCATGCCTGCCCACTAATCAAGAGGTTCCGGGTTCGATTCCCGGTGACGGTGCACTTTGTGTGATGAACACAGGGTTCCACTTTCCAGTCTCGGTGTGTTTATATATCTATAGTATATGTATGTAATTCTATGCAATATACACGTTTGCTTGATTTCCACGACACAAGCTAATAATAGCTTACTGTGGGATCAAGTAGATCTGTGTGTTGTGGTGTGGATTATTATTATTATTACTATCAAGAGTTACTGTCAGACGTCAGTACTTGAATCAGTTCATTTGTATGGAGTGTCACCGGGCTGGTAGTAAAATTCTGTATTCTTTGGTTATTATTGCGTCACAATAAGAAAAAAATGAATGGAGCGGCCGCGGCGGCGCGGCGTTATACAAAACTAATAAAACAAACATGGCCAAGCTACACATTGCTCAGCCATGTGGATCGCAGTTTGATCTTTTTAAATTTTTATCATAGTTGTTTACTCGATATACATTATATTAGGCCGAGTCAAGCCAAACTTTAATACTAGAATGGGGAGAGTGGCCTCATAGGGACGGGTCTAAAGCCAAAAAAGAATGTGTAGGCTTGGTTTTGGCCCTTAAAACCAAGATGGTTCGTGGGACCCTGGGTGCTGGGTGAAGGGATGCTTTTTTTTAGAAGTTTTTATAAATGGTTTCAACTTTTCGTTCTCCTTTTAAATGAAGTTAATTTCTTTAAAATTAAAGAAAAATGAGCAGAATTGCAAAGAGGAAAATATTTGCCGTAAAAGAGGCTCATAAAAGGACAACCGTCTCTTTAATAGTTATTTTAAACTACCTATGTCGAAATTTTATTCCTTATAATTTCGACTTTATATCCATTACTTCTACGGTTAAAATTTCAATGTACAAAATTTCGATATAAGATTGAAATAACACGATTCAAACCATCAGTATAAAAATCAACTGTTATGATATTTAATGCGAATAGATATCGAGGAAGATGTGTTAAACTCGGGCAAATACCTATACTAGATAATTTTTGACGATAATTCTGCAGCTTTCGAACTTAATTAATATCAAAAAGTTTAAACAAACTGCCACGTTTGGCAATTTTGAATTTATTTCGAACATTTAACGTAACAAACATACACTTCAATGTTATATATGTTATATAATATAAAACTAAACTTAACCTAATCTAAAATAAAGTTAAAATATATTATAAAAGAGTCCCTTTAGGCAAGGTTCCGAAGATACTGGCAGCGTTCCCCCTTTGAATAGCTAGGCTAATTCTTTGTCCGAGGTAGCTGCCAGCTCTTCGGTCTCCTGTGATGTCGACTAACCTTTTTGCTATTTCCTTAAAAAGCCTTAAAAAGCTAGGACCCCACGGACCAAGGGTCTCGAGAATAAATTTTTTTAATAATTTTGAATTTTAATTTAATATTTAGGTATCTATTTTAAAATACTGTAGATTTATCATACAATTTTAAAGTGTTAGAATTTATTCTAATACTGTGTAAATAATATATACTAAAAATTTCAACTTATAACTAGATAAACATATGAATACAAGCATACAATTATACCGCGTACGTAATACATATTGAACGACAGGCTTTTCATACAACAGAAATAGTTTGTTTTAGTAGCAAAAACTCATCAGGAGACAAATGCCTTGTTACGAATTCGAAAATGGGAGTTTTCTATGATTTTTTTTTTTAGGTATAGGTAGGTACCTACATAAAATATTATCCTTAGTCTTTTAAAAAAATTGATTTTTGACCTGGTGATCAAGTGGTAACCAAACTAACCATACCCGTAAGACCACAAGTTATTGTGTTTTATGAAAAACTTACAATATTTTTTACGAGTGACGCATTTGTCCTTAGGATTTTTCCCTTGGCCTTGCCCAGAGAAGTTTATTTATTTATTTAGTTTAGTTAGTATTTATTTAGTTTTACTAACGCTCTGCTTTCAACTAGCCGTTCTCCGCGGTTTCACCTGCGTCAATTTCTGAATTTCCGTAGGAATTCCGAGACAAAAAGTACCTACTCTATGTCCCTCTCTGTACCCCTGCCAACGTATATGCAAAATTTCATGATGATCGGTTGAGCCGTCGAGGCTTGATAGCGTAACAAACAAACAAACATAAAACAAATAAACAAACTCACTCTCGCATTAAAGTAAGGTTAATATACCTAGTGACTAGTAGTTTATACCGTGCCGTTACATTGTAAAGATTTCCAAATCTTTATAATGCAAAACGGCACTATAAAAAAAAACTCGCAAGTTTTAGTCGCCTTCCCGCGGTGGTCTTAAAAGAAAGAGCTACTAGGATAGGTACTTTATTACAAATGCGCTGCAGAAAAGTTCTAAGGACTTTGACCTCTTTTTTGAAGACTTCCGTGTTTTTTTTTTTTTTTAAATTCTGCGATTGCCGCGGCCGTGTAGTCGTTTTAAACTACTTTCTAGCGCGTTGAATTTTCTACTTTTTAATATCAACAGTTGATAAATTACTTTTCGACCAATGCCTTTCTTTCGATCGAGATTTTAAAATATCAAGACTAACATTTTCAAATAAGTTTTTATAGGCCATAATAATGAAATACAGCTTACATTATAGAAAGACTACTTCGATATTATTGTACCTACAACAGTTTAGTTTTATAAATACATACTTAATTGGATTTGAAGTGTTCTCATGCTAACTTAGCGACCGCAAGCGACAGCAGGCGAATGAGTCATTGACTGCACACTTCTTGTACAACCCTAAATTGACGACAAGAGAAAGCGTTACAAACATTCGAACGTAGCAAAACAATAAAAACTCTTTGAACGAACTCACCTGGCTGAATAGACGACACTCTTTTTACACTGAACAATCGACGAAACAACAAAAAAAAATGCACTTTTTGTCTCTAAAAACGAACTAGAGGCAAAGGTTTACTGGGTTTAACACAAACAGAACTGACAGCCAATCTCGCTCACAGTTGCGCATACCTGCAAATGAAAATCCAATATTAAAACATTTTATGTAACTAACTGTCTTTTGCCACTTCCTGCAAGACCTTCTTTACATTTATATTCATTACTGTTCTAAACCACTCACAATTTAAGTGTTCGTCGACATACGCTTGCTTGTAACGCGAATTTTTTTATGTTTCCTCTTTGTTTGTTGAATAAAATGCTCTTTGACAACGACTCGACAACAGTCGTGCGTTCGCGGCGGTACTCCGCTACAACTGGTTAGCAACTTGACTGGTTCGGTGTGACCAGGTTTTTAGAAGAGGCTCTATAACCAAACAATAAATTACCGTTACAACGAACCACAGCTCTCTCAACCGCACCTTATTTCTATGGCGATACCGTCCGAATTACAATAGCGTTCAACATCGCTTGTCGCTAACGTAACTTTGCTTTAAAACACTTTGCTATTTATCAATACAAGGAAAGAAATTGTAATTGAATGCGTTTCGCTATTAAAAAATTGTGATTTCAAAAGTTTCAATGTTGTATTTTAACTATTTAAAGGCTTAATTGTCACAGACAACGCAAAGCGCGTTGTGAAAGGATTAATATCATAGTTTTTAACACGTGGCAATAAGGATTGAATTCCCTTGATTGATAGTCTAGAACTCTAGATCCTCTAGCCCTCTATTGCCAACATAAGTACCTAGACATTCGGATAACGCATTAAGTTTAAACTTTTTTACAGGTTGAGATGACAATGATGAGATTGAAACTTGAAAGTCTGGTTTTTTTTATGTCATAAGGGGCAAACGGGCAAGTGGTACACCTGATGGTAAGTGATTACCGCCGCCCAAGGACATTTGCAACACCAGAAGGCATGCAGGTGCGTTGCTGACCTGGAATGGGGATAGGGACTGGCTTTCAAGTGAGGCTGCCGGAACACGCCGTTAGGTGCTTGGCGACAGATTTGCAACTTGAAGGTGGTAGCTAGCCAGCCGGGCACTAGAGAGCGACCTACCACCATGCTATGGTTTCCTCACGATGTTTTCCTTCACCGACAGCTCACGCTCATTGTTAGGGTTTGAACCTACGCCTTACGGCGTTTGATCCGAACGCTCTAACCACTGAGCTATCATCGCTGTGAAAGATGCTGTTGAAGATCGTCGGGCAGGAGCACAGGATGAGCGAACGTCATGGAGATCCTTGGGGAGGCCTCGATCCAGCAGTTGCCCGTCAGCTGATATGATGATGATGATAACTGAATAAATAAAACTAAATATCTACATCATTTTACTATCCTATATGAAAGGTTAGCTGAACCGCTGAACCTAATAATTGCATTTCATCATGAACAAAGACCCGATAGCAATCTTTAAATAATACTAGCTGTTCCCCGCGGTTTCACCCGCGTTAATTTCGGAGATCCCGCGGGCATCTCGAGATGAAAGTACTTAGGACCCTATATGTTTTTCTGTACCTACCTACCCTTAACAACGTGTAGGTTATGCAAAATTTAATGTAATTTCTTCCGTGTTAATTTCGACGTTCCCATATGAATTTCGGGATAAAAAGTAGTCTATGTCCTTCTCTGTAGGTACTCCTGACAACGTGCATGCAATATTTTGTGGTGATCGGTTAAGCGGTTAAGCCGTGAATTCGTTAGAAACAAACAAACAAACAAACTCATTTTCACATTTATAATATTAGTAAGAATTCAATAATGTAAGTTACTAATAATATTTTAGGGTCGCAATATCTATACTATAATAAAAGAGTAGAATTCGCGATTCTGTAGGTACATTGAATATTTTTAGCTAAAATTGAGAGGGGTGATAAAAGAAGAGTAACCAAGCCCAAAAACAAAGTTTTAATTACTCTTTTCTGTCTGTCTGTCTGTTCACGACCGCATCTAATAAACCGATTGTCATGCGGTTTTCACAGGTAGATTAAGCTTAGCCTGGAGCTACAACAGCTTTGTTTCATTGAAATCGGATGTCGGGAAAAAAGTTGTTGTATATAAACCTTTCATGCGGGTGAAACCGCGGGGCGCAGCTAGTCCTTCATATAAATAAAGGTGCCTCATACGGAAGTCTTAATTATCTAATATAAATTTGAAATATCAACTTTTCTTTGAGACACATTATAATATAATTGGTTTAATATCCAAACAATCAATAAAATAAAACTAAAGTAGACGAAAGCCCTTACACCAATACACCTTCAAGGTTTTTGGTATTGTGGTTTATGTATATATGTTACCCTAGTTTATCTATTTAGATTTTTTTAACTCATACAAAAGTTATTTAATTTTTTTTTCACTGTGCGCCTGCACCCGTGACGCCACACGCGGCTCCAGCGGAAGACCAGCGTCGCGCGTCGGGCCTCCAACGGTTCCCGGCGTATGCTGAGCTGGTTGCCTTTTTGTTGCGACAGTTTGTGCTGCTTTTTGTTAACCCATTTCATTTCATTTCATTTCATTTCATTTCATTTCATTTCAATTCAATTCATTTCATTTCATTTCATTTCATTTCATTTCATTTCATTTCATTTCATTTCATTTCATTTCATTTCATTTCATTTCATTTCATTTCATTTCATTTCATTTCATTTCATTTCATTTCATTTCATTTCATTTCATTTCATTTCATTTCATTTCATTTCATTTCATTTCATTTCATTTCATTTCATTTCATTTCATTTCATTTCATTTCATTCATGGGAATTAGTTCACGTCGGTCGGTTAAAACCATAGTTGGACAGTTTTTTAGATTTTCATGTGGGAGTGAATGTTGAAGGTGTATTGAAACAAGCTGGGTGGCAGCTTTAAGCTAGGTGGCTAGGTGGTGGACCCAGCTTTAAGCTAGGCGGCAGCTAAGGGCCTATGCATACGACGGCGCGCTCGACGGCGCGCTTTTATCCTACAAAAGTCTACAGGCTGCGTCTGACTCGCGTTCGTGTCGCGTCTGTATCGCTACAAACGCGCGTCGACGGCGCGTTTAAAAACGTGGTGTACATAGGCCCTAAAACGTAGTGGTTATATTCTCTTTGGTGGCAGCTTACAAAATCGTCTTACAGACTCCATGACCTCTCTATAGAGCTTTTGCCTTAATTTGGAAAAACAAAACTATCTAAGTCAGTTAGACATAACGCTTCTTGACGGATATATTATTTGGATTTCTTAGTTTTTTTTAATTTATATCGTATTTTAGTTTGTGATGAATCATTGGTACGTTTTATCTTTGCTATTTGCGTGAGATTTACCAACTCATGTAGGTCGCTAGGTCTTAACTAAGTCGTGGGAAGGCATTATGTAAATAATCGCCTGAGAAAAAAATAAACTTGACTTTTCTTGGTGATCCGAGTGCCTTAGCTGGTCTGTTTACTACTTCGGGAGACAGCCTTGATCTCATGGTTCGGAAGAATGAAGTAGATAATCATTAATTAGCAAGTAAAAAATCTTAAGTCTGTAACTTTATAGAATACAGTTAATTCCACGAGGTCAGGACAGTATGGTATGGTTTCTGTACTTCTGTTGGAACAGAAACGGAAAACCATTCAGAACCAGGATGATTTTGGCAATGGTAATCGTATATTGTAACGCCAGCAGTTTCACCCGCGTCAATTTCGGAATTCCCTCCAGAACTCTTTCAATTGGGATCCCTCTATCCTGTTCGTATTTATCATGAAAAATTTTCTTTCAGCTGCTCGCGATGCAACTTCACAGCGCAATTTGAGAGTGCTCTCACGATGCACCGGCAATTGTTTCACGACACAAGTGAACCAGCCTGCCTCGATATGAAAATCTCCACAATATTCAAGGTAGGTATACTATTTGCATAATCAGAATCTTTGGATCAGGCCCTGACTGGCTCTTTCGGGGGATTTTGGCTAGAGACTGAGCACCTCTTAGCCTTATCAAGAACACGCTTGTTCCTTGTGGCTCTAATATGAACTGCCTTTTGAGACCCCTCGGGATTTCTTCAGGTTCAACGGCGGGCCTCAGCGATCGCTAACCAGCCTATCTAAA
Source organism: Zygaena filipendulae (assembly GCA_907165275.2). NCBI lineage: Eukaryota > Metazoa > Arthropoda > Insecta > Lepidoptera > Zygaenidae > Zygaena > Zygaena filipendulae. The sequence continues at coordinate 4,059,604 of OU015677.1, read as the reverse complement.
TAGTTTAGAGGTGCTAAGTATATTCACGCACTTACAAAATTAATAAATGCAAGCGTTATGGGCACCTTTTCAGCGGGGACTACAGGCTCTTTTGTAGATTTGGGACCTTGTTCGGAACTGCGACTAGGTATATTAGTAAAGATTAATAAATTTCAGGACAAATGTAACACACTGCCTCGCGCTGCAACAGAATGTTCACACGTTGAGTTGAAGAACAATAAAAATAAACAGTGTGAGTAATCGTAAAATATTTCCAATGTGAAAAATTTCAAGAATAGCGCGCGCCATTTTAAGTCTCCAGCGGGGGGAACTGAAGGAGAGGAAAACAGGGAGATATTATTTTTCTATTAATATTATAAAATGAGTTAAAAGTGAGCTTGTTTATTTGTTTCTTACGCTTTCACGCATTAACTACTCAAGCGATCGAGATAAAAATTTGCATATTCGTCAGGGGTACAGAAATGGACATGGGATAATTTTTAACCCCAAATTCCCGGGGGATTTCGAAATTTATGGGTGAAACGCTACTAAGAAAACTTTTGAGCATTTATGATTCGGTTAGGACAAAACTCACTCAGTATGTTTGTCACTCGCACAGTATTAGGGCACACATCGTCAGCGACGAAGATTTTTAACAAGCTGCGCGCGCGCATCAGCCGCAGCAAGTTGCTGTTCTCACACCCAGAGGAAACCACCGACAGCTTGGCAAATGCAAGTATTAGAAGTAGATCCTTGGTCTTTCGTCTGCAGACGAAAGGATTGGCGCAGTATAGGTCACCATCCATTTCTACAGGCTAATAGAAAGGTTCCGAACTCGATTACCACTGGTGTGCCACTGGGCACTTTGTGTGAAGAACACCGGATCCACTTTGCAGTCTGATCGTGTTTATATATTTGTATAATATTTATGTAGGTACTAATCTTCTATTAATAATATGTAGTAAATACCACGTTTGCTTGGTTTCCACAATACAAGATTTTGATGAAAAAATATTGTTGTTAGCTTAAAAAAAATTGTGGCTTTCCGCAACAGTGCAACATGCCGAATTATACAAATAAGTAATTCTGCTTCACTGATAACGTGGTTTTTAAATTGACGAATCATACAAATTAACTGACTAACGACGTCGTTTGCCAACTGATGAATATGAATAAAAATTGCCTGGCATATATATGAATATCTTTCAGGACTTTGCAGTAACAAGTGAGTGCACATCTAAGGATCTCAATGTGGACACTCTTCACTCCACCGAGAATACAAGCAAGCAGTTTTTTAGCGCTTCGCTCGTAAGAGAACCAGCAAAGGAGACTTACGGATGCCACATGTGCAACTTTGATGCAGACAGGTTTCAGAATAATTCTAACTTATATTATAAATACGTATGTGAATTTCTTCGTTTGTTTGTTACGCTTTCACGCCTTTACTATTCAACCGATCATCATGAAATTTTGCATATACGTTATTAGGGATACAGGGAAGGATATTGGGTGCTTTCATCCCGGAATTTATACGGGAATTCTGTTTTTAACGCGAGTGGAACCACGGGGCTAATGTTATAACAGGGCTAAGGAACATTTCCACATACCCATCTAGCACCATCGGGTCCCTAAACCAGGCGCAGACCTACGTCCCCCTGACGATTAAAGTAGGTAAGTAGGTACTTTAATCAGACCTTGAAAAATCTCTGACCTGGTAGGTATATTCAAAAATTTCATGGTGCATCCAATATTGCCTCTCTCAACCAAATCTTAGATCCGCGCCTGCCCTAAACTAAGCAGTTTCAACCGTAGGGTAGAAGTGGAGAAGCGTAGGGCGTTTTTCCACTACACCATTCCTTGTAGGTATGAATGTCGAGTTTCCTCGGGAACGCTTTGTTGAATAAGGATAAAAAGTAGTCTCTATGTAACAGACGAAAGGATTAGCGCAGTATAGGTCGCCATTTCTACAGGCTAATAAAAAAGTGCCGAACTCGATTACCACTGGTGTGCCACTGGGCACTTGTTGTGAAGAACACCGGATCCACTTTGCAGTCTGATCGTGTTTATATATTTTTCATTACTCATACTTGGAAAGTAGGTCTGAAGTTGCCTGAGAAGCGGGTTGAAAGTAACACTTTTCAGCCCTAGGGAGAATCGCTTTCAACTGACAGCTGGATACTGCAGAAATTCAAGTGTTTTTTTTTCATGTCATAGGGGGCATACTTACTGGCTAGTAGCACACCTAATGGTTGATTTATGTAAAATAAAATTCACTCATTTTTTTTGTTTAGCTAATTCCTATTTTTATTTTGACTTTCCTTGCATTCGTAATGAAAAGCCCAGTGTTATCCTCGGGAGAAAGACTTATTTAGTCCCTCGATCTATTGTATCTATTGTATTTGTTTAATAGATCTGCATGATATGCGCCCGGACAGACATTTTGAAAGTAGGTAACTGACGATTTGGCTTCCTTTACAATAAAATCTAGTGCAAAAAAAATTGTTAAGAAACTTCTTACATTATTGCTGTTTAGTAACCTTACTACATATTCCGTAATTTACAGAATAACAGTCCTCGATCGCCATTTGTTGAACGACCACAAAATTGGCCTCGACAATCTTCTTAAGCTGGTGCTAGCAAAAACCAAAGACGGCCTCTCCGATGAACCGCCGAAAGAAATTCACGGCATCAGACAACCGTATTACAGATTACCCGACGAAATTATCGAAGAAGGAGAGTTTATAATAGAAACTGTTACACCAAAAATTAAAATATTAAAACACGCTTCGACGAACACTGAACAATACGAGCTAACTTTCAAAGACAATTGCAAGATGATCAGTAAAGAATTGGAGGAATTGAGCAAATGCCAAATAGAGAAATGCAATAAGAACGAACTGATAGAAAAGATGAACTTGCTGAAAGATTGCATGTGCAAATACGTGGACTCGTCAAGAGCTATAAAGAATGTGCTGGCCAAAGAGTTGCAATCTAAGCATACAGCTCGCGATGGGCGTTTGAGAGATGATTCTTTCGTCAGTTTAGGACTGGGGGAGTAAGTTTAACTGATATACAACTCTGTTTTTAATTACTTGGGCGTTATATAAACTAGTAATAAGTTGAAATTGTTGAAAAAAAAAATTATCTGTGTGTTGTGAGGTAATAGATAGAATACTTGATCCCACATAGTTTGTGTCGGGGAAACCAAGCAAACGTGATATACCACATATTATATTATATTAGTTCACAAATTTCACCCTCACCGGGAATCGATTCCGAACCCTCTGGATCAGCAGGTAGGCATGTCAACCTACTGCGCTAGTTCAATCGTAAATTTAAATGGAGGTTTTCCTTATTTTAAAGCCTAGGCACACCTCGGGACTGGGAGAGGGCTCACAGCGAAGAAATGGAGCGCAGCAGATTCAAATACAATGAGAAGTGTAACAGGTGAGATGGTGTGACTTTTAAACCAGTTGTAGTAAGTATCACATGCATAGTATTTGGATCTTCTTGACCGTAGCAAGAATTCTGAAATCTCAATAGTAACAAAACAACCCTGTACCCTAACATCATCATCATACAGAGTTCAACGCTTTCTGGTACCAAACTAAACAGAGTTGGTACTATGGGACCAGCCAATATGGTTACCTGGCTAACAACTTTGGGTACCTGACTGTAAACAACAGGTACCTAAAGTTACAAAAGCAAAGAACAACGGCGCTGTCAATGTGTACCGAAAAGGAGCTTCATTCACCATACCAAAGAAACAAAGATATAAACAGCAGGGCAATTATGTAACTTTTGTTGCTATCATAATTCAGTTTCAATCAGAAAAATACCGGTTTTTTGACAAATTAATCATTTTTAGACAACTAAAAATTTTGAAGATGTTGATTTTGGTTGATTGCTAGAAATTGTAGGTCTCAAAACGTGCATAATTATTGTAATCGCAAAACCACAATTTTTCTGATTGTAACCAAAAATCTATAGAAAAAACAGTTACATAATAGCCCCTCTGGTGCATTTAAGCTATTCAGGCGTTCTGCGTCAGTTCTATTAATATGTTGTATTTATCTTTGTTTACAGGGGGGACAAATCCAAAACATTATCGGAAAGCTTTTATTTCTAATAACCAAAAGAACGATTGATAAAATGTATTAAGATAATATTTCTAACAATAAAGATTATATTTTGAGTAAGTTCGAGTCTTATTGTGGACTAGCTGTCCCCCGCGGTTCCAGCCGCGGTAATTTCGAAGTTCCCGTGGGAATTTTATTAAAAAAGTTGGTACTCTATGTCACTCAGCACTCCCCTAGCTTCCTACAAGTGAAAGAATTTTCAAAATCGGTTCTGTAGATCCAGAGATTACAACCTCGCAAACTCACAATTGACAAACTTTACCTCTTTATAATATTATTATATATAGATAATATAAATGAGGAGGAAATAGTAATACTCAAAGATAATAATATTATATAATCACTACGTTCTAGTCTATACTCGTCTCTAAAATGTATGTTAAAAAATCTGTAGAATTGTCTATTCTACATTGGAAATTAAAACTATATGTAAACACAAATAGTTCAGCTATATTTAGAATATAAAAAAGCGTTAAAAATATGTAATAAAATATAAAAATACAAAGATAAATAAGTAATAATATAAAAATCAATGATATTAGAATGACATTGATAGAAATGTTATTTACTGCTACAACTATCCTCAAAATTACTATCCACAAAACAGTGTCTGCGACACGTCTCTCTTTTTGCATGGTAACCGTCGTTAACCGAAGCTCCTGTTTGATGTTGACGAAAGGTTTTATGATGGCCACACAACATATATACTCCTTCATCACATCGATCTTCCTCGCATTTCTTGTGGTGATGACAAAATTCATGTTTTGTGCAATCTCCACTGGACAATGCATCGTTATCATTAAGGAAATTGTTCATATGTTTTTCATTTTCCGCAAAGTTTTCATCAGATGATGGAATTCTTCGCTTTTGATATTCGTCTGGTTTAGTATTTACTACTGGTAACACTCTGGGTCCATTTCGAACCATCGGTCTGTTAGACTCGTTCCCTTTTAGATCTTTCTTCTTCACGGTCGCAAACATTCTATTGACTTCATCTACTGCATTTTTAAGTTTAGTTTTTTCTTTGAAAGAGTTTTTCAGTTCATCTAATTTCATTTGTGGTATAGAAGATGATTTATGTTTGATTAACTCTATGGAGGCTTGAGATTTGTTCACGATATACGGCTGCGATGAATTAACTACTGTAAACATCCCATTCATATCTTTTCTATCGTCTGTTTCTATTGAATAATGAAACAGTTTGCTCTTCTTTAGATTGTGCTTCAATCTTTTAACCCTCATATCATCAGTATCAACACATGCATCTTTACATATGATTGTTTTACAATTTTTAGGAACATCGATATGTTTTTTGCTTTGAAATACCGTTAATACTTCTTGCAAAAGATTCAAACCTTGGCTGATATCCTTTTGTGAAGTCTGTGCCGTTTTTGACGTAATCTCGTCAACACATTCACATTTTCTCTCTTTTATTTCACCTAGCTTCTTCTCATTTACGTTTTTACAAATATTGCAGTTCATCTGGCATAACGGGCATGACTTAGTCTTTCCTTTATCATTTTTCATATCACTATCACATACTGGCTTTGTGTTAAGGCATATAGAACATATAAATTTAGCATTTGGTTTTCTAGAAGTATTTCTGTTGATAAGTTTACTGTCATTCATGTTTTTCCTTTCGTTTTTATCTTTCTACTTTCCTGTTCACTATTATATTTTTTGTTGTTACTTTCTCTGATAGGCCAAGTAGGTACACAGACTACACAACCACGAGTCTTGAAAATAATTAACTAAAAGAGTGTATAATATATTAAAATACACTAATATTCAACGAATCTTGGAAATATCCTGGAAATACGGACATGATATAATGAGAACTTTACTTGTATTTATTAGAGATTCATTAATAGTTCACGGAATTTATCGAAAGGATTTTATTTAGTCTGTCGTAATTTGTGGTATTAAAAGCTTATTTGCAAAATTCGTTTTGGCGATTTCAACAAACTATCACAAAGAAGTAAAGTCAAAATAGCCGTTTTTTTACTATTTATGGAGTCTTAAAGCAACATCAAAGAGAAGCAATGATCATTGAAGACAAAGATAATAATTAGATCACTACGTTTATTAAAGAGAATGCATCACTTGGACAATATTATATTGATTATATTATAAACTATTATTAGCTATATTCTTCTTCTCTTTGGATAAAACACAAATTTTTGACCTACAGCTCAGAAGAATATGCTTAGTTATACTTCTGAGACCTACAGCAGTGGTGGGCAAACTTTCTTCGTGAAGGGCCAGAAAGTTTATGAAATTTCGAAGGAGGGCCATAATTTAACATCCTAATGTATACCATATTCAGCAAATAAATTAATTATAATTATAGAGAAAATGCATTTTGTTTTGAAATCTTTTAATCATATTATAAAGTATAAACATTAAACACAAAATTTCATAATACTATACATTTCGAAGGATTGCCGGGTTGTTGACCGGTGGAGGTCGTAGCGAGTGGACGCCTGTCGCGTTATATCTTGGGGAATCGTGTTTTATCTTGGGGAACAATCTAACACTGTCATTGGCGTTTTGCCATAACTACTTTAATTGCTAAAAATGAGTACACTGGCAGAATTAAATGCGATAAATCGCGATAGATTGCCACAATTGAAGAAGAAGAAGAAGAAGAAGGACTGCTGCGGGTCGGATTAGGTAACTCCTTTCGCGGGTCGGAGTTCGCCCGCGGGCCGTAGTTTGCCCACCACTGACCTACTTACTTAAGTACTTCTTGAAAAGCAAAATTTTCTAAACCTGACTGACAGACGATAGAAGAAAAAATGAAGCATCTGTCAATAGAATATCAAAACTAAAAATGATTTAAATTTAATAAAAATTTTAAGTAATAAAGTCGTTGCTGGATGTAATTAACACGTAAACCGTATTTTTAAACTTTTTATAATGAGAACGTGCTTAAAACTATTGCAGTGTATTGACATGTAATGGATGTGATCAGTTTTCATGAAAAAACTTAGGCTGATATTGCTGAATTCTATTGGAAAGAATTATTACAGTTTGTCCTAAATATTTTGATGTGCTATTAAAGAAACATAAATACTAATGTGACAAGTCATAAAATGCCAAAGATACATTGCAATAGGTATGGTAATAAGCAATGAAAGTTTGCAAGGCAGTTTATGATACTAAAGAGGAGTTAGCAAAGAGCCAAACGCACTGTAAACAGCAAACAGGATTCGAAGTCACCAGAGTATCAAGAGAATATGCCTCAGACAAACTAAAAAATGGAAAAACAAAAACTAAAGAGGTGGGTTGTCAGTTCTATTATAAAAGGAATAACGTGACGCGCTCGTACAAATTAGCAACTCAGGACAATAATTACTACTGCGACTATACACATATAGACAAAACACCGAGACAAGTGTACCACACTTACTATAGTTCAAAGAATAACGCCGAGATAGGTATCGGTAGCGTCAAAACATTAAGAAGAAGGAGAGTTAAGAAGATACATTTACCGGAGACAGCCGACGCGGGAGTTGGAAGCTCCCGATTCCTCACTAACACTCGTAAGTATCTATTTTACTGCAAAAAAGTCCTGTGATTTCCCGTAATCCTGTAATTTTAAAATTAAATAGTTAACAGTAGGTATAACCTTAACATATATTTTTGTGTCATTTTATATGAATTCCAACAAGTTTGTTTCTTTAAGGAAGAACCAGATTGACCAGAAGAAATGATAACTGTAGTATCGAAAAAAAGACATCTTCAAAATGCGTAGGAGGTGTTGTTGAAAATAAAAAAGTATGTGTAGTTAGTGAAAAATTATCACCTATAGTAAAAACCAAGTCAGGCATCACCAGTCCTGTTATACCTAAAACTCATATGGAACAACAGACTAACATAGAAACGGGCAATAACACAATATATGTCACTATGGATACGAAAAATATAGATACAGAATCCAAAGACCGGAAATCCGACGTTGAAAGTTTTAAAAGTAAAGATTCTAATAAAGAATCTAATTATCAAATAGTAACAAAAGAAATAACTAAACATGTTGTAAAGAAAAAGAAAGTTAACGAATTCGTCGCTTCCGTTGTTCATGAAACTAAATCACCCATGATGAATAAGAAAGTTATTAAAGAACATTTTTCGTCAAATTCGCTCGTTGAACACGTCCATGACTTAGAAAACCCTTGTCTGGAGCAACAAAGTTATTCAAACATAATAGATCCAATGGAAAATAAGCTAGAAAGGGAATACAGAAAGATGTTTCAAACGAAAAGTCGAAAGTCCAATGAAGGTACACCATTACCTAATTTAAAAAGCACCTCTGTATTAAGACGTCGTTTTGATGCTCTAAGACGAAGTGTCGTTAGAAAAGAGGAATTGAAGATTAATGATGCCTATTCAAAAATTACTTCCAATGATCCGAGTAATACTAGTCGTAAAGATGTATCTATTAATTCAGATCCACCGTCATTAGAAGGGCGATCATTCTATGACATGAAAACCTACAGTCCAATATCTCCACATGGAACTGATGGCAGTTATGATAAAATAAATACTCCCGATGATTCTTTTGTGCACTCATACGATGTTAAAAAACAGACAGAAGGAAAGCCAAAAGGCATTTCAGACGAAAAGGACAGTAATTACAATCAAGGCGTTAAGGGTATGTTCAAATTATGGGGTAAGAAGTTCAACCTAGAAGAAGATGTTCTAGGGAACAAATCATCGTCTAAAAAAGAGTGCAACTGTCCAATACCATCATTGATTCCGAAAAAAGAATCTGATATGAAAAAAGATGGCAAAAGGTTTTCTTTTTTTCGAAGAAAGGCGAAAGACAAAATTAAACACACCTATCGGGTCAGTGACGGAGTCACTGCGAACCGTTGCGAAGTAAAAGATGGTCTTACAATAAAAATTGGTGGTGTAAAACCTCTTACGATTAAAGATCCGGGAAAGGTAAAGAAACCAGAAGATGTTGAGTTGATTCACCAAACTTGGTTAAAAAAGTTTCTATCTCGAGCTACCGAATCAAAAGACGTGGTACACATAAGATGGAATAACAAGACATCAGCTACAAGTAGTAGCAACACCGTTTTCGAGTTGATGGACACCATTTACAAAGGGAATGGAGTCGTTCTGAAGTCTCAGAGTGAAATCACTGCAGGCGCATCATCCAAGGGCAGGTCCTACAAATCAACAGCTAGAACTCGTTATGTAAACCAAGACGTAGAAACATGGATGGTACCCCAAATTATAATATACAAACCATCGTTGCCAAATGTGATTATTAACAACATAAAAAGAATTAAAAGAAGAAACGTTGGGATCAGAATATCCCATAGTAAATGCTACTTCGACAAAGCAAAAGCTTTGGCACATAATATTGAACTTGTTTTACATTCGAATAATCTTACCAGGCTCGAACGTCGACACAGCTCGAAATATACAATAGATATACCTAAAGGTATTTTTTCAGATTTAAGCAGCGACGCCGATTACGAGGGAAATAATCATTCAAGTGATGAAGAAGTTTACAATATAGTTGAATACGAAACAGTCAATTCTGGGTCAGATTTAAAAAAGAAAATTAACACTAAGAACGATGTCCAAATCGGTGATCATATTTATAGTAATGAGAATAAATTAACAAATCCAAAAGAATTATATGAAGTAGAATCGAAAAAAATGGAAACTGTGATTAAAAATCCTCCAGCCCATAGAGATGTATTGACACAAGGCAGTAACGTGTACATACCCAAGCGATGTGACGTGATCAGAGTAGGAATCATAACTCAAAGGGAGATCAAAGAAGTTAGGAAACCTATGTAAGTAGGTACAATCTAAATACACATTAGACCGTAACGAACGATACTGTATCAATGGTAGCTGTAGAGACTAGAGGCCCACTTTTAAGTTTAGAGCAAGATAAATGTTTGTTGTACCTATCAACGCAGCTAGTCCTTTTTCTTCAATATAATTTCGTCCACTGTAGGGTATAATATTCCTTCTCAAAAAAAGTTCAACTTACCCCGGTCCTTGGCACACCTGGTTCGTACCAAGCTCACGTCTCGCTAGTCCTCTATTGCTGTTCCTAGATGGTATAAAACTAATTTCATATTCTTATCAATGTTTTTATTGCGATTTCAGATTAAAATTTCAATACATATCGAGTGAAGATTCTGAGCCTTCATTACACATGACTTCTAAGAAATGTGAGTTTGCAGAGAGTTATCTTCAAGATTACTACCGTCACAACATCCCTCTTGGTGTAGATATCTTCTCATGGTGCGTCAGCGATTCACATATCCAGTGCTGCTCTGAAACTCATTCGAGATCAATTATCTATAACCCAGGAGACGGCTCCAAATCCTGTCCCAATATATATGACGACTACCAAACATCAGTCAAAATAACTTCCGGTAATATGTCATTTCCTAGCGAATGTGACGAACCCAGTCCAAGTTTCGGGTCGAAATTATTAAAAAAATTACTCATCAGGAAGTCTAAACATTGCAAAAGGGTATTACCCAAAGATTCAGTGGAAGTGTTCAAAAAAAGAAAGATGTATATTGGGAGGAAGAAAGCGAATTGGATTTGCAAAGACACCAGTTTGATGGTACAGCCTAGTAACGAAGATAAATGTGCACAAGGATTATTATCAAATAACGGTGGCGTAGAGGTAGACGTAAAGAAAAATAGTAAAAAACACGTGATACTACCAGAAGCCATTTGTCAATCGTTTAACAGTCAATCAAAGAGTAAAAGTGTTGGTTTCAAAAGCACAGAATGTAATAGTGAATACAAAGGCGACCTAGTCACACGCGCGGCAACAAGAGAGTCCTTTGGTATATATCCAAATTTGCGACGTGATGAATCGCAAGAATCGCTGAGATTGGCAACAGATATTAATGGAGCAAAAACTTCAACACCATGTCACAGGCTTACACCACCTCTTTCAAGTACGTTTCCACATGATTCCTCAACAAAATCGCTTAAGCCAAACGACAGCTCTAAATCTACAAATTCTCAGTCATATAAAATGTTAACAACATTACAATCAGCAAGTTCTCAAAGACCAACAAACACATGCTGCAATATACGAGCAGATACTAACACTGTGCCAAAGTCGTCGCCACAGTATTCGATATCTCCCACAGAGAAAAGATCTCCTTGGAACATGCACGTTATTTTGTCCAGAGCAAAAGTAACAAGATCTCCTCGACAAGCAAGCCCGGGTAATTCACTCCTATCTTCTGCTCAACAATGTGATCCGTGTATAGGTACTATAGAACAGTGCCCACAATGTACAGGAGGTCAGTTCGATTTCGAGTTACGTGCTAAAATTACTAAAAAGCCCGATGAATCGAGTCCGAAACAAAATTCAAAGATAAACACAAAAAATAGTCCACAAAACTGTCCAAAGAAAAGTCAAAGTCCAAATGACATCAATGAGTGTGTATGCACAGAAAGACAAAACATTAAACCTTGTTCACGAAATCAATTACCTTCAAAAGTAAACACAAAAAGTAGTCCACAAGACGTGACTCCAAAGACAAGTCCTAAAAAAATTCCAAAGAAAAGCCAAAGTCCAAATAATATCAATGAGTGTGTTTGTACAGAAAGACAAAACATCAAGCCTTGTTCACAAAACCAATTGCTTTCAAAGGTAAACACAAAAAATAGTCCACTAACAAGTCCAAAGATAAGTCCTAAGAGGAGTCCAAAGAAAAACCAAAGTCAAAATGACATTAAAGATTGTGTTTGTACAGAAAGACAAAACATTAAACCTTGTTCGCAAAATTCACCTTCAAAGGTCGATAGTCAAGCATCACTCAGAAAAGCGAAGGTGACAACGAATAAAACAAGATTACAAATGCAAGATCAACCTAAAATGACCGAATGTCCCTCACCAATAAGATTACCATGGTGCAAATCGTCGTCAAGATCTCCGGGTTCTGAATCTCCATCAATGTCCCCAAAACCAGAATCGCCGTCTCAGTCACCAAGATCTAAGTCACCACCTCATTCACCAGAACGAAACTCACCGACGCCTTCCAAGTGCCAACCATGTGGAGCAGCCACATCTCCTCCAAAGGCGTGCCAATCCAAATCAAAGAAGTGTCAGTTCTTTAACTCGTGTCGTAATAAACTCTCTAAAATGAAGATGAAAGACAAAAATAAATTAATGCCTTGGGACGATATGAGTACTGAAAATGGTGTTGTTAAGCTAAACTCTAAAGAGAAAATACCAGTAAGACTAAACAGAAAAAGTACTCCTAGCATTGAAGAGATTCGAGAACCGCTTAAAGATATCAAAGTTCAAGATGCTGACGGAAAAACATTGTATGAAAGAAAAGACTATAAAGAAGGGTGTAAAATTGAATCGAAAATACCGTCACACGAAAAAGGCAAACACTTGGAAAACAGTGCAGCTAAATTAGTAGAAATACACTTAAAATTGCGATTGAAACGGGGTGACAAAACGACAGAGATAAACTTGGACAGTGACGCGGAAAAAGAACAAGAAAAATTAAAAAATGAACATAAACAGAAACCACAAGATGTTTACGTTGTAAAAGACGAAGTGATATCGAATAAAGTTGAGAGTGGTGTGTCCGAGAATGATTTCAATGATATAAACATAAATATTATGATAAAGAACGTTAAGCCTAAGGAAAGAAAAATCACCAAATTCATAGACACCGAGCATGTGGCTAGCGAAAATTTTTCGAAAAAGATTTCAGAAAAATTTCACACTGTTTCAACAGGTTATAGTGACAACTTATTGAATGAAATGGATGCAATTAATACTTATTCAATTCAAAGAGCTGTAATAGATTCCACACAAAAACTCCCAACTAACAAATTAAGTGAGGAAATGGCAAGTGAAATACTCACAAACAATAATTTAAACACTAATTCTGAAAGCGTTACAAGAAGATTAAAAGCTAATGCAGATATTACTAATCATGCCACCGGCTCAAATGAAGAAGTAAGCGAAATTAAAACTGCAGTAGATTCTAAAGACAAAGTTAAAAAGTCTCACGAAAACACGTCTTTATCAAAGATTTCATCAAGCACTGACAATCAAGACATAAGTTTATATAATAACACGACTGAAGCGGACGAAATATTAACTGAATTAAATGTTTCCGAACCAAATTTGAACAGACGTAAGCAGAAAAAGAAAGAATTAATGAAGAAATTGTGTGAGAAAGCGAATGATGTGAAGCGTAGTAAAGATAAAGTAAGAATGAGGCAACTTAAGGATATGATGAAAGCGATACTGACTTCAGACAGCAGTGATCCTGAGGAGATTGCGGTTACAAAAAACGAATTATTAAAAGACGTCACTTATACCTCATTGAAACCGAATTATTTCCGAGATACAGACAGCATGAACAATTACTACACAGTCGATAACACATTATCTCGTACGGACAAAGATTTCAAAGAGACAAGCATTCATTCAAAAAATGAAAACCAAAATTCCGACAGTAAAATCACCTCCAACAGTTGCATATGTAGCAAATTTGCGGCTAGACTCAAAATTGATGATCCAAATACTGCGTGTTGTTGCAAAAAACTTAGTCGAAGAGATGAGGAAATACTATGCAATATAAGCACCGACAACAGCTCTGTCAATAACAAGAGAGAGTTGATCAACGTCGAAACTCAAAACTCTGAATATATAAGTCACAAAATAACAAGCACAAACACCTCTTTGAACAGATATTTTGTATCACCACCTGCAAATATCATAGCTCAAATAACATCCATACCGAAAAACTTTAAAAACATAAGAGAAGATCAGAATAAAAGAAGCGATGGAAGCAGTCACAATGTTTGTAATAGAAGTAATCTAATTATGAAATTTAATGCAAATTATAAAGTTGGCACAAGCGTGAAATCAAAAGATCGCCCTATTTCTTACGATATAGATAAAAATATGGTTAATTTGAAAGCGTCGGAGTGTCTCCAATCATTCGAAGCTAAGAAGGCGGTACTAGAAATTTATGCTGAGAAAATTTTAACAAAGAACGGCGAACACTTAGTAGCGAGACTGCCGAAGTTTCTTCATAACGAACACGTTTCTTCATAACGTAAATCCAAAACAATCATGAACTAACTCTATGGGAAGATAAAAATGTAGCTACAGGCACAAAACGCTAAGAGCCTGTCCAGGGGGGCTAAGATGCGCAAGACGACAAAATTTTATCGAGCCATTTTATCGATTCTCGTCGACATATTGTATGGCTTTGTCGACGAGAATCGATAAAATGGCTCGATAAAATTTTGTCGTCTTGCGCATCTTAGCCCGGCTGATAACGCGTTTTACGCGCGAGTCGAGAGTCCGACGCGTTGCAAGCGTGGTTGCAAGCGTTTTACGCGCGAGAGCATCTGCACGGGATCTATGTGGCTCTGACTTCGGTTAACATTCGTCCAACTGTACAATTGTGTTGTGATGTGGATTACAATAAAATATACAATGATTTATTTTTGTTGTGGTTTTTTTTTTGTACACATGGGAGCTGGGACCATCTCCATCAGAGCAAAAGCGGCTTTAACCTACATTATTTTCGTAATATGAGTTAACATATCTACGGCAAACAACTTCAAACATACATTTTATAAAGTTCAAACATACTATACAATATTTTGTGTGTACATACAGTGTTTAATTGTGGTTACGCATAATAGCTACTATGACTGGCTGTGCCCCGCGGTTTCACCCGCGTGAGTTTCAGAATTCCCGCAGGAACTTCAAACTTCTTTTATTCTTATTCTCCTTAGTCCTTACAATAACAAACAAAAAAAAGAATAAGTGAAATTGGTCCAGTCGTTCGCATGATGCTAACTAACTAACGGAAATAGGGATTTATTTTTATATACCTAAGTACTAGCTGACCCACGCGGTTTCAGCCGCGGTTATTTCGGTGTTACCGCTCGAATTCCGGGATAAAAAGTAGGTAGACTAAGGATCACTTTAGCTTCCTATAAGTGAAAGAATTTTTAAAATCGGTCCAGTAGATCCAGATATTACAATCTCACAAACTCCGGAGTTACCGCGGGAATTCCGGGATAAAAAGTAGGTACCCTATATCACCCAGGATCACTGTAGCTTCTTATAAGTCATTGAAAGAATTTTTAAAATCGGTTCAGCAGATTCAGAGATTACCCCCTACAACCGCACAAACTCACAAATTCCGGAGTTCCCACGGGAATTCCGGAACAAAAAGTGCCCTGTGTCCTTCTTTGTACCCCTGACAATGTATAGCAAAGGAGATTGCGCCGTAATACCTATAATATGAGCTCCGTTCCAAAACTTTATATGAAAGTTTTTTTGAAGAATAGCTGTTCCGCGCAGTTTCATCCACGGTGATTTCGGAGTTCCCGCGGGAATTACGGATTACAATATAGTCTATGTTACTCAAGGATAATGAAGCATTGTAATGGTGAAAGAATGTTTAAAAACGGTCCAGTAGTTTTTGAGTTAAATCGTAACAAACAGACAAAAAACAAACGAACAAACAAAAAATCAAATCTTTCCTCTTTATAATATTAGTGAGTATAGATATATATTGTCATTGTAGGTATAAAGTAGGTCCGTTATAGATATAGAAAAGAAACAATATATGATATTTAAAACACACGTTTTATTTATAAAAGCAAATTATTATAAATAACATTATGATAAAACTACTAACATTCATTGGTATAGGTTCAATAAAATTAAAAAAAATCAATAAAATTATGGGTTCGATAAAAATAAACCATAAATCCTCAATTTTTATTGAATAGCAAAATTAAAACTTAAAACATTACCTATTTAGCACTTAAAAAATTAAAACAAATACTCAATAATAGCTCTGATATCGGTATCACAGATAATAAAATCAATGATATTTGAGCACTAGTCGGTATTTACTGATTTTGTATTAAAGAGTAAAATCTGCATAGAAAATAGTTAAGATCCTTGTGGGTGGTTTCTCGCACCACCCGCTAAAACAATATATCTTTCAAATATTTCATTTAAAACCATTAAAATCAATAGGAGAATATATAAATATCTAAGTATAGGTAATAAATACAAATAAACAAATAACAATATTTTTTACGATGCACTCCTGCCACATCATAATATTAAAAAGTCTACCTTATTTTACATAGGTTCTCTACTATCGATTTGTTTTAAATGAAATATACATAAATAATCTTTTTCCATATACATATTATACGCAATTAAATACAAAAAAGTGTGTGTCTTAGCTCCGACGCACGACTGGAGTTTACTCCTTATTTGTTATCTCTGCATAGATTCAGAGTTCCCACGGAAATTTCGGGATGAAAAATACCCTATGTCACTCAGGACTACCGTAGCTTCCAATAAGTAAAAGAATTTCCAAAATCGGTTTAGTAGATCAAGAGATAACCACCTACAACGTCACCAACTTACAAACTTTACATCATACCTATAACAACGTCTAGTTGCCATAACAACATTTCGACAGCTCATTTGTAAATAACAACGTCTAGTTGCCATAGCAACGTGCGCAAGCATAACGTCGGAAATTTTCATACCCCGGGCTTATTGAGTAGGTCTAGAAAATGTATAAGGAGTAAACTCCAAAATTCGAATTTGATTTCAGTGATTGAGTTTAGGAATAGACAACACAGAATAGGTATTCTATTGTGATTTCGAAAGTGTCAATTGTACCACACAAATTATTATTAGCTAATTATTTATCCTATATAAATACCTACTAGAACATATTAATTAATATACTAGCTGTCCCCCGCGATTTCATCCGCGGTAATTTCGGAGTTCCCGCGGAGGTTTCGGGAAAAAATTACTCTATGTCCTTCAGTTCCCGAGAGAATTCCGGGATAAAAACTATCCTATGTTTTAAGTTGGACCATTTTATGAATGGTTACAAAATTTTATCAAAATCCGTTCACTAGTTTCGGAGTCCATCGCGGACAAACAACGTGACACGTGATTTATATATATTAGATAAGATATTATATTAAGATAAGATAATATGTAAAATGCAAAATAACACGTATTGATTATTTAAAAAAGATCTTCTTCCTTTGGCATAAGTAGATATAATCCTTTGGCATAATCTTTTTCAGTAGGTTGGTAACTCCATTAATATCCGTTACAATCTAGTCTGTAAAAAAAAAAATCAAATCAACATTATTGAAATTTCATATTAGCCTTGTTTATGAACCTGTGTTTATTATGAAACTAGCTGTGCCCCGCGGTTTCACCCGCGCGAAAGCGTTTTTATACAACAACTTTTTTCCCGACATCCGATTTCAATGAAACAAAGCCTATATGTAGCTCCAGGCTAAGCTTAATCTACCTGTGAAAACCGCATGACAATCCGTTCAGTAGGTTCGGAGATTATCGCGAACAGACAGACAGACAGAAAAGAATTTTAAAAACTTTTTTTTGAGCCTGGTTACTCTTCTTTTATCACCTCTCTCAATTTTAGGTAAAAATATTCAATGTACCTACAGAATCGCGGATTCGACTCTTTTATTATAGTATAGATTTAATGTAATGGGCATGGGAACAGCTATAATAGTAATATAAGTATTATAAAAATTAGCATCTACAGATGCTTGGCGGTTAAGGTACGGTCCACGAATGAAAGAAAACAATTTCATAATTTCCAAATGATGTTTGTATAATATAGATTAAACACGAGTTATACTGTATATTATCGTAATATGTTTACAGACCATACAAATAATACTTTCAACAAGTTATACATTCGATACAAAATATTTTTACAACAATTATAATATTATTTAAGTTTATTATTTTTATAAGTATAGTAAGGTATAATTATGTAGGTAGTATGTTTATAAAATAAATTAATTGTTATGCTACTGCTCCACCTGCGTTAACGTTAACGTTGATTTTAATGTTTAACGTGGTAATGTTAGTAAGTTAACGCGTTAAAATGTTGGCCACATCTAAATTAGCGCACTAATTTACGCGTTAACACGCAGGTGGAGCATTAGCATTAGCATAAATTTTTTAGCAGTAGTGGCGACCACATCAAAATACATTTTAATTGCGCGGAACAGCTCTATACCTACAGAATAGAAATTTGGTAAGGGTAGCTACTTTAAGAGTTGGAACCACGCGAATATGGCCTTGGGAGACCATCCCTTATTTTTGAGTCATTATTATCGGCATTTACAGAATTTGAAAAAAAACTGTTCAGTCAGCGCAAAATCAGCGAGCTTAATCAGTCCTGTCTCCGACAAGGATCAAAAGGCTGTATGGAGCCAATTTATGTTAGGGTATTAGATATGTTACAAATAGAGAAAAAAGAATCCCATACATTTTGATAGGAAAACGAATCGTAGCACAGGAATAGAAAGTTCCTTATTTCGAGAAAAAATTTGGCTGCATAGAGTGAGCTCGGCAACAAAATGCTCGAGGGTGGGGGTTTGAATAAGTATCTTCACAACTTTAACCGCCGCACTCAGAGTCGACTTTAATGATTACTTAGTTAAGTATAGATTTTAAAAACAAAACTGCCGCAATCAGACAAGTTTAATTAATTAATGTTAATTGGCATTTAATTAATTAAGTTACATCTCATTAAATGATAATTTACATTAATTTACTGAACATCTCTGATTTCGGCAATTTTGTTTTAAAAATCCATACTTAACTAAGTAATCATTAAAGTCGACTTTGAGTGCGGCCGTAAGTCCGCATTACATTCTCGCGAGAATCTTGCGAGAACGCGAGAAAACCACGAGAAACGGCGGAGAACTTCAGCTCCACATTCACGTTCTCGAGTTCTCGCAAGATTCTCGCGAGAATGTGGAGAGTACTTAAGACGATCGTGTGCGTACAAATTTTCATACAAAAAGCCAAACCGTTTATCTCCCCTTAAACATAGACCAATATTGATGATTTTTTTACATGTTATTGATGTATTGGATAACTAGGGCTGTACGTTTTGATTTTAAAGAAATATTGCTTATAACAAAAGTTATTAGCATCTCAATATCCATATTTTTTACAAAAAATCTTCCTCGAGCTTTTTAATTTATTAAAGTTAAACTAAACTGAATTACTAAATTAGAAAAACGTACAGCCCTAGATTAAGGTGTACTGAATCGAATGACACCAAAATTGTCTCATTTAGTGAAGGTTTAGGGGGGTAGAAAAGGTTTGGCCCGAAACAATATTTCAGAAGGAAAAAGTAGGCACTCGCCTCTAGGTCCTGCAAGTCTCTCTATCGCACGATACGGGTCGGGGGGCAGGGCCCGGTAGGAGCATTGTGTAGTGTAGGTAGTAATGTCGATGTCGAGGTGTTATCGATGTTATTATAGCCTAGGGTGGAGAATATCGATATAGCGATCGATATTGAAAGGTTAATTAGGGTTACACAAATAATATCATGAAAAAAGCCTACGAATAGGTAATTTTATTTATTACTAGCTGTTCCCTGCAGTTTCACCCACGTTAATTTCGGAGATCTCCCGGTTATTCCGAGATAAAAGTACTTACTACCCTATATTTTTTTCTGCACCTACGGATCTACTTACCTGTTGATTTTAGCTAACTGCGTTGTAGTACGGGAGTCCAAGACGAAATTTATGGATTTACTAAAGCGCGTCAGATTAACATAAGGGGCATATCTTGCACCTCCACCAAATAAAGGCCCTCGACACAGAGGGGCGCATCTAGAATAACCGATCAGAATAATCAAAAAAAACGATAGCCGGAAATACTCGAGCGCATCAGATTAAGACATAGTAGGTTAATTACATTCTGAAAACTGTGTATATGAATAATCTGCGATTTGAACATGACGTAAGGGAGTTTAAAAAGGATCACAAACTTGCAAAAAAAAACCGTCATCTCGATTTTCTCGAACGCGGTTGATGTTTTTTACATTTGGAAGTAAAATAACTCAAGGATAGCGGGAAAAATATAATCTGCCGATTTCCACGAGCCGAAGAAACAAAAATCATCTATAAAGTTTAGAACGAGCAGCTGCAGATGCTGCAGTGAAACATGTATTCCTCACTCTGGCTTGCTTTCCCTTTCTCTTTTTTTCTATCACACTCTCGCACCGTCATCTCACTACTTTCCATCGCCATGACGTCATCACAGGATAAAACGGCATTAAACGTGTCAAATTGATAACCTCCTTATTTGAAGTCGGTTAAAATGAATATTAAAATAAGTTCCAGGCAAGTATTACATCAAGCTATAGGTAGTAACTAGTACACCTTTCATTTTAATGTAATTTTAACCGACTTCCAAAAATAAGTGGTAAAGGTAGTTAGGTAAAACTTTTTTCTATAAAAGTATGTATTGAACCGACCCACTGATCACTGATCAGTTCAAGTTGGTGCCAAGCCTACCGTTTGGGTTGTTATGGATTATATCGGTAGGTTTTTATATTTTTGATGTCGGACGATGTTTTTTTGTTGGAAAATTTGTATGGAACTGTGAATCTATATACCGCGTAATTTGTTTTTTATATTAGTGACTGTTTTACTTTTTTTTTGTTGTTTTACTTTATTTTTTTCTGAATGTACCTATTATTAAAAAAAAATATTATTGATTTTAATGCAATTTTCGCTGCATTTTATTTATCAACTTAAGTAATCTAAAAAAAATCATATTTTTTTATTTATGTATTCATTAATTTTTACAAAGCAAGGAATTTACATTCTTCAAAACCCAATGGGTCCCAAATCTAAACAACGCTCGAGTAAATCCCCATGTAGCATCAAGAGCTCCCGTTCTATTGGTTATGTTTTTGATTTACAAAGTAAATTGCATCTTTTTCGTTTTGTGGATAAACGTAGTTTAGCTAGTAGTTTTTCCTCTTCTATATTTATCTTCCATTCTAAAAAGTATAAAATAATTTTAGTTGAACATAACATCTATATATACATATAATAAAATTGTAACAGGTCGATGTCTGTACATGGGAGATAAATAAGAAAAAATAAATTTAGGTGACTCTATGAGTGATGTAGAAGCCAAAAATATAGTTTTTAGAATTTTTGTCTGTCTGTCTATCTGTCTGTATATTTGGGCATAGATAAGCAATAGTGTGTTAACCCACACTGGAGAAATTTTGAGTAAATCGTGTTTTAAAATTATAGCGCCATTTTCTGTTAATATTTTATATGTTTAATATTTAGTTACATACTTAAACAATGTAATAAGGTAAACATATAATTAAAAAACGTTCCCTAACTCTCAATAAATCGTTCTGAATAGGTAACTTAATTTTGTGGGTTAACATGTTATTGCTTATCTGCGTCCATTTGTATTCGTGCTACGCAAAAACTGCGGCACCAAATTGAATGCGGTTTTTTTTTGTTGTATTGAGAAGGGTTTAACTTAGATACTCATGTTTTGATTTTTTCTAAATTCCATCTGCAACTCGAGATATTAAAAAGAAATGCTGGGCATCCTACTAATATTATAAATGTAAAAGTGTGGATGTTTGGATGTTTGGATATTTGGATGTTTGAATGTTACTCAATCAGGCTACGAAATAATTCGAATAAATGTAGGTAGGTAACTGCTGCCCTTGCGGCTCGTGCTTAGTTTAGTCGCGGCCGGCCGGCGCGATGCCGCGTCCCCCTACACCCGCGCGTCCCCCGCTGCTGCTTTGCTAGTGTGCGTGAGAATTTGCGCATGTTGTGTTTGTGTTGTTGACGCCAGGGAGGTAGCAGAGCGGCATGAAACAGATAGACTTTTTGCAAATACCTACTCGCGACGCGTCTCGGATCGGAGTGATTCTCTTAAAGTGGAAATTGATTTTTTATCTTGAAATATTTCTTTTTAAACATCAAATAACAAGTTTTCGTAACTCCAAAGATTGATATATTTATTATTATTTCTATAATTGTACCTTATACCTTTTATCCTCGGTTACATTTTGAAGCTTTGCTATTATGTAAAATTACAGACTTAAAAACGCAATGCTGGTTTCAGTTTAACTTACTACAAACCATTCATTACATCTATTTCAAATGTTAAGGCTTATTCACTATGACCATAATACGTCCCGTTAAGATAACACGCCACAAGATTGTTTTGATCTATGCTCAAAAAAAGTTATACTTCAAATTATTAGTAACTAGCTGTTACCCGCGGTTTCCGCGGAAATCTCGGAGGTCCCGCAGGAATTCCCGGATACAGAGTACCCTAGGTCCTTCTCTGTACCCCTGACAACGTGTACGCAAAATTTCATGATGATCGGTTGAGCCGTTAAGGCGTTAAAGCGTAACAAACAAACAAACTCAAGTAAGGATGTTATTCTGGCAACAATTTTATTTACTTAATATTATGTTAATGAGATTCCAAGATAATTATTATGTACATGCGCACAAGTGCATTAATTCCAACATAAGTACTTATTTACCTACCTATGTAACAGTTGACAATAAGTTATTTATCATTATGTTTCGAAGTTCTTGTATCATTAGTCGATGGATGTATGTGCGCGATGAGTGCTTGAGGTATTGCGAGCGGATGAATGTATCAAAAAATTAGCATCTTAGATTATTTTATTGTAGTTCTTTATCAGTCTTCACCGTATTATCATTGAATTTCTTATTTTTAATTTCACAGTGTATTCGTATAACTGTAAAGCTGTGAGAAATTTTGTGTAATAAATAAATTATATTAGATATTTTTTTTTAAGTTCAACATGGCAGTGAAAAAGATATTAGAATTGATAGTACATGTAGGTATTTACCATTGCGCAAACTTAAGTTCGAATTAAGTTATATCTAAAGAAAGCTACAATCTTAAGCCCGCTCCACATTCACGCGAGAATCTTGCGAGCACGCGAGAAAACCACGAGCACGTGAATGTGGAGCCGATCCTCTTCGCCGTTTCTGTTCTCGCAAGATTCTCGCGTGAATGTGAAGCGGGCTTTACGGTCGCACTCAGAGTAGTTTTAAGGAATACTAAATTCTAAGTAAAGATTTTAAACACAAAACTGCCGCACTCAGAGACGTTCTTTAAATTAATGTTAATTGCCAAATAACTTGTTACATGCCAATTAACATTATTTTAAGAAAGTCTCTGACTGAGGCAGTTTTGTTTTTAAAATCTTTACTTAAAATTAAGTACCTAATCATTAAATGACTCTGAGTGCGGCTTTTAGTCTAAAAGCTATAATAAATAATACAGATTATAGCAAGTTAATCACCCGTCCTCCCAAAATATTTTTAGATCTTATAAGAAGTAATGTCCTTAATGATTAATAGGTAGGTAGGTATATTTTTATAGGAAAATTACAATTTTATGGCGGGAATGGTTATACATACTTAATCTACTTATTTATTATTTAGCAGCTGCTGTGCTAGCGAGAAAATTTGTCAAAAACATAATTATTTAATCGAAACACCCGTGGCGTCTAAAAATGAAAACTATCGCTTAACAAAATGAGCAAGTTTAGTACAATAGTCAGGTAACCAAATCAATAAACTTAATAATTACTTAGGCAATTTTTTTAAATTACCCACAGCTTACTCTTACAAAAATACAGTAAGTAGGTAACCTAAGTAACGGCCATTTCAAATAAATTTTTTACTATTTTCTTGCAAGTATATTTTTCAAGACTTCTCTACAGACTGCATGTGGTGTTCAACCTCGTACGAAGTCACTGTGATGTTCGACATTTCAGATTGGAGATGCGTTATTTCTACCTGTTTGTACAATTTAATAAAATTAATAGTTTTCAAGTTAACTTTAATGAATATTATTGCGTTGGAGGCTGGCAACACGCGACCAAAAATGGCCTAGAAGGTTGCATTTACAAAATCCGTCTCACCGACGCCTTTCAAATAATAAACGTTGAAATTGTGCCAGACAGTTTTAAGTCATCCGTAAAATAAAGGTTACACAAGCACCTAATTCTTTGAAATTATTTTAAAAGTATTTGACCGCATGTTTAAAAAAAACCGTTCAGTGTTGCCAGCTTTTAAAATATATCCTTAAAATAAATTTAAGTCTAGTAATGAAGATTAAACAAACTTACCTTAATTGCTATGTTATAGAAGCATCATTTCGCTTAAAGCCATACAAGTAAGCTGAAAGCGTTGTAAACTACCATCTCAGTATATTTTTATTAGAATTTCTATTTGTCAGTAGAAAAACGAACGCGTCACTCATGACTTTTACCTTGATTTACCATAATTATGCATAATATGCAGGCAATGAGACTTTTCCAGATTAGTATGAAGTTCGAGGGTCACGTGGCTCAGCGCATATTTCAGTCGAGAATGAGTCCACATGAGTCAAGCGGTAGGCAATGTCAATATGGCGCTAACGTCAGTGTAACGCAGTGACTGTATTTTCCTTGGTCAGTGTTAATTTGTCTACAGTCCTTCAATTAAATAACTTTAGCTCCAGCTTTGAAGTTGACTAACCAGAGTAACACAGATTTTAGTACTTTGAATCCTTTATATTGTGCTACTCAATTTAACCAACTTCAGAGCAAGAGGTAAAAAATTATAACAGCATGATTAGAATTTTTCTAGCACTGCTAAACGAAACATGCTTTTTGCGAATGCTAATCGATGCAGCCACAGTAGATTGCTGTATTTTTCCATCTGTATTAGTTAAAGCTTAAGTCATGCAGTTGTAGGTAGGGTTAATGCAGAATATCTAAAGTATTGTTTATGTATTTATTGTGTTTAGATTATATATTTTTGTATGTAGGTATATGTTGATGTACATTACAAAATATACAATTGCAAAAAATCCTTTAAGTACACCTATAGATTTCAATGTAGATGTTAGATATTTTTAACCCGAACATCTATATATTATAATTACATGTTGTTTAAGAATATGAAAAAAATATGCCTTTACTAATTCACTTATTTTTAATTTCCTCATACACCTAATTCGTTTCTTCCACATTAGCAATTCGACTACATGCTCTTTGGTAGTTCTCTATACTACCACATGCTGCAGTGATGATAAAAGTTTAAATCCGATATGATTATCAGGTTTAAGTCGCCGCCATTATGGTTTGCTTTACGCCGCGTCATGCGTGTCGAAAACACGCCGCTAAATGTCGGTTGAAGTGTCAAAATTTAAGCCTTAATTGATGAGTAAGAAATAGGATATCAAATTAATAGGGTACCAAAGTGTTCATGACAAGGAATGCGTTTTGCTTAAATGGCTTTCCAAGAGTTTTTGAGAACCTGCTTTCCAAAGGTTTCTCACCCGGTAATTGATGTGATATCAAAGATATTAATGGCTTTATGTACTATTTGTGGATGTTAGGAAAAAAAAAGTTATGGATTCATTACTTAAACGTTTTCATAGTCTGAGTAACACTTGACGACACAAAATAATCGCGGATTGATGATATCTTGATTACTTTTTCCATCTAGCTCTGTAAGTATAGATCCACAACTTTTGAAATATAATAATAATAATATGTTCTTTATACGATACTTTATTCTACACGTCGGTCTTCTTAAATAGTCAACAACAACAAATATACAGCATCGATGGTAATAAAAATGGTAACAGTAGGTAATTACGCTGATTAACAAAAGACATGTTTTTTTTTAATTAGTGTCATGTGCACTAGTAATACAGCTTCCGTGATGGTGACTAATTAATATTAATATGATATAGATTTACATTAGCAATATTTTAAATTAAAAGATGGCAACATTTTCCTACAATTTCGTTATTTCTGAACGAATACATCAGAATTGGCAGTATGGGCCATGTACTCTTTCCTGCATAGGATAAATAAACGGAAAAAAAGTTCTGAACGATAAAAAAAAAGAAAATAAGAATCCTATTTTTTTCCAAATATGAGATCAGCTTAGAATGACAGTAAAAAAAGTTGTTTTCTTCTTCTTCTTTTTTATTGAATGGCAACTTTTAAATAATTGTGCCAATGACAATGTGTGACTTGATAGACAAAGCAACGCGGTTGAAGTAAAAAAAACACGATATATTTTGAAATCATGAGATTTCCAAAATAAAATAAAGAAAGCTGTTTTCAGTTATTTACCTACGTCAAGAAACATACAGCCATCATTGGTATCATGAAGATTCGCACTCTATATTCTACTTAATATTATAAATGTGAATGTGTGGATGTTTGGATGTTTGTTACTCAATCACGCAAAATCGGCGGAACGGATTTAGATGAAATTTGGCATGCACCTTGTCAGGGGTACAGCGAAGGACATAGGGTACTTTTTAACCCGGAATTCCCGTGGGAACTCCGAAATGGCCGCGGGTGAAACCGCGGGGCACAGCTAGTAAATGATAAAGAATTTATAGTATGAATGAAATTGTTTTTTTTTTTTCAATTCGATAAATGGTGGAGTAATATTGCCACCTCCTAAAATAATTGTGGTCTCTACTAAGGCAACTAATCTATCTATATATTTTTTAACATCAAAGATAAATAGAACTGTCAAAAGTTACAAATTGTTAACACATTTACCGAGATTCTAGTCACCATACACGTTTTAGGTAAAAATTGTAATAAGACAGTCTGTAAATATTTTTACAAAAACAAAAAATCTTATAAAACATAGGTAGTTAGTAGCCTAGCTGAAATTTTTCTCTACAGAAAAATATTTTATAAAAAATAAAATTCATTTCGTTTTGGTTAGGTTAGGTTAAAATCTTGATCTGTACCAATATCTTTGCAGAATATTCTCTTAGTGACATTAATACATTTAAATAATAAAAATTATGTAAAAATATCTACAGAATTTCTTTCAGATAAATGTAAATATACGTACCTAGTGAGCGACAAAATAAGTATATATATGATTATATTATGTTAATGACATTCACAAGCTGATTATAATACGTTTTTATTACCTCGTCAAAGCGAACAACAAATTGCTTTCGTTACAAAGACAACCTTTTACTATTTTTTTATACACAGTTTATTATAATTAATTCAATAACAGTAATTATTTTGGTCTAACGATAAGTTATGTAGGCAACACTGTCTGTCATATCAACCAAACTGACTTAAAGGACATGTATCCATGACCGTTAAATAAATTGAAAAAAAAATATCAACCAAAAAAAAATTCGCTAGTAAGACATTTCCAAAAAAGTTTTTAATTTTCGTTACCTATATTATATCAAAATTTATTAAATTATTTTGTTTGTACAATTCAAGCACAATGTGATAACTGATATGATTTCTCATTCAGTATGTTCCGACTTGCGACAGAAAATAATTGGGGCTAGACATGTTAGTGCTACGAAACTTATTAACTGACGTCGGATGA
This sequence comes from Zygaena filipendulae, assembly GCA_907165275.2. Lineage (NCBI taxonomy): Eukaryota > Metazoa > Arthropoda > Insecta > Lepidoptera > Zygaenidae > Zygaena > Zygaena filipendulae. Next base: position 4,032,182 of record OU015677.1, on the reverse strand, counting down.
TATAAAACTACACCCTGCTTCTGCTATCGACAGATTTTTTAACTGATTGACTACTCAATTCATTCATTTTTCATTTATTTATTTCTTATTGTTAGTCTCGTTTCGACTTAACGACTTATTTCATGTCGAAAGAAGATTCTATCAGCCTTAATAACGACTAGGTAGTTTAACAAACACTAGAAAATAAATACAATAGGGTCCACAATTTGGCGACTAGCGTTTCATATTAAACATGATCTTTTCTGAACAAATAAAATAGATAGTAAAATATAATCCTACGATTTTATAATTTTACTGATATAAATCTTGACCTACTACACACTGTATAACGTTTTCAATCATAGATACTCAGATAATGAAGCGACCGTACTTCATTGAGCCCATTTCGATTTTTAGATATACCTAATATACGTAAAAAGAAAACAGGGATTTTTATGCATTCCTCAAAATGGAAGCACCGAGTATTTTTTTCTTTCAAAAACCGTTTTTTGTAATTTTTATTATCAGTTTATAACCATTAGTTTATCTAAAAAATCAAAGCTAGCGTTGGAACATTTCAAAAATCAAGCGGTTACATACAAAAATTGCTTATAATATAAAATTATAAGGTTATTTATCATTTGTAATCCTTTTCTACTCTCTCCTTTAAGTGCAACTGTTTATTTTTCATATAAATACAAAACCCACCATAAAAGCAGCGTCCAAAAATATATTAATAGCATTAGTATAAGTTTGCAAAAATTATGTTCATTACCTAACTATGTTAAAAATGAAATATCAAGCGTGTGGTATCGCTAAAACAAACGATAAAAACAAAAACTATAGAAACTATAGGCGAACATTTTATTACCTACTCTTTTATTGAAAAGTAAGTCATATTATTCATGGAGAATATTGGTTTCAGTATATAATTTATATATATTAAGTGAATAAAATGTAATAAATAAAAGAATTTATCGTTCATTTGTGGATAAAATGTAAAAGCATTAGCGTGTTAGCAAGTTAAGAGCTTGTCTAATCTAGAATGACGCGCCCCACTACTTAATTAGCAGTTTTAGATGTGCGATATCATGACGTATTGATAAATATCTCTTTAATAGTGTGAGTGCGGCGAGACTATGCGGCAACTGAGGACGAATGGCAAGACCAGATTTATATGTGTCGTATCGATATTTTAACGGTTGTGCGTGTGCGTACACCTGATGGAGGGGCGCGTCATTTTAGCTTAGACAAGCTCTACTACAAAATATTCCTTTACCGCTTGAAATTACAGCTATCGGGCTGTTCACTTTAATTCAGACGCGATCGACAAGTCATGCTTTTAGGTTAATTGCCAATTGCAGTTCGAATTTTGAAAACTGAGCGCCAATTTTGACAGCTAAATTCAGTGTTGCCACAGAAAAGAAAAGCAAAAGAGACATTAATTGTCAATCACTTCTGTCACTATCTATGTTGTCTGTAAAAGCAGTGTTTGCCTTACCACTTCACTGGTGAGACAGTTGATGGTGGTGGGTGGAGCGGCGCGCGCGGGCGGCGGCGGGGCGCGGGGGGATCGGCGGCCGTCACCTGAAGCGGCTCCGCGGACCGGAGTTATGGGGTAACCTGAAAGTTTCCATAAACACTTATAGAAGTTTATTACGCAATAAACGCAATCACGAATGCAACTTAAAAATATTAACTTGCAAAATTATTAATATTACTTTATTGCTACATTCGTTATGTAACTTTCAAATACCTACCTACGTGATATAAAAAATTTCACGAAACTTCTTGTAAGTTGCATTCTTAGTAAGTACTAATAATAATTTCTTGAAACTTTGTTTTAGTTTTTCTACTTTTTGTGACAAAATTACGCAGGTTTTTTGTTCGAAGAGCGATTTAAATTGTTCACTGCTCTTTTGTTTGTTATCTTTCAAGCTTCAACTACTCAACCGATCATCAAGAAATTTTGCCTACACGTTGTCAGGCGTTCAGAACAGGACATAGGGTAATTGTATCCCGGTGTCTCCGCAGGAACTCCGAAATTGACACGGGTGAAACCGTGGGTAACAGCTAGTGATATTATCTTTAGTACAGTCAGCGTTGAACATATAGTAATAAACACTTTCGTCATTCATTGACTTTTATTGCTATTGCAATAAGATACGACTGCTAAACGTGATTGCATATTTCCCCCATTAAATGCATTGACTGTGCATACATTGTACAATACCTTGTTCACTGCTACTCGATTCGGTGAAACTCGGCGTCCCCTCCGTCCAAGTGGGCGTGGAGCCCTCCACCGAGGCCGGCGGTGTCCAGCACACACTGCAATTTCAACACAAATTATGATTGAGAGGGGGCAGTGCAAAACGGAACGAAACGGGCAGGGTAGAAATGACGGTCATTGGGGCAGAAAAATGTCTAGATGATGATGATTCGACTCTGAAATGTTATCTATGCTAATCTTTATACAGAGTGTAAAAAGACCGGCGACATAAAATCCATATAAAATGGAAATTAAAGTTATTCTGCAGTAAAAATATTGTTGGGAAATGTAATTTTATTTTTAGGTTAAAAAAAGAAAAAAATTACAGCGCGCAATGTACTCGCAAATCTACACCACAGTACAACTACCTAAATAATAACTACTAAGTTACTATGGAAAAAATATTAGTCACGTGATAAACTACAAAAATATGCAATAAGTACATAGAACAAAATTTACGAAACTTTGAGGTTTAATATCTTGAAAACCGATGATTTCCCAGCTAAATTTCCACATCTAAAATATTCGTACTGGTGTAGGGAATATCATAGTTTCGGATATGTCGGAGGTTTTCTGACATCCTGTATATATAAAAATTTGGAGTCACGTTGTTTGTCCGCGATGAACTCTTAAACTCCTAAACGGCACCAAACTAGCTAATTTTATAAGGAGTAACCTAAGTTACTTCTATCAGATTTCATGCGGGAACTTTTAATAATCATTTTTAAATTCGAACCGGTAGTCCCTGAGATTAGCGCGTTCAAACAAACAAACTCTTCGGCTTCAGAATATTTAGAATAGATGTCTGAAATTAACACAGGTAAACAGCTAGTAAACAAATAGTTCCCAAAGATTACTAAAATGAGGCGATTGGCGAACAGCTATTGTAGTCACTTGAAATTATTTTCATGTCAAGAAATCTTACCTAGCTTCATTGCTCCTTGCGCTGCTCAGTGTGGCAGGCGTAAGGGCTAGTGATGACGCTGAAGACGTGGTCATGACGCTTGCAGCGCTCGAAGCGCCTCGGCGGCGGCCCGAAGCGCTGGACGAGGTCGTCGATGAGGAGTTGGTGCGGCTGGTGCGCGGTGGGTGGACTTCTTCGAACGGCGGTGGCGGCGTCGAACAACACGACAGCGGTGCCGTGGCTAAACGGAATACTAGCGTTTACTACCCAAAATAAGTTTCTACCAAATAGTAGATTTCCTACTCAACATGGCAACATTGAAAAACTTAGCGTGATGGATTTTTTTAACGACGCGACGCTATTCAATGGAGTAAGGAAGTTTTCGTTTTATCTAAGTAGACAAATAAAACGCTACAATTAGAACAAGCGTAATTATAGGTACCTATGCATAGTTTATGAAAATGAGGAAGGAGATACAAAACAGTCAGAAAATAAAAAAATACATAAGCATAGAGAACTACTTAATCGCAATCTGCAATCAATATTCCAAGGTAGCAAAGCAAAATACGATGTAGGTAAAAAGGAATAAATTACGCAAAAGAAAATTCTGTAATAATTACGTTCTAAATATTGGCTCTAAATAATCTCTCTACATTACATAAAACCAAAGAAAGTTCATAAAAACTTTCTCCTTTCAAATCATCTTGAAAAATGTATTCATTAGAATCATCTTCACAGACATTGACTTCACAGTAGAAACACATAACGATATTTCGTAAAATTATCAAAAATATTCAACGACTCAAAAAGCACATCTAAATAGTTTTCCAGGCAAAATACTACAGCACGATTTCATCTATATCCTTCTTCATAACATATATCTTTTTCTTATCGGAGAGCTTTTTGAAATTATTTCTTTTCTGTCTCGGCTTTATTCTTGGAGGCACATCTGGGACTGGAGTTACTGAGAATTTTTTGATCTTCTCCTTGACATTGCCAGCTAATGAATTAGTTATGACTGGTTTTGAAACAACACTAGGTGAAATAACAGCTTCTCTTTTGGTCACAATTGTAACAGATGGTGTTTCATTATAAGACACAGCTGGAACACTGAACGTTTCTTCTCTAATCGCATGGGGATTATTAGTTTCAAATATCTTCTTAGTCTCTTTAACTAAATCCGTTTTTACGTTTTCATCATTAATTTTAGTGAAAAATCTACTATCTATTGAAGAAGAAAGAGAGTTTCTTTCAGAGCTGAATTCGGAATCCGACTGCAAATTCATTATATGTCTTTGGAACATATCAATTTTAGTTTTAGCACTACTTTCGCATATTATTTCGTCTTTCACCGTGCCTCTGGAATGCTCTTCAGCATATGTTTTAATAATAATTCTGGGTTTGGATCTTTTATCTCTTTTGAGTTTGAGTTTTTTGGTCAAACCAGATATTATTCCAGATTTGTATATTGACTTTTCCGGTTTAGGGTGAGCATCATCTTTACCTAGTTTAGATCTACGAAGACTTTTGACAGCTGAAAATAAATCCGATGAATTTAAACTGTGCGTGCTGTTTTTATCCGTAGAAGACTGCGTCGGCGTTTTCTTGGAAAACTTGTCTCCGATTTGATTAACAACGTCTTTGAAGAATTGCGAAGGTTTCGATTGTTTCGCCGAAGCTTTTCCATCTTCAATGTCAACATCTTTTAATTCTTGGACGTCAAAAACTTCATCGCTACTCTCAGTGAATGACGAATCGTCGTAGTTTTCGGAGTGGAAATATTTTATAACGTCTTTATTAACATCGAACTTCGACATCATAGCCGCTTGAGACTGCAAACCGTTGTCATAATGCATTCTGTTTTCAATACTGTCGTTTTCTTCCGCGTATTCCATAGAGTATGATGCAGCAGCTATTTTCGCATCGTTTACCGACTGACCATACACAGTAGAAGGTACATGACATGCAAGAGTTTCATTGAACTTAAAATCATGCCAAAAGAAATCATCGTCACTAGAACTGATAGGTGGGATTTCAACAGTAGCATAATCACCTTTATTGTCATGACCAGATGACTGAGAATTGCCGCCACCGCGTTTCGGTTTTGGGGATCCCCGCGGCGGTACCGGAGGTGGTACTCTTTGTTTCTGCGAGCCTTTTAGAACTGCAGGAAAGGCATCTGGTTCCGTCGGGATCTTGGTTGAAGTAGCTGTCGTTGCTTTTGCTGATGTTGAAACGGGTGACGTCACCGATGTAGGTGTGAGATGAGCTGTGACGTCGGAGAGCGAGACTAAAGGGTCAAAAGAAAACTCGCAATATTTCATAGTTTAGTTTAATATACAAGTATTTGTTTTTAAATACACAACAATAGTTACGTAGGAATTTATGGCACGTTGGAAGGATTATTTTGTTTGATATAGTTTTAACAATAGTTAATTATTAATTTGATAAAAAATATGATTGTTTTCAAAATGTAAATAAACAATTTGTGTACGATAAAATGGAAGCAATAACATTACAATCGTTTTCAAAACGTATAAAAAGTTTAGAGTATAAAAAAAATTAAACAAAAATTCAAAAGTCCAATATGGCGTGTTTATAAATGTATTTTTTAGAAGATTGAGCTTGACCCGTCAATGTATCGTATTATTAATAAGTGCAACATTTGTGAAATATAAAACGTTTTTGTAAGTTTATGTGAAATAAAAAAGTTGTTGCATGCAATTTTCGAAGGAAATCAAAGTAGAAATCATTTTTGTGGTGAGATAATACCCGATAGCGAAGATCCAACAAGTCAATAGCAGCATGAAAACAAAAAAATATAATATGACAATAAATTTTATATTACTTAATGCAAAGTTCATGAAGTAAACCCAACTTTAAAAGGCTAAAAAGACCAAGGGTATGACATTGAAATGAATTAAAATAACAAGAAATACTTTATAACACAATATTGTTTGTCTTCAATGAGGTTCAAACCCATATAAAGACACTAGACTATACCATCACAAATATGCTAAAAAACGATCGAAGTGTTCTGATGGATCGAGATCAATAATGTTTTATATAGAATGTCTTTGATCGAGTTAGTTTTTAATTCAGGGGATTCAGGGGCCCGCGTCACTGTTATGAAAGGCAACTTTTTTTTAATAATTTTACGGCCCTGGGTACGCGCCCTTTGGAGCCTTTATACGTAGTAATTTAGAGTTAGATAATTAACCGTTATATAATTTTATAAAAAATATAGTGCATAATATTTAACATTATAATTATGAAAGGCTACCAATATGTAAAGTGGCTACAACAACGACAAAATAAGTTATTGTTTGTAAATAGCTACCTTCGATCACATTCACAGTACACGTGATTTGAGCTTTGGACTCTATTTAAGTACCTATGGATCGAAGATATTTCAGTGCCAACATTATAGATCGGTTTATAGGACCTTTAACATTCGCATCGTGTCCATCGGAGAGAATCCCTTACCTACTTATGTTATAAATGTGAAAGTAACTGTCTGCCGGTCTGTCTATATATCTGTTGCGCTTTCACGCCTAGATGACTCAACAGATCATTATGAAATTTTGCATACATGTTGTCAGGGGTACAAAGAAGGACATAGTGTACTTTTTATTCAGGAATTCCTGCGGGAACTCCGAAATTAACTCGGATGAAACTGGATAGAACGACATACACTGATAGCATACGACCAAAATCTTTTAAATCTATTCGCAAGGTCCACTTAATTTTATCTCGACATTTAAATATTTCAGGGCTTTTTGTTTCCTTACATACACTTATTTCCCTCACCTGCCTTCGCGCCGTTGACTCCACTCGAACTGGCCGCTCCTACCCCGATTGAGATAGCGTGAAAATATTAGTATTCGATTAAATATTATGTTGATGGCTATACAAAAATATTTAAATAAGCGATGTGTGCTAAGTGCGGGTAGATAGATAATTATTTTTACTTCTTGAACACCCCAATTAACACTTAGAAAGCTCTAGAAATAAATTAGTAACTAAGATAACACATAAACATTACATGCAATAATTATGGAATTGTGACAAGGAATATGTAGGTATGTAGTAATAATACATCAGCTTGTTATATGTGGATGATATCGAGTACCGTTCGAACTTCGAGCAGTGCAATCGCATGTAGTTATTACAAGTGTAATGATAGGATTATTATGTATTTATGTAGATGATATACCCAAAGGACTCAGTGGTTTCTGTATCTGTGCATATATATTTTCTACTAGCTGTGCCCCGCAGTTCCACCCGCGCGAACGCTTTTCTATAACAGCCTTTTCAGACATCCGATAAACATGGCCTATGTTACTCCAAGCTAGGCTTAATCTACCTGTGAAAACCGCATGAAAGCGGTTACATTTACATTAAAATCAGCGAGAGTCCAAAAACTACAAATGACTCAAAATATCATTCGCATATTTTTTCAGTTATTTAAAATGCGTTTTGGATGTTTGTGTGTGAATCACGCATAAAGATCTCAAGGGATTTACCTAAATAAAATTTAGCACGAAGATGAATGCATATGTTTAATGTTTATGAATATAATTTGAAGAATGTTTCGGTTGAACACGTGAACACTATCAGTCCAATACAGAGTTCCCGGAAGAGAGAGAGAGAGTATATTTTAGCAGTGGCGGTTTTATATGCGTTAAAAATGTCTTAAGCTGATTTTTGCGGTGTCGACTACAAGCTCAAAGATTTTGCAATACATCAAACCATATACAAGCAATTTGGCTAGTAAAAAATATATTCAGGCTCAGGCTTAACTACCTGCAAAGGTAAAATTTGCATGCGATGAGTGGTTCGATACGATGAATGGGCTGTGCCTCTTCACAAAACAATTTTTAAAAGTGGCATTTGTACGGTATGTCTGTATTTACAACAGATACTCAAACTTAATCTTTGTCCTCATTTGCTAGCCTTGCTTGAATGGTAATATCTTGAGAGGCTATCCATTTTTAGAAGCGTTTATAAATCTTAATGACCTTGTATGACCTCTGGAGCTATTCGTGTAGTTTAATACGATGGTTTAATTTAATGCATTAAGTGGGTATGAGAAAGAAAAACATAACTAGCTTTGAAGAATTTATTGTAAAAAAGTTTCAATTACAATATAATTGTGGTAACATAACATAATTATCATAGTCAAAATATGTAGACATAATATTGAAATACATAATCTTGAGGTGTAGGCATACGTCGACAGAGTTTAGATATACATTTTATGTTTGGAATTACAACTTGGTCTTTGCTAGCACTGAAAGAAGATTGAACATGGTGGTTAACTCTATGTACTAAATGCGACATCTAAATCTGTCAACTGTATGTCATTTAATAAAAAAATATGGAATTACACGAAGTCATATATCTTATATTTGGAGAAGTCATTTCATGTTAATGCCTATAAAGCTTTCTGTACTCTTTGATCCACGGCGATAATAGCTATTGATGATATTCCTTTTCAAATCATTTGTTAAATGCTAAGGAACATTCAATCAACCTCAGCTTTTATTAGTCACACACTATACATTTTGCAAAACTATTGTATAGCGTGTAGGATCTGAGGATGAGATAAAAAAAATTGATGTGGTGTCATACGAAACACGTTGATGTATAATAGTTTCAAAATATTTTTTCTAATTAACCATTGCTCACAATAAATAAGTCATCAACGTATAAAAAATTGTTATTATTTACACTTGTGCAAAAAAGAGCCGTAACATTCACCAATTTCATATAAAAGCTTTTCCAGGACCGTAATAGTATAGTTTTTGGACAGTACACAACATAAATATACAATAAAAGTTTCGGTAACTACAGAAACATACCACCGGAATCTGCCGGAAACCATCGATCGGAACAATGCCCATATTAATTGAACAATCTATACAAAGAAACAGTACCATATATAATGCACCAGAAGTAGACACTAATAGACCTTCTATTACTATAAACACTACGTTAAGACGCTTTCATGCACATTCTGAAGATATTCTAGTCATTGGAAGAAAGCGTAATTGTCCCAGTCAATTTTGACGAAAATAAATTATTTCACTTAAAAATTCTAGAATGTCAACGTTATAATTATAAATAGGCATTTTCGGATCAATATCTATCGAACACAACTGTGTCTATATAGAACGCTTGACTCAAGACTCAAGACTATTAAATAAACATTCGTTGTATCATCTATTGAGGAATTCAATCAGCCGGTGGTACTACTATTATAGTACTCCCACTATCCTTTCCACTGTAGATCTCGGCTTTATCTATACTCTTTACGTATACAACCTCTCTGATGAACCTCTCCGATTCAGAGTCCCTTATATGTTCGTCTCCGTTCAATTGTACAACTGACACGTGTTCGTTTGTTTGCATCTCTTGGTCCCTAGTCTTCGATAGTAAAGGTGTCTCTTGGTTTATATAAACGGTTTGTGTCGACAACACCCTCTTGAATCTCATATCTTTGGGCAGCGTCGATGTATCTCTTGACTCCACGGATTTTGAAGGAGTAGCGCTCCTCGTTCTATAGCTAGAGTTCAAGCTCTTTGGTAGGGTGTTGACATCTCTATTAGTATCTGGCGCACTCTCGCCTTTAACCAGTCCTATGTCCATGAAGAATTTCTTGCATTTCTCAACGAAAGTGGGAGATTTTGATCTGTTGAAACTAGAAGAGAGACGTTCTATTGAATGTTCTCTGCTAACTTCTTCTATTCTTTCGGGAATATTCGACATACTTTTATGTTTTTCTAATATGTTTGATCGTCGTTTCGAATTTCTCGATTCCTCATCCTCGTCATCAATGAAAGGAATGTCTTGTAAATTGTTCTCATTTCGTGTGTCGACCGCAGCGTCTTTGAGTATTTTTATGGGCGGTGGTGTTAAAACTATTGGTGTGTAATTAGTTTGGGCATCAGCTATGTATATTTGGGGTACGCTGGTGCTAGTGTTGTCCGTCTGTATGCCACTATCAGCTAGACTGCCATTGATATGGGAGCTACCCGCACCGGTACTCAAAACTTTGGTCAGTTGATCCGATAATGTGTCCATTCTATCTTGGATAGCTGTTCTGTAAACGTTTGTGGCATACGAAGTGCCCGGATCTCTAGCGTTCAAGTTAGATGTGTCAAAGTCTATGCGCCTTTGGAATGTGCCGATTCTGTCTCTATCTAGCATTTTCAATCTATCTGACAGGACAGAGGGGTATTCTGTGGCGGCTTGCGGATGCCTAATATTCCATGTAGATATCGTCGTATCCGTGAAATCGCTCAAACTAGATCTCATAGAAGACCTAGGTGATAATCTAGACTGTTGTCTCATCAAATCAGGGTTGTAATCCTTTATAGGTCGGCCGACGTAAGCGCGTCCTGTGTAAAAGATGGGCCCGTGTTAATTAATGCTATGTGGGACTCTTTTTTTAGTACATTTCAGTTTATTTCATCCCCCACGCGCTCGTTTGGGTCACACCATGCCGTTACTGGCAATATTTCTGGGGTAAAAACCGAACCATACACCGTTAGCACACAAATGATGAACACACATTGCATTTTTCCACTCTCAAACTTAACGACTTGAACACACGATAAAACGGCACGCGCGCAAAACTTCGCAAATAGAGTGTTTCACTTCTCTTCGGAAAGTATGGAGTTAAGAGTATATTGAGGAGAGATTTAAAAAAACAACGCAACATAAATGTGACGGATGCATTACAACTAATGTAGGGTAACAAGCACCGGATAGGACAAGGGATGGGGAACAAAATAAACTGAAATGTATAATAATAATAATAGGTACCAAAAATATAATATTCATCTTCCATTGCATTCCTTTAACTGTTAAGGATAGGGTTCTAGATCTACTAGAATTATGTTAATATAGAAAAAACACCAACCAACAATAGATTCATCACACAACTCGACTACATCTAGAACTACGTTTTAATGTTGTTTTTAGTAACCTAAACTACGCACAATTTTTCCTTTCAGATGTAATTCTGTCCGACCTTATCAATAATAACATAATTTATAAATTTATATGTGTATATTCGACAAAACATGGTTCTCAGATATGTCATTGAGAGGCAAAAAACACTTTTGCAACAAAAAGTGAAAACTGATTCAAATTTCACTAATCAATTTAGTCTGTAAAAGTAGGACAGAATTTGTTATTTCAGTAAGGCAAAACGGTAGATAGTGCAGGTTATTGAAAACAACTGTTAGTACTCTAAATAAAAAAATCTCGTGCACGCTCAATTTGAAAAAATAAGTCAACATACTCGGTGCGCTAGTGATATCAGCGAAACGGTCATGGAGTATTTAGAGATTTAAGATAATATTATTAATAATAAATATTGAACAAACAAATTCCATAGCTAGACTAAAAGCAACATTTGATTTCGTAACATGATATCACGAAGTACAATATCAATAGAGAGAAGTGACTGTCAACTTATTTTTTCAATTCGTTATTTCTTTAATGTATATTTTATGTATAATGTGTATTTCGTTATATGTATATACCTGGTGTATCGACTTCATCCTGCGGTCTAGACGGCTTGGCGATACTCTTTCTCTTCGACGGAGAATGTTTCAATGCTGTTGAAATGTTGTAAAAATATTATTAAAATATTTACTCTTAACTCTTTGTAACAGAAACTACTGTGGTATACATAAAAGAAAACTATCTATCAATAAAGTTCACCTGAAACTTTCGTTTTCAGCCACAAAATAATGCAATTTTTATTTTTTATCGAAGAACTTTTTCAGAAGTGGGATGGTTCCTCAACTTTATTTAAGTACACCACAGTACATAAAGTCAAATGAGAAAAGTTAATAAAAAATCGTGATAACGCCATAAATGAAAGCGTTGCTTTTTTCTAAATTAAAATAATTCAGCGTGCCATCAAGACCGTTGCATAAAATTAAAAAAGCTATTTCAAATTAAGATTTTATATATTTAAAAACAAAAAGATAGCAGAACGAAAACCATGCTTCATAGAGGTACATTCATAATGTCATACCTAGAGATAATATAAAACAGTTAATTTCATTTAATTCACACCGCAAACGCAATGCGAAAGGAGATAGATATCTTTATCGACATAAACGATTCGCACAGTTGACAATTGGGAGAAAAGAAGTCGTAAGACATAAAAATTCGATATACTCGAAATTAAAACTAGCGAAGAAAATACACATACATGGATAAATGCAACTTTCGAGCAAAGAATGAACGAGCAGCGGATATTATAATTCTCGTTATGGCACTCGGACTCTGTAGAGAATTAACAATTATGTAGAAGTAAAGTTTCATAAAGCAATCGTGCTTTTAGTTGTTCATATCGTTAAACAGGGATTTATTCCTTGATATGACCGAATGACCCATCATGAATTACCTCGGAGTTCATTCGAGTATTAAATACAAGTTCTTTTGCTTTGATCATTCGGTAGGCGCCAGCCGCCAGGCGTATCTCGACGATCGTGTCATGCTTGCCATACGAGGATTGTAAATACGTCGTCGTACGAACTACATAAAAATTCACCTCAAATTTAACTTTACAAACTTGTAGAGCGACACCGAACAATGGACTTAAGTAACACAAATCCGAGCTATATATAGGTTGGGAAGATTCCAAACTACGACAACAACACAGAATAGAAATCAGAAAAAATCAGAAATATCAAAAAGAAAATTTTAGAAAAAAGTTGTTATAAACACGTTATAATTTTTTTTTCCAGTATAAAAAACTATCACTAGTTGATATGAGGCCAATTTTAAGTCATTTAAGAGACAATTATCAATAAGCCATCAGATTGCTAGTTACATAACTTAATCTCAAGTTTGCCCTTGTTGTGTGAAAATTAGCTCCAAATAAATTAGCTGCAAATGTTCCCGAAGTAATTCATTAAGATTGTGTCAAAAATAAAATAGTTCACAACTTGCACAAGCCTCCATTATGTTTATAACAACTTTCCAAATAAATCTAAATACAAAATCAAAACAATCCTCCAAATCTGTTCAGACGATTAGAGTCCTTAAAAATAGCGAATAAAACCAACAACATGCTCGATGAAGGTTCGGTCGAGAAAACCACAGTAATAATAGCATTCAAGGAACTTACTTAGACCTCCAGAGATGCGCGCGAGTATCCGATAACGGACAACGGTATGAAAAAAGAGAGAATGGAAAAAAAACACATAATTATTATCCAAAACCTGGCAACATTGGAACTTTACAGATAATATATAATGATTTCTCAGGGGGAGATAACGTGCATGACTTTCGTTTTTTTAAATTCAATCGAATTAAAAAAAAAGGAAAACAATTCGGAATAATAATATATAAAAAAGAAGCATTCACATTAAAATATGAGACATGCCGAACATAATCAAATGCATTTAGAAATTAACAAAATGCCTAAATTAACCAAAAATATATTTATCCTATGTACGATTTATCGTGGGTAGTAAAATTACCTATAAAAAGATTTGGGATCGGGTGTTAGTAGGCTAGAATATAGCTTATTTTTTCCTCTTCGGTCTTTGATTTTTTTTTTTGGCAATGGTAGTTCGTTGGAGTAGAAAGTAGAGACGGCGATGGTGACTTGCGGCTAAGACAAGAGAATGGTGAGGTTTTCTGACTTCACTCGTCGGATAAACAAACAATGCAAATAAATATAATATGGCTACCACCCGCCATGAATACATAATATAAGCAAAATATGTTCAGACCGAATTCATCGTTATATCAATACATATAAGAATTTTCGTTGCATGATAATATAATAATAAAATTATAATTTTGTGGGCGTCCAAACAAAAGTATCTACCTACTGTGAGGTATTGAGTTAATACTAAATTCGGTATCTAGAACAGTCAATGAATAGCAAGGATTGAAAATATATTCAAAAACTACAGAACAATATTTTTTTTTTATCAGAAATTTGAAGTAATAATTCTGAAAAAGCTTGATTTGAAAAAAAAAGCATTATAAAAGTTTGAGAAAAAACAAAAAAAACACTTTACGTGCTTGTGACATAAATTTTTATACATATATTACATATTAGCTGTCCCCCGCGATATCATCTGCGATAATTTCGGAGTTCCCGTGGGAATTCCGGGAAAAAAGTACTCTATATCCTTCTTTGAATGTAGTTTACGGTGATTATCTGTTCCCCGCATTAGTGCCGGAGTTCCCGCGGGAACTCCGGGATAAAAACTATCCTATCTTTTAAATTTTGTAATTATAAATAGTTACAAAATTTTATCAAATCCGTTCAGTAGTTTCGGAGTCCAACGCGGACAAACAACGTGACGCGTAATTTATATTTATTAAGATAAGATTGTAGATTAAAATATTATATGAAATTGTAGAAAATTGAGCATTGAGCGGACGCATTTTTTTCACCCATCTTTACAAAACCTCTAACGTTTATTTCGGAAACTAAATGCCGAGAACCCTTTTTGCTTGGACACCCACAAATTATGATTTTTAAAGATGACTAAAAATGACGCCAAAAGAAACGTGTCCAATTATTTATTTATTGTCAACCGACTAACACCCGGAACCCGACTCAAACCAAAAAAATAAACACTACATCTATGAAAATAAAAAAAAAACCACACACTGACACAAAAACACGTGGACGGAACAAAAAAGTTACAGAAAGAAAAAAAAACAAAAACCCACTAAGTATAAATAAAAAATTTAGACAAAACGTTCATCTGTCTGTCGCCGCACGATACCTATGTAACTGGTGACAAGGGTGCGGAACTTGCGGTGGTTCCCTTTGATCTCTGGAAGGTCCACTGGTGGGGTTTGGAAACAAGATTTTTATGTTTTGTTAAATTTTAAAACGACAAATAACACTTTTTTCTTTACAGGGGGACATGGAGTTCAGCAGTTTGGTAAAAGATGGCGACAAAAAAAAAAAAAAAACAAAATTTGAGAAAAACTGTTTCTCACTTTATAAAATCCTGATTAAGTTTGAACTTAAAAAAAAATTTTTTGGGTTTAAACTCAATACAAAAAGTCATTTTACGCTTTCAGCGAAGTTTTTTGTCGCTCTCTGTTACCAATCATTGTAAATTAACACTTAGATCTACAGTTTTAAAGATTATTTTACATTTACTTTACAAATATCAATATATAATATCTAATAGTGAATTTAGCGTTACAACAATTTGAGCTTTATCTAACGACAAAGAATAAACAACGCAAGAGGGATCCAATGAAACCGTCGGGGTGTGGTACATAGAATAAGCGAAAACGTAAAAAAGATTATTTCGTCGAAATATATACTTCCAACAGAGATATTATGACATGGAATTTATTCACTCAGCCAAAGAGATGGGTAACTTATATTTAACAAAAAAAAAATACGTAATAAGCAGTGATACTCACACGAAGGTATCTTCTTGAAGACAGTCTTCCCCATGAAATCTAAGAATCTCTGCGCATAGAAACGAGGTCTGTGCACCGAAACTGTGTCCTGAAATAAAAAAACGAGATTCATATTTTGCCTAGCCCCCGCGTTTTCGCCCGCGTTAATGTCGGAGTTCCCGCGGGTACCCCGGGATAAAGTAAAGTACTCGTTTTTTTTTTCTATACCCCTGAAAAAGCGTATGCAAAATTTCAAAACGGTTGAGCCGTTAGGACGTGAAAGCGAAACAAACAAACAAACAAATAAACTCACCGCAGGGTACAACTAGTTATAAATAATAAATAAAAATCGATTAATCGATAATGGCGACGATAGTTCAAGCCATACGATAATTTAATCGATAATTTTAAATTTTGTAATCCATCGATTGATTCAGTAATCGATCAATCAATAGGCTAGTTTCCTGAGTAAAAAAATCAAAATTCTATTTAGTCCGTCAGTTAGATAATAAAAAAATAAAAGACACGTATTTTTTGCTTTTTTTAAATAATGGAAATATGCATAGATAAAGCGCATTAAAGTTTAGGGTGGGGGACTCGTGACATCACAGCTCGCTATAACGTGCGAACAAACTGTAGCGAGGCGTGACGTCATGTGAAATTTCGACTTGATATATCTCCGTTATTTTTTGGTTACATAAAAAATTAAAAAAATACGTGTCCAATATTTTTTAATAATCTACAAAACGGACTAAAAAACAAAATTTAGGAAACTAGCCTATTATGATCACATTGTGATGATTAGTGCGATTCACATAACGCGTACAAAATTGATTCGGAAAATCGCACTGGAAAATATCCCAACGTGTCTAATGCCAGTTTTCACCGACATCCCTTAAACGTTGTTAGGTGACCCTTAGAAGATTGTTTCTGTTACAATAAATTGAATATATGGGCTGGTTTAGAAAAGCTTTTAAATAAAGGATCCCAAACTTAGGTGGCAGTGTAGGGGCAGTAGCGCGGGCGTGGCGTGGGTCACTAACTTAGCACCCGGTGCGGATCTTAAATTTGCCGCCCTCTTATTTTTGAAAATGATCATAAAAAACATTGGGGCATGATAAATAATGGTAAGTACTCTTATTGAATAATACTAACCTGAAAAGTATGTAGGTAACCATATTAAAAAAAAAAAACTCATAAAAACCTTGATATATGGTAACAAAAAATTGACAGAAAAAACGTCGAAGGAAATCCAGTTTCTGTAAATTTTGTCAAAAATTTGAAAAAATTAATTAACCGCCCCCTGTGACATGCCGCCCCCTGTGACATACCGCCCCTTGTGACATGCCGCCCTCGCCACGTTGCGCCACTGTTAATAGGGGATGTCGGTGAAAACGGGCAACATGTCAGACCCTGAGCCGGCCCCGGCGTGCGGCGCCACTCACCCCGTCGTGTATCATGCTCTTCCACGTGTGCTCGAGTTTCTTCCGCAGCCGGTACGACTGCAGTATGTCGATGATGCCCAGGAACAGGAGCAGCCGCTCGCCGCGCGCGTTCCTCGCCGGAATGCCGCCGGGACTGGAAACATCGAGTAGCAGTGTTTCTTCTTCTTCTTCTTTTTTTTTTTGAATATGACAACAGAGGCCTTGGATTGGTAGGCGCACTCTTCATGCCAATGTCGGTCAGAGAAAACAGTGGACAGTTGCAAAGAACAAATATTTGTAAGGTCAGAATATGATCAGATTCAGAAAAATTGCTGTCGTAGTCCTTAAGAAGAGGACATAATTATTGGACATAAAGGAAGTTCTATAAATATTATAAAGATAGTGTTTATATGCCAAACAATATTATTAACAGCCCGGCGACACTCCATACCCATGAATTTTCTTTTTTACCCCATAAGGGGAAGGCAAAGGAATCTAAGTCCATACAGCCAAGTTTAAATGTTTTCCTTTTCAGAAATCATTTACATTGAAACACATGCATCGGTGAGATGCATTTCGATGCTTTACCGGGACTTCTGGAAGCAATTCTTCACAATTGGACCTTAATGAGATGCTCTGTAGGACGTTATATGTATATTAAAACGATAACCTGCCAGCGAACACGACATTTCATCTTAATTCACTATTTCCACACACTGGTCATCAGTGATTGATCAATATAAATGGACGCAGATAAGCAATAACATGTTAACCCACAAAATTAAGTTACAGGTACAGAACGATTTATTGAGAGTTAGAGAACGTTTTTTAATTATGTGTTTACCTTATTACATTGTTTAAATATGTAACAAAATGTTGAACATAAAAAAATCTCGACACAAAATGGCGCTAGGATTTTTTAAATACGATTCACTCAAAATTTCTCCAGTGTGGGTTAACACATTATTGCTTGTCTATGTCCAAATAGACAATGCGTGTACACTCACGGCACGTCTTCCTCCTCGTCTATGGGTTCGCTCTCAGCCTGGATGCTCTCCATCGCCGTGGAATGCGCCACCAAGCGTTGGCGGTTTATCGACCTGTGTGACAGATTGACAATTTCTTTACAAACACCAAGAAAAAGAAGAAGAAGAAAAATTACACGATGTCCATGAAAAACCCCTTCGGACATTGCAACAAACATGACGATTAGAAATAAATATCTAATTATAGTGAGCAGAATCCATCACGTTTACTTTCGCACACTGTGTATGCTCAAATTCATACAAGTAACTTGCCATATTTACAAATTATATCTGTGGCGCTTTAATAACACACTTTGCAAACTTTTACTATAACTATAGGTAGAACTTAAGGTTTATATGATGCAGTAGGATAACGATTTTGTAAAGAAAATAGAAATTTCTAAATAATAGATTTTCATTGTAGTGTTTGTTATTCACTATGAATTAAAACTAACATGCTGTTATTTTTGATGGATTGTCAGCGCTAGTTTTTATACGAATTTCAATAGACATTCTATTACACAATGGTTACATTTTAAGTTTAAAATTATTTTATATTAGGTATTCGCGTGATAAGAAAGAATATCCTAACTAATATTATAAATGGGAAAGTGAGTTTGTTTGTTTGTTACGCTTGGACGCCTCAACGGCTCAACGGATCTTCACGAAAATTTGCATACACCTTGTCAGGGATACATATGTAGGGTACTTTGTATCCCGGAATTCCCGCGGGATTCCGAAATTACCGCGGGGAACAGCTAGTATTCTTTAAATCGAAGTACGGTATAAAAAAATCATCCGTATTGCGAGATATTATCTATTGAAATCAGTGTAAAACCTAGCGTTTACGATCTATCTCAAGAAATTAGTTGCGAATCGAGTGGTAGTATTATAATATCATTAACAAATTAATAACAAACATCCACGCTAGTTTTCCGGTTAAGACAGACAAGAAGATTTTCAGTCAGGCAGGTTCGTTTCAAGTCTAAATAGTAATTAGTAAGCTATGGAGTAAACTAATTTATAGTATACGCTAAAGACATCACATGAGACATAGACAATGTTATCATTATTACATAGAACACAAGGAAGATTGTCTAAATAGGAAGGGAGATAGCAACCGTTTGTCATCCTCATTTATTTATTTATTCTTCTTGCACAAAATAGTACATGCCGCCCCCTGTGACATGCCGCCCCCGACACGCTACGCCACTGTTAACAGGGGGTGTCGGCACAAAATGCCAATTTATCTCTAGGTTCGCACTGCGACCGGGACTCAGGAGACCGAGACTGTTTTATAATATGAAGATTATGTCAGTAAATAAACGAGAATTTATTATATGTTCACAAAAATTTAGGCAACTTTAAGAAAAACAGTGATTTACATGGTCTAAAGATCTTAAGAAATAAAGATAAACTCGCTGTGCCTAATACTAGGCCCATATTTCGAACTCTTTTAAAGGACAATGTATACGCTTTTACAACAAACTTCCAAACGATGTAGTTAATTTGTCAATTAATAAATTCAAGACCCTTATTAACCACAGATTATGCGATAAAGCATATTATAGTGTAGTTGACTATTTATGATGCAGACGTTTGGGAATGAATTGCTCTATCGAATTACTATTTTTTGTTCTCTTAATTTATAAGTAAGATCATTAATAGACAGCCCTGCTGAGTTTTTTTGTCAGTTCTTCTACGTATGACGGTTATAAGTGATTGTAAAAACTAATCCAAAGTAATAAATGGCATTTGAATTTGAAGTGATACCAACAATCAAAAAGTACTTAATATTTCAATATTGCAAGTATGGACGCTTTTGTGTTTCAGATTTCAATGAAGAATAAAACAGTAGATAAATCGAGTTTTTATGTTGCTAGCTCCCTGACGGTAACATGTTAGTGGAAGATGTTAACAGAGTACAAATCGACACATTCACATATAGGCAACATATAAAATATATTATGTACGAGTAAATTATAAACTGCAAATATTATATCGTACTGAGTTCGCTTCACTTGAGCATTGAAATCCTCCCTGCCTTGCTCCGATCTGAAATGTTTTATTTTTATATAAAACATAAATATAATTATTTACATACATACAGTGCCTTGAGGGATGCGATAGAAATTGTGCGGGTTGAGTGAAACACAAAGAGGTTAAATCGATTTTTTAAGGATATTAAGTAATCTTTCGTAAAGACCCTTACAGGGATAAAAGGCATCAGTTATGAAAATATCATAACTTCTAAACTTCCATGATTCGCGCCATGTTTTACAGGGTGACGCTAGATACACCCCTGTCCGTAAGGGTGTATTGGTATTCGTCCACAGGCACGTAACAGTCCGATAGTAAGATAAAATTTGTACTTCTATTTTTACAAAAATAAACGGGTATGCTAACTGTATTTGTTTTTTTGATGTAAATAAATTAAAAAGAAAAAAAAAACTGATCGAAGGGAATGAGCGAACAATCGAAATATCTATCGTTATTATTTTCTCATTATTTGTTGTACTTATCACCAGCACATCCTTAGTGTAAAGGTACTCCTGAAAAGGCATCGAAAAGCAGATTATGCTGAAATAATAATCGTTAGTAGTTAACTAACCTGGTCCTGTTCAAGCCGGATCGCTTGGGTTCGCCGTCGGCGTCGTCGCCATCGCTGGCGCCCGACTCTGTGCGAGTGCGCGCTTCCGTTTTCTCTCTCTGCGCCTCGTCCAGATTGTGTATGCCCACCAGTAGAGAGTAATCCATGATCTGTCGGGAAGAATTTCAATCATTTAACGTGGATCTCCGAGCGCTGGGTGCCTGGTAGTCCCTCGACACAGCGTAGATGCTCCGCGGCGCACACGAGCGGGGAGGTGGTACTGTCCCGGGCGGAGCGCGCACGTGCTGCTACCACCTCCGAGTGCTGGGTGCCTGGTAGTCGCCCGACACAGCGTAGATGCTCCGCGGCGCACACGAGCGGGGAGGTGGTACTGTCCCGGGCGGAGCGCGCACGTGCTGCTACCACCTCCGAGTGCTGGGTGCCTGGTAGTCGCCCGACACAGCGTAGATGCTCCGCGGCGCACATGAGCGGGGAGGTGGTTGCTGCACGTGCGCGCTCCGCCCGGGACGGTACCACCTCCCCGCTCAGAGTGCTGGGTGCCTGGTAGTCGCGCGACACAGCGCGGCTGCTCCGCGGCGCACATGAGCGGGGAGGTGGTACTGTCCCGGGCGGAGCGCACGTGCTGCTACCACCTCCGAGTGCTGGGTGCCTGGTAGTCGCGCGACACAGCGCGGCTGCTCCGCGGCGCACATGAGCGGGGAGGTGGTACTGTCCCGGGCGGAGCGCGCACGTGCTGCTACCACCTCCGAGTGCTGAGTGCCTGGTAGTCGCCCGACACAGCGTAGATGCTCCGCGGCGCACATGAGCGGGGAGGTGGTTGCTGCACGTGCGCGCTCCGCCCGGGACGGTACCACCTCCCCGCTCAGAGTGCTGGGTGCCTGGTAGCTGAGAGAGTAATTCTACACACCTTGAAACTCTCCAAGACGCGACAGTCCCGCTGCATCGTCTTGATGAGCGCATTGTACGTGTCCGCTTCGAGGAATATGCCCTCGGGGTGATGTTCCATAAAGTCCAAGTCCTTGTAGGTCGGAGAACTTTTCTGCCGTTCAGATTTGTTTGCCTAAGGGATAAAAGAGAAGATTTTTCATAAAATAAATGTCTTTTCATTCACACATAAATCGTCGGTTGAGCCGTTAAAACGTGGAAGCGTAACAAACAAACAACTCACATTCGAATTTAATATTTATACTATTATACTAAATGGACCTGTCAGGAGTGTTATCCAATGCGTGGCTATATAGCGTTTTATAGCCGTTCAGCTGAACTAATAACAGCCATGGAATAAGAGATAATTCTCATGACGATATATATAAAATCAAAATCCTTTGTTCTGAATGACTGATGGATCAACGTACAGCCTAAACCGCTGATCGTAGAGACCTTGGAACTTGGAGGGTGTGTTCTTTGTATGGCGTAGGCATCCGATAATTTTTGAAAATTCAACCCTTATGGGGATGAAAAGGGGTTGAAAAGTTTGTATCGAACAATTCCGCGGGAACTTCGAAATTATGGCAGGTGAAACCGCGCGGGACAGCTAGTAATAAATAATAATGCACTTCATTCATTCTCATATTTCCCATAATATCCTTCCAATCTTAAAAGAGATTATATTCGATTTTTCTAAGATGGGCAAAGAAATTTCTAGGGTAGACCAAGATGTTTCTCTAGGGCGGGCAAAAAAGTTTCTAGGGTGGGCAAAGAAGTTTCTAGGGTGGGCAAAGAAGTTTCTAGGGTGGGCAAAGAAGTTTCTAGGGTGGGCAAAGAGTTTGTCTTCCCGTTAGCTACGTATAGCTATGAGTCTATCAGTGTTGTGCTTGTTTGGTCCCATCCTCACCTTCCTCTTGTACGTGGAACCTTTGAGGTCGTACTTCTGGTGCAGCTTCACCGAGGAGGGCAGCAGATTGTTCATGGCGACCAGCCGCACGTTCTTGCTGTTGCACTGGTAGCAGTACAGCCCGAAGAACTTCGGCAAGAGCGTGCGGGGATTCTGGAAGACACAGTATCAGATATCTAGAAGGGGGCATATACGCGGTTTGGTATGAAAACAAATTATAGTAGTACACAAAGCTGAATCATCACGCATATAAACTAATGATGATGATGATGGCCGATTTTAATATTGACAGCTTTTGATTTACTAGATAAATAAAAATTAATCGCCGAAATGTATGTACGCGCATAACTTCCAAACGACTGCACCAAATTCTTTTCAAAATTCTTTCGTGTTCGTTATTGTCAGAATAGGGTTGTCTGAAGATCCTGCGGGAATTCCAAAACTCACGCGATCACTCGCGTTCACATCTCCGAAACGGTTGGACCAATGTTGACGGGATTTTCATAGCAAATTAGCTGATGTTATAAGGAGTAAAATAGGCAACATACTTTGGAGTTCCTGCGGGAATTGCGAATCTCACGGGGGTGAAACCGCGAGGAACAGTTGGTTTTACATAAATTTAAAGCCGTATAAATTAATCTTTCCTTAAGCAACTGGCGCTTGCGGGGCACAAAAACTGTGTGTGTTTGTTTGTTCGTGTTGTATTTTACACATACCTGATCGAGATTCAAGTAGTATCCGGGCAGTAGTTTTTGCAGGAACTCGCCTTCCTTGTGCATCACTGTCTTTATAATAAACTCGTCGTCGTTAGTCAGGTAGAAGATGCTGCCCGAAGCGCCGGGGTTGCTGAGCTCGCGCAACGGGGCGCTGCACATAGACATCTGAAACGGAGCGCGCGGCGTTCAAACTCTTGTTTTTTTTTTTTTTAATTAAGAACCCTCGCACATCATTTTTTGAACAATGTCAAGTTGCAACAAAATAATGTACTTTTTATATTAGCCTCGTTGAAACTGCAGTTTATGGTCTGCATATGCTACATAATGCTAAAACATTTCTCGGAGCTTTCGGCGGACATCGAAGGAATAAGTGCAAGATGTCATTAAATAAAATGGCGCCATTTGCGAAACATTATTATTTTCAAAAGCGGAGCCATCGTAACTTAAAAATCAACTTTTACTCCTAATGGTGGAATCGAGTACATTCGATTCCCGCCAAAAACCCCGTAATTGAGCTTTGCAAATCATGCTTTCGACGCAGGGACGGACTAGCGTGCCGTAGGAGATATTTTTCAAGATTTTTTTTGACATTCGTCATGTAAAACATCAATGTCATAAAAGATATACAACTCAGTAGACCATATCCTTTTCTCTGTGCATGGTCTAACGGAATACAAGCGAATGCAATTGGGGTCGAGTGAAGCGGTGCCCATAACTCCCAAAGCTCAGAGCAAATTGTGCTTCTACCTAGCTTCTAGGCGATTTTTTTGAACATACAAGCGTATAACTACATAATAATAAGAAAACACGCCAAGTCTCCCCAAGGGTAAACAAGGGTTGATTTATTCTTGCAAGATTCATCTTATCATATTTCTTTTATTAAATCTAAACTAATATTATAAAGAGGAAAGATTTGATTGTTTGTTTGTTTCTTTGTTACGATTTAACTCAAAAACTACTGGACCGATTTCAAAAATTCTTTCACCATTAGAAAACTACATCATCCCTAAGTAACATAGGCTATATTGTAATCCGGAATTCCCGCGGGGACTACGAAATTATCGTGAAAACGCGCGGGACAGCTAGTTGTAAATATTCCCGACAGAGTTGGTATAATTATCAAGACAATTAAAGTTTTGTTGATGCAATGTCATTGATGATTCATTGATGGAATAATTATCCAGCAATAATCCAATAATTAATTATGATCGTTACGATCGTGAAGTAATTGAAAATATCAATTAATATTTAATATTAACACGTTTAGATTATAAAAGCGGTAACTCGCGTTCGAAGCGATAATAGCGCGAACGTGCGATTTGTTATTGCTACTTCCTTACATACAATATATTATAAAATAAATCCTCCGCCGTCTGTGTCTGTCTGTTCGCGATGAACTCAAAAACTACGAAACGGATTTTCATACGGTTTTCACCAATAGATAGAGTGATTCAAGAGTATGGTTTATCCTGTAATTCCCGAGGGAACTCCGCATCTTTCACCCAAGTAATTTCGGAGTAGCCGCGAGAATTCCGCGACAAAAAGTACCCAATATCCTTCTCTATACCCCTGAGAATGTGTATGCAAAATTTCCTGATGATCAGTTGAGCCGTTAAGGCGTGATAGCGTAACAGGAGACAGACAGACACACAGAGTTACTTTCTAACTAGACTGAATAATCATGAAGATAATGACCAAACTGTTATTTTATTAGGTATACAGGTTATTATTGGGATAGTGATTATGACGTCTAGCTCTGAATCTGATTACTGAATTTTAACCATAACTATAGTGAGCAGTAACTAAAACATTAAAACGACTAAAGGTAAACGTCCACAGGTCAATGTTTGGATCCTTATATTTTGATAGAATGATCCGCTCGCATGATGCCAACATATGAACGCTTATCTTAAACGAGATATAGCAGAACCAGAGTGGCGCCACTCTCCACTTCATCTAAGTCATCACTCATCACACCAAAAAATTTTTTTAAAGTATCCTTTCATGAGTGGTGCCACTTTGGCACACCTACTCCGTTTAAAGGTCCGTTTATATCTACAGACAATGAGCGTGCCAGACACGTTCCGTGGCAGACACATGCCAGGGCAGAAATGTGGGCAGAAAACGACATACACCGTTTATTTAAAAAATACGTCTGCTAGATTCCGATGCTCTATTCACCCTGAACGGCATGTAGCCATAGATACGAACAGAAATGAACCGCGAGACAAAATATTCCTTCCGCGAATACTGGGACCGTATTTTTGGACCGCTCGAATTACTTTCACGCACGGAATCGCGAATTCACATGCGAATGCTCATACATCTTTTAAGCATTGACACGTGAATATTGCAATTCTGTGTGCGAAAAGTAATGGGCATGTTGACTAATTTTTATTTTTTAGTCCGTCTTGTAGATTATTAAAAAATATTGGACACGTATTATTTCTTTTTTTACGTAATCAAAAAATAACAGAGATATGAGTTGAAATTTCGCATGACGTCACAATTCGGTGCGGTTTGTATGACGCTTATAATTAATATTGACGTCACGAGCCCCCCACCCTAAACTTTAATGCGCTTTATCTATGTTCATTTTCATTAAATTGAAAAAGCAAAAAATACGTGTCTATTATTTTTTTATTTTCTAACTGACGGACTAATTAGGATTTTGATTTTCATACCTTGGAGAATACCCAATTCTGTGTGCGAAAAGTAATTCGAGCGGTTTGAAAATACGGCCCCTGGCCTGTGTCTGTCGGCGTCTGCGCGACCGTGTTACGATAGATGTGAATACTTCAATACGCACTGTATAGGAGAATATTATTTTGTCTACAACGGTACGTATCTGGCACGCTCAATATCTGTAGATATGAAAGGACCTTAAAACGTAATCCAACAAAAGATATAGTACATCGAAAATATACACTTATATTTTGGCAGCGACTTACATTGTTGTACGATCCGAGTCCCTGAAAGGAAGGGGTTTCACTCAGCGGTGGGATAATAGCGTCCCGTCAAAGCTACAATTAACATTTAGATAGGCGACACGCTACACCTACACGGCTATGGGGTAGGCAGTCGTGGTCAGACGACAAGCAAAACACTACAAGCGAAATGTGAAGTTTATATTGTAGATGATATTTTGATTTCTGGACAGATTTCTAAACGTAAACCCGGGGATCACCACATGAATATGCTATCCCAAATACAATTTTCTCGGTTGATGCAACTCATATTATAGTAATAATAAATGTTATTTCTCTTCCAAAAGTTCATTTGATCATATATTTACTATACTATAGTGACTAACGGTTGCACTCGGTCATTTTAATGATTACTTATTTTAAATAAAGATATTAAAAACAAAACTTTAACCAAAATTTATTTAGTTAAATGCCAATTAACATTAATTTAATGAAAGCCTCTGAGTGCGGCTGTAAGAGCTATCTTTCGCTCAGAACTTAGGCGTGTGTAATGTACATACGTACTAAAACTCCATCTAGATACAGGATGCCCCGTGAATTCTACATCGAAGCTCGTTCAAATCGTTCAAACCAGATACGAACAGTCATACCTACTTTTATCAGTATTTTTTTATGTGGTTCGTTGTTTACGTCTTAAGCTCGATATAGTTAACGGGGCACCCTGTATACTTACTACTTTACCACCACCCTCTACCGCTAATACAAAAATAGAAGCGTGCGCGGTGGTGGAACACACGACTGAAGCAAAACTAGATATTCGGTTGACAAAATATGGACGAGGGGATTCGAAGTTCAGCCGAATAAAGGAGGCCGAGCACCAGATAAAGAAGCATTTTGTTATTTTCATTTGTGTTGTTTTGTACGTTAATTTGGGTCGTGTGTCTCATTTTGCTTAAATAAGGCCCTTCGTCAACGCGTCGACTCGCTCTCGACTCGATTGATACGCGACTGAAACTTTAATTTGCGTACGCTACATGTTCTCGACCTACACTCGTCCACGCATCGACTCGACTCGGACTCTACCAAAGACATTTTACTTTGACGTGACAATTGACGTGACGTCAATTGGCTACTTGACAAAAAAAATTTTTTTAGTCCGTCGTGTAGATTAGTAAAAACTATTGGACACGTATTTTTTCTTTTTTTACGTACTCAAAAAATAACAGAGATACATTGAGTTGAAATTTCGCGTGACGTCACAATTCGGTGCGGTTTGTATGGCGCTTACAATGAATATTGACGTCACGAGCCCCCCACCCTAAACTTTAATGCGCTTTATCCATGTTCATTTTCATTAAATTGAAAAAGCAAAAAATACGTGTCTATTATTTTTGTATTTTCTAACTGACGGACTAATTAGAATTTTGATATTCATACCTTGGAGAATACCCAATTCAGTATACTGCGAAGCCGTTCCTATAAAGTTAGCTTTACTGAGCTATGCTGGTTACTGTTTAAAACGGAACGCAGTTGACCAGTCATTGATTCGAAGTTGATCACGTGATCAAACCACTGAGAGCACCTTAGTTCGAATGCGCCAGACGATTATGACGTCATACCGCTTACTGCGGATACTGCGGCAGTATATTGAAAGTTATATCGGAACGAATTTCTCGTCAATGCGAAGACTGGCCAGTGCTATAAGTATACAACGTGTTAATGAATTAACTGAAAACTAGAAGGTAGTTTGCTCAGAATCAACTAGCGAGTCGATCGCACTATGTTTTAATATAGGTTATATTTTTTCATTTTTACTAGCCCATGTCTAAATTATTTATAATACAATATATGGCGCGTACGCCGCCCGCAGCAAAAAAGTTCGAACCGGTAGGCGCGGGCGTAGCGCTTGGAATTTCGTAGATAGGTCACCTCCAAACTAATGTTGAATAACTTTTAAAGTATAAATTTTTTCGACATAAACTATATTTTAATCATATTATTGTTTATTTTTTTAAATGTGGTGTATCAGGTTTTCAGTTAATTCATTAACACGTTGTATAACGGAACGATTCGTATGATACTCTAGTTGCTCGCGACTAGCAAATCAAGTCTTGTATCCAACGGGTCGCGTCGACGCGTGTACGAAGGTTGCCCGAAAATGTATGGCGGAGACTTCTTCGCGACGCGTATGATACCCGTATCGTACTCGAGTCGCGAGCGAGTCGACGCGTGGACGAAGGGCCTAAATCTTTCTATCTATCTATTTCACTCACTGGCATAGAGCTCAGTGACCGCTTTAGGCCGGGCACCCAGATAAAGGAGTCCCGCTCGCTGCCAATGGAAGAATGGGACCACTCACCAGGAAGTCGTCCGGCTGTATCCCGAACAGGTCCCTGAAGTAGCGGAACGCGATCGGCGCGTACGTTTTGAACTTGAACTCCGAGTAGTGGTGGGCGGGCGTGTGGTTGGAGCCCTCGTGCGGGAAGTTGGTCGTCTCCACGGTCATGAAGTCCTGCATGAGCAGGTCGCGCTCCGGCTTCGAGGCGAGACCGCCGATCGCGTGCTGTATACCTGGAAATAGAGATTTTTTTATTATTCTTCTGTTTCCGCCATTTTGTAATTCTTCTCCTCCATGTGGAAGGCTGGAAAAGTCCTACTAATATTATAAATGTGAAAGTGTGGATGTTTGCTACTCAATCACGCAAAAACGGCTGATCGAATTTGGATGAATACAATACAACAATATATATAATATAAAATATAATATACAAAACGATACAATATGTCGACGAGAATCGATAAAATGACTCGATAAAATTTTATCGTGTTGCGCATCTTAGTTTGGGTGGGCTCTTATTCACTATGACCAACATTTCTTGCCTATAACGCGCTTCCTAAAAACGCAATCTCAAACGTTCCAGGTGCCCAGATATTAGAAAATATAATAGGGATGTTGACAATTTTTTAAAACCAAAATTTTTATCTCCGTATCGTATCGTATCGTATCGTCCGTCTTTTAGAAAATTTAAAATCATTAGACACGTATTTTTTTATTTTTCAAATAAATGAAAATACACAGAGACAAAGCCCATTAAATTTTAGGGTGGGGGCTCGTGACTTCACTTACCGCTACAAGCCGCCATACAAACTGCACTACTTAGTGACGTCACGCGAAATTTCAACTGAATGTATCGCTGTTATTTTTTGATTACGTAAAAAAAGAAAAAAATACGTGTCCAATATTTTTTTTTATCTACAAGACGGACTAAAAAAAATTTAGTAAATAGCCTACTCTGTATGCCATTAGAATGGTTGTAAATGTGTCGTTTTACTCGTTTTTAAGTGAAACTACTTTGAGACCGAGGCGAGAAAAAGACAATTTTTGTGGCGCGTTATCTTGTTATGGTCATAGTGAATAAGAGCCCAGTACTGTAACGCGTTCGCTTGACCGCAACCTTACTCCATGGACAAAACCGAAATAGCTCGCACGCGTGGTGTTTGTTTACGTAAAATGTTACGTTAACCGTGTAAAATCTCGTAAACATTTAACGGCATAAACGTAACGTATAGAGTTGCCGTTTCCAAATATTTTTACGGCCGCGCTCAGTCGTTTTGATTATTACTTAACCAGCTGTGCCCCACGGTTTCACCCGCGGTAATTGCGGAGTTCCCGCGGGAATTCCGGCATAAAAAGTACTCTATGTCCTTCTCTGTACCCCTGACAACGTGTATGCCAAATTTAATCATGATCGGTCAAGTCTTTCGCGCTGGATGCCATGACGTACGGCCGCACTCAGAGTCGAGTTTAATGATTACTTAATTAAGTATAGACTATTTGGGTTACATCTCGTTCAATGACAATTAACATTAATTTACTGAACGTTTCTGATTGCGGCAGTTTTGTTTTAAAAATCTATGTTTCTGATTGCGGCCGCAAGGGAAATAAGGATTCATTTTTATACATATAAAATAATGTAGATAATAATTAAGGATAAGGGAATCCGAATATTCTTTATGAATAAAATATCTCAGAAGGTATGTGATTGTTTTTTAGCAAGCGGCGTTCGACTAATGTGACCTCAGTAGGTATACGCTTTAAAACAACACAATGTATAAAAAATTATGTAAAAAAATTCCGTAGCAGCATACGTATAAATAAACATTTATAATAATAATAATAATCTACATCACAACACACAGATCTACTTGATCCCACAGCTAAGCTATTATTTAGCTTGTGTCGTGAAAAACAAGTAACATTTAAATCGGATGTCATTGAGTACAAGGCACAATAGGACGACTTGAGCATTGTGAGATTTTAGTAATTAGTAATTACTAATTGCGCCGCGCGGTTTTACCCAGGTGATTTGCGTAATTCCCTCGGGAACTCGTAATATAGTGATGAGCGAAAGTTCGGGATCTCGACTCAATCGATGAAGCAAGGCGTTCCGAAGTTATACAATCTCAAACAGACGCACCACCAAAGATGAAAAACAGCTAGTCTTTACATTATAAATGTGAAAGTGGGTTTGTTTGTTTGTGTGTTACGCTTTCACGCCTTAACGGCTCAACCGATCATCATGAAATTTTGTATGTACACGTTATCAGAGGTACCACAAAAGGACATAGGATACTTTTTATGCCAAAATTCCCGAGGGAACTCCGAAAATAACGCGGGTGAAACTTCATAAAAAATTTGCATACCACACATTTTAGGTAGGTACAGAAAAGGATATAAGCTACTTTTATCCCGTATTTCCCAAGGAATCTCCGAAATTATAATGCGGGTGAAACCGCGGCGAAGAGCTAGTGTTGAATAAAAACACGGACACAACATAATCGAAATTGCGACCTCGCTAAAAAGAGATAAGCATATACGCGCCGGAACACGACTGCCTTATAGCTAGCTCTTCCTTCGAGGAAGTCGATGATATCGAACCCACTACCCGTCGCGTCGTCAGACACTAGACGGCGTCCAAGGTTATGGTTATGACTCCAATGTCAAATGCCAACGCCCGCCCCTGAGTGAGAGACGCCGTGGCCCGTGGTGTTTGGTCCTATCTATACTAATTATAATAAAGAGTAAAAGTTTGTGTTTGTGAGTTTGTGACGTTTTAGTGGGTTATCTCTGGATCTAATGAACCGATTTAGAAAATTCTTTCACTTATAGGAAGCTGCAGTCATCTTGAGTGTCATAGGGTACTTTTTATTCCAGAATTCCTGTGGGAACTCCGAATTTCCCGCGGGTAAAACCCCGGGGAAACAGCTATCTCTGGATCTACTGAACCGATTTTGAAAATTCTTTCACTTATAGGAAGCTACAGTGATCCTGAGGGACATAGGGTACTTTTTATCCCGGAATTCCCGCGGGAACTTCGAAATTACCGCGGGTGAAACCGCGGGTGTCAGCTAGTACTATTATAAATGTGAAAGTAACTTTGTTTGTTACCTTTTCCCGCCTTAACTAATCAAGCGATAATTTAAATTTTGCGTACACGTTGTTTACTTGTACAGAAAAGCGCATAGGGTACTTTTTATCCCGAAACACCTGCGGGAACTCCGGAATTAACGCGGGTGAAACCGCAGGAAACGGTAGTAGGTATATTATAAAATTTGGTGAAATGTGAACCTCTCTGTGGTGAAGTGTAGAGTGTGTAAGATATTATGTAGGTAATCACGCTACAATTTGCTCGGCTTTACAAAGGCTTTTGTGGGTTGGTGTCGGATGGAAAGTCGTATCGAGTGCACGCGCGTCCCGTTATTTGTTATTCAGTAACCACCATTCAGCTGCCATTTTGTTTAACCAAAATAGGATACCTACTGATTTCGGTAGAGAAGCGTGTATTTATTTAACCGTGCTACGTTGCCTTTCATAACACTTTTAACTTATAGTATAAAGTATTAATCACTACAAACGCCATAATGGGCTTGTTGACCAATTTTTTTTTAGTCCGTCTTGTAGATTAATTAAAAATATTGGACACGTATTTATTATTTTTTTACGTAATCAAAAAATAACGGCGATACATTGAGTTAAAATTTCGCGTGACGTCACTTGACGGACAGTTTTTATAGCGGTTTTAGCGGTCAATGACGTCACGACTCACGACCCCCTCACCCTAAACTTTAATGCGCTTTATCTCTGTATATTTTAATTCATTTGAAAAAGCAAAAAATACGTGTCTATTGTTTTTTTATTTTCTAACTGACGGACTAATTAGACTTTTGATTTTCAAGAGTAGTCAACATCCCTATTAAAGAATGAAAAGAAGGCTTTTGTGTCACTAATGATGCCCATGATCTTCGTTTCCCTTGAGTTTTGCGCGAACAAGGTCAATTTCCTATATCGTACGCGTTCGGAAAAAAAAGATAATTAATTCTCTAAGTAGACCTTTTTTGTGTGCATTCATTAGTTTATTTATAAAACCTACGACATTATGAGCCTTTTATTATATTTATTAGCTATATTTCATCCGCGGTAATTTCGGAGTTCCCGCGGGAATTCCGGGATAAAAAGTACCCTATGTCCTTCTCTGTACCCCTGACAACGTACATGCCAAATTTCATCCAAATCCGTTCAGCCGTTTTTGAGTGATTGAGTAACAAACATCCAAACATCCACACTTTCACATTTATAATATTAGTAGGATTAAGCATATTATAGAACAGTGGTGGGCAAACTTTCTTCATGAAGGGCCGAATTTAACCGTTGAGGCGTGAAAACGTAACAGACAGACAGACAGAGTTACTTTCGCATTTATAATATTAGTAAGGATAGTATGGACATAAACAAACACTATGACACTCTAACGGTCTTTGGGAGAGAATGACAAAATGACTAAGCATTAAAATCGACGATGACTCATGACGTTTCGCGAAATGACTCAAAGTCACAGTATTGCATTGCCTCCGCATATTATCCCATTGAGATCTGGCAAATTTTTTTAGAGGAAAATGAGGATGCCTGCTAAAGTGCTAACCATACTGCCATTGTGCAGCCTGATAAGCTCACATTAATTCGTCAATGGGCTAGTTGACTATTTTTTTTAGTCCGTCTTGTAGAATAATAAAAAATATTGGACACGTATTTTTTTCTTTTTTTACGTAATCATAAAATAACGGCGATACATTGAGTTGAAATTTCGCGTGACGTCATTAACCGGTGCAGTTTGTATAGGGGGCTTATTACCTAAGGACGTCACGAGCTCCCATCCTAAATTACTCCACTTGAATTAAGTCTACCAAGGGAACTTTAATGCGCTTTATCCCTGTATATATTTTCATTAATTTTAAAATGCAAAAACACGTATGTGTCTATTGTTTTTTATTTTCTAACTGACGGACTAATTAGAATTTTGATTTTCAAAAGTCGTCAACATACCTATTGTAGTTTCGAAGTTAGGTAGGTGATAGGTACCTACAGAATGTAAGGTTGTTTCAATGGACAAACTCCGATACTAGATAACAACGCAGTTTTTTATTGTAAAATTTTTAATAGTTTTAGGAAAACTATGGGTAGGTATACTGGCAGAGTCGTCCAGCTTGGCCAAAACAAGTAGCTTGCCTACTTTAATTTCACGACATACGATATATTTTCTCTTTAGAATTTCGGACCAAGTTTAATTTTACTCCTACTATCCTACTAATATTATATAGTGTGGATGTTTGGATGTTTAGATGTTTGTTACTCAAACACGCAAAAACGGCTGAACGGATTTGGATGAAATTTGGCATGCACGTTGTCACCCAGAAGAACATAGGGTACTTTTTATCCCGGAATTCCCGCGGGAACTCCAAAATTACCACCGCTGAAACCGCGGGTTCTCTTTTTATTCCTTTGTCCAATGCCAATGGTTAACTGGTAGAAAATGCCGCAAGGCATTAAGTTCGCCATTTGTACTTTTTTTGTGCAATAAAGACTAAATATGTAAATAAATAAATAAGACATAGCGTTCTAGAATAATCTCGTATCGTCATAGGGAAAAAAGCAACAAAACTCGAATCGTGGGGGAGTCGAACCCGTGACCTTCTACATTTACAACTGCTGACGCAACGGTCAGAACCGCTAGGCTAAGATGAAATCTAACTGGTGGCTCTAGCTAGGCCAAGGTGCCAGTTAATTAATCCAAAGTAATATTATAAATGCGAATGTCAGTTTGTTTGAAACGCTTTCACTCCTTAACTACTCACTACTCAGTCACTCAGTCGATCATCATGACATTTTGCACACACGTTGTCAAAGGTACAGAAATGTACATAGGGTACTTTTTGTCCTGGAATTACCGCGGGATCTCCGAAACTAACGCGGGTGAAACTTCATAAACTTGTATCGTGAAAAACAAGCAAACGTAGTATTTGCTATATAAGGTGAATGCAAAAACATGAACCCGTACATGACAGTTCGCGCTAGAAAATGACCCAACGCCAAATTTTATGGTACATAACTACTTAGGTACATTCCAATTAGAACGATTTCATTGCATTGATTTCAAAATCCAAAGATAATAAGGTCGAATTTCGATCTTTACGTGTATTTCTGTATGTATTTTCAAGACGTTGTGGTTGAGGCCAGCTCAACTTGAGCTGCGCCACTATTATGCAAATAAATAATTAACGTGCACACGTTTCACAATTATTATTATTGTATTAAATCCTTGAAGTAATTAATACTTGTGTGAGAGATTTACATGCTTATTTTGTTTGGTATAGAATAATCACGATATAGCCTAAGCGCTTGCATCGGACGGCCGCGGCAGTCTCGACAATGTTATCTTACCGATCGTTAAGTAGCTGGTAGCGACCGAAAAATCATAACGATAAACATCGAATCGACCTCGAGAGTCGAGACTCAAGATTGATGTTGGTTACTGCAAGCGATGTTTATGGTTATGATTTTTCGGTCGCTAGTTAACCATCGGTAAGGTAAGATAACGTATTAAGTACATCGCAAATTTCGACCATGCTTACCAAAATAAATTATGGTAAAATGGACAAAATTGCGATTATAAAAAGATTGTTAATTTTTTGAACACAACAGCGACACTGTACAAGTATACAAGCGAACCGAATGAACTCCCCACCACTACTGCAGGCAGGCGGCTCGTGTGCACACGTGCTGGGGTGTGTGCGTGTGGCGTAGGCGTAGGGCTCGCGACGGGGCGCGGCGGAAGGACACATTTGAATGTTGGGCGTCCAAGCAAAAAGTACCAGTAGTGGGTATATTGAGTTAATACTAGATTTGGTATCTAGAATAGTCAATTGATAGTAAAAATATACAACTAGCACATTTTTTTTATGACATTTGAAGTTGAAACTCTGAAAAACACACTTATATAAAAGTTTGAGTGGAAAAATAACCACACTACGACTTGCTTGTTACATAGATTTTTATATTATATTATTGTAGAATGTATATGAAATTGTTGAAAATGGAGCATTTATTTATAATAGGTAAATAGGTAATCAATTAAAACCGCGGACGCAATTTTTTCACCCAACTTTACAAACCTTCTTATATCTCGGAAACTAAATGCTGAGAACTGGTATCTTTTTGCTTGGACGCCCACACCGATACATACACAGCGGCGACAGCCCGTACCGCTAGGTTCGCCGCTAAGTCGCGGAGATTGTCGCTTCTCTACGTAATAATACTATTCTTTGGTATAGGTATCGCTACGCTGTGTGTGAATGAGGAGATGGTGATGGCGAACTCACCGAGTTGTATGGAGCCCATGATCTGCGAGGACTGTATCTTCTTGTATGTGATCTCGCCGCCCTCGCCGACGCGCCGATGGCCGATCTTGCGGTCTGACTTGTGCACTTTGCCCACGGCGCCCAGTGGGCCCACCGCCGGCTGGAAACGCACGCGTGTTACAAAATTAATTCATATTTGAATGC
This sequence comes from Zygaena filipendulae, assembly GCA_907165275.2. NCBI lineage: Eukaryota > Metazoa > Arthropoda > Insecta > Lepidoptera > Zygaenidae > Zygaena > Zygaena filipendulae. The sequence continues at coordinate 3,996,179 of OU015677.1, read as the reverse complement.
TTTATCTTTACATATACATGTTATATAAAAATGAATCCCTATTACCCTTGGTCACGGCATCACCTGTGAACGGCTGGACCAATTTTGCTAAAAAACTATCACCCAAGAAGTTTATATAACAACACGATAATTTAATAAGCTTTTTGTTTTCAGTCAATTAATCGTTCACATTTTTCAGAATCCACAAAATGCACTTTACACCACAATTAGAAGAAATCTATTACATTCATAGGTGTTTCCGCCATTAAACAAATAGATAAATACAAGATTTCATGCGAAGTAATGTACTACTTAGGTGCCAAAATACATAATTATTGTTAAGTATTATAAAACTTCATTTTTCACAACAGTCATAATATTTTGATACTCTTAACCAGAATATCTAGGATATTGAGTATCACGTGTTTAATGAGCAAAAAGATGAAAAAAAAAACACCATAAAAAAGCATTAATTAACGACTAATTATATTGTTTTAGTGACACAGCTATGTTTATTTGCCTGCCCGACCAGACAATACTGCGAGATGACGTCACTCGGTGCTTCCTATATGTGATTTTAAATGTGAATTATTATTTAAAATTTTAACTTTATCTGGTGCATAGTACATAACCAAACATAGTACAGTGTAGATACCTACATTATTATCGCTCAATAAACACGCACATGTGTCCTCATACTATTCCTAGTGATTGTGTGAACTAGCTGCGTCTCGCGGTTTCCGCTCGCGTTAATTTCGGCAGTTCGCGCGGCAATAGGATATTTGACTATTTTTTTTTTCTTAATTCTATTTAGTCCGTTAGTTAGATGATAAAAGAATAAAGGACACGTATATTTTGCTTATTCAAATTAAATAATATACTTGGATAAAGTACATTAAAGTTTGACAGTGGGGGGCTCGTAACGTCATGTGCAGGTAAAAACTGCACCTGCTTGTGACGTCACGCGACAGTTCGACTCAACGTATCTCCATTATTTTTTGCTTACGTAAAAAAAGAAAAAATACGTGTCCAATATTTTTTATTAATCTAAAGGACGGACTAAAAAAAATTTATCAAGTAACTAATTCCGGGACAAACAAAAGTAGGTACCCTATGTTCTTCTCACAACGTGAATACCAAAATTTCACGATGATTGGTTCAGGCGTGGAAGTGTAACAAACAAACAAACAAATAAACCCACATCCTTATATATCCTATTTAAACTTTATTTTTTTTTGTTGTACATCTTAATTAAAAAATGTGAGGTTTGACTTTTTTGGGGTCGAGGCGAGCCTCACCAAATCTCACGTACCGGCGCGAGGGGCACCTCGACAAATATCACGTAATTTTTTTTTCTGCAAGAAACTGTAAAATTGCAAAGAAAAACTACAAACAAAATTACACGTGAGATTAGGGGAGGGGGGAGGGGGTCGAAAAATTGCTAAAATCACCTTACTTAATTTATGGATGTCCCCTAAGCTATGTATTCAATTTGCTAATTGGAGATATCAAATGATCATTTTCATTTTACATGCTTTATGCTTCTTATATGGGTCACCAATCACCATGGCTTAGAAAATAAAGGTAAGTATGTGCCTTACTTGTAAAATATATAGTGTGATTTTGCTGATGAGTAGAAGCTCTTATCTGTGTGTTTCAAGATGAGTAAGGAGTTGTATGTATTAGTAGAAAAAACTGCTAACCATTTTAATGGGCATGATGTTTTGTATAAAAACCAAAATTCTATTTAGTCCAAAGTTCTATATAGACACATATTTTTTGCCTTTTCGAATTATTGAAAAGATCTACTTACAAAAATGCAATCAGTAAATTTTTTGCCTATCTGTCTGTCTGTCTGTATGTGCACGCATGGGTCAACTACTGAAGGGATTTAAATCAAACTTGGTACGATTGTAGTCCATACTCCTGAGCAGGTTATAGGCTATAGACATAGGAGCTGAGCAGACGATAAATTTGAAGCAAATCGGATGAAAATGCGCTTTTGAGCTCTTATCCTCGCATATGTTGATCATACACAGTTGTATGTATTACAAAGATAATCCTTACAATATGATCTTCTTTATAAATAAAAATGAATGTTTATATGTCTGTCCTCTATGTGTTTCGAAACCATTGGTCCGATTGTGATGAAACTTTGGTAGGTTGTTCTGCCTGCGTCCACAAAGGTTCCTGATCCCAAAACTCATGCGGGTGAAACCGCGGGGCACAGCTAGTACTTAATAAAACACATCAAAGTTTAGAAGTGGAAGGTCGAGACATCATAAGAAAGTATAAACTGTACCTAGGTGTGATGTCACACAGAATTTCAACTATTGCTGTTATTTTTTGATTACGTAAAAATCAACAAGACGGATTAAAATTAAAATTTAGTCATCATGCCCGTTGGCATATTATACATATTTACAAAAACATATATAGGTACAAGCTATAAGACAATTTGTATATCAGTTAGTAAAACCTTTGTTTAGTTTGGGACCAGGTGATAAGGGACCACATATTATATCGTATGATTTCTTTAACAAATGCAGGTTGTAAATCCTGGTAGGGATAAAGGCTGGTTTTGGTCATGGTACATGAAATATGTCTTGAGAGAATAATTTAATGAAAGTGGTTGAATGTTTGTATATTATGTATAGTAATAAATAATATATAATAGAAATCACTCCTAGACATCAATATGTCTATATGTAAAAAACCCCTGATGGAATTTATTTATAAAATTTGACAACAGAGGAAAAACATAAAATGTTAGGCAGTAAGCTTTACTTGTCAACTGCATCTGCAAGATAATTATGTATGATCATTCTCAGATCACATTTATAATTACATAACTAAAATACATTGATACAAGTCTGAATGCCTAGTACATGTTTTCCTAATGGAATATTAATTGAAATGAAAGATAACTCCAATAACATGTTACATGGTAACTTTCTCTAAATTGGAATCTGTATTATACTAGGCGTTCATGAATGTCGAGAGTACAAATAGAAAAGATAAAGTGTCACTCACGTCGTACGGAGCATTTTTCTCAGCGATTGAACTCTTATCGCGGTCTGAAACAAGAAATATTTTTGACGAAATCAAACCACTGGACTGGTTGGCTGGATATACCTATCGACTTGTGACACATTTCGAACTAAACATCTCAAATGGTGATATAAAACACTAAATTGTATTAACACATTGTTTATTTAAATAATATACTACCATCATCTTCGGAACCTGATGCCCCTGTCGCTATGTCCGTCTTTTTGAACATCGAACTATCCATCACTTCTATGTGGTCGGTGTCCCCCGAAGCCATTTTTGTTTTACGCCTCCAACCCCTATTTTGTAGTCTTTAACGTAAACAACACCACAAAATTAAATTTCATGGCTCACATTACACTCGTATAGATAACGCACAGATTCACGTTTAATTTAATTAGAAGAAATCAATTAATTTACGAGAAAATACTCGCCCCAAGCACCCGTCTGACACGACCGTTCACAGTAACTGGCACAGATAACTATAAATAATAAATATTTTTCTAAAATAAAAATTTATTGACGTAAGTTTCGCTTTTTCGATAAGAAGGTACATAAGTACCAAGACGGACTAAAATTTAAAATTAGGATGACTAGCCCATTGTGAAGAATTGCTTCCAGAAGTCCCGGTGAAGCATCGAAATGCATCTCACCAAATGTATTTCATTGTAAATAACTTCAGAAAAGAAAAAAAAAACATATGAACCGACTGTATGGACTTAGATTCCTTTGCCTTCCCCATAAGGGATAAATTTAACAAAAAAAAGGAGTTTTATCAAAACAAAAATCTAATTTGCTAGGTAAGGCTTTTTGGCGGGATTTTAACAGTGACAGACGTCAGTTTTATTTCTTTGTTTTGCGAATTAGTTTATCGTGATCTTTAGACATCATAGACATCTTTAGTCATATGTCTAGTTAATCTGAGATCAGTGTGAGTGTGGTGGATTTTACATAATAGTGATCCATTAGTGATGAACAGTGTGTGGATACGTGGAAACAGTGAAATAAGATGAAATGGGGCGTTCGTCGAGAGGTTATCGTTTTAATATACATATATATAACTTCCCACAGAGCGTCGGTTCAACTGTGAAGAGTTGCTGCCAAAAGTTCCGGTAAAGCATCGAAATGTATCTCACCAATGCATTTCGATGTAAATAACTTCCGGAGAAGAAAAATACAAATGAATTGAATGTATTGACTTAGCTTCCTTTGCCTTCCCCTTCGGGGTAAAAACAAAAAAAAACTCTTTGCTAGTTCACCTGGTTCCCAACTTATGGGTATTCCCCCAAAATAGGGGGTAAACAAATGCGATGGTATCTTTTTAAAGGCGCTATATTTTAAGGAGTATTTTCAGGAATTTTTTGGCTGAATTTATTGCTCGTAAAAAAAACTTATAGAGACATTTTTTTTTAAATCAAATTTTTCACAACTTTTATTGAAACTTTTTTTATAAGATCAATATTTTTGCTGTAATAATTATGATACATTTAAACGTACGTCTATTTATTTTATCTAGATTTTTTTTTCATAATAAATAACTAGGTTACCTATATGACAGATTTAAGTAACATTTAAATTATTCAATTCGAAACTGAGGCAAAAATCTTGGTGCAAACCAAATATTTCTTAGTTACAATAATGATCGTTGTTGATGCTTTATTTATTATTTATAATATAATATATTATGTTATATTTATCTATTTAACTAGCTGTGCCCTGCGGTTTCACCCGCGTGAATTTTGAAATTCCCGCAAAAACAATTTTTATTCTAAAATCCCGTTCAGTCTTCCAGAGATTAGCCGGAATAAACAGACAGACAGAAAGACAGAGAAAAATTTAAGTTAGATTTTTTTATGTATAGATAGATAATATTATTATTTTATTAGGGGGATGTTATGGGTTTTGACTTTAGCTTTAAGCGTGTACCAGACTGTAATTGTAAACAAGCCTCCCCACAAGGTAACCCTGGCGCGAGGCTAGTTTAAAACCATTGTTGGCCGCTTGGAATTTCGTTGCAAACAACCCTCCTTACTGTTTTAAACCACTTCACGCTGTTGAAAACTTCAGTTTGGGGCTTGTTTACAACAGTCTGTATTTCACACGCTTCGCTTTTATGGCTCCACTACAATATCGCCGAGTATAGACGATTATGCGCGAGCACGATAGTGTAGAGACGTTGTAGGGGTCGGCTGTACTCGACGATCATCGAGGATCTGCTGCGACCCGTGAGTGTAGGTACTAGAGTTTTTAAAGACTTTTTACTACTAAACTCAACAATCTACTAGTTCGATAACTTTTAGTAATAATCGCCCATCGCTAGTTGGTAACACTGTGTGCTTGTTTTCTAATTTGCTGCAGTGTTGCCAACGTGGCGATTTAGGCGACGAAATAATTTTAAAGGCGACTGGTCGCCTATTAGGCTACTTCAGTGACAAGTTTAGTTAGACTTTAGAAGTTTCTTTAATTAGTCGTTTCTATAAAAAACGGGTAAACACGGTAAATATATTAAACACTAGCTGTGCCCTGCCGTTTCACCCGCGGTAATTTCGGAGTTCCCGTGGGAATTCCGGAATAAAAAGTACCCTATGTCCTTCTCTGTGCCCCTGACAACGTATATGCCGAATTTCATCCAAATCCGTTCAGCCGTTTTTACGTGATTTAGTAACAAATATCCAAACATCCACACTTTCACATTTATAATATTAGTAGGATTATCATGATGAGTGGGAAAAATTACCAGCATTTAAAAGTAAGCAAAAACTTATGTTTTCTTTCTAAGGTTTTCTGTAAAGTAAGTATGGTATATTGGGCTAGTTTAGGCTACTTTAAGCATGAGAAACGGCGATATTAGGCCATGCGCTATTGGCAACACTTATTTGCTGTCGAGTGAGTGTCGCGGACCGCGGTAGAGAAAAATCTTAGGTTATGATAAAAAATTATCTAATTAGTAATTACTTGGCGTCTGTATGCTATTTGATCTAAAAGCCAGATTAAATCATAGTGAATATAACCCTAGTGAATTGTGACAAACTAAAAAACACAATTTTATCGTTTCAGTGTTGATTTTCGGTGGCGTTTGTAGTTATCGGGTGAAACATATTTTGTTTGCTTGGCGGCGTTAGGAGCAAAATGGGCAAAAAAGTGAGAGAATACAAATCTGGTGATTTTATATTCGCTAAAGTTAAAGGCTATCCGGCTTGGCCAGCAAGGGTGAGTTGAAATAATCATGAAAATTAAGATTTTATTGCCTTCGTCGGTTGTTTAGGTGATATATACCTACGACGAATGCGCGGGAAGACATATTGCATATAGCCAGCAATTTGTACCTATTTATGAATTGAATGCTCTGATAACGAATTAATAGTTCATATCGAAAGCTTTAACAGTGATACAGTTTTTATAAAAAATAATAATTTAGTTTTAGAGAAATTCTGTGTATTTTTTTTTGTTATGTCTACATTAATGTCCATTGACTAAAATAATATTGTATTCATTTCAGGTTCAAAGACCAAATGGAAAGAAATATTTTGTGTACTTTTATGGCACTGGTGAAACGTAAGTTACTGCGAGTACATAAACTTTATTATCAGAAAGGGTTTGTTTTTCAAACCTCCAGAAACATTATTATGTCATGTTAGGTTAATCGACCAATAACTGCTAAGACGATTATGAAGACGTGAACTCATGATGAAAGTCTATATTTAAAGATGTCACATGATATGTAGTCATAAATCGCAGTATAAGAACCAGATGAACATTTGAAAAATATATTATATAAAAAAAAAAGATTTTTAAGTTTTTGGTAGATAAGTTCATTTGGTTCTTAGTTATACCGTAAAATGTAGTAAATAATCACTACTACAGGTGAAGCTGCGGGGACAGCTACTATAATAGAAATAGGTAATGTCATAAGCTATGGAGTTTACAGCACTATTGGTGTAGTGGTAAGTAAACCTGATTGCTACACTGAGTGTTGTGGGTTCAATCCCTGCGTCAGGGTTAGTATTAATGCTATTGAATATTAATTGTTTGTAAAGTATAAAGTATCATGTCTGGTACCCAAAGTACAAGTACTGCTTAGTTTGGGACCAACCATTGTTATTACAGTTATGAAGTTGTTTAACTGTAACTTGCTCAACTGTTTTTATGATGTTTCTGCCAAATATAAAGGAATTTCTTTCTGATGATCTAAATTTTCACATGAAATTCTGGTATAATCCAGAGACACCTCATCAATTAGTAGGCTACTAATTGAAAGAAAAAAAAAACACTTTCAGAGCCAATCTACCGCCAAACATGATATTTGACTATGCAGAGAATAAAGACAAATTTTTGACAAAAAATGTGAAAAGGAGGGACTTCAACGATGGAGTCAAACAGATTGTGCATGACTTTGCTAACAATGTGCCACTAGAGCAGGTCATCGGGCATATAATTGAGGTATGTGATACTTTTTTTTATTTTAAAGGACAAGACGTAAGTGACCTATGGCATAGCTCAAGCAAATTTTAAAATTACCTTGAAAATTTTTTGTTCCTGTACATTTTATTTCACAATTTTTTACACTTGTGCCAAATTTCATCCAAATATGAATGGAGCCGTTTAAGTGTGATTGAACTACATATAAATACATTTTAATTTTTGAACTAACTCAATGACTTGAATCTTATAATTTTGAATCAGCCTCTATTTTATAATGTAGACAAGGAGGTTTTTAGGGTTCCATACACAAAGGGTAAACCGGGACCCTATTACTAAGACTCTGCTGTTTGTCCGACCGTCTGTCACCAGGCTGGCTGTTGAAATTCAATTTAATGTGATGGAAAAAGTGAAATGGCTAGTATATGTATAGATAGATAGATAGCCTTTATTGCTGGATTGGAGGTTTACAATTAACATATTATTACACTGAAAAATTGCAAAGATATTTAATTATAATACCTAATTATAGACTAATATAGTTTTTATGTGTTTTTAATTTTTATTTTCATCTTTTGCTTGTCTCGGGACAAAGGCCTCCATCAGTGCCTGACTTGTATATGTATTGTGATAAATCTTTGAAACACCTTCTAGCCACCGGCCAATGCTAACGACACAGCCAACCAAACGTTGGATGAGGTGATGGCGGAAATCACTGCTGATGAAGCAATAAATGATGTGAGTTTGCTGAAGACATTAAAATTTTAATATACCGGGTATTTGAATATCCATATCCATAATAATTCATAATAACATGTCACTAATCCTTGATAATAATAATATAAATGTGTATGTGAGATTGTTTGTTATGCTTTTAACAACAATTTTTTTTTTATCAGCGAGTGCGAACCCAGCACCCAGCATCACAAAGCCTATCAAATTAAAAGCGACAGGAGTCAGTCTCGAGATTATAAAATGAGAGTATGAATGTAAATTCTTCTGTCAAATTCACAGGAAATTGTAAATTATTTTTTGCAGACGACACGTAACGATACAGGTGTCGAAGACTCGGACGAAACGGGTGCTTTGGTCATTGACGAGGGAAAGGTAAATAAATATACGTAATACGTATAAGGTTAAATGAGGGACATATCAAAGGAACCTAGGTGGTATTCGATTCTCGTTCTGAATAAAAAAAAAAAATATTGATGGAATTATTTATTCATATAAAATAATTCATGAAAATTGAGCGCGCAAGTTGCCGACGTGCTGATTTAGTTATACCGTAATTATCTACAATGTTTATAAAACTCGCTGTGATTGTCACGTTCTCTTTGATTCTTTTTTTTATGTATATTTTATTTTTATTAGCTACAAGCTGTTCTCCGCGGTTTCAGGCGCGATAATTTTGGAGTTCCCGTGGGAATTGACTGAGCAAAACCTTTTAATTTTTTGACCTGAAAGAGTTAAATCGTCACAAACAAATAAACAAAAAATCAAATTTTTCCTCTTTATAATATCAGTATAGATGTAAGCATGATGTGTCAAAGGTTCAAATATGTTCCTCGTTTAAATTCACACTCTGTATATGTATTGTGTGCTATTCCTCAGCAGCAGCAGCAACAGCCCAAGGGGCGGAAGTCTAAAGCGGAAGTGACGAAGACACCGGCCAAGGACACGCCTAAGCCGGCGCCGAAGACGCCGCGAGGCAAAGCCAAAAAGGAAGAGAACAAGAAAGAAGGAGAGGAAGAACTCAAGAAAGAGGAGGAGATCGTCAGTAGGAGCGGCAGGAAGATACGACCCAAGAGGTGAGGCGGTATCTGTTCTTTATACTTTACTGGCTGACCCCCGCGGCTTCACCCGAGGTAATTTTGGAGTTCCCGCGGGAATTCCGGATTACAATATAACCTATGTTACTCAGGGATAATGTAGCTTTCTAATGGTGAAAAAATTTTTGAAATTGGTCCAGTAGTTTTTGATTTAAATCGTAACAAACAAACAAACAAATAAAAAATTAAATCTTTCCTCTTTATAATTTTAGTATGGATGCAAGATGGTACGTGCGCATAAAATAGGTCATTCACATTCTTGGTGGGTTTGTGCGAGTTGGAAATTGCCTTTTCGCACTTAATATCATACGGATAAACATTGAGCGCAAATCAGTAGTTTTCCAGCAATAGGGATGTTGACAACTTTTGAAAATCAAAATTTTAATTAGTCCGTCTTTTAGAAAATTAAAAATCATTAGACACGTATTTTTTTATTTTTCAAATAAATGAAAATACACAGAGATAAAACGCATTAAAGTTTAGGGTGGGGGCTCGTGACGTCACCGCTACAAGCCGCCATACAAACTGCACTAGTTAGTGACGTCACGCGAGATTTCAACTCAATGTATCGCCGTTATTTTTCGATTACGTAAAAAAGAAAAAATACGTGTCCAATATTTTTTATCAATCTACTAGACGGACTAAAAAAAAAATAGTCAAATAGCCTATTCCAGTAAGTCTATACGGTGTGTTTTAGTTAGAGGAAAGAGAAGAATGAAAAAAACTTCAATCTAAAACACACTTTGTAAGAAACATTCTGTTTTCTGTTACTATGCTACAGCTTGGCAAAAAAGTCTAGAAACAGAACTAATTTTTTTCAAAAGGCATTCTCTCAAGATTTCACATAAACCAAGCATAAAAGATCGTGATTTTTGTATTTTCTAGTGAAAAAACAGTAATTGACAGCGTGTAAAGTGATAGAATGAGTAAAACTATTAAAAGCAGCACATTAGCGCCTCCATTATTTCTACTCTAATTTGCCAAGCTGTATGCCAAGTAGACACTGAGTACAATTGTACAACAATTTTTTAGCCATTAGTGCTCGATTTACACGGTGAAACGGTGAAATTTTCGTATTGAAATTTACTATGGACGCATTTTGGAACCCATTGAGAATTTTGCTATGGCAATGCCCGTCATTTCCATAGTAAAATTCTCAATAGGGCAGTAGAGTCAGGCTCTAAAATCAATGTGAAAATTTCACCGTGTAGCGATGTTGAGAATTGTAAGTCAGCCCATGACACCTTGGATCCTTACCTTTTCCTCATGCACACCCTATGACGCTTGTGGCGTGTGTACACACGGATCCATAGATTAATAATGAACTATGTCATTTGCCGAACTATGACTTTTAAGTCGAGGTCATGTTTGCGATTGTGACAGACAATCCTTATTATTATAAATGTGAATGTGAGATTACGCTTTCAAGCCTTAAAAATTTTGCATACAAGTTGTCAGGGGTACAAAGATAGCGATACGCGCTGTTTTGGGTAACTTTAATTGCTTTCGCCGCGTTAATTTCGGAGTTTCCGCGGGAATTACCGGATAAAAAGTACCCTTTTCTGTACCCCTGACAGCAAATATTTCAAATGGTCGGTTGAGTAGTTTTAGACGTGAAAGCGTAAAAAACAACAAACTTACATTCGCATTATAATAATATTAGTTTGGATTAAGTTAAAAATTATGTTATACCTATGTTTTTTTGTAAGATATTTCAGATATTTTACTACAAATACTGAATACTCTAAAGATTACTTATATTTATTACTTCATATTACTTATATTTTTATTACTTCAGATATATGGACGAACAGACGGAAGAGAATACAACTCTGCCGTCGCCCGCGGCGAAGAAGCGTCGCGTCGCGTCCCCACCGCCGGAGACCAAAGACAAGCAGGAGGCGAAGGAGAAGCCAGAGACAAAGGACAAACCAGAGACGAAAGACAAACCGGCCGAGAAGAACAGCAAACTGTATACTACTGTTACACAGGTCAGATTAATATATAAAAAGAATAATTAAAGCCTTTTAAGAGGATCAAACTAACGAAACCCACTATAAAAATGATTATATGAATATTATTATATAATATTTCAATTAAAAAACTAATTGGTAAGAGTGGGGTTCGTCGCTAACAGCTATAACTTTTTTATTTTAATACCTTTTGTTTGAGAAGTATTATTATAAAAAAATGTATTTACACTACCTATTTAACATACCTGCCCTCTCCTCGTATTCGATCAATTTAAAGAAATAGTAATTTTTCAATCTTTTTCAGTCAGAGCTAGAAGATATCAAGGAGCCGCTTTCATCGGGTGAGTTTCTTTTTACTAACTCTTACACTGCTTACTTCTTTGCATTAAGTTTTGCGATACTTTTTTGAAAAAAGAAAGGCTGATAACAAAAAAAAAAATCCAAATCAAACTGCCTAATATATACATATTAAAAACAAATTTGAACTGTTTCGCGGGAATTTCAGCAGAAATGGACGTACTTTTTTACTTTTTTTTTGCAAATGATTTTATATCGTGGTTAATGTTCTGGAATGCTCTGATTATAGTGGTTCATTAGTGATGTACAGTGTACGTGGAAACAGTGAAATAAGCTGAAATGGAGCGTTCGCCTAAAATGTGTCGTTTTACTATACAGCCTCCCACAGGCCATCCTGTGAAGATTCAAATGTGACTTCCAAAAATTACGATAAAGCTTTGAAAAATATTCAGAAAATATATATATCGAACTTGGCTGTACAGACTTGGATTTCTTTGCCCTCTTTGGGAAAGATAAAAAACAAGTTTCCGCGCGTAATTTGAGCGGCCTAATTTGATTTTACTTCCAAAATGGACGATTCTTCCCTTCATAATATTCATCTATTTCACGATAATATTTTTGAGCAGTACGATGATAATTTCACTTTCGACTCTTTTTTGCGTCAATACGAAGATGGTTTGGGTTCCATAAATAATAATGAGGTTTTGTTTGGAGATACTGGTAATAATTATTTTTTTATTTATTCGATGCTGTTAAGCTTGAAATTTTGTACAATATTAATGTTTCCAAGTAAGACTATTGTATAGATTCTATACTATAGAAAATAGTAGGTACTTGGGAGTAATATCTGCAAAATCTTTTTAATATACTTTTGGTTACGTTTCACGTGGTTGAGTCGAAATTGGGTACTTTGAAATGTGAATTTTTAGATAACTGTTATGACTTTGAGCATGATGTGGTTGGCTTTAACTCTTTTATATTCCTGATATGGTTTTTAATGGATGTAATTTAATTTGGTGGTGGTGAGCAAAAAAAAAAATGTGTTAAAATAAAAAACCCTGACTCTAATAAGGTTGGAGTGTCATGGTTTAAGTCTGAGAGTCGAAACTAGAGCTCCATTTGAAATTGAGATTGAAAAAACTTTATTTGACACAACACAAAGATTTACAGCGTACGTTGCGATCTGTTTTGTGTACTTAAATAAATAAATAAATACGAATACAACAAGTATACATTTAATTATAACAAGTAATGTGAATTATTATTATTATTATTGGATTCTATCACATAAAAATATTCAACAGAAATGATCCATCTAGTCTTGGTTTCGTTTCCCATCAGGATCCATAGACTATTGTGGTTCATGCCAAAGGTTACACTGTGAGTATACGTTGTAAGCTTGTCGAGGGGACCTACATTTGCGTCTGCCACACCGTGTACCCATTTTTGACACAAACACGCAGCAACGAACGTCCGTTTCCAGTCACATAGTCAACTTCCTTACATATCCTCTTTATCTTCTTCTTTATAAATAAAAATCAATGTTTGCATGTCTGTCCTCTATGTGTCCTCTATGATTGTGATAAAACTTTGGCGGGTTGTTCTGCCCGCGTCCGCAAAGGTTCCTGATCCCAAAACTCACGCGGGTGAAACCGCGGGGCACAGCTAGTGTATTATAAAACAAACTCCTTCGCGACATCTGTCTATCTGTTTGCGATAGAATCCAAAATTACTGAACGGATTTTCATGCGGTTTTCACCAATAGATAGAGTGATTCGGGAGGAAGGTTTATACTTATAGTTTATCTTGGAGTTTCCGCGGGAACTCCGAAATAAACGTAGGTGAAACCACAGGGGACACCTTGTTTAAGATAAATTTTACTTTTGACTGACTAGTTTGTTCCCCGTGGAAGTAGTTTTAGAATCTGAATATCTGTATCATAAAATATTTCTCATATCCATTGCATTTACAGTGGATGTTAGTAAGCAAAACGAACGATCCATGGATTTGATACGCGATGAGTCACAAACAAAATTGAATGCTAGCGAGCCCGTAGCGCCGAGTTTTGGCAAGAAACGAAACGCCAAAGTAAATAATGCGAGTAAAAATACAAAAGTGAAGAAATTTGTGCCGCCCACTAAAAATAAGACAACAGTACTAGTTCCAACACCAGATACTGACAGTCTTAAAGACGTTGGTCATGCAAAAGAACGAGTTTCACAAGACTTAAGTTTGAAAACTCACCATAGTGATAGTTTAAATATTCAACAAAAGTCCAATATTGGTCAAACATTTGATCATGTCGGTCTCACTGATGATCTTAATGCATTCTCCAGTGATCCAATTTTGAAAAAAAATAATGAACCCAAAGAACATGATAGAAATAAAAAAGTTTCTAAAAAAATCGACAAAACAATAACAAAGCCCAAATTTTCACTGGGCAGTGCTATATTGGGCTCAATCAACTTATTGAACGATGATGAAATAATTTCATCACAAAATCTCATGCAAGACAGTGATGTTTTTTCTCAAGGCGACGCAAAAGAGAATTTTATCACGGCCTCAACACAAAACTCCGTTATTTCAGAAAAATCAAGCGTAAAACATTTGTCCAGAGACAATTGCAACTCATTTTGCTCTGTGAAATCCATAGATAAAGTATACAAGAATTTAGATATGAAAAGCGGTGAAAATTTGAAAGATGTTTTCGAAGATATTCATATTATACCAACGGGTGACGATTTTTCAAAGCTGTTCAACGGAATTACCGTTGTCGATACAGTTAAACCTGTCGTTATGTCCATATGGGACGGTGATATGGGATATAATGTTAGATATTCTGAATATATCCGAGAAATTGAAGATGGAGGTGGTAACAGAGATGTCATATCACCGGATGCAAAGGAAACTCGTTTTAAAATATTAAATATGTATCCAGAAGATAATGAGATGTTGATTAAAATGAAATTCAAATATTGAATTGACCAAATTATATTTTGTAACTAATGTTATAACTGTGAATGTGTGTTTTTAGTTAAAAAATAAAAAAGTAATTAATTAATGGTGAACTTTTCCTAGGTAGTGGGTGTAGTTAAATATACCTGGCGGCTGTGCTACGGAAAAACAAAGTAATTGCAGCGGAATAAATTTTACTGGAAGTGCAAAAAAACCGGAAATCGCTTTATTTAAAACAAACCTTACGTAGCTTAACGAATTTCTCAATTTTAGTTTTTCTTAGACTAAAGTTTTTTTGATGGTTATCGCAACTGAATAAATTTTACTGGAAGTGCAAAAAACAGGAAATCGCTTTATTTAAAACAAACCTTCCGTAGCCTAACGAAGCCTTTTTGGTTCCTTTGGTTGTTAGTATGTACCAAGCTCCGTTATATGTGAAAAAAAAAAACCAAAAATACAAAAAACCTAATTTCGAAAAACATGTCAGTTACTTTGTTTTTCCGTAGAGCAGCCGCAGGGTGGGCGAACAGTTACGTATCAACGTGTTATTTTTTCTAAAGAAAAGTTTAATGATGTCATAGCCGTGCCATTAAAATGTAATTTTGACTTTGTGATTATTGTGGGAAAATAACAATAGTACGCCTGCCGGCGCCACCCCGTAGAGTAGGATCACTCGTGTCCACTCGTCATTTATTATACCTACCTAAAAACTTTTATTCTTAGTGCATAATGAATTTTGGTATCGGTGACACGTGCCATTGGTTCCCCATCCCTGACCTAACCAGTTATCTATCTAGACTCTAGTCAGCCAATATCTAGGTAGTCAGTTCGTCTACCTGACGCTACCTCAACTCAACTAACTCAAAGGGGCCAGGTAGTTAGTCCTTTAAGAAAGTCGGTAGTGGACGTGTTAACGCTCTTTAAAATAACTTTTTTTAAATTAATACAAGATTTTGCTCGTAGCTTTTGTAGCGTGGTGTTTTCAATCTGGAGCTACTATTGTGTGTGTGTTGTGTATTCTATTTAATATAGACATATTATTCTAAACGTTTAGTGCATTTAATAAAGTTTCCGCAGTGACTAATAAACGTAACAAACAATAATATTTTGTGCTCATTGAAATTGTATACTAATTAATAAAATAGTTACCATCGAGTTTGTGCTATGTCTCAGTTATTCAAATATATGTTTAAAAATAAACGGAAGGACGCTATGTTTGTTTATTTCGGCTACGACCGTGACCGGCTCCAAATATACATCAGACCTTCGCAAAGTAAGTGCTATTTGAAACATGTGAAAGTCAAAGTCAAATCGTTTGACATCATCAAATTTTGCCTCAGAACAATATGTTTGACCCATAATGTGACTCTTTTTGACGTCAATAAAGTGACATTTATTATAACAGCACCCATGAAATATCCACCCTTATGTGACGCTGAATATATAATTTGTTTTGTCTGTGTCTAAATTGTTATATTCAAAGTCTTTGATGGCAAAAACACATGTGATTAAAAAAAATAACACGAGTTGTTGAAATAAGTTTGTGCAGAGACATATTATATATTATGTGGTTTAAGTACTTTTTTAAAATGTATTTTATTATATTATATATATGCCTTCTTTTTAAATAATATCGTTAACAAGCTAGGTCTTCCCTTTCGCCATCGTGTATACCGCCACCATTACTTGCCCCCAGCGCCCACACGTTTTAGGCATTATTCTCCTAGTCTTGAAGATACTTAAAATCGATAATGGGCATGATGTTTAATTTACGTAATCAAGAAATAACGATGGAGTTCCGTGAGAAGTTCCGTGTGACGTCACACCTAGGTACATAATATGATTTCGCGCCCTTCCACTCTTAAACTTTAATGCGCTTTATCTAAGTAATTTTCAATAATTCGAAAAGGCAAAAAATACGTGAGTATTATTTGTGTACTATCTAACTGACGGACTAAATAGAATTTTTATTTTTATACCTTGTCATCATGGTCATTAAATCTAATAAATATAAAACCACAAGGACTTAGTGTGTGTATACTGTATGCTATAAGTACATAATACACACACACACACACACACACGTAATCTTAGTTGTGTACTCTAATCTATCTATCTATCGCCTTTAAAAGAGCAATTATTGTATATCTAATCATTGAATAATATTATGTAATATGTGTAATAATATAATATGTAGTATATACCATGTTTGCTTGGTTTCCACGACACAAGCTTAAAGCTACTAAGCTGTGATCAAGTAGATCTGTGTGTTGTGAAGTGGATTATTATTATTTCTATTATATTCCACAGACGAACCGGACAAGACGAACATCTTGATCGCGTGCCTGCCGTCCGGGCAGTACGTGGGCGTCAAGCTGTTCCAGTGCCGCCCCGCCAGCTTCAAGAGCGACGCCGCCATCCTGCAGTGGGAGCGCCAGGCCGCCGCCAACGCCATCACGCTCAAAATGCAACTCGGTAAGACATGTTATACTTACGGCCGCACTCAGAGTCGACTTTAATGATTACTTAGTTAAGTATAGATTTTTCAAACAAAACTGCCGCAATCAGAGACGTTCAGTAAATTAATGTTAGTTGGCATTTAATGAGATGTAACCTAATTGGTTAAATGCCAACTAACATTAATTTACTGAACGTCTCTGATTGCGGCAGTTTTGTTTGAAAAATCTATACTTAACTAAGTAATCATTAAAGTCGACTCTGAGCGCTGCGGTTAATACTTAACTACGTATTTATACACTTACCAGCGTTAATTTCGGAGTTATAGCTTGTCCAAGCTAAAATGACGCGCCCCTCCATCGGGTGTACGCACACGCACAACCGTTAAAATATCGATACGACACATATAAATCTGGTCTTGCCATTCGTCCTCAGTTGCCGCATAGTGTCGCCGCACTCACACTATTCAAGAAATATTATCAATAATACATGATCTCGCACATCTGAAACTGCTAATTAAGTAGTCGGGCGTGTCATTTTAGATTTGACAAGCTCTACCGTGGGGATTCCGGGATAAAAAGCATCCTATATATCCTTCTCTGTACCCCTGACAACGTGTACGCAAAACATGGTGATCAGTTGAGCAGTCAAGGCGTGAAAGCGTAACACACAAACTCACTTTCGCATTTATAAGGATTAGCTTGTTAGCGTAACAAAAAATACTTACATTCCCATTTAAATAGTTACTAGCTGATCCCGCGGGAATTCTGGAATAAAAGTACGATTGTACCACTACATCCTTTTCTGTACCTCTGATAACGTGTAGTATGCAAAATGTAATGCAGTTTCACCTACGTTCATTTCGGAGTTAATTCCTGATCAAAAAGTAGCCTATGCCTTTGATAACTTGTGTATAAAATTTCATGGTGATCAGTTGAGCCGTTAAGAAGTGAAAGCGTAACAAAAAAAACTTACTTCGCAGTTAAAATATTAGTTATGATCTATGACTACAAGAATAAATGTCTTTATTTTTTTTTTCAATCACTAGGGTAACGTCGCAGGAAGCTTGTTAGATTATTCAAATAGTTATTTAATTATTTTTTCTTCTATTTTCGTATAGAAAAAGGTCACATCACACCGCAGTCGGTTTGCACACAGTTGGAGATGGATTTGAACCTCACTGATGAAGAGAAAGCTTCCCTGGACAAGGAGAGGGAACTAGGTGTGTATCATAATATGTGTTAGCAACTAGTAAATAGATGTCTTGGTTTGAAATATACGAAATACTAGCTGTGCCCCGTGGTTTCACCCGTGTAAGTTTCAGAATTCCTGCAGAAACAAAAATGTTTTTCTAAAATAAAATTATGTAGCTTAAGTTACTGCTTATAACATCAGCTATCTGCCAGTGAAATTCCCGTTAAAATTGGTCCAGCAGCAGTTTCAGAGATTACCCTGAACAAACAGACAGACAAAAATTAAAAAGATATATTTTTTTTTTTAATGTAAGTAGTTACCGTAATAGGTATACTCTCATATGCATTTAGTGTGAAGCTATTAGTTAGGAATTACAAACAGACACTTCAATTTTACTTATATGTATGTCAGTGGCGAAGGTACCATACAAGCCGATTCCCACCGGCTTCCCTTCAGAAGTTGGGAACACAACCACTCTCTCTACCGCAATTTAGAAATGGCACAATCAGTAATTTTTTGTAGTAAGTATTTCAGTAGATCTACTGAAATACTACAAAAATTATCTCTACTGAGTAGAAACCATTACAAAACCCCTAAACTATCAACAAAATTTGCTCTTCAACAACAAATTGTAATAAAATAAGCCGCTGGCGCGATCGGCTTTTTGGCAGTTAAACTTCCATACAAAATAATGCCGTGACGTCACATCAAGGTCGCAGGCAGCCGGCTAAAATAGCTACTTTGGTAAGCCGCTACAAATCGAGTTACTCTCTCCATTTCACTCACGCGCACGCATTTTCTATTACTGTCTCAACAAATATCCTTATTGGTCCTAGAAATTCGAAACGAAGCGGACATTCTGAGATGACTGTTGACAGACAGCTTGAGTTTATGACGAAAAAATTGAAAATTTGAATTTGTTAGTTAGTGTCACGTATTAGTATTAAAGTGATTAGTATTAAAGTTGGACTTTTTTTTGTTGTGTGTAGTGATAGTGAAAGCAGTTACGCAGACGTACGTTGAAATTAGGTACCTATTTGCGGTAAGTAGATAGTTTAATAAGTTGAAATTACGTATTTATAGTAGGTATCAAATAGATTTCCGGCTTGCCTCTCTCAATATTTCACCCTTCGCCACTGATGTATGTATAAATAAATATTATATCAATGGCTTTCTTAAACAATAATAATCCTTATTTGTTGATGACAGAAGAGCGCAAATCGCGCGTGCAATTCCTCAAGGCTGAGATGAAACTGATCGAACTGGACGCCAAGATAAAGACTTGCCTGAGTCTGGACAAAGCCGACACCGAACTGTGTCTGAAACTGTTGGACGAGTTGCTCGGTGAGTGCTCCTTACCCCTTATCATATCAATTCCCGAATTCTTTCCTTTCCTTTCAATTCCTTTCTTATTTTTGAAGGAGGATTTTCAATGTGAACATAGAGGCTAACCTGAGGATAAGTTCATAAACAAAACAAGTTTTTTCTGAACCAATCGCATGAACAAGTGAATCTGTTTAAAAAAACCCTTAAAAATCGCCAGCACTAACTTAGTTAACAATAAATCACCCACACAGAGCTCGACGTGAAACCGCTGATGTTGCTCAAACACCCCACTTGTCTGGAGACGGTGAAGCGTTTGCGCGCGTACGTCGGCAACACTCCCTCGTGGGACCTCAGCGAGAGCGCCGCGCTGGTGTTCAGCAAGCAGGCGCACGTGATACGCAAGCAGGCCGACAACCTGTACAGGAGGATGAAGGTACGTTGGCAACATGTGTGAGCGGGTCGACATATTGTAAAAGGGGGTGTGAACGGTTCAACATCTTGTCAAAGTGGGTGTGAGCGGGTCGACATATTGTAAAAGGGGGTGTGAACGGGTCGACATCTTGTCAAAGTGAGTGTGAGCGGGTGGGTCGGGCGTCTTGTGAAAGTGAGGTGAGTGGGTTGATATCCTGTAAAAGTGATGTGAGCTGGTCGGTGTCGTGTGATAGTGGGGTGAGCGGGTCGGCGGCATCTTAAGTGGGTGTGTGCAGGTCGACATCTTGTAATAGTGGGTTTGAGTGAATCGGTATTTTGTGAAATTGAGTTTAGTGAGTCACCATTTTGTAAAATTGGGTGTGAGCGGGTCGACATCTCGTAACAGTGGGATTGAGTGGATCGACATCATCATCATGAAAAGTGAGTGGAAATGGATTCAAATCCTATAATGTATATGGTGCTTGAGCAGAAAGAATGTTTTGTGATTTTCGAAATAACTAACTATACACCTTGCATAATACCATAACGCTTTGCTGTTTTTTTCCAAATCGTGAAATGTGGAGTGGTGCATTGACATTGGATTGTACGTTGTATTCATGTATACAGGAGCTGTTCACGAGCCCCGAGGGCCTGTCCTTCTGGGAGCACTTCTCGGCGCGCGTGCTGCAGTTCAAGAAGGCCACCGCCAACCTGAACGCTGACGAACTGCTCGAAATGGTGCATGAACCGCTAGGTGAGAAATTGACTATGGCTATGTTCCGTTCTACTGATAGCACTGTGATGTGTGACGTCAATTCAGTATACTGAGAAGCCGTTCCTTTATATTTCGCTGTATTGGTTACTGTTTAAAACGGAACGCAGTCCAGTATACTGTCATCCACGTCATTGTCATGTCACGCTGTCGATCACGCATTGACCAATCATTAGTCCGAGGTTGATCACGTCCCCCGCGGTTTCACCCGCGATATTTTCGGAGTTCCCGCGGGAGTTCCAGGAAAAACTATACGTATAAACCTTCCTCTTGAATCATTCCTATCTATTGGTGAAAACATGAAAGTTTTTGATTTTATCCCAAACAGACAGCGGAAGAGACTTCATTTTATACTATGTAAAGAAGATGTTTGTTTATTATTCTTGTGTGCAGAAATAAATGTAATGGGCTCGTCAACAAAATTTTAGTTTTTAATCCTTCTTGTAGATTAATAAAAAATATCGGACACGTATTTTTTTTTACGTTATGAAAAAATAACGGTGATACATTAGGTCCCAATGTCGCGTGACGTCACGCCATGCTAGAGTTTATAGCACGTTATGGCGTCAAGAGCCCCACTCCTAAACTTTAATGCGATTTACCTTCGTATTTTTTCAATAATTTTAAAAAGCAAAAAATACGTGTCTCATTTATTTATTATTTATCTGACGGACTAAAATATAGAATTTTGATTTTCATACCCCGGAAACTACCCTATTGTATTCTATTGTATTTTCCGCCCGCAGAGATGTCGATGCCGACGGCGCACACGATGCAGACGGCCATCGACACGGCGGCGGACGAGCCGGCGCCCGAGCTGGACGCGGACGCCACACCCAAGAAGAAGGCGACGCCAGGTGAGATGCATCCATGGACCTGCCCCCCTAGCCAAGTTGACATTTTACAATCGTTAACCCATAGAAAACTAAGGAACGAATCGTAATGTCACTGGGTCAGCCAAAAAAATTTTGAACAAAATAAATCAGTCAAATATAAAACCTGTGAAGGCGCGTATCTTAAGGTCAATAACCTGAGTACTCGACCAGCTGATGCATCGCTCGCTGTGTGCGCGGCGCGTGCCTTGTATACGTATTAGTGAGCTACGTGTATTGCGTACGTACCTTGTGAATGTAGTTCTTAGCTATTTCTAAGGGTGATATTTTTTCAATAAATTTATGTTCTCCACACTCTGAAAAACTTACCAAACTTATGATATTATTTTTTTGCTTATCCTGTTTGTTATAACTTATACTTTCAGCCTTGTAAATATTTGCAGTTAATTTTGAAACATCTTATATAACCTCAACTCATTTTTACAGTCAAATCCAAGAAGAACGCCGCAAACACCACCCCAGTCAAGACGCCAGCCAAGCGGCAATCCTCCAGAAACAAAGTCCAACCGCCCGAAGAGAAAGAGATTGAAGAAGACGACAAGAGCAAAGAGGAGACCGCGGAAGAGACGGCGACCGTCGACAAGGCGCCCGAGAGCACAGAAGCCGACGACAAAACACCGGAGGTGACAGAGGGTCCAGAGAAAGAGACGGAAAAGGCGGACGAGAAAGAGACACCAGAGATAGAGGCTCCGAAAGATGCAGTGGAGCCGATGGAAGTGGACCAACAGGAGTCGAAAGAAGAGAAGAAAGACAGCGAAGAGACGGAAAAGACGGAGGCGAGCGCAGACGCTAAAGTGGAGAAGCAGAAGGAGAAAGAAGCAGAGAAGCAGGAAACAGACGAGCCCAGAGCGAAGCGAACAAGAGAGGTTAGTTGGAATTCTTCGTGATTAATGCGGTGATTTCTAGATTGTTTTAGATGTTTAAGAAGCAATCATTTTATGACTTTCATTGGTTTTCTCGCGTTGGCTACATACAGATAATATAGGCTGTATGGGCCTTGATTTCTTTGCCTTCGCCTTTAATAGAAGTGAACGTCTGTTATATTTTATAACGCTTGGTTAGAACAAAGTTTTTTCCATATTAAACTCCGTTATGCGTGAAAAGAGGCAAAAATACAAAAAAAAACGCATTTCGAAAAAATAAATAAAAAATACAGCTGCTTTGTTTTTCCGTAGAGCAGCCGTATGACGCCGTGACGGAAAACGAATTTTTACTCACATCCGTACCGTGCGATAAAGAACTTCGTTCTAATAATATACAAAACGTATACTACGTACACTAAACTAACTGAAAAGGTTTCGTCCCCTTTTTTAATACCATTATATTCTCATTCCCAGAGCAAGAAGACTGAGCCACCGGCGCCTCGGACGCCGACCAAAAGACGGTCCATAAAGTCGTAAACAGATTTAAGTATCGCCGATACGTTATTCAGTCATCGGACAGTATTTTTTATACAAACAGAATGGATGCTGAGAAAAAAGAAAAACTGAAATTGAAAAAGTTTCGACAAATGTAATTTAGGTATTGGTTAGCACACTAATATGTATAGAGGGCTTATGGTTTCAACGTCAGACCATTTCTAGACGATAAGGCCCACACATAGAGTGAAATTAACTATAAGAAATCATATCTTCTAAGATTTTCATTTGTCTATACATATAAATAAAATTGAAGGTCTGTTTGTTATTCCAAACTAACAGCTTTTCACTAAATGCATAGGAAATATATACGGTACTTTCATAAACTGTTTTTTCCGGCCAATCTCTGAAACGGCTGGACCAATTTCAACAGGACTTTCACTGGCAGATAGCTGATGTTATAAGGAGTAACTTGGGCTACTTTTATTTTAGAAAAAAAAAAATAGTTATTCCGAAACTCACGCGGGTGAAACCGCGGGGCTCAGTTAGTTTATAATATTAGAAGGATTAAATGAAATCTCTTAGAAGATATTATATAATAGTTAAAACGATTTTTGGTCTAATTATGTCAAGTACACATTTTGTCTGTTACACTTTAATTTTTTATGCTGTTCATGGAAGGCCACTGATTCGTTTGTCACTCTTTTGTTTTTGAAAATATGCGTTTTTTTTTAATTGAATATCTTCCCACATTTTTGCCACATTCCGCTGCGGGAAAAATTTCAATGTTTGTGTTCGGATTTGTCATAGGCTCGTAAGGATTTGTTGCGGAGGTAAAAGAAAATAGACCGATAGCGTATAAGTGTGTAAAATAAAACTTTTAGTTAAGTTTCGCAATAGATGATAAAGGAAAGAGTAACTTTGTTTTTAATAACGATAGTAATGTTTACACAAATAGATATTATTATAATAATATAGTTGTTTTATATTTCGTAGTCTTTAATTTGTACCCATTGGCCAGTGCGATTAACAAATATACAAGGTGTAAGTTTAAACGAGAGACATGTATTAAATCAGTAATAGGGATGTTGACTACTATTGAAAATCAAAATTCTAATTAGTCCGTCAGTTAGAAAATAAAAAAAACAATAGACCGTATTTTTTGCTTTTTTAAATAAAATATACAGAGATAAAGCGCATTAAAGTTTAGGATGAGGAGGTCGTGACGTCACTAACCACAAAACCGCCATACTAACTGTCAAAATAGTGACGTCACGCGAAATTTCAACTCAATACATCGCCGTTATATTTTGATTACGTAAAAAAAGAAAAAATACGTGTCCAATATTTTTTAATAATCTACAAGACGGACTAAAAAATAAAAATTAGTCAACGTGCCCATTGATTTCGTCTCAAATATCTTAAAAAGGAAAGTCAATTTTTGACGTACCTAAGGGTCGTTATATTGCCAGTGATGTGCTAACAAATCTAACGTAAATATCATTGACCAGTCATCCATCAATTTTTAACTGACTTCAAAAAGGAAGAAGGTTCTCAATTCTGATTCTCAAAGATGTTTTTTCTCTGTTATCTATCAGTGTTTACATGTCTACTTTTACTAGGTGTTTCGCCACGAGGAGTAGGTACACCTTGCATATTTTATCATCAAAATTTAATTTTTTAAAGTAGAACTGTCATACCTTTATTTGAATGCAAATAAAATGTTCTAGTTCGATAATATCGTGTCAGCGTGAAGTATCGAGAGCTTGAAGATGTCGCTCGTCTCTCTTACACCTTGTATAAGTATGGGTTTCGTGATTGGGATGAATAGTGTTAAACAGACTTGTGGCTGAAGTGTCGTCGACTAAAAGTTTGCGGTAATGCATGCGTACTTTCATTTTTACAATGAAATTGCAGAGAAATGTTCCATCCAAATGAGTACATTTATAGAGATTGGAAAGTGGAAATCCTTAAAACCACGTGAGTCAACGATGTCACATATAACCGTCTCGAGGGTTTTTTTTTTTTCTATTTTAAAAAAGTATAACAAACAATAATCCAGGCTTTTACTTTTTGTGTTATAACGCCCTCTGTTAACCACTAAACGAATTAATTTTAAGTTCACTTTTATACGTATTTACAATATATAGGAATGAATTTATTCGTCGCATAGAAAAAAATCCTTGTGACGCTTATCTATAAGCGACAGAGTAACAATAGCACTTGGTTTTTCGGATGTCCACGACAAATTGTTCCTCGGTCGTATCTTTAATCGGTTGATTTCAAAATTACAAACAGTTATAGTGGCCAAGCAGCCAAGGTCTTTAACTCGACTTGTTTGCCGGCTACTATAACAACCACAATTGTAAATTGATCGATTACGACGGTTAACAAAATGGCGGATACTGGCGGCCATTTTGTTACTATCATAGTTTTATCACAACCAATAGAATTATTGAATAAAGCGTGTACCAGACTGTTGTAAACAAGCCCCAAACCGAAGTTTTCAACAGCGGTTCAGAATAGTGCGGGCGGTTGTTTGTAATGAAATTACGAGCGACCAACGCTGGTTTTAAACCAGCCTCCCTCCAAGGTCACCCTGTGGGAAACTTGTAACAGTCTGGTACACGCTTGAATTCAACAACTTAGCGCTAATTATTTAATATAATATATTTTTATTTGAACTCGGTATCTCGATTGTCAGAAAGTACAGTTCATATTGTAAAACTATAAATTTTTAGTATTAAGCAATATTTTACTTTTTCATATGTATGTTTTTTTTATGTAAATATAAAAACAAACTTCAGAGAAAAATTAAATTGACGTGTAATACTGAAAACTGCTTTTCTTTTTAATAAAACAAACACAGAAGGTATTTCAATAAACATAACTACATATATAAAGCTGGGATGAGCTTACGACCGTTGTCATTGAAATCTCAACTTTATTACCATGACATTAAGGTGATAATAGTTTTCTTCATCTAACCAGCGGACGCCACTACTGAACTTTGGCTATTCCCAGTTGACCCCACATCGAATGCCCTCGGTGGCAAATGGGAAAGTTTTACAGTGACAACCATAGTATAGAATCTAAACGTAGCGAAAAAATTCTAAATGTATGGTGACAACTGAGAATTTAAGTACTATAATATCATCAACATCTACGTTTCTTCCTATTCTCTGCCGGGTACACCGCAAGTATCCGTTTCACACTCTCCTTCGCCTCTCTGCGGACTGCAAAAGGTTTTAGAAGTAAAAAGGTATCAGTATGAAAATTAAGTGGACATTAGCCCGGAGACACTTCATACTACAGAACAGAAAATAACAGATAGAATGGATATCAACTTAATTTAGTGTGAAAATAGATGAAAACCAGTGTCGCCAGGTGATTTTCGTACACAAAACTATTCATCACGCACCAAAACATTCACTAACGTAAGGAAATGATTAAACGCTTTATGGTTATGTTTTTGCTTAGTCACTGTTTTCAAAATCCACAGTTTTGGGAATATTGTGGTAAATACTATACTAATAAGTTTTGGGCAAGTTAGAGCATCTGCCCTAACTTCTTTTGCAACGGTGGCGCGCCTGCCCCGCCTACATGACGTCCTCTCTAGTTAATTTATTTGCTTTGTGCTCCATACAAATGAAATTCTTAAGCTTTTCACCGCCATGTTTTGGTAGCCTTATCTTACCTCCAGCGCCACACGCTTTAAGCATGATATCTTCTAGTGTTAGGAATGCTTAAATAGATCATTAGGTCTGATAAATATAAAACTTCAAGGACTGTCAGTGTGTGTGTGTGTGTGTACTGTAAGTAATCTGAGTTGTGTACTTTAATCTATAAGTACATTTATAAAATATTTTGTAGATAAAAGTGCAGTGATTTTTTAGTAACGGAATATTACGTGTCTGGCGCCAGGAGCACGTCTTTCGTAAATAGTGATATCAGCCTTTTTGGAAGTCGGTTAAAAATTACATACAAATGTTTCATTACTTACGCTCCTCGTTTGTTTCAATTTCCACGTCATGTCTCCGACACAGCATTTGAACGTCAAAGCCTAATCCATCGAGACGTGCGTTCGTTGGTTGACTTGTCTGGGTGGATTTGTTCTCCATATAATACATTGATCTTGGCATCGCGGGTGCATATATCCCTTGAAACAGATTCAAAAATGCATCACCCTCCGGTATCCGGTGACTTTCTCTATAATTGTCATTGATATCTATGAAATTTCGACTCGGTGCTCTAGAAATATGTCTATCCTTAGGTCCTGGAGGTATATCTTTAAGTTTTTCTAATTTATCGCTGTCCGAATCTAAATCTTTCATGATTTCTACGAGTTTCAAAGTAGCTTTGTTATCTTTGAAGGCAATACCGGCTTTTTTAGCTTCAGTCTCTGTGATAAATTCGAAATCGGACGAATTATATCCGCTGCAGTAGTCTGAATCCTCTCCATCTTCGATTCTACTATCGTTGGAGCTTATACTAAATATTGAATTTTCAGAGTTATCATCAGTAGAGCTAATACTAATCGTTTCAATGAAATTATTTGCATTTGCTTCTCCATTTAAACTTTCACAATGTGCAGTAACTACTGTATTATTTGGTTTTATTATTTTAAAATTTGAAATCTTACTTTCATCAAAGATTTCAAATTTAATCATTTCATTGTCTGTTAAATTAGAATCATTTGTTTCTTTACAGCTATTGATAATATGTTCTTTGGTTTCACAAGCGATGTTTTCGGTTTTAAAATTATAGTTGTAAGTTGTAAACTCATGTTCTACCGCCACAGTAGTTATTACAACATTCGTCAACGTGGTATATTTAGGTGAATTTGCGGCTTCCTTGAAAATATTATTATTTGTATCGTTATTATCTTCATTATTATTATTACATGAAACACAAATCTCTCCTGTTAAACTACTTTTAGACGATGCTTCAGGATTAAAAAATTCAACATCTTTTACTTCTTCAACCATTTCAACATTGTCATCTACAATGTCTAAATCTATGTTAGTATTCGAATCCAAACCCTCAACTGATGCATTATAGCTTGGTTCATATTTATTGATTTCAACAGCTGATTTCTTGCAATCTATATCCCAAGTTTTATTTTCATGTGAACAAAGCATATCATTACTGGTTAATTCAATACGAATTGGTAATATATCTTTGTTATCAACAACGCGAGGAAGACCAGAAGCTGTTAAGATATTATTTCCAGTATTGGTATAATTGGCTTGATGCACCTCAGTTTTACCAGAGGCAAATTCATCCAATTTTTCTAAATCAACCTTTGCGTGTGCGGTTTCACGAGCCACAAAACTACTTTCAGGGTGTTCGATAAAGTCTCCGTTTGACAAATTGTTGTCTTCATCAAGCATTTTCTTTTGGTTATCCTGAAGTTGGTTCCAAAATATTTTTTTTATGAAGTTCATCTTAAACTTAGATAAGTACTTAGGTACGCTTTAGTAGTTACCTATAAACTGAAAAAAGTAAAGTTTCTCTACTTTGCAAAAAATAAAGACTTTTTGTCGACTCAGCTAGGGTTCAAGTGTAAAATACCTAATATGAATTAATGAACCGCTTTGTTGGGGATCAAGGAAAAAACAATAAAAATTAATCGCTGTTGATTTACTAAAAATCTTGTTAGTTCATTTGTTTAGATAAGACTTAGGTAGAAGGTTCTTAAAATTATTTAATTTTATTGACTACTAGCTGTCCTGCGGTTTCACTCGCGATAATTTCGGAGTTTCCGCGGAATTGTTCCATATACCTACCTAAACTTGCGACCCCTTTTCAAAAAACCTTCTTATCGGATGCCTATGTCATACAAAGAACACACCCTCCAAGTTTCAGGTCTCTACGATCAGCGGTTTAGTCTGTGCGTTGATCCGTCAGTCATTCAGGACAAAGCATTCAGGGCCGTCTTTACCCGGGGGTTCAAGGGGTGCGGCTGCACCCGGGCGCAGAGTCATAGGGGGCGCACGCAAGTCGAGCGCTAGTTAATACCAAGGTCATTGCAACCAACTAATAATTTCAATTTATTCAACACTCCCATGGCAACATCACCAGTCAAAAGAGCGGTGCGCCCTTTGTCATAGCCGCCGCACTTGAAGCAAACAGAATTTTAAGAAATAAATAAATAAAACATTAAAATTTCATTGCGTTTTTTTGGTTGGCAAGAGTGGGGGCGCAGGCTGACAAGTGACCACCCCGCACCCCGGCGCAGACGGCCTATGTACCTAGCAGCTATAGTACGTTATGTACATCATCCTCAAAGGTAATGAACATAAACGTCTATGTATCTACGCATATAATTAATTTTGAATGATTGTAGCATTCATAGACGATTTGAGAAACTTGACTTAAATTAATCATGTAGGTATACTTAAAGAAAATATTTAATTCCAACAAATAAATTGTAATGTAACTAACCAGAAAAAAATCACCAAAATGCGATAGGTTTAGGATATACATATAAATACTTAGAGCAGTTAGATATTAGAGAAAGTTCATTTAGAGAGTACATTAATTAATAAAAATACTATATCTACTAGATATAAACCAATTTTACTTTGAAATAACTATTCGTAAATCGTAACCATTCACGAATGACAAAGCGCGGCAAAATATAAAATTCCACTTTTAAATAAAAAAATAAACTTGGAGCAAAAGTAACTATTGGAAACAGCCAAGAGAATTAAAAAAAAAACTTTTTTTTAGTAATAGATAACTTTTATTGTGTTAAGTTATTTAATATTATAATTAAAAATAAATGCAAATATTGATATAGTTATCATTAGAAAATTAAGATATAATAAGCTTTCACAAAGGTTAAAATACCTACCTACCCAGTTACAAAAAAATTTTGCAGCATTTTCAGAATTGGATGAAAACATTTTTTTATTACAATTGGAAGTAAAATATAATACATAGTAGGCAATGGATGGCCAAGACCTCTTAACATGCAATGGCTAGAGTGAAATTTTGAAACACATTTATTTTTTTCTTACATTTTAATTTTATAACCTAAAAAATACAGTTTCATTGGAGATATTGTGTCACTTCTTGCCCGATTTTTTTATACCACCTTGTACTATAGGACCTTTTTGTGTTGCTTTGGCTTTTGCTTCCTGAAAATAAAAAAGACAAATATAAAAATGCACACAAGATTGATTTATTTTATTTCTCTGCATACTGGCTTAATGCATTTAACATGTGAAAGTCTATAAGAAATAAAGAAAGAATGCCCATAAATTAATGTAGCCTAACCACAATGAGGCTGAATAATAGTTATAAATTTTCTAAATAACTTAATTTAATGTTTCGTTATAAAAGCACTAGCTGACCCGCGCGGTTTCACCTGCAGTAATTTCGGAGTTCCCGCGGGAATCCCAAGATAAAATATAGTTATAAAACTTCCTCACGAATCACTCTATCTATTGGTGAAAACCGCATCAAAATCCGTTGCGTAGTTTTAAAGATTTAAGCATACATAGGGATATAGGGACAGAGAAAGTGACTTTGTTTTATACTATGTAGTGATGATTTTGTACTGTGTACAGTACTTATACTGGTGTACCAAGTAATAATAATAGCTGAGACACTATATCATGCACTTGCGTCCTCGAAACTGAATGGCATTTTATAAATCTACTAGTTACATAACTAGCATCTGTCAGTGAGACACTCAGGGGCATGGTATAGTGCCATGAAGATGATCAATATGAAGGATGTTAAGGAGGTAGTTTAATGGAATCAAAGTCAGAGTCAGAGTCACCCTTGGAGGTGATGGCAGGAGAGACTGTGTTATCCATATTGTGTGTAACGAAAGAGTAATCAACAACCACACACAAAACGTTTTTATGGTAATTTGTAATTATAAATTTACAGTAGTTAAGATGTACGAAATGTTTTATGTGCTGTGTTTTCTTTTTCTGATTAAATATTGCCTATGTCTTGTGTCTAAACAAGCACTCAGATGTCGAGTTGCGGAAACCAGCCCATCAACAAATACAAAACAAAGAGTAATTGACAAGAGCACTTGGGGAGGTAGATTTCTCACACTGCATGCATTAACTTCCGATTTAAAAGTAACTAAGGTCAGAACCAGAGGTGTAATATTAATCGGAAGTTCCAAGTCAATATAGCATAATTTACACACTTGCAATGCCTTTTGTTGTTCCTTGAGCTTCTGTTGCAGAGCAATATCATCGTCATCCAATTCCCTTTTGTCTTTCTTGGGCGCCTTCAATGGCTTCTTCTTACCACCGTCACGGCCTGACATCTAATGGAAGTATAAAATACATGTATGTACTTTTTTAACAAAAGTATAGAATTATAGCAGCATTGTTCTACAAAGACTAGAAATTTTTGATTGAGGATTTTTTCCTGATTTCACAAGCAAGAACTTTACATAGTAATATAACAAAACTTATCTTTTCACAAAAAAATAACCTCAGTGTGAAACTTTTAACTTTTGTAACTTCTATGTTAGGTACTCAGACCAAATAAAAAGTAAAGACGGAACACATAGAACAAACAAGTGAAGCCCAGAAAAAGACACCACACCGTGCACATACACAGAAGCACGCACACACTTACAAGAAAAGACACTATTCCATTTTTAGTTTCAGTTTGAGCTTCTGCCGCTAATAGAGGTGACACAACAATTAAGTTAGAAAAATTGCCATATTGTGTTGTCAACGGTCAAAAAATAAAAAACAAACTTCATTGTTCGAGACGTTCCGTCCTTAGTTTTTATTTGATCTAAGCATTAGATATAAATAAGGGTGAATTACATTTATCAATTATATCTATCAAAGATTTTTATCCAATGTACAGTTGTCATTATACGTATTTGGTCAAATTTCGGTATTCACAGTACATTTGACGAAGTCGTCCAATTTATTTGATACCTACACTGTACACTGGACAAAGATCCTCGATAAGTGTATTACCACCCTAAGATCGTGGTGTTATTGTTTGATCTAACTAACAAAACATAATCCTGATAAATGATAAGTATGTTGGAATATCATCGGTTACTTTACATAATATTGTTGCAAACAATAAAATATGTGGTGATATTCGTACATTGATATCGCACAACGCTTTAAACGGCGTAATTTTACTCAGAACACACGCCGCTCTGAATTTGTGCTAATATTATAGGTAAACTTGGCATAACCTCACAGATAGATTTATTGGTTTTAATGCAATACTTAATTAAAAATGTATACTTACGACTTGTAATTTGAGACAGCAACTTAGACGAGGTAAATATTAGAAATTTAGTACAAATGAGAATGAGATTCTATTGAATTTTACGTACAATTAAGTTTTTCTCACAATTTTAAGTATTTCTTTCTTGCGTTCTTGAGAATCTTGACACTTGACAGTTGACAGCAGTCAGCACAGCACTCAGCAGGCACAATTTTTTTTTAATTTATTGAACGTCAATGGCCATAGATACATGTCCTAAAACAAAAGACCATTCAGTGCTACCAACTCTCGAAAATATTTACCCCTAAAGGTTACGTCAAAAACCCCTAAATCCCCCTAAGTAAAATAATACCAAAAAAATTATAAATAATAATAAATAGCGCCAAATCAGAAAGTACAGGCGGCCAAACCAAATTCACTGTGAGTACAACACTGTGTGCTCTCTGGTCGCATTACTCCTCGCAAGCAGAGAGAAGGTAATCACTACGTGCTCGCAAGCAGTAGCCTCCTTAATTTTGGAATAGATGTAGTAGCCAAGTCAACGTCATTTTGATGGTCTTTATATATATTGTACATCTTAGAAAGAAAACAGTGAGAGCTGAGGTTGGTGCGACACTTCGGTGAATTAAACAATTTTAAATTGCAAGCTCTTGGAACTCTAGGCGGCACATAAATAACCTATTTTTGATAACAATTTAGGACAGTCAAAAGTGCCGTTAACTAATTTCATTAGAAAAACTAAATCCAAAAATTTCCTACGATCTTCCAAAGAAGACATTCTGAAGTGTTGCAAACTTCCGAGTAAGAATCTGATAACTTATATTAAAACATAGTGCTATCGATTCGCTAGTGGATTCTGAGCAAACTACTTTCTAGTTTTCAGTTAATTCATTAACACGTTGTAAACTCAGACGAAACTTTTTATTTCTTCTGAGGTTGTAAACAGCTATGACGGAGGTATTCGATAATAATGGATTTCCGAAATTCAACCCCTAGGGGGGTGAAAAGGGGTTGCTTTGTTTGGAACAATAATCTCCGAAACAGTTGGATCGATTTTGACGGGACTTTACTGCTAATTAGCTGGTGTCATAATAATTCTCATAGTAAATTAAGTAGGCTACTTTGGAGTTCCTGCGGGAATTTCGAAACCGCGTGCCGAAACCCGTGAAACTGCGAGGCATAAATCAATATTTTTTTATTACCTATCTTATAATGATATCTATATCTTAAAAAAAAAAATTACTTTTGTCCTCAACTCTTTATACATTTTATATTTTCTAATTGTGAATTCCGTGAATGGCTGTTGTCAGCCATTTTATATACATATTTAATTTTGTTACATTAGCCGTAAGGTTTTCCTTCAAAATAAAATAAAATAAATAAAATATCATTGAAAGAGTCTGCCACTTTAGATTAAACATTTTCCATTTTTGTACCTACTTAGTCATATTTTATTCTTTATTCGTCGAAGTCGTCTTACTAACGAAAAAACAACATGATCAAAAATAAACTACCAACAGTCACTTCTATCTATACTAATATTATACCTGTAAAGAGGAAAGATTAATTGATTTTTTGTTTGTTTGTTTGCTACGATTTAACTCAAATCAGCTGGACCGATTTCAAAAATTCTTTCACCATTAGAAAGCTAACGTACATTATCCCTGAGTAACATAGACTATATTGCAATCCGGAATTCCCGCCGGAAATCCGAAATTAACGCGAGACCGCGGGGAACAGCTAGTAATACATATTTATTTATTTATTTATTTTTTTTTTTTATTATCATTATTACATTTTTAGGTCACTTTGTGGGTTGTGTCCGTATTCAGATAAAAAATATTGGTCTGGTTCTTCTACTGGTAGGTATTTTCTGGTCGGATTCGAAAGAAACTATGAGCATTCAGAACTTCATTATCTTACGGTCCACGGATAGACATGAAAAAAAAACAACCAAAATTAATTAATAGGCAAAGTGTATAAACCACTACGTTAAAAGGCACGGCCTTTAAGGTTATGGCTGTACTCGTAGGTATATTACGAGTAAAAACACAAAAACACACTAAAAAACATATCACCCTCGCTTTATAAAGGGGGGACACTCCAATTTATTTTACAGGTTAGTTTAGATTTCTAGATACAAAAGTACTTAGATATACGCAAACATAGATAAGAGAACACCTAGCTATAGGTATATTTCAATGTATTGAGCGTAACGCGTGAAAATTCACACCCTATAGCGAGGGGTTTTCACGATTTTTTTAATTACAACCCCACTGAGCTATTGTTGTACAACCCTAGTTTGTGAGGGATCTAGCGTTAGGGTTACCACTTTGTCGCTACTCATCAAGAAATAGTAGGAATACAGGTAAGTATACAAATTAGTAGATATTTTTGTGGTGAATAACACGGGAGTGTTTGAATTTTGGGTGCTCTGTTTGCAATTTGGTTTTAAAAGGCTGATGGGAATTTGGAATGTTGTGAAAGCGTGCAGTGTGTACCTACATAAGTATGTACCTACGTTCGTAAACCTAATAAAAATAAAATTAGCAAAGTTAACGTATGAAATTAGTGCCATCTATTTTGTTATTTAGGAATCTTTAAAATAGCGACACCTTTTGTTTGAAAGCATGCATTACACACTCTTCTTGAAACTAACTTGACGCACGTGATGTGAGCCTAGTGTATGAACACGTCACGTCCGTTGCCTGCTCTGTAATATCGGAATTAGGTGAAAAATTTCCCGATAATGATTGATCAACGTGCAACGTCAGCCAACTTTGCCACCCCTGCGAGCCGTGGCTTCCAACCCTGGGGTCTGTCAAAGCGCAGCTCCACCGTGTCACGATAACGGAAATACACGGTCACGTCACATCCATAGGCAATGACATAGAGGTAAGAAATATAATTCCGTTGACAGTGAGATGGGAAAAGAGTGTGTGCACATACATAGGATAAGGTTAGGCACATATGTAGGCACGCGTGAACTTTCGAAGTTTCATAAATCGTAGCTTCTGTTATTATTATTATTTATTCAGACATAATTATTACAATTTCATGACACTTAAACGATGCTATAGATTTATAAATCTATATTCTTCTTCTTTATATACAACGTGTTCAGTTGATGAATTAACTGAAAACTTCATACACCCATTAAAAAAAAAAATTATATGATTAAAATATATTTTAGGTCGAAAAAATCATTACTTTAAAAGTTATTCAACATTAGTTTGTAGGTGACCTATCTACGAAATTTCAATAGCTACGCCCGCGCCTACGTGTCAATGCCCGATTCGATTTTTCTGCTACGAGCTGCGTTCGCGCCAAAATTGTATTATAAATACCTATATTAAAACATAGTGCGATCGATTCGCTAGTCGATTTTGAGCAAACTACTTTCTACTTTTCAGTTAATTCAGTTAAAAATGAATTGCAACTCGTTTGTCTCGCTAAAACTCGAGAATCGACCGAATGGACCGATTTGACTAATTTTGATCTTGACATATTTATGGAAGTTCAGGGAAGGTTTAAAGCTACTTTGGAGTTCTTGCGGGAATTCCGAAACTCACGCGCGTTAAACTGGAGAGCACAGCTATAGTAATATACAAGAATTACGTCAAAAATAATATTATTATACAAGCATAAGCCCCTTTGTAAATTTTAAAATTGTAAAATGCAAGAAAAAAAAATTCATATTCTAAAGACATCCTATATAGTTATAGCATGGGGCAGCGGGGAAAACTT
Source organism: Zygaena filipendulae (assembly GCA_907165275.2). NCBI lineage: Eukaryota > Metazoa > Arthropoda > Insecta > Lepidoptera > Zygaenidae > Zygaena > Zygaena filipendulae. The sequence continues at coordinate 3,960,281 of OU015677.1, read as the reverse complement.
TGCTGTATTAGATCTATGTATAAAACGTTCTTCAGTTACTTGGAAACATATTCCCAAACTCTCCCAAAGAGAATATGTTTAACTGTTGTTGTTTCGTCGGCATTTGGTCTTATTTATTTATTTATTTAAGGAACTTTATTGCACATTTATGTACAAAAGGCGGACTTAATGCTTAAGGCATTCTCTACCAGTCAACCTTTTGGCTAACCTAACCTTTTGGTCTTATTGTGTTGCACGCCCGCCCCAATACAGGTAAGTAATAATAATAATAATAATAATAATAATAATATCTTTATTAGTCTCAACACAACACAGTCATTACTAAGTAGGTACAAACTTAAGGGTACGACCTTTATTGTGAGAGACTGGTGTCTGTCGTAGGAACATTTCCTGTGATACAGATCACCAGGCCCCCTCCTGCATATTATCAGTAACTACAGTAACTACAGTTGTTCAGCATGAGCGTAGTTGAAAAATTAAAAAGTTAAAATTCGTTAAAAGTTAAGATTTGAAAAGAACCTTGTGTTAGTGTGAGTGAGGGTTGTGTACATGATGATTCATTGTACTCTGTGGTTGAATATTTTAAATCGAATATGCATCGTGGAATATCTAAACCCAGTGCTTAAGTTGTGCTAGCAGCTAGTATAATAATTGGACATAGATAAGCAATAGTGTGTTAACCCACACTGGAAAAATTTTGAGTAAATCGTGTTTTAAAAGTATAGCGCCATTTTGTGTCAACATTTTTTATGTTAAATATTTAGTTACATATTTAAGCAATGTAATAAGGTAAACACATAATTAAAAAAACGTTCCCTTATTATCAATAAATCGTTCTGAATCAATAACTTAAGTTTGTGGGTTAACATGTTATTGCTTATCTGCGTCCAATTAGAAGAGCAATGTGCGACAGCTAGAGGCGAAGGGACGAGTGCCTCGCCAGTCATCAGTCAGCACCATGCCGTCGACTCATTAGCGTACAGTAAACGACACGTCGCTACTTACTGTAGGTCATAAATAGACACAGATAAGCAATAACATGTTAACCCACAAAATGAATTTATTGATTCAGAACGATTAATTGAGAGGCAGAGAACGTTTTTTACTATGAGTTTACCTTATTACATTGTTTAAATATGTAACTAAATATTGCGTATAAAATTTTTTTACACAAAATGGCGCATATAATTTTAAAACACGATTTACTCACTTGAAAGCCAGTTCCCATCCCCATACCAGGTCGGCAACGCACCTGCATGCCTTCTGGTGTTGCAGATGTCTATGGGCGGCGGTAATCACTTACCATCAGGTGTACCACTTGCCCGTTTGCCCCCTATGACATAAAAAAAAAACTCAAAATTTCTCCAGTGTGGGTTAACACACTATTGCTTATCTATGTCCAAATATAGGTGACTACAGCTGTGCTCGTCGGTCCATTAGCAGTGAAAGTCCCGTCAAAATCGGTCCAACCGTTTCGGAGATTAACTCGCATGAGTCTCGGAATTCCCGCAAGAACTACAAAGTGGCCCAATTTACTTCTTATAATATCAGATAATTAGCAGCGAAAGTCCCGTCAAAATCGGTCCAACCGTTTCGGAGGTTAACTCGCGTGAGTTTCGGAATTCCCGCAGGAACTCCAAACTTGATTTATTCTTCTTCTCCTTACACTGATAAACACAACAAAAAAAGAATTAGCGAGATCGATCCAGCCGTTCATGTGTGATGCCGTGACCAAGGGGAATAGGGATTCATTTTTAATAGATAGAGCCTTAAATTCCGATCTTTGAGACCATAAATGGACATAGATAAGCAATAGTGTGTTAACCCACACTGGAGAAATTTTGAGTAAATTGAAGTTTTAAAATTATAGCGCCACTTTGTTTAAAAATTTTTATGTTCAATATTTAGTTACATATTCAAACAATGTAATAAGGTAAACACATAATTAAAAAACGTTCTCTAACTCTCAATAAATCGTTCTGAATCAATAACTTTGTTTTGTGGGTTAACATGTTATTGCTTATCTGCGTCCAAATAAAAATATAACATTCAGCTATGTCAGGTTCAGTCTATACTATAGGTACTAGTTGTTACCCGCGGTTTCACACTCTAAAATTTCACAGTTCTAACGTGACAACGTGTATGCACATGATCATAGCAAACAAACTCACTTTCGCATTTATACCTAATAGTAAGGATTTTATAAACAGACTAGCTGTTCCTCGCGGTTTCACCCGCGGTAATTTCAGAGTTCTCGCGGGAATTCCGGGACAAAAAGTACCCTATGTCCTCTTCTGTACACCTGACAACGTACCTATGTGCAAAACGTCATGATCGGTTGAGCCGTTGAGGCGTGAAAACACTTTCAACAAACAAACAAACAAAAAAAAAACAAACAAACTGATAATAAAATAAATAGTAAGGATAAATCTCATTTGTTGCTTTATATTTTTTTGAAGTTTCCGAGAGAATGTCGAATTTCACCCGAGTGAAGTGGCGGGCGAAAGCTAGTATTCCAGAAGCACCTACTCATAAAGGTCAAGTCAAGGGCCTTCCATCTTAACACCCTAAATACTTAGAAAGATGAGGGCTGTAAGGATGGGTGGGGTTTTTTATTTTCATACAAGCTGTTACCCGCGGTTTCACTATCGTTAATCTCGGAGTTCCCGCGGGAATTCCGGGGTAAAAAGTACCCTGTATCCTTCTCTGTATCCCTGAAAACGTGTAGTATGCAAAATGTAATGCAGTTTCACTAGCGTTAATTTCGGAGTTCCCGGGGTAATTCTGAGATATTAACTAACCTATGGCCTTCTCTGTATCCATGAAAATGTGTATGCAAAATTTCATGACGATCGGTTGAGCCGTTAAGGCGTGAAAGCGTAACAAACCAACTCACTTTGACGTTGATTTACAAGAGTAAGGATTGAACAGCGTTGGTGCAGTGGTTAGCGAAATGCTATGTGTTACGGGTTGAACTCCCGTGTCATACATACATATATCTATTTAAAAAAAGAAAATAATTAAATTCGACTGGCACTAGGGATTGCAATCGCGCAGCCCATTCAATCCCGCGGGATTGATATGCGGGATTACTCAAGCCCGCGCGGGATCACGCGGGATCCCACATCTTTGAAATTATGTTATAAAATCAAATGGAAACTACAGATTTTTGTGTGAAAATCAACTTAATACCAACTGAAATACTAGCTGTCCCCCGCGGTTTCATCCGCGGTAATTTCGGAGTTTCCGTGGGAATTTTGGGATAAAAAATACCTTATGTCACTCAGGAATTTTCAAAATCCGTTAAATCCAGAGAGTACCCCCTACAACGTCACAAACTCACATCACGAAACAGACAGAAAAGAATTTTATAAACTCTTCTTTTATCGCCCCCGCTCAATTTTTGGTAAATAATATTAAATGTATAGAATCACGAATTTTACTCCAGTAAAAGTGTAGATAGATTTTTTTGTGGGAGATCGGAATTTAAGGTTCTATTACTATTACATTGTATACCTAACTACTGTAGTTGAAAGGATGCCAATGATTTTAATTTCACCCCCATGTCCATTTCACCCTACTCTACTTTCAAGTAATCCATCTACGTGTAATGCGAAATTGTAACTCGATCTTCTACATGAAGTTCTAACCGTCACAACCCTCGACGGAGGGTTTGTTGACCTCCATCAATACATAGGAAGCGTGCTAGTACATACGATAGGTACGTACATAAACTTTAACACCCATAGGGGCTCCATTCTCTATGGTAGAGGCGTCGAACCATAGACTAATACCATTGTCTATGCCTTTATTGCTTCACACCAATTGTTCTAATTCTAGACCCGATGGAAAGTGCTGGTACAATTATATTTTTTTTGAACATTTTTTTTTTCTGTTGAGTGCTATTGAAATTCTATTTTTGATGTGAGCTTCAATAGAATGAAATCTAAAAAATATTTTTATAGACGTCGACGTAGGATTGCTTAGAAACCATTGTCTTTAGATACAATTATTTTTAATACAATAAGTAAGTTCATTACATTTACTGTGGTATTTAAATTTTATATGGACTTCCGCCGCATTCAGAGTCGACTTTAATGATTACTTAGTTAAGTATACTTAGATTTTTAAAACAAAACTGCCGCAATCAGACAAGTTAATAAATTAATGTTAATTGGCATTTAACGAGATTTAACTTAATTAGTTAAATGTCAATTAATATAAATTTATTAAACTTGTCTGATTGCGGCAGTTTTGTTTTAAAAATCTATACTTAACTAAGAAATCATTAAAGTCGACTCGGAGTGCGGCGGTTAGTCCTTTTTCCAAAGTCTCCCATAATCAACAGGTAGAATGTAACAGCACTGTTAAGTCTAGTGGTTAACGAACCCGACTGCCACGCTAGGTGTCGCGGGTTCGATCCCAGGCTGGACATTTCCGTGATGAATTTTTGTGTTTATAGTTATATTATCCTCTTTTAAATACTCCGCAGTCTTTCTATCAGTGAAAGACTTTTCAATATATTTTGGGTCAGTAGTTACACAAACGAATAAATAAACGTATTTTCCTCTTTAATCCGGGTAATCTCGGAAACGGCTGGACCGATTTTAACGGAACTTTCACTGGCAGATATCTGATCGTCATCCGGAATTCCCGCGGGAACGGGGAACTCTGATATTATCGCGGGTGAAACCACGCGGGACAGCTAGTAATGGATAAACTCAAAACCTACACGGTGAAATTTTCCTTTCTAAACTATGACGTATGTGCATATTTTAGAGCCCGTCTTTAATAACACTGTTTAGAATATTAGGTACTATGGAAATTACAGGCATTTCCATAGTAAAATTCTAATACTGAACCTTTTTCAAAAATCTTTCGCAGCTGTAGTGTTCCTGAGTGACATTCACATAGAGTACTTTATCCCGGAATTCCCGCGGGAACTCCGAAATAAACGCGAGTGAAACCATGGGGATCGACTACTCGGATATTATGATTTATGAACATCCAACTATCGCCGCTGGCAGACAATATATTATTTATTAAAATAAATCAATAAATTGGTCCAGTTTTGGAGGAGAAAACGAAAATGCATGTATTACTTTTAAGAAATTTTTTGATGCCAAATAAAGTTATGTCTATGTCTATGTCTAAAATGTAATTTCGACATGTTTCGACTAACGTGATTAAAATCCTCAGAAGAATAACTAAAGCATATTCTTCTGAGTAAAAGTTATTCTTCTGAGTTAAAATCCAAACTGAACCTATCTCTCTCACACTATTCGGGGAGGTTTGAGAGAAGGTGACAGCTATAGATCTGTTAAAACCAATTACCTACTGCTTTAGTTATTCTTCTGAGACCTACTCAAAGTTCCAGCTTGCATTTCCACTTATCTCTTGAATTCTCAGTGTTACTGCAATTGACAAAAGTCGAACTATCCCAACTCGTTTATACCATACCATTTTAATATAAGTATTCATTGGAATAAAGATTAATATTTTTCTACTGAAATTTAATTATATTTTAATAAACAAAGTAAAGCAGCTGCGTCCAGTTAAAAATACAAAGCGTATTACATAAAGAGCCCTCGCCCAAGCATCGACGCTAGTCAAGTGAATGGCTGTTTTAATAATTAATTTGTTTACCCCCAGAGCACGATTGTTTGTGGTCCGGCCGGCCGCTCAAAGATTCCAATAAAAAAAAAAATGAAACGCTGGCTGAATGTTAGCTAAGTCTTTGCCCTAGAGGAGACTTGTCAAAAAAAATTAATATGTCAAGCCAATCTTCTTCTTCTTCTTTAATAATGGCGTCTATAATTATGTTTCATAATAATAAAAATCTCTTCATCTACTTCTTCAATTATGGCGAAACGCCAATGACATTGTTAGATTTTTCCCTAAGTTAAAACATGGCTCTCTTGATAGCCAGTTTCCTGCTCAGGGTCCAAAATAGATGCTGAAAAGTAACTGAAATAACGAAGACAAACGTGACACGCGTGTTTTCGGTACGGCTTTCACTCGTCAACCTCCGTCAAGCCAATGATATGTTTAATACATAGAATGTCATTGATGTCAAGCACATCATAGTCCCTCATCATCTATGAATGCGAAAGTAACTCTGTCTATCTGTCTGTTACGCCTTCACGTCTTAATGGCTAAACCGATCGTCATGAAATTTTGAATACACATTGTCAGAGGTACAGAGAAGCATATAGGGTACTTTTTGTCCCGGAATTCCCACGGGAACTCCGAAATTAATGCGGGAAACCGTGAGGAACAGCTAGTTGCTATAAATAATTATTATTCTCTCTGAAATGTTAGGTAGAGTTTTTTTTCTCTTTCTTTATTACTCATACATCTCTTTCTGTCTCATATCTATTATAAATATAATAGTACTATAGCTGGTTCGCACGGTTTTACTCGTGTTACATCCCTGATGAAAAGTACCGTCTACCCTACGTCCTTTTCAATACGATACTCCTAAGTCCTGACGAAGCGTATGCAAAATCTCATAGTGATCGGTTGAGCAGTTAAGGCGTGAAGTTCTGCCACATTTATAATTTTATTACGTACCTATCTTTCATGAATAAGATTAGAATAGTACTGAAGTTAGAGTATTGAAACAAATTATCCGTTCTAGGTGTTTCAGTTGACAGTTAATTCAATACTTTAGCGAGTAGCTATAAATTTCTGCCCAACACCTGAAAACTACACTCAAAAAACTGCAAAGAATAAGTAGGTAGGTATCCTATATAACCACTACGTTTTAGAAACTGGCTCTTTGAATGCAACGGTCCTAAATATTCAAACCGAAGAACATAATCATAGAATCACTATTCATGCGTCGCTGGCCAGGTCAGGGTAGAAGAGTAAATTCATTGTCTATGCTCAATTGCATGGGGTGGCCAGCGCTTAGACCTATTTTCCCTGAACAAAATCTATTTTTCTTTCTACAAAACTGACTGGCGACTGTATTACGTAGGCATCAATGTTTCAATTTGCTTAACTCTACGACCCTGAGTGACAAAGTTAAAGTTGTCGCTAAGCAAACACTGGGTTATGTTTTATTCTTTGTAAAGCTTGACCATTGGGAAACATTACATGGAATGAATATAGGGGGTCTGAATTATAATAGTACATTGTTTAAACAAATACTACTTTCGAATGCGTATAACCACTGCACTTAATTGGCATTTAATCTTTAACGTTTAAACTAGTTTGTTTGTTAACCTTATTGTGAATCCTACTAATATTATAAATGTGAAAGTGTGGATGTTTGGATGTTTAGATGTTTAGATGTTTAGATGTTTAGATGTTTGGATGTTTGGATGTTTAGATGTTTAGATGTTTGGATGTTTGTTACTCAATCACGCAAAAAAGGCTGAACGGATTTGGATGTAATTTGGCATGCACGTTGTCAGGGGTACAGAGAAGGACATAGGGTACTTTTTATCCCGGGATTCCAACGGGAAGTTCAAAATTACCGGGAACTTCAAAATTACCGCGGGTGAAACCGCGGGGCGCAGCTAGTATGGAATGTAATTAGTTTTTAATAAATCAGGTTATTGGTAATGGCTGTTTTCGGCGGCTTCACCCGCTTGAATTCCAGGTTCTTTCAGGAAATTCTTGTCGTAGGTATATCCTACTATAATATTATAAATGTGAAAGTGTGAATGTTTGTTATTCAATCACGCAAAAACGGCTGAACGGATTTGGATGAAATTTGGCACGCACGTTGTCAGGGGTACAGAGAAGGACGTAGGGTACTTTTTATCATGGAATTCCCGCGGAACTCCAAAATTATCGCGGGTGAAACCGCGGAGCACAGCTAGTGTTTGAATAGATTGTCATTATTATGATTATCATCTTAAGAGTTAAGTGTCGTTGGTGGGTATTTTAGCGACCGTGTAGCTTCTGAATTTTTACTCCTATCCGTACCGTACGTTAAAGAACTTCGTTCTAAAAATTCAAATACTATTCACATGATAAAGAATTGCTAGCTGAATTGAATTTAGGCTGATAAAAATGTGGTAAATCGTGAAATTAAAAAGAAAAAGGAAAAAAAGAACTTGAATGTTTTGTAACTGGCGAGCAAGAGGAAAACGTATGTAGCAAAAATTTCTTATTCTATTTATAAAATAGCAATTACAGAGTTGGCGGGAAATGCTTTCTACGCAATCCTACGCGGCACACGGGAGATTTTTTCTTCCAGTTTGCTTTCAATGACTTTATATTGCAAGAGCTCTTCACTTTGAAGCACCTTTTTTTTTTCCTTATTATTTTTACATGGTTTATGACGAGTGGTGGGGAGGCAGAACGTTGTAGTTGCCTTTGCCTCGCCAAGCTTGCATAGAATCATTTTGCTCGTTTCTTTATCTTTTATTTTATCATTCCTTTCTTTTATTGGTTAGTCGGTGTATTGCAATGTAAATAAAAGCTTACGCGTTTCAGGCAATTCTAACGTAGTGTAGACTTTTCAAGACTACGTATAGGTAAGAAAAAAAAAATTCGGAAACGGCTCTAATGATTTTCTTTAAATTTAGTATGCAGGAGGTTTCGAGGGCGATTAATCGATCTAGCAAGCTAGGTTTCATTTTTAGAAAACGTCGTTTTACCCGTGTTTTCAGGCAATGAAAATTGAGTGTTTGGTAGGTTTACTACTTAACAACAGATGGCGCTCCGAGCGAAGCCGGTCACCCAGATATTAATGATTAATGACGTAATATACTTAATTTTCAATATTTTTTTATTCATTACTTTTTAAATACCGGTTTTGATAATACTGCAAGCAGTTCTTCAAAAGAACATAAGGTTTGCGTGAGACACGTTCGCACCGAGACGTACCTACCGACTTGTAGTAAACTGTTTTCACTACACTTCAAATTCTATGACTCTATAAATGCGCTGAATGCGGCTCTACGCGTAATAATATAATCTTGTGTACCTAGGTCTAGGTATGTAACGAATTGCTAGTCACAAGTCTTTTTTAAAATAAACATGTGGTAAAGGCTAGATACGCATGTTTCCTGCCAACTCCACAGCCAAAGGGATGCGATGCGAGACATAAAGGCGGGCGCACACCGCATCGCATATCGCATTAATGCATCCGTGTGGTCTAATTTAACTACAAAAGTGTGTACTCACCCCGGCCCCAGCACGATCAAAGGGGATCACAGAGCTTTGAACATTCAGACCTGTCTAATAAGTGTAACTACAAATATGTGGTTGAAGAATCTTTCTTCTCCTCATTAGATTAATATATAATCGCTTAATTACATGAGAATGATTATACAAAATACTTAATATAACAAAAAGTATAGTTAATGAGCAAAAATATGTCACTTCTAAACAAAAAGGGCCATATTGTTGTAACCTAAAGGGGCGTTCATGAATTACGTTAGTCGAATTTGGCGATCTTCATGATCTTCATCTTAAGATATCGTAAGATTTGTTCTACCCTATTCCCCCCCCCAAAATCACAGGAGATTTTTCAAAATGAGCATCTAAGTGTACACACGTTTTCGTTCGAAACGACGCGGTCAGACCGCCTTTGTGTTCATGATCGCGACTCACACGAACGTTTCCTCGTGGACACTGGCGCAGATATATCTGTTTGGGCTGCAACATCGAAAACTAAGAAAAAGGCCGCACATACCTACAAACTTTACGCGGCAAACAACACACCGATAAATACCTACGGCGAGAAAACAATCAAGCTCAACCTGGGACTACGGCGCAGTTTCACCTGGACATTTATTGTCGCAGACGTGAAGACTTCCATATTGGGTGCAGACTTCTTACGTCACTACAAGCTCCTTGTGGATCTTCACAGAAAAAAATTAATCGACGACGAAACCAAGCTTACCGTCGACGCCACTGAAGTATCAACAACCGCCGAGTCCATTCGCATCGTGAGCTCCGACCAACAATATCACGATATCTTGAAGCATTTTCCTGGCGTTCTCCGACCCATGTCTCTTAAGCAGCCAGCCAAACATGACGTCGTACATCACGTCGGGGTCACCACTGTAGCGGAGGTATTACGAGCAGGTAGGTATTGAACTTACATTCACTTCCAAAATTCCATTTCTACAGCAAATGTGAGTTCAATACCTATACCTGCTCGTAATACCTCCGCTACATAAGTATGTATTTTTAATGATAATACAGGCTTGAATGCGTCGGATTTATAAAAAAAAGAAGAAAAAAATGCATATTTAGAATTTTTCACGTAGTCGGGATAAATATTATTGTTTGGTATTTAGCTATATTTTAGTGGACAAACATGATTAACTTAGGTAATTTAGCAAAGTTTCTTGCAATTTTACACTGTTTCTTGCGAAAACAAAGAATTATGTGTTATTTGCCAAGACATCACGCTCTCCCCTACATGAGGTTGGGTGAGATTCGACTCGATCGCCTCCCTTCACGTAATTAATAACTGACTGCGGACTTACAGGGATGTTAATGGCTTTTGAAAATCAAAATTCTTATTAGTCCGTTAGTTAGAATATAAAAAAATAATGGACACGTATTCTTTGATTTTTTAAAGTAATGAAAATATCCATAGACAGTTAGGGTGGGGGTTCGTGACGTCACTGCTATAAGCCGCCATACAAACTGCACCGGATAGTGACGTCACGCGAAATTTCAACTCAATATATCGCTGTTATTATTTGATTACGTAAAAAAAGAAAAAATGCGTGTCCAATATTTATTTATTACTTATATTTATATTTTTACTAGCTGTTTTCCCCCCTCTTTCACCTACGTTAATTTCGGAGTCCCCGCTGGAATTCCCAGATGAAAAACCAGGATGTCCTTTTCTGTACCCTGACAAGTATATGCAAAATTTCATGATTAATGGGTACCTACATTGTTGAAGCGCGAAAGTGTAATAAATAAACAAACAGCCAAAAAAAATATATTAATAATAATATTACTTAAGATTACTACTTATGACGTTAGCTTGAGAAACCACGGACATAATATCAAAATAATAAGGAGAATATTGTTAGGTATACGTCTTATTTTTACAGTTCTGTCTAATGGAGTGTAGGGCTTCGCCCTGCGGCGCGAGGTCTTCGTCCTGCTAAGGGCCTGCGTGCGCCAGTAATAGGTGTTTAGCAGAGCGCCTTCTCGCATAATGCGCGCCACTATCTAGGCTATCCCACTTCTGATGTCCTAAAAATTCGCCGGCAAAGCGGAGATTTATTCAAAAAAGAACGTCGTATGCTCTAGTTTTTTTTTGCCAGCCATTTACTGTGATTTCACTGAACTCAAAAATATCTTCTCAATTACGACGAGGTATATAAGTATTCATTCATTCTTGGATTCTTTGTTTTAAAATAATAGATATCTCCAACATGAATATTCTCGATTGGACTGACAAAATCCCTAATTAGCTACTTACCGTTTCCAACAAGGAATTAAAGATATAATAAGACATAATGAGTGAAACCATAAAATACGCTATGGAAGGCATATAATACTGTCAATACTATTATACATAATATAATTTTGATAATAATTCTGCAGCATTTAAATCTAATATTAAAAACTTTGAACAAGACAAACCGCAAACTTTGAACAAAACAAGACAAGCCAAACCGGACAATTTTGGCCGTATGTTTCAATACCGCAGAATTTTCATGAAAAAATATTCTGCTCCTACAGATTTGTTTTTAAATGAAATATCTTAATAGGTATGATTTTTATAGGGGGTGAATAAATAAGTGCTATTTTGCTTTTATATAAAATTAAATAAATATACTTATATGAATATAAGTAGGTACAATTATTCCAATGAAATTTTTTGTTATCCTTTTACGAAGTTGTTGAAAAACAGTTACAAATCTATATTGTGTGGGTACAAATAGCTCTGACAATGCTTTTAGTGGCATCATCAAAGCTTTTTAATAACGAATATGTGAAAAAATCTAAATAAATAAATAACAGTAATTACTCACGCACTCACCTCCATGCCCATATTTCCCGCCCCTACGCACGAACCATAGACAAGAATCAAGATGGCGTACGTGCGTACCACACTTGACATATTTCTATTCAGTTACATAGTAGGTACATCAAAGCAAAGGTTTCTTTACATAGGGGTTGGTCCCCCTCGCCTAGATGAAACCTAGGTAATACCTAGGCTATGTATCGGGACCTAGGCTAGGCTATGTGAAGAGGGATTTTGTTGAATAATATTTCTCACACACGCCGCGCCGTCGCGCTATAATGGAAAATAATATTTGCATTTCAAAAAGCCGTTAGCTTATTCTAACACACCCACATTGAAAATGTTGGCGTCATTATGAAAATAAAATTATAATAATATTATATGGTATATGTTTAATAGCAATATTATAAATAAATTTTATTTTTCATCTGCCTATATTAAGATAGAAAAAACTTTTAAGCGAAAGGTAAAAACGTTTGATATTTTTTATTTATATTCTGTAATTTTTTTATTCATATATATTTTTCGTTTTGTTTTGTCGATGATAATAATACCTACCTACTAGTCAGCTATCAAAAGAAAAATGAAATAAAAAAACAAACTACAGGTAATATGACAAGTAATTTATTAAACTGATCAATTATTAATTTAAACGAACGAATCAGAAATTTTATATAAGTGAGTGGGTATCTAATCTTCCTCTCCTCAGAGCAATAACAAGCTTCTCCGAGTTCCTCTCTATTTCGGGCCCTGTCTCTAAATGTAGAATTTTGTTTTGCACGTCCTTCCCACATAAACTCCTTTACTAGACTTTAAGGAAATAAAAACAATAAAATATTAACAATTACGTATTGAAATGAGTCAATCAGCTGCCATTTTATTAAAATACAATGTAGCCTCTGATTATAAGTATTAGATTGGAATATCTATTAATAGAAGAGGTGTAAAAAAATACCAAAGATTGAGGTCACACGAGTAATTCAAAGTTATAAGAAATAAGACTTGGCAGCGTTTTCATTTTCCATACGCACTTCTTCGAGATAAAGTCGAATAAGGCTTAACTTGTTCATGAACTTTGCCCATTTATATGCTGAATATAGGTAACTTACTTAACCTAAGTTTATTTTATATTATATTAAAAGTATTTTCGCTTGGAGACATGACATTATTTCGCGTTTGTGTTTCTTCAAAAGAGCGTCTACTTCAGTTTTTAATCTCTCTAGTCATAGAGTTGTCTCCACAGTTTTCTATTTTTGAATCAACTAAAATTTTTAGCATTCGATTGAGTATTTACAATTGTTTTTTATAAGCGTGCAATATAAAAATAAAAGAAAAAAATCAGAATTATGATTTGATGTTCAAGCCAAATAAAGTAGGTATATGTCTATGTCTAATTGTCTATGTCAAATTATTTATTTCAATAATTAATGATTAAGATCACATACATTTTTTTTAACACTCAAAAACTATTGGACCGATTTCAAAAATTCTTACACCAGTAGGGCGATTATGTAACTTTTGTTTCTATCATTTTTCGATTTCAATCGGAAAAATAGCGGTATTGTGATTAATTGGTTATGTTTAGACAGCTTCAAGTTTTGAAATATGTTTATTTTGGTTGATTGCTAGATATTGTAGGTGTCAAAAAGTGCATATTGTAATCACAAAACCGCTATTTTTCCGATTGAAATCGAAAAATGATAGAAACAAAAGTTACATAATCGCCCTACTGCTCATAGCTACATTATCCCTGAGGCTATAGGTATTATGCCGAGGGTGAAACCGCGGGAAGAGCTAGTTAAACCTAGATAACCTTAAAAGAAATTATCCATATAAAGTTTTGGGATGGAGTTCATATAAATTACGGCGTACCTAATCTTCTTTTGCTTACAACACGTTGTCAGGGGTACAGAGAGGGACATAGGGTACTTTTTGTTCCGGAATTACCGCGGGAACTCCGAATACAACGCGGGTGAAACCGCGGGGAACAGCTAGTATATAATATTTAAAAAAGAATCCCTATTACCTTTGGTCACGGCTTCACGCGTGAACGGCTGCAACAATTTCGCTTATTCTTTTTCGTTGCGTTTGTTATTGTAAGGAGGTTCTTATGAAAGAAGTTTGGAGTTCCTGCAGGAAATCTGAAACTCACGACGCGAGTGAGTCTTCGAAATGGTTGACCGATTTTTACGGGACTTTCATTCCAAAGTAGCCTAATTTACTGACACATGCTACATTGGAGTTCCTGCGGTAATTCTGAAACTCACGCGTACGAAAGCGCGGGGCAAGTGAAATGATTTAATAACGATCAAATTTTGATAAACTACGTATTAGGTATAAATTAAAGGACGTACTGCAACCTCTAAATTATGCAACAGTCATCAAAAGTACCTAACTATATTATACTATTGTGGTTATATATTTAATTTTGATAGCTACAGTAAATTGAAACTGAAAAATAACAAAAAATCTCTTTGAAATTTCAATTCTCTATTCAAATTGCATAAATTGGAACGCGACTGTTCGCTGTCATTAAAAAGGCGGGAAGCCAAATCTCTATGAACTTTTTTTTTCCTAAATTATTCACTGGCAATGGAAACTAATGGCCTTTTAAATTTCCCGGACACGACCCGTTCTGTGTGACACTGTGTTAAAAGGATAAGCACACAACTGAGTCTGGTCGGCACTGTGCTGTGTAGTTGGAAAATTTATGGCATCGCGCGGGCACAGAGGTTTTAATGTTTTATTTTAATGGAAAATTTTTCGCCGATTGGCCTTTTATGTAGAGTGCGTTTGACGTCAGCTGGTAAGCGGAAATATGGCTGGTTTTATTCGCCGTAATGCAGGAAATGGCGGACGAGTTTCCAATTTATTTTGTTTACGTTAAATGATGAAAGTTATTGTACAATTCTGATAGGTAATAAATAGTTCGCTGATTTTAAAGACTAGAAAAATATCCACGTAGTATCGTTCATTAACAACTAAATCTATGATACTGTCAATATTTTCCTTCATTTTATAAACCAGCTGTTCCACGTGGTTTCACCCGCTATAATTTCGGAGTTCTCGCGAGAATTCCGGGTTTCAATACATTCTATGTTACTCAGGGACATTAGGAGCATTTTAATGATGAAAGAATTTTTGGAATCGGTCCAGCAGTTTTTGAGTTAAATCGTAACAAACAAACAAACAAAAAGTCAAATCTTTCCAATTTATAATATTTCTAGTTGTCCCCCATGGTTTCACCCGTGGTAATTTCGGAATTCCTGCGGGAATTCCGATATAAAAAGTACCCCATGTCCTTCTCTGTACCCATGACAACATACATGCCTGATTTCATGCTGATCGATTGAGCCGTTACGGCATGGAAGCGTAGACACTCATACTTTCGCAAATATAATAAGGTATTATAGTAGGTATAAGGATGTGATTGTGAGGAAAAGGTTTGTATGCAAGATTTTTTGAAATACTCCCCAAGAATCCAGAAACTCACGCAGGTGAAACCGAGCGACACAGGTAGTAGATATTAAAATATCACACAATATCACAACACAATATCACAATCAAACGTGTAAATATCACATGGATCCAACTGCAATCCCACGGTTCTCGTGTGGCATTTTAATTGTTTAAAACAATATTAAACGTGTGAAAGAAGTGTTGAGCGAATTAGTTGAATAGGCTTGAATCATATTACCGAAGGTAAGTTAATATTATAAAATTAGGAGCTCTGTCTGTCTGTTTGTGTTACCTTTTCACGCCTTACTACTCAACCGATAATCATAAAATTTGTATAAACGTTATCAGGAGTACAAAAAAAGACATAGGGTGTCATGGAATTCAAGCGGGAATTCCGAAATTAACACGGGTGAAAACGTTAAATTTTTTTTCACCCGCATTAATTTCCGAGTTCCCACCGGAATTCTGAGATAAAAGTACCTACCCTATGTCTTGTGTCTAATCCCCGACAACGTGTATGAAAAGTTTCTTAAAGATCGGTTGAGTACGAGCAGGTATTTATGGCGTGAAACCTAAAAAATAACCAAACTCACTGCTTTTCTTATAGCAAAGAAGTACGAATGAGCCATCAAACTATTTCGTCTAAAGATTTTGCTATTGTTGACCTCTAGACTAGTGAACGAAGAGAACAACTAGGTACGAGTAGCAGTTTTTACATTTTTAAATTTTAAGAGTGACGTAACCAAGACAATCAAAATTCTGATTAGTCCATCAGTTAAAAGAAGATAAAAAAATAATAGACACGTATTTGTTGCTTTTTAAAATTAATGAAGATATACATAGATAAAGCGCATAATGAAACAAATAAATAATTAATTGATTAATATTGTTAAATGTAATCAATGGAACTATGGACTTCTGAAATAAAGATTATTATTATTATTAAAGTTTAGGGTGGGGCACTCGTGACGTCGTTAACCGGTATAAGCCCCGTACAAACTGCACTGGATAGTGACGTCACGCGAAATTTCAACTCAAGCTCAATGTATCGTCGTCATTTTTTGACTACGTAATAAAAGAAAAAATACGCGTCCAATATTTTTTATTAATCTACAAGACGGACTAAAAAAAATTCTGTCAGCTAGCCTATTCTTATTAAAAGTCTGATAAGTGCATGACACCGTTTTTAAGTTGTTTTTATACTGTTTTATTCTCATTCCGAGCTCCGAGATATATTTGATAATATACTTGGGATACTAGCAAAGGAAGTTTTGAGAAAGTAGGTAAGCTGACCAGCCTACGTTACCTATATATTATCTTCTCTGTGACAAACCATAGCATGGTGGTAGGGCACTTCCTAATGCCCGGTTGGCTAGCTACCACCTTCAATTTGTAAATCTGTCGTCAAGCACCTAACGGTGTGTTCCGGCAGCTCCACTTGATAGCCGGTTTCCATCCCCATTCCAGGTCGGCAACGCACCTGCATGCCTTCTGGTGTTGCAGATGTCTATGGGCGGCGGTAATCCCTTACCATCAGGTGTACCACTTGCCAGTTTGCTCCATACGACATTAAAAAAAAGACAAATACCTACAAAATGCGTACAAATAAAAAAAATATCAAGAAAATTTTATTAATAAATTTCACACCGCACCAAATACAAAACCATAGTCGCAATGAATGGTATTGAGGTGTGAAAGCGGGTTCCGAACCTTTTTGTGCTCATATTACATAGTCATTGTGCTGAACGTCGTGTTAGACAGTGAAACGACTGAATTTAAAAGAACCCTGATCCCACATTCATATATCTTTGCTGTACAGTGTACATACAATTATTTGGTGTCGAATGACTGCGATGGGTCTGAGGTTATTGGTTTTTGTTGTATTCATATTTTATTATAGCAGTTGTGAATGGAATTGAACAGAGGAACTTGGGGTATGTTCCGTAAACACTGAGAGCACTGCAAGGTATATGACGTCACTGCAGTATACTGCGAAGCCGTTTCTATAAAGTTAGTTATACTGAGAAATACTGGTTACTGTTTAAAACGGAACGAAGTCCAGTATACTGTCATCAATGTCATTGTCATGTCACGCTGTCGACCACTTATGTACCGGCCGACGCGGTTGACCAATCATTGATCCGAGGTTGATCACGTGATCCAACCTCTTACCACCTTACCTCGAAAGCGCCAAGGGTCACAGTAATAATTATGAAGTTATATTGCCTACTGCGGATACTGCGGCAGTAGGTATACTGAAAGTTATTCGGAACGAATATCAGGGCACTGGGCTGGGAGCACTGGGCCAGTGCTATCAGTGCATTTCGGAACATACCACACGCATACGCAACCGGCTTCACTTCGTTGTTCGAGACGTTCCGTCTTTAGTTTTTATTTGGTCTGAGCCTCCAAATCAATAAACAGACTGGTGGTGGTCCACGGCTTAACGGATATTTTGTCAAATGGTCCCCCTGCATAGCTAAGATGCACGCCACGATATGTTTATCGAACGAAAGATAAAATTGTCGACACGACAAATATTCTTGAGCTTCCAAGCAAAAAATTGTAGTAGTGGGGTATTGAGACTAGATTCGGTTAAACATTTTTTACCACTGGTAGACAAAACGATATAATATGTCGACGAGAATCGAATCGAAATCGATAAAATTTTATCGTATTACGCATCCTAGCTCGGCAGGACTAAAAGGTTAAGAACCACTGCTCTAAGTACTAAGTTCAGCGAATTTCACCAAGCCGCTAATTGCTCAAAAACTGCATCTTCAACTATTGTTGCAGTACCTAAATACCGTCTTGAGTAAGGAGAACAGTAGGTATAATACAATTAATTTTCCGATTGCCGGCAACTTCTCAGCGCGTAGCCTCTCTAATCGCGCCCGACGGTGCGGCAGTGGAGCCCTAAGTGGATAAAAGCATCCATGTATCCAGACTCAAGCTCCCAAACTTCCAGGATTAATAGATTTTTGGAATCTTGTCACATTCCACCCTGTCAGGTATAACGCTTTTTATAATTTGGACATAGATAAGCAATAGTGTGTTAACCCACACTGGAGAAATTTTCAGCAAATCATGTTTTAAAAGTAGGAGCGCCATTTTGTATCAATATTTTTTTTTGTTCAATATTTAGTTACATATTTAAGCAATGTAATAAGGTAAACACATAATTAAAAAACGTTCCCTAACTCTCAATAAATCGTTCTGAATCAATAACTTAATTTTGTGGGTTAACATGTTATTGCTTATCTGCATCCATTTACAATTTGTCAGACACCAATTTAGGAAATCGGAAGGTGTAATCGAAGTTAGAACAGTTGGTTCCGATTTAGGATCAGTGAGCGAGAGAGAGAGCGAGTGATCACATACATTGAAATGTACCCTAGAGCAGTCGATTTAGGGTACAATTTAGTATAGTGTGATCACTCGCTCTCTCTCTCACTCACTGAATCTAAATTGTATCCGATTTAGATTCATAAATTGGAAGTATAGGCCCATATAGGAGACCTTCAGCTTGCTCTTTATCGAATAAACTAACTGCTCCCTGAGGTTTCACCTGCGGTAATTTCGGAGCTTCCGCGAGAATTTCTGGTTAAAACCCTATGTGCTTCTCTGTACCCCTGGTAACGTGTATGCAAAATTTCATGACGATCGGTTGAATAGTTATGGCGTGAAAGCGTAACTAACACACGAACTCACATTCACATTTATATGTAATACTAGCTGTGCCCCGCGGTTTCAGCTGCGTGAGTATCGGAATTCCTGCAGGAACTCCGAAACTCACTGTGTAAATCTTCCCTGAACTTTCACAAGTATTTCAAACCGTTCTCGAGTTTTAGCGAGACAAACGAACAACAATTTATTTTTATTAGCTAGGATGTCTCCACAGGAAGTTATTATACTCAGTCGCCTAGTAATTTCTATAGAACGTCTAACCAAAGTACGGAATGCTTAAAAATTCTATAGAATACCGGAATATACAGATTGACGGTGATATTTCGATACTAAGAACAGCTGTTGCAAATGTCAGTAAACTATACCGGTTTGGGAATCTATGCTCTAGGATCTAGATTTTAGACTATCTCGCCCACACCCTGATTGCGTCTAACTAGACGCGCCACTGTGGCTTCCCTTGCTCGTTCGTTCAGTGTTATATTTCACTAGTTCTCACTCGAGCGTTGCGTGCATGTGGGATGCCCTTACATATATTTACATACACCCGATTAAGTTGTTTGCTATGCTTTTACACCTTAACAATTCAACCGATCATCGTGAAATTTTGGATACACGTCGTCAGGGGTATGGAAAAGCAGATAATAGTTTTTAAGCAGGAACTACCAGAGAGAAGGTAATCACTACGTTTTATACAAGAATAACGCGGGTGAAATCTTGGGGGACAGCGAGCTATTATAGGTGAAAATAAAAAGTCCTTTTATCACAACTAATAGATAGGCGGAAATAAATAAAAGATACGTTTCTAGACACAGATGGACTGGACAGGCAGAAAAGTGTAATTTAAAAAGGGTATTTACCTATGTTTTAATAGTAGGAAATGCTTTCTGAGGTTAATACGAGACAGTTATCTCAATAATACAGGCAGAACCATGGACAGAATATGTACTTCTAGAGATTTATTGTAAATAAATAATTTTAATCCATATACATACTGAGTAATGTCTTTAAGTTCTCTTTGCGTTTATTTGTTGAAAAATGTATATACATATAACTAGATTCGCCCTGTGCGCGAGCTGCGAGCAGCTCGCGAGGCTTGGTCGCCCTGTGCCCGGTTGCCCCCCATTGACCTCTATTTGTTCGAGCACCCCCCACCTGACTCTTTTAGTTTTGGAGATAATCGAGTTTGAATTTTGTTCGGCGGCCATGATTTTTTCCGCCATTTTGAAAAAAAAAGTTTCACTATTTAAATTTTCCCAAGGTGTGGATCAAACTTTGTAAGTAACAGTTTTACTTTTGATGGATAGTTTCGGCGGGCAGTCAACTCACTACCTGATGAGGAGCAGGAATCGAAGACGTCAAGGTTTTCCCACAATCACAGAAACCTCCTTTCCACATCTTAAATATATTATATCGACCTAGAGATGCTCCTTCTGGGAGAACAATTATGCTTAACTTTTTTCGCCAGCCATTTCGAATCCGTCCGCCATCTTGGAATTATTTATATCCCGATAGAAGAAGATAGTGCACCACCAACTGTACAAATTTTTTTTCAATACTCACGGCCGATAGTTTCCGAGCCAGGGCCGAAACAATTTCCCCATACAAACAACTAATGTTCGGCGGCCATCTTGAAAAATTACGCAATCGAAAAACTGATTCGATATTCGGCATCAGCGACCCCAAAAACCCCCGGATGCCGAACCTCACCCGGATCGGATCAACTTTTTTTTCGGCCGCCATTTTGAATCCGCCATTTTGGATTTTGACCACGCCAGGCGGTTGCCCCCCATTGACCTCTATGACATTTGTTTGAGCACCCCCTACCTGACTCTTTTAGTTTCGGAGATAATCGAGTTTGAATTTTGTTCGGCGGCCATGTTTTTTTCCGCCATTTTGAAAAAAAAGTGACACTATTGAAATTTGCCCAAGGTGTGAATGAAATTTAGTTAGAAACGTTTTCACTTTCGATGGATAGTTTCGGCGGGCAGTCGACTCACTACCTGATGAGAAGCAGGAATCGAAGATGTCGAGGTTTTCCCATAATCACCGAAACGTGCCCTCTACATGTTCCATACATTATATCAACCTAGAGATGCTCCTTCTGGGAGAACAATTATGTCAATGAGTGAGTGGTAATCTAGCTTTATAATATTATATAATGTAGGGTACAATTTCTGGCAGATGAAACAAAAAATATTAAAAATAAGGTTGTATACAACATCAATTTTTTTTATTTATGGTTTTCAAAAGTTCTATTTGTCTTTTCGGAAGCGACATGTTTCTCAAAACAGAAAATTATTAACCATTAAATTCTTTTAAAAATGAAAAAAATTGTAACAAGTCATTTTGTTAAATTGTAAAAGATTAAAACTGCGTGAAAAATAAAAATGAAAACGTAACAAAATGTGAAAAATCAAATAAAAAACAAATAGCACAATACTTAAATTACGATTCTTTAAAGAAAATTTATAAAAATTGATAAAAAAATATGTTTTTTTTCGTTATAGAAAATAATTAATCAGTCATGAAATCTGTAAAC
The DNA here is from genome assembly GCA_907165275.2 of Zygaena filipendulae. Classification (NCBI taxonomy): domain Eukaryota; kingdom Metazoa; phylum Arthropoda; class Insecta; order Lepidoptera; family Zygaenidae; genus Zygaena; species Zygaena filipendulae. The sequence goes on along the minus strand of OU015677.1, from coordinate 3,938,634 downwards.
TACTGAATTTTGATTGGAATCACTTTGTTATTTTGATCGATTGTAAAAACTCGAACAATGAAAGGAGATGATGATGGTTCGTCATGCTTTTAGTTTTCTATATCTATAAGTGCTAATATTATTCGAAAGATTTGATTTTTGTTTGTTTGTTTGCTACAATTTAACTCAAAAACTACTGGGCCGATTTCAAAAATTCTTACATCATTAGAAAGCTACATTATCCCTAATCCGGAATTCCCGCGAGAACTCCGAAATTATGGCGGGTGAAACAGCTGGGTGAAACAGGTGGGACAGCTAGTGTTTAATAACTTCTTGCTCGCGGCTTAGCTCCAGTTTTTGTACCTCTGACAACGTGTATGCGAAATGCCACGGTGATCGGTTGGTTAGTTCAGGTGTGAAAGCGTAATAAACAAGCAAACAAACTCACATTCCCATTTATAATGTTAGGACTCTTCGATTGTCGCAGGAACTATTCGGTGACGATATATTTACAATTTACTTTAATTAAAAAATTATGGTTAAAATATTTTCTTTTTGTTTCTATAATTTTCTATATTGAATATTTAGGTTACTGCTTTTCTAACCTATAATTTCCGAGTGTACAGCTGAAGAAGACAAGAATATCAGCATCGGGGTCAGCAGGTACCCGTGTATGCCGTCCCTGGTCGCTCTCCAGCAGATGCGGAACCGCCTCCACTTGGCACACCTTGGGCGGAAGCTCATGAAGTGGACTGCCATGGCCACCGGAAGAGAGGAAAGAAAGGTTGCCAGCGACCTATACAAGTAAGCAGCAAAATGTGTTTTTCCTGACAGCTAAACTGACTCAATAATCATAAAATATTATTTTTCAACACACAATGCTCGTAAAGTGGCGCATAATTCACTGCCTTTATAGATGACTTAGTAATTCAGCTTAAACACATATGCTTTTTAGTTAACATTACAGAACTAGTGCAGTAAATTTTAATCACTGAACTAGTTTTCTTTAATCTCAGTAAAAAAAAAATGCTTTGTTGATTTTTCTTTCCGGCAAATGTGTTAAAAAACGCATGCGCATGCTCTCGATTCTATTAATCAAGCCCATGCTTGTTCAGGTCGCTATCCAACCACGATTTTAATGACAAACTTAGTTCACTCGTATCATGTACTATTATTGTACTGTACCTATGTACGTATGTACGTTGTATGTACGTAAAAGACATTGCCGCTGCAAAACTTCACTAAGTATTTAAAATGTGATTTTTGAAAGCCAGTTCGTATCCCCATTCCAGGTCGGCAACGCACCTGCATGCCTTCCGGTGTTGCAGATGTCTAAGGGCGGCGGTAATCACTTACCATCAGGTGTACCACTTGCCCGTTTGCCCTCTATGACATAAAAAAATGTGATAGTTTTGGATAATGAAGTTTTGCGACAGTCATAAATGGAAATTGATATCAAAAATCCACTTGTAACAATCGAAATGTCGCTTTCAAAAATTCTAGAGCGTATAAATAATTTTTATGTTTGGATTCTTTTCCACAGTGTTTACGATAATTTTCGTGATGATATGAAAAATGCTTATATGCTGCTAGCCCGCGCCAGATATTTCTATCCGAACCTGAACAAAATGGTTATTGAAAACCCTCCACAAGTGGTTAGTGCTTCAATAATTGGACCAACCAGGGTGCAGTTCGTAGTTAGTAATCCACCAAAATAATTCTGCAACGTTACCGTAAGATTATTTATATAAATTCCACGTACCGAATAAGTAAGCATTCCTTATACACACAAAAGTTGAATCGAAATTTCATCCTAATCTATGGGTCATAAATCTGAGTGGAATTTCAATTCATTCTAATCACACGTTTTGGTGTTTAAATTTAACTGAAGAGACGTGGATATCTTTGGGATTTGCGTTAGCTGAACAAGTTTATGGCTGTACAAATTTAGTACATTTTCCTACCTCTTACCTCATAGTAAAGAGAGTCGAGTCCGTGGCGAAGAGGCACAGTGGAACTCAGCCTCGACTTCACTGCAATTTTTTCACGTTGTTAAATTTAGCTTTATAAGCAGCGATATTTTTATATAATGTTAAGGAAAGTATTGTCGTCAATCAACCGGGATAATGCCATGGCTCGACTATCGACTCGACTCGACGCCGCACGCTGTCTTGACTTGACTTTCTGATTGTGTGTTTGTGTGTTCGCAGGCAACTGTCACCGTCGACTGCAACGTCAAAAGCGTGTCAGGTGTGAGGGTACTGCAGTTCGAAGTTGTTGAGGTTAGTTATATTTTAGTCAACGACGTCCTCTGCTCTCGAGACCGTTTGTATCTTTGTAAGCCCTCCCCTCTCAGCCAAGGTGACAGTTATGTCACGAGGTCACAAAAAATGGACTACTATTTTTAGTGACCGTGTGACATGAAGATGGGTACCTCGATAGTGATCACGATTAAATATTATCGACTTGGCTAAAGGGGTGGTGTCTCTATGAAGCCTTTAATCATTGAATGATTGTGGGTTGTTCACATGAAACAGTAAGAGTAACACTTATGTATATTGTAGAGCAACCACGCTGTCTAGCGGTTACGTGCTAGGATATTTGGTAGTAACGATGAGCTTTGCAACTACCAGGCGGCCAGCAATTAGAGGTGGTAGCAAAATATATGTGGATCGCCTACAACTGCAAACCACGTTGTTACTCATTTATGTCGTGGATCTATCTTCATTTAGCGAGGTTGTGACTTGTGGACTTCAAATTTCTATTACAATGTCTAGGTTCCTTATTTCTAGTTTTGAGTAGTTTTTTTTATTATTTGTGACTTTAGTCACATGATTCACATGAAACAAACATGGGGATTGCATCGCAGTCACATTAGTTTCTAATATCGTAGGTATATGTTGTAATTTTGATGATATTTTTTTTAGAGTGGTGAAGATGCCTATGCTCACTTGGGAATAGAAAAAGGAGGTCAGGCCATAAGCGAAGCGAAAGCAGTTTGGTTGGCACTGCTGAAGAGATTACTACTCATGTTGCAACTCCGTATTGAGTTCACAATGCTGGATTCTGCTAATAGAGCTGCTACCAAGTAAGATATTAACACTCTAATAGAGCTAGGGAGAATGGTCTTTATTAATTTAATCTGATCGTCGATTTATGATGACGATCAAAACATTTAGTATCATGCAAGTGCAGTCTAAACGCAACAAAAAGTTTTCGAACTAAACATAATGTAGTAACTAGTACCCGATATATTGTATTAAAATGTGATCGGTCATAGCAAAATTAATAAAGGCCATGATGTAAATGATGTTTTATTTGAAATAAGCCCTATCTCTGGGGTCGCGCTGCCGATGAACTCACCCTTCCGTCTATCTAAGGACTGGACTGTTACGACAAATTAATATGACTTAAATAAAATCAAATCTATGGACAACTGTATTTCTTAAAATTGGAACTAGAATAATAATGAAAAGATATTTTTTTAATCCAAATTATTAGGGTTGAAACTATGTTTAGTTACATCAATGATAATGACGACATGTGTAATGACTGTGTAGTGACAATGTGTAACATTTTATTTTGCAAATTATGTTGGATCAGAAACTAAGGTGAATATTGTCAAATAGGTGAGATTAAGATTAAATGAATACCTCTGTGTAGTTATATTTTCTTGTAAAACCGGAATATCTGACGGATTTGAAGAATAGAGTTCATCGTCAGTGAGGCTTTACAGCGAAGAGACTAATTCTAAAGATGATTAAAGAAGTGATGATAAAAGAGAAGACTTAATTATCATTATTAAAGTTAAATATATCATTTGTACTGACATGTTTAGTCCTTACGTAACGGAAGAATGAGTCGTTGGTAGTATAAAATATGAAGATGAATTGTAAGAAACAATAAGATACATATTCTACAGGAAAATGAATGTACTCGCTAGTATCATCATACCAAGAACGAATGTTACAATCAAATACATAATCGTTGAATTAGAAGAAATGGCGAGAGAGGAATTCTTTAGGATGAAAAAGATAATGCAAGTCAAAGGAAAAATATTATGTGAGCATAAAGTGATGGCTAACACATGTCAAATTTGTAAAGCAATATCGGACAAAGATCGACCAAAGTGCATTGCTTGTGGCGAACCATTAGAGATAAAACGGCCCGAACAGAGAGTTAATAAAAACCTAATGGATGAACATAAAGTTGAAGATTTCAAGATACATGTAGATGACATAATAAATATGGCAAAAGATATAGAGAAGAATTGTTTAGTATCTGTGAGTGTTCAAGAATTTTTACAAAAAGCTGAAGAATTAAAAAACAAACTGGAAATAGACCATAAAACTCGACAGGTGGATGACTTATGTAGCTCTTGTAAGACACAGAAGATCAAAATGCAATTTAATTATGAAGATCTTGAGGACGAATCTACTGTAGAAGAAGGCATCAGCGAGAAATTGTCAATGGACGAAATTACTGTTAAATCAGTGAAAACGCTGACAGATGTCGATGAAGAGCTCGGAGTATTTGAAACAGAAATTGAAATTACAACAAAAGTAGTAAGATTTAAAAATAAAGACGGAACAATTGGTGAAGAGAAGAGAGTTACAACAGTTAAAAGAGAAGTTCATAACGCAAATGAAATTTACAAAGAAGTTTCAACATCAACACGAAACAATGAAATAGAAGAAGAACAGCTGCTATACAAAGATTCCGACCTTTCTTTAAAATCTTATCCTTACAATAATTCTAAAACAATCGGAGTAGTTACACTTAAAAACACTGTTAATATTAAAAGCAATATGGAATCGAGTCCAACGCCTAATCCCATGGAAAAACATTGTGTTTCTGATCCCACTTTGCCTCAAAAAGTTGACAGAGAAGTTAATGATTTAAGTATAACCAATTTAATCACAAGCAAAAGTGATAATTCTAACGTAGATATTCGCTCCTTAGATATTGACTTTAAAAACTTCTTGATCTCTCGAAGGGATGTTGAAATATTGCGTATGTTTGACTTGGACGTGTACGATTATAACATACCTTCAACGTCGACAAGAAACGAATTTGATACCCCAAGCTTCTTCAAGTATATGGAGAAACATTTATTATCTCTCTCGATAAGTTCTTCTAAAGAACGCAGAATTACAGATCAATTGCAACTTGATATTGTAAAATTTAAGGAAAATATTGAACAAGAAGCGTCACTTGATGTTATTAAACGAATAGACAGCAGTAATTTAATTTGTAATAGTGATATCATCGAGCCCTCTTGTAGTAACAAAAACAAAGATAGGTGATTCAAATTTACCCATAAACGTAACAATTAAGGCAAGTAATTTTGAAAGTCATAAATTATATCAAGAGGTCCTTAGTTGAAGACAAAAGGGTGAATCACGGTAGCTATGACTCTAGCATACAGTACAGGATATAATTTTTTAACAGGAAAATGAATGTATTGAGCAAAATGATAGTACCGCGCATACAAAGCACTATAAGATATATATTGTTGGAGTTAGAAGAACGGGCTAGAGAAGATTTTGCTAGACTTAAGAAAGTTGTACAAAAAAAACAGAGAGACAAAAAGAAAAAAGAAGGTCAAACGACGCCACACAGTGCCAGTCACATCAAGGAATCAGAAGAAATGAAATCTCATGATGGTATTTGCTCGATATGTTCGCCAGAACTAGTGCTAGAACCAGAAATTATGAGTCGAACAGAGGAGAAAATCATAGATGAGTTTAATCCTATTTGTTCGACGTGTTCTCCTATTCTTGAACGCGAAACATATGATGACAAATTCGAAACAGTATCATTAAGAGAAGTTTATATACCAGTTTGTTGCATTAAAGATTTCGAAGATGCAAAATCCGATGAAATTAAAATGCCAGGCTTCAGAGATTCTGATTTTGGCTCGGATGCCATTGATGAAAAGTTCGAAGTCACTGATATAAAAAACAACTTTGAAAGAGAAATAAGTGAAACAAGCAATCCTATTACGGTGGAAGCCAAAACTAATCTTGAGCATTTAAAAAGCTATATAGATCGAGTTGCTAAAGTGGGTGAAAATTTTAAAGGTACTGGTTTTGTAGTGCCAGGTCTAGAGGAACTTCTTAAATCGTGCAAGCGTATTAAAATTAAAATGGACACCTGTATGAAAAGTGTCGTAGATTCGTATAAAGCAAATTCAAATGATACTAAAAAAGATTTCTGTAATTTTGAAAATCCAGAAGATTTAAAAGAAGATGAAATTAAAAAAAAATCTTGTCTGAAAGGTAAAGAGGTATCCAATGAAGTTAAATTGAGTGAAGAACGTGATATCGATCAATTGGTCACACAACTAGACGAAGCTATGAAACTAAGTGAAGAAGCAAAAAAAGCCAACCTAATTTCCGATGTTGACGAATTTATAGAACAGTGTAAGGAAGTTAAGGAAGAAATTTTACGGAATGAGATACCAGAAATACTATCTCAAGAATCACAATTCATAAAAGCAGTAAACAATGTCACTAAAGCCGATGATGTTATAGAACTAATTGCTAAATACAATTCCCTTGGCCTTGTTTCTAAAACTTTTGATGAATTTTTGAAATCATGTAACATATGCAAAAGGTTTGGCTCTGACTTAAAATTTGAACAGAAATTTGTTTGTAACGAATCTTGTGCGTGTAATGAATCATCGTTAATGGAGTTATGTGATGGATGTCTAAAGTATATTATGGAGGAGACATATGAGCCTATTCACTCAGAGTTACCTCCTCCACCTTGTAGTTTCTGCAGAGAGGAGACGAAAGAAGAACTTTGTGAAACTTGTTCTAATCCACCAAATCTTCATAATTTTAACGTTAAATCACCACATGATTCAAAACACCGCACCGATTCCATGTTGTTCAAAGAAGTTAATACACCAGAATATGACAAAAATAATGAAGTTGATGATAATAACGAAGGATATAGGTTAGGTTATTATGAAAGAAAAATTCGTAAAATCATTAGAGTTAAACGATCAAGAAATGAAGATGGAACTATAAGTGAAGAAAAAGAAACAATAACAATTAAATCTGAGAAACGTGAGCCTGACAATAATGGACCTTTAACTGACGATGAACTCGACGAAAAAAATCGCGAAATAGCGGATAAAAACAATGAAAAACGAATAGCTCATTTAACAGATCCAGAACAGAATCAACGTGGATTTATGAGGATAAGAGCTAAATCCGAAACTACAAGGCGCATTCAAATTGCTGGACCAATTTTAAGACAGTGTGTTAGTGCAGAAGCTAGTTTGCCTACTAGAGAAGAATTGATAAGAGTAGTATTTCCAACTGATTCAGTAGAAACAGCAGCAGCAGCTGAACAAGTAGACTCTAATGTAACAGAACCACATTTATCTAGTCATCAAACAGGTAATACGAATACTGTTTAATGATATCATTTGAAATTTTAATAAAGGAAGGGTGAGTAAATCATTTTAATGATTCGCCTTTAATTATAATGTTCTGACATTTGAACTTAAAGATAAACTTAAGATTTTTATTTATAGGAAAAAAAATGTTTTAGCCAGAGTAATTATACCAAAAATACATATGACAATACAATACATAATAGCAGAATTGGAAGAAATTTCCAGGGAGGAGTTTTTTCGATTAAAAAGGGTGAAACAGAATAAAGCGAAGAAGAATCAAGTTAAAAGCGAACACGTGTGTTGCTGTTGTAAAGCTTTGTTTGATCAAGACGATGATATATATCTTGAAGAAACAATTTGTCCTTTATGCTCCAAAGCAGCCAAAAGTTTACCCTCAAAACCAGCTCCTAGTAGAACAGTCTTTGACAAAGAAGATAGAAACGACGAACGCATTAATCAGCTCAAAACACACATTGACGAAGTAATAAAAATGTCTGAGCGTTACAAGCTAGAAGGAATAGTTCCCCCCGAAATAGATAATTTCATCCGATCATGCGTAAAAGCTAAGGATGAAATAATATTTTCTAATCGAGGAAGTTCTATGAAAATAGTTGAAAAAACATCGTCTATTAAATCGTTTGCTGAACCTCTTCAACCTCTAACTTGCTTGCGGCCGTGCTACGAAAAAACGGATAGACCAAAAGAAGAACCACCACCTGGCAGCCATATAGATATAAACGAAATACAAGAGTTTGGTTATTTTGAAAAGAAATACGAAGAGATAGTCAAAGTGACCAGATTTCAGAATCCCGATGGTACGATTCGTGAAGAGAAGCAAATTATAACTGTAAAGACCGAGCGAAAAAATCCACGATCAGGTATCCAAGATGGGGAGAGTGATGAAAAGTTCATAGGTTCTTGTTATGGGAACGACGATGATGACGGTTATGGTGGTGGAGGTAGAGGTGGAGGCGGAGGGAGCTTCATGCCAGGAGGAGGCGAGTCAGACACAAATTTTAGAACCAGAGGAATAAAATCTGAAGCGTCCAATCAAAGATCGCGCGACCTACATCTACGTTCATGTTTATCTGGTGGTAACAAAGATTTATCAACATGTCAGACCGGTGAGAAAGTGTCTAAAAAAAATTCCAGGGTGACATTGCCGCAGAAGGTGTCAAAAGCGTCATCAGTAGATTCATGTATTTGTGGTGATAAATACACTGGTTCTGTTTGCAGCAGTTTGACGGGTTCGGTGGTGAACGATGAAACAGAACCATTATGTTGTAAAATTGTTTCTAGGTCAGCATCCGCCCAGTCTTGCTTCCAAGAACCACCGAAGAAAATGCCATGTAGTAGTAAATCAGTCCAATGTATGACTTCGTGTGATAAAGAAGTGTGCAAAGAACAACTAGCCTGCTCCACGTCAACAGATGCATTGTGGAGAGATGTTTGTACCTCAACTACTGACTTAGATTATGTACCAAGCAAAGCCCCTAGTAGAAAAAGATCGGAAAGATCAAGTTATACACCTAGTGCGGGAGGTGAGACTAAAATGAACAAGTCCAACAGTTGTTGTAACATCAAAATCGTTGCTAAAGCAGCTAAAGTATGTCCACTATGCGATGAGGCTGAATCCGAGGAACCTCCGAATATATGTTTACGGGGCAGTCTGTTTGACGCCCTCAGAAAGATATTATTGCCACCGAGCAAAACATCGAATGATAACTGCATGTCGCAACCTTCTATAAACACTGAGCAAAACAACCCAATTTGCAGGAGTTGTACATCAAAATTGAGCAGTTTTATGTCTTCGCAAACTCAAAAGTCAGAGCAAATTTGCAAGATGTGCGAAAAGGATCTGGAAGGCGATAGCAGAAAGGATACAAGCACTTGTTCTTCGAATAAGTCAGTGTGCAAGATGTGTCAAGCTGCGATTACGAGTCAGAAAGACAATGTGAGCTGTTCTGGTGTATCGAAGACTGAATCTTGCACGTCTTGCAGGAGTACAGCAGTCGGTTCGGGTAGTCTCAGCTGTCCACCGTCACCGAAAAGACGACCTTCCAGAGAATCAATCAAAAGCGCTAAAACCTGTTACTCATATGGAAACGTTTCTTTATCTAAGTCAGTGTGCTGTTCAGTCAAGAAACAATCCAAGTCCAGCTGTCCCAGCATGAAAGAGTCGAAGAGTTCTTGTCCTAAATCGGTTTGTTCTGCAGAGTCCCAGCGTTCTATGTCCACGTCGTGCTGTGAGAAAGTTGATGCTTCCACATGTACGAAGAGATCAGACAGATATGATGTTAGACCAGTAGCAAGTAGAAGGAGGTCGAGCAGTATACCGCGTATAAGGATACGAGGTGACGCGTGCTGTTGCAATTCTGATTCCTATCTGAATAGACGGAAATCGAAAAAGCCTGTTAGGAACTGCAAATCGATGTACGAATATAACGATTACTTTAGGTGGTGAATCTCTCAAACAAGTCCCGTATCCAAGTTTTCCTTAAATATTTCATAAAAATCTCGTTGATTGTTGATTTTTCTTAACAATTTGTAATATCTGGCAATAAAAAATGTTTTTAATAAACACATTAAAAATGAAATTATATTTTAATGAAATCCTACTATCCTACTAATATTATAACCGCCGCACTCAGAGTCGACTTTAATGATTACTTAGTTAAGTATAGATTTTTAAAACAAAACTGCAGCAATTAGACAATTTAAATAAATCAATGTTAATTGGCCTTTAACAAATTAAGTTACATCTGATTTAATCGATCAACGGTCTAAGAAAGCTACTTTCAGTCTGCGAACATTATGCAAATGTTCACGGACTGAAGTATAATGTCAATAAGACTGAGATGATGATATTTAGAGCGGGTCGGGGTCCGGAGAGAGTACCGGAGGTCTGGCTTGATGGATCAGCAGTTCGGGTTGTGGACAGGTTCAAGTACCTTGGTCATGTGCTCACGGAGGACTTGAGAGATAACTGCGACATTGAAAGAGAGAGAAGGACGCTCTCAATACGGTGTAACATGCTTGCCAGACGTTTCGCAAAGTGCAGTAAGGACGTAAAAGTCACTCTCTTTAAGGCGTATTGCCAATGTTTTTACACTTGCCAGCTGTGGGTTAATTTCACAAGAGCGTCAATGAGCACCATAAGGGTGCAGTACAATGATGCATTCCGCATCCTTATGAAGCTTCCACCCTACTGTAGCGCATCAAGCATGTTCGCCGAAGCGAGAGTACCAGATTTCTTTGCTGTGCTCAGGGCTCGTATATCTTCATTTTGGGATGGTCTACGTAGGTCTGGCAACTGCATACTCAACACTGTCTGTAGTTATATCTCAAGTCCTGTGTTTAAGCACTGGCTCTGTGTTCATCGTGACGCAAACCGAAAATAGACGGGGTGTCATCCGCTCTAATATACACACCGGCAGAATTAGCGGAACATAAAAAGGCAGAGTATAGAAATAATTACGTATATATATTAAAACAAATAATAATTAGACGTGAAGTAATAAATTAATATACATCTTTTAACACTTTAAAAGTTTGTAATAAAATTATTAAATTTTATTTAAAATAATAATTAAAAAAACACTTTTTCTCTAATTTGTGGGCACACAAATAATGTTGCAAATTAAAGATTACTATGATTTTAACACTAAATAAATGAACGATTAATAACGTGTGTTTCCCCTTCGTGATTTAACTTTTATTTGCAACATTGTCTGTGTTCTCACAAACTACAGATTTTTTTTATTTTTTTTTATTTTGATAATTTTTAATAAAAATTAACTAAAAATTTCTTAAAGTCGATGTTAAAAGATGTATATTAGTTTATTACTTCATGCCTGATAATAATTTGTTTTAATATATATACGTAATTATTTCTATACTCTGCCTTTTTATGTTCCGCTAATTCTGCCGGTGTGTATATAATTGATTGTTTATTTGACTATGACTAAATCGACAATAATGTTTGTTTATTGTTTATTATTTGTTTTAGTTTATATTGGGTTTTTTATGCCTGGAATAAAAAGATTTATTATTATTATTATTATTATTAATGTCAATTAACATTTATTTACTGAACGTCGCTGATTGCGGCAGTTTTGTTTTAAAATTTTTCTATACTTAACTAAGTAATCATTACACTCGACTCTGAGTGCGGCCGTAAATGTGAAAGTGTGGATGTTTGGATATTTGGATGTTTGTTACTCAATCACGCAAAAACGGCTGAACAGATTTGGATGAAATTTGGCATGCAAGTTGTCAGGGGTATAGAGAAGGACATAGGGTACTTTTTATCCCAGAACTCCCGCGGAAACTTCGAAATTACCGCGGGTGAAACCTCGGGGCACAGCCAGTTATCTATAAAGGAAAAATGTAGAAACAAATTAAGAGTTGAAAAGACAGTTATAGCCTATTACCTAAATGATTGCATGCGAGAGGAAGTTCTCTGCGACATTTTGTGAACATTTGCAAACAAGCAAAAACATTTTTACTACCCATGTAAGAAGAAGTGCACAGTTGAGAACAGATTTTTCAAATTATTTCTTTATTCAAAGTCTAAGATTTTGTGGTTATGATTTAAAATAGTTTTTGATTTCTTTTTTTTTCTGAACGAATCGTTAAAATGTCACTGTCCAATTCAATTATGGCAGTCGCTTGCAAATTAACAACACACGCGTTCTGTTGTCACGAGAACCGATCAAATGCCAACGTGTTAATTTAAGCGTAGGCCAGACAAAATGTTGGCGCGTCAGCAATAGTTGGCATCCGATACCGAATAATTAGTCGACGGAGCAAAAAGTGCGAAGGTAAGTGACGGCCGAGTCGTCTTATTGCCAGTCTGTACTAGATTATGCGCGTGCGGCTCGGCGCTTACGGGCGGTTGTAAGATAGGGCTGTCAACGAACAGTTTTCGGGACGTTGCACGTTGGCGGGTGGAAGCCGTCATGACTCGACGTACGCACGTGATATGGCTACAGCCACCTGTCAGCCGCCATTTTGTCCAGGTATGAAGAATACAGTATAAAAATTCGGCTTATTTGGCGTTACCACGTTACTTATAGTTTTATTGCTACAAGTATGTTAAATTAGAAATCCTGTTCAGCCGATTGAACATTATTATCAGCTCTTCTCTAGTTGATGAATGAATGTGAGTATTTTCCACAGGTCTGACGAAGATAAAATTTGGTATTCTCATTCTTTTAGGCGCAGTAGCCAATGCAGTAGGTACGTCAAATTTGCAATAGAATTCGACATTAATGAAGAAGAATATAGAAAACTTGTCATCTCGAGGTATTTTTAAAGTTATGGTTATTGTACCTACTTGACCAAAGTTATTTTTTGGAACGAAGTTCCTTATGCGGCTTTGCGGAGGGGTAGCCGGCAAAAAACGTCCGTAACGTTAAAAAAAAGCGTAAGATTTTTTTTGTATAGCCTATGTATGAGAGAAAGAAAAGAGAGAAAAAGGATTTTAGTAGTGACGGACGTCAGTTTTATTTCTTTGATATACAAATTAGTTTATCGTGATTATATTATTATGTGAAAGTCGTGGATTTTGCATAATAGTGATCCACTTCGTTCCTATCTGGTTTCCTACGACACCACACATTATTTTTTTTACGATACTATCAATTGGTAAAATGTAATACGAGTGACAACCCTACGTTGCTCGCGCGAGCGGCTGGCACGCCGCCACGTATCGTACTACGCGCGGAGCAGACGTGACGTCACAGCGTCGGGCATTCCGGCGCGCTGCCCCGTCTGAGCCCCGCCTAAATACTCGGCGCGGCCGTTACGTACGCAGACGGCGTGTGGGCGTTGTGCTTTATTTTCAATACTGATGTTACACATTATACTACTTATGTCTACAAATTATACGTCCATAGTTGAAACAACGATTGTAACTTGTAAATCCTTAATAAGCTATTTGAATAATTTCTTTTTAGCCCGTCTTATAGATTAATAAAAAATATTGGACACGTATTTTTTCTTTTTTTACATAATCAAAAAATAACGGCAACATTGAGTTGAAATTTCGCGTGACGTTACTGACCAGTGCAGTTTGCATGGCGGCTTGTAGCGGTCAGTGACGTCACGAGCCCCCACCCTAAACTTTGATGCGCTTTATCTCAGTGTATTTTCATTTATTTCAAAAATAAAAAAATACGTGTCTAATGATTTTTAATTTTCTAACGGACTAATCAGATCGGATTTGATTTTCAAAAGTTGTCAACATCCCTATTCTATATTATTACTAGCTTCTATATTATGCGATCGGTTTGAGGCCTTTCGCCTACACCCTTAACGATAGGGTAGGCCTGTTGCTCCAGCCATGGGGACATTATACTGATTATAAAAGAAACGATAGATGGTTTTTATAAGTGTAATTCAAGGTTTGATCAAAAACCTTTTTGCACTTCGATTTTTGACGAAGTTAAATAATCGAAAATCACGAGTCGTGCGCAATTTCTGCGCCACAGTAGGGATGTGGACTACTTTTGAAAATAAAATTCTAATTAGTCCGTCAGTTAGAAAATAAAAAAACAATAGACACGTATTTTTTGCTTTTTTAAATAAATTAAAATATACAGAGATAAAGCGTATTAAAGTTTAGGATGAGGAGGTCGTGACGTCACTAACCGCAAAACCGCCATACAAACTGTCAGAATAGGGACGTCACGCGAAATTTCAACTCAATAATATATCGCCGTTATTTTTTGATTACGTAAAAAAAGAAAAAATACGTGTCCAATATTTTTTAATAATCTACAAGACGGACTAAAAAATAAAAATTAGTCCACATGCCCATTTTATCCTGTAGACTGTACTGTACTGTAGACTAACAGTGGGGTTCTATCAATTATTATAGTCTATTAAAATAAATATATCCTAACATATGGACATAGATAAGCAATAGTGTGTTAACCCACACTGGAGAAATTTCAGTAAATCGTGTTTTAAAACTATAACACCATTTTCTGTCAACATTTTTTATGTTCAACATTTATTTGCATAGTTAAACAATGTAATAAGGTAAATACCTTATCGAAAAACGTTCGCTAACTCTCAATAAATCGTTCTGAATAGGTAACTTAATTTTGTGGGTTAACATGTTATTGCTTATCTGCGTCCATATAATACCTACATATTTTAACTGGAAATGTGTTTGTTTGTGACGCCTTCACGTCTTAACTACACAGCTAAACTAAACAGCAATGAAATTTTGCATACGCGCTGTCAGGGATACAGAAAACGACATAGGGTGCATTTATATCGGAATCACCGCGGGAACTCCGAGATTGACGCGAAAAAAAACCACACGAACAGCTACAACAGCTAGTTAAAAATATTCGTTGAACGTAGCCTGTACAAAGTTCAATCGACGGGTATGGAAATCCTCTATTACCTCGCGAAGGTTACCTTATGGAACTGTGTATAGGTGAGTTTTTGAAATAATTTCGTTATAAGTATAACCGCCGCACTCAGAGTCGACTTTTATGATTACTTAGTTAAGTATAGATTTTTAAAACAAAACTACCGCAATCAGAGACGTTCAGTAAATTAGTGTTAATTGGCATTTAATGAGATTTAACTTAATTAGTTAAATGCCAATTAACATTAATTTATTCAACTTGCCTGATTGCGGCGGTTTTGTTTTAAAAATCTATACTTAACTAAGTAATCATTAAAGTCGACTCTGAGTGCGGCCGTAAGACAAAGGTCAAGTCTGATCAAATAAAATCTGAATTAGCGCAAAAATGACGTCTTATAATGACGCACAGACAGATTGCACGGCGTTGTAAGCGAACTGCAATGTTGTTATAAATCTATGTTGCAACCATAGACATAATATTATACTTATCTATGGTTGCAAAGAACATGGATAGACCGACGATGTCGTAGCATTGTTACAATTTTATTACGTAAGACTGCTCTGTGTTCGAAGTTGGGAAGAACATTTAATAAAGTAGGTACCTACCTACATCATTGAGCGGTTGAAAATTGCAAGAGCAGTAACGGGCGAAAAGCTAGAAAAGTGTTTCGATAAAAAAATAAAAAACTATTTTATAATACATATTATATTTGAATTTGGAAGTCGATTTTTTAGAGGGAATAAAAGGTGTGTATTGTTCCGTCATTTACTTTTGTATAGGTAGTTAAAAATAGTTAAAAATTGATTTTGTTTTTTACGCTGTTGGACAATATGTTTTGCAATTAACTTCATGGACGTCACTTCCGTTGCTTACTAAACTCGTGTCAAAAGAAGTTTATTTAAAAAAACAATTGAGAATCACGGGATATTAATTGGAGACCAATCGCGCTCTTATAAAACGACAATATCAGAACCAAACCATAAAACGTCATTTCATATCGCGCTGGTTATTTTAAAGATGTCGATTAAACTCTTACTTAGAAAATAATATTGTTTAACCTTTGACGAATTAAAACGAGCATTAGGACCAAATAATAAAAAAAAAATTGACTTCCTGCGATTTTGTTTTGATAGTCTCCTTATGAAAAAGCACCATCGGCCTTCTGCTAAAAAAAAAGCAAATAGAAAAACCATAAATAAACGCTTCTTTCGTCTTGAGTCCCAACAGTCAGTGGTCACAGTATCACCCGACTTATCTCACTGGCGGACAATCCTACAATATTGTAAACTTGATTATTGCATTGATCTTTGCGTTAAGGGGTAGGTTGGCGCTGATACACTAAAATTTGCGCCAGTCAATGTAATTTCTAACGTACATTTTGATCTTTCCGTCAGCATTTCGGTACACTTGCGGAAAAGTGTTTATGTCGGTTGTTATCGGATGCAAGTTTCATGCGCAGTGTTCGTTATTTCAACCGCCATTCAGCAGCCATTTTGTTTGCCCTGAGCAAGGAATTTAGCATGGCTTCTTTCTCTTCTTATGGACTTTCGTATATAATAAATATACGTAATGATAATAAAGCAAGTTTTAAGTGGAATTATATTACAATCACTACGTATATACGTATACGTATACGTATATAGGTATATGTCTGCATTTCCCAACAGAAAGGGTGTATGCATAAACATTGTCATGTCGATCATACTGAAGAGGGTTGGAAGATGACCGAAACCAAATCGTTGCTCGAAAGATGTGTTGACGACACAATATCAGCGACCAGTAAACACAAGTGCAAACGACAAGAGTGGTTACTGACGGAATATACAGCCCATCCGAACATCGGCATCGGTAGCAGAAATACTGGTAACCGATCGTCGGTGGGAGACTTTCGGTCGCACCGTAGTGATTACCTTCTCTCTGGTCGCACCCATCACCAAACAAGTTTTTTCTGTCAGGGTAGGCAAAAGGCATAGCTTACGCTCAGACGAAATAAAAAGTTTTATAAAAATATAAAATGTATGTTATTGCGGACTGCTTCTTATAGCGGTGGCGTTGAGTTGTTGGGGGCGCTGCATTCCGCCGAAGTGTTAGGAAGGTTTATTTTTAGTTTATTTTTGTTTATTTCTATTAGTAGTTTTATATTGCAATATGTTTACACATTACGAGGCTGGCTTGGCGCATGAGCGTAAAAAGCCTCACTAAATAAATGATTAAAAAAAAAAATATATAACAAAAAATAAAAACTTTTTATTTCGTCTGAGAGCTTACGTACGTGGCCTTAACGAATACCGACGTCACGATTTGACCGTCAGCTGTAGCTTTCGATTATCGCAAAACTAAGCCGCTTGCGACACCCGGCCGGCGAGCGACAGTGGAACAATGCGCCCGTAGCAATAACTAGACATTGTGGTCTTGTAATTAAATCGGGCATTGCTCGTGACTAATTTTATTGTGTTGGTACGATTATTTATAATTATATTGCAATCACAATAACACTCCTTTAGGTTTTTGTTCGTGATGTGTCCGCTACTAAAAACATGTTTTCATATAAATATTTCATCCTTATACTTATTACTAGCTGTGCCCCGCGGTTTCACCTGCGGTAATATCGGAGTTCCCGCGGGAATTTTGGGATAAAAAGTATGTTCTTCCTGTACCCCTGACAATGTGTATGCCATATTTCATCCAAATCCGTTCAGCCGTTTTTGCGTGATTGAGTCAACAAACATCCAAACATCCGAACATCCAAACATCTAACATCCACACTTTCTCATTTATAATATTAGTAGGATTATATTGCAATCACGACACCACTTCTTTAGAGTTTTGTTTGTGATACTAGATAGCGCCCGCGCCATAGCCATTCACTATAAAAACACATATTTTCATATAAATATTTCATCCTTATACCTACTTATTATAAACTAGCTGCACCCCCGAGATCCCGCGGGAGTTCCAGGATAAAAGTCCCCTACCTATATCCTTTCTGTGACGTTGACGCGCGGTAATTTTGGAGTTTCCGAATAAAAGTACCCTATGTCCTTTTCTGTACCTCTGACAACGTGTATGCAAATTTTTATGATGATCGGTAGAGCGGTTTATACGTGAAAGCGTAACAAAAAAACTCATTTTTGCATTTATAATATTGGTAAGGAAGTAAGGATAAAAGGACATAGGCTTTTTATCCGGTAATTTTCGCTGGAACATTGAAGTAAATGCGAGTGAAACCGCTGGCAAAGCTCGTGCAGTTTAAAAAAAACGTAGTTACAAAGTGTAGTGTTACCACAGTAATTCGATCTCGCTGCCAAGTCACGCACATCTCGCTCGCCACGCGATTGTTTCGTCAACAAGTCGAGTGTGAAATTCGGACCGACAGCGGTCCGCGTGTGGTGCTTCGCGCTTCTGGGGACAGCCTTTTTTTCTCTGAAGCCACCATTCGCATCCGCTTCTATGATTTTCTTACGTGTATGTATCGCGTGATAACTTTGTATTTATGCACGTGCATTTTCGACCGCACACTGGCTGGCGATAGGCGTTTTAAAGACGCCATCGAATAAGATAAAAACAGTTTTAAAACGTTTTTTTTTTAATATATTGTTTCGCCTATACTCGTACCTAATTAATTTAGCCAGTTTCATGTAAAATTAAATTTATATCTAATAATTAAGCATCGCTGCTATCGTTCTGCTTCGGTGCTCTTGCAGAAACGTCATAGTTCAAATCTATTCTGTATAAGTCTAGGAGCACATGATAAATGGTCAATCAATAGCCTACTAATGTTTGTTAATTTAATTTAACTTGTAGGTAACTATGGCACCTACATACCTACATCACCTTTTGCATGTTGTTTTAGCCTATTGTAGGAAATACCCAAACAATGCTTTCCATAGATTTATACGTTGTAATTTGTAAGCTGGTGTATTTCTGTTGGCTGCATAAATGAATAAATGAAAATAAATATTAATTTAATTAGGTAACTATTGTTTTTAAATAATTATTTTCCTATAAAAGTATAAAGAAATATTGAAATTAAATGAAATGAAATGAAATATAGTTTATTCGTTACGACCACAATTAAATAATATGAATAAACAAAAAGTAGCCTAAATAGCGTGTCGCAACAAAAGGGCCACCAGCTCAGCATAAGCCGGGTACCATTAGGGGCCCGACGCTGGTCTTCCGCTGGAGCCGCGTGTGACGTCACCGGCGTGGGCGCAGAGTTTAAAAAAAAAATTTAAAAATCATTTTTGTATTAGTAAATAGTAATTCACAAAAGTAATTCGATTTTAACATAAAAAATTACACTAGATATAAATTCAAAGTTTTGTTTGCAATTTCTTTCAGTTCCTTTTCATACTTTATTATATACCTACCTACGTAGGTGCATAAAACGAAATAAGTGTATGAATATTATGTACATAATTATTTTTATTTTTACATTTGGCAGTTCTATTTCCACAGACTCAAGAGTAATCAGCCTACATCGCGTTTCTTTATGGTCTGTGGCTGCTTCATTATGGCACAGCACCGCCCTCTAGCGGCATTTTACCCATATTTATTACGCCGACGCCCAAAACGCTCAATTGACCTGAATTCCACAACAATTTCTCTCCCCGGGAAAAATCTCATTATGACACACAAAACACTCCATTCCGAGGTCTTGTGATTTCACCAGGCTGGTGGGAGCTTCGAATTTTTCGGTGCACTTTATGAAAATGATGGTAAATTTTATGGTAAGTATCTAGTTAGTTAGTATTAAGCTGAATATAGACAAGATTTTTTTTTACAATGCATACAGGCATGATGGCAAGGTACCTACTTACCTAGTGGTTATACTCTTTGTCCGTACCTATGAAAATTATAATTTTATTCAGTCCGTCAGTTAGTAAAAATTGATTGACATGTGGACGCAGATAAGCAATAACATGTTAACCCACAAAATTAAGTTATTGATTCAGAACAATTTATCTAGAGTTAGGGAACGTTTTTTAATTATGTGTTTACCTTATTACATTGCTTAAATATGTAACTAAATATTGAACATAAAAAGTGTTGACACAAATGGCGCTCCTACTTTTAAAACACGATTTACTCAAAATTTCTCCAGTGTGGGTTAACACACTATTGCTTATCTACGTCCATGTATTTTTTGCTTTTTCAAATTACGTTTAAGACTGGGGGGTTCGTGACGTCATAAACAGGTATAAACCCCATGTAAACTGTACCGGATAGTGACGTCACGCAAAATTTATACTTGATATAATTTCCCAATATTTTTATGCTTTTGTAAAAAAGTAAAAAATACGTGTCCAATATTGGTACCTATTTAATTAAACTAAATGATGGACTAAAAACTAAAAGTAAAATTTTGTCAATTTAGCCTATTCAGAAAGCCTGATCGAAACCGCGACAGTCTTGTGACTTCTTCTTTAATTATTGGCGTGTATTATTATAATTATATACAAAAAATATAGATGGGCCCGGATCAACCCGATGCCTGGGTTTAAATCCGATACAAACCCGACTTTTACGGACTTTTTTTCTATATCTACAAATGATAATAATTTCTGTTGCACTTTTTATCCTGCGGGGTTAGTCAAGTTGACATTCTACAATCGTTAACGCATAGAAAACAAGAATAGAAAACTTTGGTCAGCCAATCAAAACTTTGGTCAGCCAATCAAAACTTTGGTCAGCCAATCAAAACTTTGGTCAGCCAATCAAAACTTTGGTCAGCCAATCAAAACTCTAGCTTGACGTGACCACTTGAAAACTAGAGTTTTGATTGGCTGACCAAGTGACATGACGATTCGTTACTTATGTTTTCTATGCGTTAACGATTGTAGAATGTCAACTTGGCTAACCCCGCTGGATTTCTCGCTATAACAGAGAAATTAACGCGAGTGAAACCGCGGGGAACAGCTTGTCCCTATCCCTACTATTATCCCTATTAATATGATAAATGCGAAAGTAACTCCATCTGTCTGTCTGTGACGCTTTCACCTCTTAACGGCTCGACCGATTATTATGAAATTTTGCATACACGTTGTCAGGGGTACGGCGGAGGAGATACTTACGGTACTCTTATCCCGGATTTCCCGCGGAAAAACCGAAATTAATGCAGGTGAAACCGCAGGGAACGGCTAGTAAATAAATATATTAAAGATGGACCAGTCCTCCTGTAGTGTAGCTATAAAATAATTATCCGTCAGATAGATTAGCGCTATCTCAATTCAGCTGTTAAATAGTAGCTAGTTACTCCAGTCAGCCGTCGTGATGTCAAGTGAAATAGAAAATCATTTACACCACACCGGCAAACGACTTCGTGTCGGAAGTCATAAGCGGTAGCGAGATGACAGGCGGAGGCGGCAAACTTAAAAACTACGTAATTGGAAATTTTTGTTTATTTACTTTATTACACTAAACGAATTACATTCATTAAGCTGTTTTTATCCCGGAATTCTGGGATAAAAGTATCCTATGTCACTTCCTAAAAGGGAAAGAATATTAAAAATCGGTTAAGTAGTTAGTAAATTTTATAATCAAAGAAAAAAAAAACATTCGTGTACAAAAGATCTAAACTTTTCTTATTCTATATCCTTCTATTAATATATTATGTAGACTAGCTGATCGCTGAGGTTTTACTCATGTAATTCCCGCGAGAACTCCGAAATATAAAGTATCATATTATCTCTGTACCCCTGACACCGTGCATGCAAAATTTTATGATGATCGCTTGAACCGCTAAGGCGTGAAAGCGTAACAAACAAAATGACATTCGCATTTACATAAAAATATGAGGATTGGATCCCGCTACCGCGTGTCCCTTGCGCCGCGCTCGCCTCCGCGTCAGTTGTGCAGCCGGATGGATGCCAAGGCAGGGCCGGGCTGCCGGGGAGTGCGCAGTGCGCACCCAGCTGGAAACGGCGTCTCGTGGCGCACGTAGCTCGGTAGGTGTGGGATTCCGACACCAAAAGTGGACGGTCCATTGAGACGAGTAAAGCTGGCACAATATAAATTTGTTCTTTTTTTTTTTCTTATGTGAAAACTTCTTTAGCATCGTCGTGAATTGAAAATCGATCAAACGAAAAATAGACAACTACATACATCTATCCTACTAATATTATAAACGCGAAAGTTTATAAGATGTATGGATGGATGGATGGATGGATGGATGTTTGTTACTCTTTCACGCAAAAACTACTGGATGAATTTAAATGAAACTTTACAATAAAATAGCTTATACATCAGATTAACACATAGGGTACTTTTTATCCCGGAATTCCCGCGGGAACTCTGAAACTAACGCGGGTGAAACCGCGAGGCACAGCCAGTAGGATATAACGTGCGAGTGGTATAAGTGTAAAGAGAAAGATATAAAGATATAAAGGAGGTTTCCGGTTGATGAATTCTTCCAACTTATTTGCTTCCATTGAAGACAGCTTCCACTGCACCGAACGCTCTTCAATTTACGTCCCCATTCTATTTTCACGGTCGCCAGATGTTAAAAACTATAAAACTGTGTATAATTAAGGGGTTAAGTTTTGGTACCTTAAAGAAATTCAATGCAGCTAGTTGGAGATATTTTATTCAAGAACAACACGTCAAAACTAAACAAAAGGCTTAATTTTTAAAATAACGTTCCAAATTCAAAACACCTTCCGTAACATAGGCCGTTTAAAAAAAAAAATATATTTGTCAAGATTGAAACACGAAGCGAAAAAAAATAGGTAATGAAATCAGCCACAGGGAGTAGGTTCTACCTACGTAGATGAAAATACTAGCTCTTCGTGCATTCGTAGCCTGCGTAGGCAATGTGTGACTGCACTCATTCAACCTTCCTAATCAACCCCTATATGATGTCAACGACCTAGTAAGGGCGCGATTCCGCACGAAGCATTTTTTCTTAGCGACAAAGCCCTTTAAATAAATTTAAAAAAAAGCATTTTTTCTTCTTTAGTATTTAAACCGCTGATGTTAACCAAAGAATGAATAAAAATACAAAAAACATACCAACATACCCACGCCATTTTGACTCGAAAAAACTTAAAAAGACAAAATCATAATAAAGTTTTCATTGCGTAGCTACGTCGAACGATACGCACAGTTGGACGCAGATAAACAATAACATGTTAACCCACAAAATTAAGTTAGTGATTCAGAACGATTCATTGAGAGTTAGGGAAAGTGTATGTTTACCTTATTACATTGCTTAAATATGTAACTAAATATTGAACATAAAAAATGTTGATAAAAATGGCGCTCCCACTTTTAAAACACGATTTACTCAAAATTTCTCCAATGTGGGTTAACACACTATTGCTTATCTATGTCCATCTATGTCCAGTTAAAACTCGGGTTTTTTTTTCTTTGATTTTTGCGTTGGATTACAAGAGTTTTAAGTTTTTTCCTTCACCGACTGGATTTACCTACTAGAACCTGTACTATCTTGAAGCTGCATTGATGAATCGGGCATATAATCAGTCTATATGTATATATTTATTATTATAATTACTATTATTATTATAGTTACTACTAGCTGTTCCCGGCGGTTTTACCCGTGTTAATTTCGGAGTTCCCGCGGGAATTCCGGGACAAAAACTGCGCTGTGTCCTTCTCTGTACCCCTGACAGTGTGTATGCAAAATTTCATGATGATCGGTTGAGCCGTCAAGGCTTAAAAACGTAACAGACAGACAGACAGACCGACAGACAGAGTAACTTTCGCATTTATAATATTAGTAGGGATTAAAATAATAATTGCTTAATTATTTTAACATTTGGTTCACACGCCTCTATTTTATTCATGACAAAAACAATACATAAATAAACATACGGACGCAGATAAGCATTAACATGTTAACCCACAAAATGAAGTTATTGATTAAGAACGATTTATTGAGAGGCAGGGAACGTTTTTTAATTATGTATTTACCTCATTACATTGTTTAAATATGCAACTAAATATTGCCCATAAAAAATGTTGACACAAAATGGCGCTATAATTTTAAAACTTTAATTTCTTTAAATTTTTCAAAATTTCTCCAGTGTGGGTTAACACACTAATGCTTATCTTTGTCCATACATGCCTACATAGAATTAGAACTTAATCGAAAACTCTTAGGCATAGGTTATGTAAAATTGGGAAGTTATTTGCTAACTAACCACATTTGGAATTGAACCTCGAGTGGAAGGTATGGGGTAAAAGTGCCAACGCTACCATAAAATATTACTACAACAAATATTTCCTGATTACCAACTTTCATCACAAGTGGATTAATGTTTACCGTAGATTTTAGATTATCACGAGCATGCTGTGGAGTTTGCTTTGAGTTACTGTTGATAACTGTCTTTAATAAAGTATATGTAATCGGTTCTCATGAATGAAATTCAGGGCCTTTGACGGGGCCCCTAAAATGAAGACAAAAAATTGTGACTATTTTTTTAGTGTAATTAGAACAAGAATAGCTATTAAAATTTATAAATTGTAATATTATAATGTTATAAAAATGATAATAATTCATTTATTTCAGGCAAAATACCCATACAATGATGATAAAATAATAATAAAATAAATTGAATTAAATATTAAATTAAATAATTAAATATTAAACATAATTATAGGTATAGTAAGTTAAATGCGTGGTCCGAGTGTCGTCACACATGGTCTATAATGTATGTATGTAGTTATGTATGTATATATTAGTATGTATGTATGTATGTAGTTATGTATGTATTTATATTAATGTTTATTTGTATGATTATATGTATATGTTTGTATTCGTGTGTGTATGTATGTGTATTTCTTTTTACCTATATACTTATATATTCCGTTCCGATTTCCGATCATAAAGCCTTACTTTGTTACTTTTATTTTTACTTTTAAGTTCTAGTTTCTAAATTGTTATAGTTTTGTGTACGTACTGCGAAATTCTAAACTTTATATAAGGGTAACTATTATTGGCTCTTAGTGTAATCTTGTAATCTAAATCTATTATATGTTTTTGTAGCTGTTGTTGTCCTGAATAAACGAAAATAAAATAAAAATAAAATAAAATCAAAAAGTTAAAAGTATATTATCCTACCTTAATAAACTCCTAAACTAACTCCTTAATCTAATTAATTAAATCGTAAATTAAAAAAAATACTGTCCTTACATGAATGTGAATGTGAGTTTATTTGTTTGTTACGCTTTCATGCCTTTACTACTCGACCGATCATTATGAAATTTTACATACACATTGTCAGGGGTACGGAAAAGAACGTAGGGTACTTTTTATCTCGGGATTCCCGCGACACACCGAAATTGACGCAGGGAACCGCTTGTGATTTGTAATTTCACATATAAATTCACATTTTTTCCTTCATAAAGGGGCCCCAAATTGACAGTGACCAAGGACCTTTGCATAGCTTGTAAGAGACCATCCATAAAGTACCTACGTCACACGTTAACGGGGAGGGAGGGGGTCGACGAAATGTGACATAGTGTGACAGGGGGTGGGAGGGGTCCTGAGTTTCGTGACGTCACATGTTAAAATCTTGTACACCTAAGTGCTAAATGCTTTTGAAATATTAACGAAAAACTTAATAATATTTCCAACTCTTATCTGTCTATTGTTGGCAAACTAAGGTTTTAATTGTTTTGTCGGAACTGATGTTTTTAATTTAATCCTACTAATATTATAAATGCGAAAGTGTAGATGTTTGGATGTTTGCTGTTTGTTACTCAATCACGTAAAAATGGCTAAACGGATTCGGATGAAATTTGGCATGCACGTTGTCAGGGGTACAGAAAAGAACATAGGGTACTTTTTATCCCGGAATTCCCGCGGGAACTCCGAAATTGCCGCGGATGAAACCACGGGGCTTATAAATGTAAAAATTGCAAAATGTGTGACGTCACACTAAGGAGGGGGGGGGGGGGGGTCTCACAAATGTGACCAACTGTGAAAAGGAGGGGGGAGGGGTCAAAAAATCATGAAATTAGTGTGACTTACTAAACCCCTAAGTTACGATCCTAAGTTGAAACAGCGTTAGACGAAAATGGAGAGCTGAGTTAGCAGAGTTAGCAGTATTTATTTTGCTTTGGAGTTTAGACCGCCCAAAACAGACGATCCTCTGATCAAGGCCCATGGGATTTTGAGCGATCGAAGCGCACGTTCATCCGCTCACTTGACTTGACTAACTAACGGAATAAATGATTTGTTAGAACCGGCGAACTGGGTCCGGTCGACGATCGATGTAGATTTATAAATAATCTGACCTAACCACACCGTTTACTTTGCTGAGTGGTGGGGGAAGGGCAGGGTGGTGCTGGGGTTGCCAGCTCAACTTTCCAGTTTAGGAAACTAGAAAAATAGGCTAACAGCAAAGAATAGAGATAATATAAAGAAGCGACACTCTTCGCCTCCCACCGCGAATGCTACCTAAGTTACGATCGAGGAAAGTTTGACACATGTAGAATCTATCTGATAATTGTCACTGACAGCTCTGACAGCTGTTTGTCAACTGTCAGCTCGCTGTCAACCCTACGATGCACACACACGCACAACACGTGCACGTACGTGCTACGTACAAGCCGGCCGTCTTCACTTGTGGGCTAGTACATGAATTAGTTCATTTGTATGGAGTTTCACCGGGCTGCTAACAGTATGCTAGTCTATTTTCTAAGTATACCTCCTCATTAGTCGTCGGTATCATGTTTTGAAGGCTTAGTACTTAAAAAAAATATTTTAAAAGAACTGACAATAGAATTTTGCGCTCTATATTCAGCATAATTTTAAGCATGTTTTTAGCCTGTAATTAGTTGTCACGTAGCTTAAGTGCTATTTATAATAGGAAGCTGGTAGGTAGATAGTACTCATGTATTTACTGCTGGTAAATTTTATAAATAAACTAGCTGTCCCCCGCGATTTCATCCGCGGTAATTTCGGAGTTCCCGCGGAGGTTGCGGGAAAAAAGTACTCTATGTCCTTCAGTTCCCGAGGGAATTTCGGGATAAAAACTATCCTATCTTTTAAGTTGAACCATATTATACCTAAATGGTTGCAAAATTTTATCAAAATCCGTTCAGTAGTTTCGGAGTCCATCGCGGACAAACAACGTGACACGTGATTTATATATATTAGACTAGCTGTCCCCCGCGATTTCATCCGCGGTAATTTCGGAGTTCCCGCGGGAATTCTGGGATAAAAACTATCCCATCTTTTAAGTTGGACCATATTATAAATGGTTACAAAATTTTATCAAAATCTGTTCAGTAGTTTCGGAGTCCATCGCGGACAAACAACGTGACACGTGATTTATATAATATATTAAGAGATATGTAGAACTAAAAGAATTTCAAATCCTTACTTATTATTATAATATGCATAAGTGAGTTTGTTTGTTTGTTACGCATTCACGCCTCAACGGCTCAACGGATCATCATGAAATTTCACATATAGGTACGC
The DNA here is from genome assembly GCA_907165275.2 of Zygaena filipendulae. NCBI lineage: Eukaryota > Metazoa > Arthropoda > Insecta > Lepidoptera > Zygaenidae > Zygaena > Zygaena filipendulae. The sequence continues at coordinate 3,911,405 of OU015677.1, read as the reverse complement.
GTTGTCAGGGATACAAGGAAGGACATAGGGTATACTTTCTATCCCGGAATAACCACGGAATCTCCGAAATTAACGCAGGTGAAACCGCGGGGAACTGCTAGTATTTGTATGAAAACAAACGTCGAAGTGATTTCTATGAATTCAACTTGAAACCTAACCATATTAAGACCACGTGAAAGTATCCATTTTACCCTTTTGCTTGCTTTTAGGGGATGATTTTTGGGAAACCTTTTCTTAGTGAATGCCGACGCTATAAGAAACCCTTGCGGCACATTTTAAGGTTCGAGAGTTAGCGGTTTGGGCTGTCCTGTGATATTATGTTAGTCAGGAGTTCCCGCGGGAATCCGGTCAAGTAGCTTTTGAGTTCATTCATTACGTATGAACAAATAAATATAGAAAAAAATAAAATATTTTCTCATTATAATAATTATACACCTATTATCGACGTAAAATTATAATTGAACGCCGATTAGCAATAAAGTGTTAACCCACTCAATTTTATTAATAAAGAACGCTTTATAGAATGTGTTTTTATTATGTTTTTACCTCATTAAATCGTTTCAATACTTCCCAACAAAATGTTGAACATAAAAAAATGTTGGTACAAAATGGCGTCATAATTTTTAAGCACGATCCACTGACTCCAATGTGAGTTAACACACTATTGCTTATCTTAACCAATTGGTAAAAATTAAATTCCTTTTTAAAAATACATCCTACCCCAGACCTATAATAATTTACCCCAACCATAGATAGAGAATTTACTTGAAATCAATGCTATAACTCTATAGAATCCCCGGTCGTTTGATATCTTAGGTGTTCCAGAAAAATATATCACGGCTTACTTTTATCGTCGGACTAGAAATAGTGCTTTCAACAGTCTAGACTTAGGTCGAATTGATGTTATTTGTTAGTCTTGTCCGATTTTTGTATAAATCTAAGAGATACTGATATAAAAGTTACCATTTTGAAATAGTGCAGTGATTCGGCGAGTGTTGCCGTATACAAATACATCTAGAAATGGAAAGATAAGAAAATTTTGTGTGTGTCCAATATTTTTTATCAATCTACAAGGCGGACTAAAAAAAAAATTGTCAACATGCCCATTTTACAAATACATATAACGGTGTCTGTCTTTGCTTCCACGTCTGTGGTGAACGAGCAATGAGGCTGCGTTACCTTTCCTTCAGGAAATTGAGTTTGTGGAAGTCGCGTTAAATTCATCGCGCGCTGGCAACGTCTGTAATTTATTATGCTAAACGCTCCGTATACAGGGTGATGCTGATTTCTTCTATACTAATATCATGGACCAATTAAACTACATATAGTTAATATTATATAGACTAATATTATAAAGAGCAAAAGTTTGTGAGTTTGTGACGTTGTAGGGGGTAATCTCTGGATCTGTTGAACCGATTTTGAAAATTCTTTCACTTATAGGAAGCTACAATAATCTTGAGTGTCATATGGTAATTTTTAATTCCGGAATTCCCGCGGGAACTCCGAATTTCCCGCAGGTAAAACCACGAGGGAACAGCCATCTCTGGATCTACTGAACCGATTTAAAAAAATCTTTCACTTATAGTAAGCTACAGTGATCCTGAGTGTCAAAGGGTACTTTTATTTCGGAATTCCCGTGGGAAATTCGGAGTTCCCGCGGGAATTAAAACCACGGGGGAACAGCTATCTCATCACCTACTGAACCGATTTTAAAAATTCTTTCACTTATAGGAAGTTTCAATGACCCTGAGTGACGTAAGGAAATTTTATCCCAGAATTCCCGCGGGAACTCCGGAGATTGTGAGTCTGTGGGGTTTTAGGGGGTGATCGCTGGATCTACGACTGAACCGATTTTGAAAATTATTTCACTTATTGGAAGCTGCAGTGATCCTGAAGGACATAAGGTACTTTTTGTTCAGGTATTCCCGCGGATGAGATGATTAAGATGTCAGTTTAAATAAACAGAGCAAGTCAAAATATGATGGTTTTATTAAATCACATAGGTACCTGTCTCGACGAACAATGGTAAAGATATTTTTTTCTATGCCCAATAACGAGATTTAGTCTTGCTGTAATAAAAAAAAAAGTTCTTTACATAATAGAATGGAATAGAAAAAAGTTTATTTGATACCATAAAGATAAAATAAGTACAACCGTGAGTCTTAAACTAGAATAGTGGTACCAAAATGGCTACCACTCAGCATTATGCCGTGGCACTAAGTTCCACGACGCTGATTTCCAGTGGCGACCGTAGAAGTGAGATGGCTTCATGTGTGTGTGCTTAATATGTCATGAACTGTTACAACACTTGGGACGGAAGCGCCCATTCTCCTTTATTTTGGTTTGGTTATTGAACAACCTCCTTCTTTAATATATTGCACAATGTGATAATGTTCAAAAGCTTAATTTATTTATATATGTATTTATATTATACAACGTGTTAATGAATTAACTGAAAACTAGAAAGTAGTTTGCTCAGAATCAACTAGCGAATCGATCGCACTATGATTTAATATAGGTTATATTTTTTCATTTTTATTAGCCCATGTCTAAATTATTTATAATACAATATTTGGCGCGTACGCCGCCCGCAGCGAAAAAATTCAAACCGGTAGGCGCGGGCGTAGCGCTTGGAATTTCGTAGATAGGTCACCTCCAAACTAATGTTGAATAACTTTTAAAGTATATATTTTTTCGACATAAAATAAATTTTAATCATATTATTGTTTATTTTTTTAAATGGGGTGTATCAGGTTTTCAGTTAATTCATTAACACGTTGCATATTTATTAACATACTGTATATGACAAATGTGACTATTTCTGTGTTATGGATATTATCATATATTTTCTGCATATTGTATGTATGTACTTAGGAATAAATCACACAAGTTGAGAAGCGATATCGAAGCAAACACAGGTGCCAATACTTACTGCATGAAGAAAATTACATACATTCCTACATATAAGTACATTTGTAACATGAAAATGAAAATACTTTGCCATATCGAAGTAACTACGTATTAAGTTTTGCAATACTTTTGTTTTGAACGTACGAAAATATAGGTACTTTAGGTTAAAGCCACAGCACAAAGAGCTTCGCTTATTGCCAAGTTCCAAGCTACTCGCCGAGTGACTAATCTCAGTGAACAGACATTGCGTGTTATCGCAGCTGGCCTCACTATTAACTAGCTAGGCTCCTATGGGCATCGCTTGCAGTGTAGCCAGCTGCCTGAAACTTGGAGGGTGTGTTCTTCGTATGACGTAGGCATCGGACAAGAAAGGATTTTCCGAAATTCCACCCCTAAGGGAGTGAAGCAGGGGGCAAAGTTTGTATGGAACAATTCTGCGGGCCTTCGAAATTACCGCGGGTGAAACCGCGCGGGACCGCTAGTATGGTATAAAATTCTCGTGTTACCTATAACGATATTTTTCCGCGCCGCAACCAATGACCAAACCGATTTCAATGAAATTTTGTACATGTTTTAGAGTTCCCGTGGACGAGAGTTCTGAAATTCTCGCGGGCATTACCGCGGGAAACAACTACCTACACGGTGAGAATTCAATCGGACCGAAGAGGTATCGGTGTGTATGTATTTGGTATATTATGTATGTATCTGCTTTTATTTAATTTATTTACTACTATCTGTGCCCCGCGGTTTCACCCGCGTTAGTTTCAAAAAGTGCTCTATGTTCTTCTTTGTACCCCTGCCAGTAGTTTACAGTGATTAGCTGTTGCCGCAATAATTCCGGAGTTCCCGCGGGAATTCCGGGATAAAAACTATCCTATCTTTTAAGTTGGACCATTTTATGAATGGTTACAAAATTTTATCAAAATCCGTTCAGTAGTTTCGGAGTCCATCGCGGACAAACAACGTGACACGTGATTTATATATATTAGATTGGCTGAAATAAAGTACGATACTAATATAGTACGGGAGGCAACCATAGTATACACAGATTGGAGCCCACTGTGGTCTATTAATCCTACTAATATTATAAATGCTAAAGTGTGGATGTTTGGATGTTTAGATATTTGGATGTTTGGATGTTTGTTACTCAATCACGCAAAAACGGCTGAACGGATTTGGATGAAATTTGGCATGCACGTTGTCAGGGGTACAGAGAAGGACACAGGGACATAATTTTTATCCTGGAATTCCCGCGGGAACTCCGAAATTACCGCGGGTGAAACCGCGGGGCACAGGTAGTAGTAGAATAAAATATGATATTTGAGTTTTGTTCTTTAAATAACAAACGATCCTCAGTTATAATTACAGGTAATACGACAGCTATAAATGTGTGTTATTTTAATCGTATATGTATAGAGTAGTAAGTTGTCCACCAGCGCCCTCCTTTCGTATATATACATCTATAGGTACATACATATATGATATAAAATTGCAGTGTCTGTTTGTAATTTCAAATTAACAGCTTTTCACTAAATGCATAACATGAAAGTATACGGTAGGCATCTTGCTTACATTAAAAAAATCCATGTTTTTTTTATTTTTCTCTCTGTTTGTCTTTTTGTTCCGGCTAATCTCTGGAACGGCTGGACCGATTTTACAGTTTAGCCCTGACATACAAACTTACATACTTTGCCTTTTTATATACTATAATTCTCGTTCTTCTGTAAATTATAATAAATTTTCACTTAATTTTAATACGCTCAATGATTTTTCGACATAGCCTCTTTCAATTTTGACTTCAAATGTACTATAGGTAATGTTATATTATAGATAAAGTATTATTAGAGTATTATTACCTCTATTTAGAGTGTTGCCAGGTAATGACGGTAGCAAAGAGCGAGACGACTGCATAATACATGGGCCCCGTCGTCGTATGGGGACGGCTGGCAGCCTCGGCTGGTGGTTCCCATGATCCGAGTATTTACACCATGGGATAAATTAATGTCGTATCGATTTTAGCAAAATATGTATATTTAATTTATGTATATAGATTTTAGTTATAAAATAGCGGCCATGAATGAAAGAATGAGGATGTGGACTACTTTTGAAAATCAAAATTCTAATTAGTCCGTCAGTTAGAAAATAAAAAAACAATAGACACGTATTTTTTGCTTTTTCAAATAAATTAAAATATACAGAGATAAAGCGCATTAAAGTGAGGGGGTCGTGACGTCACTAACCGCTAAAACCGCCATACAAACTGTCAGAATAGTGACATCACGCCAAATTTCAACTCAATACATCGCCCTTATTTTTTGTTTACGTAAAAAAAGAAAAAATACGTGTCCAATATTTTTTAATAATCTACAAGACGGACTAAAAAATAAAAATTAGTTAACATGCCTATTGTTACCTAGGATTACTTTTGCTATGGACATGTAGCTTTCACGCCTAGACGGCTCAACCGATCATCATGAAACTTTGCATATACGTTATCAGGGATACAGAAAAGGACATAGGGTACTTTTAATCCCGGAATTCCCACGGGAACTCCGAAATCACAGAGGGTGAAACCGCGGGGCACAGCTAGTTATTTTAATTGTTTTATCTTATTATTGTTATGGAAATTAACTAAAAAACGAGTTGAAACACGACTATTCATCCTCCGGCTCTATCTTTGACCTCGCCATCATGTTATGTGATGGAAAGTACTTACTTATTGGCAACAACAAAAATTAGTCCACAACCTTTTTCTCAGGCAAAGATATTTCTGCGGGAATCCTTCCACGCGGGCGAAACCGCGGGGCGCAGCTAGTACATTATTAACAATTCAAAAGGTTACGTTAAATCGAAAGAATTAAACTAATTATTCGGTAACTATAATAGCTGTTACCCGCGGTTTCCCCGCGTTTATTTCGGAGATCCCTCGGGAATTCTGGGATAAAAGTACCAGCTATATCTTTTTCTATACCCCTGACAACTTATCTATACTAATATTATAAAGAGCAAAAGTTTGTGAGTTTGTGACGTCTCTGGATGTACTGGATCTCTGGATCTACTGAACCGATTTTGAAACTTCTTTCACTTTTAGAAAGCTACAGTGATCCTGAGTGTCATAGGGTACTTTTTATTCCGAAATTACCGCGGGTGAAACCGCGGGGCACAGCTAGTCGTATATAAAATTTAATATAGTTTTACCAGCGTTAATTTCGAAATTCCCGCGGGAATTCCGGGATAAAAAGTACCCTATGTCCTTTTCTGTTTCCCTGACAATAGGTACCTATCCAAAATTTTGTGATGATCGGTTGAGTCGTTAAGGCGTGAAAGCGTAACAGACAGACAAATAGACAGACGGACAGAGTTACTTTCGCATTTATAATATTAGTAGAGATTCAGTGGTAAGTTATAAAGAAGTTTATGTTTGCCGATTCCCTTTGACTCCACAATCTGGGCGCGACCATATGAATATTGTACGAGTCCGGTCCGGTCGATATGATATTATCAAGTTTCTGTGGAATTGACGTTATTATTAACTTTATAGATGGGCATTCACTACAAACGCTTTAGCTGAGTTGATATTCTATAATAATCATTAAAACCAGTGAGATGTTTTAATTAAAAATTTTTGAAATTAAGTTAAATTTTGCTTATATATTCACACTTTCACATTTATAATATTAGTAGGATATAAAAAATAAACACTAAAACTCCTTATTCTTGTGGGTTCTCTGAAATTCACGCGGGTAACAGCCAGTGGTATTCATAAATGCGAATACTAAATAATTCTTCTTGCCTTATTTTCTTCTTGATGCCACACTAATCCTACTAATAGTATTATCAATGCGAAAGTGAGTTTGTTTGTTTGTATGTTACTCTTTCACGCCGTAAAAAATATACCTATAGATTTATAAATAATTAATAATTCTGCGGTCTGTAAATCATGCAACGCGCGCTTATTCGGTGATTTCGAAAACGTACGTTACAAAAGGTCATAGATAAGCAATAGTGTGTTAACCCACACTGGAGAAATTTTGAGTAAATCGTGTTTTAAAATTATAGCGCCATTTTCTGTCAACATTTAGTAACATACTTAAACAATGTAATAAGGTAAACACATAATTAAAAAACATTCCGTAACCGCCGCACTCAGAGTCGAGTTTAATGGTTACTTAGTTAAGTACAGATTTTGAAAACAAAACTGCTGCAATCAGACAAGTTTAATAAATTAATGTTAATTGGCATTTAACTAATTAAGATACATCTCATTAAATGCCAACTAACATTAATTTACTGAACGTCTCAGATTGCGGCAGTTTTGTTTTAAAAATCTATACTTAACTAAGTAATCATTAAAGTCGACTGAGTGCGGCCGTAACTCTCAATAAATCGTTCTGAATAGGTAACTTAATTTTGTGGGTTAACATGTTATTGCTTATCTGCGTCCAAAAGACGAAAATATGTATATAAAGTTTTTAAGTACTAATGACGCGACACCAGCGTTATTCCGTACGCAATAAGCAACACGATCTCTATGTTAATTGTTATCGGGTATCAAAATTAAAAAGTAATGACTATCGAGTAACGTAACGATTAACGAAACATGTCTATCATCACCTCTCTAGAATGTTCACCTACATGCAAAAAACCATGTAGGGAGCATTCTTTCAAAAATTTTCATTTTTGACAATTATTGCGTAAAGTAAATAAAGTACTACGATAATACGATATCGCACATTTGCGTAATACACTTTAGTGGGGATAAAGTCGATAGCTTGGTTTTTATTTGATCCACGCCACCTACATTTGTGTCAATGAAACTTTGTGGTTACAGAGAAAATAATATCTTGCTCGAGAGGCAGCGCGGCAGGCGCGCCACGGTTGCAAAGGAAGCTAGGGCAAATGCTATAACTTTCTCTAAACTTTCTTTGCTCGCCTTTCAAGTAGACGCCGATAAGCAATAACATATTAACCCACAACTTCAGCATCTTCTTAATTCAGCATCTCAACTTATTTTTCTTAGAGATATTTCCCACCATCCTGACTTCTGCCAGCTTTAATATAATATAATTGACGACAGAAACGATAATACATATAATTTATGACAGTTTTTTTTACAATTGAAAATTATTAAAAAAAAAAAAATATTTAGTGGCGAGTTCAGGTAGCTCTGATTTTTTTTTATAAATAATTTTGAAATTGTAAAAAAAAAACTGTCATAAATTATATTAATATAGTTTCTGTCATCAATTATATGAATAATTAATAGAAATAGCACTATTCGTATAAACCTCTGTGGTTTCTTGTGCTATTTTATGTCAACCATAAATTATATTTTATTGTAAATATTAATATAAAAAAAAATAGATTTCATAGATAGTGAAATTAAAGCTGGCAGAAGTTAGATTACGTCTTGGTATCAACGACTATGAATTCATTTACCTAAATTGCCACCAGCTCCCTAGCTGCCATATATATCAACCCATAAGGCCATAATAAACTGTTCCAATAAAATAATGTATGGCAAACCTGACTGACTCATCTATCAATGCACAGCCGAAACTACTGAACTGAACGGATTTCGCTGTTTGGCATATTGATAGTTGTAATGACGTAGGCATCCGCTAAGAAAGGATTTTTAAAATTCGAATTCCTGCGGGATCTCCGAAAGTAACGCAGGTGAAACCGGTGGGGAACTTGCCATATGTGACATCTCCCGGTTCCGTTCTAAAATAGCGCGATGGTTCCAATGGGCATGTTGACTAATTTTTTTTTAGTCCGTCTTGTAGATTATAAAAAAATATTGGACACGTATTTTTTATTTTTTTACGTAATCAAAAAATAACGGCGATACATTGAGTTGAAATTTCGCGTGACGTCACTATTCGGACAGTTTGTATGGCGGTTTTATCGGTTAGTGACGTCACGACCCCCTCACCCTAAACTTTAATGCGCTTTATCTCTGTATATTTTAATTTATTTGAAAAAGCAAAAAAATAAGTGTCTATTGTTTTTTTATTTTGTAACTGACGGACTAATTAGAATTTTGATTTTCAATAGTAGTCAACATCCCTATTGTTATCGGGTATCAAAATGAAATAGTAATGACTACCGAGTAACGTAACGATTAACGAATCATGTCTATCACCTCTCTAGAATGTTCACCTACATGCAAAAAACCATGTAGGGAGCATTCTTTCAAAAATTTTCATTTTTGACAATTTTTATACGATATAATTGTAAACGCACATTTGCGTAATACACTTTAGTGGGGATAAAGTCGATAGCTTGGTTTTTATTTGATCCACGCCACCTACATTTGTGTCAATGAAACTTTGTGGTTACAGAGAAAATAATATCTTGCTAGAGAGGCAGCGCGGCAGGCGCGCCACGGTTTGCAAAGGAAGCTAGGGCAAATGCTATAACTTTCTCTAAACTTTCTTTGCTCGCTTTTCAAGTAGACGCCGATAAGCAATAACATATTAACCCACAACTTCAGCATCTTCTTAATTCAGCATCTCAGCTTATTTTTCTTAGAGTTATTTTTATAAAAACTCCCACCATCCTGACTTCTGCCAGCTTTAGTATAATATAATTGACGACAGAAACGATAGTACATATAATTTATGACAGTTTTTTTTACAATTAAAAATTATTAAAGAAAAAATCTTTTTCTAGTTAATATAAGTACTTATATTAAACTAGAAAAAAGTGGCGAGCTCAGGTAGCTCTGATTTTTTTTTATAATAATTTTGAAATTGTAAAAAAAAAACTGTCATAAATTATATTAATATAGTTTCTGTCATAAATTATATTAATATAATTATTATTTATATTTTTATTTAGAATTTATATAATTTATAATTAGTATTTTTCTTTCTTTCGAGAAGGTAAATATCATAATAAAAGTCGTTATCGAGGCAGTCGTAATTGTGACAGCAATGTCACAGTATAAACAGTGAAAGGCCGTCAACGAAATCGTGGAATGATCTCTGGCAACGGCAATTATGTGATCAACGCATTTAATCCGCAGCTGTTCGCACTTCCATGTTGTTTCGGCCATAACGCCCGGCGACAAACCGACCAAAGACGCGGTGCAGACTTGCGAATTTTCTGACGCAAAAAAAAGAAAAAATCAAATTTTTGATTGAAGTGTAGCAAGGCGAAGTCCGCAGGCAATAGGGATGTTGACGACTTCTGAAAATCAAAATTTTAATTAGTCCGTCCGTATTTTTTTTAAATAAATGAAAACACATAGAGATAAAGCGCATTAAAGTTTAGGGTGGGGGGCTCGTGACGTCAGTAACCGCTACAAGCTGCCATACAAACTGTACCTGGTAGTGACGTCACGTGAAATTTCAACTAAATGTATCGCCGTTATTTTTTGATTATGTAAAAAAAAAAATACGTGTCCAATATTTTTTATTAATCTACAAGACGGACTAAAAAAAAATGTCAAATGCTCATTCAATAGGTTGATTAATAAAGTTTCGAATATATATATATATATATCCATTTCTTACATGGATCAACGCACAGCCTAAACCGCTGGTCGTAGACACCTGAAACTTGGAGGGTGTGTACTGTGTTCTTTGTATGACATAGGCATCCAATAAGAAAGGATTTTTGAAAATTCAAGGATAAGAAGGGGTTTCGAAGTTTGTATGGAACAATTCCGCGGGAACTTCGAAATTATCGCGGGTGAAACCGCGCGGGACAGCTAGTACATATTTATAGACTAGCTGTAAAATTGGAGTTCCCGCGGGAATTCCGGGATAAAAAGTACCCTATGTATTAATCTGATGTATAAGCTATATTATTGTACAGTTTCATTTAAATCCGTCCAGTAGTTTTTGCGTGAAAGAGTAACAAACATCCATCCATCCATCCATCGATCCATCCATCCATCCATCCATACATACTTACAAACTTTCGCGTTTATAATATTATGCTACTGCTCCACCTGCGTGTTAACGCGTAAATTAGTGCGCCAATTTAGGCATCACGTAGATGTGGCCAACATTTTAACGGGTTAACTTCCTAACATTACCATCAACGTTAACGTTATGCTACTGCTCCACCTGCGTTAACGTTAACGTTGATGTTAATGTCTAACGTGGTAATGTTAGTAAGTTAACGCGTTAAAATGTTGGCCACATCTAAATTAGCGCACTAATTTACGCGTTAACACGCAGGTGGAGCAGTAGCGTTGGACATTAACATCAACGTTAACGTTAACGCCTCCGGGCGGCAGAGTAGGGGTAACTCTGCCGCCAGTCGGAATGAGGACCTCGGGCGGAAGTGGCGCGTTAGGTGTTCCGGCGCGCCACTAAATTAATTTATTATAGCAGTTGTAGGAGGAGGGGACCCACAAAACTAACGGGTCCCCGAGAAGGAGCCCGCTACGTGCGGGCTAGCGCCGTCGGGGCCGCGGAGCATGCAATTAGCGATTCCCGCGGCCCTGACTCGTGGCGCTGAGGAGGAACACCCCAGGGTTTTTAGTGGGTAGTATTCCCGCCCTTCCCAGGGCGGGTCGCCCTTATCAGGGCGGAGTCCCACATAACCATCACCCCCGCCCCGGGGGCGGTGGTATGCATAAAGCATTTTCCCTGGGTCAAAAAAAAAAAAAAAAAGGTGGAGCAGTAGCATAGTAGGAAGATGGCCGCCGCCGCGGCCCCTTAGCGCGTTTATTTAGTCGCAAGTCTGTCTCGGCCGCAAACTATAAATAAAATTCGCACGCCAGTGTAATTGTCGGCTCGTAACGGCGAGCTTTGAAGTCGGCGCATAAACATGGGAGCGTTGACGATATAAAATTTGATGAGGACTTTATGTCTTAATGTTGAAACGTAATCCTACTAATATTATAAACGCGAAAGTTTGTAAGTATGTATGGATGGATGGATGGATGTTTGTTACTCTTTCACGCAAAAACTACTGGATGGATTTAAATGAAACTTTACAATAATATAGCTTATACATCAGATTAACACATAGGGTACTTTTTATCCCGGAATTCTGCATCAAAATCAGTTCAGCCAAACGCGAGATAATCGTGCACAAACATACAATCATACTTACAGGTCGTATTGAGTTGTTGAAATACGTTTACTAATGAAGACGGTTAATTAATAAAATAAATCAATTACTTTTATTCAGAGGCCTATAAGTTGCTTAGTAACAGAATTTCTATGATTGGTCCAGTACTTCCAGACATACCTTAAACAGCCAAACTCACAAATTTTACCTCTTTTTGATATTACTGGCTTAGCGCTTGAAATTTCGTAGATAGGTTACTTCCAAACTAATGTTAATTTTTTTGAGATAATTTATTTATTTAATATTTTGTTATTGTTTATTTTTTTAAAAAGGGTGTATCAGGTTTTTGGTTAATTCTTTAACACGATAAATACCTATAGTATTTAATAAAAAATCATTAGAAATCATATTCCAGTGCAATTTAACCATGCTCTCTTCCAGCGGACTAAGCAGACATAATCGAATGGAAGTTCTAAAATGATTTATGTAAATTTCAAAGTCGGCCACGCAATGGCGGAAATATAAAACTAAAGATGGTACATAAATAACGAACAGGGGCGTGACAGAGCGGCGACGGGCGTGGTCAGTGAGTTCTGTCTTAATAAGTTTAGTACAGTTCTTGAGAAAAATGTCATAAATACCTATAGAAATACTAGCTGTTTCCCGCGGTTTTATTTCGGAGTTCCCGCGGGAATACCCGGAAATAAAGTGTCTTATGTTCTTTTTTGTACCCCAGGCATCGTGTATGCAAAATTTCATGATGAACAAACTCAAATTCGCATTTATAATAATATTTTTAGGTAAGCTTTCTTCAATTTCCAAATAAATTATAAAAACAGACAAAAATGATAAACTCTTAATATAACGACACTTCTCGACGAACGACGATGCGACGGAATGACTTGCACACAGCGACTACTTCCGTAGTTCCGTCTCACGCGCCGACCGCTGTCATGGCGCTGCCCGTAGTGTTGCCGCTCTCCAAGCCGAGTCTCCCAACACGGCCTCTCCTGACACCCTGACGTCCTCGTCAGGATCAATCTGATAAGGTCTTATCAGACTCGTCTCGCACATCCAGTACATGTAACAGATCGGTTAACAAGGGTCTCCAGACTGCATCCAATTTCGTCATAGCGATGCAACAAAATTTAAACAACGTTCGCAGATACAACAAAAGTGACAAGGTTTTAGGTACACAGTTAGGTTAGTTTCAGTTATATTCATCAAAATTAATATTCGTCACACGAATTACCAACACCAAAATAAAACCAAGATCTACGTCTACATCCACAACCACATGCAAAATAATCAACACTGAGCCGCACTGTGAGAGTCTCTTCGTTGCACGGTCGCACACTCTCACAGTCGCACTCAGCGACTCTTCGGCCTAGGCCATTACCGAAAAGCTTTCACACGCTGGGTAGTGATCAGGTACCACAGCGACTCTTCGCATAACGAAAAGGTTTCAACCTTGGGCAGGGATCCGGTGCCCAGTAACACTTCGCTCAACGAAGAATTCCACAACCATCACCATCATCATCATCTTCATCCTCATCATCATCTCCATTCATCGCTTCCTCATCATCATCGTCATCACCGTCGAACGTTGCGACCCACTCGTAGGTCGGCTTCAAGATGACCTCGATGCTATACAGTCGAGATGCAAAACAGTGCAGTGACGGTGACACTTCGCCGACACAGACGCAACGGCGTGCTGTGACGCGATCTGTACAGCGACGATGAACGGTGGCGCGGTAATGTCGCCCACAAGACACAACACACAGCCTCAACTTGTACCAGCGCACTATAGCGTAGCGGTGCAGCAGCACGTCCGTGGCAGTACGGGCGTGTGCATACTGGAGTCCCACGTCGAACTCCTTTCAGACACTAATTCCAGCATTCGGTTCAGATATCCATCCTAAGAGTAAACTGCAAGTCGTAGAACTGACAATTGCATAACTTTAGTAAGCTAAAGTAATTTCACAAGTTCTTCGATCTTTCTTGAGCTCGGCCTAACCTGACCATTTCTCATAAAGTATTCAAGTATTTATTGTTTACTAAGTGTACATAGCACAACAGAGTCTTATACATTGTTACATTGAGCTTAAGACTTAGCTATCTTTTACAGGTGTTCCAAAAATATTAGGACGCACTAGTAATTAAATTACTAGGCATCTACATAACTACATTTCAGTTCAACTACAACATTACATTACTCAGATTAATGTTTTTAAATACATCAGATGAACATTAAGCTTAACACTCAGAAGAATAGAGGCTTAACATTAGATTTACATCTAGATATAGGATTCACGTTTCAGGTTACATAAAATTAACATTAAATTCACATCTAGATATCAGATTCACATTTCGGATTACATAAACTTAACATTAAATTCATCAGAAATTATTTCATCACAAGAGTCAAGCTCAGTCATAAAAATATTCTTTCAATGAATAAAAACATAAGTTGCTAATTATTATTAGGATGAGCCTATTGCTCATACCTACTCCTTTTTTCAATAAAGTGCTTAGGTATAAGAAATATAGGAGACACAAACTTGATAATTTCCATGCTACTGTGACGCCCAATGGGGTTCAAAAAAATTATTTATATTCGAAAAAGCATTTTAAAGATATATGTATAAAGTATTATAATTTAAAACACTATAAAATTAAGTTGAAATGTATTTAAAAGCTATTAAAAAGCATTGCGAGTTAATACACTCATAAGCTAAACTGTGTATGGATATTGATGTGTAATTTATAAACTAAAATCAATAAAATGATTATTCACATGAAATAAAATATTTATAATACGGTATATTTACCGTGTGCTTGGTTTTAGATGTAACAGTGATATCGACTTGTACCCCCCAACCCCCCGCATACCCCTCTCAAATAGGGCGTAAGCGCACCGCCAGTATCCACGCGGGCGGCTGAGACGTGAAGTGGCATCGGCGGACGAGCGAGTCGGATCGGAAGGCAACGCGTCGCGTTTACAACGCGTCGCGTATACGACATTAAATGTTGTATAACGAGTTTGGTGGTGGCTCGAATATAGATTTGCATTATTATGCTTATCTAAATAATTAAATTGGAGACTCACATGAAGGCCTAGGTGAAATGTCCGTCGACCACTGATCACACAAAAGATGATGAAGTTGGGAGTTCGAACGAGCTTACGTACTTAGTGACTTTGTCGCTCTGTACGAAAGCCTTGTCAACGCGCTTGGCATCCGATAGGATATCTTGTGCGAAGACAAATATTATTATGAGGAAGGTTTTTGGTGTGCATGGATTGTAATTTTATTGTTATTAAATTACAATTCATCACATCTTATCGGCTCGATGCAAACGTGTATTTTCAATTTATTGGAATTTACAACGACGATGAACTCTAATCCTGAGCGGTTAGACGTCGCGCGTCGCGAGCGTAAGATAACGTAGAGAGGTAAAAATCCGCGCCTTGAGTTGTCTTCGCTGTGACGGGTTTCGTTGTGCACGTATTGTATCTTGTCTATTGAATAACTACGCCTTCCGTGTTATTCAAAAACTATCATCGACTATGCGGCTGACTGGAGACGCGGGATCGCTTCCTACACCAAGGGAGTGTTGAACGCTCTTCTTTCAAGATAACATTACTTTCTTTTTTTTACAAACATAATAATTATAGTCAATGCGCTTTGTGACTTTGTTACGTTGTGCAGAGACTATGGGATCGGCTGTGGACGACCTAGTCGTTAACGCTTGACCTCGGTAAACCGTTGTGTTTTTCAACACGACTTGTTTATCAAAACGAATGAGTGCCAAGTGGGTGTTGTACGAGGACGAGTTGTGATCCAATCAATTGGGCTTCGGCCTTAGCTACGTGTAGCTACTATAACACAAATTGACCGACTGAAGTTATGATGTCCGGCGAGACTGGTCTCATACACTTATATTTGAATTATTGGGATGGTGTTGAGGTCGCGGTACTATCCGCATTATGGCCTCGGTCTTCGGGCTGACACGTACCCAGGGGTCTCGGCACCGCCGAATTATGACCTCCAACGATTGCTGCTGATACGGGACGTACAGTCTCATATAGCTGATTCATCCTCTAACGGATGTCGGTTATGCATATTTGGAGAACTCTCTACCTTGTGCAACACAGGTGGGGGGGGGGTGGTAACTGCTTATGAGCAGGTGGATGACCATCACCGTGGGTAGCGCAGGACGGGGCTACGCCACCTCTCGCTATATAATAAACTTGTTATGTAGTGAGAGCCAATGTAAATATTCCTATTGGAATATCAAGTTGAATATAATTAAACATCGTATGGGAGGTGTTCTATGAGCATCATATTCCTATCTTAGTATCCCGAACACTACTAACGTCGATAGACGGGAGTTAGTGGCTATGTGAACCACCATAACACGGTTATCAATCTTTGGAGTCTCTCTGCTTCCGGGCTAACAACACTATTAACGCACAGACGTTAAATAAATGTAAAGTGTAGTCTAGCACATAAAAAAGAACCGTTCGTGTAGAACGAGTTCATGTAAAGAATATGATGACCGTTCATGTATAGAACGAGTGTCACCCAACTCAAACGCAGTTGGGTGTACTAAATATAAATATTTCCTATAGAAATATCATGCTCACGCCAATCACGATTATTAAAGTATAGCGTCAAAATAATTAATGATTGTTTTTTTCAAACTAAAACCTAAACCTAGCCTCAACCCATAAAAATGTAGATAGGATGAAGACGGAATCGAATCTCAACCTAAAAGAACTAAAGTTATTATAAACACAACGTAGAACAGGGTCCTTTTACTAGACGAAATTGGCCAAAATTAAAAAGCACAACATCTTTGATGTTGTTCATAAATTGATGGAGGAGGGTGAAAGTTACACTACCTTCATATATTTAACATGGATGTTCCCATACCATTGAAAGCAACATTCGTGTGTACGCAGCTTTATAAATCTGTGGTGAAATTTATTTAAAAGAAAATATCACACAACAACAAAATACAGGTAGGTACATACAGACAGACAATATGTCTACTATGGGCACAAATATTCATTACATGTTTATTTGAAATACAGTTGTTAAGATGTAATTTATCCATTCAATATTTTGTTTTCATCTTTTTTTTTTTTACTTTGGTAGCTTACTCTTTGGAGTTACATAAGTGATACTCTTCCTTCGGGTAACTTACAATGCAACATAAGTATTTAGTTACCTTAACCAATTCATTCAAAGTGTAATGTGAAATCAATGGAATTTTGCATCGGCAGTCAATACCGATTGACCGATGTGATTGTAGGTATCTAGTAAGTAATGGATACGTCTTACTCAATATTCGGCGATCATTAGCTCTTAAGAGCATAATATCCAGCACCTCGAACGCAGTATTGTCACCGTGGGACATGGTGACCTGCCCTGAGTCAGCTCCCAGGCAACTCCATCGCAGTGGCGCCAGACTGTCGCGCGCCAAGCAACGCGCTGCGAGGCGCTCCGCTAGCCCCGACACGGAGCAACGGCAACGTTGTCGCAATTCAGTGACGCGGCGGCGCCTGCACTCGTGGCGCACACACTCAATCTTTGCATCAAGGTTTAAACTCCTGGAGAAACACATTTAAACGACAGAAAGGGATCGAGAAAGTAGCTTAGTACCTACTTATTTACACAGCCACAGAAAACGAATGACAACAATAGGTATTGCTGCGATTACATCGTACAAGACGTTCGATCGCGCGAACTTCGTTGACGTTGTCGCAATCTTTTAACTCGACAAAGGTACTTCAAAACGTAATAAGAATCACACAATCACACAGAAAATAGACACGAAGAACTATTTTTAAATGATTTTAATCACACTTGAAACTTACCAACAAAAATGACAAACCATAAGTAACGGGTAGTTACACAAATATTAAATTGTCATGTCAGAATGCCAATACTTGTGGTCCGTGAGACAATCCCAATTCTGATTTTAGGTAAGCTTTCTTCAATTTCCAAATAAATTATAAAAACAGACAAAAATGATAAACTCTTAATATAACGACACTTCTCGACGAACGACGATGCGACGGAATGACTTGCACACAGCGACTACTTCCGTAGTTCCGTCTCACGCGCCGACCGCTGTCATGGCGCTGCCCGTAGTGTTGCCGCTCTCCAAGCCGAGTCTCCCAACAATATAATAAATACTATTTGATCCCCGCAGTTTCACCCGCGGCAATCTCAGAGTTCCCGTAGGAATCCCAGGATAAAAAGTATCCTATGTCCTTCTCTGTACTCCTGAAAATGTGTATACAATATTTCGCGGTGATCGGTTCAGCCGTTAAGGCGTGAAAGCGTAACAAACAAACAAACTCACTTTCGCATTTATAATAGTAAAGATAAGGATATTGGTTTCGTGCAGCTTACGTCCATGGCTTCGCTCGCGAATGTAGATCTTGTCATATTCTATGTCATATTCTATGTCATATTCTGTACCACTGATAACGTATCCGCCAAATTCCATGATGATCGGTTGAGTAGTTAAGGAGTGGAAGCGTTACAACCGAACAAACAAATTCGCATTTGCATTTATAATATTAAGTTGATTTTCATGAGTTTTTCGTGAGATTTTCACTAGGATCATTAATTAAGCTCAAGATTTCTCAAATTATAATAGTTCAATCGTTGTTTATGCGGTGTAACAACAGATGGCGCTAGGAGTTGTTCAAAATTGAAGAAAGTGGCGTTTCAACTCGACAGTAGGTAGGTAAGTACCTACGTAATTGCTTCGGTCATTACTATGTAGATAGTGCATTGTTAATTTTTAGGGTAATTTATGCAACGTCCTGTTGATATCTTGTCGAAAGTCGTAAGTAATACCCGATTGGTATGTTCACATACTTTAAGTACCATTTAATTTGTCTAGGCGCTGGTAGGAATTCTTTTGGTATTTTTTTTATTTATTTTAAAGGACTTTCGTACAAAGTACATATAGCTAGAGAATCAATTGTTTTAATCTTTATTCATCCGCACGCTGTCTTTTATCTACACACACAATACATAATATTGTATAAAGAGAAAAGATGATATATTTTTTGTTGATTTGTTTTTTGTAATGGATAAACTCAAAAACTAGGTAGATACCTTCTGAACCGATTCTAAACATTCTTTCACTGATTGCAAGCTACAGTATTCGTGAGTGAAATTACATACTTAGTCACTTTTACTTCGAGATTCCCGCGGGAATACCGAAATACATGCAGATGAAACCGTGGGGGGAACAACTATTTTGTTACAAAGTCTACTTTTAATTGTTGTTATTATCGACAGATGAAAAACACGGAGCTGAGTGCTGACCCCTTCGGTTCTCATCAAAATATCTCGTGGTCCTTTTGAGTAATGAATGCCAGGCAAAGCTCGCGCTAAAATTTATTGATTTTTTAAATTGTTTTTAATATGAATCGCTACTTTCCTCTCTTAACCGACCAGTAATTAAGATATTTTATAAACCTTTTTTTAAAGATAAACATATCATAAACATAACATATTTTTAAAATTATATTTAAAAAAAAAATTTTGTCTACTGGTAGTAAGTAAATTAAAAACTAACCATAACTTTACCTATATTTTTGGACTTCAAACTTTAACGCACATATTTGGACATAGATAAGCAATAGTGTGCTAACCCACACTGGAGAAATTTTGAGTAAATCGTGTTTTGAAAGTAGGAGCGCCACTTTGTGGCAACATTTTTTATGTTCAATATTTAGTTACATATTTAAGCAATGTAATAAGGTAAACACACAATTAAAAAACGTTCCCTAACTCTTAATAAACTGTTCTGAATCAATAACTTAATTTTGTGGGTTAACATGTTATTGCTTATCTGTGTCCATTTATAAAACTCTCCTGCGTTAATCCACAGCTTGACACTGGCGAAACTGTTGTGATAGTCACCATAGAAATAAATGGCATATTTTACAAAAAAAAAAAGAAAAAACAAATCACGACACAACTTAATGTTCATGTCATTTGACATTTACCTACTTATTTCATATTAGAATACTCGGACTGAATATTATACCTACTCTTCAATACGTCCCTCGTTTTATCTTCCTCTTTGTATAGACTGTATTTATAGGCAGTAAAGTTCATGCCTTTGAAATAGATCCCCATCGATCAATGAATAGGTATTTGCTAGTTGCTATTTTAATAAAAACGCTTGCGATACTTTTAAAAACCGTCGGCTCACTACACCAACACGATTTTGCTTTTAAGTTTCAAAGTTGGATGGCGGATTTTTACCGGTTTTGCCGTTTTTAAACTTTTCTCCTTTTCAAATTATAAAATGCTCGGGACAGCGAGTGGCTCACCTCTAATTTTGTAATCATGATACAACCGCAATTTGAACGACTTGCTTGCCTGATTGAGGTCAACTCATTATTTTGTCAAAACTAAGCTATGTGAGGAGATCCCGAGGGTGAAAGAATATTTGAAATCGTTCCAGTGGTTTTTGAGTTAAATCGTAACAAAGGAAGGAAGTCCGATAAAATTAGTCCAAGTTACTCTTCATAACATCAGCTAACTGCCTGTGAAAGTCCCGTCAAAATCGGTTTAACCGTTTCAGAGATTAGTTGGAACAAACAGAAAGATAGATGTTTTTTTCATTTTAAAACGTAAATCAAATTGTAATCAATCAGCTAGTTATATTTCACTTATAGGAAGCTACAGTGATCCTGAGTCTCATAGAGTACATTTATTTCGGAATCCCCTCGGGAACTCCGAATTTCTCCGTAACAGCTAACTCTGGATCTACTGAACCGATTTGAAAAATTCTTTCACTTATAAGAAGCTACAATGATCTTGAGTGACGGAAGTACTTTTTATCCCAGAATTCCCGCGGGAACTCCGGAGATTGTGAGTTTGCGAGGTTTTAGGGGGTGATCGTTGGATCTACTGAACCCATTATGAAAATTATTTCACCTATAAAAAGCTACAGTGATTCTGAGGGACATAGAGTACTTTTTATCACGACATTCCCGCGGGCACTCCGAACTTGCCGCGGGTGAAACCGCGGGGTCAGCTTTGTATAATCACCAACTTTGTTTTTGTTCCAATAATTTTAAAGAAATATAATAACGATCGTTTAACAAACAACAAAAATATTGGTCCGTCATTCAGTTGTTACGAAGATTGCCGTCTTCCTTTTATAGGTCTCTAAAATATAGAGCTGCTAGAGCTGTGACAAAATGTTTTAGAATAATCGATAAAATTTATATTTCCTAGACATTATTTTTTGTAGAGTCGAGGTTATTTCATCTTGTTGAATTAGAACTTTAACGTACCTACGGTTAAGGAATCGCTATATATAATGCATTTATTTATTATGGAAATATTATGCATATACATATCAATAACATACGTATACTTAATTATTTTTAATGTTGGTAAAATAAGTCTCCAATAAGCATTAAGTTTTTGGGAAGACATAACTACCTATAGGTAACTTATAAATTCAATGGGACAAAAGGAAGCACTTTTAATACTCAACGGTCCAACTTTGTTGTAATTTTAGAACTATCAGTACTGCTCAACATTGTTTCTGATTTAATTTTTTATTCAGTTCAAATAAAAAAGTTGCAAGTAACTGAGTAACATTTTATGAGAGAGCATAATTGCTGAGTCGGTGTTCGGTTTGGCATCACAGCAATTACTATGCGATTCTTTCTTTTTTAATAATTAAACTTTCCACATTTTATTTTTAAGTAATAAAGATGTATAAGAAGTATACGTACCTATATGTTTTATCATCAGTGTTTGAAAATATCGATAGGTATAATTTGAAACACTTGTCCCCTCACTATTAGACCACCATTAGCTGCGTGATATCACTGTCGGCGGACATCAATCATAATCAGCCATTTTGTTGGACGCTCTTGTACAGCCGGAAAATGTAAGTGTAATGGAAACTGCCCCGATTGTTACCTATCCCGGACGGCCGGACGAGCGGACGCCGCGTCCGGGGTTTGGAATCCGGAGTCCGGGGTCCGCGATAAGCTATTGTCGCGGATAGCGGTAACGCATTGCAATATCGGTGTATATCTTTACATAGTATTATCTTTATGGTTGTTTTTACTTAGTCACTGTGTTTAAAATTCACAGTTTTGGGAATATTGTAGTAAATATACTTGGGCCTTGGGGTGGAAGAAATAAGTTCTGGCCAAGTTAGAGCATTTGCTCTAACTTCCTTTGCAACGGTATCGCGCCTGCCCCGCCTACGTGTCCTCTCTACTTAATTTATTTGCTCTGTGGTTACTACCTATAAAGAAAGTTATGTTTTTTAAGTGCTTTTTATTTTTACTAACTAACCGCCGCACTCAGAGTCGACTTTAATGATTACTTAGTTAAGTATAGATTTTCAAAACAAAACTGCCGCAATCAGACAAGTTTAATAAATTAATGTTAATTGGCATTTAACAAATTAAGTTACATCTCATTAAATGCCAATTAACATTAATTTACTGAAAGTCTCTGATTGCGGCAGTTTTGTTTTAAAAATCTATACTTCACTAAGTAATCATTAAAGTCGACTCTGAGTGCAGCCGTTAGACTTAACTATTATGTGTACTTACCTACCTTGAAGATTCAATAAAAAAAATATTATATATATTAAGTAGTTAATATCCAACTATCCGGAAATTGAAGCTTTTTTTTTAAATAAAATATAAGGTACCAAGTACCCACAAACATTACAAGTTTTTTTCCACCTATTGCATTTATACATCAACTTTACTGCGAAAATGTGCGAGTTACTCAGACGGTTTGAAATGTTATAAAACAAGTATTTACAATGTTTCAACGCTCATGTAGGTACGTATGTACATCCGTGAATTCACACAGTAGTGGTTTGTGATCATAAAACATTGGTTTACACGTCTCGTCTTGCGCGGAGCGTGTGGTCACCATATTTCGAGATTTTTAACCGGAAAAATGCATTTTTTTTTGTCTACTGGAAAATAGGTAAAAAATTAAAACGCTTAATATTCCTCGGGATCTTTGTTCTACTGAAAAATATAAGGTGTGCTGTGGATTACAAAAACTGTTTTAAATTCACTGTACAGTGTACCTATCGTTAAAATAATTTCCTAATGCCTTCCAAACACATAAACTTCTAAGTCTAACAGCCGCACTCAGAGTCGATTTTAATGATTACTTAGTTAAGTATAGATTTTTAAAACAAAACTGCCGCAATCAGAGACGTTCAGTAAATTAATGTTAATTGGCATTAAACTAATTAAGTTACATCTCATTAAATGCCAATTAACATTAATTTACTGAACGTCTCTGATTGCGGCAGTTTTGTTTTAAAAATCTATACTTAACTAAGTAATCATTAAAGTCGACTCTGAGTGCGGCGGTAAGATCTCTACATTGTCCTTTAAAGGACAATGTATACACTTTTACAACAAACTCCCAAATGAAGTAATTAATTTGTCAATTAATAAATTCAAGACACTTATTAAACACAGATTACGCGATAAAGCATAGTAGACTATTTTATTTTATTTTCTTTATTTCAACATTTACATTAACATTAACATTAACATTAACATTAACATTAACATTAACATTAACATTAACATTAACATTAACATTAACATTAACATTAACATTAACATTAACATTAACATTAACATTAACATTAACATTAACATTAACATTAACATTAACATTAACATTAACATTAACATTAACATTAACATTAACATTAACATTAACATTAACATTATTATTTACTATTTAAATGATACAGACGTTTGGGAATGAATTGCTCTATCCAATTACTATTTTTTGTTCTCCTAGTTTATAAGTATGATCATTAAAAGACAGCGCTGCTGAGTTTCTTGTTAGTTCTTCTCAGCAGAGGACGTATTCCGAACTGACGGTAATTTATAGTTCTAAGAACCTGCTGACGATTACAAGTGATTGTAACCAATCCTAAGTAATAAATAGCTTTTGAATTTTGAATTTGAATTTCCCTCTGTTATACTGTAGTGTATATTTTAATTTTTTTTAATGGTAATTTTTATTTTTATGTTATTTTAGTTAGGTATAGTCGTACCTATACGTTGCCTGGAAGAAATCGCTTTTAAACAATAACGTCGCCCTTTGTTGCCTGTTGTAATTACCTCATCGTGTATTTCATTTTCTGATTCTGGTAATAATAAAGAATATTTGATTAGATTTGTTTTGTAGAATTTATACTGGTTGTAAGTTTAAAGAATAAATTGTGGTCACCCCAAAAGGAATTTTGTTTAAACATTAAAGTGAGAAAACATTTATTTTTCTCAGCGTAGCAACTGGCAAGACCAAGACTAAACCGATTGTTCTTTCGCTTGTCGCCCGCCACGCATGCGTCATCTTACACATTTTATTTATTATTATTTGAAATACAAACATACTCTTTCTTTTCAACTTATATATTGACATTACGAATTGAACCTTAACCCTAAAAATATAGAGTATGTTTCATATTTTTTAACTTGATATTGTAGAGTTGCCGCTATAAAATAACGAATCTATTGTTTTTCGAAAATGGAACAGCAGAATGTGTCAGATGACGTCTTTGGCGGCAGAAACACACTATTGATCAAATTTTTATATGTATAGGTAGGTATAAATTATTTTATCATTTGTTTGAAACTACTGTTTTCAACTTTTATCTAAAAAAATTTCTAGCAAAAAAAATTAAACGTACTTACATAAAATGGAGAGCAGTAAAGTTTAAAAATCACCGAATGAAGTATATTACTAGTCGATCCCCTCGGTTTCATTCGCATTAATTTCAGAGTTTCCGAGGGAATTCCGGGATAAAAGTAGGTACTCTATGTCACTCAGGAACACTGCAACTTATCAATGATTTTTTTAAACCATTAAATATTTTTTGACTTTATCCATTGCAATCAAACATAAAATATGATACCGAATTTCTTTTCTTATAACTATATTATATTCTCTATAATATTAGTAAAGATATATATATATACTTATGTATAGATAAAAATATATAAAAATTGGTTTACTTTATACAAACGAATTGAAAACCTCTTTTTGTAGTTGAAGTCATCTTGCTACGAATTTCAACAGACATTACAGGTAAACCCGTTAAAATAATATTATTATTTCTAAAGCCCCATAGAGTAGGCAAACCTCAGTAAAATAATCATAAAAATTGGTCACATAACCTCTAAAAAATCGTGAACACATAATTTTATTACACAATATAGTAGTGATTCTGCCTTTTGGGTTAGTTTTAAAAAGGTATGTCGGCAATTTTATAGAAAACTTCAATATTGCATTTCATGTATCATAAAAGAAATGCATAAAAAAAAGAACTACAATGATGCAAATAAGCAGCACATAAATAAAACTTTACAAAATAACAGAATTATTTTGGCATAATTAAGTCATAAACCCTTCTTTGCCTGTCCCGTATTGTAGATAAAAAAAGGACTTTCTATAACGGGTTAAAAGAAAGGTAGAAAGTAATACATTACTGAACAATAAAAACTATTGTAAAGTTGTTTTTAGAATTTATGCTTTGTTGATTCAAGATTCGTCAATTTTTTTTTTATTGATATTTACGTCTCTATTTCGGTACTGTCAGAAGGCGTTAGGATTCAATTTTGCATGAATATTTGCTGTCGCAATCGTTTTTGAGCTGTTTCGTTTGTTTTGGGTTTTTTTTTGTTTTGTTAGCGTTTATGACGGTAACGGGTTGGCCTATTACGTAAACAAAGATTTTTGGAATTTGTTGGTTTTTTCTCTCGCAAACAAGATGATAGCGATGATTCCTATAAATGATTCATTATTTACAAATTCCTCAAGGTTCATTTCCTATAGTATTTTATGAATCTTACTAAGTATTATTTTATTTATTTATTGAGATAGATACATAGATAAACTCTTTATTGTAGGTAGGTACACCAAACTAACAAAAAAAAGTGTTTACAAATTTTCTTAAATTTTACTTAAAAGGTATAAAAAAGGCGGCCTTATCGCTTAAAGCGATCTCTCCCAGGCATCCTTTGAGTGGACAGATTTATGAGAAAGAGGAAATTACAATTAATTAATTATTTAAGTAATATACCTACCTACAATTTTTCCATTTAAGTTTTTTTTAAAGGTGTTAAAAAACCTTTGTAGGATAACTAAACGGGTCGGTACTGGCCCCCTAATATTCGTCCTCCGGAATAAAAGTTGTAGATTCGGCCCCTGTATAGGTCCCCAGTCAAGTTTTTAAAAAAATATATTTATTTTACTCATCCTCTGGACCAAAAATTATAGATTCGGCACCTTTTCAGGTGCCTATTGGTTCCCTGATAGAGAAATAGCCATAGTTTTTGCAATAAAAAGCGTTGTCATAGTACATTCGTGAACAGAATATTATTGTTGATAAAGATGTTGATATTTGGTTTATTGTTTGTGAATGTGATTGATGTGCACGATATTTGATTTGTTAATATCTTTATATAGGTAGGTACATAAGTTTAAAAAGTACAAAAACCGAATCGTTTGTTTCCTAGAAGACTGATTCTCAATAATAATTATTTTTAAACTAATTATCTGTGATATGAAATAAATATGATATTTACATAGTTATAATAAGTATTATTATATATTAATATTTTTACCTTTAGTGCGCGAATGTACCACAACCACAGAAGCCGAAAGACAACATCTGAATTAGTAGAATGAATAGGAAATAAGATTTTAATAGTAGTTTATGCAACTGTCATATAATGCTCGCTGCGCTCGTTTCATAAACTCACACTCGTGTTTTAATACCCGTGTTATATGCAGTTGCATACACTACTTTATCTTCACTAATGCAATTAATCAAACAACAAGAGTAAAAGCATTAAATTAAATTCACGCGTACGTGTATTGTCACAGTGATTTTGCCGCCATTAAAATCTAACCAATGAGAGCGCAGCTGCGCGCATCAATAAAACGCGACCAATCTGATTGGCCCTGCAATCAAGTTGGTCGCGTTTTATTGATGTTATAATGAGATTTTACGAAATCGATGTGGATATTATACCATCACGTGAAATTGCTTAAATTGAGTGTTTTGTTGTCTGCGCTATAACAGTAGTAATTATAAGTCAAGTATTGGAAACATAAGTAGAATGTTACAACATTAGTGTAGATAAAATAAAGTATAGATCAGGGGACCAATGGCAACCTCAAACATTTGAGGGGACGAGTGCGCACAGGGTGCGAATTTCAGGGGACCAGTGCGTCCGTTCCCATCTAAACACCGATATTCGTCATAAACCTACTTACTTAGGTACCTAGACAAAGTCGCGCGACAAAGTTTATTAGCGAACTTCCCGAAACTTCCGAACACAAGAATCTCAGAAACGAATTACTATCATTAGAGATGCATGATTCTCACGAATTGCCCGACATTTTGCGCGTTTTACAACGAAATCTTTCAATCACCGGACGCACCGCTATTGTTGTAAATTATTGTTTGTACAATATCTTTGGTGTTGTTGTGAACGAGTTAAGTCAAACTTTTTTCTCGGGTGTTGGTGGATGGTACAATGGTGGTACATGTCTAATTGTCTATGTCTAATGCATGCAATGTGCTGGTGGACTAATTTTTATTTTTTAGTCCGTCTTGTAGATTATTAAAAAATATTGGACACGTATTTTTTCTTTTTTTACGTAATCAAAAAATAACGGCGATATATTGAGTTGAAATTTCGCGTGACATCACTATTCTGACAGTTTGTATGGCGGTTTTAGCGGTTAGTGACGTCACGACCCCCTCACCCTAAACTTTAATGCGCTTTATCTCTGTATATTTTAATTTATTTAAAAAAGCAAAAAATTCGTGTCTATTGTTTTTTTATTTTCTAACTGACGGACTAATTAGAATTTTGATTATCAAAAGTAGTCCACATCCCTATTGCTGCTGCAGTCACAAGCCAGCCGCCATTTTGTATACCCTTCAAAAAATCATTCGTTTGCTGAAATTGTTCGTTGCTTTCCCACTTTTGTCGACTGATGGCCAAAGAAGAGTGTAAGGTATTTCTTAAATAATTAGACCATATCTTTTCTTGAATATTTATAATGTGTTTCGAAAAGCTAACCAATGAAAATTGTCATTTTTGGTACATATTCAATTTCTCCTACAGTTTTACAAACCACCTTATTATTTTTTTTTGACTAACAATAGGTATGTCGCTTAAAAGTATAAAATAAGGATGGTAAGTAAACAATTCCATTTTGAAGAAAAAGAGAAATAAGTAAAGATACCTAAATTGGATAATTTGGAAATATAGAGGCAACAAAATTAGGTCCTACTTTAAAGTGGTCACTTAACAGAAACTTTTCTGAAAGTTCGTTTGTTTGTTACGTTTTCACGCCTTAACGGCTCAACCAATCATCATGAAATAGGCTCAGACCAAATAAAAACTAAAGACGGAACGCGTAGAACAAACAAGTGAAGCCCGGAAACAGACACCACGCCGTGCACGTACACAGAAACACGCACACACTTACAAGAAAAATACACCATTCCTGGGAATGGGCAGGGCATGTGGACTAATTTTTATTTTTTAGTCCGTCTTGTAGATTATTAAAAAATATTGGACACGTATTTTTTCTTTTTTTACGTAATCAAAAAATAACGGCGATATACGTTATTGAGTTGAAATTTCGCGTGACGTCACTATTCTGACAGTTTGTATGGCGGTTTTAGGGTTATTGACGTCACGAGCCCCTCACCCTAAACTTTAATGCGCTTTATCTCTGTATATTTTAATTTATTTAAAAAAGCAAAAAATACGTGTCTATTGTTTTTTTATTTTCTAACTGACGGACTAATTAGAATTTTGATTATCAAAAGTAGTCCACATCCCTATTGTTGTGGCACTTTCCTAATCACCACATGCATACGCAACCGGCTTCACTTCGTTGTTCGAGACGTTCCGTCTTTAGTTTTAATTTGGTCTGAGGAAATAGGTTGCTTTTTGTTCCGGAATTCCCGTGGGAACTCCGAAACTGACACGGGTGAAACTGCGAGGAACAGCAAGTGTATAAATAATTAAAAGGGTGCGCTATGAAGTGCCTATATTATAAAAAAAATTCAAATTATAGATATTTAAAGTCTAGAACAGTCTAGATAGCCTGTGTAAATGTAAACTCCTATTTCCGTCCGCGCCCCGTTGTCTGTCCGTCCGTCCAAACACGCCCGGCCAAGTTTGTTTGACGTTTCGTAACATCCGCTAATGGACGAGTAAATTTCACATGAAACTTAGTACACCTATACCTACCTACTGTATAATATACGAGAAGGTATATGATATTAAACAAAGTTCTCCGACTCGTTTGTCTATTTGTTTGCAATTAACTCAAAAACTACAAAACGGAATTTCATGCGGTTTTCACTAATAGATAGAGTGATTTATGAGGACGGTTTATATTTATAGTTCATCCTGGAATTCCCGCGGGAACTTTAAAATTACAGAACATGAAACCGCGGGGGACAGAAAGTGTATATATATATTACACCAACGAAGCTGGTGAAAGTGATTAATCTTCCAAATTAAAATTTGTTTTTGTAAACATATAGTTAGTCGACGTAGCTTTCCAAGCAGATTTTATAATTCCATTCGAAACCTATTTTTGTTTTTGTCGCATCGGCGACCGCTGCCGCGGCACGCTTGCTACGCTCGCTCGGCTCGCTCGGTCCAGTACAAAGTCAATATTTCCAAGCGGTTCTGTGCTCCGAGACCCGATCCTTTTGATTATTATAAGACAATAAATAATGAACGTTTTAACAAAACTGTGACTGGTAAAAAATGCTATAGTCACTCACTAAATGGCAAAAACGAATGTTGCCAGATAATTAATAAAATCTTATATTATTCAAAGTGTTCAGTACCTCTGTATTGTCTATCTTAAAATTTTTTAGCGAGTCTTCACACGTCGGCGCGTTATCCAATGCGTATTAATACACCGATAAAAAGTGCTAAAAGCTCTCTGGACGGTAAAGCTTTCACCATATTGGTGTATAAATGCTTAATAAATATTTCTGTAAATATGTATTTAGTTAAATTGTGTCAAAATCGTGGAACATAAGTTCTAAAATGATGTAAGAATCATTGTTTTGATAAAGAAGAAATAATTATAGATTATCTAATAAAAAAAGAAATTAACTTAAAAACCTTTTAAACCTTATTATATTAATATTATACCACTCTATTAGTTAATTTAAAAAATCCGAAACTTGTCTTACGGCCGCACTCAGAGTCGACTTTAATGATTACTTAGTTAAGTATGGATTTTTAAAACAAAATTGCCGCAATCAGAGATGTTCAGAAAATTAATGTAAATTGGCATTTAATGAGAGGTAACTTAATTAGTTAAATGCTAATTCAAATTTCTCGTTCTCTCTTTTTAGTGCCGCTTTTTCGTTTCATCGATTTTATTTATTTATTTATTCGAAATATCGATTTTAAAATCCCAACGTTGCTAGAGAAGTTTTCACTTCAAAAATATTAAGCCTATGTTATTTAATGTCAGTCGTTTTGAGAATCGCCGGGATTCAAACCCGCACCTTCAGACCGCAGCCTTACAATTGTGATGCGAAGTTCACTATCGGCAAAGTACACAAACATGTTTGTCTGTGTACAGCTATCCTGTTACTAATGCATTGTGAAATTTTAAAATACTTATGTATTGAGGTAGGTAGGTACTTATGTGCATAATCTATACTAATATCATATTGTGAGTTTGTGATTTGTGAGTTTGTGAATTGTGAGTTTGTGAATTGTAAGTTTGTGAGTTTATGAGGCTGTAGGTAGGGGGTAATCTCTGGATCTAATGAACCGATTTTGAAAATTCTTTCACTTATGAGAAGCTACAGTGATCCTGATTGGCCTAGGGGATTTTTTATCCCGGAATCCCGCGGGAATCCGGGGTTTTTGAGGTTGTAATCTTAGGATCTACTGAACCGATTTTGGAAATTCTTTCACTTATAGGAAGTTACGGTAGTCTGAGTGAGATAGGGTAGGTACTTTTAATCCCGAAATTCCCACGGGAACTCCGAAATTACCGCGGGTGAAACCGCACGGGACAGCTAGTAATTAGTATAAATTTATTTATTTATTTAAATGGAGAATAAACAGATACAAATATACATTAAATTACTATCTACTTCTGAATAACCAAAAAGTTATATGATGTCTTTCAATATTAAAATCTTATAAAATAAAATGGATATCTATACATATTCATTGTGTGGAAAATATACTTACGTATTTAATTACGAACACCGTATTAACTAAGTAAGGTGAAAAAAAAAACAAGTTTTTGATAAAATAGGAATAACAGGGCGCTCTTAAGCGTCATAAAAACATTTATTCTTTGATAAAATAAGAACGACAGGGCGCCCTTAAGCGACACGTAATATGAATCAGGGCCCTTATTCACTATGACCATAACACGCCGCGCTAAGATAAGACGCCGCAAAAACTGTCTTTCCCTCGTAATCAAAGAAGTTTTACTGTAAAAAAAAATACATTTACAACGTTTCTTATGGCATAAAGAATAATAATTTCTAATATCTTGGCATCTAGAACGTTTGGAAATGCGTTTTTAGGACGCGCGTTATGGACAAGGAATGTTGTTGGTCATAGTGAATAAGGGCAAGGTACAGTGTAGCTTATCATCTTGTAAACATTGTAATACATCATGTCTTAAAAACTCTAATCTACTTAAATATGTTTGCGCTTAATATTTGTTTTTATGTTAGATATTATAATAAAAAATGTGTGGATGATTTTATTAAAAAAATACCTGTTTATTGCGGTTTCACCCGCGTTAATTTCGGAGTTCCCGCGGGAATTCCAGGATAAACTATACGTATAAACCTTCCTCTTCAATCACTCTATCTATTGATGAAAACCACTTTAAAATCCGTTCAGTAGTTTTTAAGTTTCATCAGAAATTTCGGGATAAAAGTATCCTATTTCATGATGATCGTTTGAAAGCGTAACAAACAAACAAACTCACATTCGCATTTATTATAGTACTAAGGATTACTACTTCTAATTAACCAAAAAGTTTTTTTAACCCTAATGTTTTTAACCCTGAAAATTACTAAATATCTACATTGCATATTGTGTAGAATAAAATTTTAAACATTACCTTTAAAATAACTACGTACCTACCTACTTAGTTCATTATGAACAACGTGCCTATTTAACTTAAGTACAAAAATCTTATCATTTTGTAAACGTGTTTTAAGTTAGATAATATAATAATAATTGTATAAAAATGTAACTTAAGATTACAGTCTCACTTAAAAAAAAAATTATACTTATAACTTTATCTACTAAATTATCTATTAAATAAATATTGTTATGAAAACACAGCGGACAAGAAACAGGAACGGTTCCCGATGCTGAGCTGTGTTCTTCCTACTTTTTGTTATCGCATACTAGCTGTTCCCCGCAGTTTCACCTGCGTTAATTTCGGAGTTCCCGCCGGAATTCCGGGGTAAAAAATACCCTGTGTCCTTTTCTGTACCCCTGACAAAGTTTATGCAAAATTTCATGATGATCGGCTGATCAGAGAAGGCGTGAAAGGCGTGAAGGCGTGACGCCAAGAACGGGTAGTTTAACCTAAAAAGCTGAAAAGTTAAGAAAAGATTTCCGGATGTCTCAAAAGAATTCTGAAGTTACGTATACATTTTTTATATAATTCTCATAGGCTTTTTCAATATACAAAGTCATGAAGCCAAAGTCATTACCTACCGATAATGGGCATGTTGACTAATTTTTATTTTTTAGTCCGTCTTGTAGATTATTAAAAAATATTGAACAAGTATTTTTTCTTTTTTTACGTAATCAAAAAGTAACGGCGATATATTGAGTTGAAATTTCGCGTGACGTCACTATTCTGACAGTTTGTATGGCGGTTTTAGCGGTTAGTGACGTCACGACCTCCTCACCCTAAACTTTAATGCGCATTATCTCTGTATATTTTAATTTATTTGAAAAAGCAAAAAATACGTGTCTATTGTTTTTTATTTTCTAACTGACGGTCTAATTAGAATTTTTTTTCAAAAGTAGTCCACATCCCCATTCATTATAAATACTTACCTATTATTATACATAATTATATAATCGGTTTCGAAGGTCTGTAATCCGGGTCACGGATTGATGAAAGATGAAGATCGGTTATGGATAAGTACTCACGTACCTATATAGAATCACTAGCTGTCCCCCGCGGTTGCACCTGCGGTAATTTCGGAGTTCCCGCGGGAATTCCAGGATACAATATAGATATAAATCTTCCTCATGAATCTATTGGTGAAAATTGTATGAAAATCTGTTGCGGAGTTATAAAGATCTAAGCATTCAGACTGACGGCGGGAAGCGACTTTGTTTTATACTGTGTTATGCAAAGTGAATTTTAAGAGATCCAATACCTGTGTTTGTTGAGTTGTTGGCATGTTATTACCTATTATTATTTTACTAGCTTTTCTACTACCTTAGTCAAGTTTTCATTCTATTAGGTATTGTAATGTCTTGTGGTGACGTAAAATCGTATCAAGTGTCCAGTTTTGTGTGACCGCGTGACATAAAGATTCGTTACCTAACGGTTTTAGAATGTCAACTTGCTAAAGGGGCTGGGTATTGTTTATATTTTTATGTTTGATTGTTATAATATGCCCGCGGCACTATCCAGCGGGTTTAGCCAAGTCGACATTCTACAAACGTTAACGCATCGAAAACTTGTGCAACGAATCGTCGTGTCACTTGGTGTACCAATCAAAACTCTAGTTTTGCGTGACCAAGTGAAAACTAGAGTTTTTTTCGGCTTACAGAAGTTTTCTATGTGTTCAAAATGGGGATGTGGACTACTTTTGAAAATCAAAATTCTAATTAGTCCGTCAGTTAGAAAATAAAAAAAAACAATAGACACGTATTTTTTGCTTTTTCAAATAAATTAAAATACACAGAGATAAAGCGCATTAAAGTTTAGGGTGAGGGGGTCGTGACGTCACTAACCGCTAAAACCACCATACAAACTGTCAGAATAGTGACGTCACGCAAAATTTCAACTCAATATATCGCCGTTATTTTTTGTTTACGTAAAAAAAGAAAAAATACGTGTCCAATATTTTTTAATAATCTACAAGACGGACTAAAAAATAAAAATTAGTCATCATGCCTATTGCAGAAGGTCAACTCGGCTTACCCCGCAGGTAGCAATTGACGTCATAATGACGTCAGTTGCGCCGTGCTGTGACGTCGAAATGACGTAAAATCCTACCTTGGTAATGGCACATCCTAGGTTTCCATCATCCTGGGTGCGCTAACAGGATCAGTGCGACAAAACGTATGAAACGTACTTGTACAAGCATAATTCGTATCGGTGCGACGCGCCGCTGGCCCCGGAAATAGAGCGGAATGTCATGATTTCGGCTGTGAGTGTGACCACGATGGGATGGAGTGACAGGACGGTTTATTTTTGTTTTTGACCTCGGACACAAACAGAGGGTTGTTACCATGAGAGAAAAATACAGACTTGTTCGGCAAAGTTCGCGACCGAAAGAAAGTCACCAGCATTTCTCACCGGTATTCGGTTGGTATTTGGTATACCGGGTTTGGTAGGTACATGGGGAAATTTTCGTATTGTAATTTACTATGGAAGCATTTTAAAGCCCGTCTTTGATGCACTATTGAGAAATTTTACTATGGAAATGACAGGCAATGGAAATGAAAGAAAGTCACCAGCATTTCTCACCGGTATTCGGTTGGTATTTGGTATACCGGGTTTGGTAGGTACATGGTGAAATTTTCGTATTGTAATTTACTATGGAAGCATTTTAAAGCCCGTCTTTGATGCACTATTGAGAAATTTTACTATGGAAATGACAGGCAATGGAAATGAAAGAAAGTCACCAGCATATTTCACCGGTATTCGGTTGGTATTTGGTATACCGGGTTTGGTAGGTACATGGTGAAATTATCGTATTGCAATTTACTATGGAAGCATTTTAAAGTCCGTCTTTGATGCACTATTGAGAAATTTTACTATGGAAATGACAGGCATTGGCATAGCAAAATTCTCAATAGTGTTATTAAAGACGGGCTCTAAAATGCCATACCATGTCCAGTCGTCCACAGTAAATTTCAATATGAAATTTTCACCGTGTAGACTGTAGGTAAACTCTTCTGTTGTTTGCACTTAATTGACACCGCGCGGGGTCGGTCACTGAGCCGGCTGGTCACTGATATTGTGTCACCAACACATCTTTTGGGAAACGATTTGGTTTGATTCATCGTGTGTGGATCCCGAACGGCTGAATCGATTTTGATTTATGTAGGTATATTTTTTGTTTGTGTTGAAGACGAACCTCTCCATTATCCGACCGCTTTTAGGTTTTTGTAATATTAATACACCTTCATTTAAGTTTCGTCTGTCATCTAATATATATAAATCACGTGTCACGTTGTTTGTCCGCGATGGACTCCGAAACTACTGAACGGATTTTGATAAAATTTTGCAACCGTTTATAATATGGTCCAACTTAAAAGATAGGATAGTTTTTATCCCGGAATTCCCTCGGGAACTGAAGGACATAGAGTACTTTTGTCCTGCAACCTCCGCGGGAACTCCGAAATTACCGCGGATGAAATCGCGGGGGACAGCTAGTAGATTTATAAAAAGGAATTTCCACGCACAAAAAATGGCACGAAACCTTAATTCCGCAACTACACAATGGTTTCAAATCACAAAATTGCTTAAGCTTTTTTAAATCCGTTTATTTTAACATCCTACTAGGTGGGTGCTATCAGAGACAAAAAAGAGTAAAAACCGACAGCACAGGGTCTTCCAAGGATGCAGGACAATATTTACATGACAAATAAATAAAACGAGCGGTGATACTTTATATGCCAAGGGATTTATTCATTAATTCTACTGTCACTTCATGCATCGTGTAGAGAGCCTATGTAGAGTCACGCAGCCAGCTTTTACGATACGAATCATAAAAATTTGCCTCTTAAGCTGTGTGCATAACTATCAGGAAAGCACTCCTTTATCACTATATTATAAAAAAAAGTCAAAAATAACTGAACGAATTTCATGCGTATATCACTACGTAACCAAACATGTTATATAACATGTTACATAGTCTGTACGCACCGTAATATTTTTTATTATTATAAATAAAAGTTCAAATGGCGAACTTAATGCCTTGCGGCATTTTCTTCCAGTCAGTCATTCGATTGGGAGAGAAATAATTACAGTGGGATGTGCAATTAATAATAAAAGTTAAACTTATAGCTACTAATATTGTATTAATATTCTACTAATCCTACTAATATTGAAAGTGTGGATGTTTGGATGTTTGTTACTCAATCACGCAAAAACGGCAGAACGGACATAGGGTACTTTTTATCCAGGAATTCCCGCGGGAACTCCGATATTACCGCGGGTGAAACCGCGGAGCACAGCTAGTATACTAATAATTATTAGTAAACTTTTTAGTGTAAGTCCCATCTCGAACAAACTCATGGTTACAGTACAAGCGTTTGAAACCGTATCGTTACTAATTATTATTGGATTTCGACTCAAGTTGTATAACTTTATTTCCTTCTAAATACGTACTTATAGGTACTTACGTATACAGCAAAAATTAATTAATCAATATAATATGTGACTGTACAGTTATTATAGTGCCCTGCTTAAAAAATTAGCATTAATAGGTACCTATAGCGTGCGGAAAGTAAGCGATTTCCGAGTTAAGGCTAAGGGTTCAAGTTTCTATTTCTAAATAAAAATAAATAAATAAAAAAGCCTTTTATTTCCTGATATTTTACACTACTATTTATGATATCTATACTAAAACTATTTATACTAACTATTTATAGATAATATAATTTTTCAGGAACCCCGCTAATGGGTAAAGGCCTCCTCCAAACCCTTCCATCAACTCCGGTCTTGAGCCAATTGTAGCCATTTTGGACCAGCAATGTTTTTTATGTCATATTCCCACCTTGGCTGACCCCTCTTTCTTTTTCCTTGTGGTCCTCTCCATGCAGTTACCTTTCCAGTCCATCTCTGGTCCTGAAGTCTTGCCACATGTCCAGCCCACTTCCATTTTAAGCTTTTGGCATAGCGAAGATTTTTTCTAAATAATAATAATAATAATTATTATGTCCTAACTATAGCTGTTCACGATGTTTCGCGTTAATTTCGGAAATCACTCGCAAATTCCGGGATAAAAGTTATCATATGGACATAGATAAGCAATAGTGTGTTAACCCACATTAGAAAAATTTTGAGTAAATCGTGTTTTAAAATCGTAGCGTTATTTTGTTTCAACATTTTTTTATGTTTACCATTTTTTTTGGTATTTAATCAATGTAATAAGATAAACACATCATTAAAAAACGTTCTATAACTCTCAACAAAGCGTTCTGAATCAATAACTTAATATTGTGGGTTAACATGTTATTGCTTATCTGCGTCCATATGTCCTTTTCTATCTCTCTGACAACGTGGATAATGCAAAATTTCATAATGCAAACGAACGTTTCGTATTCGAACGATGCGAACGATTCGTATCTATAGTTTTGTTTTAATGCTTACGTATTAAATATAATTTATTTTTTATATTTTTTTGGAACTTACATACCAACTTACGTCTTAATAATATACAATAATTTCACTACTTTGACCTAGTACGTAGGTACGTAGTCTCTTCGCTTTGATTTCATAGCACGTAGTATATATTTTATTACTCTGAGCTATTATGTAGATTGTCGTTAGTACCCCAGTATATCATACAGATGGCTCTAGTATACTTTATTGGTCAACCATGATACAATACATACAAACTTAAATTATATTCTAACTAATATTATCAAAGATAAAATTTATTTTTGAAGGACAAAATATGAAGAAAAAAAAGAAACAAGTTTGAGGTGCTCTCTATACTTGTTTATATTTTTATTGTATTATAACTTTCCAAAACTATCGAAGAAGAGTATTTTTAAATTTTTTTCAAATTAATAATTAAAAGCAGTTTTTAAGGTTTTTAAGCTAATAAAAAATCTAAAAGTAGGTAGGGTAGGTAGGTATAAAAGGTCACAACCTGTAATCTCAAACGATATGTTAATTTTAGACAAACAAGACGTGATTAATTTGTCTCGCGATTGCAATAATAGGTGCCTACCTACTCACTAACAAGGTCCAATCTATAATAATAGGTAATTCTAGTTCAAGTTTTGCCATGAAATTGGTAGTAGATATCTCACCGCAAAAGCTCATATTGTAATAGATAGATAGCTAGGTGGATATATATATTATCCAGTCAGCTTGTTTGAGTTGTTTGCCCAACCTACAATGCATTTTTTCAATGCCGATTTGGATGCGTTCATGATTTTATTAAAAGCTCCATCCACTGCTTAGCGCCATGGCATGCAAAAGCTCAGTTCAAAAGTGTATGTTAGAAATTAAATAACTTAAGTTAGGTTAAAGTTTAGTAGACATTTCATTGACAAAAACAAAGTAAATTAAATTGTTACAACATCAAATAACAATATATTTCTGGCTTGAATCAAAGATGGCGTCGCGTCTGTAAACCCGAAAGCTTCCAAACTTGAACGCATCGCTATCGAGGGGTTGGCAGTGCGGGGAGTGCGCGGGGTGTCGCGAGGCGAGAAGGGGGGTGCGGGCCGCATGCGTACCGGCCGCATTCCAGTAGTTCGCCCGAACGCCGCGCGGCGCACACGCTCGCACTCGGTACCCGCGCCGCCCGTCCCAATACAAAGAGCACCTCTGTATTGTAAAAAATCTGTGATGTATTGATTAATTCCAACATTTTCCTAACACAAAAACTCGCGTACGACAACGTTTATGTGTTTCGACATACGTGTATAACGTTAAAGTGACTAGTTCGGTGCATTTTACGGCGGGCCACGTCCTATGGAATTCCTTATTTATCGATGAATAGAATCTAGATAGTGTGTGGACGGGGAAACATGGTGGACTCGGTGCGGTGTTGAGAGTCGAGACGGACTTTTATTGTGTTTTATAATACAAATTGTGAACGTTTTATATCATAATAATGTTAGTTGAGACGCGATATAGATAGTTTGGTGGAATATGGATTGGAACGGATGCACGCGAGATCGGTTGTAGAAAAAAAAAAAAAACGCCTTTTGTCGCGTTCAGGTGGGCTCGTTTCGATCGCGTATAATGTGCCAGTGAGCGTGGAATAATTCAGAATGGTGTCTCTTGCATACATGGGGTTGCGGCGGACGCCTTGGACCTTCATCGTTCTGTTATTCCTGATCGAGAGCGTCATGGGCAACTACTTCAAATCCTTCTACATACATTGGAACACAACCAACAGTATATTCAGAATAGACAATACAGATCACGTTTTCGATCTCAATAAAGGTAATGCACAGTTCGAATACGACCAAGTCAACATCATGTGTCCGGTGTATCCGCCAGAGACGTTCGACGAGGACACGGAGAAGTACATAATTTACAATGTAAGCAGAGAAGAATATGATACGTGTAGGATAACCAATCCGAACCCCAAGATCATAGCCATATGCGACAAGCCGCACAAATTGTTGTTCTTCACTATAACATTCAGACCGTTCACGCCGCAGCCGGGCGGACTGGAGTTCCTGCCCGGGGAAGATTACTATTTCATATCCACGTCGAGCAAGGACGACCTGCACCGGCGCATAGGCGGACGATGTCTCAGTCACAACATGAAGCTGGTGTTCCGGGTCTGCTGCAAGCCGGAGGAGCAGTCGCCCGCGCTGCCGCCGCAGCCGACCCTGCCGCCTCCGCCGCCGCCGCCCACCACGACCACTTCCACCACGACCACGACGACCGCGAAGCCGGTGACGAAGAAGACGCACAAGTACGACAGCACGCCCAACGAGGTGATGAAGAGCGAGGGGCTGTCGTACTCGCGCGGGGCGGCGCTGGCGTCTTCGCTGGCTCTCGGCCTGGCGGCGAGCGCGGTGCTGGCCCAGTTGGCTCGGTGAATGTGCGCCAAGGCGTCGCGTCCCCCTCGGCCGGACCTACTCGCCAAGCCGTGCCCAGCACACAGCACGCAGACGCTACATTCAATGCACCTCCGCCCCGACACTCTAGTCTTCACGTGAATCCGTGGCGTCACAGCGAACTCGCATGGTGATCGCAAAAAAAAAAAACAAAAAAACTGTGCTAGCGTAAATAATATTTATTAGTGTAGTGACGGCCTATAGTGCCCGTGGATTGTGGATTATTGGATTATTGGACGTACCGATTTGTAAGTACCATAGATAAAATGGATAGGCGGAGTTGAGATGTTGATCGATTCGATTTTCGAAGACGAAATTTAACGGTCCTCTGATAGGGAACGGTGGCGAAATTTATGATTGGATTGGTAATACAAAGAATAATAATGATGAAATAAAAAAAAAAAAACTCCTAAATTAGTTCCGAGAATAAAACAAGTTCCGAAATAATGACAATTTTTTTTAGTCTATAAGGAACCCTGAGCCTAATTTTGACTACTTCTAACATAAGTGTAACTAACTGGGCCTACTTTAATCGAACTAACACAGTTTTGTATAGAATTTGGGAATAATTTCGTTCATAGCTATGCACACCTGGGGACGTTATGAACTATATTATTACTATATTTATATATATATATATAAAGAAATGTTAACATGTGTAATGATAAAAATAATTATAGGTTTCTTAAACCACTAGGAATTAAAAAAAAAAACAATTTTTATATTTTTTTCATTAAAATGCAATCAATGATATTCGATTAAGACTTAGCGACTCATGGTGATGTCACTGGAAATTATTATAAAAAATAGGTGAAAAATCTTATTATTTATGATTATAAATACGTAGGAAAAACGATGCAAATTTTTTTAGTCCAATACATTTTGGACTTTATGTATACTTAATTTTTCCTCGACTACTCTTTTTGTATTAAAAAGAAAAACTATGGGCGGGTTTTAAAATCTCGTTCGGAAACACTGTGATTTTGGTTTTATGTTAGAAATAGTTTAATTTCTTTTAAAATACTTTACTATGTGATAATTGCTATTGCGTAAATTATGATGCTATATTTTCGTCTCCTTAGTTTATATATTATTTAGCCACTTTTTTAATTTTGACTGATTTATTGCATTTCAGCTTATTCTTAATGAGTTTTGAACGAAATATTTAAAATATGATACATTTGAAATGTGTTTGATTCTAACCATCATGTAGATATTACGATAAATGAATTTAGTGAATGCCAACATAAAAATGAAATCAACAGATTGTCTTGTATCATATTTTATGTATTAAATAATAATAATAATTCTATACACCTACACCTAAGGTATTAAATCAAATACTCAGAAGTCGCTATTAAAAATGTTGACAGTGCAGAAAAGGCTTCTTTCGCGAGCTACTCTTTTGTCATGACAGCATTTCTAATGACCCGCTTCATACAGCACGATTTGTGTCATTTTTTACGTCGTGTGAAACAGTTTTTTTTAAAACTGAAAACATATTGTAATAGTCAAATAGTTAAATAGTAGATGAAATAGACCGGTTTTGAGTTAGCCATACGCATTTAGTGACAGTTCATAATTTAGATAGTGATTAAGAACCGAGTGTTTGAGTTTTAAACTGTGTCAAGAAAAAAAAAACGATTCATCAAGTCACATAGACAATAAAATGATTCATTAGAAGGTTTTGCCAAACGAAAAACTCATAACGTGAAATCATAAAAGAAGTCTAATCTTTTGTTTTGACTACGAACACGAAAATAAAACAACAAAATGGAAGCATAAAATAAAAATTGTGAATGTCGAACAATTAAAATTAATGAAAGACTACAGTATCCGAAGACCAATTATTGTACTTTTTATTCATGCGTCGTAAATATGCCAGTGTCAATTAACGTAGAAAGGTATGTTCGAAAAAGGGAAGAAGAAAAACAAAAAAAACTTTCGTTTTCTAATTTCAAACAAACAAGATCAAACCATAGACAAAAGTGAACATGACAGCTGACAAACATTGTCACTGGCACTAATGCATTGTTTTCTAAACAAAAAGTTTTGAATACGAACGCGCCACATTTTATTGGTCGCTGCCATTAAAACAGGCTTGTTACCTTCCAACGCACATTTCCATATGCCGAGTGCTTCTATTTTTAATGTTAACTAAACAGTTAAATGTCTTCTTAAGCGGTTCTGGGTACGGTCGTTGTTTAAAGTTGTCTTTTGGCTATTTTGAGCGTGAGCCAAAGAAGGGATTGTGAAAGGATAATCAGGTTGACCTGTTATAATTTGTGGACACGTGACGTTCATGAATAGTGCTAGTGAAACATTTAGAATGTTAAGATCAGAATCTCGGTCAGCTTTCCCATACGGTTTAGTGAAAGGTGGATAGTCTATGACTTCCAAAAAATCTGGGGCTAACAGCTGTGCTCAACACAGCAGAAATTACGCCAGTTAAAAAATCATTAAAATATATTCTTCACGGCTATTAAAAGAACACTGTTGGATATTTTATCGCCTTACAAAATTATAAATTCAACTTTTTGTCGATTTCTCATCACACATTCGTACACTCGTTGAGAGTGGTTCACACAGTATTGCAAAAATTTTGGTGCAATTTGAAAAGAATATAACCACACTTATGAAGAATTTTTGGTAAATTGATATTTCACAGTTGAGAACGACCAAAGAGAATGGTGAATCGTTCGATTGATCGACGTTGCCAAAATGCTGGCAACAGTACGCAAAAAAAAAATGTTTTTACCCGAACTCTTTATTTAAATCAGGGGATTAATGAAATTGAGTCTAACGTCCATACAAACTTTTCTATGATTTAAAATTGGCGGAATCAACGAATTTTACATTACGAAAAGCATTTGTAAAAGATTTATGATTAATGTTGCGTAATAAATAAATTTGAAGCGAAACTCTCCTTTGGCACTCATTAATTTTAAAAGCGTGCAACACAAGAGATGTTCTGGGTTGTTTATCACATTTTCATCTGATATTATTCTGGAAAAAGATGGCAGAATGTGCTCAGTTAGATTAACATCAAAGTGTCTGGGAATGAATTGATGTCTCCAAATTGGTTTGTCAAAGACGTAAGAACTTTTTCGTTTTAATTTTATCATAAATCACAGTTGCGCCTTCATTAAAAAAAAAACAAATCTATTTAGTGGAAAATTGATGTCTACCTACCTACGTTAAATCGCACGTTACGAAAACCATGATTTTACACACATGCAATTTGTTTAAAAATGTATTTAAGAGAATTAAAACAAGTTTCTCGTTTTAACTAAAGATACCGCAATTCCATTTCATTTTGCACATTGAAAAAAAAACTTATAAGATTAAAAACGAGACGAGAAAAAAAAAAACCGGATCGACTAGAAAAACAGTAAAATTAAATTTTTAAAGTAAAAGTGATAAAGGCGCAGAATTTGACAGAATTATTTCCCCGTTAGTTTTTGAGTACAACACGACATGCAACCAAAACAAAGGTAAATGACCAAGCTGAAGAATAGCCGATATA
Source organism: Zygaena filipendulae (assembly GCA_907165275.2). Classification (NCBI taxonomy): domain Eukaryota; kingdom Metazoa; phylum Arthropoda; class Insecta; order Lepidoptera; family Zygaenidae; genus Zygaena; species Zygaena filipendulae. The sequence goes on along the minus strand of OU015677.1, from coordinate 3,867,810 downwards.
AAATAAGACTAACAGTAAAACATTTTCATGGCATTTTCTAACACAGTTTAAAACTCAAACATAGCATTTTTATTGAATATTTCTCAATCAATATTAGTTTTTGATTAGTTGTGCTGTGTATTTAGATTAAATAATTGCCTAATTATATTTATAATTATTATTATGTAAAGAAAAAAAATGATAATAGCTGTAATTACTATGCGACCTCATTTTTTAATCACTGATTAAAACTCAGTCCGCTAGTTTTATAATTGAAACAAAAAAGCACTGGCCAATTGTCATGTTTTTCAACCAGACGATGTTTTCTTGTAACTTTTACATAGTGTATGATTTTGATTTCGTGTATTGCCAAAATGTTAACAAAATAAAGAAGTTAAATAATCATAAATTCTTCGATATCGGTAAGATAACCGTACAGATTTATGTTGATGGAAACCATTAAACAGTCCGATCAAAGATTATAGATGCAATAAAAGAGAACCATAAAATAAAAACAAATAACTATTAAAGTAATCACATCTTGTCTTCAAACTACCTTTGGTTTTACCTCGTTCATTAGGTTGAAGCACAAAAGACAGTTTTTATAAATACGATTTATCATTAAACGATCTTAAAGACAGACAAAACAGACGTTCAATGCTCGTTGGGTAACCCTGAAGTGGTACTTTGAACTTAAAAAAAACTACGTTACTGAGACAGATGTATTAAAACAATATTATTGTTTAAAATTAAAACCCTTGAAACTGCTTTTGTTTAAATGAAATGTGAAAAGATGAACATACTCAAATCGATTCATTCTCTTACAAATCTTAATGTGACTGCAACTTTTTTTTATACCAGAATATTTTCAACGAGCAAATCTGCTTTATTCTGTGCAACTATTGAGGAGAGATCAAGTTCTGATCTATAATAATTTTCATCGACTTGCGACCTTATTAGATGAACAATAAAGTGAAAATTATCAGTGAAAATATATTTAACCTTTGTTATGCAGGAAACATTAAGCTGTTTAAGTGTTATTTATCTTAACATCAAATTTTGCCTAGAGTTACTCGTATATTCTCAAAGGCCACTAAAACAGGTGTCTTAATGGATACGATTAATTAATAAATTATAAATAGTCAATTAATTATTTAATGATCAATGATAGATAAGTGTAAGTATTTGATGGCACCGCATTTAAGAATCTCGTTTGAGCAATGTAGGAATACCTTCGCTCAACAAGGGTTCCTTACCAAAACTATAGGTGAATTTACTGTTAATCGATATTTGAGAGTGATCTAGATGAATTCGTTTTTATTTTCGTAGGTTTTTTCGCATTAATTTCGGTATTCCTTCTACTTACTAACTATAAACAGTAATAAACGCCTCATGCTAAATTTCAACTGCGCAGGGTCATGTAAAAGTATATCCATGCAGACTTTGAACTCGCACTTCACCCTCTTAGGGGTTGAATTTTGGAAAAACCGTCCTTGGTGCATGTTTACGCTTACATAAATAAAAAACCGTTGTGTCAAACAAGGTTTTAGACTTTGTTCTAAGACTAGGGCTAGACCAAATTTTGTTTTATTTTGTTTTTCGACCGCAGTAACAAAACAAATTTGATCCTTCGAACCGGATATATGTAATATGTAGGTACACGAGGGAAAAAGATGGATGGTGTCGAAATTAAGTGAGTTACAAATGCACTCGAATTAGTGTTGCCAATTACGAAATCCAACAAGACTTTAGTTTGGGCTGTGTGTTGATATTATGTCAGTCAGATTGAGAGCTGATACACTGTACCATATTTTTGTAAATAAAATCTTTCTTTGAATTCTGTTGAAACTATGTATGTAACGGATGACAGCATTAGAAGGTCAACTCTTTCTAAGATGTCATGAGAGAGATTAGAGTGGACGAAAATCTTCCGCTCTCGGTATTTTAAATAATTCTAAATAACTATATTCTTAATGGATAGAACCAATGATATTATAAAATATAAGTATTACTCAATATATCATTGTATATAGCGCGTTTAAATGTACATCTTTTGTATTTTGCATCTGTTCAGATTTAAACAATCAATCAGCAATTTTTGTTTTTTCAAACTGCGGGTCTTATGAAATAAATAATACTATGCAAAGTTGAGTTTTTTGACGGAATTCAATAAAATACTATAAAATCACACAGGTTGTCTCCCATTTGCATAATTGGCAACAACTTCTAATCGATTCAAACTTAATGCGGACGGGGTATTTCGTTGGTTAATTAATGCTATTTAAGTGGACGTAAAAAAGTAGTAACTTTTTATTACTAATGCTTTTAAATTAAAAAAAAATTACAATTAAGATTTTTTTGTGAAATACCCATAGGGTTTGTTTCTCTGGAAATAACGTATTTAACCTTAAATATTATCAAAAAAATTTACACAAGTTTCTTCCGCGTCCATTCCGGAGTTTTATATTCCAGGATAAAAAGGGTTCTCATAATGTGTGTGTGTGTGTGTCATAATCTAATCTAAAACATCTATAAGCTTGTGCCCACGATTGTCATTAATTTCTAAACTCTCCCGAGAACTCTTTGTTCCGTGACAAAGTTTCCTATGTTTCTAAGGGATTCTGTTGTCCTCTATCTAATGAATTGCAACATTTTTTTCCGATTTCATCAACACCAAAATGTAGGTAGTAGGTACGTAAAAAAATAAAAATTTAATTAATCAAAATTTTAATATTCTGGAGATAAAATTATAATATTATCTAGTATTTTTTTAAGAAAGCAGTTCTCGTGCGAGAAAAGTATCCATTTAAACTAGCCCTAACGATGAACCCTATCAATATTAGTTACAGTTTGCCCTACCTTAAGGCATTTACTTTAATTGCTTTATTTCCTTCGTCACTAATTAAAAACGTATTCGTCCAGAATAATGCTTCCAACATACGGTAACCGTAAACTCAAATTTCTAACGCAATAATTATTTATGAAGCCTTCTAAGAAACCGTCTTTTGATCCGGCCCAATAGGAGTAAATTGGTTTATTATTCTATGTATGTATGTATATGAGACGTGTTATTTTTGTTACAAATCCTAGCACTGACGCCCATTTTACGGACATCCTGTATAGTTGGAATTGACAGTAGATGTAAACAATGAGCATTGGAGATCTGACTGCTCTTGATCTCTCAGATGTTGGATGGTTCAACATAAAATGACATTTTATATAAACATAACATGCAAATGTTTATCATTTCCAACTTTGAACTTAAGAATATAATATACTAGCTGTTCCTCGCGGTTTCACCCGCATTAATTTGGTAGTTTCCCCAACGGTTATCGTTATATTTCAAACAATTTACATAAAACTTGGACAAATCATATACCTGAATGTCCTTCATGAATCACTCTATCTATTGGTGAAAACCGCATGAAAATCTGATCAGACAGACACGGCGGGGACTTTGTTTTATCATAAAACTGGTAACTTTGTAACAGAATCTTAATGTTTATATGGGACCACTGTTTTAAATTAAAAACAAACTATAATAATCATGAAAAATCAGTTCAAAGACAGTCATGTAGCGTTTGATATCTACTCAGATTCATAAAAAAATTATGATAAATTAAGAATCTCCATTTTCCTTGAAGTCGGTTAAAACACAGAGAAAATAAATTAAGTAGAGATGACGTCATATTTTATGCAGGGCAGGCACGCCACGGTTGAGATGGAAGTTAGAGCCATGCTCTAACTTGCCCAAAACTTCTTTCGCTAGTATCCCAAGTATATTTGGCACAATATTACCAAAACTGTGAATTTTGAAAAAGTGTTTAGGTGAAAACGTAACCAAAAAGCGGTTAAGACATTTCTTTATGATAATGAATGTTTTAGAGCTTGATGAATAGTTTTGTGTGCGAAAATCACCCGGCGACACTGATTTTCATCTGTTTTCATACTAAACTAAGTTGATGTCCCTTCTATCGGTTATTTTCTGTTCTGTGGGTTTAAACAAGCATTTTAAGTTTATTGAAAAGGTTAAATTTTTATCTGATGGTTAAAGTTCGTAAAAGAAGGTACCGAAATCTCTTAGAGGTATTTCATATTTAACGTATATTTTGTAGTCTGGTTGAAAAATGTTACACGAATCAAAATACTAATTATTATAACTACGTAATAAAGATTAATATTACTATAAGTTATTAACTAAAAGAAAAGTGATTTTTTGTTCTTAACCACAAATTATTATATGCCTACCAATAGAATTACTAAACAAAATATTATTATCGATAATTTGATTATTTGCGTGTTCTAGATATGGAACCAAGCTGGACTTGCACGATCCGAGTTGTACGGCCGATCTGCCCCCTTAGCCAAGTTGGCAATCTATAGTAGTCATCGCTATGGAAAACTAAGGAATTTTACGACGTTAGACGATTTTTCGTGATGGTACGTATGGCGATAACAATTGAGGGTTGTCAACTTAGTTAAGAGGGCTGTTCTACTCATCGTACTTAGTTATCTACAAGTTTGCACGTACAACTTTCTATCTGGACACGTAAATAATCAAAGTTATTACTACATTATTAACGTAAACGTCTTCAACGTATTGTAAGATAGTTGAGATTGAATTTTACTAAAACGGCCGTTTCTATTTGTGTTTCACAACACCGCCGGTAATCCATACCTTTCGTGTTTACAGTATCTTTGATTGACGCGCATGGACATAGGAATATGTCTATGCCAAAGATAATATAAATACTTTCATGTTATTTCATTGTGAAAAGAGTTTTTTTTTTTCGTTACGAATTTGCTACATATAAAATTGAATTCGAGAAAATGATTCACGAATTTTAAAATTAGAATTGATTAAACGAAACAAATAGCGGCGGGATGTTTTTTTTCAAATGACTAAATTGTTAGAATATCCGCGTTATTTGTTTGAGAAAAATACCTACTTTGTGTGATGGTTGTATATTTGGATCCGCACATTTTGTAGGTATTTATTTTAATTTATTTACAAAGACAAGGTATAATATATTAGGTATTTTATTATGAGTCCCTAATATCCTACTAATATTATAAATGTGAAAGTGTGGATGTTTGGGTGTTTGGATGTTTGGTACTCAATCACGCAAAAACGGCTGAACGGATTTGGATGAAATTCGACATGCACGTTGTCAGGGGTACAGAAAAGGACATAGGGTGCTTTTTATCCCGGAATTACCGCGGGATCTCCGAAATTACCGCGGGTGAAACCGCGGAGCACAGCTAGTAATATATATTACTACATGAGTACCGAGTATATTAAGTGCTTGAGGTGGCACTGTGTGATAATGTCCAAGGCTCCAAGCACGATAGTTAATTGTTAATTAGGTATTGATGGATTCTCACACCGACGTCCAATTGCAGCTATCACGTTCGTCCATCAATGCCTCATTTGCCGGCCGCTACAGTATCGTACCTTAGGTATACGACAAGTAAACAAGATACAATCAATATACTAAAAATAAAAAGAAGACATCAACAGTTTTAACTATGCAGACAAATTAATAAAACAATTAAAACATTCAATTAGTCACACCTGCGGATAGATTTTAATTATCCGTGTCATATCTTCTCAGATTAGTTTTTTATTTTTATGTTTTAAATCTGCGAAACGCAATTCTCAAAAGACCCTATCATTAATATTTATTCATTATTTTACTATATTTTTTTAAAATAGTTGTACGTACGGTTTCGTCTGCGTATTTGCCGATGAATTATAGTAACAATTTTTCATGTATTTTGTAGGTATAAAAGGTAGACGAAAGGGGGTAACTAATATGATAACGAATAACTTCCTGTTAAGAATTGTTACCAAAACGCAACAGTTTTTCAAGAAATACGTTATTTTCAAAGATCTTAAAAAATATGCTTCTTAAATTTTATCTTCTAAGTACATACTTGTAAAAATGTAGACAAGACTTAATATGAAATTATTGTATCAAATTAAGCGACTTTGACCGTCGCAATTTGTAGACTAGAAGAAGAAAAAAAAGAAACATCAATAATTACTTTTTTAGGATTTTTGAAAAAAATACGTATACGTACGTACGTAATAATTATTATTGGTGATATTTTAAATTACTCGCCGCGTCGTACCCCCTTTTGGTCTAACCATGTAAACATGCAGTTAAGCACAACCATTCTATTAAGAATGGCAATTGGCCAATAAGCTGCAAAAGGTTTCAAATACTATTTATCTGGTTTTTAGAGTTGGTAATACAGATTATAGAGACGCAATAAATGAAAATCATAAGTTTTTGTTTGGCAGCTTTCGTCTTTTCCTAATACATAATACATAATACATAAGTTACTCTAAGTTTAAGGTTCCATCCATTTGTTTTTTCACTTTATTATGTTTATTTGCTCACCAGAAATCTATTCCATTTGGTGCTATATTTTGTCCGCTATAAAAATAGTAAGAATACACTAAAATAGGGCGTACTTATGAAATTGAGATTTTATTCTTTAATAGTAAATATCATTATGTACTTACTTATTTATATTTTGAAATTCCTCAATGACTGAAATTTTAAATGACACAAATAAATAACATTATTCATAGATATTATTACTTAATGAAAAGTACTTAACCTTTTTTTGTTTAATTTACTTTAATAGAATTTTGTATTATAATTTTTATGAATCTCGTCTCAAACGTCTCACTATCTTACTTTGCGTATTAAAAAAGATTTAAAGGAATGGTTCACGGCGTACTCTTCGATACGGCGATCTCTTCAAGCTATCTGCAATACTGCGTATCGGACAAGGTTTACTCAATACTATGTGGATCTATTCGATTTTTACGCAAAACCGCAGTATCGATGAGTGTGTTTTGAATAAAAAAAACTGTACTTTTCCTATTAAAAAATGGTTATCTGTGGCACCTCGATTTAAAAACTGTTTGATATTATTAAGGTAAAAAGAAATGAAAAAATTGGTTAAAAATACTTTATAGGTTGTAGTTCAAGACAATGTATAAATAGATATTATAACATATTATATATTTTTTGCAGCTGTATGGTTATGTATCAGTGCTATAATATTAGTTAATAATAGTATTTAAAACGACAGCCATAACTATTCTGACGTAACTATTGGTGGGAAATTGTGTAATTTTTTTTTTATTTAAAGGCTAACAGAGTCGTGTTAAAAAAAATATTTAAGTATTTAACCAAATTTGTTTTTTAACATTGGCACCTAAATAAATGTCAAAGGATTTTACGGATTGAAATTTGTGTGATCAATCAGAATTCAGAATACACGAAATAAATACGACGGTAAGCCGTCATATTGACCTTTTGACGTGGGCATATTCGAAAATTGTACGTTTTTTTCTTCTTTGTATAAAAACCACGAGCCTCTGATGCCGTTCAGCCTAAATTAAGGGACGAAATGTTATTAATAAAAAAAAAAAATAGTGAAAAGAATAAACAATGATATATTCAGAAATAAATAATCGGATAAGAATTGATTTCTTTTTTGTTTTGTAAAAAATTTGTTTTTTTTTTTCGATTCAATAGGGGTTTGAATTCGGTATGGAAAAATGAATAATGTATTTAAGTTTTATATTATAAATAAGTAATGAACTTGTAAATATGTTGTTAAGCTGTAGACCCCGTAGGTATTTATTTGTACGATTTCAGGCCTTTGTTGAAATCCAAAGTTTTTAATTTATTTTTCGACCAATAAATGTTGGAGAGAACTATTTGACGACTTTTTATTTATGTAACCTTTTTATAAATATAGACTGGCTATAGACTTTGCGAATTTACCCTTCTTTTACCTCTTTAGAGGTTGTTTCAAAAATCTTTCTTTTTTTTTTCTTTCTTCAAAATATCCAGTAAAATAGACATTATAGGCAAATTAAACATTTGTTAATTAAAAAAGTGAGGGATTTCAATTTCTCTAAAATCTGTTGTATAAATTGTCCTTGAAACAAACTTCGAATCACATTATCAGCTAAATATTTATAACTAGCTGTTCCCCGCGGTTTCACCCGCATTAATTTCGGAGATCCCGCGGAAGTTCTGGGATAAAAAGTACCCTATGTCCTTTTTTGTACCCCTGACAACGTGGATGAAAAATTTCGTGATGATTGGTTGACAGCCATAGAGACAGACAGACATAGAGTTACTTTCGCATTTATAAAATCAGTAGGGATTAGACGACGCCGAGGTGATCTCGTTTAACTCTTTTGTTCAGTGTGTTATGATTGTCGCACACAAAGCGAAACAATTAACTATACATTATATAACTTCGGGGTCCATTCATTACGTGAGGCGTTTAGGGGAGAATCTCACCTAATCTCACGTCTCGACAAATATCAAGTAGGTAGTATTTTTTCCGAAACAGTGTAAAATTATGAGAAAACGGGGTGAAATTAGTCAAAACGTATTTGGCTAGCTATACCACCTTCGAGTTGTAAATCTGTCGCCAAGCACCTAAAGGTGTGTTCCGGCAGTCCCACTTGAAAGTCAGTTCCCATCCCTATTCCAGGTCGACAACGCACCTGCATGCCTTCTGGTGTTGCAGATGTCCATGGGCGGCGGTAATCACTTACCATCAGGCGTACTATTTGCCCGTGTGCCCTCTATGGTATAAAAAAAAACAATCGCGATCACGCGGTAAATAAGCTTTTGATCTTTTGTACAAATCGTCAAAATGCCTCACGTAATTAATGGATGCCCCTTTGCATCATTTTGTGTAGAATTAACTAAGACTGCAAATCCAGCATCATCATCATCCTTGGTTTACCTACTAACTACTAAGTATACCATTATTAAAATAAATTTCGTACCTATGTACAAAAAACCTGGTAAACTACGTTGATACACCACTGGTCAGTAAGGAAACTTACGAGTCTGTAGCTACACTCATCCTCAGGTTTGGTAGGAACTTGATGTATCAGGTATGATGTAGGCTCTTCATATATGAGCGTTCAAGCAAAAAGGTACCAGTTCTTGGAATTTAGTTTTCGAGATATAAGAGGTTTTGTAAAGTTTGTAAAGTTCCGCGATTGTAATTGATTATATTAATAAATGCTCAATTTTCTACAATTTCATAATATATCTTAATCTACAATCATATATAAAAATCTATACGAGAATGTAACAAGAAGTGTTTTTTTTTTCACTCGAACTTTTATAATGCCTTTTCTCAAATCAAGCTTTTTCAGAATTTCAACTTCAAATGTCTGATAAAAAAAAAAAATTATGCTAATTTTTGAATATTTTTTCAATCCTTACCATCAATTGACTATTCTAGACACCAAATCTAGTATCAACTCCATACCCCACTACTATCTTTTTGCTTGTACGCCCACATAATATTATCGGTTAGTAAACAGCGACCACAGAGATGACAGAGATAATGTAAAACGGATTACATTGTAAGTACCATTTACAGTTCCAAATGGACACAGATAAGCAACAGTGTGCTAACCCACACTGGAGAAATTTTGAGCAAATCGTGTTTTAAAAGTATAACGCCATTTTGTGTCAACATTTTTTATGTTCAATATTTAGTTACATATTTAAGCAATGTAATAAGTTGAACAGATAATTAAACAACGTTCCCTAACTCTCAATAAATCGTTCTGAATCAATAACTTGATTTTGTGGGTTAAAATATTATTGCTTATCTGCGTTCAAATATAATGTCCTTATAAAATCTCGAAAAATAAAACCCTCTGTCAAAATTCTTTTGATTGAATAAGTAAACGACATAACGCTGTTATTCTTACAACTCTCATAAGAACATTTTCGTCGTTTTAGTGAATGTTCGCTGTCATACGCCAAACTACTGATAAAATAAAACCTGCATACAGGTTATTTTAGGTATCTGTGTGCTTTCAACGATCTCAGTACAAAGTTATCCTGAAACACACGGGCGAAACTCCGCGCAACCAGTTAGTTAGCTATAATAACTTCCGCAGGGCAATTATGTTACTTTTGTCGCTATAATATTTCAGTTTCAATCGGAAAAACAGCGATTTTAGATTAATTAATTATTATGTTTAGGCAGCTTCAGCTGTTGAAGTAAGTTTAGTTTTGCTTGATTGCTAGATATTGTAGGTTTCAAAACGTGCGTATCGTAATCGCAAAACCGCCGTATTTTTGATTGTAGCCGAATTATAATAGAAACAAAAGCTACATGGTAATAGTCACTTGTTAGTATTTCAACAACAAGCATACCTAAAAACTAGATCGTTAGAAAGAGGCATTAGGTAGATTCGAACGCCGTCTTACGTAAAGACGCTGTGCTTGAGTTTTGATGTCTTCCTAGTTGCTTAAGCGAGCCAGCAAAAACTGATTGCATTTACTCTCGATTTCTACAATTACAATACGTTGTTAGGTAAGTTGAGAGTTACGACAAATAACCACGTTATCCTAATATTAAAAATGCCAATTGAAAATTGTTTGTTACGTTTTTACGCATATCTATTGAACCGATGGTCATGAAGTTTCGCATACACGTTGTCACAATAGAAAAAAAACATACGCGTTGAATTTAGAACCTCCTCCATTTTGGGAAGTCGGTTAAAAATAAATACCTTTCGTTCATAAACAGGGTATACCTACCTACTGTTCACAAGTGATAGAAAATTCATTGACTACATTACCATGATCGAAGCCGCGGGCACTAGCTAGTCTTATAATAAAATTGTTGCTAGAATTTTTAAAATGTTTTTACAGTTCCGAAGAAGTTACGAAATTTTAAACGTGAAGCGTAAAATCGGTAGTATTGGTACGACAATGGCTGGAGGACTCAAACACCACACGAGTAGAGCAGTAGGCAACAACTAGTAATGTAAATACATTATACAAATATACATACAAGGCAATATACGGTGAGATTTGCTCCTCGAGCTAGACACTTCCTTCACGAGTTGCTTGCTCGGGGCGCATAAAATGGCGGCTGGCTAATAGCTGCTGATCCAAGAGGCGTCAGGAAGCAAAGCTCTGCAAAATTGTTGTTCGTAATAAAGGCAAATGTCAGTTTATTTGTCGTTTGTTTAAATATAGGGTAGTAAGTACTATTATCTCGGAATACCCGCGGAATCTCCGTAACTAACGCGGGTGAAACCGCGGGGCAAAGCTAATTGAAAAATAAAATCTCAGTAGAGCTTAAATTAAGGTACTAAAGTCAACAGAAAAGTTAACTTGTAAATTTCATTATTTAAAGTCAACAAGTTTTGTTTTTTTCATTTGACTAAGGTAAGGACCGGTTTGATGGCTTATTAGCAGAACTTAATGGTACTGTCGCGGGGAGAATGTAATGTGTGCGTGTAAATTAATAAAAAACTAAATATTATTATTTTGCTTAAGTACCTACTGCTTAATGCTTATTTAAATAAAATTGCAACTAAAGTTGGGTATATAAATTCATATATTCTTAATAATTTGCCTGCATTTATTTCCAAGTTAAAGCGGGAATTCTGGGAGAAAGTACTTACCTTATGTCCTTTTTAGCACCCCTGACAACTCACATTCGTATTTTCAATATTAAGGTTTTCATCAAAATCTATACTATATTATAAAGAGGTTATAATTTAGTATGCTTGTAACTTTCTTCCAAATATACATACCTTAGAACAAAAGCTTTACTTCTGTAGTCGACTGTACCTAAATAGTTGTGACTTGCGATATTTACTCTTCGAACTCTATTTACATATCATCAATCTATATCCTTCATAAGGTGGGAACAAGCACCACTAAAAGTTAAACAATACGGTGACTTCGAAAGCACCCATTATTGACACGAAATGTTCTCGTGAGAGGTTATGGGATATATGGGATATGGTTGGTATCTGATACAGTTGAAAGAGGATATCTTTCTAATATGTTTAAATTCTATAAATTAACTTTTTTACTCAAATAATATTATACAATCTATATATTTTATATATAAAAGAAAGTCGTGTTAGTTACACTATTTATAACTCAAGAACGGCTGAACCGATTTGGCTGAAAATTGGTGGGGAGGTAGCTTAGAACCAGGAAACGGACATAGGATACTTTTTATCCCGGAATTCCCCCAGGAACTCCGGTCGGTGAAATCTCATGAAATTTTGCATACTTAGGTACACATTGTCAGGGGTACAGAGAAGGACATAGCGTAGGTACTTTGCATTCCGGAATTCCTGCGGGATCTCCGAAATTTCCGCGGGTAACACCGCGGGGCACAGCTAGTATCATATAGAAGGTATTTTATGAACGTAGTTTGGCTTCTCTGAAAAATGCAGATTGTGACCAGGTGGGTTTTTTTTATTCCGTGTTGTTTAGCCAGCTCGCCTCTTCTTACAGTCGCCAATGCAAATCAGCGCCGTGGGAATAGTTCCACGCAGGGCCACCAACTACTTCTTGGGCAAATATAGTATTTTCCAGCCTGAGGTAAAAAAATATAGGTAGTACGCTGAAAGAAAATATAGTACTTTGAAGAAAAACTTATTAAAAAGAGTGTGAAATGATTAATTAATTGTAATGCAGAATATTTACTACGTACTTAGGTACCTACTAACGTTCCGGGGCAATGGGGATGTGGACTACTTTTGAAAATCAAAATTCTAATTAGTCCGTCAGTTAGAAAATAAAAAACAATAGACACGTATTTTTTGCTTTTTCAAATAAATTAAAAGGTACAGAGATAAAGCGCATTAAAGTTTAGGGTGAGGGGGTCGTGACTAACCGCTAAAACTGCCATACAAACTGTCAGAATAGTGACGTCACGCGAAATTTCAACTCAATATATCGCCGTTATTTTTTGATTATGTAAAAAAAGAAAAAATACGTGTCCAATATTTTTTAATAATCTACAAGACGGACCAAAAAATAAAAATTAGTCAACATTAATATCAGAGCTGAAAAACCTACGATCCTAAACGTATTCTACAATATACCTTCTCCATTCTGTCGTGGGAAATAGAATGGCTAGTGACAACTCTCCTCATATTAACCACAAATTAGTCATTAGTAGTCATAAGTTTGAATATGAATGTAGATATTTTCATAATTAGTCATACAAAAATCAGAAGAGCAGACCCACCAACCGCAGGCAACGCCGCGGGGTGGAATAGTTATGTCTTGTTTTGTTAAAAAACATAGAATGAAACAAGCAAGCTCAGCATGTTATTTTAATGTTAAAAATATCTTGCAATAAATACTAATTCTTACTAATATGAATGCGTATGTGAGTTTGTTTGTTTGTAACGCTTTCACATCTTAACTAAACCGATCATGATCATATTTTGCATAGACATTGCCAGGGGTACAAAAGAGGACATAGGATTTTGGGTACTCGTGGGAACTTTAAAATTAACGTGTGAGAAACCACTAGTATTATTATAAACTTTGTAAGTTTGGATATAGGTGATAATCTTTGGAACTACTGAACCGATTCTTAAATTCTTTCACTTATAAGAAGCTACAGTATCACCAAGTGACATAGGATACTTTTCATTCTGAAAAAGATAATTCCCGCAGAAATACCGAAGTTCACTGCATCCATGGGGAGAATAGCCATTTCGCTTGGAATAGGAGATAGGATGGTTGTTGTGGGGAGAAAGCGCGTCACGCGTGTCAAGTTCATCTTCGTTATTTCAGTCTGCACCTTTCGCCATCTATTTTGAACCCTGAACAGCGAACTGGTTGCCGAGAGAAGCGTATTTTAAATTGGGGATCAATCTAATATTGTCATTGGCGTTTCGAAGAAGTAAAATATGTGATTTTTATTACTGAGAACATATTTGGCAGAGTTATAATAATCGACGCCATACTTAAAGAATTTAAGAGGGAGATAGGATATTTTATCCCAATACAAAGTAGAGTTCCAGCGGGAATTCTGAAATCGACTCAAACGAAACCGCGGGCGAACCAGCTAGTGTAGCACAAAGTTATTAATCATGGCCCACCAAAGGTTTACCACGAAATATGTATTTAGCAAAACAAATACATATTATGTACCTACCTTCATTGAATTTCTAAGAAACATTCGTTGTGTGGAGCATATTGAGCGCACACCTTTGTTTTCCGTTGGTTTTACACGTGATCCGGTGTGTCATATTAGTACGTGGTTTGAGGTGCGTTCGGGTTGATGATGAATGCATTAGACGCTTTTCTAAAATATTTATATTTTCTTCTTAAACCTTAAATTTTAGGTTTATGTCATAGGTCATGTCATGTCATAGGGGGCAAACGGGCAAGTGGTACATTGATGGTAAGTGATTACCGCCGCCCATGGACATCTGCAACACCGGAAGGTATGCAGGTGCGTTGCCGACCTGGAATGGGGATGGGAACTGACTTTCAAGTGGGGCTGCCGGAACACACCGTTAGGTGCTCGGCGACAGATTTGCAACTTGAAGGATTTGGAACTTCTTCTAAGTTGTTTCATTCGCGGTATCAACTGCGTCACGTTTGAAATTCATCAGGAACTCTTTGTGTTGAATAGAATAGAAGAAATTATTATTTGTAATCAGTATCAAATGTCATTGCCTTCACAGGAACGTGGGCAGTTTCCGCACGTGTCTCTCGGTACCTGTAGGTATCCTGTCAAACATTAGTTATTTGTTTTTAATATTAACCGCCATGTATTAAGAGGCTTCAAACGGTGCCGCTTGGGAACTCCGGTCACGGATTTGGATCTCGTAAAAAAAAAAGATTTACAAGATCTTAAAATGTTCGTTGAAGTCTTTTGCTTGCAAATTTTGACATAATATTTACTGAGATTTTTTTATAAATTTTTTGCTTATATTTTTTGTCTTTATAATATAATAATAATTTGTAAAAAAAATTAAAGTATCGAGATTAAATCAGATCCTCGGTTAATCTTGTTATTTACCTCAACAGCCTCTATGAGCGTGTCTCATTGTCACTTAAACTGTTTTTACCTTATTTCGCTATCTCTCTTTTTTTGATGCGATGCTCTTTTCAATGCTCTGTGAGATCCATAGTGAGCGTCTACGTTTCAGTACCGTATGTTATCACTAAAAGTTCACATTGTTGAAAGACTTGTCTTGAAACACTGGTATTTGGGACAGAAGATCTTGCGTAGATTAGTAATCTTACACAACATCCCATACATAGAATACATAATCCGGTTCAGTATGGCTTTCTATATCTATTGAGTCCATGTCTTGTTAAAAAAATAATCAGAATGGTTGTAAAAAGTTAAGCATTCTATTTCATAAAATAAATAAGGAAGCAATAAAATTTCAACTCTATCAATAAGACCACAAGATTTAAAACGATTAATTAATTTAATTTACTAAATGGCTTTTTGTTTGCTGAGTAGTTTTTATAATTAAAAAAAAAAGGCTTAGACCATCAACAAATCATCACTGGCCCATACATTATAATTAAATTCGCAAACAAAAAATTAAAATGCACGCGTCTTAGAAAATCTAAATTATAAATCACATGTATTCTTAATTCTAATTTCAAAGCATTCACTCAACTAATTTTTTTTTAATGCAAAGATATGTAACTGAGTTGAAGGAAATTAAACCTTAAGCTATTGCTTTTAGGATTAAAAAAGTGAATTGCGTAATTCTCTATAGAGCCATTAATTTCCACCTACGGTATAACTTTTATTTATTCTTGCAGTTAATTTAATGTAAACTTTATGCGATTGTAATAAGATTAGTTTTCACTTTAGAAAATATTTTTTTCTTAACAAAACAAAACTCTATTTGTAACCTTGTCGCTCTAACCTTATCGTGTCATGTCGAATTATTTGTAACAGGATTTACATTTCTCTAATAAGACAAGGTTCCACACGTGACTAACGCGTGTATTCGGCTGACGAACGTTGCGGTTTTGATATAACAATGTTTTCTTTGAGTAATTCCAGACAATGGGTCGCGTTATTCAACAATTATGTTAAACTCGATGTAACTCTTATTTCACGTGTTAATTATGGTCATTTTAGCGTGTAGTAACCTAGTATCGTGACGTGACAATATTACCGCAATTAGTCACTGTAATAACAGAAACCTTCGATTTTATATTACTGACCTACTTAAAAAAGAATAATTCTCAGTTTCTTAGTATGTTTGTTTGTACGATATTTCAGAAGAAACTTGGAATAATTTTTAGGATTATTTCATTGGGGTATATTTTTTTTAAATTGGTTCAACACTTTCAGAGATTTTCTCCCCACAAATAAGCTATCTACAGAATATTTTTTTTCCACCGTCTTTAAAAAAATACCAGTCATTAAACTGGATTACTCAGTTTTTAGTTTGGTCGACATTTTGGATATAAATCAATGTTCGTGACCGCCAGGACAAAATGCTTACAGATCGATTGGTCCCTGACAAATGCATTTTCGATCAAAGGGTTCCTTTGGATGGTCTTAATAAATTTTTCACTTCTCATGCTCTGAAAATGCTTGTTTGTGCAGGATATAGGCTGCACAAAATCGAACTTTGTGCACAAGGGCGTTAACGTATCTACTCATAAATAAATCTATATTAGGGCAAAGAAAATGAGCCATACAGCCAAACACAATAAGAAGTTAATAGATAAAATTTGTTATTTTATAATATTTTCTTTAATTTATTTGCCTTATTTGTTTTTAAGACACAAATAGAGTTAATATGCCGGGAAAAACAATTCCCTTCAGTATTTAAAACTGTACTAATTATGCTTCGAATCTTAATCACAGAAATATTATGTTATACTACTGTATTATTTCCTCGCAATCGAAGTGAAAAGCAGAGTTTATAACTCGCCCGCAAAACCTTTTTATTCGGCTCGGGCTGCTAAACTTACTTTTTTAGTTTTAATACTATTAACTGCACTTTTTTAGTTTTAATACTATTATTTTTAAAGTCACATTTCATCCTGGAATTCCCGTGGGAACTCGGAAATTAGCGCTGGTCTGAAATTTTGCATGCACGTCGTCAGGGGCACAGAAAAGGACGTCATAGGGTACGTTTTAATGCGGAATCCCCGCGGGAACTCTGAAATCAACGAGGAGATCATCTATCCTATTGCCACAATTATTGTACATATATTATATATGTAGTTATAAGCATTGGCGACTCTCCCTATTAATTAATTAGTAGGAATTTTAAGTTTTCTTTTTTGTATAGTTGATGTAGTATAGTTTTTTTTTTTGCAATAAATGGTTTTTATTATTATTTATTATTATAATTAGTACATAACAAATGATGGTAACCAAAAATTTCATCAGCTACGGACCCACAGAGACAAAACAGACTCGAGCTCGCCTAAAATTGATGAAAGTATCTCAAAACTTCGAATTCCGATTCGAATAGCACGGCCGCGGTGCGGTCACGACGCGCGATGTCATTTTCACACGGGTCAAACGTCAGGAGGTCAGTGTCACGACAACGGGACCCAGCACACACCAGAGGATAGATTAAGCAAGTTCGAAATCAAATTCAAAGTCATTTATTCGCAAGAATATGCTTCAGACAGTTTAAAAAAATATAGAAATAAAGAAAGAAGAAGATATTTTCTTAGTTGTTGAAACTTTACTACCATTTCAATAAGAAAGTGTCGGTCGAAAGTGTTTTTTTTTTTTTATGTCATAGGGGGCAAACGGGCAAATGGTACACCTGATGGTAATTGATTACCGCCGCCCATGGACATCTGCAACACCAGAAGGCATGCAGGTGCGTTGCCGACCTGTAATGGGGATGGATTACGCGCGTTTGAGATATCTGAGATGAATCTAAGATGTAATTATAGAGTTACATATTAAAATCAGATGGCTGCATATTCGCCAAAATTTCTAAAGAGAAACCGATGGATGGTTGCAATAGGGATGTTGACTACTATTGAAAATCAAAATTCTAATTAGTCCGTCAGTTAGAAAATAAAAAAACGATAGACACGTATTTTTTGCTTTTTTAGATAAATTAAAATATACAGAGATAAAGGGCATTAAAGTTTAGGATGAGGAGGTCGTGACGTCACTAACCGCAAAACCGCCATACAAACTGTCAGAATAGTGACGTCACGCGAAATTTCAACTCATTTTTTTTTTTGCCGTTATTTTTTGATTACGTAAAAAAAGAAAAAATACGTGTCCAATATTTTTTAATAATCTACAAGACGGACTAAAAAATAAAAAATAGTCAACATGCCCATTAATAACATAATAATATGACTATTTTTTTTTGTTTCCATGAGTAGGTATATCAAGTATCAAACTGAATGATCCACATGTTGATCGAAATGCGCAGTCTATTTGAAATTACATCTGTGGCGTTGTGCTTCTAACTTCAAGACGCTGCGAATGACTCAATCACGGTGACTATAAATGAATTCTTTCGAATTTACTTGATTGATATTTTATTTTTGATAGATAGATATATTGGTTTAGATGAAAAAACAAGAAAGGATTCCCAATTTTTTTTTGACAGTTGAACCTTTTTGAAATTCTTTGTATACTGATTTAATATTATTATATTATAAATACTAGTCGATCCCCATCGGTTTCACCCGCCTTTCTTTCAAAATTCCTTAGGTACTTCCTTAGGCATAGGTACTTCCTGTAAGTGAAAGAATTTAAAAATAGGTTCACTCGTTCAAAAAGCCTCGGTACTTCGACCCTTGGGATCTTTTGTACCATTCCCATCCTGTGCTCCTCCCTTTACTCCCTGAAAACCTCGGCGGCGAAGGCTAGGCCTGGAGTGGTAAGAGCCTAAAGTCCTCTGGTTCTGGATAAGCCATGGTATCAAATAAAGTATTTTCTTTTCTATTCTATTCTATTCTATTTCTATTTCTAGTTCTATTAATTTCTATTCATTTCTATTCTATTTCTATTCTATTTCTATTTCTATTTCTATTTCTATTTCTATTCATTTCTATTCATTTCTATTCTATTTCTATTTCTATTTCTATTCTATTTCTATTTCTATTTCTATTTCTATTCTATTTCTATTTCTATTTCTATTTCTATTTCTATTTCTATTTCTATTCTATTTCTATTCTATTTCTATTCTATTTCTATTCTATTTCTATTCTATTTCTATTCTATTTCTATTTGTATTCTATTTCTATTTCTATTCTATTTCTATTTCTATTCTATTTCTATTTCTATTCTATTTCTATTCTATTTCTATTCTATTTCTATTCTATTTCTATTCTATTTCTATTCTATTTCTATTCTATTTCTATTCTATTTCTATTCTATTTCTATTCTATTAAACTGTCAGAATAGTGACGTCACGCGAAATTTCAACTCATTTTTTTTTTTTGCCGTTATTTTTTGATTACGTAAAAAAAGAAAAAATACGTGTCCAATATTTTTTAATAATCTACAAGACGGACTAAAAAATAAAAAATAGTCAACATGCCCATTAATAACATAATAATATGACTATTTTTTTTTGTTTCCATGAGTAGGTATATCAAGTATCAAACTGAATGATCCACATGTTGATCGAAATGCGCAGTCTATTTGAAATTACATGTGTAGCGTTGTGCTTCTAACTTCAAGACGCTGCGAATGACTCAATCACGGTGACTATAAATGAATTCTTTCGAATTTACTTGATTGATATTTTATTTTTGATAGATAGATATATTGGTTTAGATGAAAAAACAAGAAAGGATTCCCAATTTTTTTTTGACAGTTGAACCTTTTTGAAATTCTTTGTATACTGATTTAATATTATTATATTATAAATACTAGTCGATCCCCATCGGTTTCACCCGCCTTTCTTTCAAAATTCCTTAGGTACTTCCTTAGGCATAGGTACTTCCTGTAAGTGAAAGAATTTAAAAATAGGTTCACTCGTTCAAAAAGCCTCGGTACTTCGACCCTTGGGATCTTTTGTACCATCCCCATCCTGTGCTCCTCCCTTTACTCCCTGAAAACCTCGGCGGCGAAGCCTAGGCCTGGAGTGGTAAGAGCCTAAAGTCCTCTGGTTCTGGATAAGCCATGGTATCAAATAAAGTATTTTCTTTTCTATTCTATTCTATTCATTTCTATTCTATTTCTTATTTCTATTCATTTCTATTCTATTTCTATTTCTATTTCTATTCTATTTCTATTTCTATTTCTATTCTATTTCTATTTCTATTTCTATTTCTATTTCTATTTCTATTTCTATTTCTATTTCTATTTCTATTTCTATTCTATTTCTATTCTATTTCTATTCTATTTCTATTCTATTTCTATTCTATTTCTATTTCTATTTCTATTCTATTTCTATTTCTATTCTATTTCTAGTTCTATTCTATTTCTATTCTATTTCTATTCTATTTCTATTCTATTTCTATTCTATTTCTATTCTATTTCTATTCTATTTCTATTCTATTAAACTGTCAGAATAGTGACGTCACGCGAAATTTCAACTCATTTTTTTTTTGCCGTTATTTTTTGATTACGTAAAAAAAGAAAAAATACGTGTCCAATATTTTTTAATAATCTACAAGACGGACTAAAAAATAAAAAATAGTCAACATGCCCATTAATAACATAATAATATGACTATTTTTTTTTGTTTCCATGAGTAGGTATATCAAGTATCAAACTGAATGATCCACATGTTGATCGAAATGAGCAGTCTATTTGAAATTACATCTGTGGCGTTGTGCTTCTAACTTCAAGACGCTGCGAATGACTCAATCACGGTGACTATAAATGAATTCTTTCGAATTTACTTGATTGATATTTTATTTTTGATAGATAGATATATTGGTTTAGATGAAAAAACAAGAAAGGATTCCCAATTTTTTTTTGACAGTTGAACCTTTTTGAAATTCTTTGTATACTGATTTAATATTATTATATTATAAATACTAGTCGATCCCCATCGGTTTCACCCGCCTTTCTTTCAAAATTCCTTAGGTACTTCCTTAGGCATAGGTACTTCCTGTAAGTGAAAGAATTTAAAAATAGGTTCACTCGTTCATAAAGCCTCGGTACTTCGACCCTTGGGATCTTTTGTACCATCCCCATCCTGTGCTCCTCCCTTTACTCCCTGAAAACCTCGGCGGCGAAGGCTAGGCCTGGAGTGGTAAGAGCCTAAAGTCCTCTGGTTCTGGATAAGCCATGGTATCAAATAAAGTATTTTCTTTTCTATTCTATTCTATTCTATTTCTATTCTATTTCTATTCTATTTCTATTCTATTTCTATTCTATTTCTATTCTATTTCTATTCTATTTCTGTTCTGTTCTGTTCTGTTCTGTTCTGTTCTGTTCTGTTCTGTTCTGTTCTGTTCTGTTCTGTTCTGTTCTGTTCTGTTCTGTTCTGTTCTGTTCTGTTCTGTTCTGTTCTGTTCTGTTCTGTTCTGTTCTGTTCTGTTCTGTTCTGTTCTGTTCTGTTCTGTTCTGTTCTGTTCTGTTCTGTTCTGTTCTGTTCTGTTCTGTTCAGTTCAGTTCCGTTCCGTTCCGTTCCGTTCCGTTCCGTTCCGTTCCGTTCAGTTCCGTTCAGTTCTATTCTATTCTATTCTACTTGTATTCTGTTGTGTTCTGTTGTGTTCTGTTGTGTTGTGTTGTGTTGTGTTGTGTTGTGTTGTGTTGTGTTGTGTTGTGTTGTGTTGTGTTGTGTTGTGTTGTGTTGTGTTGTGTTGTGTTGTGTTGTGTTGTGTTGTGTTGTGTTGTGTTGTGTTGTGTTGTGTTGTGTTGTGTTGTGTTGTGTTGTGTTGTGTTGTGTTGTGTTGTGTTGTGTTGTGTTGTGTTGTGTTGTGTTGTGTTGTGTTGTGTTGTGTTGTGTTGTGTTGTGTTGTGTTGTGTTGTGTTGTGTTGTGTTGTGTTGTGTTGTGTTGTGTTGTGTTGTGTTGTGTTGTGTTGTGTTGTGTTGTGTTGTGTTGTGTTGTGTTGTGTTGTGTTGTGTTGTGTTGTGTTGTGTTGTGTTGTGTTGTGTTGTGTTGTGTTGTGTTGTGTTGTGTTGTGTTCTGTTGTGTTCTGTTCTGTTCTGTTCTGTTCTTTTCTGTTCTTTCCTGTTCTGTTCTGTTCTGTTCGGTTCGGTTCGGTTCGGTTCGGTTCGGTTCGGTTCGGTTCGGTTCGGTTCGGTTCGGTTCGGTTCGGTTCGGTTCGGTTCGGTTCGGTTCGGTTCGGTTCGGTTCGGTTCGGTTCTGTTCGGTTCTGTTCTGTTCTGTTCTGTTCTGTTCTGTTCTGTTCTGTTCTGTTCTGTTCTGTTCTGTTCTGTTCTGTTCTGTTCTGTTCTGTTCTGTTCTGTTCTGTTCTGTTCTGTTCTGTTCTGTTCTGTTCTGTTCTGTTCTGTTCTGTTCTGTTCTGTTCTGTTCTGTTCTGTTCTGTTCTGTTCTGTTCTGTTCTGTTCTGTTCTGTTCTGTTCGGTTCGGTTCGGTTCGGTTCGGTTCGGTTCGGTTCGGTTCGGTTCGGTTCGGTTCGGTTCGGTTCGGTTCGGTTCGGTTCGGTTCGGTTCGGTTCGGTTCGGTTCTGTTCTGTTCTGTTCTGTTCGGTTCGGTTCGGTTCGGTTCGGTTCGGTTCGGTTCGGTTCGGTTCGGTTCGGTTCGGTTCGGTTCGGTTCGGTTCGGTTCGGTTCGGTTCGGTTCGGTTCGGTTCGGTTCGGTTCGGTTCGGTTCGGTTCGGTTCGGTTCGGTTCTGTTCTGTTCTGTTCTGTTCTGTTCTGTTCTGTTCTGTTCTGTTCTGTTCTGTTCTGTTCTGTTCTGTTCTGTTCTGTTCTGTTCTGTTCTGTTCTGTTCTGTTCTGTTCTGTTCTGTTCTGTTCTGTTCTGTTCTGTTCTGTTCTGTTCTGTTCTGTTCTGTTCTGTTCTGTTCTGTTCTGTTCTGTTCTGTTCTGTTCTGTTCTGTTCCGTTCCGTTCCGTTCCGTTCAGTTCCGTTCCGTTCCGTTCCGTTCCGTTCCGTTCCGTTCCGTTCCGTTCCGTTCCGTTCCGTTCCGTTCCGTTCCGTTCCGTTCCGTTCCGTTCCGTTCCGTTCCGTTCCGTTCCGTACCGATCCGTTCCGTTCCGTTCCGTTCCGTTCCGTTCCGTTCCGTTCTTTTCTGTTCTGTTCTGTTCTGTTCTGTTCTGTTCTGTTCTGTTCTGTTCTGTTCTGTTCTGTTCTGTTCTGTTCTGTTCTGTTCTGTTCTGTTCTGTTCTGTTCTGTTCTGTTCGGTTCGGTTCGGTTCGGTTCGGTTCTGTTCTGTTCTGTTCTGTTCTGTTCTGTTCTGTTCTGTTCTGTTCCGTTCCGTTCCGTTCCGTTCCGTTCCGTTCCGTTCCGTTCCGTTCCGTTCCGTTCCGTTCCGTTCCGTTCCGTTCCGTTCCGTTCCGTTCCGTTCCGTTCCGTTCCGTTCCGTTCCGTTCCGTTCCGTTCCGTTCCGTTCCGTTCCGTTCCGTTCCGTTCCGTTCCGTTCCGTTCCGTTCCGTTCCGTTCCGTTCCGTTCCGTTCCGTTCCGTTCCGTTCCGTTCCGTTCCGTTCCGTTCCGTTCCGTTCCGTTCCGTTCCGTTCCGTTCCGTTCCGTTCCGTTCCGTTCCGTTCCGTTCCGTTCCGTTCCGTTCCGTTCCGTTCCGTTCCGTTCCGTTCCGTTCCGTTCCGTTCCGTTCCGTTCCGTTCCGTTCCGTTCCGTTCCGTTCCGTTCCGTTCCGTTCCGTTCCGTTCCGTTCCGTTCCGTTCCGTTCCGTTCCGTTCCGTTCCGTTCCGTTCCGTTCCGTTCCGTTCCGTTCCGTTCCGTTCCGTTCCGTTCCGTTCCGTTCCGTTCCGTTCCGTTCCGTTCCGTTCCGTTCCGTTCCGTTCCGTTCCGTTCCGTTCTGTTCTGTTCTGTTCTGTTGTGTTGTGTTGTGTTGTGTTGTGTTCCGTTCCGTTCCGTTCCGTTCCGTTCCGTTCCGTTCCGTTCCGTTCCGTTCCGTTCCGTTCCGTTCCGTTCCGTTCCGTTCCGTTCCGTTCCGTTCCGTTCCGTTCCGTTCCGTTCCGTTCCGTTCCGTTTCGTTCCGTTCCGTTCCGTTCCGTTCCGTTCCGTTCCGTTCCGTTCCGTTCCGTTCCGTTCCGTTCCGTTCAGTTCTATTCTATTCTATTCTACTTGTATTGTAGTTCGTCATAAATGTAATAGTTTATTTAAAAAGTACGTGAACCGATTATCATGACGAAATATGGAATATTACAAGTCATGGGGTGGAATCAGTTCGAATTGGTCCATTAGATTTCAAAACAGTATTAGTTTAAATACACGTAATACAATATTATTACGTACCTACCTCTTGATCACGAAATAACCGAATGGGATGTTTAACTCAAATCGAATTACAACACTATCCACGGGATCACCGCGCAAAAGCGGACCGTTAAATCGAATAGGGTTGTCAAATGTAGTCAAATCGCAGTAACGCAATGTACGGCACATAAAAGGGGGCGTGTTATTATCAGATTTGTACGTATCATGTTCGCGAGGGCCGAATCTCTTTATGCTTGAAAGGGGTGTAGCAGGGTTGCCACTTGACACTTCAAACTCAATTAGGATATAGCAGGTATTATGTTGTGAAAAACCATAACATTTTTGATACTTACTTTGCTGCTACAAATTTAAATAAGAAAAACATCTCTGAACTAATTGTAGCAAAAATTCAAACAATGATTAACAACGTCTCATAATAGTCAATTTTATGAGTGAAAGAGATAAAAGAGGACTTTACAGTAAAGCTTTTAATTTGCTTGAATAGACTCGGTGTAGCCTGCCGTTTCTGTTCAATATCAAGATTCGGTCGGAGAAAATTAACGTTCTTTTAAGTTGTATATAAACACAAGTGCCAATTTCCGTCTGATGCGTTTGCATATAAAAATATTTGCAAATACCTACCCGTTACAGTTTTATTGTAAAAAGTAATTTATTACGTTACGAAAATGGAATAGCTGTTTGTTTTTACTTTCATTTTTTTAAACATAATCATAAAATCATAATACTTTGCCTGGAAATGATCGATCATTGTTAATAAGGTCATCTAATGGACGCCCGGTTTCTGATATTAGATGATTGCTATTAATTTTAACATGTGGTGTGCAAAAAGTATTTACACTAAATCATTCATTTGACACCCACCAAAGGTTTTCAATAAATATAAAAAATAAATCAATTTAACTTTATATAATGGTATCTCTATCTACGCAAGTAGCGTTCCATACCGAAGGCCGGCCCATTTTTCACGGTAAATATAGTTTTATATATTTTTTATTTGTAAAATATATAATTATTATTTTAAGTTTTCATAAGTAATTAATTTGTCTAGTTAACTACCTACTAACATTACTAAATACTTTATACAATCTAATATATTATAGCTAGGTTGTTTTTATTCCCATACATCGCCAACCCTAGACAGACGTTAAATCGAATCAAAGTATCGGACGGGCAATCCTCTTGGATACTATTCGATTATTCGAGTTTTTACGAGTTTAGTTGGAGCTAGTTGATAGTGTTTGCAACTACACACTTATTTGTATTAAGGTGTCACAACCGTAGAGGGTTCAATAGGGGTAGGATTTGCCCATCGCTTTCTTCTATTTTACTTCGAATTACCTACTATTTCATTATAAAAATGATAATAATTGGACATTATAGCACAGCGCTAGCTGGTCCCAAACTAAGTAGAGCTGGTACTACGGGTACTAGACAACTAATATTATACTTATTTATACTTTTTGGTGTAAATATACTAATGATAGATAGAAAGATAGATTGTTTATTTAAAAAAATAATATCATTTTTGGATATAGAGGGTAACTAGAACTATTGAGTCTGGAAATTCCCGCTGTTAGATCCGTAGGGAACAGCTATGTATGATGTATAAGAAGTAGGTAATTTAGGTCTTGGAATAGGATAATTGGACGGATAAGCAATAACATGTTAACCCACAAAATTAAGATACCTATTCAGAACGATTTATTGAGAGCTAGGGAACGTTTTTTAATTATATGTTTACCTTATTAAATTGTTTAAGTATGTAACTAAATATTGAACATAAAAAATATTGACAGAAAATGGTGCTATAACTTTAAAACACGATTTACTCAAAATTTCTCCAGTGTGGGTTAACACACTATTGCTTATCTATGTCCAATTATGATACTTCTTACCTATATTGATATCAGTTCTGAGTTGTTGTTACATCTCAAATTTATGACCTTACTGTGTAGAACTAGACAGTACATAATTGATTCTGTTTTTCACTAGCTGTTCCCAGCGGTTTTACCCTCAATAATTTTGGAGTTCCCGCGGGAATCCTTGGTTACAATATAGCCTATGTGACTCAGGAATAATTTAGCATTCTATTGGTAAAATAATTTTCAAAATCAGTTTAGTAGATCCAGAGACCCCATACAACCTCACAAACTCACAAACTGTACCTCTTCATAACTTCATAATATTAGTATAGATAATTAACCGACTTATAAAAGAAAGGTTCCTTCCTAATACTCTCTAATCTCTAATATTGAGATTACTTCGGGAACACGTAAAAGTATCACGCAGCGATACTACAGCTGTGAAAGAATTTTTAAAATCGGTTCTATAGTTCTAGAGATTACTTCCTGTATCTAAACTTACAAATTATAAACATACACTCTCTAAATATTTATAATATAATATACTAGCTGTCCCCCGCGATTCACCCTCGGTAATTTCGGAGTTTCCGCGGAAATTCCGGGATTAACTGTACATATAAACCTTTCTCTTGAATCACTCTGTCTGTTGATGGAAACCGCATTAAAATCCGTTGCGTAGTTTAAAAGATCTAAGCGTACAGACTGCGGGAAGCGACTTTGTTTTATACTATACAAGCTGTGTAGGTATAACCAAGTACTATGCAAGTATAACGCGTGCGGTAGTATCGAGTTGAGAGTGTGTAGGAGAGCCTTATAAGTGCTACTTGAAGGTTTTGACTCTACACTACAGTATGTCATTATAGGATGTATTCATACCCATAAGTGGTGGTTGCTTGGATGTTTCGGACGTTTTTTTTTATTCAACAGTCAAATTTGGAGGAAATAGAGCGGCGTATTAATAGTAGGCTGTGCCTCTAAGTTTGTGAAGAGTTAGGAATCTATTAAAAAAACAATTTTCGAATTCGAATTTAGAATTCCGTTTATTGTAATGTGCGGGTTTGAAAACGTGGAAATAAATTCACTAATATTTAGTTAGAAAAGCACGCGTAATTATATACTGCTATAATCGTTCTATACACGTCTTATAAGACATAATGAAACTCACATACATTGTTATTAGCAAACTCTGCATTTGACTTTTACGATTCCAAAGAAAATGTTTGAATTCGAGTCTTTTAATCTGTTTCTTTTATTTCCGAATTACTTTAAGCATCGGTTGTCGATTCAAATATGTTATTTAAAAAACAAAAAATAATAATTGAATGTGTGTCTTTAATCTGTAATTTATAGCAGTCGCTTTGGAATTTGTTAGGTTTATGTATTGAATAGGTATTCAGATTTTTAGGTCCGATTTATAATACCATAAAAAGTTTTTAGTCTATATTTAAAACTAATAAAGAGGTAAAATTTATGAGGTTGTCTCTGGATTCACTGAACTGATTTCAAAAATTCTTTACCAATGCCACGTTATTTGTGAGTTTCATAGGCCATATTGTAACCTGGAATTCCAGCGGGAACTCCGAAATTACAGCGGGTGAAACCACGGGCAAGAGCTAGTATTACAAAAAATCGTATAACGGTTAAACTCGAGAGTTCTCTACTAGACCCATAGCTCTATGGATTATGTGTAATTGTATATTATTGGATTTATGTTTCTCTCGAGTAAATTTTTCTGGTATTTTGTATCATTTCCAAACAATAATAACCTCCGACCGTTTCATTTATTGATTGTTTTGACCTATTTAAAAACTATAAAATTAATATGAAAATAATTTTGGACCTGTCAAAAATTTCGAAGCTATCGAGTTTTGGTTTAATCATTTCTAAAAGTGTTGTTTAAGGTGAAGTTCATGACATTTTTTTTAAATTCGAAAAATCATATTTGTACTTATTCAATTGAGCGATAAAAAGGCTTTGTGTCACGCACTTTAAGTCTATAGAAAATTAGATATAGTTTTACCGTATAAACTAAGCCCGATATACTTGTCAGGTAGAATAATATGAGATGCAATGGAAAGTCGATCCTAAAGTTTTCATGCCAAAACATTTTATGAGGCAAAGATATCAAGCAGAAACAGCCGTGAAACGAAAGCTAGCTTAAAACAAAAAAGAAAAAAAAAGCACCTTGTAAAAATGTAAACCGGCCATGAATGCGTTCATTAACTTACAACACGTCAAACTGCGAGTCGAAAAAAAAAAATACTCGATACATGCCCGTCCTGTCATGCTATACTATAAAAACATCTTTTAAAATCGACGCTTACAAATATTCGAGTCATCGCGATAATTTCATGCGATCAAAGTGAATACAACGCTTAATCTAAAATCGATGCGTCCGTTGTGGGGTGTTCTCGATTCTGCCGGATAATCGGCTCGGCCATATTTCTCGGTTCAGAAATGCGCGGGCGAACGAGAAAAACGCCAGAGAGCGGTCAAAACAGCGGGACGCCGTCTCGGGAGGACGCCGTACAACAATCTAAACATAATGACTCGTAATGGACGTTGATAGGGCATAATAAAAATCGTTGAAAAAAAAAAAAATGAGTATTGAGGCTGTATGGTTAAGAATCTTTGCGTAAAAGGAGCCCCTCATTAAAAAGAAAAAGCATATTAATTTGATTGAATTATTGGAAATGGATCGACAGTAAATTTTTTTTTCAACCGAATTCGAATTTAGAATTCCGTTTATTGTAATGTGCGGGTTTGAAAACGTGAAAACAAATTCACTAATATTTAGTTAGAAAAGCACGCGTAATTATATACTGATATAATCGTTCTATACACGTCTTATAAGTCATAATGAAACTCACATACATTGTTATTAGCAAACTCTGCATTTGACTTTTACGATTCCAAAGAAAATGTTTGAATTCGAGTCTTTTAATCTGTTTCTTTTATTTCCGAATTACTTTAAGCATCGGTTGTCGATTCAAATATGTTATTTGAATACCTAATCGTTCACTTGTTCCTTATTCAAAACACAAAATTATTCGATTGTTTTTTAAGAATCGTTTATCAATTTTTTTTTATGTTTTATTCCAATGATGCTACATATTTTGCGGACTATCATTTTATTAAGTGGCGGATAATGTGATATATGAAGGTACACCGTCATTTGCATAATCTTTTGGGATCATAATATCATTTCTTAAACTCTTTATTTAAAGGCTGTCATTTGCAATTTGAAAGTAAGTTTTCAAATTTCGAAGAACATCGATTCGTAATGGCCGATGTTTTTATTTTTAGAGGGAAATAATTTTAGTTTATGAAACTTTTTGCACTATCTACTGGGACGCATACCTTATATACTTGAATCCTACTAATATTATAAATGTCAAAGTGTGGATGTTTGGATGTTTGTTACTCAATCACGCAAAAACGGCTGAATGGATTTGGATAAAATTTGGTATGCACATTGTCAGGAGTACCTACAGAGAAGGACATATGGTACTTTTTATCCCGGAAGTCCCGCGAGAACTCCGAAATTACCGCGGGTGAAACCGCGGGGCACAGTTAGTAAGACTATAATTTATAATATGTATTTATCCTTTTTATATTTACAACGTAGACTTTTTCTGACACTTCCAATAATCCTTACCATTATAAATGCGAAAGCTTCGAGTAATAATATATACTACGTACTAGTGAGTTTGTTAGTTTGTTTGTTACGCTTTCACGCCTTAACGGCTCGACCGATCATCATGAAATTTTGCATTCACGTTTTCAGGGATACAAAGAAGTTCACCCCCCTCTTTGATCTCTTTTATACAAGTAGGTAGATGTACTCGTATAAGGCTGCTTACGTATATTTATTTATTTATTTATTTATTTATTTATTTATTTATTTATTTATTTATTCAAATTACAAGCGGTTTACAGAATCTTCCAAAGCACCAGCGAGTACATACTTTCACAGTTTAAAATATAAAGTTGTCATGGTACAATAAATAATTAATTAACATTAAGTCAAATTAATCCGATTATCATGGTCAAATAATTAAAATTAAGTCAAATTAACAAACTCACATAAGTACTTATAGGCAACGGTCATAAAAAACCCAGTTTTATCTGCAAACACGTCTAGATTATGGTACTATTTGGCAATATCATTGAGAAGAGACAGCGCACGTGCCGTGGGTGCATTTCTTATTATGCCTATATGCGTATACTTATTATGCTAACGCAATCTAGTCTACCTTATTGATTTTACACCATAAACCAGCAACTACGTACGGTGTAAAAGACGTAGCTCGTAGGTTCTCTCGCGTTCGGATGAACCATTGATGTTAAATGTACTGTGGATAATACGTCGCCAAAGGAGAAACGGTGAATGGCGGCTGCAGAATTCACGAGTTTCACGATGTTGCCCTAATTAACAATTTTTCATGAGCAGATTTTTTTTTTTTGGGCATTTTTATCATATAAAACGATTATTTATTTATAAAGAAAATTAACGATACGTCATCGCGGTGTTTGGCAGCCATATTATTTGTGTTTAATGTTTTAAAAATGCCTAGATAGTGTGTTTAGTCCATAAGAATGACTACCCAAGAAACTCTGCTCATCCTAGAAAAATCGATGGTACTGATAGATATACATATTGTATAATCGCTTATACATAGTATTATTATTATCTGTGCTTCTACCATCCTTGTGTGATTATAATAATTTTTCTCCAAAATCAATGTTATCAAAATTGTCTCACGTCTCTATCACAATTTACAAGTTGAAGTAGGTATGCTATTTGACAAATCCCTAGCTATGCCAATTGTTTAAAGCTATAGAATGGGCATGTTGACTAATTTTTATTTTTTAGTCCGTCTTGTAGATTATTAAAAAATATTGGACAATATTTTTTTTTTACGTAATCAAAAAAGAACGGCGAAATATTGAGTTGAAATTTCGCGTGACGTCACTATTCTGACAGTTTGTATGGCGGTTTTAGCAGTTAGTGACGTCACGACCCCCTCACCCTAAACTTTAATGCGCTTTATCTCTGTATATTTTAATTTATTTGAAAAAGCAAAAAATACGTGTCTATTGTTTTTTTTATTTTCTAACTGACGGACTAATTAGAATTTTGATTTTCAAAAGTAGTCCACATCCCCATTAATAGATATAGGTACCCAATCAATACAAATTACAATACTTTTTACAAAATTGTCGTCGGTGGTATCGTCTGTTTACGCCCGCCATCTTGTAGAGATATTACACGTAGAGCTGTAGTCTTATTCTAAATTCCGTTAGAAATAGCACAAAAACAATAGATACATTGTGTGGAACGGCGTGAAATTACGTTTGCACTGTGAGGCGTTGTAAGCTGGTTCCACCACCGTTGAAATTGTACATCTGTGTGCGCTGTATGCGGTTCTATGCCTCTTCTAAGCTTTCTTAAGATTAAGGTACCATGAGTTGACTCACTCCGTGGGATAAGTTTAGAGCGGGATAAGATTTACTAGCTGTTCCCAGTGGTTTTACCCGCGGTAATTTTGGAGATCCCGCGGGAATTCCGGGATAAAAGGTAGCTACGTCCTTCTCATGCATACACACTGTAAGGGATACTTACAGCGTGTATGAAAAATTTCATGATGATCGGTTCAGCCGTTGAGCCGTGAAAGCGTAACTAACAAACAACCAAACTCACTTTCGCATTTATAATTGTTGGTAAGGATTATACTTCTATTTAATCCACCAACAACAGTTCTAAATAGCTTATCATGTTTATTTTTGGTCTTATTCGCCGAAATAGATTTGAAAGCAATGTTCTATAGTTAGTCTAACGTAAGAATTTAGAAATAAAGTTTTTTATTATCACAATAGATGTAGGTAAGTACTCATTTTTTTTTTGTTTCACATAAAAGCGTGACGAATGTTCCGAGTCCGACCGATTCGATGTAGTGATCGATAACATTTCTCGATTACTTTTAATTCGAATAATCGATTGTTGATCTCGCCAATTCTCTTCTTTGAGAGTGAAGCTTTCTATTATATTTTTTTATGGATATATAATTTTTTTTTAAATTTCTCACTTATCGCTGTAAAAAAAGGTTATTCTATATTATTAGGTTTTGTGTTGTGTAACTGGCTTGTGTCACAAGATAATAAAATATATTTTGAAATTTTTATTCCTTGCCAATATTTCCCTCGCAAATATCCTTTATCTGTTCAAGTAAACTGCAGCTTTCTATCAGTGAAATAAATTTTGGTATTGGTTTCGGTTCAATAGTTTTACAATCAACTCGAAAGAGATACTTACAGCCAAATTAACAAACCTCTTAGTAAGTGTTAGTATTGATTACTTTTTGGCTCGGAATTATCAAAATAATTTATACTAATATTATAAAGTGGTAAAGTTTGTGAGGTTGTATAGGGGGAAGTAGGTAATCTCTCGATCTGTAGAACCGATTTTGAAAATTCTTTCACTTATAGGAAGCTGCAGTGATCCTGAGTGACATTGCGTACTTTTCATCCCAGAATTCCCGCGGGAACTCCTTAATTAACGTGGGTTATTGTAACAGTTAGTTATTTACATACAACGACCAAACCAACCACAGATAGCAAAGGTGTAAAATAAACACATCCTTGGACCTCGACTCGGGAGAAATATCGATTTATTAATGTATTTAATGCATCTGGGTTCTAATTTCTTTGCCTCCTTTTTTGAGTGCAACTTTTTTTTGTATACCTACAACACAATGACGATGACATAAATAAAGTGTGAAACCCAAAGTGGGAGTAAGTTGAAAAAAAAGGCTCATTATTATTAATCTGTCTCGACTACCTGAATTTCTTGGACCTTAGCTTCTTTGAGAGAGACTTTCTTGTTATAATATGTTGCAGATGGTGTATTAATCTATGCAATGGTAGGAAAATAGATCACCAATCTCATAAAATAAATCAGTTGACCGAAATAGCGTGTTTTAAGACGTAGATGTAAAATCTACTATTTTATTTCCGACCAAACCTCAAAGTTTTCGTTGCTGCTAGTTGTGACTTACCGGAATTCCTCGGCGATTCATAAACGGTCATGCTCGTGACCCCAGAATAGATGGGACGGTGTGTTTTTTTTCCACAATCGGACGCCTAAACAGCGTGACGGTGTGGGGTAGGCAGGCGAGTGACATAACTGGCGCAAACGGTTAAGGAGAATACACTGCTCTTCGATTATTATAAGTTAGAAGCTGTTCTTGGCGGTTTCATCCGCGTTAGTCTCGGAGTTCCCGCGGGAATTCTGGGATAACAGCATGCTATGTCTTTTTTGTATCTCTGACAACGTGTGTGCAAAATTTCATGATGATCGGTCAAGCAGTTGAGTCGTGAAAATCCTTGAACTGTTTAAGCTGGCACCCGTTTCTAATGGTATAAGGCAGTAATCCAAAGCTTGTACTGTGAGCACCAGGCAACTGATATAATACTTATATTACCTTTGTACTTTTGTATAAATGGAATACATGCTTATGAATCATATTAAACAATGAGATTCAAGGTAAATATACACACCGGCAGAATTAGCGGAACATAAAAAGGCAGAGTATAGAAATAATTACGTATATATATTAAAACAAATAATAATTAGACTTGAAGTAATAAATTAATATACATCTTTTAACACTTTAAAAGTTTGTAATAAAATTATTAAATTTTATTTAAAATAATAATAAAAAAAACAATTTTTCTCTAATTTGTGGGCACACAAATAATGTTGCAAATTAAAGATTACTGTGATTTTAACACTAAATAAATGAACGATTAATAACGTGTGTTTCCCCTTCGTGATTTAACTTTTATTTACAACATTGTCTGTGTTCTCACAAACTACAGATTTTTTTGATTTTTTTTAATTTTGATAATTTTTAATAAAATTTAACTAAAAACTTCTTAAAGTCGATGTTAAAAGATGTATATTAGTTTGTTACTTCATGCCTGATAATAATTTGTTTTAATATATATACGTAATTATTTCTATACTCTGCCTTTTTATGTTCCGCTAATTCTGCCGGTGTGTATATAATTCCATGAATGTTAAACATTTACGCGTGACACTGTAGCAGTCGGTTCACTGACCAGTGCACTACAACCACAGTGCCATCTTATATAAGAACCTAATTTATATGTACTTATTTAATTTTAATTTTAGATTATTTAAGAAACAAAACGATTAACAAAAACACTTAATTTATCTAACTTCTCTTACCGCCGCACTCAGAGTCGACTTTAATGATTACTTAGTTAAGTATAGATTTTTAAAACTAAACTGCCGCAATCAGACAAGTTTAATAAATTAATTTTAATTGGCATTTAACTAATTAAGTGACATCCCATTAAATGCCAATTAACATTAATTTACTGAACGTCTCTGATTGCGGCAGTTTTGTTTTAAAAATCTATATTTAAGTAATAATTAAAGTCGGCTCTGAGTGCGGCCGTTAGTAAGAGTCTACCCTTAACACATAGAGGCCTTTTCGTGGCCTTTCGTGAGTGTCCCAGTCACACTCTACCGATTTTTATGAATACTGGACGATAATTTGTCCACAGTTTAATCGGATGTTTTACATAATGGTATTATTTAAAAAAAATATCGTTTTTTTTTAAACACTTCGACTGTCAGTAGCAGACTCTGCAAATGTCATAGTTAATGATCATAGACGATAGATTTCGGTGGGAACCCGAGACATCGGTTTGGTGGGAACATTTTGTGTAAATAGTCTTCTAGAGAGAACTTGAGCAGAAATGGATTTCAATTTTGTTTCTTTAACTATAGCTGTTTCCCGCGGTTTCACCTTCCCCACCCACCACCATATCCTTGTCCTTCTTTGTACTTGAGT
This sequence comes from Zygaena filipendulae, assembly GCA_907165275.2. Taxonomy (NCBI): domain Eukaryota; kingdom Metazoa; phylum Arthropoda; class Insecta; order Lepidoptera; family Zygaenidae; genus Zygaena; species Zygaena filipendulae. Next base: position 3,832,930 of record OU015677.1, on the reverse strand, counting down.
ATTACATTTATATAAATAAAAAAGAATTTTCCAAATCGGTCCAACCGTCTTCGAGAAATCGGTGAACATCCTTACTAATATTATAAATGTAAAAGTTTGTATGTATGGATGGATGTTTTTACTCTTTCACGTAAAAACTACTGGCTGGATTTAAATGAAACTTTACAATAATATAGCTTATACATCAGATTAACACATAGGGTACTTTTTATCCCGATATTCCCGCGGGAACTCTGAAATTAACGCGGGTGAAACCGCGGGGCACAGCTAGTGGGTAAATAAAAAAATAAAAACTTCATATAGCCGAACATATAGCCGAATATAACCTCCTTCTTTATTGAAGTCGGTTAGTAAAACCTCAATAAGTCCAGTACTACGTAAGAATACGGGTGCAACAAAAGTCGATTGCGTGTTGTTGTGGAATGATATAGATGCAATGCTTCACACTGAATAGGTACAATGTCGAACAAAAGAGTTTCGGATGAGCTTTCCGCTCAATAAGCTATTGAGGTAATCGCCTATTGTTTAATATCGCCTTGGCCCTTCGCTCTGCGAGATGTTATGTGTGACTGTGATATATGTTTAACACAAATGGATACGGCATCTTATTTTCTAAGTTCGAGCTTAGTTCATCATAATTTGACACTAGCTTTTTTTAATTTTGCTATCGCCTACGTAAATTTCGGAGTTCCCTTTGGGAACGCTTTTTACTGGGATGAAAGTATCTTATATCATTCGGGAATACTCTAGCAGCTTGGCTTCACTTCGCTTAGCTTTCTATCAGTGAAAGAATTTTTGGAATCGATTTAGTAGCTCCACAGTTTCCCCCTGTATCTCTATTTTTTTATTTTTAAGTGTATTAAATTTACAACATCAGTACCACAATATGTATATTGTATAGAGTTCAGAACATCCATAACTCCTTATACTGCAGAACGCGCAGTCTCACAGAACAGAAAATCACAGATAGAAGTGACATCAACTTAGTCTAGTATGAAAACAGGTGAAAACCAGTGTCGCCGGGTGATTTTCACACACAAAACTGTTCATCACGCACTAAATCAATAAATTCAATAAATAAATGAAGTCCACAGTCGAGGCTATAATCAATGTGCGTCTCGAGGAGGCGCAGTGGAGCTTGGCAGCCCAGCCCATTCGCTATGGAGGCCTCGGAGTGCGGTGTGTTGGCGACGTAAATTTGCCGGCTTTCTTGGCATCGGCGCATGGGGTTGCGGACCTTGTCGCCTTCATCCTTCGATACAATGGTGATGGGGTTAGCATACCTTTTATGGCTCGTGCTCTGGAGGCGTGGTCGGGCATCAGCGAGGGGGCAGCTGCCCCAACTACTCCTCATGTACAGCGGGCCTGGGACGATGTGGTGGCGAAGTTGGCCCAAAGAAAAATGCTGGAGGAAGCAGCAGGGGCAGACCTGGCAAGGCTGAAGGCAGTGGCATGGCCTGAGGCGGGGGCATGGTTGCATGCACTCCCGTCCCCTCACCTAGGTACCATGTTGGACGACAGCTCCCTGCGGGTGGCGGTGGCTCTTCGCCTGGGCTGCAAGGTGTGTGAACCTCACAGATGCACCTGTGGCTCCATGGTGGAGGCCGATGGCCATCACGCTCTAAGCTGTCGCCGGAGTGCGGGGAGGTTCTCGCGTCATCATGCCCTGAACGATATCATTCGCAGGGCCTTCGTCTCAGCCAATGTTTCCTGTTTGCTTGTGCCGCCGGGCCTAAGTAGGTCAGACGGGAAGAGACCGGATGGGGTGACTCTGGTGCCATGGCGGAACGGCAAGTGCCTGATCTGGGACGCTACCTGCGTCAGCACAGTAGCCGCCAGCCACTTGGGTCGCTCTACCCTCTTCCCAGCAGCTGCTGCAGAAGATGCTGCCAGCAGAAAGCGGCTTAAATACGCGGAATTGGAGCCGCAATATAAATTCATTCCAATCGCGGTGGAGACACTCGGCAGCTGGGGCGCGGACGCCAAGACATTGGTGCGTGAGTTAGGGAACCGTATTAGAGACCAATGCGGTGACTCCCGTTCCGGCTCGTTCCTGGTGCAGAGGTTGGCCATAGCTATTCAGCGCGGGAATGCGGCCAGCCTCATGGGCTCCTTTGCACCGGGAGCGGTCAGGGGCGGGTTATTTGATGTATGCGGTAGGTTTGACAGTTTGACAGAATTTTTAAGTTAAATTTAGACGGAATATTAAATTGTAATAATGCTTGTATTAATTCAAAACAAATCTAAATAGACTAGGGTAAAATATTTACATAAATTACAAAATTAATAAATAAATAAATAAAACGCTTTTTGGTTACGTTTTTGCTTAGACACTGTTTTTAAAATTCACAGTTTTGGGAATATTGTGGAAAATATACTTGGGATGCCAGCAAAAGAAGTTTTGGGCAAGTTAGAGCATTTGCTCCAACTTCCTTTGCAAACCGTGGCGCCCCTGCCGAGTCTACATGTCCTCTCTAGTTAATTTATTTTCTCTGTAATCTCTTTGGTAGTTGCTTACAAAACAATAGAATATAGTTATAGTCCGCCCACGCACTTTCACTTGTTCTTAAGTTCCACTGATTCTATGGATGCATCTGCTCATTCGTACACAATAGTACGACGGTCGGATCCCGAAGGCATACCGTTTCAGATGTTTTTCTTAATTTTTTTTTTTATTTTTAAAAGCGAAACTTCTTTGAGTACGGTGTGAAAAAAAAAACATTACGTCAAATAGGCTATTTGACTAATTTTTTTTTAGTCCGTCTTGTAGATTAATAAAAAATATTGGACACGTATTTTTTCTTTTTTTACGTAATCAAAAAATAACAGCGATACATTGAGTTGAAATTTCGCGTGACGTCACTAACTAGTGCAGTTTGTATGGCGGCTTGTAGCGGTAAGTGACGTCACGCGCCCCCACCCTAAACTTTAATGCGCTTTATCTCTGTGTATTCTCATTTATTTGAAAAATAAAAAAATACGTGTCTAATGATTTTTAATTTTCTAAAAGACGGACTAATTAAAATTTTGATTTTCAAATGTTGTCAACATCCCTATTATGTTAGTCGCCCTATTGATTGGCAAAAAACTATACGTTATATTGATTTTATAAAGCATCTACAGTTGATAGTTAGTTGCTAGGTAGTTGCTAGTAGTTGCTGTCAACATTAAAAATAAAATACTATGTAAAAATAACAGGTGTTATGATTTCAGGAAAGAATTTGGTATCCAGTTGGGTCTCATTTCTATTAATAGACCAAAGTAGGTATAGCAACCCGTTTCGTCCTCTTGAGGTTCGAATTAAAAAAAAAAAGCCTTTCTTAATAGGTGTTTGCGTTGCAAAAGTAACTGAAAAATAAATGCTGAATCAAAACTGTTGAAACTCAGTAGTGACTCATTTCAGATTGATGAGTAATTTACAAAGCTTCTGTTGTAAAATAGATTAGCTTCTTTGTTCTGATGTTATATTAGGCATGTAAGAATTGGTCAATTTCTTAAAAGAATAACTACCCAATACTGGATGATGAGGCTGTCTGTATTTTAAGAAGAAAGATTATTATGTAGGCACGTTCGCATCGATAAACACACACAGCAGTTCATTGTTTTGGCGAACAATATTATCTTTTTCGCATTACGTGGGTGATGTTTTGGTACAATATACTTTGTTACTAACATGCCTCATTGTTCTGCCTGATGTAGGGATCAGAAGATGGGTTCATTCACCATTTTTAAATGAACTGAATATTCGAGCATAAATACAAAAGGGCAGATAGTCTCTGAGTGCTGGTTAGGGTAGTCGCACGACACAGCGTGGTTGCTCCTCGGCGTACATGAGCGAAGAGGTGGTACTGTCCCAGGCGGAGTGTGCACGTTCTGCTACCAGTGCTACCACGCCTGAGTGCTGGCCGCCCGGTAGTTGCGTGACACACCGCGACTGCTCCGCGGTGTACATGAGCGAGGAGGTGGTACTGTCCCAGGTGGAAAGCGCACGTGCTGCTACCACCTTTGAGTGCTGGTTTCTTGGTATTCGCGCAACATAGCATAGCTGCTCCGCGGCGTACATGAGCGAGGAGGTGCGACTGTCCCAGGCTAAGCACACACGTGCTGCTATCACCTCTGAGTGCTGGTTGCTTGGTAGTCACGCGACACAGCACAGCTGCATCACGGCGTACATGAGCGAGGAGGTGGTATTATTCCATGTGGAGCGCGCACGTGCTGCTACCACCTCTGAGTGCTGGTTGCTTAGTACCTATTCGCGCAACACAGCATAGCTGCTCCGCAGCGTAGATGAGCGAAAAGGTGGTACTGTCCTCTGAATCAGAGACTGAACTCTATTATTGTTACTATCTATTTTCTATAAACTATCTTGCTAACTGTATACTTCAAGCAAGCCTTGTACCAGAGTTATTTCTGGATTTAAATGGCACGTAAAACAACGTGTCCTTACAAAGAATTTTTCTCAGCTCTTCTAATTTTTGATATATTGCAAAATTTCCCGTTGAAAAATGGGAAAGTATCGGATAAATTCCCCGTCTCATCTCCTGGCATATATCAATAACCTATCGATACCTAATCAACGATGTTGGAATTCGATTAAACTCGATACGAACGTGCCTTTTCTGTGAAACAAAAAAAAGTCCAACGAGATAGGAATCGATTCATACGCCACGTATCCATTTCTCATTTACGATATCAACAGCTCTAAAATAGGAATAGGTGTCTTAACCCACTGTGTTAAAGTGAAAAATTGCATTTTAATGTGTTTTTCCATACCTATTACTCTTTCTGAAACGGAATTGCATGATAGAGTTTTTCTCACTTTTTATTTGCAACTAGCTGTGCCCCGCGGTTTCACCCGCGTGTTTCGGAATTCCCGCAGGAATATTTTTTTTCTAAAATAAAAGTAGCCTAAGTTAGGTACTCCTTATAACATCAGCTATCTGCCAGTGAAAGTCCCGTTAAAATCGGTCCAGCCGTTTTAGAGATTAGCCGGAACAAATAGACTGACAGATAGACAGACAAAAATAAAAAAATAATAAAAAAATGTGAATACCATACCTGTATACTTTAATGAAAAGTTGTTAATTTGGAATTACAAACAGACAGTTAAATTCTATTTATATGTATAGATTCCTGTTATTTGTTTTTGAAAATGCTTCGTTATTTAGACAATACTCAATTTGTCTACTAGATCTTTCAGTTTAGAATTAAAAAAATAAGGGAATGGAGAGCTTCAATACATTTTATTCTAATGGTAAAACTTATGAATGTTACTAGCTGTTACCCACGGAATTCCGAAATAATTGTGTGAGCCGCGAAAAATTTAAAATACCTAACCTAAATGTAGTATATTCAAAGTATGTTATTCTTTATTTAATAAAAAGTTAAATTTAATACTAAGTATTACTTGCAATTGCATATATCACGCCCCTGCAGTTATTTTGAGTCCCGTATTTTATTAATACCTACCAAGTGCCTCGAGATATGGTCATTCGAAAATCTATATTTTAGTTTTCGATCGCTAATTCACTAACTGAAAACTCTAGAGTTTCTAGACTATACATCACACATGAAACAATTCTATAAAATATAAACCTGTTTTTCCACCAATACTGCATATTTCTCCCAGTTACTGGAATTTGTACAGGCGGGAATCGCCTTGGGTGATATAAGTCAATTCCCACTTGTCGTTGAGTTAGAGCTCCTGATGGGAGAATGCTTTGCGACGGTATACAGTCTCCGCTCTAACTTATCGTTTCTTTTATCACAAATGTTCGGAGTCCTAACAATAAAAGCACGTCAAGTACATAAAAGGGAACCCGCTTGGGCATACGCACTAATGAGCTTATAAGCCTGGCTCAAGAGATAACAGTTTTATAAGCCGATTGTCCGATAACGCCAAGAAGTCCTTGCGAAATGCCGCACGCCACATTATAAAAGATTATGATAGTGCAGTCTTAAAATTATAGGCTTTAATGTATCATGGAACCATAACTACTTACTGCATTATTATATTATATAAGTAGCTAATTAGTACTTCAAATGACTTATTCAATCCAATCTAATTTGTGGTTTTAAGGCTCTACCGATTTGACGGTGATTTTGCCACTGTCAAAGTTTGAAGGGGCACGGTATAGAAGGTTGCTTAAATGACTTATTGAAAGTAAACAAAGACGAAGGTTAACAATAAAAATAAATTATGGTTTGACGTGAAAAGCATACGAGCGCTTTCGTTCGCTTTTAGGTGATATATGGTAAAGACGTAAGATTTTACAGTCCATAACCTTATAGTACCAATTCTTCGGTTAAAGTTTGATTGCACTCTCTGGGGATTGCACTCGATTGCATTAGCATTTCTATAGATTAAAGAAACAGACGTCAAAAGAAAAAATGCACGACCTCAAATGAAATTTTAAAAGTCACAATCGAAATTCTCGTAAATAAACAATAATTACAGCCACAATAAAAAAAAACCTACAATAGGAAACGTTACAAAATGGGGGGCGAATTGGAACAATGTGATAAACAAACCGAAAAGATCAGTGAAATTTTTAGCTCTCATGATGAAATGCAGTCGTCTTTGGCAAGATTTTGCCATGGAGATTTATACGTCATTGGGAGAATATGGATAGAGGCAATGAAAACTGTTCTCGTCGGTACCAAAATGTCCTTAATACCAGTTGTCAAAGCCGCTGCACCACCTCCACCAAAGAAACCACCACCAATGAAATATAAAGATTTGTGCATATACAAGTCCCCTCATTACGAATACAAAGAATACATGGAAGACTTGGAAAAATGTCCCGACTACAAAGTAAAATTGCTACACGAATATCTATTGCCATATGTGAAGAATGGCCGGAGACAAATCCAACAGAGTTACAGAGACACCAGATGCGTTTTGAAACAAACTTGCAGAGATATATGCTGTTCCATACACGAATCTAAGAGAGAGTTGAAGAAGGTCGCCAGGGAACCAGAGAACTTGGCGATAAGGAGAACAGTGGTAGCAAGTACTGCTGCACTTGGGTATATGATTGGATCCGGTCGGGGGATTCCCCGCCGATTATTCTTCACTGGTCTTGGAGCTTTTACTGGTGGTGCGCTGTGCTTTCCCAAGGAGTCCGATTTGGCATTTAGAACTCTTCTTTATTACACTGGCAAAGGTCTGGTGGCCGTGTACAACGCAACTTGTGGTAAACAGTACAATTTAAGGGATAGGGTGCCATGTGTAGAGGATATGCCGAAACGTGCAGTTGTGGCGAGGAAAGAGCAATGTCCCACCAAGAAATAGATGCAAAATAGGTACAATAAAAATGGCTCAGTGAAGAAGATTTTTTCTAGGAAGGAGTGTCTTTGAAATGCTTCTATTGTATTCTATAACATAAGGTGAAGATTTATTTTATCTGTATTATTTTTTATGAGAATTTACGATTTCAAATTGTATTACGGCCAATGACAGTAGTAACAGTAAAATATGAAAAAAATTACTGATGTTGGTTTGATTTATTAATACAAACCAACTTTACGTCATAATAAAATCACAATCAACAATTTAAAATTAATCCTACTAATATTATAAATGTGAAAGTGTGGATGTATGGATGTTTGTTACTCAATCATGCAAAAACGGCTGAACGGATTTGGATGAAATTTGGCATGCTCGTTGTCAGGGGTACAGACAAGGACATAGGGTACTTTTATCCCGGAATTCCCGCGGGAACTCCAAACTTACCGCGGGTGAACCGCGGGGCACAGCTAGTTTCTAATATATATAAAACTAGCTGTGCCCCGCGGTTTCACCCGCGTGAGTTTTGGGATCAGGAACCTTTGCGGACGCAGGCAGTACAACCCACAAAGTTTCATCACCATCGGACCAATGGTTTCGAAGGCCATAGAGGACGGATATACAAACATTCACTTTTATTTATAACTAGCTGCGCTCTGAGATTTCACCCGCGTGAGTTTTGAGATCAGGAACCTTTGCGGATGCAGGCAGAACAATCCGCCAAAGTTTCATCACAATCGGACCAATGGTTTCGAAACGCATAGAGGACAGACAAACAAACATGAATTTTTATTTATAAAGAAGATTTAAATGCCTATACTTCGATTTTTTTTTATTCTGATGTCTTTTACTCTACATCATAACCAACTAACCAACATAAAAAATTCGAAAGACAAAAACGAAACGAGAAACATTCAGGGACTCCGAAATTTTTTTAATTTTTTTTTTAAACCAATAAATACAAATACAAAATTCACATATTTCCCGTGCAAAAAAAACAAATTTGGTTTGTCTGTGCACTGCGACGGTTTGAGGCTACATTTACATTATTCTCTGTGCGTTATCTATAACTCTCTCATGGGAATAACGTGTATTAGTTTGTAAAGGGTTAAACAATAGATAGATATATATTATATATCCATTTGTATCACTGCATGATTACTTAATAAAAAAAAATATAAAAAAAAAATAAAATTAAAAAATAAACAGATCTTGCGACCTATCCTTATTTTATACAGATTGATGTCCGATTTCGAAAAACGAGAATATTTTTCATTCGGGTACAAAACGTTCCCGAGGGATTCCCGAAAATCATGCATGTGAAACCAGGGAGACAATCAGATTTGAATTTATTTATTGCAAATCAACTTTACTACCCATTTAAAAACAACTATAACAAAGTTAGACACAACATTTAGAAACTGACGAATTATCTAAAGAAAGAAAAAAATTGCAATTTTTTTTTTTTAATCTCATTTTTTATTGCAGACTGTTTATCTTTGACATTCAGCAATATTTTAGTCTTCAAAAATATACGTAGATGGCTATAGGTGGTGCGTGGTGCGTGATGCGGTGTGTGTGTATGTGTGGATGTGTGTGGGTGTGTGGGTATGTGTGGGTGTGTGTGGGTGTGTGTATTGTATGAATTGCAAAGATTCAAATGTCATAATACCAAATAGTAAAGATTTTATTGGATTATGCTCAATAATATCAAATAATTTAAGTCAAATTTAACCAGAGTAAATTTCTAAATGCGTAAGACAGAATACATTCTTAATCTCGAGAAGGATTTAGTTACAAGACCGTAGATTTTGTACGGCGAATCTAAAATAATCCGTATAAATATTAGTCGGACCGGAATTTCATCCAGGCATTAACTTAGGTATCAGTTAATTTTAGGTTTTCCCTCAGAATATTTAAGAAGATGTGCGAAAAAAGGTCTTAAAAGCTTCAGAAGTAACATGATGAGTATGGATCTACTTTGAAGGTAAATTATTTAAATTAAAATAATAAAAGCTCCTTTCACAACTGACGGTGATATTGCTATATACTCTGAGCAAATATTATAAACGAATTGGGGATTTTCTCCTTTTAGCAGTCGGATAAAAAGCAGACGAAATAGAAAAAAAATTACAGTTTCTGTAAACCCAATATTATATTTAAGTTTGAAATCGAATGCTCTTATGGTGCTTTTATAATGTTTTATGTTTTTCGTTTTTTCGTATAGTGACGTCACATTCCCCTATCATACGTCTTCATCAAGCGATGCGATAACAGTGCTTTTTATTACGTCCATAGAATGTATATGGAGGTAGGAGTAAGTTATCTCGAAGAAAATAGTTTCTGCTTGTTTTTTTTTTATCGGTCCTCACTGAAGTGGAAGAAACGTTGTTCTTTACCGGTAATAAAATGTTATGTCTTTGTTTTACGCGAAGACGGCAAATAGTAGGTATGAATTCTATTTCCTTTTCTATTCATCTGACAGCGTGAAAGCGAAATTTCATGATTATCGGTTGAGCAGTTAAAGCGTGAAAAGGTAAAAAGACAGACGGACAAGAGTTACTTTCACATTTTAATAGGTGTACCTAACTGCGACTGATATGGACGGCTGGCTTTACCCGCATCAATTTCGTTATTCCTGCGAGAAGCGTTTTTTCCGAGACAAAATATATCCTATGACCCTCGAGGGTATTGTATAATATCAGTGAAAGACTTATTAGAATCGGTTCAGTATTTCCAATGGGCTAGACGACTAAATTTTAGTTTGTCGTCCGTCGTGTATATTAGTATAAAATTGACACGTATTTTTCCCTCTTTTTTACGTAATCAAAAAAAGATACATTGATTGGAAATTTTGCGATACGTCACGCCTTGGTTTAGTAAAGACGTCACGAGCCCCCACTCCTAAACTTTAATGCGTTTTAAATAAGTTTTAAAAATTTTTAAATTTAAAAAAGCGTAATTTAACGTGTCTTTTATTTTTTTTAATATCTGACAGAACAAATAGAATTATTATTTTCTTACCTTAGGATCATGCTTATTAGTCTCTAGATTAAAACTGGTATAAGTACTTTACCTCTTTAAAATATTATCGTAAGTACTAGCTGTGCCCCGAGGTTTTACTCGCGTTAATTTCAGAGATCCCGCGGGAATTCCGAGATAAAAAGTAGCGTAAGTTACTCCTTATGACATCAGCTATTTGCCAGTGAAAGTCCCGTTAAAATCAGTCAAGCCACTTTAGAGATTAGCCGGAACAAACAGACAGACAGACCAAATTGTTTTTTTTTAATGTAAGTACCGTATATAATTATGTACTTTCATACGTTACGTATGCATTTAGTGAAAAATTGTTAATTTGAAATTACAAACAGACACTTCAATTTTATTTATGTCTAGATTATAAATACATATAGATTAGGAAAATTTACACGATAATATAAAATTTCACTTTCCAATAAGCTCTTTAAAAATAAGTAATTCGACGCCGTTGCTTTCTTAATAACGTTTTAAGATAAGGAAATTTAAATGCGAGAGACCGCCAAAGGCGGGAATCTTTTTATACAATAATAAAGTAATTTTTAAGCAATGATTTTTTCAATGAATACCAACGGTAAAGGTAACCCACCTCTCATTAGCGAATTGTAACTGTATCAGACACACTATAGGAACGAGGTCCTAGCACACCTGTGATACTCCATACAAGTAGGTAGAAAGTGGGTAGTAAGTAAGTAGGTAGAAAGTATAAGTATCTATAGAACCCGATAAAAGTCTGCCGTTTTCTGGTATAAACCCGATAAAAAACCGTAAAAGGCTGGCTGTTATCGGGTTTTAACTCAAGCACCGTGGATTGGTTGCCCATCTACAACGTGTTAATGAATTAACTGAAAACTAGAAAGTAGTTTGCTCAGAATCAACTAGCGAATCGATCGCACTATGTTTTAATATAGGTTATATTTTTCCATTTTCACTAGCCCATGTCTAAATTATTTATAATACAATATTTGACGCGTACGCCGCCCGCAGCAAAAAATTCGAACCGGTGGGCGCGAGAGTAGCGCTTGGAATTTCGTAGATAGGTCACCTCCAAACCAATGTTGAATAACTTTTAAAGTATAAATTTTTTCGGCATAAAATATATTTTAATCATATTATTGTTTATTTTTTTAAATGGGGTGTATCAGGTTTTCAGTTAATTCATTAACACGTTGTATATCTACATACAAGTGAACTGCATAGCTAAGATGTGCGCCACGATATGTTTATCGAACGAAAGATAAAATTGTCGATACGACGAATATTTGTGGGCGTCCAAGCAAAGAAGTCTGGACAACTGGTAGTGGAGTATTGAGTTAAGACTAGAATCGGTTAAAATTATTTTGCCGCTCGTAGACAAAACGATATAATATGTTGACGAGAATCGATAAGATGGCTCGATAAAATTTTATCTTGTTGCGCATCTTAGCTCTGCCGATTTAACTCCATACTACTGACACTATCTAACTACTATACTATACAGCGGGCGACTTGTGCACGTAGGGTTATGTGAGTTTGTTTGTTTGTTACGCTCTCACGCCTTAACTACTCAGCCGATCGGCATGTGCATATACGTTTTCAGGGGTACAGAGACATTGGGTAGGTACTTTTATCCAGAAATTCCGGCGCAAACTCCGGTATTATCCTGAGTGAAACCGCGGGGAGTAGCTAGTACCTACTGATACAAATAAAAAAGACTTATTCGTCAACTCGCACGTGTCAAACTCGTGTGTGTGCGCGAGTAAGCACCTTCCGTTTTTACCTACTTTTTCTGTCGTTAACTCGCTCAACCGTGAAAATGTGTAGAGTCAGCTAGTTACCTAAGAGTCATTTTTGAAAATTAATACACATAAGGTATATATTATTAAGGCAGGAACCCACTTTAAATGTATAAAAATTTTATACGACTTGACTTTAAAATAAAACATAATACTTATCGTTTTCGAGAAAGATATTTTATGTATAATACAAATCAACATAACAATAATATTATTTACCCAATAATCAACAAAATTACAATGACTCGAGATTTTGGTTTATCCATTTATTCCAATTTGCCTGTTTATACAAATTAATACTAGCTCATAGCTGTCTCTATAAACGTTGAGAAGATTCCATAAAATAAAAGGACCTTTTACGTTTTATCCGAATTTTCAAAGTTTTCTGGCGTTTTTATCATTGGACGATAATAAAGATTTTTGGCGTGTTTATCCAACAATAGTTTATCACTATGTGCCTCCAAATTCATCTCAATGTTTTATGAAGTCGACCCCATTAGGTCATTCTAAATTATTCTCAAGGAATTAAAATCAAAACATTAAACTCATTAAAATTTCTGTGTAATGACAAAACACGAAACTCTTTCGCCATAGAAGGTTAAATTAGATAGGTATTTTAGAGTATGAAAATCAAAATTTTAATTAGTCCGTCAGTTAGAAAATAAAAAAATAATAGACACGTGTTTTTTGCTTTTTCAAATTAATAAAAATAAACATAGATAAAGCGCATCAAAGTTTAGGGTGGGGGCTCGTGACGCCATTAACCGCTTTAACGGCCGCACTCAGAGTCGACTTTAATGATTACTTAGTTAAGTATAGATTTTTAAGACAAAACTGCCGCAATCAGAGACGCTCAGTAAATTAATTTTATTTGGCATTTAATGAGATGTAACTTAATTAGTTAAATGCCAATTAACATTAATTTATTAAACTTGTCTGATTGCGGCAGTTTTGTTTTAAAATCTATACTTAACTAAGTAATCATTAAAGTCGACTCTGAGTGCGGCGGTAAGCCCCCAAACAAACTGCACGCGAAATTTCTACTGTATCGCCGTTATTTTTTGAGTACGTAAAAAAAGAAAAAATACGTGTCCAATATTTTTTAATAATCTACACGACGGACTAAAAAAAATAATTTAGTCAAGTAGCCAAATGAACATAACACGTCTTTTACTAAGTGGTTTGCTCGACGCAAATATAACATACCGTTATTTGATATCATAACGATGTTTGGAACTTCAATAGGGCATTGTATGCATTAGGTATGGGTAAATATAATATTAACCAAATCTGCTACAGTAATATGAACCTTAAAGCCTCTTACCGCCGCACTCAGAGCCGACTTTAATGATTAGTTAGTTAAGTATAGATTTTTAAAACGAAACTGTCGCAATCAGACAAGTATTATAAATTAATTTTAATTGGCATTTAACTAATTTAGTTACATCTCATTAAATGCCAATTAACATTAATTTACTGAACGTCTCTGATTGCGGCAGTTTTGTTTTAAAAATCTATACTTAACTAAGTAATCATTAAAGTCGACTCTGAGTGCGGCCGTAAAACTTAGTGATAGACATAAATCTATATCTTTATAAATAAAAATGAATGTTGTATGTCTGTTCTCTATGCGTTTCGAAACCAGTGGTCCGATTGTGACGAAATTTTGGCGGGTTGTTCTGCCTGCGCCCGCAAAGGTTCCTGATCCCAAAACTCACGCGGGTGAAACCACGGGGCACAGCTAGTAATATACACGATGTCCCATAAATCGACGTCAAGCCATAACCAGGTGATAGGCAAAGTCATAACAGCGGTTAACAGAAAAATATAAAAATCTTTGCTATTTAAAAGAAGGCCAGTCATTAAAAACTGATGAAAGTAATAATTTTGAAAACTTCACTGGCAAAAACTAAAATTTTAAGCAGTAGTTTTCAAAAACACTATTCAGTATATACACAATAAGAAGACAATAGAAAAGTTAAGTTTTGTACTAACAGGAGTTAAAGAACCGTTGCAGGGTGTATATTTTTATAATTTAAAGTTTTATATTTTTTATAAATTTTAAACTTTTTCTATTAAGTTATGACTTAGCCTATCATCCGGTTCTGGCTTGACGTCGATTTTCGGGACAGCCTGTATAGAATTAAATCCCTATTTCCCTTGGTCACGTCGTCACACGTGAACGGCTGGACTTTTTTGGTTGTGTTTGTTGTTGTAAGAAGAAGAAGGATGACAGAAGTTTGAAGTTCCTGCGGGAACTCCGATGCTCACGCGGGTGAATCTCCGTAACGGTTGGACCGATTTTGACGGGACTTTCACTGCTAATTAGCTGGTGTTATAAGGAGTAAATTAGGCTACTTTGGAGTTCCTGCGGGAATTTCGTAACTCGCGCGGGTAAAGGCACGGCTGGTATATCTATAAAAGTTGCCATTTAATAAAAGACTAGTGTAATTACCTACGGCGTTCCAGTGGCAATACCAGGATGAACTATACCTATAAACCTTTCTCTTGAATCACTCTATCTATTAAAAAAACCGCATCAAAATCCGTGGCGTAGTTTTGAAGATCTAAGCATACATAAGGACAGACAGACAGCGGAAAGCGACTTTGTTTTATACTATGTAGTGAAGAACAAGAAATATCCCGGCTATTTCTTCTCCTTTAGGTCATTCATAGAAAGTGAAACTTGACTAGCGTCAACTAAAAGAAAAGTACCTATTGTTTTTATGAAAATATAATTATACTAGCTGTTCCCCGCGGTTTCACCCGCGTTAGTTTCGGAGATCCCGCGGGTATTCCGAGATAAAAGTTCTTACTATAAGTACTATATTTTTTTTCTGTACCTACCCTTGACTAGTAAGTATGCATTTAATGTAGTTTCTTCCACGTTAATTTCGGAGTTCCCGTGGAGATTCCGGGATTAAATTAGCCTATTTCCTTCTCTCTACCCCTGAAAACGTGTATGCAAAATTTCGTGGTGATCGGTTGAGCCGTTTAACCGTGAAAGCGTAACAAACAAACTCACTTTCGCTTTTATAATATTAGTAAGGTTTTAATCACATATTGTTTAGTAACTCGCTATTCCTTATCTTTCACAGATGATTTATAGGGATCGTATGTATCTTGCTAAGCATACACTTGATAGGCATACATAGGTAGTTGTTCTATTAGGTAGGTATATCTATAAACCATAAAGAGACGGACCACTCCATACCAAAAACAAACGTGACGTCAGAGGTCAAAGAACCTATCAATTTGAATCGTGCTGACCCATAACTCACACGTACAATAAGGAAATAAAATCAAGACGGATGGTTTAAAAAAAATACAACAAAAATATCGCTATTCATACATTACTTTAGAGATTTCGCGGCGTTCGTTATTATTATCCGCCATTTTAAATATCTCTAAATGTCATTAGCAATATAAATGGGTTTCGCGCCATAACGAACGCAAGTGTTGCCAACAAAAGAAAACCATAAATCAACTGTCACTTCGACAGCCGCTGAAAGAGCCATACCGTCAATGCATCGATGCAAAACTTTTTTAAAACTCTCCGTCGGTCGGACGCTTTTTTTTCGTTTGCGCTTTTTGATTAATTATTAAAAAAATATCAAGAGGCGTACTGTGTCGTTTCTTTCTCTTCTTGTTGTTTTGAATGGAGACCTTTTATTTTATTGTATGGGATCTTTGACAGATACGCGATAGACTAAAGAAATACATAAAAGAATGTTTACGGCTGTATTAAAAGACGGTAATTGACAAGTAGGTACAATTAAAAGTATCTACGTTTGAAAGAATACACTGTCAATATTTAATACTGGTAGTAAAAAAATCACGAGTCGATTTAAACTACATATTAGAAAAATAAACAAGTAGCCCAATAAAAAGATGAACTAGCTTTAGATACTTATTAAAAAAAAATCACAAATGAAATTGCCAAAGGCGGGCTGGAAGAAATTTTAAGGTTTATAACGGATAAACAGATCAGACTGATTAATATTATAGGTAGGTATTAGTACCTATACCTTACCTAGCCCTACTAATATTATAAATGCGAAAGTAAGTAAGTCTGTCTGTCTATCTGTTACGCTTTCACGCCTCAACGGTTCAACCGATCATCATGGTACCTACTTCTCTAAAACCGAACCGATTTTTTTTTTTTATCGCTGACTTGACGACGGCAGTATAATTCAGCAATTTCAGAAATTTCATTGAATCATAATAAACAAACGATAGATTTTGGTAAATATAAAATTTAATAAAAAAACTATTTACTCTATTGTAAAAGAGAGAAAACAGAAATTGTAAATTGCGTTTGTATGATTTTTGTTTTATTTTTATTTTTACGCAGCCCTCCTGGCGATACGTTTTATTTAAACCAAGTTGCACCTAAGGCACATAGTTACCTACTATGTAGGTATTAAGTTAGTTATTTGTAAGCATTTCACTATATTATATTACAAAACTAAGTCATCCGCCGTGTCTGTCTGTCTGTTTGCGATAAAATCAATAACTGCCGAACGAATTTTCAAGCGATTTTCAATAATAGATAGAGTGATTCAAGAGGAAGATTTATACGTATAGTTTATCCTGAAATACCTGCGGGAATTCCGGAGTTACCTCGGGGACAGCCAGTATTTACTAAAAAGGAAGTATGTAAGTTTTAATACATTAAAGTCAAAGAGCAACAAAGATTCACCTCCATACATCAATAAAGAAACTATTTACATCAAAAAACTGTTAAGTTGAATATTATGATAGCATGATAAAAATAGATTTTTCCCTATATAAGCGGACTTAAGTATACACATCGTCTTTAAGTCAAAGTCAAATTCTTTATTCAAATTTTTGACGTCAATATAATTACAGTTGTTATGACAGCACCCATAAAATATCCACCCCTCACAGCTTCCTAGTGCTATGGCTGAAGAGAAGAAGTTGCGCAACATACTCTTCAGCAGCACGCTGTCAGTTTAAAGTTACAATATAGATATATCTATAATATAATTAGTGGTAACTCAACTTGCAATCAATTATGTGAGAACAATGAGCCGTACCCAGCAATAAACTTACAGCAATTTACTTAATTCAATATATAAAATGTTAAAAAAACAGGTCTTAACCTTATAATAGATTACCTAAGTGACAGACATGTCTTCATTCTTTTGTTAGTTAACTTTTATTTGATAAATTTGAAGATATATTTGCTGCCTGCCATATAGATAAGCTTGGATATTTTTTCTGTTGAATATTTTATCCTGGAATATTGTCACTGAAAATATTTTGTCTTCACTTTTTTAACTGACTACGGGAGTGATAGGTAAGTTTTATTTTGAATTACAAATGTATAATAAGCAGAAAGTTTATTTAAATATTCAACTCCTGGTCTTTATTTTGAAGATGATAGAGTATTATAATCTCTGTAACCGACCGCGTGTAGATCTTTTCAATAATATCAATATCAAGGTATCTTTCTTGCATAAGAAAAGTCATAGATAAAGTAGGTATATTATCTACAAATAGGCTCATTTATAAAGTTGGCATTTCATCAAAGTCATTGCCTCCAGATGGATAAATAAAAAAAAAACTTTTTATTATTAAAGTTGGCAGGCGCTGATTACTATGTTAATACGTAATATTAAGACATTTTTATTACGGCCCAGCCAAAATATAAGACCGTTAACTACGATGTGATAAATATTTATCGTAATTCAATTTGAATAAAAAAAATATCAATACGCGCACAGGAAATTAGAAGAGTGGAGGTACCTATCGATCTTTGATCCATGTATTTTTTATGATTGCCTCACTCGTTGCTGGCTGGTGACAATAAATGTTTATTGTTCGAATAAAAAGATTGATGAAAATGATAGAGGCGCGTAATAATTCGTTTGAATAAATCTTTCTTTTCTTTTTTTCTTTTCTTAAAAAATATTATAGACTTCTAAATTAAGCACCTACGTGACAATATTTAATACGTAATCTATACAAAAATTATCTAATACAATAAAACATAATACACGCTATTGGCCAAAACTACTGAACGGTCCGGTCTTCTTTAATAGATTAAGCTTAGCTAGGAGCAATATAAAGCACAAAATATGTAGGTAGGTAATCTATCTTCTTAATATATATAAATCACGTGTCACGTTGTTTGTCCGCGATGGACTCCGAAACTACTGAACGGATTTTGATAAAATTTTGTAACCATTTATAATATGGTCCAACTTAAAAGATAGGATAGTTTTTATCCCGGAATTCCCTCGGGAACTGAAGGACATAGAGTACTTTTTTCCCGCAACCTCCGCGGGAACTCCGAAATTACCGCGGATGAAATCGCAGGGGCAGCTAGTTATATATATAAATACCTTATACATTCCCTTGCAGACGAGTGCTTGTAGTAGGTATGCAGAATGATGCAAATTCATGGGTGGTGGAACCACCCTACTACGTTTCTCGGTGCTAATGGTATTCGCGCCGCTTTCGTATATCTACAAAATTATTTTTGTTGGGCATCAATTTAGAACGGTATGTGTTGGTAATACCCGTATGATATATTTATCAAAATCAGCAAAGCATTAGTGTCATTCGCGTGGGTGAAACCGCGGGTACCGGCTAGAGAAATTAATGCGAACTATTCAATATAATGGCCGTCAAACATATGTAACGCAACTCAAATCCATAACCATAAATTTTATACAAGATTGCCCACTTAGGTAGTAACTGCTAAAAAAGTGGAGAGCAATTTGACAAAAAATCGGAAATCTTAGCAACAAACTCCGAACTTCACCGTCAACTAATCGAAATAGCAATTAAACCGCGAAATCCCGCTCAAATCCACTCGGCCATTTTTTAAAACAAAAGTATTACAAATATTGACAGTTAGAGAAATTAATACCTATTGTTTGTGTGTATCGTAGCTAAAATAGATTGAGCTTCCGGTATTAGAGAATGGTAAGACGGTTAGAGTTTTCGTTAAAACGGTTGTTGTCTTTCTTTTTTCGTAAATTCAAGTGCCGAGTTCGATTTGTCGTTTGGTCACGCGCTAATTATTTATTGACGTTTGATTGAGACGAAGGTTGTGCCAACTTTACAACAAAAACAATCGATTCTGTGTTTATTTTTAAACTGCATCGAAACAGATTGTCTATTAATTTGTGTCATTTGGTTTTTTCTGATCGTAAAAATAGGGTCGAACGGATGAATAAATTGGGTTTTGTGCTCTTTTGTAGAGACTTGGGAACGAATTATTATTATTTTATGGTCAGTAGCTATATCTACAGCTGTTATTCCTCCAGAGGGCACTGTGTATGCTTACTATCTCGGCGACTCTGTAACGTCACGACAAACATATCTAAGTTTAGTAACATGAAGATTATGATTTCTGTACCTTTTTCTTGAATAAATAAATAAAATAAATAATTAGTTTGTCTTAATGATAGACACCTACTTTGTTGTAATTAAATAAAAAACACTTCCCGCGGTTTTACCCGCATTAATTTCGGGTTCCCGTGGAAATTCCGTGTTAAAAATCACCCGGACTATAATCTATCTGTGTACCAAATTCCAATCCAAACTTGTACATTAATAAAGCAGCAGGGATGGCTACTATGTGTAAAAGTGCAATACTAAAATATCATAATTATGTGAAACATATTTACTCTTCAAACCATTTTTATAATCCACAATCTTGATATTAAATTATAATTTTTTAAAACGCCATTTACGTGTTGCGAATAGAAACTTTTATTATCTACTTGTTATATGTTACACAATAAACACTTAATGGTATGTTCTTGGAAATAGTTACTAATATAACAAACAAAAGGTAATAAAATGAATATTACAATTTTATGTTGGCAACATTCACGACTGAAACAATTCGAAATACGAAACAAAATAAACACTTGTTCCAAAAATGAGTTTTGCAAAGTATAAGAAGGTTACCTATTTCACCTACCTATTTTAGTTCTGACTTTGATGTTCTGATTCCATCAAAAATTTTATTACCTTAATATTTAAGATAAGTATCTTTCTCATTGATATTATTGTAGATAGTATAGTAGCTTTTGAGGTTATTTCATGCTCCATTTCTTCTTTAGGTATTTACATAAAGTCAAGTCAAATCAAATCAAATATACTTTATTGCACACATTATCTTAATAAATTTCACGATAGGTAAAAGAAAAAGTGTTAAAATAAGTGTGATATATTTTTTTTCATACCTGAGTTTAATTTTTCACCTTAAAAGTTACTCTACATTTAATTCCATTACGTCTCAAACGAAACTGAAGTTTACCAAAGGTATTTGTCTCATATTTTTTTTAGTTCAAAAGCACACACTCGCGTTCCATACAGTCATGTCTGCCGTTATTCCAGAAAGCAATGATCGTCGAGTGTTAAGATTTTATCGCCTCGGCGAAGGTTTATTCCACATGCAGTCGGCTGTCGGTTAGTCATTTTTCTTAGGGGCGTGGCGCAACCCAGACCCAACTGCAAAGCACAGGCACATTATTTATTTTTATGGCAATCTTTACAAATCATATTTCGAAGTGTAAAGTTGTTTTTTGTTCGGAATAAGAATGGCGTTTTCGAAGTGTTGCCACATTTCAAACGGAGATAAAAGTTATGCGTGTTGCCCTCGTTGTAGATTTAGGACGTCGGATATTATAGCTTTTAATTTTCTCGGGCCATGAAGTCATTTTGATAAATCTCTTTCTAGGATGTCAAAACCGTGTTAACTACTTTTGAAATTCATAAATGAATAGAGTACCTACAACGTGATCACGAGTTGACCTATAAGAGCAGTAAAAATAGAGCCTTCCTTTCTAGTAAAATACAAGCTGTCTCTCTGCTATTTTATCGGCGTAAGTTCTGCGATTCCCTCAGGGACTGTTTATTCCAGGATAAATAATGTTCCACGTCTTAATCTACAAAACATTTTAGGTAGGTATAATATGTGATATCTGCGGTTTGCCTCGTAGGAATTACGGGACAAAAAGTAACCTACCTCAAAGATACCTAGTTTCTGAGCTTATGTTCTGTAAAAGTCCTTTTTAATACAGTTGCTCAAAAAGTGGCGTATTGCAGGGACGTTTAGCGTTCGGGAAGTGAGCTATTACATACTCGAGCTTTTTGTTTACCTTTCCCGAACTCGTGCGTTCTCTTTGCCAACTGTCAAAAATGGCGACACGACTTTGACACACTTTTTGCATTGCGAAACGTAGGTTTCGCATTACTAATACGACTAGCGCCATCTCTTGATCACAGTTGGAACTTAGTTGAGTTTGTTGTGTTTTTGATATTTTATTAAATTGCTTAATTTTTTCGTAACTGTATTAAAAATAGTTGTTCAGTACACGTGCGGAACCGTCATTGCAACTAGTTCCGACTGTCAACCCTCACCTTCGGCTGCGCCTCGGCTCGGGTAGACATTTGTCGGAACTCTTTGCAATGACACGCTTTCCGCACTTATAATGAAATATACTATTTTATTAAAATCGTCTTAATGTAACATTTCTCTTCGGTTTCTTACTTTGAATTTAATAAAATAAAATTATATTAAAAAAAAAAAGTAGTTGCTTCGTATACTTATACGATTGTCGATATTGATATTTAAAAGCACTGCTTAAGTGAATTATTTTTATCAGAATTTATTTACAACCACTTTTCCCCACGGTTTCACCTGCATTAATTTCGGAGTTCCCGTGGGAATTCCGGGATAAACAGTACCCTATGTCCTTCTCTGTACCCCTGAAAAAATGTATGCCAAATTTCGTGATGATCAGTTGAGCCTATAAGACGTGAAAGCGTAACGAACAAACAAACAAATAATATCACATTTACATTGTAATATGTATAAGTAATATGTACGAGTAGGTATTTGGTAGCTGGTAACCCTTGTTAAGGGCCTGTTCATGATTAAGACGTAAGCAATAATTAAACATTGCGCCGCAAGCCGTTCTAAATAGAGGCGTGTTTGTCTATGATATTGATTGATGTGTGGACGGACAGTCTTTCCTTAGTACCAACTTTGAAAACTTAATTTTACATTAGAAAACTAATGATTAGGATACTCTACTTCGTAGAAATAATGGGCGTAAAACCGCTTTAAGCACACGCAGTCACGGAACTTCATGTATGGTGAAAATAGCTTACTACACCGCTCACGCCCTCATCAGTTGCTTTTGCGTTTCAATATTGAACGGAATTTGGGATAAGAGTAACGCAAAATAATCAATGTTTTAGTTATAGAGATCGTATTAATTATTTATAAACCGAACAAAACTTTTAATTTTTTAATTTAATTTATAATAGCAGGAAAAAATGAAGATAAGTGTTTTTCTGAATACACTTTTAGCTGTAACGTTAGCCTTATAACTAAATAATGCACCTAAAATGGCATCAGATTCGCCAAAACTCAACTATTTTCAATACCGTTAGGTAAACTTACAAAATTTGTTCATAATGCCTCATAAACTTAAGTAGTAGCTTAGCCAGAATAGCAGCAAGCAAGCTAGCAAGGCAAGCATATACTTTCTCGCAGATATAGATTAAAGTAGATGATGCAAATTCTAAAAACGGTATGAAAACGATACGTGCACTTTTTTGTGACCGATGACCATCCGATGACAGTTAAAATCTGTAAACAAAATGAAGAATAAATATTAATAAAGAGTTAACTTTTACAGGTGGTGTGTAACAATATTATATTACTTACGGCCGCACTCAGAGTAGTTTTATTGATTTCTTAATTTTAAGTAAGATTTTAAAACCAAAAATTCCCGCACTCGGAGACGTTCATTAAATTAATGTTAATTAGCATTTGTCTGGATACTGGTTTTCGTGTTTTCATAGTAAAATTTTTGTCGCTTTTATTTGCTCTCGGAATTAGAAGCACGAATCCGAGCTGATACGTACGTAATTGGGATACGTGGCGTTGTCTATTCTTGTGTATATCTGTCCACCTTTCAAGTTCTATCGCGTCATCTAGCCAACACATTTCCTTACGGCGCACCCATCGACCTTAAGATGTGCTATGAATTCTTCAGTTAGGCTGAATAGACGGCTTGTATGGTGTGCGATAGTGTCTGTGAGACTAGGGGCTACGTGTGTCTTGCTTAGTTTAAACTTAGCAGCTATCTAGATGAGATACGGGTAATTCTTTATCCATGCTTCAAACGACGTGTCTTGTTCAGTGAAATCCTAACAGTAATTACCGCGTGATTCGTTCATAGACAAACATAGTGTACCTATAGGGACTGCTTTGCTACTATATAGAATTTTGTGACTGTATTTCTTATCATAGGTGATACCGACAAGGCGGGTTATGGAAGTTAACAAGTAGTGCTATGTGCCATGTGGCCGTCACCGTAGAACACGATCTTCAATGGGCATGTTGACTAATTTTTATTTTTTAGTCCGTCTTGTTGATTATTAAAAAATATTGGACACGTATTTTTTCTTTTTTTACGTAATCAAAAAATAACGGCGATACATTGAGTTGAAATTTCGCGTGACGTCACTATTCTGACAGTTTGTATGGCGGTTTTAGCGGCTAGCGGTTAGGTTTTAGCGCTTTATCTCTGTATATTTTAATTTATTTGAAAAAGCAAAAAATACGTGTCTATTGTTTTTTTATTTTCTAACTGACGGACTAATTAGAATTTTTATTTTCATAAGTAGTCCACATCCCTGTCAAATTTTTGGTTATTGGTTATGTTTGGTTTGGTCGTTACTCGTTTGGTTATTTTAAAGTGCTTTCGTCGTTGCCACAACGGAGCCATTGGATTTTTATATATCTTAAAAATATTATTTTGATAGATATGAAGAAGGTTGTAAACGGTTGAACTTAAAAATCGCAATCATCATAAAAAAGGACTCGTTTATTTTTCCAATCGACCTAAGTACACTTTCGCTGTAAAAAAATGCCATTAAAATGTTTAGCGACTATTATTACTCGTAAACATTTCTATAAAAACGACACTGTGATAACTGTCACCACAATTTTGTTTCTACTAAAAAATACATAAAATGTCCGCCTGGAACAGTACCATCTCCTCACTCATGTACGCGACGAGGCAGCCGCGCTGTGTCGCGCGACTACCAGGCAGCCAGCACTCAGAGGTAGTAGCAGCACGTGCGCGCTCCACCTGGAACAGTACCACCTCCCGCTCATGTGCGCCACGGAGCAGCCGTGGTGTGTCGCGCTACTACCAGGCACCCAGCACTCAGAGGTGGTAGCAGCACGTGTGCGCTCCACCTGAAACAGTACCACCTCCCGCTCACGTGCGCCGCGGAGCAGCCGTGGTGTGTCGCGTGACTACCAGGCAGCCAGCACTCAGAGGTGGTAGCAGCTTGTGTGCGCTCCGCCTGGGACAATACCACCTCCTCGCTCATGTGTGCCACAAAGCAGCCGCGCTGTGTCGCGTGACTACCAGGCAGCCAGCACTCAGAGGAGATAGCAGCATGTGCGGGCTCCGTCTGGGAGTACCACCTCCGATCTATACAGTAAACTGAATTTTTTTATTCATTTCCATATTTATACTTTTGTTTATAGCAGTAAAATATAATTATTTAACGAGCCAAGAATTAAATTATGATGTCTTGAAACTATTTGTGTACCAGCAGTTTATTTATCTAACGCATAAACACATTGACGCTTGCGCAGTCTCATAATCACGTGAATAGGGTTGGCACGTGTATAATGAAAGTATCCGCATACAAGATATTTGGTGTTCTAGCTTGATGAGTATACTAGAAATCATAAAAATAAACTTCTTAAAACTGATTTTTTATGCTCCCCTGTTTTACAGATTTTTAGATTTATTTAAACTATATCTCAGTTACAACTGATGGAAAAATCATCCTTAGATGTGTAAAAAAAGTCTGGTCATTCAGTGCTGTAATCAAATTTTTTACGTTATATTTATTACAACTGGCAGATGATCTATCCTTCGCTGCATTATCTGTCGTCGTAATCGATCGAAATTTACGATATGTTTTTACGTTTTTAAATTTAATTCAAAAAAGATTGAACCAATTCTTTAGGTAGGTACCTACTTGTATTTAATTAACAGATACTAGTTCAGATAATTTCCTTGCTCGTTCGCTCAAATTCCGGTCTTTCGACAACCCTAGATTGAGAAACGCATGTTAGTTTACGACTAATTACGAATGGAGCGTATCAAAATGTGCATTTATATACAAACAACTACACTCTGACTCAGATATTGAGATATGAACCACGACTGCCGAGAAATAGCATTGAAAATTGGCTTCAATACTAAGTCGGTGTTCTTTCGCGCTTTTCTGTTATGGGTAATTTGCGAAATCACTATTGAACCACCGACGAGAGTAAAGTAAAATATGACCTATGTCCTTCTCTGTATCCCTGACAACTTGTGTGCAAAATTTTACGGTGATCAGTTGAGTCGTTAAGGCGTGAAAGCGTAACAAAAAAAATTTACTTTTGAATTTATAATATCAATAAGGATTAGCTGTTCCTCTCGGTTTCAACCGCTTTAATTGAGGTTTTACCGCGGGAGATCTGAGATAAAAAGTACCTATGTACTTTTTTGTATCTCTGAAAACGTGTATGCAAATTTTCATGATGATCGGTTGAGTGGTTAAGGTGAGAAAGTGTAACAAATAAAAAAACAAACTTAGGTACATTCTCATTTTTAACATTAAAGTTACGACTTAGGATCCTCTCTTC
The DNA here is from genome assembly GCA_907165275.2 of Zygaena filipendulae. Taxonomy (NCBI): domain Eukaryota; kingdom Metazoa; phylum Arthropoda; class Insecta; order Lepidoptera; family Zygaenidae; genus Zygaena; species Zygaena filipendulae. Next base: position 3,807,111 of record OU015677.1, on the reverse strand, counting down.
AATGGGCATGATGAATAAATTTTTTTAGTCCGTCTTGTAGATTAATAAAAAATATTGAACGCATAAATTTTATTTTTTTATGTAATCCAAAATTAACGGCGATACATTGAGTTGAAATTTTGCGTGACGTCACAAACCGGTGCAGTTTGTATGGCGGCTTATAGCGGTTAGTGACGTCACGAGCCCCCATCCTAAATTTTAATGCGCTTTATCTCTGTATATTTCCTTTATTTGAAAAATCAAAAAATATGTGTATATTGTTTTTTTTATTTTCTAACTGACGGACTAATTAGAATTTTGATTTTCACAAGTCGTCAACATCCCTATTGTATTTTTAGAGACGCCGCTTGTGTCCCTTTGATTGCAAATAACGTTGTGATTGCCAACAAAGTGTCGCCACAAATTAGTGCAGACAAGACATAAAGCTTAACATCGACTGTTAAAGAATAATGCGTTGAAGTAATAGCTCGTTAAAATTTTTGATCTTTAATTATGATTGGAACAGCTCATCTGACCGTTATTGTGTCAACAATTCTCAATTTTTATACTTACTTCTCTCATAAACAGTCTTATCAGCTGAAATTTCGACCTTAGACACTGTAAATAAAGTTGAAATTACAATGAACAACGTTTTGTTGTAAAGTTGCAATCAAACTCTAGAAAGATGGTGGTAGGGCTTATGGAAAACCAGAAATGTAACTTCCACAGATAAAGTTCAGACGCTTTTTAATACCTAATTGTACCTATATCCATACTTACTCCTCATGTATGTTTGGCGATTTCATGATGATCGATTGAGTAGTAAAGGCGTGAAAGCCTAATAAACAAATCCAATTCGCATTTTTCTGTGTCATTTTTCCTCAACTCAGTTTGCCTCACCCAATTACATACATACACTTTAGTAACGCGTTCACCAGTTTACTCTCCAAGTTCAATCGTGCGTATAAAAGTTTTACTTTAAAATCACATTCTAATACCAACAAAGCCTCCAGACCCGATCGACTCACCTGCCAACCGAGCAAAGCTTAATAATAGCAGACAGTGTCGCTTAGAGCTCATTACCGGGTCGAAGGTACCGACGCAAGCAGGGCTCTTATTCACTATGACCAATGACCATAACACGTTCATAACACGACCATAATATAAATTATTTCCCTAGTGCTCAAAGAAGTTTCATTTCAATAAAATGCATTTACAACGTGTCTTACGGCGTACAGAATACAATATATTTCTGATATTTAGACATCTGTCCCCCTAGCCAAATCGACATTCTACTATCGTTAATGCATAGAAAACTAAGTACCTAACGAAACTTCATGTCACTTGGTCAGTCAATTAAAATTTTAGTTTTGCGTGACCACGTGAAACTAGAGTTCTGATTGGCTGACTAAGTGCAATCACGATTGGTTACTTAGTTTTCTATGCATTAACGATTGTAGAATGACGATTTGGCTAGGGGGTCTGGAGCGTTAGAGTTTGTGCTTTTGGGACGCGCGTTATGGGCAAGGAATGTTGTTGGTCATAGTGAATAAGGGTCCAGTTCGATAGTAATCAATTTATCTGTGCAGCCGACCTGGGTTCGAACCCTATTAAAGGCGCTAATACGTACATAATACATTTTATGACAAGGATAGAACCGACCTTATAATCTCTAGACAGGACGCTAGAAAAACGGTGGACCTTCATCATATTTTGTTAAATTATTTATTATTTATCATGCCATTTTATTTTGTTTCTTTTTGGCTCCCTCGCCGATTATTAAAAAATACTATATCTATAGTCAAAAGGAGTTACCTAAAGATAACACGGTAAAAGTGAAAACTTAGACAGCCGGATAGACTCGTAACTCGGTCCATCACTGAATAAACTTAACCTATAATGGCCATAATATAATATTATTTTATTTTATATTATCATAAAAGTGAGCCCACGCGCTTATTTTGAATTTTTCCAACATATGGCGAAGAAAAAAATAAACAACATATTAATATATACATAGTTATATCACAATGAAAGTTTTACCGTTTTACTTGCTGTCAAATAATACGCCACCTGCATTATCTTTTCACCGTTTAATGATTTTCCACATGCTCCCAAAAAGGTGCTTGCAAATGCTTTCGTGAAGATCGATTTTAATTTCTTTCGTTCATCGACCGCCTGACTTATCTTCACACCCAATATTTTATGGTCAGTGACAGGTCTAAAAGTTGTAAGTCACAAATCGCTGAGCGGAGTCGAACGGCGTTCACGGGTAAATATTTACGAATGACTCACAGTCCACAGAGCCACGTACAGCTAGCACCAATAATTCGTAAACGCTGGCCAGTCGTTGAATTTTATTACTATTGAAACAGGATTCTACGATTCTCAAAAGTGATCACATATTTCCGGTGCCGACTGTAGCGACGAAGCGGGAACGACTTGACTGCTCAATCCATTGAAAAGATAGCTGCGATGGATTCCGATTACGACGCTGCAGTGCTGGCTTGCTTGCATTATTATATAGACTAGCTGTGCCCCGCGGTTTCACCTGCGTGAGTTTCGGGATTCCCGCAGGACCTCCAATGCAGGCTAATTTACTCCTTATAACAACAGCTAACACACACTAACAGTGAAAGTCCCGTCAATATCGGTCCAACCGTTTCGGAGATTCACCCGCGTGAGTTTCGGAATTCCCGCAGGAACTCCTAACTTCTTTTATATAAACCTTGTCCTGACAATAACGAACACAAAAAAAAAACGATTTTCCAATTTGGTGCAGTCGTTTGTAAGTTATGCGCTTACCAACACATTTGACGATTCATTTTTATTATATAGATAGAGTGATTTTACTTGCATTATTCTACCATGTATACGGTGGAAACTTTCAGTAAGGCGAACTATTTTAGCTGCTGCAGGTTTGAAAAATTCTTCTTAGGACTATCCATGGTTTTTCGTGAAATATTAATCCCCATTCACAGATTAACAAAAAAAAAATTACAGTTATGAGCAAGAAAATGGTCATTTTACACAATTGCTTTATTTATGCCACGTGTATCGTGTACCTTGTGAATGTAGTTGTTAACTATTGGTAAGGGTAGGTAATAACAATAATAATAATAATAATAATCCACATCACAACACACAGATCTACTTGATCTCACACTAAGCTATTAGCTTGTGTCGTGGAAACCAAGCAAACGTGGTATAATTATACTAGATATTATTACATATATATTATACTATATAAGTAGATATATAAACACGCCCAGACTGGAAAGTGGAACCCTGTCACACAAAGTCCACCCCTACCGGGAATCGAACCCGGAACCTCTCGATTAGCGGATAGGCATATTGACTTACTGCGCGAATCGGGTCATAATGTTTTTTCAATGAATTTATTTTCCTCCTATTCTGAAAAACTATCAAAATTATAATATAATTTTTTCGCTTATCCTGTTTACTGTAACGTATACTTTCGGCCCTGTAAATATTTGCAGCTAATTTTGCCATACTTTATTTTATACAACGTGTTAATTAATTAACTGAAAACCTGCTACACCCCATTTAAATAAACAATAATATGATTAAAATATATTTTATGTCAAAAAAATTTATACTTTAAAAGTTATTCAACATTAGTGTGGAGGTGACCTATCAACGAAATTCCAAGCGCTACGCCCGCGCCTACCGGTTCCATTTTTTTTGTTGCGCCAAATATTGTATTATAAATAATTTAGGCATGAACTAGTAAACATGAAAAAATATAACCTATATTAAAACATAGTGCGATCGATTCGCTAGTTGATTCTGAGCAAACTACTTTCTAGTTTTCAGTTAATTCATGAACACGTTGTATAGGTAATATTCTTTACTAACCAATGCCAGCACAAGACACCGATGCGCTTATACCTACTAATTGTCGTTAAATTTTACCATCTGTTAAGTATCTATTAGAGTACCTCAATTTTTTCGATAGAATTCACATCACAGCGTGGGATTTTATATCTACTTTATGTACATATATTTTTTTAACACAATCTTACAAATTCGTATAGCGAGAACTTATACGACTTTTATGCGTCGTAAACTTGGATTAGTTCGTAATGTATGATTTTTGTTCGTTTGTTGGATAACTACATAATATATGAAATTAGTATTTTGACGTTATTGTGCATAGCAATACTAGGGTTAACTTGTGACTTCGTGCGTACGAATTATTATTGGATAGTTGCTACAAATATCTTTTGATTAACCTAATAAAAAATTCGCAAAAAAAATTGTGTGAGCAGTACTTTTTAAGTTCAAGTCTTTTTTTGAATATCTAATTTTTAGCAATCATGAACTAATGAGCTACTCAAAGAGATTAAAAACTAGTATAATGAAATAAATTTACTTTACACAGCATGGATAAAAATATGACAAAGTTTCTAAATGAATTTTAAACTGAGAGATGCGATTCCTACCAGCCTAATTTAAAGCTTTTAACTGATATTGATCTAAGTATAGACCCAAAACAACAAAAGAATAGATAATAGAAGAAGTGATTTTTAGCAGTTCCAGAGATTAAAGAAATTTCGTAGCGATCGGTTCATTTCAAATTACAAATTGTACCCCTTTATAATATTGGTGCAGATGACTAACCATAAGTGACTAAAATCCAACATGACCGTTAGTTAATATGAGCATTTTTGCATGTAAATTGGTAATTTTTGGATAGACAAACAGATTTATATCTATATCTACATATTCTTATAGTCACATACCTACTACACGTTATAATTGGCGTTATTTATTGCAATATTTCTACACGGTCGCGTCATTTTGATGCCGCATTAACACTGTTTAGTAAACATTCGGCTAATATTTACCAAGTAATGGGGTAATAAGTTACTTCTAAATAGCTTGTCGTAGCGTAGGTGTGTGCTGAGGCGATGACCATTCTGTTAATGTAATTATCTTATTATAATATGGACGCAGATAAGCAATAACATGTTAACCCACAAAATTAAGTTATTGATTCAGAACGATTTATTGAGAGTTAGGGAACGTTTTTTAATTATGTGTTTACCTTATTACATTGCTTAAATATGTATCTAAATATTGAACATAAAAAACGTTGACACAAAATGGCGCTCCTACTTTTAAAACACGATTTACTCAAAATTTCTCTAGTGTGAGTTAACACACTATTGCTTATCTATATCCATATGATCCACTACTAGGTTGTAGAAAATGTGGCAAAAATGTGATCCTTAGGTTCTATTATAAATACGAAAGTGAGTTTGTTTGTTTGTTTGTTTGTTACGCTTTTACGCTTTAACGGCTCAACCGATCATTATGAAATTTTGCATTACACGTTTGCAGGGGTTCAGGAAAGGACATAGAGTAATTTATCTCGGAATACCCGCGGGATCTCCGAAACTAACATCTGGTCCCGAACTAAGCAGAACTTGTTATTTGGGTAGGTACTTACCTAATCCACTATACCTACTAATATTATAAATGTGAAAGTAACTCTGTCTGTCTGTCTGTCCTTCTGTCTGTCTGTCTGTCTTTCACGCGTTAACAGCTCAACCGATCATCACGAAATTTTGCATACACATTGTCAGGGGTGCAGAGAAAGACATAGGCTACCTACTTTTTGTCCAGGAATTCCCGCGGGAACTCCGAAATTAACGCGGGTAAAACCGCGGGGAACAGCTAGTAATATCCATAAATATTGGTGAAACGTTGAAAAGAAATTTTATTTTTATTTTTTATTTTTTGTTTTGTTATCAGGCAGGCATCTATGGGCCCATAGATAAATACCTTACAAACTAACATACATAATTATATACAAATATAAAAAACATTCTATTTTTGACACTGTGTCGCTCTGGTGGTGGCTGTCGGTATCCTGCCCCGGAATTGCCTGTAGACCACACCTTTCGGCCAAAAGTCTTCCTTCACAAAGGTGTTCAATTTGCTTGTCGGGATTGTACATATTGTACATATTGTACATATTGTACATATTGTACATATTGTAATATATAGATAGTAATTAAGTTCACAGGATTAAATCCATGGCTACGCGAAATCGCAAACTGAGTTCTTAACGCCATTACATTGCCTCTATAGGTGTAGTGGTTGGTTCCCTTGACACGTGGTATGATGGATTGTGATAGAGTAGAAAACTTTTGTTTGCGTCTGTACCCAGCTGGACCTTATGACGTGTGTTTATGAGTTTTTTTTTTATACAGACCACAAGCAAAAGGGCTTAATCATAATATTTATGATTCTAAATTTTATTCTTACATATTTATTCCTCTTCTAATAAAATTCTACATATTTCATATCAGTTTTATAGAGTTCCAAGCTGTACCTTAACTTGTATTTTAGAATTATCTAGGGAACTTTAATTTCTTTCTGTGATGGAAAGTAGGTACCTAGGTACTTTAGTTTAGCAGTATTCAGGTTTGAACTGTAGTAGTAATGGGGATGTGGACTACTTTTGAAAATCAAAATTCTAATTAGTCCGTCAGTTAGAAAATAAAAAAAAACAATAGACACGTATTTTTGGCTTTTTCAAATAAATTAAAATATACAGAGATAAAGCGCATTAAAGTTTAGGGTGAGGGGGTCGTGACGTCACTAACCGCTGAAACCGCCATACAAACTGTCAGATTTGATTACGTAAAAAAAGAAAAAAATACGTGTCCAATATTTTTTAATAATCTACGAGACGGACTGAAAAATAAATGCCCAATTGGGCATGTTGACTAATCGTGGTTTCGACTTCGTTAATTTTGTGATTCTCTCTGGAATTTGCTCGACATAAAAAATATTATTTATTTATTTATTTATTCAACAAAATTCCACAACACATGACAGTAATTACAAACAAATTTCAAAAAACTATATTTAGGCCATTACGGAATAGCACTATGTTACCCAATCTTATTCACATTAGCAATAAGTATTATTATGGAATACAAAGTACCTATACGTATTGTTCTACGTATATGTGAGCCAAATTTCATCCAAATCAGTCGATTCGTTACAGCATGAAAGAGTAAATACGCTATTTTGATTTTGGTTGAATGCTAGAAATAGTAGGTGTCAAAACGAGCATAATATTGTGATAGCAAGCGTCAAAAGTCACAATAATAGCTGTGCTGATTCTTATGGGAGATATTCATGTCCCTTTACCCATTGTATCCATAGAGCTATATGGGGGCATCGTCAACTTTTTCAATTTCAACCCAACACGCACAAAACTTAAGGGTGCAAAGGAAACCGAACACAAAGTATTCGAGTGTCAGCAAGTAGGTGCTCGGTCGGTAATCGTTCCGGAGATTATCCCCAACAAACAGACTGACATTCGCATTAGTGCCGGCCGAATTTGTTCGCGGAATCGAACCGACGGCCCGGCGCGGCGGGCGCATAATTTGTTGCCTACCCACATCAAACTGTCAACTTAGGGGGAAACGAGACGGCCGAGTGCGGATCCTATTAACGGATCCCTTTACAGATCACGACACGAGGCCGACACGATTTGGGGGATATTTACTTCTTTTTGCAAATTGTTATAAACTAGCTGTGCCCCGCGGTTGCACCGGCGTGAGTTTCGGAATTACCGCAGGAACTATTTTTTTCTAAACTGAAAGTAGCCTAAGTTACTCCTTATAGCATCAGCTATCTGCCAGTAAAAGTCCCGTTAAGATCGATCCAGCCGTTTCAGAAATTAGCCGGAACAAACACAGACAGACAGAGAAAAATTTTACAAATTGAATTTTTAATGTAAGTACCTACCGTACCTATATAATTTCATATTCATTTAGTGAAAAGCTGTTAATTTTGAATTACAAACAGACACTTCAATTTTATTTATATGTATAGAGTATAGATGTATAGATGCAAATTTGAGTTTATTAGTTTGTTTGTTTCTTTGTTAGGCTTTCACGCCTCAACGGCTGAAACGATTATCATGAAATTCTGCATACTAGGTACACGTTGTCAGGGATAGGTACATAAAAGGAAATTACCCTGAGATTCCCGCGGGAACTCCAAAATTGACGCAGGTGAAACCGCTAGGAAGAGCTAGTAATAATAATCTTAAAATATCGCCTTAGGGTAGAAAGAAAAGCGTGTTTTGCAAGTTTGCTCTGAAGTATTCATGACTGTTAATAGACACCGATAAGCAATAACATGGTAACCCACAAAATTAAGTTATTGATACAGAACGCTATATTGAGAGTTATAATATAACGTTTTTAATTATGTGATTAAACAATAAATGTGAAAGTGTGGATGTTTGGATGTTTGTTACTCGATCACGCAAAAACACCTGAACGAATCTGGATGAAACTCTCCTCTATGTCCTTGTATTTGTATTTGTATGCCGTACAATGCATGCATGTACAACGTGCATGCCAAATTTCATCCAAATCAATTCAGCCGTTTTTGCGTGATTGAGTAACAGACATCCAAACATCCACACTTACACATTTATAATACCTATATTAGTAGGATGAGGATCTATACCTAATTAAGATGTAGGTAATGTAAAAACAAAATGAGTATTTTTATTTCTAGGCTTACAATGTAAAAGGTTTTCGTTTGAGTAGGTACTATAGGTATGTAATATGTATCAACACACTACGTACTATAATATAACATTTATAATGACGGAAGGATTAAAATGACTCGATATTATATATTACTAGATTTATTGTATTAAAAACTAGCTGTGCCCCGCGGTTTCACACGCGTGAGTTGCGGATTTCCCGCAGGACCTCCAAAGTAGCCTAATATAAGTACTCCTTATAACATCAGCTAATTAGCACTGAAAGTCCCGTAAATGTCGGTCCAACCATTTCGGAGATTCACCCGCGTGAGTTTAGGGATTCCCGCAGGAACTCCAAACTTCTTTTATATAAACCTTGTCCTGACAATAACGAACACAAAAAAAAAAACGAAATTACGCGCTTAGCAACACATTTGGCGATTCATTTTTATTATATAGAAGATGTCTAAATGCCAAATTTTAAATTATGCCTGCATTACAAAAAGAGACAAGATATGAAGTATTGCTTAAGTGGAACGAGGGACTTAGTAAAAGAGATAAGTTTCAGTTTGTATTTCATTCCGTAATAAATATTAAAAAAACAATCACAGAGTCCTTACCTATTACTTACTTACGTTGATTTTTTATAGAATCATTATCCTTACGAGTATCCTTACTATTATAAATACGAAAGGCTCAACGGATCATCATGAAATTTTGCATACACGTTGTCAGGGGTACAGAAAAGGACATAGGGTACTTTTATGTCGGCATTCCCGCAGTAATTTTAAAAATTAATGCAGAGGAAACTTAAACATTGTATCCACAATGTGGATAAATAAAAATAAATAAAAAACAACAAAAACATAATTTTGCATACACCTTTTCAGGGGGTACAAATCAACCCGTGTGAAACCGAGGGGCACAGCTAGTACTCCAATCAAATACATCATTCATTAAATTCGGCGCGCAAGAAACACTGACGCCCTCCGCTTCTCGCTTCAGCATGCTACAGCTCACTGTCATCTTAAGGTTGCCTTGAAAAGATTGTCAGTAGCCATAAGGCCACCTTATGCTCTGTCCTTTCTTTTTATTTGTCTCATATTTAGTGTGCTTCCTTGGGGACAATTGGACATAGATAAGCAATAGTGTGTTATCACTGGAGAAATTTTGAGTAAATCGTGTTTTAAAAGTAGGAGCGCCATTTTGTGTCAACATTTTTTATGTTCAATATTTAGTTACATATTTAAGCAATGTAATAAGGTAAACACATAATTATAAAACGTTCCCAAACTCTCAATAAATGGTTCTGAATCAATAACTTAATTTTGTGGGTTAACATGTTATTGCTTATCTGCGTCCAATTAACCCCTTCACCGCCATCCCCGTAATATCACGATCTACGAAAGACCTGCTCCGCCAGGCACGTAACGTTCCATTAAACCACTGCACTTTTATTTATTTATTTATTAAAGTACACAGTAAAGATTACATGTCCTTATATTTATTTATTTATTTATTTAAAATAACAATTTTATTGCACATAAAATAACAATGATACAGTACCTAAAGAAAAAGGAGAAAGCAAATGGCGGTTTTATCGCATCTTAGTTACAGTAGTAGTAGTGTTAGTAGTAGTACAGTTAGTTATTGTATCTTAGTTACAGGTACACACAGTCCTTGTAGTTTTATAATTACGTTTATTGATTTTAAGCATTCCCAACATTAGGAGAAATCTTGCTTAAAGCATGTGGCACGACTCCAGTTAAGGCTACCAAAATCTGGTGGTGGAAGGGTTATGTATATTTAAATTATAGTATAGGCTTGTGAGGTTCGTGATAGTAAAAATCCTCGGCTAGCTCAAATAAAAGATATTTAATAAAATAAAAATGGTAAAATAAAATTTATTCAGAGACAAATAATTTAGATGTTCATTGTGTCGAATCTGGAATTGGAGTCGCTAAAAAAATACAAAATGATAATACAAAAATTATTTGAAATTTATAAAAAGAATACCAATAGAATATAAAAAAAGAACAAAAGAACAGGTTGCCTGGAAGAAATTGCTTTTAAGCAATAAGGCCGCCCTTTGTTGCCAGTATTTTCCACCATGTGTTTTTTTATATTTATGTTTTTGGCGACAATAAAGAATTTTTGATTGATTGATTGATTGATTGATTGAACTTATCTTAAAAATAAAAAGTAATACAAATGAGACTGGATATCGTAACGAGTGGCATACGGCCGCCTCGTTACAGGCTTGACGATTTATCCTTTGTTTTACCTAATATTAGTGGAATATAAGTAGATATAGTTTGGGTTCACATTTTGGTCTTGCGAACCGTTAATTTCACAAAGCTTAGGTCTGTCCATTAGTACACAAAATACTATATATTTCAACAACGGGATAATAGCTTTCATGCAGGGAACTTATTCACTACAACCGATAACACATTCCTTGCAGGGGCAAGGTTGTTATTGTGTTATTTGTTATTGCGCGTTAGGGAACGCACGTCCCAGAAACATAATCCTCGATGCTCCAAATGGCAAAATATCAGAAAGTAGCTGTACCCCGTGGTTTCCGTGGTAATTTCGGAGTTCCCGCAGGAATTCCGGGATAAAAAGTACCCTATGTGTTAATCTGATGTATAAGCTATATTATTGTAAAGTTTCATTTAAATCCATCCAGTAGTTTTTGCGTGAAAGAGTAACAAACATCCATCCATCCATTTGGATGTTTGGATGTTTGTAACTCAATCACGCAAAAACGGCTGAACGGAGTTGGATGAAATTTGGCATGCACGTTGTCAGGAGTACAAAGAAGGACATAGGGTACTTTTTATTCCGGAATTCCCGCGGAAACTCCGAAATTACCGCGGGTGAAACCGCGGGGCACGGCTAGTTTATAATATTCTGCAGACCATAATACACGTTGCGAATTTATTTTTTGAATTGAAACTTCTTTAAGCATGAGGAAAAGACAATTTTTGTGGCGCGTTATCTTGCCGCGACGTGTTATGGTCGTAGTGAATAAGGACACAACAGCCGGTAACAGAACGACGGAAGTGTTAAAAGTATCAATTTACCGACCGATCGCCCCAAAAACTGCGTGGCGTTGGGATATAACCGTCACAACGATTGTTAACTTCGAGACACATTGACCCGAATAACTAGTATAGTGTCGTGACACGCAAGTCCTAACACTAAGGCTGCAGGCCCACCTATGTCATAGCGTTTTTTCATAACACTTTCTGCTCCAATCACCGTTCAGCAGCCATTTTGTTTCCCAAGAAAGAAACTAGTTTTCGTGAGAGATAACGAGTTTCTGCTCCATTCACCGTTCAACAGCCATTTTGTTTTCCAAGAAAGAAACTAGTTTTCCTGAGAGAATCGTGTTTTATCTTAATAATCTCACATTCGCTGTAATAGGCTAGTTGACAAAATTTGGAAATTAGTTTAAAACTACAGCTTAGCATCTATTTTACCCCAAAAATATGTTATTTTAAGAAAAACAGGTCTTTTATATTAGTATTTTGGGTTTTTAGAAATGAACTTGAAATTAACCACGAAAAAGGCCAAGACTATCATGGCGTCTTGAATGACGTCACGTTTCACAAAACAGCCGTGTTTGTTTATGACAGTCAATTGTGTTTTTTAATAAATAATGAATTACTCGTATTATAAATACTGTATGGTGCCCCAATGTAAAAGTACAACGATAAAAACGCCAAACAAATTATTCATATACGTTCCGAACAAAAAACAAATACGAAAAAATGGTTAAAAATGGCAAGGAGGCAAGATGCTCTTACTTTATCAACTGATTCCACAATTTATTTCTGTGAAGATCATTTTGATGTAAGTATTAAATACAACTTGATGTATCTATTTATAAATGTATAGTAAAAGATATGAATTTGTCAAAATCTACCATGATATACCATACATCTATACATATAAAATGCTTTGTCCAGAATGACTGGTGGATCAACGCACAGCCTAAACCGTTGATCGTAGAGAGCTGAGAGGGTGTGTTCTTTTTAAGACGTAGGCATCCGATAAGAAAGGATTTTTGAAAATTTAACACCTAAGGGGATGAAAAGGGGTTGCAAAGTTTGTGAAACAATTCTGCGGGAAATTCGAAATTATTGCGGGTGAAACTACGCGGGACAGCTAGTAACCTATAAAATGTTATGACTTGAATAGGGTTTTATGATTTATTTGAATTAAAATATTATTTTCGTTTTATAAAATGTGATACTTAATTCATACTCTTCTTATTTTTTTAGTTGCCAAACGATATGATTAATTATAATTAAATAAGACATTGTGTTTTCTTCACATAATACTTACATAGAAGTTTTAACGTTGCGGAATTCCGATAGACAAAAGCCGGTGTTCACTATTACGATGTTCATTGCAAAAAATTCCAAGCAGAAAGGCGTCAATTTTGGGCAAATTATTGCTGTTTGCTTTGTTAAATCCTGATTCCATTGCAAATTATACCTATCTCTCAAGATTAAACTAAAAATGAACTGTATTAATTTAACAATAATTGTTGAAAACTCGAAATTTATACGAAAATGACAGCTGCAACATAGTGTTTCGCGCTCGTTCCGGGGGGCGTGACGTCACGCTTCCAGGCGCTTCTCTGATTGGTGTTTAATGTCGCCTGATTAAACGCCTCATTTTGTCGATTTTATTTTCCAAAAATATTATTAATCTTTTATTATTTTAATAGAAAAGTTGTTTTTTTGTTTACTTATTAACATGGTTAATCATTAGAAATTCAAAGCCATCCGATTTATTCTTAGTGGAAACAAGCCTATTATAAAAGTATAGAAGAAAAAGTTATTAATCACAAAAACGTTGTTATTAGCAAAATTAAATGTAACGAATCGCGATGGATGCCAAATTGAAGAGGAAGAAGAAGAAAAGAAGGCTTTATGCTCTGTTTTTTTTTAACGACTGTCGGTAGTCTTCTTTTCCCTGTTATCTTGACATTTTTGTCATCACTATTAACTATCGGCGATTTTAATGCTCTTACTTTTCAACTAATTTAAATGCTTCAGAATTAACATCAACACTCATTACGAGAATCAATTTACCTATCCTATTTTACATAACAATTCATCCCTCAATTTATTTTTAAACAAGCTGTGCCCCCCGATTTAAATGAAACAAAGCCTATATGTAGCTCCAGGTTTAGCTTATTCAACCTGTGTAACCGCATGAAAATCCGTTCAGTAGGTTCGGAGATTATCGCGAACAGACAGACAGAAAAGAATTTTGAAAACTCTTTTTTTGTGGTTGGTTACTTTTCTTTTATCACTCCTTGTCAAAATTTGTAAAAATATTCAATGTACAGAATCGCGGATTCTACTTTTTTATTATATGTATGTATAGTATAGATAGATGAATTATCAATTGTGATAGGTATATAAGCTTTTCGAACGGGTATTTTCCTTTTTACGGCTCAGGCTATTTTGTCTACCATTTTAAGGTTTTTCAAAATTCAATTTCTGAAATAGTAGAATAAAAATTTAAAATTAGCACATGGAATTTTACATCGGCCGGTAGGAGCCGAGGTAGACACTTTTATATCAGAGTTTTTGAGGAAATCCTGCAATTCATATGGGTAAAACCGCGAGCGACAGCTGGTTAAATATATACGTGACCAACCGAAAAGGACCTCTGTAAATCGTCATCATACAGTGGCAACTCACCCTAACAGGGCGTGGTCGTAGCAACTCTTTTGAACCGATATGAAACACATTTTCAAGCGGTTCTTATGCTTATGCATTTAATTGATTTTAATGCAGCGCCGTATACTTTTATAAACAATTTTCTAGTTGCAAACCGTCAGAGGGCGTAGTAATAGAAGTTTAAACTGTAATCACGATTGAAATTTTGCTCGTATTGTATTTTTATTTAATATATCCTTACTAATTTTATACCTATCAATATAAGATAAAAAAGTAGAACCCGTGATGTCTCTATATTGAATATTTTTAACAAAAATTGAAAGTCTGTCTGTTCACGATAATCTCCGAATCTACTGAACGGATTGTCATGCGGTTTTCACGGGTTCATTATGCTTAGCCTGGAGCAACATATCTCTGTTTCATTTAAATCGGATGCGGGAAAAAGTTCTTCTCTTCTCTGTCTTATTGGATGATTTTACGTGAACACATGTTATGACGATTCGTTCCTTGTTTTTCTATATGCGTTAAAGATTATTATTATAGATTGTGAACTTGGCTAAGGCGCAGGTGAGCTGTGACCAAACGCCTAGCCTGTTCACAATGAAAAAAAAAAAAAAAAAAAACTTACAATGACCATAAAAATAAAATTGGGAAAAAACGTAATTAAAAACCGGGAGTCCCCCTCGTGAGCGCGGGCAACACTTAGGAGTTTTCACCGTGAGTCGGCTAACTGTGTCCTCTGTATAATTAAATATTTTCATAACACGCCAACACTGAACAGGAGCGCTCATAAATCACCGCTAGTGTATCCGTTTCCACTGCCATGATGTCACGACACGTCAAAGTTATGAATTCTTAATGACTTCATAATAAACGTATAAGTTGTACTGGGCATTTATTCACTATTAGTTATTTCCCTCGGTTTCACCCGCGTTAACTTTGGAGATCCCGTGGGAATTCCGGGACAAAAATACCCTATATCATGGGTACATTCTGTAGCCCTGGCAAAGTCTAGTATGCAATATTTAATGCAGTTTTTCTCGCGTTAATTTGGGACATTTTTTATTTACGTCAAAACGAAATGATCACAACATTAACTCTATAATTCTATTTCATTTATTACTTACTAGTTTTGGAACTCCCACAGAAACTCCAAACTTCTTTATACAAATCTTGTCCTGACAATAATGAACCCAAACAAAAACAATATAGGTAGGTATCCAATTTAGAATAGAATAGAAAAGAAAATATATTTATTTACCTACACCACGACATAACAACAAAATATGTAACAATAATAAAAAAATAATAATAATAGAATATTAAACAAAAAAAAACCTTCTAAACGATAAAAAAAAGAATTCTATAAAATTTAAATGAATAAAAATATATACAAGTCGTGGCCTGCGTAAAATGGACCCACTCAGCATAGAGTCACTCAATTTGGTGCAGTCGTTTGGAAGTAATGCGATCACATACATTTGAAAGATTCATTTTTATTTATATAGATAATTAATAATATGTATGTCTATGAAGTCCAAGGACGCGACGCGTAGCTGGGTTAAATTCCGGTTGAAAAAGTGATTCATCATCTTTCAATTAAAAAAAAAAAACACAAAAAAGGAACTCGATTGGAATAACGGGCTGAAAATAGCTTTGCGTGCCAAAAAATGATTAGTTGTTTTATAGAACAATGGAAATGCGCCCTCATAAGGGGCGAGCAGGGATATTATAACCAGAGGCGACGCGTATACGCGCCGGGATACGGGATACTTGCCTTGTATTAGAGACAATAGGTCACACGCGCCATTATTGTAGGCCCAAACGCGTGGGCCCCGGATTACAGCGTCATTTGTTCCCGCCGCCGGTAATTGTATTCGTAAACCTCAACAACTTAATTGGTTTCTAAATTGTCAAATTAATATGCAACGTGTATAAATAATCGAGAGCATGAAATATGTGATGAGTGAAGAAAAATAAACCGACTTCAAAAATCACAAGACCCTACACCATAAAGTTAAAAATAACAATATACCGCTTTAATCCGAAAGACAAAAATGCACGTAATATTATTATTAGTATGTGCTACCTATTGATCGTTTTCAAGTCAGTGCTTAACCAAATAGGCAATAGGTACTTTCACTAGGTACTTAGCAAGCGTGTGAGCATGTCGTCGGACGAATCAAACAACCCAAGTGGGCAGACACGAGCGACCTTTTTGAAAATCTGATGCCGAAAATAAGCATTTAAATCCGAAAAGAAAAAGACAACTGAAATTTCTTATGATGACATAATAAGGAGAACAAACGGGACCAGCAACAGACAGACATACCTACAGATTATTATAATCAACTTATACAACGTGTTAATGAATTAACTGAAAACTAGAAAGTGGTTTGCTCGAAATCGAATAGCGAATCGATCGCACTATATTTTAATATAGGTTATATTTTTTTCATTTTTATCAGCCCATGTCTAAATTATTTATAATACAATATTTGGCGCGTACGCCGCGCGCAGCGAAGAAATTCGAACCGGTAGGCGCGGGCGTAGCGCTTGGAATTTCGTAGATAGGTCACCTCCAAACTAATGTTGAATAACTTTTAAAGTATACATTTTTTCGACATAAAATATATTTTAATCATATTATTGTTTATTATTTTTAAAGGGGTGTATCAGGTTTTCACTTAATTCATTAACACGTTGTATAAAAAAAAGTATTTCTGTTCTATTAATAAAAAGAAAAGAATTGTATGTTTCTTTGTAAAGGATAAATTAAAAAAAAAAACTATTCTAAAAAAGCTACAGTGTTCTCGAGTTACATAAAAATGGTACAGGTACTTTATATCCAGGAATTCCTATGAAAACTCCGAAATTAACGCGAGTGAAATGGTGAGAATTTTTCGGTTAAGATCTAGTGATAATGTTGGAAAATGGTTTTATTTTTGTTGCTAAAGAATTTTATTATTTTTGCCTTCTCCTCCAAACTTCTCAAGTATTATAAACAAATTACTATTAAAAAAAATCTTTATACGTATATTATTTTATTTTAATTATTGCGCAAATTATCTCTTTTTCTGTCGGACAGTGTTAGTCAGGTAAGAATTTATCACAATTTATTGAACATTAGAAAAAAAAGCGACGGTTATAAAGTCATTTGTGTATTTTATTAAGTAATCGGTGTTTTTTGATACAATAATTTATGTAAAAAAGAAACTGCATGTAATTTTTATCAGTTAATAATTTAGATATTTCATAAATTACAATATTATGTTTACCTAGCACGACTGCAAAATTAAATAAGAACTAGCTGTTTTCCGCGGTTTCACGCGCAGTAATTTAGGAGATCCTGCAAGAATTCCGGGATAAAAAGTAGGTACGCGGTGTCCTTTTCTGTACCCCTGACGTTGTGTACGCAAAATTTCATGAGACTTCACTCCCGTCAAGGAATTCCGGGATGAAAAGTACCCTATGTCCTTTTCTGTATCCCTGACGACGTGTATGCAAAATTTTATAATGATCGGATGAGCCATTGAAACGTGAAAGCGTAACAGACAGACAGAGCTACTTCCGCATTTATAAAATACTAGCTGTGGTCCGCGGTTTCGCCTGCGGTAATTTCAGAGCGGGAATTTCGGGATAAAAAGTACCCTATGTCCTTTTCTGTACCCTTGACTATGTGCATGCCTAATTTTATCCAAATCCGTTCAGCCGTTTTTGCGTGATTGAGTAACAAACATCCAAACATCCACACTTTCACATTTATAATATTAGTAGGATTAGTAGAGATTTGGTAATTATTTATTAGCTACATATACTTTTATCTTTTTGTTCGGTTCCCAACCTGTGTTACAAGAGACCTTGTCTATATTTTTCAATAGAACTGGTTCTTAAATTTATTTTTCTTTAAATAATAGAAAACTAAAGAACCGGGTATATATTATGATAATTATTATAAACTCTTTGCTGATTGTGATCAAAATCAAATAAAAGTTTATAATAAATTTTTAATGTTGAATAATAAATATTTTTGTGCTATAGTGACATACTATTTAAATTGTGTCTGATCAAAATTGTTTGGCAAGATATTAGACTTTGCTATAGAAACATGTACCGAATCTGTCTTGTTTACTTTAATAAATAAGTAAATAAATAATTAATTACGAGTTCAAATTAAAACGCCTACTAGGTATAATAAAAGAGAAGAATCCGCGATGTTGTAAGTACCTTGAATATTTTAAACAAATTGACAGGGGGCGACAAAAGACGAGTATAACCAACCACAACATTTTTTTTGGAACGTAGTTCCTTATGGGACGATGCGGAGGGGTACCCTAACCGGGAAAAAACGTCCTTAATGTAAGATTTTTTTTAGCAATTAAAAAAATCATTAACAAAATTTTAGCAAAAAATATAAACCGACTTCCAAAAACTAAAATAAAAATAACTAAAATAAAGCTAAAATGGTTTGAATTCTACTCGTACTTGTTAACTTGAAATTTCCGCGGCTAAACTGCGGGGCACAGTTAGTATATTAATATACATATAATATATAATAATAATCTTTATTTCTTTTAGGCTATCTTTATTTATTTTACTATAATAGCCAGAAAGGAAAGTGGAAGTCTGAGTTCATCACACAAAGCTCACTCCCACCGTGAATCGAACCCGGAACCTCTCGATTATCGGGTAGGCTAGTAGTAAAAAGTTCGAACAATAATTTAATATCTCAAACTCAGACAAATCCTTGCTAATATTTTATTTATGCGAAAGTGAGTTTGTTTGTTTGTTTGTTTATTTGTTACGCTTTCAAGCCTTAACGGCTCAACGAATCATCATGAAATGGGCATGTTGACTAATTTTTATTTTTTAGTCCGTCTTGTAGATTATTAAAAAATATTGGACACGTATTTTTTCTTTTTTTACGAAATCAAAAAATAACGGCGACATATTGAGTTGAAATTTCGCGTGACGTCACTATTCTGACAGTTTGTATGGCGGTTTTAGCGGTTAGTGACGTCACGACCTCCTCATCCTAAACTTTAATGCGCTTTATCTCTGTATATTTTAATTTATTTAAAAAAGCAAAAAATACGTGTCTATTGTTTTTTTATTTTCTAACTGACGGACTAATTAGAATTTTGATTTTTAAAAGTAGTCAACATCCCTATTCTGCATACATGTTGTGAGGGATACAGGGAAGGACATAGGATCCGAATTTATCGCGGGTGAAACCGTAGGGAAAAGATAGTGATCGATAAAGCTATACGTATTGTGCGAGCGAAGCGATAAGTTGCTATCGAGCGTGACTTTCTTCCGGTGTTCATTGATACTGCATTGTAGAGACGCATGTAAATTAATATACAGGATGTAACATGGCATAGACTTTTGACTTGCTTTGTGACACTTACACTTTTTATGCTCGTCAAATATAGGATTATTATCTCTCTTGATAATTCAGGCTTACATTCAGGCTTACAAGTAACTAATAATATTATTCTATATTTTAAGTTGTGGTATGTATTTATATTTATGTATCTATCTATGTATGTATATAATTAATTTATATGTATGTAGGTTTATGTTATATTTATTTATTTCCGCATAGACGCATTTATGTACTTACCGTAAGTCGCATCGCAACCGTAGTCGCACTTTTCAATCAGTTGGTGAATACGTTGTTGACACATATTTAAAACTCACTTTATCATTTTTTGTAAATCTTTTGTATGTGTTGTTTGTATTCGTGAAAGTAAATAAAAAAAAAAAAAAAAAAAAAAACATAAAAAACAATTCTGATAAAACTCGTTTAATGAAACTTTTACATTTAACTTGTTGCATTGAATTTAAGGCGCGATCCGTCAGCGCGTCGGCAACTTGCGCTTTAAATTTTTTTAATTTTTTTTTCAGAGTTTTTTTCGTCTAAAATTAACGTGAACTTCTCCTCAGATATTTGAGATGAGAATCGAATACCGAATACCTTCCTTCCTTCAATACGTCGTTCATTTTACCTTAACCTTACACCCTGTATATTGTATTAATATTATTTATTACTAACTATAGTTGAATGCTTGATAATATTACTGTTGTTATAGAAACGGTGTATGTTGGTTGTGTGTCATGAAAGTGTAAAAACAATTTTATTATTTTGTTTTGTTAATTAATTTTACCTAACATTTCAGTGACGGAGATAAATTTATTTGTGTTTTTTATTAACTGCAGATTGACGCAGTGTGATTTGTGATTTTTATTAAATAAGGTGATATGTAGACTAGTTCGTACTTATTATTATAAAGAGGTAAAGGTTGTGATTTTGTGCGGTTGTAGGGAGTAATCTCTGGATCTACTGAACCGATTTTGAAAAATATGTCACCATTATAGAATGCTACATTATCCCTGAGTGACATAGGATATATTACGACCTTAATTCCCGTGGGAATTCCAAAATAACCACGAGTGAAACCGCGGGGGAAAGCTTGTAATACTTATACATATTATAACGGAGAATAAAAAAAAAAATTTTTTTACTAACTCAAGCTTTCTCGTAACACTTTTTGTTCTTTTTATATTTCTACTAGCTGTGCCCCGCGGTTTCACTCGCGGTAATTTCGGACCCTTCTCTGTACCCCTGACAACGTGCATGCCAAATTGCATCTAATCCGTTCAGCCTTTTCTGCGTGGTTGAGTAATAAACATCCAAACATCCAAACAGCCACACTTTTACATTTATAATATTATATATATAGTAGGAAGTAGGATAGTAAATTTTTATCTTCCCTTTTTATATTTATTTCTCCCTTCAGGTTGCAGGATGTCTGGTGGCTGCCATCCACATCTCTTAGAATCAGTTTCTATCACGTACCAGACCTCTGGACCGGCACTTCTTGGGGCACTGCAGACGTTTCTTGCAGCGCAATGCTTGATGACCCCTGATCTGTTTGGCGGAGACTTGGAATTTCATAGTGAGCTGTATTTATTACTCATTTGTATTTTTTCCTTTTATTAATGAGACTTGAAAGTTGTACTAGAAGTATTTATGTCAAAAGTTAATTACTATACAAATTATAAGGATCATAATAAGTCTGGTGTGGTTATCATGTATATTCGTTTTTACCTCAAATTACCAATCAATCATTTAAATATGTCTTCACTTGCCCAAGATCAGTAATAAAAACAGCAATAAAAGTAATTTTTTTTTGGTTCTTCCATGAATTTTTAGAAACTTTAAAGCTAAAAATGGCTTGCTTAAATGTAAAGTATCTTCAAAATACTTAACTTTTGCATAGGTAATTAAAGGGTCAAATCGACTGTGTTTGCTACGTTTTATGACTTCTTCAAAGGAATACTTCATATAACCAACCAATTTGTATAAATATATGATAGATAACAGAAGAGAGTCTAAATAACACAACTGTTTCCATTTCATATGAAGGAAGAAAGCGAATCAAACTTTAATATTATGACCTTTACTCTTTCAGATGAGACATTCGACTTCATAATAGTTGGTGGTGGTACTGCTGGATCAGTGGTTGCCAACCGTTTGTCAGAGACGCCTGGATGGAGCGTGCTATTGATTGAAGCTGGTGGCAACCCTAATTTAGGGACGGAAGTAAGTGGAAACCTCATGATGAGACATTTATAATCTTTGCAATGATGGTGACTAGATATTAAAGCTCGAGTTGAAAAAAAACAATTCAATACAGAATAGGAGAATTAGGAGATTTAAGATCTGGGTAAAGTGTTTTAAAAATTAAAATATATTTTTTCAGATTCCCCAACTATTCATTAATAATTACGGTACAGAAGTTGACTGGAACTTTCGCACTGAACCCGAAAAGAAAGCTTGTCTCAACTACATAGATCAGAAGTGCTATTGGCCTAGAGGTAAGGTCTTAGGTGGGACTAGCAGCATCAATGGCATGTACTATGTTAGAGGAAACAAAGAGGATTACGATAAATGGGCTGAAATAGATGAAGATTGGAGCTACGACAATGTTCTACCTTACTTCAAGAAAAGTGAAAATTTAGTAATAGAAAATGCTGATAACATCGATTTGAAATATCACGGTGAAGGAGGATACCTTAATGTTGAATATACAAAAGACATTCATCCATTTGAACAAATCTTACTAGATGCAAATAAAGAAATCGGAGCTGAAATGGTTGAAGATTTTAACGGAGTCAGTCAAATGGGTGTTGGTAGGGCTTTCACAACTACAAAAGGAGGAAAAAGACAGAGTACGGTTAATGCTTTTCTGAAGCCTTTACAAAATAGAAGTAATTTAAAAGTCTTGAAAAATGCTTACGTGGAAAGAATAATTTTTAATAATTATACGGCTGTTGGTGTCGAGTTAATCACAAAAGGTGTGAAGTCTAAAATTTTTGCTAAAAAAGAGGTCATTTTGTCGGCTGGAACTATTAATTCGGCTGTTATTCTCTTAAATTCTGGTATTGGTCCAGATGAGCAGGCTGAAAAACTACATAATTCTCAAAAAAATATTCTGCCAGTTGGCAATAATATTCAAGATCATATATATGCACCTATTTTATTCAAAATGCGTAGCAACGATGAATCCAACTCTCTTCCTAATATATTTAAGAATTATTATGAATATATTACAGAGAAAAAAGGTCCATTAGGTAACTTGAGCCCACAAAAAGTCATGTCTTTTGTCAATACCACAAACACAAGTTCTAGTACACCCGATTTACAAAACCTTTTCATAGTGCTTTACCCTAATCAATCAAATGTTGTTGATATATTTCATCAACATAGACTATCTGTAGAGTTTCACAATGCTTTCAACAATCTTAATAAAGATCACATTCTAGTTTTAGTCTATGTGACGCTTTTACAACCAAAATCAAAAGGAAACATAGAAACGAATGAAGAAGGTAAACCTATAATAAAAGCAAACTACTTAGATGACGAATCAGATCTGGAAACAATTGTAAAAGGAATGAAATACGCTATGAAACTAGAAGAAACGAATGCATTCAGAAATGCTGGTTTAAAACTACATTGGATAGGAATTGAAGATTGTAAAAACTTGACATCCGATGATTATCTTAAATGTTTGGCTAAACAATTAACAGGTACTTTATATCACGCTGTAGGAAGTTGTAAAATGGGTAAAGATGATGATAAGAATTCCGTTGTTAATCCTAAATTGAAGGTAAGAAATATGAAAAATTTAAGAGTTGTTGATGCAAGTATTATGCCTGACATAGTAAGAGGAAATACAATGGCCCCAGTTGTGATGATAGCGGAAAAAGCTTCGGATTATATTGAAGAGGATTGGTCAATGTTTACTGACGCTGACTTAAGTTGAATCCATACAGAATTCACTTACAAAATATAACACGTTATAAGTATTGAATACATGACATAAGAAATGTATCGAGAAAGTCAGTTAATTGGCGTAGAAAAGCGAACTCACTCTCTCTCTCTGCGTCTATTGTCCATATTTAAAATCTAAGCTTCATCTTACTTAAGATCTTCATCTTCTTTAAGTCCAGCTACTATTGATGTAAAAACTTTTTAGTACGTTATTTTCGTTTTTTGTATATCTATGTCAGTCGAAGTGATGTGATGTGATATATAAAATCTAAGTTTCATCTTATTTAAGATCTTCAGAAGTCCAGCTACTATTCATGTAAAAACTTTTTAGTACGTTATTTTCTTTTTTTGAATATCTATGTCAGTCGAAGTGATTTGATTTTTAAAAGCTTTTATTTAACTTGCAATGTATGTGTTTGTAACTATGTTTGTGCGGGTGGTATCTTCCAACTCAATATTGAAGCAGATATCTTCAACGGATTGAGCTGAGATTTTGAATACACATTGAGTTCGGATGACAATGCATTGTTTATTATTTATAGCTCATTTGAACAAAAGCTTGATTTACAAAAAAAGCTTTATAGAGACTTATTATTTAATAACTTATTATTAAATCTTTTATCTTTAGTCTTTAGTCACACACTACCGTACTTCACAGGTATCACATTTGCTTGTATTATTACTAGCTGTTCCCCACGGTTTCAGTTTCAGTTTCGGAGATCCCGCGGATATTCCGAGATAAAAGTAGGTACTCACTGTTGGTAGTATGCAAAATTTATTGTAATGTAACTATTTCCTTCCCAATATTTGTTAAAGTATCTATTTTTACTGTTTCTTATTTTGTACCTTTTATTTGGGGACCAATAAACTCCTTTTATTTCTTTCTTTCTTCCGCGATAATTTCGAAATTCCCTTGGAAATTCCGGGATAAAAAGTACCCTATATCCTTCCCTGTATCCCTGACAACGTGTTTACAAAATTTCATGACGATCCGTTGAGCCGTTGAGAAGTGAAAGCGTTTCAAACAAAAAAACAAACTCACTTTCGCATTTATAATATTCGCAAGGATTAATAGGAATCGTCTCATAAAATCATATTACTACGATAACATATTATTCCAGACATACTTTCAGTGACCGAAATAATTTGAATTAAATATGGCGGGAGAAGAAATAGAAGAGAAAAAAAAAACCAAAGATTAATAAATATAAATAACTAGGTACAGAAAAAAATACGGCTGACACTAAAAAATCACTTGCCACAATCCGAATGTAGTAAGGGCCGTGAACCTTGACTTTCAAGATCATCGATATGATCAAGTATTCCATACATGGTGCCGAGTGGAGGGCGAAGGATGCAAAAATATGGAAGCAGGCAAGCACGCCGTGTGTCTGTACTATTAATGCATCGGGGTTGCCACATTTATCAAAGTGCATTTAAAGTTTTGGAATTATTATTTTTTTGTTTATTAATTTTACTGTTTCTCTTCAATTAAATGTATTCACAATTAATCATTTTCACAGTTAATCATAGGAATCAGAATGTTATCCTTTTTCAAACGAGCGTTTGTGAAAGCTCCGCTATGAAATACTAGGCGTCCCCCGCAGTTTCACCCGCGGTGTTCGGAGTTCCCGTGGGAATTTCCCGCGGGAATTCCCACCATAGCTTCCTATAAATGAAAGAATTTTCAAAATCGGTTCAGTAGATCCAAATTCACAAACTTTACCTCCTATAATATAATAGTATAGATATATTTATGTAGATACAACTTATATTAAAAATACGAATATGTTTGATCGCTTGACTCTCACGTCGCAATAGATTATTGAGTGGGCATGTTGACAATTTTTTTTTTAGTCCGTCTTGTAGATTATTAAAAAAATATTGGACACGTATTTTTTCTTTTTTTACGTAACTTAAAAATAACGGCGATATATTGAGTTGAAATTTGCGTGACGTCACTATTCTGACAGTTTGTATGGCGGTTTTTGCGGTTAGTGACGTCACGACCCCCTCACCCTAAACTACTCACCCTAACTTTAATGCGCTTTATCTCTGTATATTTTAATTTATTTGAAAAAGCAAAAAATACGTGTCTATTGTTTTTTTATTTTCTAACTGACGGACTAATTTGAATTTTGATTTTTAAAAGTAGTCGCATCCCTATTATTTTGTACATAAATAGTTGGAAACCAGCAGTAATTTATGTAATTTTTTAAGCCAACTGCCAAGTGAGTTTCAAAGGGAATTCCAAAAACCACTTACGCGATACTATTAGTACGGACCGCCAAGAGGGGATTTGTGGATTAGCTCAAGCGCGTCAGATGAACATAAGGGGGGTACCTTGCACCATGTTGAGTACCTCCACCAAATATAGGCCTTCTACACTGATGGGTGCGTCTAGAATAACCGATCAGATTAGTAAAAAAAAATCGATAACTCGAAATACTCGAGCGCGTCAGATTAAGATATGGTGGGTTAATTACATAGTGAGAAGTGTGTATATGAATAATCTGACAATTTGAACGTGACGTAAGAGAGTTAGAGGATCACAAACTTGCAAAAAAAAAAACGCAACTTCGACATTCTCGAGCGTAGTTGATTTATTTTTTATTTTAAAGTAAATAACTCAAGGATAGCGGGAAAAATATAATCTGCCGATTTTCATAAGCCGAAGAAACAAAAATCGTCTTCGAATCGAACGAGCAGCTGCAGTGAAACATGTACCTATTCATATCTCTGTCTTTCTTTCCCTTTTACTTTTTCTCTATCTCTTACTCTCTCGCACCGTCCTCACACTACTTTCCGTCGCCATAATAACGTCATCACAGTATATCACGGCGCTAAACGTGTCGAATTATAACTTTTTTTGGTCGGTTAAAATACATATTAAAATAAGTTAAGGTAAGTATTACATCAAACTATAGATTCACCTATAACCTTTCACTTTAATGTAATTATATATATATTATATAATAAAGCTCATCACAAAACAACGCGTTCATGTTATTATATGTATGTAAAACGCTCAGGCTTGTTTGTGCTTTAAAGTTAGTTTTGTGGATAATATTTTGTGAGCTTTTACATATTTCATAGAAATATAAAGTGTGTTTTTTGTGAACAAGAAATAGCTCATAAAGTTATTAAACTTACGTCAGAAATAAAAAAAAATTAAAAAAAAAATCATAATTTTTGTTTCTAGCAGTCAGATTAATAATATCCCTCAAAATTATTGTCAGATTTTAAGCCAACATAACTTGGACTACAAGATGAACCTTCTGTAAAATAATCTGACACGCTCGAGCATTTCAAAATTGAGATTTTTTTTTGCATTTTCAAAAATTCGCTACTACCTTGCGTCACCTCCAAATCGGCAGATTTTCGAAGGGGAGCATTTTTAGGGTTCATTTAACATCCCATTTGAATATCTGACGCGCTGGAGTAAATATTTTTTTTTTCATTTTCTCCCCTTTCGGATGGCCACCCCCACCACGCAAATCGGCAGATGAATATATTTTCGATATCAGAGACACCTTGGAGTATCTAAACTACAATATCTGACGCGCTCGAGTATTTCCATTTTACTATTTTTTTTTACATTTTTGAAAGCCTGTAGAAGCTAAACCCACCGATGAATGAAAAAATATCATATGACCTTATTTTGTTTATATCTCCTAATCTTCAAAACCCAATAGGTCCCAACGACGCTCGAGTGAATCGCGAATTAGCATCGGTATCTCCCGTACTATATTCAACCACCCTGTTCAAATTCATGTAAACTGGCGACAAGCTGCAAATTTTTGTTAATTAATATCTACTTACTATAATAAAATCATTCGGATTAAAGTTGTTATCGTTATTTCCATATCAGAAAAGTCTAATATAAATTGGTTGCTATTGT
The DNA here is from genome assembly GCA_907165275.2 of Zygaena filipendulae. NCBI lineage: Eukaryota > Metazoa > Arthropoda > Insecta > Lepidoptera > Zygaenidae > Zygaena > Zygaena filipendulae. Next base: position 3,779,638 of record OU015677.1, on the reverse strand, counting down.
TTTATATATTTTTAAACAAATATAAATAGTCAGTGAAGATAATATGACTGCATTTTGAGCACTGCAATATATGTGATTGCATCGTAAAAGAATAATATATTTATTGCAAAAATTTGAAAAATCGAAAGTATTTTTTTTTTATTGCCAGTTAGTATAAACAGTATTTAATTGTTCTGAAGAGAAAAAGTAAAAAAAAAATATCAAGAATTATTTCATTTTTAATGGTCACCGGGAGTGTTCCGACGAATTCGGCGTCGACGTGATCTAGAAAAAATTATTAACTTAGAGCAGCCGGGTGGCAGAAAACACAAGACTGGTAAAGAAGTAGAAATTAAGTCGACGAAGTGACAGAGCCCAAACCTGTGTGTAGACAATTTCAACAATGAATGCAACGTCTGATTATTACGACAAGATATTACAATATCGTGATCTGTATAAAAAAACTTCGCATATAACTATATTAACATGTGGACTAGGGGTTGGATTTTCATTAATTTTCTTCATCCCGCACTTGTTGACGTGCATAATTTTCAAAAAATGGCGACAGCAGGAACACAACCGGGTGCTGCTGCACTTCGTGATAGCATTGCTGCTTTATCACGGGGCCAGATATTCAAAAGCAATTTTCACCTACAAGACGCTTTTTGGTAATGAACTATATGATAATAATACTATCATATTGCTATTCGTTCTTTATGATCTTAATATTTACAGTTATTTTCTTGTACTAGAATGGATACTTTTATTTATTCTGTACATGCGTCGAATGCTCGTTCAAGTCATCATTACAGAAACTGTGTATTGTGTTAACTTGTGTATTTTGATTTATATTTTGCCAGCAGTTGTAACTGTTATAATGATGCGTTTTTTAAGTAGAATCATTGAATACATTGTGTTAATTATAGGTATCGTCATACTGAGCATAACCTCAGTAGTCTACTGTACCATTCTAACATCTGTCGTCAAGGCTAGGAAATCTCGTAACGATCACGTGAAGAAAATTGTGCGTATGGTGATCAGATTTATAGGTTTATACACTATTGTTTCCGCACACATAATCATTCTCTTAATAATAGTATGTCTGAACAGTTTTTTAAGACAATCCTACAACAATAGCAATTTCGTTAACTTTTACTACATGCATATTATAGCATGTTCTGTCGATAATATATCTTACATTTCCACTCCATTTTGCATCGCCTACTGCGTATTCGGTAACAGCGATACAAGGAAATTGTGGTCAGAGTATTTGACACGAAAATATAGAGACATTGTCTGAGAAAGTGTCCAATAATCCAGACAAATACATTTATGTTAAACTACCTAATTATAATATTAAACTTCGTGCCTTTGGTGAAGTGAATGTGAATTTATTTCGTGAATTTCGAAATAAAAGGTATATTTTATTATATAATTGTATATAAATTGTATAATTATAAAAGTATTCCGTGTGGCAAATTCTACTTAGTAAAATTAAGACAGAAATACTTTTTATGTCAAAGTAGGTACATAATTATAAAAGTTCTTTTTTAATTTTTACTTATTATGCCAAAATTAAATATTTAGAGGCTTGTTGATCAATCTCACATTAACTAAAAAATTAGTTGTGTACAATAAATTGTAAAGGTAGTGCTTGTTTTGATACACTTTTTATTTTTCATTATTATTATAGTTAACAATACAATTTAATATAGTATTAGCAAAGTCATTTGTAAAATCTTCTTTTTTGACATAATAATAATTTCTAAACAGTTTTTAATAAGTAATTATTTTCTTTCAACTACGTGGTGATGTTATGACTAATCAGTACAAAACCGAGCACAAAGGACGTCTTTTCTGCTTAGAACCGAAACAGTGCAGAATATGAAATCTCATTAATGCATATAGTTTTGCATTAATTCACTGTTTTTTTTTAGATATAAAACCACAGAGGTTTGATGTCTCCAATTAAGCTTAATATAAAATGCATGCATAATATTAAATTATATAGGTACTATTATAATGTCAAATAAATAAAAAGTTACTTCTAAATGTTAATTAACTAAAACTAAACTAACCTAACCTAACCTAAAATAGCTAAAATACCTAACCTACCGATAAAAAAGATATTTGCTGAAAATTAAGTTCAGCTGAATAAAGCCGACTTGGTGAAATCTTATCTATACTAATATGATAAATAATAATAATAATAATAATTTTGAATATGTGACGTTGCATTGTAAGGTACCTGACCCATGTAATTCCCACCCACCTTATTTGTTTTTAAGTACAAAAAATAAACTATGAATATTAAAATAAAACAAAAATGTTTATTTAATCAATTATTCAATAATAACCGTAACCGCGGGGGACAGCTAGTTCACAAATAACCCAAAAAATACTAGAATAAATATTCAAGCGTCTTCACTCTTTGTCTATATTATGTGAATAGTGATTTAGGTATTCTGTACTAATATATTAAAATTGATTAATATTATTATGATTCTTATGCTATGTATTGTGATTCTTAATTTAAATAATTATACCAATGTTTATTAAAGTGATTTAAATTGCATTTCCATGGCCAATTCATATTTAATAACTGGCAACATTGTGAATTCATAGACTGTAGAGTAAATAAAATGTTATTTGAGATAGCGGGAAAAACGCGCGGGAGAACATGTTTACATAATGGCAGCAACAAAGGATCGGGTCAGTGGTGCTGGTGATTTCCTAGATGGAGGACATCATAACATCGAAAGTTAAGTATTGGTAGACAGTTTTGGCTCTATTTAATGCTTGTAATAATAATTGTGATTACTGTATTGTTCTCATAAAATATACTGTTCAAGCTTAACTTTAGCTTCAGGGATTTGATTACTTTGTGCGTAACATGTTTTGAGATTCCTATTGCTTATCTATACTGGCTTTGATTATTATAGAATTTGATACAAATTATATCAAAGAGTTTTTATTATAATTGGTAATACAGACACAAAGGAATAGTTTTGTTAAAATCAGGTTGTTTTATTTACTAGGTATCCTTACTAATGCTAATAATTTAACATTTCAGAAGTGGGATTATTAAGGATTCAAGCAGCCAAAGCATTCTCGGAGTCCTGTTAAACGAAACGACGGTCATGGATCACTTCCAGATCCTGGGCGCCATGGCGGCCTAGAGATACGCCTTCTCCACGGGCCGTGAGAAATAAAGAATCTTCACAACTGGATGATATTGGTAGGATCGCTCCATATTATAGTAACGTCTTGGTTAAACCCGTATTTTTCCCGAATTCGATTTTGAGAAATCGGAATTGCCGGTATTACAATGGCTTAATAAAATCTTGATAAAATCGAACATCTAAGGGCAATACATGGTTGGAACGATGATGGAAAAGTTATTATGTGCAGTCACGTTTGACTGGATTGGCTAAGTTGTGGCACAAGACTTTGCGTTCTTATGAATTTACATGGCATAAATAGAAACAAAAGATTTTAGAGGCATTCCCTGACAATATCGATTACACGGGTTAATTTAGATACTCGAGATTGCTCGCTAAAACTTGTCTTATTGCTTCCATCAGATATTTTTGTAAAAGGTTTTGGAGGTAGTCCAATAAAAGTATGAAGGTCAGGTGTCGATAGAATTCGTAGTAAATGGGTTTGAAGTCCTGGAGATTTTTTTCTTATAGGAATATATCAATGCTTATAAGTCTAAAAATGTGTGATTATGCGCGGGTATTCAATTATAGCATTTCTTCTTTAGTGCGCTTAGTAGCGGAGTATACTCGTGGTTATTGTGGTAGCGGTAAGTCTTTCTTAATAATTTGTAGTGGAATTACACAATATTTAACTTGATGTTAATTAATGCAGTAGTAACTCTATTTAACCATTGAGCTTTTGAAGAAAATAGATAGGTAAAGGTACTTTCTGTGAAATTATTCTGTAATCCTCCTGTAATTTAAACAATTTAATTAAACGTAATATGCATTTGTATAACACATTAAAAGGTTGCGATTCAAGTGTGGTCTCTAAGTTAGTTTTCAAATTCGAATCTTGTTTAAAACAATAGTCAGTTTTCTTTTTGATGATATGCCAACATTCATTAATAATACTTAAATAGATACGTATAGAGAACAAAATCAGTTTTAGAGTATTATCATAATTTACCTTCAACGATAAGTAATATTTTACTGCTAGGTGCCTACTATCCCCCGCGATTCAACCCGCGAAATTCCTTTACATCCGGATAAAATGTATCTACCTTATTGCCTATTTCACTTTTATCCATACCTAACCTATTAAAATATCTGTTTCCCCGCTGATTTCCCAGCGTGAATTTTGATATTTCGGCAGGAATTCTTTGTTTGAAAATGGAAAGTACGTGTCACTCCTGTGCTGTGTCAGTATCTTTTATAAAGGAATTTTAAGAATCTGTTCAGTAGTACCAGAGACTACCCACTACATCCAAACTTACAAAGTTTGCAAACTTATATAACTTTACCTCCGTATATTATCTGATAGGCGCCAATAAGGGCATAAGATCCATTTTTGTTTGTTTCCTTGGTTGTTTGTAATGGATAGACTTCTTTCTTTTCTTCAACTAGAACTTGTCCATAAGGTGTCAAAGCATAGTCAGATTACATACAATTGTTCTAAATAGACTCTGAGACCGATACAATCTCGACAGACGAGTCAGGTGGATAGCATAGAAGAATTTATAGTTAATTTTGGGTTTGGTGCGCTTGCGATCTCCCGGTACGTTTCTGATCGTTTGGCGGTTGGGAAGCAGTCCCTTATTCATACTTTTTTTAAAAATTAATGTACCTATGTGTTGTGTCAAATAAAGTTCTTTCAATGTCAATTTAATCTAGGTACTTGAGGGAAAAAGAATTTACTCTACCAATTGTGTAAGGAATAACTAGCTGGTTAACTAGTTAAAGCGATTTTGATTATTGGATTTAATTACTAATGGATTAGGTACAAAAATTAAATACTGGAATATATGGTCATGTACCTGATGTACCTATACTAAAGTAATGGTTAAAAGTGGTTGATAATCTAAGTGATGAATGGTATAAAAGTAATAAATGGAATAATTAAATGGATCTCTGGTATTAATGAATAAATTGGACTAAATGAATAAAATATTGGTAAAAATGGAATTACTTGAATAATTGGATAAATTGGATAAAAAAAAATATGGTTGAAAATAAAATGGTTATAAATAATGGAATAATAATGAATGGTTATAAATTATGGTTGAAAATAAAATGGTTATAAATAATGGAATAATAATGAATGGTTATAAATTATGGTTGAAAATAAAATGGTTATAAATAATGGAATAATAATGAATAGTTATAAATTATGGTTGAAAATAATGGAGATAAAGAGTGTGAAATAAATTTATTTATTTATATATATATTTATTTATTGATTACTAACTGTGCCCCGCGATTTTGCTCGCGTGGATTTCGGAGTTCCCGCAGGAACTAATTTTTGGAAATAAATGTAGCCAAGTTACTCCTTATAACATCAGCTAGGAAGCTGTGAAGGGTGGATGTTTTATGGGTGTTGTCATAATAACTGTAATTATGTTTACGTCAAAGAGTCATATTATGGACCAAATTTGAATAAATGATTTGACTTTGACGATTTGCCAGTGAAAGTCCAGTTAAAATCGATCCAGCCGTTTTAGAGATTACCCGGAACAGACAGACATATAAGTAGGTGCCATATTATAATTATACTTATTTTCATATTATGCATTTATTAAAAAGCTGTTAATTTTGAGTTACAAACAGACACATAAATTTTATTTATAATTATGTATGTATAGATTATTGTATTTTTATATTTTATTTTGTTATATTATTATATTTTCCAGTCTGGGCGTGAATATATAATATACTATATCTATAGTGTAATATGGACATATGTAATAATATGTAGTAAGTACCTATAGGTATACCAAGTTTGCTTGGTTGCCATGACACAAGCTTATAGCTTAGTGTGGGGTCAAGACGCTTATTTGTGTGTTGTGAAGTGGATTATTATTATTATGGGAATTTGGATTTTTGAATTCTTCTCAGCTAGACCGGTATTAATTGGCAACCACGGGCCAAAGCCAAGTGGAGGTTAGTTTAAGTGGAAGTATTAAGAGTTGTGTGGTCATCAGTTTGGAGGAGTTTGCGGACGATTCGACATGTATTTAGTATTACCGCCTTCTGCATAATAATGTAAGTGTACCTAGGTAATTGGAGGGTAGCGAAGGGTTGGTGCAGTTGACAAGGGATTTCAGATGGTGGTAGTACAACAGGGATGAAGGTAATATTCTGTAATTTCCACATTTTTTGCTATTTCGTCTTGAGGTCAGTATATTTTGTAAGCTTTCAGATATTGTGCTCTACAGCCTGTGGGTTGAATTCCCTAGAGCACTGTCAGGTATGTATTTTTAATAAGAAATTGGTTCATTCGTCCTCAGTTTAGATTTGCTTGCAAGTTTCTGATGAATAATCTTAGCAACCTGGTCGTAGCGGTGTTTATAATCTTTTTGTACTATTGACTTGCAGACACTTATGAGATGCTGTATCGTTTCCGGGGCACCGTTACATTTTCTGCAGCTGTCATTTGATATATTATGGACTTTTAGTATATGCTTTTGGTAGTTTCGTGTTTCGATGACTTGGTCTTGAATGGCAAGCATAAATCCTTCTGTTTCGGGAAACAGTTCACCCCAAGTAAGCCAGGCATTGGATGCTTCTTTATCGACGTTAGACTTGCACAAATTTTGCCGGTGATTGTCTATGCATACCCTTTTGAGTCCACTCTTGCATTTTTAGTTGTCGATCTGTTATTGTTTAGATTGATTGAAGCCCAAGTACTTGTCTCTTTTTCATTAAGCGAAGGTATCTGTTGGCCAGTCTGCATCTGAAAGGTAGCGGATTCCACAAGCGGACTGCTTGTACAGAGAAGGAATAATCATAAAAGTTGGTTCTAGGGGCAGGAATCATAAGAAGTAAGTTCTGGGATGATCGAACAGGCAGGTTATGGGAAGAAGATTGAAATACGAAGAGGTCTTTTAGGTAGTTGGGGGAAGGTGGATTGAGCAGTATGCTATATAGAAGGAAGAGGACATGCGCATTCCGGCGAAGGCAAATCGGAAGCCACTTGAGCTTGGTACGAAATTCGGAGACATGGTCATATTTGCGTAGACCAAATATGAACCGGATACATAGATTCTGGAGGCGCTCAAGTTTATTTAGCTGCTCCTCGCTAATGTCAGTAAAGCAGGTATCGGCATAGTCGATCATTGGTAAAAGGAGTGATTGTGCTAACGCAACTTTAGTAGCAGTTGGAACTTGGAAGAAAATTACGTAATCGTCTAAGCGAGTCCGCAGATAAAATATTTGATAAATGGTTCAATGCTAAACATTATTATTAATATTATTGGTTATTAAGGAATAAAATAAAATCTTATTATGGATAATGGATAGAAGTTAAGTGGGAGTTGGTGGAACTTAGTAACATGGATTGGATAAAAAAAGAATCATGGTTTGAATTTGTGTTACATTTAGATAAAGTGAAATAATTTTTACAAAACCTTTTTACTTTGCAGGGTCGCAAAGATGTCAGGATGGGCGAGTGTGAATAGTGATTTAGGTATTCTGTACTAATATATTAAAATTGATTAATATTATTATGATTCTTATGCTATGTATTGTGATTCTTAATTTAAATAATTATACCAATGTTTATTAAAGTGATTTAAATTGCATTTCCATGGCCAATTCATATTTAATAACTGGCAACATTGTGAATTCATAGACTGTAGAGTAAATAAAATGTTATTTGAGATAGCGGGAAAAACGCGCGGGAGAACATGTTTACATAATGGCAGCAACAAAGGATCGGGTCAGTGGTGCTGGTGATTTCCTAGATGGAGGACATCATAACATCGAAAGTTAAGTATTGGTAGACAGTTTTGGCTCTATTTAATGCTTGTAATAATAATTGTGATTACTGTATTGTTCTCATAAAATATACTGTTCAAGCTTAACTTTAGCTTCAGGGATTTGATTACTTTGTGCGTAACATGTTTTGAGATTCCTATTGCTTATCTATACTGGCTTTGATTATTATAGAATTTGATACAAATTATATCAAAGAGTTTTTATTATAATTGGTAATACAGACACAAAGGAATAGTTTTGTTAAAATCAGGTTGTTTTATTTACTAGGTATCCTTACTAATGCTAATAATTTAACAATTATATGTTGTTTGTTTATGTTTCTAACAAGAAAAAAGTGAGAAATAAGTGGTTAAAGCTCGCAAGGCGAGTCTCAGCAGGTGTAGTTAAATTAATAAGATGTTTTTTTACTGTTCAGCACAATCTTGAAGAAGCTCAGCAAGTGACATAAAGACGCACCTGCATTCTATCTCTACATCTCCTTAAATTATAGCTTCTGCAAGTTAGTATATTATGTTAAATTTCAACACAGATTACTATTTCACTTAACACTCAAGATTAATAATAATGTTGTGTAAACAAGGAAGTTTTCACGTTTTAAAACTCAGATGAGCAAAGTCTTTGTTTGATGCAAGAAACTCTCCCAATATCATCAAATCAATTCTGGGCAAATCAGCGCTATTTGCCTTAATGAAAACTTATTCCATCGTTAATAATATTATATTATTATATAATATTCGTTTATAATATTGTATTTTAACACAAATTCAACTAATTAAACGATGCAGCAATCAATCGAAATACATAACACAAAATATCTACCAAGCACCTAACGGTGTGTTCCGGCAGCCCCACTTGAAAGCCAGTTCCCATCCCCATTCCAGGTCGGCAACGCACCTACATGCCTTCTGGTGTTGCAGATATCTATGGGCGGCGGTAATCACTTACCATCGGGTGTACCACTTGCCCGTTTGCCCCCTATGACATAAAAAAATAAATAAAAAATCTAGACTTATGTCTCAAGTAACATGCACGGCGTTAACTAGACTGTGATGTCATTCGCTGTGATTGATGTTTTAGTAAACATGGCCGATTGCAGTATTTTATACTTTTATTTTAATGATGTTAAGATGAAAACTGAGTGACTTTTAAGAGTTCTTTCGACATAAATTTTTCTCTAAAACCATTTAATACTGTTATCATGCCCATTCCTGTAAACAAACTGCAGATTTTGGTTAGTTAATAATTAATTATCTACTTACAATATTGTAATCATTCGTATAAAAGTTATTAAAATTATTACCTTATCAGAAAAGCCAAATTTAATTGGTTGCCATTGTTTTATAATTATTTTTTTAAACAAATATAAATAGCCAGTGAAGATAATATGAGTAGCATTGTGAACACTGCAATATATTTGCATCGTACCCATTTATTGCAATAAAAATAAATAATATATTATTATTTTATTTAAAAAAAATTCAAAAATCTATCGAAAGCATTTTTTTAATTGCCAGTAACAATATTGTTCTGAAGAAAGAATGATAAAAAATATCAAGATTATTAATTTTTAACGGTGACCGGGAGTTTTCCGTAGAATTCGGTGTCGACGTGATTGTTCTGATATTACTAAGAAATACCAGTCGTTATCAAGTTAAAATTATTATTAAAGTCGGCTGGAAACTTGGAGGAGCCAGGTAGCAGAAATAGCGAGAATTAGGCTTACGTGTGGACAATTTCAGCAATGAATGCAACAACCGATTATTACGACGAAATACCACAATATCGCGATCTGAGTAAAAAGACTGCGTATATAACTATGTTGTTATGTGGATTGGGGATTGTGTTTTCTCTAATTTTCTTCATCCCACACGTGATGACGTGCATAATTTTCAAAAAATGGCGACAGCAGGAACACAACCGGGTGCTGCTGCACTTCGTGATAGCATTGCTGCTTTATGATGGGACCGGATATTCATCCTTAATTTTCAACTTTATATACAAGGACTTTTTTGGTAATGAACAAGATGAAAATACTATGTTCGTGCTATATATTTTTTGTGGTCTTAATATTTACAGTTATTTTATTATACTAGAATGGATGCTTTTATTTATTCTGTACATGCGTCGAATGCTCGTTCAAGTCATCATTACAGAAACTGTGTATTGTGTTTACTTGTGTATTTTGGTTTATATTTCGCCAGTAGTTGTAACTGTTATAATTATGCCTTTTTTAGGTGGTATCACTGACTATATTCTATTAATTATAAGTGTTGTCATACTGAGCATAACCTCAGTAATCTACTGCACTATTCTTATATCTGTTGTCAAGGCTAGGAGGTCTCGTAACGCTCACGTGAAGAGAATCGTGAGTTTGGCGATTAGATTTGTAGTTCTATACACTATTGTTTCCGCACACATAATCAGCTTCTCAATAATATTATGTTTTAGTAATTCTTTAACACATTCCTACTACAATAGAAATGTCGTTGAATTTTACTATATCTATACTATACTATGTTTTGTCGATAGTATATCTTATATTTCCACTTCATTTTGCATCGCCTACTGCGTATTTGGTAACAGCGATACAAGGAAATTGTGGTCAGAGTATTTGACACGAAAATATAGAAACATTGTCTGAGAAAGTGTCCGATAATCCAGACAAATATATTTATGTTAAACTACCTAAGTTTGATATTATATTTCGTGCCTTTGCTGACGTGAATGTGGATTTCCCTCGAGAATTTTGAAATAAAAAGTATCATATGTTATAAAACTTATTATAAAAGAATATGTGTGGATAATTCTGTTTAGTAAAATAATGACCGAAATACTTTTTATGTCAAATTACATAATTATAATGGTTCTTTTTTATTTTTACTTATTATGCAAAAAAAAAATAGATTTTTAGAGGCTCGTTGATCAATACCACATCAACGACTTTAGAAATCAGTTGTATAGTATAAATTGTATAAGTAAGTGCCTGTTTTGATTTATATATACTTTTGATATTTTTCATTAATATTATTAAATAAAATATAATATTGTATACAGTACAAATATAGTGTTAGCAAACTCATTGTAAAATATTCTTTTTTGACATAAGATAAAAATTTTGGTTAGCTAAAGCTAAAGCTAGTAAACAGCTTATTGCCAACATAAAAACGATCAGTGACATAGTAACTTGAACTTTCTGATGGCAATAAACAATTTTATTATTATTATTAACTCATGGTATTTTTATGAATTAAAAAAAAAAAACTTTGATCATCATGCACGCGCGTTTCACTACCAAAACTCCGTAATTAAAAAAAAAACTTTTTATTCGAATTCACGTCGTATCCCGCCATTTTAGTTCGATATCAGTATTGCAAAAAATCATTAGGTACTTTGTTATTTACAAAAATGAGTGATACAAGCTTTGATAACACACCACCAGATATTTTTAAAGCAGGAAAGGACATTTTTAACCAATTATGACTAGAAAAGTCGAGAAAACAATATGAAGAGGCGTATAGGTACCAAGATTTCATGAATTGGAAAATATCAAAGAGTAGTATGCACATTATTTGTAAGATGTGCTATTTCAGAATCTTTTATAGAGGATTCATATCATGGGTGTACATAAATAAAGTCTTGTATTCAACTGTATACACAGGGTTACTGGTTAAGTCGACCTAGATCCTTTAAGAGGCTGTAGTTTCCATCATTTCTGACTGATTTGACTATGAAACACCATACCTCAAACTGCACTGATGATCAATTAACTATGTTTAGATAATTTCGACTTTTGGAGTTATGTTCATTTTGGTTGATTGCTAGATATTGTAGCTGTCAAAACGTGCATATTGTAATCGCAAAACCGCCATGTTTTTGATTGCAACCGAAAAGTTATTATAGAAACAAAATTTAGGTAGGTACATAATAGGCAATAGCCCCTCTGGTATAGGTATTCGAATGATTTTTAAGTCAAATATATATATATATATTTGTTCAAAGTTGGCCCATAAGTATGGCTGATTTTGACGTCAATAAGATTACAATAGTTGGACGCCGATAAGCAATAATCACATTCTAACTCACAAAATTAAGTTATTGATATAGAACTCTTTATTAGGTAAGAGCTATAGAGCGTTTTTTAATTAATATGTGTTTACCTTTCTAGATTGTTAAAATACCAACAAAATGTTGAACTTAAGGAAAAATTGACAAAAAATAGCGTTATAATTTTAAAATACGATTTACTCAAGGTTTTTCCTGCAGTGTGGGTTATCACACTATTGCTTATTGTAGCGAATGTTGTCTCAGGCTGAGGTCTCTGTTCGCAATTCCGTAAACAAATTCAATTCAATTCGCAATTCCGTTTTCTTGCTTGTAAACATTTAAGTCAAGGAATTATAATAGGCGTAGAACGGCATACAGCACACGTGGAGTCAGGTACTGTTAATTGATGTCGTCTTCTTAGTAATAAAAAATCCCTTTATCTACTTCTTCAATAATGGTCGTAGTCCAAAAATCCTCTCTGAAAATCCTCTCCCAAACGCCAATCCTTCTTTTCTCTCTTCTTTCAATTCCATCTGACGTCCCAAAAAAATAATAATAATAAAGCAGAATGCTACAATACCCTCTTAGAACACAAAAAAAAAAAAAAAAAAAATGTGCAAACCCTGAAGTGACAACCCTAAATTACAGCTTTTAAAGTCTTAAGTCATAATAGTTGGAGAAACCAACCTATCAGCTTAACAAAAAATAAAAATTAAAACGTAAAATCCTTTTACGAACAGCCATGAACTTATAGATTAAAAAAGGAAAAAAAAAAAACACAAAAGGTAGGTACCTAACGAACTATAAACTCAAAAAAGGAGTAGATAGTTAAACAATAAAGAGATAAAAAACATCTAATAGAAACTAAAATTTGCTAAGCAACATTCAATTAGAACAGAAAGACATACAAATAATTAAAAATACTTAATACTATGAGCGAAAAAGAAAAAAAAAACAAAAACAAAAAAACAATTATAACGAATAAAAATTACATTAATAAAATTACGCAAAACCCCTTAACATTTTAATATATCTTTTATATGGTAGGTGCCCCGACAACGCGAGTCCATGTCTTCTAGCTCATAAACTAGGCCTGATTTCTTCGTTACGACTACACATTTTTTGCATCGTGGAGCAAGTTTTGCTGAATAAAATTCCTGCCCCACAGACCTATTAAATAACCGCCGCCAGACAATATCACCCACTTCTAAGGAGACAGCCTTCCTACCCTTATTATAATATGAGGCATTCTTAAAGAAAGCCTCAGTAAGACTATCTTCGACCGCGGAATAAATATCAGGAAGTATCGACAACCTCATAGAGAAATCCCTCCTATAGGAGTTAACGCTTGTATCTGGAAGCTCACAAGTACTACCTGATCTTCGATTAAACTCAAGTTCCCTACCGAACATTAAATAATTTGGTGTAAAAGAAGTAACCAGATTGATGTAAGAATTTAAATATATTTGAACTTGCGGCAGTATTCGAGCCCAATTTCTATGGTCGTTTTGGACCAAAATGCTCACACAAGTCACCACGGTTTGGTTATACCTTTCGACCGTGTTAACTTGTGGAGTGTAATAAGGAGTATGACGGACGTCTGTTACACCGAAGCCTCTCAGGAAAGTCAGAAAACGACGTGACGTAAATACGGTAGCGTTATCACATAAAATTGAAATTGGAATACCGAATATAAAAAATATATTGTTTTGAAGTAAATTATTAATTGTTGCAGAATTCGGTACTTTAATTGGGTACAACCATACAAATTTAGAAAATACGTCCACAACGGTTAAAATATACACTCGGTTCCAAAAATAACGGGTCAGTAACATGAACCCTAATATCTCGTGAACTACGTATGATATCTTAATGAAACGAAAACTGTTCAACAAAGCATTTAATGGTACAGAAAAGAAATAAATTGGTGTACTTACATTAACTTAAAATAAGGTTTACTTAAATTAATTAAAATTAAAAAACTTAAACACTATCTTTTTCATAAAATTAAAATTTATTAAAATCATTTTTTTCTTTGTTTTTATTCTTTTTTATCATTTTAATATTTTGTATTGCCTCCACGAGCTCTTCTCACAGCTTCCAGGCGATTAGGCATGCTGTTTACTAAATTTCGGAGCCGGTTTTGAGGAATGCCATCCCATTCCTCCACCAGTGCTTGTCTGAGCTCGGCAAGCGTAATTGGCGGAGGATTTCGGCGCTTCACACATTGTTCAAGCTCGTCCCAGGCGTGCTCGATGGGATTAAGGTCTGGGCTTCGTGCTGACCACTGCATTAGCTCGATACCGACATCTTGAAGGTAATCATGCACGATTCTAGCGGTATGGGGACGTGCGTTATCATGCATCAATATGCCTTCCCGGTCCATTCTAGCCATGAAAGGTCCCACATGTTCATTGAGGATCTCGCCCACGTATCTCTCTGCAGTTAGTGTTCCATTTTGAATAAGTACCAGCTCGGTGCGAACCTCGGCAGATATCCCAGCCCAAACCAATACTGAGCCTCCGCCGTACGGCACTTTTTCTTCTATACATTGTTGACGAAAGCGCTCCCCTGGTCTTCTGTACACCAACTGCCTTCCATCATGTTTAAAAAGCTTGAATTTTGACTCATCCGTGAACATTACCCTAGACCAATCGTCCAGTGTCCAGTACAAGTGCTCACGCACGTATCTCTGTCTTGCAATCCTATGATGCCGTTCCAGTTTTGGGCCATTTGCGGGCCTCATTGGCTTTAAGTTTGCTTCAGCAAGACGTCCCCTCACTGTTTGTGCACTTAAGTTGCCTCCTCCAAAGCGCATAAAGTGAGTTTTCAGATTTACTGAAGTTTGGAAACGGTTTCGGAGCATTGTGGACACAATGAATCTGTCTTCTCTGGCCGTTGTACATCTTGGCCGGCCATTTCCTGGTCTCCGGGGATGGGATCCGGTCTCTTGGTACCGCTGGACTACCCGCTGAACAGTCGACAAAGATACACCAATGTGTCTAGCTGTTTCTCGCTGGCTCCGCCCAAGTTCCAGTAAAGTCAGGATCCTGGTACATTCCTCCAAGGTGACTGCCATGTTTGACGTCACAGAATAGTTTTAAGTAGTCGTGTAAGACGTTTACAATATTTTTCATGTGAAAGAATAAAAATGGAATGATACCGCAATGACATAAAACAGTAATTAGAATTTCGAAAATTTTCATTTTTTGAAATTTTGTTTTTTCTACAGAAATTTTCTTTAACAGACAGTATAAAAAATACTTCACAAGAAACGCAACTAAAGATTCTTTATTCTGTTTTTTATTTCAATGATCTAGCTCGTACAGTTCTGGAGATATCTTAACTTTTGTGACCGACCCGTTATTTTTGGAACCGAGTGTATTTATATCCATAGTAAGCCCTAGGTAACGGTCCTATCAAATCGAGTGAAAGCATAGACATAGGCTTAGAAATCCTTTTTGGGTGGGACATGAGACCTTTCGGTACCGAATTAGGAACTTTATAGGCCTTGCAAATATCGCAAGTACTAATAAAGTCATTAATGTCACGAAACATATTAGACCAATAATAATTTTGCCGAAGTTTTAAATACGACTTTAGAACTCCAGGATGAATAGAGCCGAAAGAGTCATGTACCTCCCTAATAGCCTGTACCCTTTTTTCAATAGGTAAAACTATTTTCCATACGCTAGCCGGGTCCGTAAAATCATTATTACTGACCCTCCGATAAAGAATGTTGGCTAAAATTTGATAAGCAGGGTGTTGTTGGGGATTAGCTATACAGGAACTATATATTTTCTTGTACCAACCGTCATTTGTATTACGAGTTCCATCGTCATAGGTTATAAGATCGACATGTAATCTAGAAAGAACATCCGGAACCACGTGATCCTTACCTTTCCTATGGACGATATCAAAAGTATATTGCGATATTAAAGCTGCCCACCTCGCGAGACGACCACTCGGATTAGAAAGAGTCAATAACCATTTCAGCGCCATATGATCAGTAACAACAGAAAACTGCATACCATCAAGGTAACCACGAAAATGAGTGATAGAATCTAATACCGCTAATAACTCGCGTTCTGTAGTACTATAATTCTTTTCAGCTTTTGAAAATAACCTAGAATAGTAGGCGACAGGTCGTTCGGCCCCATCGACTGTTTGAGTCAAAACGGAACCCAAACCGACGGCTGAAGCGTCACAATGTAGACTAAAAGGAAGCTTAAAATCTGGACATATCATTACAGGAGAAGAAATAAGGGCATCTTTGAGCTGGTTTAAAGCATCCTCTGCTTTTTTGGTCCATTCAACAGGTTCTTTGCCCTTTTTATTACTTAGTAAAGAAGTTAAAGGAGCGATTATAGTAGAAAAGTTAGGAACAAAACGTCTATAGTAAGAACACAAACCAATAAAACCACGCAACGCCTTGGCGTTCTTAGGAATAGGATACTTTTTAATACAATCGAGTTTCTGTGGATCCGTGTTTAAACCTTCAGAATTAATTATATATCCGAGATATTTAAGCTCCGGTTTACAAAATTCACACTTTTTGAGATTTAGTGTCAAACCAGCACTCTTTAATCGTTCTTTCATTTTACGGAGTAAAGCTATGTGGTCCATAAAATTCGAGCTAACTAAAACCAAATCATCAATATACCCAAAAACTTGGTTATCGAATTGATAATCGATTAACATATCAGTCAGACGCTGCATTTCAGACGCCGCGTTGGTTAGGCCAAAAGGCATTCGGACAAATTCATATAAACCCCTACCGGGAACTATAAAAGCAGTACGCTCGCGACTGGCCTGATCAGAAAGTCGGATCTGCCAAAAAGCTGAGCGAAAATCAAGGGTAGTTAGGTATTTAGCACCTTTAAGATTGTCCAAAATAGTTTGTATCCTGGGTAAAGGATAACTATCTCTAACCGTAACGCTATTGAGTTTTCTACAGTCTACACAAAACCGAATTGAACCGTCCTTTTTGGTAACCATAACAACCGGGCTAGCCCAAGGTGAACGAGATGGCTGGATGATACCATTTTTCAGCATATCGTCTACCTCTTTGTACAGTACTTCCAACTTTGCTGGAGAAAGAGGATAATAACGTTGCTTTATGGGCGGGCCTTTTGTATTAATTGTATGGGTTACCCAAGTTGTTAAACCTAATCCATTCTTTTCGGATGAGATTTCATCGAATTCGGAGACGACTTCGTCTAAGAGTAACTGCTGTTCGGGTGTGAGATCCGAACGACTTTGTATAGAGCAGACGACATGAGTAGGAGAAACAGGTTGTGCACACACTTCAATATTACTTGAGGTCTGGACACTAGATTGAATGTTATTTTTAATAGAAAAATCTGACTCATGTACAATATATTTTATATCCGCAGAAAATTTTGACCGAAAAGCTTCGATAAAAAAATTTGATAATCCAAACTCATCCCAAAAATTAAAACCTAAAATAATGTTTGTAGATATATTAGGAACAATAGTGAAATCTAAAAAAACCGTATTGCCATTAAAAGTTACAGGCAAAGTCAAAGAACCACAAATATCTATCGGTCTATTGTCTGCAGATAACGCACCATAAGAAACTCTACTTAATACAAAACCACGTTGTATAAAATAAGATGCATATTCTTTTGACATGATAGAAAGATCAGCTCCGGAATCAAGTAATGCCGGAAAAACTTGATCAAGGATAGAAACCTCTATGAAGGGTCTACGATGGCTAGGTGAACACTCTCGCACCGACAATAACCTAGCTTGGCGCCGGCTGCGATTTAGTTTTTTTGAACGTTCTGCGGATTACATTTAACACAATACTTAGTGATTACCCCAGGCGCCCTACATTTAAAACAAATAGGACCAGTTATATTAGGGCATTCCCTGAAATGATGACCAGCTTGACCACACTTTACACAAATAGACACCGTGTCGGGGGATGGCGTCGAATACTGTTTATATTGTGGTGGAATATTATTCTTTGTATCGCTAACTAGGGGCGCGACGAAATTTTCAGATTGAGAAAAGGAAGTAGAAGGCCGAGTTTTACGACAAAAGGTGTCATAATTACGGCAAATATCAATTAAGGAATCTAAATCCTTGATGAGATTCGTGGCAAGACATGGAGCGTAAGTGGAATGAAGATTATATTTAACGATGTCCAATAATTCTATCTCCATAATGGGGCGTGAAAGCTTTGAGTTTAAGTCTTTTACGTCAATGACAAAATCGCGCACAGTCTGAGAAGGTGATTGACGTAAGTTCCTAAGCGCACGTTCAGTAACAAAATCGAAATCCGCAATACCAAAGGTGGCTTGAAATTTGGTCTTAAGAGTAGAGTAGGTCAAATCCTCACATCTGATCGAGCGGAAATATTTTAGGGCAGTACCATTCAGCAACTCATGAAAACGACGAACTACATAAGGATAAGTCAATCCGCGCGCACAAATATTCTCCTCAACACTCACAAAAAAATCCCTGACACAACTTTCCCCACTATATGTCAGACCCCATTTTAACAAACTAACGTCTTTCTTCGGATAGCCTGGTTCGAAGACCGCAAAATGACCGTCTTTAAGCGACGATGGTGAAGCTCGCTGATCTCGACCGACCTCATCGACGGTTTGTTCAATGAGTCCTGAGTCCATTTCAATATGACGCCGAACTCCAACATTCACCTGCGTTAAGATTGGGCTGACATTAGAAGTATCCCTTGGAGAAACATTAAGACCATCTCCTTCCATGGTGACCGAAAAAGACGTAAATATAACCGTAAAAGAGAAAAAAAAAAAAATGCAAAATTTCCCCGTGTCAGTTACTCTGGTTACCGAAAATACACAAATCAATTATACCGAGATAACAATAATATAAAAAAAACTTAAGTCTACGATTTACAAACCAATTAATAATAATAATAAGAAAACAAATAATTAACACTATTTAAAAAAACATCAAACAATAAATAGCAAGAAATAGAAAGGTAAAATCGTCGATACGACGACTACTCCTCCGGGAAAGATGATAAAAATCAAATTTAACTTCTGTTCGGGCGCCAAATTTGTAGCGAATGTTGTCTCAGGCTGAGGTCTCTGTTCGCAATTCCGTAAACAAATTCAATTCAATTCGCAATTCCGTTTTCTTGCTTGTAAACATTTAAGTCAAGGAATTATAATAGGCGTAGAACGGCATACAGCACACGTGGAGTCAGGTACTGTTAATTGATGTCGTCTTCTTAGTAATAAAAAATCCCTTTATCTACTTCTTCAATAATGGTCGTAGTCCAAAAATCCTCTCTGAAAATCCTCTCCCAAACGCCAATCCTTCTTTTCTCTCTTCTTTCAATTCCATCTGACGTCCCAAAAAAATAATAATAATAAAGCAGAATGCTACATTATCTATGTCCAGGGCCCTTATTCACTATGACTATAAGACGCCGCAAAACTGTCTTTCCCTCATAATCAAGAAGTTTTATTGCAAAAATAGTACATTGTTATCCTAGGGGTGAAAGTAACTTATTTAGTCCCGAGACGGGGTTTGGTGCCCGAGCGTAGCGAGGGCGCCTATAGATCGAGGGACTAAATAAGTCTTTCTCCCGAGGGTAACACTGTGCTTTTCATTACGAATGCAAGGAAAGTCAAAATAAAAATAGGAATTAGCTAAAGAAAAAATGAGTGAAGATCGGATAGTCGCTTGACACTTTCCCACCTATTTCTTTTTCTTTGGCCGGCTAGCTATTCAGCCAGTATTTTTTATTTACATTGTGGCGACCTAAAAAATATATTTTCTTTAATTATTAAGTATTAATTAAAGAAAATAAAAAAATATAAATAGGAATTAGCTTAAAAAAAAGTGAGTGAATTTTATTTTAATTAATACCTACTTAAACTTTACGTTATTTCAATTTTACATCGCGCTGGCTGTATAGAAAGTTGAAACATGGTTCAATAGAAATGTGAAAATAGACCTAGTTTTTTTTTAATAATTTGACAGTTGTCAGTTGAAAGCGATTCTCCCTAGGGCTGAAAAGGGTTACTTTCAACCCGCTTCTCAGGCAACTTCAGACCTACTTTCCGAGTATGAGTAATGAAAAATACATTAACAACGTTTGTTATGGCATCAAGAATAATAATTTCTAATATCTTGGCATCTAGAACGTTTGGAAATGCGTTTTTGGGACGCACGTTATGGGCAAAGAATGTTGTTGGTAATAGTGAATAAGGGCCCAGTTATGACAATTCCGATGAGTTCCACCCATTTCCGTTCAGTCATATTTTGGTAACGCTTTTTCTTAGTCACTGTTAATTAGCTTTTAATTTTTATTTTTTTTTAAGTCATTATTCCCAGTTTTGGGGGTATAGTGGAAAATGTACTTGGAATGCGAGCAAAGGAAGTTTTGGGAGAGTTAGAGCGTTTGCTCCAGTTTCCTTTGCAACCGTGGCGGGCCACGCTAGCATGGCCTCTCTTGTTGTTGATGAAGATGTTATTTTGCTATGTGCTTCTGACTAGCGACGGGCGATTGTTGCAAAAAAAAACAATCGACTCAATCGGACATTGGATTATCTATAGATAAGCAATACTGTGTTAACCCACACTGGAGAAATTTTGGGTCAATCGTGTTTTCAAATTATAGCGCCATTTTGTGTGAACATTTATGTAACAACTTTTATGTTCAACATTTTGTTGGTATTTAATCAATTTAATAAGGTAAATACAATTAAAAAAAAAACTTCCTTTATTATAGCCCTCCAAGAATTATTCTACTTTGCTTTGTGGTGTAATGGATACAACAAGCCACAGCTGATGATTATAGGTACATCGTGTTAATGAATTAACTGAAAACTAGAAAGTAGTTTGCTCAGAATCAACTAGTGAATCGATGCACTATGTTTTAATATAGGTTATATTTTTTCATTTTATGAGCCCATGTCTAAATTATTTATAATACAAAATTTGGAGCGTACGCCGCCCGCAGCAAAAAAATTCGAACCGGTAGGTGCGAACGTAGCGCTTGAAATTTCGTAGTTATGTCACCTCTAAACTAATGTTGAATAACTTTTAAAGTATTAATGTTTTCGACATAAAATATATTTTAATCATATTATTGTTTGTTTTTTTAAATGGGGTGTATCAAGTTGTCAGTTAATTCACTAATACGTTGTACCTATAGCTCTCAGTAAAGCATTTTATATAAATAACTTAGTTTTGTGGGTTAACATGTTATTGCTTATCGCCGTCCGATTGTGCTATTGCGCAATCGATTATCGATTTAGTAATTCCTGACCATCATTATTCGAATAACAATCGACGAACTACTAACTGCTGACTGCGACGCGTGCGTGTGCGTGCGGTGAACAGCAGATTGCGGAAGGCCACGCGGGGCGGTGCGTGTGGTGTGTATTACTTACTTAAATTTGGTCTTTGACTTTTTTTAGAGCAAGACTTTTAAACTGCTCAATTTACGTTTTCAATGACATAAAGGAGTCGTAACGGTCTTTTAAATATTGATTTGTAGCGAAGCGCACGCCAGCCGCACTTTTTTAACTTGGTACCTACTTATTTTGCAGTAGGTAGATATATGATAGTAACAGATGTGCTGGGCACACTAGCTAAAGTTGATCGACTAACTTCAATAATAGTTATCGATTTTTATCGCCTAAATGCAGAAATGTGCTATACTTCGATAATTTTTTGTTAAAATTGCCTATCGCTATTTCCAACCAAAAGGTTTCATTGACGCAACTGTAGATGGCGTGGATCGAATAAAAACAAGCTATCGAGTTTATCGCCAGTAAAGTGTAAGTATTACACAATAATGTGAGCAGTTGATATTAAAATGGCAAACGCTAACGTAAACAAGAATTTTTGAAGGAATGTTCTCTACATGGTTTTTTTTTGCATGTAGGTATGAGCATTCTAATAATATATTTGGACATAGATAAGCAATAGTGTGTTAATCCACACTGGAGAAATTTTGAGTAAATCGCGTTTTAAAAGTAGGAGCGCCATTTTGTATCAACATTTTTTATGTTCAATATTTAGTTACATATTTAAGCAATGTAATAACGTAAACACATAATTAAAAAACGTTCCCTAACTCTCAATAAATCGTTCTGAATCAATAACTTAATTTTGTGGGTTAACATGTTATTGCTTATCTGCGTCCATTTAATCTGCTCCGACGCGCGACAGATCGGCGTCCAGACGTCCGTCCACTGCCGCGCGAGCTCCTGCGGTCGCCGACACCGCTGTCTGCGGCCCGACGAGATGACGCAGACGAGACGTAGAGACGCCGCACAGCGCCTAAACGGCGCGCTAACGAGGACCGGGGGGTAGTGGCCCCGCGGGGTATAGCCCGGGCAATGGAGGCATCCCCGACGCCCACAGCCGCAGCACTCCCCCACATCATGGGGGGTTACGAAGAGAATATCAAGAGCATATCTAATCTATGTAGTATTTATTAATTACAAACATACACTTCAATATATATATAATATAAAACTAAACTTAACCTAACCTATGTATGTAGTATATATTTATTATTTATATTATTATTATACTTATAGGACTAGGTACTAATATTATAAAAAGCAAAAGTTTGTGAGTTTGTGACGTTGTAGGGGGTAATCTCTGGATGTACGGGACCGATTTTGAAAATTCCTTCACTTATAGAAAGCTACAGTGATTCCAAGTGTCATAGGGTACTTTTTAATGCGGAATTCCCACGGGAACTCCGAATTTCCCGCGGGTAAAACCACGCGGAACAGCTATCTCTGGATCTACTGAACCGATTTCGAAAATTCTTTCACTTATAGAAGAACCTAGTGATCCTAAATGACGTAAGGTACTTTATATCCCGTAATTCCCGCGGGAACTCCGGAGTTTGTGAGGCTATTATCTATGGATCAACTTATTTTTAGATAAGATGCTAAAGTGATCCTGAGTGACATGGGGTATTTTTTATCCCGGAATTCCCGCGGGAACTCCGAAATTACCGCGGGGGTCAGCCAGTTATATTTCGCTAATGCTGGTCACGGCATCACGCGTGAACAGCTGCACCAATGTCGCTAATTCTTTTTTGTTTGTTTTTGTTATTGTAAGGAGAAGAAAAATAAAGGAAGCATTGGAGTTCCTGCGGAAATTCCAAAATTCACGCTTATGAATCTCCGTAACTGTTGGTCTGATTTTGACAAGACTTTCACTGCTAATTAGCCGATGTTATTAGGGGTAAATTAGGCTACTTTGGGGTTCCTGCAGGAATTCCGGAACTCACTTAGGTGAAACCGCGAGGCACAGCTATAGACAATAGACATGGGCATTCTCACAAGTCGCTCTACTATCGGACTATCTAACGCTGTAATCCATTGGGCACTTACCTGTATTTACAGTGAAATTTCCATAAATAAATAAATAAATAAGTACAAACTGATGTAAAATGTAAATCCAATTTCAAATTTTGAAATCCGCTTTTTTGATTAGTTTTACTGGCAATCCTACTAATATTACAAATGTGAAAGTGTGGATGTTTGGCTGTTTGTTACTCAATCACGCAAAAACGACAGAACGGATTTCGATGAAATTTGGCATGCACGTTGTCAGGGGTATAGAAAAGGACATAAGGTACTTTCTATCCCGGAATTCCCGCGGGAATTCCGAAATTACCGTGGGTGAAACCACGGGGCACAGCTAGTATTGCGTAATTTTTGGTTTTAACAACGGATTGTATGTCTAGGTAACTTATTCAATAGCATTTACGCCACTCCGACATGGTACGAACTGCCATTATGTGTGTCCTTGCGCACGAGTCTGCAGTCGCAATAGGCCATGGCGCTGCGCGTTGTCGCCAGAGGCCCTCGTTACGTGAGAAGCTCCGTGATCCAGACGGACCTGAGAGTCGAGCCGCTGGACAAGTTCATCCAACGGCCATCCTCTCGGATATTTGGGCGGGCTGATGCGTTAGACCACGAACACATCCATGACCTGTCGCTCCTCTACGCCCGTCCACCCGGGGGGAAAAGATACTCGCGCGAGCTGATCGCTCGCGATGACCAGCCAACGCAGCTCATCTAGCTTGGCTGACGGAGCCGAGATCGGCCCCCGACGGGTGACGTCGGCTCCGTCCCGACGATCCACGCGGTTCATAGACCGCCCCCCCAGTTCCTGTCCGTATTGGTGGACAAAGCAGGATTTCCCACTGCAGGGGACCCTGCCCCGAAGCAGTAACCTCGGCACCAAGAGAAGGCTTCAAGGTCAATAGTTGTTGTTTGGAAGTTGTTTTATTTTACCAAGGGTATGTTCTGTTTTTACTGATAGCACTGGCCCAGTGCTCGCAGTGGGGGAATTTCGTTCTGTTATAGCGGATAGTATATTGCTAACTATTGACGTCATACATTACAGAGCTGTTAGTTATCCTTAAAATAATGCAACATACCTACCCTAAGTCCGCTCTGCCCTGGCTGTAGTAGTGACGTGTACCGAACAACTGACAGCGCATTTATGTGTGTAAACATCATCATTTTTGACCCAGAATTCCCGCGGGAACTCCGAAACTAATGCGGGTGAAACCGTAGGGAACAGCTAGTATACCTAATATACTAATTAGCTTCGTCCGTTTCATAATATTGTCAAACTTCAGTCTCATTCGGGATAAAGTTTTAATTACTTTGTTTTGTGTTTCTTCTTCAATTTTTCATATTATAAGTACTAGCTGTTCCCCGCGGTTTCAGGCGCGTTAATTTCGGAGATCCCGCGGGTATTCTGAGATAAAAGTACTATCCTAGATTTTTTTCTGTACCTACACTTGACAACGTGTAGTATGCAAAATTTAATACATTTTCACCAGCGTTAATTTCAGAGTTCCCGTGGGAATCCCGGGATAAAAGTACTCTATATCCTTCTCCCTGGGAACTGTATGAAAACACGTTGTCAAGGTTACAGAGAACGGCAACTCCTTATATAGTAACCGAATTCAATTGCGAGGGACATAATGGGCATGTTAACTAATTTTTATTTTTCCGTCCGTCTTGTAGATTATTAAAAAATATTGGACACGTATTTTTTATTTTTTTTTACGTAATCAAAAAATTACGGCTATATACTGAGTTGAAATTTCGCGTGACGTCACTATTCTGACATTTTGTATGGCGGTTTTGCAGTTAGTGACGTCACGACCCCCTCACCCTAAACTTTAATGCGCTTTGTTTCTGTATATTTTAATTTATTAAAAAAAGCAAAAAATACGTGTCTATTGTTTTTTTATTTTCTAACTAACGGACTAATTAGAATTTTGCTTTTCAAAAGTCGTCAACATCCCTATTTATATAGGGTAGAGTTTATACCTATATTGGGGTGAATTATTTTTGATAGAAAAAATCCCTATAAAAAATTTCTTCTGGTAAACCCGCAGATTTTACACAATTTGACAATATTTTAACTAATGTTACAATTGAAAATTTCAATTGTTTGTTTGTTTGTTCATTACGCTTCCACGCCTTAACTACTCAATAGATAATAATCATCATGGAAGCATACACGTTTTCTGGGGTATACAGAAAATTACATAAGGTCCTTTTTGTTCCGGAATTGCCGCAGGAACTGCGAAATTAAGGCGTGCAAAACCGCAGGGAACAGCTAGTTATCACTGCATATTATAAAACGAAGTCCTCCATTGCGTCTGTCTGTTTGTCTGTTTGCGATAAACTCAAAAACTACTGAACGGATTTTTATACTGTTTTCACCAATAGATAGAGTGATTCACAAGTATAAGGTTTAGCTGCATAACTTGTCGAGGTTAGGTGTGAATTGGTTAAAATATAACGAGAATTGTTGGGAGTGTCGGAAAAAGTCAAGCCGCCTAAGTTTTAAGTAGGTACAGAGTTCCCGCGGGAACTCCGAAATTAATGCGGGTGAAATCGTGGCGAACAGTTAGTTAATAACAAACAAGTGGGTTATTATCTTTATCTATACATATAAAATGCTTTGTCCTGAATGACTGATGGATCTACTAATCTAAACCACAGATCGTAGAGACCGAAAACTTGGAAGGTGTTCTTTGTATGACGTAGGCATCCGATAAGAAAGCATTTTTGAAAATGCAACCCCCAAGGGGATGAAAAGGGGTTGCAAAGTTTGGATGGAACAATTGCGCGGGAACTTCGAAATTATCGCGGGTGAAAACGCGCGGAACCGCTAGTTGTTTTTTCTTATTATGTTTATTTTGACGAAATATCATTATTTTAGTTGTTTATTGCAAAGATCGATGCCTAAATCTATAAGTGTTGAATTTGCATAATTTTATATGCAAATAGTTTCATTTTTATTCGCAATTACGAGGAAGATTTTTACTGACAGGTATTTTTATTTATCACTAGCTGTTTTACCCGCGGTTTTACCCGCGTGAGTTTCGGAATTCCCGCAGGAACTCCAAAGTAGCCGAATTAACTCCTTATAATATCATCTAATACCAGTGAGAGTCCCATAAAAATTGGTTCCACCGATTCGGAGATTCACCTACGTGATTGGAACTCCTGCAGGATTCTTTATATCAGGATCCTTTGCGGACGCAGGCAGAACAACCTGCTAAAGTTTCATCACAATCGGACCAATGGTTAAGAAACGCATAGAGGACAAACATACAAACATTCATTTTTATTTATAAAGATACCTAATATGTATGTATTGTATTAACAACTCTAATGTAAATATTTGCATGGATCAAAACATATATTAGGTAATATAAATTTTGTCATAATAAAAATCTTTGTTATCTCAGCTAATAATTTAACGTTTATTTATTGCAAATTATCTCTAAGCCGGATTTCTTAAAAAACTATGATAATAATTAACTTTGAATAATTTAGTAGTTATATCGTTTTTTTGTGTTTTCTTGGTTACGACAAATTAACGACTTGAAATAGGCCATAGGATACTATAGGTCGACCATAGGATACACGATCAAATTTTGAAATAGGTAGATGTGGGTCAACCAAGGGTCAACTAACCCTTAGGTAGGTAGGTACTATTATACATATAATTGCGAATGTAAGTTAATTTGTTTGTTTGTTACGCTTTTACGCCTTAACGGCTCAACCGGTCGCCATGAAATTTTGTACACACGTTGTCAGGGGTGCAGCAAAGGACATGGGGTTTTCATCCTGAAATTTCCGCTAGAACTCCGAAAATATAGTGGGTGAAACCGCGGGATACAGCTAGTCTTACATATTAAAGAGATGGCCAACTGGCAATTTGCATAGGTCAAGTCAAAGATATCGAAAGAGAATAGATTGACAATACGCTCGGTCGCTAAGCAGTCCCCTTGAACCACGCAGCGGTCAAATGATTCCATGCTAACAAAATGCAGTTGGCTAGCAGACTATTGTCTAAAGACGGAAAGCGATGTGATTGACTATTTGAAATGTACTTTGTGGCGACTGGTATTTGATTGCGTCGCAACGATGTGATTGTTTTTTATTTTGATCATTCCCCCCGAAAAAATTGGCTGACGTGGATTGTATAATAAAAGTTTGTATTGTTCGTCTATTCTCTTATAATATCTTTGGATCAAGTGATAAACCCCTGATATGTATTCATAGAACATGTTAGCTATAAATTTTAAATGGATGCCGCATTTGGTTTGATTTTATATTAATTGTCTAGAATTCGCTTAGAATTGATCCTTATCTTGTAGCCAGAGATCATCTTAAAGCATGTCTCACAATTTGCCTAACCTCCATTATAGAGTGAAATGAGCAAGGACATGTGATTTTAGGGAGAATATCCTAAATCACTAAATCATGGAATTAATAGGTGACGCAGAGTCACGAAACTTCAGGTAAGTATGGTGGAAACAGCTTAGCGCATGCGAGAACGACACTTCAGTTGATTTCGTGTGTTTGGTTATGGGCTTTTTCGATGAGAATTTCTCATACATTTTACTTAGTATTACAAATTTGGCCCCCTTTCCAAACATAATATAGTTAAGCAAATTTTTCCATGTATAGACATGAATATTTGTTTAATATATCTTATACTAGCTGTTCCCCTCGGTTTCGCCCGTAATACGTTCGGAGTTCCCGCAGGAATTCCGGGATAAAAAGTATCCTATTTACTTCCTTGTACCCCTGAAAACGTGTATGCAAAATTTCATAATGATCGGTTGAGCCGTTAAGGCGTGAACACGTATAACAGATAGACAGACAGACAGAGATACTTTCGCATCTATAATATTAGTAGGGATTCAAATAGTTAAATGACCACAAAAGCTTTCAGTGAGATAGCGTATGTAAAATAATGCCCACATTATTCTGGGGAGTGTTTTTCAAGCAACATAGGGTCAAGTCGCAAGTCAGATGGAATTCCTTTGCCTAATGCAGAATGGTAGAAAAGAATAAAACATCCCATACGATCTGGCCACGTATGAATAATGCATGTTCGTTGTATCAATCTTGGCTTAGCCGTGTATTCAATATTTTTGTAATAATTTATCTTTATGTGGAAAATAAAACGCCTGTAAGATTTTTATTCGGAACTAGCTGTGACTCGCCGTTTCATCCGTGGGAATTTCGGAACTCCCGCAGGAATTCTTTCATATAAAACCTCGTCCTATCAATCACAATTAATTCTGTGAATTTATTATGAGTTTTAGGCAAAATTAAAATTTGGTAAAAAAGTAAAAAGGTTTGTCTTGCACTGTTATGCTTTTGTGTGCTTTTGGGAGTTTATGTGAGTTTGTTTGTTTGAAACGCTTTCGCACTTTACCTATACTCAACCGATCATCATGATACTTTGCATGCACATAGAGTACTTTTCATTCCGAAATGACAACTACAGACATAATCGAATCGTTTTTCTTGAATATCAGGCAAGTCATTCTATCGATTTTATCCTATGTAGGTAAGTCAATATATAATTTTTTAAATCTCAGATTAATTTCCCATTCAATGATTTTTAGTACAGTTATAGAAACGTAGCTTTAATAGTTTTGGTGTTTTTTGATTTGATATCATAAATCACAAAAGAATCTCACATCTCATGCAAACAGCGTGCTAACATAGAAAACACAGTATTAATTACGGAGGCATACCAGCTCTGATGGACTAAACTCTCTTAGTTCTCTCTCGAATCTCTTCCGCTATCATTCTCTTTTTAAAAAAACTCTCAAGGAATTCTCGCTTCTTTTTTTTTAAGAATTCCTTTTTTCTCAAATGCCAGTTGGTAGTCAATGGCGTGGCGGCCGATTCACTCATTCTTTGAACTTCCACGGAACGTGTACTGCCCTTTTGATGGTGAAGTGTGAGTTGCTTTCATTCCCATTGTACTGACACTTTATTTTTCTCGCTGTAGCGTCGGATATTATTATTTAGCCGTCGTCGATGTATCCGCGCGGAACCCGTTTTCGAGATGGCGGCGTTTGGGCCGTGACCTTTAGTGGTGTGCCCACGCAAAGTTTTCTCCTCGATAAAATACATCGATACCTACCATATTAAGAAGCTTACAAGGATAATAGCCAAGTAATTAAAATAAGCAGGTGTAATATTATTGAAATACATATAATATATTTATGCTGTTTTCTTTTTTCAAAATTTTCGTATTTGACAATTTTAAATTATTTTTTATTTTGATTCATCAGTACCAGTTAATATCGATCAATCATCATAATAAATAAAAAAAAGGTATTTTAAGTCATTCGCTGATAGTTGTACAAGTTCTTGTACACCTTTCTGATGGCAATAAACAATTTTATTATTATTATTCTATTTTAATAAAAAATGTTGATAATCCTTACTAATATCTATTGTAAATGCGAAAGTAACTCTGTCTGTCTGTCTGTCTATCTGTTAAGCTTTCACGGCTTAATGGCTTAACTGATCATTTTAACTGGTCAGGGGTAGGTACAGAGAAGGATATTGGGTACTTTTTATCACGGAATTCCTGCAGGATCTCTGAAATTACCGAGGATAAAACCGCGGGGAATAGTTGGTACTTTTTAATAGGTACCCTAACTATATTCCTGCTAACAATGTTTTAACAAAACTTCAGACTATTATTATCATAAAATAGAAATCAAGATTTGCATTCATTTTTATAGTTCTTAACTTTTTCGAGAATTGATCATCAGAAAATTATGATATCGATAATTTTATTGGCGCTTTTATAATCACGTCACTAAAACGCGAGTCACTTACGTGCTTTACACCTTCCACGATGCACCTCCCGCCAGCTACACCCGTCTCTGTCCCACGGTGCAGGTCTCGTTCACGCCCATTATAACATTAGGCTTTCTGCGTGCCATATTAACTTATTTAAAAAAGCGGGGAATTGTGCTTAACCGCTTATTAAATTAAATACTGGCAATCGAACGGTGTGCAGTTTAAGTTCTCTTAAGGTGTTTAACGCCTGCTTAAAAATAACAAGGTAAGTACACTTGTACAAGCTTTTTAACAAAGCTGTCTTACTACTTTAAGTGCAGCCTCACTGATGCATGAATATTAAAAATATATCATGTGCAGTGCCATGTCGTCGGATCAGCCGTCTTGTGTCGCGCGACTACCAGGCAGCTAGCATTCAGAGGTGGTAGCAGCATGTGCGCGATCCTCCTAGGACAGTACCATCTCCTCGTACAAGTACATGGCGGTACAGTTGCACTGTGTCATGCAGCCAGCAGTCAAAAAGCGCTGGAGGCTAACCAATTTGGTCCTGGTTCGTTACTTATAGAGATATAAGTCTTTCGTCAGGCTGTGCAACTGGTATGCCATCTTGAATTATTTACCACCCATTAAAAGCAGCTGTAGACTTGATAAAACCAGCACATCTCATTTGATTATAAAAAAGAGCAAATAAATGTACAATGTCATGCCAACTTTCACATCTCACATTAATTTGTTTATCAATTCATGATGTAAATGTTATTTTATTTTAATATGTTATTTGGGTGGTCAGTGTTCGCATTCGGTTAATGCAATACTTATCATGCGGCGTGTCTGCTCGTTAGTTTGACAACTGATAAAGTTCACTTGCTTTTGAAGTAACGGACACAATTCTGGTTACGAAATGTTTTCAAAAACGGTTAAATGTAGGACTGAACTGCTTTCATAATGTGGCAGAGACCCTCATTCTGATTTACGGAATATGTAATACTAGCTGTGCCCCGCGGTTTCACCCGTGGTAATTTCGAAGTTCCCGCGGGAATTCCGGGATAAAAAGTACCCTATGTCCTTCTCTGTACTCCTGACAACGTGCATACCGAATTTCATCCAAATCCGTTTAGCCGTTTTTGCGTGATTGAGTAACAAACATCCGAACATCCAAACATCTAAACATCCACACTTTCACATTCATAATATTAGTGGGATAAGCTGATACATAAGTGGTACTATCCCAAGCAGAGAGCATAAATGCTGCTATCACTTCTGAATGCTGGTTGCCTGGTAGTCTCGCGACATACCGCTCTTACTCCATGAGCATTGGGCATACATGAATGAGGAGGTGGTGCCATAAACGGAGTGCGCACATGCTGCTACCACCTCTCAGTGCTAGCTGCCTGGTAACTCCGTGCTTGGAGTAACTCTTGCCCCCTCAGCCAAGTTGATAATAATCGTTATCTGTATAGAAAACGTAGGAGCTCGAGCATAAGTATCGTCATGTCTCGAAGTCACTTTTGATTGGAATATTTTATGTGGCCCCACGTGACATGACTAGTTGTGATGTTTTCTATAGTAACAACGATTCTTTATAGATTGTCAACTTGGTAAGTGGGCTGATAGCATTATTCCAGGCGAAGTAAACCAATAAAACGTTTCTACCACTTAATATAGGCTCACCTGTGAAGCTTTCATTATTATTTACGATTAAAAATACCTACTTATGCCGTTACCAAAGATCTGTGCCAGATAAAAAATAATGCCGAGGTGATTATCCGTACTTCAAGGTAGCCTTTTTCTGTCAGACTACACGAATTTCACTTCACTTCCATCAATCACAATCGTATCGAATTTATTTCTTGTCGATATTTTTCAAATTTAAAGAGCCTGTAATTTCGTACTTTCGTTTTTAGATCAAACCTATATTCTTTATGTCATAAAGGGCCAAATAAATAAAGTGATGCAGTCCATAATTGAATAGTTTATAAAATAGCAAAGATTTATCTGTCCACTAACTATGGAACCTATTTTAATCATTCATCTATTAATAGAAAACTACAGCATCTCTGAGTGACACTGACAGAATTCCGGCGGGAAAACTTTTGCAATTTTAAAGAGCGAAACTAGCCGCATAGTCGCTTGTTGGGAATAAAGAGGTGCCTGAGCGAATGAATATATCGCTGCTTTGCATGAATAATCGCACAATCCAAAGAAGCTAATTTTACAGTATTATAAAACTCGGACAAAATAACTTCCCCTCGAGTTCACCGAGTGAATTTCGTAATGTACCAAACGGAATACCATCCCCGTTTACTGTCGTGAGTGGAATCAATATAGTAATATTGAGCACTCGACAGCCTTGTGCAAATTAATAACAGCTAGATGTTTATTAAGATTAACGTGGTATAATGAGATCGTGCGGAAATAATTTCGGGATAGGTCGTTATGGTGAGTGGACACTTCGCACAGACGGATAAGTACCACACACTAGTGTTGTTAACCTTTTACCGCCACGTTTTTGTAGCCACATGTCAGATTTCTTCTAGTGTTGGGATTGCTTAATATCTTAGATAGCTTATATATCTATCATTTAATCTAGGTACGTTCAAACCGTAACAATGAGCTTGAGATGTCAGTGAAGGAAAACATCACATTCACACAATATTAATCACTATAAACTAATTTGCTAAACAAAGAAATAAAAATGACGCCCGTCACTGCTAAAATCCCGCCGAAAGACCGTTCATAATACAATGACGTAACTATCGCACTTTTTTCATCTATAAATAGATGTTTTTATAAAAAAAGAACCTAGTGATTATTTATTCAAAACCATGCAGGCGCCACACGTCTGCGGATACGGATGCGCATATAAAACATAACGTCTAGCTAAAATGATTATAAAACAAAAAAAAATTCTGCATCTCTCTTTAACTTTAGCAAATTGTACGCAATCAAAAGAGAAATAATATTTGTTTCCAGTATGTGTTTATTATTTTTTGAACACTAAAATTCAAAATGTCCATAAAAAAATCTTTGCCGAAAAATATTGATTCGGTGTGAAAATGTAAGAAATGTTTGCTTAGGACTAAGAAGTTATGAAAAAATGTTATATATTTTGTAAGTTGTTTCTTTAAAGAGACCGACACAGACCGTTTTGGATAAAGTTAGTTTTAAAATGTTTTTTCTGACATTAGTATAACTTAAAATTACAATATAATATTATAGTTTTTAAGAAGTTTATGAAAAATTAATGGTCAACAGATCACAAAAAGTAGATAATTAAGCCAGAGAAGATGACAAAAAAATAGTCCAATTCAGATAGTATCTTGTAATCTGGTTTACTATTTTAACAATTTTAAAATACCATAAGTACTAAAATGTCCCCGACGCGCGACGGTGAGAAATAAACTTGGGATGGCAGAGGTGTAAAATATTATATTGCAAATTTTCTTTCATAAATAAGTAGGTACATATCTCAAAAAACACGATTAAGAGGGAAACATATTGTCTGTAAAATATGGGAGGAAAGTCAGGAACTAATCCTTAAATTAGTTTGATAAGTTCATATTTTTTTTTTAATATTCTTAATATAACCATTTTAATCTTCATCTTCTTCAATTATGGCAAACTATCACGATTTAGCGCATTTAATTCTGCCAATGTGCGTATTATTAGCAATTAAAGTAATTAGAGTGTAACGCCAATGACAAGTTAGGTTGTTCCCCCCAAGATAAAACACGGTTCTCTCTCTCGAAAAGCAGCTTCTTTCTTGGAAAACAAAATGGCTGCTGTTCGGTAGTGAAAATATCTAATAAATATAACGTGACAAGCATCCACTTGCTACGACCTCCGCCACAGCCCATCAACATATCGAAAAAAGGAATAGCCTCTTTAGCTTTCAAATAGTATATTTCATTATAAGTGCGGAAAGCCTGTCATTGCAAAGAGTTCCGACAAATGTCTACCCGAGCCGAGGCGCAGCCGAAGGTGAGGGTTGACAGTCGGAACTAGTTGCAATGACGGTTCCGCATGTGTACTGAACAACTATTTTTAATACAGTTACGAAAAAATTAAGCAATTTAATAAAATATCAAAAACACAACAAACTCAACTAAGTTCCAACTGTGATCAAGAGATGGCGCTAGTCGTATTAGTAATGCGAAACCTACGTTTCGCGATGCAAAAAGTGTGTCAAAGTCGTGTCGCCATTTTTGACAGTTGGCAAAGAGAACGCACGAGTTCGGGAAAGGTAAACAAAAAGCTCGAGTATGTAATAGCCCACTTCCCGAACGCTAAACGTCCCTGCAATACGCCACTTTTTGAGCAACTGTATTAAAAAATTAGTGTAAGTACTATGTTTGCTACATAAGATTTTTAAATAATGAACCGAACATCGTTTTTTATTATTTTTTACCCATTGTCGAAGAATATAACCTCTATCAAATAGAGAAGGAAACGAAAGAGGTTAAATGCTTCGGCAATGGATACAGCTAGGTATGACTTATCTTTTGATTATGTCACAGCTACTATAAAAGACCTATCTACATACCTATCTATATTTTTTGTAAACTTCCGGTCATAAATCGATGAAACTAGTTGTGAATACAGTCGCGTCTCGCGGCCAATCGTCAATCATATCACTATTATCTTTTACTGAGAAGGTCGACGGTGGCCATGATGCTATCGGTTGATACCAATAATCGCTTTTACGATACACTTTGAATTTTAATATGTTATAACACTTCAAAATTCTACATCAAATCTTAATACATCTCGTAATCGTCTACTAGATAATATATTTGACACAAGTGAAGAAATAAGTGCAACTAAAAATTTAGCCGAGATAAATCAGGTATCAGCCTGCACCCACCCGGAAATCTTTTGGCATTAATACATATTCTGTACTATTTCGTCAAGATAGAGAAGGACATAGGGTACTATTTATCCCGGAATTCCTGAGGGAACTGTCTTAGATAGCCCATTTCTCAAAGAAGGCAATAGGCTGTCATTACCCTAAGACCAATAGGAACGGAGCAGCAATGAAAACTGTTGCTAAAACGGTAAAAAATATTCATTTTGAGAACTTTGCGTACGCTGCGTCAACGTTTAGCTGTGGCATATATTTTATTTTTTTCCTCAAATTAATACGGATGAAACCGCGGAACACAGCTAGTATACTTATTCAGACGATACGGTTAATATTATAGTTTTTTTTTAATCCATTACCTCCGCACTCAGAGTCGACTTTAATGATTACTTAGTTAAGTATAGATTTAAAAAAAAAAACTGCCGCAATCAGACAAGTTTAATAAATTAATGTTAATTGGCATTTAACTAATTAAGTTACATCTTATTAAATGGCAATTAACATTGATTTACTGAACGTCTCTGATTGCGGCAGTTTTGTTTTAAAAATCTATACTTAACTAAGTAATCATTAAAGTCGACTCTGAGTGCGGCCGTTAGATTCTTGTGACAGGTCAAAAGAGAGATTTGATCATTTCACTGTGTCTATGGCAATGGTTTAATTTGAAATATAGGGCTGGAGACTGTCTGACATGTTTATTGACGGATTTGCGGTTCGCTTGTGGTTAGACTGGTTATGGACTGACAAACAGTTTGCCAAGTGACATGATGTGGTTGAGCCAGTGAGTCGAACTGTCGTATTAAAATGTTATTTGGTTTTATCTTTTGGTATTTATTGATGACTTATTTAAACACTAGTTTTCCTTGCGGTTTCACCCATGTTAATTCCAAAGTTTCAACTGCTATTGATGAGTCTGTCAGGAAGCTTAATTCTAATATTAAAAGTACGAATGAGACTTTGTTCATTCGTTTATTACGCTTTTACACCTTAACTATTCAACGACTCATCGTAAAATGTGCATGGACGTTGTCAGGGTAGGTACTTTTTTCCAGAAATCCGAAAAGCGGGAATTCCGAAAAGCGGGGAGTATTAGATGCATCTTAATCTGTTCAAAATTCAATTTAAAAAAGAAATGAAGCGTCCATTTTTCTAAAAAGTAAGTACTTAGGTAGTATCTTTTTAAAACTTATTTCGGAATAACAATTATCTCGTGGTGCAAACTCTACCAAAATCATATCTAAGTTATTAGTTCTGCATAAATTGTTACGTCATTTTTTCCAACATGACCGAAGCACCCGTTATAGTTTTTTTTTTATTATTACTTCCAATAATATTTGCGTCCATATTGATATTTACCTACATGACAGTTCACTGATTGCTTCCATGGGCAAATGTTCTGAAAAAAAAACAGGCGTTTTTATTTATGATCTCCTGAAATTCTTAATTCGAAATTCCTGCAGGAACTCTTTATGCCAAGATGGAGGTACCCTAGAGCCTTAAATAAATAAATATATGAATAAAAATCAGCAAGCATAAAAATAACAAAAAACATTTACATATAACCATTGTTAAATATTATTTTTCTGATTGTATCGAGAGCAAATAAAAATGTTTAATTAGAACATGTAGTCCAAATTTGTGTTAAAACAAACTCCGACTTTTTAATTTATTATATTATGTGCATATTTGCTAAAGATATTATAGTCTTTATCGCGTGGTAATAAGATCAAGAATTTTGAAAATATTAAACAACGTTAATTGAACGGCTGCGCCAATCTAAATTTTGGGCAGGGCCGCGACTCTGAAATATAGACGATGAACACGAGTATAGTCTAAGAGACCGATGTCAAATTTGTTAAAGAAATATCATTGAAGCCTTGTTACACAACAAGGTAGCTAATTTTTTTTTTTTAAGAAAAACTCCTTTAGGCGCGACTATGGGGTAACTGAGTGCTTTGGATGCCGTCAATGCAGCGGAAAGGCGCATACGTTTACAATCACGCAAAAACGGCTGAACGGATTTGGATGAAATATGGCATGCACGTTTTCAGTGGTACAGAGAAGGACATAGGGTACTTTTTATTCCGGAATTCCCGTGGGTACTCCGAAATTACTACGGGTAAAACCGCGGGGCACAGCTAGTCATACATAAATGCCAAGTTGGAATATAGTCTTTGGATTTAACAAATATACCTTAAAACTGCGTTTAATAAAGATATCACAGCCATTAAGTACCTAGATAAAATATGTTATAGTGGAATTTTAATAAAGCTAGGTTAAATATGCAGAGGTAAAGTGGTAAAATGGCTGTATAAGGCAAGAAAGGAAGGTTGTGAATATAAATATTATTTATTCAGTATTAAAACAATGTGATATGCCATATTACCTACTTAAGTATATCCAGAACATCATCTGAACACCTGCTTCACTTTACTTTGTAACAAATTATCTGTGAGCTCAAAACTTGGTAGATTTTTTGTTAAAACTAGTTAAACCATGCATGCATTTCTGCATTAGAAAGAAAGAAATGAAAGAAAATAAATTTATTTTTCCCCGCGAAAAAAATAACAAAATAATAAACATTACACAAGAAATAACCATTTAACAATGAAAAAGAAGGAAAGCTGTGTGGTGGCCAATCAGACTGTCTTCTGTCTCAGCTTAATCTTTAAAAGTTAAATTACCAAATCTCTATAATACGTGATTCTCAATGTAAAAAAGATAAACCCAAACATTGATTTTTACGAATCTAACTTCAAGAACACCTTTTTCTCACCCCCTTAGGAGCTGATAATACAAAAAATTATGTAGAAATACATTAATTTTCTTTACAACAAGAAAGCCAACTAATGTGGAAATATCATGTTTCTAGCTTTACTACTAATAAAATAGAAATGTTCTTCGTGCAGAAACATTGTAGTCGTCGTCAATTTAAAGAAAAGGTCTGAACTGAGAACCCCCTCTTTTTTCCGAAGTAGGTTAATAATTGCTAAATAATAAATTTTCAAATTCAAATAAATCAAAACATTAAAGTCTACTTATTATTAAAATACTTATTTACAAAATAGCTAAAACAGAATCAGCTGCCAGCTCCTAGCCTACGATCGCTGATAGTAATACCAGTGCATTCAGATTGATGGACTCCAGTGGCTATGGAGTCCTTAATTGGATTCTGCGCGATGTATTTTACGATTATAAATGCTGCCATGTTATTGGTTTTTACTTTTGATAAAACTATAATCAACATGCGGCTAAAAAATAATAATACTAGATATTACGTACCCTGTGAATTTTATATGAATAAAAGTCAATTGCCACGTACCTACCTACGACAGAGCGTAATTTCTGAACGGCTCGGCCGATTTTATTCCGGTCTTATTCTTCATTGTCCGAATATTATGTACCTACCTAATGTATGAAATAGTACATTGTTATCCTAGGGGTGAAAGTAAGTAACTCTTTCTCCCGAGGATAACACTGTGCTTTTCATTACGAATGCAAGGAAAGTCAAAATAAAAATAGGAATTAGCTAAAGAAAAAAATGAGTGAATATTATTTTACATAAATCAACCATTAGGTGTGCTACTGGCCAGTAAGTATGCCCCCTATGACATAAAAAAAACTTGAGTTTCTGCAGTATCCAGCTGCCAGTTGAAAGCCATTCTCCCTAGGGCTGAAAAGTGTTACTTTCAACCCGCTTCTCAGGCAACTTCAGACCTACTTTCCGAGTATGAGTAATGAAAAAATATTTT
The DNA here is from genome assembly GCA_907165275.2 of Zygaena filipendulae. Taxonomy (NCBI): domain Eukaryota; kingdom Metazoa; phylum Arthropoda; class Insecta; order Lepidoptera; family Zygaenidae; genus Zygaena; species Zygaena filipendulae. The sequence goes on along the minus strand of OU015677.1, from coordinate 3,740,871 downwards.
TGGAAAATCCATGTCTGAAATTTATATGGTAGGTAGGTATATCTTTTTTCTCTACGTTTCTAAACCATAGATTCGACTATGCTAAAATCTTAGGCTATTTGACAAATTTTTTTTTAGTCCGTCTTGTAGATTAATAAAAAATATTGGACACGTATTTTTTATTTTTTTACGTTATCAAAAAATAACAGAGATACATTGAGTTGAAATTTCGCGTGACGTCACTAACTAGTGCAGTTTATAAGGCAGCTTGTAGCGGTAAGTGACGTCACGAGCCTACCACCCTAAACTTTAATGCGCTTTATCTCTGTGTATTTTCATTTATTTGAAAAATAAAAAAATACGTGTCTAATGATTTTTAATTTTCTAAAAGACGGACTAATTAAAATTTCGATTTTCAAAAGTTGTCAACATCCCGGAAAGTATTCTGATAAAAAATTCATACGTGGTCGCCCGCGATTTCGTTTGCACAGGTATTCAGACGTCTAACTGTTCTAAACTAACTAGCAAACTTACAGACATACAAACTTTCAAATTTATCTCTTTATGTTATTATCTAGTGTAGATCTTAGAAGGATACGTATAACAACATAATTATGTACATTTTCGGACTACTTAGCCGAACAATCAATAGAAACATGGTTATTATGCAATACAGGGAGGCGAGGCGGAGCCAGGTCGGAAGCTAGACCATTGTGGAGCGACTCACGGACCGACAAATGTATTAATATTTAATGTATGTCGTAATCTTAGTATGGATACGACCATAACTAAAGCTAAAAACCAACTCAATAGTGCCTCCAAATGAATTTGTAAGAATTGACTTAATTTATGAGCTCCGTTTTTGCTATCGTTAATCCTTAATATTATAAACTAGCTGTTCCCCGCGGTTTCACCCGCGGTAATATCGGAGTTCCTGCGGGAATTCCGGGATAAAAAGTACCTTATGTCCTTCTCTGTACCCTTGACAACGTGCATGCAAAATTTCATGATGATTGGTTGAGCCATTAAGGCGTGAAAGCGTAACAGACAGACAGACAGAATTCCCGCGGGAACTCCGAAATAAACGCGGGTGAAACCGTATTAAATTTTGAATACTCCACGTCAGAGGTACCTCCCGAAAAGGATATCGGGTACTTTTATCCCTGAATTCCCGCGGGATCTCAGAAATTAACGGGGGTGAAACCGCAAGGAACGGCTAGTTTGATTATATTATCGAGGTCTAAAAAGGTCATGATATTGTGTTAATCGATAATATAAAGAGATTGGCCATCTGTCCGCCTGTCAGTTCCACACTAACCCAGCACCGGTGCTGTTTACATTATTATTGTAGTTAAGCTGCACAATGCCTTGTATTGTAATGACGGACGCCTACGCGCGCTGAGGCTATACTAAGAAATAGCTTGTGGTACAATTTACAACACTTAGCGGTTATAATTAAAAAAAAAATGTAATGAGATTAAATTTATTTAATTTGGCAATAAATGGTTTTTTATTTATTCATTTAAATAAAATGTACCTATACGGTAATGATCTTTTATCACACCGGGATAAACAGCTGTATTTTAAACTATCTGTGCCCCGCGGTTTTACCTGCGACAGTTTCGTAATATCCACAGGAACTCCAAAGTAGGACCTAATTTACTCCTTATAAAATCAGATAATTGCCAGCGAAAGTCGCGTCAAAATAATTCCAACCGTTTCGGTGATTAGCAGTTCCTCGCGGTAATGTCGTAGTTCCCGAAGAAACTCCGAGATATAATGTGCCCTATGTCCTTCTCTGTACCCCTGACAACGTGCATGCAAAAATTAAGTTAAGGCCGTTAAGGCTTAAAAGCGTAACTAACAGACACAGTAATTTCGCATTTATGTGTAATAGGTAGGTGTTCCCCGCGGTTTTCTGCGTTAATTTTGCAGATCCCGTGGGAATGCCAAAATGATTTCAGAACTCCCAAGGGATCTCCAAAATACGCGGTTACACCCGCGGTAATTTCGGAGTTCCCGCGGGAGTTCCTGGATAAAAAGTACCCTATGTGCTCCTCTGTACCCCTGAAAACTTGTATACAAAATTTCGTGACGATCGGTTGAGTCACTTTCGCATTTATAATATTAGTATGGTTTGTATATAACATCTATGCTTACAAAATACAGAAGAACTTTATCCCTATAAAATATTGTTCGACTTTTTATGTCAGTCACGCCGTCACGCGACGTTTATAAAATATATATTTTTAACTTTAAAACAATCCCAGGATTTACCTATAGTGTAACATCAACCACCAACAGATATCCTAAATTGTTTTTTTTTCTGATATTACTTAAACATTTTTTTTTTATTATATAAAAAATGTATGGCTTTAACACTTAGACCACACATAAAACCCATCAAATAACATAAAGTTAGTGTCATTTAAGCTCCAACAGTGCGCTTGTGCTCAGTGTAAGTTCTTCATAAATTTCGAACTATATTTTCGGGATCGATATTTTGAAAGATCTAATTTGCAATTTTCCATTACGTGCAATAAAAACCCCAAAGTCGAATCCTAAATTGTGAAATTGTACATTATTTATGTTTTTTTATGTCTGTATTTACAAAAGGTATGGTAACAGTTGTCGTTTAAAATAAAAAAATAAAAAAAGGATGCTATATTGCAAGTTCTTTTTTAAAATTTCTGTATTTTTACGGAAATTTCGGACGGAAAGGACGACGAAATCGCTTGCAAAGCCGAAATTTAATACTATTTTTGACTAATTTAATAATACAATTAAAAAATAGAAAGAATAAACATGGGAATTGGGAAAGTCAACTAGTAGATACTGTAACGTGGTGCTAACGCCCATGGAGGTAGTATGTTCTTTTTTTCATCTAAATTCAAAATTTATTTTACTTTGGCGTCGGCGTTACTGTTTTGTTTCTCTTTCAGATTCTTTCACGCTGCGTAAAGCAACTACGCCGTGATTAAATTATCTTCTAAATACATTAAATAAATATATTATATCTAATCTTACAAAAGGAAGCTGTACACTCAACAGGTATTTAATATTTTTATTTGTACATTATATTTTAATATTTGTAAGCCTTGATCCAGGTCTCATGTAATGTTTTTATATCACTCACTGGTCTTTTGTGATGTGGCGTGAGACCTGGATGGCTGTCGGCAGGAATTTCATGATGTCAAATGATTCCAGCTTCCTTCTTTGGATATCAAAACTACTTTCTTCAACCTATCTACAATCTTTACTTGAAAACTTTGGATCTTCTGCTGTTCCTGTTCCTTCTTCCTCCTGATCTTTGCATCCTGGCCGACGCCACTGCAGCTTAGGACTCTACGTCTACCACGGATCGCGAAGACCAGTGATTGTTTTGTATATATTTAAACTTACTCTTAGATTCTGTATTGATTACACTAAATTATAAATTTATGAACCGTGTTTTCCTCACGACCCGTTTCAATACTAATACTTCGCTGATCATTAGCAATAATAATAATTAATAATCTCTCGTTTGTGTTTCTTAATTATCTGTAGAACTACTTCTGCTGCAGGAAGATTGAAAAAAAAAGAAAAAGAAAATTAGTTAATTAGAAAATTCTACTTTTTAAGGCACCTGTCACTAGTAGACACCTAGAAGAACTCATACAATAAAATTAAAAGTTTTAGAGTAGGTATAGACTTTATAAAACAATAAAAGATAAAACAAATTAACTAAAATTCGTAAAAATTTGTGTTGCATTTTTATTGTTATCCCAAATAAACGGTTCAGCTGTATTTAGAGGGATACACAATAACCATAACTCAATAAAATAAAGGCTGATAAAAAAAACTGAACCGAACCGCCAATTTCTTGCTTCCAAGTCGACACCAATAATTATATTTCCGAGTTATTTTATATCTCCCATCATAAATTATAACATGACGGTACGATTGAAACTCGAACGAAAATCACTCGATATTTTTTTTTAACTCGAAAGAGAATCACTCGATTTCATTTTTTTCGAGAAACTATCAGGTTTGTTGTCTTAAGTTTTTATCATTGAAGTAATGAATCAGCGTAAAAGCCACAATAGGAATCGTTAAATTGAAATCTATTTGGTAGTACATAACGTCAACTGAAGAACTTAATTGTTGTCTATCCTTACTATCGAGTTCACACTTTCACAGCTTTAATAGTTATAGAGATTGGAAATCTTTTCATTAGTATTTAGACAACAAAGTTGTGCTAGTTTTGTATTGTGGTTTAAAGTCAGGCTCGTTACTATGACAGGTGTCATGGGTTCAATCCTCGCGTCAAGACACGTTTATTGGATGAACATTTGTTTGTATGTACTTAGAATCTACGTAGGTAAGTACGTAGTACTGGAAGTACGTAAAAATTATGACACCAGGAAAATGCGAGTAAAAGAAAAAAATAATGATTTATCAGTACAGAGCAGTCAGTACCCGTGGTACAAGTTAGTTTAGTTCGTGATTATTATTAGTATTATTTTCAACTTTTAAAAATGAGAATCGAGGGACTTTCTAAAGTAAGGGCTCAAAATAAAGTTCAAAGAAGACTCGGCTATATATTATTTTAGAGTCCGCGTCTGTCTGCCTGTCCGTATTACGTTTTGACGTTTCATTCCCTTTAGTTATGTGAGCAGTAAAAGTCTTCTTAAATTACGAATTGTAATTACCATGAGAATATCGCGGGATATTTGTATATGGAGTGATTATTACGACTTTTGTAATTGAGTGCTTCGAGATACATAATTAGTAATTAGTTAAAATAAATTACTACGTTACTACTCACATGAAGAGTCGTTTCTTTGAATAGTGAGAACAAATTAGTAGGTTAATTAGTAATATCGTTATTAAGTTTTAACAGTACCACCTCCTCGCTCATGTGTGCCGCGGAGCAGCCGTTGCGCGACTACCAGGCAGCCAGCACTCAGAGGTGGTAGCAGCACGTGCGCGCTCCTCCTGGGACAGTACCACCTCCTCGCTCATGTGTACCGTGGGGCAACCTATGTGTCTGCTGAACCCACCTTAAGGGTTTGTAAACGGATTGAAATTGCTTTATAAGCTCTCGTACATAAAAGTAATAAATTGTTGTCGTGGCAAGTAGTTGCCATCTTTGTATTACAAATTAATTGTTACGTTATTTAGAAATCGTCATTTATTTTATTCACAAGGTCACATAACATTCAGATTGTATAACTACGAGAGCATAAAAAATGCAATTGTATCCAAAGAAAGGATATACCTACAATCCATTTTAATTTCTGTTTTTTAAAACCTGAAATAAACGATTGCAGCTCCTCCATTTTCTCAGTGACTCTAGATGTTTCTATAATATAACTCTAAAACTACAAAGAGATGGAATTATGGAATAATAAAAAAAACATGTTAACAATAATAATAGCGATTTGATGGCTATAACACGATCGTATCTTACTCCAAAGTAGGCGTTTATAATGTATTTACGATTTTTATATGTGGGCAAGTTGAGTAGGTTTCGATGCTTGTACCTATTAGTTCGAATTGGAATTCCAATGGATTTCTGAATTTGTTAAACTTTATTCGAAATGGTTTGGTCAAAAAGTTAAATTTTAAGTATTTTTAACACACGACAAGACTTGAACTTACGTCAGTTCGTATAAGTCGATTTACCAAATCATTAACTAGCCAGTAGATGCATGTTGTAATACATATTACAAATAGCTGACCCACGCGGTGCACCCGTGGTAATTTCGGTGTTCCCGCGGGAATTCCAGGATAAAATATAGTTGTGAACCTCCCTCATGAATCACTCTATCTATTGGTGAAAACCGCATCAAAATCCGTTGCGTAGTTTTAAGGATTTAAGCATACATAGGGATATAGGGACAGAGAAAGCGAGTTTATTTTATACTATGTAGTGATGCGAAAATGGTTTTCAAATTTGTTTGTTAGGCTTTCATGCCTTAACTACTCTAACGATCATCATGAAATTTTGCTTAGGTACCTACATACATGTTCTCCAGAGTACAGAAAAGGACACAATATGTTACTTTTATCCCAAAATAGGCTATAATATTAGACAATTTTTTTTTTCTAATTTCTATTTAGTCCGTCAGTTAGCCAAAAAAAAAAAATAATAGACACGTATATTTTGCTTTTTTATATAAATGAAAATATACTTGGTTAAAGCACATCGAAAGTTTAGGAGTGGGGACTCCGGACTCGTAACGTCATGTGCAGGTAAAAACTGTAACTTCTTGTGACGTCACGCGACATTTCGACTCAACGTATCTCCGTTTTTTTTACGTAAAAAAAGAAAAAATATGTACTGTCTAATATATTATTTTTTTATGAATCTACAGGACGGACTTAAACAAAAATTTAGTGAAATAGCCTCGAAATTAACGTCATTGAAACCATGGGAACAGCTATAGTTAGGTAGGTACATTAAAAATGTTCGATAAACAAGTGTGTTTTTAAATATTAGTATAAAGATATCATACACAATGCGTTTTGTAATGATAATTTTAATGTTTTCTTTTATGAGAATCGAACCGGCGACCACCGCGCTCGCTAACAGTGGCTGAGTTATGAATAATCACAAGACGACGCTCTTAATGCGGCTGGTATGTAAAGTGGTTTTGAGGAGGCGATACCATAGTGATAAGCGACAGCGGTTTCGTGTACTTTACTACATGTTCACCGCAGTTTCACACGGTTTCAAAAACAACTGGACCGATTTCAAAAATTCTTTCCCCATTAGAATACTGCATGGTCCCTGAGTAACATAAGATATATTGTAACCTGTAGTTCCCGCGGAAATCCCGGGATAAAAAAACCCTATGTCCGTTTGTATAAGTACCCTTTCGAAAAGTGTATGCGTTTCATGATGATCGGTTGAGCCGTTGAGACGTGAAAACGTAACAAACAAACTCACATTCGCATTATATTAGTAAGAGTTGACAACCGTGATTTCTCGTAAATAAGATATCGAGATAAAAATATATCCTGCCGTTGTTTCTCAAACTGTTTCTATGATTAAAATTTTTTGAAGATTTAAATTGAAATTAAAATTGTAATTGAAAGAACTTTATTTGACACAACACATGGAGAATTACAACATACATTGAATTGAAACTGATTCTTTACTCTGTGAGAGAATAATTAGTGTTAATACACTTTTAAATGGAGATAAACTTATGAGATTATAGGAGATTTATATGATAAAATATCGTCGCACTTCGCGTCATTTACCTAGTCTGTTTGTATTTTTTTTTAATATGATACTAATATATGTTTACTGAAATATAACTTACAGTTTATATTCAAAACAATGAGATCCAGTAGTTTTCGGAGAGTTATGATTGTCAAGGCTACGTAGTTGCAGCACAATAATTTTATACTTATAATATTTTTACAAAAACGCTTTCGCTTGTGGTATCACCTCGATAAGACCGCGCACGTGCTCGCCCAAGCTTATCACAATGTACGCATCACACAGACATATTGTAATTATGACAACACAATGGGTAATTACGTTCTGTGATTAAACATTTGGAAATTGTAATTAAAATTAGTTTACACCTAGTTTAATGTATTAATTTTATTTTTTAATACTCGTAAATAAAACTTCTGAACCGGTTTAGAGAAAGGAAAGAGTTTTATTGCTTTTACTTCTTCGCTCTAGTAATCAGTATCCAGTACTAGTTCTAAGGATATAATGTAAAAAAGTACCAGTCCTAAGGATATAATGTAAAAACACAAAAATTTCACATCACAAAAATTTTTAGGCGAATATTGTTTAAGCGTTAAATCTTGTCACATATTTTTTATTTTATGTGATGCCCAATAAAGATAGGTATGTCTATGCCTATATCTAAAAAAAAGATAAAACGTTGGTAAAGATGCAATTTTTCCAAATAACACTCGGGAACACTGTAGCTTTCTATAAGTGAAAGAACTTTTAAAACCGGTCAAGTAGTTTTCTAGCTTATTCATTACAGACAAATTCTTTTTAATATTAGTATCTAGGTAAATATCAAAAATTTACTATTGTTGTCATGTTGCTTTAGACGTTGGGATCTTGATGTGTTTTTATATTTGACTAGCTGTGCCCTGCGGTTTCACCCGCGTGGGTTTCGGAATCACCGCAGGGAGTCCGAAGAGGCCTACTTTATAACATCAGTTAATTAGCAGTGTAAGTCTCGTCAAGATCAGTCCAAACGTTTTGGAGATTCAACCACGTGAGCTTCGGAATACCCACAGGAATTCTTTCATATTCTTCTTCTCCTTACAATAACGAATATAGTAAAAAAAGAATTAGCAAATTTGGTCCAGCCGTTCACGCGTGATGCCGTGACCAAGGGAAATAGAAAGAAGAAGAAAGAAAGAAAGTTTATTAGTCACATAAAAGGTACAAAATAAGAGACAGAAAAAATAGAAACAGGGACCCAATTCTCCCAAATTTCAACCAATGGTTCAAAATTTGTTGTCATGGAACCTTTGAGAACCATTGCGCTTGGCACACCCCATTGTCTAACCTTGTGTAAACGTAATATACCTACGGAATTAATTTTCCATCATGATAGTGAAATGATTCTAATAACACCTCCAACCATTTTCTTATCTATTCTCCGAGAGCTGCCTACACATTTTTTTATTTCCCAGTAAATTATAGCATTTAAGCATAGTAAGACAATTTTAAAATATACTAGCTCCAATAACCCTTCACACAAATGTCTACTATAACGTAATTGGATTTAAGTTCAATTTTGTTTAAACAACTGTTGGAATATAGCACATATTTAGAAATACACTGTAAAACTTTTAATGTCAAACAAATTAAAACAATTTAATATTGTTGCTGATAAAATAACCTATAACCTTTTGTGTGGGAAGGCGTGCTTATTACAAGGGCGGTAAGGTCGCATCTTTTTTAATACATTTGGAATGATAATCTAACTTAGCCATAGTGCAATTTCAATGTTATTTATTATATTACTATGTTTTGATAATGATTTACAGATTTAAGTACACTCATTAAAAAAGGTCGTATATATAGATACACAATGTATGTGATAAATAGTGAGTATTTCTTGAGGTATTAAATTAAAATATACGTAATCTTTTTTTCAATTGGAATTAAGATACCTGCGACTTTATGATCAGGGCCGTTCTATATCCGTTATAATTATTTCATTTACTAACGCCCTGAGGCAAATATTTTCAACAATTAAATTATATTCGCATAAATTCGTTAAATACATTTACAGGTAAAAATGCAAAATTAAATTTTATTTCATCATAAAAACGCAATAGAACATAAAAATATGCAAGTAAAAAATAAAAGAATGAAAAATTTATATTTTAAAGTTGTGAAAAAACCAATCTCCCGCCACAATACACGTCAATATCCTGTCTAATTGAACAACACTCGATTCGAATCATACAATTTGGTTAGTGTTGAAAATATTTAATTTGGTTATTTTCTGTTTTAACCTAACTTAATATTTTAGTTAAATGCGAATATAAGATTGTAACAGTGGATTAACCTTACGCTTATGTGATGAATGGAGCGAAATGACCAAGCCACATATTTTGACTAAGATGTAGAGTTTGTGAAGTTAGGCCTTGTAGAGTTAGGGTGTGTAGAGTTATACGCTTGGCTCTACATGAGATCTGATAACTTTTGAGAGTGCCCATCGTATGGACTCGTCTTGGCATTATTTTACATGAAAATGTTTTTGGTGGGATGTTTCTTACGCTTTACCCCTTAAGCACTCAGGGTACTTTTTCCGGCATTTCCGCGGGAACTCCGAAATTAACGCGGGTGAAACCGCGGGGCACAGCTAGTTGGTAACTTATTGATGGTCTATGATCATCCTACATAACCTATGGATACACAATTTCATGATGATCTGGACTTCAGTTCTGTAGTTAATGCGTGAAAGCGTAACCAAAAAACAAACTTACGGATTCATATTTAAAATATTAAGGATGCAGGATGGTTGGAACGTGACGGCTGAATGGGGATGTGGACTACTTTTGAAAATTAAAAATCTAATTAGTCCGTCAGTTAGAAAATAAAAAAACAATAGACACGTATTTTTTGCTTTTTCAAATAAATTAAAATATACAGAGATAAAGCGCATTAAAGTTTAGGGTGAGGGGGCCGTGACGTCACTAACAGCTAAAACCGCCATACAAACTGTCCGAATAGTGACGTCACTCGAAATTTCAACTCAATATATCGCCGTTATTTTTCGATTACGTAAAAAAAGAAAAAATACGTGTCCAATATTTTTTATTGATCTACAAGACGGACTAAAAAATAAAAATTAGTCAACATGCCCATTGTTCGAGATCAACAAAAAAATACACCAGCTTTTTTATCTATCGTTGTGATTTGAAAATAGATAAAACGAAAAAGCGACACTAAAAATAGCACCACATAATATATCTATATGTACTATAGATTATGTAGGATATTGCGTGCGGATAGTACCTATCTTTACTAATATTATAAAGAGCAAAAGTTTGTGAGTTTGTGGGGTTTTGGGGGGTAATCCCACTGTACTGATTTTGAACATTTTTTTTCACTTATAAGAAGCTACAGTGATTTTGAGTGGCATAAGGTCAGTACTTTTTATCCCGGAATTCCCGCGGGAACTCCGAAATTACCGCGCGTGAAACCGCGAGGCACAGCTAGTAGTACATAATGATATTTTTATAACAAGATATAAAAGCTTTCACCCCTACCCTGTGGTTAGCACATTTCCCTTTTTTTAACCTACATTTTTTACAAAATTCATCCATATAGAACTAACTAACTGGCAGTGTTCACTAAAAGACATTATTAATGTAGATATGTATGTTTAAATCGATACAACTGCTCTATTACTGCGACTCGATACAAAGACGAGCACGAGTCGATTTGGGCGCTCTCGGCTATAACGAAACGTTCTTAACTACGTAGAAACGGTAGTATAGGAAGTGGCCGCGTTAATATGCAAAACGGAACGTGTGGTATAATGGCCGCGATGTTGGATCCGTTTGTATTGGCTAGTTAAATATTTTCAAAGGGTTTTTCTTATACTATTGTTTCATGTTTAATACTGTTTTATTTTATAACTCTACTAGCTGTCTCTCGTGGTTTCGCCCGTGCAAATTTCAGAGCTTTCGCGGGAATTTTGCGATAAACACTATAAGTTAAATCCTTTTCTGTAACCCAGAAAATATTTTTCTTTTTAATTTCAAGTAACAGTGACTCATTTTGGTTAGTATTACGCACTTAAACGTTATGTGTTAGTAGTTAGGAAGATAATATAAAATAAAAATATACATTTTGGATTACGCAAAATAATAAATAAACTCCCATTCGCATTTATAATAGGACTAGCTGTTCCCCGCGGTTTCATCCACGTTAATTTCGGAGATTCCGCGGGCATTCCGGATTAGAAAGTACCCTGGATCTTTTTCTCTACCATTGTCACATGCATGCAAAATTTTATGATGATCAGTTGAACCATTAAGGAGTTAATGCGTAACGAACAAGCAAACTCACTTTCGCATAAAATAGTAAGGAGAAGACGAATTATTATCATTTTCACCCACGGTAATTTTGGAGTTCCCGCAGGGATTCCGGGATTAACAGTAGGTACCTACCCTATGTCCTTCTCTGTACACCTGACAAAGTACATGCAAAATTTCATTATGATGAGATTTCATAAGAAACAAGCAAAAACACTTTTGAATTTATAATATAAGTAAGGATTACAAGCGTCTTGTATTTTATAATAAAAGTGTATTGAAAGAAAAAAACATACATACAGCCGAACACAGGACCTCGTCCTTTTTGGAAGTCGGTTAAAAAGGTTCAAGAAACAAAATAACAGTGGAAAATGTCTCATGCAATCACCATTCGCCAGTACACGACGAGTCGACTCAGCTTGGAGCATGCACGCCAGTACTCTCCTAAAAATTTGGACATACCAATGAATGTATGTTTTATTGTTTCCTCTATGGCATATGCGGTGGTCGGTGACGTCACAACCCGCAGTTGCCAGCACTGAGTCTATTGTCTATGAGAGATGAGTGGTTTTATGCTGAAGGTACATCCTGACTTTTTTATGGTTGGACTTCTACTGATGACCGTTTTCGTGCTCCTTTTGTGTCGCAATTGTAGTTTTTTTTTTGTTAAATAAAGAGCTAAAGTTTGCGTGTTGGTGAGTTTGTGACGTTGTAGGTACTAGGTGGTAATATCTGGATCTACTGGACCGATTTTGAAAATTATTTCGCTGCGGTAGTTCTGAGTGACATAGGGTTTTTATTTTTTTAGGGTTTTTATTTCCAGCATACGCTGAATGCACTCCTATTGCCAATTGCCAATTTTTTGTTGATTTATTTGGATTTTGGTTGTGAATTGTATGAGTCAACTTTTAAAGTATTCTTTTAAAGTATTAAGTTTGTGTAAATGTAAAATTATGGCAATAAATATTTCATTATCATTATCATTATTTGTTAAGTTTCTTTTTTTTTTCTATCTCTTATTTTGTACCTTTTATGTGGGACCAATAAACTCCTTTTTATCTTTCTTTCATATGATTATCAGTATGTTTGTACATTGTAATGGACAAACTCAAAAACTACTGAGCCGATTTTAAAACTATTCCACTCATAGGATCATAGGAAGCTATTCAGTGTTCCTGCTTGACATAGCGTAGTTTTTAACCCGGGACTCCTACGGGAACTCCAAAATGCAATGTTAATTCGGGTTTCCGGGAATTCCGTTTACAATATAGCATATTATAGTACTCAGGGATTATTCATGATATATTCATTCTAATGGTGAAAGAATTTTTTAAATCAATCCACTAGTTTTTGAGTTAAATCGTAGATAACAAACAAACAAACAAACTAAAAATCATTTTTTTTTCCATTTATAATAATATTAGTTTAGACCAGTCCTTTTAAAAACCGCTAATAATAATCCTTATCCTTACTATTATAAATGCGGAAGTGAGTTTTTTGTGTGTTTGTTACGCTTTGAAGCCTTAACTACTCAATCGATAATTTTGAAATTTTGCGTAAACATTGTCAGGGGTATACGGAGAAGGACATAGGATACTAATCCCGGAATTCCCGCGGGAACGCGGTTGAAATTGCGGATAACAACTTTTTTGGCAATGAAATTTCAGTCTACCAATTAAAATAAATGTTTATAAAAAAGCAAGCCAGAGATTTTACACCATCAACCACTATATAACATTACCTACCTTAGTACCTAGAGTACTATCCTACTAATATTATAAACGCGAAACTTTCTGAGTATGGATGGATGTTTGTCACTCTATCACGCAAAAGATACTAGATGGATTTAAATGAAACCTTCAATAATATAGCTTATACATCAGATTAACACATAGGGTACTTTTTATCCCGGACTTTCCGCGGGAACTCCGAAATTAACGCGGGTGAAACCGCGGGGCACAACTAGTTTATAATAATCCAATTATATACTATCAAATTCCAAAATATACGTAACTAAAGATATCAACGTTCAGTTCGTACCTACTTTTATTTCATTAAAATATAAAGTTCATTGCCCTTTTGTTTTGTTCAGATACTAATATATTGAATACACCGAGTGATACGTCACAACATGATAAAATTCCTATTAAATATACCTATGTTTGATGAACAAAAAAAACTCATCCACAAATGGACATAGATAAGCAATAGTGTGTTAACCCACACTGGAGAAATTTTGAGTAAATCGTGTTTTAAAAGTAGGAGCGCCATTTGTGTCAACATTTTTTATGTTCAATATTTAGTTACATATTTAAGCAATGTAATAAGGTAAACACATAATCAAAAAACGTTGCCTGAATCTCAATAAATCGTTCTGAATCAATAACTTAATTTTGTGGGTTAACATGTTATTGCTTATCTGCGTCCAAATGAAAATGTATTATTACCACGAAATCAATGTCCTGCGTGATTTAAATGTACAGTCCTAGAGAGAAGTCGACTGATATTTGACCACAGAGCTCAGACCAAATAAAAACTAAAGATGGAACCCGTACAACAAACAAGTGAAGCCAGAAAAAAGACACCACGCCGTGCACGTATACAGAAACACGCACACACAAGAAAAATACACAATACCTGGGAATCGTTGTGGCACTTTCCTAAGTACCAAATGCATACGCAACCGGCTTCACTTCGTTGTTCGAAACGTTCCGTCTTTAGTTTTTATTTATTTATTTATTTAAAGAACTTTATTGCACATTTATGTACAAAAGGCGGACTTAATGGATAAGGCATTCTCTACCAGTCAACCTTTTGGCTAGGGGATAGTTTAGTGGCATTACACATATTATCATACAATTTTATCATTACCAATATTATCATTTTATTTGGTCTGAGCCACAGAGAAAGTAATTTATATTAACTACTAGAGAGACTGTAGGCGCGGCAGGCGCACCACGGTTGCAAAGGAAGCTAGAGCAAACGCCCTATCTTTCCCAAAACTTTGCTCGCATTTCAAGTACATTTTCCACAATATTGCCGAAACTGTGAATTTTTCAACAGTGACCAAACGCGGAAACATATGTACTTATGTGTAATGTCGTGTTGTGTCGCGACAGAAGTATATCTGTTTCATACATTTAGTATGGTTAGAGAAGCACCACAACAGAACGCGCCACAACACGTCGATACAACATACTAATATGTCTCTAACCATACTATAGTAGATTTTACAACAAGTGCACAAAACGGTCCATCTGTATTCGAGACTTTTCGCCTTCTGCTCGGGCTGATAGTAATGTCGAGGATAAAATGGTTTTGTGGACGAGTTCTAAACTCTACTTTTTACTTCGATTGCGAGGAAATAAAACAGTAGTTTAACATAACATTTCTTTAATTAAAATTCAAAGTAAAATTAGTACAGTATTGAATACTGAAAAAAATTGTTTTTCCCGGCATATTAACGGTATTGATGCTTTAAAAACACTTATGGCAAATAAATTAAAGTAATATTATAAAATAACAAATTCTACCTATGAACTTCTTATTGTGTTTGGCTGTATAACTCATTTTCTTTGCCATAATATAGATACATTCATGAGTACATACGTTAATGCATTTGTGCACAAAATTCGATTTTGTGCAGCCTATATCCTGTACAAACAAGCACTTTCAGAGCATCCAAGCAAGCAACACAAATAAATTAAAGTAAATATTATAAAATAACAAATTCTATCTATGAACTTCTTATTGTGTTTGGCTGTATGGCTCATTTTCTTTGCCATAATATAGATATTTTTATGAGTAGATACGTTAATGCATTTGTGCACAAAATTCCTATATCCTGCACAGACAAGCACTTCTAGAGCATCCAAGCAAGCAACACACACATTGTCACGACAGGACACATAAGTGTCTTTCCGTCTTAAGTAAAAACGTTTCGTTAAATTAATGAATGTTTTTGAGCATGATGAATAGTTCTGTGTACGAAAATCACCCGGCGACGATGGTTTAATTTTTTTTTTTGTTTCATACTAAATTGATTTGCTCCCTTCTATGTTCTGTGTTTGTGATGGAACCTTTGGTATATCTAGTAGTTAGCGAACCTGACTGATGACTTAGCGACCGTGATTCATGACTTAGTGAACCTAACCCATGACTTGGGGAACCTGTCTCATAACTGCTATAGGTACGCCAAGTACGCGGATTCGACAATAATACTAAACTTACGTTACATCGTCACACTCGTATAAAAATATACAAAGTGCTCGGCCATTTTCACCTGACTGGAAATCGCTTCACTTCTCTTGCGCTCACCCCTCTCGCTCTATGCCTATTCTGTAGCGCTAACACTTCTGAGCTCGCTGCTACTTCGGCATGAGTACAGTCGTCTCCCACACTTTTACGCGTTGGCCGGGCCGGCCATCCATCAACTCATTATCAACTGTTACACTTACTGGCGGTATAGCGGTGCATATATTATAATTATATTGCCCGTTGTGAGTAGGTATATAATATGGTACACCCATGATCTTGGATTAGCGTGACCTTCTACGTGGGATATGCGAAGAGTTATCATTCTTGATACTTGTAAAGCTCTCCATCTATCGCGCCTAATTCGCTGAACAGATTTCGATGGATTTTGGCATCGATTTCGATTCGTTTTTTTTTCAAACTAGCTGCTCCCCGCGGTTTCACCCATGTTAATTTCCGAGATCCCGCGGGGATTCGAGGATAAAAGTACTAGTCTAAGAGAAAGCACAATATTCTTTTCTGAACCCCTGTCAAATTGTAGGTATACAAAATTTCTTGACATTTTACGCGTGATAGTTTCGGAGTTACCGCAGGAGTTCGGGGAAAAAAGTACCCTAAGTATTTCTTTGTAACGCTTTCACGCTTTAACGGCTCAACCGATCATCATGAAATTTTGTATACACATTATCGCGGATACCTACAGAGGTGGACATAAGTTACTTTTTATTCCGGAATTTCTGCAGGAATTCCGAAATTAATGCCACAGGGAATAGCTAGTAGGTAAAAACACGTGCCTACTTAGCATAGACACTGCATTTTCACACTTGTTTGCGCAACATACCACTGTCTATCGTCTATCATCTTATAAAGTTACACGATAATGCCCCGCAAGTTCCACACGCGTGAGTTGCGGGATTCCCGCAGAAACTACAAAGTAGCCTAATATTCCTTATAACATCAGCTAATCATCAGCGGTGAAAGTCCCGTTAATATCGGTCCAACCATTTCGGAGATTCACCCGCGTGAGTTTCGGAATTCCCGCAGAAACTCCAAACTTCTTTTATACAAACCTTGTCCTGATAATGACGAACACAAAAAAAAACAATTATCCAATTTGGTGCAGTCGTTTGGAAGTTACGCGCTTAGCAACATTTGGCGATTCATTTTTATTATACTATAGCTGTGCCCCGCGGTTTCACCCGCGGTAATTTTGGAGTTCCCGCGAGAATTCCGAGTTAAAAAGAACCCTATGTCCTTCTCTGTACCCCTGACAACGTGAATGCCAAATTTCATCCAAATCTGTTCAGCTGTTTTTGCGTGTTTGAGTAAACGTATGCGAGGATAAGAGCTCGAAAGCGCATTTTCATCCGACTTGCTTCAAATTTATCGTCACTGCTCAGCTCCTATGTGTCTTAGCGTTATGTTATATAGCCTATAACCTGCCAAGGAGTATGAACTACAATCGTACCAAGGTTGGTTAAAATCCCTTCAGTAGTTTTTGAACCATGTGTGCACATACAGACAGACAGACAAAAAAAATTTACTGATTGCATTTTTGGCATAAGTATCGATCACCATTCATCCTATATTCAATGTGCAGAATTGACCTCTCTACAGTTTTATTATAAGTATAGATATAGAAGATATTGATTCTCCAATTAGGCGCAGGCCCAGGGGTTCAAACCCTTGCCTGGATCACGTACAAGTATCAAGCAGTGCAGTTCCTAGTTTACAAAAACAGTCAAAATCAATAACCGCCAGAGCCTCGGGTCCCATTGACCGACGAACTCAATACAAACAAAATGATGACTCACAGTACAATTTATAGTGTCGACATAACATTAATCCTAATAAATAAATGTGAAAGTGTGGATGTTTGGATGTTTAGATGTTTGTTACTCAATCACGCAAAAACGGCTGAGCAGATTTGGATGAAATTTGGCAGGCACGTTGTCAGGGGTACAGAGAAGGACATAGGGTACTTTTATCCCGGAATTCTCGCGGGAACTCCGAAATTACCGCGGGTCAAACCGCAGGGCACAGCTAGTATTATGATAAGTAGATGAGCTACATATTATATCCGCAGTTTCAGCCGCGTGAGTATTGCAATGCCCGCAGGAACTCCTAATTGGCTGTGCCTATAAACTTCTCCCAAGTGTCAGCAATAAGTTGACAAAGTTTTATCGCAATCGGATATGAATGAACGGTATGGCAGCATTTTTATATAAAAAAATCATAATGATCAGTTGTGTAGTTAAGGCGTGAAAGCGAAACAAACAAACTCACACTCGCATTTATAATAATATGTATTAGCATTTAACCCGCAAAGTAAAAGGGGTGAATCTATGAACAGCGCAAATATGACTCTCTTGATTCATTGCCTTATTTTTTCAGAGTAACAAAATATGAAGACATTTTAAAGGATGTAGAACTTTTTTTTTTCAATTAAAAAAAGTAGGTATCAGCTACCTTAATACACATGTCGGATACTGGCAGATAACAACTGGTGTATGGTGCAAGCGATAAGCTTAATTTACTTACTGAATTTAAATTATTGTTTATAGACGCAAAAAGACAGCCACCTGTATATATTTTTACTAACCCATTTTGGGTGCCAGACACCTGATATAGTAGTTGAATATATACTTTTTTTAATAAAAACTTACGATACATATACTTAACACTTAGACTTGAAGGGTACGTGGTAATTTAGTTGAAAAAGATGAAAACTAATCGTTGTTAGCCGTGAATAAACAAGGGGAAAAAAGGCTATAAAACCATCGTAATCCTTTCTAATATTATAAACGCGAAAATTAAGTATGGTTGTATGAATTTTTCATAATAAACGTTTCGTGTCGCGCAGATTATTTATTTTAGAGATGACGATTCAACTCTTATTTATTATGTTGGTTAACCTTTTACCGAAATTGGAAGAGCGATCAGATCGTTTCGATATGGCGCCACCTCTTGGAAGTGAAGTAACGCAAAACCCTGGTTTGTGTTTAAAAATATTTTTATTTAAAAGGAGGAGTTTCTGTGTTCGGCTGTATGTATGTTTTTACAACATACAGCCAGAAAAATATGGTTTGTGTTTAAACCACTCTGCTACCACTCAAGCCACCGCTCTCGCCGCCGCCTATGGCTTGCGGCCACCGAAAATACCTCGACTCTACCGGCGTATCGCGATTCGAATCATAAAGCGGCCATCCATCTCGGTGGCACGACAACCGGGGCACCGTCGACAAACAACAGCATGGAAAGACTGATCGTGTTAGATAACGTACTTATCAGGTTCACCGTACTCTAATGAGACGCTACCTTGTGTTTAGTGAAGTGTACCTACCTGCACTATATCGAGATAAACGGTAGCTCCGACACCAGGACAAAAGAATACTACTACTACGTCCAGAAGCGACACTCCGCCCCAGTCGCTAACTTCGCATCTCCCCGCGCCGCACCGCGACGTGGCGAGTCTATAGCTCGGCCCTTATTCACTATGTCCATAACACGCCTCGCTAAGATAAGACGCCGCAAAAACTGTCTTTCCCTTGTAATTGAAGAAATTTTACTGAAAAAATAATAATAATAATACATTTGCAACGTTTTTTATGGAATAAAGAATAATAATTTCTAATATTTTGGCATCTAGAACGTTTCGAAATGCGTTTTGAGGCGCGCGTTATGGGCAAGGAATAGTTGGTGGGCATAGTGAATAAGGGCCCTGCTGTGTGTGTTGGACAGTATCAACTTGAATGTGGAACATTCTCCCCACCGCTCGCCTCGCCCGGGCGCGAGCCGCACGCCACACACACATGACCCTGCACGTGTGCACAGAAGCCGCCCGTTTGTAGTAGTAGTAGGGAGTATAATCGGTTCACTTTTATGCAGGCAGTGTCAACTTAGTACTGACAAACGGGTAATAATTCTCATATAGGTGTGCAAAATAAGGTTGGACTCCAAAAGTATCGGCGACTCTATACATGAAACTGACATTTTAATTTGGTTTCATTTTTATTTGTTACTTTATGAAACAGCCTAAAAGATGGCAGCAGCAGTATAATTATGTGCCTACATAATGTTATAAATGAATTATTTATTTATTTTATTTAAAGAACTTTATTGCACATTTATGTACAAAAGACGGACTTAATGCCTAAGGCATTCTCTACCAGTCAACCTTTTGGCTAGGGGATAGTTTAGTGGCATAATTAATAGATGTCACTGGCTTGTCTAAATTCAAGCTATCAAAGTGCTACCAATTGATAGTATATAGTCTAACAATAATCATGCCCTTAAAAAATAAGGTCCGTCTCCAAAAGATTTTTTCATTACTCATACTCGGAAAGTAGGTCTGAAGTTGCCTGAGAAGCGGGTTGAAAGTAACCCTTTTCAGCCCTAGGGAGAATCGCTTTCAACTGACAACTGTCAAATTATTAAAAAAAAACTAGGTCTATTTTCACATTTCTATTGAACCATGTTTCAACTTTCTATACAGCCAGCGCGATGTAAAATTGAAATAACGTAAAGTTTAAGTAGGTATTAATTAAAATAAAATTCACTCACTTTTTCTTAAGCTAATTCCTATTTATATTTTTTTATTTTCTTTAATTAATACTTAATAATTAAAGAAAATATTTTTTTTAGGTCGCCACAATGTAAATAAAAAATACTGGCTGAATAGCTAGCCGGCCAAAGAAAAAGAAATAGGTGGGAAAGTGTCAAGCGACTATCCGATCTTCACTCATTTTTTCTTTAGCTAATTCCTATTTTTATTTTGACTTTCCTTGCATTCGTAATGAAAAGCACAGTGTTACCCTCGGGAGAAAGACTTATTTAGTCCCTCGATCTATAGGCGCCCTCGCTACGCTCGGGCGCCAAACCCCGTCTCGGGACTAAATAAGTTACTTTCACCCCTAGGATAACAATGTACTATTTCGTTTCTTTACATGAAACTGACATTTTAAAGTTACTTTAAATTTTAAAAATAGGCGGTAAGTTGTAGGTACCTGTACGTAAAGTTATATTGGCGTTAGTTCCGAAACAGGCGTTCAGAAGGCGGTTTTTTGACTTTCCCAATTTCGGCGCAGAGTTGGAACTCTATTTCAGATATTAAAAAGTACAGGTGTATAGTGGATGTGCTAGCGCCTTGGAGAGACTAGCAGTCTAAGATATTGTGTCGCGTTACGATCTACAAACAAAAACAGATTCACATGAAATATACGTTTCTATGGGAAAGCATAGGGTAGGTAAAACCCGGATAGTTTATGCTTAATAATAATTATGCTTAATAATATCTGGGACTCGGTGTTCAGTTAAGTTTGGCCTCGTAGCAATTGTAATGTGGTTCTATATAAAAATATGTCTAGGTATGTCTAAAAACGTTTTTCTTTATTATTGGTAAGCAGCACTTCATAATTATAAAATCGACTTTTATTATTTATTTATTACATTATAATGTCAAATAAATAAAAAGTAACTTCTAAATTCTTCTTTTTATTTATTTAGTTTCGCTTATTTAGAACAAAAACATAAATGAATACCTACATATTATACTAATTATATTAAAACTCTTGAAAACAAATTATCAAAATTGAAGCTTTATCAAAATATGTTTTAAACTAACATTTTAATGAAGCCATCTAGGTAGCTCGTTAGGCTAATTTTTTTATCTGGTATAATTTATGAATGTGCGTCTAAAATGTAAGTACCTAAATAATTTCAGCAAATATAACAAAAAACGAAAATTAGGCAACAATATTCATGGCATAATTATGTCACTTTATTACAAAAATAATCCCCAAAACCTAATCTTATCTACGTGATTAGATAATCAAAATTTTTAACAAAAAATTAGGTAAAACCGACTTCCAAAAACACAAAACTAGAAAGCTAAAAATAACAAAATACTGATTATATCCAAAAGACTAACACGTAATATTATCATTGGTTTTTGCTACCACTGATCGGTTTGAATTCGGTGACAAACCCGCCCGCTGCCTACTTTGGTTGTTTTGCTCACGACGACGAGCTCGTGGCGGGAGGGGACCTAGCCCATCTACCCACTCCATATTTGGCTTGTCACAAAAAAGGTACAGCGAATGCTTGGATATTTGTCCTGGGATGGATTCCCGCGGGATTTGCGAAATGACGGGGGAAAACCACTGGGAACAGGCTGCTATTTATTTATATTTAAGACGCACATAATATGTTCATCCTTACATTACATTATCTCTTATATATATAAATCACGTGTCACGTTGTTTGTCCGCGATGAACTCCGAAACTACTGAACGGATTTTGATAAAATTTTGTAACAATTTATAATATGGTTCAACTTAAAAGATAGGATAGTTTTTATCCCGGAATTCCCGCGGGAACTCCGGAATCACCGCGGGTGAAACCGCGGGCGACAGCTAGTCTAATATATATATAAATCACGTGTCACGTTGTTTGTCCGCGATGGACTCCGAAACTACTGAATCGATCGTGATGAAATTTGGTCACTATGTTGTATTTGGTCCAACTTAAAAGACAGGATAGTTTATATCCCGGAATTCCCGCGGGAACTCCGGAATTATTGCGGGGAAAAGCTAATCACCGTAAACTACTGTCGGGGTACAAAGAAGGACATAGAGTACTTTTTCCCGGAATTCCCGCGGGAACTCCGAACTTACCACGGATGAAATCGCGCGGGACAGCTAGTATATTATAAAACGAAGTCCTCCACCGCGTCTATCTGTCTGTCTGTTCGCGATAAGTTCAAAAACTACTGAACGGATTTTCATGCGGTTTTCACCCATAGGTAGAGTACATAATTCAAGAGGAAGGTTTCTACGTAAAGTTTATCTTGAAATTCCCGCGGGTGAAACCGCGAGAGGCAGCTAGTATTTAGTAAAGTAATATGTAGGTAGTGTCTGGTGGAACTACACTTTCAGAAAATTCCTCCAAATCTTCGTCTCAAATAGTCTGACCACAATTTCCTTGTATCGCTGTTGCCAAATACGCAGTAGACGATGCAAACTGGAGTGGAAATGTAAGATATAATGTCTGCATAGCATACAAATTTCATATAGTAAAAATTAAATTCTTCACTGGCTTTTGATAGCGGTCCCGAATAATTATCGAGAAAAATTAATATTAAATTACGTATTGATATGCAAATTATGTGTGCGGAAACAATAGTGTATAAAATAAGAAATCTGATCACCATATGCACGATTTTCTTCACGTGAGCGTTACGAGATCTCCTAGCCTTGACGACAGATGTAAGAATGGTGCAGTAGATTACTGAGCTTATGCTCAGTATTATAATATCACATATAAAATAAATAATTGTAACATAATTAAGTAGCGTCGGAACAGATCGGATCAGATTGAAAATTAAAACTAGACATGCAGGTAAAATATAAACTAAGATGCACAGGTAGATGGAATATACAGTTTCTGTAATGATCACTTTGACGAGCATTCTACGCATGTATAGAATAAATAACAGCATCCATTCTAGTGAGAGATAATAAAAATACCAATGAAGAAAATTTGTGATAAACACCCCTAGTCTTCGTTTAGAATTATGCCGATAGTACGATTTAAACACTACATCCATTGCATCGGTAAGCAACAATGCCGTCACGAAGTGCAGCAGCACCCGGTTGTGTTCCTGCTGTCTCCATTTCTTGAACATTATGCACGTCAGCACGTGTGGGATGAAGAGAATTAAACTTAATATCACACCAATTTCTTCTATCACCATAGTTATATCGACAATTTCACTAATTTTACAATTTATTTTTGGTAATACTTTATCAGCATCCCGAGTTTCGTTCCATGTTTTTTGAGAATAATTCATTGTTAAAATCGTCTGCACAGATTGTTGCTGCTTTACTTTTTTGCTGGTTGGTCTAAACTTTCCAGTGCAGCGGCAGCGGCTCGACTCCTGCAAGTAACGGAAACCTCCCGGTCACTAGCCAGCAGAACTAGATGACTGAATATATCGTAGACCAGGTCAATATTTTATATTACGAGTAGTTAAGAACATACCTACACTAGTACCAACTAAATTATTTGTTGTTCACAATGCCACTGGTGTTTTCACTGGCTATTCGAATTTATATGGAAAGGATTAAAAATAATAACAGCCAATTTATTAGAGTTTTGCGATAAGTGAACATAAAAATATCATATTTATCCAAATAAGCAGCTGTTTACTGCGGTTTCACCCGCATTAATTTCGGAGTTTCTGCGGGAATTCCGGAATAAAAAGTACACTATGTTCTTTTCTGTACCCCTGACAACGTCGCGTCGGCGGCTTGACTTTTTCCGACACTTTCAACAAATATCGTTATATTTTAACCAATTTAAACAAAACCTTGATAAATTATATACCAAAACCTTCCTCTTGAATCACTCTATCTTTTGGTGAAAACTGCATGGAAATCTGTTCAGTAGTTTTTAAGTTTATCGCGAACAGACCGACAGAGGCGGTAGAGGACTTTGTTTTAGGTATAGTATGACATAATATGTAGTGATATTAACAAAAACCTATGACTTTTCAATATTAATTGCCATTTTGAATTCATAACTTGCTGTTCCCTTGGTTTCATTCGAGCGATTTTCGGGATCTCCTCATAATTTGATTTAATATCCAAACATAAAATAACATATTATCACCTGAGTGCCAGAATTCGTTTCGTCTTGACACCCTTCATAGTGATAAATCCCGTGCATTTAGTTTTGTTTATATAAAAATATGATTGAGACGATTGGTAAAGCTTCATTCAAATCATTCTTACTAATATTATAAATGTGAAAGTGAGTTTGTTGTTTGTTTGTTTATTTGTTACGCTTTCACAGCTAAACGGCTCAACCAATCATCACGAAATTTTGCATACACGCTGTCAGGGTACAGAGAAGGACATAGCTACTTTTTATCCCGGAATTCCCACAGGAATTTGGAAATTTATGCGGAAGACACAACATTAAATTTTATCATACTACCTACCTACCTTTCTATCTAATGACGGCCTGAACAGAATTTTGAGTTTTATAGGTACCCCTTCTTCATGCCCATTAGTTCCAAATACAATCCCATTTCACCACAAGAGTTTTAGACACCCAGTAGATACGAGGATTGCAAAAAAAAAAACAATAATGTTCGGACTGTACAACGTGTTAATGAATTAACTGAAAACCTGATACACCCCATTTAAAAAATAAACAATAATATGATTAAAATATATTTTATGTCAAAAAAACATATACTTTAAAAATTATTCAACATTAGTTTGGAGGTGACCTATCTACGAAATTCCAAGCACTAAGCCTCCGGCTACTGGTTCGAAGTTTTTTGCTGCGGGCGGCGTACGCGCCAAATATTGTATTGTAAGTAATTTAGACATGGGCTAATAAAAATGAAAAAACATAACCTATATTAAAACATAGTGCTATCGATTCGCTAGTTGATTCTGAGCAAACTATACTTTCTAGTTTTCAGTTAATTCATTAACACGTTGTAGATATTCAGAACCCTACTCTTATACTCCACCTGCATTAACGTTAACGTTGATGTTAATGTCCAACTACGCGTTAATTAAGGCATTAAAATACGTGTTGACTACATTTAGTTTGCATCGTGCCGTTAAGCGTGAATTTCTAGTGAAATTACGAGTTAACACAAAATGGAGGTCGAAGCTTCAAGCATCTGTTTTTTTTGCAATTGAGGTAGAAGCAGCTGTAATTTTTGCATCAATGAGTGTTTTAAATTATTATAAGCATTTATGAAATTTAAGAAAAAAGAAAAAAAACACGCAGAATGAGAAGGCGTTAATGTAGCCAACACCGCTTAGTGCGCTAAATAACGCGCTGAAACCCTTTGATGTGTTCAAAAAACCGACACCCGAGCTATCGCTTAACGTTTAACGTCATTTGTAATGCCGTTAGTAGGTTAACCCGTTAAAATGTTGGCCACATCTACGTAATACCTTATTTAGCGCACTAATTTACGCGTTAACACGCAGGTGGAGCAGTAGCATTAATAATACATCACTAAAATGTAAGCTTTATCAATACGTAAATTTTTTATCAAATATGTATTTTAATTAAATCATTCAGTAGGTTGTTATGCCATTTTTTCTAAATTTGTTTTATAATGAACAAACTATGTACCTACCTAGGTACGTCCGAAAATATAAAAATAAATATCATTTTACTAAGAAAATAATGGTAATGGTAGAAGAAATCAATGGTAGGTACCTACTTAGAATAAATGACTGATGATCAATGCTGAGCTAGTCAGGAAAGGTATACAAAATCAATAGGGTATCAAGGTACTACTTATTAAATCCATTATTTTCCCCGAAGCCTAACTTTGACCATATTTTAACCCATTCGGTGTACTTTAATCAATTGATTCATTCAATAAACATTTGTTAGTCATTTGACTTCTTCTGTTGACAAAACTATCTATGCAAATCGATACATTTAGTTACAGATGAACAGAAGGCAGGCTGTCTTCACGAAAACCAGGTGAATTGGAGAAGTAAGTAGTATGAAAATTATATATTTTTTTTTAAACGCCATCAACAAAAAAAGAAGAAGAATAAATGTCATAAATCTTCTTCTTATCTTAATCTTAAGTAGGTACGAAAACTATTCAAATGCAAATATACTTTAGTGTCCCAAAAGAAACACTAAAAATTAAACAAAATTTTAACACAAAAATTAAACCGATTTCGGGAAGACAAAAATACACGTAATATTATTATTGGTTTGTGCTACCACTGATTGGTTTGAAGTCGGTGCCAAGCCTGTTTGTCTGCCCACTAGGGTTGTTGTGCTCAGGACGAGGTCGTGGCGTAAAAAAAAGTAAAAATTCAAAAAAAAAAAAAGTAAAAAGTCAAAAACAGATAATAATTTATATCTAAAGTTAAGAGCTTTGATTTAGTTTAGAAACCTAGGAGAAAGGGAAGAGGAGCGCCCTTCCTGAAAAGGATTTTTTTTAATCTGTTTTATTGACAAACTAGGTAGGTACCTATTTCATTAAAATGCACTTCATCAAGATTTATTAATATATACTTCAGCCATGTCCTGGTAATAGATGACTGAATAATCTAATATTTTTAAGAGAAGTGCTTAAGGAAGCACATTTATTTTGGTAGGAATAGGCAAAAGTTAATATAAGTAAAAATCTCATTTTTTTTTTCAAAGGGTACTTTTTGTCCTGAAATTCTGCCGGGAACTCCGAAATGATACGGGTAATATATGTAATTTTAACCCAAGGAAGACCACGAGGGAATATTGTACGTGGTGCGTCAAATCCGGTAAAACTGCATGGCAGTAGAGTATTCGCTTGTCTACATCTATAAACTAACACATATTATTATTAACAGACTAGCTGTGCCCTGCGGTTTCACCCACGGTAATTTCGGAGTTCCCGCGGGAATTCCGGGATAAAAAGTACCCTATGTTATGTTTAAATGAAACAACTCGTATAGCGGTTCATGCATCACTGATATATTATTTAATTATTTTTTAATACCCGACATCATTTTTATTAATCATATGTAACTACCTACATTACAACATCTCTCTCCTTATACAAATAAGTAGGTACAATCATCAAGTATGTTTTATTTTGTTTTTTTATATTTGCTGCATACATAATATCTTGAAGCAATTACAATTATTACTTTTTTATTAATAAGTTTTATTATCATAACCATATCATAACAAATTTTTGGATTACTTTTCTTATTTATTATCATAACAATTTTGCATTACTTTTCTTATCCATGCTATAAGAAGGAATACCTTATTTATTTTATAATCATATTCAATATCTATTACTTATTATTACTTATTATTGTATCTCGAATGAGAGAATCGTTGTGGAGTGATGACTCGTCTTCCAGAGCTAGTATAGCGGCCTGGTGGACGCTGTAATTCGTTATTAGCGGTGCAGAAGGGTGCTGCTCCTGTACCAGCATAGAATCCTAGGTCATCATAATCTTTTCTACTTTGCCTATCGTTACCGCGAGTGCTTATGTTACTATCATGGTTCGGGTTGGACGGCGGCGGGGACGCTGGCCGTGAAATCATTATGTGCTGTCTATTTCGCCTGAACCGCCGGCCGTCCGGTGTCTGCACCCAGTAGGAGCGCGGCTGGCGCGGGCCGGGCGGCTCGGCCACGCGCGCCCGCACCCAGCGCCCGGCGCCTGCGCCGCCCCCTACTCCACGGCACGGCTCTCGAATGCGCACGTGCTCACCCCCTTCGAGCGGCCTCAGTGGTCGCGTGCTGCGATCATAGTATTGTTTTGTACTTTGTAACTTTGCTGCGCGGGATTGATTTATGTTAGTTCTATTTGGTATTTTAGGTGTTAACAAATTGTTGCATGTTGGTAATCGCGTGTTTAAGCGTCTTCCCATTAACAATTGAGCGGGTGAGTATTCCTCTCCGGTAACTGGTGCGTTTCTAAAGTTCAATAGAGCCAAGTAAACATCTGTGTTGTCTCTCTGTGATTTATAAATTATGTTTTTGATCGTTTGCACGTTTCTCTCCGCGAGGCCATTGGAACGAGGATAGTACGGCGAGCTCGTTACGTGTGTAAACTCCCACTCATTTCTAAATTTTTTAAATTCTTCGGATACAAATTGCAACCCATTATCGGTAATCAGTTTTTTTGGTATTCCGTGTCTGGCAAACAGTGCTTTCAGTTGACTCACTGTCGTTTTACTCGTTAGATCTGACAGTGAGGCCACTTCTACGTACTTTGAGTAGTAGTCCACCACTAGTAAATACTGTTTATTTTTAACTTGAAATATGTCTGCAGCCAGCGCCTGCCACGGCCCGCCGGGCAGCTCATGCGGCGTGAGCGGCTCGCGCGGCTGCTCGCTGCGGCGCTCGGCGCACGCATTGCACGCTCGCACGGCTCGCTCGATCTCTCCGCCCATCCCTGGCCACCACATCACTTCTCTCGCCCGCCTCTTACATTTATCGATCCCGAGGTGTCCCTCGTGGGCTCTGTGTACCATCTCGCCGCGCAGACTAAAGGGAATCAGAACTTTATCATTTCGAAATACTATACCATCAATTACATGAATCTCGTCCCTGATCTCCCAGAACGGCTTCGCTTGGCTGTTAACTAGACTTTTCGTATGCGGCCATCCCTTCATATAGTATTCTATTACCGTACATAGGCCTCGATCCTTCTGAGTCGCCTGTCTCACCAACTCCAATTTTTCATCACTAAAATTAACATTTTGTATTAGCGTATCTACATGTGAACATATCATTTCTTGCACCTTCTCATCGACCGAATTCGCTCGAACAGTGGTCGCTCGGGACAGCGTGTCGGCAACGTACATTAGCTTTCCCGGTACATAACAAATAGTCAGTGAGTATTTTTGTAGGCGAAGGAGCATTCTTTGTAGTCGAATCGGAGTTTCATTTAATGGTTTTTTAAAAATGGCCTCCAGGGGCTTATGGTCGCTCTCGACTGTTACTTGCTCGTGACCGTAAATGAATTGATGAAAGCGCTGACATCCAAATAGTATTGCAAGTAATTCCTTTTCAATCTGCGCCCACCTCGTCTCGGCGGGCGTGAGCGTGCGCGCGGCGAACGCGATGGGCCGGCCTCCCTGCAGTAGGCACGCGCCCAGCCCGCGCGAGCTCGCATCCACGGACACCGTCACCGGCTCGTTCGGATTGTAATATCGTAGGGTTGGCGCTTTCGATATATGATATTTTATTCTGTTAAATACTGCCTCGTGCGACTCAGACCACTCGAAGAGCTTATCCTTTCTCATTAAATCTCGGAGAGGTTCCACAAGATCTGCATAGTTATTTATAAAGCGTGACAGGTAGTTTGCCATACCCATAAATCTCTCCAACTCCTTTTTTGTTTTTGGTGCTGAAATATCCACAATAGACTGAACTCGTTCCGGATCTGGCCGCATCCCATTGCTATCAAATATATGGCCTAGGAATTTTACTTCTTTCACTGCTATACGACATTTTTCTTTGTTGAATCTAACTCCATTTTTAGCTGCTCTTTCGAGCACCACCTGTAACCTGGAGTCATGTTCAGCTCTTGTGCTACCATAGATAATGAAATCGTCGATATAAATCTCTACCCCCTCCATTGAAAACAATTTGTACATGATATTATGAAAAACTTCACTCGCACTCGATATCCCAAACGGTAGCCTCAAAAATCTGTAACGACCGAATGGCGTGGCGAATGTGCAGACCCTTGAACTCTGCTCATCGAGTTCAACCATATAAAACCCTTTGCTGGCGTCGAGCACACTGAAATATTTAGCTCCTGAAAGATTAGCTGTTAATTCCTCCAGTGTAGGAAGTTGAAAGTGACTACGTTTTATAGCTCGGTTCAGATGCTGAGGATCTAAACAAATCCGAAGTTTGCCATCCGCTTTCTCGACCAATACAATGTTTGACACCCAGTCAGTAGGTTCGTTCACTACGGTTATTATGTTATTTTTTTGAAGACGACTTAATTCCTCTTTCAACTTCGGCCTCAATTTGATAGGAATTTTTCGCGAGCCTCTAACTACAGGAGGAACCGACTCATCCAATACTAATTTATGAACGCCCGGCAACCGTCCAATCCCTTCGAATACTTCTCTGTATTTAGTAAACCAATTTTGATTTTCAATGCTACTAATTTCATTTAATCTCTTTATTAAGTTTAATTGAACACAAGCCTCTCTTGATAGTAAATTACCACAATTGACATTTAGTACATATATTTTCTGTGAAATAACTATATTTTTGTAACATAATTGCGCTGTGAAACATCCAGATGTCGGCAATGGGTTTTTACTTACCTCTCTGAGCACTACTTCCGTAGATTGAAGCATGCGATCGGTGAAGCCGGCCTTCCTATAACTCGCAATTGACATAATACACGCGTCCGCACCGCTATCTAATTTAAACCGTATAGGAACATTGTTTACCTTAATTACTTCATACCAACATTTACTGTCTATACTGTTGATTTCGATCCCATTGATAATTAAGTCCTCCACGTCACTAACGTCATCTGAATATTGATATAACTCGCGCACAAAGCGATTAGATCGACAGCACTTTGCGTAATGACCGCTCTTGTTGCACTTAAAACACTGCACATTATAGGCGGGACACCGGTTTGCCTCATGCTCATAATCACAATTAAAACAACGTCGTCGTCGCTGAGTTTGGTCGAGCGGTCGCGGCGCACGCTGCGGCTGCTCGGTGCCAGCAGCGGCGCGGCGCGGCCCCCCCGCGGCCCAGGCGCGCGGCGGCGGCAGCGGCGGGTGGCGGCGGGCGCGCGCTCGCAGCGGCTCGATGTCGGCGGCGGCTCCCTGGCTCGAGTGCGCGGGCGCCGCGGCCGAATCCGCGGTCGGTATCGCCCCGCCAACACTCGCGGCTTGCTTGTTGGCTGATTCTGCGGCTCGACACCATGCGGTCGCTTCTTCCAACTTTAGCCCCGGATTGCGTAACAATCTCTCTCTTAACTGCGCATCAGTTAATCCTCGAATCATTTGTGTCAGAATCAAACTTTCCTTTAGATGTCCAAATTCACACGACTTACTTTTTATTTTCAAAGTAGCCAGGTACTTTTCAAATATTTGATCTTTTTGTTGATAGCATTCAAAAAACACATGCCTTTCATAGTTTATATTCTTTTGTGGGTCACACCTCTTCTCGAACTTCTTAAAAAGTACATCATAATTGTTCTCTTCGGACGCCGTGAAATCTAGCTCCTCATATATTTCTCGGCCGCACTTCCCGATGACGTGTAAGAATAGCGCCCATTTCTCGCGACTCGACGCTTTGTCTCGCCCTGATGCAATCATGTACCACTCAAATGATTTTTTCCAATCGCGCCAATTGTTCGCCATGTTGCCTGTGTCCAACATGGGCGGCGGCTGTTGAATACTTGTAAATTTTGTACCCGATTCATTTTTATCACTTTTATCACTTCTGGAACTCTGTGTTGACATTTTATTTTTTGTAAACCCCGTATCACTTATCAATTACACTAGTTTTTTCACACCTGACACCATGTTATGTTTAAATGAAACAACTCGTATAGCGGTTCATGCATCACTGATATATTATTTAATTATTTTTTAATACCCGACATCATTTTTATTAATCATATGTAACTACCTACATTACAACACCCTATGTCCTTCTCTGTACCCCTGACAACGTGTATGCAAAATTTAATCCAAATCCGTTAAGCCGTTTTTGCGTGATTGAGTAAACGATAAGAGCTCGAAAGCGCATTTTCATCCGACTTGCTTGAAACTTATCGTCACCGCTCAGCTCCTATGTGTCTTAGGGTTATGTTATATAGCCTATAACCTGCCCAGGAGTATGAACTACAATGGTACCAAGTTTGGTTAAAATCCCTTCAGTAGTTTTTGACCCATGCGTGCACATACAGACAGACAGACAGACAGACAGACAAAAAATTTACTGATTGCATTTTTGGCATTAGTATCGATCACCATTCATCCTCCAATATTAATTTTGAATATATATTCAATGTACAGAATTGACCTCTCTACAGTTTTATTATAAGTATAGATATAGATAGAGGTTAAGTTTGTAAAATTGTAAGTTTCTAAGTTTGGATCAAGTTTAGTTACTCAACTAGCTAATAACTATACGTTTGGATGGAGGGGGTAATCTCTCTCAGTCTCAATACTGAACCGAGTCCAAAAATTGTTCAACGGAAAGGAGGCTGCAGTATTTCTGAATAACATAGGATACTTTAGACTTTATAGAGTCTCTGGGGAGGTCTGAAAACTCACATGAATGAAACCGCGCGTGAACAGCTGTAACTAGTATCGAATGAAACAGTCTCTTCTCTGTCGCTCCTCAAGCATTGTTCTACTTTGCTTTGCGTCGTAATGGAAACAAAAAATCACAGATAATTATATATTTTTTCGTCATTCATGCTTGGTTTTCCAAGACACAAGCTTATAGCTTAGTGTGAGATCAAATAGATCTGTGTGTTGTGAAGTGGATTATTATTATTATTCATGAAGATAAAAATAATATCGTTAATTTCTCTTATCATAAAACTAATGTATTAGATGTAACTACATTTTGGCAATTATTTTTATATAAATCCGGGAAGTCAGTGATAAACATCAGTGGCATTGTGAGCACCAAGCACCAATATTTGATCCGAGTATATTATGTAACTAGTTGTGACCCGTGGTTTCACCCGTGTTAATTTCAGAGTTCCCACAGGAATTCCGGGGTAAAAAGTACTTTCTAGAGAATCATTCATTGTTAAAATGGTCTACACACATGTAAGAAAAATTTCCTGCTGCTTGACTTCTTAGCTGGTCAGTCTCACTCCTGCGAATCAGCTCCTCCAAATAATGAAAAACTTCCGATCCCCAGTACATTGATGGTCACACTGCGTCAATTCTTGACAGTTTGAATTAATCCTACTAATATTATAAACGCGAAAGTTTGTAAGAATGAAGTTTGTATGAATGGATGGATAGACGGATGGATGGATGTTTGTTACTCTTTCACACAAAAACTACTGGATGGATTTAAATGAAACTTTACAATAATATAGCTTATACATCAGATTAACATATAGGGTACTTTTTACCCCGGAATTCCTGCGGGAACTCTGAAATTAACACGGGGAAACCACGGGTCGAAAACCGGTTGAAAATTCGTGCAGCAGTTTTCCTGTTTATCGTGAACAGACAGACAGACCGACCAGGCGGAGGAGTTTGTTTAATAATATATATATATAGTGATGCGTTGTTGTTAATATTACACTTATTGGAATAAAGATTATCGTTATATTTTTGCCTTATCGTGAAACTGTAATGAATTGGTTGTGATTTATTTTTAGGGTGCTGCTTTTCTTTCAATATCAAAATGAAACTAAAAACCACTCCAGTGCCCGTCCGTGAATCACAGAGGTTTTTCTCGAAATCTATACGTGGCCTAAAAATATAATGATGTACTACTTAGGTATACATAAAAAATGAGATTTTTACTTATATTAACTTTTGCCTATTCCTACCAAAATAAATGTGCTTCCTTAAGCACTTCTCTTAAAAATATTAGATTATTCAGTCATCTATTACCAGGACATGGCTGAAGTACATATTAATAAATCTTGATGAAGTGCATTTTAATGAAATAGGTACCTACCTAGTTTGTCAATAAAGTAGATTAAAAGAATCCTTTTCAGGAAGAGCGCTCCTCTTCCCTTTC
The DNA here is from genome assembly GCA_907165275.2 of Zygaena filipendulae. NCBI lineage: Eukaryota > Metazoa > Arthropoda > Insecta > Lepidoptera > Zygaenidae > Zygaena > Zygaena filipendulae. The sequence goes on along the minus strand of OU015677.1, from coordinate 3,706,847 downwards.
TCCTAGGTTTCTAAACTAAATCAAAGCTCTTAATTTTAGATATAAATTATTATCTATTTTTGACTTTTTACTTTTATTTAAGTACACAAAACAGATCGTAGTCATAACAATTTTTATTAAAATTATAGTAATGTTCAGACCACAAACCAGAAATATGCACACCACATTTAAAAATATCGAGCAAATACCTACGTATATACAATTTCAAATTTATTGCGATACATAATGGATCTCAGAAAATTAGAAACAATAGAGGCACAATTAGCAAGTTCGATGGAGGTAGTCGTTGATATTTTTTTAAGTTTACCCTAAGATTACAATTAAAAACGTCCGCATCTGCACCTTTAGCGACGAGCTCATTGTATTGGAGACACATTGCGCTGGATTGTTTACGGCTTAATGCCATAAATCACAGGAAAACCGCAGGTTCGTTCGATATGTTGCCGGAAATATTTGTTTCAGTATGTACAGAACCCAAATTGAGTGAGCCTGACTCGCTCTTGACCAGTTTTTTTAAAATATAAACGGAACAAACAGTTAGTTCAAAACATCAGCCTATATTATAAATTGTAGTTCATACGTGTACGTTGTTTAATTAATTATACCTATTTCATTTTATAACAAACATTGAAAAATTCTCAACATTCAACGCAGTCCGATATTTTATATTAACATTTTACAGGAATAAACAAAACATTTTTTTTCAATGTTAGCAAAAGTAAGCATAATAATATAAAGATGGCAAATATTCTGCTGGCGGGCTGTTGAAATGTAACGGGTGACTCCGGAATCTTTCTATCGCTTTTTCTATTTATTAATAATAGTAGGTAGGTGAATACACGTGTTCTTAATAAATGAATTAATTCGAATTAATGTTTCAGGATCAAGTGAAAAATATTCAGCATAGCCTTCTGGTAACTTGGCCGTGTCTGGTCGCAGGAGAAGCGAGATCCGCCGATTGAACTACGTACCTTTAATCTGCCTGCAGGCAATTTCAACAATGAATGATTCTCGAGTGATGACTGTCATAATTGCAGACAAAACGGTAATTGAACTTTCAAATCAGATGCTGATAGCTGCATGTCTATATACTGCAGCGAAAGGAATAGGTCTGTTTCTTTCTTTCGTCCTCTTCATCCCACACGTGCTGACGTGCATGATGTTCAAGAAATGGAGACAGCAGGAACACAACCGAGTGCTGCTGCACTTTGTTACTGCATTATTGGTTTACGATGGAACCGTTTTCAGTAGATACTCTAGAAGAGATCATACTATTACGTTTATTGTTATTGCAAATTATATTCAAAAATACTTTTATTTAATTTTATTAGAATGGATGATTTTATTTATTCTGTACATGCGTCAGATGCTGGTCCGAGTCATCATTACAGAAAATGTGTATCCCACTTATTTGTATATCTTCGTTTATTTTTTTCCAGCAATAATTATTTCAATTTCTTATTTCATATTTAATTCAAATGTGGTACATGAAATAATTTCATTAATTTTAAATATCCTAATACTGAGCACAAGCTCAGTAATCTACTGCACTATTCTTATGTCCGTCGTCAAGGCTAGGAGGTCTCGTAACGCGCACGTGAAGAAAACTGTGCATATGGTGATCAGATTTGTAGTTTTGTACACTATTGTTTCCGCACACGTTATTTGCATACTTTGTGTTCAACTAGTTATAGTTATAAACGTCTTGTATTATAGTGCACAGCATTCCTGGAAATATGATCCCTCCAAATTTGCACAGGACAGACACACTCTTGGTAACTTAATGATTACATATATGTATTTTAATAGTGTATCTTATATTTCAACCCCAATTTGTATCGTCTACTGTGTCTTTGGTAACAGCGATACAAGAAAATTGTGGTCAGAGTATATGAGACGAAGATATAGGAAAATGATCCCCTTCAGACACTAATGCTATATTAACTACTAGCTGTTCTCCACGGTTCCACCCGCGTTGGTTTCGGATATCCTGCGGGAATTCCGGAATATAAAATACCCCATCTGTTATTTTTATGTATATTGTAAATGCCTTATTATTATAAAGTTTCATTAAAATCTATTTAGTAGTGTTTGCGTGAAAGAGTAACAAACATTCATCCATACAAATTTTCACTTAAAATAATATTAGTAAGGATTTAATAATAACCAAATAAGGGCAAATAAATGCGCTATTTCCTTTAGTAATGTAATTTTTTTTTTATTTGTACCTACTTACGCATTGTTATGCATTATATAGGTACTACCATATCGAGATAGGTAAATGGTCGCTCCGACACCTGCAGCCCAAACGGACGATATAAACCGACACTTTTTAAATGTACCAGGTAATACCGACGTGATGAACGTACTATGAATTCAACAGACACGGACAAACTACTTTTAGTATCAGACCAGTAACAGCAACAACTGTTTTAAAAATACTAATGGATATTAAGACCAATGCCGAAGGTATTGACTCAATATCTATTGATATGATACTAATGACATTACCAAGGACTCTGGACGTGCTGACAGCTATTGTCAACAAAAGCATTGAAACTGGGACATTCCCAATGGACTGGAAGATCGCTCAGGTGACGCCATTACCTAAGAAAGCTAATCCCACGTTGCTATCAGACCTGCGACCTATAAGTATTCTTCCTTGTGCATCAAAGATAGTAGAAAGAGTTGTCTGTGATCAGCTGTCAAAATACCTGGAAGAGAACAAGATTCTGCCTGAATTACAGTCAGGATTCCGTAAGAGTCCCTCAACAGCTACTGCCTTGCTTGGTATAATTGACAGTGTACATCAGGCTAGGGATACGGGAAAAAGCACCATCTTTGTGCTACTACATTTCTCCAGGGCTTTTGACTGCATAAGCATTCCTCTTCTATTATCTAAAATGTCTTTTTACGGATTTGAGCATAGCGCTATCAAATGGTTCGACAGCTATCTTTCTGGTAGGGCTCAAATAATTAACTTGCATAGGATGAGTACGTCGCACTGTTCTTGTCTGAGTCCTGTGCCACGAGGAGTACCTCAAGGTTCCATCTTGGGGCCGTTGCTTTTTATTCTATATAGTGCAGATGTTGTTGGTGGACTGAATAATGAATACCATCTCTACGCTGACGATTTGCAGCTATACGCCTCGAGCACATCAGCTGATATAACGAAAACAGTGAAGTGTATCAACGCAGACCTCGATCACATTGCGGCCTGGTCAGAAAGAAACTGTATAGTTTTGAATCCTAAAAAATCGAAGTATATGGTACTGGGGACCAAAACTCAAATCCGTAACACACTTGAGACCCTAACCACCCACAATATAAGTATCATGGGGCAGCCGATAGACAGAGTCGAAGAGGCAAAAACGTCGGGCTTCTGATTGATAGCGAACTTCGCTTTGAAAATCACATTCTTGAAGTGACTAGGAATTGCTTCTACCGACTCAAAGTGTTGTACAATATGCGTGACTACCTTAGTGAAGATTTACGTATCTACCTTGGTGAGTCACTCATATTGTCCAGACTAAACTATTGTGATGTTGTTTATGGTGGATACAGCGTGTTCAAAACGCATGCGTACGCTTTTGTTTCCGGATCCCCCCACGATCGCGCATTACTCCATATTTGAGTAAAGCAAGCCTATTAAACATGGAAGCGCGTAGGAAGCTTCACCTGGCTACTTTGCTGTTCGGCTTAGTGCTGTCGGAGGAACCAGCCTACCTATTCTCCAAGTTAAAATGGTCATCCAGAGAGTATAAATACAAGGCTATGGCTATCCTTCCGTCTCACAGAACCGCAGCGTTTCGAGGAAGTTTTAAGTTTGCGGCATCGAAGTGCTGGAACGATCTCCCACCTCCTGTCAGACATGCAGCTAGTAGATTCACCTTTCAGCGCAAGCTAAAGGGTATCCTGCTAGAGCAACAGAAATCACTAACCTACCAGCTCTGTTATCCTCTCTCGATATCTATTGTATAAAACTACTTATTATATCTTATGTGTTTATATTTTCTTTACCACTTAAATAAATTAAATACTTTCCCATATTATATAACTTTACCATTGCTGTTTCTAATATAAGACTACTGTGTATATACATATATTTAGAACAGTTATTATGTACGTTTATGATGTAAGTAACAAAAAAAAAAAATCAGTGGAATGTGTACATGTAGACTGTGACATATTATGTATAATTATTTAATTTTTTTTATATATAGGTACGACATCGAGAAAATATTTAGCCGGACACGTCCGTCTAAGCCAAATATGTCGCCGGCCACCCTATACACCACAAGCACCCCCTACAAGTGTAGTAGTATGTAGTAGGAAGTTATATACAACGTGTTAATGAATTAACTGAAAAATTCATACAGCCCATTTAAAAAAAAAACAATGATAGGTATGATTAAAATATATTTTATGTCGAAAAAATGTATACTTTAAAGTTATTTAACATTAGTTTGGAGGTGACCTATCTACGAAATTCCAAGCGCTACGTCCGCACCTGCCGGTTCGAGTTTTTTTGCTGCGGGCGGCGTACGCGCCAAATATTGTATTACAAATAATTTAGACATGGGTTAATAAAAATGAAAAAATATAACCTATATTAAAACATAGTGCGATCGATTCGCTAGTTGATTTTGAGCAAACTACTTTCTATAGTTTTCAGTTAATTCATTAACACGTTGTAGGTTCGCTTTTCTGGAGTGTAGTGGATGTGCCAGCTCCTTGGGGAGACTAGCAGTTTAGGATATTGTGTCGCATCACGATCTATTACTATTTATCATCTTTTTCTAACAGCAGTTTCCACAATTGATCCTTATTCTTTACTCTACTTACTGCTATGCTACGCGGGTGAAACCGCGGCGAACAGCTAGTATTACCTTTATAACGAATGTGATTTTGTTTGTTTGTTACGCTTACACACCTTAAGTACACAACCGATCATCATGAAATTTTGCATGCGCCTTGTCAAGGATGCAGAAAAAGACATAGGATAGGTAGGTACCTACTTTTTATCCCGAAATTCGTGCGGGAACTCAAGAATCAATGCGACTGAAACCGCGGGGAACAGTTAGTATCTCATATAACTAACAGGAAATAGTATGCCAAAAATAAATCTTCAAATAATATAGTATTATTATATTCAAAGTAACCAACCAAAGAAGAAAACTGTATCCTTATTAATGATAAAATTAACTGTAAAAAATAAAAACGACTTCAAAACACACAAACATGAACTACACTAAAAAGTTAATAACAACCTACGTCACTGTAACCTACTGATCGGTTTGAAGTCGGTGCCAAGCCAACCAGGTAGATAGACTAAGCCCGCTCCCACTAGTGCAAACAAGAGCAGGCTTGGCACAGATATTATCATGTTGTATAACTATCGTGGCCACATCAAATAATTGGCCATTTCTTGAAGGGTGAATGCAAAATATGGCGATATTAATGATAGTAAAATTGACCATTTGTATTTGGCGCCTTAGTCAGCAGTACAAACCTAACCTAACCCAGAATGATGCTCTAGTAGTACCTGACATATTACGTATATTGTAATGTAAATATTAATATTAATTATATTCCATTTATAACTTAAAAATAGATTGAAAAGATTTTTTTATGCATAATATGTATTATCTATATCTTAAAATTGTTAAAAAAATTTAAAAAAAGTATAATAACTTGTTAAAAATCGTTACTATTATAGTTACTTGATAATAATCAAGTGCTTTTTTTTAAACAAAGCATTTAGGTACTTACTACATACTAATTTACTAAAAAATTGTTTATTTTTCAAATTTTAAATAAAGTAGGTACCTACCAATAGAGCAGACAAAAAGTATCTATGCCTTAGTATAGTATCTACTTAATTACAAAAAAAAAACAAAAACACTTCCTATATGATACATATGAACAGAAATAAATAGGTAAGTACATAATATAATATTAATTCTAGGTTTTCAAGACTACAGTTATGCCAATAATAGTCACCATTATGCTACTGCTCCACCCGCGTTAACGTTAACGTTGATGTTAATGTCTAACGTGGTAATATTAGTAAGTTAACCCGTTAAAATATTGGCCACATCTACGTAATGCCTAAATTAGCGCACTAATTTACGCGTTAACACGCAGGTGGAGCAGTAGCATTACACAGAGAACTCTAAATGTAACAGAGTAGGAACACATAATTAGTCCAATTCAGATAATTCAAAGAACAGTTAACTGTAAAGTGTACAAAAGATCTTAAATATAGAAGTTTAAATAAACCTTCAACGTCTCTTTGTTCGATATTTAGAAAGAGAGAGAGAGAGAGACTCTGGTAAACAAATCATTAAAATTGAAGCTTTATCAAAATATGTTTTTAACTAACAATTTAATGAAGCTATGTAGGTAGCTCGTTAGGCTAATTTTTTTATCTGATATAATTATGAATGGACTATGTGCGTCTAAAATGTAAATAATTTTAGCAAATATAACAAAACGAAAATTACTATTACACGTCAACATATTCATATATATATTCAATATTCATACCTAATTATGTCACTTTATTACAAAAATAATCCGCAAAACCCAATCTTGTCATTGTGTTTTTAAAAAAAATGTACTTTATAGTACACTAGCTGTACCCTACGGTTTCACCCGCGGTAATTTCGGAGTTCCCGCGGGAATCCCGGGATAAAAATTACCCTATATCCTTCTCTGTACCCCTGACAACGAGCATGCCAAATTTCATCCAAATCCGTTCAGCTGTTTTTGCGTGATCGAGTAACAAACATCCAAACATCCACACTTTCACATTTATAATATTAGTAGGATGACACGACACTACGGTCATTTGTCTTACTATTTTCTTCTGCTTTCTTTCTTTCTTTTATTTTTATGGATACAATGCATATGATACATTTAGCCAGTTTTAAGTAAACTCCACCTGTCTTCTGACTGTAAGTATCACTTTAATAGGGATGTTGACTACTATTGAAAATCAAAATTCTAATTAGTCCGTCTGTAAGTATCACTTTAATTGTTTAAATTTTCACAGTTTTGTCAATGAAAGAAGCCAAACAGTAGCGAATAAATTTTAGATAAGTGAGTACAGCGAATGCGTAGACAAATCCCTATATTGAAAACCAGAAATAAACGCGGGTGAAACCGCAGGGAACAGCTAGTTATTTATATTTAAGACGCAAATAGTACGGTCATACTTACATTAGATTACATATTATAGAACGAAGACCTCCACCCGTCTGTCTGCAGTCTGTTCGCGATAAGCTCAAAAACTACTGTATGGACTTTCATACGGTTTTCACCAATAGATGGAGTGATTCAAGAGAACGGTTTGTACTGGATACTGTATAGTTTATCCTGGAATTCCCGCGGGAACACCGAAATTACCACGGGTGAAACCGCGCGAGGCAGCTAATATTTAATAAATAATCGTGTCTGGTCGAACTATAGTTTCAGAAAATTCCTCTAAATCTTCGTGTTAAATACTCCGACCACAATTTTCTTGTATCGCTGTTGCCAAATACGCAGTAGGCGATACAAAGTGGCGTGGAAATGTACGCTATAATGTCTATAGAGCATTGAATCGTAAAGAAAAAACACACTTCACTAATTGTTAGTGATTCTAAATAATAACTAATCAGTAAAGAAGATATCAAAGTATTTACTGCCGCGCAAATAACGTGTGCGGAAACAATAGTGTATAAAACTAGAAATCTGATCACCATATGCACGATTTTCTTCACGTGTGCGTTACGAGATTTCCTAGCCTTGACAACGGACATGAGAATGGTGCAGTAGATCACTGAGCATATGCTAAGTGTTAAAATATTTAAAATTAATAAAAATAAATTAAAGGTATTATTAAGTGTCTGAACATATTGTTTTAGGATCAAAATTGGAATTATAATAATTACTGGTAAAATATAAACAAAGACACACAGGTAGATAGAATACACAGTTTCTGTAATGATGACTTTGACGAGCATTCTACGCATGTACAGAATAAATAAGAGCATCCATTCCAGTGAGAGATTATGTAAGTAATGACGAACATTTACCATAAACAACGATAGGCTCGTTTCACCATGATGCAGATAATACGATTTAAACACTACATCCATTCCATCGCTAAGCAACAATGCCGTCACGAAGTGCAGCAGCACCCGGTTGTGTTCCTGCTGTCTCCATTTCTTGAACATTATGCACGTCAGCACGTGTGGGATGAAGAGAATTAAACATAATATCACACCAATTTCTTCTATCATCGTAGTTATATCGACAATTTCAATAATTCTTACTTTTGGTAATTCTTTACCTGCATTCCCAGTTTCGTTCCATGTTTTTTGAGAATAATTCATTGTTAAAATCGTCTGCACAGATTGTTGCTGCTTTACTTTTTTGCTGGTTGGTCTAACCTTTCCAGTGCAGCGGCAGCGGCTCGACTTCTCCAAGTAACGGAAACCTCCCGGTCACCAGCCAGAAGAACTAGATGAATAAATATATCGTAGACCGGGTCAATATATTTTATAATACGAGTAGTTTAAAACAATACATTAGTACCAAGTTACCAACTATATTATTTGTTGTTCACAACAATGCCACTGGTGTTTTCACTGGCTATTCGAATTTATAAGGAAAAAGTATTAAAAATATAACAGTCAATTTATTAGAGTTTTACGTTAAGTGAACATAATAATATTGTATTTCGCCAATTAACAAGCTATATGCCGCGGTTTCCGCCTTAATTTCGGAGTTCCAGTGAGAATTTCGGAATATCCTTTTGTATACCCCTAACAACGTTGGCAGCTTGACTTTAGCCAACACTTTCAACAATTCTAATTTTATCTTTATGGTATCAAATATACTTTTTCCTATTCTATTCTATTCAATTGTGACGAATTATATAGGTACCGAACCTTCCTTTCGATTGGTGAACACCGCATAAAAATCTGCTCAGCAGTTTTTGAGTTTATCGCGAACAGACTGACAGAGGCGGCAGAAGATTTTGTTTTATAATATTATGTAGTGACTAGTGATATTAACAAAAACCTATGACTTTTCAATATTAATTGCTATATGTTCCCTTGGTTTCATTCGCGCGATTTTCGGGATCTCATCATAATTTGATAATAAAACAATACATAAAATAAATTGGCATCATCTGTGTGAAAAATTTTGTTTCGCCTTGATTGACACCCTTCATAGTGATAAATCTCGTGCATTTAGTTTTATTTATATATATTAAAGCCTTTAAGTAATTGAGACGATTGGTGAAGCTTCACTTCATCAAGCACCTACTACAACCTACTACATAATATTTGGCTTGTCACCGACTTCCGACAGATCAGTGTTAGCACAAACCAATAATAATATTACGTGTATTTTCATCATTGCGACTAAATAGGTATTTTTTTATTTATACCTTTTCAGTTTTGTGTTTTTGGAAGTCGGTTTTAATTTTTTTTTGTTAAAATTTTATTTATTTCTCGCTTTTAAGTGAGTCGGCTTGTAATTTATCTCAGACAATAGCCTAATGTCAAATGCTCATCACCTTTTACAAAATATAGCTTTTCCCGATGCAGAGACGTTAGTTGATGTTTACAATAATATCTCTTAAGCGTCACAATAACACATAGAGTACTTTTTATTCCGAAATTCCCCAGGGATCTCCGAAATTAACGCGGGGTAACAGCTAGTCTCCTTATAATAAGTGTTAGTACAAATGTAAAAGTATGAATTCTTACTCTACTGACAGCAGTTTTACCGAATTTGACTCATCAGTCACCACATACAATATTCGCTCGTGTTCTTCCTTGGGATAAAATTACATATATTACTCGTATCCTTTAGGAGTTCCCGGCAGAATTTCGGGATCAAAAGTACCCTATGTCCTTCTCTGCACCCTTCACTACGTAGGTGCCTTTACTTTTTCCTACAATTCCAACAAACAGGAAACCTTGACAAATTATTTATTATTTATCTAAACCTTCCTTATGATTCATCCAACCTTGTGAAAACCGGTTGAAAATCCGTGCAGCAGTTTTTCAGTTTATCGTGAACAGACAGACAGACCGACCCGGCGGAGGACTTTGTTTAATAATATATAGTGATGCATTGTTGTTAATATTACACTTATTGGAATAAAGATTATCGTTATATTTTTGCCTTATCGTGAAACTGTAATGAATTGGTTGTGATTTATTTTTAGGGTGCTGTTATTCTTTCAATCTCAAAATGAAATTAATAACCACTCCAGTGTCCGTCTATGAATCACAGAGGTTTTTCTCGAAATCTACACGTAGCCTAAAGATATAATGATGTACTACTTAGGTATACATAAGAAATGTGATTTTTACTTATATTAACTTTTGCCTATTCCTACCAAAATAAATGCGCTTGCTTAATTACTTCTCCTAATAACGTTTGATTATTCAGTCATGTACTACCAGGACATGGCTGAAGTACATCTTAATAAATCTTGATGAAGTTCATTTTAATGAAAAAGTTTATCAATAAAATAGATTAAAAGATTTCCTTTGGAGGAGGAGGACTCCTCCCTTTCTTCTAGGTTTCTCAACAAAATCAAAGCTTTTAATTTTAAATATAAATTATTATGATTTAAATATTAATTTTTATTTAAGTACACAAAAAAGATCGTAGTCATTACAATTTTTACTTAAATTATAGTGTATGTTCAGACCACAAACCAGAAATATGCACACCTAGAAAGTTAAAAATATCGAGCAAAGTAGATAATTATTATACATTTTTAAATTTATTTCGATACATTATGATCTCATAAAAATAGAAAAAATAGAGGCACAATTAGCAAGTTCGACGGAGGTCATTGATATTTTTTAAGTTGACCCTAAAAACGTCCGCATCTGCACCTTTAGCGACGAGCTCATTGTATTGGACACATATTGCGCTGGATTGTTTACGGCTTAATGCCATAAATCATAGGAAAACCGCAGGTTGTTCGATATTTTGCCGGAAATATTTGTTTTAGTATGTACAGAACCCAAATTGCGTGAGCCTGACTTGCTCTTGATCAGTTTTTTTAATATAAACGGAATGAATCGCCAGTTAAAACATCAGCCTATTATTGTAGTTCATACGTGTATGTTGTTTAATTAATTATACATATTTCATTTTATAACAAACACTGGAAAGTTCTCAACATTCAGCGCAGTCCGATCTGATATATTGATATTTAACAGGAATAAACGAAGCATTTTTTAATGTTAGCAAAAGTAAGCATAATAATATAAAGATGGCAAATATTCTGCTGGCGGGCTGTTGAAATGTAACGGGTGACTCCGGAATCTTTCTATCGCTTTTTCTATTTATTTATTACTAGCTGTTCCCGGCGGTTTCACTCGCGTTAGTCGCGAAGTTCCCGCGGGAATTCCGGGACAAAAAGTATCCTATGTCCTTCTCTGTACCCCTGACAGTGTGTATGAAAACTTCATGATGATCGGTTAAGCCGTTACGGCGTGAAAGTGTAACAGACAGACAAAAAGATGGACAGACAGAGTTACTTTCGCATTTATAATATTAGTAGGGATAATAGGTAGGTGAATACACGTGTTCTTAATAAATGAATTAATTCGAATTAATGTTTCAGGGTCAAGTGAAAAACATTCACCGTAGCCTGCTGGTAACTTGGCCGTGTCTGGTGGCAGGAGAAGCGAGATCCGCCGATTAAACTACGTACATTTAATCTGTCTGCACGCAATTTCAACAATGAATGATTCACGAGTAATGACTGTTATAACTGCAGACAAAACGGTAATTGAAGTTTCAAATCAGATGCTGATTGCTATATATGTAAATATAGCAGCGGCAGGAATAGGTCTTTTTCTTTCTTTCGTCCTCTTCATCCCACACGTGCTGACGTGCATGATGTTCAAGAAATGGAGACACCAGGAACACAACCGGGTGCTGCTGCACTTTGTTACAGCATTATTGGTTTACGATGGAACCGTTTTCATTAGACAGTTTAGAAGCGATCATACTATTACGTTTATTGTTATTGTAAATTATATTCAAAAATACTTTTATTTAATATTATTAGAATGGATGATTTTATTTATTCTGCACATGCGGCAGATGCTGGTGCGAGTCATCATTACAGAAAACGTGTATCCCACTTATTTGTATATCTTAGTTTATTTTTTTCCAGCAATAGTTATTTCAACTTCTTATTTCATATTAAATTCAAATGTGGTACATGAAATGATTTCATTAATTTTGAGTATCATAATACTGAGCGTATGCTCAGTAATCTACTGCACCATTCTCATGTCCGTCGTCAAGGCTAGGAGGTCTCGTAACGCGCACGTAAAGAAAACTGTGCATATGGTGATCAGATTTGTAGTTTTGTACACTATTGTTTCCGCACACGTTATTTGCATACTTTGTGTTCAAGTAGTTATAGCTATAAACGTCTTGTATTATATTGCACAGCATTCCTGGAAATATGATCCCTCCAAATTTACACAGGACGGACACACTTATGGTAACTTATTGATTACATATATGTATTTTAATAGTGTATCTTATATTTCAACCCCAAGTTGTATCGTCTACTGTGTCTTTGGTAACAGCGATACAAGAAAATTGTGGTCAGAGTATACGAGACGAAGACATAGGGAAATGATCCCCTTCAGACACTAATATTATACATATAAACTACTAGCTGTTCCCTGCGGTTTCACCCTCGTTGATTTCGGAGATCCTGCGGGAATTCCGGAATATAAAATACTCCATCTGTCATTCTTATGTATACCTATTGTAAATGCCTTATTATTGTAAACTTTCATTAAAATCCATTTAGTAGTGTTTGCGCGAAAGAGTAACAAACCTATATCCATAGAAATTTTCACTTAAAATAATATTAGTAAGGATTTAATAATAAACAAATAAGGGCAAATAATTGCGCTATTTCCTTTAGTAATGTAATTTTTTTTTGTTTGTACCTACCAACATATTGTTATACGTTAGGTACATCTGATGGGGTTGTTGTAAATTCGTCACATAGTAAATTCGTCACATTTTATAAACTCCATACATTCAAAGTAAACTCGTCACATTCATTAAAAATATGTTTTAATTCACCACAGGTAGGTAAAAGTTATTGTAAATTTGACACAAGTCCTTATTTTACATAATTTTTGCTTAAAGTAGAGCAAGCATAGTTATTAGTTTTTGAGAAACACTTCCAATACAATATACAATACAATACAATATACTTTATTGCACCAAAGGATTTTCACAATATTAAATATAGTAAAAATTAATTTCAGGCAAATAGGCGGCCTTATTGCCAGGAGCAATTTTTTCAAGGCAACCTTGACGAGATAGTACAGAATATTCATTAGAACAGTGGGTGGGTGCAGGCTGATACCTTGTGAAATTATAATATTATTAAATATACATACTCATAGACATTATGAAATACTAAATATCTTTAAAAATACTGATAAAAATAACGATACTAGGTACATAACAATTGATATATAGTTTAGACATAAAAACGTATACAAGTATTAATTTAAACCAGAATATAATATTACAGATAGGCATATAAAATCAGGAGACACGCTAGTGTCTCGCGACGCACACGTTCAACGACACTCATGTGTGCGTAAACGTGTAGTCGTGAGACTACTACTAGCTGTTATATTATACAAGAATAACAGGGAGTGTTTTCACTGGTAACCACATCTCTCATTGAAATAACGCTTTATGTAACGTTTAAAAGTATACAGTGATTCGGCTTGTCTGATGTAACCAGGCAAGGAATTCCAGAAGCGCACTCCCTCCTCTGCAAAAGACTTGTCGTAAAAACGTGTTTCATGTTTAGGGAAACAGAGAAGATTGCAACTACCCGACCTAGCCTCACGACCGATATAAACCTACAGAAACTATCTTTGAGATAAGCTGGTGACCTGGGATCGTATAGCACTTTAAATATGGTTCAAAGAATGTGTGTAGTACGTCTAAGGCGAATAGGCAACCACTTGAGCTTAGCTCGGAACTCTGAGACATGGTCAAACTTACGCAAACCATAGATGAAACGCACGCACACATTCTGCAGCCGCTCCAGCTTGTCACATTGCTCCTCCGTCAAGTTAGTACAGCGCACATCAGCGTAATCAAGGATAGGAAGGAGTTAGGATTGTGCTAAGGAGATTTTAGTGGAGATGGGGAGGAAATTTTGAAGACGACGCAGGGAACTCAGAGAAGCAAATAGCTTTCTGCTAAGTTCACCCATCTGTCGGGACCATGACAAGGTACGATCGTAAAAGAGGCCAAGGTTTTTGACGTGAGGGCAATAGGGAATGGGAGTGCCTTTAAAATTCACAGTGGGCAGAGGGTAAATTTGATCAATTCTGGAAATTTGTCCAGGTCCTCCATTACAATGCATTGGGATTTGTTAGGATTTACATTTTAACCATGAGAAGCAGACCAAGATTCAATTCTTCCCAAATCCGAGTTCATCGCACACACCGCATGATTGAAGTTGTTGACAGTTTCCTGAGCATACAACTGAAGGTCATCAGCATAAAGGTGAAACTTGGTTGATAGAGAGTGAGTTATGGAATTTATAAAAATTAAGAATAGAAGAGGAGATAAGACGCCACCTTGAGGGACACCAGCAGTTATGTCAGACCAACTAGAGTATATATCATCAATACGGGTACGTTGCTGGCGCCCGCTCAGATAGCTACGGAACCAAGGAATAGCAGTAGGCGATATATTAAGAGATTCCAGTTGAGCTAAGAGAACATCGAAATCAACCGTGTTGAACGCATTACTGAAGTCCAATAAGGTGAGTAAAGTGACTTTCTTTTGTTCCATGCCTAAGCAAATGTCATCGGTGACTTTTAAAAAAGCAGTAGTAGTGCTGTGTCCGGGCCGGAAGCCTGACTGAAACGCGTTCAACAAGTTGTTGCGAGAAATAAAGACGGACAACTGACTATGAACCGCTCGTTCAAGAATCTTGGAGAGAAACGGGAGAATTGAGATAGGACGATAATGGGAAAGGGAGGAAGGGTTACTATTTTTGGGGAATGGAATCACAATGGCTCGCTTCCAAGTCTCAGGAAAACTAGAGGAAGTTAGAGAGAAGTTCAGAATATGTGAAACTACAGGAATAATAATGTCTAAAATAGGAATTATCATTTTACGGCTAATATCGTCACTAGCCACAGCGTTAGAAGAAATAGACAATATGTACCTCCTCACGTCATTTTCGGAGATAGGAAGGAAGGAGAAAGAGTTGTATGAAGCAAGGAAGTAACTCTGGAGTCGAGAAATAGTTTCACGTTTAGTGTCACTGTCGAACTGGAGATTGCTAGACAAAAAATGCTTGTTTAGAGTGTCGGCATCCAGGTTCACTACATCCCCAGCTTCTTTATGTGATTTTCCAACACCAAGTGTCCGGAGAAACCTCCAAACGGATGGCGGATCACAGTCCTCAACGGAAGAGTGGATATAGCGCCGTTTTGCGTCCCTACACAAGGTGTTACAGTAGTTTCTTGTTTCAAGGTACTTATTTTTGTTAAGTTCGGTATTCTTTCTCTTATACTTTGCTTTTGCAGTAGCCTTTTTTGTCAGGATATTTCGGAGATCAGGAGTTAACCATTGAGCAGGGAGATATTTTACTCGCACTGCACGGACCGGAGCATGTTCCTCGTACAAGTTTACTAAAAGAGAATTGAAAGCAGTGATCTTGTCGTCAATTGTGGCTGCGTTGTATACCCGTGCCCACTCCATGTTCTCGGCCCCTTTCATAAGCCTGTCGAGATCCATGTCCTTAAAATTACGCAGCAAAAGCACCTTTGACTTAGGCTTAGGTGGACGAAGCTTGTAAGAAATATATAATAAGGTCATGATAGGAAAATGCGTCAGCGTCCATCTGACCATGGTATGCTACGTGGTCAGGCGAGGAAACTATGCAGAGGTCAAGAAGTGACGGCTGACACCCAGGAAAGAAATGAGTAGCTTTAGATGGAAGAATGTGGAGATTAGAACTATTAATCAACGAACACAACTGACGGGAGCGAAAATCGTTCTTTAACAAACATGTATTAATATCTCCGAGTAGAATGAAATGAGAGTATATAGGAATATATTTTTCAAGGAGACAATCTAGTAATGGAAAATAATTTACATTAAGATTAGGGGAGTAGAACACTCCAAGCAAAACCTTTACATGGGAGAGCGTGACTTCTACAAGCAGATGTTCAGCCGAACCGGAGTACTGAGCTGGTGATTTATTTACTATTTGAAAGGGAATATGACTTCGAAGGTATATCGCGACCCCACTTTCCCACTTCCTTGTGTTAAGTGAAGTGTATAAAACATAATATATATAGGTACTACTATATCGAGATAGGTAAATGGTCGCTCGGACACCTGCAGCCCAATATGCTATACTTTTGGGCACATTTTGGGTAAAACGGCGGACATACCTTTTTTAATAGCTAATCATAGTTTTTTTAAGGCCCGACATAATATTATGTTCTAAAGGTCGGACAATAGCGATCAATATTAACTAATCACTATCAATAAAATTGTGGTTACATGATATTGTGTATGTATGTGTTCACTTGCTACTCTTACTTCTTCTTGATTTTAACCGACTTCAACTTATTTTCAGCATTCCGGATAAATTATCGTGATTTTTGGTTTGCTGTTTTGTTAAATGTTTCTGAATGCTTTAAATAGTTAAATAAAAAAACTATAATAAAAAAACAATGATCTGCTAATTATTTAATTATTTTTATATATAGCTACGACATCGAGAAAATATTTAGCCGGACACGTCCGTCTAAGCCAAATATGTCCGGCTAAAGTCGGCCACCCATACACCACAAGCACCCCCTACAAGTGTAGTAGTATGTAGTAGGAAGTTATATACAACGTGTTAATGAATTAACTAGAATTAATTAAAAAACAATGATAGGTATGATTAAAATATATTTTATGTCGAAAAAATTTATACTTTAAAGTTATTTAACATTAATTTGGAGGTGACCTATCTACGAAATTCAAAGCGCTACGCCCGCGCCTGCCGGTTCGAGATTTTTTGCTGCGGGCGGCGTACGCGCCAAATATTGTATTATAAATAATTAAGACATGGGATAATAAAAATGAAAAAATATAACCTATATTGAAACATAGTGCGATCGATTCGCTAGTTGATTCTGAGCAAACTACTTTCTAGTTTTCAGTTAATTCATTAACACGTTGTAGGTTCGCTTTCTGGAGTGTAGTGGATGTGCCAGCGCCTTGGGGAGACTAGCAGTTTAGGATATTGTGTCGCATCACGATCTATTACTATTTATCATCTTTTTCTAACAGCAGTTTTCACAATTAATCCTTATTCTTTACTCTACTTACTGCTATGCTACGCGGGTGAAACCGCGGCGAACAGCTAGTATTACCTATAGTTATAACGAATGTGATTTTATTTGTTTGTTTGTTACGCTTACACACCTTGAGTACACAACCGATCATCATGAAATTTTGCATGCGCCTTGTCAAGGATGCAGAAAAAAACATAGGATAGGGAGTTACCTACTTTTTATCCCGGAATTCGTGCGGTAACTCAAGAATCAACGCGGCTGAGACCGCGGGGAACAGTTAGTATCTCATTTTACTAACAGGAAATAGTACGCCAAAAATAAATCTTCACATAATATAGTATTATTATATTCAAAGTAACCAACCAAAGAAGAAAACTGTATCCTTACTAATAATAAAATTAACTATAAAAAATAAAACCGACTTCAAAACACACAAACATGAACTACACTAAAAAGTTAATAACAACCTACGTAAGTGCTACCTACAGATCGGTTTGAAGTCGGTGCCAAGCCAAACAGGTAGATAGACTAAGCCCGCTCCCACTAGTGCAAACAAGAGCAGGCTTGGCACAGATATTATCATGTTGTACAACTGACGTGGCCACATCAAATAATTGGCTATATCTTGAAGTGTGAATGCAAAATATGGTGATATCTAGGATAGTATAATGGACCATTTGTATTTGGCGCCTTAGTCAGCAGTTCAAACCTAACCTAACCCAGAATGGTGCTCTAGTGGCACCTAACATATTATGTATATAAGTTCATGATGCGGCCGGCCATTCATGAAATGGTGAAATTCCATGAAATGATGTACCTATTGGCCAATTGTTAAATATGGCCACGACATATTATATACGACTATTGACAGCCAAATTAATTCAAACATTTCATATAACCATTGATGTAAAAAAAGAATTACAAACAAAACTTACAATTTTGATTGCATAAGTAAAATTCGTACATGTAAATATGACATCATAAATTTGCTATTCATACAACCCTCATTTTATTGACTATTTGTTTGCCAAACTATACTAATAAAAAAACCTGCACAGAGGGTTATTTTCTACGAACATTTTTGTACCTCTGACTCCATGTCTCTAAAATGTATTTAATGTATCAATGTAAATAATAATATTCATTATATTCCATTTACCTACAACATAAAAATTAAAGTTAGTTTAAAAACATTTTTATACATTATGTATTACCTATATCTTAAAATTGTTAAAACATTTTAAAAAAAGTACAATAACTTGTTAAACTTTGTTACAATTATAGTTACTTGATAATAATAAAGTGTTTTTTTTTTAAACAAAGCATTTAGATACTTACTATATACCTATTTATTACAAAAATTGTTTATTTTTCAAATTTTAAATGAAGTAGGTACCTACCTATAGAGCAGACAAAAGTATATTATATGCCTTAGTATAGTATCTACTTAATTACAAAAAAAAAACAAAAACACTTCCTATATGATACATATGAATAGAAATAAATAGGTAAGTACATAAAATAATATTAATTCTAGGTTTTCAAGACTACAGTATATGCCAATAATAGTCACCATTACACAGAGAACTCTAAATGTAACAGAGTCGGAACACATAATTAGTTCAATTTAGATAATTCAAAGAACAGTTAACTGTAAAGAGTACAAAAGATCTTAAATATAGAAGTTAATAAACTTTCAACGTCTCTCTGTTCGATATTTAGAAAGAGAGAGAGAGAGAGAGAGACTCTGGTAAACAAATCATTAAAATTGAAGCTTTATCAAAATATGTTTTTAACTAACAATTTAATGAAGCTATGTAGGTAGCTCGTTAGGCTAATTTTTTTATCTGATATAATTATGAATGGACTATGTGCGTCTAAAATGTAAATAATTTTAGCAAATTGTATAACAAAACGAAAATTATTCATACCTAATTATATCACTTTATTACGAAAACAATCCGCAAAACCCAATCTTGTCATTGTGATTAAAAAAAAACAAAGTACTTTATAGTACACTAGCTGTGCCCTACGGTTTCACCCGCGGTAATTTCGGAGTTCCCGCGGGAATTCCGGGATAAAAATTACCCTGTATCCTTCTCTGTACCCCTGACAACGGGCATGCCAAATATCATCCAAATCCGTTCAGCTGTTTTTGCGTGATCGAGTAACAAACATCCAAATATCCACGCTTTCACATTTATAATACATATTAGTAGGATGACACGACACTACGCTCATTTGTCTAACTATTTTCTTCTGCTTTCTTTCTTTCTTTTATTTTTATGGATACAATGCATATGATACATTTAGCCAGTTATAAGTAAACTCCACCTGTCTTCTGTCTGTAAGTATCACTTTAATTGTTTCAATTTTCACAGTTTTGTCAATGAAAGAAGCCAAACAGTAGCGAATAAATTTTAGATAAGTGAGTACAGCGAATGCGTAGACAAATCCCTATATTGAAAACCAGAAATAAACGCGGGTGAAACCGCGGCGAACAGCTAGTTATTTATATTTAAGACGCAAATAGTACGTTCATACTTACATTAGATTACATATTATAAAACGAAGTCCTCCACCGCGTCTGTCTGTCTGTCTGTTCGCGATAAGCTCAAAAACTACTGTATGGACTTTCATACGGTTTTCACCAATAGGTGGAGTGATTCAAGAGAACGGTTTGTACTGGATACTGTATAGTTTATCCTGGAATTCCCGCGGGAACACCGAAATTACCGCGGGTGAAACCGCGCGAGGCAGCTAGTATTTAATAAATAATCGTGTCTGGTCGAACTATACTTTCAGAAAATTCCACTAAATCTTCGTGTTAAATACTCCGACCACAATTTTCTTGTATCGCTGTCGCCAAATACGCAGTAGGCGATACAAAGTGGCGTGGAAATGTGCGCTATAATGTCTATAGAGCATTGAATCTTAAAGAAAAAACAAACTTCACTAATTGTTAGTGATTCTAAATAATAACTAATCAGTAAGGAAGATATCAAAGTATTTACTGCCTCGCAAATAACGTGTGCGGAAACAATAGAGTATAAAACTAGAAATCTGATCACCATATGCACGATTTTCTTCACGTGCGCGTTACGAGATTTCCTAGCCTTGACAACGGACATGAGAATGGTGCAGTAGATCACTGAGCATATGCTAAGTGTTAAAATATTTAAAATTAATAAAAATAAATAAAAGGTATTATTAAGTGTCTGAACATATTGTTTTAGGATCAAACGTGGAATTATAATAATTACTGGTAAAATATAAACAAAGACACACAGGTAGATAGAATACACAGTTTCTGTAATGATGACTTTGACGAGCATTCTACGCATGTACAGAATAAATAAGAGCATCCATTCTAGTGAGAGATTATGTAAGTAATGACGAACATTTAACATAAACAACGATAGGCTCGTTTCACCATGATGCAGATAATACGATTTAAACACTACCTCCATTCCATCGCTAAGCAACAATGCCGTCACGAAGTGCAGCAGCACCCGGTTGTGTTCCTGCTGTCTCCATTTCTTGAACATTATGCACGTCAACACGTGTGGGATGAAGAGAATTAAACATAATATCACACCTATTTCTTCTATCGCCGTAGTTATATCGATAATTTCACTAATTTTACCATATATTTTTGGTAATACTTTATCAGCATCCCGAGTTTCGTTCCATGTTATTTGAGAATAATTCATTGTTAAAATCGTCTGCACAGATTGTTGCTGCTTTACTTTTTTGCTGGTTGGTCTAAACTTTCCAGTGCAGCGGCAGCGGCTCGACTTCTCCAAGTAACGGAAACCTCCCGGTCACCAGCCAGAAGAACTAGATGAATAAATATATCGTAGACCAGGTCAATATATTTTATATTACGAGTAGTTTAAAACAATACATTAGTACCAAGTTACCAACTATATTATTTGTTGTTCACAAATGCCACTGATGTTTTCACTGGCTATTCGAATTTATATGGAAAGGATTAAAAATAATAAAAGCCAATTTATTAGAGTTTTGCGATAAGTGAACATAAAAATATCATAAATTTTATCCAAATAAGCAGCTGTTTACTGCGGTTTCACCCGCATTAATTTCGTAGTTCCTGCGGGAATTCCGGAATAAAAGTACACTTTGTCCTTTTCTGTACCCCTGACAACGTCGCGTCGGCAGCTTGACTTTTTCCGACACTTCCAACAAATATCGTTATATTTCAAACAATTTAAACAAAACCTTGATAAATTATATACCAAAACCTTCCTCTCGAATCACTCTATCTTTTGGTGCAAACTGCATGAAAATCTGTTCAGCAGTTTTTAAGTTTATCGCGAACAGACCGACAGAGGCGGCAGTGGACTTTGTTTTATAGTATGACATATGTAGTGATATTAACAAAAACCTATGACTTTTCAATATTAATTGCTATTTTGAATTCATAACTTGCTGTTCCCTTGGTTTCATTCGAGCGATTTTCGGGATCTGCTCATAATTTGATATAATATCCAAACATAAAATAACATATTATCACCCGAGTGCCAGAATTCGTTTCGTCTTGACACCCTTCATAGTGATAAATCCCGTGCATTTAGTTTTGTTTATATAAAAATATGATTGAGACGACTGGTAAAGCTTCATTCAAATCATTCTTACTAATATTATAATTCTTCATGCCCATTAGTTCCAAATACAATCCCATTTTACCACAAGAATAGACAGCCAGTAGATACGAGGTTTGAAAAAAAACAATAATGTTCGGACTGTAGATATTCAGAGCCCTACTCTTATGCTACTGCTCCACCAGCGTTAACGTTAACGTTAATGTCCAACTACGCGTTAATTAAGGCATTAAAATACGTGTTGCCTACATTTAGTTTGCAACGTGCCGTTAAGCGTTAATTTCTAGTGAAATAACGAATTAACATAAAATGGAGGTCGAAGCTTCAAGCATCTGTTTTTTTGCAATTGAGGTAGAAGCGGCTGTAATTTTTGCATCAATGAGTGTTTTAAATTATTATAAGCATTTATGAAATTTAAGAAAAAAGAAAAAACCACGCAGAACGAGAAGGCGTTAATGTAGCCAACACCGCTTAGTGCGCTAAATAACGCGCTGAAACCCTTTGATGTGTCCAAAAAACCGGCACCCGAGCTATCGCTTAACGTTTAACGTCATTAGTAACGCCGTTAGTAGGTTAACCCGTTAAAATGTTGACCACATCTACGTAATACCTTATTTAGCGCACTAATTTACGCTTTAACACGCAGGTGGAGCAGTAGCATTAATAATACATCACTAAAATGTAAGCTTTATCAATACGTGAATTTTTTATCAAATATGTATTTTAATTAAATCATTCAGTAGGTTGTTATGCTATTTTTTCTAAATTTGTTTTATAATGAACAAACTATGTACCTACCCAGGTACGTCCGAAAATATAAAAATAAATATCATTTTACTAAGAAAATAATGGTAATGGTAGAAGAAATCAATGGTGGGTACCTACTTAGAATAAATGACTGATGATCAATGCTGAGCTAGTCAGAAAAGGTGTACAAAATCAATAGGGTATCAAGGTACTACTTATTAAATCCATTATTTTCCCCGAAGCCTAACTTTGACCATATTTTAACCCATTCGGTGTACTTTAATCAATTGATCAATTCAATAAACATTTGTTTGTCATTTGACTTCTTCTGTTGACAAAACTATCTATGCAAATCGATACATTTAGTTACAGATGAACAGAAGGCAGGCTGTCTTCACGAAAACCAGGTGAATTGGAGAAGTAAGTAGTATGAAAAAAAATTTTTTTTTTGAAACGCCATCAACAAAAAAAGAAGAAGAATAAATGTCATAAATCTTCTTCTTGTCTTAATCTTAAGTAGGTACGAAAACTATTCAAATGCAAATATACTTTAGTGTCCCAAAAGAAACACTAAAAATTAATCAAAATTTTAACACAAAAATTAAACCGATTTCGGGAAGACAAAAATACACGTAATATTATTAATGGTTTGTGCTACCACTGATTGGTTTGAAGTCGGTGCCAAGCCTGTTTGTCTGCCCACTAGGGTTGTTGTGCTCAGGACGAGGTCGCGGCGGAAGTTGACTTAGCCCATCTGCCCACTGCTCGTATTTGGCTTGTCACCGACTTCAAATCTTTTCAAGGCAACCCTTACACAGTTACAGAGAGCTGTAGATAGAACGAATAAAGTATACGTACTTATGCCAAAGCCAGGTTTATATTTATTTTATATCTATTATATTACATTATTTATTTGTAATCCTACAAATGTTATAAATGTGAAAGTGTGGATATTTGGATCTTTGAATGTTTGTTACTCAATCACGCAAAAACGGCTGAACGGATTTGGATGAAATTTGGCATGCACGTTGTCAGTGGTCCAGAAAAGGACATAGGGTACTTGTTATCCTGGAATTCCCGCGGGAAATCCGAAATTGCCGCGGGTGAAACCGCAAAGCACAGCTAGTAGACAGATAAACGATTTTAAAAATTCATTTATAGGAAGCTATAGTGTTCCTGTAGGGTAGTTTTAACCTGCAATGCCCACGGGAGCTTCGAAATTAACGCAAGTGAAGTCATCGGAAGCGACTAGTATCTAATTAAACTTAAAATTATATGCTTAGTGTCTGGGAAAATACCTACTTAGTACTCATAGAAAACTCTGAATCTTCGTCTCAAATACTCTGACCACAATTTCCTTGTATCGCTGTTACCAAAGACGCAGTAGACGATGCAGAGTGCAGTGGAAATGTAAGGTATGGCTTGTAAAATGCATATTATCTTAAAGTATAAGAGATATTCACTGTCAATTAATTCTGCCCATAAATAAAGCCAAATCCATAATATTAGATACACTATGAACCAGATTACGTGAGCGGAAACAATAGCGTATAAAACTAGAAATCTGATCACCATATGCATGATTTTCTTCACGTGAGTGTTACGAGATCTCTTAGTCTTGACGACAGATGTTATTACCATGCAATAGATTACTGAGCTTATACTCAGTATGATTATATTAATAATTAGTTGAATAAATAACATATATTCAAAATCAAGTGTCGACACTTTGATCGGAGCTATAATTGCAGGCAAAATATAAACGAAGACATACAAATAGGTGGAATACACAGTTTCTGTAATGATGACTTGGACGAGCATTCGGCGCATGTACAGCATGAAGAGAAGCATCCATTCTAGTAAAAGATAATTAAAATAAATTCTTGAACCTGTTCTCGTAGAAGTAATAATATCATGATGTCGTAAAAGCAATGAAACCAAGAAGCTCCCATCGTGAAGTAACAGTACTGTCACGAAATGAAGTAGCACTCGGTTGTGTTCCTGCTGTCTCCATTTTTTGAAAATAACACATGTCAACAAGTGCGGGATGAAGAAAATTAAAGATAATACCACTCCTATTTCCCCTGCCACTTCAGTTATTTTCATAGATTCATCAACTTGATGTGTAAAGCCTTCATCTGAAAGCCACAAATTATTTTCAATCCACGAATTATTTTCAATGCGCGAATAATTATCAGTCCACGAATCATTTGCAATCCATGTACCATTCCAAGATTCTAGAGAATCATTCATAGTTAAAATGGTCTACACACATGTAAGAAAAATTTCCTGCGGCTTGACTTCTTAGCTGGTCAGTCTCACTCCTGCGAATCAGCTCCTCAAAATAATGAAAAACTTCCGATCCCCAGTACATTGATGGTCACACTGCGTCAATTCTTGACAGTTTGAATTAATCCTACTAATATTATAAACGCAAAAGTTTGTAAGAATATATGAATGGATGGATGGATGTTTGTTACTCTTTCACACAAAAACTACTAGATGGATTTAAATGAAACTTTACAATAATATAGCTTATACATCAGATTAACATATAGGGTACTTTTTATCCCGGAATTCCCGTGGGAACTCTGAAATTAACACGGGTGAAACCACGAGTCACAACTAGTTACATAATATACTCGGATCAAATATTAGTGCTTGGTGCTCACAATGCCACTGATGTTTATTACTGACTTCCCGGATTTATATAAAAATAATTGCCAAAATGTAGTTACATCTAATACATTAGTTTTATGATAAGAGAAATTAACGATATTATTTTTATCTTCATGAATAATAATAATAATCCAATTCACAACACACAGATCTACTTGAACCCACACTAAGCTATAAGCTTGTGTCTTGGAAAACCCAGCATGAATGACGAAAAATATATAATAATCTGTGATTTTTTGTTTCCATTACGACGCAAAGCAAAGTAGAACAATGCTTGAGGAGCGACAGAGAAGAGACTGTTTCATTCGATACTAGTTACAGCTGTTCACGCGCGGTTTCACTCATGTGAGTTTTCAGACTTCCCCAGAGACTCTCTAAAGTCTAAAGTATCCTATGTTATTCGGAAATACTGCAGCCTCTTTTCCGTTGAACAATTTTTGGACTCGGTTCAGTATTGAGTCTGAGAGAGATTACCCCCTCCATTCAAACGTATAGTTACTCTTTGATCCAAACTTAGAAACTTACAATTTTACAAACTTAACCTCTATCTTTATCTATACTTATAATAAAACTGTAGAGAGGTCAATTCTGTACTTTGAATATAATATTCTAAATTAATATAGGAGGATGAATGGTGATCGATACTAATGCCAAAAATGCGATCAGTAAATTTTTTGTCTGTCTGTCTGTCTGTCTGTATGGTCAAAAACTATTGAAGGGATTTTAACCAAACTTGGTACCATTATAGTCCATACTCCTGGGCAGGTTATAGGCTATATAACATAGGACAACACGCTAAGACACATAGGAGCTGAGCAGTGACGATAAGTTTGAAGCAAGTCGGATGAAAATGCGCTTTCGAGCTCTTATCGTTTACTCAATCACGCAAAAACAGCTTAACGGGTTTGGATGAAATTTGGCACACACGTTGTCAGGGATACAGAGAAGGACATAGGGTACTTTTTATCCCAGAATTCCCGCGGGAACTCCGAAATTACCGCTGGTGAAACCGCAGGGCACAGCTAGTCTGTTAATAATAATATATTGTGTTAGTATAGATGTAGACAAGCAACACTCTACTGCCAGCAGTTTTACCGGATTTGACGCACCACATTACAATATTCCCTCGTGGTCTTCCTTGGGTTAAAATTACATATATTACCCGTATCATTTCGGAGTTCCCGGCAGAATTTCGGGACCAAAAGTACCCTTTGTCCTTCTCTGCACCATTCACAACGTAGGTGCTTTTACTTTTTCCTACAATTCCATCGAACAGGAAACCTTGACAAATTAATTATTTATCTAAACCTTCCTTATAATTCATCCAACCTTGTGAAAACCGGTTACAAATCCGTGCAGCAGTTTTCCAGTTTATCGTGAACAGACAGACAGATCGACCCGGCGGAGGAGTTTGTTTAATAATATATAGTGATGCATTGTTGTTAATATTACACTTATTGGAATAAAGATTATCGTTATATTTTTGCCTTATCGTGAAACTGTAATGAATTGGTTGTGATTTATTTTTAGGGTGCTGTTTTTCATTCAATCTCAAAATGAAACTAATGACCACTCCAGTCCCCATCCGTGAATTACAGGGGTTTTTCTCGAAATCTACGGAGCCTCAAGACATAATGATTACTTATACATAAAAAATGAATTTTTTTTCTATAATATTAACTTTTGCCTATTCCTACCAAAATAAATGCGCTTGCTTAATTACTTCTCCTAATAACGTTTGGTTATTCAGTCATGTATTACATGGCTGAATCTGAATGGCTTAATAAATCTTGATGAAGTTCATTTTAATGAAAAAAATTATCAATAAAATAGATTATAAGATTTCTTTTGGAGGAGGAGGGCTCCTCTTCCCTTTCTTCTAGGTTTCTCAACAAAATCAAAGCTTTTAATTTTAAATATAAATTATTATGATTTAAATATATTTTTTTATTTAAGTACACAAAACAGATCGTAGTCACTACAATTTTTACTTAAATTATAGTGTATGTTCAGACCACAAACCAGAAATATGCACACCTAGAATGTTAAAAATATCGAGCAAAGAAGATAATTATTATACAATTTTCAATTTATTTCGATACATTATGATCTCATAAAAATAGAAAAAATACAGGCACAATTAGCAAGTTCGACGGAGGTCATTGATATTTTTTAAGTTGACCCTAAAATTACAATTAAAAACGTCCGCATCTGTACCTTTAGCGACGAGCTCATTGTATTGGAGACACATTGCGCTGGATTGTTTACGGCTTAATGCCATAAATCATAGGAAAACCGCAGGTTGGTTCGATATTTTGCCGGAAATATTTTTTTTAGTATGTACAGAACCCAAATTGCGTGAGCCTGACTCGCTCTTGATCAGTTTTTTTTTAATATAAATGGAATGAACCACCAGTTAAAACTTCAGCCTATTATTCTAGTTCATACGTGTATGAAGTTTAATTAATTATAAATATTTCATTTTATAACAAACACTGGAAAGTTCTCAACATTTAACGCAGTCCGATCTGATATATTGAAACAGGAATAAACGAAGCATTTTTTTTTATGTTGGCAAAAGTAAGCATAATAATATAAAGATGGCAAATATTCTGCTGGCGGGCTGTTGAAATGTAACGGGTGACTCCGGACTCTTTCTATCGCTTTTTCTATTTATTAATAACTAGCTCTTCCCCGCGGTTTCACTCGCGTTAGTCTCGAAGTTCCCGCGGGAGTTCCGGGACAAAAAGTAGCCTATGTCCTTCTCTGTACCCCTGACAGTGTGTTCATGATGATCGGTTAAGCCGTTACGGCGTGAAAGTGTAACAGACAGACAAAAAGACAGACAGACAGAGTTACTTTCGCATTTATAATATTAGTAGGGATAATAAGTAGGTGAATACACGTGTTCTTAATAGATGAATTATTTCGAATTAATGTTTCAGGATCAAGTGAAAAACATTCACCGTAGCCTGCTGGTAACTTGGCCGTGTCTGGTGGCAGGAGAAGCGAGATCCGCCGGTTAAACTACGTACTTTTGATCTGCCAGCACGCAATTTCAACAATGAATGATTCTCGAGTAATGACTTTTATAACTGCAGACAAAACGGTAATTGAAGTTTCAAATCAGATGCTGATAGCTAATTATGTAAATACAGCAGCGGAAGGAATAGGTCTGTTTCTTTCTTTCGTCCTCTTCATCCCACACGTGCTGACGTGCATGATGTTCAAGAAATGGAGACAGCAGGAACACAACCGGGTGCTGCTGCACTTTGTTACAGCATTATTGGTTTACGATGGCACCGATTTCATTAGATACTTTAGAACCGATCATACTATTACGTTTATTGTTATTGCAAATTATATTCAAAAATACTTTTATTTAATTTTATTAGAATGGATGATTTTATTTATTCTGTACATGCGTCAGATGCTGGTCCGAGTCATCATTACAGAAAATGTGTATCCCACTTATTTGTATATCTTCGTTTATTTTTTTCCAGCAATAGTTATTGCAATTTCTTATTTCATATTTAATTCAAATGGTAGACACGAAACAATTTCATTTATTTTAAATATTTTAACACTTAGCATATGCTCAGTGATCTACTGCACCATTCTCATGTCCGTCGTCAAGGCTAGGAGGTCTCGTAACGCGCACGTGAAGAAAACTGTGCATATGGTGATCAGATTTGTAGTTTTGTACACTATTGTTTCCGCACACGTTATTTGCATACTTTGTCTTACAGCAGTTATAAATGTCTCGTTTTATAGTTTACAGCATTGTAGTAACTTATTGATTATATATTTGTATTTTAATAGTTTATCTTATATTTCAACCCCAATTTGTATTGTCTACTGTGTCTTTGGTAACAGCGATACAAGAAAATTGTGGTCAGAGTATACGGGACGAAGATATAATATGGAAATGATCCCCTTCAGACACTAATACTATATAAACTATTAGCTATTCCCCGCGATTCCACCCGCGTTTGTTTCGGAGATCCTGCGGGAATTCCGGAATATAAAATACTCCATCTGTTATTCTTATGTATATTGTAAATGCCTTATTATTGTAAAGTTTCATTAAAATCCATTTAGTAGTGTTTGCGTGAAAGAGTAACAAATTTTCACTTAAAATAATATTAGTAAGGATTTAATAATAAATAACCAAATAAGGGCAAATAAATGCGCTATTTCCTTTAGTAATGTAAATTTTTTTTGTTTGTACCTACTTACGTACTGTTATGCGTTAGGTACGTACCTACTTGTCAGGTTCACCGTACTCTGATGGGTTGTTGTAAATTCGTCACATAGTAAATTGGTCACATTTTATAAACTCTATACATTCAAAGTAAACTCGTCACATTCATTAAAAATATATTTTAATTCACCACAGGTAGGTAAAAGTTATTGTAAATTCGTCACAAGTCCTTATTTTACATCATTTTTGCTTAAAGTAGCGTTAGCAAGCAGAGTTATTAGTTTTTGAGAGACACTTCCTTGTGTTAAGTGAAGTGTATAATACATAATATATAGGTACTACTATATCGAGATAGGTAAATGGTCGCTCCGACACCTGCAGCCCAATATACTATACTTTTGGGCACATTTTGGGTAAAACGGCGGACATACCTTTTGTAATAGCTTATCATAGTTTTTTTAATGCCCGACATATTATGTTCTAAAGGTCGGACAAAAGCGATCAATATTAACTAATCACTATTAGTCTAAGATCCCGCTATACAACGACCTTCACCGAGATGCTTATTTAATGAGACGTATTTTTTATGTTATTAAATATGCCAATAAATATATCCTATATGGGTTGCCTAACAAATTTCAGTCCAGAGTATTTTTAATTAATAATTTAAATTTTTTTTTTTTTAAACATTGCACCGGTGTAATTATTAAATAAATTTGATACCAATCGAAAGTTTGAAGCCCTTAGAATATGCAAACGTTAGGTTGCCTATTTTTTTCCGGTCACAACCACGGGTTGCCAGGTGTAAACAGGTAAATCTATACCTACTAGCATTTTGCAACGGTCTGATTATTGAATCAAACTTAGATAAAATGAAAGATTATTTCATAAGGAACACGGTGGTATAGGGTTGCCTGCGAAAAATCAGTCCCGAATTACGGTTGTCGAATTTTAAATAATAAAATATCGCTGCGAGTGAATGTGTGTGAGAGAGAGGTCCCGGACCAACCATCCCATGCGGTAGAAAAGGACGCAGCGTAGCAGCTGTTTAAAGTCCGCCCATTTAAAGAAGGAGAGTGCGCATTCACTCGCAGCGATATTTTATTATTTAAAATTCGACAACCGTAATTCGGGACTGATTTTTCGCAGGCAACCCTATACCACCGTGTTCCTTATGAAATAATCTTTCATTTTATCTAAGTTTGATTCAATAATCAGACCGTTGCAAAATGCTAGTAGGTATAGATTTACCTGTTTACACCTGGCAACCCGTGGTTGTGACCGGAAAAAAATAGGCAACCTAACGTTTGCATATTCTAAGGGCTTCAAACTTTCGATTGGTATCAAATTTATTTAATAATCACACCGGTGCAATGTTTAAAAAAAAAAAAATTTAAAATTATTAATTAAAAATACTCTGGACTGAAATTTGTTAGGCAACCCATATAGGATATATTTATTGGCATATTTAATAACATAAAAAATACGTCTCATTAAATAAGCATCTCGGTGAAGGTCGTTGTATAGCGGGATCCTATACTATATCAATGAAATTGTGATTAGATAATATTGTGTATGTAATATGTGTTCACTTGCTACTCTTACTTCTCCTTGAGTTTAACCGACTTCAACTTATTTTCAGCATTTTCAAATTATCGTGATTTTTGGTTTGCTGTTTTGTTAAATGTTTCTGAACGCTTTAAATAATTAAATAAAAAAACTATAATAAAAAAACAATGATCTACTAATTATTTAATTATTTTTATATATAGGTACGACATCGAGAAAATATTTTGCCGGACACGTCCGTCTAAGCCAAATATGTCTGGCTAAAGCCGGCCACCCATACACCACAAGCACCCCCTACAAGTGTAGTAGTATGTAGTAGGAAGTTATATACAACGTGTTAATGAATTAACTGAAAACCTCATACACCTCAATTAAAAAAAAAAAACAATGATAGGTATGATTAAAATATATTTATGTCGAAAAAATGTATACTTATAAGTTATTTAACATTAGTTTGGAGGTGACCTATCTACGAAATGCCAAGCGCTACGCCCGCGCCTGCCGGTTCGAGTTTTTTTGCTGCGGGCGGCGTACGCGCAAAATATTGTATTATAAATAATTAAGACATGGGATAATAAAAATGAAAAAATATAACCTATATTGAAACATAGTGCGATCGATTCGCTAGTTGATTCTGAGCAAACTACTTTCTAGTTTTCAGTTAATTCATTAACACGTCGTAGGTTCGCTTTCTGGAGTGTAGTGGATGTGCCAGCGCCTTGGGGAGACTAGCAGTTTAGGATATTGTGTCGCATCACGATCTATTACTATTTATCATCTTTTTCTAACAGCAGTTTTCACAATTAATCCTTATTCTTTACTCTACTTACTGCTATGCTACGCGGGTGAAACCGCGGCGAACAGCTAGTATTACCTATAGTTATAACGAATGTGATTTTATTTGTTTGTTTGTTACGCTTACACACCTTGAGTACACAACCGATCATCATGAAATTTTGCATGCGCCTTGTCAAGGATGCAGAAAAAGACATAGGATA
This sequence comes from Zygaena filipendulae, assembly GCA_907165275.2. Lineage (NCBI taxonomy): Eukaryota > Metazoa > Arthropoda > Insecta > Lepidoptera > Zygaenidae > Zygaena > Zygaena filipendulae. Next base: position 3,674,623 of record OU015677.1, on the reverse strand, counting down.
GGGAGTTACCTACTTTTTATCCCGGAATTCGTGCGGTAACTCAAGAATCAACGCGGCTGAAACCGCGGGGAACAGTTTGTATCTCATTTTACTAACAGGAAATAGTACGCCAAAAATAAATCTTCACATAATATAGTATTATTATATTCAAAGTAACCAACCAAAGAAGAAAACTGTATCCTTACTAATAATAAAATTAACTATAAAAATAAAACCGACTTCAAAACACACAAACATGAACTACACTAAAAAGTTAATAACAACCTACGTAAGTGCTACCTACAGATCGGTTTGAAGTCGGTGCCAAGCCAAACAGGTAGATAGACTAAGCCCGCTCCCACTAGTGCAAACAAGAGCAGGCTTGGCACAGATATTATCATGTTGTACAACTGACGTGGCCACATCAAATAATAGGCTAGTTTCCTAAATTTTCTTTTTTAGTCCGTTTTGTAGATTATTAAAAAATATTGGACACGTATTTTTTTTTTTTTTATGTAACCAAAAAATAACGGAGATATATCAAGTCGAAATTTCACATGACGTCACGCCTCGCTACAGTTTGTTCGCACGTTATAGCGAGCTGTGACATCACGAGTCCCCCACCCTAAACTTTAACTATGCATATTTCCATTATTTTAAAAAAGCAAAAAATACGTGTCTTTTATTTTTTTATTATCTAACTGACGGACTAAATAGAATTTTGATTTTTTTGCCCAGGAAACTAGCCTATTGGCTATATCTTGAAGTGTGAATGCAAAATATGGTGATATCCAGGATAGTAAAATGGACCATTTGTATTTGGCGCCTTAGTCAGCAGTTCAAACCTAACCTAACCCAGAATGGTGCTCTAGTGGCACCTAACATATTATGTATATAAGTTCATGATGCGGCCGGCCATTCATGAAATGGTGAAATTCCATGAAATGATGTACCTATTGGCCAATTGTTAAATATGGCCACGACATATTATATACGACTATTGACAGCCAAATTAATTCAAACATTTCATATAACCATTGATGTAAAAAAAGAATTACAAACAAAACTTACAATTTTGATTGCATAAGTAAAATTCGTACATGTAAATATGACATCATAAATTTGCTATTCATACAACCCTCATTTTATTGACTGTTTGTTTGCCAAACTATACTAATAAAAAAACCTGCACAGAGGGTTATTTTCTACGAACATTTTTGTACCTCTGACTCCATGTCTCTAAAATGTATTTAATGTATCAATGTAAATAATAATATTCATTATATTCCATTTACCTACAACATAAAAATTAAAGTTAGTTTAAAAACATTTTTATACATTATGTATTACCTATATCTTAAAATTGTTAAAACATTTTTAAAAAAGTACAATAACTTGTTAAACTTTGTTACAATTATAGTTACTTGATAATAATAAAGTGTTTTTTTTTAAACAAAGCATTTAGATACTTACTATATACCTATTTATCACAAAAATTGTTTATTTTTCAAATTTTAAATGAAGTAGGTACCTACCTATAGAGCAGACAAAAGTATATTATATGCCTTAGTATAGTATCTACTTAATTACAAAAAAAAAACAAAAACACTTCCTATATGATACATATGAATAGAAATAAATAGGTAAGTACATAAAATAATATTAATTCTAGGTTTTCAAGACTACAGTATATGCCAATAATAGTCATCATTACACAGAGAACTCTAAATGTAACAGAGTCGGAACATATAATTAGTTCAATTTAGATAATTCAAAGAACAGTTAACTGTAAAGAGTACAAAAGATCTTAAATATAGAAGTTAAATAAACTTTCAACGTCTCTCTGTTCGATATTTAGAAAGAGAGAGAGAGAGAGAGAGAGACTCTGGTAAACAAATCATTAAAATTGAAGCTTTATCAAAATATGTTTTTAACTAAAAATTTAATGAAGCCATGTAGGTAACTCGTTAGGCTAATTTTATTATCTGGTATGATTATGAATGGACTATGTGCGTCTAAAATGTAAATAATTTTAGCAAATATAACAAAACGAAAATTACTATTACACGTCAACATATTCATATATATATTCAATATTCATACCTAATTATGTCACTTTATTACAAAAATAATCCGCAAAACCCAATCTTGTCATTGTGATTTAAAAAAAATGTACTTTATAGTACACTAGCTGTGCCCTACGGTTTCACCCGCGGTAATTTCGGAGTTCCCGCGGAAAATCCGGGATAAAAATTACCCTATATCCTTCTCTGTACCCCTGACAACGGGCATGCCAAATTTCATCCAAATCCGTTCAGCTGTTTTTGCGTGATCGAGTAACAAACATCCAAATATCCACGCTTTCACATTTATAATACATATTAGTAGGATGACACGACACTACGCTCATTTGTCTAACTATTTTCTTCTGCTTTCTTTCTTTCTTTTATTTTTATGGATACAATGCATATGATACATTTAGCCAGTTATAAGTAAACTCCACCTGTCTTCTGTCTGTAAGTATCACTTTAATTGTTTCAATTTTCACAGTTTTGTCAATGAAAGAAGCCAAACAGTAGCGAATAAATTTTAGATAAGTGAGTACAGCGAATGCGTAGACAAATCCCTATATTGAAAACCAGAAATAAACGCGGGTGAAACCGCGGCGAACAGCTAGTTATTTATATTTAAGACGCAAATAGTACGTTCATACTTACATTAGATTACATATTATAAAACGAAGTCCTCCACCGCGTCTGTCTGTCTGTCTGTTCGCGATAAGCTCAAAAACTACTGTATGGACTTTCATACGGTTTTCACCAATAGATGGAGTGATTCAAGAGAACGGTTTGTACTGGATACTGTTTAGTTTATCCTGGAATTCCCGCGGGAACACCGAAATTACCGCGGGTGAAACCCCGCGAGGCAGCTAGTATTTAATAAACAATCGTGTCTGGTCGAACTATACTTTCAGAAAATTCCTCTAAATCTTCGTGTTAAATACTCCGACCACAATTTTCTTGTATCGCTGTTGCCAAATACGCAGTAGGCGATACAAAGTGGCGTGGAAACGTACGCTATAATGTCTATAGAGCATTGAATCATAAAGAAAAAACAAAGTTCACTAATTGTTAGTGATTCTGAATAATAACTAATCAGAACAGAAGATATCAAAGTATTTACTGCCGCGCAAATAACGTGTGCGGAAACAATAGTGTATAAAACTAGAAATCTGATCACCATATGCACGATTTTCTTCACGTGCGCGTTACGAGATTTCCTAGCCTTGACAACGGACATGAGAATGGTGCAGTAGATCACTGAGCATATGCTAAGTGTTAAAATATTTAAAATTAATAAAAATAAATTAAAGGTATTATTAAGTGTCTGAACATATTGTTTTAGGATCAAAATTGGAATTATAATAATTACTGGTAAAATATAAACAAAGACACACAGGCAGATAGAATACACAGTTTCTGTAATGATGACTTTGACGAGCATTCTACGCATGTACAGAATAAATAAGAGCATCCATTCCAGTGAGAGATTATGTAAGTAATGACGAACATTTACCATAAACAACGATAGGCTCGTTTCACCATGATGCATATAATACGATTTAAACACTACATCAGTTCCATCGCTAAGCAACAATGCCGTCACGAAGTGCAGCAGCACCCGGTTGTGTTCCTGCTGTCTCCATTTCTTGAACATTATGCACGTCAGCACGTGTGGGATGAAGAGAATTAAACATAATATCACACCAATTTCTTCTATCACCGTAGTTATATCGACAATTTCATTAATTTTACAACTTATTTTTGATAATTCGTTACCTGCATTTCGAGTTTCGTTCCATGTTTTTTGAGAATTCATTGTTAAAATCGTCTGCACAGATTGTTGCTGCTTTACTTTTTTGCTGGTTGGTCTAACCTTTCCAGTGCAGCGGCAGCGGCTCGACTTCTCCAAGTAACGGAAACCACCCGATCACCAGCCAGAAGAACTAGATGAATAAATATATCGTAGACCAGGTCAATATATTTTATACTACGATTAGTTTAAAACAATACATTAGTACCAAGTTACCAACTATATTATTTGTTGTTCACAACAATGCCACTGGTGTTTTCACTGGCTATTCGAATTTATATGGAAAAAGTATTAAAAATATAACAGTCAATTTATTAGAGTTTTACGTTAAGTGAACATAATAATATTTTATTTCGCCAATTAACAAGCTATATGCCGCGGTTTCACGCGTGTTAATTTCGGAGTTCCAGCGGGAATTCCGGAATGTCCTTTTGTGTACCCCTGACAACGTCGGCAGCTTGACTTTATCCGACACTTTCAAAAATTGTGACAGGTACAATATAGGTACCGAAACCTTCCTTTCGATTGGTGAAAACTGCATAAAAATCTGCTCAGCAGTTTTTGAGTTTATCGCGAACAGATCGACAGAGGCGGCAGAGGACTTTGTTTTATAATATGTAGTGATATTAACAAAAACCTATGACTTTTCAATATTAATTGCTACATGAAGCACCTACTACCACCTACTACATATTTGGCTTGTCACCGACTTCAAACCGATCAGTGTTAGCACAAACCAATAATTACGTGTATTTTCATATTACGTGTATTTTCATCTTTTCGACTAAATCGGTATTTTTTTTTATTTTTACTTTTTCAGTTTTGTGTTTTTGGAAGTCGGTTTTAATTTTTTTTTGTTAATATTTTGTTTATTTCTCGCTTTTAAGTGAGTCAGCTTATAATTTATGTCAGACAATAGCCTAATGTCAAATGCTCATCACCTTTTACAAAATATTGCTTTTCCCGATGTAGAGACGTTAGTTGATGTTTACAATAATACCTATCTCTTAAGCGTCAGAATAACACATACAGTACTTTTTATCCCAAATTCCCCAGGGATCTCCGAAATAAACGGGGCGGCGGGGTTACAGCTAGTCTCTTTATAATAAGTGTTAGTACAAAAGTAGAAGTATGAATTCTTACTCTACTGACAGCAGTTTTACCGAATTTGACTCATCAGTCACCACATACAATATTCCCTCGTGATCTTCCTTGGGATAAAATTACATATATTACTCGTATCTTTTCGGAGTTCCCGGCAGAATTTCGGGTAAAAAGTACCCTATGTCCTTCTCTGTACCCTTCACTACGTAGGTGCCTTTACTTTTTCCTACAATTCCAACAAACAGGAAACCTTGAAAAATTAATTATTATTTATCTAAACCTTCCTTATGATTCATCCAATATTGTGAAAACCGGTTGAAAATCCGTGCAGCAGTTTTTCAGTTTATCGTGAACAGACAGACAGACCGACCCGGCGGAGGACTTTGTTTAATAATATATAATGATGCATTGTTGTTAATATTACACTTATTGGAATAAAGATTATCGTTATATTTTGCCTTATCGTGAAACTGTAATGAATTGGTTGTGATTTATTTTTAGGGTGCTGTTATTCTTTCAATCTCAAAATGAAACTAATAACCACTCCAGTGCCCGTCCCTGAATCACAGGGGTTTTTCTCGAAATCTACGGAGCCTCAAAACATAATGATTACTTATACATAAAAAATGAGATTTTTTTCTATAATGTTAACTTTTGCCTATTCCTACCAAAATAAATGCGCTTGCTTATAATTACTTCTCCTAATAACGTTTGATTATTCAGTCATGTATTACCAGGACATGGCTGAAGTACATCTTAATAAATCTTGATGAAGTTACATAATTTTAATGAAAAAGTTTATCAATAAAATAGATTAAAAGATTTCCTTTGGAGAAGGAGGGCTCCTCTTCCCTTTCTTCTAGGTTTCTCAACAAAATCAAAGCTTTTAATTTTAAATATAAATTAATTATATATATAATAAATTATAAAAAATTATATATATATATTATAAATTATTATTATGATTTAAATATTAATTTTTATTTAAGTACCTACACAAAACAGAGCGTAGTCATTACCTACAATTTTTACTTAAATTATAGTGTATGTTCAGACCACAAACCAGAACTATGCACACCTAGAAAGTTAAAAATATCGAGCAAAGTAGATAATTATTATACAATTTTAAATTTATTTCGATACATTATGATCTCATAAAAATAGAAAAAATAGAGGCACAATTAGCAAGTTCGACGGAGGTCATTGATATTTTTTAAGTTACCCTAAAATTACAATTAAAAACGTCCGCATCTGCACCTTTAGCGTCGAGCTCATTGTATTGGAGGTACATTGCGCTGGATTGTTTACGGCTTAATGCCATAAATCATAGGAAAACCGCAGGTTCGTTCGATATGTTGCCGGAAATATTTGTTTTAGCATGTGCAGAACCCAAATTGCGTGAGCCTGACTCGCTCATGATCAGTTTTTTTTATATAAACGGAATGAACCACCAGTTAAAACATCAGCCTATTATTGTGGTATTGTAGTTTATACGTGTATGTTGTTTAATTAATTTTAAATATTTTATTTTATAACAAACACTGGAAAGTTCTCAACATTCAACGCAGTCAGATCTGATATATTGACATTTAACAGGAATAAACGAAGCATTTTTTATGTTAGCAAAAGTAAGCATAATAATATAAAGATAGCAAATATTCTGCTGGCGGGCTGTTGAAATGTAACGGGTGACTCCGGACTCTTTCTATCGCTTTTTCTATTTATTAATAACTAGCTGTTCCCGACGGTTTCACTCGCGTTAATCGCGAAGTTCCCGCGGGAGTTCCGGGACAAAAAGTATCTTATGTCCTTCTCTGTACCCCTGACAGTGTGTATGAAAATTTCATGATGATCGGTTAAGCCGTTACGGCGTGAAAGTGTAACAGACAGACAGATAGACAGAGTTACTTTCGCATTTATAATATTAGTAGGGATAATAAGTAGATGAATACACGTGTTCTTAATAAATGAATTAATTCGAATTAATGTTTCAGGATCAAGTGAAAAACATTCACCGTAGCCTGCTGGTAACTCGGCCGTGTCTGGTGGCAGGAGAAGCGAGATCCGCCGGTTAAACTACGTACTTTTGATCTGCCTGCACGCAATTTCAACAATGAATGATTCTGGAGTAATTACTGTTATAACTGCAGACAAAACGGTAATTGAAGTTTCATATCAGATGCTGATAGCTGCATATGTATATATGGCAACGACAAGAATAGGTCTTTTTCTTTCTTTCGTCCTCTTCATCCCACACGTGCTGACGTGCATAATGTTCAAGAAATGGAGACAGCAGGAACACAACCGGGTGTTGCTGCACTTTGTTACAGCATTATTGGTTTACGATGGAATCGTTTTCAATAGATACTTTAGAAGCGATCATACTATTACGTTTATGGTTATTGAAGACTACTTTTATTTAATTTTATTAGAATGGATGATTTTATTTATTCTGCACATGCGTCAGATGCTGGTGCGAGTCATCATTACAGAAAATGTGTATCCCACTTATTTGTATATGTTCGTTTATTTTTTTCCAGCAATAGTTATTTCAATTTCTTTCATATTTAATTCAATTAGTGCACATGTACAAATGTCATTTATTTTAAGTATCATAATACTGAGCGCAAGCTCAGTAATCTACTGCACCATTGTCATGTCCGTCGTCAAGGCTAGGAAATCTCGTAACGATCACGTGAAGAAAACAGTGCATATGGTGATCAGATTTATAGTTTTGTACACTATTATTTCCGCACACGTTATTTGCATACTTTGTGTTCAAGTAATTATAGTTATAAACGTCTTGTTTGATATTGCACAGCATTCCTGGAATTTTGATCGCTCCAAATTACCGCTGGACGGACACACTCTTCGTTACTTAATTATTACATGTATATATTTGGATAGTGTCTCTTATATTTCAACCCCAATTTGTATCGTCTACAGTGTCTTTGGTAACAGCGATACAAGGAAATTGTGGTCAGAGTATATGAGACGAAGATATGATAGGGAAATGATCCCCTTCAGACACTAATATTATATAAACTATTAGCTGTTCCCCGCGGTTTTACCCGCCTTAATTTTGGAGATCCTGCGGGAATTCTAGAATAAAAAGAACCCTATGTCTTTTTCTATACACTGACAACGCATTATAATATGTAATAATTAATTCAATTACACCCGCGGGACTTTTTGAGATCCCGCGGGAATTCCGGGATAAAAAGTACCCTGTCTGTTATTCTTTTGTATATAATATGTTATTGTAAAGTTTCAACATAAAATCCATTTAGTGGTTTTTGCGTGAAAGAGTAACAAACATACATTCATACAAACTTTCACTTAATAGTAAGGATTTAATAATAACCAAGTAAGGGCAAATAAATGCACTATTTCCTGTAGTAAATTTTTTTTTTGTTTGTACCTACCTACCTATACTGCCGTCCGTTTGTTATAAGGCCGTTAAGTGACATTTTATCAAATTTGAACTATTTCTTTATCATTCAGTCTGGGCCAATTTTTTCTATCTTATTTTAAACTACGTAATCTGGATACTACCTCCGCGGCTAACTACATCATTTTTGAGATCGTACAACACTTAAATACGGTTAAGCCACTTTATAGAACTAGAACACGGCTAAATACCTACTCGTAACGGTCTATTGCAAATTTAATTTTAATCAAAATGCAATGTTAGAAAACGGTCACAAAGAACTGCAATAGTACAAGACCGTTATGTCACTTTATTATGTATTTTAGTTATTTATTTTAAATCAAACGCATTGACGTTTATGATGCCTAAAAGACAGTTTTTTTCAATTACTACTCTACAACACTGTTAGTCCTACTTAGCTGGATAGTCGTTGGAAAGCCAATGTTAATTTGTTTTCTTTTGCAATTTTAAAAGACAGTGACCGTTGTTTAGGTTTGATTGTTTCAAATAATAAGTCAATGATTACGATACAAAAAACGTCTAAGTGACATTTCAACGCTAAAAGACGTCTACGTCGTAGTACTTTTCCGGTGTGCCCCCGCGCGCGCCTCGCACTTACAAAACTTTCGATTAATTCAGAGAATAATGTAAAATGTAGCCTCAAACCGTCGCAGAGCACAGACAAACCAAATTTGGTTTTTGTTGCACTGGAAATATGTGAATTTTGTATTTTGTACATATTGGTTTTTAATAAAAAAAAAAAAAAAAGTTGTCCGAGAATTCTCAAAAGAGTTAAAAGGTGAATTCCCGCGCGAAATGGACATGAACGAGGGGTAAGGATTAATATTTACCATATTTTTAGTTTTATAAATCCTTACTATAATACTGCCGTGCGTTTATTAAAAGGCCGTTAAGTGCATAAACATAGTTTTGAGTTACCGCCAAAAACGTGCAAAATTAATGTCTTTAAATATTGATTAGGTACATATATAGTGATATTGAATAAATTATATTACGTGTTGGGTGTTAAGCTTCCCTTTGGTGGGTGTAAATGAATGTTCAGTTAAATAATATTGTTTTAAATTAAGTTTTTGTGTTTTAGTCATGTTTATCTATTCTATATTGAAATCTCTTACAATACTAAAAAACAGTTGGATAAAGCGCAGCCGTCTTCTAAAGTTGTAATGTATTCGTAACTATCACAGATTTACTTTGCACTCACAGTTTGTTGCAATTTCAAGTCTAAATAACAGTTATATCACTTAGCCTTGTTTATGAATTGTAAATATAATTGAATTCAACGAACATTACTTATGAAAAAGCGCTATTTGACTTTAACTGTCTACATTATTGTTCTGTGGTACTAAGATTATACAGATTACTGATCTAAAATACAGTTGTTGAATAATCCATGCACAGTAACTGTCTTTTCACACCACATGCTCGACAATGCCGAATTATATGTCATGTAAACCTTACCGAAAGCAAGACATTATATCTCTTGGCTTTAGCCGGGTTATAATGTTCTATTGAATTTCATTATAACCCGCTGGTCAATAATGTGATTTTCACTTTTATAATTCTTATTGCTATGTCCATAACGTCTCATTTCGCTAAACAGAATGTGTTCTCAGCGGGCGCGGCCAACTCGATTTTCGAAGACCGAAGCCGTGGCCCACTAGATTCGCAGTGAGACGAACTTCATTTGTTTGTCAAATCGAGTAGGCCACGCCAGCTGAAAGAAGTGGCTATATAGGATCTACTAAGCCTGGTTTTTTATTGTCTCGCATTATGTGAGAAAAGTAGAGTATACACCACAGGGATAAAACTGTTTTTTTCTTGGGCGCTTGAATCCCTCACTGCACTCAGGACTCAATCTTAATTCCCTCCCTTTGGTCGGGAATTAACTTATAACACCCTCGCTGCGCTCGGGAGTTAAATTTGGAGTCCTTCGTTATGTTCAGGATTCAATGTAGCGCCCGTGACATAAAACAGTGCTTTATCCCCTTGGTGTATAATCTACTATTTAGTGTTTGAAATTCTGGTTAAATCATATTGATAAAAAGTCAATTAAACGACTAAGTGTTCGATTTTTCATGTATTTTTAAGCTGTTTGTGTTTTCAAATTAAATGAAAGTTAGGTAATTTAAACAAAATATTGTTTTTTTTTTTATTTATAATCAAATGAGGGAATTAAAATATTTAATAATAAAAAATCTAACAAACCTACATTATATTAATAACATAATATGAATAAAAAAAAAATCATCTCTAAAAAGATAAAAAGTAAAAAAACCTTTAAATAAAATATAATATTCTGTCTGACCGGTAAATATAGTAAATAAAAACAAAATCAAAATTAAAATCAAAAAAATCAAAATTATTTATTTACTTTCACAATGTATACTTATAACTAAATAAATAGCTGGAGCTTCCTTTTAAGCATAAATATGCCTGTGCCAGGACAAAATAGTTCAACTCTTTTGACTTAATTACCTATATCAATATAGGTGAGATCAAAATAATGACTATAATTAGGTATATTTATTATCACTACATATTAAAAAACAAAGTCGCTTTCTCTGTCCCTATATCCCTGCTTACTATCGAAAAGAGTTCCCGTCTCTGACTGCGCTCAATAAAAAAATACGATTTTTTTAAATTTCAAATTTACAACTGTGAGATGCTGACATTTTTATGTCAGTTCTGGCCCCATTAGAGCATGTAGTCAACAGATTTAGTTATTTTGCTTACTATTGAAAAGAGTTCCCATCTCGGACAGCGCTCAATAAAAAAAATACGATTTTTCTTAAATTTAAAATATACAACTGTGAGATACTGACATTTTTATGTCAGTTCTGGCCTCATTAGAGCATTTTATCAACAGATTTAGTTATTTTGCTTACTATTGAAAAGAGTTCCCATCTCTGACTGCGCTCAATAAAAAAATACGAATTTTTTTAAATTTCAAATTTACAACTGTGAGATGCTGACATTTTATGTCAGTTCTGGCCTCATTAGAGCATGTAATCGACAGATTTAGTCATCCTGCTTACTATAGAAAAGAGTTCCCGTCTCTGACTGTTTAAAAAAAAAAATACGATTTTTTTAAATTTCAAACATACAACTGTGAGATGCTGACATTTTTATGTCAGTTCTGGCTTCATTAGAGCATGTAATCGACAGATTTAGTCATGTTGCTTACTATTGAAAAGAGTTCCCATCTGTGACTGCACTCAATAAAAAATACGATTTTTTTAAATTTCAAATATACAACTGTAAGATGCTGACATTTTTATGTCCGTTCTGGCCTCATTAGAGCATGTAATCGACAGATTTAGTCATGTTGCTTACTATCGAAAAGAGTTTCCGTCTCTGACTGTTTTCGATAAAAAAATACGAATTTTTAAAATTTCAAATATACAACTGTGAGATGCTGACATTTTTATGTCAGTTCTGGCCTCATTAGAGCATTTAATCGACAGATTTAGTCATTCTGCTTACTACAGAAAAGAGTACCCGTCTCTGACTGTTTAAAAAAAAAATACGAATTTTTTAAATTTCAAACATACAACTGTGAGATGCTGACATTTTTATGTCAGTTCTGGCTTCATAAGAGCATGTAATCGACAGATTTAGTCATGTTGCTTACTATTGAAAAGAGTTCCCACCTCTGAATGCGCTCAATAAAAAAATACGATTTTTTTTAATTTCAAATATACAACTGTGAGATGCTGACATTTTTATGTCAGTTCGGGCCTCAATAGAGGGTGAAATCGACAGATTTAGTCATGTTTCTTACCATCGAAAAGAGTTCCCGTCTCTGACTGTTTTCAATAAAAAAATAAAAAAAAATTAAATTTTAAATATACAACTGTGAGATGCTGACATCTGGGGGCACGGCAGTGCCCCCGCCAAGTCGAGCAACAAAAGCGGCACGGCCGTACTATCCTTTTCTCGAAGCAATTCAGGCCATTTTCGACCCCCTATAACTTCGTTGTGGATAAAACTAGAAGCCTGAATTTTAAGTAAACAAGCAGGTATTGTATAAAGACGGTATAATTTAAATTTCATTCGATTTGAACCAGTAGTTTATTAAGAATTATAACTCGTCAAAGTTTCTTAATTTTGTAGGTCACTCACTCACTCACTCACTGACCGATCATCAAAACTCTAAGGCACTTCTAGCAGACATAGAAGTTTGAAATTTAGAATACAATTAGTGTTTATTGTATAAATCAAGGAAAAACTAAAATATTTTGCAATTTCGGTCCAGTTTTCTAGATACATTAACTGCATAAATAACTTTGTAATCCCATATAAATGTATGGAATTACAAAGTTATATATGCAGTTATATGTACCAACTGCACAAATAACTTTGTAATCCCATATAAATATATGAGACTAGCTGTTCCCCGCGGTTTCACCCGCGTTAATTTCGGAGATCCCGCGGGAATTCAGAGATGCAAAGTAGTTAGTACCCTATATCCCTAGGTTTTCTTTACCCCTGACAACGTGCATGCAAAATTTCATGAGATTTCACCAGCGTTAATTTCGGAGATCCTTCGGGAATTCCGAGATAAAATTACCCTAATCTGAATGCTCCAACGATTTTCCTGAAATTTTGTATACAGGGGATTTCGGGGGCCATAAATCGATCTAGCTAGGATTCATTTCTGGAATTCCCGCGCGAACTCTGATATCAACGCGGGTGAATTAATTATTGCATACTACACGTTGTCAAGGGTACAGGAAAGGTCATTATTATATATTAATTACAATTACATTATTATAATTAAATTAGATTGTTTAGAACCATAATTATTATGTATTACATGTGAAATATATTGTGTTTTCACGTGATCGCCAAGCCAATCAATCTATTTAAAACATAAAAGATTTTTAAATTTGATATGGTCACTATAAAATGTTATTAGATTAGCTTATAACATGATAACTTTAGACAGAAGGACCCTTAAGTAGGCACTGAATAAATTGACCGACTTGGTATTACATTGATCTCACAACTTTTTACTGTAGAAGAACTGAGTTGCGAGACTTAGGACTTTTTTACAAGTTTGTTTTTGATGGGATTTTTATGTCAGTTCTGGCCTCATTAGAGCATGAAATCGACAGATTTAGTCATGTTGCTTACTATCGAAAAGAGTTCCCGTCTCTGACTGCGCTCAATAAAAAAATACGATTTTTTTTAATTTCAAATATAGAATAGAATAGAATAGAATACACTTTATTGTACACCAAAATAATTTTACAGTCTGTTTACAGAAACTTATAACTATAAAAATACAACTGTGAGATGCTGACATTTTTATGTCAGTTCTGGCCTCATTAGAGCATGTAATCGACAGATTTAGTCATGTTGCTTACTGTATTATATGTTGTAAATTAAATAAAATACTTTTGTAGCACTTGGGGTTTTATTAAGATCCTTGAGAATTAATAATTACAGCTTTACGTGACAAAGTCGAGCGCAACTGACTAATTGACAAACTAATACCTTGTTACACAGCAGCTAGTTATCAGTCTGTAGTTGACCACGCGCGATCTCCATACATTTATAGGTTAAGTATCAAAAGACCCAATTGTTACTCCGTACATCTCAGACAGTCTGTATCAACTGCGTTGCGATTGTCCATGTTATTGCGTTTGGTCAACCACTACATCATCCCCCTCTCCACAAAAAAAAAACAAAAAAAAGAATACCAACTCACAAAATAAAAGATAAATTCCAAATGCTCTGAACAACTTTTAAAACTTTTCTCTCCTGCAATAACTTATCTGTTATACTTATAACCTATTGCCATTAAACTTTATTACAGTTGTTTTACAGTGAACTGCACCAACTTTAGAATAGAATAGAATAGAATAGAATATTTTTTATTGCACAACAGACACACACACATACAGATTACACAGAGAGTTGACAAAATAAATATATAATATTTTTATAACTTAAAGCCTAAATTAATAAATTTGTATTGGTCGCGGTGTGCCTCTGTTGCTGCAAATGGCAGCTGACTCAGCATATGCTGAGGATGGGAACCCTCAGCGCTTTACAAGTTTCTTCATTTTTCTGTATAATCCTTGCATGTTCCTGGGATAATTCAGCTGCACGGCAACGATCCACCGCAGTTTGTAATGTTAACTCAGTTGTTTCCAGAAGTTTCCGTTGTAATCTTTTGTCTCTGACCCCCATGACAATACGGTCTCTTAACATTCTTTCTTCTAATTCTTTGAAGTTGCAACTCTTTACCATCCTTCTTAGTTCTGAATAAAATGTCATGTTCTCTATTAAGTCGTGCCTTATTTCAGAGAATTCTTGCATTATGTCATGGCAACACTGTTATTTAGTCGGTACCCTCATTCCCATTTGATAAATTAAAGTAGTGTACGCCCACAATTTTTGGTGGGATTGTGGGTATAAATACTAGTGTCGGCACAGAAGAGCTTCTTTCTAGTTACTCTGCTCGACTTAAGTGGTCATAATAAGTGTTCTATTTCTAGTGTATATATGGTATATGTGCGGTTGTAATAGCTATAGTAGCGAGAATAAAAGTATAGTTAACTAGAGGACCTCTTTTCTTTACATCTCATAAGTGTGACGTGAACCCGAGAAACTGTAAGTACCTACCCACATTGATTTTATTGTTACAATGATTTTTGGATATAATTACTGACTCGCTAGGTATTAAAGACTAATAGAATGGAAACATTCATACTATGAAACGTGATTCTGATTGCCAATAGCTGTCCGTTCAAAGTACAAATCATGGAAAGAACATTAGGTCAGGGCACTCCCTGATATTGTTCCTTTAAATGAGAGCCACGAGACCATCGATCGTAATTGATTATGGTCCCGAGGTAGTACAATTAATTGACGCTGTTGGTCGTTGTTTTTCTTTGTACTTTCGTTATTTTAAATTATTGGCATAAAAAAAATCGATGTTATTAGTTTCGTGATGAAGGTAGTCAGAAATTTTTGACAAAGCAAATCAATAATTCCAGTTTTTATCGGGGTACCTCCCAATAATACCGAATAGTTATTAATAATATTGTAGTGCATTGTCATGACCCTAATGTTACTCTCTGACGGCTTTTAGAACCCCTTAACGAGTAATAGCCGTTTGAATAACCTCTATATATTTTCCAATTCTACCCTTTTGCGAGCCACGAATAAGAAATGGCAGCATACCTTCAGTTATTTAGAACTTTTCCCCGCGGTTCCACCCGCGTTGATTTCGGAGCTCCCACGAGAATTCTGTACCCCTGGCAACATGTAGTATGCAAATTTAATGTAGTTTTTCCGACAATTCCAACGATTATTATTATGGTTATATGTATTTCAAACAATTTGTATAATCTTTGAAAAATTGGTGAAAAGAAATGAAAATCCGTTCAGTTGTTTTGAGTTTATCGCAAACAGAGAGATAGACAGACAGAGAAGGGGGGCTTTGCTTAATAATATGTAGTGATTACCGCAAAAAAAAAAAACAAAGGAGATTTTTTTTGTTCTTTTTTTGTTTGTAAACACCTACCTTACAAGCGCAGATATTTGATTGAGATGCTATCTCTTAATAGATATTATAATTTTTCTTGAATAACCTTCAGTTAAATTTCGCCGTCGACTCATTTTAATTGGCGCAGTAGGGAAGGATTTGATTCCAATGAGGGTGGACTTTTTGTGATGAACACAGGGTTCCACTTTTCATGCATTTTAGGCGTGTATACATGTGTTTTGTGAAATGTTTCTTATTGTGTGTGTACAATAAAGTATATTTGAGATAAGTGATTTGATACATAAGTATCCGTACCTATATACCACGTTTGCTTGGTTTCGATAACACAAGCTTATACCTTAGTGTAAGGTCAAGTAGATCTGTGAATTGTGGCTTATGAAATGGATTACACAAATCTTGTGATGTTGTTGTTTGTGTATATTTGAGATAAGTGATTTGATACATGAGTATCCGTACCTATATACCACGTTTGCTTGGTTTCGATAACGCAAGCTTATACCTTTTTATTTATTAGATTACACAAATCTTGTGATGTTGTTGGAATTCAAGTTATAAAGTGAACCATTACACAAGTGACCAAAACAGTATGATTTTGTGTATATTTGAGTTGCCTTCCTTTACATGCCATCATATTAAAGTAGTAGCAACTTATTGAACTAGAGACACATTTTAACAAGAAGTTAATGTACTTTAGAGTTTATTTTGTGAGATGAACTAATCCTTTCCTCCAATTTAAAGCAGAAATATTTTCTTTGAAATGTGTATGTACGAGCCAAGTGTGCCCAGGAGGCTATGTACGCTGAACCAAGTATGCTCAGCGATGGTACGCCAAGCTAAGTGTGCTCAGAGAAGGCTATGTATGTCGAGCCATGTGTGCTCAAAAATGGCTATGTATGCCGACTGAAGAGCCATGTGTGCTCAGAAATGGCTATGTATGCCGACTGAAGAGCCATGTGTGCTCAGAAATGGCTATGTATGCCGACTGCCGAGCCATGTGTGCTCAGAAATGATTATGTATACCGAGCCATGTGTGTTCAGAAATAGTTATTAATGCCGAGCCATGTGTGCTCAAAAATGGCTATGTTTGCCGGAGCCATGTGTGCTCAGAAATATTTATGAATGCCGGGCCATGTGCGCTCAGATTTGACTATGTATGCTGAGCTACATAAGTGGCCTCAGAGATGGTTATGTACGCTGGACCATGTGTGCTGGAATGATTATGTACGTCAAGCTTAACGTGTTCAAAATGGCTATGAACGTCTGGGACCGGGGTAATCAGAGATGTGCTTAAAATAGGCTTTGTGTGCCTTTTTAATGAAACCACGTGAAGTTTGGGTAAACTGTTTGTGTCCCAAATATTCTGAAAGGCGATATATCATAGATATATATGATATATGAAGTTAATGCGTTTGCTTGAATAGTTAACTGTGAAAGAAAATCCTGATTGACCAGTTAGTTAAAATTTTCCTTTGAAATTCTAATTTCATGGTACCTGATGTCAAAGCGGATATGGATGATGGTAACAAAAGCTGATGCTTTCTTACCCTTGGGCAGATTTTTGTATTTGCATTTAGTAACTTTTTGGGAAATTAATTTTGAGTCTATTACTGTAAAAAAGTAGACATATGGACAGAAAGATGTCTTGCACCATTAACCTATGCAACTATGGACCATATTGGGGTATTCTGACCTCTTGTTTGTGACGTAGTGATTTTTTTCTTCTTTCTGAATTTGACACAGGCGTCATGGTTAAGTAAGTGTCTTAATCATGCCAGTTTCAGTTAGAAAGAACGATGGACAGTCAAAAAGAATTATTTAATCTGAGTCATGACACGTGAGTCGTGACATATTTTTGCAGTGGGCATTTCGCTGTTATTTGGGATTGTGCAGCAAACCTTATTACGATGGGCGATGTAGATAATGCTGTTTACATGTTTTACATGATGTCGGCAACTTTCTTGATAGAATAAAGAAAAAGTGTATTAAGACAGAATACTGCCAATAGATTAGGGACCGTGGTGTGAACCGCAGTTCCATGATTCCTTCGTTAAAATGATGCTATGACTTCCGATCACTGAAGAAAATTTTGAAGTCTGTTAAATAGTTCTAGAGATTATCCATTCCAAACGAACTGACAAACTCTACCTATTGACGACATTGATTAGCACAAGATCTCACCCAAAAGTGTTAACCAGTGTGCATACTAAGGATGAAGATGATGACAGTGGTCAAGCCTGTCCGCTATTCAGGAGGTTCCCGGGGTCGATTCCCGCTATGGTCTAATTCGTGTGATAAACATTCGTTTCCGCTCTCTAAGTCTAGACGTGTTAGATTTAGGATGAAAGTTTCATCATTCTTAATATATTGCTACGAGCTTTTAATTTGCAATATTCGAATGTAAAGTGAGTTGTTCGCACCTTTTATCAACCTCTAAAAACCATAATATCTCAACCACCTGTTGTATGCGATAGAAATGGTATTTGTCTGCCTATGTAAGTTCAGTGACAAAGTAACGTTATGGTGACCTCAAGCTCACGTGATGATGAGCTGGGATTTAGAGATCGAAACTATTTGATGGCAAATGGTGTAGCGCATTACAGTTGAGTCTATAGTCAGTTTGTTTTATTGCAATGAGTACTTTCCATAACATGCGAAGGTTAACTTTTATGCGTAGGTGTCGCATTCTTATATTATGCAGTTAGGGAACATACTATTGCACTGCTACATCCGTGCATCAGTAATTTCAATTGATACCTATGTTTACTTCACAATAGACTGGATTAGATGGAATGGACGAAATTGTAGATTTGATGGGATGAAATTCATGTGAAATTTTTGACTAGAACACAAGTTTAGTATGAATGACTAAGAAACTTTTTTTTAGTTCTTTGATTCAAGTAAGAAAGCGGTGGTGTATCAAGTTGAAATATGTTGATAAAATATTTCAACTTTGATTTTATCATTTTTAATAGTCCACGTATTATTCGAAATACAAAGGGCTAATTTATAAATTCACGTAAAGTCCCAGTGTAGACTTTAGTTATGTTCTGCCACGCTCGATATGTTGTGATTCCGGTTAACTTAATATCATCTATGTGGATAGATGACTATGGCAGTTAATACTTATAATATCATTGGACCATGAAGCCAAAATGTTTACTGTATATCTAAGTAGTTTTGAATCTGTCAAGAACGATATTTTTGATTTGTAATCAAATTAAATCTTAGCTATTCATTGAGCGTCATGCAATAGACCTGTTGGTCTTTTAGAACTTCGAGGATTCCGTGGATAACTTGCTACGAAAGTAATCGATTTCAAGTACTTAACTAGAAATTTTTAAAGATTGTTGCATTTATACCTGTAAGTTTATACATACGGAAACGGAAAATGTCTTCTAGAAAATTAAATATTGTGCTTTTGAGTCGGTTTAATATGCTCAGAATATTCCTCTTTATTGAAATATCAGAAAGTCACAATGAAGTGTGGAAGGGTTTTGCTATTATGCTATAAACGTAGCTATTATGTTTTTGATTTAGTTATAAAGATTTAACAAGCTTTTCGTACGCTTCATATAATATGTACTATGCAATGATAAGGGTGATGTAGCAAGTTATAAACGCAGATCGACAAATACACATGATAAGTATTCACTTTATTCTCTGTATAAGGGAAAAGATTTGAATTTTCATTAGAGTGAATGTGGTATGCTGTACTCGCTCAGGTCACCGCGAGGAGTTCTGTAATACCAAAATTGACTTGTCAAGAGTCAAGACTCAAGAGTATCAAATTATTTTCGAAAACCATTTGATTATTAGACTGTTGCCGTGTTGCCGTCAGCAACATGCCTCATTATTCTCGAAAGTAGTTTCGATATAAAAAAAAACCTTTTAATGAATAGATTCATTCCATATATTTTATTATTCTTTGTAATATGATCTTGGAACAGTAATGCTTTCAATAAGTAGCTTCCGATTGAAAATACTTTATTTTAGGTTCAGATTTTTGCTTTAAAATACTTTAAAAATAGGTACATACCGATTCAATTTTTTGAATTTATATCGCATTATTTTGTTAGTACCTATTGTGATTATAGATACTTTTCAAGTGGTATATATTTAATTGAATATTGATTACAAGCATATGCAATACCATTAACTAGTGCACCGTCAATAGGGCCTTATAGTATTTCGTTGAGCGAAACGCGGGAAGCTATAATTTCGGGATATTATCCGTTCAGCGTTCGAGCACAAAAGTTGAGTAAGACAAATCTATCTCAAACGAAATAAAAAGGAATCTATGTCAAATTTTTCATAGTGTTCCAAGGCTTGAAATAAATTTAAAATCTTGCTTTGATTTACTTCCGCATCTTAGAACCTGATTGGCTTTTGATAGAAACATTAACAAATAAAGCCGATCATTAAGTTCAGGTCATCGGCTGTGCTCCCAAGTATAGTTGAGTTGTTACCTATAAAGTACCTATAGTTCTTTTTGTAGTCATATTAAAGAAAATTATAATGTACTAAGTACTTTGCAATTAATCAAATGCAAAAAGCTTGTAACGAGGCGGCTGTATGCCACTTTTTTATATCCTGACTCTAAAGAGGAAGAAAATAACTAAGCGCAATTTCAAAATGTAAATTCCTTTATATTTTTGACAAGAAGCTGGTGAAACAAAATTGTAGACATAAAAGGTAAATATTTTTTAAAATAGTATGTAAAAAAAGAACTTATAAAAAGCGGCCAGTTAGAAAAGAGGTTGGTCGTCAACAGACTCATTTGTACTTTATTTAAAAAAATAGCTGTTGTCCTTAATATTCAAATTTTTCATTCCTTTTTTTTTATTATTCAAAACTAATAAAATTATTTCACTCCTGTAGGAGTAGAACAGTATATTTATTTAATGTAGGAGCTAGCCGGAGGTTTATAATCTATAACCCCTCTCAGTCTTTACATATGCAAACTTAACAAGCTGTCATGATTCTTATTTTAATGTGTTTTGCGATTTGAAGTTCCATTTGAAACCAAAGATTTTAAGTATTAAATAAGGTAGATATTACTAGCGTGTGGAAAGTGAGGCATTCATAATATGTGCGTAAATAAGAACCTTTCAATTTAGTCGTCTAATCAGATATTGACATATTTATAAAATGCCGTGTTGTGCTTTTTTTTTCTTTAATGTAATAATTATGATTCAAAGATACGAAAAAATAGAGTTACATAAAGTAATTAAATAAGACTATTTTCGTATATCTGAATTTTAAAATAATAATTTGCATAAATTATTGACACTTTGGTTGAATTAAAAAGGAATAGAGAATATGGTACCGTATTTAGGTATATCTATTCTCTTCCATAAGTTCTTTTTGTTCCATAAGTTCCGTAATAGCTTTCGCATTCACTGTCGTAAACTGAATAATATAGAAATAGATGAACAATATTAGAATTCCGTGAAGCATGACCCTTACTTAATAGTTTTAATTAATAAGTAATTCAACTTTAGCATATTATAATATACTAAGGTGCATTTTTTTTTTGAGCATAGGCAATAGACATTATTGTGTTTTATGCACTTCAGTTCATTGTAAATTAAGTTATTAAATTAAGAGTTATAAAGTAGATTAGTAACATATGAAACAGTAGTTAGTAGTTACTAAGTGACTACCATATTATTGCATTTTAACAAATGTTTAAAAATATTTGATGGCTAAAACCGAATGTCATGTTATATGTCTTATCCTAACCATTACCATCTGTAATCTGTCAAGAGCCAAGTCATGATCAGTATAAACTATTGAGTCATTGAACCATAATAATCAGTAAGCTATAAGTAACATTCATTGGACGCATTGGCTCTTAACAAAGGGTAATTAAAAATTTAAGCTGGATCCAAATTATTGTTATTTTAGTTGTTAAACTGTAATGAGTCCCAGACAGAGTTTATTCTTTGTGAATGGAGGTACCGTGCGCCGGAGTCTGCACGTAGTCGGATGGCCGAATGTCATGTTCTATATTAAGTCGTGCCTTATTTCAGAGAATTCTTGCATTATGTCATGGCAACACTGTTATTTAGTCGGTACCCTCATTCCCATTTGATAAATTAAAGTAGTGTACGCCCACAATTTTTGGTGGGATTGTGGGTATAAATACTAGTGTCGGCACAGAAGAGCTTCTTTCTAGTTACTCTGCTCGACTTAAGTGGTCATAATAACCGCCGCACTCAGAGTCGACTTTAATGATTACTTAGTTAAGTATAGATTTTTAAAACAAAACTGCCGCAATGTTGCGGCCGCATCTACCGACGGGGAAGCGGGGGCGGTACGCTCGTAAAACCGGTTCGGTGCTGACTCCGTCCCACCGCCGCTCCTACCACAGCCACGGGCGCCTAGTACTTCATTCTCGGCTTCAACCCGCGCCTCACATGCACGCGCGCACCTTTAATTGCGACGTGCTATCGTTTAATTTTATTTAATTTCTTTTAACCAACATTGTGGAAGCTGTAATACAAAGGTTTTGCTATCAAGTCCATTTTTATTATTCTACGAGACCCTAAGTCTTTTACATGGTGACCCCGACGTGATAGCTACGTACATACCTACGACTTCTACGCTCTGCGCGAGTCGACGCTTCGAGAAGGACGAAAGGAGGTCACGGAACGGCTACATCGTGTCGGAACATAGGCAATCGAGAACTCTGGACTACTCTGGAGAATGCATCGGCCCGTTAGTGAGATACATTCCGACAACGACGAAAAAGCTTGAAGTGCCGCGTACCTAACGCGCCCTCCTACGTCGTGTGTGTTCTACGACGTCCCTTCGGAAGCTGTAGCCACCCTTACTTCAAGCCCGCCGGTCAATCTGATTGCGCCGCAGCCAAGGTTTAGCAAGGGAAGTGCACCATTCCATTTTTTTCCTTTCCTTTCATTACAGCCCCCTTTACTTGACTGCTTAGCGTTGCCTTTTCGTTTCTCGCAAAGCTTAAGTTTAGGTTGTTAGTACGCAAGCGACTTGCATTTTTTAGGCTATCTTTGCTCATCTCAGTGCCAGGCAGCTAATCTGGTCTCTGCTTTATTAGCCGATCTTGCCGCTTGCCTATAATTTTGTATGCCCTATGCTTTTGCTTTAGGCTTTAGAGCTAAACTATTTTTATAAAGGCTACTTAATTATTTAATTGTCTGATACATTTTTGAATTTTATTTAACTGGGTTTACAGGGCTTATCTCTCCTTCCTAATCCCTTGTATAAATTATTTGCAATATAAATTCATCCATTCCAAACGTAGAATATTCTAGTGCATTGCGTAACAATTATTTTTTCGCGTCGCAGCGATCGAACCGGTTCCTGTACGCCGGCCGGCTCCTGCGCTGCGCGGTGCATGGCAACTCGCTTCGCCGCGCCTTATACCTATCGTCTCGAGCAGTGCAACGGTGCGCCCAGCTGCAGCGCTTGCATTGCTGACGTTGCATCGAGCCGCTCCGTGCCGCCACTGTGACTGCGAACATAAGCCGAACTAATTTACGTATTTCTTTTATTTTACTTATTTGAGATTGGTTCTTTCATTCGCAATTTTGTACCTGCTTTAGATCTTTCACTTGAAAATGACTACTCTTAATGCAACTAGAAGCTCTATAAAGGGCCGCTTAACCAAATTCAAAAATTTCGTTGATAAGTTTGAAGAGAAAAAGACTATCTCCTCTGATGACGTCGACGAGCTTTCACTGAAGTTGGATCGCTTTCGTACTATGTTCACACAGTTTGATGAAATCCAGACTCAGATAGAAATTGAAAATCCAACTTCTATGGACTCCGAAATTGATATCAGAGAGGAGATAGAACAAGATTTTATATCTCTTATCACTATTGCCCAAAAATTAATTGAGAAGAATAGTGAAGGATCTACCCGTGCAAGTGACAAATCTGATAATGTTCAGAGTCATTGTAATCATGATAACCAAGTTCATTTCAACCTGCCTTTGATAAAACTCGCTAAATTCGATGGTTCGTACTTTAAGTGGCTCGAGTTCCGAGACACTTTTAAGTCGCTCGTTCACGACAATAATAAAATGAAAACGATTTTTAAGTTTCATCACTTAAACTCTTCGTTAGAGGGTGAGGCGGCTCAGGTTATAAGCAATTTTGAGGTAGCCGAGTCCAACTATGCTGAAGCCTGGCGTCTCCTCTGCGAGAGATACGACAGCAAAAAGCAACTTATCTATAATCATTTAGGTTCGCTATTTGATTTGCAGCCTATAGGCCGCGAGTCGGCTAAGGCTTTACGTGGCATCGTTGACCATGTCTCCAAGAACTTGCGTGCGTTAAACACTCTAGGCATGCCCACCGATCAGTGGGACACTTTAATTATTCACCTAGCTTCATCCAAGCTCGATAGCAATACCACGTTAAAATGGGAAGAACATAAAAACATTTGTTTTAAAGATGAAACTATGCCTTCATTAAGCGACTTCAATAATTTTTTAAGGGGCCGCGCCGATGTTTTAGAATCGGTGAAGCGCAATAAATCTGAGAAGCCCAATCAAAACAATAAGCAGGAAAGGTCTAGCACAAAAACTTTTGCGATTTCAGCCACTCCCGGTGCTTCCTCGGCATCACTCTCGTCGTGTGTGTTCTGCAACGGTACTGGTCACCGCATTTACGACTGCTCGTCATTCCTGTCCAAGAGCGTCGAAGATCGAATCTCTGGAGCGGCGAGTTTGAGACTCTGTCTCAACTGTCTGCGTAAGGGACACACTTCACATCGATGCAGAGTAGCTCCTTGTCTTACCTGTAAGAAGCGCCACAATACTTTATTGCATAGGGAGGTTCCCCAGGCTGTAGCAGCACAAGTAGCACCGGCTCAGGCGCCGCCGCCGCTGCCGCCGACGCCGCGGTCGGAGCCCGCAGTTGCCTCCAATAACATGGCAATGTCTTATTCAAATCCCGTGCTGCTATCAACTGCGCTTATTGATGTTCATAACCCGGCTAATAACGGTCACGTGACCGTACGAGCCCTTTTGGATTCGGGTAGCATGACCTCTCTAATTACTCATAATTTAAAACAAAGGTTGCAATTGGTGCCTCAGCCTAATTCAACAAATATAGTAGGAGTAGGTAATGTCCCTTTGTCTGGCACACCTGAGCGTTGCGCCGTACAGATACGGTCTAAGCATGACACTAACATATGTTTCGATTTGTCGTGTTTAGTTTTGCCTAACATTTCTGGCAATTTGCCACATAAATATATTGATTTGTCGCAAATAAATTTGCCTCATAACATTAAGCTCGCAGATCCCACATTTAATCGGCCCGCGCCTGTAGACGTTCTTATCGGCGCTGACATTTTTTGGAAATTAATTGGGTCCGAGCAAATTACTTTAGGGCCAGATATGCCAATTATGCGCAAATCTAAATTTGGTTGGGTGCTTGCTGGGCCCATGCATAATAATTCAAGGTCGAGCGATATTACTTTTAGTTCATTTTTGCAATGCGATCACCTGTCTACGTGTGACAGTTTAGATTCTTTAGACGAGTCGCTGACCAAGTTTTGGCAACTGGAGCAAGTCCCCCAGCCTGCTCAATCGTATACCGACATAGAAGCGGAGTGTGAACAACATTTCATCACTCATACCTACCGCGACGAAGCTGGCAGGTTTCACGTCCGTTTACCTCTAATTACCGAGCCTGACTGTTTAGGCAATTCATTTCGTTTGGCTAAAAAACGGTTTCTTGCTTTAGAAAAGCGTTTTAAAAACAACCCAGAACTCAAGTTACTTTATGAACAATTTATTAATGAATATTCGGAGTTAGGCCACCTCTCCGAATCTGAAATAGCTATTCCAGATCCCTCCTTTTTCGTGCCTCATCACGCCGTGCTCAAACCTACTAGCGAGTCGACTAAAATTCGTGTGGTGTTTAATGGTAGTGCCCCCTCCACTTCGGGTTATTCGGTAAACGACTTACAGATGGTTGGGCCAACGATCCAAGACTCGTTATTCAATATTTTATTAAGGTTCCGCACATATAAATACGTACTGACAGGCGACGTAGAAAAAATGTATCGCCAGATTATGGTTCAAAATTGTGACCGTGACTTGCAATTAGTCCTGTGGCGCAGCCACGAAAGTGAGCCTTTAAAAACTTTGCGGCTCAACACGGTCACGTACGGTTTTTCAAGCGCAAGTTTTTTGAGCACGCGCTGTTTGTGGCAATTAGGTGAGGAATGCGCGGATGAAAAAATTAAAAGCGTGATTCAAAATGATTTTCTCGTAGATGACGTGTTGACCGGGTCCGACACGGAGGCGGGATTAATATACATTAAAAAATCGGTAGAAACTGCATTAGCTGCTGGTTGCTTTCCGCTTCGCAAGTACCGCTCAAATTCCCCCTCTGTTTTGTGCGATTCACGGAACCCCGATGCCCATGGTAGTCTTATTATCAGCTCGTCATCACACACGCTAGGGGTAGGCTGGGATTCTGCGGAAGATATAATTCATTTCCCGACCCAATATGAGGTCAAATCTGAATGTCCCACCAAACGGTCAATTTTGTCCGATTCGTGTAAAATTTTCGACCCACTAGGCGTTTTATGTTTGCTTACAATCATCCCCAAAATATTGATGCAAAAATTGTGGTTAGCGAAGTTAAGTTGGGACGAACCCGTGCCGAGCGATATTCAGGATTCATGGCGGCATTTTGTTAATGGTTTGGCCGCGTTAACTACATTAAGAATGCCACGGTACGTTTTGTGTGATTCGCCCGCTGACATACAGTTACATTGTTTTTGCGACTCAAGTTCCCGCGCGTATGCCTCATGCATTTTTTTAAGGTCGATCGACGCTGAGAGTAACATTGTAGTGAGGCTGCTGTGCGCTAAAGCCAAGGTCGCCCCGGTGAAGACCACGACCATACCGCGCCTCGAACTGTGTGCGTGCGTTCTGGGCGCTCAACTTGCATCAGCTGTTTCAAAAACGCTGCGTTGCCAGATCGCACGGACCTTTTATTGGACCGATTCCACCATAGTTTTAGCGTGGCTTAAAACCGGTTACGATAAATTAAAAACCTTCGTTTCTAATCGAGTAGCACACATTTTAGAACTTACTGAGGGCAGTGAGTGGCGCCATGTGCCAACGGATTCAAACCCGGCGGACTACGCTTCGCGCGGTGTAGAAGCCTTCAAGTTGGCCGAGCTAGATGCTTGGTGGAACGGGCCGTCGTTTTTATATAAGCCCCAATGCAACTGGCCTCAAGTCGCGGCAGATTTAAATAATGATCTGCCCGAATTAAAGGTAAACGCAGTTTCAATTGAAAAAACGAACGATTGTCTTATAGACTTTAACAGGTATTCGAAACTAAACCTATTGCAGCGCTCCTTCGCGTACGTTCTTAGGTTTTTACACAATTGTCGCCACCCTGCAACCAAAACAATAGGCACGCTGCAGCCTGAGGAACTTGAACTGTCTTTTAAAAGATTAGTTAGATTATCGCAGCGAGATAGTTTTAGTGATGAATTTAAGATTCTTCGCGATAACAAACCTCTGAGTTCCAAATGTCCCATTTTATCGCTGACTCCTTTCTATGACGAGGACGATGGCCTCTTGAGAGTAGGTGGACGTTTGGATTCCTCGTTTTATTCTTATGAGAAACGCCATCCTATGCTTTTACATGCCAAGCACCCGCTCACTAAATTGTTGTTCCAGCAGGAGCATTTGCGTCTTCTGCACGCGCCTCCCCAACTGCTTCTGGGCTCGATCCGCGAGTCCGTGTGGGCCGTGTCGGGGCGCTCTCTCGCGCGCACGGTCTCGCAACAGTGCGTTAAGTGTCGCCGCGTCGCAGGCAATACTTCTGCTCCTTTAATGGGCACACTTCCCTCTCAACGTGTCACGCCTGACTTTCCTTTCATTAGTGTCGGTGTTGACTTCGCTGGACCTTTCCTGATTACCGATAGGCAAGGAAGGGGCTGCAAAATTACGAAGTGCTATTTAGCCGTATTTGTTTGCACTAGATATAAATGTTTGCACTTAGAGGCCGTCAGTACATTGTCAACGGATTCTTTCATATTGTCGTTGCGCCGTTTTATCTCTCGCAGAGGAAAGCCTCGCGAGATCTTGTGCGATAATGGCCGAAATTTCCTCGGCGCAGCCAAGGAGATTAGCGATTTTTTAAATGCAAACTCTGATGCAGTAACCAATTTTGCAGCGAATGAGGGAATTAAATTCAAATTTCAGCCGGCTTATGCTCCCCACTTTGGCGGTCTATGGGAGGCTGGCGTAAAGTCGGCAAAATTTCATTTGAAAAGAATTTTGGGGGACTCTCACCTGACTTTCGAGGAACTAGCGACCCTATTTAGTCAAGTAGAGGCTATCCTCAATAGCCGCCCTTTGTGTCCTTTGTCTTCCTCTCCTAATGATTACCAACCTCTGACTCCAGGTCACTTCATCATTGGCCGCGCGCTGACGTCACTGCCTTCACCCAGCTTGGTGGATTTAAACCCAAACCGATTAGACAGGTTTCAGAGGCTTGAGGCTTTAAGACAGCACTTTTGGCGGCGCTGGCAGCTGGAGTACGTCGCCGAGCTTCAGCAGCGGACGAAGTGGCGCGTTCCTGGCAGACCACTTCAACTGGGCGACCTGGTCCTTATCAAGGAAGAAGCGGCTCCTCCCCTGCACTGGCGACTCGGACGAATCGCCAGATTGTTTCCTGGCCCTGATGGAATTTCCCGTGTGGCTGAGGTTGCCACGACCACGGGCACATATAGGCGAGGTGTGAAATACCTCTGCCCCCTACTGGGCGACACAAATGAACCTTTGAAGACTGACGTCTTCAAGGCCCCCCAGGATGTTGCGGCCGCATCTACCGACGGGGAAGCGGGGGCGGTACGCTCGTAAAACCGGTTCGGTGCTGACTCCGTCCCACCGCCGCTCCTACCACAGCCACGGGCGCCTAGTACTTCATTCTCGGCTTCAACCCGCGCCTCACATGCACGCGCGCACCTTTAATTGCGACGTGCTATCGTTTAATTTTATTTAATTTCTTTTAACCAACATTGTGGAAGCTGTAATACAAAGGTTTTGCTATCAAGTCCATTTTTATTATTCTACGAGACCCTAAGTCTTTTACAAGAGACATTCAGTAAATTAATGTTAATTGGCATTTAACGAGATGTTGCTTAATTAGTTAAATGCCAATTAGCATTAATTTATTAAACTTGTCTGATTGCGGCAGTTTTGTTTTAAAAATCTATACTTAACTAAGTAATCATTAAAGTCGACTCTGAGTGCGGCGGTAAGTGTTCTATTTCTAGTGTATATTATATAGTATATGTGCGGTTGTAATAGCTATAGTAGCGAGAATAAAAGTATAGTTAACTAGAGGACCTCTTTTCTTTACAAAAAGGTATCAAAACTTTCACCATCTTCTTGATATCTATTATTGAAATTGAATGTGTTTATCACCTCATTTTGTTTCGGTTCAAAGTATCCATCAAATAATTCCAATAATATGTCGAACTTCGGATATTCTTATTCATCAGTTTTCTTCAAAATATTATAATATAAATCTTGTCCTTCTTGTCCAATAGAATTCAACAAAATGGCAGACTTCCTTTTCTCCGAAACTTGCTCTAGTCCAGCTGCTAACATGAAATTACTTAATTGCTGTTTGAATGTTTTCCATTTTGTTAGTATATCTCCAGCCGTATTCAATTCCAGGGGTGATGGCATCTTATATTCGATAGGCGTGCCCATCTTGTTCACAAATATCTCTACGGTTCACAATATTAAATTCGTACTATTTCTTCGTATTTCTTCAAGTTTCAGGTTCGAAGAGCGACTGCGCCATGTATTATATGTTGTAAATGAAATAAAATACTTTTGTAGCACTTGGGGTTTTATTAAGATCCTTGAGAATTAATAATTACAGCTTTACGTGACAAAGTCGAGCGAAACTGACTAGGTAATTGACAAACTAATACCTTGTTACACAGCAGCTAGTTATCAGTCTGTAGTTGACCACGCGCAATCTCCATACATTTATAGGTTAAGTGTCAAAAGACCCAATTGTTACTCCGTACATCTCAGTCTGTATCAACTGCGTTTCGATTGTCCATGTTATTGCGTTTGGTCAACCACTACACTTACAATAGAAAAGAGTTCCCGTCTCTGACTGCACTCATTAAAAAAATACGATTTTTTTAAATTTCAAATATACAACTGTGAGATGCTGACATTTTAATGTCAGTTCTGGCCTCATTAGAGCATGTTATTGACAGATTTAGTCACGTTGCTTACTATTGAAAAGAGTTCCCGTCTCTGACTGTGCTCAATAAAAAAAATCGATTTTTTTTAATTTCAAATATACAACTGTGAGATGCTGACATTTTTGTGGCAGTTCTGGCTTCATTGGAGCATTTAATCGACAGATTTAGTCATGTTGCTTAAAATCGAAAAGAGTTCCCGTCTCTGACTGTTTTCAATAAAAAAATACGATTTTTTTAAATTTCAAATATGCAACTATGTGATGCTGACATTTTTATGTCAGTTCTGGCCTTAATTCAGTAAGAAACATGACTAAATCTGTCGATTACACCCTCTGCTGAGGCCAGAACTGACATTGAAATGTCAGCATCACATAGTTGTAGATTTGAAATTTAAAAAAATCGTATTTTTTTATTGAGCGCAGTCAGAGACGGGAACTCTTTTCGATAGTTAGCAACATGACTAAATCTATCGATTACATGCTCTAATGAGGCCAGAACTGACATAAAAATGTCAGCATCTCACAGTTGTATATTTAAAATTTAAAAAATTTGTATTTTTTTATTGAAAACAGTCAGAGACGGGAACTCTTTTCGATGGTAAGAAACATGACTAAATCTGTCGATTTCACCCTCTACTGAGGCCAGAACTGACATAAAAATGTCAGCATCTCGCAGTTGTATATTTGAAATTTAAAAAATTCATATTTTTTTTTGAAAACAGTCAGAGACGGGAACTCTTTTCTATAGTAAGCAGGATGACTAAATCTGTCGATTACATGCTTTAATGAGGCCAGAACTGACATAAAAATGTCAGCATCTCACAGTTGTATATTTAAAATTTAAAAAAATTGTATTTTTTTTATTGAAAACAGTCAGAGACGGGAACTCTTTTCGATGGTAAGAAACATGACTAAATCTGTCGATTACATGGCGAATGTTGTCCAAGATTGCTCTTAGAAGATTTTGGAACAATTAAACAATAACGAGAAGGTCTAGGTAAACCTCGTGGAATATCACGTCTTCATTCGTCCGTCATCCGTGATTGAGAGTGAACGCGCGCTTGTTTCTTTCGCTTCGCTGCTACGCGTTTTGTACCTACCTACATCTCAACGCAATAAATCAATTTAAACTTAATTAATTATTATTTTTTTTTTTTTGCTGTGCTGAGTTCGGTGTTGTGATTGTGTAATATTCAAACTAATTTGCGATTACTGGTACGTTGCCTATTCACCTTGATAAATATGATTCCAACGAGAACGCCACCAAAGTCCACCGGATCTTTTCCTGACTTGTCCAAACTCGCCGATAGTGATAACTCTTCGATGGTGACGCTTCGCAAAAGGAAACAAAGGGACAACGAATTCACTGACGCCCTGACTGATTTTCGTGCAGAGATAATGTCCACCCTAAAGGAATTTGCTCAGACCCAAAGCGACATGCTATCAAAACATACAAGTGATGTCAAAATCGTTATTGATAAAATAGAAAACATAGTTCAGGTGCAAAATAAAATTCAAACCGATTTAACAAACTTGAAAAAAGATACAGAAGATAAAACCCAGTCGCTCGAGAAGGATCTGGCCGCGGCAAAAATTACCATTTTGAACTTGAACAACCAGATAGGTATGATCGAACAGCATGGTCGCGCCAATAACCTTGAAATATCCGGCGTGCCTCCTTTAAACAGTGAAAATTTAACGAATATATTCAATACGCTATCAATTAAAGTGGGCATGCAATTTGTTCCGTCGGATATTGACTACATAAAACGAGTGAGAAGATTTGTAAATAGAGGTAGTGGCGATAAATCGGAACATATCACTGATATTGGCCTCATACCGAATATAATAGTGAGATTTACTCAACATAAAGACAAACTGAATCTCCTGGCGGCTGTAAGGGCCCGCCGTGGGATTACTACTGCTGACCTGGGTATGGATGGACCGGCCAGGCCTATATTCGTTAATGAACATTTAACACCGCAAAATAAATTATTATATCGCAAGACGCGACTAACTGCGAAGGAACATAACTACAAGTTCGTATGGCTAAGGGACTGCAAAATATTTGTACGTAAGCTCGAAACTTCGAAACCCATCGTAATTACTAGCGAGAAAGACCTCGAGAAGATAAAATGACTTGTAGCAAAGTATTTTGGTATTTTTTTGTGTACTTATTTAACTAGGCTTTGTTGTGGTTGTATAATTAGTGCAATTAATTCCTGTTCTACAAATAAACACTTTCAGTTTACACTTAATATTATCTTCGTGTCTTGTGAGGTGTCTTGTAATGTACGCCATGATTCACTTGTAAGTTGTATTTTACTTATCTTTAATCGTTACGTTTTGTCTAGTGTTGCGTTGTATTATATGTGTAA
Organism: Zygaena filipendulae; assembly: GCA_907165275.2. Taxonomy (NCBI): domain Eukaryota; kingdom Metazoa; phylum Arthropoda; class Insecta; order Lepidoptera; family Zygaenidae; genus Zygaena; species Zygaena filipendulae. The sequence goes on along the minus strand of OU015677.1, from coordinate 3,642,072 downwards.
CGTAATTCTACCATTGAAATGCATTTCTAATCTTAACTTCAAATACGAATATTGTGCTTTTTGTTTCAAAAACGTCTCTTACACTTACTTTGATTTTTTTACCTATGAACTATTTCGATTACCTCATAAAATCGATATAAATAATGTTATTATGTTTTTTGTGTCTTTAGTTTCACCATGGTATATTTTTTACAGTACAAATAACATAGTATGCCTGATAATAGTATTGCTCATCTGTATTGTGGTTCTTATTCGCTCTCCGGCCGGCACTCATTTGAACAACTTACCGCTCGTCGCTTCATTGTATAAATCACACCTTATAAGAGTTATATTTAATGAGTAGTAGTACATTGCTATCCATTTACTATCAGAACGTGAGAGGGTTGCGCACTAAATCACACGAGTTTTACACGAACATACTTAAAAATAATTATGACATAGTATGTATTACGGAAACCTGGCTTACAGATGGATTTTTCAGCTCTGAGTACTTCGACCATCGTTACGAGGTATTTCGTTGCGACCGTGAGCATTCTATTAGTGGTAGTAGTCGCGGTGGCGGAGTGATAGTGGCGGTGCGGCGCGAACTGAGCCCAGCCCTACGGGCGGATTGGTGCGCGCCAGCTCCCGCCGACGAACTCTGGGTGAGTCTTCCCTTAACATCCTCTGCCGGTAATAGCTCGGCCCATGTCTCAACATCTGATTCAACTATATCTATACATATTGTTTGCACCTACATCCCACATGGAGCGCTGCATGCCGCGCAAATTGAGTCGTTCTTTGAGAGGGTTAATGTAAACATTGACAGGCATACTAGGGATATTTTCCTGATATTGGGCGATTTCAATGTTTCTCACGCTGAATGGTATTATGATGAAGAGTCATGCAGTATGAACTTACACTGTAACGAAAATAATTTAGCGTTTCTCACTTCGAGTTTTATGAATACATCGTCCCTATGTCAATATAGCGCAGAATTTAACATCAACAGCAGACTTTTAGATTTAATATTTAGCAACGTAAAGTGCAGCGTAACCTCCTGTGCGTCGCCTATTATCAAAGAAGACCTTCACCATAAATCACTGGAAGTCTCCTTGCCATTAATGTTGCCGTTACCTCTAAAACCTAACGTAATTCTTAAAAAAATGTTTTTTAAATCAAACTTTGAGAGTATCAGGCATGAGCTGTCAGCGGTTGATTGGGATAAATCCTTACCAAATCACCAAAGTGTCGACAATCTAACGGAAAATTTTTACGAAATCTTTAATAATATAATTTATAAATACGTTCCATCCCGTATTATAAGTCCTAGCACCCGATATCCCTGTTGGTACACAAAACCGTTAGTAAAACTAGACAAAGAAAAAAATAAATACCATAAAAAATGGAAGTTATATGGTAATCTAAGCGATTACTACACTTTTTCATGTTTAAGAAAGCGATATCACAAGTTAGTAAAGATAACGTATAATAATTATATCAGCTATGCTGAAAACATGATAAAATCGAATCCTAACTATTTCTGGGCTTATGTCAAAAATAAAAAATGTAGTCCTAATGAAATTCCTAATAAAATGAATTATCAAGGTAGAATCTTAACAGAAGGGAAGGAAATTTGTAATGCATTCAATAAATATTTTCACTCCGTGTTTGTTGACCCTACCTCATTTGATTTTCCCTCTCAAACCTCTGCACTGGGGGCGGAAAGCATCGCTGCTGACAGTATCGTGGATTTGTGCTCTGTTGATCTCGACTCAGATACCATCCTAAAGGAGTTAAAATCGGTAAATATTAACAAAGGAGCCGGTTCGGATGGCATTCACCCGATATTAATTTCTAGATGTGCACTAGAACTACTATACCCAGTCACCCTTATCTTCAAACGCTCCCTTAGTTCTGGTGTTTTTCCCAGTGTCTGGAAAAGGGCTCTAATAACTCCTATTCCTAAAAATTCAAAAAAAGATATTATAAGCGAATATAGACCTATATCTAAATTGTGTATACTTGGCAAAATATTGGAGAAAATAGTAACATCGTCACTCGCGTCTTGCTTCAAAAACTACATCTCGCCAAATCAACACGGTTTTAGAAAGGCTCACAGTGTCGAAACAAATATGCTCTCCTTCACAGAGTTTTTGCTTGGTGCAATGGATGATGATCAGCAGGTAGACGTCGTGTACACCGACTTCTCCAAGGCATTTGATAAAATAAATTTTAATCTACTTTTGCATAAGCTTTGGAGGGCCGGTGTGCACGGCAGCCTCCTGCGTTGGGTGGACTCATACATTAGAAACCGAAGTCAGGCCGTTTGTATTAAAGGCTATTGCTCTAATTACCTTACAATAAATTCGGGAGTTCCCCAGGGATCTCATATTGGCCCTGTTCTATTTACATTGTATATTAATGACATTAGTAACTCTTTACCGAACACCCGTCAATTACTGTATGCGGACGACACTAAGGTGTTCCGGGCCGTGAGATCCTTCAGCGATTGCGCGCTGATACAGTCCGATCTGGACAGTTTAGCGGATTATTGTTCTAAAAATCAACTTTTTTTAAATAACGACAAATGTTTTGTAATTAGTTACACTCGGAAACGTAATAAGATTAATTTCGATTACTCAATCAATGGTCGAACTCTCAATCGAGTAACAAGCGTAAGGGACCTTGGTATTATTATGGATGAAAAACTCTCATTTAAACTACATATTGATAAAGTAATAGAAAGATCGCTACGTTTACTCGGTTTTATAAACAGAGTAAGTAAGCCGTTCAGGAATCCTCTAACATTAAAAACCTTATACTTCGCCTTTGTCAGATCCATATTAGATTTCGGTTGTATTATTTGGAGTCCCTCTTACAAAGTACACGTAAAAAGATTAGAGCAGGTACAACAAAAATTTACTAAGATACTTAATTACAGAGCTAACCTATCACACTTAACATACGATGAATCAATTAAGTTTCACAATCTCTCGTCACTTGCCAACCGGCGCTCGCATTTCGATCTCTGTTATCTTCACAAAATTCTACATTCAGCCATCGACTCTCCGGAACTGTTACAAAAAATAGGCTTCATCACCAAAAGTAGGTATCTGGTGCGGCCCTCTCGCGTCAAAGAACTAAATGATGGTTATCTAAAAGTCTTGGTGCCACCGAGTGCGAGTAGAAACTACACGAGTAACCGCTTTCTCATCAGGTGTATAAATAATTATAACGATAACTTCTGTAAACTCAATGATTTAAATTCTGAGGTAGACATTTTTAGTAACTCTTATAGCAAGTTTAAATCGATCACGTACAACAAACTTAATAATGTAAAGGTGAATAGACAAAATTTATATTAATAAGTACATAATTGGATGTAAGTAATAAGAAATGTATCAGTTTGTGACAATGTGTAAGCGTGTGTGTGTGTACCCGTGGCGGCGATGCCAACTTATGTGCCATCTCTCATTTGTACTGTATAATTATTATCATGTATCGGCACTGTAGGTCTGTAACATACGAAATATTGTAAAAATTAAGATGTAACTATATATGACTGTTTGTTGCCACAACATAAATAAATAAAATAAAATAAAATTAAAATTAATCTGCTGGAGCAAATCAGGGCAATCCAAGAGTCCATTCATTAACTTGTACAGAAAAGTCAGATCTAGTAGCAGTCTCCGCTCACTTAGACTATACATTTTAAAATAATTTAAACGGGCAGAGTAAGAAGACAAATCCTTAGCCTTATTGCAGTGATATGATAGATGATGAACAAAACGTTTTTGAACCCGCTCAAGCTTGCAAGCGTGCACATTGTACTGAGGAGACCATACTGTACTACAATATTCAAGCCCAGATCTGACAAGACTGTTATACAGTGTTATTTTTGTTAAAGGATTTTTGAAATTTTTGCAATTTCTCAACACAAACCCCAATGTCTTATAGCCTTTAGTGGTTATTTTATCAAAATGATTAGTGTAAGATAATTTAGGGTCCAGATATACCCCCAGGTCCCGAATAGTATTTACTACTTGCAAAACCTGACCATTGATTTTGTAGTCATAATGAAAAATATTTTTGTTCCTGGAAAATGTTATATGATAACATTTCTCAGTATTAAGGCTCATATTGTTTGGATCACACCATTGCACCAAGCCGTTAAGATCTTCCTGCAGAAGGTAGGAATCATTTAAGGAGTGGATGGGTCTCATTATTTTCAAGTCATCTGCGTAGAGGTAAGCTTTGGAATACTTAAAACATGATGTGATGTCATTTATGAAAAGGTTGAAAAAAACTGGACCTAGGTGAGAGCCCTGTGGATGTCTGATAGGCATTAGAGACAAAACCATCAAGCACCACTTTTGATGTTCGGTTATGAAGGTATGAGGAACACCATTCCAAGAGCTTTCCTCCAACGCCGTAATGAGAGAGTTTGGTTATTAGCAATGTGTGGTTCACCTTATCGAAAGCTTTACTGAGGTCTGTATAGATAACGTCAGCAGGAATACGAGAGTCAATAAGAGCAGAAATATCAGTGGTGAACGTAACAAGATTTGTTGCAGTGGATCGAGCCTTAACAAACCCATGTTGCCGACAGGAAAGGGAATGCTTAGTATGCGATGTTATTATCGGACATAAAAGCGATTCAAATAACTTGGCGAATACGGGTAATATTGAGATAGGTCTGTAGTTGTTAACTAATGATGCATCGCCAGATTTAAGAATGGGTACTATCAACGACTCTTTCCATGCTGAAGGAAAGGTACCAGTGGCTAACGACTTGTTGAAGATGACTGATAGCGGATACGAAAGATATTTAGCACATTTGACTGCGAAAAGAGACGGGAGTCCATCAGATCCTGCGCCCTTATCCGCATTTAGTTTCTTCAATGATTTTTGGATTTCATCTTCGGAAAAAAATTGTTGACAAATAAAATTTGATGATTCAGTGAAATTTGTTTCAAAATGTGTAGTGTGATTTAATAATAATTTAGATGGGCCAGAACTATAAACTGAGGAAAAATAAGAAGCTAGCATATCGCACATGTCAGTGCCACTGTGAGCAGTATTGCCGTTATATATCATTTTAGAGGGATACGAGCTGCTATTTTGTCTTTTTTGTTTAATATAAGACCAAAAACATTTAGGGTTTGTTTTAATGTATGATTCTATACGTTCAATATATTTGTTGTAGCACAAAGTTGTCAGAGCACGACACCTCTTTTTTAAAGTTTGAAATGTAAGATTATCTAAAGGATTCTTATATTTATTAAAACGCGTACGATATTTATTTTTTTCTCGTAAAAGTCTTTTCAAATCACAAGAGAACCAAGTCGGGTACTTGTCAGATTTGGGTCGAACCACAGGAACAAATTTGGCAATACAATCCCTAATAGTATTATAAAAGTTGTGTACCATTTCGTCTACAGGCAAGTCAATAGACAGCGAATCATACCAAGATACCGTGCTAAGATATTCATTAATTTTGTCATAGTCTGCATTGTGGAAATTTAATTTTTCGATGTTTCGATTAGGTGACAAAATTTCTTCTGTTTTAGGCAGGCTAATAGTAAACTTTAAAGGTGGGTGATGTAAATCAACAACACTTAGGGGAACCCGACAGTTCTCGAGATAATTGACAGCCTGGTTGGATAACACAAGATCAAGGGTTCTTTTATTTTGATTTAATATATAATTGTACTGGTTAAGATCATTTAGACAGATAAAATTCAAGAAGGACTGCGAGCAAGAACTATTACTAACCATAATGGCGTTAGATGAAGAGTTCATGTTACCACACCAAGTTATGTTGCTGAGGTTAAAATCTCCTAGAATAAGATAATTTTTATACATTTCTAAATTCTTGTTAGTATTAGAAATAAAATGATCCAAAATATTCGAATTTAATGGAGGTGGCAGATAAACTCCACATATAACAAGTTTTTCAATCTTATTTTTTACTTTTAAATCAATTGCCACCCACAGATCCTCGCAGTCACTTTCACAGCCTAGCAATCTTACAGAGCTTATGTTTTTTGCCACTGCTATGAGGACGCCTCCGCCGCCCTTTTTATTGTGAAACCCGCTGAATTCTCGATCACGTCTAAAAACTCTGTAGTAATCAGTAAATAATTCAGAGTCATAAATACTAGAATTTAACCACGTTTCACATAGCACAATGACATCATAATCACAGACAGAAACATTTTTATAAAAATCAAGGGTCTTACTGCGTAAACCACGTGTGTTTTGAAAATAATGAAAAAATTTTAAAATAAAAAATTTTGATAGATAGCTCGGTGAAAATTTTAAGTACTAAACGCTTGTGTAATAATAATAATAAAAAATTATAATATGAAAAGTTAATTAAGTAAGCTTGCCAAGTACTTCCATATTACGCACATAAAAAGTTTCGGAGGCTTCCATTTTACGCATGTAAATACGCCCACCGCGCACCCACACATATTTATATTTCAGTTCCCTAGCACGCATACGAGCCGCAGCATGTAGGGATCTATTCTCTGGTGACAGATTCTCACATACGTAAATTGGAGTCTTTAGATCGCTTCCAATACCCAAATGGCTGGTGTTGAGCTTGTCGTCTGGATGGTTCTTGTTAAACTGGGCAACTGCAGCCAAGAAAGAGTCGCGATTACGTGGTGAGTTAAACTTTGTAAGTATTGACCGGGGGCGCTTATTGTTTGGATTTAACTTCGCTATGCGTGAACAGTACAAAATGTCACCATCATTAATTCTAAAATTAGTGATTTGACCAATTTGCTTTACGATGCCGATCACGTTTTCAGTTTTGTGCTCCGGAACGCACTGTATTTCCAAATTAGATGCGCGCGTATGTTGATCCATGTGGTTTAAGCGGGTGGCTAGACCATCCAAATCACAGCGGAGGGTTTCGTTTTGCTTTCGTAAGGTTTTTAGTTCTGTGTTGGTAGCAGTGACCGTACCATTCAACTGATCAAACTGGTTGCTAAGAAAGCTCAATGAATCCTTGAAATCAGTATCAGAAAATTCTTTTAACTGTGTATGTAAGTTTAATTTAAGATCATTCATACAATCCGTTAAAACACTTTGCAGTTCCTCGCGCATAATTTCTCTCATTTCAGAGCGAGTAATGTTATCAGATGTACTAGGAGTTGTTTGCATTGGCTCTGGTCTATTTTGAACTTTACGGCGGGTGACGTTAAAGGTAAGATTTGCCAAGCCAGTTGGAGTAGACGGCCGCGCAACATCATTGTTGCTCCTAGGTTGTTTACTTAGGCATATTGGGCATAGCCAGCTGTCCACGCACTCAGATATAATTTGAGATAAATCACCCGAAGACAAATCAAGACAACTGTGGTGGAAATTCTTCTTGCAACGTACGCAGGATAAGGAATTATTGTCATTACTTATATTCGGGCAAACACTACACTTCGTCATCGTGTGGTCTATTTATAGCGCGCACAATAGGCAGCAAACAGTATCAGTGATAGACAAGTCGAGCAATTATGCAGCTATCCCTTTTCGCCACGGGGCAAGATGTCCCCACCTGCGCTCGCGCAACACTCGGTCACTATGCCGCACCGAACAAACCAGTTAGAAAAGGATGTAACGCACTCACAAATTACATTTAACATTGAAACAAAGACTAATGAGAATAAGCACGATTATGGTAGGATTAATTAATAAAAAAAATATTAAATAAAAGTGTACACGTCTGCTTCTCACAGCGTCCGAGATGAGAGAGCTCTTACTAGTTCTTACTGGGTTGTGTGATCTAAATTTAACAAATGACAACCATACCAAAATATCTTCGCCAAACCAGCAGAAGATTTTTCTTCAGATGATTCAGTTAAAGATAAGGACTACAATTACCCAGGTAATGAAACGTCTTCAGATGACTCTTCTGCAGACATCGGCCAGTCAAAGCCCAAGAAATCCCGTCAAAAACGTATCAATTCTACCACTGATATTTGTTTGGGACATGATCTAGAAGGCAATTCCATACAGCTGGACACTGGCTCTGGTATTATTACTGCTGTAAATGAATCGGCGAATGAAAACCTTATGACGATGACTGTGAAAGAAAAAAGGTTGAAGAAAAACTAAGACAAAATATCAAGTTATAATGTAAAGATGGGATCTGAAGAAAATGTTCCAAAAAATGTTCAAATAAATTTACAATGAATGAACGGGAATCGATAAACAAAAAATATTGGGACTTAAGTTGGATAGAACGAAGATTGTTTATCCAACAAAGCACTGCTGTAACAATACAAAAACGAAAATTGACTTCTGAGCCCAAAAGAGCACCGAGATTTAAACTTCTGAACGGAACAAGCGAAGAAGTCTGCAAAATATTTTTTTTTAACAACTTTAGGCTTTCACAAAAAATAAACAAACCTCCAGTCGACAAAAATTTAATATATTCATAAAAAAGTTCCTAACTATTTATAAGAAAATAAGACTTCTTACAATGTGATAAACATAATAATAAATAATATTTATAAAGAACTAGCTGACCCGCGAGGTTTCACCCGCGGTAGTTTCGGAGTTCACGCGGGAATTCCAGGATAAAATAGAATAAATAGGTTTATCATGAAAGAAGAGCGTTCAACACTCTCTTGGTGTAGGAAGCGATCCCGCGTCTCCAGTCAGCCGCATATTTGGTGATAGTTTTTGAATAACACGGAAGTCGTAGTTATTCAATAGACAAGATACAATACGTGCACAACGAAACCCGCCACGGCGAAGACAACTCGAGGCGCGGATTTTTACCTCTCTACGTTATCTTGCGCTCACGTCGCGCGACGTCTAACCGCTCAGGATTAGAGTTCATCGTCGTTGTAAATTCCAATAAATTGAAAATACACGCTTGCATCGAGCCGATAAGATGTGATGAATTGTAATTTAATAACAATAAAATTACAATCCATACACACCGAAAACCTTCCTCATAATAATATTTGTCTTCGCACAAGATATCCTAACGGACGTCGAGCGCGTTGACAAGGCTTTCGTACAGAGCGACAAAGTCACTAAGTACGTAAGCTCGTTCGAACTCCCAACTTCATCATCTTTATTGTGAACAGTGGTCGACGGACTTTTCATCTAGACCTTCATGTGAGTCTCCAATTTAATTATTTAGATTGTATAATTACACATCTATATTCGAGCCACCACCAAACTCGTTTAGCAACGTTTAATGTTGTATACGCGACGCGTTGTAAACGCGACGCGTCGCCTGCGACTCGCTCGCCCGCTCGCCGCGCCGATGCCACTTCACGACTCAGCCGCCCGCGTGGATACTGGCGGTGCGCTGACGCCTGAGGTATGCGGGGGGTTGGGGGGTACAAGTCGATATCACCGTTACATCTGAAACCAAGCACACGGTTAATATACCTTATTATAAACATTTTATTTCATATGAATAATCATTTTATTCATTTTAGTTTATGAGTTATACATCAATAACCATACAAAATTTAAATTGTGAGTTTATTAACTCACAATGCTTTTAATAAATTTCAACTTAAACTTTATAGTGTATTATATTATAATACATTATACATATATCTCTTAAATGCTTTTTCAAATATAAATAATTTTTTTTGCCTCATAGGGCGTCAAAACGTCATCACAGCATATCACGGCACTAAACGTGTCAAATTGATAACTTTTTTTTAAGTCGGTAAAAATGCATAAAATCATTGAAGGTAAGTATTACATCGAACTATAATAATAATAATAAAATCTTTATTTCAGACATTAAGTCCATAAATGGTTAGTGAGGAGTTAATAACAAGTTCTGCTTACATTCTATGTTAGTATTATTAGTATTTTATCAAAATAGAAAAATATTAAATAAATCTCATGGTTGTGCACCAGCAAGGCACACCCAGTGTCTCCGGAAGGGACAGTCCAGTCAGTGAACTATCATTTTCAGGATGCTGTTCCGAGTGCTATACAGGCGCTGCAGCAAGGAAGCCGCTTTCTTGCGCATGATGGCATGAAAGCCATCGGTGCGAGCCTCAACAAACATGCCAGACGCACTGCAGCGCCTCGGCAGTCGCAACAGCATCTTGAAGGCATTGTTATACTGCACGTGCAGGAGTATAGGTTAACCTATATCCTTTCACTTAAATGTAATTTTTAACCGACTTCAAAAAAGTAGTGGTAAAGGTAGGTGTATTACTCTCCCTTTCACTTTTTGTGTATCTCTGACTCTCTCGTACCATTCCCACGCTGCTGTCCGTCGCCATGACGCCATTTCACTTCACAGCTCATCACAAAACAACGCGTTCATGTTATTATATTATGTAAGACGCTCTAACTTGTTTGTGCTTTAAAGTTAGTTTTGAAAATAACTTATACATATTTCATAAAAATATGAAGTGTTTTTTTGGTGAACAAGAAATAGCTCAAAAAGTTATTAAACTTACGTCAGAAATAAAAAAAAAATCTTAAAAATAAATCATAATTTTTGTTTATAGTAGTCAGATTAATAATATCCCTCAAAATTATTGTCAGATTTTAAATCAACATAAATTGGACTGCAAGCTGAACCTTCTGTAAAATAATCTAACACACTCGAGTAAGTATTTCAAAATGGAGATTTTTTTTGCATTTTCAAAAATTCGCTACTACATCTAGCAGCATAGCATTTTTAAGAGTTCACATCCCCTTTCAATATTTGAAGCACAGGAGTAATTTTTTTTTTCCTTTTCTCCCCTTCCGGATAGCCACCACCACGCAAATTGGCAGATGAATGAATATACATAAGATATCAGAGACACATTGGAGTATCTAAACAACAATATCTGACGCACTCGAGTATTTCCATGGAACCGTTTTTTTTTTACATTTTTAAAAGACTGTAGATGCTAAACCCACCAGTGAACGAAAAAAAAGTCATATAACCTTATTTTGTTTCTACCTCCTAATCTTCAAAAGCCAATAGGTCCCAACGACGTTCTAGTGAATCCCCATTTAGCATCAGTATCTCCCGTACTATTAGCAACAGTTCGCGTCGGTGGCAACGGACGTGGGCGGGAACCCCGCAGTGGGCGAGGCTACCCGTCCACCGCTTCCTCTGCTTCACCCCCTCAAATACCTACAATTCATGCAGGGATAGGCCCTTAAGTGAAGTGCACCTCTGGAGTCCGATTGCGCTATTTTATAACGACATTACCAAAACAAAACCAAACGTCACGCTTGCGCTGATTATTTTAAAGATGACGATTAAACTATTATTTAGAAAATAATACATATTTGTTAATTATTTTTAAAATAATTAATCAACGCGATACGAAATATGCTTAAAATATAACTTTAAAATTTGACGTTTAAACGTGTGACGTTTGGTTTTGTTTTAGTAATATCATTATAGAATAGCGCGATCGGCCATCGAGATAAATGGTTGCTCCGACACCAGCGCAATAGTACGGGAGATACCGATTCTAAATGGGGATTCACTCGAGCGTCGTTGGGACCTATTGGGTTTTAAAGATAGGAGGTAGAAACAAAATAAGGTTATATGATGTTTTTTCATTCACTGGTGGGTTAAGCTTCTACAGGCTTTCAAAAATGTAAAAAAAAAAACAGTTACATAGAAATACTCGAGCGTGTCAGATATTGTAGTTTAGATACTCTAATGTGTCTCTGATATCGAAAGTAAAATCTGCCGATTTGCGTGGTGGGGGTGGCCATCTGGAAGGGGAGCAAATGAAAAAAAAAATACTCCAGCGCGTCAGATATTCAAAGGGGATGTTAAGTGAACCCTAATAATGCTCCCCTTCGAAATCTGACGATTTGGAGGTGACGCAAGGTAGTAGCGAAATTTTGAAAATGCAAAAAAAAATCTCAATTTTCAAATACTCGAGCGTGTCAGATTATTTTACAGAAGGTCCAGCTTGCAGTTCAAGTTATGTTGGCTTAAAATCTGACAATAATTTTGAGGGATATTATTAATCTGACTACTATAAACAAAAATTATGAATTATTTTTAAGATTGTTTTTATTTCTGACGTAAGTTTAATAACTGTTTGAGCTATTTATTGTTCACAAAAAACACACTTCATATTTCTATGAAATATGTATAAGCTCACAAAATATTATTCACAAAACCAACTTTAAAGCACAAAAAAGCCAGAGCGTCTTACATATAATAACATGAACTTGTTGTTTTGTGATGAGCTGTGAAGTAAAATGGCGTCATGAGTGATGGACAGCAGCGTAGGAATGGTGCGAGAGAGTCAGAGATAGACAAAAAGTGAAAGGGAGAGAGTGGCGCGGAGCGGAGTAATATACCTAACTACCTTAACAGATACTTTTTAGAAGTCGGTTAAAAATTACATTAAAGTGAAAGGTTATAGGTTAACCTATAGTTTGGTGTAATACTTAAACTTATTTTAATATTATGTATTTTAACCGACCAAAAAATAGTAATAATTCGACACGTTTAGTGCCGTAATATGCTGTGATGACGTCATGGTGACGGAAAGTAGTGTGAACACGGTGCAAGAGAGTGATAGATAGAGAAAATGTAAAGGGAAAAAAAGGCAGAGTGAGTGTGCAGGACGACCGACGTGCCCGAGACAACCGACGTCTTCATAGAATAAGTTAGGTATAAGCAATAATGTATAGTAACATAAGTATAGAAAGATTGTATAGGTTTAGAGGTGCACCTATAATCTTAAGATAGACTAAAACTTGTATATTGAACCTTATTGCCAAGCCCATAAAAGCGGCCATCGTTTTGGCAATAAAAGGTGAAGTTTCTAGAAGCATTTACGGCCACATACATCGCATGGGCCCACTTGGTATAGCGGGCAAAGCAGTCAGCCAATGGGCGACAAGACTAGCCGCGTGCCTCATGTCCTCGACTCGTCTTTTTTGATAGCCATTGACTGTAACCAATGGGTGAGCCTACATTAATTAAGTTTGTGAAAATTAAATGAACAGAAAATGCATTTACTACCTGCGAACACTAGCAAAAGGCACACTAGAATAAAGTTATAAATATTAGACATTAAAATAGGAACCTTACAGTTCGCCGAAAATTAGAATGACAATGCGTCATATAGTTCAGACAGTTTAATTAGAATCAGTTCGCGATAAAGTACTTGATAGTTAAGCTCGTTGCATACGCTAGTGGTCACGGGTATAGTGCCGCTCTGATTAAATAGTAAAAGAGCGTTATCACTGGCATTCGCCGCACTGATTCCTGATTCTCCCAATCCAGCAATCGCTACGTACGAGTCAGGTGGACAGGGTACCGCAGAATATAGCACTCTTCATACAGTCCACTTGCCCGACAGCCCATCTGGCCCGTACAGTGAGGAAAAGGTATATGTTTCACTGCAGCTGCTCGTTATAGACTTTATAGACGATTTATGTTTCTTCGACTCATGGGAAACGGCAGATAATATTTTTCTGGCTATCCTTGAGTGATTTAGTTCAAAATAAAAAATTAATCAACCACGCTCGAGAATGTCAAGGTGGCGGTTTTTTTGGCAAGTTGGTGATCCTCTAACTTCCGTACGTCACGTTCAAATCGTCAGATTATTCATATATACACTTCTCAGCATGTAGTTAACCCACCATATCTTAATGTGATGTGCTCGAGTATTTCCAGTTGTCGATTTTTTTTTACTAATCTGATCGGTTATCCTAGACGCACCTACCAGTGTAGAGGGCCTTTATTTGGTGGAGGTACTCAATATGGTGCAAGGTACTGTTCATCTGACGTGATATAGCAAATCCACAAATCCCCTCTTGGGCTCCCGTACTACAAAAGAATACTATTAAGTTTTACTACTTACTTACTTAATTAAATTAAATTAAATTAAATCTTTATTTATTTCAGAAATCCATAGTTCCATACAACATAACAATTTTAATCAATTAATTATATATTATATTTATTTATTTACTTCATATTATAATATTTATTTATTTATTTCAAAAACCACATAATCCTTAAAGGCTAACCTAATGCGATTATATGACTACTTTAAGTATTTGGCTTACAAGTTAACACAAACAAAGTTATTTTTGTGAATTTATTCAGAGAACAGGTAAGTATGTCTACTGTCTCTGCTACCTCATTGAGCGTGCGCAGGGCGCGCGTGAGCGGCGCTTTGCCGAGTAAATTGGTGCGCACTGCGGGCACGGCCAGCAGCCGCGGCCGCCGCCTCCGCCCCACGTACCCGTCCGGCACGCACAGGCTCACACTCTGCAATAGAATTATTTATTATTATAATAATAATAATAATAATAATCCACTTCACAACTTCCGACCGACCGACTTCAAAACACACAAACATGAACTACACTAATAATAATAATAATATTCTTTATTTCGGAACAATCCATAGTTTGTTAGTAACATTATCCTTAAAACCTAGAGTTAGTACAAATAAAATAAAATTAATTTAAGTTGGCTCCTGGTTGCGAGCTAGTGGCATGCAGGCGCATCCAGTGCCCCAGCAGAGGGGAGTCCCACTTGCTTGACAATGCATTCAGAATGCTATTCGATGTATTGCGTGTTCGCCCGAGCAGAGACGCACTACGCTTACGAATTATAGCGTAGTCAGTGTGCGCCTCTGCAAACATTCCCGACGCGCTACAATGAGGTAAAACTAAAAAGTTAATAACAACCTATACGTAAGTGCTACCTACTGATCGGTTTGAAGTCGGTGCTAAGCCAAACAGGTAGATAGACTAAGCCCACTCCCACTAGTGCAAACAAGAGCAGGCTTGGCACAGATATTATCATGTTGTACAACTGTCGTGGCCACATAAAATAATTGGCCATTTCTTGAAGGGTGAATGCAAAATATGGTGATATCTAGGATAGTAAAATTGACCATTTGTATTTGGCGCCTTAGTCAGCAGTACAAACCTAACCTAACCCAGAATGATGCTCTAGTGGTACCTAACATATTATGTATATTAGTTCATGATGCGGCCGGCCGGCAAATGATGTACCTATTGGCCAATTCTTAAATATGGCCACGACATATTATATACGACTACTGACAGCCAAATTAATTCAATTCCCACGTCACCACGCTTTAAATGACATCATCCGGAGAGCCTTGATTTCTGCCAATATTCCTTGTATCCTTGAGCCTCCAGGCCTTAGTAGGTCTGATGGCAGAAGGCCAGACGGCCTAACTTTGGTACCGTGGCAGAGAGGAAAGTGCCTTGTGTGGGACGCCACGTGTGTTAGCACTTTTGCCGCCAGTCATCTCAGCCGTACAATGCGCTCAGCTGGTGCAGCCGCGGAATCGGCAGCCGGCATAAAAAGATCTAAATACGCGGCTGTGGGGGGCAATTATTACTTTGTCCCGCTGGCGGTTGAGACAACGGGTTGCTGGGGGCATTGACGTTTGTCTCCGAAATCGGTCGCAGACTCAGAGAGAGAGGTTTTGACGCCCGCTCCGGCTCCTACCTGGCGCAAAGGTTGTCCATTGCCATTCAACGCGGTAATGCATTCCTTCTTATGCACTCGCCTAAGGTGGTAGTGTCGCGGTTTTTCTTTGCTTGCGCTTTACTTGTTTCACCTACGATAATTATCCGTAACATCCTTTTGCTCAAGTATTAAAATCGTGTGCATCAAGTGTTGTGACTCAGACTGCAACCGCTGAGACAGTGCTATAATACCCTAGTGCTGTTTCTTTTCCGCGTCGCATCTCCGTGTCGTGGCGGCGGGGCGACCTCACTCCTCACCGCTACGATAAAGGACAGAACTATATTTTTCGTCTCACTTCTACACGGGGATAGAATACGGCGGAGATCATCGCACGCGACGACGCGCGACGTCACCACAACAAGACAGGTACCTATACCTACTATCTGCGCGTGACCTGTGGCTGTGATAGATTTTATTTACAAAAACAATAGCTATGCAAAACAACCCGCCCAACATAATCTCGTCTAACCCTGATATATCGACTGCTATGGATCTTGACCATTTACATGTGACTCGCCGGAAACCTAAATCTCCGGATGTTAGCTTACAACTTGAATTCTTAAACACTAAATTTCACCAACAACTATTGGTATGGAACGAAAAACTCGAGCAAAGCGTTCAAGAAACAATTTCTAAGGTGGTAGGAAACACAATTGCCAACGAGCTCGCAAAAATGAATGCAGTGCTGTCGAACTTGAATACTAATATGCTTAAACTCAATGAAGATAACACGAAAATAAATAATATTTTACAAGAAACCAATTCAAAACTGATTTCATTAGAGGATGCCCTGAACCACGTATGTGGACGCCAGGATT
This sequence comes from Zygaena filipendulae, assembly GCA_907165275.2. Taxonomy (NCBI): domain Eukaryota; kingdom Metazoa; phylum Arthropoda; class Insecta; order Lepidoptera; family Zygaenidae; genus Zygaena; species Zygaena filipendulae. Next base: position 3,625,785 of record OU015677.1, on the reverse strand, counting down.
CCACCGATGGGCGGCTCACATGTCTCGAAAATAAATTCTCGAGAATAGCGGAGGTACCTACACAGATCAATGCGCTCGAAAACAAAATTGCGTCTTTGGAGCAGCAAGCTAGGCAATGCAACATCGAGATTTCAAACCTGCCCGAGAGGAAGCCTGAAAACCTGCTTGTCATCATGTCTGACCTTTGCCGTGAAATCAACTTTAAATAAATCTGACATAGTGTCGATCCATCGCGTCCCTCATGCCGACCAACAAAACGCGCGTCCAAAAAATATTATAGTAAAGTTGACCACGCGTGTACTGCGTGATAACTTTATTTCCGCATACCGCGCGAAGAAAGGTGTGACCTCCTCAACATTGGGTATTTCGGGACTCGAGCACAAAATATACTGCAATGAACACCTGACTGTGGCCAATAAGATGCTGTACCGCAAATGCCGTGAAGTGGCTAAGGAAAAGCAATATACTTATGTTTGGATAAAACATGGCACTATTCTTGCGCGTAAAACGGACACCTCTCCAGTTATTGCCATTAGATCTATACATGACACAGCTAAATTCAAGTGATTTCTTTTTACTTACTTCATTTAGTAAGCTCAGTTATTTAAATACCTACTTAAATAATACTGATATGTTCCCTCTTCATATGCGACAGGCTTTTCAGCACTATTCCAATAGTCATAAGACACAATTTATTTTGCTGCGAACGAGCCCCACTTACGATAATATTGTTCAAACCGTTAATTTACCTACATTGATGATGGATAAAAAATTGCTTGTCCTTCAGCTAACCTTTTCTAAATGCTATTATGAGGAAAAATTACTTTATAAAAATGTGTATAATATATTAATTAATGTTCTCGGCCTCTTGTGTACGAAAACAATTATTTTTGTTTTCAGTGATGCGGGTTCCATGGCTTGCGCTGCATACTATACATTTAATCTATATTTTTTTACTATTGTCTTTCGTAATGGATAATAAGGTGTTATCTATCTATTATCAAAACTGTCGGGGCCTACGTACGAAGTTGCATACACTTTATATGAGTATATTACAACATAATTATGATATAATTGTATTAACTGAGACATGGTTGCAGGATAATATCAGCGATAACGAATATAATAGACTCCCGATATCGAGTGTACCGTAGCGACCGCGACCGAGCGGGCGCGGGGCGGTGTGACGGTGGCGGGGTGCTCGTGGCCGTGCGCCGCGAGCTGCCCGTCGCCCCGTGCGCCCCGCCGCCGCCGCACCAGCCCAAACCGCATGCACTCATAGACTATGTTGTATTAGATTTATGTGCACATAACTATCGCTGTGTTATTAGTGCGGTTTATATACCTCCGAACCTAAGTTTCGAGCTTTACTCCGGATACCTTGACTTTGTAGCTAACCATATTGACTCGCCCCAAATTAATGACTTCATTTTGGTTGGAGATTTCAATCTTCCTACTTTAGATTGGAATATTGGTCAAACTCACTCAACTCCAATCATCCAAAGCAATTACTGTTTACATAATAAATACTTAATTAATTTTATGTCCTTAATTGGCGGCTATCAATACAATAAATATAAAAATAGCAAAGATAGATTACTTGATCTAGTTATTAGCAATATAAGTACGTGTTCGATATTCTTACCACCTGTTACCCTGGTGCCGGTCGATCCACACCATCCGGCACTTTCTGTACTTGTACCGATTATTGACGATCGTGTGCCACTACAAATTAAGCCGCGTCAACAATTTAACTATAAGTTTGCAGATTATGGTAAGATCAATGAACACCTAAAAAATATTAATTGGACAGAATTATATGACTGCACGGACGTGGAGTCGGCTGTTTCATTCTTTTATGAAATTCTGTATTCAACATAAGGCTACACGTCCCTACATCTAGGACTAAAAATTTTCAATACCCCATCTGGTTTTCCCGTTCCCTGATACACATATACAAAAATAAAAATAACGCATGGATAAAATGGAAGACATATAAAAATAACTCAGACTACGATATATTTTCTATGTTTAGGGACAGGTTCAAGAATGAGTCCGAGTCATGTTACAAAAAATATATGGCTCAAGTTGAGGACAGTATTCGGGATAATGTTAAATTTATACATAGTAATAATAACAATAATGTTGTACCAAACAATATGACTTACAAAAATGAAACTGCGAAAACACCAGAAGAAATTTGTAATATGTTCTCATCATTTTTTGGTTCGGTTTTTCAAGCATCTGAACTGAGTGATAACTTTGACGTCAGTATTTTATCAGATTTAAATGTTGATTCTGATCTGATTTTAAGTAGCATTAGTTTAACACAGGATGAAGTACTTAAGGAACTTCGCTCGCTAGATGCCACTAAAGGATCAGGAGTAGATAGTATCCCCTCTCTGTTTTTTAAAAGAACGGCTGATTCACTTTATATCCACTTGCACAACATTTATAATCGATGTCTACAAGAAGGAGTCTTTCCGACAATTTGGAAAACTGCTCGTATAGTACCCGTACATAAAAGTGGATCCAAAAACGATGTACAAAATTACAGGCCCATTTCTATACTACCTGCTCTGTCGAAGGTCTTGGAAAAACTAGTACGTAATAAAATTTATCCATATTTGCATAGAATTATTTCGGAACAACAACACGGTTTCGTACAAAGACGCTCCACTACAACTAATCTTTTAATTTATACTTCATATTTATTTGACGCAATGGACGCCAACAGGCAAACTGATAGTATTTATAGTGATTTTCGCAAGGCCTTCGACAGAGTAGACCACAAAATACTTTTGGAGAAATTGGCCTATAACGGAATACGTGGTAATTTGTGGCGGTGGTTTAAGTCGTACATAACAAACCGCAGTCAAAAAGTTGTCATTAATGGATTTGAATCCCGCTTTATACCTGTTACTTCTGGAATTCCCCAGGGCTCAATACTGGGCCCCCTGTTGTTTGTTTTATTTATAAATGACGTAGGCAAATGTTTTAAGTTTAGCAATTATCTTCTTTACGCAGATGATTTAAAAATATTTCATAAAATTGACACTTTTGACGACTGTATTAAAATTCAACAGGACTTGAACCGCTTTTCACTTTACTGTACCCAAAATAAATTAGAGCTCAGTTTAAATAAATGTAAAGTCATAACCTTTTCAAAGAAATTAAAAACGGTCTATTTTCCCTATTCGCTTTGTGATGTTAGACTCGACCGAGTACAGTCTATTAGAGACCTCGGAGTCACACTGGACGCAAAACTTCATCTGGATCTACACATTGATAATATTATAAATAGGTCATATAGAGTGTATGGCTTCGTCATGCGGACATGCTCTAGCTTTGTCCGGCCCTCAACTTTTCTGTATATATATAAAAGTCTTATACGCTCACAGTTAGAGTATGCGGTGCCGGTCTGGAACCCTTATTACAATAAGTATACAGATGCTCTTGAACTAGTTCAGAGAAAATTTTTACGACGTATAAATTATAAATTCTCACGTAGTAGCCGCCAATCTTATGTAAACCTGTTAAAAAAATTTAATTTATTGAGCCTTCAAAACAGACGTCTTCAGTTACAATCACTTTTTTTGTACGATATATTATGTAACAATAAATATGATAGCATTCCTCTTAATAATGAACTATATTTCAATGTACCCCGTAATTTCCATGTTCGCAGAGATCACAAATTATTTTCCACTAAAGCCTGTCGCACTAATGCAGGAAAACGTTCTCCAATGTATCGTATTACTCAATCTTTTAATAATTACTTTAGCGATATAGAAATGTACGTAAGCGCAAGCGAGTTTAAAAAAAGACTAATAGCAGCATTGGGAAAAATAGGATAGGTAAATTATATTATAATAACTAACCCCCAACAGTGTGTAACAAACAGACAGACAGACACGCAAACTTACTTTCACATTTAGGATATATTAGTCACTGTACCAGTGGTTGATATTTTATTTCATATTTTAATAGGCACAGCGCATAGCATTAGAACTACTATTTAAGTAATCTGTGGTTACCGGTGCTGGTTGCACATAGAGTTATAATTATTTTGTAAGCTACATTAAGTAATATTTTTTGTACAACTGTTTGGTGACCCAAATAAATAAAAAAAAAAAAAAAAAAAAAATGCAGCGAGTGTCATGGGCACCTTTGCTGCTGGTATGACCCGGGGCGGTATTTTTGAGTGACTTTTTTTTTTTTTGTCGTAAATTGAAATTGATAAATTATTATTTGTAAATTTGTATATGATTCAAATATATAATTAATTCAAACAATTTATACAACAATTGACGTAAAAAAAGAATTACAAACAAAAATTACAATTTTGATTGAATAAGTAAAATTCGTACATGTAAATATGACATCATTTTGCTATTTTTACAACCCTCATTTTATTGACTGTTTGTTTGCCAAACTATACTAATAAAAAAACCTGCACATGGGGTTATTTTCTACGAACATTTTTGTACCTCTGACTCCATGTCTCTAAAAGGTATTTAATGTATCAATGTAAATAATAATATTAATAATATTCCATTTACAACTTAAAAATTAAAGTTAGATTGGCAACAATTATTTTATACATAATTATTATATTTTAAAATGTTAAAACATTAAAAAAAAAATTATAATAACTTGTTATTAATTGTTACTATTATAGTTACTTGATAATAATCAACAGTATTTTTTTTAACTTGTAGGAAATTAAAAATAGAAACATGGAACTATAATAGGCAATTGCACCAACATAGTTATAGATAATACAGCATACCAGATATCCGTAGGGAACACGGAGCAGTGCCTGGGACTTGCGACCCAGGTGTAGGTTTAATGGGGCCCCTTTACAATGCATGAACGCTCACCTCCACTGCCCGTGCTCCCGACTTAAGCAAACCTCTGGAAACAACTAGATCACACAGCACACGTAATCACTATTAGATTGATACGACACTATAACTGCACTGAACCGAACACAAAGTAACAATGAACCGTCGCTTACGCATACCCGCGTTTTATATCAAGTTCTAACAAAGACGAGTCGGGCAATGGAGTGGAGCGGGGGAACGAACGTACTACAACCGCTATTAGTCGGCGGGAAACGTTATTGATAACGAAACTACCCTCTCGCCGACACGGCCATACTGGCATGCGCACGTCCTCGGGCGCTAAACTCACAGGAAGAAATCCGAGATAGAAAACTAATATGAACGCTCGTTCATCCTGACATAATATCTCACTCTCAACATCACTCAAAAACACTCGTACAATCTAGCTTTCGAAACACTCAAAAACACTGGCACAATTTAACTATTAGAAAATGATATCTAAGTAAAACTGGATTGAATCGTGCTAGTCCGAAGTAGTAGCTGCAGACACATTATTTTTTCCGGGCTATGCTAGACCGGACGCATTTTTTTTTGTCCCTGTAGCCACCACACATTTTTTTTTCCAGTACAAAATTCAATCACCAATTTTTTTTTTTTGTTTGTTTGTCTTTCTGAGTTCTCTAACTACTGAGTAACTTTTAACTTTCATCATATCTCGCCGACACGCCATCCTCGCTATCACAAACTGACCTTAACAATACCAGAACATAGCAACCGCTGATTTCGGGAATAGTCATACTCGCAATTTAATAAAAAACGTAACTTGACAGAATCCCTAAACTATCTTATCAGAATACCGTATACCTACTCAGCGACGTTTATGATCTACCTTGCGATTAGAAAAACGATTCATTCTAAAACCATCTTAATTATCTAGAATTCACGCTCAGACAAAACCTGAATAACGACTGCTGGGTACGTGGGTAGTTATCAAATCATTACTAGAACAACTTGAAATTTTAGAATTCACACGCATCGAAATTCTAATTTCTATAATTAACTACTGTGGGTAGATTACAAGTATCTCCCTTAGACAAAGGATCAAAGTTGAAACTTGCAAGATTTCAACTCCGTGGTTGGAAAACCAGTAGTAAGTAACGATCACGGCATTTTAAATTGAGTAACACCACTTAAAGAACACTGTACCTACACATCACATCGCGAAACAGTTCGGTAGATATATGACAACACTTGATGGACAATGGTATCGAAACCTTTGAAATTAAATCACAAAATCACATTTCTCACTTAAAGAGGCGATGACAATGCTCCTACAAAGACGACTATCGCAACGTTGTCAGGATTTATGTAAAACATAAGACTTGACCGAGAGAAATCGCACGTAGAAACCTCAATGGCAGAAATGTGGACGCAAGTAATATCCCAATTCTGATGTAGGAAATAATGATAGGAACATGGAACTATAATAGGCAATTGCACCAACATAGTTATAGATAATACAGCATACCAGATATCCGTAGGGAACACGGAGCAGTGCCTGGGACTTGCGACCCAGGTGTAGGTTTAATGGGGCCCCTTTACAATGCATGAACGCTCACCTCCACTGCCCGTGCTCCCGACCTAAGCAAACCTCTGGAAACAACTAGATCACACAGCACACGTAATCACTATTAGATTGATACGACACTATAACTGCACTGAACCGAACACAAAGTAACAATGAACCGTCGCTTACGCATACCCGCGTTTTATATCAAGTTCTAACAAAGACGAGTCGGGCAATGGAGTGGAGCGGGGGAACGAACGTACTACAACCGCTATTAGTCGGCGGGAAACGTTATTGATAACGAAACTACCCTCTCGCCGACAAACTTTTACTTACTACATACCTATTTATTCAACAAATTGTTTATTTTTCTAATTTTAAATGAAGTAGGTAGCAGCAGAAAAAAAGTATCTGTGCCTTAGTATAGTAGGTATCTACTTAATTACAAAAAAAAAACAAAAACACTTCCTTTACGATAAGTTTTCCGAACTTCATAGATCGGCTTCAATAACATGACTACTTGATACCGTTTAAGACGTGAGAACATGTGCTAATTAATAAAGCTATCTTGGGACGGTCTCATTTGAGATCATCATTCACCATCTCATTTGAGACCGACTCAACAAACGTCAAAATAGATTGGATTCGTTTCGTTACAGCTACTGCATAAAATGCAATTTTTTAATTGAAATTGCACTTTTACCAATGATTATGTCATAAATTTTAAAACATAAAATATTTAAATTCTGCATTAAATTCTGTATAAAAAATTTAATTTTACTTCAAATATGGTAAAAAGGAAATGCGTTGCAATAGACAAGGCTGTATACGGCTTAGTCCCTTTGCCTGCCCGCTCTTGCGAGCTAAAAAAATATAGCTATTGGCGCCTCAGATTGGCGCGCGAAATTCTAGTTTTTCACTTTTCGTTTTGTCTGAATTAATTTTTTCCGAATACAACGTATATGATGGCGAAAAAACATGTATTTTCTTGCTTAGAAAAAAGATATTCTTGGATATTTTGAAAAAATATTCTAATTTAATTGAAAATAAGGATCCCTAATGTACGTTTTTGGCAAACGATACGTCCAGAATAAATCCTCGTACTGATCAATAACATCGTAGTGCTCAATATTATTCAAAATAATTTCAAAATCCATTTTGATTCAACTACGTTAATAGTAGCACAAACTCAAGATGATCTCAAGTCCGTGTTTTACTTGACTCAGTTGATCCAGACTTATAAACGTCAAATGATGATCTTGAGTTTGGAGTTTCGTCTATTAATACGTGCGGTACTCACTTGAGACATGATGACCAGTTTTATACTTAAGTAACGTTTATTAATTAGAACACCATCTCACCGATGTTCTCAAGTGAGTACGTCAACTTGAGACCTGACTATTAATACGGACCTTAATTAGTTAGAAAAACTCATGAGATATACTGTTCTATGGAACAATATACTTATACTGAGTCGGTGTTGAGTTTAGTTTTGCATCCTAGCAATTACAATGCGGTTCTATATTTTAATAGTTAAACTTTGGTGTGATGCCAAATAATGATTTAAGTATGTCTATGTCAAAGAGCCCTTTTCTTTATGATTGGTAAGCAGAATTTCACAAGTTTAAAATTTAATTTATTCATTTTCGTTTATTTAGGACACCAACAGAAATAAAAGGTTAGTACATATATTAATTCTAGGTTTCAAGATTAGAGTGTATACCTACTTACCACTAATAGTCACGAGAACTCTAAATGTAACAGAGTAGAAAATTAAAGAACACTCAACTGTAAAGAGTACAAAAGATCTTAAATATATCGGTTTAAGTATACTTTCAACGTCTCTTTGTTCGATATTTAGTAAGAGAAAGAGAGGGAGAGACTCTTGAAAACAAATAGGGTAAGCATAGGGTACTTTTATCCCGAAATTCCTGCGGTAACTCTGAAATTAACGAGGGTGAAATTGAATTAATGTTGTTAAATGTACAGAAAAGGACATAGGATACCTTTATCAGTTTTATTCCGGAATCCCGCGGATCTCCAAAATTAACGCGGGAGAAACCGCAGGGATCAGCTAGTCTTTTTATGATATGTGTTAGTATAGTAGTACGGGAGATACCGATGCTAATTCGGGATCCACTCGAGCGTCTTTGGGATGGGTTTTGAAGATTAGGAGATATAAACAAAATAAGGTTATAAGATGTTTTTTCATTCACTGGTGGGTTTAGCTTCTACAGGCTTTAAAAAATGTAAAAAAAAATAGTAAAATGGAAATACTCGAGCGCGTCAGATATTGTAGTTTAGATACTCCAAGGTGTCTCTGATATCGTAAATATATTAATCTACCGATTTGCTATGTGGGGGTGGCCATCCGGAAGGGGAGAAAATGAAAAAAAAAAAAAATTACTCGAGCGCGTTAGATATTCAAAGGGGATGTTAAGTGAGCCCTAAAAATGCTCCCCTTTGAAAATATGACGATTTGGAGGTGACGCAAGGTAGTAGCGAATTTTTGAAAATGCAAAAAACATCTCAATTTTGAAATACTCAAGCGTGTCAGATTATTTTACAGAAGGTTCAGCTTGCAGTCCAAGTTATGTTGGCTTAAAATCTGACAATAATTTTGAGGGATATTATTAATCTGACTGCTAGAAACAAAAATTATGATTTATTTTTAAGTTTTTTTTTTATTTCTGACGTAAGTTTAATAACTTTATGAGCTATTTCTTGTTCACAAAAAACACACTTTATATTTCTATGAAATAAGAAAAGTTCACAAAATATTATTCACAAAACTAACTTTAAAGCACAAACAAGCCAGAGCGTCTTACATATAATAACATGAACGCGTTGTTTTGTGATGAGCTGTAAAGTAAAATGTCGTCATGGCGACGGACAGTAGCATTTGAATGGTGTGAGAGAGTCAGAGATACACAAAAAGTGAAAGGGAGAGAGATGCGCGAAGCGGAGTAATACACCTACCTTTACCGCTAATTTTTAGAAGTCGGTTAAAAATTACATTAAAGTGAAAGGTTATTTTGATGTAATACTTACCTTAACTTATTTTAATATGTATTTTAACCGACCAAAAAAAAGTTATAATTCGACACTTTTAGCGCCGTGATATGCTGTGATGACGTTATGGCGACGGAAAGTAGTGTGAGGACGGTGCGAGAGAGTGAGAGATAGAGAAAAAGTAAAAGGAAAAGAAAGACAGAGATATGAATAGGTACATGTTTCACTGCAGTTGCTCGTTCTAAACTTTAAAGACGATTTTTGTTTCTTCGGCTTATGAAAATCGGTAGATTATACTTTTCCCGCTATCCTTCAGTTATTTACTTCAAAATAAAAAATAAATCAACCGCGCTTGTAGTGTATGAACAGTTGCACACACACATAGAATTAAGGTTTGCTGACATAGAATTAATTAGCCTATAAATTGTTGTACATTTTAAATAAACGTTATCACCGGCCGAGATGGTTTTATTTGTCTCCTCGTCGCACTAGACATTACATGGCGACCCTGCCAAAAGTTAAGAAGAACAACAATAACTAACACTGCAAAAAAAAAATAATGAAGAACATGAATTATAAATTTTGAAGACACAAGAAATGGCCATAACATCAGAAGACAAGAAGATAATATAATTCATTCAAATAAATGCCAAAATAAATCGCGGCGCATCTTTCAAGAATTCACGTCACGTCGTGTCAAGAAGTGAAGGAGCGGTGTCCAGGGTAATCCCGGCCCACGGAGTCCAGGGTATAGCCCGGCCCACAATCAGCGAACGGCCCACAGTCAGCTGCTACAGCATCTACAGCTGCCACGTGCGAGGTTCCTGCCCAGCAACGGCGAGACCACGGCGTCCGGCGAGCGTACATAATGGCGTTGCGAAATTTTCTACCATAATGTAAGTCGTAATTTAATACTAGTTTAAATTTGTTGATTATTGTACTACAGTGTGTTTTGTGTTAGGTATTAGGTATCGGTTTATTTGGCTAGCAAAAATGTTGGATAACTTCTTGTAATAATAAATAGATATGATAGATGAATTAAATAAGATATATTAAGAGTTACAGCAATTAAAAACTTCTCTAAGTAAAATAGGTCCATCTCGTAGAAACACAGAGATCGGTCACAAAAAACTTGAAGAAGCTCGAATTGTGTATAGCCAATTAGATGTGTTATTACTAGGTATCCAATCTAAGATAACGAGATCAGAATTAAATGTTAGTGATACCTTATAATTTAATCGACTAGTGGACGACATTCATAGTTTATATAGAAAAATTTATTCCTTAGTACATTGCAGTGAGTCGATAGAAAGTAAAATGGCTACCGATAATTTTGATTTAAAAACGGCTCTTGCCTTATTGCCCATTATGACAGGAGTAGAGAATATTACGAAACAATTAATCGATGGGATCAAGTTATACGATTCTATGATTAATATTGCATCTAAGCCTCTATTAATTGAATTTGTTCTAAAAACGCGACTTTCAGCCAGTGCGAAACTTCGTTTAAAATCCAAGTATAGTTCAGTTGATTGCCTGATTGGGGATATGAAAAAATATCTTATCCCGAGAAAATCAGATATCGCAATCTAGGCACAGTTGCAACGAGCAACGCAGGGGCACAAAAGTGTGCAATCATTTGGATCAGAATTAGAGGAACTTTTTGTTAATTTAACTATAGCCCAAAGTAACGATGATGAAAATAAGTACGAAATATTGCGTCCAATTAATGAGAGGATAGCAATAAAACGGTTTGCTGATGGATTGTCCGATCAGAGATTAAGCACAATAATCGCTTCCAGACAATTCTCATCCTTACCAGAAGCTATCTCAACAGCTTTGGATGAGCAATCTATGTCTACAACCCATCAGGTTATGAAAGTAACATACAGACAAAATCAAAATAATTCATATAGATATAATTCGCAATTTCGCAATTTCGCCTAGGTATGCTAACCCAGCAGCATCGACGAATCGAGGTCGCATGCGCTCACGTGCAGTGGAGTCGCGTGCCCACTTTCCGCGAGTTCATCACATTCAGCGCGATGATACCTTAGCTCAAGCGAAGTCGTCAGAATTTTTTCGTCCCCAAAGTAATTGATAATTTTGTTTATAATTTTAATAACAGTAGTATAATTACATGTAGTTTAGAAATAAAGTTTAATATTAAATTATTAGTAGACAGCGGAGCAAACTTATGTGTTGTCAAACACGAGTGGATAGAAAGTAATAAGAATTATTTTAATAATATTAAAATTTATAAAGAATTAATATCGATAAAAGGTGTGTGCGGACAATTAGAATCCGAAGGGTACACACACTTTGATTTAGAGATAGGTGGAATAGTTTTTAGGCAAAAATTTTATATATTTAAAAACTTATCTTGTATGGCTGACGGGATATTAGGCCAAAATTTTCTAAGTAAATATAAAGCTATTATTGATTATGAAATGAACACTATAGTTTTGAGAAACAATGATCTATCGGTGACGATTAATATTAACGATATGAATAGGTATAGACACATTATACCGCCGCGTTGAGAAGTTATTAAACGTATACCTACAAAACATTACGATGATTGCGTAGTTTTAGCAAAAGAGATTTGTAAAGGTGTTTTCATAGCGGGAATTATCGCAAAACCCGAAAAGGGGTTAATTCCAGTACGAATATTGAACACTACTGATGAAGAATTTAAGTTAGATTTTTCAGACTTAGAAACATAATATAGTTTAAATAGTTTTGAATCATGCGATTTTAGCGAACAAAAAATAAATGCTGATCGCGTTAAGTTATTATTTGATTTACTAGAATTAGATTATTTAAACAGGGAAGAAATTTTTGAAAAAATATGTGCAAAATACGCATATGTTTTTCAACTTTCCGGCGATAAGTTATCTGTCACTAATTTATTACAACATTCTATTAAATTGAAGGACAATGCAACTCCAGTGTATATAAAGCCTTATAGAACTCCACATGCTTTAAAAAATGAAGTTCAACGACAGATTCAGGAGATGTTAGATAATGACATTATAGAAGAGACCACTTCCGAATGGTCTAGTCCTGTTCTTCTCGTACCAAAGAAAACAAATAAATCTGGTGAGAAAAAATGGAGATTAGTTATAGATTACAGACAGCTAAATAATAAAATACAGGATGATAAGTTTCCTCTACCGAATATTTCAGAAATATTAGACTCATTGTCAGGTAGTGTATATTTTTCAAAATTAGACTTATCACATAGCTACTATCAGTTGTCTTTAGAACCAGAATCCCGAAAATACACGGCATTTAACGTAGATAAAAGTTATCAAATTTCTATAGATGAAAAATCTCGTAAATTAACCGCTTTTACAACGGATAAAATGTATCAAATGAAAAGATGCCCTATGGGATTAAAAACAAGTCCCAGTGTGTTTTCAAGGTTAATGACAATCGCTATGTCTGGATTAAATTACAAACAATGTTTTATTTACTTAGATGATTGTATTGTAATAGGAAATTCACTAATTTCTCATAATAGAAATCTTATTAAAGTTTTAGAAAGATTAAGAAAAGTAAATCTTAAATTAAATCCGATGAAATGCGAATTTTTAAGAACTGAAATAATGTATTTAGGTCATAAAATTACTTCCAACGGTATATTGCCCGACCCAGCGAAAATAGAAACTCTAAATCATTACCCCAGGCCAACAAACACTGATGAAGTCAAACGATTCGTTGCCTTTGCAAACTATTATAGAAGGTTTATAAAAAACTTTGCTAATATTGCCCACTCCTTAAATCAACTGTGTAAGAAAAATGTAACTTTTGTTTGGTCGCAACAGTGTGAATTAGCATTTCAGGATCTGAAAAACGCTTTAGTGAGCCCACCTGTTTTACAGTATCCAGATTTTTCAGAAAATAATACATTCAGGTTACAGACTGACGCATCAAAAGTAGGCTTAGGCGCCATACTATCTAAAAACAATGGACAAGTTGTAGCGTACGCCAGCCGCAACTTGAAACCAGCAGAAACAAGATATCCTATTATTGACTTGGAATTATTAGCGATAGTATGGGCGACAAGACATTTTAGACCTTATTTGTATGGTCATAAATTTAAAATTGTTACTGACCATAAGCCACTTATTTATCTTTTTAACATGACAGATCCTTCGAGTAGATTGACAAAATTTAGACTACCTATATTTAGAAGAATTCGATTTTGAAATAGAGTATGTCCCGGGTCGAAATAATGCTGCTGCAGACGCATTAAGTCGAATCCCGATAACTTGTTCAAAGTTGAAAGAAATGAGAGAAAATGTAGTATCGGTCATTACACGAGCTCAGAAAAAGAGATTAGAAGCTGATGCTCTCAACTCAACATCGTCCTCAGAGAGTCCTGCATCTTCTAGGCCTGATCAACCTAAAGTTGTAGAAATTCTCAAAAAACCAGCAGATACAATTGAATTAGTTATTTGTAAAAGGCAACCACATTTAAAAAATGTAGTAATAAACGCTAGCGATACAGGTAACTGTATATTTATGCCTTCGAAATCTACTATTTATCTGATATCTCGATCGTTATCGACTATACCAGTTAGCGAGAGAATTAGAAGCTATGTGTAGAAATAATAATATTAACGAATTGATAATTTCTCGAAATAAAGAAAATATCTATTGCATAAAGAATTTGGTGAAGGAAATGAAAAACGTACCAAATTCACCGAGATTACTTGTTATTAATAATATGATTCGAATCGACGATAAAGACGAGAAAACTGTTATTTTAAATGATTTCCATCTATTACCGACCAGCGGTCACGCGGGAGTTAATAGGATGTTGAATAATATAAAAAAGTATTACTTCTGGCCAGGAATAAGTAATCCCATCAAAAACAAACTTGTAAAAAATCCAAGTCTCGCAACTCAGTTCTTCTACATTAAAAAGTTGTGAGATCAATGTAATACCAAGTCGGTTAATTTATTCAGTGCCTACTTAAGGGTCCTTCTGTCTAAAGTTATCATGTTATAAGCTAATCTAATAACATTTTATAGTGACCATATCAAATTTAAAAATCTTTTATGTTTTAGATAGATTGATTGGCTTGGCGATCACGTGAAAACACAATATATCTCACATGTAATACATAATTATGGTTCTAAACAATCTAATTTAATTATAATATGTATTACTTGTGAGATACATTGTGTTTTCATGTGATCGCCAAGCCAATCAATCTATTTAAAACATAAAAGATTTTTAAATTTGATATGGTCACTATAAAATGTTATTAGATTAGCTTATAACATGATAACTTTAGACAGAAGGACCCTTAAGTAGGCACTGAATAAATTAACCGACTTGGTATTACATTGATCTCACAACTTTTTAATGTAGAAGAACTGAGTTGCGAGACTTGGATTTTTTACAAGTTTGTTTTTGATGGGATCTCATTTCTTTTTGTAAATGGTCTTCCTCCTTTGAGCAATTTAGTCTATTTTAATAACTTGAAAGATTTTTTCTTGCTTTTTCATTCCGTTGACCATTGTACCTTTGAACATAATTATGTCTAGGTAACTATGTATCTACACTTTATATCTAGGTAGGTAACTAGCTACACTTATTATTATTATTTATTAATATCTGGGCAACCGAGCTTCGCTCGGCTTAAATAGCTGTTCCCCGCGGTTTAACCCACGTTAATTTCGGAGATCCCGCGGGTATTCTGAGATAAAAGTACTTACTACCCTATGACCTTTCCTGTACCCTTGACAACGTGTAGTATGCAATAATTAATTCACCCGCGTTGATATCAGAGTTCGCGCGGGAATTCCAGAAATGAATCCTAGCTAGATCGATTTATGGCCCCCGAAATCCCCTGTATACAAAATTTCATGAAAATCGTTGGAGCATTCAGATTAGGGTAATTTTATCTCGGAATTCCCGAAGGATCTCCGAAATTAACGCTGGTGAAATCTCATGACATTTTGCATGCACGTTGTCAGGGGTAAAGAAAACCTAGGGATATAGGGTACTAACTACTTTGCATTTCTGAATTCCCGCGGGATCTCCGAAATTATCGCGGGTGAAACCGCAGGGAACAGCTAGTCTCATATATTTATATGGGATTACAAAGTTATTTGTGCAGTTGGTACATATAACTGCATATATAACTTTGTAATTCCATACATTTATATGGGATTACAAAGTTATTTGTGCAGTTGGTACATATAACTGCATATGTAACTTTGTAATTCCATACATTTATATGGGATTACAAAGTTATTTATGCAGTTGGTGTATCTAGAAAACTGTACCGAAATTGCAAAATATTTCAATTTTTCCTTGATTTATACAATAAACACTAATTGTATTCTAAATTTCAAACTTCTATGTCTGCTAGAAGTGCCTTAGAGTTTTGATGATCGGTCAGTGAGTGAGTGAGTGACCTACAAAATTAAGAAACTTTGACTAGTTATAATTCTTAAACTACTGGTTCAAATCGAATGAAATTTAAATTATACCGTCTTTATACAATACCTGCTTGTTTACTAAAAATTCAGGCTTCTAGTTTTATCCACAACGAAGTTATAGGGGGTCGAAAATGGCCTGAATTGCTTCGAGAAAAGGATAGTACGGCCGTGCCGCTTTTGTTGCTCGACTTGGCGGGGGCACTGCCGTGCCCCCAGATGACGTTGTAACTTTCACCTATCTTCATCAATACATGAACAACATCAAAGATGTTGAACATTTTATTTTGGCCAATTTCGTCTAATAGTTAGACCCTGTTTTACGTTGTGTTTTTAAATGACTCCAGTTCTTTTAGGTTGAGATTCGATTCCGTCATCATCCTATCCACATATTATAATGGGTCGAGGCTGGGTTTAGGTATTAGTTGAATAAAACAATCATCAATTAATTCGTCATTATATTTTTAATAATTGTACATAATATTTCTATTGAAATATATTTAGTACACCCAACTGCGTTCGAGTTGGGTGACTCTCGTTCATTATATGAACTCGTTCTACACGAACGGTTCTTTCTAAGTGCTAGACTACACTGTACATTTACTTAACGTCTGTGCGTTAATAGTGTTGTTAGCCCGGAAGCAGAGAGACTCCAAAGATGATATCCATGTTACAGTGGTACACATAATCACTAACTCTCGTCTGTCGACGTTAGTAGTGTTCGGGATACTAAGATAGGAATATGATGCTCATAGAGCACCTCCCATACGATGTTTAATTATAATCAACTTGATATTCCAATAGGAATATTTGTATTGGCTCTCACTTCATAACAAGTTTATTATATAGTGAGAGGTGGCGTAGCCCCGTCCTGCGCTACCCACGGTGATGGCCACCCCCCTGCTTATAAGCAGGAACCCCCCCCCCACCTGTGTTGCACAAGGTAGAGAGTTCTCCAAATATGCATAACCGACATCCGTTAGAGGATGAATCAGCTATATGAGACTGTACGTCCCGTATCAGCAGCAATCGTTGGAGGTCATAATTCGGCGGTGCCGAGACCCCTAGGTACGTGTCAGCCCGAAGACCGAGGCCATAATGCGGATAGTACCGCGACCTCAACACCATCCCAATAATTCAAATATAAGTGTATGAGACCAGTCTCGCCGGACATCATAACTTCAGTCGGTCATTTTGTGTTATAGTAGCTACACGTAGCTAAGGCCGAAGCCCAATTGATTGGATCACAACTCGTCCTCGTACAACACTCACTTAGCACTCGTTCATTTTGATAAACAAGTCGTGTTGAAAAACACAACTGTTTACCGAGATCACAATCAGCCTCTGCACAACGTAACAAAGTCACAAAGCGCATTGACTATATTATGTTTGTAATAAAAAGAAAATAATTTTATCTTGAAAGAAGAGCGTTCAACACTCCTTTGGTGTAGGAAGCGATCCCGCGTCTCCAGTCAGCCGCATATTCGTTGATAGTTTTTGAATAACACGGAAGGCGTAGTTATTCAATAGACAAGATACAATACGTGCACAACGAAACCCGTCACGGCGAAGACAACTCGAGGCGCGGATTTTTACCTCTCTACATTATCTTACGCTCGCGACGCGCGACGTCTAACCGCTCAGGATTAGAGTTCATCGTCGTTGTAAATTCCAATAGGTAAATTGAAAATACACGTTTGCATCGAGCCGATAAGATGTGATGAATTATAATTTAATAACAATAAAATTACAACCCATACACACCGAAAACCTTTCTCATAATACCTAATACATATTTGTCTTCGCACAAGATATCCTAACGGACGTCGAGCGCGTTGACAAGGCTTTCGTACAGAGCGACAAGTCACTAAGTGCGTAAGCTCGTTCGAACTCCCAACTTCATCATCTTTATTGTGAAAGTGGTCGTCGGCATTCTCATCTAAGACCTTCACGTGAGACTCCAATATAATTATTTAGATTTGTATAATAATACAATATCTGTATACAAGCTACCACCAAACTCGTTTGTCAACACTCTATGTTAACTTAATATTTAGATAAGCATAATAATGCAAATCTATATTCGAGCCACCACCAAACTCGTTTAACAACATTTAATGTTGTATACGCGACGCGTCGCCTGCGACTCGCTCGCCCGCTCGCCGCGCCGATGCCACTTCACGACTCAGCCGCCCGCGTGGATACTGGCGGTGCGCTCACGCCTTAGGTATGCGGGGGGTTGGGGGGTACAAGTCGATATCACCGTTACATCTGAAACCAAGCACACGGTTAATATACCTTATTATAAACATTTTATTTCATATGAATAATCATTTTATTCATTTTAGTTTATGAATTATACATCAATAATCATACAAAATTTAGATTGCGAGTTTATCAACTCGCAATACTTTAAATACATTTCAACTTAAGTTTTATAGTGTATTATATTATAATACATTATACATATAGTGTATTATGTTATAATACACTATACATATATGTATCTTTAAAATGCTTTTTCGAATATAAATAAATTTTTAAGCCTCATAGGGCGTCATAACGTCATTGAATATGTAAATAAATGCAAACAGTGTCAAATACAGAAATTTCCAAATAGGAACTTAAAGCAGCCAATGGTTATAACAACTACTGCAAATACAGCTTTTGATAGACTTAGTTTAGATTTAATGGGACCCTTAGAACAAGATGACTATAATTTTAAGTATATTTTAACGCTTCAGTGCGATTTAACTAAATACGTTGAAGCTTATCCTTTAAGAACTAAGGAAACGGAAATAGTTGCTAGAGAGTTAATTAGAAATTTTATTTTAAGGTATGGGATTCCAAGAGAAATAATAACCGATAATGGAACAGAATTTATGTCCTCTGCCATGTCTGAAGTTTGCAAATTATTGAATATAACGAAATTAAACTCTACAGCGTATCATCATGAAACATTAGGATCTTTGGAAAATACACACAAAAGTTTAGGTGCATATTTAAGAATTCAGTGTTCAAATAACAAAAACGATTGGAGTAATTGATTACCCTACTGGTGCTTTTCTTATAATAAATCAGTTCATTCAAGTACGAAATATACACCATTTGAACTTGTATTTGGAAAACTTTGTAATTTGCCAAGTAATCTTAAGTCTCAATTAGATCCTATGTATAATTTTGACGATTATCCATTTGAATTAGTTTAGTTTAGTTTATTTTATTTCGTACTATCAGTGTTAACAAAATGTCAAGATAAAATGTCACAGAGAATAGTACAATTGTCAAATAATAATAATAATATGATGATACAATACAAAAATAATAATATTACAAAATAGTAATAAAATAGAAATGTCAAGTAAATTTAATATCTAAAAATATGAATAAATTCTATTATATAGTTTTTACATAAAATTCATTTATGGAGTAATATGCTTTATCCAATAAATAGGCTTTCAATCGGCGATAAAAAGTTTTGTCATCATTTTCTTTCCGTAAATCTGCGGGTAGCTGCTCGTAATATGTAGGTCCAATTACTCGCGGGTTTTTACTTGCTAATTTTGTTCTTCGTGATACAGTCTCAAGTTTTTCAGTATTACGAAGATTTCGCCCACCACCCGTTCGGCGTCTGAAGTCAGTCATGTTTTGTCTTACATATTTTACTATCTCAAATATGTAAAGTGAGCACAACGTCATGATTCCTTGTTGTTTAAAAAGGTTCCTACACGACTCTCTTGGCTTTACTCCCGCGACTATCCTCAGTGCACGTTTCTGAAGGACGAATACCCGTTGGTGATCAGTGGAATTGCCCCACAACATAACACCGTACGCCATCACAGAATGGAAGTGTGCAAAATATACCTGACGCATGATATTTTTTGAGACTAACGGGCATAGTCTACGTAAGGCATATGCAGCACTACTTAGTTTGGCGCAAAGAGCCTGAACGTGGGATTTCCAGTTGATGTTGGAGTCTAAAGTGAATCCGAGGAAACGGCATTCGTCAGATAACGGCACAGGGCAGTCTAACGTAGGTGTAATTGAAGGTGGTCGCGCGGAAAATAGCAATAGTTTAGATTTTGCCGTATTTAATATCAGGCCGTTCACTGTGAACCAGTCGAGGAGTTGTTTGTGAGTGTTTATTATTTTTGTATTAAGTTGTTCATATGTACGTGCACTGACCACAATGGTTGTGTCATCCGCAAACAAAACAGCTAAACCATTTCTAATGAAATTTGACAAGTCGTTAATGAAAATCAGGAATAGTGTATTCCCTAAGGATGAACCCTGAGGGATACCGATGGTGACGTCACCAGTCTTCGACCTAATTTTGCAGCAGTCTGTAGCTACTTGTACTGTTTGGGTTCTATCAGATAAGAAAGATTTTAGTAGCTTATGACAGTTATTTTGAATACCATATAATGATAATTTGTCCAGTAATAATTCTCCTTGTATAACATCAAATGCCTTAGTGAGATCACAAAATATTCCTGCAACCTTATATTTATCGTCAATACCTGTTATTATCGAATCAATAACTTTGTGAGCTGCTGTATTTGTGGACTTATTTTTGCGATATGCAAATTGCTTTTCGGACAACAGATCGTTTTGTTCTAGATGTTCCATGATGCTTTTGGATATTAGGGACTCGATTAGTTTAGAAATACTGGGTACGATCGTAATGGGTCTATAACTATCTACCTGAGCTTTGTCACCTTTCCCTTTGAACACTGGGCAAACTCTGGTACTTTTCAACACATCTGGATAAATTCCTTTTGCAAACATTTCATTAATAAATGCTACAGGTTAAAATATAGGTTACAGAAAGCCCAAACGGATGCTCATAAAAATCTTTTAGAAAATAAGCAATTAAGAAAATATATGTATGATAAGAATATTAACCCTGTCACATACAAAAAAGGTGACTTATTGTTATTGAAAAACTAAACTGGTGACAAATTAGATAAAATTTTTAATGGACCATTTGACGTGTAGTAGACTATTTAAATGATACAGACCCCTAGTAACATTTTACGTACGAATTTTGTTGGGCCTATGTTTATGGTTCGGGTGGCCAACGGTTAGACTTGGCCGCCTAAATAACGTTATTTCTACAAATATTTTCAACGTTGGTCCACCGCCGCAGATCATACACAGAGCCAACCAACCGCCTTACAACCACTAACCAACCAAAGTTTGGAGATGTTATACTGTAGGGCTTTCGTTACTTTGCCAACCAAAGCCCAACTGTTTTTACACCTACCGTGGGCCAATGTGTCCATAATGGTTGTGGGCCCAGCGACAGATTGACATTAAGGGCCCAACTGCTATTTTTTATGTAGGCCCACCAAATTTTTTACTACTAAGGGCCTACGTGTGAATGTAGATGTAGGTTTCGAGTAGCTTTATTATATAGGGCCGATGTAAGATTTACAACATGGGCCCAACTGCTATTTTTTTATGTAGGCCCACCTAATTTTTTAGTACTAAGGGCCTACGTGTGAATGTAGATGTAGTTTTCGAGTAGCTTTATTATATAGGGCCGATGTAAGATTTATAACATGGGCCCAACTACTATTTTTTTATGTAGGCCCACCTAATTTTTTACTACCAAGGGCCTACGTATGCATGTAGATGTAGGTTTCGAGTAGCTTTAGTATATAGGGCCGATGTAAGATTTACAACATGGGCCCAACTGCTATTCTTTTATGTAGGCCCACCTATTTTTTTACTACTAAGGACCTACGTATGAATGAAGGTGTAGGTTTCAAGAAGCTTTATTGTATAGGGCCGCTGTTAAGATGTATAACAGCGGGCCAACTACTGCTTCCCTATGTAGGCCCATCTAATTCTAATCTGTGAAGGGCCTACGTGTGAATGTAGTTGTAGGAGAAATTTTGTAGATAAATTACTCACGGTTAGTAACTGGGTAGCCCGACATGTGATTAAGCTGCTATTTGCACAAAACTTGAAATATTCACGTAAAACTTCGTCTTAGACACAGCCTCTTAGGCCAAGTTGACAACCAATTTTACGTGACCGCGTGAGTCGTGACATTATTTGTTTCTTAGTGTTCTATCAGTTCTATGCGTTAAAGATAATTATTATTGGTTGTGAACTTTGCTTAAGAGGCTTTGCTCAAACGAAGTTTTACGTGAATATTTAAGTTTTGTGCAACATAGCAGCTTATTCACATGCCGGGCCACTCCCGGCTACTAACCGTGACAAGTTTCTTTACAAAATTTCTCCTACAACTACATTCATACGTAGGCCCTCCACAGATTAGAAATAGATGGGCCTACCTAAGGAAGCAGTTGTTGTTATACATCTTAACAGCGGCCCTATACAATAAAGCTACTTGAAACCTACACCTTCATTCATACGTAGGTCCTTAGTAGTAAAAAATTTGGTGAGCCTACATAAAAAATAGCAGTTTAGCCCATGTTGTAAATCTTACATCGGCCCTATAATAAAGCTACTCGAAACCGGCTCGGGCTGGTTTTTACTCGTCGCCGACAATATGTACCTACCTAACCTACAACAACTACTACTTTGTTTATATTTCACATATTATTATACGTTATTAATTATAGTAGGTAATTCATTGAAATTTAAAGTGCCACAAGTGGAAACACGTAGTAGTCACTTGTATAAAATGAACATTACAAATTTTCACCCTGCAGCATCTTATAACATTTTTCGTAACCAATAAAACAAGATGTTCTACATAATTCCAAAGATAATTTAATAACTTACTAATGCTTTTACACTAGGCAACTCATCGTTAAAAGATGTTTCTAAAAGTGGGTTCCAAATTATATTAGGTCTTACTCGTTAATCTCAGTTGCAGTACCGCGCAGTAGGTACACATTAATAAATTCTTTCCTAATTTGTGATATTTTGGCGGCCATTAGTCTCGTTTTGCTTCTTTTCGAATAACTATCACAAAAACTTGGGACGGTGGCGGGTCTTTACTTGTCTCTTCCTCCATCGCGTACATTGGTGAACCGGAACCAATAACTATGGTATTGATCTCAGCATCAGTGACTAGCTCCGCAATCTTGTGACGACGCGTTGCATCTGGGTAAATACATTATTTATTACTATTGTTAGAAAGTACTGCATAAAATTTTTCAACTTCATAGCATTCATTTAATAATCTGTATAGTGAATATACCGAAATTCTCAAATCCTTACTATTACAAAAGTTGAAGTGCGTTTGTATGTTACGCTTTCACGCCTCAACGGCTCAACTCTCTATGGAGCATCATGAAATTTTGCATACACGTTGTCAGGGATACGTAGGTAGTGTACCTACATAATATACGCGGGTGACACCGTGGGCAGAGGCGTCTTTACCCATAGTGCAGGGTGTGCGTTGCACGCGGGCGCAGCGGTCCTAGGGGGCGCCGAGCGCCGCTCGCTGCGGAGCCGCACTCGGCGCGGCACTTTCAATGACCAACGTAAAAATAACTCC
Source organism: Zygaena filipendulae (assembly GCA_907165275.2). NCBI lineage: Eukaryota > Metazoa > Arthropoda > Insecta > Lepidoptera > Zygaenidae > Zygaena > Zygaena filipendulae. The sequence continues at coordinate 3,602,420 of OU015677.1, read as the reverse complement.
GCTTTGCATACATTTTGTATAGCGTCTGCGTCATATTGTTTTGTAGGGTATAGTTCTTATATTGACTTACTAGGGGGCGCTAGGGTAATGTTTGCACACGGGCGCTACATGGGCTAGAGACGCCTCTGACCGTGGGGATCTGATAGTTTAATATTTAAAAAATAAGAAATTATTGTAATTACCTACTGATAAAATTAAATAAATTAGTAATTTTAAAAAATATTAATTAGTTAATTCTAATAATTTATGTAAATTAATTCATTAATATTTATTAGTAATTGTTCCCCGCGGTTTCACACGTGGCAATTTCGGAGTTCCCGCGGAAATCCCGGGATAAAATATACCCTATGTCCTTTTCTGTATCCCTGACAACATGCATGCAAAATTTCATGATAATCGGTTGAGCCGTTAAGGAGTGAAAGTGTAACAAACAAACAAACTCAGTTTCGCATTTTTAATATTTGTAAGGATTGTTAACTACTTTTATTTCAAGACGAGAGTTTTGTTGAAACTATTAAGGTAAGGTAGTTAATTAAACAACATTATTCACCTTTTATTACTCTCATCTCATGGTCTTAAGGTCTTGTAATTTTTGCCAGTCCAATTGCAAATGGGGGCCAGGTCATTGGTATATAACTTTTCAAGTATTCTTCAGATGTTTGAACACCAACAAGAAAGTAGTTTTCCTGCAAAAAAAATTTCAAATTAGTTTTTTAAAGTATTATTGCCAACTGACAAACTATAATAACAAACTATAGCTAGATTTATTCAATAGCGTACCAAAATCTTGTCATTTCCGTCAACGAGAAGTGCACTCTCCAAAGCCTGTAGTGACTTGAGTCTTTGCATGGCATGTTAAAATACAATCTGGCAGTGAAGAAGCTGGTGTATTTATTGATGTAGACCACAGTCTTGCTAGAATTTCATTCTGCGTGAGCTGCAACTCTTCAATTCCCTTTTTCAATTTGTGCAAGGGGCTAATAAATCACATCTAAAGCAACAGAAATAAAAATAGGTAATTACGCAGTGAAATATAAAATGCGTACCACAACTTAGTTAAAAATAAACTTTACCTTAAAGATTCAGATGAAATTGTTTTTCATTCAAATATGGTGTCAACGTAAAATCTAATGAACCTAAAGTGAGCATGACTTTTTTTAGGTTAGGTTAAAATCCAATACCTATCTCGCGTGATGGTGAATACCTATCTATCTACTTTTAATAGTGACTAAAAAATAGGTATTAGCCAGCGCCCGTTCATTTAGGTATTTTATTATGCAATTATATGCCTGAACCAGCAAGGAATGACCTTATCAGCTGATGCATCGCTATTCACTGTGTACGGGCGACTACGTATTTTTTTTACCGATACTTTGGAGCAATAAATACTTAAATAGGTATATACCCATACTAAACCCCCTAGATGTTACATCATAAATATGATTTATTGCAAACGAAAAGTTGAAATAAATTAATTTGGCTTACATTTGTCTCTTCGTTTGCCGCGTCACACCAAGAGTCAGGGGATAGGTACCTAGTAGGTACCTACCTAAAATTACAGCTGAAAAAAATTATCATATTTGGAAATTTAGCTCGAAAAAGCGCAAGACTCCCTAGGGCCTAGAGGATATCTAGGTCCATGACAACTCATGACAAAACAAAACTTAAGCCGTAATAGGTAGGTATTTTATTTTGAAAAACAATCACTTCAAATATTTTATTCGTTATATCAATGTCACTTAACTATTTTTTTATATGTATTATTTTATTATTCTTACATTAATAAAACTTTGAAAAATCGATTGTTGAAAGTCGATTGTTGAAAGATTTCCTGGTCTAGCTAAAATTCAGTACCTACTTAGGTATACCTCATTTAGGTACCTATTTGAGGTGCAGACTGCAGTAACTAGGTATTTTATTAAACAGTAAACCTTTATTAAACAGTTTCTAGTTAGTAGGTAGGTAGGTACCTAAAACAATTATAAATCTAGACATCTATCTAGACATATCCATGTATATTATGCAATCTATCTACCTATCTATCTATACTATATTAAAAGAGTAGAATCCGCGATTCTGTACATTGAATATTTTTGACAAAAATTAACTGGGGACGATAAACGAAGAGTAGGTAGGTACCTACCTAACCAACCACAAATAAAAGGTTTTTAAAAATCTTTTCTGTCTGTCTGTTCGCGATAATCTCTGAATCTACTGAACGGATTGTCATCCGGTTTTCCCAGGTAGATTAAGCTTAGCCTGGCTGGAGCTACATATAGGCTTTGTTTCATTTTAATCGGATGTCGGGAAAAAAAAGTTATATAAAAACCATTCACGCGTGTAAAAGCGCAGGGCACAGCTAGTTATTATAATATACAGTAAAACATATCCATATAAGTCATACAATATACCTACCTACATATAGGTACCTAATTAAATTTAAGTGTTTGCAATTCTAAATTAACAGCTTTTCACTAAATTCATATGAAAGAATATACTTAAATATGTAGGCACGGTATAGGTACGGTACCTACTTACAACTTAGGTAGGTACATTTACAAAAAAACAATTTATTTTTGTCTGTCTCTTTGTTTGTTCCGGCTAATCTATAAAACGGCTGGACTGATTTTAACGGGACTTACTGGCAGATAGCTGATGTTCTAGGGAGTAACTTAGGTTACTTTTATTTTAGAAAAAAAAATCTGCTGCGATTCCGAAACTCACGCGGGTAAAACCGCGGGGCACAGCTAGTTAATAATATGGATTTATGTAGGTACAGATAGACTAGAGCTAGACATTCGTACCAAAGTCATACCACATACCTACATATAAAAGAGGCATGTGTTAGGTATGGATCCGGAAGGCGAACTGCAGTTTACGTTATCACTACATAGGTACCTACCTATTATAAAACAACTAGCCGTTGCCGTTTTAACACGCGTTAATTTCGGAGTTCCCGCTGGAATTAGTTGATAGGAATTAATAAGTTAATAGGTAGGTAGGTACTCACCAGTTACGTAGAATATTCTGCTGACTATAAGTTTTCCAAGTGTCATCCGGTAAACTTGTGCGTATCTTATCGCTGTTACCGCGTTTTCCGCTTGGCCAAAAACAGCGCGTTTCTTTTGGCGCCATTCAGTTTCGCCTTACAATGACGACCGCCACCTTCATTTTCCAGAAAATTCGATGACCTGGTAGGTAATTAGGTATTCTAATCATAACAAAGTTTATCACTTAGTTGAATTCTCGCCATGGTCGGTTCAAGAATTAATCAGATCATACATAAAGATACTAGGTAGGTACTTACTCTTAACGTACAGAATCAATGAGAAAATGATCAGCACAAGCGCCAGCACTCAGCAGTCAACGACGCGGCGGCGCATACGACGCGCACAGCCATCAAACACGAACAAAACAAAATTAGTAATTACTGAAAAAACACTAAAATCGTAAAACGGCAAAATCTCAAGCAGGTGCCGCTGCCGAGTGCCGACTGCCGGCCGCCCGCCGGCCGCCGGTCACGGGGCGCCCCACGCGACACGGGTCGGGCCCCAGCCAATGGCAGCCGTTCTCAGTACCAAAGAGTATAATGCCTGCACTACATTATCGCCGATGATCGTTGATCGTGTGATCGTGTGATCGGCGATAATGTGGACACCTCAACGCGATCGTAGTCTTCCTCTCTAATTAGGTAGGTAGGTACCTACTTACTCACTTCCTCGCAAGGGGTGTACGACAAAAATATAACATAGATTATTCAATAATTATTTAACTGTACAGAGAAAATTTTTAATAATTAAAAATTTCATGCACCATGTTAGGGATATACACATCGATCACAAATCAAAATTTGAAACTAAATATAACTATAATAATCATCATGAAATTATTTTTTTTTATTTAATACGGTCAAGTTGTCTCTCAGAGACTGTTTTACGTAGGCACATGTTATTATTTTAAGAAATAATTGAGATTTGAGCTATCAGGCGTAGCCCGTGGAATATGTTTAAACTTGTTCCCGTATATAAATTTTCTACTTTGAAATTTATGTTGCAATGAAGTCGCAAGGCCTAGGCCAAGCTCAACTGCAGAGTGCAGACTGCTCAAGCTCAACCAAAAAATGATGAAAGTAACCATACCTACACCATAACTAATAATTGAAGGATTTGTAGGTTGTACCGTTGCACGTTGTAGTAACAAAAATACGCAATTTTGTTTGCGTTTTATAAAAATAACACAAAAAATATTTCAGAATCAATCTCGTTTTTAAATATTTTTGTTATTAGTACCTACCTACCTACCTATCTGTTTATTTTATTTTTTTACTTTTTAGTGCACTTTATCCTTACTATTAAAAATGCGAAAGTGAGTTTGTTTGTTTGTTTGTTAGATAGGTACCTACCTACGGTACCTATAACGGCGCAACAAATCATCATGAAATTTTACATAAAAGTTGCCAAGAGCACAGAGAAGGATACAGGATAGGTACTTTTAATCCTAGAATTCCCTCGGGAACTCCGAAATTAAAGTGGATGAAACCGTGGGGAACAGTTAGTATTCCTCACAAATACATCAAAGAAGTCTCCCGAAACGTCCAGTAGGTACCTACCCAAAGGCCAAAGGGCCAAACGGTCAATGGTGACTACTGGGTGACTACAGAATTTATTTATGTACCGGTAGCGTCCAGTAGACACACGTTGTCTACAGACCAAACGGATTGGTAATTTTTCTACGTCAATGCATTTACTTAATTAGGTCTGCCTTTTAAAATTTTACTGGCATAAGACCTATAAGAAATATAATCCATACCTACTAATTTTAAATTATATGCGTAAGTAAGTTTTTTTGTTTGTATGTTATGCTATCACGCCTCAACGGCTAAATTAATCATCATAATGTCAGGGGTACAGAAAGGGCATACGTGTATGTACTCCTCACATGGTTGTATCAATATCTGCACTATCTACATATAGAAACTTCTGGGCTCTGGCTCGAGCTTTTGGCGGGATTTTAACAGTGACGGACGTCAGTTTTATTTCTTTGTTTTGCAAATTAGTTTACCGTGATAAATATTGTGTGAATGTGGTGGATTTTGCATAATAGTGATCCATTAGTGATGAACAGTGCGTGGAAAGTGGAAACAGTGAAATAAGATGAAATGGGGCGTCCATCGGGAGGATGTCGTTTTACCATACAACATCCCACAGAGCGTCCTATTAACGTTCAACTGTGAAGAGTTGCTGTTAAAAGTTCCGGTAAAGCATAAAAATGCATCTTACCAATGCATTTCGATGTAAATAACTTCAGAAGAAAAAAATACATTTGAATTGGCTGTATGGACTTAGCTTCCTTTGCCTTCCCCATAAGGGGTAAATTCCACAAAGAAAAAAATTCGCATCAGCGGCGGCCGGCCGACTGGCGAGCGGCAAGTAGCGTGATTTGTCATACCGCGTTGTGATTGGTGGACGACCGGCGCCACGCGCCAAGAGTAGGTACCTACACGCGGCGCCCGGTAGCGGCCGGCGATGAAGCTGTTGTAATTTTCGGATTCTCGATATATCGATATTTTTAAATATAATATGTATCAAGATCGGAGTTTGATGTATCGAAAAAAAAATCTATACTTCGATATATCGATATTTTTTCTATTTTATTTTATCGGCATTGTTTAAAAAAACATTCGGAAGTTGGCTCAAATATTATTTACACAGTTTATGATTCAGTATATTTATTAAATAAATTAAATTATAAATGTATGAAAATGTTAAGTTCTTCTAGGCAGAAACAAGAAAATTTTATTGTTTTATGTCAAATGTCCTTTATTTTATCCGAAAAAAGTTAATGCCTCACACAAATAGATAAAATATTAAAATTGCCCTATTGATTTAAAAATTTAAACGCTAAATAGATTATTTTTTATTTAAAATCAAGACCATTATTTTATTTCTAAGCAATAAAATATTAAGGCTTACATTTTCCATTTTCACAAAATGGCGGCCGTGAACATAAACAAGTGATTTATGGAGGAAGACTATTTGTTTTCGTTTAAAGTTGTTGAGGTGACAACTATTTACTATCGATGTATCGTCCAAAAAAGTATTAGTAATAAATAAAGATATTTCCAAATAACAATATCGATATTTCGATATATCGATATTTTATCAATAGCATTTACAGCCCTATAGAACAACATTCTCGGCCGGGCGCTCCGCGCTAGGCAGCGCACGGGCGCACGTCGCGCAATAGCCAACAAATATTACCAGCTGATACGATTGCGCACGTGGAGTCGAGGAGTGAGAACTTTCTGGATTGTTCTCCTGATACCACGGCTCGTCGACCGTCGTGTCACGAGTACACGAGCTCCCACGTGTTCCTGGCGTCAGGGGTGGCTGCGTGCGTCATTGGACGTGCCACGCGCCCTCGCTCGTGCTCCCAGGGTGCCCTGGACCCCGACTGGGCTTCCGACGTGACTGCGCATCGCCCCCCGGCCCGGAACCACCACACGCGTCGAGCGGGCGAAGTTCCTTCGAAGTGCCCGAAGTCATCCGCGAGTGTCCGTGTAGTGTTCAGTGCTTATTATAATCCATAAGCTAGGTTATTTCACTTGTGAGTTATGTGAGTAGGGTTATCACTTATCGAATAAACCAAACAATTGTAATAATAAACTGAGTTATCATTGTGTTGCGCTACCCAGTACCCATCCTGGCAGGGCCCCAGGCAATCGAACCTCGCCCGGTCATTATAGACATAGAGGTACCTAGGTAGGTATATAGAAATTAGGTAGGTATTAGGCATTAGCTTGTAATGAAATAAACCATTACATTAGGTAGGTAGGTTCCTATGTAATAAAGTTACCTAGGGCACTTTTGTCCCGGAGTTCTCGCGGGAACTCCGACTAACGATTTTCTGTTGCGCATTCAACTAAAAATAAATATTGTTGGACCTTGGTAGATATTCGTATGCGTTTACAGTTAAAAGTTAAACCTTATAACTCAGACGAAATCAAAAGTCTTATAATAATAGATATGTGTTGGTTTCTGGTGTAGATTTTCTGTTGGGGGCTCAACCGAAAAGTATAGAGCGGGACTAGCGACCACACACTACACAGCAGTCGCTGAGTAGGGCCTTTGTAGATTTTTAACCGACTTTCAAAAAGGAGGAAGTTATGCATTCGATTGTATGTATGTTTTTTTTTATGTATGTTCACCGATTACTCGAAGAAGGTTGGACCGATTGCAAAAATTCTTTTTTTGTTTGAAAGGGTTTACTCCCAATTAGGTCCCATTACCACCAAGTCGAGATCTGATGATGGGATCTTGGAAAAATCGAGGGAACTCTTCCAAAATTATAGGTACACCTATAGCGATTTGGTTATTTTTTATAGTAAATCGTTCATTTGCTTTCGAAAAGCGAAATTTGAAGAAGTGGAACTGATGATGAAGACCACAGATGGTCATCGGAACTACTCAACAATAATACGTATTTCACGGGTTCCAGTGGTAGCCATTTGGAAAATTGTTTTTTTGTTTGAAAGGGGATACCTACTTCCGAATTGGTCACATTGTCACCAAGTCAGGATCTGATGATGGGATCTTGGAGAAATCGAGGTAACTTTTCAAAATTTGTAGGCACCTATGGCGATTTGGGTATTTTTTATAGTAAATCGTTTATTTGCTTTCGGAAAGTAGAATTTCAAGAAGTGGAACTGATGATGAAGACCACAGATGGTCATCGGAACTACTAAATAATAGGTATTTCACAGATTCCTATTCGTTAACTTTAATGTGGTTTCTTAACAATTTATGTTCGTCACAATGTATATATGTTGAAGTGGAACTGATGGTGATGTACCTACCTACCAGGAGAACTCTTTAAAAATTAACGTCCCTGCATCGGGAAAAGCAATATTTTGTAAGTAATATTTTGTAATATTTTATGAGCAGTTGACGTTAGGCTATTCTAACTTAGATAAATTACAAACCGACTCACTAAAAAGCGAGAAATAAACAAATTTTTTACAAAAAAATTTAAACCGATTTCAAAAAACACAAAGCTAAAAATAACAAAATACCGATTTAATCTAACAGAAAAAAAATACACGTAATAGGTACTATTACTGATTTGTGCTGTTTGTGCTACCACTTTTCAATTTGATTTGAAGTCGGTGACAAGCCAAATTTGGGGTAAGTAGATTGGCTAAGTCCACTCCCGCCACGAGCTCGTCGTGAGCTGAACAACCCAAGAGGGCAGACGTAAGCGGGCTTGGCACCGAATTCAAATTAAAAGTGGTAGCACAAAGCAATAATAGTATTACGTGTATTTTTGTCTGTTGGATTAAATCGGTATTTTGTTATGTTTAGCTTTTTAATTTTGTGCTTTTGGAAGGCGGTTTTAATTTTTTTGTTATTTGTATGCATTTACTGTTAAAATTTTAACATAATATTAGATGATTCTGTTTTGGTTTTTCGTGTGGATTTTCTATTGAGGACTCAACTAAAAAGTATATAGGTAGGTAGGTACTTATAGTAGGGCCTTTGTAGATTTTTTGTATGCATTTACAGTTAAAAGTATAACCATTTAATGTAGATGGTCCTGTGTTAGTTTCTGGTGTGGATATTCTGTTGGGGATTCAACTAAAAAGTATAGTTGGGCTTTTGTAGATTTTTTCGTATTTGTTTACGGTTAAAAGTATAACCATATAATATAGATGGTCCTGTGTTGGTTTCTGGTGTGGATATTCTGTTGGGGACTCGACTAAAAATTATAGTAGGGCCTTATTAGATTTTATGTAAGATTTTTTGTATGATTTACAATAAAAGTATAACTATATAATATAGACGGCCCCGTATTGGTTTTTGGTGTGGATTTTCTGTTGGAGGTTCAACCAAAAAGTATAGTTGGGCCTTTTAAATTTTTTGTATTCATTTACGGTTAAAAGTATAACCATATAATTTAGATGGTCCTGTGTTGGTTTCTGTTGTGGATATTCTGTTGTGGACTTAACTAATGATTATAGTAGGGTCATTATAGATTTTTTGTATACATTTACAGTTAAAAGTTTAACTATATAATATAGATGGCCCTGTGTTGGTTTTTGGTGTGGATATTTTGTTGGGGACTTAACTAAAAATTATAGTAGGGTCTTTGTAGATTTGTTGTGTTACTTTACAGTTAAAAGTATAACCATGTAATAAAGATGGCCCTGTGTTGGTTTTTGGTGTGGATTTTCTGTTGGAGGCTCAATCAAAAAGTATAGTTGGGCCTTTGTAGATTTTTTGTATTCATTTACGGTTAAAAGTATAACCATATAATACAGATGGCCTTATGTTGGTTTTTGCTGTGGATTTTCTGTTGGGAGCTCAACCAAAAACTACAGTAGGACCCATGTAGATTTTTTGTATGCATTTGCGGTTAAAAGTTTAACCATATAAAATTGAAGGCCCTGTGTTGGAATTTGGTGTGGATTTTCTGTTGGAGGTCAATTAAAAAGTATAGTAGGGCCTTTGTAGATTTTTCGTGTGTTTTTACAGTTAAAAGTTCAACCATATATCTAATGCAGATGGCTCTATGTTGGTTTCTGGTGTGGATATTCGGTTGGGGGCTCAACCAAAAAGTACAGTAGGCCCTTTATAGATTTTTTGTTTTCATTTACGGTTAAAAGTATTACCATATAATACAGATGGCCTTATGTTGGAATTTGGTGTGGATATTCGGTTGGGGGCTCAACCAAAAAGTACAGTAGGGCCTTTACAGATTTTTCGTGTGTTTTTACAGTTAAAAGTTCAACCATATAATACAGATGGCCCTATGTTGGTTTCTGGTGTGGATATTCTGTTGGGGCTCAACCAAAACCCGTGGTTGGGCCGGAGTTGGGGAATTGTTAAAACTGACACTACGATGTCCCAACTTTTTCCCAACTGTTAGTCACCGTTGGCCAACGGAGGATGTTACTAGGGACGTTTGGGAATGAATTGCTCTATCCAATTACTATTTTTTGTTCTCCTAGTTTATAAGTAAGACCATTAAAAGACAGCGCTGCTGAGTTTCTTGTCAGTTCTTCTCAGCAGAAGACGTATTCCGAACTGACGGTAATTTATATTTCTAAGAACCTGGTGACGATTACAAGTGATTGTAAACAATCCTAAGTAATAAATAGCTTTTGAATTTTGAATTTTTTTTTTAAAGTAATTGACGATTTGTGTTGTAACGTGAAAATATTAAAAAATAACAAAGAATACATTGTTCATAAAAATAATACCAAATTATTTCATGTTAAATATTAATATATGTCGAAGAACTACGAACGCAAGCGTGGCGCCATCGCGAGTCATGCTTGGATGCGGCCGTTGGAGCGGGCGGGATTCCACTATTGGAGCTCGCACCGTGCGGACGCGTCTATTCGTAGAATACCTTCGAATTACACGTTAATCAAGTACCTACCCATCTAGTTTCTTTTTTTATTGTTCGAGGCTACTCACAATGTCGGAACCCGATGAAGTTAATGTGTGCCCACTCAGTCCTACTGTCGGCCTCCCTGCGACATCAGAATTGGGATCACCTCGAGCACAACAAAGAACCGAAAATATTCAACTACCCCGCGTTGACGAAGATCTTTTTCGAAAAATGTTCGAGATGCAAAATAGTAACATGCTGAGCTTGATTGAAGCTATCAAAAATCCGGCGAATACAAGTAACATCAAGTTACCTGAATTCGACCCCGAAAAACCTGACGCAGATGCACGTGCTTGGTGCAACACGGTTGATTTGTGTTTTTGTGAAAAACCGTTACAAGGAGGACCGCTGATAGTAGCTATCAGTAGTGCGCTGAAGGGAAGTGCTTCACAATGGTTATCGCAGATCTCGTTCCCTGGAATGCAGTGGTCGCAGTTTCGCGAATTATTCACTGCAAGGTACGATAGTGTTGAAACACCCGCAGCTACCCTCGTTAACTTACAAAATAGCAAACCAAAAGAAAACGAGTGCCTCTCAGTGTATGCTGCAAGATTGATGACGTCTTTATCCTCAAAATGGCAAAATATGAGCGTAGAAGAGATTGCTGTATCTACTGTGCTCGCACATTTGACTCAATTTGACAAGCGCCTGCAACGTTTAGCCTTTACGACTGAGGTCGTGACGAGAGATAAGCTGCAGCGAGAACTAAAAGCGACTACGTTTATGAAAAGGAAAACAACGTCGGCAGCTGAAGAACACCGCACTGAATCAAAACGGATCAAAACGGGACCGCCTACTAGGTGTTTCCACTGCGGCAAGTTGGGGCATCAGGCGCACGAGTGTCGTTCGAACAACAGAAGACCGATGGCAACGACTTCATCATCTGCCACGAGCAACCAGCAATCGCAAGTCGTCTGTTTTCGTTGTGGTGAAATGGGCCATTTTGCTAGGAAGTGCACCCGTGGACCTGGCGCCAACGGTGGCGGCAATGAAGATTGAAGATGTGACGCATGGGGCGAATACGGCGGCACCTGTGCATGGGCGCGATCGTCAGGTCAACGTGTGCAGTGTGAGCAGTCCGCGTGGTCAATTTGTAAACAATCGTGAGTCATATTTGTTTTGTTTCGATTCTGGTGCCAAATATTCTCTTATCAAAGAAAGTATCGCTAATAAGTTTTCTGGCAAGCGAGTAAACAATGTCATAAAATTAACTGGTATAGGTCAGCATAGCGTACATAGCACATTGCAAATCTTGTCTCAGATCACGATCGGTGATTTCAATCTAGAAGTGTTATTTCACGTATTACCCGATAACCTGCTTAACGAAAATATTATAGTGGGTAGAGAGATATTGTCACAAGGTTTTAACGTCAGTGTGTCATCTGACAGTGTTGTTTTGACAGGTAGTAAGAACATTTTGACGTTTGAAAAATCTGACAGGAGTGATAAGTTTGATTTTGACTGTATTGATACCGATGTACCCTCAAAACTTAAACCGCGATTAATAGCTGTTCTAAAGGAATTTTCGATGTCTTTTTGTCAAGGTGTAGCTACGTCTCGCGTTAATACAGGTCAGCTTGAAATTCGGCTGATTGACCCTACAAAAACAGTTCAGCGTCGTCCGTACCGTCTCGGTGCAAATGAACGGCAGGTTGTACGCGATAAAGTCAATGAATTGTTGGAGGCGGGGGTAATTAGGCCTAGTTGTTCTCCGTTTTCTAGTCCAGTATTGTTGGTGAAAAAAAAGGATGGATCGGATCGTATGTGCGTGGATTTTCGTGAGTTGAACGAGAACACCGTGGCTGACAGATATCTGCTTCCATTGATTGAGGACCAAGTTGCTAGGTTAGATGGGGCAAAATGGTACACCTGTTCAGACGCCGTAAGTGGCTACCGTCAGATTCCTTTGGAGCCTGCATCGGTAGAGAAGACTGCGTTTGTTTGCCAATGGGAATATTTCACAATGCCATTTGGTTTAAAAAACGCTATGTCGGTTTATCAACGAGCGGTCATGCAAGCGTTGGGGAGTTAGGTCATACCTTTATTGTAGCCTATGTCGATGATTTATTGATTCTAGCGTCAGATGTAGAGCAGGGCATAGAGCGCCTTCGTCTTGTTCTAGAAGTTTTTACTAAAGCAGGATTTTCGTTGAACCTAACCAAATGTACTTTCTTAAAGCGTCGTGTTGAATATCTGGGGTTTGTTGTCGAGAATGGGAGAGTCATGCCAAATTCTAAAAAGATAGAGGCCTTGACGTGCCTTCGATCCACTCTCAAGCATCGTCACTCAACTTAGGCTATATTATAGGCTTGGCTTCTTACTTTCAACAATTTATTCCCCAATTCTCAAAAATCATGGTTCAGTTGTTTAAGATGACAAGTGGTAAGGGATGTGAAGTTAAATGGCAACCCTTTCATGAGCAGATCAGGCCGAAAATTATTGTTCGTTTGACTTCACAGCCTGTGTTAATGATTTTTAATCCAAATCTGCCAATAGACATTCACATAGATGCAAGCGCGGATGGATACAGTGCTGTGTTTATTCAGAAAGTTGATTCTTCAATTGGCAGTTGTTAATGCAGTCAAGCACTTTAGGCACTACCTACATGGTCGTAAGTTCACAGTAGCTACTGACTGCAACTCTGACAAGGCCGCGAAAAGTAAGACTGAACTCTCCCCGCGAGTTCACAGGTGGTGGGCGTATCTCCAGTCATTCGATTTTGATATCGTTTATAGAGAGGGGTCTAGGATGAAACATGTCGTTTGTCTCTCACGTAATCCTCTACCTTTCTCTACACTTGACAAGACAAGTCATATAGGGCAAGTGTTGACATAGCGGAGCTTTCCAATAACTGGCTTCAACTAGAGCAAAATAGTGATCACGGTAGCACTTATGTATGCCATGAGCGTTGCAGCGCATTATGATTGGGGATGATTAAGTAAAGTTATCCTCGTCTACGTTGGGGCGTCGACGAGATGAGTCGTTGCTGCGACGGCATGTTTGTAACCCTCGTTTACGTTGGGACGTTGACGGGATGAGTCGTTGGTGCGACGGCATGTTTGTTATCCTCGTTTACGTTGGGACGTTGACGGGATGAGTCGTTGGTGCGACGGCATGATTGTTATCCTCGTTTACGTTGGGACGTTGACGGGATGAGTCGTTGGTGCGACGGCATGTTTTTTATCCTCGTCCACGTTGGTGCGTCGACGAGATGAGGCGTTGTTGCGACGGCATGTTTGGCTATCCTCGTTCATGGTGGGGCGTTAACGAAATTAGTTGTTGATGCGACGTGCAATTTTCACGATTAGCCTTGTTTTCGTTGGTGCGCAAACAGGATGAGTCGTTGCTGCGACGCTGATGGATACTGTCTTTACTGACATGCCATGTTTCTGTGACGTGGTAAAGAAACTTATAAGCTTGAAGATGTGTTTGAAGATGTGTTGTGATCTTTTCAAAATTAAATAAGGTTGATGCAAGTGGTCTCAACGCATGTGGTCGTTGATAGAGAGTCGTAGAGTTTACTCTACCTGGTCAGAATAGCCGAACAGGGATGCTGGGTTGGTATCGTTTTTACAGATTACACACACGAGGACGTGTGAGTCGTCAGAGATGTGTCGAAGAACTACGAACGCAAGCGTGGCGCCATCGCGAGTCATGCTTGGATGCGGCCGTTGGAGCGGGCGGGATTCCACTATCGGAGCTCGCACCGTGCGGACGCGTCTATTCGTAGAATACCTTCGAATTACACGTTAATCAAGTACCTACCCATCTAGTTTCTTTTTTTATTGTTCGAGGCTACCCACAATATCGGAACCCGATGAAGTTAATGTGTGCCCACTCAGTCCTACTGTCGGCCTCCCTGCGACATATATAATTATATGTAATTTACATTAAATAATTAAGATATAAAGAAAATGTATTAGTTTAAACGTCAACATTCCTTAATGCAATTCCTTTTAAAGGGGAGGGGTGTAACGGCAACTTTTTGAGGGGAGGTGTAGTGTATGAACAGTTGCACACACACATAGAATTAAGGTTTGCTGACATAGAATTAATTAGCCTATAAATTGTTGTACATTTTAAATAAACGTGGACTTTTATTATTATCACCGGCCGAGATGGTTTTATTTGTCTCCTCGTCGCACCAGACATTACACTCGAGAATGTCGAGGTTGTGGTTTTTTTTTGCAAGTTTGTGATCCTCTAACTTCCTTACGTCACGTTCAAATCGTCAGATTAATCATATACATACTTCTCAGCATGTTATTAACCCACCATATCTTAATCTGACGCGCTCGAGTATTTCGAGTTATCGATTTTTTTACTAATCTGATCGGTTATTCTAGACGCACCCACCAGTATAGAGGGCCTATATTTGGTGGAGGTACTCAACATGGTGCAAGGTACCCCCCTTATGTTCATCTGACGCGCTTTAGCTAATCCACAAATCCCCTCTTGGCCGCCCGTACTAGACAAATAAATACTCTACTGCCAGCAGTTTTACCGGACTTGACGCGCCACATACACATGTTCTATGTGTATATTTTGTATTATCTTATGATTCCTGTTCTACCTATATTATACCAAATCAATATATAAATTCTCTGTATTTGTCCTATCCACCCAAAGGTTGTCTGGAAGAGATCGCTAGTAAAGCGATAAGACCGCCTTTTGTATGCCCTTAGTTATAAGTTTCTGTAAACACACTGTAAAATTATTTTGGTGTACAATAAAGTGTATTCTATTCTATTCTATTCTATTCTATTTCCTCGTGGTCTTCCTTGGGATAAAATAACAAATATCATCCGTATCATTTCGGACTTCCCGGAAGAGTTTTGGGTAAAAAGAACCCCATGTCCCTCTCTGTACCCCTCACAACGTAGACGACTTTACTTTTTCCTACACTTCCAAAAAATACAAAACCTTGGCAAATTATTTACCTAAACCTTTCGTTTCGTTTTCGATTCATCCATCCTGCACTGGTGAAAACCGGTTACAAATCCGTTCAGCAGTTTTTGAGTTTATCGTGAATAGACAGACAGACTGATGCGGCGGAAGACTTCATCACTACACAGTATAAAATAAAGTCGCTTTCTCTGCCCCTATATCCCTATGTATGCTTAAATATTTAAAACTATGCAACGGATTTTGATGCGGTTTTCACCAATAGCAAGAATGATTCATGAGGAAGATGTATAACTATTTCTCCTGGAATTCCGCGGAAACTCCGAAATTACCGCGGGTGAAACCACGCGGGTCAGCTAGTTTATTAATAATATGTAGTGATGCCGATTGTTGTTAATATTACATTTATTGGAATGAAGATTATGTATTTTTTCCCTTATCATGAAACTATAATGAATTAGTTATGATTTATTTTTAGGGTTCCGTTTTTATTTCAATCTCAGAATGAAACTAATAACTACTGTTAAATTATTAGCATTAGTAAGGATACCTAGTAAATAAAACAACCTGATTTTAACAAAACTATTCCTTTGTGTCTGTATAAATAAAAACTCTTTGATATAATTTGTATCAAATTCTATAATAATCAAAGCCAGTATAGATAAGCAATAGGAATCTCAAAACATGTTACGCACAAAGTAATCAAATCCCTGAAGCTAAAGTTAAGCTTGAACAGTATATTTTATGAGAACAATACAGTAATCACAATTATTATTACAAGCATTAAATAGAGCCAAAACTGTCTACCAATACTTAACTTTCGATGTTATGATGTCTTCCATCTAGGAAATCACCAGCACCACTGACCCGATCCTTTGTTGCTGCCATTATGTAAACATGTTCTCCCGCGCGTTTTTCCCGCTATCTCAAATAACATTTTATTTACTCTACAGTCTATGAATTCACAATGTTGCCAGTTATTAAATATGAATTGGCCATGGAAATGCAATTTAAATCACTTTAATAAACATTGGTATAATTATTTAAATTAAGAATCACAATAGGTACATAGCATAAGAATCATAATAATATTAATCAATTTTAATATATTAGTACAGAATACCTAAATCACTATTCACACTCGCCCATCCTGACATCTTTGCGACCCTGCAAAGTAAAAAGGTTTTGTAAAAATAATTTCACTTTATCTAAATGTAACACAAATTCAAACCATGATTCTTTTTTTATCCAATCCATGTTACTAAGTTCCACCAACTTCCACTTAACTTCTATCCATTATCCATAATAAGATTTTATTTTATTCCTTAATAACCAATAATATTAATAATAATGTTCAGCATTGAACCATTTATCAAATATTTTATCTGCGGACTCGCTTAGACGATTACGTAATTTTCTTCCAAGTTCCAACTGCTACTAAAGTTGCGTTAGCACAATCACTCCTTTTACCAATGATCGACTATGCCGATACCTGCTTTACTGACATTAGCGAGGAGCAGCTAAATAAACTTGAGCGCCTCCAGAATCTATGTATCCGGTTCATATTTGGTCTACGCAAATATGACCATGTCTCCGAATTTCGTACCAAGCTCAAGTGGCTTCCGATTTGCCTTCGCCGGAATGCGCATGTCCTCTTCCTTCTATATAGCATACTGCTCAATCCACCTTCCCCCAACTACCTAAAAGACCTCTTCGTATTTCAATCTTCTTCCCATAACCTGCCTGTTCGATCATCCCAGAACTTACTTCTTATGATTCCTGCCCCTAGAACCAACTTTTATGATTATTCCTTCTCTGTACAAGCAGTGCGCTTGTGGAATCCGCTACCTTTCAGATGCAGACTGGCCAACAGATACCTTCGCTTAATGAAAAAGAGACAAGTACTTGGGCTTCAATCAATCTAAACAATAACATATCGACAACTAAAAATGCAAGAGTGGACTCAAAAGGGTATGCATAGACAACACCGGCAAAATTTGTGCAAGTCTAACGTCGATAAAGAAGCATCCAATGCCTGGCTTACTTGGGGTGAACTGTTTCCCGAAACAGAAGGATTTATGCTTGCCATTCAAGACCAAGTCATCGAAACACGAAACTACCAAAAGCATATACTAAAAGTCCATAATATATCAAATGACAGCTGCAGAAAATGTAACGGTGCCCCGGAAACGATACAGCATCTCATAAGTGTCTGCAAGTCAATAGTACAAAAAGATTATAAACACCGCTACGACCAGGTTGCTAAGATTATTCATCAGAAACTTGCAAGCAAATCTAAACTGAGGACGAATGAACCAATTTCTTATTAAAAATACATACCTGACAGTGCTCTAGGGAATTCAACCCACAGGCTGTAGAGCACTATATCTGAAAGCTTAAAAAATATACTGACCTCAAAACGAAATAGCAAAAAATGTGGAAATTACAGAATATTACCTTCATCCCTGTTGTACTACCACCATCTGAAATCCCTTGTCAACTGCACCAACCCTTCGCTACCCTCCAATTACCTAGGTACACTTACATTATTATGCAGAAGGCGGTAATACTAAATACATGTCGAATCGTCCGCAAACTCCTCCAAACTGATGACCACACAACTCTTAATACTTCCACTTAAACTAACCTCCACTTGGCTTTGGCCCGTGGTTGCCAATTAATACCGGTCTAGCTGACAAGAATTCAAAAATCCAAATTCCCATAATAATAATAATCCACTTCACAACACACAGATAAGCGTCTTGACTCCACACTAAGCTATAAGCTTGTGTCATGGCAACCAAGCAAACTTGGTATACCTATAGGTACTTACTACATATTATTACATATGTCCATATTACACTATAGATATTCACGCCCAGACTGGAAAATATAATAATATAACAAAATAAAATATAAAAATACAATAATCTATACATACATAATTATAAATAAAATTTATGTGTCTGTTTGTAACTCAAAATTAACAGCTTTTTAATAAATGCATAATATGAAAATAAGTATAATTATAATATGGCACCTACTTATATGTCTGTCTGTTCCGGGTAATCTCTAAAACGGCTGGATCGATTTTAACTGGACTTTCACTGGCAAATCGTCAAAGTCAAATCATTTATTCAAATTTGGTCCATAATATGACTCTTTGACGTCAACATAATTACAGTTATTATGACAACACCCATAAAACATCCACCCTTCACAGCTTCCTAGCTGATGTTATAAGGAGTAACTTGGCTACATTTATTTCCAAAAATTAGTTCCTGCGGGAACTCCGAAATCCACGCGAGCAAAATCGCGGGGCACAGCTAGTAATCAATAAATAAATATATATATAAATAAATAAATTTATTTCACACTCTTTATCTCCATTATTTTCAACCATAATTTATAACCATTCATTATTATTCCATTATTTATAACCATTTTATTTTCAACCATAATTTATAACCATTCATTATTATTCCATTATTTATAACCATTTTATTTTCAACCATATTTTTTTTTATCCAATTTATCCAATTATTCAAGTAATTCCATTTTTACCAAAATTTTATTCATTTAGTCCAATTTATTCATTAATACCAGAGATCCATTTAATTATTCCATTTATTACTTTTATACCATTCATCACTTAGATAATCAACCACTTTTAACCATTACTTTAGTATAGGTACATCAGGTACATGACCATATACTCCAGTATTTAATTT
Source organism: Zygaena filipendulae (assembly GCA_907165275.2). Lineage (NCBI taxonomy): Eukaryota > Metazoa > Arthropoda > Insecta > Lepidoptera > Zygaenidae > Zygaena > Zygaena filipendulae. Next base: position 3,583,332 of record OU015677.1, on the reverse strand, counting down.
TTGTACCTAATCCATTAGTAATTAAATCCAATAATCAAAATCGCTTTAACTAGTTAACCAGCTAGTTATTCCTTACACAATTGGTAGAGTAAATTCTTTTTCCCTCAAGTACCTAGATTAAATTGACATTGAAAGAACTTTATTTGACACAACACATAGGTACATTAATTTTTTTAAAAAGTATGAATAAGGGACTGCTTCCCAACCGCCAAACGATCAGAAACGTACCGGGAGATCGCAAGCGCACTAAACCCAAAATTAACTATAAATTCTTCTATGCTATCCACCTGACTCGTCTGTCGAGATTGTATCGGTCTCAGAGTCTATTTAGAACAATTGTATGTAATCTGACTATGCTTTGACACCTTATGGACAAGTTCTAGTTTAAGAAAAGAAAGAAGTCTATCCATTACAAACAACCAAGGAAACAAACAAAAATGGATCTTATGCCCTTATTGGCGCCTATCAGATAATATACGGAGGTAAAGTTATACAAGTTTGCAAACTTTGTAAGTTTGGATGTTGTGGGTATTCTCTGGTACTACTGAACAGATTCTTAAAATTCCTTTATAAAAGATACTGACACAGCACAGGAGTGACACGTACTTTCCATTTTCAAACAAAGAATTCCTGCCGAAATATCAAAATTCACGCTGGGAAATCAGCGGGGAAACAGATATTTTAATAGGTTAGGTATGGATAAAAGTGAAATAGGCAATAAGGTAGGTACATTTTATCCGGATGTAAAGGAATTTCGCGGGTTGAATCGCGGGGGATAGTAGGCACCTAGCAGTAAAATATTACTTATCGTTGAAGGTAAATTATGATAATACTCTAAAACTGATTTTGTTCTCTATACGTATCTATTTAAGTATTATTAATGAATGTTGGCATATAATCAAAAAAGAAAACTGACTATTGTTTTAAACAAGATTCGAATTTGAAAACTAACTTAGAGACCACACTTGAATCGCAACCTTTTAATGTGTTATACAAATGCATATTACGTTTAATTAAATTGTTTAAATTACAGGAGGATTACAGAATAATTTCACAGAAAGTACCTTTACCTATCTATTTTCTTCAAAATCTCAATGGTTAAATAGAGTTACTACTGCATTAATTAACATCAAGTTAAATATTGTGTAATTCCACTACAAATTATTAAGAAAGACTTACCGCTACCACAATAACCACGAGTATACTCCGCTACTAAGCGCACTAAAGAAGAAATGCTATAATTGAATACCCGCGCATAATCACACATTTTTAGACTTATAAGCATTGATATATTCCTATAAGAAAAAAATCTCCAGGACTTCAAACCCATTTACTACGAATTCTATCGACACCTGACCTTCATACTTTTATTGGACTACCTCCAAAACCTTTTACAAAAATATCTGATGGAAGCAATAAGACAAGTTTTAGCGAGCAATCTCGAGTATCTAAATTAACCCGTGTAATCGATATTGTCAGGGAATGCCTCTAAAATCTTTTGTTTCTATTTATGCTATGTAAATTCATAAGAACGCAAAGTCTTGTGCCACAACTCAGCCAATCCAGTCAAACGTGACTGCACATAATAACTTTTCCATCATCGTTCCAACCATGTATTGCCCTTAGATGTTCGATTTTATCAAGATTTTATTAAGCCATTGTAATACCGGCAATTCCGATTTCTCAAAATCGAATTCGGGAAAAATACGGGTTTAACCAAGACGTTACTATAATATGGAGCGATCCTACCAGTATCATCCAGTTGTGAAGATTCTTTATTTCTCACGGCCCGTGGAGAAGGCGTATCTCTAGGCCGCCATGGCGCCCAGGATCTGGAAGTGATCCATGACCGTCGTTTCGTTTAACAGGACTCCGAGAATGCTTTGGCTGCTTGAATCCTTAATAATCCCACTTCTGAAATGTTAAATTATTAGCATTAGTAAGGATACCTAGTAAATAAAACAACCTGATTTTAACAAAACTATTCCTTTGTGTCTGTATTACCAATTATAATAAAAACTCTTTGATATAATTTGTATCAAATTCTATAATAATCAAAGCCAGTATAGATAAGCAATAGGAATCTCAAAACATGTTACGCACAAAGTAATCAAATCCCTGAAGCTAAAGTTAAGCTTGAACAGTATATTTTATGAGAACAATACAGTAATCACAATTATTATTACAAGCATTAAATAGAGCCAAAACTGTCTACCAATACTTAACTTTCGATGTTATGATGTCTTCCATCTAGGAAATCACCAGCACCACTGACCCGATCCTTTGTTGCTGCCATTATGTAAACATGTTCTCCCGCGCGTTTTTCCCGCTATCTCAAATAACATTTTATTTACTCTACAGTCTATGAATTCACAATGTTGCCAGTTATTAAATATGAATTGGCCATGGAAATGCAATTTAAATCACTTTAATAAACATTGGTATAATTATTTAAATTAAGAATCACAATACATAGCATAAGAATCATAATAATATTAATCAATTTTAATATATTAGTACAGAATACCTAAATCACTATTCACACTACCTACTCCTGTATTCTTCCGTGAATCACAAGGGGTGAAAGCGTAACAGACAGGCAGATAGAGTTACTTTCGCATTTATAATATTAGTAGGGATTTTGCCGGAAAAATTGTTCTAGTCGATATGAACAGAACCCAAATTGCGTGAGCCTGACTCGCACATGACCAGTTTTTTTTTAAATATAAACAGAATAAACAGTCAGCTAGAAGCATCAGACTATTATTGTAGTTCAAACATATATTCCATTTTATTTCAAACGCTGGAAAGTTCTATCAACATTCAACGCAGTCTGATTATCAATATTGATATTACAAAAATAAACGAAGCATTGTTTTAAAAGTTAGTGTTGATAAAATAATAATAAATAAAAATAACAAATGTTCTGCTGGCGATTGAAATCTAACGGGTAACTGCGGAAATTTTCTATCGTATTTTTTATGTATTATAGGTAGGTACCTACACGTGTTCTTCCTAAATTTATATATTTTTTTATGTCATAGGGGGCAAACGGGCAAGTGGTACACCTGATGGTAAGCGATTACCGCCGCCCATGAACATCTGTAACACCAGAAGGCATGCAGGTGCGTTACCGACCTGGAATAGGAACTGGCTTTCAAGTGGGACTGCCGGAACACACCGTGCTCAGGTGCTCGGCGACAGATTTGCAACTTGAAGGTGGTAGCTAGCCAGCCGGGCACTAGAGAGTGCTCTACTACCGTGCTATGGTTTCCTCACAATGTTTGCCTTCACCGGCAGCTCAAGCTCATTGTTAGGGTTTGAACCTACGCCTTGCGTCGTTTGATCCGAACGCACCAACCACTGAGCTATCGTCGCTGTGAATGTGAATTATTTCGAATTATTGTTTCAGGATCAGGTGAAAAATTTTCACCGTAGCCTGCAGGTAACTGGGAGGTATCTGGTGGCAGGAGAAGCGAGATCCGCTGATAAGGAAATCAAGTAAATTGTCTTGAACCACGTAGCTTTAACCTGTCTGCAGGCAATTTCAACGATGAATAATTCTCGTGAAATGACTGTTGTAACTGCAGGTGAAGCAGTATACGAAAATTTTAATCAGCCGCAGATAGCTATGTCAGTATATTTAGCAGCGGGAGGAATAGGTCTGTTTCTTTCTTGTGTTCTCTACATCCCACACGTGCTGACGTGCATGATGTTCAAGAAATGGAGACAGCAGGAACACAACCGAGTGCTGCTGCACTTTGTCACAACAGTATTGGTTTATGATGGAACCGATTTTATTGTTGCAACCTTTGATAGTCTGCTGAGAGATAATATTGTTATTTATTTAATTGAAAAATACTTTAGTATAATATTACTAGAATGGATGATTTTATTTATTTTGCACATGCGTCAGATGCTCGTCCGAGTCATAATTACAGAAAATGTGTATCCCACTTATTTATATATCTTCGTTTATTTTTTTCCAGCAACAGTAACTGCAATTTCATATTTCATATATGAATCAGAAGAGGTGTATCCAATAATTGCAATAACTTTAGGCATCATAACACTGGGCATAAGCTCAAAGATCTACTGCACTATTCTCAAATCCGTTGTCCAGGCTAGGAGGTCTCGTAACGCTCACGTGAAAAGAATCGTGAGTATGATAATCAGATTTATAATTTTTTACACTATTTTATCCGTAGACGTTATGTGCAATCTTTGTGTTTACATCGTATTATATATTAACGCGCTTTCTGATATTCTACAATATTCCGGTGAATTCGATTCCCCCAATGACACGTTCGACGACCACACTATTACTTTTTTCTTATGGATTCCATATTATTATTGTAAAAGTGTATGTTATATTTTAACCCCAATTTGTATCTTCTACTGTGTCTATGGTAACAGCGATACAAGAAAATTGTGGTCAGATTGTATTAGACGAAGTAATAGGAACGATTCCATCACACAATAATTTGATGTTATAAACTAATAAAGTAACAACCAAATAAGGGTAAATATATAAATGCAGTGTTTCCTTTGGTAATATTATTTTTTGTGGTTTGTATTTTAAATATCGTCATACGGAATGATCGGCAATCCATCAACGAACAAACTAATATTGTGATGAAACTGCCTCTAGCAATAAGGCCGCCTTTTGCTCTGTCTTCACTTTTCAGAGTCAGTTTTATAAATATCTGGACACTTTTGTCGGTCGTTAAACTTCACTATTATTGCAATAAGAATGGACGTCTATTTTTTGAAAAAATTCGTATTTGTGGAGACGTATGTTTCACACGGAGTCGCAACATTAAATTTAACTTAATTAACTAAATGCCAATTAACATGAATTTAATGGACGTTTCGGAGTGCAGCAGTTTTGTTTTAAAATCTTTACTTATTAAAACGAGAGAATGAGATTTAGTGGATGTCATTTCGCATGAGAATTGATTTTGTTTAAGATTCAAAAATACGTTTTCTATACATTTGCAAACTAAAGACCGAATTCCAACACATTAAACAATATGAAACTGTTAATCATGTAACGAGTTATATTATCTCCTTCATTTTATTATTTTTTATTTTTAAAATTTCTGTACCTATTCTATTCTATTATATTTTCTTTATTGTAAACTGAAATTTTGTGATTTTTTAGTTTTTATCATTCTATTTTAAGACATTATTTAAGCATGATATCATAATATTGCACTTGATTATAGCTTCTATCTTACTATTATCATGAAATAAAGTACTTTACCTCAACAACAACCTTCTTTGTTTATTATACATACCTAACCATCACTCAAGAGGTAGCCCGAGGTCACTTCAGCACTGTATAGCAAAAATATTAGATGTTTTTTAATTTAGAAATGTTGATGACTAGTGGAAATCAAAATTCTAACTAGTCCGTCAGTTTTTAGGGTGGTGGACTCGTGACGTCATTAACCGGTACAAACCCCGTACAAACTGCACCGGGTAGTGACATCACGCGAAATTTCAACTCAGTGTATCGCCGTTTTTCTTTCTTTCTTTCGTCTTCTTATTGGCTTTCGCATATAATGCATTTAGCCAGTTTCAAGTAAAATAAGTTAGTTAAATGCACATATCAGCGCATAGCATCGTTGTACGGTTTGAACTTATAGGTCATGGTACTGAGTAGACTACAAGAACTTTCTCAGAGCTCTTGGAGGAAACCGAAGAAATTGAGAAGAAATGTCATATCTTCTTGAGCACATAAAAAACCATTACTGTGAAAATTATTGTCCAATACTACTGTATTAACATGAAAATAAATGACCGAACCGCCATCTTTGATTGCCGCCAAAAAATTCATCGCCGTTTTTTGATTACGTAGTAGCTAGTCGAGGTTAACCGTTACAATTGAATGAATGAAGCTAGTCAGATTTAATTTGAAAATATTCATTGTGATTAATAATTGAGGTTGGTTCATTATTATTGTACTTGTCAAATTTAAGTGATACAAAAACATGAGTAAAGCACATGTTAGCAAACTCACAATTTGTGACGCTGAAAATATGAATTACAAATTGTGTGACAAAAAATACTCATCCGATCCATACCTATAATATAGATATTTTTCTTTTAGTTTGTCAAATAAATTTGCCAAACATTCGCATCGTTTTTTGCGAATGCGAACGCGAATGTCCAAAAATATGCGAATACTCGTTACATCACTAGTAGGTACCTAAAGAAAGAAGAAAATACGTGTCCAATATTTTTTATGAATCTACATGGCGGACTAAAAAATAGTGGCAGTGGCAGCTCAAAAAGACTGTATGAATAATGCGGCTTAAGGATAGGTATCCATGGCTATATAGTAATATAAACATAAAAAAAGACATACAAACAAACAACACCTTGATATTTTCATGTAACCACGCCCGCGGTGGTCTCTCAACGCGCCCCGAGCGCTATCAAATATTGACAATGACATTTTTAAACGCCACCCAACCAATTTGTACTGAGTGCAAGTTGGAATGCTATAAACGCTCGCTTTGTTTGCTACCGCGTTACGCTTGTCTTCGACCTCTTTTTCGATGCTCGTTTAAGGATGTATGGTTTGTCGGCTCCGGTGTTTGCATAAAGTAAATTCTATGTAAAGTAGGTATTTTTTTATTTCTATATGTTGTATATTATGTTAGAGACCAAAATTATTTCAATAGAACATTATATTCTTAATATACGATAGGTACCTATAGACGGATTAATTTTAATAAAAATCTGCATGCATTGTCTCAATCTCTTACTTTATCCTTCGAAACAAATGCTAACAAAATTAAATTTCTTTCACTATTTTTGGCGCGCTTTGCACTAGTGAGGTAGAATTTTTCGATCGAATCACGATCGTGTGAAAACTCACGTAGGTAATTACCTACGTACCAGAAATCTTACCTCCATGCATTCATTACCTTGCTAGCTGTGCCCCTGCGGTTTCACCCGTGGTAATTACGGAGTTCCCGCGGAAATTCCGGGATAAAAAGTACCCTATATTCTTCTCTGTACCCCTGACAACGTGCATGCCAAATTTCATCCAAATCCGTTCAGCTGTTTTTGCGTGATTGAGTAACAAACATCCAAACATCCAATTATCCAAACATCCAAACATCCAAACATCTAAACATCCAAACATCCAAACATCCAAACATCCAAACATCCAAACATCCAAACATCCAAACATCCAAACATCCAAACATCCAAACATCCAAACATCCAAACATCCAAACATCCACACTTTCACATTTATACTATTTTTTTTTTACTAGGATGACATCCTGTGTGTATAGACTTTCATGTTTTTTTTTGCTCACGTTTTATATATTTTAAAACATCCCTTCAAGTGCCTAGGCTATTTGATGGCGTGATTTTTCTAACGAGTGAACCTAGGTACTACATAAATGTGTCATATACTGTTGACGGTATGGCTTCGAGCCGCTATGGCTGGGGCATGGGACCAGTGAGCGCCTGTCAAAATACACGCATACTTGTAACATGATCGAAGTGACATCTACATGATGTTTCTCACTTGGCATACATTAATAATGGGCTAGAGTTACAGTAATTATTAAGAAAAAAGGCCTACAAAATTCACCTAGTCAGTCAAACAATTTGGAAAAAATAACTCACAGTTCGCCAACTAGTCAGTCTGACAGCTTGGAATATTTATATTCAAAGAGATTACCTCAGTCAATCTAACAATTTGGAAAGAAAAATTCCAATCAGTTAGATGATCTAACTACTAGTCTAACTAGTTGCAATTAACCGATTTTAGTTTTTAGTCCGTCGTGTAGTACGTACGAAAATCACCCGGCGACAATGTTTTTTTTTATTTTTTTTTTATTTATTCATTTCTTACTAACCGCCGCACTCAGAGTCGACTTTAATGATTACTTAGTTAAGTATAGATTTTTAAAACAAAACTGCCGCAATCACACAAGTTTAATAAATTAATGTTAATTGGCATTTAACTAATTAAGTTACATCTCATTAAATGCCAACTAACATTAATTTACTGAATGTCTCTGATTGCGGCAGTTTTGTTTTAAAAATCTATACTTAACTAAGTAATACAGAGTAAGACTAAGGTAAGTGTACAGAGTAAGGTCTTAAATATTAATGCAGTGAGCTTATCACTTAGGTACCTTTTACAGGTGTTGCAACTATGTCTATACCTATTTATAACATTATTATTTTCTTGTCACATTCAATAAATAATAATTATAATAAAACTCAAAATTAAAATATAAAAATGTCAAGATCGAACAAACTAAAGGCAAAAAATTAAAATTAAATAATATCAATATTCAATGATGCAAAAGCCAATACTTCTTAAAAATTAGAAAAAAAAAAAAAAATCGTCAAACAATATCAATATCAAAAAATAAAAGAAAACCATTAAAAATCAACAACAACAACATTGTAGACTTTCATGCAATTAGAAATAAATAACAAATCAAGAAAAATTCAAAAAAAATATCCATTAAAAAAAAATGAAAGAAGAATCCGAAGAATTCTCAGCGTAATTTTCAGCGTAATCTGTGTTGATGACCCTTCTATCTGTTCTGTCGATGACATGGAGATTTTTTTTATGTCATAGAGGGCAAACGGGCAAGTGGTACACCTGATGGTAAGTGATCACCGCCGCCCATGGACATCTGCAACACCAGAAGGCTTGCAGGTGCGTTGCCGACCTGGAATGGGGATGGGATATGTTACACAAGAGCTAAAATTTAATTCAAAATCCCGTTCGAAATTTAAACACAAAAACAATTGAATGTGCGTGGAACGGAGCAAACTCTTGAAACATGGTCTCTAGTTTTTCCATCAAATTTTCAGTTTAAGTAAATCCGAGGGGAACCGCTTGTACTAATAATATAAAAAGCGAGCCTTCAATTAATTGTTAAAAAGACAACAAATTCAACCCCCTGTAGGTAAGTACATGAGAAGTGCGTACACCGCGCATATCCTGTGGGCTGTGGAGAAGACACATGGCTAAGTTAGTGAAGAATGAGCTTCTTTAACATTTACTAGCTGTTCCTGCGGTTAATTTTGGAGATCCTGCTGGGATTCCGGGGTTAAAAATACCCTATGTACTTTTCTGTACTCCTGGTAATTTGTATGCAAAATAAAGGCGTGAAAGCGTAACAAACAAACATAAACTTTCATTCTTATTTATAATTAATATTAAAGACGATGATTGATGATATTTAAAGACATGTTATTAAATGTCATTATACGATGGACCTGATTGGCGCACTAGGTCTACCCGCTAATCAAGAGGTTCCGGGTTCAATTCCGATGGGAGTGGACTTTGGTTTGATGAACACAGGGTTCCACTTTTCAGTCTGGTTGTCTTATAATATATCTATATTCTAATATATATTATGTATAGTATATACCACGTTTGCTTGGTTCCCACAATACAAGCTTACCTATAAAAGCTTACTGTGAGATTAAGTAGATCTGTGTTTTGTAAAGTGAACTGAATAAATTAAAAAAAACCTATATTAAATAAATATATCTATTATGTTATTTATAGAAGCTGTATCCACACTAACCGAGCCAACACATCGCGTGTCAACGAAGTTATGGCTTCTTAAACTCGGAGCAAGTATTTGAGTTTAAAGTGGCGCGACGGGAGTTTTTTATGCGTGCGAGCCGCCCGCGGAAAAAAAAATGGCGGAAAAAAGCCGACGTCAAACGCGTATCGTCTGACATGCTCGTTTGACAGCCGTGGCTCGTATGAGACACTGCTGTCACAACTCAATGCACGTAAATTTATTGTTGATAGCCTGATAGCCTAGTCTAGCTAATAGCTATAGTTATACCCCTGACAACGTGTATGCAAAGTTTCATGATGATCGGTTGAGTATTTAAGCCGTGAAAGCGTAACAAACAAACAAATAAACTCATTTGCATTTATAATAGTAAGGATTCGATTTTTCTATAAGTTATAAATAGACATCAGCTGCGGGAGTTAGTTATTAATAACTAGCTGCTCCCCGCGGTTTTACCCGCGCTAATTTCATAGTTCTCGCGGGAATTCAAGGATAAAAGTACCCTATGTCTTTCTCTGTACCCCTGACAACGTGTATGCAAAATCTCATGATGATCGGTTGAGTCGTTAAGGCGTAAAAGCGTAACAGACAGACAGACAGAGTTACTTTCGCAATTTATAGTATTTAGTAGGGACTAGGGATTTACCAAACGGCTTCGGATATACATAGATAAAGTTAGTAGGATTCCGGTGATTGAGAGTTCCCGTAGGAATCTCGTAGTTATGCAGGTGAAATCGCGGGCAATAGTTATAGAAGATAAATTAACACGATGTAAATTAATATCCCAACGCCCAAGCCGGACTCGGCTCCAGCGCAAGATAATTATCTCGGAGTCTTTAAAGAAATAATTACCAATTTAACTTGGAAACGATTATAATCGAGTGATGTTAAATAATCAATTGCATTATTTCAACAATTTATCACGTGGCGATTGAGATCGAAATTTTATTCTGAACGGAGACGCGCGCGTCAAGATGGTGATATTTTTAAAATGGCTGCCCGAGAATTTTCTTGACATATATATCTATTGAAAAAATATTGAAATATTTTAAATTCAACATAATTTATACGTTACTAGTTATTTTTATCTAGATATAAATTTTTTCATCAGAGTTAGGTATCATTTATTTTTAACTCGCTTCATTGAAAGCTCTCTGCGAGTAGGTATGATCGTTAACGCATATTATAGAAAAATATGGAAGGTATTGATTGGACTATTTTACGTGACCAAAGAGATATGACGCTTCGTCCCTTATTTTCTTATATGCGTTAACGTTAGATTGTCTACTTGGCTAAGGGGGCTGTGGTCTTTTCGATATTTAATTGGTGCCAAAATTCGTGCGAGGTTTTTTTAGCAACATCAAAAAGATTTCACGTGCAAATGTTGGTGCTACACTTAAAAAAAAAGCCGCATCCAGATAAAGGCGATGGAAAAAACAACTTGGCGACAAATTTCTTTCGCTATTGCCGGCGATGTGTCGTCATTATTTTGCAGTGCGTAGAGTTTCTTGAATCGCGTGATAAGCCTTTATTTTAGACTGTCATAAGGTAGATTTTTCATCAGTTTTAATTAAGTATCGTACTTATAAATAGAAAATGGATGTTTGTATGATGTACGGGTTTAATTGTGTGGAATTGTTGCGTGCTTGTTTGGTGATGTGAAGTAACAATTTTATTTTTAACTCGCAACATATTGGGTTCGGTTCTTATTTTTAAGGGATAATGGTTCCAAAAATTCTTTATGAGGGTTGAAATTGAGTAGCTTGAACGTATGATAAGATTAATTTATCGCGGCACCCGACAACTGCTTAATTATTTTTGTTCTGTTAAACCTTGAATGACTAATTGAAAAATACCTATGTTAATCTAATAAATATAAATCACGTGTCACGTTGTTTGTCCGCGATGGACTCCGAAACTACTGAACGTATTTTAATAAAATTTTGTTACCATTCATAAAATGGTCCAACTTAAAAGATAGGATAGTTTTTATCCCGGAATTCCCTCGGGAACTGAAGGACATAGAGTACTTTTTTCCCGCAACCTCCGCGGGAACTCCGAAATTACCGCGGATGAAATCGCGCGGGACAGCTAGTCTTAATATATATAAATCACGTGTCACGTTGTTTGTCCGCGATGGACTCCGAAACTACCGAATGGATTTTGATAAAATTTTGTAACCATTTATAATATGGTCCAACTTAAAAGAAAGGATAGTTTTTATCCCGGAATTCCCGCGGGAACTCCGGCACTAATGCGGGGAACAGCGAATCGCCGTTAACTACTGTCAGAGATACAAAGAAGGACATATACTACTTTTGTCCCGCAGCTATCCGCGGGAACTCCGAAATTACCGCGGATGAAATCGCGGGGGACAGCTAGTATGTAGTATATATATGGACATAGATAAGCAATAGTGTGTTAACCCACACTGGAGAAATTTTGAGTAAATCGTGTTTTAAAAGTAGGAAAGCCATTTTGTGTCCACATTTTTTATGTTCAATATTTAGTTACATATTTAAGCAATGTAATAAAGTAAACACATAATTAAAAAACGTTCCTTGACCTCAATAAATGGTTCTGAACCAATAACTTAATTTTGGGGGTTAACATGTTATTGCTTATCTGCGTCCATATAATGGTAGATCTGTGTGTAGTGGATTATTATTATTATTATTATAAAAACAAAACATGATTAATAAAATAAACATGAGTAGGTATTATGATTTGAGTTACACTTTCATTAATTAAAATTTAAAGATAGTAAAAAACAAACATTGCAATTATTTTTAATAAGTTGCGATTAATGCCCTATGTGAGTTTATACCGAATTTGCCAATTTTGTTAGTATTTGCAAAATAATTTATATAATTACTAGCTGTCCCCCGCGATTTCATCCGCGGTAATTACGGAGTTCCCGCGGAGGTTGCGGGAAAAAAGTACTCTATGTCCTTCAGTTCCCGAGGGAATTCCGGGATAAAAACTATGCTATCTTTTAAGTTGGACCATATTATAAACGGTTGCAAAATTTTATCAAGTTTCGGAGTCCATCGCGGACAAACAACGTGACACGTGATTTATATATATTAGACTAGCTGTCCCCCGCGATTTCATCCGCGGTAGTTTTGGAGTTTCCGCGGAGGTTGTGGGAAAAAAGTACTCTATGTCCTTCAGTTCCCGAGGGAATTCCGGGATAAAAACTATCCTATCTTTTAAGTTGGACCATATTATAAACGGTTGCAAAATTTTATCAAAATCCGTTCAGTAATTTCGGAGTCCATCGCGGACAAACAACGTGACACGTGATTTATATATATTAGATTTATTTCAGTCACTACTGCTTCAGTTGCAACGGATTTCTTTAATGTGAGTGTTATTTGTGTTCCGGTTTTTATAATCTTTTTGATATATTGTAATTTTATATAAAAAAAATCTAGTTCGTCCATAATATCTAAGTGCGACAGAAACTAACTAATGCATTGAAAGACATCCGGTCTTGATACCGCATTAACTAGAAGACAAACTATTATTAATAAACACACTTGTGTCCCTACTAAGGAGACATTCAAACTGAGATAACTATTGTAATTAATGCGGATTGAATTACGTTATGAAGAGGTCCTGCTGTTCCAGGAGAGCTACCACCTCTAAGTGCTGGCTGCCCGGTATGACACAGCGCGGCTGCTCCGCGACGTACATGACCGAGGAGGTGGTACTGTCCCAGGTGGAGCGCGCACTTGCTGCTACCACCTCTGAGCGCTGGCTGCCTGGTATTCACCCGGCACAGTGCAGCTGCTCTGCGGCATTCATGAGCGAGGAGGTGGTACTGTCCCAGGTGGAGCGCGCACGTGCTGCTGTCACCTCTGAGTGCTGGCTGCCTGGTATTCACCCGACACAGTGCAGCTGCTCTGCGGCATTCATGAGCGAGGAGGTGGTACTGTCCCAGGTGGAGCGCGCATGTACTGTTGTTACCTCTGAGCGCTGGCTGCCTGGTATTCACCCGACATAATGCGGCTACTCTGCGGCGTATATGAGCGAGGACGTGGTACTGTCCCAGATGGAGAGCGCACGGGCTATCTCCACTTCTGAATACTGCAGGCTGCCTGGTACTCGCGCGACTCAGAGAGGCTTCTCCGCGGCGTACATTAGCGAGGAGGTGGTACTGTCCCAGGTGAAGCGGTGCCTGCAGGTTGTCACGTGACACAACGCGGATGTTGCCAGCCAAACAACCATTCAATCTTTGTTAATATTGCACACCATTCTGCATTAAGCTTTACCCAAGTCTGCAAATAGCTAACGGAAGTGCTAGCAGACTGTGTGTCTCACATGCCGACAAAATACAGTTTATTCCAGGAATAACTGGACTCTACAACACTTCTTGATGTGGAATCTAAATATGTGTTTGAATTGCGGCACTAAGTGTAGGTACGTAATTCTAATCTCTAAATATTTTATTTCTCGCAGTTTCCCTTTTTACTCCCTCGGGCTCAATATAAAAAAAAAACTGTACCTGGACATTGCTTAGCTTATACAATATTTTTAACGCTGTGCACCGCAGTTTTACCCGGTAAGTTTCGGAATTCCCGCAGGATCTCGCATTATAACATCAGCCAGTGAAAGTCTCGTCAAAATCGGTCCATACGTTTTGGAGTTTAGTTGGAACTAACAGGCAGACATACACATTTAGGCAGATTCGGTTCGGTTGTGATAGAGATTACGGCCCCCTACAAACAAATGATCAAACAAACTTTCCATCTTTATAATTATATCCACATAATAATATGTAGTTAAAATTAGAAAAAAAATAAAATAAAAAAATAAACACAGAAAACTCAAATTCTTATTGTCACACGGCAACTGAAGGCCAATTCTACTCACTCCAAACGCAAATCCACACCAAATAGATCTTCACACATATCGAATTTTTTGAAAGGGACTTGACTCAAAATTTCTGTTACTTCTGCTTTTGCTAAAAATTTAACTTAAAAAGCCTAGTCTAAAACCTTACAGTGAAAGCGGCCAAAATACAGAATTCCAATTTTTGAGTGCCTTACTGGCAATGGTAGACCCTTATAAACGCCAATAATTTCGTTTTGTGTTTTGAATGAGTAGAATTGACCCTTCAACCGTGTCCAGTGTCGACCAAGAGACCTTGTTAGACAGTGTCCTCCGCCGAAAACAAGACGAGTCGATTTCCAGGACATTTTTTTGTCATGTTTGTACATTATACCTAACAACGCCTGGACGTGTTTTTGGCTCTTTCGATAACAGTAAAATAAAACAAAAAATCACAAAAAATAAATAAACTACGAGGTGGGGAAGGATGAATTCAATGCTAATATAGAGGTAGGTATATAGGCAATGACCACATGGAGAAGTCGAACGATTCTGCAGGATTTGTGTCCTTATATTTTAACTGTTAACTTGAAAATGCAGTGTTTTTTTAATACTCATCCCCGAAGTGTTATAACTGACCACATTATACTAAAAGGTATCCTTTTCATATAATATTTTCTCATATTACGCTTGCTTTTAACACGTTTTTATTAGCTTTACACAATTTACTTATCACTAAGTTAACTAACAAACAATTAGAATCTAATAAAATCTTAAAAGCAATTTTTAACCGACTTCTGATTGATTTATTTTTCCTTTTTATTTATAAAAAAAAATGTATCCCGTCACTGCATAAAAAAATATTCTTTAAAAATAATAAAACAATGTTTTTTTGTAAGAGAGCAATCATAGGAACTGATGAATAAATTCTCAAAATATTTAATTGTAAGAAAGCTACAGTTAAAATTTATAAAATTTTAACAAAAAAAATGAAACCGACTTCAAAGAGTTGTTGTTTGTCTCCGAAACTCATCATCAGATCTATATGAAATTTAAACGGGATCATTTCGGAATAAAAACTTTTCTAACGAAAAAAGAATTTTGCAAATCCGTCTGTCTATACCTATATGACGGAGTTATTGAATATGCATAAACATCCGTATTGATAAACACCTCACACACACCATCAAAAGTTACTCATCTACGGAACCACAGCCAACAGCTAGTTAGTCATGTTGACGGTACCAAGTACTGAATAATTTCTCTATATTATAAATATTATCATACTGTGACAACGACCGGGTGGCCAGCCACAGACGCTGAACAAGCATTCCCGCTACACGGCGAAGTCCATCCGCCCTATAGAGATAAGGTGCTAGGAATTAAGAATAATGTACTCATGTACTCATGTTAGTTTTAATGTTAGCTTTAAGCATTCATTCTTATTGTAACGGTCATACAATAAAGACGTATTAAAATGCATTAAATTGCTTTTTAAAAAGCGGTCCTGGATCTACCGTGATTTGTCTGGCGCAGCCGGTAGGATACCCTCTATATCCTATCGTCGTGCTCGTGCTCTCGAAGACACAAAAATCGGTCTGAAGTGCGTGTTCGGCGTGTGAAAGGGTATCCATACGAACCAAATAAATAAGACTCCAAGGTGACCAGGACCAGGACCATTGCTGGAAGACATGGGTGGCTTGTGAGTACAACCTTTACTTCCTTTGCTTTCCCTATGACTTCCAAATATTAAATGTTACTATAGAGACAGAAAATCGCTCAAGTAACGTTATCTGATTGCACAAAAATAGGCAAACATACACTAAATCGGTATAACTTAGTTTATAGATCGTACACTTCATCGGTACATAATTAAGAATATTTTAATCAAATAACAAATCTATTTGATTTTAAATACTTTGCTCTATTTTATATTTAGGATTTTAAGATATTACACTGAATCGGTATATTAAATTAAAAATAAATTGTTTGAATAATTATTTTTAGTTACAAAATACAACATTAAAATAAAATATATAGGTCTTATATTAAATTTGTTTAAATAATTTGTGACTCTATCACTCTATATCTCTATGAAATAATTTTAATAATTTTTAGCGTTAAGAATTAAATTGTGTGTGTCTTTTATTATAGTACTTGTTGTGTTAAAGTGAATATAAATTTAAAAAATGGCTCAAAGTGTTCAGGTGATACCGAAAGATATTCTAAATTTAATACCAAAATATGATGGAGAGCCCAACTTGCTAAATTTTTTTATTAAAAAATGTGAATACGTTTTGATTAACTTTGGTGGTCCAAATAATCCGGTACAATTAGCTTACTTTTTCCAATGTATTACAAGTAGATTGACTGGTAGAGCTGCCGCTCTCCTTAGCGAGAGGGACGATATTAATAGTTGGAATACATTACGAGCAGTTTTCATTCAACATTTTGGAGATCCACGTTCAGAGGAATGTATCGCAATTGAGTTGGAATCATTAAAAATAAAAAATGGCGAATCTTATATCGATTTCTGCAAAAGGGTACAAAACGTACGCAGTACATTATTTTCAAAAGTGAATTTACTCGTAGATGAAGGTGTTAAAGCCGCAAAGATGATTATTTATAACAAAGCTGCTTTCGATGTTTTTCTTTTTAATTTGCCAAAAGAATTTATCAGGCTTATAAGGTTAAGATTGACGCCACCTAACCTTACTTTAGAAAACGCATTAGCAATAGTAACAGAAGAAGTTAATGTTCAGTTTCAATACGACTCAAAAAATAAAGATAAACCAAATTATAAGAATTTTCAACTGTCAAATTCAGCACAAAATTCTTCTTTTCATCAAAATCATGCTAAATTTGCGCAGCCAATAAATAATAACTTTGGTTTTAAAATACCAGCACCGCAACTGCCGATGCAACAAAAGTTTCAATTTGGTTTTTCTCCTTATGGTAACCGAAATAATTTTAACCTTCCACAAGGGGGATACCGACCTCAATTTAATAATAGTCATGGTAATCCCAATTTTAAATTCGGCATCCCGCAAGGAGGATATCGTCCTCAATTTAACAATAACAACCAAAATTTTAAATTCGGCATTCCACAAGGAGGCTATCGTTCACAATTTAATAATAATAACCCAAACTTTAAATTTGGTATTCCGCAAGGGTACCACCCACAATTAAATAATAATCCTCACTTCAATAAACCTGTTCAAAAGCTAGATTATAATACTGATGTGTCGATGCGTACTGCACCACCACTAAAACAAAACTTTATCGAAGATTCACAGCAAAATGTTTTCCATAATAATGAACTTTATGATTACGACCATAGCCCTGATTATTGTGACAATAATGATATACCTGTGTACAACGAATATGATGAGAACCAGTATGTTGAGTACGAACAAGAGCAACCGGTACAAAATAATGAGGAAATTTTAGAGACAAATTTTCAGGAAACGGCCTCAGATACCAACAGCCCATAACAATACATCTAAACTTTGATAGTACTCTGAGACTCCCACATATAGAAATACCCGAAATAAATTCGCGATTTATGATCGACACGGGCAGCACTCGATCTTTCATTAGTCCCGCAAAAGCTAACGAGTTCTTTTCGAATTATAAAATTTACGAACCATTTCAGGTAGTTAGTGCACATGCTTGCAGCCATCATAATGAAGCTATAATTATACCTTCATTAAAGACATTAAAAAACAATACCATGCACAAATTTTACATATTTCAAGTAGACGATCGATATGATGGTTTAATCGGTTCAGACTTACTAAAACAACTAGACGCTACTATCGATATGAAAAATCAAGTATTACATACGCGCGATACAGACATACCTATTCTGTATAAAGCAATTCATGAAGTTCGATTAGATCCTCGCAGCGAAACCCGCGTTAAGGTACCTACAACCTTAGGACACGGTCAAGGAATTTTAGAGAAAACCGATTTTGGTTCAGGAGCTCGGATGCCATGTGCTCTTGTTAATTGTATTAATGGATTAGCTTATACTGTTATTCAAAATACATCAGACAAAGCAGTGATAGTAAAGTTTCGCAAACCATTAAAAACCGAAAAGTATGACTTTAGTAATACACTGAAAACAAATAAACTTGACTATAACAATTATGAGACAGATAAAATTTTAGTTGACAATCTGACAAGACTTCGTTTAGATCACATGAATGACGAAGAAAGAAATACGATTCGAAATTTATGCCATGAATATAAAGATATATTTTACTGTGACAAACTTCCACTGACCTTCACAAACAAAGTAAAGCACGTAATCAGGACTACTAACGAAGATCCCATATATATTAAGCCATATCGACAACCCCAAGTTATTAACGATGAAATAAATAGACAAGTTGACAAATTACTTAAAGAAAATGTTATTCAGGAGTCATTTTCACCATGGAGTGCTCCGGTGCACCTGGTACCCAAAAAACTCGACGCTTCGGGTGAACGAAAGTACCGTATGGTCATAGATTACAGGCGGCTAAATGACATAACAATTGATGACAAATATCCACTGCCAAATATATCCGACTTATTTGACAAATTAGGTAAATCTATTTATTTTTCCACCCTTGACCTCGCCAGTGGCTATCATCAAATTGAAGTTAACGAGACAGACAGACAAAAGACAGCCTTTAGCACCCAATCTGGACACTACGAATTTTTGAGAATGCCCTTCGGACTAAAGACAGCTCCAGCTACATTCCAGAGGGCAATGGACAGCATTCTTAGAGGACTAAATGGAATACACTGCCTTGTGTACTTAGATGATATCATCATCTTTTCGTCGAGCTTACAAGAACACGTACAAAAACTCCGACAAATTTTTGACAGACTTAGGGAGACCAATCTGAAAATTCAATTAGACAAATCCGAATTTCTACGTAAAGAAGTACTATACCTAGGACATTCGATTACTAAAGAAGGACTCCGACCAAACAATGACAAAATTAACACCATTATCAACCTCCCCATACCTAAAACTACTACTGAAATTAAAAGTTTTCTAGGACTCATTGGTTACTATAGAAAATTCATCAAAGACTTTGCTAAACTAACCAGACCGCTAACAAACTGTTTGAAAAAGAATCACAAAGTATTAATCACTGACGAATACGTTACTGCTTTTAACAAATGTAAAGAAATTTTAACGAATGCACCACTTCTACAATTTCCTGATTTCACGAAACCGTTTATTCTCACTACGGACGCCTCAAACTATGCTTTAGGAGCAGTTTTGTCTCAAGGCCCCGTCGGTGGCGACCTTCCCATTGCCTATGCCAGTAGGACTCTTAACGATGCAGAAACAAGGTATAGCACCATTGAGAAAGAACTACTTGCTGTAGTGTGGGCCGTAAAACATTTCCGTCCTTACTTATATGGAAGAAAATTCACAATTTTTACCGACCACAGACCCCTAGCTTGGTTGAATTCCCTTAAAGAACCCAACAGTAAACTCACAGGCTGGCGCTTACGATTGGCAGAGTACAACTATGAAGTTATTTATAAAAACGGAAAACAAAATACAAACGCCGATGCCTTATCTAGGATAAAATTAAACGTTCTTCATAAAGATGATTCAAGCTCATTAGTCGTAAATGTGGATAAAAGACAACGAAAAGGAAATAGTAATTTGAACCCTAAAAGCCCAATAACAATTTCATCTGAATCGGAAATGGACGAAACTTCAGAGAGACTACAAAGACCGACTTCCCCATATTCTATTAGAACACCCACTTGTAGTAGTACACTAACAGCTTCCGAATCAGAAAATCTCACAATTCATACCGATACTATTCACTCAAATAAAGAAACTGAATCGATTGGCATTCCAATACTCAAGGAAGCGATCGACACTAAACCTAATCAGATTTTGGTATATTCTTGGTTAAAGAACGAAATTAGCGTTAAAAACATATCTAATAAAACCCAAAAAATATTAGAAGTACACTTGCCGTTAGATAGAGCCGACTTAATAAAAGATTTCTTAAAAAATTATATTGGAGGAAAGAAAAAATATTTTATTTATTTCGAAAACACTAACCATAGAACTCAATTTGTAGAGGCTTTCATTTCATTATTTAAGAAAGGCGCAGTAAAATTATTCGAATGCACTGAACGAGTTATTTACGTTGAAGATGAAGCCGAACAAAAGGAAATAATTTTAAAATACCATTTAGGAAAAAATTGCCATCGCGGAATTAAAGAAACAGCCGGTCACTTGAAAAGGACGTACTATTGGAATAATTTAGAGGAAACCGTTGCGAGCGTTATAAATTCATGCGAGGCTTGTCGTAAAATGAAATACGATCGAAAACCATTCAAACCTTTGTTACAACTTACCCAAACACAAAATAAACCATTTCAAGAATTATTTATAGATCTTTTTAGTATTGAAGGCAAATATTATCTAACTATTATAGATGCATTTAGCAAACTCGGTCAAGCCTTTGAACTTAGCAATAGATCTACGCCGGAAGTTGTAAGAGGCTTAATAAAATATTTTTCTTTTTACGGGACACCATATAAAATAAGTTCTGATTCAGGTTCTGAATTCAATAACTCTTTAATAAAAGAATTATTGGAATTTTATAAGATTGAACTCCACATAGGAACTCCAAACAACCCCAACTCAATGGGAGTCATTGAAAGATTTCATTCAACCATAATCGAAATCTATAGGCTCGCTAAATACGAACATAAGCAAACAGATGCATCCTCTATAATGACTTACGCAATCATGGCATACAACCATAGTATTCATTCTACGACTGGCTTAACACCGTTTGAAGTAGTTTTCGGACACACAGAATCTAAAAACCCTTTTGACATAAACGTAAATAAACAGTACATGCAATTATTAATTAGAGACCACGCGAAAAGAACAAAATTTTTATACAAAGAAATTGCTAACAGAATGATTGAAACCAAAGAAAAGATTAGGGAAAAGAGAGGAGGTGAATCAGATTTTAAGATTGAATTAGACGATAGAATTTACGTAAAAGGCACAAATATCAGACGTAGCAAGGATAAACCTCGCTACGAAAAAGCCGTGGTTACCGGGGAAATAGCGCGAAATGTAGTGCCAGTACAACTTAAAAATAGAAATACAAAAATCCCAATTAAAGACGTTAAACGCCCTTCGCAGGCAAGGCCAGCTCGTTCTCCTGCTACTGATGACGACGAGCCAATGCCAAGGCCTTCAACTGCACCGACTTGATAGTAATCCTGGTGTACTACCCCTGAAACAAGGAACTGCCGTAGTAAGCCATGATAAGTGGATCATTATAAAAACCTTGAACCTACAAATTATTCAAGACGACCTTATGTCAAATTCAAATAAATATATACAACTTAATTCCTTAGTTAAGCTTAATTTTAACAGTACTCCTTACGATAGGATATGTAATTATAAGATACAAGTAGAGTACATACAAAATTTTACATTAAGCAAGCTTAAACAATTATTTCCAATCGCTAGAGTTAAAAGAGGTCTTTTAAACCCTTTAGGTTCTATTATAAAAATATTAACCGGAAATTTAGACAACGAAGACGCTGTTAAATATAACCAAATTATAGAAAATATTAAAGTAAATCAACAAAACCTTAATAAAAGGGTAACGTTGATCTCTGAAATAGTTCAAAGCGTAACGAATGTTACTAAATCTATAAACAATAATTTAATACAACTTGATGTTCAGTCAAAAATCTTGCAAAGCGAATTGGACCATTTGAAAATAAAGGAACAAAAGGATTTCATAGAAAATAACATTATTAATACATATTATTTACTTTTACATAATTTCCAATGTATTCTCACCCAATTAAATGAAATTGAAACTGCGATTGCTTTCAGTAAATTAGGAACTCTACATCAATCCATTATAGACTCTACTAAGTTGTTATTAGCTTTAAGTGATATTGAAAAACATGAAAAATTAACATATACAGTAAGTTTGGAAAATCTTGTAAAAATAGAGCAAACTATTACATTAAAGTCATTCATCCATGATAATCAGATAGCGTTTCTGTTAGAGGTACCACTGGTAAGAAAAGAAATTTTTATATACTACAAATTGTACCCTCTACCTGTTTTCCGTGATCCAAATACTTTTGTAATATTACCCAAATATCCTTACCTATTAGTAAAGGGATCACTAACGAAGCCACTCTCACAACCATGTCAAAAATGCGAGAAATCCTACTTCGTGTGCTCCGCAGAAAATGTATACGAGTCTATCCAAGATCATTGTATTGCAAATTTATTTAACTTCATAGAGAATACTAGCACCTGTGACGTTATTCCGATCAAAATTGAAGATATTAAAATACAACAAATTCAACCCAATCAATGGATATTATATGCGAGATCAAACACTTTATTGCGAAGAGTATGTCGAAGCCAAGTCTTCCCTCAGAATATTCAAGGCACTTATATAATTACAATAGATGACGATTGTCTCGTGAAAATTGGTGGTTTCACAATAAAACTAAGACAGTCCGATTTAAAGGAAGCAACTCATACAGGACTACCCATTGTAAATTTGCCTTTGATAAACTTTACAAATGCTGAAAGAAAGCCTGTCAATCTGGAAGGAGTGGATTTCAGTAACCTACAGTATCTTACATACGCATTGAAGAAAAGTGACGTGAAAAGTGAAAATAATATAAGTGAAAATAATATCGTATCATTAAAAAGTGTTAGCGTTTGGACAGTTATATTGTATTTAGTAATAGGCATTGTTTTAATTTACTTCATGTTTCACTTTCGCGAAACTATAACAATGAAACTTTGCGGAAATCGAAATTCTTCAAATCCTGCGAATTTGAATAATTTCGAACTTGCGGGGGGACGAGTCATGTTGACGGTACCAAGTACTGAATAATTTCTCTATATTATAAATATTATCATACTGTGACAACGACCGGGTGGCCAGCCACAGACGCTGAACAAGCATTCCCGCTACACGGCGAAGTCCATCCGCCCTATAGAGATAAGGTGCTAGGAATTAAGAATAATGTACTCATGTACTCATGTTAGTTTTAATGTTAGCTTTAAGCATTCATTCTTATTGTAACGGTCATACAATAAAGACGTATTAAAATGCATTAAATTGCTTTTTAAAAAGCGGTCCTGGATCTACCGTGATTTGTCTAGTTAGCCAGTTATCACATTAACACTGAATAAAAATATTATGAATAGATTAGTTACTGATTTTATGGCATACCTAAGTCGGCGTTATTACGTCTTGGCTCGTCTGAACGGATGGAACTGGATAGCTTTGAATAATATCTCACACATAACTTGACCCAAGGCTTGTGTCAATAAAAAAAAGCTAAGGGCCGCCATGCAAACGGGTTTCGCGCCCGCAACAAAGGAGTCTAACTCGATTTTTTTATTTTTTTAGGGTTCAATATTTGAAAGTATATTGTCAGCACTTGGAATATTGTCTCCTCGCAGCTAACTTGCAACTTACCTACCCTACACTATGTTGATTTTTTTAGCTATCAATTTTGTTCTGTGTGACTGATTTTAAATTTTATTAATGTACTCATGTAAGTGGCATGTGTCTTAATGAGTATAATAAAGATCTTTAAACCGAAAGTTCCAATGGAACCGCATAATTACGTCATTCAGAAAAAAAATTCATGTCAACTTTTGGGATACATTTTTACAACTTATGGCGACTACTGACTATAGCAAACAAAGGGCCTTTAGTTTGCTAGGTATATGTGTATATATTATATGGTACCTATTTTTAAAAATACCAAACCGTAACTTATCTTCTTAATATTTATCAAGTATTAATGGACTAGTTGACAATTTTTTTTTAGTACGTCTTGTAGATTAATAAAAAAAATTTAGACACGTATTTTTTCTTTTTTTACGTAATCGAAAAATAACGGCGATAATTGAGTTGAAATTTCGCGTGACGTCACTAACCACTGCAGTTTGTAAGGCGGCTAAACTTTGATGCGCTTTATTTCTGTATATTTTCATTAATTTGAAAAAGCAAACAATACGTTTTATTGTTTTTTTTATTTTCTAACTGAGGGACTAATTAGAATTTTTATTTTTAAAAGTTGTTAACATCCCTATTATAATACTGAATTATCTTAAAATTATTGTAAAAGTGTGTTTGTTTGAATTTTTTCGGGTCACTATGACTAGGTACAGAGCGACTGATTGACAGACAAGATTATTACAATAATATCATAAATCCTAAAGATTCTAAAAGGAATTTGGAAGCACGCGTTGCAGTATTTCTTATTTCTCACAAACCTTCCCCGGAGCACACACAACAACTCACTAAAGTTCCATCACAATCGGATCAATAGTGTAGGAATGCATAGAGAACGAACACCAACATCACGTTTTTTTTTTTAAATTTAACATCTATCTATTCTTTTTTCTATATCAATAGTTTTCTTATCATCTTAAGGTTGTCTAGAAAGGATTGCGTCTAGGAATAAGGACGCCTTTGGTTCTGTTCTTTTTTCTTGTTTCAGGGGCATTATAGAATATTTAAACATGAATTTTAGATACGGAACCCTCCGTGCGCTCACCAAACGCACTTGACCGGTGTATTTCTTATCTATTTTTAAAATACACTTTTACTATTTGCCGAGTGGCCAAGGCAAGACAACGGTTATGCTTTTTGCTCTAAAACCTCCATTGTCGGAATGTGTTAGCTTGTTTCGTTGATGTCTTTTGTATTGGTATTTTTATTTATTTTTCAGTTTTTTCTGTATCTCATTTATTATTCTCATCTGTAAAAGAACCAGTAGTCATATTGGAATATTTTATTCAAAAATCTACACTCATCTCTCTTTCTTTCTTTCTTTCTATATTCTTGAATCCCTATTTCCATTGGTCACGGCATCACGCGTGAACGGCTGGCCTAATTGCGCTAATTCTTTTTTTGTTGTGTTTCTTATTGTAAGAAGAAGAAGAAGATTAAAGAAGTTTAGAATTCCTGCGAGAATTTCGAAACTCATGCGGGTGAATCGCCGTATTAGCCTAGGTATATAAAAACGAAAAGTCATTGACTAAACACATAATTAACCTTGATCTATGTGTTTTAGCTGATGTAACGTGATTTTACGCAATTCAATTGAAGAATTCTCTTCACATCTGGATAAAAGTGTACCCTATCTCTATCTTTCATTCCAAAACCTAAATAACTC
Organism: Zygaena filipendulae; assembly: GCA_907165275.2. NCBI lineage: Eukaryota > Metazoa > Arthropoda > Insecta > Lepidoptera > Zygaenidae > Zygaena > Zygaena filipendulae. Next base: position 3,557,680 of record OU015677.1, on the reverse strand, counting down.
GTTACCATCACTATACATCAAATAGCAGTGACGCTGCTTTTTTCTGTAATTTTGGTATTTCCGCAGAAACTCTTGGTTGGAGATAAACGCTCGGTGCCCCCCCCCCCCCCCCCCCCCCACCAGAACCTGAATACGCTCATGCCTACCCTCTATATGATTCAGTATATCTGCTCACTACGTTTTTGTGTATGTCCTTATACGTCCACTAAAATTTATTATACTCCTGTTAGAGAACATTAGTGCGCATTCTGATACCTATCGCGTTAAACCAAAAACCGAGAGCCTTTTAAATGCCTAGCCGACACGGCATTTTGAGGACACCAAATTAATAACGAACAATTTGTGCGCGAACAAAAATCAGATTTCGACCGGGATCCGCGTGGAAACATACGGGGCGCAGTTTCGCGAGTTATAGCTCGGACGGTTGATCAACATCATTATCATATCAGCCGAAAGACGTCGCCACCATCGCCAAGTAGTCAGTCCACCTTGTATACCGATGGATGATACATGGACGAAGATAAGCAATAACATGTTAACCCACAAAATTAAGTTATCTATTCAGAACGATTTATTGAGAGTTAAGGAACGTTTTTTAATTATCTGTTTACCTTATTACATTGTTTAAGTATGTAACTAAATATTGAACTTAAAAAATCTTGAAACAAAATGGCGCTATAATTTTAAAACACGATTTACTCAAAATTTCTCCATTGTGGGTTAACACACTATTGCTTATCTATGTCCACATGAGACCCGTATTAGGCGGATTCTTCGTAATCCTATGACTCACAAAGAATTTGGAGTTCCCGCGGGAATTCCGGGATAAAAAGTAATCTATTTCACTCAGGATCACTGGTGCCTGTGCAAATGAAAGAATTTTTAAAGTCAGTTCAATAGATCCAGAGATTACCCCCTAAAACCTCAAAAACTCATAAACTCACAAACTTTACCCCTTTACTATACCTAAGTGACGTCACTAAGTCTGACGTTAGTAGAAAAATCAGTGCTTATCCGCACTTTGACTTACGTATGTTTTCAATATAAACCATTTTTAGCATAAAAAAACGGCAAAACATCGTGTCGCACCCCGTCTTTGTGCCACCGCTCATTAGACATTTTGTAGGTATCTCACCAGGATCGCATAGCGATGATGTGTTCCCACTTTTTGTACCTACAACATAATATATTTTTGGGTGGATCTGATTTTTGAGATAGCCATATTATGTATTTGAAAAACAATAGACGCGTCCCGAAAAACAAAACAATTATTTATACATTTTTAATAACGAATGTTATCACCACATAAAGGATAATCCTTGTATTTCTTTTAACTTATGTGTCCATTTAATAGCGCTGAATGCGCTCGCTCAGTTCGCTAAACTAAACTAACTAAGCCGGAGGTCCGCACTAGTTTTAGCGTAACCATAATACGCATAGATTTTGATGTGCAGTTAGAAAAGTGGTCATTTTAGAAAAGTGTACGTTTTAGGAAAGTGGACATTTTAGGAAAGTGGACATTTTAGAAAAGTGGACGTTTTAGGATAGTGGACGTTTTAGGAAAGCGGAAGTTTTAGGAAAGTGGACATTTTAGGAAAGTGGAAATTTTAGGAAAGTGGTCATTTTAGACCTGAAGGAAATAATTCCCTATAATTAGGTCCTAACTAAAACCGCGGCTTTACCCTTGTGAAGGTAAAATGTGTGTTAATTCAAGATATAGGCTATCTCTATTCTATTATACACTCGCTGTGCCCCGCGGTTTCACTCGCATGAGTTTCAGAATTCCCGCAGAAACATCAAAGTAGCCTAATTTACTCTTTATAACATCAGCTAATTAGCAGTGAAAGTCCCGTCAAAATCGGTCCGACCGTTTCGGAGATTCACCCGCGTGACTTTCAGAATTCCCGCAGGAACTCCAGACTTCTTTTATTCTTCTTCTCCTGACATACACAACAATAAAGATTTTGCGAAATTGGTCCAGCCATTCACGCGCGATGCCATGACCAAGTGTAATAGGGATTCATTTTTATATATATATATAGGTAGATTTCGTCTAAATGTACCTCGTACTTTTATTTACCTAATGCTACTGCTCCACCTGCGTGTTAACGCGTAAATTAGTGCGCTAATTTAGGCATTACGTAGATGTGGCCAACATTTCAACGGGTTAACTTCCTAACATTACCATCAACGATAACGTTAGACATTAACATCAACGTTAACGTTAACGCAGGTGGAGCAGTAGCATAAGTATGTCAACATCAACAAGTAAATTAAATAACTTTCTAGACGCGAACGCAATTCCGCGCTGTTCTACGCAAACTGAATTTTTTTTTGTGCTTCAATTTCAAACGGAATTTCGAATAAAACTATCGTGAAACTATCCCTCTATGCAGCGTAATATAACTATGGTACTGACTAATTTTAATAAATTCAAAACAAGAAATAATTTAATTTAATATAATTAATCAGAATACGGTTAAATGGTCTATCTCTAAATTACAAAACGGTCTTTTAATTTTCGAAATTAAATTATGTATGCATGTAAATACTGAGTAATAAAGTGTGGTTATATAGTAATTAGTTAACCCTTGATAGCTGTCTCGGCTCCGCGACGGCCGCGGTCGGCCGTAGCGTTTGTAAGAAATCGAAATTCGAAACGTGGGAATGATCGCACGAAATAACTGTTCGCACATAGACGGCATAGAGATGCCGAAGAATTTTGAAGTGAAAACTTTTTTAGCAAAGATATCGAAAGAGAATCGATTGACAATACGCTCCCCTTGAACCACGCAGCGGTCAAATGATCTCATGCCGATAAAATACCGTTGGTTAGCAGGGACTACTGTCTATAGATACCACTTGACGGAGAGCGATGTGATTGGCTATTTGAAATGTACTTTGTGGTGAATGTTATTTGATTGCGTCGCAACGATGTGATTGGTTTTTATTTAGATCTTTCCCCCTGCAATTGCATGGTATTGCATGGTAAATTTGTATTGTTCGTCTATTCTCTTATAATGTCTTTGTTTTTTTTTAGCATCGTTATGATTTGAAAATCGATGAAACGAAAAAGTCACACTAAAACGAGACAACAACATATAATATCTATAGAATATAACGTGCGAGTAGTATATAATAAGTGTAACTAATATACAACGTGTTAATGAATTAACTGAAAACTAGAAAGTAGTTTGCTCAGAATCAACAAGCGACTCGATCGCACTATGTTTTAATATAGGTTATATTTTTTCATTTTTATTAGCCCATGTCTAAATTATTTATAACACAATATTTGGCGCGTACGACGCCCGTAGCAAAAAAATTCGAACCGGTAGGCGCGGGCGTAGCGCTTGGAATTTTGTAGATAGTTCACCTCCTAACTAATGTTGAATAGCATTTAAAGTATAAATTTTTTCGACAAAAAATATATTTTAATCATAATTATTATTGTTTATTTTTTTAAATGGGGTGTATCAGGTTTTCAGTTAATTCATTAACACGTTGTATAATACCTAATATTGATATCAAAAGATATAAAGGTTCTATTATGTTCTGTGGTTTTAAACCACTTTAAATGGGCCCTGTGCCTGAATTAATCGATTTAATTATTATTATTATTTGTAAATATAGTTTTTATTTTAAGTTTTCCATAAGTTTAAGTTTACTTTTAAGTTTCCATAGAACCTAACCTATTATCATATTGTTTTTAATAAATAAATAGCATCTTTCGATATTTTCCTCCCAGCCCATTCAAAAATTATTGAATTAGGTTTTTTACAGTATCGTTTACGTTATCGTTATCGTTATCGTTATCGTTATCGTTATCGTTATCGTTATCGTTATCGTTATCGTTATCGTTATCGTCATCGTCATCGTCATCGTCATCGTCATCGTCATCGTCATCGTCATCGTCATCGTCATCGTCATCGTCATCGTCATCGTCATCGTCATCGTCATCGTCATCGTCATCGTCATCGTCATCGTCATCGTCATCGTCATCGTCATCGTCATCGTCATCGTCATCGTCATCGTCATCGTCATCGTCATCGTCATCGTCATCGTCATCGTCATCGTCATCGTCATCGTCATCGTCATCGTCATCGTCATCGTCATCGTCATCGTCATCGTCATCGTCATCGTCATCGTCATCGTCATCGTCATCGTCATCGTCATCGTCATCGTCATCGTCATCGTCATCGTCATCGTCATCGTCATCGTCATCGTCATCGTCATCGTCATCGTCATCGTCATCGTTATCGTAATCGTAATTGTTATCGCGCAAACCATTCTCAAAGCTCTTGGCAGACGTTTCGTTTAAGGTGCGGGTGTTAGGGCTAGTTTTCATACAAATTGCCTACCGAGTTTTCTTGCACTACGGCTATTTTTATTTATTAGACTTTATTTAATAAAATACTTCTACTTGTTTCGATGCCGCATAAGTCTCAAATCTTTGCAGATAGTGAACAAATAACATAATTATAAGCATTTCAAAAATATTAAATTTTGGTCGAATCTCTTACTTGTGTGAGAGCGTATACAGTATAGTAGAGCGGCGAACTGAGAAAATTCCTTCTCTAAACCGAATCTCGTCGGTATCTCTTATGTATACCTACAACAGGCATGGATGTGTTCAGGGCGTTGTGTAGATTACGAAACTGCTTGTTGTAATGTTTTTTAGTGGTGGAGGGGATAGCAGTGACGTCATAAACATGGCCGCCAACGGTTTTTGTTTTTGTTAATTACATCGCACCTATTAGGTCTATCTGCTTGTGTATGGTGTCATTTGAAAGCTTATTAAATGTTCTTTAATTTATTTCCCGACATCTAAAGCGTATCTATTATATTTAAAAAAATATTTGACAAAATATGATTTTTTTTTAAGCGATTTCAAAAATATTCTCTTTTTACTGAGAAACCGCTACACTTACGGTAAATTTGTTTAATATAAAAATTAAGTAGAATTTCATTACCTATTTAAAAATGCCAGTTTCATTAAAATAGGACTTAAAACAACTGAGATATGTCTCATTTTGTGGCGCAAGGAGCAAGGTTTTGCATCGTAATCTTATAGAACTGCTGTTAGTTTGTCACGCTAAAACTCGTAAATGGCTCGACCGACGTGAATATTTCTTTTTTTATTGGGTTTTTAACTACCAGGAGAAGGTTTGTGTTAAAGAAAATTGGGAGTTCCTGCGGGAATTCCGAAATTCACGGGGGTGAAACCATGGGGCACAGCTAATGTAATGTAAAAATATGTCACATAAATCTTACTATATCATGCTGTTAACCAAACGTGCTTTCTTCATAATGCTGCCCTAAATCCTCACTATTATAAATGCGAAAGTGAGTTTGTGTGTTTGTTTGTTTGTTACGCTTTCACGCCATAACGGCTCAACCAATAACCACGAAATTTTGCATACACGTTTTAAGGGGTACATTTTATTGCGGATTCCCCTGGGAACTCCGAAATTACCGCGAGTGAAACCGCTAACCGGGAGCAGATAGTAAATTATTAAATACCTACATATAAGTTGCGTGTGTGCTATGTCAAGACTGAACAGTCAAAACAATAAGTTAGGTACTGTTATAAAAATATAAGCCAAAACTTATTATTTAATCATCAAAAAATGGACGAAACCTGGATCTGAAAACAATTTTGAAATATTAGTTAAGGGATTCGCCCACTGCTCTATTCAATACGAAATTCCGAACGGATGGCTTCGACAATGCACAAACTAGCTTATTTACACGAGAAGGGAGAAACACTGAGTTCTTTGGATTCTGGATCCTCTAAGCCCAAAACTGCAAAATTAATTGACGGTCAGGCGCTAATTCAAAATATACTCGTAGGTAAACCAAAAACTACCAAAAATTTTGATGATTTTGTGGAAATATTTTTGAAGAACAATCGCAATCAAAACGAGATAAATGTGAAAGGGTGCTTTTTGAACATTTATAAAATCCGGGATAAGAGACAAGAGGAGTCCGTCTATTACTCCTGTGGAATATAAGATAACTGGCGCTACTACTCCTTTTCCAACGAAATGGGACTAGTGTCGGCAACCTGAAGCGAGCTTATTATTATATCAAGGGGCGTAAAATTATCAGTTTACCAATTATGACTATTTAGACATATCTTCTAGTTAGTTTTTGTCATAAATGTGTACGATCATACGAGGCACAAATTATCGTATGTTAACGATAGTAATTATCGTACGGTTACGAATATCTTTATATTTTTCGGTCAATAAATTAAATCTTAATGAATTTCTTTCATAACATATTTCCGATCAAGCGGCAAAAGTTAGTAAAGTTAGTGAAGAAACAGAAACAATCTTCTAATGGTCACAAAACAACGCTTAGGGGATCCCGTAAACGTATGGGATGTCGGTGAAAACAGTAATTAGTGCTGGTTGTCGTACAGCAAAATGCGGCTGTATGTCAGGAAGGAACAGGAATGTTTGCAAGTCCTTTTGGAGATGAGATTTGTTTCAATCAATACAATTTTTGTGTTCGAGATAGTTAAATAATGAATTTTAGCTTATTTTAACCCTATTATCATAATTGCCTGATACTAACAAATATTATATAAAATGCCTGCCATGTCCTAAATGATTGACTGACGGATCAACGCAAAGCCTGAACCGCTGATAGTAGAGACCTGAAACTTGGAAGGTGTGTTCTTTTTACGACATAGGCATTCGATAACAAAGGATTTTTAAAAATTTGAACCCTAAGGGGACTAAAAGGGGTTGCAAAATTTGTATGAAACAATTCCGCGGGAATTTCGGAGTTTTCGCGGGTGCAGTGTGACAACGTGGGACAGCTATTATTTTATAACAGTACTTATTGTTTTGATTGTTCACTATTAACACAGCACAATTGCAACTACAATTTATAATTTATTTAAGGCAGTACTATGAAGAAAGCACTTCTGGTTAACAGCATGAATTAGTAATATTTATGTGACGTAACTAGCTGTGCCCCACGGTTTCAGATTCGGAATTCCCGCAGGAACTCCCAATTTTCTTTAATACAAACCTTCTCCTGGTAGTTAAAAACCCAATAAAAAAGAAATATTCACGTCGGTCGAGCCATTTACGAGTTTTAGCGCGACAAACGAACAGCAGTTCTATAAGATTACGATACAAAACCTTGCTCCTTGCGCCACAAAATGAGACATATCTCAGTTGTTTTAAGTCCTATTTTAATGAAACTGGCATTTTTAAATAGGTGATAAAATTCTACTTAATTTTTATATTAAACAAATTTACCGTAAGTGTAGCGGTTTCTCAGTAAAAAGAGACTATTTTTGAAATCGCTTAAAAAAAATCATATTTTGTCAAATATTTTTTTAAATATAATAGATACGCTTTAGATGTCGGGAAATAAATTAAAGAACATTTAATAAGCTTTCAAATGACACCATACACAAGCAGATAGACCTAATAGGTGCGATGTAATTAACAAAAACAAAAACCGTTGGCGGCCATGTTTATGACGTCACTGCTATCCCCTCCACCACTAAAAAACATTACAACAAGCAGTTTCGTAATCTACACAACGCCCTGAACACATCCATACCTGTTGTAGGTATACATAAGAGATACCGACGAGATTTTACAAAATCTGGTCTCCGCCGCTCTACTAGTATATGTGTACGAAAATGGCGGCCCGGTCTATAAACAGCTGTGGTTTGACTGTAGACTGACAAGTCCCCCGAATGCAGTAGTTTGTAGTGAGTTCCAAAAGGATCGAAAGGTGTCGCGGCGTTGAGCCGTGAGTTTTGACAATTTTACCTACCGGGATAATTTAGAATTGAATTTGGAATATACATATTACTGATGTAGTTGGTAGGTATTTAGTAGCCGAAGCGAAGGCATAACTACATTTTGTTTTGAGTCCCGTACAAGTAGGTATACCTTATAAGCTACAGGCAGCCCGTACAAGTATTTTATATTTTTGTGTTGCATAAATTCTTGCTATCTCTTTCTTGTTTTCTCGATGCGTAAAAGAGAGAGACCATATTTTCGAATGGTTGTATCTCACCACGGCCCAGGGTAATTTAACTTTTGTCTTCGATGCAATCAGCAATGACACGCAGCCATATAATGTTGGTACAACTTCATATTTTTATTGTGTCTATGTGACCACGTGATCAAATTTTTAATATCTTAAAAAAAAATTTTTTTTTTTGTAAAGCTCATACCCTCGAAACTAGTATGAGACAACCCCATCATGTTGCTGTACTTCATGTTTTCGTGGTATCTATGTGTTCACGTGACAAAATTTTTGAACACTTATAACTCCGAAACTATAGGACGCAGTCATATCACGTTGGTACTCAAACTTCATGTTTTGTGATATCTATGTGATCACATGGTCAAATTTTCGACAGCTCATATCTCCGAAACTGCAAGTTACAGACTCATCGTGTTGGTAGGTCAAACTTCATCTTTTCGTGATATCTATGTGACCACGTGAAGTAATTTTCAAAAGCTTATAATATTTTTTACTATTACCTATGCATATACCTACTTTGTATTTGTTAATTTATAGGTACTAATGATAAAACTGAAGAGTTTGTTTGCTTGTTTGGTTGAACGTACTAATCTCAGGAACTACTAGATCGAATTGAAAAATTATTTCCGTGTTAGATAGTCATTTATTGAGGACGGCTATAGGCTATAACATCACGCTATGACCAATACGAGCGGAGCACGACACGACACTCACGTGGTTTTTTCAGTAAGTTTTTTCTCCAAATTTTTTTTTAGTCAACTATTAGAGACGAGAATCGAATATTGAATGCCTTTTTACCAAAAAAATACCCTCGTAACGTTACACCGTGTATAATAAAGACTTTACTTTTGTAAATTTTTCCAAATGATGTAACTGTTCACTCATTATTATTTATTATTTCCTTGATTTTGTAATAAAAAAAATAAAAATAAAAACTGACGCGAGCAAAACCGCGGCAGGACCAACTGCCAGTAAAATATTTATATTTTACAAATAATACAATATTATAATAAATCTATCTTCCCAACGCACTGCTTTGACGAAACTAAATAAAAGAAGATCAATATATTCAAATGACGCGCGACGGCTGAATGCATACAATTTTTTCGGCAGGAGGAACTATGCGATAATGGTCCAGTGGTTAGAACAACTTCCGAAGAAGTCTCAATATTATATGACTAACTGTGCCCTGCGGTTTCACCCGCGTGAAAAGTTTTTGTGTAACAACTTTTTTTCCCGACTTTGAATGAAACAAAGCCTATATTATGTAGCTACAGGCTAAGCTTAATCTACCTGTGAAAACCGCATGACAATCTGTTAAGTTGATTTGGAGATTATGGCGAACAAACAGACAGACAGAAAAGAATTTCAAAAACTTTTTTTTGTGCTTGGTTACTCTTCTTTTATCACCCCTCTCCATTTTAGGTAAAAATATTCAATGTACAGAATCGCGGATTCTACTCTTTTATTATAGTTTAGAAGTATAGATATTTTTTTTTATTATCTGTCATTTTTTATGCTTTTGTTTACGATTTCAAATCTAAACTGCTTTTTCATAAAATACATTATGCAAACTTCTAGATAAACTTATTATTAGAAATGCGAATATGAGTTTGTTTGTTTGTATGTTACGGTTTATTACTCAACCGATTATCTAGAAATTTTGCATACACTTTATTAGTAGGGGCACAGAGAAGGACACGGTAGTTTTTATCCCGGAATTCCCGCAGAAACTCTGAAATTAGCGTGGGTGAAACCGCGCTAATTTCTAGGTATATTATGAAAAATAGCTAGTGTTATTATAAAAAAGTAAAGAACCAGTTTTTTTAAATACTTCACTCATAAGAAACTACAGTATCCTCCAGTATCAGTTGTTAATTTTATAAAAATGTTTCACGCGGGTGTAACCGCGGGACACAGCTAGTAGAATATAAAATACTTTACAAACTCAACGTACCTACTGATGAAACTCAATAAAATATAAAATATTATTATCACGAGATGACAAAATTTAAATTTTGAAATGGAACAACGGCAGAATGCGTTTATGTTTTTTTTTCATGTAATAACACCAAGCGGTATATAGGTTGAGTGGCTAGACCAAAGAGTATATAACCACTATGCGTACTAACGTCTGGCTCTAATCCTTTTGAATTACGATTCAAATCTCGGTTTATATAAGTACTAGCTGTTCCCCGCGGTTTCACCCGTGGCAATTTCGGAGATCCCGCAGGAATTCCGGGATACAAAGTACCCTATGCATATAGGGTACCTTCTCTGTACCCCTGACAACGTATATGCAAAATCTCATTAGATTTCACCGGTGTTAATTTTGGAGTTCCCGTGGGAATTCCAGCATATAAAGTACCCTATGTCCTTTTCTGTACCCCTGACAACGTGTATGCAAAATTTCGTGATGATCCGTTGAGCCATTGACGTAACAGACAGATAGACAGTGTTACTTTCGCATTTATAATATTATCAGTATTTAGTAGGGATTGTAATGTCAGTGTCTTTGTGGAATTATGTACTTTTTTTGTAAAGTTATCACGAATCATTCAGGTTTTGAGTTGAACTGCGATTCTATTTAGTTTTGGATTTTCTGATTGATTTTTTCTAAAATTAAAAACATCCTAGTTGATGACGTAAATCACATAGACTACTGAAATATAAAGATGATGGTATTGTGGTCATAGTGTCGGAGATATTATAAGATTTCAATTTTTTTATCACCAAGTAAATCCCGAAATCTTGAAATTTAGATTAGGACCTAGAGTTCTTTTTATACCCAAAATTATTTTCAGTCCCAATATTTACGCAAATAGGTACGTGTGTAACCTGCAGGGAAAGGTTGTATTGAAAATAAGTCCAATATTTTTATTTAGCTTTATCCATCTTTACATTTTCTTAGATTCTAGTTCTATATCCTTTAAATTTTCTTTTTTGGAATTAAAATAAAATTCCAAAAAAGAACGAAAAATAAATCGTTTGTAGATCTATAGATCTATTTATAAATAAGTATATATAAACAAATTTGAGAAAATTAGTTACAAAAAGTGGAATCGCAATCTTAGATTTGAACACGAGAATTTCACGATTCATTATTTACAAAAAGAGACGTATTACACCACAGCGCCAACGAGACTCAAACATAATAAGTCAAATTCAGAATCAGATTCGGCTAATACTTATCGATTTGCATGTGTGTGTGACTACGTTTCGGGCGGTTATTCCTAATTTTCTTGTAGTTAAAGGATAATAATGCGCGTAAGACCATATAAAAATTTTAAATGAAAGATGTATTAAACACTCATCCTGTCGCATTTATCATCAAAATCTATCTTTTAGCTTGCGATTCTCTGTAAATTGAGAAAACACTTTTATGGCGCCGCCCGCGGCCTCTATCGGCTGAGAGGCTGCATAATATGGTGGCGCGCCACCATAAAAATCACAGAGAATTCTGTCTAAGAAACTATTGAATGAATGAATCTGGAAAATAATTTATTGAACATTTTCTTTCTTTTCTTAATAAAAACAGAAAACTATTCTTACTATTGAATGCAATGCATTCATACTATTAAATGCCAATGTGAGTTTATTTGTTTGATTGTCACGCTTTCATGGCTTAAATATTCAACCGAACATCATACTACATAGGGTAGGTACTTAATACTTATTATCCCGGAATCTCCGAGGGAACTCCAAAATTAACGGGGTCGAAACCGTGAGGAGAAACTAGTAAAAAATAAATGCACATCGCGACTCTACATATTCCACTGTGCGACACTACTGCACCAAATATTCAGTGGGCGTACGTTGGGCGTTACAATTATATATATGTTACTCGTCCTCCACCCACAAGTAACAATGCAGTAATAGCTGATGGTCTTTGAGACCGACGACGGCGCGCGAGGGTAAAAATTCGTTAACTTTATCTGATGAACTTCCTACACCTGTTGATACCCCATAGTCTAACTACAGGTGAAGCTAAAAGTGCTGCCAGAACTCAGATTATTTGGAACTAGCACCTTTGCTTTTGATTTTAGGAAATCTCTAGGGAATTCCGGGATCAATTTAATCTGTGTATTCAGCGTCAGGAACTAGCAAACATATTAACTCTTATACATACAAAGATTTTTCCATTTATAATATTAACTAGCTGTTCCCTGCGGTTTCACCTGCGTCAATTGCAAAGTTCCCGTGGGAATTCTGGGACAAAAGTCCTCTATGTCCTTCTTTGTAGTGCACTGATAATGTATAGTAGATATACAAAATTTAATGCACTTTATCCGACAATTCCAACAATAATTATCATTATATTTCAACAAATTTATACTAAACCTTGACAAATTATATACTCAAACCTTCCTCGTGAATCACTCTATATATTGGCGAAAACCGTATGAAAATCCGTTCAGTGGTTTTTGAGTTAGTTGCGAACAGACAGACAGACCATGCGGTACTTATGTAGATAGCACTAATTGTACAAACCTCAGTGGTTGTTGTGAAGTGTTTCATCAACTTTCTCTTCACTCAAGATTTGGACAAGAATTTGGAAAAAACAATAAATATTAAGCTACTCTTTATTACTAAGAGATTAATATCTCATATTAAAAACAATATAAATGAAATTAGGGAACTTATCTTTTGTGTAAACGGCAATAAGACAAGAGTTATCGTCGAAGAGAATCTAGATATCGATACAGATTAAAAAGATAAATTTTCTTAATGCTAACGGACTAAAATTCTCCATGTTTTAATTGTAATTACAAAAAAAGCTCGAGCAAAGATCGTCGTAAGATACGAGTACACAGACATGTGTCACGTTAAAATAAATAACAAAAACGACCGGAGCCCGTCTTAAAAACTGTGAAATAATTGGGATAATTCCGTATCGGATTCTTTGTTAATTTCTCGAATAACTCGGCACAATTACTTGGTGATTCAGTTTTAGGGTACGCTCGGCAGTTTATCGACCTACTAGCTGTTTCCTGTGGTTTCACCTGCATTAACTTCGGATATCCCGCGGGTACCCTATGTCCTTCTTTGTACCCCCGAAAACTTATTTTCAAAATTTCACGATGATCGGTTAAGCCGTTAAGACGTGTTAGCTAAAACATCAAAGAATCTAACAAACTCTGTTTCACTAGCTGTTCCCCGCCTTAAATTGCGAGATCCCGCAGGAATTCCGGGATAAAAGTACTATATATAATTATATATCTTTCATGATAATTGGTTGAGCCGTTAAGGCGTGAAACTGTAACAAATAAACAAACAGACAAACTCCACTTTTGCATTTATAATAGCATGGACCAGCGCGAGAATATCCCTCGGGAATTCCGGGATAAAAGTACCTTATGTCCCTCTTTGTACCCCTGATAATGAGTATGCAAAATTTCATGATAATAGAGAAAGCGCAACAAACAAACAAACCACAGAAATAAACAAACTTTCCCATTTATAATAATAAGTATTAGTGTTTCTGTTCGATGTACGAAACCCCAAAACACAAATTTACTTGCGCTCAACCAAGCTTCTGGTCAACGTATTCTAGATGTTTTTTCCTGTTTTATTTACGTGAAACTTTGTAATTTTCGTTTGGCATTTCGGACTATTTGTGTGGTCACAAAAAACGGGGTTTTTACAATTTGCAAAAAGATCTGAGAAAAATTTGGTTTCTTATCAGATTAATAGCTAGGTACCTGCAAATTTTTAAGTGATTCTTTGTCCATAGTAATAGTTAACTTGGATATTATGGTACAGCCATAAGTTCCCAACTAGGCAGAGCTTGTACTACGGTCACTATACAACTGATATAATACGTCTTATATTGCACACCTTTCCTTTGTAAATAGTAAAAATATACTGAACACCAAGATTGGAGTCTTTTTTCCTCCTCCTCCTCCAACAATCATTACTTATTATAAATGCGAAAGTGACTTTATTTGTTTGTTTGTTTTTTACGCTTTCACGCCATAACAGCTCAACCGATCATCAAATTCAAATTTTGCATACACGTTCTCAGGAGTACATAGAAGAAGACAGGGTACTTTTTATCCTGGAATTTCAACGGGAACACCGAATTTAACGAGGGTAAAACTACATACAATTTTGCATACTACACGTTGTCAAGGGTAGGTACAAAAAAAATATAGGGTAGTACTTTTATATCGGAATACTTTGACGTCGGGATCGAACCTGGGGACCAAGCGTAGGTGTAAGCTTGTTAACTGCTATACCAATATACCTATATTATTTAGTGTGCTGTAATCGGCCTGCAAGGCTTTCTTTATCTCAATGTAGTGTTTATAATTATTTAAGTACTTTCTGCTATGCATTGACAACAATACATTTGTGGATCCACTATTGTTATTATGAACACATAAATTAAGTCGAAAATTTTAATCATAGGTTTATTCACATGTGAATTTACAATAAATGGGTGTTTCCAAAAAAACATTCGATATGATATTTAAAACGCGCGAACCTACAATTAATAAAAATGTATTAACAAAAAAACATCAACAAAAAACGAACAACCCTTTCGAAAAAAAGTTCGATCGTTGAGGTTCCGTTGCATTAAAACTGGAAAAAAAAATTAAAATATACCTAGGACTTACTATCACTTTTATATTTTATCAAGTCATTTTATCCCGCAGAGGTATATTGAAATTTTGCAGGTACAAGGCATAGATGAATGCCAGCAATCGCCTAGAAAGTAATGCATGGAGGATCAAAGTGACTTAGTCAAAGTTTATTTATTTATTTAGAACACACAGATTTCTGTCTTAATCAAGTATAAAGTAATCGGGCAGTAAAGTTGATAGCTACTAAGGGAGAAAAGCTCTCGAATAGGGACTAAGTCGGAGGAGCTAGAAACTGTTGGTGAAGGAACACGTCGTAAGGAAACCATAGAATAGTAGTAGAGCATATTCTAGTGCGCGGCTGGCTAGCCACCACTTTCAAGTTGAAAATCTGCCGCCAAGCGCCAGCCAGTTCCTAATCAAGGCTAGGTGTGCTTGAATCCATCTATCATCAGGTGAGCTGTGGTTGAACGCCTATAGCCTGTTATACAAAAAAGTGTTCAAAGATGTATGATACTGTCCTGCTTCATATATTTTTTTTATTTTTTTTACTTTTGAATTCTATTTAGATGTTCGAGGTTTTAATTCGAGTATTTTTTTTGTGATCCTATACTGTGAAACTATATAAGCAAGACGTAGGTACCCAAATTGTATTGCTCCAGTTATATTAATCTGAAAATATATTTAGTTATTTCTATCGTTTTGATTTTTTTACTTTCATCGCTGAATTAGCTTTTTTTACCGTTACGAGTTAGCGCGGGAACGGTTGCATATAATGCAAAGTACTTAGATATTTATTGACTAATATGGTTCAAGATATAAGGTCAAGAGGTTTGTGCGAAATTCGTTTGGTCGGAATGCATTCAAAGAAATTAAATCAAACGGTCTCGATTTCACTGAATCTATTTTTTATGAATTTATAGTATAGGAGCTCGTATAAAAAAATGTGTTGTCTTGTTTGATTTTAGTAAATTTTCTGAATACATAATATTTCGGCATGCCTTCAATCGTAGAGGTCCTCTTTTCGAATGCAAGATCGCTTTCAGCGGAGTGGGTATTCGGGTATGCAACAGAATAAGTAGTAAATCCAACCAACACTTCCCTTAGAGGAGCGATAGTACTCAGGGTTTTTAAAGAGATTTCCACGAAAAAAAGTTTGAAAATGCATAGTTTGTTTTGTGACAAGGACCTAACTGATTTTGATGGAAACGTAAAAAAGAAAAGTCGGATTATCTAGTATTAAATAACAAGGTTGTATCAATAGTACTACTCAGTAGGACTATTGGTACGAAGGGATATTAGCGTTGATACCATTACAAAAACGTTGACTCACAAACAGATATTGCGCCCCACGGTTTCACCCGCGTGAGTTTCGGAATTCTTGCAAGGACTCCTTTGCCTAATTTACACCTTAAACCTTCCTTGAACTTCCACAAATATTTCAAAATCGAAATTAGTCAAATCAGTCCAGCCATTCTCGAGTTTTAGCGAGACAGATGAATAGCAATTCATTTATATATATATATATGTATATACAAAGATGTATTTATAGCACTTTATTGTTCATTTGTATAAAGCGGACTTTACCCAGTCACCCTTATGGCTAAGTGAATTATGAGTGGCAGGTGTCACAAAACAAAATTACACAAAACCACAGATAATATAATACTAGACAAAACAAATAGAAGATGTCGTCTAAAATCAAACATGAGCTCTTAAACTATAGTTCCGTTACCTAACCAGCGCAGGCGCAGTACCAGCCAAAGCTATAATTTGCCTGTCAAACTGTTCTTAACAAACGTCATTCATACACGCATGCGTAGAACGTTTCATTATCTATCCCCAAATCCCGCGCAACAATTAATTTACTTTTTCTCTTTTCAACTGTTTATTTTTAAACACAACCATCTTCTAGCTGCTTTTGTCTGTAGGTATTTGATGTGTATTACCTTTTGTCTGTGCTTCGGCAACTATCGAATATTAATTGTGGCTATTTGTCTGCCCGTATGCATTTGGTTTTATCTTCGTCTGGCCGAATAAAGAGGTAGAGTGTCGTAGCTGTTGAAATGTAGATTGATATTGGTATTCTAAAAGCTTGCTTCTTTTATCATGAAACTAGCTGTTCTCTGCGACTTCGCCCACGTGAAAATCAGGATTCCCTCGAGAAATCAGTTCTGAGATCAAAAACTCAGATGACTAGCTTTTCTTTGTTATTTCGTGATCCTGCCATCATAGATACTGTTGATTAAAACACTTTAGGTTAAAACAAAAAGGCGGTTAAAACATCATTAAGTTACCTACATGTACTTATTATATACTAGCTGTGACCCGCGGTTCACTCGCGGAAATTTCGGAGTTCCCGCGGGAATTCCGTGATAAATTCCCCTGACAACATGTATGCAAAATTTGATGGTTATCAGTTGAGTCGTTAAGGCGTGAAAGCGTAACAGACAGACAGACAGACAGAGTTATTTTCTCATTTATAATATTAGTAGGGATTAGAATATTACCAAATCTTTGTCAAACATAAATTTTAATTTGATAGGTAGGTAAGTAATTTGGGCACGCTTCCAGCGGTGGAGGACCCTAGGTCAAAATTTTTATTTCTAAATATAGTTTTTATTTTAAGTTTTCCATGAGTAATAAAACTTAAGTCAATCATTTTTACAATATATACAAAATTACAATATGAGACTATAATATAATTTATTTATACTAAATCTTACTTAAATTACTTAAAAAATACATTTATCCAGTAATTGTAACTGAACATAATTAAGTACATTAGACTCTATCAATTTAATTATAATAAAGATACATTAAAAAAAAAGTGATTTAATGCAGACATTAAAAACACTCTCCCACACACATCCACAGGCTCAATTATTTTTTAAACTATTCAAACTTATAATGCCCACGAATTATTATCTGTTACGTTGCCAATGATTTTCAAGTAAATCGCACATCGCGATGAGCGTGGTACAAGGTTCGAGTTTGGCTTTCGACTTCCCCGTTCTGGCACATTGATAGCTGACAGGTCGGGCTGTTGAATTGTACACAGTAGGTGCCTGGGACAGATGTAAGGCGCACATGCTAGCTTGTAGCGGTTTTTTCTCGCCAGGTACAGTAGACAGCCTAAATATCTTGTCTTTTAAATTTTTTTCATACAATAACTTAAAGTGCATATCATCTGTAAAAAAAAAACTAAATGAAGTCACTAATTAAGAGAATTTAGTTGTCTCTATTTAATTTTTATATAAAATTAATATTATCTATAAATGTATTATGAATAAACAATTGTCTTCTTTAAAAAAATCTGAATATAGGTATAATAATTTTTAATACCTACCTTCTTTATTTAGTTCCTTTTATAAGCTAGATATCCTTTCATGCTCATTGTTTCCTACATTCGATGCTATAAAAGGACATACATAAGCAATAGTGTGTTAACCCACACTGGAGAAATTTTGAGTAAATCGTGTTTTAAAACTATAGCGCCATTTTGTGTCGACATTTTTTTATGTTCAACATATTTTTACATATTTATACAATGTAATGAAGTAAACACATAATTAAAAAACGTTCTCTAACTCTCAATAAATCGTTCTGTATCAATAACTTAATTTTGTGGGTTAACATGTTATTGCTTATCTGCGTCCAAAAGTACTCTGAGATTCGATGTTTCACATTTGCTAGACGTCCCGCGACGAGCGACAGCTTTTTTCATTATAAGTATATACTTACAGTTACAATACCTGTAAGTACTTACTTAATATTATGTATTTAAATTTTTTAATGTTACGTTGGCCGACTGTACTTGACAAGAGCCCACAATCTGTTACCACATGACACAATATCCATAACTTAAATCCCTAACATGACATCAATGACTCGCTTTTTCTACACAATCCTTTCGGTCCAATTTTTTTTTCTCCAAAAAGTTTTTATGGGAGAGAGATCACCCTTGAATTTAATTTTTTTTTAAATCGTTTTGTAATAGAGTTTTGAGTGATATTTCCTTACTTTTTTAAAGCAACAATGCTAAAACGATGCTTTTTAATGCTGCACTATTTTGAAAAAGAACGAAACTAACTTTATATACTAACTAGCTGATCCCCGCGGTTTCACCCGCGTTAATTTCGGAGATCCCATAAGATGACAATTGGCTACTTGACAAATTATTTTTTAAGGCCGTCGTGTAGCTTAATACAAAATATTGGACACGTATTTTTTCTTTCTTTACGTTATCAAAAAAAAAAAGGTGATACATTGAGTTGAAATTTCGCGTGACGTCACGATTCAATGCAGTTTGTACGGGGCTTCTACCGAAAATGACGTCACGAGTCGCCCACCCTAAACTTTAGTGCGCTTTATCTATGTTTATTTTCATTAATTTGAAAAATCAAAAAATACGTGCTTATTGTTTTTTTTTATTTTCTAACTGACGGACTAAGTAGAAGTTGAGCCTTTAGCGGTGAAAGCGTAACAAACAACGAAACACACTTTCGCATTTAAAATACTAAGAATAGAATAGAATATAATAGAATACACTCCAGTCCATACTTATCCAGAAGTAACGACGACGATCGACTTAGCACAGATAATAATAATATAATACTTACTTAATACTAGGCCGAAGTTTCAGTAAGTATCTTTAGTGGCAGGAATCAGGCACAGATCCATTTTTAGGTTTGTTGCAACACTAGCTGTCCCCGGGGTTTTACTCGCGGTAGTTTTGGAGTTCCTGCTCCCAATTCCGGAGTAAAATATGTACAAGATATAAACATTCTTATGAATCACTCTATTGGTCAATGGTAAACCGCATGAAATCCGTTGCGTAGTTCTCTTCATTTATCTTCTATCTATACATATAAAATGCTTTGTCCTAAATGACTGATAGATCAACGCACAGCCTAAACCGCGGATCATAGAGACCTGAAACTTAGAGGGTGTGTTCTTTGTATGACGTTAGCATCCGATAAGTAAGGATTTTTGAAAATTCAACCTCTAAGGGGATGAAAAGAGGTTGCAAAGTTTGTATGGAACAATTCTGCGGGAACTTCGAAATTATCTCAAGAACGCCATCTATTAGATACCTAATTACCAAACAAAAAACATATCAATCACATTTTTTTTTATTGTCTAAATGGAATTATTTTCACCAGTGTCGCTGGCTGATTTTCGCAAACAAAACTTCACCACGCCTATAAATATTACGGATAATAAACGCTATTTGGTAACGTTCTCTTAATAAGTTTAACCGCCGCACTCAGAGTCGACTTTAATGATTACTTAGTTAAGTATAGATTTTTAAAACAAACCTGCCGCAATCAGACAAGTTTAACAAATTAATGTTAATTGGCATTTAACTAATTAAGTTACATCTCATTAAATGCCAACTAACATTAATTTACTGAACGTCTCTGATTGCGGCAGTTTTGTTTTAAAAATCTATACTTAACTAAGTAATCATTAAAGTCGACTCTGAGTGCGGCCGTAAGAGTTCATAAAGTAAATAAAGTTTCATTAACGCAATTGTAGATGGCGTGTATTGATTAAAAAACCAGCTATCAAGTTTATCCCCAGTAAAATGTATATTACGCAAATGGGTTCTGAAATAGTTATCACTTCTGTTTGAGAGGAAATAACTCAGTAATTTTTGACGGAATGCACTCTGCATGGCATACTGTCATGCAGGGTGAATTCTTCTGGATCAATGGTAGTGGGTAAAATTACTTCATGAAGGGCCACTAGAAGGCAGAAAGTTTATGAAATTTCGAAGTAGGGCCAATAATTATAGAAAATTTGCATTTTGTTTTACATTAGGGCTTAATTCCAAGTAAAATATTTTCATTTATTTGAAAAAGCAAAATATAGTAATATACGTGTCTGCAAATTTTTTATTATCTAACCGAAGGACTAAAATATAATTTAGAAAAAAGAATTAGTCGAGGTTATCTACTTGACTAACCGAAAGCAAAGGCTTCAGGGACTTGCAAGTAACCTATGGAATTCCATAGGGCGTTGATGTAAATAACTACAGAACAAAAAGAACAAGTTGGGTTCTATAAAACGTACATTAGATCCCGACTCACATACGCCGCTCCGGCGTGGTACGCTTTGCCGTGTGCAACGCTGCGCAAAACTCTCCATCCGCAGCAGACCCTGACACTGCGTACCATCGTCGGAGCTCCCCGTTTCGTACGAAATGATATCATCCGGAGGGATCTGGGTGTCGAGCCTCTGGATATTTTTGTCCAGCACCTAGCCACTCGGATGTTCGAGCGTGCCGATGCGTCGGACCTCGAGCATATCCGGGATCTGGCGCCCCTTCACGCTCGACCACCCGAGAGGAAGAGATATCCGCGTGAGCTCGTCGCTCGCGAATCTTAATTTCCCTCTCAGCGGAACGGGGTGAAGCCTTGATGCTACTGCTTAGTGGCATTAGCTCTCACCCAGGCGATCCAGTGAGTCCGTAGGACTCCCCCCAATCACCTGCCTGTTTTTAGCGGAGAGCGTAGGATTCCCCATTGTAGGGGGCTCAGCCCCGGCACAATCTCCTGTGTTTCCTGTTTGTGCAGTAGTAAAAAGAACAAATGAATTTGCTGTATGGACTAAGTTTTCTTTGCCTTCCCCGAAAGGAGTAAACTTTACCAAGAAAAAATGTGTATAGATACACTCATAAAGCGGTAACTCCCACGGCACTTGTGTAACAACATGTCATAACAGACAGAAAAGGACACTTATGCGTTTTTGTGACTCCTGTTTACCCTCGAACTCCGACCATTGATGGCACATGGCGTTAAATATTGTGTCATGTAAAAAATCATTGACAGGATAATATAGATTTTTTGCTAAGAAAAACACCGGAGTTTAGTTTTTTCGAACATAATATCTTGTTATGCTACTTGAAAAACGTTATAAGTAAGCGTAGGTACTTCAAAACACAAATAAAATAATAGACGTATACATCTGTTAAAACTCAGGCGCGGATCCAGCCTTAACTTTAAATCTCGCTACAACAAATTCCCCTGTCGCCGCCTCGCCTACTGTATGCCATTCAATCAGTTCGCCTCGCCGTCTGTCACCGGCGGTGTTTGCTCGTTTACCGCGCGATACCTCCGTAATGAGATGTTGATCTCCGATACACGAAGTGTACGTATCTTGCAGCAGCTTGTTCACCTCGATGTCATGTAGGCATCATCACTACATTTGACAAAATCACAGTCCTTCGCCGCGTTTCTGTCTGTCTGTTCGCGATAAACCCATGCACTTATTCAAAAACCACTGAACGGATTTCAATAATAGAATGATTCATGAGGGTTTAAATTGGTTAAAATATTACGTTAAGGTACTTTTTGGTCTCGGAATTCCAGCGGAAACTGAAATTAACTAACTACTACTACTATCCTTACTAATATTATAAATGAGAAAGTGAGTTTGTTTATTTGTTACGTTTTCACGCAACAATGGCTCAAAGGATCATCATGAAATTTTGCATACACGTTGTCAGGGATACAGAGAAGGACTTCTTTTTATCCCGGAATTCCCGTGGGAACTCCGAAATTACCGCGGGTGAGACTGTATTAAATTTTGCATACCACACGTTGTGAAGGGTAGGTACAGAAAAAAAATATAGGCTACCTAGTAGATGCTTTTATCTCGAAATACCCGCGGGATCCTCGAAACTATCGCGGGTGAAACCGTGGGGAACAGCTAGTTATTTATAAATGAGAGTATGATAGTTTTATTTGTTACGCTTTCACGGTTTAACTACTAAACCGATCAATAAATTTTGCATACTCGTTATCAGGAATACAGAAAAGGACGCGGGGTAGGTAGGTACTTTTATCTACAAATTCCGGCGGGAACTCTTAAATTACCGCAGGTGAGATCTACATAGTAGGTATAATTTGACTACAACCTTTTTAGCTAATTTTTTTAGGTTCTTATGCTCTTTTTAAATTATTTATTATTCTCACCGCCGCACTCAGAGTCGATTTTAATGATTACTTAGTTAAGTATAGATTTTTAAAACAAAACTGCCGCAATCAGAGACGTTCAGTAAATTAGTGTTAATTGGCATTTAATGAGATGTAACTTAATTAGTTAAATGTCAATTAACATTAATTTATTAAACTTGTCTGAGTGCGGCAGTTTTGTTTTAAAAAACTATACTTAACTAAGTAATCATTAAAGTCGACTCTGAGTGCGGCGGTCAGTATCATTTCACATCTATGCATCGTAGGTGCCTACAGAAATGCACATGAATGAACCGCTTCTTGTAACACGTTTTGACAGATCAGCGGCAACCATTTTGTTCCACAGACTAAAAACATTCGCGCTTCACTTAATTTTTATGAAAGCAAAAACGCTCTATCTCGTGAAGCATCGTTTGTTAGCGTTAAGGAATTTGATATTTTGATGCGCGACGCGGTATTAAACATCAGCTTTTTTACCGACACATTACACCGTTGTCTATTATGTAGGTATATTTTGTTACGTTGTTTTATTACTCACAAGCTGTTCAAGTATATACCTACAAGTTTTTATTGCTTACTAGCGTTTCCCCATGATTTCACCAGCGATAATGTCGGAATTCCCGCGGGAATAGAATGAGCAAAACCTTTTAATTTCTGGATCTGAAATTCCTTTCACGCGAAAATACGATGTTCCATAAAAACTTTGAATCCCCTTTTCACCCACTTAAGGGTTGAATTTTCAAAAATCCCGTCTTAGTGCACATCTGCGTCACTTAGCGAATATTTCTGCACAATTTCATGGTTCTAGACCCTGCGGTTTCAGCTGTGCGTTGATCGATCAGTCAGTTTCTGCTTTTATATAATTTTATATAATTATTATATCTTGGTGGGTAGATGTGAAACTGCATACACCTAAAAATCTTACTGATCAAATTAAAATTAAAATTAATTATTTAAAGTCTAAATCTGATTAATGTTTGTTATGTTTATGTGATCAAAGATACCTGTCAGTCGGGAAGTTCATAAATTTCCATTATTTAGTGCATCATAACAGTTTTACTCATCAGTCATTTACAACCTCAAGCACTGTTCAGAAAGCTAATACAAAATTCGTCCTCCTAAAGCCAAACCCAGGATCCTTATGCAACGCAGTTTTGGTGGGATGGATGTTGACCGCCTCAGAGAGGATGCTTCAGGGATTGATTGGTCCGTTATCGATAACGTAGACAGTATAGATGCCAAAGTGGAAGTCTTTAATTCCCTGTTGATTCAGCTTTATGATGTCCATGCGCCTATACGTCGGATCAAAATCAAACACCTACCTGCTCCGTGGCTCTCGGATGATATCAGGCTGCTTAAGGAAAAGAAAAATCGTGCAAAAGCTAAGTACAAATCAAATCCATCGGATGCAAACCGTGATAAATATCATCGCGCAAGAAATTACTGCAATAGAATGTGTAGGGATGCACAGCGACAACACATTCATAAAGCTGTAGAAAACGGTGATCCAGCTAAAGTCTGGAAATTTCTAAACACATTGGGAGTGGGCTAATCACGCAACAACACATTACCTAAGGATCTCGATGTCAATTCTTTAAATAATCATTTCTCTTCATCACCATCCCTCGACGTTCATATTAAGTCCGATACGTTGAACCAACTTTCATCTAATTCTACTTCTCTTACTACTCCGTCTTTCTCTTTTGAACAATTTTCCGCTCGTGATGTTGAGAGAGCTATTGGTTCCATTTCTTCGAATGCCATCGGGGGTGACTGCATTAGCCGTAAAATGATTGTCCCTTTAACAGACCTGCTCGCTCCTGTCATAGCCAATATCCTTAATTTTTCCATTACCTCGCGTTCTTTCCCTTCATCTTGGAAGGAAGCACTTATTATCCCTCTACCCAAAAAATCCAATCCCTCATCTTTCAGCGACTACCGCCCTATCTCCATATTGCCTTTCCTGTCCAAAGTTTTGGAACGGTTAGTCCACTGGCAGTTGAACAGTTTCCTATCCTCAAATGACCTTCACAACCCTTTCCAATCCGGTTTCCGTTCCGGTCATAGTACGGCTACTGCTCTAGTCAAGATTTCCGATGACATTCGTTATGGAATGGAAAATCGGCAGTTGACTATCCTGACTCTGCTTGATTTTAGCAATGCGTTCAATACCGTAGATTTTGACATTCTACTTGGAGTGCTTGGCTCCCTCAACATTACTCAGGCGGCAATTGATTGGTTCCGTGGTTACTTGTGTGAGCGTCGACAGTGTGTCAAAGTAGATGATAATGTTTCTTCCTGGTGTGTTACAACTGCTGGTGTTCCGCAGGGTGGTGTGCTATCTCCTCTTCTTTTTTCAATCTTTATTAACTCCATAACTCATCATCTATCTTGTTCTTACCATTTGTACGCGGATGACTTGCAAATTTACACACAGGCATCCTTTAACGACCTTTCCCGGGCTGTCAACGCCATCAACTCGGATTTGGAACTCATCCTAAACTGGAGCACACGGTACGGCTTAAAAGTCAATCCCCACAAAACCCAGGCGATAATTATCGGCAGTCCATCGTATATTTCTAGAATTGACTTTAATCGAATCCCTTCGGTCGTGTTTGATGGCACTTGCATCCCTTACAGCAGATCGGTCAGAAATCTTGGAGTGCATTTTGATTCTACACTTTCTTGGAGTCGTCAGATAGCCGAGATTAGTAGGAAAATATTTGCAGCGTCTGGATCATTACGACGTCTGCGAAATTTTATGCCGACGGCCACCAGAACTGCGCTAGCACAGTCCCTCCTTCTTCCTATTCTAGATTATGCGGATACCTCTTATCCCGACTTAAGCAGTGTTTTACTTAACAAGCTAGAACGTCTCCAGAATTTTTGTATGCTATCATCTTTGGGCTGCGAAAATTCGACCACGTATCAGAATACCGCACCAAATTGAAATGGCTTCCTATTCGCCGTCGTCGGGACTTACATATCCTTTCTCTCTTGTACTCTGTGTTATTTATCCCTAAAACTCCTTTCTACCTCAAAGAACGTTTCCAATTCCTCTATTCCTCCCATAGCCTCTCCCTTCGTTCATCCGATAACTTATGTCTTTCCTTACCTATCCATTCCTCTAAATTCTATGACTTTTCCTTCACTGTTCGAGCCGCACGGCTTTGGAATTCCCTACCTGTGCCTATCAGGGCTGCTCGTTCGCTGGAAATATTCAGGGAGCTATTGAATGAACACTATCTGACTTCTAGTTAGCACATAAAATTCGTATTCTATTATAGTAGAATTATGTATTGTTTATTATTTTACGTATAAGTATCTGTATGTTGTAAGTTTACGTAGTTTCTATTATTTCTCGTATCTATATATCAGTATTTATATATTTTGTTATTATTGAAATTTATTATGCAGATATTAATGCCGCACTATCTACCTTTCTTTTTACATCTCTCTCTACCAGAGGAGGCTGCCTATGAAAAAATTGCTTTCAGCAATATAGGTCGCCTCGTTGTACGTATCCATATGTTTCTGTGTTTTGTAAATTTTTGTGTCTTCTACTGTGTGTGCAATAAAGTATATTTGATTTGATTTGATTTGATATTATCTTCGGACAAAGCCTTCGTATAATAATTATGATGAACATCACTTCAGGTAAGTTCGTTTAGTCATAAATTATATATAGATATAGACTACTACTATCTATTAGATAGTATGTTGATACATATCAAACCGCCGCACTCAGAGTCGACTTTAATGATTACTTAGTAAAATATAGATTTTTAAAACAAAACTGCCGCAATCAGACAAGTTTAATAAAATAACATTAATTAATTAAACTTGTCTGATTGCGGCAGTTTTGTTTTAAAAATCTATACTTAACTAAGTAATCATTAAAGTCGACTCTGAGTGCGGCGGAAACTTCTTAGAAAAGAGAGGAAAAAAACCATTCACGAAGTATGAGGAAAAATATATACGAACCTATTGTAAAGTTGTCGTCTTATAAAACACACAGTCATGCAGTGTGCTCGCGACTTGACAATGAATCGGAAAACTGAGTTTTCTTGAATACCTATTTATCCTTTAATTTGTATAATATTTTTAAATTATTAAATTGTGTGCTCGGATGACGAGCGGTCATTGTGTTATGCCAAATGCGTAATAAATATCAAAGAGTATATAACCACTACGTATAAATTCTAAATAACATTATAAATCTGTTGATTATTATCGAATATCTATTATCTACTGTCTCCGAGAGTGTTTCAACGATTTTGAAAAAAGTAAACCTACATAACCTTGTAATAGGGTACTTGCATGATTTTTTTTTTCAGTCTATTTTAAAGATATATGGCCTATTTAAACAAAGCAAGATAAAGAAAAAAAATATATGCACGAATTAATTAAATAGAGCGTTTCAAAGTTCCTACTTTAGACTTTACCGACGAAACGCGGCATGAGGTCACTAGTTCAAAATTACGCCTTATTAATCTGTGATAAAAATGTCACTGTCGTATTGACAGGGTCATGTGACACTGACAGTCAGATAACTTCAATATCCGTAAGCGAAATTAAGATTGAACTGTGTCGAGTTACTTTCAAAAGTTCCAGTAAAGAATCGAAATGCATTTTAAAGTAAAAAACTTCAGAAAATGGACAATATGCGTTGACTGTATGCACTTAGTTTCTTTTGCCTTCTCTGAAAGAGGTAAATGTTTCCTAAAAAAAATAAAAGTGTCGTCATGTGTTAAGCTTGGCTGTGATTGGTGTTTCGTTGCAACGTTCCGTTTCACGAAATTAAAAGTTGAATATTTTGGAAACTATTGAAATTTTTTTAGTAAATCATTCACGATAACGCTTTTCTAAGGCTCTATTTTTGAAATACTGACACAATTTCTTATAATGAATTTCATGCAAGTACCCTATTGTACATTATCACAAGTACAAGAACAAGAAGATAGGTATTTAATATTATACTTCATTAAAAAACGGGTTATTTGAGGTCTGCGACAAGGTTAACAATTACACCATATTGTAACTTTTCTTATTTAAATTGTAGACTTTTATATAAACAAATTAAATTTGGATTTTATATTTTATTTTATAAATATTAATAAATGGAATTGTATAAAAAAAACTATCATTTAAGAGTTTTATTTGATACTATAGCTGTTCCCCGTATTACCCGCGTTAATTTCGGAGTTCCCGCGGGAATTCCGGGATAAAAGTACTCTATGTCGTTCTCTGTACCCCTGGCAACGTGTATGTAAAATTTCATGGTGATCGGTTGAGCCGTTTAGGCGTGACAGCGTAACAAACAAACGAATAAATAAACTCACTTTCGAATTTATAATATTAGGATAGGATAGGAGGAAAAAAGGTAACATTGGCGCTTTAAAAAAAACCAATATACGGCACAATTGGACGCAGATAAGCAATATCATGTTAACCCACAAAATTAAGTTATCTATTCAGAAAGATTTATTGAGAGTTAGGGAATGTTTTTTTTATCATGTGTTTACCTTATTACATTGTTTAACACTCTCAACGCGTTACGGGAAGTATTTTGTCGTATATGAGTTTCGGCCTGTGCGGCAGTGCACTGTCCTTGTTTTACTCTAGGCGCGGGAGTAGTTTTGCTAACTACCCGTTATCGGAAAAAAGAGATACCTACATTTCCGACATCCTTACTTCAAATGGATTAATTTTTACAAATAAAAATGTACGGGAAGTATTTTTGCGTAACGCACTGAAATTAATTTGTTTTCGTCTGGTGCGGCACGGGAACTATTTAGCCGTACACTGCCACCCCGTACCGCGCTGGCGTGCGCGCACGCGACGCTTTAGTTTGTCTTAGTGATGTGCGCAGTGCAATCGTGTTTTCACCGCGCTACTCGTCACTTTGCAAAATGAAAAAGTCACGTAACTTTGTTAACATTCTTGGAGTCTATAATTCAATCTGTAACGCAGAAATCTTTTACCGACGCAAATAATAATGAACAAAAAAAGCGAATAACTCATACTTTATGGAAAGCAGAAAATTTAAAAAGTGTCATTCGTGCTATCAAGATTTAAGAAAAGAATTTAGCAGCCGTGAGACTGACAATAAAGTTAGCACTAAGCAGATTACATTGTGTTGATTATGCATGACAATAAATATTATTTGAAATTTAAAAAGATGTTTCCTATTTATGATCACATCCCATCACTAGCGTTGTATCTTTTCTATGCGGCTCGGGAAGCAATTTCCCGTAAAATTATCAGTTTTGAAAAATGTCTATAACTATTAAAATATCGCATGGAACCCCGGGCGACTGCAGCTGTATATACACAAGGATATAATCTATTGATTAGATTAAAAATTTTAGACAACCGAAGGGTTTCCATGTCTTGAAAGACCTTTGAAGTCAGGTCCTGATACGGGAAAATAGAAGTCGTAACGCATAGCGGGTATTATTGATACGGGAAATATTTGACTCGTACAGCACTGGGAGTAAGTTTTGTTTTATCGCTACCGCGTTGAGAGTGTTAAATATGTATCAAAATATTGAACATAAAAAATGTTGACACAAAATGGTGCTATGATTTTAAAACACGATTTACTCAAAATTTCTCCAGTGTGGGTTATCATACTATTGCTTATCTATGTCCAATTATCTTAAAAAAAAAAAACCAACAAAGTACACCAATCCGTACTTTGTTTTGTCCATCACTTATTTTGTGACCCTCGGAATAAGCGGATATAGTGTAGATCCCCTGCCTAAATGCTCTGCCTATCTAGACATTCGATCTGTTCTTTGCATTATTAATATGATCGTTTCCAGAAATATAGTCATTTAGTTTTCCTGATTTGTCTGTACCAATTTTATTTATTAGAACATAAGTTTAACTAACTATTCGTGCCTCAATATATTATAGTGTTGAAAAAAAACCAGTAACGTAAGTGGAGTCTTCAGTGAAGACTGAAGGCCATTATGGACAAGAAGCTAGAAGCCAGAAGAAGAAGAAGCCAGAAGTTCATAAATAGAATTTGTTATTTTATAATATTTACTTTAATTTATTTGCCTTATATGTGTTTTCTAAGATATAAATACCGTTAATATGCCGGGAAAAACAATTTCCTTTAAAAAAAAAAATAAAAAAAAAAAACAAAAAAAAAAAATGTTAAATCTACTATATATACACACAGACCACAATACATTAAGAAAAGAGAGTAGAATAAAATAATAACATAAACATAAATAAGAACAAAAAATAAAAATAAAATGATAACTTGTAAATATTGTAATTTAAAGTACTAGCGTAAAACTAAAGTAAAAGTACTAAAATCTGTCGTCAATGGCAAGGAAATCTCATAATGCTCTCTCGTAGTTTGTGCATAGTTATGGTGACCACCAACCATAATATATCTATTATCAATCAATCAATCAATCAGCCTATTGCAGTCCACTGCTGGACGTAGGTCTCCCCAAGGGCACGCCACAGTACACGATCTCCCGCTTTCCTCATCCAGCCACTACCAGTCCAAGAATATGTCTACCTCGGGCAGACACTGCAGCTAGGTAGAGACAACTTCGAACGTGAAATCACAAGAAGGGTGCAGCTGGGCTGGGCAGCATTTGGGAAGCTACGTCATATCTTTTCGTCGCCACTACCGCAGTGTCTGAAGCGCAGGGTGTACAATCAGTGCGTCCTACCCGTCATGACATATGGAGCCGAGACGTGGAATATGACGGTCAGGCTGGCCCACCGACTGCACGTCGCTCAGCGAGCTATGGAAAGATCTATGCTCGGTATTTCGCTACGGGATAGAATCCGTAACGAAATCATCCGGCAGAGGACCAAAGTAATAGACATCATCCAGAAGTGTAGCAAGCTGAAGTGGCAGTGGGCTGGTCACATCTGTCGCAGAACCGATGAGCGTTGGAGTAGACGGGTTCTGGAATGGAGACCACGTCTCGGTAAGCGTAGTGTTGGACGCCCCCCTGCCAGATGGACCGATGACCATATCTATTAACTATGATGAAAATAAAAAACATTTTTTTAGTATAATATACAAAAACTAGCCATTATCATAGGTAGTTTCGGAATTCCCGCAGGAACTTCCAAGTAGCCTAATATACTCCTTGTAACATCAACTAAATATTATTGAAGTTTCTATTTACATATATATTTAAATATGTTACGAATACTTTGCATGCAGTGTTTGCCTTTACATAGTTGTACAATTGTAATGAATAATTTGTAAATTAATTAAGAGCATGAATTGTTGCAACAACTACTGGTGAACCGAAAAAAAAAACTAATTAGCAATGAAAGTCTCGTCTTCTTCTTCTTCTTCTTTTTTTAAAAAATGGCTTCCACTGTGTTGCCTTTCTCACAGTGACTCCGCCAATGTCACGTAGTTGAAAGTAAACGTAGGAGGTCGAATAATATCGTTAGAAGTGATACTTCCAAGAGCCTGAGTTTACCTATAAAGAAGGACAACACAAAAGTTAGTAACGTTAGTATCGACAGGTATGTTAAAACACAAAGCGGAGGTTGAGGATGTAAGGAGAGGCAAAGGTTAATTCATAGAGTTGTATAAAGAAATAATAATATAAAAAGGCACTCATATATAAAAATTGTTAGCTTCTATAAATTTGGCAAGTTTCTTAACGAACGGGGAGAAGGTGAGTGAGAGAAGGCATTTCATATTATTTGGGAGAGGAATCTCTGTAGGGAGTGACTCGTAAAGGGAGGATGTAAGTTTGGGACAGTTAAAAAACATATGATCCACAGTTCCTTCGTCTATGCCACACTCACAGAGAGAGTGGTCCCTCACCCTGATTTTATGTAGATGGACGGGAGTACAAGAATGGCCCAAACGGAGACGACAAATAGTCGATGTTGTTTTTTTTTTAATGGAGCGAAATTTGTAGAACCACGGGGAGCTTGGGATAGTCAGCTGTATATCTCCATAATATTTTGCTTTAGACTTGTTAGAGGACCAGTCAAAATTGGTCCAAACTTTTCGGAGATTCGTCCGCGTGATTTCAGTTTTATTTATATGTGGCACACGGATACTAAAATATGTTTTCATCTCATCTATTCAAAAACTCACGTTTTATTCACGTATAAGTGCACCTAAAGTAGTACGTTTAGGTTCCCTTCAATAAGTGCGACTAAAAGTTATACTGAAATTCATTTTAACCCGCTAAACAGCAGGTAATAATGAGTTGTGAATTTGGAATATGAAACTTGTAATGTCTATCGCCAGAGACGACCAAGGAGGTCGAACGTCAAATACTGCACAAATTGTATGAATAAAGTACTGGCCGGTGAGACTCGCGCCTCAAACAAAAAAAAAGTATATTTCAGCGATTTCTTGTTTCATTTTCTCATAGAGGAGGATGAAAAGTAGAGTAAACTCGGCATTAAATTTTTTTTTTCCTCTGGCGATTTCCTTTGAATCCCTCTCTCCGTTCAGGATTCTATAAAAGAAGAAATCTACTCTAGAATCCTTCACTCCAGTCTGGATTCAAAATAACGCCCTCGCCCTAAAAATACAATTTTAATACCTTGTGATACAATCTACTATTTTATGGTTTAACGCGTAGGTTACCAGACAGACGTCTCAGCGTTTTTCTTATTTACTCGCCGATACCCTACAATAGGTAACCTCTACCAGTCTTTGAGCAACGAATTTTTTTTTTCAGATAAAACGGGTAAAACCAGTCATGGCTTATTGTTAATATGTAATCGAAAAAAAAAACACATTTCTATATTCCCTTATCACATAACACTAATGAATCGGTTGATAATTTTAAATATTTTTATTTAAATTCAAGTAGCCAATAAAAAACATCGCTGGTATTGTTAGCACCCAATATTTGATACTAGTTGTTATATACGGTGACTGCGACTGTAATAATTCAAACCGCTGAGTATATTATTGACGTAGTGTGATTTGCGACAGATATATATATATTTTTAAATTCATAAAGCATAGACAATTTATTAGTCCAGATCTGCCGAAACATATTGGTAACCCCCAGCCGAGTGCCAGGAGAAGAGTGACCAGCATCGAAGCCAAGCAGAAGTATACTTTCCCAGTTGACATAGCTCTTACACCTGTGAAGACAAATACAACAATGAATGATTCTGTGAATTGGACTGAATATGAAGAGGAAATGCGCCTGGACGATGTATTTTTTACAATGGATAATTCTCTTGAATGCATATTTGAGACGTTGACTGTAAATGAAGAAACATTAAATTATACATATGAACTGGATGAGCTTGATTATTTAAAAATATTGGCAGGGAAAATAGGTGTGATATTATCTTTAATTCTCTTCATCCCACACGTGCTGACGTGCATAATTTTCAAGAAATGGAGACAGCAGGAACACAACCGGGTGCTACTACACTTCGTGACAGTCCTGTTGCTTCACGATGTGACCACCATGTTGAATTATTCTGAATGCTATAATGGAAATAGTATCATAATACTGATAATTGTTATATTTTGGCATTATTTTAATTATCTTTTATTGGAATGGATGCTTCTGTTTATTATATACATGCGTCGAATGCTCGTCCAAGTCATCATTACAGAAACTGTCTATTCTATCTACCTGTTGGTCTTTGTCTATATTTTACCTGCAGTTACAGTTCTAATCACATTCATGACAAGTCATGTTATTGAAGATCATTTCATGGTTCCATTTATTTTAGGTTTCATAATATTGAGCATATGCTCAGTGATCTACTGCACCATTCTGATATCTGTCGTCAAGGCTAAGAGATCTCGTAACGCTCACATGAAGAAAACTGTGTATATTGTGATCAGATTTGGAATTTTATACACTATAGTTTCCGCACACGTAATTCGCTTTGTAATATATTCCTTAATATACTGTTTGAATGATTTAGAGTGGCTTGTAATGGGCAACAAGTATTATTTTTACCGTAAGATTGTTTTTTGTCTACAAGTAATATCAAATATTTCCACTCCTTTTTGCATCGCTTATTGTGTCTTTGGTAACAGCGGTACAAGGAAACTTTGGTCTTTGTATGTGAGACGAAGATTTAGGGAAATTTTCTACTCCAGTCACTAATATTTAAAAAAAAATTGAATTGATTAATTTTCTTCTTCTTCTCTTCAATTATGGCAATCTACTGCGATTTATTGCATCTGATTCTGCCAATGTACGTATTTTTAGCAATTAAAGTAATTAGATTGTTCTCCAAGATAAAACACGGTCCTCTTTCGAAAACCAGCTTTTTTCTTGGTAAACAAAATGGCTGCTGAACGGTGGTAAAAATATCGAATAAATAACGCAACACGTATCCACTCGCTACGACCTCCACCGATCAACAACCAACATTGAGGATTTTATAATATTGTAAGTTGACTTGATTTTATATGCAGTTTGTATGACAGTCATATTACTTTGGCCATTTAATAAAAGAAGAAAAAGAATAATTCTTCTTTTTCTTTTATTACAATTATTGTTTCAAAGTAGGTAATACGTTTCAAAAAGTTGAAAATGGACAAGATAAGTTAAATCTGTTATCGCCAATCGATAGATCTTTTTTCTGAACATTTCTGTATTT
Organism: Zygaena filipendulae; assembly: GCA_907165275.2. Taxonomy (NCBI): domain Eukaryota; kingdom Metazoa; phylum Arthropoda; class Insecta; order Lepidoptera; family Zygaenidae; genus Zygaena; species Zygaena filipendulae. The sequence continues at coordinate 3,523,485 of OU015677.1, read as the reverse complement.
AATATAGTTCATATTTAACAAAATATGACTTGTATCCGTTTTTATAAGAGCCACAGAAATTTCGCTATGTTATTAATTTTAAATTAAATAATTTAATTAATATTCTTAAGACTCGAGTCCCTAATTTCTCGTTCGAATTAATAATTGATTTATTTGGAAGTTTCATGTCCAATTTACAAAATATTAATGTTATAAAAAATTAATATTAATGTTGACTAATTTTTTTTTTTAGTCTGTCTTGTAGATTATTAAAAAATATTGGACACGTATTTTTTTCTTTTTTTACGTAATCAAAAAATTACGGCGATATATTGTGTTGAAATTTCGCGTGACGTCACTATTCTGACAGTTCATATGGCGGTTTTTGCGGTTAGTGACGTCACGACCCCTTCACCCTAAACTTTAATGTGCTTTATCTCTGTATATTTTAAAGACGGACTAATTAAAATTTTGTTTTTAAAAAGGTGTCAACATCCCTATTGTGATATTATTTTACTGAATATAAAACTGCATAATTAATAAACCTAACAAAAAGATTTTCATGTAAAATATTGCCACGACGAGACCATAATTATGACTTGCACTATACTATATCATAAGTTATTAGATCTCATGTCACCTTAGTCAAAATATGTGACTTGGTAGTTTCGCTACATTCACATTGGCGTAAGGTGAAAAATGTATTCACTGTTTATTACTTTTCTTGTAATAACGAAACGGCTAAGCCACATATTTTGACTAAGGTGTAGAGTTTATGAAGTTATCTAGGCCTTGTAGAGTTAGGGCGTTTAGAGTTATAAGCTTGTATCCACATGACTTGTAATTTTGACAGTGCAAGTCAAAATATGGTCTCGTCTTTTAATTTTAATTTAAATGTCAGCTTTGAGAACTTTCGGTGTTAATACTAGTGATTTGCAACTGATAAGATTAATATTATAATTTAGCATAAATTAATACTAATATTAAATGTGGTAGTGCATGTGTTTTTTTTTGTGTCTGTCTTTTATTGCGTAGGTAACATAGCAACAGCCCAATGAGGTTTGCAAATGTATAATGTGACGGCTGGAAGGTCATATCCTCGAAAGTTACTTTTACCTACCTTTACCTGGTAGAGAATCTTGAAATTCCTTAAGAGAATCCTGAAATTCCATCCATTTATCAATGACTTGACTTTAGGTATGTGAAAGTTAAATTTACTTAATATATTTTAATATTACAATGTATGTACATAGGTTTATTTTATAATAATTATAATAATAATTAACTTCACAACACACAGATCAACACAGATCTACTTGATCCCACACTAAGCTATAAGCTTGTGTCGTGGAAACCAAGCAAACGTGGTATATACTACATAATTAGAATAATTTATATATTATACTATATATATTATACTCAATACCTATTATATATGTATATGTTTAGTTGAGTTGTTGTATACGTATGCTGTAAATCTTTGTGTTGTGTCAAATAAAGTTTATCAATTCAATATACGGTCAGACTGGAAAATGGAACCTGTCTTCATCAGACAAAGTCCACCCCCACCGGGAATTGAACCCGGAACCTCTTGATTAGCGGGTAGACATGGTGACCTACATACATGATATATTATAACTACAACAGCTTGTAATTTTACATTAGTTAAAATTGTGCTAAACAGAACAAAAAGTTATATTTAAAATCCATTTATATATCGAAATAATACCTATTTGGCAATTCCAAATAGTCACACATAATTGATTAATAATAATAAATAATTTATCCTACTAATATTATAAATGTAAAAGTGTGGATGTTTGGATGTTTAGGTGTTTGTTACTCAATCATGCAAAAACGGCTGGACGGATTTGGTTAAAATTTAGCATGCACGTTGTCAGTGTTACATAGAAGGACATAGGGTACTTTTTATCCCGGAGTTTTTGCGGGAACTCCGAAATTAGCGCGGGTGAAACCGTGGGGCCCAGCTAGTTTGAAATAAATGAGTCCCAAACTATTTATTTTTAATTTGATATCATCTATAAAAATAAAAAATATATATCTTTGTCCTCTAGACTTCTATATACCTATGTAGGTACAGACACTAATTCACATTTTTTCAAATCACTTTGTATTATAGACTAGAGTGTACCACTCGGCATTAAAATTATTTTTTCCTCTGGCGATTTCCTTTGAATCCCTCTCTCAGTTCAGGATTCTATATAAGAATTCTACTCTAGAATCCTTCACTCCAGTCTGGATTCAAAATAACGCCCTCGCCCTAAAAATACAATTTTAATACCTTGTGATACAATCTACTATTTTATGGTTTAACGCGTAGGTTACCCGACAGACGTCTCAGCGTTTTTCTTATTTACTCGCCGATACCCTACAATAGGTAACCTCTACCAGTCTTTGAGCATCGAATTTTTTTTCAGGTAAAACGGGTAAAACCAGTCATGGCTTATTGTTAATATGTAATAAAAAAAAAAACACATTTCTATATTCCCTTATCACATAACACTAATGAATCGGTTGATAATTTTAAATATTTTTATTTAAATTCAAGTAGCCAATGAAAAACATCGCTGGTATTGTTAGCAGTCCAATATTTGATACTAGTTGTTATATACGGTGACTGCGACTGTAATAATTCAAACTGCTGAGTATATTATTGACGTAGTGTGATTTGCGACAGATATATATATATATATATTTTTAAATTCATAAAGCATAGACAATTTATTAATCCAGATCTGCCGAAACATATTAGTAACCCCCAACCGAGTGCCAGGAGAAGAGTGACCAGCATCGAAGCCTAGCAGAAGTATACTTTCCCAGTTGACATAGCTCTTACACCTGTGAAGACAAATACAACAATGAATGATTCTGTGAATTGGACTGAAGATGAAGAGAAAATGCGCCTGAACGATGTATTTTTTACAATGAATAATTCTCTTGAATACGTGTACGACACGTTGACTGTAAATGAAGAAACATTAAATTATACATATCAACTGGATGAGCTTGATATTTTAAAAATATTGGCAGGGAAAATAGGTGTGATATTATCTTTAATTCTCTTCATCCCACACGTGCTGACGTGCATAATTTTCAAGAAATGGAGACAACAGGAACACAACCGAGTGCTACTACACTTCGTGACAGTCCTGTTGCTTCACGATGTGACCACCATGTTGAGTTTTATATTAGGCTTTGAGAAAAATAATATCACATTTGCAATTTTTATATTTTGGCATTATTTTAATTATCTTTTACTGGAATGGATGCTTCTTTTTATTCTTTACATGCGTCGAATGCTCGTCCAAGTCATCATTACAAAAACTGTCTATTCTATCTACCTGTTGGTCTTTGTCTATATTTTACCTGCAGTTACAGTTCCAATCATATTCATGACACATGTTTATAAAGATAAGTTTGTGGTTCCATTTATTGTAAGTGTCATAATATTGAGCATATGCTCAGTGATCTACTGCACCATTCTGATATCTGTCGTCAAGGCTAAGAGATCTCGTAACGCTCACATGAAGAAAACTGTGTATATTGTGATCAGATTTGGAATTTTATACACTATAGTTTCCGCACACGTAATTCGCTTTGTAATAACTTACTTAATATACTATTTGAATGATTTCGAGTGGCTTGTAATGGGCAGCGTGTATGATTTTTTCCGTAAGATTTTTCTTTGTCTACAAGTAATATCAAATATTTCCACTCCTTTTTGCATCGCTTATTGTGTCTTTGGTAACACCGGTACAAGGAAACTGTGGTCATTGTATCTCAGACGAAGATTTACGGAAATTTTCTACTCCAGTCACTAATATATTAAAAAAAAATTGACATCGAGGATCTTCTTCTTCTTCTCTTCAATTACGGCAATCTATTGCGATTTATTGCATCTAATTCTGCCAATGTACGTATTTTTAGCAATTAAAGTAATTATGGTGAAACGCCAATGACAGAATTAGATTGTTCTCCAAGATAAAAACACGGTCCTCTTTCGAAAACCAGCTTTTTTCTTGTTAAACAAAATGGCTGCTGAACGGTGGTGAAAATATCGAATAAATAACGCAACACGCATCCACTCGCTACCACCTCCACCGGTCAACAACCGACATTGAGGATATTTATAATATTATAAGTTGACTTGATTTTATATGCAGTTTGTATGACAGTCATATTACTTTGGCCATTTAATAAAAGAAGAAGAAGAATTGTTTCAAAGTAATACGTTTCAAAAAGTTGAAAATGGACAAGATAAGTTAAATCTGTTTTTGGCCAATCGATATATCTTTTTTCTGAACATTTCTGTATTTAATATAGTTAATTTTTAACAAAATACGACTTGTATCCGTTCTCATAAGAGCCACAGAAACTTCGTTATGTTATTAACTTTAAATTAAATAATTTAATTAAAATGATTAAGAATCGAGTCCCTAATTTCTCGATCGAATTAATAAGTAAATAAAACTTGGAAGTTTCATGTCCAATTTACAAAATATTAATTGTGATATTATTTTACTGAATATAAAACTGCATAATTAATATACTTAACAAAAAGATTTTCATGTAAAATATTGCCAAGATGAGACCATAATTATGACTTGCACTATCGTAAGTTATTAGATCTCATGTACCTAGAACCAAGTTTCTAACTGTACACGCCTTACACCTTAGTCAAAATATGTGGCTTGGTAGTTTCGCTACATTCACATTGGCGTAAGGTGAAAAATGTATTCACTATTTATTACTTTTCTTGTAATAACGAAACGGCTAAGCCACATATTTTGACTAAGGTGTAGAGTTTATGAAGTTATCTAGGCCTTGTAGAGTTAGGGCGTTTAGAGTTATAAGCTTGACTCTACATGACTTGTAATTTTGACAGTGCAAGTCAAAATATGGTCTCGTCTTTTAATTTTAATTTAAATGTCAGCTTTGAGAACTTTCGGTGTTAAGACTAGTGATTTGCAACTGATAAGATTAATATTATAATTTTTGCATAAATTAATACTAATATTAAATGTGGTAGTGCATGTGTTTTTTTTTTTGTGTCTGTCTTTTATTAAGTGGCTTGATTCAACATCTATATGTTGAGAATCGCTCATTTGTCAGAATCGGCATCGATTGTTCTAATGTGTTCGAAACAAAAGTGGGAGGGCGGCAGGGTTGCATCTTGTCCCCTGGCCTGTTTAACATTTATGACGAATTTATCATCCGGAAGGTTCTTGAGTCCTGGGACAGAGGATTCCGTGTTGGTGGCAAACGGATTTCTAACCTCAGATATGCCGGTGACACAGTTCTCCTGGCCACGTCTGTAGAGGACAAGCAGGAGCTGTTCCAGAGACTCGAAATCGAAAGCAACTGCATGGGTCTCGCAGTAAACAGGAGCAAGACGAAGATCATGGTGGTAGATCGAGCCGGAAAACTACCCAGCCTTGTCGGTATTGTCCCGGGGGTGGACATTGTGGACCACTACCTACCTGGGCGCACTAATACACAACGATGGTAGTTGTGCACCGGAGATAAAGAGGCGTATAGGCATGGCCAAGAACGCCATGACCCGACTCAGTAACATCTGGAAGAGGAGGGGTATTACCAATGCCACTAAGACCCTGTTAATACGCGCTCTTGTATTCCAAATTTTTCTATACGGGGTGGAAACTTGGACGATACGAGCCCGAGAAAAGCAAAGGATGGAAGATTTTGAAATGTGGTGCTGGAGGCGCATGTTACGGATACCCTGGACAGCCAAGCGCACCAATGCATCGATTCTTTCACAGCTTCGCGTCCGAACCCGCCTCTCTACAATATGTCAGCAGAGAATTCTCACATGCTTCGGCCACATAATAAGGAAGGGAGATGAGAGCCTTAAAAAGCTGATCGTAGTCGGGAACACTGAAGGGAAACGAGCCCGCGGACGGTCCCCTACCAGATGGAGCGATCAAGTGAAAGGCCCACCCTCGACTAAGTTCTGCTCGGTTGTCAGGGAGGCAATGGACAGGCACCGCTGGAGGCGGATCGTGAGACGCATCGCGGCACCAGCGTCCTCAATCGACGATGACCACGATCCTCAGTCATGAGGGAGCGACCAGAGTGAGAGAGTTTATTTCGTAGGTAACATAGCAACAGCCCAATGAGGTTTGCAAATGTATAATGTGACGGCTGGAAGGTCATATCCTCGAAAGTTACTTTTACCTACCTTTACCTGGTAGAGAATCTTGAAATTCCTTAAGAGAATCCTGAAATTCCATCCATTTATCAATGACATGACTTTAGGTATGTAAAAGTTAAAATTACTTAATATATTTTAATGTTACAATGTACATAGGTTTATTTTATAATAATAATAATAATAATTCACTTCACAACACACAGATCAACACAGATCTACTTGATCCCTCACTAAGCTATAAGCTTGTGTCGTGGATACCAAGCAACACGTGGTATATACTACATAGTTCATAATTTATAATATACTAGCTGTCCCCCGCGATTTCATCCGCGGTAATTTCGGAGTTCATATATTATACTATATACTATACTATGTATATATATTATACTCAATACCTGTTATATATGTATATGTTTAGTTGTTGTATACGTATGCTGTAAATCTTTGTGTTGTGTCAAATAAAGTTTATCAATTCAATTCAATTCAATATACGGTCAGACTGGAAAATGAAACCTGTCTTCATCAGACAAAGTCCACCCCCACCGGGAATTGAACCCGGAACCTCTTGATTAGCGGGTAGACATGGTGACCTACATACATGATATATTAAACTACAACAGCTTGTAATTTTACATTAGTTAAAATTGTGCTAAACAGAACAAAAAGTTATATTTAAAATCCAATTATATATCGAAATAATACCTATTTGGCAATTCCAAATAGTCATACATAATTGATTAATAATAATAAATAATTTATCCTACTAATATTATAAATGTAAAAGTGTGGATGTTTGGATGTTTAGGTGTTTGTTATGCAAAAACGGCTGAACGGATTTGGTTAAAATTTAGCATGCACGTTGTCAGGGGTACATAGAAGGACATAGGGTACTTTTTATCCCGGAGTTTCTCCGGGAACTCCGAAATTAGCGCGGGTGAAACCGCGGGGCCCAGCTAGTTTGAAATAAATTAGTCCCAAACTATTTATATTTAATTTGATATCATCTATAAAAATAAAAAATATATATCTTTGTCCTCTAGACTTCTATACCTATGAAGGTACAGTCACTAATTCACATTTTTTTCAAATCACTTTGTATTATAGACTAGGTGTTCTCCATGGTTTCACCCGCTTTAATTTCGGAGATACCGTAGTAATCCTCACTAATATTATAAATGTGAAAGTGAGTTTGTTTGTTTATTTGTTACGCTTTCACGACTAAACGGCTCAACCAATCACCATGAAATTTTGCATACACGTTGTCAGAGATACAGAGAAGGACATAGGCTACGTTTTATCTCGGAATTACCACGGGAAATCTGAAATTAACGCGAAAGAGACTACGTTAAATTTTGCATACTACCTACACGTTGTCAAGGGTAGGTACAGAAAAAATTAGGGTAGTAAGTGCTTTAATCTCGGAATACCCGCGGGATCTCTCAAACTAAAGCGGGTGAAACCGCGGGGAACAGCTAATTAAGGAATAAAGTACGCTAGATCCTTTTCCGTACCCCTGACAACGTGTATGCAAAATTTTATGAGGATCGGTTGAGTCGAGCCGAACAAACCAATAAAGAAACACATTCTTATTTATAATAATACTGGCTGTGCCCCGCGGTTCCATCCGCATGAGTTTCGGAATTCCCGCAGGAACTCCCTTTAGGGGGATGAAAAATAGATGCTGTTCGATTCGCAGACCTAACCGATATTCACACAAAATTTCACGAAAACTCAGTTGAGCCATTTCGGAGGATTTTATACAACGTGTTAATTAATGAATTAACTGAAAACTAGAAAGTAGTTTGCTCAGAATGTATATATGGATCGATCGCACATTTTTACTAGCCCATGTCTAAATTATTTATAATACAATATTTGGCGCGTACGCCGCCCGCAGCAAAAAAATTCAAACCGGTAGGCGCGGGCGTAGCGCTTGGAATTTCGTAGATAGGTCACCTCCAAGCTAATGTTGAATAACTTTTAAAGTATAAATTTTTTCGACATAAAATATATTTTAATCATATTATTGTTTATTTTTTTAAATGGGGTGTATCAGGTTTTCAGTTAAATCATTAACACGTTGTATATTAGATAGTATATGTTGATACATATCAAACTTCTTAGAAAAGAGAGAAAAAAAAGAACATTTACGAAGTATGAAGGAAAATATATACGAACCTAGATACTTATAGTAAAATTGTCGTCTTAAAACACAGTCAGTGTGCTCGCGACTTGACAATGAAACCTCCAAAAATCCAATGAAATATTTATTCATCCTTTAATTTGTATAATAATTTTAAATTATTAAATTGTGTGCTCATTGGTCATTGTGTGTTGTGCCAAATGCGTAATAATTATAATCTACTGTATCCGAGAGTGTTTCAACGATTTTGAAAAAAATAAGTACCTACATAACCTTGTAATTGAACATTATCATAAGTTTTCGAAGATAGGTAAGTAATCATTTAAGAGTTTTATTCGTTACTATAGCTGGTCCCGCGGGAATTTCGGGATAAAAGTACCCTATGTCGTTCTCTGTACCCCTGGCAACGTGTATGTAAAATTTCATTGTGATCGGTTAAGCTGTTTAGGCATGAAAGCGTAATAAACAAACAAATAAAAAACTCACTTTCGAATTTATAATATTAGGATGGCTAGGTTAAAAAAGTAACATTGGCGCTTTAAAAAAAAAAAGATCACAATTTACGGCATAATTCTCTTAAAAAAACAAACAAAGTGCACAAATCCGTACTTTGTTTTGTCCATCACTTATGGAATTATGTAGTACGGAAGCCCATAGAGGATTTGTGGATTTGCTAAAGCGCGTCAGATCAACATAACCTTGCACCATTGAGTACCTCCACCAAATATAGGTCCTCTACACTGGTAGGTGCGTAGGATAACCGATCAGATTAGTAAAAAAAAACGATAACTCCGAATACTCGAGCGCGTCAGATTAAGATGGTGGGTTAATTACATGTTGAAAAGTGTGTATATGAATTCCGAATTCCGTACTACACATAAAAAATGTTAGACGCGTACATACTTTTCCTTTTTTACGTACCTACCTAATCAAAAAATAACTGCGATGCATTGAGTTAAAATTCTGTGTGACGTCACACCTAGGACACTTTATACTTAGTTATGATGTCGCGATCTCCCACTCCTAAACTTTAAAGCATTTTATCTAAGTAGTATTTTTTCAATAATTCGAAAAATCAAAAAATACGTGTCTATTATTTTTTACTATCTAAATGACGGATTAAATAGAATTCAGATTTTTATACGATACGCCAATGTTACATTGTTCCCCAAGTTAAAACCGTTTGTTGCATTTGTTTGTATAGCATTTTAGTTGGAGAGTAAAATAAGTTCATTTACGTACTTAGCTTTTTCATCCGTTACAGATAGGTAATCCAGGAATTCATACGAGTGAAAGCGGTGGCGGTATATCATTGTGAATTTAAATTTTACTTTATGAAGATTCATTTGGAGCCGGGCGCTATAAGCAAGTTGAGTGAGCAATATATAAATAGTGTTCCAGTAGACACAATTTGTGACCGTGTGCAGAAATTTTTGAAGCAGAAGCTGGAATCGCTGAAAACTTCTTACTACGACCATGAAGACGCTGCCAAATCGTCGAACAATCTTGACCAAAGTAAAAAAGCATTTCAATTTACATAAATGGTATGTGGGCTAGGTGTACCACGCCTGCTAAATGATAGCATTTTGTTGGATGTTATTGCAAGTTTTAGGAAATACTTTTACTGTATTGCCTTAATATGGATGCTATGCTTCTATTTATTATCTATATGCGTCGAATGCTCGTTCAAGTTATTATCACAAAAAATGTGTATTATATTTACTTGTATATCTTTGTTTATATTTTGCCAGCAATTATTCTTCCAATCATTGTTTTAACGCCTCTTCTACTTTACAACTTTCGGTATATTATATTAACTTTAAGTATCACTATACTGAGCATAAGTTCAGTGATTTATTGCACCGTTTTGATATCTGTTATCAAGGCTAGGAAATCCCAAAACGCTCAAATGAACAAAATTGTACATAATAGTGATCAGATTTAGAGTTTTATACACTATTGTTTCCGCACATATAGCTTGTAACATAGTTATTATGTGTTTTTTTGGTTCTCTAGCACAACCGTACGATTTCTACGTCATCAATAATTCTTACTTTATCTGGATATATTCTTCTATTAGCATATCATTTATTTCAACGCCACTTTGCATCGTTTACTGTGTCTTTGGCAACAATGATACAAGGAAACTGTCTGGTCAGAGTATCTGAGACGAAAATTTGGAATCTCTCCGAAAACAGCACCAGTCGTGCAGTGGATACAGTCGTCGAAAAGTGGAACCACTCTCAGACAATAGTCTGAGAGTGGTTCCACTACTACGGACTTGTTTTGTTAAATCTTAATAAATCAAACATTTATGTAAATAAGAGTACTTTGTAAAACAATGAATATAATATTTAAGTTATTATTATAGTTGTTTCATTTAAAAGTTAAGTAAAACTATGATTGGCCTACGTATTATGTACCTACTCATAACCTACGGACTACGCTATTCAACGTAGCTACGCTATAACAAGCCAAATATGGAATAGGTAGATGGGCTAATGCCCCGCGGCATAGCTAGTACTAATTTGAGACTGTATAATATCCGTCCATTGGTCCGGCTTTTACTCGCAACCTAGAATGGGATTGAGGATCGGTTTTAGTATTTTGTTTTTGTCGGGTGAAACGAGTAAAACCAGTCATATCTTATTGTTAATATTTAATTGAAAATAAAAAATACAATGTTATCTTCCCTTATCACATAACTCTAATGAATGGGTTGGGATTGTGAAAAAAAAAAAATTATTTAAATCCAAGCAGCCAATTAAAAACATCACTGGCATTGTTAGCACTGAACATTGTTTGATAATAATAATTGTTATTAATAGTGAATACGAGTGTAATATTTCAAACTGCCGAAAATATCATTGACCTGCGATATATTAATTTATTCGTCGAGATCTGCTGAAATATACTGCATGGTAACCGAGAGCTTTCTTTACCCGGGGGAGCCGAGTGGCAGGGTAGCAGTGACCAGTAGAGAAGTCAAGCAGAAATAAACGTCAACGTAGCTCTTGTGCATACAATTTCAACAATGAATGTTTCTCTAGAATATCGGAACGATACGTGGACTGCAAATGAAGAAACACTTCACTATATAAAACAACTGAATGGAATTAACAATTTAAACACACTGGCAGGGGAAATAGGTGTGATATTATCTTTAATTCTCTTCATCCCACATTTGATGACGTGCGTAATGGTCAAAGAATGGAGACAGCAGGAACACAACCGAGTGCTACTTCAATTCGTGACGGTACTGTTGCTTTTCGACGGGACCACCTTGTTGCATTTTGTATTAGAGTATGATGATAGTAACAATATGATATTTGTAATTATGTATATATTTTCGGATTATTTTAGTTTACTTCTACTGGAATGGATTCTTCTGTTTATTCTATACATGCGTCGAATGCTTGTCCAAGTTATCATTACAGAAGCTGTCTATTCTATTTACCTGTTAGCCTTTGTCTATATTCTACCTGCAATTATAGTTGTAATGATATTTGTGACACGTGAAGATTTATATGAAGTTTCAAGTATGGTTCCATTAGTTTTAGGGGAAGGGCGGGTAGCCCCGGCCGGTGGGTAGCCTCGGCCACTGTAAGTACCAAGCTCCCACGCACACATGGATAAACGTAGCACACTTGAAAACGTTCGCAACGCCATGCGGCCGAATAATATAAACAGTGATTTGGTGAACATCAAGCGGATAACAAATGCCACCCGTTTGAATTTTTGATGAAGATTTTTTTGTGCGCCAATTACTTTTCGAAAGCAGATAAAATATATCAAATGTAAGTACTTTATCATCACTAATAATTAATGATGTGTGGTTATTATTGTAGTAAGTGTTCCAGGTTAGAAAATTTCGTTAATGTAGTATGTGTTTCTTTAGAAAAACATAATTTAAGATCGAGCCGATCGGGTACCCCCGGCCACACGTTTTTCGGGTAGCCTCGGCCACTTTTTGGGCGACAAATAATGAGTGAATTTAACTTATTCAAAATGTTATTTTTGCAACTGAGTGAGTACAATACGCTATGGTATGTATACAAAATGTTTTTTTGATTTTCAGATCTCTCAAAAATGCCAAAATTCAAGAAAAGAGTTACAGGAAGGGGTGATTGGGACGAAACTACAATGAAACAGGCGATTTTATGTGTCAAAGAAAAAAAAATATCGATGAGAAAAGTGGCCGTTAAATACAGAGTGCTCAGAACCACCCTTCAGGACAGGCTGAAAGCTATCAGTAGTGGACGAGATATAAAATTATAAGCTAAACTAGGGAGATTTTTAAAGGGAACATACTTTGGTAGAGAAAGTCAAAGACGCAAAAAAGAAGACTACAACTGCAAAAACCGTAAAAAAGAAGATTACAAGTGCAACGACAACTTCGACCAATAAAAAAATAATGAAACAGAACATTCAAAATTTAACAAAAGACAATGAGACAGAGTGCATTATTTGCGGAGAAACCTTTGAAGAAAACTGGATACAGTGCTATATACGTAAAGACTGGGCCCACGGAGACTGTGTATACATCGATGAAGCGCAATCTTACTATTATTGCGACGTATGCACTGCAAAAGAAAGACTTGGTCATCATTAATAGGTGTGACCGGAGCTACCCGCCAAAATTTTTTTTTATGAAAATTAAAGGCTGAGTTTGAGACTTGATTATAGCTAAGTTTATAAAATTATCAGACTGTTATGTTAATTAAATTTCTTTAAATATGTTAGAATTGTTGTTTACGTTCAATAATCAAGTGTAATTTTGTTGGTTTCGTATTTTTTTGGAGTTTTGCTTATATGGCCGGGGCTACCCGACCTTCCCCTAAGTACCATCGTATTGAGCATATGCTCAGTAATCTACTGCACCATTCTCATGTCTGTCGTCAATTCCAGGAAATCTCGTAACGCTCAAGTGAAGAAAACTGTGCATATGGTGATCAGATTTATAGTTTTATATACTATTATTTCCGCACACGTAATTTGCTTTGTAATAACTTCCATTATATACTATTTGACTGGTGGTTTAGGGTCGTACTTAAAAGACAGTGAATTATTATTTCACGAAAAGATTTTCGCCGCTCTACAAGTCATATCAGACATTTCCACTCCTCTTTGCATCGTCTACTGTGTCTTTGGTAACAGCGGTACAAGGGGACTTTGGTCTTTATATCTGAGACGGAGATTTAGGGAAATTTTCTACTCCAGTCCCTCATAATATAAATAAAATATAAAATGATTTTTTACAGAAAGCAGCTCTCAAAGTAAATTTAAAAAAATGTTCATTTTTAAAGAATGAGATTGAATACCTTGGGCACACAATAGACCGAAATAGCATACGACCCATGGAAAAGAAACTTGAATCCATTTCTAAGGCTGCTGAACCATCTAATCTAAAAGAATTAAGATCATTTCTTGGTCTGGTAAACTTTTACCAAAGGTTCATACCACATTTACATAGAATCTGTGCAGATTTACATGAATTAATTAGCGGCAAACAACAATGGCGTTGGACAACGCACGAAAGTAACGTTTTCGAAGCATCTAAATCTTGTATCACTACGTCCAAGCCGCTAATAGCTTTTGACAAAAATAGACCTCTTTTCTTAGCATGCGATGCATTAGAGCAGGGCTTGAGAGCGGTTTATTTCACAAGAACAAGGACATCAAAGAGCCTATCGCTTTTGCATCAAGGAAACTACGCTCAGCTGAAACTAAATACTCTATTATTGATCGAGAAACCCTTGCTATATTCTTTGGTATTAAAAAGTTTGATCAATATCTACGCGGAACAAAATTTACATTGGTTACTGATCATAAACCCCTAATACATATACTAGGTGCCCAAAGAAACCTTCCTAAAGTCGCCAACAATCGACTTGTAAGATGGGCTTTGATTACTGGCAGCTATAGTTATGATATATGCTACCGAAAAGGGGAACAAATTATTTTGGCTGACTGTCTTTTAAGGTTGCCTGACACGGACGCGAACTCTTCTAAAATAGAACGCGCAGTACATAGGATAGAATCACGTCTTGTGACAACCAGAATTTCGGACCTTCATCTTACTGAAAAACTTCTAAAGAAAAGTACTGCCACTGATGCAAACCTATCAAAATTTGTACAATTTTTAAATACAGGCTGGCGAGAAAGTGAAGTTAATAATGAATTGAAACATTATTTTAGAAAACAAAACGAAATTTCTGTACTATACGTGCTCGTCGTGTTTTGATGCAGCAGCTTTCGAAGTGTCCATCTATTTTTCATTCTTTGCAAGTATGATTTTTACCAGGACAGTTCGTAGTATCATGTTTATCCTTGCCACAACGGTAGCACTGATCTGAATGTAATTCACGATGATTCTTGTCATTGGAGTAACGCTGAGAATTAGACGCGCGTGTATTTTTGTTAATTCTTTTAACGTTCGTAGACGTTGTATTATGTTTGGCTTGTTCGCGGGATTGAGCGACAGCAAAAATCTGTGTAAATGTAACTTCACTTGTCGTTCCTTCGTTTATTTCCATTAAATCAGGCCATTTTTGTTTCAAGTATGTCTCTAACTCAATATGATTCAGGCCCGTTGCGAATCGATCTCGTAGCTGTCGTTCTAATAAGTTGTGATCGTATCCGCAATCTTTGCTCAAATCCTTTAGTCGATTAGCGTAATGTTCCATTGATTCATTTTTCTCTCGTGCAGCTCCAGAACTCTGTCAGTGCTCGATATCTGGTTCTTTTTACGCAATAAAGGTCTAAAAGTTTCTTAATTATGTCTATGTATGTGTTCGATTCGAATTTAGGTGTTAAGCCTACTTTTACTTCTATGAACATGTCTGGCGTAAAAGAATTCGAGAGTAAATCCCTCTTCGGGTTATTGTCGCTAATGTTATGTGTAATTAATAATAATAATAATCCACTTCACAAAATCGATGTAATCTTTTAAAATACTAAAAATCTAACACTTCTTCTTCGTGCTTTCGTTGCTTTTCTTGCCTCAAAAAAGGAAATATTAACAAAAAAAAGTAGCGTAAGTGTCAAACGTCAACGATCTCAAACGCAACTGAAACGTTCACGGTAGGTACGGATTTTGGCATTTATCCTCAGAAGAATATGCTTAGTTATTCTTCTGAGCATTTATCAAACGAGAACTGTACCCCGAGCACGAATTTTTCGCTCACGTCTTTTCGATATCGAGCGTTTTTTTTTTTTGTATGGAAAATGAACAACGCCATCTATCCAGTGTCGTTCATTTTCCATAAAAAAAAACGCTTTGACATTACGACGATATTGACAGACGAGAGCGAAAAAATTCGTGCCGCCCCTACTGAACTGTAGCGCGATCGGCCTCCAGTTTAACGGTTTTGGTTTAACGTTTCACCAAACAATAGGCTAGTTTCCTGGGTAAAAAAATCAAAATTCTATTTAGTCCGTCAGTTAGATAATAAAAAAATAAAAGACACGTATTTTTTGCTTTTTAAAATAATGGAAATATGCATAGATAAAGCGCATTAAAGTTTAGGGTGGGGGACTCGTGACGTCACAGCTCGCTATAACGTGCGAACAAACTGTAGAGAGGCGTGACGTCATGTGAAATTTCGACTTGATATATCTCCGTTATTTTTTGGTTACATAAAAAAAAAATACGTGTCCAATATTTTTTAATAATCTACAAAACGGACTAAAAACAAAAATTTTGGAAACTAGCCCATTATCAAATAGGAGTTGGAGCATTGCTGTTCGTGCCATACGAATTTGTGCATAATGAGAATAGTTTATTTTTAGTTTTACATAATAGCGCGATCGGCCCCCTGAATGAACTTGACAATTTAAACACGCTGGCAGAGGGAATATGCGCCATATTATCTTTAATTTTCTTCATCCCACACTTGATAACGTGCATAATCTTTCAGTAATGGAGACAGCAGGAACCCAACCGAGTGCTGCTGCACTTTGTGACAGTACCTACTGCTGCTTCTGGATTAGACCAACATGTCGTTTTTATATCCAACAACGATGATAATATCATGATATTTGTAACAAGTATATTTTGGAATCATTTTAGTTTTCTTTTATTGGAATGGATGCTTCTGTTTGTTCTGTACATGCGTCGAATGCTCGTCCAAGTCATTATTAAAGAAACTGTTGGAACTGTTTCCTGATTTAAAATGAAATATGACAGCAACAAAAGTACCATAATTTCTCTGCAGATTTCTGTTTTCTTACCTATATTATTGTAATAATAGTACCTATTTGGTTTTATTCCGATGTAGTGACGACATTCAAGTTCATAGTTATTACTTTAAGTTCTTTAATTACCTACATAATTAATTTCTATTTAAACGCACACGGGTACTAAAATATGTTTTTATTGGTTTAACGCGTAGGTTTCTTTTTATCCTAGTAAAAAAATTATGAGAACCGCAAGAATCAGTTGTGAATTCAAATACCTAACTACTGATATAAAAAAAACGTTAGTCCGGCTTTAACGCCGCAACCTAGAAACGGATAAGATTTTCTGAACGGGGATAATTATTATTCAGGTGACAGGACGTGTTCTGTATACATAATAAGCGTGGTAATGTACGGTAGTGATGATATTCATTTGTAATGGCAGTCGATAACCAGACAGTAAACGATCTAAGAACGTCTGCGTTTTTATTATTTACTAGCTGTCCCGCGCAGTTTCACCCGCGATAATTTCGGAGTTCCCGCGGACTCAGGGATAATGTAGTTTTCTAATGTTGAAAGAATTTTTGAAATCGGTCCAGTTTATTTTTGCGTTAAATCGTAAAAAACAAACAAACTAAAATCAGTCTTTCCTCTATAAAATATATATATATATATATATATATATACACCACGTTTGCTTGGTTTCCACGACACAAGCTTATAGCTTAGTGTGGGATCAAGTAGATCTGTGTGTTGTGAAGTGGATTATTATTATTAGTATAGATTCGCCGATACTCTACAATAGGTAACCTCTACCAGTCTTTCAGTATCCAATTTTTCTTCGGGTAAAACAGGTAAAACCAGTCATGACTTACTGTTAATATTTAATTGAAAAAAAATAATCAAAAAACCTTTTCTATGTTCCCTTATCAGTTATCACATAAAACTAATGAATTGGTTGGTAATTTTAAATATGTTTATTTAAATTCAAGTAGCCAATGAAAAACATCGCTGGTATTGTTAGCAACAAATATTTGATTACTAGTTTTTATTACGAGTGTAATAACTAATAATTCAAACTGCGGAGAGTATTATTGACATAGTGTGACTTGCGAAAAATAGTTATATACCTATATGTAAAGAATAAAAAATTTATTTGTCAAGAACTGCCGAAACATATTGGTAACCGGGAGCTTTCTGATACCCGGGGAGCCGAGTGGCAGGAGAAGAGTGACCAGCAGCGAAGTAAAGCAGAAGTAAACTTTCCAAGTTGACGTAGCTCTTACACCTGTGAAGACACATTCAACAATGAATGATTCTCTAGAGTATTGGAACGACTCATGGACTGTAAATGACAATTATACAAAGCAACTGGATGAGTATGATAAGTTACACAAATTGGCAGGAAAAATAGGTGTGACATTATCTATAATTTTCTACATCCCACACGTGCTGACGTGCATAATTTTCAAGAAATGGAGACAGCAGGAACACAACCGGATGCTACTACACTTCGTGACAGTCCTGTGCTTTACGATGTGACCACCATGTTGAGTTATTTTGAATGCTTTGATGAAAATAGTATCGTAATACTGATAATTGTTATATTTTGGCATTATTTTAATTATCTTTTAATGGAATGGATGCTTCTGTTTATTATATACATGCGTCGAATGCTCGTCCAAGTCATCATTACAGAAACTGTGTATTCTATCTACCTTTTGATCTTTGTCTATATTTTACCTGCAGTTACAGTTCTAATCACATTCATGACAAGTAATGTTATTGAAGATGAGTTCATGGTTCCATTTATTTTAGGTTTCATAATATTGAGCATATGCTCAGTGATCTACTGTGCCATTCTAACATCTGTCGTCAAGTCTAGAAGATCTCGTAACGCTCATGTGAAGAAAACTGTGCATATGGTGATCAGATTTGGAGTTTTATACACTATTGTTTCGGCACACGTAATTCGCTTTGTAATAACTGCCTTAATTAACTGTCTTAATGATTCAGGGTGGCTATTAATTGACAGTGCGTTTGATGTTTACCATAACATTTTTCTATGTCTAAAAGTCATATCAGATATTTCCACTCCTCTTTGCGTCGCTTACTGTGTCTTTGGTAACAGCGGTACAAGGAAACTGTGGTCATTGTATCTCAGACGAAGATTTACTGAAATTTTCTGAGAGTATAGTTCCTCTATTCCAGACATTTCGATTCCACTTTGAACCGATCAGTGGGTAGCAATCGGTGATAATATTAGGTGCATTTTTTGTGTTAAGTCTGTATTTTTTTTTATTTTTACTTTTAAATAAGGCTGTGGCTAGTCGTCCACTAAACGGACGCAAAATGTATGATCTTTCCTAACGTTCTTTTTTGTTACAAGATTTGCACACCGCCGATTGAAAAACTTTTTTATTCAACAAAAAGCCGCCATATCTACTTGTATGTGTCACCGTAAAATTGTAAAAATGATTAGATTGTAAACGATTGGCATTGAAGAGGTATTTAGGTGCACCGCAACATACTAGGTTAGGTTTGGTTTGAACTGTGACTACTTACAGAGCTGAATGGCACCGATGATACTGATTTATCATGCACGAGCACCCACAACTGCGCATTTTCTGTCCTCTGAATTTCACAATATTACCTTTATTTTACAATCTAATAGTTTTACAATTGTACGGTAACATATACGTATAACTTAGTTTACTTATAATTTCCCTGCAACTGTAGATTCAATTGCAGCTTTTACAATTTTTCTAGAAAGATCTTTTGAAGATTCGATTTTTTTTATATCATTATACTCAGTACTAACTACTGACTCAGTAATCTACTGCATCGTTCTAACATCCGCCGTCAAGGCTAGGAAAGCTCGTATCGGTCTTATGAATGAATTTCTGTATAGGTATGGTCACTGTGAACCTAGCATATCTATATATATAAAATTGTTTGTCCTGAATGACTGATGGATCAACGCACAGCCTAAACCGCTGATCGTAGAGATCTGAAATTTGAAATTCCTTCTATATCGTAGACATTCGATAAGAAAGGATTTTTAAAGATTTCAAAGGGGTTGCAAAGTTTGTATGGCACAATTCCGCAGGAACTTCGAAATTATCGCGGGTGAAACCGCGCGGGACAGCTTGTCAAATATGCCAAATTAACGGAACTATCCAAATCAATCAGGATGTACGGAACTACGCAAGACATAACTCCTCGATGCTCAAATACATCAAATTTAGTGAGATGCTGGAATGTCATTCAAATTAGTCAAGAAATAGCTATTTTCTGATTGAAATTGAAATATGATAGCTACAAAAGTTACGTAATTGTTCTGCAAATTTCTGTTTTCATATCTACATTATTATTATAATAATTTACATTATTATTCCAATTTAGTGACGACGTTCAAGTCCATAGTTATTACTTTCAATTCTTTAATGTACTTTGGAAGTATGAATATAAATCAAATTTCAGAATTTCGCATATGGGTACAAAATATATTTGTATTGGTAGTATAGTTTCCTTTTTATCCTAGTAAAGAACCTAAGGGTACCGAAAGAAACAGTTAATTGTGAATTCAAATAGGTACCTAAGTACTAATATAAAAAAAATCGTTTTTCCGGCTTTAATGCCGCAACCTAGAAACAGATAAGATTTTCTGGACGTGGTAGTTATATAGGTGACAGTTGTATCGTACAGTATATGGTATATTTATTTATTTATTTATTACAAAAATAAACGGTATATGAGCGAGGTAAATAATGTACGGTAGTGACGGTTTTCATTTGTAAATTTTGTAATGGTAGTCGATAGCCAGACAATAAATGATTTGAACGTCTCTGCGTTTTTCTTATTTATTCGCCGACTAGCTTTTCCCCGCGGTTTCGCCCGCGTTAGTTTCGGAGATCCCGCGGGTATTCCGAGATAAAAGTACTTATCTACTACCCTATATTTTTTCTGTACCCACCCTACCCTTGACCTACCCTACTTTTATTTATTTATTTATTTATTTAAAGTAAATGTACATTGTTTGTTCCGTTAGTAATTTCTTATAGGTGTTAAAAACCTTTACAGGTTTGCCCAAACACCGCCATTCGTCATTCCACTTAATAACTAGACAAGGTCTTATATACTTATTTACATACCTAAGCAACACTCGGAGCGCACCCCACAATAGTAGGCAAGGATATTAGGTAACTACAGTGAATACAATTCTGTGACAAACAAAAATATCACACCGAGTATCTACGAGTGGGTACACCTCGCCAGTTGCAGTTGCAACTGTTAGAAATGATACTCGATTAATACATTAAGCAACTGTTTTATTTACTGTATCACAAAGTAAATGCGCGCGTGCGTGCCCTCGCGCCAATTCCACAAACGATAATGCCGATCTCACTCACCGTTGACGGCTTCCACCCCAAATACGCGTCACATGACGTTTTATGTCACCTGTCAAGAGGGATGTGATGTGGCCATCACTCCTCTAGACTTTATACAAAATATGAATCGCTAACAGACGGCCATTCTGTTAATGGAATGTCCCCATTCCTAAAAAAAATGTCTCTCGGCCATTCTACAGTAAAGTATGACCCCATACAAAGAATTAAATTTATAACTAAACAATCAAATACCTTAATTTCTTTTAAACAACATCTCCAATAAGTAGTAATTTTATGAAGAACATTATTAGGAACATTGTAATGGTAACAAAATTACACAAATTTATCCGTTGACTAAGACAATATCTAAATGTCAACATTATTAATTAAGTACATTAAATAGCCTTAAAGTATGTGTTAATACAAGATTTTATATTTTTTTTGACTTAATTCATGATTTGAAGAAAAGAAAACAAAATATCTATCTAAAAAGAAAATAGAATATTTGCAAGTAAATATTTCTGGAAGCAAAATTAAAATTATCAATATAATAAATTTTCATTTTAAATAAAGTAATATTAATAACGGTACAAAAGTACAAATCAATTTGAAAATAAACATAATCCAAAACGAAATCTATACAAAATAAACATCAGAATAATACTTAACTGAAACATATTTTGTTGTTACATTCATAAACAATTTATTGATTTAAACTGTTCTAAGATCATCAAAGTAAGCATTTGTAGATTCTTCCATCATGTGAATACATCAGACTCGCCTCTTCACAAATTTGTTTGCCTGCAGAGGGACACAATCGGATTTAATTCAATATTACACAACACCACCGAGCCTCTCGTTTGCCCACCGAGGGACACGGTCTAACTCTCTAAGCCCAATCTGGCACCATCAAATTGTAGCCTACCGTTTGCCCACCGAGGGACACGGTCTGACTCTTTCAGCACAATCTTACACCACCGAGTTGTAGCCTGCCGTTTGCCCACCGAGGGACACGGTCTGACTCTTTCGGCACATTCTTGCACCACCAAGTTGTAGCCTGCCGTTTGCCCACCGAGGGACACGGTCTGACTCTTTCAGCACAATCTTGCACCACAGCCTGCCGTTTGCCCACCGAGGGACCCGGTCTGACTCTTTCAGCACAATCTTGCACCACCAAGTCGTAACCTGCCGTTTGCCCACTCCAACGTCCTGTCATCACGATAGGTAGCGCGCTCGCTCCAATGCTGATCGATGGACGCACGCTCGCTCCGGGGTTTATTATTTCACATTCAGGCAGCACGCTCACTGCGGTGTCAGCAGGTAGCCATCGGCAGCACGCTCGCTCCATGGTCTGACCATAAACAACAAGAAAAATTCCAAAGCAATACCAGTTAGCTAAAGACTTAGGTATAATATTTGACGAAAAACTTACATTTAGATACCATAATGATCATGTAATTAATAGAAGCCTCAGTCTGTTGGGCTTCATCTCCAGATCCACCAAAGGTTTTAAAAAAAGACCCGCTAGCATCATTTATCTCTACTGCACCCTCGTCAGAAGTACTCTCGAATACAACTCGGTTGTATGGTCTCCTTACTACACGGTGCACATTGACCGAATTGAAAGAGTTCAAAAACGCTGTCTAAAGTTAATTACTTTCAGGTATAAAAATTCCACAAGATCGCTTCAGACGTACGGGGACAGGTTGAACAGATTCGGTATGATCTCTTTAGAAACCCGTCGCAAGGGTAGAGACCAGATCCTGCTACATAAAATAATACACCACCAGATCGGTAGCCCTTACATCCTATCACTTTTAAATTTCAACACCAATTATCGCTCTCGACGTCCCAATACCTTCTCACTTCGGATATTCACTAACAACACATCTTTTTACAATCCAGTTGTACGGATGTGTCGCCAATATAATGAGCTCGTCGCTAAAGGTGCAGATGTGGACGTTTTAATTGTAATTTTAGGGTATACTTAAAAAATATCAACGACTACCTCCGTCGCACTTGCTAATTGTGGTTCTATTTTTCTGAGATCCATAAATATCAAAATAAATTTAAATATTACTTTGTACTTCGCTCGATATTTTTAGTCTTTCTAGGTATGCATATCTCTGGTTTGTGGTCGGAACATATAATAATACACTACAATAAGTAAAAATCGTAATGACTACAATCTGTTTTGTGTACTTAAACAAATAAATAAATAAATAAACCAGTTCATTGGCTCGTTGCCTCAATTTACGCTATCAGTAAATTAAATAACTTAAATAGTTCTACTTGTGAAAAGTACCTACTTCAAGAATCTGTTCACAACAAACTCTTCAATTTTATTACTGTTACTACTGCTCCAACAATTTTTATGAAATTTAGTATGCCGGGGGTTTCGGGGGCGATTAATCAATCTAGCTAGGTTTCATTTTTGAAAGCGTCGCTTCATCCGTGTTTTCAGGCAATGAAATATGAGTGTTTGTTTTCTACTTAAAAACAGATGGCGCTATACACAACGAGCGAAGCTCGGTGACCCAGATATTAAGGGATTATTATTGCAATTCAATAACTCGACAGAGTTGTTAAATTCTGACCGCAAACCTTTTACCACAGAATAGATAGAAGAGGCAACAACTCAGTTTAGGATGAAAACTAGTATCGCCGGGTGACTCCCGTGCACAAGACCATAGTGCACAAATACATTTACTGGCATAATGAATGTAGGTAGAACGCCGCCGTTCGGTCACTTTTCTACCCAGTCACTGTTTCAAAATTTCAGTTTTGGAAATATTGTGGGAAATACATTCGAGGTGCCAGCAAGGGGAGTTTCGGGAAAGTTAGAGTAATTGCTTCGTTGCGACCGTAATGCGCCTACACCGCCTACACGGTCGCTAGTTATCATACTATTTTCTCTGTGTCTTATGAGACTGAATAATGAAGACGTATTTTCTTTTTACTAAAATTCACCATTACGAAGAAAATAGGTCCAAAGTTACCCGTTTGCTTAAGTCTACTTTTCTACGCTTCTTTGTAAGTACTATTAGTTTCTACTAATGTTACATAACATGACTATGTTCGCGTTCTGCTAAGCGGAATGCGTTTTAGCCGTAAAACAGCTATACAAAATATCTTTGATAGTCAAGATAGATCTAACGATACTACGATTTTCGATTTTCTACGAAATCCAGTGACATGATTTATCCAAAGAGGCATCGTAGATTATGTAGTCGTTCATGTCTATAAATTTTTCACTAAGGGAGGCCCTTACAAGATACAGGGTGCTCAACAGGGCAACTACGTTATTTTGCTAGTAAATCGTAAACACACAAGGTATCATACTGATGCAATTAAGCCCTGATCAACTCTTATATTTTATATTTGGTATTATCTATTACATTATTACAAGGCTTTGTCTCATTCAGTTTATTTAACATATCTTAATGTCACTTACTGGTGTGATGTGTATCTATCTATCTTGGATAATTAACACTTTGCGAAGATAAGTTTTACTAGGGTAAGCTCAAAGTCCTTTGAATTTATTTTAGTATTGTTTACTGTCTTAAATAGTTTCTCTAAAACATTATCCCTAATATCTATGCCATGATATTCTATAAAGTTGTGGAATATGGTCGAAGATTGCTAAAGCCGATAACTTATTTTGTCATATTTCAAGGATAGGTACCTAGTTTACTAAATATTGGTTAGGACTCTCTTCGTTCTGTTTGTAATTTATTGAACACCATACTAATACCATACCATTCTTCATGATAAACAAATATTCTTCACCTTAGCGCAATACTCTAACAGAGCTGTAGTCGAAGAAGAATAGCATGGATATTAAAAGGGTGATTATTAGACAGGGGGTCTACTTGGTCCTCCACAATATTCATATTATGGGTAATTGAAGTATACGATATATATTATCAATTTACTGTTAGTTCTTGTCACTATGAGAATATACTTGGATTTATTCTGGAAATTACTGTTATAATGATTGACAAATTAATTGTTTATAAGAGTGTGCCTTCCATTGCCGACTCGGCAAAGTGATACTAACATGATATCTTTTGCATCAACACAACATTCTAATACCTTTATCACATTGAGTGAAAACGGAACACTGGGCGATTTTAAAAAAAAAAAACTGAGAGAGTTCAGACTACTCTATTAGGGAATCCACTATTATGTAGGTCCTTTTTGGTTTAAGTAATCCTCGTTGTGAATCTAAGTGGTGTACTGAAGTTATACTATATCATTATTAATATTATTACTATTTAATCCTTTATTGCACATAAAATGACAATATTTTCTTCTTTTTCTTCAATTCTGGCGAAACGCCAACGATAATACTACACTGATCCCTACTCAAACATGGTTACGGTTAATTATCTACAAAACCACCAGCTCGGAGTACAAAATAGATGAGTTCAAAATACATAGGTGACTGAAATAACGAAGATTAACTCGACACGCGTTTTTCGGTACCTACCTGCGGCTTTCAATAATCTATACTAGTACATGTACGATTATTGTAAGTTTACATTCTAAACCTCGATATTGACGTTTGGTCAATGCATTAAAACAACGAATGGATATATCATAACCTTTATTGAATGTTAGTCAATCAACGACTACATTGGTGATGACGCCCTATTCAGATCATATGAATTATAAAGGTTAAGAAACCCTGGTAGTATCTCTATTTTATACTTTATTTTAGAGATTTTTTTTTTTCCACGGGACTTATTTAGTCTTCTATGTCGTGTTTTAGTGTACTTATTCAATTTTAAACTATACCTTTCCTTAGTATTAGGTATTGTATTATTTCTCTGATTTACTAAACCATCGATTCAGTAATCACCATAAAATTACTTTCCTGCGTTATTAATTTTCTGTTTTACCTACATTTTTGCAGTTAAATAATATTGAAGTGTCTGTTTGTAATCTATCGACACTAATTAGAATCTAATTATTATCTAGATTAGAATCTGCGTGTCCGTACATGCTAATCTTCGAAACTAATGAACGGATTAACATGCGGTTTTCGCAGGTAAATCAAGCTTAGCTTGAAGCAACATAAAGGCAACACAATAAAAGAGTAGAATCTACGTGTTCGTTCACGCTAACCTTCGAAACTAATGAACGGCTTACCATGCGGTCTTCACGGGTAAATCAAGCTCAGCTTGAAGCAACATAAAGGCAACACAATAAAAGAGTAGAATCTGCGTGTCCGTTCACGCTAACCTTCGAAACTAATGAACGGATTACCACGCGGTTTCCGCAGGTAAATCAAGCTTAGCTTGAAGTAACATAAGGGATTTAATCCATTTAAATGGGCGTCAAGAAAAGGAATCTTTTTACAAAACGAGTTTCGCACAAGTGAAACCGGACACAGTTAGTGTCAAACAGCTTTCTACCAGATGCATGATGTATTATGGTCATTACGTTTTAATAGAAGATGATTTTTAAATCTTTGTGCTCCGAATAATCTTTGAGGCAGGTACACCGAAGCAAGTTCAAACATTTGTTACAGGTGGATAGCTGATGTTATAAGGTAACTTTATGTTACAATTGGCCCACGATAACCAAACACAATTAAGTTATTGATACAAGACGCTTTATCAAGAGTTATAGAATGTTTTTCAATTATGTGTTTACCTTATTACATTGTTCAAATACCATCAAAATATTAAACACAAAAGAATTGCTACAAAAAAAATGCTACAATTTTAAGATACAATTTACTCAAACTTTCGCCAGTTTAGGTAACGCACCATTGCTTATCTATGGCCTATACTTATTGTAACTGTTATAATATTTTGTATTCTAATGTAATTATTTTTATAAATTTCAAACTGTATATTCTGATTTGTATTTTCATTATGGTTTTGACGGACTTCTATTCTAGATTTAGAACCATACACATCAAAACTGTCGTCCCTAAATAAATATATTTTGTAGGGTTTTCCTCAAATTAACGTGGGTGAAACCGCGGAGTATCTCAAAGCTTTGATGATTTTCTTTTGAATTTACCTAGTTTTGCTTGCTAGTCTCATTTTTTTTACTGCTATTTTTGAAAGTCTTGCTACATCTCCTAGGGATAAAACTCAAGCCCCTACTACGGTGTTACAACCCTAGTCACTAAGCGATATTTGCTACTGATTGACTCTTTACTAAGCTGTTTAGGTAGCTGCACGTTTTCAAAATTTGGCTAGTTTTGAAGTTGAAAGAATTACCAAATTTCTTTTTCTAATTAAGGTTAACCACAGCTAAAGTTAGATCTCGACTTCAGATAGAAGCAATCCCCTCATACAAGAAACTTAGGAAAGGCACTGTAATAAATTATGAGTGAATACTTCGGTCACAAAATTGATGTTCTATTTTTTTTTTTTATTTGAAGGTAGTCACTAATATTAGTCTTTTATCATAAGAAAAATCATAAGAGATTATTTCTAAAGCACAGGTAGGTACAATATTATTACCCACTAGACTGTAAGATTAGATAATTCTTTAATCAAAATAACATTACTGCATCCACAGATTTATACTAAATGATTCAATGAAGCTTTGTCTGTTTGCATGATTATTAGATACTTCATTCAAATAGTAGGTAGGCATGCTAACTAACTTGATATCAGAGCTGGGAACTATTAACTTGCATAGGAGATCCTATGAGACAAAAGAAAAACTATGCAACTCAGCTAACTTTCGTGTTGTTCATGGATCAATTGAACTAATTAATTAATTGGTCCATGGTGTTGTTACACCTTTCGTGATAAACATTAGTTACTTTTTTTTTTCTTTTTTACACACCTACCTAGGTGGGTAAACTTGCACCATGGCTTTCAGAAAAGGGAAAATTACAACCTTTATATCAGTAAACACTGCTATGTGGGTAGATATAAATTTTAACTATATAATGTCTGAAACTTATTTTGTATGACAACTAAAAGAAGAAATAAACCAGCCTTTACGTATTCTGTAAATACCGTTATATGTATATCAATATATTAAACTATGCATAATGTTGCGTGTTGTATGCTAAACAAAGACTCATCCAGCGTTCACATATTCAGTAGATACCGCTGTATCTTCTCGCTTTCAGCATTAAACGAAGACACTAGGTAAGTACATACCAGATTGAACTTGGTTTTCTGGTCTTATGTTTCGTCGTCAGGCCGCACCTTGAGAATATGCACAGGGCAGCACCGTCGCTTACCCGGTCTGCGCCTGG
The DNA here is from genome assembly GCA_907165275.2 of Zygaena filipendulae. Taxonomy (NCBI): domain Eukaryota; kingdom Metazoa; phylum Arthropoda; class Insecta; order Lepidoptera; family Zygaenidae; genus Zygaena; species Zygaena filipendulae. Next base: position 3,495,364 of record OU015677.1, on the reverse strand, counting down.
CGCCTGGTGTGATGCACCGGAGCGCCTTAGTCCTGGCCATGGGTGTTTGGTTTCTTTACCGCACTTCTGAACTGTTAGAAATGATACTCGATTAATACATTAAGCAACTGTTTTATTTACTGTATCACAAAGTAAATGCGCGCGTGCGTGCCCTCGCGCCAATTCCACAAACGATAATGCCGATCTCACTCACCGTTGACGGCTTCCACCCCAAATACGCGTCACATGACGTTTTATGTCACCTGTCAAGAGGGATGTGATGTGGCCATCACTCCTCTAGACTTTATACAAAATATGAATCGCTAACACAACGGGGCACAGTACATGTAGGTACTATAACCATGATGATAATATTGTGTAGGTAGTGGACACAATGTATATATACACAGGATGATTTTTTTTTTGTACAAATTGGATCTATTATTATTTATTTATTTTTAAATTATTTTTTAATACAGTTGCTCAAAAAGTGGCATATTGCAGAGACGTATAGCGTTCGGGAAGTGGGCTATTACATACTCAAGCTTTTTCTTTACCTTTTCCGAACTCGTGCGTTCTCTTTCCCAACTGTCAAAAATGGCGAAACGACTTTGACACACTTTTTGCATTGCGCAACGTAGGTTTCGTATTACTAATACGACTAGCGCCAACTCTTGATCACAGTTGGAACTTAGTTGAGTTTTTATTATTTTACTAAATTTCTTCATTTTTTTCGCAACTGTATTAAAAATAGTTGTTCAGTACACGTGCGGAACCACACGTGTGCGGAACGACACACTTTTGTAGCTTTCCACACTTGTAATGAAATATACTACTTTAGTTTTTGTTTTATGTTTTCAGAATTTATGTCGTGACAACGTTTCGTCGTTTTGACAACGTGTAGGTAGTATGCAAAATTTAATGTTGTTTCTTCCACGTTAATTTCAAAATTCCCGCGAGGATTTCGGGATAAAAAAATAGCTTATGTCCTTTTCTGTACCCCTGACTACATGTATGCAAAATTTCGTGGTGATCGGTTGGGCCGTTTAGCCGTGAAAGCGTAAGAAACAAACAAACTCACTTTCGAATTTATAATATTAGCAAGGATTAGTAAGGATACCCTACAATAGGTACCTCTACCAGTCTTTAAGCATCCAATTTTTCTTCGGGTAAAACGGATAAAACCAGTCATGGCTTATTGTTAATCCTATAAGTTTATAGTAGTTAAGTAAGTATAGTTAAGTGTGGATGTTTGGATGTTTGTTACTCAATCACCGGCTACTCGGTTTGTTACTCACAAACGGCTGAACGGATTTGGATGAAATTTGGCATGCACGTTGTCAAAAGTACAGAGAAGGACAAAGCGTACTTTTTATCCCGGAATTCCCGCTGTAAATCTGAAACCACGGGTGAAACCGCGAGGCACAGTTAGTAAATAATAAAAAAAATACATTTCTATATTCCCTTATCACATAACACTAATGAATTGGTTGATATTTTTAAACCTTTTTTATTTAAATTCAAGTAGCCAATGAAAAACATCGCTGGTATTGTTAGTACCGAATATTTGATATTAGTTGTTATTAAATAAATAAATAAATAATTAAAAATAACAATTTATTATTAAATAATTTAATAAATAAATAAAAATAACTTAACGGTTAATACGAGTGCACCTAATAATTCAAACTGCAGAGAGTATTATTGGCATAGTGTAACTTGCGACATAATATATATAATATATAATATAGTTATATTCATAAAGAATAGGCGCTTTATTTGTCAAGATCTGCCGAAACATATTGGTAACCGGGAGCTTTCTAATACCCGGGGAGCCGAGTGGCAGGAGAGGTGTGACCAGTTGACTTAGCTCTTACGCCTGTGAAGACAAATTTAACAATGAATGATTCTTTAGAATATTGGAACGATACGTGGAGTGTAAATGAAGAAATACCAAACTATATGAATCAACTGAATGAACTTGATCATTTAACCGAACTGGCACAGGAAATAGGTGTGATATTATCTTTAATTCTCTTTATCCCACACGTGCTGACGTGCATAATTTTCAAGGAATGGAGACAGCAGGAACACAACCGAGTGCTATTACAGTACGTGACAGTATTGTTATTTCTCGATGGGACCAAGTTGATGTTATTTGCTTATGTTGTTAGTAATTATTTTGCAATTGTATTTCATATATTGAGGCATTATTTTCAATTACTTTTACTGGAATGGATGCTTCTGTTTGTTCTATACATGCGTCGAATGCTCGTCCAAGTCATCATTACAGAAACTGTGTATTCTATCTATCTGTTAGCCTTTGTCTATATTTTACCTGCAATTATATTTCTAATCAATGATATGGCACATGTTTATGAAAGTTCAACCATAGTTCCATATTTTATTTTAAATTTCATAGTACTGAGTATATGCTCAGTCATCTACTGCAACATTCTAATATCTGTCGTTAAGGCTAGGAGATCTCGTAACGCTCACGTGAAGAAAATCGTAAGTATGGTGATTAGATTTGTAGTTTTATACACTATTGTTTCGGCACACGTAGTTGTGAGTATAGTTACTAATATAATATTCTATTTGATTGGTTATCTAGAGTTGCAATATACACTTTCAGAATTTTATTTTTACTATAGGATTATTCTTGTTCTAGAAGGTATATCTTATATTTCCACTCCTATTTGCATCGTCTACTGTGTTTATGGTAACAGTAGTACAAGAGAATTGTGGTCATTGTATCTGAGACAAAGATTTGGGGGTATTTTCTGAGAGTAGCTCCTCATAAATAAAAAATAAGACATTCAGACATTTCAGATTTGGATCCGTATCATTCCAGACACTAATATTTATTTTGAATCTTATATATGTATTTCTCTTTTATACGAAAGTAGCTCGATCATAGGTTTTTTCTTTTCGGAATTTCCCTAAAGGTATTGCACACTGTTTTAATTATTGCATCGCTTCATTCTTCAATTGTTCACAATGTAGTTGCGCCAACATACTAGGCAACTTCGCACGATTTTTAGAGGTAGGTACCTCAATTTTTTTTGTTTATATACGGCAGTCAGTCCCGTCAAACCTTCTTCTTCTTCTTCTTTTTTTCAATATGGCAACAGACGCGATGGATAGGTTTGCACTATACCAACATAATATCTTTGTGGAGCACTGGAGAGTTGAAATACAGGCTTCGCTTAGTTCAACCTCCAGTTTCCTAGATGATAAGTACCTATTGTTAATGTTGTGTAATGTATATATTGATCATAGTACTGTTTGTGTCGAAATAAACTTTATTATTATTATCATTATTATTATTATTTTCATGCCAATGTCAGTCAGAGAAAACAGTGGACAATTACAAAGGGCAAATATTTTTTCTGTGCGAGGCAACGACAAGTGACAACACGTGCCCTTCATTTTAAGTCCCGGATTTCAAGGACTTCACAGCAAAATTTTATTTAATTTTTCACTCTGCGCCCACACCAGAAGGTCGTAATGAAGTTGATTTCATTTTCATAAATTTGATTATTACCTATAACTTGTAACTGGTGAATAAGTACTCTAACATAAAGTGCAAAATATTCATTTTGAAGTAAATTTATTTGAATGGCAATGGTAACATGGCAAGCCTGGAGGTTAACCGGGTGTCATCACGAAGGCATAGACAAAACCTGGAGTCTATCCGAGTGATAAAAAGAAGGAATAGCTTTGTCGTGCTGCCTTGATTCGATTCGAAGTGGCAAGCCTGGAGTTTGACCATATGTGTACTAGTCTATAAACATCATTATAATTCAAATGTCCCATTCTTCGGTGCCATATTTCCAAACTTTGTTTAGATTCAGTGACATTAAAAACTGCATTCTCGGTAATTGTATTTAACTTATTCATATTATTAATTAGTCTAGCTGTTGCTATTAACTGTTTCCCTCTGTTATAAATATTACAGTCTGTTTCAGTGCACACAACTTGACAGCCTCTTTTAACTAATTGGCTGACTGATAACAGATTTGCACTGAGGTTGGGAATATATAAAACATCTCTTACCTGTACATGGTGTATGTTACCATTGGTACATATATCTAGGTTGATATTTCCCATTCGAACCACAGGCACTGTTGAGCTGCTGGCAACAGTTACTTCTCGTATAACAGGAGTGCAAGTATCATACATCCATTCATCGTGGTTGGTCATGTGCATTGATGCTCCGGAATCCACATACCAGTTTGTGCTGTTGATACTACCATGGGCTGAAAAGACAGCTGCAAAACTTTCATTATTTTCAGAGTTGTTAATTGCCCTTTTCTTCATACAGTTTCTACTTATTTGTCCAAATTTATTGCACCTTTGAACCTTTGAACTTATAATTTTGATTGGTATCAGTTGACTTTTTATTTTGATTTTTGAGGGTAACACTTTTATTCTTAGGCTTTGTATAATAGACAGCGGAGCTCGACTCTTTGACTTCTTGTTACAATTTCTTTTTTATAGCGTCTGAGCTTATCTTTATACCGGAGCTTTCTATGCTCATGCCCCATAATCATCGGTTTATGACTTTCCGGTAAACCACCCAACATTAATATACCTAACTATTCATCATCGATATGGAAATCTACATTCAGCTTGTGGGTGGTGGTTACTAATTTATTAATATACTCTTCGATATTGGAACAGTTATCCAGAGAAGTATTATTTAATTCACGGAGTAACCCAACTTTTCGTGTCAAACCTGAATCCTCGAAAGCTCTTTGCAAGTTGCACCAAACTTCCTTCGCTGTTTTTGCATATTGGATGTGAACGTAATTTATCGGGTCCACGAGCAATATTATCTTGGATTTCGCCTTCGTATCCCTCTTGAGATCGACCGGCTTGTCGGTAGGTTTCACGCAATCCCACAACAATTTGAAGGTTAATGCACTTCGGAGCTATTTCACCTATGTACCAGTTAAAAAATGGCTAACCTAAAAATCACAAGTCACGTTTCACGGCGCCTTAGCTCGTTAATCGGACTTCACAGAATTACTCAAAACTAACACGATGGGTCTGGGCCCATAACCTGATGGGAATAAAAAGTCATAGGGAAGGTTTAACGTAATTTAAGTACTTTATATTATAATAACGAGTAACAACGGAGGCGATATTAAACATACGACAGAGATGAACGCTAGGCATTCAGACGGCCATTGTCCTTTTTTTTTTTAATAGTGACGTGAATCCGAACGTTCCATCAAAGAGTATATAACCACACGCGTTCAACACATTTACTAGGTTTACGTCCATATTCCAATAGCTATATTCATTCTTTTATAAGCTTTCCTTTATCCCCATTATTTGTAATTTTCTACAAAATAATTTTGATTTTTCACATCTGCCAAATAGCCCGCGATGGCTCAATTTTTTATAAAGTTTTCTATGTAACTGATTGTTTTTTTTTAATAAAACTTACATGTGAACAATTATCATAATTATCTGTTCATAATAGCCCGCACATAATTAAAACTAATTTAAAAATGGTATACAAAATTGAGCCATGTAGGCAATGTAGGTATAGGTAGTCTCTAAGTACCTCTATTTTTCTTCGGGTAAACGGGTAAAACCAGTCATAGCTAGTTGTTAATATTTAGTCAAAAAAAAATGCATTGTTATCTTCCCTTATCACAAATCACAACTCTAATCAATCGGTAACATTTTTTTAAATCTTTTTAATTAAAATTTAAGCAGCCAATAAAAAAACATCACTAGTATAATTAACACCGAATATGTGACACGAGTGTAATAATTCAAACTGCCGAAAATATTATTGGCGCCGTGTGACTTGTGATATACTATTTGTTTGTCGAGATCTACTGAATCATATTGGTAACTGGGAGCTTTTCATTCTTGGAGGAGCAAGAGACGTGAGAGTGACCAGCTGAGAAGTCAAGCAGAAGTAAACTTTCCCAGTCGACATAGCTCTTACTCGTGTGCAGACAATGAATGATTCTCTAGAGTTTCGGAACGATACGTCAACTTTAAATAAACACACACTACACTATATAAAACAACTGAATACATTTTACAATTTAAACCTAAAGGCAGCGTTATTCTGTATGATAAATTCTTTAATTTACTATATCCCACACGTGCTGACGTGCATAATGTTCAAGAAATGGAGACAACAGGAACACAACCGAGTCCTACTGCACTTCGTGACGGTACTTTTTCTTCTCAATGGGACCCAAAGTTTGTTTCTTATATTCGACTACGATGATATCATGACATTTGTAATTTGTTTTCTTTGGGACTATTTTAATTTTCTTTTACTGGAATGGTTGCTTCTGTTTGTTTTATTCATGCATCGAATGCTCATTCAAGTCATCATTACAGAAACTGTGTATCGCACCTACCTGTTGGTCTTTGTCTATATTTTACCGGCAATTATAGTTACAATGATAAAAACGACACATGTTTTTAAAGATGAGTTCATGGTTCATTGTTTTTTAAGTACCATAATATTTAGCATATGCTTAGTGATATACTGCACCATTTTAATATCTGTCGTTAAGGCTAGGAAATCTCGTAACGCTCACGTAAAGGAAACTGTGCGTACAGTGATCAGATTTATAGTTTTATACACTTTTGTTTCTGCAAACTTAGTTACCTTGGTATTAATTTACTTAATATACTATCTGACACGCAATTCAAAGTTGCACTTGTATGACAGTAGTTTTATTTATTACAAAATCATTTTGGCTATTATACAAACGATATCTGGCCAATCCACTCAACTTTGCATCACGTACTGTGTCTTTTTTAACAAAGATACTATAGAACTTTGGTTATTGTATCTGAGACGAAGACGTAGGGAAGTTCTTTGAGAGTTTCCTCTATACCAGACACTATACGTATAACGTTTCGAATGCACTTCCAACCGATCAGTATGTAGCGCGAACCAATCAAAATAATACGTGCATTTTTGTTTTTTGTATTAAATACGTTTTTCCCTTTTTAACTTTTTATTATATGGCATTTTATTTTGTTATTTTTTTTTTTGCTTTTAAGCGGGTTTGTTTGTAATGTAATGTATCTTACAATAAGTATTGTATAAACCTAAAGTTGATGTCAACTGCTCTTCGCCATTTACAAAACTTTGCTTTTTCCGATGGAGGGATATTAATTTTTGAGGAGGTCTCTACTCCATCATCACTCCACTCCACTTCGCCATGCATTGTGACGAGCATAAATTGCTTAGTAACCATATTACTGAAATACGTAGGTATTATTGAGTAGTTGCGATGGCCATCTATGGTCTCCATCATCAGTTTATTTCATAAAATGATGCTTTCCAAAAGCAAATAAAAGATTTACTTGAAAAAATATTCAAATCGCTAAAGGTGTGCATATATATAATATTGAAAGATTTCCCTCGATTTCGCCAAGATCTCATCATCAGATCTTGACTTGAGGATAATAATAGGACAATCTCGGAAGTATACCCTTTCAATCAAAAAAAGAATTTTCCAAATTGGTCTAGCTGTCTTCGAGTAAACGCCGAACTAAGAATCTCCTCCTTTTTTAGAAGTTGGTTAATAAGTCGACTTAATGTCACATTGGTTTATCTATGTAAATGCGTGTTATATTAAAAAAAAAATGATATTCTATAATTTGTTATTGTTTTCTTCTTGGACTCATGAACCATTGTTTGTTTACATGACGGCTTTCAGACTAACTAACCCTGCACTTCATTCTAAACTAGCTGTGCCTCGCGGTTTCACCCGCGTGAAAGGTTTTTATACAACAACTTTTTTTTCCCTTCATCTGATTTTAATGAAACAATGCCTATATGTAGCTCCAGGCTAAGCTTAATCTACCTGTGAAAACCGCATGACAATCTATTCAGTAGATTCGGAGATTATCGTGAACAGACAGACAGACGGACAGAAAAGAATTTTAAAAACTTAACTTTTTTTGTGCTTGGTTACTCTTCTTTTACCACCCCTCTCAATTTTAGGTAAAAACATTCAATGTACAGAATCGCGGATTCTACTCTTTTATTATAGTATAGAAGATATGATCATCTACAATTTCTTGTAAATACGGACCGGGTGTTGGCGTGACGACGCGTGCCGTGGCAACGCGTAGGTACGCCAACAACTATACCTAATTTATGTACAAGTAGGTAGGTATGTCATATGATGATAGTGTATCGCGCGTCACCATGCTTGCGCAGGTGACTATGAGAAGAATTAAGTGGTTTTCAGTTAATTTTTGGATTAAATAAATGAAAACATTTATTAAATAAACAATCATCTATTTCATTAAAAAAAAAAATCTGAATTTATGGTATACTTACTCATTTCCTTCCTTAAGCCATCCTTATTTCTCATTGTGTTTACAAAAATAATTCCGATGATTCACATCGCGTCCCGTGATGTCCCTCGAAGGCTGTTTTTTTGTTATTATAATAATATATTAACAAAAAAATAGATATGTTATGTTATATTATAATATTATAAACGTTGTTGATGTAATTGATTGATTTTATTTCATATTTTATACTTCTATGTTAAAAATTATATCATTATGTACAATATAGGCAGGTAGATACATAAAATCATGATGTACCAGTACGCAGTAGGTACAATGAAACTAATTAAAAAAAAAATGGTATTAACAATGTAAAAATGTGCCTTATAGCTTCATTAAAATATTTGTTAAAAATATATTGATAAAGCCCACAATTTTAATGACTAGTTATTAAGACTTAACTTCTAAGTTATTGATTGCGAATGTTCATTCACTAAATATTATTCAGTAAATATTTTATGTACTTAACTAAAAACATAAATGTGTATTTTAATTTTAATATAAGCATTAAGAACTTCCCGTGCTAAGACTAGTGATTTTCAGCTAAAACTATTAATTTAAATTATATAATATATTTTATAGATCAAAAATAATATGACAGCGTGACAGCGTGTTTGTTTGTTCCTTTGTACGACTTCGTTTTTTGCAAATGAATAGGTAATTTAACTGGAAAAAGATTAAACTTACTTTTTAACGTATAGCTATATCTCTAAAACAGGAGAATTACGAATCCAAGGTGGGTACCGCGCGGGTAAAAGCTAGTTTTTTTCCTGCACAACTAGAATTCTCTAACACAAAAATTGTATAATATTTTCAGCTGGTATCAAATAAAGAGGTAAAGTATCTCAGTTATTTTAGTCAGGAGAGGAAAGTTTCCTTATTAAACTTTAATTTTATTACTTATTTGGAAAGGTACTGCCTGCAAGGGGATTTGAGATAAATCCGCTTCGTTATAATTTTTTTAAGGTAACAGTATCAAATAATACAGATTTAAGTATTAGGTACCCTGATTTAAGCAATCGCGTGGGACTAATTGAATTTAAATAATTGAAATGGATGTAATTTAACATTCGTAAATGAATTTTTCATTTATTTATTATACATGATATTTTTCTATTGATTTCCTTTCTGAACGAAATATCTTGGATAATTATGATTTTTATTGCGAATGACGCCGGTTGGCCCTCTTTAGGCCTAAAGAGGGCCTTAATTTTTGTAGGAGATACGCAAACATGTCAGTGACGTCTTGCTTCTCTATGCAAGTTGCAGTTAGCTGTGTCGGATCCTCTTGACTGCATTAGGAAATTACCACGCAGCAACATCTGATCTTGAATTAAGTGGATATAAAGATTATTTGTTATAAACTTTTTTTATAATTCACTTGCTCACTTATAACTTGCTCAGATGGGTGGGAGGATGGGAATGAATTTATGGAGATCTTTTTTAAAGTCGTTTTACATCTCATTTAAATTCACAGTTGTAGTCACCCTACCACCAGGGCTGTCCACAAGATCGCTCAGATAATGCTTCTCGCCTCGCAGCGTCCCACATTGCATAATAAAACGTTGAAAAACTTAGCACAGCCCTGTCATTAGCAGACCACTCAAGATTTTTATCTAATACCTCGCTATATTTACTGCGAAAGTAATGTTTGGTGAAAGATTTCAATATTTTTCTCTTATGATTTATGAGTTACCATCGCCAGTAAGGGTAGAGTGGCCAAACAGTAAGAGGCGACATACCACTGGGGGCCGCTCTTGAAAATTATTTGAGTCTGATTCCGATTTTGATTGTAATTCAAATTAAAATCGTGTTAATGTCTAATGATGACGTCCATAAAAATGGATTGTTTTCCCGAGAAGAGTTTTTTGGCGGGAATCGCCAAGATGGCGGTTCGGTCATTTATTTTCAAGTCGATAAAAAATGGTTAAAAATGGATTTTGTTGTGTTTTATCGTGCTGTATTGGACATAATTTTCACAGTGACATTTTTTTGTGTGCACAATAAGATATATGAGATTTCGAGCCGATTTCTTCGGTATACTCCAAGAGCTTCGAGATAGTTCTTGTAGTCTATTCAGTACCATGGCCTGCAAGTTCAAACCGTACAACGATGCTAAACGCTAATTTGTGCATTTAACTAACTCATTTTACTTGAATCTAGCTAAATGGATTACATGCGAAATCCAATAAGAACAATAAGGAAATTCTATTCTATTCTATTCAAAATTTGCTTCCGTTTCTATCTCATTTCGATTCGAGTTCGATTTGATCCTAACTCGATTGCGTCAAGAGTATGACTCTTAAAAGCTCGTTTACGTCAAGAGTAATGCGGCTGTATTCTCCTTTTTACTAATCGTATAGTACATAATCGTTTTTATAATATTATCACTTCTGTATTCCATTTTTTGTAGCTCGCGATAGTATTGTTCGTACAATTATTGATTTAAAAAAGTGAGTGTACTTTATATAAGACCACACATCTGAAGTAGATTTTTTTCCGCAGTAGATGTAATATACTCGCGAAGTCGTGGATGAAATCGCGGGCGCGGCTAGTTCTTATCCTTACTAATATTATAAATGCGATAGTGAGTTTGTTTGTTACGTTAATTTTGCATACACGTTGCCTGGGGTACAGAGAAGGATTTAGGCTACTTTTTATCCCGGAATTCCCACGGGAACTCTGAAATAAACGGGAAGGAAACTACATTATATTTTGAATACTACGTATACGTTGCACAGAAAAATATGGTGTAGTAAGTAATTTTATCTCGGAATACCCGCGGGATCTCTGAAACTAATGCGAGTGAAATCGCAGGGAACAGCTAGTAAATAATAAATATGATAATATATATCATTCATTCGGGAATAAATAATAAATTCACTCTTTGTATAGGAAATCATAAAGGCCAGTTTACGCGTCATTGGCTCAGCATTATGTCGGCTGAGATGTGGGTGAAACGATGTTATTTCATATTTGAATGAAAATATAAAAGAATTTTGTCAGCAATTTTTATGATATTCTAAGCGCAAAAAAGACAACAGAAACACAATAATTATGTACAACAGATATAGCTATAACTACTTTTGATTGCAGTAGCCCAAGTTAGATTTAGATATAGTTAATAAACTTTGGTTTTAATTTAATTGGAGCAGCACGACAAAAGAAGAGAGATGATTCCGGTAGGAACGTTTCGTATACCACACTTTGTACTTACTGTTACATTTTTATTTTTTACCCACTAAGCTACGCGCCAAAATAAATGTTTACTAATCCTTACTAATATTATAAATGCAAAAGTGAGTTTGTTTGTTTGTTTGTTACGCTTTCACGGCTAAACGGCTCAAGTGCTCAACCGATCAACACGAAATTTTGCATGCACGTTGTCAGGAGTACAGAGGGCATAGGGTACTTTTTATTTCGGAATTTCCGCGGTAACTCTAAAATTACCACGGGTAAAACCTCGGGGAACCTCAAAAATCTCGTAAATGATAATAATTTTATAGTTACCTATCGCTAGCTGTAAATATAATTTACGAGATTAACAACATCTGTTTGTTGTTAGAATGACAATGGTCGCAAGGGGAGACGCCCTGAAGTGTCGTACAATTTATATATAACTTGCTCAGAGACAGGACGACACCTTGTCTTGCGGTGAGAAGTTTAGCTGGCATCGATAAATTAAGTTTAGAGGGTTCCATTAGTTTTTTTTAAGTGCAAACTTCTTAGGTGGCGATTAAATAATCTAGTGAAATTTCACGTTTCAGCGAAGTATCGACGGTGATTTAAGAAAAATCTTCTGTTTCGCACAAAACATATTTTTATATAGATACTTATAGCTTATGCTAAGCGAAATATAAAAGAGAACTTCCTTGAAAATTAGACTGAATTCCTTTAATTTGAAATTTGACATTACTTTCTAGAATTCACCTCCTAATAAGTGAAACTATAAAATCGGGCAAATACAGGCTGTGTGTTCTTTTCAGAATAAAAAAATTATATCACTTGAAAAAGATTTTACTATCATGTATAATATCTATGTAGTACATATATACTACGTTTGCTTGGTTTCCACGACACAAGCTAATAATAGCTTAGGTACTGTGGGATCAAGTAGATCTGTGTGTTGTGAAGTGGATTGATATTATTATCATTTTGTGCTGTTTTTGTTTACTGATTGACATTAATATTTTTAAATTAGTACGCTAGTGCGCGTTTCCATCCGCGTCATGAGTTTCAGAATTCCCGCAAGAACTCAAAAGTAAAAATTTGTCTCAAAAACAACAATCCGGAGAAGTTTACCCTTATCACCTGGGCTATAGCATTATATTATCTGTGCCTAGGGGTATAAAAAATATCCTACAACCACAAATAATTCTTAAAAATCGGTCAAGGCTTTTCGGAGGAGTTCGATAACCAACCTTGTGACACGAGATTTTTATATATTAGACTAGCTGTCCCACGCGGCTTCACCCGCGATAATTTTGAAGTTCCCGAGGAATTGTTCCATACATACCTTGCAACCTATTCATCCCCTTAGGGATACAATTTAAAAAAATCCTTTCTTATCGGATGCCTACGTCATACAAAGAACACACCCTCCAAGTTACAGGTCTCTACGATCAGCGGTTTAGGCTGTGCGTTGATCCATTAGTCATTCAGGACAAAGCCTTTTATATGTATAGATAATTTACATATAATAATATGTTATTAGACACATCTTTTTCATATTAGAAAACTGTCGAGGATCCCTAAACGAAACCGACTGGAACTATTGTCACTATAAAGGACACTGTATTAAATGTCAATTATAACTCTACTAAGGCACTCGACTTCACCTCCGTCCAAACAATTGTGTTTACTCACAGCTGCCCCTTTTTTCTGTCCATACCCCATAAACTTCGAGGTACGAATTCTTTTCTGATTTCTTGGGGCGTTAAATTTTGATCTTACCGTACGCCGTACGGCCCTTCGCCTGACAATGGATGTCGCATTTTATTGTATGCCGCAAGATGATTTGGGACAAAAATATATGTCAAGTGCGCTTTGGATTCGGTGTAATTTGGATTCAGTAGATACTATTGACACCGCTCGGTGAGGTTTTAAAGTGGTTCTTTGAAAATCTCTTTTTGAGTAATGACGTGTATTAATAACGACTAGCTGTATCACCCGCGTGAGTTTCGGGATTATAATAATAATAGTAAAAAATACCACCTCCCAAACTAGGAAAACCTGTATTTCGGGAAGAGCTTTTTGCAAAATAAAAGTAGCTTAAGTAATCAGCTATTTGTCAATGAAAGTACCGTTAAAATCGGTGCAGCCTTTTCAGAAATTAGCCGGAGCAAACAGACAGACAGACAAAAAACAAAAAAATTGTTTTTTTCAATGTATGTATATACTTTCATATGTATTTAGTGAAAAGCTGTTGATTTGGAATTACAAACAGAAACTTCAATTTTATTTATATGTAGGCGGATGCAGACGCAATATTTAGGTACTGGCGCTAAGAGGAATTTTATCTTTCATAAAGCTAGGATTTATTCTCCCGAAGAGATTTTGGATTCCTTTTAACCTATTTCAAAAAGGAGGAATAAAAATTGTTGACAACTATAATATAACTTATTAGATTCATGTAGTCTGTAGGCATGTCGTCAAATTTTCATTATGAATCATAATGATAATTTGTATTGGAACTAAAAGATCTTGAGTTTTTGGCGGGAATTGATATCTTTGATTTTATTTTATTCGTTTTTATGTGGATATGTTTTTTGTTTATTTGTTGTTCTTTGTGAAAAATGAATGCGAAAATAAAAAATAAAAAAGCGAATCGGTTTTCCTGCTTCGGAAAAAGAACCCCAAAATGTCATTGTAAAATAACAACGAAAGTTGCATGGAAGTAAGTTTCGTCCGTGGCATTGTGAAGTGGAGCCGTTGAATGGTTTGGTAAAAAAAATCCATTGAAGAAACCCAAAGAATTAGGTAATAAGATATCGGTCAGTTATTCATTTTTTTTCATTAGGTAGGTATTTTGTTATTCTCTTGACCAAAGTTGTAATTTACTGAAAAAGTATTGAGTTACTAATGTGTTATTAAAATAATTGCTTTCATCAAAAAGGAACTAAGTTTGTTATTTTGATTTTTGATTCACGATGCCGCTCTTAGCTTTAATTTCAAAGAATAAACTTCATACTTTTTTTTTTATTTAAATTATTAAGTTAGTTCAATATAGTTATTATTTTAAGTTTTCCATAAGTACTTAATTGCTAGTTCGTTATTATTTTCTGTTATATTTTATTTTTTCTCTCCTTTCATATTGTGTCGTGGTCTATGTGTAAATAAATATATTTCTATTTCTAAAATATGTTCTCGTACATAATATAAGGATCATATTCGTGCATTAAAAGAAAAATGTTTTATCATGTCTTTCGCGGTCTGTTGCGGCCGCACTCAGAGTCATTTTAAAGATTACTCAATTTTAAGGAGAGATTTTTAAAACAAAATTGCCGCAATCAGAGACATTAATTAAATTATTGTTAATTGCCATTTAACTTAATTAGTCAAAACTCGAATTCCAACTAACATTAAAACGACTGTGAGCGCGCCCGTTAGTGCCGTACCTGTCTAAGTTCGCTTCCCGTTATAACGTTCTCATCACGCTCAACTTTACGAACAACCTTATCTTAATAACAATTGACAACATTTTCTGTATTTATTACGTACTATTGACCTCTCAGTGAACAAAAAAAAGCAACAAAAAAAAATGCACTTCTAATGTGTCACTTCTGCCCACGCTTTGAAGGGTTCCTTATCTAATATATATAAATCACGTGTCACGTTGTTTGTCCGCGATGGACTCCGAAACTACTGAACGGATTTTGATAAAATTTTGCAACCATTTTATAATATGGTCCAACTTAAAAGATAGGATAGTTTTTATCCCGGAATTCCCTCGGGAACTGAAGGACATAGAGTACTTTTTTTCCCGCAACCTCCGCGGGAACTCCGAAATTACAGCGGGGGACAGCTAGTCTATTTATAAAAGTAGTCTAGTAGCTATTTGACTACTTTTTTTTCTAACTTCTATTTAGTCCGTCAGTTATAGATAATAAAAAAATAATGGACACGTATTTTTTGCTTTTTTTAATTAATGAAAATATACCTGGATAAAGCGTATTAAAGTTTAGAAGTGGGGGGCTCGTAACGTCATACGCAGCTAAAAACTGCGCCTGCTCGTGACGTCACGCGACATTTCGTCTCAACGTATCTTTTTTAATCAATTGCTTACGTGGAAAAAGAAAAAAAAAATTATGAATCTACAAGACAAACTAACAAAAATTTAGTCAAATAGTCTATAGTGCAGAAACTGGCTGACTGATCGATCAACGCACAGTTGAAATCGCTGAATCTAGAACCATGAAATTTTGCACAAATATTTCTTAAGCGACGTAAGTGTGCACTAAAAAAGGATTTTTGAAAATTCAACCCCTAGGCGGGTGAAAAGGGGTTTCATACTATGTATGGAACAACGTGTTTTCTTATAGAAGAAATCTCAGGTATATTCTGTCAGGAGAACAGATAGAGAAATTAGTCTTATCCCAAAACTCCCGCGGGATCTCTGAAATTAATGAGGGTGAAACCGCAGGGAATAGCTAGTTAGGTATAGTATATTTTTTAAAATCAAAATGACTACGACATCAAAAAGCAGCCATACCTACCTAGAGAGATTACACACGTGCTACCAGCTCTGACTGCTGGCTGCCTGGTAGTTGCATCACACAATGCAGCTGCTCAGCGGCACGCATGAGCGAGAAGATGGTACTGCCCCAGCGGAACGCGCACATAGCACCTCTTTTGAGTATTTGGTTGCTTCAATATTCATTTAACTACCTTAAGGTACCCTAAAACCTGTCTCTTACCGCCGACCACACATTCGAATGAAAACGGAAAGTGTTAAAATAAAAATTCCTAAATACAGGCACAGATAAAAATGCCGTGTCCGATCACATTAGAGGCCCCGTGTGTGCGCGCCCTTATCTTTTATGTTAAGTGTGCGTCTGGCTTATTATTAAGGAAAGATACTTACCAACCTACTTTTCACAATCAACGTTTTTATTGTGTTTAAATGTTTCAGAAGACTTAATTTTATTCTATATGTATTTAATCGTTTACTAACATTCTAAGTTTATTTAATTTTTATAACTTAGTTTCCTATACAGTCCCACCCGCAGTAATTTCGTAGTTCCCGCGGAAATTCCAGGTTACAATATAGCCTATGACACTCACAAATAACGAGGCTTTCTATTGGTAAAAGAACTTTCAAAATCGGTTCAGTGGAACCAGAGATTACTCTCTACAACCACACAAACTCATAAACATTAAGTACCTTTTATAATATTATAGTATCTATAAATAATAAAAAAATATTAAAGAAAATAGCTATTTCCCGCTGTTTCACCCGCATTTATTTCAAAATTCCTGCGAGAATTTCGGGATGAAAAATCTCTATGTCCTTATTTGTATCCCTGACAACGTGTACCTTTCCTGCAGTCTCACGCGCGTTAAAAGGAATGTTGACGAGCTTTGAAAATCAAAATTATAATTAGTCCGTCGGTTAGAAAATAAAAAAAATATAATGGAAATGTATTTTTTGCTTTTTCAAATAGGTAAATAATAATAGGTAATTTTTCAACTCAATGTATCGCCGTTATTTTTTGATAACGTAAAAAAAGAAAAAAGAACAAGAACAAGACAGACAGACTAAAAACTAAATTTAGTCAAAAATGTGTTCAACTCCGGGATAAAAAGTACCTCATGTATTTTTCCCTTCACCCTTACAACGTGTATTATTTCATAATGAGCGATTGAGTTGTTAAAGCGTGAAAAGGTCCAGACAGAGTGACTTTCGTATGTATAAACTATTAAATTCCGATTATAGATTTGAACCGTAAATAAAGATATAGCTTAGCTATAGAGTTACAAGTAGAATCCACCCAGTGTTTAACGTAAATATGTGTGTCTTATTTTTCAAATGTCTTATTTTTTCATTATTTAAAAACTACATTTAGGTTTATTTGCAACTAGCAACTTTTTATCCCATAATTCCTGGGGGAACTCCGAAATTACCGCGGGGGTCAGCTAGTTTATAATAGACTGTTCATTACTTTTCATCATAGTTCATGTATAAGGTCTAGAGTTTGTAAAGTTAGGGCTTGTAGAGTTGGGCGTGTAGAGCATTAATATACCACATCTGGTAGTAAATCAATGGTGTAGAGTTAGAAGCTCTAAAATCTGATAACTTTTTTAAAAGTGCGAGCCATGTGGTCTCATCTTGGCAACATTTTACATAAAAATGTTTTTGGCGGGATTCTTATGACGAAAAACAAAAACATATTAGATGAACAAGTTATTGATTCTAACACAAATATTTACATCGCTTTTAAAATCGAACCCACGTCCCTTTTCATACGTCACGTCGGTTGTTTATGTAACGTATTATTACAAGAATCATGTGTAAAAGTTTATTTATCACTGAACTATTGCGACCCTTTATAAAAATACAATTAATGGAACTCAAATTGAATTGGTTTTAAACATACCCTATTTTTTCTAACTTATGTTACATCCGCACAAATATTTATGTTATACTTATTTTCTTTCCTCTATGGTTTCTCCATTAACGTCTGACTTGTCCCGTAATTCCCGCGGGATCTCCGTAATTAACGAGGTTGAAACCGCGATAACAGCTCAGCTGTTGTAGTATGAGTACATAGTTAATACTAGCTGTGCCCTCCGGTTTCACCCGCGTGAAAAGCTTTTATGTAACAACTTTTTTTTCCGACATCTGATTTCAATGAAACAAAGCCTATATGTAGCTCCAGACTAAGCTTAATCTACCTGTGAAAACCGCATGATAATCTGTTCAGTAGATTCGGAGATTATCGCGAACAGACAGACAGACAGACAGAGAAAAGAATTTTAAAAACTTTTTTTTTGTGCTTGGTTACTTCTTCTTTTATCACCCCTCTCAATTTTAGGTAAAAAAATTCAATGTACAGAATCGCGGATTCTACTCTTTTATTGTAGTATATCTATAATCTAGAAGATAATATAATAATTTGCTTCCACGTCGCCCTCGAGTACATCGTGTAGGGGCGACGCGGCGCTGGACGTAGGTACGCCTATGTACCCAACTAATACGGTAATGGCGGTATTATATTTATAATATAGACAAAAGGAGGCTTAAATGAAGACAGGTAAATGACATGGGGGCGCATCCCAGAAGCGAAGGTGGGCTCCACTCGGCACATTCGGAGAACGCTTTTGACAACTTGGGTAAGAGAAATGAACTGAACCTAAAAATTATTTCTTTGATAGTTACAAAAAATTTCATAGTTTATTTATACGTACATTCCAACAGAAAGAGACCCTGGTGATTTCCTCAACAGTTGGAACTGCGTCAACTTCGGTATTCCCGCAGGAACTCGTCGTACCTATCAGAATGAAAAGTAACTTCCTATCTCAATGAAAGACTTTTTCGAATCGGTTCAGCAGTTCCCAAAGCTTCCCAAAAATAAACTTCACTTATACTTTTTATGATACAATTGTGTACTTTGATGTAGATTAGTTTAGACTATAGAAGTGTAGATATATTTAATTACTAGGTTTTCCTCGCGGGTTCACCCGCGTTCATTTCGGAGTCCCCGTAGTAATTTCGGGATAAAAAGAACTGTGTGTTCTTCTCTGTACCTCTGATAATAATTTGTACGCAAAATTTCTTGATAGACGGTTGAGCCGTTGAGACGTCAAAGCGTAAAAAACAAACGAACTCACATTCGCATATTATGTAGTATTCGGGTTTTATTAGGCTCACAAAGCAGGCAACCGTCGACAATCAATCCCGACTAATATTATAAATGCGAAAGTAACAATGTCTGTCTATCTGTCTGTCTGTCTGTTACGCTTTCACGCCTTAACGGCTCAACCGATCATCATGAAATTTTGCATACACGTTATCAGAGATACAGAGAAGGACATATGATACTTTTTATCCCGTAATTCCCACGGAATCGCCGAAATTTTTGCGGGTGAAACCGCGGGGAACAGCTAGTAAAGTAATATACAACGTGTTAATGAATTAACTGAAAACTAGAAAGTAGTTTGCTCAGGATCAACTAGCGAATCGATCGCTCTATGTCTTAATATAGGTTATATTTTTTTATTTTTACTAGCCCATGTATTAATTTTTTCGACATAAAATATATTTCAATCATATTATTGTTTATTTTTTTAAATGGGGTGTATCAGGTTTTCAGTTAATTTATTAACACGTTGTATATAGTACGATTGTACCTATAGTTAGACTGTTACCACATACATCTATCTCTATGTAATCTATGAAAATAAAACGTTCCAAGTGCAACCCGACAGGTCGTTTGGAGTTTCCCCCGTCGCAGTCTAGTTGGTATCGATTTTGGTTGTTAAGGATTTATTTATGACCATTAGCGGGGCGCAAACAGCGCAGCGGCGAGACGTCTTGCTGTGGGTAGCGGGTTCGAGGACCACCTGAGTCATGTCGCTCAGTCGAACCGTTCACACCTATCTGTACTTATACTAACTGTTCCCCGCGGTTTCACCCGCCTCAATTTCGGAGTTACCACAAGAATTCTGGAATAAAAAGTACCCTATGTCTTTAGTCTACTGACAACGTGTGTGCAAAATTTCAAAATGATCGGTTACTAGTTAAGGCGTGAAAAGGTAACAGCCCGACATACAGAGTTATTTTAAAATTTTAGTATTAGTATTGATTGCCGAGAGTTATTAAGAATTTAACCATCACACACTGATTGTATCATAAATATCTAGATGTCATAAAATAAAGAACATAATATTTTATAAGGTATCCTAAATATACAAGTAAAATCAGGGGCATTAGTATATTTGGAATATTTGCCAACCCTAGAGCATCTTTTCATATTCTTTGTGAGACCCCTAGCGGGTAGGGAGCCGGTTGCCATGACGACCGTATCTTGGTTTTCTTCCTGAGTGATCGGCGAATATGCCACCCCTGCCGAGTTTTGATTACACCTTACCACTGTCGGTTCTCGAATCGATTTCTCCCACACAAATATCTTACAGGGAAAACGGGATTTTAAAGATTTTACACATAGAAAACGTCACACGAGTTCTATGACACAACTTTATTCTGATACAAAAGAAAAATTAACGAATCTTTTTATTAAAAAAGATCGATTTAATACGTCTATTTATAGAGTTTGGTAGGTATATAATTTTTCCCTATGTGAGGTATGGGTAAAATATAAATTACTTATGGAGAAAATAAATAAATAAGATTTTGTACTTACTTTATAATGATTACTGTTCATTAGAATAATTTTATTCAAAACATAAATTATGACAGGTGATTCATAGATCTTTATTCTGTTTCAAATGGTTTGTTTATTTAATTATATATTATACGAGGCAGTCATTATTCGAAACATCATTTGTTAAAAAAATTATATTATACATACATATAGTATAATATTTCACAGTTGAATATTATGTGACTTTGCAAGTCGAGTTGCGTTCGAAAACCGCAAGTAGGGGCCTGTTTAACCTGATTCTACCCACTTCAGCGGTGACATGTGGCTAATTAGGTGCCCGCTCCGGCCGGGTGGGCTGCGCCAAATATTATCAAAAAAGGCTCCTCTCAGACGATAAGCCTCTGACAGTTTTTGAGCTGTACTTACACGGCAACAAGTATGGCAACTGGCAACGACGTTACTAATTTGTAATACAGAGGTTTTTTTTTCTTTTTTCATTACTTTTTTTTTAAATACTTTCTTTCTCTCTCTTCTCTTTTTTACAGCTCTCTATCACCTTCTCTATCTTTGTTTTTAAAAGATTGTTTCGAGTACTAAGGCGGCCTTTTGCTCTGTCTTTTCTTTTTGTTTGTTCGATGCTTAATAAGTTTCTTTTGGGGCAATAAAGTATAAATTACTTTCCTGCCCCAAAAGAATTTAAATTTGAGTTTAAATATGGAAAAAATACATAAAAGTTTGCTGAAATTATAAGCAATCATAAATCGAAAAAGGGGGTCCTCCTACTAGGGCCAGCCCTCGATCTGGCCTCTCTAAAAGTTTGACGTGGCAGTTAGCTCCCTGTTTAAGTTAAAAAAAGAAAAAAGACGTCCCCAAGCTCCCATCCCCAAATTATATCAACGAGCGATCTCTTCAAAGTGCATACTTACAATATTATTTATTGACGACCCTAAAAGCTTCCCTAAACAGATCCCCATTAGTTCAAGCGTGCCTCTCGAATCTTTCTGAAAGGGTTGATTTTTTTGTGTATTTCATGAAAGAAAGAAATTTTGAACGAATTGATAAGTTTTAAAAATTGAACAGCTATAAAGTCAAGGAATTATTTGTCTGCTTCCGAATAACTACTAGCGCCATCTGCTGTACAACGATTGGACTACTTTTATAAGCTGTGAAATCATTAACTTCTGATCCTGGTGAAAATTCCAGGTCTTAAAATACTAGCTGTTCCCGCGGTTTCTCCCTCGTTAAGTTTTTTTTTTTTTTTTTTTAATAATAATCCACTTCACAACACACAGATCTAACCTGATGCCACACTAAGCTAGAAGCTTGTGTCGTGGAAACCAAGCAAACGTGGTATATACCTAACACTACATATTATTAACATTATTATATTATACTATAGATCTTATCTTATCTTATCTTATCTAATGGGGTGGGCAAGCAAAGCCTCGGCACCTCGACCCTTGGGATCTTTTGTACCATCCCCATCCTGTGCTCCTCCCTCTACTCCCTGAAAACCTCGGCGGCGAAGGCTAGTGTGCAGTGGAGGGGTAAGAGCCTAAAGTCCTCTGGTTCTGGGTAAGCCATCCCCAGGAGGTCCATTCGTTATATATATACATATAGACGCCCAGACTGGAAAATGGAACCCTGTGTTCATCACACAAAACCCACTCCCACCGGGAATCGAACCCGGAACCCCTTGATTAGCGGGTAGGCATGGTGACCTACTGCGCCAACCGCGTCGCAATTTCAGAGGTTTCGCGGGAATTCTGAGATATAATAAAGTACCCTATTTATTTATTTATTTATTTAAAGAACTTTATTGCACATTTGCGTACAAAAGGCGGACTTAATGCCTAAGGCATTCTCTACCAGTCAACCTTTTGGCTAGGGGATAGTTTAGTGGCATTACACAGAACCGGAAAATATATATCCCATCAAAAACAAACTTGTAAAAAAGTCCCAAGTCTCGCAACTCAGTTCTTCTACAGTAAAAAGTTGTGAGATCAATGTAATACCAAGTCGGTTAATTTATTCAGTGCCTACTTAAGGGTCCTTCTGTCTAAAGTTATCATGTTATAAGGTAATCTAATAACATTTTATAGTGACCATATCAAATTTAAAAATCTTTTATGTTTTAAATAGATTGATTGACTTGGCGATCACGTGAAAACACAATATATCTCACATGTAATACATAATTATTATCTCACATGTATTACATTATATATCTCACATGTAATACATAATTATGGTTCTAAACAATCTAATTTAATTATAATATGTATTACTTGTATATAAAGTTAATATAAATGATATTACCATGTATACAGTAAATAAATTAAATAAAAGCAGATACATACATAATATACTAAATACATTGTCCATACGATGTCCATTTCTGTACCGTATATTAGGTATGTGTATGCAAAATTTCATAGAATTCCACCGACGTTAATTCCGGAGTTCCCGCAGGAATTTCGGGAACCCTATGCCCGTCTCTGTGAAAACGTAACAAACAAACTAAACTAAACTAAACTCACATTAGTCTATAGCAAAAATGTAAAATCGTGCATTGTTGTGTTTGTGCAAAAATGTAAAAGCCGTAATCCGATCCCATGCTTTTAGCAAAATGTCTCGTGCAAAACGTGAAATTTTCCTCTCAAACTGTATGTAACAGGATATCAGCTGCATCCGTGACTGATAGCTCAGAGTTGGGATCCACTCAACGTGTCTATGTGATTCGGAATCCATTGAAAATCTAAAGATCAGTAATACCTAATACTCGTAGTATACCTATATCCGAAAATTCTTGTCAGTTCTATTTCGTTAAGATTAGTCTACCTGTCATTGGCGCTATTGGGAGTAGTTTGTATTGGTTAATTGTTTTCTTAATGTGCTGTAGAGTTAGCATTCAATAAATAAAAAAAAAACACTGAATTTAACGCCAGTGAAATCGCATTGTTAGATGAATATTTATGTAGTTGCCAGAAATGACTTATTTCGTTTAAATGCCAGAGTAATTAGAGCCTGGACGAATCATTCGTAACATAACTCGTCATAACACTTTAAAGTACAGTAGCGTCCAGTACACGCTAATTAGCTATATGACCACAGAGCGGCGCTAAGTGTGTGAGCAGTGAGCAGTAAAGTTACAGCAAACAACGCAACTAGCCGCTACGAGGGAGCTATATCACGCGTGCTAATGAAGCGGACACACTCGCTTTTACCATCGCCGTTGGTGCTAAAGGTGATTACATATTGTACAGGACAAAACGCAGCGTTTATTTTCTCCATGGAGATACTACGCCGATACGATTTGCCAAATAAAGATACACGTACATATGTCTATGTTACTATCAATCCTTATCTAATATTATAAACGCGAAAGTGAGTTTATTTGTTCGTTTGTTGCCCTTACATGCATTAACAGCTCAACCGATTTTTATCATTTATTAAATCTTGCATACACGTTTTTCCGTACAGAAAAGGATATAGTGTATTTTTTATCCCGAAATTTTCTTGGGACCTCCGAAATTAACTCGTGTAAAACCGCGGGGAATAGTGTATATTAAAAAAATATGAACAACATATTTTTATTTGTGCTAAGTAGGTATATTCTTTTCCCTTCAAGAGCTATCTTTTTATGCTCATAATATCTACAAAATAATTTCGATGTCTCACATCAGCCAGACGTCCGGCAACACGATGGCTCAATCTTTATTAATAATAATAATAATAATAATCCACTTCACAACACACAGATCCACTTAACCCCATACTAAGCTACAAGCTTGTGTCGTGGAAACCAAGCAAACATGGTATATACCGGCTACATATTATTACATATATTACACTATAGATAATACACGCACAGACTGGAAAGTGGAACCCCGTGTTCATCGCACAAAGTCCACCCCCACCGGGAATCGAACCCGGAACCTCTTGGTTGGCAGGTAGGCGTGGTGACCTACTGCGCCAATCGGGCCGTATATAATATTTCGATGTCTCACATCAGACAGACGTCTCAATCTTTATTGTTATAAACGTGCGTTTACTGAGCGTGTACAGTATTCTTAAGCCATCACCGCTGCCCACTAATGCGGCGTGCACACGTCCCGGCGTCGGTCCGTCAGCACCTCTTTAACGCTTCGTTTGGGACGCATCTCAATCGACTCCTGCGCATTCAACGTTCAAGCGCCGTACCGGTGGCACGAGTGACGCACTTATTTATAGGCTTATACGGAATTTTGGAGGATTATTAGATATGTATTTTTTTGTGGACTTGTCAGGTTAGGGTGATGGAAGCTGTTCTATAACCTTCGGCTAGCACCGTCATAAATTAAATTCAATTTGTTGAGAGAAATAGTCGTTTATTAAAAGATTACTAATTTCGGCGTGCTCTATGCCGTTCTCTGTACATCGAACAACGTCTATGCAATATTTTGCGACGATCGGCTGAGTAGTTAAGCCGTTACACACGCGTTACAAACAAACAAGTAAACTCACAATTGCATTACTTATATATGGATTACAACGTAAATTATTAAGCAACAGTAAATGAATAGCTTATAGTAATTTTAATCTGAGCAGTCTGAAGTTCAGGAGTCACCTTTCAAACAACGTTACTAAAAAAATTTAAAATATATGAATAGTAAAATATGGAATGCGAAAATGGAATAAAAGAAATACAGAAAAAAAAAAAAATGACGTAATAAAAATAAGACTCGTTACAGACTATAATTCTGTCTTGCGGTTTCACCCGTGTGCATTCCTTCAGAAACTCTTCTATGTAATAACTACATAGTATAAAACTTTCCACTTCTCGCTGTCTGTCCCTATGTATGCTTAGATCTTTAAAACTTCGCAACGGATTTTCATGTGGTTTTCACCAATAGATAGTATGATCCATCAGGAAGGTTAATATCTACATTTTATCCAGAAATTCTCACGGGAACCCCAAAATTATTGCGGGTGAAACCGCGGGGATATACCTATGCCTTATAAGTACTTATAAACCTACCGAAAGTTGAGTTACCTGAGTTATCACTATAATGTTATGTATATTATAAGTTTAAACTGACAGCGTGCTACTGGAGAGTTTGTTGCGCAGCTTCTTCTCTTCAGCCATAGCACTAGGAAGCTGTGAAGGGTGGATATTTTATTTGTGCTGTCATAATAAATATAACTTTATTGATGTCAAAAAGAGCCGTATTATGGGCCAAATTTGAATAAATTATTTGACTTTGACTTTGGAAAACTAACTGAATTAATATTCACGTACTATATTTAAAACTGCATATCCGTTGCATAGTTTATTAAAAGAACTACGTGAACAAACAAAACGTAGAGAAGTCAAGTAGGTATTTATCTTACGTATAATGTAGGTAAAACAACTTAGGTACCTACCTACTTGATAAAGATTTCACTTATTTTACTCCAACATACTCTATGTGGTAGTGCATTATGCTAACAAGCTACTTTTCGTATCGATGAATCGGAGAGTTCCCGAGGTAATACTGAAATCAAACCGCATACGTCAGCCAGTTTATAATAACAAAGGCCATTACAAAAAGCCATGTCGGGTAAGCGCCCAGCGTTTGTACACGACTAGATTCGAACCCGCGATAAGCCAGCAATATGCCTGCGAAATGAGCACTAATGCGACATGATTTTGTGATAGTTAAAGCTGATGTGCACCGGAATATTCGCCGAGATGTATGTAGCGAGTACAGTGACCATGGATTCGTTTTATAAATAGGTATTAAGAATGTGTTGTGTCCAACATCCATGGACGATGTGAGAAATCACGCGATTACCAGGCACCCAGCATTTAGAGCGGTAAGCAGCACGTTTCGTCTGGGAAATCACCACCTCCTCGCTCATGTGCGTACATGAGCGAGGAGGTGGTGATTTCCCGGTGTACGCCGTGCAGTAGCCGCGCTGAGTCGCGCGACTACCAGGCAGCCAGCACTCAGAGGCGGTAGCAGCACGTGCACGCTCCGCCTGGAACAGTACCACCTCCTCGCTCATGCACGCCGCGCAACAGCCGCGCTGTGTCGTGCGACTACCAGGCAGCCAGCACTCAGTATACTTCAAGCATACTACTTACTTTGTGTGTCTGTTCTGTTTTTCTGGGATAATATCAGTCACTGGTTAATATTCTGAGCTATAAATCATAAGTAAACAAGCATAAATCAGCACATCGTGCATCGTAACAAACTTAATATTATATGGATCATATTTTATCACAAAATCTAGCAAATCTAGTTGATAGAATTGAATACCAAAACAAGGAACCGTTATTTGCTGGTCACCTGCTTTAGAGAGGCACAACCTCCTTTCTTTGGGGTTGATCGACTGCATCAAAGAAAAATTTGTATACTGAAACAATATAAATCATGGTCAACCGAATTATTCAGCATTGAATGCGCCCGCGCACGGCTCACGAACGTTCGAAATTCAAAATTCAAATCAGTCTTCGTTCGGGCGGTGTGAAGTTGGCCCCCCAATGTCAAAAAAAAAATAAAATAAAGTGAGTTCTAGTGGCCCCCCACATAGTTCCGGAGTTCTTTATACTTTTTGGAAATAGTTCTGTTGTTTACATAGACCAAAAATGGTTTTGAAATAATGGGGGGCCAACTTCCCGATTTTCATATTTTACGGCCTTATACCGCGAAAAGTATTAGTCAAATCGAAAAATGTTATAGAGATAATGTGTAGAACTCTTTGGGGGGCCAACGGAACTCTTACAAAAAAATCGATTTTTGAATATTTTATTTTTTTTCAAAATAATTAATTATTTTCATCTGAACCTAGCGTCTTTCCTATCGGTTATATCGAAATAAGTTATAGGAAAAACTTATAGAACTCTTTGAGGAGCACCTAGAAATCTAAGAAAAAAATTCATTTTCCGGAAACTTGATGAAAATTGAGAAAAACTTTTTTTTTATACACAAGTTTTTAAAAAAATAGCATGAGTTCTAGTTGCCCCCCACATAGTTCTGAACATCTATATACATTTTAGAAATAGTTCTGTTGTTTACATAGTCCAAAAATGGTTTTGAAATAATTTCCCGATTTTCATATTTTACGGCCTTATACCGCGAAAAGTATTAGTCAAATCGAAAAATGTTATAGGGATAATGTGTAGAACTCTTTGGGGGGCCAACGGAACTCTAACAAAAAAATCGATTTTTGAATATTTTATTTTTTTCCAAAATAACTAATTATTTTCATCTGAACCTAGCGTCTTTCTTATCTGTTATATCGAAATAAGTTAGAAGAAAAACTTGTAGAACTCTTTGAGGGGCACCTAGAAATCTAAGAAAAAAATTCATTTTCCGGAAACTAAAAGAAAATTGAGAAAAACTTTTTTTATATACACAAGTTTTTAAAAAAATGGCATGAGTTCTAGTTGCCCCCCACATAGTTCTGAACATCTATATACATTTTGGAAATAGTTCTGTTGTTTACATAGACCAAAAATGGTTTTGAAATAATTGCCCAATTTTTTTACGGCCTTGTACCGCGAAAAGTATTAGTAAAATCGAAAAATGTTATAGGGATAATGTGTAGAACTCTTTGGGGGGCCAACGGAACTCTAACAAAAAAATCGATTTTTGAATATTTTATTTTTTTCCAAAATAACTAATTATTTTCATCTGAACCTAGCGTCTTTCTTATCGGTTATATCGAAATAAATTATAGGAAAAACTTGTAGAACTCTTTAAGGGGCACCTAGAAATCTAAGAAAAAATCACATTTTCCGGAAACTCGATGAAAATTGAGAAAAACTTTTTTTTTATACACAAGTTTTTAAAAAAATGGCATGAGTTCTGGTTGCCCCCCACATAGTTCTGAACATCTATAGACATTTTGGAAATAGTTCTGTTGTTTACATAGCCCAGAAATGGTTTTGAAATAATTTCCCAATTTTTTTACGGCCTTGTACCGCGAAAAGTATTAGTCAAATCGAAAAATGTTATAGAGATAATGTGTAGAACTCTTTGGGGGGCCAACGGAACTCTAACAAAAAAATCGATTTTTGAAATTATAATTTTTCCAAAATAACTAATTATTTTCATCTGAACCTAGCGTCTTTCTTATCGGTTATATCGAAATAAGTTATAGGAAAAACTTGTAGAACTCTTTGAGGGGCACCTAGAAATCTAAGAAAAAATCACATTTTCCGGAAACTCGATGAAAATTGAGAAAAACTTTTTTTTATACACAAGTTTTTAAAAAAATGGCATGAGTTCTGGTTGCCCTCCACATAGTTCTGAACATCTATAGACATTTTGGAAATAGTTCTGTTGTTTACATAGACCAAAACTGGTTTTGAAATAATTTCCCAATTTTTTTACGGCCTTGTACCGCGAAAAGTATTAGTCAAATCGAAAAATGTTATAGGGATAATGTGTAGAACTCTTTGGCGGGAAAACGTAGTGATTACCTTCTCTCTGACTGCGGGTTTACCTCCTAAGGTCTGATAAAATTATAAAATAAGGGATTAAGAGGGAGACGGTGAGGATTTGCTCGCGACGGCCACAAGTATGAAATAGATGCACGATGGGATTATCTCTGGAATCCGGACCGACGCGTTATAAAAAATAACACCAAAAAAAGAAAATAATTAAAAAAAATCTACGTCAATCATAATAATATAATAAAAAACCAATTTTTCTTTTGAAGTTTCGGTTGACCCCAAAGAGTTTTACTACAAATTATAACATTTTTCGATTTTATTAATACTTTTGTCGGTACAAGACCGCAAAAAATTTAATTGGGAAGTTGGTCCCTCATTAGTTTAAAACCAATATTTCTTTTTAGTTTGGGACTACAGATGATAATGTGATAATGTTCAAGCAATATTAATATTAATTATTATTTCTCTACCATGATCTGCTGGACTTTAAACGGGAGTGCTGGATTCGTATCCAGTTCTTAATTGAAGACCTGTTACTGATCTGTAAGAAACAAGAGCTCTGGCCGTCATGGTAGAGCAGTTAAAAAGGAAAAAAGTATTATTTTAACAGTTCCACCAGCACGTGAAGGGCGGAACTCCTTCGTATCTCATATAGACCAGTATCAGAACTTAGATACAGAACTAGATTAAAAACCAGAACTCCCATTTAAAACCCATCTGATCATGGTAGAGCTGAGAAAAAGTTAAAAAATATTATTTTAACAGTTCCACTAGCACGCGAAGGCGGGAACTCCTTGGTTTCTCACAGATCACTATGATATCTTCAATTTAGAACCAGACACGAATCTAGAACTCTGTTCCGAACTCCAGCAGATCTTGGTAGAGCAGTTAAAAAGTAAAAAAATATTATTTTAACAGTTCCACTAGCACGTGAAGGACGGAAATCCTTTGTTTCTCACAGGTAAGTATGACATCTTCAATTTAAAACTGGATACGAATCCAGAAATCCGGTTCAAATCCAGGAGATCATGGTAGAGCAGCATAAAAGTAAAAAAAATATTATTTTAACAGTTCTACTAGCACGTGAAGGGCGGTACTCCTTAGTATTTCATATACCAGTATCAGAACTTAGATACAGAACTAGATTAAAAACCAGAACTCCCGTTTAAAACCCATCTGATCATGGTAGAGCCGAGAAAAAGGTAAAGAATATTATTTTAACAGTTCCACTAGCACGTGAAGGCGGGAACTGCTTGGTTTCTCACAGATCACTATGATATCTTCAATTTAGAACCGGACACGAATCTAGAACTCTGTTCCGAACTCCAGCAGATCTTGGTAGAGCAGTTAAAAAGTAAAAAAAATATTATTTTAACAGTTCCACTAGCACGTGAAGGACGGAAATCCTTCGTTTCTCACAGGTAAGTATGACATCTTCAATTTAAAACTGGATACGAATCCAGAAATCCGGTTCAAATCCAGGAGATCATGGTAGAGCAGCATAAAAGTAAAAAAAATATTATTTTAACAGTTCCACTAGCACGTGAAGGGCGGAACTCCTTAGTATTTCATAGACCAGTATCAGAACTTAGATACAGAACTAGATTAAAAACCAGAACTCCCGTTTAAAACCCATTTGATCATGGTAGAGCCGAGAAAAATTTAAAAAATATTATTTTAACAGTTCCACTAGCACGTGAAGGCGGGAACTCCTTGGTTTCTCGTAGATCACTATGATATCTTCAATTTAGAACCGGACACGAATCCAGAACTCTGTTTCGAACTCCAGCAGATCTTGGTAGAGCAGTTAAAAAGTAAAAAAAAAAATATTTTAACAGTTCCACTAGCACGTGAAGGACGGATATCCTTCGTTTCTCACAGGTAAGTATGACATCTTCAATTTAAAACTGGATACGAATCCAGAAATCTGGTTCAAAATCCAGCAGATCATGGTAGAGCAGCTAGAAAGTAAAAAAATATTATTTTAACAGTTCCACCACTCCATAACTCCATAACTCCTTTGTTTCTCATAGATCAGTATAACATCTTCAATTAGGACCTGGATAAAAATCCAGAACTCCGTTTCAAAATCCAGCAGATCATGGTAGAGCAGTTAAAAAGTTTAAAAAAAATATTTTAACAGTTCCACCAGCACGTGAAGCTCGGAACTCCTTCGTATCTCACAGACGAATATCAGAACTTAGATACAGAACTGGATTGAAAACCAGAACTCCCGTTTAAAACCCATCTGATCATGGTAGAGCCGAGACAAAGTAAAACAATATTATTTTGACAGTTCCACTAGCACGTGAAGGACGGAACTTCTGCATTTGTCACAGATCAGTATGGTATCTTCAATTTAGAACTGGATACTAAACCAGAACTCCGATCCGAAATCCAGCAGATGATGGTCGATCAGTAAGAAGTAAAAAAATATTATTTTCACGTCTGTCTGTCTGTTATAATTTCACGCCTTAACGGTTAAACCGATCATTACGAAATTTTGCATACACGTTGCCAGGGATACAGAGAAGGATAAAAGGTACTTTTTATCCCGAAATTTTCGCGGGATCTCAGAAATTAACGTGGGTGAAACTACGGGGAACAGCTAGGTACATAATAAAAATTTCATCTAAATCAGATAAGCCATTTCTGAGATAAGCGTGCACAAACGCACATGAAAAAAGATAAAAATTCTAACAATCATTGTTATGCAGTGCTATTGCGTTGATAAAGGTCCCAATAATATTTTTTGTCTTATATCTCCCATGTACAGACAGCGATCAATTACATTTTTATTACATTATTTATAGATTAAAAAGTTACAATCTTTAAGGCATAGTGATCAAGGGTGCACAGAGGCAGTAAGAACGGCAAAACTAAAAAAAAAAAAAAACTCAAAACCAGACGTCGATAACAGTAATTTAGTAGTAGTAGTAGTAGTAGTAGTAGTAGTAGTAGTAGTACATGAAAATTGGCAACTTGGTCCCCCATTATTTCAAAACCATTTTTGGTCCATGTAAATAACAAAACTATTTCTAAAATGTATATAGATGTTCAGAACTATATGGGGGGCAACTAGAACTCATGCCATTTTTTAAAAAACTTGTGTATAAAAAAAAGTTCTTCTCAATTTTCATCTAGTTTCCGGAAAATGTGATTTTTTCTTAAATTTCTAAGTGCCCCTTAAAGAGTTCTACAAGTTTTTTTTCTAACTTATTTCGATATAACCGATAAGAAAAACGCTGGGTTCAGATGAAAATAATTAGTTATTTTGGAAAAAATATAATTTCAAAAATCGATTTTTTTGTTAGAGTTCCGTTGGCCCTCCAAAGAGTTCTACACATTATCCCTATAACATTTTTCGATTTGACTAATACTTTTCGCGGTACAAGGCCGTAAAAAATTGGGAAATTATTTCAAAACCATTTTTGGGCTATGTAAACAACAGAACTATTTCTAAAATGTATATAGATGTTCAGAACTATGTGGGGGGCAACCAGAACTCATACCATTTTTTTAAAAACTTGTGTATAAAAAAAAAGTTTTTCTCAATTTTCATCGAGTTTCCGGAAAATGTGATTTTTTCTTAGATTTCTAGGTGCCCCTCAAAGAGTTCTACAAGTTTTTCCTATAACTTATTTCGATATAACCGATAAGAAAGACGCTAGGTTCAGATGAAAATAATTAGTTATTTTGGAAAAAAAATAAATATTCAAAAATCGATTTTTTTGTTAGAGTTCCGTTGGCCCCCCAAAGAGTTCTACACATTATCTCTATAACATTTTTCGATTTGACTAATACTTTTCGCGTTACAAGGCCGTAAAAAAATTGGGAAATTATTTCAAAACCATTTCTGGGCTATGTAAACAACAGAACTATTTCCAAAATGTCTATAGATGTTCAGAACTATGTGGGGGGCAACCAGAACTCATGCCATTTTTTTAAAAACTTGTGTATAAAAAAAAGTTTTTCTCAATTTTCATCGAGTTTCCGGAAAATGTGATTTTTTCTTAGATTTCTAGGTGCCCCTCAAAGAGTTCTACAAGTTTTTCCTATAACTTATTTCGATATAACCGATAAGAAAGACGCTAGGTTCAGATGAAAATAATTAGTTATTTTGGAAAAAAATAAATATTCAAAAATCGATTTTTTTGTTAGAGTTCCGTTGGCCCCCCAAAGAGTTCTACACATTATCCCTATAACATTTTTCGATTTTACTAATACTTTTCGCGGTACAAGGCCGTAAAAAAATTGGGCAATTATTTCAAAACCATTTTTGGTCTATGTAAACAACAGAACTATTTCCAAAATGTATATAGATGTTCAGAACTATGTGGGGGGCAACTAGAACTCATGCCATTTTTTTAAAAACTTGTGTATATAAAAAAAGTTTTTCTCAATTTTCATCGAGTTTCCGGAAAATGTGTTTTTTTCTTAGATTTTTAGGTGTCCCTTAAAGAGTTCTACAAGTTTTTCCTATAACTTATTTCGATATAACTGATAAGAAAGACGCTAGGTTCAGATGAAAATAATTAGTTATTTTGGAAAAAAATAAATATTCAAAAATCGATTTTTTTGTTAGAGTTCCGTTGGCCCCCCAAAGAGTTCTACACATTATTTCTTTAACATTTTTCGATTTGACTAATACTTTTCGCGGTACAAGGCCGTAAAAAAATTGGGAAATTATTTCAAAACCATTTTTGGGCTAGGTAAACAACAGAACTATTTCCAAAATGTATATAGATGTTCAGAACTATGTGGGGGGCAACTAGAACTCATGCCATTTTTTTAAATACTTGTGTATAAAAAAAAAGTTTTTCTCAATTTTCTTCTAGTTTCCGGAAAATGAATTTTTTTCTTAGATTTCTAGGTGCCCCTCAAAGAGTTCTACAAGTTTTTCTTCTAACTTATTTCGATATAACAGATAAGAAAGACGCTAGGTTCAGATGAAAATAATTAGTTATTTTGGAAAAAAATAAAATATTCAAAAATCGATTTTTTTGTTAGAGTTCCGTTGGCCCCCCAAAGAGTTCTACACATTATCTCTATAACATTTTTCGATTTGACTAATACTTTTCGCGTTACAAGGCCGTAAAAAAATTGGGAAATTATTTCAAAACCATTTCTGGGCTATGTAAACAACAGAACTATTTCCAAAATGTCTATAGATGTTCAGAACTATGTGGGGGGCAACCAGAACTCATGCCATTTTTTTAAAAACTTGTGTATAAAAAAAAGTTTTTCTCAATTTTCATCGAGTTTCCGGAAAATGTGATTTTTTCTTAGATTTCTAGGTGCCCCTCAAAGAGTTCTACAAGTTTTTCCTATAACTTATTTCGATATAACCGATAAGAAAGACGCTAGGTTCAGATGAAAATAATTAGTTATTTTGGAAAAAAATAAATATTCAAAAATCGATTTTTTTGTTAGAGTTCCGTTGGCCCCCCAAAGAGTTCTACACATTATCCCTATAACATTTTTCGATTTTACTAATACTTTTCGCGGTACAAGGCCGTAAAAAAATTGGGCAATTATTTCAAAACCATTTTTGGTCTATGTAAACAACAGAACTATTTCCAAAATGTATATAGATGTTCAGAACTATGTGGGGGGCAACTAGAACTCATGCCATTTTTTTAAAAACTTGTGTATATAAAAAAAGTTTTTCTCAATTTTCATCGAGTTTCCGGAAAATGTGTTTTTTTCTTAGATTTTTAGGTGTCCCTTAAAGAGTTCTACAAGTTTTTCCTATAACTTATTTCGATATAACTGATAAGAAAGACGCTAGGTTCAGATGAAAATAATTAGTTATTTTGGAAAAAAATAAATATTCAAAAATCGATTTTTTTGTTAGAGTTCCGTTGGCCCCCCAAAGAGTTCTACACATTATTTCTTTAACATTTTTCGATTTGACTAATACTTTTCGCGGTACAAGGCCGTAAAAAAATTGGGAAATTATTTCAAAACCATTTTTGGGCTAGGTAAACAACAGAACTATTTCCAAAATGTATATAGATGTTCAGAACTATGTGGGGGGCAACTAGAACTCATGCCATTTTTTTAAATACTTGTGTATAAAAAAAAAGTTTTTCTCAATTTTCTTCTAGTTTCCGGAAAATGAATTTTTTTCTTAGATTTCTAGGTGCCCCTCAAA
The DNA here is from genome assembly GCA_907165275.2 of Zygaena filipendulae. NCBI lineage: Eukaryota > Metazoa > Arthropoda > Insecta > Lepidoptera > Zygaenidae > Zygaena > Zygaena filipendulae. The sequence goes on along the minus strand of OU015677.1, from coordinate 3,460,122 downwards.
GAGTTCTACAAGTTTTTCTTCTAACTTATTTCGATATAACAGATAAGAAAGACGCTAGGTTCAGATGAAAATAATTAGTTATTTTGGAAAAAAATAAAATATTCAAAAATCGATTTTTTTGTTAGAGTTCCGTTGGCCCCCCAAAGAGTTCTACACATTATCCCTATAACATTTTTCGATTTGACTAATACTTTTCGCGGTATAAGGCCGTAAAATATGAAAATCGGGAAATTATTTCAAAACCATTTTTGGATTATGTAAACAACAGAACTATTTCTAAAATGTATATAGATGTTCAGAACTATGTGGGGGGCAACTAGAACTCATGCTATTTTTTTAAAAACTTGTGTATAAAAAAAAAGTTTTTCTCAATTTTCATCTAGTTTCCGGAAAATGAATTTTTTTCTTAGATTTCTAGGTGCTCCTCAAAGAGTTCTATAAGTTTTTCCTATAATTTATTTCGATATAACCGATAGGAAAGACGCTAGGTTCAGATGAAAATAATTAATTATTTTGAAAAAAAATAAAATATTCAAAAATCAATTTTTTTGTAAGAGTTCCGTTGGCCCCCCAAAGAGTTCTACACATTATCTCTATAACATTTTTCGATTTGACTAATACTTTTCGCGGTATAAGGCCGTAAAATATGAAAATCGGGAAGTTGGCCCCCCATTATTTCAAAACCATTTTTGGTCTATGTAAACAACAGAACTATTTCCAAAAAGTATAAAGAACTCCGGAACTATGTGGGGGGCCACTAGAACTCACTTTATTTTATTTTTTTTTTGACATTGGGGGGCCAACTTCACACCGCCCTTCGTTCGCTGCTTGTCGAAAGCGGTCGCGTCACATTTACATATACATGTTTTGTATGTTAACTCCTTCACATTAAATTGTTTTTATTTTTTACTCCTCTTTTTTATCTCCTGAATAAAACCACATATTTCTGGCTAACGATGCCGTTTTGCCATTTCTGTAAAACGCATTCGGGTCGGCGACCTGTTAAAATAGCGAAGCATCGTGAGAAGCAGACATTTACGTACCAAATGAGATGATAGCTTAAGCTGTTCATTATTTTTGTGGTGTTTCTTTCCTTTTCCAGATTTATAGACATTAGTCTTCAATCTAATTTATCTGGACAATGTAGGTAGCCACTAGCTATAGGTAAAGCGAATTAAAATTTAGAGTAGGGGACTCGTGAGCGTGACGTCATTATTCGGTGCAAGTCCCGTACAAACTGCACCGCGTTGTGACGTCACGCGAAATTTTAACTCAATGTATCGGCGTTATTTTTTGATTACGTTTACGTAAAAGAAAAAATACGTGTCTAACATTTTTTATCTACACGATGGACTAAAAAAAAAAATTTTGTCAAGTAGGTACGTAGCCAATTCCATGGCGTCACTTCCGTTGCACTCAACATGCAAAAATAATTATTTAAAAATAAAATTATTATTAATAACTAACAAGTTTATCGTTTGGCATACCTACATAAAAAAACTGTTAAATTAGAAACGACTGCCGTTTTTGACGTCGGTTTAAAAATATTGTGATAGGTACCCAACATTACGCTAACACAACTATTTCACACTTACCTACATACAACATAATATATATAACTTTTTCCTTTCTTTCTTTCTTTCTTTAAACAAATATTCTTAGTGCAGTCGTGAGTAAAAAGAAACAAACATTATCACACATCGCCTCTTGATTCCAAACTAAGCTTTACATACATTATACGAGGTTGAAATTTCAGTGGAACGAACTTATCACTACTGTTAAAAAGATAGTGGTAGCCGTCTTTCTAATCACAACTCATCGTTTTTTACTTACGAACTAATAAATTTGTTTTTATACAAGGTGTAATTCAAACGTATCAGTATCACTTGATCATTTTGATATAAAAATCACAATTGTACAGTATATTTATACTATAATATGTTACTGCCTGTAATACTGATATTCCTAGGTGCCTTTATGAGGCCTAAATCGAATAAAGCAATTTGAAATTTTGAAAATTTTGAAATTTTGAAATTTCGAAAGAAAATCTTAAAAAACGTGGGTTTACACGTTAATAATATTTAAATTTAATTTCTCAGCGCGTCATAGTAATGCAAAAGAAAAAGGTATTATTATGATCCGTCACCATATTGAAAGTTTGCGCACTTTATTTTCGAAGATAATCTTTTACATTAAAAAATAATTTTATTATGTCTCAATTAGATATTTAAAACGAGTTTTATTTTGTATGAACCGGGGACGTATTGAAGATGGACCTTACACACTAGGTATATAAAAGGTAAGGAGTTCCCGAGGGAGTCTCGAAATCAGTCAGCAAAAAGTCTGGAAACAGCTATAAGTAGTACGGTATGAATATAATGTTTAATGCAAGGATCCTCCAGTACCATCTTCCTGGCGCTTGACAGCATGATTTAAGTCAGACAAGTTGCGAAGTTTCCCCCACGACTCGAAGAATGTATGAATAATTGATACGAATCCGCATTTACCACCGTGGCTAATGTATGTATATGCGTTTCGTACTCAACAAACATAACAGCGAAATTTATCTTGAAACTATATCTCTGTCATCCACAGACATTAGAAGGCAAGCACGAAAGTTTGTTTGGATGTCTTGACTTTATCAGAGCATGACCATAACACGCCCCGTTATGATAAGACGCCGCAAAAACTGTCTTTCCCTCGTAATCAGAGATGGTTTACTCCAAAAAAATACATTTACAACGTTTCTTAAGAAGAAGAAGAAGAAAATACATTTATTTCAGCACAACACACAAGAAAAAGAAACAAACATCCCAACAAAAACATTTTCATGTAAAATGTTGCCAAGACGAGACCATATACCAGCACTTTCAAAAAGTTATCAGATCTTATGTAGAGCCAAGCTTCTAACTCTACAAGGTCTAACTTCACAAACTCTACACCTTAGCCAAAATATGTGGCTTGGCCATTTCGCTATATTCACATGGGCCTAAGGTGAAAAATTGGTCCATTTTTTATTACTTTTCTGTTATATAATAATAGTTCTTTGTAGTAACGAAACGGCCAAGCCACATATTTTGGCTAAGGTGTAGAGTTTGTGAAGTTAGACCTTGTAGAGTTACAAGCTTGGCTCTACATAAGATCTGATAACTTTTTGAAAGTGCTGGTATATGGTCTCGTCTTGGCAACATTTTACATGAAAATGTTTTTGTTGGGATTTCATTTATTTTTGTAAGTCAAAATTTCAGAAGTCTCATACAAACTTCCATCCCCTAATTTAAGGGGTTGAGAGATAAAAGTTACAATTTTTATAATTTTTTTGTTGTTTGTTTACTAATACTAGCTTACATACCAAATTTCAGCTTTCTAGGACATAAGGAAGTACCCTAAGAATTTTGATGATCATCAGTGAGTCAGTGACGAAATCGGGGTTTTTTAGATATCAATAAAATCTAAAGGATGGGAGCTATGCAATTAAAACTTTATAAATTTAATAAGTCTGCTATTGACAACATATTCCGAAAATTTTGTTTATCTGGTATAATCCAGACCCAAGTTACAAGGGTTCAAAAAAACGACGAAGCGCTTCGAGAAAAGATAGGTAGTGCCCTTGCGCTTTGCTGGCTCGTCTTGGCGGGGGCACTACCGTGCCTCCAGATAAATAGTGCCTAATCTAAATTTGTACACATATATTTCTTCTGGCATAAAGAATAATAATTTTTAACATTTTGGCATTTAGAACGTTTGGAAATGCGTTTTCGGAACGCGCGTTGTGGGCAAGGAATGTTGTTGGTCATAGTGAATAAGGGCCCAGGATATATTTCATACTAGCTGTTCCCCGCGGTTTCACACGCGCTAATTTCGGAGTTCCCGCGGGAATTCCGCAATAAAAAGTACCTACCTGCCCTCTGTAGCCCTGAAAACGTATATGCAAAATTTTATGAGGATCGGTTGCTTCGGGTCTATTTTACATAGGTATCTAAATTCTCCTAAGGATTTCTTTTGAGAACAATAAATAAGTACAGGTACCTATGTATATTAGAGAAGAAATTATTATTTTGTTTTTTTTTTTTTTTGCGAAACCGCAGGGACCAGATTGTGTACTATTATATTACTCTGGTTTCTCGCGTAGTTTTTTTTACTACTCAGGTACCTAGTATACCTACCATCTACTGCGTTGTCTGATCGAAGCCAATATACTTCGATTACCTATATTAAAAGAAGTAAAAGGACATACCTACCTAGTAAGTAGATAATATTGAATGGTTTTCTTTTTATTTCTTTAATTTATATTATTAACTTCATTTGACTTTTTTTGGATAACTTATTAATTTCTTTGCAATAAATCAAACTTAATTCACATCTAATAAAACTTCCACAACGGACTCACTAATTACGTATTTAATTTATAACTAACTATTCATATTTTTAGGATTCCTTAAATGATTATTTTCTACATGCAAAACAGTTTTTATGACAGTAAGGAGTTTTTTTGGCGGGAATCAAATATGGCGGTTCTGTCATTTATTTTCATGTCGATAAAAAATGGTTAAAAATTGGACAATAATTTTCACAGTGACGGTTTTTTATTTCTTCGGTCTCAATCTCTTTTTATTTTTTGAAATTTTTTTTAGCACATACAATAGGGATGTGGACAACTTTTGAAAATCAAAATTCTAATTATTCCGTCAGTTATAAATTAAAAAAAACAATAGACACGTATTTTTTGCTTTTTCAAATAAATTAAAATATACAGAGAGAAAGCGCATTAAAGTTTAGGGTGAGGGGGTCGTGACGTCACTAACCGCTAAAACCGCCATACAAACTGTCAGAATAGTGACGTCACGCGGAATTTCAACTCAATATATCGCCGTTATTTTTTGATTACGTAGAATAAGAAAAAATACGTGTCCAATATTTTTTAATAATCTACAAGACGGACTAAAAAATAGAAATTAGTCCACATGCCCATTAGGTATACCGTATACCTTAAGTAAGTGTATGCAAAAAACCTAGAGAACCCGTCGTTTCCCTGTATCGATAATTTTTCACCGCAGGTATGTATGTTATTTTTTTTAACCAATCAATAAATATGAATGTTTAGATCGATGACATTAATTATGTATTTTGAAGTGGATATCCAATCAATTATCCGTTCACTATACCAGACGCCGATTAAAAATACTGTTTATTTACTCATCATTTCGAATTGATGAAAACAATAAAGTTTTAACAAAAAATTTTAATACGAATGGATGTTATTTATTTTGACAGAGATTATTATAATGTAAATTATTATTTTTATTTTATTTTTTTACCTAAACTGAACAACAAATATATTTATTACATTACATATATATGGGGACAATATGTTTATTAAAATATACTAAAACTAAACTTAACCTTACCTAAAATAAATCTAAAATATATTATTAAAAAAAGGAGTCCCTTTAGGCAAGGTTCCGAAGATACTGGCAGCGTTCCCCCTTTGAATAGCTAGGCTAATTCTTTGTCCGAGGTAGCTGCCAGCTCTTCGGTCTCCTGTGATGTCGACTAACCTTTTTGCTGTTTCCTTAAAAAGCCTTATAGCGCTAGGACCCCACGGACCAAGGGTCTCGACACCGAATGGCACATAAATATACACCACATAATTTTGAACAAAGGACATATTCACGCTCTGGAGTCTAGACAGTTCGCGCTTTCATTTAGTTATGCTGAGTTTCGTCACCGGACATCGCGCCAAAAATACCACGCATACCATCTTGATGTCTGGAAATCCACAACTGCGCGATTTCTCAAACACTTTCTGCCCCGCACAACCACTCTGTGGAATCAGCTTACGCCGGCAGTTTTTCCGAACGGATACGACCTGGGAACCTTCAAAAAACGAGCCTACTCCTTTCTTAAAGGCCGGCAACGCACCTGCATGCCTTCTGGTGTTGCAGATGTCTATGGGCGGCGGTAATCACTTATCATCAGGTGTGCCACCTGCCCGTTTGCCCCCTATTCCATAAAAAAAAAAAAAAAAACTAATCTTTACTATCTTTAGTATAAAATAAAGTCGCTTCTAAAACGTAGTGATTACCTTCTCTCTGGTCGCTTCCACTGTCTGTTCGCAATAAACTCAAAAACTACTGAACAGATTTTCCTGCGGTTTTCACAATAGATAGAGTGATTCACCCGTGACGCCGCACGTGGCACCAGCGGACGACCAGCGTTGGGTCCCTAACAGTTCCCGGCTTATGCTGAGCTGGTTGCCATTTTGTTGCAAAACGCCGTTGTGCTGCTTTTTGCTGTAGCATATTTTAATAGGTATTGTTCATTTTTTCGTAGCTACGTTGTCGTGTCGTAACAAATAAACTTAATTTCATTTATGAGGAAGGTTTATATTTTCAGTTTACCCTGGAATTCCCGCGGAAACTCCGCAATAACCGCAGGTGAAACCATGGGGGACAGCTAGTCATATCCCTACTAATATTATAAATGCGAAAGCAACTCTGTCTATCTCTCTGTTCCGCTTTCACGCCTTAACGGCTCTACAGATCATCATGAAATTTTGTACACACATTGTCAGAGGTACAGAGAAGGACATAGGGCACTTTGTATCACGGAATTCCTGCGAGATCCCCGAAATTTTCGCGAGTGACACCGCGGGAAACAGCTAGTATAAAGTAACATATGTATTATTCAACTCAAATTCAGCTTCTTTGTTATATATAGGTACCTAAGTCAAGCCTATCTATCTCTCTCTACCTACCCCACTAGACAACAGGGGAAAGATAACTTCAGAATAATATCTATGGCAGTAATATAGAGTAATATGGAAAGGTCGAGGTACCATCCAGGTTTTAATTATCAAAATATAATATCACAGACGTTAGGGTTGAGACAACACGTATTTTTAATAATGTTACCTATATCGAGGCTTTTATTTTCGTTCTGTTTTTAAATATCTATGGCTGAAACCCTTTGCTGACGATATTTTTTTGTGTCAATGGAAGTATAATTTACATTTCCAACAGCCAATTCCTTGTAGTTTCATAAGTACCTACTCCTGAAATTTAGTGATTCCTCGAATAATAGTTTTTTCGAGATGAAAATATTCTATTTCAAGACTCATTGTTTATTTTTAGTTTTTTTTTTTTTTTTTTTTCTATTAGTACCTAGTTTTATATTGCAATATGTAACACATTACGAGGCTGGCTTGGCGCATGAGCGTAAAAAGCCTCACTAAATAAATGATTTAAAAAAAAAAAGACTCATTGTACAGAAATAATAATATTATGTACAATAATAGTTAATTATAAGTAGATGCTACCGTGTATAATATGATGATGCTTTTTTGACCCACTGAGAAGACTTTAATAGAACTCTCTCCAGAGCTGTGATTGATTTTTTATCCGGCTTCACAAAAAGGAAGTTCTTCTTGGACATTTTTTTAAACAAAAGAATACAGTTACCTGACACCTTTGCTCTGAATATCTGAATACATGCAGAACTCAATTTGCGAGATATAATTAGGTGAATTTAGATGTACACATGTTTTATTTTTATTTCTTCACATTTTTAGTAATGTATCTATAAGAGTGTTCTTCAACTCGGGTGTAATTGTTATAAATTACCTAACTTAACTTGCCTCCTTGATTTGGTGACTGATATAGGAAAAAAATTAAAAATATAACTAATCCAATTTAAAATTTCAAACATTATTTTTTTAATATATCATGACGATATTTGTGGAGCGCAGCACTATGTCCCGGATCGATAGTCGAACCCGGACCGTCTGTTACTACGGCTACCGGCAGACGCGCCCGTCTCTTTGTGCAAATGCATGTCGCACACTGGGAGCAAAAAAAAAAACTATATGTAAAATACAAGCAGTTCTGCTTTGCCCGGTTAAATTATTTTTTAAATAACATATAAAATATATCAATAAACGCTGTAATAGTTTGCGGGCCTTGGATGACGTCACATACCTAATCACACTCAGTGTTTGTTTGTTCAGTACGAATATCGAAGTCGATAAATCAGAGACCGGCTGTTGACGTCACGTTTTGCTTCGACCAATGCGATGCGGCTCGAAAATTGCTATTATGTATATTTTATTTATTGCACATTTTAATTTATACTTTTCGCGGTTATGCTGAATAATAAAATAATTGTTTGAATATTATTTTTTTTGTTTGTTCACGCGTCAAATACACAATAGATTATCATGAAAGTTCGCATACACGTCTTCAGAAGGACATATTACATACATACAAAATTCGCGGGAACTCCAAATATACTATTTCAAACCCAAATTCTTAGTTTGCCCATGCATTATTACTATCACATTTTTTTTACAATAGCCACGTTCAGTCCTGTAATGTAGGGAATCCCGCAATCCGCATTGGTGAAACAGAGAGCTGAGTCCCGCGGTTTTACCCGCGTGGAAAGCTTTTCAATAACAACTTTTTTCTCGACATCAGATGTAAAATAAAACAAAGCCTACCTACATATATGTTTCTCCAAACTAAGCTTACTACTGTGAAAAACACATGAAAATCCGTTCAGTAGTTCCGGAGATTAGCATGAACAGACACGCGGATTTTACAATTTTATTACAGTAATAGAATAGATGATTTGATAACAAAGATTCAAGGGAATAAATATATCAAGTGAATTTAAATGACACTATGCATATTCCTGACAAAAGTCCCGACGCGCTCAGTGTGTTGCCAGCGCGACTTTCGATGCAGGACATGGCCGAGTCGGAATTATTTTAGAGTTTCCCGCTATCAGCAGTTTTAAAACTCACACGGTAGATACTCCTAGCATCCGCTATCAAGGCCTAGATTCTAGACTAGATAGTTGATACAGGTCTTCGCTTCAGTTTAGTCTCTGCACTTATATATTATGTAAGTGCAGAGACTAAGCTGAATATTATCGTGATATTTTTTCCATAAATTCTATTTATTTTATCTACGACTAGCTGTCCCGCGTGGTTTCACCCGTTATAATTTCGGAGTTCCCGCGGGAATTCCGGATTACAATATAGCCTATGTTACACAGGGATAATGTAGCTTTTTAATGGTGAAAGAATTTTTGAAATCGATCCAGCAGTTTTTGAGTTAAATCGTAACAAACAAACAAATAAACAAACAAACAAAAAATCAAATCCTTCCTCTTTATAATATATAAATACTATACTATGGACCAATTTAATGTCCATGGTTATACTATGAAAAATAATTAAAGAATAACATAATAAATTAATCGATAGGTACTTATAATAAAATTGTAGAGAGGTCAATTCTGTACGTTGAACATATATTCAAACTAATATTGGAGGATGAATGGTGATCGATAATAAGTAATGCCAAAAATGCAATCAGTAAATTTTTTGTCTGTCTGTCTGTCTGTCTGTATGTGCACGCATGGGTCAAAAACTACTGAAGAGATTTTAACCAAAGTGTCAGGGGTAAAGAGGACATAGGGTACTTTTTATCCCGGAACTCCCGCGGGAACTCCGAAATTATCGCGGGTGAAACCGAGGGGCACAGCTATTGAATAATAAAAAAATAAATTTTATCATTACAAAAATTAAAAGTTGCTGGAGAGCGATTTAAAAATTAACTTTTCATTTTCAATTCAAATTTTAGGTAAACTAATTAGGTATAAAATACCTATTACTATTTCGTTTAAAGACTATTGTAAGTAGGTACCAATATTTTACCAGAAGTATACGGAGCCCAGTAAAATAAAAAAAAAAGAAATCGTTACTATAGTTTCCGGAAATAAAATACGCACACAGAAATCCCTAGCAAGCCTACTAAACCTACTAGAAAAACAAAGGAATAAGCTTTTTCGAAATAATTATGTTATAATAAAAATAAGTGACCCTAAAAAGTAATATTACTGAGCCATTAATAAATAAGTAGTGGTATTTATAATGGAAATCCATTTATTAATTCAACGACGCGCCAGACGTACGTATGTATATATATAGGTGTGAAAGCCAGACTGATTTACTATTCCGTGATAAGTCTGCTCATTCTGCCCTTAAGCAACGAAGACGGTTTAATTCACTAATGGATATGCTATTTTTAAACCCAGCTAGTTTTGTCGCGCTTCCTTAGAGTGGTTTTTAATTGGATATGGAAGTCATGAAAACGAATATGGCCGACTGACACTGACACCGGACTGTTAAGAAGAAACGCGGGCTAGAAGACGTTGGAAAAATAAGTTTATAACAGATCTATTGCTCTCGCCCTTCCTCTAACCTCCTCGAATAAAGGGCAAAAGGGACAACCTAAACTTATACTTACCTTTATAAAAAAAGAGACAAATCATTCACCAAAAATAATTATCACTACATTGTATAAAACAAAGTCGCTTTCTCTGTCCCTATATCCCTATGTATGCTTAAATCTTTAAAACTACGCAACGGATTTTGATGCGGTTTTCACCAATAGATAGAGTGATTCATGAGGAAAGTTTATAATTATATTTTATCCTGGAATTCCCGCGGGAACTCCGAAATTGCCGCGGGGGACATCTAGTCAATAATAATTTACTGTGAAAGATTGCCGAGGCTTGTGAGTTTTTCTATTGTTTTAAAATATTCTTCTAACTTGTTTCCTAAGCGTCTGATAACAGCGCAGCGGTGTAACTGGATAAAGTTTTACAAATTTTATAAAGTTTCTAAGTGATTCTTATTTTGATTAAATGCAAAAAACAAAACAGGAAAATATGGTGTATATGTGGTGGTAGATATTTTACCTAGGGAGAGTGAATTCAAAGAACTGTAGTATACTACCTCTATGTCCATAATACATTTAGTTTTTTTGTAAAAAAGAAGTGATTGACAAAAAAAGATTTTGATGATGTTTCTTCTTGTTAAAAAAATAAAAGATTTTGATGATGTTTCTTCTTGTTAAAAAAATAATGAAAAAGATTTTTATTTAAAAATAATATGATACATTAGTTAAGCGTATAAAATATATATTTCAAAGAGTCTAAGTGGTATAATAATTGTGGTCTATTAGTAGCCACAGAACAAGAAGAAAACATAAAAATGAGTTTGTGCTATTTCGGTGTAATCAACTGCACCCACGTTTCCTCTCAAGCGATGTGAACTTAATCCTCGCTTTGATTGCCAAGTGAAATGAGAGATCACTGATTTTTTATAATCCCTGCTTCAGTGGATTTTGATTATGTCATCAGACAAAGATTTCTGGATTTAGATAACAACTGGTTGTCATATTCTATGTCATTTTTTGTGCCCCTGACAACGTGTTTGCCAAATTTCATGATGATCTGTTAAGCCGTTAAGTCGTGAAAGTGTAACAAACAAACAAATGAACTCACAAAATGCGCCTGAACGTTATATAGATAGGTAAGATTAAAGAAATATAAAAGAAACGTATGCAGATTCTTCATATCACAAGTAGAATAAAAAAACGATATCAAAATTTCTGTAGGTACGTCTGCCTTCTACCTCTATGTTTGCTAAATACCGTATCCATTCTCATAAACAAATTTAAATAATTTGTTCACTACCTTTTGCTATGAGCATTTGATATGAGTTACCTAAGTATTACAAATTCAAAACACTACTGAGCACATTAAATAGGTACTTACCTAAATGTGTTTTCCACTTGATTTCTACCTACAACTATGTTGTAATATATTTTTAAATGAATTTTCCAACATCTCTGATTGTCTAATCTCATCTCTATAACCGATTTTAATTACCTAAAGAGCTTGAGTAATTAATTTTGTATAGAGACAGCTTGCGGTTAATGCTGGCTTAGTTTAAGCAATTAAGCTCTGAAAACATTTATCATTCCCCAATTTATATAATGTCTATACATAATTATTATTACATATTTTTATGGTATAGTTTAAAAAACAGATTTAAAAAAATCTTGCGCTGTTAGAAATTTCCTTAAGTGAAATGGGATAGTTTTTAATCGCGACACAAAAGGATTCCGGGGTAATATCGAAATTCAGGCAGTTGATATATTTAAAATCGAAATGCTGCGTGACGTCACGCCTTGGTACGAATTTATATTTACGTGGTTATGACGTAGCCCTACTTACTCCTAAACTTTAATGCGCTCTACAATTAATTCGGAAAACCAAAAAAAAAGTGTCTATTACTTTATTATTATCTAATCGACGCACTAAATAGAATTTCGATTTTCATGCCCCGCCAACATGGCTATTCGTAATTACGCACTAATTTATCTAGTGGAACATTTCGATCTGTCAACAGCACTGAGCGGTTCCAGATACTTAACTATGTATGTAGTAGATATCTGAGGGAATCGCGGGTGATTACAAGCGATTCTTTTGTTGGCTCGCCTTGACCAAGCGATGGGGAGAGATCACGAGATTGACTTGACGAGATATATAGACGCTAGATATGTTAAATTCCTATCTGCCAGTGAAAGTCCCGTTAAAATCGGTCCAGCCGTTTCAGAGATGACCCGGAACCTACAGACAGACAGACAGAGAAAAAAATAAAAAATTGATTCCTAGATGTTAGTATCGTATGTACCTACTTTCGTAGGTACGCAAAGAACCACTCACTATACCATCTTGTTTTTGCTTCCCCCTTAGCCAAGTTGACAATCTGTAATAGTTAATGCATAGAAAACTAAAAAGCTTCGTAAGCTCGTAGGTGGTCGTGCAAAACTGAAGTTTTGATAGGACTATTTAACATGACGATGACATGATGATTCGTTTCTTAGTTTTCTATGTATACAGTATGTATGTATACAGTGCGTTCGGATTAAACGCCGCAAGGTGTAGGTTCAAATCCTAACAATGAGCTTGAGCTGTCGGTGAAGGAAAACATCGTGAGGAAACCATAGCATGGTGGTAGGGCGCTCCCTAGTGCCCGGCTGGCTGGCTACCACCTTCAAGTTGCAAATCTGTCGCCAAGCACCTAACGGTGTGTTCCGGCAGCCCCACTTGAAAGCCAGTTCCCATACCCATTCCAGGTCGGCAACGCACCTGCATGCCTTCTGGTATTGCAGATGTCTATGGGCGGCGGTAATCACTTACCATCAGGTGTACCACTTGCCCGTTTACCCCCTATGACATAAAAAAAAAAATACAGAACAATAATTTCATGATAAAATTGCATCATAACAACAATTTGTAATTTACTATTTTGGATACCTACTGTTCATATGGGAAAGTGTTTTGTTATCCATGAGTTGGTAAATAATAACCGTTCACAATAAAGGTATATTAAATAGCTTGTCGCATCTAGTCGCTTCGATTGGCTCTACATCTACAGACGGACAAACCGACCGACCGATCGCGGGTGCCCTCTGCGTAGACGCCGCGTCATTCGGACTGAACTCATATCAACACCTCGCCTTAAACATCGCGTAGACATGACAGTAACCCTCACTATTATAAATGACAATGTGAGTTTATATATTTGTTTGTTGCACTTTCACGTCTCAACTACTCAACCGATCATTATGAACTGGAATACAGGAAAAGACATAGGGTACTTGTTATCTTTGAAATAACGCGGGTGAAACTACGTAGAACTGTTAGTCAATAAAAATGTCTTAATTGTTGAAAAAATTATTTGATTGATGTGATTCTATATAATTTTTGAGTTTGAGTACATACTTTACAAACAAACAAACATATAAAAAATCAAATCTTTTCTTTTTATAATAGGAGATTATAGCTGACGGGCTTGACGATGAAAATGAGGGCCACAAAATGAAAAAAATTGTTAATATAAAGGGAATACATCAATTCTAGTAGATTAATAACACTGCACCCTGACAATCGCCCGTTGAGAGTCGATCAGTGAAGTACAATAGCAATTATTGTAGTCGATACGCTCGGCCAGTCGATAGCGGCTCGATACAGATCGAGTCATCGATATCGATGCCCGAGTGACAGCTACAGACTGCACTGTTGTCAATGTCTAAGCGAAAATAGTTGCGTCTCATAATGGAACTATTATTATTTTTAGATTAGTATTAAACGTTATGTTATCGCTTAGTTTTGATCTAGCCGTGATTAAACAATGCTGTAAATTATATTTATAGAAAAACTAGCTATATGCCCCGCTGTTTCACCCGCGGTAATTTCGGAGTTCTCGCGGGAATTCTGGGATAAAAAGTGCCCTATATCCTTCTCTGTACCTCTGACAACGTGCATGCCACATTTCATCTAAATCCATTCAACGGTTTTTGCGTGATTGAGTAACAAACATCTTAACATCCACACTTTCACATTTATTTATTTTATTTATTTATTTAACAAAATTCCACAGCACACGACAGTAATTACAAACAAATTATAACATTATTTTATTATGCTATTATTTATAATATAAGTAGGATATTATCTACTGTTAAAGTAATAATAACTTATATTATGCGGCAATGGTTTTGAGGTGTGAAAATATAAATTTGTCGGCGAGAGGGTAGTTTCGTTATCAATAACGTTTCCCGCCGACGTATAATAGTCGTCCGTTCCCCCGCTCTACTCCATTGCCCGACTCGTCTTTGTTAGAACTTGATATAAAACGCGGCTATGCGTAAGCCACGGTTCATTGTTACTTTGTGTTCGGTTCAGTGCAGTTATAATGTCGTATCAATCTAATAGTGATTACGTGTGCTGTGTCATCTAGTTGTTTCCAGAGGTTTGCTTAAGTCGGGAGCACGGGCAGTGGAGGTGAGCGTTCATGCATTGTAAAGGGGCCCCATTAAACCTACACCTGGGTCGCAAGTCCCAGGCACTGCTCCGTGTTCCCTACTGATATCTGGTATGCTGTATTATCTATAACTATGTTGGTGCAATTGCCTATTATAGTTTCATGTTCCTATCTATCTTTATTTCCTACATCAGAAGTGGGATATTACTTGCGTCCACATTTCTGCCAATAAGTTTCCTACGTTCGGTTTCTCTCGGTCAAGTATTATGTTTTACATAAATCCTGACAACGTTGCGATTGAATTAGTTAATGGACTCCTAGGAGCAATTAATTATTAGTCTTCGAACTCATAGAAGTAATATCATCGCCTAGACCTACGGGTGTGTAGCTAACGTCATTTTGTGATTTCATTTCAAAGTTATCGATACCTTTGTCCATTAAGTTTTGTGATATAATCATATCTACCTAGTTGTTTAGAATTTTGTAGCGTACTGCAAAATTTTAACTGTTGTTTCTCATCTACCCGACAATTCTGCGATCATGACTGACTTCTAGTTTTGCAACCACGGGGTTGAAATCTTGTGAGTTTGAACTTTTGTCTATTGTAAGAGAGATAATTTGTAATCTACCCACAGTAGCTCATTATCGACATTAGAATTTCGATGCGTTTGAAATCTGGATGATTTTAAGTTTTTCTACTAATTATGTTATCTACCCACGTACCTAGCCGTCGGTCGTTATTTAGTATTAATTTTATGAGCGTGAATAGGATCTAGAATTGATCAGTTTTTCTAATCGTAGGGTAGGTAGATCATAATCGTCATTGAGTAGATTTGCGGTATTCTGACTAGTTAATTTAGGAATTCAGTAAGTAACGATTTTTATTTGGTTGTGAGTGTGACTATTCGAAACGTCAACGGTGTTCGCGCGGTCTTACAATCGGTGAGATAGTTATTGTATTGGTGGCATTCTCAGGAGTAGTTTGTCAGCGAGGATGGCGTGTCGGCGAAAGATTGAAAGTGTTATTCAGTAGTTGAGAACTCGGTGTTATTCAGTAGTTGGAGAACTCGATGTTATTCAGTAGTTAGAGAACTCGAGAAGAAAGACAAACAAAAAAAGAAAGAAAAAAAAAAATTGGTGATTGAATTTTGTGCTGAAAAAATGTGTGGTGGCTACAGGGACAGAAAAAAAATGCGTCCGGTCTAGCATAACCCGGAAAAAAGAATGTGTCTGCAGCTACTACTTCAGAATAGCACGATTCAACCATTTTTACTTAAATATCATTTTCGAGTAGTTAAATTGAACCAGTGTTTTTGAGTGTTTCGAATAACTAAATTTTGTTAGTTTTTGAGTTTTTCGAAAGATAGATTTTACGAGTTGAGTGATGTTGAGAGTGAGAGATATTATGTCAGGATGAACGAGCGGTCGTTTTAGTTTCTTTCTCGGATTCCTTCCTGTGATTTCAGCGCCCGAGGACGTGCGCATGTCAGTATGGCCGTGTCGGCGAGAGGGTAGTTTCGTTATCAATAACGTTTCCCGCCGACGTATAATAGTCGTCCGTTCCCCCGCTCCACTCCATTGCCCGACTCGTCTTTGTTAGAACTTGATATAAAACGCGGCTATGCGTAAGCCACGGTTCATTGTTACTTTGTGTTCGGTTCAGTGCAGTTATAATGTCGTATCAATCTAATAGTGATTACGTGTGCTGTGTCATCTAGTTGTTTCCAGAGGTTTGCTTAAGTCGGGAGCACGGGCAGTGGAGGTGAGCGTTCATGCATTGTAAAGGGGCCCCATTAAACCTACACCTGGGTCGCAAGTCCCAGGCACTGCTCCGTGTTCCCTACGGATATCTGGTATGCTGTATTATCTATAACTATGTTGGTGCAATTGCCTATTATAGTTTCATGTTCCTATCTATCTTTATTTCCTACAAATTCTTTTTAGTCCGTCAGATAATAAAAAAAACAATAGAATAGTTAAGTATGTTTTGCTTTTCAAATTAATGGAAATTTACTTAGAGTACATTAAAGTTTAAGGGTGGGGGCTCATAATTAAGCATAATTATGACTTATAAGCATAAGTCATAATTATGACTTATAAGCATACGTCATAATTATGACTTATAAGCATAAGTCATAATTATGCTTATAATTATGCTTACCTATGCTAGTATAGTATTATATTATCTGTGCCTGTATAGTGTAAGGCATTATCTGGGCCTATGCTATAAACTGTACCGGATAGTGACATCACGTAACATTTCGGATCAGTGTAATGTATCGCCGTTATTATATTATTATTGAAAAAAAAAGAAAAAATAAGGCACCTACCACAAGGCACAAATTAAAGAATTTTTTTTTATGTCATAGGGGGCAAACGGGCAAGTGGTACACCTGATAGTAAGTGATTACCGCCGCCCATGGACATCTGCAACACCAGAAGGCAGTGCGTTGCCGACCTGGAATGGGGATGGGAACTGGCTTTCAATTGGGGCTGCAGGAACACACCGTTAGGTGCTCGGCGACAGATTTGCAACTTGAAGGTGGTAGCTAGCCAGCCGGGCACTAGAGAGTGCCCTACCACCATGCTATGGTATCCTCACGATGTTTTCCTTCACCGACAGCTCAAGCTCATTGTTAGGGTTGGAACCTACACCTCGTGGCGTTTGATCCGAACGCACCAACCACTGAGCTATCATGGCTGCAAAATTATATAAAATTATAATTACTTATTATATAAACAAAAAATACGTGGATAAATTTCCTATGTGCGGAAACTTTAAGGTGTACGAAACTTTTTATATCATGTTATACTTTTAATAAACTTATTTTGTACCGTTTGTTTCCCAAAAAAATTATAAATAAAAATATACAGGTAACTAAATGGCGGCCTTATCGTTATGAAACCATCCATTCCAGGCTGCCATTAATATTTTACTAACATCGAGCTAAGGATCATCTGTCACAATTTGTCAGCGATGGAAAAGAGAGTAGGTATAAGTACTTATCGATATTCGATACGAACCACGGAGTCAACACTGCACATCCCCACGGTCATATTTTGATATATATCTAATTACTCTCTCATTGTCGGGCTTTTTTATATCTATATCTATGACTGTATGTGTGTTGTTTCATTTTAGACCGCTATTGTTGCGCGCACCCTTTTGTGGCGAGGCGCGGTGATTGTTTTCTTAGGCCGTGGGACTGACCCATAGCGGTGAGAAGTCGAAAATAATTTAATAGTGTTACAGAATCGCTCAATGTTTCGGTATACCTACCTACCAAATTATTATATCCATAATATGTTGTAAAAGCGGCTACACACGGCCCTAAAATCAGAGGCAATATCGGGAGCAGGGTTGCTAGGTCGCAAAACCCAGTAGCCGGGCAGACCAGCCAGTAAAAAGGCCGGATAATATGGGTCCCATTACTCCCGATATTGCTTCTGATTTTAGGGCCGTGTGTAGCCGCTTTTAGAAATGCGAATGTGAAATTGCCTGCGTTTTCACTATAGTGACGTCATAACCCCGTTTTAACTGTTTCGACTGATTTTTTTTTTTATTTTTTTTTATTTATTAAAACCAATATAATAATACAAATACAAATTTCACTTATTTTTAGTGCAGCAAAAACCACATTTGGTTTGTCTGTGCACTGCGACGGATTACGACACGACATTATTCTAAGTGCGTGCCTATATACCTATACCTAATTATATACATATACTAGCTGTCCCCCGCGATTTCATTCGCGGTAATTTCGGAGTTCCCGCGGAGTTTGCGGGAAAAAAGTACTCTATGTCCTTCTGTTCCCGAGGGAATTCCGGGGTAATAACTATTCTATCTTTTAAGTTGGACCATATTATAAATGGTTGCAAAATTTTATCAAAATCCGTTCAGTAGTTTCGGAGTCCATCGCGGACAAACAACGTGACACGTGATTTATATATATTAGGTCCCCCGCGATTTCATCCGCGGTAATTTCGGAGTTCGCGCGGGAATTGCGGGGAAAAAGTGCTTTAGTTTACGGTGATAAGCAGTTCTCCGTATTAATTCCGGAGTTCCCGCGGGAATTCCGGGATAAATCTATCCTATCTTTTAAGTTGGACCATATTATAAATGGTTACAAAATTTTATCAAAATCCGTTCAGTAGTTTCGGAGTCCATCGCGGACAAACAACGTGACACAATACACACAATACATACACAAACGTGATATAATTGGGACTCGGTTCGCGAGTGTTAACCAGTTATCGTTGTTAACGTTGATTACCTACGTAAAAAAAGGAAAAATACGTGTCCAATTCTTTTTTATTAATCTACACGACGTACTAAAAACTCTAATTCAGTCACCTAGCCTACTGATTCTCAGACCGTCGCGTCAGCATAAAAACACTGTAGGCGAACGGTGACGCGGGCGGTGTCACGAGATAGTTGTAACTACATAATGAGGTATGTTCCATTACAGTTGGGATACAAGTGTTTCATTTAGATTCTGTTGTCTCACTATTAATATGGGCTATCTACGATCGGACAGACGGACATGCCGGCAGAGGTATTCGGGCGCGAGTGGGGTCGTTCGGAATGTTTTCTATTATGCCATAGAGCCTGCGACCCGCGTGGTGACAGCCGGAGAAATGACGCAGTCGACGCGACCTCGCGTATAAATGTATCCATTGCACTAATTTCTACGAACTCCGGCTATCGCGTTATTAAATAAAATGTTATAATAAAAATACATGATTTATATTAAGTTCACAATGAAAAATATTATTAAAAAATAGTAAAAATAACGGGTTGAAAAATAGAAGTACAAGCTCAAAACTGGAAATTGATGATTGATGATTTGCTTTTTTCATTTATTTAGTGAAAAAATAAATATTGTGTAACAATTTTGTACTCAATACTTTTGTATTCGAGGCATTTTGATACCCAGGTACATGAAGTGTTTTATTATCACTTTAACATCAAAGCCTCCAGAATCATTTACAAATGAAATGAAAAACACTATAATGAACACCACATTAACAGTACTATAACAAAAAAAACAATTCAAAACAAGTATTAAGTGACTCCAATGGGCGGCCTTATCACTATAAAGTGATCTCTTCCAAGCTACCAGGCGGAGTATGGTTTTCAACCCGTCAAATTAATAATTTATCTAGATTTAGGTCTGTTTCGTCTGAAGTCAATAATAATGGTATGATTCATAAACAAAATATTAGAAAGTAGAAAATATTGTGTACCTACTTACATGATTTGAATTTGAAAATTAAGGATGCCAAAATGGAGAAAAACACAGCAAGTTTTAAAATTGAAAAAAGAAGGCAGGAAATCACAACGAAGTGGCATACAAGTTCCTCGTTGCAATGTAATATCGAATCGCCCAATGGAAACGCGCTCGATCCGGTCGGTTGGAGCTAATCGGCCGTGGGTTCTATTAGTGTAAAATATCGTCAGTATTAACATAAATAATGCCAGCTATCCTACGCGGAGACTACGTCTCAATCTATGCATTTTCCGTGATGAAGTAATTATAATTTTTCATATGACATTTCTCTATTTCGCCATTAATAATTATTTAAACGGACCTACTTAACATAACATAACATCTTTATTCGTAAAAAATAATTTACATGTCACGTTTTTACTCAAATAAATACTCCAAAATATATTGTAGTTAACTAAATAGTACACCATAAAAATGTATGAATAAATACAACTTAGCTAATTTAACCGCATAAATTAAATTACATCATTGTATTAGGTAAATCAGTAAAATAAAAATTGAATTAAAGAATAAATAAAAGATAAATAAATAACAAATTGATCATTATGTCAAGCGTGATAGCTGGTAAGTCAAATAGAATAAATACTCGTACTATTGCGATAATAGTTCGTCTACAGAATAGAAAGTCTGCTCGATCAACCACCGCTTTAGGCGACTTTTAAAGATTCTTAAACCACCATCAGATGTGACGGAGTCAGGCAGTCTGTTATATACGGCTGGGCCCATGACGTGAGTTAACTTGAAGGACTTGGTAAGGAAGTGAGAGACGGGTGCGAGCTTCCCCGCGAACTTATATTCAGAAAGTTATTTACACCAGTGTCGCCGGCTGATTTTCACAAAACTATTTACCACGCACATAAAAATTCATTGTGACGAAATGTATTAAACGCCATCTTTTTTTTTTTTTAGTAACTGTTTTCAGAATTCCTAGTTTTGGGAATATTGTAGAAAATTTTTATCCCAGAATTCCCGCGATAACTCCGGTGATTATGAGTTTGTGAGGTTTTAGGGGCTAATCTCTGGATTTACTGAACCGATTTTGAACATTATTTCACTTATAGGACTTGTTACGTTTTATAGGGGTTAATCTCTGGACCTGAACGGTTTTTGGAAATTCTTTCACTTTAAGCAGCTACGGTAGGTAGTCCTGAGTGACATCGGGTACTTTTTACCTCGAAATTCCCACGGGAACTCCAAAATTACCCCGGGTGAAACTGTGGGGGACAGCTAGTCAAAGATAAAGTTCTATAAGCCGTATAGTTTCCGAAAGCATGAAATTTTACGCAATCCAAGAGGTAGTGAAGTTTAAAAGTGGGTACATTCACAGTACAAAATAGTGCCTACTTCGTTAGGTACCTACAGTAGAATCGCCAGCAACTAGGTGCCAATTTTGTAATAGCCGACCACGCCTCTATCTGATGGACACATCCAGGCAGAGCTCTATGTAGGGTTATTAAAGTTATAGAGGCGGCAAAATATACAATCACAAGTTCTAATAAGCTTAGGTTATCAGATTTTAAAGCATATACTAGGTACTTAGCATATACTTAGACTGACCTTTTTAGACACTTAGACAATCTGCAGGTCAGGAATTTGGTTATAAGACACTTAAGATACACATGAATTTTCGCGGCTGAGACCGCGGGGAACAGCTAGTCTTCTAATATTTAAAAAATCTGCTAGTATTAAAAAAATACCTATAATGTTCTCGTTAAAAAATGTAGATATTCAATAAACAAATTTTTAACAAAAAAATTAAAACCGATTTCCAAAAAACACAAAACTAAAAAGCTAAAAATATCAACATACCGATTTAATCCAACAGACAAAAATACACGTAATACTATTATTGGTTTGTACTCCCACTTTTCAATTTGAATTCGGTGCCAAGCCCGCTTACGTCTGCCCTCTTGGGTTGTTCAGCTCACGACGAGCTCGTGGCTGGAGTGGACTTAGCCAATCTAACCTACTCCAAATTTGGCTTGTCACCGACTGCATATGGGCAAAGATCAGAAACGAATTCCAATAAAAAACGTATATCACGTTATTTGAGCTCCAAAAGTAAGAATTATATTTGTATTATTTAAAAAAAAAAAAAAAATATTATGTAGAAAAATGTACCTAAAACCGCAAGGAAATTATGTAACTTCTGTTACTATCATATTTCAGTTTCAATCAGAAAAATAGCGATTTTGTGATTAATCAACCATGTTCAGACAGCTTTATCTGAAGTGTATTTTGGTTCATTGCTAGATAGATATTGGAGGTATCAAAACGTACATATTGTAATTGCAACACCGCCATATTTTTAATTGCAACCGAAAAATAATAGAAACATAAGTTACATAATAGCCCCTCAGAGGTTGTGTTAGAAATCTGCAACACGAAGAACATTATAATAGTTCCTGTCTCAACGTTCCTAATGTAAAAATCAATCGCTGACGCCTCAAAATGGCAACTTCCGGTCGCATAGCGCAAGATGGCGGCGCGCTGTTTCCGGCAAACGTCAAACTTCGGGGAAAAACCGCGTTTGATGTGACTACGATCGTTCTACAGCGGAAAAACATTTAGCCGATTGTATTTGTTTTTTTTTCTTTTCCTGTATCAACCTAGCCACTTATTTTGTGAAAATCATTGTTTTTTTCCTTTCGACGTCACTCTTCGTTACTAATAATGCTTACGAACGACTTTCGAAAGTAATTTCAGCCTTGTTAAAAAATAGAATAGAATATTTTAATTGCACATCAAAGGTTCACAGAAAGTTGACAAGAATAATTTACAATATTTTTTTTTAGACCTAAATATAACTTTGTATTGACCGCGGTGTGTCTGCTGCTGCAAATGGCAAATTGAGGATTCCTTTTTTGCGTTAATAAAACCTTATGGTTGGAATAAGGTACTTGCATGAAATTTAATATAATAAATTGTGTCAATATTTCAAAAATAGAGCCTTAGAAAAGCGTTATCGTGAAAGATTTACTAAAAAATTTTCAATAGTTTCCAAAATATTCAACTTTTAATTTTGTGAAACGGAACCTTGCAACGAAACACCAATTACAGCCAAGCTTGACACATGACGTCACTTTTATTTTTTTAGGAAACATTTACCTCTTTCAGAGAAGGCAAAAGAAACTAAGTGCATACAGTCAACGCATACTTTCCATTTTCTAAAGTTTTTTACTTTAAAATGCATCGGTAAGATGCCTTTCGATTCTTTACTGGAACTTTTGGAAGTAACTCGACACAGTTCAACCTTAATTTCGCTTTTGGATATTGAAGTGTTACATGAACCTGTCAATACGACAGTGACATTTCTATCACAGATTAATAAGGCGTAACTTTGAACTAGTGACGTCATTCGGCGTTTCGGCTGTAAGGTCTAAAGTAGGAACTTTGAAACGCTCTATTTAATTAATTTATGCATATATTTTTTTCTTTTTCTTGCTTTGTTTAAGTAGGCCATATATCTTTAAAATAGACTGAAAAAAAAATAATGCAAGTACCCTATTGGAAGCCCAGAGAAAATACATCTTACTAGAGAGGCCATTGTAGGCGGGGCAGGCGCGCCACGGTTGCAATGGAATGGTGCTGCTCGATGCTGACGAAGCATTATTATTTACTAACTGTTCCCCATGGTTTCACCCGCAGAAATTTCGGAGATCCCGCGGGAATTCCAGGCTACAAAGTACTATAATATGTCCTTTTCTGTATACCCCTGACTTGTTTCCAAAATTTCATGAGATTTCATCGGCGTTATATTGCGGAGTTCTCGCTGTAATTTCGGGATAAAAAGCACCCTATGTGCTTCTTTGTACCTTTGTAACGTGTGTACAAAATTTCATGATGATCGGTTGAGCCGTTACCGCGTGAAAGCGTAACAGACAGACAGATAGAGTTACTTTCGCATTTATAATATTACTCGTAGTAGGGATTGACTTTTGCTTTGTGTTATTAGATAAAGTAGATAATCCTTACTAATATTATAAATGCGAAAGTAACTCTGTCTGTCTTTCTGTCTGTCTGTCTGTTACGCTTTTTCGCCTTAACGGCTCAACCAATCACCATGAAATTTCGCATAGACGTTGTCAGGGGTACAGAAAAGGATATAGGATACTTTTTATCCCGGAACTCTCGCGGGATCTCTGAAATTAATGCGCGTGAAACCGCGG
The DNA here is from genome assembly GCA_907165275.2 of Zygaena filipendulae. NCBI lineage: Eukaryota > Metazoa > Arthropoda > Insecta > Lepidoptera > Zygaenidae > Zygaena > Zygaena filipendulae. Next base: position 3,435,979 of record OU015677.1, on the reverse strand, counting down.
GGAACAGCTAGTCCACAATATAAAGCAAAAAGGTCATGAGCTTTTAATATAGACAACAAAACACGGGCGGCTCCAAATTGAAGCTGACGAACGAACAAAAGACTAGGAATTATTATAAATATTATACACAATGCCATCAAAGAAGTATTTTTTGAACAATAAAGCTGTTAGGCGTGGAAGACGATGGCGAGGAAATTATATCACACGAGGGTTGAGGCCCTTTGAATGTGCTGTGACTGCTGGATGGGCTTATGCAACGGGTAGTTAGTATTTTTTCTTTTTTAAATACACTATAGTAATAAAGGCAAAAACTTACAAATTCTCACCTACTAATAAATGCTAAAGTGAGATTGTTTGTTTGAATGTTTGTTGCGCTTTCACGCCTCAACGACTCCTTCGACCATCATTAAATTTTGCATACACGTTGTCAAGGGTACAGAATAGCATATAGGGCACTTTTATCCCGGAATTCCCGCGGGGTTTAGGAAATTAACGCAGGGAACGGCTGGTATAACAATGAGAACAGTTTTTTACAATTCTCAACGAACGTTAAAAGAGTAGGTAACTTAAAAAAAAATACTAATAATATAGATACTAATGCTTGAGAGCGTATACTGATTGAGTCGTGTTTATTAATACGGACCTAACTGTGATAAAGTCATATATCTGAAGAGATCAGACTCTACCGGCCGCAGTCAGAGTCTTTATAATGATTACTTAATTTTTAATTAATGTTAGTTGGCATTTAACTAAGTTTAGTTTAATAAGTAAAATGCTAACTAACATTGATTTTAATGGACGTCTTTAATAGGCTATTTGACTACTTTTTTTTCCAAATTCTATTTAGTCTGTCAGTTAGTAAAAAAATAATGGAAATGTTTTGATTTTTCAAATTAATGAAAATATACCTGGATAAAGCGCATTAAAATTTGGGAGTGAGAGGTCGTAACGTCATACGCAGCTAAAATCAGCGCTTGCTTGTGACGTCACACGACATTTCAACTCAATGTATCGCCGTTTTTTTTTTGCTTACGTGAAAAAAGAAAAAATACGTGTCTAATATTTTTTATGAATCTATACGACGGGCTAAAAAAAAATTTGTCAAGTAGCCAATTGCGGCAGTTTTGTTTTAAAAATCTTTACATAAAATTAAGTGATGCCGTTACAAATCCTATCTCATCCGCTCCACCCGCTCTCGTCGCTCCGTACAGCATAACGCCATCCCTCGAGCAAGTGGTGCGCGATCACAACACGCAATCAGTCGTGTCATTCTCTCTCGCACAGAGCAACAACGCTCTGTCCGTTCGCGAACACTCCTCAGCTATTGTACAACGCCGTCCCATTGTGCGTATACATTTTATTGATAGACTAGCTGTGCCTCGCGGTTTCACCCGCGGTAAAAAGTACCCTTTGTCTTTCTCTGTACCCCTGAAAACGTGCATGCCAAATTTCATCCAAATCCGTTCAGCCGTTTTTGCGTGATTAAGTATTTTGAGTAAACGTATGCGAGGATAAGAGCTCGAAAGCGCATTTTCATCCGAGTCGCTTAAAATTTATCCTCACTGCTCAGCTCCTATGTGTCTTAGCGTTATGTTATATAGCCTATAACCTGCCCAGGAGTATGGACTACAATCGTACCAAGTTTGGTTAAAATCCCTTCAGTAGTTTTTGACCCATGCGTGCACATACAGACAGACAGACAGACAGACAGACAGACAGACAAAAAATTTACTGATTGCATTTTTGGCATCAGTATCGATCACCATTCATCCTCCAATATTAATTTTGAATGTACAGAATTGACCTCTCTACAGTTTTATTATAAGTATAGATATAGATGAATGAAGATTGCTGTTCATGATGCGTATATTGAAATAAGGAGTCGGAAATGTAAGCATATTATTATAATTGAAATTTAGTAATTTCAGTATTTACAGATATGTTTATGTTTTTAAGATAACAGCTGAGTTTTAGTACTTACAGGGGATTCGCACGTGAATTTTTAGTAATTACAGTGGATTCAAATGTGACTTTTTAGTAATTACAGTGGATTCACATGTGACTTTTTAGTAATTACAGTGGATTCACATGTGACTTTTTAGTAATTACAGTGGATTCACATGTGACTTTTTAGTAATTACAGTGGATTCACATGTGACTTTTTAGAACCTACTTACAGTGGATTCAGATGTGACTTTTTAGTAATTACAGTGGATTCACATGTAACTTTTTAGTAATTACAGTGGATTCACATGTGACTTTTTAGTAATTACAGTGGATTCACATGTGACTTTTTAGAACCTACTTACAGTGGATTCAGATGTGACTTTTTAGTAATTACAGTGGATTCACATGTGACTTTTTAGAACCTACTTACAGTGGATTCAGATGTGACTTTTTAGTAATTACAGTGGATTCACATGTGACTTTTTAGTAATTACAGTGGATTCACATGTGACTTTTTAGTAATTACAGTGGATTCACATGTGACTTTTTAGTAATTACAGTGGATTCACATGTGACTTTTTAGTAATTACAGTGGATTCACATGTGACTTTTTAGTAATTACAGTGGATTCACATGTGACTTTTTAGTAATTACAGTGGATTCACATGTGACTTTTTAGAACCTACTTACAGTGGATTCAGATGTGACTTTTTAGTAATTACAGTGGATTCACATGTAACTTTTTAGTAATTACAGTGGATTCACATGTGACTTTTTAGTAATTACAGTGGATTCACATGTGACTTTTTAGAACCTACTTACAGTGGATTCAGATGTGACTTTTTAGTAATTACAGTGGATTCACATGTGACTTTTTAGAACCTACTTACAGTGGATTCAGATGTGACTTTTTAGTAATTACAGTGGATTCACATGTGACTTTTTAGTAATTACAGTGGATTCACATGTGACTTTTTAGTAATTACAGTGGATTCACATGTGACTTTTTAGTAATTACAGTGGATTCACATGTGACTTTTTAGAACCTACTTACAGTGGATTCAGATGTGACTTTTTAGTAATTACAGTGGATTCACATGTGACTTTTTAGTAATTACAGTGGATTCACATGTGACTTTTTAGTAATTACAGTGGATTCACATGTGACTTTTTAGAACCTACTTACAGTGGATTCAGATGTGACTTTTTAGTAATTACAGTGGATTCACATGTGACTTTTTAGTAATTACAGTGGATTCACATGTGACTTTTTAGAACCTACTTACAGTGGATTCAGATGTGACTTTTTAGTAATTACAGTGGATTCACATGTGACTTTTTAGAACCTACTTACAGTGGATTCAGATGTGACTTTTTAGTAATTACAGTGGATTCACATGTGACTTTTTAGTAATTACAGTGGATTCACATGTGACTTTTTAGAACCTACTTACAGTGGATTCAGATGTGACTTTTTAGTAATTACAGTGGATTCACATGTGACTTTTTAGTAATTACAGTGGATTCACATGTGACTTTTTAGTAATTACAGTGGATTCACATGTGACTTTTTAGAACCTACTTACAGTGGATTCAGATGTGACTTTTTAGTAATTACAGTGGATTCACATGTGACTTTTTAGTAATTACAGTGGATTCACATGTGACTTTTTAGAACCTACTTACAGTGGATTCAGATGTGACTTTTTAGTAATTACAGTGGATTCACATGTGACTTTTTAGAACCTACTTACAGTGGATTCAGATGTGACTTTTTAGTAATTACAGTGGATTCACATGTGACTTTTTAGTAATTACAGTGGATTCACATGTGACTTTTTAGAACCTACTTACAGTGGATTCAGATGTGACTTTTTAGTAATTACAGTGGATTCACATGTGACTTTTTAGAACCTACTTACAGTGGATTCAGATGTGACTTTTTAGTAATTACAGTGGATTCACATGTGACTTTTTAGTAATTACAGTGGATTCACATGTGACTTTTTAGAACCTACTTACAGTGGATTCAGATGTGACTTTTTAGTAATTACAGTGGATTCACATGTGACTTTTTAGTAATTACAGTGGATTCACATGTGACTTTTTAGTAATTACAGTGGATTCACATGTGACTTTTTAGAACCTACTTACAGTGGATTCAGATGTGACTTTTTAGTAATTACAGTGGATTCACATGTGACTTTTTAGAACTTAAGGTGAATTCACACATATCTTTTTAGTACCTACTTACAGTGGGTTCACAAGTGACTTTTTAGTACTTACAGTGGGTTCACAAGTGACTTTTTATTACTTACCTATAGACCCTATAGTGGATTCACTCGTAGCTTTTTAGTACTTACCTACAGTGAATTCATAAGTGAATTTTTAGTACTTACAGTGGATTCTCACGTATCTTTTTAGTACTTACATTGGATTCACACGTTATTATATTTAATATTTCTAGTTATACGTTAGTAGTACGTAGTAGTAGTATAGGTTGCCTGGAAGAAATTGCTTTTATGCAACAGGGCCGCTCTTTGTTGCCTGTTTTAGTTACTTCACTATGTATTTTTTGTTTCTATAGTAACAATAAAGAATAATTTGATTTGATAAATACCTACTCACAACGAAACTCTACACCCACATACATAAACACCCATACACAATTACAAATAGGTAAGTACATAACGAAACATTAATTGTAAAATTAAAAATTGCAATAAAAACACTGAGAAATACATAGGTACCTAGATAAAACTTTATAATCTACCGGAAGAAGTTCTGCAAAGGAACGGCTAATGCATCAAAATCCGTTGCGAACCGAAAAGATTCAATGATAGGTATATCAGAATCTTTTACCTTCCGCTTAATGTAGGTAGGTACCAACATGTTCAAAATGTCTCATCAATGTTTATTAGTCATTGCAAATCATCACTACTTAGTATAAAACAAAGTTGCTTCCCGCTGTCTGTCTGTCACTATGTATGCTTAGATCTTTAAAACTACGCAACGGATTTTCATGCGGTTTTCACCAATAGATAGAGTGATTCATGAGGAAGGTTTATCCTGGAATTCCTGCGGGGAACTCCGTTATTACCGCGGGTGAAGTCGCGGGGGACAGCTAAGTAGTTTTCTTACAAGGAAAATTAAATTAATATAAAACAACAGGCATTTCTCATCAATAAGAAGTTTAATAATAAAATAATTAGATATTTCAATAAAATATTTCAACGAGGTTTTATCTAACTACAATAGATAAATGACAAAAGGGGAAAACGATAAAAGGATCTGTGTACAGTGGGCACCAGAAATATTAAATCACTTTTGACATTTATTGCAATAGCTTAAGGTTGACGACTGACAAAAATGTTTACTTATTTTTGATGCTGATTGTACTTAGATGAAAGGAGCTCTTTCAATATATATTTTATAATGAATCTGTATGTTTGTCCGCTATTGATTGGTTTGTAGTTTAAAACGTAACGTACCTATCAAAGAAAAACTATATAAAATTCTAATTATTGCAAAGTTAATCGAAAAGGCAGTAGGTATATATACACATGTGAAAGTTTATCAACGATGACAAAGAACCTCTTTTCTCGAGAAGCTAGTTGTGTAAGTATACCTATACTTTTTGAGAAATATTTATTAGTAATTTAATAGTTTCGTTTAGCTTTTATTGATGATTTTTCAATCGTCAAGTACGTGTGAAGTGACGTCTTGGCAGTTTTTGTATTGTCCAATATAATATTGTATCAAATTTTTTCCGTCAAGTGCTTGAGAATCCATAGTAGCAGTAGGCACCATACCCCCTAGTCAAAACTAAGATCTCAGGAAGTGTAACAGCGATGTCTCAAATAGTTCTGAGGGATACAATTTTAATTAAATGTTAATGCAATTTGAACTAAATACTATTTAAGTTTATAAGTTTAATCGCCGCACTCAGAGTCGACTTTAATGATTACTTATTAAACTTGTCTGATTGCGGCAGTTTTGTTTTAAAAATCTATACTTAACTAAGTAATCATTAAAGTCGACTCTGAGTGCGGCCGTAAGTATTATATATTTCTTTTATTTCTTTATGTAACCTGCCACTAAAATATCACGTACCTAAAAGGTTGACTGGTAGAGAATGATTAAGTCAGCCTTTTGTATACAATAAAATGCAATGAAGTACTTTAAAAAAAATAAAAAAAAATTTACGCCTGCAATCGAGTGTCATAGGTCAGTTTAGGATATTGGAGGTAATATAATCATAATAATAACATGTCATATGAATTTATCGACGTGAGTTTGTCCGTATGTTTGCGAATACCTTCAGACACAGAGTATTGTGGCAAGAAAATGTCTTGATGGATCGAGCGCGGCGGTTATTGATGTAGGTGCCGGCTGACCTGAGCTACAGGTTGATGCTAAATATTGTCGAACAATTTACGCAAATAATAACTTTTTTTCCATTTCACAACACAGATCTAGAGTACCTACTTGATCCCACACAAGCTATGAGCTTGTGTCGTGGAAACCAAGCAAACGTGGTACCTATATTTATACTATATGGATAAGATAGATAGTAGAACACTAACTCACACTGGAAAATTTTTGAGTAAATCGTGTTTTAAAATGATAAACGCCATTTTATGTTTTTTATGTTCAAAATTTTGTTGGTATTTAAACAATTTACCTATTAAGATAAACACAAAATTAAAAACGTTCTATATCTAAGTTTACGTTCCATAAATTTAAAAGTTCTAAAATTTTTATATCTAAAATTTATAGATAAAGCGTTCTGTATCAATAACTTAATTTTGTGCGTTAACATGTTATTGCTGGAACGTGAAACACTGTGTTCATCACACAAAGCCCTCCCGTACCGGGAATCGAACCAGGAACCTCTCGATTAGCGGGGAGGCATGGTTGTGATGATAATTCTGCAGCATTACTTGATGACAAAAAATGCTAAAAACGGTAAAAATTTGGCAGCTAAAGATTAAAAGAATGTACCACTAAAACACAGTAACACAACAAACTCTCTTTTCGTTTTACGGCCGTTTACTGATCATTAAATACCTACCTATCTATCTATTAATGTAATATATTCAGCTTTTGTTACCTAACTCATATAAATTAACATTAAATAATTTATAGACGACCTTTCTTTGTTAAATAATTATCCACATACATATAATTAAGTAGAAAATCCTAAGCAAATATTATAAATCCGTTATCTATGTATATCTAATACTAATATTTTAAAGAGGAAAGATTTGATTTTTGTTTGTTTGTTTGTTACGATTTAACTCAAAAACTACTGGACCGATTTCAAAAATTCTTTCAACGTTGGAAAGCTACATTATTCCTGAGTAACATAGGCTATATTGCAATCCAGAATTCCCGCGGGAACTCCGAAATTAACGTGGGTGAGACCGCAAGGAATAGCTAGTATTAGATAAAAGTGACTTTGTTGTTTTATATCAACCGATAGTCATGAGATTTTGCATACACGTTCTTAGGGGTATAGAAAAAGGCATAGGATACTTTTTATTAAGGAATTCCTGTGGAAACTCCGACTTAACGTGGGTGAAACCGTGAGAAACTATACAACCGATCGTATAGTAGTAGTACTTACCTACTACATATCAAGTTGTAAATCTGTCGCCAAGCACCTAACGGTGTGTTCCGGCAGCCCCACTTGAAAGCCAGTTCCCGTCCCCATTCCAGGTCGGCAAAGCACCTGCATGCCTTCTGGTGTTGTAGATGTTCATGGGCGGCGGTAATCACTTACCATCGGGTGTACCACTTGCCCGTTTGCCCCCTATGACGTAAAAAAAAATAAAAAATATTATATGATTTGTGAGAAATTTGACATCAGCCTGTACACGCCGCATCTATGCTAGCAGGTCGTCAAACGATCCATAATGAAATATCACTTGCCCGAGCGATAGCCGAGTGAAATTTATGGTCCTACATGCGACCTGTTCCGAGGCTAGAGGCTCACACAGATGGACAGACAAAAGCTGCGTCGGGTTACGATTGGAATCTAAAGCGCTATTCTCTCGTTAAGAGGACGTTGGGGCTTGTATTCGTACCACGGTCTCTACTTAATATCATTTATTTGAGTAGCATAACCAACAGGACTTTTTTATTTGTAGGTATCTCTACTTGATATAGGAGTTTTTTTTTTAAACAATAAAATAACCTGAATACAAACAAAAAATCGATCGACAATATGTATGTCTCATAAAAGCAATTTAGATTTTAAATTTAGCTATACATATATAGTATTAGTCGGCAAGGGTGTACATAGCTGAAAGAACGAATAACCTTTGCTTAAAAAAAATCACAAAATCCACAACCATTATCCAAAATTTTAAAAAACATTTCCACTAGCCTGTGTCACACTTCGGTCAATGAGTCAGTCAGTATTATATCGTATCATCTGTGACATAAGTACCCAAAGTTATAATAGTTAGATTAAAATTTTAGTGTGACATGCCTCATCACATCTATCCTATATTAAAAACAAGAAAGTTAATTTGTTTGTTTCTTTTTTGTTTTCTTTGTTTGATTTCTTTTATGTCATAGGGGGCAAACTGGCAAGTGGAAGGTGGTACACCTGATGGTAAGTAATTACCGCCGCCCATAGACATCTGCAACACCAGGAGGCATGCAGGTGCGTTGCCGACCTGGAATGGGGATGGAAACTGGCTTTCAAGTGGGGCTGCCGGAACACACCGTTAGGTGCTATGCTATGGTTTCCTCACGATGTTTTCCTTCACCGACAGCTCAAGTTCATTGTTAGGGTTTGAACCTACGCCTCGCGGCGTTTAATCTTAACGCACCAACCACTGAGCTATCATCGTTGTGAATTTTGTTTTGTCGTTTGTTTATTCCTAACTACCTGCCAGAGAAGGCCATAGCGTAAGTATTTTTTATCGCGGAATTTCCGCTATTAAAAATTCCGCGAAATCCCCAGGGGAGGCCGCTTGTTGTCAGTTTTACTATTATAAATTCGAATGTGAGTCTATTTGTTTGTTTTTTACACTGTCACACCTTACCTACTCAATCAATCATCGTGTATATTTACATACACGTTTTCAGAGGTACAGAAAAGGGTTACTTTTTATTTCTCAATTCCCGCAAGATCTCCGAAATTAACGGAGATTGTTAATAGCTAGTTAAAATATAAAAATAAAACCCACCAATTAGTTACGGTTCGAAGCAATCAAGTGTAAACGGCACAAACGCTTGTCGTTATGAGTAGATAGGTACTCAAGCGTATAAGCGCGCGTTGTGAGCGACGAGTATGGCTATTGTATAGAGAGAAGATACTACATACAATATGAAATGGTAACGAATAGCACAATTAAGCGGACATTGTTGCTGCTAATCGATTTGATGCGCCACTCAATTCGCTATGATTTTGGGTTCCGCTTCTAACATTGGAAGGATGAAAAACCAGTGATGATTTATTATTATAACCGGATGTAGCAATAGCAGTTAACGTTGAAGACAAAATAGCGTCGCATGCTATAAAAGTCATATCTTTTAAGATGGGTATTTCGTTTTTGGCGCAACTCAACTGCGTTTTAGTTTTAAGTATTTGCATGTTTTGTGTGTGCCAAATACAGTAATTCAATTTCAATTTATAACCGCTATAAATGTCCATACTAATACTATAGCTGTTTCCCGCTGTTTCACCCTTGTCAACTTCGGGATTCCCGCGGTACGTCCAGAATAAAACCAACCTATCCATATCATTTTTTGTAGATACCTAACTCTGACAACGTGCTGTAGAATGAAAAATTTGATGCAATTTTACCCGCTTTAGTTTTGGAATTCCCTCGGGAATTCCGGCATAAAATTACCTTAAGTACCCCACGTCGTTCTGTGCCCTTGAAAGCGTGTACATATACAAAATTTACCGACGATCAGTTGAGTATTTAAGGTGTGAAAGCGTAACAAAAGGACAAACAAACAAACTCACTTCCGCATTTGTAATATTAGTTAGGATTACGCATAAATTTCCCTCATTTATTTATTTAAACGTTTTGCATATACGTACAAGAGGCGGCCTTATTGCCACAGCGGCTTTCTCTGCCAGTTAACCTTCAGGTAGTACAGATAGTGTGTCGAAGACGGAACCAAACGCTGTTCTTTCGTCTCACACTACACCAATACAAGTATGTACTGTATTTTCTTAATACTCACGCTTACGTCATCGCGGTCACACACAAAAAGTTTATTAATGACGATTTAGTCCGTCTGTCTGTACGTCTGGCAGTACCCGTCGACGGCTTCATTATGATCACTCTCGCACAAAAGCACAAAGCCGCCGACGCAAGCGACACTATGCAATGCTAATAGATGGACTTTTATTTTATTCGAGTCGGCATCGCATTGATGTTTTAGACTATAGAGAGTTTGGGTACCGTGCTATTGGGTATGCACAATGTAGTTGCCATGGCATACGACCACAGAGAAAAGAATGTAATGACTAGAGAAGCAATGAAGGCGGGGCAGGAGCACCACGGTAATACTTATAACTTCACAAAACTTTATTTATGGACCTCCGAGCAAGAAGGCACCAGTTCTCGGCATTTAATTTCCGAGATTTCCTAAGTTTTGTAAAGTTGGGTAAAAAAATTGCGTCCGCGAATTTGGATTGATTATTTTTATTATATTGATCTCTTTGTGTAAGGAACCTTTGCGGACGCAGGCAGAACAACCCGCCAAAGTTTCATCACAATCGGACCAATGGTTTCGAAACACATAGAGGACAGGCATCCAAACATTCATTTTTATTTATAAAGATAAAGAAGATGAAAGTGAGTACGGTTGCAACAAAACACAAAAATTGGAAGTTCAAGACGAGCTTTATTTATTAAAGTTCAATGTTCGGTTAGAAAAAACAAATTGTAAGAGAAAACTTGAAAAGTCGTAGATACTATTAAGTAGCAAAGAATATAACTAAAAAGTAATGTTTTCTAAGGTATCCTTACCTACTTATAAATGCGAATGTTAATTGTTTGTTTGTAACGATTTTTTACTGCTTAACCGATCATCATCTTTGAAAACCACCGATGAACGTTATCTATACAATATATGTAATCCCTTCCGCTCTGACATCGTGCATGCAAAAAAATCATAATGATCGGTTTGCAGTAAGACGTGAAAGGTATCAGACAGACAGACAGACAAACCTAATTGTGAAGCAGAGCATGCAAGAGAAATACAATGCAATTTTAGATTAGGCACTGTTTATGTTATGTTTGTTTCTTTTTCTTGTGTGTTGTGCTAAAATAAATGTATTTTCTTTCTTTCTTTCTTCTTCTTTCAATTAATGGAATATTCTCTCTGGTTAGTATTAATAGGTATCGATTCTTTTATTAGCGAAGACGTTATACAAGAATTTAGTTAGGCATCATGCACGTTTTCCTCACAAGCTTGTAGTTTCATTCACATTTATTATTTTGGTGGGAATCAGTGAAGTAGCTAGGTGCTATCAATGAAGTAGAAATATAAAAATTATCATGTAGCGGGTAGCGGGTTCAATTTTAGCCGATTATTTGCGTCTGCGCGCGTGACTGGAGCTCGCGTTAGAGTCGCGACAGCCAAGACATCTGTCAGACGGGATGACTGCCTACCACTTGACACTCATCCCACTTACACTGTACGACTAAAATAAATTACAAGTAATTAAAAACTTAATCTTGTGTAGGTACTGGGTACCTACCTAATGGAAGTTACCTATTTACGAGAACAAAGCAAACACGACTACCTATCTTTGCAGTTTCCATCAGACAGATTGTCCCTCTATTTTCTATCAGGGAGTTTCAGGCCCTATATATATCGTCTTCAACATCAGGTCAGTTCGAACCTCGTTGTTGCAGTGTCACTGATGAACTTATAAATGCTACAGTGGTTTAAAAACGGTAGGTATACATCTTTATAAACGGAGTAACACTGTAGATTATATTATCTGTGACTGCAGTTTATTGAAATACATATTGTATTGTAGTACAATTTTGATGTCACTAGTCGTCAAAATGGCGTAAAAATTTCTTCTTCTTCTTTATTAATGGCGTCTATAATAATAATTTGCCAATAACAATGTTTCGTAATAATAAAAATCTCTTCATCTACTTCTTCAATTATGGCGAAACGCCAATGACAATGTTAGATTGTTCCCCAAGTTAAAACATGGCTCTCTTGAAAGCCAGTTTCCTGCTCAGAGTCCAAAATAGATGCTGAAAAGTGACTGAAATAACGAAGACAACGTGACACGCGTGTTTACTGTTTACTCGTACCTATACAACGTGTTAATGAATTAACTGAAAACTAGAAAGTAATTTGCTCAGAATCTACTAGCGAATCGATCGCACTATGTTTTAATATGGATTATATTTTTTCATTTTTATCAGCCCATGTCTAAATTGTTCATAATACAATATTTGGCGCGTACGCCGCCCGCAGCAAAAAAAATCGAACCGGTAGGCGCGGGCGTAGCGCTTGGAATTCCGTAGATAGGTCACCTCCAAACTAATGGTGAATAACTTTTGAAGTATAAATTTTTTCGACATAATATATATTTTAATCATATTATTGTTTATTTTTTTAAATGGGGTGTATCAGGTTTTCAGTTAATTCATTAACACGTTGTATAGTATCCGAATTAGCGTAATATTTACTATTTAGTATTATGTTATCTCTGTACAGAGTTAATTTATAAGGATCCGAGTGATCCGACTAACCGTGTCGTAGTCGTGTCGCGACATTTAAACGTCACGATAACATCATCCAAACACAGTTTTGGCGTTAAAATGATTTAAACTGAGAGCGTCCACTGAAATTTATGAATGCTTCAGTCCTGAAATAACTCACCATTATAACTCTATCTGTCGTCGATAGAACCGCGTATGGTTCCCAAAGGTCTTGCAGAATGGTCGGTTGGTAATTTTTTTTTCTTGTGGATATCGTTTACCGAGGTCGTTACGATGTATTCTAACGGGTTGAATGTCGGTATTTGAAGTGTATTTCGGTGGCAATTATCGGTTGAGTTTAGTATTTAAGAAGTAGGTAGGTAAGTTACTTACGTGCTTCAATTAGGCAAAGTAAGCAACAATAGACGCAAAATGTGCCTTTTAAGACCATTTTATATGACGTGATTGTATGTTAATTTTTTTTGTTTCTTGGTTTGTTGCGCTTTCACGCCTTTACTAAACCGGTTATCATGAAATTGTGCAATTGTGCATACACGTTGTCGGGGGTATATAATAGAGAAAAGGACACATGGTAAGTACCTTCATTTTTATCCTGGAATTCCTGCTGAAAGTCTGTAATTAATGTGAATGAAATCACTGGGGACCAGTTAAGATTATAAATATCTAAGTATAGGTATATCTGCGCAAATTGACAGGGAAATGTTGAAACGTTCGTGTTACATGGTTTAACTGGCTGTCCGTCTGTCTGCCGTACATCTGAGGAACAGACAGGAAGCCCGACTTTTGTAATTTGATTCGGTGACATCAAAGACACGTAAAATGAACGCGTCTATTTCTAGAGACGCCATCTTTTTAATATGCATGCGTCAAAATGGCGTCAAATTGAGATTGTGAATTGGAAAGCGGTGAAATTATTATCTATATTATATATGCGAAAGTAACTTTGTCTGTCTGTCTGTCCGTCTGTCTGTTTGTTACGCTTTCACGCCTCAAAAGCTCAACCGATCATCATGAAATTTTGTACACACGTTGTGAGCTCAGAAATTTCCGCGGGTGAAACCGCGGGGAACAGCTAGTACTTAATATCTGGACGACCGAGCTTCGCTCGTAGCGGCATCTGTTGTTAAATAGAAAAGCAGTGTCAAACACTCACTTTTCATTGCCTGAAAACACGGATACAAAACGACGTTTTCTAAAAATAAAACCTAGCTAGATCGATTAATGGCCCCCGAAACAAACTAAATTATATACTAAATTTCATGAAAATCGTTGGAGCCGTTTCCGAGATTCAGATTATATACATAATATATTAAAATATATACAAGAATTGCTCGTTTAAAGATGATAGATAGATAATATCATTGGGTAACCTCTGAAACTATAGGTATATACCTACTTTACCTACTTATAGTTTTTAGAGTTCCTGGGGTCCTGATATTTTCGCGTGTGATCCTGCGAAAAAACAACAGCTGGGGTGGGTTTATGATAAAAACAATAATAATCAATTTAAACTTATTATAAGTAGGTAATAATATTATCATTATAGTATACCATTATATAAAAATACTTAATACTTTTAAAACATGTAGGTAGGTACACCTACATGTTTTAAAAGTATTAAGTATTTTTCTGTGTAAATAATTTTAAATTTAATTAAATAGGGCATTAAACGTACGTATATACGTAGGAATATTTAAACAATTCAATTGAAAATTTGAAATGAAAATCTAGATTGAAGAATGGAAACTCAACAGTAACGCCATCTTACAAGATCAACCGTATGTAACATTAAAAAGGAGTTTTCTAATATTCACCTAGAAAAACTTTTACATTGTAGTTTTTAAATGCATTAATAGATGTCACTAGGATTGAGATGACAAACCAAATATTTTATATGGCAAAACAATACAAAAAAACGACAAATCAATAAAATGGTAAGTGGTAACACTCAAAAAGTAAACACGTCGCCGGAATCGTGAATCGTCTGTATCGGTAATTCCAATTTTATAAATAAAATTTAAACTCCTCTTCGCAGACCGCAGCTGTAAAGCGTTTATAATTAAAATCGTACAAAATGGTCCATACTACGATGGAGGGCGCGTTATTTGTAAGTACCTTAATTATACGTGCTTTCATTCAAAATCCAAGTTGTCTTTTTGCACTCTTGATTTTGGACGCTGATGTTTTGGCAAACTTATTTAATTAAAAGCGAATATTTAGACTCCGAGAAGAATTCTATGGTAGTAATAAAATCATTTTATTTAAATAGATTCCAATTAGAATGTAAGCAACCTAAGAAAAAGGATTTAAATATGAGATGAGAGAGGTGAGATCTTCAAAGAGATGTGAAACTGTACTTTGAGTGGCAAGTGGCAGGGAACGAATCTATTTAATAGTGGGTATATATAGAGAACTTGACTGACATATCAAAGCACATGTGAATTTGGCACAAGGGATTTATATTACTTAAGTACCTACCTAAATTGTAAGCAAGCAGTAAACAATATATATATAAGGGTTTTCCAAAATACAACCTCTAAGAGACTGATCTCCAAGTTTTTATGGAGATATTATATTACAGCGATGATAGCTCAGTTGTTAGTGTGTTCAAATCACACACCACGCAGCATAGGTTCAAATCTTTACAAGTTAGAGTTGTTGATGAGGAAAACTGCCCGGTTGGCTAGCTACCACTTTCTAGTTATCAACCACTTAACAGGGTGTTCTGTTGGCCTCACTTGAAAACTAGTTCTCAATTTCCTATTCCAGGCTAGGTATGTTTACAGTGTTTGACCACACCACCACATAACATAAAATGAACTGTCACATGCCCAGCCTATTCACAATAAAGAGTAATTCATCCGGTTGCAGTTTCAATTTGCACTGACTAATAACATTCACTATTTCTGTATTTCTATTTCAGGAGCCAACACTGTATATTGTTAAGGGACTGTGTATATTGGACAATGACGGCAATAGAATCCTAGCCAAGTACTATGATAAGAACATAATGCCCACTGCCAAAGAACAGAAAGCCTTCGAGAAGAATTTATTCAATAAAACACACAGGTCTGTTTGTTGTTATTAAAATCTTCAATGGGTATATTGATAAGAACAAATTTGTCATTTGCACTTTTATTTTGTAACCTGGTTGTCTGAATTTGGTAAGAGAATTCTTTGAGCAATAAAACAGTATTATTATATTTGACTGTTTAAGACCCTTACAAGTGAGATGTGTAAATAAATTTGGTAAATAATTAATATTTATGTGATGATAATTCCTCTGATTCAATTTTTATACTTGTTGTTGAATGCTAGAACTACATAACAGTATTCTGCTACATACTGGGTATAAATGAATGGTGAAATTTTATTATTTCAGAGCGAATGCCGAAATTATAATGTTGGAAGGTCTCACCTGTGTGTACAAGAGTAATGTAGATCTATTCTTCTATGTCATGGGCAGTTCGCATGAGAATGAGGTAATGTGATTATTCCAAACAAACTTTTGTAATGTGAAAGTATAAAAAAACAATGTCACATTTATGTCTATGGTATTACTAACTGTATGCCGCGTACCCTATATCTTTTTCTGTACCTTCCCCTGACAACATGTATGCAAAATTTCATCATGATCAGTTGAGTCGTCAAGGCATGAAAGCATAACAAACAAATGAACAAACTCACTTTACATCAACTGCTTAACTGCTTATAGGCAACTAGCTGCCCCCTGCGGTTTTACCCGCGGTAATTTTGGAGGTCCCGCGAGAATTCCAGGATAAAATATAGATATAAACCTTCCTCATAAATCACTCCATCTATTGGTGAAAACTGCATGAAAATCTGTTGCATAGTTTTAAAGATTCAATTCAAATATGCTTTATTGCCCCAAGAGATAATTAAAAACTAAAACATATATCATACATCTGAGCAACATAGGGACACAGATAGCGGGAAGTTAATTTTGCTAATTTGTTTTATACTATACATATATAGTGAAGCATTATATTAACAACCTTATAATTCACAAAGAAAAGCCTTTTTCACTGATAACAGGTGTGAAACAACATATTTTGTAATCTGTGAATAAAATGGTTCAATTGTTTTTACGATATAATCACCACATTCACAGCTAATCCTGCAGTCGGTGCTGAACGCGCTGTACGAGTCGGTGTCGCTGCTGCTGCGCAGGAACGTGGAGCGGCGAGTGCTGCTCGACAACATGGACGCCGTGATGCTGGCGGTGGACGAGATCTGCGACGGGGGGTGAGTCGTGCATCAGGGGATAGGTGTCGCGCGTCAGGGGATGGGTGCTCACGCGTCAAGGGATAGGTATCATACGTCAGAGAATTGGTGGTACACGTCAGGGTATAGGCATCACGCGTCAGAGGACGGGAGTCACGTGTCGGAGGGTGGGTGTCACGCATATGGGGATAGGTGGTAAACGTCGGGGTATAGGCGC
Organism: Zygaena filipendulae; assembly: GCA_907165275.2. Classification (NCBI taxonomy): domain Eukaryota; kingdom Metazoa; phylum Arthropoda; class Insecta; order Lepidoptera; family Zygaenidae; genus Zygaena; species Zygaena filipendulae. The sequence continues at coordinate 3,418,846 of OU015677.1, read as the reverse complement.
AACACGTTGGGAGGTAGACGTCACTCGTCGTGGGATAGATGCTAAACGTCGCGACTCATGGTATAGGCATCATATTCCTAGTTTAAGTACCAGCTATAAAATTAAAGTAAAAAAATAGAATATAAGTAGGATATATTATGCAAGTCTAATTATTGTAATTATTGAAAGAAATAAAAATTATTATTATGTCAGTGGATAGACTTCACACGTCGGGGGACAGGTGTCAGACATCAGGAGTGAGATGACACGTGTCAAGAGATAACTTTCAGGAGATAGGAGTCATTTGTTAGCCTTACTTTATGGCATTGTACTCTGCGTTTATTTAGGGTGTTGAATATTATTTCTTACCTTTGTGTAGGTATATTTATGTGCCACCGCTCATTCAGTAAAATTTATCCTGCAGAAAATGGGTGTCTTGTGTTAGAGGATAAAGGTTGCACATTGGTGACGTCTTACCTACATTAAGAAACTAGTTTTGCCCCGTGGTTTCACCCGCGTTAATTTCAGAGTTCCCGCGGGAATTCCAGCATAAAAAGTATCCTATGTGTTAATCTGATGTATAAGCTATATTATTGTTAAGTGTCATTTAAATCCATCCAGTAGTTTTTGCGTGAAAGAGTAACAAACATCCATCTATCCATACGGATGGAAAGTTTGTAAGTATGTATGGACATACTTACAAACTTTCGCGATTATAATATTAGTAGGATAGGCTTGACCAACAATGAGCGACACACGTTAGTAAATAAATGGTTGTGATTGGAATCATATTTTAAAATAATGTCTCCTCCATATTCCAGGGTGATACTAGACTCGGACCCGATGTCGATCGTGGGCAGGGCGGCGCTGCGCACCGAGGACGTGCCGCTCGGCGAGCAGACGGTAGCACAGGTAATGCAACAGTTGAACAATCTCTTTTGGTGATCGCCGACTGTAGGCTCGTTTCTTTTACCCTTTTACAACAGAACCGGTAGTCTAGTGGTCTAACTGCTATGATAAGTGTCGTGGGTTCAAGCCCCCGCGTCAGGGTAAACATTTGTATCTTGGATATTTGTGTTTACCCTGAGTCTGAGTCATAAGTGTTTACAAATAAAAATTAGGTAAATATTATATCGGAATTGTCTACTTATTTTTGGGGTCAGATGACTCTGAGCGATATATCCAAGCGTTATTATTATTCAAAGCTACAGTACACAAGATTTCGTTCCAATACCAAAATTGTATTATACTTTGCACGCACCTACGTTTTACCTATTCCCGTTTTGAAATTCTAAGCTTTTACCTCGCAATTGAGGAAATATCGATTATAACTTATTCGATATGCAGACTATCATATTTAGATTTCACTTTACTACTTCGTTAAAAAACGCGCTACGAACTTTGAAACGCGTAGATATGTGTTGACTATTGATTTGTATACTCTGAAACTCTGATTGAGTATACTTTAAAAGGTATCCGCTAATGTTCTTCATGGAATCCTACTACCATCTCTAATAGCAGTGTTATTTTTATCTTTCGTTGAACACTAGAAATTTTCTGCAAAGAACTTTCGATGTTAATGCTGAATTAATGCTATTATTCAGAGATGGGTCTGCTCTTGGCTTCTTTGCACTTTGGTATTTCCTCCCAAAGTATTATAATACGTAGGCTACCATGTTTAATTAATTTTAATGTTAAGTTTATTAGGGTAAGTTGAGACATGTTGTGGAATCAAATGAACTAGGCTTCATTCGACTAATTAAAAACTGGTTCTTTAGAAAAAAAAAATACTACTCTAGACAAATTGCTACTCTAAGCATCTTCCTGATTCCCTCGGAAGTAGGAAGATACGCACAAAATGTGTTTCATAGGATTTTACTCCATGTCTATTCTTACCTCGAACAATCCTACGATTTGCCTGGCTGTATTTCTTTAGAAAATTTAATGTTTAAATACTTATATCTTGTTAGATGTAGAGAAATTTTTATGATTCGTACAAGTAATTGGGACCAATTTTCTTCTTAAATTTATTATTGAGTATACAATATATTTAGGTTTCCTAATATACTTGTTTGCCATTTGTGAATTATTTGGATAGTATTATTTTATACTTATTTAAATACATATTAATAATATAATTATATATTTTTGTACAATCACTTTTTGAGGTTTGACAAATAAACAACGATAAATTTACATTATGGTTCAATTTTATTTTTATCTTTCTTCTAACCAATTGTTTCTTCATCTTCATTACAATTCAGAACCCATTTATTTGCAGTACCAGAATTTGCACATAAATCTCTTTATAGATAAACTAGTCGATCCCCTCGCGGTTTTACTCCGGGGTGTCACTCGGAAACACTGTAATTTCAGATTTCTGAAATTGGTTTGTAGTTTTGCTTTTATCCATTACAAACAAACATCCAAATATCAAATCTTTTCTCCTTTCAACATTAGTAGATAGATATAGATATATTATGTATGTGATATCACATTTAGTTATATTATAATATGTCCGCTGCTTAGCCCGCGTATGATTAGATTTCCTCGGGAATTATATTTTTAAACAAGATAAAAATATTCTGAATATTAAATCAGGAAACTAGGTAGGTCGGTACTCGTATATCAAGTTTCATTCAAATATGCGCAGCAATTGTTTATTTTTTCCAGTACAATTTTTAAACTAAATCCATTTTTTAAGCCATAATCATTATTAAATAAATTTTACTATATTGAGTATGACGTATAGATTAAACTAATTTTTTTTTTGAAGCTCACACCTACGAAAATTATGAAATGTTTTAAATAGTATATCCAAGACGTTTATATACGTTCTTTTAGTTCTTTATCTACCAGTTACACGATAAATATCATAAAACACGATAAATATCATAAAAACTTAATACCTAAATATTATCATAGTCTTACACGATTCGATTTGACGAAGACATAGCGTTTTTGTAGTACAGTCGTGTACAAAAATATTAAATAGGTAACTATTTTAGTTTTAAAATTGTGTCAGTCAATTATAATGACGCTCATGATAAAATTTAATATACATATTACATACATAAACTTATGCCTATTTCACCTAGACCTCCACTGCACTTGCAAATCAAGAAAGTTCTGTATTATCCCACAGTAAACTAACCTCTTACCACTATGGTCAATGAAATATACCACAGATACTATTTCTATATCTCTTCGTTTATCTTGCGCTTTCTTTTATAAACGTAGTTTTTGTAGGTAGTCTTTCAGTTATGCTCCTATACCTACTTATTTTTACAGTAAATTCAATTAAACACGCAATGTTTGTCAAACATTACTAGCATGTTTCGTTTCAAATTAGTTGTTTTTAATATTTCTCTTTGCAGGTGCTGCAATCTGCGAAAGAACAACTAAAATGGTCGTTGTTGAAGTAATCAGAAAATAAAACTAATTATTATCAATTTAAGGTTATGTATTAAAAATATTAAAATTATATATACTATCTATTTACATAAAATAAAATTTTCAAAAGTTTAACAATTCCTTCTTTTTATTCATAACAACTTTAGTGCATGACTGTACATTTTATATTGACAGGTTATTATCATATCGATAAAGATATAGCGATTTCGATCTATCGGCGGACACCAAGTTATCATACATTTCAATACACTCCACTCCAAAACTTCCACTGCTAAAACAATAAAATCCACTTCCTATTATATAATAGACACAAAAATAAATGATAGAACCTTTGATTCCTGCGTAAAACTCCCAAATTCATCCATGCATCGATCAACCTTAACTACTACTACCAGGTACTTCAGTCCAGTGTTGCCCTCTTAAAATAGTTTCTCCTTCAGTTGGTCCCCCGCGCCGAACTCGTCCGGCGTAGGAGTAGTGTTCAGCTTGGACACTAGCTTGAACGCCGGGTGGGACTTGTCCCGCAATAACTTGAACAGCACGTTCTCGGACGTGCCGACGAAGCAACCGATGGATTGGAGCCGCTGGAAGGGTCAAAATAAAATAGTTTCTTTTACGTGTTAATGGCTTAGGGATCACAGGGTCAACTAACGATATCCGCTATACAGAATCCGCAGAGTTTATTTTTATTATGGAGGAAAAACATGCCCTATGTCCGAACTTACCCCAATAATTATAATAATAATAATATTTATTTCAGGCATATTATACAGGGGAAGAGACGTTACGATACGATACGATAAAGGTCCATGATGTCAAAGGGATTATTAAAGTACCTCATTGTTTATACCCCTGTACCGCCTAAACTACTTGACCGATAATAATCATGAAATTTTGCTTACACGTCTTCAGGGGTACAGAAAAAAAAAACGTTTTTTTTTTTTTTTCGAAGTTCCCGCGGGAACTCATAAATTAACGCGGGTGAAACCGCGAAGCACGGCATTAGCCTATTAATGCAAAAATAAAAAGGAGGCAGCTCGTCACAATATAATATTACGCCGGTAGGTACTATCACAAAAAAGAAATCATAAAATCTGGCCGTGATAAGTTTCACAGCCATGTTAAAGAGTTCCCAGGGGAACCAAGAAATTTACACGGGTAAAACTGGGGCATAGCTTAAAAATGAAACTGTTAAGAACAGTAAATAGTTGGTTTTTATTTTATTGCACCTCTTTCACCACTTAAGTTTTTAAATTTTTAATCGACTTCAATAAAAGGAGGTTCTCAATTCAACCGTATACATGTCTTTTTTTTTTTCAAGAAATAGTACCTACTTTACCCCATTTTAATATTGTAGTATTGTTTTGCACCTTTTTTGTTTTTTTTTTCTCTAAATAGAGGCCACATTTGACTCCACATTTGGGTGCTGTAAGCGCCTTAAATAAATGCTTGTAAAAGGAATGTATTTGACGTATAGAATGTGTCCCCAAAGGAGTTTTCTAGTAAACCTATATTTTCGAAACAATATTGTAGTTGTATCCCAATGTGTCAACAGTGGGCTCCCTGTTGAGCTTGGATATCTGTTTGAAGGCCGGGTGTTTCTTGTCTCTGAGCAGTTTGAATAGAGCGTTTTCCGATGTTGTCACAAAGCACCCAACGGACTGCATGCGCTGTGAATCATGACGGGAGATGCCTTGGATACATAACCACTTATCTAGGGATCAGAGAACACTACAACTGTCTCCCAAAGATGAAGACAGAGACATATATATTTATTTTTATTTATTTAAATAAGTCCTCCATTTTTTTCAAAACGTCTAATAAAGGAATCATTAAAAAAACTGACAAAGATTTTCTGCATTGCATTATTTGCATTGGTTTGCTTAAATTATTTGTCTTACTTTAGGCGTTTATAGAGCTCAAAATGGTGCAACTCTAACCAAAAACGTGATTCTTGACAGAAAAATCATGAAATTGTTATGAAAAATTGTGTCCATATGAGTTTTTTAATCTTTTGTCAGTATTTTAATGTATGACAATAATTAATGCAAGTTCTAAGATAGCACCTTTTTGTCACAATAAGTGCCATTATCTATCATTCTAAGGTCATAAAATAGAATAAAGAAGTTGTACCTGCAGCGCTAAACCTCTGTCCATGAGTGACCTGGAGGAGACTCCATCAGCCAAGACATGGACTGCTATGTCCTCCTTGAGTAGGTCTATCACTGTCTGCTCTATACAGACATGGGCCTGAAAAAAAAAAACAAAATTAAGGATGAAATGTCCTCAAGGAATAACTCCTTTTCCAGAGCAATAATAATTTAGAATGTATTCGAAGAATTATGAATTTGGGTAAAAATGGGTAAGGATTAGCAAATGGGATATTCTGCCAACCCCCCCTGAAGTGATTCAATATACAAATTGCTTTGGAGCCTAAGTCTGTATCTATTCACTGTTTCTCAAAGCTTCAGATTTTTATTCAATTAACACAGGTGTGAATTACGAAAATAATTTATGTGATAAAATAAATAAAGAATGATTTGTAACATTGTAGGGGGGTTTACCAATAGGAAGTTAGGTATGTAATTTGTGAGTGTCAGAGGCTATATTGTTACCCCGGAATTCCTGCGGGAACTCCGAAATTACTGCAGGTGAAACCGTAGGGCAACAGCTAGAAATAAATTCCATTAAAATAATCACTAGTTGAGGCTGGCACAGCTTCAGGATTGTACATTTTAATAATGCTCTAATATATTCAGTCAGATTTGAGGGAAAAAACCCGTTTTTGTTTCATATTCTTTTACATGGTTTCATTGATTTTATAATTTTTAAAGAGGACAAAGATAAAGTTTAACCATTTAGAGATTAAAATAAGAAATAAATGAAATACCTTCGATCTACACTACCTCAATTCCAAACAGCACAATTGAGCTCAAATCGGGCACATCTTTTTTCAACCGCTCCTGTAATTCAGGTGTGTACATTGAAAAGCTCGTCTTCTCGTAAACCATCGCTACCTGATCCAACTTAATATCTTTGGTGGTGTGTCCGAGACCCTTAGGATACTGTTCTGAGGCATACACAGGTATGTTGAAGAGTTTTGCCCCTTCCAACTGTAAAAAACCATATGGTTATAAACATTTGTGCTGAACCATAATACCAAAGAGTAAATAAGAGGATCTCGAGACATAAGCAAGAGTTCAGGCATCAGCTAGTCTATATAATAAGATCTAAAAAAAAGGTGTGGGTCTTTGGAAATATTGAACCAATTCTGAAAAAAAAAACAACTGCAGTACCTACATATGGTAGTGTTTAAGATAGTTTTGTCCTGGAATACTTTCCAAGACACTTTGAATAGCCACGCAAGTCAATTTACAGAGAATATCTATATGGTATATTATTAAAAAGACGAAAGATTTGATTTTTTGTTTGTTGGTTTGTTTTAACGATCTAACTCAGAAACTACAGGATTGATTTCAAAAATTCTTTCACCATAATAAAGCTACATTATCCTTGAGTAACATAGGCTATATTGTAATCCGGAATTCCCGCGGGAACTCCGAAATAAACGCGGGTGAAACCGCGGGGAACAGCTAGTATATTATGTTTATGAGTAATTTTAGGTCTTTGAATAGGACATAAGGTTCCTCCAAAGGGATTCCATAATTGACAAGGAGGAACACCTAGATACCTATTAGATGTCAGTAAAAATTTAACCTTTGTTTTTTTATTTCAAATTTCAAATTTCAAAAGCTCTTTATTACTTAGGATTGGTTACAATCACTTGTAATCGTCAGCAGGTTCTTAAAACTATAAATTACCGTCAGTTCGGAATACGTCGTCTGCTGAGAAGAACTGACAAGAAACTCAGCAGGGCTGTCTTTAAATGATCTTACTTATAAACTAGGAGAACAAAAAATAGTAATTGGATAGAGCAATTCATTCCCAAACGTCTGTATCATTTAAATAGTCTACTACACTATAATATGCTTTATCGCATAATCTGTGTTTAATAAGCGTCTTGAATTTATTAATTGACAAATTAATTACATCGTTTGGGAGTTTGTTGTAAAAGCGTATACATTGTCCTTTAAATGACTTAGAAATTTTATGGAGCCTAGTCTTAGGCACAGCGAGTTTATCTTTATTTCTTAAGTTAAGATTATGTAAATCACTGTTTTTCTTAAAGTTGACTAAATTTTTGTGAACATATAATAAATTCTCGTATATATACTGAGAATGTACAGTCATTATTTTAAACTCGCTGAATTTAGTTCTCAGTGAATCCCGAGGGCCCAACTTATAGATTGCGCGAATGGCTCGTTTCTGCAACACGAATACAGAATCGATATCCGCGGCACTACCCCACAGCAGTATGCCGTATGACATAATGCTGTGGAAATAACTAAAATAAACTAAACGCGCGGTATTAATATCAGTAAGTTGACGGATTTTCTTAACAGCATAAGTCGCCGAGCTTAATCTACCTGATAACTTTTTTATATGTGGGCCCCATTGTAATTTTGCATCTAATGTTATACCTAGAAAGACAGTTTCATCGACCATTTCCAAATCCTCATTATTAATCAGTAATCTGGTTTTTACTTGTTTAACATTTTTGGTCACAAATCTTATACATTTGGTTTTATCACGGTTTAGTAATAAGTTATTAGCATTAAACCAGTGTACTATTTTAGAGAGAGCATTGTTCACATCGTCTACAGCCGATTGCTGTCTATTAACCTTAAACACTAAAGATGTATCATCTGCAAACAATACTATCTCATGGTTGTCCCTCACTAGATAAGGTAAGTCATTTATATAAACAAGGAACAGGAATGGTCCTAATATAGATCCTTGGGGTACTCCCATTACCACGGCAGAACCATGTGATCGTTTTCCGTTGACATCAACCCTTTGGATCCTATCACTCAAGTACGAAGTAAGAAGATCCAAAGCTACACCTCGTATTCCGTAATAGTGTAGTTTCCTGACCAAAGTTGTATGCTCAACACAATCAAAGGCCTTGGATAAATCACAAAACACTCCATAAGCATCACGTGACTCCTCCCAGGCCTCAAAAATATTTTCAATTAATTTAATTCCTGCATCAGTTGTAGAGCGACCACGAGTAAAACCGAACTGTTTATGATGCAGCAAGTCGTTTTTATTAAAGTATGCGAGTAGTTGGCTAAGTATAAGCTTTTCAAATATTTTACTAAATGTGGGTAGTACTGAAATTGGTCTAAAGTTAGTAGGGTCTGTTGTACTACCTGTTTTAAACAAAGGTGTTATTTTACTATATTTCATTTGGTCAGGAAACACACCACAGTCTATACATTTATTAAATATATCAACTAAATCTAGTGCAATAATATCAATTAATGAACTTATAATAGTAACAGAAATCCCCCACAGATCAGCTGTTTTTTTAAGATTTATTGTCTTAAACACTTTGAAGATATCATATACACTTACATGGCTAAAACTGAATTCATTAGAACATTCTGGAACATTTTCCTTAAGAAGTGATTCTGCAACGGGGGTGGAAGAGCCTAAAGTGCTGGTTAAAGAAACGGGTATTTTAGCGAAGAAGCTTTCAAACTCATTCGCGACTTCCAAATCTGACTGAATGATTTTACCATTAACACATAGCTTAAAGTTAGTGTCACTAGATTTAGCTTTACCAGTTTCTTCATTGATTACTTTCCATGTGGCTTTAATTTTATCATTACTATTTTTGATCTTTGAACTAATAAAATGGGACTTACATAACATGCAAACTGTTTTGAAAATTTTTGAATATGATTTTACATACTCTTTAAACTCTTCACTATGATTGAACTGCCTTTCATAGTATAACCCATATAACACTTGCCTACTTTTGTGTATTCCTACTGTTGCCCATTCGCTAAAGGCTGGACTGTTGGTAACTGTGATCGCCTTGGAACTAAATATTGAGTTATAATGATGGTGAAACGTTTGAAAGAAAGAATTATATAAGGAATTAGGATCTGAGTTTGACTGTGTAAAAGATAAGTTATTAATCAATTCTACCCGCATTCGCTCCAAGCGATCAGTAGTTACCGGCACATAATTAATTTTCCTTTTAGTTTCATGGTTTTTTATTATTTCAAAATTTATTAACTGACCAGAGTGGTCAGAGTCTAATTTGTTAATAATATTCTTGTGTTTGGGAACTACATCACTATAAATATTATCCAAACTGGTTGACGTAGTAGTGCATATCCTAGTAGGCTCCATAAATAAATTTAAAAGATTGTGAGATTTGAATAAATTTAGAATATTACAAGACAAGAATGTTTTTTCTAGAATGTTAATATTAAAATCTCCACATACAAACAACTTCTTACCAGTATTACTTAACTTGCATAAAACAACATCCATAATTTCTGAAAAATAAGTGTAATCGCCAGAAGGAGGTCTATATACACAAACAACAATGAATTGCTCTAATTGTACACAGGCAAGCTCAATTACACATTCTACAGAGAGAGATACAATATCCTTCCTTTCTTTAAATTTAAGGTTTTTATTTATAAAAATTAACGACCCCCCATGTATTGCATTCACTCTGCAGAATGAGCTACCAACCCGGTGATTACTGAAATTAAACATGAGCTGATGCCCCCTTAACCAGTGTTCTGTAATACACATAATACTAATACTCTCCGAATTCATGAATAATTCCAGCTCCAGCTGCTTGCCTGCTGTCAAACAATATATATTTTGATGCACCAGGTTAATACAATGAACATTTGAAGTATGCTTTTTCTTTGGACTCCCTTTCAAACAATAATAATCATTTGTCATGTCAGATAACTTAATTAGATTAGTGCCAGAGGTCATCTCTATTGTCTTATTATTTAATTTAAATTATTTTGAATTAATTGTGATGTCAATGAATTATCATCATATTGTATGTCAGGATTAGATGTCAATAAATTATCATTTTGCATGTCAAAATTGTTAGGTGTTAATTGTATGTCAAAATTATTACTATACATAATGTCATTGTTACCAATGTCATATAACTGCTCAATAGAAGCAGAATAATTATTAGCCAAGTTCTTGGCTAAGATTTCAAAATAATATGATAGCGCAACTGCTACCTGTCGCTTAAAACTATGAGAAAGGTAATAACTACCTTTTGTCAAATAATTATATTTATTACTAACAAAAGTGTTAGTGTCAATTATATGGAACTTATCCTTGTATTTTGAAATAGTGTATAGATATTCATTAAGCTTATATCTAATATTATTTTCTGCTTCTGGCAACGTCCTACAATATGGGAATGTAAACAAAATTACCTTTTTTAAGTTGGAACTTAACAAATAATTACAATATTTAATAAGGTCTTTTTTGCCCACATTTCCCCTATTTTGCACAAAAATAATTAAATTTGTGTAAGCTTTCAGATTACATTTTAATGTTTTATTCATTATGACATCAAAACATGCTGACGGTGAACAATTATTAAAAATAGAATGTCCCTTGAATTGAGAGTTTAGTATTGAGCCCATATTTCTCCCAATGTCATCGCTGAACATAATAGTTTTTTGCAAAGAACTTAAAGACTGCTGAGAACAGGCATTCAAGCTGTCCTGCATTGAAATAGTAGGTTGGGAAGAGGGTTCACTCGTCTGCTGTGAACGACTAGAGCAAACACAACTAAATGAATTATTGTTAACTTTTGAGTTAATGTGTTCTGTATTACATTTTGATGGTTTTAAAAGGTTGTTCACTGCATTAGAGTACTCCCTGATCACCTGTTGAGAAGTTTCATATTTTTTATTGATGGATGTTAAAGAGTCTGTCAGTTGCTGAATCTTTAATTGTAGTTTTTGTGTGTCAGCTTCATGCTGTAACCTACTATTTTGTAATTTATTGGTACATATTTCTAAATCGTCTAATAATGTTATTTTTTCTTTACTTGCCTTTGCATACAAGGATACAGATTTATGACTTTTAATTAATTTTTGAGTTTTTTTAATGTACCTGTTGATTTTTATATATTTTTTGAGTTTGTTCCTGCTACAATATAACAAATCAGTTGAGTGTTTAGAGGTTGTTGTTGTCTCATCTTTTGTGAGATCTATAGTGGTGATTGGATTACTTTTTGTAGCAGAAACCAACTGCGGGGCAATCTCCACCAATTCATGAAATAAGCTATCATTTTGCCGCACAGTGATATTCAGAGCAGCCTCTTCTAAGTCGGAGATGTGAAGATGGGCCTCGCGAAGCTCCTGCTCCAGTGTAGATGTCCTTCTCAATGTTTGCTCATACTCATCACTGCACTGGTCAAACTTATCCACTATATTTTGGAGATGGTCCCGCTCCTCAACAATACAAGTGTATTTCGAATATAAAGCAGTCATTTCTGTTTTCAATTTGGTATTACTATTGATTAATTGCAAAAGTTCCCTTTCATTATCTTCTCTTTCACTGTTAAGTTGTGCACACAAGTCCTTGGAAACCCTTAATTCCTGCAAAACCAGTTGAAGCTTAGACTCCTCCTGGCGAGCTAAAGCCTTACGGGTCATCATTGTTTACTTTAAGTGTGAAATTATACCAAAAAAAAATATATTACCAATGATTACGTAACAATAGTTTAATCAAAACAAAGTACAAACCATTTTGTTCGCAACTTTCACGACCTCACCAAAATGTTTCACGTGAGGGCGAAACGTCTCCTGGATGTCGCATAGCAAAAAAGCCGTTTTCTGCGCCTCTAGCGCTCCTAATTTCAATATATTACGGGCCGCCATCGCTTCGACAAGAAGTATGTTATAAAAATTTTCACCGGCAGAAGTTGGCCGATGCCCGAGAAACGAGCCTACTCGAAAAATCAAAACAACTTGACGAGTGACGAACTGACGACTGACAGTGACACTAGTGAGGACTGACGTCTGACGTGTACTCGCATTGACATTTTTTGTTTTTAATTATTATCTTACAGCCATAGATGAATGGCCACTTGAAGACTTGCAGTTTTTCGATAGGTAGAGATAAAGTAATAGGGATGTTAATGACTTTTGAAAATCAAAATTCTAATTAGTCCGTCAGTAAAAACAAAAAAACAGTAGACACATATTTTTTTTCTTTTTCAAATTAATGAGAATATACAGAGTTATAGCCTACTAAAGTTTAGGGTGGGGGCTGGTGACGTCATTAACTGGTACAAGTCACGCGTAATTTCAACTCAATGTATCGCCGTTATTTTTTGATTACGTAAAAAAAGGAAAAAAAAACGCGTCCAATATTTTTCATTAATCTACAGACGGACTAAAAAAAATTGTCATCTAGCCCAAATTGTAACAGTATAATGGTCTATTGATTATGTAAAATGTCATGTAAAAAGTTGTACCTATTCCTATAATAAATCACCGAGGTGTTTGTAGTTTGTGCCTATGTTGCGTCCGCTCGTCCAATAATTTAAAAAAAAAATACGTTTTATTGGTAGGAACTACCTATTCTTCGCGGTGTCACCCGCGTTAGTTTCGGAGATCGCGCGGAAATTCCGGGAAAAAAGTACTTTATAGGTAGGTATCCTTTTTTGTACGCCTGACAACGTGCGTGTACGTGTGTATGCAAAATATAATGAAGTTTCACCCACGTTTATTTCGGAGTTCCCGCTGGAATTCCGGGACATAAATGTCCTTCTCTGTACCCCTGACAACGTGTGTGCAAAATTTCATGATGATCGGTTCAGCCGTTGAGGCGTAAAAGCTTATCAAACAAACTCACTTTCTCATTTCTATTAGAAAGGATAGTAAGGATTCATCATTTTTTTTTTAGTACGAGAAAGGTTTTGTTTATTCAGCAAGCAGAAACTGTACAATATTGCTGAACTTCGCAAATGGGAGTAGAATGTAACTGTAAGTACCTACATAAACTTGCAAAGTTCTAGCAAAGAGTTAAGACCGTTTTTGCAAAGTAAAATCGAAAATTAAGTCTTTAAGTAAGAAATTTTGTAATTCGTCTTATTATTACAGCTAGGTACTAGTTTACATTTCTTTTGTAACTTTGATATGCGTGGTACACTCAAGTTTTAACTTAAGAGGATCGTTTCCATCCGAGACGCGTCGCGAGTAGGTATTTGCAAAAAGTCTATCTGTTTCATGCCGCTCTGCTACCGTGCGATGCGTGCGATAGAGAGACTTGCAGGACCTAGAGGCGAGTGCCTAATTTTTCCTTCTGAAATATTGTTTCGGGCCAAACCTTTTCTACCCCCCTAAACCTTCACTAAATGAGACAATTTTGGTGTCATTCGATTCACTACACCTTAATCTAGGGCTGTACGTTTTTCTAATTTAGTAATTCAGTTTAGTTTAACTTTAATAAATTAAAAAACTCGAGGAAGATTTTTTGTAAAAAATATGGATATTGAGATGCTAATAACTTTTGTTATAAGCAATATTTCTTTAAAATCAAAACGTACAGCCCTAGTTATCCAATACATCAATAACATGTAAAAAAATCATCAAAATTGGTCTATGTTTAAGGGGAGATAAACGGTTTGGCTTTTTGTATGAAAATTTGCACGCACACGATCGTCTTAAGCTTCTAATAAACATGCTTAATGTGTTGTGGCCGGATGCTATGTATTTTTGTCAGGCGTTAACAATTTTCACATAAATTACACTTTACAAAAGAAAGACAAATTCACAAATCTCTTAAAAATGTTTTCAAGGAGGTACCTAGATTAATAAAGGTTAACAAAGAACAATTTCACTGTTTTTATCTTTTTATTTTTTAATGTGTTTTGTGTTTTGTCTGCCATTCGACCTGCAGACGAAATAATTACCTATTAAATTATTTTTATGCAAACAAATGTACAAAACAAAATGTAGCAACTAAGGTACATAATGGGTAGATCTAATATATAAAATTCTCATGTCACAATGTTCGTTCCCATACTCCTCCGAAACGGCTTGACCGATTCTCATGAAATTTTTTATGCATATTCAGTAAGCCTGAGAATCGGAAAACATCTATTTTTCATCCCCCTAAAGGGAGTTCCTGCGGGAATTCCGAAACTCACGCGGGTGAAACCGCGGGGCGCAGCTAGTATTATATAGATACTATCGTTATATTGTAGAATTCCTTTATTTTTTAAATTGGGTTAAACTTTCATTCGGCTAATCTAAAACAAAAGAATATTTTTTGTTTGATCTAATAAAATTATTCCTCTCTCTTAATCGCACAGGTAAAAATCTGAATAGCCGTACAACAATACCACTTCTTTTTTCAAAGCCTTTCCCGCCGAAACGGCGCGCACGCGAGCGGCGGCGGTCGCCATCTTTTGTGATGTATTTTTTTTTCCAACCGTGCGGTTTGGTTGCGCGGTAACGGATAGGCAAAGGGCCGCGGGCCAAAAGCCCAAAACAGTCAGTCAAAAGTCACGCGTGTGTTTTTACAGACTGTAATAAAAATTAAACAATAAAAATAGGACAAAGGGATCTCTCGTGAATGATACATTTTTTTCGCCAAATTATACGAGGATGTTGTGGAAGGTTTTTTTATAGGGAGAAATTGCGTGTTGGCTGTTTGATAATGATATGTCTGTGGTTGCGATTTTGATGTTTGGGTGCTCGTATAGGGTTTTTCTTAAGGTCGCTTCTAGGTAAGTAAGAAAGACATAGGTAAATAGGTTTTCTTTTCACTTTATCTAAATACCTACCTAATTGTTAAAAATGTACCTACATGCCGTGGCCACATCTAAGCATTGGCCGATTCATGAATGTGGCCGACCGTTTCATGAAATGCTACTATTATTGAAATGACCGGCCACATCATGATTACAATATGATTACAAGTAGGTAGTACTTTTTTACTTTAGGCAGGGCTACTAGTATAGTACATATTATTATAATATCTGTGGCAGGGCGTAAAGCATCCCGACATTCTTGGTTAGGTTAGGTTTGTAATACAGAGTACTTACTCAGTAGGCACCCAGCGCCCAGCGGTAATCTGGAGCATAGATGAATATAAAATATGTTGTTGGTAGGTACCTATACAGTATACATTAAGTTCGCCATTTGTATACACTGTGCAATAAAGAATAAAATAAATAAATAACCGATCACCGTATAGTAATTGTAAAAACCATTAGTTAATTCATAATAATTCATAATTCATTAATTCGCAAGAATATGGTACAACTAGATGTAAATTTATAAAAAATATTTGACCGCATATTCGCCGTATTGGCGTGCAAGTTTATACAGAATAAAATTAAAATAAAAAAATATCCAAATAAAATAAACGGTTTGTAAACGGTTGGCATTGCTGAGGTGGTTGCGCGAATCCCCACACTCTAGTTAGAACTATGACCACAACATAGTCAAGGTACATGCATGGTACGGAATAGCTAGCTCAGAATTAAACAAAAGTTCAATAATTTTTTAACAACCTGTAGGTTATTTTAATGTATTTTTTAATGGTATGCAGTGATTTTGTTTTCTTTACAATATCAACGATTTTCTCGTTTCGGAGTGACACGAATTTTTCAAAAGAAAACCCAACCCAGTGGCGCCACCTACAACTAATTTAGTACCCGAAACGACCGCCGCGGGCGCAAGGCGGCGCGCGTGCTTTGTTTCAAAACTTTTTATTCCAACGAAAACCCCTCGTAATTACAGTCATTAGATATTTTTACGTATTCCAGAGGGCCGTTTTTAACATTCGATCGTTAAGGAGAAACCGGGGATTATTTGTGATGTTCTTATACCTTTTTCTATATAGTACCTATAATACGACCGAATTGGCGCAGTATGTCACAATGACTCGCTAATCAATAGGTTCCTGGTTCGAGTCCCGGTGGGTGTGAACTTCTTGCGGTGAACACCGGGTTCCACTACCAGGCTGGCCGTGTTTAGTATATTTATTACTCTGAGTCTGTACCCACTATATCTAATCTAATATATATAAATCACGTGTCACGTTGTTTGTCCGCGATGGACTCCGAAACTACTGAACGGATTTTGATAAAATTTTGCAACCGTTTATAATATGGTCCAACTTAAAAAATAGGATAGTTTTTTATCCCGGAATTCCCTCGGGAACTGAAGGACATAGAGTACTTTTTTCCCGCAACCTCCGCGGGAACTCCGAAATTACCGCGGATGAAATCGCGGGGGACAGCTAGTCTAATATATATAAATCACGTGTCACGTTGTTTGTCCGCGATGGACTCCGAAACTACTGAACGGATTTTGATAAAATTTTGCAACCGTTTATAATATGGTACAACTTAAAAGATAGGATAGTTTTTATCCCGGAATTCCCTCGGGAACTGAAGGACATAGAGTAGGTACTTTTTCCCGCAACCTCCGCGGGGACTCCGAAATTACCCCGGATGAAATCGCGGGGGACAGCTAGTATTATAAATGTGAAAGTGTGGATGTTTGGATGTTTGTTACTCAATCACGCAAAAACGGCTGAACGGATTTTGATGAAATTTGGCATGCACGTTGTCAGGGGTACAGAGAAGGACATAGAGTACTTTTTATCCCGGAATTCCTGCGAGAACTCCGAAATTTCCGCGGGTAAAACCGCGGGGCACAGCTAGTATAGGTATATTATTGTAAAACGTATCTATCTAACATGTACAGTCTACATCTTATGGGTGGTTATTATTTTAATATTATATATAAGTTGGTAATTATTGTTTTACCTCAATGAGTAGGTATGTAGGTAGCTAGAATAATTTCATCTAAAACGGGCAACCGGCCGGCGTTTCGTAATCTTTTTCACCTCGTAAATATATCTACTTACCAACAATGTTTTAAAGCTAAACTTGATAGGTCAAAAATATATTTATTTAAGTTTGTTTGTCTTTGTGTGTAATAAATAAATACTACTTTGAACCTCGTGCAACTATGAAACTTAGTGAAAGCATTACCAAGTCTATATTTCCAACCGAGTCGCACTGACGCGTGACGACTAACTTGCGGGCATTGATATATTAAGGGAGTCTTATTAGAAAAAAAGGAAGAAGTAATAAAATTATCAAATTTTTTTTTTTATTTATTTATACGTGACCACGTGACATAACGATTCGTTCCTTAGTTTTCTATGCGTTAACGATTGTAGATTGTCAATGGCTAAAGGGCTTACTTTTGTATGGGTATGTAGGTACCTACGTATAATATAGTAGCACAACTTCAACGTCATCAAACCCATAGACTATAGAGTGACCGCCGAAACTAATGTCACACTAACAAACCAACAACCTATTAATTAAATTACCTCAAGTTTTCTTTCTAGCCGAGCCGCACCAACGCCTTTGCCGCGGGGCGTCTACGTGGAAGGTAAAAAAAAGAATAAAATAAAAAAGTAAAACGTCAATCGCGGATAGCTCCGGACTCCGGCGCCACTGACACTTGGCGTTGGCGGCGGGACACGCCCTTGGCGCCGGGAAGTAGTGCGTAGATATTTTAATGTTTCAGATTTTTGGTTTTGTTTGATATAGAAATAAAAGTATGTCTTAGCATAATCAGCCTTTTAATGTCCCAGCTAGGGTGTGTGAGCGATAGAGCACTGCATCCAAAGACTATAGAGAATCATAGTCTGTGTACTGCAGTCAGTGAAGGAAGAGAACCATGAAGCCTGTTGCAACATGAAGAAGAATCAAACGTAAAAACCGCGCTTGATAAACTACGCGCATTAATTTGACCCATAAAAGACAAAACAATGGACAAAGAAATAAGGTCAACTATCCATTGCATTGTAGGTACCTACCTATGTGATGTGCGAAATAAGCAATGGAATAGTTGCAATTATAATGTCTTTGGATAGTTGCCTATTTTTTGAGCCCCCAATCTAAACTTTAATGCGCTATATTTATGTAGGTAGGTATATTTTCACTAATTTAAAAAAGCAAAAATCACGTGTTAATTATTTTTTTATTTTTTAACTGACGGAATCATTACAATTTTGATTTTCAAAAGTCGTCAACATCTCTATTAAAACTCTACCATAACTTTGACTTTTAAGTTCGATGCACTAAAGTCTCAACCCATTGAGTATAAATAAGTAACATACTTATTGGGTAAAATTTACCATGGCCCTCTGTCCGGGATTCTGCAAATTTGTCCTGGTTTACTGAACGTCCGGGGTTCACCCGGAAGGGACTTCCAAAACCTGACCCGAATGATTGAAAAATAAGCAATACTTAATTTAAGACAAAAAGTATTCAAAAATTATTTCTTTATCGTGGGTATCTAAACTTTAATAGAACTAACCAACCGATCATGCCCAAATTTTGCATATATGCGTCCTCAGAAGAGTAGAAAAGGACGACCTACTTATAGAATATTTTTTTATAACTGAATTCCCGTGGAAATAACGCGGAAGAAACTGCGGGAACAGCTTGTTTAGCTATAAGTTTCAAAAACCGTCCATGGTTTTAGCAAAATTTTTTAAGTTCAAGCTTAAATATTATCTATACTAAGTAGCTGTCCCTCGCTGTTTCACCCGTTTCGGAATTCCCGAGGGAACTCCAGTGTAAACTACACATATAAACGTTCCTCTTGAATCACTATGTCTATTGGTGAAAACCGCATGAAAATCCGTTCGGTGGTTTTGAGTTTATCGCAAACAGACAAATAGAAAAATAGACAGACAGACAGAATTGTTTTATATATTATGTAGTGATGAGTAGGTACAATATGCCGTCTGTCAAAAACTGCCCAAAGTGTTAAGAATCTGCTATGCCGATCATATTATATATGTAGTACCTACACTAGCTGTCCCCCGCGATTTCATCCGCGGTAATTTCGGAGTTCCCGCGGAGGTTGCGGGAAAAAAGTACTCTATGTCCTTCAGTTCCCGAGGGAATTCCGGGATAAAAACTATCCTATCTTTTAAGTTGGACCATTTTATGAATGGTTACAAAATTTCATCAAAATCCGTTCAGTAATTTAGGAGTCCATCGCGGACAAACAACGTGACACGTGATTTATATGTATTAGACTAGCTGTCCCGCGCGATTTCATCCGCGGTGATTTCTGAGTTCCCGCGGCGGTTGCGGGAAAAAGTAGGTACCCTGGCAGTAGTTTACGGTGATTTGTTCTGTTCCCCGCATTAGTGCCGGAATTCCCGCGGGAATTCCGGGATAAAAACTATCCTATCTTTTAAGTTGGACTATATTATAAATGGTTACAAATTTTTTATCAAAATCCGTTCAGTAGTTTCGGAGTCCATCGCGGACAAACAACGTGACACGTGATTTATATATACCTATTAAGAAGATAAGATAAGATATACCTACTCGGTAAGTAAATAATATTACTTAATTACTTATTTATAGGCTTATTTCTTTTTGCATTTGCAGTCGTTAGATACTCATTGTTCTACCGCAGATTAGACTGTAAACGAATGATATTTTATAGACTTTTATTGGCGATTCTTATAAGAATCGATTAACCTATTGTTAGTAACTATTCGATTTCCTACGTCACTTAATTACACAGAACAATTGTCTAGTTTACTAGATTGAAACAATGGTTTCCTTTAGCTACATTAATATTACAAAAAGGTGTAGTTTGTAAGTTTGTATGTAGGGGGTAATTTCTGGAACTACCAACTGAACCGATTCTAAAAACTCGAAGCTACAGTAGGTATGTCTGAACGACATAGGATAGTTAGGTAGGTACATTTCGATTTCCCAAGTGAGTACCGAAAACGTAGATCTATACTTACCTACCTACTATAATAAAAGAGTAGAATCCGCGATTCTGTACATTAAATAAATATTTTTGACAAATTTTGACAGGGACCAACCACAAAAAAGAGTTTTTAAAATTATTTTCTGTCTGTCTGTCTGTTAGCGATAATACGAACCTACTGAACGGATTTTCATGCGGTTTTTGTAGGTAGATTAAGCTTAAACTGGAGCTACATACAGGCTTTGTTTCATTTAAATCGAATGTTGGGAAAAAAAGTTGCGAAACAAAAACGTTTCATGCGGGTGAAACCGCTGGTCACAGCTAGTACTTAGTAAAATCGTATTATAAACTAGCTATTCCCCGCTCTTGTTTCAACCGCGTAAATTTCAGAGATCCCGCAGGAATTCCGGGATGCAAAGTACCATATCATGTCCTTTTCTGTACCCTTGACAATGTGTAGGTATGCAAAATTTCATGGGATTTCACCGACGTTAATTTCGGAGTTCCTGCGGGAAATCTGAGATAAAAAGTACCTATCCTATGTCCGTTTCCTGACTCTAAGCGACCTCTTCAGCAATTTTCAACCAAATCGATTCAGCCGTCCTTGAGTTATAAATAGTGTAACTAACACGAATTTCTTTTATATATGTAGACTAGCTTTCCCGCGCGGTTTCACCCGCGATAATTACGAAGTTCCCGCGGAATTGTTCCATACAAACTTTGCAACCCGTTTTTACCCCCTTAGGGGTTAAATTTTCAAAAATCCTTTCTTATCGGATGCTTACGTAATACAAAGAACACATCCTCCAAGTTTCAGGTCTCTACGATCAGCGGTTTAAGCTGTGCGTTGATCCGACAAAGCATTTTATAATTATGTATAGATGTTCTGAGTAAGTAATCATAGGACATAGATGTTATAAAAAGTGACGTGCTAGTTTTAGGCAGTTTTGGAAAAAAGGCTTGTAATGAAAGAGTAGATAGGTAGTTCTTAAAGTTCAACCACTTTAAAGCAGTTACCTACCTACCTAAAAGTAAAATCAGTAACACTGAAAAAGAATATGCACTAAGTAAAACTGCTTTGCACGCTCCTAATAATATTCTGCGAATACGTATTTGTTTGTTTGTTTGTTTTTTATTACTGTTTCACGGTTTAACTACCAACGTTGTTTCAATGTTATATTGTCAGAGGTACCCATAGAAAAGTAAACACATAGAGTAGGTCTTTCATCCAGAAAATGTACTGTTCCAGAGGTATTGATATTTACTATACCGATCTAAAAGCGAAATTTACCTTGGTTGCGTTATCTGTGATTAATTAATCTTACATAAATATATCTCAAGGCTGAATATCATAACTTCCATTGCCACTACATCGGAGAGCTACTTTTAAAAAATGAATACCGAATACTGGCGCGGTCAACGACAGATCTCAACGGAGCGGAGAAAAAAAAGAAAGGTGGTGTAAGAGCGAATAACTTAGCTCTATGGGTTCTGTATACAAAAAAAAATGCATTTTTTTTAATTTATGTATGTTGTAACTATCCATGTGTTGTGTCAAATAAAGTTCTTTCAATTCAATTCAATTCAATTCAACTCTGGCACTTTTTGATGTCCTGGGCGGTCTACAAAATACCAACCAAAACGGTAGGTAGGCTGCCTGGAAGAAACTGCTTTTAAGCTATAACACCGCCCTTTTTTGGTTGTATTCTTCTTCTTCTCAGTCGTACACTCCTGGCGTAGTGATCGTGGTCATGGATTGTCTAGGTTGACAGCGGCCTTTGCGAGACTTTTCCATCGCTCTCTATTCGCGGCGCGCTGCTTGGCTGTATTACCCACCATGTATTTTATTTTTGTTTCTGGTGACAATAAAGAAGATTTGATTTGATTTATTAACCAGGTAGGTAGGTACAAAATAGGCCGACGATCGTGTCCTTACTCCTTGCTTCATTTTGACTAAGTTACCTACCTACTTTTTTAAATAGTTGCTGTTTTACATTTGCTAACACTGAAAATAAAATGCAATAAATGTTTGAATTTTTCATAATATGTGCATAAAATAGTCTAAATTGGATCAATGAAGCTCTACTGAACTCTAGCAAATTGTTGCCCTTTTATGTTTTAGACTCTCTTTACGAAAACCTCTCAGCTTTATGATTTGATATGAGATTAATAAATTGTAACAAAAAAATTAGTATAGGTATATTTCTACGACCTTATTGATCCCATAGTATAAAACAATACCGCTTCCCGCTGTCTGTCTGTCTCTATGTACCTATGCTTAGATCTTTAAAACTAGGCACGCAATGGATTATGATGCGGTTTTTTTTTAATAGTTAGAGTAATTCAAGAGGAAGGTTTATATTATACGTATAGTTTATCGTAGATTTCCCGCGGGAACTCCGAAATTACCGCGGGTGAAACCAAGTAGATAAATATATCAAGGAGAAAGAAGAAGTATGTTTTAAATTTCAGTCACGTTTTCCATTCAATTATAGAAATTTTACTTCAAATACCACCTGATGCTTTTTTCTTTCCACTGTATTTTATCAATATTGCGAATGGCGTAAATAAAGAGTTTTAACCATTTTTATTAATAAGAAGAAGAAGAAAAAAAAGAGTTATCCACCGATTGATGGATGCACTCTTTAACGATACCTTTAGCTTTATCTACGTTGAACCCTAAAACTGCCGCGGGTTCCCGCGCACCGCGCGTCACTCAACACAATGACGCAACCAAAATGGCGAATTATAAAGTAATTAATCTCAGACTTCTTCCGTTCCACACTCTTTTTTTTTTTTTGTTTTATTGTCTGCGCGAGAGTTTAATATGAAATTTGGTTCGTCATAAATCATTCTGTTTACGGTTCAAATCCAAAGACCGTGATTAACGAGCAATTGTTTATTTAACATGTTTCGGATTGTAGAAATTCATGTTAATGTCAAGTACCTACCTAGATGAACTGCATGACGCATAATATAGACACGTGGAAGTTGCACTTGGCGCTACAGTATCTATGCTATGACCCAACTAAAATAGGGTACTTGCATGAAATTTATAATAAGAAATTGTGTCAATATTTTAAAAATAGAGCCTTAGAAAAGCGTTATCGTGAAAGATTTACTAAAAAAATTCAATAGTTTCCAAAATATTCAACTTTTAATTTTGTGAAACGGAACGTTGCAACGAAACACTAATCACAGCCAAACTTAACACATGACGTCACTTTTATTTTTTTGGGAAACATTTACCTCTTTCAGAGAAGGCAAAAGAAACTAAGTGCATACAGTCAACGCATATTTTTCATTTTCTGAAGTTTTTTACTTTAAAATGCATCGGTAAGATGCATTTCGATTCTTTACTGGAACTTTTGGAAGTAAATCGACACAGTTAAACCTTAATTTCGCTTTTGTATATTGAAGTTATCTGTCTGTCAGTGTCACATGACCCTGTCAATACGACATTGACATTTCTATCACAGATTAATAAGGCGTAATTTTGAACAAGTGACGTCATTCCGCGTTTCGGCGGTAAGGTCTAAAGTAGCAACTTTGAAACGCTCTATTTTATTAATTTATGCATATTTTTTTTTCTTTTTCTTGCTTTGTTTACGTAGGCCATATATCTTTAAAATAGACTGAAAAAAAAAATTCATGCAAGTACCTTATTATGAACGAGGTAAAAGTGTATTGAACTCAAAATTCAATGAAATGCTCGTACCTAGGCACAATAAAAACTCTACCTTATTGCTTTGAACTGTGTTGTTTTTTCTGTCTTTAAGTTTTTGGACAGGTTTTTGGGTCAAAGTGAGTAAAGTCAGTATCAAGAGCGGTGTTTGGATGTTAGTTACTCAATCAAGCAAAAACGGCTGAACGGATTTGGATGAAATTTGACATGCACGTTGTCAGGGGTACAGAGGACACAGGGTACTTTTTATCTCGGAGTTCCCGCGGGTACTCCAAAATTACTGCGAGTGAAACCGCGAGGCACAGCTAGTCCTACTAATATTACAAATGTGAAAGTGTTGATGTTTGGATGTTTGATTAACAACTCAATCACGCAAAAACGGCTGAACGGATTTGGATGAAATTTGGCATGCACGTTGTCAAGGTTTCTTGACTGTGATAAGTTACCATGTCGCAACGGCGATACAAATTTACGTGATTTTTTCCAGGAAGACCAAGAAATTACACGACACTACAAAGAGATCCCGAGGGAATTCTGAACTCCACGCGGGTGAACCTGATGGTGACTTATATACCTACCTAATGGTTAATCAACACTTGGGTAATTAAATAAAACAATTAAATAATATGATTCTACTCAATTGTTCAACCGGAGAGAGTTGCACTAAATAAATATTTCCATCACATTAAGTATCAAGCAGGTAGCTGACGGAATGAAAACGTGTGTAAAATCACTAATTAATTCATTTTTAGTTGTACACGAACTATATTTTATGAAACGATTTATAGAAATCAAGACTTTATGGCGATTAACATAAAACCTAAAATACTCTGACCAATATACCTACTTTGTGGCATCAAAACGCTGAGTCAGTATGCGTAGTGAATACACTGGCGAGCAAATAAATTGAATATTACTCAATTACTCATATTATTCATTGATCTTTTGTTCTCCTAGTTTATAAGTATGAGCGTTGCTGAGTTTCTTGTCAGTTCTTCTCAGCAGAGGACGTATTCCGAACTGACGGTAATTTATAGTTCTAAGAACCTGCTGACGATTACAAGTGATTGTAACCAATCCTAACTAATAAATAGCTTTTGAATTTTGAATTTTTTTTAATTTTGTTTGAGTAGGCCATATATCTTTAAAATAGACTGAAAAAATAAATTCATGCAAGTACCCTATTATAAAGTTTAGATAATATTATAAAGAGGAGAAGTAGGTATAAGGAGTGACTAATGCGGGGGGCAACTACTTACCTACCTACATATTATTCAATAAAAATATTGCAGTTGTTTCATAATGCTCAAAAATCATTAAAAACCGACCAATTGGACCACAGTTTTGCAGTGTTTTGTTTTTTTTTTTCGTCATAATTATCCGATATTTCATAAAATGCAGGACATAGTCAAAACTTTTTAAAAGCTTTTATCTAACTTGCAATGTAGGTATGTAATAATGTTTGTTCGGGTGGAATCTTGCAACTTAATTTTAAAGTAGATAAATGTAATTATCTTCAACCGATTGAGCTCAAATTTTGTGTACACATTTAATTTGAATAACAATGCATGCTTTATTCTTTTTAAACGCATTTGAATAAAAGCTTCTTTTTAAAAGTTTTTAATCTTTTTTTACTTTTAAACTTATTTTTAAGCGTTCTTAATTGTTCTGCACTCGGCCACTGCCATTGTCCGCCAGTGTACGAGACTGGCGCCTGCTACAATATATGGGTACGATCTACCACTAAACTCTAAACCCGCCAGTCACTCCCGGGTCAGTGTCAGACGCATTATGATCTTAATATAATGTAATTTATTGACTCACGGACACCATCGCTTCGTTCACTGTTTCAGAGAGATGTGATTACTTATGAGCACCTAGTACTTTTTTATGCTATCCAGGAAGATTTGGTTTGATTTTTGAACTAGCTGTTTTTGTCGTGTATTGTGGGATTTCCTCAGGAACTCTATATTGATTTCCCCCGCGATTTGTCGCGCTTGATTTTCAGCAACTTTTTTTCGGATAGGTACTCTAAAAGTACCTAAGTAAACTATGATAAACTTAGTGATAGGCACCGTAGCTTCCTGTCGGGAAATTAGCGGAATTTTTTAGGATTTCTTCAAGGTTCCAGAGATTATCTCCTACAAACAAACAAAGTATGAAATAGGTAGCAAGTCTATTTATATTTGAAAGCAGAAACTGACTGACAGATCGATCAACGTACAGCTGAAACCGCTGGGTCTAGAACCATGAAATTTTGCAGAAATATTCCTTAAGTGACGTAGGATTTTTGAAAATTCAACCCCTGAGGGGGTGAAAAGGGGTTGCACAGTTTGTATGGAATTATTCCGCGGGAACTCCGAAATTATCGCGGGTGAAACCGCGCGGGACAGCTAGCTAGCGTCTAACAGTACCTACACTATGACTTACATATAAAATATTTATCCCTTTAATTTATATATATATTGTACTGTTTAATTGAAAACCAATCAAGTAAATACATAATAATAAGTAAATGTTGCCTCAAACCATCGCAGTGCAACAAACCAAAATATGTGAAACTTGTATTTGTATCTATTGGTTTTTAAAAATAAAAAAAGCATTTACCTATAACATAAAGCATCGGAGTTTTATTTTTTAGTTATATTATTTCTTGTTTTCTCTTCTTCTGATGTTGCCTGATGTGCCTATACAAAAAGCCTAATAAACCAACATCTGTATTAAACTTCGAGTTGTCGGCACCATCGGCCGCCTCAAACGACGTTCCCGGAACCGCGTCGAACCTTAGACCCCTGAATCATAAACCTGCGGTTTTACTGCGAAGCAACATTGCAGTTGCATTTATATTAGAGCTTATTATTGTTTATAATACCTACTCGTAAATGTCATAATCCTGTAATGCTGCTGTTAGACAATGTATGGATTCCTTGTTATAAATTCGAATGTGAGTTTGTTTGTTTGTAACGCTTTCACGCCTTATCGATTCAACCGATGATCATGAAATTTTGCATATACGTTGGTAGGGATACATAAGAGGACATAGGGTATTTTTTATCCCGGAATTCCCGCGGGATCTATGAAATTAATGCGGGTGAAACCGCGGGAACAGCTAGTAATAGGTACTTATAATATCATTGGGATTAATCCTACTAATATTATAAATGTGAAAGTGTGAATGTTTGTTACATAATCACGCAAAAACGGCTTAACGGATTTGTCGACTTATTCGTCAACTCGCACGTGTCAAACTCGCGTGTGTGCGCGAGTAAACACCTTCCGTTTTCACTTACTTTTTTTGTCGTTAACTCGCTCAACCGTGAAAATGTGTAGAGTCAGCTAGTTATTTAAGAGTCATTTTTGAAAATTAATATAGATAAATTATTATTAAGGCAGGTACCCACTTTAAATGTATAAAAAATTTATACGACTTTACTTTAAAATAAAACATAATACTTATCGTTTTCGAGATAGATATTTTATGTATAATACAAATCAACATAACAATAATATTATTTACGTAATTATCAACAAAATTACAATGACTCAAGATTTTGGTTTATCCATCGATCTCATATAGTCAATTAAAAAAACTAAATGACACGCTTGTTATAGAAAACCAAACTAAAAAGTAGAAAAAATTTTTTAATAAATTTGAATTAAGAATAGTGTAATTAGTGTAATTTATATTTATTAAAATTTTTACAATTCCCACGGAAACTCCGAAATTACCGTGGGTGAAACCGCGGGGAACAGCTAGTATTATAATAAAGCAAATACGTATATTATGAGTTTGTTTTTCAAGTTTTCACGCCATATTTACTCAACCGATCATTAAAGTTTTTAGATTTCATCGTGAAATTTTGCATACACGAACATACATAAAAAAAAAACATACATACAATCGAACATAGAACCTCCTCCTTTTTGGAAGTCGGTTAAAAAGGAGACATGGTAGTACTTTTCATTATAGAATTCCCACGATATCTTCGTACTTTATACGGCTTTTATTGCACTGTTTATAGCGTCATAATACAGATTATTAAACACGCGTGCTTTTTAGCTAATATAACTCTGTACCTATTATGTGAAATCCTTCGGATTTTTCAATATATTTACTGCAGTTTTCTGTCTATCAAGCAGTTTGACCCGTTTGTAGAGGCCGAAAAATTACGGGGTCATTCCCAACTAACCCACACCGGGGACAAATGGGATATTTTATAACAATATCGAGACAAAATGCTATTCGAGCCGGAGAAAACTGAGATTTTTCTTTAACATGCCCCAAGGGTAAATAGTTATTTGTGCAACAAGAGAGCAAAGTCATTTTTTGCTGCGAGTGCTGATTTTGAATCCTGAGCAAGCGAAGGATTCAATGATTGAATCACAAGCGTAACGAGTGATTCTAAAATTGAATCCTGAGTGTGGCGAGGGATTCAAAGGCACGAGATGCAAAAAACTTTGCTCTCGTGTAACACACATAACTTTTCACTTCAGCAGCAAGAACACTTTAGGAGATAATAGTTATTTACAGGTTAAATATCAGTTTAATAAGTAAAAAAATCAATAAATTACATTAAAAGACATAATTATCTTTTTGCTAAATTTCTTTAGTTAGTACAAATTTCCGAACGTGTTTGTCTTTGAGGTCGAATTCAAAATCGGAACTTCGAAAGGGCTGGTCTTTGTCTCTCTCTCTTTCTAATGGCGGGAAAGAATATAGAGTGTAAATGTTTCGAATTGTATGATTAACCCAAGGCTGAATAAGATATTCGCGGTTTTCTGAAAACAAAAATTAAAAAGTTACTTTGTCTCACTCAGTGAGCAACTTTATAACTTTATTATTTTGCTCACTGATTTCAGGCAGCAAAACCTACATGTTTGAGCTACTGAAGTGAAAAATATTGTACTTAATACAATCTAACCATAAAACTATGAGATAAGTATTTTGACTTAAACTTCTACGTATAAAAAGTGCTATGCTTTACCTATAGAAATCTTTTGAATCCTATATTTATTTATTAATTAATTTATTTATTCATTTATTTGCTGAATATGGTACATTAAGATGTTATAATGAAATATAGGTAACACTTTTCTTATTGAGGACCACTGAGAAATGACCTGTCAGGAAATATCGTGTCTTCTGGTAACTCTAGCAGCCGTGGGAAGTTAGGTTTAGCTGCGACGCGAGACATATCGATGGTACAACATAAAATCTAATAACAAAGGAGAGGCTGGATAATATTCGTTTTTTTTTAGTTATTTTTGTTTTTATTTCGGTCGATGTTATAACGTCTGTCGGTCCGAAATAGATGACTTCAACCACGTCTGCGGGAGGCAATACGACTGTTTTCACTTCTCAGCGCTGTGCGGGCGCACACTGTGCTGTTTTTGAAGCTACAGTAGGCTATAATTTAACCCAGCTTTTAAGTTTTAAAAAACAGCGCATTTTAAAATTTAATCTTAGAATATTTTTATTTTTTTTTATTTTTGAATAAGTACTTACTGCCTATATTTTTGGCATAACTTTTTTAATGACATTATCTATAATCTATAATAATATTATAAAGAGGTAAAGTTTGTGAATTCGGAGTTTATGAATTGTAAGCTTATGAGTTTGTGACGTTGTACGGGATCTATGGATCTATACTGAACCGATTTTGAGAATTCTTTCACGTATCGGAAGCTACAGTATTCCTGAGTGACAAAAGGTACTTTTTATCCTGGAATTCCCGCGAGAACTCCAAAATGACGCGGGTGTAAGCCACGAGGAACAACTAAGTAGTCAATAATAAAAAAAACATCATATTTAAATTGTTATTAAAATAAATACTTGTACCATAGACAAAATAGCACATAGTGTGCTCCTTCGGCGCATGCGTGCTACGCTACTCTGTCATTACGGCGAGGCCTGCACGCAAATCATATTATATGCCTGCCCACAAACACATAGGGATTATATACTTATTTCACAATTATAAACCGGCTATGTGGTCACTATTTACCGCACGATACGCACGCGATCTGAGACTGGCTTTTTTGTTCTCTTCTCTTCTTTTATTTATGTTTACTGGCTATTCCCCGCGGTTCCACTCGCGATAATTTCGGGATTCCCGAGGGAACTCCAAGATGAAAGTAGCCTACCCCTGAAAACGTGTATGCAAAATTTTATGATGATCGGATTTAGCCGCTAGGACGTGTCAATTCCGGGCCGAAATTTCAGCTCGAAAAGTATCATTTATGTCTATTTCCGGGACTTGAAGTAAAATTGCATGAGTCAAATACAAATCAAATCAAATTTAAAATTAATAACAAACATATATACACTCTTCCACAATAGTCTTCAGGTTTATAACTTTAGGATGTATTTTATAAACCTGAAGTGTATAGACTTGACATGTATGGAGAAACAGCTGACTGAGAAAGGAGTTACCGAGATAATGCTCTAACCCGTAATCAAGGTTTCTATCAATCAAGATGTATGCTTCTTCTAAATCTATGACGATCGTAACCCATTTGTTGTCAAACATCGGACATCATAAAAGTTTTCTTCTAACAAATGCGTAGCTTACGAGATCAGTAGCTCTCGAATATTTGAAGCATAAACAATCATTATTAGTAACAATAAATAACTATTGTTACTGTATTCCAAAGTTTTTGTCCCACAGACGAAACGTCTATACAAAACCAGTCAACCCTAGTTTTGTACAAGGGATGCGGTGGACCGTAAGCGATGTGATTATGTTTGTACGAGGGTTTTACATGTGGATTGTTGGCATTTTGGATTTTTGAAGGTGGGGGATACCGTTTTGATGATGTGATACCTACTCGTCTATTTTCTTAAATATTAACCTACTATACAACCCATCGGTAAGTAAGTTGATGGTATTTCTGTCTTGACTAGGTACGTATTTATAGCTAGGAACACACCTAACTGAGATAGATACGCACCTAGTTATTCAGTTAAAAAGTAATTAAAAAAATGTGGAGTCAGTAATCGGGTGAAACCTTAACTCATAAAGGAATTAATATTGGTTTACGGGTCTTCACTACAATATACCTATGTATTAAAAAACAAAGTCTGTCTGTCTGTCTGTCTGTTTGCGATAAACTCATAACCATACTATACATATTTTCATGTGGCTTTCATCAACAGATCGGGTGATTAGGGTGAAACCCTGGAGAATTGCTAATTTTAAATAAATTAAAAGGTATTTCAAAGGTTTTAGTCGTTTTAGTATAGGTATAATTCAACCCCTAGAAACGCAACAGGTGAGTAAAACCGCAGCAAACAGCTAGTCCACTACTGAGCACACCGCACACCAAGCTTAGAACCTCCTAAATCATAACAAATATTAAAAAATTGACACTTGTTAAAATCGAACAATACGATATTCGAGTCGGCGCGACCATGGTATAGCACAGATTGGCCACATCAATCATATTAAACGAGCATTATTGTCGGCACTACACAGGTATTTCCTTTGCCGTTTACGTGCTTTTTTTGCACGAAGATCTTTCTCCCGGCGAAAGCAACCATCGGCCGACAAAGAACAGCAATCGATTTAAAAAAAAAAACGTAATGACAAAAAATTGGCGGACAAATGTAGAGTCAAGTAGAGTGACATTTTGTCTAATGCGAAATTGTGAGTGTCTATGAATTTTTACCTGATTTAATAGAGTCTATAGCTTCGGCTTCATGTTGGTTGATTAATTAGTTGATATCTAAGTAGGTTTATGTAAATACTAGCTGTGCCCTGTGGTTTTACCCGCGGTGATTTCGGAGTTCCCGCGAGAATTCCGGCATAAAAAGTACCCTATGTCCTTCTCTGTACCCCTGACAACGTGCATGCTAAATTTCATCCAAATCCGTTCAGCCGTTTTTGCGTGATTGAGTAACAAACATCCAAACATCTAAACATCCACAGTCCACACTTTCACATCTTCTATCTATACTAAGTACATGTATAATAAAAGAGTAGAATCCGCGATTCTGTACATTGAATATTTTTACCTAAAATTGAGAGGGGTGATGATAATAGAAGAGTAACCAAGCCCAAAAAAAAATTTTTTTAAATTCTTTTCTGTCTGTCTGTCTATTCGCGATAATCTCCGCATCTACTGAACCGATTGTCATGCGGTTTTCAAAGGTAGATTAAGCTTAGCCTGGAGCTACATATAGGCTTTGTTTCATTGAAATCGGATGTCGGGAAAAAAAGTTGTTGTATAAAAACCTTTCATGCTGGTGAATCCGCGGGGCACAGCTAGTTTATAATATTAGTAGGAAGTAGGATTTCGTATTGGTTTAGTTGTGAGTTGTGAGTTGTGACTGAGTAGAGTTGTGACTGAGTACAACTTAGCAAACAATGATATTATAAGTTATTTACTTCGACTTATGTTATATTAGTGTCAAAAATTTATTTTGATTCCTATAGTAAAATGTGTATTCTAAACAAACTTACAATTTAATAATACTAGCTGTTCCCCGGGGTTTCACTCTTGTTAATTTCGGAGTACTAGCGAAAATTCCGGAATCAAAATACCCAATGTGCTTTGAGTACTCTTTCCGACACTTTCTATATTTCAACCAATTTACATAAAAACTTAACAAATTATATACCTAAAACCTTCTTCATGAACTACTCTATCTATTGGTGAAAACTGCATGAAAATCCGTTTAGCAAAAGTGCTGAACGGATTTTCATATTATACCTACCACTTCATATTATAAAACTTTTCGCGATAAACTCCTTTGAGTTTATAATATGAAGTGGTAGCCTGCATTATAAGAAAGCTGATGTTTTGATAACTTCTCTGGGTAGGTGCTTGCATTTATTTTTATAGGTACTTTTAACTTTTTTGCTTATTGTTCAAGTACATTATACTTTACGTTATAGATGTAGGATAGGTAGGTATTTTACTATAATATGGCGCTTAGTAAACAAATACTTAATTGAAATTCTAACAGTAGGTAGAGCAGTTGTAAATATCAGTAAAACTTGCCAGACTTGGTTAAAATGTTCATTTATCTATTATTTTGACCAATGATGTTGCGTCTATCATCTTTGGATCACTCTTGCTACTCCCGAGCGATACAGATGTTTATTTAAATCGTAGATTATGAACTAAAAATGTTCTCAATATGACAAATTGACAAATTAACTTTTAATACACTTGCCAAAATACAGCTACTACCCTTTGTAAGGCTGTCACAAAATATGCTAAGTCATACACCGATAATGTGTCTTTTACAAGTGAACCTTTGAAAAAACTTGTAACTCATAGTGGTAAAAAGAATAGACAACGCAAGCTGTTCGTGAAACGCTTCACTCTATATAGCTCACAATTGGTTTTTATCTTAACGAGTAAGATTTTTACACCGATTACCTACTGTAATTGTAATGTTTCGGTATATAATTTAATTTCCGATGCTGTATGAACTTTAGAAGAAAAATTTCGCAACTGAATGCTTATAAACACGAAAGTATGTTGGAAATTTCTAATAATAAATAAATTAAAGCGGGAAAGGCAAATATTGCGACCCCTTTACGCCTATAGTACGTACCTCGTCCTATAAGTTTACGTCGTAGTCGTAGATATTAAATTCTCGAAATACAAAAAAGTACAAATTTTTAGATCTTATTTTTATTTTTTTATGATCTTTTTTTTTTCTTATTACTGCTATAGAGTTGGTATTTTTTACGTTAGTATCTGTTATTATTAATCTAAAGTTCCCATAAAACTTATCGAACTCGCGTTGTCTGTTCTCATTGGATCTGTATCTATTCAAGTGCTTACTACCAAAGCCATCAACACTGCATTTTGGCGCGTCACCACTTAAACAAATGGATTTCGGTAGTCATAATTATTTTTTCTATTAAAATCCTTTTCGATGTCTGCGTTCAATTCTGTCAAAATATTGTAGAGTGAGACATTATTTGGGTTATAGATTTTACTTTTAGACGTGCCAGTCATCGTTCGGGAATAGCTGTGAGTTTGCTGAAGTTGAAGAGCTATTCTTTGTTTTTATTATGGACTTTCGCATTCAGCCACTTTCAAGTAAAGTATAGCTGTATCTAGGTGAGGTAGGTATTAGCATCTTTGTAAGCTTTGCTGTTATATTTTAGAAAATCTTTCTCGAAGCTCGAAATCGACGAAATCAGTTCGAAATAGGTATCATAATATTATATCCTCTTGAAAATCATCTAAGTACTTCAAATAACTGCGAGGCACAGCTACTTAATACATCCTTATCTACTATTATAATGCGAAAGTGAGTTTGTTTGTTTGTAACGCTTTAACGCCCTAATGACTGAATCATCATGAAGTTTTGCATACACGTTGTCAGGGGTAACAGAGATGGATATAGGGTACCTACTTTTTATCCTGGAATTCCCGTGGGATCTCCGAATTTTCCACGGATAATAGCAGCTAGTAAATTATAAATTAAACAGCCAGACTCAGTGTAAATTCATATTATATACGTCCTATGACGCGGTATTGAACCCGCGACACCTGGCAAGTTATTCGTTGACCACTAGACCAACGGAACATGTACCTAAGCGGACGCTGCAATATGAATTATTTTAATGGTTAATTATAAGTATAAGATATTGTAATACTAGTTAATAGCATCTTAAACCCACTAAAAATAAGCATAAAATTTTACCTACACTAGCGTAGCAATTAACTTCTATGAATATTGCATGGGAATAATAATTAAAATACCTAATACTAAAAACAGGTAGTCGTTTAGTTGTGCCCATAATGCCACTTTTATACGTTCCAAAGACAATCAAATAAACAATAAAATGTGAAATGCAATTTAGCATCGGCACATTTCGCGGTAACAACCAAGAGTTATGTGTTCGCACTGCACAATGGAATTCTTACGGCATTATAGGCTTTAGAGCCTTTGCCTTAAAGTTTTCGTCGCAGATCAGAAACGATGGTGTTGCCAGTAAGAATTAATTTTGTTCGAGTTATAAAAACGTCCAAACTCAAACTAACAAGGTGGGTTTTAATTATTTAAAAGTCAGTGTTAATATAGTTTTTTTTCTCATGGCTGTGCCACGCGGCGTCTTTGCGTAGCGGTGTGCCTTTATCATTTTTTTTTTAGTTTGTATAATTTGTAAAATGGCATGTTAGCGCCGGCTTGGTGGTAACGGGGCGATATTTTTTTTAATTATTATTATTGATATTCCAATGTTTCCGGTCCAGCTTGGTGTTTCAAGATGACCAGTGACCACCCAGTGATCTGAATTTCAAATCACTAGGTACATATTATAAAACAAAGTCACTTACAGCTGTATGTCCCAATGTATGCTTAGATGTTTAAAAACCATTAATATGTTAGGTAGGTACTCTTTCTGGATTCATTCCCGAGGGAACCCAAGTTCACGCATCAGGCAAATCCACAGAGAGCAGCTTGTACGAATTAAAAAAATTGATTTTATAATAATACTAGCTGTCCCACGCTGTTTCACCCGCAATAATTTCGAAGTTCCCGCGGTAATTCAGAATTATAATATAGCTTTTATATTTCAGGGATAATGTAGCTTTCTAATGGTGAAAGAATTTTTGAAATCGGTCCAGTAGTTTTTGGATTAAATCGTAACAAACAAACAAAAAATACCTTTTTAATATAGGTTAATAAATTTAATTAGGTACATTTTAATTTGTTCCGGTTTTAACTGTATCTAAAATTAAGTAAGTTACAGAAAAAATCAAGACAAATATCATTCATTTTTGCCACTAGGTACCTATCCATGGTGAAATGTGTAAAATTTTATTCGTCAATTATTTGTTTAATTTCTAGTAGGTATATATATCAACAATTCTTATCTAGGTATCAACTATTCTTATCAAAAGAGGTTTAAAATAATATACAAAATAAAATGTCAGATAAATAAGGTGGGTACCCATATTTTATTGGTAATAAGAATAACCAACTGAAAAATTAACAATTATCTACAATATCTTAAATTAGGAAAATAGTGATAAGATATGAATAAAAGAAGCAAAATATATCGACGGAAGATCGACAAAACCTTAAAATACATTTTTATATCTTTTACCTACTTAATCATAGAATTTGTAGACAGAAAAAAAGCGAAAAATGAAACCTGAACCTTATATAATATGTACCTAAATAGTACTTGCTTTTTCTCTTCCTACGACCGTGCTATAGAGAAACAGAACTTTCAATGTTTTGGAGTCGGTTCATGATGCATACCTCCTTTCGGTTCACCCTTAAAAGCCTGAGAATACGCGTTGGTAGATATACCTATAAAAATAAATCTTTTACACACATATACATAGGTTCCTACGTGAGTATACTGTATGATAACTATCAGATAACTTAATGGAGTAAATCATACGACAACAATAACATAATATGACCATTGATAAGCTCTAAGGATATGCGTGATAGACTGATGGCGGACGATGCTTTAGGAATCAGCCTATCAGATATCGGTGGCTGGGTTCAATGGCCGCAGGAAAAATATAGGTGTTCTCATAATATAATAGAAATAATAATAACATTTCACAACACAGACCAATGACCTCAAACAATCAAACTTTTCTTTTATATGCTGTCGTCTATACAGTCTAGATCAGTGGCTCCCAAAGTATGGGTCGTTGGGCCCTGAAAACCGAAAATACGTACCAAAATAAATGGCTGCTGTATCAAACTTATTAAGATTCAAATTTAATAAAATTGTAATTGATAATAGCATTTTTTCTTCATGGAAACCAAGTGGTGAGTCCTCGAGTTTAGGTGTTTTTGTCAGGTGGGTTGCAATCCAGTCAACTTTGGGAACCACTGGTCGCGAAAGTTATAATTATAGCAGCTACATAATTACTTACTATCGGGGGTAGCTCTACTCGAACTTTGGTGCACTTTTAATTCTTTAAATAACCAAACCAAAACCAAAATAACCAAAAATGCTGCACGCACGTCTACAAGCAGTGTAACTAATAAACCATACTTTCAATAGTAAAGAAAGTCACATAACATCATTGTCATACCCGTTATGCTTTTACAATACTACAAAGTACAAACACACGACTAC
The DNA here is from genome assembly GCA_907165275.2 of Zygaena filipendulae. Lineage (NCBI taxonomy): Eukaryota > Metazoa > Arthropoda > Insecta > Lepidoptera > Zygaenidae > Zygaena > Zygaena filipendulae. Next base: position 3,381,995 of record OU015677.1, on the reverse strand, counting down.
ACTTGAGCAATGATGCTGTGGAAAAAAAAATCACAAGCACCATTTAGACCTCCCATAACAATGGATGAATAGAAAACCCATTTGTTGGAGAGCGAAAAAAATTGGCAAAGGTCCGACTCGGTCGGCCCTTTCTGTCACTGTGGCCGTAAAAAATGATGTAGAACGCTAAATAGTTGATTTTGAAAGGTACCGCGGGGTTCTGGAATAGTATTGTGGGCTTTGGTTGTGGCGCTGAAGTACCGTTTGGCGCATGGCGCTAAGGAATTTAGTTTTGATCTAGATAAGGGATAGAAATTCAGTGATCGCTATATATCGCTATATTTCGCTATTTAATATTACCTTATAATAAACTAACCCTTATCTTTCAATAACATTATATATCGTTATTATATTATATAACAATCGAGTAGCAGACAATAATTGTAATTGATAAATTGATTGAAAAAACACAAATTTGTACTCAAATTTACTACACAAAACTGTTTTTTTTTTCTTTGTAAGTACCTATAGTTTAGTTAAAAATATAGTTTAAAGTTTATATAGTCCTACTAATATTATAAACCCGAAAGTTTGTAAGTATGTATGGATGGATGGATGTTTGTTACTCTTTCACGCAAAAACTACTGGATGGATTTAAATGAAACTTTACAATAATGTAGCTTATACATCAGATTAACACATAGGGTACTTTTTATCCTGGAATTTCACAACACAACTAGTTTAAAATGAAAATGCGGCTCTCAAAACGGTAGTTAAAAAACATTCGCTTAATGTTTATTGAGTTAAAATTAGTGGGTCATTTCTTCATCCCCATTAATTTACGACTGTGTGACATTTATCGTTTGTTAGCGATACACGTATTGTCCTGCCTATTATCTGTTGGATGAGGCGTGAAGTATCCCATTTTGGTCACTTAACGACTTTGCTTTTGGGTTGAACCAAAAAAAAGGTGTAAGTTTTGTGTTCTGTAGAGATAACAAGTGATCTAGTTGTGGACTCTATATTTTATAAATAATAATTTTGTATCGGATCCATACTTTTTGTAGTTGGAGTTGTAAAAAATCTTACTGTTTAAACAGGCATTTTAAAGACAAAACTTTGTCTAAAACATAGATAATAATTACAATAATTACCAATACCTATCTAGTAAAGGATTCTTGGCAAATCGTACATATTGGAAATTTTAAAATGTATAGGTAACTTTATTTTCTGTATTTTCATACAATATTAAATATCGTACAACGTTCAAAGAGTTTGTTCGAATTTCAGCAAATACACATAAATATGAGTTACATAGATACCTATAGAAAAGATTTTATATTTTCAAATTTCGAATCCGATTTGCCGAGAATCTTTTAAAAACCATAGGTCTTATAGACATACCACACTTTAGGATTACTTCCTATAGAAATATCTATTTTCTTTAATTTTGATGCTATTACTTAATAGGTCCTTAAAAATTTACAAAGAAATAACACGTCATGTACAAACTTACATACATACTTATAACATAATATTAAGTTTGTCTATAAACTTGCTTTGCGATTAAATAGGTAAAAAATTATCCAATAAATTGCATAATTAGATCTTAAACTAAAAATCAAACAGAATATTTGTTAAACGATAAAAAAAGTAAACGATTGCATCTTAATTCCACGTAAAAATAAATAAACAATAAAATGATTACTTCCACCCGGTTTTAACCCTATTAACGTTTCTAGGAACGATTTCATCTTTTTATAAATTTGTAATTCGAATGTTCGTTTTGAAAAGAGAAGCCGGCGCACTCTTGTGTTTATGTTTATGACCTTATATGGGCAATATAGAGCTAAAGGGTTCATGGAGGTAAGCAGTGATATTATTTAGGGTTATTAAATTAACAGCTGTTTTACGTATTTTTAATGTAAGAAGAACAACGAGGAAAGAGCGTTAAAAGTCATTAAAATTAATTATGGAAACTACTTGTACTGACTTTAACTGAGATAACAATAGGTTAGTCGGTTATTAGATTAGTTATTATATATATAGGTATTGCAGGTAGGTAGCTAGGTATTGTATTATATTATAGTATATCTTCTAAATATTATACATGCATAATATATAAATAAAATCTAAGATGACCGTCTTGTAATATTGCAATAACAATATGCCTTCTTCTATGCCACTATACTTAGTTAAACTTAGGTATATAATTATGTAGGCAGGTTACATGATAATCATAACATACCTAATTTTATTAAAAATTAGTATTATTTTTTTCAATGTACAGAATGACGTGTTATATTACACGTCATTTTGTACATTTTATTTAAATTAGGTAGTGTTTTTCTATAGGTATATGCTCTACTCTATGTCTATGCTCTATGTCTATTAATTGAAGGGAGTAGTTACCTACTAGAGGTCCAAGATATAGAGAACTTCTTATCCTAGAGTTTCTTAATGGAAACTTAAAATTTATGAAGCTGAAATAACGCGAGACGTAAGTACTGATGATAGGTACTATAGGTACCTACCTACATATATATAAAATTGAAGTGTCCGCTTGTAATGTTAAAATAACAGCTTTTAATACCTACCTACCTCGGTTAAGGTAGGACCTAACAAAAAAATTAATTTTCAAAATTTGGACCTATCCATTTTCTTGTCTGTCTCTTTGTTCCGGCTAATCTTTAAAACAGTTGGATCAATTTTTACGGGGATTTCACTCGAAGATAGCCAATGGTAAAAGGAGTATCTAAGTCTAAGTACTTACCTACCTACTTTTATCAGGGTTTCTGCGCGGGAATTGCGAAACTCACGCAGGTGAAACCAGGGGGCACAGCTAGTTAGACAGTTATTTAAAAATATAATTAAATACCTTTTTATTTAGATTGTGTAGGTAGATTAGAATATAAACAATGAATAAAAATAGGCATCTTGCTTTCAAAAGGTCAGAATTAAATTGATAAAAAACATAATTGAAGCAATAGCGCAGCTATTGTTGCACAAGTTCGCAAAACATAAATATTTATCATGAGTTATGTACATAATTATAATGAATTATGTATTTAATTATTACGACAATTTTAGCTTATCTCAATATAAAAATTTACCATAAGCAAATTATATGCTTTACCACCCAACACGGTATTCTCGATTCTCTTTGCTGTCCCGGTATGATAAAGAATTAAAATATTTTTGATCTGTATTTTGTTAGGTACCTACCTCAACGACGTCACCACCGAACATTTGCCAATGTCACACAATGTACTACATACTTTCTAGTGATGATATTTTTTTTTATTGTTCATAGGTATAAAAAATATTTTCGACCGGTTCTATCTAGACTTAGAGACCCTAGGTTTCATTTGCAAATTTAGCCTACCTATATAAAATTTTTTGTTCATAATAATTTGTAGTTGTAATAACTGAGTTTGTAATAAATATAATTTTCACTTCTCATGCTCTGAAAGTGCTTGTTTGTGCAGGATATAGGCTGCACAAAATCGAATTTTGTGCACAAGTGCATTAACGTATCTACTCATAAATGTACCTATTTATAGGTATTAGGACCTATTTATAGAAGAAAATGAGCTATACAGCCAAACACAATAATTAGTTCATAGATAGAATTTGTTATTTTATAATATTTACTTTAATTTATTTGCCTCATGTGTACCTACTAATTTTAATTTTATTTAAAGAAATATGTTAAACTACTGTTTTATTTCCTCGCAATCGAAGTGAAAAGCAGAGTTTATAACTCGTTCACAAAACGATTTTATGGTTCGTTTTGTGCACTTGTTACTATTTTTAATTAGTTGGTTACACTTAAAGTAAAGATATCCCTTGGTAGTTCATGTTTGTCTTTGACTAGAGTGAATTAGTAGGTAAAGTTACCTACATAATGTGGTGAATTAGTAAACAGTAGCTACGCATCGCTATTTGGTAGGTAATTAGAAATAATTAGGTCTATTAGAAATAATATATCTAGGGTTAAACGATGCTAAGCGCGGTCAGTAACACGATGGGGTGGCGTCGCATCGGTCATAGATAATAGATATAGACTTATCTATCTATCCGACCTTTACGAATGCTTTGACATTACAAAACAATATACACGCGGTCACAATAAAAGTGGCTATATTGACACAAATAGAAGCACTTTAGAAATTAACCTTCCTACGTCTGTAGACATAAATCTACCTACACAAGTATAGAAAGGTATACTTATAGATAGAAACATAGGTAGATGATTTATATGTTTGTGTATGGTATAAATATCAACAGGTAAATCGAACAATGAAAGTTCAACGTCCTCCCGTTGCACCGAACTGAAAATCGAAAACTGACACCACGCACAAATATCAAAAGGCACCGAACACGAGAAAATTTGAAAAACGAAAAAAAAAACCGCACTTCGTCAATACGCAAAAAAAAAAACTTAGCAAACCCTACGGCCCGGCCGGATTGATAGCCGCGGCCGTCTCTGCTGCCAGTATTCTGTCGGCCAGTTGGGCGTGGCCGCCATAACAGGTTACTAAAGCACAGAGTGCCGCCAAAAAATACCCATAAAAAACATGTAATGGCAGCCCTGGCGCCGGCGATCGATGCCGCGGTGCCAACCCGCTCGCACAGCACGCTCCGCACGTACAGACGGAAAAAAATCGCGCCACACCACCGCCACCAATCGCAAAAGGACCCCGCCCATAGATCCCGCCGCCCTACAGGTGGCCACACCTCCGCCGCTACACCAGCGCCACTCCACTCATACACGTGGCGTAGATCCGTACTAAATAGAGGGAGAGCGCGATACATCGAGCGGTTCGTCTCTCGGACAATTTCCTCCAACCGATCATTAAGTGTTTAAATTCTACGCGAGTTGGTTGTGTCGGATTTCTTCGGAGGGGAACGCTATTAAAATATCCACAAACATTATCTTTAATTGGACAGAGTTTTGTGCTTGTGTGCGTCGCCGATGCTCCCAACACTGTAGTTACACTTCTTTTTTTTACTATCCTCTCGCTCAGTGACGATTCAGTTTTTTCCGAAACGCTGATGACTGTTATCATTCGTGTTTAGTGTGCGGTGACCGGCTGTGATTTTTGATTGCTCTTTGTGCGGCTACGTATTATGACTAACGATTAGAACCTAAACATCGATTCGAGTGTATCGGGACAGCACTGAGTGTACTAAAATGACATCGGTGACGTGATAATTCTTTTTTTTTATTCGCGAACGCGGCGCTATTCAAATTTGACGCGGGGGGAAAGTAAAATTGTTGCAAAACGATGCCACGTGCTGTGTAATTGCGGAATTGTAATGCACGGATCGTTAATTGATCGACAATTATCTCTCCGTCCCGTTCTTTCTAATTGCGAGCTGCAATAAATTTTGATTGCATCGCTTTATTCTATTGCGTCCGTAATATCTACTGAGGTGCCTAATTACCGATAATCCAATTTGGTTCTCTATTGAAAAAAAAAAAACAAACAGCGGCGTTTCTAAATTTGAATCTTTCAACAAAGCTTGAGTCTCGAAATCGTAACGACCGTGTACAAGATATAGACGAGTGTGTTCAAATATCGCAGAAGAACATAAAGTTGTGTGACATTAATACCTACGAATTAGGTATTTTGTGTTGTAAAATTTTACAAATAATCTGTGAAAAGTGATGCTGTGTTTGCTTCGTTAAGTTTATAATACTACAAACCGTAAGTCATATTTTTAAAACTGACTATAATTTCTAGAGTACGTTAAGATTCTCCTAGAATAGATAGAGCTGGTACCTAAAAATTATCCTAGAAGTACCTAGGTAGCCTACTTTACTTCTGAGTAGGCAAATATTATATAAGATTAGTATGAATATTTTTAAATTGTTTTTCTTCTTTTTTTTACAATTATATTGGTAACAAACTGGCAATAGATAATATCACTGCAGTAACTTGACCGAATGAAAAAATATAACGTTGCAAATAACTATTTAGGACCGTTTAGGTTCTTTCTAATTTATTAGTTCTTCGAGTATGGATGTCAGATTTCTACGTTAGCAGTTTAGCACTTTGCAGTGACAATTTTTTTTAATTTTTTGTGCCCCTGACAACGTGTCATGCAAAATTTTATGTGAATCGATTCAATAGAAGGCATTTCGCATTTCAATTATTATTAGTATGGATTACAGTAAAATGTTTAAAACAATCCTGAGTACTGACTAATAAATGAGAATGTGAATTTGTTTGCTTGTTTGTCGCGCCTTAACTACTCAACCGACAATCATGAAATTTTGCGTACACGTTGTCAACGGTACATAGCAGCACATAGGTTTGTTTATATCGCGTAATTCCCGCGGCAACTTCGATTTTAATGCGAGTAAAACCGTTGCGAACAACTTGTTTTAACATAATTTTCCATTCCCACAAAGCTTTTCAAATTAATATTATGAAACAGCGGCGTTACAGGAACAAGCAGCTTACATGGAGCCAATAAATCGATAATTGATTAATATTTCACAACCTCTAACCCTTTCGATTGTCGCGCGGTTGCCGCCTGACCTACGTGGCGCTAAATTTTATATGACACCGACTGTACTTCTATGGAACGCCTCTGTATTGTCTACGGAAAACTTTTTTTTTTTTTTTTGCAGACACGCTTGTCCATTGTGCAAGTTAGAATTTATTTATAATCCTATAGCTTTTTTAAGCTACTAACTATTCCCCGCGGTTTTACCCGCGGACCGCGGTAACTTCCGGGATAAAATGTAGTAAAATTTTTTCTCTTTAATCACTCTATCTATCGGCGAAAACTGAATTAAATCCGTTGCGTAAGTAGTTTAAAAGATCTAAGTAATCTAAGCGTACAGACGGCGGGAAGCGACTTCGTTTTATATACTATATACCTACCTAAAGATGACTGCCCGATATTAAATAATTAAATTTCTTTATTTCAAATTTAACCCTTCACCCAAGTGTTTTCTACAAAGGCAATTCACATCATAATTTATTAATGCTTTGCTGCTTTATAAATAAAACTGTACCTACTTAACGGTTACTACTCGTAGGTAGGTACCTCAAAATTTGTTTAACCCTTCTCCTTTCAGGCCGTTAATAATACACCAAGCAATGTCTATAATAGTTGTTTTGGTTGATAACTCACTCACTTGTACTTATTGTGTCCACTAATAAATGGTACTTACTCGTTACGTCAATTATATGTCAATCAGAACAATTTAAAATAGCCACTAACCGCCGCACTCAGAGTCGTTCATTAAAATAACGTTAATCGGCCCATAACTAATGCTACTTAAAACCTCTAGTGACAATTAAATCGCCGTAGCTCCCAGAGACAAAAATTTAATGTTGATTAGTAGATTGACAACTATATGTAAGCATAGGGCGGTACACCCTATCGAAATGGGTATCGATAAAGTGCGACATTGCCACATGCATAAACTCATGGAAATGATACTTTTGTTTTTGTAGTTTTTATGAGGTGAAGTTATTATTTTTCTTTAGAAATAATTAATTGCGTTAATTTACTATTACTTTAATCGGAAATAATAATTGATTTCAATAAAATTAAATCGTGAATGCCATGACTTTTGTGATATGACAACATTGAACGCCGCCATTTTCATTTTTCAATTACCTACGTCAAATCAGTCCGCGAAATTTTTCAAATTGGAATAGCCGCCACTATTAAAGGTCTGTCCACATTCGCGCGCGAACCGCGCGCCAAGCCGCGAAACACCCGCGAACCATGATTCTACACTTATAGTTCGCGGGTGTTTCGCGGCTTCGCGCGCGAACTACGCGCGAATGTGGAGAGCGCTTGAAGTAGAAGTAGGAGAATTCGTCTTTAGTTATATAATAATAATTTGAAATTATTGTATAAAAAATGGTGAGTATTAAGTAATTATTATTGGTTTCATATTGTTAAAAGATAAAAATATGTTAGGCATGTATTTATATGGTTTTCTTTATATTTCAGGAGCAAAATAAAACACAAAGCAAACGAGTTGCAAACTTTACCCCGGACGAAAAATTTTTATTTGCACATTAATTAAACATCGATAATTGAATAAAAACTGATCGACGGAAAGTCAGTTTTAAAGAAAAAATGGCCTGGATTTCAGTCACTGACGAGTTCAATAGTAATGCACTTGTATACAAGGTATTGTATTACTTGTATATACTTGTATTCTAGTTATTGCTTGTATACACTTTTTGTTAATATAACTAGAACTAATTATATTTTTTTTTACTTGCAGCGTGATGTAACTACATTAAAATGAGCATGGGATAACCTTAAGGCTATGGCCCGTAAAAGCAAGGCTATCTTTTAAAAACTAGAGGTGGACCATCAAATCCACCACCTCAACCGAAGCATAATAAGCATAATAGAAAAGGTAACATTCAATAACAACTCAACAGGGCTGGGCAAAATACCAAGTTGTAATTGAAATCCTTTTATTATAAATGTGAAACTTAGTTTGTTTATTTGTTACGTTTTCACACCTTAATGGCTTAACCGATCAACATGAAATTTTGCATACACATTTTCACCGGTACAGAGAAAAACATAGGGTACTTTTTATCTGGGAATTCCTGTGGGATCTTTGAGATTTCCACAGGTGAATCTCTGAAACGGTTGAACCTATTTGAACGGGACTTTCTCTGACAATTAAATGATGTTATAAGGTGTAAATTATGCTACTTTGGAGTTCTTGCGGAAATTCAGAAACTCAAACGGGTGGAATCGCAGGGCACAGCTAATGTGTGTTATAATATGTATTCTAAAATATGTAGTTCTAATGAGTGTATTTTTTTAGTTGGAGACATTAAAACAAGCTGCTGAGAGAGCAGCTGAGTTTGAGGAAGAAAAAAATTAAGCTATTGTAGATGGCAAAACTAGAGCTAGCTGAATTAAAAAAAAACTAGAATTACAATAATAAAATTATTTATTTTAAATGAACTAGTTTTATTTTATTTATTTAAAATTCAGGCAGGTAGTTGAAGCAGCTGATAGGTGCCTGTATCCAGTTATACATTACTATTTTTCTATCTTTTGTTTCTAATATTTGTCCAGTCTGTTTTCAAATAATAATTGTAAGGTGCCAAGACTTCTTCCGGTAGCCCATTCCAAGGTGCAACCACTCTGTAAGTAAAAATTGTTATTACACCTTAAAAAAACAAATAACAAACAAAATCTGAGTATAACCAATTCTTTTTTTATTATTTTATGGTTTTTAATCTATAAATTTATACATATAAATAAAATTGAAGTGTCTGTTTGTGATTCCAAATTAACAGTTTTTCACTTAATGCATATGAAAGTATAATATAATCCTACTAATATTATAAATGTGAAAGTGTGGATGTTTGGATGTTTAGATGTTTGGATGTTTGTTACTCAATCACGCAAAAACGGCTGAACGGATTTAGATGAAATTTGGCATGCACGTTGTCAGGGTCAGGTACAGAGAAGGACATAGGGTACTTTTTATCCCGGAATTCTCTTCGGTAACTCTGAAATTACCGCGGGTGAAACCGTCTGTCTGTTTGTTCTGTCTAAAACAGCTAGACCGATTTTAACGGGACTTTCAGGCAAATAGCTGATGTTATAACGAAGAATAAAACTATTTTAAAAGAAAATCGTTCCTGCGGGGATTCCGAAACTCATGTGGAGTAAAACCGTGGGGCACAGCTAGTTATTCATAAAAAGTTATCTATACCTAACTAGTTATCTCTAAAAAATCTCTCAACTATGGATTGCCTGAACAAGAACCATTACTATTGGGATTTTCTTATGTATATCATTTATGTTAGGTACCGGATATAATATGATCAGAATCACAATCGCAATAGTGATCTATTGTCAGTATAAAGCAGGAGTTCATCTAATGGTAATGAGATATTGTGAAATGTAGCACACACACAAATTACAGCCACAACTGTGTCTAATTTGATACTCATACTCACTTGAAGATATGGAAACTTCCTTTTCCAAATACTAAAAACTCTCAACAGTATTTTTCGTTTTGATTACTGATATGGCTTTTATTGTACTTTTCTTGACTGTTTGAATTAGGACAAGAATGGTGTTAAATGCACATCATTTACCTACTACATAATCACTCACCAAGCAGTATACCTTGCAATACACCTGACAGCTGTTTTAGTGCACTACTATAATGAATAAAACTATCATGAGTTCCGCTAGGCCATCGAGCTACAACTTTAAAAAATCCAAATTCGGGCCTGTTACTGCCTGAACATTAAAAGAAAACAATCCTCTTCTATGATATTCCACCAGGACTTCTTATTTTAATATGTGTAGCACATGACACCTGGAAGTCCAGCAATTCGTAAACTCAATAAAATCTTCTAGGTCAGACATGCTTTGCTAATTACTGTGACGTGATCGACGCCCTAAAAGTTTAAAAAATCCAACTTTGGTTTTGAAATTTTAACAACAAAAACAAACATAACCTTACTTTTAAATGTCAAAAATCTCCAATTAAGTCTTAAGTAAGGGTCAGGCGCCACTTAAAGTTAATCCTCATTAAACGTGATTAATGGAGGATTAACTGTCTCTGAGAGTGAATTTTTTTTAATCCTTACTTAAAATCCGTTAAGTAACCATTAAATCGACTCTGAGTGCGGCGGTTACACGGTTAAAATTCAATGAACATGAAACGTTGTTTGAGAGTTTTTTGGCGGGAATCAAAGATGGCGGTTCGGTCATTTATTTTCATGTCGATAAAAAATTGTTAAAAAAAGATTTTATTGTGTTATAAGGTACTGTATTGGAGAATAATTTTCACAGTGACGGTTTTTTATGTGCTTCTTCGGTTTCCGCCAAGAGCTCCGAGAAAGTTCTTGCAAGCTATTCTTAGTAGGTAGGTACTTCCGTGGCTGGCAATTTCAAACCGTACAACAAAACATTTTAATAGAAAATACATTGATCTAATTAATTTACTTGAAGCTGGCTAAATGCGAAAGTCTATAAAAAAGAAGAAAGAAAAAACGTTGTTTGAAAAGTTCGACTTGTATTGCATTGGTACAACGAAGCATTTTAATAGAAAATACCTACCTACATTGATGTAATTAATTTACTTGAAGTTGGCTAAATGCGAAAGTCTATAAAAAAGAAGAAAGAAAAAACGTTGTTTGAAAAGTTCGAATTGTATTACATTGGTACCTATACCTAATTAATTTTTTTCATTGGCTTGTTGTTGGTAAATAAATTGTTTAATAGATTTCGATAATTCCGAGGAAGCACATTTAGGTTCCTTTCCCGGTCCAAAAGTTTCAAATAAAAATTCACGTTTATTTTAGTCCTCAACGCGTTCCTAAACCATTGATCTGATTGTGACGAAACCCTGGTCAACTTCGAAGGTTCCTGATATAAATAGGTACTACTGCGGGAATTTTATTCCGAAATCCACGCGTGTGAACTGCCGGTACAAGGTAGTACACCCTGAGAGAAAAATAGGGGCTTGTCCGGTAAAGTTTGCGACCGAAGATTGGTCAACAGTATTTCTGCTGCCGGCGTTCGGTCGGGCACCATATTTGGTCAGTATACTCTCCCGTAGTTGGCACATTATTAACACCCTGCGGGGTCGGTCACTGTGCCTGCTGCTCACTGATATTGTGTCGCCAACATATCCTTCGGGCAACGAAGGGCGACCGAAACCTCTTCGGTCTGATTGAATTCTTTCCGTACAGTATAAAACGGCATAATTTAGGATATAAGTAGCTGTTCTCCGCAGTTTCACCCGCAGTAATTTCAAAGTTTCCGCGGGAATTCCAGGATAAACCATACCCATAAACCTTCCTCTGGAATTACCTACTCTATCTATTGGTGAAAACCGCATGAAAATCCGTTCAGTAATTTTTGAGTTAATCGCGAACAGACTTGTGATAATTGTGAAAGTGTGGATGTTTGTTACTCAATCACGCAAAAACGGCTGAATGGATTTGGATGAAATTTGGCACACATCTAGCCTTTACATGGAAAAGTACATAGGCTACCTTTTATCTCGGAATTCCCGCGTGATCTCAGAAATTACCGCGGGTGAAATAGAATTAATTTTTGCATAATACACGTTGTCAGAGGTACAGAAATGGACATAGGGTACTTTTTGTACCGGAATTCCCGCGGGACCTCGGACATTAACGCGGGTGAAACTGCGGGACACAGCTAGTATCTAATATTGTCAGGATATTGACAGCTGACTCGGAAATAAAATTATCGTTTTGTTATCATTTTATACATCACCAAGCCACTATCAAGTGGTGTTCAAGTGACACTTAGATATCCATCATATTACGAACTACCTATCATGCGTATCTATTTTGTATATCAAGCATCAAGCTACATTGTTGGTAATTATAGATCCTTTAAAATCGTTATGTGTCATGGACCCGTATTCTATGGCTCGTATTTATAAACTCTACTAGAACATAGTATTTGTTTGCCTACTTCAACTGCCTAGCGTAATGAGCAAGACTCAGTAGGAACATGAGTAGGTATCAAGTTACTTTAAGTATAATATAAAAAATACGGGCCTAAAAAAGTTTGTTAATAGATATAAGACAATATAGCTTCATAGTAAGCAACGATATCTATTTTATGTTACACATTTGTTTGCAAATAACTTAGATAAATCTTGAAAGCTTGAAGTTACTTATAACGTCGCAACAGCAACGTCGTCAAGTCATAGCAGTAGTTAGTACCTACTTCTTCTTCTTGTTTCTCGCACTCTTCGTTACTGAAGGTCGTGTCCTTCCTGAAAGCGCTAAGTGGAACTGCTGATAAGCTGTTTTCACGTCTGCCGGTCTTCAGATTTTCCAAACTCACGCGGGTGAATCTACGAAACGGTTGAACCGACTTTGACGGGACTTTCACTGCTAATTAGCTGATGTATATACGGCTACTTTGGAGTTCCTGCGGGAATCGCGAAACTCACGCAGATGAAATCGCATGGCACAGCTAGTGCAAAATAAAATTGTCATCAAATGCTATTCATATTTAAAAAAGAACACACGACCAATATCAACAAAGACATCTCAATCAACCAGTTATTATGGATTGCACCCGTCAGCAATTACGAACTTTGCCTTGCCTAGTAGGTAATTGGTGTACCTACCGGCGACCATTTACGGGTTAAGACTTGTAAAATGGCGGCACGATTCACACAATACTAGTAACCAATAAAACCAACACATGACGAATGGCTGCGCTAGGAAATGTCAAAGGGAGGGCATTTTTTGTTGTAATCTTGCTTATGATTAGTATTTTGCCGTTGAAGATAAAAAAAACTAGACATGTATGAGTTCTAACCGCACGATAATAATGGCGGTCCTTTATATTTTGTGCATTATTAGTATATCACAACACAATGCTGCTGATAGACTATTAAATTATAGAGTGATCGTTTTGCAGTATTTGGCGGAAATCGAAGATGGAAGTTTCATCACTTATTTTCTTTTCGATGAAAAAGTTATCAAAACCACTTTTGACAAATTTTTTGTTGTGTTTTATGGGACAACAATTTTCGCAGTGTCAGTTATTTATGTGCACAAGGGGTTTATGATGTTTCGTTGGTGTCCTCTAAGAGGTCCAAGAAAGATTTTCCAATCTTTAGAGATCTTTAGTCAACATAGATTGCAATATCAAACCGTACAACGATGCTAATCAGCTAATAGACATTTATACCTAAATTTATTTTACTTGAAACTGGCTAAATGTGTAATATATGCGAAAGTTCATGTGAACAAAAAAAAGAGTGCTAGTTCCTATTTATTTTCATTTATTGTTTTGTTGTCAGGCTACATGGCCCTATAGATAAATACCTTACAAATATAAAAAAAAACATTGCTTGTCTATTTTTGACACTGTGTCGCTCTAATGGTGGTTGTCGGTATCCTGCCCCGGAATCGCCTGTAGACCACACCTTTCGGTCAAAAGTCTTCCTTCATAAAGGTGTCCAATTTGCTTGCCCCGACTCGCACCACAAAAGCCTTGAAACTAGCATTATGACGCGACTCCAGCAGTTCGGTCCTTAGTAGAAATTTGGTCTTCATCTTGATATACTCTGTAACATGCCATGATATGCCATATTAGCTTGCAAAGCGAAATGGCTGTTTTGACAAAAATATTAAATTATATAGATAGGTATATTAAGGTGCCTATTTTTTTTCCATCGGTATAACCTGTTTATTCCACATAAATTCTAACTCTCTGTAGTACCTTGAAACGGGTCGTGAGAAAAACACGGTTCATAAATTTATAATTTAGTGTGATCAGTACAGAATCTAAGAGTAAGTTTAAATATATACAAAACAATCACTGGCCTTCACGATCCGTGGTAGACGTAGAGTCCGAAGCTGCAGTGGCGTCGGCCAGGATGCGAAGATCAGGAAGAAGAAGGAACAGGAACAGCAGAAGATCCAAATTTTTTCAAGTAAAGATTGTAGATAGGTTGAAGAAAGTAGTTTCGATATCCAAAGAAGGAAGCTGGAATCATTTGTCATCATGAAATTCCTGACGACAGCCATCCAGGTCTCACGCCGCATCACAAAAGACCAGTGAGTGATATAAAACATTACATGAGACCTGGATCAAGGCTTACAAATATTAAAATATAATGTACAAATAAAACTATTAGATACCTGTTTAGTGAACAGCTTCCTTTTGTAATTTAAGTTGTAGATTTTTGATTACTATATTATAGCTTGCACATATGTAAGATTATAATATATTCATTTAATTTATTTAAAAGACAAATCACAGCGTAGTTGCTTTACGCAGCGTGAAAAAAATCGAAAGAAAAAACAAAATAATAACGCCGACGCTCAAGAAAAATAAATTTTGAATTTAGATGAAAAAAAGAACGTACTACCTCCATGGGCGTTAGCACCACGTTACAACCTAGTACCTACCTAGTCTGTCATTAAATATTATAATATCTTCAAAGTGAATTAAAGATTGTAAAAAGAAAAGAAAGAAAAATACTGTCGCCCTTTTTTAATATTTTTCCCGCGACAATGACTTCAGTAGGTACCTATAGGTATTCCCGTTCTCTTTCAACCGTGGCCCGACTATCTCACGCGAATCTAAGTACCATCAAGATAGACTGCTATAGCTACGGTATTCACTACACTGCGTTCTTTGGTAGGTACCTACAATAGAAGAAAATTTGATTTTAATCATTTCATGTTTCTTTCTTTTGTGTTGGTTATAGAATATAGGTAGTTATTTCCAAGAAGTTACGCTTCAATCACGTCGGGTAAAGATAAGCGAACTAACTAGATATTTACATAGGTAGGTACGCACAAAAATAAACTAAATAACATTTTTCATTTAATTTTAGAACTTTTATTTTATTTCCTGTCCTCTTTTTATCCATAGTTGAGTCTATCGAACAATTATTTTTATGTTTTTATACTTAATCATCAACCTTCTTTCTCTTTATCTCTTATCCCGCCAATGTTTATACCTTTCTATTTTTCAAAGGTTGACTAGAAATCCCCTCGCGGGATAAGTCCGCCTTTGAACATAAATTACCTGCTTATTTTAAATTTTAGCAATTTTTAAAAACTTTGTTTATGTTCAATATAGTATACAAACAAACAAACTAAATAAACACCTATTGTATTAGCTAGGTATGTTTAGGTAATGCGTCCCATGCGAACTTAGCGCGTTACTGAAATAAAGCGCTAACTTCATACAAAATTTTCGTTATCTATCTAACTTTATAGACGTCAAAAAGAGCCACATTATAGGCCAAATTTGAATAAATTATTTGAGACTGACTTGGTTCTGATAGGTAGGTACCTACTACAATACTTTGTGTTTATTATTTATCGATATAAAAATAAATTATATTAAAAATAAAGCGTACACGAACGAAAATTGGACGAGCTTCCTGGCAGAAAATAAGGTTGTTTCTAGTATCAATATAAAACAAAACAACGTATAGGTAAAAGGATTGATGACACAAAAAGTTGCCGTAAAAACTTTGACGTGAATTTTCAAATTCACGTTAGAGAAATACAACTTCAGTCTTGTGTACATAAGTACCTACATACCTACACGTTTTTTTTTTCCCCAAAATATTTAAAATTTGACGCAAAAATTTGACAGTTGCTAGTGTTAAGATAGGTACCTACGCGCATAATATGACAAATTGAGCGCCTGGAAATTGTGTCTACCTGTAACAGCCTTCAAAACCCTAAGTAGGTATCAGAATCCATGTTTAGTTGTATATTTCCCCATCTGATCTTTTTACAACAGAGCATAGGACTTATAAGGGTTAATAGACATGAAGTAGATACACAATTTCAATTATTTTTTTGCACAATTATGTTTCGACACAAAATTGCTTACAAATGATTAATTAATGCAAATTCATTGTTTATAATACTCACAAACGAAGTTAATATAAATTCCTGTAAGCACAGACCGATTTTTTTACATTCGTACAAACACATTTGTACTTGCATTTACAATAATTCGTCCTTAATCTGACATCGTATACCCATTACATGTGTATAGCTTATTAACTCCATGTGTTTTTTAACATTGTTTTTATTTTACTGTCGTGTAACACGCACTTTGTCTAGAAATTGCGGTACTTTGTGGAATTGTCTGTGTTGAGAAAAAAAAAGAATAATATAATGTTCAATCAACTGGTACAGTATTTTTGTGCTCTTAGCTTTTTGTTTACATAACACTAGGTACATATCTCATGCCTGTCTCTCAGAGAATATAATTACTATGGACCTGTAGGTATATACATTTACTATACGATACAATCCTTAAGTACCCATCCACAACATGATCTTCTAATTAAAAACCCTAAATTAATTTAGCCTAGGTCTTGGACTCCTAAGTCATTATACTTTTTTCATTTCCCAGACAGTAGATGAATTTTAACCGCTTAATATTGATTGACAAGTAATTCAAAATGGCTGACAGAGGCACGCGAAGCGCGACATTAGATCATGAGGCGAGATTTGTGATTCACAACACAACATTAATTATTATGAACGCCAAGATAATGCTAATTTATTGTTTCCAAGAATGTTGCACGTCTAAATACGAGTAGCGTATAATATAACGCGTCGTTCTAAAAGACAAAAGCAGCTGTATTGTTAGTTTTAATGTTTCCCGCTTTTCTGTTTGAACAATGAAATACGCCATTTTGAATTTCTTGAAATTGAGTTTTGGAGACAAGAAAAAGTTTGTAAGTTTGTTGTTTGAAAAAGTGTATAAGGCCTTTTGCACATTATAAGAAATTTTCTTGTGTCTTACTGTTACATGCATCCGGCAAAAATTACTAGATGCGCGTGTCTTATCCGACATTTTTTGTAATATGTACGGTCCCATATACCTAACAACCAAAGCAAAAACCTAAAAAACCTAATGTGCAAAAGGCCTAATACTTAAAAAAGAATTCGTCACCAACGTCGACTCTATATCTTTAGTGTTAAAATTTTGTAAACTCTATAATTTTTATAGAATACAATTTTTATAGCTTTTCCCCGCGGTTTCACGTGCGTGAGTTTCGGAATTCCCGCAGAAACTCCAAAGTAACCTAAATTACTCCTTATAACAGGCTAATTAGCAGTGAAAGTCCCGTCAAAATTGGTCCAACCGTTTCGGAGATTCACCCGCGTGAGTTTCGGAATTCCCGCAGAATCTTTTTGGGTATACCAGGGTTAGAAACCATTGCGGGCGCCGGCAGAACAACCGGCCAAAGTTTAGTCACAATTGGACCAATGGTTTGGAAACGCATAGAGGACAAACATACAAACATTGATTTTTATTTATAAAGAAGATATTAATTATATTTGAGATAGTTTTTATCACATCTGAATATAATTATCTGGTAAAGACATTACCATCTTCACGTTGACCCTAATTTAGTTGGATGATTTGCGATTCAATGTATTTTATAGAAAAAGTCGTATCGTACAAATTGCGAAATATAAAAAGGTAATCGATCGTGCTGAGATCGATTGTTTTAATAAAATATAAGTACATAAATATATTTAACGGTATGACACAAGTCGATGAAACTACAACTAAAATAGGTTACCGATAGTTGCACAAAGAAAAAAACTACGTAAAACTTATTAGCTGTAGGTTCCTTTTTGTATAAAATAGAATATGAATTAATGTTTAAAATCATTAAGCATGCACACATCATGCACTGAAACCACCTGTCATGCGATAGTGGAATAGTTACAAGGTGATTTGTACTGTGCTTGTGAACTTAGACAGATTGACAAGGTACCTACCTACCTACTTTGCATAACTTTACAATTTTAAGTTAGGTGCCAACTCTATAAAACTAAAATTCTCGTCAAATACGTCAAAATAATCCTACGAATGCAAAAATATTTTTTTTAATGTTACACTTTCACAATTTACATAAAATCTACCGATCATCGTGAAATTTTGCATACACGTTGTCAGGAGATCAGAGGAAGATATTGGACTTAACGCGGGTAGAAACGCAGAAAACGGCTATTAAAAATATACCTAGGTAATCTTTTAAAGTTCAACTTTTTGAATGTATCAAGTCCTTGTCTAGGCTAGGACTAGTAGATAAAAGTTTCCCTGTAGAGGTTTCACGCGGGAAAATTTATATGTTTTTTAATCATATTTTATTGTTAAAAATAATAAAATAATTGGTAGAGAATGCCACTGTATCATTAAATCTGCCTTTTGTACCATGTTTTGCAATAAGTATAGATTATAATATGATAAATAGATCAAAACATATAAAGTTTATTTGAGTGGATACGTTAACTCACAGTAAATGTAACTTATGAACGAAATTCTAAAAGAAAATGCTTGTAAAAAAATATTTTGTGATAGTGACTATTAAACATATAATATAGAAATCTGTTATTAAGACAGAATAAATTTATCAAAAATAATGAAATCTATATCTAATATAGGTATATCAATCACGTGTCACGTTGTTTGTCCGCGATGGACTCCGAAACTACTGAACGGATTTTGATAAAATTTTGTAACCATTTATAATATGGTCCAACTTAAAAGATAGGATAGTTTTCATCCCGAAATTCCCGCGGGAACTCCGAAATTACCGCGAGTGAAACCGCGGGGGCCAGCTAGTATATTGTGTATGTATAATAATGAATCCCTATTTCCCTTGGTAACGGCGTCACGCGTGAACGGCTGAACCAATTTCGCTAATTCTTTTTTGTTGTGTTTGTTAGAAAAAGAAGTTTGGAGTTCCTGCGGGGATTCCGAAACTCACGTTGATGAAACCGCGGGGCACAACTAGTTATAATATAAATGTATTAGGTACTCCTCATATTCAAAACCAATCCACAGACCATGACCACTATTGCTGTCGTTATACAACTTTAAAATTAAAAAACTGAAACAATTCAGACACTATCAGGTATCGAGGGACTTTTAGTAATATTTAGGGATATGTTATTTAATCGACAATCGACATTATTATAAACAAACTACTTAATTATTTGTCTAAGCTCATATATGTACAAAACTTATTTCATTCCTTCTCTTGGTCCTTTTTCCAGAATGTTCACTTTAGTCGTTTCCCTATAAATGCTCATTCCCTGACCATCCACTCCTGTGAAGAATGAAAAATCATCAGCCTAAATGAATTTGCATACTACAATTTCAAGATAAGACATCCAAGTAGGTAAGCACAAGCGAGTAAGTACCTATCTAAGAACTAAGAACAATTTTAATCTAGGATTAAAATTGTTTTTATAGGTACCAAACTGAATATTGAGATAGGTAGGTACCCAAGACTCTACATCCGCGATCCTAATATCAAATGTAAACGGATTTTACGTGTTTTTATATGAAAACAATTCGATATACCCATTAAATAAAATGCATAAAACGCAAGGCCAAAAAAATCACACTTGAAAACATAACATCATGCGACCTTTGCCTGATGATTTCGAATAGGTAATAAAAATAAAAGAACAATAATAACAATTCTTAAAATATATATATTTTTAAGAAGAACCGTGAATATTCTCTATTTTTCATTTATTTCAGGTAAATCCAACTATAGACAACGTAGATAAAAAATTATGCTTTAAAAATTCACTTTGGATTAACAAATTACAGTAGGTAGGTATTACTAGAGAGATGGGAGAGAAAAAAACCCAAAAAGAACCGGCTTCGCCTAGCGGTATTTAACTATAAGAAGAATATTGGTACCGTGGCTAATTCATTATTTTCGATCATAAAAAACATGCGCACGCGATTCCTAGGAGTGTTTAAAAAAGTTTTATTGTCTTAACTAATTAATACATGACGTTATTTTACAAGCTGTTCATGCGATATTTCCAAACGTATTTCTAGAATATCTACCTGTTTATTTTCGATCTATTCGAGAATCTCTACCTACTTCCAACGGATTTCTATTCGAAAACATTTTAAGATTTAATCATACATATTATGTGTAGTTAAATAAGTAAAAGCAAAAATAACATTTTATAAAACAGTTATTACAAAGATTTTACTTTTTCTGCAAAAATTTGTAAAATGATTGGTAGTTAATTTTAAAATAATAAAACTCCGAATTTTTATTATCTGCTACAAATTTTCGTTTTCGGCAAACTATAGCTAAGTGACATCTTGGAAAGCCATTTTTATTGAATAACAAACTAAAAAAAATCAATATATTGTGTCTGGCCTTATCTAAGAACTTGAAAATAACATCACTATCATATAGCTCGTCTGTTTTTGTTACACAATTTGATTTTAGATACCAAGTTACAATAGAATTCAGATTTGCAATACAGTAAGTTGTTTCAGTACTTCTCTCTCATCTCCAATGGTAAGGATATAACAAAAAAAGGAAAAAATCATAATCCTTCTATGACATTTAGCTGCCAGTATTTTCTGTCATAATCCTTTATCCGATCGAGTTTCCAAAGGTCAAACGCAACAGAAAAAAAAAACAAATAGGATAGGACGATTAAAAAATTTATTGCAAAGCACAATGTGAGGCGACCTCTTTTGAATTCATGTCCAACTTCTAATTAAGTGTGGGTACAAATGTAATGAATGGAAATATGGAACAAAAAGGGTTAAATTACATGTTATACTACTGGTATTTTCATACCTGTTCCTCAGTGCCGATAGATACATATTTATTTTGCCTTTTCAATGCAAATTGTCTGTCGCAAAAAGAAGTAAGTTTTTCAGTTTGAAGCCGCACCTTTTAATCTAGAATCCTTCGTCTCATTATTTTACTCGATAGCTATTTAATTAATTGATTACATTTAGAAAAGAAAATGACTTTCTGTCTGTCCGTTGTTTACACCGATATACCTATTAATGCAGTATTTAATAAAGGATAGGTACTTGATGATGAAATACATATTTCGGTGCAGATTATAGGTACCTGCAGATATTTCTATAGTCAAAAATGAGATACTTACTAACTGTTATTAGCGGCTGCATGTTTTTATTCTAAGCCCATTCGATAATAGAATTTCATGTGTGACTACATGTTTCAGCGAGAACTTAAGTAATTACGCACAAAGATCGGTTTTGTGCTTCAATTTCGAACGGAATTTGAATGAATCTATTGAATTTTAATTTTTTTGAATTTGGCTCTAACGGCCGCACTCAGAGTCGTTTTAATGATTACTTAATTCTAAGTAAAGATTCATTAAATTAATGTTAATTGACATTTAACTAAAATTGACTTGATTAGTTGAATGCCAACTGACATTAATTAAAATTCAGTCTCTGAGTGCGGCAGTTTTGTTTTTAAAATCTTTACTTAAAATTTAGTAGATAAATAAAATCATTAAAACGACTCCGCGTGCGGCAGTAAATATGACGTGTAATAATTTTATAAGGTATAGGTATATGTAGATATTAAAATACTTACAACCAAGATTAACTTGTGCAGAGCGCGTTGAATGGATCATAGCCAGTGAGCCATGACTGACGATGCCTGATGCCCGGGGCACCATGGGAACCCTTGAAAAACCCCATAAATCGATGGTGCCCCCTATAAAATAGTATTCAACGTTAATTAGTAGTCGCCGGAGACTGTATTTGCTGCTTGGATGCTCAACTGTAGCAATTGTGTACTACACAAGCGACCAGACCCGGCTTCGCACGGGTGCAGTAGATATTCTTTACTATTTTATGTTGAGGAATGTGTTAAGGTTATGCTAGTGTAATAAACTTTAAATATATCTACATTAATTAAATTTTAAATAAAATAATAATAATTTCCATTACTTATAACTAGCTGTTCACCGTGGTTAATTTAGAAGTTCCCGCGGGAATTCCGTATAAAAATTCTATTTCTCTGATAACGTGTTTGTAAAATTTTATTCTGACCGGTTGGGAAGTTGAAGCTTGAATGCGGTACATACAAGTAAACAACATGTAAAACACGTAAAATGTGTCTTCGAATTTTTATTCAGTACTACTAGCTGTTCCCCACGGTTTCGCCCACAGTAATTTTAGGGTTCCCGCAGGAACTCCGGGATGAAAAGTATTATATGTCCTTCTCTGTACCCCTGACAACGTATATGCAAAATTTCACGATGATCGGTTATGACGTTGAGGCGTGAAAGCGTAACAGACAGACAGAGTTACTTTCGCATTTATAATATAGTAAGGATTCAATTAATCATTGTTTATTCTTTATTAGGATTGCTTGAAATCCAGAAGCAATGCTGTTAAAGACAGAAAGAAGAATTTCGCTGCTCTATATTTTCTATAAAACACAATATAAAGGTTCTTGTACTCGATATAACCCGGTAATGAGTTGTGAGTGCAAAAGCCAAATTGTTTTTAAACAATCAAGATTTCAACGCAATCAATAACATAAAACACCTAAAATAATTCGTATATTATAGAGTTATTACAAATATAATATTAAGCCGTCATATTAAGAGAACGATAACATTTTAATTAATAATAATAACGGGTAATAACTTTCAATGAATCGAAAATGTTATATATATTCACACCAATTAGTTGTTTCGGTCTTACATTGTTATTATCTTGTGCGACCACTCATCGGGGCACACGAGCTAACAAACAAACAAACATAAAAAAGAGACGTCGAAACAAAACGATTTGACCCAAACCACCGACCTTTCCAGGCGCCGCAGTTCGCCTGTCGGCAAAGAATTGTACAAAAAAAAAAAGCGATCAGAACTCTCACAAACCAAGCGAGACGCAATTAATTTAAATTAGTTAAGAGTGAAAGGGACGGACGATGTGGTAATTAACACAAAAGACTCGCCGAAAAGGGTGTTCTAGCGGTCCGCGGCTCGTATAGTGGTATTGAAAAAGCCTACAACTTCAATCTTAGTGTGTCGATTTTATTGAAGCAAACCATTTTTAAACAACAGGTTTATAACTGTTTTTTTTTTTTAAATTACACCGATTTAAGGCTCATTAGTGGGATAAACAGAGACTTTAATATAATCTAACAAAAGACCTTTAACCATGATCTTTTTCAAAGATGACATCCATGAATAGTCGTTTGTATTGTCTGTGATATTTTTACATATTGTCGTCTCATTGAATGCTTAGTTACCTACTTAGGTACATAATTATATTCATAGTAGATATTAAATTATTGTGACAAAAACTAGATGAAATTGAGCTATATTTCTTTCAGACAATATATATTGTCATTACGAAAAAATCTAGGTACGGAACTCGACCTAAAAACTTGGCCAGAAAGTTTTTTTTTTACTTCGATCTCGAAGCATCAGTTACTCGAATCGTTTGCTCTGTCGGACCGACATTTTTCGACTCTTATGGGAAAAAGTGCGTTTTAACGCTTAACCCTGTTACTGGCGATATCCAATTAGTGTTCTTAATCAACTAAAAAAAAAAACCATTTAAAACTTGAACAACCAAATCTTACTATAGGAAAGGAATCGTCTGATGGGAATATGAAGACAGTCTTTAAGAAAATACTTCGTCTAATTGTATATAATTTGCGACACACTCAGTATCTATTATACAATTATCTATTTACCTACTCAATGAACTTTAAATTATTTAATTATTATATGTATAATAATAATGCTGGAACTTCATTACACAGCAAGTAAAATAATAAGTTATTCATTATTATTATTTTCGAGACGAAAAAAGAATAAAAACTGGGTCGAAAAGGGATTTTTTTTTGTGGGATGAAACTAGCGGGGTGAATCAGGAACAAATCATTGGTCTTAAACCAAGCAGATGTTGTAATATGGACACTAAACAAATCGTAACAAATACCCATAATATAATATAATGTTTTAAAGATATTGTGATGTTTACTAACTGGCGATAAAAATGACTTTTTCTATAAATATAAAAGCTAAAGGTCACGAAATCTAGAAAAGTACTTGACCTATGAAGCTGAAAATTTCATTATGAAGCGTAACAAACTCACTTTCACATTTAATTTTGTTATACCAGTTAGGACGGACAGACGCTTTTACAGCTTTATAATATGTAAAGATCACTGTATTCAACCCAATAAACCCGAAAAATGTCCTTTCATACATGAAATATTTGTGAGAACCGTTCGCCCACTGGCATCGGGGTCAGCTAGGGTCATTGCGTCGTCAGTTTTCTGGAAAACAATTGACTGCCCATTTCGATACGCCCAATTAGTCTCAATAAAGGAGTTGAAATGTCCACGATATACTTGACCAATTGTTGTGTTATATAGGTATGTTAATACATTTTATTCGGTACTGGGTAGTTGTGCCCCGCGGTTTTAACCGCGTGAACGTCGGTATTCCCGAACTCAGCAGCCTTATCCGGTCAATTACGAACACAACAAAATAAAAATATATATTTGTTTTTTTTTTTTCAACAAAATTCGACAACACATAGCAACAATTTCAGATAAATTTCATAAAACCATAGGTATTTTGGTCCTTAGGAAATAAACATTATGTTACCAAAACTAATAGTTACACATGAGCAATTTAATTAAAGAAGAAATAATTAAGACTAAGGAAAGAGATTGAATCGAATCGCAAATGTAAAAAAGTGCCTAATGAGTGTTCTGGATTTCAACTTAAAACAATGTAGCCATTCCTTGTGGTTTCATCCGCGTATATTTGAGAGTTCCCGCGGAAACTCCATTAAAACGGTTCTAAGCTGACGGCTCCTATAAGTTAACTAATTGTCAAGTTTGAGTTTTATAGGTTCAGTAGTTTTAGAGATATTATTATGTTTAATCAATGACCTTCCACTTTTATATAAATAACTCGCTATTCCACGCGATTTTACCCGCAGAGATTCTGACATAAAAGTAACCTATGTACCCTGACAACGTGTATGCGAAATTTCATGATGATCGGTTTATTAGTGAAGGCGTAAAAAACCAACAAACTCAGAATCTCATTTATAATATTAGGTAGGTATAAAAGTGACCACAGATAGATGCTGATGCAATATTTTTCATCTGTTGCAGGCTTCGAAAGCGGACACAATACAACGCGAGGGGAGCCCAGCCAGCAAGATTACACGAATCCAATCCCCCGGCAAACCCGCCACCCTGAGTTTCTCAGATCCATTCGGGCCTCCCCAGTCCGCCGACGGGGGGGGCCCGTCCACCCCCCAGCCAGCTATGACCACCCAAGAAGGCCACGACCACCAACACCACCATTTGGGTGGGTCGCAAACCCCCCACGATATCTCCAACTCTGCAAACTCTACACCCACGAATGTGTCCTCGAAATCGGCGTTCATTGAGTTGCAACAGCACGGTTATGGACCTTTCAAGGGGAGTTATCAGCATCCTCACCATTTCGGGAGTCCGGGGGGTCAGCAGAACCCCCACGAGGCCTCAGGGTTTCCCAGCCCCAGGTCCTTAGGTTATCCTTTCCCTCCAATGCATCAGAACACGTACGGATATCATTTAGGATCGTACGCGCCCCAGTGTTCCAGCCCGCCTAAAGACGGTAAGTTTGAGATTATTTTTATTACTACACAGGTTTATTTATTTAATTCTTAATTGTTCATTAAATAACAATATTAAAATATCTAAAGAAGGTTTAGTAAAAACGAGGAGGTACCAAAACATAAGTAATTGAAAAATATCTCCAAAACTATTTAAGGCGGGTTTTTAGAGGGTGATGTTACCAAATTTTTTTTCGGAAAAAATCGGCCACAAGGTTTGTTTGTAGGGATGTATTTGTACAATCTAGCAACTCAATTTTTCACTTAAGTAGTTAGATATTCGACGATGTAGAAATTGTTTGTTTAATTATTATAGTTTTCACCGAACTATACAATGACAGACAATAGATTAGGTACAAGTTTATCGACCGATCATATTTTGTTTCTTTTTTTTTTCAAATATCATATGGAGTCAACGAGCCACACTGTCGATGTACGTTGTTGAATTGGGATAGAACGCCTTAAGTATAGGTATAGACTCGAAAGAAAAACTATTTGTTAATCGGGGCGTGGAAAAGAAAAGAAAAGTTGTGACGCAGAAATTTTCACTGTCCAATATACCGATTTAAAACTACCAATCATCATGACACCATATTGGTGTAACACTGTAATTTGCTTATGAAATAACCTACTTACTGACACGTGGGATATATATTTTTTAACTAAACTTCTTTTTTTTTCCACCATATAACTAGACGTAAGTGTATTTTTTCAAACATATCATTATTCGTGGCTAAGTGTTGCCATTGCCAGCAAATTACCGTTCCTATCGCATTGTTAAGGTGTGAACTGTTAAACTATGATAGTAAAAAAAAACTTGGGCAAACGCAGAAACAATTTTTTTTTAGTAGGTACAGCTAATTTGTTTAGGTAAACTTTTACATACGGACCGGATTAGTTAGGTGGTTACGTAACATGGTAGTTTTGTCCTCTTATTAATCTTTGATTGTGATTTTCAAGCAAAGGTCTGTAATTTTTTTTATTTCCGTAATAATATGTCAGGATTTATCATATGTTTTTGGGAACAATAATGATTCCTACTTCCGAACAAACTGATTAGAAATTATTTAAAACTAAAAAAAATAATAATTAAGTACTATATTTTTTTGTTTAGGACACCTAGTTTCAAAACAAAATGAAACACACGATACTCGTATGTATCGAATCATGAAGCGCGTTAGACTTTAATTCTTTAATTCGTTAAAAAAAATTGAGAATTAAGAAATTTGTCATAGAAATTAGACCTTGTAAAAACAATATGGAAATCAATTCCAATACGCACTTACCTACATTAATATCCTCACTATTTATAAATACGAAAGTGAGTTTATTTAATATTTTTTTTGTTACATTTTCACACCTTATCTACTCAACCGATCACTATCAAATTTTGCATACACGTTGTTAGGTGTAGTACAAAAAAGAACATAACAAACAAGAACATACTTTTAATCGCGGGATTCCCGCGGGAACTCCGTTATTTTCGATAAAACTACGGAAAACAGCTAGGTAGATATTGATTCTATATAAAAGAGAAAAATATTGTTCTGAAGAAAGAGTAACGTAGTTTTCTGAATATTTGATAGTGTCTCCAATATACCACAGTTTAGCTGCGGTGTGAATTTTTTAACGTGCAAACCCAACTCGAATAGTCGAATGAAATTTTTATGCGAGCTATATCGAGTTCTCGATGTTCGTGTGTGTGAGGCGTTCGATTCACGGTCGTATATTCAATGACTTATACTTTTGTTTCACCGAAATAACTACATCGATACAACCTCAAATTTTTACGTTTCAGTAACCCTGGCTTCTTGATCCACTATTTGACCAAAAACCAATACACAATCACAATCTCTCTAGAATACTCTAGATAGTAAACTCATAAGAAATTAGTATATCTATATTTAAGCCACAAGAGATGAATGACCTTGTCTGTGTATTTTTTTAGTCTAACTTCTTTAGACGTGCAGGAAAAATATTTTTACGCTACGCCTTACCATGACTTGTTAGGTAAATCAGGGTCTAGTATAGATAGATATTACGTTGTTAAAAAGGGAAAAAAAACCTTAAGTGCTTCCAAGTCCATACTATAAGTATTTAAATATTTTTTTTTACATTTTATTGGGAGAAAATGACAGTATTATTAGGTACGTAAAAAACAACAGTATAGGTAGGAGTAGGTATCTTTTTGGTTTGTTATTTTTTGTTGTCACACTGCATATGACAATATTTATTTGATGTCATATAAAATTAATGTGAAGACTTTGAAGGTTGTATAAAAGTAGCAATGGAGATTCCAAGCCCTGAAAATTTATATTAGCACAAATAGTACCACAGTCCGTGTTAGTACCGCACAGATCGCAAAGCATTTTCTGTTCTGCGCATGATATAAAATGCAGAGACAAATAAATTTTATAGTTAGCCTGTGGCACAGATACCAAAATTCCAAATTCAAAACCTGTTAGCGTGTTTATATTATTTATTTTTATAATATTGAACCGTTCTTCGCTAGTTTGCGAAAACAGCTCTACATTCTCTACAAATGCATCCTGTGTTTATCTAGAACTGGCCTGGTTAAAAGCAAAGAAAGGTCCATAATTTTCATTCTATAATACTAAATTTTAAATTCAGAACACGCCATAATAATAGATTCAAAATTCTATATTATATTTTTTTTTTGTTAAAAGTAACTGCATACCAACACGCGATCGGAGTTTTTTGCAGTCGTAACCGCGATATCGTGTAAAGGAAATTAAACCGTAAATTAATTATCTTCCGACGTTCGTTTTCCTCGTGAGCGCTCGCTGGCCTCAAGGTCGATTTTCCAATGTCCGCCTACGGTTGTAGTTTTCCAAATGGTCCGTGCTAGATTATCTGACTTTCTCAGTTCGTGAAGGCCGTTTTGAGATTTAAAAAAAAAAACAACTTATTTGCGAAAACTAGGTAAGTACCTACCTTACAGTAATTAAAATGAACCAAATGTTTTATATGCTGTGTTGTTATTACTAAACTACATTTCCGACATCCGTATCTGATGAAAAAGATATTTAATATATACGTACTTGATCATAGTTAACTGCAATATCATCTATATATTATAAAAAGATAGAAGAACTCTTTTAAGACTCAAACCCTGACCTGTGAAATTGAAGGCGACTCTAGTCAGATCAATTAATCACAGTGCCTGACGTATTATCATCGAATTACCAACAATTGGTCCAAACATTTGAGCCAAAGCTGATAAATTTTCATCTCGCACCATGATATCTTTCTGACCAATTGAACAAGACCTCTCACAATGGCCTCTGTAAAGCAATTACGGACTAAAGAAACCAAATAACATGATACTGCACGGCTCTTATTAAATTGGTATATTAATTTTTTGTGTTGCGGTGTACGTAGACTTTATTTCCAAGTGTTTAGGTTGATTTTGGCTTGAGTATATCTAGTTTAGTAATTGAGAGCTCGGCAATAAATCTTGCGGATAGAGTAACAAGGGGCGATTCTATTAAATAAGAGTTGGGTTTGTAAATACAAAAGTTAATTGTGTAATGAGTTAGTTGGGGCACATGGGTATAGTAAAGTAGTGGGATATAAATGTGTTTTTATCTGTGTCACTGTGGAAGCGTTGTTTGTTTTTTGATAATAGAATGTCCCTTTTTATTGTTTGATTTATAACAATCCTGCAATTTGGTAATTTTTAATTTCGAACTCCACTACGAGGAACGGCATAGGTACAGTTGTCACTAAAAGTGTTAATCTGTACTTTATTTTTTTTATTTTTTTTTATTTATTTATTCGTTTCTACAGAGCAAGAAATTTACAAAATAGTGTGAATAAACTTTCAAAAGTTTCTCCTCACACTAGATTCGAGTCGGTAGGCAACAGTTTTAAAAAAATATATAGCTACGACAATGAACGGAGATTGACCAATCCGCCGGTGCACAACAGCAAAGTCAACGTAGGTATCCGAAACAAATATCAACAACAGGTAGGTAGTTATCTATTTCTCAGATACAGTATGTTAACCATTCACATTTCTAGGTTTTTTTTTTTTTTTTTTAAATATTGTATTTATTTCTTTTTTTTTTTCTGTTGTTATTTATTAGTTTTAGGTTAGTGCGTGAGATTGTGTGGGGGTGGTTAATAAATAATAATGTAAGACAATAAATAATATATACATACATACATACTCACATATTATGTACATGCACACATACTTATACATACACACAGACATACATACATACATACACATTTCACATGTTATTAATAAAGTGTGTTTTCAATTTGTGTTTTATATTTACAGTATTCAATTTATCTCTTAAGTGTACTGGGAGGTCGTTTATAAGTTGGGGAATTTTGTTTTGTAGGCGGTTTCTGCCGTAAAAATTATTATAACGGGGAACTAGTAGTTTTGACTTAAGAGCGTTCCGTGTTTGTTTTTTGTAACTGATCTTTGTCTGATAGTTTATATATACTTTATATTGAAAAGGGCTAAAGTTTGTGAGTTTGTGACGTTGCGTTGTCCCCTACAACGTCATAATCTCTGAATCTACTGAACCGGAAAATTATTTTACAAATAGAAAGCCTCGTTATTTTTGGGTCTCATAGGCTATATTGTAACCCGGAAGTCCCGCGGGAACTCCGAATTTACCTCGGGTAAAACCGCGGGGGAACACCAATCAGGGATATACAGAGAAAGACATCGCGGGTGAAAACGTGGGCAACAGCTAGTATATTAATAAATCGTTAACTTTCTATACGCAACGACACTGGCACAAACAGTGTGTACCGTAACTACGTAATAAATTAATTAAGAAAAAAAAAGGTTGTAGTGTTTTTACTTGAAACAACTGCAGCACAGACTGATGCATGATAGGTACGTACTACGTACCTACCTGAGCCCGTTTATTTTAATTCCACTGCGCGTTTCTGACGGATGGCCTCTGACATTTCCTTGCTCACGTTTCGCACAACGGCCGCGCCGTCGCCGGCGCACGCGCACCATTGCGTCACAGCCGCGTTCGCTACAGCCTCATAACTAATGACACAGCCTCGATGTACCCCCAAGTACACGGTGCACGCCGTTTCTCTGATGCAGTCACGCGATTCGTACGCGAAGCGTCGTTTTTGTTTCTGTCGAGCCTTGGATTCGATTTTCGTGTTGTGAAATCGAAATAAAACGTTAGTTGATGTGAAAGAAAATTACTGTCTGGACATGTAGGCAAACTAGTCGATCCCCCACGTTGATTTTGGTGTTTCCATAGGAATTCTGGGATTAAAGTAGGTTATATGCTCTTTTGTACCCTTGAACGTGTATGCA
This sequence comes from Zygaena filipendulae, assembly GCA_907165275.2. Lineage (NCBI taxonomy): Eukaryota > Metazoa > Arthropoda > Insecta > Lepidoptera > Zygaenidae > Zygaena > Zygaena filipendulae. Next base: position 3,350,704 of record OU015677.1, on the reverse strand, counting down.
AAACTTCATGATGATCTGTTAAGTAGGCAAACGTACAGACTATAAAGTACTTTCGCTTGTATAATATTAGTATGGTAACTAACTTTAATAAATAATTATTGTCAATATTCCACCAATTAACCAACCTATCTCTATAAAAATAAATCTGAAAAAAAAATTGTTTTAAAAACCAAATGTTATATCACAACTATTAGATAGCCGTAAAAAATATCACATATTAATGACAGAACACACAAAAACATCGCCCCGGGCCCACTCGGTGGAGTCGTAAAGCTAACTCAATAAAACGTAACTTAAACTATAAATAATAATGAACTAAGCGCAAACAAAACGTTGTTATAATTGTGACAAATTGGACAGTTAATCTTTGACTAAGTACATATTAAAAATTAGTATCAACTATTTGTATATAAGTAAACGGTGTTGTAGGTGCTGTTTGTTTGTTTTTTTATGTAGAGAGGAGAGACTATAATATTATAAAGGGGAAAGATTTGTTTTTTTGTTTGTTTGATTACGATTTAACTCAAAAACTACCGAGCTGATTTCAAAAATTCTATCACCATTAGAATGTTAAGTACATTATCCCTGAGTAACATTGGCTATATTAAATAAAGATAATAATAATAATTATTATTATTATTATTGTAACCCGGAAATCCCGCGGGAACTCCGAAATTGCTGCGTATGATACCGCGGGGAATAGCTAGTTTTAATATAAACTAGTTGATCCCCGCAACTTTTCCTGCATGAGTTTCGGGATATAAATACGTATAAATGTATAATTTCGGTAGAGTTCACTCTATATTTTGTTATTGGCACACTAACTGCTTATAGATAAATGAATAAATAGTTACACAGAGACAAGCCTCTTCGCTAAAAACAGGCGAAAAACAACTTAAAACTATAGCTATATTTTAACTAACATATATCTCTCTATTCAAATACATTTATTAAAAATCCATTTTTTATGACAGTAAATTAAAAAAAAAAGAATGAAATCTGATCGCAAGTCCTAAATAGTAATAAAAATTGAATAACAAGTTGTAGCTAAAACAGTGGACAGACGGTCAAATAGGTTCTTGTAAAGTCTCAACATAAAAATTTTTCAAGAATTAACAAAATCGAGGGCTAAAAAACATTTCTATAAACAAAAGCTGCCGCGAAACGTGCGGTGCACTCGAAACAATATTCAACTGTTGCCGGTTGAATTGAATCCGGAACCCTTCGACATACAGTAGGGCCAACTGTGTCGCATCAGCCAACTGTTATCCGACAGTCCCCTAGGCTTTGTGGCGGACGGAAAAAAGAAACGTACTTTTATAATAACACACTACGCGTCACCTAACGTTGTACGGGCATTTTTAATTATAAGGTTTTGATGTTTTCGAAAAAAAATATAAAAAACAAAAATTGTTTTTTTCGAAGAAAAATGTCGAAGCCCGAGGCGACCGACCGCACGTGTTCAGTGTGGGTACCTACAGGTGATTAGAGAAGTGGATTCTTAAGTGACTGTTAAATATTAATATCACACGTTTTTAATTTCTACCTAAGTTAATTTTAATTAATTTTACTTAATTAGTTTTATTCTTATCTATAGATAGTAAAATGGTTTAAGTCTTGATAAGTAGAGCTTGTCCAGAAACAATGAAATGTGATTTGAAATTCATTACTTTAAAAACGTTAAGTACTTACATAAGTAATAAAGTATACTTTAATCTATATTTTGCAAAATAATAATTCATGACATTTTATCTAAATTGAATAAAAATACTCGAAAGAATTTGATACGTATTTTTTTTTATAAATGTGCCAGTTCCTAAAGGATTGAAGACTTGTTTTACTTATCTCGAAAAAAATTTTTTTTATTACTTAACTTTGTACGCGACTGTCCAGCTGTTCTAAACGAGAGCTTATAAACAGATCTCGCTCAGATTAGTACCAAAAAGGATATTCCTGAGGCAAAGTGTTAGTCACGCCCTTTTATGTTCTACGAGTTTTTTTTTTCATACGCAAAGCAAAAAGCCCGCCACTCGTATAACACTAACTCTTGAAATAATCATGACTAGTTTTTTGAAAATAATTTATCACGTCTTTGGTTTTGTGAGAAAATGGCTGCCATCGCTTCCATTGAAAAAAAAAATTAAGTTGACGAAATGTTAAATAACTATCGAATTCAATAATCAATTAGGTTAAAACCTGAAGTAGGTAGGTATAGAATAATCGAAAAATCGGTTGATTGATCATTAAATAAAGTGAGATGGAAAATAAAAACAAATTTAATTTAGGTACCTACCAATAATTCAATTAAGTACCTACATAAATAAAGTACAGCGACAATGAGTCGCTTCACAGTTGCTGGCCGCGATTTAATCTTTGTTATTTTTTTTTTAGTTCTTTCGTCGAAGATGGAAGAGAAAAGAGGTTTTATTGTTTTTTAGTTGGCGCGTTTTATCTTTGGAGTTTTTCGGTAGGCGGCCTCGTGTGGGCGGGTTGGGTCGGCTTCATCTCGGACAAGAGAACAGAGATGTGCCACTAAATGATGAAACGAATTTCTTTTAAAGTTCTTTAATACAATTTTTTGTATGATGAGGAATATTATCTTAATAGATATTGCGGTTTGCGACCACATATACCTACACCTATTGTGTTTTTCAAATAATTGCTAAGCTATGTGTCTAAGCTAGAAACTAGTTTGAAAGTAATGGTTGATATTTTTTGACCCTTTTTATTATTTACTAGCTGTTCCCCGCGGTTTCCCCCGCGGTAATTTCGGAGTACCTACCTATACATAGAAAAAAAAGAAACTCTGAATCCAATATTGAAAAGATCTTACGTACGTACTTAAGTTATAAAGATCACTCTTTATAACTTAAGTACGTACGTAACGTTCAAATTAATCGCATATTGTTAACTAAAAATGAGGTCTCGGTCCGAGAAAAATTCAATGCAGATTATGACACTGGACAGTTTGAAGTAAATAAGTATCAGAATAAAAAAAAAAAACGAAATAAAATTTACAATTGGGTATTCTCCAAGGTATGAATATCAAAATTCTAATTAGTCCGTCAGTTAGAAAATAAAAAAATAATAGACACGTATTTTTTGCTTTTTCAATTTAATGAAAATGAACATAGATAAAGCGCATTAAAGTTTAGGGTGGGGGGCTCGTGACGTCAATATTCATTATAAGCGCCATACAAACCACACTGAATTGTGACGTCACGCGAAATTTCAACTCAATGTATCTCTGTTATTTTTTGAGTACGTAAAAAAAGAAAAAATACGTGTCCAATATTTTTTACTAATCTACACGACGGACTAAAAAAAAATTTTTTGTCAAGTAGCCAATTAGATGATATCGATAAAAATGCTCCCGAACAGCACAGCACCCGAGCATCGACAAGCGTCTCGTGACATCACTACCGCCGGGGGTGTGTCCGCGCCTCGGGCCCCACGGCATTGTTTTGTCTGTCTGTGTCTGTCTGTCCATCGCCGACTATACCTATATAAATATACGTTGGGCCGCGCATGGGAAAGGTTTCTTGGAAAGTTTGCTTTACACTGAATACACGACATTCTGTGTGAAACATATGTACATAAATGGATATTTGAATAGACATACAACAATACTCTTAATATCTAAGCAGTAAGCACAAAGTCAGCAAACTTTAAAATTTTGTTACAATATGATGCGTTTTTAAACAATTATGTGCTTGTCTGTATCAAAAATTTTAAATACCATAGCGTAAGTAGGTACCTACTTGACATAATAAGGTAACAAGTATGAAGTAACTGTTTATTTTAATATAGGGGTGACATCTTCAATTATGAAGAAACCCCTCTCAATAAAGATTACAAAAAAAAAGTAACTGTTGTGAAAAAAGTTCTACATTGACATTTCAAAATTTGAATATTCTTAATTTAATTTTTTATGCTATTGTATTTAAATGATTTTTTTTTTTATAGAGTGGGCAAAGGCTTAGCTACTATTAATTACTCCTCACAAATACCGAGGTGAAATTTTCATGTAGGTATTACCTATATAAATTACGAGGTGCATTCAAGTAACATATCCAGCCGTAACTCATAACAAGCAGTAGGAACACTCACTGCATCCTTTCTCCATTCCTCGCCGATAACTATGCAAAGTTGTTTGCAAGCCGCGTCAAAACAAACATATTCAATACAGACATTGTAGCCTTTATTGCGATACCAATAAGAGTAAATGAAAATGGCGTTTGCTTGAAACATTTTGGTGTTATGAACGAGTAGGTAGATTTTTTTCACTTTCATAGTGTTAGCGAATCATATTTTGTTCACCATAACTTGCAATTAGTGGTAAAAAAAAAGAAAGTATGTAGCACTAATATAAAAAAAAAAAAAAAAAGAAAAAAGAAAATGACACACCGGTGACGGGGAACTTTTGACATGGCGCGCGAGAGCGACAGACGGGCATTCGCGATTGAACGGCAGACGAGTGATACCTAGTTATTTAGAAAAAGGATGTAAAGTGAATTAAAGGAAAGATTTAACAGATCAACATTGATTCTTTTACTATTATCTCAACAGATCAGAAGTGGTAAGAACGTTAGAGAAAAGCCCAAGGTACGTACTTATAAACGTTCATGAATTTTCAAGTGTTGTAATAACGCCAAATATCAGTTTATTGTTGTTGGTAAGTAATTTATTAAGTGGATTTTGTTCAAATGCAGTGCGGTTTGGTTTTTAAAAACTTAATGGAAAAAGAAATTCTCTATAGAGTACCGAAATAAATAGAATCGGTGGGTAGGTAGCATAATAGTTTTGATTACAACGTAAAATTGTTGCAACTGCTATGTGTACCTACTTCACGTGTACATTATTAGTGTTGTTATCAGCAGAGCATGCTATCCGCCGCAGCTAGCGCCATAGTTCGCTATATAAAAATAAGTAATTATAATTAGATTAATTTTATATGAATTTGCGATAGTTATATGGATTAATTACATTAATTTACTAGCCGCTGCTAGCGACACCTCTCATAGCCTGTGTAAGTAAATGCGAGTAACATTACTGGGGCAATATCACTCCATCGGCCATTACACGAGGGAAACAGATATCACATATCACCCGACGGAATATCTCAGACTGCACCAGATTCATTTTTCTTTTGAACGCGTCGAGTATTTTTTTTTTTCTAGTGATATTAATGATCGAGTGACCGGCGCCGCGGTATTATACCAAAATTTATAACGTGTGTCGGTACGAATACAACATTCGTATTTTTTTTTTGTTGTTATTTTTTTTTATATATACCTACTCGTACTCTCACAGATATTCTGAAAATAAAACTGAAGACCTGTTATGTGCACAATGCTACGATTTGATATGTTAATAAATTTTAATGTGTTTCCAGCTTACTTTATTTAATATATATAGAGCAAACACAATGTGTACTTTTCTTAGCATACAGGATGAGCTCATCAGCTAAGTGATAATGATACTGTCCTTTGCGCTGTAGGACGCGGGTTCGATTCCCGTCAGGTACTTCATGTGTGCATGAAAGTAGACAGTATGTTGGTTTCGTGCCCGAATGTATCTACGTTCATCAATCATACCAATTTTATAATCAAATTGCGTCTACAACTATTCGATCGAGGTCGAGGACCAGAACTAGGAGATCAATGGATTATTTAAGATTTTTCTTTCTTGTTATTCTCGAGTAATCATGAAGACATTATACCTATTTACATGAATAACTAGAAGTCGTATGGAATCACAGCACCATTCTAATAACTTTTGTTATTTTTTTTGATTTCTTCCAACTAACACCTCAACGTTATCCTTATCTACTAATAGTCTCCCCCCTAGCCACGGACATAATTGCAAAAGCTGTCATCTAACCAATGTCAGTCAGATCCGCTTACACTCCACCGCTGGACAGCAATATTAAAAGTGCGGGTATGAATAATACGAGAACCACAAAGAGAAATGCCATGCGGGCTCGAAGTCGAAGTCGTGACGATATCTTCAAAAACTCTCACAAGAAACGTGAAACGTACCGGAGTAAAAAACCTCGGAACGATCCATCAGCTACTAGCAGCTCGCTTACGGACAGTGACTCCTCGGTAACTCAAGTCCAGCGTGATAGGGGTCGTCGTCTTACTAGACGGCCACATGTTAGAAGGCGTGATATCTCCAGCTCGACTAATAGTTCAGAAAAATCAAGCACTACTAGTACTAACAGTAAGACTGATAACAGTAGCAACTCTGATAGGCAGTCTAGACGATTGAGCCGTACTAAGGGGAAAAGAAAGCGACATCAGAGCTTCTCTCACTCGCGCACAAAAAGAATTCGAAGGTCTTGTACCCGGGTTAGCGGAAGTACAAAAGAATTTTGTGAGGGTCTTGCTCATTACTTAAAAAACAATAATAGTAGTTTTCAAGGAGCACATAATGTTTTACCTGAATATGATCCCGATGCAAATGTACAGTCAGCCGCTGAATGGATTCGGAAGGTTAACCAAACTGCTTCAATATATAGATGGAGTGACAAGGAGGTTATATATTACGCCATTCCTAAACTAAGCGGGAATGCAAAAAGGTGGCAGCAGGCCCGGAGCTCCGTTAAATTAACCTGGAAGCAATGGCAGCGTAAAATTTTACGTGCTTTCCCTGACGACAGAAATTATTCAGATCGACTACAAGAAATGTTAGACACGAAAAGTCGACGCGACGAATCCCTCGAAGAATACTTTCATAGAAAAGCAACACTGGTTAAGATGTGTCGCATTAAACGTCGAGATGCTGTTGACTGTATCACTAGTGGTATTTTCGATAGTAGCATCAGATTAAATGCTCAGGGTATGGGCTTTAGGCGCCCATCACAGCTTCTGAAGTATTTGCGGCGTATTTCCAAAAAGACTGCTATAGCAATTCGACGACCCTATCAGGAAGCCAGGACGAATTACCATATCGAAACTAAAACTGAAGACGGTACACAACGTAATTTGACAAACTTTAATTCTAGTGGAGGCTCGTCGAAGACTAACAGAGACACTTTTCGAGGGAAATCTAATATTAAATATCTTCGTTGCTTTAATTGTTCCGAAACTGGCCACTATGCCTCACGATGTTCGAAACCACTGAAACGATGTGAGAAGTGTTCGCGTTTAGGACATTTGATACAACAATGCCCTCGGCTGGAATCGGCTCAATTCAACTCAGAGAAAAAGCCTCCAATCTCGCAGACTACTGATACTAAGAACGTGCTTCTCATTGGCAATGAAAATAATGGTAATGACAAATACTTTAAGACGATTATATTAAATAATGTAGTAAGATCGGCTTATATTGACTTTGGTAGCCAATGCACGTTGGTTAAAAATTGCGTTGCAGTCGAATCAAATCTTACTTTAGATAAAACTGGTCTCCCATCTTTAAAAGGTTTTGGTGCAAGCAGTGTGATGCCTATCGGCCGTGCGACTGTTTCTATTAAAGTAGACGCGGTTACAGCTGATGTTGATGTTCTCATCGTTCCTGATGATTTACTTAGTACAGACGTTATGATAGGTCAGTCTCTCACCGAATTACCGTCGGTAACTGTATGTAAAACTAGTGATACATTAACCTTATATTGCGATGACACCTTAGTTGATCGAATTAAAGTAGTAGCAGCAGATGATTGTGCCATTATTGGATTAGATTACATGAAAGTCGTTACGGTTGATGAGCATTATACTGGTTTGCTGTATATTCCGGGAAACATATGTATGAAGCAAGGTCGAGAATACATTACTCTACAAGGAGTATATCAATTTGAAAATGGTTCCAGCAGTATATTAACTTTAAATTTATCCGGGAAACCGTTGCAATTTAGTAAGAATACAATAATATCACGTGCGGGAAAACTACCATCAAATGATTCTTATAAAATTAGATTGCCAGCTACGAATGTTAAGTCTGTAAATACGTTAGCATGTAATTTTGTAGATGAAAATGACAATAAAGTCAAAATACCCATAACCATAGATATGATAAACATAGGCCCTAAAGTATCAGAAGAACAAAAACTGAAACTGGTCACATTATTAAATAAGTACAGAGATTGTTTTGCCCTAGACATGAAGGAATTAGGACTAACAAACATTTCAGAAATGGTAATACGACTCAGCGATGATACTCCCGTCGTTTACAGGCCATACCGTTTACCATATAGTGAACGTGCAGTAGTTAGAGATATGGTAGGCAGTATGATGGATAATGGAATTATCAGAGAGTCTACTTCAGCCTATGCAAGCCCCATAGTTTTGGTTAAAAAGAAAAATAATGAATTTAGGCTTTGTGTTGATTATAGGGCATTAAATAAAAAGACAATCAAGGACAGCTACCCAATGCCAGTTATTGAAGACCAACTAGACCGACTTAGTGGAAAATCATACTTTACAAGCCTAGATTTAGCATCAGGCTACTATCAGATACCAGTTGCCGAATCATCGCGGCACCTCACAGCATTTGTAACTACAGAGGGGCATTATGAGTACACACGTATGCCCTTCGGACTTGTTAATGCCCCAGCTGTATTTCAACACATGATTAATAAAGCACTAGGAAACCGACGTTTTGACTTGGCTGTCCCGTACTTAGATGATTTACTATCCGCTGGTTCTGATTTTGGAGAGTCCTTTAGTAAAATTGAAGAGATTTTCACTCTTTTATTAAAGGCAGGCCTTACTTTGAACTTAAAGAAATGTTTCTTCTTGCAATCCGAAGTAGATTATTTAGGATATGAAATATCCGAAGCAGGACTAAGACCTGGTAGCAAAAAGATTCAGGCTGTATCTGATTTTCCGGTTCCCACAAACGTCCATCAAGTGCGACAATTTGTTGGTCTAGCCAGTTTTTTCCGCCGCTTTGTATATAATTTTGCAACCATTGTGAGACCATTAACTATGCTTACTAAATCTGATGTATTGTGGCGGTGGGGTCCAGACCAAGAGACTGCATTCCAAAATATCAAAGAGAAACTTACCTCTAGACCGATACTTGTATTATATGACAATAGTCATGAAACGGAGGTGCACTGTGATGCAAGTAAAATTGGGATTGCTGGGGTCTTATTACAAAGGCCGAGCACAGAAGTGCCACTACGCCCTGTTGCCTATTTTAGCCGCCAAACCACACGTGAAGAAGAGTTCTGGCATTCTTATGAACTCGAGACCATGGCTGTGGTGTTCTCATTACAGCGATTCAGAGTTTACCTCATTGGGAGAGAATTTACTGTTGTAACAGACTGTAATGCTTTACGTTCGACTCTCACTAAACGAGATTTACTTCCAAAAATTGCAAGGTGGTGGCTGGTGTTACAAGAATTTAATTTCACAATCCAATATCGACCTGGCCGCAATATGCAACATGTAGATGCTCTCAGCCGGAATCCAATTACTACTTCGAAAGTTGAAGAACATGAACATGATATTTTACAAATTACTGCTAAGGATTGGTTGCATACTGTGCAAATGTCTGATCCTCGTTTGAAACAAATAAAAACAATTCTCGAAGCATCTACTGAAGATTTAAAAGATGTGACAAACAATTACATTTTGAAGAATGGAAAGATTTATAGACGCGTGGGACATAAACTAAAGTGGGTGGTTCCTCATGGTGCACGTTGGCGTATCTGCCAATTAAACCATGATGAAGCAGGCCACTTTTCAACGGAAAAAACCATAGAAAAGATAAGCGCAGATTATTGGTTTCCAAAGATGAGACGGTTTGTAAAAAAATATGTAGCTTCATGTATTAATTGTGCTTATAATAAAGAAGTGTCGGGCAAAAAGCCAGGATATTTACACCCTATACCAAAAGTAACATCAATATTTCACACAATTCATATGGACCATTTAGGACCTTTTGTCAAAAGTAAAAGAGGAAATACTCATATTTTGGGGGTTATTGACGGGTTTAGTAAATTCATAATAGTAAGAGCAGTAAAGAATTTGAAAACTAAAACAACGATAAAAGTGTTAGAAGAATTGTTTGCTATTTTTGGATGTGCAAAGGTCATCATTTCAGATCAAGGAACTAGTTTTACTTCAAATGAATTTAAAGAATTTGTAAAGTCTATAGGCGCTAAACATATTTGTAATGCAGTAGCTACACCGCGCGCTAATGGCCAGATTGAGCGTTATAATAGAACCATCTTAAATTCTTTAGCCTCAATAAATCATGATTTAGATGAAAAAGATTGGGATTTAAATATGGGAAAATTACAATGGAGTCTAAATAATACTGTAAATAAAGGGATAGGCAAAACGCCAGCAGAAGTTGTGTTTGGCAAAAGGACTTCAGGCCAAACGGAAAATATCTTAAAGGGAGCATTAGAATCATCACAGGAAGGGTCTTTTGAAGAGCGTGAAGAAATTAGGAAAACTGTTGAAAACACGATGGTTCAAAAACGAGATAAAATGAGACAGATATTTGATAAAAAGCGGGCACCTACAAAATACTTTAAATTAGAAGATTTGGTCATGATCCCAAACCACAACCCTGAAAAAGGGAAAAGTAAAAAGTTGGCTCCAAGATTTCGTGGACCTTATAAAGTCACAGCGGTGCTTGATAAAGACAGGTATGAGGTATCAAGTATAGAAGGACATTCACGAAAAGCTTACAAGAATATCTATCCTGCGGATCATCTGAAACCGTGGGTAACGTTTCAATTGTCTCCGCAGGAGAGTGAGAATAGTGACCTTACTGGGAGTAGTAGTGACAGTGATGTTGCATAACTTTGTAACCTACGTCCGTTTCCTTACAATCCTTTCCCTTTCATTTTCAGCATAGATCTGATGAGCATGGTACGGCCGGTCGGAATCGGTACTATAAGTGAAACGTTCCTTGAATTGTTCTCGGATAATAAACAAATTTCATCTCGGTGATGCTGTGTGAATTGAAAAGTGTCAGACCGGATCCCTCGGTGGGCAAACGGCAGGCTACGACTCGGTGGTGCAAGATTGTGCTGAAAGAGTCAGACCGTGTCCCTCGGTGGGCAAACGGCAGGCTACAACTCGGTGGTGCAAGATCGTGCTGAAATAGTCAGACCGTGTCCCTCGGTGGGCAAACGGCAGGCTATAATTTGATGGTGCCAGATTGGGCTTAGAGAGTCAGACCGTGTCCCTCGGTGGGCAAACGGGAGGCTATATTTCGGTGGTGTTGTGTAATATTGAATTAAATCCGATTGTGTCAGCTCTGCAGGCAAACAAATTTGTGAAGAAGCGAGTCTGATGTGTTCACATGGTGGATGAATCTACAAATGCTTACTTTGGTGATCTTAGAACAATTTAAATCAGTGAATTGTTTATGAATGTAACGACGAAATATATTTCAGTTAAGTATTATTATTCTGATGTTTATTTTGTACAATAGATTTCGTTTCGGACGATCGATTAGAGTTTAAATAATATATTACTATGTATAAGTTTGGATTATGTTTATTCTTAAATTGATTTGTACTTCATAATACCACGTATTATGTTATTAATATTACTTTATTTAAAATCAAAATTAATTACATTGATAATTTTTATTTTGCTTCCAGAAATATTTACTTGCAAATATTCTATTTTCTTTTTAGATAGATATTTTGTTTTCTTTTCTTCAAATCATGAATTAGATCAAAAAAAAAATTAAATAAAAATCTTGTATTAACATATACTTCAAGGCTATTTGATGTACTTAATTAATAATGTTGACAATTAGATATTGTCTTAGTCAACAGATAAATTAATGTAATTTTGTTACCATTACAATATTCCTAATAATGTTTTCATAAAATTACTACTTATTAGAGATGTTGTTTAATATACATTTTATGATTTTTGATAAAAAGTTAAGGTATTTGATTGTTTAGTTATAAATTTAATTCTTAGAATGGTAAATTACCCTTTTGTATGGGGTCATACTTTACTGTAGAATGGCCGAGAAGTATTTTTTTAGGAATGGGGACATTCCATTAACAGAATGGCCGTCTGTTAGCGAATCATATTTTGTTCACCATAACTTGCAATTAGTGGTAAAAAAAAAGAAAGTATGTAGCACTAATATAAAAAAAAAAAAAAAAAGAAAAAAGAAAATGACACACCGGTGACGGGGAACTTTTGACATGGCGCGCGAGAGCGACAGACGGGCATTCGCGATTGAACGGCAGACGAGTGATACCTAGTTATTTAGAAAAAGGATGTAAAGTGAATTAAAGGAAAGATTTAACAGATCAACATTGATTCTTTTACTATTATCTCAACAATAGGTACACTTGGAATTGAAAGACATGTAAATGTGGGTTAAATTAAATGATATGTAGAAGTGGTTATAGTAAAGCAGTAGACGTTTTATGTTCTACTTCTCTTTAGGACTTTCACACAATTGGCAGTCAGCGTCAAATTAAATTGTGATAAGTAGGTAGGTATGATTTTTCTTAATTTAAAGCCACATTATACGGTTGTAGTTTAAAATGAGAGTTTTATTACTTGACTGCAAAATCTTTTTTTTTTTTTAGTTTTTGGCGGTCACCGAAAGAATCAGCTCGAAACATGATTTTTTAATTTTATTGCGCATTTTAATTTATTTTTCTTATCTGTAGGTACCACAGTACGGAGCAAAATTATTTTTTAAACATAATAAATACACATACGCTTAAACATAATAACATAATAAAGATAAATCAAGGAACGAATGCTTTAGATTCGAGTAAAAAATACCTACGTTTTACTTAGAAAATTTGTACCTACCGTTCGAATTTTAAATATTTTTCGAACGAGTTTTTTATTTTTATTTTTGTGAGAAAATTTATAAAACAACTCATTCCGGCCAGCATCATCGACGAAGTGTGTCGGTATATTTTACGGTTACCGCCAAAAAGTCGGGTGTCGGGTGTGTTGGTCTCGCGGCGATGCGATATGGCGATACGGAGCCGGTAATTACAACTTACCACTGACTATTATCAAGTAGCGAGAGCCTTTCATATATTTTACAAAATGGATGGCGAGCCTTCACGAGGCTTGAATATTTATACTGTAGATTTATTGCGTCGGTTATATTATGTGTGGGTACTTTAGGTACCTACCTACTGATGTGGGCAAAACGCTTGATCGCCGCTGGATTTACTACCGGGGCGGTGGGTATGGGTCAGAAATTGTTAATGAAAATATTGAATTGCGGATAAAAGTTTAGGAGTGGGTGTTCGTTCGTATTTCAACTATAGCAAGGCGTGATGTCACGCGACATTTTTACTTATCTATTGGCGATATTGTTTTATTACGTAAAAAAATAAAAAATAGGTTTCCAATATATTTTTATGAAATAAAGGATACAATTTAGTGCACTAGCCTTTAGTTGTTTTCTCTCAACATTTCATTTTTATTTTTGTTCGTAGAAAAATGCGGTCTCTCGGACGACCCCGGTCTACGTGTGAACGGCAAAGGAAAAAAGATGAGGAAACCAAGGACGATATACTCCAGTCTGCAACTACAGCAACTGAACAGGAGGTTTCAGAGGACGCAGTACCTCGCCCTCCCCGAAAGAGCTGAGCTAGCAGCTAGCTTAGGATTGACGCAAACCCAGGTATGTTTAATTTATAAATCGGCAAAAAACACATTTAAATTTTCATTGATTTATGTTTTTAGAATGGAAACACAAAAGAACTTCGCCTTATTTAATACGAGATAAGCTAATAAAAAAAAAAGAAAAAGCATTTCAAATGCAGAATGAACACGTTAAGAAAAATTCTATGTTTATCTATGGGTCTGTTTCATCTCATTGGTTTTTCTATTTCACCAGTGATGTTAAATTTTCTATTACTTAAATGTAATTAAACCACAATATAAAAATGAAATTACAAATCGGGAGTCCAAAAATTCCGTGATCCCTTTTTGCTTTCTATGAATGTAAAATAAATGAATGAATGTAAATTAAAAAAATATTCCTTTTATTATCTAAAAAAAAAAAATGTTACAATTGCTAGCAGCGCATAGTACCTATTTAAGTATGTCCTTACACCAATATTAGTGCAGACTGTAAATTTTTTTTAATGTGTCATTTGTAAACGTTTAAAAATCCCTGCTCATTATTAATTTTAAAGTACAGTATTACCTATTTTGTACCGTTTTCTTTTTTTTATCGCTTACTAACTTAGAACGTATAATTAAGACGGTGCTTTTTTTTTTCAATAGCTGCTGTTAGCGATAGTGCACTGTTGATAATGATATGAAATATTATTATTATTATGTTTTTTTAAGAAGCTGTTTTTTTTTTTCAGTAAAATTTTTGATTGTATCTATATTTATCTTCTTAAAACATCCCGGATTACTTTTAAAGTTATAAGATAGTGATATTATCAATTTTTTTTTTTTTCATTATATTGTTTTATGATTTCACTGTCATTTTTTGTTTTTTATTCGATTATCGACGGAGTAAAATTGTTTTGAAATGCCCATTTGACCTTAAACAAACTATAGGAAACCTTGGAACTAAGTCTTCTTAAATATTAACACTCAAATCTAAGTGCAATAGGTTACCCAATAAAATAAACAAGATATTATCCGTAGAATTTTTTCAAAAAAAAGAAAAGAATCGTTCATAGAAACGTCTAGAACTCACTAGAGTGGTAGAAACTATCGATAACCATTACCAAATTTTACGAATAAGATCTTATTTTCCAACACTAGTCTTCGTCAACTCCAAATAGTTACCTAGAGGCGTATAGGTAGGTAGAGGTACACTCATATCTTCAACTTCTAGTAGGTACCCATACTCATACGCAATCCTCAGTCCCATACGCCTCTCAGGAGACCGATTGGTCAGCAACACGTGACCGATCGATTCGTCACGTGTCGCCGTGTTCAATGTATAATTGTCTCCAGTGCAGAGGAGTGACGGTGCGACGGGAGGCGAGGTTGTGACTGTAAGGAACGGTTGCGCGACTTAAGAAACTCTAGACACGACACGTAGTGTTATATCGTGTTATGTCTATTACATTTTTTAGAAATAATTTAATAAACTAGCCCACGGGCCCCACGGTTTTACTCGCGTTAAGTCTGAAGTTCCCTTGAGAATTCCGGGATAAAAGTACCGTCAGTCAGGAACAGTGTTGCTGTCTGTGAAAGAATTTTTAAAATCGATTAAGAAAGTAGTTTTTGAGTTTATCCATTAGATATAAACACCCACACGAAAAATTTGGTCTTTTCTCTTTATATTATGAGTATGGATATTGATAAAGTAAGCCCAATCGATAAAAAGAAAATCGATAGAAAACCTAAGACGGATTATCTTGACGCAAGGAAGTAAGGAGACTTGGCCCCTAATAACAGGATTAGGGACGGGAGAAGAATTTCGGACTAAGGGTTTATTACAATCTTTGAAAAGACCGTCACTTAATATCAGTGTCCTTATTTCACTATGACCATAACACGTCTCGTTAAGATAACTCGACACAAAAATTGTTTTTCCCTCGTGCTCAAAGAGGTTTCTCTACAAAAAATACGTTGACAACGTTTCTTATGGCATATAGAAGATTCATTTCTAAGGCATTTGGGGCGTTTGAGATTTTGTTATTGGGACATGCGTTATGGGCATTGGGCAAGGCATGTTGTTGGTCATAGTGAATACGGAGATGAGCATTTGTCAAACACTTAGCCTGTTGATCAGAAAAAATAATAAACAATACTTAAGAAGAATTTTCGTGTGCATTCTAGCCACTTCATAGGTGCATGGAACGGTAACGGTATAAAAAGTCGGCGCGGGAGTTGATTTTATTATAATTTAATATTTCCCCAGTTATTGTCCGCGCTTTGATGAACCCGCGTCGATACGCACTAGTGATGTGCAATAGGATCGTACTATAAACACGCAAACAATATAGCACAATAAACAATGTATGTTATATATTATGGATAATTTCTCTCTGATTTATAAATCCATTTTGAACTTTCATATAATACTTGAGACTTAGATCATATGGTTTTTCGTTCATCCCGTGAGATACACACTCTTTTATTTTTTGTATCGGTTAAAAGTGGCCTGTTTTGTTTCTTCAACTACTATCTGGAAACTTTATGAGTTTTAAGTTTTGAGTTAAACTATTTCTGACAGAGAGCCGAAAAATAGACAAAAAGGTACCAAATTGATAAATAATCAAATAGGCGACAGTGTTAAGAAAATGAGGATTAATTAATAATTATTGAAGTTAGAAAACGATTTATCAATTGTTTTAAGCAGATATCTTTTTTACCAAAGACATAGGTAACTATATGGAACTTATAAAATAGCTTATTTTTCGAATATGCTGAACAAAGTCTAAATTAGTAAATCTATAGACTATATTATAGATAACATTGTGAAAAAAACGCATAACATTTTCATGATTTAAATTAAAACCATATAAAAGTCAAAAATTAATGCATCGATAATAATAAGATAGAATAAGTTCACATCACTATACCCTACTCGATTCCTCATTAAAGAAAAAAGAAGCCGGATCTATAGATTCACTTGTCCCTTTCTAACGTTCACTCTTTCTCTGACAATGTAATCGTCATTCCATGAACAACAATAGTCGTGTAAATTAACTCATTGCAATTTGTGCTTTATATGCGAGCGTTAAAGTATTTAATGAACGCAAACGTTGAGTTGACTTTGCGACAGATAATAAATCATAACCATTTGTCTTTAGGTGCTTTTTATGAGCCATTGTTACAGCGTTCCTTGTAGTGTAGTAGTTCCTTTTTTGAAATTCTCTCTATAGTTTTTAATGCGAAAGTAAAGATTGAAAGCCTGTAAGTTGTAAGGTCAAATAAGTAACATGGAAAAACGATCGCGTTTCCATGGAGGTGGTATATTTTTAACCGACTTCCCAAAAAGGAGGAGGTTCTCAATTCGGCGCGTAAGTTTTTATATCTTATTTTGGCAACGGAGAACAATTAAATTTCATCTGGACAAAAAGTATAATTAGTAATTATATAAAGTTAATCTCGCATCGTTATGACGATATAGGTGTGTAGGTACTTTTTATTATGATGCAACACTTCATTAATATTATTATAACCCATACTTTGCTATCTCTTTGAATTTTTTGGACCTACACAGTTTTACTTTTTATTTTCTTTCGTGTCTTGTATAGTACCTACCCACCTACTTAGTAGTGAGTAGTAATCGTTATGTATAATATATTATAAACCAGTAAAGTATTACAAACTAACTCAAACTCACAAACAAACATTGATAAATAATAATTATAATTTTCTAAATTAGGCAAACTTTATAAGCGATTAAAGCATAAGACACGCTTTCCAATTCTTTTTTCCTTCCAAACAAGAGTTTCACTTTATTAATAATGTCTCAGAAGAATTTACGAATAAATTAAAAGAATGTTGGAAAACGATCGAGAATTTCCAACTTTTTATTTATCGAATAATATTCATATTAAAATCGTATGCATTCGAAATATAAAACTTAATCGATTAAGCGTGGCGTAGTTTCCCACAAAATCTCGACTCTCGATACTGGCGGGTCACGCCTCTATCGTTTTTAACATAAAATTCTAATCATCTACATCGACAAAATTTTAATTTTTTGGCCGCTCTAAAGAAAATAATGCGATACACATTTGAATTTCAACCTTATTTTCTAAATGTTAATAAATAAAATCGCAAACGATTTCATCACCTTGAATTTCGTTTAGAACTAGAAAAAAATCTTTGTTTGGATTTCCATGACTGATTGATTATGAATTATGATACTTTTTATTTATTACATAAAAACAGCTGTTCAATAGTTTTATAATGTTCCAAAAGTTAAACCCATGCTTCTTACTTGTCTACAATTTACAAAGAGCTTGATTTACTCAAAATAACTAACTTTTTTAGTTTTAAAATGAAACTTTTAGCAGACTCTTGCTTAGAACAGGTAAGAAGAAAGTACATATTTAGCAATATTTAGATACAGCAAGTGAGAGAGAATATATACCTACCTATCGATCAGTTCAATCAGTTACGGGACGTTCAATCAGTTTTGGCGGGAATCAAAAATGTTTTTTGTTAGATGTAGATTTTGTTGTACTCTATGACGCGCATAGTTCCATGGTTTTTAATGTGCACAAGAAGATATTATAATATTATGTGACATTTCAAGCTGATTTCTTCGGTGTACTCCAAGACGAGAGAAAATTTTTGCAAATTATTATAGCATCATAGTTTGCAATTTCAAACCGTACAACGATGCCAATAGGTTAATAACTCACATGGGTACATTTTTTTAATTTCAAACTGGTTAAATCCTACTAATATTATAAATGCGAAAGTTTGTAAGTATGTATATGGATGGATGGATGTTTGTTACTCTTTTATGCAAAAACTACTGAATGAATTTAAATGAAACTTTATAATAATGTAGCTTTTACATCAGATTAACACATAGGGTACTTTTTATCCCGGAATTCCCACGGAAACTCCGATTTTACCGCGGGTGAAACCGCAGGGCACAGCTAGTTTATCATAATCTGCCAAAGTTCACAAGGAGAAAAAGAAGAAGAATAAGTTAGGAACCAACAAGTAGGATGTTTTACACGAAGGTTTTACACGCTTACCAATGTAAACGAGACGAAAGAGGACGTAGCAAGTAGAGGTAGCTTTTACTAATAATATTTTTTTTACACTCCCATACATTATTCATCTTCAAAATCTACCGTTTCAATAGTACATCAGATAGTTAAACCTAGGTACGTAATGTATTTATTTTTTTAAAGAAACTTTCCCACCGAAACAATCAGACTGCGTAACAGACTTATTGAGAAATAATAAAATACGTAGAAAAAAAAAACTCATTTAATACTCCCGCGGCTAGTAAGTATGTCGAGGCGTCAAGTCGACACGAAATTATGATGGATGGCTCGCACCGACCGACAGACGGACGATAATTCCGATTGCCCGGGAACACGAGGCCGTGGCGAATTGCCGGGATTGTGTACAAAAGTCAATACCGTTGCTGAGGAGGCCATACTCGATCCGTGGCCGAAAAGCTAGACCGAACGTACGAAGGAGGTTTTTACTCTCGTGTCATCTACAATTCTACGTCTTTGGCGTTTTTACTTGGTCACTTACAGGTTAATAAAGTTTTGGAGAATGCCTGAATTGAATTTTGAATTTAAATTTGTGACCTTTTAAAGGTTTTATATTGCTATTAAAGTTAATGACTACTCCGTGATACAGATTGTCATCATTATGTATTAGGTACGTATCATATAAATGTAAATAACTGCAGTAAGAGGACCAATAACGGCCGGAGGCAAAATCAAAGACAACAAAAACGCCTAGTCATAGTCTCAAATGTTAAGAAAGATGACTTTCCAATTTCAAAATCAACCTCTCTGATTGGCTGTCAAACGCGAGCCGTCAACCAATGGTCGGTCGTCAAATGTCATGACTTTGCGGTTTAGGAACAATTGCGCACCAAAAAAAAATAAAAGATAAAAAACTCGTACCTATGTAACTATATTATATCGGCTTCCGTTAAAGTGGCACGGCTTCTGTCTTTTTGTTCTGTGATTGAGGCCTTGTACACAAAAGCCTTTGCCTTTGTGACTCACTGACAGCAGCTGCAGGCGGTGTTTAAAAAAGATACTGTTCCATATTCGATTTTTCTGTTTTGAAATTTTGAATTACATACTGTCAGCTTCATTAGATCTGTGTGCATTCTAAAAAAAAAAAAAAAAAAATCAAATTAATATCTGAATGCATCAAAATCGTTCGTTCAATGGACATGGAATTAGAAGTAAGTACTTTGCGGTAAAGTTGGCTCAATCTACTTACTTGGAATGCGTACCGTAATTGTTCCAAAACAAAAAAAGAGTAGTCGTGCAAAAAATTACTTTCTACCTAAAAACTTGTAGGTACCCATCTACTTTATAAAAGCTTTTTGCTCTATAAAAGCTAACCGGTAAAACTATGGTGACAGGAATAAAAACAACCGTTGTGTCGATGAATTAGAAAATTGCCTTCAATTGCCTAAAACGTTTAACTTTAATTAAACAATAGTGCTCTTCTAGTTTAATTGTTTACACGCAGACACCTAACTCTATAATAAATTGACCATCGGCTTCTAATCTGATATATAAAATTCTCGTGTCACAGTGTTCGTTCCCATACTCCTCCGAAACGGCTTGACCGATTTTTATGAAATTTTGTATGCATATTCAGTATGTCTGAGAATCGGACAACATCTATTTTTCATCCCCCTAAAGGGAGTTCCTGCGGGAATTCCGAAACTCACGCGGGTGAAACCGCGGGGCACAGCTAGTACTTATAGAAATTCATAACAATATAACACTAGATCGACTTGATCCGTTAAGATTTTTTTTTCACAAATGTTATAATGAAGGCAAGCACTAACAAAAAATTTTTGGTGATTTAATGGTGAATTCAATATCTGGAGCAGTGAGAAAGGTCAAATTTGATGTTGATAAAACCGCGGCGTTAGTTGGTAAAATTATAAACTACTAGGTATAGCTGTTGCTCGCGGTTTCACCTGTGTTAATTTCGGAGGTCCCGCGGCAATTCCGTGGTAAAAAGCACCCTATGTGTTATTCTGATGAATAGGTAAGCTATATATATTGTAAAGTTTAATTAAAATCCATTCAGTAGTTTTTGTTTGAAAGAGTAACAAACGTCCATACAAACTTTCTCGTTTAGGTATAATATTTTTTTAAGTTTGTAGGTAATGTAATGACATTATGGCAAATATCAGTTCCACTTACCTAAAAAGCGGTTCTGCTTATTGTCTGTGGTTTTGTTTAGTTCTTGCTTTGATAAGGGTCTTCCCATCTACCGATATATGTTTTTTGTTTGTTTGTTTGTAATGGATGAACTCAAAAACTACAGAATCAATTTAAAAAAAATATTTCACTAATAGGCAGCTACGTCCGGGATAAAAGTACCTGACCTATGTTACCAAAGGGTAGGTAGGTAGGTACTTTTTCAATCGAGTCGCCGAGTTTATCTAAATGAAAATAGTTAGGAATCACTTTCAGAAATGCTTTTTGAATATAATATACTTCTACTATTCATCTCTAATATAAATCTTAACTTCCATCAAATTTACCACAGCTAATTCCTTTCTCTGTGCTCTATACAAACGACTTTTAATTGAAAAAAGTTTATTGCAAAACACTTGAGTTGAGCACAGTACATGATCCAGTTGAGTCAGTAGTAAAATACTAACGAGTCGCCGGCAGGTGGCGCCGGCGGCGATGTCATGCATATTTTATGTTCACACAAACCGACAACGCGCAAGTTTTACCAGTGAAATTAATTTTTTACACTCCTGTATATTAAAATCGCGGGTAAAATCTCGGGGGACAGCTAGCAATATATGCGAAAGTAACTCTGTCTGTTTGTTACGCTTTCACGCCTTAACGACTCAACGGATGATCATGAAATTTTCCATACACATTGTCAAGCGTACAGAGAAGGACATAGGATACTTTTGTCCCGGAATTATCTCGGGAACTCCGAATTAAACGCGAGCGAAACCGCGGGAAACAGCTAGTTTTGTAATATGCATTAGTTATGATTCACGTGGACGAAGCCACGGGACACAACTAGTGAGTCTTTTATTCAAACTCATCCACACAGTCATAGTACCGCATTAGTTTGGACTTGTAAAACAAACGTTAATCAAACAAAGAAGTTGACGTACAAGTTTTAATTGCAATTTATTAATTAAAACTTGTCTTCATAAATCCTCATAGCTGGTCTTAATTATAACCTACGATTCCGTCCATCCACGCATACAAATAACGGATGGTGAGTGTCTACGGAAAAACTTTGTCATGCCGTTCTAAAGTGGAAACGGTTAAAACGACAACTCCGTCGACAATCAATAAGATAGTTTAAAAAAAATCATGGCCCGTCCGGTATCGAACCCGGAACTAAGACATCGATGATCGCCGAACGGCAATCAATATTCATAATTTTTGGTGTTCATGCCTTATTTTATGGCGCTATTCGATGTTTTTTTTTTTTAAATTGACGATTATTAATTAATCAGAGTCGTAAATGAATGATTTAAAAACTATCGAATTGGAACTAGTTCGACAGGATGTTACCAACGAGACGTGATTAAACTTAAAAAAAAAACTTACAATTTACACCGTCTAGTTTAAGAAAAATCATCAGATAATGTGTTCTAATTTTAAAATTAATTATTCAATTATGGTGTAAATGTAAAATACGCCCAACGGAAGGCACTATTCAATCGGCCCATAGATTATAAACGCTATAGAGTGCCAATATCCCGCGGGGAATGGCGGTCATATCTCAGAGTAGCGGGTTCGAATCCTGCAATATACCTATGGTTTTAGCTTCTCACTATTATTACAAGTTTTGAATTAACAATTTTAAATTATTACATAAACAAATAAAACCAAAACTATTTTATAAGAATCTCTGAATAATGCAGTCACTCTCTCCTTAAGTTGAAATGAGGACAATATTTGCCATAAACCAAAATTTATAAAAGGACTTCACCTATTGACCTATTTTAGTTTCACTACTTTTCTGAGGTGGAGATATGGTTTTTTTCTTTTGCATACATGCCTAATAAAACGTCAAACAATATTAAAAGAAGTAAATTCACGTACCTATACTATACTTATATATAGAAAGCGAGATCAGTCATTTTCCCCTGACTACGGCGCAGTCTAGCTTGACTGGTTCTTAACTTTCGAGATATCGGATCGCTCTATGAATCATGTGAATTCGTTTGTTAACCGATTTCCAAAAAACATGATGTGTCATCGCAATCTCAGTACGTATTTTTTAAAACACAACAACAAATTAAATTATTCAAAGAAGAAGATCGGAAAGACTTAACTCCAAAAAGAGTTATCTTCCAGTCAACCCAGTTCAGATTCTATGGTTCTTTTATTAGAAATCTATAGGAAATTTTAAGGTACCATGAGTAAAGATTGTTTTTTCTAGAGTTTCTAGAGTTATTCCGTAAAATTTCTGTTAAGGTCTAATCAAAACTTAAAGTTACATGTGATTGGACACTAAGAAAACTGTTTAAAATATAGTTAAGTACCTCAATCTGTACCGAAATTTCAGCTGATGAAATAATGTTTTAGACCTCGTATTACTGGGCGGAAAAAAAAAGAACCTCAAGTCTATGGTCACTGCGTTGCTCGGCTCCAGCCACAGATTACCATACAATGGTGTACACCTCGCACGTCCTTGACTCGTCTTTACCTATTGTACAATACCTAGTAAGTACTTACTGGTAGTAAGTACATTAGCAGGAAGGTCTTTAGTCTATGCTAACATGAAATATGATAAAATACTAAAATATTATTTATTTATTATTTCTGTACGTTCGTTCGTCTTCTAATATTCCTATATTATACCATTCATCTGATTAGGATAAAACAAAACAAGTAAAACAAAAGTATTTGAAAAAAAACAAAAAAAAAGGAATCACACGGACCTATGGCATCAATAGGTAGGTATTCAGTTACTATTGGATAAAAAATTAAATGTAATAATTACAAATCCGACTCATTGACCGAAAAAGATATTACATACTTCAAATTTTATCTATCTTATCTTATCTTATCTTATCTTATCTTATCTTATCTTATCTTAAATTCTTTTTTTCTTCTGGCAAATTTTCCCAAAACATAAAAAAATAATTCTGAATATAAATTATAATGTTTACAACTTGGCTTCATTATAAGCAAAATGAATGGGACCACCCATTTTTTCCAAATCAATTATTTTCTTAATATTCTTTATAAATTATAAATAGCTATTTTTAAAGAAAAGTATGTACCTATATCTATCTAAAATTCCATCAATATTTTATACGTAAAGTACCCGAGTTTTATGATTAATAATATTTCATAGTTTGATTGCGACGTTGAGTCATTTTGCATCTTGTTATATTACATTATCAACTTGGATCTAGATGCATTTCATTATAACAGGAAAATCGGGGAGCGATTGCAAAAAAAAATTCTTGGTAGTTGCCGATAAAAAAGCAATTGCATCGGGTACATACTAATAAGTAGATATCTTTATGTTGGGAAATTATCATATAGCACTAGGTACCTGGCTCCAAACTGTATTAATCAGCCCGGTGACACGCCATACAAATACAAAAAATATGAACTGATTCAAGTATCTACTTCCCTCATAAATAAAGACGGCTGGCTTGTAGGTAGGTACATACCTAAATGTTGTGCGTGTATGCGTAACGTAAGTTTGACGTCGAGCTGACAGTAACTGTCAGCTATCATTGCATAATTGTCACATCCAGAATCTATACGTGTCAAACTTTCCTCGGAACATACCAAGAAACTTTGGCGGGGTATTGCGGGGTATGAGGAAGCATGAAATTGGTGGGAGGCAGAGTGTGTCACTTCTTTATTTATGTATTCTGTATTCTGTGGTGTTAATAAACGCTACATAAGAATAACGCATTAAACGTCCTGATTCAGGGTAAGCACAAATACTATGTACGTTTCTGACACCTCATTTTTCCATTTCATTTCTCAGTTTACATTGTTTCATTTTCATTTTCATGTAGATACCTACTGACATAAATATTTACCCTGACCCGGGGATCGAACGTAGAAGTCAAGTTGCCTAACCAGCTAAGAAAGTTGTTGTTAATCATAAAATCCTCATCTACTTCATTTGACTTTTCTTACTGACTGATGAAATTAAGTCCAAAATTTCAATTATTTAAACTATTTTTCAAATAGCTACGAGTTTTTGGTATTTTACCATAAGGGTTAAAAGAGCTACACATAGGTAAGACCACACAAGCTAGTCAGTTATTGAAATAATTAAAATAAGACCAAATCTTTGTTCTTTTTTTCTTTGGTTCTATAATATCATCGTAAACAGCTAAGTTTTTGATAAGACAACAATGTACTTGCTAGAGAGAAGTAGGCCTTATTTTTGACAAAATTTTGTTTTCGTCATATTGTTTTCCCGACCCTACCGTGTCAGGTGACTTATCACATGCTTGTATGTGTGTGTTTGGTGTAGACACACACACTTGTATAATTATGTTTGTATATTATATATATAAAACTGTCTGCATAGTTGTTTCCTGTAATTAAAACTTCGCTTTATACCACTGTTGGGTTTCTATCAGCGCTTAGGTATCCTGTGTGCTTAGGTAATTACTTGCAATAATGCTTAAATGCAAAAATTTACCCATTTTCAATGAAAAAAAAGGTTTAAGTTTTTTCTATGTAATCAAACTGGATTCGGTTAATTTGTATTTAATTTTTATATGATTAATCGCGTTAAACAATTGCCTTTGTAAAGAGATTCTTGGGTGTTTTGCGTAAGAGCTAGAAAGAGATGGACATATACAGCCGCGAAATGTACGAGTAGGATGGAGACCGCGTTGGTGCTTCAAGGCAAACAACGTTTACTCCGCCAATCGGTTTTCCATCTAAGTTAAACACGAACGATCGGACAAGCGATCAGTGCAAATTATTCAACAACTGATTGCACACTTCGACACTGTGTCGCATTGTGCTGCCAATTCGAGTGAGCTGTTTTCTTGATTTCCAAAGACTTCTTAACGGTATATGAACGCCTGGTACGTTTGATTGAAAATAATCCTGGGGACATGACTTTAAAAAATAAAAACATGTAAATACTAAAACCTAAGTCAATGCCTATTGTCTTCTATAAAATTTAAACAAAATAAATATTAGGTTAAGTCGACAAACAAACGCAATATCAGTCGCAACTTTCGACTACTTTTAAGGGAGTCGAACCTCTCTACAGACTACAGAGTACAGACGAACATGGGTACTTTCAATACATTTTGATATCTCTGCCTAGGGAAATCAAGAAGAAGTCCATAAGATAACGTTCTAATGTGTTAGTGTCAACATGTTGATGCACCTGCCTACATAAATCCTATACAAACGTGCATAACCTATGAGGTTTTCTTGAGATTTTTTTTACGGCTAACCAAGCATCGAGGTTTTTAGGACGCGGACGCCATGGTCTATGGCATAGCTACTTACATCATGAGAAATAGTAAATTTATTGTTTGTTTTTTACCTACTTGTAGAAAAGTACAAATATTATTATTTCTGCTTCATTTTTACTTAAAATATTGACTCTATTTTTTATGTAGAGTTAATTCTTCTTTTTGTAAGTATTAAACGAAAACAAGTTTTGTTATAATATTAACTCAAACATGTCTTTATCACAAACCAATAACTTATCAACACTAACTTTCACTGAAGACTCTATCTTGCTTTACACTCAGCCCTATAATTACTAAGACCTGATTTTTTGGTGACCTGTTTGCTTATTTGTCTCCTAGTACATATAAAACTTGTTCCAATTTTGAATTTATTTATAAGGTTTGAATTTTTTTTAAACCACACTCAACGAATTTTTATTTAAACTTCAAATAAATATCTAGACAAAATAATAATATGAATCGTGATTTTTTGCGATCTAGATCGTTATGGAATGTTATTGTATAGTGAATCAAGCTAGGTTAGGTACTTAAAAGATTGAATAACAACAACTCTAGTATAATCTATATAAAAAAAGATCGCCAAATATAAAATTATAGAACTTCCAAACGACTGCACCAAATTGTTATACCTTTTGTGTTTGTTATCGTCAGGACAAGGTTTGTATAAAAGAAGTTTGGAGTTCCTGTGGGACCTCCAAAACGTACGCGTTTAAATATTAACCGAATAAGTGCAATATTTAAATTAAATGTTTAAAACAAGTTATCCGGCGACCAACAGCCGAATGCGCGCGCGCACACGAGCGGCCGACGATGCATGGGCGGTGGGCTTATTTTATTTATTAATTTTTAATCTCTTGACTCCATGGTTACAAACACATTCACACCCGCGCCGGCCGCCTATCACACCGAATATGAAACGCGCCGAATATTAATTCAAAAATAACATGACAAAGTAGCCGCAAAAAAATATATAACGGAAAATATACTAACCTCTTGTGGGAGACTTAGTTTAATTTATTGGATAAACATTTTTGGACCTTTATCGCCTATAGATACTAGGCTAAAAATCTAATAACACATTTTTGTATTTTTACCAATATTATTTTATTGCACGATTTCATCTAGACCATCTTGAATTATTAATTAGGCGCTGGAGCACGGAAATTTTCATAAACTCAAGTAATAAGGTTATTTACTACTAAATTGTTATTAAGTCAAACTCGAGTTATGAAAAATAGCGTAATAGACTAAGTTTTTTTTCTCAGAAAAGTATCTCTGTATGAACCTTAGTAGTTTCAGTAATTCACATTCTCGCTGTACATCTAAAATTCTAGACTAACAGACTACAGTCTAGACTTAGAGTTTTGGATATAGGTACAACTAGCGAACATAATATTTATCGTATTTCTTTATTTATAAACATTAAAAACATGTTTAAAACGAATAAACACTAAATCGTTGTTCTTTGTTGTTTGTTTTGTTGCTCTTTGGTCTTTCGGTGTAAGGGAGCCCCCAACTCTGGGTGTGGTCGGTATTTATATTACGTCTTGTGAGATTTTTCGAAATTTGAATTCGCGATACACAATAATTGTGTTGTACTTAAATACTTTTTCTTTTTTATTCAAAATTTGTAATGGATGGAAATAAAGGGAGACAGGTACCAACTTAGTATCAACTATAATAAAGTATCGCACGGGAATTTAATGTGTAATTTCAAAAAAGTTTTATGTATAACATTACAAAATAAAATGCAGAAAGTTAGTATTTTTTTGTTAGTTTACCAAGGCTTGGCAACCAGGACTTTAGTCTAAACTTACCAACTTACCTATTTCATCATCTAATATATATAAATCACGTGTCACGTTGTTTGTCCGCGATGGACTCCGAAAGTACTGAACGGATTTTGATATAATGTTGTAACCATTTATAATATGGTCCAACTTAAAAGATAGGATAGTTTTTATCCCGGAATTCCCGCGGGAACTCCGAAATTACCGCGGATGAAATCGCGGGGGACAGCTAGTTAACTATAAAAATACGTAAAAGTAATGAATACTAAAGTCTGTTCACATACTATGTATATATTGTATGTATATTTTGCCAAGTTGTATAGCCCAGCAAAAACAATTTCAATACCGTTGGCATTTTCGCACCGCTATCACTAAAATCAAGAGTACTTAGTCAAAGAGTCCGATACAGGAAAGGACATTCGAAACACTCAAATATTTTTTATATAAACATAATTAATTTCTCATGAAATATAAGCATAAAATGATAAAGAAAAATTGTTTGTACGATAGCAAATAAGTTTATTTTTGATACACGCAAAAGAAGGAAAGACATTGAAGTCAAAAAAAATCAAGAAAATTAAAAAAATAAAATACCTAGTAGGTACATGGTTAACTTGTCCAAAGTATCAGTTTTTTCGTTTGGTCCTACTAACAAAGTCCGTTGAATTAAAAGAGATTGCGTAGTATTTTTTTTAAATGTGTATATTTTAAATCGATAGTAACAACAGTAAGTATTTATATACACACATGTATGTAAGATTCGCTTGACTTGTGCGAATAAATCTTTTTTAAAGAAAACACAAACAAACATTTATCATCGTCACCGGCTCTTAGACTAAAACTTTTTACCGCGCAAGCAAAAGACTACGCAACGGCGCGGGCCGTGGAGCGTGTAGGTACGTTTTTTTTTTTTCACTATAGTTTTAATGAATGCGTTTTGTGTTGATCACTCAATTTTCGATTAATACCGCTGTTTAATTAGCAATTAAAGCGAGAGTAGAGTTTGAAAAAGGAAACTGGTTCTTTCCGCTTTTTTTGTAGGCAAAGTGAAATTTCTTTGGGCCCGTCGGGAAAAAATATCATTATGTACTTTCCTACATCACACGCTATATTACGAATAGGTACTTCAGTACAAAGACGTAGGAGGCGAGAGAAGACAAACTTATTAGAACTTGTGCTATGGTTGCCAAACAACTGTTAATTTTTTTTTTTTTTCAAACCTATTGAGACATACCAAAAACGCAGGTTGAGGGTAAACACACATTTTCATCGCAGGAATGTTTGGCGTTTGGCGTAGATGTCTTACCGCCGCACTCAGAGTCGACTTTAATGATTACTTAGTTAAGTATAGATTTTTAAAACAAAACTGCCACAATCAGACAAGTTTAATAAATTAATGTTAATTGGCATTTAACTAATTAAGTTACATCTCGTTAAATGCCAACTAACATTAATTTACTGAACGTCTCTGATTGCGGCAGTTTTGTTTTAAAAATCTATACTTAACTAAGTAAATCAGTAAAGTCGACTTTGAGTGCGGCCGTTAGAAGCAGAAGGTTTGTTAACCACCACACCAGTTGTCAATGAATAGGTTGTTTGTTTTGTATTGTTATTGTACAGTATTTAACGAACCGCAGTTAGTCGCAGCGTCATGAAGAAATTAGCACTTGCAATAAATTCATAGATTCTCTTTCTCTTTCGTTACTATGTATAAAGTAACCGTATCTCACTTTTCCGTGTAACTTGAAATTATTAAGACTCGCACAAACTGACGCCTTAAATGTTCCCTGCAGTTTCACCCGCGTTAATTTCAGAGTCCTGCGGTAATTCCAGGATATAAAGGATCCAACGTCCTTTTCTGTACCACTACAACGTGTATACAAAATTCTATGATGATCGGTTGAGCCGTTAATGCGTGAAAGCGAAACAAACAAATAAACACACTCAATCACAAAAAAAAACATACACACATGCATAACCTCCTCCTTTTTGGAAGTCGGTTAAAAACTAACTGTGCCCCGCGGTTTCTCCCGCGGTAATTTTGGAGGATTTCGGGATAAAAAGTATGTCCTTCTCTGTACCCCTGACAGCCGTACCTGAATATTGAAAAACATAGGTACATACAGCCGAATGCAGAACCTCCTCCTTTTTGGAAGTCGGTTAAAACCCGAACACTATTCCGACTATTATGGTACATATGAGTAATACATATTATGAGTGCCTGACCTCAGTAAGTATAGTCCTTTAACACATTTGCACCTTCCCGCGTTATTCTCGAAGCGGTTTTATTTATTAATACGTAAAACGGAACGCGAAAGTGGTTCATATTTTATAAAAAAGTAGGGTAAAGCAACCTGTTGTGGGACACGACGCGACAAATCGGCATTGACTTTTTTAATAATTTGACATTGATAAAACGATACGAAAAAGTTTTTGAATATGGAACGGTTAAAGGTAAAAGGTTTCGCTCTGTGCGCCCGTGAGTCGGGGCTTGTTAAACATGTATTACGTCTTTGTACATTTGATAGAAAAAATGGTTTGTTATCATAATTTTTATGTATTAAAAAGATTCATAAATTACATTTTTATTTCACCACAATCGTTATCATTCGCGTTTTAATAGCGTAATAATTCGTTTTAATGACATTGTTATTGCTTTTAATAAACAATTTGTTTCTTCTTTTGTTTTATGTAAATAGAATTTATTCTTATTTTGTTGTTTCGGCTGTATATAATGCAGTCATTTCCAGATGAGAAGAGGAAGTTAAAGAGATTCTGTGGCAAAATATCGCTATAATATTACTAAAGTCGTAACTTTTTATGTTACCGATAACAATTTTGAACGAGTAGTAATAAAAATATGTATTAACATCATTGATTAATAAATAACTAATGGCTTGCGTCTTACTGACTTATTTCCGTCTAACTATATTAGGTATGTACGATGGCATCTTTACTACCTCCATGCAAATAACGAACTTCGAACCTTCTTGGTCCTTTGTGTAATATATAGGATAGTTATTTATTTTATTTGGATTTGAAATTGATATAGCAGTAAATTTTTAATAATCTATTACTAGATATTCCCCACAATTTTATGGTTCATCCGCGTTTATTTCGGAGTTCCCGCGGGAATTTCATGATGATGGTTTACTAGTTGAAACATGTAATTGTAATAAATAAACAAACTCACTTTCACATATATACTTAATAATAAGGATGATTATTTAAACTTACGTTCAAATACCGAAAGTAATATCTATCTATCTATACTATAATAAAAGAGTAGAATCCGCGATTCTGTATATTGAATATTTTTAACTAAAATTGAGAGGGATGATAAAAGAAGAGTGAATCACAAAAAAAGTTTTTAAAAATCTTTTCAGTCCGTCTGTCTGTCTGTCTGTCTGTTCGCGATAATTTCCGAATCTACTGAAGGGATTGTCATGCGGTTTCCACAGGTAGATTAAACTTAGCCTGGAGTTACATATAGGCTTTGTTTCATTGAAATCGGATGTCGGGAAAAAAAGTTGTTGTATAAAAACCTTTCGCGAGGGTGAAACCGCGGGGCACAGCTAGTAATATAAATGTATGTAGGCAAATGCTATGACTATAATTATCTGTAAAGTATTATAAGCTTCTCATATTAAAATTACAAGCAAATAAATAATGCGTTAAAATATGAATAAAATCTCAAATTAAAACTGCGTTGTGACTTGTTCACGCGAGCGTACACCACTACTTGCTATATTGAGGCCGCGGGACCCGCCTGCTCCATTCATACCCTATAGATAGTAGGTATATCAAGAGAACATTGTAGATATCCACTATACACACACAAATACATAAATATCAAGGTTTGGATACACTGCAAAGACAAACAGCCGTATTCCCTTTACGATACGCAATGTCTAGACAAGTTTAACTTCTAGTGTGAAATTTGACACTATTATTAGTACCCATAATACTTATGCAATGTTAGCTGAGAAGGGGCTAATAAGACAAAACAGCATCAAAATATCTATGACGATGATTGAGTTTGTTTTCTGGTCCGGTTTGATTGTGCAGAAACACTGGTTCAAAAACTAAAAAAAAGGAAAATTGCAGTTCTGTCGTGTTAACTTTGACATACCTATTATGTAGTTTAAATTAAAAAATAAAAGAAAATAATTATGACGAGCAGTATTTATTTGACTTTTTAATAATTTCTCGTTCAAGAATGCTAATTGGAGCAAAAATTTGACGTTAATACATGTTACACCTGCTTGTGTGAATCGTCTGACAGACATAAATGAATGAAAGCGGCTGGCTCGTATGATATTATCAGCTCAACAAATACAAAGACCGCCCGCTGCTTCGCGCGACCGAACAAGCATTATTAAATCATCATTCACACAAAATGAAGAATAAAACTGATTCGTGTAGCTGTTGTCGGCATCGAAATCTAGTTCTATTTATGTTAATCCTTTTTACAATATGTAAATGATCAATTTTTTTATAATACTAGATATAGCTGTTCCCCGCGGTTTCACCCAAGTGAGTTTCAGAATTCCCACAAGAACTCCAAACTCTGTTTATACAAACCTTATCCTGACAATAACGAACAGAAAAAAAGAATTATCCAATTTGGTCCTACTGTTCTCGAGTGTTGCGCTTAGCAACTCATATAGCTATCCATTTTTATTGATATAGGTACCTAGCTATCTCACCTTCTGGGATGTCATAAGATCATACATACCCTATAGATGGTGTGGTCACAACCTTATGAATATTAAAAACAAAAAATCTAGTTTTTTGGGAAATCAGTGAGTACTAAAAAAATTATCGGACAGGTTTTATTCTACAACATACCTAAATATGCTATGCATCAAAATCGGTTAAGTAGATCCAGTGGTTATCCCTCGCCACGTCACAAACTCACAATTCACAAACTTTACCTGTTTATAATAACAGTATAGATTAGTATTACTCTTAAAATGATTAATAAAATTACTTGAGGACCAAAAAAATACATAAATAAAATGTTATTCTTTTTGTTGTAAGAAAAATTGTGGAAAAAATAGATTACTTGCACGTTCCTACCTGCATAAGTATAATAATTAGTCAGCAAACGTGATGTTTATCACATGTCTATATCGCTATCATAAGATACATTATACCTATATCCGTCGTCATTTAACAAAGCAAAAGCCATGCAATATACATAAAAATGTGTACTGAACTGGTTTTTATATAGGCAAAAAATTAATACATTAACTCATTGAATACTAGGAAACCCGCATCGAGTGATGCACGTGGCTCAGTAGGTGCCGATAATTGTTCACTTTACCTTACGACACGACGCCGAGACAAACTGATGTGTTTGCCATATTGATTATATTATTATCTCATAATTTTAAACAGCTCTCAGGTTTAAATTAAATTGAGACGTTAAAATCTTTCTTATTATTAATGCATTCATCGTTTATTGATTTACTGTTTGTTCCCCGCGATTTCACCCGCGTATATTACGGAGTTACCGCGGGAATTCCGGAATAAAAAGTATCCTATATCCTTTTCTGTATCCCGGACAACGTGTATGAAAAATTTCATCGTTATCAATTATGTAATAAAGGCGGGAAACTGTAATAAATAAAATAGTAAGTAGGATTTATAATATTAAGGATTAATTACGATTCCACACAAGACAAAATGACGTCTATATCTAGTAAGTAAATTTTAAGTCATCTTTTTTTTATATTGTGTTTAGATATCATAAAATGAACCCAATTGATACAAACATAATTAATGAACATCAATCTGCAATTTCAATAAGTACTAAGTAATTGTGGTGATTTTAAAATAAATTTAGAATTAAATTACATTTTACTATTTCCAAAACTATTGTAGCGACGACTGAATTTGTTTTGATGTCAAAAGTTCCCCAGTGAGAGCCAAAACTAGTGGGACTGAAATGGTTCTTAATGATTAACGGCCGCACTCAGAGTCTACTTTGATGGTTACTTAGTTAAGTAGGGATAGATTTTTAAAACAAAACTGCCGCAATCAGAGACGTTCAGTAAATTAATGTTAATTGGCATTTAATGAGATGTAACTTAATTATTTAAATGCCAATTAACATTAATTTATTAAACTTGTCTGATTGTGGTAGTTTTGTTTTAAAAATCTATACTTAACTGAGTAATCATTAAAGTTGACTCTGAGTGCGGCGGAAAGTATAATATTAAAAACTAACTATTCCCTGTGGTTCCACCTGCCTTAATTTCAGAGTTCCCGGATTACAATGTCTCGTATGTTACTCAGGGATAATGTAACTTTCTAATGTTGAAAGAATTTTTGAAATCTGTCCAATAGTTTTTGAGTTAAATTGTGACAAACAAACAAAAAATCGAATATTTCCTCTTTATAATATTAATATAGAAAATTACGCAAAGAGAACTATTTATTTCAAACAAGAATTAGGTATGTGAACAGTGGAGACAATCTAGTTGCATAAGCTGCGTAGAGGCAAGCAGACGTTTAAAACACCACTATAAAATGACATGCCATTTATTAATGCAAATCTATTTCACGAAACATTTTTACCTTACGACGCTAACGCTCTCGGTCATTTTATAATGGCTGCAATGGTATTTTTTTCTACGCTATAAAACAATTTTAATACCATATATTAATAATAATAAGACATATCGTTGACATCTATCTTGGATTAATGAGTGATCAACAGCAATCTAAGTTTACGTTTATAAAAAAAAAACAAATTACTAAAGAATGAAAAATAGCAACTGTCATTTCAATTTCGCATGGATGAATGGCTATTTTTGTTTGCTAATTATATCTTACGTAAACATTTATACGTAAGCATTTACCCTATTCATTTTAAGACTTTTTTGTTAGTTTTTATTTTTCGTAACAATAAATCGATTGAATAAACACCTAACCTAAAATATACGTAAGTACATCTAAATCGATATATCAAATAAGTCCATGCATGTCGAAGGTACGGGTACCGTAGAACCTTACATCATTGCCCTCGGAATACAACTTTGCCCAAAACCGAAAAATAACTAAAAGTAGTTGTAGCCCATTTTTTTTTTTTAATGGCAACATTTTTCAACATTTCGTGCAATCTTCGACATTTATATGGCCACACAAATTATCCGTTGTGTTCCTAACTTCACTCAGTTGACTTTCAGCAGTTGTCAAAGTGAGGTCTACGCAGGTGGTGCCAATTTTGTTGATCGTGCTGAACCGTGCTGTATCCAAAAGAATTATTGTAGGTGAGTTTAAGTTATTGTGCTCATAACTGATTGAATAACGATTAATTTTGTTCTAGTTTTACCGTTTTAGCTGTCTTTATTACGAAAAAATTCAAGTGGGCAAAGTTGTAAGCAACTGTGTAGCAAAGAGTTTGTAACATTGCCCACCCTAAAAAAGGTGTTAGGGTTGTCACTTTTTTAATTTGGAAAATATATAAACACATAAGGTTTTTAATTTTTTATTGTAGGTAAAGATTGTGTGAGTCATATTTGTACTTACCTACTTTTGATGGCTTAGATTCGCAACTGGACTCAATAGGTGGCGCTGCGCTTAGGTTTTACTAATTTTATGACAACACTTGGCAGATCTAAAGAAATGGGAAGAAGGCCTTTGCCCAGCAGTGGGACAATATACCTAACCAAAAAATATTTGGCAGGTCTGCTAGTTCAAACATTTTACAAAGTGAAAGTTAGCTAAGTAAAAGTATTCCTAGATAGGATCTTGGTGGAAGACAGATTTGGTATTTTTCATCCGAGTGGTTGAAAAGTATTTTTCTTTAGTAAACATAATATTATAAAAGGCATTAAATAATTTAACGAATAGGTGATTAGTCATAAAAGACATTTATTGCGTATTTAGATGTCTTTCGATATACGTATACATGTCCCCAAAAAATAATGAACCCTACTACCACTTCGGGACTACATAGGCTGGTGATAAGAAAGAAGTGGCGCAACAAAACTTATCACTAAACATTTAAGTGGTGATGTCCCTTACTTAGCTTTAAATTTCTCTTGTATCGTGGGTCATTTATGCATTACAAGCACAAAACAAACACCTATAAACTGCAAGCAACTATTTGCTTTTTAAATTACATTAAATAAAAATAAATATCCCTACTTAGTTTTTTTTTTACCTACAGGATGGCCAAAACAACGAAAAAAAAAAGCCGAAGACGTGTAGGTGCTCGACCGTACAAAAATTACACAGAAGAGATGTTGGACTTGGCGGTACAATACATAAAAGAAAAAAAAATGTCTTCAAGAGAAGCCGAACGCCAGTTCGGCATACCGCGGCGCACGTTATTAAACAAACAAAAAGAGAATCACCCAAAAAATGTAGGGAAACCTACATTGTTATCCGAGGAAGAAGAGGAAAACATTGTTAAAGTTATAGTTGCAGCAGCGGACTTTGGTTGTCCACTAACAAAGCTAGATTTAAGGCTTGTAGTCCATAATTATTTAAAAAAAAATGGTCGTGACGAAATCTTTAACCATCTACCTCCCGGTAAGCAATGGGTAGAATGTTTCATGGAAAGGCATGAATCAAAACTGACAACGAGAAGCTGTCAAAATATAAAATTGGCTAGAGCGGAGAAAACAGTGGACGAATTCCTTGAATATTTTAACAATTTGGAAGAAACACTCAAAGATATTCCTCCAACACATATATTAAATTTGGATGAAACCAATTTGAGCGATGATCCGGGCGCATCTAAATGCATTTTTAGGAGAGGAGTAAAATATCCAGAGCGGGTTTTGAACTCCACAAAAGGTGCTATTTCATTGATGTTTACAGTAACAGCTGCTGGCCAGATTTTACCTGCTTATGTGGTGTACAAAGCTGAATGTCTTTATTCTGAATGGATTTCTGGAGGCCCCCGAGATACGCGCTACAATAGAACAACGTCAGGATGGTTCGATTCCACCACCTTTGAAGAATATTTTAAGACAGTTGTCGTACCATGGGCAGACAGTTTACCTGGCAAGAAGGTGGTTATCTGTGATAATCTTTCCAGTCATCTCAGCGTCACCGTTATTCAACTTTGCGAGGTACACAATATATCTTTTGTATTTATACCCACGCAATCCACACATCTTACACAGCCTCTTGATGTGGCTTTTTTTGCTCCCCTAAAAAAGGCTTGGCGAAAAGTTCTACTTGAATACAAAATGGAAAATCCTAATCAAACTGCATTAAATAAAAATCATTTTCCAAAAATGTTGACAAATTTGATTAATACCATAAAACTGAAAGAGGCCAAAATTATCCAAAGTGGATTTAAAGCTACCGGAATATTTCCATTAAACCCAAGTCAAGTTCTTCAGCGCCTTCCTGAGTTTGCTGAAAATATTGGAAACTATAGTGTAGATTCTGCATTGCTGGATTATCTAAAAAAGGTGCGACAACCGAAGCCAGTCTCTGTAAGTCGGAATAAAAAAGTGACAGTGGAGCCTGGAAAATCAGTAACGATTGATGATTTCTATCACATTCTAAGAGAGAAAGAAGCAGCTGCTGCAAATAAGAAATCACAGAGAAAAAAGAATACGGGAGTGAAAAAAAACAAAAATAAAAAAAAACAACAAAAGAAAAAGAATGAAAATGAACAAGAGTTGTCGCAACTCAATGACGCTAACGAATTTATACAAAGTGATAGTCCAAGTGACGGTAAAATGATAAATAGCATTGATGATAACAACTGTTTCGATATTTTTCCAGAAGAAAACCGTTTAGTTGATCACGTTTTTGGGCAAGATGTCGTAACCGAACTTCTTGACTTAAAAGACACTACCGAGAATCACGACACAGAAGTTACAAACGAAGAATTAAAAAATAACTACAAAGAAATCAGTGCTTACCTGTCAGACGATGAAACGATGAGTATTATAAAACCAGACCAAAATAACGAAATTAATTTTTTGGACGAAGTTACAGGAGAAATTGTAAAATCATCTTGTCAAGGAGGATCAATAGCTCCACCAAGTTTGGCTCCACCAAGTTTGTCTGTCCTTTGTACGAAAAATATCAACAATCTTATGGGCTCCGCAATACAAGAAGTTTTTGATCACTCATCAAATGTATGCATGTTAAGTAAATTTTCTAAGAAAAAAGACGATCAAAACATGGCATTTTGGGCGAATACTGAAAATGATGTACCGTCATGTTTAAAACCAGGTACAATATCGGACACCCAAAAGTCAAAAAACTGTTTGACAAAAAAGTTAATAATCTCTGATGAAAAGGTAAATTCTGACAACAAGATAACATGTCCTGAAAAATTAAACAAAATTAAAAACCTTCTAAGCGGAGCAGACATTATAAGACATTCAGCTTTGCAGATGAAATTGGCTCCCATGAAAAAACGAGGTGTAAAAGTTAATATTTATGAAAAAAATACTAGTGATGAACCGAGTATTAACGCAACAAGAAAACGTAAACGAAATGATTCTAAAAATTCAGAGAGTCAAAGAGTTCAGAAGAAAGTGACAAAATGCAAGTTTTTTACAAAAGATGATACTGCAAGTAAATTAAGACCAGAAGTAAGCAATAAGGTAACGAAGCGGCAAGAAAAGGTAAAATCAAAGAAGAGGGCTGTAAAAAAGAAGAGAAACTTTAAAATGGAAACAAGCTCCGAAATTTCAGATACCATAAGCATCGCAAACACAGAAGATTCATTTGATGGAACATTTGATGAATATATCACAGCTTATCTTGAAGAACAAAATGGGAAAGAAAATATGGATCCAGAATCAGATGTTGTACCATTTGGGTTCAGTGACGTTCAATATTGCGCAGATAGTAACTACCATAAAGATGATTGGGTTGTTGCCAAGTTTGCAACGAAGAAGAGTCTGAAACACTATGTCGGACGCATTTTAAGAGTGACTAACAATATTCCTACAGTCAAATTTTTAAGAAAGGTTAAAAATTCGAAAAATTCAAAAGGATTAGTTTTTACTTACCCAGACATAGATGATGTATGCGAAATGCACCACCCAGATGATATTCTTCTGATTTTACCAAAACCAAATATTTCTCGGCGCGGACAAATAATTTTTAACATAAATTTATGTGATTACAACATTCAATAAATCACATAAGGTACATATAATTTACGACTGTTTATAACCAATGACTTGCTTGCTTTAAATGACATTGATGTCCTTTTTGATTCAACCCACGAATTTGAAAGTTAGATTGTTTGATTGAAATTTTTTGCGTACCTATTATTATTTGAATTTAAAATATTTTTTGAATATTTTGAGCAAGTACCTAGGTACTTGTACATAGCCTAATAGTGTTATGCTGACATCCAAATATTTTACATTTTTACTGTAGGATACAATAGCAATATTTTAATAGATTGGTCTAACTAAGCAACCGATTGGGCTTTTCAAAAATGTTTGTTTTGAGTTTTTTATTTAGATATTGTATAATTTTGTTTTTTCTAAATTCAAAGTTTAATTAGATTTTGAATTGCCTGTTTTGGAAAGTATTGTTTAAACGTTAAAATAACTTCAGATGATTTATTGCTACTTTGTTAAGTTTAATATGTAAATCCGTTTATTAATTTTTAAAATAAGTATCTCTAAAAAAGTGATCTCTAATTATCCAAAGGTTAAGTTTATTCATAATAGGCTAGTTTCCTGGGTAAAAAAATCAAAATTCTATTTAGTCCGTCAGTTAGATAATAAAAAAATAAAAGACACGTACTTTTTGCTTTTTTAAAATAATGAAAATATACATAGATAAAGCGCATTTAAGTTTAGGGTGGGGGATTCGTGACGTCACAGCTCGCTATAACGTACGAACAAACTGTAGCGAGGCGTGACGTCATGTGAAACTTCGACTCCGTTATTTTTTGGTTACATAAAAAAATAATACGTGTCCAATATTTTTTAATAATCCACAAAACGGACTAAAAAAAAATTTAGGAAACTAGCCTATTATAATTTAATAGTGATCTCCAGCTGTATAAGCGCCGCTAAGATTTGTTTATAAGTTTTGTTTCTTTTCGTGCCAATAGATGACGCTGAGAGTCTTTTATTATTTAATTAAAATATAAAAATACTTGAGCCATCCATTGACGCAAAACAAATAAAACTTGTAAAGAAACCGGAGCAGCTGCGCTTAGACACTAAATATCCATAGGATATTTAATTTTGTTAAGACCTTATTGCTTACCTGTGTAGGTACAATCTTGCCACTTGGCATAATTAATAAAAATAATTTGTACGAATAAAACATACCTGATTTTTATTTCGCAGCAACCCTAGCACTTCGTGTTTTTTGTATGAAAATAGCTCTGTAAGGTATTTCAACATTGCCCACCTCAATAAATAAAAAAAAGAAAGATGTTTTTGTCTGTTTTTGAGATGGTTTACATCTTTGCACCATTGTTCGTTACATATTTTATTTTCAAAGCAATAGTGCTTATTGTTGCTGAGATTTTGAGGGTGGGCAAAGTTGTAAGGAATGGTAGATAAAGTTGCCCACCTCTTTAACCGTATTTTTTGATGCTTTAAATCTAAGATGATCTTATTTAAGTTTTAAAGAATTATTCCTTTCAATTAGCCTTAAATAACTGTATATTAAATTTTAAAATCAAGTGTATGGTTTTTGAGTTATGTTAAAAATAAGCAAAAAAGCGGGCAAAGTTGTAAGGTTCCACCACTTACTTTTTGTGCGTCCACGTCGCCGGCTAGAGGATATAATGAAGTTTTTGTTACCACTAGATAATGACATTATAGCTTTACAATCAACGCGGTGTGCGGGCTTGAAATTATATTATTATAATTTTTTTCATTTCATCTTTTGAACGAAATATCTATAGTTAAATGTCAAGTTTAGGTTCGGGTCTCAGACGTAAGAAAAACTTAGGTACTAAATGTATAAAAGCTTTTTTAGACTAGCAACACCGCGGTTGATTCGAAAATCAAACGAAACAAATTTCAAAATTGGAACAAATCTCAGTGCGTAGCGTTCGCATGTCCATAAGTAGGAAGTCCCGATTAAACCCGTAATGTGCTCAAGTGAAGTTGGCTTGTTGTTAACCGACCGCTGGTGTTGCTAGAACCGCCGCACCTCCCCCGTTCTTGGGATTCGCGCTACCTTTCGGGGCGCAGTGGTGAGTAAACACGGGTCAGTTTGTTCTGGTCGGTATATTGGCTCTATTGGTCCACCGGACGTCTGTCCAAGACGGTAGCGGTGTCGTTATTCTAGTATAATTTGTAGGTTAGTACTGTGTTTTCGTTGGTGTCAGCTACTTACCTTTTTTAATGGAGCGATATCTCAAAAACGATTAATAAAATCTGTAGCTCAATATCACGAATATTTATTAACTATGGACTAGTTTCAAATAGAAATTGTGCTTATTTCGATAAATTTCCTGAGTATATCTATTATATAATAGGTAATTACTGATAAAAAGCGCTTTTTATATTTCTAGATTAGTTTTTACTCATACTTGAATCAGAAGACATTAACCATGACAATGCCTAATTTTTTAAAAACTCTATTAGCTTATTGTAATCAATTTTAAGGTTCTTAGATCATGAGTGAAACTAGTACCTACTTCAAAATTATCATGAAAGTTAGTAGGTATATTTGCCCTATTCTCCTATCGATTTCTTTATGAAATAAGATGGAAGGTATTATGATTTTTTATAGCGGGTAGTGCTGGTTTTACTCCTATAATGGCCTTTATTACCTTCTTGTAAACTATTTATCTGAATTTCTTCTTGAATAATAATAAACGTACCTACATATAGATGCAGCACATCACCCTCTTTTGGAATTGGAAAAAGAATTTTTAAAATCGGTCCCCTAGATCAAGAGATTACCCCCTACAACCTCACAAACTCACAAACTTTACCTTTTTATAATATTATATAGATGATGTATTGGTAGGTACTTAGTGTTAATTTGAATTGATCCAATTAAAATTTCAAATAGATCTTTTCGTGTCGATCGATTCGTTTTCGGTGTTGCCATCATAATTAATCATAATCTTGCAA
This sequence comes from Zygaena filipendulae, assembly GCA_907165275.2. Classification (NCBI taxonomy): domain Eukaryota; kingdom Metazoa; phylum Arthropoda; class Insecta; order Lepidoptera; family Zygaenidae; genus Zygaena; species Zygaena filipendulae. The sequence goes on along the minus strand of OU015677.1, from coordinate 3,308,820 downwards.
AATGAATGCCAAACATAATCAGATCGGATGTGATTGGACTGGCTAATACCAATATGATATTAAAGGTATTGTGTGATAATGTTACTCATTTGTTTGTCTTAATTAGGTACCTATCTATTTCGAGTGCATCAATAATCCTACTAATATTATAAACGCGAAAGTTTGTAAGTATGTATGGATGGATGGATGGATGGATGGATGGATGTTTGTTACTCTTTCACGCAAAAACTACGGGATGGGTTTAAACGAAACTTTACAATAATGTAGCTTATACATCAGATTAACACATAAGGTACTTTTTGTCCCGGAATTCCCGGGGGAACTCTGAAATTAATGCGGGTGAAACCGCGGGGCACAATTAGTTTTACATAATTAAGTAGTTGCTAACATGTAATTCCTAAATTAAAATCACATATTTTTTGTTTGTTCTGTATGCGTATTACCGTACGTTTGATTGCATTCCGTAAATATTTACTAATACAATATATAAAACTTATTCTAAAAAAATTAAAACGTTACCAAATTCGAAAACAAACTTAATGATAATTTTAAAAAAATACATATTTAAAAAATAATCATTAGAAAGGCATAGATAAAAAAGCATCGGTGCATTTTTTAATACCGCAAACATTTTCCTTAAGAAATATACAAATATTAGTACCTATGTATAGATAAAAAAAATCTGCCGAGCTCTACATTTCCCACTTAGCTGTCATGCCAACACAACGCGCCAAGGCTGCAAGCTAACAAATGACCGAGTTTACAACCTCGCAAGTAATTAAGTACTAATGACGAACTTTAATACAAAAAAAAGACATCAACGTTTCTATCAATCATTCTCCTATTTGGAATGGACGGAATGAATAAAAAATTCATTGTGAAGATATGAAACGGATGAGGTTAAATAAATTTCATTGTTCAACGAATTTCAAACGAAACCACTGGCCATCCATAATTCGAAATTTGAATATGAAACGTGCCCGCGTTTAATATTATATTTTGTAATTACTTCATGTTTATATTGGATTAGATATATTTTAGTCCTTGGTTAGTGACCATAGTGCCTCTCTATAATCTCTATGTCAAATCTTAGCGCCATGGATTTGTTACAAATTTTACAATGCCATAGACCAACTTACCTTTGCCTATCAGACGCGACGGTCTTAGATTAAAAAAACGTGTTGAACAACTGTTACATTCGACTGACGGACGAGCATAATATAAATTTTAATATTTTTAATACTGATGAAATAACAGGACTCCGAAATCAAAATAAGACGCGGCGCCTTTTTGATGAGCACCGACAAAGTTTTCTTATTCACTTTGAGAAGTAATAAGTCCCGCGATACTTGACTTTAGTGCTTTCGTAACAAGAGTTGTGTTTATATTTTTTGAGTTGAATCTATTATTGTGTATGTTTCTGTCAGTCGGGTTTCGTAGGAACCGGAAATGTCAAAATGTTCGTAGTAATCCAAAGGTTCGCGTGATGCGTGAGCGTAGTATATTTTGATTATATTTCATATTTTTTATGAATATAGTTTATAAATTTTAGATATACCTATTATGTTCTTTTAAAAAATTACTTCAACATATTTCATCAACACAATGTTAACATTGGATTTAATTTATCAAGACCCAATCTGAAAGAGCAAGAGAAAGAAGTTTTTAATTTAATTATCTATTTTTTCAGAACAGCATAGAGTACTTACTTTATAAATAAGGAATTCTCAATAAAAGTCACTAGAGATAATGTACAAAACATATTAAACTCTAATAAATCTATGTACTCCGCCACTTCTCGCATAATAATGTGATGAGATTTAGAATAAGAACAATGCAATGCATTTTACGTGTAAAATAATAATAATAAAGAATAATAAAAAGCATTTTTATCGATAATCTTATGATAGTGGAGTTGTAACGTTTGTGCAGCCAGCGTGGTTACCGAACAGTGACGTCATGCTTGCTTGCCCACGACGGTGCGTGCCCAAAACATCTAGACCTGTCCACCCCCGCGCCTCCTTCACTACTAACTCCATAAAAACTTATCCGTCCAACAACATAGAGGTCAAGTAACATCCGTCGTGTTTCGACGATTTCGAATTCTATTTTTCAAATTAGAATGCGTTTTTAAATTGCTTTTTTATTGGTCTATAATTTATGACCAGTGTTTGTATAGATGCCAAATGACAGGGCGGCTATTTGGGCTATTATTCATTTATTTTTCTTCGTTTTGTTTGTTGACAAAACTCAAAATTTTTCCATATGTTGCAACACGAAAGCTACCAGGATATATAAAAGAAGCTGCTAAGCTCATTTGATTAAAATTAGGTGTCCTAGGTGACAATCTTTAACCCTAAAAGTATACTCTTTCTTTATACAAATAGATTCAGATCATTTGAAAGTAACAATAACTATGTTGTACGTATAACACGACCATGAAAATTGCCATTTATCGTATTTCTTTGCTATTTATCTACAATTCATTTGGTTTTATTTTGTTCCAGGTAAACATTCGTTCAGGAACTCTACATTATAACGTCACAAATGCATCTAAAGGTAAATAATAAAAAATAACAGAATTTTCCATTAAATCTTCGGTCCACGCAACAACAACAGGTTGCGCAAAGAGGATGACTCTGACTCGTTTGAAAAATGGACAAATAGAAAAAATGAAAATGTCAAAACAATTTTGCCGTTTCACCACAGCTAGGTAATGGTTGTTCCCACTATTACGCTGTGTGGCGTAGTTAATAGACAAAATGGCGGCGCGTCACGGGCGACACACACGGTAATCGTCGGTTATTTTTTTTTTATCTTAAGTGTGGAATCGGCCTTTGATGCATCCGTCGCTTGTGCGTGCGAACTTGACCTTAGAATTTATTTCGTGAAAAAGAACACAAATCTATTTGAAAACTGTTCCGATATTCTTTATCAATTCGAGAATGGAATGGTATTTAAATCACAAATCAAAGTAAACCGTAGCGTTGTCTAAGTCGTCTGTAGTATAGACTGCCTTTTTATTTTGCATTTTTACCTACTGTTTATCGCAACATTTACATAAATTCTGGAAAAACAAAATTACACTAATAAAATCATCCAAGTGAGGAATTAGAACACAAAAGGTAAAATAAATATAATTTAAACATAAGCAAGCAGAAAATATGGCGTGAAATATTTTCAAATTGCTTTTACAACTCAAATATTAATTATTTAAACATTCTACATAACTTACGAATTTTAATTAAATCATAAAAGATTTCTAAGCGCAACAAAACGACAATAACTAACAAAATTATGTTGAACGGCGAATTTTAAAATTGATAACAAAGTAAAATGGAACGTAAACACATGAATGGTAAGTTAAATTTGTATTGCTCATCTTTTGAATAATTAGCGTAGATTAATTGGAATGTTAAAAGTAATTACGCAATTAATAATTTTCAAACATTTCCAGACAGAAATCTTTCCTCGAGCGAGATAATATAAAAATGTTGTTATATTTTATTTCCTACCTATGTTACTCTCTTAACCATAAAAATCGAGTAGGTACACTTAATATATTTTAAACAAGAATCATATTTCGTCTCTTTCTGCGTTATGACGAATGAAAGAGATGAAACACCAGGTGGTCCAGGATTCTAATCCCGATAGTGGGTAGCTAGCTACCACCTCCAAGTTAAAAATCTGTCGCCGAGCACCTGTTCCGGCAGTCGCATTTTGAAGCTAGTATCCACAAATCTAGTTCACAATCTTTGTTTTAACACCACGTGAGTTGTGGTTGAACGCTTATCCGATGTCCTATCAGAGTTCCTGCAGGAATTCCGGAACTCACGCGGATGACACTGCGGGGACAGCTACTCGCTATAGTACTAATATTATAAATGCGAAAGTAACTCTGAATGTCCGTCTGTTGCACTTTCACGCCTTAAAAGCTCTACCGATCACTTTGTCAGGGGTTCAGAGGGTACTTTTTGTCCAGAAATGCCCGCGGGAACTCCGAAATTAACGTGGGGAACAGCTTGTCACTGAAACGGTTGCATGGAACAATGTTGACGAGACTTTTACTGCTGCATAACCTGATGTTATAAGGAGAAAATTAGGCTACTTTGGACTTCCTGCGGGAATTTTGAAACTCACGCAGGTGACACCGCGGGGATAGCTAGTTTCTTCTTCTTCTTTTTCCAATACGGCAACAGACGCGTTGGATTGGTAGGCGCACTATTTATACCAATGTCAGTCAGAGAAAACAGTGCACAGTTAGTTACAAAGAACAAATAGATACTTATTTGTTACTAGCTGTGCCCCGCGTTTTCACCTGCGGTAATTTCGGAGTTCCCGCGGGAATTACGGGATAAAAAGTAACTTATGTCCTTTTCTGTACCTCTGACAACGTGTAGTATGCAATAATTAATTCTATTTCATCCGCGTTAATTTCGGAGATCCCGAGGGAATTCCGGGATAAAAGGTAGCCTATGTTCTTTTCCATGACAAAGGCTACACGTATGCCAAATTTCATCCAAATCCGTTCAGTCGTTTTTACGTGATTGAGTAACAAACATCCAAACATCTACACTTTCAGTAGGAAGTAGGATGACGAATTACGACCAAAATTGTCATAATCCCTAGGAAGAGGGCATACCTACTGGGCTTAAAGGAAGTTCTATAAATATTATAAACTACATTGTTATAAAATAACCCACTAGAAGCACAGTTGACACTTACATTTGACATCACCATTGGTGTGGTGGCAACTAAACCTAATGGTTACGCCGGGGGTCGCGGGTTCGGTTCCCCACATCAAGGTAAAACATTCATGTCATACAGTTTGTTGTCTGGAAGTTGGAACCCATATTACAAGCCCTGCTTAGTTTGAAATCAGGTAGCGCTGTGTGACAACGTCCGAGCGTTATTATGATAATTACTTACAATATTAATTGTTTTTCATTCTGTCCATTAATAAAATTGGCAGAGGTAAATACATAGTTTCTTTACTGCTTTATTTGATAAGTTGCGTTTCACACCTTGCGTATTAACAAACCCAATTACCATGCTCTCAACGCGAATTATAAATCTGCTAGAACTGCCACTTTAATAATAATAGTTAATTAATTCAACTCATTCACATCACACAACTATCATACTAAATATTAGAAATATCATACAAAATACTGAATAACTCAATTTTTGAAAGTATTATTTTGATAAAAATAATATGACAGCTGAGTGATACTGTCCAAGAGATAAAACCACTAATTTATTATTACAACTACTTATTGCAAATGTATTCAACGTAACGAGTTACTTGGTCTCAAATTCTTGAACAGCAACAAACAAAAAATAACATCTATCAACTGTTAACTTCCTTATACAGTGAAAATCACAGTTAAAAAATAACGATGCATTTATTTACAACTGAGTTCCGGTCAGATTGCTTATTCGTCCAGAAATCTATACAAACATGTTCTATTTTTGAACTTATTCTCAAACTAGCTGCTGGTGCCCGCGGTTTCACCCGCGTGAATTTTCGACCCTTGCAATGACAGTAATGACGTTAGATCTTTTCACTCTTAAAACGTAGTGGTTATATACTCTTTAGTCTTAAAGAAAATATAATCACATCATCTGTCTCTCCAAGCCTTAAAACTGTCACTTCGCAAAAAATAATTCATAATAAAAAAAAATCTCTAAAGAGGTTTTATCATGTTCGTTATGCAACATTATATCGAAGCTTTCGACCATTGCATTGCGCTGAAGTCTTTAACTGATCATAACTTTTTTCCCCTATGTCCTATTCCGATGAAACAAAGCCTATATGTTGCTCCAGATTTAGCTTAATCTACTACTGAAAACTGCATGATAACCCGTTCAGTAGATGCGGAGATTATCGCAAACAGATAGACAGAGAGAAAATAATCTTTAAATTTTTTTTTTGGGCTTGGTTACTATTCTTTTATCACCCCTCTCAATTTTAGGTAAAAATATTCCATGCACAGAATCGCGGATTCTACTCTTTTATTATAGGATAGATCGATAGATATCAGGTCAGACCACAAGTGGGGCATGAAAAATCGACCCTTATTACAGTTAGCTAATATTTTTTATCACTGTCAGTTCTACCAATATTCGTAACTCAATGGAGCCTTTATTTTTACAAGGGCCGCCTGTCGATGCCCGCAACAGATGTCGTTCGGGACTCGAACCTGTGACTCCACTCTTTATTTATACGATTTTAATGACCTCGCAATCGCTGGTAGTCCTCATCGCTACTATAGTTTACAGAGATGTGGAATTTTTTTAGACTTTTTTTATTTTTGTTTCTTGTTCTTTCCTTTTGTTTTCTATATCTACTACATATTCTCTTGATCACGTTGATTCTTTACTTCTTGACGACACAGACAAACATACGAACAAACACACTTTTGCACATAATAAAGAAGAAAAAGATTTCTAACCAAATTGAGTTTAAGTTATGACAGAATTTAGTTGTATAGTTTCTATAACATTTTCTATGGACCGTTTTTACAATAAAATTACAACAGTAAATATCCTATTGTAATTACTTAATTATTGTTTTTAAGACAAATTAAGACGTTTGACATTCACTATATAGTTATTTAGAAATAGAATTGTCCGTTCGTTCGTTTTCCGTTCCTATATACAGAACCGGCATCATAATTATAAAGGTTGAATAAATTGCGATAAAAACACAATGTAGATAATTAATAAATTATTTTATTGGATTATTTTTTCCTTCCGCTGCGCAAGATGTCGTCGTCAAAGCTTTGAAGAATTTTGCATCTGCACCTCAGCTATGTACGGGTATTTATAATGGAGGTACAATTAAATGTTGGCCAAAAAACATAATGTCTCTACGGTACATTCCGATTTCAAAATGCTTGTTCCATTTTGGAATAAGTATAACTATAGACTTTATAGAGTTATTGATATTTTTTTTTAAGTTACATGACGTGTCGGCTATAACTTTTCTCCTATTTCTCTACCTTTTTCTTTATTTTCTTTCCTATGACCCAGCACACAGTACATTCAGCCAGTGTCAAGGTGCGATTAAAAACTAAATCAGTTTTAAGGTGCTATAGACTCTTAAATCTGCTTCAAAGATATCAATATAATGTACCTATTAACAATAATTATTTTATTAATAACACAAAAGTAAATTTCGGAGCCAAAAACTCCGCCGCCCTAGGTGGTTTTGTGGTGGTTGCAGTCTTTATATTTTTTAAAATGCACTTGAATTGGGCAAAAATGTTAACCACAACAGTTTTCACCACAAAAGGCATGAAAAAAGAAGTCGCCATTGACAATTGTTAGAGCCGTATTGTGAATACATCAATTATGTTGCTATTATTATATTTTTTCGAAAAAATAAAAACAGTTTTGTCAGAACAAAATAATATTCACGCATCGCTTGCTGCGAGACGTTGTACTACATGCGTATCTATGTGTGTGTATTAATTATATATGTGTGTGCATATACAGGATGCTCATACTGCTGCTTGATAAAATGCATATTTTGCGAAATATCAAAATTCTGCGGCAATTACAGGATAAAAGTACTATGTCCTGTTCCCTATGTGTCCCTGACAACGTGTGAGCAAAATTTCATGATGATCGGATGACTAGTGTAGAATAACAAACAAATAAATAAACTCATAATTTATAATGCATATTTGTTAATAACTTCACTGTGCCTTAGTTTTACTGTAACGCTGTGAAATTTTTGTGGAAAATAAACAAATAAATAATAGAGAGGATTATTTCTTGCTTACTCAATTGTCTCATATACCTAATCAAAAGCTAATAATCTTATTTTCAGTCTATTTATGGGTTTCTGCGATACAGGACTACTTAGTGCGTAATTAGTAGTATAATTTGCTATTTTTCTACTTAAATGTGGAGAAGATTAATTTGTAATTAAAATTAAATAAACTTACATTCGCACTTACAATATGTATATAATAGTAAAAATGACGAACATAAAACGAAATCTTATCACTTAGCCTATATTATTTGTTGTGAATAGATTACGAGCATCCTGTATAGGGCGGTGTGTTTATGCACATCAATTATAAGGGCACCGCGCGGAACCGCGTCCGTCCGTTCGACGGTCGGGCCGGCGCGGCGCGGCGCGCGCGCAGCCAACATTCGGAGGTCATGCGTCTTTGCTACAACACTACAGTACAACTACACTTGCATTGCACACCGCAGTATACGTACACGCATATTGCAATTGCATTACATTGAATTGAACGAAACTCTACCAATATCTCGATTAGATTACAAGATTTATAATCGTAATAATCCTAATATAGTAATTAACGCCAGTGTAAGTTTGTTTATTCGTTTGTTTATTACACTTTCACGCCTTAACTACTCAACCGATCATCATGAAACTGGGCATACACGTTGTCAGGGGTAAGTCTATACTAGATGGACGTGGGGTACCTATTTTTTATCCCGGAAGCGAGCTTGGTTTATCCCGGACTTTTTATTCCTGCGGGAACGCAGGAATTCCGAAAACCCTATCGACGCGGATGAAATCGTAAAACAAATTTGGAAACACGTTGTCAGGGGTACAGAGAAATAAACGGGGTACCTACTTTTTATTCCGGAAGCGACACTCTCCGCTTCCCACCTGTATCATGCCTCCACATACCCGCGAAAATGACCTTGGTAAAGACCGAGAAAGTTACGCACATGTAGAATCTATACTTGTGACAATTATTCACAGCTGACAGCTGATAGTTACTGTCAGCTCGCTGTCAACCTTACAATATGCACACCCGCACAACACGTGTACGTACAAGCCTGCCGTCTTTACTTGTGGGAAAATATACTTTGTATGGAGTGTCACCGGGCTGCTCCTATGGATACAGGATATTTATCCTTATATCGATACAGGATATTTATCCTTATATGGATACAGGATATTTATCCTTTTATGGATACAGGATATTTATCTTTATATGGATACAGGATATTTATCCTTATATGGATACAGGATATTTATCCCTTATATTTATCCAGGAGCCCGAAACAAAAGAAAAACCAAATTTACCAGCGTAAAAGCACGTGCAATATTAGCCATAACAATAAATGGACACAGATAAGCAATAACATACCCACAAAATGAAGTTATTGATTCAGAACGATTTATTGAGAGGCAGAGAATGTTCCTTAATTACCAAAATTTCTCCAGTGTGTGTTAACACACTATTGCTTATCTATGTCCAAATAATCTTTAGTATCACATCAAACGTTTAAAAACCATTTGAACACATACAAAGCCTAATCGCGATTTACAACAAAAAAAGCACAATTAAACCAGTTTTATACGGCTCGTTAGATCGTTTTACGGATTCAACGTCAAATGAACTGTCAGTTTTATACAATTGGACATAAAGCCTTTTTGTTTTAGGTAAAATTAATATGTTATCAGGTTATTTGACGCCAAAGACATTATAGACATCGTTTTCTTCTTTGTCTATTTATAAAAACTAATAGGCAGCAATCACCCGCCATTATTATGCGTTCCTCCGGGATTCCCTCGGTAACACCGGGGTGGAAGCTTTTCTTAGCTAACGTGTAATCCCCATACACTGCCTTCGAGCTTTATAGGACCACTATAACTGTTTCCCGCGGTTTAACCCGCGTCATATTCGAAGTTCCCGCTAGAACTCCTTGATAAAAAGTAATCTATGTCCTTCTCAATCTGTACCTCTAACAATAAACAAACAAACAAACTCATATCAGAATTTATAATATAGTAAAGCATGTTAAACAATATCTCCACACCACTCCACACAAACATTGAAGCTCTCTTACATCAGCTTACTCTATCTATACAAGTAAGAGAAGTGAAACCTACTCTGTATTTGCATCACATTTAATAAAAATTCGAACTGACGTTATAGGTTATAAAACTGTTATCATAAAAATAGTAGATTCTAGTTTTTTATGCTTACATCTGAATAGACACGTTTATAGTTTAAACAATAAATCATAAAGTTTTTGTGGCAGTTTTTTTATAAATAGATATGTAGGTAAGCCTGCGACTGTGTGAATGGGAAAAACCTGCTAAAATAAATCGTTATGTAACAAGGATATGGAATTTAATTTTTTTACGTTTCTACCAATACTAGCTGTTCCCAGTGGTTTCACCCGCGGTAATTTCGGAGTTCCTGCAGGTACCCTACCCTATGTCCTTCTCTGTACCCCTGACAACGGGCATGCAAACTTTCACGATCAGTTGAGCCGTCAAGGCGTGAAAGCGTAACAAACAAACTCACTATCGCACTGTTTTGGCGAATGTATTGTGTATTTGTTCTGTTTAAGTGCATTAATATAGCTGTATGTTTCCTGAATAAATAAATAAATAAATAAATATACCCCCTTTGCAAATACATAACACTGCAATAAATACAAATCAAAATTTATTAGAGGTATCATCTTACCTAGAGTTTTAATCATCTATTATAGTTCACTCAGAGAGATAGTAAAAGATTATTTCATTTATTTATTTATTTATTTATTTCATAATAAATTAATGTTCTTGCAAAAAAAAATTTGCGTCCTCAAATATAAAGGTACTATGGAGCGCAATAGTGTAATCGTGTCACGTGACGAGTACAGTCGCCACCAGCGGTGTCTCACAGCCACAGAGTAGGTAGAAGGTAGGTACGGAGCTGATAGGCATCGACCTACCAAGTAATTATATGTTTACAAACACTGACATCGTATCTACGAGTATAATGTAGGTACGACGCGGCGCAAGTCTACTTTAGTGTTGTGATGAGATAATTAGTCGATATTTTGTCGATTAATCGTAATATTAAAAATGTAAACGTGACTTTTTTATTTGGTTGTTTTTTTACGCTTTCACATCTTAACTACTCAACCGATCATCATGCATTAAATTGTACATACATTTTGTCAAGGGTAGGTACAGAAAAGGATATAGGGTACTTTTATACTTGTATTCCCGCAAGAACTTTGAAATGAATGCTAATAAAACCGCAAGGAACCGTTGGCTGTATAATGTATATACCATCGGTGGCCATATTATTAGGGACAGTACTCGGATTTTTGCATTTTCTAATTTAACTCGATAACTCGAAGAAATGATTGGTCGTAGATGTTTTTTGACAATTTTATTTGTATCTATATTTTGTTAGGATCATAAAAACAACAAAAATTATAGATAAAACAATTTATTCTTTAAAATATAAGAAATAGTGGTAAAACAAAAATTACGTAAAATTTTAATCAATATTTTGTGATGCCACCCTTTGCTACAATAAGAGCTTCTATACCTGCAGGCATGCTCTTTATACATGTTTTAGCATTTTCTTGCAGTTCAGAGTTCTGTTGCCACTGTTTGTTGAGAGTTTCAATCAACTGGGGCTTGTTGGTGATCACTTCTTTTGCAATGGCCCGTTTAGTGAGTTCCCACATGTTTTCTATGGGATTCATGTCTGGTGAATTCCCTGGCCAAGGCAAAACAGCAATATTTTTTCAATCAAGAATGCAGTAACACTCTTGGTTTTGTGGCACGGTGTCGAATCATGCATAAAAATGTGTTATTCATTATCAGGGAACCAGTCGATGACCTGCAGTAGCAGCTGAGTTTCCAGTACTCGCTTGTACTGGTCTTGTTTCATCGTCCCTTCTACGATGTATAAGCTTCCCATGCCTTCAGTTGATGTGACCGACCACACTGTGATAATAACTGGATGTTTTTCCCTCTCCACAAAACAATTTGGATGGAATTGTTCTTTAGGGCGTCGCCTGACGAACGAACTCTTATCGACTAAAATTCAGAATGTTGACACGTCGGAAAAGCTTATCTGTAAAATATTATAAGTAACACCGGAAATTGTTTATGTGTTTTACTTACTCGACTCCAGTCTGCAACACTCATACCTAATCACGCAACGCACCATTAAATAAAGTTGTACTTACTCGACTCCAGTCTGCAACAGTCATATTTCGGTGTTGTCTGGCCCACTGTGTCGTTTTTTTGTCAGTCTTGGTGTGACGTGGTTTTGTTGTAGACCAACGATTCTCTTCGGCTAGCTGTATCCGAACTGTCCTTTACGAAACTTTGATACCTTCTTCGTTCATCATCGTAGTAAGATTTACAATACTCTTTTTGCGATTTTCGAGGCAGATGTGTCCGATTTTCCGAAGAGTGGAAATCTTTTTTCTACCACATTTTCCTATACGATCTGCTTCTAGAGGTTTTTTCATCCATTTAAATTTTAATTCTTTTGACGACAGACTTTGAAACCCCTGCAATAGTTGCTATATCTCTCTGGGAATGTGCGAAGTGCAATAACAACGTTTGCATTTCTCTACATTCTTTTTGAGAAGTGTCTGAAGTCTTTCCCATAACTAAAAAGGAGTCAATTTGAGATTATCACGTCGAACCGTTAGCAAAAATTAAATTAACAGATAAAACATAGCAAAAGTATTGTATTAACAAGCATTACTTACTTTTTAATTGTTTTAGATACAAAAACTTTCGAAAATATTAAGGTTAAATAAAAAAAATTACAATCCCACCAAATCTCGCAAACAACTATTTTTGACGAAATTTATTCAAATTAGAAGAAACGGCAAAAAGTTTATAAATGACACACGTTTCCAGTATTGTCGATAATCAAAAACATTGATAATGATACTACTAGCACTATAAACTATAATAACCATTAGAAAACCGCTTTTTTTGCTTATATTGTAACATTAAACTAGAAATGACAAAATATGAGCACTGTCCCTAATAATTTGGCCACCCACTGTATATATTCTAACAGTATTATTATTTGGATGTATACGGATATGTAACTTTGTGAAGGTAGATACTCCTACAAAATCATTAAAACTCGGCTTTTATTTATTTATTCACCTTAATTATGCTTTAATTCCATAGTATAAAACGTGGTCTCAAAAAGAATGTAATATCGCTAAGTTAATAACAAAAACTAAAAATCTAACTAAAAATCTAGATTGATCAGCATATTTCGTTTCTCAACTAAAAAATGCTTTGAAATATTAAACATCCTAAGATTATCGATATTCAACAGCACAAGTAGGGCACGGTACCCTCACTGGTTCAACACTGGACGTTTCCACACCACGCAGACAGACAGTATTATCAGAATGATGACAGATCTCCAGTCGAGTCGGCCAGAGACCGCGGTACGTGAGGCGAAAATACCGCAAGAGAAACACCGTCCATCGTGCAACAACGACACAAATCAAAATCATTCGGCTATCACCTTTACCGCTCTCTAAATAAGAATGTCCATATTTTACACGATAACAATTTCTTAAGTTGGTAGATGCAGTTTGTGGGAACTTATCCACTGTTTCTTCGATGAAAATATTGTTAGCTCAACTACTGCGGCTACAGAATCAATTTTGGTTCTCCTTTTTTTTCCTCCGGTTTAGATACATTTGGAGGTTAGACGAGCAAGAATAGGGGTGAAAAACAAGAGAGAGTGGAAAATGGATTTAAATCGTGAGAAAGGGAGGAAAAATAAAGTCTAATTAACTCAATTAAAGGTTCTAAAAATATAACATTTCTTTGTATAAGACGAGGCATCCTAGTACTTATAGTCAATCTGTGATTTCAACAACGGCAAAAACAACCAAAAAAATATTAAAATAACAATAAATAAATCTAAATCGTTAAAATTATTTTCGTGCAACAATTCCATTATCAGAATGTCTGAGTTTACGCAGACACCTCCGTATATTTCTGTATTTTTATCTCGAACACATCAATCATACACACGCTCCGGTGTACTAGGCTAGCATAATCAACCAAGTAGATGCAGATACAATCGCGGAGTCATTTTCCGCGGCCTTGCCAGTGAATCATCGCATAAATTAGTCTTACGAGAACCAATTTAACGTGAGCTCCTTCCTCGCTCCTCTGATAACCTAGTAGTAGAAGTTGGAGAAGGGTAATGTGTTATGGTTTCGCTGGTACTTCCATGTATTCATCAACAGCTATGGTAACGCCATCTGATGAGAATGTGTTTGGGCGAGTTGGCCGAAAACCGATAAAGGTGACTTTTTTGTGTTATGGCATTGGTTTTTGTGTGTGTATCAAAATTGATTATGATGTCCTCAAGCCGATTCCTTTAACGTCTGACTTCGCTAAAAGCTCCTAGAAAGATTTTTCAGTCCATAGCATCATATACTGTGGTTTTAAAACGTCCAATGAGATAGATTTAATGTAATTTTTCATTACTCATACTCGGAAAGTAGGTCTGAAGTTGGCTGAGAAGCGGGTTGAAAGTAACCCTTTTCAGCCCTAGGGAGAATCGCTTTCAACTGACAACTGTCAAATTATTAAAAAAAAACTAGGTCTATTTTCACATTTCTATTGAACCATGTTTCAACTTTCTATACAGCCAGCGCGATGTAAAATTGAAATAACGTAAAGTTTAAGTAGGTATTAATTAAAATAAAATTCACTCACTTTTTCTTAAGCTAATTCCTATTTATATTTTTTTATTTTCTTTAATTAATACTTAATAATTAAAGAAAATATTTTTTTAGGTCGCCACAATGTAAATAAAAAATACTGGCTGAATAGCTAGCCGGCCAAAGAAAAAGAAATAGGTGGGAAAGTGTCAAGCGACTATCCGATCTTCACTAATTTTTTCTTTAGCTAATTCCTATTTTTATTTTGACTTTCCTTGCATTCGTAATGAAAAGCACAGTGTTAAGGAGAGAAAGACTTATTTAGTTACTTTCACCCCTAGGATAACAATGTACTATTACGCATTCTACATTTAAATTTGACTGCCTGCATTATCCTTACATTTATAAATACGAAAGTGAGTTTGTTTGTTGCTTTCACGCCTTAACGGCTCAACCCAGCTCAACCGATCATCTTGAAATTTTGCATATGCAATGTCAGGGGCCTACCCCTAACAGAGAAGGACATATAATATGGTACTTTTCATGCCGGAATCCCAACGGGAACTCCGAAATTAACACGGGAGAAACCACGGGGACCAGCTAGTAAATAAATAAATAAACTATGTGATGGAAAAGGAATCGAATCGAATCCATAGATTTAGTTGAAGAACTTCGATGCAACGACAAAATCACTGTCAATTTTTTAACTGACTTCCGAAAAGGAGGAGGTTCTGCATTCGGCTGAATGTATGTTTTTTTTTTTATTACTGACCAAGGCTGTGTCAAATTAATAGATCCTATTAATTCAACATAAAAGTTACTGATTTATGGTAATATCAAATATTATCCTATTACGTTAAAAATATCGTGACGGTCAATTTAGACATGCATGATTAATCTTCTTTTACAACAAAATAAAAAAAAACTTTAATAAAAATGCAAATTGTTATAAATTTTAATAAAAATCCTCGGTATACCTACCTAATTGATGGAATATTTATTTTTCTTAAAATAATATAGGTCGGTAATTTTTCAATTTGCTAGTATTCTGTATTTAGGTGACAGTAAATAACTTTATGATATAACATATTTTTTATAGACTATGAGAATAAAAATTAATAACCTTTTTTAAAACTGCGACAAAATATAGCTTAAATTCACATAGTTAAACAACGAAAAAACTGAAATCGTAATTACTCTTCAATTTTCTTATTGTCACACGTGCAAACAATATATTGTTATCAAAAGGAAAATGACACAAAAAGTGTCACAGGCCCAAAATACAAAAGGATGCCCCGTGTTCTCACGGCACAGAAGTAGACAGCGCCGAAATCTTCAAAAATTGTGTATACTAATATGAAAATAATTGTGGTGTAGGTAGTTACCTACTTCCGCCTTGAAAAACTACAATCGCTGAGTTGCGTGTGTCTATGTACAGAAACAATGCGGCGGGGAAAAAAGTATAGTTAAAGTGGATACATACGTAAATAAAGGAAAAAATACTTGTACAATGGTGATACCTACTCGTGATGTGCATAGCTGGTAAAAAAAGTAATGATTTTTCTCAGAATGTATCTTTACTATAGCTGTTCCCGCTGTTTCACCTGTTTCACCCGCAAAAATTTCGGAGAATCCGCGGGAAACCCGAGATATAAAGTATCCTATGTCTTTCTCTGTACCCCTGAAAACGTCTATGCAAAATTGCATGATGATTAGTTGAGCCGTTAAAGCGTGAAAGCGTAACAGACAGACAGATAGACAGACAGAGTTACTTTCGCATTTATAATATTAGCAGGGATTGCTCACATGCCCTGAGAGAAAAATAGGGGCTTGTTCGGTAAAGTTCCCTACCGAAGGTTGGTCAGTATAGGTATTTCTACTACTGGTGTTCGGTTAGGCACCATATTTGGTCAGTATACTCTCCCATAGTTTGCACATTATTGACGCCGCGCGGGGTCGGTCACAGTGCCTGCTGGTCGATGATATTATGTCGCCAACATTTCCTTCGGGCAACGAAGGGCGACCGAAAGCTCTTCGGTCTGATTGATTTGTCTCCGTGTAAGAAGAATCAAACGCGTTGTGGGTTAGCGGTTTTTGCTAGCGAAATGCGATTTCGTGAAGGTATAATTATGTTATTCAATGTCAAAGCAATGTGACTGACAGGTCTAGGTGACATTACCGTTCCAATTCTTTCAATTTTAGAGTATGTTAACTTCTATAGCGTTGTTGACGAGTGAAAGCCGTACCGAAAACACGCGTGCCACGTGTGTCTTCGTTATTTCAGTCACTTTTCAGCATCTATTTTGAACCCTGAGCAGGAAACTGGTTTACCAGAGAACCATGTTTTAACTTGGGGATCAATCTAACATTTTCATTGGCGTTTTAACAATAAAAAAGTTGAAGAAAAATCTTCATTACTTAATAAACATTGACCATGGCCTACTCCAAATGACTTTTCTGTAGCATTCGTACATACAATCATTGTTACATACAAACATACAAAGTTTGTAAAATTTTGATTAAAACATTGACGTCGTCGCCAATTTTATTAGATAACTCCATATCAAAAAGATATACACGAGTACCCACGAAATTGATTGTAAACATTTTCGCAATAATTCTCCCATTGCTTAACCCTTCGTTTGTCCTATGGTAGAATTTCGTCGGCCAAAACCTCTCGGCGGCGTCTCGTTACAAAATAACGAAGCAACACAACACCGTTATCTGACAGACGATGCACGCTATACCCAACGGTTATTAACTATTTGGCAATTATTTAACATTTGACACTGAACGCCTTGTTTGTAAAATTGTTACAAAAACAGCGGCCAGAAGCGATGGGTTCTATTCCCACAGAAAATATACACAATAGGGTAGTTTCCTGGGTATGAAAATCAAATTAGTCCGCCAGTTAGAAAATAAAAAAAATAATGGACACGTATTTTTTGGTTTTTTTTTTTTTTTTTTTCAAGTTATTGAAAAAATACTAAGATGAAACGCATTAAAGTTTAGGAGTGGGGGGAGGCTCTTGACGTCCTGAAAACTGAAACTTGAAAACTGTAGCACAGCGTGACGTAATGCGACGTTTCGACTTGTATCCCCATTTTTTTTTATTACGTAAAAAAATACGTAATATTTTTTAATAATCTACATGACAGACTAAAAACTTAAATTTGGTTGACAAGCCCATAACAATATTAGAATTTATAAAATTAAACTAACCGTTCTTCGCGGTTTTATCCACGTTAATTTCGGACTTCCCGCGGGGATTCCGGGATAAAATGAACTCTATGTCCATCTTCACACTGACAACGTGTATGCAAAATTTTATGAGGATCAGTTGAGAGATTCACATTTGCATTTATTAAATAAGACGGATTCTAGGCAATCTAACTTCATCTATCTGTCTGTTAAAAAAGACCTAACTCTAATGCGATACTTTCGCCGTGATAGAAGTAATCAAATTCATTAATTGCAAACTCAAAATCCGTACCACATGTCGAAATTGGCTGTCAGACCGTCTCTATGGTGACGCCCTTCCCTGCAGGTTGCCAAAATCGCAAATAAACTAAGCAATTACAATTAGCGTCCGCATTATGTTTGTGACGTCCCTACTCATTAGTTTTGTATGGGTAGATATTGTTAATCAAATCATATTGTTATGTTTGTCTATCTGATTATAATATTATGTTAATTTTATTTAAAAAAAATATAATTATATAAAAAGACGAAAGTCATATGAGTATAGATGAATTTTCTTTTAATTTGATAAGGTTACTGGTAGTTATTTTGCAAACCATCCCACAATCCGTATCTATACATATAAAATGCTTTGTCCTGAATGACTGATGAATCAATCCACAAATATAAAATGCTTTGTCCGACTGATGGATCAACGCACAGCCTAAACCGCTGATCGTAGAGACCTGAAAATTGGAGGGTATGTTCTTGACGTAGGCATCCAATATGAAAGGATTTTTTAAAATTCAACCCCTAAGGGGACGAAAAGGGGTTGCAAAGTTTGTATAGAACAATTTCGCGGGAACTTCGAAATTATCGCGAGTGCAACCGCGCGGGACAGCTAGTACCATATAAAAAACAATCTACAGTCGAGGTGTCGGTCCAATGAATAATTCAATTGTCGCATTCGGAGTCCCTGTGTTGAGGTTTAGTTGATGTAAAAAGTCGAAACAACCATTGCATTGACAGCCTTGTACCGACTAGGGAAAGAAGGGTTAAAAAATTAGTGTAAGTAGGTATACATTTTTTTTTTGTTCCTTTTTTCAAAAATTATTAAAATTTACTAACTTATAGTAAATATCTGTGAAAATTTAAAACTACATGAAAAAATTTAATACCACAGAGTTGAGATCATAATAGATCTATCATCTACGAGTAAATGATGACTTTTAGTTTTATGAAATTAGTCTTGTACATTTTTCGACAAAAAAATTATAGGTAACAGTAAGTATCGATATGAAAAAAAAAATTGAAAATGTCAGAGACCTAAGACGCGGACGCGTGATTCTGATAAAAAGCACCGGCCACGTGATTCTATGGCATCGGACGGACGGCGGTGTGTCGGCGAGAATAAAGACATTGCGCGGGAGTTCCGCGGCCTTTCACCTGAACCGGATAAAAAATGTCGGTTTTAGGATACGTTATATTTTATTTAGGTACACTTTTTACTGTACACGACATGGAGTTGTAAGACTTCAGAATTTGAACGAGCCACAAGAGCTTTCGGTCTTTGTTTCAGGTCTACAGCAAAAGTTTCTTACCTCCTATTTTATCTATATACATATCTCTATGAAGCGAGTCAAAGCATGTAAGTTAACATTATAAATAAATTGATAAATAGATGGTAGTAATAAAAATATAAGAGTCAAAACTTTTTTTAGAGAAAGAGCATCAAAATAATATTTGAGCTAAATAACACAGTTCTTCAGCAAAATTCGTTATAAATTACGTCATAAAGTCTTATTATACGTATACATCAATTGAAATGAAATTCTCTATCAGATATTTGTTTTCACATTAGCAAAGTTAATTAACACGATAAAAATTGTTTATCGACATCGATACGCCATAAACGCAATTATCTGTCGATAAAATTTCTTTCGCTCGTTCGCTACTTCTCATTGACGTATTTGAAGTTTCCGTTTGTTTTTAACATTACTCGAAAGTTTATCTACTTAAATTTCGAAATGCGAATGCCGGTTTAGACTTTAAAATATGCACTCGTAAATTAATCATCATTATACGACCCGATTGGCGCAATGGTCACCATGCCTGCCCGGTAATCAAGAGGTTCCGGGTTCGATTCTCGGTGGGGGTGGACTTTGTGTGATGACCCGCATTAGTCCCGGAATTCCCACGGGAACTCCGGGACTAATGCGGGTGAAACCGCGGGCAACAGCTAGTGTTACAATATGTAAAAGTTTCTGTAGAGTTTATTGCAGTTATAGATATAAAGGATAAATAAATTATAACGGTTTTTTCCGATTTATTTAATCAAACTAACAATTGACCTTAAACCATACTAGCTTGCAAACTTTCACTATATCTTATGCTATTTTTAAATACATGTTTTTTTTTCTGAGATAAGCCCAAGGTTGTGTGACCGACGGCTTGATCCACGGCCCAGACCCGATGTCCTCAAGACATATTTGTGCCAATCCGTTGTGTGGATATCGCATGCGTAGAGATAACTTTGCCGGTAGATTTTAGTTAAA
Source organism: Zygaena filipendulae (assembly GCA_907165275.2). Lineage (NCBI taxonomy): Eukaryota > Metazoa > Arthropoda > Insecta > Lepidoptera > Zygaenidae > Zygaena > Zygaena filipendulae. The sequence goes on along the minus strand of OU015677.1, from coordinate 3,288,628 downwards.
CAATTGTTATACATAGGTATTATATTTTTTTAATACCGCCATCTGTCTTGTAGCAAATCACGGTACTTAAATATTTACGTGATGAAAATTTTTGTTTAGGTACCATAACTAACTTATATGTCATCATATTATTATTAATAATAATAATCCACTTCACAACACGCAGATCTACTTGATCCCACAGTAAGCTCCATTATTAGCTTGTGTTTTGGAAACCAAGGAAACCCGGTATATACTACATAGAATTACATATTATTATACTATAGATATATTATATACACACCCAGATTGAAAAGTGGAACCCTGTGTTCATCACACAAAGTTCACCCCCACCGGGAATCGAACCCGGAACCTCTGGATTATCGGGCGGGCATGGTGACCTACTGCGTCAAAAAAGTAGTTTGGAACTAGGTGGCGGTGTTCGATGATGCCCAAGCATTATTTTTATAATAACCAATAGATCACCATAGCTGTTGATCATTCTATTACCGTTTTATTACGAAGTGATTTGTCTTTAACGATAAGGTGATGTGTTATTCGTTCATTTGGGCATAAAATAAGATTTAGTAGCTATTTAAATAATGTTCGTCGAAGAATAGTGTAAAATAGGCAGCTATAACTTTTAGTAATATTATGCCAAATGTGAATGAAATAGGTAGATGCTCGTAATAATCACTTTATGTAAATAAGAAAATAATATCATAAAAAACTAATTTACAGCCTTACAATTTTACGACTCCACTAATGAGAAACGTAACGACACTATAAAATTATTTAATAACAATTATTTATTACGACAATTCCTGTTCTCAACACGACCTTCGATTATTATAATTTATTAATAATCCAGGTATATCTAGTTCACTTGACACAAACGACTAACCGTTCAACTATTTTATCGATAGAATATTAATATTCAACGCACTACATACATCACTAATTATGAGATTGCAATCGGATAACTCTAGCTTACGCTGCACTCGGTGTATCTACAATGTATAAAGAACTTTATTCTCAGTTTCCGTCAAGCTCAAACTTAAATGACGAATTTTTGATTGGATGTAAAGTTGATTGATCACTGCGGCTGCAAACCGTTATTTTTGTAAAGAATCTTATAAAAATTATATTGATATACTACCTACTCGCCGCGGATTCACTGATGTGAATTCCGGAAATCTCCCGGGAACTCTTATAACACCAAAAAGCCTTCCAGAAGAAAGTTGTGTAGCTAAAGGAACTAAAACACACGGGTTTTGTTCAAACAACAGATTATTTGAAAATTTTAATAAAATTGATAGTTGACGATAACAACAGCTTTAAAATGTTTTTTTTTTGTTGTTGTAAAGAACAGCTTTTAATCATCATAAATGCTAAAATATTAAATCAGTCACTCTCAAAGTTTATAATTGACATGAGTAAGTTTTGATTCCGTCCTTATACAAGTTTTTCCTTTTTTTACAATACTGACGCAGCTATTTAAAAAAAAAACTAGAACAATAGCCAATAAAATGAGAAAATTTATTGTGTTCCAGTAACATTGTTTTATGTGCTCTCTGAAAACAGATCTTGCCCATTATCACTCGGCGGCAAAATTATACAGATAAAAAAAAACAAAAGCGAACTTTAAAGTACTCGTCGACTCTACATCCCTCAGTGTCCGGCAAAGGCATGCAGTTTTGTTGAGCTACCGTTGTTTTTTAAACGCAAAGAAACGCTTCATGCACTACCGGACAACACTTATAAATATTAATTCCATACTAATATAATTCATTTATTTATTGTCCAACGGGAGCCATTCACAAATTGAGTTGTCTTTTGTCGATTGATAAATTATTTTTGGCAGTTGACAAGAGCGATTTGATGTTATCGAAGCGAGTTCGTGTGGTTTAATTATTGTCTTTCAATGCAGGTTTAATATGAGTTTACTCGTCCTTATTTTCTGATAAAAACTAAACTAAATTTAAATAATAATTAAAATAAATGTCGATAAATTATATAAAAAAATTTAGCTATTATATAAATTACATAATTGCAGTATTTGGTATAAAATGTTTGTTTATTTCATATTAATATTTTGTATTTATATTATACTAGCTGTGCCCCGCGGTTTCACCCGCGTTAATTTCAGAGTTCCCGGGGGAATTCCGGGATAAACAGTACCTTATGTGTTAATCTGATGCATAAGCTATATTATTGTAAAGTTTCATGTAAATCCATCCAGTAGTTTTTGCGTGAAAGAGTAACAAACATCCATCCATTCATCCATCCATCCATCCATCCATCCATCCATCCATCCATCCATCCAGCCATTATATTCGCGTTTATAATATTAGTAGGATTTACTTTTATGGTCACCACTGAAAATCAGCGTCGTGGGACTAGTTCCACGGCACATGCTGAGTGACGGCCATTTTGGTACCTTGATTTAAAATTACTTAATTAAGTTTGTGTTCAATTTCGGTATCAAATAAACCTCTATTCTATTCTATTCTATTCTAAATATCCTTTTTTTGAGGACGAACCTCCAACATTATCAAAATATCATTTATATCAATTGGTTTTATAAGAAAAGAAATATTTAATGCTTTTGTGTTCCTAGTGTCAATTTTAATTCTAGGTACTTTTAAACAGTGCTGACCGCATAACACCATCCGTGGAAGTGGCGGAATCGTTGTATACGCAAGCCACCAGTTTCTGGTGTTATGCGGGCTATGTATGACATTTGTTTGAAGTCACCGCCGGTCGTATACACGTTGCATACCGCCGTCCACGGTTCTCCAGCGCTGGGAGTAGCTGCATACCACCGTCCGTGGACTGACGAAATGCTTGATACGTTTTTACTGTTTTTTTTTTTTTTTACTAATGCCTCCCTATGTGGGACGATAAGATGTACTGGGATAGTTAGTTTGAGCGGTCTATTGTAGGTAGAGTTTATAAATTATTTTAGTGTTTTTATGCGGATTTCAAGTCTACTTTGAGAAGACATAGTTGTAATTTACGGCGTCGTTTTGTCTGTTGCGAGTTTTGGCGGAAAAAGCGTGGTATTCGATCCGTGTTTCATTTTTGTACAAAAAAAAACGAATCTTAGGCTAATAAAACTTGGATTTATTGTAATTTCCTGGTCGAATACCTACTTTTCGTATTGCATCTAGCCTCTCGGGACAATAGTCAATATTACGATATCGAAAAATGTAAAATTTATAAACAAATTAACAAAGACTACCGACATATGGGTGCGGTAACCACAAGCGAATTGCCAAACATCATTTCGCCGTTCCATCAAATTTGTCCGTTACTTTATACCTACATATTATTAATATTAATATTACAAATGCGAATGTGTTTGTTGGTCCGGTTTCCATGAGATTTTTTGCGCAGTGACATTCGGAGGTCGGGGAAATTCCAGAGAGAACGTGTGCTCATTATTGCATTACCTACTACGTTACTCCTAAACTGTTTGTACTAGTTGCATTTACAAACTTGCATTACTCTTAAAGCAGTGGTGGATAAAGTACAGCCCACGGGCCAACTCCGGCCCACGAAAGGGTATTGAGTACTCTCCAGGGTATGGAAATCGAAATTCTAATTAGTCCGTCAGTTAGAAAATAAAAAAATAATAGACACGTATTTTTGCTTTTTCAAATTAAGGAAAATTAATATAAGTAGATAAAGCGGTTTAAAGTAGGGTTGGGGACTCGTGACGTAAATATTCGGTTTAAGCCCCATACAAACTGCACCGGGTTGTGACGTCACGCGAAATTACAACTCAATGTATCGCCGTTATTTTTTGATTACCTATGTAAAAAAAGAAAAAAATGTGTCCAATATTTTTTACTAATCTACACAACGGACTAAAAAAAAAATTTTGTCAAATAGCCAATTATGGCCCGTCTCCGAAATTTCATAAACTTTCTGGGCCTTCATAAATGTCTAATGCTCTAAAGCTAGCCTTAAATTCTTTGCACAATAGTCATTCCTTACTGAAATTAAATTCGAAATTTGAAAAATATACCTGTGTTGATTAGTTTTGTACAACCGCAGAATGCCAATTTTATACGTAAATTAAAATTTGTCATAGAATTTTAGTTTTATTGTATGACAAATACACAATCACCTCTATCAAAACTGTTATAGATTGTGTAAAAGAAACTGAATTTACAATTTCCATTCATTTTTATTTTTGGTCACTAGGAAATGTGCAATTGTCAATGGTACGTTGATTTACATAAGTATAGTCTTTTGTAATAAGTAGATGTTTTTGTCTATGGTCTACCTAGTTGGTATAATAATGTATTTTATGGTACAATGGTTATAATAGGGCTTCTTTGTAAAATTTATCGTTTATAACAATATTTATCATGATATTAAAATGGATATTAAAATAATATAAAAACTTCTTTATATCGTATTTAAAAATACCTAACAGTTAAAATACAGGTGCATTAAAAAAATAAAATATACAATAAATTAATGATAAAAATAACTTTTAAGTATTACATGGATAAGATCACTACATTACTCGTAGGTATTATATAAAACAAAGTTCTCCACCGCGTTCTCTGTCTGTCTGTTCGCGATAAACTCAAAAACCAATTATTGGATTCTCATGCCTTTTCACCAATAGATAGAGTTATTCATGAGGAAGGTAAGTATATAATTTGTCAAGGTTTTGGGTAAATTGGTTGATATATAATAATAATTCTTAGAATTGTCGGAAAAAGTCAATCCGCCTACGTTTTCAGAGGTACAGAAAAGGACCTAGGATACTTTTTATCCCGGAATTCTCGCGGGAACTCCAAAATTAATAAGGGTAAAACAGCGGAGAATAGATAGTTAGAAATAAATTCATTAATGTCGTAAAATTATTGCTCATTGCCCATTGCATTAACTACTTATTTATTTATATTTAGCCAATTCACCTAAGTTTACTTGTTTAGTTCTAGACAGGCTCCGAATGGTATAGAGCTAATCAACGATTACCAGCAAAGCTGTTTCTAAATCCAATAATACGCGCTATATCTAATAGCTTTTATATTCAAATTAAAAAATTGAATCATAATCAAATTAAGCTAAAAGTATTGTTTGAAATTTAAAACGTAATTTTGGTGTGTAGTCTAGAGGGTTAAGTTATATTGTGTCCTCTGACCTGACTAATAGAGGTGGGGTGAGAGGGTGGACGCTAGTGATGGGAACAAAACCGGTAATTTAGTTTTTATCGACAATTTATAAAAAATAGTGTAGTTATGCACTAATGTTTTAATATACGTCAGTAGGTATGAGATATAGTCAGAATCACTGCCAATATCCAGTCCAATAGTCCAGTATTCATCATAATAACAACGATCTTAACAATAAAAACCTGTCCAACTATGCGCAAAGAGGCAATTCCACTCACGTCTAACACAAAACTTCAGCATTCCTGCCTTGATTACGGTTTTCCCACATATGTCGATACTAGAATACTCACGATAAGTCGTTTGACCGTCGCGACCGGAGTAAGTACATGAGAGACCCTTATAGAAGCAAAAACGATGTGGTTTTGATTTTGTGTGAACAGAATTATTCCTCAGGTAGGTAGGTATACCTATCTTGATAACATTCACGCGTACTTATTGCATAAAGTGCATTATTATTGACAATTTTCCTTGTCATTCGAGCGTTAACACGCTTCATATTTTATGCGTATAAAATATAATCTTTATGACATGACACTTAGCACTTGCCTTAACGTAACGATGTTAAATGACTCACAATTGTATATTTACTACCTATGTGTTAACGAAACTAAAATAATATTTACGTTGTTAGTAGTATGTAACCTATTATTAAGAATATTGTAAAAAATTACCATTAAAAAAAAAACATTGGAATTAATTTCGCAACAACCATATCCCTATTTAACACTTACCACATAATTGGCGGAATTTCGAAAACAAAAAGGAACCTTCCTTATTAAGTCTTTACCCGGTTAATTTACGTGGCCGACTGACAAGCTACCACTTTAAAGTTGCAAATCTGTCGCGGACACATCTAACGGTGTGTTCCGGCAGCATTAGCCAGTTCTCATTCCAGGCTAGGTGTGCTTACAATCTTCTGCCACACCGTCATTTGAAATCAGTTGAGCTACGTTCAAAAGCCTAACTTTATCGCCTTTATCACGATTACATTAAAAAAAATATCGATATAATTTCCATCGACAACTGGCGCATCTCTGGCGACGCGTAACGGTGCGGTAACGGTAGCTCGGTCGCCCCCCTCCCCCGCACCAGACCCCGCCCACATCGTAGCTCCAACCCCTCCGTGCAAAGGGTAGAACTGTTGTGCGTATATTAGCTTAGGTATATTATTGGCTGTAGATTTAATATACTAGCTTTTCCCCGCGGTTTTATTGAGTGAATGTCGGAAACCATTTTTAACTGATCACACAAACACACACCTGGAGAACTCTTCATTCTGGGATAAAAGTACCTACCTACTTAGTAGGTATACTTATCCTATGTTGATCAATGACACTAACTTTCTATTTATGGAAAAAAATAAAATCGGTCCAGGAGTTTAAAAAGTTTCCCCTAACAAACAAACAAATAAACAAACAAACAAACAAACAAACAAACAGCAGATTCTTCCTCTTTATAAATAGTAAGGATAGATTATACGGGTATTCTTTACTTTTTTTGCATACCTGTAGGAAAACTTTATGGAAAAGTTGCATAACCTTTTAAGTTAAAATTCAACATAATTAGTATAACTTATGACTTCTAAATATGTGTTATCAATAAATATTATGATAATCAATCACCTGTGCTTCCAATTAATAATCACTAAAAAACATAATTTTTGCTAGTGTCTCACAATTAGAACACAAAATCGACCGGTAATCAAAATAACTGTTCAATAATGAGCGTTTCTCTTTTCTCCATCAGGTGAAGATATGGTTCCAGAATCGGCGCAGCAAGTACAAGAAGATGATGAAGGCTGCGCAGGTGGGCGCTCCGCCTCCGGGCCTCGGCATGCCTCCCTCCAGCCCGCCCAACAACAACCAACTGTTGCACGGTAAGGCACACACAAGCATAACATAAACCATGTAGATGATCCCTTATAAATGCGAAAGTAACTCTGTCTGTCTATCTGTCTGTGTGTTTGTTACGCTCTCACGCCTTAACGACTCAACCAATCGCCTTGAAAATTTGCATATACGTTGTCAAGGGTACAGTGAAGGACATAGAGTACTTTATACGAGTGAAACCGCGGGGAACAGCTAGTAAAAAATAAACAAAAAAAGAATTTATACCAGATAGCTGTTCCCCGCGATTTCACCCGTGATAATTTTGGAGCTCCCGCCGGAATTCCGGTTTACAATATTGTAAATCCTGCCCTGAGTAATATAGGCTATATGCGAAAGTAACTCTGTCTGTCTGTCTGTTACGCTTTCACGCCGTAACTACTCAACCGATCATCATAAAGTTTTGAATAGACGTTGTCAGGGATACTGGGAAGGACATAGGGTACTTTTTATTCCGGAGTTCCCGCGGAAACTCCGGAATCAACGCGGGCGGAACCGCGGGGAACAGCTAGTATTCTATATATTTTGCGGTTAGACGATAAAATTGCTAAGTTGGTAAATATTATGAAGGTAAAGAAATTAATAATATACGTGTGTATTGTATTGGGGTAAGGCGGCGGCGGCAGTTCGAGCGGGTCGCAGCACTCGCCGTCCGCGTACCCGGGCGGCGGGGCGCCGGCGCACTCGCCCACGCCCAGCTCCACGCCGGTGTCGGAGCTGTCGCCCGGGCTGTCGCCCACCGGCACCCCGTGGGACGTCAAGCAGCCGCCCCAGCCCACGTGGGACGTCAAGGTCGGATATGTAAGAATGCAATCCTTACTAATCTATACTAGGGTAAAACCAGGATAGTTGCCCTGGGGGTATAGTTGCCCCGATCGTAATTACTCTAGTTTCGCAGATGAATCGCGTGCTATTTTATTTATCTATCAAAAGACTTTCCAACTACTATTAAGTGGACCGCGTCTCATGTCTCTGTGCGATTTCACGGGAACGCAAGGTGCGATCACAGATTTTTCGGGATAGATGCCTTGTTTCCCGGCGGGTCGTCTATCCTAAATGTAATTTATATGGACTAGGCAACTATCCCATATATGGGATAGATGTCACAAAAAGTAGAGGTCCGTAGAAATCGCTACAACTCTGGAAATTTCAAAGATAATGTCTTTTACATTTAATAAATTTGTAGATAAAGAACCAAAGTACTTGCCAGTTTAAAAAATAAAATATTTTGATTTATGTACTGGGAGATATAAAATGATTTCGAAAAGTGTGGCAACTATCCGGGTTTTACCATAATATTATAAAGAGAAAAAGTTTGTGAGTTTGTGACGTTGTAGGGGGTAATCTCTAGATCTACTGAACCGATTTTGAAAATTCTTTCACTTACAGGAAGCTACAGTGACAGTGTCATAAGGTACTTTTTATTTCGGAATTCCCGCGGGAACTCTGAAATTACCGCGGGGCACAGCTAGTAATATAATAAATGCGAAAGTTTGTATGTATATGGATGTATGGATGTTTGTTCAATGAAACTTTACAATAATATAATTATAGCTTATATTAAGGCAATTTTAAGGCTGGTAAATTTGGGGCCATAATTTTACCTTAACAATATCGTTCGATTGTAAAAATAGTGATCTATGAACTCACACGTCGATTTACTAGTTCAAAAATTATAAAATTACAATTTCATTTTCATTGATAAAAACTTTGTAATGAATGTCTGGCGTGTGGTATGATTGTGAACTTATACCATTGTGGTATGATTGTAGAAGTTCCTTGGGGCGACAAAATTTGAATAACCTTATACCACATACATATGTACATATCTACCTACTTTAGTGTAAAAGTGTAGTAAAATAAGCTCCCAAATACTTGTCAGAGGAAAAATTATTGGCATATTATTGTATTCTAAAACCGTAATTTTGCTCCTCTAACTTAAATGTTTGTTTGCAGCCAAACGCGGGTCGTTCCCCGGACGGCACCACGTGTGACGTCAAACCACCCCACCAGCAGTCGTGGGATCCCAGAGTGGGATACGTGAGTACCACTTCCCTATAACATCTACTACACAAACATTAAATTACGTACACATCATTGATTCTTACAGAAATACGCATAATACCATATAATGTCTAATAATAATATTAATCCACATCACAACACACAGATCTACTTGATCCCACAGCAAGCTATTATTAGCTTGTGTTGTGGAAACCAAGCAAACGTGGTATATACTACAAAAATTACATATTATATATTATACTATAGATATATATACACACCTAGACTGGAAAATGGAACCCTGTGTTCATCACACAAAGTGCACCTCCACCGGGAATCGAACCCGGAACCGCCTGCCCGGCATGGTGACTGCGCCAATCGGGTCGTCATGTATGTATTATGTGATAAAGTTTGTATAAATGTTCCAAAAACTACTTGTTTCGAACCCTATGGCTAATGTTTACAAATAATTTTATTTTAATTAAATCAGCCTTTTCAAAATAAAAGAAATGGTGGAACAGCACCGCATACTCCAACATAGAAAATTTCAATAGCTTAATGTCCCTTTACTCCTGGGGCGCAGGTCTACCCTAACGCTGGGTGTATGGACGATAACTTATCGCTGGTCCAAGCCAGTACATTTTTTCGTATGCAGATTACCTCATAAAAAATATTGTAGGTATTTTCCTTCACCAGCCGTGCGGTATTTTTCTCTCCTCTCATTCAGAGGGCGAGAGTTTCAATCCAGGGTTATTTTTCTGATTGTAACTAGGTACCACAAAATTTAAAGGATATATGAGTACAGATAAGCAATAGTGTGTTAACCCACACTGGAGAAATTTTGAGTAAATCGTATTTTAAAATTATAGAGCCATTTTGTGTCAACATTTTTTTATTTCCAACATGTTGTTGGTATTTAAACAATGAAATAAGGTAAACACATAATTAAAAAAAAACTGCAATAAATTAATTTTGTGAGTTAACATGTTATTGCTTATCGGCGTCCATATAATCGTTAAGAAAATTCTAATTCCAATTCTCATTGCATTCGATAGTAGCGAAGGTTAGAAATAGGTTATTTTTTAAGTATCGAAGATAAATAAGAAATTGAAAATGATCATAAAAAATTAATTGTCTATGACTGGCGCCAAATCCTATTAAACGATGCTAAAGCGTATACCTACGTTTTTTTTAATTATTAGTGATAGACGTTTGTCCATATTCTCGTCTGATGGTAAATAAATGTATAAGGATTTTAATATGATACAATTTGAAAGCACCGGTGGTCTAGTGATCAGCGTGCCTGATTGCTACACCGAGGGTTGCGGGTTCAATCCTCACGTCAGAGTTAACATTAACGTCATAAACATTTATTTGTATTTACCGACTTGGAGGTTAAGTCTGTATTTACAAAAAAATATATATATATATTTATTCGGTATCTTAGTTTGAGTGAGTTGTTAGTGTATCTACAAATTTAAAGTGCTGTGTGATAAAGCACAAGTTTTATTTATTGTTTGTTTATTTATTTATGTAATTGCTAAATAATATTAGTCATAGACAACAATTCCTGCATTTCAACCCCTTAACCATTTGAAACAGACAATTTTCTACCAGTTCCGCTACGGTTGCAAAAAAAAATATGTATATTAAAATTAATTTAGGTAATCAAAATAAACATAAAAAATACTGAGGGCGGCCTCTTTTTTGCTCTTAGGAGAGCGTTCTGTCCTCTAATACCGACGAAGGGCAATCAGAGGATGCGAGGGAGAGGTCCATGCCTTGGATGTTCAAGGTAAGGAAGCGGGTTGAACTCTTCTACTAACAAAACTCTTCTCTCTCATACTGCTAAAATAATAGTGAAGCGAGATGGAAAAGCATAATTTTTCATTCATTTTCTGGAACTCCTATCAAACACAGATAAAATTATGTCTGTAAAAATTAGATAGGTAACATACATTTTGTCAAAAATAAATTCATACAAAAAGATGTAATTTATACCCACTTTCAATGAATTAGGAAACTACCTAATGTACCTAACAAACTTCTTTTCCTACCACGCCTAAAGAAAATTCTTCTAATATTTTATTTTTACGTATATTTGTGAAGCAATAACCTATAGATGCTTACATATAACCTTTTATCTATAACTTTATAGACCTAACTATGTTTTGTATTAGCACCACTGTTTTAAGGTAGCACACTTATAAAGGTAAATCGTCAAAGCTAGCTTTCATACGAGTTTCAAAAAATTATGGGCGTCCAAGCAAAAATAATGTACCAGTTCTCAGCATTTAGTTTCCGAGAGACAAGAAGTTTTGTAAAGTTCGGTGAAAAAATTGCGTCCACGATTTTAATTCATTATTTATTTAAAAAATAAATGCTTCATTTTCTACAACTTCATAATATATCTGAATATACAATAATATAAAAAATCTATGTAACAATCAAGTAGAAGTGTTTTCTTTTTTCACTCAAACTTGTATACCTACTTAATGCTTTTTCTCAAATCAAACTATTTTAGAATTTCATCTTCGAATGTCTAACAAAAAAAAAATTGTGCTAGTTTTTGAATATTTTTTCAGTCCTTACTTTCAATTGACTATTCTAGATACCGAATCTAGTCTTAACTCAATACCCCACTGCTGGTACTTTTTTGCTTGGACGCCCACAAACATTTTTTTTACACTATGAGCTGCTTTTTATTATTCATACAGATTAGAATATGAGCTCTGCTTCGCAAAGTAGGTACCTAACGTCCACTTGGTTTATAAGATACTAGCTGTCCCGCGCGGTTTTACCCGCGATAATTTGGGAGTTCTCGCGGGAATTCCAGATTACGTTACTCAGGGATAATGTAGCTTTCAAATGGTGAAAGAATTTTTGAAATCAGTTCAGTAGTTTTTGAGTTTAATAGTAACAAACAAACAAACAAAAACTCAAATCTTTCCTCTTATATTAGTATAGAAAAGTTGATTCGATATAAATCTAACTTCACCTAACATGTGCGAAGTGCTTTGCGTCTCAATAACAGAGTCAACAAGTATCATAGTAAAGTTAATGTTTTATTAACCACTTTGGCCGCCTTCAGTGGTCATTATTAGTAATTCCCGCATTTATCAAATTGAACGTACTTACGTTACCTACTTAAGCACTAGGTATTTTTAAATTATTTTACTAAACTTTTGTATCTATTCTCAGGATAAGAACTAAATATCTATTAGTATTCTATAGTTATGGTATAATAACAAAAAAGCAGTTTCGATACGAGTAAAATCCTTACAATAAATGCGAAAGTGACTTTATTTGTTTGTTTGTTACTCTTTCACGTCCTAACGGTTCAACCGATCATCGTGAAATTTTGCATACACGTTGTTAAACAAAGGAGGATATGAAGTTGTTTTTAGGGTATAGGATATTAAGATGGGTAAAACCGCGGGGAACAGCTAGTACGACAGTCCACCTTAATCTACCAAATTCATGCCACAATAAAATTCCCAGCGATCCCATTAATCGTATCGCGGAAGGTGTGGGACCGCGCCTTGCGTTTTAACTAGATTAGTTCGTGCGTGCTTTCATCCACAGAATATTTATATTGCTTGCTTCGCGGTGTGGTCTGTGGGTTATCGTTCGAAATTTCAAAAGGTGACGTGGATTTTCTTTTATTTTCCCATAGGGTTTGTTTGCTCAATGCGTCGCCGTTATTAGTTGATTAGGTACGTAAAAAAAGGAAAAATACGTGTTCAATATTTTTTTATACGAAGACGAACTAAAAGCTAAAATTTTGCTATCTAGCCCATTATCCAAAATTCAACCTCCTAATCTTCTGTGTAACCACCAGAAATGTACTTAATATTTTTTTTTTTATTTATTTATTTAAAGACAATACATCATATTTCCTGAATGCTACTTTCTGCCATACTGCAAAAACAGTTTATCGGCAGGCAATATGAATAGGCAAAAGGCAATATGAATCTGCACTCACATGATCCACCAATAAAAGCTTATTGGTGGATCATGTGAGTGCAGTTATTACTCGTGAGTGTCTTGACCAAGCGGTCAATTTTAATAAAACTCGTGACACTCACGAGTAATAAAATAAATCCTACGCCACTGACGTTAACGTCCATTTTGTTTTGAACAGGGCGCGCCCGGCCCGTGGGACATGAAGGGCGCCCACGCTCACGCGCACGCCCACGCCCATGCGCTGCACCACCAGGGGGCGCCGCAGCCGCACCCGCCCTATGTACCCCAGTACTCCTGGTACCAGACAGACGCCAACCCTGGACTGCTTACGTGAGTACACAATCAACAATACTCTTTTGAAGCAAAAAATTCTTTAGCATCGTTCGTCTTCTAAACTATCACTGTCACACTACACACGTTAAAAAAACAGTTTTGAGATAAGCAATAGAAACTAAGTCCATACAGCCAATTCAGAAATTTTCTGTATATACAATGTATGCATAACTTTTTGAAGTTGAAAATTGTTTAGCATCGTGATTTAAAAGTGCATCATTATCAACTTAGTATCATCCTATTAATATTATAAACGCGAAAGTTTGTAAGAATGTATGGGTGGATGGATGGATGGATGGATGTTTGTTACTCTTTCACGCAAAAACTACTGAATGGATTTAAATGAAATTTTACAATTATATAGTTTATACATCAGATTAACACATAGGGTACTTTTTCTCACGGAATTCCCGCGGGAACTCTGAAATTAACGCGGGTAAAACCGCGGAGCACAGCTAGTCAAAAATAAACCCTTCAATTATACTACTCCTGTTTGTCTCTCTATCTCGAAGTTCACATTCTATTGCGTGTGGACTGCACACATGTTTTTCTTTTTTGTCGTTTATTTTGATGGAGAAAAGTCTCTTCGCTATGAATATCTCTTATTGGAGTAAAAATATATATACATACTTTTCTCACACTAAATTATCATAACCATGATTTTTCTTATAGATAGGCTGAAAAATTAATTATTTATGGAATATTTTAACAAAATAGATGCTAGAATGCACGTGCCAGCTAAAATTATTTGTTTCTTTTACAGAGTATGGCCAGCAGTTTAACAGCCATGGAAACTAAGAAAACTATTACAAAGTAAGTGATTAAAAACCATTTTTTATAATGGCGAAAAACAAACGTTCCACGTGGAATCACAATGGCGGGAGCTAGCACAAAATGGCGCACATGAAAATTTTTTTTTTTTAATAAAAGAAAAGACATAATATCGGCACAACCAACTCTAGTTTTAAGTGATAAAATATTTAAATGAATTTAAAAAAGGACTTGTACATTTTTTCATATTAATTATAAAATAAATAAGTAAATAAAATTAATTACAAATAGGGTGTAATAATTGTTTATAATGGTTGCTGTAAATGTTATAGATGTAAGTATATAATTTAATTTTATGTACAGAAATATTGACCCTATTATTTTAATAAAGCTAAAGACGTTTTGGTTGAAAGTTCTCAAGTATTATTGTTGTTACTATAGTCGGTTTTACTGTGGCCCTGTGAATAAAGAAATATCTAGACTAAAACGTTATCACATCGATTTTTACCAATGTTAAATTCCACTTCAGCAGGAAAAAATATCCTGGATGCGTATTTAGGTAGGTAACCTATTAACAAATTGATATTTCAATATTTTTTGTTCTATTAATAATAAAAGAAAATAAATATTATCACGAAATAAATGAAATTTGTACGGATTTATTTATTTCACATAAATACATAAATAAATTAAATTTTAATATACCTACTTACCACTAAATTAAATGCCACCTACTTTGAATCGATTATTTTTTTTAAATAAAATCGTCAGATCGATGTCCAATTTTCTTTTTAGTGTGATGATATTTTTTCCGCAATTTTTTTTTATTTTTCACATAAAAGTTTATTAATAAATTAAACGTTTGTTATTTGACAGACTCATGTTCACTAAATTATGCGATTGACTTTCGCAATTTTTTTTGCACACCGGTCCCTTCTGATAGAAAATAAATTTTTCTTCTTTTTTTTACAAAAATAATGTATTTTCGTTTCGAAAAGTTTCTTTTACATTTAAGCTATTTTAATGTATTTTAAATACTGCATTGATTGCCGCTATTATTATATTGAAAGCAATCTGATCACCTCTTTTATAGTTTATACTACTATATCTTAGTTTTCCTACTAAACAGCAAGGCCAAAAAATTTTACTTTCATGCGAAAACCCAAGAGTGGCACAAAAAAAAATAAAAAAAGTAATCACGAAAGTTTTCTAGCAGCTTTCTTTCATATAAGTTTTATTTCGAATTTGTGATAATTCAATCAAAATTGGCTTTCTGGAATAAAATTTCTAGGTATCTTTAGAAATGTGAATTTGAATGAATCTGGATAAAAAATAGTAAGAACTCTATATCATTGTAGTCTTGTTACCTGATATAGTACCTAATGAGTAAAGTAATTGTAAAGGTTCTATGCCTACTTCACTGCCAAATCAGCAATTTGCACTTGAATTTCGATCATAGTACTTTTATTGGTCCTTATGTTTTAGATAGGTATATCTTACAATTTGTTTTTGAGGTAAGCAGGGAAATATCTTGGCTGGAATTTATTTAAGGTAGGTAGGTCGTAGGTGTACTCCCATCGTTCTCTTTATTTGATTTTCACTCAAACAGAGAAAGAAAGGAAAATATTATACATTACCCTATGTTTTCTTGCCTCCAAGATATCTTTGAGAAAAGTTAAAGTGGTACACACCATTTGAGATAATTGTAGACTATAAAATTGGTATTCAAATTTATCAAATAGAAAATGGGTTTAAATTCTGTGGTACAGAAATCCAGTGTTTGTGTAAATATATTTTTGTAACATATAGGTTAATTATATATTATATTATATAATATAAAGTTATAAATATAAATATACATATAATAAGTAGATAGTATAATAATTACTTTATAAAAATTACGATGTAAAAATAAGGAAAGTGGAAATACGAAAAAAATAATAATGAAATAATTCCTTTTGTCAAATAAACAGTAAAAAAGACGTAATTTGTGTGTTTTATTATGGTATTATAGTTATTATCTTTAGCACGTTGGGATGTAATAGCAAAATTTATCTCAATGATCTGAACAAAAATAGGAAAAAGAAAAGCACCTAAATGAAGTAAGAAATTTAAAACGGGGAAAAAGACAAAATTTGAAAAAAAGGAGTAAATACCGAAATTAAATTATGTAGTAACAATTTTCTTTTATAATTTTAAATTCGTATTTATATGAGACTTGATTACTGTCATGCAGCCTTAAATGTGTAACAAAATGACTCTACATTAAAGAAAACTTTTAAAAAGCTACCTTTTTAATTGATAACACTGTCCATTTTTTTGCCCTGCATTGAAAAAAAAACAACAGGTACCTACATAATAACTTACACGTTTGAATAAAGAACTGAAACAATTCATCGTGAGGCAACGACATGACAATCAATAAATACTTTTATATTTTTACTGTTTATTAGTTTGTATTTTTTACAAACCCCTTGTCAGTGCGCAAGTTTCCCGCGAAAAAGGACGTCAAATATAATTAAAATGGCGATCGGAAGCCAATTATAATGTGCCTTTATTGAAACGTCGGGCAGATGCGTTGGGAGTTGGAACTTGTGACTTTTTTGCACTCAGCGGCGTCCAACACAAAGGGATTTTAATGTTTTTGCCCGTTATACCCTTATGCGTGTTGGGTGGATGAAGGAGCGAACGCGGGCAATACGAGGTGAGATGTTGATCCTATACTGAAGCACCTACAACCAAAAGAAAACTATTATATAGTAGTAAGTATAAACTTAACAGCAGTACAATGAGTATGGAGATTTTCTTTTGTTTGGAAAATGTAGAGACACGCAAAAATATTATTGAATCATTTAAAAAATAGATATTCCGAATTGTGTACAGTCCAGAACACATAAAGCGGTAATTTCGTCAAAAAAAAAAGTTAGAAAAAGCACAAAAACAATCGATGTATAAATACAATGTGCATGTTACGGCTCAATATTACATTCGCGTCAAAGAACTATACCATCTACAAATATATGCCTAGGTAGGTTAACCTTAGCTTGTAGCAACATAAAGGCTTTGTTTTATCGGCGTTGGATGTTAGGAAAAGAGTTATAAGCTTTTAAAGGCGTTTCAAGCTTGTCAAACCGCGGCCATCAGCGCCTCCACAGTGCGCCTTCCCCACCACAATATCCAGATGGTAGTCGACAAAAAAAGCTATACCTACTTGCGTTAATACATTTAAAAAACACCTATTGTAACAAAAAGCAGCTTTCGCGGTGGTACGGGCCCCTCGCAATGACGACAAAGGACTGTTTTATTATTTTTTAAAAGGGTTCCGTAGGCGTATACTTCCGTTCTTTAAGTTATTCATTTAGGCCCTTTTTTGGGCCACCGTCTCACTTACATTTCACGTCTTTTATTCTAAAATACTTTTGTAAAGTTTTAAATTTTTTTGTTGCAAAATGTGACACTTTTGCTCGAAAGGTGGGTCTGAACTCTGAAGGATATCTATAATTTTGCATTCGAATTTCAATATTTTATTTGAAAAAAAAAACAATAGATCGCTTGTCCTAAAATTAATCGTAACTGGTCGTTATAAAGTTTTGCGTTGCATAAAATATTGCTATTGATTTCTTTTTTCCGAATTAACATATTTATTTTTGCAAAATTGATATTTTGACTTTGACTTTGACTTAAACCAGTTTATCCATAAAGTTTCCTTTTGTGGCCAATTGATAATGAGCATTCAGTAAGAATTTCATAAGCTGTAAAATGAGTAAGTTGTCTGATTGTACGTCGATTGAAAAATCAGCCCTTAGTAACTTATTGGCCCTAAACAATAATTATAGAAAGTGTGCCACGGGTCTGATAAATAGGGGTAGAATGCCTCCCGCGGAGCATGTTATTGGAAAATTACAGCAATCTTGTTTGTTTCCAACCCCTTTGGGATGAGGATCTTTAACTCTCATTTAGACCAGATTTATTAGAAAATAGCTGTCCCGCGTGGTTTCACCCGCGATAATTTTGGAGTTCCCGCGGGGATTCCGGATTACAATATAGCCGATGTTAGTCATAGATAATGTAGCTTTCTAATGGTGAAAGAATTTTTTAAATCGGTCCAGTAGTTTTTGAGTTGAATCGTAACAAACAAACAAAAAATCAAATCTTTCCTCTTTATTGAATTGAATTGAATTGATAAACTTTATTTGACACAACACAAAGATTTACAGCATACGTATACAACAACTAAACATATATAACAAGTATTGAGGGTTCGTTTTATAATATTAGTATAGATATGTCTTGGAGTTTACTTCTTCTCTCCAGTCATAGATAAAACTAGGAAGCTGTGAAGGATATTTTATGAGTGCTGTCGTAATTAATATCATAATTAACACTTTGACATAAAAAAGGAATACATATAAAGGTCAACTTTTAAATGAAAAAAATTACTTGACTATAAGATACAAAAAGGTGACTAAAATACTATTTTTCATTACTCATGCTCGGAAAGTAGGTCTGAAGTTGCCTGAGAAGCGGGTTGAAAGTAGCCCTTTTCAGCCCTAGGGAGAATCGCTTTCAACTGACAACTGTCAAATTATTAAAAAAAAACTAGGTCTATTTTCACATTTCTATTGAACCATGTTTCAACTTTCTATACAGCCAGCGCGATGTAAAATTGAAATAACGTAAAGTTTAAGTAGGTATTAATTAAAATAAAATTCACTCACTTTTTCTTCAGCTAATTCCTATTTATATTTTTTTATTTTCTTTAATTAATACTTAATAATTAAAGAAAATATTTTTTTTAGGTCGCCACAATGTAAATAAAAAATACTGGCTGAATAGCTAGCCGGCCAAAGAAAAAGAAATAGGTGGGAAAGTGTCAACTGTCAAGCGACTATCCGATCTTCACTCATTTTTTCTTTAGCTAATTCCTATTTTTATTTTGACTTTCCTTGCATTCGTAATGAAAAGCACAGTGTTACCCTCGGGAGAAAGTAACTTATTTAGTGCCTCGAACTATTGGCGCCCTCGCTACGCTCGGGCGCCAAACCCCGTCTCGGCACTAAATGAGTTACTTTCACCCCTTGGATAACAATGTACTATTTCAATGTTACTTCAACTGAAAACAGTGCTTAAAGTCAAATTCACTAACATTATTAAACAAAAAACGAAGCAAAAGAAATCTGTTAAAAGTTATTGCTACTTTACAACTGTGGCCCATTTGTTTTATATCATTGCGCTTTAACTAGAGGGTAGTGAGCAGTGATCAGAGGCAGCGACAAGTGCGCTAGTGAGACATAATTTCAGGGCAGTAAGCAGAGAATATAAAATTTATTGTTCCATAAATATCAGGACGAGTCATATAGTAGAGATACTAAATTTAACATGAAATTACGAAGTTGAACTCATGGAGAAGGCATATTGTTTTTTAAATTATAAAATCACGTGAACAGAACGGCCATTTATATATTATTTAGTCAAAGGAGTTCCCGAGGGAATTCCGAAACAGCCGATGGAATAGCTAATCCTACTAATATTATAAATTTGAAAGTGTGGATGTTTGGATGTTTGTTATTCAATCACGCAAAAACGGCTGAACGGATTTGGATGAAATTTGGCATGCACGTTGTCAGGGGTACAGAGAAGGACACAGGGTACTTTTTATCCTGAAATCTCCGTGGGAACTCTTAAATTGCCGCGAGTGAAACCGCGGGGCACAGCTAGTATTCAATAGTTTTGACAAGCAGTCACCGAAAACCATTTGTTGCCAACTTCGTATGGGTACTTTTTTCGACAGTAGGCAGATTACCTATTTCATAACGTGGTAAAAAAATAGGTATAGATAAAAATAGCAAGTACCTATAACTTCAAAGGCAAGCAATATATATGAACGCAGATAAGCAATAACATGTTAACCCACAATATTAAGTTATCGATTCAAAACGCTTTATTGAGAGTTATAGAGCGTTTTTTAATTATGTGTTTACCTTATTACATTGTTTAAATACCAAAAAACATTTAAACATAAAAAAATGCTGAAACAAAATGACGATATGATTTTAAAACACGATTTATTCAAAATTATCTATGTCCATATATGTATTTGAAGTACGAGATATAAACATAACAACATTACGTGTACTTCACAACAAAACTAATGACGGAATCAATAAAAACAAATATTTCACAGATTCCGAGCACTCCCAGTAAACCTTATCCACGTCGCCGCGCCTACTCCCGACTCCTGCGCGTCGCTGCGTTGCTATGCTTTGAACGAGCCGCGCTCCGTGTGTATTTCGCTCGTTTAGAGTTTCGCTGTCCCAACTAGTGGACTAAGGTTCAACGGATCAATACAATACTTCTCGATGACAATTGGGTATTCTCCAGGGTATAAAACTCAAAATTCTAATTAGTCCGTCAGTTAGGAAACAAGAAAATAATAGACACGTATTTTTTGCTTTTTCAAATTAATGAAAATTAACTTAAATGAAGGGTGGGGGAGTCGTGACGTCAATATTCAGTACAAGCCCCATACAAACTACACCGGGTTGTGACGTCACGCGAAATTTCAACTCAATGTATCGCCGTTTTTTTTTGATTAAGTAAAAAAATAAAAAATACGCGTCCAATATTTTTTACTAATCTACACGACCGACTAAAAAAAAAAAGTTTGTCAAGTAGTCAATTACTTAAACTTATTTTGTTACTAACTGGTGTCACTTGTTTCAACCGCACAAGTTTCGGAATTCCTTCGGGAACTGATAGTTCTGCGGGATGAATAGTATCTGAAAACCTCGGGTTATTTGTATAAGTTTATGTATGTAGGTATCTAGGGATAACCTTCGGAACGCCAAAATAGAGTTACTTTAGATCCAGGAATTCCTGGACAGTTGTCATTACAGAAAAATTTTATATAGATATTTTGAAAATCGCACGAGCGGATTATAAACGGAGCCAAGCTTGATATTTAGAAGTCTAGTCCTTTTTCCTGACGGGTTTCCAATGCAAAATGACTCATATCAATATCATCTCATATCGTATCACTCATATCATATCAATCATGCAAGGATGAAAGTACCCTATTTTCCATTCCAAGACCAAATTTACTCGTAACTATGTACGAAATAGCGTTCTCCCGTGGGTTTACCTGCATGAACTTCCTGAGTATCCTGACACTGAGGAATACTGTAGCTTCTTATCAGTGAATGAATCAACTGAACATACAAATTTTATAAAATTAATGTTGTTTTTTCATGAAATTAGTGTAGACGAAAGATCAGTCAGTAGGATATCCACGGAACCTTCGGTCTTTACGCCAGACTCAACCTTTGCCTGTTTTTTCATATGAAAATAACTCTTTCTTGCGGTAAAGCCGGACAGCCTACTGCGGTATGCTTAAGCTTTTTGTCGGTGGCCGATGGCCCGATGCACTGAAGTCTGGAATGCACGGAGGAGGTATTGTTTTTGACGGCACTTTTACTATCAAGTGAGTACTGAACCGCAATACCTATAAAACCTTATTTTAGTATACCTGGGTACACTAAACTTGGAAATAGTGTGGTTCAGTGACAGCAGTATAGAAACAATTCCAATAGTTTATTTAAATTATGGTACTTTTAAGAAATCGAACCGAATAATATGAAGAAATCAACTAAAGAAGATAATGTCAGCAACACAATAAGAAAATGGATATTATATGCTAGGAGGAGCAGAAAAATGGAGCATAATAGTTAGGAACTGGTAAGTATCCCCTAAACATGAAACGGAATCAAGACGGACAGCACAAAGAGGTGGAAAGATAACTTGAAAGTCGTGGTTGGCAATCTATGGCCAAGAATAGCAAAAGTTAGGGAAGACTGGACGAATCTGGAAGACGCCTAATCCATTGTTATTTCTTTGCGTGCATACAACGCACGTTATGCACGTGTCCGGGGTATAAAAATCAAAATTCTATTCATTCCGCCAATCAGATGATAAAACGAAATAATTCTACTCGTATATTTTGATTTTTTCAAATAAATGAAAAAATACTTATATGAAAAAACTTATATAAAGTTTTGAGTGAGGGCTCGTGACGTCATAACCACGTATACAGTGCACCAAGGCGTGACGTCACGCGATCTTTCGACTCAATATATTGCCATAACCTTTTGATTACGTAAAAAGAGAAAAAATCGTCTCTAATATGTTTTATTAATCTATATTTTATAATACTTCTTAGAACCCTGACCCAATCTTATTTGGGTGATAAAAAGGAGATCCTCATTGTGTGAGAAAACCCGATTATTCTGTTCAAACGCCACAAGCTCAAACAACGAGAGCTTTCAAAGGTTTTATTAATTTAAATTGCAGTTCATTAGCTAACTAATTACAATATTTGTTTGTTTTTAATTACAAATAATTGCATACCTCGTTGTATTTTTAATTACTAGTCTGCCACTTTATATCGCTTTTATGACGTTTTTATCTAGATTTTTGACGTACCTAATTACACCTACCGTAATTCTATAGAGAATTATATACTATATGTACTGTTTTGTAAAAATGCAAAAATGGTTATAAATATAAACTGCTTTATTATAATGAAAAATTTGCAGCACTTTTCAACCCAAACGATAGCAAAATTTCGCTTCTTTGATAATATGATTGTTATTTATCCAAGTGAAGAAAGAGTCGAAACACTTTTATAAATTTTGCATTTTTTTTTTAATAATAGAGAAATGAGTGACATCTGACCACACCGGGAACACTCAGGGTCCAAAATAGATGCTGAAAAGTGACTGAAATAATGAAGACAAACGTGACACGCGTGTTTTCGATACGGATTTCACTATTGATTCGAATGAATTATGTGTGACAAGTTGCTGTATTTGTTAGTAATCTGTAGTAAGTACCTATTTATTGTAAGTGCTCAATAAAATAAAGTTACTTATTCACTTCTTATTGATTACTAGCTGTCCTGCGCGGTTTCACCCGCGATAACTTCGAAGTTCCCGCGAAATTGTTCCATACAAACTTTGCAACCCCTTTTTGTCCCTTTAGGGGTTGAATTTTGAAAAATCCTTTCTTATCGGATGCCTACGTCATACAAAGAACACAACCTTCAAGTTTCAGGTCTCTACGATCAGCGGTTTAGGGTGTGCATTGATCCGGCAGTCATTCAGGACAAAGCACAAGTTGCTATATTTGTTAGTAATCTATAGTAAAGTAGGTACCTATTTGTAGTAAGTACTCAATAAAACAAAGTTACTTATTAACTTATTTTTTATTAATAAAATGTAGGTATGTACGATTAATAGCATTGTAGGTAGGTTGCCTTGTGTTTTTGCTATGTGCACAAATCTATCCTTACTAATACGACTATTGCAAATTCGAATGTAAGTTTGTTTGATTATAATGATTTGCATCTACTTTGTCTGGGGCACAAAAAAAATATCCCGGGAATCCCGCGGGAACTCTGAAATTAACGTGGGTAAAATGGCGGGTGGGTAAATTTATTAAATGAGTACCCAAATATCAAACTAGTTCACGTCATTTTAGAATCTAGTACCTACCTACAAGTCGTCATTTCCAACGGCCGGCACACTTCGCGAATTTATAACAAAAAAAAAGCGCCAATCATTATTATATCGTAATCCTATACCATGAAATTAAGATTTGAAAAAAGAACGTACAGTTAATATGGCGCCCGGCTGTATAGAACGGCGGACGCGGGCACGCGACATAATTCGATACTTAAATTACCGAACGACATATTTATAACAGTTAAGTTACAAAGACGTTGTATTTTCACTATACGTTCCTAAATTGAAATCAATTTTAATTTCTAAACTAAAACTTTCCATACTCATAGAGAGGTAAAGTTACTGTTTGTGAGGTTGTAAGGGGTAATCTCTAGATTTACTAAACCGATTTTGAAAATTCTTTCACTTATATGAAGCTACGGTAGTCCCGAGTGACATAGCGTACTTTGTATCCCGAAATTTTTGCGAGAACTCCGAAATTACTGCCGGTAAAACCGCGTGGGAACAGCTCATATTATAAATGTGACATTTTTAATGCATGCATGGATGGATGGATGTTTGCTAAACTCAATCACGGCAGAACAACTCAAGAGAATTAGATGGAATTTGGCACAGAGATAGATAAAGTCTGGAATAGGACATTGGGCACTTTTTATTTCGGAATTCTTGCGAACATGAGTTTGTTTGTTTTATTAGGTACGCTTTCACGCTTTAACTACTTGACTGATTATCATGAAAATTTGCATAAACACGTTACCAGGAATACATAAAAGGAAATAGAGTTATTTTTATCCTGGAATTCGGTGGGAACATACCACTACTACTTACCAACCCTACAGTAAGCCGTGAGATACACAAGATAGCATTTGCCAACTGAACACTTAATCCGTCAAAAAAACTGAATATTCTTTTGGAAACGTTAGGTACTTAAATCTAAACACGAAAATATTTCGCGTTCCGTTCCGAGCTGGCCATAATAGTTGATATGACAAAAAAAAAGAAATATCAAAGTACAATCACAAACAAAACACAATGGCGTAATAATACACCTTCCTTCCTTTCGTCTTTTGTGTGTCGCGCATGGGTGTGGCCACCTCGGCGAGGGGTGACGGCCGACGAGCTCTGCGCACGCACACTTCCATTATTGAGCACCAACTTTTGTTATAGGTTGTACATTTTAAATTTTTATTAGAAGGCTATTTTGTTTTTTTTTTTGTATTCGGACATTTTTTTTTGCGGACAGCTTTTAAAATTTTAAATATTAATGCTCTTGAATATAGCTAAACTAATGAAAAACGGGAAATGTTTTGGAATATTAACAAATCAATAAATATGGATAAAATTGCAGTACAAGTACAATAGTTTTAGTCGCAATAATATATAAACTTACTTGCAGGTCTCCGCGAATTCACCCGCGTTAATTTCAGAGTTCAAAAACTTATGAGGTATTCCAAACTAATGTTACAAATGCAAAAGTAACTCTGTCTGTTGTACAGAAAAAGACATAAGGTACTTTTTATCCCCGGATTCCGGGATTTAACGTGGGTGAAACTGTAGGGATGGCTAGTATATAATAACAGTGGCTAATAAATAAATAATCTGCTAACAGTTATGCCACCTCTGCACAGTAGGACATTAGTGCCACTGCATTATGGGAGCTGGCACAAAAAGACCAACGCTCGTCCTTTTATTAAGTGGGGCAAGTCTTAAGCGAGAGCGGGCGCTGAGGCGGAAGCGATCTTCTTTTGTGGTGGATTATTTAATGTATTTGTAAATGGACTGGCTTCCGCAACTCGACGTCTGGGCGCTTATTTTGCGTGTATGGGAATTGGCTTGATTTTATTCATGCACAGTAAGTTCCTCTAGGAAGGCCAGAAACTTTTCATTGTTGCTAAAGCTTCCGGGAATGACCTTGGAGTTTAGCCCGGTAGGTACTGATAAAACTATGATTGGCTGAAAGCACCGAATCAGAACTGAAAAAGATACTCAATATAATATTCGAATGGGTAAGCGGCGCTATTTTCTTTTTGCTCAATTACTTGAGTATTTGGTCCTATAATTGTAGTTCCAATTTATAGAATAAATTAGCTGTTTCCCGCGATTTCACCCGGCACTTTTCGAGGGAATTCCGGAACAAAAAGTACCCTTAGTCCATTTCTGTAGCCCTGGCTCTATGTATGCAAATTTACATGTTAATCGGTTGAGTAAAGTGTGGAAGAATAACAAACAAATTTCTAATAGATATTATGTAATACATAAGTTAGTAGTTACCTACCGCCGATTTAATCTCACAGACTGCATTACCCACCTGTGTAATGGGTCGTATGTCCACAGTCATGAACGCTACATCTCATCACTCGGGCTGCATTATAAAGCGGTGTTCACACGACACCCGCCGAGTACATTAGCGGCGTGTCTCGATAAGCCGGCGCCCCGCTGTCTCATTGTAACCGCGGCCTAATCAAGAGTTCGGCAATAACTTGCTTATAAAATGGCTCCGTATACCAAATTATTTATTTATATTCAAAATATTTGTATCAATCCCTACTATTTATAATATCCCTAATTATTAATGAGAAAGTAACTCTGTCTGTCTGTCCTTCTGTCTGTCTGTTACCCTTTCACGCCTTAACAGCTCAACCGATCATCATGAAATTTTGCATACATATTGTCAAGGGTAGAGAAGGACATAGGGTACTTTTTGTTCCGGAATTCCTGCGGGAACTTCGAATATTAACGCGGGTGAAACCACGGGGAACAGCTAGTCTTTAGGTAAGTATAAATGCGTAAGTGAGTTTATATGTGTGTTACGCTTTCATGCCTTAACGTCTCAACTGATCACTATGAAATTTTCCATACACATTGTTAGGTGTACAAAGAAGGACATACTCGGGTTTCCCGTAGAAACGCCGAAATTATCTCGGGTGAAAC
This sequence comes from Zygaena filipendulae, assembly GCA_907165275.2. NCBI lineage: Eukaryota > Metazoa > Arthropoda > Insecta > Lepidoptera > Zygaenidae > Zygaena > Zygaena filipendulae. The sequence continues at coordinate 3,262,042 of OU015677.1, read as the reverse complement.
CGAGGGGAACCACAAGTAAGTATATTTATATCTATAGTACCTACCTAACTATATTTTCAGGTTATTTTTTGTTCTGGTGACAATAGGTGACGCTGTAATCCATTGGGCACTTACCTGTATTTACAGTGAAATTTCTATAAATAAATAAATAATAAATAAATAAATAGGGATTTTCAATTTAATGTCAAGGATCTCTAAACAAGGACAATACAAAAAGTGCCGACATCTTTCCGCTCCCGTTCGCCGCGCCGAGACGCCTTAATAGGTTTCTGATGGATTTATATTCGAATAAGTATTATAATATATTAAAAATAATATATTGAGACACGTCATGTACCTACATACCTATATATTCTTATGCGTGCGGGTGGGGATGCGTTTTTTTACCAACTGTCATCGGTCGGTTGTTTCGTTTGGCGAAATGAATAGTTTTCGACGCCGGCGCAGCCGATTTCATTCACACTGAACATTATTTTAGAACAATAAAATTCTTGTAAGTGACTCATTGTGTGCACTTAAAACTAAGTGACAAAATACATATACATAATACATGATGTACGTTTTTTTTAAGAATTATGATTATAGAAACGGTTGAATACAGTAGGCATGTGATAAAAGGCTAGTTGAAAATGGTTTTACCGACTTGCAAGTATTTTCAAGTATCATTTTATAAAATCTACAAAAGTCACGAATAAAGTTGATAGGTAACTTTGATGAAGTCATTCCAATAAACTAAACACTCCTTATAACTCCTTATAACATCAGCTAATAAGCAGTGAAAGTCCCGTCAAATTCGGTTTAACCATTTCGGAGATTCACCCGCGTGGGTTTCGGAATTCCCGAAGGAACTCCAAACTTCTTTTATAAAAACCTTGTCCTGAAAATAACGAACACAGAAAAAGAGGAATTATTTATCCAATTTGGTGCAGTCGTTTGGAAGTTATGCGCTTAGCAACACATTTGGCGATTCATTTTTATTATAATATAGATTTTGTAATGTAAATCTGTTGGCAAACCAATAAATCCTACTAATATTATAAATGTGAAAGTGGATGTTTGGATGTTTGCCACTCAATCACGCAAAAACGGCTGAACGGATTTGTATGAAATTTGGCATGCACGTTGTCAGGGGTACAGAGAAGGACATAGGGTACTTTTTATCCCGGAATTCCCGCGGGAACTTCGAAATTACCGCGAGTGAAACCGCGGGGTACAGTTAGTAAATAAATAAAAAAAAACACGTCACAAGTGAAATAAGCCACGCCAAGGTCGCATTTTTTATCCGAGACCTTCATTTAATATTAATAAAATATTCTCATCTCCAACAATAAGTTAATCCGGCGCGTTCCCTTCGCGAACCTTGATGGACGCCGTGTTTTTATGTCATCACTTGATATCCGCAGTTCCGGTGTGGGATTTACCTAATGTTAATTTCCTTGCAGGAGTGAACCTCACACTATCTACTATTATTAATAAACTAGCTGTTACCCGCGGTTTTTTCGGGCCCAAGGCAGTTTCGGAGTTCCCGCGGGATTTTTTTTTCTTATGTCATAGGGGGCAAACGGGCAAGTGGTACACCTGATGGTAAGTGATTACCGCCGCTCATGGACATCTGCAACACCAGAAGGCATGCAGGTGCGTTGCCGACCTGGAATGGGGATGGTACTGGCTTTCGAGTGGGGCTGCCGGAACACACCGTGAGGTGCTCGGCGACAGATTTGCAACTTGAAGGTGGTAGCTAGCCAGCTGGGCACTAGAGAGCGCCCTACCACCATTACAGAATAAAAAGTATCCTATGTCCTTCTATATACCCCTGACAACGTGTATGCAAAGTTTCATAATGATCCGTTGAGCCAATAAGACGTGAAAGCGTAACAAACAGACAGACAGAGTTATTTTCGCATTTATAATTTATTAGTATGGATGGATCCATAGAAAAATAGGTAAAAAATCGATTCTTGAGTAAATACCAAAACTGAATATGAAATGAAATGACAAAATTAAATTATCTTAACAAAACATGATTTTTGACGATAACTTTGCAGTATTTAAACTTGATATAAAACGATCAAACGCATTGATATAAAAAAAATTTACTTTGGAGTTAGTAGTAACCTACATAGATTTACAGTTTATAAGAAAGTGTCCTCACTAAAAGTATCGTCGATAGATAAAAACGAAAAATAAAACAAATTGTCAAAAAAAAATATGGAATATAAGCTTCGTACATGCGATATCAATTTACTGTCAGGAAAGAAAATCACAAAATCTGGACCCAATATGGAGGTGGAGAATGGAGATGCAGCCGTGATAAAAGTTTTTCATTACTCATACTCGGAAAGTAGGCCTGAAGTTGCCTGAGAAGCGGGTTGAAAGTAACCCTTTTCAGCCCTAGGGAGAATCGCTTTCAACTGACAGCTGGATACTGCAGAAACTCAAGTTTTTTTTTTATGTTATAGGGGGCATACTTACTGGCCAGTAGCACACCTAATGGTTGATTTATGTAAAATAAAATTCACTCATTTTTTTCTTTAGCTAATTCCTATTTTTATTTTGACTTTCCTTGCATTCGTAATGAAAAGCACAGTGTTATCCTTGGGAGAAAGACTTATTTAGTCCCTCGATCTATTGGCCAAACCCCGTCTCGGGACTCAATAAGTTACTTTCACCCCTAGGATAACAATGTACTATTAAGTCCTTAGTTTTTCGTCTGAGTGTACCTACCTTCTGAACATCTCTGTCTTATTAGACAATTGGGTATTCTCCAGGGTATGAAAATCAAAATTCTAATTAGTCCGTCAGTTAGAAAATAAAAAATAATATAGACACGTATTTTTTGCTTTTTCATATAATGAAAATAAACATAGATAAAGCGCATTAAAGTTTAGGATGGGGTACTCGTGACGTCAATATTCAATATAAGCCCCATACTAACTGCACCGGGTAGTGACGTCACACGAAATATCAAGTCAATGTATCGCCGTTATTTTAAGATTAGGTATCTACGTAAAAAAAGAAAAAAATTGGTGTCCAATATTTTTTATTAATTTACACGACGGACTAAAAAAAAATTTGTCAAGTAGCCAATTGAGGTCATCTAACAATTTTTCCGTCACGACTATGGTTCATAACTAGATATGTCATAGGAGTTCGTGTAGGAATCCCGAATCAGCAAGTGAAAGAATAAAATCCCTGGACCTTCAATTCATTCTCACCAAAAGGGGTCACCGTAGGGGTCTATAAAATCCGTCAACAAGTTATGATTTTCAATGTACTATGAATGAAGTAGGCAACCATCAACATCACAATGAGTTAACCCCAAACTAGAAGCCAACAATGGCCTTGTCCATTGCATTTTATACGTATTTATATTTCGACACAATCCGTCATAATCTGTCTATTACAACATAATGTGTATTTATATTGACAGTATTAGCTGCACGGTACAACTGAGCCCAAAAGTGATAGCCGAAAATGTCCAAAATTGCTTGCTGCTGCTGTAAGCTATATCCACCTACTACAGTTAGTTTTATCTTTCAAGAAGGTACAGTGTTTGCCTACTATCTCGGCGACTCTGCAATGTCATGACAAACTTATTTAAGTTTAGTGGCATGAAGATTGCGATTATGTACCTTTTTGATAAATAAATAAAAAATAAATAAATGAAAGCCTACTCCAAGCTTTATTGGTGTATTCAAGATATTCATATCCATAATTCTATATAGTGCTGGGCATTACAATATTATTTCAGTAGCTATTCCCCCGCGTTTTGGTATACGATATCACAGATACTGTAATTTCCTATCAGTGAAAGATTTTTTAAAATCGGTTTCAGACTTACAAATTCACTAAATTAACCCCTTTTTAATTACCTCCTTAGTGTAAAATATAAGTCAACATACACAAAATTAAAGAGTGTCCAAAGCTGTAAAAATCAACGGAAGTGTTAACACTTCCGTTTCCGACATTACTTTTGCCAACCTTCAAGCTCCGTAGTTCACGTACGATATTATTTTTTCTACAAAGCCGTTGTATTTATTTACTTACAGAATTGCGAGCCCATCATATCCACTGACAATGGATTTCGTCGCTCCGCTGGGCATCGATTGTGTTCGCATTTGTCGGCGACTGTACATTTGTGTTACCTGTCCTCAGTGTTGTACACATTAGGTGATTTGAAATCAGAATAAAATAAATAAAGAATAAATAAATAATATAATAATAATTATAATAATGCGTTTATTTGTAATTAATACAGAGTTCTTAGCCTATACATATACCAAAAATAAATAACATAACATGACGAAAAATTATGTAGAATAGCTATAGGTTGGTGACCTGAGCTCTAAACTAAGCGAGCTTGTATCATAGAGCCCAAGGACCTTCCACTCCTAGTGTTGGTGATTAGGTCAAGGGTCAGACGTCAGTGTATGTGTGTGTGTGCGTGTGTGTGTGAGTGCGTGTGTGTTGTAAAAAAAATAAAAAAGACTTGATTTTTGTATATTTGTAATGGTTTCTTTCACTTATTAAAGCTACCAGTATTCCTGAGTGACAGTAGGTATTTTTTTATTTTTCGGAATTCCCACGGAATCTCCGAAATTAACAAAGGCGAAACCGTGCGGTATCACTACTAAAAGAAAAAAAAACTAATCAGAATCTCTGCGAAAATATTTTGATGACAACTCTAGCTGCGTTACTTGTAAAATGACTTATGATATTAAATCTCATACAAACATTCACAGAAAATATTTTTTTTGTGGCGCTATTGTATCCTTTTCATTTTCTTTTCCTTGGTGAGTTTAAATCTTAACATGGGATATTTTAACTCCTTGAATTTGTATAACCGAGATAAAAAAATTGTTTTTATGCTAATATTTAGTCTTTTAATTTGTTTTTCTCAGAAAATTAAATTTAAAATCACCTAATGTGTAACAACGGTCAGAACCACCATACACTGGAATTCCCGGCAGCGTGTGGACAATGTATTCAACAACGATATCAAATATTTTACAAATATTTTGTGCCTTTGAGTACCTATTCTCTGTAATATGTAGTGGATTTTAGAAGTGGCATCAAACCGACACAAAAACTTTTAGAAAGTGTGTTATTGGTGTGATTGGCTTTATACAACGTGTTAATGAATTAACTGAAAATCTGATACATCCCATTTAAAAAAATAAACAATAATATGATTAAAATATATTTTATGTCGAAAAAATTTATACTTTAAAAGTTATTCAACATTATTTTGGAGGTGACCTATCTACGAAATTCCAAGCGCTACGCTCGCGCCTACAGGTTCGAATTTTTTTTGCTGCGGGCGGCGTGCGCGCCAAATATTGTATTATGAATAATTTAGACATGGACTGATAAAAATGAAACAATATAACCTATATTAAAACATAGTGCGATCGATTCGCTAGTAGATTCTGAGCAAACTATAGGTACTTTCTAGTTTTCAATTAATTCATTAACCCGTTGTATACGACAGCGTGTAAATATGCCTTCTATCTGATTTCACCTATACGTCAATTTCAGAATTCTTTATAATATGAGGACCAAATAGCTGTTTGCCTCGCGGAAAACCTTAATCCTCATCCCCATTAATTCCAAGAAAAAAGTATTCCTGGTTTCACTCAGGGATACTACAGCATCCCCAGTTTCCTATCATTGAAAGAATTTTTTTTATTAATTCAGTAGTTCCAGAGATTACCCGTTATATCCAAACTTACAACTACTTTAGAAACTTCCTAAAACCTCTCGGGATCTTTCACTTCATTTAATATATTATTATAAATCCTTCTGAAAAAGTTATGTGAATAATAATGAAACGAAGCAGACACACAGACAAACGCGGATATCGAATTTGTTAACTATTAAAAGATATTCAAATCATAAAAAACGCAATGACATACTAACACTGTGTAAATATAAAACTACATATTTAGCTTCTCTAACTCCCTATACCGACATTTTTTACAATCCAACAAATTTTCCACTCGAAGAACTATCAAAGGACAATCCCTTTTGACCATTCAAATAGGACAATGACATCGAGATATACCTACAAGTTTGCCTTTTTTTTTCTTTTTTTTTTTCAGCCCAAACGTCAGCTCCATGGATATTGGAGCCAATAGATAATCTGAGAAGATTCGAATTCATTCACAAAACGCATTAGACTTGATAAAATGTTTTTTTTTTTACTAGCTACTTCCCGCGGTTTCACTCGCACCGTCTGTATAGGTACTTAATTTTGATAGCTCGGATAGGTATAGGTAATTAGAGTTCAGATACATTAAGATGTTCTGCAGCAATTTTTGATTAAAAAGTTTAAACAAAAAGTATTAAAAACTGCCACTTTTGACAGTTAAAAAAGTTTTTTATTTTTTTTTATTTTACAGTACTTACTAAAAATTATATTATAACTAGCTGCGCCCCGCGGTTTCGCCCGCGGTAATTTCCCTCTGTACCCCTGACAACGTGCGTGCCAAATTTCATCCAAATCCGTTTAGCCGTTTTTGCGTGATTGAGTAACAAACATCCAAACATCCAAACATCCACACTTTCATATTTATAATATTAGTAGGATTAGTCCTACTATCTACCAATTTTTTAACTAACTTAGAGTAGTAGGTTTTTTTTTTCAGTATAAGTAGCGCTAGTTTTACCACTGTAAGAAACTGTACGGATTAAAACTGGTTTTGCCTTCACATTCAAATACAAATAGGTACAATTCAAAAACTGCTACTACAATCTCCCTTTCATACTAATTTCGAATGGATTCGAACTCTAGACCACTTAACTTGAGGCATTGAATGGCACTACACTTCAAGGGCAGTTGTGACTCCACTACGCCAACTTTGTCAAAGAATAATAGCTCTTATTGACATCACGATACGGGTTTCATAATTGATGCAATGTATTTGATATATTACTCGTAATGTATTGTGTTTGCCACTCGAACTGTACCGAAATTGATGCAATTGTTAAATTAAATAATTAACGCATCTGTTAAACAGAGCGGCATCTCAAAGTGATTATGAGAAAACAAACAAACAAGCATGCACATTATTTTCGCATTATTAAATTACTAGCTGTTCCCCGTGGTTTCACCCGCAGAAATTTTGGAGTTCCCGGGGGAATTCCGGCAGCAAAAAGTATCCTATGTCCGTCTCGGTACCCGTGATAACGTGTATAGAAAATTTCGCGATGATCGGTCGAGCCGTTAAGACGTGAAAGCGTAACAAACAAACAAATTCAACTTTCACATTTATAATAAGTAAGGATTCGGATTTCAATTACAAAATGACATTAAATAATAATATACGATAATAATATACAAACATTTACAACCAAATACAAACATATATTTTACAAATTACTCAGGTGTATTGTGAGTTACACCAACAGGTATAGGTGTATCCACGCAGGCGCGCTACCGTTGCAAAGGAAGTTAGAGCAAATTGCTCTAACTTGCCTAAAACTTCTTTTGCTGCCATTCTAAGTTATATTTACCACAATATTTCCAAAACTGTGAATTTTGAAAACACCGACTAACTAAAAACATAACCATAAATCGTTTAATACATTTCTATACGTTAATGAATGTTTTAGTGTGTGATGAATAGTTTCGTGTTCAAAAATCTCCCGACGACACTGATTTTCATCTGTTTTCATACTAATCTAAGTTCTTGTCCCTTCTATCTGTTATTTTCTGTTCTGTGGGTCTATCTCTTCCCCCTTTTTTTGCACAAATCGATCAATAATCGAATCTATAGTCTTGACTGCTTTCAATTTTCAATATTTTCCCTTTCGTCACTCTAGGTGGCAGAAACTGTAGTGGGACGAACGGGAAATACATCCCCGAAACTCCCAGAATTGAATGTGGGACCATTCGATTTGTGACCACTGCGCTAATTCGATCGTCTTGTAATCATACTAATATTATAAATGTAAAAGTGTGGATGTTTGGATGTTTGTTACTCAATCACGCAAAAACGGTTGAACGGATTTGGATGAAATTTGGCATGCACGTTGTCAGGGGTACAGAGAAGGACATAGCGTACTTTTTATCCCGGGATTCCCGCGGAAACTCCGAAATTACCGCGGGTGAAACCGCGGGGCACAGCTAGTAATTAATAATGTATCATTGATAACCTATCAGATTGACCTTTGACGTATGCTTACCTACGTTTTAGCCGCAGAAAGGGGCTCCCAAAAATCTCGTCACGGGACCAATTTGAAACGAATTGTGCCTAATTGAACCTTCCTTTCAATTGACAATGCACTCGACTTCCTATAAACGCAACCAAAAATCGACTTAGTGGCACTGTTATTGAAAAACAAAATCACTTAACACATCTAAATGCGCTTACGGCTTGACGGTGTTGAATTTGATACGTTGGGAATAAACGTTCGTTGAGGATTTTGATCATTGTTTGTAAACGAAATAAAGTCGTATTTGCATTGCGGTCAGTAACATCTTCACTTTGGGTGACCTCATGTACCAAAGTTTCGTATATTGAGGAAGTAGGGTGCATCAGAGCCTGTAAATCAAATTACATTTGTTGACAGATACCTATACTAGGTAGATCGGTACAACACTATATAGTAACTGTACTACGAAGCATCGCTGGAGCAAGTTTTTTGCCGTCGGCATCACTATCACTACATATTATATAACAAAGTCCTCTGCCACGTCTGTCTATCCGTCTGTTCGCGATAAACTCAGAAGTTACTGAACGGATTTTCATGGGGTTTCCATATACACTCCAAATACACTCTGTAAATTGTGTTCCTTTGGTGTTTTATTAAGTTTTATATTTTTATTTGGACTAAGCTTTCGCTCAATATTTTTTTATTTTCTAAATTTGATGTTCAAATATTATAAATTTTATTTGTAAATCGCATGCAGTTTGCACCTGTTAGTATTGTGACATCTTGGGCTATTATTTGGTGCTAATTTTTTACTCTAAGGGTTAGAATTTTCTATGTTGGTGTAACATTTAAATAAATAAATAAATAGAGTGGTTGGTGTGGAAGGTTTAGATATATAATTTGACAAGGTTTTGTGTAAATTGGTTGGAATACAACGATAATAATTGTTGGTAGATATAAATTATAAACGAAACTTAAAGAAAATTTCATTTTATTTAATTTTACTTGTAAAATATTGAGGACGAAAAATATGTTGTATTGAGTGCTAGCACATGCAGAGAAATCCGGTAGCATTGGTACCATTTCACTCTGTTGTGGTCACAGTTCCGTCCTAACTTAACGAAGCCTGTCAGACTGCACGGAAATACCCACCTACCTTGGCAATACCAAACCTTTACAATTTTACGGTGACATAATATATACGTACATACTACGAGCTGATCGCAAACAAAATATGAGACAGGTCGCTGTTAATGTTATCAGTAAACTGATAAGATTTATTTTATCACCTGACTATGAATTGGCAACCGAACCAGAGTTTAAACCCGAAAACGGCAGGCTTTTATCGGTTTTAATCCCAAGCACTGGGTTGATTTCCCATCTATAAACCTGATTCTTTATCAGACTATCGTGTACAATGTAAATTTTCACCCAGCTCGTCCGCTCGGTGGTCCATCTAGACATGGCAATAACCAAATCTATGAATGTCACGTTTCGAAATCGGTGCAGAGCAAGGGAGAGGGCGAATAGTTTTGTCCCGTTCCTTATAAAATAGCGTGCGTCAAATGGCAACTCCCACGGTGCCAGCACAGAGACGGACTTGCATTCGTTATATATTATCTACCACATTAAATATTAGCTGTTCTTCGCGGTTTCACCTATGATATTTTCGGAGTTCCCGCGGGAATTCCGGGTTAAAATATAGCCTATGTTACTCAGGGATAATGTAGGATTTCAATGGTGAAAGAATTTTTGAAATCGGTCCAGTAGTTTTTGAGTTAAATTGTAACAAGCAAACATACAAATCTTTTCTCTTTATAATATTAGTATATTTGGAATATTGTTGGTTTTAGTGAATAAGACCCCAGCCCTCTTAGCCAAGGTGACCTTTTTATTTATAGACAATTTTATTCCTGCTCCTCCTTTCCTCAATTAGGATGGCTATCTAGGAATTTGAGTTTCAAATTCAAGTTGATATTGTCCAGTAATGATCTACAACTCTACAGTCTACACCACTATCACCTCTAGGCTCGCCGCTACATCGTGGCGGGGCGCGGGGAGGCCAACAATCCGCGAGGAGTGTCCTAGTAATACCTAGTATTCTTTGATACTGGTTTTACACAGACGTCCGCTAGTTTTGAGGCCCGTAATCCGTGTCTGCGCGCAATCGCTTCATGACATTCGCCACGATACATTCTTCGAGGTAACAACTCATTTTATATAACGTGCCGTCTGTTCGTGTCGCTAGGTATTTGCTAAGTAGGTGCCCACCCCACGCTATACCTATACTTATATAAAATAGTACCCACTTAACTTTCTAACTCGAAGCAAAATGTAGAGACAGTGACCGTTTTGGTCATGGGGACGCTGCACCATACTAACTCTGTGATTTTATTCTCATATACTAGCTGTTCATCGTGTTTTCACCCGCGTTAATTTTCTGCAGGAATTTCGGGATAAAAAGTTCCCTATGTCCTTTTTGTAGGACTCCTGACAACGTTGCATGACGATCGGTTAACGTTAAAGCGTGACAAACCAACATACAAACAAACTCACATTCGTATTTATAGGCCTCCCCCAGCTGTCTCCACTCCTCTCTGCATCGTGCCAATCCACCTTCGGTATTGTCTACCTCTTCTTCTGTATCCATCTCTTGGATACCATGTGGTAATGGCTTTGCTCCACTTATCTGGGTCTCTCATAAGTTGACCGGCCCACTTCCACTTCAAGTGTCTAATTTTTTTTGTGATGTCGGTTATTCCCGTTGTGTTCCTTAGGTCATCATTCCTTATCTTATCCATTCTTCTCTTCCCTTTCAAGTGACCCTAAATAATTCAAACATTTTTTAAACTCTATGCTGCAACTTACTTTACAATTAACTCATACGTAGACCGTGAAATTCTCAACAAACACGTTAACAAATAATAAATCAATGCGTAACAACATTTAAAATATCTTAATCTGCCAATAAATCTCTTTAATTTGATTCAATTGTTGGCGTCTAATTTTATAATACAATCAAGCGCCATTTTCTTGTAATCGACGCAGCGACAGTTCGTGAAACCGCCACTGCATGACGTGGTGCTAGTTTCGCTTTCACTTCTCAACTGCGCTACTGCCCGCTAGATGGCGAAAGCGAAAATCGATGGTTCGATGGCTCTCATCGAAATGAAATCTCAACCTTCTTTTTTAAACATACAGCAATTTCAAAGATAGTTATCGTCATTATTTACAATAAAAAGCATCGCATTGTTGTATTATAGAGCTTAGCAACTGACTTCTACAATGGAAAATTATATTATATGCGTTTGAAAATGATAGTCATTATTCAAATAAGCACGAATCATCCGCAATGTATATTTAGCTATGCTCTATAGTGGACGATCGTATCGCAACACTTACATATTATTGTGTATTACTCATTATTATATGTCGTCCACTTTTTTTTATGAAGTTACAAACGTATTCCCGAGTTAAACTGTATCGAAATGTAGGTATACATTCCGACGCTTTAAAAGCAATCCTTACCAAGCGACAGGAAAAGGATTTCAAGTTCTAATAATTGAAAAAAAAAAATATAAAACTTCAATGCGGCCAGCCTCATGGGCACCTTTGCACCGGGAACGGTCAGGGGCGGGTTATTTGATGTATGCGGTAGGTTTGACAGTTATACTTAATATTTGAATATATGACACAATTTGTTTTAGGATTGTAAATCTATAATGGTTAAAATAAATAAAATATATAATAAAAAATTCAAAAAACTTCAATTAATTATTATTATTAGATCTCTCTCCCCGTAGATTCACCAAAAAAAAAACTTTCATATAGGTACGAACCTTGTGCAACAAACTTTGATATTATTAACACAACAAAAATAAATTAGCCAAATCAACCGAGCTGATGATATACACCGTTATAGGTACATGTGTTAGTGAATTTTTATTTAAATAAGTAGGTATCTACTATCTAGTATCTACGTATAGCTTACTTAGGATTACTTACTTTGTCCAGGAAACAATGGTTTAGCACATGGCTGCTTTTTCTCATAGCATCCAGAGATTAGGTTGCAATTTTTCCCACAGGATACATCGTCCCAAAGAAATCATTTTTATCGTGAACATAGTTCACAAGAATTCAACTAAACCTAATAATTTCCGAAAATTATTAATTATAATATAGATACCTAATATTGAGTGTGTAAGAGATCTCATTTTAATACAAAATTGATTAAGTTCTCCTTCCACCGCAGAGCAAAGCGAACTCTTTCAACAGCCTGCGAACTTATATTAATTGTTTTGACTTTTCATTGTAATAATTGTATTGTAATAATTGCTCTAATTGGCATATTGCAATCTTCGATACTATAAATACTTATGGCAGTGTATTTAACATAATGGTGTTGCTTTCCTAAATAGGTAAACTGAAATGTATAAAATAATAATAATTTTATAGAAAAATGGCATCCAAACTACTTAGCGCGAGCTGTAGATATAATTATTAGAAGAATATTCTTTATGCTTACCTACACTGTAGAGTGTACACACAATAGAAATACAAAATACTAACTATAAAATTTAAAACAACAATTTATAAGCAAAAAACGCAATCTAAAGTAATAAAAAGCCATGTATTGTAACTTCTGTAATATCTTTTTCATATTGATGATTCCGGAAAACATACCTAACTGCAAATATTTCAAGTTTCATCAAAACCCATCCAATAGTTTTCACGTGAAGTAACAATGAATCAAAATGAAATGAATATTTTATTAATTCTGTCGAAGAACCTACTGTGGTCCTCAAAAACAAATTCGTTGTTTAAAGTTTCGTATTGCAGTGTGGCCCCAGGTTTAATGTTATCAAAATTACAACTTAGGTGCGCATACGCGGAAAATATAGCCGTATTTATGATTATCATTAAAATTAAACTCATCTCGACGTCGTTTCGTCGGCTCCAATGTTAATATTCATAATTTTCAAACGAACACAATCAATATGAAGCTTGTGTACGATTTTCGGCTTATAATGTTGGCGTCTTGTTTTTATTTTTCTATTTTTTCATAAACATTTATATATACTATGTTATTTAGAAGGATGACTATAAGTATATGTGTTGTGTTGACATGAGTAAAACAAAGCAGTTTGTGGACAGAGTAGTAAAAGTTCTAGAGGTAACACAAATTAAATGCATAGTAAAAAGTAAACTTTTAAAAGGAGCAAATAACTTTACCTATATGCAAATCAAATATAATTTTTGCAACAAAAGTAAACGACTTTATAGTTAATATTTTCCCGAAGAAATTTCGAAATTCAAAGCTAAAGTGCTTGTGTAATACGACGTCACTCGTGTGAATTTCAGGAATTCTTCGGGAACTCTAGAATTAAGGGATTAAATTATTTTTTAATTCATGCACAGGCTTATATTCCCTCCAAATTTCATTGTAATCTGTGCAGCCGCTTAAGCCTAACGTACTTACTTACGGCCTAATGATCATTTTAGCTTATAGGTACTAGCGATATCTGTATAATAATTATGCATATTTTTGATTTGTTTGTGTATTCACGCACCTATATGTGGATACTGTTGCAAAGCGGTTACACACGTATATACAGGGTGTTCCGTAAATCGGCATCAAGCCAGAACCGGATGATAGGCAAAGTCATAACTTAATAGAAAACTTAAAAAATATCTTTAAAATTTATAAAAATTTACACCCTGGGACGGTTCTATAACTCCTGTTGCTACAAACCTTAACTTTTTTTTTAATTTTCTTCTTATTGTGTAATCCTGAATAGTGTTTCTGAAAACTACTACTTAAAATTTTAGTTTTTGCCTATGAAGTTTTCAAAATTATTGCTTTCGTCAGTTTTTAATGACTGTCCTTTTTTTTAAATAGACACAACAAAGATTTTTATATTTTTCTGTTAACAGCTGTTATGACTTAGCCTATCACCTGGTTCTGTCTTGACGTCGATTAACGGAACACCCTGTATGCAGTTTTCTTCCAGGATTCTTCCAATACTTGTGTACACATATATGTGTAATAATGTTTCTTATGCTGAGCTGACAGCCAGTTTGTTAGTTCATATTATTTATTTATTTTTTCATTTTATTTCATTTAATACATACTAGTATAATTTTAATTACTCGCTATACTCATTTAAATCTTCAAAATCTTCTATGAAAATTATATTACCACGTGTCTCTACATTTTCGTCGCTACTCTGTGGGCGACGAACTTATCATTATGTTAATTCGACATCTCCCGAGACGAGTCGGACATGTTCCTCTAATGGCAGATTAGAATTATAATCACGACGTAGGTACCGCGACCGTCTGTCCTGAGCAGAAACAATTTACGGCTGAATATAGGTTAGATGGCGTTTCTTTTCTTTTTAAACCCAAACATTTTTTATATACAAGCTAATGAAATTACGAATCATTTGTATATGATTTACTAGCGGTTCCGCGCGGTTTCACCTAGATTAATTTCGTAGTTCCCGCGGGAATTCCGGATTACAATATAACCTACGTTACTCAGGGATAATGTAGCTTTCTAATGGTGAAAGAATTTTTGAAATCGGTCCAGTAGTTTTTGAATTAAATCGTAACAAACAAACAAAAAATCAAATCTTTCCTCTTTATAATACATATTAGTAAAGATACACATAGGTAGATACTTAAATTATGTACTTTTTGTACCTATCATTTCACAGTTATATAAATATATACATAAACAATCCTTTATGACGTCAATAAATAAGATAAAAATCATTTTCATGATAATTAAGTTTTAGTATAACATAGGTAATAATATGTGAAACGATATATGAACGGACATTAATATACGAAGGTTTATCAGCATAAATGTCTGCGTACTCTATTAGTAGGAGTTTACCTAACCAACCTTACCCTTCTAGGTGACACTGAATCGATTGAGTTGACATAAATCTTAATTTACACGAAATGATACAGTTTTAATTTGTAAGTTTTATTTGGATCATTGACAGCTCCAATCTAGTCCTAAACTAAGTAGATCTTGTAAGTACTATGTGTAGCTATACCAGATGACTGATACAAACATTGAACGTTTTCTATAAATACATACTAAACTCACAAACTGAAGGTAAACACAAGTTTTCACAAACTCTGATGTGGGATTCGAACCCGTGATATCAGTATTCAGTCGTAGTAGTCAGGAACGTTAACACCGAACCAGCGTATTGAAAAAGATTAATTTAATAAGTCTATGGTATAAGTTTTAAATGGAAATATACAAATTATCTACAGAGAAAAATAAAGAACGGTTGAACTTTTCAGTTGTTTTTACCGTCTTCAATGACATTAAAAGCTTCAGGATATCATGATGAAGACATAGGTGTAGCGAATCTGAAAAAAATCCAAGTTATTACGTTTATAGCTACACCAACTCATACATCAGCTTTATTTAAAAAACGATGAAGAACGTTCAATAATATGATTATCTCTTCGACCCTAAAATTACTTTAATAATATGTAATGTGCATATACAAATTGGTTACATTGTAATTGGTTAAAAACCGCACAGTTGGTTTACTGTCGCCGAATAGTGTGTATCATTGCACTACTGCCATCGGAGAAGGGCAGACAGACGAGAAATTTTAAGAAAACTTACAAAGGATTTTAATCTGTAACCAATATTTTGCGTGGAAGTGATAAAATAAAAAGAAAAAAGAAAAAAGTGTATTTGAAATTTGAAAAATAAATAAATTTAGAACTGTATTCGTTTATAATGTGATGAAAATACGTGTTTCAAATATGAAAATATGTAAACTGTTAATTGCAAACTTGATTTTTAAACCCCACAGAGTAGACATATGAAAGTAAACTCTATAATTAAGTATACTAGAGTGCAGTTTTGCGTGCGTGAATACTCATGGATATGGAATGGTACAACAATGAAAGCCTTGTTTATGAGGTAAGTCGTATTAACACATTGCCTGATAGTAATACAGTGTCCTGCAGTAAAGCTGCTACCTACAAAGTGGAAACTTACAAAAAAAATTATTTAGTAATCGAATTTATTAATAAGTCGATCCTGTTCGGTTTTACCCGCCTTATTTTCAGATTTCCCGTGGAAATTCCGGATTACAATCACAAATAACGTGGCTTTCTATTGGAAAAGAATTCTCAAAATCGGTTTTAAAGAAGATCAATTAAAAATATTACCCCTTACAACCTTACTAACTTACAAACTTTACCTTTATATAATATTAGTATAGCATGTATATAATATTATATAATATTAGCATGGTTTCACATGCATTATTTTTGACTATTTTAGATTTTAGAAACGTCGGGTTTAAAAGAACTGTAGGATCCTATAGATTTAGAAAAAGATAGAGAAAAAGATTTTTCTCAATCGTACATACAATCATACATACATAAGTCCAATCTTTTCTCTTTATAATAATATTATAGATGATGATTATTATTCAAAAACTATCTGAAACAGGGAACCGTCATGATTTGAAATGCTCTCCTTCCGTCTCAACCTTAGGAAATGTATAACGAAAAACCTTGAAATATGTTTCGTTATTGGAAAAGAATAGGTTGAATATCGATTTCCATGACTTCAAACGGTTCTTCCATAAATATTTTTACTCCCAATTTTGCTCCCTTAAGAGTTCTATTTCAAAAAAATCATTTCATTCAGGTTGTCTACAGTAAAAGTAAGTATTAGGCAAAATTTATGTAGTTTATTAATTGAGTTTCATCATTATAACGAAAACAGACCTTTTTTAAGTACCTAAGATAAATTACAGAAAACTTCGTAAGTAAATGGTAATTTATAGGTAGGTAAATGCGAAAATAGTTCTCTGGCTGTCTCATTTGCACTTTTCACGCCAAACTGCATTTTCTGTACTTTGATATTCTTCAAAATCTTTATAGATGGACGAATTTCACAATATGGCGATGATATTATACTCGTACTTACTTATTATATTACATGTGTTGGCAGTATAGGTATAACTACCTATTGTATTGGGATTGCTTTACCATATTATAATTTAATACAAATATAAGCATATGAATGATCGGTACTTAGAGTGACGAATTAACATACTTGAAAACTAAACGAACGATTATCTAATCATAATGCCATGATCACTAAAAAACTGAATATTTACTAAGAAATCAAGCGTTTCGAACATTAAACCTTTTTTGAGACCAAACGTCTATGATCTATTTTTAATGATGGCCGCTGGGACGCCATTATGTTCCAATTTCAAATTCAAATTTCGAAAAGGAGCGCCGGCGCAGGCGCCGCACGCCTGTCGCACTGCACCGTGACTGCGGTTTGGAGGGTAGAAAAAAATATAGTCATTCCGATTTCCGGGCTTTTTGGGTAAATAAGGGGCCGGTTTTGGTGATTTTTATTTTTATTTCGGGGAGGAGCTAACAACCCTTCGTGTCAGTGTGCCTGTCAATTATAGAAAATGTTATTATTGATTTATACCTACTAGATACGTATGTAAACAATGTGTTCCTTGGTTTTTGCATGTAGGTTATTTTTATCTAGGTAATATAGAAAACCGTCTTTCGCGGTAATAACTTTACCTACTCAACTTTTGGAATTCTAATTTGTCATTAAAAACACCATAACTACTTCTCATACCTCGATCTTTGGAGAATCCTTGCTTAAAACTTGTAGCTACTATTTATCAAACATACATAGATACATTTATTATTACATATCGTACTAATAAAACAAACTAAGTACTTTTCTGCTTTTATGTTTTTAGCTTTTATTGGAGCTACGTTGACAAGTCAGTTTACCAATTTTTGGAACTGCTTTGGTATAATGAGACGTGTGTATTTATTTTTTATATTTAAGCACTACCTATTTATCTCTTTATTCATTTTATGCAAACTACTATTCTATAACTCATAAAATTCAACACAAAACATAATATACGTATATATACGCTATAAATAAAACCATTGAATCATCGCCTCAAAAAATAAAATTAAGAAGCCTCAATTTTCTTCCGGGGCTGGAAAGGTGGCTTGCTCAAGCCGAGGGGCGACTCCCCTACCTTTCACGAACGGGTGGTCACATACAATATACTAGTTGATTTCACATGACTCCCACTCTATTTTCACGAGCAATTTCACGCGGGCGGTCGCCGCACAATAAGCGAATTTGTCCGTTGTCCTCCTTGGCCATGGAGATAATAAATATGAGGCGAATTTTTCAGTCCAAACATGTGGAAAAATGTGGACATATTGTAAAAATTGGTTATATCTATGTTACCTTTAACTGCCAAATAAGCAAAATTTTAACAAAAAATAATTAAACTGACTTCAAGGGTTTCGTTGTCTGTCTTCGAAACTCATCATCAGATCTATATGAAATTCAAATGGGACCGTTACGGAATAAACCCCTTTCGGACAAAAAAAATTGTAAATGTATTTATGACGGAGTCAAACCCGAACATACATAAAAAAATATATATAAACATCCGAATTGACTGCCTCCTCCTTTTTGAAGTCGGTTAAAAATGAAGGAAGGTTTCTCCGTTTAGTAAAAAGTAAATGCGTGGTAAATTTCCATTTTTGACTAAATTTTAACTTTTGACTTCAAAAAGGGAAGGCTTGTGCCTTTGCTAGGTAAGTACTCTCTATATCTCATCATCCGGTCAGTAAATTTAATTTCAGATTAAGCAGCAAAAGTTAGTGAAGTTAATGAAGAAACCGAAACAATCTTCTAACGGTCACCTAACAACGTTTAGGGGATCCCGCAAACTTATGGGATGTCGGCGAAAACAGGCATTATTTGCAAAATTTCATATTAAAGAGAGGAAAGAAAAGTGTCTGATGAAATTAAAAAAAATGGCATTCAAAACCTCGGGCAACAGCTAGTATTAAACTACGTTGGTTAAAAAAGTTGATTTGAGTAAAAAATCGACGGACATTTTGACGCCTTGTCGTCCACCACTTACTACGGTAAACAGTCGCCCATTCACCATACAACCTAACACCAGCTTCATATAATTCATTACTCAAACATGACCGTCAGTTACCACCGCCGTTCACACCATGAGCAAAGTGCGACGTCATTAAAACGCCATTAAAAAGATTTTTCTGTCAAACAAAAATGTACAAATAAAATTTATGAGCACGCGTAAAAATGAGAAACATAATATTCAGAGAACATGTAACAACCAGTGTAATATGAAAGACCTCGCCTTTCTGAAAATATTAAACCACGATCAAGTTTCAAGTCGTCGTGCGACACAATAGAGTTCTAAATAAATTGGTCATTTGAAACCTACTTTGTAATGTAAATCAACTGGTAACTCGTGAATTGTTTTCGTCTCTTTCGATCCCAGCTGTGAAGCGGTGGGAGAAGAGGATGGTGTATTAAAGAGGGCCGTATTGCATATCATTAAGAGGTGTCTCGAATGGAACTCGGTGAAGTAATGTTGTCTTTATCGTTCATTGTATCATTATAATGTTAGAGTGAATAGAAGCTATATTTAGTGATATTATGACAAGGTTTCAAAAGTTAGAAGATTTTCCAACTATTCGGTTATTCTTATTAATATTATCTAGGTGTAGGTACTATGATATATAGGTACTATATATTATATTATATATGTTGGTTCTCAAGATCTAATGTAATTTAATTCAAGATAAGACTTGAAAATCCAAATAATATAAATTATGACATCTTATAAGATACCAATACAAACTTGGTACCAAAATATAAAATCACAGATCTTTAGGTAATTTGTACCTAAAAAAAGACTTCAACGCGCTATATATTTTACAGGATTCAGTCATTCAGTGTTATACATAATATTGCTATATATATCATCAAAATACATATTCTAAATAAATAGGTAGGTATATTACCATTACCACATTCTCATCCCTTAAAGGGGTACACAACTAGGCATAGTAACACTCACTTTTGATTCGACTCTATAAAGGTGGTCAATTCGTCAGTCGATAGTTGAATATTCAAAACTAGCAAAAATTTTTAGTTTAGTTTTACGAAGATTATCAAAAATTAAAAGCATTGATTTTGATTTGATCTTCATTTTTTCCTTTTTCTTCACAGCAATTTCGTTTACTTTATGATATAAAAATACTTTTTGCCGAGGTTTATTATAACACATTCGGAAGGTTTTAATTACCTGTATTATCTTTATTAATTAAATGAAATTGATTGCGCAATTTTCTTCATAAAAAAACAACAACACGGACCCGAAGTGCAAAATTTAATATTCTACAGTTGCAGCTATGCTGCAAGAGAAAACTTGGATTTAATGAAATACAAATATTATGCCGCAAGTCAAACATTAAAAAAAAATTGACAATCTAGTAATGTATACGTACTGTAGGGGCTACTCGTAAGTCGGTATTTGCTTCCATTTACGTAGTTTTGTAGTGAGCTGTGGTCACTGTCGAAACTGAACCTAAACATAAGTTGAAAATCTGTCACTAAGCACCTAACCGTGTCTTCCGGCAGCCTCACTTGAAAGACACTGCCCATTCCAGGCTTGGTGTGTTTTTTTTTTTTTATTAATTGTGCCTAGCTCCTTCAACATAATTGAAGCCTATGTTTACTTATACCTTTCAGTCCATTTGCTACCTCTCGTACTTTCATTCCTTATACTGTTTTTCTTCTTTCATCCATCTTATCTTTTATGCTTTCTTGGTGGGTTGCCAGCTGATTCTTCTCTAACCTAACTGTTTTTGTACCTCTTTTTGCAGGGATAGGACGGGGTTCTATTTTTATTTTAACATCTCTATCCTACTTTATTTTTACAGATTTATCTTATCATTCTACACTCTTATTATCTATACGTTTCTTTAATTCTATACTATTCTACTATATTTATATACCATGATATACATAGATGGGCTTGGTGTGTTTACAATCTTCGACCACACTCTCTTAGGTAACATCAGGTGAGCTTTCGTCAAACTCCTGGCTTGTTCGTAGTAGAAGGTAGTAGCTCACCGGCCGGACACTAAAGAATACTCTAGCGCTATGTTATGGTTTCCTCACGATGTTTTCCTTCACCAACAGCTCGAGGTGACTGTTAAGATTTGAACCTAACCCTTGAAGCGTGTGTTTCGAGCGCACCGACCACTGAGCTCCTGAGTTTGCTGTAATTATTATAATCAAATAATATATATTATAATTATTGTAATCAAAAACTGATTTATTAAAGACAAATACTTAACAATTTTTTTTATATTCCATGTGACATCATCATTCCATGCTAAATCATTACTTTATTTGTAAGGAGTAACATGATGAAACCTCATCGATTTTCCTCCCACAGTCGGAGGTCGCGAGTGACACTGTGACCTCGACACTCAGAGCCCTCTCGTTGACCTCGCGAGAGCTAAATTACTGTGTCACGATAATCATGCACTCACAATCTGCCTTTACATTGGTAATATAATATTTCTTATAAAAGAAGTGTTTTTTTCCTTGAAAATATATTTGTAAAAATATATAGTATTAGCTGTTTCCTTCGAAGTTTCACTAGCATGAGTTTCGGTATTCCCGCGGGAACTTTAAATTAAAAAAAAATGTATTCACCGGCACAAGTTACAAATTTTTTGTACAGAGTGGTATATTACGGGTAAAAATGTATATATTATGTCACTTACCGCCGCACTCAGAGTCGGCTTTAATGATTACTTAGTTAAATATAGATTTTTAAAACAAAACTGCCGCAATCAGACAAGTTTAATTAATTAATGTCAATTGGCATTTAACTAATTAAGTTACATCTCATTAAATTCCAATTCACATTAATTTACTGAACATCTCTGATTGCGGCAATTTTGTTTTAAAATCCATACTTAACTAAGTAATCATTAAAGTCGACTCTGAGTGCGGCCGTTAGGGATAATATAGATTCCTACCAGTGAAATACATAGTTTCACAAATGATTTGATAGTTCCAAAGATCATCCCATACATCCAAACAGACAGAACAATCTTAGAAACTTTACCTCTTCACAATATTAGTGTAGATATAGTGATTGAAGCCATTGGTCATATAGGTATATTTGATAATTTATTTGCAAACAAAAAAACAAATATTCCATTAAGATATTCCATTTAAAAAGAAATCGATATGAATTAAGACTTTTTTTGATAAAAAAAATATCCGCAACATTGAAACTCGGCAAAAAAGGAGATTTTTGTTTTTTTTTAAATGGAATATCTTGGAATTTTTTTTTTTTTTTTCAACCAGTGTCATTTAACTCCTTCGTTACCCGTTTTACTATCAATATTACAGCAAATACTAAGTAATTATCACAGACGGGTAATTATACCTAGTTGTAATTATAGTCAAAGAGCCCGTGACTAGTAATTATTTGTGATCCTATAATCCTAACTATATTAAAAAATGTCAGAGTTTGTATGTGTATTTACTTGTATATAAAAATTATATTACCACTTTGGTTTGTAATGGCTACAATTAACGAAGTTTTTCTATACATTAGACGTATATTAATTTATTATACAATTCATTAAATTCTAGTTACTTTAAGATTTTCTCTCCGTAAAAAGAAATCGCTGTCGAGGAAAGCTGGATGATATAAACCATAATTACAACCTTAATTTATATTTATGATAATCATAAAGTATTTTAGCAGTGCATTTCAATTTTCAACCCATTTCATTTCAATTTTTCTATGTGCCTTTCAGAAGCAAAAAAAAAAAATTCAATACCTTTTCATGAAACTTCAAACATAACAAACCGGGCTTAGCTTCGGATATCAAATAAATACGTATAGTATCCCTACTTCGTTGGGGCACTCCTACTGTGGCCACCCCTCGGCTGCTTCCGCCCTCGTCGGTTGCCATAGCAACCCGCCCCACTGGGCGGGAGTAGCGGCGGAGGTGCGTCGTGCGTCGAGGTGACTCGCCTTGCCTGTAATATTTTTTGTTTTTCATTCACTCGTGTTTGAAAAGTATAAATTTTTGCTTAAAATATGTATGCTGATGAATTAAAGAAGCTTATTCTTATCAGATACTAGCTGCGCCCCGCGGTTTCAACCGCGTGAAAGGTTTTTAAATAACAACCTTTTTTCCCGACATCCGATTTAAATGAAACAAAGCCTATATGTAGCTCCAGACTGAGTTTAATCTACTTGTGAAAACCGCATGACAATCCGTTCAGTAGATTCGGAGATTATCGCGAACAGACCGACAGACAGAAATTATATATATATAGATATAGAAGAAGATATTATGTATGTACGTAAATTCAATCATACCGAGAAATTATACCTACTCACTATATTCTGTGCATATGAATTAAAAATTCTGAAATAATGAAAAATAACTACAATATTTTATGTTTTTCTTTCTATTATTTAAATACATAAATAATTAATATAAGTACCTTTTTGTTTTTAATCTCCATTCTTTATTTTTTCATCTAATTTTCTAATAATGAATATCAAATAGAAAACAAAATCACTATAAAGTATTAAAAAGACTTTAAAATGGGCAATCAAAATCCTAGGCTTATATTTATTGCATTGAATATTTTAATTTTATTAGGCTTTTTTGTTTGTTTTGCTTTCTTTTCAATCCTCAAATTCAAATATGCATTCCAGGGCCAAGTCGTGTATTCCGTGTATTTCACAATGATGTATGTATAAGTATTATAGGTATGTTTTTAGGTGGTAAAACTCTCTTTTTTGGGCGTATTACTTGAATTCCGTTGTTATATTTCAGCTAAGGACTTGCGGATAATGTATTGTAGTTTATAACATACCTAGCATACGGTTTTAACCGCGTGAGTTTCTGAATTCTCGCAGGGACTCCAAAGTAGTCTTATTTACTTCTTTTAACATCAAAATCGGTTCAACGGTTTCGGAGATTCACCAGCATAAGTTTCGGAATTCTAGCAGGAACTCCAAACTTCTTTCATCAAAAGTTTCTCCTTACAATAACAAACACAACAAAAAAAAGGATTATTGTCATCGGTCGAGCCATTCTCGAGTTCTAGCGCAACAAATGAACAGCACTTCATTTTATTAACCTATAGATACCTGCTGCCCTACGGAAAACAAAGTAATTGCAGCGGAATAAATTTTACTCAATTTTAAATAAACCCTCCATAGTTTAAAGATTTTCTTCATTTTAATTTCTCTAAGACAAAAGCCTTTTGGATGGTTATGAGTATGTAGCTTATATGTATGTAGCAAGGTCCGTTATGCATGAAAAAAAGTAAAAACACAAAAAAAAAATTAGAAAAAAAAGTCAGTTGCTTTGTTTTTCGTAAAGCGGCCGATATAGGCCTAAGAAAACCAAGATTAGTGTATTATAAATAGGTACTGCTGATGCTGATGATTTCCATTGTTTTATAAAAGCTCAAGATAAACAGTTCATTGCAAATCTTACTAATGTTATTAATTAACGTGAAATGCCGGATGTTAAGACCTAGACTAGACCAAACTTGTTGTCAATTCCAAATCTTGCTTTCATTTTGTATCTTAGCTTTTTAATACATCAACGCCCCTTCTACGTCAACGTACAACGAAGAAATAGTTCAAAACAATAGCCCCTCGCTCCGTTAGGAACAATAGAGGAGTTGCGAGCACTCCAGAGCACTCGCTACTGATTCAAGTATATACTCGAAGTTTTAGAGAATACTCCAACAATTCATCGTGCTCGGTTTCGATTTAGTTTTACAAATGTCGTGGGCCTTGTACTTGAGAATAAACAAGTTGACTAAACTTTAGTTTTTAGTCGGTCATAAAATATTGAATAGAATAGAATATAAATATATTTATTTACACACACACCATGACATAAAATAATAACATAATATCCAACAAAAATAAAAAAAAAAATAGAATATTAAACAAGAAACCTTGAAATAAAAACAAATAACAAAAGAAAAAATTTAAAAAAACTGGAGACGTATTTTATTATTTTTTGCGCAATTAAAATACCTATAACGGCTATCCTACATACAGGGCGTCGAAATTTCGCGTGACGTCACGCCTCGGCGCCAGATAATGACGTCACGAGAACCCTCTCCTAAACTTTAATGGGCTTTATCTAAGTACTTTTCAATAATTTGATTTCTTTTTTATAATCGAACTGACAGGGTGACTACACTTCTCCACAGGCTATTCATTATACATATTTCCTAGGTATATACTCGTACGTGACAGTTCATTCACCCCTCCCCTGGTAGATCCATTTCTCAAGGGAATACGTAATAAGCAGAGCGTGTCCGTCCATCTGTCTCTAGTTAGTTCAATGAACATTGCGGTTTGCTAGCCGTCTGGAGGGATGGCCAGTGAATACAGTGCCGACCTCTAGACAAGACTCGGTATTGGTGTACATTCGATCCACAGAACATATAGACAGGAAATCAATATAGATAGATAGATAGATAACTCTTTATTGTGCACCAAACAAAAAGGTTTTTACAGATTTTCTTAAATTTAACCCAACGTATACAAAACGCGGCCTTATCGCTTACATCGATCTCTCCCAGGCAATCTTTGAGTGGACAGATTTATAGAAGAGAGGAAATTAGATAGGTGTTTACATAAAATAGATAAGGAAATGTAACTGGTATAAAATACATAATGTTATTGCATATAATATAATATATCAGAAGCATATGCAAATATAATAAAACTAAATATTAAGTAATACGTTACATATACAGATACATAAATACATACTTACATGCATATACATACATATATATATATATACATATACATACAAATACCCACAAAGTTACATACATGCAATGCACACACAGTAATACTTACTCGTAGAACTGACTCTGACTCGTACGGCTAGAATTACAGTTTACCAGTGAGATGTAACTCTTCACCAATCCCTTAAAATATATAAAGATCTAGCCCTTCCACCTCCACAGTATAATCGCCTTAGTATATGTTATGTTAGTTTAGTATGAAAACTAGTGTCCCCGGTTGATTTTTGTACACAAAATCAGGGATGTTACGGGGACAATTCATCAGAGCCAAAATCGGAGTAAAAGAGTTTTTAAATTTGATTTGTCGGAGTTGGAACTGGGATCGGAGTCGAGTTGGAATCGGTGGCAGAAGAGAGATGTGAGAAGAAGATCATCAGTATTGCATATTATAATGAAAGATTAATGGACAACGCACGTGGGGGGAGAAGTTCCCCGTCTGATTCATTTCGGACCTCCAATTAAAAACTCCGATTTATTTATTTATTTATTCTTTCTTGCACAAAAAGGTAGGTACAAATGGCGAACTTAATGCCTTGCGGCATTCTCTTATTATAAGAGTCGGAGCCGAAATCGGAACCGGAATGTCAATTGGAAGTTCCGACATATCGGAGTAGGAGTCGCAGCTCCGTAACATTCCTACAGAAAACATTCATTAAAGTAACGATTTTACGATTTATTAACGTAACCATTTCGTTAAGTTTTTACTTAGTCACTGTTTTCGAATTTACAGTTTTAGCCAAAGATTTTTTCAGTACTTATAAGTAATATTATTGATTTTGGAATATTTTCGAATAAATACACCACATTTCGAAGTTCTACATAATGAACAACTGAATAAGCTACTTAGTTGAATAAAAAGATCTAATTTCAGACATTTCTAACCAAGTAGGTAGACATGGAAGACCTTCGTTGAATTTCAGAAATGGGTTGAATTCCTTTTTTAAATAGGTACATACCTACGTATTTCGTTCGTACACATCATAACATTATCTCTACAATTATACACAGTACAATCTCACTCAAAATTACATGTGAAAGCCCAAGTCGATCTAATCATAGGGCGAAAATACCGATTTTAATGTCCGATACACCGGTTTTTTTTTCATCTGTTTCATAATGTTTATTTCTTTTTTTTTTCCAGAATTTTTGACCAAAAATGACAACCGTCGCCGAGACGTCGGCGTTCGAATTTGAAATTATATGTTGTCTGCTCATAATATGCCTATGGCATCTATAATTTCAGTGATATAATTCGTTTGGGACCAAAGACGCGGTTTTTGTTTGTTTGTGTGTAATTACGAGTGGGATGCGGTCGCGACGCGCCGCCGGACCGACGATTGGGATCTTTCCGGTTTTTTTTTTTTTTCAAACTAAGACTGACTTTCCTCATTTTTTCCTCGAGTGATGTTAATTGTTTACGCGGTCGCGAGGTGAATTTCTTTTGTCGGCGTTTAAATTTCGTGTTTTTATTTTATTTCATTCACAAAACCACACTTTCCATTATAATAATTTTATTATTATTGATTTAGGTATTTCCATTCTATTTTTATTTAAAAAATATTCTAATGCATTTCGAGAATTCGCAAGTTTAATGATTACACAGTACACACTTGTATGGTAAAATTAAATATTTAGTGCTAACCTATATTGTGAAAATAGGCCAAAATGGTAAATTCTACAAAAAATTATCTATCAATACAGAGAGTTACAGAGAGTTTCAACCATTTTTGCGTTATTAGTATTATTGAGTCACGAACATCCAAAAGTTTACCTTTATTTATTTACATACTTGTTCCTGAGGTATTAACCACTTTTTTTCGAAATAGGTAGGTACGTGCGGGAATTCAAAAAAAGTAGGCAGGTATCTTATCGTTTTCGTTGACTCCTGACAACTTGTGTACAAAATTTCATGATGATTGGTTGAGTAATAAAGAAGTAGGAGCGTAACAAACAAACAGACATGCACATTCTAACTTACAATACGTAGGTATACGTAGGTATATTTAGTTAAAAAGATCAAAATTTTTAGGAAATATGATTTGTGTAAATATCAAAATACTCTTTAAACTAAGAGTCAATTTAAGTATTAATTCCTAACATCCTATTTTTTTAATCTTTTTCCTTTCAGCGACACGAGAATCGAACTGAAACCTGTTAATTGGGCGGATTTTAATAACTTCAACAACCTTGAACAAGGGACACGCCACAATTACATAAGGGAACTACTGAATAATAGCGAGTTGGAGCGGGCATATAGCTACTAATGAAAGAGTCGTGCCGCACGTTGCAGTTTTCCTAGAAGCTACTTATTGTGCTAATTTGCATATGTAATCGATTTGCGGTAAGCTTTTTACTAAGCACTCTATTCATACCCAACGAAATAAAACTTAAAACTAACTACTAAGAGCGTTTTTCATTGGAAATCCTACTAATATTATAAACGCGAAAGTTTCTAAGAATGTATGGATGGATGGATGGATGTTTGTTACTCTTACTAACTAACTTTACAATAATACAGCTTTTACATCAGATTAACACATAGGGTGCTTTTTATCCCGGAATTCCCGCGGGATCTCTGAAATTAACGCGGTTGAAACCGCGGGGCACAACTAGTTTTAACTAAAATTATGTTAAGTGCACTGATCTTGTTAAAAAATCTATATTCATTATGTTCAACAAAAAAAATATATTCATTTTAAGTGCCTACGAACCAATTTTATAGTGTTTTCATAAGTACTATTGCTAATTAATGAATGGGTACAATTTTTCAAATTCAAAGTATAGGTAAAAAATATTATTGATTTTTGTTTATCATTAAGGTATTATATTGACTTATACCAACACTTAACTAAACAAGATAGTACCCAAAATATAATTCATAACTTATTGAAATTATATATAAGTGTATAAGTACTAACATAATGTACCTAGTTAAAACAAACAGTCATTAGTTCAACGACAAATCCTTTGGTTCGGCTTCGCAGTGTTTATCCAATAAATAACTCACACACAAATCAACTAACGTATGAATTAAAATGTCTATTAAAGTTATGGTAGCAATTATTCAATATGGACAAAGATATATAGAAATTATATATATAGAAAGACAAAAAGGCATAGGTAGAGCATACAACGTAGACTACCTAAGTACCTCTCATAATATCATATCTAAGATCAAAACTTCCATATGCTAACTTCATCTTTATTGCACGAGTACGAAAAAGTCTTTGCTAAAAATAATAATAATAACATTTTATAACAATGAATCCTAACTGAATATAGCGTGTTAACCCACACTTGACTGAGAAAATTGTGTTTTTTAAAATTATAGCACCATGTTGTGTCATTTTTTTTTATGTTCAACATTCTGTTGTTATTCAAACAATGAAGGCAATAAGGTAATATATATAAAAAACGTTCTATAACTCATAATTGATAAAGCGGTCTGTATCAATAACTTAATTTTGTGAGTTAATTAATAATAATATGTTATGGCTTATCGGCGTCCAAGTAATATTAAAAATACGAGTTTAAATTTTTTTTTTACGTTTTCACGCCTTAACTACTCAACGAACTATCATGAAATTTTTCACATACGTTTTTAGACGTAGAAAAAAGCATATAGGATACTCTTATTGCAGAGTTCCCTCGGTAACTCTTTCTTTAACGTAGGTGAAACCACGAGAAACAATGATTATTATGCAAAAAAAGGATATAAAATAACATTCATAGTTCTTCGACTAAAGGCTTTCAATTTATTTGCCAGTCGTAGTGATTTATTAATTTTTGTGCCTGTTCCATGAAAGATATTTATATCTTTAGCTATTATGTTAAAACAATGGCAATTACAAGAAAACATGCTGTTCTGTTTGTTAGTGGATAAGCCAATAATTTTCCTGATTATTTAACTAAGTAATGCACTAGTAAATGTAGCTAGCTGACTTTCCTTATTATTACAATACTAAGTGAATTTCTCTTGTCTTCGATCTGAGGAAATTTTGAGCAGTCAATAGAACGCCAAAGCTAGTTTTTAATACAAATTGTAATAGATATTTTTTTACACTATAATATAGCTGCTTGTTATTTACTTCACCTAAATAATAAAATACAATTTTTTAATAATGCTAAGTCCAAATTAAAACCCTTTTTAAACTATTATTTTTTTTGTATTTTGTAGACCTACGTATAATCTTTTATATTATAAATGCGATTTGAGTTTATTTGCTTGTTTGTTATGCTTTCACTCCCTAACTACTCAATCGATCATTGTGAAAATTTTCATTACACGTTGTCAAGGGTAGGTGGGTACAGTTCTCTGACATATACTTTCATCTCGAAATTCCCGCGGAAAATCCAAAATTAATGCGGGTAAAGTCGCAAGAAACAGCTAGTTAAGGTATGTTAATAAACAAGTAGCCTCAGTAGTGTGTGAAATATCGGTTGAGTTTATTAAGAAAACTAGCCCTGACAATCCACATTACGTCTGTATTCTGAACGAATACATTCTTTGTCTGCTGCAGAGACACGTGCCACCAATCAAAGCGCCGCGATGATAGCTCCAAATTTAAATGAGCCAATTAGGCGGACGTTTCAAAATTTGAATGAACCAATTAGATTTTGTAATTATTAACGACATGTGTGTGTCCCACTGTAATTGTGCCGGGCCCCAATAGAATCCTAGTTGAATTTCACAAAGTATTGTCTTTGAGTAATTGCAAGTTGTTAGGGTGACTTCTATGGTGAGTTATCAGCTGTAGCAAGTGCCAAGAGTGTATTATTAAAGAAATACTATACCTTTTTATTTATAGGTAAATACCTAAGTATTGTATACTTGCTGTACCTCCGCGGTGTTCTTCGTGTGAATTCGGGACTCCCTCGGGAATTCTAAAAAATATCCAATGTAGCTTCCTACAACTGAAATAATGGGCATGTTGCCTCATTTTTTTTTAGTCCGTCTTGTAGATTAATAAATACTGGACAAGTATTTTTTTTTTCTTTTTTTACATAATCAAAATATAACAGCGATATATTGAGTTGAAATTTCGCATGACGTCACTAACCACTGCAGTTTTTATGGGCTTATAGCGGTTAGTTACGTCACGAGCCCCCACCCTAAACTTTAATGCGCTTTATTTCTGTATTTGAAAAATAAAAAAATACGAGTCTATTGTTTTTTTTTTTTTCTAAATGATGGTCTAATTAGAATTTTGATTTTCAAAAGTCGTCAATATCCCTAATCGGTTCAGTAGTAGGTATATTACCACCCTGCATTCAATCTTAAATATTTAAGGACAAATTTCCTCTTTTTTAGATAGGCAAAACAGATGCATCATTTATTTTTAAGTGCGGTGTAGAGGTGGAAACAATGGCACACGTCATGTGCGAGTGCGATGCCCTGGTTTATAATTTATAATTCATTTAATCGCTAGAATATGGTACAACTAGATGTCAATTTATTTTGTAAACTTTTGGGGTTTCTGGGGACGGATTACCCAGAACCACGTAAACGTATGGGCCTCCTGGGGACGGCCTATATACCCAAAACCAGAAGACTTTAGATTTCTACCCCTCCACTGCACCGCCGAGGTCTTCAGGAAGTAAAAGGAGGATCACAGGATGGTACACAAGATCCCAAGGGTCGAAATACCGAGGCTCTATCTGCCTACCCCATTAATTAAGATACGATAATATCTACAGTTAATTAATTCAAATCTGTTCCCAGGCGAATCGTATTCACCGACACCTAAACGATCAGCAAGAAAAATTTAATCCACATCTAATTTGGAACATATTCTTCTGAACTACCCTTACGCAAACATATTAGGGTGCATTCACACATGCATTGTTATCGTTAACAAAAGAAGTGCGAGTGTCCCACGTGGTGCATTGATATGTGTCACTTGAGCCTATTATAAATTAGTTAATCTTACGCATTTTGCTATTCGAATTGAGTTTTAGGCATGTCGGGTTGCTTTTGTTTGAAATTAAGTTAAGTAAAACCATTTTATCACGTTGAAATGTTTAGATAAATAAATAAAATCATGCCTACATTTTAACATATTTTTTTTACCACAATCAACAATAAAATCATCACAACCCAAAATAAAACAGTATTTTTAGAATCCCATATCTTAAAAAAAATGGTGATATTTTTCCTTTTATATCATTTATGATCATTTCAGAGTGTCTAGTCTAGTTGCATCTCACAAAGTATTGTCTTTAAGTAATTGCAATATGTTAATCCATCACTCAAAAAGGTTTTTCAAAAAAATTAAACAACTACAAGCTCATATCGCATTTTTTTAAATCATTTAGCAAGAAATATGTTTATACTCACAAAAATGATGATGAAATGATAATGATCCACGCTCCTTTCTCACCAATTACATCACAGTTATCAACTCATCACTAATCACATCACCAATATTAAAGCAGACACAATATTTACACGGCGCCCCCCCGCGGTGGTCACGTGCGCTAAATCTTTTTATCACCTATTGTGTAAACTCACCCTTATTTCGAAGCACAAATCACAATGCGTATAGTTGGATACGATTTGACTGCACTCCTGCTATAGGATGTGGGATCGATGACTTTCTCTTTGTATAAAGTGCGTAAAGTCGTTCGTTTTGATGCAATTAAAATTGAATTTTTTTTTTCTTGTTAACAGGTTAGGCGATTGATTACAGCTCACCATATGTTAGGTGAGTGTGGTCGAAGGTTGAAAACACAGGTAGCCTGGAATGGGAACTGGCTTACAAGTGAGGCTGCCGGAACACACCGTTAGGTGCTCGGTGACAGATTTTCAACGTGTAGCTAGCCAGCCGGGCACTAGAGAGTGCCCTACCACCATGCTCTCTGGATGTTTTTCTTCATCAACACCTCAAGCTCATTGTTGCGGTTTGAACCTATGCCTTGCGACGTTTGATCTGAACGCACTAACTTGAGCCATCATCGCTACAAAGCTAATGCTATATGCTATCACCATAGCATATAGCATTAGCATTAGCTGTCAATGTGATTAAAGACTTGTAAGTTCCACCGAACTTACAAGTCTTTAATCACTTTGACAGCACCGTTGGTGCAGTGGTTAGTAGACCTGACTATTGCTTCGTATATCACGGTTTTGATTTCCGCTTCGAGGTTGATGAATATTACTTGGGTTTACCCTGAGTCTGGGTGCTAAATTCCCTTACTAATGTTATAAACGCGAAAGTTTGAATCTATGGATGTATGGATGTTTGTTACTCTTTCACGCAAAAACTACTGAATGTATTATAAACAAACTTTACAATAATATAGTTCATAGGTACATCAGACTACATAATACATAATACATACAATAATACAGAATACAGAATACATAGGTTACCCCCGCGGGAACTCCGAAATTAACCGGGTGAAACCGCGGGGAACAGCTACTCTATCATAGGTATGTGTTTAGAAACAAATTATACTTCTTAGTTTGACCAGGCGGCATCGTGTGACAATATCAAAGTATTCTTATTATCATTAACTAATTCACTTTTTATCTTAACGTTTATGAAGTAATTCGTAAATGCATAACAAAGTTGCTATAACTTTATGGGGTAACTGGAGTTTGTATTTTATTGCACGGCTATGTAATTTTTTCGAAGTAAAGAAGGCCTATGAAGAAAAATAATTGGGAAGTGAAAAGTAGGGAATTTGTGACTGCTTACGATAGCAAGTGATAGAGTTGCTCATACTTCAAAATAATAAACTAAAATTAAGTGAAGTGAAGTTTAACTAACTTTGGCAATAAAAGGTATTAGTAATAACAGACAGACAGACAGACAGACAGAAAAGAATTTTAAAACTCTTTTCAAACTGACAATTTTCGGTAAAAATATTCGATGTATAAAGTCGCGGATTCTGCTCATTTATTATAGGTAGTAATAGATAATAAGACTTATAAATAAACAATTAATTAAATAATCAGGAAAATATGTTAACTATAATTATAATTTCTTAATAATATGACATTTTTGATGTTGAAATAAATTATTTTAATTGAATTGTATTAATCTATTTATAAAAATAAATCCAGTATTTAATTACTGTAAATCGTTTTTAATAAGGGCAAGTATTCTAAGTTCCGTATTCAAAAAGGTTACTCAAGTCATGAATCTAATTTAAAAACTAATTTCAAGTAAAGCTTTAATTTTAGAATCTTACTTGAGACGCAATTCATCAATCAACAATCAGTTGAGTTATTTCCTTATTCTAGAACGACACTTGAGTACTAATCTATACTCAAGCAAAGATTTGATCTTTGTTTACGTCTGTAATGTCAAGATCACTCAACCAATCAGAGTTCAAAATCTCAAATTCAGACTAGTTTCAAGTGATTAGAACCAATCAGAGTTCAGAATCTCTACTAAAGACTAGTTTCAAGTGATTAGAACTTATAACGCATTCTATAGTAAGATGAACGCTTGAGTTATGATTTGATCTGAGTCACCTTCTGGAATTCGGACCTAAGAGGACAACTGGAGTATCTACTACATTGGTTTTATTTCTACAAAGAAAATTAATTGTGTTTTAGCTCTAATCAGAATTTCAAATATATGTTCAAATAATCAAATTTAAAACCTTCCTATGTTTTTTTTAAACCTTTTAAAATTATTGTTAGCCTCTTAAAAATAATAGTAATATTCGTCTCACGATTAATTTTCAGCATTTTTAATCCTTTTAATTTCTTTTATTTCCTTTACTCTTCGGTCTCTCTCACCACGCCGCTATCTCTTTCTAACCCAATACAATAGGCGTGTGCCACTAATGAGGTTTACTTCCATTCGGGTTGATGCGAATTTAACCGCTAGATTACCCGTATTATGACGTCGTGTGTGCAGTGGTCTTTAGAGTTCATAAATAAACTATTCTAATCATGATTCTTATGCGTTGTTTCTGATTGAATGAGCCCGCAATTTTTTCTCACAGTTTATAAAATATAGATGAATAAAATATGTATATTTATAAGTAAGTATGTCTATTTAAAAGTTGCATGGTCCGTATGGTGTCTGAGATCAACAAAGTTATTTCAACTTAAAAAAGTAGTATGCATACGGATTTGACAGTTCCGATAGCAGGTACATCGGAAAAATATCCCATTGCGTAGGAAAACCTGAGACCAGACGCATGCCAGCAATCAGTAAAGTCATTCGTTTTTTAATGCCGTGAAAAGCTGTAATTTTTAGCACTTTAGTAATATAATTCTTTCAATATTTATTTTAAATGCCACAGCAACATCTTCGAAAAATTCTTCTGTAATGTGAGTAGTCGTCATTTTTGATTCTTTATCCATTATAATTTTTTTTAATTTAAACAGCAAAGAAATGTCATAAAAAAAGTTTACCCAATTTTACATAATTCTGATACCGATTTATTTTTAAACTAGCTGTGCCCCGCGGTTTCACCCGCGCGAAAAGTAACAACAATGTAACAACTTTTTTCCCGGCATCCGGTTTGAATGAATCAAAGCCTATATGTAGCTCCAGGTTAAGCTTAATCTACCTGTGAAAACCGCATAACACTCCGTTCAGTAGGTAGATACAGAGATTATCACGAACAGACAGACAGACAGACAGACAGAAAAGAATCTTAAAAACTCTTTTTTTGTGGTTGGTTACTCTTCTTTTATCGCCCCCTTACAATTTTTCTTCAAAATATTCAATGTACAGAATCGCGGCTTCTACTCTTTTATTATAGTATAGATGAATATCTCAGGAGATGTGACTTTTCATAGCGGTTTATGGTATAGTTTTGTCACTGTATACATATATTTTTTTTGCGCTAACACAAAACACACAAATGGAAACATGAAGCCGCAGTAATACCTATTGGTCTAATCAAATCAGATGGCTAGTCAAAGAGTGCGTCGGAGCGTATGACGTCACGGGGCGCGAGTGACGTCACGTGCGGCGGGCGCCGGCTGATTGGAGGCTGGGAGCGAAGGGCTGAATAGATGATTCAATTGGCAATTGTGAAAATGTTTCAAACTAGCTGGTTCACGCCGCGGTGTCGCCCGCAACAATTTCGGAATTCCCATTCTTTATATCGATACTGTTCTCTACCATTTCAAACACGTTAATTTCGAAATTCCCGCGGGAACTCCTAATTATCTTTAATAAAACCTTACTCTGTCAATTATGAACACAATGAAATCGGTAGTTTTTGTGTTTTAAACGACCAACGCAAGGTAATTGATTTTTAAATAATGAAAACCACAATAAAATATACTTCTGCAGTTTGGTTTCAAAGACAGACAGACAGACAGTATTTATTCTTTTTCTATTGCCCGCTCTTTATTCTTGGTAAATAAATTATATTAGCGAATTTATACTGTTTAATTTATTTTATGTAGTCTAATTTTAGTAGTTTCGGTAACAGGACCAAACAGTTAATAAACGCAGGTTTATTTCACAGTAAGTAAATAATGAAAAATGTACGTTCCAATAGAAAATTAACTATTTTCCACATTTCAAATAAAAAGTAGAGTCTCGCGAAACAACCTGTAAAGCTCTCAGACGCTGCACTGTAACGCTCTATACCGCGGCGCCTTTGGTCAGAAAGAGACAGTGATAAATGCGAGCGAGAGGCAGGAGAAAAACCTGCGCATGCAAGTTGTTTTCATAGACTAGTGCAAAAAAGAAAACTTAGAAGTCTAATCATTATATTGTAGTAAAAAGTATACAGTAGGTAAGTACTATCGGTCAATTTCTTGCATAACGATAACGGATTCAGAGTTCGGACAAGCAGTCCATTCGGTCGGAAGATTAATTTTATTATAACTAGCTGAGCCCACGGTTTCACCCGCTGAGTTCTGGAATTCCCGCAGGAACTCCTAAGTTACTATGTCTTGAACCTTCACGCAAGTGGAAGTGATAAAATTTGACA
This sequence comes from Zygaena filipendulae, assembly GCA_907165275.2. Lineage (NCBI taxonomy): Eukaryota > Metazoa > Arthropoda > Insecta > Lepidoptera > Zygaenidae > Zygaena > Zygaena filipendulae. The sequence continues at coordinate 3,225,189 of OU015677.1, read as the reverse complement.
AAGTTTTACCGCAATCGGATGAACAGTACCTAGATATAAAGGGCAATGCATATTAAATGGACCTCGATAAGCAATAACATGTTTACCTACAGTATAAAGTTATTGATACAGAACGCTTTATTGAGAGTTTTAGAACGTTTTTTGTTTGAATAGTGAATTGTTTAAATACCAAAAAAATGATGACCAAAATTGCACTATAATTTCAAAAACACGATTTACTCAAAATTTCTCCAGTGTGAATTAATACACTTTTGCTTATTTATATCCTAATGCAAACGAAAAATCCAAGAGGAAGGGTATCTACGTTAGATAGAGTATCTATATTGCACCCGTGCGAAGCCGCTGCGGGTCGCTTGTGCATTAGTAATTTATATGAAACTAGCTGTTTCCCGCGGCTTTACTCGCGGAAATTTCGGAGATCCCGCAGGAATTCCGGGCTATGAAGTACCCTATATCCTTTTCTGTACCCCTAACAATGTGCTGTATGCAAAATTTCATGAGATTTCACCAGCCTTAATTTCGGAGTTCCCGCAGAAATTCCGGGATAAAAAGTACCCTATGTGCTAATCTGTACCTTTAAGAACGTGTGTACAAAATTTCACGATGATCAGTTGAGCCGTTAAGGCGTAAAAGCGTAACAGATAGACAGGCAGACCGACAGACAGAGTTACTTTAGCATTTGTAATATTAGTTGGGATAAGTTATTTTATTTACGTAAATTACAATAGGTAGACTGTACTGTATAACATTATCAAACATAAAATACATGATTTTAATAAAAATTCAGCAGAATTCCTTCTCCCAGACACAGAGAGCGGCGGGAAACTCGTTTTAAATCAATAAAATGAACAGCGAACCTCTCATGTCTGTGACTCGTACTCTATAACATCAAAGCGCCACGCCGCCTCGAGATGCCTTCGAGAAAAAGGCGCTGCGCATTAAAAAGATGCGCTTGCGCAGCCCGGCTCGGAGCAACGGGACGTGCGGTTAGTTTACTTATAGATTTTATTAATTAAGCCTTGATGTTTTTTAATTAAGATAGAAATATCACCAGGCCGAGGCGCTATGGTGGCACGAATCGATTCGTCACGGATTCATTTCTGACTTTTATTTTAATTATTTTAGTTTTGTAACAAGAACGTGTTCTCGATTGTTTAACTGGATACTTTTTGGATAACGGTTTTCTTGGATAAAAACCTTGTACTTACCTATATTCCAGTATGGAGATTTAGGAATTTATTTGTTTTTGTATAACTGTGTAGTTGCACACTATAGTTTAAAAGGCGAATCTAATGTCCAAGCTATATTCTCTGCCAATCAACGTCAGAGTAGTACAGAAAGATTATTAGGCAATGTGTTAGAAAAATATAGAAAAACAACTGACTTACCTACAGCAATAAACAGATTGTGATAGATTAATGAAATACAAACAAAACTACCGATCTTTTACAATTTTTTGTTAATTATGACCTAGACAATATCCAAACAAGTGAACTTAAAGCGAACCAAGAAATCGTTACATATGTATTTGACTTAGATCACTGTAACTCATATTTAAGCCAATAAACTAAGTAGGTATCTACCTAACTTGGCAGTAGCTTTATACTATGGAAACTCAGTGATACAATTTTTGCCTCACATTCAAAAGACGAGGGTTCGGTTCCAAGGTTATAGGATATACCTAAATATGGATCTTTTCTGACCTATTCACGGATTAAAGATTGAATAGTGAATATCTATTATCGCCACTCGCGAAAATTTTTTAAACCAAGATATTCTATAGGTATCGAGGGGAGAATATTATGTGAAATATGGTGAATATATTGATTCTGAAAATACTTTTACAGCATTTTTACTTGTCAGCGATATGTAGGAACTATAAAACTGCCAAATACCTTTTGCAGTTTCATTAAGACTTTTACTATAATAAGTTGAAATAATCAAAATATGAAGATTATTTAATGTTCGCTTTTTTTAATGTACCTATTATATTGGAAGAGAAAACGATTTTTCTCAGGGTCTAGCGCTAGAACGAAAGAAGATTGCATTTTCATCATCATTTACCTATAAGTACTTCGTCTTCGCAATAGACTGCGACGGCGCGGCGAGATGAAAAGCAAGTTCCCTTTTTTGCTTGTTGGCACAGAGATAACCTGTGGAAGTACTGAAACGATTTCAAAGATACTGTTGTTTATTTATTCATTTAACAATTAACGCACACAAGGACAACATAAAAAAAGGAAAGTATATAAAAGTAATCATATACAAGGGTCATGCTTATTCCATGTGGAATCCAGCAGACAGGAATACTGATTGGAATAGGCTGATCTGGTGTGTGTCAGTTCGATATATATTATACAATTTACCTATACAAAAATAATAAAACTGTTCTATTGGTCGGAAGGTATTATAAAGTATCCCTCATTACTTAATATTATAATAGAGGTACCTACCTACCTACTGTTATCCCGGAACGTCCGACTATGGTAAATAAATTCTAGATTGACATTATATAGTGCCTACAGTTTTTTTTCTTGTAAAAAAGAATGCCAGAGTGAAAACGCGTTAAAAAAGAGTGATTTATAAATGACACAATATGCTGGTACCAAAATTTAAATCTAAAAGCTAAAAGTGAATTAAAACTGAAACTGAAAACGGGATTGTTTCGTGATAAAATTAATTTCACCCTTTTAATAACTCTATAGCAAAAAGAATTAATTGACTTTTCAACGCTATTAACACTCCACCACTGACTGTGGCAAAAGAAAAACATGATATTTAACAAGCAAGGAATCCACATTGGTCAGTTTAAAGTGTAGTTAAATACAATTAAATTGGATGTCGGAATCAAATTGCTGTAACGATCCTGGTTCGACTGAATATAAAGTACATGTGGCGCCATCTATTATCGAGTAGTTGCAAAACCAACATAATAATATTATTATTACTACAATAGGTACATTTTAAAACGAATAAAATTGTCTTTATTTTATTTAGTTGCTAATAAAATATTAATTAGATTTACACACCATACCTATAAGTAACAAAAAATCTATAAGTACCTACTTATAGTCAATAAATAATTTTTAAATGGAATAAATTTAATTTTTTACTTCGATTTAGGCCTCATAAAGCACTTATGATTGTCAAAAATTACATAAACAACGTAACTGAATGAAATATACAGTTTTTCTTAATGCTGAATAACCAAAGAATTGCACACGAAGCCTATACCTGCCTACTATCTGCAAACAAAAAAGTAGAAGGTGTGTGTGGAAACACCTTTTAAATTCATACATATAATAATTATTATTATTTACATACATCTATACACACTTAGGACAACTAGGTACCTACCTACTTTTTAATTTTTCATTTGGGTAACATTTTCATTATGCCGCTATAATGGCCGTCGCATGAATTGATACTGAATAATTTACCGCTTATCGAGTTTAATTCAACTAAATGCTAGTTACATAATAATATACACTAGCTTGTTCCTGCGGTTTTACTGCCTTTAGTTGCGGCATTCCTTCGGGAACTTGTGAATAATATAAGTATCTGGATAAATTAGTTACAGGTAACTTAAGTTACTTCCCGGCTTTATTTTTAATAAGCAAAATCTCATCTCATCTCTCATCTCATCTCATCAAAAATGGTTTCTGTGGGGCTATTATGTAACTTTTGTTTCTATCATTTTTCGGATGCAATCAAAAACATGGCGGTTTTGTGATTCCAATATGCACGTTTTGACACCCACAATATCTAGCATTCAACCAAATTGAATTCTTATTTAAAAGTTGAAGTTGTCTGAACATGATGAAAATCGCAATTTTTTGATTGAAACTTTATGATAGCAACAAAAGTTTCATTTTTTTTAAATTTTTTTATGTCATAGGGGACAAGTGGTACACCTGATGGAAAGTGATTACCGCCGCCCATGGACATCTGCAGCACCAGAAGGCATTCAGGTGCGTTGCCGACCTGGAATGGGGATGGGAACTGGCTTTCAAGCGGGGCTGCCGGAACACACCGTTAGGTGCTTGGCGACAGATTTGCAACTTGAAGGTGGTATAACAGGTGGTATAACGGTGGTATACAATATAATTGCCCTACTGGTCCATGGTCCACTAAAGTGGTGGATCTAGGTGTTTCTGGTGCGTTGTCCTATCGCGGAATGATGGACAAACAAAAATCAGCTTTTATTTAATTGTATATATTTTGCAATACCTAATAAGAACAAGAAATAATAGGTTATTACAGAAAATCCATACGATATAGGTGTTTAATGATTTATTTGTACCTAATTTATTTTAATTAGATTATGTTGATTTTGTAGAGGAAAATTATATTCAAATAATTTATTATAATTATAATTATATTATTAATTTATTATTATTTAGATCAAATAATTTATTTATAATTGCATAACACAATATAAAGTTCATAACACAAGAATATAAATTTAATTAAATTAAATTTTTATCTCAAATTTTACATCTTTAATATTAAAATGTTAATTAAAAATTTCAAATAAGAAACACTGTTCAAAACACTCGATGAAAGAATTTTGTTCCTGCAGGAACTCCGAAGTTAACGCGGGAAACTAACTGTAGTTAAGATCGGATCGAACACCCAACCTTTTGGGAGACCAGATCTCTACCACCACGCTATGGTAGCTAGTCATTTAACATCCTGTAACCTTTGCGTTTTAAACTTTATTGTAGATCCTAAAAACCAATGGACAGACGCCGCCCTGCCTCGGGCGGTCTAACATGAAGCGGTGTAATTATGGAGGTTTTTCGGGGAACGGCATTTTATTATCGCCAGCTACCGTGATTAGATGGTACACAGATAACGCCGGGGGAAAAAAATATGTATGATAAATTTTTGAACATAACATTTTTTATTGACCACCTCCTATGGCGGAGCGGGTGAACGTCGGATACGTTAGATGCTGTGAGTTTGATTCCCATTGGAGAAAAAGCTTGAAGGAAATTGAGGTCCGTATTCCAAAAGGTTACTCAAGTCAAGAATCTAGTTTTAAAACTAATTTCAAGTAAAGCTTTAATTTTAGAACCTTACTTGAAACAAGATTCATCACTCAACAATCAGCTGAGTTATTTCCTTATTCTAGAACAACGTTTGAGTACTAATCTATACTCAAGCAAAGATTTGATCTTTGTTTACCGTCTGTCATGTAAAGACCACTCAACCAATCAGAATTCAAAATCTCAAATTCAGACTAGTTTCAAGTGATTAGAACCAATCAGAGTTCAGAATCTCTACTAAAGACTAGTTTCAAGTGATTAGAACTTAAAACGCATTCTATAATAAGTTGAACGCTTGAGATAAGATTTCAGCTTAAAACTAATCTCAAGAGAAACGTGATCTGAGTCACCTTCTGGAATTCGGACCTGAAAGAAAGAAAGAAAAGGCTTTTATTTGGAAACAGAGACACAACACAATTACAATTATTTTACACAAACATGATTTAACAAAAAAAATTCAATATATATGACAATACTAGCTGTGCCCCGCGGTTTCACCCGCGTGAATTTCGGAATTCCTGCGGGAATTCCCAACTTCTCACCGTTTAAACCTTCCCTGTACTTCCACAAATCTTTCAAGATCAAAATTAGCCAAATCGGTCCAGCCGTTCTCGAGTTTTAGCGAGACCACCGAACAGCAATTCATTTTTATATATATGTATATAAAGATTATGTATGAGAACAAATGACAGCTAGCGGTGTTTGTGTGGTGCGTCCCCATGACCAAAACGGTCGCTGCCTCAGCATGTTGCTATGAGTGCGGGCTGCGGGCACTCCTAGCGCTGATTTTCAGTCAGGACCGGAGATTCACAAATATAAGATTATACAATTATTTCACAGTCTACACGCACACATTCCACTGATTTTTTTTTGTTACTAACATAATGAACGTACATTACATAATAACTATTCTAAATATCTGCATATTCACAGTAGTCTAATATTAGAAACAGCAATGGTAAAGTTATATAAGATGGGAAAGTATTTAATGTATGTAAGTGATAAAGAAAATATAAACACGTGAGATATAATAAGTAATTTGATACAATAGATATCGAAAGGGGATAAAAAATAACAAATAACAACAATAGATATCGAGAGAGGATAACAAAAAACAAATAACAACAAAAGTTATATAATTGCCCTGCCGATGTCACAGTCTACATGCGTATTCCACTGATTTGCTCTTAAGCAAATTGCTCTTAAGTAATATTACCCATTGTTACTGACCCTTTGCCAAGTTGACAATCCATGGTCGTTAACGGTATAGATAACTAACCGCTGCACTCAGAGTCGACTTTAATGATTACTTAGTTAAGTATAGATTTTTAAAACAAAACTGCCGCAATCAGACAAGTTTAATAAATTAATGTTAATTGGCATTTAGCTAATTAAGTTACATCTTATTAAATGCCAATTAACATTAATTTACTGAACGTCTCTGATTGCGGCAGTTTTGTTTTAAAAATCTATACTTAACTAAGTAATCATCAAAGTCGGCTCTGAGTGCGGCGGTAAGAAACTTATCACGATGTCACGTTGTCACGAAAAATTTTACTTTGCATTATAGACAATTTTACATAACCACGTGCCTTGACGATTTGTTCCTTAGTTTTCTATGAGTAAACGAATAGATTAGCGACTTCGCTAAGAGGGCTGGTTTAATTATAACTTCTGTAGGTACCTATTTTATTTCTAAATGTAATAATAAAAAATAGGTATTTGATTTGATTCGATCCTGGTCTGTATTTCGTTCCCTTATATAGGCAATATACGTAGTTGCCCGCGGTTTTATCCGCGGTTATTCCGGGATAACAAGTACTTACCCTATGTCACTCAGGACTACCGTAGCGCCCTAAAGTGAAAGAATTTTCAAAATCCGAGATTACCCCCTACAACGTCACAAACTCACAAACTTTAGCTGTTATAATATTAGGATAAATAGAACGAAGTCTTTATGTGATTCTCATGAATGTTTGCTTAGACAATTTTGATGGCAGAAGTTCACAGAAAACATAGTTTAACTATGTTTGCAAAAATGGCTGTTAAAAATCTAAACAAAACCACTTTTTCAGTTTACGGTTGGTCAAAGTTTTTTTTATAACCTCGCCTGATGTTGAACGGTAATCCTACTAATATTATAAATGTGAAAGTGTGGATGTTTGTTACTCAATCACGCAAAAACGGCTGAACGGATTTGGATGAAATTTGGCATGCTCATTGTCAGGCGAACAGAGAGGGACATAGGGTACTTTTTATCCTGGAATTCCACGGGAACTCCGAAATTACCTCGGGTGAAACCACGGAGCACAGCTAGTAAGTAGGTACATAATATTCTAAAATAATGTTGACCCATTTCTCAGCAGAAATCATTAATTTTCATAGAACACATACCTAGAACGTTCTCGATAATTTTTCTTTGTCAGTGTCAGATACGGAGTAAGGTAAGTACTTTTTCTTTTTTTTTTCTAATGATAAAAAATGTGAACAAGACACGTAGTCCATCAATAACTCATGCGTGCCGACTTGTATATAAAATGCCGTAGGCTGGATCGAACCTACACCTTTGTACGTAGTAGCTACACTATCTACAAAGCACCAAAACAATAAACGATTAAATGAACGACGATGTGAAAACAACTCAAACACTTGGTATTAAGGTCGTATTTCGAATATATTTTTTTTCGAATTATGCCATTTTCAAATAAAATGTCACGCACGATACAAATGATAACAGAGTCGAATGTAATTTATTCCTGAAAGTTCTCACATTCGAATTTCCACTCTACTCTGAGCGTGGTTGAGTGCACTTTCAATTATTCTCGCTGAAAAATATTGACTTATATTTTTAAAAAGGAATAATTTATGTCAGTCTTTGACCGCAAGGACGCGTCCGTAGACGAAACGTCGCAAGGGAAATTTTCACAAAATTGGAAAAACTATTCATGGTCCATATTCATAAGAATCATTGTTGGTTGGCTCTTAATGTCACATTATCGTGTAGGTATGTCGCGTCGTGACATCGATGGAGTTATTTGAATATTAAAATTGTACATGTTTTTTGGTCACCTCGCGTTCTACGGCTTTTTATAATTTGATTTGGTTTCAACAATATTTCATAGTATAAGATAAAATCTTCATATACGAGGCAAGTTGGAACGTGAGAAGCAAAGAAATTGCGTGAATAATGCCTTTCTAATAACATCAGACAAACAGACAGCACAGCTGCAAATCTATTGTAGTATACAAAGTGTCTAGTGATTAGTGAACGATACCTTAAGACAAGATTGTACCTATATTACCTACTCATAATAACGAACAACCTCATCGATGAAAAAAAAAACAAAAAATAAAAATGAAATACAATTTTTCCCAAAGAAACAATAGTTTCATCGTATTGCGCCGCAGAGCTTTTCTTAGAAATCACGAAATACCTAGGTTTTTTTTGAGAATCTCTGAATGGATCTCGAGAGACTTTCTGGCAAGAAACGATTTTGCCATTATTAGGTACTTTCTCACCTGATATGTAGGTATGTAGGTACACAGCTCTACATACCTATAGGTATGTAGATTTTGTCAATCAATTTCCTAATAGAGAAATAGAAAATAGGCATTCCTATAGGTAATAATATAATCGGGATAGAATCCGTTACGAAATCATCCGGCAGAGGACCAAAGTCATAGACATCATCCAGAAGTGTAGCAAGCTGAAGTGGCAGTGGGCTGGTCACATCTGTCGCAGAACCGATGAGCGTTGGAGTAGACGGGTTCTGGAATGGAGACCACGTCTCGGTAAGCGTAGTATTGGACGTCCCCTTGCCAAATGGACCGATAACCTGAGAAAGGTCGCTGGTAGTGGCTGGATGAGGAAAGCGGGAGATCGTGTACTGTGGCGTGCCCTTGGGAAGGCCTACGTCCAGCAGTGGACTGCAATAGGCTGATTGATTGATTGATTGATAGGTAATAAATACACGTTATCAAGGGTACAGAATAGGACAAAGGGTACTATAATATACCCTACTAGTTGTGCCCCGCGGTTTCACCCGCGTTAATTTCAGAGTTCCCGCAGGAATTCCGGGATAAAAAGTACCCTATGTGTCAATCTAATTTATAAGCTATCATCCATCCATCCATCCATCCATCCATCCATACATTCTTACAAACTTTCGCGTTTATAATATTAGTAGGATTCTGTACCCCTTGACCGCGTGGACGCATGATGATCGGTTGACTAGTTTAGGCGTGAAATCGTAAAAGAAATACAATCGCATTTATCATTGTTTTCTATAGGTAAATATAAATTCCTGAATACATATAAACACAACACCATAATTTAGTATTGTTTTCGTCCTTACTCACTTCAAGTGAAAACTACGAGTAAATTATTATATTGAAAGATATTTTTTTAACATCGAAAAAAGGTAATAAAAAATCATCCAGTTTGGAGTCCATCGGAAGCTGTCTGAGACGGCTCGATTTAATGCCTTTCGGTACATAACCGATAGATTAATACGATAAATGTACGTTACAAACCCGCAATTATGAATTTATCCGCGAGGAATTATCTTTTTAGAGAGGTGGTGGTAGGCTATGGTTTTTTGTTTTTGGACATTGAAGCGAGAAGTTTGGAGATCGGAGGCTTTTTTGGTGATTTCTTCGGTTATTTTTAGAGTTGAGACGCACGGACTTACAAAAATTATTGGTAAGTAACACTGTTGGTACAGAGGTTAGCTAATCTTCTACACTAGTGTATATATCTTCTTAATCTAATATATATAAATCACGTGTCACGTTGTTTGTCCGCGATGGACTCCGAAACTACTGAACGGATTTTGATAAAATTTTGTAACCATTCATAAAATGGTTCAACTTAAAAGATAGGATAGTTTTTATCCCTGAATTCCGGAATTAATGCAGAGAACAGCTTATCACCGTAAACTAATGTCAGGGGCACAAAGAAGGACACCGAGTTCTTTTTTCCCGGAATTCCCGCGGGAACTCCGAAATTACCACGAATGAAATCGCGGGGGAAAGCTACTCTCTACTAAGTCAGGTGTTGCTGATTCGATTCCCTCATCATCGCATTTACTGCTAAATTAAGCTATATAAAGCTTTGGTGTTGTAATTATGTTGAGAATAAAATAAATAAATAACTAGCTGTTCTCCATGATTTTATCCGCGTTAAATAGGAGTTTCCGTGGACGGTGGAAATTCCGAAATAAACATGTGGGATGCCCTTTCCTCTACCCCTGACAACGTGCATGCAAAATTTCACGATGATCGATGCGTATATTTAAGGCGTAACAGACATATGCAGATAGAGTTACTTTTGCGTATTTACAATAGGTATTAATACGGATTAAGAGAAATTTATTGAAAAAAAAGTGTGTTTTTGAATTGTGTCGTTATTGAATTGGGGTTGTGATTTTAGCAGTGTAAAACGTATATCATACAAACTTGTGCACCCGGCTCCGCATGATGTTTGGCGGTGCGATTAATATTCATAGCTCCTATTTTCATCAATCGATTTCGATGAAATATTATCTATTACTTACCAAATTTTAATGAAGGAATTGTATAAATAAATAACGAAAACTCTATCAAAATCCGTCGCATAGTTCAGAAAAAGACACACAGAGTGACGTTGGTAGCGTGTTTGTTATAAACTATAAAAAAAAAATCTTTAGTCTCTATAGATATTCAAGTATATATTATTCCACTACACCAAAGTAGGTACAAATACCTTCATCACACAACAATGGGCATATTGACTAATTTTTATTTTTTAGTCCGTCTTGTAGATTATTAAAAAATATTGGACACGTATTTTTTCTTTTTTTACGTAATCAAAAAATAACGGCGATATACTGAGTTGAAATTTCGCGTGACGTCACTATTCTGACATTTTGTATAGCGGTTTTGCGGTTAGTGACGTCACGACCCCCTCACCCTAAACTTTAATGCGCTTTATTTCTGTATATTTTAATTTATTTAAAAAATCAAAAAATACGTGTCTATTGTTTTTTTATTTTCTAACTGACGGACTAATTAGAATTTTGCTTTTCAAAAGTCGTCAACATCCCTATTGTTTCAAACAGTCGATAAAAAAGTATTTTTATATACTTTTAAACAACCACTGAGATGATATTTATGAGAAACGGTAGCAGCGGACGGTGCAATTAAACATTTTCAAAATTATAATAATCACCAACCACGAAAACGCAGTACTCGCCGACACCGCATGATAATATTTTCGGTGCTGGTAGAGATTGCAGAAAAAACTTAATATAATCAAAGAAAAGCTTAAAATAAAAGTACTTCAACTCTTTATATATAGATATTTTTCAAGTTAAACATTCAATAACGGCTTAGGATCATACATATAGAACCGAAGTTTATTTATTTACTTATTCATATATTTGAGGAAACTTTTTGTTCGTTTTTAACTTCCACTTATTTAACTTAAAGATCATGACAATAAATAACAAAAGTACGTAAGTGTTAGACAATTTTTTTTTTTTATGAGGATTCTCAAAATAAACATCAATTCAAGATAAATCTGTGTTAACAACTGACTTATGACATGTGGCAATTTTTTTTTTTTTTAATAAATATTATAAAGTGTTAAAGTTTGAGAGTGTGTGAGGTTTTTGAGGGTAATCTTTGGATCTACAGAACCGATTTTGAAAATTCTTTTACCAATAGAAAGCCTCGTTATTTGTGAGAGTCATAGATTATATCGTAACCCATAATTCCCGCGGGAACTCCGAAATTAAAGCCGTTAAAACCGCGAAGGAACCAGATTTCGATACGAAAATACAGAAATTTATTTTCAATTAAATGTAAGTAGATTTATTAATATATTTGTTTTTATTTATTTACATTTCACTGTAAATACAGGTAAGTGCTTAGGACTGTGGACTTAGAAACATAATGGCATTTGCAACCACTGTTGATAATCTGTCGGCAAATATATCAGTGCCAGGTGAGTAGGCGAGCAGTGCGTTCAGTAAGTGTTCAGTTAGTTTAAATTGGGTTTTGAGTTCAAAAATTAATCACTTCTTTGTTTCTATAAAAAAAGTAGAGCTTATCTAAGCTAAAATGACGCGCCCCTCCATCGGGCATCAGCACACGCACAACCGTTAAAATATCGATACGACACATATAAATCTGGTCTTGCCATTCGTCCTCAGTTGCCGCATAGAGTCGCCGCACTCACACTGTTCAAGAGATATTATCAATACATGATAAATCGCACATCTGAAACTGCTTGTAGTGGGGCGTGTCATTTTGGTTTAGATAAGCTCTACAAGATAACAGGTGATCTTAATAAAAACTTGTGAGTACAATATTAAATTGATAGGTTGTGCGTGATGCTCTGTGTATATTTTTATCATGTTAGTTTGTCTTGCTATCTCTACATAGAAACTCCTAACGGCCGGCGGCCATTTTGGAGCGGGATTTTTTAATAAAAAATATATCAGTCTGCGCCGGTCAAATGGTCTCATGAAGATCTTATGAAGTTTCTATGGTGAAAAAGCCTTTATTTCGTACTAGCTATTGCCCGCGATTTCACTCGTGATAATCTCAGAGTTTACGCGGGAATTGGGTATTCTCCAAGGTATGAATATCAAAATTCTAATTAGTCCGTCAGTTAGAAAATAAAAAAATAATAGACACGTATTTTTTGCTTTTTCAATTTAATGAAAATGAACATAGATAAAGCGCATTAAAGTTTAGGGTGGGGGACTCGTGACGTCAATATTCATTATAAGCGCCATACAAACCGCACTGAATTGTGACGTCACGCGAAATTTCAACTCAATGTATCTCTGTTATTTTTTGAGTACGTAAAAAAAGAAAAAATACGTGTCCAATATTTTTTTCTAATCTACACGACGGACTAAAAAAAATTTTTTTGTCAAGTAGCCAATTCTGATATGAAAAAGGACCCTATGTCCACCTCTGTATCGCTGTCAATACGTACGCAAAATTTCATGATGATTTGTTGAGTTAGGCACGAAAGCGTAACAAACAAACTTACTTGCTCACTTATCCATATCTATACTAATATTATAAAGAGCAAAAGTTTGTGGGTTTGTGAGTTTGTGACGTTGCAGGGGGTAATCTCTGGATCTACTGAACCGATTTTGAAAATTCATTCACTTATAGGAAGCTGCAGTGATCCTGAGTGTCATAGAGTAAAACCACGGGGGAACAACTATCTCTAGATCTACTCAACCATACTTTTTTGTAGTACCTATATGGGTAGATACATGGTGTGTTTCATCGTAACTTTAACATAATATCAAAGCCTCCAGAATAATTTAGGTACAAAATTGTTTTTCTTCATTTTTTAAGGTGTCACTTGTACCCAGGCGCGGATCTACGCGGGCAGTAGGTGCACTTGCCCCCCCTGAGGTTGGGTACTTTAATAAGACCTTACAAAAAATGTTTGACCCTGTAAATTCTAAAAATTTTGAGATGAGACCAAAATTCCCCCCTTCATCCAAACCAATCCGTGCCTGCTTATACCACTAGTACCATTATGGTTTTACTATTCACTGCCATATTGTTATAATCTGACCGATAATAACTTTCTACTAGGAGCTGACAATCTTTTGGTAACAGAACAGCTGAGGAGCTCAAACTGAGCTTTACATAATTTAATTATCTTTGTCCTACATCTGACTTTGTCCCAAATCTGGATCCTCAGTAACACCTACACGCTAAAACACAACAAGCCAGAAACAAAGGATTTTCCGTCCGTTACAACCTCCGAGGTGGCAACAAAACCATCGTAGGCGCACGAATTATCACGGACCGAGATCTTCGGACTGTCAGTCGCTCGCGGCACTAAATCATGCCCCTCCGAGCCCAGCATTCCTGAATTTTTAAAACGGAAAACATTAATATGTCGAAAAATAAGAATGATGGAAACGATGCATCAATTAAAATGATCGATACACGAGTGGCGTGGAGACGTTGCGTTTCGATTTTCGAGTAAGGAGTTTTCACAACTTGAAAATAAAGGGTAAGTAAAGACTAGACAGACACGCTCTTTTTAACATGAATGATATTCATATAGCAGAGACTTGAAGAGACGTTTAATTTTAAAATTTTTGATATAGAAACCTGCGGAATGTAAAAAATTACACAAAAAATCCACATACTTATACAACAACAACTCCCTGATTGCGAAACTGTCCAGATTATAAGCAACAGATTATACCTACTTGGACGCAGATAAGCAATAACATGTTAACCCACAAAATGAAGTTATTGATTCAGAACGATTTATTGAGAGTTAGGGAACGTTTTTTAATTATGTGTTTACCTTATTACATTGCTTAAATATGTAACTATGAATATAAAAAATGTTGATACAAAATGGCGCTCCTACTTTTAAAACACCATTTACTCAAAATTTCTCCAGTGTGGGTTAACACACTATTGCTTATCTATGTCCACTTATAATCTGGACAGTCTCGCAATCAGGGAGTTTTAACACGGTAGTACGGGTTTAATAGGATACTGAGGAAGTCTACGAGGAACCCTAAATTGAAAGCTACCTAAAAAAAAATTCAACCTGGTTTTGGATCAAATAAAGTCTAATAGGTCAGTATGTTAAATCACTTTTTACGGACGACACAATATGTATGTACCTATACCTATACATCTAAAGAATGTTATTTTTTTTTTCTTTGAAACTTAGTTTAAATCCAGGACCGACACAATGAGTAGGTAATTGGGTATTCTCCAAGGTATGAATATCAAAATTCTAATTAATCCGTCAGTTAGAAAATAAAAAAATAATAGACACGTATTTTTTGCTTTTTCAATTTAATGAAAATGAACATAGATAAAGCGCATTAAAGTTTAGGGTGGGGGGCTCGTGACGTCAATATTCATTATAAGCGCCATACAAACCACACTGAATTGTGACGTCACGCCAAATTTCAACTCAATGTATCTCTGTTATTTTTTGAGTACGTAAAAAAAGAAAAAATACGTGTACAATATTTTTTACTAATCTACACGACGGACTAAAAAAAATTTTTTGTCAAGTAGCCAACTGTACCTTATAATAATTTATTAGGTACTAGGCTCTAGGCTTATCAGCACACGCGACATTGTATGCTTCTTACTTCCATGGTATGGACAGTCCAGTCTATCAGTTGCTACCCTAATATATGTATGTACCTACAACTGCTTACTTGCAATTGAACTCGAAAAGTTTTTCAGTTGAACATCGGCCCGCAGGTTCTCTCTGTTCGTCGATTCATCACCGATCAATCAGACCAAGTTAGTCTGTGGGGCAATAAATTTCATTTTTTTCCCCATCAATGCACCGCGCGACGTGTTATTACAAGATATAATGTAACACAACGTGTAATTAATGCGCATACGTCTATTGATCTAACCCATCGATCGATAGGATTTCGATTCGATTTTTGGATGTTTAAAAAAAAAATACGAATCGCTTCGTTTTTGCTGCGTTCTTATGTGCTTACATACCTACTTTTGTTGTCTATTCATAGCATAGAAGTTCAAATTATAAACCTACTTGCTGAACTAAAGTAGGTATGTAATTTTAAAGTATTTTAATTAATCCAATAATCCCTACTATGTCCCTACAAATATTATAAATGCGAAAGTAACTCTGTCTGTCTCTCTGTTACGCTTTCACGCCTTGACGGCCAACTGATCATTATGAAATTTTGTACACACGTTTTCAGGGATACAGAGAAGGACATAGGGTACTTTTTAATCCGGAATTCCTTCGGGAACTCCGAAATTTCCGCGGCTGAAACCGCGGGGCACAGCTAGTAGGTGCTAAAGTATATTGTTAATCGCCATTAAACAAAACTTACTTTAATTTTGTTAAAATTTGTTTTTAGAATAAAATAGAGGTTTATTTGGTACCAAAATTGAACACAAATTTAATTAATAAGTAATTTTTAAATATATTCTATAATCTTGTCGTTTTTTTAGCTTTTTAAGCATAAGCTAGACATGAATCTTCTATTTTGTATATATAAATGCGAAAGGTCACTAACTCACTGACTATAATTACAAACGAAATATCTAAAACTATATTTATTTATTTTTTATTTATTGTTTTGTTATCAGGCAACATAGGCCCATAGATAAATACCTTACAAACTAACTTACATATATACAAATATATTTTTATATGACCTACTATGAAACTTTAGGTTTAACTTTTAAATTTTGCAGGTGGATAGTTTGTAGGTAGGTATAAGAGACATTCAGGTAAGAAAATGTTTCATAAAGTTCTCGCGGAAACCCAAAATTAACGCGGATGCGCGTGAAACAGCAGGAAACAGCTATAGTTACCTATTTATTGATCAAAGTTTCATGCAAAATTGTCTGGTTCATTTTCAATCTATTTCAGCGCCAACAAGTTTCTTTATTTTACTAGTGTGATGTACTTACAGAACTAAAAAAACTTTAACATATCCAGTAACATAATGTACCTAAATACCTAGGTATTCTAAAGTGTAATTATCTAAAAAATTTATAAAAAAAAGAAGACAAAAAGATGCATGGAATAGATAAGAAAAACAAATAAATGAAACGTTTGTAGCGAAGGCGAGCGAAGGTAAGGCCGGGGGCCACAGTCCCTGGTCCTCACCTCTCCGCTCACCAGCGGACGAAGGTAGCGTAATTGGGACCGTCACGCGATACGCCGTCGCATCGCACGCGATGGATGGATGGACCGGCGAGATTGTGCTGCGTTGAGACAAGTTGGAATCAACCTTACCAACTCACTATGACAAACAGCATTTCTTGCCCATAATGCGCGTCAAGAAGCAAGAATTATGTGCAAGAAATAATGGCAAACAAATAGGTAGCTGTTCCCCCACAGATTCACATTTTGAAGATCCCCGGTATCCGGAATTCCGGGTTTCAATATAGCCTATGACACTCACAAATGACTCACTGATGATCATCATAATTCTTAGGGTATTTCCTGATGTCCTAGAATCCTGAAATTTGATACCTATGTAAACTAGTATTAGTACACAAACAACAAAAAAATTATAAAACTTGTAAATTTTATCCCCCAGCCCCTTAAACTAGATGAGACTTCCGCAATTTTGTTTTACAAAAAGAAATGAAATCCCAACAAAAACATTTTCATGTAATATGTTGCCAAGACGAAACCATATACCAGCATTTTCAAAAAGTTATCAGATCTCATGTAGAGCCAAGTTTCTAACTCTACATGCCCTAACTAAGGTCTAACTTCACAAACTCTACACCTTAGTCAAAATATGTGGCTTGGCCGTTTCGTTACTACAAGAACTATTAATTATAATAGAAAAGTAAAATAATGGATCAAATTTTCAACCCATCCCATGTGAATATAGCGAAATGGCAGGCACATAATTATTTTGACTAAGGTGTAGAGTTAGAGCGTGTAGAGTTAGAAGTTTGGCTCTACATGAGATCTGATAACTTTTTGAAAGTGCGAGTCATTGGCAACATTTTACATGAAAATGTTTTTGTTGGGATCATTTTTTCTAAATAATTCTTCGTTAAACATTAAAAGTATATTTTGTTTTGATAAACCAGTACCTCGGTTAGTAGTTGGTAACCAAAAACAGTATAGCGGTTTTTGACTACTACCCTATGATACCTGTGCACCCGTATTTATATTTTAAAAACCTTTTTATTTATTTATAATCATACTAGTTATGCGCCGCGGTTTCACCCGCGTTAATTTCAGAGTTCCCGCGGGAATCCCGGGATTAAAAGTACCCTATGTGTTAATCTGATATATTAAGCTATATTATTGTAAAGTTTCATTTAAATCCATCCAGTAGTTTTTGCGTGAAAGGGTAACAAACATCCATCCATACTCACAAACTTTCGCGTATATGAGGATTCAAAACGGAGTCCTTACAATATACGGTGATTCAATTTTAATTATTTAATTCATAAATTTTCCTAATACCTTTTCACAAATTTTAGATCTACATTGATAGGTGGTTAAGGCCCACCGCCCATTGTGACTTTTTGTCGACGTGACTTTCTGTCACTTATGAAAACTATACTGAGGTCACCGTATTGTCACGTCACCATAATGAGCGCACTCAGTATAGTTTTCATTGCACTTGACTAAGTGACAGAAAGTCACGTCGACAAAAAGTCACAATGGGCGGCGGGCCTAATAGGCTAGCGTCAATACTCTTGAGTTCAAGTGAACTATAGCGCCATCTAGTATCGGGTAGATAGCACTACGTAACTGACCAAAATTAATGCATAAGAAAAAAATTTTTCACAAACTACAAAGATAGTACTACAAAGATGCAGAAGTAAAGGCAGTAAGTATATCCACCTACCTATAGAAACGAGGTTTGTTATAACTATGTAGAAACGTCTCTATAAGTCGTTAACATTATAAATCAGAATGTGAGCTGACTTATATATGAGTTATGGATACGCAGGATCGCAGGTTCGATTCACAAACGTAATTATTGGCCCGCGGCCCCGAATTAGGCACAATTAAGTGCACATTTCAACAAAACATCCGATTCTGTGGCTATTTTTTTTTTAGTTTATTTTCTTCGGGGTTATTTCTCGATATTTTCGGTGAATAATTGGACCGTTTCTTTCTACGTTTTGGAAGGAACATTAACCCTCTGCAGTCGGGTAATTACGGATAAAAAGTTTTGATATGTTGATCCTGATTTTAGGTTTCATACAAATAATTCGCTTTTCGCGGCAAATCCTTCCGAGGCATTTAAAAAAACCCTTTCATAGCAGTTAGTCATTAGACGTTACGGAGTTTCGTTCGTTTGTAAATATTTTTCGCATAAACGTAGTTAATTAGATATATCTATATTATTATAACTTTAAACTGACAGCGTGCTGCTGAAGAGTTTGTTGCGCAGCCTCTTCTCTTCAGCCATGGCTCTAGGAAGCTGTGAAGGGTGGATATTTTATGGGTGCTGTCATAATAACTGTAATTATATTGACGTCAAAAAGAGCCACATTGTGGGCCAAATTTGAAAAAAGGATTTTACTTTGACTTTGACAAGAAACAACAATAGGTACCTACAACTTTTCACCTCCCTAGTGTGAAAATGAAAGATGTGATTAATTCAGAACACTTATCTTCACTGAGTGAGCAAAATGGTCTCACTTGTTTTGCGAATGAAGACGTGGTTTTTCAGTATAATGTTAGAATGGGTTGATCAAAATAGAAAGCGTACCTAATTATTACCTAATGAACCTTTAGGTCGCAAATACGATTCATTTTAAATTTGATGCATGTATTACTTTTAAGAAATTTTGTGATGCCAATTAAAGTTATGTCTATGTTTATGTCTATGTCATTTCACCACTTTCCTAAAATGTCCACTTTTCTAAAACGACTAGGTAGGTAAGTACTTGGTTTTCCCAAAATGACTACCTACTTTCCTAAAATGTCCACTTTCCTAAAATGACAACTTCGTTTCCCTGAAATTATTATTTACCGCTCGCCATAAAATTTTACACAAACCTTGTCAAGGGTATAGGAAAGGACATAAGGTACTTTTCATCTCTGAATTCCCGCGGGAACTCTGAAACTATCGTGAGCGAAACCGCGGTAAACAGTCAGTAGTTTATATTTCTTATGTTACTTAAATTTTTAGTCTATACTCACTAAAGAGTGAATATTTCTATACATAACCGAGTAATAGAAATTGTATCTACAACGGAATAGAAATTGTATTTTTCCCTCTCCAAGCTTGCAGGACACTCCTTAATTCCTACCCTCCAATCGACAACCGGTAATTTTACCGATTTTACCGGCAATAACCGCTAACGTAATAAATACTTACTTGAGTAGTTAGCTCATTGGGGATTGTAGTTAGGTAAGTAGCGGTAGCAATAAAATAGAATTTAATTATGTATTTAGAACTACCATCTCATACCATATCCCATATTATAGGTACCTATTATAAATGCGAAAGTAACTCTGTCTGTCTGTTACGCTTTCACACTTTAACGGCTCAACCGAAAACCATCAAATTTCGCGTACATGTTGTCAGTTGTCAGTGCTACAGAGAAGGACATATGGTACTTTTTATCCCGATATGAACTCCGAAATTTCAGCGGGTGAAACCGCGGAGCGAAGTTATATATTATATTCTTTAATTGTTTTCATTTGTGTTGTTCTGTATCTGTTCATTTGTGTTGTGTTTCTCCTCTTGCTTGAATAAATCTTTCTTTTCTTTTTCTTTTTTTTTTCTAATAGGTATACTATAAAATATGTAATAAAAAACTTATCACTACACATTCCTCATTCTTCATCTTCTGCCCCCTTAGCCAAGTTGACAATCTATAATAGTTATCGCTGTAGAAAACTAAGGAACTTATATCGTCATGTAATCCATGCATCCCAGAACGCACGCGGGCGCAACCGCGGGCACCAGCTAGTTAAACAATGAATGTATTGAGTATTGAAACTAATATTTTACACACACACAAACCGACGGTAACGAAACGAGGCCCGGAAAGCTTTAGGGGACAAAGACAATATACCTATAGGGGAAAAGTTATTTATGTTTTAACGATTACATAAAAGCCGGTTAAAATACGTAATTAAATTTCATATTAATGACGGAACGACAGTCCTCATCATACTTATGGGCTATGGCTTATCGTTAGTCGAAAAAGGGACACTAACCGGCCAGCCCTTCAAAGTATCTCTGATACTATATTTTACACTCGCGCCTCGTACCTCGCCTTGTGCTTCGTCTCGTGGCGAGGTACGAGGCGCGAGTGTAAACGCTGACGAGTGACAATTATATAAATCACCTAATTTGTTGTGTGGCAGCACTATTGTTCTAGTGGTTAGCGGAACTGGCTGCTGTGCCGTGTGTCACAGGTTCAGTCATCACGTCATATCCTGAGTTTAGGAAGGTATTTAGATAGTAACGCTATAAAAGTAGGTATTATACCAGTTGTTTATAGCAGACAGCTCTGCTTAGTATTGGAACCAGTTGGCGCGATGTAAAATTATGATAAATTGATAGGTAATATCCAAGCATTATTATATAGGTACCTGCCTAATTTTTCTAAATAAAAAAGATTTTTAGAGATTATCGAGATTAAGTTAATCCATGATACTGCACTACACGCTGTGTAGCTAATGATAAGACTAAAAAATCATCAGATATTTTAACCATAGAAATGGTTCTAAAACTATTAGTATTTCGTTGTTATAGACACTGATTTCCTTTTGAATTGGCACTCGCTTTTTGACTAACCCCTTAGGACTAACCACGCATAGTTTAGTTAGGAAATTCTATTTCTACATAATTTAATTGTTTCTACAAAAGAGCATATTTTGTAATACCAAGTAGGTTAGGTATATAAAGTGAAACTTGAAAGACAGTGTGTCCGTCCGTCTGTGTGTGGAGCTAATTGCAGAGCTGCGATTGGTTGATTATAGGGAATTCGATTCCCAGGTTGTTCTCACGGATGCATAGGTAGGTGAAATGTAGGTATGCTACAAATACCTGAGTAGGTATTTGACGTAAAACTTGCATTGATTGTAATATAGAGTGATAGTTATATTATAAACTAGCTGTGCCCAGCAGTAATTTCGGAGTTTCCGCGGGAATTCCGGGATAAAAAGTACCCTATATCCTTCTCTGTACCCCTGACAACGTGCATGCCAAATTTCATCCAATTCCGTTAAGCCGTTTTTGCGTGATTGAGTAACAAACATCCAAACATCCAAATATCCACACTTTCACATTTATAATATTAGTAGGATAATCATAAATACCTACCTACCATATAAAACTGAAGATAGAGTTTTCACGACTTTTTCTTTTCTTTTTAATGCTTTTCAGGCTGGGCGTTTGACCGCCGTTCACCTGTTAAGTGACGTTGTGGTCGCATATTGTAAACACAAGCTTTCAAGTGAGGCTGCTGAACCATACCGTTGTATAGGTGCTTGGCGACAGATTTACAACTTGAAAATGGTAGCTAGCAAGTCGGAAACTAGAAAGTGCCCTACCACCATGCTATTTTTTCCTCGCGATGTTTTTTCTTTTACCAACTTTCTTTCTTTGTCGCTCCCTCACAAATGAGGATCGTGACCATATGTAACTCGTCTCCATATGCTTCTGTCCTGTGCCAGTTCAATCGATCGTTGTAGAGTTTCTCCTGTTGCCTCTACAATACTCTTGCACCATCGTGTTGGAATTCGGCCCCTGGAGCGCTTCCCCTGCATCTGTCCCACGATCAACAGCTTCTCCAGCTCATGCATAGCTCACCAACAGCTCAAGCTCATTGTTAATGGAGAGAAATCAATCAGACCGAAGAGGTTTCAGTCACGCTTCGTTACCCGAAGGATATGTTGGCGATTCAATATATCAGTGACCAGCAGGCACAGTGACCGACCCCGCACTGTGTCGATAATGTGCAAACTACGGGAGAGTATACTGCAGACCAAATATGGTGCCCAATGGTAGCTTTACGGTCGCGAACTTTACCGAACAACCTATGTATGTATTTTTCTCTCAGGGTTGGGATTTGAACCTACGTCTTGCTATGTTTCATTAATTTTCAGTCTGTGGGTACCCTGTTATCCTGGAGGTAAGTATCTACCTAATTATCTATTTATACAAAAATCTGTAAAAGATTTTTCTCGAGTGAGTTTTTGAAATAAGTCTAACAGATCGCTTAACATTTATCAATAGGTATGTAGATGTATATATCATGTATATAGCATAAAGATGCAACCTGCGGTTACAATACGAATGATAAATATTCAAGGCACCAATAGCGACGCGGCTGGCTTGAGACCAGTCACGATTTGGCATCCATATGCTGGAAATAATAATGGTACCTGTAGGTATATGAATCATGAATATTTGTTTTTTTTTTTAAGTTCAAGTAAGTAGGTATATTTATGTTTTTAAATATGTAGGTAGGTATATAGGTGAGGCTCTATATGCAAGGTAATGTATAAGTCCGGTCACGAATTCGAGATGCAAGTTCAGCTATCGCAGTGATTTTATATGCTGTTTCTTTACACTTCCAACTTCACCAGTCCAAGGCAAGGCGAATCTTTAGTTTATACGAGTTATTCTTTTGTTTTAATAACAATGTAAGTAGAAATCATAAAAGAATTACCTAACTACAATTAATTGTGCACGAAATTCATTGTACTTACTCATTTAATTTTTTTTTATTAGGTAACTACATCTACTTAAAACATTGTGTTGTATTAATAAAGTTTAGTAGCTCTGGTGGGACTTGAACCCGCGATTTGGCACTATAATATACATACAAGTAGGTACAGTAAATGAGGACTGGTGGGACTCGAAAGCACAGTAAAGTAATAGAACGGCAATTTTTAAACCATTGAGTAAAGAAAATAGAGAACTTTCAGAGAATACTTTTGATTGATGCTTTATCCAGCATCGAACTCGCTACCCTGCGGTAACGTCCATCTTTCCATAATCACTGGGTTAGCTGTTGATTGATTTACATCTCGAAACAGAGTTTAAAACTTAAGCTTTGCAAATGACAAGCTAAATTAGACTTTGTTCTGTTAAGAATAAGAAGAATAATTTCTTTTCTATTGATGTAGGTAACTAATTGGAGTTTTAATTTCGGCATAAAAAAAAAATTTGAATTAGAAAATTGTTTAGAAAAATATTTTCTGGGTCCAGCGTTTGATTGATTAAAGAGATATTTTTTTAAAGATTTGCAGTTGGGTTTATGTATTAGATAGGTACCTAATAAGCTATCTGATAGTAGGTACCTAATTGATGGATGGAAAAAACATTGGTGTTAAAAAAAGTTATGATAAATGAGAGTTTTACTAAAGATTTTTATGCCCGCTCCACATTCACGCGAGAATCTTGCAAGAACGCGAGAAAACCACGAGAAACGGCGGAGAACATCGGCTCCAGATTCACGTTCTCGTGGTTTTCTCGCGTTCTCGCCAGATTCTCGCGTGAATGTGAAGCGGGCTTTAGGTACCTATCTACTTAGGCATCACGCAGGCAACCATAACTTTTGTCGTAGGTAGGTACTTACCTAAGATTCAAATAAAACATACCTACCTACCTAGCTAACACAAGATAAGATAAGATAAGATACACTTTATTTAGCAAAGTAAACACATACACCATGCAACAACTATTTCATAATTTAAAGATAAATAAAACTATGTGGTGCAGTACCTTGCTAAAAGGGACTCCACTCAGCATTTGCTGTGACCGTAGTGGTCCCAGCGCTGATTTTCAGTGGAGCCCCAGCGTTCCGTCTGCGGAATTGTCGGAGAGTATATATGATATAATTATATACGTATTATGCAATTATAATAAAGGGTCTTTCAATAAGGACGGGTCGATTTTGACATGAAATAAAAAAGGCCGTGTGTGAGATTTTAACGATTTTTTATTTTATTTGAAAGAGCTATATATGCCATTATGTGTGGAAAATCACATCGTTTAAATGTCCGCCGCGGCTTCTCACGGTGGCACGAATTCGAGTTGTCCAATGTTCAACAACTCTGCCGCATAGTTCGGGTTGAATTTCAGCGATAGCCTGAGCTATGTTGACTTTAAGGGCATCGGTCGATTGTGGCTTATTGGTATAGACCTGCGACTTAAGAAAACCCCACAAAAAAAAGTCTAAAGGTGATAAGTCGAATTTGGCCACCAAACGTTGGAGAGTCGACTTTGAAGGACCACCTCGTCTGCCGTAAAATGGGCGCAATGCACGTAACGTTTGCACTAACGAACACTCATTTTGGTAATACATTTTTAACATTTGGACGTGTTGCTCAACCGTGTAACTTGCCATGGTGATTTGGCATTACTAACTGAATAAAAAAATATAGGTTAGAAAGACGACGTTAAAACAACATGGCCGCCACAGGCTGCCAACATCGACCCGTCCCTATTGAAAGACCCTTTACTTATATGTATAACAAGAAGACTTCTAAACCATAGAAGTAATCTATGTTCCGAACATTCCGAACTAAGTTTTGAGATGAAATCAATGCCTAATCGCTTTTGCCAAGAAAAGGTTTATAACTTATGTACCCACCTATATAATATTATTTTTTTCAAGACAGGGCCCTTTCCTATTCATGACCACAACACGCCGCGCTAAGATAAGACGCCGCAAAAACTGTCTTTCCCTCGTAACCAAAGAAGTTTCAATCCAAAAAAAATACATTTACAACGTTTCTTATGGCATAAAGTATAGTAATTTCTAATATCTTGGCATCTAGAACGTTTGGAAATGCGTTTTTGGGACGCGCGTTATGGGCGAGGAATGTTGTTGGTCGTAGTGAATAAGGGCCCAGTAACCAGTTGACACATAGTGTGTAGGTTTAGGTATAGAGTTACCTATACTTATATAAAGACAAGACAAATTCAAAGTAGGGTGAATGTGTCAGTTAATTATTCATAACGAAGGCCGACCCGCCATGATGTCGCGGGGAAGCCATTTTGCATTTTCAATAATTAATCCACTAAGTGGGGTGGGAAATAATGAGGCGAGACTTATGTAAAAGGTAGGTACTTGATGGCAATACCTACGTTAGGTAGGTAGGTAAACCAATGTGCAGTGGACGAAGATAACCAAGGAAACTATGATATAGAGTAGGTAGGCTCTTGGTCTTGATACAAAACACCTGCGTAAATTCGATCCAAAAACTAAAGAAAAAACAACGTACTTAGTTAAAAAAAAAGACGAGTTTTTACTGTATTTACTTCTGTCTCCCGCGGTTTCACCCACGGTAATTTCGAAGTTCCCGCGGGTATTCCTGGATAAAAAGCACCCTATGTCACTCAGGATTACCTACTGTAGCTTCCCATACCTACCTAAGTGAAAGAATTTTCAAAATCGGGTCAGTAGATCCAGAGATCACCCCTACAACCTCACAAACTCTGAAGTTCATGCGGAAATTCTAAAAAAAGGACTCAACGTTACTTAGGGCTACCGTAGCTTCCTATAAGTGAAAGAATTTTAAAAATTGTTTCTGTAGATCCACAGATTACAACGTCACAAACTCACAATTCACAAACTTAAGCTCTATAAAATACTAGCTTTTCCCCGCGGTTTCACCCGCGTTAATTTCAGAGTTCCCTCAGGAAGTCCGGATTAAAAATAGCCTATGTTGTTCAGGGATAATGTAGCTTTCTAATGGTGAAAGAATTTTTGAAATCAGTCCAATAGTTTTGAGTTAAATCGTAACAAACAAGCAAACAAAAAATCAAATCTTACCTCTTTATATTGTAATATTAGTATAGATTACATTCAGATTAAATATCTTTGAAGACAGATTCGAGGAAGACTCGTCATAAATGGACTCAGATAAGCAATAACATGTTAACCCACAAAACAAAGTTATTGATTCAGAACGATTTGTTGAGAGTTAGAGAACGTTTTTTAATATGTGTTTACCTTATTATATTTTTTAAATATGTAACTAAATATTGAACATAAAAATGTTGAAACAAAATGGCGCTATGATTTTAAAAACTTTAATTTATTCAAAATTTCTCCAGTGTGGGTTAACACACTATTGCTTATCTATGTCCAAATACTTTTTTAACTATACCTACTGTTAGCACATGGCGCGTCTGATATTCGCACATGTGCAATGAGCAAAACGCAGCGCTTACAACACGGTAATTACACAACATGGCCGAGTGTCTCCTGCGGCGACAGATGGGCTCTTAAAACAATAGTCCGACGAGGGAGCCAGAGCAACTGTTTTTTATTAAGTACCTACTTATTAACTACATAGTTTAATGTAGAAACTATAGGGATACAGTACAGGGAAGGTAGTTCAGTGGATAAAGATACTTTGAAATGGACATAGATAAGCAATAGTGTGTTAACCCACATTAAAGAAATTTTGAGTAAATCGTGTTTTATAATTATAGCGCCATTTTGTTTCAACCTTTTTTTACGTTCAACATGTTTTTAAATATTTCATCAATGTAATAAGGCAAACACATAATTAAAAAACGTTCTCTAATTTGCAATTAATCGTTCTGTATCAATAACTTAATTTTGTGGGTTAACATGTTATTGCTTATCTGCGTCCAAATGTCTTTAAAGTTGGACACCGATAAGCAATAACATGTTAGCCCACCAAAATGAAGTTATTGATACAGAACGCTTTATTGAGAGTTATTGAACGTTTTTTGATTAGGTGTTTACCTTGTTACATTGTTTAAATACCAACAAAATGTTAAATAATATAAAAAAAATGCTGTCGCAAAATGGCGCTATAATTCTAGAACTCGATTTTCTCAAGATTTCTCTAGTAGGTTAATGTAGGGACTGCAGGAAAGGTAGTTTAGTGGGTAAAGATACTTTGAAATGTCTCTATTGTAAGGAAATTGCATTATTGTTCTTAGCGAGTAGATAATAAAAAAATTTAAACCCGAAGGACTTTCTCGGAAATTCCGCGGGAAAAGTACTTACTTAGGTACTTAGGTACCTATGCATTAAATGTACAATGTACATACTGAAACCATAAACATTGTAGAACAGTAATTGTTCCGCCGTTTTAGCGTGAAAGAGAAACAAACACTTTTGTGTATTTTTCTCTATTATCACCATTCCATGATTATCACGTATAACATTGGTATGAAATAGTAAGCTAAGTAGAAATAATAATAATAATCCACTTCACAACACACAGATCTACTTGATCCCACACTAAGCTACTGGAAGCCAAGCAAACGTGGTATATACTACACATATTATTACATATACATATATATTATACTATAGATATATATATATACGCTCAGACTGGAAAATGGAACCCTGTGTTCTTCACACAAAGTCCATCCCCACCGGGAATCGAACCCGGAACCTCTTGATTAGCGGGCAGGCATGGTGACCATTGCGCCAATCGGGTCGTCGAAATAGTAAGCTTGTGGATTTTATGTAGGTTTTATGTAACTCAGGGTTAATTTGGTAGTTCCCGCGGGAAGTCCGGGACAGTCGCTCAAAGGTACCTACCTAGTATAGTACCTATATAGGTCATTTAATAAATAAAACAATTATTATATTATAAATGGGTAAGTATATTTGTATAAAAAATTACATTGTATAAAATTGTAAAAAATAATTATTATATAATAATTGTAAATTAATTTAATATACACTTTATGCATCTAGATTTATTAAAACTAAAACTATTACAGTAGAATACCATAGGTAAATATTATTATTAGGTATACTTATTCAGTTCTTTGTCTATTACAGATAGGTAGATCAAAGGTAGATACATCTATCCCGCCAAAGAGCTTGGGTCAAGGCACTAGTAGAACTTTTTGCTACAAACTTTGACCACTTAAACTTGACAATTGGATATCAAATCAAAATTCTAATTTGTCCGTCAGTTAGAAAATAAAAAAATAATAGACACGTATTTTTTTTTGCTTTTTCAAATTAACGAAAATAAAATAGATAAAGCGCATTAAAGTTTAGGGTGGGGGACTCGTGACGTCAATATTCAGTATAAGTCCCGTACAAACTGCACCGGGTTGTGACGTCACGCGAAATTTCAACTCAATATATCGCCGTTATTTTTTGATTGCGTAAAATAAGAAAAAATACGTGTCCAATACTTTTTATTAATTTACACGGCAGACAAAAAAAAATTTAGTCAAGTAGCCAATTGCTCTATTTGAAGCCACTGCAGCGCAAATGTATGTAAATAAAATTAAAAAAATATATGAAATGAAATTAATGAAATGTAAAACACTTTATTGAGCACCACATTCAGTAGAGATAGATGACTAAAAACTAATAAAAACAGAAAGTTTTTAGTGGCTCCAAAGGGCGGCCTCATTACTCATAATCTCTTAATAGATCCTTCCAGGCTACCAGGTGAAGTATAGAAAGTAGGTGGTACAGTAGTAAAGCACTAAGAAGCTAAAATACTGAAAACTAAAAACATTTGAATTTTTTTTAATGGACTTCGCAAATAGTGCAATTGGGAATTATTTACCGAAAATTCCCGGCAAATCCGTAGGTACTCAAATAACAATTCTATTTTTTCATTTCTTTTAGGCAGTCTTTAATTGAAATATTTATGGACGATTTGAATCCGTTTCGCCTAAATTCTTTGACGAAGCTAAATAAATAAATATAAGCAATAAAACTTACGGAATACAATACAAACAAATGGCCCGAGGCCGCCGCTAGAGCGCGCTGGCGAGCGCGGCGCGCCGGCTAGACGTGCATAGACATAAGTCTGTGTCCTAGAGGGGCGTACCGTTACATAAATTATTAATTAAAAGTTCGAATTATAAATTAGCACAGGACCAATTTCTTCTTAATTCTCTCTCTAATTGGTATCTTTCTATGAAAATAACATTTTTAATTTGGCAGTGATAAATTAAAAACTTAGAAAAATAGATATACACTGGTCACTAAAATCCAAAATAAATTATTAAAATGGGCATGATGACAAGGTATAAAAATCAAAATTCTATTCAGTTAGATAGTAAAAAAATAATAGACACGTATTTTTTGCTTTTTCGAATTATTGAAGAAATACTTAGATAAAGCGCATTAAAGTTTAGAAGTGAGGGATCGCGACGTCATAACTAAGTTTAATAAAGTGTACCTAGGTGTGACGTCACACGGAATGTCAACTGAATGTATCACCGTTACGTTACGTTTTTGATTACGTAAAAAAAAAATACGCGTCCAATATTTCTTATTAATCTACAAGACGGACTAAAAATTAAAATTTAGTTATCATGCCCATTGAACACAAGGTCTTATTATTTTGCCCCTGAATCATCTAAGCATTGGGTGTGAGGCGTGGACATCAGTGGCGAAGGGTGAAATATTGAGAGAGGGAAGCCGGAAATTTACTTTAATTTCAACTTATTAAATTATTAACTGTTCCCCGCAGTTTCACCTGCGATAAGTTCCGGAGTTTCCGCGGGAATTCCGGTATAAAAAGTCCTTCCCTGTATCCCTGACAACGTTCTCCATTACGGAGAGAGGTGTTGCGTCTGAAGGGAAGCCGGTGGGAATCGGCTTCTATGGTACCTTCGCCACTGGTGGACATGTAGTAGTGAATAAAAATGATAAAATACATCTATATTCGACAAAAGTAAATACCTCCTTAGAAGTCTTAGTTCGCCTCATTTTTGGCGGAAAACGATTATTTTGTTGTTATTTTCTTTTTATTATATGTTTTGGATAT
This sequence comes from Zygaena filipendulae, assembly GCA_907165275.2. Lineage (NCBI taxonomy): Eukaryota > Metazoa > Arthropoda > Insecta > Lepidoptera > Zygaenidae > Zygaena > Zygaena filipendulae. Next base: position 3,194,892 of record OU015677.1, on the reverse strand, counting down.
TAAAGTTTCGCAATGGCGGTTAAAAATGTCGAGTCGATTTTTAAGATGGCCGCCAAGAGCTTGGAAATATTTTGCAGTGTTATAGCACCAAACTAAAGTCACAACTAAAGAGAATATAATCACTGATGTATAAATATATTAAATTAAAAAAGCTAAACTTTTGGCGGGAACTTGAACAGGGATGTATTTTTTTTTTCAAACTATCGTATTTATTGCCGTGTAAATGTTGTGTGATCTATTAGTGATGAACAGTGTGTGGAAACGGACAAATAAGATCAAATTCCACGTTGGCTAGAAGTTTATAGTTTTACTTTACGATCTTAGACCGTCCTTTTAAGTTGGATTTAAAAGTTCTGTAAGTTCTGTAAAATACGTTTCAATAACGCATTTCAATGTACTTAAATGATTTCATAAAAATATAACGTCTGATTTGACTGTATGGACTTAGTTTCCTTTGCCTTCCCCATAAATAAAAAAAAAAGTGCTATAAAAGGTCACTTAAAAAAAACCTAATTTGTTGCTTGTATGGGAAAATTCATTCATTAAACAAATTAACTTGAGTATTCATTTAAAATTAGATAATAAAACAATTTCACACGAATAAATTGAGATTCTTTGGTCATATCTAATGATTTATTTGTTTTTAGCTGCCAAAATCTACTGTCAGAGGCGTAAGCAAAATGACAGTCTGTCTATTGAAAAATCAGCCTTAAAATCAATAACTTATACTTACTTATTATTTGCACCAAAAACCTTTTACTATGTGATTTGTATTAGACTTGCGCAAAACATTACTTTATAGTGATGTTACATGACATTACTTCTCCAGTCGAGTGATATCACTCGAAAACATTACGTATCACTCAAACATTACTCGATGCATTCTAAAGGAAAATTGACTAAGCTGATAGGCCATACACGTCAAAATCATTGACAGTTTGAGATATTACGTAGTAATGGGTACATAGAGTACCCATCACTGGTATTTTTGAGTAAGCCAAGTGTCGAGTGATACTGTGATGTTTATTCCTCTCGCGTAATGGGTGATATTGCATCACTTCGTGGAGTGATATCGCTTGAATAATACTTTTTTTTATTACTTAGTAATTCAGACAAAATATTACTCACATTACTCACAAGTCTATTATGTATATTTTAACTTCGCACTTGGCGCGGTCTTGACAGAATGTTTTAGTAATTAAATATTTTTAACCAACTTCGAAATAAGGAGAGTTTTCTCTTACGGCTTACCTAATAAGTTCTAGAACACATAAACATAGATAATAAGCATGTTCGAATGAACGCAATTTTTCCTAAACTATAATACTTATATTAGGGTCTATACTAATATACTAATGGTTTGAGTATTACTCCCTTTACTCTAGTATGTTGGCGGGTGGAAGCCGTGATATACACATGCGTTCGTTACTGCAACCGCCATTTTGTGTTTTGTTGTTGCCAAGCAATAGCTAGTTCTCACGAGAAAACTACATGTTAAGCACAGAAAGGAAACCTCACCGTAGTAGAGTGTATATGTATGTGATGCGTATAGTTTTAATACTATTTTTACCTGAACATTGGCGAAATGGCGCGTCTGTAACGCCAAAATAAAAAAAAATAAAAAAAAAAACAAAAAGATGAAGAAGTGAATAACCGACGTGCGTTATCACGCGATACATATGAGCTGTTTGCCTTCATCCATGTGGAATTGAACCTTGTCGGAGTTGCTCGCCTTGTCGGCGGTTTTCGACAGCGCACTCGCCAGGAACACTAGAGCCACCCCTGTGGCCGTCACGAAGAAGGCCCAGCCTGCAATTTGTTTATTTTTCTCAAAATTTCCTCTGTAATTTTAGCATTATTTTGATAATCTGTTTCGAAATGATGCAGAGAAATCATGTAACTTTGGTGGTACCTATTATTTTAATAAATAATTCTAAAAATAGAACTTATAGTATAAGTTATGTCATCACCTATTGAGCAATCACCGGGTAGGTAGGGCTCCGCATTCTCGCCGCACAGCCTTCTGACTCGCGGAGCACCCCATCCCCAAGGGTACAGAAGGAGGCCTATCACCCCGAAAAGACCTGAAAAGAGTGGTGAAAAACAACGTTATGAAGTATGAGTGCCTGTACCTATACCCTCCTGCTTTCAGCCTTGCCCCTTTAACCAAGTTGATAATCCTTAATCGTTATTGCTATAGAAAACTAAGGAACCCCTATTTTCATGTCACGTGGTCGTGGAAATAGTCCAATCAATCATCCAACTCTTCGTGACCATGACATAAAGATACGTTCTTTAGTTTTTAAATAGCGCTAATGATTATAGATTGTCAATTTGGCTAAGGGGGCAGTACTCGACTTTTTGAAGTTAAAACTGTTGAAACTCTTTAGGATTTCTGTTATAAAGAACATAGTCTGATTGATGATATTCCGAGGTAAAAAGTATCCATCTCTCGAGTTAGACCAGGCGAAACACATGTACAAAATTTCATTGAAATTGGTTTAGTAGTTTCGGGATTCATCCCGGACAAACATCGTGCCACAAAACTTTAATATGTATACATAAAAGGCACGTTTTCTCCATTAGTCAGCCGTTAAACTCCTGCGGTAAATTAGTTTCTCACCTCCGAGCGCTTGCGTCGCCCCGGCTAGCGATATGACACTCTTCTTGAACACGGCCTGCACGCAGCACGCCAGCACGCCGCACAGCACCGTCGCGAACTGCACCGCGGCGCCTGCGCACGCGCACGTTCCAGAACGGCTGTTTTCACACTGCGATAGACTTGTGTAAGCAATGCGATCAATATTAATCGAGTGATATCACTTCACGAGGTGATGCAACATCAGCCTTTACGTGAGAGAAACATCACACTATCACCGAACACCTACTCGGCACTTGGCTCATTCAAAGATACAATTAATATGTACGACGTAATATCTCAGACTACTACACTAGGTATATTTTCCTTTAGAATGCTTCTAGTATCTAATGTTTGAGTGATACGTAATGTTTGAATGATGCGCAATGTTTACGAGTGATATCACCCAGCCGGAAAAGTAACGCCATATCACATCACACTGAAAGTTGATGTTTTGCGCATGTCTACACTGCGACGACAGCGGCACGACACCGACACGACAGCGGTTATCGTCAGCTCGGCGACGATAACGACATCGGTGTGTGGACACGATCAAAACGCGAAACTTAATTTGATACTTTTGCAAAACAACTTGCCTGTGGGGTTGCTCGAGCTCGTTGCTCTACAGCAACAGAATGAAAAGGCAAGTTGAAAATTTGTGTAAAGCTCGTTGAGACTTGTCACTGATGCTTGCATAGGAATTTTTTGCGAACACACTCTTATTAACTATATGAAACCAAGAACTCATGGATACAAATAATTTTTTTACAGAATTTTGTAACTTACACAATGATAGAAAAAACATAGCTGCCTTCCATGGTTTGGGGTAAACCTCTGAGTCGGTTGCCAAGCCGTAGAATGAGAAGGATCCACAGTTACTATGGTCATCAGTCATACGAAGGCATCTGAAACATTATACACAGGATATTATAAGATTTTTTTTTCACCCTTGGCGACCTTACAGGTTGCTATGCTACAGTATATTACGACATAGTATAAAACAAAGTTGCTTCCCGCTGTCTGTCTGTCCCTCAGACGAAATAAAAAGTCTTTTTATTTCGTCTGAGGTCTGTCCCTATGTATGCTTAGATCTTTAAAACTACACAACTGATTTTGGTGGTTTTTTTAATAGACAGAGTGATTCAACCTTCCTCTTGAATATGTATTTATACTGGTGAAACCGCGTGGGACAGCTAGTTTTTTTTATTTATTTTTTTATTACATAGCCATGGAAGCTAGTCCTTCAGCCGCATACATAATGTTTAATCTTTACATAAAACAAAATTAACCATCATTCATATTATTATGATTGTAAATAATCTTTTTAATTGAACATTATCAATCATGCAACACCAGGTCCCAAACTAAATAAAGCATGTTCTATTGTTACCAGACCACTGTTCATACTTTTTGTTCCATAAATACCTAAATACTTACCTAATAAATATAATTACTAGAGATGGGCCGACTATGCCATTTGCCAACTAGCCGAATTAGTCGGCCCGCGGCCGACTAGTCGGCAATGCCGATAATTTAAACAGGAGCCTTTCGGAAGTATTCGGACTATGTCGTCATCACTCGGCACGCATGCGTACAAGCGATAGTGCGACCACGCCGCGCCGAGCTTGTTGTGACATGTTTTGTTTACATTTTGTTTGCAAGTTATCGTTGTGTTATGCTGCCGGTAAAATCTCGAATATACTTACTCAATTACTGACTGATTCTAAGTATGTTCCTAATTTTATATTTAGTTTTATGGGAGCTTATTTTTTTCTTCTAAATGTTTAAAATAAGTACAGTCACTTTTTTTTTAAAACTATTCAAATTTATACTTAATTAAAAACATGTTCATGCACATAAATATTGGTTTTATTTTATAGCTTTTAAGTGCTGATTATAATCGGCATATTTTGCCGACTAGTGGCCGACTATAAAAGTTGCCGAACAGTCGGCTTTCCCGACTAGTCGGCGACAAGTCGGCCCATCACTAATAATTACCAAATGTGGGTGCCCGAGCAAAAAGGGTCCAGTAGTGGGGTATTGAGTTAGGGACTAGATTTGGTATCTAGAATAGACGATTGATAGTTAGGATTGAAAAAATATTCAAAAACTGGCACATATTTTTTTTCATCAGACATTTGAAGTTGAAATTGTGTAAAAGCTTGATTTGAGAAAAAGCATTTTCAGTTAGTGAGTGAAAAAAAACATACTTCTACTTGCCTGTTACATAGATTTTTATATATTATTGTAAATTGAGATATAATAATAATAATAACTTTTATTTTGGACTAAACATCTATATATTGTTAGTAGATATCAATTTTTATTAATTTTTTTTCTTAATTATATGAAATTGTTAATAATTGAGCATTTATTAATAAATCGTTGAAGCAATTTTTTCACCCAACTTTACAAAACTTCTTATATCTTGGAAACCAAATGTCGAGAACTAGACCCACACCCACAAGTGTTCATCACATAATTTTTCACTCTGATGCGGGGATTGAACCCATGATAATTGATATAACACTCAGGTTTACTAACCACTATGCCAATAATAATAATAATAAACCACTTCACAACACACAGATCTACTTGACTTGATCCCACACTAAGCTATAAGCTTGTGGCGTGGAAACCAAGCAAACATGGTATATACTACACATAATATTTCTGTTAATATGTATTTTATTATATCCATAATGAAACTGAAGAAGCTAATGCTTAAAAAGAGTGATGTACATTTTTGTATTTATTAAGAAATCAATTGAAGTTGCCAGTTCCTAACTTTTTGTTTTTTGAAACTTTATTATTTTCTACTTTATACGAATTACATAAACTTACTGTAAAACTAAAAACATTGTAAGTTTCATATTATAATCAAAAATATAAATTAAAAAACATTCCTTTATTAGTTATAAAGTTGTTTCATATAATTTTTCACATTGGTCTACATTTTAGACGAGATATATTTATTCCGATTTATTACATAGAATATAGATAGACCATTTAAATAATCTATCATATCTTTCTTATTCATACAAATGCAGACATGCATAATATAGAAGACAAGGACCTAGACAGGATGTACATCGTTAAGCCACTTGCACTTTGAGACTTTGGCTGATCAATTCACTTTATTTGTACATGGATATCAATGGCAGTAAATGTTTTTTTTTTTTAAGAACTTTAAACACTGAGATCCCTCAACCTCAGTTCTTGAATTAGAAGTGATACGGCGCGAATCGCGGGCCAAAAAAATTAAGGGAGTGCAATCTATGGTCCTTTTTTTAATTTTTGCAGTTGTCTTAAAGCAAGGGTATCTTAATTCTTAACATTATGGCCTTAATACCTGTTGTATATTCCGACACTGGGAATATAGAAAGTAGTCACATTATTCTCATTCAGCACCACCGGTTGACCCATTAACCATTTAGGAGTCATAACACCAGCAATTAACAGCATGAACGCTACAACACTGACCAACAACCACACGAGGCTGCGACCAGTTATTATTATGTAGCACATGATTACTATTATAGTATTATTTTATAAACTTCTCGTTTCAATACAATTATTTTATGACTTATTAAAATTTTGAAACGGAGTTAGAAAAATATAAACAATCAACAAAAAAGAAACAGCTGCCCAACTCCCAAGGAGTTTTTCTTTTTTTTACCCCAATGGGGAAGGCAAAGGAGTAAGTCTATACAACCAATTCAGTAATATATTTTTTCGTCTTGTGAAGTTATTTTAATTTACTTCTTTTGGAGAAGGCAAAAGAATCTAAGTCCATACAGCTAATCTTCTGAACTTATTTTCAGCGAAATGCATTGGTAAGATGCATTTCTATGCTTTATCGGAACTTTTGGCAGCAACTCTTCACAGTTAAGCCTTAATAGGACGCACTGTGGGAAGTTGTATAGTAAAACGACCGTCGACCACCCCCCGATGAATCCCCTTTCATCTTATTTCATTGTTTCCGCACACTGTTCATCACTAATAGATCACTATTATGCAAAATCCACCACATTCACAAAATATTAACCACGATAAAATAATTTGTAAAACAAAGAAATAATACTGACGGCCATTTCTGCTAAAATCCCATCAAAAGTACTTTTTATTTTAAACTAAATGTGCCCCGTTGTTTCACCCGCACGAGTTTAAGTTTAGGAATCTCACAGGAACTCCAAAGTAGCTTTACTCCTAATGACATCAGCTAATTAGCAGTGAAACTTCTGTCAAAATCGGTCCAACCGTTTCGGAGATCCGCCCGCGAGAGTTTCGGAATTCCCGCAGGAACTCCAAACTTCTTTTATAAAAACCTTGTCCTGCCAATAAAGAAAACAAAAGAAAAAGCCAATTTGTTGCAGTCGTTTGCAAGTTATACGCTTAGCAACATATTTGGCGATTCATTTTTATTTATACATATAGATTAATCCTTTTGGAAAAGGCAAAAGAATCTAAGTCCATACAGCCAATTCCATCGTGTTTTTCTTCTTCTGAAGTTATTTACATCGAAATGCATGGGTGAGATGCATTTCGATGTTATACCGGAACTTTTGGCAGCAACTCTTCATGGTTGAACCTTGATAGGACGCTTGAAACGACAACCTTGTTTCCACACACTGTTCATCACTAATGGATCACTATTATACAAAATCCACCACATTCACACAATATTAATCACGATAAACTAATTTTCAAAACAAAGAAATAAAACTGATGGCCGTCACTGCTAAAATCCCGCCAAAAGCTCCGAAATCATAATGATTCGGTAATAGGGACGTTGATGACTTTTTAAAATCCAAATTTTAATTAGTCTGTCAGAAAATAAAAAAATAATAGACTCGTATTTTTTGGTTTTTTAAATAAATGAAAATATACAGAGATAAGGTTTAGGGTGGGGGCTGCAGGCTGGTGACGTCACTAATCGCTAGAAATGTAGCTCCGTTATTTTTTTATGACGTAAAAAAAAAATAGTCACCATGCCTGGTAGAAATATCAAATATTTTTAATCTGTGGGCTGTAGTTTTCTTTCTGACGAAGTGTCTCGTTTGATGTTTCTTTTTATTTTGCAATATTGTTGTGGGACTATTTCAACGAATTTATAGGGCCTGTTGAACTTATCTTTATATCAATAAAGTGTTAAAATAAAGGAAAGTGTTTGGAAAAATAGATTTTATTAATGTGAATAGAACTTTAGTGAAATGTGGTTGAGATCGATGACAGTCTAGTGCTACGTAAGTATAATCCGATTAAATTAGAAACGTTTTTACTGCATCTTTTTATTTCATGCCATTTTAGGGTTTCAGAGTGGTATTTGAATTGGTAGGTTTACCACTGTCAAGTCAATGTACCTCTGCGTAGGTAGCTGGTGCCTAGTAGGTAGGTAGGTACCTACCTTGAGGTGAACAGTCTCGTTTTCAAGCGTTTTATTTTTTATAATAGTTGTTTTATTGTTTATTTCGTGTTAAAATTTGTGCCATTATCTTTTGTTCAAAGGTGGAATATTATAGGTAAAAGCCTATTACAAAATGTTAGTACTAATCAGATGTTTCAGTTTGTCCTTGTTGATTTTGTTGCAAAATCTCACGAATCCTTTGTCAAGATGCATTAAAGCATTGTATACTTTTACTTTTTGCTTCATACCTCTCTGTAATCGACTCCCGACGACGGTTTTCCCGTTATTTTGCAACATAACGTTACGTGCGTAGAAGTAGGAAGGTAGAAAGTGACGATGCTTCTGCTTATATTTTCATAGGTTGCGAGTCGATTATTTATGCTAATACAGTAATACGACACGGTTTCTGCATGATTAGGTTTTAGCAGTTGTTGAGTAGGTAGTTTCTTTTATAGTTAAAAATATACTGTTATGTGTTAACTTGATGGATTTAACCTTCTCAGCTACTTCACGTTTGTTATTTGCAATCTCACTAAAGTGTCCTTACATCGCCAACCCCGTAATATCACGACCTACAAAAGACGGGCTTCTGGCGCCGGATAATAATCTGTTACTAACAGACCACTGCACTTTTTTTATTTATTTTATTTTTTATGTCATAGGGGGCAAACGGGCAAGTGGTAATTTCGGAGTTCCCGCGGGAATTCCGAGATAAAAAGTACCCTATGTCCTTCTCTGTACCCCTGACAATGTGCATGCCAAATTTCATCCAAATCTGTTCAGCCATTTTTGAGTGATGAGTAATAAACATCCAAACATCCACACTTTCACATTTATTATATTAGTAGGACTAGCTGTGCCCCGCGGTTTTAACCGCGGTAATTTTGGACTTCCCGCAGGAATTCCGGGATAAAAAGTAGCCTATGTCCTTCTCTGTACCCCTGACAATGTGTATTCAAAATTTTGTGGTGATCGGTTGAGAAGTTAAGCTGTGAAAGCGTAACAAACAAACAAACTCACTTTCGCATTAATATTAGGATTAAAGTTCACAACTCAGATTACATGTAGGTACTTATATTTAACACACACACACACACACACACACAGTTCTTGTAGTTTTATATTTACCAGATTTAACGCTCAACTTTAAATATTCCCAAAACTAGGAAAAAGTAAAGGCTATCAAAACATGGCAGTGAAAGGGTTAAAAGTGTATGGAATGCTATTTATTTAATTTCTGAGATGTCTGTGTTGTCTTACCTATGTGACCCACAATGACTCAGTCAGTGTTGCCTGATTGAGTGTCAAGAGTAAATAAATAGGGGGTTGAACTCTGTTCTTTAGTGTACTATGTAGGTAGGTACTTATCAAATCCAATGCTGACTTTCTAGTCATTTAATCATAAACATATTTTAATATCACCTAATTATTTGTGTATACCATCTTAATTTTCCAAGTATTGTTGTTTTAAAATTTAATTATGTATCTGATAAATTTTAAGCAATCTGTTGATTGAAAAAATCAGCACTATTTATTCTTATATTATGCGGTATTTTGTTTGTGTTGTTGTGTGTGTATTAGGGGAAACCAAAAATTTTAGTTGGTAGAATGATCTTGCAATATTATCAATGCTTCAATGGTATTCTTATCTAGTAGATAGTTAAACAGTTCAGTCTCTCGTTCTGTTCTTTCTCTCTGCAAAGCTATGTTGTGTGTTGGGTGGTGTTTATTTTATTTAAATACAACTAGGATTTTAAGTCTGTTGGCATAGCTTTTAAAGAGGCCTTGCAAGGCTACTTACTCTTATTTACTTTTATAATTACAAACAAATTTATTAAATTTACAAAATTATATTAAATTAAACACTATTAATGAATTAGTTTAAAGTTGCAAGTTGACAGCATGCTACTGGGTGAATGTTGCTTATCTTCTCTCCTGTCATAAGCACTAGAAAGCTGTAAAGAGCAGATAGATATTTTATGGGTGTTGTCATAATTATTGTAATTTTATTGATGTCAAAAGAGTTAATTTACCTAAGAGACAACTTGGAATAAATTTATTTATTTATTTATTTACTAATTTACAAACATTGTAATAACTTAGCAGTGCTACATAAACCTTTTTAAGTTTTTTCGTACACCGACACACCATAATATAGTTATATAGTTATATTATATAGTTATATGTATAATTTGACTTTGTGTAACGAGGAAGTAGGTACTGTACCTATACTCGAAAAATCGTCAAAATCGCCATACGCCCTTTATCTATATTTTGTTTCTTTTTGTTACAGATCGGCAGAGCTAAGAAAACGGCGTTATTGTGTTTGAATATAAAACAAAAATAACAAAGTAACTGTCCTTATCTAAATAAAAAAATATGCCATTGTAAATAAATTCCCAAACTAAAATTAATATTTTTATATCTGTGATCTCTACCCGTTTTAGTATTTAACTATTTTTTACTATTTTTTTTTTTACTTTAATGCTTGCACAAGAGGTGGTGTTCAGTGTTAGTGCAATTTCATTATTATTTTTTTGTTTTTATGTAAACGGACAGTGAGTGCTTAAACCCAGTATGAGTAATCCACATTTAAATAATAACATGGTGAGGCAGCCAACAAGGAGTTTTGAACTCGATCAGGTGAATATATTTTTTTTATTCTTAACCACCTTATTGATATTATGTTGATTGATCCGCTGCGGAAGTCAATTTCACAAACTTCTATCTGTGGACTGTTGGGTGGCGAAAAAATGTTTCGTAACACGACCGTTGTGCCAAACGTAATACGAAGTAATGACACGCCTGGTGTGCCTTCAGCCATGTGTAAAAAAAAAAGTATTTTTTTTTCTCGATTTCACTTGTACACTACGTACATACACCTACGTACACGTTAGTTATTAAAAAGAATGATTACACGCCTGTCGAGCCACCCGCAATGAATCTGTTATTAATAGAGTTAATTGTAGCCTTACAAGTTACAACGAAGTTTCGTCTACTGTGATTTCGCGTACCTATTATAATATTATATGATCGATAATGTATTAATTTTCATGTAAAAAATCTCAATGTAATGCTACTGCTACACCTGCGTGTTAACGCGTAAATTAGTGCGCTAATTTAGGCATTACGTAGATGTGGCCAATATTTTAACGGGTTACCTTACTAACGGCATTACTAATGACGTTAAACGTTAGGCGATATAGCTCGGGTGTCGGTTTTTTGGACACATCACAGGGTTTTAGCGCGTTATTTAGCGCACTAAGCGGTGTTGGCTACATTAACACCTCATTCTGCGTGGCGTGCGCGCGGAGCAAGACCGTATTTACTTTGTTTTTGCGGGAACAATAAAAAACAGCTGTTTAAAGCTTCGACCTCCATTTTGTGTTAACTCGTTATTTCACTAGAAATTAACGCTTAACGGCACGTTGCAATCTAAATGTAGCCAACACGTATTTTAATGCTTTAATTAAATTAAATGCGTAGTTGGACATCATCAACGTTAACGTTAACGCAGGTGGAGCAGTAGCATAAGGATAACTTATTAACTTTACTGTGGTTTCAACTTTACCCTATCTATATGTATATAATGTTGGTACTTGGTACCTACATTATATAAAAATGAATCCCTATTTCCCTTGGTCACGACTCACGGCATCGGCATCACGCGTGAACGGCTGGCCGCTGGACCAATTTCGCTCGGCTGGACCAATTTCGCTAATTATTTTTTTGTTGTGTTTCTTATTGTAAGGAGAAGATTCTTATGAAAGAAGTTAGGAGTTCCTGCGGGAATTCCGAAACTCGCGCGGGTGAATATCCGCGAAACGGTTGGACCGATTTCGACGGAACTTTCACTACTAATTAGCTGATGTTATAAGAACTAAGAAGTAAATTAGGCTACTCTGGAGTTTTTGCGGGAATTCCGAAACTCACGCGGGTGAAGAGATGACATTTCAAAAATCTCTGGTCTACCCTCAATGACGTAACTCACTTACGGCGCGTAAGTAGTGTAGTTAAACTTGGTTTAGTTAGGTACGTCTTCGTAAAGCGTGAGTCGCGACACGAATTCGTCAAAAACACCATCACACTTGGGACTTCACTTGTGTCATCCCACCTAGTTAGTATAAATAAAAATAAGGATTTAGTTAACAGACCTATAATGGTTGCCTATAAACTCTCAAATATCTGCCTAGCAGGGTATGGCAGGAGATCAAAACATTAATGAGTAAGACCATGGCAAGATCACAAGACAAAGCTGCCCCCTTTGTCGGTCGCTAGAAATAGCGGAAAATGCTTAAAGAGGTCGATTTTTGTATATAAAACTAAAACCTTTAGGTAATTTGGTAAATAACTACTGAGATTTACCTACTACTGAATAGTAGTGCCCGATAATTTTTTTTTAAATTTGTATCATTAATTCATTAATTACAATATCTTATCATAATTTTTGTAGTATGTACTCGATAATAATATGTCACATCATTGTTAGGGATTGTTCGTTGTATCTTTCTTTGTATTTTATTTACTAGCTGTACCCCGCGTTAATTATTAAGATCCCGCCTGGATCCCGTATTAAAATTGCCCAAAATTTTATGCAGCTTCACCCGCCTTTATTTTGGAGTGTTCGCGAGAATTCTGAGACAGAAGTACCCTATCTCGTCCTATTCTGTACTCCTAAAAACGTGTGCGCAAAATTTCGTGATAATCAGTTGAGCTGTTAAGGTGTGATATGGTAACAGACAGACAGATTTATTTTAAGTATTTATTCTGTTAATATGGACAATTTGTTCGTATTTATATTATTTTAAAGGTCAATGATCTAGCTAGCACAGGATTTACCTGAGGTAGGCAGCAAGTATCACCGCCTTACTTTAATATTGTAGGTACTAGCGCGTTTCGCCCCGCGGTTTCACCCTCGATAATTTTAGACTTACCGCGTAATTGTTCCATACAAACTTTGCAACCCCTTTTCACCCCCTTAGGGGTTGAATTTTCAAAAATCCTTTCTTAGTGCACACCTACGTCACTTGAGGAATGTTTGTGCAAAATTTCATGGTTCTAGACCCAGCGGTTTCTGCCGTGCGTTGATCGGTCAGTCAGTCAGTTTCTGCTATTATAAATATAGATAAGTAATTATTTAACTAACTACTATAGCTGTTCCCTGCGGTTTCCCCCGCACCCGCGTTAATTTGGGTGTACCCACGGGATTCTATGCGAAAGCATACTATACTGAGTCGGTGTCCAGCAGGGCTATTATGTAACTTATGTTGCTATTATAAGTATTTCAGTTTCAATCGGAAAAAAATCATTTTTGTGGTTAATTAGCTTCAACTTTTCAAGTATGTTCATTTTGGTTGATTTGCTAGATATTGTAAGTGTCAAAACGTGCATACCCACCTACTGTAATCGCAAAACCGCCATGTTTTTAATTACAACCGAAAAATGATAGAAACAAAAGTTACATAATAACCCCACAGCGCGGCATCGCAACAATTACGATGCAATCCCTTCTGTGTAATTGTTAAATTTCTTCACATTGTGATGCCAAATAAAGAAATGTCCATTTCTATAATATTATAGTGTCACGTGGACCCGTTTGATATTGATTTTATCACTTATCGGTCACGTGACACAACAAAGTAAGACTGGAGGGGTGAGCAATTATTATTTAAACTAGCTTTGCTCCGCGGTTTCACCCGCGGTAATTTCGGAATTCCCGCGGGAATTCCGGGATAAAAAGTACCCTAAAAAGTAACCCTAAAAAGTAACGTGCATGCCAATATTCATCCAAATCCGTTCAGTCGTTTTTGCGTGATTGAGTAACAAACATCCAAACATCTACACTTTCACATTTATAATTTATCTTTTTATCTTTTTACTTTTTATCCCGAACTCCGAAATTACCGCGGGTGAAACCGCGGGGCACAGCTAGTAGATAATAATATGCACTTGCGCGGGGAATTCATATTTTTAATCCCGTTCCATTGGGCACTTGATGCGGATTTGGCGATGTGCCAGTGCGTTTTTATGATTGAAGAAATAGGTTTGATATCGTTCTGCTGCATATTTTAATCTACAAATTTGTGGAATATTTGGGCGGAAAAGACGCCCAAGGACTGTTGTTTGCAAATGCGTTTATCACTCTCTAGCTTTTCCCTGCGGTTTCACTCGTGTTAATTTCGTTTTGGCGAGTTTATCTTTCAATGTAAGCCGCACCCTAAATACCTATGTCCTTTTCTGTACCCCTTCCTATCTCTCTTCAAGACTGATTGATTCTATGCACACTGATGCTACATTAAGCACTCCACCTTATTAAGAATCTCCGATTCCTGCGGATTTTTCGTTAGAATTCTTTTATGAACATCACAAACAAGCCGCAATGCAAGCAACGTACCTAATATAATATTTTTATCTGTTTGCCAAATTCACCTTATTAAGAATCTCCGATTCCTGCGGATTTTTCGTTAGAATTCTTTTATGAACATCACAAACAAGCCGCAATGTAAGCAACGTACCTAATATAATATTTTTATCCTGTTTGCCAAATTTCATCCTAATCTATTCAGCCGTTTAAATGCCTGATTAAGTCAAACATTCCGCTATTCTTTCCACATGTTTATTAAGAGGAAGTAAAAAGTGTTGCCTATATTGTAGTTGTTTATGTATAATTTCTGTATTCCAGATATGGGGAGACGTCATAGAAGGCATCGAGCAAGTATACAAGCGAACATTTATGGGAAAACAGAGATATATTGTATTATATACGTATCCTTTTCAATCAACAACCTTATATGAACGAAACTCACTAGTTGCAAGGTCACATTAGGACCTCCTACTAAAAAAAATCACGTCATATCTTCCAAGATGTTTCATTTAAAAAGAAATCGATGAAAGAAAACAGGGTAAATACTATTTTAAATTTCTGCAGCATTGCAACATTATAAAACAAAAATTACCAAAAATCATGGAAATCGCACTTTACGCTAGAAAACTACGCAACGTAAATTGTACCCAGGCATATGCGTACAAGTTCAGTGCAATGAACTCATAAGTTAAAGAAACGGTCGAGTTTACATCGTGCTTATAGATTGCACGTACAAGCAACACTCGACCGTATATCTTCAAACTTTATTGTTTTGTCTTTTAAAGTTTTGAGGATATAATGACTCGAGTAGCAGAGGTTTCTATGGTTCTCTTCGCTTCTTCCACTGCCCCTTTAGCCAAGTTGACGTCTATAAAATCGTCCAATCAAAAGTCCATATTTGCGTAACCACGGGACATGAAGATCCGTTCTTTAGTATTCTTTAGTGTTATACGATTTTAAACTGTCAATCTGACTAACGGGGCTGGTCTGCACAGGAATCTATAATTTGTGTTCATATCTATGGAGATTTTCTTTGACTGCATCGATCTCCAGCCACGTATACAACTACTGCACCTCGGTGCATCAGCAGCAGACCAACGGTCTCCCCATGGGACGTCCGCCGACCAATGCCAGATATGGAAGCGTGAAGAAACAGGTACGTTAATAGTGTCCGCAAAAGTACGTAAATATTGTCCGTAAAAGTACGTAAATAGTATCCGTAAAAGTACGTAAATAGTGTAGAGCCTGTCTAAACTAAAATGTCATGCCCCACTACTCAATAAGCAGTTTTAGATGTGCGATATATCATGTATTGATAATGTCTCTTTAATAGTGTGAGTGCCGCGACACTAGATATGCGGCAACTGAGCACGAATGGGAAGACCAGATTAAATTATGTGTCGTATCGATATTTTAACGGTTGTGCGTGTGCGTATGCCCGATGAAAGGGCACGTCATCGTAGCTTAGATAAGCTCTACGCAGAATCGACTTAGCCGGTCAGAAAAGGCTTTATGTCCTTGCGATCCTTCGGCTCGGCTCTGATGACACTGACAGAAAAAAAAATAATGCATTTTTCGCTCTTATTATTAAGTACATGGACAGAGGAGATTCGTCTTCACCCGAACGACGAATTCGTGTCGATATGCGGAAGCTAACATTGACTTTAAGTTGCTCACTTAAGTTGACTAAAAGGGGGATTGACTATAGTCAATTCTATAGGAATCATTTCCTATAGGAATTGACTAGAAGTATTTTAAGGGGAAGCGATTAGGCTACATTTACATTGATGTGGGGCTGGCTCTAGTTAACTGAGGAGTTTAAAAAAAAGGATTAATTAATTAGACTACATTGACATTATGCTAACTCTAGTTGATTGGGGAAAGGGGAAATGACTATATTTGGGAGTATTCAAGGGTTTTAGCAAAGTCGAGTTCGCAGGGAAAGTTAAAAATAGCTTAGGTCTCTTACATGACCACATGACGAAGTCTTCATTGACCTTGGGCGATTTCCATGGCGACTTAAAACAGATAGCTGAAGATGGGTATGCTATGGCAGGATTTCAAATACTCGGCATCTGAAACATGATAATATTAGCTTCCGTTTTTATGAGTTTCAATACTTTCGTGAAACAGTGCTAAGGTGTGGTTTTGTTTTTTAATTAATTATTACCATATATCGGAGACAGTAAAATTAGCGCTTTAGTGATCTACATGTAAATACTTGCACTGCTTGGCTTTGATAGAGGTGCTTTTATTTCTAGTTAAAAATAATGCTTGGTTTGTGAAAGGCCTTGCTTCTGCATATTACGCTATATGGAAGTAAAATGTTGCAAATCATGCTTAATCTGTGAACCGAGAAACACGGAACTTGCGCTTCGTGCTAAGAAATGACCCGATTTACATAAATTGTATCCGAGTTCTAAATATAGACGAACGAATTTAGTGCATCGATCTCAAAATATAAATGGGGTGGAGTTTTCAAAATTCAACCTTATGTAGGTAATTATTTCTCAGAACTGTTGTTTTTCCGCCGCACTCAGAGTCGACTTTAATGATTACTTAGTTAAGTATAGATTTTTAAAACAAAACTGCCGCAACTGAGACAAGTTTAATAAATAAATGTTAATTGGCATTTAACTAATTAAGTTACATCTCATTAAATGCCAATTAACATTAATTTACTGAACGTCTCTGATTGCGGCAATTTTGTTTTAAAAAATATACTTAACTAAGTAATCATTAAAGTCGACTCTGAGTGCGGCCGTTAGCCTTTTAAGTTTAAGTGATGTTTAAGTGTCAAAAAAAGCCTAGGTAGTTTCCATTGAGAGCGATTTCTATGATACAAGAGTATCACTACCAAGAGGTTCACTACGCTTTATGTCACTGGCCACTTTCCTGCATTGGGCAACGACAAACTGTGGGATGTTCAATAAGCAATCAGCGACCCTACAGCCTTCACTTTAATAGTGCTATTTTAAACCTTACATTAAAATTTTGTATATTTGAATTTCGACCTTACACACTATGTTGTGTAACGTCGAAAATAAAATGAACAAAATTTCGACGCAAGGTCTTTAAGACTTCTAAAGTAAACTAGCCATAATAGAGCCTGAAATATTTTCCTTGCATTTTCCTTTTTATCTTATTTATTATATATAAGTTTAATATCAGATTTTTTTCTTTTAAAAACGCTTCTAGCGGCCATGTTTTTCCAATAAATAATAAAATAGCCGTATTTTGTTTTTTTTTTCTTTATCGGCAATGGGTTCTCGTTTATCGTTTTTGAACCGTTCCCATAAAAAGGAATACGTGCGCGTCACCCGAAGTCAAACTGCTGCAGCAGCGCAAGAACTGCAAGATTGGAGAATAATGGTTTGTCTATGCCATCACCTATACCTCTCTGGGAGGCAGGCGCAACTGGTTCACGTATTTATGTGTTGGGTTTAAATTGTTCGAAACTTAATTTAAATCTTAATTTGTAACGTGTTTAAGATCAAATTACTCTGTGTACGTGCATGCATGTCGATATAGAATATGATGATCGATGTTCGATATATTATGTACAAATTATATGTGGTGAGACCCTTAACGAAGCGTAGGTTGAGAAGGTTGAGATTCTTCGGTGTCAGCCTATTCAGGGTTTTTAATGAGGTACGAATAACTGAGTATACCTACAAGGTGAATTTTCGTTGATTTTGGAGCCGAACAACCTACACGAGTTAATAATATCAAATAAAAGTCTTCTATTCAAGTAGATCTGTGTGTTCTGAAGTGGATTATTATTATTCATATAGATACAAGATCAAAATCGGTATATCTATGAAGTCAGATAAAAATATTATGAAGCTCGATATGTACTTATTGGGTTCTATTGACGATTAATATGAACAGGGATTTGACTCCGAAACCAAAGAAAAATCATCATTAGCCTAGGTCAGTGACAATCGTAAAACATGACGATGAGTAGTAAAGAAGGTTCTTTAGCGATAGCGATTGTCAACTTGTTTAAGTTTACTGTGTTTGTTTCGAACTTGTCGGGATAACTTGTTTCAGGGACGGAAAACTTTATAATAGGCTATTTGACTACTTTTTTTTTCTAAATTCTATTTAGTCCGTCAGTTAGATAATAAAAAAATAATGGACACGTATTTTTTGCTTTTCAAATTAATGAAAATATACCTGGATAAAACGCATTAAAGTTTGGGAGCGGGGGCTCGTAACGTGACGCGTCATACGCAGATAAAAATTGCGCCTGCTTGTGACGTCACGCGACATTCGACTCAACGTATCTCCGTTATTTTTTGATTACGTAAAAAAAATACGTGTTCAATATTTTTTATGAATCTACACCGCGACGGCCTAAAAAAATAGTCAAATAGATAGCCTATTATTATAAGCCGCGGTTTTGCCTCGCTTTAATTTCGGAGTTCTCGTGCAAATTCCGGGGTAAAAAGTGCCCTTTGTCCCTCGTCTGTACCCGTGACAACGTGTATGACATGATGAATGGTTCAGTAATTAAGGTGTGTAAAGATAACAGAGTATCGCATTTAAAAGTATGGATTTTGTGTTCAAAGATTACTCGCAATAATGATTGCTTACGGCGCATTCATACTTAAATCGGTCCATTTCTTTGGTGCAAGGTTGGCTTCGGTGTTGGTATTTGCATGTGCCTATCTTCCGCACTCAGAGTCGTTTTAATGATTACTCAACTTCAACTAAATTTAACTTAATTAGTCAAATGCCAGTTAACATGAATTTAATGAACGTCTCTGATTGCGGCGATTTTGTTTTAAAATCTTTACTTGAAATTAAGTAATCATTAAAACGACTCTGAGTGTATGTGTGTTGTCTAACCCTAGGTTTGATCTTGCTATTTCGAAATACTCTCGACCAGAACCACAACCAAACCAATACTAGGAGTAGATATCCGGTATAGGTATACTCTTTCTTTATGTACTAATTGGGTATTCTCCAAGGTATGAATATCAAAATTCTAATTAGTCCGTCAGTTAGAAAATAAAAAAATAATAGACACGTATTTTTTGCTTTTTCAATTTAATGAAAATGAACATAGATAAAGCGCATTAAAGTTTAGGGTGGGGGGCTCGTGACGTCAATATTCATTATAAGCGCCATACAAACCACACCGAATTGTGACGTCACGCGAAATTTCAACTCATTGTATCTCTGTTATTTTTTGAGTACGTAAAAAAAGAAAAAATACGTGTCCAATATTTTTTACTAATTTACACGACGGACTAAAAAAAATTTTTTTGTCAAGTAGCCAATTGTACTATGTACTAATTGTACTATGTATGCATTTAATGTAATAACAAAAAAAAATCTTTAAGTAGGTATTCTATTAGTTCGGTACGTATTTATATCTATATAGTACAAGTTCTCTGATTAATTTGGAACCAGGTGAAGATATGAGATAGTGTCGAAGCATTGTTATTTGTGTTAAAATTGTTATTACTAACTTAGTTTGAATAAAACAGAAGGTGTACCGATTATATAGATGGACAATCAACCCGGTGCTTGGGATTAAACCCGATAAAAGCCTGCCGTTTTCGGGTTTAAAAGGCTGGCTTTTATCGGTTTTAAACCCAAGCACTACTGGGTTGTTTCCCATCTATAGTGCAGATTGAAGTCTCACCGTGTGTGGTTTGGTTACAGATGTTATACAGTTAAATTTGTGGGCGACTTGCGATTAACGTTAAAAACTCGATTTAGTGAAACTGTGTTTAAATTTAAAGCTAAATATAGCGTATCTTACGTATATCTATATTAAAACTTGATAAGTTGGATTTAAGTATCATAAGATACTCATCCTATTAAATTTCAAATCATTAAATCGTTTTTTTTTACTATCGGAGTGCGAGCGCTTCTCAAAGTGATCGATGTCACGTAATTTTTTTTTTATAGACCGCAGGTCTAGTGCAAGGCGGTGGTGCCCAGCTAGTCGGCATGGAGGTATACAAGAGGCTGAAGGAGTTCCTGAGGAATTACCTCATCAATTTACTTAAGGTAATGAAAACGCACGGCAATTGATTTTTAGTTTTTTTTATATACGTTTAAGAGAAAGTTCCGAGTAAGTTCTTGCAAGCTCCGTACAACGAAGCATTTTAATAGAAAATACATTGATCTAATAAATTTAACTTGAAACTGGCTAAATGCATTATATTATGCCGAAAGTCCATAAAAAAGAAGAAAAAATATATTCGGTGTTGTTTGTCAGAACGGCGCCGACCTGATGGGCGAGGACGTGCTCGCGTTCTACACGCAGCAGTGGGAGGAGTATCAGTTCTCGTCGCGCGTGCTCAACGGCGTCTGCTCCTACCTCAACAGGCACTGGGTGCGGCGCGAGTGCGAGGAGGGGCGCAAGGTAACAAACGCACACGCACACACACACAAATAAAATTTAAAAACAATAACTTAAGAATATACAAAATAACAATCCATACATATAAAATAATTTGTCCTGAATAACTGACTGATAGATCAACGCACAGCCTAAACTGCTGATCGTAGACACCTGAAACTTGGAGGGTGCGTTCTTTGTATGACGTGGGCATCCGATGAGAAAGGATTTTCCGAAATTCTACCCCTAAAAGGATGAAAAGGGGTTGCAAAGTTTGTATGGAACAATTTCGCGGGAATTCCGAAATTATCGCGGGTGAAACCGCGCAGGACTGCTAGTATAAAACTACAATTTAAATTAAACTACTTAACTTACTTAACTAAATAAATAAAATCAACTTTACCAGCAATGAGAGGATTTTTTATAAACTCAATAATATTATTCCTATTAATAAATAATGATTATTTACGAGCAGTTCCCGAAGGCTTCACCTACGTTAATTTCGAAGTTTCCGAGGTAATTTCGGGTTAAAAGTAGGTTCTCTGTATCCCTGAGTTCTGGGATTGAATAAACTGACATGTCTGTATGAATGTGTGTATGAATTGCAGGAGATCTACGAGATATACCAGCTGGCGCTGGTGACGTGGCGCGACAACCTGTTCAAGTGCCTCAACAAGCAGGTCACCAACGCGGTGCTGAATCTCATCGAGCGGGAGCGCAACGGCGAGACCATCAACACTAGGCTCGTTTCTGGGGTGAGTGACACACACACATACACACACTCAAGCTAATATAACTAATACTGTAAAAATCACCGCTTTGACCGCTACGGTTATATGCCTAGTGGAGTTCCCTCTTACCGTCACACCGTGCCACATACGCAGTATGTTCCGCTAGTACTGATAGCACTGGCCCAGTGCTCGCAGTGACGAGAAATTCGTTCCGTTATAACTTTCAGTATACTGCCGCAGTATCCGCAGTAGGCGGTATGACGTCATGATCGTCGCCATTTTTGTACTGTGACCAGTGACCACTGGCGTTTTCTAGGTAAGGTGCTCTCAGTGGTTTGATACTAGGTTGATCACGTGGACCAATGATTGGTTAATGAGTGGTCGACAAGGCGACATGACAATGACATGGATGACAGTATTCTGTACTGATTTCCTTTTTAAATAGTAACCAGTACAGCAAACTATAAAGAAACGGCTGCACAGTATACTGAATTGACGTCATACTTACAGTGCTTGCAGTGCATATCGGAACATACTCACGGTACTTACGGTACTAAGACGCGGTCGCTCACTGTGAGTCTCATAAGAAGGCTCAAGGTCACCAACGGGCTATGGAGAGGGCTATGCTTGGAGTTTCGTTGCGAGATCGAATTAGAAATGAACAAATCCTTAGGCAAATCTAGGTTTACCGACTTAGCCCGAAGAGTAGCGAACCTCAAGTGGCAGTGGGCGGGCCACATCGCTCGAAGAACTGACGACTGATGGAGCAGGA
Source organism: Zygaena filipendulae (assembly GCA_907165275.2). NCBI lineage: Eukaryota > Metazoa > Arthropoda > Insecta > Lepidoptera > Zygaenidae > Zygaena > Zygaena filipendulae. Next base: position 3,172,619 of record OU015677.1, on the reverse strand, counting down.
AAGTTCTTGAGTGGCGACGAACGAACCAGAAGACCTGGCGTGGGTAGGCCCACTACAAGGTGGACCGAAGACCTGGTAAAGGTCGTGGGACGCCATTAGATGGGAAGCGCAGGACCAGTCTTTGTGGGGATCCTTTAGGATTTAGGCTTATGTCCAGCATTGGACGTCTTTCGGCTGATATGATGATGACTATGTGTCACAATATATACTTTAAATAAATAATTTGGCGCTCATATTGTAGTGTTGTATAATTGTCTTGTCTTATTTATCTTGCCTTGTCTTGTCTTATCTTGCCTTGTCTTATCTTGCCTTGTCTTATCTTACCTTGTCTTAATATTAAGAGTGTACGTCTCCAACGCGTCCACCAGGTGATAAACTGCTACGTGGCGCTGGGCCTCAACGAGGAGGAGCCGAGCGCGCGCGGTCAGAACCTGGCCGTCTACAAGGACACGTTCGAAGCTGTCTTCCTGGAGGACACGGAGCGGTTTTACACCAGGGAGAGCACAGACTTCCTCAGGAACAATCCCGTCACCGAGTACATGATAAAGGTAAATGACTTAAATAATAGAGTGACACTCCATATAAATGAACGGATTCAAGTACTTTCCCACAAGTAAAGTACGGCGGGTACACTTAGTGTTGTGCGTGTGTGCATATCGTAAGGTTGACAGTAGCTGTCAGCCTGCTGTCAGTGAATAAATGGAGATTCTACATGTGTCAAACTTATTATAATTTATTTATTCATTCTTTATTGCACGGTAAGTACAAATGGCGAACTTAATGCCTTGCGGCATTCTCTACCAGTTAACCATTGGGTAGACGGAGAGATATACGATGTCTTTGACGACCCGATTGGCGCAATGGTCACCATGCCTGCCCGCTAATCAAGAGGTTCCGGGTTCGATTCCCGGTGGGGGTGGACTTTGTGTGATGAACACAGGGTTCCATTTTCCAGTCTGGGTGTGTTTATATATCTATAGTATAATATATAAGTAATTATATGTAGTATATACCACGTTTGCTTGGTTTCCTCGACACAAGCTAATAATAGCTTACTGTGGGATCAAGTAGATCTGTGTGTTGTGATGTGGATTATTATTATTATTATTATATAGAAGATGGGAAACTTTCCTCCGAATATATCAAGAAACTTTAGTGTTATATTCTGTATTCTTTGGTATTGAGACCTATTATTATTTATAGATTGCCAACTTGGCTAAGGGGGCTGCTTTGTTTATTACCAGAGGGTACAATTCTGCTCATGCAAAATACGAAAGCTTTTCTAAGCAAAATTGGCTATTAGGTGGCACTATGTAACAAGTTCAAGCATCGTCATTATTGTTATTATTATTATAATGTACCTAATAATTTTCCTTGATTCCAGGCAGAGCAGCGGTTGCAGGAGGAGCAAAGACGCGTGCAGCTGTACCTGCATGAGACGACCATGGAGCGGCTCGCCAAGACCTGCGACCGGGTGCTCATTGAGAAGCATCTGGAAATCTTCCACGCAGAGTTCCAGGTAACGGTCAGCGGTCAGCTCGCCCAGTCTTAGGACCAGTAATAGCCAGGTCGACTGGTCTTACCGCCGCACTCAGAGTCGACTTTAATGATTACTTAGTTAAGTATAGATTTTTAAAACAAAATTGCCGCAATCAGAGACGTTCAGTAAATTAATGTTGATTGGCATTTAATGAGATGTAACTTAATTAGTTAAATGCCAATTAACATTAATTTATTAAACTTGTCTGATTGCGGCAGTTTTGTTTAAAAAATCTATACTTAACTAAGTAATCATTAAATTCGACTCTGAGTGCGGCGGTTAGCCCTTAGGGCCAGACTGTCTGAGTCAAAGTCAAAGTCAAATCCTTTATTCAAATTTGGCCCATAATGTGGCTCTTTTTGACGTCAATATAATAGCGATGTTGACAACTTTTGAAAATCAAAATTCTAATTAGGCCGTCATTTAGAAAATTAAAAATCATTAGACACGTATTTCTTTATTTTTCAAATAAATGAAAATACACAGAGATAAAGCGCATTAAAGTATAACGTGGGGGGCTCGTGACGTCACTTACCGCTACAAGCCGCCATATAAACTGCACTAGTTAGTCACGTCACGCGAAATTTCAACTCAATGTATCGCTGTTATTTTTTGATTACGTAAAAAAATAGAAAATACGTGTCCAATATTTTTTATTAATGTACAAGACGGGCTAAAAAAAAAATTTAGTCAAATAGCCTATTACAGTTATTATGACAGGACCCATAAAATATCCACCCTTCACAGCTTCCTAGTGCTATGGCTGAAGAGATGAAGCTGCGCAACGAACTCTTCAGCAGCACGCTGTCAGTTTAAAGTTATATTACAACTTTGAATGACTTTCTGTCTTCCCTTCCAGAAACTGCTCGACGGCGACAAGAACGCGGACCTCGGGCGCATGTACATGCTCGTCGCGCGCATCCCGGACGGGCTGTGCGAGCTGCGGCGGCTGCTCGAGCAGCACATCCACGCGCAGGGGCTGCAGGCGCTCGACAAGTGCGGCGACAGCGCGCACACCGTACGTAGCGCGCACGCACGCTTATGGACGCACACGCACGCACAGACACACACGCACACGCAACAACGCACATATAGACATGCACACACACATAGACGTGCACACACACACACACATATAGACGTGCACACACACACACACACACACATATAGACATGCACACACACACACACACACACACACACACACAGAGAGAGAGAGAGAGGCACAGACGCGTGCACACACTACATACACACGCAGACGCACATACGCACACCTACCAATTAAAACCCAGTGTTAAGGCACAGATAATATAATACTATACTACTAGTTAAGGTATTAAAATCAAATAAACACCCGATAGACACACCCGTAAACACCCAAAATACTGAATCCATTTCTGTGCTAAATCCGATCCAAACTTTAATTTATAATTTTCGCTGTTCCCCGCGGTTTCGCGTTAATTTTGGAGTTCCCGCGGGAATTCCCGGCAAAACGTACCCTATAATCCTCCTCAGGTGTACCCCTGATTTTAATGCACTTTTTCCGACACTTCCAACAACCTTGACAAAATAAATTATGTGCATATCTAAACCTTCCTCATTAATCACCATTATTTTCATATAAAAACCGCATGAGAATCCGTTGAGTAGTTTTCGAATTTATTGCGAACAGATTGACGCTTCAGATACACGCTTCGTTTTGTAATGTGTAAGGAAATAAGTAATGATGATATCGAATGGTGACGTCATCGTTGTCCGCCGCACCCGCAGGACCCGAAGGTGTACGTGTCCACGATACTGGAGGTGCACAAGAAGTACAACGCGCTGGTGCTGGTCGCGTTCAACAACGACCCGGGCTTCGTGACCGCGCTCGACAAGGCGTGCGGGAGATTCATCAACAGTAACAATTATTCACAATTATTCATTTATTTTTAAGAATACCAACAGCTTTCAAGGAAAAGAACACTTTTGAATACAAAAATAGCGGCTAGTTATAGGTTTCCGCTGATTGAAAACAATTTACATACATACATACATCCAAATACATAATAAAAGACGTCAAGAATCACGTTACACTACAGCTACATAAACAAAACATAAATTAGTTAGTTTGTTTATTTGTTTGTTACGCTTTCACGGGTAAACGGCTCAACCGATCACCACGAAATTTTGCATACAGATTGTCAGGGGTTCTGAGAAGGACATAGGCTACTTTTTATCCCGGAATTCCCACGGGAACTCCGAAATTAACGCGAAAGAAGCTAAATAAAATTTTATATACTACTACTTACACGTTGTCAAGACAAAGGTACAGAAAAAAATATAGGGTAGTCAGTACTTTTATCAAATCAAATCAAATCAAATATACTTTATATTAAACTAACGCGGGTGAAACCGCAGGGAACAGCAAGTATGTAAATGTTAATATATATAAATCACGTGTCACGTCGTTTGTCCGCGATGGACTCCGAAACTACTGAACGGATTTTGATAAAATTTTGAAACCATTTATAATATGGTCCAGCTTAAAAGTAGGATAGTTTTTATCCCGGAATTCCCGTGGGAACTCCGAAATTACCGCGGATGAAATCGCGGGGACAGCTAGTCTATCTTAATATATATAAATCACGTGTCACGTTGTTTGTCCGCGATGGACTCCGAAACTGCTGAACGGATTTTGATAAAATTTTGCAACCGTTTATAATATGGTCCAACTTAAAAGATAGAATAGTTTTTATCCCGGAATTCCCGCGGGAACTCCGAAATTACCGTGGATGAAATCGCGGGGGACAGCTAGTATATTATATATATATAGATGATGATGATGTTGTATGTCCGTGTGCAGGCAACTCAGTGACAAAGGCAGCGAACTCATCGTCGAAGAGTCCGGAACTGCTGGCCAAGTACTGCGACCTGCTGCTGAAGAAGTCCAGCAAGAACCCCGAGGAGGCGGAGCTCGAAGACACGTTGAACCAAGTGGTGAGTGAGCGCTGAGGAGCTCTAAGGCTTAGGTCATCACTACACATTTTAATCACTACCTACACAGGTACACTAGCTGTGCCCCGCGGATTCACCCGCGTGAGTTTCGGAATTCCCGCAGGAACATTTTTTTTCTAAAATAAAAGTAGGCTAAGTTATTTCTTACAACAGCTATCTGTGTAAGTCTCGTTAAAATCGATCCAGCCGTTTCAGAGATAAGCCGGAACAAACAGATAGAAAAAAATTAAAAAATTGATTTTTTTATATAAGTAACGTATATACTTTCATAATTATGCATTTAGTGAAAAGCTGTTAATTTAGAATTATAAACAGACACTTCAATTTTATTTATATGATTTATATCTTTAATTACAGATGGTGGTATTCAAATACATCGAGGACAAGGATGTGTTCCAGAAGTTCTACAGCAAAATGCTCGCCAAGCGGCTCGTCCAGCACATGTCTGCTAGCGACGATGCCGAGGTACGTACGGGGTTCGAATCCCGGTGTGGGCTAAATGTGCGTGCTGTTGTAGGTAAAATTAAATTCATAGGATTTTTCGTTTAACTTTTTTCTTTGAGACTCGTAATGGGCTTGTCAAACCAAATTTGAATTTTTAGTCCGTCGTGTAGATTAATAAAAAATATTGGACACGTATTTTTAAATTTTTTACCTAATCAAAAAATAACGGAGACACCTCGGGGAATAGCTAGTATTGCATACTAGTGACTAGCTATTGGCACCTACCTAGGGGCGTCGCTTGCTCTTTGTACTGTGACCTTAGCCTTATCGTGGTTGAGTTCACTTGAAATACGTGTTGCTTTAATGTTTGTGTATTTGTGTGTGAGTGTGTTTTCTGTATACTTATCGACGGCCCGATTGGCGCAGTGGGTCACCATGCCTACCGGCTAATCAAGAGGTTCCGGGTTCGATTCCCGATGGGGGTGCACTTTGTGTGATGAACGCCGGGTTCCACTTTCCAGTCTGGGCGTGTTTATGTATCTATAGTATAATATATGGATATGTAATTCTATGTAGTATACATGACGTCACAAACTAACAATAGCTTACTATGGGATCAAGTAGATCTGTGTGTTGTGAAGTGGATTATTATTATTATTATTTTATTACGTCTTAATCTCTATAGTAAACTTTATTGTGAGCCTTTTTAACCGTCGCTTTTTTTTCCAGGCGTCAATGATCTCAAAGCTGAAACATGCCTGCGGCTTCGAATATACGAGCAAACTGCAAAGAATGTTCCAAGTAAGTTTTTATTTTTTAACAACATTATACAAGACACTTAAGCCCGAAAGGGCTTATTGGTGTCGCATCTGACTTTTTTAATTTGTGAGGTATAGATAGGTTCTATAATTTATTTTCTAATATCATACAGGTACCATATTGTACAAGTGGCAACACTGAGTTAGGATTAGATTGGCAACACTGGGACTTAGGGCGGTATTTATAAACGCTAGCTAGGCCGATAGTCATGAAATTTTGCATACACGTCAGGTGTACCTACAGAAAAAGAAATCTGACACAAAAATCTCACTTAGGTTGACTGGTAGAGAATGACTTAGGAATTAAGTCCGTCTTTGTACATTTGTGCAAAAAACTTATATAAATAAATAAATACATACTTTTATCCCGGGATTCCCGCAGGATCTGCGAAATCAACGCGGGTGAAACCGCAGGAAACTGCTAGTATTAAATAAACAAAACTGAAACTAGTCCCACACCGCTGAGTTTTGTTGGCGACCGTAAGAAGGTAGATTATAGCAAAAAAGGTAAAAAAAAAATCGTTGAGCTCACGATGACGTCACCACCAGGACATAGGCGTCTCGAAGGACCTGAACGAGAGCTTCCGGCGGCACATGGCCAAGAGCTCGGAGCAGCCGCTGCAGATCGACTTCAGCATCCAGGTGCTGTCGAGCGGCTCGTGGCCCTTCCAGCAGTCCACCTCCTTCCAGCTGCCCACAGAGGTAAGGCTACACGGCATTTGGCAAATAAATTTCTTTTCTTTCTTTCTCGTTCTTTCTTCTTCCTTCTCCTCCTTATTTCTTCTTTCTACTGTCTTTTTTTTCCTTCTTTTCTTTTTTCTTCTTCCTTATTTTTCTTCTTTTGCTTCTTTCTTCTTTCCATCATCCACCGCCATCGCGTCTTGACCTACAAAGCAAGCGGCTGATAAAAAGGCATTGTTGGACGAATTTGTAAATGTTGGCCCGCAGTGAAGCCAAAGCAAACATACTTCAGTCCATCAATGCTCGCTTGTGGCCAACGTTTGTATAGCCAGTACTTTTTCCAAATAATGCGCGGAAATTCAAACTAAGTAGCAGTTTTCACGTGCCAATATAATATCGATTCATCTCCACAAAAAGGCTATCAAAATAATGCTCAAGCTCAAGTTTCTCAGCATGTTTGAGATAGATGTTATGTTTAAAGTCCAAAGATAGATATCCGAACGGCCGCAACCCCGGCCCCCCTAGCCAAATTTACAGTTTAGAATCGTTAACGCATAGAAAACTAAGTAACGAATCGTTACGTCACTCGGTCACCTAAAATCGTTCAATCAAAATTCTAGTTTTTCGTGACCATGTGACTTAACAATTCCATTTCTTAACGCCGCACTCAGTCGTTTACTTAACTTTAAGTAAGGATTTTAAAAGCAAAACTGCCGCACAGAGACGTTTATTAAATTGTTGTTGTCATTTCACTAATTACGTAAGTTAAATTTGGCTATCGTGGCAACGATTGTAGAATGTCAATTTGGCTAGGGGGGGCTGTTATATCTTCCGGTAGTTCTTGTGATGTTCTTTTTTCCGTACATAATGTGTGTTATGTGTGGTGTTGCACAGTTGGAGCGCAGCGTGCACCGGTTCACGACGTTCTACTCGTCGCAGCACTCGGGCAGGAAGCTCAACTGGCTCTACAACATGAGCAAGGGCGAGCTCGTCACCAACTGCTTCAAGAACAGGTGAGACGGCGGCGCCATCGCCTGCGGGGTTCTGGCCGCCTGGTATCTCCAACAGCCTGGTGTGCCGTGGCGTCGATGATAACCGCGGCATTTGGTAGTCCGCCTGGTAGACCAAACGTCGTAATAATGATAATTATATATGGTTCCAAATAGAAATGTGACCGTTTCGTATTCCACAGCGTTTAAAAGTTCTGGCTGCTTGGTTAGTCCACGACGTCTTGCAGGTCTAACCTGATCGTCCTAAATGCCTGGTAGTCCTGGCCACCCAGTAGGCCTCGCTGCCTGGTAGTCTGCGGCACCTGATAGTCCTAGCCGCCTGATAGTCCTGGCCACCCAGTAGGCCTCGCTGCCTGATAGTCTGCGGCACCTGATAGTCCTAGCCGCCTGATAGTCCTGGCCACCCAGTAGGCCTCGCCGCCTGGTAGTCTGCGGCACCTGATAGTCCTAGCCGCCTGATAGTCCTGGCCACCCAGTAGGCCTCGCTGCTTGATAGTCCACGGCACCTGATAGTTTTATCCGCCTGGTAGTCCATGACACCTGGTAGTCCCACCCGCCTGTTAACCGCGGCACCTGGCTATCCGCAGCGAGGCGGCAGTGCCGTTCCCCGGGCACCACCCCCGACCGGGTGCCGACCACCCACCTGCACATTTCCCCCCGTGAATAACGAATGGTTCTCTCTCCCGCCGCCAGATACACGCTGCAAGCGAGCACCTTCCAGATGGCGGTGCTGCTGCAGTACAACGAGAACACGTCGTGGACGGTCCGCCAGCTGGAGCAGCACACCGGCATCAAGGGCGACTTCCTCATACAGGTACGTAGCCAATCATATCACTACAGCGAAAAGAGTGGAGCCGTTTGGAGACGGGCTAAAAAGCATTTACCTAAAAGCGTTTAGGTAAACGCACGTTTAGCACAGCTGCATTACGTGAGACTAAGTCCAATTCTCAAATTCTCCTATATTCTAATTCAGTACGGTTCGCAATAGGTCTTAATTCGTAATAGGTTCAGTTTACAGTAGGTAGGTTTGCAGTAGGTACGGTCCGCAATAGGTCCAGTTCGCAATAGGCTAGTTTCCTAAATTTTCTTTTTTAGTCCGTTTTGTAGATTATTAAAAAATATTGGACACGTTTTTTTTTTTTTATGTAACCAAAAAATAACGGAGATATATCAAGTTGAAATTTCATATGACGTCACGCCTCGCTACAGTTTGTTCGCACGTTATAGCGAGCTGTGACATCACGAGTCCCCCACCCTAAACTTTAATGCGCTTTATCTATGCATATTTCCATTATTTTAAAAAAGCAAAAAATACGTGTCTTTTATTTTTTTATTATCTAACTGACGGACGAAATAGAATTTTGATTTTTTTACCCAGGAAACTCGCCTATTGTTCAGTTCGCAATTGGTCCAGTTTGAAACAGGTCCAGTTCGCGAGAAGTAACGCTTCTTTACATAGTATAAGTTATTATTCTTTGTCAGGGCTATTTTAGCGCCGTTCCGAGTATTTTTGGTTGTAATTTTGAATGAAGTTATTGTCCTACTAACTCATAAAATAATTGAAATGTAAGACTTATGTAATTTATGTATGTGTATTTATTGTATAACGTTTATTTCGCCCCAGGTCCTTCAGATTTTGCTGAAGGCGAAACTGCTAGTGTGCCAGGATGACGAGTCGGAGCTCACGGAGTCGTCTGTCATCGACCTTTTCCTAGGATATAAGAAGTAAGTTGGTTACGATCCTTACTTTAATATAAATGCGAATCTGAGTTTGATCACGCCTCACGGCTTAACTACTCAACCAGTTATTATGAAATCATACATAGGACATAGGGTACTTTTTATCCCGGAATTCCCGGAAGATACTCCCAAATTGATGTAGGTTTACGAGGATCATTCATTTCCAAGATTCTTTATCAGATTTAAGCTAAATGCATGGCTTCTGGACAAATGTTACTATACAGTTAGTGACTTCTAGAATGATAAAGTAATATGATAATTCGTGGAAATTCTATTAATGTTTCCCTGACTTCAAATTATTGATCCTAGAGTTTTGACATTTTAATTGACATTGAACTTATTATTATTTATTTTCTGCAAACAAATTGATGTATTTATTGTTTTCCGTAATATTGATATTAATGTTAATCTTGATTCCTTAATATATAATGTATAATAACTAATATAATTCTAGTGATTTGTTACATAGTTATTTTTTGGTTACTTCTCATAAATATATTGTATGCCCCCATAGGCAGAACATAGTGATCCTACTGCATATTAAGATATTTAAGAACTTTGTATTACCTATGCTCACAATAAAACTTCATTTCATTTCATTTCTTGGGCGTAACGACAAAGGGATGGCATGGGCGCCGTTCAAAAATTAGAAATTAATTATCGTTACAACCTGTATGTTTGGTTCGGCAGCAAGAAGCTGCGCGTGAACATCAACATCCCGCTGAAGACGGAGCTGAAGGTGGAGCACGAGGCGACGCACAAACACATCGAGGAGGACCGCAAGATGCTCATACAGGTGCGCACACAGTATCGTCTGTAACACAAGCACACAAACAAACACACACGCGCGCACCCACGCACACTTACATGCACATGCACACATACGCGCACGCATGCATGCACGCACGCACACATGCACACGTACGCGCTCGCACGCACTCACACACGCACGCGCGAGAATAGTAATTACATAAATCTATTGGTAAAAACCGCATCAAAATCTGTTTCCTACCGCCGCACTCAGAGTCGACTTTAATGATTACTTAGTTAAGTATAGATTTTTAAAACAAAACTGCCGCAATCAGACAAGTTTAATAAATTAATGTTAATTAGCATTTAACTAATTATCGGCCGCACTCAGAGTCGACTTTAATGATTACTTAGTTAAGTATAGATTTTTAAAACAAAAATACCGCAATCAGACAAGATTAATAAATTAATGTTAATTGGCATTTAACTAATTAAGCTACATCTCATTAAATGCCAATTAACATTAATTTAATGAACGTTTCTGATTGCGGCAATTTTGTTTTAAAAATCTATACTTAACTAAGTGATCATTAAAGTCGACTCTGAGTGCGGCCGCTAGTCTTTAGTTCATCGCGAACAGACAGACAGACGCGGCCGCAGTGGGCTTTGTTTTATATTATTTAATGAAGCATAATACGAAATCGTTTTCGACAGTTTTTCGTTCAGGACAAAGCATTTTACATGTATCGATTGACTGTGTTTTTACCACTTTGTGTAATGTTCCAGGCGGCCATCGTGAGGATAATGAAGACGCGCAAGACGCTGAAGCACCAGCACCTCGTGGTGGAGGTCCTCAACCAGCTGTCGATGCGGTTCAAGCCGCGCGTGCCCGTCATCAAGGTGGGGACCCCTACTTGTCCTATACTATCCTACTAACATTATAAACGCGAAAGTTTGTAAGTATGTATGGATGGATGTTTGTTACTCTTTCACGCAAAAACTACTGGATGGATTTAAATGAAACTTTACAATATATAGCTTATACATCAGATTAACACATAGGGTACTTTTTATCCCAGAATTCCCGCGGGAACTCTTAAATTAACGCGGGTGAAACCGCGGGGCACAACTAGTCTATACTAATATTATAAAGAGGAAAGATTTGATTTTTTGTTTGTTTGTTACGATTTAACTCAAACTACTGGATCGATTTCAAAAATTCTTTCACCATTAGCAAGCTACATTAGCCCTGAGTATCATAGGCCATATTGTAATCTGGAATTCCCGCGGGAACTCCGAAATGATCGCGGGTGGAACCGCGCGGGCAGCTAGTCTACACATATAATAAAAATGTGACGGATTGCTGTCTGTACAAGGAAGATATATGAGAAAAAATATTATTGGGACCTTTATCAACGTTGGTACTAGCACCACATACAATGATTGTTAGAATTTTTGTCTGTTTGTTTGTGCGTCAGAAATGGCTTACCCGATTTATATGAAGTTTTCATTAATACGCTTCACTTAACATTTAGTGTTTATTTCATGTCAATTGGTTTAAAAATAAAATAGTTATACCAATTTAAACGTAATATCTATTTGGTGAGTTGGTGACCCTTTCGGCAGAGCATGCAAGAGATATATTGTGTTTAAGTTTGTCTCTTTTTCTTGTGTGTTGTGCTGAAATAAATGTATTTTCTTTCTTTCTTTCTTTCTTTTATTTCCCTTGGTCACGGCATCACGCGTGAACGGCTGGACCCATTTCGCTAATTCTTTTTTTTTTGTTTTTTATTGTAAGGAACTTTAGAGTGGAGGAAACTAACGCGAGCGAAACCGCGGAAAACAGCTAGTAAATTAATTGTAATAGTCGCTTGAAATAACCGATAGACTTTTTTCGCGCGATGGAGAGTCTATAGACTTTCATAGGGCTAAAGAGTGTCTATAGAAAGTCTATAAGACTCTGCTTCGCCAGAAAGAAGTGGAGCAGGGTAGGTATATTGACTTGTTTTGCACGAAATGTTGTTTGAGCCCTGTTTGAGCTTTAAAAATTACTAATTACGACTTTCTCTTATTATGTACCTATAATAATATACCTACTTGTAAATATAATTTCATGAATGCTGATTTATTTAATTGTATTATATTTAACCGGTATGGGCATGTTGACTAATTTTTATTTTTTAGTCCGTCTTGTAGATTATTAAAAAATATTGGACACGAATTTTTTCTTTTTTTACGTAATCAAAAAATAACGGCGATATATTGAGTTGAAATTTCCGCGTGACGTCACTATTCTAACAGTGTATGGCGGTTTTAGCGGTTAGTGACGTCACGACCCCCTCACTCTAAAGTTTAATGCGCTTTATCTCTGTATATTTTAATTTATTTAAAAAAGCAAAAAATACGTGTCTATTATTTTTTTGTTATCCAACTGACGGACTTAATAGAATATTGATTTTCAAAAGTAGCCCACATCCCCATTATCCGATAAGGGCATAAGTGACGGCAGTTTAAATGCTCTAGTATTTATTAAGTAGATTAAAAATTTATATGAAATTTATATGTTCTTTTTTTTATTTACAGAAATGCATCGATATACTGATAGAGAAGGAATATCTGGAACGCACGGAGGGTGAAAAGGACACGTATAGCTACCTGGCGTGATTGTGTCTAAAGCTAACTTGTAATGTAATAAATAATTGTAACATTTCGCGAATAAATGGAATATAACGATATTATATACGTGAGGTTTTCATTTGTCACCCCCTAAGCTTTCTATACTGTAGGTACTATCCGAATGAAACTTTGAACCGACCTAAGAAATGAAAGGTTCACCGTTTCCGTGGCTATGTCTAAATGTAGGCGATTTTTTCAGAAACCAGTATATACATGAGTTTTATGACTCTTACTGGATGGAGTTAATATACATACATATAGAGGATGGAAGGGTTCTGAGGGACTTTTCAAACCCTCGACAATAGGCGAGTTTCCTGGGTAAAAAAATCAAAATTCTATTTAGTCCGTCAGTTAGATAATAAAAAAATAAAAGACACGTATTTTTTGCTTTTTTAAAATAATGGAAATATGCATAGATAAAGCGCATTAAAGTTTAGGGTGGGGGACTCGTGAAGTCACAGCTCGCTATAACGTGCGAACAAACTGTAGCGAGGCGTGACGTCATGTGAAATTTCGACTTGATATATCTCCGTTATTTTTTGGTTACATAAAAAATAAAAAAATACGTGTCCAATATTATTTTTTAATAATCTACAAAACGGACTAAAAAAGAAAATTTAGGAAACTAGCCTATTGGCTACTTGACAAAAACTTTTTTTTAGTCCGTCGTGTAGATTAGTAAAAAATATTGGACACGTATTTTTTCTTTTTTTACGTAATCAAAAAATAACAGAGATACATTGAGTTGAAATTTCGAGTGACGTCACAATTCGGTGCGGTTTGTATGGGGCTTATAATGAATATTGACGTCACGAGCCCCCCACCCTAAACTTTAATGCTCTTTATCTATGTTCATTTTCATTAAATTGAAAAAGCAAAAAATACGTGTCTATTATTTTTTTATTTTCTAACTGACGGACTAATTAGAATTTTGATTTTCATACCTTGGAGAATACCCAATTCATTCTGTAACTTATAAAAACAGGAAATGAAAGGAAAATTAAAGAGCATCGTTGCTTATACGTAAAAATGCGAATGTGTTCGTTTGTTACGCTATCATATCTCAACAACTGAACCGATCATGGTGATATTTTTCATAGGTACCTACAGTTATTGTCAACTGCTCAACACTTTTTTACAAAATATTGCTTTTTCCGAGACGGGACATTGGTTCTTAGGAGTTCCCCTGGTAATTCACCATTAGCTCCACTTCAACATTAATTTTAACATTAAATTTATACATTAATGGCTTAGCAAGCGTTTTAGTAATCGAATCGAAATGTGTGAAACGCTTATTATTGAGTAATTCCGGTGGACATCTGTGGTCTTCATCATCAGTTCCACTTCATCAAATGGTGCTCTCCGAAAGCAAACGAAAGATTTATACGAACAATATAAAAATACCCAAATCGCTATAAGTTTACCTATAATACTTATTTAAAGAGTTCTTTAAATTCCCTCGGAAGTATACTATTTCAAACCAAATAGTACGTTGTTATCCTAGGGGTGAAAGTAAAGTCTTTCTCCCGAGGATAACACTGTGCTTTTCATTACGAATGCAAGGAAAGTCAAAATAAAAATAGGAATTAGCTAAAGAAAAAAATGAGTGAATGTTATTTTACATAAATCAACCATTAGGTGTGCTACTGGCCAGTAAGTATGCCCCCTATAACATAAAAAAAAACTTGAGTTTCTGTAGTATCCAGCTGTCAGTTGAAAGCGATTCTCCCTAGGGCTGAAAAGTGTTACTTTCAACCCGCTTCTCAGGCAACTTCAGACCTACTTTCCGAGTATGAGTAATGAAAAAATTATTTTTTCAAATCAGTCTACCCGTCTTTGAGTAGGTATAATCGGTAAAAGAAAACATACAGTCGAACATATTTAACTGTTATAATATCCGACATACATGTGCATTGTGCAAGCACCGATTAAGTATTACAACTCTTGTACAATCAATCTAAAAAAAAAAAAAACAGTTTAGTACCTACGGTATAAAAAGTACCGCCCTTTTCTGTACCCACGGACATTTCGTCTCATCCACGGACCTGTATATTGGGTCTGCCCATGACAACGTGTACATTGCACTGCATAGAAACTCACATCACATTAATAATTATGCTATTAGCAAAGATTCTTACGGCTGTACTTCCTAATAATAAAAATAACTTATCTGACCAATTGCGAACTGGACCAATTGCGAATTGGCTACTTGACAAAAAAATTTTTTTTAGTCCGTCGTGTAGATTAGTAAAAAATATTGGACACGTATTTTTTCTTTTTTTACGTAATCAAAAAATAACAGAGATACATTGAGTTGAAATTTCGCGTGACGTCACAACTCTGTACTCTTGTACAATCAATCTAAAAAAAAAAAAACAGTTTAGTACCTGTCATCCTTTCTATACACTGTATGGGAAACATACTACACACTGGGTTCATAATAATGTGGGGATGACATGAGGATATAATATGATATACTTTTAGCATGACAGTGGAAGGATAAGTTGACCAGATTTATTTCACTCCTATTAGAATTATTCATAGGTATATTTTAACGGAGAGGTCTTGCCTCTTGCTTGTGGCTATGCCACATACATTCATATACTTTAACGGTGAGGTCTTGCCTCTTGCTTGTGGCTGTGCCACATACATTCATATACTTTAACGGTGAGGTCTTGCCTCTTGCTTGTGGCTGTGCCACATACATTCATATACTTTAACGGTGAGGTCTTGCCTCTTGCTTGTGGCTATGCCACTTACATTCATGATTCGGTTTTACCGGGTGCCTTTCCATCTCTAGTTATACTTGCATGGTTGCAAATCCATGTCGAGTATAATTCTGGTATTCGTTTGCAGTATACTGACTTCTAATGGCTATGCACCTTCAATGTGAGGTCTTGCCTCTTGCTTGTGGCTATGCCACATACATTCATGATTCGGTTTTACCGGGTGCCTTTCCATCTCCAATTATCCCCCGCATGGTTGCAAATCCATGTCAACTAAGGGTCTGATGTTTGCATTATACTGACTTCCAATGGCTATGCACCTTCATTACCTATTTGGGCATCGGTCGACTTGCTCCGGTCTAGACAGGGTACTACCGCCCTGGTGACTCCATTCATATTACACACATTAGTCACTTAGCCGGACAGGAGGGCTTTGCCCCCCCGGAGGCCTCCACCATCCCCAAAAGCCTCGCCACGGTTGCTCCAACTTAAGTCGACCGTGCCTGTGTGCTTCCGGATCACACTTCGTATACATGGGTGCTCAGGGGCTCCCCAGTCCAATGTCTTTGACAATTAATTATGCTTTTACTACATTAAGTATTGGACTACACGCAATGGAAATAATATTTAGTTTCAATGGTTTCCTCATCTTTCCACATATCATGCCCTTATGGTCTACATACAGATTATACACCATTATAAGTTAACACTTACCGAGGGTGATGCAATGGGGCAAGGGCTCTTTGCTCGTGGTTACACGTTCATTACCATCAAGCACTTTTTGTTGTCCCTGTCGAAACTTGTCTCTGCCCTCGCTCTAGTCACCGTGGGTACCAACATACAACATTAGTCAAAAATTCCAAGCTAGTGGTGTTGCCACCATACATAAATTGACAGTCTCAGTGTTGATACATACCGATTGTTAAATGGTGACTCGCGCTGTGCGCGACACTCCCGGAAGCAGAAAGAGTCTTTTAACGCAGTAACGTGAGCAGGTGACGCGTCCACTCCAGGATTTTCTCTCTGGCTCGAATAGCGGCGTCTCTCTTGGACCTGGTCCCTGATTGCATATTGTGCTGATCGGTAGGGTCTTCTAAACTTGAAGTCTCAGTATTCATAATACCCTTTTGCATTGGTACTATTTCATTTGCGGGGTCTACCTCATTAATTTGCCTTTCGGGCGCCGGGTCGGTTGGTGATGGTGGTTGCAGCCCATCCATTCGATTTGGGGTACTGGCCTGATCCAAGTACTCTATAGGTGCGTTTAGAGATGGTGCAGTCGGTTCTTCGTCTATCGACTCCGATCGTGGGGAATCATCTGGTTCAGTCTCTAGCGGGTAGAGATGACCTACAGACCGAGTCACCAGAGAGTCTCCCACTTTAACCTTAGCGACTCTATGTTTATCATCTTTACTCTTAATCAATTCCGTTATCTTCCCGACTTTCCATAACTCACGGTTTTTTAAATCGGACTTAATTTGTACGATATCTCCTATTTTTGGTTCACAGTTAGAAACAACTCTTGGTTGCTTAGGAGAGTTCCGGTATCTTTCTCTCAGACTGGTCAGGTATTGGTTCATAAATATTTGTTTAAATTCCTCAAGAATTAACAGGCCCCGTTTCCAGCTCCCAATCAAATCGGTTTGAATCTTGGTCTCGTCCCCCTTATAAAAACTGTCTGTCACGGGATTCAAGGTCAGACATTTTCCTAGACTAAGAAAATCAGACGGCCTCAAAATATGAATCACTTCAATTCCAACTTTTGTAAGTGGTCTTGAATTTACGACGGCTTCCACTTCTTTTAGGACTGTCAATAATTTGCTGTCTCCGAGTAGGTGTTTTTCTAGAGTTCGTTTTAGCGAATGCTTCACCACTCCTACGAGCCGCTCGTAATATCCACCATGCCACGGGGCAAGTTGGCAAATGAATCTCCATTCGATCCGTTTTGCAATACAGTAGGGTTTGCTTACTACTTCGGACGTTAATTTGAAACAAGAAGCATTGTCCGAGTACAATCGTTTTGGTGTGTTTCTAGTGGCGGCAAACCTCCTGATCGCCAGTAGACATTCTTCTGCTGTTAAATCGTTTACGATCTCCAAATGTATAGCTCGCACTGCCAGACAAGTGAAAAGGGCAACCCATCTCTTCTGTTTCCCATTTGGAGTGTTCACATACAATGGTCCAAAATAATCCAATCCACAATAAGTAAATGGTGCGCTATAGTTCACTCTCTCATTTGGCAGATCTGGTGCAGTTGGTAAACGATAAGGACCACCTCCGTGTTTGACACACCGCTGGCACTTTGAGATCACTCGATCTACTTGACGTTTGCCTTGTGGGATCCAGTACTTTTCTCTAATAAGACTAAGTGTATGCGTAGCACCTACATGGTAATTTGTTTCATGGGTGTCCTTAATAATTTTGTTTGTGAATTCACAATCTCTGGGCAGTAAGATGGGGTGTTTCATATCGTAATCCCATGTGGTGTTGGCCATTCGTCCCTGGCATCTTAGTACTCCGTCCACATCTAGAAATAAACCTAAGTTTCTAGACAAATGTGTCATTTTTCCTGCAATTTCATCTGCGAAATGTTGCTTTTGCAGTTTCATGATCTCTGCTATAGTGTTATTTGCAGGTCTCGGTGGGAGTTGAGGTTCCTGTGTTGCGTCGAACTCCGTCACGTCGCCACTCGACTTTTCATTTGTATCATCGATTTCCATAGGTTGGTTGTCATTTTTATCGGTTATCGGCTGATCTCCTGGACCATTATCAACCTCTGCAATGGGGCTGCGCTCACTTTGGTCCAGGCCCTCCCCAACAGAAAGAACTGAGATGTGTTTCATGTAGTACCTATCTGCAGGCCACATCGCTTCATCTTCTCTTAAGAATGTGGGACCGCTGAACCAAAGTTCTTTTGACTGACTCCATCTGTCAGGCCTTGTTGCAACATCAGCTGGATTCATTTTTGAATTGATATAATGCAACTCAGCTTGCATCTGGTTCTTTTTTATCTCTTCTACTCTGTTCAATACAAAAGGTGGCAGTAGTTTGTTTGAACGCATCCATCCATGTACAACCAAACTGTCTGTCCATAAGATTTCTTGGCTTATCGGTAGGGACAGGTTCTCCCTTACATATTTTAGGAGCCTACTAGCTATAAGTAAACCTAGGAGTTCTAATTTTGGGATGTGAAGATCTTTCGAGTGTTCATTTTTTGCTATGCGTGACTTTCCCATTAAAAAGGATACCAACGTTCCTTGTTGGTTCCTAGATGTCAGATACACGACAGCAGCATACCCAATATTCGAAGCGTCAGAAAAACAATTTAACTGGTACGTGGTTTCAGACTCGGGAAAGTGGTTCGTCACGCATCTGGGCAATTCCAAGTGTATAGCTGTCTTAATTGGTTTTAATATTTCTTGCATGGACTGTATCAAGGTTTCTGGTAGAGTAGCGTCCCACTTATGTTTCTGATCACAGATGTCCCTAAACAAGGTCTTCAAGGGTAGGGTTAGTGGGCAGATAAAGCCACAAGGATTATATATTCGGGCTAAGGTACGAAGTACCTTCCTCTTTGTAGTGACTGGTGCATCATTGTCAAAGTGTTGATCCGTTATTTTCAATTTCAAGGTGTCACTTGCCACATTCCACGATAACCCAAGAATTTTCTGTATATTTTCGTGTTTTGCTTGATGTTCAGGGGGTATGAATTTAAGAAATTCCTTGTCATTTGACATCCAATCTCTAATATTCATGGATATATTTGAAAAGGTCTCCCTTGTCTTCTCATATATCTCTTGTGCTTCTTTGACGGAGCTTGCTCCAGTTACTAAATTGTCTACATAGCAATTATCGGCTATATCTTTCAGTAGACCCACATCTGTCTGTGTCATGTGATATCTTATAGTTGCCGTTAGGAGGAACGGACTTGAAATTATACCAAACGGTACACGGCAAAAACGGAGATATAGCAAGTTTTCTTCTGTTGGATTCTTTGTGATATCTCTCACCCACAAGAATCTTGTCACATCACGATCCTTTTCTTGAAGTCCGATCTGCAAGAACGCTTTCTCTACATCAGCTACAATTGCTATTTTCTTTGTTCTGAATTTCAGAAGAAGGGCCGTGAGATCCTCTAGCATCGAAGGTCCACTATAAAGACATTCATTTAAACTTTTCTTTCCTGATCCTCTCATCGAAGCATCATACACAATCCTTCCTCGCTTCCCTTCAGCTTTTACAATATGGTGTGCTAGATAGTGTACCGGGTGTTCAATGTCACTGTTATGTGGTTCAACTGTTTCAATAATATTCCCATTCAGTTGCTCTTTGAGGATATCATCATATTCCTGTAACATTTTCGGATCCAGTCTGTTTATTAAACTCTTCAATCTTCCTAATGCCATGCCAAAATTGACTGGGAGCTGAGGTGGATATTCAACCCATGGCCATGTTACTTCATACCGTCCGTTGTTGTATTGTAGGGTATCATTAAAATGTTTAACTGCTTCATCTTGTCTGGTAGCCTTTGGAGAGTCGTTTATTCCAATAGACTCGAGAGACCATAGAAATTTGATGTCAATGTTCCTAAGGGGTAAGTCCGGTTCAGTAAAATAAGGGCAGCTTGAATTATGACAGTGGCAGTAAGTGGTTACAGTTAACATGTCCTTTTGTTTGGCATCATGTTCCAGATTTTCTACATTTCCTGATAGCAGCCAACCAAAGTCTGAATCTACTAAGTACAAATCATTCCGGATTTTTTTCTTCCCTTGACGTATGAAACCCATATAATAATCGTTCCCTATTAAAATGTCTATATTCTCCCCAGTAGAATCATCGTCAGCCATTAGATCAATCATTAAAAAATCAAATTTAGCTATTGGTAACCTTTCAGTAATATGCGGAACAATATTTACTCTTACTTGTCTTTTGATGTCACGTTTGGTTTCTAATAAAATGTCAACCGAAGGGCTTGACATTTCCTTTGGATCACTTGCTCCAAATGTGTACACTAAGAGTCGGTCTTCATTGTCTGGGGCGAGCTGTAACTTAGAGGCCGCCTTTGCACTGATATAACTCCTCTGTGAGCCACTGTCTAATACAAGTCTGTATTTATGCTTGTTTCTTTTTTTGGGATCGGTGACTTGCACCACGGCTGTCTGCAAAAAAGTAAAGTTGTTTGTCATGTAACACCTGACCATAATAGGTTCACTATCCATAAAATCTCTCATACCCTTTGATTTTGGACATAGTAGCTGGAGATGTCCTTCACCACATCGGAAGCATTCTATTTTTGCGTGGCACTGGTCAGTTTTGTGGTTTCTTCGTAGACACTTGAGGCACCGGTTTGCTAACTGTTTCTTTCTGGACTCCACATCACTATATTTCTTGCAGTCCGCACTGTTATGGTTGTTCAGTTTACAAAAGACGCAAGGTAACCTGCTCCTTTTTCTCGGTATGTTATGATCTGCCTGACTTTCTATCTTCCGCTTGAAGTTCCTCTTTAGTTTGTAATTATTACCGCTCTGTATGGGATATTCAGTTCTTGTTTGAAGAACCTCAGTAGTGATGGCTTCTTGCTTACTAGTGTTCGGTGTCAGTGATGATGCAGTTTGAGCCTTTTCCATAGCCATCACAATATCTAATAAAATGCGTCTAACTTCAGATGTAGAATTATCCTTAGTGCTGGACTGTTGGGGCATGAGGTGGTACTGATGTAGTACCTGTTCAGGAAATTTGGAGAGTATAGTTGCACGCAAGTGGTTTCCCGCAGTGTCTTCTCCTAACTTTTCTAACACTCTCAAATGTCGTTCAATTTCGTCAATTATTCGCCTACAGCTGGATGCAGTGTATTCTGCTCGTTCCAGATTTGTTAGTGCGGTGTAATGTGCATCTATGAGTGTGTCATTTGAGCCGTATCTTGATTTCAAAGCTTCAACCGCTATTGTATAATTGTGGTTAGTTATACCTATACCTGCCACTGCTTCCAAGGCTTTACCCTCCAGACTGCTGATTAAATATGTCAGCTTGTCTGCCTCTGCCATGGGTTGGTTATCAATGTTGGAGGCAAACCTGTCCCAAAACTCCAACCATCTAAGTGGTTGCCCATTAAATTTAGGCAACTCCAATTTGGGCAGCTTCACATTTACTTGGCGAACCGGCGTGCTGTTTTCCGTTGTTTCGTCCAACGAGGCGGCCGCATTCGACATGGATGATTTTATATTCGTTACAAACTCTTCAGCCTGCATTTGCATCTCCATAGCGTTTGTGACTATTGCCATTTGAGGGTTTGGAGATGTGGACGTGTAGTGTCGTGTTTCATTTTGGAGTTTGTCTATCATGTCGTTCAGTTGTGCAATAGTGTTAGATGCCGCGTCGAACACCATCTCGCCCGATTCAAAATTTTGTTTGGCGACTTCGAGACATTCTTTAAGTTTGTCTCGTCGCATGTGAACCATTCCGACTAGGATTTCGTCCATTGTTCTTCTTCCAAGGGAAAGCACTGATCTTGATGTATATGGTAAATGTGCGAATTCTATTTGTTGATCCGCGAAATACTCGTACGCGTCGTCACTACTGCAGCAATTAGAATTTATAACCAGCTACGGCACAATTCGTTACGTTTCCCACAATAAAGAGTTTCCAAAACTTTCACAACAAAGTTCACAATTACTAGCAAAACGGCGGCGCCGACCGACGGTATTCGAAACAGTGCTACCAACAGCAATTCTTGGTGTCGTGCACAGAAGTCGATCGATTCGATAAGAGTATCGATACTTTACGACCGATACCTATACAAAACAAAAAACTTTCACTGACGCCGAGAAACTTAACTGTGAAATTACTCAATTACAAAATTCTAATAAAGCAGTTATAATAATAATAATACGTATGATTCGCGAAATACTCAACATCATTGCCAAAATGATCTCATAACGACCTGTAATTTTAGATCGATAAATCGATTGATCGATACGACTCGCCGGCAATACTATTCCGATGCACTGCTAGGTACGTCCCTTGCAGAGAATAGACAAATAGAGCGAGAATGTTATCCTAATAATTATTTGTTTTTATCTCCTTTTGTCATACGTGAGGAAAATAGGTACATAGGTACCGACAATGAAAAAATACAATGAGTGATGACAACCTTCATAATTTAACATAATATGAAAAATAAAGGGGAGGGTAATAAGACAAGTAAATTTATTTTATGAGCATGTATATTTGGCTGAAAAGACAAAGAAAGTCACTTGAAAACTCAAACAAAGCATCAATACAAAAAGAGATTAAAATAGAGGGAAATTTAACAAGGAAGAGCCAGAACTAATCTGGCTTTCCATGTTATATCCCAGTACCTCCACCATTTTGTCATCCTTTCTATACACTGTA
Source organism: Zygaena filipendulae (assembly GCA_907165275.2). Classification (NCBI taxonomy): domain Eukaryota; kingdom Metazoa; phylum Arthropoda; class Insecta; order Lepidoptera; family Zygaenidae; genus Zygaena; species Zygaena filipendulae. The sequence goes on along the minus strand of OU015677.1, from coordinate 3,149,845 downwards.
TGGGAAACATACTACACACTGGGTTCATAATAATGTGGGGATGACATGAGGATATAATATGATATACTTTTAGCATGACAGTGGAAGGATAAGTTGACCAGATTTATTTCACTCCTATTAGAATTATTCATAGGTATATTTTAACGGAGAGGTCTTGCCTCTTGCTTGTGGCTATGCCACATACATTCATATACTTTAACGGTGAGGTCTTGCCTCTTGCTTGTGGCTGTGCCACATACATTCATATACTTTAACGGTGAGGTCTTGCCTCTTGCTTGTGGCTGTGCCACATACATTCATATACTTTAACGGTGAGGTCTTGCCTCTTGCTTGTGGCTATGCCACTTACATTCATGATTCGGTTTTACCGGGTGCCTTTCCATCTCTAGTTATACTTGCATGGTTGCAAATCCATGTCGAGTATAATTCTGGTATTCGTTTGCAGTATACTGACTTCTAATGGCTATGCACCTTCAATGTGAGGTCTTGCCTCTTGCTTGTGGCTATGCCACATACATTCATGATTCGGTTTTACCGGGTGCCTTTCCATCTCCAATTATCCCCCGCATGGTTGCAAATCCATGTCAACTAAGGGTCTGATGTTTGCATTATACTGACTTCCAATGGCTATGCACCTTCATTACCTATTTGGGCATCGGTCGACTTGCTCCGGTCTAGACAGGGTACTACCGCCCTGGTGACTCCATTCATATTACACACATTAGTCACTTAGCCGGACAGGAGGGCTTTGCCCCCCCGGAGGCCTCCACCATCCCCAAAAGCCTCGCCACGGTTGCTCCAACTTAAGTCGACCGTGCCTGTGTGCTTCCGGATCACACTTCGTATACATGGGTGCTCAGGGGCTCCCCAGTCCAATGTCTTTGACAATTAATTATGCTTTTACTACATTAAGTATTGGACTACACGCAATGGAAATAATATTTAGTTTCAATGGTTTCCTCATCTTTCCACATATCATGCCCTTATGGTCTACATACAGATTATACACCATTATAAGTTAACACTTACCGAGGGTGATGCAATGGGGCAAGGGCTCTTTGCTCGTGGTTACACGTTCATTACCATCAAGCACTTTTTGTTGTCCCTGTCGAAACTTGTCTCTGCCCTCGCTCTAGTCACCGTGGGTACCAACATACAACATTAGTCAAAAATTCCAAGCTAGTGGTGTTGCCACCATACATAAATTGACAGTCTCAGTGTTGATACATACCGATTGTTAAATGGTGACTCGCGCTGTGCGCGACAGTACCTACGGTATAAAAAGTACCGCCCTTTTCTGTACCCACGGACATTTCGTCTCATCCACGGACCTGTATATTGGGTCTGCCCATGACAACGTGTACATTGCACTGCATAGAAACTCACATCACATTAATAATTATGCTATTAGCAAAGATTCTTACGGCTGTACTTCCTAATAATAAAAATAACTTATCTGACCAATTGCGAACTGGACCAATTGCGAATTGGCTACTTGACAAAAAAATTTTTTTTAGTCCGTCGTGTAGATTAGTAAAAAATATTGGACACGTATTTTTTCTTTTTTTACGTAATCAAAAAATAACAGAGATACATTGAGTTGAAATTTCGCGTGACGTCACAACTCTGTGCGGCTTGTATGGCGCTTATAATGAATATTGACGTCACGAGCCTCCCACCCTAAACTTTAATGCGCTTTATCTATGTTCATTTTCATTAAATTGAAAAAGCAAAAAATACGTGTCTATTATTTTTTTAATTTCTAACTGACGGACTAATTAGAATTTTGATTTTCATACCTTGGAGAATACCCAATTGGACCATTTGCTAATTGGACGGTTTGCGACGGTTAGCGAATTGTTCTGAGTTTTAAACCCTCTGGACCATTTGCGAATTGAATCATTTGCGCCTAAACGTCTCAGAGTCGTTTTAATTATTACCTAAGATTTTAAAAAAGAACTAAATTTAACTTAATTAGTTAAATTCCAATCAACATTAATTTAATGAATGTTTCTGAATGCGGCAGTTTTTGTTTAAAAATATTTACTTAAAATTACGTAATCATTAAAACGACTCTCGCTCGACTTTAGGTAGATAGTTCTTTATTGTAGCTAGGTATACCTACCAAAAGAAAATATATTTACAGATTTTAATTGTTGTGTTACCTATTTGCCTTAAGATTCTTCGCTCCAGTATTTGTATAATAAACTGTATTTGTTTTAGTCCGTTTGTAATGTTATGAGTGCGGCCGTGATGCAAGTCTACGAGTTCTACGACCTAATAACTAGGTAGGTATCCGTTGCTATAAAACTTGTTATCTACATTTACTATGCCAATCCTACTTGAGTACCTATAGATAATATAACACTTAACGTCAGATTAAACATAGTAGCTGACTATAAACAACGAATAGTCAGTATAGTTTAGTTGCGTATGATTCGCTTCGTATATCAGACGTGAGTGGGACTCAATATTTCAACACCAAACCAAAACATAAGTGTGCAAGTAAATAAAGTACGAATAATGTTGAAGAACAAACATTACGTGTACGGTCCAGATGATTTGTTTGTGCCGGTGAAGTTGAATTTAGGCGAATATATGATCCAGAAGTTCATGGAGCACAATGATAAAATTGCTATTGTAAGTAGGTACCTACTTGACTTTATGTTTTTTACCACATTGTCAGTAAATATCGAGTAGTTAGGTACCTATATATTAGCAGAAATTAGCAGCCTACCTATATGCTGTAAATGTACCTATTTTATGTATTTTTTTATGTTGATTGAATCAGCTTTTTTTATCAACTAATAATCTTAATCCAATATTATAAAGAGGTATCTATCACCTTACTAATATTTATTATAAACGCGAAATTTTGTATGTATGGATTTTTACTCTTTCACGCGAAAACTACTGAATGGACTTTATTTAAATTTTACAATAATATAGCTTATACATCAGAATAACACATAGAGAGGTACTTTTTATCCCGGAATTCCCGCGGGATCTCCGAAATTACCGCGGGTGAAACCGCAGGGAACAGCTAGTTAATATTATGAAGAGCAAAGATTTGTATTTTTATATGTTTGTAACGAATAAACTCAGAAACTACTAGACCGATTTCAAAACTTTTCTCACTTAGGTAGGTATCTAGGAAGCTATGGTATTCCTGAGTGTTATGGGACTTACCTTTTATCTTGAAATACCCGCGGGAACTTTATAATTAGCTCGGGTGGAACCGCGGGAGACAGCTAGTAGGTAGGTTATTTTATACGAGTTTGTATGTTCGTAAGTTTGGATGTATAAGAATTAAGATGATAAGGGTAAGATATTATCCCATAAAAACATAAATGTGAAAATGGAAGCCAAGTTCATTATTAAGCTTATGCTTAGTTGTCGACTTCGCTGACAAAAGAATTGATATCTAAATAGGTGCCAAGTTCTGTAGATAATCCTGAAATATATTCAAAGGAGCATACAACTTAGCTAGTTTTCACACACAAGTTATCTTACTTATATTTGTCTAAAAATATTTTTGATATTGGCTTGTTTTTACCAGCAAACCAAATATTAAAGGGATAAGGTCTATTGACCTTACAGTATAAAAACAGTAACTTGCTCACAATAATATAAAGAAGATACATAATTTGACTAGCTAAAGATAACTTGAATGTGAAAACAAGCCAAGTTGTATGCTCCTTTGAATATATTTCAGGATTATCTACAGAACTTGGCACCTATTTAGATATTAATTCTTTTGTCGGGGAAGTCCACAACTAAACATAAGCTTAATAATGAACTTGGCTTCCACTTTCAAATTTTTTTTTTTCGATGCGATAATATCTTACCCTTAGATATCATCTTATCTTATACATCCAAACTTACGAACATACAAACTCCTAGTCCACCTAGGGCGGAGGCCATTGTAAGGCTAATTATCATGGTGTAAGTGTAGCTGATTGCCATTGTTGTATACAATGTAGTTAGGTTTGAATAAGCATTTAGTTTAGTACCTAATTATTAGTACCTACCTAACTTGTGTATCAACACCATGTTCCTTTTTTGTTTTGGTTAAATAAATTAAAAAAAAAACATCCAAACATCCACACTTTCACATTTATAATATTAGTAGGATTTAAGTACTAGCTGTTCCCCGAGGTTTTAACGTTAATTTCGAAATTCCCGCAGGGATTCCGGGATTGTACCCATGAAAACGTATATAGAACTTTTCATGATGATCGGCTGAGTAATTAAGACGTGAACACTGAACAGGTGACAGGCAGACACATTTACTTTAGCATTTATATACACACCGGCAGAATTAGCGGAACATAAAAAGGCAGAGTATAGAAATAATTACGTATATATATTAAAACAAGTTTTTATCAGGCATGAAGTAATAAACTAATATACATCTTTTAACATCGACTTTAAGAAGTTTTTAGTTAAATTTTATTAAAGTAATCAAAATAAAAAATAAAATATCTCTAGTTTGTGAGAACACAGACAATGTTGCAAATAAAAGTTGAATCACGAAGGGGAAACACACGTTATTAATCGTTCATTTATTTAGTGTTAAAATCACAGTAATCTTTAATTTGCAACATTATTTGTGTGCCCATAAATTAGAGAAAAAGTGTTTTTTTATTATTATTTTAAATAAAATTTAATAATTTAATTACAAACTTTTAAAGTGTTAAAAGATGTATATTAATGTATTACTTCACGTCTAATTATTATTTGTTTTAATATATATACGTAATGATTTCTATACTCTGCCTTTTTATGTTTCGCTAATTCTGCCGGTGTGTATAATATGTATGGACTAGTATGGATTGTGGATTGTAATACCTACTATATTGTTATTTCCCCAAACATCAGATCAACGGGGAAACAAACGAGGCGATGACGTTCGCCCAAATAGCTCAAGACGCAGTGAACGTGGCTCTCTCTCTTACCCGCTTAGGGGTGAAAAAGGGAGAGACGGTTGCGATCTGTTCGGAAAACAATCAGGACTTTCTGAGCGCTGTGCTGGGAGTGGTGTGCACTGGAGCCGTGATAACGACCATCAATGCCTCGTACAGTGATGGTAATAACTCTTCACACTTATCTTATCTTAGTTAATGGAGCAGGCAGATAAAGCCTCGGCACTTCGATCCTTGGGATCTTTTGTGACATCCCCACCCTGTGATCGTCCTTCTACTTCCCGAAGACCTCGGCGGCGAACGCTAGTGTGCAATGGAGGGGTGGAAACCAAAAGTCCTCTAGTTCTGGGTAAGCCGTCCCCAGAAGGCCCATTTTGCGAGCCAGGGCACCCGCACTCGCACGTAAGATGTGCCATTGTTTTCACCTCTATACCGCACTTTCTGCTGGATGGATCGCTTGCTAGTTTCGCTCTTCACACTTACTAGAGCAGGAATAACATCGATATGGGTCAAATTTGGAACGGCCGAACTTCTAATGTTAATAACCATACGTGGCAATTATCAGGCCTGTTGGTTTAGGGCCTTAAAGGTGACTATGTTACTTTCGTCAGGGATCATAATCAGGGTAGGTACCTACACATAGGTAACTTCACTTGAAAGTCAGTTCCCATTCCCATTCCAGGCCGGCAACGCACCTGCACCTGTTTGCCCCCCATGACATAAAAAAATAAATACAAATATAATTAGGTTTAATTAGATAACCAAGAAAGAGGTTTTGGAAATTAAACCCCTGAAAGGTGAAAAAAGAAGAGTGCTTTTAGTTTAGCAGTTACATATCATGAAAATCGGTGTTTGCCGTTTGGACTTTTCAGATAAAGAATTCGAAAATAAATTTGACTGAAATATCGTATTCCAGGGTTTTTGGTAAACCTACTTATAAGGTGGAAAGGCTGTAAATCAGCTGTAAATCAGCTACGTAATACCACAGCCGCAGTCAAGACAGTTTTATTTTGTACAAGCAATTCCTCGCGGTCTCACTCGTGTTGAGATTCGAAGGTCCCGCGGAAATTCGGAGATAAAGTACCCTATATGTTTTTTTCTGTGCCCGTAACGTTGTATTTAAAATTTCATAATGATCGGTTGAGCTGTTGTGGCGTGAAAGCTTTACAAACGAACTCACATTTTTAACATTAGGATAGGTGCCTGACGGAAACAACGTGTTTCCTGACGTCAATTTTACCTATTTTCAGGTGAATTCAGTCATGTCATGAATATAACAAAACCGAGATACATATTTTTCTCAACGAACACTTATAAGAACCGAGCGAAGAAGTTGAGCGCTTTTAAGTACATAAAGAAGATTATACTCTTCGGCTCGGAGGCGGTAAAGGGTACGCTGTCTTGGAGCGAGTTGTCGCGGTCGGCGCAGGCGGGGCCGTGTGCGCAGTTCGAGGCGGCGTCGGTGGCTGGGCAGCGGGACGCGCTGTGTGTGCTTTACTCCTCGGGGACCACCGGCCTGCCCAAGGGCGTCGTGCTCACACACCTCAACTTACTCTCTCTTATGTGCCTGTCGGTATAATGATTCATACTTTATTATTGCCCCAAAAGAAACACACTATCATGTAAGACATAGAAAGGACAGGTCACAGGAGCAACCTTAAGGTAAAAAAAAGCTGTAGATAGAAACAATATCATGATCTGCGTTCGGAAATCACACCCGAATGTATCTCACTACCTGTTCAAATACCTGCTGAGTTATAAACTTCTTGCATCCAATACTAATACTCAGTCACTCGACCGTCACTCAACGGGTGAAGTTTTTAAACCAGCCATGAGCCCACGTATGCTACCAGGAGCACACTATCTGTCGACAGGTACAACATTGTTGTACAACTGCAGTTGAACAGAGTGATAATGAAACCTGCCCCCTTAGCTGAGTCGATATTCTTTAATCGTCACGCATAGAAAACGAAGGAACGAACTGGGCACGTGGTCATGTAAAATCGTCCAATCAAAAGTTCAGTTTTGCCTGACCACGAAACATAAAGATTCCGTAGCTCGTAGGTACGTTGGTTTTCTATGCGTATTATAAATGTTCAACTTGGCTTAGGGGCTGTAAAGATTTCTGACTAGAGTCTAGACCAGTGGTGGGCAAACTTTGTTCATAAAGGGCTAGAAAGTTAATGAAATTTCGAAGGAGGGCCATAATTAAAGAAAAAATGCATTTTGTTTTGAAATCTTAGGCGACATAACTAATCTAGCTGTCTCCTTTAGATATGCATAACGGTGAAAATTAAATAAACTATAAATTTCGAAGGACCGCCGCGCCGCCGGGGTTAACCCTTTCGCAGGCCGGAGTTGGCCCGCGGACCGTATTTTGTCCACCACTGGTCTAGACTGATAAAAAAGTAAAGAACATTGTTCTTTATTGAGGTTAAGAATTTTTTCCAGACCTACGGAAGCTGAATACAATAAATGCCTGGCCATAGCCCCATGGTTCCACACCCTGGGTTTGATAAGTTTAATGCGGTACCTGTGTCTCGGATGGACCATGGTTTACTTGCCGAAATTCGACATGAAGCTCTTTTTGGACGCTATAGAGAGACATAGAGTAAGTAAAACAAAGATACTCAGATCGCGATTCGTTAAAAACGTTTTGCTAATACGTATTTCGAAAACTTAGCTGATACGACAATGTGATGCTGTGTGATGATTTCTTGCTACACATTTAGGTTTTCATAGCTAGCTGTGCCCCAAGGTTTCATCCGCGCAATCTAAGTTACTTCTTATAACATTAACTATATCAACCAGTCAAAGTCAAACGTCCCGTAAAAATCAGTCCAACCGTTTCAAAAGATTAGCCGGAACAAACAAACAGGCAGACAGACCAAAATTTTGAACATTGTTTTTGTTGTAAGTACTGTAAGTACCGTACCATACTTTAACGTGTATGTAGTAAAAAGCTGTTATTTGGACTTTACAAACAGATTTCAATCCTTTCTGATAAATGCGAATTTTGCACGCACTTACACTTCACAAAACTGATCCCCAAGTTCTCCAACTAAGCTATGAGCTTGTGTCGTGGAAACCAAGCAAACATGGTATTACATTATGGTATACCTATGTTACATCTTTGGCATTACATCATTCACATCATTTTGTTTGCAGGTGACCCAATTGATCGTGGTACCTCCTATTCTCGTGGCAATGAGCAAGTTGAACTTTAAACAGGACGTCAGCTCGGTTCTGAGAGTGTTTTCTGGAGCGGCACCGTTGCACCGCGACACTCTGGATGAATTTACACAGAAGTACGAATTCGCGAAATAAGTTCATATTGGTAGGGCAAGGTCACTCATTCATCTCATCTACCTACTCAACTGGGATCTATTTCACATGCTTTCAGAGTTAGAAGTGACTCGCGACTCGTGGTCTCACCGGCTATACCCACTGGTGGATCGAAAGGGATATTTTATTAACCGCACCTACCTATAGACGCAAAAGTGCTGGCAGTCGGCTCACGGGGAAAAATATTCTATAATATGAACCCTTTGTCCCACCGGCATTTTCTTTTAGTACCCAATGCTGAATATAGGCTTCGAACTCAAGCCCAAGACCAAGGGACAAGACTGGATACCTGATTATGCTATGCAATGCTTATTGCTTGCGTCTCTCATTGAAATAGGTACCATAATAAAGAAAATTTTCATAATTTTTCCAGATTTCCAAACGTCCAAGGTGTGTTCCAAGGGTACGGCATGACAGAGACCACCCACGGTGTGATTAGGGACACAGCTGACCCGGCAAATGCAAAACCTGGTGGCGTAGGTCAGGTCGTATCTGGCACCACCATAAAGGTAATGTTCGGTGATGACAATAACTGGAGATAGTAGAATAAATACTTATCCTTTATTATATTATGCATATCTGAAAATAAATAAATATGTAGATAAAAAACTAAAATAAAATAAAAAATGAGTTTGTTTGTTACGCTTTCACGCCCTAACGGCTCATGCCATCATGAAATTGCATTCATGTTGTGAATAGTAGGTACAGAAAAGGACGTGAATCCGCTGGGAACAGCTAAAGCGAATAATGCGAAAGTGTGTTTGTTTGTTTGTTACGCTTTCACGTCTCAACGGCCCAATTTGCATACGCATTATCAGGAGTGCAGAGAAGGATATAGGGTGCTTTTTGTCCCGGAATTCCCGCGAGAACTCCAAAATTAACGCGGGTGAAACCGCGGGAACGGTGATATAATGAATGCGAACGGCAGCTTTTTTCTTTGTTTGTTTTGTTAGTAATTTTTCACGCCTTAACTGCTTAACCGATCATCATGAAATTTTGCGGACACGTTGTAAAGAGTATAGGATACTTTTTCCGACAATTTCCGCGGAAACACCAAATTTAACGCGGGTAAAACCGCGGGGAACAGCCATTGATATATTCAATGGGAACAGCTAGTAGTGAATTATTTAATGGACTACCATTCCAGTTCTTCCTAAATTCGGAAATAAAGCAAAATGTCCACTTTTCAATTTCTAATAGGTAGGTACCATTTGTATTTCCAGATAGTCGATGTAGAAACAAGAGAAGTCCTAGGTCCAAATAAGCCGGGAGAGATATGCGTTAAGGGCCCTTTCGTGATGAAGGGTTACATCGGAAGAGATAGGAAAGAAGATTTTGATGAAGAAGATTTCTTTAAGACCGGAGACATTGGTTATTACGATGAAGACAAATACTTCTTCATTGTGGATCGTTTAAAGGAGCTTATTAAATACAAAGGGTACCAGGTATTTATCTAAATTTTGTTAATATTAAACTTAGTAAAGGTGCTTAAAGTCTTTAATGGCCGCACTCAGAGTCGACTTTAATGATTACTTAGTTAAGTATAGATTTTTAAAACAAAACTGCCGCAATCAGAGACGTTCAGTAAATTAATGTTAGTTGGCATTTAACGAGATGTAACTTAATTAGTTAAATGCCAATTAACATTAATTTATTAAACTTGTCTGATTGCGGCAGTTTTGTTTTAAAAATCTATACTTAACTAAGTAATCATTAAAGTGCGGCGGTAACTGGTAAGTCTCTATTAAATTGCCTAAAGTCTATATTTAATCTGGGTTCAATACTACATCCTAAGTGACTTAGGATCCTAACTAATATTATAAATGCGAAAGTTGTTTGTTTGTTACGCTTTTACGGCTTCACGGCTGAACCGATCACCACAAAATTTTGCATACAAGTTTTCAGGGGTACAGAGAAGAACATAGAGTACTTTTTATCCCGGCATTCCCGCGGGAACTCCGAATTACCACGGGTGAAACCGCGGGGAACAGTTTCTGTCTTATGCATAGAAATACGTTCCTTTGTCAGGTTGCACCGGCAGAAATCGAAGCAGTTTTACTACAACATGAAGCAGTAAGCGATGCCGGGGTAGTGGGCATCGAAGACAAGCTCGCTGGCGAAGTGCCGTTGGCTTTTATTGTGACGAAGCCAGGTGCGAACGTCACTGAGAAGGAGCTGCAGGAGTTTGTTGCGAAGCATGTTAGTATTGACACTGGTAGATAAATTGTATTTTCATCCTCAGTTTTATTTTATATTTTATTTTTATTTTGCACTATTTGGAAAGCTTACAGCTAGATAATATACAAAAGTAGATTACAAAGAATAGATGGACGCAGATAAGCAATGATATGTTAACCCACACAATTAAGTTATTGATTCAGAACAATTTATTGTAAGTTGGGGAACGTTTTTTAATTATGTGTTTCCCTTATTACACTGCTTAAATATGTAACTAAATATTGAACATAAAAAATGTTGAAACAAAATGGCGCTCCTACTTTTAAAACACGATTTACTCAAAATTTCTCCAATGTGGGTTAACACACTATTGGTTATCTATGTCCAGATAAAAATAAGGCCAATTATCAGCTTTCACATATTGCTATCAAGAACAGTTACAGAGGTAGACGGAGATGATTAACATAAGCAGCACCTTAAATTTGTACCACTTAGTTGTACCTAAGTAAGCCTAACTAGCGGGACATTGTATTACTAACAATAGTTTATAAGAAATGATGTTACTAACAGAATTGATCCATGTCGATGGTCGAATTAAATGAAATTTATTATTATTATTATTGGATGCAGGGAGCGCAGAGCTGGTCATTGTGGCGATCCTTGGGGAGGCCTATGTCCAGCAGTGGACGTTTTTTGACTGATATGATGACGATGATATGATCAATGATGCCTGACTGTAATTAATTGAGATTGTTTTTGTTTCAGTTATCGAACCCGAAACACTTGCGAGGCGGCGTGCGATACGTGAAAGAGATCCCGAAAAATCCCACTGGCAAGATTTTAAGGAGACATCTGCGGGCCCTCGCAAAGAAGCCTAAACATAAACTGTAATTAGGGCAAAGCCTACCAGCCCCTTTAGCTAAGTTGACAAGCTATAATCGTTATCGCTATCGAAAACTAAAGGAAGTTATCGTTACGTTACGGGGTCACGAAAAATCATCCAAGCAAAAGTACATTTTTTCGTGACCACGTGACATTACTATCGATTATTATTTATAGACTAGCTGCTTCCCACGGTTTCACCCGCGTTAATTTCGAAGATTCCGCGGGAATTCCGGGATAAAAACGTACCCTATGTCCTTTTCTGTAGGTAGGTACCCCTGGCAACGTGTATGCAAAATTTCGTGATGATTGACTAAGCCGTTAAGGTGTGAAAGCGTAACAGACAGCCAGAAAGATAGGCAGACAAAGTTACTTTCGAGTTTCGCTTTTATAATATTAGTACAGATTGTCAACTTGGCTAAGGGGGCGTAGTCAGCCTTTTCACGAATTTTCGCAGTCTGAACTGGTTGGCATTTCTTTAGTGTTCATCGCATTTAAGAAACTTATCACATTAATTGTTTGTTATAATTTAGAAAATTTATGAGTATATACTTATAAATTTACAAAAATACATATTTACAAAAACAAAAATAGCACGTGTTTTCCAGTAATCAGCCTCTAAAATCCGATAAGCAACTCTGTATACCCAGTACAGTCATAAGACAATAATAATTTTATTAATATCAATGAGATCAAAGTTTTATGAAAATAAATGATATTTTATTGGTATAATTTTTATTGATTTTATTGATTATTAAAAATTAATAAAATCCCAACAAAAACATTTTCATGTAAAATGTTGCCAAGACGAGACCATATGCCAGCACTTTCAAAAAGTTATCAGATCTTATGTAGAGCCAAGCTTCTAACTCTACACGCCTTAACTCTACAAGGTCTAACTTCACAAACTCTACACCTTAGCCAAAATATGTGGCTTGACCATTTCGCTACATTCACATGGCCCTTAGGCCCTAAGGTGAAAAATTGGTCCATTTTTCATTACTTTTCTGTTATATAATAATAGTTCTTTGTAGTAACGAAACGGCCAAGCCACATATTTTAGCTAAGGTGTAGAGTTTGTGAAGTTAGACCTTGTAGAGTTAAGGCGTGTAGAGTTAGAAGCTTGGCTCTACATAAGATCTGATAACTTTTTGAAAGTGCTGGCATATGGTCTCGTCTTGGCAACATTTTACATGAAAATGTTTTTGTTGGGATTTCATTTCTTTTTGTAAGTCAAAATTGCAGAAGTCTCATACAAACTTCCATCCCCTAATTTAAGGGGTTGGGAGATAAAAGTTACAAGTTTTATAATTTTTTTGTTGTTTGTTTACTAATACTAGCTTACATACCAAATTTCAGCTTTCTAGGACATTAGGAAGTACCCTAAGAATTTTGATGATCATCAGTGAGTCAGTGACGAAATCGAGGTTTTTTAGATATCAATAAAATCTAAAGGATGGGAGCTATACAATTAAAACTTTATACATTTAATAAGTCTGCTATTGACAACATATTCCGAAAATTTTGTTTACCTGGTATAATCCAGACCCAAGTTACAAGGGTTCAAAAAAACGACGAAACGGTTCGAGAAAAGGTAGGTAGTGCCCTTGCGCTTTGCTGGCTCGTCTTGGCGGGGGCACTACCGTGCCCCCAGATTCTAGAATTATTTCAACTTTTTAAATTTTTTTATTTAATATAGGCAGGTGCCAGGTATTTACTCTTGTGTGTAATACCTATACTCTTAGTTGTATGTTATGATAAGGTGATCCTCATATTATAATAAAACAAAGTCCTCTGCCGCGTCTGCCTGTCTGTCTGTCTGTCTGTCTATCTGTTTACGGTAAACTCAAAGACCACTAATTTTTAGGCAGTTTTTACCAATAGATAGAGTAAAGTGATTTAAGAGGAAGGTTTATACGTATAGTTTAAAGCTGAAATTCCCGCGGGAACTCCGAAATTAACCGAGAAGGACAGCTAGTCCTTTCTAAAAAACCACTTCGTATTTGTTCCGAGTCAGTAGGTAGACCGTACCTACTATACTATTTATTTTATGGTTTTTAGTGTCAAGTAATGTACGTAATTGTTATCTATTAGTTTTATCAGTTATACAGTCTTCACGAGAGTTCATTGACCTTACATGCCAAGTGGCCATTCAGGGAAGTGAACACTCAGGGAATAGGCCTAACGACCAGAGTGGGCACTCCGGGAGTAGGTACCTAGTCTCCGTTACATTCTGCTGTCGTTTTTCATAGGGCATCGTGCATGACCTTGGCGAGATGCATGTCCAGATGGTGATGGATGATCTTCCTTTGCAACTGCGACGCACGACATTGCCTTTTACAGTCTGTTCAACAAAAAAAAAAACACATACCTAAAATTATTTTCTCTGTGGTATCTACCTATGGGCAGACGGAATTATTTTATTTATAGTCGTGCGCCAACCTCGAGTTGATCAACACGTTGCCGTTGGATAGTACTTTATTATCTGTGCCGTTGGTCATTTTATTAGCGACTGAGCCGACTCGGTCGTGTTCAAAGAGTATTATAACCGTCGTGTTCACAACAATGTTGAGGAATCCCAAACACGTGTTCGGTGCGTCGGACATCACGGTACCGGTACATCTTAACTGTGGTCAATTTATTGTGGACAAACTCCAGCAGAATGCCAGCAAAGGAACTGCATTTGTAAGTTGTTCTTATAAGCAGATTTAGTAAGTCCAACTAGCAAAGCAGAGCAAGTAAAGTATAAAATGATAACGATAATTTCAACGTGTTCATTTATAATTTGCTAATTAATAAAATAAATAATCCGAGGCTACGCTACAAAAAAAACCACCGTAACGCGGCTGAGTGATTTTGATTTTATGATTTGTTGAACTTTGTTGAACCTCTTAAGTCGTATCTATTTATTGATAAACTTACACAAAGATAACCACAATATTTTACTGTATGTTTATTTTTTATTTTTGTCTGAATTTACGAATGTTGCTTTTTTCATGCTGATAAAATGAATGCCAATAAATAAAATAAACATCTAATGACCAAAAAAATTCACTAATCATTATTATTTATTAGCAGCTGTTCCCCGCGGTTTTACCCGCGTTAATTTCGGAGATCCCGCGGGTATCCCGAGATAAAAGTATTACCCTATATTATTTCTGTAGGTACTACCCTTCACAACGACGTGTGGTACGCAAAATTTAATACAGTTACATTCACGTTAATTTCGGAGTTCCCGCGGGAATTCCGGGATAAAAAGTACCCTATGTCCTTCTCTGTACCCCTGACAACGTGCATGCCTTTCATACCCAAATCCGTTCAGCCGCTTCTGCGTGATTGAGTAACAAACATCCAAACATCCACACTTGCACATCTTTTATATCTATACCTACTTATACTATTACAAATATACCTGTAATAAAATTGTAGAGAAGTCAATTCTGTACATTGAATATATATTCAAAGTTAATATTGGAGGATGAATGGTGATCGATACTGATGCCAAAAATGCAATCAGTATTTTTTGTCTGTCTATCTGTATGTGCACGCATGGGCCAAAAACTACTGAAGGGATTTTAATCAAACTTGGTACGATTGTAGTCTATACTCCTGGGCAGGTTATAGGCTATATGACATAACGCTAACACACATAGGAGCTGGGTAGTGACGATAAATTTGAAGCAAGTCGGATGAAAATGCGATTTCGAGCTCTTATCCTCGCATACGTTTACTTAAACACCCAAAAATGGCTGAATGGATTTGGATGAAATTTGGCATGCACGTTGTCCGGGGTACAGAGAAGGACATAGGGTAAGTACTTTTTATCCCGGAATTCCCGCGGGAACTCCGAAATTACGGCGGTGAAACTGCGGGGCACAGCTAGTTTATAATATTAGTAGGATTTAGAGGCAACAAAACTAGTATTTAATTACCTATTTAAAAAGGCAAAGTTTTCTGGTACAGATAAACGGCAACACAGAGGAGGTGACGACCTATCGACAAGTAGCGCAAGAGGCAGTTGACGCTGCCCTCTCGCTCGCACGCATGGGCGTTAAACGGGGAGATACGGTGGCAATTTGCAGCGAGAACCGCCCGGAGTTCTGGGGGGCTTTTATTGGTGTTGCCTGTACCGGAGCCACGGTGACTTTATTTAATTTCGCTTACACCAAAGGTAACGTTATTTGTTTCTCTTTGCCCCTACATATCTACACATAACTATACCCATTATGGTATGCTACGGTCACACGCGCGCCGTGCAGCCCGGCGGGCTGCCTGGCGGGCTGCGCGGCATGCAGCCCGTCCCGGGCCGGCGGACATTCAAGCTGTTTACACGCACGCCGTCGTGTCAGTCAGTGCCAGAATGGCGAGCAGCGAGGATCTCGGTGTTGTTGCTGCCATATCCTTTGGCTTAACTTATTTTTATTGGAAAAAGAAACAAAATTAACGTTTGACCATTCCGCCATGTTGTAATATCCGATCGTAGCGACTTTCTTAACAACGTTGAATGAAGATCCACTCGTCGCGAAAGCGCGGGACAGACTGACGCACGCCTGTGAACCTGTGAACCTACTAGGTTCATGGTATGTTCACACGCGTGCGTTCAACTCTACATTCAACGTGCACATTCACATTCACAAGCGTGTAAACGGTACGCCCGAGCCCGTGAACGCGCCTGTGAACGTGAATGCCGCGAATCGGGCAAGTGTCGGTTTTTTGGCAAAGTTCAAAGGATGAATGTGCGGGCGCCCGGTGACTGTTTACACGCGCGCGGGCAGTCAGTCTGTCCCGCGCTTTCGCGACGAGTGGATCTTCATTCAACGTTGCTAAGAAAGTCGCTACGATCGGATATTACAATCGTTCATAATTTTGTTCCTTTTTCCAATAAAAATAAGTTAAGCCAAAGGATATGGCAGCAACAACACCGAGATCCTCGCTGCTCGCCATTCTGGCACTGACTGACACGACGGCGTGCGTGTAAACAGCTTGAATGTCCGCCGGCCCGGGACGGGCTGCATGCCGCGCAGCCTGCCAGGCAGCCCGCCGGGCTGCACGGCGCGCGTGTGAACGTAGCATCACACGCGTGCGTTCAACTCTACATTCAACGTGCACATTCACATTCACGAGCGTGTAAACGGTACGCCCGAGCCCGTGAACGCGCCTGTGAACGTGAATGCCGCGAATCGGGCAAGTGTCGGTTTTTTGGCAAAGTTCAAAGGATGAATGTGCGGGCGCCCGGTGACTGTTTACACGCGCGCGGGCAGTCAGTCTGTCCCGCGCTTTCGCGACGAGTGGATCTTCATTCAACGTTGCTAAGAAAGTCGCTACGATCGGATATTACAACATGGCGGAATGGTCATAATTTTGTTTCTTTTTCCAATAAAAATAAGTTAAGCCAAAGGATATGGCAGCAACAACACCGAGATCCTCGCTGCTCGCCATTCTGGCACTGACTGACACGATGGCGTGCGTGTAAACAGCTTGAATGTCCGCCGGCCCGGGACGGGCTGTATGCCGCGCAGCCTGCCAGGCAGCCCGCCGGGCTGCACGGCGCGCGTGTGACCGTAGCACTGCGTACCCACGTTACTACCGATAGTATCGCTTGTAGAGATCATCTAAGTTAAAATGACGCGCCCCTCCATCGGGTATACGCACACGCAAAACCGTTAAAATATGGATACGACTCATATAAATCTGGTCTGTCTATTAAGTGCGCCATACTGGCGCCGCACTCACACTATTAATACAATAATAGGATTTCGCACATCTAAAACTGCTAAAAAAGTAGTGGGGCGCGTAATTTTAGTTTAGATATGCTGTATCTAGTTTTTTTTGCTGTATCTATACTTTTATACTTATAATATAAAGATGACAGATTTTTTTTATATGTTTCAATCAATCAATCAATCAATCAGCCTATTGCAGTCCACTGCTGGACGTAGGCCTCCCCAAGGGCACGCCACAGCACACGATCGCCCGCTTTCCTCATCCAGCAACTACCAGCGACCTTCCTCAGGTCATCGGTCCATCTGGCAGGGGGGCGTCCAACACTACGCTTACCGAGACTAGTTTATATGTTTGTAATGAAAAAAGTTGAAAACTACTTAACCGGATGCCGATTATAAATGTCACATATAGGAAACTACAGTAGGTATACCTACAGTAGTACAGTTCCCGAGTGACATTAAGTATTTTTTACCTCTGAATTCTTGCGTTATTTATCATTTGTAATATATACCACGTTTACTTGACACAAGCTTATATGCGTATAGTTTAATCTGGGATCAAGTAGATATTATATTATGTGTGTTGTGAAGTGTAATTATTATTATTTGCAGATGAAATGAAACATGTTTTGAACACATCGAAACCGAAATTCGTCATTTGTTCTCCATCTGTAAAACAGACGCATGCTGAGAATTTCAAAGATGCTGGTTTTGTGGAGAAGATAATAGTTTTCGGCTCGGAGGTGGTAGAGGGCGCACTGTCTTGGAGTGAGTTGTCGCGGCCGGCGCAGGCGGGGCCGTGTGCGCAGTTCGAGGCGGCGGCGGTGGCGGGGCAGCGGGACGCGCTGTGCGTGCTCTACTCCTCGGGGACCACTGGTCTGCCCAAGGGCGTCGTGCTCACACACCTCAACGTACTCGCTTCGTTGTGCAGGTGAGGTATAACCTTTTGGATGTGAAAACGGAATTGTCTGCGTGATCCACAAGTTTTATTTATTTATTTATTTATTTATAAATGCCACAGTTACGTTCTAGATAATAAATAGAACCTATGGCGCTTAATTTCAAATATTTACAATGGATAGGCTTGACAGTATTAAATATTTACTGTTAAATCGCTTTTAAAATTCTAGAGGGAAGGTAGAGTGGACAGCGATGGTAAAAAGAAGAGTGAATGAAGTGAAGTGTAATTGTAGTTAAGTTCATAGCAGAGTGGATGCAGAATGTTTTGTTGAATAGGAGTGTGGACTACTTTTGAAAATCAAAATTCTAATTAGTCCGTCAGTTAGAAAATAAAAAAACAATAGACACGTATTTTTTGCTTTTTTAAATAAATTCAAATATACAGAGATAAAGCGCATTAAAGTTTAGGATGAGGAGGTCGTGACGTCACTAACCGCAAAACCGCCATACAAACTGTCAGAATAGTGACGTCACGCGAAATTTCAACTCAATATGTCGCCGTTATTTTTTGATTACGTAAAAAAAGAAAAAATACGTGGCCAATATTTTTTTATAGTCTAAAAGACGGACTAAAAAATAAAAATTAGTCCACATGCCCATTATTGACAAGCACGCTTAGTTCCATTTGCGAACTTGTGGTATCTGTCTTGGTATGTGTAGGCAACGGTATACAAAAAGATCATGATTGAGCAAAGAATTCACTACACGAAAAGTGAATGCCGAATGACAAGAGCTCACAATGCAGCAGCGAAGTTTTACGAAAGAATTAGATCAAGTTTAAAAGAAAACGTCTGTCATTGTATTGTATTCGTATTTATTTTTCACTTTTCAGTGCCGAAAAAACTCCAGACGCGATAGCTCCGAAAGAGGAAACGTTTTTAACGATCAGCCCATGGTTCCATGCAATGGGCCTGATAACAACCATGACGAACTTAGTCTACGGGAATAGATTTGTGTTCTTGTCGAAGTTTGAACTTATGTTGTACTTAGACACTATTCAGAAGTATAAGGTAAGACTAAAATTAACATGCCATATTCATTGACATACATGTATAAAAAAATGAGTGTGGTTAAATTATTCTGATAAGTACTTGTACCTAAAAAAGAAAATGCGAAGATCTCTACAACCAAAGGATATTGTACTTAATTAATTACCTGTTTCAATTATTTTAATTTATTCGTTTATTTTAGACTAGCTGTGCCCCGCGGTTTCACCCGCACGAAAGGTTTTTATACAACAACTTTTTCCCCGACATCCGATTTCAATGAAACAAAGCCTAATGTAAGGTTATTTTGTACCTAAAAAAGAAAATGCGAAGATCTCTACAACCAAAGAATATTGTACTTAATCAATTACCTGTTTCAATTATTTATATTTATTCGTTTATTTTAGACTAGCTGTGCCCCGCGGTTTCACCCGCACGAAAGGTTTTTATAACAACAACTTTTTTTCCCGACATCCGATTTCAATGAAACAAAGCCTATATGTAGCTCCAGGCTAAGCTTAATCTACCTGTGAAAACTGCATGACAATCGGTTCTGTAGATGCGGAGATTATCTCAAACAGACAGACAGAAAAGAATTTTAAAAACTTTTTTTTTGGCTTGGTTACTCTTCCTTATCACCCCTCTCAATTTTATGTAAAAATATTCAATGTACAGAATCGCGGATTCTACTCTTTTATTATAGTATAGATAGAAGATATTACGAAAAGGTTATAGTTCTTTTACTATCATTAACATACCTATTACCTATTACTTAAATACAGTTATTTCTTCTTTTACGATTAAACTAATGGCTAGAGAATGACATTGAAACGGGTCGTGGCTAGGTATTATTACTGATCGCTGTATTATTATTATATACAGTTTGCAAAAATTTGTCTCAGAGCTCTTGAAGAAAAACGTAGAAATCTGCTCGCAACATCATACATATGTCCTTTTGCGCTCATAAAAAAATCTCCACTGCTAAATTTAGGTATTGTCTTATACATTTCGCTGGGTGAATGCAATAGTGGAACAAAACAAAACTCTAGGTAGGTACCTACTTTGAATTAGAACCAGATTTCTAGATATTTTCGCACTGCGTTTATGTTTGTATTGCTGCAAATACAATAAATATTAATGTGCCACTATTGCATTCAGCCAGCGATTGAAACATAACAAAATCCACTTTTGGAAATGTTTTATCAAAACCAAAATAAATGGTGGAACGGCCATGTTCGATTCCTGTCAAAAATCCAAGATCTCATCATTCGGCACAGGTACGAAAACTCACAGTAGTACCACCCTTGCTGATCACACTAGTTAAGACCGAGACCCGGCAAGACTTAAGCTCTGTTAGAGAGATCTTATGTGGAGCTGCACCGCTTAGCAAGGAGATACTCGCTTCCGCTAATAATCGGTAAGAAGAACTGTAACATGGCTTCTCTACTTATCTATTGATTATTATTGGTCCATGCTATTGATAGAATGAAACAAAGTCGCTTACCACCGTCTTTCCCTTGTACCCTTATATCTTTTAAATTATACAACGGATTTTAATACGGTTTTAATCAGTAGAATTGATTCAAGAGGAAGTTTTATACGTATAGTTTTTCCTGGAATTCCCGCGGGAACTCCGAAGTTACCGCGAGTGAAACCGCTAAGACAGCTAGTTTAGTTTAGTTTTCTGGGAAAGGAATGTCAAATTATAGTTTATTACCGATATGCTGCTGAAACTTTGCTGATATAGGTATATCAATTTATATTTATAACTTTATATGTATTTTTTGCCAAGCAAAATAATAATAATTTACTTTACACTTTATCATAGGTTTCCTAATTTAACCAAGGTGCAGCAAGCTTACGGCATGACAGAGTGTTTATCTGCTGTGACCGGTGGCTATTCAAGTGACGATGTGTCTGCTAAGCCGGGCGGAGTCGGTTCTGTTGCAAGAGGTATGGTGGTGAAGGTAATCGCCTTGTTCATTCTCCATAAAAAAATCATGAAAAAAAAAATATCATTTTCTATATTATTTCCCTGGCGTGTTATGTTAGCCATTTTTCTGAATCTACTCGAGGTGGTGGTACACATTTTCGCTACCATTATAAAAAAATATTCAAAAGTATAATAATGTCACTCGAGGACACCGTAGATTTCTCAGTAAAAGAGTTTTTACTTTTTTTTTTGAGTTTATCTGTTAGAAAAAAACAACAAATTTACAGTAAATCAAATCTTTTGTCTTTATAATATTAGTACAGATTTTACACTACAACCACCAAACTGGTTAGAATTTAAAATATTGTAAAATTTCAACACCCATTCAAAAGGAATTCAGTAGGACATTCACAAAAAAAATTATCAAAATGGTGGTTTCCAGGTGGTCGACACAAAAACCCGGCAAGCCTTGGGACCAAACCAGCAAGGAGAGATCTGCGTTACAGGCCCTACAATTATGAAAGGTTACATCGGAACGGACGACAAAGACTACTTTGATGAGGAAGGGTTCCTGAAGACTGGAGACATTGGTTACTATGACGACGATAGATGCTTCTTCATTGTGGACCGTTTGAAGGAACTTATTAATTATAAAGAATTCCAAGTAAGAGTATTAAATTACTAAATAGTTTTTATATAGGAATAAGTGAATCCGCAGAAGCAGTTGTGAAAGATTTGTTTTCTTTGAGGTGGCCCCAGCAGAAATAGAAGCGGTGCTGCTGCAGCACGAGGCTGTGAGGGACGCCGGCGTGGTCGAAATACAGCTTACAGATGGGGATGAAGTGCCGCTAGCTTTTGTCGTCACCCAATCTGGGATGACTGCTACAGAGAAGGAAATCAAAGATTTTGTCGCTAAAAAGGTATGATTAAAAACAGAACGGTGTTAAATATTTGAATACTAGCTGTTCCCGCATTTAATTTCGAGAAAAACTTGTGTGTAATTCTGCATATACCTACATATAAAATGAATCCCTATTTCCATTGGTCGTTAATTCGTTTTTTGGTGTGTTTGTTATTGTAAGGAGAAAAAAAAATATAAAAAAAAAACTACGGGAATTCCGAAACTCGTACGGGTGAAACTCCGAAACGGTTAGACGAGAAAAGGTGAAAATGTGGGGCACAGCTAGTAATATAATAAATATCCTCGCTTCTATTTCTTCCGAAACCAAATTGAAGTTTCTGTAGGGTAATGCCAGTTCATATAAAGTTAAAATACACATTATTGACAGAAGAATTCTTCAACGTAGACATACAACAACTTGTTAGTCACCCAACAAGAACACGTAGTGTGACTAACGCTAAACTTAATATCCCGCCCTTCTGTAATCATTACGGCAGGCAGACACTCGCGTATGTAATTCCAACCTTGTTAAATAACTTACCCAATGACATTAAAAACGATATAAATTCTAAAAACATAAAACAAAAACTAAATAAATACTTCACGATAATCCCGAAAAATAAACAATTTAAAAATAAATAAATAATAATAGATTCAATTTGTACAAAAAAAGAATCATCCTGTGTATACCTTGTGTCCACTACCTGCACAATATTATCATCATGGTTATAGTACCTACATGTACTGTGCCCCGTTGCAACTGCAACTGGCGAGGTGTACCCACTCGTACTCGGTGTGATATTTTTGTTTGTCACAGAATTCTATTCAATGTAGTTACCTAATATCCTTGCCTACTATTGTGGGGTGCGCTCCGAGTGTTGCTTAGGTATGTAAATAAGTAAGAGCTTGTCTAGTTCTCAGACGAAATTTAATTCGTGTGAGGTCTAGTTATTAAGTGGTGTTAATGACGAATGGCGGTGTTTGGGCAAACCTGTAAAGGTTTTTAACACCTATAAGAAATTACTAACGGAAAAAACAATGTATATTTACTTTAAATAAATAAATAAATAAGTTAATATTTTTATAACATCCAACATTTTATTTCACAGCTCCCTAACCAAAAACAGTTGCGTGGTGGTGTAAGATTCGTTACTGAAATACCAAAGAACCTAAGTGGGAAGATATTGAGGAAGAAATTGAGGGTATGGGCTCAAGAGTCCGAGAGAAAGTCGACATAACCGCTTCTCTGATCACAAAGGGACACATCTATCTAGAATGAAGATTGATATTCATATGTGGTTATTACTACACTACGTACCGTAGTAGTAGGTACGAATTTGTTTATTCAATCGAAATGTGATATAGATGGTTTATACGACTAGGTATGTCACGTTTTGAAATTATATTTGTACAGAAATGTGAATTGAATAAAAAGCAAAAAATCAATAGTATCAATTCTCGTTTATTCATGTTAAATTAAGAAAAAACTATAAATTCGTTTTTATTAATTTAAATTTGTTTTATTTTATCGTTGTAATTTTGCATGAACGTTAGTAGGTACAGAAAACGACATAGGGATCTTGGAGGAATCGAGGGAACTCCTCAAATAATATAGGGACACCCACCTATAGTGAATTGGGGATTTTTTTATAGGAAATCGTTCGTTTGCTTTCGGAAAGCAAAATTTAGAGAAGTGGAACTGATGATGAAGACCATAAATGGTCATCGGATCTACTCAAAAATACGTATTTCAAGGGTTTCGATTCGATCACCTTCTTATGGTGTCTAATCTAAGCAATTTATGTTCGTCACAATGCTTATGGAGAAGTGGAACTGATGGTGAAGTACCAGGAGAGCTCCTCAACAATTAACGTCCTGCATCGGGAAAAGCAATATTTTGTAAAAGATGTTGAGCAGTTGAAATTAGGCTATTGTAACGTCTCACAAGTGTGACAAGGAGGGGGGAGGGATGAAAAAATCACGAAATTACCTACTACCAAAACTTATTTCTATAAGTGTTTTGCCACTCTTATGAACGATCAACGAGAACAAAATGTGCGACCTTCCAATATAAGGAAAAACGCCCTTCTTTAAAGATTGGTTGAAACAAATCAAATTAAATACCTATGTTTGTATCCCTGAACCTGCATTATGAAATTAAAATATACCTATTATTAAAAAAAAATATCAATAGCTCTTCCGTAGTTTAATTAGTTTATCTCAGTTCATTATTTTTCATTTCCGTTAACATAATATTATTACTGAAATTAAAACGTTCTAGGTAACCATTGATCTATAAATAATAAAATGTTCTTATATTCTTATTCATAATTATTGCACCTCTTAATAACACTTTTAAGTTATATGATAATTTGTAGCTATCATATAGATACGAAAATAAACAAACTAGACACTTCTGTGTTATCTTTATAAAATGCGTAGGTACACGTGAACCAACCTCCAGTCAGTAAGACATGGTAAGACCACACAGTCGTATACGGTAGTATTTCTAAGTAGTTTGTGAATCGTATCAACAACAATGTTGAAGAACCCCAAATACGTGTACGGTGCTTCGGACATCACGGTGCCGGCCCATCTGAACTGTGGTCAATTTATTGTGGACAAACTCCAGGAGAATGCCGATAAAGGAATCGCATTTGTAAGTTGTACATCATAACAAATTTCTAATAAATAAATAAGTTGTTACGTCAGATAGTATCATCAATATCACTCAGTAAGTAGAATTATCTTATGTGTTGCCGGAACTCTTTGAAATTAAACAATAGTTTTGAAAATTATGTAGATAATTATTTATTTAATTTTGTATATGATATACATATTTCTATATTGAATAATATGAATTATTATTATATGTCACACGAAACTAAATTCAACTATTTATATGCGTATTTCGTAATGGTGCTTCTGCCTGCTGGCTTGGGGCTGCCCTTGAATCGTACAAAAATTAAGGTCAACAAAATACTTTCTGAAACAAATAATATATAATACTTCTAATTAAATGATTATAATAATACTAATTAAGTCCGAACACGTAACTAATAGGTAGATAGTCATAGATAAGAGTGATTCAATACGAAATAAATTACTCCGATGAAAGTGAAAGACATAAGTAATAAAAAATACCCAAATCGCTATAGGTGTGCCTATAATTTTTGAAGAGTTCCCTCGATTTCTCCAAGATCCCATCATCAGATCCCGACTTGGTGGCAATGGGACCTAATTGGGAGTAAACCCTTTCAAACAAAAAAAGAATTTTCCAAATCGGTCCAACCGTCTTCGAGTAATCGGTGAACATACATAAAAAAAAAAAAAAAAAAAAAAAAAAAAAAAAAAAAAAAAAAAACATACATACAATCGAACATAGAACCTCCTCCTTTTTGGAAGTCGGTTAAAAAAAAAAAAAAAAAAAAAAAACATACATACAATCGAACATAGAACCTCCTCCTTTTTGGAAGTCGGTTAAAAAATATGTTATACTATATCAAATTTAGACAAACGCACAAACTAACTTAGAGATACTAAACGTTAAAAACATCTTAAGTAGGTAACTAGTTACGTGTAGGCGGCCGGAGGGCTTCAATGGACAGTATCAAATCGAATAAAACGTTTGAATTCAATTAACATCTATAAATAATTAATTGGATAAAATGCCAAATGAATTAATAAAAAATTAAAATAAAATGTAATTCATTAGGTATTCACTGGAAACTGAATTACATGTCAGTGTTAAATTATAATTATATTTTGAGGTTATTTCAAAGGCTAGTTTATAATCACTACATTATAATCACTACGTATGATGATGGTCAATATTATATCAATGATGGTCAAGTATGCGCGAGTTGTTTTGTTTATCGCCACTTATTCTCAAGAGTTTAAGGTCCGTATTCCAGAAGGTGACTCAGATCATGTTTCTCTTGAGATTAGTTTTAAACTGAAATCGTAACTCAAGCGTATATCTTACTATAGAATGCGTTTTAAGTTCAAATCACTTGAAACTAGTCTTTAGTAGAGATTCTGAACTCTGATTGGTTCTAATCTATTGAAACTAGTCTTGAGTAGAGATTTTGAATTCTGATTGGTTGAGTGGTCTTGACATGACAGACGTAAACAAAGATCAAATCTTTACTTGAGTATAGATTAGTACTCAAGCGTTGTTCTAGAATAAGGAAATAACTCAGCTGATTGTTGTTTGATGAATCTCATTTTATGTAAGGTTCTAAGGTCCGTATTCCAGGAGATGACTCAGATTACGTTTCACTTGAGATTAGATTTAAGCTCAGATCAGAACTCGAGCGTACATCTTATTATAGAATGCGTTTTAAGTTCTAATTACTTGAAACTAGCCTTGAGTAGAGATCCTGAACTCTGATTGGTTCTAATCACTTGAAACTAGTCTTGAGTAGAGATTTTGAACTCTGATTGGTTGAGTGGTCTTGACATGACAGACGTAAACAAAGATTAAATCTTTGCTTGAGTATAGATTAGTACTCAAGCGTCGTTCTAGAATAAGGAAATAACTCAGCTGATCAAGTAAGGTTCTAAAATGAAAGCTACTTGAAATTGGTTTTAGGTCCGTATTCCAGAAGGTGACTCAGATCACGTTTCACTTGAGATTAGTTTTACGCTCAGATCATAACTCAAGCGTATATCTTATTATAGAATGCGTTTTAGGTTCTAATCACTTGAAACTAGTCTTGAGTAGAGATTCTGAACTCTGATTGGTTCTTATTACTTGAAACTAATGTTGAGTAGAGATTTTGACCTCTGATTGGTTGACACAATCACAGATAATATAATAATCCGTTCCACGCAGTTTTAGCCGCCGTAGTAATAGTGTTTAGTGATTTTAACCAATTTTACGTACTTACCTTATGGATGAATATAATTGTGGTTATAACGTAAGTAAGTAAATATAGTCAACCGAATTGGATCATTGAAGACGGTAATGATTATATTATCTTTGTTAGTTAATGTTACTTCTATGATTAAAACAAAATCAATTTTAATTTTATTTAAATATTTTTTATTGCATATTGCTCTCACTAGAAATGTATAATTAGATTATCGAAAAAGTGACAATTACAGCCTATTTCTGCTCAAATCAAATAAATTTTCATATCCTGGAAAATGTCCATGTTTCCAAAAATTGAAAACAATCTCGTTAGATCTATTCTCAAGAGTGGTCTCGACAGGACTTACGTAATCAAAGATCAAATCTTTGCTTGAGTGTAGTTTAATACTCAAGCATCGTTCTAGAATAAGGACATACTCAGCTGATTGTTGATTGATGAATCTCGTTTCAAGTAAGGTTCTAAAATTAAAGCTTTACTTGAAATTAGTTTTAAAACTAGATTCATGACTTGAGTAACCTTTTGGAATACGGGCCTTAAAATTAGATTCATGACTTGAGTAACCTTCTGGAATATGGACCTAAAATTAAAGATTTACTTGAAATTAGTTTTAAAACTAGATTCATGACATGAGTAACCTTTTGGAATACGGACCTAAGATAAGTACCAAATATATATTTCAGATAAATGGCAACACTGGGGAGGTGACGACCTACCAACAAATAGCACAAGAGGCAGTTAACGCTGCCCTCTCGCTCGCACGCATGGGTATTAGACAGGGAGATACAGTGGCAATTTGCAGCGAGAACTGCCCGGAGTTCTGGGGGGCTTTTATTGGTGTTGCCTGTACCGGAGCCACGGTGACTTTATTTAATTTCGCTTACACTAAAGGTACCTACCAAGAAAAAATATTTTTTAAGTTTTTTTTTTTATATCAAATAATAAGTTTTATAAGAGATAGTGATGAAAGAGGAGGTCTAAAAACTTGATCTCTTCAAATATTAGGTAGGTAGGTACTTCCACTTATCTCTCTCTCTCTTGCTTAATGTTGTTTCACTCATTTTATAATTAACGATTAATCCTTTTATTGTTTCTTTTAGAGGAAAAGTTTATCCCGCGTTCAATTTTAATTTTCAGGTGAAATGCAACATGTGTTGAATATATCGAAACCGAAATTCGTCATTTGCTCTCCATCGGTACAGCAGATGCACGCTAAGAATTTCAAAGATACAGGTTTTGTGGAGAAGATAATAGTTTTCGGCTCGGAAGTGGTAGAAGGCGCGCTGTCTTGGAGCGAGTTGTCGCGGCCGGCGCAAGCGGCAGCGTGTGCTCAGTTCGAGGCGGCGGCGGTGGAGGGGCAGCGGGACGCGCTGTGCGTGCTCTACTCCTCGGGGACCACCGGCCTGCCCAAGGGCGTCGTGCTCACACACCTCAACGTTATTGTTTCCTTAAGCGGGTGAGCTTCAACTCTTGGTCATAGTAAATAACAAGGCCTCGTTCGGCCTGATGACAACAGATGGCGCTGTATGAAATGGCGTTAGATTTTTTCCATAGGTATGAAAATGAATTTTTTCAAAGTTGCAACCTGTCTACAAACAATGCATAAAAATAAAACTTTATCAATTTTTGTTTGTTGATTGAAGTATACCTACAGGCGATTCTGAGAAATTAACTAGTGAGTTTCGGAATTCCCGCAGGAATTCCTAAGTAGCCTAATTTACTTTCCTCCTCTGAACTTCTACAAATATTTCAAGATCAAAATTTGTCAAATCGGTCCAGCCATTCTCGAGTTTTAGCGAGACAAACGAACAGCAATTATTTTTTTATATAAAAATTATATATTATACCTATATAAAGATTACAAACAATAGGCTAGTTTCAAATCAAATCAAATCAAATCAAATATACTTTATTGCACGCACACAGAAGAAAACACATATTACAAAGACACAGTTACATAGTAGGTACGTACAATTTAGGTGACCTATATTGCTAAGAGCAATCTTTTCATAGGCAACCTAAGTTAGAGGGAGAGAGGAAGAGAAAGGTAGAGAGTGCGGCATTTAGATAACATTCCAAAAACAGATACAAAAACGAATTGGGACTACTTAAACATACAGCAGACGGACATAAACAAATATATATATACACATACAATAAACAACAGCAACAACAAACATGCTTGAAAATGTACTAATACATACACTGTTCACGGAACCTATTGCGCTAACCAGAGTTCAGATAATGTTCTCTCAACAACTGCTTGAATATCTCCAGCGATCTGGCAGACCTGATAGGCACCGGTAGGGTATTCCAAAGCCTTGCAGCTCGGACAGTGTAGGAAAAATCATAGAATTTTGAGGAGTGGATAGGTAAGGAGAGACATAAGTTTTCAGATGAGCGAAGGGAGAGGCTATGGGAGGAAGAAAGGAACTTGAATTAGGAAACTAGCCTATTGGATATAATTATGGTTCTTTAATGATTTGGCAATCCTCTTGAACTTAATGCCGTTTAACGAAGCCCTTGGTCGTGCGACCAAGGGCTTCTCACTGACGCACTGTTCTCTTAAAATTAATTAATCTTAATACTTTGCTACATTTTACTACACGTCTTGTTGAGATAAATTAAAGACTCATTCAGAAGTAAACTTGATGTTTATATTGTGTCTCTTATGTTTGTGTGTAGCTACCTATTATTTTACACAGGCGTGCAATCGCTACAGAAGCTAGAAGAGGACACTGGCATCTGCCGTCTGGCACGCCGCACGCCGGTCGCCGGAGCCGGAGGCTCGCTCTCGCTAAATAAATTAAATCATACATCAGCATGTTACATTGTTGCGACATGCGATGTGTCGCTACAATATATAGGTACTTATTCTTTTTATAGTCTTGGAAAACTCCTGATGGATTCAGAAGGGCAAACGTCTGTAACGATCGTCCCATGGTTCCATGCAATGGGATTGATTGGAACTTTGGCGAACCTGCTTTATGGCCGAAGATTTGTGTTTTTACCAAAATTTGAACTTATGCTATACTTGGACATCATCGAGAAGTATAAGGTGAGATTGAGTAATTAATGGTAGATATTGAAATAGATTTCAGTGGGCTAGATGACTTTTTAGTTTACAGTCCGTTTTGTAGATTGATCAAAAATATTGGACACGTGTAATGTAAGTTATTAAAAAATGTCGGCGATACATTGAGTTAAAATTTTGTGTGATGTCATGCCTAGGTACACTTTATATTTAGTTATGACTTCACGAGCCCCCCACTTCTTAACTTTAATAGGTTTACTCCTTTAGGTAGAAATTGACCACTTTCCTAAAATGTCCACTTTCCTAAAATAGCCACTTTCCTAAAACGTCCGCTTTCCTAAAATGTACACTTTTATAAAATGTTCACTTTCCTAAAACGGCTACTTTCCTAAAACGACTACTTTCCTAAAATATTCACTTTCCAAAAATGACTACTTTCCTAAAATGACAACTTTCTTGAAATCTTGCAACGGACTAATAGAATTTTGAGTCTTTAGCCCGTCGTCATATCCATTGCATGTATTCTTCGTATACTGACCTCATGTTGCTTTGCAGATACAAAAACTGTCAGTAGTACCACCTATGCTGATAGCACTAATTAAGACCAAGACGGCCCATGACCTCAGCTGCGTGAACGAGATCTATAGCGGGGCAGCACCACTCAGTAAAGAAATATTTGGTTCTGTTAACAGTAGGTAAGAATTTATTGGAGTTTATTCTAAGTATATAAATCAATATTCATTTATGAAAATTCTTTCATTCTTCTTTTTTTTCTCCTTTAGCCAATCTCAAGTAAAATTAATTAGATCAATGTAGGTATTTTCTATTAAAATGCTTCGATGTACGGTTTGAAATTGCTAGCCACGGTACTATAGCTTGGCTGCCGGAACACAACGTTATGTGCTTGGCGACAGATTTACAACTTGAAGGTGGTAGCTAGCCAGCCGGGCACTAGAGTGTGCCCTACCACTATAATATGGTTTCCTCACGATGTTTTCCTTCACCGACAGCTCAAGCTCATTGTTAGGGTTTGAACCTACGCCTTGCTGCATTTGATCCGAATGCACCAACTACTGAGCTATCATCGCGCTAATCTACGCATTGTTATCTAAACTTAATATTAAAGGAGAAAGATTTTATTTTTCGTTTGTTTCTTACAATTTATCTCAAAAACTACTGGACCAATTTCAAAAATTCTTTCATTATTAGAATGTTACATTATCGCTGAGTAACATAGGCTATATTGTTACCCGGAATTCCAGCAGAAACCCCGAAATCACCGCGGTGAACAGCTAGTGTATTATATCTTTGTTCAATCCTATCATAGGTTCCCAAACGTTGCAAAAGTGCAGCAAGCCTATGGCCTGACGGAGTGCACGCTCGCTGTGACCGTGGATCATCTTGGTTCAGTCACCAAACAAGGTAGCGTCGGTGGTGTAGCGCATGGGATGGTCGTCAAGGTAATAATCAACTTCACAACACACTGATCTACTTGATCCCACACTAAGCTCGTGTGCTCCTGTTCCTCATGAATCACTCTATCTATTAGTAGAAACGCATGAAAATCCGTTCAGTAGTTTTTGAGTTTATCGCAAACAGACAGCGGATAAACATCATTACATTAACCAACATCACGTGAACTGCAAGTTTCGAGTCGAGGCTTGCATTTAATGCAGTGTTGGTTACTGTATTGATGTTGATTTTTGAGTTCCTAGTTAACGATCGATACGATAACGCTGTCAAAAAGTTGTCGAGACTGCCGGCCCTGGGTAGAATATTAAAGACGATCAAAATTATTTCCAGGTGGTCGATACAAAAACTCGGCAAGCATTGGGCCCGAACCAGCAAGGAGAGATCTGCGTTAAAGGCCCCACAATTATGAAAGGTTACATCGGAATGGACAACAAAGACTATTTTGATGAGGAAGGGTTCCTAAAGACCGGAGACATTGGTTACTACGACGATGATGGATGCTTTTTCATTGTGGATCGATTGAAGGAGCTGATTAAATATAAAGCATATCAGGTATAGCTAAGAAGTAAATAATAAAAATTCTGTGCTATCACACACATTCTCCCGCCACCGGAAATTGAACCCGGGATCTTTTGATTAGTGGAGAAGCGTAGTGACCACTTCACCAGTCGTCAATGAATCTGCTGTGTAAATTATATTTTTTCATGATTCTAATATCACTAGTATATTTATCACACCACCTGGTTCCAAACTGACCAGAGCTTGTACTATGGATACCAGAAGACTGATATGATAATTGCATGCAATATCTGATATTTATCACATAAATGTTATCCCTGATTCAGGCATCAAGTCCGCGACACTAGCCCCCTTAGCCAAGTTGACCATCTATAATCTTCATCGCTATAGAAAACTAAAGAACCTATTCATGTTACATAGTCACCTAAAATCGCTCAATCATAAGCAAAATTTTAACAAAAAAATATACAACCGACTTCAAGACTTCCGTCCGTTGTCTGCCTCCGAAACTTATCATCAGATCTATATGAAATTTAAATGGGGCCGTCTCGGAATAAACCCCTTTCGAACAAAAAAAGGATTTTACTAATCCGTCTATATTTGAATGAATTATGCCCGAACATAAAAAAAAAATTATAACTTCCTAATTAATAACCTCCTCCTTTTTGAAGTCAGTTAAAAAGTCAAATTTTTCGTCACCATGTGACATGATGAATGTTCCTTAGTTTTTTCGAGCGATGACGATATCTTGGTATCTTGGTTAAGGGTTGGTGTACTTCTACCTAGTAAAGTTCGTGGACCAACCAAGTAGATCAGCGGTGGTGTCGAAGATTGAACATCATTATCCTCCAGGTGGCTCCAGCGGAAATAGAAGCTGTGCTGCTGCAGCACGAAGCTGTGAGGGACGCTGGGGTAGTAGGAACACAGTGCAAGGACGGGGGCGAGGTTCCGCTGGCGTTTGTCGTCACACAACCCGGGAAGGCTGTAACAGAAAAGGAAATAAAAGACTTTGTCGCTGAAAGAGTACGTATTTTCACTTTCGCATTTATAATATTAGTACCTAAGATTATTGTAAAGTTTTACTAAACTCCACCCAGTAGTTTTTGGGTGAAAGAGTAACAAAAATCCATTCATCCATGCACGTACAAACTTCCGCGTTTATATTAGTAAGGATCTCTAGCATCTCCCTAAAAGAAAAAGGAAAACTTTATTTGCTTTGCTTAATCTATGGAATTACAGCAAAAGCGAATTTAATATTTCTGAATTCTGATGTCTTTTGCTGCGGTTAGTGAACGACCAACTCATATTTTATCTTTTGAAATTTATTTATTCTTCTGTTTTTCCAGCTGTCTAACCCAAAACATTTGCGTGGCGGAGTAAGGTTCGTGAAAGACATACCGAAGAATCCAAGCGGAAAGATATTAAGGAGACAGTTAAAAGAATGGGTCAAACAGCCAACGAGCAAATTGTGAAGGGACTCATCTGGGACCTTCTTGTTTTTATTATTAGTACCTATACCTATTAGTTGTTTTACAATAGATGGATTTTTCATCGAAATTTCGGCCAAATTATTACAAGACTTATAAGATCGAAATTCTGATGGATTAATACCATAGGTAAGGTAAAGTTAATCTTAACCCTGGGCACAAAACCTTAAAGTTATGTTAAGTAAGTTTTATAAAATGTAACTAGTTGGGTATTTAAAGTTTTAAAATAATGAATATTATGTATAATCTTAATAATTTATTAGATAGTACATTGAGCTTAAGGGATTTGATGTATTTATTTTTTTTAATTTAGATATTTAACTATTTATATTTAAATAAATAAAAAAAAATCTATCAAACAACAATAATAGTATTTGTTTATTCACCTGAATAGAATCTCACAATAAGGTTTAGATATAGCGAAGTTACCTTAAGTAAGCGATCAAAAATTATCTAGCAGTCGAATTGAGAACCTTCTCCTTTGAGAACATCGGTTAAAAACAAAACATAAAATATCAACAAAATTTTAGTTTTTACCGTGTGCAAGATTCCCTCAAGAATGTTGTAATTTTAGGAAAGTGGTCATTTTAGGAAAGTGTACGTTTAAGCAAAGTGTACATTTTAGGAAAGTGGACGTTTTAGGAAAGTGGACATTTTAGAAAAGAGGACAGTGGTAATTTTCGATCTGAAGGGGTATATCGCCTTAAAAGAAACACGATAGACAAAAAATAAAAGATAGTTTACAAGGCACAGATAATGTCTCATTACTAGGCTTATTAAGGTGATAAGAGAGCTGCTTGCACTAGATAGAAATTTACGTTTTATGGTTTTGTTTTGGTAATTTAAATTGCAATCAGTCTCCTGTGACGACAACGTGAGCATTTCTATACGCAAATGATAACGTGGTGGCTCTCGCGTCTTTATCACACTATGTATGTCGATAGTGGCACAGTTCTTTTAATAACACAGTGACGCCTTCACGTCTCGCTGTGTCGTGTTTTTGGAGCACACGACAATTCTCAACACATTTAAAAATGTTCAAGAATCCACTATACGTGTACGGCAACGAAGATATCTGTGTGCCAGTGAAATTGAATTTCGGTGATTTTATACTGAAGAAATTGTTGAAATATGACAACAAAACAGCTGTGGTAAGTCAGCGGATCTATTTATGTAATACTAGCAGTTCCCCGCGGATTCACGGTTTGGTCTATCGGTTGGCGAAATCGGTTGGGTTTTTGTGTCTGACGTAAAAATTTTTGTACTTTTTTCTGAGTAAATAAATAATAATAATAATAATAATTGCTACTACGTAGGTACGCTAGGTGGCGCGGGTATGAGTCCTGTATCAAATTAAAAATGTGAATGGTAAAAAAAATTGTTTTGGGTGCAGTTGTACTGTTTATCAGATCACTAGCTGTTCTCCCCGGTTTTACCCTCGTCAATTTCGGAGTTCCTGCGAGAATTCCAAAATAAAAAGTACCCTATGTTCTTCTCTGCACTTCTGACAACGTCTATGTAAACAAAAATATAGGTAATCTCACACTAGGGCATCGAACAGGAATAAATTATTGAAAGTACTAAGGCGTATAATGAGATTGTGAAATAAAAAACAAAGTGAATTAAAACTCATTAAAAAAAAAACTGTATACCTATATGATATTATGACAGATAAACACATCGTCAAACAAATCGCTGACCTACCGAGAAATAGCTGAAGCTGCTGTCAATCTAGCCGTCTCGCTCGTACGTATTGGCGTGCGAAAGGGAGACGTGGTGGCTGTATGCTCTGAAAACCGGGAGGAGTATTTCAGCACGTTGATAGGTATCGCTTGTACTGGAGCTGTGTTTTCTCCCGTGAATACCGGATATACTGAAGGTCAGTACCATCTTATTTGTATCTTCAAGTAATGGAGATAATTTCATTCAAAATTCAGACGAAATTGAAGCACAAAAAAAGTTGAATGTGTGCGTGGGCGACGCGAAATTACGTTCGCGCCTAGAGACGTAGTAGGTAAGCTTTTTCCACCACACTTTCCATTCCATATGTCTCTGCGTGCGCTAAATGTCAAGTTTGGTACAATTCATGATTTAAAGGGCAGATAATTCCTATATCTAGTATTTTTCTGATCGTTTAAAATAGTAAAATGTGACAGCTGATTATTTCATATTTTTTAAAATATAAGAATAGAAAAAAGTTTATTTGATACCATAAAGATAAAACAAGTACCAGCGTGAGTCTTAAAACTAGAATATTTGGTACCAAAACGGCTACCACTCAGCATTATGCCGTGGCACTAAGTTCCACGACGCTGATTTTCAGTGGCGACCGTAGAAGGGAGATGGCTTCACACTATCAATAAGATCGTCCACAATCTGCATTTCTTAGTTTCAAAAATAATTTAAAAAGTAAAAATAATAATTTAAAAATAAAAAAATAATATTTATTTTAAAATTAAAAAATAATATTTGGTACCTTTCCTTCAGCATGGAAAGAGTCGTTGATAGTACCCATTCTTAAATCTGGCGATGCATCATTAGTTAACAACTACAGACCTATCTCAATATTACCCGTATTCGCCAAGTTATTTGAATCGCTTTTATGTCCGATAATAACATCGCATACTAAGCATTCCCTTTCCTGTCGGCAACATGGGTTTGTTAAGGCTCGATCCACTGCAACAAATCTTGTTACGTTCACCTCTGATATTTCTGCTCTTATTGACTCTCGTATTCCTGCTGACGTTGTCTATACAGACCTCAGTAAAGCTTTCGATAAGGTGAACCACACATTGCTAATAACCAAACTCTCTCATTACGGCGTTGGAGGAAAGCTCTTGGAATGGTGTTCCTCATACCTTCATAACCGAACATCAAAAGTGGTGCTTGATGGTTTTGTCTCTAATGCCTATCAGACATCCACAGGTGTCCCACAAGGGTCTCACCTAGGTCCAGTTTTTTTCAACCTCTTCATAAATGACATCACATCATGTTTTAAGTATTCCAAAGCTTACCTCTACGCAGATGACTTGAAAATAATGAGACCCATCCACTCCTTAAATGATTCCTACCTTCTGCAGGAAGATCTTAACGGCTTGGTGCAATGGTGTGATCAAAACAATATGAGCCTTAATACTGAGAAATGTTATCATATAACATTTTCCAGGAACAAAAATATTTTTCATTATGACTACAAAATCAATGGTCAGGTTTTGCAAGAAGTAAATACTATTCGGGACCTGGGGGTATATCTGGACCCTAAATTATCTTACACTAATCATTTTGATAAAATAACCACTAAAGGCTATAAGACATTGGGGTTTGTGTTGAGAAATTGCAAAAATTTCAAAAATCCTTTAACAAAAATAACACTGTATAACAGTCTTGTCAGATCTGGGCTTGAATATTGTAGTACAGTATGGTCTCCTCAGTACAATGTGCACGCTTGCAAGCTTGAGCGGGTTCAAAAACGTTTTGTTCATCATCTATCATATCACTGCAATAAGGCTAAGGATTTGTCTTCTTACTCTGCCCGTTTAAATTATTTTAAAATGTATAGTCTAAGTGAGCGGAGACTGTTACTAGACCTGACTTTTCTGTACAAGTTAATGAATGGACTCTTGGATTGCCCTGATTTGCTCCAGCAGATTAATTTTAATATTCCACGAGGTTTACCTAGACCTTCTCGTTATTGTTTATTTGTTCCAAAATCTTCTAAGAGCAATCTTGGACAACATGCGCCTCTTAATCGTTTCCAAACCCAATATAATTCTTTTTCAAAAAAATGTGATCTCGACTTATTTGGACTTACTTTACAAAAATTCAAAATTACCGTGCTTAACACTATTAAATGATTATGTTCTTCTTACTTAATTGTTTCTTCTGAAAATTTAAATAATTTACTAATAAAAAAGTTCAATGATGCGTTAAAATAGTTCCCTTACATTTGAGTTTGGAAAGAGTAAATTCGCATTTTTATTTTGTGTACATTTATTGCTTCTTTCTCTCGTGCATGCTGTGGCGACCTATAATTGAGGCAGCGCCATAATTTTTTCATTATAATATTCTATATTGTATCACTACCAATGTTACGGTGTATGCTTTGTTGGTCGTTCTTTTCAATAAATAAATAAATAAATAAATAAAAAGTAAGTAGGTAGATAATAATATAAAGTTAAGAAAAAACAACACATTAAAAGCCAAGTAAACTATCATAATGTATGTTGCGGGGTATGCCTAAGAAGACTATATATATAATCAGAAATAAATCCTTACTAATATTATTATTTTACATAGATAGGTATTTATTTATTCAAGTCCGAGTTTGCAGCTATTCTCGCTGTCACTCGGGGAGGCTAGGTGGAGAAAAGTCTTGTAATTATTTTAAAGGGAAAGCATACGAAAAATTTGTTAAATATTTGTATCTACAGGAGCAATTTCCAAATCGTTTTTATCTACGACAAAAGCGTAATTTTTTTGGCTCGAATGCCGAAACTGATAAACATTATCTAAACATTACCTAATCGTTATCTAATCTTGCAATGTCAATGTTACCTACGCTAGATGTTGTTGAACTTAATTTTCGCAGGTGAATTGAAACACGTTTTGAACATATCGAAACCGAAGTACGTAATCTGTTCGCCCGATGCGTATAAGAGTTATAGAAAAACGTTGAAAAGTTTCAATTTTGTGGAGAAGATAATAGTTTTCGGCTCGGAGGCGGTAGAGGGCGCGCTGTCTTGGAGCGAGTTGTCGCGGCCGGCGCAGGCGGCAGCGTGTGCGCAGTTCGAGGCGGCGGCGGTGGCGGGGCAGCGGGACGCGCTGTGCGTGCTCTACTCCTCGGGGACCACCGGCCTGCCCAAGGGCGTCGTGCTCACACACCTCAACGTCATCACACTGTGTTGCACGTACGTGTCTACATCATCAAGGTCCCACCCGCGTGAGTTTCGGAATTCCCGCAGGAACTATTTTTTTGCTAAAATAAAAGTAGCTTAAGTTACTCCTTATAACATACGCTATCTGCCAGTGACTTGACTTGATGTTACTTACTTAAGAAATTAAAGGATGTTTTATCTTCAAAAAGGACTAACCTAAATAAAACTTATTTTTTAATACAGTTGCTCAAAAAGTGGCATATTGCAGGGACGTATAGCGTTCGGGAAGTGGGCTATTACATACTCGAGCTTTTTCTTTACCTTTTCCGAACTCGTGCGTTCTCTTTCCCAACTGTCAAAAATGGCGAAACGACTTTGACACACTTTTTGTATTGCGCAACGTAGGTTTCGTATTACTAATACGACTAGCGCCATCTCTTGATCACAGTTGGAACTTAGTTGAGTTTGTGTTTTTAATATTTTACTAAATTTCTTCATTTTTTTCGCAACTGTATTAAAAATAGTTGTTCAGTACACGTGCGGGACCGTCATTGCAAAGAGTTCCGACTGTCAACCCTCACCTTCGGCTGCGCCTCGGCTCGGGTCGACATTTGTCGGAACTCTTTGCAATGACAGGCTTTCCGCACTTTAATGAAATATACTATACTTACCACTTTTGTACATAATATAAACCCAGAGTACTATATCCACCCAACAGGTAAATCACCTAAAAAGGAAGAAATGATATCATGCTCCTTTTCTTTCAGTTATTATCCAATCCTCTACAAGGAGGAAAATGGAGAAGAAGCAACGTCACTGACCTTCACCCCGTGGTACCACGCCATGGGGCTCATGGGAATATTCGCCTACTTGAGCCACGGCAAAACAATGATCTACATTCCCAAGTTTGAAATAAACACTTATTTGGAAAGCATCGAGAAGTATAAGGTGATTAATCTCTAAATAATTAATTAATCTTGCCAATTTATATGCTAAGAGTCAAGTAATTCAAAATTAAATGATTTTATTCAAAGTAGCAAGTCAAATAATTTTATTCAAAGTTGGCTCTCAGGTATGTATGGCTCTGTTTGACATCAATAAAATGGGCATGTTGACTAATTTTTATTTTTAGTCCGTCTTGTAGATTATTAAAAAATATTGGACACGTATTTTTTTCTTTTTTTACGTAATCAAAAAATAACGGCGATATATTGAGTTGAAATTTCGCGTGACGTCACTATTCTGACAATTTGTATGGCGGTTTTGCGGTTAGTGACGTCACGACCTCCTCATCCTAAACTTTAATGCGTTTTATCTCTGTATATTTTAATTTATTTAAAAAAGCAAAAAATACGTGTCTATTGTTTTTTTATTTTCTAACTGACGGACTAATTAGAATTTTGATTTTCAATAGTAGTCAACATCCCTATTATGACAGTACCCATAAAATATCCGCGTATTAGTGTAGCGGTTACTTCCCCCTTCATTTCCATTCTGTTTATCCATTTTCGGACATATTCTACATTTAATTTCCACTCTGTTTATTTATTTTCAGATAACTCCTCTTTTTAATTCCCACCATTTAAGTTTTCCAGATAGGGAGGAGAAATAGAAAGTTCCTTTAATTTCCACTCTTTTCATTCACTTCCACATATTTCCGCCCTTTAATTTCCACTCAGTTCATCCATTTTCCAGATCAAGCAGCTGACCGTAGTGCCTCCAGTTCTAGTGGCTCTCAGCAAAACTGACATAAAAAATGACGTGAGCTCTGTAAAAATAATATACAGTGGAGCAGCGCCGCTCTACAAAGACACGCTAGAGGAAGTCCATCGCAAGTGAGAATAATTTCTTACATCAGGATAATTCCAACTTATCCATACTATCCTTACTAATATTATAAATGCGAAAGTGAGTTTGTTTGTTTGTTACGCTTTCATGGCTAAATGGCTCAACCGATCAACACGAAATTTTGCATACACGTTGTCAGGGGTACAGAGAAGGATATAGGCTACTTTTTATCCCGGAATTCCCACGGAAACTCCGAAATTAACGTGAAAGAAACTACATTAAATTTTGAATACTACCTACATGTTGTTAAGAGTAGACACAGAGTAAAATATAGGGTAGTTAGGTATAGAGTAATATATAGGTATATAGGTACTTTTATCTCGGAATACCCGTGGGATCTCCGAAACTGACGCGGGTGAAACCGCGAGTAACAGCTAATTAAATTGTAAAGGCGAGTTTATTTTTGTCTGTTACCTTTTCACGTCTCAACTGCTCAACCGATCATCATGCAATTTTGCATACACGTAGTCAGGGATACAGGAAAGGACATAAAGTACTTTTTATTCCGGAATTCCCGCAGGATCTCTAAAATCAACCCGGGAGCAACAGCATGAAATTTTGCATACATGTTGGGTAGTACAAAAAATGATAGATGAATTATTTCGTGTAGAAAGAAAGTTGTTCAATTATAAAACTTTGAAGAAACCTTGGTTTTTTTATCCTTTATAGATTTCCTAATCTTGAAGGCGTTGTTCAAGGGTATGGCATGACGGAAGCAACCCTGACAGTGACCAAAGATACTGCCGAGCTTCCGACTAAACCCGGCGGCGTAGGATTTGTTGTGCCCAGTGTCGTGGTCAAGGTAGAGTCATTTTTTTTTTTTTTTTTTTTTTTTTTTTTTAATCTTTATTAATGAGCTTAATCACAATGTGATTATGCCGCTCAGTTGCATCAACAGAACACACTAAATTAACTATAATAACACAACACACTACATTAAATATAAGATTAAGTCTAAGATAAGATGAAAGAGCCCTGAGTCTTCAGATCACTAAGATTTCAGTTGAGTTGTATCAACTGAGATCTCAGTGATCCGAGTCAAACCTCAACTCATAAAGCTCAACCAAACATTTAGTCTGGTCTGAAAGTGGATCTGACAATACAATATTGCAATCAGCAGATTCTTTCAAGAAGTATTTACACTTGTCAGTACGGTAGGCCTCGCCAAGGACACACTCCATCAAAACATGCATTATGTCC
The DNA here is from genome assembly GCA_907165275.2 of Zygaena filipendulae. NCBI lineage: Eukaryota > Metazoa > Arthropoda > Insecta > Lepidoptera > Zygaenidae > Zygaena > Zygaena filipendulae. The sequence goes on along the minus strand of OU015677.1, from coordinate 3,108,703 downwards.
TCCGGTACACCACAGAGATCGCAGTTTGGTGACGGGGCTTTTCTCATGAGAAATGCAAATGTTTTTGATGGAATATGACCCGAACGGAGCCTCATAGTCGCTACTGCGGCTTTTCTTGACATATTATGACTATCAATCCATGGAATTTTAAGGGGTTGTGGTTGGAGAGTTTTATACCAAATACCTATTTTTTTTGAGCGTAAATCAAAATATTCTTTCCAAAGGTCGTAGCACTGCCTCTTAATTAAGTGAATACAGTCAGTATAATACGGTAATATAGTATAATGTATTCCTTCCGTCGTAGCTTGTCTTGCTAAGTAATCTGCCTGCTCATTAAACTCAATACCACAGTGAGAAGGTATCCATTGCAACTTAACCGATTTAAAATTAGATGGTGACTCAAAGATAATCTTTAGCACAGAATAGGCTGTCGGTGAGGCTCGGACACCCGAGGTCAACCGAGCCAAATGCTGAAGCGCGCTTCTAGAATCGGTAAACACAATCACATCATCGTACCTATCTAATGAAGCCGCGTATGAAAGAGCTTCGCTAATCGCGATAAGCTCTGCTTCCATTATACAAATATTATCTGTATCGATTTTAAACTGTTGACTAAGATTACATTGTGGGTCAAAAAAAGCTGCACCAACCCCATCTCGGTCCTTGGATCCATCTGTAAATAGTTTATAGAAGTTCGTGTATTGCCGGTTAATAAAGTCTACACAAGTTAATCTTAAATCATAATAATTATAACGACGTTTCGGTCTGGATAGATTTGGGATGTTTATACTAATAATATTACTTAGATCCAGTGCGTTTACCCACGTGTGCATAGAAAACATCTCTAATTGTTGGCAGGTATGAATATTTGTGTCAGCGAGATATTCGTACGAGGATAACAGCACTGATTTCTTTTTATTGCGCCAGTACCTATTATTCTGATTTTGGGATAGCTCACTTAAGAGTTCATTAGTAATGTTATTAGCGCGAGATTTCGCTTTCAGTACAAATTTGCCTGCCAAGTACATTCTTCGTACATGCAATGGAGGAAGACAGAGTTCACCTTCCATTGCATGTATGGGAGTTGTTTTAATAAAGCCTCCAATTACTCTTAATGATTGATTTTGAATTTTATCTAGTTTATAGCTTAATGTTTTATTACTGTTACTGTATAAGTAACTTCCATAATCAAGACGGCTCCTAATAATCGCAATATATAATCTACGTAAATGTTTGGGATGTACTCCCCATCCAGATCCGGCCAATATTTTAAAAATGTTTAAGTATTTGGAGACTTTACTTAACATTTCCTCTATATGTTTATTCCATTTCAGTGAACGGTCCAACCACATCCCCAAATATTTTACGGTAGTAACTACGTCTATTGGGCTATCATTTAAATTAATTGCAATCGGATGTCGGTTGATGCCTTTCTTAAAAATACAAACTTTCGTCTTAATAGGCGATATCTCTAAACCTAAATCATTTAACATCCTATACATTTGATTTAAAGCCGATTGTAATTCAGTTGATGCGTCAGAGACGTATTTACATGTAACGTATAAAGCATAGTCATCAGCGTATTGCGAAATAACTACGTTAGTAATCTCCTTACAAATATTAAGAGTTGCAATATTAAATAACAGAGGGGATAGCGGATCTCCTTGGGCTAGCCCACGTCCCGTACACCTGGACAAAATAATCTTTTCAACCTGTACACTTAAATACCTTTCCCTCAGAAATGTCCACAAGTACAAGATTTTAGAGCCAACACCCAAGCGGTCTAAATTAGACAATAATGCGGTAATGTCGACATTATTGTAAGCATTTTCTATATCGACAAAGCAACCTAAGGTTATTTGATTTTTCGAAAAACCTATCTGAATTCTAGATATTAAGTTACTAAGATTATCAAGACATGATCTAGTTTTCCTAAACCCGGTAGTTTCTTCATCAAACAAATTTCTTTTTTCCATAAACCACTCCAGCCTTTTTGTTAACATACCGTGAAAGATTTTACAAAAACAAGATATAAGAGAAATAGGTCGTAACGCTGTTTCAGATGAGGCGTCCCGGCCTGGTTTAGGGATTGGAATAATACGTATTTCACGCCACTGGGAGGGTACAAAACTTAAAGTGTAGAACAGATTGAATAGTGTAAGAAGGATATTGATTGCGTTATCTGGTAGATGTTTAATCATTGAATAGGAGACCATGTCAACGCCAGGCGCTGTGTCTTTTGACTTGAAACAATTTCGTAGTTCACATAGTAAAAAAGGAGATTCGATCTGGGTATTACGAGATGCGAAAGTGGGATATTTCGGGCATGCAAAGTCAGGGGTCAAGTTGTGTAGGAGCTTGTTTGCCATTGTTTCATCGACATAGTTACTGGTGGATCTATATCCTTTCAGCCACCTCATCCTGCGCCACATTTCAGTTGCTGACGTCATCTCATCAATCGAGGAACAAAAATCGGAATAGGATTTACGTTTAGCCCTTCTTATGAGTTGTTGTGCAATTCGTATTTTTTCTTTTAATGAATTTAAATTAATAGGGGTGGGGTTTTTCCTGAATACTGACAGGGCAAGTCGTCTTTCCGCAACAGCTTTTGACAAGTCAGGATTCCAATAATGTTTCGGGGAGAAATGTTGTGAAGGGTTTTGACTTATTCTATAAAAAGGGATATGAGCATCAGCCGCTTCGTTAATGGTGTTAAAGAACAAATCATAAGATGTTTGTGGATCTTCATTAACTGCTTCAAAATCAACCAGTTGACGCTCAATATAGTTGCGGTAACTTTCCCAATCTGCATTTTTGTAGTTTCTTTTTTTAATGAATTGCGGATTATTAACTTGATGAGAGACACTAATCCTAATCATCAAGTGATCACTACCCAGTGATTCATTCGTAACCTTCCAATTAAAGTGTACCGCAATATCGGATGATGCTATGGAAATATCAGGAGAAGACTCCTGTAGATTTCCATTTACGTATTTAGAACGCGTACTTTTACCATTATTAAGAGATACATAGTTATTTTCTACTAGGGAATCGAAGATGTAACTGCCTGTCAAATCAGTCTTACAGGACCAGCTAGGGTGATGCCCGTTAAAATCACCCAGTACCAGTGTATTACGGATCCTTAAAGAGAATACTTCATTCCAGTCACTTTGAGAGGTTCGTACGGATGGAGGGCAATATATAGATATTATGTATTCAATAAATTGGCAGTTAAAAACTTTAACACAAATGATTTCGATTCCAGGATTTGATAACCGTATGGGTATTAATTGAGTTTTAATGGATTTATGCGTTAGGATAGCCACTCCACCATACGAGTCCTCTCGATCTTCCCGGAAGATACTGTAGTCCTTAATTCTAAAATTAATTTCACTGTTAAGCCACGTTTCACTCAGAGCGGCTATATGGATTTTTTCACTGCAAAGCAGTTGTTCAAATTCAACTTGTTTAGGCCGTACACTCTGTGAGTTCCACTGCAGAATGTTAATTTTATTCTTTAAACTTATTATAAGTTAAAATAATTTTTAAAAGGCAAATCCCAGAGGTACTGTCCCGCTATTGATACTAACCATTCGATGAATAGTGACACTGATTGAATTATCTTACTCTTCATATTATCTTGTGACAATACTATTGCGCTTAGCTTAGCAATCAGCTGCTTAAAACTCATCTTAGGTCTACGCTTCTCTCTTCTCTCATTTCTTGACTTTACTTCGCTTTCTGTCTCTTCGAAAACATCACTAAGTCCTCCTTCTGACTCTGACGAAATATTCCAATTCAATCCCTCGTTTTGGTTACGGTTTCTCTCTTTATTTTTCTTCTTTCTCGGTTTTTCATGTATCTGCTGTGAGATCTCCATTTGGCATGCCTGGGTTGAGGATGTTGCATCAGCAATGGTGTCAGTATTGTCATGATGCAACGTTTTGTTTTTTACTTTACTCGCATACGAAGCTTTAGTATTTGAGGGATTGAGTATTAGCGAATGAGCAGGTGTAGGTGCAGGCAATGACTCAGGTAATACACTTATGGGTTCAGCCATTTCATCGCACATAGCTAGAGGTTCTGGGGGAACATACATCTGTAATGCTTTTCTGTAAGAGCAGTTGAACTCCGCCATTAGGTCTCGCAGACGTTTTTCTTTTTTAAAAACAGGACACATTCTGTCCAACGACAAATGGCTGCCTTTACAGTTAACACATTTTAGTATTGTGGTTTCGCAGTTAGCATGACCTTTTCCACACTTAGGGCATACAATTTTTTTTGTGGGGCACATACGTAGTGTGTGTCCAAATCTCCAGCATCTCGAACACTGAGTGACGGGAAACACGTATGGTTCTACACCTATCTTCATGCCGTAAATATAAACATAAGCCGGCAGAGTGGGGCCCTTGAAACCTAATCGGATAGATTCGCTGTCTTCCCATCCGGAACCGTTTTGAGTCCTACGCTTCAATCTCTTAACAGCAGCCAATTCATACGTACTAGAGATGAGATTTAGCATATCTTTTTCGGGCATGTCCAGTTCTACGTCTTTAATCACTCCGTATGAAATGACAACTTCTAAAGGGGTTTGAACTCTCCAGCCTAACTCTTGTAAGGATTTGCATTGAATCAATTTCTCTGCACTATCAGGGTTGTCAAATTGTATAAACACTTTATAGGGGTTAAGATATTTTACACGATTGATATTCTGTATCTTATAGGTATCTAGTAGCTTGGCCAGAGCAAACTGTTTAGGCAATTTGTCAGAGCTACTGACATATATGTCCACTTTCTGCGTTATTCTCTTTCCGTCTCTTCCAACCGTAATCCATTCTTCTTCTTCATCTAACTCTCGTAATCTTTTATTTGATCTCACCCGTGTTTCAGTCTCCATCATTTGTTGTGAATCCGCCGGTAAACTTGTCTCCGTCAAAACAGTATTATCTTCGATGACGTCGGAATTTTGTTCTATTATAATATTATTCATCACTTCTTCCTCTATAATTGAGTTCTCCGCCATGATGAATAAGGTGCACTAATACATGCACCCTATTACATCAAGCGTACGTGGTTGTAATAAACGTGAAACAAAAATTCGTTAAGAACGCAGTAATCGGACGGCGCGTGTGTCTAGCGCGCTAGCTCACGGCGAACTGTAGAGTCATTTGTATATCTATATAGTATAATATATATTGTAACGAATGTGGTCTCTGGGTTCGCAATTTCGCACTCCTGGTAGCTGCCACGTCGCCGCTAAGGCGTGCTCATGTGGCTGGCCTGGCCATATGGCTGTTTTCTTCTTAGACTCCTCTGCGTTAGCGTAATAAATATAGGGTTAAATCCATACCACACATATTGCAACAGTGTCCCATCAACTAGGTTGTATTAATTACTGTAGTATGAAATAAATATATTCCGAATTAAACGGCATTCAGCTGAAACTGACGACGAACTCCAATTTAAAATAATTTAAATAACTTTTAATAATTTTGTTGGTGTTTAATGTAAAAGTCACAGAGATCACAGGTATTTTAACATTATACTATACAAAAAAACGGAAGAATTTTCACTCTCCATCACAACTCTCTAGCCCAAGCTCCAATCTCCTTCATATCAATCCGTCAATATCCTCTTCTCTTTTTCAAAAAAAAAAATGACATACCAAAAGAAAATAATAATAAAAAAGGTTGATATTGTAGCAGAATGCTACAATATGTAATATTATGTAGTATATACCAAGTTCGCTTGGTTTCCACGACACAAGCTTATAGCTTACTGTGGGATCAAGTAGATCTGTGACCTGTGTGTTGTGAAGTGGATTATTATTATTACTATTGTTTGTTAGAAGTATGAATTTCAGTATTTCCAATTAAAAGTTTGTAAAAATCCCAAGAAATGTATGGGTAATTGATTTTTGGATTAATTTTTAAAGTTATGTTAAAAAATGTAAACTTATTTCTAACATATGAGTTTTGTAGGTATTTTATTTTAAATATTTTAATTTATATTTTTTGGCCTCCTTAACTAAGTTGACTATCGAAAATCGTTGTTACTATTTAAAAGTAAGGAATGTATCGTTACGTTTGCATGGTGGTAGGGCGCTCACTAGTACCCTGTAGGCTGGCTAGCTACCACCTTCTAGTTGCAAATCTGTCGCCAAGCACCGAACGGTGTGTTCCGGCAGCCCCACTTGAAAACCAGTTCCTGTCCCCATTCCAGGTCGGCAACGCACCTGCATTCCTTCTGGTGCTGCAGATGTCCATAGGCGGCGGTAATCCCTCACCATAGGTGAACCACTTGCCCGTTTGCCCCCTAAAAAAATGTCACTTGGTGATGTAAAATCATCAAAGTTCAGTTTTTCATGAGCACGTAACATGAGAATATTGTATTCCTTACTTTTTAACCGAGTTTGTCAACTTGGCTAAGGGGGCTAAAACTTTTTTCTCGGTGAATAATACATTTACGTGGAATATTCGCAGGTGGTCGACGTAGAAACCCGCGAGCCCCTCGGTCCAAACCAACCGGGCGAGATCTGCGCCAAAGGTCCGATGATCATGAAAGGCTACATCGGAAAGGATAGGAAAGAGGATTTTGACCATGAAGGCTTCTACAGGACCGGTGACATCGGCTACTACGATGAAGATAAATACTTCTTCATTGTAGATCGATTGAAGGAGCTCATCAAATACAAAGGGTACCAGGTAAAAGTTTTATAGTTATTTTTCAATCCCTATTAATATTATAAATGCGAAAGTAACTCTGTCTGTCTGCCTGTCTGTCTGTCTGTCTGTTACGCTTTCACGTCCTAATGGCTCAACCAATCATCATGAAATTTTATACACACGTTTTCAGAGGTACAGAGAAGGACATAGGATACTTATTGTCCCGGAATTCCCACGGGAACTTTGAAAGTAACGCCAGTGAAATCTCATGAAATTTTGTATATACAATACACATTGTCCAGGGGTACAGAAAAGGTCATAGGGTACTTTGTATCCTGGAATTCCTGCAGGATCTCCGAAACTTTTGTTCAGAATATTAAATCTTCATTGTTCACCGATTGCATTGAAACTTTGAACCTTTGCATTTAAATACGCGAGTGTTTATAGAAATTTAAGCAAGCGAAACCGTAGGAAACATATATGTAGTTTACAACTGTAGTATAGGAGGAATATATCGACTTTATAAAGAACTGATTGCTATTTCACTCCACACCATTGTATTGGCTTGGTCTTTAAATCTATACTTAGATTATAAAGAGGTAAAGTTTGTGAGTTTGTGATTTTGTGAGTTTGCAACGGGGTAATCTCGGGATCTACTGAACGGATATTGAACATTCTTTTACCAATAGAATGCTACAGTGTTCCTGAGTGTCATAAAGTAATTTTTATCCTGGAACTCCCGCGGGAACTCCGAAGTTATTGCGGGTAAAACCGCGGGGGACCAGCTATCAAATATAAGCATCTGATTCTTTCTAGGTGCCACCGGCGGAAATAGAAGCGTTGCTGTTGAAGCACGAAGCGGTGAGGGATGTTGGCGTTGTTGGTAGAGAAGACAAGCTTGCAGGCGAGGTGCCGCTCGCTTTTGTGGCGACAAAACCTGGGGCAAGAGTGTCTGAAGAGGAACTGAAGCAATTTGTGGCGCAGAGAGTGAGTTTCAACTTTCCATGTCGGTAGAAATCAGTAGATTTGAAGATAAGCTAAACTACAGTAAAGACCGCGTATAGATGGGTGAGTGAGTACACATGATGTACCGGCCACAGAGTAAATAAATTAAATAGAGAGGACATGAGAGCGGGACAGGCGCGCCACCGTTACAAAGGAAGTTAGAGCAAATGCTCTAACTTGCCCAAAACTTCTTTTGCTGCCATCCCAAGTATATTTACCTCAATATTCTCAAAACTGTGAATTTTGAAAACAGTGACTATGTAAAATCATAACCGTTGAATACATTTCTTCACATCAATGAATGTTTTTGTGCGTGATGAATAGTTTTGTGTGCGAAAATCTCCCGGCGACACTGGGTTTCATCTGTTTTCATACTGAACAAGTTGATGTCTCTTCTATCTGTTATTTTCTGTTCTGTGTTACCGGCGATCGGTGAACGAAACAAAGCGCTGGTTAATGAGCGAGAGAGAGAGAGAACAGAAAATATTATAAGCCAGCAAGTGCGCCATAATTGCAAATAAAATTAGAGAAAATGCATTAACTCTCCCAAAGGTCCTTTGATTCCCTGACTTCGCTTGTCATTACTTCTTATTGCCTTTCACTACCTTCTTTTGCATAACTTTTTTGCAAAATTTCGAAAATCGCATTAACTACATAGAATGGGTTTGTCAGCTCAATTTAAGTTTTTAGTCCATCTTGTAGGTTAATGACGCGTGACGTCACAACGTGCTATAAACTGTAGCACGGCGTGACGTCACGCGACATTTCGACTTAATGTATCTCCGTTATTTTTTGATTAAGTAAAAAATGCAAATTTACGTGTCCATAATTTTTTAATAATCTAGACGGACGGAAGACGGACCAAATAGAATTTTAATTTTCATACCCCGGAAACAAAGCTAGATAGTTGAACATTCCTTTTTTTATATTTCAGTTATCAAACCCGAAACACCTTCGTGGCGGCGTGAGATTCATTCAAGCGATACCAAGGAACGCTAGTGGGAAAATATTAAGGAGAGAATTGAGAAAAATGGTAAAGAATATGAGTAGTAAACTCTAAAATTTGTACAGTCGATACCAAATGGTTTAGAAGCATACATAATCATAGCTCATACCGCTGTCTGTACTGAATGATGTAAACATAATATTGTAATATTTCGTAACTTGTTATATTTTGTTACTCTGTTATGACTGTAATCGATAGTAATATTAAAAGCGATATCATATCGGTTACATACAAAATGGCGTTTTTTTTTTCTCTCTCGTAAACCGCAAGAATTCATTGCGTGATGCTGTGCGGAGACCAAACCGGACCTGTTGTAAATACCTACTTAAGTTACGTAAAAGCCATTTCTCTTCAAAACGTATTTTGGATGTTTTTCGTCACTCGTGCGTCCGTCTTGAGGCGTCGCGGGCGCACCACTTTCGCTTGTTTCGATATTGAAAAAAAAAAATTGTAACGTTCCAATATTCAATCGACCGATGATAAAAATAACGAATCGCTGTCAAATTTTTTAAAAGTGTTCTCTGGTCATAGAGTAGAGTAGTATCATAGAGAACGGTGGTTTGTTTTTAATGTGACTAAGGTCCACGGTTGTACAGCTAGATAACTATGTTTAAATTACTATTTTTCTATGGACGAGTGATTATTTTATTACACTTTGTGAAATGCATTATTGGTAGTGCGAAATCAAATGACAACTCCACCGTGAGGCATAATAGTGAATCATTCAAAAATGAAATCAAAACTCAATTAAGGGACAGAAATTACGAAGACATATCGGTATTAGATAATGAGGGACAGATTAAAAACGTTAAGTTCAAATCCACCGATATTCCAAAGAGGTATGTCAAGTTGAAAACAATCGCGCCAAATAGTGATGCGCCGGTTAGTGATGTGCCGATAAGTGATGTGGTGACCGAAAACAGTTTAGTGGACACACCAGTGACTGTCACAAATTTTCAGTTCACCACTATTTCCAGTCGTGGTGAAATGAAATCCAAGTTTTTTGATCAGATGGCATGTAAGTATGACTTTTAATTCTAATGTTTATTTAATTTACTTAAGTAGCTTCAAAGTAGGTAATACCATCATAATTTAATACGATAAAACAGAAAATGTACCTACTTCATATAATTCATTAACTTATATTGTATACAACGTGTTAATGAATTAACCAAAAACCTGATATACCCCATTTAAAAAAATAAACAATAACATGATTAAAATATAAATTATGTCAAAAAAATAATAGTTTAAAAGTTATTCAACATTAGTTTGGAGGTGACCTATCTACGAAATTTCAAGCGCTACGCCCGCGCCTACTACTGAATCGATTTTTTTGCTACGGGCGGCGTGCGCGCTAAATATAGTATTATAAATAATTCAGACATGGGCTGATAAATATGAAAAAATATAGCCTATTTAAAACATGGTGCGATCGATTCGGAAGTCGATTCTGAGCAAACTATTATAAAGTTACTAACTGTCCCCCGCAGTTTCACCCGCGGCAGCGGTTTTAAACTGACAGCGTGCTGCTGTAGAGTTTGTTGCGCAGCTTCTTCTCTTCAGCCATAGCACTAGGAAGCTGTGAAGGGTGGATATTTTATGGGTGCTGTCTACTGTAAACTGTAATTTTATTGACGTCAAAAAGAGCCACATTATGGGCCTAATTTGAATAAATGATTTGAGTATTGAGTATTGGCAATTTCAGAGTTCCCGCGGGACTTCCGGGATAAAAAGTACCCTATATCCTTCTCTGTACCTCTAACAACATATAGGTATGCAAAGTTTAATGGTGATCAGATCATTAATAGTGATATATAGATAAAGTCTAAAGAACATTATATTTCAATATAAAGTCGGTTTTCAGTAATTTATCTTTTTGGTTTATTTTAATGATTATCTTTATCTAGAACATAATTGCGAAGACTTTAGAATAGAATAGAATAATGTTACAGTGAGTTTACAAAAAAAAAACTTATAAATTAGGGCATACAAGAGGCGGTCTTATCACTTTACTAGCGATCTCTTCCAGACAACCCTTAAGTTAACTGATGGAAGTAGGGGTTTGGTAAAAAGCATGGTAATTATTTCAATTTCACCCTCATGACGAGGTTAACAAAAACAACAACAAAATAAACAAAAAATCTGGATAAAACTGATAAGAAAATAAGCTAAATTAGTTATATAAAAATTAAAAAGTAAAACCGGAGGCGACCGCTTTCCAGCCAGTCCGCTCTCGCTACCACTTCTCTGGCGCCAGACAGGAGTCGGCAACATTTTCTCAAATCGATTAATTAATCGATTTATGCTTTAGTCATATTTGATAGCAGTTTTATGATTTAAGTCGAGTTGAATAATTCAATTAGTATTCATTTTATGGTATTTGATTGCTTTGGAGTCGTAAAATAACTTTGCAGTTTCTATATTATATATTAAAGCAGTATAATAAGTGTTAGAATAAATATAATGTGTGCTGGTGCTGTGTATGCTGTTGGTGTGCCAGTAAATAAATAAAATAAAAAGATGAAATTTCATGTTTATTTTAATTAATTTTATTTCATTTAGGATAGCAACAGCAACAATTTTAATAAACAACATTAATTCTTAAGATATTATCTAAGACTACAATTTTAGCCAGTAGGTAATAGCAATTCTTACGCAGAGAGTAAAAAAAGAAAACAGTATGCAGCTGTAGATAGGATACAATAAAGTATAGTATAGTAAATTACGTCAGTTTTTTGATCCCCTATCAAGCTGTGCTTACGTCATAACCAATTATTATTTTAATATTATTTTTCCTATCACTATCAACATCCTTATTTTTGAGCACAACTTGTTTATTCCTAATTCTAAGATTCGTTTATTCAAATGTAGTCTGATAAGTAAACCCAATCCTACTATTATTATAAACGCGAAAGTTTGTAAGAATGTATGGATGGATGGATGGATGGATGGATGGATGTTTGTTACTCTTTCACGCAAAAACTACTGGATGGATTTAAATTAAATTTTACAATAAAATAGCTTATACATCAGATTAACACCGGTACTTTTTATCCCGAAATTCCCGCGGGAACTCTGAAATTAACGCGGGTGAAACCGCGGGACCCAACTAGTTCTTATTAATAATTCATAAGTCGTTAGAATTCATAAAAATAATATTGTCATCTATCGCATAATATTTTTATAATAAACAAGTTTTCCAAGACTATAAAATTATAAGTAGATAATAAATCTTATTACAATGAAAGACACGAAATATTTATTATTTTGGAATTAACATTTGTACGTACATAGTAAGTTAATTCCTAATGTAAAAGAAAGTAGAATATATGTTTACCACTCCTCACTTCTATGTGACCAAAGACGTAGTTTTCTTGACACTAGGCTGTACAGTGCCGCGGCGTTGATAATGTCAAAACCACGCGTATAAAATCGCGCGTAAAACCAAAATAGACGCGCCATAACTTAGGAATACAAAAAGTAACTTAAAAATATAATTAAACAAAGAGGGAAATAAAAAAATAAAAAGCTATAAATATTTTAGTTTATTTTGTATAGAGAGAATTAAAAATTAGCACGACGCGTTTATTAAAAATATGTTTCCTAATACTTAAAACAACGAAAAAAATATAAATTATAATATTTAAGCATTCTGTTTGCTGTAAGTTATTTTTTAAATAATTTGGTAAGTACCTACCATCTAAAGGGTTGTTAAAAATATTTTTTGTTTTCCGATTAAGTTTATACCTATTAATTCATTATAATTTACATTAAAATTAGGTCTTAATGTAGAGTTAAGACTCTATCTAAATGCGTTCCATTAAGGTATAGTTTTAATTTTAAAAATTGTTTGCGAAATTGTTTGTTTGTATAAAATCCTCCGTAAAGTTTAAAAAAAAACCTATATTATCTATCTACTTATATATCTATACTAATATTATAAAGAGGTAAACTTTGTGAATTGTGGGTTTGTGAGTTTGTGACGTATCTACTGAACGGATTTTGAAAATTCTTTCACTTACAGGAAGCTCCTGAGTGATATAAGGTACTTTTTAGCCCGAAATTTCCATGGGTACTCCAAAATTACCGCGGGTGAAACCGTGGGGGACAGCTAGCAATTAATAAAAGCGAAAGGTCAAGCACTGTCTTGACACGAAATCTCGGTACGCGACCTACGAAGCTGAAATTTAGCAAGCAGGTAGTTTATGGAGAGTAGGGGTTAGCTAAGAAACGATTTCACGGATTTCCCGCGTGTAATTCCAAATTAACACGGGTAAGATCGCAGGGAACAGCTAGCACCTATATGTGAAGATAGTTCACCGACGACAAAAGTGTGTCCTCAAACGGACGCAGATAAGCAATAACATGTTAACCCACAATATTAAGTTATTGATTCAAAACGCTTTATTCAGAGTTATAGAGCATTTTTTAATTATGTGTTTACCTAATTACATTGTTTAAATACCAAAAACATTTAATCTTAAAAAAATGCTGAAACAAAATGACGATATGATTTTAAAACACGATTTATTCAAAATTTCTCCAATGTGGGTTAACACACTATTGCTTATCTATGTCCAAACAATACATAACCATTCTGCATTCAAATTACATATTTTGCATCACATAAAAATTAGATCAACCATTATATATTACGAAACTTAGCAAGACGAGTGCACAATAAAATTGCCCATGCATAATAGGTAACTTCATAGAGATACGTTCTGATTCGTGCTATACAAAGATGTCGTGAAACGTATGGACTTACTGACATTATTTCATCTTAAAAACATATTGTACCCATCTAGTCTTAATTTTTTAGGTGCGCTTGACCCACAATGGGCTTGACCAGCAGGGCAATTATCTAACTTTTCTTGCTATCATATTTCAATTTCAATCAGAAAAATTGCGGTTTTATGATAAATTAATCATGTTTAGGCAGCTTCAACTTACGAAGCATGTTTATTTTTGTTGAATGCTTTTTGTAATAAAATTGTTAGTATTAAAAAGTGTTCATTTTAATTGCAAAACCACATTTTTTTTTATTGCAATCGAAAAATGATAGAAATAAAAGTTACCTACATAATAGCCCCTCTGAGATCGCCAATCATAAAGTAGTATATTAATTATTGTGTAATGAAGTATAGATAGGTACTAACCGCCGCACTCAGAGTCGCCTTTAATGGTTACTTAGTTAAGTATAGATTTTTAAAACAAAACTGCCGCAATCAGACAAGTTTAACAAATTAATGTTAATTGGCATTTAACTAATTAAGTTACATCTCGTTAAATGCCAATTAACATTAATTTACTGAACGTCTCTGATTGCGGCAGTTTTATTTGAAAAATCTATACTTAACTAAGTAATCATTAAAGTCGGCTCTGAGTGCGGCCGTAAGAGATTTTTTTAATAGAAGTGTCGTGAATGGGCTAAATGTTTAGGTCAATCTAAATAGCAAGCTTATAAAAAAATCTAATACACTCAATTGTGATATAAATACATACAGACATATTAAAAAAACAAGTATATTATTGAAATTATTCACACAAATAATAAAATAATACTTTTAATTTGTTTGTTTATTTATGAATTTAATGAATTTTTTAGATCAGTCGATGATAATAATAATAATAACACCAATCGATATTTTGTTTAAATGAACTACGCCTTTTACAACAAGTAGGTAATTAATAAAATATCGCAGATAAAACTGTTTTTTTTTTTATTTGACTAGGTATAGGTAAATTATTGTCAATCAACAAAACTTTTGTTCGGAAACGAAACAAAAAAATGTTAAATCCACGCTAACGCGAACTGTCAGGCGAAAGTGAAAAAGGCGCGAAAAATGATTGTGCTAGAAGAAGAAAGAAAGAAAGAAGACACACACTTTTATATACATTTAAAGGCATTTAGATGGAAATAAAAAAGAAAGAAAGGAAATTAATTTCCCAACGTAATATGTAAAAAAAGGTTAATTGAAACATAATAATTATTGTTGACAAAATGGTCCTGGCTCAGCTTATTTATATGTTTATTCAGCTGCTACCGAAATAAAAAAAATAGGTAAATAAAAAAAATACTAAATAGATATGGTTTCGGACGCGGTTACATAAAATAATCTAATAAATTATTGATGCAATATCCACTATTGCTTATCTATGTCCATGTTACTTAATGGATGTGCAATAAATAAATAAATACATTATAAAATGATATAATAGACCTACAACATAGTAGACCTACAATATAATAAATATTATAAATCTGGTGTGATGTCTGCCTTAATCAATGGTCTCTGAGCCATTTAGTCTGGCAGTTATTTAACATAATTTATCAAACAATGAATAAGTTTGAATAAGTTTAGTTAAAATGTTATTGCCAAATTTCCGCTCAACTTTATTACATAAAATCACTTAATCACTCTATTGCCAGTTACAGCTACCTACTCGATAGCTCGTTATAATTTAAAACTCCTAAAAGTTATACATAAATCTATGTGAAATTGACCCAGTTTAGAATCCGGATTTCGGTATTCCGATGGGACTATTAAAAACGAATTGGTCACAAATTTGACACAATCAAAATAAACAATACCAAATTAAATTATATACTTTGGTCGATATCATTAGCAAAGAAAGCAGTGCTGACCACTTGAGGAAATTGCCAACAATCAATCAATTATACACTCTATTTTGAACTATTTAAGTGTAATTTTGTGTTACAATTCCAAATTGATACGTAAAATTTGTTCTAAAACACAATTTTGGTTCAATAGAATTTCGACACTGTTGTTGACGAAGGATAAAGTTGAAATTGCTTTGTCACTTGTTCATTGTAAGGTTCTTATTCGTTCGTCCTACGGTCTCGTTTTGGAAAGCTACGGCGAAAGTCTACGTATTACGAGACTCGAAGTGTGACCACGGACATCTCGATAGTGCATTTCGAATTAGCACCATAATCTAATAGCGATAGTGTTTATTTTTCGTTAACTCATATGATATGATATAATTAAAATTAATCATTAGATTATGACATTAAATAATAGGTTAAAATTATCCGAGATGCCCTCGTTTTTGTAAAACCCTTCGACGCCCTGTTTACAAAAATTAATCTGAAATTATTATTTTTGAAATTGGTTGGTAAATATTAGTTTTTAACGTTGCGATGTCTTTTAAACCTTAATAATGTCACTGATTTTCATCTGTTGAAAAATAGAACTGTCGGTAATGTAGATTTATAATTAAATACAATATTTTATAATGCAAAAATGCATTACTTACTATACATGCTACTACATTCTCACACGTGAAAACAAAACAATAAAATAGCTACTTAATTTTTGAATTTTAAAACTAAATCAACCACTCTTGTCGCTTACTTCATAATTAATATTACTTCATCCATTGTTTAAAGCCAAACTTCCGTATATTGCGTCATAGGTCATGAATTAATAAAAGCACTAACCAAGCAGATAAACTTAAGCATCGGTAAGAAAAATATGCCTCGAGAACCCTAACGAAAAGTGAAAAGGAAACGACGCACGCGCTGACCGTTTACTTCCGACTTCAAACCTCTTGCGGCCAGACGTCTCAATAAAAAAAAAACAACTTGAACCATGACCGAAACAATATAAAAGTGAAAACAAAATAAAAAAATAATAAATAATAAAATAAAATAAGTGAAATGTGTAAAATAAATGATTGCGCAAAAGAAAACAAACCTAATGGATTGGCGGGTGAGATTAAAAAGAAAAATTTCAAAGTACGAAGAAGAAGTGAAAGTGTCAACATGGTTCGGAATTTGAAATTTAGGAACATTTTTTATTTTATTATTTTTATTTTTAACATTTCGAATGCGGTGTTTTGTTCGGAAATCGATAACGACGTGTTGACGTTACAAGACAGTTTCGACTTGAAGGATGAGGAAGCATCAGATAGACGGAGACCAGTGAATGAGCAAGAGAAGGACATCCTTCTCCTGAACGCGTATGGACGTAGGAAAGTGACGTATCCACACGGCGCTTACGGGTCGCAAGAGGATGAAGATGGAATCATGGATTTGCTAGGGAAGAGTAAGTACCTACCTATAAAATTCACAAACACATACAAAACCTGAGTCCTCAGGGTATTCAATGTCGCATTTATTCTTGTCTGAACTGAAAAAAAGAACATCCATGTCAATTTTAATATAAAATTAATTCTTTTTCCTATTTAATTCAAATAAATAAAAATATTGAAAAAGTTAAAAATATTTACTAGATTTATTCCATCAAAAGACATACTTACTTAAAATATACGTAAGTGACGTAAGTATTTACTATAAATATAAAATGTGATTTTTTTATGATTAATCAAATTTATTTATGAGATAAACAAATTCAAAATAACTTTTTTTCAAACATTTAAAAAACTAAATGATTGTTCAATGTTTTCAGTAGTTTGTGTTCAAAAGTTATACTATATCCTACCAACCCTTTCTAAATTGACTGTAGTTAAACTTTTAAGTGTCTCCTTTTTTTGCATTGAGAATAAAATTGTATGATAATTAATAATTATTATTTATTAAAGACTACAACTTTTAGATATAGAGTCAGGAAATATAAAGTAAAGAGTTGCCGCTTCCCATCTTGTTCCTCAGCTTTTAAATACTAAACTTTGGTATTCACTAAATACTTATTACCAACACAATAAAATAAAATACCTTACGGCAGTCAGTATTTAGTGTTTAAAAAATTTCATATTAAAAAAAAATGCTTTGCGAGTTGGCGGCAAAATAAAGTTTTACCAGTTCTCAGTAAAAAGAGATGTGATGGAAAAATCATTTTCTTTAATATATTCCCTGCGGGTTCACCCGCGCCAATTTTGGAGTTCCCGCGGAATTTCTGATCTTAAAGTACCTACCCTATTTTCTTTTCTGTAACTCTGATAACGTGTATGAAAAATTTCACAATCGTCGGTTTAGAAGTTAAGGCGCGGAAACGTAACAAACAAACTCACATTCGCCTTTATAATTCTAGGTTGTCCCCGTGGTTTAAATCACGCTAATTTCGGAGTTCCGGCAGGAATTCTGAGATAAAATTACCCTGTGACCTATTCCAAACTTTATAGTCTATCTCTTTGCAAAGTTGCATCCAATAGGCTATTTGACCAATGTTTTTTTTTCTAAATTCTATTTAGTCCGTCAGTTAAATAATAAAAAAATAATAGACATGTATTTTTTGCTTTTTCAAAATAATGAAAATGTACTTGGATAAAGCGCATTAAAGTTTGGGAATGGGGTCTCGTAACGTCATATGCGGGTAAAAACTGCACCTGCTTGTGACGTCACGCGAAATTTCGACTCAACTTATCTCCGTTATTTTTTACTTATTTCAAAAAAGAAAAAATAAGTGTGCAATACTTTTTATGAATCTACAGGACGGACTAAAAAAAATATTTGTCAAATAGCTTATTCTGTTCCGAATAATATGTAGTTGAGTAACCAACATCCATCGATCCTTGCCAACTTTCACATTTAAAAAATTAGTATAGATAAATTAGAATTACATCAACGTATCTTCAGTTTACATAACGATGTAAATAATCTTTGACATGCAATACGATCTTTTTAATGAAAATATACATAGTAAAAGTCGATCGCGTTACACGACTCGCGCGCAACAGTGAAAATGATCTATCGCCGATGATCTATGCGGTCGTTCACCGTCATTGGATTATACAGGATGTGTGCGAACGAGAGACGTATTGACGAAGCATATTCAGTATCCGAATCTCGTTTCAAGTGTGTACAAAAAAAATTACGTAAATTTTTGATGTAGGTATATTTAATAATTATCCATTAAAAAATATTCAGGAAAATTGGGTAGGTACCCTAAGAATATCCAAAGGGTCACTCAACGCTCCTTTCTTTTGTATTGCTCTTGCACCTACTGACAAATGAAATATGAAGGTCATTCACTCTCGTAAACCCAAGTTTTTATCTAAGGTTTTTCTGTGTTATTTTTCAGTGTTTTTTGTATGTTTTATTACTTACAATATTTAGGTAAATACAAGCATGAACTAAATACAAGGCGATTTTGGTACCTTGGTTTAAGTTTAAGTTCGTGTCCCATATTGGTACCAAATAAACTTCTATTCTATTCTAAATACATGTTTAGTTTAAAACTACATCCTGTATATCGTTATAGCGTGCTTTATTATGTTTGTTTTGTTAATATTTATGTATTTATGTAAATAATGTGATTACATTACGTAAAATTATGAGTATTTAAGAGAATAGTTAAGTTGTTATTTAAATTCGTCAATTTTTTCGAATTCATACTTTGCTATCTAGCTCTATACATTGTCACAGGTTTTGGTTTTTTAAATTACCGATCGGTAATTTTTTCGACCAGTGCGGATGTGGCGGTTGAATTCAACCTCTACAGTACCTATATACGACAGCTGTCAGCTAGATTCAATGGTTACATTGTTCACATTCTATAGGCAAAGCTTATGTATTGACTCGGTTGAGCTTGGTCAAAGATAGCATAATCACCTTCCTTTAATAATAATTTTAATTCATTGGCAATCACTACGAGTTCCGTGTCATGATCATAATAAAAGCCAAATTCCAGAGTAAAAAGTTACCCTATGTCCTTTTCTGTGCCGCTGACAACGTGTATGCAAAATTTCCGCGGGAATTGCGAAACTAACGCGGTTAAAACCGCAGGGAACAGCTAGCTATACTTACTATTCTTAATAACGTGTTAATGAATTAACTGAAAACCGAATACACCCCATTTAAAATAATAAACAATAATATTATTTAAATTTATTTGTTGTCGAAAAAATGTATACTTTAAAAGTTATTTAACATTAGTTTTGAGCTGACCTATCTACGAAATTCCAAGCGCTACGCCCGCGCCTACCGGTTCGAATTTTTTCGCTGCGGGCGGCGTACGCGCCAAATATGGTATTATAAATAATTTAGACATAGGCTAATAAAAATGAAAAAATGTAACCTATATTGAAACATAGCGCGATCGATTCGCTAGTTGATTCTGAGCAAACTACTTTCTAGTTTTCAGTTAATTCATAAACACGTTGTATATATAAATCACGTGTCAAGTTGTTTGTCCGCGATGGACTCCGAAACTACTGAACGGATTTTGATAAAATTTTGTAACCATTTATAATATGGTCCAACTTAAAAGATAGGATAGTTTTTATCCCGTAATTCCCACGGGAACTACAGAATTAATGCGGGGAACTGCTTATCACCGTAAACTACAGCACTTTTTTCCAGGAATTACAGCGGGAACTCCGAAATTACCGCGGATGAAATCGCGGGGGACAGCTAGTTATTATATAAATATAGATTAGTATCGATAACTCTTTCTAATGCTTATTATTTTGCTCATAAACCCGCAGTGATACCGCAGACGTGTCGGTACCGGGGCGCGAGGTACCCCTGCGGGCTCAGCATATCGTGCGTGCTGGGCGGCGGGAAGCCGCTGGACCTGTGCTCGGGCGGTATGATATGGGCGTGCTGCGTCGACCGGGACTCCACGGAGCGCCCCAGCGAGATAGCGCCCGTCGTACACAATGCCAGTGAGTTATTTACTGTTTTTTTTTTTTTTTTAAATGTCACTAAGAAAATGGCTGTCCGTCAAAAGCTATTTGACTAATTTTAGGTTGTCGTTGTTTTTTGTTTTCTCTGTGCTAATGTATGTTGTAGTGTAACTAATTTTAAGATGTATCCACGGAAATCCTCCTTTAAGATTTCAATACTCCATTATATTATAGAGAAAGATATATTTTATTACGCATAGAGACATGAGTCTCATTCGAAATTTGAAGCACAGAAACAATTGGCTACTTGACAAAAATTTTTTTTTTAGTCCGTCGTGTAGATTAGTAAAAAATATTGGACACGTATTTTTTCTTTTTTTACGTACTCAAAAAATAACAGAGATACATTGAGTTGAAATTTCGCGTGACGTCACAATTCAGTGCGGTTTGTATGGCGCTTATAATGAATATTGACGTCACGAGCACCCCACCCTAAACTTTAATGCGCTTTATCTATGTTCATTTTCATTAAATTGAAAAAGCAAAAAATACGTGTCTATTATTTTTTTATTTTCTAACTGACGGACTAATTAGAATTTTGATATTCATACCTTGGAAAATACCCAATTATCGAATGGACGAAATACGTAGTAAGATGGTTCCACCACCCATAAAATTGCATCACTCTGAGTGCGCTGAATGTATTAAAGGGTCTTATAACCTAGTGTAGGGGTTCAGAAGATTTCCGTGGATATTACCTACTCACTTAATGTAGTACCTAACTTTAGAGATTTTGTGCAAGTGACTAAGAAGTGACTAATAAATTGGCTGTCGCGTACGTACAGTGACATATATTTTCATAATAGTCGATATAATAATACTACGTAAAAATAGTCTGTTAAACAGACTTAACAAATGAACAGACAAACGCACATTCGGATTTATATATAATATTAAGTTAGGATAATAAAGTCTGCTGTAATATTTTTTTTTAAATCATTTATTTAGTGAGACTTTTTACGCTCATGCGCCAAGCCAGCCTCGTAATGTGTTACATATTGCAATATAAAACTACATAGAAAAGATTTGATGTTTCGTATGTTTTTTTGTAATCCACAAACATAAAAACTACTAAACTAAACAAATAAATAATAAAAACTACTCAACTGATTTTCTAAATTCTTTTACTTGTAGAAAGCTACAGTGTTCCCGATTGACATATGGTATTTCTCAACTCGGAATTCCTACAGGAACTCCGGAAAAACTCGAGCGAAACCGCAGCGGATCGTCTTGTTGCTCAATATGTTACAAACGTAATAATTTACCTATTATTTCACAATGTTAGAACAATGAATGCCATCTTCCATGGCAGTCGCGCCGGCTGTCAGCGCACGGCGGAATGGTCGCTTCGTATTCACACATCGTGGCCGATTACGACACCGGCCGCTGCGCGCGCGCACACAACTCTCTCTTGTCACTTGTGGTGCAAGGAGAAGGAAAAATCGTATTGTTTAATGTTTACCAATTGATTTATTTAAACTACTCAATCCTTCGCGTTAATTTCGGTGTTTCCGCGAGAATTCCGAGGTTAAAAGTACTCTATTTCCTTTTCTGTACCCCTGACAACGTGTATGCGAAGTTTCTTGATGATCGGTTGAGTGAAATCGTAATAAACTAGAAAACTTATAAAGTAACTTATAACTTAATAAAGTATATTAAGTCTATATGTCTATGTCTAAAACTCACATTCACTTTTATAATAGTAAAGCTGGATGTGCAGGATTTGAATATATATATACTAAGGGTTAGGTAAATAATATATCTACTCTTCAGATATAATCTACCAAAAAACACTTATTACACCAAATATTTACAGCATTATTTTAAAATAGACATAGTGATAGACATAGACAATAGAAAAATACATCCTTATATTAAAAATGTTAATCTGAGTTTATTTGTTGTGCTTTCATACCTTAACTACTCCACCGATCATCATGAACAATGGGTGACATAGAGTGCTTTTTATCTCAAAATTGAGCGGAAATTAACACAGGAAACAGCTGTAACTACTAAAAACTAGCTGTCCTACGTGGTTTCACCCGCCATAATTTTGGAGTTCCCGCGGGAATTCCGGATTACAATATGACCTGTGTTACTCATTGATAATGTAGCTTTCTAATCGTGAAAGAATTTATGAAATCAGTCCAGTAGTTTCTGAGTTAAATCGTAACAAACAAACAAAATATCTAATCTTTCGTCTTTATAATATTACTATAGATAAACAAAAATAAAAATAAGACAATGTTATTAAAATCGCTGACTGCGTCCATCTTATAATCGCTTCATAATACAGAGGTATAGTCGTGTTATAATCGGATTCATTCCGTCAGGTTGGTACCCTTGGTACCGAACTCTTACCATACCTCATACAACTTACATTATACTTACCAACTTAACATGTCTATTGTTCGACACCAACCATGTTCCGGTTGGCCAGCTTCCACTTTCGAGTAGCATAATAGCTTAATTTGGAGGGTGGTTAAAAGCAGCGAACGAAGAAAACCGTGGAATCTGCTCTATATCCTTAATGTTAATAAATGTGAAAGTGAGTTTGTCTGTTTGTCACGCTTTCATGCCTCAACGGCTCAACGAATCATGATGCAATTTTGAATACACGTCGTCAAGAATACAGAGAAGGACATAGGGTACTTTTTGTTCCGGAATAGGCTATTTGACTAATATTTTTTTTTTACTCCGTCTTATAGATTAATAAAAAATATTGGACACGTATTTTTTCTTTTTTTACGTAATCAAAAAATAACTGTGATACATCGAGTTGAAATTTCGCGTGACGTCACTAACTAGTGCATTTTGTATGGCGGCTTGTAGTGGTAAGTGACGTCACGAGCCCCCACCCTAAACTTTAATGCGCTTTATCTCTGTGTATTTTCATTTATTTGAAAAATAAAAAAATACGTGTCTAATGATTTTTAATTTTCTAAAAGACGGACTAATTAAAATTTTGATTTTCAATAGTTGTCAACATCCCTATTCTCGCGGTAACTCCGAAATGAACGCGGGTGAATCCGCGGGGAACAACTGTACAATATAAACCATCGTTATTTTGATACTAAAATGATAGAACTACATATGCAGTTCAAAGAAATAAAGACACCATTAAAACTCGACCTCGTCCTCCTAAAAAATATTTTAAAGCAAAATGTGAAATTGTTTGTTTGTTTGTTACGCTTGCACGCCTTAACAACATTCACATTTACGTAAGGACTAGTGTTTACTTTGTTTTCCAATTAATTATGCGAAAATAAAGAACCGCAACTGCAGTGTTATATCAATTTAGTCATAACGTAGTCGTGTAACCATAGCAATTATCATTTGCCGATGTCGTAACGATACCGGAACCACATTACCATTACGGATCACTTTCGCGATTAGCGATCGTTATTCAATACACGATATAATATTGCCTATTGGAAAGTAATACATATAATAACAGCAGTTACTTTCTGTCGGTTTGTTGTGGTAGATCGTGATGTGATTTTTTTCCAACTTTATAATTTCTTTTTATGCTTGACATTAGTTGAATTCTTTGATAACTAGTTGACAGGTTGTTGACGAGTGAAAGCCGTATCGAAAACACACGTGTCACGTTTTTCGTTATTTCAGTCACTTTTCAGCATCTATTTTGGACCCTGAGCAGGAAAAACTTTCAAAAGAGCCATGTTTTAACTTGGGGAACAATCTAACATTGTCATTGGCAAATTATAATTATAGACGCCATTATTAAAGAAGAAGAAGAAGAAGAACTAGTTGAAAAATCTTCAAATTTCAAAAGACATAATTTATTAAAAAAAAAAATTACCTGATGTAATTTGTCCCCACCGGGTTCTACCTGCGGTAATAACAGAGTTCCCTCGCGAATTCCAGGATAAAATATAGATATCATCCTTCTTGAATCACTCTATCTATTGAAAGTGTGAAAACCGTATGGAAAACCGTTGCGTAGTTTTAAAGATCTAAGCATACATAGAAACAGAGAGACGGGAAGCGACTTCATTTTATATTACTCCTAAGTAGTGATGTAGTATTGAACTGAAAATTTATAGACGTCGAGTATTCGACTACTAGTAGTAGTTTGATAACGTCGCAACCCCTTTAAAGGGTGACTAAGTTTTAATAGCACTGTACGAGTTTTAATATTTAAGATCCTTTTGTATTATACTTAATGAGCAATATAAACACCTACTTGAATATTATACTAATATTATACAGAGAATATTTTTTTTATGTTTGTAAGTTTGGATATTGGGGTACTAGGTAGGTATAGGTAATATCTGGAGCTACTAAAGTGATTCTAAAAATTCTATCACTGAAAGGATGACAGGTACAGTATCCTTGAGGAATATACTATTAAATGTATCTTATGTTTACTGTTTCTTTTGGGGCAGTAAAGTATATTTGAATTTGAATTTTTATCTTAGCACATTTGTTACACCTTCACTCCTTAATCAACCATTAAGAAATTTTGCACACATGTTGTCCAGAGTACAGACAGGATATTTTTAATGCCGGGATTCCTGCATGAACTCCGAAATTAATGCGGATGAGAACACGTGTTCTTCCGGTAAAACAATAAAAAAGAACAATTATCCAATTTACTATCCACAATGCAAATTACATTTGAGAATACGTGTTGTATTGTGTTGTGTTTATGCACCAATAGACACGGCTCGCGGCGCCACTTTCACTCGGTTTTAAGTGAATTTCTCTTAATAATGCTTTGGTTAAGGACGTAAGGTTACGTCGTTAGGTACGTGACGCAGATGGCTCTGATACGCCGTAGAAAGTATGAGCCAGTGTTGTTGTGCCCTGCGGGTCTACCTCCAATATCCATCTACAATCTCATCTTTCTCTTCTTATGGACTTTCGCATATTATGCCCTCATTAAGCCAGTTTGAAGTAAAATAAAATTGATTATAGAATAGAATAGAATAAAATTTATTTCTGTATAATACACAAAAATAATAAACCAATATTAAAGCAGTGCCTAAATTAAACCCAAGTTATCTTGCATGCTCTGCCGAAAGGGACAGCACCAACTCAGCATTAGCAAGGTGCAGGTACAAGTACACCCAGCGCTGGTTTTCAGTTAGCAGCCCGTTGTCACGCATAGGTACCTACTCGTGTACATGCCTCTTTCCTTTGAGTAAACACTGATAGGTTGAAAATCCAATGAAAGGTGTATCTACCTATTCACTTGTGTCAACCATTTTCTTTGTTAAAGTTTAGCTTTTGCCCCCGACTTGATCCGCTTAGAAATCGAAAATGGTTCTAATAGGATTTTCCATTGGTTTTTTTCATCAGATTGAAATGAAATGAACCAAGATTGGATCAAGGAATCGCGCTGTCCCCTACAAACTTTGCCCCCCTTTTTCAACCTCTTCGGGGTAGAATTACGGAAAATCCTTTCTTATCGAATGCCTGCGTCATACAAGGAACACACCCTCCAAGTTTCAGGTCTCTACGATCAGGGGTTTAGGCTGTGCGTTAAATTGATCTGTCAGTCAGTCATTCAGGACAAAGCATTTTATATGTATAGATCTATCAGTGTTTATTTTTTAGTTATTTTATTTGTATTGTTTATAAGTCACTTATAGTGAGCATGAATTATATTATTGAGGGCTAGAATATATCTGACGTTTATGTAAATTACCGCTCTATATAAATGAGGAAAATGTTGAAGAGTTTTATAGTATCGTATATGTAGAACATAGATAGTAGATAATAAATTTAAAAACATTACATAATACACAACTTAGGTATTATTTATTTTAAATCTAGCACGTTTCGTAGATTCGAGTGAAGTGTTTATTTACAAAATTATTATGTTAATTTATTCTACGTATTTCCGCGAAATGCGTAACTAATGCGAAACGGAAATAAGTATTTCAAAGTTACATAATGAATCAGACCATAATAATTATGTAATTTTAACAGTCTTCTATACGCAATTTGTAAATTGTATACCGATATTTCATAATTTACGGATTGAATATTATATAATTACCATATGAGTTTATAATTTTAATGCAAACTAGGTGCTCCCCTCGACCTGCGTAAGTTTCGGGATTTACACAGAAATTTCAGGATAAAAGGTAGCCTATGTGTTAAAGCGTTATGTAAGCTATCTAAATTCCAAATTTCAACCAAATCCGTTCAGCAGTTTCAGCGTGTAGGAGGGACAAGCAAACATGCACATATTCACAAACTTTTCAATTTATTATAAGAGTATTTTAAAGTTAATTTTAATGGCATAGTTTAATTTTAAGATGCATAGTAATAAGACGCATAGTGAGTAATGTATAAAATAATAATACTTGGACATTATGACACAGCGCCACCTAGTTCCAAACTTAGCAAAGCTCATACCAGACAACTGATATGATACCAATTTTTTTGTGTTAAATATACTTTTCATACAATATACTATACACCCAGACTAGGGTAAGCACCATCGCTCATCACATATATGATGTTTGCACTGATGCGGGAATCGAACCCGCGACACGCCAACGCCAACGATCAAATTAAAACTATCTGTATGACATATTCTATCACCAGCATAAATAATAAGTTTCAAAATTTAGTTATACATTAAAAAAAACACAATGTAATATAAAATCAGTTACATTTCCACCAAACAGGCGACCTTGTAGAGTTCATCGGGTCACTGCCCCACGAAAACTTCGAGTACCAGACAAACACGAACCAATTCGAGGAGCCCGTCATCATTTACACCGACACGAACCGTCCGAAACCGTCGTACGACCGCCCGGAGCCGGACGCGGACCGCCCGAAACCGGAATGGAACGTGCCCAATTACGATCAAAATCACTATTTTCACGTGAAACCATCGTACCACGAGAGCACGACACAAAGCACGCCCGACGACTTTTACACACCCGACCACATGATCGGTCCGAACGGCCCGGATGGTGGTGATGATTATGTGCCAGTACACACCAACGATCATAAACCCCAAAGACCCAGTCATCCGGGTGAGATTTGAAGTAGAATTTATAGAAAAAAAAACACAACAAAAATTGAATTTATTAATTTTTGCAAAAAACATTTTTTCTGTTGGCGATGAGACTCAAATCTTTTTTGTATTAAAAATAATGTCTGTATTTTTTTTTGCCAATTATGTAAAGTTAAAACTTGAATCAAATGTAGACAAAAATTTAAGGTTAATCAAGTTTCATTTGATATTTCATGATCACTTAATCGATTCCATTCCAAATGTTTTTGTGTAAAATTTGAAATCGTAATAACTTGCAGTAATAGGTAAATACTATTTACGAGGTGGTTACTTCTCAAGAAATTGTCCGTCTTGTTTTGTACGCTTAGGTAAAAATTAAGGAGACAAATCAAAACTTATCCATTTTGAATACAGTTTATTAGTTTATAAACCGTGCAGAGGTTAATTTGAATGCAGCATTATAAATAAAGCTTTAAACACACTGTAGGTACCTTATATTGTGTCGTGTAGTGAAGAGCAAATAAAATGACTGAATTGTTCTTTATCCACCACAAAATACTCGTAACGTTTAATCGTGGACGCTTATAGTCGTCAAAGGGTGCAACTTGCTAAAAAGATGAATTAGATTGCATGCCAACACGGCGGGTATGCAGTTTGAATACTCATATAACATCCTATGTATACTATACTCAGCAAATAATTAATTTGAATTGGTATTTGAATAGAAGAGAGATAAAACAGGGTATAAAGTGTTTTTTTTTTTAAATACCCATCTGTGACATGCGTTCGAAATCGTTCCATTACGACAGAATACACAACACAACAGTATGTTTCCACCTTAATTTGAGTGTCAATGCAACTTGAGTCTCGTCGTCGACGGCCGCCTCTCTATTTCTCGCTTCCTATCCGCACTGCGCATTTCATAATCATCACGCACCAATCTGAATGTTTAATGTATTTTTTTATTTATTTTTACACGCTTTTAATAGAACTATTAAAAATTATTAATATAACTTTATTGTCACTGGGATATAAATGTTCTTATTTCTTTATAATTTTAAGATTTTTCCTTTATTTGTTCTTTGTTTGTAATCGGATTTGATTAATTCGGATATAAATATTGTTTCCAGAATTGTATAGCAGCAGCACAATTTCTTTTTTGTAACTTTCATTTTTTATTATAGACTTCTTTTAATTCTTTGTGAGTAAAACAAGCAAGCAACGGAAGTAACGCATACTACTAGCATGAAACTGGTTCGTTCTAATTTTGAAATTCAGGTCAAATTGTAACTTTTCTTTACCGGAGAGCACTGTGCATGTATGCAGTATTTTGTGATTGCATGATTTTAATTATGTTAGCTGATCAAAAATATAAAAATCTCAACAAACAACTCAAAAACTCAATATGAGTTGTACAATCCACCGTGAGGTACAGTGATGACACAACAAAATTCATATTTTGATGAAACAATACAATATGTTTGACTAACAGATAAAACTATCATAGAAGAGATCGCTATTCGCTTTTTTTTTTTCAAAAAAACACTCACACACATCAAATCTTAGCTGAAGTTTGAAAATTTCTAGTCCTTAGTTTAATATTTATGGAGTAGCTCAATGACATTCTATGTATATCATTGTATTCTATCTCTACTGGAAGTCATCCCAGTATCTTTTATTACCAAGTGACCGATCAAGTTTAAAATTCATTGAATCGAGATTTGATTTGGCGCGATTCGCCCGAAGTCGGGAGTCCGAAAAGTCGATGCGCCCCTCTTTTGTTCTTTGACCCCAACTGCTGTCCTCTTAGCCAAGTGACAATCTATGATCGTTAAAACATAGAAAACTAAGGAATGAATCGTCATGTCACGTGGTCACGTATAAGTGGACTTTTAGACAGGACGATTTTATATGATGACTAGCTGTCCCCGCGATTTCATCAGCGGTAATTTCGGAGTTCCCGCGGGAATTCTGGGAAAAAAGTACTCTAAGTATGTCCATCTTTGTACCTACCCCTGACAGTAGTGGTCCCTGCGTTCGTTCCGGAGTTCCCGCGGGAATTCCGGGATAAAAACTATCCTACCTTTTAAGTTGGACCATATTATAAATGGTTACAAAATTTTATCACAATCCGTTCAGTAGTTTCGGAGTCCATCGCGGACAAACAACGTGACACGTGATTTATATATATTAAGATATAATATATACGTTCCTTAGGTTTATATGCCTTACATAACGATTATAGATTGTCAACTTGGCTTAGGCTGCTGAGGACCTTTTGGGTATGCACTTCTTCTTGTTTTTTTTATTTTCAGCTATTGATATTTTTAAAGTAAGTGAACGGCAATAAAATATTTCTTACCTTTTCTATAACTTAAGCAAGCCGGAGTCTATTGAAGAACGAACATCATAACATGAAGTTTAAACCTATAACACTAAAATTCCCAGGTTGTGGCGAACACTTCTCCCGCTCGAACCGCATCGTCGGGGGCCACTCCACCGGGTTCGGCTCCCACCCCTGGCAGGCTGCGCTGATCAAGTCCGGCTTCCTCAGCAAGAAGTTGGCTTGCGGAGGTGCCTTGATCTCGGAGAGATGGGTTATCACAGCCGCCCATTGCGTGGCCACGTAAGTATTATGGTTATCGATTTCTAATCAACTTTGACAGTAGCATATCTATCTCTTCGACAGATAGACGTAACTTTTCGCTCCATCATTCCAGTTTTAATCGGTGTTGAGAGTAATCTCAATGTTGTAGAATATACACGACTAGCCGTGTTATCTTCAGTTTCACGGTTCCCGCGGGAATTCTGGAACAAAAAGGTAGGTACCCTATGTCTTTTTCTGTACCCCCGACAACCTGTTTGCAAAATTTCATGATGATCGGTTGAGCCGTTGAGGCGTGAAAGCCGTAATAAACAAACAAACTCACTGGCGCAGGATTTGACACTTACAATTTCTAGCTATCAACCAAAATCAACATATTCCATAAATCGTAGCTCTCTAAACATGATTCATTGATCACTAAAACGCTGTTTCCAGTTGAAAATGAAATTGAAAGTAACAAAAGTTGCATATTGGCCCTCCTGCTGCGCTATTTTGAAAAGTTAATAAACACGTAAGGCGTTATACCTACTCCGTTTGCTTCTAAACTCACTAGTGGTTTTAGTTTTGATTGTATTCGCCAGTTGTGAACCAATGTGAGCATCATTCATCCTTTATAGTTTATCATATCGTTCATAAAATTTTGCATACACCTGATGAGAGATACAGAGAAGGACATATGCACAGATAATATAATACTTATACTACATAGGGTATTTATGTCCCGGATTTTTTGCGGGAACTCCCAAATTAATAGTAACAAATAAAAGACTTACAATAAAATAAGAGTTTTCACAGAAGTATCTCCATCTCTTTCCAGCACCCCGAACTCGCAGCTGCGCGTCCGCCTCGGCGAGTGGGACGTCCGAGACTCGGGCGAGCGGTACTCGCACGAGGAGTACGCGGTGCAGCGCAAGGAGGTCCACCCCTCGTACGAGCCGTCAGACTTCAGGAACGACGTGGCCCTCGTGCAACTGGACAAGGGCGTGGTGTTCAAGCAACACATCCTGCCTGTGAGTTGCCTTCAGTGTAGCCATGCCTCAGCCAAGTTGAAAATCTTTTTCCCTATAGAAATCAAAATTAAAACTTTTAAATTAAAACTAGAAACATCTATTGTTAATTCAAATGGAGCTACCCATTGGTGGCAGAGGGTTTGCAACTTATGAGTCCTAGAGTATTTAATTCGTGTGTGTGATACAATGTATTTTCTGCAGTTTTTGCTTTCATTGGTTATATGCTCGTATGGTTGTGATTTGTATTTATTTGTATTTTCCCCAAACCTAAGTTTCTAGATAAAATAAGTTTAGGCACGTACCTCAGTCCACAAATACCGGCGTTTTAAATTTCAATGGTTAGACAAGCTAGGGCACTGCTGAGAATCGGCGCTGAGGTCTTCTACCTCGGTATTATGCAGAGACAGTGTCCTTTTCAGCATCACACCACAGCACATTCTATATGTGTATGGTACGTTTTTATGCCCAATTGGTAATTGTAAATTTATAGTAGTTAAGATGTACCAAATGTGTTATGTGCTGTGTTGTCTTCTTCTGAATAAATATGGTCTATGTCTAAATAACGTATCGTTATGTCAAGTGACAATATAATGATAAGTTCCTTAGCCGGCTAAGGAACTCATCTTCATAAGGTTTGATGCTGCGCCAGGTATCGCGGGTTCGATTGGCTTATAAGTGATTGTACCAACCAATCCTAAGTACAAAATTTTAACTTATAATCACAAAATCATCAAAGGCAGCAACTCAGTATAATATGAAAACCAATGTCGCCAGCGGATTTTACACACCCGAATATTTCTTAACATGACGGAATATATCAAACTGCATGTTAGATACAGAGTATATGTATATAGAGTATCATATAAATATCAAAAATCAAGTCTTATTATAAATATTGTTATAAAATTCATGATAGTTTCCGACAATTCGCAGGCGGAATGCTGAGGCTCCACTGAAAATCAGCGCTTTGACTACTACGATAGCAGCATTTGCTGAATGGAGTCCCTTTCAGCATGGCACTGCTACATTTACCTTTATATTATAAAGTGTTTATTGCACAGTGTGTACCGAGTGTTTCTTTTTCTTCCTAAATTAAATTTATCAACTTATTTATTATCTTATTTATTCCAGGTGTGCCTGCCTCAGAAACAGATGAAGCTAGCGGGCAAGATGGCGACGGTGGCCGGCTGGGGGCGGACCAGGCACGGCCAGAGTACCGTGCCGTCAGTCCTGCAGGTAATCATTGCCGGCTGGAACAAGAACCTGCTTCAATTACCACACCTAATGTATTTTTAGATGATATGCAAAAGTAATTCCACAATTTGGTCCGTTCTAACATTCGATAGTTATACAGGATGTAAACTCAGACGAAATATTTCGTCTGAGGATGTAAAAGGTTCTTAAAAGTAGGGTATTCAGTGTTCCGTTTGATAAGATTTTTTCTATGTATGTAATTATGTATTTATCAATATGTATATATTTTCTTTACATGTGAGGTAGGTTAGATGTATTCCAAGCAAAGAACATATTCAACATGATCCTAATATACGGGATTCTATTGACAAGATGGCGATAGCCCTCATAATACAGAATCTCTCAGTAGTCCTATCGGGGTCTTCAGGACATTCAGAGGGCACTTATGTGTAACTGTTCCCGTTTTCTATGCCCTAAGGCCAAAACTAGCTAACTCAATGCTAAGATTAATTCTCTTTCCTCTACGCTCCAAAGCCAAACTGACTTCTGAAATTTCATTCCTCAACGTCTTCTTTTCTTCTTTCTCCAGGAAGTGGACGTGGAAGTGATCCCCAACGAGCGCTGCCAGCGATGGTTCCGCGCCGCCGGCCGCCGGGAGACCATTCACGATGTGTTCCTCTGCGCCGGTTACAAAGAGGTAAGTAACGTTGCCTTGGTTACCAAGACAAAAGCTTATAGCTTAGTGTGGGATCAATTAGATCAGTGTATTGTGAAGAGTAGTAGAGTCGCAGCCCACTGACATCCGTCAATGTACGAGAAAAAAGGTTTTCAGAACTAGGGTATATCGGCATCTCCTTAGCAGGCAGTAAACATTTATGTTGTGTGTAAGTGTAGGTACTTGGTGCATTTGTGTTGTGGTTCTGGTTCATGTATCTTCATTATCATCACTTTGCTTTTTCTTAAATCAAGCTTTTTCAAAATTACAACGTCAAATGTCTGATAAAAAATATATGTGCCAGTTTTTGGAATTTTTTTCAATCATTACTATCAATTGACTATTCTAGATACCGAATCTAGTACCTATTCAATACCCCACAACTGCTTTTTGCCTAGGCCCACTTTTTGAATATCGTGAAGGTTGACTGGTAGAGAAATCCACTGTGGCACTAAGTCCGCCTTTTGTACCCTGCTGTAAATAAAACATATCTCCCCAATAAAACAGGGTGGTCGTGACTCCTGCCAAGGCGACTCCGGCGGTCCACTAACGATGAAGATCGAGGGGCGAAGCACCCTCATAGGGCTGGTGTCTTGGGGCATCGGCTGCGGCCGAGAGCACCTGCCCGGAGTCTACACAAACATACAGAAATTCGTACCTTGGATAGACAAATTGGTCAGCCCTTGAAGGCAACTTCATACGTATAGTAACGAATATTCCGTCATTAAATAAAGTGCTGCTGGGAAGTTTGTTATGGAGCTTTTCTCCAGCCATGGCGCTGGGAAACTGAAGAGCGTAGTTTTTGTGGTTGATGTCGTCGTTAATTAGGGCTAACTTTAAATAAAATTATATGACATTGACATGTGCAGGTCAATTTGGTTTGATGATGATTGAAAGCTAAGATGAGGTTGTACTTTTAAGTTCAATGTGTGTGAAAAAGTAGGCTTAATGTTACCAGTTTTTATAATGTTGACACAACCTGTGAAAACTTTTTCAATGACTGATGCAATTGAAGAAGAGTTTTGTTGGAGTTGGGGGTTGAATTACCAGAAACCTTGAAAATCGTGTTTGTTTACTTGAATACTATAGATTATAAAAGAACCCCAATTATTATTTTTTGACTAAAGTAATACTGACGGTACTTTCAAATAAACTCTCACCCTATTTGTCATCCCCTTAGGGGTTGGATTTGGAGAAGTTTTTTCTTTATTGATTATTTACGATCAATAGGAAACTAGTGATCAAATTTTATGTTTCTAGCTTGATTAGTTTCGGCTGGACTTTGACGAGTCAGATATACCACACTTCTATACGATGATACAATATGACAATTATGATACTTTTTTAAACACACCCTTCAGGTGCGTAAGGGCCTATTCTCGGAATGTTCACTTTGGTCGTTACGCCCATTTCCCTTAACGCCCATTTCCCTGAACGTCCATACTTAGGTATAATCTGCATTTACTGTCAATGTGACTGCATTTTACCATATTATTTAGTTTTATATTCATCTATCATCAAAAATAATATTTTCATGCTCATTTATATGTACGTATTTCTTATACTTCATTATTAAGAAAAGAACTAATTAATACAAAAGGTATTTTACGTAACCAAGGCCAAGTTTTGTTAAAAATTTCATGTATCCATTCCATTTTAACCATACCATATAAATTAAGAGGCTTCCCTTCAAATTACCTCATCAAAATATGATTATTTTCATAGAATTTTGTGGCACAGAACCGCATTCAGCGCATGTAGAGTCGTGTGGAGTTGCAAGTACAAGAATGAAATTAATTAATAAAAATTAAAATAATGTTCCACATCTCTATGATTATTTGGTAATTTTAATCACATCATTTCATCGCCCATTTCAGCCACAATTCATTTCATGAATCATCATTAATTTCATAAGTCCACTCCATACCATAAATTAATTTTCATTCACCCTCCTACTCATAAGAATCCAAAAGATGAATCAAAGCGAAAAATACATACCGAAAGTAAAAATATAATTTAATTTTTGAAAAGGACGTACAATTAAACAATTATGTATTGTTAATTTTTACCTCATATTACCTAATTCATTATTCACCTCACATCAGACAAATGGATTTCTCTTTCATGATAACCATAAAACTCATGTCATAGGTCAAGTGAATAAAGTTTGTTAGCAAAATATTGTTGTTATACAAATTATTTAATGCGTCTACTCAGTTAATAATTATTAAGAATAATAAAATATAATTTGTTAATTAAAAAGGTCCTAAATTAGGATTCAGGACTATGTGGTCCATAAAAAATATTGACTAGATAAATAGGTTTTGTTAAATAATGTAACTTTTTATCTCTATTTATTATTTTTGTTTATTTTTTTAAGTAGTTTTTTATTTTCTATTTTTCTATAATAAAACGATACAAGAAAATGTTTCTGTTTTATTTCTGGCGTCAGTTTAAAAAACCAATGCCATAATATACAATATATTCGCTAGTTTTGAACGAGAATAACAAACCATTAAAAAACACAACAGTAATTATAACACACAGTACTATTGATGTCTATATCCTAGTAATATTATAAACGCGAAAGTTTGTAAGAATGTATGGATGGATGGATGGATGTTTGTTACTCTTTCACGCAAATATTACTGAATGGATTTAAATGAAACTTTACAATAATATAGCTTATACATCAGATTATCACATAGCGTACTTTTTATCCCGGAATTCCCGCAGAAATTCTGAAATTAACGCGGGTGAAACCGCGGGGCACAACTATTCCACAATATTATAAATGCGAATGTGAGATTTTTAGTTTTTTTTTTGTTTGTTACGCTTTTAAGCTTTTACTACTTAACCGTTCATGAAGAAATTTCTGTTTTATGACACGTTGTCAAAGGTACAGAGAAGGGCTTAGGGTACTTTTTATTCAGAATGATTCACCGCCATCTCGTGCATCATATTATAAGTAACAATGATATTATAAGTAGTAACAATTTATATTATACTGCTCTGTCGTGTTGTATGTACCCAGCTCAATTAGACGTATGATAATATAAATCCAAAGCAACGTAGCAACGTAGCACTAAATGGCTGTACTAGATGGCGTTATCGATTACTTGTATTTGTTAAAATATTATACCATACTTCTTTCATTTTATATCTGACTAATTACTCATATTTTATGTAAATTTTTTTGGAAAAGTGAAATAGATAGATGTAAATACACATCTACGAGCTTGTTTACGACTACATATAAAGATGGATAAATTTTAATTGTAGACCTACTTAAAACCGAAACGTACCATCGGGCCTGTTGTAGTAGGAGAATCAGGCCACTAGTTTTTCACAGACAAACATACATCGGTACAGACCAAAAAAAATTTTTAAGTTAGCCAGTAATTTTTTTCTAAAACCTATAAAAAGTATAGCTCTAAAACTATGCAAAGCATGTACAATGTACATACGGAAGCGTGATTCGGACATCTCTCAAAATTTTACTCGCTGACGTCACATCGGCTACCCTATAAATATTTTAGGAGGAAAATCTGGTTAAATAATCACATTTAAATAAAATTTAAAGTTTCAATTTTTTTAATTGGTAGTGATATCAGTGTCGATACTTCTTCGTAGCCATAATTCAAATCTTACAGAACAAATCTTAGTTTCTTTTGACTCTACATTTGATATTTAATTCCAAATAAGCTTCCTATAGATAAAATATTTTACCAGATAGACAAATAATAAGTTTTAATGCAACGGCAATAGGAATGAATTCCTAGTTAATAATTAAAACGATGTTATAAAATAGAATGAACAGTTAATTAGGTAAATTACGACAATGAACTTGCACGCGTTGATGTCTTTTGGTCGATATTTTGAAAAGCTAACTCCAATTTCGTGTTAACATTTATGTTTGCAGATAACAGTAATTATGTTTAACAAAATAATGTTTAATCGAATGATTTTATTGTAATTTTATTTATTATTCCAAATCCGATTTCGATAAGCGTTAATATTCTACTAATCTTTATTGTGAATCGGTTGGTTTCCTAAATAAAATGAAATAAACAAAAATTTTATGGTTCATTTAAATATAACTTTTAAATTCCAATAAGTTTTCATAGTTCTTATGGATTTTTTCTTAGTTTCTGTAATCTCTGACGAGAAGTTTTAAGTCGTAAGGATGCTAATGTGCTCATTCCACCTATTCAGCTATACGTGTAAAATTTACAAAAGCAAGTATAGTTACATTATATATTGTACTAGCTGTGCCCCGCTGTTTTACCCTTGTGAGTTTCGGAATTCCCGCAGGAACTATTTTCTTCTAAAATAAAAGTACCTAGCATAAGTTACTCCTTATAACATCAGCTATCTGCCAGTGAAAGTCTCGTTAAAATTGTTCCAGTCGTTTCAGAGATTAGCCGAAACAGACAGACAGACAGAGAATATTTTTATTGATTTTTTATGTAAGTACCGTATATACTTTCATATGCGTTTAGTGGAAAGCTGTTAATTTGGAATTACAAACAGACACTTCAATTTTATTTATATGTATAGATGTATAGGTACGATATATTGAACCTGTTGACGATGTCAACGTACAAGGAAGTCATCTTATTTTAATAATAAAATGAAACCACAACTATTAGTGATATATAATAATAATAATCGCTAAAATCATTTGTAAGTCATTATAGACTGGTCAGTCACAAACGTACATAGTTGCATGGCATTGACATTTATTTCACGTTTGTACATTATTATAATTTTATTGTAAATAATATTCTTTTTAATAAATAATTATTAAGAGCAATGCCGTCAGCTCTCTCAAACTTAAATCAAAATATAAAATTATAAGCAAAATAATTAAAGCAATACTTAATTGCTTTCTATATTAATATCATAAGAAGATTAAATTTGTATATTTATAAGTTTGGATGTATTCTTCTTCTGATACGAAGCAACTTTACCTATTCTTCAGTGACATACTTCTATGTTTCAGGATAAAAAGGAACGAATTATATAGGTATAACCGCGATATTTTGTTGTATAGTTACGACACAGATAATATAACACTATACTATTTTCGAGTAATTTAGGTCTGGGAATAAAAGGTATCGTACTTTCATCCTAACATAAACAGTTCCTGCGGGAATTTCGAAAATGATACGGTTTTTTTTTTTTGTTTTATATTATTCAACTTCAATGCACATATTGAGATGGTTGGTTATGTGACTTGCGAACGATACCTTGCGAGCTGGTTCGATTCCTACTGAGGGACGACTTCAAAACTGGGGAATGTTTGTTTCAAAATCAGAAATCAAATTAAACACAATATGCTAATGTATGTTATGAATGTTTATAACTTTTGGAAATTATCGCACAGGGAAATGCCATAAGCAGAGCTTGAACCGATTAATCCTACTAAAAGTGTGGATGTTTGTTACTCAATCACGCAAAAACGGCGGAACGGATTTGGATGAAATTTGGCATGCACGTTTTCAGGGGTACAGAGAAGGACATAGGGTACTTTTTATCCCGGAATTCCCGCGGGAACTCCGAAATTACCGCGGGTGAAACCGCGGGGCATAGCTAGTATAATATATTATTAATCAAATAATTAATACATATTATTTAGTTAAAGCGGAGATCGAACCAGCTACAATAGCAGTCGAATTCATTAATTACTAAACCTAGAGTCATGGGTTGTTGAATGGTTGATAATGAACATGTCTTACGGCCGCACTCAGAGTCGACTTTAATGATTACTTAGTTAAGTATAGATTTTTAAAACAAAACTGCCGCAATCAGACAAGTTTAATAAATTAATGTTAATTGGCATTTAACTAATTAAGTTACATCTCATTAAATGCGAATTAACATTAATTTACTGAACGTTTCTGATTGCGACAATTTTGTTTTAAAAATCTATACTTAACTAAGTAATCATTAAAGTCGACTCTGAGTGCGGCGGTTAAGTTCGAAGCTAGAACCTACATGCAATAAGTTTTTTTTTCCTCTCTGGCTAACACGTGCTAACTAGATTAATGATATAAAGTTATTAAAGCACCATTTTAATTATTTTAAATAAATTACATGATTTACTCTTTTATTTTTTCACTTTCATTTGTGTCAATTCGTTTAAATTGTTAAATTTTATTCAAATATACAATAATAATTATTTTCTTTAATTATAATTAAAGACCTCTATGAATCTTTAAATCTTAACTAATAATGTAAACGCGAATGTGAGTTTGTTTGTTTGTTACGCTTGTACACCTTAACTATACTCAACCGAACGTCACGTTGTCAGGGGAATAGAAAAGAACAAAGAATACTTTTTATCTCGGAATCCCCAGAGAAATTTCGAAATTAGCCCGAGAGAAATTGCGGGGAACAGCTAGTTGAGAATTAAAAAGAAAATCTTCGTTAGGCTGTTTACAAAATGTAGAATCTACAGTCTACACAGTTTGCCTCTTATTCAATAAGAGTAGGTGGTAGGTACTAAGTTGAGTTTCATCACTCAGTTAGATACTTATAAAAGG
The DNA here is from genome assembly GCA_907165275.2 of Zygaena filipendulae. Classification (NCBI taxonomy): domain Eukaryota; kingdom Metazoa; phylum Arthropoda; class Insecta; order Lepidoptera; family Zygaenidae; genus Zygaena; species Zygaena filipendulae. The sequence continues at coordinate 3,069,339 of OU015677.1, read as the reverse complement.
TTTTTATTTATGTGTGCTCCACGTAGATTTCTGTAGAAAAACTTCCCGTTATGGCGCGACCAGTCTTAATAATATCCTTTTCTGACATCATCTTCATCATTATTCTGTTGTAAGGTCGATAATAACCAGCCAGCTTGATCGATATATAACCTTTTCGTATGTAAACCTCCGCCCGTAGCGCCGGCACGGTGGCACCTTGCGTCCGCGCAACCAGTATCCAAACCGACAACCGATCGCGCGGTCGCCATGCGACAATTAACGATAAACAATATTACTAATAATAATAATAAATACGAAAACGAAAAATCTATTACAAATTAAAAAAAAAACCTTGCGTCTGTCTATGCGTGTTCAAAAAAAAAATAGAACGACACGAATCGATTTAAAAAAAAATCGTACTCGACCGGACCAAGGATGTGGTGTTTTTTTTTGTTTTTTATGAGTGCAGCATTGTAGGAATGTGGTTTTAGTGTCCATGTACATAAGGGCTTGTGTTGTGTACATATTGTTGTATTAAATATTGATGTGTGGAGGACCTTCGCGAGACTCCCCGCCGTAGGATTTTTAAAATAAGTTCCTTAAAGGTAAGTTGTTTTTGCATTGTTCCAAGGTTGGACATGGACGTAGGTATACCTACTTTGAAATCTTTATCTATGCTTAACTGGCACCAAACTCAACAGCGACGAAATTAAGTTTTTACTTAACATTTAAATGAATGATAATGTTAAAAAAAAACCTAATTTACTCTAACCGATCGTGTCTTAGATTGAATAATAATTGGTTGATCAATACGGCTTTTTGCAATTGATTCATTGGTTTTACAGTTCTGCCGTGTTATAACTATAATGCCGTTATCTACCAAACCTCTTCTTTCGAGGAACGCGTGAAAAACATTTAAACCGGTGTAACTTAACTGTCATAAAACCTATTGGATACTTGTAGGTACCAAAAAATAGATCTTGTAAAATACTTTAGAATGATTATATCATTTCATAATAAAACGTTTTTTGCGTTTTAATTAATCATCAGTGTTTCTAAAATCTTATGAATCATCGAACAAAATGCCAACTATTCAAGTTATCGGAAAACCGCAAATACAGATAGATAAAGATTTGTTCCTTATTAATATAGCATTAGAAGTTCAAAATCGACCAGATGTAGAATAACGGCTTTTAAGTTATATCAAGACAGAGTTGACTCCTGTTCAAATTAAATTATTTATGTTTTATTACTTCCTCACTAAATTATTTGACTAGTTGTCTTTGCTGAATAAGAATGACCTAATACGGATGGTCCTTCAAGCCGGATATGGACTAATGAGCTATTGATTTGACTTAATTGTTTTATGAATTAAAATCAATTGTTTATAAAAATATCGAATATTGTCAATCTATTTTGAGTTTAATAAGTTATGTCAACAATCTACATACATTTAACATTAGATATTCCTCTGAAAATCTAAAAAGGATATCTGCCATTTATTTTTCTTACTTGTTTGGCGTGAATTTAAAATTTGAATGTGCCAACATTGACTATAGAACTTGCGTTGGATGTAGGTAGGTGCATACACATGTCTGTCCTTTGACTGATAAATTTTTTACTCTCAACTCGATGTCTTTTCAATCCACCAAAAGAAATGTAAGTATGATTTCAAAAGCCAATCTAATAAACATTATATTAAAGATATCTAGGTACTCTTTCTATAACCAACCAATCAAATAACTCATTCTTTGAGGACCCAGTTACACAACATTCCAAGTCCTCGTATAATTGATATTGCATTTAGTCATTATACATTTGTAATTCGAAAAGCACCGTTGGTGTAGCAAGACAATCTAACAGCTCAGATGTCAGAGGTTTGATCCTCGCATCAGCCTCTTAAGCTAAGTTGACAATCTTTAATCGTTATCCAGTAGATCTCTTCCATCTCCTTTACAATATTTGTTAAAAAAGGTCTTTTAAAATTTATATTTTATTTTGTTCCTACTTTTCATAATGGGGACCAATAAACTCCTTTTATTTCATCTCCTATCTTTCTAAACCGTCCAATTTTGCGTGACCACGTAACATAACGATAAGTTCCTTAGTTTACTACAGCAATGGCGATTATAGATCGTCAACTTGGCTAAGGGAGCTGGCAAGTAAATTGCCCACACACTGTCTGCTAGCACAGGGTCGCCACTGAAAATTGAAATTGAAAGAACTTTATTTTAACACAACACATGGATATGTTTGAAAAGTTTTTCTATTAAAAATGCAAACAACGTCACATGGACGCAGATAAGCAATAACATGTTAACCCACAAAATTAAGTTACCTGTTCAGAACGATTTATTGAGAGTTAGAGAACGTTTTTTAAGTATGTGTTTACCTTATTACATTGTTTAAGTATGTAACTAAATATTGAACATAAAAAATGTTGACAGAAAATGGCGCTATAATATTAAAACACGATTTACTCAAAATTTCTCCAGTGTGGGTTAATACACTATTGCTTATCTATGTCCACATAAGCTTAAGGGTGCAACAGTTATTTTAATTGTGAATTGAAGTGATTTTAATATATTATGTCGATTATAAATCTATTTATTCACTACAGACAATCGATACGTACACTATACAGTCGTGGTATAAGTCAAGGTTGCGCCTGACGCCGCCCGCGCAACACCGCTCGAGTAATGCCATCACGCCTACATGCACATTGCTTAGTGACGTCATAGGAACAACCATCTAACTTCATTTGAAATGACGTCATTGTACCTACCTCAATTGTAATCCCAACCCAAACATTTTGATGTTAAATTGATTGAGACTTCTTTTATTGCCAAAAAAGCTATCCTATATCCTACTATAGCTGTTCCCCGCGGTTTCACCCGCGGTAATTGCGGAGTTCCCGCAGGAATCCGGGATAAAAAGTACCCAATATCCTTATCTGTACCCTGACAAGGTGTACTCAAAATTTCATGATGATCGGTTGATCCGTTAAGGCGTGAAAGCGTAACAAACAAATAAACAAACTTATGTACTTTCGCATTTATAATATTAAGTAAGGATTCCTATCAGTGAAAGAATTTTTAGCATTGATTCACTAGTTTCAGAGATTACATCCTACCCTACCTATAAACTAACTTACGAACTTAAAAATATAGATATCTCTTGAATATCGAGTGTATAAAAAAATGTAGTACCTACATATATTATAATATCATAATATGTAGAAATATGTTTGTTAAACTTATTACATGCCTATCCAACTGCCCATTTTTACAAAGTTTCACTTTCACATAATGGTGGTGGAAGTGGTCACAAATATGAGATAAGACAGTCATTTATGCTTGCCTTATTTAGCTAAATATATCAACTATTGGATAAAACCACAGAAAACATAAATTAACCAGAGAGGACATGTAGGCGGGGCAGGCTCGCCGCGACTGCAAAGGGAGTTAGAGCAAAATGCTTTAACTTTCCTAAAACTACTTTTGCTGGCATCCGAAATATATTTTCCATAATATTTCTAAACTGTGAATTTTGAAAACAGTGACTAAGTAAAAACGTAACAAAATGGCATTTAAAACATTACCTTACGTCAGTGAATGTTTTTGTCCGTGACCAATAGTTTTATGTGCGAAAATCGCTCGGCTACACTAGTTTTCATTTATTTCCATACTAACTAACTACTAACTTACTAACTGAGTTAATGCTCGGTGGTAAGAATGTCATTCGTATGTTCTTTTGTCTAGTCTCTAGACTCATACTTCACAAAGAAGTTTGTTTGTGGGTATTAATGTTACTTGCTTGAATTACAGAAGTGACGTCACTATTCCGACAGTTTGTATGGCGGTTTTGCGGTTAGTGACGTCACGACCTCCTCATCCTAAACTTTAATGCGCTTTATCTCTGTATATTTTAATTTATTTAAAAAAGAAAAAAATACGTGTCTATTGTTTTTTTATTTTCTAACTGACGGACTAATTAGAATTTTGTTTTTCAATAGTAGTCAACATCCCTATTTTACTAATTCAAAAGACGGACATACCGAACTCCAAGCTCAAAACGTGATATCCCAAGTAGCTAGAGCATTCATTATGATGTGTCAAGATATAGGCTGTGCTCACGTGTCCACATATATGGTGGGACCGGTTTCGCAAAATATATACCTACTACTTAAAACGTTTAAATGCTTCGCCAATCCTACTAACCTGTCTGACTGGCTATAAGCTATGTAAGCGATAAATAATACTTATATATATTATATTATGTAAAATATTCGTAAACTTATCTGTATTTTATCTCATAAATAACAAATATACTAATATAAACAAGGTTTTGTATAATTTATAGGTAAAATAAAACTGTAAAAATCCATAAATTAGGAAAAAAATAATAGAGGGCGTGCAAAATAAGTATCTGAAAGTCATAATGATAGTTTATATAGAATTTTGTCTGCATATTCAAACACACATCTCGCATAAACTACTTAGTGGACAGATTTATGCGCCAACTTTTTGACGTTTCTCGATATTCAAGTTTCAATTCTTAAGCATGTAGACACACTTCCATTTTTTTTAAAACACCTTACCATGTCTTTATCTACTCTTTTTTGCAACCCAGACGAAACAAAAGACAATAGCTTACGGTTGCTATAATTATAACCATAGACAATTTTCATTCAATCAGAGTCGAAAGTAGGTACCTAACAGAATACTTAACAGAAAAAAGTTTATTTGATACCATAAAGATAAAATAAGTACAATCGTGAGACTTAAACTAGAATAGTTGGTACCAATGTACTCTACTGGTACCATTGTACTCTAGCTGATGGCCACGGCCTCCTTCCATTGCATTAATGTCATTTTATCAATCAATTTCAATCAATAATCAATCTCTAAGGAACAATACTTTTTTCTGGACAAAAGGAGAAGGAAACCCTATACATAGCGTTTTTTATCCTGTAATTCCCGTGGGAACTCCGAAATTGACACAAGTAAAACAGCGGGAGTATAGTATTATATTATCTGTGCCGCGGGAAACTAGCGTTTACAATATTAGCTAAGATACTCAACTTTTACTTGGCGTTTAAGGATATGATATCACGTAAGCCGACGGCTACATCGCGTAGGTGTTCCCGAGGTTGGGTAATACAAATACAGATATTAGCGCCCGCGCACGCCCTTGCCGAACCATAGCCGGTTCGATTCCCGTGCCTCACAACCTTTAGATAATGATTTCAATGACACTACTGTTTGGTCAGTTAGGTTAGTGTGATATTATGTGACCAGAAAGTTAATCATACAGCATCTAATTAGATAAGTCTTACTGACTGACTGAATTACTGTCGACGGATAGCCCCAACTGATTTTATTAAAATTATCTTTGTCTAGCTGTGCCCCGCAGTTTCAACCGCAGTAATTTCGGAGTTCCCGCGGGAATTCTGGGATAAAAAGTACCCTGTGTCCTTTTCTGTACCCCTGACAACGTGCATGCCAAATGCGTTCAGCTGTTTTTCTGTGATTGAGTAACAAACATCCAAACATCGACACTTTCTCATTTATAATAATATTAGTAGGATAACCATAAAACCGCTGCTTTTTGCTGTGTATGCATAATGATAAATGGTTGAGTCGTTGAGACGTAAAAGCGTAACTAACAAACAAACAAACTCACTTTTCCATTTATAATATTAAGGATTCCATTAACTTATGTTTGACAACAATCCAAGATTTGGGTTTGATTTTCAGCATGATGATACACGCAATAGGCATTAGGCATACGAAATACTGTGTTGTATAGATTGAACGAGATAATCTATTAATTTTATTTTTAGGTTTTACAATAAGCGATAATTATTTACAATAATTAATTGATTAATACACCATTCACCGTGACTTCGTTTATGAAACTCTTCTAATTAATAGTAAAAAAAAAATCTTTGTCAATGGATCATGATAACTTTAACACCTGCATAGAATTGTTATACTATATTGTTACACTAGCTGTCCCGCGCGATTTCACCCGCGATAATTTTGGAAGTTCCCCCGGAATTGTTCCATACAAACTTTGCAACCTTTTTTCATCCCCTTAAGGGTTGAATTTTCAAAAATCCTTTCTTATCGGATGCCTACGGCAAACAAAGAACACACCCTACAAGTTTCAGGTCTCTACGATCAGCGGTTCAGGCTGTGCGTTGATCCATCAGTCATTCAGGACAAAGCATTTTATAGTATACTAGCTGTCCCGTGCGGTTTCACCCGCGATAATTTCGAAGTTCCCGCGGAATTGTTCCATACAAACTTTGCAACTCCTTTTCATCCCCTTAGTGGTTGAATTTTCAAAAATCCTTTCTTATCGGATTCCTTTCTTTCAGTCATTCAGGACAAAGCATTTTATATATATAGGTAGATAGATTTGGAGACGTTGCTAAAAAATTTACATTTTTATTCACTACGATAAATATTTTAATTGTTCTAACTATTATTATATCTATAGTGAATTAACGCGTAACATAATGTAATCATGACGAATTACAATCTATGAGAAAAACCCATTTACTTGACAAATAAAAGAACATTTACTAGATAAACAAAAATAACCCCTAAACACATAAGCCATAAAGTCTGTACCATAAGTAGACAAGTCTAGCATTTCATAAGCGAACACAATTCATATTTCACGATGATGACTATGCAAATTGAACTTTATGGCTTTAAAAATAAAGGTGTTGTAGATGCTTAATCGTAGAGTGGTTTCTGCAATATCGCGGGTGGCAGCCTCGATGCGAGGTCAGTTATAATGTGAGGCTTTTACTTGAGTGTATCTACGCTTTGTGAGATAGACTGCGACAGACAGACAGTTTGCCTTAAACAAACTAAAGCTATTGGAGCCATGGCTGCCAGAATTCTGGCTTTAATATTCAGAAAGCGTGGGTTCGATTCCTGACTTTTACCTATGGGTTTTACAACATTCTACTAGCTGTTCCGCGAAAATCCCCTGATAGAAATAACCCATGTCCATTTTCTGTACCCTTACAACGTGTTTTATGATGTTCGGTAATCGGTTGAGTAGTTGAGGTGTAAAAGGTAACAGATAGCTAGAATTAATTTAGATATGTACAAACGTGGATTAGAATCCGAGTAGAATGGAATAGACTGTTCAATTTTATAGTATTTTTAAATATAAAAGCTATCTATACTATAAAATAAAGCGGTAGAATACGCGTGTCTCCAGACTGAATTTACCTATCTACCAAAAGTTAAGCGGGTAAGTAGGTAATCAGAACCTTAAAAAACAATTTTTGTTTGTCCGTTTCCACGCTAATCTCCGAAACTACTGAACGGATTTCCATGTGGTTTTCATTTTAAGACGATGCCTTTTATTTTTTCAATCAAGTCAAAACTTTTGCACAGACTCTACAACGAAGGAAAACATCGTGAGGAAATTCTTTCGTCATTGCGCGAACAGCTGTCGCGGCTATGGACTGGAACGTCCACTTGATGTTGGTCCATTTCAATCCAAATAAATAGATACACGTGTAATAATATTGATAAATTGATATTCTTAATAATATAAGGACATAGTGTGTTAACCCACATCGGAGAAATTTTGAGTAGATCGTGTTTTAAAATTATAGCGCCATTTTGTGTCAAAATTTTTTTATGTCTGACATTTTGTTAGGTACATATTTAAACAATGTAATAAGGTAAACACATAATTAAAAAACGTTCTCTAACTCTCAATAACGCGTTCTGTATCAATAACTTAATTTTGTGGGTTAACATGTTATTGCTTATCTGTGTCCATAAATGAGAATGTTTGTTCAACTCAAACTCAGTCGAGCATCATGCAATTTCGCGTACCTACTTTTTGTAAGGGGTGAAAAGACGTAGAGTATCTAACGTTTGATTGACAAAAGGTAGTAACAATATAAATGTTGACATCACATAGATCTTCTTAATCCCACACTAAGCTGAATGTCATGGAAACGAAGCTTGGTTACTTGGCATATATTAGTGTGAACATACATACATATAAACACGCCCAGACTGGAAAGTGGAACCCTGTGTTCATCACACAAAGTCCACCCCCATCGGGAATCGACCCCGTATCCTCTTGATTGGTGACCTAATGCGCCAATCCGGTAGTTCATATAAATCATGCCCGATCATGCTTAAGATGAAACTTAACTTTAAGATGTTATTTTTGCATTACAAATTCAAATCTCGCCTCAACGTTGGGTTAAAATGAATCTATCCTTGAAACTAAACCCAAACAGCACAACGGCATTAGTTAGTTCCCCGCTAATTTGTGACGTAACCGCCAACTATTATATAATACACACATAATAATATAGGTAGGTACCTACTGTACTTAACAATTGACACAGCCAAAGGTCGCCATTTACGAAGCAAGCAAGGTCGTAGCACATGTCTTATGACCATCATAACTTACGCTGTCTATTTGCTACGAATACAATTTTATTATATGGAAGGCGTAGCTCTTTCGGAACCGGTCGAACAGCCTTGTAGGTTATCTTCCTTGTAGGTGGTATTTAACTATTATTATGATATTTTTATATTATGATTTATAAACTAGCTGTACCCACTACCCCGCTTATGTCCTTTTTTGTACCCCTGACAAAGTGTATGAAAAATGTCATAATCATGTGTGTCAAATCATCAGTGATATGGTATAACAGAGTTACTTTCGCAATTAGAATATTACCGATTATTAGTTAAGGCGTGAAAAGGTAACTGACAGACAAACAAAATTATTTTAGCATTTGTATGTATAATATTAGAATGGATATTATAATAACAGGAACCCCTATTTCCCTTGGTCACGGCATCACGCGTGAACGGCTGGACAGATCACCATTGAATTTTGCATGCAGGTTGTCAGGGGTACATAGAAGGATACAGGGTACTTTTTGTCCCGGAATTACCGCGGGAACTCTGAGATTACCGCGGGTGAAATCGCGGAAGACAGCTAGTGAAAAATAATATTATTAGTAGAATCACTCAATGTTCATTTTGTTACTCTAAAGCTAAAATTACTAAGATATAAAGGTATCAAATATCAACAAAAGCTAAAGTTACCTTAACATTGCTTTTTAGTAAACCTTTCCATTCGTTTGTCTTTGAAGATGTCACTAAGTAAGTATGTATATAAAACATGGCGCGATGCAGCAAAAAAAAAAAGGTCAAACATTATTAACAGCTGTTACCACCTGTCACAAAACTGTACCACAAAAAAATGGTTACCAATAGTTTTTTTTTTGTTACCTATTCCTATCAGTAAAGAAACATCTGTTTCACAGTATTTCTGTTACAACATAGCCGCTGTACGGTTTCATAACGCTCCTATAAAACAATGGCTACTAACTAACGGTGAGAAGTTGAACATTATAGCAGTCCGGTGACACTCCATACAAATGAACTGATTCAAGTACTTTCCCACATGTAAAGATAGCCGGCTTGTATGTACACGTGTTGTGCGTGTGTGTGTATCGTAAGGTTAATAGCGAGCTAGCTGTCAGTGAATAAATGTCACATGTAGATTCTACGTTGTGTCAATCTTTCCTCGGAATTTCCAAGAAACTTTCACAGGGTATGAGGAGGCATGAAATTGGCAGGAAACATAGAGTGTCGCTTCTTTATAATTATAATCTCTATTCTTTGATTGTAGTAACCAAAATATATTTTTGTGATACGTATACCACAGCGCAAGGAGGAGCAAAGCGAGAAATAGTGAGTTACGTATTTTATTTTATATTTACGTATTTTAGTAACTCTCACAAACAAATGGGTAGTAAAGCATTCGGTGCACACACAGAAACACATGCTCACACTGACACACATGCACACACCGGACGCACGCCGCCCTATCACACACACTTACACTATCACTCTCACAAATTCATCCATGCACACGCTCATACTTAGAACTGTAAGTCTCTATCCCGGTTTATTTTTATTTTATATTTTGTACCTACTAATAATAGTTTTTAAGTTCGGGACCTGGAGACCTATAATACAGGTTATCCTAGATTAGGCTCCAGATCTCCTACTTTTCTTAATTAAAACACTTTTCATGTACTTAATTTGTGGAGATGAATAAATGATATTATTATTATTAACAATTAACAGTTACGGTCGCGGCTACAAAACAGCTCAAGATGGAAAAAAAATTAAAACCAGTGTCGCACATAATGAAATAATAAACTAAACGCCATTCGATTACGTTTTTTCTTAGTCATTGTTTTAAAAATTCACTGTTTTGGGAATATTCTGGAAAAAATACTCGGGATGTTAGCAAGAGAAGTTTTTGGAAAATTAGTGAAAATGCTCTAATTTCCTTTGCACGGACGCGCCTGTCCCGCCTACAAGTCCTCTCTAATTCATTTATTTTCTCTATGGTCGCAGCCGCAATAGTCATAACATACAGACTTGATCAGCCGTTCCCATTTTCTTTTCCAGGTAATATACAAAACGCCGGCCGGTGGAACCGCAGGCAACAGCTAGTACGTAGGTAGATAGGCTCTAAAGTAAATAGCGTTTTTCCCGTTATGGATCGACAATTACTATGTTAGTGATATCAACCAGCCACGATGCGCACGCGCACCGAACTGCATCGGTATTGACCTTGCAAGCGCGTGCGACCACATCGCGGTTTGGTCTAGTCCAATGATTCCTGACCATTTTAATCTTGGTCCCCAATCATCTGTGAGGGATTAAAATAAATTAACTGCCCCCCCCTCTCAACGTAAACTTTAGGTTGTATTATTCAACGATTGAAAGACGGCTTGAGGTCTGGAGGTGTTTATTTCTTACTTTGAACAATTTTAATAATTAGTACAATATTGATTATGTAACACGTAGTGCGAGGTGTGTGTGTCCAGTTAATATGCAAGTCACAATGCAGTGTTGCCACAGATCACACACTACGGTTTTATTCGGTACGTTACAGTGAACAAGTATTATTGAACTGCGTTCCAATTCATCATACCCCTTAACAAAGAGTTTTTCTTAATATATTTAATTTACACAGCTAAGTATTCTATTACATTTTTTCTAACTTTAGGAACCTAATCTCTGTTACAACAATTAGTTTTATGTTCTATGAACTAGAGTATTTACCAAACAAAATAAAATCTTAATTATTTAACGAAACAAAATAAAATCTTAATTTTTTAACACAACAAAATAAAATCTTATTCTTTCACTCATCATCCCCTCTTGAGGAGAACTTTAAGAAAATGTATACATTTAAATTATACATTAAAGTTATTCATTCAGCCAGCAGTGAGGTAGAGTAAGCATCTCTCGAGGAATCATCAAGTCACGCTGGTCGAATATAGAAAAAGGTTCTTTCATACAAAACATTGTCCTTATCTAATATATTATAAGATCTATAGCAATTATATTTAATAATTTTTACCTTCACGCCATACATTTTTATGTACATCTTTTTTAAACCAAATGTTTTGACCAATAGCAAACCCTTTCCTATGTTTAGTTCTTCTATTATAATTAATTAAGTTACGATTTACAGTCTTATTAAATTGTGACTGAGTATTAATATTTAGCTGTGGTTTTAAATACTGATATGGAACTAACAATTTCGTTTTGAAATTTCTATTCATTAATAGTTGACCTGGATGATTGCTGGCCACAATGGCAACGCTTTAAAGATTCATTCCGGAATTTCATAGTAGCAGCAGGCTTTGAAAGATTGTCTGAAACTAGAAAAGCTGCGATAATGTCGGAGTAGTTAAGGCATGAAAGCATATCAAACAAACAAACTCACGCTAGCATTTATATTATAAGGATGTACCTAGTACTATAAAAATGTATACCAAGATTCGAATATACCTACTTATGTAAAGAGGATGACATTGAAATTTTCAAAAGTTTCAATTTTTTAACCGACTTCCAAAAAGGAGGAGGTTCTATGTTCGATTGTAGCCACATATGTAGGGGGTGACGGGCTAAGTCGACTCCCGCCATCAGCTCTTCGTGAGCAGAACAACCCAAGTGGGCAGACACCAGCGGGCTTGTCACCGAATTCAAACCGATCAGTGGTAGCACAAACCAATAATAATATTAAGTGTGTTTTTGTCTTTTGGATTACATCGGTATTTTGTTATTTTTAGCTTTTTATTTTTAGCTTTTTAGTTTTGTGTTTTTGGAAGTCGGTTTTAACTTTATTGTAAAAATTTTGTTTATTTTTATTGTGCTTAGTTATAGTTATGTAAAATAGTAGCGTTTTATTTCAACATAGCCCTTTGTCGTTCAATTGAATGTTATTCGGTAATTTTGTCTTGTAAATTTTATCTATGATACCAAATTGATAAAATCACTAAGAATTCAAAAGGTAATTAGCCAAACGCAAACTTAAAGATACCTCACATGCTCAACGTTCCAAAGAAAGCTGTCTGTTTTCGTCGTCGATTTGTACAGTCCTTCATGCGTTCAGAAGGTTGCCTCATGCATAGTATCTAAAGAGTCATAAATAACGGTACGACGTTTTTAAGGCATCGACCGTTACAATTTGGTGACGGACGGGACACCGCAACGAAGTGCGGACTAGAGAGTATGGTGACAAGAATTACCTACATACTATTATACATATTACTATGGTTACTTATCTCATGGTATCTCTTATGGTAATTTATCTATCATGCATTCGAAAGTCCAAGTAAAATAAATTTTATTCAAGTTAATATAACGTGGTTATTTTTCACGTAAATAAAATTAAAATTATTATGACCTTATATTATGAATTAAACATCTACCCTTCACAGCTTCCTAATGCTAAATTAGTAATATTAAAATGATTTCCAAATACATAATATTTTTTTGTTATCATAAAACATATTTTGATAAAAAAATTGTAAGCAATTATAAATATTGTTAATAATTACATGTATTAATTTAATTTAATTCTGTAAGACATAAATTATTCGTTTTTATTTTTAATAATGATTAAAAACAAACGGAAAACAAAAACACTTGTTCCGAAATTAACTTCAGACACTAATTAACTTGAAGTACTTTTCGAGCACATTCATCAAAATAGGTATAGTTTTATTTGCAAGGGAATCAAATCCTCACTTAATATTATAAATGCGAAAGTAAGTCTGTCTGTCTGTTACACTTTCACGCCTTAACGGCTCAGCCGATAATCATGAAATTAAGTATGTATACACATTTTCAGGGATATTGAGAAGGACATAGGATACTTTTTATCCCGGCATCCCGCGGAAACTTTGAAATTAACACCAGTGAAATGGCATAAAATTTTGCGTAGGTATTACATGTTTTCAGGGGTAATGAAAAGGACATAGGGTACTCCGTATCCTGGATTCCCACGGGAACTCCGAAACTATCATGGGTGAAACCGCGGGGAACAGCTAGTATATCATATTTAGCACTTTGCGGTGTTTTTATAACCAGCTTCTTTCGTTTCTTTCAAATACAAATTTTTACAAATAATTTTAAAATCTTTACAAATAATTTTAAATGTCCATTCATTTTTCTATCCATTACAATTAAACTGCTAACCTACTATTCAGATAGATATATCTATTCAGAAGCTGTTTTGACTTTATTATGTGATTTCCTCAAATGTTACGAGTCTAACGAACTTATTCTGACTAATGCCTCTGTGTCACTGCAGCCTTTAACAGCTTTACGGATAAATAATGACCAGACCAAATTTGGATGACAGTTCATTTGTGATTTTTCATAATGCTTTCTATTTATGGTTAGATTTTAATACAAACCTAGCTGTTTCACCCGCCTTCACTTTTAGGACTCCTCGAGAATTCTTTGCATCGGAAGGAAAGAATATTCTAATTCAGAGCCCGATCGGTGCGCTTGCGCATCGTGGCCGGTTGATATCGCTAGCATATCTAGTAAGTAATTGTCGACCCAAAACGCTGGTAAGATTATTTTACTTCAGAGCATACCTACTTACTAGCTGTTACCCACGGTTTTACCGGCCGGCGTTTTGTATATTACCACGAAAAGAAAATTGGATGAATTGGATATTTGCGCATCAGATGCAGTGGCTTCCTATAAGTGAAAGAATTTTTTGTATCGTTTCAGAATTTCCAGATGTAATCACTTTCAACCAAATGAATAGGTACAAACTAGCTGGTTATCCCTGAGAGATTGTATTACCAAAAAATCTTTCCTAGTTTGTACTAACATCCTTCTTAGTCTTTACTCTGTAGTCTATACTAATGAGAATGATAATAAAGAGATAAAAGAATGGGCATTTGAAATTTATTCTTTTCATTCATATATACCTTAGGTACCAGTTTCATGTAAACTGTATTTCTATCGGCATTGTTTACCGTTTTTGCTGCTATAAATTGCAAAATTTTTCTCTGAGCTTTTGACGACACCTAAATAAATAACTAGAAACGTCATATCTTTATGCGAACATAATAAAAACATTAGGAAGTTTTTAACCATTTTTTTATAATAAACTAGCTGTGCCCCGCGGTTTCACCCGCGTGAGTTTCGTAATTCCCGCAGGAAGTCCAAAGTAGCCTAGTTTACTCCTTATAACATCAGCTAATTAGTAATTAGTCCCGTCAAAATCGATCTAACCGTTTCGAAGATTTACCTGCGTATGTTTAGGAATTCCCGCAGGAACTCCCAAAATTTATTCATATTCTTCTTCTCCTTATAATAACAAACACAACAAAAAAAGAAATTGGTTCAGCCGTTCACGCGTGATGTCATAACCAAGGGAAATAGGGACTCATTTTTATAGTAAGTATATAATGTAGATTGCATATTCAATAATAAATATTAAAAAAACTGTTTGCCATAGTTTAAATATCCTTTTTTTTATTGAATTCAACGTAAGTGGACACGCAAAAAATAGCTTGCCCTATTATGAACTAAAACTAAAAACTTAATAAAATTAGAGATAACATTTTCTTTCTTTCAACACATCGCTATATCCGTTTTAACACATTTTTTGTCTGCATAACCCTGAGAAACATTTTTTCATCCTCCACAGCGAGCCTATTCAAAGGAGAAGAACAAACAACACCTTATCTTTTGTAAGATCGGGGCACGCGAGCACAGAAGTGGCTGGGGAGGCCGCGTGTACAATCGTAGCCGAAAGCCGAACTATGACGTAACCGCACCATGGCTTGTCTTGTGCAACGACACCGGTTTTGGCATGAGAGCACGTACACTCGTACAGAAAATGTCTATAGTTTAATTGCGTTTGGATGCGATTTCGTCCTTGTGGAATTTTTCCAAAATCAATTCCTTTCAAAGGTTGACTGGCAGATATTCCCTCGTCGGTTAGGTACCTTTATACATAAATTAGTTCTGCTTTATTTTGTTTATCAATCAATGTTATTTATTTTAGTGTTCCATAGAGCATACAAACAAACAAGCAAACTTTCTTGACAGACATTAAGTAAAGACTGTAAATGGGACAATCGTCTTGGGAATAGAATAACCCGCTTGGATAAAGGTTATATGTTATGTCGATACTAGCCTGGCACTACCGGCCAATCGGCTGTCAAGATTGGTGTATATACCAGCCATGAAGGCTCTTATACTTAGACCCTTTGTCTTTTCTTCTCCGTGGAATCTGTGGTGATAGCTTTGAATCGTATATAGATTACAAATGATCAATAAGTATTATAATAAGCCTGATGTTGAACTCCCTCCGAGTAACAGGCGAGAATTCTAGCAGGACTGAAAAGTTTTTATACTTTTACTATCGGTTCTAGCAGTTCCATTACTAAAATCCGAACCTAAAATGGTACCTTTCGGACCCTTAATTACATTTACATCGGTTCTTCTTCAAAGCGTGGAACCCAAATTCTTAACGTCGTATCGTTCCGTGTTCGTACCTTATTATGTATGAAAATTTATTAATTTTGTTACTTTTTTCCTCGACGCTACCAATCTCGCCGACTCCATTCCGTGCAGGCGTCTACCTTAAGCTTGTGTGCGCGCCTGTACTGTCTGTACAGTGTAGGTACGTAACCAAAGGTTTACCAATGTCATTAGTTCACATTTCTCTCACACTTTTCTGTTTCTCATACAACCATTGGTTAAACAAAACACTCGAATCAGACCGATATCGATACGACCATTCATTTGTTTTTCATTGAGTCTAGTAAGTGGTTCTCCACAGTGTCATCTCCGTTAATTTCGAAGTCCCGCTGGAATTCCGGGAAAAAAGCATCTACCCTATGCACCCCTGACAACAAGTATGTAAAATTTTATGATGGTCGGTTGAGTACTGAGCAGTTAAGGCGTAAAAATCTTCAATTTATAAATATCTAGGAATATTTCCAAAAAAATAGATGAATTGGTCCAGTCGTTATCGAGTTTTGTACTTAGCAATGTATTTGTGAGCAACAGCAAAGTTATTTTTCATAATATGATTATATAGATACTTTTCGAAGAATATACATAGATTGTAGCCCTCAATAAATAACTAGCCATAGATTTTATATACCTACAGTTTTATCGGGTTTAAACCCAAGCACCGAGTTTATGCCCGGTTGATTGCCTATCTTTTATTGTTTATATTTTAAAACAAACTTTTTATTTTTAAATGTTATTCTGTTTTGTTTTTACTAAACCTAAACGCCCAGACGTAGAGTAAATACTATCAAATTTTCATCACATAAACGGTTATCCTATTATATTATCTGTGCCTTGATTAAGGAATCGAAGCTGCGACACCTGACGTAGCTGTCAGATTCTTTAACCACGGCACCAACATACGACGGTGTCGGCCGTCAAACGAACATAAATGAGTATCTATAGTTTTATAGAGTAGTTTTATATAATTGAATATCAAATATTCTTTTTAACAATTTTAATCGATCAACTATAAAATTTCTTTTATCGTCAATTCCATTGAGATAAATGGCCGATAGTGTTGTTTTAATATGCAAAATCAATTGTTTTTGCAATACACCGAGTTCATGGTCAGCCTGAATTGGTTATAAATTTTTTTACAACGCCATTCTAGTGAAAAACTAATGATAGTTTATTATTTTTTATACCTATGCAAAGCTGTTCTCTCCGCGATATCACACGCGTCAATGGGCTGGATGACTAAACTCTAGTTTTTATTCCGTTATCGTGTAGATTAATTGGATATTGGACGCATATTTTCCTTTTTTTTACGTAATAAAAAATTACGACGATACATTGGGTCGAAATACACTTTATAAATCAAATCAAATCAAATCAAATATGCTTTATTGCCCCAGAAGAGAAAATAAAAACTAAGACACATAAAAAGTAAATACAGAGCAAAAGGCGGCCTTATTGCTAGAGGCAATCTTTTCAAGGCAACCTTAAGGTGATAGAGAGCTCAGAGAGTTTATACTCAGTTATACGTCTATTTAGGAGTGGGGGCGTAACTTTAATGTGAGTGGACTAAACTTTAATGTGTTTTATCTAAGTATATACTATAATTTTTAAATACCTAATTGAAAAGCGTGTCTATAATTTTTTTATTAGCTAACTGACGGACTAAATATAATTTTGATTTTCATACCCCGGAACGCGCGTTCCTTTGTGTTAGAATGAAAAGCACCCTTTCTTAAGACCTAAATAAAATTCCTCCTGGATACATGAACAAAAACAGTTACATATGCGAAAAACAGTTACATATGTAACTGTTTTTCGCGGTTCACGTTTAGAACTCTAGAACTCTTTGTTTCATGATAAAAGTGTTCTACTTCTATATCATTCAGGGATACTCTAGCTTCCTGTCAGTGAAAGAGTTTTTAGAATCGATTCCGTAGTTCCATAGATTACCATCTAAACTCCCAAATATACAAGCCTTATAATATTGGTGTAGATAGACTATTACATTTAAATGCTTTCTAGTGTTTATAGTACCGCTCGCCGTTAATTTCCTTTAGGCAATAAAATACTTGTTTATCTGCAAATTATGAATGAAGTACTGTTACTCTCGTATTAACGATTGGGTGGACTAATAAACAGCACAATGACCCGGCTCCCGGGGAAGGATGCTAGAAACTCTGCTTCACTAGTTGTCTTTGCCACAATTTTCTGTTTTTGCTTAAAATCTTTTTTCAATTTATTTAGTTCAAGAAACAAAATTTACATTGATACATTTACCTGGTTGTTGGTATAATATCTAACGTAATTTTATAAATTGTTTTTCTAGGTTTTTTTTTATTTGTGACGCAAACGATTGTTTTTTTGGGTGTAACTTAATTATACCCAAGATGAAATTGTGATTGCATAAATTTTAATGCGAAATTTTGTTTTTTGACTGACTTCAGAACAATGCGATTTCTTTATATTGTTACAGAGAACGGACCATTCTTTGATGGTGCTGTAATGTACAATACTATTTTACAAGCTTTTTGATTCAAGACCGCTTCCTTGCAATTGGTTAAAGATAAAATTACAGCTATGTGTCTCAAGCGTAAAAATACAATCTCCAAATTTAATACTCACACTGATTAATTGATACCTACTTGATGAAAACGCCACTTAAATTTTACAAATAGGTACCTATCAAAATCATAATAAGTTGAAGTAGTAAAAACAAAAAGAATTAAAAAAAAAACGTTTTTATTTCGATACGACAATAAAATTAGAAGAAGATTAAAAACTTAGCTTATTTTAGGCGTGTTAAAAATAAAACTGACAGATATATCGTCTAAAAATATTTTTAGACAAATGGAGAATCTCCTCCTTTTTTGAAATCGATTAAAATTAATGTGATAATAATGGAATAATTTTATTTTACAATGCAATGTTTACACGATATGATAGCAAAACATCTGTTTCAACTTAACCTAATAATTTATTGGGCGAGAATGACACACATATTATCTCTGTTACTAGAATTATGCAACGCCACCTCGAGTGTGTGACCGGTGCACAGCGGTTGCGCGACACACCGACACACTTTCATATTTATTACTCATATAGACAATATTGGTATTGACACGGCCAATATTATCATTTTCATAAAAGGATTCGCAGATTGGCGGACGTTATGTAATCAAAGAAACAATAGTATTTCTCCATATGTAGAGCGTTAGATTTCGTTAAAAATTTCGTTCGAAGTTGAAGCACCCAACAAGAACAGTTATGTGCGTGGAAGATGTGATTGGGTTCCACTACCCGTGACATTGCATCATTCTGCGTGCGCCGAATGGGGTTCTTTGCCTATTAATTCTATGACAGCTACCTTCCTTGGAATTTCTACTTCTACTCTACAACTTATCTTTGAAGCCGTCTGTGGACGTTTCTTTGCTTTTCTAGTTTTATTCTCCCTGCTCATTTCACTTATGTTCGTCAAAAAATGTTTAAGTACCCTGACACGGGGATCGAGCCCGATATCTGGCGTAGTTATAATAATTAAATTGTTTATAAGTATAACCTAGGAAAATTCTGATTGAGTTATAGTACCTATAGTGATTTATAGAGATTATTTGGGTTTGGACAATACAAATAAAATAGTGACTTTGAAATGACGTCACGTATTTACTTTTCCTTTGGCAACAACTCTACCTAGTAACTTGGTATTAGAACCTAGCTAGCTAACCTATAAGTACATATTATGTACATAGGTTCAGAGAATGGCGTCTGACGTAATTGTGCAACTGAGATTTCCGATACTTTCTCTACATCCAACTACACTAATCTAACAAGTGTTGAACCCAATTGAAACTTTATGTACCTACAAATTATAGAAACAATTCTACAAGAAATTGTCGTAGCTCTACCAAATATTGTCTTGTTTTGAAGACGTATGCGTAATAAATAAATAAATATCAAAAAAAAAGAGACGACCTTTAATTAATCCTTTAAAGAATTATTAGGTTCTGAGCTATTTTGCAGATCGTTTTGTTATAACGATAATAACAAATTATTGGGAACATGAAGAAAATTCTTGACAAGGGTAATATTTTAGTACGGCTGGACAATAAGGTTTTTTAAGTTTTTTTTTTTCTAATAATCGCATGGAATATTGGGAAATTCGGAAAGAAAAACTGTGGAAAGTGGTTTTTTCTAAACAGAATTTTTGTGAAAATGTAATTCGAATAAGAGAAGTGTCTGTTGGGTTAGCTAGTTATACCTACTTACAAACAACAATTTTTTTGTAGTTGTTTTAGTGAAATTATATTCAAGTCTAGTTTAACTTAGCTCAAATACAAAACTTCTAATCCGAGATAATATTTAATTAGCTATTGCAATGCGAGACTTTATACGAACAAACAAATAGGTAGGCACCTGGAGTTTTTTAATGCGAAGGTAATAGTGATTCATCTTCACCTTGTGTCACGCTCCGTAGACCTTGGCAGCGGTTCCGGGTTCTACTCTCTGTACATACACGCAAACACATCGACTAATCAAGCTTTTTTCATGTTTGTTTCACACTAGCTGGTGGTGGCGGATTCACTCGCGTGGAACTTCCCTATGAGCGTAATATTTACTTCGCAGGCACTAAAATCTAGAGATCTAAAGCAATTTTAATCTAGACATAAATAAAATTTAAGTGTCTGTTTGTAATTTCAAATTAACAGCCTTTCACTAAATGCATACAAAGGATATACGGTACTTCCATCATTTTTTTTTTCTCTGTCTGTCTGTTTGTTCGGGCTAATCTCTAAAACGGCTGGACCGATTTTAATGGGACTTTCACTGGCAGATAGCTATTGTTATAAGGAGTAACTTAGGCTACTTTTTATCCCGGAACTCCCACGGTATCTCTGAAATTAACGCAGGTAAAACCGCGGGGCACAGCTAGCCATTCATAAATTCAATTAGTCTACAATTTTCGAACAACCCACCAGAAATACTTTGCTCCATTGCATCTGTTCTAGAAGTTTTGCGCAAGACCAACACTAATAATTTATTATGATTATGCAAAAATAAATGTTGCATTTTGAAATTTACCACAAATGTATTTTTAAAATTAACTCGAACACCAAAGACCTTGCATCCGTGTGACTAATTATAAGAAAAAAAAACTAATAACTTCGACTTTGCGACGAAGGTTGTGTCTTTACTCTTTGGTAATTCTACAACTATAGAAGTGATGCGGTATTTGTTCTTGACGGGTAAATATTATGAGTTTATTGTTTTTCCTTTTGTCCTTTCATTGAAAAAAGTTAAGGAGGCATACTAGGCGGCGTATAGTTCTGATGAATTATTTTAATTTGGAATCAATTACGTACCTAAAGGTTTTTTATGAAGCAACTTCCTTTTATGTAAATAACATTGCTATATAACCAAAGACACAATAAACGCCTCCGTCCGTCCGTCCCCACGCACCTAAAACTCACAGCTGTCTCCTCGTGGGATAGGCAGAGATCATGAACTTTTTAAAGGGCCACTTTGTTGCAAAAGCTTTTAAAGATAGCTAAATGGTTTTATGATTTTTATAAAATACACCAAATATTAATTGCACACATTTATATATTTTTCATTGTCAAAATCATGTTCCTTTCAATTCTCCACGCAATTTATATCCTTCATTTCGTGTTAACATTTATTTAAATACTAGCTATCTCCCGCAGTTTCACCCGTGGTAATTTCCGAGTTCCCGTGGGAATTTAAGGATAAAAGTACCTCATGTCTCGCAGAACTCCCGTAGCTTCCTATAAGTGAAAGAATTTTCAAAATCGACTCAGTAGATCCAGAGATAGCTGTTCCCCCGTGGTTTTACCTGCGGGAAATTCGGAGTTCCCGAGGGAATTCCGAAATTAAAAGTACCCTATGACACTCAGGACCACTGTAGCTTCCTATAAGTGAAAGAATTTTCAAAATCGGTTCAGTATGTCCAGAGATTACCCCCTACAACGTCACAAACTCACAAACTTCTGCTCTTTATAATAGGTATTAAGTATAGATAACTTACTGTTTTCGAGTGGATTCACCCGCATAGATTTATGTACTCCCTCGGGAACTCAAAAAAGTAAGTAGTTTGTACTGCCTAACAAAACCTGCAAAGATCCAGAGATTACCCCCTATACCTAACTTCACAAATTCACAAACTCACAATTCACAAACTTTACCTCTTTATAATATTAGTATAGATTTGTTAATCAGTCTTGGAATCTGATGTCATGAAAAATCTATGAGTGCGATGAACCGGTTTGCATATTTATATTGGCTCGTGTACATAATTAAAATTGTGATCCCAATCTCCGAATAAAAAATACAACGCACGAAATTGATTATGAGTAGGAAATACGTATATATTACTAATTTGATGGAGCCGTAACTAGTTCGAATCTTCAAAACAATCTTGATTCTATATTAGATAGGTCAGAACAATTTAAATAAAATCAAATCAAATTCGATTATTATCCTCATACTTAGTTATTCATTAAAACAATCATCGCTTCCTTGGTCTTATTTTTCTAAATCAGGAAGTATTGTTCTCTGATTTCGATTTCTTTTCCGTAGAAATTTAATTATTATATTTTATTAATAGAGTCCAACTAAACTTCGACAAATTTCACTGTAGATAACATCAACAACATTTTCTTTCTTCTTCTATTTGGCTTTCGCATATAATGCATTTAGCCAGTTTCAAGTTAAGCGTTAAGATAAGGCGCCACTTAAATTGCTTTCCCCTCGTGTTCAAAGCAGTTCCACTTAACAAAAAATACATTTATAACGTTTCTTTTGTCATAAAGAATATAAATTTCGTATATTTTGGCACCTGGAGCGTTTGGGATTGTGTTTTTGGGACGCGCGTTATGGGCAAGGAATTTTGTTGGTCATAGTGAAGTGGGCCCATGTCTCAATCACACGCTATCATTGTAGCGTGTAAAGTTGAATGAGGGTTGTATCGATGGAGAGTGTTTAGTATTCGATTCGAACTTCAAATATCTAAAGAAAAAAAAATTAACTTGATGGCGCGTCAGCAAACAAAAACCAATACAAAAAAGGGCGTTGAATAACCCTTGTTTATGATCCGTTTGCGCATCAATAAACATCACATCAAATTTTTTAGTAGTTTATGTATGTTTTTATATATATTTGGAATAAGAATTGAATACTGAGAACGCTCCTCTAATTTGCCTAATATTTAACATTATTTTTATTTTATTTTCGTTT
Source organism: Zygaena filipendulae (assembly GCA_907165275.2). Lineage (NCBI taxonomy): Eukaryota > Metazoa > Arthropoda > Insecta > Lepidoptera > Zygaenidae > Zygaena > Zygaena filipendulae. Next base: position 3,046,222 of record OU015677.1, on the reverse strand, counting down.
ATTCAGGACAACAACAGCTACAAAAACATATAATAGATTTAGATTACAAGATTACACTATGAGCCAATAATAGTTACTCTTATATAAAGTACAGAATTTAGCAGTACGTACACAAAACTATAACAATTTAGAAACACAGAACTTTAAAGTAATAAAAGTAATTATTACATCCTATATTAATGGCAATAACTTACACAAACCCCCACCGGGAATCAAACCCGGGAACTCTTGATTGCCGAACAGCATGGTGATTGAATTTGGTTATTTCAATTGGGGTCACGTTTTCTTCCAAATGTAGCCTAAATATTATGGTAAAATTCGTCTGTTGTTCTTGCATGTCGCAACAATCAACCGTGGTAAGAATGGCAAATGAGTTTCTGAAGCCTTACCATGAGTTTACTCACTACACAGATAAAATACAGTAAGTAATCCTCAATCATACTACATACTTATTGTTCACGTGTTGTTTGTATGTTATGTCAAATGAAGGATTTTTTCAATTTCAATTTTAAAATAAAATTTTTTGCACAATTTCAAACCGACTAAAAACTATCATCCTGGCCTAACGTTACATTTAACTAGTTTTTATAAGGTTGGTAATTCTTTTAACGATTACCTAATTAATTAAAGAAAAAACAAAAAGAAATAGGAGCATGGTACATACAATTAGAGATTGTATATTAAAAATATTTGCTTGGTCAATTTTCGGGAAGAAAGTAATGGAATATTTTTGTATCATTTTTTGTTGTGAATGTTTAAAAGAATCATTTTTTTAATCATTTACATTACGATCGTTTAAAAAAATATTTATTTCGTAAAGCGATATTATAAACTTAACTGAATATGGTGACGCCATCTTGATAAAAATAAAGTGGTGTATAACTTATGGTGGGCCCTCAGATCTATTGTCGGCGGTGCGACAAAACAAAATGTGTTCTGTAATTAGGCGGGTACGTTGCAACAGTCAGACAGACAGACGAAGAGAATGAATGTCTGATGTCTTCTATACGGATCATATTATAATACACACATTATGTTTATTTTAGGGGACAATATTTTGACTCAGTACTTACCTACGAGTTTTTTTTTAGAATCTGACATGATTTTGTGTAGCAAAAAAAACACAAATTCAAGTTTTAATTCAACTTAGTTAACTATAGAATTAGATTTTAACCATTCTTTAACAATACCATAACTTGTGGAAAAGAATCATTTGTAAAATAAAATAATTAGATTAGATTAAAAAAACAGGTTCATAGGTATAGGTGCGTTAAAAACGTTACGAAATTCCCATTTTGGTGACAAACGTCGTTTGTAGAGTACGTATTGTGTTAAATTTTTTATAATATTTAAAAGCCATAGTTTTGAAGAGGTCTTCCTCAAAATCCAATCGGTTTTTCAAGGACATTTAGGAGATTTTTTATTCGGATATAAAATTTAGATTAAAAGCAAAAACTAAACAGAATTTTCATTTGTATAAAAAAAAATGTTTTTAGATTTAAAAATATCGAAAATGCATGTTTTTAATATTTTGATCATTCTATTACAAAACTGTTCGCCCACTTTAACTCCATATTTAGCTATCTCATATATGGACCTTGCACGCCGTTACCGACAGCCCACGAAGATTAAATAACAAATAAAACACGTATTTGTATAAGCTAAAGCTAACACTTCACAGAGTTAGGTTTGAAAAGGTTAAAACATAATTATTGCGCAATATTGGTTACACTTAATTCCACATCTGGACGCAGATAAGCAATAACATGTTAACCCACAAAATTAAGTTACCTATTCAGAACGATTTATTGAGAGTTAGGGAACGTTTTTTAACTATGTGTTTACCTTATTACATTGTTTAAGTATGTAACTAAATATTGAACATAAAAAATGTTGACAGAAAATGGCGCCATAATTTTAAAACACGATTTACTCAAAATTTCTCTAGTGTGGGTTAACACACTATTGCTTATCTATGTCCATCTATTCTTTATAGCTGTTCCCCGAGGTTTTACCCGCGGTAATTTCGGGAACCCCACGGGAATTCTGGGATAAAAAGTATCCTATGTCCTTCTCTGTATCCCTGACAACGTTTATAAAAAACTTCATGATGATCAGTTGAGCCGTTAAGGCGTGAAAGCGTAACAAACAAACTCACTTTCCTAATTTCTACAAACTTAAATGGGAGGATTATAAAAAATAAAAGTTACAATTTACAAATTAATTTATTTAAGTTACAATAATGTCCAATGTAAAATATGCAGAACTAGCTGGTCCCCGCGGTTTCACCCATGGGAATTCCGAGATGACGAGTGCCCTATGTCCTTCTCTGTACCCCTGACAACGTAGCTAAGGCTGAGTAGTTAACATGTAAAACCGTGACAAACAAACTCATAGTCGAGTTTATAATATTAGTTAGAATTAGGTAATTCCTTCTCTCCAAACTTATTCAAGAATGTATCTAACTAATATTACAAAGTGGTAAATTTTGTGGGTTTGTGAGGTTGTAGAGGAAAATCTCTGGAACTACTAAACCAATTTTAAAAATTATTTTATCAATAGAAAGTTACGTTATTTGTGAGTGTTATAGGCTATATTGTAACCCGGAATTCCCGCGGAAACTCCAAAATTACCGCGGGTGAAACTGCGGGGGAACAGCTAATGTGACAATAAAACAAATGCATTCTGACTACGCTCTAGGCTACCTTTCACTCCTGCTAAAGAGATTGCGATAAATGCAATTGTACTCGTGATCTAAGAAGATAAGTACCTGCGTAATTATCATCATTAAATGTTAATGATAATTACACATTTAACACGTTATCAAGAGTACAGAAAAGAACATAAGCTCCTTTTTATCCCGAAATTCTTTCGGAACTCCAAAAGCAACACGGGTCGAACCAGAGCCATTATTCACTATGACCAACCACATTATCTAAAGTATAATATACATATATATGTAAAATAACCACACTCCACCCTTTTAAATTCTATCTGCAAATTAAATAATATTATATGTAATTCTATGTAGTATATACCATGTTTGCTTGGTTTCCACGACACAAGCTAATAATAGCTTACTGTGGGATCAAGTAGATCTGTGTGTTGTGAAGTGGATTATTATTATTCCTTGCCCATAATGCGCGTCCCAAAGACACAACCCCAAATGCCCCCCAGATGCCAAAATATTAGAAATTAATATTCTGTATGCCATAACACACGTTGTAAATGTAGTTTTTTGAAGTGAAACTTCTTTGCACGTGAGGGGAAAACAATTTTTGTGGCGCGTTATCTTAACGTGACGTCGACGTGTCATGGTCATAGTGAATAAGAGCCCTGTACCTACTGGCTTTAGTATTAAATATTTTATTGTTGTTTTATTGTTGTTTTAGACTGAGCCATGTGGACGTTCCTGATATTATCTGCGCTTCTAGCGACCGCGCGAACCAAGCAGATACCAGCCAACACAGGTAACTAAACTATATAATTATAACAATAAATACAAGTCACAACCGTAGAGAAAATAAACGAGAGTCGAGAGAGGCAGTGTATGGGTAGGTCTCACTTTCTCAATAATTCCTTTGCTGACATCCCAAGTAGGTATCTCCTATAATATTCCCGAAACTGAAGTTTGAAAGCACTGACTAAGTGAAAACGTATCGGGAATGGCATTTATTACAATATGTCGTTGCGTTACTGAATGTTTTTGTGCGTGATAAATAGTTTTTAACCGACTTCCCAAAAAGGAGGAGGATCTCAATTCCACGCGTATGTTATTTTTTTTTTTTTGTGTAGGAAAATCACCCGGCGACACTGATTTTCAGTTTCCATACTAACTGTAGAGTGTAGACTGAGTTGATGTCCCGTCTATCTGTTATTTATTTTTTTTTTTTTTTTTTATTTATTTATTTACTCAGAATTTACTCAGATGTTCTGTGACTGCAAAATTTATTAGCCACATACGACTACACTGATGTCTGAATGTCCCAAAAGTTCAAAATATTACATTAATATTGTATTGAAATAACGAGAGGCGAGCAAAAAATTTAAATTTAAAGCAAAATAAAACAACAAAGATATTTTTGTTGTTTTATTTTCTGGATATCAAAACTTTTTACGCCCATGCTCATAATTTGTCGCGCTGGAAGTCATACCACCTCTGTTATTTAGATCCTCATTATAATATTTTAAGCCTGCGAAGGCTCGGCGGCCGCGCAGGGTGGACGACCGAGGTCATCGCCCCCGCCCCTCTGCCGCCCTCACAGGCAACGACCCGCGCAAGCGCATCTTTGACGCACAGACTGTTAAAACACCAACAATTAATGCAGTTTTAAAAAAATCTTTTAGATGTCGCAATTACTTACTATTACTAGCTGACCCGCGCGGTTTCACCCGGGATAATTTCGGAGTTCCCGCGAAACTTTGCAACACCTTTTCACCCCTTTAGGGGTTGAATTTTCAAAAATCCTTTCTTATCAGATGCCTACGTCATGCAAAGAACACACCCTCCAAATTTCAGGTCTCTATGTTCAGCAGTTGAGACTGTGCGTTGATCCGTCAGTCAGTCATTCATGACAAACAAAGAGTTTTATATGTATAGATTGCCAGTGACCTAATTGTTTGCCAAGTATTAGGTACTAGTTCAGGACCAGCTTTTAAAAAAGTTTTTATAAAGGCCACTCCACATTCTCGCGGGAATCTTGCGAAAACGCGAGAAAACCACGAGAAACGGCGGAGAAAATCGCCACCACATTCACGTTCTCGCGGTTTTCTGGCGTTCTCGCAAGATTCTCGCGTGAGTGTGGAGCGGGCTTTAGATTACATTAATACTTCGCCCATTGAAATTTCGACCGTACACATTGTATAAAGACGAAATTACAAAAGACAAAACTTCGATGTGAGATATTATTAAGATTGATAAAGAAATGCATCACATTTGTTTTAATAATGTCCGAGCAGTATCAAATAGTTATATTGTTTAATCCTTATTATAAATTATGCGAATGAGAATTTAATTATTTGTTTGTTATGCTTTTGAACTCTGAAATTAACGAGAGTGGGGTTTTATTAAATCTGCCAAAATTTTGGAAACACATTGACTTTAAAAAACATACGAATCCATAAAAGTTCCATGCTGCATGCATTACCTTGTCTTCCGTACCGTAACATTGTTCAGTTAATTATACTTTCTAAAATATACACTTGAGATATAATATATCTGGTACTTAATAACGTATGATAACTTGTAATTTTAAATGGCTCATAATTTTATGAGGAATGGCCATCATGTGATGATTTCATGTGGAAAATATAACGGTTCTAAATTACAACCTAGGAATAGGATTTAAGATCGAAAACATCTATTGCACTGTTATAATATAGCTTATAATATGAGGCTGCGGCTAGTCGTCCACTTAACGGACGAATAATAATCGTCCGCTAAAACGCAAAATGTAATGATCTTTCCTACGTCACTACCTATTACTATTTACTTACTATCTACTATTATTTTTCTTTTTATATCTTTTATTATGTCACTAGCTGTCCCACGAGGTTTCACCCGCGGCAATTTCCGAGTTCCAGCGGGAATTCCAGTATAAAATATAGATAGGTATAAACCTTCCTCATGAATCACTCTATCTATTGGTGAAAACCGCATAAAAATTCGTTGCGTACCTAGTTTTAAAGATCTAAGCATACATAGGGACAGACAGACAGCGGGAAGCGACTTTCTTTTATACTATGTAGTGATTATATTATATTATTTTATCTTTTTCTTTGACAACACTCACAAAAACGCCCGGCCTTCACACCTTTCTAGTGCTATGGCCAGAGACGTATTATCTATAGATATTATCTGTAACAGAGAGAAGAAGCTACGCAACAAACTCCGTAGTAACACGTTGCACAATATTCCTTGATCATATCCCAGCTGCTTGTAATACAAGCTCCAAACGCTCTGGATGGCCAAAACTCTTATTAGTATTATGTAGGGCCCTATACGATCATACCATATTTGGTTAGACTGGGAGAGGAAGGCGCGCAATGAAGGTGAGCGTTGATGCATGTGAAAAAAGTTCTTTAAATAGGGCTGATATCACCAAAATTTCCGACAAAAATCTTAAAAAATCACTAAAATTGAGTTTCTTTCTCGGTCACTCCAAAAAAAAATATTTCATAGTAGGTATATTTGTTTAATTTATCTACCGTTAATTTTTTGTGGACTATCTCGAGCCTAATTGTAGCTCCAAAAGTGGTCACGTATATATTTTCAAGTGACACAAATAAAAACGCCCCAGCGAATCTTGTCGTTGATTTCAGCACCCTAAAACACAACAAATGCATGTTTATCAATTTTCTATCGACACAGAACTAAAAAATTACGGTACCCGCCATCTTGGATTCCCGCCAAAAACTCCAAAAACAATTTTTTCGCAGAGTTGCAACCAACGGCGATAGTGACAGCGACCGAGCCAGACTCGAGCGCGTGGCCCAAGTCGCTCGCCGCGCGCGACACGCTCGCCGTCGCGTGCGAGCGGGACAGCATGCACGTGACCGTCTCCCTCGCGCCCGCGCAGCGCGCCGGACACGCCAACAGGTTCGACCGCTTAATTTTAAAATATGTATGTTATTTTTATTATTTATGGCCGGGCTGAATACGCGTCTGTGTTTTTAATAGGACAGTTGGATTGTCAACTTAACAGATAGATACATAAACAACGACGAAAAAAGGTTCTCAAAATAAAACATTGTTATGGGTGAACAATCTGTAGTTCTATTCGATTAGTACTAACTTTATGTATTGTTTAGTACAATTCCTTTTTTCCGTAACATTGAGTACGAATTTGTTTGTTCTACAAAAATCACAAGAATTTGTGATAATAGGTTATTTAACTAAAACTAAACTTTTTGTTTTTAGTCCGTCTAGTAGATTTTATTGAAAAAATTTTAGACAAGTAAATATTTTTTTCTTTTTTACGTAAACAAAAAATAACGGAGATACGTTGAGCCGAAATGTCGCGGGTCATCCCTAAGTGACAGCTAGAGTACATAATTTTAAGAGTTTCTGATTGAGTCCCGAAATACATGGGCGAGACCGCGGGAGAACTGCTAGCTACTTTAAAAAATGTGAATGGCGGATTATTGTAATAGGCTAGTTTCCTGGGTAAAAAAATCGAAATTCTATTTAGTCCGTCAGTTAGATAATAAAAAAATAAAAGACACGTATTTTTTGCTTTTTTAAAATAATGGAAATATGCGCATAGATAAAGTGCATTAAAGTTTAGGGTGGGGGACTCGTGACTTCACAGCTCGCTATAACGTGCGAACAAACTGTAGCGAGGCGTGACGTCATGTGAAATTTCGACTTGATATATCTCCGTTATTTTTTGGTTACATAAAAAAAAAAAAATACGTGTCCAATATTTTTTAATAATCTACAAAACGGACTAAAAAAAAAATTTAGGAAACTAGCCTATTCTATTGATGTCAAAAAAGAGCTACTCGTACACAACGGCCATCTTTGAACAAAATCTACCAATATGGCTTTGACATTGTCTTTCAAAATTTTTTTTTCTCCCAGCATACAAGACACGTTCAACGGCATCATATACCCGGCAGGGTTGGGCAGCAACTCAACCTGTCTGCGGGAGTACGTCAACGCGAGAGGTGACCTCCAGTACACGCTGCCACTGAAAGGTTGCAATACAATGGCCAACGACAACGTGAGTACCTACATGGTAATGAAAGAATGGAAGAAAGAAAGAAAGAAAGGAAGGAAGGAAGGAGGAAAGGAAGAAAGAAAGAGATTTGAAAACAGAGTCATAAGTAACAACACAAATTATAGAAATCAGTATTTGGACTATTTCAAATAAAGAATCACGTATTTCAGGATTTTTATGTAATTCAACCTTTAAACTAGTAATAAATAAATAAATAAAAGGTGAAAAGCGTCTACTTAAGAGAGTTCTGGTTGGCTATATCACAGATAATATAATACTATACTGCTATAGTATAGGTATCTAATATTACCCCCGTCTGTCGAGCAGCCGGTTGTCTGTCTGTGCACGCACTGAAATTCCTGGTAGAGAATGCTACTGCGGCATTAAGTCCGCCTATTACTTATTCCACGTGCAACACGAGAACATTCAAATGCAGTCAATCAATGCGTATGCATCTTACTTCTTCGTGCAGTGCAAGTGCCTTGCGCAAGCGCACGCAACTGAATAAGCGTGCTTTGAATCGGCACGCTTCGCGTTCGTTACGTCATCGTTTACGATAGACATGCTTATTTCTTGTCGAGTATCGATCGTGATCGTAAATCCACTCGGTATCCGGTTCCGGTAAAGTTACATAGCAGCTAGAGCATTATTTTCCCGTCTTGTATAGTCATCATGGAGTCAATATCAACAATATTGTGGGCGTCAAAGCAAAAAGGAAGTTTTTTAAAGTTGGGTGAAAAAATGACATCCGTGATTTTAATTGATTATTTATTAATAAATGCTCAATATTCTACAATTTCATAATATTATCTTAATCTACAAGCTTAAATAAAAATGTATGTAGGTAACAAGCAAGTAGAAGTGGTTTTTTTTTTCACTCTTTTAGAATGCTTTTTCTCAAATTAAGCTTTTTCAGATTTTCAGCTTCAAATGTCTGATAAAAAAAATTGTGCTAGTTTCTGAATATTTCTTCAATCCTTATTAACAATTGACTATTCTAGATACCAAATCTAGTCATAACTTAACTACCCCATCGCTGGTACTTTTTGCTTGGACGCCCACATATACACAGTTTGACTTCAATAAAACTAGCACCGCCCGCTATACATAATATATCTGCAGTGTTGTGCGATATAATTTTACAAAGTGACCTTTTTGGGCACTTTTGATCAAAAGTAAAGGACGATTTTACGTGACATAACGATACGTTGCTAGTTTTCTATGCGTTATCTATTTATAGACTGTTAACTTAACTTGGCTAAGGGGGCTGCGAGGACGGTAATAAAATTCTTACTGGTGGAGTAGTTACTCCATGCCAATCATATTAATAAACTTATTAATATGATTGGGCTGCATAATGCATTCACTTTATTATCTGTAACGTTACTATTTCATAAACAGTGTTATTGCAACCTTACATCTGAACTTCATTTGTTGTAGTTTCCACTTAATACACCGTGCACATAAGGTTGAAATTTCAGTGGAAGAAATAACTATTTTTCCAGGTCATTATATCTATTTATTTCAATCTAAATTAAACGAATAAATTGGCAGAAGTAAATAGGATACTAACTTCTTATTATCCACCAAAAAATTCTCGAAGGAATCCCGAACCCGTGGATCACAGGAGTGGATGAAACTGCGGACATTATCTAGTATTTAAATAAGAAAACAATCAAATACAAATTTGTTATTTTTTATAATAACGGAAATATTGTAGGAGGCTGGAGAATGAATTTTGACGTGAAGCAAACAAATGGAGATCCTAAACCAACTCGGCTGTGTTTATATTTGATGTTGTTAAATATTGGGCTAGAACTATTTGCTGTCGTAAGAAATACATCATTTTTTAATAAGCGTGAGATTTACTTGGAAATAGCACATCAATTCTATATATACCACTGGATTAGTTTTTTTCTTTGAACTCTCTACAGAACCAATATCTTTATCGAAATCGAAATCCCTTCAGGAACTGTTGTATCAGGATGATAAAACCCAATGTCACATTCGAAGAAAGAAGCTGTCACCCCCGATTTCACCCACGTTAATTTCAGAGTTCCCGCGGGAATTCCTGGATTAAAGATTCCCTATGTCATATGAGAATATTGTACCTTAATATAAGCGAAAGAATTTTAAAAATCGGTTAGGTAGTTTTTAAATTTGAAATAGAATAGAATATTATAGAATAATTTTTATTGCGCAACAGACACACACAAAGTTCAAAAACAAACTTAGGTACAATTAATTTACAAACAAATTCATTACAAACAAGTAACCTAAAAATAGGTGTTGGTCGCGGTGTCTCTTATTGAATGAATTTACAAATAAACATACAAAATATCAAATCTTTTCTGTGTATAATATGATAGTAAGTATACTATAGCTGTATATATTACTAAGCTGACCCACGCGGTTTCACCCGCGGTAATTTCGGAGTTCCCGCAGGAACTGTTTCTGTCCCGAGGAATTTCCGGGACAGATTAACACTCTATGTCACTCAAAATCACTGTAGCTTCCTATAAGTGAAAGAATTTTCAAAATCGGTTCAGTACATCCAGAGATAGCTGTTCCCCCGTAGTTTTACCTGCAGGAAATTCGGAGTTCCCGAGGGAATTCCGAAATAAAAAGTACCCTATGACACTCAGGACCACTGTAGCTTCCTATAAGTGAAAGAATTTTCAAAATCGGTTCAGTTTATCCAGAGATTACCCCTTACAACGTCACAAACTCACAAACTCACAAACTTTTGCTCTTTATAATAGGTATTAAGTATAGATAACTTACTGTTCTCGAGTGGATTCACCCGCATAGATTTATGTACTCCCTCGGGAACTCAAAAAAGTAAGCAGTTTGTACTGCCTAACAAAACCTGCAAAATGTATACAGAGCTTCGTGTTTGCAAACTCTAACGCGGCTGCACGCAGAATCGTTTTAAAGATTACTTAATTTTAAGTAAAGGTTTTTGAAACAAAATTGCCGCAATCAAAGACATTCATTAAATTAATGTTAGTTGGCATTTAACTAAATTTAACTTAATTAATCAAATCAACATTAATTTAATGAAAGTCTCTGAGTTCGGCAGTTTTGTTTTAAAAATCTGTACTTAAAATTAAGTACTCTGAGTGCGACCGTAAAACATCTTCTCCAAAACATCTCGAAATCAAGTATCTTTATTTTTTAACCTTTAGAATGTTTAGAAGAACTGTTATAATATTATAATGAATATAAGTATATTATGATCTCAGCTCATAAAAGTCTAAAGAGATACATTAATTTGTATGATTCACACTTTTTTCATCTAAAAGCACGTAATTAAGTTTGAAAAACTGCGGAAACACATTAAAGGAGTATTAAAGTTTTACAAATAACGCATTTAGACTCGTCATTTAGAAGTTGAGCTATTCCAAACTGAATAATGCAACAATTATAAAGTGGTTTTTATATTAATTCATATTAAATTAGACGGATGTTAATTGATATATTTTTTGTTTGTGTTATTATGATCTGACATCATCTTTCCTACATCCATTTGAAAATAATGACAAAGATCTACGAAGTTCTCATAATAATATAAAAATTTGAAAATTCAGAGACATATTTAATATCTACCAATGTAGAATTTCATCGTTGTAAAACAGTGTTAGAAAATTAGATACAAAATAAAAATTTATTTATTTTCGTCATGAATATGAATAAACTTTAAATGAGTGTTGAACTCATTTGTTTTTTTTTTTACCAAAAAGCCAATAAGTAAACTTTATCTCTTTCGATCGGTCCATTTTATTCCAATACATTAACTTTGAGGTACGTCAAAGTCAAGGCGACGCGAATCGTCACTAATAATATTATGTTGATAATTTTACAAATTGTTGCAGGTTTATACAGTTTATACAACGTGTTAATGAATTAACTGAAAACCTGATACACCCCATTTAAAAAAATAAACAATAATATGATTAAAATATATATTATGTCGAAAAAATTTATACTATAAAAGTTATTCAACATTAGTTTTAGGTGACCTATCTACGAAGTTCCAAGCGCTACGCCCGCGCCTACCGGTTCGAATTTTTTTGCTGCGGGCGGCGTACGCGCCAAATATTGTATTATAAATGTTTAGACATGGGCTAATAAAAATTGAAAATATATAACCTATATTAAAACATAGTGCGATCGATTCGCTAGTTGATTCTGAGCAAACTACTTTCTAGTTTTCAGTTAATTCATTAACACGTTGTATAAGATTAGATAGGCATATAAAAAGAAACTACTGCTAATGTATTGTTAGTTTATTATTGTTGTTTTACCGTAGATATAATATACATATACCGTAGATATATATACCGTAGATATGTGGTAAATTAAAATAAATTAAAATACACTCAAGTATAGATTATTGAGAGAGACGCAAAGAAAGGAACACTTTTATATTAAATGTAGTTACAATTTTATTCAATCCTGCATATCGTTAATCCTACTAATCCTACTAATATTATAAATGTGAAAGTTTCGATGTTTGGATGTTTGTTACTCAATCACACAAAAACGACTGAACGGATTTGTATATTGGCATGCACGTTGTCAGGGGTATAGAAAAAGACATAGGGTAGGTACTTTTTATACCGGAATTCCAGCGGGAACTCTGAAGTTACCGCGGGTGAAACCTTGGGAGACAACTAGTAGAAATAAAAAATAAAAATTGGGTGTTTTAAAGGAAGTTACAGGTGACAGTGCACCTGCTATAGGTACAGGTATTCATAGTAAAAATAAAAATATTAAAGAAATAATTATACCTAACCGCTCCGCTATCAATAAAATTTCGTTCGAGGTGATCGTGAATCACGTTTGCAGAATAAATCTATAAAATACAGTTTTATTATTACAATGAATACATTGGACCTACCGATATAAAATAGATACATACCTACGGGTCCACCCGAATATGAAGATTAATTAAGTAGGTATGTGTGATAAAGTTTCACACATAAACTGACCTAGGACACAGCCTCTTTGATAAATATTAAAGATTGACCGCCGCACTCAGAGTCGACTTTAATGATTAGTTAGTTAAGTATAGATTTTTAAAACAAAACTGCCGCAATCCGACAAGTTTAATAAATTAATGTTAATTAGCATTTAACTATTTAAGTTACGTCTCGTTAAATGCCAACTAACATTAATTTACTGAACGTCTCTGATTGCGGCAGTTTTGTTTTAAAAATCTATACTTAACTAAGCAATCATTAAAGTCGACTCTGAGTGCGGCCGTGAATGTTTGTTTGTTACGCTTTGCATATCTTAACTATACTTACTCACCGATCAAAATAAACTTTTCCATAAACGTTAGCAGAGGTACAGAAAAGGACATAAGTTACTTTTATCCCGGAATTCCCGCGGTAACTCCGAAATTAACGCGCGTGAAACAGCTATTGACAGCTACCTAACAGTCGCTTTGGACAAATTTGTCCGTACATTTCTTAAGTAGATAAGTACAAGTACTTGAGTGTTACATAAAACCTCATTTATAAAAGGAGGTCGACTTATATATTCGATTTGGCAATAATATCCACCTTTCATTTTTTCTCAGTACCTGAGTCTAGTCCGTTAGCCCGAAAGGGGGTAAAAATCTAAAGGCGATTCAAAGTTTCAATGCCAATAACATTTACATACAAACCCCGAAAGCCAACAAGTAATATACGCCTTTTTAATTCCATCTTTCGTTTTGTGTTTTATGTTTACATTTGAGGTTATAATATGAGGTCACAAATCAATAAATACGCACTAAACAAAAGTTTAGCTAACCTAAAGCTGGACTTTCGCAGTTACAATATAAAATAAAGTTTTAAAAATTTAAATTGATCCAGAGATTAGGTACTCCCTACAACGTCACGAACTCACAATTCACAAACTCACAAACTTTACCTCTTCATAATATTAGTAGGTATAGATGTAGGTAAGTACCTTTTGGAGCTGGGACTAACAGTCATAAAGAACAGTCGACCTCGAAGTTTAACGATGCCTTCTGAGTTCTCGCGATGTTTGAAGGTGAATTTGGTGTTTCCATGTAAGGAGAATTACGTCACCACATGTCTTTGATATTATTTTATGTCCTGTATAATATAGGTAAGAGGTAAAAGGTTTTCTTGAGGATATCCGAAAGAAAACAATTTGAGCACATCATCACAATAACCAATTGTGATGTACTCTGTTTAAAAGGTTAAATGAAAATATGTATAATGTACCTATCTATATCTATTAGAATTTGAATTACGTATCTAGGTTAGGTTACTTACCTATATTCCAATACGATGAAATACGACGTTCTTTTCGTAAAACAGTCCAATAACCAATTTCCATGACTTTTTCACCTAATAATTCCATGTAAATTTTTGCCCCTTAGCGGTTGAATTTCTAAAAAAACTTTCTGAATGCTTGCATTTGGATAAATAATTGTAAAAGGAAACAATTTGCAAAATCTTAGACAAGAGTGCTGCAGCATTTTTTGTGTATACTTTGTTTTTAGTTGAGACTCGTATGGTTTTTATTTAAACACCTAGATTTCACTATAGGTTTCGGGATAAAATTACTCTATGTACTTTTCTGTACCTACCCTTGATAACTGGTATGAAAAAATTCATGATGATTAAGGCGACAAACGGCCGCACTCAGAGTCGACTTTAATGATTACTTAGTTAAGTATAGATTTTTAAAACAAAACTGTCGCAATCAGAGACCTTCAGTAAATTAATGTTAATTGGCATTTAATGAGATGTAACTTAATTAATAAAATGCCAACTAACATTAATTTATTAAACTTGTCTGATTGCGGCAGTTTTGTTTTAAAAATCTATACTTAACTAAGTAATCATTAAAGTCGACTCTGAGTGCGGCGGAAAGGGAAACAAACAAACTAATTAAGGATTAGCTGTTCCCCGCGGTTTCACCCGCGTTAATTTCGGAGTTCACGCGGGAATTCCGAAATAAAAAGTACCCTAGTATATCTTTATGTGACGACGTGTAGATATACAAAATGTCATGAATATGAACATAGAAACAAATAAACTCATCTAAATATATAAAATCCTTTGTCCTGAATGACTGATGGATCAACGCACAGCCCAAACCGCTGATCGTAGAGACCTGAAATTTGGAGGGTGTGTTCTTTGTATGACGTAGGCATCCGATAAGAGAGGATTTTTTTTAAATTCCACCTCTAAGGGAATGAAAAGGGTATGCAAAGTTTGGATGGAACAATTCCGCGGGAATTCCGAAATTATCGCGGATGAAACCGCGCGGGTCAGCTAGTATTAGTATAATATGGTTAGATTTTTAACCAGCTAACCAGTGATTGATACAGTTTAGCAACCAGTTTAGAACCATTCACATGTCCCACGCGTTCTCAGACCCCGCCTCTCTCGTTCACCAGTTGATTGCAATCCACCAGCAAGGTCCAACGAAAGGTCAAAACGCAGCAGCATAATATTGTGCCTATATCTTGGTCACACCACGACATTTCGACTCGCAATACTTTTCCTTATTGGTCATCTTGACCTATGATATTAGGGACATTTCAAGTGAGGTGCACTAGTTTGAAAACTTTCGTTTGGAACATAAACACTGTAATTTTAAACAAGGGACATTTCACGCTTTCATGTAAAGTTGATAACACACGCGCAAATTTCGGAGTTCCCGCGGGATTCCTGGAATAAAAAGTACCCTATGTCACTAAGGAACACTGTGGCCTTCTATTAGTGAAAGGTTTTTTAAAATCAATGAAGTCGTTTTTGAAGTTTATCCATTACAAACAAACATTCAAAAAATCAGCTTTTCTCTTAATAAATGACTGTAGGTGTAAAAATCATATGTAAAATACTTAGGTTTGGGACTTAAACTTAAAATTGCATTGCAAAATATATTTAAGAATATGTAAAATAATGTTTAGTTTCGCACAATTAATTACCTACGTTTGTACAATCGAAAACTAAATATATACTTACCACCTCTAGACTCTATAATTGCTCACATATTTCTGTTTTATAAAGTCGCTCGGTAAAAAAACATGACATTTGAAAGAAGTTACAAACAAAACAAGTACATAAGTTAATATCATAATGCAAATGATGCGACGTAAAAAAGTAATAAGTAGGTTTAAAAATACCCTTCGGCCGCATACGAAACCAGTTCTATAATGCATCTAAATTCATATTATAAAAGGGGAAAGATTTGATTTTGTGTCGTGGAAACCAAGCAAACTGGTCTATACTACATAGAATTACATAATTATATATTATACTATAGATATATAAACACACCCAAGCTGGAAAGTGGAACCCTGTGTTCATCGCACAAAATGCACCCCCACCGGGACCGAACCCGGAACCTCTTGATTAGCGGGCAGGCTTGGTGACCTACTACGCCAATCGGGTCGTCGTAAATTTTTAGACTGTAATTCGAACATCGAACCTATCAATAAAATCGATAAATCCGTTAATTGATTTCAAATTCAAATTAATTATTCGATTCATAATAATACCTATATCCTCTATGAGCTCGCGCGCCGGCTGCCCGCGCCGGATGACGCGCGTGACGTCACGTCCGGCCGGTGGTGACTGGTGATCCCCTCATTGTTTCAAGCCACGACGGTGGTGTTGTGCGTACACGCATGATGTACTCAAGTTATAAGTCGTTATATCTTAATATACGACACTTGAATATTGAATTTTATTGCTTATGAAGTTTCGTCGAAAACTCATATAGTACTTACCCTTCTATCGGATCATATCACGACTTATCCCATAGAACAACGGTTCCTAAATTTTTTAATCTTGGTACCCCTATGACATAGAAAATAAATTTTACCTTCTCTAATTATTTTATGAAAGAAAACACTACACGCAAAACGGCAAAAACAAAAATAATCTTAATATTGAGAAACCACTCTCGCATCTTTAGGAGGTATAGTGATACGAGTATTCTAAGAGCTCTTATCTGTACCCCCTGATAACGTGTGTGCAAAATTTCATGATGATCGGTTGAGCCGTTACGACAAACAGACAGGCTTAGGTACTTTCGCATTTATAGGTAACTAGTTGTGCCCCGCGGTTTCACCCGCGTTAATTTCAGAGTTCCCGCGGGAATTCAGGGATAAAAAGTACCCTATGTGTTAATCTGATGTATAAGCTATATTATTGTAAAGTTTCATTTTAATCCATCCAGTAGTTTGTGCGTGAAAGAGTAACAAACATCCATCCATCCATCCATCCATCCATACATACTTACAAACTTCCGCGTTTATAATATTAGTAGGAACTAATAAAAAAAATCCCCGCCTGGGTTATCTTCCCCAGGTTCGGAACTCAGGTTGTAGAACGTAGAGCATAAAGAGGCAAGTTGATGTACCTACGTTAATAAAATTAGACTAGCACTTCATGTACTTAAAGACATCTTACCCCATTCATTGTCACTCAATTGTGAAATAATCAAAGTTTTTTACTCAAATTAGTTTCTTATTCAAGTTTTCAAACTAAGTGCTAATCAATACTAAGTACCTACATCTACTTGGTAAAAAAAATTGCTTCTAGATGCTTATTGCGATGCGTGTGAGTCCATGCGTGACTGTTAGCTAAGAGATTACAGAGGCCAAGGTTGTCTGTAGCATGTTACTGGGTTTAGACTTTAGAACTAAAAAACAACAAAGAGGTATTTACAAACTTCCAGATTAACATTATTTATCTTTCTATGCATTATTTTATCACGATTCACGAATCAGGGTGAAAACATGTACCTATCTACATATGTTTACCCTGATGTTTGAATCTAAATTGTTTAATATGTAGGTGTCATAATTACGTAAGTATGTATTTAACAAAAAAGTATTTGAGTATTACTTAACTACCATAAATATGGTTGGTATTAGGTTAATTGTATACCTACTGTGATGTTTTTATGATTATTATTGGGGACTAAAAATAAATACTGAAAACTCTCTGTCAATTTTCTTGGTTTAACCTTACCTACACTTTGTACTAGTATAGTATTATATTATCTGTGACCGGGCGATAATTCTTTGTTTATCCTTCATTTCTTTGTTTATCCTTAGACTTTGTATACCATACCTACTGGCCGAAAATAGTGAATTTTAGTGTTTATTTTTTACTATTATTTTATAAACCTTTATGTATTAGTAGTATAATAGCATTATTCTTTTACAAATATCTTTTGTACTTTCAGAGATATGACTCTTTAAAAGTTCAAATTAGACAAGGAAAGCGCTACAGTACAGTGACGTCACTGTAGTAGTAGCGCCCTACAACCGCCATACAAAATTCCGTTTTAGAAAGAGACAGACATAGTCAAAATTATACAGTTTATAACTTTTTTATTTTTAAAACAAATCCATTGATTTTTTCCGTTATGTTATTGTTATCCATGATATTTTCGATTGTAATTATTGGATATCAACATTCCAACAACAGTAAAATAGTCTATTGTCATCTCTTTGTTTATCCTTACACCGGCCAATAATTTTCATTTCTTTGTATGCACAGGATGACGGTACGATAGAGTACTTCAACACGGTCATCGTGCAGCCCCAGCTGCGCCTGGTGACAGGCCAAGGACGAGGGTACCACGTGGCCTGCCGCTACCGTCACAGGGACCTCACACACTTCCACGTATACCGTCCTAGAGCTGATCGACTTACCAACTCTCTGACCGACATTGATGAGTGAGTGGGAAACTTTGAATTGAATCACAGTGTTTACTCAAGGCCTAGAGGCAGTGCAGCACCGTCTGCGTGCGAAACTAACAAAACGCCCTTTCTCTCCTTGGTTTTAACTTTTGACCATACTACCATAGACATAGCTATAAGAGGGAATGAGAGTGGGCAATTTTCACCGCAGTTTTATTGATTAAAAAATTTTTGGACGAAAAAACAAAACCGCCTTTTAATCACGTCAGTATTTTCATAATTTTCATTATTTCTTTTCAGTTCCGCTGAGTATGAAGATGAGCCATCTGTAACCATGAAAATATTCAAAGGGGACCCGAAAGACAAACAGGTATTGTCATTTTTAGAGCTTTACACACAATGTACTTACATATTAAATATGATGAATCTTGTGGAATATGGGTTGACTAGAACTCACCGAGTGTCATCGCTTGATAAATAAAATTGGCATTGGTGTTTTTAATGCTTTTATATTTTGTAAATCTTCTCATCAGGTGGCGTCCAATGTGCGGATAGGCGACACTCTCACCTTAGTGGTAACGCTACAGAAGCAGAAGGAGTATGGGCTGCTGGTCTCCGAGTGTTCCGTCAAAGACGGGCTCGGTTGGGCCGAGCAGAGCTTGATTACTGATGATGGGTATGTTTTAAAGTGGCTATGCCAGAGGAAACAATGGCATATATCATTGTACAAATGCAATGCCTTGGCTCGCAAACGAATGCGCCTTTTAGGGACGGCTTCTCCAGAATTAGAGTTCTCTAGGTTCCTACCCCTCCACTTTGCACTAGTATTCGTCGCCGAGGTCTGAAGAGTGTTGAGGGAGGGTCACATGATGGGGATGGCATTAAAGATCCCAAGGGTTTATCTGCCTACCCATTAGGTAACTTGATTCAATATGTATATGTCAACGTGGCATTGCTGGGGTATTTTTGTGCAACCCGACACGCTAGTTTAGGTAAGCCATCCGGGCCTGACAGCCAGTCATGTGGAGATCCTTGGAAGAGACAATTGCCACTAGAAAACCTATTGGTTTTAATACTTGGATATTATCACAATGGTCCCAAACCAAGCAGAGCTTATACTATGGGCACCAGACCATACCATAACTCTAAGATACATACTAGAAATGCAATCCCAAGTAAACACCAATGTCAACTCGCGACATTTGGCGTAGCAGTCAGGTAGATATACTTACCACTACACCAACGATGTAAGACCTTTGGGATTTATAAGAATACTAGCTGTCCCGCGCGGTTTCACTCACTGTAATTTCAAAGTTCCCGTGGGAATTCTGGGATGACCTGGAATATACCCTATGCCACTCAGGACTACCGTAGCTTCCTATAAGTGAAAGAATATTCAATATCGGTTTAGTATATAAAAAGATTTCCCCCCTACATCCTCACAAACTCACAAACTCATTGGTAGTTCACAAACTCACAAACTTTACCTCTTTATAATAATCCCTAATATTAATATTACAAATGCGAAAGTAACTCTGTCAGTCCGTCCTGTCTGTATGTTATGCTTTCACACCTTAACGGCTGAACCGATCATCATGAAATTTTGCATTCACGCTGTCAGGGGTACAGAGAAGAACATAGGGTTCTTTTTATCGCGGAATTCCCGCGGGAACTCCCAACTTATCGCGGGTGAAACCGTGGGGAACAGCTAGTATAATACACATAGATGACAAACAGTTCGCATTTCGTCTTGCAGGTGTCCATTAGACGGCGAGATAATGGGCATGTTCCACTACACGAGTGACAAGCAAGAAGCGCGTGTTTCGTTCCCCGCGCACAAGTTCCCGTATACGGCGAGCGTGTATTACACGTGCGAGGTGAAACTGTGCGACTTGGCCCATCCCACTGACTGTGTGAGTACACCGGTTACCAAGCTTAAATCAAAAAAATCAAAAAATCAAATCAAAAATTATTTATTACTTTCACAATATGAACTTATAACTAGGTAAATAGCTGGAGCCTCCTTTTCGGCATAATTATGCCTGTGCCAGGAGACTCCGCTCCTCATAACTAATTTAAAATTAACAGAATACACATCCGAAATCATTACTGATTTTATAACTTAATATTTAAATAAAACGTGTGGAATAGTTTTGAAGTGTATGTGTGTGTGAGTGTGTGTGTGTGTGTGTGTGTGTGTGTGTGTGTGTGTGTGTGTGTGTGTGTGTGAGTGTGTGTGCGTGCATGTGTGTGTGTGTGTGTGCGTGCATGTGTGTGAGTGTGTGTGTATGTGTGTGTGTGCGCGTGTGTGAATGCAAGAACCCAAGCAGATGAATGCAGCAACCCTGACACTTCTGACAGACATTGAATTGTAATAGCAGTAGGGACTTAACTACCGACCAAAATGTACACTTCACCAAGCTTACATCGTTCACAAGTCTAGAGGCAAAGACAAGGCAGTGGTTTCGAGATGGCGGCAATATAAATAAGATAGAATTTAAAAAAAAATCTTTCATCCTTCTAGTTAATATTATTCACAGTTAACAACGTAACACTGTGGGACCAGGTGGGACCTTACTCTTAAAAATGATTTATTTCGATTTTGATTTGACTTCAAATTGAAATCGTATTTGGAATCGTGTCTAAAGATGACATTAATTGACAGATAAATTCGATAGAGACGGGATCCCAAAGCTTCAAATACCTAGGTACTTAATTCCGTTTCGATTCTACCTTCTCATTTTCGATTGCGTCAAGAGTATTACCCTTACTCGATTACGTCAAGAATGGCTGGTCTGATGGCCAGATTGGCGCAGTAGGTCACCATTCCTCAAGAGGATCTGGGTCCAATTCCCGGTGGGGGTGGTCTTTGTGGGAAGAACGTAAAGTTCCACGTCTTTCTGATCTGGGCATGTATTAACATCTATATACTATAATACATATTTATGTAATATCAGTGAGCAAAACCTCAAGCCGGGGGAAATTACGACACTAATATGCTACTTGCCTCACCACGAACCGTTGCAGGAGCCGTGCGCTCACAAGAGCCCGCGCGTGCGCCGACAGTCCGACGAGGAGTCCCCGGCTAAAGTGGAGCTGTTCTCCGGGCTGTACGTAAACGAAGCAGACTCGACTGACCTTGACGAGGTCGTCAGCAAAAAGGTTGGTATTGGATCGAAAATTATAAAATTTGTAGGTACCTACTACCTACTAACTCCAGAAAAAAAATTCTTAGGTAAATGTCAAATCTAAATTTATGGTATTCTATATATTTATACA
Organism: Zygaena filipendulae; assembly: GCA_907165275.2. Taxonomy (NCBI): domain Eukaryota; kingdom Metazoa; phylum Arthropoda; class Insecta; order Lepidoptera; family Zygaenidae; genus Zygaena; species Zygaena filipendulae. The sequence goes on along the minus strand of OU015677.1, from coordinate 3,024,532 downwards.
CATACACATACTTATAAATAATAAAATTAAAGTGTCTGTTTGTAATTCCAATTAACAGCTTTCACTAAATGCATACAAGAAAGTAGGTATATCCGGTACCTACTTGCATAAAAAATATATTTTTTTAATTTTTATCTGTCTGTCTGTTTGTTCCGGTTAATTTCTGAAACGGCTGGACCGATTTGAACGGAACTTTCACTGGCCGATAGCTGATGTTATAAGGAGTAACTTAGGCTACTTTTTATCCCGGAATTCCCGCGGGATCTCTGAACTTAACGCGGGTGAAACTGCGGGGCACAGCTCGTTACACTCTCGACTCTATATTAATGGTACAAAACAAGGTACATACTTAGCATTAACCATCTCTCTTCCGCAGAAGGAAAGCGAAATCTGCATAACCCAACGCAACTTCGCAATAGGAATATGCGTGGCCGGCGTTATACTCATGATATGCGTCATAGCCGCCATCGCATTCATACTGGCCCGAAGACGGGATCCCAAGACGTATTCAAGAACAGGCAGCTCTTTGTACAGCGGACCGTACACCAACACTGGGTACTCGCATACCAGTTAGAAATAACAGGGTAAAGTACCTACTAGGTGGTACCATGAACCATCAGAGTCCTCACTAGGTACCGGAACTGAAGGGCATTGTTTTTTTGCCATAAGTCCGTCGTTTTGTATAGGTTATGTTGTGAGTAAATTGTACCTATCAGTCATCAGTTTTGCATTAACAATGAAAATTAAGAATACGATCATCAGATTTTTAGCCAAATGAGGGACTGCTAATGATTGCTTTTAATAAAAAAAAAGCAGTTCTTTGATACGTATTAAAATTTTTATTCGCGCCAATTACAAGCGCCACTTTTCGTTGGTTATGCGCTTCACTTCCGTTGCCTGCTAAAATGTTAATCCTACTCTTATCACGCCAAAAGTAGTAGATATCACTTCATAATCAGAAAGGCGGAGTATTGTTAGAAACAAGCCTTTAAAAAAACTGGTTTAAATGTATCTATTGGGATTGATTTCGATTCAATTTCAGTGAACTAATAAAACTATTTCCATTTGCCATCTCTTTTCGTGTGGAGTTTGGATTGTGTGCAGGTATTTACACCATCGTGTTTAACATTTTACAACGAAATTTTTAATCCTATTATAATATACTTAATTGTAACGGTGATATTTATGATTAATTTAGAAATCACGCATTTTAAATGAGCCAAGTGATATTTGTTTGTGCTTCACTGGACTGTTCGTTTTTTGGTTTGATGAAAATTTTAAAATAATGGTCGTTCGAAAATTTCATTGTGGATGTGGTTTTGTTGGCCACTGTCAAGCTGTAAAAGCATCTGTGAATGAATTATTCTTAGTCTTGTATCGCTATTTTAAACTTTAATTTTGTAGATCACAATCATGCAGTCATATTTAGATAAGTTTAAAATTTAAGTCAACTAAACATTGAATGTGATAAATAAATCAAGTAATATTATGATTTTTGTATCCGAATATATACTTTATATTTAGGTATTTCAGTTATGTGTAGTATATACCTACCCGTAGGTAATCCTGGCCAGAGATATAGTAAAAAATATTGCCATGCTGCAAAAAAACAACTTTTTGGGGAAATTATGTTTCAAACCTTTAAGTTTTTTCCTTTTATTATATTTCTGGCCATTTAATAATAGTCATAAAGGTTGCCTTGCATTACGTAATTAATGTATTTTAATGATAATCTGCATCAAAGTAGACCTCATAAGCCAAGCAATGGAAAATGTACCTTGGCACGTTGAGATAAGGTCCATATTTTTTTATATGTATTGGGACTGACCTTTGCTATGCAGTTTCGAACAATAATACCTATTAAAATTCTTCTTCATTTCCTTATGTTTCTTGAATAATGTATTGAATTGTAAAATCTATTAATTTGATAGTAATTTATAAAATTAGAGATGCCATATTTTTTAAGTTTTTTTAAGTTTTCTAAACTTATGATAACGCCCTTATTCCGTCCTTAAGGTGCTATAATAATAATTATTATTATTAATCTGAGCTTGTTTTTTTTAATCGCTTATTTTTTGTATTAGGTATGGTAACAACGAATTCTTATCGATACGCGTTTCATATTTACCTCATTGCGATTTTTGTATTTTTTTTGTTTTTGTTTTATAATTTACTAAATTTTTTTGTACTTAATAATGTTTTATAACAATGGGGTTCTGGAACCGTATCGAAGGATAAATGAATTATTTAGCAATTTTTTTAACAAATATACTGACAATATCGAAAAATTGGTTGCTTTGTTTTATTTTCACAATCTCACGAAACAGAAAAAGTATCCTGTCATTCAAAAATAGTTTGGCTTCCTATCGGTGTATTTTTTTTTAATAAGTTCCGTAGGTTCAAAGATTACCAACAAACATTTATTCTATAATATTAGTAAATATTTTTGTCCGGAACATTGGCTATGAAAACTCAGAAATTGCCTTTTCAAACAAAGTCCCTTTCTTAATCTTTTTGAGCTGTTGTTTATTGTTAAAATTAAAAAACGACATTATTATTTAATTAGGCAGTTAGGTACTAATAAAACAAACAAATTAATTACTTATTTATGTATATTATAAAATTATAAAATCAAAATAATAATTTAAATAGGCGTGTAAAAAAATGAGAAATATTAAGACAAAATAATGTACCTACAGTACAATCATGATGAACATAAAAAATATTCAATACGAAATAACATTTCTAGACATAGCTAAGATGTGGCTAAGACAATAAAAGATGCAAATTTTCCATTTACAAAAACCTAAAATACTTATTTAATAGCATGAAAATATTGTACTTACACTGGAGTAACCTATGAAATAAATTATTGTATACTTAATACAGAGATGAATTTTTAAAATAGTGGTGGATGGATGAAACTATACATGGGTTAGCAAAAACGTTCAAAGAAGATTTAGGATTTAATAAATAGTACATAATGTATGTATTGAACTCTACGGCGGGGTAATGTTATAATAGGGATGTTGACTACTTTTAAAAATCAAAATTCTATTTAGTCCGTCAGTTAGAAAATAAAAAAACAATAGACACGTGTTTTTTGCTTTTTCAAATAAATTAAAATATACAGAGATAAAGCGCATTAAAGTTTAGGGTGAGGGGGTCGTGACGTCACTAACCGCAAAACCGCCATACAAACTGTCAGAATAGTGACGTCACGCGAAATTTCAACTCAATATATCGCCGTTATTTTTTGATTACGTAAAAAAATAAAAAAATACGTGTCCAATATTTTTTAATAATCTACAAGACGGACTAAAAAAAAATTAGTCAACATGCCCATTATGACTAACGGAAAGAAACAGAACTTTCAAAAATTCATTCACCATTAGAATGCTACATTATCCCTTAGCAATATAGGCTATAATGTGACCAGGAATTCCCGCGGGAACTCCGAAATTACCGGGGGTGAAACCGCGGGGAACAGCTAGTCTGGAGATGACGTTTTAGTTTTTATCAAAATCGGCTCCGAGACTTCTTTAAGAGTACCTATTTTTCGCTATTTTTCGTGGTTTCGAATTTGGCCACACGCTCGAAAAAATAACCTGTACATCATAAACTAGGAAAGGGGAACGCAAAGACAAACGAGAAGTAAAATTTAATCTATGTTCTTTAGAATGAGGTTCACAAGGTTTTATTATTTTGAATTTAAATATATGTATCACTATATAAGAAAATTTCGCCCCTTATTGACGATTTCTTCGAGGACTCTAATATCGGGATAAAAATACCCTATCTCTTAAACCAAGTGAAATAAATTTTAAAATTGTTTTGGTAGTTCCCTACAAAAAGCATAGAAAAATGTTTCCTCTTCATAATATCTTCTCTTCATAAGATAAACTGACTATAGTCAGACCGTGACTGTAGGACTATCTCTTTATTTAAAAAGCGAGTCAAGGAACACTATCTATCACTGTCTGTGTAGCTATTGTATTCATTTTTGTATTTATTTAAAGTTATAGTATTTATTTCTATATATTACGTGTTATTATATATTATATTGTCATGTAATTTTATGTAGGTATGTAGTTAGATAATGTTATTATTATTATGTTTATTTGGTTCTATTATTTTGTATGTATATTATTATTGGTTTTTTAGCTCGGCTTAAGGCCGGATTATTCTGGTATCCTCCGCCCCGAGACCCTCAGGGAAAGGAAGACCCAGTCTCAGTGTTAACAAACACTGAATCTCCCAAGACTTTCGCGATTATTGTGCATGAGTGGATTGCCGCTTATTATTGTATTATTATTTTATTATTATTGTATTATTATTGTATTATTATTGTATTGTACCTATCGAACAGATGCACACCAGATCAGCCTATTCTTTTCTCTTTTCCTGTAGCGGGTCTGCTGGAAGAAATTCCACATGGAATAAGCATGACCCTTGTACATGATTACTTTTATACTTTTTTTTCCTTTTTTGTTGTCCTGTGTGCATTAATTGTTAAATAAATAAATAAATAAACTACTAATAATAATTAATTAATACAATTACATAATAGGGTACTTGAATGATTTTTTTTTCCAGTCTATTCTAAAGATATATGGCCTACTTAAACAAAGCAAGAAAAAGAAAAAGAAAATATGCATAAATTAGTTAAATAGAGCGTTTCAAAGTTCCTACTTTTGACTTTACCGCCGAAACGCGGAATGACGTCACTAGTTCAAAATTATGCCTTATTAATCTGTGATAGAAATGTCACTGTCGTATTGACAGAGTCATGTGACACTGACAGACAGATAACTTCAATATCCAAAAGCGAAATTAAGGTTGAACTGTGTCGAGTTACTTCCAAAAGTTGCAGTAAAGAATCGAAATGCATCTTACCGATGCATTTTAAAGTAAAAAACTTCAGAAAATGAAAAAAAAAAATTAAAAGTTGAATATTTTGGAAACTATTGAATTTTTTTTTTAGTAAATCTTACACGATAACGCTTTTTTAAGGCTCTATTTTTGAAATATTGACACAATTTCTAATAATAAATTTCATGCAAGTACCCTATTATAAAGGCCCCCTATTATTAAGGCCCTTATGCTTCTAACTTAGCTGGTTAGAAGGTCAATTATTTTATTTTAATTACAAAGACCACAAATTGAGCCCTTATTCTTCTAACCAAATAAATTATAACTCCGTAAACATTTGCCATAAAGATGACGAATACGATCAAAGACAATACAAATGATTCATTTCTAAGCTAAAGCTCCTCTTACTATAAAGTAAAAAAAAGTGAAATCCACACTCCATCATAATAACACATCGCGGCGAAGCCATACTAAAATGGTCCTTAGAGCCGGATTGTAAGTGCGATAACGTGTCATCAAGTTGGCTAGTGAGGACACTGGCGTTTTAGGGGACCGTGCTCCTATCAGTCTGCAGTCTTTAGAGGGATACTACTACGTATTCCTACGACATATCCCCCGCTTACCCCCCGAGGGTCAGTAGGGCAGCTCGTCGTGCATATGGACGGTCATCAGCGCGTCTTCCGGATGAATCTCGAGCAGAGCCTCCGCTCCGTCGTTGAAAGGAAACGAAACACTACCGTCCACCACGAGACCTGTGGAAAACAAATACAATTTTAACGTTTACAATAAATAAAAAGTACTTTAAAGTATTAACTAATTTTAAATCGGAAGATGTATCAATATATCAATGCCCCTCCCGTAGCGCGGGGTACTCACCCGCGTCGATGCAGTGCGAGCGCACGCGCACGCCCGCGGCCCGGCTGCGCGCGCGCAGGCCCCTGGGCGCGGGCCACTCCTCGAACGCGATGTACTCGCGCACCGAGTACGCCATCCACGGGGAGTCTGCAGACCAAACGACCTTATTTGTTATTTATTTAAGACTAATCGACCCCCGCGGTTTTACCCGCGTCAATTTCTGAATTCCCGCGGAAATCCCGGGACAAAAGTACCCTATGTCCTTCTCTGTGCCCCTCACAACGTGTGTGCAAAATTTCATGATGATCGATTGAGTCGTTAAGATGTGAAAGTGTAACAAACAAACTCACTTTCGCATTTATAATAGTACGAATTGTTTGGGTTAGAACTTAGAGTGTGTTAGAACTCGATATCACTGACCGGGCTCGAAGACAAGCCGCCGGTTGTAGAGCTCGGCGACGGCCCGAGCCGTCTCCAGCCGCGCGTCGACGCGCACGCCCAGCTCCTCCGCCACGATGCGCATCAGCTGCTGCACCGAGTGCGTGCGCAGGCAATTTATACTGGAATTATCATTGCATTTATTTATTTGAAGAACTACCTTGAATGTCTTCACACAAGTGAAGTTATTTTTTAAGTGCGATCAATATAAGCAGTTTCAGGAATTTTAAGGTGGGTCAGTTCTAAGCGTGCGATGTGTGCGGGGGTGTGGTTGCCTGTGTGTGTTTGCGCGTGCACGTCGCGTGGGTGCGGGTGTGGACGTGGGCGTGGGTTTAAGTGTGGTGGGTGCGAGCGTGGGCGTGGGTGTGAGTGTGGGTGTGAGTTTGGGTGTGAGTGATTGTGGGTGTGAGCGTGGGCGTGGGTGTGAGTGTGGGTGTGGGTTTGGGTGTGAGTGATTGTGGGTGTGAGCGTGGGCGTGGGTGTGAGTGTGGGTGTGGGTTTGGGTGTGAGTGATTGTGGGTGTGAGCGTGGGCGTGGGTTTGAGTGTGAGTGTTAGTTTGGGTGTGAGTGGATGTGGTGTGAGTGTGAGTGTGGGTGTGGGTTTGGGTTTGAATGGGTGTGAGCGTGGGCGTGGGTTTGGGTGAGTGGGTGTGGGTGTGGGTGTGGGTGTGAGGGTAGGTGGGAGTTTAGATGTGGGCGTGGGTGTGAGTTTGGGTGTGGGTTTGGGTGTGTTCGGGTGTGGATGCGGATATGAATGTATACACGGTGAAATTTTATAGTAGTATAGTAAATTTCAATAGGGAAATTCCACCGTGTATGACGTGTATACGGGTGAATATATGTGTGTGTGTGTGTGTGTACCTGAAGTGCCAGGAGGTGCTCCCGGTGCCGGTGGTGACGCACAGGCCGGAGCTCTTGGTGGCGCTCCAGCGGCCGGCGTCCACGCGCAGCGACAGGTGCGACACGCGCGACGTCACGCTCTCGCCGATGAACACCTGACGTCACGCACCGCGCACACATTACAATATTTTATTAGAATCGGGAAATCGGGAATTACATAACAACATAGTGGGAATTAATGTTTTCTCACCTCGTTCAGTGCTAGATATGGCAGCACCTTGGTGGCGAGAGTCGCGCTAGCGCCGTTGTTGCTGTTCACGGGTCGCATCTCCGCGCCGTCGAGTTCCTCAGCCATCGGCGGGTACCTGGGAATAGATTTTTTTTTTGTTTTACCCCTTTCGGAGAAGGCAAAGGAAACTTAGTCCATACAGCCAAATCAGGTGTTTTCTCTTCTTCTCAAGTTATTTACACCGAAATGTATTGGTGAGATGCATTACACACACACAGACACGCACACACACGTAAACGCAGGCACACGCGCACGCAGACACCCGCGGACACACACTCACGGCGATGTCACTTACAGGTAATAACTGACATCACCACTGACCATGGATCATTACCTTGCTACTTGACAAAAATTCGTGTAGATTAGTGCAAAATATTGGACACGTATTTTTTCTTTTTTTTACGTACTCAAAAAATAACAGAGATACATTGAGTTGAAATTTCGCGTGACGTCACAATTCGGTGCGGTTTGTATGGCGCTTATAATGTATATTGACGTCACGAGCCCCCCACCCTTAAACTTTAATGCGCTTTATCTATGTTCATTTTCATTAAATTGAAAAAGCAAAAAATACTTGTCTATTGTTTTTTTATTTTCTAACTGACGGACTAATTAGAATTTTGATATTCATACCTTGGAGAATACCCAATTGGTCTCTCTACACAACAGGCAGCGTATGAAAAGCTCCATCAAAGGGTACACCGACAACTTACGGTTGCATGCATTTATGACACAAACCTCTGCTTTCTTTTTGGTCGTCCGTGCCTACCTGCGATGGTGCATGGTGTGAAGGTCGACGGGCGTGATGGTGTCCAGCAGTTTGGGCTCGCCGGTCACCGTGGTGCGTATCCGCGACCGGCGCATCCACTTGAACTTGCCCTAAACGACATTGAATTAAAGTTCAAATAGTTTGAAACGAACCAAAAGAACATACCTACTGTAAATGTTCTGAGCATAATGTACGAGCTAATTAATCTATGCTAATATTATTTATTTATTTATTTATTTATTTACTAGGAAGACCAGCAGCACACTTAAATTGCTATAAAGAGCTAAAGTTTGTGAGTTTGTGACGTTGTAGGGGGTAATCTCTGGACATAGGCGTATATAGAAGGGGGGCCGGGTGGGCCAGGCCCACCCCAGGACGGTCTAGGATGTTGGGCTATGCCGATTCGAAATTCTGTAATACTGATAACTACAGACGACTCTTCGACTTAATTTTCCTTTTAATAAAACGTGTCAGGGGCATGGCCCCCTCCTGAAAAATAACCCTAGATACGCCAATATTTCTGGATCTACTGAACCGATTTTTAAAAAGTAAATTATTTTACTTATAGGAAGCCCACGGTGGTCCTGAGTGACCTGGGGTACTTTTTAACCCGAATATTTTCGTGCTCCACCATCGTATCAGTTCTCCGTGTCATAAACAATTTTTCGTTAGTAACTTCTTTCATATATTCGAGGCGAGCATCGAATGACACCATTATTTGTTACGTCCCGGTATACCATGATATTTTTATAATGGGCATGTTGACTAATTTTTATTTTTTAGTCCGTCTTGTAGATTATTAAAAAATATTGGACACGTATTTTTTCTTTTTTTACGTAATCAAAAAATAACGACGATATATTGAGTTGAAATTTCGCGTGACGTCACTATTCTGACAGTTTGTATGGCCGTTTTGCGGTTAGTGACGTCACGACCTCCTCATCCTAAACTTTAATGCGCTTTATCTCTGTATATTTTAATTTATTTAAAAAAGCAAAAAATACGTGTCTGTTTTTTTATTTTCTAACTGACGGACTAATTAGAATTTTTATATTCAATTGTAGTCAACATGCCTATTTTTGTCATAGTCAAAGATAAACCGGCAGTGTATCAGTGGGTAATGCAATATGCGATACTCACCTCTTTGAGCGCCTGCAGGGCTCCCTTCACGTCGTTGGAGCACCAGGTGGGCAGGCAGAGTCTGCCCACGGACTTGTGGGGCGCGCTGTTGAACCCTACCACCGGCTTACTGCGAACATCGTCACACGCAAACACACACGTTAGAGACTTACAAGGTCATTGTTTTTTTGTTTGGTCACTACTAGCTGTTCGCCGTATTTTCACGCGTACAAATTTCGGAGATCCCTCGTGGATTCCAGAATTAAAAGTACCCTATGTGCTTTACTATACCCCCGACAACGTGTATGCAAAATTTCATGACGATCGGTTGAGTAGTTAAAGCGTGAAAGCGTAACGAACAAATAAATTCAATTCGCGTTTATGATAGTAAGGAAACTAAAACTATCCTATCTTTTAAGTTGGACCATTTTATGAATGGTTACAAAAATTTATCAAAATCCGTTCAGTAGTTTCGGAGTTCATCGCGGACAAACAACGTGACACGTAATTTATATATATTAGAAGATAGTTAAGATAAGATTATAACTACAAGGAAAACAAGCAACCCCCCCCCCCCCCCCCCCGCCAACTCTGTGCCTCCCCGCGCCCCGCTACGATGTAGCGGCGAACCTATAAATGATAGCGGTGTCAACAACAATATCAACTTGCCTGTGCCCCCCCCCCCCCCCCCCCATACGCCAGCACACGCACCTGCACGTGTACACTGTACACACAAGCCTGTACTTATACATAGTTAGTCCACCACCACAAGCCAAAGAAGGGAGTGGGCGGTGTTGTGAAAAAAAAAACCTTCTAATGAACGTACTTGGCGTCTCTGACCTTTGAGGCAGCCAGGAGGAAGGTGCCGTCGCCGCCGCACGGCATCACCACGTCGCACCAGTCGATCAGGTCCTCGTTGTAGGTCATCCTGGGGAGCACACCGCGTGTTACAGTCAGTCTGCATGTTACAACAACAGTCAATCGGTAGGTTACAACAGGTTACAACAATAGGGATGTTGCAGACAACTTTTGAAAATCAAAAATTTTAACTAGCCCGTCTTTTAGAAAATTAAAAATCATTAGACACGTATTTTTTTATTTTTCAAATAAATGAAAATGCACAGAGATAAAGCGCATTAAAGTTTAGGGGCTAGTGACGTCACTTACCGGTACAAGCCGCCATACAAACTGCACTAGTTAGTGACGTCACGTGAAATTTCAACTCAATGTGTCGCTGTTATTTTTTGATTACGTAAAAAATACGTGACCAATATTTTTTATTAATCTACAGGGCGGACTAAAAAAAAATTTGTCAAATAGCCTATAGTCACTCTAAAGGTTCCAACAAAAGTCAATCCGTAGGTTACAACAGTAGCCACTCTACACTCTAAAGGCATCAACGTTATATAAAATCAAAGGAACGTAAATGTCACGTGGTCACGTAAAATAGTCCAATGTAAAGTTCAAATTTTGTGTCCACGTGACATGACGATGCATTCCTTAGTTTTTCATAGCATTAAATATTATGGATTGCATTGTCAACTTGACGACGGGGGCAGTCACTTCAAAGGTTACAACAACAGTCAATCCACAGGTTACAACAACAGTCACTCTACAAGTTACAATACTCCGTAGGTTATATCTACAATGCAGTTAACATAACTAAAAAGCTGAACGTTCATGGTGATCGCTTAAATAGTTAGTATCTATACATATATATAGTTTTAAGTGCTGTGGATTAAAGTAAATAAATAAATAAATATAAAATGGTTTGTCCTGAATGACTGATGGATCAACGCACAGCCTAAACCGCTGATCGTAGAGACCTGAAACTTGGAGGGTGTGTTCTTTGTATGACGTAGGCGTCCGATAAGAAAATATTTTTGAAAATTCAACCCCTAAAGGGATGAGAAGGGGTTGCAAAGTTTTTATGAAACAATTCCGCGGGAACTTCCAAATTATCGCGGGAAAAACCTCATTCATTCACATTTAAATTAGTAGTCAAGATATTAATGTTTGCCTAAACTACATAGTACCTGGCCAAATGGTCTTGCGCCAAATTTTTTATGTTTCTAGCTTCAATTGGCTGGACGTTACGAGTCAATGACCGAGGTTTTTCGCATAAAGCTGGTAATTAGTGAACGATAACGGTAGTCAGGCAAACGAACAACTTTACCAAACTAACGAACAAAAAAAAAACAAACAAAAAATCACGTTAAAATACTTATTCGATCGCGCTACGGTGTAAACCGTTACCGTGACGCGGAAAATGAACCCGCGGGACCGGGTACAGCAGCCGTGTTCGCTAATCACAAACCGCCGCACTCAGAGTCGACTTTAATGATTACTTAGTTAAGTATAGATTTTTAAAACAAAACTGCCGCAATCAGACAAGTTTAATAAATTAATGTTAATTGGCATTTAACTAATTAAGTTACATCTCATTAAATGCCAATTAACATTAATTTACTGAACGTCTCTGATTGCGGCAGTTTTGTTTTAAAAATCTATACTTAACTAAGTAATCATTAAAGTCGACTCTGAGTGCGGCGGTAAGAGCTGATATCCACAAACTATAAACACATCTGGCCGACGACTAACCTACTGGCCATCTCCACCTTCAGTCCCATGGAGCGTAGATTTTTCGCGACCATCTCTTCGAACGCCTTCTGTTCTCTATGGCTGCGCATCATGGCGTCGTAGTCGGAGCCGCGCAGGCGCAGTATGCGCTCCAGCTCCTTTTCTGATGAGTTCTCGTGACAGTTCCTGGAAATAATATATGATTCAGAGAGAAGGTAATCACTATACGATTAGTATCGTTTGATGGACCGAGAAGCTGATGAAAATCGCGAAGAACGGAGTTCGTCTATACAAATATTATAGATGAAGTAAAGTTAGTAAGAAAGTTACATTAGCCCCGAGTGTTATTTAGAAATTAGCCTGTCGAAGAAAGAAGCTAGTCGTGGATATTTTTGAAAACCTTAGAAATCTTTGCCTAGAAGTGAGCGTTCGACGGCTTAGGTAGGTATATGTCAATCAATCATTTATACCAACTAAATGTCATAAAGAAAAGTGTTTTTTTATACCTATAACTATTGGACCGATTTTGTTAATACTTTTTCTGATAGGAAGCAGTAGTATTTAAGGCGATATGATATAAAATCATCTTTATTCGTTACGACAACATACGATACTTTTAATACCGGAACAATGAGTTCCCGAGGGAACACCGAAATTAATACGAATGCAATCGCGGGCAATAGCCAATACCTATTTTGTCCGCATAGTTACGAGTAATTCAAGTTTGAGATTAGGTATTTAGGACAAACTCGCAGCCGCCGGAATTGAGAAGCTTCGTGGACTCGTGGTAACCACTAGCGCTAATTCAGGCGATGATTTCCCAGCAGTCGCCACATGATTTTCACGTGAATTTCATTGAAATGTAGACCATCCGTTATCCGCTAATCACCAATACTGACTATCAACGTAAAAATTCCGCACGTCATATTTAAACCATTTTACGTAATACTTAACAGATTCAATTAGGTAAGAGATAACCCAAAAACCTTTATTAATATGTAATCTTTTGCTTGATATAAATTAAAACAGCAGCTGAAAGTATTATTGCAATCACAATTATTATAATCACATAACATAAAATGTAATATCACAAAAGCGAAGGTTTCTATGTCTGTGTGCGTATTTAGTATATTTGTTACTCTTTCGAGCTGAAACGACTTTGAAACTGATTTGGGTGTTTAGAATGGATTACAATCTAGTGTCTACTAGTCTAATCTAGTGAAGTCTTAGGACAACTAGTCTCTATTTGTTTACCCATCAAAAAGATTCAAGTATAAATTAATGCAGCATTGAGTATCAACAAAACTTATCTCGTATTTACTGTTTACAGTTTTCGTCTAAAATTAAATCTTGGAAAATATTATATTTATAGCGCGGTTAGCTCAATGGTTAAGAGGGGTTTACACGAGTCGATTATAGTTGCTTCACACATCGCCTCGCACATTCGCCGCATGGCAATAATCGTGCGACTTTAGTCACCCGTGTAAACCCCACTTTGGAGTGACTTTGTGGGCCTTTTTAAAAAATACTCACTTTTCGTATTCGTATCTGGTAACTTTAGACACGATGAGGCACTTCTCCATCTCGAGCCGCGGTGGGCCGCACGGCGAACCGCCCACTCGCCGCTTGGACACGGACCACGTGGGCTGGCGGCGCACCAGGTCGAGGACATCGCTGGTCTTGTAAATACCTGGGTAATGATAATCGTTGACGCTATAGGGAACACGGGAACATATCGTCATGTCACGTGTCACATACCTAGTACCTACCTACCAGTCACTCAGAAGACAGAATGATCGCCAATGTAGAATAGAATACTTGGACATAGATAAGCAATAGTGTGTTAACCCACACTGGAGAAATTTTGAGTAAATCGTGTTTTGAAAGTAGGAGCGCCATTTTGTATCAACATTTTTTATGTTCAATATTTAGTTACATATTTAAGCAATGTAATAAGGTAAACACATAATTAAAAAACGTTCCCTAACTCTCAATAAATCGTTCTGAATCAATAACTTAATTTTGTGGGTTAACATGTTATTGCTTATCTGCGTCCATTTATTCTTGCTCCAGTTTCGTTCAGAAATCGACCTTCGGTCGGACACTAATTAGTTATTTGTTGACATAGACCCTTGAACCGATTCCGTGTCGATATGTGGGGTATCGTAAGTCGGTGATGTACAATACGCCGCCGCGCCTGCGTTATCCTAATATTATAAATGCAAAATATGTAAGTTTGTTTGTTTTGCTATCACATAATCGCGCCATCTTTTACCTCGGAATTCCCGCGGAAACTCCAAAATGACGCGGTTGTGACCACAGGGAACAGCTAATGCATAATATTATTAAATTTTAATCAATCATGATCAACGGACACCCAACGGCGACATTATAATATCTAATCAGCTCTTATCTTGAGAAAATAATAATGAATTCTATTGAAAATAAGCATTGGTATGACAAAAACTCCCAGGGTTTTACAATGAAAACAATCTTGTGGAGAACGTAAACAGATCTTTATCATTAACTTGATGATAAAATACCAGAAAGTCGTTACAATGTCATCAATGATTTTGTAAGAAAATATAATTGAGTGGGTGAACTAATATACCTAAATCTGTACAGGACCAAGGACATTGATTGGACCACCAATTTGAATTAGGGTTGCCACCAGTACTATATGATATAGTATCGTACTATATTTTAGTCAATTGTAGGTGCTAAATATTATAGAAAAAAAAATTAAAACCGACTTCCAAAAACACAAAACTAAAAAACTAAAAATAAAAAGCTAAAAATAACAAAATACCGATTTAATCCAAAAGACAAAAACACACGTAATATTATTATTGGTTTGTGCTACCACTGATCGGTTTGAATTCGGTGACAAGCCCACTGGTGTCTGCCCACTTGGGTTGTTCTGCTCACGTAGAGCTGGTGGTGGGAGTCGACTTAGCCCATCTTCCCCTCCATATTTGGCTTGTCACCGACTTCATACCGATCAGTGGTAGCACAAACCAATAATAATATTACGTGTGTTTTTGTCTTTTGGATTAAATCGGTATTTTGTTATTTTTAGCTTTTTATTTTTAGTTTTTTAGTTTTGTGTTTTTGGAAGTCGGTTTTAATTTTTTTGTTAAAATTTTGTTTATTTCTCACTTTTAAGTGACTTAGTTCGTAATTTCTCTAAGTTACAATAGCCTAATGTCAACTGCTCATCACCTTTTACAAAATATTACTTTTCCCGACGCAGGGACGTTAATTGTTGAGGAGTTCTCCTAGTACATCACCATCAGTTCCACTTCACCATATACATTGTGACGGGCATAAATTGTTTAGAAACCATATTAAAGTTAACGATTCGGAACCCGTGAAATACCCATTATTGAGTAGTTCCGATGACCATCTGTGGTCTTCATCATCAGTTCCTCTTCTTCAAATTTTGCTTTCCGAAAGCAAAGAAACGTTTTACTATGAAAAATACAAAAATCGCTATAAGTGTTCTCATAATTTTTGAAGAGTTCCCTCGATTACTCCAAGATCCCATCATCAGATCTCGACTTGGTGACAATGGAATCAATTTGGAAGTATCCCCTTTCAAACAAAAAAACAATTTTCGAAATCGCTTCAATCGGAACCCGTGAAATACGTATTATTTTTGAGTTGTTCCGATGACCACCTGTGGTCTTCATCATCAGTTCCACTTCTTCAAATTTTGCTTTCCGAAAGCAAATGAACGATTTACTATCAAAAATACCCAAATCGCTATAGGTGTGCATATAATTTTTGAAGAGTTCCCTCGATTTCTCCAAGATCCCATCATCAGATCCCAACTTGGTGGCAATGGGACCTAATTGGGAGTATACCCTTTCAAACAAAAAAAGAATTTTTCAAATCGGTCCAACCGTCTTCGAGTAATCGGTGAACATACATAAAAAAAAAAAAAAAAAAAAAAACATACATACAATCGAACATAGAACCTCCTCCTTTTTGGAAGTCGGTTAAAAATGATATAGTAGGTACGAAAAATACTATATTTTATCCCTAATTGAACTGACGCGCTTTTTTATATTAACTGTGGCTGGTCTGGAACGCACCCGCAGCACAGCACAGGGAATTTTAGAACGAAATGCATCTAGGTATGTGGCAAAAAACGTCAACTGTCAAAAAAGAATGCTCGATACATAATGATTAAAAAAATAGGTACTATTTTTTGCTCTGCATTTCTCAAAAATACAACATTATGCATTTTTTTTTTTGGGAAAAATACTATATTTTTCCAAAAAAAAGGTGGCAACCCTAATTTGAATAGTAAAAGTCAGATCACAACTAAAGGAATGCATACCTAATACACATTAAAAATACAGACAAATAGAAACCTAAACCCTATTTTTTTAAATAATCACAGTCCAATCCCACAAGTTTTTAAATTTTTTTACAATGAAAATATAGAATTTTATAAGTAACTTTAAGGAAAAAACTTACTAAAATAATTATAATCCACATCTAGCTGATTAACTAGTTTACTCAATGTAAGTTCTCAAAACGAATATGTTTTACTGTTTTTGCAACATTTTTCATTGCTGCTCCGCTCCCATTGTTGTCCCATGTTATATCCTGTTAGCCTTCCTCAATAAATGAACTATCTAAGTCCAACATAAAAATAATTAGTGCTTTCAAACTAAAAAGCTTTTCCACTTAAAATATTTGTATATTATAAATTCTTTCTTAAGGAGTCTTTCATTTATTTCTATCTTTAGTAGTCAGCTGAGTGATGATGAATTAGGATAGTTGGAATCAATATAGATAGCACTGATAGAATAAAATAAATATGTAGTGTTATTAACTTTTATTCCATTGGTAACTTTATCTTTACATCTTAAAATTTAATGTTTCTAAAGATTTTAAAGTTATTATCTAAAATATGTTTAATATTACCATTAAAGATTATGAGCTGATTATCACCAGTATGTGCATTACAGATATTTAATTAGATGTAATTAAGAATTTATTACAGTGCAGAGGTCAAAGTCAAACAAAACAAAACATGGTGGCAAAACATTTATTTCTAATTGATATGATTGATTGACTGATATTGGTTATGGCTTAAGTGGAAAACATAATAAATTGTGGCTAAATATATAGTTTCATATTATAGTGTATGACCCTGAAAATTCAATCATTTGGTACTAATTAAAAACATATGTAAATCTTTCATGATTAAGATTGTAATTTTTCAGTTTAAAGCACATTACATAGAATTATGGAGGACTGCTGTATGTCTCAGTACATCAGTTTTTAAGGAATCCAATGGGTTACTGCCTCTTAAGAAATCTCCAATAAGTTACCACCTCTGCTTTTCTTATGGGACATAAGCAAGACTAAGTTTTACACTTTAGATAACTTACAAAAATATGAGAATGAATATAATTATACCTATGCAAAATAATCCAACAGTTAATTAATTGAACTTTTTCAATTTTTATAATTCGGAACTATGTCTACCTGTAAAGTTTATTCAATGTCTCTTAAATGCTTATTACACTTTACAATTTGTACAAATATATATAAATATATAAATTGTTACCAATTTAGGAAATCGAAGGTGTTTAATTTAGGATCAGTGAGAGAGAGAGAGAGTGAGTGATCACACTACTCTAAATTGCACGCTAAAGTGGTCGATTTATGGTAAAATTTAGAGTAGTGTGATCACTCGCTCTCTCTCTATCACTCACTGATCCTAAATTAGAACCAATGTTTAAACCTCCGATTTCCTAAATTGGTGTCTGACAAATTGTAAAGTGTAATAAGCGCTTTAGTTGAGACTGCCCTTCAAGCGTCGCTATTATTAAACAATTGGGTTCAAATAGTCTGAACTATAAATTAAACAACCTTTTTTCTTTAACAGAATAGCTAGGTAATTATAAACAATTTACTTACGCCCCAATCCTCTTGACACTGAAGCAGCGATGTTATTTATCACAGACATTGTAAATTGTAACTTAAAATGATTATTTAATTGTTCAACGATATGAAAAAATAGGTAGGTATTCCACTAGACAGATAATTATATTTCTACTTAATAGTACACACCTAGGTATATCGACTAATATTGATTTACTGTAACAAAAATAACTTTTACTTAAATTAGGTCGAAATAAATTAGTAACTTTTCCCTGTATATTCAGGGAGATAACGAATTCGCGATGTTTACGTCGAAATCGCGAAGTAGGTCCTTACTCAATGTTCTGTTCGCAATTCGGCACAAAAATACAATCGTTTGACACAATTAATTATAGATAAAACTAGTTAAAACGCAGCTGATAATATTCTACGAATTGATAAGATAGGTAGGTATGTAACAGCAAAATTTTATCAGATTAAATAAATTAAAATTCGCAACCGGTAACACGTCACGAATACTCACAAACGACATGACCACAAATTAATAAGACTTATGTCATGACACTTGACAGAAATCATACGCAGATGATTTTTTGACAGTGACATTTCGCAACGCAATGACAACCATGGAATTAATAGGTAGGTACGTTGTACGAAGTACCTACTAATTCCATGATGACAACAGATATTTTTTTTTTCGCCTCGAAAACCGTACCTATAAAAGTTGCCATTTAATAAAAAAGAAGACGAAGAAGAAAAACCGTACCTACTAATATTGGACTTTTGGCGGGATTTTTAGCAGAGTTGACGTCAGTTTTATTTGTTTTGTAAATTTGTTTATCGTGATTATGTGTGAATATGGTGGACTTTGCATATTAGTGATCCATTAGTGATGAACAGTGTGCGGAAACAGTGAAATAAGATAAAATAGGGCGTTCGCCGGGAGGTTTTCGTTTTTCTATACAACTTCCCACAGAGCGTTTTATTAAGGATTTGCTGCCAAAAGTTCCGGTAAAGCATCGAAATGCATCTCACCAATGCATTTCGAAAAAAAAGTTCGTCAGCCTACGTAAAAAAAGAAAAAAATACGTGTCTAATATTTTTTATTAATCTACTAGACCTCAGAACAACCACACCTCAGAACAATAAGAGTAGTATTCTTCTAAGTACTAGACGGACTAAAAAAAAATTAGTCAACTAGCCCATTTTGCATAACACGTTGTCACAGCCTGAGAACAATAACAGTAGCAAATTCTTCTGAGGTCAGAGCTATGTACAGAAAGGTTAAACTGAAATTAACGCGGTGAATCTGTTTGGAGGATCAGCTACTCAGAAGAATAACTAAACTAGTTATTCATCTGAGATCAGCTATCAATTTAAATTATTGTTTATGGCGTTGTTTCCATGGTAGCGCAGCGAAAACAAAACGGGTAGCAAATAAAGATCATTAACTTCTCTCTGATAAAGGTGTAAAAACGAAAATAAAACACTTTCAAACTGAGTAGTTGTATATTATACTCGATACAAAACACCTAATCGACACAAGCAATAAATATCATCTAATAATTTATAACAAATACAACAACATTTGATAAACTTAATGTGTCGCACGGCGCAGGTTTTACTGATAATTACAAACTAAAATAATGTTAACACATGAGAATCATTACACAATTTAATTAAACAAAGTTATTTCTACTTCTATCAATAAAGTCGAAATCAATTAATAGAGTAAATTTATTGTTGTTGGAAATTGTGGATTTTTAGACGGATTATGGATTTATATTCATTGAAATAAAATTATCAAAAATAACCAGGAATGTCAGGAAGGGTAGAATACAATAGAAGTATTACTGTAACGCATAGGCTTTAAGGGTGTGTTGACACTGAGCTCACAGCTATGAGCAGCTGAGCTAGCACATTATTAGGGTGAATTTTAAAATTTTTTGGGAACCTATGGGCTACGAACTGTTAAAGTCATGTGAACACGCCCTAATCTAATAATAAACTTAAGGCAGTATTGAAACAATGAGGTCACCGGCACACTGTGAACTATCAGTGTCCAATACTAATTAAAGTGTTCGTATTACAGTTTGCAGCTAAAGTTCGCCGATTCACTAAGCAGCTTATCTGCAGTGAAATTATGCACGGAAATTCCTGCAGTGAACTGCGATGATTCCATCAGCAGCGACTTCATACGACATGCAATAGTAGCAACGTCAGTTTTCTTATAAAAAAGATAACAAAAGTTTTATTTAGAAGTGAAAACTTATTTTAAGAAGAAAAAAAAACCTGAAAATCTTGCAAGTTTGCGTAACGTCACGAAGCGCATCACGATGGATTGCCAAAGTTTTCGCTTTTCAATAAAAGCCACAAGATTGTGGTTATAAGCTCACCTTTTTTATTGACTAGAAAAAGTTCAATGAGTTATTGTTTCACGGTACAATAAAAGTCCAAAGTTATGATTTTTTTAAACCATACTATCAGTCCACGGCAAAGATGCCTGTTGCTTATTTCTTTCAACACGACTCGTACAAAACAACAATGGCCAGCCAGCGAAAGCCATTAAGTTCGCTCTCAACTAAAATTATAGCGAGCAAATCCGAACTGTAATAAAACGCACATGATCGAATTCTACCAGTGCGCTTGGGAATCTGTTGTTCAATCCATTTAGAAACGTATCTTAGTCAATGAGAGCTTAAATTTGACTGTCACGAATGCAGGAGTTTAGTTGCGTTACGATTTGCATTGAGAGTCAAGACTATATGGGCGCTTTCCACTAGCGTTTTTTATAAATTTCTTAATTAATCGCAAATTTGTAACAAATTTCGCGGCGATGCAATAACACTTCATTGAACATAAGATTTCTTTACAGAAAAAAAAACCCTAGTGATAAAGACGAGGTTAATACCAGCTACATTCATAAAATGTTTAAGATATTGCATTAGTTAAAAATATCTTCGCATCGCAACGCAATTTCATTTTGATGGTAGACCGCCTTTAGAGAAAAATATATTTTTTTTTTTATCATATATCTGTTAAGTAGCCAGCCAGTTCAATGCAGAATTATCAAATTACATAAGTTTTATTTAAGTTTAAAAAAATATAAATTAATATTTATGCTCAGTAGGACCGTAATTAAATTTAAGACTTAGCTAAGTAGTTACTTAGAATTTTATTAGAAATTTAGTAAAACGTTTTAATTTAATTTCTAAATCTAGGTTTAGGGATACATTCGTAGTTTAACAAAAACAACGACGATCAGCCATCGATTGAGAGAACTAAAAAACAGAAAAAGAAACACTTTCTAGAAAAATCTAATTACCTACAGTCCATAAATGTTAGGTATCTACTAACTAAATATAAATAATATTCGAACTTTCAAAAAACTTAACACTACATAAAAATATTAATAAGTTATTATTGTTTTTAACAAAAATTGTATTATTGTATATATTGTATATTGTGTTTTTATATTGTATCGATAGCTTAGCTTCCAATGTGCCGCTTACTTTAGGGGTTTTAAGGAAACCCAAGTTAATTACCACATTCGGATCGTCAGAGCTATTTTTCATACGAGTTTCAATGCATAAACTATGGCTGATTTTTTATTTATTCATTGATAAAATGCTACAAAAATTCCGAAATTGCCATTAACAAAATCTACGCAAAAAATAAAAATTTAAAAAAAAATCTTAAATTTTATTAAACTTTAACATTCGCGAGATAAGAAAATATATTTTATAATTAAGATATAAATAATAATTAAAAAACAGACGTAGTGCGTGAATTTATCTATTGAAATTCGCATAAAATCTAGCCCAGTCGAACCACATTAAAAAAGTTGAAATTGTGAACTGATAATCATTAACCGATAATTGTTGTACAATAAAAGAGAGAGCGTGACTACCGATTATTGGAAGTGTTATCATTGTAATTATGTTTACTTCTGTTTTTACCCATCTTGCCAGTTGCCATACGTTATGACTTATTTATGTCTAAGACGAAACTATGGATAGGATACCTACATCGTTAAAACCAACTGTTTTTTTATTATTTTTTTATTAAGACCCCTTTATTTGAACACAGCAAACCGTTTTCATTATTATTTATTGGAAGTGTCCATTTTTACTCTAGACCATAATGATCTATTCTTTTTTTATTGAATTGTCAAGGAAAATACCCCGATAATTGGGTTTTTTTTTTCACTTCCCGCCTTAGACTAAACTAAGCTAACCTTACTCAAAGAACAAATTAGTTATTATCCTTTTGAATAACACTAAAACAAAACATCAAAAAGGTATTGAAACTTTAAAATACAATTCATTATGAGTGAAAGAACGGAATTTTAAAATGGTTGTTTTAATATCACATTTAAAACCGCTTGCACTAATTATAATCACATTGTGATTCAATTATTATAATTTGTCGAGTATTCTCAAATTCACATTTTAATCTTTCGAGGTTATAATTATGTAAAACGTCATTCGAGCTTGGTCAAATCATCGGACATCGTATGGACTTGGTTTGTGTCATGTAGGTACCTACTTGGTTTTAAGGTTGGTCTTTATATTGACTTGCTTTAGTGAGTTTAGACTTCCCACCTAGCTGTATTACAATTTAAGACCAGATTTTTATCTACAACTAAGGAAACCGACTGCCTTAATTTTAGTGCGGGAGGTTTTATTTTTGCCAAAAAAGGCTTCATTCGTATTTCTTTTCGATTGAATGTTTGTAAGAAATTTTCTTGGTTTTTCAACAAATATCGAGTAATCCATTCGAAACATACAACTTTTGGTTGGACAGTAAGTTTCTTTTTTGTCATTTTTTGGTCTTTCAGTTAGATTAGCTTAGCGTCTGAACGGGCGTTGATGTTTAACATTCGATATTGTAATCATCTAATTGACTAATGAATCGTTCAGTCTTCTTTCTTGTCTTCCGGAGATTTCGGGTCCCCCTCCACGGGGGAGGGGGGCCGATCCGGTTCGCCTTCCGACCCTAAAAATTTACACAAACATCATCAAAAGTCTATAATTCTAAGGATTAAATTTCGACAAACCCCTTTCGTCTGTGTCTTTGGCCGACGTTGGTGAAGCTTCTTAATTTACCACTAGCTATTTCCCGCAGTTCCACCCGCGATAATTTCGGAGTTTCCGCGGGAATTCCGACATAAAAAGTACCCTATGCTTCTCCATACAAAATGTTGTAGTGATTAGTTGAGTAGTTAACGCGTGAAAGAGTAACAAAGAAACAAACTAACATTCGCATTTATCCTAACTAATATTATAAATGCGAAAGTGAGCTTGTTTGTTACGCTTTCACGGCTAAACGGCTCAACCGATCACCACGAAATTTTGCATACACGTTGTCGGGGTACAGAGAAGGACATACGGTACTTTTTATCGCGTAAGTAGTATTATAAGTACCTAAGGATTCCCTGCGGTTTCACCCAAAATCAAAATTCATTGTGTAGTCTAGTTTAGAAGAACTTAACTAATCGGTGATATTTCAGCAGGAATTGTTTAAAGTGCAAATAGCGGCCTACTTTGACGACTCTCAATTAATTGAACTGTCGTCGCATTATGTTGCAATACTCCATTATTGTTATAAAAAAATCAGCTAATATTCACTCGAATTCACATATTTTACTTATAAACATCCTTATAAATGAAATATCTCACCATCAGAAGATATAATATTTTTTTAAAGCGGCTGGTTTCTTATGAATTTATTTTTACATAATATCACCAATGTCCAAGGGTGTAACTGAGGGTTGTTATTGTACACTCACCGCCCGAGACGAGGGTGTTCCTGTTGCCGTCGTCGCTGTCGCTGCCCGAGCTGGCGACGGACGAATCGTCACCGCCACCTGCCGGCAATCCACCGCACACATACCAAAGTCAAAGTCACGGTCAAGCTCAAAGAATAGGGATGATGACGACTTTTGAAAATCAAAATTTTAATAAGTCCGTCTTTTAGAAAGCTAAAAATCATTAGACACGTATTTTTTTATTTTTCAAATAAGTGAAAATACACAGAGATGAAGCGCATTAAAGTTTAGCGTGGGGGGCTCGTGACGTCACTTACTGCTACAAGCCGCCATACAAACTGCACTAGTTAGTGACGTCACGCGAAATTTCAACTCAATATATCGCTGTTATTTTTAGATTACGTAGACAAGAAAAAATATGTGTCCAATATAAGACGGACTCAAAAAAAAAATCAGTCAAATAGTCTATTTTGTTCAAAGTTAGCCCATAATGTGGCTCATTTTGACGTTAATAAAATAATTACTATTATGACAGCACTCATAAAATATCCACCCTTCACAGCACAGCTTCCTAGTGCTATCACAACAGACTTGGAAGAAATCTACGCGGTGACTCTGACTGTACTGTGGCATAACTGATGCGTCTTTTTCACAAGACATGTGTGTGTGTGTATGTGCATGGATTTGTGTGTGTATGTGTGTGTAAAAAAATTACTTTTGTCCTCAACTCTTTATACATTTTATATTATGTAATTGTGAATTCCGTGAATGGCTGTTGTCTGCCATTTTATATATTTAATTTTGTTACATTAGCCGTTAGGTTTTCCTTCAAAATAAAATAAGTATGTGCATGTGTGTTTTCACTCACCGCGCGCGGCCCCCCCGGGCGGCGGCAGCGCGCGCACCGGCGTCAGCGGCGGAGCGCACGGGCGCTGCTTGCGCGCCGGGTTCAGCCGCCCGCAGTACGCGCACACGTACGACACGTAGTCAAACTCCTCGATCATCGCCATGCCTGACAACACGGGGAAGGTTTGAGTCACAATCCGGCCCCGAAGGACCGAGTCACAATCCGGCCACGAAGGACCGAGTCACGATCTGGTCTCGAAGGACCGGGTTACAAAACAATCAAATGATCATGTTCGGATCCAGGGTCAAGGGACTGAGTAACACATCGGGGTCATAGATCTGAGTTACAATCCGGGTAAGATGGACCAAGTTATAATCCGGGTAAGATGGACCAAATTATAGTCCGGTTTCGGAGGACCGAGGCGGTCAAATGATCATGTTAGAATCCCTGAATCTGGGTGCCAGTAGATCTAGTTTGAATCCAGAAACGAGAATCAATTGAAAGACACGCATTTGAGCTGTTCTCTTGTAGGTATTACACAACGTGTTAATGAATTAACTGAAAACCTGATACACCCCATTCAAAAAAATAAACATAAACAATAATATGATTAAAATATATTTTATGTCGAAAAAATTAATACTTTAAAAGTTATTCAACATTAGTTTGGAGGTGACCTATCTAAAAAATTCCAGGCGCTACGCCCGCGCCAATCTACCGGTTCGATTTAGACATGGGCTAGTAAAATGAAAAAAATATAACATATATTAAAACATATTGCGATCGATTCGCTAGTCGATTCTGAGCAAACTACTTTCTAGTTTTCAGTTAATTCATTAACACGTTGTATAGTGCGGCCTGCGGGCACTATGTACTCACCGTTGTGCGAACTGCACTCGGAGCATATTAACGCCATGCGATGGTTGGGCCCGTCCTTCAGCAGGTAGTCGACGACCTTGTCCAGCGCCGAGCGCTCCTTCTCAAGGAGCGGTCGCGGCAATTGGTCCGACTGTACAATAGAATATAAGTTTAACTGCTTCAAATCCTAATTCTTGTATGTGCGAGGAGATTTTACAATGGGCATGTTGACTAATTTTGTTTTTTAGTCCATCTTGTAGATTATTAAAAAATATTGGCCACGTATTTTTTCTTTTTTACGTAATCAAAAAATAACGGCGATATATTGAGTTGAAATTTTGCGAGACGTCACTATTCTGACAGTTTGTATGGCGGTTTTAGCGGTTAGTGACGTCACGACCCCTTCACCCATCTCTGTATATTTTAATTCATTTGAAAAAGCAAAAAATACGTGTCTAACTGTCCATTGTTTTTTTTATTATCTAGCTAACGGACTAATTAGAATTTTGATTTTCAAAAGTAGTCCATGTAGTAGTCCATGTGGGGATGTCCCATTTTAACATTAAATAAACGATATATTGTAGAAATGGAAAAATTATAAAACAGTGCGGGCAATATGACACAATTTTGGAAATATTGTACTTTAGCCAATCCGGGAGATATTTGGTCTGGAATATACATAATACATATATCTATTAATATCTTTTAGAATTACATATATATATATATATATATTTTTAATCGATCCGGATCATACTTTCCCCGTTGCGGGACATATTTTGCCCAACCTGGACATATTTTCTCCGATCCGTGACGTATTTTCCTCGATCCGTGACATTTTTCCCGATCTGTGACATATTTCCTCCGGTCCGTGACATATTTCCCCCGATCCGAGACAAACTTTCCCTGATCCGTGACATATTCTTCCCGATCCGGGCCGTATATGTAACACTGACTGTTCCCCGCGGTTTCACCCGCAGAAATTTCGGAGATCCCACAGGAATTCCAGCATACAAAGTACCCTATGTCCTTCTCTGTATCCCTGACGTGTACGCAAAATTTAACGAGATTTCAGCGGCGTTAATTTCGGAGTTTCCCCGGGAATTCCGAGAAAAAAGTACCGTATGCCCTTCTCTGTACCTCTGACAACGTATGTACAAAATTTCATGATGATCGGTTGAGTCGTTAAAACGTGAAAGCGTATCAAACAGACAGGGTTACTTTCGCATTTATAATATTACTAGAGATTATCAATCTTGGGAGGTAGCCCACCAACCACCGTGCACCAGTAAAATAACCGCACTCACCCGTAGCCGTGGCCCCTTGTACAGAGCGGTGGGCGTGCCGCTGTAGGCCACCACGTTCATATTGTGACTGACGACTGGCGTAGAGCTGTTCTGGATCATCCTTTGCCTCAATTGTCCCGGGGTCGCTGTTGAGTAGGATTAGTAGTGTTTCTTTTTTTTCAAGAAAGAAAGAAATTCAAGCAACCCTTGCACGAGTAAAGCCGGAAACATATCACGGTCGGATTTTGATATCTTAATCTGTCGCGGCACGACTATAGATCAGCGGCAGCCTTTTACGATCTCTTAGCGGGTTTAAACCCGAAAACGGCAGGCTTTTATCGAGTTTAATCCCAAGCACTGGACGGTTTGGTTGCTATACGCATGTTTCGAGCTTTACTTTTACTAATTTCGTTAATGTCGTTTTAATATAGGTACATAGTTAAGTTCGTGCACAAGTTAGTAGATGGATTTGGACAACTTTGCTTATGGTATTATCAGAGAGATGTGATTGATAGATTTTATGATCTTCCTTGAATATAAGATGCAATGGTTAAGAGAGACATGATCCTTGTGATTGGTGTCATTAAAAACAGTTTTTTTTTTTTTAATGTGATCTGATCTAAACGCTGATGCAAGCGATCATTCAAAAATCAGTTAATACAGTTGTAGTTTTGCTATCTTCAATATATTTAACGTGATCAACCAAATTAGTCACAAATACATTTGCCACACAATAAGTTATAATTATTTACTCCACCGTGTCTCAAACAGAAATTATTAGTTCCATGCATAATAGGTACCTACTAAAAATTTGTTACTATAAAACTATTTGTCAAAATTGTCATGCTTTTTGGGAGGAATTTACATAAAATATTTATGAAAAAAACATCGCATTTCATCAAATCACACATTTATTTACTCGAGTAAATAAATCATATACAAAAAATAATATAATTAATATTAACATTGATTAGGTAAGATCATAATCTCTATACCTACTTATTAGAGTTAAAAAATATTGTCGCCGTTAAAATGAGTTAATACAGGACTCACACAATGTGGTGAAGCACTAATTTTTAACCGACTTCCAAAAAGGAGGAGGTTCGGCATTCGGCTGTATGTATGTTTTTTGAATCAATTTTAGTAACGATCTAAAATTTTTTAGACAAGTCAACGCGCTAGTAATCTCTAGTTAGGCGGATCATTTTTATATAAAAATTTAAAGGAATGTATAATGTTAATAAAAGTAAAATTTCAATCGAAATGCACTTTGGTACCTATGTAATTAGATAATATCTAAATATAAACTATCAATTCAGACACTAAAAAACTATATAACGTATATATATATCATTATATAACGTTATAAAATTAATTATTTAGCGTATAAAAATAATCTATGATTAAAATACTTTTTAATATTTTCACTACTAGTATCTACTTATAAACTACTGTATATTAAAACTATAAAAATATCACAATTTTAAATTAATATAAAATTTTTAAAGGTATTTAACTTTCATAAATAGACTTTTTAGCATGTACAATTTTGACAAATACCTACTAACCGCCGAACTCAGAGTCGACTTTAATGATTACTTAGTTAAGTATAGATTTTTAAAACAAAACTGCCGCAATCAGACAAGTTTAATTAATTAATGTTAATTGGCATTTAACTAATTCAGTTACATCTCATTAAATGCCAATTTACATTAATTTACTGAACATCTCTGATTGCGGCAATTTTGTTTTAAAAATCCATACTTAACTAAGTAATCATTAAAGTCGACTCTGAGAGCGGCCGATAGACTTTATTAGAGATTCAAAACATGTTGAAAACGTCAACTAGGACAAATAGTATTTTTAAAAGATGCTCAAATCGAATAAGTAACCTTAAAACAATGTACATTGCGATAACTCACTGTAAAAATTTTAACGCTTAGAAAAGTAACTTCAAAAATATTATGTTCAAATTAACAAGGCATTTGAGAAACTTGTTCAATTTGAAACAAGATCAGAAACTAGTAAAACTATGACAAATTAATGTGTTTAATCGTTAAACTTACAAATTATAACCCAAAAACCAAATCAGAACTCTAAGCATTAGCAAAAAAACGTTCACAGGAGTTTTGGAGAGTTGAAAAAAGGTAAAAAAAAATATATAAAGTAGGTATCTAGGTAACTATATAACTTCGTGATTTTTATTTTTTATTTTTTTATAATGTATACCAATTTGTAAACGCTTTAAATAAATTAAAAAAAGAACTTGAGCGTATACAATAGCCTTAAATTTTCTTTTTTAAATCACTTCACATAGCTGTGATTGTTTTGGTTTGAACTTTTTTAATAATTAAATAACCATAAAAAATCTCAGATGTAGCTGCCTATTAGTTGTTTTTATACTGTTGTTGGGTTTTGAGTGTTAAAAGCAAAAAAAAAATCGTCCAAAAACCAAACTAGGTTGGTAAGCGTAATTAATTTAGAGTTTCAACACTGTTTTACAAAAATATATTTTATAAAGTAAATTGTATATTTTTGATATCAAAAGTTATACGTAGCGTAGGTACTTCATTTGCGTTACCCGGCCATTTGCCTTTTAACCGACTTCCAAAAAGAAGGTTCTGCATTCGACTGTATATATGTTTTTTTGCGAGTTTTAATGCAACATAATCTAACAAATTTTTTTACAGCAGGTGGTGTTCCACCATGTGTCCTTAGACCCTCGGAAATCGAATCTTTGACTTGGATCCAAAAAGAAAAATACAAAATTACACGATCCTCCAGTAATAACCTCCAGAGATAACCTCTACTTTCCGGATTAAAAACTTCATGGTTTGATATAACTAATAATCGACAAGTCACAAACAACACACCAAAATCAAACAACAATTGAAGGTAGAACAAATTACACAAAGGGGAATGAGAAACGGGAGCAAAACTAACATAACACCAAACCAAACTAGCAGATATGATCAACGGGATGGACCAAACTGGCAGATATGATCAACGGGATGGACCAAACTAGCAGATATGATCAACGGGATGGAGGGGCAGAGGTTCGAAGCCGTAAAATGTCCTGTAAGCGTAAGTACGGACGCGGTATGCGACAAGGTCTAGGATACCTGGGGCGGGCGTGCTAGGGCCATTACCGGGCACGTTGGTCGTAGGCACGTACGGCTTTATCGCTTTGCTCACGTCGTCGGGGCTGCCGTATTTGTCCAGGATCTCTTTGGCGACCTAGAAACACGATAATAATGGAAATTTATGGATCATAATAAAAAGCACAGTGATGATAGCTCAGTTGTTGGTGCGTTCGGATCAAACGCCGCAAGACGTAGGTTCAAACCCTAATAATGAGCTTGAGCTGTCGGTGAAGGAAAACATCGTGAGGAAACCATAGCATGGTGGTAAGGCGCTCTCTAGTGCGCTGGCTAGCTACCACCTTCAAGTTGCAAATCTGTCGCCAAGCACCTAACGGTATGTTCCGGCAGAGCCAGTTCCCATCCCCGTTCCAGGTCGGCAACGCACTTGCATGCCTTCTGGTGTTGCAGATGTCCATGGGCGGTGGTAATCACTTGCCATCAGGTGTACCACTTGCCCGTTTGCCCCCTATGACATAAAAAAAAATTGCTTGTTCTAGTCGTGGGCACGATAACAATAGATATTGCTAGTGTTTCTATCAATATCGCGACAGTAATTGCAACATCTGTTTTCCTAACAACAGAAAAGGACATAGGGTAAATTTTATCCCGGAATTTCCGGCGACCCGGGACTTAACGAACCTAAAACTATATACCAAGTGTCATTCAAATCCGTCCAGCAGTTTCAGTGCAAAGCGTGTGCGGAAACAGACCCATCACAGTTCATAATTCCTTGGTTTCATCATCATCTAATGAGCTATCATAATCCAATAATCTATCTTCATCATCCAATGAGCTATCATCAGAATTTAATGAGTTATTAAAAGTCATCCAATAATCTTTCATGTTCATTCGTCAGTCGTCACCTATCATCACCATCCAATGAGTTATCATGTTCACAATACCATATCATGACCATCCAATGAACCTATCATCATTATGCAATGAGCTACCATCACCATTCAATGAGCTACCATCACCATTCAATGAGCTATTAAAATCACCCAATGACCTAACCTGATCACTCAATGACCAATCATCACCTGCCAATGAATTATCATGATCATACAATATTCTATTATGACCATCCAATTTGCCACCATCATTCAATGCCGAGCTATCAACACTTAATTAAATAGGTAAATAAATCATTATCCAGTGAGCTATCTTCATAACCACCTTGTATTTCTCCGTGTTCATGACGTCCTCGATGATTTTCTTTTTCTCGCTTTTCATTTTGTTCAGCTCTATCCTGTTTTTGTTGCACGACCAGGTGAAGTACCAGGATATACTGGATCTCAGGAGCAGCACGCTGGAAATGGACACATAATACGATGACGCCAAAATGGCGACTTTTGGTGGAAACTTGAACAGGGTCATGTGAATGTGAATTTTGTTTCTTTATTTCGATAATTAGTTTATCGTGGTTATTTTAACTGTTAATGTGGTGGAATTGCAAGGTTGTCGTTTTACTTTACAATGATCCACAGAGTTGTTCACATTTAGGTTGAACTGTGATGAGTTGTTTTCACAAGTTCCGTCAAAGCATAGAAATGCGTCTCATTAATACATTTGTAATTTCAATATTTTAAAAAGCACATCAGCCGTGGCCCTTGGCTGTATAGGATTAGTTTCCTTTGCGTTCACCGAAACTTAACACAAAATATAAATACACGCAAAAATGTACATACACATGTGTTCAATTATCAATACAAATCTATCAGTTTTATTGGAGTTAGCTCTGCTTCACGTTAAAACTTTTTTTACCTTGCACGGAACCCAAAAATGCAAGATGGTTCGGACTGAGTTCGGTAGTGTATTATATAAGTAAGTAAAATTGTTAATGATCTTAACGGTCAGTTAAGTACGGGTCGTTGTTCCGTATAATATCAGCAACGGATCCAATAAGCAGTCAAGGTCAAGAGAGAACAGTTATGAAATCGTTGCAATTACCTAATCTCACACAAAACCTGTCTTCTAGTCATGTCACGTGGGTTCGATTCCCAATATTATTACTATAACTGTTGTACAAATAGGTACCTAGTCAGTAAGTTTCAACATAGAATATCTCTGGAACTGCTGGATTAGTCAACAGCCTGCATCTTGGCTTGCGTGATTTTAAATAGCTGAAATGCACTGTCATCATGTCTTTTCTGTAAACCGATTACGATGAAACCAATTCTTTCTTCTTTAGATGCAAGTGTATAAGTACCTATATTGGGGGAAAAACATAAGGGGCAGTCTATTCTTAGGAAATTTTAGGAACTTTTAATCAAAGAAAGAAAATAAATACGCTTTACGACCGATTCTGTTGTGGTCTTTTGAAAAAGGGGGGATTCTATCTAGATATTTATAGACATAAGAAAAACATAACAATGACCATGGTACAACATAAACCATGGTTTTCCTTAGCGAAGTAAAATTAATGTGTAAAGTCTCCAATAAAATCTATCTTGAGAACCAGCAAATTAAATACATTCTCATGTTTTAGGCACACTACTCACATAACTGGCAACACTAGTAGAGGCGAGGCATAGAGCACCGAATGCAACCAGTGCTGGGTCCTTCCCAAATACATAAAGTAATACAATATCGCGAACAAAACGTAGATGCCAACGAAGTATATCATCATTGAGCCGATGACCCTTTTGTGTTTCTGCTCCGTATGCTGGCCGATGTGTTCCAATCGTTTTATTTCTTTCTCCAAACGATCCAGCTTGTCTATGGTCGTTTCTTTGCCCTGCAACAAAATGCCGAACAGAATTTTTATTGTATTCCAAACTACGACAAAGAAGCTACGGAGCTGGCGGCAATTTAGGTATATGATTTCATCGTCGTTGATACCAAGACGTATTGTAGTCTGGACTTATATTAACCAGAAAAAATAGGTGGAAGCTCAGGTAGCTCTAATTTTCTTTTAATAAATAATTTTGAAATTTTAACTAAAAAAAACCCTAATTAAATTATATTATCGTTTCTGCCATCAATTATATCTTATTAAATACGTTTCATAGATAGTGAAATTAAAGCTGGCAGAAGCCAGGATGGTGGGAGTTTTCTTAATTCACCATCTCAGCTTATTTTTCTTACAATTATTTTTATATTATAACTATTCTTCTGAACGTCAACCCTACGATACGCACACACGCTCAACACGTGTACATACATACAAGCCGGCCGTCTTTACTTGTGGGAAAGTACTTGAATCTGTTCATTTGGATGGAGTGTCACTGGACTGCTTAAACATTCTTTCAACTCGTCACAGGATATCGCGCTTAAAGATTAAAATTATGACCTCGCTGTTGTTTGACAAAGGAGTATTATATTCGACATCTACAACAATCAGATGTTTGTTTCTTTATTAAATGCGAAATTTGATACATCATATTATATCACATTACAGTCGCTATATTTGTTCAGGGTCGCAGAAAAAATATATTTTGGACAAAATTAAATACCTACGTAAGTATAATATCTCATCTCGCATATCATTATGCATTATGTACGCGTATTTCTATCAAATTAATTTTAACATGTTTTTAAGTTTAAACCTCACGAAAAAAACAATGTGTTGAAAGTTTCCTTAAAATTTAGAAACCTATATACATAAATAAAATTAAAGTATTAACAGCTGTCAGCTTTTCACTGAATGCATATGAAAGTATTACGATATTTACATAAAAAAATCAATCAACAACAATTTTGCTCAGGCATATCTCGGCATCCCTTAGGAAAACTTTTCGTGTAGGTATCTAAGTACTGGGATTAACAGTAAGTGCACAGTTTTGTTTTGCTATCCCTGGTTATTCGGATTTTATTCAGCTTAGTATAGTTTAGAAAAAACTTTGATTCATGGGCTTCATGGCAGCCCACATGACGTTTTGTTTACGTAGATTTTTGAATCAACATAATGGATAGCTGGCTAGTTAAGTATAATAACGATGTCACAAACTGATATCGTTATAAATCATTCATTATCATGCTATCAGGTACTTTAATTATTAATAGAAGAGCAAATATTATCACTCTCGTTCTTACGGAAAGTATGAGATTGAGTGGCCATTGAAAATATTGTATGCGTCGCCATTTTTTGTCCAATTTGAAAGTGGAACTCAATCAGGGCATGACTAAGCGTCGCGTAGCCCACACATTTGGATGCATCTACTTGTACTACGAATTAATATAACCTTTATACCGTACAGTGGTAGGGATCAAATTCATTTGAACAGTTTTCTCGCTATACTATATTTATTAGGAAAACAAACTTAGAAGGTGTAAGTTTTGTTTTTTTATCCGGAAACAATACGAGTTTCTGTGCGAGTCCCTAAGGGCAAAGGGGGCGTCCATTATTTAGTTTGGGGAGGCCGAATCTCACCCAATCTCACGTGGGGGAGAGGGGGACCTCGGAGATATCATTATTTCTGCAAAAACAGTGTAAAATTGCGAGAGAACTGGGTTAAAATTAAATCATAATTGGTTCTTCACTAAAATATACTCTCTTAAAATGAATTACTGGAATTTCACTGATGAAACCATCGAATGAGAATTTTATTGGTAAATCAGTTGTAAACTTTTTAGATTAAAAGTAAGCATTTTGAATGATTAGGGGAGGCCTAATCTCACGTGATATTTTCGAAATGCATACTTGCCGAGGCCGACGGGGGAAGGGGTCGAGGAAAATCTCACGACATTTCACCAGGGGGAGAAGTGGGGGGAGTCGAAATATCGCTAAAATCGCTTCATGTAATTAATGAACGGGTATAATTAAGAGTAATCTAATTCTTGGAATAGGACTTGGATACCTACTATTCGTTCCAATACAAAAAGTTCCCGAGGGAATTTCACAATTGACACCCCAGCCGAAGACCGCTAAAACACAATACCCTCTTCCACAGTTGGTTAAAACACCTTGTACTAATGACCTTGCTCTTTGAAAATAACAACTACTTAACGTTACTACGTAAGTCATAAAGGTGTGTTCATACCAAAGCAAAATGCTACTAAATATTCTATTGGGGACATTTGATCAGTCAAGTCACACGTTTTGAACCAATAAGAAGGGTTGGCGGGTAGAAGTTGTGAGATAGGTCACATGCTTCGCTCAGAGAGCAAACCTCAACATACTACATTGCCTAATGCCTATACTTTGAGTAAAATCGTTTAGAAGCAACCACAGAAGTTTTTTAATCTACACTTATAATATAAAGGGGTAAAGTTTGTAAGTTTGGATTTAGGAGACAATCTCAGGAATTACTGAACTAATTCTAAAACTTCTTGTAGTGACAAGAAGTTACAGTGACATAAGATACTTTTTATCATGGAATGAAGAATAGCAGCAGAAATACTACGAGTGAATGTGAATATGTTGTCAAACAGTTAAGTAGCAATAAAAATAAAACTGAACTCAATAATAAATAATGTCAATGTCAATAAAAATATTTCTCTAGAGCCCTTAACATGTATAAATATGTATATATTTTTCTTTGGAAGTGCTTAAACTGATGCCACTGTTATTTCAATATGGTATAAGCTTCAGTTGCAACCGCCCTTTAGATACATGACCACATTTTATTCATAAGTATGTAATTAACACTTCTGTGCAAACAATATGTCTCATTGAACATTCTAGAATTGAAAACAATAACGTGTTGACAATTTGACATTGCATGGCAGACATTGAAGTGTTTTCAAATAAACAAATCATAGTCCCAATAAATTTATAATTTCAAGGATGTTTTGCCTAAATACATGTTAGTTTGAGACATGCTATGCTTTCTCACAAACTTTTCTGTTTTTACTTTATTAAGATTCTATGGTCAGCAGGTTCTTAGAACTAAGTTGGAATGACTGTCAGTTTAGAAGAAACACCTTTTCTTTTTAATTTGATATATGTAGTAGGTACATTAACACTCTCTTTGGGCCATTTTATACCTCCACTTTACCTATTTTAATGGATAAAATATCAGCAATAAATATCAAACTTTTTTGAATTGGATGTCATGAAAATCAACACAAATGTGGGCTACTGTAATTAATTTAATCTTTACTAATACTTTACAAGTGGAAAGATTTGTATGTTTGTGATGAATAAACTCAAAAACTATAGGACCAATTTTAAAAACTCTCACCATTAGAATGCTACATTATCTCTGAGTAACATAGGCTATATTGTAACCCGGAATTCGCGAGGGAGCTCTGAAATTACTGCGGGTAAAACTGCAAGGACCAGCTAGTATCTGTCTTTTACTATACAAGGTGTGAACTTTTTTGCTCTGTGGTTCCACTAGTATCAGATTTGGATTTCTTTCAGAAACTCTTTGCATCAGGATGAAGATGTATTCTATTCAAAGATCTAAATTATTCATAGTTATAAGTTATAACTGTATACCACATGCATTTCAGGACTCACTTGGGGACCATTTGTTTAAGGTTAAAAGTATCCTATCTTATTTAGTGATACTAGCCCCCCTAGCCAAATTGACATTCTACAATTGTTAGTTAACACATAGAAAACTAAGGTATGGAATAAACTAGAATTTTGATTGGATGATTTTACATGACCAAGTGATTTAACAATTTGTTACTTCGTTTTCAATGTGCTAACGATTGTTAAATGTCAATAAGGCTAGGGGGGCAAGGGTACTGTAATTTCCAATCA
This sequence comes from Zygaena filipendulae, assembly GCA_907165275.2. Classification (NCBI taxonomy): domain Eukaryota; kingdom Metazoa; phylum Arthropoda; class Insecta; order Lepidoptera; family Zygaenidae; genus Zygaena; species Zygaena filipendulae. The sequence continues at coordinate 2,988,307 of OU015677.1, read as the reverse complement.
GTAAAATAATTTTACGAACCATTTAAGTATTACTGGTGATAACTCTTCATAAAAAAGAATTTTAAACATAATGTAGACAAGCCTTCATTCAAAACAGATCTTGCGCTAGCACCTTAAGAAATTGTGATAGCTCTTATTTAACATAAAAGAAAGCTTTCAAACTGCATAATATGATTACGACAATTATAAATTCAAATGCTTAATTTCATGCATTACTAGTGTCAGTAATTTCACTGGCTTGAATTCCAGGATTCTCTAAGGAAGTTTTAGATAAAACATATCCTATTATCTATGAACCTCAAACTATAAACATGTATTTACTATGTGTATGTGGGTGTGTGTGGATCCGAAATGACAAGAATTGTGGTGTTAGAATTAAAATAATGAATTATTGAAAAGATCAGTTGAATCTGACCAGTAGTTTTTGTAGTCAGGTCTAGTCAAACATAGTAATTATGTAAAAACAGACTAACAACTGCTCCGTTTGAAAACTTTATTTCTGAAACTTGTACTTTAGTATGTAGTTTCTATCCGATTTTTTTTTTTTATATTTACTAAGAGATTATTGAATGAGTACATAGGTACCTACTAAGAATTGAGTCAAGTATAGGTCAAGATTAAAAGTTTGAATTACCGCCAAATGATTATTAGATAATGCGGGACGGAATAGTTTTTGGCTAGGTTACAAGACATCAGTAGTTATCAACTGTTTTGCCTATGAATAATAATTAACATAAATAATACTCACACGAAATCTTGATAAAATAACTCCCATTTTCGCTGAGTGGTGTTGTCGAGGTTAACTTTTTTTAATAAACAAATACCTAGCACATAAAAGACTTGACTGGGGATTGTTGATTCCAATTAATTTTTTGTATAATCTAAAAATAAGTTTCAGCCTAACCAAATTCGATGACATCCAAACGGAACGGTTAATAAATGAAAAGTGCCACAGCCATAACCTACAACCGGCGACAAGTGACAAAACGACTAAACAGCTTCTCTTGTAGTTTCTTGGAAACAAATACTAAAAAACAAAAGGATAGTAAAAGTACCTAATTTAAGTTTTACAACATTATCGTTCGTAAATTGACACCCGATTCAGCAAAAATCACTTTCCAATCGGACCGGATGACGTAAATACTAATAATGTCAAACAAATGTCATGTTTTTGTCAAAGTCAGCTAATGCAGAAATTGCCAACTCTTTCCTAAACTTTTCCCCACATCCATTTTTTTTTTGGTGAAGTTTACCCTTTTCGGGGAAGGCAGAAGGAAACTTAGTCCATATAGCCAATTCAATGGTGTATTTCTTCTTCTGAAGTTATTTACATACATCGAAATGCATTGATGAGATGCATTTCGATACTTTACGGGAACTTTTGGCAGCAAATCTTCACAGTTGAACCTTAATAGGGCGCTCTGTGGGAACTTGTATAGTCAGTTGTATAGTAACGCCCTATTTCATCTTATTTCACTGTTTCCTCACACTGTTCATCACTAATGGATCACTATTATGGAAAATCCACCATATTCACACAATATTAATCACGATAAACTAATATGCAAAACAAAGAAATAAAACTGACGTCCACTCTGTTAAAAATCCCGCCAAAAGTCCTCCCCACTTCAATAATCCTACGGTCATGCTGCGTTCAGAAACCACATTTGATCAGATCCCACCACTAAGATTGCGTTCAGATATCTCTAGAAGCACTCCATTATATCCGCGGTTTTCCAATGGGGTAGAAAACTGGCAATTAGTTCCAACCTAGAGGGCGCCAAATGTTTGTTACACAAGATCTGTCAATCTACATAGAAACTGAGTGTATTTTTGTTGTTTTCACTAGTTAATTAAATTATGGGACGCTGTTGTAGCTTTTGATTGTGAGGAAATAGGTGTACACCAATTCCCAAGTGGTTTAACATTAAGGAAAGAGTGATAAATAAATCAAGGGATTTTTTGAGGTTATGTAGGAAACATTTTAAAGAAACTGATTGTGAGACCACGTCTAGAACATACATATACATCACGAAACTAATTTAAAGACTTAACAAAGCTAAACTAGTGCTTAGAAATTCAAAAAGCCAATAATCAGTTGTTTTAAAAGTGTTTTGACAGGTAACAAACACACAGCGCCCTCTGCTTAAAAGCTTTGCGTTTTCTTCCCGATTACAGAGCCAGAGCCGACTTGTGCTAATGCTTAATTGGAACGTATTATACAAACGTATACAAAAAAAACTGTATTTTTTTTGTATGCAGGGGTGTGTCACAAACTTAAAATAGGCTACCTTGACAAAAATTTTGTTTTTAGTCCGTCCTGTAGATTCATAAATAAAAAATATTGAACTCGTATTTTTATTCGACTTCAAAAAAAGAGGTTCTCAGTTTGACTTTTTTGTAATAAAATAACGGCGATAAGTAGGTAGGTACTTTGAGTTGAAATGTCGACTGATGTCACAACCAGGTATATCTACTCTATGCAAGCATATTATAATATTGTGACGTTACGAGGCCCCATTCCTAAATTTTAATGCGCTTTATCCAAGTTACCTATGCTTTCATTAACTTGAAAGAGCAAAATATGTCTATTGTTTTTTTATTAACCTCCTGACGGACTTAATAGAATTTTGATTTACAAACAAAACATACTTTTATGAACACTTAGAGTAAAACAAACTGAACACACGATTGTCTCACTACGTAGCGGTCTGGTTTACAATTACCAAAAATCAGGGTTCTACAATATTAAAACAAGTATTTATAAGGAACTTTTTATTGTAATGAATTGCATTAGGTATTAGAAAAATATAATTATGTAATGTTACATTTACTGTTTACAATATTTAAGAAGCTTTTATCAACAAGCTCTCCAAGTAAATGAATAACAGCTTAATAAGGTAACATCTGTGGATTCATGTGTTGTTTGCCTCCCGTCGCTGTCTACACAGTAACACTGCCCACGGCGACATTGTATGGTTCTGTAATTGCCGTTGCTGCAGCACACCGGTTGCTCAGCTGATTTTTCCATAATTTTTGACGTTATTGCGCACTCTGAAAATATGAATGCATATATTGAAATGTTTTTTTTGTATAATCGAAGAATGGCAGTCGATGTGCACAAATATAAGTACCTATTGTTATTCGCTGCAGCCCCCGTGCAATTACCATTTTCAATACTCTAAGAGAGAATATCACAGCATACCATTTTGCCTATTAGATAGTTTGTTACAATTTTAACTCAATATTGGCGGATTAGATACGACAGATAAAACGCTAATAAAAAAAAAAGTTAAGTAGCTTGCACTGTGACTTTACTGTAAAATTGAATGTAACGTACTTCTTTAAGACTAATAGAGAAGGTAAGCTAAATAAAAGAAAAATCAAATCAAAATCTTACTGCAATCCATGGAATTGTATTCCAAAGTCCCTGGCTCCGCTTGATAGTTATCAATCGGATGACCACGCTCATCAACACAAAGCTTTCTGTAACGTAATAGGTACAAATTATAGTAGGTATATATAGCATACCTAGTATAGTAATACAAAAAAGTATACAAAAAGTAATAAAAAAAGTATATAAGATACCTATACACTATAGATCATAATATTATTTTTCTAGTCATGTAGCTAGACTTATTACCTACAACCGTCGTAATAATTATTATTATCTATATGCCTATTGCCGTACAAATTATATAGAAGTACACCATCAAAACTAATAATAAATAGTTAAGTATCCTATACTTAATTCTGAAGATTTTCATCAAATATTAGAAACTAGCTAGTAGCTGTTCCCCACGGATTCACTCGCGTTAATTTCGGAATTCCCGCGGAAATTTTGGGACGAATGTACCCAATGTCCTTCTTTAAACGAAAACGTGTATGCAAAATTTCATAATGATCGGTTGAGCCGTTGAGGCGTGAAAGCGTAACAAACAAACTCACTTTCGCATTTATAATATTTTAAAATATCTCACTCACTGTTACGATTCTACCTACATGTATTTTGGATCTTTTTCGTAAACGCTTTGTTTCGGTATTGAAATTATCATATTATAAAGTTCAGGAATATTGTAGCTTCCTACCAATGCATGAATTTTTGGAATCTTTTCAATGTTTCCAAAGTTTCCCACTAAAAAAAACTACAAGGTTTGCTGATCCTTGAAGATAGGAATACCTACTTACCTATAATAAGAACTTTTAAATTATATCCCAAACACTGAACTTACGTTCCGTTCTCATTAATGATCATCCTGCCGTAACTTCCATCGAATGCACACTCAGGTATTTCACTATACATGTCCATGTTGAACCCCTCAGCCTCACCTTCCAGGATTTCCTCAATCCTCATATTCATGTTGCGTAGGCAAGGTGTTGCGGTGTAGTTAAATGGCGGTTTGTCACTGATTTCTGGATATAAGTCCAAATTTGGTTCATCTAAAATCATTTTAATAGGCTTTAGGTATGTATATTGTTTTCCTTCGTGGCTTATTTCTTTGAATTTGTTATATAACAATATTATATTATGGACTTTAATTTAAAAAATCTGTTGGGTCATTATGTAGGTAGACATGATACGACATATTGTGACTTCTTTATCCAAAAATAAATATTGGCAATGTCTTCAAGAGCAGTCTTCTTGATTGGGCCCGCGACCCATCTTCTTAAAAAGGGGCATAAAATATTGATAAGCACAAATTTCCTAGTTAGCTAGTAGCTGTTAGGGCAATCAGTCGGGTTATTTTATGTTTCAGGGCTCACTCAATATTCGCTCGCGACTCACCAGTGGATGGTGGAGGTAGTTTTTTCCTCAAAAGGTAGTTAAAGGTTTATTAGAACCCCTAACCTATAAAATAATGCCTCCAATAATAGGTAGGTATACATTAAAGTCGTAAATTCTTGCATTATTATAAGGGCGAGACTGATTTTGGTGGATTTTATTACGATTACTAGCTAAAAAACCCGGCTTCGCCCGGGAGTTGATATGAGATGACGTGGTAGAGTCGAAATAAAAAAATAAACTATGACGTAAAAAGTAAAAAAAAAGTTTATTGAAAACGTTTTCTCATTATTTACAATACTTGTTTATAAACAACATTTTTCATTTTATTGTCCGGAGTATATATACATAATTTTTTCGGATTTCCTACTCCATTAGAATTAATTAAACACTATTAAAAATACTCACATTTGAAATTTCACGATAAAAACCCATAAATAACTTTTTTCTATTTCGTTTCAAAATCGAGAGTTAATTAAATACACTATTAAAAATACTCACACGTGATACTTCTAAATAAAGGCTCACAGATAACTTCTCTTCTTTTCGTTTTGAAATCGCTCGTTTCGCTGTTCAAATTAAACTACCTCTGGTGCTAGCGCGTGGGCCTTCTCTTGCTGCCTCAGGCAGCAGAGGTAACTGCGTCGGGGCAGAGCCCCCTGCAGTGGGTAATCCTAACTCTGGTGAGCGACACCGGGCTCTTATATATTCAGAGAGCTAGGCTCTAGAATATTCGAGAAAATTTGAAAATATTTTCTCTCTCACACCTTCTAGAGTATTCTGGTCATTATCGTCCGCCATAATAAAAGGTTCTATAGCGGTAGCATTTGTAGTAAAAGCGAGAAATTTAAAAACCTAAATTTTTTAATGTTTTGAGAACTAATTTGGATAACTAAAATTATGTCGCTTTAACTCCAAAATATAAGTTAGCTAATAACGTATAAATACACAAAATTTAATAACTTTATTATAGCAACAAATTAAATTTAAGACTTTATTGAAATTGGAATTTTAAATTTCGTGTCACTACTACACATGCTACAATTGCTCGCAACGCTTTTGGAAATGCAACCCAAACAATCGTTGTCCTGAATGAAGTTCAAATATTCGATAACAGATGGCGCCACTATACTTAATTTCCAAGTTGTAGGGTTGGAAAGTTCCTTATATCTTTAGAAACATGCCCTTTAGATTAAAACGGGAACTTTCTAGCTTCTGTAGCGGTAGCGTATGTATTAAAGGCGCGAAATTTAAAAACCTAAATTTTTAAATATTTTGAGAACTAATTTGGATAACTAAAATTATGTCGCTTTAACTCCAAAATATAAGTTAGCTAATGACGTATAAATACACAAAATTTAATAACTTTTTTATAGCAACAAATTAGATTTAAGACTTTATTGAAATTGGAATGTTAAATTTCGTGTCACTACTACACATGCTACAATTGCTCGCAACGCTTTTGGAAATGCAACCCAAACAATCGTTGTCCTGAATGAAGTTCAAATATTCGATAACAGATGGCGCCACTATACTTAATTTCCAAGTTGTAGGGTTGGAAAGTTCCTTATATATTTAGAAACACGCCTTTTAGATTAAAACGGGAACTTTCTAGCTTCTGTAGCGGTAGCGTATGTAGTAAAGGCGCGAAATTTAAAAACCTAAATTTTTAAATATTTTGAGAACTAATTTGTATAACTAAAATTATGTCGCTTTAACTCCAAAATATACGTTAAATAAACTTTATTATAGTAACAAATGAAATTTAAGATTTTATTGAAATTGGAATTTTAAATTTCGCGCCACTACTACACATGCTGCATTGGCTCACAACTATGGAGACTATACACTATGACTATTGGAGTGTATAGTCTCCATATAGTTGTCTTGAACGAAGTTCAAATATTCGATAACAGATGGCGCCACTGCACTTAATTTCCAAGTTGAAGGGTCGGAAAGTACCTTATATCTTTAAAAACATGGCCTTTAGATTAAAACGGGAACTTTCTTGTTCGAGGGGGGATAAAGGGCTATCACACCACATAAGTCCCTTTATCGTGTCGGGACTCCTTTTTAAGTTTTATCGGCACGCACATTTTATCGACTTAGTTTTATTATATTTATAGATAATCATTTTGAGCCGAAGGAACAAAATGCTCTTCAACGTTAGTAAGTGTCACTTAATGTCCTTTACCCGAAAGAGACTGCCAACACATAACAGTTACTACCTGGATGGTTGTTGCATTGCCAGAGTAACTACTGTTAGAGACCTAGGCGTCACTTTTGATGCAACTGTCACTTTTCACCAACACATGGTATCAGTTGCTGAGGAATCATTTAAGCGATTAGGGTTTGTTCTGCGCAACGTTTCGGATTTTCGTAACGTGTATGTCATTAAATTACTGTTTACCACACTGGTCAGAAGCAAGCTTGAATCCAGTGCATGTGTGTGGAACCCTTTTGAGTCTAGTTACTCTCTTGCGCTGGAAAAGATTCAAAAAACCTTCCTTAGGTACTTGTATAAAAGGAAATATGGTTATTACCCGTTTCTATACCCATCCAATTTTTTAATAGGGATGCTTGGTCTTAATTCATTGGAGGTAAGAAGGGGATTTATCCAGTTAGTCTTCGCGTTGAAGGTTTTACGAGATCGCTTCGATTGTCCTGGTCTTCTGGAGCTCTTTGGTCGGTTGTTCGTCCCCAACAACTTCCAACGCTACAGATCAAGCCGACAATGCGAGCTACTTGCATCCCCCTCTTGTCGAACAAGGGCACGATCCAACTCGCCAGTATGTCGCACCTTGACCGTACTAAATGCTCTCCTGAGGGCCCACCCTGGGTCTGATTTGTTTGCCGATGAGTGGATGGAACTCTTGTCTGTGTGTCTGAAGATGTGCGAGGAGTTGTATGCAAGGCCTACTAGTATTTGTTAACCATTGTAATTGGTCCTGTACCGTATGTGTTAACAATAAATAAATAAATAAATAAATATTACATATTCGTACACGTCATCGCATAAGTCGCATTATCTCAAAATTTGGGTCTATGAAAAAGCTAGGTGGATTACTAAATTACCCTTACAGCATGGTAGCTCCGATATAGGATTTTCATCTAGATCAACCCAATGTCTTTCATTTATAACTCCACTTAATTTGTCCATGCAATAACAGATTCTATCTATGCATTGAACAGGATTGAAACTTCCATCTGCATTACATCTTGGACCAACAACAGGATACGGCACGCTACCGTCATAGTATCCGGTTATTTTCTGGTTGAAACGGGAACAACCTTTGAAAAAAATTGGACAATTATTAAACTAGCTTCCTAGTAAGTAGGTACCTTAGCTTAGATCAGAAGTTCTATTTCATGAAAGACGATATTAAGTTGATTCCACCATCCTTGAAACTGCATCCCTCTGCATGCGATGAATGCGGTTATACCTATGCCTATTAATTTTATGCTAATTGTGATACTAATTACGTACTGGAACTATGAAATCGACTCAAGCCGAAAACCTACCACAGTAATTAGTTTCACGTAGTGTAGTTTCCCCCATGTACAAAAATTCACCAAAAATTCTCTCGCCTTCTTCTGACACACAGAAACATCTGGAAATCAAAAAAATTAAAAGTATTTTTAGTTCAGATCTATCTGACAAGATGATAATAATAAAGGAAGATTTTTAATATTTATTCATGAATATTCCTTAACTCTAACGAAAATATTTATTGTAATTCCAGATATATATTATTTTCCGCGGTAATTCCGGAGTTCCCGCGGGAATTCTGGAATAAAAAGTACCTACCCTATATATCCCTCTAGTAAAAAGTGTCCTCTGCATCCCAGACAACATGTATGCAAAATTTCATGATCGGTTGAGTCGTAAAGCTGTGTAAGCGTAACAAACAAATAAACTAACAAACACACTTTCTCGTTTATAATATTAGTTAGAAAGTTAGGATAACCTTTCAATGGAGTTATGTACAACGTTACAAAGCACGAATCTAAAATGACACAATGAACAGGCCTGACTCTACCTATTTGTTTTTCTACTAAAAATAAGTATTATAACGTCTGCTGAAATAGTTCATTCTTTCTTTGTAATTGATAATTTAAGTAAAAATTTTGTTTATTTAGAGATAAAATCTATTTATAGTGACACAATCCTTACGTGCTAGTAGGATTACAAGTGAAAGGAGCATATTGTCCTTTATCGTCACAGCGTGGACGCATTTCCAAAGTGAATGTCTCTCCATTGGCGTATCTGGCATCATAGTCGTCCTGTGCCCTGTGACATGCTGTATCCACTGAAAATTAAAGAATTTCTTTCTTTTACTGTTTATTTTAATTTTATCACGGTTTTATTTCATATCAGCTAGTTCACCCGAGGTTTCCCTGCTTTAGTTTCGGAATTCCCACTAGAACTCTTTGTATACAAGGACGAAAGTATCCTATCTCCTTTTTCAAGAACTCAATTTGGAAGGACTGTACATTAAGCACCCTCGATTTTTAATAGTTACAATTTTTTTTTGGATAGAATAGTGTGTTTATAGTGTATTTCTCAAATCCGCAAATTACGGAAATTCATAATTTTCGAGAAAAAAAAATAATAAAAACCTTACTCAATTTACGATAATATTTTGACTATGGCGCTTCGCCGGCCGCTACCGCGGCACGCTCGCTGCGCTCGCTCGGCTCGCGCGACTTCGTCAACAGTGCAAACCTAACCTAACCAACTCAAGTTTAACAAATTTTCATTTTCATTAGCAAATTATAATAATCAAAGATAATAAATAATATAATTAATTTATCCGAATGTAAAACGAAACAATTCTTACAAAGTCAATGGCAAATGGTTGACACATCGCGGAGTTTTGTATGAAATTGTGAAACTTTAGTATTTTTTTTCTCGAAAACGATGAGTTTCCGTAATTAGGGATTTTATGTGAAGTTATATTAAGCAAAGTCCCACACACATAAAAAATATGAAGCTCTAAATCGCGGGTGCTTATTGTACAGTTGAGCCCTCAATTTCTCATATTTAAACTCCAAACAGCTGTTCCCTGCGTGGTTTTACCCTCACGAATATCGGTACTCGGTGACGGAACTCTTTGTTTTAAAATAAAGTGTTCTAACTCACTCAGAAATACTGTGGCTTCCTACTAATGATATTTTACAATCGGTTCAGGCTATATTTATTTATTTATTGTTTTGTTATCAGGCAACATTGGCCCATAGATAAATACCTTACCAACTAACATACATATATACAAATATAAAAAACATTCTATTTTTTTAGTAGCTTCGTAGATTACTTCTAACATCTAAACTTACGATTTTACAAACTAACCATTTCACAAACATACAAACTTACAAACCAACTCTTTTTATTATAAGTATAAATTATAAACGTTAAAAAACAAAGTTACTCAAAAAATATTATGAACTTACTCCTTCGACAGCGATTAGCGGTGCTATCTTCGGTGCAGTACAAACCAGGACCACACCGACCAATTGTAGTGCCCAATCCTGGACCACCTAGACTGCATTCATCTCCTTCTCCTAAAAATATTATTTAAAAAGTTTCTCTATTATTTTATTGAAACATAGTAGTATTTTTAAGAGGTACCTACTATAGTTTACTGTAGCTTTCTATCAATGAAAGAACTTTAAGAATCTGTAAAGATTAGTTTCTGGCTTCTATAAACAATCAAATAAGTAAACATTTGTTCTCAAAAAAATTCACAATCGACAAAATACCTAGGTACCTAATATCTCCTTAGTAATGGGGAAAATTTTCAGATCAGGCACGTTGCACAAAGCTTTTACAAAAAAAAAGAAAAAGAAGAAAGAATATAGAATATAAGAAAGAATATAAAAGAAAAATATTAGTTCTATTCTCACACCACAGATGGTGACATTTTCCACTCAAGAAAATTTAAAAAGATGTTATTATTGAAAATTCTACCGTAAAACGGTAAGCAGTATTCACAGCAGTTGCATAAAGTTGGCGAAGGTAGCCACATGCCCGTGTGCGTTTCATTGTTGATAGCACAGTGTGGCGCCGTCGACGGGCAACCCACCTCCAAGGTGAATTCCTGAAAAAGTGGGAATTACCCAAACCATAGATATACATGTCAAACAATCTTTTAAATGCCACAGCCACTTTTTTCCGAAACTATAAGACTTATAGGTACCTACTTGTAGTGTAAAGCAATGTTTGCTTTGTCTATGAAAGGACTCTCTGTCGATTGTGTGTCTGTGTTCCGTGTTAGGACTTGGAACGACTCCATGTTATATTGTCTAGTACCTACAACGGCTCAATTAAAGATTAAATCAAAGTGACTCGACTTTCATTGAATATACTACATGGTGGCAGCGGTGTTCAGAGATTATAGAAATTAGATCTAAAGGGCGATGGATCTCCCATTTATCAAAGCGCCGGAGGAGTTTAATTTCGATGATCCAGCATCATGGCCGCGTTGGATCGAACGTTTTGCCCAGTACATCGCAATAACGGGCAAACAAGACGTTAATGAAAAGCGTCAGCTATTACTCTACTGCATGGGTGAGAGGAGCTCCGAAGTGGTGGCGCAGTTACCGAAATGCGAAAAGTATGAAGATCTGGTGGAGGCCTTAGGAGCCTACTTTGCACCAAGATGCAATCTCATCTTCGAAAGGGCAAAATTTAATAACCGTAAACAAAGACCGGGAGAGTCAGTGGATGCCTTTTTATCCGATTTACATAAACTAGCCAAGAATTGCGCTTTTGAAACTATCACTAAGGAGGAGATACTACGAGACAAAATAGTGGTGGGCATAGCAGACAGTAAATTAAGCGAAAAATTGCAAATGAAAAAAGACCTGACCTTACAGGAAGCTACTAACAATGTTCGACAGTGGGAAATTCAGAAAAAACAAACTGAAGAGCTCTACAACCACAAAGAGGTACGGGAGGATCGAGAGATAAGTATAGTAAAGAAAGGGGTAATCAACAATAGGCAAACAATACCACGAGTACCAGCAAACTGTAATTATTGTGGATTTGATGCACATACAAGAAATATGTGTCCGGCTCGAGAATCAGAATGCTACAATTGCAAAACTCGGGGACACTTTGCAAAGGTCTGCAGAAGACCTGTGCGAGTAGTGAAGAGACTTCAGGTGCCAGAAGAAGAAGAAGTACAAGGTAGTAACGGTAATCAGTACTTTCTATGGTGTATCGACAAAGATGACAGCTCCGCGTGGATGTGTGATATTCATATTGAAGAGTTTTATAAGAAGGGACAGTTTTTGATAGATTCAGGTGCTGACATAATTTGCTTACCTTTAACTTTCATCCCAGAGAGTCACTTGGCTAAATTACAGAAGTGTGACATTTGTTTGAAAGTAGCAGATGGGAGAAACTTGGAGGTTTTAGGTTCTTTAGACATCACTCTTAAATTCAAAAACCAACGACTACACACTAAGGCTTATGTGGTAAAATCAATAAAAACTCCAATTTTAAGTAGAACAGCTAGTGAACAATTAAAAATCATAAGTCTTAACTTAAACGAAATATATTCTAAAACCAAAAGTAATGTTGATATAAATAAAGAATTTCCATCTTTATTACAGGAACTGGGAGAATTTAAAGATACTATCTCGATTAAGCTAAAACCTGATGCTCAACCATATGTACAGTCTGTTCCGAGAGTGGTGCCCATCGGCCTGCTAAAAAAATTAGAGAAAGAATTAACAAGATTGGAAAACTTAAACATAATAGAACCGGTGGATGAGGTAACAGAGTGGGTGGCTCCAATAGTTTGTGTTCCTAAAAATAATGATGAAATTCGATTATGTTGTGACTACACTCAGCTTAATAAAGCAGTTTTAAGACCATATTTCCCCATTAATAAGGTGGAATATACTTTGGCACAGATTAAAAATGCTAAATATTTTTCTAAGATTGACATAACAAAAAGCTTCCATCAGCTTAAACTTGATGAAGCAAGTCAGCTCTTAACAACGTTTATCTGCCCTTTTGGTAGATACAAATATAAAAGATTACCTTTTGGTTTGAATTGTTCACCAGAATATTTTGTCATGAAATTTTCAAAAATACTAAAAGATCTCAAAGTAATATTTCATGTTGACGATATACTTATCTATGCAGATTCGATAGAGGAGCATGATAGGTGCTTAAGACAGGTCTTAAGTAGATTGTCCAAGGAAGGTTTGACAATCAATGAGCAAAAAAGCCTCATAGGATTACAAGAGATAAAATATTTAGGATTTTCAATCACACCAAAAGGGTTTTCCGTGGATCCAGATAGAGTACAGGCTATTTTAGAGTTCCCACAGCCTACTAATAAAATTGAACTACAGAGATTCTTGGGAATAGTTAATTTTGCTTCTAAACACCTTAAGGGAAAGGCTCAGTGTTTGGCTCCTTTACATAACTTGCTTCGAAAGGAAAATGCTTTTCTTTGGGGCCCGAATCAAGACAAATCTTTTAATGAGGTTAAAACACTTCTTAGTCAAGCACCCACATTGTCGTTTTTTGACCATGATAAAAAAGTTATTGTAAGTGCTGATGCCAGTTCATATGGATTGGGAGGATGCCTCATGCAAGAAAACCTGAGTGGGGAGAGAGAAATTGTTGCATACATTTCAAGGACTATGACAGATACAGAACGTAGATATTCTCAGATAGAAAAGGAGTCACTTGCACTTACCTGGGCTGCAGAGAAATTACATGAGTATATTACAGGGATTGACATCATTTTCGAAACAGACCATAAACCACTATTGCAAGTTTTACAAACAAAACATTTAGATGATATGACACCACGCTTGCAAAGGTTCAGAATCAGGTTGATGCGGTTTAATTATACTATTAAATATGTACCAGGTAAAGATTTAGTTTTACCAGATTCTCTTTCCAGATCTCCTCTTAACCATAATATACAAAATGGTAGAGATGACTCAACTGCTTATGTAAACTTCATTGTGAATAATTTTCCAATAAAAGATGTATACTTAGAGAAAATTAGAAGAGAACAGGATGAAGACAAAATTTGTCAATTACTTACTAAATATTGTATTGAAGGATGGCCAGAAAAAAGTAAGATTCCTGTTGAATTATTACCTTACTATCAATACAGATATGATTTTAGTGTATGTGAGGATCTAATTTTAAAAGGATCTAGAATAGTGATTCCAATCAATTTACAAAATGAAATTCTTAACTACATTCATATGGGTCATCAGGGGATAGTAAAATGTAGGCGTAGAGCTCAAATGGCAGTATGGTGGATAGGGTTGAGTGTTCAACTGGAAAACTTAATAAGAGATTGCCCTAATTGTATTGAACATAGATCTAATCCTACAAACACCTTTTGTAAAGATGAAGCACCTCCAACTAGACCGTGGCAAACAATAGCTGCAGATTTATTTTTCTTAAATAAATGGTATTTGATTGTGACAGACTACTATTCTAGATTTTTTGAAATATTTGAACTGGGTGGGTCTATGTCAGAAGCTATTATAATTAATAAAGTTAAGGAATTGTTTTCTAGATATGGAATTTGTGAGACTTTCAGATCAGACAATGGCCCTCAATTTAGATGTGAGTTTAAAAAATTTGCTCAAGAATACAATTTTATCCATAGTACAAGTTCTCCTTACTACAGTCAATCAAATGGTTTGGCGGAGAACTCGGTGAAGATAGCTAAGTCTCTAATAAAAAAAAATAATAAGCATATTGATAAAGCCCTATTAGCATACAGAACCACACCATTAGAAAATGGGTATTCCCCAGCTGAACTATTAATGGGAAGAAAGCTGAGATCTTTCCTACCATTGCCTACGACTCAATTACAAACAAAGAGTTCACTTGAAGTATCAAAAAAAAATAAAGTTATTAAAGAAAAACAAGCTCTTCAATATAATAAGAGGCATAGAGCTAAGCCTTTGTCAGATCTGAGAGTAGGAGATAGAGTGTGGATGACGGACTTGAGGATGTATGGGGAGGTAGTGGAACTGCTACCGTATAGATCTTACATGATAGAAACGGACAGAGGTCAGTATAGGCGAAATAGGTGGCACCTGATTCCGGCCCCCTACATTCAGCAAGGTCATAATAAAGGTAATGTTAAGAGATCTGTAAGTGTAGAAAGTTTGTTATCTCCGAATGTTAATTCTGTCGGTTGGTACGGGGGTCGAGGTCTGGATGATGGAACAAAGGATCCAGTACCTCATCCAGAGGTTACTCAGAGCTCGATACCCGAGTCTCAAACTATGAGTCCAGCTCGCCCGATCCGAGTTAGGACTCGGCCACAGTGGCTTAGGGACTATGTCACTGATTAGTTTAGTAATTAGATGCTTATTATATTCCTTATTTCCTAATATATATTTAGTATCTTGTAAGGAGAGATGTAGTGTAAAGCAATGTTTGCTTTGTCTATGAAAGGACTCTCTGTCGATTGTGTGTCTGTGTTCCGTGTTAGGACTTGGAACGACTCCATGTTATATTGTCTAGTACCTACAACGGCTCAATTAAAGATTAAATCAAAGTGACTCGACTTTCATTGAATATACTACACTACTGTTGAAACTTGGTAATATATAGGTATTCTGTGAACCGCAAAAATAGAAAAAAAAACTTAAATTTAACCTATATGTACGTGGTATGTATGGATAGGTCTTCAATAATGATAATATTGAGGTTTCTAATACATTTTTTTCTAAGCTGAATAGGTAGTTTGCGCGAGAGACACTTCTAAAGTGGTAAAATGTGTTTCCCCCCCCCCCCCCTGTAATTTCTAAAATAAGAGAATGATAAAACCTCAGGATAAAACTAAAGAAAATAGATGATGTACAATTACCGACTTCCACCGAAAATTGTTTTGAACTAGGGGGGCTAAGATGCGCAACATGATAAAATTTTATCGAGCCATTTTATCGATTCTCGTCGACAAAGCCATACAATATGTCGACGAGAATCGATAAAATGGCTCGATAAAATTTTGTCGTCTTGCGCATCTTAGCCAGGCTAGTAATATTTTTTTACCTACGTCTTATATCGTAAACCGCGAAAAAATACACTAATAATTATAGTGTATTTTTTGCGGTTTAATTAATTGATTAATATTAATATTGTTAAATGTAATCTATGGAACTATGAACTTCTGAAATAAATAATATTATTATTATTGGAGTTCCCGCGGGAATTCCGGGATAAAAACTACCCTATGTGTTAATCTGATGTGTATAAGATATATTATTGTAAAGTTTCATTAAAATCCATCCTGTAGTTTTTGCGTGAAAGAGTAACAAACATCCATCCATCCATACATTCTTACAAAATTTCGCGTTTATAATATTAAGTAGGATATTATGTAGTAAGTATAGCTACCTACATGTTGAAGTTGAAAATAATTCGCTATATAGGTACTTGGTGGGTATTTGGTACTTACTCTACAATATTCCGGGCTACATAACGGCACGTCGCTTTTCACAAACAAATTATCCAACAATAACATTAGAAACAAACTTTTCACTGTCCACATTGTCTGTATCTATTGCGTTTGACTTAATGACCAATACTGATTCATTAGCAAACAATCATTGGTTATCAAGATTATCGGAATTTATAAAACGTGATAAGTACCTACGTATCGACAACGAAAATACTTGATATAGATACCTACGAGTGCCCTACGGAAAATCAAAGCAACTGACATTTTTTCAAAATGAGTTTTTTATATTTATGGCACTTTTCACGCATAACGGTCAACGGATGTTTCGGGAGAAATTAAAATTAAGAAAATCGTTAAATTATAGAAGATTTGCTTATTCCGCGATAAAGCGATTTCCGTTTTTTTTTCTCCTCCTGTTTTTATTCTGCTGCAGCCTGCAACAAAACTATCAAAAAGGCTTTAGTCTTAGATAAATGAAAATTAAGAAAATCTTTAAACTATGGAAGGTGTGTTTTGAATAAAGCGATTTCCGAGTTTTTTGCTCCACCGGTAAAATTTATTCCACTGCAATTACTTTGTTTTTCCGTAGGGCAGCCATACACGCCATCCCAACCATGTACCTACTTAATTGTTTTTTTACTAGCTGTTTCATCAACGCTAATTTCGAAATTCCCGCAAGAATTCCGGGATAAAAAGTATCCTATAGTAGGTACCTTCTTCCTATTCTTTTCTGTACACCTCTAGATACGTGTAGGTGTTTATACAAAATTTCATGAGGATCGATTAAGTACCTAGTTAAAGCGTAAAATCGTGAAAGATAACACACATACAGACAGACATACATAGTAACTTTGGCATTTATAATATTTTATAACCTTTTAAATCGTCCTTTTTGACAAAATAGGTTTATCCCTAAGTACTAATTCTACTATTTGGATGTTTGAATATTTGGATGTTTGTTACTCAATCACATAAAGGCTGAACGGATTTGGATGAAATTTGGCATGTACGTTGTCAGGGGTACACAGAAGGACATAGCTGGTACTTTTTATCCCGGAATTCCCGCGGGAACTGCGAAATTACCGCGGGTGAAACCGCGGGGCACACTAATAGTATTAATAGAAATGCGAAAGTACCTGTGTCTATCTGTCTCTCTGTTACGCTTTTACGCCTTAACGGCTCAACCGATCATCACGAAATCCTCGCATATACGTTTACTCAATCACGCAAAAACGGCTGAACGGATTTGGATGAAATTTGGCATACATGTGTATAGAGAAGGATATAGGGTACTTTTTGTCCAGGAATTCCCGAGGGAATTCCAAAATTGACACGGGTGAACGCGGGAAACAGCTATTTTTTTTATTTCATAATGTCGAACAGTTTCGAAATATCAAGAAGATAAGATGAACCAGTTAAGAAAGTAGTATTTTATAATCTACACTAATCTATACTATAATAAAAGAGTAGAATCTGCGATTCTGTACATTGAATATTTTTAACAACAACTGACAAGGGACGATAAACGAAGAGTATCTAACCAACCACAAAAAAGTGTTTTTTAAAATCTTTTCTGTCTGTCTATCTGTCTGTCTGTTCGCGATTATCTCCGAATCTACTGAACGGATTGTCATGCGGTTTTCATAGGTAGATTAAGCTTAACCTGGAGCTACATATAGGCTTTGTTTTATTGAAATCGGATGTCGGGAAAAAAAGTTGTTGAATCAAAACCTTTCGCGCGGGTGTAACCACGGGGCACAGCTAGTAAAAAATATTATAAAGAAGATTAGGTACAAGCTTCCTCGTGACGGGCTGGGGAGAAAAGGCTGCGCCAAAAACTCCCCAGCAGCATGCTGTCTGAAATAAAGTCATTTAAATAATAGGTATTTATAGGTACTAGTATTACTAGGGTATAATGCATGGTCCTTAATTGGACATAAATGCTCGCTTACTTGGTACTAGATAGTACTTACAAAAAAAAAATCTTAAAATTCAAAACCAACTTTAACTTTAGCGAACACAGGTGACCTATTATCACTATTTAGTTTGTTTATCACGTTATCGCGTACAGCTAAGATCACTTGTCACTTATCTAGCGAGCAAATGATAAGGCGGCAGGAATTTTATTGTAAGTACTCTGGTATCTAGGCGACATCTCGCCTGAGCACACACAGCGTTTGGCAATGCAGTGCCATAGTTTGAACAGGGATTAGTCAGTGTGTTAATTTTGATCCACGACGGCGCGCGGCGGGTGATATGAGTTTTATGATGGAACTAGCTGTGCCCTGCGGTTTCACCCGCGGTAATTTCGGAGTTCCCGTGGGAATTCCCGGATAAAAAGTACCCTATGTCCTTTTCTGTTCCCTTGACAATGTGCATGCCAAATTTCATCCAAATTCGTTTAGCCGTTTTTGCGTGATTGAGTAAACGTATATGCGAGGATAAGAGCTCGAAAGCGCATTTTCATCCGACTTGCTTCAAATTTATCGTCACTGCTCAGCTCCTATGTGTCTTAGCGTTATGTTATATAGCTTATAACCTGCCCAGGAGTAGGGACTACAATCGTACCAAGTTTGGTTAAAATCCCTTCAGTAGTTTTTGACCCATACAGACAGACAGATAGACAGACAAAAAAATTACTGATTGCATTTTTGGCATCAGTATCGATCACCATTCATCCTCCAATATTAATTTTGAATATATATTCAATGTACAGAATTGACCTCTCTACAGTTATATTATAAGATGCGGCGATGATGCAACAGGTATAACTTCAAAAAAGAAAAGACTTGACTTGGCTGTATGGACTAGGATACCTTTGCTTTACCCGAAAGGGGTAAATAAGTATCATAAACCATAATATCAGTATATAGCGGTAATTTCGGAGTTTCCGCGGGAGTTGCGGGATAAAAAGTACCCTATATCACTCAGGATACAGGATAGACACGAAATAAACCCTGCTGGGTTTTTGTGTCTGACCTTGTAAAAATTTTGTACTTTTTTCTGAGTAAATAAATAAATAAAAAAAAAATACCTGTGAACAATTTGCAAAATCGGTTCAGTAGATCCAGAACCTCACAAACTCATAAACTCCGGAGTTCCCGCGGAAATTCTAGGATAAAATATCGATATAAACCTTCCTCATGAATCACTATCTATTGGTGAAAACCACATGAAAATCCATTGCGTAGTTTTATAGATCTAAGCATTACCGACTTAACTCCGAAAATACCGCGGGTGAAACCGCGAGGGACAGCTAGTTATTATAACAGAAATCGACAGGCGGGTGAATACAAATTATTAAAAAATAGTTATTGCAACTTAATGGAGTATATACTTGAGTTTATACGATTATAAACAGTTTTTTGCAGGGTTTGCACATAAGATCTTAGACTTATCTAATACATAAGATCGTTTTTAGATTGTCCGTATGTTTTTTGCGCACATCACGCAAAACTAAAAGGTTTTGAATTTAACTTGGCATAATATGTATACCCACCTATACTCATGGTTAGGGTACGCCTTCTTGTCATCCCTTGTACAGTCAGTAGCAGAAACACTTTGAATTTTAACAGTAATTAAATGTTATTGCAATAGTAGGTAATAAAATTCAAAGACTAGCAAAAGCGTGTACATTTTTTTGATGTTGCTCGCCGAGTCACATAACCGAGGTGTACCTAATTCACGCATTCAAGAAAATCTTGATTAAACAAAACAGGAAAACTCGTGCGCAATCAACCCAAAAGCACACCAAAAGTAAGTAACTTATTCAAATACTTTTATTGAATTAAACGTTATAAAGATAACAGACGATGACACTATCAAAGTTTAGGAACAAACAGAACAGACCTGCGCGCTGCGTCTCTAAACAAACACCTTATATGGGTAGGTACATACAATTTTAAGTTTATTAGAAGTCGTAATTATAATGTTAGTGTACCTACGTTATACCAACCTATCTAATCTAGAAGGTAGGTATCTAGTTGTTTACTTGCCGCGTACAAATACGATCTTTTATCATCAACTTAGAAAATTCACCTACCTTGTTTAAATTATCATGCAAACCTATAAACACAGAAATTAATATAAGGTAAGGTACTTACCTACTGAAGTTAGGTACATAGTTACTTTAGGCAGTTTTATATTAAACTTTTCTTAATTATCGTGGAATGCTGGAGAAATGCAAAATTATCATGAAAAGTATTTACCTTACTTGATCAAAAATATTTTTTTATTATACAGGGTGTCCCGTAAATCGACGTCAAGCCAGAACCAGGTGATAAGCTAAGTTATAACAGCAATCTGCTGTTAGCAGAAAAATATAAAAATCTTTACTATGCCTATTTAAAAAAAGGGACAATCATTAAAAACTGACGAAAGCAATTTGAAAACTTAATTGGCAAAAGCTTTTTTAAGCAGTAGTTTTCAGAAACACTATTCAGGATTACACAAATAAGAAGAAAATTGAAAAAAGTTAAGGTTTGTAGCAACAGGAGTTAATGAACCGTTGCAGGGTGGAAATTTTTATAAATTTTAAGGATTATTTTTTTACATTTTTCTATTAAGTTATCATAGATGTCAAGCCAGAACCAGACAGACAGATAGACAGTGATAGTAGCCTATCACCCGGCTTGACGTCGATTTACGAGACACCCTGCATACGTCGCGGGTTCGACTCCACTGACTACTTCTAACAATTATTGTTTAGGGACACGAAAATAAATGACAGAATCGTTATCTTCGATTCAGCGTAGAGCGTTATGTAGATCACGGACTGTCCGGCCGATACCTGTCGACAACGCAGGCCTGTGACGGCAAGCAGCCACACACTGGGTTCGCATTGGCCGCCAATCCAGGCAATCCAAAACCTTCAGGGAAACTGTGAGTCTGTGATCTATTGAAGGACCCCACACATTAACAGTCCGCCGGCGGATATCAGCCTGTCAGTTTATCTCAATAGATCACAGACTTACATGTGGACTAATTTTTATTTTTTAGTCCGTCTTGTAGATTATTAAAAAATATAGGACACGATTTTTTCTTTTTTTATCAAAAAAGAACGGCGATATATTGAGTTGAAATTTCGCGTGACGTCACTATTCTGACAGTTTGTATGGTGGTTTTAGCGGTTAGTGACGTCACGAGCCCCTCGCCCTAAACTTTAAAGCGCTTTATCTCTGTATATTTTAATTTATTTAAAAAAAACAAAAAATATGTGTCTATTGTTTTTTTATTTTCTAACTGACGGACTAATTAGAATTTTGATTTTCAAAAGTAGTCCACATCCCTGTTCCCCTGAAGGTTTTGAGTTGAAGGGCAATCCGAACCCAGCGTGTGTGGCTGCTTGCCGTTACAGGTCTGCGTCGACAGGTATCGGCCGGACAGTCCGTGACCACCACCCGAGCCGCTATTCAGGCCGCTGCTGGTGCGGGTGAAACTATCGATTGCCGCCTGCTAGTGTGTAGACTCAAAGCCGATATTTGACCGTTGCCGGCAGGCAATAATCGCAATAATAATAATGTGTAGGCTATGCAGACCATGAACGGCAGGCCAACTGGTCCTTTAGTTCCATGAGCGTGAAACGACGCGAAATTAAATTCGCGTCGATCGACGTAAGTCCCACTCTGCGTTCTTATTTCTATGGTTCCATAAGTCTTTATCACATCCACTGGCCGGCGGGAGAGATGTTACGTCGAACCAGCATCCGTTCATAAAGAGAGCAACTCCATGACAGTGTTTAATATCAATACTGTCGACGGATAGCTCTCTTCATTAACAGATTATACGCCGACCGATGCTTCTTGAGTCTTGATCCTTTCACCTTGAGACAAAAGTTAAATTGAAAAATTAAATTGCCAAAATTTTAATTAAATGGGCATATTAATGTAAAAAATTCGAATGTGAATTTGTTTGTTTGTCACGCTGTCACGCCTTAACTAATACTCAATAAATCGTAAACATCGTGAAATCTCGCAGTACCTAACTACACGTTGTCATCCAGAAAAAAGTATCTACTGTTTATTTATTTATTTATTTATTCTTTATTGCACAGTGTGTACAAATGGCGAACTTAAATAAAACTGTTCCGGAGAGATAGAAAATTCAAACTCTATATAAAACGCAACCGAAGCTACGGGATGGCTACAGGCTAAAACTAAATCCTTACCATTTATTATAAGTACGAATCTGAGGTTTCTTTGTTCGTTACGCATATCACGTCTTACCTAAGTTACTCAATAACTCAACTAATGATCAACAAAATTTTGTAACAAGAAAAGTAAGCAGAAATTTCGAAATTTCTACCTAACCTCTCCACGAAATCATATGTATATTAATTTATTTATATTAATTTTTAAAACCAGCTTGGGAATCATTTATAAAAATTACCGAAAATTTTCTTGGAAATCACCGATCAAATGACTATCAAACTATTGTCGAGGAACTTTTAGAGAATTATAAAGCCTTAGGCTGCAAATTGCAATATGTCCTTAAAAATACATTTTTTAGATTCACATTTAGACTTTTTTCCTCCAAACTTGGGTGCTGTTAGTGATGAACACGGGGAACGATTCCACCAAGACATTTTTACCATAGAAAAACGATACCAGGGAAAATGGAGTCCAACTATGCTGGCAGATTATTGCTGGGGATTACAGAGGTATGTTCCTGACGCAAAATACAGGAGAAAATCATAAAAATGTACTCATATTAATATTATAACATTGATAATAATTTAATTCTTGTTAAAATAACTTTTAATTTAAGAAAAGTTAAAAAAATCATTTTACAATAAAACTATTCGTATCTGAAATACTAGACTACTAATTCTACTCTACTTGACCTTATTCCTAATAGAATCAGCCAAAATTTTTCTTGTTACACAAAAAAATTTTTTTTTTGTTGATCAGTGATCAGCATGAAATTTTCCATAAACATTGTTAAGGGTAGGTACAGAAAAGGAAAGGTACTTTTATCCCTGAATTCGGGTTAACCGTTAACCGTTAAAAAGGTTAACCGTTATTATGAATGAAATTTCTCACTCCACAATTCCAATCTATTATCTAAGTTAGACCCTTAGCAATACAACAAAAAAAACCGCATTCAATTTGGTGCAGCAGTTTTTGCGTATCACGAAGACACACATTACAGACAGACAGACATACAGACAAAAATTCTAAAAACGGTATTTTTGGCTTCTATATCACTCATAGAGTCGCCTAAATTTATTTTTGCTTATTATTTTCCATGTGCAGACTTAAATAGGCTCCTTAGCCTAGTTGTGCGGCCTAGTTTACAATCTAAAGACTATGTTCGTTATGTTTTAACGCTATAGACAACTGAGGAACATACTTAATTGTCATATCACGTGACCACATATATAATCGTCCATCTTCTTCTTTAATAATAATAACGTCTATAATTATAATTTGCCAATGACAACGTTTCTTAGTAATAAAATTTTAATCATCTACGTACTTCTTCAATTATGGCGAAACGCCAATGACAATGTTAGATTGTTCCCCAAGTTAAAACATGGCTCTCTTCAAAGCCAGTTTCCTGCTCGGGGTCCAAAATAGATGCTGAAAAGTGACTGAAATAACGAAGACTTCACGTGACACGTGTTTGTTCGGTACGGCTTTCACCCTTCAACAACCTATAATCGTCCAATCAAAAGTCTAATTGTTCGTGACCAGTGGAGCTAAGATGCGCAACACGATACAATTTTATCGATTTTATCGATTCTCGTCGACAAAGCCATACAATATGTCGACGAGAATCGACAAAATGGCTCGATAAAATTACGTCTTAGTTTTCTATGGCGTTAACGATTGAAGATTGTCAACGTCTAAGGTGTAAATTGTTCGTACACGGACCTAACCCCGCCTTCGTACAAATAAGTTATCTTAACACAACCACATGTTTGTCCCGCCGAGGACCGTTGGATGCTTCTGTATGTTGGTGACAATATCTCTGTGGCGTGCGCCGTGCCACAGATAAAACAATACTGGCCGTGCCTACAATAGATAGGTAGAGCCTTTGTGGAGCCGACTTTTGAGGACCAAATAATATTTTATGTGGTAACAGTAGCACGGCACGGCACATACTTATTGTGTGTAGCGGAACCAATAGGCTATTCGACTATTTCTTTTTTTAATTCTGCTTAGTCCGTCAGTTAGATAATAAAAAAATAATAGACGCGTATATTTTGCTTTTTCAAATTAATGAAAATATAGGTACTTACTTCAATAAAGTGCATTAAAGTCTAGGAGTGGAGGCTCGTAACCACGCTCGTAACGTATATTACTATGCGTAAAAATTAAAACCAACATCCAAGAAACACAAAAACGCACTAAGTATACTCAAAACTATGGTTACTGGTTTGTGCTACCACTGATCGATTTGAAGTCGGTGACAAGCCAAAAATGGAGGGGATACGTGGTCTACGTCTACTCACATAGTGATTATTTGCTCAGTGGTCCACTCCCGCCACGAGCTCGTCGTGAGCAGGGCCCTTATTTCACAATTTCTTTCCCAACAATTTCTTTCCCATGACGCGCGTTCCAAAAATGCATCTCCAAACGTTCTAGATGCCAAGATATTAGAAATTATTATTCTTTATGGCATAAGAAACGTTGTAAATGTAATTTTTTGCAGTAAAACTTCTCTGATTACGAGGGAAAGAGGTTTTTGCGACGTCTTAGCGCGGCGTGTCTTATGGTCATAGTGAATAGGTAAGGGCCCAGAACAACCCAAGTGGGCAGACACACGCGAGCTTGGCACCGAATCGTTGACGCAAAACACGATTTATTCAAAATTTCTCCAGTGTGGGTTAACACACTAAATTGCTTATCTATGTCCAGTTATGGAAAAAGGAATATAAATAAAATTATAGTTTTTGACTAACTGCTAATACCTACTTAGGTAGGTACCTAAACTTCTACGCAAAACGACAATCTCTTTGGGACCGCACTCAAAGTCATTTTAATGATTACTTAAGTTTAACTTAATTATTTATTTATTTATTTATTGCACATCCATTAAGTAACATAAGGTGTTGAGATAGTAAACAGTTCTTTATGGACCCTGTTTATAGGGCACAGTATACAAAGCAATTCAAATTCGGAGAGAGCAAGATGTATCACTTTAATTAAGTACTTGTTTAAGTAGTTGGTATTTCGAGTAGCTATTTATTTTTATAAGTAACATTAAAGTAATTAAAGTATTAAGTTTATACTATCTCTTTTTATAATAATATTCTATCTATTTATTAATTAATTAATTAAATGCCAATCAACATTAATATATAAACGGCTCTGAGCGCGGCAGTTTTTGTTTTAAAATCTTTACTTAAAATTGAGTAATTATTAAAACGACTCTGAGTGCGGCCGCGATACACGATAGTAAACAATCTTGTTTACACGTGTTATTAGTTATAACACAATAGAACTATAAATAGGTACTCTATCTTAAACTTCCTCTAACCTACATCTTATATAATTTAGAAATATCACTACGAGTCTTCCGCGTCATCTGTCTGTTTGTTCGTGATAAATTCAAAAACTACTATGAAATCGCATTTTTATGCACTTTTCACTAATAGAGTGATTCATGAGACAAGCTTAGGTACCTACCTAGTACCTATCTCATTCTTACCAAGTTCAAAAAGAAGTAAGTACCTACCTACCTACCGAGTGTTTGAACTTTCTCAATACCTATTATAACTAATTGTCTATAACCTGTGTCAAGGTACTATGCTGATGGACGCATTCTAAATTTCTAACTTCCACGTCGTCTTGAGCAAACCGCCTATCAAATTAGCTTCGCTGCATCGTGAGTCCGTAGTTAACGCGTTTAGTGACTCCATGGTAATTGAAAGGCGCGTCGGTTTTCGTGGACGCTGGAGTGTTACAGTTCGTATTGACATTAAACTAGACAGGCTTTTCGAAATTCGAACTGCTGGGATTTGTCAATCGAATAGTTGAGCAAAATACATGATTAATATGGGGGTTGTTGACGAGTGAAAGCCGTACCGACACGCGTGTCACGTGTTTTCGTTATTTCAGTCACTTTTCAGCATCTATTTTGTTTTGGACCCTGAGCAGGAAACTGGATTTCTAGAGAGCTATGTTCTAACTTAGGGGACAATCTAACATTGTCATTGGCGTTTCGCAATAATTGAAGAAGTAGATGACGAGATTTTTATTATTAAGAAACAGTGTCATTGGCAAATTATATTATAGACGCCATTATTAAAGAAGAAGAAAATTAATATGGGACAGAAAATGCCGTACTTTGTACTAACAAAACTAGGTAGTTTTG
Organism: Zygaena filipendulae; assembly: GCA_907165275.2. Lineage (NCBI taxonomy): Eukaryota > Metazoa > Arthropoda > Insecta > Lepidoptera > Zygaenidae > Zygaena > Zygaena filipendulae. The sequence continues at coordinate 2,961,739 of OU015677.1, read as the reverse complement.
TTTTTACGGGCATCCTGACTGGCTAGGTTAGGTTAGGTTATAGTCGCACAAGCCCCTTAAAATTCAATTGATTTCCGATGCGTGAGCGAGATTTTCTGATTTTACCTTTGGACTGTTTGAGAACACCGTTTAATTAACCCATTCTTGTTTCACCTAATTGATTTTCACATGTATTTGTAAAGAAATAAAAAGCATTTATCACAAATGTTTACACGCAACAAAAGCTATGTTAATTCAAAAATATGCAGTATTTTTGGCTTTATGAATAAAATTGTCCATCATATTATAAACAAACTATTATATTACACGTAGGTATTCAAATAAGTTGAAGAACATACCATAAGTACTTAGGTGAGTTTTAGGGCTTAGGGTAGTGATTATTTGCTCAGTGGGTCTAGGAGAGATAGATAGAGAGTCTTCTTCTTCTGAGACTCCATAAAAAATAAAAAAATCTTCCATATATGAATTTAGCTTAGGCACAGATAATATATATAATACTATACTGCTTAGGTTAGCCATAAGCATCATCATAACCTTGACTTTCTACTTTTTGGGCACTGTTTACTGTGAAAACCGTTTGTCACAGTTTTAGCGTAATGCTTTTACAAACATACGCACAGACAGACCGACGGAAATAGAAGATGGATAGCACACTAGACCTATATATAACGCTTACTAATAAGTTACTAAGTAATCATTAGTACCTTTTAAATGGGTCACAAGACGTCGCGTCGGTGAATTCCTACAACATAAGATTACATCACGCAGCCTACCTATAGCATAGTACGTCGAGAGTCGAGAGCATAATTTCAGAAAATTTAACAACTGACGGACGACATGCAAAGACAATACAAATACTAAATACAATAGATATGTAAATGAGTCAATTTTCTACAATATTTAACGGGTGGCCGTAGCCATTTGCCTAAGAATAGCCGCACTAACGTTTCAAAATTATCGTCAGAGTGCGAGAGTTGTGCTTAGTTTGTCAATTATTAGAATGTTGCTTTTTTAAACTTATTATCTAACTAGGGTCTCCGTACCCCCGTAGTTTCAACCGCGTCGGAATTCCCGCACTAACTCTTCATATCAGGACTAGTTGTTCCCCGCAGTAATTTGGAGTTTCCGCGGGAATTCCGGGTTACACTATATGCCTATGATACTCTTAAATAACGTGGCTTTCTATTAGTAAAAGAATTTTCAAAATCGGTCCAGTTGATCCCGAGATCCCTAAAACCTCACATACTCACAAACTTATCACTATCTTCTGTTCTGAATGACTCCTAACTTTATACACCAAATAACTGTTTCCCCCCGCGATTTCATCCACATTAATTTCGGTCGTACATACTATCCAAATTGACAAAAAAGAACAACCCAGCCTAAAATGAAAACCCACTTTTAAGTGAGGCTGCCGGAACACACCGATTGGTGCTCGACGGCAGATTTTCAACGGAGGTGGCAGCTATAGCACGCCAAGCACTAGAAAGTCCCCTACCTATTTTTTTTGTCTCTTATTTTGTACCTTTTAAATGGGGACCAATAAACTACTTTTTATTTCATAAATTTCATTTATATACTATAGTTGCCTTAGGAGATTTTCCTCCGTCAAACTCAAGCTCATGGTTCGGATTTAATTTTTAAACCCATGCCTTGGGGTTTACCATGTCGCGAACCAGCGCTTGGCGACTATTGCGAGCCACCGAAATCACTTTTGAAAGCAACAGCCCTCTAAGCAAGCAGATATTGCAACAATATTGCTGAATCACAATGGGAGTCTATATTGTAACTTACAAATGGACGTAGATAAGCAATAACATGTTAACCCACAAAATTAAGTTATTGATTCAGAACGACTTATTGAGAGTTAGGGAACGTTTTTTAATTATGTGTTTACCTTCTTACATTGCTTAAATATGTAACTAAATATTGAACATAAAAAATGTTGATACAAAATGGCGCTCCTACTTTTAAAACACGATTTACTCAAAATTTCTCCAGTGTGGGTTAACACACTATTGCTTATCTATGTCCAAATGTCCTATCAATGTGTGAGGAACGTTGCTGTAAAGTCGAAAAAGCATTTGGAAATCACTTTAATATTGCTATATTACATTTGTTTTTAGATAAACTTGTAAGTTTGATGCTTAGCTAATGGGAGGTAAGCCGCAGTTGACCCTTTGCGTCTCCTCTCATAGACAAATTACGACCTCTCGGCCACCTCTGGTATGTACATATTAATGTTTAATTTTTAATATTGCTTCCACCTGAATATACATAAAAGCCATAGTTATAGTTGGTACTCTTTGTCTCTACCATCGAACAAGTAAATACGGGCATATTTCTTCGAAACTACGATTGCGGATAGTGTACCTTATTCCGTTACCATAAGAGCTAATAACTCTGACTCAGACTGCATCAAATAATCACCTGATCAAATATAATCATTAAAACAGGAAATACAATAGGTACAATTTGTCACTATATTTGTCTTGTTGTTGAATCATGTTTTGAATTCAAGATTTATTCGGGAGTTCGGCATAAAGTTGACTTATTTCAAACTTTTTAAGTCTTTCATGCAGTAGCGCCTAGTAGAGTAGTAAAGGGTAATAAGGCTTATTGCACTTTACAATTTGTCAGACACCAATTTAGAAAATCGGAAGATGTAGGATCGGTGAGTGAGAGAGAGAGCGAGGGATCACACTACTCAAAATTATACGCTAAAGTAATCGATTTATGATACAATTTAGAGTAGTGCGATAACTCGCTCTTTCTCTCTCTTTCACTTACTGATCCTAAATTGGAACCAACGTTTACACCTTCCTAGCGAATCGATCGCACTATGTTTTAATATAGGTTATATTTTTTCATTTTTACCAGCCCATCTCGAAATTATTTATAATACAATATTTGGCGCGTACTCCGCCCGCAGCATAAAAATTCAAACCGGTAGGGGCGGGCGTATATAGCGCTTGGAATTTCGTAGATAGGTCACCTCCAAACTAATGTTGAATAACTTTTCAAGTATTAATATTTTCCACATAAAATATATTTTAATCATATTATTGTTTATTTTTTTAAATGGGGTGTATCAGATTTTCTTTTAATTCATTAACACGTTGTATATTATACAGGTCCATAGTTATGGCTCTTAGGTGAAACTAGTACCACTAATAAAAAAAACATACTTATAACTTATACCTTCTAACGGGCGCACTAACCGCCGCACTCAGAGTCGACTTTAATGATTACTTAGTTAAGTATAGATTTTTAAAACAAAACTGTCGCAATCAGACAAGTTTAATAAATTAATTTTAATTGCCATTTAACTAATTAAGTTACATTTCATTAAATGCCAATTAACATTAATTTACGGAACGTCTCTGATTGCGACAGTTTTGTTTTAAAAATCTATACTTAACTAAGTAATCATTAAAGTCGACTCTGAGTGCGGCGGTAAGAACCTATTTCATTAAAAAAAGATTTACAGTAATTTGACAGTAAAATATTATGCAGGTAATGTAAAAGCGAAAATGAGCGTAACAACATAAGTCTTGAACACACATGGTGAAGTGTGTACACCTGACTGCGATAGTGAGGTGGGTTATCTAGAAATGGGTTTACAACTGCTGGTTCTAATCTTTGATAACATGTAGTACGACTTATATTTGCTCTTTCCAGGTTGAACGCATGACCCCTTGCGAAAGGCATGTAGGCATGCACCTACTACATACCTACCTTATTGGGATGTGAAACGTTTATTTTTAGATTCGACAATAATAATTTATGCATTTTCACTATGACCATAACACGCCGCGCAAGAAGAAAAGAAGAAAAGAAAAGCCGCAAAAGAAGTTTTAATCCAAAAAAATACATTTACAACTTTACAACGTTTGTTATGGCATAAAGAATAATGATTTCTAATATTTTGACATCTAGAACGTTTGGAAATGAGTTTTTGGGACGCGCTTTAAATATGGGCAAGAAAATATGATTTATGTCATAACTCATAGTGAATTAGGGCCTTGCTACTACTGTCAACATCTTTATTTTGTACATCCATAGCTGCTACGACCTATTTATTTTTGAAAAATGTAGGTAGGTTTAACGTTAAGTAACTGAAAGTTCACATTCCGACATTATTATGACATTATTTTGATATTAATGAAGTCTCTAAGCTTAATAAAAAAAAAATTTAATGAAAATATAATAACATTGAAATATTCTTACCAAAGACACGCGCAGGAAGGATCCTCAACGATTTCCGTCTGAAAATTGTTTCAGCCATCTTGAATCACATGTTTATCTCATGGCCGCCTCGAACTAACAACTTCATGTGACCAATCACGAGCCGCGAAAACTTAATTATCGGACAGTCATATGTCTATGTCAATCAAATGATTAAAAAACATCGACCAATCGACATTAGTTAGAATGTATGAAGTTCTCGTTCTATAATAACATTTCCCGCTCAAAACTTGACATTTCAAAAGAAGAGTGTAAACCGCCACAATCAAATTATTTCTATCACTTTCAACGAAATGAATAAATTAAAACAATTAAAAAATTATCATTTTCTCCAATTAATTTAACGACTTAGGTAATTGCTATTAATATTTTTAAAAACGAATATTGAAAATTGTTCGAAAATAAAATGTTGCGCGTACACCGGTGAGGATAAAATGGCGCCTTTACCTTCCATGTTCGATGTTTTATACAACACCACCTGTTACGTCACATCCGTTAGAGACTGGGACATAATAAGTACTTATGTTATCATTTTCCAAAGCGCCATGTGTAGAAGGAAACTGTGCATTGAAGCTTAGACGCTTTCGATTTTCAGCACTTTAACTTAATAAATGTTCTATTGTTATTGCGATGATGCATGTACCTTTGTACCTACTTGGGTGTAACTACTTGCCAATATCAAACCGCACACGTGCTTAAATTCTCGACCTGCATTCTGCATTACAGTGTTTAGACTCTTTAGATATAGCTACCTCAAGCTACATATTCAATAAGAATGAAAGACAGAAAGAAAGGGAAGGCATTTGGAAATACTGTAGACACAGCCCAATTACTTAATATACATATAAGTACGTACAAAATAGTTAAAATCAATCCGTATTTATTATCCTACATAAAAGAGAGGACCCGCGATTCTGTACATGGAATATTTTGAGAGGAAGCACTAAGAAAAGAGTAACCAACCACAAAAAGGTTTTTTCAATTATTTTCTCTCTGTCTGTTCACGATAATCTCAGAATCTTGCAGTTTTCACAGGTAGATTAAGCTTAGTCCGGAGCAACATAATATTATAGGCTTTGTTTCATTTAAATCGGATGTATAGGGAATATGTATAGGGGGTATGTATAGGGAAAGTTATATAAAAATGTTTCACGCGGGTGAAACCGCGGAACACAGCTAGTTCAGTCGTAAAACAAAGTCCTCCGGCCCATCTGTTCTGTGTTCTGTCTGGCTGTCTGTTCGCGAAATAATGAAAAACTGCTGAACGGATTTTCATTTCCAGGTTTTCACCAATAGGCAGCTAGTGATTCATGAGGAAGGTTTAGGCACATCTATACATATATCTTATCTTATCTTCTTAATATATATAAATCACGTGTCACGTTGTTTGTCCGCGATGGACTCCTAAACTACTGAACGGATTTTGATAAAATTTTGTAACCATTTATAATAATATGGTCCAACTTAAAAGATAGGATAGTTTTTATCCCGGAATTCCCGCGGGAACTCCGGAATTAATGCGGGGAACTGCTTATCACCGTAAACTACAGCACTTTTTTCCCAGAATTACCGCGAGAACTCCGAAATTACCGCGGATGAAAACGCGGGGGACAGCTAGTAATTTATATACATGAGTATCAAATCAACGAATCGGTTGTAACTATTTTGACGGGGCTTTCACTGGCAATGGGCTAGTTGACTAAATTTTTGTCCTTTATTTTTTTGTCAATTAGTAGTAGTATTAGCTGTGGTATGAGGAGCACGAATTTTTTCGCTCTGTCCTTTTGATATCGAAGCGTTTTTTGTATGGAAATTGGAAAATGAACACCGCCATCTATCCAGCGTTGTTAAAAGACGAGAGGATGAGAGCGAAAAAAGGACAGGACGTGTGAACTGCAACACAGATAATATAATACTATGCTGCAATTATAATACCACCATCTTTTGTTTTTTAAATATAAAATATAACATCATGAGATTACTTTCTGAAAGCAGCAGATGTCGCTTAGTTGCAACAGAAAGTATTCCAAACTCATAGACCGTAGCCGTAGATGGAGAATGAACCGTCTACGGCCGTAGCAAACTTCACTGTGTAAGTCAAAGTCAAAGATGTCAATCTGTAATGCTTGCACTACATTATCGCCGATGATCGTTGATCGTGTGATCGGCGATAATGTGGACACCTCAACGCGATCACAGGCGATTCCCTTTGAGGGTACTTGCATGAAATTTATAATAAGAAATTGTGTCAATATTTCAAAAATAGAGCCTTAGAAAAGCGTTATCGTGAAAGATTTACTAAAAAATTTTCAATAGTTTCCAAAATATTCAACCTTTAATTTTGTGAAACGGAACGTTGCAACGATACACCAATCACAGCCAAGCTTAACACTTGACGTCACTTTTATTTGTTTAGGAAATTTACCTCTTTCAGAGAAGGCAAAGAAACTAAGTGCATACAGTCAACGCATATTTTTCATTTTCTGAAGTTTTTTACTTCAAAATGCATCGGTAACATGCATTTCGATTCTTTACTGGGAATTTTGGAAGTAAATCGACACAGTTCAACCTTAATTTCGCTTTTGGATATTGAAGTTATCTATCTGTCAGTGTTCATGACCCTGTCAATACGACATTGACATTTTTATCACAGATTAATAAGGCGTAATTTTGAACAAGTGACGTCATTCCGCGTTTCGGCGGTAAGGTCTAAAGCAGGAACTTTGAAACGCTCTATTTCATTAATTTATGCATATATTTTTTTTCTTTTTCTTGCTTTGTTTAAGTAGGCCATATATCTTTAAAATAGACTGAAAAAAAAAATTCATGCAAGTACCCTATTCACGGGTCGCAGGCTATCATAGACGATGATCGGCGAGTTCAGCCGAATATGCCCTCTACACTATCGTGCTCGCGCATAATCGTCTGTACTCGGCGATAATGTAGTGGAGCCATCTACTTTGGGATTTTTTTGGATGTTTGGAGCGTCTGCGTCTTTGTGATGGAGAGTTTTACGATTAGTTCCGATTAGCTCTAATGCCTTAGCTAGATGGCGTAACGAGCGTAGTTGACCACTCTGTCAAATTCAGGGATATGTAAAATGGGGTATATAGAAACCTAAAATAAACGGTGCTGGTGTAATTATTATAAAGTTTTAGTTTATTTTATAAAATTTTGATGGTTTTTACTAGTATCCATACTTATTCGTGATATTTAGTTAGCTGCACAAAAAAATATCATGCTTGATACCTACATTAAAGATTGTAAAATAAAATACTTTGCTTTATTTCCTGAGAACACTCAAAAAGTTAATTTGGTCTTCGTTAGGAATTTTTTTTTGGGAAATAAGGGTCTTTGTTTGGAAACAAATGGACACCTCTGTATAAACGGTACACGAACCGTATATAGTTTATGCCTAATAATATTTTTAACAATGTTTTTAGTAAGGTTAGTCGGATTTTTCTCAAGGTGTATGACAGTGACAGCTCATAATGCCGCAGCCAGAGAGAAGGTAATCACTAGCTTGCAAATCGCTCGCCAGCGCCATCTATTATTTAATAAAGAACTAAAAATTAGTACCTTTTTTACTGATACTTTGCTGTTAAGCAAAGCGCCTGTTGCTATATTGAAAAAAGAAGTTTTTTTTTTTTGTAATCTTTATTGAGAGAGGTTTCTTCATAATTGAAGATGTCACCCCTATATAAAAATAAACACTTATACAATCTATAGTAGGTAACAATCTATGGCATTAAACTAATTTAAATTAACAATTTGCTTTTTTTATGATATTAATTACCATTCGGTACACCTGCTTGGCCGCCTCTGAATTTGGTTCGGAAAGGATAACGTTAAAATCTGCAACATTATTTGAAAAAAGTTCTTTGAAGAAAGAGTATAAACTTTAGTAATTTAACTAAAGTATTTTTGATAGTATTGGTTTTGATTCATTTAAATTAGAATCGTTCTATGCTGATTCCTGTTATTCGTCGATAAATACTTCTGGAGACTGATGCTGATTGCTGAGACATATTGTCGTAGATGCCAGACACAGACGAATAAGAGAACATACTGTTCAGACGAGTACACTGACGGGGAGTCGGGAGTTCGGGACTCTGAAATGTTTCATTGTACAAAAATATGTGGATATTCGCTTTGTAAAAGTTGCATCACAAGTGACAACTGACAAGTGGCATGCATTTATCATGTTATTTTTTTAGCTACTTACATTAACTAATAGCAACACTGGCTAGTGGCTATCAGGATTACCAACATTACCAAAAATAGCAAAGAAGAACCTCGAAAATCGAATTTTTTTTCTTTTAATTCGCGGCAGCCAGCTAGGACGAAGTACGTTGTGTTAGAATATTATGTTTTCTTTTAAATTTTGAATAGAAACTAGCCAACTACTTAATGGTTTTTTCGGCTAAAATTCTTATTACGAATTCAAGTGCTATGTTTGTGTCAAAATTTTCGTGTCAAATTAAAAATACTTTGTCATAGGTTATGTTATGTAAAGAAGTAGTTCAGACTTGTAAAAAAATGTGTATTTTATAATCGTCTGAGTTTATAACCATTTGTGTGTATTTTCGACAGTTTTACGTGTGTTTTTGAATGTGTTGTCTATTTTTCAGCAAACATCTGTTCGGACACAATGAAAACTACACAAATTGCCCAGTATGCTTTAAGACTAACATATTCACAGGTAAGAATTTAAATCTATTATTTAAAAGTTCTAGCATCAAATTTTAATCCTAGTAACATAATTGCCTATATAGGCCGTTAGTAATAAACTTATCTTCACATCGATACTACTCGAGACTCGTTTGTTTCAATTTTTCGATCAAAATTGAAAAACAAGGTGGGCGAAACGAACGATTGAGTTAATGTGGTAATTTATTTATTAACTAATTGGCATAGCAAGCACGTGTTGACTTGGCATTATAGGGTTCAAGATTGATGCTCTTTTTACAATCATCGATGTATCGAACTACCCGCCCACTCAATGTAGCTTGTGAGGTACTATCTGCCTTTAAAAAAAAATCATTTGGAAGTAAATCTGTACGAAATCTGTTCATGGAAAAACTGATTTAACCTAAGGTTTAATTTAAAAAAAAGTGTGGCTTGAAAAAGAACAACAAGATTTTTAAAAATGACTGGCAGACAAAGGAATAAAATTGAAGTGTCTGTTTGTAATCCCAAACAGTTTTTCACTAAATACATATTTAAGTAGATTATATGGTAATATGGTACTTACGAAAAAAAAATTCAAATTTTTGTTGTCTATCTTTTTGTTTCGGCTAATCTCTGAAACGGCTGGACCAATTTTAATGGGACTTTCCCTGGCAGATTACTGATGTTATAAGGAATAACTTAGGCTACTTTTATTTTAGAAAAAAACAGTTCCTGCAGCAATTCCGAAAATCACGAGGGTGAAACCGCCAGGCACAGCTAGTCTTATCTATACTAAAACTGTGAAAAAATGCTTTCCAGAGGGTTTTGAATCCTATAATAGCATACGGTTGTTGATAGTTACAAGCAGCAACCTGGCACTTGGGTTTAAACCCAATAAAAGCTCCTAAACTGCTAGGCATTCAGGGGCTTAGACTGGGTTTAAACCGGGTTTATTCTATAAGCACTATTGAACCCAAAAAGAAGTTCACAGAAAAAGAAGTTTTTCTATGAACCAATTATGATGGTCCAGCTTTTAACATAAATTATTCATAATTATACATTATATCTACTACCCACTCCATTGCTTCTTAGAATTCTTTCACTGATAGGAAGCTTTGGTATCCTTGACTGACAGGATATTGATATCCTGGAATTAAGAATAAGGAATATTGAAGTTCACCCAGGTGAATCGGTAGGGAGACACCTAGTTTAAATAGACTTAAGACAATAAGAAACTGGTGTCTACATCATTTTTTATTAATATTTATATAATATAGCCTTTGACCATGGCTTTACCCATGTATGCCCCTATTCAATCAATCAACATGAAATTTTTGCATACTTGTAATTTTATCCTAGAATTCCCTCGGAAACTCCAAAATTAATGCAGGTGAAACTGTTGTATAAATACATAAAGACAAGTACACAGATGTAATTAAGTATATATGTATTTTTGTAAAGTTTTACAGAAGTGCTTAACAGACCATTTAAAATCATTAAAATAATTGCCGATTGATTTGTTATAAATATAGCTCATCAAAGACCCACATCTCATTACAGTGGTCAATATTGTTGATCGTTAAACCTTTCTTCTCCGCGCAATCTTTAGGTAGATACTATCATGACATCTCTTCTCTCTCTTGAAGTGAAACTGACTGATAATAAATAATTAATCAATACAAAGTGTCTACAAACTTGAAATACACAAGACTTCCTTTTATCATTAAGCTAGGCTATGTTACTTACTTTTTATAAATTTAACCCACTGATTGCCAAATTACTGTTACATAGAATATATTAATTAGAAATTAAAAAAATGTGGTATTTGTCACTCGATCACACTTAAAAGGTTGAATTCAGCACAGATATAACGTGTTAAACAATTGTGATATTATACCTACGAGATTATACATGCGAGATTTCGGGTAGTAATTAAAAACATATTTTATACCTATCTAGTTAAGGTCCTTTCCTTACTAATATAAATGTTAATTGAGTTTGTTTATTTGTTACATTTTAAGTACTATACCAATAATATTATTTTTTTGCATACATATTGACAGGTGTAGAGAAGGACATAGGGTATTTTTCATCCCGGAATTCTCGCGGGAACTCCCACATTAACGCGAGCGGAACCGCGGAGACCAACTAGTATACCTATAAATTGCGTACCAACATATTTGACTCAATTTTCACTCCTCGCCCCTTGCTGTAAGAATGTACGTCACTCGACACAGTCACGTAACAAATTTGTTAGTTCTATTATAGCAGCAATCAACACCTCGTTCAAAATGCTAGGGTTGTTAAAATCCATGAAAACTAAACAATTGCTTCCGTAAAAATGACATGTGGGAAAATTGCGTTGTCCACATCTGTTGCGTTGTAAGGTAACGGTATGGTAAAAAAAGAATAAGGAGGTAAAAAAAGGAATATCCAATTCTCGTCTCGAATATTTCAGAAAAAGAAACAAAATTATTGTTTTACGCTGAAAAAATTACTCATGAAAATTGAGCCGACGATCCCTCAGATCATACCTAAAGGTCATTCAACACCCTTTATGCTTTTTTGCGCTGACGTGCCGTCTTATTATAAAGGTCATTCACCCGCACAAATCTAATAGAGGCTTTTTTCTTTAACAGATCACGACAGCCCCAAAATTACATCAGTCTTACATGCTGATACACAAAGATTTTAATAATCAAAATTACATTTTGCTACTTTAGCTCCTCCCGCTTTTAGTTTGCTGGTTCTCTTTCTCTTTTGTTTATACCTGCTAGCATCGCATCGGTCTTAGCGGAATTTCTGTGGTTCTACTTAAATAGAAACCGTTTTTTACAACCCTAGCTTCAACGACTACCTGTTTGCTACGTAGTTTCAACTACGCATGATGTTTTTTTAATTTACTGTGGACGGTTTCTTTTTCTGTTTGCTTTATTTGGCTAGTGTACGCGAAACGAGTGTAGTGGTTATTTCGAAAGGTATTTCTCGATGATGACTATACCTACATTATTTTAGTCAAAATACACGTTAACTGCTGATTTTCATATTATAACTAGCTGTGCCCCGCGGTTTCACCCGCGTGAGTTTCGGAATTCCCGCAGGGACTCCCTTTAGGGGGATGAAAAATAGATGCTGTCCGATTCTCAGACATACTGAATATGCAATACAAAATTTCATAAAAATCGGTCAAGCCGTTTCGGAGGAGTATGGGAACGAACATTGTGACACGAGAATTTTATATATTAGAAGACTAGCTGTCCCCCGCGATTTCATCCGCGGTAATTTCGGGGTTAATTCCGTCACTGTGAACCTAGCATATCAAATGTTGGCATCTCAAAAAAACTTCATTCCGGGAAAAAAGTAGGTACTCTACGTACTTCTTTGTGCCCCTTACAGTAGTTTATGGTGATTAGCTGTTCCCCGCATTAATTCCGGAGTTCCCGCGGGAATTCCGGGATAAAAAGTATTCTATCTTTTAAGTTAGACCATATTATAAACGGTTACAAAATTTTATCAAAATCCGTTCAGTAGTTTCGGAGTCCATCGCGGACAAACAACGTGACACGTGATTTATATATATTAAGATTTAGAATAGTTTCATCCGTAAAAAGCCAAACATGTCTGACACCTGGCAACCCTAATCGCAGACACAGTTGATAAGACAAGGTGGGTCGCCAGGTAGCGACGCATTATGACCGATTATGTAAACGTCGAATACTTATCAAAGCTATTTTAATCTGCGCATTGTTTGTTGGTTGTGGAATTCTTTGGAATTCTAGATTCCCATCAGCGGGGTTAGCCAAGTTGACATTCTATACGCGTTAACGATTATAGAATGTCAACTTGCCTAACCCCACAGATCAACCGTCAGACCGCAGACGTCCATTCCTGAATCAAGGCTTTCCCTAAAATCTGACCATAGAAAGTTTTGATCAGTATTAGAAACAGCATCGATTGGCATCAATAATAATAAAAAGGTGGAAAATACCGTTAAGTTTTTTTTTTAATTCTTTACACACTTTATACGAGTATATTTTAATTAATTTGAAAAAGCAAAATATACGTGTCTATTATTTTTTTATTATCTAACTAATGGACTAAATAGAATTTAGAAAAAAAAAACAAATAGCCTATTGTACACACGTCATGTTTGAACTCGAAAGTCGAAACGACCGATCTCTTATAGTCATAGTAACATTCATAGCTAGGTTAGGTATTGTTCTGATAAGTCTGATAATAATAAGATTACTGCCACGCGCTTTTGTATGACCTTGTAGGTAAATCAGCGAGCTTGAAGCGCGAAAGCATATTGCATAACAACTCCGGTTATTCAGAATCTAGGTACATTCACTCATTATTTACTAGTTGTGCCCCGCGGTTTCACCCGCGTTAATTTCAGAGTTCCCGCGGGAATTCCGGGATAAAAAGTACCCTATGTGTTAATCTGATGTTTAAGCTATATTATTGTAAAGTTTCATTTAAATCCATGCAGTAGTTTTTGGGTTAAAGAGTAACAAACATCCATCGATCCATACATACAAAGTTTCGCGTTTATAATTTATAATTAGTAGGATGTGTCTACAACATCACAATCTATAAGAGATGTAAAAACTATCGTTATTAGTTTTATTAAACAGTCTTTGGCTGCGGGCCAAAGACATTTTTAGGAACCTCTCTCATCCACATTCATGCCTTTTGAACTACTTCAGCATTCCTTGTGGAAACTTGGTCGAAAGCTCCATTATCAAACTGGTAACAAATGAAGAGGTTACTAAAATCGTTTTAAAGTCTCACACTAAAGGACATAATTATAATGTGATAGTCAATTGTGGTGATGTGACAAGGTCGCGATTCAAGTTGTTTTGTGAGTCGTACACATTCGATTTTTTTCAAAGCGTACAATACAAGTATTTTATTAGTCCTCGGCCTTCAATCTCTACTGTCAGTCTACGTCTACGACTTCTGATAGTTGATCTTGTGCGATCTTCATCTTCCTTCGCCAGTATATTTTGTGCCTTGATCGGCTTAATCTTACCAAACGCTCTCCTTTTGGCCCACCCTAAATGTGTTTGCTGATGAGTGGAAACAACATTTTTATCTCTTTGTTTGAAGATGTACGAGAAGGCCTATCTACTTGTATAGTAATCTACACTCGAGAGCAATGAATCCGGGTCACTTAAAGAATCCTAAAAATCTCGGAAACTAAAAATGCTAGGTTAATGCAATAAATCGTATTTAATAGACAATGTAATACTCCTTAAATGAAGGTATTAAAACTTCTTAGTTATTGTAAAGTTATATCATAAAAAAATCAAACTTGAAAAAGGGCCACTTTCGAAGATGGAACTACGAAATTACAGCATTTGGTTTTGCTTTTGTTTGTAATCTGTCATTTATGTGGGTACATAAACCATGTTGATAGTGCTCTATATTCATTATTCAAGCTGAAATTATGTCGCTTACGCCTGAAGAATGCACCAGAATACTTACAATGCTGGAAACCGGCCGGAGTCAGCGCGATACAGCCAGGACTGTCGGTGTGTCGCTGTCAACAGTACAAAGAGTTCTCCGACGTTACGAAGAAACTGGTTCTAACCTACGCAGACCAGGAACGGGCAGAACCAGGTGTACCACAGCACGAGAAGACCGATACTTGGTGAACACCATGCTTCGAAATCGCTTTCTCACAGGAACTGAACTCACAAATCAGTTTCGACGCCTCGGAGGAAGTAACCCAAGTGCATGGACAGTAAGACGTCGGCTTGCTGAATCTAACTTAAAACCCCTTAGACCTGCAAACGGCCCTAAACTGGAGCGTGCGCATCGTATTTCAAGACTAAGATATGCCCAGAACCACGTAAATTGGAGTATTGAAGATTGGTCAAAAGTTATGTTCTCCGACGAATCAAAATTTATGCTCTACAAGCACGATGGAAGACACAGAGTGTATCGAAGACCAGGGGAAAGATTCAAGCAAGCATGCATCGAAGAAAAAGTAGCCTACGGTGGTGGGTCTGTACTTGTGTGGGCCGGAATTTCTTCTGAAAGTCGCACAGAGCTGGTGATCATAGAAAACGGCTCTTTAACTAGCGTAAGATATGTGGGAGAAATCCTCAATGATCACGTTGGTCCATTTATGGTCAATTTAGCTGAGGATGCTATATTTATGCATGACAATGCCCGACCTCATACAGGTAGGATTGTGAATGACTACCTTCAAGAGATGAACATTACTCGTATGGAGTGGCCAGCGCGCAGCCCGGATATCAATCCGATCGAGCATGCTTGGGACGAGCTAGGCAGATGCGTAAAACAACGAAACCCTCCCCCAATCACGCTTCGTGAGCTCAAAATTGCTCTCACAGAGGAATGGGAGAATATTCCCCAAAATCGTATAAGGAACTTGGTGTACAGCATGCCAAACCGCGTAAACGCAATAATGGAAGCACGAGGAGGCAATACGAAGTATTAAAATTCAAGAAAATCGTAATAAAGTTCAATAATTTCATGTTTCCTATTTTTGTTTTAAGGAGAGATCAGCAGTTTTTTTCTTTATGTAATTTTGTGTTAATAAAATGTATGGTGACTCATATTTTTTTTACTTTCATTTAAGGAGTATTACATTGTCTATTAAATACAATTTATTGCATTAACCTATCATTTTTAGTTTCCGAGATTTTTAACATTCTTTAAGTGACCCGGATTCATTGCTCTCGAGTGTATTAACCATTGTAAGTGGAATAAATCGTATTTGTTAACATTGAAATAAACAACACAAAGTCCGTTCCCGCCGGCAATCAAACCCGAGAGCTCTTGTTTATGGCGTGACGTGAATGACCACTTGCACCAGTCCGCTCGCCATGATAATTATGTTCATAAACTACTAGCTGTTTTTCGCGTTTCCACCCGCGTTAAATTCAGAGTTTCCACAAGAATTCCTAGATAAAGAGTACCATACTATGTCCTTCTCTGTACCCTTGACAACGTGTATGCACATTGCACATGATGATCGGTTGAGTCGCTAGGGCGTAAAAACGTAACAATCAAACTCACAAGAATGATGTTTCTTAGGAATAATATAGGTAATGGCCGGATACTTTTCGGTAACAAGTTGATATTGCAATTTAACCTCTATGCATTGCCCCGATCGTGTTTGTTTTTAAACATCCGGTTCGCAGGACCGTTCCGCTTTTTCTCCGATGCACTGCTTTTTGTTCAAAAGATACATTCTCTATCTACTTACGAAAAACGCGACACCACATCACATGGATATGGTTGGGTCATGGGACGGTTACAAAATAGAAAGCACTTCTTATAATTTTAGGCTTTTCCATTGAATTTCTAGAGTGCTTAGATAAATCCGATGATTTAGATAGGATGGATGAAAGTAAAATGATTTTAAACAAGTATAATGGGATGCGTTGAAAGAAATCATCGAAGAAAGACGTGCAGGTAGAGGTATCCAAGGCAAAATCTTAGTACTAGGAACCGACGGGCATGGATGCGAAAAGTTATGAATGTGTATGAAGTGAAGGTGAGTAGGAATCCCTAGTAAATAGGGTTCATATTATTATCGTCCTACCCTTCTAGGAAACAGGCGTAAACTTTTTCCTTGTATCGAAATAGCTGTTCTTGAAAGGGGCGTGAAGATTCTTGATACTTTTATATCCATTATCCATGTAATTATTTTACAAGTATGTTAAAAAATAAACAGTCACAATTGAAATGATGCGCATATCCTTTCGGCCTTCACCGAAATACAAGTGCTATAGCTCTCCTTTTGCTTTAATAAATAATTTAAAAAAGAAAACACCGCGCAGTATACTTTATTAGATTAATTTGAAATATTAGGTCATTTGCACATTGACAATATTTAAACAGCGTGCGTCTTGAGAGTTTGTTGCCCGACTTCTACGCTCCGGCTATAAATAGCAATAAAATTATCACGGGTCATTTAATTCCAGTGGTCACCTTCACTGGGGCGAAATGCGACATTACAATACCTACCTATTTACCACCGGTGGGGACATTTTGGAATGACCCGATGGCATTAGGAAACCTTTGAGAGGCGTACCGTATTGTGGGTGCTGTCAATTATTTTTATTTAATTGATGACGTCAAAAAGAGGCACACTTTTAGGTTGACGAATGAAAATATTTCACGTGGACTTGTACAAGGTTAGGTATTTTTAGTACACACTAAAGTCGATAAACCCCAAACGGTATCTTTAGTAGAAGAAACTGTAAAAAAAAATTGAAGCTCACAAAGTTATAAGCTGGTTTTCAGGCAGTTAGCCCCGCTAATTATACAAAATTAAGACAGTGTCGATTGCTATCATAGAGATGCTGGTACGCCGTATACGTAGAGTCTATTTGAAAAAAAAAATAGTCGAATTGAGAACCTCCTCCTTTTTGAGAAGTCGGTTAAAAAATAGCATTTTTAGAAAAAACGTGGCTAAAAACTATGATACGCCACTGATACGCCATTTCAAAATTCCCGCAGGAATAACAGAATAAAGGTAGTTTACCGTGTCCTTTTCTGTACCCTTGACGAACCTGATGTGCATGCAAAATTTTATGATGATTGAATAGTTAAGGTGTGAAAGCGTAACAAACAAACAAACTCACATTCCCATTTGTAATATTAGTTAGAATGAACAGAAAAGGACACACTAGTACTACTTTATAACCAAGATTTCCCGCGGGAATTCCGATAGTAACCCGCGTTACTATCAGAAAAACCGGGTGAAACCTTGGGAAAAAGCTAGTTAGATATATTCCGTCTGCAGAATTTATGTGGTGTGAAAGATCACAGATCAATAGTCTAGTTCCAAAGATCGATGCGACATAGTTATTACTAACGATCAATGGCGCCGTAGATCTATCATTGTTTACGGTCGCATAATATTAAACGCACAGTAAACTTGGCACCGAATGCAATATATTGTGTATTTTTAACTGTTGGTGGGAATTCTTGAAATAGTTTTTATGCACCTCTGTCAAGTTCATGTAGAAATCGAGCTTTTTATAAACTCCGGGTGGATCGAGTCCGGTGACTACCATTAAATATTAAATGATGATAAAGCTATGTATTACATAAATTATTAAAATTGAACTATTGTTTATTCAGATTCTAATCATTATATCTGAAAGAGAACGAAATTGTCCATGATAGAGATTTACATGTTGTCATGTATTCTACTAGCTGTCCCCCGCGGTAATTACTGAGTTACCCCGGGAATTCCAGGATAAGCTGTACCTATAAACCTTCCTCTGTAATCACTCTTATCTATTGATGAAAGACGCATGAAAATCCGTTCAGTATTTTTTGAGTTTAACGCAAACAGACTGACAGAGACGCGGCAGAGAATTTTATTTTATAATATAAGGATACAGTGGTAAAAAAACAGCGTCTAATCAGTATTAACAGGCGCTTCGTTGATGAACCTAAACAACAATGTGTTATCAGTTGCGGTATACTGCCAATCGTTGCCAAGTTTATTTTTGGCTTAGCGATTTTATCACACAAAACTATTTCACGTGACCACACCTCCGTTGCCGAGTCTACACGTAGAGAATCGTTTACGTAACTTGCTGAGCGGCGAACTGTGGAAAAAAAGATGCTTTGACGAATGTTCTAAAATTGGTTTCTAGTCCTTCCTGTAGGATTATTGTGGACTATTTTGGAGCTGTAATGTAGCAGTGGTTCATCCCGGTCTGGTCTGTTCCCGTCACTCGATTTTTGTAAAATGTTGCCAATTTTCATCGTTCTTGCGTTTAAGTGAGCTTTTGTTTTCCTTATTTTTATTTGAGATCAAAATTGAGGAAAAATTTGCAACATATTATTTTACGAACACAAGTCTGTTCGAATATTCTTTACTATTAAAGTATATATTATACCGTTTTTAAGTTTATATAGCGTTGTTTGCTAAAATAATGTTTGTTCCATTCCATTTAGTTCTTTCTACACCTGTGACAGTCGTGGACCTAACGTATCCATTTGATCCTATCTGTCTTGAAGCGAATACACCCCTATGGCCTTTTATCATTAACCACTTTTTTTAATAAACGATTCCATTCTCATAAAGCCTTATTTGTTTCTTTTTTCCAGCCAGTGTGCCGTGAAAAGTTGATGTCGCGGTCAGCGTTCGCCCTCGCCGCCATCGGCCTTGGCCTCTCCACTTACAGCGTCCGCCAAATGGTGCTCACCCAGCCCAGGAGGATCTAGATGGATCTGTGTTGATTCGACTAGCACTAGAAAAATATCCCGTGCCCCAAACAGCTCCCGGCAAATACAGCGAAAGCGATACGACAAAAAACTGTGGCTTTACGACACAAAACTCCTTTGCGCATATTTTACAACAAAAAAAAATCTGCCAATTTTCTCTTTTTTTCGTTGTGTTAGTCAGGTAATGATGGCACATTGTTTATGAAATTATGATGACACCCAGTATATAAATGGATGTGTTATTTTGATATTTAAGTAAAGGGGCAATTTTTATTAGTTACCAATTTCAATAATTTATTCTTCCTTTGTTTATATAGTATTAGATTTATACGCCAACTTATTTTTAGAGTTGCAAGCTGAAATTGCCCTTTTACTTTATTTCGTGCTGTGAAAAAGGCGTTCCTCTGCATGTGAGAATTACGTTAAAAAAAAAGTAAATGCTGATTTTAATGTAATTTTATTAAAACTAGGTATTTTATTTGAGAGAGATTGAGATTGTAACTATACCTACTTAGACAAATTCCACCTGTAGGCTCTAAGTTTTCTGTGTATGTCTGTCTGTTAAGAATAAGAAATAATTGTATTTTTTTTTGTACGACTCTTGTGTGAGAGCTGCGATGGATCGTCTTTGTGAAAAAAGCCAAATAAAAATAGATACTAAACAAGAACGAATTTTATTTTGTAAGTAGTTTGTACCTTTGAATGAATAGACAAATTCAGGCTTTCCCGGTGGTTGGTGATACCTATTAGGTTTTTAATTTGACAAAAATAAATATAAAGTTGAAAAAAAAGGTTTATACCTAGTGTATAATGAAAGGTACTCTGATTGGGAGACGAAAAAAGTTGATGCAGTTTCCATTGGAGTTCTCTAGGGCCAATCTTCCAGCTCTATATTTAGACCCTCGTCATCATGCGTGAGTACTTTCTCATGGCAACACTATAAACTAGCCAAAGTACCAACAAATCATATGCTTGAGCCGGGAATTGAGTTGGAATTAATAGATTTCTTCAAAATAATTTTAAATAATGGAAAATCAAACATCCCTCAATAATATGAAAAATCTTTTTCCGTACTCCGATTGACTGGACGGATATCGGACTGGACACAGGACAACTAATGCCCGGTTCCTATAACTTACAAGCATCCGTACGTAAGAACTACCGGTCGGTATAACGTTACTGTTACCGAAGGTCGTGCACAATGCTTTCACGTCGCCGACTGGCAACGAGGATCCGATAATAGCGTGCCTTCCGATGGCCCTCACAGGACAGCAGGTACAGAAAGAGAGACAAAAGTTTTTTCAACATACCTATCCATACTAACGTAATTAACTTTTGTGTTGTCCTTTTTTTTATAAGTAAACTGGACACTGGCCAACTAAACCGTACCACGGGCAAAGAGCGAATGAAAACGTTCTGAGGTGTTACCTCTTTGAAATCAATTATTTATTACCCGCGGGAATTCCGGGATAAAAGTACCCTATGTCCTCTGTACCCCTGAAAACGTGCATGCCAAATTTCACCTAAATCCGTTCAGCCGTTTTAGCGTAACAAACACCCACACTTTCACATTTATAATATTAGTAGGATTAGGTACTATAGGTTAAAATGAATAAAAATTACGTCGTTATTTTAGTAATTACATAATTTATTAATTTAAATTCTAACATAACAATAGTAATTAATCAAAATCTCATTAATAAAATTATATTAGATACAAATAAAAGTACTTGCTCTAAGTACAGCAAAATGCAACACTATTGGATAATATTTGTTTGAATATCTACCTAATTAGCAAATAAAATGCTATCAAAAGTTACCATATAAAAGATTTTTTTATAACAATACATGGAAGCTAGAACAAATATGTTGGAACGAATTAGAGGTAGAATTTAGCAGCAGCAAACAGCTCGAGTATAGGTTCTCGGTAAAAAAGATAGAAACGCGGCCGTTTCACAGGAACTTGGCCCGCGCACTACCGTACACTTACACTTCTATAACGGACGACGACGGTGCGTACCGACTATGTAACATGTTTGGTAACTTATGTTATATAACACGTCCACTTTATGTAAGATTGTTATTCAACATTGCAACATAAACAATACTGTACTGTACTCGAGCACGACATTTTTTTGCTCTCGTCTTTCGATATTGTCGTAATAATAATAATAATAATAATAAAGTCAAAGCGTTTTTTTTTGTATGGAAAATGAACAACACTGGATAGATGGCGTTGGTTATTTTCCATACAAAAAAAACGCTCGACATCGAAAGGATGGAGAGCGAAAAAATTCGTGCCCCTACTGGTACACCTTAGAATAATAATGTTATTTAACCATTTTTATAACCATTGTCGTTTCTCGTTCTTCAGTGCTATGCTATCCACAATGTCTTCGCTGAGAGGATGTTCCACTAGCTGCGGCAGCGACTGTTGTACTTTTAAATAACAAAAAAAAACAAAAAAACTAACGTGACTACCATCCAGTCCACACATTATCTGAAACATGTTATATGACATGTTTTGTTATATAGCCTGTACGCACCGTAATATATACGATACGAAATTGTGACCTTTTATAATTAATTCTTATCAAGCAGGTACCATAATAGTCTTTAAATTGACAAATAGTTGACCGTTAAGCCCAAGTTTCACTGACAGTTTTTAGGTTAAGAAATAAGAATGGCATTTAATTTTGTACCATATGCATACGTATCTACATAAAGTTTTGGCATTCCTGCGGGAACTCCGGGAACAAAATTCCGCGGATACCAAAATCTACGCACAATATTTCTACGTAGTTATAGTTTTTAATCCACACACAAAAAATATTCACATTAGTGAAAATTTCAATGAGTAGGTAAGCAAAAGATTTTTTTCAGAAAATTATAGAACTGCCTACACACGTTTCTTGAATGTTAGTAAATAGTTAAATACTACAATGAAATCTAGTTATACATCTATTATTATGCTCTTTAGTAAATTAATGACGGTTGTGGATGGGCAATCAACTCGGTGCTTTGGTTTAAACCCGATAAAAGCCTGCCGTTTTGGGGTTTAAACCCGTAAAAGTGTCAACCCAAACGATGCGGTGCGGCGCCGCAGCACAAGCCATTTCGCCGCATGGGCGACCACACGGGCAGCGCGGCGCCGCAGCGGCGACAAAAAGAGTAGGCATGCCCATCGCTACGTGACAGAGCAGGACAAACAACAGCGAGCCGCTAACTCCCCTCCCCGCCTCGTCTCCACTCCGATGCGAGCGCGGCGCGGCGATAAAAATTGGATTTAAAACCCAAGTACCAGGTTGGTTGCCCATCTATAGTTGTGATAGAAGTTACAACATTTATAACCTACTTCCTAAGTTTTAATGCTTAAAAACTCATGAAATTACAATTTGTGCACTATTCTCTACCAAATGTCCAAATTTCACCTGATTATGCAAAACTTTTACTGCCAAGGTAAATAGAGGGGTTCAATTTAGTACCCACTAGTCACTACCACATTCATCAATATTATCTGGGTATAGTAAAAAGTACACTTCCTCTAGCGACAGGTGGCACCACGTGGTGGTAGTAAAAAGATTTGAGAAGTCGGAGCTCGGAGAGAAACTGTCTCTTAGCCAAGGTGATAGTCTATAATCTTTATCGCTATAGTAAACTAAGGAGATCATCGTCATGACATAATATGGTCACGATTTTTCGTGACCACGTGACATGATGGCGAGTTCCTTAGTTTTCTCTAACGATTATAGATTGTCAACTTGAGAGGGCTGGGGAGAGAAAATATTTCAAGGACTCTTAAAAGCAGTAGAGATGTCCTTGAAAACCTCGCGCTATGTCCTCTTGAAGTACTGCTCGTCTATTCGCTTGGCGAGCGCGACCAGCTTGTCGTGCCTGTGCACGGTCTCTGCCAGCCGCCGGCACGGCAGGCGCGTCGTGATGATGGTGAACACGTGGCCGAACACCAGCGCGTCCAGCTCCGTGGGGCTGTGGAGGCGAAATAATCGTATAATAATTACAGCGCCATCTAGTGCCGAAATAAGCAAAACTGAGACCATAGCCAAGTTGACAACCTTTAAGGGTGCGCTCTAGCATATGACGCAGCTCCCTTCCGATAGAGGCCGCGGACGGCGCCATAAAAGAGTTTTCTCAATTTACAGAGAATCACAAGGTTAAAAAATAGATTTTGATGATGGGTGCGAGAGGATGAGTGTTTAATACATCTTTGATTTAAAATTTTTATATGGCTTTACGCGCATTATTATCCTTTAACTACACGAAAATATCGAATAACCGGCCGAAACGTAGTCACACACACATGCAAATCGATTAATACTAGACGAATAAGATTCGTAATTTGGCCATTTCAACAAGAGTCTCGGTGGCGCTGTGGTGTAATGCGTCTCTTTTTGTAAACTATGAATCGTGAAAATCTTGTGTTCAAACCTTAGATTTATATTCCACTTTTTGTAACTATTTTGTCAAACTTATTTATACACACTTATTTATAAACGATTTATTTTTCGTTCTTTCTAGGATTTTAAACTGTAATGAAAAGAAATTCTATGGTATAGAACAACAATATTTAAGACTAGCTGTACCCCGCGGTTTCACCCGCGCGAAAGGTTTTTATACAACAACTTTTTTTCCGACATCCGATTTCAATGAAACAAAGCCTATATATACATATGTAGCTCCAGGCTAAGCTTAATCTATCTGTGAAAACGACTTAAAATTATTTTAAACTTTTTTTAGTTGGTTACTCTTCTTTTATTTTGGTAAAAATATTTAACACTAGCTGTACCCCGCGGTTTCACCCGCGGTAATTTTGGAGTTCTCGCGGGAATTCCGTGCATGCAAAATTTCATCCAACTCAGTTCAGCCGTTTTTGCGTGATTGAGTAACAAAGATCCACACTTTCACATCTATATAATAAAAATGAATCGTCAAATGTGTTGGTAAGCGCATAACTTACAAACGACTGCACCAAATTGGAAAATTGATTTTTTTTTGAGTTCGTTATTGTCAGGACAAGGTTTATATAAAAGAATTTTGGAGTTCCTGCGGGAATTCCGAAATTCACGCGGGTGAATCTCCAAAACGGTTGGACCGATATTGACGGGATTCACTGCTAATTAGCTGTTGTTATAAGGAGTAAATTAGACTGCATTGGAGTTCCTGCGGGAATCCCGAAACTCACGCGGGTGAAACCGCGGGGCACAGCTAGTTTATAATACATATTAGTAGGATAACCTCACTATAAATGTGAAAGTAAGTTTGTTTGTTTGTTACGCTTTCACGCCTCAACAGCTCTGCGGATCATCATGAAACTTTGCACACACGTTGTCAGAGATACAGAGAAGGACAAAGGGGTACTTTTATCCCGAAATTCCCACGGGAACTTCTATCTTATTACTGGTGAAACCGCGGGGAACAGCTATAAAAATATACAGGTATTGGAAAAAAAACCAGGTCCCGTCTAATCAAAACTTCAAGTCCAGTCAAAATTTCAAGTCAATCCATCGCGATAGATCGTTTTCGAGTTTTGCGACTACTAACATGGGATACTTTGTCAAGTTGTTATCTATTATAACACTCAGGGATACTGTAGTTTCCTATGAGTAAAATATTTTTTTAAAACTGGTTCTTTACTACTTCATAATATTATTAGCTATACAATATAGAAATTATAGTGCGGGTTTTTCGGAGTTCCTGCGGGAGTTCCTGGATTAAAACTACCCTGTGTTCTTCTCTGTGCCCCTAATAACGTGTATGCAAAGTTTGTTAATAATCGGTTAGGTAATCAAGCCGTGAAAGCGTACCAAACAAACAAACAAACTCACATTTCTAATAATAGGTTTGTCTAGAAGTGTGAATAATAATCTACAGAAAAAACAGTATAGATTTCAAATCGTAAACATTGCAATAAAAAATGACAGATAACAAAAAAAAAACATCATAGTATAACAGTGGGGGCTGAGATTTGAACAGCAAAACTACTACGTCTTCGCTACCCGTTGTTCTAGCCACTAAACCATTATCGCATAGATCCTCCTGTCGAGGAACTTTTATACATTCAGCCGTCGTGCGTCATTCTATTTCATATTGATCTTCTTTTATTTAGTTCGTCAGTGCGTTGGGAAGTTGACAATAATTATTATTATTATAAAAAGGGAAGATTTGATTTTTTGTTTGTTTGTTTTGTAGTTTGTTTGTTACGATTTAACTCAAAAACTACTGAATCGATTTAAAAATTCTTTCACCATTAGAATGCTACGTTATTCCTGAGTAACATAGGCTATATTTTTACCCGGAATTCCCACGGGAACTCTGAAATCTATATAAATAAAAATGAATCGCTCAATGTATTGCTAAGCGCGTAACTTCCAAACGACTGCACCAAACTGGGAAATTATTTCCTTTGTGTTCGTTATTGTCAGGACCAGGTTGGAGTTCCTGCGGAAGTTCCGGAACTCACGCGTGTGAATCTCCGAAAGGGTTGAACCGATTTGGACGGGACTTTCACTGCTAATTAACTAATGTTATAAGGTTTACATTGGACTACTTTGGAGTTCCTGCGGGAGTTCCGAAATTAACGCGGGTGAATCTCCGAAATGGTTGGACCAATTTTGACGAGACTCTCACTGCTAATTAGCTAATGTTATTAGGAGTAAATTAGGCTACTTCGGAGTTCCTGCGGGAATTCCGAAATTAACGCGGGTGAATCTCCGAAATGGTTAGATCAATTTTGACGGGACTTTCACAGCTAATTAGGTGATGTTATAAGGCGTAAATTAGATTACTTTGGAGTTCATGCGGGAATTCCGTAACTCACGCGGGTGAAACCACGCGGTATAGCTAGTAATCTATTTAGGTATTATCTATCCTTACTGATATTGATGACAACTTATGTGCCATCTCTCATTTGTACTGTATATTTATTATCATGTATCGGCACTGTAGGTCTGTAACATAGTAATACGAAATATTGTAAAAATTAAGATGTATATAATATGACTGTTTGTTGCCAAAACATAAATAAATATTATAAACGCGAAAGTGAGTTTGTTTGTTTGTTTGTTACGCTTTCACACCTCAACGACTCAACGGATCATCATGAAAATTTGTATACACGTTGTCTGGGGTACAGAGGACATAGGGTACTTTTTATCTCGGAATTCCCGCGGAATCTCCGAAATTAACGCGGGTCAAACTGTATGAAATTTTGTATACTACACGTGAAAAGTAGTTACTTTGGTAGAGAAACAAATATATGGTAGGTAGTAGATATTTTTATCTCGGAATACCTGCGGGATCTCCGAAATTACCAAGGGTGAAACCGCGATGAACAGCTAGCTATAATATATGAATAGGTACATATATAAAAAATTAATCCCTATTTCACTTGGTTACGTTACGGGCACAGCATCACGCGTGAACGGCTCGATCAATTTCGCTAATTCTTTTTTTATTATGTTTGTTATTGTAAGAAGAAGAATAAAAGAAGTTTAGAGTTCCTGCGGGAATTCCGAAACTCACGCGAGTGCGAGCGAATCTCAGTCTCAGTTTGTAATAAATTATACTTAATGTACTAGTTGTGCCTCGCGGTTTCACCCGCGTTAATTTCAGAGTTCCCGCGGGAATTCCGGGATATAAAGTACCCTATGTGTTAATCTGATGTATAAGCTATATTATTGTAAAGTTTAATTTAAATCCATCCAGTAGTTTTTGCGTGAAAGATTAACAAACATCCATCCATCCATCTATACATACTTACAAACTTTCGCGTTGATAATATTAGTAGGATTTTACTAGCAGTTGATCCTGCTGCGGGTTTGCCTGCATCAATTTTATTTATTGTATTTCTTTGACTTCAGTATCAAGGAGATAATGTATACTAGTATTATAAAGAGCAAAAGTTTATGAGTTTGTGGGTTTGTGAGTTTGTGACGTTTGTAGGGGATAATCTCTAGATCTACTCAACCGATTTTGAAAATTCTTTCACTTATAGGGAGCTATACAGTGATCCAGAGTGATACAGGGTACTTTTTATCCCGGAAATCCCTCGGGGACTCCGGAGTTTGTGAGTACGTGAGTTTGTGAGATTGTAGTGGGTAATCTCTGGATCTACTGAACTGATTCTACAAATTCTTTCATAATTAAAAGCTGCAGTGATCTTAAGTGACATAGGGTACTTTTTATCCCGGAATTCCCGCGGGAACTCCAGAGTTTGTGAGGTTATAATCTCTGGATCTACTAAACCGATTTACAAAATTCTTTTATAGGAGTCTAAAGTGATCCTGAGTGACAAAGGGTACCTATTTTTTATCCCGGAATTCCCGCGAGTGCTCCGAAATTACCGTGGATGAAACCGCGGGGGTCAGCTTGTAAATAGCAATGAGTGAACCATTACATCATTTGGAAAAAAATACAATAGTAAAATCTATCTTATACAGAGTGTAACGGAGGGTATTTTTTTGTAAAATGGCATTCAGTATTAGATTATTGTCTGAAAAAAATAAACTTCCGAAAATTTGACCACCTGAGCACATAGATATCACGAAAACATGAAGTTTGAGTACCAACACGATGGGTCTGTAACTTGTAGTTTCCAAGATATTGGCTATCGAAAATTTGATCACGTGATCACATAGATATGACGAAAACATGAAGTTTGAGTACCAACACGATGGGTCTGTAACTTGTAGTTTCCGAGATATAGGCTATCGAAAATTTGATCACGTGATCATATAGATATCACGAAAACATGAAGTTTGAGTACCAACACGATGGGTCTGTAACTTGTAGTTTCCGAAATACAGGCTATCGAAGATTTGATCACGTGATCACATAGATATCACGAAAACATGAAGTTTGAGTACCAACACGATGGGTCTGTAACTTGTAGTTTCCGAGATACAGGCTATCGAAGATTTAATCACGTGATCACATAGATATGACGAAAACATGAAGTTTGAGTACCAACACGATGGGTCTGTAACTTGTAGTTTCCGAGATATTGGCTATCGAAAATTTGACCACGTGATCACATAGATATGACGAAAACATGAAGTTTGAGTACCAACACGATGGGTCTGTAACTTGTAGTTTCCGAGATATAGCCTATCGAATATTTGATCACGTGATCACATAGATATGACGAAAACATGAAGTTTGAGTACCAACACGATGGGTCTGTAACTTGTAGTTTCCGAGATATAGCCTATCGAATATTTGATCACGTGATCATATAGATATCACGAAAACATGAAGTTTGAGTACCAACACGATGGGTCTGTAACTTGTAGTTCCGAGATATAAGCTTTACAAAAAAAAAATTGAAGGTATGAAAAAATTGCATCACGTGGTCACATAAGACACAATAAAAATATTCTTTTCATTGCATCGGAGAATTTGGAGATAAACGCTGAATTTTATCACCCCGGGCCGTGGTGAGTTACAACCTTTCGAAAATATGGTCTCTCTCTTTTACTCATCGTGAAAACAAGAAAGAGATAGCAAGAATTTATTCAACACAAAAATGTAAAAATACTTGTACCCGTAAGTTATACCTCAGAACCAAAACGTCTTTTCCAACTTTCCACAAGTTATTTGTATTCGCTTCGGCTACTAATAGGTACCTACTACCTACTACATCAGTAATAGGTATATTTTCAAATACAATTCTAAATTATCTTGTTAGGTAAAATTGTCAAAACTCACGGCTCAACGCCGCGCCACCTTGTGATCTTTTTGGAATTCACTACAAACTACTGCATTCGGGGGACTTGTCAGTCTACAGCCAAACTACAGCTGTTTATAGACCGGGCCGCCATTTTCGTACACTTATAGTGTATTCGTTCTCTCACACAAGCAAAGGTTCGACCGAAATTTAATTCATTTTGAAATGATTGTAATTATGTTATTTCTTCACTATATGCAAAGATTTTGGGCTGTGCGTTATCGTAACAAGTAGTAGTATTTTATTAAATGAAGTCTAATAAATAAAAACAGGCGGAATGCCTTTAATATAGCTACGGCAGTTTGTATGAAAACTAGACCTTTAGACCCACCTTAATATAATCAGATAAACATTTAAAGAAGCGGTCACACAAAACGTGATGATTCGTTGTTTTGTATGCGTTAACGATAAATATAGAATGTCAACTTGGCTAAGGGGGCTCGTACTCCTTCGGGTTCGTTGGGTCCTATTAGCGGAGCCTGGATGTTCAATTTTCGAGAAAATGAACCTTTTGGGAAGTAGACGTTCAGGGAATGAAGGTTCAGGGTAATAGATCTAACCGCTAGCGGATTGACTGGGCATTTGGATAATAGGCCTCAACGCGCCTGAAAGTCAACTAAAGAGACAATTAAATACTAATGATCTTTTTGTATAAATACGTACTTAGGTATACGAGGGCTGCTATTTATATATCCGGAATAAAATAAAATAACTATCATTGACTATTAAATATGGTTTTATTGCTTTTCAAAATATTCGCCAAGATGATCGATGCACTTTTGCATTCGGTGAAATCAGTTTTCATAGCTTTTTTTCCAATCGGAAGGCGGTATCTCCAAAACATGATTTTTGAATGTCTCAACCGCTTCTTCTCGGGTTGAAAATCGTTGACCACGTAATTTATTCTTCACGGTTGGAAATAAAAAGAAGTCGTTGGGTGCCAAATCAGGGCTATACGGCGGATGACCCGTTAATTCCACCGTTTCACCCTCCAAATATCGGGTCGTTTCACCCGAAGTGTGACAGCTTGCATTGTCGTGATGGAGAATAATTCTACGTTGTGGATTGTTCTTCCTGATTTCTGCAAAGACTTCCGGCAAACAAATGGTCGTGTACCACTCCGAATTAATAGATTTATGATTTTCTAGGGGTACAGTAGCCACGTGTCCATCTATACCAAAAAAACAGGCGACCATTTGCTTCAAAGTGCTTTTCGCGCGAGCAACTTTTGTCGGGTTCGGCTCATGTTGGAACACCCAAACTGTTGATTGTTGCTTAGTTTCGGGGTCATATGCATAAATCCAGGATTCATCACCTGTGTAGATATTATAAACAGCTTTTGATGCACCACGATTGTATTTTTTTATCATTTTTTTGCACCAATCGACACGAGCCTGTTTTTGATCTATTGTCAAGTTGTGCGGTATCCAACGCGAACAAACTTTTTTTGCAGCCAAGTGTTCGTGTATTATCTTATGTATACTCGTCATACTAATGCCCAAGGACGCCTCTATCTCTCGATATGTCACATGACGATCTTGCATTATTAGCTTACGCACTGCGTCGATGTTTCGTGGCACAACAACTGATTTAGGCCGACCATCTTTAATTTCGTCCGTGAGCATTCGACGTCCACGATTAAACTCATTAAACCAGTGATACACAGTGGTCTTCGATGGTGCTTTATCCCCAAAAGCCGAACTGAGTTGATCGATGCACTGCTGTTGAGTTAGACCGCGTGGAAAATCATAAAAAATCATCGCACGAAAATTTTCTCGAGTCAAATCCATTGTGGTAATGACACGCAATTTTTGAAATCGCGCCACACAAAGAAAACAATTGACAGACGGATGAAACAAACTGCATTCTACAGCTAAGGAGTTCCATTTTTAAATGTAATAATTTATTTTTAAGTATTATTTACGTAGTGGCCAGTTCCGGATTCTTAAATAGCAGCCTATGTAATAGGTAGGTAACACAAAACCGTTTTCCACGGTAACTGTGTAGAGTAGATAACAAAAGCTGTCCCGAACGAGTGCAGAGATTTGCTCAAACCTCTCGCGGTCTTAGTTCAGATTAGTTTGAAATCTACCTTAAGGTCTAAAATACAAAATGAATCCGTTAACCAACTTCCGTTATCTACCGTTAACTATCAGATAAAATATTTTTTACTGTCAACAAATAAAAAAAAAACGAAAATAATAATAATAACAGAATGATAAAAATCTCTCGACGTACCTAACCTATATGTCTACAATTTGAAAAACCGAGAACATAATATTTTTTATCTACACTAATGTTGTAACATTCTACTTATGTTTCCAATACTTGACTTATAATTACTACTGTTATAGCGCAGAAAACAAAACACTCAATTTAAGCAATTTCACATGATGGTATAATATCCACATCGATATCGTAAAATCTCATTGTAACATCAATAAAACGCGACCAACTTGATTGCAGGGCCAATCAGGTTGGTCGCGTTTTATTGATGCGCGCAGCTGCGTCTCATTGGTTAGATTTTAATGGCGGCAAAATCACTGTGACAATACACGTACGCGTGAATTTAATTTAATGCTTTTACCGCCGCACTCAGAGTCGACTTTAATGATTACTTAGTTAAGTATAGATTTTTAAAACAAAACTGCCGCAATCAGACATGTTTAATAAATTGATGTTAATTGTCATTTAACTAATTAAGTTACATCTCATTAAATGCCAATTAACATTAATTTACTGAACGTCTCTGATTGCGGCAGTTTTGTTTTAAAAATCTATACTTAACTAAGTAATCATTAAAGGCGACTCTGAGTGCGGCCGTTACTCTTGTTGTTTGATTAATTGCATTAGTGAAGATAAAGTAGTGTATGCAACTGCATATAACACAGTTGCATAAACTACTATTACGACACCAAACTGCAAACAGGTCTCAGCTTTATGTCTGCAAGAAACGAACCTAGGTACAATTGATATACAGGAAATATACGTATACAACTTAGACTAGAAAAATACACCTAAAACTATAAAAAAGAAACTCAATTCAACTTACTTTTCGATAATAATTGCCATTTACCATACATATAGGTATATAATTGTAAATAAATTAAAAATCTGTTTCCATTTTATTATAATAATTATGTAATTTATTTGCAACTGCAGAAAAAATAAATAATAAAGCAACAGACACGATAGTAAAAATTGTATTCGATCGGGAGAACTTGGCACATTTTTTACACAAGCACCCTTCTTTGTATTGTCGACGAAAGAGGTCAGTCTACGTCGGCGACGTCCGGCGAGTTGCCGTACGCCGCGTTGCGCCTGCGCAAGTAATTGAGCAGGCTCTCAATACTGATCTCTTCGTTGCTAGGCAGACGCAATGTAGATTTAGAACCTGCAGAAACCATTTTTCTTCTTAATTAACGCCTTTAGATGGGCGAAACTAGCGCAGCCCGCTATAAAAAAACCATGTCTCCTAAAATATTACATTTATTGATAGGAGAATATTACTACCAGTGAACAAATTGTTTAACGGTCAAAAAGTGCCAAATACGCTACATAATTGTTTTTTTACAATAAGTTAAAATATTGCACATTTATTGCATATTGCACAGTTAAAATATTCCGCAATCAATTTCATCTTAGAAGACATGATTTTACGTGAGGGAGTGATTTAGATGTCATACGATTATTCGGCGCATCAGCGTCCGGCGACAATTTAAAGAGAAGGACCCTTTTTTCCCCTTAGGTATATGTATTATGATGGGTCAGAAGTCAGAACGTCGCATCGATACATATTTTGCACGCGCAGTTTTTATGGATAATTTACTTTGGAATAATTATGTTAATTATTGAACATTATAATGTTTTAAGACATTTAGGAAGAGAAAGGAATACTGAATACAATCTATCCATCGATATGTCCCAGACAAAACATATCAAATATCAATGACTAAGATTCATAAAAATTGGTCGTGAAGTTTCCGAAAAAATGGCACTCATACATACTATGGAAACTTTTTGAAGTCGGTCAATTGATTAAAAAAAAGTAAATTTCAAAAGAAAAAACCTGAAAACGACAGAGGCGTGCGCGGTGGCTCCGAGTCCGTTCCTCTGTCACCGCTCATAACGCTTGTCAAAGCCTCGCTCAACTCTTGGTTAATGCTGGAGACATACGCAAAGCTACGCTGAAAGCCTATTACCACTACAAGTACTAGTTATCGTATATATGTTTTTGGCGGGAAACCAATGCGTCAAATCTAAATTTTATTTTCATGCTGATGAAAATATGTTACTGTATTTTATGATTTATGAACATTAAACAGTAAAGTTTTATAATGGTATATGATGCCTTAAACTGAATCCATCGATAGAGCTCCAGGAAGATTCCAGTCTGTATATAACACCATAAACTGAAATTTAAAACCGTACAACGAGGCTAACAAAAACTACATTTCCTGTAACTTTACCTAGGCTGAATTCACTATAATAATTTAATATGTACGATAAATGTCGATCCAAAAAGGTACATCCAGTCCCTATAGTTCAAACAGTACAATTAAAAAGTAAATCAACATACCTAGAATCATTAACATCGGAATTATCACCGTACTTATCATTTACATCACCAACCGTAGAGGACAGTAGCTTATCATTCACCAACCCATCACTATCTACCACAACATCATCATCCATGTCATTGATAATCTGAATTATATCTTCAGGCTCTGCTTCTATAGACGCCGTGGTATCAGTGATATCGTTCTCTTCGATCGTATCCAGCAAATCGTTAGTCCTCAGATCAGAAGTGGGACTCACACATTTGTTATCGTCGAACGGATTTGTGTAAACAATCATTTCGAAGTCATCATTCCCATCGGTCTTTTCATCTCCCGACTCAAACTTTTCGGTTAAGTCGTTAGCTGTCAGTTCATCAACTTTTTCGAGTAGTTCATCGATTATTTCGCTAACAATCTCGTTTTTCTCGATCTGATCGCCCTTGTCGCGATCCCCTTCGTACTCGCAAGTTATGTTGCCTTCTTTCGTGGTCATTATTATTATTTGTTTCGACGCGAATGGCTTGAAGCCTGCGTTTGCAAATAAGATTTTGTTAAATGTTTTAACTATACAAATATGCTTTGGGAAAATACCGCTAACCATACTGGAGACTTTAATTTCTCGGAATACAATGATACTATAGATGCAAATACGTTGATTCCAAGTGATTATTGACTTTAATGAACTCTGTAAACAAACTACCTTTTTCTCTTTTATCATATAGAACTCAAGAGTTCTGTATTGTTAGTTAGGACTTGAAGTCAACATACCCTTACACTCTTTCTCTGATCCACGACACTTAAAATCCGTCTTCAGTTTACCTTAAGATCATCTTTTGCCTATCCGTATCCAATAAATCAAATGGATATTCACCAAAAACATCCCGATTGTAATTGACGCTGTCACGGCTGGGATTCTTGATGCACAACTTGGACCGTTTCATGCGCGTGCTGCGGTCCGAGGCGGTCCTGTCTGGGGAGAGTCTGCGGCGAGCGCACACTTGGAACGCTTGGGAGACGAGGTACTCCTCCTGGCGCTGAGCGGACGTAAGGATCAAGGTGAGGATGAGGATAGCTAGTTCATAGTGCCTATAGCGTTTCACTAAAGATGCTAGATGTTAGGATGGACATTATACTTTGTAAATTATGGTTATAGAGCGGTCTTGAAATGGCTGGGCGGTCGAACAGATCGAGGTCAGGCTGAAGATGGACCGAAGATCTTTAATTGATGATGATGGTGATGGCAATGGACACTATGAATTACAGTTATAGACTAGCTACGGTCACTTATTCGAGAGTAAGTTATAAAAATGATACAAATTTTCAGATTTTTATGTTTTATATAGAAGATATTAATAACTACTACATACTAAGTGCATAAAAATTGCGCTTTTAGACCTTGACCGTGATAATGTGATACTTTTAAAGGAACTACTGCAAATATTTAATAAGTTTTAATGTTCTCTTTGCCCGAAATTGGCGGACACACTACATTACCATGCGTCTACCTTATCTAGGCATTTTTGTGCTAGTCACGCTAGAAGCTATAAAAATAAAGACCGAAATAATGATTCTAATTTTTATGACTATCAAGTTATCAACGCATAGAATACGAGATATTTGCGACAAATCTTGAATTAACATTTTGAGATACGGACAAATAGATTATACCACTTATTTTCCATTCTCAAAAACTCAAAACAAAGGTCATAATCACCATTACACTAACTCTTAAACCTCCTTTCAATTTCTAAATTCTCGATCCTACCAATTTCACCATTTATGAGTGAACTGTTGATAAATAGATCGTCGACGTACTGTCATCTTCATCACTGTCAAGTTGGACATCCTGACTGTGTGCCGGAGCAAAGCGCTGGTGATCGGCTTTATCATGAGAGCGGCCCTGGGCCCCGAGGCGGCGAGCAGTGCGCGCACGTGCCCATAGATAAGCGCATCTAAGGGAGTGGGACTGCAACGTCGGGGATAGGTTAGGCGTGATTTTTTTTTTATTTATTACATGACCATGGAAACTAGTCCTTCAGCCGGATTAAGAGTGAAACAAACAAACAAAGGGTTGTCATTCGTTTGGGGATTTATACCATATGCAGGGTAACGATGACGTTATAAAGTTGGAAACCACTCAACAGGTTTACTAATTTAACAAATTCTTAAATTAACTTAAACAGTTGCCTAATGCTCATGCTAAAAAAACAATGGAACAAGCATTACAGAAAAGTTGAAAATGGCAATTATTATATTGTACAACATGTGGAATATTGCTTTTGAAACCTAAAACTACTTCCCTCTTAAACTTTAGACAAACCACCCTGAATCCTGATGACACTGGCTTAATTAATGTATAAAATGAACATTGAAATAGGTTCCACTGTGAAAATTTAAATTTGAAAACTTTAATATCGAATAAACCAAATTTAAATATTTAAATGCCCTATTAATTTTAATAACAAATGTGCGACTTACGTTCCAAAGAAGTAGTCTCGTTCTCCAAGCCTCTGGCTCAAGGAGTTGCAACACTGCTCTACCTGTTACCGAAAATGACAAAGGGTTTATGATTATAATATGTATTTTCAATCATAGACATAATAGAGCTGTAATACCAGCGCGGTGACACTCCAAACAAATGAACTGATTCAAATACTTTCCCACAAGTAAAGACGGACGACGTAGCGTATCGTGAGGTTGAAAGCGAGCTGACAGTAACTGCTAGCTATCAGTGAATAATTGTCACATCTAGATTTTATATGACGTGTCAAACTTACTTAGGAATTCCCAAGAAACTTTCACGGGGTATGAGGAGAGATAAAATTGGTGGGAGGTTGAGTGTCGCTTCTTTATAATAATCTCTAACTTGGCTACTATCTCTAACCTTTCCCCTTCACTCGAATCACGCGTATCCCCTCCCCCCCGTGATATTTCTTGATTTTTCCTTCCCCCCTTTTTGAGCCTCACTTGAGCAGTATCGACCCCTAAGATGCGTGTCCACTCACGTCCGCCAACACTTGGTCCAGCGTCTTGTCGTGCCAGTGCAGCGCCCTCAGCCGCTTGGCGACCGCGGCCCGCTTGGCGCGCGTCTGCAGCCAGCCCAGCGGCCACGGGTACACGGACGAGTTGCGCGCGCGCGTCACCGAGTTAAACGTGTCCTCGTCCAGCCACGAGATGTACAGCTGACGGGTGGAAACCACTCAAATAGTAATGAAAAGATGCTGCCAATCGACCAGGTTTAAACCCAGTGCTCAAGTGTTTATATCTAATAAATAATACCTACCTGAAAAGTACTCAAAAAAGTTGAGAACCTACAAGATGGTGTGACGAAAGGGTCCCGCACTTTTATTATGTACAATGTATATTTTTCACTGTTTTTTAGATAATGTATGCATAAACTACAAACTAATTGTGCTAAAAATTAAATATGTTTTCCTGCTCCTTTGCTCTAGGGCTAACATCTCACCTGTCAGGTTATTTCCACTATTCAATCTCTCTCATCTCAATCAAATCTTTTCTTTTTGTAATATTAGTACAGACTACACCAACGCGATGGTGTCTTCAAATTGATTACTGTAACTTGTGACTCACCTCAGCGTTGACCAGCACGTTGGTGATGAGACTCATGTACGCCCGCATCTCCGCCTTTTCCTCCATCGAGAGGCGCGAGCACAGCGACACGCCCTTGTTGGCTGCGAACTGGACGATCGGCTCCAGCTCGGAGACGACGAATGCGCCGCACTTGATGAAGGGCACGCGGCCCGAAGGCGACATGAACTCGGCATTCCAACGCATCTCCACTTCGAACGGCAGGTTGCACATCTGGAAATATATTTTTTCGTAACATCTAAGTTTAGAATAGAATAGAATATTTTTATTGCACAACAGACACACACACATACAGATTACACAGAGAGTTCACAAAATAAATATACAATTTTTTTATAACTTAAAGCCTAAATTAATAAATTTGTATTATCATTTAACATCATAATATCATTATTTCTCAAATTATTCAGAATTTTGTTATAATGCATATTCCCAGCTATTTACAAAAAATAGACAAATACCTAGTATAAATGTTTTTTGTTAAAAATAAATGATTTTTTTAAGAGTTTTTAATCTAGAAACAATCAGTTTAACTAACACAGCTGCTGTCAGATTGTTTACATTCTTTAATCAATCTTTATTCTTGGTCTACACAAGTCTATCACTTAATTTATTTACTAGTTATTTACTTATTTATAGTAAAAAGTAAGGATCTAATCAATCACATAAAAAAGAAAACATTCGGGACCTGTATTCTACCAGTTCTTACTTATGGCTGTGAAACTTGGTCAATAACACTACACCACAGGGAAAGGCTAACAAAATGCCAACGTGCTATGGAAAGAAGCATGCTAGGGTTAAAAATTAAAGACAGAGTCAGAAACAAAACTCACAAACATTCTTACCCGGATAGACATCCAAAAATGGAGATGGGCTGGACATATGCTATGCCACCCTATTAACAAATGGAGCAAGCAAGTCACCCTCTGGCAACCAAGAGACGGCAAAAGGGGTAGGGGTCGTCAAGTGAGGAGATGGGAAGACAACCTGAAGCAGACAGCGGGACCATTCTGGTTGAGAGTAGTAAGGGACAGGACCCATTGGAAGGAATTGGAGGAGGCCTATGCCAAAAGGCACACTGAAATTAGGGACCTCTTGTAACCCTATGTTGAGGAATAAAAGGCTATTATTATTATTATTAATTAAAAACAACGTAATATGTACCTTCAGGAATGCCTGAACTGCGAGGCAGCTTGCATTATCTGGCAGCAGTATCTGCTCTACTTCGTATGGTTGAAATAGTTTCACATTGTCTGGCCATGGCTCCTGGGCTATGAGATAACCAACATTATAACATTATTTTTCACTCCTCGGCCTATACATACTTTATA
Source organism: Zygaena filipendulae (assembly GCA_907165275.2). Lineage (NCBI taxonomy): Eukaryota > Metazoa > Arthropoda > Insecta > Lepidoptera > Zygaenidae > Zygaena > Zygaena filipendulae. The sequence goes on along the minus strand of OU015677.1, from coordinate 2,923,352 downwards.
TAAAAGAAATTAAGTAATTACTTCAATAGAAGTTAAGTTGTCAAAATTATTTACTTTTACAATCACAAATCTCATTACCTAATTCCAATAGAAAAATTATTTATTAAAAGTATGTTAAAAATATCTCAATCAAATGTATTTCAGGAATAGGGTTGCCACCTTTTTAAAAAAATATAGTATTTTCTGAAAAAAGCTGCAAAAATATAGTACTTTTGGGAAATGCAGCATAAAAAGTACAGAGATGTTTAATCAACGATTGGGCAACATTCATCGATAAATTATTGACATTCAAACTGGCTATAATTTCTGGATGAATCGTGTATTTGTCAATGTTGACGTTTTGTCAAGAATGTGCTTCATTCTGAAATTCCCTATCCTGCATTGTGGGTGTGTTCTAGACCAGTTACATTTAATATAAAAAAGCTCGACAGTTGAATAAGGGATAAAAATATAGTAATATTTATTCATTCTACCTATATTATTTTTCTATAATATATAGTACAATTAGCTGAAATATAGTACAATACTTTTTATTATAGTATGGGTGGCAACCCTAGTTAGGAGCAGGAACAAATAACTCTCAAAGTATTTTTGTCTTGGACCTTTAGCTGGAAATTAACAAAAATCATTTATAGACATGCTTTTTTAAACGGTGACCAGTCATGATTAGCTTTGATTTTCACTCAAATTATTAAGCTGTCACTAATTGAAACAAAAATATTAGAGCGAAAACAGACACACATAGGTACACGCTTTAAATGATAAGCACACACTCTTTAAATAAATTAGTATACCGAAGACGAATTGTTCAGATGACTTCATCATAGAAAATTAAACTCTATTATAATAACAAAAACTACGACAGTATCTCGTCAATCACATGTAGGGCATTCTGCACCTATAATTAAAACGTGTGTGTCATACATACAAATAAAATAGTGGAAGTAACAAAAATTATGTAACTTAAAAGTTAGAGAATTCGCATTACTGTTCAACGATGTTAAGACAGTTTCTTTCAACGATTTCTCCGGCATAGTAACGATTACTATTCTTTATTTTAACAACAAGTAAAAACAGGTTTTTAAAATATGTAATTTAATTCACATTTCACATTCACAAATCCATACGACAACCAAAAATCGAGAATAGAGATTAGAGACCAGAAAACATAGGTAAATAGAAAAAGTACTCTGTGACACAAATTAACTTCTAAAGTCTGTGAATAGAAACCTCCACAAATTAACTAGACATATGTCTCAACCTCAACGATGTGCGCGGTGCGTGAGTGCGACATTGACAGATAGTGATGTACCTAATCAGTAATAATCGATTATTTGTAATATAATTGACAGTACGTACGTAAATACGTAATCGTTTAAAAAACATTGTGTTGCGAAAATTCAACGCAAGTTCTTAACTTTAAAGAAGTGCTGTACCTAGATGTGCAGTTTTTGAAAATAGTGGGTATGAAAAATGGTATGGCAATGATGATATTAATATATTCTCACAAAAATATAGAGAGATTGATGTATGGTTTGTACTTTGTCCACTGTCTCTTGTTATGTAAAAAAAATAATTAATAAAAGATTTCTAAGTAATCTATTGACAGATAGCGTTCCAATTCCAATTTTATTTTAATGGCTTTGACCTACTTAATCGTTTTGACGATGATTCTGCCAATGTCACAGTTTAAAAAGTCACGGCATAGAATTGATTTGACTATCCGCGTTGATTATAATATGTTTGAATTTTCTGATAACAGTCACAATTTTATTTTTAAATTGTCATATTATTATTATACATACATATTTTTAGTTAATCTTAGATCGTGACGATTAAAATATCGTTAGTATACCTAATTCACCTTTTTAGATCATCAATTTATTGAATCTGTACATCACCATTGATTGCGTTGATACGTGTAACTTTTTTATTAGAAAAAATGACCCTGAGTTCGAACCGTTTGCAGTCTTTAGTAGGTAAAATTTCAGTGTTCGCTGGAACTTTAGGAGGAAATCTTTGTCATTGGATAAATAGTAAAACGACAACGTTGCGGCGAACGCCAAATTTCATCTAACTGTACTGCTTCAATCACTAATTTCAACTTATTATTTATTATGTTTACTTACCCATTTGAATCAGCTTAGTTATGTTATCTCCAACACAAGCGACATTTTTATTGAGTATATTAATTCCAAAGGCAAATTCTTCGTCATCAAAAAAATCGAAAGGTCTATCCAATGTTTCCGTCTGCTTTGCGTCTGTGGATAAATCAGACTTAGAATGAATAAGATCGATGTAATTGTTGAATATTTGTTCACCAACTTTGCTGTTATGAGTAGGTGATGCTGAACGAGGCGTTGCAATAGGAGAATTAAAATTCCACTCCGAAGAAAGAGAACTTTTTAAAACGGCTTCTTTAGTTTCTTTATCCCATAAATTGTAAACACTCATCTTAATTTTTCAAATAAAAATTAAACAATGTTATATACAAAGGTTAAATACAAATCCCAAAAATTATGATCTTCTTTAGTGTCATATAATGTCAAAGATAATTCCAGGATAATTCTTCTTTTAATTAACATCAACTAAAATCTCAAATTAAAGTAGGTAAGTTGTTGACCGGTGCCGGTGGAGTTCCCCGTGTATAGTTATTATATCTACTCTTTGGCTTTGCGGTGGAGGTCGAAGTAAGTGAACGTCTCGCGTTATTTATTCGATATTTTCACCGCCAAACTTGGATTTCTCCAGAATCCAAATCCGAGTTTTTTACGTTGACAGTGACTGTGACTTTGACAAATGACATGTATTTGACTTGACATTTGTCACTATCGACCGACGCCTAAACTCGAAATCTTTTGCTTTTAATTTGTGAGTAGAAGTATTTTAAATTAGAAAAAATTGCCTCAAATACCGTTTTAGGTTTAAAGTAACGAATCTAAATTATTTTCTTTCAACAAAACCATTCCGAATACTTAAAAATGGCTGACGTTTTGGATATCGAAAATTCTGAGGAATTTGAAGTCGACGAAGACGGTGAACGTAAGTTCTTTAGTTAGCATTTGATTTTGCCCAAATATTGCATTACTATTTGGTTTTCATCATAATATTTGGATTTTCGTTTAATAATCAAGAATTCTTTAAAAATATTAAGCTTTGTTGTTATATTAAGGTGAGGTTATGTTTAAAGAAAGCATCTCCTCTTGTATAATTTATGCGAGAATTCATAAATAAAATCATTTAACTCTATTTGAATGTGAAACGCAACGTAACGGTTTATAATTCAAACTGTTCTTTAGATACTTTCACACTTTTTTTGTCAATTTGGACAATCATTACAATGAACACATTTAAAATTGGAATTGGTCATTATCTCACCTTCCTATTGTTGCATCTCAATATCAAATATCCAGTTCCAACTTGATGATAAAGCCACAATAATCTTTGCAATATTATACTAATAGTAATAATAATAATATTGTTTATTGCCATCAAAAAGGCATTAAAAATCATAATTAAAATCCAACATAGCCACAGAAATCATCAGTCATCAGTCAAACATGCATTTTGTTTTGCAATTTTTTATTATTCCTGCATATACTCAAAATATAATTATAATATAATTTGTATTTTTTTAAAGAAAAATTTACATTCCTTTAATTTAGATGTTTGAAATCTTTTCATAATTTCACTATTGCTGACTTGTTGTATTTACTACTGCTGACTTAGCCTTGCTGGCGGCCTGAATTAGTTGCCCAATATCATATTACACCTGACCTTGATTTTTTTACTTATTTTGCATTTATTTATGTAATAAATACCTTTTTTCAGAGGGTATTGCTAGATTAAAAGAGAAGGCACGTAAACGCAAAGGTCGTGGCTTTGGTAATGAGTCTGGTGGAGTTGGGGCCACTGAGAGGGGCAACCGGGGCAGGTAACGTCTTTAAAGATATAATTGTAGAACCTATCATTAACCTAGAAAAGAGTTATTCTGTGCAAGTGAAATAATCACTATATTGCACTGAAATGCTCAGCACAACGATGCAGCAGAAGTTTCGAGGATGTTAGGGGTTGCATCAAAACTTTTTTATTTATTATTTACAGTCAATCCTCCAATTTCACTCATTTATTTCAGTTACATTGGAGATTCCTTGATAAAAGTGACTCAGTAACACTATTAGTGAAAAAAAAAATGGGTTTAGTTGTTTTTGAGTTTATCCATTGCAAACAAACATCATTTTTTTTTTAATATTAGTATAAATGTAGGATAGTAGTATACCTACAGGCTACAATGGTGTTGACAGAATTCAGAGCAGTTAAATTTGCCCTACAGATATGATAGCTTGGCACCTGAAGGTGATGGCAGCACTCCAGGCCCTCAGCGCTCTGTCGAAGGCTGGATACTGTTTGTGAGCAACGTGCATGAAGAGGCTCAGGAAGAAGACATACAGGTTTGTAACTTCAGATAACATTAGTCAACTGTTGTTTCTATAACTTCCATAGAGTGGCTAACAGTGACAATAGGCTATTTGATTAATTTTTTTTAGTCAGTCTTGTAGATTAATAAAAAATATTGGACACATATTTTTTCTTTTTTACGTAATCAAAAAATAACAGAGCTACATTGAGTTGAAATTTTGTGTGACGTCACTAACCAGTGCAGTTTGTATGGAGGCTTGTAGCGGTAAGTGACGTCACGAGCTCCCACCCTAAACTTTAATGCGCTTTATCTCTATGTATTTTCATTTATATGAAAAATAAAAAAATACTAATGAAAATACTAATGAAAATAATCTAATGATTTTTTATTTTCTAACTGATGGACAAAAGTCGTCAACATCCCTATACAAGATAAATTGTCATAACTAATATTATGATGTTAATAATGGTAAAGCTGCCTTCTCACACATCTGCCATAGGGACAACCTAGGCTTAGGGGATGACCCTTAATTGCAGCAGGGGCCAGGTGTCATGTGTATATATTATATGTATTATAGTTCGCTTTGTGTGCTTTCCTGGCCTATATGCACGTCCCAAAAAACAAAATCTCAAATGCTCCAGGTGCCAAAATATAGAAACTAATATTGTGTATGCCAAAGACACGTTGTCTCAGACGCACGTTGTAAATATAATTTTTGAAGTGAAACTTCTTTGTGCACGAGAAAAAGGCAATTTTTGTAAAACGTCACAAAAAAATTATTGCGACATGTTATGTCATAGTCAATAAGGGTCCTGTGTTATAATAATCAAAGTAACTGTTATTATTTAAACGTCGCAGAATCATTTCGCCGAGTTCGGCGAGATCAAGAACATCCATTTGAACCTGGACAGGCGCACCGGCTTCCTCAAGGGTTACGCGCTGGTCGAGTATGAGACACACAAACAAGCCGCGGTGAGTGTGCATTGAATACATCACATCTCACGGCATACAAACCCCACCCCTTAACAGTGGCAAAACTATTTAAAAAAAGAACAAGTTATTTAATTTTAAAATATGTACGGTAGTAGGTACTTGATTAAAATTACTTAGATCAATGTATTTTGTATTAAAATGCTTCGTTGTATGGTTTGAAATTGCAAGCCATGGTATACTATAGCTTGCAAGAACTTTCTCAGAGCTCCTGGCTTGGAGGAAACCAAAGAAATCAGCTCGAAATGTCATATACCTTCTTGAGCACATAAAAACCGTCACTGTGAAAATTATTGTCCAATACAGCACCTTTTATTACAACAAAATTTTTAACCATTTTTTATCGACATGAAAATAAATGACCGATCCGCTGTTTGATTCCTGAACAAAAAACTCCCTTTAAAACTTTTCACAAATTTTAAACAGTTACTTGATTTCGCAGAGCGCCCGCGAGGCCTTGGACGGCGCTGACATTCTGGGCCAAGCCATCTCCGTCGACTGGTGCTTCGTGAAGGGCCCCACCAAAGCGCACAAAAAGAGGCGATAGTTATAGTCCACAACTTATCGGTTAAGGCGTTAAAGGACTGTTAAACTGAATACCATATCGTCGCTTATGTTCTAACACCACGGAAGTCAAAACATGCAACTTCTGAGGTGCGTTCTGTGGATTCACACGAGTGCACTCGAGCGCGCTCTCTACTCGTTCCGTAGCTTGGTGAAAGTTTATTCCGACACCTGCCAGAGCGTAGTTTCACCCGTTCCATGGCTCAGAGTGCAGCAACCAAACAACCATCCCTGCAGCAAGTTAATTTTCACTCTGAAAGCTATGTGAGAAGTGTCGAAGTTTGCGCCAAAACCGAATTCGTCGAAAAAGAAATCAATAGGAGTTCTTACGAACATGTCATAGTCAACAAAAAGTTTATAATTGAATGTAAGACAAGTCTTATTCGCAATGTAAGTTGAGAGAAAACAAATGGCGCCTGAAATTTCAAATATTTTAGGTTATAAAAATAACTCAATCGTGACTTGGTTGCAACTCAAACGAATTAAATAACCGAACTACACCCAAAGCCACGGGACGCAGTCCAGAAGAGCAAAAAAACTGTTTATTTTGCACTCAAAAGCCAATTTTTTTTTTCTTTCAAAATTTGACTTCCGTAGTGTTAAAACATGGTGACGATATCGATATGACTAATAGTCGCGTCGCGTTCGTTTCAAATTAACTTATTGAGGTCCGTTTATTTCTACAGACATGAGTGTGCAAGTCAAAAATATTCTTTCGATGAATACTGTTCCGTGTCTGTCGGCCACTGAACGTATCTGAATGTCTGTAGATATAAACAGACCTTTGTTGTTTGAACAGTACTTTAAGTAGACATAGTTGTGTAGTACTGTGATTGTCGAGTGTAATTTAATGGGTATCCGAACCTACTGTCACGATCAAACAAAAACCTGTACCACACAACTTGTCTATTAGGACATTGATTTATGATCTTTACAATGTATATTTTTTAACTATTAAGACTTCTGGTTGAAATTGTATTGAGAGTCAAAAATACTAATATAAGAATTCTTACAAAGCAAAGAGTTTTTATTCAATCATTTCGAACTTCCTCAATAGAAGTCTTATTATAGCACATAGCTGAAACTTTTATTAGTACCTACTGGTACTACAGAATAATTCTTATCGGTGATAGGGGTTTGACAAAACTGTCAAAGATGGAGGAGGAAGGAAGGGACAAAACGTTTATCCCAGTAAAAAATTAATGTTTCAAGAGGCAATCCCGAAATTTATGCTGGCGTCAATGCAAGGATCAGCTTATACAAAGAGGTGATAATGATAATAGAATGTTTTAGAAAACTATTTCAAATTGCATATTTTTGTTCACGCTAATCTTCGATCAGTGATCTTTGGATGAAGTTTAGAGTGAAGCAACAGTAATTTATAGACTTTTCATTGAATTGCTATAGAAGGGATGAAGTTTAGAGTGAAACAGTAATACAATACATTGAATTGCTATAGAAGTTATCCTCGTTTTTAGGCATTTTAGGATATTTTCTCGGAACTCACGCGGCTGACGAGCAAGGGATAAAAAAATAAAACTGTTTTATATATTTTTTAAACTCTATATTAAGAACTTCAAGCTATGGAGCTCGCGTTGGACGCGATACGGGGCCAGAGATCCGCGCACTCTTTCGCCACGGGGCCAGTGATGGCGGAGCCCTTCATCTCTCCTTTATTGTTCACTATCACGCCCGCGTTGTCCTCGAAGCTCAAAAACGTTCCGTCCCGCCTCCTAAACGGTTTTCTTTGCCTGATCACAACTGCAGGCATTACCTGAATAAAAAAACAGTACATTATTTGTCTATGTAACATTCGGAATTTGAATGGAACTTTGAAAATTTCTCTAGTCACTCAGTCAGCCAAGGTGTATCAACATCCTGATGTCACAGTTCAGATTATGTTGTATTGCGAAACCTTTGGTGTCTCATCATTGCAAAGAATATGATCACAGCATGTCTTAATTCTTATACAAATATCCTTACTAAAATTATAAACACAACATTTTGTATGTATAGATGGATATTTGCTCTTTCACACAAAAACTACTAAATGGATTTGAATGAAACTTTACAATAATATACCTTATACATCAGAATAACACATAGGGTACTTTCTATCCCAGAATTCCCATGGGAACTCTAAAATTAACCCAGGTGAAATTAAATCAATTATTGCATACTACATGTTGTCAAAGATCCTCATTCCATCCCCATTCCCACGGGATCTCCAAAGTTAACAGAATTGAAACAGCACGGAACAGCTCGTATACTTATATCACAGATATATCTGCAGGATAATATAATTGGCTTTGATATAGTCTTACCATAAGTTGGTATAACACATGGCATGGTTTCCAATCTTAATGAAATGTTGCCCTCACAGTCACACTACATCAAATTCAATTGCCAATGTTTAATCAGCTTAATTTTGAATAACTTATAAAGTGGGTATACCTTTTTTCTGAGTTCAGGTTTGCCTTTTTTAACTGTGGCCACAAACATATCACCGCAACCGGCTGCTGGGAGCCTGTTCAGACGACCCTTGATACCCTGCACAGCAATGACATACAAGTTCTTCGCACCTGAGGATAACAACAATATCTATCTACACTCAAGAATCTACACATGGTTTTCTATAGGAAATCTAGGAATTGTCCATACTATACATATTATAATTATTGATAAGCCAAATTTTAATACTGTATACTGTACCATCAAATGAAATATAGGTTAAAATGAGAAAAATACTAGAAACATATCATAAACAAATTAAACACATAGTATTATTAAATATGAATCTGGATTAAGCACGAGATATAAACCACACTGTAAGGTGTTTCCTCACAAAAAGAATGACTTATCACTTACTAAACTACTGAGTTGATTAGCAGATTCCAACCGTTCAAACGAAAAAAGGAATAAGGATAGTAATGCTTCAGACACAGCCAAGGAGGATATCATCGTATATCAAAACACGAACTGTGTTCTCTAAATAATTAACATCATTAGCATTCTATCGAAGTGCGTGGCTTTGAGGTTATAACATAATTTTAAGTATTTTTATATTTACCAGTATTATCGGCACAGTTCATGACTGCACCCACTGGGAGACCCAGTGAGATGCGGAACTTCGCTCCCGCGGATCCACCACGTCCTTAAAATAGAAAAAAACTAACATAATTACACATTTAGCAAACAACAATTTTTTAGAAAACAAGTAAAAACACGATAAAATAAACACTGTTTTTTAATATTGAAGGTGCATTAATCGGTAAATACGAATAATTTTTTAAAAAAATACTCTTTTATGAAGGATTAATACAGATTTATATTAAATTTACCAACCTCTCTTAGACATTTTGTGTTGATTTTTGAGAGAGAAAGAACCAAGAACGTGAAGTTGTCAGTTGTCACATGTCAAGAATTTTAGAAGTGTCAAGTCAAGTGTCAACCAAAAAACAAATGTCAGTTGTGTCAGTTTCTGAACGCAGTTGTCACTAAGCTGCGTTCAGAAACCTCAACGGGTGAATAATGAATATCAAGAACAAAAGATCACGCCGGCCGTGATGATGTACATTATTATAATATTATAAGAGTTAATAACTTTTCTCCTTCATGTTCGAACGATTGATTGATTTGGGTGAAATTTGCTATAGCATAAACTCTAAAATAACTCAAAATTAACAAAATATGCCTCTTGCCATGGAGCTTCCAAAATAATTCAGTTTTCATTTTATGCAGGAGATGCCATTGATACTACCTAGATACTTATCTATTACTAATTAAAAAAAGGAGTAAAACTTGGGTAAAAGCTTACGATTGATAATTTGAAATCTGGCGTTGGGGACTGGAATGGGGTGCAATTATATGTGGTTTTTGAGTACACATATAAGATTTAATTAAATATCCTTAAAATTTTGTAACTCTATTCTAAAATTTATTTTATTGATAGGAAGCTACATAAGCTACTAATATTATAAACGCGAATGAATGGATGGATGGATTGATGGATGGATGTTTGTTACTCTTTCACGCAAAAACTACTGAATGGATTTAAATGAAACTTTACAATAATATAGCTTGTATATCAAATTAACACATAGGGCACTTTTTATCCCGGAATTCCCGCGGGAACTCTAAAATTAACGCGGGTGAAACCACGGTGCACAACTAGTTATTTATTATTTGCCGGACGCTGGTGTTGGAGACCTATAATTTCCTATTCCAGTAATTATTTCTGAACGAAAGTTCGTTTTGTTTCTCTTTCTTGCAATATTTTATTTAAATTTGTAATTATATGGGCTTTTGGCGGGATTTTTAGCAGAGTGGACGTCAGTTTTATTTCTTTGTTTTGCAAATTAGTTTATCGTGATTAATATTATGTGAATATGGTGGACTTTGCATAATAGTGATCCATTAGTGATGAACAGTGTGAGGAAACAGTGAAATAAGATGAAATAGGGCGTTCGCCTGGAGGTTTACGTTGCAGACAAAAGTTCCGGTAAAGCATCGAAATGCATCTCACCAATGCATATTGATGTAAATAACTTCAGAAGAAGAAATATACCACTGAATTGGACTAAGTTACCTTCTGCCTTCTCCGAAAGGAGTAAACTTCACCAAAAAAATAAATTGTAATAATATTTGAGAATATTTGGTTATAATAATAATAATAATAATAATAACATTTATTTCAGGCCACAAGAACCCATAGAACCCATAAAAACCCCATTACAATTTACATTTACATTTACATTTTACATTTACATCACATAAAGTTAAGTTAAGTTACAATAAAAAATAATTTCAAGAACAATATGATTTAGCTGAGATCCTAAAGGCCGCATATGGAGTATTTACACGCCCCATATACAGCCTTCAGGATCTCATTGTCGGTTGTCCGGATCCTTTGCATAAATGACGCATGCCTTTTCCTCATTATCGCAAAAAAGTCATCTACTCTGTTCACGGCAAACATTGTAGACGCACTACAGCGCCACGGTAAGCGCAACATGCTGCGAAATGCGTTATTGTACTGCACACGCAGCGCGCTATACGCACGCTTATATTGTGGATTGATAAGAATTAAATTTACATAAGTACCTACTTAATTAAAAATAAATAAAACATAAATGTTTTTTTTTCACTTAACTAAAGTGGATTGGAAATGCGTGAACTGAAACATGCGAAAAACTGTTTGTCATCTTTCGAGTTTTTTGTATGTCAAAACTCAAATGTCAATCAAAAATCAAACTCATTGCCGCTACCTACTTATTGTCATTGTTTAGCTTAAATTTTTAAACTTTTTATAGAATTTTAGTTATTTAGTAACTCTATAATGGCATTTATGGGTGATTTAATGAACCCAGCGCCGTTCTGGCAAAACGGCCCAGCGCCCGGTGCCTTCTATAACTTCCCTGGCAATTCTACAAATTTTGGACCCACAGGACATATAACGCAAAATTTTAAGGCTCAGTAAGTCATCTTTGCCCATAGTTAACAACTGCAATGGTACAGATAACACTGTAATTCTGATTTTCAAACGCAAAAGCTGCTTGCTTTTGCGTACCTAAACCTATTTGCAAACGAATTGATTTCTTATTGTCATTGTTCTGTTTTGGGCACTTCATCTAGGTATAAAATAAAATCTACATCCTAATATTACAAATTAACGTAAATTTAATTGTGTTTTCGTTACACTTTATACCTTAACTACTCAACTGATCATCATGAAATTTTGTCATTGGTATAGAAAAGGATATGGCACTTTTCTCCCAGAGGCCAGAATTCCTGTGGGAAGTTTATAATTAACATGAGTGAAATTGCAGGGTGTTGCTTGCATGGCTTTAAATAAATTTCATATTTTTGTCTAGAATTCTTTGTCATCTGAAAACAATTTATTTAAATTTACTGAACACATATTTCATTTTTCATTGCAATCTCAAAAATATGTTGTGTCATCATAGCTAATAGTTATTTATAAATCATGATTTCTTTTCAGCTCTGCAACACCCATCACAACAACCACTACAGTGATCGGCCTGAAGTTTGACAAGGGCTGTGTTATAGCTGGCGACACACTGGGTTCTTATGGTTCACTCGCCAGGTTTAGAGACTGCCCCCGTGTTATGAAGGTGAATGACCTCATCCTGTTGGGTTCCGGTGGTGATTATGCCGACTTTCAGTATTTGAAGGACATAATAAATCAGAAAATGTAAGTTTTGGTATAGTAACATTACATATACTAACATGTAATGTTACAGTTAGGGTTGCCAGGCGTCTGGATAAAGCTGGACATAGGATCTTGATTGTGTGTCTGGCTTTTGTTAGGTTTTTTACATTTTGCAAACGAGTGAGCGTCAAACATAGCCTTTAAGGAGAATTTAAAAATGATGATAAATGTGTTTGTGAAATTTAATTTTGACTTATCATTAATACTAAGATACAAAATCCTCAATAATGTAGCGTGCCCAACCTGTTTACCCAAATGTCCAGCCAAACTGGCTGGTCTGTCCGGCTGTTTGACTATCTGGCAACCCTCATCACAGTCTAGCCCCCGTTTAGGACATAACCTTGTAGTAGAAATAAAAAATGTTTCTTTATACACAGCATCGACGAGCAATGCATGGGCGATGGTCTGCAGCTAAAGCCACGCTCGCTGTACAGCTGGCTGACCCGTGTGTTGTATAACAAGCGGAGCAAGATGGACCCGTTGTGGAACAACTATGTCGTTGCTGGCATACAGGTGCAACTCATGACCAAATTACATATCTTGACATAAATATCGAGTTATCTACCTTAAAATAGAGATAATTTTAGAGACATAGTAGCATTGAAAAAAAGCCTTTTGACTCCTTGGCTGCGGCTCTTCCACAAAATGTCTAGTGCTGGCACTGAATATTATTTATTAATTTGCCTTCATTATACTTGTAAACATTTTTGAAAAGCAAGCTTACAAAAAATGGGTACATTTTTAGAAATCAACAATGTCCATTAAAACAAGATCGTGGTGATTGGTCGAGCCGTTTAACCGTGAAAGCGGAACAAACAATCAAAATCACTTTCGCATTTATAATATTAGTAAGGATTTTGCCCCGACTGCGATCAGGACGGCGAGCCGTTCCTGGGCGCTGTGGACAAGCTGGGCACGGCGTACGAGGACGCGTGCATCGCGACCGGCCTCGGCGCCTACATGGCCACGCCGCTGCTGCGGCAGGCGGCCGACAAGGGGGGCCTCGACGAGGATGCTGCCAAGTGTGTATCGTACCATTATTTACCAAATATCAGCTGATTCCCTCGGTTCAGTAGTTCCAGAGTTTACAGCCTACATCAGAACTTACAAACATATGAACTTTATCTATATCAATCCTACTAATATTATAAACGCGAAAGTTTGTGAGTATGGATGGATGTTTGTTACTCTTTTACGCAAAAACTACTGGATGGATTTAAATGAAACTTTACAATAATATAGCTTATACCTACATCTGATTAACACATAGGATACTTTTCATCCCAGAATTCCCGCGGGAACTTGAAATTAACGCGGCTGAAACCGCGGGGCACAACTAGTATAATAATAAAAATAAATCCCTATTTCCCTTGGTCACGCGTGAACGGCTGTACCAATTTCGCTAATTCTTTTTTTGTTGTGTTTGTTATTTTAAGGAGAAAAAGGATATAAGAAATTTGGAGTTAAAAAGTAGTTTTAGTGTTTAACACTATGCTATTCAATATGCCCAGAAATACAAACGGCGGTATTATCGCAGAGTTGCATTTGCGATCTCTTCCAGATAACCGTTACGCGAAAGAAATCCAATGCTTTTCATATCCAGATTCTCTTTTATTTCTTACTAGCTGTGCTCCGCGGTTTCACCCGCGGTAATTTCGCAGTTCCCGCCGGAATTCCGGGATAAAAAGTACCCTAAGTATGTCCTTCTCTGTAGACTGCACCCCTGACAATGTGCATGCCTCCAAATCCGTTCAGCCGTTTTTGCGTGATTGAGTAACAAACATCCAAACATCCACACTTTCACATTTATAATAAATATTAGTAGGATAATATTGTTTCTTTCGTGTGCAATAAAGTATGTATAAATATTTTTTTAAACCCCCCAGGGCGCTGGTCCGCAAGTGCATGGAGGTGCTGTACTACCGCGACGCGCGCTCGTTCCCGCGCTACCAGCTGGGCGTGGTGACGGCGGCCGGCGTGCGCGTGGAGCCGGTGGTGGAGCTGCAGCACGACTGGGCGCTCGCGCACATGATCGAGATGAAGTGATGCCAATAAACTTGATTGTTGTGTAACGATTGGTGTTTTTATTTGAATACTGACTGAATTTTCCTCTATATTCGATATTATTTTTATTTGTGTATGTAGACTGAAGTTGGCAGAACGTAGCAAATCTAACAAAATAGTTAGCTAACAATAATGACTAGATAAATTTTAAGCAACGCCATCTATTTTTATGAAATGAAACTAATTTCATGACTTCTAGTTAGAATTATTGTGTTTATCTCTTCTAGTAAGTAGTTGAGTTTGTAGTACAAATTATATAGATGGCGTTATTCATAACTTCCATATAAAATAAGTAAATTGTATAAAGTTTTAAATCGCGCTACCAAAGTTTTTACTTTTCATCAGTATATATACAATACGAAAACTCTGCTTAGTGTACTTGCTTCGGCAGTACATATACTAAAATTGGAACGATACAGAGAAGATTAGCATGGCCCCTGCGCAAGGATGACACGCAAAATCGTGAAGCGTTCCACATTTTTTGAAGAGTATTGATAACTTCTTGAACCTTTTGTAGTAGGTACATTTTTTGTGGTTATGACGTAGCAACTTTATACTAATTTACCTTTAAAATGAAAAGAAAAATTTTAAGAAACTGTCATTGGGTAGGTGAATATTGTTGGAAACTGAAACATTTGTAGGTATATAATTTGAAAAAATATATTTAGGTAATTAGGTTCTTACTTTAAATCTATGTACTTTTTATTTTAAGTTTCCAAGTATTGTCTGCATTTTCTAGTATATTAATATAATAATTAATAATAATTATAACAATTAATAAATGCATAAATTAATGAAGTAAATTTTTTTTATATTTACAAAAAGTGAAGACACTTCATAATAATAATATTTCTATTAATAATAATAAGTAAGTACAGAGGACGGATTATTCCAAATATTATCTATTTTATATTTAAGTCTTAAACATAATTTAGAATAAATTAAAATTAGAAGTTCTATCAAAAACTTTAAATAAAAACTTCGTTGATAGGTAATTTTAGTTTTTGTTAACAATTATTTACTTAGGTATCTACTTATCAAGTTCAAGAAATTTCCGGTTCAAAATTAAATAGTTATGTAAATAAAAATAACAATTAAAATTCCTACATAAAGTTTTTTTGTTACCACACACAGAAACGTTTTTTACAACAAAATTTTATTTTAACAATTTTACTTTAAAAAATTATTTAAGTAGGTACCTATAACTATTAATCAAGTCCAAGGTTTGAGTTTTTCTGGCGATTTGATTTTTATTACCTAAATAGTGTTTAATTTAATAACTAAATATGGCTATTATTAGATAGTTGTACCTACTTACATAATGAAAAAAAATTCGGAGCCTTTATTACATACATTTATTTCCGTTTTATGTATAGGTAGGTATATTTCTTTACACATATATCAGCTGTAGATACGTTTCTATTTCAGACTCTTCGGAAGTTCGGTGATTGGGTTTACGAGTTATAAGGTATTATAATTAAAATATTATAAATAAATAAACACATTTGAGCAATCACTTTGTTGAAATTCGTAAAACATAACATCTTTATCTAATTTTATTTACCTACCGCTGTTAAATATCCTATTTACAATTTATAAATTAAATTAAATGATTTCAAACTAATTTTCTAATTTTTCTTACGGTCCATGGCTTATTTCATAATTCAAATTACATTTTTAAAGTAAATTCTGAAATTTCATCCTTAGAAGTTAATAATATCTTATTAAGAATAAGATTAGGTTCTTAAAATTAATTCACCTACTTGAGATAGGTAAATTGATTTTAGGTAAAACGTAAAAAACGTAGTTTGAGCTCCACTCAAGTCACCTTTCAAAATGGACCCACACGGCTGCCCTGCGGTAAAACAAAGTAATTGCAGCTGAATAAATTTTGCAGGAGGAGCGAAAAACCGGAAATCGTTTTATAAGTATAAAACACATCTTCCATAGTTTAACGATTTTCTTAATTTTAATTTCTATAATACTAAAACCTTTTTGATTGTTGTGAGTATGTAGCAACGTCCGTTACGTATGTGTGAAAAGTGGCAAAATTTAAAAGAACTCATTTAAAAAAAAAATGACAGTTGCTTTGTTTTTCCGTAGAGCAGTCGCACATTCAAAAATAACAAATTGCCAGATCACTTTCAAAATAGAAAATATTTTTCTGCGTGAGATAGGCTATTTGACTATTTTTTTATTTTTAGCCCGTCGTGTAGATTGATAAAAAATATTAGACACGTATTTTCTTTTTTCACGTAAGCAAAAAATAACGGAGATACGTTGAGTCGAAATGTCGCGTGATATCACAAGCTGGCGCAGTTTTTAGCTGCGTGTGACGTTACGAGCCCCCACTCCCAAACTTTAATACGCTTTAATTATTTTCATTAATTTGAAAAAAATAAATATACGCGTGTATTTTTTTTTATCTAACTGACGAGAAAAAAAAGTAGTAAAATAGTCTATTGCAGTGAAGTATCTAGGTACTTGTGAAGTCCCTCAGAACTGCAGTATCTGGTTGATCCAGTCGCGGAACTCGGAGATGCGCGTGTAGACGCCGGGCTGGTTGGGCTCCGCGCAGCCGATGCCCCACGAGATGATGCCGCTCAGCACGAAGCGCCCGTCGCGCTCGCGCCGCACCACCATCGGCCCGCCGCTGTCGCCTGCGGCGCGCGGGAACGGTGTTATATAACGGCTAGTTGACTCCATTTTGTTTTTAGTCCGGTTTGTAGATTAATCCTACTAATATTGTAAATGGACGCAGACAAGCAATAACATGTTAACCCACAAAATAAAGATACTGATACAGAACGCTTTGTTGAGAGTTACAGAACGTTTTTGAATTATTTGTTTACCTTATTACATTGTTAAAAAATGTAACAAAATGTCGAACAAATTGTTGAACATAAAAAATGTTGACACAAAATGGCGTTATAATTTTAAAACACGATTTACTCAAAAAAAATCCAGTGTGGGTTAACACACTATTGGATGTTTGTTACTCAATCACGCAAAAACGGCTGAACGGATTTGGATGAAATTTGGCATGCACGTTGTCAGGGGTACAGAGAAGGAAATAGAGTACTTTTTATCCCGGAATTCCCGTGGGTCCGAAATTAACGCGGGTGAAACCACGGGGCACAGCTAGTAAAAAATATTGGACACGTATATTTTCTTTTTTTTCGTAATCAAAAGAATGAATGACACGCGTGACGTCACTATCCGGTGCGGTTTGTAGGTATGGAGGGCGTTTAGCGGTTATAATGACGCCACGAGCCCCCACCCTAAACTTTAATGCGCTATATCTATGTATATTTTCATTAATTTAAAAAAGCCAAAAATACGTGTCCGATATTTTTTATTAACCTACAAACAGAACCAATTACAATTGTCAACATCCCGGATATTTGAGGATGTTACGGAGCTTCGACTTCGGCTCCGGTAAGCCGAGAACTTACTCCTACACTTTTAAGTCGGAGCTGTTTTTTCAGAAGTTTATACAATATACAATATGTCGTGCGGGAAACCCCCCTCCCCTCGTGCTTTCTATCGTCGATTACTCTTTCATTATACACAATACCTATTGATGTTTAGTTTAGTTTAGTTTAGTTAAGTTTATTTTATTTCGTACTATCAGTGTTAACAAAATGTCAAGATAAAATGTCACAGAGAATAGTACAATTGTCAAATAATAATAATAATATGATGATACAATACAAAAATAATAATATTACAAAATAGTAATAAAATAGCAATGTCAAGTAAATTTAATATCTAAAAATATGAATAAATTCTATTATATAGTTTTTACATAAAATTCATTTATGGAGTAATATGCTTTATCCAATAAATAGGCTTTCAATCGGCGATAAAAAGTTTTGTCATCATTTTCTTTCCGTAAATCTGCGGGTAGCTGCTCGTAATATGTAGGTCCAATTACTCGCGGGTTTTTACTTGCTAATTTTGTTCTACGTGATACAGTCTCAAGTTTTTCAGTATTACGAAGATTTCGCCCACCACCCGTTCGGCGTCTGAAGTCAGTCATGTTTTGTCTTACATATTTTACTATCTCAAATATGTAAAGTGAGCACAACGTCATAATTCCTTGTTGTTTAAAAAGGTTCCTACACGATTCTCTTGGCTTTACTCCCGCGACTATCCTCAGTGCACGTTTCTGAAGGACGAATACCCGTTGGTGATCAGTGGAATTGCCCCACAACATAACACCGTACGCCATCACAGAATGGAAGTGTGCAAAATATACCTGACGCATGATACTTTTTGAGACTAACGGGCATAGTCTACGTAAGGCATATGCAGCACTACTTAGTTTGGCGCATGGTTAGTTTGGCGATGTTACAAATGATGGTTAACCTTCCGCCACTACCTCCGACTAACCAAATTTAAAAACTCCGTCATTTCTTAACTATCAGAAGTGGGATGCTTCTAATTTCTTAACGATCATAGTCCTTTGATACCTATAGATGGAACTTAGACAGAACTTTTCAACCATCATTTCTCATGGGGCTTACCTTCGCAGCTGTCAGCGCCGCCTTGCTTCCAGCCCGCGCATATGAATATATTCGGTATGTGCTCGTTGTACCCGGCTGCCTGGTACATCCCCTCGCACGCGGTGTTGTTGATCACCGGCACCTCAACCTCTTGCAGCACGCTGGGCAGGGGCCCCTCTGTTAGAAGGAAATGGGGACTAGTTAAACTTTTCAGTTTTTTCTTTTTTCTTTACAAAAATAATGAGGAAGTACCTTCTTACTTTTAGATATTCGAATGTTTATTCATACATTAAGTATCTATCGGCATATTGTATAGTTAGACTTGTGCCAATCTGCTCTTTTCATGTGAAAGAAATAATTTCATTCCTATTGAGAAAATAGGTACTAGGTAGGTATATTTCTAAGAATATTTTTAATAATTTACGTGATAATTTAGTTGGAAAGTAGCGGTCCACTTTGCAACGATAACAAAACGTCTATTAACAGAACACAGAAAATGTGTGTCTAGCATCTCAATGTACCGCTATAACCTCGAAGTTTTACTAAAGCCAAACGTGAAACACCAAAATGAAAAGGATGATATGACACATGCACTACCTAAATGTTCATTTACTGAATCTACAGGTAGTTTTTAAACGACTGCTGGATAGACTCCTCCTAAGATCTCCACAATGACTGCGTTAAGTGCTCAACCCTTATCCACTCGACAGCTTTCCTCCCCCAATCATCGTCAGGTTCGTCAGCTACACCAGCTACGAGGCCCATAGGTAGTTAGGCACTAACCGTCGTACAGCCGCCCCCAGCCCGTGACGTAGGCAGTCTTCCCCACGTAGTTCTCATCATTGTCCGGGACGCACACCGGCAGGATGTTCGGCTGGAAGGACACGGGTTCGAAGAACCTGCGGAATTAACACCAAAGATAATAATATCACGTTTTATTATATACTAGCTGTGCCCCGCGGTTCAGAGCCGCGTGAGTTTCGGAATTCCCGCAGATAATAATAATCCACTTCACAACACACAGATCTACTTGATCCCACACTAAGCTATAAGCTTGTGTCGTGGAAACCAAGCAAACGTGATATATACTACACATATTATTACATATATATTATACTATTACTATCTCGTGTCACGTTGTTTGTCCGCGATATGGACTCCGAAACAACTGATCGGATTTTGATAAAATTTTGTAACCATTTATAATATGGTCCAAGTTCCAACTTAAAAGATAGGATAGTTTTAATCCCGGAATTCCCGCGGGAACTCCGGCACAAACTACTGTCGGGGTACAAAGAAGGACATAGAGTACTTTTTCCCGCAACCTCCGCACGAACTCCGAAATTACCGCGGATGAAATTGCGGGGGACAGCTAGTATATTCTAATCCTCTGTGACTAGCACTCACCTAAGCAACGCCAAGTCGTACTCGAACGTGGCCGGATCGAAGTGCGGATGGCTGGCGACGAGCTGGACTCTTCGTTCGGCGAATGGGAACGGCTCATCTTCATTGGCCAAGTCGTGTTCGCCCAGCCTTATCAGAAGCTCCGATGGGGGGACGCTGCAATCGGGAAATGAAGGTCAGCTTAGACCCAATGTGCACTTATCAGAGAACAACTGGTACTGGGACTTTCCGGACTTCCTCGGCAATTTCGATGTAAATAAACACATGCCTAAGTTAGGTACTCGTATGTGTTAATCCAGTCCCCAGAATATATTTTATCCGAACGCTAAATCCAAAGCTAGCTAGGTAGCTATAAAATTGTACAAATAATCAGTATCTATCTACCATTTAACATTGAAATTTTGTCCATCGTAATTTCGACTTTATAAACAGTAGGCAAGACCGAAATGTCGATGGATGAAATATCGATATATTTCTGTTTAAAATAAAGTCGTTATAGAGATGATGGCAGGCAGGGGATATCGAGAAGGCGAGAAATTGATTTCCAGAATTAAGTTTGAACTTTGAAACTTACTGCTCAACGCAATGCGCCGCCGTGATCGCCCAGTTTTCGTTCAGTAGTGCTGCACCGCACTTGTGCAGATATGTCGATGTTCTGTACTGACGCAACGATATCTGCCACGGCCATCGGCCGAACGCTGCCTTCGACCCACCGACGATGCGAGCCTCGTTCCAGAGGCGTCTGCCGCACACTGCCAGCACCAGGAGTGTTGAATTTAAAAACATTTTGTTACAATAACATATAAGAACTTTCTAAAAACAAATCAGTTGAAAAGTTATTATCGATAGCAATCGTTTATAGTCTTGGTGCATCACTGTTGAGATGAAAATTCACAGTCTCTGCCTAACTCTCTATTATTCTTATTGCCTTCCTCTTTAAGTGTGTATATCGATACAAACATGTTCAGTTTAACCGTGTTTCACTATTTTCCACTTGAACTCGTTTGTCTTTTGTAATTCAAATTGGATTACAGTTAGCACTCATTAGCCGTTTTTGTTCAGAATTATGTCATGAGAAGCCATCATTTTTATTTATTACTATGAATATAATATTACTTGATCAGTAATCAGTACACAAAATAATTTTCTTAAATTGTTTATTTCACAAGTTTTTTAAAAACACTACGTCAATTTTCGATTAATCGATTTTATTTAAACTATACCATCGCACTTCCATGGTTTACTTTCCTAATTTCCTAATTTTAACGTTGTTCGCACTGTTCTAAATTTAAAATATCAATGTCATAATATGCACTGGCTGGCACGTCTAACCAAAGATATAATGCACAAGAGTAATGTCCTTGCTCTTGACAGGGCGTGCGACCACGTCGCGGTCTTACTCGCTACTCCTGAGATTCTTTGTTCGAATTCCGCACTAACTTGAGATATTATCCTCCTTTTTTTTTCGTTTATTGTTTATTTGCTCTGTACATATAGCTTGACGACTTGCTGAGATATTATAGATACAGTTTTAGGTTCTTTGACCCGAAAGTTGTTGTGTTGTGCTATTATTTATTCTACTGTATATTGGTATGTTATAGGTATGATGTTAATATAAAAAGACTTAAGAATTGTGGACGTGTAAGAGGCAAAGGAATGTGTGTGAAGAATGCTGCAGTGATGGACTATCATCTCTGTCTACCTTCCGACGGGATGGGTGTGAACTTACATAGGTAGGTATACTTGCATAGTTATGTAGTTACGTAATTAAACACACACATATAAATATAACAGCTGTTATTTGTACCAAATTTTTTGGAGGTGATTAATTTTTACAGGTTCTCTAAAACTGCAATGCATGTACAGTTACAGTATATATATATATATATATACTGTTTAAAATTCTGAGCGTGTCGCATGACCGCATGTTCGCTACGTATGACGAGATTTCCTCTTGATTTGATATTTTGGAATGATGTATTACATAAATTATTTTTGCCTACTATACGGGGTTAGATTAAGTCATGTAGAGGCCTCTACACAATGCCTGCAGTCTCTTTCCTCTTTGCAAATTTTGCAAAGTTTGTATGGAACAATTTCGCGGGAATTCCGAAATTATCGTAGATGAAATCGCGCGGCACAGCTAGTCTATTATCGAATTTTAATTGAGATAGATACCTATATCTCATTATGACACAACCGGCATACATAACATAAAGCCTGATTATAGGTTTTTATTTACAATGATAATTATAATACCTATATTTACATAGGCCATGTTATCAACTTGTGCAATGGGCATGTTGACTAATTTTTATTTTTTAGTCCGTCTTGTAGATTATTAAAAAATATTGGACACGTATTTTTTCTTTTTTTACGTAATCAAAAAATAACGGCGATATATTGAGTTGAAATTTCGCGTGACGTCACTATTCTGACAGTTTGTATGGCGGTTTTGCGGTTAGTGACGTCACGACCCCCTCAGCCTAAACTTTAATGCGCTTTATCTCTGTATATTTTAATTTATTTAAAAAAGCAAAAAATACGTGTCTATTGTTTTTTTATTTTCTAACTGACGGACTAATTAGAATTTTGATTTTCAAAAGTAGTCAACATCCCTATTACAATATGGAACTATCTGTTATTTTAGAAGCCAGCAGGATGAAAAAGAAAAAATCTACAATCTATTTCTTTTTTCATTCATTCATGATTCATATTAATATTATATTTATCTACTACTAGCTGACTCGCCCGCGGTAATTTCGGAGTTTCCGCGGGAATTCCAGGATAAAAAGTTATAAATCTTCCTCATCCTCATGAATCACTCTATCTATTGGTGAAAACCGCATCAAAATCCGTTGCGTAGTTTTAAAGATTTAAGCATACATAGGGATATAGGGACAGAGAAAGCGACTTTGTTTTATACTATGTATAGTGATCTTACATGACCCACAGACCCGGATTAGGGCTGCTAATAGCATAAAGACAAATACCTCTCCGATTTTGCCTCGTCTTGCTCGTTAAATATCGATATGTCCCATCACTAACATAATAGACATCGTATATTTAGTATCGTTCGCAAGCAACTTGTGTGCTGGTAATGAAAAAAGGCAGTTTCTCTACATATAGTATATTCATTAATAGATTTTCTTATGGTTACTATGACAAAAAACACGCCGTTTTATTGTTTATTATAATAATATCACAGTTTCCTTAATTCAAATGAGAATCTTAAAACAAATAATACTACTTTTAATTGTTCATCTATCTGCCGAAATAATTGTCTAATTTACTTTGCAATTGCGCGAAATGACGTAGGAATTCTGGTATTTAAATTTAATGATAATGAAATGGTTTGATATTTCGGTTTGTTATTCATCGAGTTAATTTTATCGACTACGCACAACACTATAAGGAAGTGACATAGAATGCTTTGCTGCAAATTGCCTGGTTCTATACAAACAATCAATTGCTATTGTTGGTTATGCTAGTTTCAGCGTCTATGTGTCTTCAATAGACGAAGTAGGTAACTTATATTATTTCAACGAAATGCTCTTAGAATATTTTTAATGAACCGTTATGCTTCCGTCAAAACTGAAAACGACCATGAAATGACCAGGCTTGGCGTTTATTGAAAAACTTAATATCTTTAACAAATTTTATAAAAGACAAATTCAAATTAAAATTTTATAAAAGATTAGCTGTCCTCCGTTATTTTACCTATACCAAAGGGAATTTCGATATTTCTTCGGGAGACTTTAATACTAGCTGTGCCCTGCGGTTTCACCCGCGTGAGTTTCGGAATTCCCGCAGGAACTCCGAACTTCCCACCGTTTAAACCTTCCCTGAATTTCCACAGATCTTTCAAGATCAAAATTAGCCAAATCGGCCCTGCCATTCTCGAGTTTTAGCGAGACTAACGAACAACAATTCATTTTTATATATAAAGATTGTACCTGAAGTAAATGTGAAAATATATAGAATATAGCAAGACAAACTAATTTTAATATGCAAATAACCCACTGAGCTCAATAGAAAGCAATTAGGTAGGTATATGGATATTACAGACATACAGTGCGTTTTTATATGTACAGATCACATTTGATATATACATATTAGTCGTAGATTAGGTGAATGTTAATCTTAACTAGGTACCTACAGAGATCGTGAGTTTCCAGAGTTCGCACTATTTTCTCGGACAGACGTACAGACTAACAAACAGTAAATAGTTGGACGCTCTAGATCAGAGGTTCCCATACTTTTTTTTCTCCATAGACCACTTTAAACATTTTGCTGGATCTGGTCGACCCCCTGCAGCTATTACATTTACTAACTTACTTCCGAAACCCGAACAAAGTATATGTCTATGGCAATCTGTGTTGTGGCTATTTTTCAATCAACTATGAGTTAAAAGTTTTCGAAAAAAGGATGAGAATGTATATTGCTTTGATTATGTTGTGAGTGGATGTTATTTAAGCTAAGTTTCAAGGCCAGTCTAAAAAGTGTCTTCATCCAACAATAATAATAATATTGTTTGCCTATATTCATAGGAGATGTCAAGTCGGGTCACCGAATACATTTTTATAGACCCCCGTCAACGAGTTGTGGACCCCCATTTTTTTTCCACGCAAGCGTAGACCCCTGTCGGGCTCCCGTGGACCCCTGGGGGTCCACCTGGACCACTTTGGGAATCAATGCTCTAGATCTACGTCTGCTTAACTCATAGATTCCACGTGTTGTGTGCACAGACAGCAGACCTATCACATTTTTTAAATAGATTATTATAGATAGATTATACAATTATGGTCTAGACTCTAGGTACTCACCTTCTTTGTAATTTGACATATTGAATTCCGGAGCTGGGGCTTCGGTGACTTTATCGATTTGTACTGGAAAAAAAAAAACCTAGTCAGTCATAATTATTGAAAGTATAGTTTAGGTTTTCCTTAGGGCAAATAATATCTACTATTACGATATGAAAACGATACGCAAAAAAGTTTTTACAACTATGACTAAATACCTATTTAAAGAAAACCTTATTTAACTGGGATACCTACCTAGGTATCCCAGTTAAATAAGGTTTTCTTTTTTTATGTATAATTAATATTATGCCAAGTATTTAATTGCCATATTTAAATAAAAAGTTGTTGTTTAAATGTTTAAGAAGAGAACTGACTACTAAATGCCCTCCTTTAATACGCTTCTCGTTTAAACTTATATTCTCTGCACATATGGTTGAGCAATAAACCGGGTTTGAACCGAGTACCTGGTATAAATACCCACTACCCAGTATTCCGGGTTAATTTGGTTTTATGCAGGGGCGTCTTAACCATATGCGGCGCCCGGGTGCTAAATTGTAGTTGGGTAAGGTAAGTAGGTTGGTAGGTACTATCTACCACCAGATTCATTCAGATGTTGATCGCCCAGCCGAGCTGGCGCCCAGGGGCGGCCGCACCCAGCGCTCCTATGGGGAAAACCCCCCTGGTTTTATGGGAGTCTATCGGGTGTTCATTCGGTTTTAATACCCAAGTCAGGTTTAATCTATTGCCCATCTATGGACGCAGATAAGCAATAACATGTTAACCCACAAAATTAAGTTACCTATTCAGAACGATTTATTGAGAGTTAGGGAACGTTTTTTAATTATGTGTTTACCTTATTACATTGTTTAAGTATGTAACTAAATATTGAACATAAAATATATTGACAGAAAATGGCGCTATAATTTTAAAACACGATTTACTCAAAATTTCTCCAGTGTGGGTTAACACACTATTGCTTATCTATGTCCCTATATCTAGACCACGTACCTGTTTCCGTTGTTTTGGCAACTTCAGTGACATTCGATGTTTCATTGAAGGTATTTGCTACGCTTGTTCCAGTGTAATTTCCTGAAGTCACCGACGTGAACGTGGTCAGGCCCATGCTAGAAGTCGAAGTCGGCACAGTCGGCGATAGTGTTACATTAACGGTGAATTCCAAAGTCGGTGTTTCGGTTTTTTGTATCGACGGTGTAGTCGGTTGAACTGTTGTTGGAGTCGACTGTGTTGTCGTTGAAGTCGACAGTGTTGTTGACGAAGTCGGGTGTAGTGTTGTCGTCAGGGTTTCGACTCTTTGCGTTGTCGTGGTCGCTTCGGATGTGGTTTCCGGTTGTGCGGGTGTGTTTTCGTCTGTTGTCGTCGGTTGGGTTGTCGTGGTTGTCGTTGATTCGGGGTTGGGCAATATCGTCGACATCAGAACCCAACCTTCCGGTGGCGTTATGGGCGACCACGTTTCTTCTGTAAGAAAACATACGTTTGAGAAATTTTACCTCTTTTTTTTCTTACTTTATGACAATCCTTAATATTATAAATGCAAATGTAAGTTTTTAGATATTTTTTTTTATTTAAACAAAGCGAAAGGAACATATTGTATCACTTAAGTTGTTTGTTTGTTACGCTTTCACGGCTTAACTACTGAACCGATCATAGTGAAATTTCGATTACACGTCAGGGGTACAGAGGAGGACAAAGGGTGCTTTCATCCCAGAGTTCCCATAGGAACTTCGAAACCGCGGTTAAAAGCTAGTAATTGATACATGTGGTCCTAAAACTGTTTCACTCGATCGATATTAATAATACCTTGGATTGAATAAGTCCTAAATTGATATCCACCGTTGGTGTAGTGCACTGGCGTTCCTTCCATACAAGCCCACAAGTCCGGCCTGCCTAGCTGAAGCGCTTGCTTATGGAGTATCACATATTTTAATAAGTATTTATACTTATAAACTTTATTTATACTTAATAAAATATTGATATTCTGTGGCAAGTGTTTTGGCTAGGCAGAACAGGCTTTTGGGCTTGTATGGAAGGACTGCCACTGGTGTAGTGGTAAGTAGTAAGTGTCGCGGGTTCAATCCCGCATCAGGGTTACCTAACATTAACGTGATGTATCAAAAATATTTATGTACCTATTTCGAACAAAAAAGTAGATATACATATAATGGGCATGTGGACTAATTTTTATTTTTTAATCCGTCTTGTAGATTATTAAAAAATATTGGACACGTATTTTATCATTTTTTACGTAATCAAAAAATAACGGCGATATATTGAGTTGAAATTTCGCGTGACGTCACTATTCGGACAGTTTGTATGGCGGTTTTATCGGTTTGTGACGTCACGACCCACTCACCTTAAACTTGAATGCGCTTTATCTCTGTATATTTTAAATTATTTGAAAAAGTAAAAAATACGTGTCTATTGTTTTTTTATTTTTAACTGACGGACTAATTAGAATTTTGATTTTCAAAAGTAGTCCACATCCCTATTGTTTATTGTATAATTTGTCTGGTGCCCATGGTACAAGCTCTGCTTAGTTTGGAACCAGGTAGCGATGATAATGCCTAAGCAATATTTTTTATTTTCTTCACCTTGTGTCAATTTATTTAAAAGACAATTCATTCTAGAGCATTCCCACGAACTCAAAGACAATAATGAGTTGTTGTGTTGTACATATTTTAATCTAGGGCATTACAGTCACGCTATTCTAGCCATGAAGATTCTTTAAACGATTTGAATTGACCAAAGCGATATGTTAATAGGGGAATAATTTCACACCGTTTTAAAAGAATTAATAAGTAGATACAAGCTGTTTCCAGCGGTTCCACTCGCGTTAATTCCCGCAGGAATTCCGGGATTAAGAGTAAACTTTGTCAGTTTTCTATACACCTGAAGGTTTAGTAAACGTAGTTTCATTATAATCGGTTGAGTAGTTAAGGCGCGAAAAGGTAACAAACAGCTAGAAAGACAAAAAGATGGAGTTGTTTTCGCATTTATAATTTTAGTGTTGATAACTCGTTACATATGAACATGTTATGGTAACCAATAGAGTAGGTAAGAAAATTTCTTTGAAATAGAAAAAAAAGTAAGTTTTATTGAATTAAATCGAATTGAAAAAACTTTATTTGACACAACACAAAAATTTACAGCACAGATTTATCTGGAAACTAGTCCAGGATAAAAGTACCCTATGTCACTCAAAATCACTTTAGTTTCCTATAAGTGAAAGAATTTTCAAAACTAGTTCAGTAGATCCAGAGATTACAACCTCACAAACTCCGGAGTTCCCGCGGGAATCCCGGGATAAAAAGTACCCTAAAAAGGCCCTCAGGATCACTGTAGCTATAAAAGAATGAATTTTTAAAATCGGTGCAGTAGATCCAGAGATAGCTGTTCCCCCGTGGTTTTACGCGCGGGAAATTCGGAGTTCCCGAGGGAATTCCAGAATAAATAGTACCCTATGACACTCACGATCACTGTAGCTTTGTATAAATGAAAGAATTTTCAAAATCGATTCAGTAGATCCAGAGATTACCCCCTACAACGTCACAAACTCACAAACTTTTGCTCTTTATAATATTAGTATAGATATATAGATAAAGACCACAGAACAAATAGAATGACTCGGCTTAGTATGAAAACAAATGCCAGATGATTTTCGCATACAATGCTATTCGTAGATTCATTGGACGCCATTTGGTTAATATTTACTTGAGCCATTTTCGAAATTTATATTGCTAGTGCCAGCAAGTTTATAAACGAACGAAGCATACAATTTGCCTTCGATATGTAGGTACTAGGTAGTAGATTGAAATAGAGATAGACACAATAATTTAGCTATGTGAAATAAAACTCCCTTTCCATGTTACAAATCGGAAAGAAAGTGAAGCATAAAATTAGTTTCTCCTAGGACAATACTCGCTCCGGAGCCGGCTGCACTCGTGCCGCCCTAGATACGTGATCCGCCTCGATCAATTGTTCCACCATAGTCTATAGACATGAATTACAATTCACTTTTTAATCCATTATTCTCTGGGCATTCACAATCGAAGTGAATTTTTGTTGAATAATCGTTTTCCCATACCAAAATCCATCTACCGTACATCTATGTATTATAAATGTCAAAGTAAATCAGTCATTCTGTTATAATAGCTTTTAACGCAATAACTTCTCAACCGGTCATCATGAAATTTTGCATAGATATACACTGTCGGGGGTACAGAAAAGGCATAGGGACTTTGCTCTCGGAGTTCCTACGGGAACTCTGAAATTAACGCCGGGAACAGCTAGTAGGTATTTAAGTAAATAACATTTCCATGAATACTGTAATATTTGAGTAAAACGTAAGAAAATCTATATAAATAAATTATTATTATTATATTTTATAACTATGCGCTAAAGTTTTATAAGCTGCCATCCTTCAAATGGAGGGGTTTTACACTTATAATTTGGAAACGTAATTTATCGTAGGTTGATTACCTTTTTAATGGTATACCTATAGATCTCTACCTTCGTATATCATCGTGGTATACGTATAAAATATGTATAGATAGGTATAATTATACTATACTATTGCATATCTTAATGTGACTAAAAGCCCACATTTCATGACTCACCAGACCACTAACTAAATAATTTCACATTAGGTCGAATAGGTCGTTCATCCTTCTACAAATATAATAAAAATACTTTGTAAGATAAGACTTTGGGGTTTTGATAACCAAAGTGGTTTTTGTGACTAATAACAAACAATCTGTTCCCATACCATCATCTTCGGTAAAGCTCATTTATAAGCTTAGGTATATAGGCTGATCCGCGCGACTCGAAGTTGGTAATCCGGGAGAAAAAAACGTGTACGCGAAATTTCATGATGATCGTGTTAATTAACCCTTAGCAAGCGTGAAAAAGTAACAGACAGACAGACTTAGTAGGTTTCGTATTTAAAAATATTATTATAGAATGTAAAACTTTTTTTGTTATAAGTATTAGCTCATCCGCATTAATTCCCGTGGAAACTCTATGTTCCGAAATACAAATTGTCTGTACACTCAAGGTTACTGTAGCTTTCTTTAGATTCGATTTAGTAATGGTAGAGATTATCCCTTCATCCAAACATATTTTTGTAATATAATATTAGGATGTAAGGTCAAAATTTTAACAGACAAAACCCTTCTAAATTATTCTGTTAAATTTATTGTTACAGAATACAGAGTCAAAAAACGCATGTATTTAGAGAATTCTTTCCAAATTTGTTGTAGAATTTTTTATCATACTTGTATGAAATGTGATAAATTTTACACAATTTTTTTATTCTGTTTACAAAATCAACAATCGCTCTCCAAGCAATGTTAGTGTAAAAAGCATATTTTTAGAGCTTTTGAAATGCCATTTTCTTAAATAAATATTTGTTTTGCTCTATAGAGTCTAGCTAGAGTAGTATAAATGCAAATATTATTTTTGTCATGATATTAATAGAGATGCAATGTAGAGATTGCCGAATTTTTCCTCTCATATATCCAATCTTTTCTTTTTTTGTTTGTTTGTTTGTTTGTTTGTTTGTTTGTTTGTTTGTATACTTTATTGAGCATAAACAAAGTTTTTACAAGTTGATAAAATCAAAACAAGTAGGTAATTTATGCTCAAAGGCGGACTTATCCCGCGAGGGGATTTCTTCCAGTCAACCTTTGAAAAATCGAAAGGAATTGAAGTAAACATTTTGATTTATTTAGTTAATAATTTTCATATACCTCTCTGTTTCATTACTAGCCATTCCGTTCTGTGGTTTCAATCCGGTAAAGGTAAATCTGTACAAACTGTCAAACCCCTTAGGGGTTGAATTTTTAAAACCCTTAGAGCAAGTAGTTTAAGCATAGTGTAAGTAACATAGTGTAAGTGTAGTGTAACATAGTGTTATTCCGTAATGGGCTGAATATAGTTTTATGTAATTTGTTTGAAATTTAATGTCATGTGCTGTGGAATTTTTGTTGAATAAATAAATTAAAAAAAATAAAAATAATAAAATAGCTCAGAGTAACATTCATCGAAGTCGGAGGTCGAAAAAATTTATCGTCATGTAAAGCAAAACTGCGGGCACCAGGTAGTGAGTGAATAAAACATAATTAAACTGTTAAGTACATCGCTTGACCCGTCGGGAGGAAGTCACCTTCAGTCATTGATCTTGATTTTGGTGAGAAAAACAGCGCGTGGGCGTTAGTCAATCAATAAACAACTTGGGTGTTTTCCATAGGTTTCAACATGGAATCTGCACAATATTAGCTTATCACGTGATTTAGCTCGTATTTATTTGGAAAATGATTCAAAATCGTTGTCTATTCGTGTTCTTATAAAAGCCTCTTTTTTAAGTCTATTGTGAAATTGAATGATGAAAAATCTGCTTTTAGTTTAAAGATGATTTCGTTGATAGGTGTGATATGAAATAAATAACTAAATTAACTAGAAATCAATTACATTACATTGACTCACCTTCTGCGGGTGTCGTTAGGTTCTCAGGTGGTCTGGTAGCGGCGTCAATTGTACTCGACCAAGTTACCAATGGAGGAAACTCGGTAGACGACACCGTTGTCGCAGACGAAGATGAAATGTCATCCTCCATAGCAGGTCTTGAGGTCTCATTTTCGGTAACCACCTCTGAAACTGTTGTATCTTTGTCCATTTGCGATGTAGAGCTTGAAGAAGTAGGAAGCTCTGGTGAGGATGATACAGGTCTTTCTGTTGATCTCTCAACAACCAATTCTGTTGTTGATGATGTCATCATTTGAGTTAGTGCTGGAATTGTTACGGTTGTTGTTGTTGCATCGGTTGTGACTGGTGTGGTTTGTGTTGTTGGTGTAGTTATGGATTGCGTTGTTGATGTTGTTGTTGTTGGTGAAGGTGATGAAGTTTCTGTTGTTATTGAAATTGGGGACGTTGAGTTGATGTAAGTAATAGATGAAACAGGTAGCCTTGAAGACGTAGGTTTAGGTGTGGGATTAGGGATAACTGTTATGTTCAGTCTCGGTGGTATGGGCAAAGGCTTTTTCGACGTAGGCCTCTTGGGTGGTGGCCGGTAGGGTAGCCTAGTTGTGTTGTAAATAGATACAGGCAGTGTGGGTTTTGGTCTGGTATTAGTACTTGGAGCATTTTGGGGTCTTGTGTAATTTGTAGGTCTGTTAGTCGGCCTAGGCTTGTATGTTGGTCTTATAGGCTTTCTTGAAGACTGTGGCTTTACACTTGGATTGGATGTTGTTAATGTTATTGTTTCTTGAACTGGCTGCTGTGTAGTTGTTCTAACGATCTCAATTTTAGCAGTCGAACTAGGGTTTTCAGTGATCAAATTGCTTAAACTGCCCGAAACAGTTTGGAAAGTTGACAGTTTTAATGGTTCTTCTGTGAAACTTTCAGGTTCTTTCGTTGTTGATTTGGAAGATAGAGTTTTCGTAGTAGTTTCTATTGCCACAGCTGTTGTTAATTTAACTTCTTCATTAGTTATTTTGTTATCCAAAATGCTCTGTTCATCAGATTTAGTTTCTAATGGCATACTATCTGTATGATCTTTCAGTGTCACTAGCTTTTCTGTTACAGTTGTAGTTACAACTTTTATTGTGGTGGGTTTTTTTGAAGTAACTTTGTACGGTGGTTTACTAATGAAATTGTTTTCGGTCTGTGGATGCACGAAACTGGCGCCATCTATGGAGTTGTCATCGATATTGTTCCCCTCTACATGTGGCAGCACGATGGTATTGTCCTGTAATTGACAGCAGGAGCCGAAGTAGAATCTGTCTATGCAGGTACCGAGGTGGGTTCCGTTGACTTTGACACAGTCTATGGCGAACATGCAAAGGCCTTCTTGGAAGGTCTTTCTTGATATGCACGGCAAGTGCCTTATGTTTCTCGCTATTGGTACTGGACCTGGAACAATAGAATTTAAGATTAGAATATGCGATCATTCTGATCTGTTGAAGTACAGTCAGCAGTAATTCACAGCACACAAACACACTTCACAGCACACCGATCTACTTGATCCCACAGTAAGGTAAGCAAATGTATTTACTACATACAATTTATAATTATTATTACATATATGTTATACCTACTATGGATATATAAACACAATCAGACTTAAAAGTAGAACCATGAATTCATCAGAAAAAGTCCACCCCCACCGGGAATCGAACCCGGAACCTCTTGATTAGTGAGTAGGCGTGGTGACCTACTGCGCCAATCGGGTAGCGGATAAGGATCGAAGACTGACCAAAGGGTTTACATATTTTCGCTGATGACTGTACCTTGTGTGTGGATAAACATGCACTCGGATCGTATGTAAAGACATTACAGCTATCTTTATTGAAACAAGTGTGGTCAAAATTATTTATAGATATATTTTATTAAGTACTCTATTTGAACTTGATACAAATTACAAGGCATTACAACGCTAAATCACCTTGATTTCCTTCACTGGGGCTTAACTGAAAATTAGCGCTAGAGCCTAATTAACCGTTAAATCTTTAAGGATGAGCTAGGAGGGCAAGCAAAACTTGTCTTTTTTTGTGGATTTTGCGTAATTTTTATTTTCTTAATATTTCTTTCTATTTCTATTGTAATAACTTTTTAATTTTTGTTTTTTGTTGTGTCGTATTATATCTTTGTAAAACATAAGTAGGTAAGGATTTATTTCCTCCATGAATATTTATTGCCAATGTTTGTTGTAGGTATGTGTATACTCGGACGTTAATAATAATATTGTAATCATTGTTTACGATAATCAGAAATAATGAAAAAGAAAAAAAAAAAAACAAAACACAAAGTTTCAAAGAGAGGTCAAGGAATCAAAAGGTACCTACGTTGTCTTTAATGAGACACTTTAAAATAAATTAATGTAATTAATTATAACTTCGTATTAACTCCTATCATTTTTTTTTGCTGTGCAATATGTTTATATGGATTTGCAGAATGTTTTAATTAAAGCACACATGACAGAGGACTTGATGATAAAATATCTATCTATACTTATAATAAAACTGTAGAGAGGTCAATTCTGTACATTGAATATATTTTCAAAATTAATATTGGAGGATGAATGGTGATCGATACTGATGCCTGTCTGTCTGTCTGTCTGTCTGTCTGTATGTGCACGCATGGGTCAAAAACTACTGAAGAGACTTGAACCAAACCTGGTACGATTGTAGTCCATACCCCTGGGCAGGTTATAGGCTATATAACATAACGTTAAGACACAAAGGAGCTGAGCAGTGACGATAAATTTGAAGCAAGTCGGATGAAAATGCGCTTACGAGCTCTTATCCTCGCATACGTTTACTCGATTACGCAAAAACGGCTGAACGGATTTGGATGAAATTTGGCATGCACGTTGTAAGGGGTACAGAGAAGGACATAGGGTACTTTTTATCCCGGAATTCCCGTGGGAACTCCGAAATTACCGCGAGTGAGACCGCGGGGCACAGCTAGTATGTAAAAAAAAAATGGTATAATTAAATATAAAGCGAGCAATTTTATTAAACGAGGGACATAATCTAACCCTCGCTTAATTATTTATGTTTACATGTCTATTGTCTAATACAATATTATAAAGAGAAATGGTTTGGTGTTTGTATGTTTGTTTTTCGTAATAGACAAAACCAAAAACTAGTCGACCGAATAAAAATTCTTTCACTAATAAGAAGTAACACTATCTGCATGAGTGACATGGGGTACTTTTATCCTGGAATTCGTTAACGTGGGTGTAGCCGTGGGAAAGTGACTAGTAACTAATAAAAATATACAATTTTTTTTTATTAAAAACTGATAAAACACAAAAAAAACAAAGAACATAAGCTTACATGGGTGAGTGACCTTTCATATGATTAATTAGCGCGTCAGTCAGAATACTTTATACTTGTCTGTCTTATTCAATTTATCTAATTTAATTAAAAAAGCACAATTGCCATAAACTTGAATGTCTCAACGTAAGTAGATTGTAAGTCATCAAATACACAACCTTTTGGTACTCGGTACTTTACTATATCTACTTTTTTTAATACATTTTTAATTTCATTACTATCATATTTATATGTATAGCTCACATATATGACTCATGAGGCTCGTGTAAATAGGCCTTGCGAGGAACTACTAAACTCTAGGAGTTTGAACGTAAACGTAGTAGGTACGTAGTATTGAGGCAAAGATCATATTATAATCACTACGTGATATGAGATTTGAATATGATTCATCAGTTTTCAGGCATCATTTGACATATTGTAGCGACATCTACGCTTTTTTCGTAGCATGACAATAGAAGGCTTTAGGTACGATCGTAGCACTAAGTCGTAGCAGTATCTGCGCCATCTGGCATAAACTTTAAGAATTATTATATACTGATCTCGATAGAAAGTCTACGTAGTGCCTCAACTACTCAATCCACAAATTGAAAATTGAATTCAGTGGTCCTATCTAAATCTAGTGTAGACTCCATCGATCTCATATAAAAAGTAGATAGGTACACAATCAGCGTCAAAAAATGTCCTCGTGGAATGAGCGCCCACTTGAGCATTTGGGTGCGCTTTTAAATCAGCCGTATAGTATTTATTACATTACAATTGTAGTAAAAAAATGCATAAATATATTATGTATTCATTACATTTAACACAAATTTCATTAATAATAATAATAATAATAATAAAGCCTTTATTTCTCACAATAATACACATGCATTACAAAGCAAATAATCAAATCAAATTCTTTAATGTTATTTTAACCACGTTTTTATTTTAATACTAACTAATAATTCAATTATATGATTCTCATTATAATTATTTACCTATTTAATTCCATTAAAAAATTTATACGTACTTTAAAAATTCAATATATTAGTAGTGATTCTATTTAATCTAGTAGGTACTTGAATAAAATATTGTTTTCTCTACATAGTATAAAACAAAGGTGCTTCACGCCGGTCTGTCCCTCTGTACGTTTAGATCTTATAAAACGCAACGGATCTTAGTGCTGTTTTTATCAATAGGAGTGATTCAGGAGGAACACATTGACGTCGGGTCGCTTAAAAGTTAATTAAGGTGAGATACCCATTTTCGGGCATAGGCCTCCTCCAACCTTTTCCAGTGTTCTCTGTCGGTAGCTTGGCGTGTCCACGCGGGTCCGGCCACCTGCGCAATGTCGTCGGCCCAGCGCCGCGGCGGCCTTCCGCGCGGCCGCGTCGCGTCGCGTGGGTACCAGTACAAGATTCTCTCGCTCCATCGGTTATTATTGGTTCTAGTCACATGTCCGGCCCATCTCCATTTCAATCTGCACAAGAGTTCAACTGCGTCGCTTACTTTTGTCGTTTTCCTAATGTCTTCATTTCTTTTTCTGTCACTTCGTTTAATGTTAAGCATGCTCCTTTCAGTAGCTCTCTGAAACACGTTTATTCTTTGTACAGTGGCTTTGGTCAGTGTCCAAGTTTGACATCCATACAATAGTGTAGGAAGAACGATTGAGTCCATTGCTTTCCTTTTTAGATGGATTGGAAGTTTTGAAAAAAACAAATTTAATTACATATTATAAATTAATATAACCACAGCTATAACTACGTAAACACGACTGTGGACAGTTTTTCAGTGAACTTTTGTATGGGACTGTGTATCTACTTTTTATATGAGATCGATGGTAGACTCCTATAAAATGCCTATAAATGGTATTTATCCATTATACTTTACGAGAAAGTAATAACATTTATTTACTTTTATCGTGATACCTGACAGAGCATAGAAATCCCTAACATTATGCGAGGTAGCAGTAATGTATCATAAAATAATATTATTATTATAGGAATTTAATTAAAAATTAGGCATTTTATTTTCTCGTCACAACTTTGAACTATCATTTATTTGTAGAACTTATACAATTATAGGTACTAGCGGGTTCGTATAGTTTAATTTATTTTATTTCTATGCATGATTATAGCCATATTTATCAAAAGACAATTAGCACACCTTCCTATTTCCTTTCTTTTCATCGATAATTTATTTACGAGTGTCCGGAAAAAGTTTATTTATGAATGTTTACGGCGCATGTTGCAGTCATTATTGAAACTTAGGTTTTTATAATCAACGTCTACATTAGTCTAAAGCTCGCTTCACATTCACGCGAAAATCTTGCGAGAACGTGAGAAAACTATGAGAAACAGCGGAGAACATTGACTCCACATTCACGTTCTACTACTACGTATTTAACTAATTTACTGGTTGGAACTTTATGTTTTGGAACCTGCTTTGTATATACGTATGAAACTTTTTTCTCTCTCTCTTTCTCTTAAGTTTTTAAATGTATATATTAATAATTTTTAATAATATCCAATGTCGACTTATAGTTCATTTAGGTCAATTTCTCAATTAATAACATCTACTTACTTAGGAATAGTTTTTTGACGACCATATAAGAAGGAATTGTATTCAAAACAGACCTCTGTAATCCAACCTAGGTATACTGATATAATAGAAATATTATGTATCTACCTATATTATTAAATTGGTCTTAGTTTGTAGGTTAAGTATAATAAACTTATTCATCACGATTTTAGCATTAATAATAGTGTTTATTGCTGTAGTCAAGAATTGTATAAAATACTACTTAAAAGTATAATATGTGTTTTCAGTATCTTATCGATAGCTATAATTTATTATAGAAAATACATAATTTATCTAGCGAACATCGTGATTACAGGTTGGTTGGTGGATTTTATAATGAGGAGATACGTCAGTGATTTTTATCGTATCCAAATTAAAGGTTCTGAACAAAATTACTATAACAAGATTTTATTAAGATTTTTGATTAGTACTATATCCTCGAAATTTCTAATGATCCTATCAGGGGTGATGGCATGTACGGGATAGAACGTCCTTTTTTATTTTAAACTTGAACCACTGTCGTTTTTTTTAATAAAAATATACGTTTTTATTTTTGGTTGTATATGAATAATAGCTGTCCCCCGCGATTTCATCCGCGGTAATTTCGGAGTTAATTCCGGGACAAAAAGAAGGTACTCTACGTCCTTCTTTGTACCCTTTACAGTAGTTTACGGTGATTAGCTGTTCCCCGTATTAATTCCGGAGTTCCCGCGGGAATTCCGGGATAAAAACTATCCTATCTTTTAAGTTTTATTATAAATGGTTACAAAATTTTATCAAAATCCGTTCAGTAGTTTCGGAGTCCATCGCGGACAAACAACGTGACACGTGATTTATATATATTAGACTAGCTGTCCCCCGCGATTTCATCCGCGATAATTTCGGAGTTCCCGCGGAGGTTGCGGAAAAAAATACTCTATGACCCTCAGTTCCCGAGGGAATTCTGGGATAAAAACTATCCTATCTTTTAAGTTGGATCATTGTATGAATGGTTACAAAATTTTATCAAAATCCGTTCAGTAGTTTCGGAGTCCATCGCGGACAAACAACATGACACGTGATTTATATATATTAGATAGATAGATAGATAGAAACAGGTAGTAAATGCATTTTCTTTCTTTTTTACTACTAGCTGGTTCCCCCGCACTTTCACCCGCATGAACTTATCGGCATTCTCGAAGCAAATGTTTAAAGGTAAGTAGAACTCTAACTCTTATTCGAAGATCTAAATTACTCGTGAATATACACTACACCAACTATAGCTATTCCCCGTGGTTCCTTCCGCATAATATCGGTTTAACTCTTTGTTTTCAGATAAAAATACTCTGATACTCACAGGAATTAATATTGGTAAAAAAATTTTTTGGATACATTTAGTAATTTCAAAGACTACGCCGCTGTAAATCCAAAATTACAAACGTTAGGTATCTCTTTTATTTATTTGCTGTCCTCCGCGGTTTCACCCGCGTTAGTTTCGGAAATCCCGCGGATATTCCGAGATAAAAGTACTTGTTCCCGTATATTTTTTTCTGTACCTACCCTTGACTACATGTAGATAGTAGATATGTAAAACTGATTATAGTTTCTTCCGCATTGATTTCGAAGATCCCGTGGGAATTACGGGATAAAAAGTAGCCTATATGTCCTTTTCTGTACCTCTGACAACGTGTACGCAAAATTTCGTGGTGATCGGTTGAGCCGTTTACCCGTGAGCAGCCGTCCAGCTGAACTAACAGTCATGTAATGACCTAGATCATTATTAATGACGCTTACACATAAATAATAATGCACTTCATTCACTTTCCTCTTTTACCATCATACGGCCTCTTACATCATTGCCCACCCAGTCTTAAATTAAAAGCTAAAAGCGATCAAACAGTAAATCGTCAATACTGTCATCTTTTCTAAAGTGAGTGAGTGTCTAGTCTTAATCAACAAAACCCGACATCGCGCAACACCAGCAACACAACACACGTCACGTCTCGAGGTACCGTTGGCCGGGATCCGTCGCGCCGCTTTCAAGGTGAGCAGTTTCGGACGCCTGACCCACATGTGTTAGATAACGTAGATATTAAAAAAACAGCAAATGTCAACTTAAGACTTGAAATTACAATTTGTGGCATAATGACTCCAGTTTTAACGATGATTCTGCCAATGTGACAGTTTGGAAAGTCATCGCAGAGAGGTAGGCTGATGCTTCTAAGTGTGAGTTAACTAATTTATGTTTTGCCCGGCATGTGAAATTGTATAATGAACATAAGACTAGCACAAGTAAGTTATTACAATCACACTTTGTAACATGGTTTTCTGTAGGTAACTGGCACTGACATGAATAGTGCGCGTATGCCGTATAGGTCAAGGCACCTGTTGTTATATTAAAAAAGAAGAAGAAGAAGAAACTAGTGCCACCCGCAATAAAATACGCCTGCGATGTTATTGTACATAGGAGGTTCAAGTTAATACGGTTATGACAACATTAATCTGAATTAATTGTTACCAGGTTTGTAATCACCATTGTTTAATGTTTTTGAAATGTTTTATATCCATGCTTAAAATCTTGATGCAAGGTCGAATGTATTGCTATAGTAACCGATTTCATTCGTACCTACCTACATTGTTGCGTGAACCCTTTTTTAGAACTGGCGAAAATTCTACCACTGGGATACCACGGCAAACAAAGCCAGTTACTTAGTATCATATCTAGTTACATTGTTTTTTAAAACTATGATTTAAATAGCTTTTATTGTGGGATCGGACACAGCTTACAACAATGCCTAATGTGTTGTATTTGGAATTATTTCGCAATTTTCACACACCGTTTTGTGTTTATATTACAATATAATATATCACAAACGCTTTTGTGTTATGCTTACCCCTGCCCCCCTAGCCATGTTGACAATCTATAAAATCGTTAACGTACAGAAAACTAAGGAACGGAGTCGTTATATAACTTGGTCACGCTAAACTACACTTTTGATTGGTCAATTTTACGTAATCATGTGACACGACGTTTCGTTTCTCAGTTTTCTATGCGATTGTAGATTGTCAACTTAGCTAGTGGGGCAGATCCAATATTGCAATCGACTTGAACCGTAAAAATCTAGACATCTAGATATATAAATAAAATTGAAGGGCCTGTTTATAATTTCCAATTTACAGCTTTTCACTAAATGCGTACGAAAGTATATGTATACGGTGCCAACATCAAAAAATCAATTTTTAAAGTTTTTTCTGTCTGTCTTTCTGTTTGTTCCGGGTAATCTCTGAAACGGCTGGACCGATTTATCAGGATTTTTACTGGCAGATAGCTGATGTTATAAAGAGTAAGTTAGGCTACATTTTATCCCAGAATTCCAGCAGGATCTCTGAAATTAACGCGGGTGAAACCGTTTGGAACAGCTAGTTGGCAAATAAAATATAGAGTCTATACTCAACATCCATTCTAATATGTGAATGCGAAATATATAACAAAATGCATAAAATGCGAAAGTAACTGTGTTAATCTGGAATCGATAAAACCGCGGAAAAGGGTTCATAAAGTTGAACCTTTGTGATCACAAAGATTAAACAACAATTTAGGGGCAATACGACCAAAACAAAATGAGAACATGACATAAATTAAGTTAATGCAAACAACCTTCTCACGAGTCAAGGTCCTCTTTGAAGGTCTTTGACCTCTCACGGTGCAATGGAGGCCATATCAGCCGGAGTAAGTTGGTTGTCTGATATATCGGCAAGTCCAGGATTCGATTACACATTGGAAGAGTATAGTATATATACATATATACTATATATAAAGGTTTGTTTTACCAACGAGGAGATTTTATGATAATGTAAAATTTTACGTAATTATTCAATAAAACATTCATAAATAAATAAACATAAACTGCAAGATAGAGACGCGCGACAACGAGTGGCAAATCATACCTAAAGGTCATTCACCCGAGTAAACCAGCTTTTTATGGTTATTTTCTCTGTGATCTGTCTTTACTTTTTATGGACTTAAGTATATTTTTTTATTAACATGTAAGCAAGATTTATTATAAAAATAAAATATCTGGGTCGAATTTAGTACCTCTTTTTTAAAGTATAGCTTAATCATTAGTAGTAAATAAAGTTTTATGAAGGTTTTTTTTATTTAACAGGGGTTTTCTTCAGGTTGCGGTAATTTTGTGAAATCATCAAGTAAATTTTTACCCTACTTTCTAAGTTTCAATAAATTACAGAATGCCAGATGCATCACCGTCATTATCATAATATATCTACTTTAGACATGTTTGTCTGTACGACATTTATAACCTTTTAACTTTATTTAAATTCGAATACTTTCGTTGACTTAAACAAAACGAGTTTTATGGGAAAAAACCTAAACGATTTCAATTTAAAACGAACTCGATATATTGCAATAAAAAAAATAGAAAGTTGTGACCGACCACATATGAGTCACATGTACCTACTCGTATATGAGATGACTCCTAAATACTTATGTATGTTTATTAGTTAATTGGATGCCATGTCGATGACCAAATCTGAACAAAGATAGATAGATAGATAATTTATTTCTCTTTAAAAATTACATTTAAATTTGATGTCAAAATTAAATAAATTCACTAAAGAGATTGTCAATAAAATAAAAAATTTCAAATAATAATACTTGATAACATTTTTGTAACGAAAAATGTAAGCAAACAAGACTAGGGTTCTACGGATATTTGATATCAGGAAACTCAGCGTCCAATTCCTTCTCCTGGTTTTTATTTCTCTTTTATTTACTTTTTGTATCTATTAGTAATTATTTCGGAGCTCGGCATCTGGAGACCTATAATACAGGTTAACCTAGATTAGGCTCCAGATCTCCTACTTTCTGTAACTAAAACACATTTCATGTACCTTTGTGGAGATGAATAACTTTTTGTGTACGTTTAAGTATAATTGAATATATATATTTTAAAAGCATTATTATTATTACTAGTTCTCAACAACTAGTATTGATTTTGCACTTAACGCCTGTAGAGTATTTTTACAAGTTTTAGAGTGCCAACGGAACCCTGCAACTCAAAAACAGCTTTATTTTTCGATCTTTTATAATATTAGGGACAAGAAAATTGTGAAAAGTGAGAAAGTGATTTATTTAAAGTGAGAGGTCTGACGTGGAAGAGTTCCAATTCCAAATGTATCCAATTGTATGTACCTACCTATGGATCGTAACAAGGGGAAGATGATAAATAATTATTATAATACCGTATATAAATAAGGCAATAAAATGTTCTATTATTATATATGCCTACCTCAGCTGAGAGAAGTTCGTAAGCTATATAATTATATAGCAAAGAAGTGCCGAAGGGACAGTAAAATTCACACGGGTAAAGCCGCGAGTCACTCATACTCCCTAGTCCTTAGTAGGTGCAGAGATTTCTTCTGCACCACATATTATGGTAATACGGATTTTTCACAAACTCGTCTAGATAGAGTACTTGATTGGGCGGTAAGCGGAGGGAGAGGGAAGAAATGAATATAACATTATGAAATGCGAATAAGTAAACGAAAAATAAAAAAAATATTAAAGACTAGGGTTAAAAACAATGAATTCTCTGTCTCTATCTATATGTCGCTTCAAGCTAAGTTTAATCTACTAATCTAATTCCAGAGATTACCACCTACATCCCTTACTTACAAACTTGCAAAATTTACCTCTATAAAATTTTATTGTAGATACTCGTAGACTTTTGTTGTCTCAGAGATAAAATCTTTTATGCACGACAATTATACGACAGGTGATGTTGCAGCGGATACAGTGGATTGACAAAACAGAATGGTGTGGTGTGACCCACTTGCACCAAACGCCACAGTGTCGCCGTCGCAAGGAAGTGAAAGTTTCTGCGACATCGCTAGGTTTGGGAAACACGCACCATACTTGGATGGATAGGTGGATGTCGCCAACAAGATAGAAAGAGCATACCTCTGCGACGGTATATGATGCCGTCATTTTGTATTCGTCGAAATATTTTTAATAAATAAAAATGGTGTCTGTTTTTACTTTTCTGGTTTTACAATTTTGCGGTTTTGAGGTTTTTTCCATCGATCTAACTATACTCATATTATCATATAAATGCGAAAATGATTTTCTGTCTGTCTCTTATATTCCACGCGTTAACTACTCGACTGACTATCGTGAAATTTTGCATACACACATATAGGACACTGATTCAGGTTATTCGTATTAGGACACACGGACACAGTTGAGTACACGTATAGGAAATTGATTCAGATATCCACATTACATTACCCCGAGTGAATTTGTGGTCACAAGCTAGTTAGTTATATCATACAAGATGTCCCCCATGATTTCACCCGCGGTCATTACGGAGTTCCCCCGGTAATTCCAGGATGAACTATACTACATATAAGGTAAACCTTCGACTGCAATCACTCTATTAGTGAAACCGCTTGAAAACCAGTAATTTTTGAAGTTGTTGCGAAGACAGACAGATAGACGTGGCAGAGCATTTTGATTTATAATTTTAACGATAATAAATGATAAAAAGTAACGTGCATCCGAAGACAAATGACAGTCAATGAAGCCAAAACAAAGGATGCTATGACATGGTCGTTGCATTAAATATTATAGGCGTTTTCGACAAAAAATTATTTTTTAAAGTTAAAATGGAATTTTTATCGAAAAGCTAGCAGCTATATGTGTGGGCTGTGACCACGGTAGAGTCGACAAATCTTTTTCCGACATTACGCAGAATGCCGGCCGTTGTAAACGGATGAATATTACAATTTACCTGTGATTTAATATATCTCTCTGATCATTATCAGTATCCGTGCGATGGGG
This sequence comes from Zygaena filipendulae, assembly GCA_907165275.2. Taxonomy (NCBI): domain Eukaryota; kingdom Metazoa; phylum Arthropoda; class Insecta; order Lepidoptera; family Zygaenidae; genus Zygaena; species Zygaena filipendulae. The sequence continues at coordinate 2,879,117 of OU015677.1, read as the reverse complement.
ATAAGTTCGAAACAAAGTTTGAAATGTCATGCCAGTTGTTTTTTTTTTTCAATCGCGTGATTGTAACTTTTCACGAGACCCACTGCCGATGTTATTTTATACAGTTTGGCAGACTGTTGTGACATGCCACGTATTTGGTGAATAAATAAGAGACATGAAGACATATCTCGACGACTGTCCCGTACAAAAGTGTGAGTGAAAATTATGTATTTGTTTTTAAAAGTCAAAAGACATACGGACGGACGGTGGAGACGAGACAATACGTCATAGCGCTGCCTATTGTGCCGCTAATCGCGCGGAAACATCGGCGAGTGTTTGTTGCTTAACAATATGTACTCGCCCATTTAAAAGTGCTCAGAAAAAATTTAAAAGTGAAAATTAGTCTTTTCATTGAGCACTAAAATGACGATCGTATGAAGCCGTTAAATTTATACTATTATAAAATGCTAGCTGTTCCCCACAGTTTCACTCGTGGTAATTTCGGAGTGCCCGCGGAAATTACGGAATTAAAAGTACCTTGTCCTTTTTTGTATGCCTAACAACGTGTATGTAAAATTTCATGATGATCCGTTGAGCCATTGAGGCGTGAAAGCGTAACAAACAAACAAACTCACTTTCGCATTTATAATAATATTAGTAAGGATTATAAACCAACAACCACAAAAACTTTTTTCCCGACGTCCAATTTTAATGAAACGAAGCAGCAGCTGTTGCTTCAAGAAAACCACATGATAATACGTTCAGTAGATTCGGAGATAATCGTGAACAGACAGACAGACAGAAAATAATTTTGATAACCGTTCTTTTGTGTTGGTTACCCTTCTTTTATCGCGCCCTCCCAATTTTCGGTAAAAATATTTATGGCACAGAAACGCAAATTCTCCTTTTTTATTTTAATGTAGATGTGAAAGTTTGAAGTTTGGATGGATGGATGTTTGTTACTCAATCACGGCAGAATGGCTGGACAGGACGGATGCAATTTGGCACAGAGATATATTATTATAGTCTGGAATTGGACATACGGTACTTTCTATCCGGGAATTCCCGCGGGAACTCCAAATTTGCCGTGGTTAAAGCCGCGGGGAACGGCTAGTGTTACATAAGTAAAAATAAGTTTTTGATACCACGAAAATAATGGAAAAAATCTGAGTTTAGACGAAAAACATTGTGCAACTGTCTTATTTTGGCAACTAGGTCGCTTGCGAAAAGATGTTTCGGAGTGAAAGTCAAAGTAGCATTCTAGGAATGCTAAGGTGACAAATGCTTGTCACACTGTCTTGTTTACTTTTTTGTATTGTTTTTTAATTAGTAACAATCAATACATCTTTTTTAATTATCAAAATAGCATGCAGTATGTTACCGCAGGTTGTCTTTTAACGGTTTCATGTAAAGTTTCAACCTCCTTCCCGCTTTAGTAGTGGAATTTCCAAAAAAAATTACTTAATGAGTCTTTACGTCGCTAAAGGAAACTAAACATTTCTCAGAAATGTTAGAATCGGATTATCTCATCACAACTGACTGTTCAATACTCTTAAACACCAAGTATGGAGGTCAAAAGTATAGGACATATCCTGGGAAAGCGGGGCCAGAGGCGGCGCGTAACACTGTTAATTGCTTCGGTTAAACGCATTTCATCGGTACACTGCACCGTCACACCGACACAGCGGCCGTTATATTTTAACAGGAAACGTCTAAAATCTAAACTCAAGGTTGTATTCAACGATTCAAGCTAGAAGAGTGCAATATGTAATGACTTAACAAAACACAGCATTATTAAAATACTTCAGTTAAATTTTGTACTTAATTCAATTTTGTCCTGTAATTGTGTGAGTTCATCTTAGTTCTTTTATTAATTGGGACTTTTTTGGTTATATTATATATAGAACTCAAAACGCAACATACCAATAAAAAAAATCTGGCACTTTTATCTAAGCAGGGGCAAAGTGACGCGAACTAATGTCGTTCCATTACGCACACACAACTATACGAGCTCACAACTACATTAAAAGAATACAACTACAAATAAACAAATCATAGAAATGAATGTGCAGGTGTGAGCCGCGATCTCTTCCTTTTGACAGGGGTACATCATCAGTCAATGACATCCCCTGTTGGCTAAATATGGCATGGCATAATAATGATTACTATTACAGATTTTTTTTTTATTAGATGATAGATTTATTTGTATTCTTCATTGTTATTTTATCTTAGACAATGGGGTGGGCAAGTAAAGCCTCGGTACTCCAACCCTTGGGAGTTCTTCATTGTAGTTTTATACCTATTTGTTAGTTAAGTATTTACACTTGACTTTATTAATAATTATAATTTATTTCACATGTCTTTTGTGAATTTATTTTTGATATTAAAGACCTATAATTATTTTTTTAAAGACTCTATTTAATCTAAAAAGAATCTATCTAATAAGGACCTTAATGTAAAGTTGCATAGTCGAAACTTGATATTTACCATGTTTATAATCCATGTTCACCGCGACCGGACCAGCTGTCACATATGTGAGGCGAGCTAGTACTTGCAGTACAACCAGTAGAACTGTAATGTTCACGCACACGACACGACACCTGTTCATTATGTTATACACAATACATTTATCACACGCTAAACTGTCACTTCTATACAACCTTTTGCCGTTGTCATTATAAATATCACTTTCAGTAAAATCACTAACGTTCGTTTCTTTCTGCGGCAGATGGCTGCTCGGCCAATGATTGATAGGTGGGCCCATTTTGATATTTTTTGTATTGTTCAGTATTAGTTTTTGCTATGACCGTTGCATTGTGATTTTTTATAATTATTGTTACTGGTTATTTTACTGGTTACGGATGTAAGTATCTGCAACAAGGAAAAACATTAATTAATTTAGTGTACTTGTCTTAATCAGTTTTAAATATGACTCTACATATTTCTTACAAATACAGACTATAAAAATAACATAAACAACAAAATAATTGAGCACAGCCTATAAAATAATACCAGTGATATGGAGGCCGAGTTCAGGAAGTGTTCGAGACGAGTACAGTTAATCGAATCCTGCGCAAGTTGTGAAGCCTGTTCTGTGAGGTTGTTCGCACGCGTTTTCTAATCCTAAACGCACAGTTTAACACTTAAAATATCTGACGAAATCTTGAATCCTAACGAATTTCAATGAAATGTGGTAGATATAGAGAGAGAAAATTAACATAAATATTAACGAAAGTATGCGATCACTTATTGATTATAAAAACAAGGAAAAAAGTTAAGGACACCATAAGACAATTCTTCGATTTGACATGACATTACATAATTAATTTTGTACCATGAAACATATTCATGGTACATTTTAGTAGGTATATTTAGGTTGTGAATGTATGAACTCACTAGTGTTTCAGATTTTTCTGTGAAATCCGCTTGTTATTTTTAAATAAATAAATAAATAGCGCAATCTCTGCTTAGTTTGGTATCAGATGGCGTTGTGTGATATTATCCAATAATTATTGCTATTACCTATCTTTTTTGCGTTGCGTGCTGGTTGCAGCACAGTATCTACAGTAGCTAGCGTGCGCAGTGTACCGAGGGTACCGCTAAGAAAATGACGAAACCGTTACCTCGTCGTTCTGAACACTGCCGGTGAGGGGTGACCATCCCGTGGAACAACAAACAACTGGGTTTTCACAACCACTCTCAACTCAATATTAATTAGTGAACGCTTTGAAAATTTGCGGTCATAGCGAAATCATTCGAGTTTATGACTAAAGAAATGTGTTTGAACGCATGATAGCGAAAAGTCATCTATAGTAATATTATAAATGCAAAAATAATTTTGTCTGTCTATTACCATTTCACATCTGAAAGAGTATTTTTTATCCCAGAATTACCACGGGAACTCCGAAATTAACACGAGTGAAACCGCGGTGTATAACTAATATTTAATAATATTTTTATTGCAAATATGACCACTTGAAGAAAAGACTTCAACGCGCGGGATAAATGACTTCAACATGCGCGAAGAAAAGACCTCAACGCGCCTTACATTGGAAATATATTTTGTCTGTTATGTCATCTAGACTTTTTTTTACAATAAAACGTTAATTACACCTGAATATACATATAATCGAAGTACATAATAAACATAAGTGTCTAATACATCATTAATACGTACTCAACTAATTGTGACAAAAATATTGTGTTCATAGTGATACAAATTTTTCATAACTTAACGTAGCATTAGTAAAGTTAACAAGAAAAACTAAAAAAAAAGGTTAAGGAATAACAATTTTCCTAATATTTGCATAGTCAGATTGCAACAATTGTAAAATTATACCACAAAATCTTTTGTTTTGGATCATAGGCAGATTACCCGCTGGACTCAAACCCGCGAGGCCCCGCGCGCAACCCGCCCACTGCCCACACTACTTTCACACTAACCTCACCGAAATGTTCCACGATTAACGGTGTCTCGCACGATTGACCCACATTTAGGCTGTTTCCACCATCTGTTTATATTTTTATTAATATAAATGACGGTTAATCTTCTCCCACTGTTATTGAGATTTTACGCTATACGTGTTACGCGTTAAATTGCACATTTTAGTTGTCTTGTCATATTTACGATTTTAGTATGTTTTCCATACATTCGTTGACAGGTGGCGTTACAACACATTTAGAATTTTTGTGAGTGGTAAAACGTTACTCTTTTTGAGTGTGTACACAAAACTACTCGTTTAAAAAAGCACTCGTTTTTTTTCTAAATTAACACAACGTATTTTTGGGATGTTAAGAATTACAGGTCTATCCCTAACTCTATCTAATAACATCATATTATCATATCATATACGTATTATCACACGCACTGTTGATCTAAGGCCTAACCCAAGAATTTCCACTACGTCAACTCATGCGTCTGCATCATCTTATTGCTCTACCTGTAATTCGTGGAACAAATGATTTTTGATTAATGAGTAAAATGTTATTAATAAAATCATTCTGTTAAGAGTTTTTTCCCTAAATCCAATACATAGTTCAGAATAACAGTTTATACAAATAATTATACTTATGGAGTTGAGTTATTAGGTGTCTTTCCACTATTTTTGTTTCTTAAAAAATTCCACTGCCCAGATTTTGTGAATGATAAAATATTTATCAATTAGTCTACAAACAATTTACGTATGATTCGTATATTTGAAGCTGAGAATTTTACCTGTCATCATATGTTTAGGTACATATGAGATCAATAGCCTCGCCTAAAAAACGGAAGTAATTTATTGCGGTTTGTAGATTATAAGGAAAATAAATTAAATATTATTGAAAAAATAAAGCTAAAAATTATCAATTTATATAATACGTGCGTGTTTTTGAGGCGCTACCTACATTGAACGTATTTTGCTTTATGCTATTTTTTTAATATCATAAGTACTTTTAACCTAAGTCCTAAGTCTCTTGATTATCTAAATCAAAAACTATTGTAATCCGAATGAAATAACTTAAATTCAAATTTAATATTAATGAAATCACAATACTACCTATAGCATTTAGCTTCGCGCATCAGGTGTTGACATGCCCTTTGAGCACCAATTAGTTAATGTAGGTACTAGCTGTGCCCCGCGGTTCACCCACATGAGTTTCGGAGTTCCCGCAGGAACTTCATAGTTACTCCTTATAAGTTTAGCTAATTAACAGTGAAAGTGCCCTCAAAATCAGTGCGACCGTTTCGGAGATTCACTCGTGTGAGTTTCAGAATTCCCTCAGGAACTCTAAAATTCTTTCATATTCTTCTTCTTCTTAGAATAACAAACACAACAAAAAAGTTCACGCGCGATGCCGTGACCAAGGGAAATAGGGATTAATTTTTATCTATATTGACACTACCTTCTTTTGTAATAGGTACAATATAAACCTAACCTAACCTAGCCTTATAAAATATTTTGACAACCATAATTTAATAATTAACATTGATTATAAAATGACATTCTATTTCTTATTGTTTTGTAATATTTGTAACGAATCGAATAATTATTTAATTTCCTAATTTACAATTTATTGAAAAAATTTATATTTTGCATGTCACCCAAAGACAAAACATTAGGACAATTTTACTTTTAGAATGTACCACCATAACAAACTATGTTCTATGCAAATAAATGATTTATTTATTTAAAAAAAAAAACAAAAAAAAAACATTAGATCGTGGATTATTCATCATAATGAGTAATGAGAAAACGTCTTTTAACTATAGTATCTACTAATTATATTTTTTTTAAACACACTCTTGTATTATTTCGTTTATTTATAAGTCTTTGTCGTGATACAATCATTTTTAAAATCATAAAGTGTAGCATCGTTATGAAAACAAAATGTTCGTAATAATATAGTGTTTTGAATACATTGTGTGCAAATGAGCGAGCCACCTCATTTCATATTCTAAGTTATGATTTAGATATGTGTGTATATTTATCAAGAATAATAATGATGTAGGTTCTATAATTATTATTTATATATTATTCTCATACGTTTACACTTTTAAACTCAAACTTTCTGGCTATGAAGAAAAAATATTTAGTAACTGTAATAACTACAAATTAATGTATTAACATTGTGACATTATGAAATTGTGGTTTCACTTCGAATTATCAGAATTTATCAACTATTGAATGAGTGAAAATAGATTTGCATAATCAACAGTCTAGATGCGGGTGTAGTTATGAATTTTTTCGCATGTTTCCTACGTATAGTTGCTTTTTTTTGTTTATTAATTACCAGCTGTTCTGAATGCGTTAACCCGCATAAATTCCGGAGGTACCGCGGGGATTCTGGGACAAAAGTACCCTATGTCCTTGTTTGTACACTTGACAGCGTGTTTCCGTTTTTAAAAAAGTCAAAATCATTCAATTTATTATATTTATTCATTTTATGGTGATCGGTTGAGCCGTTATGGCGTGAAAACGTATATAACAAACAAAAAAACAAATAAACTCACATCACACCTCTTATGTTATTTAAATAACTTAAAAACTGTCGCATCAGGTGCATCATTAATAAGAAAACATCTATCGAAACAAACAAAAACGTATCGAACTAAGTACCTAATATAGGTAGAGATAATACAGAAAAATATACTTGAAGTTTATTGACCGCTAAAGGTAATAAAAATGATATTAATATTATTCTGATTTGAATTTTGGATCATCGAACTCCTTTATGTATGTAGATTAAAAAGATAATGAGCACAGAACAGCGGACTATCCTCTCAACAAAAAAAAAATCGCCATTTATTATTTAAATTCGCGAGAGGTAGGTATTCTAAATTGTTAATTAAAAGCACATCGACTTCGATGAAAATTTTACTATGAGATAGGGTTGTCAGTAAGTTCATTATATATTTTATTTTATTATTTAAGCTTCCTTAGCAGATATTATCTAATCATTAGAGCCCATAGGAAATAATTAATTTATTTTTTAAATTCAATGAAGGTCACGCATATTAGTTTTTACTTCGCATAATTATATTATATAATAATAATAATTTACCTACCTCTAAGCTGTTACCACGAGATGTAATAAACCTATATCAGGTCATCCCCTGGAACTCAAAAAAGTATCCTGTCTCACTCAGGGATACTGTAGCTTCCCAACAATAAAGAATTTTTTAAATCAGTTCAGTGGTCCCAGTCCCCAGAGATTGCCGCCATCCACGTTTAGAAACTGATAAACTTTATATCTTTAGTGAAAAAAAAAACAACTTAAACACTACATGTGGCGTCCCTAAAACAAAATCGGTCAGACTTGGGCGAGTGTTCACGCGGCCAGTCGTCGGGTCAGATTCCGTACGGGACCGCGTTTCGATCATTTCACTGACCCACATTTCACTTTACATACAACGGAACGCACTTAGAACACGTTCTTGATAAAAAATAAAATGTTTAAGTAGGTATAGGTACGTTCCTAGGTAATTAATAAGAATCTCCTTGTCCTTGGAAACGATAACAAAGATAAATGTAATTTTTTTTCGAGTTTCTTTAATATTTTTGTTTTCTTTTTTTCCTTTTATTTATTTATTTCAAGTAACACAGTAGAAAATAAATAAAATACACTAAGGTTCGAAGGGTTTATTAGTGTCGCATTTTAATTTTAATTTAGTGGATTAAAAAAGAGAGACTGAGATTTCCTATGCGTATAAGAATTTCCTGTTCAGTTGCTGTAGTTTATTAAGTATAGGTAATTTTGCTAGAAGGTTGATATATAAAAAAATAGATAAATAAACGTAGTTCTGCATACATCAATAAAAAGGGAATCAAATCCTTACCTGGTATATCAGGTACGTACGTACTTCCGCACCTTTTATAAACCCCCGAATTTTTTGAATTTGAATAAAATAAACGCTCTGCCTATGTCAGCGAAAAATTTACGCAAATTTTTTTATTAGGCAAGGTTCAAAAGAATCTGTATATATAAATAAAATTTAAGTGTCTGTTTGTAATTCCTTTTAATTAACAACTTTTCACTAAATGCATATGTAAATACGGTATTTACATAAAACAATCAATTATTGAATTTTTTCTCTGTCTGTCTGTCTGGCTGTCTGTCTGTTTGTTCCTAATCTCTGCAACGGCTGGACCAATTTTAACGAGACTTTTACTGGCAGCTGATAGCTGATATTATAAGGAGTAACTTAGAGTACCTACTTTTATTTTAGAAAAAATAGTTCCTGCGGGAATTCCGAAACTCACGCGGGTGAATCCGCGGGGCACAGCTAGTTTATAATAAAATTACAGAAATGTTTACAAAAACCGCATTCGTATTTGAAATGGGCTTCGGACTTTCTTTTTAATGATGTGACATTAATTTCTGGTCAGAGCCGCGAGCGCAGCGCGGTAGGAGACCCCGACGGAGCAACAACCTATGATTGCATGCCCGTTATACTCCCGATCAACTGGCTTAAGCATTGATAAGTTTGCTACGAAGAAAATTGCAAATCTCTCCTAATGATATTACTTCGCAGATTTTGTTTATAACTGAATCTTTTTAGACAACAATTTGCTGGCAACATTTATTTTTATGTGCTCTTTTTTCAATACGTTTTCGTGCCGTTTTTTAGCGCGTTTTTTCGTAGCAAAAACAGTTACGCTTACGTATTAAGATAATTATAATTAAAGAGGTAGCAGTAAAGACTTTAAGTGTGGTCGAATCTCTAAAAATAATTCTCTCCACATTTTATAGACTTCCGTAATAAATTACAAACAATATTATTCAATAGGTAGGTACTATGCGTATTGTAAAGATACATTCACGCGTCTTTTTAGCCTGTCGCTTATTTTAAAGTTCAACTAAGGAGTATTTCTTAATTATATAGTTATGGGTACCTAGTTTCTTAAAGGAAATATATCTATAATAATTATATTCACCTGTTCAAAACGGACACCAAGTGTTAGATGCTCCCACAATCACGACCTACGTTATCCGGCACTTAGCATTAACAGTTATTCCTACTGAAAACAAATGATTAGCAATCGTATGTAAGAAAATATATTGGTAACATTATTTAAAAAAAAAAGTTACCTATATTAAAATTTTAAATATTTTTTTGACAGAACGCGAGCGCGCGCTTTTTTCTGTGGGTTTATTTTTTTTTTAAGTTCAGGCACGGGCGTTCGCCGGGGCGGAGCCTTGACCGCTAAGCGACTGTCGACTTACTGAGCGAGGTGTCTATGCAAGGCACGGTTTAAGTCCCTCGGTGCTTGGTGCAAGTCACCCGTCCGCACTTTGCAAGCTATAACTTTCAAACGGTTACTTTTTTTTTCGCTTGATCGCCGATAACTGATTCCGGTTTACCCCGTATCTGGTACGAAGTTTTGACTTTAGGATAAAAGAGCATTATCTGCAGCCGAGAAAAGTGGGTGCCCAAACAACTTTTTGAGTAGAATTCTATGACTAACTAATATTATAAATGCGAATTTGAGGTTGTGTACTTGTTTGTTGATTACGGTCTCACGCTTTAACTACTCAACCTGTCGTCACGTCAGTGATGATTTGCATACACGTTGTACAGGAAAGGGCATTCATGATGTTCAAATTTCATGATGATCCGTTCAGCCGTTGAGGCGTGAAAGCGTGACAAACAAACAAACAAACTCACTTTTCGCATTTATAATACTACTAAGGATTCGAAAGGTATCAAGTTGGTTCATTTAAAAATCGAAACCAAAGATTGGTTTCACACACAAGCGCAGAGCATGATAGGTGCGGGCCGCCGGCATTGCAAACATAATACAAAATGTACATACCTAATTCATAATTATCTTTGCTATGTTGAACATTTATTCTCTGTCTAAAGAAATCTCACGGGACTTTCTCATCCGGGATGAAGACTATCAAAGAGCTATTAGAAGCAGTAAGAAAAGTATCAGTGAAATAAGTTTGAAAATCGGTTTAAAGTTACTAAATGTAGTACAAACATACTACAACCCCTACAAAGGTACCTACAAACAGTCAAACAATTGTTTGCTTCTTTACTAATTAGTGCAACTGTTAGGTACTATAATTATTTACTTTCAGTAGATTAGAATAGTGTTTGGACAACGTATCAAAGATGTATTTTCTACTACTAGATTGAGTCTGCAGTCTCTTCTTACCCACATCACTACATAGTATAAAACAAAGTAGTTTCCGCTGTCTGTCTGTCCCTATGTAAGCTTAGATCTTTAAAACTACCTACACAACGGAATTTCATGCGGTTTTCACCAATAGAGTGATTCATGAGGAAGGTTTATATATATTATATTTTATCCTGGAATTCCCGCGGTAACTCCGAAATTACTGCAGGTGAAACCGCGGGGAATAGCTAGTCTTAACCATAAAAGAATTGATAAAATTAGCTGCAAATTTAAACAAGGTTGAAAGTATACACCGTTATAAACATGTTCATAAAATAAATAGGATTAATTTCTTTTTTCCTTCAAAATAAATCAACCTGTGAAGGCGCTCGCCACTCAATCGCTTTACACACACATCGCCGCACTCCGGTACCTTAAGGTCAATGACCACGATCGAGATGACCAGCTGATGCATTGCTCGCTGTGCGCGAGGCGCGTGCCTTGTAATACGCATTAGTGAGCTACGTGTAATGTGTGTCTTGTGAATGTAATTGTAGTTTTTTTATTGCGTTTATTTTCCTCATATTCTGAAAAACTACTGAAAATTATAATATTATTTTTTCACTTATCCTGTTTGTATAAAAGCACGCTTTCAGCCCTGTAAATATTTGCAGCTAATTTCACCACATCTTATATACTTAAAAATATCCATTGTGATTTCAACTATATGTGCAGGTTTATTGTTGATAAATGGATAAATGAAATTTCAATGTAGACTTTTTCGAGATGATGGTGGATGGAGGAGACCCCTGGTCAAAAACAGACATCTCTCTCTGCAGTTGACTCTACAATATATTTTAAGACATCTAAATGTATAATATCGAAATATTACCTATAGAGGTTTATAAAATATACAACAAGTGCAGTGAGGTTAAGTGTGAGGCTCTGAGGACCAAAGTTATGAGTCTACTTAGTATCAGTAATTTTTTACTTTTCAATTGAATCATAATAGAGGTCTACATCTATCATGATATTACTATGGGAATGTGTTTACTATCCACAGGTATACAAGACTTATTGTGATTATTATCAGTAATTGCTTAGCGTAGGTGCACGAGGCAAAAATGGATATTTTGTTGGAACTTGACGCTGGCTAAATAATCTATGTGCGAGAGTTCATAGAGAAGAGATATATTTTTTGACATTGACAGTTGACACACCATTCTTATTTTTGACATTTGACAAACAAAAACAAAATATTCTCCACATTGTAATTTCAAAATTGATAAAAGCCGCATGTTCAAAAAAATGAAAAAAATTGCATGAAACGTATTGTTATGTCAAAATTATTTAAATTTATAATTTCTTAGCCCTAAAATGCAATAGAGGCACCTATCTAAGCAAATAAACTATAGTTAATTGTGTAGTCACGTGGGAAAAATATGTAAGTTAATTTTACTTATTTATTCAGTATAATATTATTTTAAGAATATTTCATCTTGAAATCAGTAAGTAGGTAGGTACCTGATATATTTTTAAGGTGTATACAATAAATGTTTTCGCACAGCAAAAGGCAAATAAAACCACAGCCAAATTGTTTATTTGTAACATCCATGTAGTTTAAGGCAAAATAATTCAATTCTAAAAATAACACGTGTTTTATTTTTCAGAATGAATAAACCCTTAAAAACGATGTCTGAGATATCTAAGAAACGAAAAATGAAGGCAAAGGTTACAGTTTCTGAGCCTAAGACAATGAAGTTGGATATTCCGAAGTCGCCCTTAGAAGCCACTACACAGAACACTGGGGTACAAAAAATCTCAATGCCGCCAGTGATGTATGAAGGGCTTAACATGGATGATATAAGTGCACGGTACCCTGTATTTAAAAACGAAGAACTAGTCAAAAAGTTTCTTAGTGTTTCCATGACAAATAATCAAAAAGGTACATTGCTATAATATCGAAGTTATTGTTTGTAATTTTAATATTATCTTTACCTACTAGATTTTCTATTGACACTTATTTTAGTTGAGATGTTGTCAAGTTTTTAGCGACCCTCCTTTTTTAATATAATTATATTTAAAATTATCTCTTACAGGTAGAATTCGTCAATTATTAAAAGACAATTTAAAAGGCACATCCGACCTCTTACTCCCTGATGTCATACACCATAAAATACAGGGAATACTAAAATCAGCAGAAAACTTAACAGATTCGGATCTAAGAAAAGTGCGTATTTTATACAACATGTTGAAAGTTGCGATGAAAGATCAAAAAGTGGTGAAGAACAAACAAACGAAATCTGTGGCAAAAGACAAAAAGTTGACGGTCGGTAGAGAATCAAAATCACCGCTGAGAGAGCAAAAGAACTTGTCACAATCACCAGAAAAGGAAGAAATTAAAACAGAGACCAAAAAGAAAATCATACAGAAAGCTAAGGGACCGAAGAGATATGTTGTGTTCTTGGGAAATTTGCCTCTAGAAGTCGACAAAGAAATGGTTAATATAGGGTTTTCTTTTATTGAAACTTTTCCTTGCTAAAGAATAGCAGCTTTTTTGTGCTTTTATTCACATATTTTTTTAGGATCTAAGAAGATATATGTAATTTTTTAGAGCGGTTTCAATCCCTGTGTGTGCTTTGAAAGGCTTTGAACGCGTCATGATAGTATGTATAAGAATGAAAATATTGTGTTTGATTTCAGATAATGCGTCACTTCCGCGACATTGGCGACCGGATCAGAGATGTGCGCATCCCGAAACGCAACACGGAGAAGAAAGGCGGCATGGCCTACCTTGAGCTGGGGGACGAGCTTAGCTATGAAGTGAGTATGCTGTATTGGACTATACTATACTGCTACCATCCTATTGACTGGAATTTTTGACAGGAACTTGAGCATAAATGGATGTTAATTTTATTTCTTCTCATAAAATTAATAACTAATATAAAAGGTAAAGTTTGTGAGTTCCTTTACCAATAGAAAGCTACAGTGTTCCTGAGTTTCACTGAGTACTTCTTATCCCAAAATTCTGTAGGAACTCTGAAATTACCGTGGGGGAACAGCTCGTATATATAGCTAGTATGTAATAGTGATGAATATTGTGTGTGCTGAGTGATGATGTTTGAGTTATGCATCATTTGGCTACGAGATGTATTTTTATATATAGATGGCGCTTTCAAAACATCACTCAATGCTGTGCAACAAGAGGATCAACGTGCAGTACACCACACAGAAAAAAACGAAAATCTCCAAAGAGGAAGCTAAGGTATGATACATTCCTTCATCTCCTTCCTTAGCTATAAGCAAATATGTATGTACCAACTGGCTGTTCCCATCAAGGAAGCTTTGTCTATTATAAAACTCCCTGGGGCACACTTCATATAGATATGAAAAAACCTTTTGTTCTATACCAAGACTTGAAGTACCTCCCTAGCTCCCAATGATTTCGAAAATTTCGTGACTTCGTAGGGATCCCCAGTGTCTCTGGGATAAATAGTAATTAGTATCCTATGTTACTCACAGAGACTGTAGTATCCTATTATTAAAATAATTTTAAGGATTTGTCCAGTTATTTTTTTACTTTTCAAGTTAGTGTGAGAGGTTGGGCTAATCGTAATTCTAGAAAGAGACAACTAATCGCTTTGTTTCGTTCACACTGTTTTTTTTTTGTTAAATTGTGGAAGTCAAAGGAAGTTAAGTCAGTACAGCCAATTCAGTAGTATTTTTCTTGTCCGTCACTGTTAAAATCCCGCCAAAAGCTTCACTGTTTTTCACAGCTGGATAGGGAACACGTGGGGAACACTCACTCTCTGTCTAACTATTCGTTTTGAAACGTTGACAGAGCAAATCAGCCAAATTGATGGCGCTTCAGAGATCGGGCAAGTTACTCGGCAGCGTACCTCTCAACAAGAAACGCAGCCAGAGACGTAAGAAGATGAAGGCGGCACAAGCGAAGCAGGCAGAAAACGCATGATGTGCGCCATCGAGTGGAAGCTTTAATAAATAGGTATATTGTAAAATTATTGTCAAACAAACGTTTCTATTAAACAATGCGATATTATTTTGTAGTTTTGTCTCTATAAAATTAACAAACTTGGTTGTATAGACTTTGTTTCCTTTACCTTCACAGAAGAGAATTTTTTTGAAAAAGTAGGTTTGCTATTTTTTAATTTTTTTTTGTTTTTTTCTATAATCTAAAATTCCGAATACAAAGACGGCTAAGCCGCAGGTTTGTAAAATTCGTCCGTATAACAACTGCCCGCAACTATATTTATTTATTTATTTATTTAGGACCATCAACAGGTTACTATAAAGATTCATCCGTACGTTGGTGTCATCTGTATCAAATCAAATTATGTAACCGGATAATAGATGGCCACAGCATGCGCATCTCCTAGCCAATTAGATTAGAGAGAAAAAAAAACAAAACAAAACAAAAAGACAGAAGGGCAGGCATGGGTACCTACCTACCACTTCAGAGTGGGGGCTCGGCAGCATCATTTACAATTTTGTACTTGAATCTATTTAAGCTATCATTATCATTATACCATGCTGAAAACAAAAAAAAAAACGCTGCTCTTTTCTTTGCAAGCCCGGTTAGGTTAGAACTGTGACTACACAAGTAAAAAATATGTTGCCAATTTCTAGCACTTACTATACTCTCTTCTTACTTATTATGGCAGTTTAGTAGTAGTATATTGGCAGTTTGTAAATGGGAAGATTCTACAATTTGGCTTCGAAATATCTAAAATAAAATTAATTCAATTTATTTATGTGTGTGCAGCGCCATAATATGCGTAACTTGGAACCGTTTAATGTAATAAAGATAGGTGAGTAAAAAAGAACAAAGGGAGTGCTTCAAAAATTATTTATTTATGTATTCATATTTATATAATTTATATATCCATTTTAAAATTAAAACCAACCGATTCACACAGCATGTTTTATCTCTCATTTTTTCTATATCCATACACTAACTTCCGACTGAATTAACTTCAGTGTCTTTGACAAATTAATATTTTTAATTTCCATTCAATCATCAGCTCTATGCAGTTGAGAATAGAGTTGAAAGTTCGAGGAATTATACAAATATAAAAAAAGTCTAGGTACTTACACAAATATAATTTAACTAGTTACTTAGGTATAACAAAATAAGTCACGATCATGCAAAAAATAAAGGCAGAAGTTAAATAGGAAAATAAGGGAGGATTTAATACTTAATATTATGTTAAAACACAAATGGTTAAGTTTAAATGACAAAACTTGCTGACTCAACAAAACTAATTATCTGTTACTTCCTTTGTGAGTTTTTGTCACGGGAATTCGGACCGTAAATATCTTTGCAAGACAGTTAAATTTAGTATTTTTTTTTTGGCTCCGACTGACACTGCATGATCGTTAGATTTAAAATGTTTTTATGTTTTATCAAAATGTTTTTAGATAGCTAAAAACATGTTATTCTTTAAAACAATAAGTACCTACGTAAATAAAAAACACATGTTCAAAATAACTAATTATGCAAAATTTACAATTCAAGTAGTACTTACCTATTTAGTACCTTGCAATAATTTGGAACCAATCACATTGAAAAACTAAAAAAATAAATAATCCCTTTAATAAATAAGATAGAAAACAATTTTATTACTACGTTAAAATGACTTCTACTTTATTATTTATTATAAGTTATCAATTACCCCTTTGTATCAAAGTTGGGACGATGAAAGTAATACAATACGAAATACCATATTGTGTCAGTAAAATGGCTGTCTTTCTATTTATACATTACTACCGATATAGCAGGAAAGAACTGCGAAACCTCGCTGGTTTTCTTTAGATCGTAGACTATCATGAAACCCAAATAGAAACGTTATTTTCACGTAACATCAGATCATTAGTTACAGTTAAATTTTGTTTGCGGTATTCTTTATATTAAAATGTCTGACATATTGTTCAGAAGAAATTATAAAATTCTAAACTCAAGTGTCCTATGTGAGTGAAGTGAACTACATCTCAAGAATTTTATTAAACTAATTTTATTGAATTGAAAAGCGTAGGTTAAAGTTTTTAAAACATTATGAAATTTACTGCGATTCGCACTAAACTTTGGTGGTTCTTTCATAGATATTAACAATGATTTATAAGTATTAAAGGATTGGCTATTAAGGTTAAACTTGCATAACTTTGCATTTCAAATGTCTTTCAATCTCCCTAAACCAAATTTTTTTTTATTAGGTACCTAGATTAAAATATTTTATTTTGCAAAACTATCCATTCACAGCAAGTTCCTTTTCATGAGATTTTAAGTACCTAAATAAAGTTATTTTTACCATAACACTATTGATTTTTAGTACTGAAAGAATTGAGGTGTGCTAAATTCTTTCAGCGAGGTATACGTGTCATTTGTGCACTAATTTAGCTATGAGATTAGACTTTTTACTTTTCCATTCATTCTTCCAGAACAGTGATTCTATATCTACCTATTACCATAGATAAACTGCAAGGTATTGTCACACTCCTATTTTCGACAATGCTTTCATTTTTTTCATAGGGTACGCAGAAAATGACATACCTAAATATACCAAAATACCATATACTTATGGTAGTTTGTGTAAATAATTTTGACTACAATCGTTTCAGACATGCTATATTTTTTTTGCCACAATCTAGAGTTATGATACAACCAAAGAGAATGTAACCACTGCGTCATACTTGTGTCAGTCTTTGAACTTTATCACTATTGCATTAACAATTTAACATTCAATGACTGTCAAAAGTGATGACATATTTCTGCTGTCGGCTGTACTCGTATTACACAACAACAACGCTAAAATGTTCCCGCCTAAAGCGGAAACTGGAATAAGACAACTATGTATTTAGATAATTTATATATTTTTTTTTATACACACCCAATTACACATTTACAAAATACCACGCGATTACAAAGAATCGAAGTTCGTTTTTTAAATCGACTGGCCTCTGAAAAGAAACAAACAAATCTCATGACATGGAATATGCAGTTAGCTAATATTTTATTACATCTATGTTCAAAACATACAATGTTTCAAAAGTTCTATAATATAATAAAATAGTTTAACCAACCATAAAATGCAATACTTCACTGTATTTTTATAACATTACCAAAAATACTGTTTCGTTGCTACGCGCGCAAAGTATTTAATTAAAAAAAATTTAAATGATTATTAAGTATTCGAAAAGAGACATTTTAATACTATTCTATATTTAAGTATGTATGCTTAAAAATAGATCTCGCACTAATACTTCTTTTTATTTAATTCTATTAATAATAATATCTTTAAGTTTAATTTCTAATAATAATTATGTACAACCTACACGAAGTTATAAATACATTACAGTTTAAAGACTCGAACATAGTGTTCCTGTGCGTTTATTGTAGCACATTATTTTCTTGAGATTCGCAATTTACACTGCTATAGTCAAATCCGATTGTGTACCTTACGCATGGGTCACATAAAGTCTCGTATAGCTTGGAATGTAATAGGATCTTTTGTAAACCCCTTTCAACTAATTTTGTCATGTTGGTAAAAACAATGGCGGCATGACTCGGCAGCCATCTTGATTTACGATTTTTATACAGCCTATTATTATTTTGGTGCAAATGCAATAATACTGTCTTTATTTCTTTAGAAAATAACAATCAAAATAATACAACAAATTGAAACCATACCTACTCTAAGCGTCGATCGAATACTCCGATTTTCCCAAGTATACACCTACATTCAGTAGAGTAGGTATCAGTCGAAATTTATCAAAAGACAGTCGAGCTTAGCCTATATACAGTTGATTAAATTATTTAATCAAAAGAGAGCTCCACTAGTTGGTTAAATATTTTTTTACTTAAAACTAGTGAGTTGCGCTTGCAAATATCCGTTATGGGACCGGCAGTAGTCGATGACTCGGTCGACTGCCGCCGGATTAGTCGGTCGACTGCAACAAGATTGATCGGTCGACTGTTGCCCAATTAGTCGGTCGACTATTATCCGATACCTCGGTCGACTGTTGTCGAATTATTCGGTCGACTATAGTCGGGTTAGGCGATCGACTGTTGCCCAATAAGTCAGCCGACTGTTGTCGCATTAGTCGGTCGAGTGTGGCGCGATGAGCCGCTCGGCCGGCAGTCGCTCGGCGCCGGCGGGGCAGTCGTCGGGCGGGTCGGCGGCGGCGGCGCGGTCGCGTCACATGGCCGCCCAGCGCTCCTCGAAGAACTGGCGCATGTTGTGGCCGGCGCGGCCCACGGGGCTGTCGTCCTCGTTGAACACCTCGCAGTTGTTGAACATCAGCCGCACGTCCGACGCGAACTCCTCCTTGCATTTGTAACTGTTGGCGAATGGGAACGGTTTTTGGTTGTGCTCACACATACATATATCTATACTAATATTATAAAGTAAAGTTTGTTAGTTTGTGACGTTGTAGGGGGTAATCTTTGGATCTACTGAACCGTTTTTTTTAAATTCTTTCACTTATAGAAAGCAATGGTAGTCGTGAGTGACATAGTGTACTTTTTGTCCCAAAATTTCCACGGGATCTACGAAAATACCGCGGGTGGAACCACTGGGGGCAGCTAAGTGATATTATAAAACAAAGTTCTCCGCCGCCTCTGTGTCTGTTTGTCTGTCTCTTCGCCGATGAATTAAAAAAATACTGTACGGATCTTCATGCGGTTTTCACCCATAGATAGAGTGATTCAAGAGGAAGGATTACCTAATACGTACACCGCGGGTGAAACCGTGGAAGACAGCTATAGTTCAAGATATTTAATACTGGTAGTTTCCCGCGTTAGATTTGGAGATAACGCGGGGATCCCGGGTTAAAACTGGCCCATGTTGTTTTCTGTACTCCTGACAACGTGTATGCAAAGTTTCATGATGATCGGTTGAGTAGTTAAGGTGTGAAAGCTTAGCAAACAAACAATCTCACTTTAGAATTGTAAAAATAAAAGTGCAAATCATCACCCTAGTGCTCGAATGGCCAATCGGCTTGCGGCATTCGCTACCATTTGGTTGTAACAAAAAAAAAAACGCATTTCTGAAAAAATGTAGGCGAAATAGCGTCTTAATACATATCGAAAGTTCCAAGTACAGTAAAGAAGAATGTGTCAAAATGGCGGCCATTTTGACACATATTATCTATATAACCTGGAGTCGTGCAGCTTCCGTTTGATGGTGGACAGGTCCATGGGGCACTTGACCGCCTTCTTGTACTGCGGGAAGTGCTTCGTGTTGACCGGCACGAGGAAGGGCCACGCGTGCTGGTGGCACTCCATCTCGCCGAGCAGACTCCTGGCGCACGGGAGGCACTCACTGTTACTATACGGAAACCGGCGGCCGACAGGGCATGTCGCAGGGATATCATAATAGGGATGTTGACGACTTTTGAAAATCAAAATTCTAATTAGTCCGTCAGATACAAAATTAAAAATCAGTAGATTATGATTTTGACCTTCACTTAGATAAAAAAAATAAATAGGTATAATATACATATAGCTTTTTCAATGGGCATGTCAACTAAATTTCAATTTTTAAGTCCGTCTTGTAGATTAATGAAAAATATTGGACACGTATTTTTTTAATTTTTTACGTTATTGAAAAGTAGCGGAAATACATCAAGTTGAAATGTCGCGTGACGTTACGCCGTGCTACAGTTTTTAGCACTTTATGACCTCAAGAGCCCCCACTCCTAAACATTAATGCGTTTTATCTTAGTATTTTTTCAATATTTTGAAAAAGCAAAAAACACAGGTCCATTATTTTTCATTATTCTAAAAGACGGACTAAATAGAATTTGGATTTTCTTACCCCGGAAACAAGCCTATTATTGAAAAAATACTTGCTTGAAAAAACGCACTTAAATTTAGAATTGGGGGGAGGGGGCTCACTACGTCATAATTACGTTTAAATAGATGTAGACCTAGGCGTGACGTCCGCCATTTCAACTCGTATCGCCGTTATTTTTTTCCGTGGTAGAGAGCCTATATTAAGGCCTAAGTTGCAAAACCCACTTACTTGCAAAACTGCAATTCCTTGATCGTTTTCTTGGCAGAGTTCTTCTCTTTCTTCGCACGGGGTAGGACAGGCACGTTCTCTGAATCACGATTATCGCCTGAGAAAAAAAATGCATAGTAGGTAGAAGTTTTTTTTTTAATTTATACCTACTAAGAAGTGAAGAGGGTTTATTTATTTTTTA
Source organism: Zygaena filipendulae (assembly GCA_907165275.2). NCBI lineage: Eukaryota > Metazoa > Arthropoda > Insecta > Lepidoptera > Zygaenidae > Zygaena > Zygaena filipendulae. The sequence goes on along the minus strand of OU015677.1, from coordinate 2,858,313 downwards.
TTTTTTTATTTTCTTGGCGGTCTGTATTTTTGATTTTATTTAAATAACTCTTCAGGCCAAAAAGTGAAGCGTACATAATATTATTATCTATACAAAATGTTAAATAAAATTCAACTTATTTATATGCCAGAAATATGGTACAAAATGGTGTCACATTTTAAAATATTTTTTTTAATATTGCCGCTACCGGTCACCGAATAAATATGATATTTGCAATTTCATCTTTATCCTAATGCAAAAATAAGTTTGTTTGTTACGCTTTCACGCCTCACCGGCTAAATCGATCATTATGAAATTCTGCATACACGTTGTGCGGGGTACAGAATTTACAGAAAAGGACATAGCGTACTTTGTTAAAAAAAAAATTTAAATAGTGTTCTATTGCAAGTTTCAACAGCTGTTTCCAAACAAGTGCCTTTGCTTTCTATCTAATCAAGACATTGATGCAGTGCTTAGTGCTTACCTTCCTTGGTGTGGTCGGCGTCGTGCTGTATGGCGCCGTTGCCGCCCACGTACTGCAGCGCGCGCCGCTTCTCGGGCGGCGGGCCCTCGTCCTGGGACAGGTCGGGCGGCACTGAGCGTGGAATAGAAAAAATAAAACATCACAACGGGCTAGACGACCAGATTTTAATTTTTAGTCCGTCTTGTGGATTAATAAAAAATATTGGACATGTATTTTCCCATTTTTTACATATTATAGTCATAAAAAATTACGGCGATACGTTGAGATGAAATTTTGAGCGTGTGACGTCATGCCTAGGCACACTAAGTTAATACTTAGTTGTGATGTCACGAGCTCCCATTCCCTAAACTTTGATGCGTTTTATTTAAGTAGGATTTTTTTTAATAATTTGAGAAAGCAAAAAATACGTATCTATTATTTTTTTACTATCTAACTGACGGGCTAAATAGAATTTTGATTTTTATACCCCGTGAAAGCGTAACAGACAGACAGAGTTACATTCGCATTTATAATATTAGTAGGGATTAGTCTCTTATTCTCCTAGACTCTAAACCAGAGGTTCCCAAATTTTTTTTTCTCATAGACCACTTTAAACATTTTGCTGGATCTGGTGGACCCCCTGCAGCTATTACATTTACTAACTTACTTCCGAAACCCGGAAAAAGTATAGGTATGTCTATGGCAATCTGTATTGTGGCTATTTTTCAATCGACTATGAGTTAAAAGTTTTCCAAAAAAGGTGAGAATTTATATTGTTTTGATTATGCTGTGAGTGGATATCATTTAAGTTTCAAGGCCAGTCTAAAAGCGTCTTCATCCAACAGTTGTGGATTTTTTTCCACGCAAGCGTAGACCCCTGTCGGGCTCTCGTGGACCCCCCTGGGGGTCCACCTGGACCACTTTGGGAATCAATGCTCTAGACTGTGTTTTAGAATTCTGTATTCTGTCTCGTATTAGAGTATTTCTGGGAACTAAAAACGGAGAAACAAATATAACTGTAATCTGTTCAATAAACAGTTTATTCATCTTCATTGAATTCTGTCCCTTACCCGGATGGTGATTAAGTCCATTCTCGTCTGCCGCTGTCGCCGCGGAGTCGTCCATTTTGTCCCCGTCTCCCTTCTCGGGTGTTTGCGCGACGCTGGCCGGCTCTTCGGCGGTGGTCGAAGTGGACGCGTGCGACGGCGCCGGGCTGTGCAATAAACAGCACATTATGATACAAGTGCTATGAGCACTAGTGCGGTAATGTAAAGTACAAAGCGCTCGCGTTTGATGAGCTGAATTATGAACTTAGAGCGTTGCAGTAATAGTCAAGTTACGAGCAAGTATTGTAAAAAAAAACCAAATAGGTATACTAATGTCGACATCATTATAGCGAAATTGATGTTATTATTTCTATTTACAACAACGACCAAATAAATATGGAACTCGCATTTCTAGCAGTAAATAACCCAATGCAAATTGTACCCAAAAGTCAAAGAGTTAAGGTAGATTTTTAATTGTTAAACTTATCCACCTTATTTCTTGAACTGTGTGTCATTTTGTCTTTTTGTGTCAAAATAACGTGGGTAGTTTGTATAATATCAAAAGCGGTTTTCGTCTTCGTTCACTGATTTACGTAGTAAGTTGAATGAACAATAATACCTCGGCACCAAATACTGGTCGTTTTCGTACGCGGCGGCGGCGGAGTTGTCTTTGTGCTTGTTGTCTCGCTTCTTCGTATTACGCGGCTTCTTGGGCGGGGCGCGAGAGACGCACTGCGTGCAGTACCACTTGCCGCGCGGGTTCTGTGCGGGTAGGCGAGGATATGAGTGGGTAGTCGGCTTATATTATCATGTTTATGGTCCTTCGACCCGGATTATTTGCATTTATCTCGGTCAGAGTGTCACTAAATACCATGTGCGAGTAAATGTTGGTTTTAGATATCCTGATTCCAGCTGCAGTAGAATAATAAAAGAGATTATGCTTTCCTCGGGCTTTACTTTTGAAATATTGACACAATTTCTTACTATAAATTTAATGCAAGCTTCCCATTATACAAATTTGATTTATGGCAAGTTATAACAGTAACAGTGGTCTAACCTTCCCGAGTGGTGGGTAGTGGCAGTCCTGGTGGTAGGCGCGGGGGCAGAGCGCGCAGGGGATGGTGCGCCCCCCGCCGCCCGCGTTGCCCCCGCACACGATGCACACCCGCTCCCCGCGCGCCTTGTTCACGCACTCCCAGCAGTACCTGCGGGGGGGATACCGTTACAAGTTCGACCCTGCGACACCTGCGCCCTTATCCACTGTGACCAACAACATTCCTCGCTCATATCGCGCGTTCCAACAACAATACCATACGCTCCAGATGCCAAATATTAGAAACTAGCTCAGGTTCACCCGCGATAAATTGAGTTCCCGCGGGAATTCCGGTATAAAAAGTACCCTATGTTCTTCTCTGTACCTTTGACAACGTGTATGCAAAATTTTATGATGATCGGTTGAGCCGTTAATTCGTGAAAGCATAACAGACAAACAGAGTCACTTTCATATTTATAATATTAGAAGGGATTAATATTCTGTATGCCATAAAATACGTTGTAAATGTATATTTTGAAGAAATTTCTTTAATTTTTTGTAGCACGTTATGTTAACGCGACTTGTTATGGTCATAGTGAATAAGGGTTCTTGTGTAGTGTAGACCGAAGGAAAAAGTCGAAGGCAGATGAGTCGACTCACCAGTCCCCCTCGGGTATTTCGTCCATGCTCGGCTTGAAGCAGTACGTGTGGTATCCCTTGTCGCAGCCGTCGCACAGCAGCAGCTGCTCCTCGTTGTCTCCGCACAGGCAGAACTGACAATTCTACGGACAATCACATTGGACAATTGAATAAGAGGTGAGCGGATGCGTTCGTGGCTGCTGCGGCGGCCATTTTGTACAGTCAACGAGCACCACGCACCACGTGGTCAATTCAGAGAGCAAACGTTACACGTGGTCGTCACTCTGTTCAAGAGAATCGATTGAAATCCCAACTATACTGCAGGCGGGCGGTTACACGTGCAGGGGCTCCGGGGGGGGGGGGGGGGACACGTTCAAGTTGATATTGTCCGACACACACAGCAGCCGCAACACACACCGCTATCACCTTTAGGCTCGCCGCCACTTGTGGCGGGGTACGGGGAGGCACGGATTCGATTTCAAATTTGTTATAGGCATCAGAGGATAACAAAGGTAGCAGTATGACGTCAGTTGTATCGTGTGGTGACGTCAATATGACGTAAAATGCTACCTCAGAAGGGGTATATTTATACTGTAGTTAGTGTGCTAAAAAGGAAAAAGGCAATCGACAGTGTGTAAAAGGAGTTAAAAAAATATATTTAAATTATATTTAATACATACGTAGGAAAAAATAAAAAAGAAATTCATTCCATTGATCACAAATTACAAATCTTAAAACAAAACACTCATTTTTTTGGCGTGATAACAAATAAAACAAATATTTAATATCCATTCGATTTTTATCCGATAGTTATGGATGGGTGGATAGTGAAGCACAATGTGGTACCCATTTCTCATTTTTTTTTTATAAATTTAAGGTATATGTGTATAGAAAACATCTGTGCTAAATCTTGTTCGGTTATTTTATTATTTACTACTATTATAAAGATTAAAGATTTGATTTTTTGTTTTTACGATTTAAATTAAAAAAAGACCGGATCGATTTCAATAATTCTTTCAACATTAGAATGCTGCATTATCTCCGAGTAACAAAGGCTATATTTTAACCCGGGGTTCCCGCAGGAACTACAAAATTACCGCGGATTAAATTAGCAGCTAGTCATTTAATATAGCGTTTTAAAAATCCTCTTTAGAAAACTTCGGAGGGCGTTCAAATCGCGGTTTACAAAGCTTTTGTCTCCCATACTAAATTTTCGAAACCAAAGACGGCAAGTACTTTTGTCTATAACACCATCACCATATACTTAAAGAATATCACGACAAGCTTCAGCTGCATTATGACCTTCGTCAAACTCATAAAGCAGTGTCAGATATTATGATCTTAGCTACACTACATGTTAACGGTACAACGTATTGATAACGTATAAGCGAGAATTACGTGGCCACGACCTATTGAGAAGATTTGAATCGATGGTGATATTAGGTGATCGGCAGGGCAATAGGGATGTTGACTACTATTGAAAATCAAAATTCTAATTAGTCCGTCAGTTAGAAAATAAAAAAACAATAGACACGTATTTTTTGCTTTTTAAATAAATTAAAATATACAGAGATAAAGCGCATTAAAGTTTAGGATGAGGAGGTCGTGACGTCACTAACCGCAAAACCGCCATACAAACTGTCAGAATAGTGACGTCACGCGAAATTTTAACTCAATATATTGCCGTTATTTTTTGATTACGTAAAAAAAGAAAAAATACGTGTCCAATATTTTTTAATAATCTACAAGACGGAGTAAAAAATAAAAATTAGTCAATATGCCCATTATGTAACTTTTGTTGCTACCATATTTCAGTTTCAATCAGAAAAATAGCGATTATGTGATTAATTAATCATGTTCAGACAGCTTCAACTTTTAAAGTGTGTTTATTTTGGTTGAATGCTAGATATTGCAGGTGTTGACACCTATGCGTACACGTGCATATTGTAATTGCAAAACTGTCATGTTTTTTGGATTGCAACCGAAACATGATAGAAACAAAAGGTACATAATAGCCCCTCTGGTTAGGAATATGGATGAAATTTGAAATTTTTTTCACCCTACTTATAGCTTTATCTTATACCTTTCATCCCGGAGTTACCGCGGGAATTTTGAAAAATCACGCGGGAAATGTGAGAACAGCTATGTAGCTATAGGTATATAAATATATAATATGCAATCCGGAAAACATCGAAAAGTGTTCATAGGCTGAGACAACTTACCATCGGGTGGTCCGCCTGCTTGTCTGGCATCTTAATTATTAAAAGAAAAAAAAAGAAAGTTAGTAAATGATAAAGAAATGAAAATGAAGGTTAGCAGGAGCGGGATGAAAGGAAAAGAGTCGAAAGCTTAAAAAAACAGAACAATACACGAGCAAGTGAAAGTAATTAATGAGAAATGTTTAACAGCACATTAAAACAATTTGTGTGTAATCATTCATGTATAATAATTTTTATATGATTATGTGAAAACAAGTGCCCAATTCCGATTTGTGAGCACTCCGACCCGTTAGGTTATGTTTGAACAGTGACCACAACGCGCGAGTCAAGCGAGCGCAATGAGCGCGCCGCGGCAGCAAGATTTTGGTGTGCAGTTAGTATTTAAGATGGAAAAGTGAAACGAACAGCAAGGGTTATACGCAGGTATGTGGTTAAAAACCATTCGAAAGTGCTCACGAAGCTTGTAGTTCTAAATCGTTAGTCCTATATCTTCCACTCGGCTCTCAAATAGGGATGTGGACTACTTTTGAAAATCAAAATTCTAATTAGTCCGTCAGTTAGAAAATAAAAAAACAATAGACACGTATTTTTTGCTTTTTTAGATAAATTAAAATATACAGCGATAAAGCGCATTAATGTTTAGGGTGAGGGGGTCGTGACGTCACTAACCGCTAAAACCGCCATACAAACTGTCAGAATAGTGACGTCACGCGAAATTTCAACTCAATATATCGCCGTTATTTTTTGATTACGTAAAAAAAGAAAAAATACGTGTCCAATATTTTTTAATAATCTACAAGACGGACTAAAAAGTAAAAATTAGTCCACATGCCCATTGTTAATGTGGTGACTCGGCTTAATGAATCCTGCATGGTGTCCTGTCAAGACGAGATGAATTGGTGAATTGAATTGTTGTATAGCGCCGCCAGCCCGCGCGCTGTGCTCCCGCCGAGTCCTGTCCTATCCTGTCATGTCATGACCTGCCCTGTCCACTCACCGCCTTCATGCAGCTCTTGTCCCAGGCGACGGCCGCCTCCAGCGCCTGCAGCAGCATGGCGAGCTGCGCCGACGTGTTGCAGCGCGCCACCGCCTCGCGCCACGTCGCCAGCCCGCGCGCTATGCTCTTGCCGTCCGCTGTAAGGAACACGTTCATGTACATATCTTTCGTGGCCATATCAAATAATTGGGATGTTGACTACTATTGAAAATCAAAATTCTAATTAGTCCGTCAGTTAGAAAATAAAAAAAACAATAGACACGTATTTTTTGCTTTTTTAAATAAATCAAAATATACAGAGATAAAGCGCATTAAAGTTTAGGATGAGGAGGTCGTGACGTCACTAACCGCAAAACCGCCATACAAACTGTCAGAATAGTGACGTCACGCGAAATTTCAACCCAATATATCGCCGTTATTTTTTGATTACGTAAAAAAAGAAAAAATACGTGTCCAATATTTTTTAATAATCTACAAGACGGACTAAAAAATAAAAATTAGTCAACATGTCCATTGGCCAATTTATGAAATGGCCGGCCACATCATATTTCCATTACAGCGTCATTCTGATTTAAATTAGGTTTGTAATGCTGACAAAGTCGCGTGAGCCGACTGAGAGAGAATGGACAATAATTTTACTATCATAGATATCACCGTTTTTTCCTTCCATAATTCATGATATGAAATTATTTGATGTGGACACGACAAAATATCTATTACATTCAATATATCTATCAAGCCGTAAGTCACCATGCCTCTCCGTTAATGAAGAGAATCCGGTTTCGATTCTCAGTGGAGGGTGGATTTTCTGTGACGAACAGTAAGTTCCATTTTCTACCCTAGGCGTATACCCTAGGTATATTCTATAGTAGGTACCTACAATGTACATGCAATGTCACGACATTTTTATTCCCGCTAATCTCTGAAACTATTGTATTGCATCGATTTCAATGAAATTTTGTATAATACTTGACATATCTTACTTGATCCCACATGAGAACTTTTTATCTCGGAATTCTCCTTTCACCGGTAGAAGTTGATATTATAACGAGTCACTTGTAATTTTCACCCGGATAAATCTCCGAAACGGTTGGACCGATTTTGACAGTACTTTAACTGTCAGTTTTCGAGCCCTTGGAGAGGCCCATTTCGAGCCTCACATGATTAATGGACGGCCCCTCTACAAAAATTGAAGCAAACAGCTGAAATTCTACACCAAGCCAACGTCATTAATTGCGCATTATTTTGTCCATATCCTGCAATCTATACGTAAATATATACACGTACGTAAATATGTACTAATACTAGCTATCCCCCGCGATTTCATCCGCGGTAATTTCGGAGTTCCCGCGGAGGTTCCGGGAAAAAAGTACTCTATGTCCTTCAGTTCCCGAGGGAATTCCGGGATAAAAACTATCCTATCTTTTAAGTTGGACCATATTATAAATGTTTGCAAAGTTTTATCAAAATCCGTTCAGTAGTTTCGGAGTCCATCGCGGATAAACAACGTGACACGTGATTTATATATATTAAGATATATTGTATAGATATATGAATCACCTTTCCCATCGGCGGGGCTCTCCGAGTTCTGAGGCGAAGTCGCCGCGGAGTTCCCGTGCTCCGCCTGCAGCACCGCGCCGAGGGTCGCCTCCGGCGTGCTGGGCGGCGACAGTACAACTTGTTGTTAATTTTTTAATTATTATCGGACAACATAAACTGAAGGGCAATTATGTTAACGTAACTATTGTTGCTATCGTTTGTCTAGAACTTTGAATCTAGGGATAATATACCTACGTATTTTACATAAATCTGTAATATAATAATTAAAAAAAAAAAATTAAAATAGTCTATGAAATTGCTATATCATCTGAATACGGGTTAACGCCCTAGTTTGCTTAATGGGCATGATGACTAAATTTTAATTTGTATAGTCCGTCTTTGAGATTAATAAAAAATATTGGATTCGGTATTTTTCCTTTTTTTTACGTACCTAATTAAATAATAATGGCGGTAAATTGAGTTCAAATTCTATGTGACGTCACACCTAATAGGTACACTTTATACTTAGTTATGATGTCGCGACCTCCCGCTCCTAAACTAGAATGCGTTTTATATAAATATTGTAACGGTACGCCCCCTCTAGGACGCAGACATAGTCTATGCACATCTAGCCGCCGCGCCGCGCTCGCCGGCGCGCTCTAGCGGCAGCCTCGGGCCATGCGTTCAACGTCCACTACTCGCCGCACTCCCGTACCGCGCGCATCTATGTTTTTTCGTTTTACCAATTATTATTGTAAACGCTGTGTCGCTAGTATTAATTTCCAATTATTGTACTTTACGATAATTACAGTGATTGCACAAAGTGTATTCTGTAAGTTTTATTGCTTATAATATTTATTTAATAATTCGAAAAACCAAAAAATACGTCTCTATTATTTTTTACTATCTAACTGACGGACTAAATAGAGTTTTGATTTTTTACCTTGTCATCATGCCGATCTTAAGAATTAACCTACTTAAGCTGCCTATAGGAGGAGCAAATAATCGAAAATCGCTTAAAACACACCATCTGTCATGTAACGATTTTCTTAATTTTTATTTCTCTAAGACTAAAGCCTTTTTGGTGGTTGTGAGTAATTAGGAACATCCGTTACGCGTGAAAAGTGCCAAAAAAAAAAACTCATTTTGAAAAAAATATCAGTTGCTCTGTTTTTCCGAAGGGCAGCTGACTTCGGACCCAAAAAAAAAAGCCTCATCACCCAAAACAAAAACCAACCAAACGCGTGCAGCAGCACAACCGATAAAATTGTTTAATATGGATAGTGTCGTCGTTCATTACCTAGCATACCTTTGTACCAAAGGTGGTTTAAGGTAGCGGCGCTCGATGTGCGCCTCGATGGCGGCGAGCTTGTGCCGCGCGCGCGCCACGATCTCGGCGCCCGTGGCCTCCTCCGGCAGCGCCAGGCGCGCCGGCTGCCAGCCCTTCACCTGCATCGCGGCCGCGGCCACGCGCTCCTCCAGCTGCTCCACCTGCCAGCCACGATACGATGCCTCCTAATCCTTTTCTTTCTTATTTTTTATGCACTTCCGCATATAATGCATTTAGCCAGTTTCGAGTGAAATTAATTAGATCAATATAATTTTCTATTACAATGCTTCTAATACAAAAATTGTAAGCCACGGCACTACAGCTTGCGAGAACTTTCACGGAGCTCTTGGAGGAAACCGAAGGAATCAGCTCGAATTGTCATATATCTTTTTGAGCACATAAAAAACCGTCACTGTGAAAATTATTGTCCAATACAGCAACCTTATAACACAGCAAAATCCATTTTTAACAATTTTTATCGACTGAAAATAAATGATCAAACCGCCATCTTTGATTCCCGCCAAAAATTCGTCCTAATTCTTGTCCTCACTATTAGAAATGCGAATGCGAGTTTGTTTGTTACGCTTTCACGCCGTAATGGCTTGACCGATCATCATGAAATTTTGCACACACGTTGTCAGGGGTATTGAGGACATAGGATACTTTTTGTCTCGGAATTCCCGCAGGAACTCTGAAATTAACTCGGGTGAAACCGCGGGGAGCAGCTAGTAGTGAATAAGCGCCCTGGGCCCTTATTCACTAACGCGTCGCGTTATGATAAGGCGCCACTTAAATTGCTCTTCCCTCATGTTTAAAGAAATTTAAATAAAAAAAAAAATTTTTACAACATTTATTTGTCATAAAGAATATAGATTTCTTATATTTTTGCATCAGGAGCGCTTGGAATGTATTTTTGGGGCGCGCGTTATGGGCAAGGAATGTTGTTGGTCATAGTGAATAAGTCCCCTGTGGTGTGGGGCGGTGTGACGTCAGTCGGTCAGCTCACCATACTGAGCAGGTGCATGTCCACCCGGCGGGCGGTGTGCGTGGAGAAGGAGCCGGGCTCGTCGGCGGGCGGGTAGCCGCCGCCCTGCGCGATCACGCGGTCCAGGTGCGAGAGGGACAGCTCCGCGGCGAGCGTGTCGCCCTTCTCTATGTGGTAGCACGCCTTGCCCATGTGCTGGGGGTGGAAGAGAACCATTCAATATATCTCTATATAGATCGTTTCATTCACGAAGACGCGCCCCACCATTTCCCGATTGAGGGAAGCGCGGGGTGCGGGTAGTTTCTCTTGTGTAAAGATTGCCTGCTAATCATAAGTTGATTCATTTATGATTAGCATGAAAGGTGGGGCGCGTCTTCGTGAGTGAAACGATCTATACCGTGTTATTGTTTTATATTAAAATCCGACTAGGACTTGATAAGTTCTAAGATTTAATATCTGTAACAATAATTTTGCTTACATTGTATTCATCATTTTCTATAGTAATTATAATGTTATTGCAAGTATTGCTCTTGTTTGGCTGTCGTGGCCATCAAGTATAAACCTAACCTAACTTACCACCCCCTTCGTCGTTCTGGTGTCCTGGTACTCTTCGTAAACCTAGAGCTTGTCAGTGTTGATGCGTTGGGAAATCAAGATTCAAGAGTGCCAGCTTTTGTGCTTCCTCTATGGTCATCCTAATAAACCTAACATAATCTCTTTCATTGTTCTGTTATCCTAGTACTCTTTTGTTAGCTACTCGGTGTCGATGCGTTGGGATATAAAGAGTGCTGGCTCTTTTGCTTTCGCTGTGGTCAGCCTAACCTAACCTCTTTAATGGTTCTGCAATCCTGGTACTTTGTAACCTTAACCTGACCAACCTTGTTGTTGCTGACGGGCAGGTGCGCGAGGAACGCGGCGTGCAGCTCCCGCTCGCGCGCGCCCCGAGGGTGCAGCGCGTCCAGCAGGTCGCGCAGCTGCTCGCCCTCCGTGATGCGCCACCAGCCGTGCCTGCAGAGCATCCGACACAGGTTAGGAGCGGACCACTAGCTTCATTTACTAGCCAAGCTGCAAGGCACGGCTCTCTCGACCGATTCTAGTTAAGATTTTGTTCGAGCTGGTACCCGGTGGCTATTCCACATATTCGCTAACTTTATTGGGCAAACCGAGGCAAAGACCGTCCTTGTGCTACCCTGCTTAGACTAGATGTTCACTGTTGCATTCGCGTTAAAGTTCCTGAGGGGATTCCGGGATAAAAAAATACTCAATGTCATTTTTCTGTACCCCTGTGACAAAGTGTACACAAAATTTCTTGTTATACCTGCAAACTCACATTCGTATTTATAAAATATAATATTAGTAAGTAGCACTTTATATGTAGGATTTGATTCCCTTGCGAGTATCGAAATATAAGGTATAAACGGCTGTATCATTTGATTGCGTCTGCTTCTGGTTTTTTCGCAGCTCCAAAGGATTGCAGAACTGAGTATTTGCTATTACTTTCAATTTGATACGAGAAATAAGATCTTGACAGACAAATGGAAAGCAAAAGTTCTATAAGGAATCGTTATAGGATTACTTTTGCAGTTCGCTAGTTCATCTTTTTGAGGTAATAAAATAAAAATAAAATAATAAAATCCCTAATAAAATCCACTCACCTGAGCTCTTTCGGTACGAACTGCCCCTCGACCTTCTTGGGCAGGCCGTGCAGCTTGCAGTGCTCCAGCTGCTCCAGCTCCTCGGGCGACATCTGTATGGGCGGCGGGCTGTCGCACGTCACGTACGTGGACAGCGCGTTGAAGTTCAACACGCCGAGGCTGCTCAGGCTGCTCGCCTTGAGCTTCTGGTTGATCGCTTCCTGTTTCAGAGCGTCCGCTTGCAGCTCCTTTTCTAGGTCGTTGTCCTGGATGACACAATGGATTGGTTGATTTGATTTATTTACCTTCGCTTTATGAGGGTCAAAGTGAATTAGATTCGTGTCTTGAATAAATAGATTTTAAAAGACAGCCCTGCAGTTTCATGTCAGCTCTTCTCAGTAGAGGATGTATTCCGAACTGATGGTAATTTATAGTTCTAAGAACCTGGTGATGATTATAAGTGATTGTAACAAACAATCCAAAGTAATAAATGGCATTTGAATTTGAATTTAATCACGGTGAAGGAAAACATCGTGAAAAAAACACTACATATTTGAAGACAGTTCCTACGCATGTGTTTCAGGGCGGGCCTGTATCCCAGCAATGGGAACATGTCCTGAACCCTTTATACATTAATGCTACTTGTGAGTTCCGCGAATGGCTATTGTCTGCCATTTTATTTAATTTTACTTAATTTTGTTATTATAAACAAAATTAAAAATTAAAAAATCTAAAAATTATTAAAAATACGAAGTGTGCTTCTATACATAGTGCTGCAAAATGTTTATTTGATCACGTGTAACGCAAAAATTAGTTGACACGAAGAAATCTTAAGGACCCTTGATCTTGGCATCGTCAAATTTATGCAAGTCGAGCCAAAGCAAATTAACCAGGCTAATAAACAGCAAATGGCCGCATTAAATAGAGAATAACGTGTTACCTGATCCTTGTTATCGTCTTCAGTCTCCATATCCTGACTGCTGATGTCCTTGTTAAGACTCGCGTCCATCTTCTCTTGGTCCAGACCGGACATGGTCAGGCTGGAGTCCGCGTACACATTGTTCGACGGCACTTGTACACTCGTCACCATGCTGTTCAACGTGAACAGGCTCGGGTCGTTCAACAGGTGCAGGTTGTTCGACACGTCCCACTTGTGACCTTGGCACATCACAACCTCTGCGCACGTCTGCTCGTTGTCGCTGTACACCGGGATTTCGCTCTCCTTAGATTCGTTGACGTTATTCAAAAATGAATTCTCGTGCCTGAGGATAGAGAACCATTTGCCTTCCATTATCTTCTTGCATAAGTACACGTGTGCCGCGTCAGCTTCCATAGGTTCCTTTTTGACTTCTGGGATTTCTTCTTTGACTTCTGCCTCCGCTTTTTTGGCCGCTTCGAGTTGAGAGGAGACCGCTTCGGCCATCTTCCGTAGCTCTTCTAGATTGTTGACTAGTTGATCTTTAGGTTCCTCTTGTTCTTTCTCTATGGTTTCGTTCTTGACCACGTTCTCTACTTTGACTATCTCTTGCGGCTTGTCCACGGCCTCCGCTTGAGACGCATACATCGGCTTGTGTGTCGGCTTCTGTACTAAGAAAGCGGTGGGAATGGAGTCCTCTATGTCGAGCATGTCCTCTTCTTCTTTCGTCTGCATGTGCTGGATGTATTTTTCTTCCATTTTTATTGATGAACCTGTCAAATTAAAATTTAATAACTTTAAAATTACTAATTAAATATAACACTTAAACTGGTTTGGTTGATAACTCGAATTTATTAAAAGGAATTTTGCAAATGGGCTCTGAGATAACAGACTTTAGTCCAACCAATTAATAAACTCTGAAACTTAAGAATTCTTCTACCTCTTTAAAATTACTTCTCGCACGATAGAAATATTTAAAAATCAATGCTAAATAACTACTAATTTCTGAATGACTGTCACCAATAGTTACTGTTCTTACCTTCAACTTTGCAAGCGCCAAGTTTCACATTGGGCTCATATTTGATGATCTGCGTGTGGTCGCTAAGGTTCAGCTCCGATTTAATATTCTTGAGTTCCAGCTCGCTCTTGAGGGCCTCTTCCTTCAACGCCTCCTTCTCCAGGTCTGGCTTCTCGCACTCCGGCGCCCCAGGGTCTTTTTTGTCTTTTGTAGCTATTTAGAAAGTGTAATAATGCACTCAGTAATTTAGCACCACTAACTTGCTCTACCGATTTATTACGTCCCCATAAAATTGTTACACAGGGTTTTCATTGAACTAAAGTGTTTGAAAAAAGAAATTGATTCTAATTTTTTTTTGTATTCAGTTTATTTATATAATCTTTTTGCACAAGAAGCTACAAAAGGCAAACTTACTTAATAATTTTTACTAAATAATTAATTAATCATTAAAACGACTCTGAGTGCGGCCGTTAACTTCTTGCGGCATTCTCTAAATCTAATTTCTGGATCTACTGAACCGATTTTGAAAATTCTTTCCTTATACTTATAGGAAGCCACGGTTATCCTGAGTAACGTAAGACTTTTTATCCTAGAATTCCCGCAAGAACTCCGAAGTTACCGCGGGTGAAGGCTAGTTTACCATATAGTGCAACACTTTCATAATTATTAAGCAACCCCTCAAGTGTATGTAGTATTTTAATGTGTTCGTGTATTTCTCGTAACATTTGCACCCCAGGGGTTTCGACCAAGTAGACCTAGTAACCTACTCGTAAGGTAAGAACTCGTATGACGTATGATTGCATACGTCATACGAGTTCTTATTTCGTCTGAGTTTTTTTGACGATTTTTTTTTTTTATAAGTATTGCTTGCTTTTGCATTATTGATTATTGATATTATTTAATTGTTATTGATAAATTTTATGATATGGTCTTTGGTTTTTTTGATCTTGACATTTTTATATTTTTATTAAATGAGTTGATTATAATTATTTACTGAATGTGAGTAAGCAATGAATAAATAAATATATAAAAAATACGAGTGACATTTACCACAGCCGCCGGGCCTCTTCCGCTTCCTTGCGTGCTCGCCGGCGGGGCCCGCGCGCGCCGCGCCCGCCTCCAGCGCCCGCTGGTAGGGCAGGATCTCGGGCTGCGCCGACTCCAGCGCCTCCACGAAGATGCCGCCGCACTTGCCCAGCGACCAGTACCGCCGCCAGTATCTACATTCGGATAAATTGTACAGTATTACCTACTACAGAAAAAAAAAGAGATTATCCCTGCTTTCCAATTACAGCACTAAAGCGCACTATACGGCATAATGCTCAACGTTAAATGTTTCAACAATGGAAATTAGTATGAAAGCATTAGCACAGTTCGGCACAATTGCTCTATTATGCTCTGTAATTGAAAAACACGGTATATAAAGAAGCGACGCTCTCCGCCTCCCAACAATTTCGTGCCTCCTCATGCCTCCGCGAAAGCTTCTTGAAAATTCCGAGGAAAGTTTGACACATCTAGAATCTACAAGTGACAATTATTCACAGACAGCTGACAGTTTCTGTCAGCTCGCTGTCAACATTACGATACACAAACGGGCATAACACGTGTACTTGAATCTGTTCATTTGTATGGAGCGTCACCGGGCTGATTACAATAAACGTTGAGTGACAGAGACCATAACAAATTTTATTTTATAAAAACGAAGAATCTTAGATATATATGACAAGATTTTTAATTCAAGAAACTTCGAAAGGAACTTAGTATCCAGTTACTAGCTGTACAGATCACATTTTTTTACTAGCGAAACCGTTATTCGACTACTTGTATTTTTTGTACGAATTTAGCTTTCTTTCACGTTTCTATTTTCGGTGGAATAATAATTTGCTATGATAAATAAACTGCATCATAAGTTTAAGTGAAAACAGTCAAGAAATATTTCATTTTAAACTTCTTGATATAAAGTGCAAAATTTGCATTAAAATTAGTTTTTACTCCATTAAACATGTTTTTCTGTAAAGAATTATAATGATCAGTCGCATCGTAGTTTGAAAAAATGTTCATATAAAATATGAAATTTTTACCCTTTCATATAAATTATTAATAGCTCGTCTGTCTGTCTGTCTGCCTGTGGCTCTCACCTGTCCTGCCCGTAGCAGGTGGCGCGCAGCGCGTGCGAGCCCGCCGCGAGCTGCTGCAGCTGCTGCTCCGACTGCCGCGACAGCTTCTCCAGCTTGCGCGACAGCTCCTCCGACGTCAGGTTCTTGTCCTCGTCCTGAAAAGATACAATAGCTATAGAAACGGTATTCAGACTCATGGAATAGATAGTGTGGTGGAAGAATAGACTTACTACCTAGGTACGTTTTTTACCTGCATTTTCCTATCTAATATATTATGTAAACACCTATCTAATTTCCTCTCTCTTATGAATCTGTCCACTCAAAGGTTGCCTGGGAGATATCGCTCTAAGCGATAAGGTCGCCTTTTGTACACCTTTAAGTTGAATGTAGGAAAATTTGTAAACACTTTTTTTTAGTTTGGTGTGCAATAAAGAGTTATCTATCTATCTACGTTTTTCGGCGCGAACTTCGCGCCGTTCCCCGCATACATTCAATTGTTTTTTTGTTTAAATTTTGAATGGAATTTTTAATGAAACTAACGTTCTTTATGAAATGTGTCTAATATCAATAGCTGATTTGAAATTTACTTGCGTTGATGTTGAGCTCGTAGTATCGAGTTCTTTGGAACAATAGACATCAACGCGCGAAAAGTACAAAATAATGAACTAAGATATTACGGGGTCAAATCTATAAACATAGATTTTGGTAAATAAGCCACGTTTTACTGTAAATATTGCATTAACCATATTTTACTTACACTTATCCCGAAAACGTTTTGTCCAGAATCGGCAATATAGAATCGAATACAATAGTTTCTGAACTTTTATTTAATTACAACAAAAATATAAATCCTTCAAATTGTACGTAATTTTGCGGACCACCATCGAGTCATTAGAGTGTATTAAAAAATTTTTTTTTGTTGATTTCTTATATTTTACTTCTGATAATGCTAAATAATTGAGATACCTATATTGGTTTTTATGTAAATTACAAAATAACGTTGTTCATAATTATGATACAACATGTACCTCTTCCGGCTGAGTGCCCTCGCTCTCCAAATCACTGAGTATGGCGTCACAATCGCCCATCACACTGTCCTTGTCCAACTTCGAGTTATCAGCCGGAGAACATTCGTCCTTATTGTTATGCAACATTTCTTTACTCTTCATACTATTGGACACGTCCTTTAGGGGCGATAGTTCTTTATCATTCTCCCCCGCGCTGGGAATGTCCTTGTACGGGGACGGGGTGTCGGCTGTCTCTTTTTCTCCTTCGCTCTCTAGCGGTAGAGTATCTCTGTCTTGCTCTTTCGACGGGTCGTTCTTCTCTGGCGTTGTCGCCGGCTGCAGGTGATCTGTTTAAAATTTGGAATTTTTCTAAATGTGAACATTTATTTTTTAATAAAATTAAAATATGTCTATTGTCTACCTAATACAGATAAGATTGGATCTAGTTAAGATATCAGTCCTTTCTTTCTTTCTCCCTTTTTTCGTATACTTTAAAGAACTCTGTCGACGAATCATGCAAAAGGCGGACTTCACACCTAACATATTCTCTAGCAGTAAACCTTCTGGCAAAGCGGATTTGTTTGATCGTTTAATTCTCTGACCTCCATCCCCGGCGAGCTTGGCCTGCATGATGTGCGCGGCGGCCGCGTTGTCCTCCACCAGCCGCTGCATGCGCTCCAGCGCTAGAGCCTGCTGCTTCTCCGTTTGCTCGGCGCGCATTTTGCGCTGAATTAGCACGCGCACCCTGGACAAATACACGATTCATTTAAAGACAATAAAGCGAATTTTTATATATCTAATCTAATACAAATAGATTAGCAGGTCATAGAATGCGTAGTACTCAAGAAAGGTGCAGTCAAATCGTAACAGACCGGTATCCTAGAGATGGCAAAAGAAAAAGAGAAAGACAGTACAAAAGATTGGAAAATGTTCCATCTCTTTCTTATTCTACTCCGCTCACTTTCTAATCTTCATGTCCATGAGGTACCGCTCCTTCTTTAACTGGTTCAAGTGCTCCAGCGAGCCGTCTATCTGCCTCAGTACGGCCTTGTTCTGCAGCAGCTCGTCGCAGAGGAACGCCAGAATCCTGGCTTTGGTGGTCGCATTCAACGCCAAGAATGGCTTGTCGCGCAACGTTTCTGCCGAAATCAAAGGAATTTGTCAAAACTCTGTAATATATTAACATTTTTTTTCTCGAGCGAGAGAGAGTGTAGACAGCCATAGTGAATGAAAGAAGAGTACAGACATATACGGATTCAACTTCAATTATTTACTACTTTTACCCACTTTACTTTTATTTTAAGCGTGTTTGTTATATTTTACCACTATGCTTTTAGGTCAAAACTGTTTGTAACTTGGCCTTATCATCATATTCGTCTATTTTTGAGATATTAACAATAACATATTATATACAGATTTGGCAGTATGTATAGTATTTCTTTGCCACTTCCAGATAGTGTATAAAATCGTTCAGCCGCTTCACCTGACAGCTTGTAGATGGCGTTGTTGTGCAGGTGCTCGTAGTACGCCGCGTTCTTGGTGCTGGTGCACGTCTGCAGCATCTCCGCGTCGTTCTGGTGGTGGTCGGCCACGCGCCGCTCGCGCTCGCGCTCCACCGTCAAACCTGTTCGAACACATCATTCCCTAGTACTTTTTCCGTCGGTGAACAAAGAAACATAGGTACATACAGCCGAATGCAGAACCTCCTCCTTTTTGGAAGTCGGTTAAAAATAGGTGCCAGATAAATGACCCAATGTGTAAATTAGATTAACCGCTGCACTCAGAGTCGACTTTAATGATTACTTAGTTAAGTATAGATTTTAAAAACAAAACTGCCGCAATCAGACAAGTTTAATAAATTAATGTTAGTTGACATTTAAATAATTAAGTTACCTCTCAATAAATGCCAATTAACATTAATTTACTGAACATCTCTGATTGCGGCAGTTTTGTTTTAAAAATCCATACTTAACTAAGTAATCATTAAAGTCGACTCTGAGTGCGGCCGTAAGTGTATAATGCAGACTATAGGAACTTTTCTTTTGTTCTAATTATGGTTATCTGGAAGAAATTGCTTTTAAGCAATAAGATCGCCTTTTGTGGCCTGTTTTAGTTAATTTTCTACGTATTTTTTTATTCTTCATCTGATGGTAACAATAAAGAATATATTTGATTTGATTTAGGTGACAAAATTTTAGTTTCTTGTCCGTCCGTCATGCAGATAAATAAAAATTATTGGATATTTTACGCTATCAAATAAGGATGGACGCGTGATATCACGCCTCAGTAAAGTTCATACGGTATTATGACGCCACGACCCCCTCCCCCCATTCTTAAATTTTGATCCGCTTCTTTATCTAAATATTCTTTCATTAACTTCATAAAGCAAAAAATACGCGTCTAATATTTTTTTTCTATTGTTCTTCTATTCTTGTAAAACTTACTTTTCGGACGCTACAAGTGTATAAAATCATTGTTTAATTCAAAGTCCGCAACTCACCGGTCAAAGCCTTCACCTCCCCAGTGGCGTTCGCGTACAGATATATCCTGAGCACCTCGCTGAGGTTGGCGGGCGTGATGTCCCCCATGCGGATGGCGTGCCCCAGCAGGGTGGTGTGGCGGCCCGGGTGCGGGATGCCCGGGTCCTCTGGGGGACGGCGACAAATATATTGTTATCGTTAGAGCACAGGGCTACGGGGAGAAGGTTCAAAATTCAAAACGATAATGTCCGACACGCACAGCGGCAGCAGTCCCGTTATCGCCTCTAAGCTCGCCGCAGTGTTGTGTCGGGTCGCATTTTATTTTATACTAGCTGTGCCCAGCGGTTTCACCTGAGGTAATTTCAGAGTTTCCGCAGGAATTCCGAGATAAAAAGTACTCTATGTCCTGTACCCCTGACAACGTGCATGTCAAATTTCATCCAAATCCGTTCAGCCGTTTTTGCGTGATTGAGTAACACACATCCAAACATCCACATTTTCACATTTATAATATTAATAGGACTAGCTGTTTGCCGCGGTTTTACTCGTGTTAATTTAGGAGATCCCGTGCGTGATAAATGTACCCTTATCCTTTTCTGTAAACCTGACAACATGTAGCAAGCAAAATTTTATGCCGTTTCATCCAAGTTAAGTTGGGAGTTCCCGCGGGAATTCTGGGATGAAGGTACCCTATATCCTTTTCTGTTTCCCAGACAACGAGTATGCAAAGTTTCATGATGATAGATTGAGCCGTTAAGGCGGGAAAGCATAACAAACAAACTATCTTTCGCATTTGTAACTAATATTAAAGGATTGTTTATTGTAATGACCAATGGTAAACGTATCGCATGCAAAGATTCAAACATCAACTACATTCATGTGTAAAATGATGTTTTAGTAGAGTATATACTACGTATCAAGATAAAGCCCCTCACCAATAGCACATATGAGTAGTTGCGTCAGGACTTGGACGAGTTCGCTCTCCGCTTCAGGACAGCTGTCCGGCAGCAAAGCTTGTTGGAACGTGTTCAAAGGGGGGATAGCTTCCGTGTCTGGGGGAGATAAATTATAAATTAAAACAAATGTACGCCCAATATTTATTTCAATTGGTATACGGATAGAGTGGGAAGCCTTTACAAGTAAGGCCAAAGCCTTATGATATGGTGACCAGTTGACCATAAACATCAGTCACCAGCTTGAATCATACGACGCTTATCCTTTACCACCTCTGGTGCAAAGGTGCCCATAAGGCTTGCTTAATCCAATTAATTTCATCGTTCATCGGCCGTTTTCGAGTCACCATCTGCTAGGAAAACCTAGTACTCTTAGATTAAGTCCCTCACCAAATCCAAGAGTTTGTCCAAAGTTGTGTATGAATTCGAAGACATGCAGTATGTCCGCCATGGCCTGGCCAGGCAACTTGAGGCCTGGGATGCGGTTGAGGGTTGGCAGGGGTTTTTGGTCAGACAGAGACGAGTCTTCTTGCGGTCGCCTGGCAAAAGAACATCATCAATATATAACAATATATTATATTATGTGAATAATATATATGCTCAATTTCGGATAGCAATATTAAAAGCGATTTATTTCATCCTAAGAAAAACAAGGTGCGTGAAGAAAGAATTTTTATACAGCATTAAGTTCAACACAGATATTTCTTATCCGTAGATACACAGAGAATCAATTTTAAGCCTCGGAGTTTTCAAGGTCTAAATGTATCGCTTTTTGGTAAGAAGCAACCCCTTTGGCTTTTAATATATTTGTTGCCGTCACCTGCACAATCTTTAAAAATGACGCAAGTAGGAATTTGAAAACCAACATACCTACCTAGGCACGCAAAATGGATAAAAACCCCTAATTATTTTCACAAGTCGGAAAATCACCCTTGTACCAAACTATCGAGTCACGTTTAAATTCCTCACCTGAGCTCCGAAAGCAGTTCCATCTCTTTCCGGCGCAGTTGTAGCTTCTTCTCTTTAGCCAGCAGCCGGTCTAGAAGGTTCTGGTGTTTCCGCCTCTCGCGCTCCTCCCACCGTCTCCTCGAGTCCAGTTGACGGATGAAAGTAGTGTGTTGCCGTCTGCGTTCGCGCTCCTGAAATATCATGAGATATTAGGGAGAAGAAACCTTTAAAAAATCTCTTTAGGCTTTACAATAACTGAATGATTTAAATGCTAGAAGCGTGACGGAATCCTGCTATCGGTTTCCGCTCAGTCTCATTTATTTATTTTTAATTTGATCGTCATATCTATAACAATTCATAATTTTCAAAGAGTTCTACTTTAACCGTGTTTTAAGTTTACAAATTGTTTGAATGCCAACAAATCTGTCTGGAAAACAACTGTAAATAGATTTTTTAGTTTTTCACATGCAGAGAAATCACTATAAAACACAGGTTCATTACATGAATACTCCAATGGAAATGCAGACAATGTAGTATTTTGATAAAATTAACGAAGCAATGAAACCATGGCAAGCGCACAGATAATATAATACTATACTAGTACAGATGCCTCATCTCATACAAAGAAACGTGACCGTCCTAAAAAAAATAATTCCGGAAAATATTTTTAATTACTGATCGCAGCAATAGATGGCAGTTTCGTATAGATGAAATTTAATCGTCAGAGGGCGCCATTTTCTGAAGGTACTAGGTTAGTCATATAAATGTATAAGGTACGTGGATATAGGCATCGGCGCGGCGCAACAGTACCTACGCGACCTACTATTGAGTTTTATTCTACGAGTTTTGTGCCACAACGCGCGGCGTTGTACGATGCATAGGTAGTAAGTATGCAGTAGGTATATAGTATGGGAAGTGTAGAAATACCTTATTTTAAAATTATAATAATCGAAATTTGGAATACCTAATTAATATACCTAGTACTTACCTATTTTTTCAAAACAGTTTGATACAATATTTCTGTTCTTACCAGCTAAATCAATAGGTACCTACACTATGCCGCTAAATTTTAATGCGTGTTTCCGCCTTTTTTTGAGTCGCGACTTGTGATATCTCCAGCTCCACTAGCTTCAACCACCATCGGGTGCAGAAGGAATTAAATTTTCTCTTAAACAGGATAAGGTGCAGGGTTCGCTATCGACCAGCAATTTAAAAAAACCAATTCTTTTTTTAGTCCAGCGGCCAGCCAATCTTAACTATTATAAATGCCAAAGTGATTTTGTTTGTTTGGTTGTTATGCTTTCACGCCTTAACGGCTCAATCACTCATCACGAAATTTTGCACACACATTGACAGGGGTACCTACCGAGAAGGACATAGGGTACTTTTTGTTCCGGAATTCCTGCAGTAACTTCGAAATTGCCACGGGTAAAACAGCGGGGAACAGCTAGTAAAGCAATAACTTTGCCATTTCTCAAAAGATCTTTTGCCAATAGCTCTTAAATTGTTCAAAATATTGAAAAATATTTCAAATAAAAATTATAGAAAATAAAACTTCCTGCAAAATAACTCTCTTATTATTTTTGCATAGGTGCGTTAGTTTCTGCAAAAAACGCGCTAAAGTGCAATATTTATATAAAAATGTCCAATATTTCCTAAATGGTTGGAAATATCAAAAAACGTTTCAAATAAAAATTATAGACAGTAAAATTTCCTACAATAAAGCTATCTTAACATTTTTCCATAGGTGTGATAGTTTTCGCAAAAAATGCGCCAAAGTGTAAATTTTTATAAAAATGTCTAATATCTCTCTTAAACTGCTCGAAACATCGAAAAATGCACGCAAAAATATTCAGAAAGCATTTTTTGTAGGAGATTTCATTGTGAATAATTTTTATTTCAAATATAAACCATTTAGGAGATATAGTCAAAAAGTGCTTTTTTGAGCTTTCGCCATTTTTTTTCAAACTTTCCTTTGGTTTAGATACCTGACTTCTTAGGATATTATATCGAATACTGACACGAATTTTTCCGTTGGTTCTATCCTTTCAACTCAAAATGACAAAGTTTTAGCTTTGTTGACTGGACTACTTCGGAGTTCTATTATTTTGTAATAATAGCAATTCTATTATATCGTAAAATACGTTTGTTTTTAACGTTTTGATCTTTCTCATTCTCACCCTAAACAATATAATACTATTCCCTAATTTTTCATCAACACGAAAATTAATGACGGCACCACCATCTTCGATTCCCCTAAAAACTCCACTTGAGTCCTCTGTGCACTAGTAGTACTATAGTATTACGTTATCTGTGTCGCTTCATGTCTGTGACGCAATGAAAGTACAATTTGTACAATTTGTGAGTATATTGATAGATGGCGCCATTACTTTAAAGGTTACTTAACCACGTGTTGAAATAGTACTTATTATTGCCGCCAGAGAAACAAAATTGCTTTTATATTTGTTGGTTATTTAACAGATTACTTGATTTTTTTATGCTTATGGAACATTTAAAATTATTTAAAGCATTGTTTACTTAGTAATTTCGCGTTATCTTCGTTTTACACGATCGTGAAATGCAAATCGATACCTCTAGCGGCATCTATCGATAATCACTCAGAATTATTATTCTTTTCTTAGAGATGAGACCCCATGGCAAGCGTTTCGAAAATCGACCAAACTACTGGAAAACATGCTATAACAATGAATGAATTTTTATATTCACAACGTGCAGTCTGAAATGATGTATATAATGCATGTATGTAATGTACTGGCAGATATATATAGATAGAACAAATGTTTACCTCGGTTATATACTTTTGCTGCAGCCAGCAATAACAGGCAACGGACGGTGGGGGGGGAAGATGGAAAACAAACACACACATGATATAAGTTTCAAATCACACGCCATAAGAGGAACCGCAGGCTACCTTTATCACTAACAAAACCTACAAACGTATTTCTCCGTTTTGTCTCTGAATAATGAATTAATGACAGTGGTGCAAATATTTTTCTACCATACAATCTATATTGACCACAACTACGCTCCTGTGTTTTATTTTTCCCATAAATTAAATATTTATTAGATACAAGAATTAGGGATTTTCTTAAACTATCTAAATAACCCAGTTACACAAAACGAATCTAAAAAATAAAACAAAAATTGAAAGGCATAACCAGTCCTTGTTAAATTAATCTTAAAGAAATAGTTTAAATCCGTTAAGTTTTGGAGGAAATAACAAGAAAATACTTTATAATGATCGTCTATTTCACAACGGTTAATATCAGTTCAAGCTGAAGTTGTCGCTTATCTCTCGCACTTAAATCGTAGAGGTTTGAGAAGGGCGACAGAAATAGATTAGTTAGATAAAAATTACTCGGCAAAATATGTCCGCCAGCCCGCGTTTCCTCTTAAGAATTCATACTTCAAGCGACGTCAAACTAAAAAAAAAATACAAGATGCACAAACAGCGATGCAAAAAAGAAATGAAAATTACAAATGAGCAGTCATTTCTATTAGAGCGCTACATTTGAAAAATATCTTTAAGTTCATCTAATAGATATAATTTGTTTCTTTTTTCTAATCAGTCACTTTATTTCAGTGACTTTATTTCTTACGTATGCCACTTTTTAAGTGCTATCTGGGAACTGTGCATCTTGGTTTTTCTTTGTAATTATATCGATGGGTAACGTTATTAAAATATTTGAAGGAACGAAGCGAGTCTAAAAAACAAAGAATCTACTTTCAGATTGACGATATTCGATTGATTTTGATTTGTGACACATTCAATTTGACAATCGACATTTGATCGGTCATTTTTAACAACAATTTCTTAGACACGCTTCGCTATACACCACAGAAAAGTAAAGTGATCGTGAAAAAAATACACTAGCAAGTTATGGAATCCGTCCACTCTTCAAACTTCGGTCTATGAAGGACAGGAAATTTAGTTGCTCACATGTATATTGATTCTTATAAAATCAGGCCGTTTTCACATTATTATTTTTATATCCATGTGTAAACGGCCATGTATTGTTAATCTGACAGTCGAAAAAGTTATTCCAGGTTATTTAACATACAAAAAAACACTCTAGCACACTGATAACCCAAGACAATACGACTTTGATTAGTTAACACAATGGATATCGCACGTCATGTTACAACTTCCAACTTAGTCACCAATATTCATTAAAAACAAAACCCTCTCTCTAGGATATTAGGTCGATTTCTAAACTGACCTCGCTGTTTTAAAACACAAGAAGGTATGACACTAATTGTTATATCCATGGCGCTTGCTATATCCATTGGGTATAGACAAACAACAATACCTTATTTTATTTACATAAGAGATTAAAGTTTCATTTCAATTACCTGTTCTTTCAAGAGCATCGTTTGCTGTCTTTTCAGTTCTCTCTCCTGTAACAAAATAAATAACAATAATTTAAGTTATTTTTAAAGTCATTCAATATGTAGAACGGTTTTGTAACAAAATTTATTATTTAATCTTTATTGTGAATCCGTTTGTTTACTAAATAAAGTAAAATCTATGAACAGATTTTAATGAGATTGTCACTATAAATTAGATCATTTCTTCTCGAACATTTATTTATATGTACAGAAGAAAAAAAAATTCAGACGGATTAAACCACGGGACACTGCTAGTTATATCATAAGACAAACCTGTTGCCTCTTTATTTGCTCCTCGATCTTCATTTTCTCCAACTCCTCCTGTTTCTTTCTCTTAGCCTTCATTTACATACGCGAACAACATCAAAAGCGATACAGCAAATAACAAAATCATAACAACAGGGAACATGAAACAAAAAGAAAACGAAAAATAATGTGAGTATTTTGTGTGTTAATAAAATTAGTGTAGTCACAATATTTAAAAAGCAAAAATATATTAATTTATTACGATAATAATGGTCAACTTTAAAAAAATTATCAAGCAAATCAAAGAATAATTATTTAGATGGAAAAATAAACACTAGTAGGTAATGAATGCATCATGCTTCTACAATACGTATAGTACTAACTAGTTTCAAACGGTAGGTATAAATGTAGACAGATGCATCATGGCAAAATAAATTTGTAAAAAATAAATTTGTTTCATGGCAATAGACCAATTACCGACGCTTAAAAATTGAATATCGACCACGTTATTTGAAATAGCAAATTTTTAAGTGCGGTTTTAAAAATAATTAAATTCAAAATCAACGAATTATCAAAGGTACCAGTTAGATTCGGATACAGGTTTTAGGTAGAACAGAAAGAAACGACAAATACGATTACAGGAAGTACAGTAAAACCCATTGATAGAGTTAGTGCGGTGTTAGTAGAAAGGTTAATTTCATTAATCCCGATACAGGTTAGTATAAAATTTGTGAATATTAACATCCTTTCACGTACCAAACTGTACATGTCCTGATTGGCGTACGGATGGACCGATATCGATAGAGCACCGTCTTTACCGATATTAAATGTGCTTTTATTCATTTTTTTTAACAGGATCTCCGATAATATATTATCGTCGTCCTCGCTCAAGTCTATCACCTCTTTGAATACAGTTTTCTTCTCATCTTTTGGCATCAACATAAGATTTTGTGACATAAACTCGTTTTTAGCATCCAAATACTTTTGCTCCAGAGATTTTGGATCTTCAGTCTTCTTGTTAGCTTCTATTTTAGACCAATCACAACCGTTTATGAACTCGTTTATTCTAGAATACGATTGTATCAGTTTATTCAGACTGTTCTCTTTGTCTGGCGCTTTGGGTCCTTTATCATTTGTCTTCATCAGTGTGAAATCGAATCGTTTCTCTTTTGGTCTCTTGGGCAGATCGAACGCGGCCTTTTCGGCGAAATCTTTCATTTTATCTAACGCGTTATATTCTTCACCATCGTCTTTCCAGCTCATGTTTTTCATGGGGGAGTTTTGAGTGTCTTTAGGAATGGATACTGGTATTAGAGAGAGGCTGATCGAAGGCACTGTGCGGTCTTTACTTGTCTTTGTGGCCGGCCCCATGATTATGTCCGGTATTTTCCACTCACTACAGTCGGGTTTGCACACCGTTGGCAGTGGCTCGATGGTCAGCTGCGTACGGTTCTTGTTGATATGCTGTTTTTCGAAATTTGATTTTGATTACTGTTAATTTCTTTCGTATTGTATTTCTTGTTATTTTCATTTGTTTCAATTAAAATCTATTATCAATATTGATATGTTTTGACAACATGGTGTCTGTTTGGTGATTGTTTCGGTTTTTTTTTTTTCACTTTGTGTTAGAACGTAGACAGTTCTCACAACCCAGAGATAAATAGCGGAGAAATTACATAAATAAATAATGAATAAATTTAAAAAAAAAACGATAGTTAAAAAGAATATTAAATACAATGTAATGCAAATTAGACACACAGCTAAACTACATACTATAAAGCTAAGAAACCAATGCTGTCTACATAAAAGCGAAAAGTGACCAGTCGATCCCCATAAACAAGGTCCTTTTTGCTTTTTTTAAATTAAATAATCTCTACAGAGTAGAAAATATGAGCACAATGTTGCCAAAAGCATCAAATTGATAATAACAATAGTTATTATAATAAAATAAAAAATACAACAAACACAAGCACGATAATAATAATGAGGGAAACAGAACCGGATAAACGAATAGTAATATTTAGTTAATAAATTATTATAATAATGACCCCTAATCTAAAGCTACGAGTAAAACAGAAAGACTCTAGCAATACCAAATTTAATTTATTTGCTAAAAATGTAGGATAACTTATTTAAAGAACAATACAAAAGTATAAACTTTGAAATATAAATCAAATATTAATAGCAGTCTCTAATAAAATCAACAAGTTTAAAATAAAACAAATACTATATATAGGCTATAGCTAACATTCCATCGTATTATTTTTCATATACTTTACGGTACCTCTAATAGCTGCTGACTTCTCGCTTCTTTTTCTTTTTTTGCCATCTCCGCCTTTTCTGTCTTCTCTAACTCTCTCACCAGTCGAGCCTGTGAATGGAACACCTACACTATTTATATCTCTGGACAACATTAATTAATTAATTAATTTAAACTTTTTACACAAGATGATACAAAAGGCGGACTTAGTGTCATTAACTTTCATAAATATTCATATATGACTTTTTATGATATAAAAAAGTATTGTTTTAACGAAAACATTACTTATTTCACAGCTTTAAATTTTTTTTATTCATTCATAGCAACTTGTATATCATTAACTAAACTTTCAATTTTAGTCCTTAATATTCGAGTACGCAACCTATACATCAAATTTATTCCCATTTGCTTCCCCCATACGTACGTTGAATATTAAAAAAAAATAAACAAACAAAATCTTAGTTCAACTCTTTTAAAATAGAAATTATATCAAAAAGTTACATACAAAAACATACATACAGCCGAATGCAGAACCTCCTCCTTTTTGAAAGTCGGTTAAAAAGCTAACCTAAACTAGGTAAATTAGTACCTGATCTCGTCTCGCGTCTCTCGCGGCCTGCTGCCGCCGGGCCAGCTCGATCCTGCGGTCCACCGGCGGCGGGGTCGGCCTCGCCCCCAGCCCGGTCAGTGCGCGGGCCTCGTCCAGTCTAGTGCCAACACGTCATCAACGACGGTTAGTTAGATGAAGAAACAACAAAAAATTGTGTTTTCATATATCAATACATGTGAAAGAAATAAAACTCTTTGTGTCAGTTTAGTGATAAAGTTCTTTGGATTTCAATTAAAAATCACTGAAATAATACTAGTACACTCCTCTTTAAGAATTAAGAAACGGGCAAGCCTTTCGATAAGTTTAATCACAAAATTTGTTATATATTCAAATTATATATATAACATAAGTTTTCTATTTATAGCTGTAATCAATGTATATTCAAAGCCATCATCCAGATCGATGACAAAACATTCAATTGCATATATTTTCTACGTAAATCTGCAAGAGTACCTCAAGGCTCCTATTTAGGTCCTAACTAGCTGTCTTCTGTGGTTTCACCCGTGGTAATTTAGGAGTTCTCGCGGAAAATTCCGGGACAAAAAGTGCTCTATGTCCTTCTCTGGACCCCTGACAACTTGTATGCAAATTTTTACGATGATCGGTTAAGCCGTTGAGTCGTGCAAGCGTTGCAAACAAACAAACTCACTCTCGCATTTATAATATAATAGTAATGATAATATAAACGTATCACGAGAGCGTACTAAGTTCTAATAGTACATATGTATTTATAACTACGAGCCTAACTTTTCTTCACTGCCGATCAGCTGGGCCCTTATTCACTACGACCATAACGCGTCGTGGTAATGTAAGACGCAACTTCAATTGCTTTATCCTCGTGATCAAAGAAGTTTCACTTAAAAAAAATACATTTACAACGTTTCTTATAAATTTCTTTATATTTTTGCATCTGGAGCGTTTGGGATATTGTTTTTGGGACGCGCATTATGGGCAAGGAATGTTGTTGGTGATAGTGAATGAGGGCCCCGATGTCGTTTGACTGCGGTACCTGCAAACGAGACAAGTTTTACCTCTTAGTGATCTCGAGCTCGTTGAAGACCAGCGGCTCGGGCATCTCCGGCGAGTGCTGCACGTACTCGCCCAGCACGGCGCGCCCGCTGAAGCTGAAGTTGTCGTGCGACAGCGGCGGGCACGGGTTCGCTTCCAGGAACTGAAAGCGATACTTCGTTCTTGTAACAGTTGTTTAAATCTGAGTGTTAATCGTTATAGAAAACTCTACGTCTTCATTTCGTTTCACCCGCGTTAATTTCGGAGTTTTCGCGGGAATTCCGGGGGAAGAAGTACCCTATGTCCCTATCTGTACCCCGGGAAACGTGCAAATTTCATGATGACCAGTTGAATAGTTGAAGCGGGAAAGTGAATCAAAAAAAAAACACACACATTCACATCTATAATTATAAAAGTGAGGAAAACATACTAATGTATTCAATAAGTCATTCAATTTAATTATTAGACATTAACTAGATATGACCAGGCTTGTTGGCCAGTGGAGGTCGTAGCGAGTGGACGCCTGTTGCGTTATTCATTCGATATATTCATCACCGTTCAGCAGCCATTTTGTTTTCCAAGAATGAAGCTGGTTATCGGGAGAGAACCGTGTTTTATCTTGGGGAACAATCTAACACTGTCATTGGCGTATCGCCATAATTACTTTCATTGCTAAAAATACGTACATTGGAAGAATTGAATGCGATAAGTCGCGATAGATTGCCATAATTGAAGAGAAGAAGAAGAAGAAGATAATATAATATGATAAGTACTAGCTGGACTGCACCTTTAAACAAAACTGGGTGCGTGCGTAAGTAGACTTACGTTATCGTTACATATTATAAAACAAATTTCTCCGCTGCGTCTGTCTGTCTGTTTGTGATAAACAACGGACGGACGGAAGAACGGATTTTCATGTGGTTTTCACCAATAGATAGAGCGATTCAAGAGGTAGGTTTACAGGTATAGTTTATTTGAATAGGTACCTCATACTTGTTAGAAAATTTGTTTGGAATTGTCGCGGGCGAAACCGCGCGGGATAGCTAGTGTATCCTAAACTTGTTTTCTCACCGCTTGCAGCTCCTGCATGGACTTGATCTTGATAGCGGAGTGCGGGTCGGGCGGCGCGTACGTGACGTCACCCTTGATGTTGCAGTTGCGGGACAGCCCCTTGATGACCGTCACGCGCTTCCAGCCTGCAACGACGTTATGGTATATTATAGTTTCTGTTATTAGGGTTGGGGTCAGGGCCAGACATGCGACGTTGTTATCTACAATAAGCAGAGATAACAAATAATAAGAAGTAAACTCCAGTCGTGCATCGTATAGCAGCTGACACACACACTTTTGTTTGTTTCCATATTAAACAAAGTTGGTGTTTGCTTTCGGTACTCCGCCCCTAACTCATTCGTCACTCTGACACTCTCGATCCGGCACAGTTGTATACGACCGACTGACCGAGGGCGAGCGGCAGCCGCAGCTGCGCGTCGCTCGGGCGGCGGCCCGACTCGCTCGCGTCCGAGTCCGAGGGGCAGCTGTCGGACGGGCACTCCGAGTCCGTGCTCGCCGTCTCGCCCAGCAGCGCCTTCAGCTTCTCCTGCGAATGGACGAGGCGCTCACAACTCACAATACGCACGGCAACAGTAAATTACTACAATCAGTCAACGTTCATTTTGAGTGAGCATAGATAAGTACCACACAAATGTCAAAATATGTTTTCGCTTCTTATGTTTAGTTTCATTTTGTTATTCTTTAATTGTATTTCCATTTGTGTTGTTCTGTATGTTCATTTGTGTCTGTGTCTCATGTGTCATCTTTATTTTTTTGAGTTCACAAATGGCAAACCCACACAGTACTCACCAGGTCAGTTTCCGCCAGCAGCTGCTGCGCGAGCGCGGGGCGCAGGCCTAGGGCTCTGCTCTGGGCGAGTAGCGAGGCCACGGTGTTCTTCTTGGGCTTGCTGACTCCTCGGCCGAGGTTCCGGGGCCGACCTTCGCGGTTCGGCCACACTGGTAATGCTGTTGAAACAATGCAAAGTACCACAGAGCAAATAAATTATCTAGAGAGGACATGTAGGCGGGGCAGGTGCGTCACCGTTGCAAAGGAAGTTAGAGCGAATGCTCTAACTTGCCCAAACTTATTTTGCTACCATCCCAAGTATTTTACCACAATAATTCGAAAACACACTCACAAACACACACACACACGTGGTAAATTTTGGTGCTGTTTTTGTTGATTTGTTGTGTATCTTTGTTGCACCATTGTATGTAAATAAGACAACCCGCTATAACTTTTACTTTTTTTCTCGGAAAAACTTCTGAGTCCGAGCAAGGGGTGCATTGAAAACCAGCGCTGGGTGAACATCTGGATTAAGGATGATCATCCAGCACACGCTGAATGCACTCCTATTGCCAACTGCCAATTTTTTGTTTATTTATTTGGATTGATTTAATTGGCTAAGTTTAATTTTTATTTTTTTGTACACCCTTTTGATGGCAATAAACAATTTTATTATTATTATTATTATTATTATTAAAAACTGTGAATTTTGAAACAGTGACGTAAAAACATAACCATAAAAATATTTTAGGACGTGATTAATAGTTTTGTGAGTGAAAATCACTCGGCGACACTAGTTTTCATCTATTTTCATGGCGAGATTATGGACAAATGTCTGACCAATCAGTTAATAAAAAAAAAAAAAATATAGTTGAAAAGAATTTCGAGGAATAAAACTTAATATGACTTTTGCTATGTTGTGTTGGCACACTTACATTCGCTGTCTTCGCTGCCGCTGGACTTGGGTCTCGGGGAATCCGCCACATGGGTGTTCATCTCGGGCGCCACCCGGCGGGGCTTCGCCCCCGGCTTGCGACGAGCTGTGGTCGGAAGTAGTTCCTTATACCTCAAACTTCAACAAAGGGTGGGAAACAGAAAATGTGTGGAAATTGGAACCTTTTCTCAAATTAGTCGAGGTGAGGTAATTTTTTGCCCTCGGCAAAAAGGCCAGCCGTTTGCTAATGGACGAATGGTATGAGTACAACAATGGGCATGTTTGATTAGTTTTTATTTTTTAGTCCGTCTTGTAGATTATTAAAAAATATTGGACACGTATTTTTTTCTTTTTTTACGTAATCAAAAAATAACGGCGATATTTTGAGATGAAATTTCGCGTGACGTCACTATTCTGACAGTTTGTATGGCGGTTTTAGCGGTTAGTGACGTCACGAACTTTAATGCGGTTTATCTCTGTATATTTTAATTAATTAAAAAAATTAAAAAATACGTGTCTATTGTTTTTTTATTTTCTACCTGACGGACTAATTAGAACTTTGATTTTCAAAAGTAGTCGACATCCCTATTTTCTTAGGAGATAAGTTCAGTTCATTCTGGTAATTTATCGATCCTATGTTGAGCTCTTATTCACTACGATCAAAAATGCCACGTTACAATAGCGCACCATAAAAAATTCCCACAGATGTTTCATTTCAAAAAACATAGATAAGTGTACAATGTTTGAGGGCAGAATAACGTAATTGGAGATTTTCGTCATCTAGAGATACAGGCACTAGGCAGATTGTTTAAACCGTTACAGTATTGTGCCTTATGACCACGGAACGTATATTGTATACCTATTTTTGTAAGGAGAACTTTTAAGAAACGTTAAAAAACTTACATATTCTATCGTTAGACGCGTTGAGCGAACTGCTGAGTGACGTCAGCCGAGACAGCGCATCGGACGCTTGGGTGCTAGCTGCAAACAAACATCAAAATATTTAGTCATTTTAACATCCATTGTTGAAGTTACATCCAGTTTGAATAAAGAAAAACTAGCTCTCGAAACTGTCAATGGCACGAATAGAAAATTATGTTATATTCGTTTATTTGTTTATTTAATCCTTTATTGCACATAAAATAACAATGTTACAGTACCTAAAGAAAAAGGAGAAAGCAAATGGCGGTTTTATCGCATAGTTGCGATCTCTTCCAGACAACCAATTATGCGAAAGGACAAACAAAAATACATAGACACGGGTGGTTCGGCAAAGCATTCCAAACATTATACTATATGTTATACCTACAGGACTGCGTTCAGACACGACATAGTGAGTGCAATTTATCAACCAGGACACTTATTCATTATGACCATAACGTGTCACATTGCGTTAAAATAATGCGCCGCTTAAATCGCTCGTGTTCAAAAATTTTTCACTTCCAAAAAAACATTTACGTTTCTTTTATCATAAGGACTATAAATCTCTTATATTTTTGCACCTGGAGCGTTTGGGATTATGTTTTTGGGACGCGCGTTATGGGCAAGGAATGTTGTTGGTCATAGAGAATAAGGGCCCAGATGTTATTTAAATATCGATTGGGAGAACTTCCTATCATCTTCACCGTTCTCCCTCAGCCATCACCCAGTGGGTGCTCTTTCTGAACGCAGCTGACGTTAGACCGAGAAATGACTTCATCAGTGATCGATTTCAATTTTTTAAGAATTAATTTTCTTTTTACCCAATTTCTTTTATGTCTCTATGAAAGAGTTAAGTAAAACTGGACCTTATTTCTTTGAACTATGATTTTTTTTCTTTTAAGTCTTTTGTGTCAAAATGACGAGGGTAGTTCGTATCAACAGTGGTTTCTATAGTTCTCTATGGTACCAATACCGGCAGGGTTTAATCAGAGAGCAGAGTATACAAGAGATAGGCCTATGATATTAGTTTAGGCACGTCTTGTTGTTTGTTTGTTTTTCTTGTTTACTGAAATATGTAAATGTAGGTTTTTTAGGTAGATTAGAAATAATCTAGAGACGACTCACGTGGTGTGGGTTTAAGTGACAGGTTGAGCGGTGCGTCCTCATCGGCAGCGGAACTTTTAGTGCCGAGGTCTAGAGGCGCCTCCTCGCCGCCTCCACCCCCGCCCCCGCCCCCGCCCGCCTTGGTGCTCAGGTTCAGACCTGTGTCTAGACAAATACGTGGGTAAAGGATATGCATAGTAGTAGCAGTATCATCTATGTCTATATAGTAGCATAATAGATCCATTTTTAAGAAGGTTCTTTTTTTAAAAACTTTAATAGGCCAACCAGTGCGGAGTGGAACCAAAATAAAAAAGGATTTTTATAAAAATTATACTTTTCCGTTAGTTTTACTATTTACCATTACTTTTCAGAATTGATCCCTAGTCCTAGTCCAGAAGTAAACGGGTTCAATTTCCAGCAAGTAAAATATGTAGTTAAGTTTTATACTTAGTTTTTACCATCCTCAGTTTTTATAACCTCTTTTTTTAAGTCAGTTACAAAAGCAATCGACAACCCTTTCTTTCGCAGTTGATTAAAAAAAAAAAACAACCGAACACCTTCTTTTTTTAAAAGGCGATTTAAAAAAAAATTCAGTATCGTGCGTACCCTTGGCGTTGGCGGCGGCGGCGCCGGTGCCGGCGAGCTGCCGCTCCAGCGCCGCGAGGCTGACGCCGCTCTGGCTGGCGATGGTCTGCAGCAGCTCGCGCGAGATGCCCGCGTACTCGGCCAGCCCGGGCGGGGAGCCCGCCGCCGCGCCCCCGCCCCCGCCGGCACCCCCGCCGGCGCCCCCGCCGTGGTTCGGCAGCGGTATCACCTCCACCGAGGACCGGGACGCGCCGTACTCGTCCTGGGGGACACACGCGCTCTATGGAGGCTGGATGCAACGGTGCCGCCGCCTGTTATATGATTGGGCGGGGCAGGGCTTACGAGCACGTCATACTCGTGAACGGGTGCTGGTCATGTCTTGTCTACTATTATAGATAACCCTTTTAACTCTGTAGTCTGTACCGTAGTTTATTGCTGGTTACGGCACATTGTTCTCATTGATAAGGCCGCGATTTGGAGCCACTTAATACTTTCTGTTTCTAAATATTTTTTTTTTATTTATTGTACTGTTTGTGGTGTTCAATAAAGTGTTTTTCTTCTTCTTTCTTTCTTTTCTCACATTATTGTAATATGAGTTAAGCACCACTGGCACCACTAATCTATTCTAATATTATAAAGAAATAAAGTTTGTTAGTTTGTGATGTTGTAGGGGGGTAATCTCTGGATCTACTGAAACGATATTGGATTTTTTTTTCACTTATAGGAAGTTACAGTAATCCTGAGTGACATAGGATACTTTTTATCCCGGAATTCCCGCGGGAACTACGAAATTATCGCGGGTGAAACCGCGGGCGTCGGCTAGTATTCTATAAACTGACAGTGTGCTACTGGGGGGAGTGTTGCGCAGTTTCTTCTCTTCAGCTATAGGACTAGGAAGCTGTGAAGGGCGAATATTTTATGGGTGCTGTCATAATAACTTTAATTTATTGACGACATAAAGAGCCACATTATGGGCCAACTTTGAATAAAATTACTTGACTTGTACCTATGTGTACCTATGTGTTCAGTACGTATTCGTACGTATACGTACGTGTTAAGGATGTGTTTACCAGCGAAATGAAAAATATGCAGTTCTCTGGTACGCACATTAGCTCAGCTTAGTTTGGGACGAGGTTGGGACCGTGTGATGTCCAGACATGATTATTATTGTTATTATAAGTGTCTCACCACTTTCTGCCGCTTGCTGGGCAGCGGCGTGCCCCGGTCGCGGTCCCCGGACGAGGGGTGCACGGACACCTGCGGCGGGTCCAGGGAAATCGTCTTCTTCCTGCCCCGGTTCGTGGTGCCGGGGGGCGCCTGGGGGAAGGAATTATACGGTTAGTTGCGATCTGTAGGCGTAAACCTACCTATTACCATAGAGTTAAATAGAAAGGTAGCAGAGGGCGCCTGAGGGAAGGAATTATAAGTTTAGTTACGATCTGTAGACGTACCTATTATAATAAAGTTAAATAGATAGGTAGTTTTTTTCTTGTTGAACTTTTACATATATGTAACTCATGCAGCCAATTTCAAGAAAAATAAATGTGGGTATATATTTTAGCAAGGCTGTATTTGTATACGGTTTAAATCTGTTAACCATGGTGCTAGCTATACTTTGCGAGATCGAGTTTTTCCTCGGAGCTCTTGGAGGATACCGAAGAAATCAGCTCGAAACGTCACCCTATTGCGTACATAAAAAACGGCCTCTGTGAAAATTATTGTCCAATACAGCACCATAAAACACAACAAAATCCATTTTTATATATTTTCTATCCACACGAAATTAAATGACAGAACCATCATCTGCGACTTCCGCCGAAAATTCCCAAAAAGAAAAAGTTAATATTTGGTGGAAATTGGTAATAGTAATATAAGTGGTTCCGAACGTATCCCTAGAGTTGGTTTGAGGAGTACTTTCGGGACACCCTGTATATGTGATGAGATGATTACCTTCGGGCCGGCCAGTGAGGACGTGTATTTGATTATCTCCGTGTCGGGCGGAAGCCGCACACCTCCCAGCACTGACGACGGATCACTGCGAACAATACGATAATCATCAAATTTAATTCTCAAAGGTCTTTTTATGTGGGAAGGTCATATCTCTATCAAATCTTTATTAAAATTAATGATTCAAACACTATTATCAAGCTCATGTTCCCCGCTATTGACGAAAAATAAACAAATTGTTTATATAATAGTTTCTAATAATAAAAAAAGATTCGATTTTTTATCATAAAATGCGTAATTAATTACTGACTTTATCAGTCATCTATTTAATAACTGTTCAACTAACGTTTCAGCTGTGAAATTGTTTACATTCGAGAAGTAATTATTCGAGTAGTTATTTTTATACCGTGGTAGATGTACATTGTACAATGTACATATACAAATATAAGCAACTCGTGTTATTAGACTTACCCTCCCTCCAATGCAGCACTAATAAAAAAACAAGTAAATTAATTTCAAATACAACATATTCTACATTACTAAACAAAGTCTGGGGAACAAAAAGTTTAAGTTAAATACATTTATTTTTCTTCTTTCGTATTTCATTCAATTCACTGCGATTTGACCCGCTGAGTTTCGGAAGTCCTGCAGGAACTCTCATTAAGCGGACTTACACAGAACACCCCACTACAGAAAGTATTGATTATTATCTATTTATCATGTAATGTGATGTGTCTGTACGTCTGTCTGTATGTGTGTCTGTGTATATGCATGTGCGAGTGACACCTCATTATTCCATCCTTTATTTGCATCATAACTCACCTGAGTATAGTGTGGGGCAGGCCGGTGAGCGAGTCGATGCCGCCGTGCCGGTCCTTCTCAGAGCCCGACATGCCGAAAGGATATAAAGGCGATAGGTTCTGAAACAAACGGTAGGTACATTTTATTGCTTGGATAACGGAAACCAGTCACTGCAGCCCCCTTAGTCAAGTTGACAATCTATGATCGTTATCGATATAGAAAAAAAGGACTTTAATTGAACCTCTGATTCGAAGATTTTACACGACCACGTGACATGGAACAGACGTTGCTTAGTTATCTTTAGCATTAACAAACATTGATTGTCAACATGGCTAAGAGGGCAGGTCCACTCGTCAAAAGGAGGAAAAAAACACATTTTCGATGACGACATTGCATATCACGCAATCTCGACGTAAAGCAAGGCATTACATCCCAAGAGAGGTAATTTTGTATGAAACTTTCATGTAATTTGGATTTGGATATAAAAATTGTAGAAAAATTCTTAGCATTTTTTTCTGTTTATGTGATCTGCATGTGGTGGCCAAATCGATTTTCAAATAAACCCTCTTTACTTGTATCTAAATAAATGCTTTTTTGTGTAGCCCTGAGTCTTTATCGTACCGCAGTAGATATGAAAAGTAATGCGGCATGAACCGCTCGCTTCACTCACAACTCTACATAACTCCCTCGCTTCGCTCTAGAGTCCCTCGTTACGCTCAGGGTTCAATGCCGGCCGTGACGTAAGACACTGCTTTACCCCTCGGTGCATAATCTACTATGACTTCAAAAGGATCACTGTTAGTATAGGCTATTTGATAATTATTATTTTTTAGTCCGTATGAATCTACAGATTCATAAAAAGTATTGGACACGTATTTTTTCTTTTTTAAATAAGCAAAAAGTATGGGAAGTACGTTGAGTCGAAATGTCGCGTGACGTCATAAGCAAGTCAAGTGCAGTTTTTACCCGCATACATGGACCAAATCGGT
Organism: Zygaena filipendulae; assembly: GCA_907165275.2. Taxonomy (NCBI): domain Eukaryota; kingdom Metazoa; phylum Arthropoda; class Insecta; order Lepidoptera; family Zygaenidae; genus Zygaena; species Zygaena filipendulae. Next base: position 2,819,356 of record OU015677.1, on the reverse strand, counting down.
CCATGACCGCATATGACGTTACGAGCCCCCACTCCCATTAATTTGAAAAAGCAAAAAATACGTGTCTATTATTTTAAATAGAATTTAGAACAAAAAACATCAGTCAAATAGCCTATTATGTCATGGGTGGTCATGGCGTGCAGGCGTCTCACCTTCCCCTTGGCGGCGGCGGCGACGGCGGCGTGGTAGGCGCCGTGGGCCGCCGCCTGCGCCAGCATCAGGTCGCCGCGCAGCAGCGCCAGGTCGCGGTCCTTGCCCTTCTGCGAGCTGGAGCCCGACGAGCTCGAGTGCTTCCCTGTCAGATGGAGCGACGGGTGTAAAACACAAGCTGTCCCCAGCGGTTTCACTTGCGGATATTTTGGAGTTTCCGCGGAAAACTTGCGATAAATCCTTAGTTTGCTTGTATGTTACGCTTTCACGGCTAAACGGCTCAACCGATAACCACGAAATTTTGCATACACATTGTCAGGGGTACAGAAAAGGACATAGGCTACTTTGTATCCTGGAATTTTCTCGGGAATTTCAAAATTAACGCGGAAGAAACTACAATTAAATCCAATTAAATCAATGTAGGGTAGTTAGTACTTTTATCTCGGAATACCCGCGGGATTTTCTAAACTAACGCGGGAGAAACCGCGGGGAACAGCAAGTAATATTATAAATACGAAAGTGAGTTTGTTTGTTTGCTGGTTACGCTTTCATGCCTTAACGGCTCAACCGATCATCTTAAAATTTTGCATACACATTGACAGGGGTACAGGAAAGGACATAGGGTACTTTTTATCCCGGAATTCCCGCGAAAACTCTGAACGTATCGTGGGCGAAACCGTGGGGAACAGCTAGTTGTACGTATAAATCACATTAACATACGGACAGCAGGAAGCGACTTTGTTTTATAGGCACTGTGTAGAGATGAGAGCATCGATACAGAAACTGTTCCAAGGAAACTCGATACGTTGCACAAGGGGTCGGCCACTTATCGCGTGATGTTTTTTAAACAAAATTTTAGCGCGCATTTGAATAAAAATGTGTGTCGGAATATTACTCACTCGACTGAGATGTCTGTGTGGAATGCTTGTTGCTTGACTTGGATTGATGCGGCGCTGATACCATGCTGTTGAGTGAGGCCAGGCTTGAGAGCGAGCTTTGGGAGTGCATCGTGGAGGGAGACGACGTCTTCGGGAAGCCGTATGAGGTTCCTGGAAGGAGAAAAAAAAAATTTATATACTTAATAAACAATATAATCAGTTCAATAATTAGTTTCAATTAATTTGTTTTACTGCTTAGCTGTGATTGGGCGATATAATGCGATGTGAACTGGTTGACGTTAAGTGCTAATTTGATAGTGTAAATAAAGACTACATGCAAAGCAAGCATCACTAGCAATTTTGTTATATTTACATGTGATATATTAGGCTAGTTTCCTGGGTAAAAAAATCGAAATTCTATTTAGTCCGTCAGTTAGATAATAAAAAAATAAAAGACACGTATTTTTTGCTTTTTTAAAATAATGGAAATATGCATAGATAAAGCGCATTAAAGTTTAGGGTGGGGGACTCGTGATGTCACAGCTCGCTATAACGTGCGAACAAACTGTAGCGAGGCGTGACGTCATGTGAAATTTCGATTTGATATATCTCCGTTATTTTTTGGTTACATAAAAAATAAAAAAATACGTGTCCAATATTTTTTAATAATCTACAAAACGGACTAAAAAAAAATTTAGGAAACTAGCCTATTGTGCTGCTGGTTTTTCAAATAAATATATAAACAAGCTCTCGAGTATCCTGGTTGTGCAGATCGGACCAACCACATAACATAATAGAAGGGGCCTCGACTAAGTTTACTACGAAAATAAGCCAAATTTTGGCGGAGGCCACATATAAATGGTGTTGGGCGCGAACATGGCACGGACGGCTTCCTATGACATTAAATTTTCATACAAAATGCATGGAAATAAAGCACAATTTAGGACTTGATCCAGCAGAGTCAGTCATTCAGGATAAGCATTTTTTATATGTATAGATTACGCGTCACTCACTCATGCTGGGCTGCGAGGTGGCTGTGCTGGTGGAAGGGCTCTTCTCCTTGTTGGAGGCGCTCGAGGAAGCGCTGCTGCGACCCGACCTGTTGGAAGTTGTGGCATTAAGATCATGCGGTCAGGGCCCTTATTCACTATGACCATAACGCGTCGCGTAAAGATAAGACGCGAAGTTTCACTTAAAAAAAAAAAACATTTACAACGTTTTTTTTGTCATCCTACTAATCGCGATCACGCAAAAACGGCTGAACGGATTTGGATTAAATTTGGCATACTCGTTGTCAGGGGTAAAAAGAAGGACATAGGGTACTTTTTATCCCGGAATTCCCGCGGGAACTCCGAAATTTCCGCGGGTGAAACCGCGGGGCACAGCTAGTAAAGAATATAAATTTCTTATATTTTTGCATCTGAAGCTTTTGGGATTGTGTTTTTGGGACGCTTATTATAGGCAAGGCATAATATTGGTCATAGTGAATAAGGGCTCAGGAGTTGAGGTTTACATCCACAGAACAGATAGAAGGGACGTCGACTCATTTAAGTATGAATACAAATGAACCGGGTGATTTTCGTTCTCAAAATCATTCATCACGCATACATACATAAACATACATAAACACACAGTTGGTAACGTTTTCAATTAGTCACGGTTTTCAAAAATCAAAATTTTCAGAATTATCTGGAAAATATACTTGGCATACTGGACCGTGGCGCGCCGGCGCCACCCACATGTCCTCTCTAGTTAATATACTTACAATATTATTTTCTCTGCGTTTTTCCCTTATTTATTCATGACTAACTATTACCCTTAGTTTTCACTCACGGTTATTTTGGAGTTCTCGCGGGAATCCATGTCTCCATGTGGGATAAAAGTACCCCATGTCCTTTCGTATGCAAAATTACCCTACCCAGCATGTTGAGGCTCTTTGCATCCCATACATCGGAGTCGACCAGTATTTAAGCTGTGAAAAAATCTCTTTCACCAGCTTCTTTGGTGATTAAATTACATCCGGAGATTATTGATATTATATTATACATAAGTATGGGTGTAATGTTAAGCCCCCCTAGTCAAGTTGACAGTCTATGATCGTTAACGCTACAGAAAACCAAGGGACGTTTTGTCCAATTGGACTTTCCAATTCTTTGTGACGACGTGACTTAACGATTCCTGGTTTTCTATAGCGTTAACCAAAGACATTATAAGAGAATAGACGAACAATACAAACTTTTACTATGCAATCCACGTCAACCAATTTTTGCGGGGGAAATGATCACAATAAAAACCAATAACATCGTTGCGACGCAATCAAATACCAGTCACCACAAAGTAGGTACATATCAAATAGCCAATCACATCGCATTCCGTCAAGTGGATAAAACCATTTATAAAATCTGTTATAACTACGTCTGCTTCTAATATTTCAGTTGTAAATAAACTTGTCATAAATAATTCTGTTACATTAAAAGTAATGTTTTAAATATACCCTGAAGGCTGAAATAAAGACAGAGCCAACCAAGTTTTGATTGACGATGTATTTTTTCCATATTTTCCTCCCATCTCTGCTACGCCAACGGCATTTTGTTAGCATGAGATTATTTGACCGCTGCGTAGTTCAAGGGGAAAGCTTAGCGGTTGAGCGTATTGTCCGTCTATTCTCTTTCAATCGTTAACTTGGCTGCAGGGGAGGGCGTCGTTACCTATCGTTCCTGCTGGGTTGTTTGGCGGGTTTGCTCGGCTGTTTCAGCCCGGAAGCGGAGAGCGCAGACAACGCCGCGTACGGGTCGCCCATCGGAGGGAAGTTCAGCCCCGAGGCCTGCAGCCGCGCCAGGTAGTCCTGGGCGGCGAGGTGCGACGCCATCGACCACCAGGCGGCGCCTGGAAATGTGCAAAGAGTACCTTACCTATATAACCACTAAAAATATAAATGTAATAAAGTCAATGTCAAATGATTTTATTCTCCTGCTTTTCTAATATGGCCAGTGTCATTCAGGCCAGCGACACTCCCTTGAACCAAAAGTTACTATGGATTTATGCGCGAACTTTTTTACCAACATTGGAATACTTAACCAAATTTCTATGGCCGCGTCATACATTGCATTGGTATGGTTGGCACAAAATGCTTCATAGATCGGATCAGCGATTAGTATGGAAGTGCCTACTCTTAAAACGTAGTGATTATTTGCTCAGTGGTGTCATTCAGAGATAATGGACAAAGTATGATAAAGGCATACGAAAAGGCATAAGTACAAACGCGGTTTGAATATCGTTGGTAAATTTATAACTAACTGATATTATAAATGCGATAGTGAGTAGTAAGTTTGTTTGTTTGTTTACTCTTTCACTCCTTAACTATTGTGGTTGCTGGAGTAATCGATCATCATGAATTTGATTTTGGAATGAATTTGAAGAAAAAAAATCCTCAAACACGTGAAAGTGAGTTTGTTTGTTCGCTACGCGTCCACGTCTAAACGACTCAACCGATCATCATGAAATTTTACCTACACGTTGTCAGGGGTACAGAGAAGGGAATAAGATACTTTAGGAACTCCGAAATTGATGCGGGTGAAACCGCGGGGAACAGCTAGTAATACGCGTAGGGTAGGACTCACTAGCGGCGGGATGCAGGCCGAGCGAGGCGGCCTGGTTGGCGGCGACGCCGAGCGTGGTCGGCGGCGGGTACCGCGACCCGAAGCCGAACAGCGCGGCCTGCGCCTGCGCCTGCGCCTGCGCCTGCGCCGCCGCCCCGCCGCCCGCGCCGCCGTCGCGCCCCCAGTACGCTGGAAACGGAACACATTGCCGGTTAGGTTAGGTTAGGCAGCATGCCCTAGTGTGTACTTGTACTCAGTGACGCTATGTCCCCTTAGCTATGTTGACATTCTATAATCATTAACGCATATAGAATGGAACGCACTTGTTCACATAAAATCGTCCAATCGAAATTGCAGTTTTGCGTGATCACGTGACATAACGATAACGTTCCTTAGTTCATAGCACGTCAACTTGGCTAAGGAGACTGACGATATTATATAATTATATTTTTAATACTACTTTATTTTAACTCCTTCTGAAATACACGTGTCAGGTTATGGAGGGTTCTACTAATAGAGGGGTAATCTCTGGATGTACTCAACCGATTTTGAATTAAAATTCTTTCACTTATAGGAAGCTACGGTAGTCCTGAGTGATATAGGGTACTTTTTATGCCGAAATTCTTAAGGTAACTCTGAAATTACCGCGGATAAAACCGCGGGGGACAGTTAGTTGTTCAATAAATCAAATTTTGCAAGAGAAATAGTCGATAATTTTTAGATTACAACGATATTAGTCTGAAATCTAGGAATGAATGTTCATTTGTTTGTTTGTACCCCTTTCACGCCTTAACTACTAACCCGATCACGAAATTTTATATACACGTTGGGATACAGAAAAGAACATAGGGTACTTTCATTCCGGAATTCACGCGGGAACTCCAAAATTAACGTGAAAGATTGTTACTACCAAGGTATAAGTTATAAACTTATAAAATAAAACTTTAAAGTAATCGATAATAATTGTACCTATTAAAATTTATATAAACTTAATCAAAGGCACAAGGAAGAAATATTTTTACCGTTCAAAAAATCGTAGGAGAGGATGCATGTTTTGTATATTTTAGTATCTTTTAAATTAATTCGTTTAACAAAACCAACTATACTTTACCCGAATCCAACATTACATTATAATAAAACGCGTGCATGCTCACAGATCGACATCATCGTATTCAAATAGCGGCCATTACGTACATTTTATTACTTTCGTTCTCCCCTTCTAATACTTTATAACTCTACTAAAACCGCAAACGATTGAACGTTAAGTTATTCTCGACTCTATTACCTTGCCGTTAAGAGCTTTATGTGTGCTTAGCAAAGCTTGTTGAGGCACGGTGTGAATGCGGCTTACAGTGTATTTGAGCATGTCAGTTTGTTAACGGACTAATATGGCCTCTCAGAAATAAAATAGCTGCTATATAATTAGACGAAAACAATATCACTACATCCTACTAATATTATAAATGTGAAAGTGTGGATGTTTGGATGTTTGTTACTCAATCACGCAAAAACGGCTGAACGGATTTGGATGAAATTTGGCATGCACGTTGTCAGGGGTACGGAGAAGGACAGAGGACTTTTTATCCCGGAATTCCCGCGGGAACTCTGAAATTACCGTGGGTGAAACGGCACGGCTAGTATTATATAAACTCAATCAAAAAATCTAATGAACGGATTTTCATGCGGTATTCACCAATAGACAGATTTATTCATGAAAAAGGTTTAGGTGTATAATTTGTAAAGGTTTTGTGTAAATTGATTGAAATATAAAGATTAATTGTTGAAAGTATCGCAAAAAGTCAAGCCGCCTAAGTTGTCAGGGGTACAGAAAAGGACATAGGGTACTTTCATCCCGGAACTCCGAAATTAGCACGGGTGAAACCGCAGGGAACAGCTAGTTTAGTATAATAATAATAATGATGCTTATAGACATTACATCGCGCCACTCTGGTCCCAAACTAAGCTGAACTTGTAGTATGGGTACCAGGCAACTGATATAATAGGTAAGCACTTATATTGTTTTACTTTTTGTTGTTGTAAATAGATACTTATCACTACATAGTATATAACTTCGTCCTTTTTGGAAGTCGGTTAAAAACAAAGTCGCTTCCCGCTGTCTGCCTGTCCCTATCACCTATGTATGTATGCATTAGATCTTAAAAACTAACGCAACGGATTTTCACGCGGTTTTCTCCAATAGAAAGAGGAAGGTTTATATCTATATTTTATTGTGGAATTCCCGCAGGGGACAGCTAGTGATATATATATAAAACCCAGACTCAGAGTAAACACAAATATTTATGACATAATGTATATCCAGGCTAGAATCGAACCCAGATAAATAAAATTGAAATGTCTATTTGTAATTCCAAACTAACAGCTTCTCACTAAATGCATATGAAAGTGGGTATATACGGTACCTAATTGCATTAAATATTTGTCTGTATGTTGGTCTGTCTGATTGTCTCGGCTAATCTCTGAAACGGCTGGACCAATTTTATCGGGACTTTCACTGGCAGATAGCTGATGTTACCTACAAGGAGTTACTTAGGCTACTTTTATTTTAGAAAAAACATAATTCTTGCGTAATCTCGCGAAACATACGCGGGTAAAACCGCAGGGCACAGCTAGTCAAACCTAAAACATGCAGAGCTATTGATATTACGTACGCCTACAACATAGTTGTGTGGTTAAATACACACTATTACACGCGGGCCCGCTCCGTTTCGCTCGAACACTGAACAAAACAGCGAATGCAATCGAATGGCGTGATATTCCACCATCACGCGTGACTGTGAGTTGGTCGGGGTCAGCGCCCCGACTCGAATTGTAATATGCCGTTCGGAAGTCTTACCCCTTATACTGTAGGTGTTCGCATGTCACTTACATACAACTTACAAGACTTACAACTTACAAGACAAGACTTACAAGACTTATTTTTAGACTGTTTTAAGGGTTTCGTACCCGAAGGGTAAAACGGGACCCTATTACTAAGGTCCGTATTCCAGAAGGTTACTCAAGTCATGAATCTAGTTTTAAAACTAATTTAAAGTAAAGCTTTAATTTTAGAACCTTACTTGAAACGAGATTCATCAATCAACAATCAGCTGAGTTATTTCCTTATTCTAGCACGACGCTTGACTACTAATCTATACTCAAGCAAAGATTTGATCTTTGTTTACGTCTGTCATGTCAAGACCACTCAACCAATCAGAGTTCAAAATCTCTACTCAAGACTAGTTTCAATTGATTAGAGCCAATCAGAGTTCAGAATTTCAACTAAAGACTAGTTTCAAGTTATTAGAACTTAAAACGCATTCTATAATAAGATATACGCTTGAGTTATGATTTGAGCTTAAAACTCATCTCAAGAGAAACGTGATCTGAGTCACCTTCTGGAATACGGACCTAAGAGTTCGCTGTCCGTCTGTAACCAGGCTAGGTACATGTATCTGATGAACCGTGATAGTTAGTTGCCGCTGTAACAGCAAATGCCTAATAAAAATAGAATAAAATAAATATTTAAGGGCGTTCCCACACAACAAGCGCGATTTTTTTTGCTCGTTTTTGCTCGATAATTATACTATATTAATAACGACCATAGACCAATAAAAACAGGTAGAGGCTTGAAACATTTACAGAATATTTAGATAAATGTATATTCACTTTAAAAATGAATAATTAAATTAAAATAAAACAAATATGTAAGGGGGCTGGCATACAACAGACATGTCTTTTTTTTTACGGCTTTTGTAGATAATGGTACGGAAACGGAACCCTTCGTGCACGAGTTCATCTCGCACTTAGCTGGTTTATTTAAGAGGTAAGTAGGTTCGATTCCCGCGTCGTCGGGTTAAAAATTTATGTGATGAACATTTGCAACAAAAACTTTACAACAAAAAATAGGCACTAATTATGTAGGTAAAAATATTAATTAGCTGATCCCCGCGGTAGCACCCGCGTTAATTTCGGAGTTCCCGGATGAGTTCCGGGATAAAAAGTACCCTATGTGCATTTCTGTACGCCTGGCAACGTGAATGCAAAATTTCACGACGTTGAGGCGTGAAAGCGTAACAAACAAACTCACTTTCGCATTTATAAGGGTATATTTATAGGGTTTAATTATTAATGACGTTGGACACCGACCCCCGAAGAGTCCGGCGGCGTCCAGGAGGCCGTCCGGCGGCGGCTTGCCGGCCCCATCGCCGCCCTCGCCGTTCTCCTTGTCCATACCACACTGAAACAGTAAACAAACACACATCAATATCACAACAGTAGATATTATTTAAGAACACATAATAATAGGCTATTAAGCATAATATTGACTAAATTTTTATTTTTAGTCCGTCCTGTAGATTCATAAAAAAAAATTAGAGACACTTGTTTTTTTCTTTTTTTACGTTAGCAAAAAATAACTGAGTCGAAATGTCGCGTGACGTCACAAGCAGGTCAGTTTTTACCTGCACATGACGTTACGAGCCGCCACTCCCAAATTTTAATGCGCTTTATAGCTTTATTAATTTGAAAAATATACGTGTCTAGAATTTAGAAAGAAAAATTAGTCAAATAGCCTATTATTACCTATTACTCTCGAGTCTTGACTAAATACACTCGGAAGTTATTCACTTTCAGTATAGGCCACTTCCTTGGTATTGGCGTAGCTAGGGATTTAATCTCGAGGAGGGGTGGAGGGGGGGGGCAGCCGTCCAGTTGAACTAACCCCAGTCATGTGATGAGAGATCACAATGACAACCCGATCGGCGCAGTAGGTCACCATGCCTCCCCGCTAATCAAGAGGTTCCGGGTTCGATTCCCGGTCGGGGTGGACATGTGTAATGACCACAGGTTTCCAGTTTCCAGTCTGGGCGTGTTTATGTAGGTATATACAATGTACATATAATCAAATCAACTTGAATTTGGAACTTCGAACTCTATCTCTTGCGAGCCCTACGCCGTACGCACACACACACACACTGCATGCACCTACGCACACCAACCGGCCGTATGTAGTGGTGAAGAGTTAAATCGGTTCATTTGTATGGAGTGTCACATTGGGTGTGGTTTTGAAAATCCCGTTTTAGACAAAAAAAATAGCGAAAATGAATATCACAGCATTATCAACCTTTTTTTAAAGAGAGACTTCTTTGAATACGGTAGAAAAAATGTACCGGTTGTGTAATTATCTAGTTTTTCGTGCAGAAATTTAATTAAAAATGAATAATAATAGAATAAAAACACAAAAGTTGGGTTGTTAAAATTTACGCGTGCGAATTCACGGACCGGACAACTGTAGTAAGTAGATATGTATGTACAATTATGATTTTATTTTATTGTATTAAAAATCATTATGATATTTGAAAGATAACTAATGCAGGGATAACTAATAATAATACCTATAATCACTATCAAAATTCGGAATAATGAAAATACTTTCTGTCTCTTATACGCAAAAATCACAAATCAGAGTTGGAAGAAGATTTAAAACCATAGAGATACATATTACAATTAACATAAGTTTTAGTTTCATTAAAAATTCCGTTCGAATGTGGTGCATGTTCGAAAATTAATCGAGTGTTTTTCTCCACACACGAAACCAAAGCTTTTTCAATTGAAGCTTTTTCAGTTCAATTCAAATAAATAAATAAATTCAAATCCCATGACTGGTAATTGTTCTATACGTTTTCGTATCTTAGTTAGGATAACTATTAATTAATCTATTTATATATTTTGTGTAATAAATAATAAATAAATAAATAAATTTGAGACTTGTATACGACCATACTATTTTATGATATAAAGCTGCGTCTGTTTTTCGCCAATAAAAACAGGAAGATTTAAACTTCATACCTACAAATTAAAACAGATAGATAAACCGCCAAAAGTGGGCATATTTAAGTTTTGGGACCTATTAAAAACTATAACTAAACTTATATAACATGTGGTAAAATTAACTACAAATATTCACAGAGTTGAAAGTATAAACCTTTATATAAACATGTTCATAAAATGAAAAGGATAAAAAAAATTTCAAACAAAATAAATTAATCAAAAAGAACCTGCGAAGGCGCTCGCCGCTCAATGTCTTTACACACACATCGTCGCGCGCCGTTATCTTAAGGTCAGTGGCCTTAATCGAGCTGAACAGCTGATCCATCGCTCGCTGTGTGCGTGGCGCGTGCCTTGTATACGTATAAGTGAGCAGTGAGCTACGTGTATAGTGTACCTTGTGAATGTAATTGGCTACTTGACAAAAAAATTTTTTTTAGTCCGTCTTGTAGATTAGTAAAAAATATTGGACACGTATTTTTTCTTTTTTTACGTAATCAAAAAATAACAGAGATACATTGAGTTGAAATTTCGCGTGACGTCACAATTCACAACGGTTTGTATGGCGCTTATAATGAATATTGACGTCACGAGCCCCCCACCCTAAACTTTAATGCGCTTTATCTATGTTCATTTTCATTAAATTGAAAAAGCAAAAAATACGTGTCTATTATTTTTTTATTTTCTAACTGACGGACTAATTAGAATTTTGATTTTCATACCTTGGAGAATACCCAATTGTAATAATTTTTCGATGAATGAATTTTCCTCTTATTCTGAAAAACTACCGAACTTATAATATAATTTTTTCGCTTATTCAGTTTGTTATAACGCATACTTTTAACCCTGTAAATATTTGTAGTTAATTTTACCACACGTTATAAATAAATCTTTTAATAATTAATCTCTGCTTGTCCTTCCACAGATAGGCGTAAAGATCGTTATATAAATCGGTGAGGGAAGCTAAAACAACCGTCCGGCGATGGCTAATGTCTTTATCATATGATGACACTGAGAAGTTATTAGGTGCTCAGGCTTGACTTTGTTGTTCGTTTGTAAGTGCTATGACTAATGCATATGTGTGTGTGTGTGTACTTTTTGTCATATTAATATTTTAATACATATCTATTTAGGTTATTCGTAGTTGATTTATCCATAACTGTAAGTCGTAAAGACGGATCCCCAGATTCAGGCTTGACCTATTGCGGGATCCAAAATTCACTCGATGTAAAGAAAACTTATGGTAATAAATTTATTCTTATTCCTATTCTTTATAAATATGTTTTATATACGCGCGACTTCATTCATTGCGCGCCCAAGGTCGCATATAAGGATAATGCAATAAGGAAGCATCCCGTCCGCACCCACCCGCGATTCACATTACACCCCCTCGCTCGCCCGTTGCCTCTTGAACAGCTGATAGGGTGGGCACTTTCACCCCTACGGGCACACCTATAGTACGTAGGTCTAGGTACCTACATAGTTATGCATTATGGGTAATGTTAACCCAGGTCAGGGTTCTGCTTTGACGTAACGGTTTATGATAAAAAAAATACACCGTTATTTTGTAAGATGCCAGTTTGTAAGCGGGCATCGTCGTCCACTTTTTTGTATTTTTTTTTTATTTTATTCACAGGCAAGAGAAATGGGCCAAAGTACTATTTTTATATAAAATTACTCTTTTTGTCGATTGCATATTTGCATAACCCTTCTTAAAAAAAATTAAAACCGACTTCCAAAAACACAAAACTAAAATAACGATTTAATCCAAAAGAAAAAAACACACGTAATATTATTATTGGTTTGTGCTACCACTGATCGGTTTGAATTCGGTGACAACCCCTTTATCTGCCCACTTGGGTTGTTCTGCTCACGAAGAGCTGGTGGTGGGAGTCGACTTAGCCCATCTACCCCCTCCATATTTGGCTTGTCACCGACTTCATACCGATCAGTGGTAGCACAAACCAATAATAATGTTACATGTGTTGTTGTCTTTTGGATTAAATCGGTATTTTGTTATTTTTAACTTTTTAGTTTTGTGTTTTTGGAAGTCGGTTTTAATTATTTTGTTAAAATTTTGTTTATTTCTCGCTTTTAAGTAACTTAGTTCGTAATTTCTCTAAGTTACAATAGCCTAATGTCAACTGCTCATCACCTTTTACAAAATATTGCTTTTCCCGACGCAGGGACGATAATGTTGAGGAGTTCTCCTGGTACATCACTATCAGTTCCACTTCGCCTTGTACATTGCGACGAGCATGAATTGTTTAGAAACCATATTAAAGTTAACGATTCGGAACCCGTGACATACCTTTTATTGAGTAGTTCCGATGACTATCTGTGGCCTTTATCATCAGTTACCCTTCTTCAAATTTGCTTCCCGAAAGCAAATAAACCTACTTGGGACCTAATTGGGAGTATACCCTTTCAAACAAAAAAAAAAATCGAAATCGGTCCAACCGTCTTCGAGTAATCGGTGAACATACAGAACATACATTAAAAAAAAAAAAAACATACATACAATCGAACATAGAACCTCCTCCTTTTTGGAAGTCGATTAAAAAATATTATTGGAGATACTGTGGCAGATATCTACAAGTTGACATTGGAAATATTTTAGAGCTATACACTCACTTTTTACAGTTGTTAAATTTATTTCTACTATTTAATATTACATAATTATATAGTTTTAAAAATACTATTTTTATTACAAACTAGGTCTCCCCCGCGGTTTCACCCGCGGTAATTTCGGACTTCCCATAGGAATTCCAGAATAATCTATTATGTATAAACCTATGTCCTTCTCTGTACCCCTGACAACGTGCATGCCTTTCATCCAAATCCGTTCAACCGTTTTTGAGTAACAAACATCCAAACATCCACACTTTCACATTTTTACATAATATTAGTAGGATATAGATTACCAGGAGCTGTGTACGTTTGGGTGTGCGTAATTTTTTTTCCGAACGAAGCTTACTTTCGTAGTAGGTACCTACTGCATGCCTATAATAAATAATATACGAATTATTATCTTCAGTGTTATAATAAAACACAAAAATACGCGTATTTTGTTGGAGTTGCGGTAACGATACTAACGAGTTAACAAAAGTTCCACTTTCTAAAATGTTGAGAAAGTGATTTCTGAAGCAAATGGTAGGTACCTATAGTCATTACCTACTGCCTAAATATCTACAGTTCGGTTTATGGTATAATACTGTAATAATAACACAAAGAGAAAATGGTTTGTTCTCGTTGCACAAGATCGAAGATTGAGAATGTAATAATCTAAAAGCTAAAAGTAGTTATTTAATTCTGATATCCGCGGTATAGTATTATATTATCTGTGTCCGCGGTTTCACCCGCTTTAATTGCGGAATTCCCGTGGGAATTCCGGGTTACAATATAGCCTATGTTACTCAAGGATAATGTAGCATTCTAATGGTGAAAGAATTTTTTAAATCAGGTCAGTAGTTTTTGAGTTAAAACGTAAAAAACAAACAAACAAAAATCAAATCTTTTCCCTTTAAAATATTAGTTTAGATAATAATACGTTGTACAGCGAAGTTTGCATTCTAAACAGTATAATGTTGATATAATAAAATATTATGTAGAGACATAGAATATGTATTACCTACGCAGCGCACTCAGAATGATGGAATTTCAAGTGTGGTGAAAACACCTACGTCTCTACGGCAATGTAATGGGCATGTTGACTATTTTTTTTGTCCGTCTTGTTGATTAATAAAAAATATTGGACACATATTTTTTCTTTTTACGTAATCAAAAAATAACAGCGATACATTGAGTTGAAATTTCGCGTGACGTCACTATTCGAACAGTTTGTATGGCGGTTTTAGTGTTTAGTGACGTCACGACCCCCTCACCCTAAACTTTAATCTGTATATTTTAATTTATTTGAAAAAGCAAAAAATACGTGTCTATTGTTTTTTTATTTTCTAACTAACGGACTAATTAGAATTTTGATTTTCAAAAGTAGTCCACATCCCAAGGAGGCAAGGACCCCATTACCCACCGCTTAAGCTCGTTCGGTTTTGTAGTTGAAACGAGTTTAAAGAAGTTTGTAGTTTGTTAATGATATTTTTTTATGATTTGATTTAATTTTTGCCTAAAGGGAAAAAATATATTAGGTATAGCTAAATTTTAAAACTGAATTCTAAATTCTCTTCGCAGCTCAATAATAAGCATAAAAATTATATGTATTGAGTGTTTTATTTCTGATTTCGTATTTTTTTTATGATAAAGTAAAACTCACCACTCACAAGGTGAGTCACAAGAACTGCCGCAGCTTTTTGTTCGTAATAATCTATTTAATTTCATAAATTCTAGCGTACATTTGGTGATCTGGAAGAGATTTAAGTGTATGAAGACAGACACCTTGTTGTCATACTTTATTATAATAACATTGTATTTATGGTACTTTTGGTAATATTGTGTCAAAAAATATATTTGGGTTTACAATATAGATTACTTACTACGTAGGTAGGTAACTTAGTTGTGTGCGGGTTTCTTTGTAGTGTTTGTACAATAATATATGATTTTGTCAGATTTCCAACTCTCGCCTAATTTGGAAGCCATTAGTGTAAACTGTAAAAGACAAGACTCCTATGCTAAGTCGTGAAGCCATAGATTAAATACATCAGATGTGTTGCAGATGCCATTCACGTCATTCTCATGGCGTTTACTTGCGATTGGCAAAAGGACCCTCATCTTCTTCTTCGTTGTCATTATTAGGCAGCTTTTATTATAATTACAAAAAAAGAAACGAACAATTTTATAATTTGTCTTATGTTTGGATTTCAAAATAGATCGACATAGAAGCCAAAATTATAGAAGTCAAATCATAAAAAATAAAAAAAGTTTTTTAAATTATGCAGTAATTTGCATTACAAAATCCACAACAACGAAATATGTCTAAAACTACTCCAAAGACAACATAGCGAAAAGGAGCAAATTCAATTGAATAGATAGATAGACACGTCATACATTAATCTGAATAGATAATAGAGTGGTGTCTACGCATAGGAACGACGCAGAATGACCTTGTCATTTGTCTGACATTTGCTCGGCGGCAGCCCATCATTGAATTTCACAATCTGATTCAAATCTATCATATCTTTACGATACCCATGTGTTGCGGAGTGATACTGTTCTATGGATCCATCAGAAAAAGTCTAAAGCATTTATTTGATAAGTATCACTGATTAAGTGCTCAAGTATTTTTACGTACGGTCTGAACTGACCGTAAATCGGCACCACCAGCTTTTTAAATCTATGTAAATCGCCTTTGTTCATAAGGATCTTCATTCTTAAGGATTAATGCACTGTTAGATTCGACTGGGAGATAAATTCGGTGACTTGTAAAACAAGCAAGTCGCTATTCAAGCCTCTCAGAGACAGCTATTTAAACGGAGAGCAATGTCGCCTCTGCCGGCGTGTCGGTGGTCATTGGCCACCGGACGCGGTCTTGAGTTGAACGCCCCCTCATTGTCCAAGCTCAGCTTTTACCAAGGCTGGGCTCGACCGCTCGTCAGTTCCGTATATTAGTTAGCACACCGGCGCGGCGCGGCGTTCCGACCGATCCTGATTTTATTTTAAATATGGCGTGGGAAAAACATGGTCTTCGTTTCTATTTTTACTGTTGGTGGTGATTAAGCTCGTCAATAGTCCACGCTATCTTGCACTCGTGTTTATGGGACAGAATTTTGTAGGTAGGTGCAACTGGGCCCTTATTCACTATGACCATGACGCGTCGCGTTAAGATAAGGCGCCACTTAAATTGCTTTTGCTTAAAGAAGTTTCACTTTAAAAAAATAGATTTACAACGTTTCTTTTGTCATAAAGAATATAAATGTCTTATATTTTTGCATCTGGAGCATTTGGGATTGTGATTTGGGACGTGCGTTGTGGCCAAGGAATGTTGTTGGTCATAGTGAATAAGGGCCCTGCTGTTTCCAGCGATGAAAAAAACCTTTATACCTAATACAAAGAAACTTCCTCTTTACTTAATAGTCGGCTTCCAAATAAAAGAAAAACAGGTCAACCATGTTGTGATTCAACACTTCACAACACCATTGCATCCCACACTAAGCTTGCGTAAAATTATATCGGGTAGGTAACTTCTGTACCACTTGACCGATTGAGGTCATAATTACGACAGTATATTTGTTTAGTCGGGACGATGATTCATGTCCAGAGCTCCCGAGGGAATCCCGAAATCAAAACCGATAGGAAACAGTCAATGTGCATTTTAAAAAATAATAATAATATGCTGTTCGTTGCGTTCATTTCACATTTAGTTGTTCAATTTCGTAATAGTCCGAATTAATGGAAAATTCGGGAGGAACTGTAAGGTCAGAGGTCTGTCTGTCTGTCTGTTACGCTTTCACGCCTTAACGGCTGAACTGATCATGATGAAATTTTGCTTACACGTTTTCAGAGGTATAGAAAAGGACATAGGGTACTTTTTATCCCGGAATTCCTGCGGGAACTCTGAAATTAACGCGGGTGAAACCGCGGGGAACAGCTGGTATTATGATAAATGTGTATTATTGAAATTCGGGCAGGACGAGGTCTCAAGGGTCAGCTAAAACAAAACACAAAATGAATCGTACCTTCAATGGCAGTTCTCATTCAGAATCCAGGATCCAAACTGGACAGTACTGTCACTGGACCAAACATTATTGTTAATACGATATATTTAGTTGTTTCACTTTGACACTACACTTTTAATATCACAGACGACACTGACACACTTGCTTCGGTCACTTTTCAGCGCATCTGTAACAAAGAAAAAACCCGCCATCAGTTTGGTTTACTCGCGAATTGTTATTTCGATGAGTTATGATCCCCAAATATTATATTGACCAAATAAATCATGCTGATAGATATTTGAATTATAGAGAGTAAATAAATAATAGGTACAGTCAACAGACACTTTTGATACCGACTGTACAAAGCACAATAACAGTACAAGTTTAGATAGAGACGCACCAACGAAAGCTACTCGTCTCTAAAAAAAAAAAATAGAAATAAAATTTAAATTTAAAACGATCATTTTCAATGAATAAATGAATAATAATGATAATATTTATAATTTTGTTACACTTTGTGGGTACGGTTCAGATAAAAAACAAAATAAATAATAAATTGAAATAAAACTATAAACTAAAAACAAAAGTTGTATAATCAGCCAGTAATCACCCGCCAAGTTAATCATGCTCAGAGAAAGCTACATAAAATGTCTACCAAAAACCGCTCGGTCTATAAATATACTTATAAAATAATGTAAACACCAACACTATAATACAAAGATGTCTCGGAACGAAATAAAACACCGAGCCGCTGTCATATGGCTATTGATTCTGGCCTTTATTTGCCTTCTCGTTCGCGCACAGGTCGGCGTGGTAAGTGGAAGAGGGACAGGTGTTAAGTCTTAGTGGAGATGCCAGTAACGGTTACTTGCGTGCAGATTAACGGGTGACGCCCTGCGGATGATTTGTTAGTAAGATATTTTTTTTATTTATTAGATAATTATTTAATCGATTGAATTTTTTTTCCGATTTAAATTGTAAACTTGGCAGTATCGATGGGAATTCCTTCGCCTATTCGTAAATTGAATAGAATTTTAGTAAAATAATTGAATATTGATTCCCTACACATCGTTATTTGTATCTACTTGACGAACTAGGCAATTTGTATTTTTTATTCCTTTTAAAATGAGTTTAATATCAATAATAATTACTCAACATACTTTTCAAAACCTTTCTGAAATTATTACAGTCTAATTAATTGCCAAACCATATACCTAACTCTTTATATAAACAACCATGGAACAAAGAATCTTTTGTGTTTAGGACCGCGGCCGTTGTATAACCACAGATAATATAATACTGTATAACGTTTCTCTATCCCTTATTGATTGATGGTCTACGCAAGTTGTCTGTGTGCATTCGGAACGAGGGGGTGACAATTTCGTATTCACCCTTACTTTAATGCTATAAAATCGTAGGTATTTATTGTATATACCTATATCTGACCAGCCCAAAATTGCTAAAATAAAATAGATGAAGGGATGCCTTGAAGATTACATAAAGTTGTGGCGCTAATAGGCACTGCGTTGTTCTTTCATTTTTGTAGAAAACCATGTTTTTAGATCTTTTTTAAGGCATTAAAGCATTGAAAAATCTTCTTTGTTGTAAACGGGCTAGTACCTACACGTGATTTAATGCAGTTATTTACTTATTCAATGCAATACAATTCTTTATTCGTAACACCAAGTTACAAGTCATATACATAGGTACAATATAATAAATTATAGTGACCCGAGAGCAATTAGGTAATATTATAATAGGTATAAAATATAGTTATATTATGTCCAAAACGTATTATTAATTGACATATATTCGTACATTAATTATTAACTATACACACCGGCAGAATTAGCGGAACATAAAAAGGCAGAGTATAGAAATAATTACGTATATATATTAAAACAAATTATCAGGAATGAAGTAATAAACTAATATACATCTTTTAACATCGACTTTAAGAAGTTTTTAGTTAAATTTTATTAAAAGTAATCAAAATAAAAAAAAAATCTCTAGTTTGTGAGAACACAGACAATGTTGCAAATAAAAGTTGAATCACGAAGGGGAAACACACGTTATTAATCGTTCATTTATTTAGTGTTAAAATCACAGTAATCTTTATTTTGCAACATTATTTGTGTGCCCACAAATTAGAGAAAAAGTGTTTTTTTTTATTATTATTTTAAATAAAATTTAATAATTTAATTACAAACTTTTAAAGTGTTAAAAGATGCATATTAATTTATTACTTCACGTCTAATTATTATTTGTTTTAATATATATACGTAATTATTTCTATACTCTGCCTTTTTATGTTCCGCTAATTCTGCCGGTGTGTATATAAGATTAAAAAGTAAAAAAAAAGGTTGTATTATAAAGTTACAGGCAACTCGTAAAATTCCTCTATCGAGTAGAACGTGTGTTCTAAGAGCCACTGGCGCAATCTCATTTTGAACACTTTCGTGGAAGTTGCATTCTCACGAGATCATTATTCATTATCAATTCAATCAATTCGACCAAATGCCGATTGGACCAATTGAGAATTTGAATCTTTTTTTGATCTAACCAAAAACAAGTGACGATAACCAAAGTCAAACGGTATTTTTAAGCTATTGCCTTTCCTACAGAACAAAATGATAGAAGAGGCATCAACTCAGTTTTGTGCGAAAAACAGATGAAAATCACCGGGTGATTCTACCACACATGGGTATTTGACACGCACACAAAAAAAAGCTAACGTATCTAACGATATGTATCGAACACCATTTGATTAGGCACTTGTGGTTGAAATAGACTGTGAGTGCTATATAAAAGCTCATAAGGGTAGAGCTCCTGCCCTGCTTATATTGCCTCTGTAGTTAATATATTCTTTTCTCTATGGCCCTTTTATCAAAGCCTTAGAACTTATAAACCACTGTTTGCTATTTGCAACCGGACCCTTTAAGCAGAAATCGCTACGAACGGTCGCGTCGTCAGCGCAATAAATAATCCATTTGATTGATGCCAGCATTGCCAGCTAACGATCTTGATGTTTTATTATTACACCAAAACTACCCTCGTACTGAAACAATAGTTGAAAGGGCACCCCCATGGGAAGTTCTGTGCGGGGCGCATTATGCGGGGTGAATACGGAGATTATTAAACAAATTACAGTCAAAAAAGTGGGGTGGACTTTCGCTGTGAAATCAATTTCGCCTGTTACGCTTTTATGTGTATGTAGTGAAGGCGTCCGAATTCGGCAACGGGCTTCACGAATATTGTAGCCATCTAGTTACATACAACTAGCTTTTCGTCTCGGTTTCACCCGCGTTAAGTTCGGAATTCCCGCGGAAATTCCGCGAGCAAAAGTACCCTTGTGATCGGTAATATAATGAGGTTTGAAGAAGAATTTACTATCAAAAAGATAAGAATCGCTTACATGAGACATTTTTTGACATTTTTTGTGAACGTTGCCCACTACTCAATAGGGAATTACGCAAACCTAAGGGCGAAACACAGGTTATAGGTGCCGCACCGCTCCTTCATCCATAAGGGTCTTCTCACATATACTGCTGTTGCGTCGGCCGATCGACTATGCTGCGGCTATGCTGTATCGATGAACGTGGAGCGACCCTTATCGGAGCAGGACCCTTATCCACTGTGACCATAACAAGCCACGTTAAGATAACGCGCCACAAAAATTGGTTTTTCCCTCCCGCTCAAAGAAGTTTCACTTCAATAAATACAGTTAAATCTTGTGGGTGGCATAAAGAATATTAATGTCTAATATTTGAGCGTTTGGGACGTTTGGAATTGGGTTTTTAGGACGCGCGTTATGGGCAAGGAATGTTTGTGGTGCTATTACCGACAAGCAAATTGGACACCTTTATGAAGGAAGACTTTTGGCCGAAAGGTGTGGTGACACGGTGTCAAAAATAGACAAGCCATGTTTATATTTACATTTTATATTTGTATACATAATAATTATATACTTTACTTTTATACTTTCTTTCTTCTTATGTTGTCCTTGTGTGCATTAATTGTTAAATAAATAAATAAATAAATTATATGTTGGTTTGTAAAGTTTTTATCTACGGGCCTATGTCGCCTGACAAGAAAGCAATAAACAAATAAATAGTGGAAAAGAGCCCAGGAGTGAAACGGTTCCATGTTTTGCGTGACCAAAATTGACTCTTTGAAGAATGAAATGAGAAAGTTGCGTACAAATACTATGTCTTTGATGTCCATGGGAAATTACGCAAACTTGGTAACATTATAAGTGGGCAGTGCACAGACAGACGGATGGCCACTTTCTAATGTTACATAACCAACAACTGCAATTGTGTTTCACACTATAAAATATATATTAGTTTCCGACAACCATAGATTGATATTATACTAGCCGATGCTCGCGGTTTCGGTTGCGTAAATTTTGGAATTTTTATTCCAGGTTCAAGGTCCTATCATCAAAATTGGTTCAGCACAGTAACAGGCAGACATAGTTACACACTTCCTAATTACGACGAACGACAACCTCACTGGTTGTTTCCCTTCGGTTTTACTGGAGTAAATTTAGGGATCCTCATTTACATTGGATTATTGAAGGTAATATGTTTATAAAAATCATAAAATGAATTGTTCTGATTATATCCCTATACAGAAGGGGTTTCAGGTCAAGGAATTAACCACATGATATTAAACTTTGAAACATAGATGCTGGATATCCTTACACAAGTATATTATACTTAAAAGGATGTCCAACAAACCATATTTGCAAAAATACTTTTGGTTATGAAATAAACATTTTTTTATTTTATTTTTTATAGATGATTTAAAATCACATTTCTCTTTATTTTACACGTACATTTTCAGGGTTAGTTGTTTTAAAATGTCATCTTCTGACATCATAATAATAATTATAAGTAATCTAGAAACATATAAATCTACGAAGCAAAGGCCCACAACATAGAAGGCCAAATACATAGTGAATGGCCGTGCGCGTGTTGACACAAAAAAATTCTTATTTCAAGAATTATACAAAATCTTCTATTCATTTTTTCTTGAAACCTTACATTCAAAAACCTTCTCGTTACTCAAATATCGATAAATAACAATAATTACAACACATCAACGTCGGGACCAGGTGTCGACTTAAAAAATCTACTAATCCCATAACGCGTTACTCTTATATTGAACTTTAAGTGTACAGAGATAAGGGCTACAACGCCTTATTCAGAATCGAATATGCAAGATGCAAGAACGTACCTTGTCATTGTCAGTGACTGTAATGCTATCTCGTTCACACTAATGTGCCAGAAAGAGACCCAATGCACCAGTTTAGGGATTCGTGTGACAAAAAACCAATACGCATATCATTATGTGGGACTTAAAATGACGTTTGTTGCAATCTTTTACATCATTTTCATCCATACTAATATTATAAATACGAAAGTAGGTAACTCTGTCTGTCTGTTACCTTTTCACGTCACAACTACTAAAGCGATCATTATAAAACTTTGCAAACACTCCGTCAGGAGAAAGAAAAGGGCATAAAGACTAAGACATATTGTTATACTTTACATTTCGGAATTCCCGCGGAAACTCCGAATTTAAAGCGAGTAAAATCGCTGAAAACAGCTAGTATCACCTATTAGATTGAGAAAGTAACTCTGTCTGTGAGTAACTTTCCGAAATCTTAAATACTAAACTAATCATCATGAAATTTTGCTACATGCAAAACTTTGTCAGGGACAGAGAAGGACAGAGTAGGGATAAAAAGTACTCTATGTTCTTTTCTGTCCCTGACAAAGTTTAAGTCATTAATAAAATAGGAACAATAAGTAATAGCACTTAGGGGGGAGAGGAGTTCGGAAAAAATCCCGAAATATCACAAGGAGGGAGGGGAGGGGGGGGGGAAATAATGAGATATTGTATTTAGTTTTAGTTGAATATGCAAATTCTCTAAACCAAACAGTGGCGCGTGGCCCTGACTGGCCCTGACATTGCCAAGCAACGATTTCAAAAAAAAAGAAACAGATTAAACCTGACTAACCAGATATTCTGAAAGTTTCAATATAGGTACTTTGTCCTAAAAAAATACACGTGATTTTGGGTATGGGGGCGAGGGTAGTCTTTTTAGACTCACCTCAAAAGTTGCTAAAAAAACATCACGTGATTAATGGACGCTCCCTTAAGGATATATGCCAGGACTGCACAGCTATAATTGTTGAATAACGGAATTATAGTCTTTTTATCCTGCTACAAACAAAAGCAAGTTTCATTGTACGAGTACCTACACCAGGTATGTAGGTACTTGAAGTGTGACTTTTTTTTAACTATAGGTTGAAATAAAATTTGCCTTGCCCTTCAAAGGGCTACACCATCATCTTTTTAAGTGTCATAATTGGACATAGATAAGCAATAGTGCGTTAACCCACACTGGAGAAATTTTGAGTACCTAAATCGTGTTTTAAAATTATAGCGCCATTTTCTGTCAACATTTTTTATGTTCAATATTTAGTTACATACTTAAACAATGTAATAAGGTAAACATATAGTTGATAAACGTTCCCTAACTCTCAATAAATCGTTCTGAATAGGTAACTTAATTTTGTGGGTTAACATGTTATTGCTTATCTGCGTCCAATTATATTACGTCTTGTGTCTTACACATTAGTATTTCACCTACGTACTGTACATAAAGTTTAAATTACAACAAAGAACACATCCTCCAAGTTTCAGGTCTCTACGATCAGCGGTTTAGGCTGTGCGTTGATCCATCAGTCATTCAGGACAAAGTATTTTATGTGTATAGATATAGATTGCATAATGATTATTTCGATGTCATGCAGTGCTTTATATCTTTGTCTCTGTGTAGAGAGGTAGAGAAAGTATAGTTTATTTCTGCTAAAGATATAATTCTTACTAATATTATAAATGCGAAAGTGGGTTTGCTTGTTTGTTTGTTACGCTTTCACGGCGTAACGGCTCAACCGATCAACACAAAATTTTGCATACATGTTGTCAGAGATACAGAGAAGGAAATAGGTTACTTTTTATCACGGAATTCCCCCGGGAACTCCGAAATTAACGCAGAAGAAATTACATAAAATTTTGCGTACTATACCTACACGTTGTCAAGGATAGGTAAGTACAGAAAAATATAGGGTAGTATCTAAGTATTTTTATCTCGGAATACCCGCGGGATCTCCGAAACTAACGCGGGTGAAACCGCGGGGGACAACTAGTATATTATAAGACGAATACGACGCAAATGTGTGGTATTATTTTACAGTAACATCCGGTAGTTGCTTCGAACATGACACATCGCAACATTTGCATTCGCATTGCCGTAAGTACCTATATCGATACAAGTATGTCACTAGTCTTTATATTAGGTAGATAGAAACTTATATTTCTCTTTATTTCTTACCGGCTACAAGCGGCTACAAATTTGTATTTGTATTTTATTTTATATATTATTACACAAAGAAACGGTGAATACATAAAACCGACTTCCAAACACAAAACTAAAAAGCTAAAAATAAAAAGCTAATAATAACAAAATACCTACCGAATTAATCCAAAAGATAAAAACACATGTAATATTATTATTGGTTTGTGCTACCACTGATCGGTTTGGATTCGGTGTCAAGCCCGCTGGTGTCTGCCCACTTGGTCTGCTCACCAAGAGCTGGTGGCGGAAGTCGACTTAGCCCATCTACCCCCTCCATATTTGGCTGGTCACCGACTTCATATTCATATTATATTTTTCTGTACCCCTGATAACGTGTACCTATTACATACGGTACATTCCTCCCGAAATTCATATGGAAATCCCGAAATTAACGCGGGTGAAACCGTGGGAAACAGTTATAGTAGTATCTAATGTATAAAAATGAATGTATGTTTGTTTGTTCGTATTTTATGCACTGCCATATCGTTCATCCGATTGCAATAAAACTTTGCCAATAATGCTTGCACTTGTGCGAAGCTATAATTATAGTAAATAACGAGTTATGGTGGGAATTCCAAAGCGATAAATGCGGATGTGAGTTTGTTTGTCTGTTTCGCTGTAACGCTTTCACGCCCTAACTACGCAAGCGATCAATATGAAATTTCGCATACAAGTTTTCAGGGACATAGGGTACCTTTCATACATCAGAAAGTGTTCCCGAAGGATAGAAAACTTATTGACAAAATCTACAATAACATGAGTGAAATCGCGGGCAAAAGCTAGTAAGTAATAATTGGACGCCGATCAACAATAACATGTTAACCCACAAAATTGAGTCACTGGTACAGAACGCTTTATTAAGGGTAATAGAACGTTTTTTTTTTAATGTGATTACATTATTGCATTGTTTGAATATCAACAAAATGTTGAATAAAAAAAAAAATGTGGACACAAAATGGCGCTATAAAATTTAAAACACGATTTACTCAAAAAACTTACAGTGTGGGTTAACACACTATTGCCCATCTATGTCCAAATTATACTTATGTCTAGAGTATATCGATTTGAATATTGTTTACGCGAGATGAAGAGAGCAGAGACACAGTTTCAATTACAGCGAAGTCAAGACCACAAAGCATTGTTAATATACCCGCAGTTCCGTAGGTACGTATGCAAGTAAAGTAAAATGTCGCCGGGGTAATTCCAGTGAGTGTTGCAAGTACACAGAATTCATTGCGAAGATAAAAATCTACTAGAAATGCTGTTTTATGCAGAAGACAATTTTTTTTATCAGAAACTTATGAATTAGTATTGCCCATTGCGATTCTTGTCTAGCAGTGGACGTCTTTCGGCTGATATGATGATGGTGGTGAGTGCTTATTTACAAAATACGCAAATAATATTTAGGTATCTATTAAATAAAGTTACTAGCCGTTTCCCGCAGCTTTGCTAGCTTAAATTACGAAAAAAAAAATCTTGACCTTTATTGTAATAGAATGTAATCTTGATTGTAATGTATTCTTTACTAACTATAATAAAATAAAATCATAACATAAATGAAATGAAAGAAACCTGATGAAAGTATTGATTGAAAAACGACACAACTTGTGTTAGTACACTAATATGGTAGATAGATGAGGGTCCCAAAGAGGCACTTCGAAATATCAATTTTATCATAATTGTAAAAAGTACGATTAAGTTAAAATTGATATTTCGAAGTGAAATGCTTATGCTTCTTTTACTGGGGATGCGAAATCTAACTTGGGGTTGATCTAACATTGTCTTTGGCGTTTCGCCATATTTAAAGAAGTAGAAGAAGAAATTTTTATGAGTAACATTGTCATTGGCAACCTAAAATAATAGACGCCACACCATTAAAGAAGAAGAAGAATGTCCACATTCTAAATATAAATTTATGTAGGTATGTTATAACTCTGTGGCAGCGACAGACTACACAGTTACCGGGAACTGCATCGATCGCTGGAGGTATTGTCGGAGTGAATACTGGGCGTTGTGTCGAGATCGAGGTGATGACATCACAAGTCCGCAACTACACAATATACACACCGGCAGAATTAGCGGAACATAAAAAGGCAGAGTATAGAAATAATTACGTATATATATTAAAACAAATAATAGTTAAACGTGAAGTAATAAATTAATATACATCTTTTAACACGTTAAAAGTTTGTAATTAAATTATTAAATTTTGTTTAAAATAATAATAAAAAAGAAACACTTTTTCTCTAATTTGTGGGCACACAAATACTGTTGCAAATTAAAGATTACTGTGATTTTAACACTAAATAAATGAACGATTAATAACGTGTGTTTCCCCTTCGTGATTCAACTTTTATTTGCAACATTGTCTGTGTTCTCACAAACTAGAGACTTTTTATTTATTTTTTAATTTTGATTACTTTTAATAAAATTTAACTAAAAACTTCTTAAAGTCGATATTAAAAGATGTATATTAGTTTATTACTTCATGCCTGATAATAATTTGTTTTAAAACATTGTTATTATTTCTATACTCTGCCTTTTTATGTTCCGCTAATTCTGCCGGTGTGTATATCATGTTGGTTGTGTTCAGAGCTATTCGCTTATTCAAAAGGGCAGAGATATTGATAAATATCATAAAATCAATTTTGTGAATGGTATACGTGCTAACTCTACATAAATCAATCACTTTATCAAAATTAAAACCGCCTTTAAACATTTTTCATTGGATTGTAAATTTTCCACTTACCTACCTATAAAGAACCTTGTAAATAGTATTATTTATTTTTTACTAGCTGGCCCCCGCGGTTTCACTCGTGTTAATTTCGAATTTTCCGTGGGGATTCCGGAATAAAATATACCCTTTAATCTTTTTTATATCTCTGATAACGTGTATTTAAAACTTCATGATGATTTCTTGAGTAATTATGTCGTAATAAATTACATCCGCATTTATAAAAAAAAAAAAAACTTGCACACGTAGACCGTATATTGGAAGTATTCGAAGCGTGTGAAATCCGTTCGTTTTTTGAAATGGGCTAAATGCCAATTCCGCTCCCGCAACACCGCACCACTTCTTCTGGTACTGTTTTCTGTATGTTTTCTCTAAAGGTGTCCCCACATATAACGATATTACTACACTGGCACTATGCGGATCGGCTGTCGCGACTTGGGTATATGAAGAGATACCCTTACAGATGCAGGGGCGATATGATCTTGTGTTTTGCGAGAACAGAATTGGGTATTTTCCGGGGTATGAAATCAAAATTCTAATTAGTCCGTCAGTTAGAAAATAAAAAAAATAATAGGGGCGTATTTTTTGCTTTTCAAATGAATAAAAATAAACATAGATAATGCGATTCGTGACGTCATTATTCGGTATAAGCCTTATATAAACTGCACCGGGTTGTGACGTCACGCGAAATTCCAACTCAATGTATCGCCTTTATTTTTTGATCATGTAGAAAAAAAATACGTGTCCAGTATTTTTTAATAATCTACAAGATGGACTAAAAAAAATTTAGTCAAGTAGCCAATTAGGGACAGCTAAAAATTAAAATGGTGGCCAATGGTTCGGATTCTCAGTGGTCTATTTGCACACAAATGGTTGATGTGGGTCTGGCATATATCTGGGTGTCACTGCAGTCTTGCGAACGACGCCTGCACCGGAAATGGTCATTGCTAACGGATATAGGTGCGAGGGAATGTGCCCTTTGTCATAAGTTTTAAGAAGGTACAACAAGCACGAAATAATAATAATGTATATTCATAGCACAATGTCAATGTCGCTTTTTGTCCAAATGTACAGCGTTTTGTCCAACTTGCTTTACGAACAAAGTCACAATTTGTCCAAATCGCATATATGGTCCATGACCGTGGTCGGCAAGCCGTAGGTATGAGTCGTCCTTTTACAAACGACTTCGTCCGTTGGGCATTATTATATCTGTGGTTGGGCAAATAGGCTTGCTGTCTGCCAACAATTTGTTATGCAGTTTGGTGGGTGTAAATTAGAGGTAACATTCATTTGTTTTATGGAAATTTAAGAAAAAAACTTCATTTTGACGTTTTTTAATTTTATATTGTCGCACGTATTCTCTCGCGTGCATTCATAAATACGCTATCATTGACTTTTCACAGCTCAATTATTTTCCAACATAGTCCCTAAGGGTGCGTACAGACTATGTAACATGTTAAATAACTTGTGTTTTATAACAAGTCCACCTTATGTAACCTACATGTTGTCAACATTGCAACATAAAACAAGAGTGTACACATTATAATAACAATGCAACATAACAATGATTGCATTGTTATGTTACTGTTATTGTTATGTACAATGTTATATAACCATTAAAGTTTCTCGTTCGTCAGTGCTATGCTATTCACAATGTCGTCGCTGAGAGGACGTTTTACTAGCTACGACAGCGACTTTTGTACTTTTAAATAACAAAATGAAAACATAAAAACTAACGTGACTAAGTTATATTATTACATGTTGTCATAACATGTTATGTTATATAGTCCGTACTCACCCTTATAAATTTTCCCTTCTTTAATCTATACATCTAATCTAATATATATAAATCACGTGTCACGTTGTTTGTCCGCGATGGACTCCGAAACTACTGAACGGATTATGATAAAATTTTGCAACCATTTATAATATGGTCCAACTTAAAAGATAGGTTAGTTTTTATCCCGGAATTCCCTCGGGAACTGAAGGACATAGAGTACTTTTTTCCCGCAACCTCCGCGGGATCTCCGAAATTACCGCGGATGAAATCGCGGGGGACAGCTAGTCTAATATATATAAATCACGTGTCACGTTGTTTGTCCCGATGGACACCGAAACTACTAAACGGATTTTGATAAAATTTTGTAATCATTCATAAAATGGTCCAACTTAAAAGATAGGATAGTTTTTATCCCGGAATTCCCTCGGGAACTGAAGGACATAGAGTACTTTTTTCCCGCAACCTCCGCGGGAACTCCGAAATTACCGCGGATGAAATCGTGGGGGACAGCTAGTTACGTATAAAATGCTTTGTCCTGAATGACTGATGGATTAACGCACAGCCTAGACCGCTGATCGTAGAGACCTGAAACTTGGAGGGTGTGTTCTTTGTATGACGTAGGCATCCGATAAGAAAGGATTTTTGAAAATTCAACCCCTAAGGGGATGTAAAGGGGTTGCACAGTTTGTATACGGAACAATTCCGCGGAAACTTCGAAATTATCGCGGGTGAAACAGTGCGGGACAGCAAGTTAAAATAATAACGTGAAATAGTTATTTGTGCAACAAGAGAGCAAAGTCATTTTTTGCTGCGAGTGCTGATTTTGAATCCTGAGCAAGCGAAGGATTCAATGATTGAATCACGAGCGTAGCGAGTAGCGTAGTGAGTCTAAAGTTGAATCCTGAGTGTGGCGAGGGATTCAAAGGCACGAGATGCAAAAAACTTTGCTCTCGTGTAACACACAAGAGCAAACAACACTTGTGTAACAACACTTTCCCTTCAGCAGCGAGAACACTTTAGGAGATAATAGTTATTTACAGGTTAAATATCAGTTTTATTTGCAGTAAATACTTATTTTCGTTTAAATACAACAATAAGTTAAAAATTCAATAAATTACATTAAAAGACATAATTATCTTTTTGCTAAATTTCTTTAGTTAGTACAAATTTCCGAACGTGTTTGTCTTTGAGGTTGAATTCAAAATCGGAACTTCGAAAGGGCTGGTCTTTGTCTCTCTCTCTTTCTAATGGCGGGAAAGAATATAGAGTGTAAATGTTTCGAATTGTATGATTAACCCAAGGCTGAATAAGATATTCGCGGTTTTCTGAAAACAAAAATTAAAAAGTTTCTTTGTCTCTTTGATTTCAGGTAGCAAAACCTACATGTTTGAGCTATACTGAAGTGAAAACGTTTTTGTCTGTTCCTAATAATTTGACTTGAAAAGTGCAAATGCTATCACAATTGAAATTGATAATGTTGTCTGTTTTCAGCAACATGGTACATAATATTTATGGAATTACTTAGGTGACTACTAAGCGCTACTTTCGAACCACTTTATACACAATTTGGCGCATACACTACACGTATTCCGCATACACAGAAGCGCGTTTTGCGCCAAACTACAGCACAATTGGAGCAAAGCCAAGATTTACTCTCAGACAATTGTTAATATAATTCTTAGAGAGCATTTTATTCTGTTTAATATAAAGTGAGCGACGATTTTTATGAAAATACCGCTTTTCGTTTGACTTGACATGCGTTATGGTTTGATCCTAAAAGGTTTAAGCTAGAAGAATGTCAGCCAAATTTTAGTTTTCATTTCGTCTTTTAAATTAATAAAAAATATTGGAAACGTAATTTTAATTTTTATTTACGTAATGAATATAACTTCATATATTTTCAATAATTTGATAAAGCAAAAAATACGTGTCTATTATAATAGTATTTTGCTACTCCAAGCATTTTTCTCCACTACCGCATAGGCCATATAGGTAGGTAGATAAATAAATTACATTCTAGAGTTCAAAACCACTACAAAACCATAATGGGCATGATGAAAGGATATAATAAAAATCAAAATTCGATTTAGTCCGTCAGTTAGACAGTAAAAAAAATATAGACACGTATTTTTTGCTTTTCCGAATTATAGAAAAATTTTAGGTACCTACCTATATAAAACGATTTAAAGTTCAGGAGTGGGAGTTCGCGACGTCATAAATACCTAAGTGTAGGTATACAGTGAACCTACAGGTGTGACATCACACGGGATTTCAACTCAATGTATCGTCGTTATTTTTTGATTACGTAAAAAAAGAAGAAATACGTGTCCAATATTTTTATAATCTACTAGACGGACTAAAAATTAAAATTTTATCATCATGCCCATTGCCTCTGACATCAAAGCAATTACAAAACCATAATTATATTTAAGTAGATGTTTTTGTAAGTATGCATCTGCTGTGAGTATGGTTAGCTGCGATGACCTTGACGAAGCACCTTTTATGCAGGTCAGAGGCTCAATTCTGCACAACAAAATTAAAAAGTCACATCGCTTTTGCATCAGTCCTTATTCAGCCCTTATTCAATATGACCAACAACATTCCTTGCCCATAACGCGTGTCCCAAAAACACAATAGCAAACGCTCCAGATGCAAGAAATTTATATTCTTTATAACAAAAGAAACGTTGTAAATGTATTTTTTTAAAGTGAAACTTCTTTGAACACGAGGGAAAAACAATTTAAGTGGCACCTTATCTTAACGCGACGCGTTATGGTCATAGTGAATAACGGCCCTGATCGGCTTAATTCGAGTCTGCTTAATAGTAAGTAACAAATAAGTTTTTAGCGTTTACGTATATCCTATTATATACGTAAATGCTAAAAAAATATTTGTGTTTGTTACTCTTTCACGCCTTCACGGCACAACCGATCATTGTGAAATTTTTCATAAACGTTTTCAATATAAAAAAGAGAATAATGATAATAACACTTCACAACACACAGTTCTACTCGATTCCTGACTAAGGTGTAAGCTTGTGTCGTGGAAAGCAAGGAACGCCTCGTACATTACTACAATTACTTCATAGTTCATAATATTATCTAATATATATATAAATCACGTGTAACGTTGTTTGTCCGCGATGGACTCCGAAACTACTGAACGGATTTCGATAAAATTTTGCAACCATTTATAATATGGTCCAACTTAAAAGATAGGATATTTTTTACCCCGGAATTCAATCGGGAACTGAAGAACATAGAGTACCTTTTTCCCGCAACTTCCGCGGGAACTCCGAAATTACCGCGGATGTAATCGCGGGGAGCTAGTATTATATAATAGGTATAGTATTCAATATATTTATGCCCAGACTAGAAAGTGAAATCATATTGTGTTCATCACACAAAGTCTACCTCCACCGGGAATCGAACCCGGAACCTCTTGATTAACGAGTAGGCATGGTGACTTACTGCGCTGATTAGAAGAGCAGTTATATATATAACTTTTGTTGCTATCATATTTAAGTTTCAATCAGAAAAGTACATAGATAAGCAATAGTGTGTTAACCCACACTGTAGAAATTTTGAGTAAATCGTGTTTTAAAAGTAGGAGCGCCATTTTTTGACAAAATTTTTTATGTTCAATATTTAGTTACATATTTAAGCAATGTAATAAGGTAAACAAATAATTAAAAAACGTTTCCTAACTCTCAATAAATTGTTCTCAATCAATAACTTAATTTTGTGGGTTAACATGTTATTGCTTATCTGCGTCCAAAAATAGTGATTCATTAATCATTTTTAGACCGCTTTAACATTTGAAGTATTGTTTATTTTGGTCGATTGCTAGATATTGTAGGTGACTAAACGTGCACATCCCAATCGCAAAACTGCCATATTTTTGATTGCAACCGAAAAATGATAGAAACAAAAGTTACTTAATAGCATAGACCCACAAGTCGTGTATATGTAGGCGGGCGCGGTGTGCTTATGCGTTGGCAGAATAGACCTTCTGGGACGATCATAATAAAACAGCTAATACAATTTTTACGATTTCTGGTACCAGAGGTTGACGATGACGTTGACGAGCACACCTCGGTACGGTCAGCATGAGAAATATGTAGTCGCTTTTGACAATCGTTGAATCTTGTTGCAATAGTAACAAAGTTCAACGATCATCAAAAGTGATTACGTATTTCTGATGCTGGCTGTACACGTTTGTAATAAAATTAAATATTTAGTGCAATAATGAATTCTATGAAAACTGTATTATTTTTATTATTCTAATCAAGTTAAAAAGATATCCTAAAAATTTGACCGTGGAAAGAATTGCATCATGATTGTTTAGCGTATTATTAATTATTTATCTGTACTAAGATCTATGCTAATATTATAAAGAAGAAAGATTTAGTTCTTTGTTTGTTTGTTTGTTACGATTCAACTCAAAAACTGCTGGACCGATTTCAAAAATTCTTTCACCATTAGAAAGCTACATTATCCCTGAGTAACATAGGCTATATTGTAATCCAGATTTCCCGCGGGAACTCCGAAATTAACGCGGGTGAAATAAATAAAAGTCAGTGTGGTTTGTCTGTGCGTGCCGCTAAAACTCCACAGTTGGTTTGTGTATGTAATGGAACTTTTATAGTATGATAGCCGGCCTTCAGCCCGCGTGAGCGAAGATTTTTTAGTTTGCGGCTACAAAGGTTAGTTTTGGAGATAGGGGTGAAAGAAGGGATATCAACACCTCTTCACAGAATGTCAAAGTTATGACATTTTGATTTGATAACTAAAGCGTATAAAGTGTAGGTACGGACAAACCGGTGCAAATAGTTCATTATGAAAATAACAATTAAAACCGGTAAATTACGTATACATAATCAACTTGTAGTTTTTTTGTCAGCGTTGAATGTAGAGATGAGAGACTCTACATTCAACGTTTTTGTAATTTAGTATAAACTTACTAATTTTTTATTCCTCTTATGAACCACTAGCTGTTCTCCGCGGTTTCACTTGCGTTAATTTCGGAGTTCCCGCGGGAATCCCAGGTCAGAAACTACCCACCTCATAATGGTCGATAAGACGTGAAAGCGTAACATACAAATTTTGTCAGCGTTGAATGAAGAGTCTGCAATCTTTGTTTATACCCAGTTTTCGAGGTCTTTATGGACCTATTCACACTGTCTTTATGGATATTTTTTCCTCTAATTACTTTTCGAAAAACAAATAATATGTACTTACTTGCAGAATAATGATTAATGGATCGGCTGTAATCGAAGTTTTCCTTATATTTTATAAGTGTGGCAGGCTTTAATAGCATCGTGCCAAACGAGGACAAGGCCTTATGTCTTACACCACCGATTTCTAACTCCAGCTGTGTGTATGTACGAGTATTTAATTTGCTTTAACTAATGCATAACAATAGTTCTATCGACCGCTTAGTTTATTATTTCTCCCGCATCAGCGTTTGGAATTCCTGCGGGATTTCTTTATATGCTGATAAAAGTGTGCGTGCGTGCATACGTGTGTGTGCGTGTGCGTGTGTATGTGTGTGTGCGTGTGTGTGTGCGTGTATGTGTGTGTGGGTGGGTGGGTGTGTTTGTGTGTGATTCCATCAATGTGAATTATGCAACTCCATTGGGAACTCAATAATACATTTTCAGGATCAAAAGGTTACTATATAGTTTCCTGGCGGTTAAAGTACTTTTATATCCGGTTCAGTTTTGCCGGATATTATTTACCCCCCTTATAAACAAATACTTTGACATTCTTTTTTAAATTCAAAATTAGGTATTTAATTATTTGTGGTATAGATATATAATACTAAAATTCTACAGCACTGTTGGTGTAGTGGTTATAATCTTGACTGCTATGTCCGGTGTCACGGGTTCGACTTTCGTATGGGTAAACATTACTGTGATGAATATTTTTGTTTACCCTAAATTTGGGAGTTCAATATAATTATATCGTATGTATAATATTTATAAATAAAAATTATATGATTATGTCTATAGTAATATTATAAAGAGCTAAAGTTTGTGAGATTGTGACGTTGTAGGAGGTAATCTTTGGATCTACCGAACCGATTTTGAAAATACTTTCACTTATAGGAAGCTATATACCTACGGTAGTCCTGAGGTAGGGTAGCTATAGGGTACTTTTTATCCCGAAATTCCCACGGGAACTCCGAAATTACCGCGGGTGAAACCATAGGGGACAGCTAGTCATCTGGCAGCAGTCATAGTGCAAGATTTGCTTAGTTTGCGACCATATGGCACTGTCTGATAATAGCCAAGAATAGGTATCATA
This sequence comes from Zygaena filipendulae, assembly GCA_907165275.2. Taxonomy (NCBI): domain Eukaryota; kingdom Metazoa; phylum Arthropoda; class Insecta; order Lepidoptera; family Zygaenidae; genus Zygaena; species Zygaena filipendulae. Next base: position 2,784,038 of record OU015677.1, on the reverse strand, counting down.
AAAATTGTTTACCAAATTACTCATAACTAATACGGTATTTTAGGAAGGGCAAACTTTAAGTCTTCGACATGTAATAGCTAGATAGCGATAAAAATTTCATTAAATAACTTTATTTCCGTGTATTTGTCAACTTATAAAACTTTAAGGTTAAACATATAGCGTGTAGGCGGTCAGTCGCTGTTATGTGTCTTAAAAATAAATTGTGCAAATCACTTGGTTGGTTTCTACTTAAAAAATGAGTAGGTATGTAACTTCGAGAAACTGTTTCAACATTTTCATTTAATAAAAATAATTTTCAAGTCAATCTTAACATAATCAATAGGTACCTACGAAAAAAGTAGGTACCACTTAAAAATCTTTTTATAAACTTTCATTCACTTTTTTCTTTTTAAATAATATGTGATTGTTGTATTGAGAAGGAATTACTGATAACCATCTGGTGTACTGTCATCACAGGCCTAATCTAATATATATAAATCACGTGTCACGTTGTTTGTCCGCGATGGACTCTGAAACTACTGAACGGATTTTGATAAAATTTTGCAACCGTTTATAATATGGTCCAACTTAAAAGATAGGATAGTTTTTATCCCGGAATTCCCGCGGGAACTGAACTTACTGACATAGAGTACTTTTTTCCCGCAACCTCCGCGGGAACTCCGAAATTACCGCGGATGAAATCGCGGGAGATAGCTAGTAGATATATAAAATACAGAATTATATTATATATTATCACACAATGAGTTGCTCAAAAAGTTTTTTTATACCATCAGCCCGTCCTCATGAAATTTAGCGAAAATTTGATGACAAGAACTTGGTTTTTACTTGTTGTCGCCAAACTTAGAAGTTTTATCATACACTTTATTCCGTTCAAAACTTTGGACTTTTAAACTGAGGTCATCAGTTTAAATATTACGACCTTAATAGCAGGTACAAGTTTTAAGCATCTTTAATTAACAACCCATAGAATTTCTGTCATGATTCTGTCTTCGACTCTAACTCTATGTGATCTTCAGTAATTTATTTTAAAAGCATCCACGGTTTGGCGCCTAACGGAAATTGCAAGTTAAACATTGACATACATTATCGATCTAGTATTTGCTTTAGTGGATAACCTCCAAAAAGTCATGTTCCGTTTTGTAGAACCTTAATCATCAATGTGTGCGTTGTAAAAAATTCGTACCGTTTGACAGTTCGATAATTTTTCGATAATCTATTTACAGAATACGTAGTTGCTATGCCGTATTACTCAGTTTTATCGTATACTTACTGGCCGTTCTCCGTGGTTTCAAACGCGGTAATTTCGGAGTTCCTGCGGGAATCCTAGGTCAAAAAGTACTCTTTATCCTGTTCTGTACCCTTGACGACGTGTATGCAGAATTTTATGATGATCGGTTGGGTAGTTAAGGCGTGAAAAAACGAACCAACAGACAAAAAATACACGAGGGTTTATATCTGTAGTTATCCTGAAATGCTCGTGGGAACTCCGAAATTACCGCGGGTGAAACTGCGGGGGACAGCTAGTTGATAATGTATCTCCATTATTTTTATTGAAATCGGATAAGTGGATTAGGGGCAAAAGGTAACAGACAGAGTTACTTTTGCATTTAAAGTACATAATATAAGTATGGAAAAGAGGTTCTCAATCATATTTGATTTGATTTACTGTAGACTCTGTAAATGAAATAGTTCCTGAAAATATTCCTTAAGTCAAGCGGATAAATTCACCAGCAACAACACATTGTAGGGCGCTTAATATGTTGCTGTAAACTGCAGTATTGGTAAAAATAAATATCTCATTACGCTTGATCTCTTTCTTAGAACTTTATGTGATAGGCACCTCAAATGCGACAGACCTTTTAAGTGTAACACTTACCTGTGTTTTTTATGGATTACTAGTGCACCAGATAGATGCTTTTCTATTGATATCCATAAAAGTATATGTTGTCTCAATATGCTATGTCAATTTTGTCCTTATTCTCATCCAACCATTACTTTTAATATCTTCACAACTTCATTAAAATAACAAACGTGCTCTTTAGTATAATAATGTCTTTATTTGCAAATTTTTCGTTTTATAATAGGTAGGTACCAATTCGTAAGATAATTTTTTTTTAGTTATAGACACGTTTTGAGTTGAGTCAACTAATGCTCTATGGTATGATGTAGATTGTATACTTGAAATATTGATATAAATTAAATCGAGGTTTAGATTGTAATAAAGTGGATGTGAATTTTGGATAAACTCTTGTAAATATTGAAATCGAGTTAGATTCATTGTATAAATTGTTTATTAAAATCTACCTAATCTATTTATATCATAACAAAAAAATTGATTTATATTATTTGAATATATATCAGTTCTTCCCGATTAGAATGCATTAAGCGAACGATCAGTTTAACCAACAACAAAAAAACGAGTTTTACTTAGTGCGAACCGTTCAAAGACATTATCTTTGACGCCATAATCACCAATGAATCAGCATTTAAGATTTAACCAACGCAGCTTGAAGAAGCAGTCTACAATTATGTACATGCATGGAATCTCAGCGAGTGACGCTTTCGACCGGTCGCTCGTCCGAAACCGAAAAAAAGATATTATGATGACCCGTCTTGTCTGTGGAATGCTACGCGACAAAGTCGAGATGATCGCAGAAACACAAAGCGGTGTGGATTGTCTGAGCGCAATCCTAAACGTTCGGTTTATACTTTTATAGCAATAGGCCGTGTACGTAGGTATATCTACAAAGGCGGAGAGGCCGTTCGCAAGGCGCGGTTGTGAATGCAATTATTTCATGCTTACAAATCCGCCATGATGGCTTGCCGCGATCGAATTCAAATAATCATCCAACATTGCAATGGCCGACAGTATTATTACGTAAATTGTGTTAGATTTAAAACGGTTAACTACTCGGCCAGAACGGTGCACGGCGGAGACAGTTTTAGAAATCGTTTGTTTATCGTTTCGTAACATAATTATTGTTTTAATCATAGAATGATGTAATGCTGTTATCTGTACGAGTTATTGTAAACATCAATATTTATGAATTTTATAATCGTACCTGGAACTTAACGTTCATGAATGGAAGATAATATCTGACTGTAGACTCCATTTTATCGAAATCATTGTTCTTTAACTTCTTTTGTTTTAAAAATTATTTCGCAAGATGACAGTGTGTATGTTTAATGCATCTTGATATGATTCAAATAATCAAACGTAGGATTTTGTCTTTGGAGACGGTTCGTTGACCGTGTTTTCTGTTGATGACTCATGTATTCATGTTGCATCAAGGCGGATGTTGCTTACAAATTGAGTAGTTATGGGTTCCAATAAGGGTATTTATGGCGTTAGCGCTCAATATATTTGACTCTTATGACAGCATTACATAAGAAAATGTCGCTATTTGCACTAACTTGCTCTGCTAGAAAAATTCAACTTGACATCGCAGCAAAATCTGAGTGCCAGTAAAATTATAACAAACTGCAGAGAATCGGGTTCATTTGTGCAAATATATCTATAAAGAAGTGTTTATATAGGTATATAGCAGTTGCAGGAAATCATTGGCAGAGCAATTTGTCTGAGAATGTAACACTAGTCGTGAAATTACGTGCAAAACTTTATTTATGACGGCAGGAAGAAATCAAGTAGGTACCTACCTACCTAACTGAAGGATTTATCCTCGTTATAACTGCGGTATTGATAAATATGACGTTGAAGATTTACGATCTCTAATACAAATAGGTAGCTACTATTGGGTAGGCAATAATCAAGGTGCACGACATACTAATGAAACCAATTACAGCCTTTGAATATCCAATACTACGATACAAATAAGTAGGTAGATGTTATGACGATACAACAATAAATAGCAAAGAAACCGACATAAATTTGATTATGGCAGTCAAGAGAGGATGCCAATTTTGACATTTCACACAGCTTAATGTGTCATAAGAGTGAGTTTTCAAGTAACTTCTAATGGGTGATAGGATTTAATGCAACAAATTTTGTATGATAATGTAGTTACTGATATGTACATGTACAATTGTACATATACAGCATAAACATTCTCAAACGTTCTTCACGACCGACTAGACCTTAGGAAGGGATCCATAGCTCTGCATGTGTAATGTGACGTTCTAAGCAAGCGACAAACTACTTTCTATTGCACTTACATACACGATACTTATTTGTATTATTGTACAACTTTATACTATTACTTACTTCCCCTTATGATTATAATAACGGAAATAATGAGACAATAGTGTAACGTAGAATTATATTCGACGTTTCTCTTCACCAACTATGGTTTAGACATCAAAAAGTCATTATACGATATCGTTTTTCAATTCAATGTTTTGGTTACTATCAAATTTAATAAAATAAATAATATAAACCTTTTTATTAATGTTTTAATATTGTTCGTAATCATTATATTATATCGTTACACAAGTCTATAATAACTAGTAAGTAGGTACAATATAAAGCAACATTGAATGTCAAATACCTTATAAGGTGCACTAATGATGTGTCTACATGGATGATTTGATGATATCAACAAATAATTTGAAACATCATCTACAAAACTTATCTTATTCATGAACTGCATCGTTTTTCTCTCAATTCTCGTAAAGAAAATGATTCGGCGTCATGACATATTGAGACATGAGGTCACACACCTGGGTGGTTCTATTTATAGTTTCGACCAAGAGGGAGATGAAATGCAGTCCTATTCCACTTGAAATGCATGCTTTTATGTTAAGGACATCTACTTTAAGTCATATTACACTAATTCTAGCAACAATTATCACAATATTTTCAGTTTTTAAGCAGACATTACTAACCTTAAGGTGCGTTGTCTGTTCGTAACTTATCACCGTTTTCGACACGTTATTTATCGAATCACTTCACAGTTTTAAATTCTCCGATGCTGCGAGCTCGCACCGTTCGCTTTGTAAGCACAGACTGTGGCGATCGACACTGGCGAACAGCAATCCATAAAGTGATTAAACGATTTAACGGTCACAAAGTGTAGCGGCGGCGATAAAACTGTACTGTGTGAAACGTTTGGATGCGAGCTGAGGAGGTCACGGCTCGGGCCCGACACTAAAATTATTGATTTCATAGAGTTACAAAACAACAAAAGATATAAAACGGACCGACAGCACCCCCGCGCCCCGAACCAATCGATGTGAATGATAATTGTCGCGCACAAAGACTACCTACTCACCTAGACAGTTGGAATGCACACACACAAACACGCACACGCACACACACTTGGATGACAACACACTTTTATGTCAACAAATGTTTCTCTCCGCTGCCGCTGCACTGTACGTCCGATTTTCACTGTTTGTTTATTATTATCGGTACTAATGGGTAATTAGTGCAAATTATAAGCTTTATTTTGTCGTGAGACGCTCGCGTTGCGGCGACTCTGGCAAGATGGCTCCGCGTATATGGCGCGCGGCGGACGCTGCCCCCTCGCCGCGCACCCCGCGCGCTCTGCGCCCCCCGCCCCGCGCCGCACGTACGTGCAATGAAAGATAGGTGGCAAGTACACAACCGATCCGAAGAACGCGAGTATATCCGATGATTTGTGTTCGATGGAAGCTATCTCAACATGCGATTGTATATGGGTCATTCTCTAGCGCGAAGTGTGAGCTTCACGTTTCTTTGTACACCCTGAAACATGGAAGTTGGAACTTACACTATGTGCAAGACAATGACTCATGTAAGAAGAGGTAGAGTCTTCTCTCTACAACTAAAACTCTCTGCAGATAGGAAAAAATACGATTCAACAATAAAAAGTAGTTGTTGTCACCACTGACCAATGCGACTGACCCTTAATAAGCACGCGGAGTGGTCTGTTACTAGGTTATTAATCACACACATTTTGAACTAACATGTGTTTGTGGCATATAATCGCAATTAAGTTCGTGCTTATATTAATAAAGGAGCTAATCAGATGTGCTTATTTTTTGTCATCGGTTTATGTTACTCAAGCAGATTAATTTTGACTGAAGCCTGTCAAAAATCATGATTTACGAGTGCCTTATCTTCGGATATATCGCGTGCACCGAGGCCGTGTGCACTGCGCCAGTTCTTTCCCTTCACACCGCTTTGCCCGTGCGAGATCCCTCGCCCCGCTCTCCTGTCCTCTGCCTACCCGACCTCTTATATACTGCTCTCTTTACAACACAAAAAAAAAAACACCAATTTCCCAAATTCCCGAAGCGGACCGAGCGCTCTCTCGCTCGCGGCAGACCCAAGATGGCGGCGTGCGGCAACCATTTTGATAGCAGATTACATTCGTCGCGCGTCCCTCCGAGCGGCTCAAAGCCTAAACATTGTGGTGCTCACTAACTATAGATTGCAACGTAAACGTATTGCACATATTTCTAGGCTAATTTTTTCCATTCTTTGCAACGGTGTCGTTGTTTAACGCCTCTGATGCGAATTTCGGCTGAGAAACTAGTGTTTTAACACTATTTACATTGGCTGATCGCTGTTTAGTATTGAAACGTTGACGGTTTAAGTTATTTTTGTTGTATTGATTCGAGCGAAAGCTACCTTTCGGCTGCTTGCTTGTGCGTTGTGAGCAAGTAAACGTGAACCGTGGCCGGTTAGCTGGACAAGATGTCTTTGTCCCTTTCGTAAGCCGTCTCTACCTGCTTTCAACTTATAACAAGTCTATAAAATATGTACAAAGTACGTCGCGGACGAATGTTTTGTGTCTATGTCGATATTATCTAGGCTTTAAACGTGTTTAGGCGTGCCTCTACGTTCTATATAGTCAATAAGGTAACAGAATAGCTATTTATATCTGTCTCGGCTCAGGCAGGCTTCTCGCTTAGGTATCCGAGTCCCTAGTATAGGACGAATCAATGTCATAACGTGATAAGTACCTAGTGCACATTTAACGAGTACCTGCTATTTACGGATCATTTTACCTAAATACTCGTATACCTAGTCTTTAGTAAACCTTACTATAATATAGCTCTACATATTTTATTTCACGAAAAAAACTAAAAAACCTAATTACTTCAAGAATTTTCGATGTAAAATAAATTTTCTTCTAATAACTCTGTCTGTTACCCTTTCATGCCCTAACCTCTCAACCGATCCTCAAGACATTTAGGTCATGGTTTATACAAAAATTTTACTACCAAAATTTCTTTCGAGAACCAAAAATAACGGTCTCTACTTAAATAAGACAGCTTCTATGCTTCTTCTATGTTGCAAATATTATACTGAAGTCCCACTAAATATACACGTAAAGAACTTACATACCGTGCAATTTATCTATTACATAAATTTACTATCGAGTAACTGCAAACGAGAAAAATAAACGGTATTAACTCCCTTTCATTGGCAACCTGTACGATGTTTAATTAATTAATCAAGCATACTTTTAATTTTAATTATATTTAATACTGGTTGTCCTGCGCAGTTTCACGCGCGATAATTTCGAAGTTCCTGTGGAATTGTTCCATACAAACTTTGCAACCCGTTTTCATCCCCTTGGGGAATTAATTTTCAAAAATCCTTTCTTATCGGATGTACGTCATACAAAAAACATACAAGTTTCAAGTCTCTACGATCAGCGGTTTAGGCTGTTTGTTGATCCATCAGTTATTCAGGACAAAGCATTTTATATGTATAGATTATAAATGCAAACGTCAGTTACTTTGTCTTTGTTTGTTTGTTTGTTGCGCTTTCATGCCTTAACCACCATCATGCCTTAGGTTATACCTAATGAAATTTCGCATAGGTACACGTTGTCAGGGGTACTGAAAAGGTCATACGGTACGTTTCATCCAGAAAAGAAAAACAGAAAGACAGAAAATGGATCGACAGAATCTTTATTGACGCGAGCGAAACCGCGGGCTTCTACAGTATTTAATAAATATTTAAATACCTTCTTAAGTAATTAAATAAATAGTTATTTCTACACTTCCAAAAACCCTAATAACATCTACACAATTATAAAATTATAATACAATTAATTAAGATCATTTAAACATCTTTCAAATATCTTAACGCTAGCCATTCCCCGCGGTTACACGTACGTTTATTTCGGAGTTCCCTCGGGATTTCCAGCGCAAAAGTGCCCAATATCCTTCACTGTACCCTCGAAAACAAGCATACAAAATTTCAGCAGGATCAGTTAAGTAGTTAAGTCGGGAAACGTAACATTTTAACAAACAAATAAACATACATTCGCATTTTTAATAGTAATAGATTACAATTAATGGGTCATATTAGATGCTCCATTAATTTATATCCGAAATCACGCTGTTAATCTCCTTACTTTATTTTATTGAAACATTTTTGTACATGCATTCTTAGTCGTACCTATATATTAATAATAATAATAATCCACATCACAACACACGTAGATCTACTTGATCCCACAGTAAGCTATTATTAGCTTGTGTCGCGGAAACCAAGCAAACGTGGTATATACTACATAGAATTACATATATATTACCTATTCCTCTATCATAGAGTTCTGGATGGTGTAACAACAATTGGACGCAGATAAGAAATAACATTAAAAAATTAAGTTATTGATTCAGAACAATTTATTGAGAGTTAGGGAACGTTTTTTAATTATGTGTTTACCTTATTACATTGCTTAAATATGTAACTAAATATTGAACATAAAAATTTTTGACACAAAATGGCGCTATACTTTTAAAACACGATTTACTCAAAATTTCTCAAATGTGGGTTAACACACTATTGCTTATCTATGTCCAACTATACTATACAACTACTAGACCTAACTATTCTAGTCTTTAGCCTAGATGAACACTATGGGTACTTAGGTAGAGCAAGATAGAGATGATATACGTTGCGCCAAAAGCGAGACTATCAGATTAATCATCCTTCAGAATGAATACTTCCTCTATTTTCCTCTATTTTAATCGATTTCAACAAATGAAGAGGATTTTTCGAAAAATAATATGAAATGGAATTATTGTTTTTTATTATAGTAGTTAAGATGTACCAAATTTTTTATGTGCTGTGTAATGTGTTGTCTTTTTTCTGAATACATAAATATTATCTATGTCTAATGTCTAGGTCTTTAAGATTAGCAGCTTTCGCTGATGCGCCTAATATCTACACTTGTGTTGCTTCATTTCAATAAAGTTTTCTGTTCTCCCGTTCATTAACTATTTAAATAGTATTTATAATAATAATAATAATAAATTTCATTTAATTCGACCATTGACATAAATCAATTCTGTTAGTATAGTAGTAGTAGTTAGTTATTCTTCTGAGAGTAGTAGTATTTATGCGTTATTAAATGTTTACTAAAGGCACAGATAGGTAATTTATTACTATACTAGTAAAGGTGATATACATAGAATTGGCTATTTTTCGGTGTTTGAAAATAAAAATTCTAATCATATATATCTAATAATTTTGATGTTGATGCCAAATAAAGTATATATTTCTTCTTATTCTTTAATAATGGCAATAATGACAACGTTTCTTAATAATAAAAATGTCTTCATCTACTTCTTCAATTATGGCGAAACGCCAATGACAATGTTAGATTGTTCCCCAAGTTAAAACATGGCTCTCTTCAAAGCCAGTTTCCTGCTCGGGGTCCAAAATAGATGCTGAAAAGTGACTGAAATAACGAAGACTAAACGTGACACGCGTGTGTTCAGTACGGCTTTCACCCTTCAACAACCAAGTATATATTTATGTCTATGTCTAATCAGTCTGTCAAAAATCAAATTTCAACTCTATGTATCGTCGTTATTTTTGATTACCTACGTAAAAAAAGAAAAAATACGTGTCCAATATTTTTTATTAATCTACACGATGGACTTAGATACGTCTTACTCAATGTATTTTTCACATCAATGTCCTACTTATACTATCCATAAGTGTCTAAACAAAAGATTTCTATTTTTCCTTCTTTTATATCTAGTTTAAATGAATCTAAGTATAAAATGAAGTCGCATTTTGGCTCTGTGTCCATATTTCCTTCTCAACCACGCAACGATTAAGCAGATTGCGCTGTCACTTATTTATTTTCGGAATTCCTAATTATGGATGACAGGGAGGTCCCGGGGAAATCCCGATATCCGTGCGGATCATACCGATTTAGGTGACAACTTTTTCTGTCCTCGTCACTACACAATAGTACATTGTTATCCTAGGGGTGAAAGTAACTTATTTAGCCAATAGATCGAGGGACTAAATAAGTCTTTCTCCCGAGGATAACACTGTGCTTTTCATTATGAATGCAAGGAAAGTCAAAATAAAAATAGGAATTAGCTAAAGAAAAAAATGAGTGAATTTTATTTTACATAAATCAACCATTAGGTGTGCTACTGGCCAGTAAGTATGCCCCCTATGACATAAAAAAAAACTTGAGTTTCTGCAGTATCCAGCTGTCAGTTGAAAGCGATTCTCCCTAGGGCTGAAAAGTGTTACTTTCAACCCGCTTCTCAGGCAACTTCAGACCTACCTACTTTCCGAGTATGAGTAATGAAAAATTGTTTACAAACAGAGGAATATACAGCGGTTACACCCGTGTTGGTTTCGGAGTTCCCGCGGAAATTCCGGAGTAAAAACTAGGTACCTGTGTCCTTTCTGTACCTCTGACAAACATGTATGCAAAATTTCTTCATGATCGGTTGAGTAGATAAGGAGTGAAAGTCTAACAAACAAACAAATTGACAATACACATTCGCATTTACAATAGGAAGGATTGCCCGCGAAAGATAGGAAAGTACCAACACATCCAAAACAATAAGTAGGCACCTACTCCGTTTCACAATTACTCATTTCGCTATGCCATGGAGACGGATCACGGAAGAAGCCAACACAGGAAGACCTCACAGTCACCTCCCACTCTCTCGTCGCACACCTGATACATAAACAAAAGGAAGACGCGCGGCATCTCTCGATGACTGGTCGGTCCACCTCGAGAGGGGCGTTGACCTCACATACGTTATAATAATATTATTATGCTTGTATTTCAACCGTGTTCATAGCGACTGTAGGATAATGGGAACTAGAAATTCACTGGAAAATAGACAACACTTAATAATGTGATACGTATATTTAAATTTATCTAGAATCTATGTATTTAAAGCGTTACATTTGCGTTCATCGTAAAGAATCCTCCACTACATAGTATAAAACAAAGTCGCTTCCCGCTGCCTGTCTGTTTCTATGTATGCTTAGATCTTTAAAACTACGCAACGGATTTTGATGTGGTTTTTTTTAAGAGATAGAGTGATTCAAGAGGAAGCTTTATAAGTGTAATTTATACTGAAATTCACGCGGGAACTTTGTAATTACCGGTAGTGAAACCGCAGGGACAGCTAGTACTATTATTAATGCGAAACTGACTTTGTTTGTATATTACGCTTTCACGCCTTAACGGCTCAACCGATTACCATGAAATTTTGCACACACGTTGTCAGGTATACAGAGAAGGACAAAGGTTACTTTTTCCCTGAATTCCTGCGGGAACTCCGAAAATATCGCGGGTGAAACCGCATTAAACTTTATGTCACACGTTGTTAGGGGTACAAAAAAGCTATAGCGTACCTATTTTTTCCGGTATTCCTGCTGGATCTCCGAAACTACCGCGGGTGAAAATGCCGGGAACAGGTAGTATCTGTGTATTCTAAGATATTTTATCTTAAGATGTAAAATTAAGTAAATACTGTAATATCGATGTAGAGTTTTACAGCTGATTTAGTAGATAAGCGTAAAGTGCCTACTTAGTTATTTAGAACCATAGTTTTGTGCAATCGTATATAAATTACGGGTGATAGGTACTGAATTGGAAGTCCCTTGTAGCATTCAGAGTGACTTAAAAAGAACCCTATTTAATATTTTTCATTACTCATACTCGGAAAGTAGGTCTGAAGTTGCCTGAGAAGCGGGTTGAAAGTAACCCTTTTCAGCCCTAGGGAGAATCGCTTTCAACTGACAACTGTCAAATTATAAAAAAAAAAACTAGGTCTATTTTCACATTTCTATTGAACCATGTTTCAACTTTCTATACAGCCAGCGCGATGTAAAATTGAAATAACGTTAAGTTTAAGTAGGTATTAATTAAAATAAAATTCACTCACTTTTTCTTAAGCTAATTCCTATTTATATTTTTTTATTTTCTTTAATTAATACTTAATAATTAAAGATAAATTTTTTTTTAGGTCGCCACAATGTAAATAAAAAATACTGGCTAGCCGGCCAAAGAAAAAGAAATAGGTGGGAAAGTGTCAAGCGACTATCCGATCTTCACTCATTTTTTCTTTAGCTAATTCCTATTTTTATTTTGACTTTCCTTGCATTCGTAATGAAAAGCACAGTGTTACCCTCGGGAGAAAGACTTATTTAGTCCCTCGATCTATTGGTGCCCTCGCTACGCTCGGGCGCCAAACCCCGTCTCGGGACTAAATAAGTTACTTTCACCCCCTGGATAACAATGTACTATTAAATGCAAATGTAAGTTTGTTTGTATTGTTTTCACACCTTGGCTACTCAACCGATTAACATGAAATTTTGCGTACATGCCGTCCAGGGTACAGAATAGGACATAGAGTACTTTAGAAACCACGGAGAACAGCTAGTAGGTATATAATATATATAGAGGTATATATGTATAGGTAAATATCGATCATTCAAAATGTTGAAGAAGAATATTAGCTTTGGCAACGCCAGCGACCTTTCAAAAGATATACATAGTGGACTGTATGCGGAAGGCCTGGATACTTCTTTCAGACTCGTTGGTTAATTAAAATGGTAATTATCGAAGCTTGTTACCAGTCAATTCCGGGGTTACACTCCTTCCTGACTTTCTTTTCACAGACATTGCGGGAGGTCCAGGAACCACACATGCGGAGCAGCTGGCTGTGTGTGTAACTCAAAGGATAGATGATGAAGAAAAAAACATAATAAAATAAAAATCACTCTATATACTCTATAGAGGGCGAGGTACAGTAATTGGGAGACAATTAGGGGTGATGTAAAAATTATTATCTTCTATCCTACTTCCTACTAATATTATAAACGCGAAAGTTTGTAAGTATGTATGGATGGATGGATGGATGGATGGATGTTTGTTACTCTTTCACGCATAAACTACTGGATATATTTAAATGAAACTTTACAATAATATAGCTTATACATCAGATTAACACATAGGGTACTTTTCATTCCAGAATTCTCGCGGGAACTCTGAAATTAACGCGGGTGAAACCGCAGGGCACAACTAGTACATTGAGTTTGTGAGTTTGTGACGGTGTAGGGGGTAATCTATGAATCTACTGAACTGATTTTGAAAATTCTTACACTTAAAAGAAGCTAAGGTAGTCCTGAGTGACATTGGGTACTTTTCATCTCGGAACTCCCACGGGAACTCCGGAGTGTGTAAGTTTGTTAGTTTGTGAGATTGTAGGGGTAATCACTGGATTCACTGAACCGATTTTTAAGAATTCTTTCATTTATAAGCTATAGTGATCCTGAGTTAGATAGGGTACTATATCCCAGAATTCCTGCGGGAACTCCCCAGCTTGTGAGTTTGTGAGATTGTAATCTCTGGAACTACTGAAGCGATTTTGAAGATTCTTCCACTTACAGGAAGCTACAGTGATCCTGAGTGACACAGGGTACTTTTATCCCGGAATTCCCGCGGAAACTCCGAAATTACCGCGGGGGAAACCGCGGGGGATGGTTAGTTTATATAAATAACTCAGAAAACTTTGCGATTCACTTATAAAAATGTTGTATTAATTATTTTGTTTACACAATAGCTACTGTTTGTGTAATGAATTTTTTTTATTTTTATTTTAATATTTTATTTTATCGTTGTTCCGCAACGTTCATTTTGTGCCGCTAAGACCAAGTAACCTTTCAAATGTAGATATGTATTGAATATTGATTCAATACCTTCAATATAGGTACTGTTTCACCTCTCTAGTTAAGTTTTAGCATGTGTATAGATTGTAGAGCTCTCTGTGGATACAAGCAAGTGGATACGAGGTGGCATTGGTGTGAGTACCGAGGCTCGTATACATTCAGAGGAACAGAGGTGAAATATATTGTGCTCCATAAATATTGATTTTATGCGAGCCCGGCTGGGCGGCGGTCGATAGGGTTGCCGCGTTTTGTTAATCAACTTAATCACATAAAATGGTGTTTGAGATAAACTAGTACGACGTCTATGCTTAATGGCATGCTGGTGCTTTGTTGTTATACGTATAATTGATATACCTACCTAGGGTATTCTATTTTTTTGTTGAATTCCCGTGTCAGGATAAACTTTTTGTGTATATTTATAAAAAAATGTTATTTAGATACCTAATATACTATGTAGCACTAAATACATGCATATCATTAGGTAGGTACTGGCTGGATTGATATTCATCGTTCTGTAGGTACAAAATTTAAATTAATTTACGTTAATCCGATACAAAAAAACTATGACAGTTTTTCTAAAACGTTCAGAATTTTCGGGAATCTTTTCCAATTTTTATTTCCATAAGAAGTCGGACTACTAACGACGACCTTTAAAAAAGAAAGTAGCGGTTCTCAAGTAATGATTTTACAAAAGAACATGATTCAATATTTATTCAAATAAATGAAAGCTGTAATTTTTTCAATTCAGCATTACTAAGCGTTAATAATTTGGGTAGTTAAAATTCATATTTGCAGTGAGTTGGCAACCCTGAAGAACCGCAGAACTAAGCCCGCGGGGATGTCACACGTCTGAGGGGCAGTGAGATGTGAGAGCGGGACGACCATACCGCAACACGTGCGCCAGACAAGGACGGAGGCAACAGTCAATGTTTACGCCGTTGCCACCTATTATCGCTTTATTGTGCACGTTTGTTACTTTTCGTTCCCCATTTCGTGACAGATTTCGCTTGTTTTGGGGGAGTTCTTTTACATTAATTGGGTAATGTTGTTTAATTTTAAGTAGCTTCATAGGCACCGTACCTGTTGCCAATGAAAGTAGTTTTTTGGACCTTAATTAAAATACCTAGTTTTTATTGGTTGAGTTAGTATGATCGTTGATTTCACCATGTATTTAGGAATTAACCCTTAGCTTACTTTAACCATGAGTTGATTTAACTAGAAAAACAGCAAACTGGAGTTTAAACTTAATGGAATATAAATAGATGCCAATTAGGTACATGTTTTTTTTTTAAATAAAGTCTAATGATAGAGATCAAAATTGTGAGATAGAGCGGGATTGTCCTACGACGTTCTTTCAACACATGCGAAGTTTAAAACTTCGAACAAAATTGTAGTTCAGTTTCTATAAAATCGCATCGTTGTTCTGTAATGTCATATTAATTATATCTGATGATGAGGTCACCTAAAGGCGTTAGCAAAAGTCTATGCTCCACGCTTGAGTGATTAGGTATGTACTTCTCACAAATTATGACTCTCTTGGAGATGAAGATTACTGATATTTTATTGTGATTACAATTAGCACACCCATAAATATGATTATATTTTAATGCAACAAAAATTAAAAGCGTTTTGCATAAGTAAATAAAAAAGTAAAAAAACGCGGTGGTATAGATTTTAAATAACCTGGTGCTGCCATCTACTAATAATATAATCGGTACAATTTTCAATTGAATTTAATTTCTCTTCCAAATAGTTTAAATAAAAATTTAATAGATGTCACTACATATAAGTCTGCTATTCGACAACAGATAGCACTAGTAGTTAAGAACGATATTGAAGCATTCTGCAGATTCAGGTTTTTTCCTTTCGATTATCGACTAGGCAAAGTTCCGGCCCTGTACAGTGTACATAGACATGAGACTGACAGAGACTATGCACATCATCAAGTGATGTGCATAGTCTCTGTCTACTGTGTTGGGGGGCCCAGGCCCCAAGCCTGAATACGTACAATAATAATTTGTTGTTGGTAAGTACATGATACTGACATCTATGTTCGAGTAGTGTAACTACTGTGACGTCATGCTACGTGATCCAAACTAGTCTTGGATGGGCAGGTTCCGCAATACCGTTGGGTTCAACGACCTGTGCAGATGATTGTTTACGCGGGAATTTGAGACCCGGAAGACTTGACTTCTTATTTTGTACGATTATTGCCTTTCCTCGTATTTTTTTTCGTTAAAATTCACACATACCTATTAATTTGTGAATAGACGTGTTTTTTAAATAAATATTTGAGAGTTTATCACGTTTTTGACCAAAGATAATTTCATGTGGTCTCCGCAAATACCTAGTAGAGTTAAACGGTCGTATCTTTAGTTGTCAATGACCTCTTTATTAAGTACTGTCAAAATTTGATATTTTTCTACAATAATCTTTAATTTTTCTTTCAATCCAATCCATTGGCCGCACTTAGGGTCGTTTTAATTATTACCTACTTAATTTTAAGTAAAGATTTTAAAAACAAAACTGTCGCACTCAGAGACGTTAATTAAAATAATGTCATTGCCATTTAACTAATTAAGTTAAATGTAGTTGAATCCCAATCCCTACTCATATTATAAATGCGAAAGTAACTCTGTCTGTCTGTCCGTCAGTCTGTTACGCTTTCACGCCTTAATGGCTCAATCAAGTATCACCAAATTTTGCATACATGTTGTCAGGGGTACAGAAAAGGACATAGGGCACTTTTTACCCCGGAATTTCCACGGGAACTCCTAAATTAACGCGGGTGCTACCGCGGGAATCAGTTACTTAACACTAATTAAATGAACGTCTCTGAGTGCGGCGGTTGTGTTTTAATCTTTACTTAAAATTAAGTAATCATTAAAACGACTGTGAGTGCGGCCGTAGGTATACCCTAAAAATGCCTTCAGGTTGTTTTTTTCATAATTAGTACAAAGGTGATCTTGTGACCCGGCCACTTAGGTGCAGGTTGCTGAATGGCGATAACTATGACGTCTCTTCACGGGGTCTTTTGTAGATAGAGGTAACTACGCGTGACCGCTAATATCCACCAAAAATTTTAAGGTTATCGAAGATTTTTATCTAAGGCGGATGTTAAATCAGTAAAAGTCATGGGAAGACTGTGTTCCGTATAGTGTTGTTGGGTAATGTTAAGAGGCAACAGGCCCCTTAAAAAACCCTCGTGGT
Source organism: Zygaena filipendulae (assembly GCA_907165275.2). Taxonomy (NCBI): domain Eukaryota; kingdom Metazoa; phylum Arthropoda; class Insecta; order Lepidoptera; family Zygaenidae; genus Zygaena; species Zygaena filipendulae. Next base: position 2,766,925 of record OU015677.1, on the reverse strand, counting down.
CCAATAAACCTAACACAGATGGCTTTAAAAAGCAAGCGAACGATTTACTATAAAAAATATCCAAATAGGTGTGCCTATAATTTTTAAAGATCCCATTTTCAGATTCAAATTTTGTTGGCAAGGGACCAACTAAGGGAGGATAGCCTTTCAAACAAAAAAAGAATTTTCCAAATCGGTCCAACCGTTTTCGAGTAATCAATGAACATATATAAAAAAACCCATACATGCAGCCGAATGCAGAAACTCTTCCTTTTTGGAAGTCGGTTAAAAACAACCAAGCTGCGAGGTTCTAGCCGGGTCAAGTCTATAGGTTCATAATATAACAATCGCGTTAACTACATAATAATAAGACAGACGTTATAATACAACGCCACCTGGTCCTAAACTACAGTTTGTATTATAGGTACTAGTCCTCTGAGATCGAACTTAGGTATGAATTAAAACATGAGGCTACAATGGGCGACCTTATCACTATTATGTGATCTCTAACAGGCTACCCTAAGTTAAAGGAGACAAATAAAACTAATACGTAACCCATATCCTGTCTCTTGGGAACACTGTAGCTTCCTACAAGTGAATTTTCACAATCTGTTAATAAATTAAAATGAATATTTCATTTTATTACGATACTAGCTGTGCCCCGCGGTTTCACTGGCGCAAGTTGCGGAATTCCCGCAGGAACTCCAAAGTAGCCTAATGTATTCCTTATAACATCAGCTAATTAGCACTGAAAGTCCCGTCAATATCGATCCAACCGTTTCGGAGATTCACCCGCGTGAGTTTCGGAATTCCCGCAGGAACTCCAAACTTCTTTTATATAAACCTTGTCTTGACAATAACGAACACAAAAAAAACAATTATCCAATTTGGTGCAGTCGTTTGGAAGTTATGCGCTTAGCAACACATATGGCGATTCATTTTTATTATATAGATGATTTGGTGAACATACAAAAAATCAAATATTTTCCCTTTATAACGCTAATAGAGATAATAATTTCATAGCGATACGTGGTTAAGTAGTCCTAGGGTACATAAAGTTCTAGGGCCAAATCGAGTTTCACGGGGAATAGGTCAATGTAGAGTCCCCACGGTTTCACCCGCGTTATTAGGATTCCCGCGGGAAATCCGCAGATAGATAAAAAAAAAGTATGGAAAATTTCATGATGAATGGTTGAGTAGTTAACGGCCGCACTCAGAGTCGACTTTAATGATTACTTAGTTAAGTATAGATTTTTGAAACAAAATTGCCGCAACCTGAGACGTTCAGTAAATTAATGTTAATTGGCATTTAATGAGATGTAACTTAATTAGTTAAATACCAACTAACATTGATTTATTAAACTTGTCTGATTGCGGCAGTTTTGTTTTAAAAATCTATACTTAACTAAGTAATCATTAAAGTCGACTCTGAGTGCGGCGGTAAGATATGAAAGCTAACGGACAGAGAGTTATTTTCTCATTTGTAAAGATAAAAAGTGTCTATGTCTATATAAATATAGTTATGGATAGTTAATATAAAATTCTAGAAAATCTTATATACCGGCTCGACAGTAAGTACTAACAGTATACACTCAAAACGTGTCGCTGCAAAAACTGTGAGCTTTATGGAATACAAAAAAAAACCCAACCTTAAGGAATCGATTAGGCCGATCGATCGTGAGCTGCATTAACATTATCCACAATCAGCAAGCAATCACGATATCGAGAGGAGCCAACAAGAACTGGCCCCGACTTCAGCACCGTTACCATTGCTGGTAGGTATTACTAAAAAAAAAAAAACTACAGTTAACTTTGTGCTCGCGACTGCGCGCCGACGAAAAAACCACAAGCAACCGCCACAGCACGTCACTAGGACGTATGGGAGCCGCTTTCCGAACGGGCGCGCGCGGGAAAACTTGACATTGACAGGTTGCGACGCGGGAAAATTAAAACTTACCGCTCCATTGCCGTTTTCGGAATTGTTTTGTTATTTTTGTGGTGAATTAGTTTGTGTTTTTGTATATATTTTTTTTATTTTTTTAACATGCAGAATGCATGTGCATGACGCAAAGGAACACGGATTGGATTCTTGTTGTTGTGTTGGTACAAGTGACATTGGTGGATTTTCCTTCGTTTGTTTTGTCGATTGCCAGTGTTTTTTGAGGATTTGACAAAATGCCCAGCACCATACGAGGTAAGTTTTATTCGATTTTTTTTTTCCCTACATTTTAATTTGCATTTGAGAAACCTTTTTGATAGCTACAGAGATTCAAATGAAGGAAGAAATATAAAGATTCCAAAGAAACTAAATAGGCACTTATTTAATTAATTTTTTTTACTTTAATTGAGCTTAAAAGATTCTTATCGTTTTAATTTTATACAGCCATTCAAATAGTTCATTACTAAGAGTAAAAAGAACGAAAATTCTTTTGCACTAAAAAAACTAACTACAGTGTAAGTCATTATGAAAAATCAGAGTCCAAACTATGATCTTTAATTAAAATAAGCAAGAAGATCTTTTAACTAGCTCTTATCTCACGCGACTTTTAATGCATATATTAAGCAATAAACCAAGTTAACAGCTGGCAACAACCTAATAACTATGCTAAAGCCTTTTTTTCGTTTAAATTAAGAAGGTGAACGCCCTCTGGCCATATTGACGGAAACACCGTTCGCGGCGAGCACACTGACGAAGCGTAACATTTGAATTTCAATATATAATTTACAATTTAAAAATACATAATGTTTATTTTTTTTTCAAAATTTATGGTATATATTTTTTTTGCGGCCAAATGGATTTCAATAAGGAATTTATTTTTTATTTCGTCTGTTCTTGAAATTTAGCTTATTCGCCAATCAAAGTTTTGAATTTTTGAACACTCTTGTGGTTTAAATTTTTCCATTCGCTTATATTATTTTTTTGCAGTTCCATATTTAGTGGTAGATATTTAGCCAGCAAAAGTAAATACAACAAAATACTCCATTATTGAACTATGGAGAAAGATAACTCTCACTAAGAAAGAGTAGATAGTTAAAGTAGTATATCTATAAATTTATACTCCCTGAAACACTTAGGACGTTTTCATAATATTATTATGTATGTGTTTTATTAAACCTTAATATTTTTTTTATAAATTTCCAATATCACATGTATCGTTTAGGTATATAATGAGTTCTGTCTCCTCGACTAGTGCTGGTTCATGGGCATGTGGACTAATTTTTTTTTAGTTCGTCTTGTAGATTATTAAAAAATATTGGACACGTATTTTTTCTTTTTTTACGTAATCAAAAAATAACGGCGATATATTGAGTTGAAATTTCTGACAGTTTGTATGGCGGTTTTAGCGGTTAGTGACGTCACGACCCCCTCACCCTAAACTTTAATGCGCTATATCTCTGTATATTTTAATTTATTTAAAAAAGCAAAAAATACGTGTCTATTGTTTTTTTATTTTCTAATTAACGGACTAATTAGAATTTTGATTTTCAAAAGTAGTCCACATCCTCATCTCTTCTCATCAGAACATGTCCTATCATTCGAGCTGGACTCTCTTGTCACAGAGGTAGAGATTGTAGGTTCGAATGTAAGGGATAATCTCTGGAACTACCCGACCGATTCTAAAAATACTAAATAAAAATATCACCTTCAAGGAAGGTGCAGTATCCTCGAGGGACAGGGTACTTGATATCCCGAAACAAAGTGTTCTCGAGTGAATTACAAATCTGACGCCGGTCAAACCAATCTATAAACCTAACTAATATTTTAAATACAAGGGTGAGTTTGTTCGTGAGTTACGCTTTTACGGCTTAGTTATTGAACCGATCGTAATGAAATTTTGCATACTCGCTGTCAAAGGTATAGAAAAGGAAATAGAGTTCTTTTAAATCCCGTGTGAATTACGAAATTTACGAGGGTTAAACCGCGGGGAAAAGCATGTTTATTAATTAATATCTTTTGATTCTATGCTCTCCTATAAAATTCATTTATTTATTTATTTATTTAAAGAACTTGATTGCACATTTACGTACAAAAGGCGGACTTAATGCCTAAGGAATTCTCTACCATGTTAGAATAGCATTACATCTTGACTCCATGAGCACTACTATCTCTTTGGTCAGTGTTGTAGTTTATGGGAAGCTCTATGATGTCTCTTCCCTCCTTCCCTCTCTGCCAAGAATGATGTACCTACTACGTTGTAGTTAATTTGTGCTACGTTGTAAAGTGAAATAAAACTATTAATGTGAATATAATCATTATTTTAATTACTGCCATAAATCACAACATATTAACATACCAGTCAACCTTTTGGCTAGGTCTATATAATTCATCTATAATCAAGTGGATTCATTCGATTACGCTGATACCTACTTCAATTGCTATGAGCGAGTTAGCAAAAGATTAAAAAAAAAATTAAAGCTCTTTGACTATTCATGTACCTACCTACTTCCACGTAACAATTCGGAACACCGGCGCATCCTTACCATGCACCAAAGTGCGATACAAAAGCGATAGTTTAGCGATGGGCTGCGGACCCACGCGGCACGGTCGTCTGTTTACCGTTTGCCACGCCAATCCCTTTCTTCGTGACGTAGCAGCGTACGGTACTCCACGCTAGTGTCTGACCATTGTCGATAAGCCCGCTACTCAATTATCGATGGAATAATTTGATTGTAGAATCGAAGATTCGAAAGCATTATGCACATTTGTTGAAAATCCGTTAAGAATTTAAAGCTTTCTTCAAATTCAAGTTTAAGAAGTTCAAGTTGAAGTACTTCAATAAGTAGGTACGCATGCTTTTTTGCATTTTTTATGTATTCTGCCAAATAAAGTTAACTAAATTTCAATTAAAATCTGTACAGAGTAGAAACGAGTGTGTCGGGTGTCCACAACTTAATGTCGCCGATTTTAAAACAATATTACAAAACTTTAATATGGAATCAAAATCAAAATAGTATATTACATAATAATAATACAATGAATAATAATAATAATACGAGTGTTGAATTGCCATGTATTCAGAATTTGTAGTTTGTGGAGAACCACAAACATCATTTGCTAAGAATGCCTAATAAATATGTGTGACAATTAGTTTAGTAGTTTGACAAAGTTTATAATAATAATAATAATAATAATATTGTTTATTTTCAGATAACAGGATCCAATTACAATTTTTCAAGATACAAAATAAGTTTTGTCTAATACTTAAACTTAGCGAAAAACATTCATGATGTTTATTGTTTGTAAGATGGTGGTTACACACACCCAGGCAGACACTCTAGGCAGCAATTTGTAGCCAACGCTTGAAAATGTCAGTCAAATGTAGTCTAGCGTACAGCTCTCTTATTATGACGTTGTTACACGCGCCAACCCTATCCAAAAAAGACGCAATTCTACGTCTCACAATGGCGTTAAACGTGTTTACTCTGGCATCAAAAAACATACCTGAGGCACTAGACCAGGGAGGTAGCCCCATTAATTGCCGAAAGATGTTGTTGTATTGTACACGAATGACATCATGAGACCTCAGCGTGTACTTAGTCCAGAGTTGGCAGGTGTAAAACGTTTGACAGAATGTCTTAAAGAGCAGGATCTTCACAGTTTTATCCGATTTAAAAAACTTTCTTGCCACCATGTTACCTACAACAGAGAGAGCTCTCCGCTGTCTCTCAATGTCTGCATCGTCCTTCAGGTTTGAAGACAGTATGTGGCCCAGGTATTTGAAAGTCTCAACTACCTTCACGCGCTGCCCAGTAATGCGTACGTCAGGCTCAGGTGCATGGTCCCGAGGGCACCCGCCCGCTCTGAACACCATCATCTCTGTTTTTTTAACATTGTATACTAGTCCATGAATACGGGCGTAGTCTTCACAAATGCCAATGAGTTTAGTCAGTCCTTTTATTGAGGGGCTAATCAGCACCATATCATCGGCGTAACTGAGGTTGTTGACATATCTGTTGCCCAACCTAAGCCCCACCGCTGTGCCGCTTAGCTCCTCAATTAAGTCATTGACGTACAGGTTGAAGAGGTCAGGTGAAGCCAGACCACCCGTACAATACCGTTGTATAATGAAACTTTATCATTTTGTTGGCTCTATCGTGTTGTTTTTTAAGTAAAAGTATCATACTTTTCGTAAAGACTGACGTTACCCAACTCCTTTGTGTTTATGGTAGGATAGTTTTTAGTGAAATAATCCGAATAAATCGATAACTACCCCCCCCCCCCCCCATCCCCTCCCCGTAGATGCACAGCACTAGTGCTAGTGACGTGACGTCGCATGCTAACGGTGCCGGTTGCCTCACCCACATACAGCCGCCGTAACTGTGCGCCCGCCCGTTATATGGTCGCGATCCGAGACCGGCTCTACGCCGCGGGCCCGTGCTTGGGAAATTTAGAAAAAAAAAAAAAAAAACATGAAACAAGTAAACACTGATTTGGTAGCATTCCGCACGACAAAATACGTCATATACGTAGCATTTGTCGTTTCTCACTGTGAAGTGTGATAGCATAGCTGAGTAAGAACTTAAGAAATAGAGAATGGAAAATGGAAAAGGAATAAAACTTTTTTCATGTATTTATTGGGTCGATTAGCAAGTATTCTACTTTATAAATATCGTCAGAAGTTGGTAAATATGTATAGACAAGGTCGTGCAATGTCCCGAAAAAAATATCTTCATATTATCAAGTTGGCATGATCTATATAAAAAAAAAAATTGTATAAAGTATTCCATCGTATTCTATGACGAAAAATATCTATTGGTAGAGTCTGCGTGGCGACGGAAATATAACTTTTTGAGTGATGAACTTTTGAGTGATGGGCGTTTAGACAGACAAACAAAGACTTTCAAACAGAATTTTAAATGAATCTAACGCTTTACGTGTAATACGTATATCTCTGTGCTCTAAATTAAAAAAAAAAAACAACAATTTGACGTGTTTAGCAACAGTAGGTAGGTACTAGATGTAGTCAAAATGCTAATCTAGAGTTAAGTTTACACCGGCGGCGATGTCTAGACTGTTCGACTGGAATCAGTTGATCTGACCTTAATAAACTTTTAGTTAACGACACAGATAGAGAAAATAATCTAGACATATAAATAAAATTGAATTAGAGTCTGTTTGTAATTTAAAATTGACAGCTTTTCACTATATGCATACGAAAGTATATGTGGTACTAACATCAAAAAATCAATTTTCAATTTTTTTGCCTGTCTGTCTATAGGTCTGTATGTCTGTTTGTTCCGGCTAATCTCTGAAACAGCTGGACAGATTTTAACGGGACTTTCACTGGCAGATAGCTGGTGTTATAAGGAGTCAATTGGGCTACTTTGGAGTTCCTGCGGTGATTACGAAACTCACGTGGGTGGAACCGTGCGGTACATCTAGTATTGTATATTAATTAGAGAAGCAATGCCGGCGGGGCAGGCGCGTCACGGTCGCGAAGCAAGTCAGAGCAAATTAATATGCTCTAGCTTTCCCAAAACTTCCTTTGCTCCCATCGCTAGAGTACTTTGCACCGTTTTGAGAAACTACAAACCGTTTTCTACAAATTACATTATTCCAACAACTATGAATTTTTCATTACTCATACTCGGAAAGTAGGTCTGAAGTTGCCTGAGAAGCGGGTTGAAAGTAACACTTTTCAGCCCTAGGGAGAATCGCTTTCAACTGACAGCTGGATACTGCAGAAACTCAAGTTTTTTTTTTATGTCATAGGGGGCATACTTACTGGCCAGTAGCACACCTAATGGTTGATTTATGTAAAATAAAATTCACTAATTTTTTCTTTGGCTAATTCCTATTTTTATTTTGACTTTCCTTGCATTCGTAATGAAAAGCACAGTGTTATCCTCGGGAGAAAGACTTTCACCCCTAGGATAACAATGTACTATTGTAAACAGTGACAGTGTAAAAATGTAACCAAACAGCGTTTAATAAAATACAATATGTTTCGTTATGAATGTTATTGTGCGAATTATAATAGTTTTACGAGTATGTATGACAATGAGCTGGTGAGACAAGTTTTAATTTGTTTCATGCTAAACTTTATACTGAACTAGTTAACGAGCAGATGGACTCTGCTCTATTAGTATTTGAGGCCCTCACAGGATTATACCTAGCGCCACATGCTATAAAACAACTTCATAAATCATTATTTTCTAAGATATTATTGTCTATTAATATTAATATTAAAAAGAGGTAAAGGTTACAAGTTAGCAAGTTGGTTTGGATGTAAGGGATAATCTCTGTGTTGGTTTTTTTTAAGCCAAATAAAATTTATTAAGTATAATTATTATTCATTTATTTATCTTAAATTTAGGTTTTGTACATTATAAATTTATTATTATTATTATTAAACAAGGGGACCGATTCTAAAATTGATTTCAGAGATGGAAAGTACCTAGGTAATAGTATCCCAGCAGGGCAATTATGTAACTTTTGTTGCTGTCATATTTCAGTTTCAATCAGAAGAATAGCGATTTTATGATTAATTAATCATTATTGTAATTGGTTTTACCGTTATAATTAACTATAAAATAAATAAATCAAATCAAATCAAATCAAATATTATTATGCTTTATTGCCCCAGAAGAGAAAATAAAAACTATAACAGATAAAAAGTAAATACAGAGCAAAAGGCGGCCTTATTGCTAGAGGCAATCTTTTCAAGGCAACCTTAAGGTGATAGAGAGCTGTAAATAGAAACTAGAAGCGGGTGCTGGGTGCACAACGTAATACCTAGCTATATACTATATAAGGATAATACAACGCTAATACTTAGATATCCTAAATATAAAACAACTTTATACTCATACATATGACATACGTACATACAAGTAACAATAATAGACATATAAAAAAAAATCGATATTTTACACTACATACATTAATCATTATTACTGTGGATAGCCACACATAAATGCTTAGGCAGTTCCAATTTTGAGGTAAATATATTTATTTTCATTACTCATACTCGGAAAATAGGTCTGAAGTTGCCTGAGAAGCGGGTTGAAAGTAACCCTTTTCAGCCCTAGGGAGAATCGCTTTCAACTGACAACTGTCAAATTATAAAAAAAAAAAAACTAGGTCTATTTTCACATTTCTATTGAACCATGTTTCAACTTTCTATACAGCCAGCACGATGTAAAATTGAAATAACGTAAAGTTTAAGTAGGTATTAATTAAAATAAAATTCACTCACTTTTTCTTAAGCTAATTCCTATTTATATTTTTTTATTTTCTTTAATTAATACTTAATAATTAAAGAAAATATTTTTTTTAGGTCGCCACAATGTAAATAAAAAATACTAACTGAATAACTAGCCGGCCAATGAAAAAGAAATAGGTGGGAAAGTGTCAAGCGACTATCCGATCTGATTTCACTCATTTTTTCTTTAGCTTATTCCTATTTTTATTTTGACTTTCCTTGCATTCGTAATGAAAAGCACAGTGTTATCCTCGGGAGAAAGACTTATTTAGTCCCTCGATCTATTGGCCAAACCCCGTCTCGGGACTAAATAAGTTACTTTCACCCCTAGGATAACAATGTACTATTTTGTTGATTGCCATTGATATTGTAGGTGTCAAAACGTGCATATTGTAATCGCAAAACCGCCCTGTTTTTGATTGCAACCGAAAATTATAGAAACAAAAGTTACATAATATCCCCTCTGATCTGCATATGATACTTTTTATATTTCCCGAGGGAGTCCTGAAATTCACGTGAGTAAAACCGCAGGGTAACAGCTAGAATGTATAGATGATAAACATTAAATGTTTTTTGATACGCCTGTATTTTTGAACGGAGGTATTTCTGTAACTACAGAACCACCTCTAAAAGTATTCTCATGTAACTTATGAAACTTTTATTCCATAACAAAAGGTTCCCGAGGCAATACAAAAATTTACGTAAGTGAAACCGCGGGAAACAGTTTGTATTGTATATGATTTGTACTCGGATTCGGAAGTAACTTGCTCCATTGATACCTACTCAATTGAAAACACGATACCTATATACCTATGCTGTAAAATAAAATTTGTGTCAAAAGGACATCGACCTCCAGCGAGCACGTTGTAGAACCTGTATACAACTACATTTTTCATCATGCTGTATAATATTATAACCGTTACATTCATCTCGCAACCGCCAACAAGATAGAGGTACTCCGCCATGTGAATTTTATACCAAAAAATGCATTAACTACGTACGGTCTTTCTTTAACGGCAGTTGAGTCTCATGAAATATAAGAAAGGCTTGATTTAAACATGACGTGGAGGTTGAAAAAGTCCAATTTTATATTTTATACTCTTACATACAATATATCAAAACACATTTTCGAGCTTGATTTCAATTTAATGATATGTAGTTTGACTTACATACTCAGTGTCCATTTACTGATAGGAAGCTCAGAAACTGCAGTATCCCTGAGTGAGATGGGCTACTTTGACTTCCCGAGGGAGTCCCGCAATTCAAGGGGTGAACCTGCTGGTAAGTACCTAGTAACTGATAATCGCCATCATAATAACTTGCAGAGTGTTTTTGGCAAAAATCGAAGATGGCGTTGCCGTAGTTTGCTTTCTTATTGTTAAAAAATTGTTATAATTGGTTATGTTCTGTTGTGCTCTAAGGTAAGGGACAATTATGCTTCGCAGCTTCTTTCTTTGCGATTTATGAGTTTACGTGTTGTAGTTGCGCTCCCACGCGTCAGCCTAGCACGGTATGTTTAGATTTGTTTTTTTTTTTTTTTTTATTCTACCCCCAGTTGGGACTCCCCGCCTCCTTACCCCACTCTACCTCCGGCCCCAATGCGCGCGACCACTCGTCTCGTCATTACGTGTTTCCGTGCCGAAGCCTAAGCACGTCACCGAAACCCGCTACCTTTCTCATTGTATATTGTCATCTCAACATGGGGAAGAAAAGAAGGAGAGAGGACTCTGAGGAAAGGATAAGAAGGAAGCTCAAGAAATATAACGACAAACTTGAGAGTAAACTGCAACATAATAATATAAATATTTATTCATCAGAGGTTGTTAACCGTAAGTAATATGATCTTTAGACGCGAACAACTACAAAACATACTGTTTTATCTGGGTTGTCTCCGTCGCCTTCTTTCACTGATGCGTAACTGCCATAAATGGGCTTTTACCGTCTCATTATATAAAATGCGAATAGCTAACATACCGGGCTATTTCTTTTGACTTGTTGCTTAAAAACATTTCATTCTTACAGCGGTTCACCTTGATGACCCTGAAGCGTCTCCCGTAGACACACGTGCTCCATCTGAGGAGTCTCATCTCGACGGAGGCACAGAAAATATGCATCTGGTGGAAGCGGAGGTTCATGCGCCACTTGAAGCTTCTGCAGGCACAACAGCAGCAGAGGCATCGACATCAGCACTACCAGCAGACGTCGCAGAGGTAGAACTCGATAATGATACCCTTGGGCTACTGGGCGAAGCTCCAGAACCTGAAACCATGTTGGGTAAGGCGATTCACAAAGATGTAGCCGCAAGATGGCTTGACATCGTAAAGAAGGGATTAACAAATGAAGCCAAAGAAAAATTAGCAAAAGATTACCTAATCCCAAGCAATTGTGAACTATTGATACCTCCTATTTTGAATGCTGAAGCAAAAGCTGCATTGACGGACGCTCTCGTGAAACGTGATTCGTCTTTGGTGTACCGCCAGAAGCAAATCGGCAATGCCCTAGCTGCATTAGCGCAAGTTATAGACGTCGCTATTTCCAAGGACTGTGACCAAAATTTAAGGCACAAGTTATTAAAACCAGCAAGCGATGCCTGCAGAATTATGTGTGATATGCATTATAATGAGACGAAGATACGGAAGAGATTCGTTATTACGTCAGTTAATTCAAGTCTAAAAGACACTCTCGTAAGGGCAAGTACCGATAAGTATTTGTTTGGGGAAGACATGAGTGAAAAGATAAAGACTGCAAAGAATGTCCAAAGATCGGGCGAAGCCCTTAAAGTAACCTCCAAGGTTACAAAACCTACCTTCACACGACCGTTTAACCGGTTAAACTACAGGCCCCTGCACCAGAAGATGGCGGGCAAACAGGATGCAGGGAAGAACCAGCCCGCGACTCGTCAGCAGAGCAACCGAGCCGCACAACCACGCCGCGGCCGCGCGCTGCCACCGCAGCGCTCTCCGCCGCCGTCGCCGCCGCGACGCCAGAACAACCGCCGCTAGACGAGGTACCGTACGCTGGTAGATTACGTTTTTACTCGAAACAATGGTCTCGCATCACAAATGATCCGACTATTTTATCTTGGATCGAAGGTTACACTATTCCCTTCGATAGCCCGCCGTTTCAAGTAAATACTCCCAGTGTTTATCCAAAATCATCCCAAGAAGTCTTTGAATTTGAAAAGGCTATTAATAAATTGCTATCTATTGGAGCAGTTAAAAAATGCGGCCATGATAACTCTCAGTACTTGTCAAGTATCTTTTTAATACCGAAAAGTAACGGAGATAAAAGATTTATTTTAAACCTAAAGAATCTCAATAAATTCATTTCTACCCACCATTTTAAGATGGAGGATTATCGTACCGCATCTAAATTAATAACACCCAATTGTTACATGGCATCAATTGATTTAAAAGACGCATATTTCTTAATTAACGTACATAGTTTACACCGAAAGTACTTGCGATTCAAATATCAAGACTGCCTTTTTGAATTTAAATGCCTCCCATTCGGTTTATGCACGGCGCCTTACGTATTTACCAAATTGTTAAAACCAGTAATGGAGTACTTGCGAACTAAGGATTTTTTATCAGTTAGATACTTAGATGACATACTTTGTTTTGGGGATACCTACAAAGATTGTAAGAACAATATTACTCAGACTATCGAGTTATTGACGTCGTTAGGATTTATTATAAATAAAGAAAAAAGTTCTTTGCAACCAAAACAACAATGTCAGTTTCTGGGCTTTATTTATGATTCAAGACGGATGATTTTAAAATTACCTACTGATAAAAAATTTAAAATCAAAGAGAGATTAAAAAGATTTTTAGTAATACGTAGGTGTAAACTTCGCGAATTTGCTAGACTGATTGGGTTGCTAGTTTCGGCTTGCCCCGCAATCCAATATTCGTGGCTGTACACGAAACAGTTTGAATATTATAAATATTTATTTTTAAAAAATAATACAAGTTATGAACAAGTGATTACATTACCTTACAACATAAAGTCTGATCTACACTGGTGGCTAGATCATATAGATAATGCATACGCCCCCTTTAAATTCAACACATATAATCTCGAAATTTATTCAGATGCCTCGCTTACTGGCTGGGGCGCTATTAGCAATAAAGATAAGGTACATGGTCATTGGAAACGGAAAGAGTCATGTTTGCATATCAATGAGTTAGAATTAAAAGCAGCCCTTTTTGGTTTGAAGGTATTTACAAAAAATATATACAATAAGGATATTCTCTTACGGATTGATAACACTACCGCCATATCATGCATAAATCGAATGGGTAGTGTTAAATACCCTCACTTAAATAAAATAACAAAAGAGATCTGGCGTTGGTGTGAGGATCGTGACTTATACATTTTTGCATCTTATATAAACACCAAAGATAATACTGAAGCAGATTATTTGTCTCGTAAACAATTCCAGGACACCGAGTGGGAACTAGCAGATTATGCATTCAACAAATTAATGGAAGTGTTTGGTAAATTTGACGTAGATTTATTTGCTAGTCGTTCGAATACTAAATGTAGCAGGTACATAACTTGGAAGTGTGATCCCGACGCATGGGTTGTCGATGCTTTCACGGTGTCCTGGGAAGGTTTACACTTTTATGCTTTTCCACCATTTGTACTGATCTTAAAAGTATTAAAGAAGATAATAACTGATAAAGCCGAAGGAGTTGTAGTCGTACCATACTGGCCGACACAACCCTGGTTTCCTTTGTTCAAAAAATTATTATGCTCTCAGTGTATATATTTTGATCCAGATATTAACTTGTTAACATCACCTTTCAGGTCAGTACACAACCTGCACAAGACGCTACGCTTAGTAGCCGCGAGGTTATCAGGCAAGTGTATTTGAAGATGTCCCTATCAGATCGAACAACTAACATTATGATCAATTCACTATCTGATAATACATACAGACAGTATGATTGTTGCTTTAAACCTTGGATTGAATTTTGTAAACAAAATAATCATGATTGTTATAAGGAATCAATACCTATTGTCTTAGATTTCCTTACATCTATGTTTGAAAAAGGCGCCAAATATGGCACAATTAATTCATATAAATCTGCTTTATCTCTTTTATTCCCTAATTTGTTGACCGATCATAGAATAAGAAGATTTATGAAAGGAGTTTTCAGGCTGAGGCGTACTCAACCCAAATATAATATAACATGGGACCCTAGTATTGTCCTAGATTACGTATCTAAACAATGGCCACATGCCAACCTCAGCTTGGAAACTCTATCAAAGAAGACTCTTACTTTATTAGCTTTGATTACTGCTCATAGAGTACAAACCTTTTCATTGTTAAAATTATCTAACATTAACACTAGTGATCCAAATTTGATTTATATTAAGGTACCTGACCTTATCAAAACATCTTGTCCTAATTCGTTACAGCCTATTTTGAAACTACCATTTTATAATGAGAATTCAAGTATATGTCCAGCTAGATGTTTATTGGATTATATAAACAAAACAAGCTCATTACGAGATCATAACAATGATCATTTATTTATTAGTTATAAAAAACCATACAGAAAATTGTCAGCACAAAGACTTAGCCATTGGATAAAAGATGTTCTCCAGAGAAGTGGTATAGACGTGTCTATCTTCAGTGCACATAGCACACGCCATGCTGCGACTTCAGCCGCCAATCGGCTTGGTGTTAGTATAGACGTAATAAGGAACACTGCAGGCTGGACTCAATCCTCAGCTACCTTTGCTAGGTTCTATAATAGAGATATTATAGTAAATGATAATTTTGCACGAACTATATTGTCAACAATAAGATAAATTAAACCTTATATATAACGTATATATGTATATAGGACTAAGTAAACAAGAAATAGGAATTTTGTATAATTATTATCATTAAAAAATTGATATGACCTCAGTCTAATAAATATTTGTTCATAAATCACTGCTTTTTCACTTGAAAAATTAATTCGGTCATAATTTTATATTTGTGATCTCTAAACATCCTACAACACGTAAACTCATAAATCGCAAAGAAAGAAGCTGCGAAGCATAATTGAAGATCAAACGAACTTACCTGGAAGTGAAGTTCGATCGCAATTATGCGAGCAGCTTCTTTCGACGCGATTTATATACACCCTCCCTTACGATACCAAAAATGTTTAGTAATCTAATATCTACATCAAATCTTATAAACCCACCCATAAGGTTTGGTGGAGGACAAACACAACACAAATATAAAATAAAGCGCTTTAAACAAAATGACGAGACGAGTGGTCGCGCGCATTGGGGCCGGAGGTAGAGTGGGGTAAGGAGGCGGGGAGTCCCAACTGGGGGTAGAATAAAAAAAAAAAAAAAAACAAATCTAAACATACCGTGCTAGGCTGACGCGTGGGAGCGCAACTACAACACGTAAACTCATAAATCGCGTCGAAAGAAGCTGCTCGCATAATTGCGATCGAACTTCACTTCCAGGTAAGTTCGTTTGATCTTCAATAATACATACATACCTAGTCGGAGTGACAGTTTTTTAAGTGCACAAGAAATATGTCACGTTTCGGGTAGATTTCTCCGATGTCCTCCAAGAGCTCCGATAAATATTTTGCTAATTATAATACCAGAGTCTACAATTTCGTTTGTTCAACGATGCTAATATATACTAGCTGTTCCCCGCGTTTTCACCCGCGCTAGTTTCCGAGGTCCTGAGGCCCGGGCATTTCGAAACAAAAGTAGGTACCTACTTACTAACCTTTATTTTCCGAATCTACCATTGACAACGTGTAGGTAGTATGCAAAAATGTAGTTCCTTCCGCGTCAATTTCGGAGTTCCCGTGGGAATTCCGGGATTAAAGTAGCCTATGTCCTTCTCTGTACTTCTGACAACGAGTATGCAAAATTTTGTGGTGATTGGTCGAGTCGTTTAGCCGTGAAAGTGTTATAAACAAACAAGCAAACTCACTTTTGCATTTATAATATTAGTAAGGTTTTATTTATTTTATTTTACTTGAAACTGGCTATATGCAAAAGTAACTAGGTAGGTACATGAGAAAAAAAAAGTTTCGACTCGTGACGTCCAAAAAGCTGCGGAACAAGGTGAATGTACTTTTATTAATACCTACTAGAGTAGGTCTCAAGCCAAGAGCGCGACCTTGCGCGAAGTGAGCCTATATTTCTTATCTAGGCGACTTGCCTTCATCATTGTGAATCTAAACACACCCAAAAATAAAACGTGACGGTACATAATTGTAAGATAAATGCAAACTTCGCTATTGATAGTTCCCTCGGGAACAAAAATTATTTATTTATTTGTTGTGTGCAATAAGCAAAAAAATAAAAAATTATAACAAAAGTTGAAAGAAAGACAGTTAATTTCATATTGCCTTAAGGTTGCCTTGAAAAGATGCCTAGCATTAGGGCCGCCTTTTGCTCTGTCTTTTATTTTCATTCGTCTCAGTTGTACTGTTTCTTTTGGGGCAATAAAGTATATTGGAATTTGAATTATTATATGTAAAAAGGCGGATTTATAACACGAGGGCATTTCTTCCAGTCAACCTTTGAGTGATAGAAAGGATCTGTAGTAAATAATATACCTATATATCACTGTTTATCACTTGGAAATAAAGTAGCTTAATATCTGTGAAAGAATTTTTTGAACGCTTCAGTAATTCCAGAGATTACTACTTACGTACAAACTTAATACTTACTAGTACCTACTAGCTGTGCTCCGCGGTTTCACCCGCGTTAACTTCAGAATTCCCGCAGGCACTTGATGCCATATTAAAACTAATGGTGCAGAATATTAAGCTGCAGCGTTTTATTTTATGTTTTTTTTTATTTTTTTAGTACATTATTTATAAGAACAAAAACTTACCCACTTCAAGATGACCTAGGTCTAGGAAGTTAAATTTGTCGTCCAGCTAGATTATTATTATCGGATTAATTGAACATTCGCGCCACGGCAGCACCGAAGCACCGTAATGATGACACGGCTTGCGTAAGGTTTGGAGTTCAACGAACGTAGTTTGGCTGGGACCCGTTAGCCGGCGCGGCACGTGAGCCCGGGCAGTTTTACTTTCGCAATTCGATACCGCTATTGGATAATAGAGGGCGCTTGTTTATATTCTGGGCGGATAGATGCCAACGCGTTTGCATTATCAATCAATCGTAAACTTGTTTCAATAAGTTTGTGACTGGAATATAATATTATTAGGTACGTTTAAACGTCTTCCTATCGAGTCTCCCTATACCTACTTTTTTATGCTAATTGCATACGAACTGCTTTTTAAAAATCACCAATATCTTCAAATATAACTTGAAAAAGATTGTAGGATCCTGAATTATTATCACAGATAATTTAATTCTACCAATACTAGTGCCATTATAAATCCGAAAGTGTGTTTGTTTTTTACGCTTTTACAGGGTAACTACTCAATCGAATGTCATGAAATTTTGCACACGTACAGAAAAGGGGATCTTTTTTATCCCGGAACTGCCGCGGCAACTGGAAAATTAACAAAGATGAAACCCCGGGGCACAGATGATGATGATGATGATTAATGAATTACCGACACAGATATTTATTTGTGTCGGTAATTCGGTATCTACACTACAACAAAATATTATTCAACCTTTTTTTATACCTATACCATATTACCTGTTGTTTTATTCAACAAATAGGCTATTTGACTAAATTTTTATTTTTAGCCCGCCTGTAGATTCATAAAAAATATAGGCACGTATTTTTTCTTTTTTTACGTAAGCAAAAAACAACGGAGATACTTACGTTGAGTCGAAATGTCGCGTGACGTCACAAGCAGGTGCAGTTTCTACCTGCATATGAAGTTACGAGCCCCCACTCCCAAACCTTAATGCGCTTTATCCAAGTATATTTTGATTAATTTGGAAAAGCAAAATATATCTACGTGTCTATTATTTTTTATTATCTAACTGGCGGAGTAAATGGTATTTAGAAAAAAAAAGAATAGTCAAATATATATCAAGTCAAATTAAGTATTGTCGATACTGGCTTTTAAAAGAAATTAGTTTAAAAAAATATATCTAGTTTTTACCACCTGTTATAAGATAATTGAACCTATGCAAGGTGTCTTAAAAAAATGTATTTAGTAAAATTATTATTATTTATTAAAGTAATAATAACAACAATAAACTCTTTATTGAACACCATTAAAATAAACAAGTAAGTAGGTACCTAAGTAAGTAAGTAAGTAGGTAAGTATTTACATAATTTGGGAATTTCTTACAAAAAAGAGAGTCACACATCCAAATTCCACGCGAGTGGAGTCGCACGAATAATTTGGCAAAGTCAGAAAACAAAGGGAACCAACCGAAAACATTGAATATTAATATAAATTCTACAGAACGCAACCCTAATTCGTGGTCGACATGCGATCCACCATTTTCCTACCACAATTTTTCCCGTGAAAAACATTAGCAGCCATTTTCGTAAACTTACATTTTCCTTGCTTGTAGAGCATAATAGCGACACTCCATACAACTAGTCCTCTCCGTCACTCCGTCTATATCTACAGACACTGAGCTTGCCCGACACGTTCCGTTTTTTTACATCTGAGCGTGCCAGAGGCCGTATTTTTGAACCGCTCAAATATCATAAGTGAAATCAATTCACAGGTGAAATTAAATTCACTGAATCCCATTTTGTCATATTTTTGAATCATTCGAATACGGTGTTGCTGTTTTCTGAAACTCCTTTAGATTTTTTTAATTTGATGCAAAATATTTAAAAACCGAAAGCTAACTCTCATAGATTTTCATAAAACGATAGGTACTTAATCGGACCTAAAACGAAACGTTCTTGAAGTTGTCAAACTATCAATCATGTCAAATTATGAAAATGACGTTATGCTACTAAACGTCAAACTTTCGATCGATGAATTCAAATAACAGTGGTCCGACCCACTCGTTGAAAAAATTCACGTGAAATGACAATTCAAAAATACTATTTCACGCATTCGCATGCTAATCTTGCGATTCCGTGCGTGAAAAGTAATTATAACGATTTAAAAATACGTCTCCAGGAACGTTCTCTATATTCACACTGCTTGGCAGACGTACAGACATGAACCGCGCAAACAAAATATTCTTTCCGCGAATACCAGCCGAATACGGCCCGTGTCTGCCCGCATCTGCGTGGCCGTGTTACGAAACATGTGAATACTTTAATACGCACTGTATTGGAGAATATTATTTTGTCTGCGGCGGAACGTGTCGGACATGCTCAATGTCTGTAGATATAAATGGATCTCTAAGGATTTTACGGAGCTTCGACTCCGACTCCGATAAATCGGAACTTCCGATTGATGGTAACATCCCTACTCCCTACTTGTGTGTGACAAAAATATTATAATTTGCCACCGTCCTATATAACCACCATTTCGCCACCGTCCTATATAAAAAAAAGCATAACTTAGCCGCTCTTTGTAATTAAACCAGAATATCGCGATGATTCGAATATCGATTATTCTGACGAACATTATATACCTATCTTACGACAATATAGCTTCAGAAGTATTCATAGTTTCGCTTATATCAGGAGTCCAACGACGTCCGGGATAAAAGTACCTACTGTATGTAAATAATATGTAGATTCTTATACCTAAGCGAAATCCTACTAATATTATAAACGCGAAAGTTTGTAAGAATGTATGGATGGATGGATGGATGGATGGATGTTTGTTACTCTTTCACGCAAAAACTACTGAATGGATTTAAATGAAACTTTACAATAATAATAATAATAATAATATAGCTTATACATCAGATTAACAATTAGGGTACTTTTTATCCCGGAATTCCCGCGGGAACTTTGAAATTAACGCGGATGAAACTGCGGGGCACAACTAGTTAATAATATACGAAATCAGTTATCTAGTTTTTGACTTTATCCATTACAAACAAACACATGAATATACATATTATATCTGTTGTGTGTATATTGGTAACTGTAAAAACTGAATCTTTTCTCCTTATGATATTAGTACATAAAAATACTTAATATTATCATTATTACTTAGGGCCGTCTTTAAATCCTCAGATAAAGGTTAAAAGTTAACACGTTTTGTGTGGAAAATTAGACGAACATACAATCTGACTGTTTATGAACATAAAAATGAACATTCGGACAAACCAGCAAGCTCCAAGTACGCGGAACTCGAGCATGTAGTATAGTACCCCCCTTGTTTTGGTTGTCATCAGACTGCGTTATGTAATGAAGTAGATACCGAGTAGAGATAGCAAAAAAGGATAAACTCTTGCATTCGAGTTTAAAGTCAAATATAGGTACTTCATTACCCTAAAAGAAACTTGAAAAGTATCAGACGAACAAGAAGAAACACAATAATTTCCTGATGATCGGTTGAGTAGGTGTGACCCAAACCGCTGGGTATTGAGATTATTATTTGGTAATATTTATTAATATTTGGCACTAATATTATAAATGCGAAAATAATTATATTTGTCTGTCTGTATGTCACCTTTTCACGTCTTAACTACTCGACCAATCAGCATAAAATTTTGCATATACGTTGTCAGATGTACAGGAAAGGACTTGGAGCACTTTTTATTCCTGAACTCCCGCTGGAACTTCGAAATTGACGCGGGCGAAATAGCGAACAACTAGTTTTAGCTTTTTAAAATGTAAGCTGAGAAAGGAATTTGGAAAATTCAATTCTCAAAGGATCGAAAAGGTACCTCCCTTTTCGATCCTTTGAGAATTGAGAATTGAATTTAAAATTCGCAATACCTACCAGTGAATATTAGCATTATTAAGGAGGCAGTCGCAGCTGCAGCTATTTCTGTTAAGCTTTACAAACAATATTCGGAAGCTACTGAACCGATTGTTATGCAACTCGGTATCTAATATCTCTCTAATAATGAGGATCGAAATTCCAACACAATTAAATTTTGCCCAAAGAAATCCCGAATCTTATAGCAGATAGTAGGAAATAAACCACAATACCATTGTCTCACTGAATTAAACGAAAAATATGATTGTGGTAGATCAGCAATAACTAGGCCAAAAACCTAGGTCTATCTAGAATCTAGATCAAGGTTAGGCTTACCTGAGTTTTTTTCTAACCGTACCGCAATTCAAAGCGATCCTACCGGCCCTCCCTGCAAACATCTACCTATACGTATGTCGGTACCTTAGTACGTAATTCAGGAGCGATCGAAGTGAATAGAGCGGGACGGAGATACGGCGCGGGAGAGGGACGGAAGACAGACGGGCAGTGCGCACGCGCGAACACGTGCCGCCGAATAAAGGCCTGTACACTCGGGGTTGGAGATCGGAGATAATGATGGATATCTCGGGATTTTATGAAATATTTGATACACTAGTTCTGAGTCTATAGACGTTGAGTAAACAATAGTGACAGATCACAACTTGACTGGTAGTTTGCTTGTCGCTTAATTACTCTGAAAGCTTAAATGTCGCCTCTTCATGAATAATTAGGAAGAGTCTGAACGCACATGCTGATAACTGGTGTTTGATTGTAGCACAACTGAAAGATTCGCAGTGGTGAATTTTTTATGGGCGCGTTAAATTAAAGAAGTGTTTTTAAAATATTTATTTATTGTACATATAACTTGGCGTTTAATAAACAGAAGGAGATAAGAAGTACAAAAAGTGTTATTAAACTTAAAATTTTATTTCTAAATAAATAAATAACTATATCTCAAGACTTATCTCGATGTTCTATTACGGAAGTGCTGTGCGAGGCGAGCCTACGCGCTGCGGCGGCGTAGCGCTACGCTTTCGTAGGCCCAGTGGCTACGAGGGCGACCCGCCGCCTCTACGGACGCGTTTCGGTATATAGGACACTGTGTCAATGTGTCTTTAGTCCAGGCCTCGGTTACAAACAACAAAAACAAAACGCCATCGTCAGGCACATAACAATAATGTAATCGAAAAACGAACGAGATTAAAAATTAAAAATAAAACACAACCGTGCCTGCCACCCGAACGAACACTGCCATTCAAATACAAAAACGATATATCGATATATAAATTCTATGCGAGGAAGTGTGATTCGAGATTTCACGTGTTCCGGAATAGGTTTTATGTTGTTTTTTATTCGTCTTTGGTGATATAGTTTAGTTGATTAATTTTATTTTCGGTAGTATGTTGACCCCTGACCCAGTTTGTGTGCAACTGCGCTGTGCACCGAGACTGCATTAGACCCAACAATGTGCGGTGCCGGGAAAGAGTGATTATCAGAGTGTGTTCAAGGATTTTACCCTAAGCCTGGAGTGTGATACCCGTGTTCATTAGTATTACAAGATAAAAAAAAAATAGCAAAAATAAACAAAACCGGCGTGCAATAATTTCAATCTCGTAGTTGTAGAGCTTTTCCTGTGCAATAATTTATGTATTTAAAAAAAGAGTTTTAATAGATATTTAATGTTATAAAAATAAAAATCGTTTCGACTGAAACTTATAAGTCTGATCGCTTCAAACAAAATACTATTTTCACTTCTTATAGTTGTTGTGTGTACTTTTATCTCTAACGTTCGTGCTTCGCTTTTCGAATTAGCAGTGTTGTGTATAATTTTAATATCGGTTACCCATTTAAAATATCGATAAAAACCGTTCGAGATTCGAATCGAGCGGGATCGTGTGTTGATTTTTTAAAAAAAAGGAACGCAACAAAATGGCCGGCAATCGTGACACGCTCGAAGGTCAACTGACTCACGTAATACACCACATGTCCCAGCCGGGCACCGAAGCGCAGGTCAGCGTCCATCAACTGCAAAGTCCAACCGGCAGCGGAAGACGCCATCAAATCATAATCGATATAAAACAAGACATCGACATCGGCGAGCTGTCCACGCGTTCTTTGGCCGAGAGCGTAATGGAGACGCTAGGGGCGCGCTCGGCTGTATTCATCGATAACTTGCCACCACGCGGTGGAGAAACCTCCGAGTTGGATTCACTGACAACTGTGAACGTTATAGTCGCCAATGAACTGTCACCGACTGCGCCTAGCCCACAAATAACTGATTCGGAAACGATGGAATCTAGTGAGGAGCCAGTGGAAAGTTCTGGCGTGTTGCCCGGCAACCGCGTCACTGTCGATAGGATCGTCGAGCTGACGAACGTGGCGAATGCGATCACTTCGACGGAATCGACATCGGTATCGAGCCCATCGATAACTTCTGTACCCACCACTACGGCGTCAGGTAAATTGGATGATTACGAGTTGATATTACAATGACATTGTTTTATAACAGTACTACTACTAGCTGTTCCCCGCGGTTCCACTTGTACTATATCGGAGATGTCGCGGGAATTCCGGGATTAAAGTATCCTATATCCTTCCTTGTATCCATGACAACATGTATGCAAAATTGTATACGATGCGACTGTGTAATTTTGCGGTTCCTGCGGAAATTCTAAGATATAAAAAGCACCCCATGTCCTTCTCTGTACACCTGATAACGGGAATACAAAATTCCACGATGTTCGGTTGAGTACTTAAACCATGAAAGCGTAACAAATAAACAAACATACTCACAATCACATTTATGATAGTAAGGATATTTCATATTGAATCTTGTTTTGTGTCGTTACGGTGTACCGATTGGAAAATGGAATAAGCGGAGAATGGACAAACGTACGTTCGAAATGTATATGTATATAGTTACCAGCCGTGCCCCGCGGTTTCAGCTGCAGTAATTTTGGAGTTCCCGCGGGAATCCCGGGATAAAAAGTACCCTATATCCTTCTCTGTACCCTTGACAACGTGCATGCCAAATTTCATCCGAATCCGTTTAGCCGTTTTTGCGTGATTGAGTAACAAACATCCAAACATCCACACTTTCACATTTATTATATAAGTAGGACTTAGGTAAAGAAGCTTCCTGACTGACTCATTTATGCCCAATGGAAATGACGTGAAACACGAACTTCGGTCATTAGTACCATAAC
Source organism: Zygaena filipendulae (assembly GCA_907165275.2). NCBI lineage: Eukaryota > Metazoa > Arthropoda > Insecta > Lepidoptera > Zygaenidae > Zygaena > Zygaena filipendulae. Next base: position 2,742,769 of record OU015677.1, on the reverse strand, counting down.
ATAGTAATAAACTCAATAAGCTTTCTTGAAATTCAAAACGTTGCTGAAAGTTTGCGCAGTTAATATATAATATTTCAGGGTTTTTCCTAATTCAACCCCTAAAGCGATATGATTGAAATTTGAAACGCAGTTGACGGTCGATATTTTCATATTATATGAAAAACCTTTCAAAACACTGTCTGTTGTCGGGCGGAAATTGGACAGGGTTCTGTGAGGAATGTGGGGGAGGGGGTGGAGGGGGGATCGAGCCACCCTCGCGTCATGACAACATCCATTTCTTTGCAAAAAGGGAAGACATCGAAGTGAAATCAATTTTATACTGACTGTGAATGTCTTATATAAATTGTGTTAACGTATTTTCCCTATAGATATCTACACTCAAAGAATTAATAAGCATAGAATGGTAATCAGCGCACGTGGAGACATGGTATTTCAAGTATGGTGGAAATGGCTAACTATACGTCTCGCAGCAAACCTAAATTCTTGGTTTTTGTGCATGAATTTTGAACGGAATGAAATGAAATGAAATAAACTTTATTTGTTACGACAATCGTTAATATATGCAATAACAAGAACAAGCACAACCAGCGTGTCGCAACAAAAAGGCAACCAGCTCAGCATAAGTCGGGAACCGGGGGCCTATATACCTATATAAAAATGAATCCGTATTTCCCTTGGTGCGGCATTACGCGTGAACGGCTGGACCAATTTCGGTATTCTTTTTTGTTGTGTTCGTTATTGTAAGGAGAAGAAGAATAAAAGAAGTTTGGAGTTCCAGCGGGAATTCAATGCGGAAATTTTTCGCCCCAATACAAAAAGTTGCGGAGGGATTTCCGAAATTGATGCAGGTAAAACCGCCTGAGCGAGCAGCTGCTCTACGCCTCTACATCTATGGTAAATTATAAAAAAATATTTCTAGTATGTTTGTAATGGATAAACTCAAAACTACTGAAGCAATTTTAAAAACTCTTTCAATTATAGATATTATTTAATATTTCTGAATACTTTTCATCTCGGAATTCTCACGAGAACGCGGGTGAAATAACTTTTTTCTACAGCTTTGGTTCCAATCGCAATACAATACAGTTTACGTATTTGTTTTTTTTTTAAACGATTTTCTTAATATAATTGTAACTAGATGTTTCCTGTGGTTTTGTCTACATAAACTTCGGGATTTTCTCAGGTACTTTTTGTTGTATATCGGAATAAATGTATCTCAAACGTTGCTTCAGGTCATAATTTACGTAGATACGGCCGCACTCAGAGTCGTTTTAATTTAATCGTTACATTCCAAGTATCATTCAAATCTGTGCAATAATTTTTACGTGAGACGTTCTTTTTTTATTATTTCCAATCTACAGACACGCCCGAGGTAACCATTTTTAGCTCTGTGATAGTGTTGAGGTAACTTGTTACCAGTTACCACGTTAGTCAGGTTCTTTTAACATAAACGTAGATATAAAAGGTTGACAAATGGCTGTGCATCCGGATATTGATCGGGCATTTTGGGTCGGGCAAGTTGTGTCGACGGGCCGTCTATCACAAGATATATATTGTACATCGTCATCATCCATATTCATATTATAAATTGGAAAGTAACTCTGCCTGTCTGTTACCTTTCCACGCTATAACTAGTCAACCGGTCTTCATGAAATGTTGCATACACGTTTTCAGGGGCACAGATAGTTTTACCCCGGAATTCCTGCGGTAACTTCGAAATAAATGCGGTTGTAGGCGCGGGTAATACCTACAAATGGCTAGAAAAAAAATTGTATTGTTGTATTATATTGTTGAAGGCAGAAAAGGCTTTATGGAAATCGGTACCAACTAATTCTGTAATGGTTTTCACTGTTAAAACCTAACCCACAGATAATATCCTATTAATATTATAAATGTGAAAGTGTGGATGTTTGGATATTTGGATGTTTGGATGTTTGTTACTCAATCACGCAAAAACGGCTGAACGGATTTGGATGAAATTTGGCATGCACGTTGTCAGGGGTACAAAGAAGGACATGAGGTACTTTTTATCCCGGAATTCCCGCGGAAACTCCGAAATTACCGCGGGTGAAACCGCGGGGCTTAGCTAGTAATACTATACTAGTACCTTGCCTAACGTAACAGCGATGTTCCAACTGTGTAAGGATTTTTTGACCTAAATATTTGTTTACAAACATGTATTGCCATCTATTGAGCAATAGCTGAACTTGTACAATATTTATCTAAGTAAGTAATAACGGTTCTCGTGAACCGACACTACCTAGATTTAACACTTAGAACTTAATAGCAAGTTGTTTAATTATTTTAATTGATGCTCCGCGTTCGATAATTAACTACAGTATTAATTAAGAAAATTCAACAACTAGTAATGACATCTAACGGTTGAGTTCCAAGTCGTAACTGTACTGTGTATACTCAGGTACACTAAGCTATTTTCTTAAAAGATTTGTTGGATAATTAATTTATTAGTTAATTACTTAGTACACCCAAAAGTTACATATCTATAATACTATAAAGAGCCAAAGTTTGTGAGTTTGTGTCGTTGTAATCTTTGGATCTACTGAACCGATTTTGAAAATTATTTCACTTATAGAAAGCTACGGTAGTCCTGAGTAAAATAGGGTATTTTTATCCTGAAATTCCCACGGGAACTTCGAAATTACCGCGGGTGAAACCGCGGAGGACAGCTAGTAATATACTAAAGTGAACAAAATAAAATTGTGTACAACTTTTGATTAGAAATTGTGAAGTAGCGAAAAATAAATCGATTGTTCTATAAAAACTAAACTAACTTTTTAACAAAATTATATTGCATGAAATAGTGAATTATTTCATAATTAAAGATTTCGTCTCATAGCAAAATTTATTTAAACTTTTCAGCAGAATTTGCCCCTAAAAATTAAAATAATACCTATCCATTGATTCGACAACTGTATAAATAAATAATCACCTTTATTTCAGAGGGGTAGGTAGAGAATATGGACTTCTTTTTGCTGCTGACTTTAGATACCATCTTCACCACATAAGTATTCACATACATAACGTATATATGCCGTAACCCATATATGTTTGTATTTTGATATTTTAATACTTAGATACCTACATGATTTGCATGCCAGCTTTCTGGTGAAGAGTGTGAAACTTATTGTCACTGTACCATCTAAATTACCACTTTTCAAGCAAATAAAGAATTATTATTATTATTATTATTATTATTATAACGATTTGATGTTTGCTTGATATTTCAGGATAAAAATGTGCTAAACATGTGCCTATTTAAATAACTTAGGCAATTCACATTGATTAAAGCTTTCGATTATTTTGAAGTAAAATTCATAACACCAATGATTTTACGTAGCTACGTAGGTAGCAACTACTATGAAGAAAGAAAAACAATTATTTTGAAAATTACTAGAAATTATTGAATGACGTGACATCTAGCGTCGAGTAGCGGCAACTTTTTGCAATGTAGCGAATGTACCGTTTCGAACGGGACAGCCGGTTGACACAGTTTCGCACTCAGCTGATGCGTCGCGTTTTTTTTTTATTTTTTGTTTGCTGCGAGCGAGCTGTGTGTGTGTTAGTGTGTGTATGCGTGGGAAATGTGATTTTGTGAGTGAGTGCGTGAGATCCGGGATGCGCTGTCCCGTTACGAGTTGAATTGTGTTTCTAGCTGGAAACAGGTTCTGTGTGCACGTTAGTAGGTTATTTAAGTGCTAATGCAATTTGTTTACGACTGATGTAATGACAAATTACGTTTGTTTTGCTCGTCGCTAAGGCGCGTATTTATAAACGCCACTCAAATTGGATACACTCTCAAGTTAGGGCTCCTTATCTTCCAGAGGAATGAGAGACACACAGATTAAATTGTCTTCAGAATGTAACCAGTTTTAGTAGCGTTTATAGGTCCATCGAGCTGAGGTCCAAGTCAAGACAATCGCCATTGCGGAAGCTTGTGTGATTTTTAAAACGGTTTATGGCCTCTTTAAGCTAAAGATAACCCGCTCTTTGTAATATTGACATCTGAATTATTGTATTTGTTTACCAAGGACATAGGGGGGTAATTTTATTTTTATTTTATATAGTAAATTTTATTTATTTTTAAATATCGGGCTAGGTTCTGCCGTTTGAGAGGCTTGCATAGGGGCGTAGGTCCAACGTGTAGAGACCTAATTATAGAGAGGTCAATGAGATGTCCTACTTTAGTATTATTGTACCTACTAGATTATTATACTCCCTATATATCGATGACAGATGACAATCCTAACTAATAGTATAAATTTAATGCAAAAGTGAGTTTGTTTAATTATATGTTTGTTACGCTTTCAAGGCTTAACGGCTCAACCGATCACCACGAAATTTTGCATACAGGTTGTCAGGGGTACACAGAAGGCCATAGGGTACTTTTTATCAGCGGGTAGTCATGGTGACCTACTACGCCAATCGGGTCGTCTGGAGTTTGGATGTTTAGTTTGTACTTTGTATGTTATGTAGGTATATTTATTTATTTATATATTTACAAAAAAAAAAATAATATAAGTAAGTACATACATTGTTGTCTGGTTTGTTTGGGACCAGGGTTATGTGATTAATGTCCAATCATCATTGATCCTAACCCATTTAGTAAGACGAAGACAGACTATTCATAATCTATCTATACTTATAATAAAACTGTAGAGAGGTCAATTCTGTACATTGAATATATATTCAAGATTAATATTGGAGGATGAATGGTGATCGATACTGATGCCAAAAATGCAATCAGTAAATTTTTTGTCTGTCTGTCTGTATGTGCACGCATGGGTCAAAAATTAATGAAGGGATTTTAACCAAACTTGTTACGATTGTAGTTCATACTCCTGGGCAGGTTATAAGCTATATAACATAACGCTAAGACACATAGGAGCTGAGCAGTGACGATAAATTTGAAGAAAGTTGGATGAAAATGCGCTTTCGAACTCTTATCCTCGCATAGGTTTACTTAATCACGCAAAAATGGTTGAACAGATTTGGATGAAATTTGGCATTGTTAGGGGTACATATGGTACTTTTTATCCCGGAATTCCCGCGGGAACTCCGAAATTACCGCCGGTGAAACCGCGGGCACAGCTAGTTTATCAATAAATTTTAGAATTCTACTAAATATAAGCGACTTTTACAGTTTTTTTTTAAGTTACCACCTCATAAGATGAAATATTCAGAATATATTTCGTTAAACATATTGTGTTAACTTATTTGTAAATAATAATATTTTTTTTTGTTTACAGGTAACCCCATTGAAATTGTAGTTTTAAGGAGGAGTTTTTCACTCAAGTTGTAAGTTTCAATCACTATAGTTACCTAGTACAGGGCAGCTCTATGGATTTAATTATAAATGGGAAAAAATAGAGTTGAAAAAAGCGATCAATGAAAGAAAATATACTATTAATTTTAAATACTCAGTTTCATGGATTGTATTAGAAAAAATAAGTAAAATATTAATTTATCATGTCTTTTTAATTAAATTATTAAATTAATAATTTAATTTTTAATTAAATTATTATTTTATTTTCGGTTGTAAACTGTTTTGTGTACTAAATAAATAAATAAATAAATAAATAAATAAATGTTCAGGATGAGAACAGAATACACACACCTTTCTTCAATATAATCCGTACAGCCTGTATAAAAAAATTGACAATTTTTATGTAATTGCCACAGTAATTTTGGACTCCGTTGATGTTTATATTATCATAAATGGTTTCATAAAAGGTGTTATATCATGTAGTGTTTATTACACACTTGTTATCAATGGAAAAGTGTCTAGCAAGCGATAATATAATCCGCAGCACATGTTACTGAACCTGCTCCTATTACCAAAATACGATATTATACATTTTTAGCTATATATGCTAGATACATTTTTTAATATAAAACTAGCTGTTCCCCGCGGTTTTAACCGCGATAAGTTGCGAGTTCCCGCGGGAATTCTGGGATAAATAGAAAGAAAGTGTATGCAAAATTTCATGATGATCAGTTGAGCAGTCAAGGTGTGAAAGCGTAACAAACAAACAATAAACAAACTCACTTTCGCATTTATAATATTAGTAAGGATCAGTAGGGATCGCTAACTAGCTGTTCCCGTGACATTGCCCACGTTAGTTTGAGAGTCCTTGCGGGAATTCCGGAACAAAAGGTACCTTTTCTTCCATGAAAATAAGTTGTTCCATACAAACGTTGCAACCCCATTTCATCTCCTTAGGGGTTGAATTTTCAAAAATTCTTTCTTAATGCACTCCTACGTCACTTAAAAAATATTTGTGCAAAATTTTATTGTTCTAGACCCAGCCATATCAGCTGTGCGTGCATCGATCAGTCAGTCAGTTTCTGCTTTTATATGGGTACTAGCTGTCCCGCGCGGTTTCATCTGCGATAATTCCGAAGTTGTTGTTGATTGTTCCATACAAACTTTTCAACCTCTTTTCATCCCCTAAGGGGTTAAATTTTCATAAATCCTCTCTTATCGGATGCCTACGTCACACAAAGAACACACCATCCAAGTTTCAGGTCTCTAGGTTTAGGCTGTGCGTTGATCCATCAGTCATTCAGGACAAAGGATTTTATATATATAGATATAGATTGTGACTATTACAATGAGTAAAACGCTAAAAAAAGTTATGATTTCTGCAGCATTAAAACTTTCCAGCAAAAATAGAAATCAAATCTACCAAAACCAGCTGGCCACTTTGGCGGTTCTCAATAAACCTAGCCATCTATAAAGTGCTCAATAAAAAATTCATTGCATTTCATTGATAGTAAACTTTTTTGGACTTCCTCAAAATACAGTAGTTTTGTTCGAAGAAGTCGTAACTGTGTGAACAGAGAATTACATAACGAAGTTATTTAATGCCATTTTGGAATAATTATAATAAATTTTTTGCTACTTTTTTTACGTAATACCTTACGTGATTTCTTAAAAAAAGTTATCGCCTAATTTAAATTATCACAGAAATTATAATGATGCGACACAAAGTGAGAGAGGCGAGCCGTTTCCGGTTTGAGTGTGTACGTAATTATTTATATTTTAGTTTAATTAATTTATTAATAAAAAAGTATAATGCGTATATAGAGATTACGGAAGTAAGTAAGCATTGTTGCCTCTGCCTAGGCAAGTTGTTTGAGGAAATTTTCGATTATTATACATATACCGACATTAAGACGTACCTATTCGGGTTATGTATTAGAGTCCAGCAAAACTTTATTACTAACAGACTTCAAAACATTGATATCTTCAATAGAGGAGCTCTTTACTGTATGATATAATAACTACTGATTACATTTACTTTTCCAATTTTACTAAATTTAATATCGTGTTAATGAATTGACTGAACTAGAAAGTAGTGTGTTCAAAATCGACTTCCAAATCGATCGCACCATGCTTTAATATAGGTTAATTTTTACTAGCCCATGTCTAAATTATTCATAATACAATATTTGGTGCGTACGCCGTCCGCAGCAAAAAAAAAACGAATCGGTCATCGACACGTAGGCGCGGGCGTAGTGCTTGAAATTGCGTAGATAGGTCACCGTCAAACTAATGTTAAATAAGTTTTAGACTAATAATTTTTCGACATAATTTATATTTAAATCATATTATTGTTTATTTTTTTGAATGAGGTTTATCAGGTTTTTGGTCAATTTGGTATATATATAAAATATCTGTCCGTTTATCTCATGGAACAAGTATCAAATTAAACTCTATTTTCTTTATTTTTAACTGACTTCAAAGAAGGAGATGGTTTTCAATTAGTTTGTAATTTAATTTCTATATTTATGTAAAGCGATAGCTCCTACAGTGTGAAAACGATTTCATATTTTGTCTTTTTTTTATTTAATTCTTTAATAGGTCAGAACCTTGAGGGTTGCATTAACAGCTTATAGTCATAAATAATTATTTACTGTCATATTTTAATACATCTAGTTACTCGAATAAAATAAAATAAGTTCAATCATAAAGACTAGGTCTTCTGAGGATTTTTCATTTTTGTTGCAAAAATTTAATTTTTAATTTAACATTATAATAACACGAAAATAAATCCGATTATTTATTTATTTCAAAATGATATAGTTATAAAATATCCTAACACCACGTACTGTCGGCGATTTCGATATTTCTTCAAAAACTCACTTGCAAATTTGGACATAGATAAGCAATAGTGTGTTAACCCACACTGGAGAAATTTTGATTAAATTAAAGTTTTAAAATTATAGCGCCATTTTGTGTCAAATTTTTCATGTTCAATATTTAGTTCCATATTTAAACAATATAATAAGGTAAACATATAATTAAAAAACGTTCTCTAACTCTCAATAAAACGTTCTAAATCAATAACTTCATTTTGTAGGTTAACATGTTATTGCTTATCTGTGTCCATTTATAATGATATTTCAATTTTGAGCGCAAAAAACCTACCACCAACCGATGTCCCATTACGAGGTGAAAGCCGAACAAACAAATGAAGAGAAACACAATTTTAAAATTGTTGTTTTTTTTGTTTATAAGTATCGTTTAATATACTTTCACATGCATTTAGTGAAAAGCTGTTATTTAGATACCTAGTTATTAATATGTACCAGCTGTTCTCCGCGGTTTCACTCGCGTTAATTTCGGAGTTCCCGAGGTGATTCCGGGATAAATAGTACCCTACCTGTCTCTTTTTTGCACCATCGATAACTTGTATCCAAAATTTCATAATGACCGGTTGAGCCGTTATGTCGTGAAAGCATAGCAAAGTAGATACTTTTTCCGACACTCCCAACATTTATTGTTATTTTCAACCAATTTACACAAAACCTTGACGAATTATATACTTAAACCTTCCTCATGAATCGCTCTGTCTGCTGGTGAAAACCGCATGAAAATCCGTTCGGTAGTTTTTGAGTTTATCGCGAACAGACAGATAAATTATTTATTCTTTAATATAATAAAATTGCTAATGTGTATAAGATTGGGTAACATAGTACTATTCCGTGATGGCCTAAATATACTTTTATAAATTTTTTTTGTAATTACTGACATGTGCTGTGGAATTTTGTTGAATAAATAAATAAATAAACGCAGCGGGGGACTTTGTTTTATAATATGTTACAACAATAATAATAATAGTGATAGTATGCCTAAACAGTCACCTAGAGCGTGCGTCGTAGTTTTCGATACGGGCTGATTGTAAGTACACCGCTAACCTAATTTCGCACGATATCTATATGAGATAAAGTGTTACATATACAGTAGTATATAGCTAAGGATCTTGGTCAATGTACGATAAGTGATGCTCTCTAGCATTATTATCTTTGGGGAAAAAATATCATTGTGTACATACATACACGTTACTAATAACCGTTGTAAATACGTAATATTATAAGAAATCCTTTTTATGTTGGCCTTGGGTGCATTAATTGGTACAAAAATAAAAAAAAAAGGATAAAGAATGCGAAAGTAACTCTGTCTGTCTGGCAGTTACCCTGTCACGCCTTAACTTCTTCCACTAACCAATCTTTATAAAATTTTGTATACATTGTATATTATACCGGAATTCCCGTGGAAACTCTGAAAACCGCATTCCACGAAACTGAAAGTGTGGTTGAACCAAAGACGTAGGTCTTTTGACAAGACGTAATTTAGCGTAATTTCGCGCACATTTCTATCGTTTTTGTGTTCCAATTTTGAACAGAATTTCGAATAGCACTATCGCTCTACGTATATTACGAGTATCTCTATGATTGATGTTATGAAGTTTGTGTTACTTGTGTACTAATATTGTACTTGGGGCTCAATGACAAGTTTCTCCACCACTTCTCGCCTAATTGATAGACTTTCATGTTCTATAACACATCGCACCTACGGCACTATTGTTTAAATATTCGTTATATTTACCCCTAGAATCGTCAAACAAAACAGAGAATGGGCATGAAGCAATAAAACTTTTTATATATTTCGTCCACTTGCGACAACAGTGTGATATTCTGAAGTATTATTTTTTTTGCTTTAATTAAATTTGGAATAAGTAGAAAAGTACCTTAACCTTAGTTCACCTTAAACCCGCTCTAACAGTGCCAGTTAACCTATGCAATATTTAATAAGTTATGCAGGATCGAAGTTTGAAAATAGTTTTCTGTAAAATAGGTTTTCGAGATGTTACATTATCGTCCCACGATTGATGCAAAGATGCCCATCTTTTAATATACCTTTAAGTTAATCAGATAATATACTTAAAATGAATTTGCTTGGAACATAAAGTTTCTTTTATGAAATTTTTTCATTCCGGATCCTAATTCCTTTAATACGAGACTACTTTGCCGCTGTCGTTATTTCTGGTCTCTGAAATGAATTTTCAAACGTTCAAAATCCGAATTGAATTTTTTATCGGGAATTCTATTTCTAATTTATCTGAGAGAATGGAATATAATTTCTTCTATTAGGTAAAAAAGAAAAAAAAAAAAACAAAAATCTGTTTTTTTTTTGTGACGGGCCCCTGCGGTTGGGCCTTTGATCATTGCGCAATAATTTATGCATGTTAAAAATGCGACCCATCCCGTAACCCGTTCGCCCCAATGGACGCCATTTACATGTCCTGTCACTTTGGTCCGAGAGGCCAGGGGCGCAAAGGGTTAAATTTGCAAGTGCAAAACTGGACTGTATACGTCGGAGGGTTGAATGTTTTCGCGGGGCTCTTGCCCCGTCAGAAAAAGCTACCGTTTGAAATCAATTTTTCATATCAATTTTTTGACGTGTAATGTACTGGGTGTTCTCCGCGGTTTTGCCCGTGTTATTTTCGTAATTAAATATTTCCCTATATTCTTTACTCCCCAGATAACATGTATGCTGGTTAAGAAGTGAAAGCGAAACAAACAAACTGATACTTTAATACCTATTTCTAAGACTCACTATATGGAAGTATTATTTACATACAAACTTTCTCTCCCATTTTCACTCCGTTAGGTTCCAAAAAACCCTACTCAGTGCTTGGCTGCATTAGACAATATATGTATATGTACAGTATAAAAGGAAGCTTTGTGCCAAACTTGTATAGGCACAGCTGGATATATGTAGGTATACAAGACATAATATGGTAAATAATTATATATATATCTATCGGGAAATGCTGATAGATATCTAATAGGTACATCTTGTCTTAAGTTGGAAGGGCTGGCTGTCAGATTTTGTTATGGCTAATGGCCATACTCAGCATAGACTATAGGCACACCGATGCCTTCACGGACCTGCTTCGCGCCAAACCAAACCGTTCGCCTTCGTTCACTAAAATCAGTCGGTATTGCAATACGCAAGCGCGCGGCCGCACTGCGCGCCTAAACTTCCGAATTTAAACTTCACCCTTTCGGTTCGATAGACAAAAAAAAAAAAAGAAAAAGAAAATATCATAATCCAAATTCAAACTTCAACTTCCGAAACCCCGTGACAAACGTTTGTGTCAGAAAAGCTGTCTTGTTGTGTGAAACGGACCGTTCGGTGTTCATACTGTGACTACTTATTTGGATTGCAAATGCATTACTTTGGATGTGAGTAAACGTACCTGATAAAGATAATGATAGTTGTCAATTTGTTCGTCCGTCTGCAGCCAGCTGAAACGTTACGTTCCGTTATTGAAAATAAAAGTGTTACAATAATTTTGTTTTTTTTTTTTTTATCATATTTACAAATTTCAAATAGTAGTTTGCAAACGTATCATGCATCAAGACTTTCGGTTGTTCAAAATAATTTTCGTCGAAATTTCGCAAGTTAAGGCGACGCATTGCGTTTTTTCGTTTTTTGTTTTTTTCCTTTTTCTTTATATAAGTAATTAGCTGTTGTATTTGCGTTAGTGAGCCTGTATGATAAACGCCCGTATATCAAGCCAATTATCTACCACGAAACTTGCAGTAGGTATATCAAGGTCCTTTTAGTTGCATGAGATCTCGTGTTGCATACCGTGCGAGTGGGACGTCTATAGACTGCGACCTTGCGTTGGAACGGGACGGTAGATGTTGGGAAACTCTTGGGAAATTCTCTTTCGGGCGTCGAAGGGCGTTTTTTTCCGAGAACAATAATTTTGTTATTTAATATAACAGAGGTTATCGGTTCACACCTTTTTTGCTGGTTAATTTTTAGGTCGCTTGTGAAAAAAAAATTGCCAAGTGAAGGCTATTGTGAGGAAAGCCCCGAAGCTCGAGACGATAAGCGTTCGGCGTTGAAATAATCTAACCCAATACAAACAAGCACTTGCTGGAAGCGCTGTTTTACCAAGGGAACACAATTTATGTATTTTTATACCTACTACGAAAAGAAAAATATTAAAAAAAAAAAAACTTAAGACTACGTAATCGATTTAAAAAATTCTTTCACTTATTTAGTTAGCTTTAGTATTCTTGAGTGACATAGCGTAGGTACTTTTATCCCGGAATTCCCACGGGAACTCCGAAATTCGCGCGACTGAAACCGTGTGGAATCGACTAGTGTTGTATATTTATAGGTATTCTCATACTAATTCTTTTTGTTCAACAAATGAATATTCAAACGGTAAAGTACTAAACATCGTATTGTTAATACTTAATACTTGCAAAAAATAAAACAAATACTAAGAAGTTCGTGAGATATGCGTGCTGCGAGGACAAACAAGCGTACCTAGGATGTATCTACTATTAGATTCCCAATCAAATTATAGAATCGGCAACGAGTTTCTTGTTTTTTTATTTATATTATAATAACAGCAAAAGAACCTCAAACCAGTATATATATAACTAGCTGTTCCCCGCGGTTTCACCCGCGTTTATTTCGGAGTTCCCGTGGGAATTCCGGATTACAATAAAGCCTATGTTACTCAGGGATACTGTAGCTTTCTAGTGGTGATTTATTTTTTGAAATCTTTCCAGTACTTTATGAGTTAAATCGTAACACACAAACGAACAAAAAATTAAATCATTCCTCTTTATAATATTAGTATAGAAGATAGTGGCTCGGGCTCTATTTGCGTCAGAACTAAATACATAAATAGTAAAAAGGTAGGAATGCATCTAATAATGGTAATAAAAAAAATAGTCAACGATAGAAAAATATAAATTCCCGCCAAACAAATTATTTCGTCAAATATCAAAGTTTACGTACACTGAGAACTTATTGTACAACTAATATTTATTCAGATACTACATTTTATCTCACATATAAAATCAATTGAGGGATTTTTGTACATATAGCTTTTTAAATTATAATTCTCGATTAGGTAGGTACGTAATTTATAACCATCGTAGTTCTGCAATTGCTCCAACGACAAAATTTCTTTCCTTACTAAAATTACAATATATTTTTAACTTGCAATTTTTCATTTTTCAAAGTTTTGTTATTCTAGAATTCGATTTCTAGTAATAAAAGCAAAGACAACTAGAGTAGAAAAAAAAGAACTACGTCACCTGAAAGTTCGCTATTCGAGATTCAAAAATTTAAAACCTTTTTTTAAAATAAAAATTTATTTAAATGCCAACTCACATAAAAGACCAGTCTCTACATAAAACGACTCTACATAATTAAAATTATAGGTAAATGTTTGTTTTTCCTATTTTTATTTAATTGTTGTTATAGAGTAAACGATTGCTGAACATATTTTATTAATTTGACACCTCCATTTGACAAGTATGACTCATTATTGTAACTACTAGCTGTGCCCTGCGGTTTCACCCGCGTGAAAAGTTTTTATGTAACATTTTTTTTTCCCGACATCCGATTTGAATGAAACAAAGCCTATATTATGTAGCTCTAGGCTAAGCTTAATCTACCTGTGAAAACCGCATTACAATCTGGTCAGTAGGTTCGGAGATTACGCGAACACACAGACAGACAGACAGACAGAAAAGAATTTTAAAAACTTTTTTTTGTGCTTGGTTACTCTTCTTTTATCACCCCTTTCAATTTTAGGTAAAAATATTCAATGTACAGAATCGCGGATTCTACTCTTTTATTATAGTATTGATGATTTACCTATAAATGCATTTAATAGGAATGTAGGTATAATTCGTGCAATAAATCAACAAGTGAGCATACAATACGATACTTTTGAACAGGCACTGTTATCTAAGAATGTTTAATTAGAAATAAATCAGTTGTGGTTTATAGAAACAACTAGCTGTTCCCCGCGGTTTCACCCGCGGTAATTTTGGAGTTCCCGCGGGAATTCCGGGATAAAAAGTACCCTATGTCCTTCTGTTCTGTTGTAATGAGAACATTGACGTTTTGAGATTTGATATTTTAGAACCCTCGAATTTTGGGTTAAAAAGTAGTCTATATAGATGTCTTTCTCTGTAGGTATCTCTTACAACGTGTATGCAAAATTTCGTGGTGATCGGTTGAGCCGTTTAGCCGTGAGAGCGTAACAAACAAACAAACAAACTTACTTTCGCATTTATAACATTAGTAAGGATTGGTCTTATTTTTATGTCTATGGCTCTGGTCACATTTTTAAGCCATAGTCCTTTACGTTTTTACAAACATACGGCTGGCCAATATCGTCGGCATATTGTATAATTCCTGCATTTTAAATAGCCGTCATTTTGTATAAGGCTGAAGACAAAAATTTCGTTACGGTGGTTTCTTGCGCATAGAAAATTTGGCATCATTTGACTCTGTTGTGGTCAAAGTTCATACCTAACCTGGCTTAGCACAGCGAGATTTTCGCAGAGATATAATGTAGCGGCATTTGCAGTCCTCGGAATTAAAACAAAATGTCGGTCGTTTGTAAATAGACGAATTATAGAATTATCATAAAAAATGGTGTAACAAAAGCATGTCGAAAATAGTGGTAAAATAGTTGCAAAATACCGATATTGCTAAATACGTATTTCGCGTAGCTATATTTACTATATAACATTTGTCTGGCTGTATGTCTATTTGTTCCGGCTAAACGCTGAAACGGCTGGACCTATTTTAACGAGACTTTCACTGGCTGATAGCTGATGATTTAAGAAGTAACTTAGGCTACTTTTATTTTAGAAAAAAATAGTTCCTGCGGGAATCCCGAAACTCACGCGGGCGAATCCGCTGGGCACAGCTAGTATTTAAGTAAAATTTATGATTTCTATGTTTGAAAAAAATTAGGCAGGTATTATTTTTCTATCACAGGATTTTTTTTTTTTTCATAAATAATATTTTGAAATATCGACCAATAAAAACCGATTCTAGAACGAATGCACTAAAATTATGTGCGTAACATTGGAATTCCATTCTCTATCACTGGTTTTCATTGCAATGTCCTTTCAAATAAAAAAAAAAATGCGTAACGCACAAAAAGAATACAGTCGAATCAGAACCTCCTTTTTCGAACTGATTGAAAATTTACGTCTTTTTTTTTTTTACTTTCGCACAACAGATCACCGTTAATGGCAATTATTGTTATTGGTAATCCGATATATCGATCGATCCACCCACCGGATATCCACAGTGTTCCATCATAATTTTAGCCGTAACTGACATCACATCCGGCTCTTTATAAGTTAACATAAGTCATGTAATGGCTAATAGTAATTACATCGCATCGATCGGGCAACACTCTCGCTCAGCTTTCACACGAGATTTCGGCAGTGTGGCCACTTTCACTTAGCATCCGAACGGGCCGGGCTACGGGACAGCGCGGCGAGGCGGTGGCAAGCGCATTTTGAGATTGTACTGTTGTGTGCCACAAGTTATAAGCGGGAAGCGTTTTTAAAACGAAGTTCTTTATCGCACGGTACGGAATCTAGGGCTAAGATTTCTAGCGTGAAAAAAATCCATCACAGCGTCATAGGAACGATTAGCTTATATCTCGGAAGTTAGAGATGCAGAAACTTCTTTCTAGCCGAGTATTCCACGACGCTGGTGTATTTTTTCTTCTCATTTAAAGATACGAAAAACATATTTCCTTTATTTTATTCTACTAACCTATTCTTCCGCGTTACTTTTAGAGTCAGAATAGTACCTGTGTGTATTGTCTAAACTAATACACACTACATATTTTAACTATAATGTTAAAAAACAATTAACTCACCTGATAAAATGCGGATTTTTTGATGCACTCAGAAAAGAAACAAAAAGTGAACAAAAATTTCATATTACACAACTACACTTATTTATGTAGGGACTAGGGATACATGAGGTTTTGGTTCCTTTTTGATATTGGTTAAAGATTTTTCAAAGATACTGTTTTCGCGCGTTGAGATTAAAACTTTAGCAGGCAGTGGAACTACGCTCGAACAGCCACCGAAAATTCTACGGTATAAAGTTGACAACGAGTGCAACATCCGGTACCTGAATGTCAAGTTAGTTATTTTCTTCCATAAAATAAATACAGTTTTTCATCACATACTTAAATATATCCACTGACGCGGTTATTGAATTCGCAGAAGTATTTAGAGAGTTCATTAACATAAATATATGTCTAATCCTTCCAGTTCCAAATGAAAACGATTTTTAAAGAATCCCTTTTAGTTGAACTCAATACCTTCATCAAATAACACGATTAATAGTAGATAAATAGTGCTGTCAAACAAAAACGCCTCCGCTTACGCGCCCGCTTCATCTGTTAAATCGCGGGCGCTCCCCGCTAAAAACATATCTTGCGTGCGCGTGCGCCGTGAGCGTTTGCCGGTGTGCGCGCCGCGTAACGTTGCGTAAGACGCCGCGTGACGCCGCGCGGCTGGGATGCGTGTCGCGGCCGTCGCACGCACACACACGCGCCGCCGCCGTGTGCACGGACAGACAGACACACGGAAAAAAAATCTGGTCACTGTGACGAGAATTCGGTGCTTTGTAGAGTTGCATATGTGACAACTCTACAGATGGTAAAATCTAGTATTGAATATTGCCCTTTACAATAGGAATATTGCCCGTTAAAAAAAAAGTAATCATTACAAGTAAAATATCTGACTATACCACAAATAGTACGATCAACTATTTTATATTGTAAGGACATCAAATTTCCATTAACTACACGTTCTGGTAGTATCTGTGGCTGTGTTCTGTAAATAATACTTATAATGTCATTGTATCTACTATACGTATACCCGCATTAAACATTTCTACTTTAGTGAAAAAACGTATAATATAATTAATAAAACGTACAAATATAACTCTGTTGAATTGAGTGGCTAAGGAGAGGCAACTTTGTAAAGTTGTACGCAGAAGTTAAAAAAATACCTTTGGTTGAACGGAAAATACTTAATTAAATACCGGCCATGAATTTCAATGAACGAACGGTGATGTGAAAATTTAATATTCATCCAACATAATGTTATTAAAAAATAAAAATAAATCTTTATTCGTCCAATGATTTTTATTAATAAAAAAAATCTAGATTCGAACTCGAGAATTCGCGAATTGCAACACCACCTAAGAGTTTGATGGAACCATTAATTAAATTATAATATTGATCACGTTTATCATTAGATGCAGTTATGTCAGTTTTTTGTTAAAAAAAACTCGGTTAAAAGTTAGGTATTTGACTCGCCGACCAGTTGAAATATGCTACACAATATCTATACTATAATAAAAGAGTAGAATCCGAGATTCTGTACATTGAATATTTTTACCTAAAATTGAGAGGGGTGATAATAGAAGAGTAACTTAGCCCAAAAGAAAAGGTTTTAAAATTATTTTCTGTCTGTCTGTCTGTTCGCGATAATCTCCGCATCTACTGAACGGATTGTCATGCAGTTTTCAGTAGTAGATTAAGATAAGTCTGGAGCAACATGTAGGCTTTGTTTCATTCAAATCGGATGTCCGAGAAAAAAGTTGTTGCATACAAACTTTTCACGCGGGTGAAACCGCGGGGCACAGCTAGTACATAAAATACTTTCTATGATTAAATGGAGATTAAAGAAAGTAAAATCTATTTCTTCTCGGAATTGTAGCCTAAGTTACTCCTTATAACATCAGCTATCTGCCAGTGAAAGTCTCATCAAAATAGGTAAAGCAGAGATTACCCGGAACAAACAGAAAAAAAAACAAACAGAAAGACAAACAGACAGATAGAAAAAAAAATTAAAATTGATATTTTGATATCAGTACCGTATATTATTTCATAATATGCATTTAGTGAAAAGTTGTTAATTTGAAATTACAAACAGACACTTCAATTTTATTTAAATGTCTAGATAAACTAATAGAGTCAAATCAATAACACTCTTTTACAATATATAGGTCCACGACAGATAGACAAACAGAATGACAGTATTATAAGTAGCTTATAAAATTATTAATAGAAACGAAGCTGTTTGTATTTGCGGACCTTGAGCCCTTTGAAAGTGAAAAAAAAAATGTGGTGGTTGTGTGGGCGCTATGCTTACAAAACAATAAACATACACTATTACAATATTTAAAATTCAATTTTGGCTATTTGCAGTTTCTAAAAATAATGTGTAAACTACATAATTTGTATTCATTAAATGAACTTTATTCACTGAGATAATATTCAAAAAATACGTTTAATTTGTGAAAAGCAAGTTATCTCAATAGCATTAGCTACAAAGAAAGGTGAGAGAACGATTCCAGTTTGATTTAAACATTTTAATGCAGAGTTCCAATTTTTTAAATTACTGATATGTCGTGGATGAACCTATATGTACCACTAACTTGATAGGTTTCATTGATTCAAAAATAATCATACATAGTTATTATCCTGAGATATCGTTGCACTCACAATTGCAGTCTGTATTTTACTACATTATAATACTGCACGTACATACGTATAAGGTTCGACAAAAGAGGAGCCTCACAAACCACCCACTGCCATTGCAAAATACGTAGCAGCGACTGCATATACCCAGCTAACATCAAAGTGAATGACATAATAGAGGAATGACGCTTCGGTATACATACAGAGCGACTATAGACAAGTATTTAACAGCGAACCCGCTGTGTACATAAGAAAAAGTAGTGTTTTGGAGTTGGGATACCTCGTCGGCCACGAGGGATCGATGGTGAGCATGCGCACTGCGCGCCAGCGCTTCCGACCCACCCCCCTCCACCACTGAAGCTGAAGCTTCAACCCCCCACTGCAACTGCACTCCAGTGCATGCAAGAACGCGACTTCTAGTAGACTTCAAAATAAAAAAAATAGTGCGCAATATTCCATTGACAAACAAAAAAAAACCTGAATTTCCTGTCAAATTTTGAATTTGGAAGATGTGCAAGAACGCGCGTGTAGTGCTGGCCGGCTTCGAAGTGTCGTACTAATTTCAACAGTGTGGAACTGGCCGGTCACAAGTGGGTGAGGGTAGAGAATCGAGCATTGAACGAACTATGAAGAAAAAAAAACGATTAATCGGAACGTTGGTCAATAAACACAGCACTCGTGGTCGCATGACATGGAAGCAATCTACGTGAATAAAACCAATAGTATTTAAAAAAAAAAAACAAGTATCACAAGTTATTAAAAATTTATACCCAATATTAATCACATGCAAACCAAATAGTTTTTATCTAA
The DNA here is from genome assembly GCA_907165275.2 of Zygaena filipendulae. Classification (NCBI taxonomy): domain Eukaryota; kingdom Metazoa; phylum Arthropoda; class Insecta; order Lepidoptera; family Zygaenidae; genus Zygaena; species Zygaena filipendulae. The sequence goes on along the minus strand of OU015677.1, from coordinate 2,723,291 downwards.
TACAATAATAATTACTCAAATATTTCACAAAACATTTATTATATTATTCATAATTAAAAAATAAATCATAACAATAAACCAACCTTCCCGGTCAAGTAATACCCAAAACCTTACGAACGAAAATTTTAGACTGATATTTAAAATCCGATTTAATATTGTAGCTAAATAATAATAATAATAAATAATAAACATTACAAAATTATAGCGTATTTACATTAGTTGAGAATTTGAGAAAGTTTATGTACAGAACAAAAATTAATAAACAAAAACGTATTTAAAAAATAAATAAAATGCAATACTTATAAACATAACAAAAAAAAGACAAATACAAAATAATATTCAACCGGGGATCAGTGCGTAGCCTTAAGTTAGTAAATCGTTTTCTAATCTACAACGGACGAACAATTTTGACACTTGATTATAACAAATAAATAAAAATTCTCAGCGCCCTTTAAAAAGGAATAGTTGAAACACATTTGTTCGCATCAAGTGCGTGTGAGTGTGTGTGTGTGTGTGATATTGTTATGTATAATTTTGTGTTATAACGTTCGTCCCTCGTGCTGGGACGCAAACTATGTTGAACATGTTCGACATGTGGAGCACAGTGACCAAACTGGAGGATCAGAGCAACGTGCAGCAAACCCAACAGCCACATACTTCAGGTGGGAGCATTAAAGGTAATTTCCACTTAAAAACGAAACCGCCGGACTGTAGGGCGTTTCTTCCATGCGATACAAACCCATGACGTAATCAGGCTTTACCAGCAGTTGTCGCGGGGACTGCTGGTTCCTTCGTAACCACTCGTTGCGATATGGCGCAACCTAGATTTTCCAGAAATGGAGTGACACCACTTGTCCCTGCATTACCACTGGTTGCGATATGCCCTACCAGACTTTACCATCAGTGCCACGGGAACTGCTAGTTTCCTCATCGCCACAATTGCGACATGGCCCAACCATAGCGTTGTGTCACGTAGTTGAACCACTTGGAAGAAACGCTATGAAAACCTACCTCACAGGTGATGGCCCCATTTCAGAACCCTGCGTGTCACCAGGTAAGATATCAGGTCCTAAGCCTGATATCGTTCTAATTTGGGACCACTCAGGTATACGTTGGTCGGACTTCACTTCGCCGAAGCAAGTTATAAATACCGCAGTATTTGTCATATTTTTGCAGTATACTTTGGGATGAATATTATAATGCTATCGATTTCGTCTTATTTTAACATAGCTTGCTATGACTATATTATTATGAAGTATCGATGTATTAGACTTTCACTTAGGTTCCTTTTCAATGGTTAACTGTTAGAGAATGTCGCAAGACATCAAGTTCACCAATAAAATTGTACTTTCATTTGTGAAATAAGGCATAAATAGGTAAATAAAATTCCAGATTCAGATTTTGGTTGAGCGTTATCTGTAATTAGGCAGTATTGTACTTACTGTTAAAATCCTAAGCGGACGCGAATCAATGGATGCACTTGCCCCCCTTCCTCCCGAAGACTAAAGTAGGTACTTTAATCAAACCTTAGAAATTCTCCGGCCCTGTATATTCAAAATTCGTGGTGCAAAAAAAATATTACCCCCAACCAAATCCTGGATCTGCGTCTGAACCTAGATAACATACGAATCGCGTAAAACGAAACGTGAATATATTAAGACAAAAACGGAAGAAGTACGAGCAACATTCGCGATGAAAGATATCAATTGCGTGTAACGATACAGATATTATCAAATTTGATGTTTCTTTAGAAAGTAAATCTTATATATATAGATATATGATTACGTGGCGTTAACGCCTAATATAACAGTCGCTGCGTATATAATAGTTTCACATCTCGTTTGTCAGTTGCGCAATTGAGACTTACAGTTGTGGAAAGTATTAAAGCAATTGGCCAATTATATCCGTTTATAGTATTCTACCGAATTCATGTTTCACACGAAAAAAGTCGTTAGTGTGTGAGCAAGCAGCTTTATTATTTAGACCAGCTGTTCCTCGCGGTTTCACGCGCATTAATTTCGGAGTTCCCGCTGCAATTCCAGGATAAACTATACGTATAAACTTTCCTCTTGAATTACTCTATCTATTAAAAAAAAACCACATCAAAATCCGTTGCGTAGTTTTGAAGATCTAAGCATACATAGGGACAGACAGACAGTAGGAAGCGACTCTCTTATACTATGTAGAGATTCTTTAGATTAGCTATTCCCCGCGGTTAATTTCGGAGTTCCCGCGGGAATTCGGAATAAAAACTGAGCAGCACGTAATTATCGCGCCGAGACGTGGTAAGCTGTTTTCACCGCACTTGAAATTCTGCAATGAATATAACCGTTCTATTTAAGTGAATCACTGATGTTATGTCCGTGGTCCTTTATGCTTTCGAATTGCAACAATTCCTCTTCTTGCGAACCGATTATGATGAAACAACATACGTTATAATCAGTAAACGATTTTTGAGAATCGGTTCTGTAGTTCTTAGACATTAGCCGCACACAAACAACTTCATCTCTATTTAGAATTCATAGATATCATACGATTTTAATATTGAATCTGTATAAATGTTTATTATTTGAATAATATTTTTTAATCGGTGGAATTAAATATTTATCGTGAGACTTTCTCGAGTCGAATCTCGAATCTATAGATAAAACTCGCTCCATCTCTATACTTACACTGGCCTTCCAGTAGACAATATAGACCGTTACTTGATAAGATAAACTTCTAACCAAGGACACTGATCCATCCAGGCAGAGAGTCGTTGCTTTGCTTCAAAGATCATATAATCACTACGTTTTAAGATATGGGACTCCCATACTGTGAAATGGAATGACGCGAATTGTCAAAATTTTTGCCCTAGCAATCATGGCCGATTCCCACACAAATAGTGCTGTTCTGCTTATAGCGAATGGTCGTCATATCGATATCGATAAAAAATCAGGACTACTACGGTTCTTCATAGTTTTTTTATTATTTTATAGCTACAGAAAAAAGCACCAGTGACGGCTTAATTACTGTCGGTTAAGTATATTTAATATTGAACTTAATGTAAGCCATCATTGGTGCCTTTTTCAGCTGCCTCAAATAAAGAAAGTAGCTGGTTGGGAGTGAGACACAACATTTATTTGAAAAAGGTTTTTTTTTGTATTTATTAAAACACCGTCTTGTGGAACATGGTCAAGTTGACTACTTGACTAATACGGGTCACGGTTTTTCTTCCTGCGCGTGGGTGTTTTCCAAGGTTTCTTTTTGTCAACCGGTCACTCGATTACTGGAATAAATTAAAAAATTCTAAATTCAAGAAAATAAAATCGAATGACAATGTAGCATAAACAAATCGTTAGGTTCATTACCAGTATCGGCTAGCTGCAATTTTATGTACCCTGACTCCTGAGTAAGCAACTGATTCTTGCAAAAAATCAAGTGTCCAGCTCAGGGAGAACACTTAAACATACAACTTTGCCCATAGTTTAAAACTATTATAAGAATAATCACACGGTCACCCGGTAAAAACAGCACGAATAAAAAAGACTTACTTATTGACTTTGACTTATTTTTTCTTACTCAATTGTGCTATTTTATTTTGATCTGCATTCAACTGCTCTATTTTAATTGATGGAGTTGTTCGATTGGTAAATAGGCCAATTCTTTTTAGTCTTAACCCAACTCTTGCACCTAAAACAAAAATAATGGATTTATCGATATCTGTAAAAAAAATCTGTATAGGTATTTTCCGCACTATTTACATATTCTTTCAAATCACATAATAAATTTACAAAACACTATTTTTGTTATTTTAAGCACTGAATAAGAATAAAAACAACTATAAATTGAATAAAATTTACGTACCGGACTGGATCAAGAGGAAATCTTGAAAGAAAAGTCCTTTTTTCACCATTTTCATTCTTCGATTTTACTCCGCAAATTCACACGTTTTATAAGACATCTTATTCGATGGTTCACTTACAAGACAAAACAAACGTACTAAACTAAAAAAAAAACACTGAAATACTTTTAAATTAACAAATAATAACACAATAACAATTAATTTTTCTTTCAATTGAACCACGCGCCAAAATTTGTACTGACTGACATTGCCATAGTCTATAGAGCGAGAAGACCGAATGCCACCATTTCAACTTGGACACAATCCATACATTTTTTCTGAAGTATGGAAGTTGCGACAGCCTGGCTTTGCTTCTTCGAAGTACATTTCTCAAGTAGCAAGTGACCAAGGTTGAAATTAAAGGCCTGCTTTAGTACGCGCATTCGAAATTAGACTGGCTGGTTTTAGAAAAATCATGTTTGATAATGTATATCAATGTACGCCGAATGCAATTTATGTAAATCGTTCGTTTACAAACGACGCGACGTCATATCAAGCAAAGTGAACAGTTAGCTTGCGACTGCTCTGTGTTGATTGATGAATGCACAGAGAGAAATTAATCATACCGAAGAAGGTTGGAGGGCGACCGAAAAAATCGTTGATCGAAAGATGTGTTGGCGATAAAATATCAGCAACCAGCAGGCACAGTGCCGCACCCGCACGGTGTCAATTAAGTGCAAACTTCAGAAGAGGTTACTGAGCTAATATGGTGCCCTCCCGACCAACGGTAACAGAAATGCTGGTGACCGATCTTCGGTGGGGGACTTTCAGTCGCGAACTTTACCGAACCCTATTTAAGTTTGAAATATCAAGACTCTTTTATGTTTTATAATGAAAAAAAAAAAAAAAAAAAAAAAAAGAACATTGACGTTTTGAGATATGAATATTTAGAACCCTGAGATAAAAAGTAGCCTCTATCCTTTTCTGTACCTCTGACAACGTGTATGCAAAATTTCGTGGTGATCGGTTGAGCCGTTATCCCGTGAAAGCGTAAAAAAGAAACAAATTCAGTTTCGCATTTAAAATATTAGTTAGGATTACTAGCTTTATTTACTTAAAAACATGTTGAAAACTGACCACAACGGAGTCAAATGGAATACGGGACCACTCTAACGCGTTGTAAATACCGCAGATTTTTAGGTGAGGCGAGACGACACAGTTTTTAAACTGACGTATTGAACAAATTGCATGCGACATGTTGATTACTATTAGCTACACACACACGCCTAATATCAAAGTAGACTCGAAATCAGGTTTTTTTTTTAATAATTCGTGAGAGACCCGTTTTCAATTGCGTAACGAACAAGTTACTGCATAGCGGTTATAATGGGGGAAATCAGTCATAAAAATGTGTTGGTTATTTTTAAAGCTTGCGGACGGAACTCTAGAGTTTTGATCGAGTTTCTTTTTTTTTGGGGGGGTATTCAACTCAGATATTACCGGATTGACAGCTGTCTTTATAACCTGTTAATATCCTTTCTATTATAAATGCGAATGTCTTTATTTGTTTGTTTGTTTGTTACACTTTCACGCCTTAATGACCTAACCGATCATCACAAAATTTTTCATACAGGGGTCAGGGGTACAGAGAAGGACTCAGGTTTTTTTTTCCTAAAACACCCGCGGAAACTCCAAAATTAACGCAAGTAAAACCGTGGGAAACAGATAAGTTACAAACGAGAGAATGTAGATTATATGAAAATACAAATTCAAATTAAAAAATGAAACAGAAAAAAATATTGAAATACCCGCTAAGTGCGCATCGGACCTCGCACAGTGAAGGGTTCCGTAGTTTTGCAAGTGTTTATGTTAAGCAAAGTTGTAGCAAACTGAAGGCCAATACTGCTCACGCAAAACATAAAACCACACCGCTCCTACATCGATATGGGTTTATTTAACACTAGCGGTTCCTCGCGGTTTCACTGCCGTTTTCAATTTAAAGTTCCCACGCATAAACGGAGATAAAAAGTACCCTATGTCTTTTTCTGTACCTCTGACTAAGTATATGCAAAAATTCATGATGATCGGTTGAGTGGATAAGGCGTGAAAGCGTAATAAACAAACAAACTCGCATTTGGATTTATAATATTGTCACACTTCTCTTCCAGTTTCCCATATAGAGCCTAAGGAACTCTAAATTCTGGTGTACAAAAGGAAAACTGTTATGTTCAATTACCGTTAAAAACATAATATTTCGCCTATTTCTTCAATCGTATGTAACGTAACTAGATCTAGCCAGTTCCACACAAATCTGGTTAGGTCACGGTTTCAATGAGTACCTAGGTTTACCTAATTATTATTGCAAACCTGAATTTTTCCCCAATTTTTACTCACCTGTGAAGTTGACGTGAAATCGCCGATCCATCAAATAAAGAATAGGGATTTTAGTGTTTATTTTTATTATTTTATAAGCCTTTATGTATTAGAGCCCCTTCAAGTTCAAGTTAGACAAGAAAAGCGCTACAGTCTTAGTGACGTCAATCGACTTGTAGCGCCCCACAACCGCCATACAAAATTTCGTTTTAGAAAGAGGCAGACATGGTCAAAATTAAAAAGTTTATAACTATTTTATTTTTTAAACAAATCTATTGATATTTTCGCTTATGATATGCTTATCCATGATGTTTTCGAGTGTAATTATTGGATATCAACATTCCAACAATGGTGAAATAGCCTAAAATATATTTGGTACGAATATAAAATAGTGTGTGGTTTAACTCTTTTACCGCCACGTTTTCGTAGCCATATTAAGTTAACGCTATAAAAACATGGCCAATGCCTCCAGACCACAGTCTTGGGCATGATTTCTCCTAGTGTTGGGAATGCTTAATATCCATCATTTAATCTATGATAAATATGAAAGACAGTGCAGTGGTTTGTTAGTAACCTAATACGTTTCTGCCGCCAGGAGCAAGTCTTTCGTATAGATCGTGATATTACTGGGATGGCGGTGAAAGGGTAAAATAATTTTTAAGAAAGACAAGGTACCAAAATACTGCTAATGCTGGAACTAGTCCCACGACGCTGTTTTTCAGTGGCTACCATAAAAGTAAATAGATAAATATGTAGACTGACGCAGAAGATTCCGTATCGGGTGTTTTTAGAAACGAAAAAGACGCCATAAAATGCAACATATTCGATTACAGTTTTCTTTTGGTCCCAACGCTCGTTTCGATCCGATTGAACGTCAATCAACATTATCTCCCAAATAAGAATCGAATCGCTATCGTTAAAGTAATCAGAGTTGATACGAAATGTGCTTAGTGCTTTATAACGTTACCTATATTTTTGATTGTGGTTTTGCTTTGTTAATTCCTTTACGAAATAGCACGATGGACCTTCGCACGTGACCACCAACTTTTAAAATAGCATTATTTATATCTCAATTCGCTTTTTGTCCACCGAAAATTCAACTTTACAACTCTTTTACAAGGTCTCAATTTCGATCGGCAAAAACAGAAATAAGGTATACTATACGTATGATCAGTAATTAGGTGCACCATTCAATATGTTCTTGAAGAAGATCGCTCAATGGACAGATAACAACTATTTTCGACATTGAATCTCTGACAGGCGTTTGTGTCACGTCCCTGCCGTTTCACCAGCAACTTCGAAGTTCCCCCAAGAATTCTAGGATAAAAAGTACCCAAGTCCCTTTCTGTATCCCCGACCACGTGCAAAACATAATGATCGACTCAGTAGTTAAGATGTGAAAGCGTAACAAACAAACAGTCACATTCACAATTATAACAGTTGGGATTCAAGGGGTCTTCAAATATCTAAGTTACACGTACCTATACTCTTATAAATTGCCTCTGATAACTAGGTATGTAAATTGCCTTTTACAGTATGACGATGTAACTAGCTATCATTTTTCCAGAACCACTGGTTTGTATAAAAAAAAAAACACACGCATCGAATTTAGAACCTCGTCCTTTTTGGGAAGTCGGTTAAAAACACGTAGACAGTTTTGATTATACATAACTACTTAGAACCTACCTATTTGCACGAAACATTTTACTGCAGCAGTATTCAAATATCGACCACCTAAAAGTTTATTTCTAAAACTGATGGCTTTGTTTTCGTAGAAAAAAATATATGGAAAATGCTGAATTGTTAATATGTACTAGATTAGGCTGTTTTGTACCTTCAATTTGTTCCAATGAAAAGTAAACGCCGACATAAAATTTCAATCAGATTATAACTAAAAGAACACACTATAGATAAAATTATATTATTTTAAAAGATCTTTAATCCACTAACTACTAAATGGTTCCAAATAGATGGAAATATCGCGCAACATACCTAAACGTATTATAAAAATAATACACAAAAAATAAGAATCTATTTTTTATGTTGTAATGAAACAAGCGGTACGAGATTTGAATATATTGCAAGATTATTATTATTATTGATGACACATCTTAAAATCAACTTTATTTAACTATGTCAAATTAAAAAGAAATACCTAGTGATTGTCTATTTTTTTCGTGGAGTAATTAACAAAATAAACAATTGCCAAAGAACGTATTTAGTTAGTGGAGGTAGGTATTTCTTTTTATTCAGAATTACACCTAAATATTATTATAGTTTATTAGCCGTTTCACGCGGTTTCACCCGCGATAATTAAGGAGTTCCCGCAGGAACCCCTGACAACGTGTAGGTATGAAAAATTTCATGATGATCAGTTGAACAGTGAAAGCGTAACAAACAAATAAACTCACATTCCCATTTATAATACTAGTTAGAAATATAGCATATTTATGTGGATCGTTGTACAAGACGAATTCTCACCAAGTACCAGGGTAGCATAGCTATAAGCATGTGACAGACGAATGTTAGTTTAGCTTTAGTACTAAACTGCAAGAAAAAGTTGCCTGGCCAAGACCCATATAGCGCCAGCCTCGACGTGTGTGGAACGTCGCATCTTGATACTGGCCCTACGATCGGCCTTCGACGTCTAATTGACATCTGTTTAGTACGCCATCTGTGAAACAAATATAACATTTCACAATACGCAGGTTCGTTTGATCCCATACTAATCTTAAAGTATTGTGCTACGGTAATAAAGCAAACATCTGGTATACAAATTTACCACACGTACTCATATAAAATATGTTTTTTTTTGTATTACGATTCGACCAAAAGACACTAAGATTATACAAATAATTTATAGTATAAAAAGTGACACGTACTAAAATAAAAATTAAAAGTATAATAATATGGCTTGAAAAACATGGCCAATTACAGAGTATAATGGTATTACATAGATCTCAAATGGTACCTATTCAAACATTTAAATTGTATTGTTATGCAAGATATAAGAAGTTTATTTAGACTTCGAATACCGCACGGACTTCGAGAACATTGCTGTGAAATATTTCACAATTATTATTAATGCGTTCTTTTTTCGAAATTGTTTTTTTTTTTGTTGAAGTTTTACTCTGAGTTATACATGGCCAGTGCATATAATATCGTCAAGTACCAAGACGCGTTGGGTCGCAGTACACACGTATGTGTGCATGCACACGCGTGCAGTGTGCACCCAGTGCTAGCTACAATCTGCTATAGCTACTGGCGAGTAGCGACTGATAATAATGATAATATTAGCCTACTCATACACAGTACGTGTGCGTGAGGCTGCGTGACACGGCACGTCGGGCGGGCGAGTGTCGCGTTCACACGTGCCAGCTACTCGCACGCTTGCGTGGAACAGCTATTAAGTATAATTTATTTACTAATAATTAATTTGCGTTAATTTCAAATTTTCCGTCGGCATACTGGGATAATAGTACCGTATGTCCTTCTTTGTATCCCTGACAATGCGTAAGCAAAATTTCACAACGATCGGTTGAGTAACCGAAGTCGTGTACCTAAGCGTAACATACAAACAAATCAACCAACTCACATTCGCATTTATAATACTAAGGATTTAATATAGGTCTTTATTGCATACAAAAGAACAATATCACAACATATTATTTTGTACACAAAACAGTATACATTTAACATGTATATTTATACATATAGACTATAATGTAAGGTAAATGTGTTAGAATGAGACGAATGAACGAGCGAGGTAGTGAGAGCGAGTAGGAAGTGTCAGGTGTGAACTCAGGTGTGAAGTGTGAAATAAAGAGATGTCAAGGCGATGGTCGTTTCAATAGTTCAACCTTACATGGCGCTGCGGACAGGATTTTATAGATTTCGAAATCCCATTGTTTGGCAAGATCGTTGGCTTTAAAGAAGAACGATTAGATCAAAAACGTACAGCCGCCGTAGAACACTACAAAACATTAAAAACCGTTACAGAGGTTAGATCATTTTTAGGTTTTACAGGAACGTTCAGAAAATATATACAAAACTATGCTATAATAGCTAAACCGTTGCAAGAACTATTAAAGAAAAATAAACAAGAAAATATCACAGAAAGAATAAATAAGAAAAAGGATACAATAGAACTCAGCGAAGAACAACAAAATTCATTTTTGAAATTAAAGAAAATAATTACAAATACACCCATTTTATCTAATTTTCAGCAAGAAGCTGAAACAATAGTTGAAACAGACAGCAGTTACCAAGGGATCGGTGCATGTTTATTGCAAATCCAAGAAGGGGAGAAAAAGGTGATTGAATATGCAAGTAGATGCTTGAAAGATGCAGAAACCAGATATCACATAAACGAGCTCGAAGTAACGGCAGTACATTGGGCTATTGTTAGTAAATTTCGAATATATTTACTAGGCACAAAGTTCACATTAATAACAGACAGTTATTCCACAGCGTATATAATTAATAAGGCAAAAATGAACAGAAAATTCGCAAGATACGTTGTCGATTTAGCACCATTTCAGTTTACACCAGTTCACCGGCCAGGAAAACAAAATGTTATAGCAGATCATCTTTCAAGATATCCATTGAATGACATTTGTATGATGATTGTTAGCAGCAACTCAGAGAAATTGATATTAGCACAAAGTAAGGACCCATTTATCAAGCAAATTATGTCAAAATTACAGAAAGAGCCAGTAACACAACATTTAAAACAAATTCAAGAAACTTTTACATTGTCAGAGGGCATTTTGTTACATGTTAATAAGAAACAGTTATATAATCAAGAAAAAATTGTAGTTCCACAGAGTTTACGTTCAAAAATAATTAAGATTGCACATGATGAAAACGGTCACAGCGATGCAGACAGCACAATAAATAAAATTAAAATAAAATATTGGTGGAAAACTTTGCGTAAAGATGTGAAAGCATATACTTCGGCATGTATAATTTGTGCAAAAACAAATAGAAGAACAAAATTAGCATACGGAGAATTAGGACAACGACCAATACCACAGACGCCGATGCAAATAGTTTCATCAGATCATATAGTAGCATTGCCACAGACAGTTTCAGGAAATGTGTATATATTTGTACACATAGATCACGCTACAAGATACATTTTTGCGAAGCAAACATGTTCATTATCAGCACAGAGTGTAATAGATACCATAGAAAACGATATTATTTATGTGTACGGCCCACCATTAACTTATATATCAGATAGTGCACCATGTTTCACAAGTCAGTCAATACAAAATTTTTTTTCAAAGTACGGTATTGAGCACATACCTACAACTCCATATACACCACAGAGTAATGGACTCGTAGAAAGAGCAAATGCAACGATTATATCAACCTTAACTAAATTTGCAATGGAAAATGCACATGAATGGGACAAGTTATTGCCAAAAGCAGTTTTATCAATAAATATAACAAAACAGAAGACTACAGGATTTTCACCATTTTATTTAATGTTTGGGTATGAACCAAGAATCCCACCACAAGAAATACACTTTGGTACAATTTTTGAAGATCTAGAAAGAAATCATCAATTAGAATACTTATCAGAAGCAAGAAAATTAGCACAAAAAAATATAATAAATGTACATGAATATAATAAGAAGAAATTCGATTTAAGAAGATTGCAAAATAACTTTAAACAAGGAGATTATGTACTTTATGAATGGATAAAACCAACAGACAATAAACTAACACCAAGATTTAAAGGTCCATACAAAATTATAAGAAAAATAGGTTCTGTTTGCTATGAAATACAAGATGTAAACCAGCCATCAAGAAACAAAATTGTACACGTTCAATTTTTGAAATTAATGTCTCCACCTCATAATTTAGATTCAATTACAGATATTTCAGATGACATTTATGAGAACCACAATGAAGAAAACCTAAAGGATACCCAAGGAGATGACAACCCAAATGAAACTCAAGGAAATAACAACCCAAATGAAACCCATGGACACGACAACAACCAGGATAAAGACAATTACATAACAAGGAGAGGACGTATCGTGAGAAAACCAAAATATTATTGATTTAATTAAGTAAATTAAGTTTTCAAATAGAAAGTTAAGGATTAAATTAAAACAACTCAAAAATTGTTCAAAAATAAACATTTAATATGTATGTAAATCAGTTAAATTTTAACATAATAAAGTAAAAATTTTGTATAACTTCTAAACAGTTCAGAAAGTAAAATTTAAGTACAGTAAAATTTTTGTATAACTTCAAATCAGTTCAGAAAAAAAGTAAAATTTTTAGTTACAGTCATATATGTAAGTATAATAGAATAAGTACATAGATCAACACATAAGTTTCTAAGAAAAAATTGTTATGGCATGTATAAAATTATAGTTCAAGAACTTATTTTAATATGTATTTAAGATGAGTAAAATTTAAAAGTAAGCTAGTATGCTGAAATAATTGTTTAGTAAGCAATAAATTGTATGTTAGTAAAAAGTATAAGAGCATGTAAGGTGTATGAATGTGAAATCAAAAAAATTGTAATTTAAATGTAAATTTTATTAATTTCAGAGGGCATGTAAGGTAAATGTGTTAGAATGAGACGAATGAACGAGCGAGGTAGTGAGAGCGAGTAGGAAGTGTCAGGTGTGAACTCAGGTGTGAAGTGTGAAATAAAGAGATGTCAAGGCGATGGTCGTTTCAATAGTTCAACCTTACAATAAGAGTTTAATATTAGAGATTTTTTAATAGCTGCACTATGCGCATTACCGCTTTCATAATTATATTTCATAACTTTGTTTAATTAATTATTGGTATTAATGCCACAAGCCGTGATGAGGCCGTTTCCATTCTGAACAACTTGTTTGATGCGTTAACGCTTCCATAGAACTATACTACACAGATTTCTCTAGCGCATAATTCGCGAATTGGTTTTACGCCTTTTAGAATAGAATATAATATTTTTATTGCGCAACAGACACTGACAACAATTTAAAGATTTACAAAAAAAAAGTATGATAAAACAACAAATTCATTACAAATTATGAACCTAAAAAAATTGGTATTGGTCGCGGTGTGCCTCTGTTATTGCAAATGGCAGCTGATGAGCTGACTCAGCAGGTTCCGAGGATAGGAACTCTCAGCGCTGGTTTTCAGTCAGCGCCAGTAGTCCCACAAGTGTCACAGCACCGCCCGCGCGCCCGTTCCCAGTGCGGTGAAGTAGGAAATAATAATTATAATAACACAGATAGGTAAATATATTGTTATTTTGTTTTAAATATAAAAGTAGATACCATAAATATCTCATACATAGAATAGAGATGATTTAACAATACACAATATCATAAGTAATATACAACCATATTATAATATCACTCAACACATACGCATATCTATACATAATATGCATACACACACACAGACACACACATACACACACACACAACACATGTATGAGGCAGTACTTTTTACCTCATTATGAGCATTAATTGTACATATTTACATGTTCTGTTTTTTTTGTATGACATGTATATTTCTACTGTGTTTGTGCAATATAATTTAAATCACACTTAATTTGATTTGTCAAAAAAAGGCCCACTTGTCATTTAGACATAGATAACTAATAATTTTAACAACGATGATAGCTCAGTGGTTGGTACGTTCGGATCACACGCCGCAAGGCGTATGTTCTAACCATAGCTTGAGCTGTCAATGAAGGAAAACGTGCTAGGTAACCATAGCATGGTAGTAGACAAAGACATTCTAGAAGAGCTTTTTCTAGTGTTCGGCTGGCTAGCTACCACCTTCTAGTTCAAAAATTTTCGACCACACCGTGTAACATCAAGTAAGCTGTGATCAAATTTTTTACAATTAAAAAAAAAAAACAGGAATAAACAACACGGCACATAAATCATTTGCAACATTTGCTTGAGCACTCGACTGATATGAAGTGTGAACGCTCCATAGCCGTTCGGATTCCGAACGCAGCGGTGTCCGCTCACGCGTGTCTGCGGTGCGTGTGCGCACGATGACGTCACGGGCTAATATTATGCCACTTATGGCACTGGCCGGTTAATTTGGGAAACGCCTCGCATCACTGTAGTGTAATATGACCGCACCATTTTAAAGATATCTACGAGTAGACCGTACACTGCTTGTCCATTGTTATCGTTAGGGCCATGGAATTAATGGGCATAGAAAGGCATCGTTGTGTAGACTAATAAAAAATATTAAACAATTAGTGTTCTTTCGTTTTTTTACGCAATCAAAAAATATAGGCGATATTTTATTAAGTTAAAATCTCGCGTGAGGTCACGCCTCGCTAGTCGCTACTGTTTATAAAACGCGACATTATAACCAAACGCGTATTTTTTTTATTTACTTGAAAGACGAAAATATACGTATCTATTATTTATGTAGGATTTTGATAACCCTAACCCCAGACATAATTATGCCTATTGAAGGTGTGGTGGAACCACATTACGACGCCTCTCGGCGCGAACGTAACTTTGCTCAGTTCCACGCACGTTCAATTGTTTTTGCTCTTCAATTTCGGATGGAATTTTGAATAAAATTGTGGATTGTGTGTGAAAGTGTGGATGTTTGGAAGTTTGTTACTCAATCACATAAAAACGGCTGAACGGATTTGGATGAAATTTGGTATGCACGTTGTCAGGGGTACACAAAAGGACATAGGGTACTTTTTATCCCGGAATTCCCGCTGGAACTCCAAAATTACCACAGGTGAAACCGCGCGGCACAGGTAGTATCCTATAGATGTATGTGTTTGTCTCTTTTTACTGTCGCTTTTTCGTTTCATCGATTTTCAAGTCACAGCGATGCTAGAGTTTTCACTTCAAAAACTTGTACTGATTCAAAAAATCGACGCTAAATATGAAATGACCAGCTAACTTCTAAACTCTTAAAATCGCAGGTAGGTACTTCATCAATTATTCGCCATCCATTAAAATACCAATCAACTCCGCCATTGTTGATTTCCCCTAACAAAACAAATTACTATGTCATTATTATTTATTATCGGTTAGAAGTGAAATTTTCGACCTTCCACCGTGTCGCCCGTAATGTTGCGACATTTTCCCCGCCGATAACGAACTATAGACTATAGAGTAGAGACATAAGCACGCTTTTTACGAATTTTCGCAACATCCCTCCAATGTCAATTGACTTTGTTTTTTTTTATACGCCAAGTGAAACTGAGCCGCAAGGGTTTTAAGTCCTTGGCTGAAACAAGAAACCTTTGGCAATATTGCGGTTCGATTTAACAATTTAGTGTATTAGATTATTGAAATAATATTTGTTTCATACGGTTTAAGTGGATAAAAATTCGTAGTTTTGTTTCTTTCTTTCATGGAATAACAATCCAACTTAAAATGCATAGAGGAGTAAAAATAGAGCCACCCTCTTTCCAATTTACCTTTTTATATATATTAATAACTAGCTGTTCCCCGCGGTTTCACCCGCGTGAGTTTTGGAATTCCCGCAGGAACTCCAAAATTGTCTAATTTACTCCTTATAACAGCAGCTCATTAGCAGTGAAAGCCCTGTCAAAATTAGTGGGACCGTTTCGGAGATTCACCCGCATGAGTTTCGAAATTCCCGCAGGATCTCTTTATATCAGGAACCTTTGTGGACGCAGGCAGAAAAACCTGTCAAAGTTTCATCAAAATCAAACCAATGGTTTAGAAACGCATAGAGGACAAACATATAAACATTTATTTTTATTTATAAAGAAAATACAGAATTATCATTAAAAGTTAATCTTTTTGATGAAATATCTTCTGACAAATGTAAAATGCTTTGTCCTGAATGACTGACTGACAGATCAACGCAACGCTGATCGTAGAGACCTGAAACTTGGAGGGTGTGTTCTTTGTATGATGTAGGCATCCGTTAAGAAAGGATTTTGTAAATTTGACCCGTGAAAAGGGAGGCAAAGTTTGTATGGAACGATTCCGCGGGGACTCCGAAATTATCGCGGGTGTATCCGCGCGGGATAGCTAGTATCTTATAAGATAATAGGCTAGTTTCCTGGGTAAAAAAATCAAAATTCTATTTAGTCCGTCAGTTAGATAATAAAAAAATAAAAGACACGTATTTTTTGCTTTTTTAAAATAATGGAAATATGCATAGATAAAGCGCATTAAAGTTTAAGCGCAAGACAATAACGTGCGCAACAATGACGTGATAAAACATGACTATTGCTTCTACGGGTGTATGAAGGAAGCTACGTGTCGAATATACCTAAGCTCTGCCACAGCTCCACCGCGCAACTTTGCTTCAAATAATAAGTTTAATAAAAAATAACTACTCCTGTCCATGGATTCAATAAGAAGCATAAATAATGTCCACAATCAAAACAATCGCACATTATGAACGTACCCACGCACCAGTTTTAAAAAAAGAAGAAAAAAAAAACGTACACAAAACCGCGAAATTTAAATTTTGAATTGCGAAATTCGCGACGGACGCCGTTTGCTCGCGCTGCGCCAGTCTCAATTAAAACTATATTCTTATTCATTACTGTACAACAATGGACTCTAATTAGTGGAGTTTTAGAGTTGTTTTTTGCGTGCGCTCCGTCGCGGCTGCAAGCCAAGTCAAAAGTGTGTCATAGAGTTGAACAGCACCGGCAAGGCCGAACTATCTGCGAGTGCGCACTCAAAAGCGCGGATGTGCGACCCTAACGATTATTATTGCAGTGTCATAGATTCAAGATATTCTGCTTACTATAATTTGTAAAATTAATCGTATATAAACAAGCCAAAACGACATTTGTGTCATAATATATGCTTCGCGAAGCTTGACAAAACAACAACAATAACGACTATGTTGAATTAGTTTTTTTTTTATTGTAAGACACGTCATTAAAGAGACTGTATAGAGTAGTCCTTTGTCTACGTTTTTCGTGGAGGAAGAAAAAAAATGTTTAGATTCTTAATCCAAGCATTATTCGGCGCAAATTTTGTATCAGGTAAATTAAAAACATTGGAGTTTTCCCCTTTAATTTTGAAAAAACATTCGAAAGTTATTGCTATGTTGAAACATAAAGCGTATTACAAAACGTATTAAAATAATTCACTTTTTTATTGTTTTTAACTAATGTGGACATGGAGGTTGACGCCACAGGCGTTCAACCTGTACCTAAATCCATAGTTTTTATTTTGTACTCGATGTGCGCCATGGAGCTAGTAGCTACGATTGCACACTTTGATTTCTACTTTGATGCACTGAGTTTAGAGTTTCGTTCAATAAACCCATACTGGCAACATCCCAAATTAAGGCGGTTTTATAAAACAGACCGTCCGCGTCGCATCGGTCAATCTGTAAAAGCCCGTACCGAAAGATTTATGTTGGAAGATTTATTTGTATATTAGTTAACTTTCACTTACAATAATTTTTTATTTGTTGTTGTTTAGTACGCAAAATTTCATACAGTTTCACCAGCATAAATTTTAGAGTTCCCGCTGGAATTCCGGGATAAAAAAACCTTATTTATGTCCTTCTACCCGTGACAACGTGGATGCAAAATTTCACGGTAATCGGTTGAGCTCTTAAGGCGTGAAAGCGTAACAGACAGACAGATAGAGTTACTTTCCCATTTATGATATTACTAGCTGTGCCCGGCGGTTTCACCCGCGTGAGTTGCGGAATACCCGCAGGAACTCCAAAGAAGCCTAATTTTCTCCTTATAAGTCCCGTCAAAACGGGAATTCCGGGATAAAAAGTACCCTTTGTCCCTCTCTGTACCCCTGACAACATGTATGCTGTTTTGTGGTGATTGTTTGAGCCGTTTAGCCGTGAAAGCGTAACAAACAAACAAACAAACTTTCTTTCGCATTTATAATACCTACATATTATAAAGAATAAGGATATAGTAGGGTTTATAACAGAACGGCATCGATATTTATAAGTGGGAAGTGCCAATAAATATAGTACTGACCGGAAATGATATTTTTATGTAATAACCTGAAACTAAATAGATGGTAGATACCTACCATAAAACACGGTAATAGTGTGGAGAAGGATAGGTTCGCTAGTTATGGAAATTGTAAATACAAACAAAAAGTGTGCAAACGTTTCACATGTTACACAACGCAGGGCTTGCTGTACAGTTCGCAAAATAGGTACGACAATAGATAAAATATTTATCATAACATAAGTACCTAGAATAGAATAGAATTTTGTTACCAAATAAACCTCTACTCTATTCTATTCTATTTTACCTAATTGTACCTAATTCCTAAAAAGAGATGACAAAGTTGAGATGAGTTTCCGCACGCACCTACTTGCACTATCATGCAACGTCTTGATTCTTCTTTTTCGTCTTCTTCTTACAATAAGAAGTTATTGTAAGAATTGAATTATTTGTAATTCAGATTAAAAAAAAAACGGAAACTTTCATGATAGCGGATAACCGATGAGAGCCATCTACGCGCGTAAATTAGAACTAGTACAAAGGTTTTCATTACGCGATGTCCTTACTAATATCCTAATATTATAAATGCGAAAGTGAGTTTGTTTGTTTGTTACGCTTTTACGCTTTAATGGCTTTACCGATAATCATGAAATTTAGTATACGCGTTGTCAGGTATAAAGAGAGGGACATGGGGTGCTTCATGCCCCAGAATTCCCACGGAAACTCCGAAATTAACGCGGGTGAAACCGCGGGGAACAGCTAATATTAATATATTTTTTGACAAATAACTTCTTTAAAGTAAATACTAATTAAATTATGTTCAAAAATCGTTTTAAACTACATGGCATATTTGAAATTTTCAAATAAAACGACACGTGTCGTAAATATAAGTTTTCTGTTACTACTACCGACTACGAGATTTTGCGTTCTAAAGCAAAATATATTTAGATTTTACAAAACCGTTTTTTTAAATTGTTGCCGCAATACTATTATATATATTATGCATTATTTAAATAAAATCTCGGATCCAAACTTGTTTTCCAACGCTACTGCTGTTCGCCGCTCGCTAATATTTTCCTTGTTGCACCATTCGCGGCGAATTTCAAGGGAAAGTGATGACGATATCCGAATGGGCAGGCCCGTTGTGCGTTGGTCAGTATTTTTGCACTCGTCGGAAAGAGAGTCTAACGAAGCGCTTTCAGAAATATTTGAGCTATCTTCCCACTATAATAACCTCACGGTGACCGACTGACTATCCTTACTATATACAATACAATACAATACAATACAATACAATACAATACAATACAATACAATACAATACAATACAATACAACGTGTTAATGAATTAACTAAAAACTAGAAAGTAGTTTGCTCAGAATCGACTAGCGAATCGATCGCACCATGTTTTAATATAGGTTATATTTTTTAATTTTTACTAGCCCATGTCTAAATTATTTATAATACAATATTTGAGGCGTACGCTTCCCGCAGCAAAAAAATTCGAACCGGTAGGCGCGGTCGTAGCGCTTGGAATTTCGTAGATAGGTCACCTCCAAACTAATCTTGAATAACTTTTAAAGTATAAATTTTTTCGACATAAAATATATTTTAATCATATTATTGTTTATTTATTTAAATGGGGTGTATTAGGTTTTCAGTTAATTCATTAACACGTTGTATAATATACAACAATACTAATGTGAGTTTGTTTGTTACGCTTTCACGCGTCGATCAACCAATCATCATGACGTCTTCTGTCTTCAATAAAGAAAACATCAATAGCAACAGAAACTGATGCTTTATACTAAAATGCGGGTTCACAGTCTCCGCCTACCCTTCGAGAAACAGGTGTGAACATATGTAGGTAGTTGAAACTAGCTGTTGCCTCGGCGATTTCAACAGTCCACCAGCGTCAGTTTCGAAATTCCCTCGGGGACACTTTGTATCGGGAGGAAATATTGTATCCTGTCACCTAATTATACTGTATCTATCTAGTATTTCTGTCTGTGAAGGGATTTTTAGAATCGGTTTATTAGTTTCACGGCCGCACTCAGAGTCGACTTTAATGATTACTTAGTTAAGTATAGATTTTTAAAACAAAACTGCCGCAATCAGATAAGTTTAATAAATTAATGTTAATTGGCATTTAACTGATTAAGTTACATCTCATTAAATGCCAATTAACATAAAATTACTGAATGTCTCGGATTGCGGCAGTTTTGTTTTAAAAATCCATACTCAACTAAGTAATCATTAAAGTCGACTCTGAGTGCGGCGGTCAGTTATTATCCCCTACATCCAAACTTAACCTTCAGTGCTACTAAAAAAAGTTAAACAGAGTTAAACGGGTCTAATAAAATAGGAAATTAAAATATAATGTTTTTCGCTGCGATCAATAAATACCTGATATTTTTTTTTGTAGTAAACCGTTTATCCCTGAATTGAAATCCTTTAGGTTGATATAATAACCACTTTCTTAAAAAGTTCACTTTCCTAAAACGTCTACTTGGTTTTCATGAAATGACTCATGGGCTTACCGTGGGGGGCAGAGGGGGAGCTGCCATCTTGTTAACGTCCCTACTAACTTTCTACTTTTGTCGATAAAAGTTAAGAAAAAGAACTTTTTTCCATTCGCAATACAACACAAGTATAAACTACTTTTAAAATAACTGTTGTACATAATATAATTTATATAAAAAATTACCTCTTTTATTTATGTTTATTTGACTAGGTGACTAGGTGATCTGGCCCAGAACCAATCTGATTTGCCCCCCTGGCCCAGAACCTAGGTACGCCCATGAAATGACTACTTTCCTAAAATGACTACATTCCTAAAACATACACTGTTCTAAAATGCCTAATTGGTGTGTGAAGTCTCAGAATGACGATTGAATAATATTCAACCGAGGGAATTGCGTCCATGGGGGTAATAGAGTCTATGAAAGATTACTCGAAAACTATTAGGTTTAAAATGACTACTTCCATCTAGTTTTGTTTGTTTAATATTAAAAAACAAAACTAGATGGAAGTAGTCGTTTTACTCCTACCAGTTTTTGAATAATCTTTGATAGACGCTATTACCCCCATGGACGCAATTCCCCTGGTTGACCTTATGTCGTTGATTGATTGGTTTTTAAATTGATACCAAGAATAATCACATGCAACGTTGTTGTAGCGAGAACGTTCTACTAATTTGTATCTATCTAAAAATTCGAATTCTAAGCGAGCCCTACGGCCGGTGACGTCAGCCCGCGCGGCTAGCGTGTGTGCGCACACGCAGCCTTGGGCCGTACCTATCGTTCGCATAATAAGGTTGTATTTTAAAACATTAAACTCCAAGTTTGTTGGTGAGTACCCGTTTGTTGGCAGCTTAGAAAACAAGGCTACGTCTGGTAGTTCTTTGGTTTTATTCGCTAGTGAATAAGTTGTTTTTTTTTTTTTTCATTTATTTAATGGCCATGGATACAATATATTCTTAAAGCTTAAGTTAAAATCTAATAAAGTTACATTTTTTCTACAGTACAACTAAAAAAATGTAAGATTGAAACAAATATTTTTAATTTTTGAAGTAATATTTTTTTGCTGAATCTTTACAAGAAAGCTTCATACTACATACAACTTTCCAGGTTTATAAAACACAGTTACTTTGGCTTTTATCAATTTAGGCGCAGTACGACCAATGCGCAAAACGTCCAGAGGGTTAAAACGTCTAATTCCAATTCGCAAATGGTCCAATTCGCAATAGGTCCAATTCACAATTGGTCTAGTTTGCAATTGGTCCAATTTTCAGACCCCTTATAATATTAGTAGGTATATTGCGAACTGTAATTGTGACACGGAAACTGATATTATCAACTCTATCAAAATGGTAGGGTCGCTTAGTTTTTTATATTTCTAATATTGGTATTTATCTATTTTTACAAGGTTCCCCTCTAGACATGTTTGATCGTATAATAAAAGATATTAATAATTTATTATATCAAAGGTTTCAATGTTGGATTTGTGCATCAAGTTTTTAAAGCTTGCGCTTTGGGCTTTGTGTAATTTTATATTAGGGCATACATTGACGACTCGATTGGCGTAGTAAGTCATCATGCCTGCCCACTAATCAAGAGGTTCCGGGTTCGACTCCAGGTGGGGGTGCACTTTGTGTGATGAACTTCGAACTTCCAATTTCCAGTCTGGGAGTGTTCGTATATATCTATAGTATATTATATAATATGTTATTCTATGTAGCATATATCACGTTTGCTAGGTTTCCACGATACAAGCTAATAATAGCTTAGTGTTGGATCAAGTAGATCTGTGTGTTAGTGTTAGTGGTAGTAAGTGGGGTTATTATAAATTATCAGATAAAAAATACTATATTACGGTTTCACCCGCGTGAGTTTCGGAATTCCCGCAGGATTTTTAAAAAAATAAAAGCAGCCTATAAGTTACTCCTTATAACATCAGCTCCTTATAACATCAGCCAGTCCCGTTAAAATCAGTCCAGCCGTTTCAGAGATTACCTAGAACAAACAGACAAACAGACAGACAGACAAAAATTAAGTTTTTTTTTATTTAACTAACTACCGTATATATTTTTATATGCATTCAGTGAAAAGTTGTTAATTTGAAATTGCAAACAAACACTTCAATTTTATATATGTATATCTATGTATGTATGTATGGATGAAGAATAAATAAGTACTAAAAGGTAAAATCCGAAGTAATAACAAAGGCAACTTGTTGACAATTCAACCTTAACCGTATTGGGTAGGCTGTGTGCATCACGCGATACCTGATACCTAGTATCTACTTGTTTGTACGGTTACTGAAATAATGATAAACAAACATCTACTCATTATTTCATTAGTTAGTACCTACTTAAGTGCAGTAAACCGCTGCAGCCGAGTGGCAGGATTGGCTACTTGACAATTATTTTTTGTAGTCCGTCGTGTAGATTAGTAAAAATATTGGATACGTATTTTTCCTTTTTTGCGTACCTAATCAAAAAATAACGGCGACACATTGAGTTGAAATTTCGCGTGACGTCACAACCCGGTGCAGTTTGTATGGGGCTTAAGTATATTGAATATTGACGTCACGAGTCCCCCACCCTAAACTTTAATGCGCTTTATCTATGTTTATTTTCATTAATTTGAAAAAAAAAAAATTTCTGTATTATTTTTATTTTCTAACTGACGGACTAATTAGTATTTTGATTTTTATACCCCGGTGGGGTTCGATCCAAAGAATCTTTTTGGGAACCGATCGCGCTATATTACATGTATTTGGTCACGAATATATTTTATAAATATCTATATAAACTTTTCCATTCAACCGATTGCGATAAAACTTTATCAACTTATCACGTGAGTAAAGGTTTATAGGCACAGTGAATTCGGAGTTCCTGCAGGAATTCCGAAACTCAAATGGGTGAAACCTCGGAACATTGCGCTAGTTATTTAAACGGAAACTTTTCAACTTTTATATTTAGAAGATACATTGATGAATACAGTTAGACAGCTAGTAAGCAAACCTTACTATTATAGTATAGTATTATATTATCTGTGCTATTATAAATGCGAATTTGAGTTTGTTTGTGACGCTTCCAACTTTGCATACATCGTTGTCAGGGCTACAGAAAAGGATATAGGGAACTGTTCCCCTGGAACTCCAGCGGGAACTCCGAAATTAACAGCGTGAAACTACGGGGGACAATAATAAAATATATTATCTCAATTACCTAAAGAACACCGCAAGCATATCTCTTATTTGCTCACTCCACGCCCCTCGCTTGTCACTTCCACGATACGACCGGTCCATTATCTAACTGGCCACCTTGTGAAAGTGTTTCTTTTTTTTCTCACTCACGATCTTTTTCGTCAACCTCTCGATTTAATATGCACAATTATACACAGCCGCGGCCCATTTGATTACGTAATCTAAAATTAATTAGTACATTTAACATCAGAAATGGGTTTCGCCCACCTCGACTTTGGTATTGCCTTTTTGATTTTAAGTCTTTTGATATTTTATTAATAGGTACTGACAAACTGAATAATAAAATATGACAGTAAACGTGGAAGCTACAGTGATCCTGAGTGACACAGAGTATTTTTTAAGTTCCCGCGTTTAGAGTTCCCGCGGGAACTCCCAAATTACCACGGGTGAAACCGCGGGGGTCAGCTAGTATATTTTATAGAATGATCGATCGAATTTTTCAAATATTATAGGATCCATTGTCGTTGTGTATTGCACGAATATTATAATATTTTTTTTCCTATACAACCTCATAATTAAAGGCGAGGTAAGTAGGTATCTACTCAGTAGGTACCCTACGTAACTACCCTGTAATGACGATGCGTTATTACTTATTATACACAGATAAGAAAGATAAGCGAGTCACTTTGTTTAGATACCGCCGTGTTGTGCCATCGAAGTTTACTCAAAGTTTGTTTACTCTGCACGCAAGCTTTTGCTACCAGGTACACAATCAACACCAAAAAAAAACAACCCTTAACATTTGTAGAGTTTTTATTACATAATATAGGCAACTCGTTTTATAAAAATTCTGTAAAGTGATTTTATAGAATAAAAGAATAAATTATTGCGATTTGTACAAATTATTATAAAGAGGAAAGATTTGACTTCTTGTTTGTTTTTACGATTTAACTCAAAAACTGCGGGACCGATTTCAAAAATTCTTCCACCATTCGAATGCTACATTATTCCTGAGTAACACAAGTAACGTAACCCGGAACTCCTGCGGGACCTCCGAAATTACCGCGGGTGAAACCGCTGGGAACAGCTAGTTTGGTCTCTACAATAGGTATAATAAATGAGAAAAGAAAATAACGGTAACTTTTGAAAATTGAGTAAAAATATTTTTTCCACGGTTGAATTAAAAAAACTTGCTTCCGTGTAAATTTTATTAACTTTTGTCAATACGTGAAAAACATTGCATAGCATCAATGAAAGGTAAAGGTTATTTTTATTAAAATGCGTCGTTATTATTTACAAGCCGCCATGGGAGCGGCCAAAAGGCTATACGTTGCCGAAAATATAAACGCATACATACATACATACACACAAAAACTCAGTGAGTGTATTTCAACTTTCGAATAGGTGAAAGTCGCCGGCCAAATATCTGTTGGATGTGTGCGTGCGAGTGTCAGTTGAAGAAATACCTATAAACAGTTTTTTTAAATCTCGAATACGGAAGTCGAAATTCGACTCGCGGTGTATTACGACAGGTTATTTAACTTTATCACAAATAGTTATTATTTTTATTGCATTATTATTTTAATGCTTAACTTTACAGAATTATGTAATACATACGAAGAAATAAATATTCACCTATTATAATATTTTTTTATATTATTTATTTATTTAAAATGACGGATTAGATCGATGTTTTCAATAGTGTTTATCGTTAAAAAACACTAACTGACTCATGAGTCATGGTAGAGCTAGCGAGAACTAGTGTTGAAAGTTGCAACACACAATTTATATATAATTTGTTTGTCGTCAGCTAACTACTTATTTGATTACTCACAAGTCACAACAGCTATCGAACAATCATATACCTAGATAAGTGATATAAAAATATATTTTATTATTGCAACTTTAGGATATTTATCACTAATTCGCGATTTCTCTCATGTGAATTTTGGAATTCCCATTTTTTCGGGACCATCCATCCTTTTGTGTCCTAAGATCGAATAAAGTAATTTCATAAAAAGCAATTGTCGTGGAGTTGATTTTCATGAAAATGCTTAATTACATGATAATAACAAAACTATCAGATTTATATTGTTAAATTAGAAAATTAGGTTATCCAATATCTGATCTAGGTACTTACATCCTATCGAATTAATAGGCAAAGAACCGCTTCCAACGCATGCAAAGTGATGAAGTTTCACGGGCGGTGGAACCAGCTTATTACATTATCGCACAAAGCAATCATTTCAGAACGGAATTTTTATGAAACCAATGCCTCTGTGTACCATACCACTTACCTATAAAAAAAGAAATGCGCTTAAAACCACACGGCAGAAGTGAAACCTTCTTTATGTCTTTAGACATTAATATTATTATATACAACAGTATATACTCGCACTTTATATCCGTATTATATCCTATAGTTGTATGTGATTGTCTCTTTTTAGTGTCGCTTTTCGTTTCATCAATTTTCAAATCCTAACGATGCTAGAGAAGTTTTCACTTCAAAAACTATGTTACATTCATAGGTTCAACAAATTATAGTCTCTCACTTCCTCCTTAATAAAATATAGCAATAAGTACAAGTAACTAAATAGGCTTTGGTAGGCACATCTAATTTTTGTGACTCTACATTATTTTGACAACCGGCCTAGGAAGTCAGTAAAAGTGCGTATCGTAAAATAGTTCACACATAAAAAATGTAAATACCCACACAGAATCTAAGTGACGAAACCCGTTATCAGTCATACTGATAACAACAATCACTTCATAAACACTTGCACTGGGCGAGTAATGACATTATACTTTTACGTAACTTTCGAACTAACCAGACACAATGACCCGCTGAACTTATTTGAGTTTATAGAACAATAGGTCAAGTTAAGCCGGCCGCCTAATGACAGGAGCGGATATTTTAAAGATGGCGACCGCGCCGCAGACATCGCGCTGGGCGCGAAAACCGGCGAAGTGCGCCGAGCGCGCTCGTAACTAGGTCACATGGATGTAAACAGTGAACACACACACATGGACAGAGTAAGGAGCCGCACGCACGACACTGGCTGTAGCATCGCGCGTTTTTTTTAGGAGTTAGCGTTTAGGGATTCCTTTACATCTTCTATATAATAAAAATGAATCGCCAAATGTGTTGCTAAGCGCATAACTTCCAAGCGACTGCACCAAATTGGATAATTGTTTTTTTTTTTGTGTTCGTTATTGTCAGGACAAGGTTTATACAGAAGAAGTTTGGAGTTCCTGCGGGAATTCCGAAACTCATGCGGATGAATCTCCAAAACGGTTGGACCAATATTGACGGGACTTTCATTGCTAATGCTTGCTGGTGTTATAAGGAATACATTAGGCTACTTTGGAGTTCCTGCGGGAATTCCGCAACTCACGCGTGTGAAACCGCGGGGCACAGCTAGTACTTATATAAATATATCTATACTAAATGCGAAAGTTATCTGTCTGTTTGTTACCCTTCACGTCAAAAAACTAACTTTACCTGTAACTTTTCAGCTGATCATCATGTTTTACACGTTGTCAGTGGTACAGAAAAGGACATAGGGTACTTTGTATTCAGGAATTCCCGCGGGAGCTTTGAAATTAACGCGCGAAATTGCAGGAACAGCTGGTAAATAAAACATTTTGGTATATTTATTTGTAATGGATTCCCCCGCGGTTTTATTCACCTTAATTTAGGTAGATATTATTGCCGGATCTCTTCGTATTGGAATGAAAGTACAATATAGATACTGATTATCTCCTATTCTAAGACTTAAATTACTCGTACTAAATAGCGATTTCACCCGCGTGAGTTTCGGAACTCCCGCAGGAACTAGTTTTTTCTAAAATAAAGGCAGCCTAAGTTACTTCTTATAACATCAGTTATCTGCCAATGAAAGTTCCGTTCAAATCGATCCAGCCGTTTCAGAGATTAGCTAGAACAAACAGACAGACACTCGCCCGTTTGCCCGTTTGCCCCTTTTGCCGTTGCTATGACATAAAAAAGAGAGAAAATAAAAAAAAAATATTTTTTATGTAAGTATCGTACCTATATACTTTCATATGCATTTAATGAAAAGCTGTTAATTTGGAATTACTAACAGACACTTAAATTTTTTTTATATGTAATGTATTATTGTACCTATAGATGTATAGATAGGCTGTAACTTAACAGGTTTTATTATAAATTAAACTGGAAAATGCATGATTTAGAATATGTAGTCACTTGCCACTGAAAACATACTATTAATCATATTAACAGTAGTTAAACTAGTACTGAATACTTTAAACTTAATTAATTGTAAATTAATTTAGTATTTGCATACCAGTATTCCCTTGGAAGTTGGAAGAACTATATACAGCGTGTTATGGAAAGGCATAGTCGTATATTAGTATTGGTAATTACTGTAGCACTATACGTATTTGAGTTTTGACACTGGTATTCGTAACAAAAGATGTAGATACCTAAGTACTTCAAAAAACCACTACTATATAATATTACTAGCTGTTCCCTGCGGTTTTAGCTGCGTTAATTTCGAAGTTCCCCCGGGTTTTCCGAGATAAAAAGGACCCCATGTCGTTTTCTTTACCGATGGCACAGTGTATGCAAAACTTCATGATGATCTGTTGAATATTTAAACCGTCAAATGTAGCAGACAGACAGATAGACAGACATACAGAGTTACTTTTGCATTGTTACTTATTTTTTGCATATTTTGAAGTGAAATTATTTTTGTGACGCATTAACTTAAAGTGGCAAGTTGAGATCCTACTAATCCTACCAATATTATAATTAATGTGAAAGTATGGATGTTTCGATGTTTGGATGTTTGTTAACTCAATCACGCAAAAACGGCTTAACGGATTTGGATTAAATTTGGCATGCACGTTATCAGGGGTACAGAGAAGGACATAGGGTACTTTTTAAGCCGGAATTCCCGCGGGAACTCCGAAATTACCGCGGGTGAAACCGCAGGGCACAGCTAGTCATATTATAATTTTTGGTACCATAAGCTCTGTCTAGTTTGGGACAAGGGAACGCAGTCTGATTGATAATATCCAAGCATTATTAAAAAAAATAGTGCCCTTAAGAATAATAAAAGGGCCCTGCTATCAACCAATATAAAAAATATGCCATTGACAATATGTTAGGAGGTTGCAAGACGCCATTGGTCATTTTACTCTAACACTTCTCATGAGGTTATAATAATTATGTAGATAATAATTAATTAATTATCATATATAGTTTACCTGTTTATCACCCATTATGGTTAATTATTCACCGTAATTATAATGATGCAATATTTAACTTCAGATCGTGTCAATTTGATCAGATCAAGGGGATCTCGAATATTTTGCTATCGAAGCTTTTAACCGCCGCACTCAGAGTCGACTTTAATGATTACTTAGTTAAGTATAGATTTTTAAAACAAAACTGCCGCAATCAGAGACGTTCAGTAAATTAATGTTAATTGGCATTTAATAAGATGTAACTTAATTAGTTAAATGCCAATTAATATTAATTTATTAAACTTGTCTGATTGCGGCAGTTTTGTTTTAAAAATCTATACTTAACTAAGTAATCATTAAAGTTGACTGTGAGTGCGGCGGTAAAACTGATAAACCAAAGTACGTACCTAATGATAGTAAAAAACTTTTTAGATATATTAATAAAAATTATAATAATATAACTACTTCCCAACACACAGTTCTATCTGACTTTCTATCGCACTAAACTGTAAACTTGTGTCGTAAAACCGAACTAACGATGTTAAATGCATATTACTAGCTGTTCCCCGCGGTTTTACCCGCGGTAATGTTGGAGTTCCCGCGGAAATTCGGGATAAGAAGCACCCTATGACACTCAGGAACACCGTAGCATTCTATTGGTAAAAGAATTTTCAAAATCAGTTCAGTAGATCCAGAGATTACCGCCCCTACAACGTCACAAACTCACAAACTTTACCTCTTTATAATATGAGTAAAGATATTAATAATTATAGTGTTTAGAAAAAAATATAGACACGCTCAGACTGGAAAATAGAACCATTAATCTTCATCACTATATAATGGGGAAAACATTTGACTTTTTGTTTGTTTGTTTGCTTGATAAGCTCAAAAACTACTGAAACTATTTTGATACAGCGTTCCTGAATGACATAAAGGTACTCTTTATTCCTTAACTCCGACGGGGAGTCCGAAAGCAACGCGTGTGAAACCGTAGGTATCGACTAGTTCAAAATACAGGTAGGTTAGGTTGAGGGGGTGGATAACCTACCTCCCTGGCCTTCCGACCCGAGCCTGATTAATACCTTTTCGGTTCACCTCCCTTTTCCACTAACCTTGTATATTGTCTATGACTCTTCAACTGATAAATTATGTAGTACCTCATAAAACGGCTAACAACAAATATTACACGTAATACAGTGACGCATCGTATTAACATACGTACATAGAAACGTACTGCACATAGTTCTATATTAAAACAGTACATAATATACATATATATGTATATATATATAGGAAGCTACTTTGTTGATTCCCACGTAACTGCGAGTTTATTGTTATAGGTCAGGTTTTTGCAACGGGTCTGCGAAATTAGTGATACATTGTGTGTTCCTGATGCGTTCGTTATTATCATTTAAATGTGAAAAGAAATGTTACGGATACATTCATAAATATCGGATGATATTTTGTGTACCTACGATATTATTAATTTAGATTATTTTGCACGAAACTTCGTAGAGATGATAATTGTTTTATAATGAATATTAGAGTGATTTGGTTAATATTACAGTTACTTTCTATGATTAAGGGTACAAAGGTGAAACTATAAAAAAAAAATTACCTCTAAAATGTTAAAGAAATCCTAGTATATGTAAAATTCGGTAAATACTATTTATTTTTTACAATTATGCATTATAATTCATTTTTTCAACTTTAACTAGAGTTTGTGAGGTTGAAGTTTTAATACATGATAGTCAAATGTAAATATTTATTTGTTTCTTATTTACATCTAAACAGTGCAAGGTCGAGGTCTCTAGAATGAGGGACGCAGACGGTGGTAGGGCCCCAGAATTGGGCTCATGAACTTTGATGTCATTCGTGTTAGGAACTACGTCGATCGACCAATAATACTAATTAGTAACCTCTCTTCTTAATGCAGCGCCACTTCTTGATGCAGTTGATAATATTTTAACCTTTCATGAAGTTTTTGTACATTGAAATACCGACCTTACATACTTTGTGGATAAGGTCGAAATTTTGATGGGCCATTTTCAGTGTATGTTCAAAAGATATTGGTGGTAGCACCTCCGTACTTCTATACTTACTTATCTATGCTTCGTATAATTTCATTATTAATTTGTTTATAATAAATGAGGTACCCACATGTTATGTTAATTATAAATTCATCTGACTTCTGTAACTACGCTATGCGTGCCCATTTCTTTAGAGACTGCCATGACTCATCTTTATATAGTGGAATTCCGCACACTTTCTCCATAACATCAGGTAAAACCCAAACCGTGCACCACACACACACGAGATACTCAAAAATAAGCTCAGTAAATATATAACATCGAAAGCATTTCAAAGACTCATTTAAAAGCATAAAGAAAATGCAGCAAAAAGAAAAAAAAAATGATGAAAAAAAAAGGTGGTGAGCGAGCCGGCCATGGAGTTTCCCTTTTCAGCGCTGTTTTTTTTAAAACCGTACTCATTAAGGTATAAAACCCGCATTCCACAAAAGATTAGGCCGCACTCACACATCGCTCCGTAGTTTATGGAGAGCACGTGCTCTAACACATGGAAGTAGGGATGTGAGTGTGGACGTGCACACTGGCGCCGCGCCGCGGGTAAGTGAATAGTGATGTAATGCTTGCGTTGACGCCTCACAGACATTTTTTATGATACGCTGACGCAACTTTTTTCTAACCGTACAGTGAGTTTTTTTGAAAGGGCGATTTCATATAAAGTTTTTTTTGGAATATTCTATTTATATATGTAAACAAAAAATGTACGTCTGTATGTTCGTTCGTTTCATTCTCAACAATCACGGAAGCTCGAGGTGTCAGTTAGGGAAATCATTGTGAAAAAAAAAACATAGCAAACAAACATCCCTTTTGCCAACCCAACAGTATGTTCACGGCAAGTGAGTATAAAATATTGGACCACACATCACTCGAGCTGCGCTCAAGCCTGTCAACCAATTTAAAAAACTTACCTATAAATAAAAATAAAAAAAAAATACAAACATACAGTCGAACATAGAACATCCTTTTTAAAAATCTATATCTTAAAAATAGATATTGCAAGTATTTAATTCCTTCTGGCAACCCACACTGCACGTAGAATTGGCGACCATTGACCCGGTGGAAAAGCTCTCAAGAGGCGACCACGTGGCGGCAGACGGCAAGAGGGCACTGCGCAAAACATGGACTGAAGATTTGGTTAAGTCATCACGCGAAGAGACCCATGGCTGACATGGCTCCAAGACAATAGGGATGTGGACTACTTTTGAAAATCAAAATTCTAATTAGTCCGTCAGTTAGAAAATAAAAAAACAATAGACACGTATTTTTTGCTTTTTTAAATAAATTAAAATATACAGAGATAAAGCGCATTAAAGTTTAAGATAAGGAGGTCGTGACGTCACTAACCGCAAAACGGCCATACAAACTGTCAGAATAGTGACGTCACGCGAAATTTCAACTCAATATATCGCCGTTATTTTTTGATTACGTAAAAAAAGAAAAAATACGTGTCCAATATTTTTTAATAATCTACAAGACGGACTAAAAAATAAAAATTAGTCAACATGCCCATTGCCAGAGATACGAAAATCAAATTAATCCAACAGTGGTCGTCTATCGACTGATTTGATTTTGTTTCCTCTAACTTAGGGTAGCCTGTTAGAGAGTACTTAATACCCATTGTAGCCTCATATCTCATAAGTTCTTATAGTAGCTATTCTTTGTTTGTGGATATACAATAAGGTATTTATTTCATGATGCCGTTGAATTTTCTCTAGAAATTGTGATTTGTAAACTTTTTTTTTATTATTTACTCACAGAAAAGCACAAAGATACATCGTTTTTTTACATAGTCAGACACAAAACCCAGTGGGATTTATTTCGTGTCACATCTGGCATTACATACATTATGTCCTTAGAAAAGGAAATTAAATTAAAGCAACTGATTGTGATATTTAACTGTTTTTACTATGATTACAATACAGCAAAACTGAGTGTTGGTTTAGTGAATTTTAAGCATAACATAACTTGACTATGATTAAAATTGTAAACTTGGCTCAAGTCCGATGTAAATCACCTTTTACTTCTGGCTATGTATATATATGTATATATATCTGGCTGTATGCATATTTTTCTAATTTGTTTTTCTTTTCTGTTTTACAGGTAAGTTAACGTACGAATGAATGATTCAGGACCTCATCTGTTTTTTCTTCAAAAGGTTTGTCTGAATGAATAAACTAAGGGTTCAATACTTTATGGTATGATCAAATTATTTTGTTGGACTTATATAATAAAATAATAGTCCATTTACTTCTTCTTTAGTCACTAAAGGAGAATAGGTTTAATTATTATAATTATCATAATACTATCGCCACCGTATAGTGTTGTTTAATCTCAAATAACCTATTAGCGGTATTTAGAGATCAATTTGCAGAAATGCTACTAATTACTTATAACATAAATAAATAATATAATCTAATACGGACATAATATAAAAAAGATATATAATTTTAAAACTCAATGTGAAGTCTTCCTTATGATTCCCGACGCACACTCTGCAACAACTCCGTATAACTGTAAAGCAAGGCTGCACACATCTCAAACAAGGACAGGTCAACAAACTCCGTTTGCCTTGTATGAGGAGAGCGGACTTATACGCAACCGCTCAGAAGTGAGCGAGACCATCACACGTCACCAGCTTCTGCTATTCAAACGTAGCGGTCGATGCGTGCGACAAAGATAACGCCATACAGAAAAAAAGAGGTAGATATATAAATATTGTGGCTGACATTCCACTTCCTTTGCTGTGATGCAATAGTAATTTGCCATATCTGTCTATTTTTAAGGTAAAGCTTTTTATACATTTTAGTTGTTTGATAGAGTTTTTGATAAAACAGAATAATTTTATTATAGACTGATCATCTTTATTTTCATAAAATCCAACCACTATTAAATCTTAGTAAAGTGAACTGAGTTACCGCAAAGATGTGGTTAAATAAAATTTAAAATGTTATATTTTTTTTTTAATTAAAATATCTAATAATGTTACCTATGTACTGAGTCAGCTCACTCCCTTTTCTGTTTAGTTATTTTAAAATTGAGACGTACCTACATAATTTACAGATAACCTACATTACAGAGACGCAGAAATAATTCGTCGTATGCATAAATAAATAATCAATATTCCAAAAAATAAATAACACGAGGTAAAATTCGCAACATAAACACCTACAAACTAGGTCGTATGATTCGCCTTGTTAACTTGTAATTTATAAAATATTATAGGAACTTTAACCCCAGAATATGGTTAAATAAGGAAGGAGGCATATTCTAAGACCAGTAAAACAATTTATTGACAACGTATGTACAACGCCATCTGTTGACCAATAGCAAAACTATTTTTATTATTGTTTATTTATAAAGTTTATGCATCTCATGTCCTCATTTTCGGTGATTTCTCATTAAAAACAATACGACAGCACAAGCATAAGACTTGCGTTTATTATTCCTTGCGTTTATCCTCTTGTTTCGAGGAAAAATCGATTTAAAAACCTCGCGCTGACTACGCATGTCCTACTTTTAGTTCTGTGAATATAACCACCATGTCCTTACAAACCTCGGTATCCAAGTCGTTGGAGCGGCGGAAAAAAATCAGTAGGCCTCATCAAAGAACGTGCCAAACACCCGTGTCAATGAACTTTGTCAAAAACGATGCCAAGCTCGCGTTCTATTTATGGAAAAGTAGACCTAATTTACATCGAAATAAAGTTTCTAATAACTTTGCGTGGCACGCTGAAAAGGACTTATTTTGGAAACTTCGTCCAACACATAGGCCGTTTTAGTCGAAAATTGTAAAGACTGTGCACACATGGAAAGATCTAATACATACCTACGCATGTATTATAAGTCGTGTACGATAGTTATGCTTATATGCATAACTAGTCAAGTACAAAGAAAGTACGTGTGAAGAGCTTTCGCTGTGTTGCGTTACACAACCTCCACCGAGGAGCTCGTTTTCTGATCTGACATCTCTTTCTCTCGCACGGCTCGGCTGAGCCCCTCTCGTTCTTGCAGACTGTTATGTAATAACGGTTGTTGTGATTTAGTCGCGTAACTATATTCATCTAACTTTGAGCTAACTTTAGATTTTTAGATATTGCAAATTAGCAAGCTGAGATCAATTTGAAATTTTTGAGGGGGTTTATACATTCAGAAAATAATTTCCAATTAGAATCTTATTAGATATCTGTTAGAACTATAAAAAGTTGACTCATACACCAACTAACAACTTGGTTGATAATACCACTGCAATAGAACGCATAGGCCTATAAATAAGCTTCACATGTGAATGTCAAAACGCGTGCTCCTCCATAACACGAACACACATACAATAACGCTTTGTAGTTTGTACGCACGTTATGTGTGCATGGACGTAGCAAGGAGGCGGTGTGCGTACGTACGGTAGTGTGCCGCGAGCCTGTATTCATTTCCTAGTTGTTCCATCGGTGGCCCGCTTGCAGCACGGTGTAAGCGGGTCCTTATGTTTTTTCGGCGCGTTAATTCAAAAAAAGTACGAATATGTGTATTTTTATTTTTCTACTCAATAATTCTTGTGTGGCA
Organism: Zygaena filipendulae; assembly: GCA_907165275.2. NCBI lineage: Eukaryota > Metazoa > Arthropoda > Insecta > Lepidoptera > Zygaenidae > Zygaena > Zygaena filipendulae. Next base: position 2,687,569 of record OU015677.1, on the reverse strand, counting down.
GTGATATAATTTGAAGTGTATGTTTTTGCAAAGTGTCCGTATATACTATATACATATTATTTTAAAAGGATTTATTATTTCTGTCGTCGAAAGGTTTGATAATTAAGTGTTTTGGAATTTTAATTTGTTACAATTTGTGAAAATGTTATGCACAACACATAATTAAAATGCGAGATATTTTACATATATTTTTTTATAAATAATAATTATACATCTACTTATTTCTGGCTGGAAAGTTGTTTGTTCCACGCATCGTGACGTAATGTTTATAACATTCGGTGTTACGTTACTTTAACGAGATACGAATGCTAAACGACTTTCTTTTTTCTTATTTTAAACATTGCTTATACTTGCTGTCGAATTAAAATGAAATTTTTTCTTAAAATATTATAATATAACCAAAATAATTCTTTAAAAATGATTAAATTAGAAGTGCGAAGTGATTTTTTTAAATTGTTTATTTGCACATACCTACGCTACTGTTATAATTTTACTTTATGAACTGTTTATTCAATTTGGTACACGTACATACGTTCAAATTGACTTTAATTAATTAGAGTTATCGTTTCGTAACATCCATTTTTTAATACTTGTAAATATAATATATTTACGTAACTCATACAACATACCTACTGCTCTAATATGTCGGAGTGGAACTCCATTTTAGGTAATATCCAATTAAAATCCTGACTTTTTGAAAAATAGAACTCATTTTTTTATTTCTTTTAGTAGCAGTGAAAAAAGTACAAAAGTACTCAATATTTTTTATTATAAAATAGATAGGATGACTGTATAGCAATACTAGCTGTTCATCGCGATATCACCCGCGTTAATTTCGGAGATCCCGCGGGAATTTCAGCGTAAAAGTATCCTATATCCTTTTCTGTACCCCTGACGTGTAGTTTGCAAAATTTAATGCAGTTTCAGCCGCGTTAATTTTGGTCTTCCCGCGGGAATTCCGGGACAAAAAGTACTCTTAAGTCCTTTTCTGCACTCCTGACAATGTGTGTGCAAAATTTCATGATGATCTGTTGAGCCGTTAACACGTGAAGGCGTAACAAATAAACAAACAAACAAACTAGACAAAGGAATCATATTACACTGTATAGAACATGTTTACGCGCCCACCCATGTATTCACCACATAAGGTCCAAGCCCACCACGAATCGATTCCGGGACCTCTTGATTAGCAGACACCCAACCCAGTCGAAAACCTAATCTGATATAATAATTATGTACCATGAAAGTCTCACATGGACATAGATAAGCAATAGTGTGTTAACCTACACTGGAGATATTTTGAGTAAATCGTGTTTTAAAATTATAGCGTCATTTTCTGTCAACATTTTTTATGTTCAATATTTAGTTACATACTTAAGAAAGAAAGTTTCACTCGCGGTAATTTCGGAGTTCCCGTGGGAATTTCCGGATAAAAAGTACCTTAAGTCACCATAGCTATAAGTGAAAGAATTTTCAAAATCGGCTCAGTAGATCCGGAGATAACCCCCCCCCCACAACGTCACAAACTTTCTCACAATTCACAAACTCGCAAACTTTACCTCTCTATAAAATTAGCGTTAGTTTCATTTAAAACTCCGTTTGAAATCGAAGCACTAAACAGCGGCGAGATGTGTAGTAAGCTGTTTCCACCACACTTGAAATTCCATCACTCCGCGTGCACTGAACGCGGTTCTATTGCCTATTAATTCTTTGCATAGAACATCATTTAACAAAGTCTATGGTACAGGGATGAAGCATGTAGTGCCAATGACATGGCATATTGTCTATCGGCACACCGCACCGGTACTTTCAACAGTATCTGCGGTTAAATAATATACCTAACTAAATATTTACAATTTTAATTATAATATATGTACATAATATGTATTTTATTTATATAAATATACGACCAAAGGTATAAAATATCAACACGAGTGTGTCCCTAATAGGTAGATGGCAAACAGAAGGTTTCCTCATCATGTAATCATGCACTTTATCATAGAATTAGGTATTCACACAGAATCATGAAATACTCATCAAGTGTGGTGGAACCGCATCACTACGTCTCTCACCGCGAACGTAATTTCGCGCCAGCTTACGTACATTTAATTGTCTATGTGCTTCAATTTCGAACTTTTTTTTTAATGAAACTATCGCTCTAGTTTATCCCTACTTATATTTCCTACATCTATGAGAAAAAAGATATGTCTATGTCTAAATAATATTATAGGGACCTTTGTCAACCCCATGAAATGATTGTAAGAATTTTTGTCTGTTTGTTTGTGCGTTTGTGCACGCTAATCTCAGACATGACTTATCCGATTTAGATGAAGCTTTCATAAATATATTGCAATAAGATTGATTAAGAAGTTTGTTTTTTGTCAATCGGTTCATAAAGTTCCTGCGGGAATTCCGAAACACACGCGGGTGAAATCGCGGGGCAGAGCTAGTATCCTTGTAGATAATATAGATAAAGCGAGGTTTACGTTATTTAGTTCCGGGAATGCTTGATATTTATCATTCTCAATTTATTTATTGAAATAGCGGTATGGGAGCGATTCAGGCGTGGTCTCCATTTTATTATCATTTTTTAATTTTTATTAGATTATAAAATGGTCAAAGACAAAATGGTATACAACTACGATCGAATACAAATTGACACTGGCTAAACGCTTTAAGTAAAAAAGGCCTATAGAAGGAATAAGAAGAATTTAAAAGTTAGATTTTAAAATTCAAGTACCGTCTGCCTCTTACAGTTTTTAGGATTTGAGATTGCTGAGAACTGATTCAACTTACCAGTATCGTATTTACCCTTCAACTACTCTACTGTTATTCTACTTAAAAAAAGTTAGTCACTGCTCAAACCAAAGCTGGGCTCTTAGCGCAATACGAAGCGAGTACATACATAAGTTTGATAAAAAATACAGTATAAAAGGCAGATTGTTTGTTATTCCCGTGAATTCGTTAGATAAATGCGCCACATATAGTACTGAAGTAGTAGTGGCTGATGCAGGGCTTCCTTTCAAATAATTTTTATCTTTATTACGTGCGACATAGATTTTGTTATTGTGCAAAATACCTTGTTGTATATATTCTATCGCTGACAATAAAACACTTCTATATCATATAATAATACTTAGTGAACTAAAGTACATTTTTTATTTCATATAAGCATTTACTTTTAATTGAAAAAAATATAAAAAGTATTTTTCGAGAGGTAAATTTTAGTCTATATTGTTTATTGGTATTTTTTTTATTATTAAATACTGACCTGCAATCATTAATTAATATGTTAAAACAATGATATTTTCACTTCAAAATTTTTTCTACATATTATGTCGGGTGTAAGCGAACTAAAAAGCCTTTATAATTATTGCTATTCTTGTTATTTTGATAAATAATCCATAAGCCATCTTCCTTCTACGGTCGCCACTGAAAATCAGCGTCGTGGAACTTAATGCCACGGCATAATGCTGAGTGGTAGCCATTTTGGTACCAAGTACCTATTCTAGTTTAAGACTCACGCTTGTACTTATTTTATCTTTATGGTATCAAATAAACTTTTTTCTATTCTATTCTATTCTATTCTATTCTATTCTATTCTATAATAATAGCGCGAGCTTTATTAAAAAAATATATATTAATAGCACAGTTTTATTTTAATGCTACGAATTTAAAAAAGCAGAACATAAATCCAATTTTATACCTCGAAAACGAACCTGACTTAAATATTCCGTTTAAATGTCTTCCATATAGCATGTTCTTTTAAACGAAATACAGTTACTCAATGACACCAAAAGATTTTATGACCTTGATTACATTATATACTAATAAACGAAGTAGGTACCTATCTGTTTTGATTTTCTTACTAAACTAAAAAGTTTACAAGCGACAACGTTCCAACTATTTCACAACGGCACAATCTATTCAAGTCAAATGGCCAAACGTGTGTTGTTTATCAATTGCGCTCCACCATTAGGAACTGTCTCCGTCCTATTTCATCGCACTGTAACTTAAGTGGAAGGATAAGGACACAGGACTCCAGTAATTGTGGAACAGAACAAAAGATGACCCATTTCTGCGAGCCACGTGGTCGAATTTGTAAAGATGTTTTGAATTTAGTTTTCCCCTCAAATTTGTAGTTTTGGGGTGTCGAATAAAGCTTCCAGTATGCAGAAACCAAACTGAATGGGGTTTTCGAGTAATGAACAAGGGAAGGCAAGGGTAAATAGGTACTACTGGGCCAGTCTTCAGACGCTTGTAAGATGCTAAAAAGTTTATCTACATTCAACATTTTTAAGGTTAAAATATTCCCTTATGAGGTGGTTGTCGGTTACAAATTACAACTTAGAACATTAATGTAACGAAACTCATACCTAATCATTCTGCAGAATCAATTAAAAAATATTGACACTAAAGTTTATGTTGATTCGGGAGGACTTAGGTTTTTTTCCATATCACATTACGAAAATTATATACATAGTTACATATTTGACATATTATATGACCCATTTTTAGGTCAAATTAGAGTTGCTTAAATTACATATTTTGTTTAAAATTTTTCCCATGGTTTAGGATCTCCATATTTCACCCGCAGTAATTTTAGAGTTCCCGCGGGAATTCCGGGTCAAAATATAGTCCATGTTACTCAGGGATAATGTAGCATTCTAATGGTGAATGAATTTTTACAATACAATACAATACAATATACTTTATTGCACCAAAGGAATTTCACAATATTAAATATAATATAAATTAATTTCAGGCAAATAGGCGGCCTTGACAATTTTTGAAAGCGACTCAGTAGTTTTTGAGTTAAATCGTAACAAACAAACAAAAAATCAAATCTTTCCTCTTTATAATATTAGTATGGATATAGATAACAGTATCTTAATAATTACGCCAAGAAATTATTATTAATGCGTGAACAAAAAAATGCGATAGGTACATGTCCAATTTCGGACACTATCGATTTTTGACCTGCAAAACATAAAAAAGAATCACAGTTCAAAGTTCGTCCTTATTCGTAACCCCAAAATAATGCAAAGATTTGGGTCACTCCGTCGCACAGGAGCGTACCCTGGTCCCTGACCCCTTTCAATCATCGCACGTTCAAAGAGAGATGGATAAAGGCCCTCGATTCATATGGTTACAACGCACCACGAAACTTGTTTTCTCGATGTGGCCAAAGAAATTTTAACATAAAAAAATAATACAAACAACTTGTTTTGTAGCGATTAAAATATGCATAAATTTTTTGGCATCTAGAAAGCATTTGGGAACGTTACAGAAACTTTTATAAGGGTGAGAAACGACAGAGAAGTAGGGTTTACTCGTACGTTATATCAACAGTAGGTAATATCAATTACACAAGTAAAAAGGTAATATTCTTAAAGTCGTCATCTAGTCGCATTAGGTTAACCTGTAAGGACTGTATGATTGTTTTTTAAATACCTAAATAAATAAAATAATTAAATGAATTTCATCACGTAATATGTAGGTACCTAAACCTACTTTATTTTAAGTTCAAATTTTGTCTTTTTAAGAGCTTAAAAAGAAAGATTCTCTGTTACTCTACGTTTGTACGCAAATAATTGTTCAGAAATTAAACAAAATAATATTTTTTTTTTTTATCAAATATATCAAAGTTTTTGTGTATGTGTAAATATTGTTTATATTGTAATTATACTCGTATAATCGTACTCTGAGTATGATGAGACTGGACATAGATAAGCAACAGTGTATTAACCCACACTGGAGAAATTTTGGGTAAATCGTGTTTTAAAATTACAGCGCCATTTTGTGTCAACATTTTTTTATGTTCAACAATTTTTTGGTATTTAAAAAATATATTAAGGTTGACACGTCATATTTAAATAACGTGCTATAACTCTCAGTAAAGCGTTTTGTATCAAAAACTTATCGGCCTCCGAGTATGTGTTTACTGAAATAATTATGTGTGCAAGTATTATATAAGTTTTCCTAACAATAGTGTAAGCATCGCTTAGTTTGACAAAAGATTAAATATCCAAGTATTACACAAAACATTAAACAAACATTAAGCATTAAACAATTTCGATATTTTTGAGCAGATGAAAATCCGTCGATTTTAAATGGTAGAGTGATTAATCGAATACATTTCTGTTACTTCAATGGGTAATGGTATTGGCTTTTATCGAGTGGCGCTAGGTCAATGGATGACACATATTGAACCAGTATTCAACTAGGTGGCCCCAATATGACCTCAGCGACCTTCCAAACTCAAGTTCAATAATTTTCGAGGTCACATTTTTGTCTCGTATAAACTTTTGTTGCGTTTGTTTACATCATTACTTTTTTCCTTTCCTTTCCGCTTTAGTTAGTATCCTTAGCATTGTTATGTAAAAAAAAAAAACAAAAACTGAGGTACATCTACTTTTAAAAACAAAATTACCTCAAAAGAATCATAAATATACCAAAATGAATGTTTGAACGTAAGTCTTCCAGCGTTCCTAAACCATCGATTTGATTTAGTTGAAAAAATGGTGGATTGTTTTGCGTAGGTATGCTGCGAACGTCCCTGATATTATAAAGAATTCCTGCAGGACTTCCGAAACTAAAAATAACAATATTAATATCAAGCATACTGGCTGTTGCTATGTCACTCTCGCGCCCTATTTTACAAATACGTATATTACTACTAGTTGTTCTCCGCGGTTTCATACGCGCTAATTTCGGAGATCCCGTGGGAATTCCGAGGTAAAAAGTACCTACTCTGACAACGTGTATACAAAATTTCGTGATGATCGGTAGAGCCGTTAAAGCGTGAAAGCGTAACATACAAGCAAACCAACCCATATTATTGAAATTTTTTTAGGGCAGATATCAAATTCGCTTCGAACGCACGGCAATATAAAAGGGATCACTCAAAGACACTCTAGAGTTCCCGTCATCATAAACACAATACAAAGAGCCCTTTCAGTCAGCATTGGCACTCACCGTTTTGCTGACCTTCAGGATTGCGGGGAGAATCGCTGTAAGCCAATGATATTCTTTGGCTAAATTGTATCCCTTATGAGGATGGAAATGATAAAGGTCAGATGACACACAATTAGAATGGATCAGTGCGACTAGAGGCAGTCTTTAGAACTCCTACAGCCCTGGTACCTCTAGGCTGATGACTGATATCTTCTTAATCTTATCTTATCTTAATCTTATTTCTAATATATATAAATCACGTGTCACGTTGTTTGTCCGCGATGGACTCCGAAATTACTTAACGGATTTTGATAAAATTTTGTAACCATTTGTAATATGGTCCAACTTAAAAGATAGGATAGTTTTTATCCCGGAATTCCCGCGGGAACTCCGGAATTAATGCGAGGAATAGCTAATCACCGTAAACTACTGTCAGAGGTACAAAGAAGGACGTAGAGTAACTACTTTCCTCCCGGAATTCCCGCGGGAACTCCGAAATTACCGCGGATGAAATCGCGGGGGACAGCTAGTTACTTACATAATTAGCACCGTTAATTTTGTGGCTATCGGTTTGATAGCGGGGTTAGCCAAGTTGAACTAGAGTTTTGATTGACTTTCTATGCGTATTCGATTGTAGAATGCCAACTTGACCAACCGCGCTGTACTGCTTAGTGTTTTGCTTTGACGCTGGTTCGATTCCTGCATCACGGTACATAAACATATTTTATAAAGGAAAAAGCTTTGGTTTACACCAGCGTTAATTTCGGAGTACGTACTCGCGGGAATTTCTGGATAAAAAGTTCCCTTTTTCTGCAGCGCTAACAACGTGTACGCAAAATTTCATGATAATCAGTTGAGTAAAACGAGCTCACACAATATTAAAAAGTTAGGACATGCCTATCAGGTAGCAGCTGGCTGATACCCAAACTAGTACAAGCTTTTAATCGGTTTCGTCTGTTCTCGTTGCTTTTAGAATTTACCTTTATTGTCGCTCTACTTGTGAATTATTTCCCGTCTAGGACCCTATGTCTGTCTGTAGATAAGATTTGGAAAACCAGAAATGATGTATGTCGTACTGCCACAGTCACGGAGTAAACATTGTTTCTTTGGCGGTGTTTTAATTTTATTTTCTGATTAATATATTATTATCGTTAACACAATCTATTCATGAGTTACTATAATTTATGTTGTGTTAACGGTAATTTTCTACTTTATTGTTACGCTGCCATCTAGCGCCGTGTAGCGGAACTAATAGAATTAGCTCCAACTTATGTTCCAACAAAATACATAATTTAAATTAGCGCGTGGTCACACAATTTTCGGTCTATTACAAAATGTTTTGTTTTCATAAAAATATATTTTTACAGTAATTATTGTATTCTAGGTTAAATTAAGATTATGTTACTGTAAAATTTATTTCACCATCTCGCCAACAGGTTGCGCTAGGAGTACATTTGACGCAAGGTTGATTGAACTCTCCTATTTTATAACATTTTTTTATGTTTTATAATATATTTTTTATCACCTCACAAGTGTGTTTAAACAACGGCTACCCGTTGCTCGCCAATCGTGCGTTGACCCATTGCATTTTATTGTATTTTTCCTTAACATGTCAAAACAATTCAATCGATCACCACCTAACGTCTCTTATTTCATCAAAGGTTAATATTGAGCCACTGTTAGATAAAGTACTTACTTTAAAAGTCACCCAGTAGTAGTTTAATCTTTCGACGTTCGCATTATTAATGTAATAATTTATTAATACGCTTCTAAGGTAAATGACGTGATTCATATTGTACAAAAAATATGATATTATAAACAAATACGAAACTTTTAAGTTGTTATAGATCGTTTCATTCACGAAGACGCGCTCCACCATTTTCCGATTGAAGTAAGCGCGGAGTGCGGGGAGTTTCTCTTGTGTAAAGTTTTCTCCTGATTGGTTAATTTATTTTAATGCGAGTACTCTCATAGGTAATAAGTGTGTACCGATAAAATTCACAGACTAGCGGAAGCATGATTGATGATTAGCATGAAAGGTGGGGGGGCGCGTCTTCGTGAGTGAAACGATCTAAGGTTTTTAGAATTTCGGAGTGTCGAATACATATTGTGATTAAAAAAGTCTGTGGGTCTTTACCTGCCTCCAAAAACATGCACAGAATTTTTTACTAGAGCACCAAAAAGTTACATTTACTACCGCTACCCTATACTAGATGGCGCTAAAATAAAATCTGTTATGGTTCTTTCCTGAGAGTCAATCGGGTGCGTTGATCTTGTGCAGCGGTGAATGTCCTATCGACGAGTATTTGACCAAGTGTTTGATAAAAAAAACATAATAAAATATGCGGTAATGAGAGTACCTACGACAAATATTTAGCTATTATCGTTCGTTGTTATTTATAACATTGTTGAAAAAAACTTCCTTTATTTATTTGAGGTATAAAAAAAGCAATTAAAAAAAATATCGGTGCAATGCAAGTCTAGATAGAAGCGCTTGGTTAATCCTGAGAAAGTATAGATTACCATGCACCAGTTGTACTGGGTCGCGCGACTACCAGGCAGCCAGCATTCAGTGGTAACTTGGTCGCTCCGCCCGGGAGAGATACTCTGAAGGATGTTTTGAGCAGCCGCAACTGAAATTCCACTCCGTTATGCCCCTGAGGGTGTGAGTGAAAGTCCACTACGGGAACTTTTTTAGGATTGCATGAACTTCACATACGTTTACGAATTGCTTCTTCTAGTTATATGCACATGTTTCCTCGCGATGTTTTCTGTTATTGTAAATCCTGTGTTGATCAAATAAGTACCTACGAAATCGGGACATTTATTAACCAACATCTGAAGCTTTTTATTTTTTTTGTTGCTGTACGAAAATCGTTAAGAAAAACTCTTAGCGGTCTCTTCTATTATTTAGTAAGAGTCTCTAATTTACAATTTTTAAGAAGAAGCAATAATTCGAGTAAATGCAGTTAAAAATGCAAAGGAATTTTCCTCGGTGATTCATTTAAAACCGACTTACTAATAACCATTGTGTTTAATTACCTGTTTCACAACATAATGTCGCTGCATATAAATATAAAGTATGTATGCTAAAGGTCAATGAACTGCACGTTGGACGCGTCACAAAATGATGACGTTGAATTCGTGTAAATTTGCCACACACCTTTCCTCAATCAATTCAAACTAAATAATGCAATTTGTTGACCCATGACGATTTAGATTTTTACACAAAAAAAAAAATCGAAACAGACTGTTTTTTTTTTTTATAAACTGCAAACTCGTGGAGTAAGGGTTCTTCAGCAATGACGGCTCTACATTAATTTCAGTCAGTCAGTCATTCCTTCCATCAATTAAATGTGACCGTCTGTGAAAGTGCGAACTTTTTACTAATATCTAAATATTATTTCCAGTGTTATCGATTCAATAAAAAAAAACATTTAAAAATCTTGGAAAAATTATATGTATGTAGACTAATGAAGTGCAGTCATAAAGTTAAATTTAAATGAGTCATCGTTTTTGTTTCTAAGTCACTTGACTTTTTCATATAAGTATATACTTCTCGATTCATTAAATACATTTGTTCACAAATATGTATACATATAATAAAAATTGTAACAGGTCGATATCTGGACATAGGAGATAAATAAGAAAAAATAAGTTTAGGCGACTCTATGAGTGATATAGAAGCCAAAAATACCGTTTTTAGAAGCTATGTATTTGAGCTACGCGAAAACTGCTGCATCAAATTGAATAAAGTTTTTTTTGTTGTATTGCTAAGGGTCTAACTTAGATACTCATGTATACTCATGTTTTGATTTTTTTCAAATTCCATCTGGAAATCGAGATATTAATATGAAATACTGGTCATCCTACTTAATATTATAAATGTGAAAGTGTGGAGATGTTTGTTACTCAATCACGCAAAAATGGCTGGACGGATTAGGACGCAATTTGGCATGCACGTTGTCAGAAGTACAGAGAAGGACATAGGGTACTTTTTATCCCGGAATTCCTGGAGGAACTCTGAAATTACCGCGGGTGAAACCGCGGGGACAGCTAGTACAATATACACAATTTGGTCACCGACACTAGTTTTTTCTCTAACGAGACAATAAAAGTACATATAATTTCGTGCCCCGAAATTTACCTCTTGAGATAAATATTTGTTAACATACGGGTGTACAAGTAAATATGTGACTGATAAGGAAATGTTTGCTTGTTCCTCCTGTTATCAGTGTCCAAACTTAGATCATTCAACTCTGTGATTTTGTTACATTTGACGTATTTCTACAAAGCATTCAAATCGAAATCTATTATTATTATAGTAGCTGTGCCCCGCGGTTTCACCCGCGCGAAAGGTTTTCATACAACAACTTTTTTCATCCGATTTCAATGAAACAATGCCTATACGTAGCTCCAGGATAAGCTTAATCTACCTGTGAAAACCGCATGACAATCCGTTCCGTAGATTCAGAGATTATCGCCAACAGACAGATAGACAGAAAAGATTTTTAAAAACCCTTTTTTTATGGTTGGTTACTGTTCGTTTATCGTCCCCTGTCAATTTTTCTTAAAAATATTTAATGTACAGAATCGCGGATTCTACTCTTTTATCATAGTATAGATGAGTACTAGTCAATGCCCCACGGTTTCACTTGTGTTAATTTCCTTATTCCCCTGGAAATTCCTGGATAAAAGTGCCCTGTGTTAATCAGGAATACTGTTTCCTATAAGTGTAAGAGTTTTAAAATCGGTTAAGTAGTTTTTAAGTTTATCCATTACTAACAAATATACACAAAATCTTTCTTCTTTATAAAATTAGTATCGATATAGATTTAGAACTAGAAAAATCATGAATAAATTAATAAATCAATTCATTTATATATCATCACCAGCCTATAGCAGTCCACTGCTGGGCATAGGCCTCTCCAATTGCTCACCACTTAGCACGACTCCCAGCTTCCCGCATTCAGACACCACTAGCCATCCTGCGACGATCGTCACTCCACAAAACCTGTGAGCGTCCCACACTGCGTTTGCCTATTTGGAGATGAATCCTTGAACTAAGATATAATAATAATATAATAATGCTTGGACATTACCACACTGCGTAACCTTAAAGTAAGCTGAATTTGCACCATGGGTACACATGGCTCACAAGCCATCTCTTGTTAACCTCTGAAAAGCAGAGCTATCTTACTTCAGTGTAAAGCTTCCTGCAAACGTTTATCAAACTATGGCGATGTGATATAATCTTAGTAAGTTTATATCAGTCAAATAATAAATTATAAAGACGTTTTTGTGAGGTTCTGAGGTTGTAATCGCTGGATCTACTGAACCGACTTTGAAAATTCTTTTACCAATAGGAAGCCGCGTTGTTTCAGAGTGTCATACTTTATATTGTACCCCGGAATTCCCGTGGGAACTCAGAAATTACCGTGGGTGAGACCGTAGGGAACAGCTAGTCTTAAATATATCTGCTTCTAAATAGGTCTTCTCTACGCCTTATACCTGCTTTACCTCCTCTTAATTCTGATTGCCTGATGGATAGTTGTAATATTATGTTAGTGTACAATGTACATCCTTACTAATATTATACGTACAAACTGCGGATGTGAGTTTGTTTGTTTGTTTTTCACGCTTTAACCACCTAATCAATCATCATGTTTGGCAAACACGTTATCAGGGATACAGAAAAGGACTTTTTATACCGGAATTCCCGCGTAATAAATAAATATTATTGTAAAGTTTCATTTAAATCCATCCAGTAGGTTTTGCGTGAAAAAGTAACAAACATCCGTCCATCAATACATTCTTACAAACTTTCGTGTTTATAATATTAAAAGTAGGATTTTATTACGACCGACCGATGACTACGAATATATTCAGTAGATATTATATTTGTACATTTATACTATGACCGTTTCCTGTCAGGAACCTTCCCAAAAAACGACTTGGCAACACTCAATCAATTAGAACTGGCCTTCCCCACACCCTCGTCTAGCCATAAACAAATCTCGTGCCTGCGAATCGTCACGTGTGCTCAGCTGTATAAGGCTTATAGTATAGATATAAAAATATATATTGTGGTCGAGGCCACCGACCTGGTCGATGCTCTGCCAAATTTCCACCGGGGTCAACGAACGACCGAGTAAAGTTTATTGTACGCTCGGCGCGAGAAGGATAGAATGAGATGCGGATTTTTTTAATTTCGGTCGAGTTTTTCTTTCGCATCCGTAGATTGAGGGGATGGATATCGAATTTTAGGTTATACCTGCATTTTACCGGCTTGTACTGGCTGGTTTATACTTTAATTTTGAAGACAAGATTAAAAAAAAATTAAAAATGTTCCGTGACGAAAATTTATCATTATTATTTATCGGTCTGCCGTACATATATTATTATGTATATTTTTTCTGCGTTTATTTCTCAAAATATTATTACGTTCAATGAATTATTGTAGCTCATAAAATTTTATAGCAATGTGAAGCGCAGAAAATTATCCATCATTACATATTATAAATCTAACACGAGAGTCGTCTATTTGCTGAGTAATGGCGAAAAAACAAGAATAATTCTAGTATGTACCTACCTATGTAATATGTATGTACCAAAACAAAATATTTCGTGGGTCGATACACCCGCGGCGGTGTCAATGAACCTTTGTCACTGATGTTTGGGTGCGTAATCACTGGCTAGCCGACACTGGCTAGAGGAGTATTAGTGTTCTGTGCTGGCTAGGATCGTGAAACGCTAGACTTTACGCCTTTTATTACAAACAACTGAATCAATCTTCAATAAATTTTACATTAATCGATGCCTTCAAGACGACTCTACAAGTTAGATAAATGAAAAATCCCTCTATGTACTTTACCCGAGGTCAATTATTCCTGCAGTTTTATTACACTATAACACAATAACACATAAAAAGTAATTAAGTATGGAGAGACATATAACTTTATTTATTTGTTTCAAGGTTAGTTAGTATTTGGTTGGTGATTTCTAAAAAAAACATTGATTTGTGTGACATAATGTTTTCCCAATTTTTCAAAGTAAAGAAGAATAAAATCCTGTTCTATCTATGAAGTTTTGCTACTGTATTTTTTTCTGTAAAATGTGTCAATGGCCAGTATTTTTGGTAACGGATGTTTTAAACTATTTCACAATGTTTTTTTTTTGTTTTAATGTTTTTTTTATTTATTTAAACAAGGTTTTCTGTGCACTGGTTACTTAGTATAGGCTATAGTATTATATTATCTGTGGTATAGGATTCATTAGTAGTTATAAGACAATAAATCAAATTTCTAACCCATAAATCATCTACACATCGTTAGATGCTAGTCAATGTTTAATAGAACTCCTGGGGTTCCAGTTCTGACCCTGGCAGTATGATTGACGCGTGCTGATGTCATCAAATGACAAACCTACCTCCATTGTAACAAAATTATACATTCATTACTTTTGACAAGTTACTGTTGGATACATAAATTATAGAATGGAATAGAATACTCTTTATTTTACACCAAATGTTAGAGTGTATATTCATAATAAATTTTAGAAATTAAATAATGCAAACAAAAGGCGGTCTTATCGCTTTACTAGCGATCTCTACCAGATAACCTTTGACAGACTGGCAAATTATACGTATGTAGGTCTAGTATTACTTATTTATTATTGATTACAATCTTCTTCTTTAATATGTACCTAGTTTGTTCTTCTATTTATTTATATACGTAAGTATAACCCAGTTAAAAGTAGAAAAAGTTTTCAATGCGTCTAGCATATTTTTTTTCTGTTGGTGCATTTGATTATCTTGCATAATTTTAATTTCAATTTCAATGATACACAAATTTCGATACAGAAAACCGTGGGCGGCGACGGCAAATTAATAATTAGTTTGGAAAGACCCATTTTAATGTAAACAATACTCGAATTCCTGTGGATAGTTAGGTAAATTTACCTGAAAGGGAAGTAACATACAGTACATAATGTTTAGTTCAAACAGCGTTCTATGGGAAATAATGAAACTAACAAGTTTCATAGTTTTGTCGGGAATTAAAGGCGTTGGTTCCGCCATTTATTTATGTGTCGATAAAAATTGTTATAATTGGATTTTGTTTTGTTTTACGACGCTGTATTTGGACAGGAAGATTTGAAATTTCGGATTCTTATATGTGCATCAATATATATGATCATGCTGCCAGCTACGTTTATCGTAGTCCGCCAAGAGCTCCGAGAAAGAGTTTGTAGTCTATAAAACCATAAACTGTAGCTTTTAACCGTACATAGAGATAAAAAAAAATACATTTATTTAAACTTGACAGTGGCAAAATGCAAGGAAATCATAATCTTAATGAAAATGTAGAAGAAGACATAAATTTCAAAAAAGGATGACTGATTATGATCTTTTTATCACATTCCATTTCACCCACCTAAAAATTGTAGTAGGTAGTTGCAAAATTTTAATTCCATAACCAACACACAAAATACAATAACCTATGACAACAGAAAATGTGCCAATATTATGACGCGTTACAGAAGCACAACCTTCAACGAATTCCTTTGCATAGCGCGTCAACACTCGTCACTGAAGTTTCGACCTTAACCCCAGGTGCGCTAGATTTATTTGGCGTTGTGTAAATTCGACGACAATTTGTCTGTGATCGTGGTTGATGGTACACCGTGGGGGTCAACTTACTCTGGTCTAGTTGTTCGGGTGTATTCAACTTGAGAGGACGTTGAACTCTCCGTATTAACTGATATGCAAGTGGTGTTATCAAGCAAATAGATAAAAAAGTGTACGATTTTTTTCTTTTGATTAACACTTTTAGTGGGACAAATTAAGTTCTTGAGAGATGCAAAACTGCATAACTAAGGATTCATTAAGATTCCTGCTTTGAGTTTGCGTTGGTTTCCTTTCAAGTTATTTAAAACAAATCATAGATAACTAAAATAATATTATATTATTTGATCCAACACTTAGCTACATGAAGCTTTTATTTATTTAAACCTAAGCTTTTATTTATTTAATTTGAACTTGTTGCATAACATGATACAAAAGACGGACCTAATACCATACTCGCACTCTCTGCCAGTCAACCTTCAGGATATACAGAAAGTGCCCTCGGTGTTGCTTAGTGTTATTTAATACCAAGGCAATGACGTGGTCTATTGACTACATACACATAAATTGTGAAATACATAGGTACATAATAGATATATGTATACCTAGCTGTGCCCCGCGGTTTCACCCGCGTGAATGGTTTTTATGTAGCAACTTTTTTCCCGACATCCGATTTGAATGAAACAATACCTATATGTAGCTCCAGGTTAAGCTTTATCTACCTGTGAAAACCGCATGACACGCCGTTCAGTAGATTCGGAGATTATCGCGAACAGACAGACAGAAAATAATTTTAAAAACTGTTTTTGTAGTTGGTTACCCTTCTTTTATCGCCCCTGTCAATTTTTCTTGAAAATATTCAATGTACAGAATCCCGGATTCTACTCTTTTACTATAGTATAGATGAGACTGGAAAGCGAAACCACAGAGTCGGTCCTTGCCGGGATTCGAACTCGGTATTTGTATATTTTTTTAGCGGAGCGATCTGATGACCAATTGCACTGATTCGGTGTTCCTCATAATAATCACCGTTCCTATGTCTTATCTATACATAATAATATTTTAAACATGCAAAGTGTATACACATAAATCTATAAAACAGTTCATAACAACTAACTGACTGAAAAACCCCTCACCGTCCAAATTGCTGTGTGTTGAAACTTGAAAGTTCAAAGGTTTCTTTCTATGTGCAAAAAATTAAAAATAATTCGTAATTCGACCCCTAAGCAGATGAAATGACGAATTGAAAAGCGTGGGAAACCTCAGAGAACAGCTGTAGGTGAAAATAAATGAAAACTAAATGAATCGAATAAGTTTTCCAAATTTATACAGAATGAAGTATAAAAACTATGTATCAATATACGGATTTCAGTGAAATGTGGTTGCATACCCGAGGTCACAATTATTATATCCCAGATCAATGTTTAGGAGAATTTTATCTCAGACCTCAGTATATTGGAGAGTCACTGATTTTTTTTTTTCGTTTATTTATCCTATATAGGAAAGGCTAAGAGTACAGGGCCCATACTGCCAATTCTGATGTGTATTATTTAACAATAGATATTATACGATAAGGCCTAAGCCATTTCTTTTTTCATTTTATCTTCTTTTATTTTCTTCTTTCACTTCTTTTATTCTCGTCTTTCTCTTCTTATGTCATTTTCTTGTTGTAATACTCATTTAATTTTATTCTTTGTTTGATTCCTTGTGGTGTGTCTTCGTGTCTTGTGTGGAGAGTCACTGAAAGAAATGGCGGCCTTATTTTTTTTTTATTATGTATATGACAAGGGATTACCGCTATTATCAAAAATATGCAAACTGATAGTGTTAAATTAATTCCACGTTCAAACCAGTCACGTACGGCCAGTGATGTATCACCAGCGAGTGACACAATTTTTCGGGAGCGTTCGACTGAGTTCGGTCGAGGTCTTTGCTCGTTTGGTGTCGGTGAACTACCAAATAAAAACTACATTCGCAAAACTAGGAAGTGATTCTTAATATGATAGATGTAAGAGTCAATTTTCAACTGATTTTTATCTGGATAAATGTAAAATTAGTTTTGTAGAAGCAAAGCAGTGATTGACCGATCTATACCTGACCTATACCTGCTCTTTCCATAGACAAATTCTTAATTTGCAATTAGAAGGTTCGTTGCTTGAATTTATTTAGCAGTTTATGTACCAACTAACATCCCCCAAATATATATTTACTTCCCCTAAATATATATTTATGTATTTGCTTTTATTTTCAATGAACTGATACGGCAAGCTAACAGTTTTATTATCTTCTTAATATATATAAATCACGTGTCACGTTGTTTGTCCGCGATGGACTCCGAAACTACTGAACTGATTTTGATGAAATTTTGTAACCATTTATAATATGGTCCTACTTAAAAGATAGGATAGTTTTTATCCAGGAATTCCCAGGGAACTCCGGAATTAATGCGGGAAACAGTAAATCACCGGAAACTACTGTCAGGGGTACAATTAAGGAGGACATACAGTACTTTTAACCGGAATTCCCGCGGGAACTCCGAAGTTATCGTGGGTGAAACCGCGCGGGACAGCTAGTATACCATCAGCTTCATAATCTATCTTCAACAACCGTACAGATGGGGCACAGCCCTACCCCAAAGGATGTAGGCGAAAGTACCCCAAGCGGACCTAGAACTGACTTGTGAGTTTCATAAATACTTTCGAATTGCTTCTAACAGATTATAAAGCCTGTACTGATTATGTGGAGAGCACCGTTGGGGTCGTGCTTAGCGAACGTGAAGTGTCACGGTTTCGATTCTTGCATCATGCTTAACATTTTTATGTATCACTAAATGTGCCCCGCGGTTTCACCCGCGTTAATTTCAGAGTTCCCGCGGGAATTCCGGGATAAAAAGTACCCTATGTGTTAATCTGATGTATAAGCTATATTATTGTAAAGTTTCATTTAAATCCATCCAGTAGTTTTTTGCGTGAAAGAGTAACAAACATCCATCCATACATCCATACATCCATCCATCCATCCATCCATCCATCCATCCATCCATCCATCCATCCATCCATCCATCCATCCATCCATCCATCCATCCATCCATCCATCCATCCATCCATCCATCCATCCATCCATCCATCCATCCATCCATCCATCCATCCATCCATCCATCCATCCATCCATCCATCCATCCATCCATCCATCCATCCATCCATCCATCCATCCATCTATCCAACCATACATTCTTACAAACTTTCGCGTTTATAATATTAGTAGGATGATTTGTTTACATATTATGAGTACTGTAGTTCCAAAAGAGAAGAAGGTACTTACCTAAATAAGTACTAGCTGTACCCCGCTACTTTACCAGAGTTAATTTCGGAGATCCCGCGGTGATTCCAGGATAAAAGTACCCTATGTGTTATTCAGATGCTATATTATTGTAGTTTCATTAAAATCCATTGAAATGAATGTATGCAATTCAATGAAATTAACTTTATTGGTGTTCTGCTGGTGCCGCGTGCGGCGTTCAGCAGTTTTTGCGTGAAAGACTAACAAACTTACATCCATACATACAAACTTTCACGTTTATAATATTAGTTAGGATTATATCATTCGTCTGGTATCCATAGTACAAACTAGTAACAGATAGCGGCAAGCATAGTTCAAAACAAATTTACTCTTCAATGGCGGTATCTATCTAACTATTACAAACAGAATAATAGCATACATAGATAGATAGATATTATATATATATACTATAATGTAGTAGTAGGCAAATGTTTGTTTAAAAACAGATTTTCGCAAAGTTCAATACACTCCACTAGGCTGCAGGCATGGGCTAAAAATGTAAACACATGCTTCTTTTTTAAACTGCCATCGCTATTTCGAAATTATAGACTGGATAAAAACAGCTTCTTTGATATAGGTAATCAGTAGTCATTTTATCATGAATCATCCGTTTGAATTTATTAAAGGCCATTATTTTAAAAGAATTTTCCTACAAAATCTTCACTTGTTATTGACATGGTGGCGATGGACGTCACTACGTTCTGAATTCAAAATTTTATACCGCTCGTCGTTTCTGACGTCTTTGCTTTTCTTTTATACGTATTACCTAACTGTTCTCCGCGGTTGCATCCGCGGTAATTTCGGAGTTCCCCCGGGACTTCCGGGGGACAAATAACGTGGCATTCTATTGGTTAAAGAATTTTCGAAATTAGTTCAGTAGATCCAGAGATTACCCCCCACAACCTCACACTCTCACTCAAATAATTAGTATAGATTATCCCAGTTTCATCTTTTCTACCTTAGGGTTTCAAATATCCAAAAACCTATAAATATTTGATCTTTGTTTGTAGATAAGACAACAAATACTGATTTCCTTGCTAACATTAACCATTTTCATATGAATTCCAAAACCCTTCCTTAGATTTTATAAGCAAAATATAACATACTAGCCGTCCCCCACGGTTTCACCTGCGGTAATTTCGGAGTTCCCATGGGAGTTTCGGGATAAAAAGTACCCTATGTCACTCAGTGATACCGTAGCTTTCTATAAGTGAAAGAATTTTCAAAATCGGTTCAGTAGATCCAGACATTACCCCCTATAACGTCACAAACTCACAAACTCACCGTACGGTCAGTGAGCAGAATTTTTTTGTCATTATTATTATTTGTTTTGGCAGGTTGAAAATAAATATAGGCAATGGAAATTACGTACTTGAACTTGGCAACGAGCGTAACATCCTGTGCCTACCTTGTTGTTTTTTAAATGATACCTACAATAGTTAGTCAGCCCCATCGGCAGATGTCAATGTCATCTATTGTTATTATGTACACCATTAACAAATGCAATTAATGATATTTCAAGTTCCCTAGTTTAATTTTAATATTTAATAACTTATAAATTACGTCGAAGAATTTAATATATCTACATGGTTTTTAAAGTTAAATCCCTAAATTATAAATTCCAAAGTAACTCTGTCTGTCTGTTAAGTTTTCACGCCTTAATGGCTCAACTGATCGTCATGAAATTTTCTACACACGTTGTCAGTGGTACAGAAAAGGACATTGGGCACTTTCTATCCAGAAATTCCCGCGGTAACTTCGAAATTAACACGGGTAAAACCGCAGGTAGTGTTCAAAATATTTTTTTTTGTCCCACCTCATTTGCCGCCAAAAATTACGTCACGTCGGTACGAACAGATCAATCACTGAACTGTAGACATGCTGAGTCATATTCTTTATAAAACGTTACATACGCAACGCAAAGGATATGCTAATTGTACAGCCTCATAATTACACATAGATAAAATCTCAATGCGAATCGATCTTTGTACACAATAGAGAACTGGCTGGATATGGTATGACATGACAGTAGCTAAAAAAAAGAACAACACGAACAAATTAAAAATGGCGAAGTGGTACGCCCATACTAAGATAATTGAGGGTCAATTCTTTGGTCAGTACTAGAATGAACTCTAGCTGAGGTAGAGCTGTCATATTGACCCTATGCGTGGTACTAGAATGAACTCTAGCTGAGGTAGAGCTGTCATATTGACCCTATGCGTGGTACTAGAATGAACTCTAGCTGAGGTAGAGCTGTCATGTTGACCCTATACGTGGTACTAGAATGACTTCTAGTTGAGGTAGAGCTGTCATGTTGGCCCTATACGTGGTACTAGAATGACCTCTAGTTGAAGTAGAGCTGTCATGTTGGCCCTATACGTGGTACTAGAATGAACTCTAGCTGAGGTAGAGCTATCATGTTGGCCCTATGCGTGGTACTAGAATGAACTCTAGCTGAGGTAGAGCTGTCATATTGACCCTATGCGTGGTACTAGAATGAACTCTAGCTGAGGTAGAGCTGTCATGTTGACCCTATGCGTGGTACTAGAATGACCTCTAGTTGAGGTAGAGCTGTCATGTTGGCCCTATACGTGGTACTAGAATGACCTCTAGTTGAGGTAGAGCTGTCATGTTGGCCCTATACGTGGTACTAGAATGAACTCTAGCTGAGGTAGAGCTATCATGTTGGCCCTATGCGTGGTACTAGAATGAACTCTAGCTGAGGTAGAGCTGTCATGTTGGCCCTATACGTGGTACTAGAATGAACTCTAGCTGAGGTAGAGCTGTCATGTTGGCCCTATACATGGTACTAGAATGAACTCTAGCTGAGGTAGAGCTGTCATGTTGGCCCTATACGTGGTACTAGAATGAACTCTAGCTGAGGTAGAGCTGTTGGCCTATGAAGTTATTCTTTGCCATTGAAGCAATACTCGTCACTCTACCTTACGATGTGATGACGCTGTTTGTCTGAAAATTACTAATAAATGTTGATGATGGCTGTGAAACGAAGTTTCATGTGAAAGCGATAAAATATTAGGTATTTATCTATTCAGTGTCTAATCTGTAGTATAGTAAAAGAGTACAATCAGCGATTCTGTATATTGAATACTTTTTAACAAAAATTGAGATGGAACGATAAAAGAAGAGTAACCAACCATAATAAAAGGTTTTTTAGTTCTTTCTTGTCTGTCTGTCTGCTCACGATAATCTCCTAAACTACTCAACGGATTGTCATGCAATTTTCACAGGTAGATTAAGCTTAGCCCGGAGCAACATATTATGTATAGGTTTAGTTCGTTTAAATCGGATGTAGAAAAAAAAAGCTGTGTGAAATTTTTCACTCGGGTGAAACCGCGGGGCACAGTTCTTATACAATAATATATCGGAATAGACTTTTCTATTTCGGATCCTACTTTGAAGTGACGGATAAACAGAGTGCAGAGAACATTCCAATATTAATACTTAAAACGCTCTAAAGGAGTATTTCTAAATACAAAGAAGTTTTTGGAGCTAGTGACTAGTAGCAAGTTCAAATTCAAATAATTTATTTAAATTCGGCCCATAATGTGACTGTTTTTGACGTCAATAAAATTACATTTTATTACAAAAGCACCCATACAATATCCTCCCTTCACAGCTTCGCTTCCTAGTGCTATGGCTGAAAAGAAGAAGCTGCGCAACAAACTCTCCAGTAGCACGCTGTCAGTTTAAAGTCATAACATAATATTAGTGATGACTTAATTTGCAATTACTTGTGTGAGAACAATAAGCCGTAACCAGCAACTTAATAAGTAACTTAATACCTATAATTTTGGATCACGTGACTGAATTAAAGTTATTGAAGTATTGGAAAGAATCTAAGTTATACATGGTTGAAATTGTTATAACAACAATTCAAAATAGTGTTATTTTGAAGCTAAATTTTATCACGTGACCGAAGTTGAGTACCAAACCGAACGCCATATTATACGCTCATTATTATATTGTATTCTAAATGTAACATTTTAGGTATAACAATATGGCTTCCATGTGTTCATGAGAAATTCATGTTTAAATAGAAATAAAATTAAAAGTGCATGCAACTACAAAATATCATGTAATTTCAGTAACAGTAAATATTTTTTTTATTAAAGAGTATATACCTGCCAAAGAAAATGTTGAAATCTGTTGAAATTCATTCTTATAAAGCTTGCGTCAGCTACAGCAAAATAAATATTATAAAATTATGATTGATGAAAACCAACATTGATTACGTCATCTTTAGCGACTCTTGGGATCCATCACTACTCCTTATTATGGCACGACTTCAAGAGACAAGGCCTTTTAAATATGCAATATTAGTCACCTGTCCTTATTCATGGATACGCCCTTACCGTGTACATTATATACGCATGGAATGAGCATAGAAGTCGCGTGGCATGCGTGTGTGCGTGCGTGCGTGTGTGTTTTATTTAAAGACGTCGAGGTTTAAGTCTCACACACCCAAGCTCGTCGTGGTGTGGCCGTGCAGCGAACTCTGTGGTGCGCAGTGGGGCAGGCGTTGAACCCGATCTGCCCACCACGTGGGCAGACCCGAGAAACCGGCAACACCTTATCTTTTGCGCCTTCGCGCGTCTGCAGGCGATGCAAGACTTCCCGGTTGTTCTTTTTTTAGATAGTTTGAATCTCTGTTTTTTTTTTTCACATTCGCAATGGCCGTTTCGTATTGCGCTTGTGATGATTCATATTTTATCACTATCGACATAAAATGCCTTCGTTTTATAAATATCGTATTAGAAAATGAGTCTTTTTAAATTCCAATATCGCAACATATAAAAAAAATATATCTTAATCTTATTGTAAAATAACAAAATTTGGAGATATAAAATGGCACTTGGCAATTCCATGGCCAGTTCAATGAATAATAACCATCACAATATAATATATACTGTTGATTCGAATGTGCCTAATAATGAGAATCTTGACATTACCTCATAGCGGGCAACAATTACTAAAATTGCGATAGCGAAATTTTAAATGTCTACTTTTAAAATACATTTTTTATAAAAAAAAAACATGTATTTTGCTAAATCAATAGAAACTAAACTGTGCAAAAGTTACTCGTAAAATTTCACTATCGCTTTATTTTTATTTAAACATAGCCTTAAGACCGAACATGGCGAACGGAACCAGGTTATGTATGTTTGTATGTCACCATTTGATTAGACGCTTATATTGTTTGAGTAAGGTTTAAAATGTGCTTTATTTTAATCGTAAAATACATACTTTAAAATGTCTGTGTTTTATTGGATTTGTTACCTAGGTACGTATAATATAAAACCTCGACGTTTCCCGGAGGTTCCTTCTAAAACTCCAAATAATTATTTTACCAAAGGATATTCCACATAGTGATAGTAAACACCGCATTAAAATCCGTTGCGTATCTTGGAAAATATAAAAAAAAAAACTAACTGAAGGTTCTTTTTATAATTTTGACAAGGATATTTTGCATGGAAGTACCGTTAATTTTATAGTTTCAGACATGCAAATCAGTACATGGACTCTTTCGAATATAAATTCCACTATTTGTTGGTTTTTAGAAAACTGCGGAAGGGCCCAGCCAGTTCACACTAAATAGCTTCGTACTTCTTTGATACAAATTTGTAAACGACCTGTCACTGGCCGTTTACAAATCGGCGATCGATATCCGCCGGGTGCTATCTGGCCTCGAAAGATATTACAGCCTCATAGGGTTGTCAGTTCTCAGTTTTAAGTTTGTAAATAAAAAAGAAATTTCATTATTAGCCAGTATTTTGTCGTAATCTGAAACTGACTGAATACCGGCAGAAGAACACCCAAACCACTAATTTTGGGGTCTCGAAGCAGACCACGCAGCCTAAACTCGAAAGAGACCGCGCCTCTTTTTACTCTGTCCATAATTAAGGCTGTTATAATGAATATCTATAGCAGCTTTTTAATGCTTTGTACTTCTACACATATCTTATAACATAGTCTTAATATCAAAAAGCTTTGTAGATTGATTGTAGATCCTTCTATAAATGCGAATGTGAGATTGTTTGTTTGTTACGCTTTCACGCCTTATCTACACAACCGATCATCATAACATATTGCATACACGTTTTCAGGACTACAGAGAAGGACACAGAGTACTTTTTATCCCGAGATTCTTGTAGAAACGGTGAAATTAACGCAGGTGGAACCTCGGAGGACAGCTAGTTAGACAATAAACGTAATAATTTTCCATTTTTGCGGTATTAGAACATGTTAGGCTGATAACCCTGGTGTAGTTCGTTGACGTCGGTGGTTCGGACGTCGAACTCCCAAAATATTGTAAGCGAGTTCATCACTGTCTAGTCAGCTACTAGTGCTGGGCATTGCCGATGCACTTCACTACCGCTTCTTTTTATAGACACTCTATGGTTCATTGTAATGCCTTGGAGTTAATAAGCTATATGATGCTATTTATAGCGGATCAAACAAGGGAACTAATTGATATTTTTTATTGTACTCTACGCACTATGATGGGTAAGGTTGACTGGCAGAGAATGCCACTGTGGCAATAAGTCCGCCTTTGTACCGTGATGTGCATAAAGTTTAAATAAATAAATAAGTAATTGCTTAGATACTTTATTTAATTTTTAATTTTCTCTCGACTGCATATATTCTATATTTATTTATATAAATAGGATAATGAGATCGGTAAACTTGGAAACTATCGACTCGGTTTAGCATAAATTTACTGGTTATGTTTATAGTTAACTTATAATTATGGTAATAGTACAATTATATGATAGACTAGCTGTGCCCCCAGTTTCACCCGCGTTGATGTCGGAGATCCCGCGGGAATTCCGGGATAAAAAGTACCCTTTGTGTTAATCTGATGTATAAGCTATATTATTGTAAAATTTCATTTAAATCCATTCAGTAGTTTTTGCGTGAAAGAGTAACAAACATCCATCCATCCATACATCCATACATTCTTACAAACTTAATATTAGTAGGATATAGTTTCTGGAGAGTTCACGAAGTATCCTGGAACTCACGTGGATTGAACCAGTAATATATAGATACGCGTAATATGATATCAAGGGGACGTGGGCAAAGACAATAGATTCTATAGAATACTAACATTTTGTAGCAAATAATTTTTTAATTCTTCGTCCATGTGTTATATACAGACACTAGCTGTCCCGCGCGGTTTCACCCGCGATAATTTCGAAGTTCCCGCGGAATTGTTCCATACAAACTTTGCCCCCCCTTTTCACACCTTTAGGGGTAGAATTTTCGGAAACCCTTTCTTACCGGATGGCCACATTATTCAAAAAACACACCCCTCAAGTTTGAGGTCTCTGCGATCAGCGGTTTAGGCTGTGCGTTGATGGTTGTTAATCGATATTTAAAAAAATATAGACATAGACTTCTAGACTCTAGTCGACATAGATGAGTATCAAATATCTATAGAGTCTGATCGATAAAGAGACCGAATATCAGTCAATATAGAGACAGGTTGCTAATCCATTAAAGACAAATTAATCAGTCAATATTGAGATAGACAGCTGCGATTTTTTTGAAAAGTGTTATTTAAAAATAAAAATTCACTTTCAATTGTATTGTCGGTTCTCTGCTTTGAGGTCATTTTATGAGGTCAGATAAATTAAGAATAATCTCGCCAAAAACAATGTGGTCAACCTTCTCCATATTTTTATTCTTAGTTTCTTATGGGTTTTGAATTTTGATCCATACCTTGCTTACCGTTCCAGAAGCTTCTATGTTATATATTTTTGTTAATGCCTACCAATTTATTTATAGATATTATTATAATTTCTGACTTCCATTACCGATTCGAACGTGGGTTGCTTATACATACGTATACAAAATTGTTTGAAGAATCATAGACAATCTCCCGTTTATAACCTAAGATTATTTTCGGTTATTAGTGAAGCACGAAGATTATATGAGTAAAGAGGTTCATGATATTTATTTTTAGGTTCAAACCAATCGGTTCATAGTTCATTGGACGCAGTTCGGGCGCTTTATCGCGAATGCGGGGCCCATTTGAAATTCGAATCTTCCAACTGACATTTCCGCGTTTACTTTTTTTTTGTTCTCTTGCAAACAATAACGTACCTATGCAGCCTGGTTTTTAGTATATCTATAGTTTTTTAATAGATTAATCCATAGATAGTAGAAAAATTATAAGTCATTGATACATCATTATGATTATACACGCTTATTTCAACACGTAAGCTGATCGCTGCCTACATAAGGACTGCTGACATCAGCAGTCTTTGAGAAACGCAATACGTCAGGCAGGTCGATGAACTCTATCATGTTTTTTATTTAAGAATTAATTGCACAACTAAAGACAATTTAACAGGTTAACGTCTTCTAAACTAATATACAATACATTGATATTATACATAGGTAAAGTTTTGTAGGCTTGTATGTAAGGCGGGTAATCTTTGGATGTAATGAAGCTATTTTAAAAATTGTTTTACTGATAGAAAGCTACTATATCTCTAAATGACATATTAGGATACTTCCTGGTGTTCCCGAAGGAGTAAAACGCAAGGGAGCAGCTAGTTTTGTCATAATGCAATGATTTTATTACAATGTAAGCACGTACCTACATTACGTATGAATCAATAAGTACCTACCTACTTACAAAGACACATAACTATATTTCTTTTTGTAAACATTTTACTTGGGTATGATAATATTACCTAAAATTTTTTTATCCGGCAATTATTTATGCTGGCCACACTCGAATGCGTGAATAAGTTTTACCCCACCCTAGTTTTTACCGCATACTTTTCCGACGCGCCCCAAATGGAGGATAAGGTTTTTACGCATTGCGGGAATCGAACCGATTGGTGTTTTTTGTATAGTTTTTATGCTACTTACAATCTGTCTGTAATAAACAGCGCCAATCGTTTTAAAAGTCATATCTTTTAAAGAAATCGATAGTAGAATTTAAAAACAGAGCAAATATATTTAAAACGACCGCTGTTTGCGGTTTTAATTTTTTTTTAATATTACGTCGCAATACTGCAGAAAAAATATACTACTATACTATACATATTTACCCCATTCTGCATATTTTTCTACTATCTTTTAGTTTAATGAAATACCTATCTTAGAATATAATATATTTTTTTATACCGGGTGGGTTAGTTACACTCCCGTATATTTGTATTGGACAATAAGTTCTGCAGTGGCGGTTTTTATGTGGGCATGAACATTCGAGCTGATTTTATCGGTGTCCGCGTGAGATTTTGCAGTCTATGGCACCATACTTTGCAATTTCTAACTGTACAACGATTTTTCTTTTGAAACTGGCTGAATGCATTATAAGCAAAGAATAAAAAAGAAGAAAATACTATAAATTTATCTAGATCTATGTTGAGGACCAAAGATCATATAATCACTACGTTTTGAGGACTTTTGGCGGCATTTGAGCAAAATGGACGTCAGTTTTATTTCTTTTTTAGCGTGGTTAATATTGTGTACAGTGTACACGTGGTGAAATCTGCATAGTAATGTGAAATAAGATAAATTGGGGTGCTCGCTGAGAGGTTGTCGTTTTACTATATCTAGATATATCTTCCTACAGAGCATCCCATTAGGGTCCAATTGTGGAGAATTGCTTCCAGGTAAAGCATCGAAATGCATCTCAGCGATAATAATAATAATCCACTTCACAATAATCAATGTATATATATTGTTATGAAGTTATGTATATATATATCAATGTACATAACTTCTACAAAGAAAAATACATATTATGAACTGGCTGTATGGACACTTCGTTTGCTTTCCCCATAAGGAGTAAATTTAACAAAAAAAAAAACCATGTTGATTATACACATAGGATAGCTCCAACCATGTGTTCCCGAATCGATAGGTCGTCAGCCTATGCGTAGCACATAGACGCGTGTTAGCTATCTCGCTCGCACTCAAGGTCGCTGGCATTTGGCTAATGTAACGGGCTTTCGTATTATGAAGTTTCGAACGACCAAAAGTAAAATCAACTTGCAGTTTTTCGTCGTACACAACAAATTTGTATGGAACAGCCGTGGCGATAAAATAAATTCAATAATTATTGCTTATGCAACTAAAGCCTTCCTATAGTTAAATATAGATTACCCAAGTGAAATAATAATCGTTAAAATACACATAATATGAAAATAAATATGCACAAATATAATGAATGCTTGTAAGCATTTTTGGATTTTCGATTTCACAACATCAATAACGAAATCGTCTTTGTATGTATGTATGTATGTACGTGTATTACGCAAAAACTACTATACCTACCTACTTAGTAGGCAGATCGGTAGAAAACCGTAGGGTTAATCAAACAGATTTTTTTTGTTGCCATCCAAATAAAAAAAAATAAAATAAAAATAATGTATTCCTAATGAACGAAAATCTGAACAAGCTTAGTTTCAACACGTCCGATGACAATTCCATACATACAATTCCAAGCAAAAAATAATTTAAATAATATAATGAGCAAGGGCCTAACCTTCACAGCCTTATACACCTTTTACTCATAAATTATATTTGTTACGTAATTATTTTTTATTGAGTAGCCCACCATCTCGCGATAGTAAAATATGATAAGAAGCATGATTCTACACATCTGCTAAGTTGTTTACAATTTTTTTTAAGTTTCATTTTGAAACCACAAACTTTTCCCCGAGCATAATATTTTAATATTAATAGGTACTTTTCTCCTGACGCATACATTTCTTCGAATTGTAAAACACATTTTTATTGTATTTTAATAAAAGAGGCCATGTTTCATAAATTGCGTGTGAAATAATTACTAATTAGGTACTACTTTTGCGCATGTAAACAAAATTGCAACTCCGTTTCTGCGGTTGACTATACTTTCCGGGGTCAACGACCGTTTGACACAATGATACGCAAATCACAAGCGCCGCGGAAGTTAAATAACAACATTGACTAGTACTGTTGCTATTTATATCGAAAGAAAAAAACGAAGGATTTTAAATTAAAGTTTTTTTTTTATTACGACCGCTGAAAATAATATCCAGCCAGGAAAAGCGACAACGTAACATCGCTCGTTTTCGATTCGACTGCGAAACTAGAGTTCAACAGCATTTCACCGAAATCTACTTTGTTTGGGTCCTCGGGTCAACGAACTCGAGTGACGCCCGCGAGTCTGTGTGCGCGCGTCGCTGTGTGCACACACGCCGTCGGCACACGCATACAGACGACGCAGCCCGCCTCGTCTGTTTATGACGGTCGTTCGTATTTTAATTATTCAACCTTTATAGTAATTCCAAAAAAATATTTAAAAAATTCTATCGTCACCTTTGATACGGTGTCTAGTGATCGGCAAAGGTGATATTGTTAAAGAGCCAATTTTGAAAGAAATAGCTTCTTTTTTTTCACTGCCGTCTACGCCACAGCTGAGGCTAGTGAACTATCACTAGGTTGATTATTCGGTCCGGATGAAAAAATATATAATTTTTCGTGAGCCCGGCCAAAGATTCGTCAATGCGTCAGTCACGATCAGACTGCCCTCGCGTCAACATCTTGGAGTAACCAGTTCGCGTCGCTCAGTTGTGCACAACATTTATACATATAGTACAAATTAACGTTCAAATTTTTTCTTACCAACAGTGAGGTGAAAGCATCGATTTATTTAAAAAAAAAATATATATATTGTGTGGACAGTGCCTTGACGAGTGCAACAGTGAAAGATTTTTTTTTTTTTTTAAATACATTGAGTCCGGAAAAGGAATGTAGTGGTGTCTGATAAAACTTCGATTTTTTAAAATAAATATAAAAGCTCTTTGAAAACTTAGTGTTCGACGTAAATTCGAATGGAAACAGGATTTTAGATAATTGGACGTAGAGAATGTTCGATTAACTAAAATCCATTTTTGTTCTAGTCCTTCTTGGATTGGCATTTTCACAGTGGCATTTCACTTTCCTTTTTATTTTCTTTCGATCAGAAAAATCTATTTAAAATCAAAATAAACTCTTTTTTCCGCTTCCGTTTTCTTTTTGCAGATTTTCCATTTATTAATTTACTATAAAAAAAAATTAACAATAGTAAACGGGAACAAAATAATACAAAAAATTATATACAATAAATTAGATAGTGCCTTACGAATAATGATAATATAAGTGATAAAGAAGGAGTGAATAAAGCATACAGTTACGGAGACAAAATGCCAAAAAACTTGTTGCTTTTCAAGAAGTTAATACCGGAACTCAACTTTGCTAAACGGAATCTCCCTTCACCGCACGGTCGGAATACATATTTTATCAGTTAATAAACTAAAAGTGGTGCTTCAAATCAATAAAGTTGAACAGAAAACTTAAAACAAGAGTTAAGAGTTTTACGTTGCTTTACGTTGCAAAATTACTTCCATTCAAGAATCGTAACACGAAACAAGAGAATTGCCTTAAAAGACGAAACAGTCGTCTAAAAACAAACAGATAAAAAAACAAAGATAAAATAAAGAGAGCCCCAATAAAACTCAGTGCATATTAAGATTCTAACAAGCGAAATGCGAATTAAATTCGCGCGCGCACAAAATAAGTACTGGCCAAAAATAACTTAAGAAGATAACAACAAATAAAAACAATAAACAGAGAAATTTTAAAATTGGAAACATGAACAATCAGTTCCACGAGCTGTTCGGGTCTCAATGGCCGCCGGACCAACATGGCGGCCACTCAGCCGCCTCGACCATGCTTCACCAAGAGCAGTCCGGTCTCCCTCAGGGGATGCAGCTAAAGAGGGAACCACTGAACGAGGGTCAGGGGATAATGCACAACCAGATGGGGATGGGTATCCCGGACATTTCCACCGGGTCCGTGGCGGACAGCACATCTCCTCCCCCGGGCAGCAACGATGGGATGTTTGGCTCATCCATCCCCGGGATGTACATGGACAAGAAATCTCCCAATTCTATCAGAGGTATTACCTTTTTTTCTCTTTATTATTTACTAGCTATTCCCGCGGCAATTCCGGAACAAAAAGTACTCAAAAAGTACCTATTTTCTCTGAATGCAAAAGGAGATTGCACCGTATTATAGCTCCGTCCCAAAACTTTGGACGGAGCTATAATATGTGGATGATTTCTTTTGAGGTTATCTTAATATAATAGCTGTTCCCCGTAGTTTTACCTGCGATAATTTTGGAGTTCCCGCGGGAATTCCAGATTATGTTGCTCAAGGAATATGTTGCATTCTAATAGTGAAAGAATTTTTGAAATCGGTCCAGTATAGTTTTTGAATTTAATCGTAACAAACAAACAAATTTTCCGATCCAAAAAATATTGTTTCAATCTATTTTCACTATTTCTCTGCTGAGAAACAAAATTGCAACCAACTTTTTTTTTAATTTTTGACATCTACATACATATAGCTTGTGTCTTTAATTTGTTCTGATGATCTTGTTTATTCCATGCAGTCTTACATGGTCGTGCACGTATGCATTATAGGTGCTTACGGAGATTACCATAGTCCTAACTCCTAGTCTATACCTACAAATTACATATTCGCTTGTTCTGAAACATTGATCAATTTGGAGCGAGTTCAAGGTTCGCGACAGTCAATCCTCCAAGTGAAGTCAAACTTGAACCGATATTAACCGATATACTAAAGAAATAAAGATAAACTCGCTGTGCCTAAGACTAGGCTCCATAAAATTTCTAAGTCATTTAAAGGACAATGTATACACTTTTACAACAAACTCCCAAACGATGTAATTAATTTGTCAATTAATAAATTCAACACAGATTATGCGATAAAGCATATTATAGTAGACTATTAGTAGACTATTTAAATGATACAGACGTTTGGGAATGAATTGCTCCATCCAATTACTATTTTTTGTTCTCCTAGTTTATAAGTATGATCATTAAAAGACAGCGCTGCTGAGTTTCTTGTCAGTTCTTCTCAGCCGAGGACGTATTCCGAACTGACGGTAATTTATAGTTCTAAGAACCAGCTGACGATTACAAGTGATTGTAACCAATCCTAAGTAATAAATAGCTTTTGAATTTTGAATTTTTAAATATGTTTCACTACCTCATACCGTTAAACTTGAACAATGGCAAAATAGTACTAGCGGTTTCACCCGTGTTTATTTCGGAGACCCCGCGGGGATTCCTGGATAAAAATACTCTATATCCTTTTCTGTACCCCTGACAACGTAGGCGGGTTAAATTTTTGCGACACTTCCAACAATTATCTTTACATTTCAAAATATTACACAAAACCTAGCCAAAATATACCTACCTAAACAGACCTATCCTCATCAATCTATCTATTGGTGAAAAACCGCATGAAAATCCGTCCAGTACTTTCAAGTTTATCGCGAACAGACAGACAGACGCGACGGTAAACTTACTATATGGAAATCGTCGATTCATCGCAAATATTTTATTTGAACTACATAATTATCAGTAGTTTCGGTATTAAATTTAAATAGTTTTAGTTTGCATTGTTTATCTGGACATTTGTAATTAACAATCACATAATAGGTATGTTATCTTAGTACTTTCGTGAATAGAAAAATCACTTTCTTTTAAATATTTCTCTTTGAAATCAGTGATTTTTGGGTAAAACTCCAGAACAAATCGAGAGTCTTGTTACATTCCATTCTTGTTTCCTATACTTACACTTCTTTCCGACCTTCACCCGGAGACTTTCTTTATTGGTTAATCTTTCGTATGGCCCTGTTCTACAATAAGTGAGAGTAAAATCTATAGAAAAAAATTGGTTCATCCTACATTTCAAACGTACATTTATATTTTACTAGCTGTCACCCGCGGTTTCACCCGCGGTAATTTCGGTGTTCGCGCGGGAATTCCTGATCACAATATGTGTTATTCTGATTTTTATGCTGTTAAGTTTCATTAAAACTCGTTCAGTAGTTTTTGCGTGAAAGAGTAACAAATATTCATACATCCATATACAAACAAACTTTCACGTTTATAATAATACTATAGTTTATCCCCGCGGTTTCACCCGCATTCCCGCAGGAATTTAAGGATAAAAAGTATGTCCTTTTGTCCTTATGTCCTTCTCTGTATCCCTGACAACGTTTATCCAAAATTTCATGACGATCCGTTGAGCCGTTGAGGTGTGAAAGCGCAACAAAACTCACATTCACATTTATAATATTAGTAAGGAAGTAAGGATAGAAGTATTATTTTTTAATCGCAGCTATGTGACTAGCTAGGATCTATGTATTAGGCCCCCAAAAAAAGCCTAACTCGAATGCTTTAGTGTAATTTTGAAATACTGGGTGTTTTAGAGCTTTCCTAATTAGCTGTTGTTGCTTCGATAACCACTATATAGATTTTAAATAAACATTTACAACAGATTCTGGCATTGTTCTAATATTGTGTTCTTTTAAATATTGAACTAGTACAATGTCAAATAAATTAAAGGGCATGTGTACAATATGCAATCTTTAATGTACTTAGTATAGGTAATGTACTAAAATTATTATAATGACTAGCTGTGCCCGCCCGCATGAGTTTCGGAATTCCCGCAGGAACTCCCTTTAGGGGAATGAAAAATAGATAGTAGCCGATTCTCAAGCTTACTGAATATGCATAAAAAATTTCATGAGAATCGGTCAAGCCGTTTCGGAGGAGTATGGGAACGAACATTGTGACACGAGAATTTTATATATTAGATTGTATACGGTATTTCTGAGTTATATGATTTCACCATTTTGATTGAGTAAATTTTAGTAAATTTTGTTTTAAGTACCTACCTACTATAAAGTTATATTCGCTTATGGAATATTTAGTTGGTTGAATTTTGGTCTGCGTATTGTTGCTGTCAGTAAAAAAAATTATCCTTACTTCCTTACTAATATTGGAAATGCGAATGTTTGTATGTATGGATGGATGTTTGTTACTCTTTGACGCAAAAACTACTGGATGGATTTAAATGAAAGTTTAAAATAATATAGCTTATACATCACATTAACACATAGGGTACTTTTTATCCTGGAATTCCCGCTGGAACTCTGAAATAAACGCGGGTGAAACCGCGGGGCACAACTAGTAGTCACATATTACAAATAACGTAACCTAACCTAACCATTGAGGGAGGAGTAAAAATACTTGCATCAAATTAAGTGATTAAGTACCTAAATAATTATGATCAAATCATTTGGCGGGTACGTACACCAAAACTACGTATACAATTGTTTTTTTTTAAACAATCGCAAAATGCGTTATCTTGCCACGTTTTTGATGCATTCAAATATTTGTGACCTACATTAAAGCGATTTTTCCATGATTAATTCTTCGTCATATTTTTTTCCACTTACCTAATTTTAGTATTTGTGTTAATTATTTGCTATAATTTGGGTTAACTGACTGTTGCATTGGGTCACACCTATATTTTTGTGTCATAATATTTCTCAATTTGCTATGGAGTCTCAGTTAGATATGGAGTCGAGATTTTTAGGACACCTTTATTGTGCTTACGAAAAAAAAAAAATATTGCTACGCAAAATTAAAAACAAAACATAAAGACACCAATGTGTTTGAATTTCGAAACACTGGTTCATCATTTAAAATTATTTTCTATTAAGAACACATAATCGGTGGTCATACAAAAATGTTTGGGCGTTACAGAAATAGACTCTAATTGCAGGATGATGGAGAATAATTTCGGTTGCAACGCGCGGCATGTTAAGGCGTTCCATCCGAAGTGCAGGGCTGCACGTGTCGGTTTTCGGGCCGAGGTTATTGCACTTGACACACTGTCTTTGCACTTTGACTGGAATTGTTTTTTAACAGCTTACGGTTCTTTGTTGCTATGAGAACGCGTTGCGCGTTAGATTTGAAACAAAAAAGATACAACAGCATTCTTACAGAATTAGAATATATATAGTTTCAGCTGCGTCAATATAGGAGTTACTGCAGGAATTCCTTATATTGGGATGACTGTACCCTATTGCAATACCTCTAAATTACTCGTGACTACGCAACAAAAAGTTGTCTATTCCCGCACTGAACTCTTTGATACGAGATCAAAAGTAGCTGGTACACTGTAGCTGATTATTAACATTAAAAAAATCTGAATCGATTCGTTACTTAGATTACCCCCTACATCCGAACTTACAAAACTATCAAACTCTTTCTAGCAGATTTTTATTTGTTGAGAATCTGTATTTGTTGTATGAAAACCAAATAAAATAGCAGGCGGTAATTTATAAATACCTAGTATCTAAGTAAAAACTAAGTTTAAGCAGAAATCATTAAAAAAAAATATTGTTAATTATTTCGTAAAATCTACTCAGCAAGTATTAAAAAAAACATATTTAGCTTTTAGTCTTTTCCCGTTGAAACACAAATTTCCCAACCGGTAGGATGTCATAAATTAATTTAAGTTCCAGCACACACATCCTAAATTGGTATTAAGCTCAGGGTTCAAGGTGAGCCATTTGTTCAACAACCGTATTAGATGTTGTAGAAGTATTCAACGTCAACGAACTGCAAAGATGCAAGAATTAAAACTAAAAGTCAAGGATTTGAGCGAAAACCGTCTTTATAATGCTTAACTTCATAGTTGTTAGGCATAGAATTGCATTCATCGCACATAGAGTGATTCAATTTCAGAAGTGGTGGAACCAGCTTTTGACGTCTTTAGTCGTTTCACGCATATTCAATTGTTTTATTGTTTCAATTTCCAAGCAAATCTTTAAATTTTTAAATAATTAAATCGGTAAAATCAATGCTGTACACCTACACCTGTACAATGGCTCTATATGAAATAATTTATAACAGTTTTCTTATTTTGTTCGAATAATTTTTCCGGGCACAAATTTTTTACACAGGAAATCAAATGCTTTTGAATTAGGAAATTTCACCACAAAGGATCAAAGCAAAGTAAACAAAAACTTTTACAAAAAAATTTGTACGTAAAGTTTGGACATTCTTGTTTTGTAATCAAAAGGGAACGTTAATGCTAAACGCATTATTAAGTCGTTAAGAAAAAAAAAACGAACGCATACCGACTCCACGTGTATCGAGGCCATCGACCCGTGACGTATGCGTGACGTCACACGGCTGTCACTTTTATTCTAGGGCGCGTACCAAATTTAAGCGAACAGTGATGGTATACGTTAAGTGGCGCCTTGGTTTTTTTTTATTCTATCATAAAACGGCCATTTATTTGATGTCACTGTCAGACTATTTATATATTGAGTTTAAACTGTAAGTAATAGTTTGTTTTGTTAACTGGCAAGTTAAACTACTGCATTACTTAGGCGTACTTTTAGAAAACTTTAGACCATTTAAATTCTTGTTCTTTGATTTTATTTTTACTCAATCCCTGGGCTTTGTCGGTTAGCGACTACGTTATTTGTTAAAACAAAGTTACAATACATCGGTTACTTAATAAAATTGATTAGCTTGATCAGACTTAAGGTGAATGAAAATAATATTACAAAGTCTTACATTGTTGTTAAAAAGTTTTCTTTTTTTTTCGCATAGGTATAATGCTTTTAAGTTTGCCAGTTTCAAGCGAAATAAATGTATTTCTTTTAGCGTCGTTGTACAGTTTGAAATAACAAACCATAATAGTATACTAGCTAATACGTATGGTTTGCAAAATCTTTCTCTGAGCTCTTAGAAAGCACCGAAGAAGTCAGTTTGAAACGTGACATACGATGCGCCCATAAAAACCGTCACTGCGAAAATTACTATCCCATATTAAACAGAAAAATGTTTTCGGGTAATCTTTTATTAACCTTGTGGGACATTCGATTTCGGAGCAAAAAAGATACCTTTTGATTTTGTTTATTGTTATACACATTCAAAAATCAAGTACACCTACATATTAAAGTACTTATATATAGAAAAGAAATTACTTACGTATCTACTAGGTAACAGTAATGTAAAGAGATAACAAAACTTAAAGCAATTAATTAACGTAGCAAAGTATTTCAATATGTGTTATCGTTACTAGAAAGACATTATTTAATCAAACCATTTTATTTTATAACAAAAATATCACAAAAGAATGTTTCATACTATAATTGAATGTTAATATGTATTTATCAGTTATAAAGATTGGTCTTTATTACTATTAGTAATAATAAAAATAGAAAAAACAATGCATTTAAAGTTGATTTGCTACTTGAAATTTTTGATAGCGACCCTTCATTCCAATACACCAAACTTATTTGCGAAAATTTAGTACCAACCTTATAGCAAAAGAAAATACTTACAACGAGTCCGAGATATCATCACTAATAAGTAATAATAAATAATTTGCATTTAAGATAGTATTGGCAAAGCTCTGTGGATCAATCTAGAAACACGATTCTAGAATCTAGGAATGTTGAAGATATTTATGTTTCGTTTATGGTCCTGTAATGTAACGTGATGTATGATGTAACGTGATTTATGTCTTATATTCTGTATTTGATGTCTTAATGTATGTAAATTAGTTTCTATCAGCGGAGACCTATAATTAGCTGCTATTTTTGTATTCAAAAGTGTTTTTATCTGGAAAGCTGTTGGTCTACCTAAAAATAAATAAATAAAAGAGAACTTCATGCGGGTGAAAACGCGGGGGGAAAGAGCTATTAGGGTGTATAGTTACGAGTAATTTAAGTCATTGAATAGGAGATACGGAAATTCTGATATTTGAGGGAACAGCTATTTGCTGTATAGCTACAAGTAACTTAAGGGTTGGAATAGCAGATGGGTACCCCCATCGTGATAATAGGAGTTCCTGCGAAAATTTCGATATGGACGCGGGTGAAACTACGGGAAAACACAGATCACATCACAATGTCTCAACGTCACAACTCGACGTTGCGTTGTTATGATTGTTACGCGATGGATTTAGGTACGATAACAGAGTTATGACGTAACATGCACGTAACGCTGTCGCCAAATATCAGCGACCGATATTAGGTCATTGTTGTTTCCACACCAATGAACTTCTGGGCCCTTATTCACTGTGATAAGAAGATGAGAAGATAAGACACCCCAAAAACTGTATTTCCCTCGTAATCAAAGAAATTTTACTGCAAAAAAATACATTTCCAACATTACAACTCAATGTATCGCCGTTTTTTTTTTGATTACGTAAAAAAAATACCTACGTGTCCAATATTTTTTATTAATCTACAAGACGGACTAAAAATAAAATAGTCAAATAGCCTATTATAGAATTTCAACATGGTTAAAGAGGACAGAATGTGACACGAGTCACGATACGTACGTAACGCTGTCGCCAAATTACATCGACCGATATTAGGTCATTGTCGTTTTCACATTACCATTGAACTTATGGAC
Organism: Zygaena filipendulae; assembly: GCA_907165275.2. Classification (NCBI taxonomy): domain Eukaryota; kingdom Metazoa; phylum Arthropoda; class Insecta; order Lepidoptera; family Zygaenidae; genus Zygaena; species Zygaena filipendulae. The sequence goes on along the minus strand of OU015677.1, from coordinate 2,648,320 downwards.
GTAATCAGTGATTTTGAACTGTCACGGCTCACAATACATCCCTGCCTGGATTCATATCTTGTAATGTTTTTGGTTATTTATTTAAAAGCTGTTCCCGACCGTTTCACTGGCGTTGATTTCGGAGTTTCGGAGTTTTATTTTATTCTATTCTATTCTATTCTATTCTATTCTATTCTATTCTATTCTATTCTATTCTATTCTATTCTATTCTATTCTATTCTATTCTATTCTATTCTATTCTATTCTATTCTATTCTATTCTATTCTATTCTATTCTATTCTATTCTATTCTATTCTATTCTATTCTATTCTATTCTATTCTATTCTATTCTATTCTATTCTATTCTATTCTATTCTATTCTATTCTATTCTATTCTATTCTATTCTATTCTATTCTATTCTATTCTATTCTATTCTATTCTATTCTATTCTATTCTATTCTATTCTATTCTATTCTATTCTATTCTATTCTATTCTATTCTATTCTATTCTATTCTATTCTATTCTATTCTATTCTATTCTATTCTATTCTATTCTATTCTATTCTATTCTATTCTATTCTATTCTATTCTATTCTATTCTATTCTATTCTATTCTATTCTATTCTATTCTATTCTATTCTATTCTATTCTATTCTATTCTATTCTATTCTATTCTATTCTATTCTATTCTATTCTATTCTATTCTATTCTATTCTATTCTATTCTATTCTATTCTATTCTATTCTATTCTATTCTATTCTATTCTATTCTATTCTATTCTATTCTATTCTATTCTATTCTATTCTATTCTATTCTATTCTATTCTATTCTATTCTATTCTATTCTATTCTATTCTATTCTATTCTATTCTATTCTATTCTATTCTATTCTATTCTATTCTATTCTATTCTATTCTATTCTATTCTATTCTATTCTATTCTATTCTATTCTATTCTATTCTATTCTATTCTATTCTATTCTATTCTATTCTATTCTATTCTATTCTATTCTATTCTATTCTATTCTATTCTATTCTATTCTATTCTATTCTATTCTATTCTATTCTATTCTATTCTATTCTATTCTATTCTATTCTATTCTATATGAAAAGTGCCCAATGTTACTTAGGAAATAGGAATACCTACTGTTGCTTTCTGTATATGAAAGAATTTCTACAATCGGTTCTGTAGTTTTTAGTTTATACTTTACTACAAACAAACGGACATCCAAAAATCAAATATTTTCTCTTTATAACATAAGTACTTGCCCATAAACAACGAACAGATAATTTTCCCATAAAGTGTCTTTTTAAATGATTCTTTAATTCTTTAGTTTGACAGTTTTTGTACCTACTATATTAAACTTTAGAATAATATAAAATTTTAAAATAGCAATGATTTTTGGCCCGTTTATAGGTATGATTCTAAGTGTGATTGGAAAAAAATTTAAAACCACCAATTATTACCAAGTCTATAAATGTGCAATAGGACTGTTTAATTTGTATTTTAATAAACAATAGATTATTGTAACAATGCGTTGTAAGCGCTCCGAGTTCGACGACCGCTTGATACCTATGTATGTGCGTACAATATACTAACAGACAACCGATCTGACGCCAAAACTAAATATAATACCGGGATACAAACATTATGGTTATTTAAACATACCTATGTATTTAAAAACACTTTACAGAAAATATCACGGCGTTCGCCCGATTTCATTTTCGTACTACCTAGCCAGAATTAGTTTGATGTTAGCACAGTCTTTTCGCTTTTAAAGCGGTATTAACATAAGTAAAACGGAATGAAATATTACGTTTTGTTTGTTCACACCTTTGGACTTTGATCACACGTTTAGTTTAGGACAGTTCTCCTGTTTGGAAACTATTTAAAAAAAAAACCGAGGAGAATATTTTTCGATAGTATCCGGCATCCGCCATTCTGTATTACAAGATACCTACACCTTCCGAATTTTGAACACGTCTCAGAACTTTCGCCGAAACGCCTATATTCACCATATTAATTACCATACGAAATTAAACTTTATTGTTACTGTAATAGACGCTCAATTGGTTAAGAGTTATGTATGATAGACGGCAAATTTCACAGTGGTGTGGAAGTACGTTAGTTCGGGCAACGCCGGTCGTTCACCCGTGACGTGCACAAGCCGTTAGATTAAAATTCAAATTCGGAACTAGAGCCTTGGATCATGGATGTAGGAATGGTCTCTAGTTTCCATCGCAAACGGTCGTTGATCTTTGCAATTCAGTGACGTTATAGTGGGTGTGACCAGCATGCAGTCCGCGTACAGTAAGTATTCTGTTATTAAAGTTGCCAGTGTATAATTGGCATGCCAATTGTTCAATATGTGGCAATGAGTTTCTGGAAAACGTGATAGCTTACTCTGATCTATGATGATCTTAATTCAACCAACAACAGTAACTCGTATATATACTTTGTACGTTTTGTACCTATGTACTGTGTATTTTGGTTTTGTAGTTTTCTTTTTGTTTTCTGTCAGTTTTTCGCAGCAACTTTCGGTCGTTACTTTCAGGATTCTCTTAGGAATTTTATATTTTTCTGGTATGAATGGTACCCTATGTTCTTAGGACCTTATGTAGTTCGGCGCGGTTACACCCACACAAATTTCGGGTTTTCTTTATGACCACTTTCTCTGCTCTAAAAGTTTGTATTCTGTGTAACTCAGAGATACTATTGATTTCTATTAGTGAAAAAGGCATTAAAATCTAGAGTCGCCAGTCCCGTTGCTAGAGCCTTGTAAAACATTTGAACAATCAAAATAATAACAATAATAAAATAGAATTAAAATAATGAACTACGAACCTGGGTTATTATATACCTACTTTTTACATACATTACTCATAGCCATAATCTGTTTGTTTGTCATGCTTTCACGCTTTAACTACTCAATCGTTCATCATCGTCATTTTGCATGTTGCATACACTTTATCAGGGATGCTGACAAAGACATAGAGCACTTAGATCGAAGAATTCCCGCAGGACCTTCGAACAGCTAGTTAGTAAGTCCCTCTATAGCATAGACAGTACCCGCTACCAGGTTCGCTAAAAACTAGACAAACGGCAATGTCAAATGTCAATATTTAATTCCTTGTGCTAAGCCTAACGGTCCATGGCACTATACATTGGTAAAGCATGAAACTTGAAAGATAAAAACCAAATTGAACGTTTAAAATGACATTAAATAAAGATTATAAAACGACGTGTAAAATATAGATTGTTGTAACGCAAAGATGGGTAAAACAATTATAGTAATGATGTTTGTGTCATATAAACCAATAATATACTTACTATGTCTCTGTTAGGTAAGCTTTAGAATATTATAGTAAAATATCCAAAAGGAAAATTTAGACAAGCAATTTAGACAATTTTTATAACAACAATACCTAACAATTTTAATAACAAAATAAAAACTTTTAGTAGTTTAGCAGATTATTATTTATATAAGTTCAAGTCATGATTGACTCATGACAAAGTCTATGGACCTTCAGAGACTGATTGCAGATTTTTCATTTTCATTTTTCAGAAAGAATAAATTAATTAATAATTTAGTAAGACGTATTTAATGAAATATGTACCCTATACCTAAAGTCTCTTCATAAAGGTTGTCTGGGAGTGCCAACAGAACTAAATAAGACCGCCGTAATAATTTTTTTTTTCATAAAACAATCGGTGTAATATTAATTGCTCACTTTGTGTAGTTGTTGACGTCAGCTTGTGACGTCACAGGCGGCCATGATACAATTTCGAACGATTTCAAGTTCGAAATACCAATGCATATTTTGTACGGTGCGGTGCTGCGACGGGGTCATTGGCCTGTTACGTCACAATCAGCTGAGTGAATGCACCCGAGCGGATCGCTATAGTGTTCTACATAGGATCGATGCAATAACGACATAATCTATCTTTATGTCTCTTCTCTATTGCAATTTATATATGATTGATTATTATTTATCATGAAGCGAAAAAATATAAATAACATCATTAAAAATTGTGTTTTTTTGCATTAAAATTTAAAACTTTCAAATAAAGAACTTGACCTAGCCAATAAGAATTACATTGTAATTTTATTACAACTTCTTCCATTTTCATTGCGGAGACAGGCAAAGAAATTAAATCCACGAAGCTTTTTTTGAACTGTTAGAAAACTGTTTTATACGCTATCCTAGGTACTTTGAACAGATTATTACAATGAAAAGGATGTTGCCGAATAGCGGAAAATGATATTGCTCAACCAACGACCGGACAGCAATCAAAATAATTGTTTATTCTTTCATATAGTTATAAAACAAGACAACCATTTTGAATTGTCATTGTTTCGTGTTTGACCGTTGCGTAAACTGGAATGTACCTTTGGGGAATGTCAAACTAGACATAGAAGGAATTGGATTTGTACTATACCAAAAAACACCGATAACGTGATGCTGAATTTTTACACGCTTCGGCACGTCTATCCATTAAAAGACAATTAGATATAGTTTTTAATTTAATTTTTGTTAATTTCATCATCAGTAATCAATTAAAATCTAATTATTGTTGATTAATTTTATCATAGTATAATTTAAAAAAATACTCGATTGCTTAAATGCATGCTTGATAAAATCTAGTATTCGCTTTCCACTGGCCGTGTCAGTCTGTCCTTGCACACATCACGTATAAACTTTCAGGCTTTAATCCACTGTATGGCCATAATACAATTACTTATTCACGCCGAGATGGCTTGACAGATTTCGATTAAAATTTGGATCGCAAATTACCTTTTATCTCCGAGTTCCCGAGGGAAACCCGAAATTTTCGAGTGACAAACGAAGGGAAACAGCTAGTTACTATTATATATATACGTAATTATGTAATATCAAATTCCAGTTGCGCTGGTAGCTATATTCTACACGTGTGTGTGACTGTGTGTGCGTGTGTGTGACGAGATGGTAACACACACAGCTGCGAAGCAGTCGACGAACGCGCTCCGACCTTGTCCCGGGGTCAACGAACTCGGCCGACTAAGTTTTGATCGTCCAACATTGTAGAGCCGGGTTTATACATAGTAGTATGACTTAGGACGACTAATTATTGCGCAAAAGTGTAAAGTTAAGTTTTACATAAATTCTATAATTTTTTTATGGTTCGTGCTTTTGATCCCTGTGTAGTATAGGAGGAAAAAATTGTATTCAAAAAGCACTTTGCAACCTCGATTGCTGATTGTCTCGTCATTTGATTCGTCATCTAAAGATTTTTTAATATTATGAAATCTTAAAATCACTAATCTTAACTCAATGTAGCACCATCTTTTGTAGCTTTAATTCTGTATGGGTCTTAAATAAATTTAATTTACTTACATGTAACAACGTTGAGGTAAATTTGAATTTGCAAGATAAAAAGATTTATCTCATGGCCGTGGAAGCTAAAACTTGCGTGACTCTATCTCTCAAAAACAATTAGTGTTTTTATTTTTAGCACGGTTATAATTATCTTGCAACCAACAAACAATATAGTACCACAAAATCGTATAGAAGACAATTTAAACTTGCTTCTTCGAAAATAATAATAATCCACTTCACAACACACAGATCTACTTGATCCCACACTAAGCTATAAGCTTGTGTCGTGGATACCAAGCAAATGTGGTATATACTACACATATTATTACACATATATTATACTATAGATACACCCAGACTGAAAAATGGAACCCTGTGTTCATCACACAAAGTATAACCCCACCGGGAATCGAACCCAGAACCTCTTGATTAGCGGGCAGGCATGGTAACCATTGCGCCAATCGGGTCGGGTACAATGAAACTACGTAATATGTATGTGGTACGGATGACAATGCAATATTAAAACATGGAGCTAAACTTGGAGCTGATCTGATGCTGGAGCTGGAAGATGGCCATAGTAACTGTAATAAAATGGCGAATTGCGGCTCGATTGATTGGTCTTAGTTTTTGGACAAGGACAAGGCTTCTAGTCCTAGTTTTTGACTTTTACTCTAGTTTTACTCTTGAACCGTGATTTTTTAAGGTTTATTTTTTAAATATTTCAACATATTCTGTACTAAGCTGAATGTTTTCAATTGTTTCAGCTCAAATTGAAATCATCCCCTGCAAAGTTTGCGGGGACAAATCATCGGGGGTGCATTATGGCGTCATCACGTGCGAAGGTTGCAAAGGATTCTTTCGGCGGTCACAGAGCACAGGTCGGCTTTATATATTTAGAAATTATCATTTACTTGTTCTTAGAAAATATTTATAAAAGTACACAAGTCCCCTCATATTCCGGACGGATAGACGCAATTTCGGTACGAAAGTAAACACAAGTATAGGTAGGTACCTATCGCATTTTGTAGAGATTCTAAAGGTTATCAAAACAGCTAATTAATTAATAATTTTAAATTTAATGTTTTTTTTTTTCATTTGCATTTTTTTCTAATAAATAGACAGTTTTTTTTATTTTTAGTACATGATTAATTATGATTATAAATTAGAATCGGATAGAAAATTATTCAGAAGCAAAATACAATAAAAAATTATTATCACATGCAAAAAACTAATAGCTGTCTTAAATTAGGTAACTGTAGTCAATTAACTTTAAACGATAGCAATTGCAATAATAATAACTAGATTTGAGAAGTGACTTAATTAAAATTATATTTTTTACATTATAAATATAATAATATAGTGAGTACCTAGTTCTTCTTCTTCTTTAATAATGGCGTCTATAATTATAATTTGCCAATGACAATGTTTCTTACCGCCGCACTCAGAGTCAACTTTAATGATTACTTAGTTAAGTATAGATTTTTAAAACAAAACTGCCGCAATCAGACAAGTTTAATAAATTAATGTTAATTGGCATTCAACTAATTAAGTTACATCTTATTAAATGCCAATTAACATTAATTTATTAACCTTGTCTGATTGCGGCAGTTTTGTTTTAAAAATCTATACTTAACTAAGTAATCATTAAAGTCGACTCTGAGTGCGGCGGTTAATAATAAAAATCTCTTCGTCTACTTCTTCAATTATGGCGAAACGCCAATGACAATGTTAGATTGTTCCCCAAGTTAAAACATGGCTCTCTTGAAAGCCAGTTTCCTGCTCAGGGTCCAAAATAGATGCTGAAAAGTGACTGAAATAACGAAGACAAACGTGACACGCGTGTTTTCGGTACGGCTTTTGCTCGTCAACAACCGAGTACCTATAGTTATAGGTTAAAAACTATTCAATTTATATTTCGAATCTCTTTTTTTTATTAAAAAAAAAAACATCTCATGGCCATGGAGTTAAAAAAAAGTTGTAGCCATCTCCCATAGTGAGTTAATATATAATGGCTATTTTATTAATACAGTGATTTATTTTAGTTGTGAACTACCAATGCCCGCGCAATAAAACCTGCGTGGTGGACCGGGTGAACAGGAACCGCTGCCAGTACTGTCGGCTACAGAAGTGCCTGAAGCTCGGCATGAGCCGTGACGGTGAGTGTACTCTATTTTCTACCAGTCAATCCATACGGTTTCATTCGCGGTTAATTTCAAAGTTCCCGTGGGAATTCCGGGATAAAAAGTACCCTATGTCATCTAGGAACATCGTAGCTTCCTATAAGTGAAAAAAAAATTAAAATTAGTTAGGTAATTTTTGAGTTTATCCATTACAAACAAAAAGAAAACATAAAAATTTCAAATCTTTTCTCTTTATAATACCTATTAGTATTCATTTAGTTTTATCTTTTTAAGAAATGCAAAGGATGCACTGTCTACAAAAAATTGGACGTCCATAACTTTGACTGGTGCAGAGCGTTATCATACGGGAAAATATAAATAAATATTTTAAATGATAAGTAACAAGTTTAAAAAGAAAAATACCTTAATTCAAAAAAATAAGAATCGAACACTGATATAATTGTTGTTAGAGTAATAGGCAAATTGATTGAAATAAAATGAACTCAAAAAAGCAAGGGAGGTTCTAAGTAACCGAGTTACCTTAAGACATTAACGAACAACGCCAGCTGGTCCCAAACTGAGCAGAGCTTGTAACAAGCAGCTGTTATATAGGTAACCTCTACTACATGTTTTTTTTTAAATAAAATATATGATATTTACATACAAATGTTAATTAAATAATACAAATTTTTGCCTAAACACGTAAATCGACTCAAGACACCTTGCGTAGTAGTTAAGTGAATCTGTTCGTTTGTTGTCAGGGGTACCGAAAAGGACATAGGGTAGAGAATTTCCGCGGGACCTTCAAAATTAACGCGGGTGAATAGTGGGCAACAGCTAGTGTTGTAATGAAAATAGATGGTCTATGTGAGTTCACAATGAAAAGTAGTAAACGGTAGAAAGAATAATAATTTAGGTCCGAATCGATTGAAGTCTAATCAAATAGTGAGACACCAAAATATAGAAAATACACGACGTGTTGAATTTATAAAAAGGATATCAAAATGGAATAGAAAAATAGGTACAGCAAGTTTTAAAAATAAAAAAGTGAAGAAAACGAGGCAGGATATCACAACTAGTGGCGTACAGTAGTTACAAGGTACGATTGGAGACGATCTTAAACCATGTTGCTAGGTGATTTCTTAAACTATAATAAACTTTACAAGTTAAGTCACACGACCGCGTAGAATCGTATTAATCATAACACGTGCCTGTGTTCGAGGAAGTCAGACGCGGGGTCAATGGCCTGTTATCAGTGTTGATAACGTAATGTTATGTTTAAGATCACGGTTCATAAGCGCAAGCTATAGGATGTCGCGGATTGACACTGTTATGCAGAAATTTTTTACTTATTTTTTGTCTATTGTACTGATGATTTTTATGATTGGAGTTCTTAGGGGCAAAAATAATTGTAATGTTTTATGTACAGCGCCATCTATTATCGAATAGAATTACATTGTAGTTTCGTTTAACCCATGACTGCCGTCCGTTTTCCATATACAAAATACTTATTTTTAATTTATTGAAAGTATAAAAAAATGGAATGAATGACTTTTGAGGAAAAATAAAACTGGCATGAAATAAACCTAGATAATTAATAGATTTTAGATAACAGTCAATGCCAAGAGCTTGTAGATTCTGCATCGGATTTGGACGTTCTTGTGGTATTTTCACTGCTATACGGTGCTCTATTTGAATAGAATGCTATTCTTGTGACTTTATTACGATAAACTTCAGTCTGCTAGCGTGACAAGCGGTCTATCAGTATTACGCTAACAAACAACAATGACTATGCAATACGTCGCGTGCTCTCGGGCCAAATAACTGGTGCTCATTAGGGCGTGCTGTGATGTGAGCATGTGTTGCGATATACGGCTTTTTGTAAACAATCCATGGACGAGATCGCACTCACAGTCAGAACAATTTGGCGAGGTTTCCTTCTTTATTATTGTTTGAGCAAACTTTTTGCAGTGAGAACTTGGGCACTTTTGTGATGGGGATAAGCACTGAATTCAAGTGACTAGCACGCTCACTTATATTCATTTATTTAAAGATTAATGCACACAAGGACAACATAAAAAGAAAGAAATTTGTATAAAAGAAAACATGTGCGAGGATCATATATGTACCTACAGGTGTGTGTGTATATATATTTATATGTATGCATTATACAAAATAGCTATCAAAAATAATGTTTTTAAGTTAGTTAAGCTAGAAGGATTCACTTATAAATACAGATATGTAGAGTCAAATCCTACTCATGTAAAACATGAAACCACGTTCGCCTCAATAGTAGTCTCTTGGCATATACAACGTGTTAATGAATTAACTGAAAACTAGAAAGTAGTTTGCTCAGAATCGACTAGCGAATCTATCGCACTATGTTTTAATATAGGTTATATTTTTTCATTTTTACTAGCCCATGTCTAAATTATTTATAATACAATATTTTGCATGTACGCCTCCCGCAGCAAAAAAATTGAAACTGGTAGGCGCAGCGCTTGGAATTCCGTAGATAGGTCACCTCCAAACTAATGTTGAATAACTTTTCAAATATTAATATTTTCGACATAAAATATACTTTAATCATATTATTGTTTATTTATTTAAATGGGCTGTATCAGGTTTTTAGTTAATTCATTAACACGTTGTATAGGTGTATCATTACTAACATACTTGAATTAAGGTGATCAACCATCGCGACTAGGGAATATTAGGATAAAATAATCTAATAGATGCAGGAGCTGCAATGTTTTTGTATCTTGCTTGCAAGAATTCACATGCGAATGTTCATACGTTTTTTAAGCATTCACACGTGAATCTTGCAATTCCACGTGCGAAAATTAATTCGAGCGATTCAAAAATACGGCCCCTGATAAGTCTTAATTAAACTGTGAGACATTTCAAGTATCACCTATCAATGAACTTAAAAAACTTTCAAGTCCTCCCATTACCGGTTACAACTCCTTCGGTGCGAAGTTCGAAGTGCTTGTATTCGACAGCAGCAAATACGTACCTAATAAAAATAGAATGCGTGTAATCGACATCATCACATCACATCGATATCGATAAACCAGTAACATCGAGTTCAGCGCTCGGTGCACGTAGTCGAAGCGTAGTGTGACGCTCCGAGATTGTGCAATACCACGTAACGAGTAGTGATGAACTACTTAACGTGCAAACATATCGATATTGGTATCAATTCCGTTTTCTGTTGACACAAACTTAACCAATTGGGTATTCTCCAGGGTATGAATATCAAAATTCTAATAAATCCGTCAGTTAGAAAATAAAAAATAATAGACACGTATTTTTCGCTTTTTCAAATTAATGAAAATAAACATAAATAAAGCGCATCAAAGTTTAGGGTGGGGAACCCGTGACGTCAATATTCAGTATAAGCCCCATATAAACTGCACCGGGTTGTGACGTCACGCGAAATTTCAACTCAATGTATGGGTGCTATTTTTTTTAATTTAAAAAAAAGAAAAAATACGTGTCCAATATTTTTTACTAATCTACACGACGACGGACTAAAAAAATATTTTTATCAAGTAGCCAATAACAGTTAATAAATAATAATGTTACCAATAGGTTTAAAGTAACTCAACATAGGTTCACTCAACACAGTACCATTGGTAATCCTCATCATGATCACATTTGAGGAACGTTTGTTTTTACGTTTAGTCCGAATGTTTTGTATGGTATGTATTTTCTATTAAATGTTTGGTATCGTCATTCAGAAGTTTTGCTTAGTTTGGCACTCGATACCGCTGTGTGATAATAATTACTAAAAGTCATTTTATGTCATATATAAAGCATAAGTTGATGTCAAAATATAGCTGAATAAAAAAAACACAATGATGACTCATCTAAGTCGTGTTAAAGTAAACTTTTATAATAGTTAAGATAGGTTGTGTTTGTGAGAATAGAATCGATTTTACGTATCGTTTAAATTAATTAAAAAAAATATATAAAACTGAAACCATTTTAGTGGTTACTTAATACGTATATTTCTTTACAAATCACCCGCTATGTTAAAAACTTTTTGCGCAATAAATGGTTAGTGGTTTCGTTATTACTTCTTGGTTAGTTTAAAAGCTAGAACAATACATATTATAATCCCAGTTAGTTTAAAAGCTTACCCCATGCAAATCGCAGTCACGTAACAAGAAACATAAAATATGTCTCTTACGTTTCGTTGCACGGAAGTGTGATTCGTTACATCCTCAAAATACGAGCGTTGCGCCAAATGGGTCAGCATTTGACGATAATATTAATGACGGTATTAACTATCTAAACTCTGAATTTATTGATAAACTTATAATTAGTCGATGTCACGCTCTTTCAAAACAGCTTCAGTTTGAAAACCTTACTGTTTTCGAGTCAAAACAAAAATGACTAATATTATAAATGCGAAAGTGAGTTTGTTTGTTTGTTTATTTGTTACTTTTTCATGCCTTAACGGCTCAACCGATCATCAAAAAATTTGGCATATACGTTTTTAGGGGTAACTCTGAAATTAACGTGGAAGAAACACGTTAATTAAGTTAAGTTAACAAGTTAAGTAGTATGAAAACTACATACTACAGAAAAAAATATAGGGTAGAATACCCGCGGGATCTCCGAAATTTACGCGGGTGAAACCACAGAGAACAGCTAGTGTGTTATAATTTATCATTTTCTTTTTGAATAACTAAACGTAATCTTAAAATGATGACTTCTCGTAATATTATAATGAGGACACTTACAACTTATTTTTTTCTACGATCGTGTCCTCGATTTAGTTTCAGTATCTCACTGACACATTTCTCTGGTGTTGTTTTTGTCTGAAAAATTATCAGGTTTATTCCAAACAAAGTGCTCGCAGACTTTTCATGTTTGCTTATCTGACAGATAAACTAGGTCATCATTTCTTTTGATTATGTTTAGTCACTTTGTGGCTCATACCTACTGTGTTTCCACTGAGTAATATTAATGTTTGTACAATTTCTTTATGATATGTTTTAATGAAATATATTTTAGAGTAATTTTTAATATAAGCATTATAACAGACTGTAAGTAAATTAACAGATTGTAATTTTCGTTTTAGTTTATCGATATGAAACTCATCGACCCGTTGCACATCACTGAACGTTGTGCAACACTGTTGTATGCATGAAGCATAGGTAGTTAAACCGTGCCTGTTTTAATACTTGCTCGTAATGAACGCGAGTGAACGCACGGACAGTTGCAATGTTTATTTTATGTAACACTTTACGTGTATTCCTGAAAACTTATGACCTAAATTCTTTTTATACATGTTCTTATATCATGAGTAATGAAATTTTTGAAATACTAAATATTGAACGTATTATTTTGTTTAAAATCTCATTTGGTAGATTTTAATGTTGTATGATTAAGGTATAGTATTGTTTTTTAAATAACTAGAGTTTAAAATACAATTTTCACCTAATAAGGACGTCGTCTCATTTTTGTATAGATTTAGTGTTAAAAAGGAGAATCTAATATTGCAACAGTACAAGACAATATAAGTTGTATATTTTTCAAACTTAAGTCATCACACCTCAATGCATTTATATAAAAACTAGTTCACCCGCCTTAATTTCAGTGTTCCTGCGGGAATTCCGGGATAAAAAGTACCCTTTGTGTTAAGCTATATTATTGTAAAGTTTCATTTAAATCCATCCAGTAGTTTTTGCGTGAAAGAGTAACAAACATCCATCCATCCATCTATCCATCCATACATAGGTACTTACAAACTTTCACGTTTATAATATTAGTAAAAACTTACCTTCTTAAAATTGTATAGGTACAATAAAAACCTATTAAACTCTACTGTATGTTATTGAAACTTACATAAATATTTGTCGTTTCAAACGTGTCTAATAGGTCAGCAACAATACAATAATTATTACTGTATAAAAAATTCAAGTAGCAAAAGAACGTATTTATAGAAAGAAAAAAAAAACAATGACCATTAGTTTTGATCATAAATTACAACCAAAATAATAAACGGCGACAAACAGACGATCCTTTGTTGAGAAACTAATAGGTACATTTTTAATACAAAACACTAGCTTTGTCTAAGCGAGACCAACTGATTAAACTGGCACGTTAAACTCAAGAGTTAAGTGTCCCAAAAACTGTTCCAACAGCCAAACAAACAAGCCTATCGTTTGCTAGGAAAACCTATAAAAATACAGCTCAAATTACATTCGCCATTAAAAAAGAGTGCGTCGACCTCACCACAGCGACAAAGAAAAGCCTAGTAGACACCCGAAAATTCTCTAATGGTAAGTTCACACGCGTGCGTTCAACTCTACATTCAACGTGCACATTCACATTCACGAGCGTGTAAACGGTACGCCCGAGCCCGTGAACGCGCCTGTGAACGTGAATGCCGCGAATCGGGCAAGTGTCGGTTTTTTGGCAAAGTTCAAAGGATGAATGTGCGGGCGCCCGGTGACTGTTTACACGCGCGCGGGCAGTCAGTCTGTCCCGCGCTTTCGCGACGAGTGGATCTTCATTTAACGTTGCTAAGAAAGTCGCTACGATCGGATATTACAATCGTTCATAATTTTGTTCCTTTTTCCAATAAAAATATGTTAAGCCAAAGGATATGGCAGCAACAACACCGAGATCCTCGCTGCTCGCCATTCTGGCACTGACTGACACGACGGCGTGCGTGTAAACAGCTTGAATGTCCGCCGGCCCGGGACGGGCTGCATGCCGCGCAGCCCGCCAGGCAGCCCGCCGGGCTGCACGGCGCGCGTGTGAACGTAGCATAAAGAAAAAAAAACATTTTCAACGACAAAATCAAGGATGTTGGCTCGCAAAGGATTCGTGTGGCGCTCGAGTGGTATTGTAACCGGTCGCGTTGCTTCTTGAACGGTACCGAGCGGCGCGGCGTTTACGTGTACGTCACCACGACAGCACGTACTATGCGTAGGTATAGTATACGTCAGAGGTTGGTGAAGTTCGTTGTTCCACTAGGCAGTATGCCAATGGCCGCGCGCACACCAGCAAACGCAACCGCATACGAACCAATCAATTCCTATACAAGTTATACAAGTTACGCACACTGGCGGCTTGGACGTTCGTAACTGCACACATCGACCGGTCGTGTGTGTGTGCGGTGTTGAGTAACCGATGTTAGGTGTCATTGAGGGCTATTAATTGCATTGTATTCTGAAGACGCTTAGTTCTTGTTTCGATTTTTTTTTCTATTTCGGGCGAATTAAAAAAAAAAAAACGCAATAATATTTATCTCGCACGGTGTCGATGGGTTAATGTTTTAAGACGCGCGAGACTAGCGTTCGCTTTGGGAAGCGGCGAGTAGCGGAACTAAAATGAACAAAATTCTCACTTGCTAATAAATCTCCTCTAGTTAGTCTTTTAATGATTTTTGATTAGAGTTTGTTTATCCAAAAAAATATCGTTTGTGCTTTGCCAGTATTGTAAAAGTGTTTTGTTCTTTTCAGCTGTGAAATTCGGTCGTATGTCGAAGAAGCAACGTGAGAAAGTCGAGAACGAGGTCAGGATTCAAATCCAGAAGAACAGGCAAGCTGAAGCCGCGCCTGACTCTGTCTACGACACCCAGCAACAGACACCCAGCTCAAGCGACCAATTCCACAATCATTACAACACGTAAGTGCTGTTACAGATAATACAATATTATACTACTGTGTAATGCCATCTATTGTTTATTATCAGCAACAATGCGTTAGTAGTTAATACTTCAAAAAATAATAAAAAAAAATTTAATGGTATGGTTATGCATAATAATATACCGTGGAAAGTAGAAAAAAAAAGTTAAAGTGCACGAAGTCATATCACCACATAAAGTACGATAAAACTATTAGTATAAAAATATCATAATTATATAAGAATCATTGGTAGTGCTCGAGTCTTGATGTTACTAATAGTTTTTAAAGTCAGTTGCTATTAAAAAATACCCTAGTTGTCGCAACACGACAAAGATCAAATTGTACCTACACGCAATCTAAAATCCTTCGTTCATTAATTATACCGCCATCTATCTGTGTCACCGGTGCATCACTCATCCATCGTTTCCTCAACGGAATGGTTTACGGTATAAAACGAACGACAGATAATCGTGCGTCGCGAATAGAATGACAAGACAAGCCGCCGTCTAACTGTAAATGTAAATAACGCCATCTACTGTTGAGTAGCGGTACCACATGTTTTTACATCACTACCGCTAGATAGCGCTGCTCAATAATTCATCACGAGCCTCGATGTTTTTGTTGTTGTACTTATGTGTAAAATTATACAAGTTTTGATCTGTTGAAAGTTGAGTTTTATGGTGTTCCTTTTTAATTTTGAACGGCGATAGTAACTTTGACAGCTGAGCTCGGATTGGTGGAATGCGCTGCGGCCATATTTATTTTGTTGACGCCGAACGGGCAAACGTTCACCGCGCGAGATGCCCTGCAAGTTTGGTTGTGGCTTGTGCATTTTGTACCGTCGCGCGCCGTCCGCGTCCGCGTCGCGTCGACTGTAGACTCATTGGCAGTGCCGCGTTTTGAAATTAATCGCTGTAAAAAAAAAATAATTACAAAACAGTTCTCAAATGATTCTCAAGAGATTCTGACAGTTGCGACGGTGAGTTTGCAAAAAGTTTGTTTTTAATTACATATTCCATTTTGAATTTCGATTACGTACAGACCTATTATATCAAAGCGATGATTGCTTTCAACGCGTCAAGGGACGGGCCCTTCGAATAATTTCGACGCCATCCGGACATAACGGTACGTCAACTTTGTTATCTAACGAGTATGGTGAGCGGAAGAAATAAGTGGAAAGTTCGACCGGATGACACTCACGCATTTAACTTTTAAATATTACATCCAAATGAACGAAAATACACACTTAATTTTTTAGTTTCTAAATATACCTACTTAGAGATATTGTTTACGTATAGTTCCGTATTTTTTTTATTATCTACCGGTTATTTGTATTAAAAAAAACATACATACAGCCGAACACAGAACCTCCTCCTTTTTGGAGTCGGTTACAAAGACCCAAGTCATTATGTTTATAATTTTTTTAAATTAATAAATAAAATTTATTTACAATACCGATAAGAAAAAATTTCGGAAGACTAAAACAGACTGAAGTATCGAAGGACTAACAACAGTAAAAAGAAGCGACCGATAAATATAAATATATCAATAAATATATAGAGTAGGTGTAATATGTATTTGCCGATATATAGAGTCAATAAAAATGTAGAGATATTCTATCATGTCAAGTGGATTACTATATAAATACATTCCCAATAATTTGTTTTACTCGAGAATATAATACAATTTTTTTAAACACGTAAATATTATTTCTTCACTTACGATGTCTATAACGTAACGTAACACAATGAAATATTACGACTGTTGTCGATTTATCAGATTTGTTTTTTCCTTACAAAGTTCCCGAAGGTGCACCGAAATTGCCACAAATAGCTAGGAATCTAATATAAGAAACTGATTGACGGTCGGTTATACTCCAAAAGACGCCGAGTCTAAGTTTTAAACATGGCTTCCTTACACAAGCAAGTAGTTTGTTAAAAGGGTGAAAAGGGCTAAAATATGCTTAATATTTTAGTATAAATTATCATCTTATCGTTTGTCACTTCTTAAGGAATCCAAGTGAAAGTTGCGTCAGATTAGCGGAGAAAAATAAAGCGTCTAATACTCGACGACAAAGCGGATTGGGCACACAAAATCTTCAAACAAACATAGTAGAGTCTGAACAAAGGTTCACGGTTCACCCTCGTTCATTCGATCATCATGAAACTTTGCTTGCACGTTGTCAGGGATAGGGAAAAGGACACGGAGTAATTTTTATCCCAGAATTCCCGCGGGAACTCCGAAAATAATGAGGGTAAAACGGCGTACGTACTAGCTGACCAACAAAAAGATTATCGCGGTTTTAACAGGGTAACATCACCCTACCCTGTTAAAACCGCGAGATAATCTTTTTGTTTATGTACTGGCAAAGTCTTGTTCTAATTTTGATAAAAGAAAAAACACTAGCTGGATTAGTATCCATAGTACATGAGTATCATCTTTCAATGGACATTTGAAAACACAAAACCGTTCAGTGCAACACAAAATATTTCCCAACATGTCCCATTGTGCAGCGGGCTCTTGAGTGTTGCAATGATATAACGTTCTACTATTGCGTGTTGCTTAATTTCTCAAGCCGAATTATGTTTGTACATATTCAACCATTCATAATAATATATAATATTAAAGACTGTAGTTTTTCCCCGTATGAATTGGGGACATCCCTCAGAATCTCTTTATTGTACCGGGACAAAAATGATCTTAAATAATAAGTAAGGACATAAAATTAAGCTACATGGCAAGTTTTATTAAATTATGTTCAGTACTTTTTGTGTTATGTTTACAAACCGACGTATAATGATAAATTCTCCAAAAAATCTCGTGATTATAAATATCTTGTTGTTGACGTTTAATCTGATTCGGCTTTTTTTAGTTTCTCCCTCGGGAACTCTTCTTATTCACGTAGTCATTTATATATACCTTACTACATTTAGGTAAGTAGGTACATATAAATTTATCGTAGTAAATTTTCTTTTCTTTTCTTTCTTTTCTTAAAAACCGTAACAGGCGTTCTGGCATCCAAAATGGTCATTTAAGGAAATAAAAACTTTTTGTTAAGCTGAAACTTTAAATGCTTTTAACTCTTGAGAATCATAGAAATTAATCTTGATCCAAACTTAGAGACAAAATAACACAGTTCCAAAAATAATAAGGTCGAACAGCACAATTTGGCCCAAGTTAGCTGATTGTTAGTTATGAGTACCTTATAGTACTTCTTTTCAAATGTTGGTACCGCGAAGGGCTCGCAAGCGTTTCACTCCGCTGTTGCCTAATACTCAGATAGCCGAATTTCTCTTTTTATATTCATTTACCACAGCTGTTTAGTTGTTTGCTGTCGGAGCAAGAGAGTATCTCGCGAGTTCGCTGACTGTTTCTGTCTTGATATTTGTTCACGTGTGTAAGTTTTGTTTTTTTGGGTTAAATTTGAAATTTAAGTTATGTATATAACGTTCGTATATAACGTATAACGTATATAACGTTTTTGCGTTCTAAAACAAACGCTTTTTTTCGGAACGTCTGCATGAATAATTTTGATTTAATAATAATAACAGAGACATGGTTGTTGGACAGCATACTCGACACTGAACTGTTCGACAGTCGGTATGTGGTGTGGCGACGCGACCGCGACTACGCCGCCACCGGCCAATCGCTCGGGGGGGGTGTACTTATAGCGGCTCGCGTGGGCTTTAGCGTGACACCTCAACCCTCATTCCGGTCCAGTGCCGAGGATCTATGGGTGACACTATCTTTTTGTGGGAGTGGTGATGGAAAGACAATTAATCTGCATATTTGTGTTCTTTATTTATGTAGTCAAAGTATAGGTCTCAGTTTTACTTCACAGCTTCAAAATTTTTTAATTAATTTAAGTCGTGTTATTATGATGCATCCTGATGACGGGTACCTGGTGACGGGCGATTTTAACCTTAGCGGCATTTCATGGAAATCTACCGATGACTTCTTCGGTTATTATGAGCCTACTAAATCCAGCTCAAGTGACGAGCTACTGCTCCTGGACGAAATTGCTGCACTCGGTCTCAGCCAGTTTAACGGAGTGAAAAACACTTTCGGCCGTGTACTGGATTTGGTTTTTTCTAACTATTCAGTTCTTGTGACTGACCAAAGTAACGATCCACTTGTTCCCACCGATCCACATCACGGTGCACTTTTAATTTCAGTAAAATGTGCTGGTAACAAACCGTTAGATCGGAAATCGTTTATAAAGTATTTATTTAATAAGGGTGACTATGAACAGATTACCAATGAACTTAACCGTGTTGATTGGGATACTCATCTTTCTCCTGGATCGATCGAGGATGCTGCTGCTTTTTTCTACCAGACATGTAAAAATTTAATTGATAAGTACATTCCCTCTAGGTTAGTATCGCGTAACAAATATCCTGTTTGGTATTCACCAGCTATTAGAAAACTATTAAAAGAAAAATATAAATTCCTAAGAAAGTTTAGGATCTATGGCAATAAAACGGATGAATTTACGTATAAACTCCTTCGTACCAGGTTCAAAGTTTTAGAAGAAGCGTGCTATAAATCTTACATTGCATCTGTTGAAAATTCCATTACTACTAATCCTAAACATTTTTGGTCCCATTTTAAAGCAAAATCTAAATCCCACTCTATGCCTAGCAACATGATCTACGAGGGCGATTCTCTTAACACCGGTGATTTAATCTGTGAAGCATTCTCAAATTTTTTTCAAAACAATTTTTTGAGGGTAAATCAGCATGTGAGTGGTGTCTGTCACCGTGTTACCACCGACATAATGCCCGTCCAATCAATTGCTAATATTGAGATCAACGCGAACTTGGTGGAACAGCTGCTTTTGGGACTCGACCCTTCAAAATCTGCAGGTCCTGACCACTTACCTGCACCATTCCTAATTGGCTGTGCCAGATCTCTGTCGGTCCCTATCTCAATTCTTTTTGGCAAATCACTTAAGGAAGGTGCTGTTCCCGCGCTATGGAAGAGTGCCTTTATAACTCCTGTACATAAGAAAGGGTCAAGAAACGACATTTGTAATTACCGTCCCATATCTAAACTCTGTATTGTGTCTAAAATTTTTGAAAGAATTATATATAATCAAGTTTACCCCTCTATAAAGCAATCTTTCAGCACGTCTCAGCATGGATTTTTGCGTGGTCGATCAACTGTCTCAAACCTGGTAATCCTTAATAACTACGTGACAGGGGCCATGGATCGTGGACAACAGGTTGATGTTATTTACACAGATTACAGCAAGGCTTTTGATCGTATTCAACATAATCTGCTTCTGGATAAGTTAAAAGCAATTGGTATTTGTGGTGACCTTCTTAGGTGGTTTGCGTCATACATAGATAATCGCTCTCAAGCTGTCGTAATTAACAACTATATCTCCGGATGGATTTCTGTCCCTAGCGGCGTCCCGCAGGGATCCTTGCTTGGGCCCTTGTTATTTGCGGTTTTTGTTAATGACATAGAACGTTGCTTCCACCATTCTCATCTTCTCAGTTTTGCTGATGATATGAAAATATTTGCAGCTGTTTCCACCATCTCTGATGCGCTGCGCTTGCAGAAGGATTTGCAACGCCTCGAGACCTACTGTACTGTTAACAACTTGGATCTGAATCCAATTAAATGCAGTGTAGTTACTTTCAGTCGCAAGCGTTGTACGGTTAACTATGACTATCACTTAAAGGACACCAGCCTCCCGAGGAACACAACTGTGCGTGATCTTGGTGTGTATCATGATTCCAAGCTACTGTTCGACAACCATATTGACAAAATAGTTAACCAAGCTTCGAGGATGCTTGGATTTATGATGCGCAATAGCCGAGATTTTGAGTGTGTAAAAACATTTAAAATCCTTTACTGTACCTTTGTCCGCAGCCATCTGGAATATGCTTCTCAGGTCTGGAATCCCCAATACGCCACTTACATAAACCGCATCGAGAACATCCAGAAAAGATTCTTTAGATATTTGAGTTATCGTATCAAGGATCGCTGCGATTCTTATCACTATAATGACTTATGTCGCAAACACCACTTGCTCCCGTTGGCTAAGAGAAGGGAAATAGCCGACTTGACGTTCCTTTTAAAGATAGCTCAAAGCACTATCGACTGCCCTGACCTGCTGTCGCTACTGCCAATTAACGCCCCACCTAAATTCTTAAGGAATAGTAATATATTGAAGCCTCCCATTTCGTCATCTAATTATAGGCAAAATACATACATTCTGCGTGCGAGTGGTAACTTTAACAGATTATCTGCTAGATTCAATCAGTTGGATCTGTTCGATACCAGCGTAGTGGCGGCGAGGAGGATGCTTGGCGACGATTTCTTCCGCTCTTAAAGTTTATTCACTATTTTTATGTTTAATTTTCATTTTTTGTATAGTAATAAACTGTATAAACTGTGTGAAGGCGATATAATGCCGTGTGAACGCTATGTCGAAGCTACTTGATAGTGTACTTAATTTGTGTCTACATGTGAAGACCTATCATTAGCATTTTTGTTATATTTACATTTTATATATACAAATTATATTTGTGCTGCTGGTCTTCCATATAAATAAATAAATAAATAAATAAATAAATAAATAACGTGATTGAACCCACATGAGTTTCGAAATTCCACTGGGAACTCGTAGTTCTGTGATAGAAAGTAGGTATCTTAAAAAGTTTTGAGTGATGACAACTTTTTCAAAATCGGATTTTGAAGAAATTAAATGAGGAATGATATAAGGAAAGGATATGTGCCGACATATGTCAACGACAACGGTAAACAAAATGACTGCCGAACGGTGGTTAGATAAAGGAACGCAAAGATTGTGTCCAGTTGCTAATCCGTCCAGTTGAGAATTTGTCCAGATGCGCATCTCTCCAGATGCAACAGAACCAATTTAATGTGGTGAAATATCTCTTCATTCCAGCTATCCAAACTACAATTCGCCTCTGTCGTCATACGGCTACAACACAGCACCGGCGCTAGGGTCCATGACCGGCCTGTCCCAGCAGCCAGCGCAGCAGCAGTACGAAGGTCCGACTGACTTTGTCGACTCCACCACATACGAGCCAAGACAACCCGGTGGCTTCATGGACGTAGACTTCATTGGACACGGTGAGTTTCACTGCACTCGAA
Organism: Zygaena filipendulae; assembly: GCA_907165275.2. NCBI lineage: Eukaryota > Metazoa > Arthropoda > Insecta > Lepidoptera > Zygaenidae > Zygaena > Zygaena filipendulae. The sequence goes on along the minus strand of OU015677.1, from coordinate 2,626,084 downwards.
TACAATTTTTGTCCTTCATAGTATTGTCATGGTTGGGCAAGTCCTATTCTGTTATGGGTTAAGTATCTTAGCCTTTCAAATTTCCCATCCTTTCTCATGATCTGACAACCTATCTGTTGTACATTGCGCTCGGACTCAACTTTAATTTCTTGTAAACTTTTATTGAAGGGTTTTATAGAGACTTTACAGTCCGAAACTTATTATTTCACTCCTTCATTATTATTAATATAAATATAATTGTACATACAGTAGAATAGTGTCTTTAAGCATTTTAACACATTGCGTTTAGGCCCATTTGGTTATGCATTTAACGTGCTCAGCAGCATCGGTGCACCCAGAAACCATCCACTAACCATACATATATCGCTGGGTACACCTTTGCCGGTCGCAAGCAATTGACTGAGAAAAAAAAAACTTGTTGAATAGACGAGCAACAGAAAGGAACGACAGTCGTGCGAGCGTCAACCGCCACATCCACCGCAACCACCTCGTCAACAACAATGCGACCGTCCACGGTCACGGAAATATCCCGCACAAGATTACAGCAGGAGTTCGATCGTTACGACCAGGAAAGGATCCAATCGCCAGCGTCCATGCCCAACGGGGTCATAAACATCAAGCAAGAGATCAAACCCGAAACTTCGATCGGTGTGGACAGCTTGGTCGCCAGCTACGTGGACTCGACGACGTTCCTTCACAGTCCATCGAATCTCCAGCACAGTCCGATAGATATACAAAACTCTGTGCTGGTCAGCGGTCAGAGTTCCGTTTCTTTGACCAGCGAAGAGCTGAGCCCTGATGATTTAACGTCGAGCAGTGGCCACGGGAGGCTGATGGATCCAATGAATATGAATTTGGCTGGCATGGGAATGGTGAATCCTAATGCTGTGTCGAATAGAAGGCACCAAGGCTCCAGCCAGAGTGGTTCGATCATAGAGGACATGCCTTGTGAGTTTCCGTTTTTCGAAACAGTTGGATTTTGTTTTTCCTTTTAGCTTGTTAATGCTGTTTTTTTTTCTTGTCGTTGTATATAAAGGTTCGTATACACATTGGTGCTAATTACCTCTTTGAAATAAAATCAAACTGCACAATTTCTTCTCTCGCTGTTTTAAAATGATAGTGAAAGTGGTCTTATTGAATTTGCGGTACGCACATGATATTGTTTATAGACTTTTTTGCGATAAATGTACGGGTATAGCATAAAATAAATTAGTTTTCCTTTCTCTTAGAGCTTAAGCATGAATTGCCGCTCATTCAGTAATTATGCAGCTTCAAACAAAATCTAATGTTTGGCCAAAATTTTATAACAAAATAATTAACAACATACTTAATCAATTTAAATTAAAGAAATGCGTAGAATTATTGATAATAATTTTCAGAAAAACTAATCAATGTGTTTATGAGCCTTAGTTTGTTACAAAAGTTTATCGTAAAATATTATTTTAGCTCTAGTTTCACTTTATTTCTTGCTATTATTTTATACTGTATTCGTATAGATATTTTGATTTTATTTTAGATAGCTTACCTGTTATATTGTGTATCTATTGATGTTAGATAATTTTAGTAGTTATAGCATTTGTACAAAATTATATCTAATTGTTGCTATGTTATTATTTTAATCATAATTAGCTTATATCATTGTTTTGTTGTCATAATATTTTATTTTAAATTAATTTTGTAGTCAAGTCACCATAATAATTATAATTACCACTTTCTTTATTATAAATAAAATTGATGTTTATATTTATATTGATCAGGCATTTAAATTATTTCTCAGGGATCGAATTTATAAAATTAATAAAATCCGGCAATTTCCAGCGCTGTCCAAAACATGTGAGATTTAACAATGTGCAGTTTCAATCATTGACTGGATCTCTTTTTCTATGATGATATTATGTGGATTGTATTCTCCTTTGATTGGAACTTGCCTGATTTAAGAAGGCCACTAAGTAAAATATTTTCTAATCACATCCTGTGCTGGTGGTATGTAGGCACTATAAAAATCTCCACCGTGTTGTGACTGAAAGAAAACAAAGAAACATTTTAAGCTATTTATTATACACATGTTAGGTTAAAAAGTAAAATAAATTCAAGATATCCATAATTAAAAAGAGTAGGTCTTTATGTACTTCATGAAAGAAAATATTACCAAAAAAAAAAGGAAAATTAAAAAGAAATTAAAATACTTGAATAGTGTTTAAGAAGCTTTTATAAATACGAGCTTTATATAGTCTTGCTCATCGTGCAGCTAAATAAGAATATCATGGCCTAATTCCTGATTCCTGAATGATGATTGCTAATACTGGTGGTTTCAGACTCAAAAAACAATAATTTCCCCTCAACTGCGACACAGTAAGAAATTTCTTATTAAAGATACATTCTTAAATCTTGTTAGAATATTAACTCTACAATAAATTGTATTTGTGGTTGTTCAGATTGCAGAGCTATTGACGCGCGAAAGCAAGTCGCTCTGAGTGATTAGGCCTGTACTAGGCGTGGTTGTCAAGCCAAGAGGTTCAATTCGTTAGTGGTGGGAAGTAGACTCCAGGGCTCTGATTACCACAAATTATATGGCAAATGTAAACAGCGCACGTATTAGAAATGAAAGCACGTGTGAAGACCACCAATTTGCAATAGGGCCACATCTTGAGTAGTGGGGACATCAAAATTGACTATCATCTAGTTATTTAGGACGTATTATAGATAGTACAGTATAAAGTCCTAATTCGTACATACATCCAATAGGTTCAAACAAAACTTCATAAAAATAGAAGAATTGAAATTATAAATGAACCAACCATATTATTAGTACTGAACTCATGGTTATCTTTATTCTGAGACTTCATTACTATCACTGGATATACTAAAGGCAAAGGCAAGCAGCAGGGCAGGAAACATGCTGAAAGGCGAAAATAAATTATTTATTTAAGCAGCAGAAACAAAAACACATATTGTGTACATAAACTAGTATTAAATATCAGTAATATCTGTAGTGGCTTATTGCCAGTCAAACTTCAGAGACGGCCCGACATATATCGGACTCTTCTGGAGTCTTTCGTTAGGAGGGAGCGAGTCCGTGGCTGCGGGCAAATTGGGACGCTGCGACTGCGGCTGCGATCTCACTCACACCTGATGTAGGATTCGACATATTTCGAACTCTTCCGGAGAAAAGTCCGAAATATGTCGGATCATTTCTGACTGTTAACTGCTTACTCACGGTTAATAAAATCTGTCTTACAAAACTTTCAATTGAATAATTATGGCAGCAAAAAGTATAATACAAACTTTCTCTTAACTTCATATATATACCAGCTAGTATAGGCTCATTTTAAAATATGTTATTTATAAGTTGAAAAATTCAGTGTCGAGACTAAACCCCACAGCACTGGTCACTGGCTTCAGAGAGGCGATCATACCAAAACTTAACATATTTATTTCTGTTGAAGTATACAATATAATTATGTTTTCTCTGAGCTACAATTTGTTTTAGCTAGCAGACGCCAGTGGTTTCACCCAAATAGATTTCGGGGGACTTTGATGTGTATCAGGATAAAAATTGATATCTATGTTTATCCAAAAGTTTTATCCAAATCCGTACCAAGCCGACAAAATTTCCTACAGCTATGTTCAAAGAGTAGGTGTATATGTTCGTAATATGCATAATAAAAATACACAGAGAATAAACGTTTGACCAACTAACGCCAGCATCCAATGACAAATGCACCAAACAGGAATGCCGAAAATGGATCCATGCGAACCCTTCTTCTTCAATTATACTATAGTATTAAATTTTTTACTGTTAGCACAAATCTTTTCTGTAATTTCATCCATAGTGTCATTAGTGAAGATGTCTTTTTTGATTAGCTTCTATTTAATTTATGGCTATTTTGTAAAAAGAGCATTTAATTTACTTGTTTATTCCTTCCTTCCATGCTTTTTGTAAAGAGTTTTCGCAATATTTGTAAGTTAAAGTAAACAGGAAACGCCTGTGCGGAGTAAACTAAAGGTAAATAACTTTATAAGAAACAGAATGAAAGAAAGAAAGTGAATAAATAAATAGAAATATAGAAATGGTCCCACTTTAGCTACCAGGAGTCGTAAAGGGCGACTAAAGGATTAAATTAGTTTCAGAAAGGCAGCGCCAGGCAGAGTCTAGGTGTAACGCCGAAAATCCGTTAGACACGTCAAATGTGGCTAATTTAAATAGCGAATGGCCTTTGATATTCGAGTTCCTCTGCCTACCCCCTCGTGGGAATATAAGGCGTGAGTCTCACTGATGACTATTTAACGAACCGATCATAAATATAATGTGGCTTTCAAGTAATCCAAATTGAAATATTTCAAAATTATTTTTTATGTATTTTTCTATCCCCAAAAGCTATCTTTATATCTATGGTATGGCACAAAAATTTTACTCACAAACCGTTCAAGGCATGATTGTTTAAGAGACTGAGTCAAGTAACGCCATCTACCGGTGAATAGATTGGAACTGTGCGTATTTATTGATTTCTCCGTTGTTGCTCTTTTGTAGCGGAGGGAGACATCAGCAAGGTGCTGGTGAAGAGTCTCGCCGAAGCTCACGCGAACACGACGACCAAACTAGATTACATCCATGAGATGTTCAGGAAAACACCCGATGTGGCCAAGTGAGTATGAATTTTTACAAAAAAAATAGTACTTAAAATTGTATTATTCGCAATTATTATCTTTATAAACTAACAAAGTGCCGTAGTGGCTGAAAAAAAAATGAAATATCTACTGAAATTTCAATAAAATCTAGCAATGTTTGGGTTTGGTTTCTAATATTATAAAATGCAAATGTGTGATTATTTGTTTGTTATGCTTTGAAACCTTAACTACCCAACCGCTCATTTTTTGCATAAACATTGTCAGGGGTACAGAGAAGGACATAGAGTACTTTTATCCCGGAATTCACGCAGGAACTCTGAAATTAACTGCAGGGAACAGTTAGTCCTTAATATTGTAAGTGATATGTGAGTTTGTTTGTTACGCTCTCACCCCTTAACTACTCAACCATGACACGTTCGGGGTAACAGTAAGGGTTATTAGTACTTTTTACATAGGTGTTTTCGCGGGAACTCCTGTATAAACGCTGTTTACTAGTATTACTAGCTGTGCCCCGCGGTTTCACGCTTTTATATCGCAACTTTTTTCCCCGACATCTGAATTTAAATGAAACAAAGCTTATAAACGTTGCTCCAAGCTAAATTCTACCTGTGAAAACCACATGACAACCTGTAGTTCTGAACATTGCGTGAATAGATAAGCTGATATTACCTAAAACGCAGCGCATTCGACAGGATCCTGTACTACAAGTCGATGAGCTACGACGAGATGTGGCTCGATTGCGCGGACAAGCTGACCGTGATGGTGCAAAACATCATCGAGTTCGCCAAGCTGATACCCGGCTTCATGAAGCTAACACAAGAAAACCAGATCGTGCTGCTCAAGTCGGGTGAGTATTCTTGTCGATAGCTTTGATTATGTCGATCGTTGTTCAGGTTTGATTTTAGAATAGAATAGAATAGAAAAAAGTTTATTTGATACCAAAAAGATAAAATAAGTACAACTGTGAGTCTTAAAATAGAATAGTTTGTACCAAAATGGCTACCACTCAGCATTATGCCGTGGCACTAAGTTCCACGACGCTGATTTTCAGTGGCGACCGTAGAAGGGAGATGGCTTCACACTATTTTGAAACTCTTGTGTTGTTTGTTACCCTTTCACACCTTTAGAGCTAAACCTATCATCATGAAATTTTGCCCAAACTTTACCACGGGTTTCTTTTTATACCGGAACTCCTGCGGGAACTCCGAAATTAACGCGGGTGAAACTTATATATACTTGTTCTATCTATACACCTATCAAGTATTCAAATTATACGTATTCAGATAGACAGTTACATTATAAAACATGTCATAAACAGTTATAATAAAATGTTAACCGACTTATGTATTCCGTATGTCGTGTATTATGTATGTGTATTCCGACTTAACGTCCAGTCCAATACTGAATACGTCTTTAATTAAACCTTACATGCCGTATAAGTCAGGTAACTAGATAGCGATGGTGACGCTGTGATGATGTGCAAGTATTATTAAAATTTTAGCTCAGAATTTTAGTAATTTTTTGTTTTTTTTTTTTGCTGCAAAATTCACTCCTTTTGAAAAAGGCTATAGAAACTAAATCCATACAGTTAAGTCTAATATTTTGTTGTTTTCAACCTGTAGGCTCGTTCGAACTGGCCATAGTGCGACTCTCGCGCCTCATAGACATCAACCGCGACCAAGTTCTGTACGGGGACGTGGTGCTGCCCATCAGAGACTGCATCCAGGCGCGGTAAGTGTTTCCGCCTCTTTTATTTTTTTTAAATGCACGACTAAATTTTTGGTTTTTTGTCTACCATGTAGGATACTAATAAAAAATATTGGCCACGTTGTATTTTTTCTTTTTTTCTACGCTAGCTTCACAAATTCTATCTTTGGATCTGCAAAGTTTTTCCACTAAATGTATGAGAATTGTACACGTATTTGAAATTTTTCACGTAATCAAAAAATAACGGTTGAAATGTCGCGTGACATCACGCCGTGCTACAGTTTATAGCACGTTAAGACGTCAAGAGCCCCCACTTCTAAACTTTAATGCGTTTTATCTTAGTATTTTTTTAATAATTTGAAAAAGCAAAAAATACGAGTCTATTATTTTTTTATTAATCTACAAGACGGACTAAATACAATTTAGATTTTTGTACCCCGGAAATAAGCCTACACACTACACAGATGCGCGCATCGTAGAGACTCCAAAGCGGAGGTCGCAGTGCAGTATGAGTGTGTCGTTTTGAATACTGTAGTCAGTTTCTATACAGCTTTAGCTGATATAATATTTTTAATACAGTTGCTCAAAAAGTGGCGTATTGCAGGGACGTTTAGCGTTCGGGATGTGGGCTATTACATACTCGAGCTTTTTGTTTACCTTTCCCAACTGTCAAAAATGGCGACACGACTTTGACACACTTTTTGCATTGCGAAACGTATGTTTCGCATTACTAATACGACTAGCGCCATCTCTTGATCACAGTTGGAACTTAGTTGAGTTTGTTGTGTTTTTGATATTTTATTAAATTGCTTAATTTTTTCGTAACTGTATTAAAAATAGTTGTTCAGTACACGTGCGGAACCGTCATTGCAACTAGTTCCGACTGTCAACCCTCAACTTGTCGGAACTCTTTGCAATGACAGGCTTTCCGCACTTATAATGAAATATACTATTGTCGTCTAGGAATGTGTGTAGGAAAGTGTTCAATGTTTGCTTACAGGGATCCAAACGACAGCCACCTGGTGGCGGGAGTGTTCGAAGCGGCCAAGACGATCGCCCGGTTCAAACTCACCGAGACCGAGCTGGCTCTGTACCAGAGCTTGGTGCTGCTGTGGCCAGGCAAGTAACACCAACTCTACCCAACTACCCCTTGCCCGAATTGAGAATCTATAAGAGGCTTGTTTTCTTTCTTCTTTGTTATGGACTTTTGCATATGTATTTAGCCAGTTCCAAATGAAAATAAAATAATATAACAATTTGTTGTTGAAAAGCAAATTTTGTTGATAGTTTAGGCGTTTTGTAATGTTTTCTACTCAGTAGAGATAATTTTTGTAATATTACAGTAGATTCTACTGAAATACTCACTACAAAAATTACTGATTGTGCCATTTCTAAATTACGGTAGAGAGAGTGGTTGTGTTCCCAACTTCTGAAGGGAAGCCGGTGGGAATCGGCTTCTATGGTACCTTCGCCACTGCAAGCTGATAATAGCTTACTGTGGGATCAAGTAGATCTACGTGTGTAGTGAAGTGGATTATTATTGTTATTACTATTATTATGTCCACCATCAGAATGGCCTATTGTCCATTCCATTTAATTCTTGAACGTTGTCTGAACAGTACTTCCGTTGCTCACACTAGCTTGCATTGCTACAGAACGGCACGGCATAAGGAACAACACGGAGATCCAGTGCCTCTTCAACATGTCGATGGCGGCGATGCGCCACGAGATCGAGACAAACCACGAGCCGCTGAAGGGTGACGTCACTGTGCTGGACACGCTGCTCAGCAAGATACCCGGCCTGAGGTGAGTTGCATTATAGATGGGCTGTTCCTCGCCGTTTCGCCCGAGGTAATGGGCATGTTGACTAATTTTTATTTTTTAGTCCGTCTTGTAGATTATTAGAAAATATTGGACACGTATTGTTTCTTTTTTTATGTAATCAAAAAATAACGGCGATATATTGAGTTGAAATTTCGTGTGACGTCACTATTCTGACAGTTTGTATGGCGGTTTTGCGGTTAGTGACGTCACGATCTCCTTATCCTAAACTTTAATGCGCTTTATCTCTGTATATTTTAATTTATTTAAAAAAGCAAAAAATACGTGTCTATTGTTTTTTTATTTTCTAACTGACGGACTAATTAGAATTTTGATTTTCAAAAGTAGTCCACATCTCTATTGCGAAGTCACCGCGAGAATTCCGGGTTACAACTTACAATATAGCCTATGACACTCACAAATGGACGCAGATAAGCTAAGATAACATGTTAACCCACAAAATTAAGTTATTGGTTCAGAAGCATTTATTGAGAGTTAGGGAACGTTTTTTAATTATGTGTTTACCTTATTACATTGCTTAAATATGCAACTAAATATTGAACGTAAAAAATGTTGACACAAAATGGCGCTCCTACTTTTAAAACACGATTTACTCAAAATTTGTCCAGTGTGGGTTAACACACTATTGCTTATCTATGTCCAAATAAGACTTTTAGAGAAGACTTTTCAAAATCGATGAAACAAAAATAGTGAAAAAAAAAATAAACAAGTTCCAATAACCGCAAAGATGCACTATATTAATATTTACAATTTTTTAAATATTCTAGTATGATTTTCTATTTAATTTTGTGATGATTTTTTTTGTAGCAAGTGGCGCTAATTTCACCTCTGTAGGGATTTTAATTTAACACCCTATTTAACTTAAAAGATTTAATAATCCTCCTATTATAAACGCAAAACTTTGTAAATATGTATGGATGGATGGATGGATGGATGGATGGAAAATTAATATTGGAGGATGAAATGGTGATCGATACTGATGCCAAAAATGCAATCAGTTTTCTGTCTGTATGTGCACGCATGGGTCAAAAACTACTGAAGGGATTTTAACCAAACTTGGTGTGATTGTAGTGCATACTCCTGGGCAGGTTATAGGCTATATAACATAACGCTAAGACACAAAGGAGCTGAGCAGTGATGATTAAAAGCAAGAGAAGAAGAAAAGGAAATTTAAAGCAAGTTGTGCCCCGCGGTTTCGCCCGCGTTAATTTCAGAGTTCCCGCGGAAATTCCGGGATAAAAGTACCCTATGTGCTAATCTGATGTATAGGCTATATTATTGTGAAGTTTCATTTAAATCCATCCAGTAGTGTTTGCGTGAAAGAGTAACAAACATCCATCCATCCATCCATCCATCCATCCATACATCCATCCATCCATCCATCCATCCATCCATCCATCCATACATCCATCCATCCATCCATCCATACATCCATCCATCCATCCATCCATCCATCCATCCATCCATCCATACATTCTTACAAACTTTCGCGTTTATAATATTAGTAGGATCGTTATCCATCCATCCATCCATCCATCCATCCATCCATACATTCTTACAAACTTTCGCGTTTATAATATTAGTAGGATCGTTATCCATCCATCCATCCATCCATACATCCATCCATCCATCCATCCATCCATCCATCCATCCATCCATCCATCCATCCATCCATCCATACATTCTTACAAACTTTCGCGTTTATAATATTAGTAGGATCGTTATCCATCCATCCATCCATCCATCCATACATCCATCCATCCATCCATCCATCCATCCATCCATCCATCCATCCATCCATCCATCCATCCATCCATCCATCCATCCATCCATCCATCCATCCATCCATCCATACATTCTCACAAACTTTCGCGTTTATAATATTAGTAGGATCGTTATCCATCCATCCATCCATCCATACATCCATCCATCCATCCATCCATCCATCCATCCATCCATCCATCCATCCATCCATCCATCCATCCATCCATCCATCCATCCATCCATCCATCCATCCATCCATCCATACATTCTCACAAACTTTTGCGTTTATAATATTAGTAGGATAACGTTCATGTATTTACTCGTTTCCAGGGAGCTATCGATAATGCACCTGCAAGCGCTGTGCCGTTTCAAGGCGGCCCACCCGGAACACATGTTCCCGGCACTCTACAAGGAGCTGTTCTCTTTGGACGCCGTGGACTTCGTATAACTCCAGCGTCACGACGTCACGACGTTATAACGTTGCGAATAACACGACGCGTTCGCACGACGATGTTATTTTTTAATACGATGAGACTTGTAATAATAATTTATTAGGGACCTGTTCACGGGAATATTGTGCGCGTCCGATTTCATTTTTGCCTGAAAACTGTGTGGATTTTTCGGGTGTTTTTTGGGATCGCGTATTCTTCGTTGTCTTGCAGATTCGACAGCTGATGCGTTGGTTTTTTTATTGTTTTTTCAATAATGTTTTTCGTTTATCTAAATAATGAACGCAAACATAACAATATGTCTACCCCTAAATATTTGTTAAACTATTTATATTGAATAATTATTATTACACAAAATATATCTGTTTATAATATGAAAGTATATATAAATATATATGAATACTTGTATGTATGTACTTTGAGACTGTTAAGAGTAATATTTTAGGTACGTACGTACAATGTTAAAATTATATTAATCAATAATAATTAATTAAATTAAAAATAAAAATGATTCTTTTTAATACCTATTTAATTTGTTTTTAAGGTCATAGGCGTCGTTTTGTTTTAATTGGACGCGATGCATTGTATATTATAATATATTATTGAAATATGTTTTGTTATAAATTTTACAATAGTTTTAACTTATGAGTCCGTTGGATTTATTTACGACTTGAAAACTAATGAACAATACGAATAACAAAATGATTTTAATTTTGTTTGTTTAATTTTATTTCTCTCGGATGGTGAAATGACGATTGATATAATTAATTAATTAATTATTATTATAAATAAATATAATAATAGCGAATAGAGGGTTTTTTTATTAAGTGAATGAAACTTAGGGGAGTTATAGCAGACCGCGAATGCCAGAAAGAGTTCCACTTTCGTACGGATACAAAATAATTATACTATAAAGCTGGTGTTTAATTATTATTTTTAAAAATAAATAATATTATTATAATAATAATTAAAATAATTTTTTTTAACATATTTTTAGAGAGATGCCGTAATTTTGTTATTTATTTCAAATGATTATTATCAGTGTTTTTTTCTTTCTAATTATTATTATTCACATAATATTCTTTCCTTATAGATTTCCCAAAATAAGTTTAAATTAAATATAGGAGACTACACAATACTGCCTATTTTTTTTTGTAACATTAATTTTTCACTTAGGTTTTATATATTCTTTACTTATTATGTATTTTATATATTGTATCACAGTTGAAATAAATCCGGTACCTATATCCTTCATAATTTCGAAATACGTTAATTTTTCATTTTCAAAAAGATTAATGTACCGACTAAAAAAATATTGTATAATAAATATATAGGTTCATTTTTTATTGTGGTATTTTAAAAATATAAAATGTACTGTAATTTTTTAATGGTAAAAAAAAAATCAAAAAATCTAATTCGTTTATGGACAAAAAAATAGATTCTTATAATTATTTTTTCTTTTTTTTTTATTAGCAGGCAATTTATTTAGTTTTGAGCTTTTTTTTTTGTTTTATATATAGTAGATTAAATATGATCTCATTTTATATTCGCTCATTTGTACGCTTGGGTGCCATGTCGGATAACGTCTGACTTATTATCACGTCATGTGTTTGCATAATAAATTGTAGTGGAAAGTACATAAACACAATCTCAAACTATGCATAATTTTAATACACAAATTTACAAGTTACGTTTTTTTTTTTAATTTTTAAAAAACCATTTTATGGATTTTTTTTCTATTTACAAAAAAAATATTTTATTTTTTATTTTTATAGTTAAATTGCCTGCTAAAGTTTAGGTTTATAAAACTGTAACCATCAATTTATTCTAACACTTACACATTAAGTTTGGTCAAATAGCCTTTCGTAAATAGACTGTTACATAATATTATTATTAATAAAAGTATAATTCATAACAAGTATTTTGTAAATAGCAATTAACCGTATGTATTTTATATTAAATATCTTTATGAGGAATGGGTTACTTTTAATTTTACATTATTATCATTAATAATTAATAGAATAGTAAATAATTAAATTTAAAAAAACAAATTTTTTCACAATGGGCTTACGACGGGTGAAATATTTCGCAAGAGATCATGTGTAAAATTATTGTTTTTTTTTTGCTCTTTTTTTTCTATATATTATATATTTTTTGTTAAATAAAGCAATCTGTTATTGTCCATAATTTTTCGTTTTATTTTTTTAGCTACCTAATTTGATTTTTTCTTCTGTTTCATAAGTATATTTTTGTTTTTTTTTTGTTTTATTTTGTAAAATAATATGATTGCGTATTCCATATAATAATAAAAAATAATCATATAAGATTATTCTGCATAAATAGTGAGATCACATAGATTATTATTAAAAAAATGTACAGGTGGTTCAAAATAGAAATTATTTAAATAACCTAATTATCATGCAGTTATACACATTAAGGTGGCTCGTCATATAGGGCAAGTGCTAGTTTTCATAATAGATATTTTCTCGCATCATGTCTACTTTTTACTATTAAATCTTAATTACAAAATACTGTTAATATTAATATTTTTTACTATTAATATTTTTTCGTCTCGCAAAAAGTAAATGTCATGAATACCTGTAAAAATTTTAAAACTATTTTTATTTTAACGTTGTTTATGTAATAATGACCAGATTTAGGTTATAGGTAATTTAATGAGCTATTTCCGTTTCCAGATTTGATATGGATCTTAATTATCTGAAATATACATTGGTTTGAATTCTAGCCCTGACGATCCACCTACGTTATCCGATTTATTCATTTGATTTTCGTTTTATATATCTTCGTATCCAATAGATAACGTGTTATCTATCTATTTGCATTCCGTTTATGAAGATTTTACTTGATGCATCATGGATCACGATTAAATGAAAAAAAAAAACCTCTACTTTTGATGTCCCAGGCACAGGCGTGGGCGAGACTTCAATGTTGGGAATTTGAACTGTAAATTTAACAGATAGATACCCACCACAGCGTATTTTGTTCCCTGAGTATTTTACGTAACGCCGGCTGATTGTAAACCAACGAAATTTACATTTACGCTGATGACATAATACTATACGACTTAGTACTAAAACTACCTTTCCTACGAATGCAAGTAGTTTGATACCATCTTATATGTAAAAATAAGAAGACAAAATAACTACGTTACATTTGAAAATTTAAAATATAATCCACACATGAACTTTGAATGTCATATTGAATGTTATATTTTGCCGATAACTTAAAAATTAGATGCACTCTCCTTAGTGGAAAAGACTTTTGTAGTTCTATCAATATTTTTTACTAGCTTGTCATTTAGTAATTTAAATTAGGTGAACAAAAAAAAATGTTTAGAGCACTAAGACTGAAAAAATCGGCTGATTACAAAAAGTTAATGCGTACCTTCTACCTACCTATGTTATTTTTATTTTCATACTTGAAAAAAAAAATCCATGGTAGTAAAATATTATTGGAATGGCATATTTAATAAGATGCTAATGTTTCTTTTTTGTTTAAAATCAAAATAAATATAATCGACTTTATTCATATAATAACTGTCGATTATAATATAAATTGTAGTTAGTTGTGTAAGTAGAGTAATAATTGAAATGCTACGTGTACCGAATATATATAAAATTATTTTAGTATATAATTACGTCTTATAAATTTAGTTATTACGAAAAAAATGTTTATATATTAAATTGGTGGGAGGATCAGACGTATGGTTGCACAATAATAATTTGGATTGTAGGTTTGAATGTTGAAATTATTTTGCAAATACACGAATTTCAATGTCTTTTAATAAAAATTGTCGACATTTTATAAAAATTACAGCCACTGAGATTCGAACAAAATCTACTGGAAATCGAAATAACAATTTGAAAAATAAAATACAAAGTTGACGCAACACAGTCAACGTAATTTACGAATTATTCATAATTATGAAAAATCATGGATATGCCTCTACTTAATTACCTAACAACACTTATTTAATGTATTGATTGGTATCTCTAGTACCTAATTATGTTTTGGCGTGACTAGGAAAAGCTAATGCACTCAGTAGATACCTAGTAATTTTGAAACGTAATTATGAAGTTAACCGCAACAGATAGTTAAGGTGCTTCAGCATCCAGAGTTGTACTTCAAGGATTTTCTTGTTGTTCCTAAAATATAACTACTGTTTTTTCGCCATGCAAGCTACTTTGGATGGTTCAAGCGCCTTAAGCCAATTATTAGTACGTATATGTATGTAAAATATTGTGGTTAGCTTTTGTTTGATATTTTTTATTAATAAAGTTATCGATTACTTTCTATATAGGGTGAGTCGAAAAGGATGTTCAAGAATGATATTTTTTCAAAAGATTTAACTTTTTTCAATGTTAGGTGAAAACTCCATTCCGTGCAGTAGTCGGGTCCTGAAGCACAACTCGGTCAAGTCCTGTATAAATACTTGACTCTTGATCAAATACAACCTCAAGAACACAGTTTGTGGTATTGTGCTTTTATATCTTGGACCTTTTTGTTTCTCATAAATTATTAGGTAGGTTCTCTTTTTTTGAAAACTTTTGAACAAAACTTATTCGATGTCTGTCTGTATGATGTTCCTATTCGACTTGATCCTTTACACGACTGACCCTGTATATCTATTTAGGGGTCTAAAAAGGTCACAACAAGGTACTCGATCACACTAAACTCACCTCATAGTCGGCGGCGTACGGTCTGCCGGCTGACTCTGAGCAATTCGGCAAACTGTAAGCTTAACAGCTGTGAGTCAGCTGGCAGACAGTATCCAATGGCGTAAACATGCCTCAGCACCTTTTTTTTTTTTTTTTTTTTTTTTTTTTTTTTTTTTTTTTTTTTTTTTTTTTTTCCACGAGGAGGGGAAAATCCCTAACGGACCCCTGCCAGCCCGTACTGGCAGGGAGTGTCCGATTTGCACGGACTAAAAACCCCTCCTCCAAGCCACTCATTTTTGTGGTTGCCCGGAACTATATTGGTACTTCATCGGGCAACCCCTGAGTGCTTTTATTGTTCTCTCGCACGCTTCTCCTCCTCGCGCTCAAAAGCCTCCTTTTCCTTCATGATCGAGGTCATGTAGGCACTACTACTATACGCCATTGGATATTATCGACCATTATACGCCATTGGATAGGTATGGCACAGTGAAATTGTGAAAACCGTTAGATTTATACAAATTAAGGGTTTTTCACAAGTTAAGTTAAAGACAGAATTGTACCTACTTTCAAATTAATCAGAAATATTATTGTAGTCCTAATTTATTTTAGTAGAATCTGCTGTAATAAATTGCGAGCTAATAAAATTGGCTTCGGGAATTCAAGTAATGAATTGCTTTTAGAGAAATAACTCTAAAGTGGCCTTTTTAGACTTTTTAAGTGAAAGAAGAGTTTTTATTGGAAGACTGAAAAGAAACTGGTGAATACCATTATGGCGTACAAAGAATGGGGCGATCTCTAGTTGCGCCAAAAGATTATATTTTTGTAATCTCAGATGAATAAGATTTGGGTAAAAATTTAAGTAAAATCCGATAATCCAATGATCCACTATGACCATCAACATTCCTCGTTCACAACGCGCGTCTGAGGCACAGATGCTCTAGATGACAAAAAAAAACATCAAGGAGTATTCTTCTTCTTTTTCTTCTTATGGGCTTTCACATTTAATTTATTTGCATTTTTGTACGTTTGTAATTGCAAACCATGATGCTATAGATTGCTAAATCTTTCTCGAAGCTCTTAGAGGATAGCGACGAAATCAGCTCGAAATGTCATATATCTTCTTGCGCATAGAAAAAACAGTCACTGTGGCAATGGTTACTTCGTAGATACTTCTATAATTTTTTTATCGACACAAAAATAGATGACGGAACCGCTATCTTGGATTCCCACAAAAAACTCCAATGAGCATTCTGTATGCTATTGCATGACACGTTCTTTTTAACTTCTTTGAGCATAAAATAATTTTTGTGGCGCATAATCTTAGCGTAGCGTGTTATGGTCATAGTGAATCTGTCCAATTCTACTTACTCAAAACACAAAACCGAACCATTCATGCCTTATCAATATGATCCCCACATATACTTACTCCTGTAGCTGCCTGGTGATACTCCATAGCAATGAACTGATTCAAGTAGTTTCCCACAAGTAAAGACAGCCGGCTTGTACACGTGTACACGTGTTGTGCGTGTGTGTATCGTAAGGTTGACAGCGAGCCGACAGTAACTGTCAGCTGTCAATAAATAATTGTCACATGTAGATTTTACATGTGGTTAACTTTCCTCGCAATTTCCAAGAAACTTTCGTGGGGTATGAGGTGGCATAAAATGGGCATGATGACAAGATTGACATGGTATAAAAATCAAAATTCTATTTAGTCCGTCAGTTGAATATTAAAAAAATAATAGACACGTATTTTTTGCTTTTTCGAATTATTAAAAAAATACTTAGACCGCATTAAAGTTTAGGAGTGGGGAGGGGGGGGGGGGTCGCGACGTCATAATATTGTAGGTGTGACGTCACACGGAAATTTAACTCAATATATCGCCGTTATTTTTTGACTAAGTACGTAAAAAAGGGACAAATACGCATATTTTTATTAATCTACAAGACGGACTAAAAAAATAAAATTTAGTCATCATGCCCATTGGTGGAAGGTGTCGCTTCTTTATAATCTCTATTCTTTGGCTGTAGCGACATCCGATTAGCTTTATGCCAGTTATGTCTAGTATCGATATATCTGGGGAGATCCTTGGCTAGACAGTATGTAATGTAATGTGCACCAGCGATACTCCATACAGGCGAACAGATCCAACTCCTCCCCCACTGCTGCAGGTGGGAGGCCTGCGGGTGCGCGTGCGGCGTAGGGCAGGGGGGGACATTCAAGTTGATATTGTCCGATGATTGCACACACACAGCAATGACAGCCTGCACCATTACCACCTCCAGGCCCACCGCTACGTCGCGGCGGGGCGCGGGGAGGCACGAAGGCGGGGGGCGGAGAGTGCCGCGTCTTTACGTACCTAGTTATAAATTATGGAACTAGCTGTTCCCCGCGATTTCAGCTGCGGGTATTTTGGGAGCCCCGCGGGAATTCCGGGATAAAAAATAAATACCCTATGTCCTTATCTGTACCCTTGACGACGTGCATGCAAAATTTCATGATGATCGGTTGAGCCGTTAAGGCAAACTCACTTTCGCATTTATAATATTGCTAGATGGTGATGGTATTGGTGATGGTTGTTTTGTGTTTTTCGTGAGTAGAATTGGCGCTCTTTCGGTCGACGACACATGGAAGTGAAAACTTTGGCAGCCAATGGGCGGTTTTATACTGGATGGCAAGACCCACTGTATTTTTGTAAATGGAAAACTATACAGCTTAGCCCGCGGTTTCCCCCGCATTTAACCATTTTCACGCTATAAAAAACAAGCAGTAAATAACTGCTCTGCTGCTCTGTACCTATCTACCTACTGAAAATAACAGTCAAAGTTACTTTTGTGAAAACAGTTAAAGCTTGAGGCAAAACGTAAAAGTTAGATTCATATTATAGTAGAGTTAACGATCTTGACTACAGTCTACAATACCGTGTCGCGGGTTCGATTCCCGTGTGAACATTTATTATTTTATCTAATGAATATTTGTATATAACCTGAGTCTCGGTGTTCAGTGTGTATCATAATTCATAAGTGGACGCAGATAAGCAATAACATGTTAACCCACAAAATTAAGTTACCTATTCAGAACGATTTATTGAGAGTTAGGGAACGTTTTTTAATTATGTGTTTACCTTATTACATTGTTTAAGTATGTAACTAAATATTGAACATAAAAAATGTTGACAGAAAATGACGCTATAATTTTAAAACACGATTTACTCAAAATTTCTCCAGTTTGGTTTAATACACTATTGCTTATCTATGTCCAAGTATGCATTTACAAACAAAGCTCTGCCCTTTTTGAAACCAGATGGCGCTGTTTAATATCTAATTCCCAAATAATATTTATATTCATAATAATATGTTCAGATTAGACCCCTTTGCTGTTTCTTGGTCCTGCTGTCTTTTTCGTACAGTGTAAAAACGTCCGGTGGGTACACTGTCGGTTTATTATTATCTAATAGCGTCACGCACCGTGCCGTGATGCACGAGGTTTTCCCTGTTATACCAAAAAATACGAGTGAGCCGATAGAAGTTTTCACTTTCCCACCCTAGTTCCCATTCCATTCCATTTCATTTAAAAATATACCAGTACCTACATAGCACGCCCTGAATTTATAGACGATCCGTGTAATGGAAAATCAATGAATAGTAGGTATAACAGATCTCCTGTATTTCCTTATTTACAATAATAATCATTTTAAGAATAAAATGTAAACAAAAACGGGAAAATAACATAATATGCTTCGTCTATACATATATAAATACATTTAAGTCTAATTATCTCTTTGTTTATTATTATCTACTAAATATTAATTAAAAAAAAAACTAATTATTTATTTAGTCCTAATCAATGGTCCTAAACAAAAAAAAATAAAAAATCGCCATAAAATCGCGATAAATATCTGACCATAAACTATGAAGTAGAAAAACACAAAATATTTTCAAATTTAGAATTAAACTTAGCAATTGTTTTTTTTTTTTTATTTATTGAACGTCTATAAATTCATGTCTTTGCGGCGTGCGTCGGTAATTTGTGTGAATTGTGCATGTCCATTGCACACCAACACAAAGAGAGTGCAATAGTGATAGATATTATAATATAGGATAAAATCGCTGGGTAGGTATTAGCGAGTATTTTTAACATTAAAAAAAAAAACTTTTGTACTATGTTTTTGCTAAATTTTCACTACAAAAATAAATAATATTATTATAATAAAATTAGATTTGGACACGAAAATATAGAGTGGTCGTAATTAAAAATAAATTTTACGAAAAAAATAAGCAAGTTGGTGTGAAAACGGCAAGAATGGAATAGTTGGTCGATTTTTTTTTATGTGATGTTAGGCATAGACTAAAGCATTTACTTGTAACCCAACATCGAGCAATTTTATGTATCACTCATTCACGAATCGAATTTGTATTACACTAGCTATTTCCCTACCACTTTTGCAAGGTTTAAGACACCCTCGGGAACTCTATAAAGTATCCTTTGACATGAGGGATGCTGTAGTTTCATATCTGTGAAAGAGTTTTTAAAAGCATAATCTGTTAGAACTCACAAACTTATATAATAATAGTGTAGACTTTCACCCGCGCTAGTTTCAGAGTTCCCGCGGGAAATACCCTATTTCCTTCTCTGTACCAACCTGCATTAACGTTATCCTACTGCTCGACCTGCGTTAACGTCCAACTACGCGTTCATTAAGGCATTAATATATGTGTTGGCTACATTTAGTTTGCAACGTGCCGTTAAGCGTTAATTTCTAGTGAAATAACGAGTTAACACAAAATGGAGGTCGAAGCTTCGAACAGCTGTTTTTTTGCAATGGAGGTATAAGCAGCTATAATTTTTGCATCAATGAGTGTTTTAAAATATTATATGCATTTATGCAATTTAAGAAAAAAGAAAAAAAACACGCAGAATGGGAAGGCGTTAATGTAGCCAACACCGCTAAGTGCGCTAAATAACGCGCTAAAACCCTTTGATGTGTCCAAAAAACCGACACATGAGCTATCGCTTAACGTTTTACGTCATTAATAATGCCGTTAGTAAGTTAACCCGTTAAAATGTTGGCCACATCTAAGTAATGCCTTATTTAGCGCACTAATTTACGTGTTAACACGCAGGCGGAGCAGTAGCATTATATTTCAAGTTTCAACCAATTTACACAAAAGCTTGACAAATTATGTAACTAAACCTTCCTCATGAAATATTCTATCCATTGGTGAAAATCGCATGAGAATCCGTTCGGTAGTTTTCGAGTTTATCACGAACAGACTGACAGACAGACAGACGCGGCGGACGAATTTGTTTAATATGTATTGATTTACACACTAACCGAATGTCACATGGAAATGTTCAAGAAAATGCTCTAGTCTATACTCTTCTTTATATTATACCTAAATGTGCAATAATATCATCATGTTATCAAAAAACTAAATATCTTGAGACTTCGTTTCTTGGTTTTTAATATGACAATAGATCATTTTGTTAACTATTGATCAATTGTTAGCAAAGATTACGGGTATATAATGTAGTTTATTTATAAAGTAGAAATACTTTATTTTTCATCTGTTAATTTTGTATAACACGCTTTTATTCGTACTCAATAATTTTTTTTGTTTTGACTTAATCGAATACTAATATTGATTTGTTGGAATTAATGAAAATTAAAAAAAAATCTATTAAAAGTATATTATATTTTTACACATTAACTGAACATATTGAAGAGTAAATGAAAATGCATTCTTTTATTGTTACCATATCTATGTAATAAAAACATTATATACAATTTTAAGTAACATAGTACGGTGTAATCGGTTGAAAATAGGATTTAATAATGAAAATCACAATTTTCAACTGTTATAACGTAATGCTTTGTTGATTTGTTGAACAAAAAATATCCCTGAACACATACAAAAAACGATTGTACCTTTTAAAATGTAGTGAAAAATCAAAATAAATATACCTAACTAATGAAGAATTTCGAGAACCAATAGTGGATAAAATAATGTTAAATTGTTTTTTATTATTATTATTATTAACTAATAATCTCGAATCACTTGCAAAAAAAGTGTGTTTTATTTATCGAAAGTAAAATCACCTCTACAGGATGTTACAGAAAGGTGTAGTCGTATTTGAAGGTTGTGTTCTCGTTATCATCTGCAATGATTTGACACAAGTAACGGAACCAGTACGATGAAATTAACTACCTTACAAGCAAGATTTGTCTTTATTAACTTGTCTGTGAAAAGCTTAAACGGTGATAAATTGCATTAAACTATCTTGAATCCGTCACCTGTAACCGATTTATGACCTACCTAGTGATGTGAAATGTTTATTTTGTTGCGGAAGTAGTCGTTTAATGTTTTTTTGTTTCGGTTGTGATATTATAAAGTACTGTTTTAGGGCTACATTCTACAGTCTAAATATTTTATAAGATTACCAGATCACGATCTTGAAATACGACTACACCTTTCTATAACACTCTGTTATATCTATCCTTTCTTGAACTAGTATGTTAAATTAGATTTAATTATAATTGAACCCACAGTGTGGCCATGTACAAGCGCAGAAACTTGGCTTGCATGAGAGTAGTAGAGGTAACGTGATGTAGAGGTAACCGGTTCGATGCTCATTAGACATAGACAACTTTGTCAAAAGTTGGAAAATACACATACCAAATTGCTGTAAATTCGCTCATGAAAAAAAAATTCTGGAACTACTGTACAGATTCAAAAAATTCTTGCACTAATAGAAAGCTACAGTATCCTCGAGTGACAGGATGCTCTTTATCTCGGAATAAAGAGTTCCTGTGCGAATATGAATTCTGGAAGTTCTTAAGAAGGATACCGCTAGGAACAGGAGAGACCGTACATCCATCCTGATATGAGGAATCCTGCGCGAATTCCGAACACGACACGAGCGGAACCGCCGGAGAATATCAATATATAACTTATCATAATAAAGAGAAAATATAATTTTTTGTTGTTTTGTACACAATTTATAAACATAAAACTACTTAAAAATAAAAAAATAAATAAAAAAAAACTCTTTCGCTACAGTGTTCCTGATTGACATAGAGTAGATATTTTATCCCAGAAGTCCCATGGGAACTCCGAAATTAAAGAGAGTGAAACCACGGGGGATCTACAAGTGTCTAAACTTCTAAAGTCTTATTATTTCAATTTTCTCTTCGATACGCCGCTCCGACGCCGCCAAACTAGCGAAGAGAGAGCCCACTGTAAGAAATAAAATGTTGTCTGCAGCATCGCGAATAAGACCAAAAATATAGGGAAAAGAGGAGTCATTGTGCTGTATATCAGGTCCAAGATGGGGTACATCCATGTGCCTCTGGTAACGAAGGTGTGCGTGAGACTGAAAAGACAAAAAAAATAGATTAGTAGCTTTTTGTTTAGTACAATGTTACAAATGGACATAGATAAGCAATAGTGTGTTAACCCACACTGGAGAAATTTTGAGTAAATCGTGTTTTAAAAGTGGGAGCGCCATTTTGTGTCAACATTTTTTATGATCAATATTTAGTTACATATTTAAGCAATGTAATAAGGTAAACACGTAATTATAAAACGTTCCTAACTCTCAATAAATGGTTCTGAATCAATAACTTAATTTTGTGGGTTAACATGTTATTGCTTATCTGAGTCCAAATGCAGGGATTTTGTTATTGATCGCGAGTTATCCTTGTGAAAGTGAGTTTGTTAATTTGTTTGTATGCTTCCACGCCTTTACTCGAATTTTCCGTAGGAACTATTTTTTCTAAAATAATATTAGCCTAAGTTATTCCTTGTAACATCAGCTATCTGCCAGTGAAAATCCCGTTAAAATCGGTCCAGCCGTTTCAGAAAATAGCCGAGACCAACAGTCAAAAAATGATTTTTATGTAAGTACCTATATACTTTCATATGCATTTAGTGAAAAGCTGTTAATATGGAATTACAAACAGACACTTCAATTTTATTTAGATGTATACAACGTGTTAATGAATATTAGTATAGAAGTATAGACATAGATGTATGCATAATTTCATGATGATCGGTAAAGCTGTTAGGGCCTGTAAGCTTAATAGGCAGACAGACAGACAGACAATTATTTTCGCATATTTAATATTAGTGTGGATTGATAATTTATAAAATTAAATTGCTAACAAAAAAATCAACCTGTATATGCGATGAATTCCTCATAAATGACTTAGCGGGCAGTAATAAAAATTAAATATGAGGTACTTATAAATATCGTAACATTCCTTTATTATATAGAATGTCTATGGTAATATTGTATTATAAATAACACAGATGACTGCTATTGAGCAAATACAAACTCGAAAGAGCTTAAATGTGCGCTGTAATAATCAACGGTATATTGTAACTTTTATTGATTAATAAATAAAAAAAAAAGATAAAGGGATCGTCCAACAAATATATCTGACTGTATAGTATCGACAGTCTAAACCACTATATCACTTCTATAGGCGCGCCGCTACGTTGCGGCGGGGCGCGGGGAGGCAAAAGGTTGGCGGAGAGGAGAGTGTCACCTTCCTTACATTGTCATATTCAGTACTATAGAGTTGCCGAGGGAATTTCGAAACTCACGCTCTGGAACCGAAAACTAATTGGTAATAACAGATAGGTACTCACACGCATGCGTACGTAATGAGATAGGCGAAAACAGTTGCTATATATGGCCAGTGGGTTCGCGGGTCGGACCTCGGCTGATACTTCACCTCCCATAGGACAAAGGGCACAAGGAGAGTGTGGACGATGTGGTTCGAGACCGGCGGCAGTACTTGGTCCAGCGCCTCCGGCATAATCAGGTCCCGGTCGTAGAGGAATATCGTCCAGAAGACTGAAGCAGTGACCTGGATTGTAAAAAAAGTCTAATAAAGTTTGTTGAAAGGATTTATACAGTGCATCCTAACTTATCCTTAATCCTTAGTATTATAAGATTTTTTTTTTTAATCATATTTATTTTAAAGGACCTTTATAAAATCAATTACATGTCGGTCCTATTGTATATACAAAATAATTTAAAAAACTAAAATAACGACAAAATTAAAATAAATTTTTTTCTCACTCATAAACAGTTCCCTATTTGTGATGACTTACAGCTCTAAAAAGATGTTTTGCTGCTTCAGATGAGAATGTGAGTTTGTTTGTTTGTTTGTTTGTGTTGCACTTTCACGGCTTAATTACCCAAGTATTATGAAATTTTGCATACGCGTTGCCAGGGATACAGAGAAGGAATAGTTAGTAATAATAGTAGTAGTAGTAGTATTCAGTCGCGGTTTTTTCGGAGTTTCCGCGGGAATTCCGGGATAAAAAGTACGCTATATCCTTTTTTGTACCCTTGACAACGTGCATGCAAAATTTCATGATGATCGGTTGAGCCGTTGAGGCGTGAAAGCGTAAGAAACAAACAAACTCACTTTCGCATTTATAGTGCCCCGCGGTTTCACCCAGTTTCGGAATTTCCGTAGGACGTCTTTATATCAGGAACCTTTGCGGACGCAGGCAGAACAACCCGCCAAAGTTTCATCACAATCGGACCAATGGTTTGGAAACGCATAGAGGACAGACATACAAACATTCATTTTTATTTATAAAGAAGAAGATTAGGATTCAACTTACGAAAGACGATGGGAACACGACAGCTGCAAACAATGTGTCCCGCGCTATTTTCAAATATTTAGGTAACTGATACGTGAAGTCTTTCAAGTTCCAGAGCGCGAGCAGATCACAAGTTAGGCCCAAGATGGCGTGGACCACCAGTGCGTACTGAAATCATATCAATCCAAAAAAATCAAATTTTAAAACTTACATTTGGACATAGATAAGCAATAGTATGTTAACCCACACTGGAGAAATTTTGAGTAAATCGTGTTTTAGCGCCATTTTGTGTCAACATTTTTTATGTTTAATATTTAGTTACATATTTAAGCAATGTAATAAGGTAAACACATAATAAAACAATGTTTTCTAACTCTCAATAAATCGTTCTGAATCAATAACTTAAGTTTGTGGGATAACATGTTATTGCTTATCTGCGTCCATTTGTGATTTTGATTGGTAGAGTAAAAAATTAACAATCGCCTATAATGTTCGAAGAGTTTCTTCGATTCCTCTAAGATCTTATCATTAGAACCTGAGGACAATGACGGGATCACCTTTCGAACAATAAAAGATTTTTTTCAAATCGGTCCAGCAGTCTTCGACTGAGATTCATAAAAAAAACGTACATACAGTCGAACGTGAAACGTCCTGTTTAACCGACTTCCAAAAAGGAGGAGGTTCTGCATTTATGTATGTTCATTGTTCACCGATTGCTCAAAGACGGTCTGGAATTTTTCTTTTGTTTGAAAGGGTATACTCCCAAGTTGGTCCCCTTGCCACCAAGTCGGGATCTGATGATGGGGTCTTGGAGAAATCGAGGGAACTCTTCAAAAATTATAGGCACATGATTTGGCTATTTTTTATAGTAAATCGTTCATTTGCTTGCGGAAATCAAAATTTGAAGAAGTAGAACTGATGATGAAGACTACAAAATATGGTCATCGATAATATAAACTACGAAATTAACGCAGCCGAAACAGCGGGGTACAACTAGTAATTATATAAACGAGAGAATGTGGAACATTACCCAGATTACTCATTAGGCACATTTTTAACCGACTTCCAAAAAGGAGGAGGTTCGATCTATGTTCGATTGTATGTATGTTTTTTTTTTTTATCTATGTTCACCGATTACTCGAAGACGGTTAGACCGATTTGAAAAATTCTTTTTTTGTTTGAAAGGTTTTACTCCCAATTAGGTCCCATTGCCACCAAGTCGGGATCTGATGATGGGATCTTGGAGAAATCGAGGGAACTCTTCAAAAATTATAGGCACACCTATAGCGATTTGGGTATTTTTATAGTAAATCGTTCATTTGCTTTCGGGAAGCAAAATTTGAAGAAGTGGAACTGATGATGAAGACCACAGGTGGTCATCGGAACAACTCAAAAATAATACGTATTTCACGGGTTCCGATTGAAGCGATTTCGAAAATTGTTTTTTTGTTTGAAAGGGGATACTCCCAAATTGATTCCATTGTCACCAAGTCGAGATCTGATGATGGGATCTTGGAGTAATCGAGGGAACTCTTCAAAAATTATGGGTACACCTATAGCGATTTTTGTATTTTTTATAGTAAATCGTTTCTTTGCTTTCGGAAAGTAAAATTTGAAGAAGTGGAACTGATGATGAAGACCACAGATGGTCATCGGAACTACTCAATAATGGGTATTTTACGGGTTCCGAATCGTTAACTTTAATATGGTTTCTAAACAATTTATGCCCGTCACAATGTATATGGTGAAGTGGAACTGATGGTGATGTACTAGGAGAACTCCTCAACAATTAACGTCCCTGCGTCGGGAAAAGCAATATTTTGTAAAAGGTGATGAGCAGTTGACATTAGGCTATTGTAACTTAGAGAAATTACGAACAAAGTCACTTAAAAGCGAGAAATAAACAAAATTTTTACAAAAAAATTAAAACCGACTTCCAAAAACACAAAACTAAAAACTAAAAATAAAAAGCTAAAAATA
Organism: Zygaena filipendulae; assembly: GCA_907165275.2. NCBI lineage: Eukaryota > Metazoa > Arthropoda > Insecta > Lepidoptera > Zygaenidae > Zygaena > Zygaena filipendulae. The sequence goes on along the minus strand of OU015677.1, from coordinate 2,599,410 downwards.
ACAAAATACCGATTTAATCCAAAAGACAAAAACATACGTAATATTATTCTTGGTTTGTGATACCACTGATCGGTATGAAGTCGGCGACAAGTCAAATATAGAGGGGGAAGATGGGCTAAGTCGACTCCCGCCACCAGCTCTTCGTGAGCAGAACAACCCAAGTGGGCAGACACCAGCGGGCTTGTCACCGAATTCAAACCGATCAGTGGTAGCACAAACCAAGAATAATATTACGTATGTTTTTGTCCTTTGGATTAAATCGGTATTTTGTTATTTTTAGCTTTTTATTTTTAGTTTTGTGTTTTTGGAAGTCGGTTTTAATTTTTTTGTAAAAATTTTTACATTTGCGATTCGAATCAACATTAAAATTATTTGTCTTAATTATATATTCTTTAATATAATAAAATTGCTAATGTGTATAAGATTGGGTAACATAGTGCTATTCCGTGATGGCCTAAATATCCTACTAATATTATAAATGTGAAAGTGTGGATGTTTGGATGTTTAGATGTTTGGATGTTTAGATGTTTGTTACTCAATCACGTAAAAACGGCTGAAGGGATTTGGATGAAATTTATCATGCACGTTGTCAGGGGTACAAAGAAGGACATAGGGTACTTTTTATCCCGGAATTCTCACGGGAACTCTGAAATTACCGCGGGTGAAACCGCGGGGCACAGCTAGTAGTTTTACAAAATTTGTTTGTAATTATTGTCATGTGCTATGGAATTTTGTTGAATAAATAAATATATAAATATGAAAAAACAAATTCGAATAAAAAGATGGAACAGAAAAAAAAAAAGTTAAACAAATTGAAATTCCCACTAAGTGCGTGTCGGACCTCGCACAGTGAAGGGCTCCGTGGATTTGCAAGTGTCTGTGCTAAGCAAAGTTGTTCCAAGCAGAAGGTCAATTTTTGTGACGCAAAACAATACCACACTGCTCCTATACATCGATAAAGGTCCCGCAATATACCCGCAGGAACTCCGAAATTCACGCGGGTGAAACTGCGGGCACAGATATATATATACCTAGTACCTACAGCACTGACAACAAAACTGTGCAGGAGATTTTTGACGGGAATTAAAGATGGCAGCTGGGTCATTTATTTTCATGACGATAAAGAACGGATTTTGTTGTATTATAAGGTGCTGTATTGGACAATAATTTTCACAGTGACGGTTTTCTATGTGCTCAAGAAGATATATGACATTTCGAGCTGATTTCTTCGGTTTCCTCCAAGAGCTCTGAGAAAGTTCTTGCAAGCTATAGTACCGTGACTGGCAATTTCAAACCGTACAACGAAGCATTTTAATAGAAAATACATTAATCTAATTAATTTCACTTGAAACTGGCTAAATGCATTATAATATGCGAAAGTCCATAAAAAAGAAGAAAGAAAGAAAACTGTGTAATTATATAAAAAAATGTACTCACGCAATTCCAAAACGTGAAATATTTGTGTTGTACGTCGATAAATGTACGTAAAGACGGGTCGTTTTTATTAGCCAATGCTATTTGAGTATTTACGTATAAACCATTCCATACGTAGACCAATATTGTGGCTATGTAGCCTAGAATACGCATGTTGACCGACTGACGATAAGGCATTTTCGTATGTCAATCTGTAAAAATAGTTAATTGCAAGTGGAAAAGTTGATATTGAGCAAACAAACTGTTTTATTTGTTCATCATTTTGTACTTTACTTGAAGCTGTAAAAGGCTTTCTACGCAATTTCACCGCTAAAAATAAAGATTTCATGGTTTTTTTTTCCGTTAATAAAGTCTTTGACAACTCGGTATTTCTTTTTAATATTTCCACTTATATTCACAGATACCAACGCCTCGTATTTTACTAAAATATTCAATACAAAACTTTCCACAAAAATACACGACACACTAACTATAATATAATATATAATATATCAGAATTTAAATAACGTAGACTATATTAAAATCAAAACTAAACCTAGAAAAATAGGACTGAAATCATTAGACAGATAAAAATAAATAAATTAACATACCCACCTTGTTTGTGAATAAAATATTTACCACAAAATCTGTGCACTAAGTTAGTATTTTTTGCAACTTGGAATTGACTTTTACGCTTCCTAGAGGACTGTTAAAATGACACAGCACATTTCATAGTATGAATATTAAGAGGGTATTTTTTCGTAGGTAATAAGTTTGCAACTACCTACATTAAAAACCTTAACATGACCATAGACAAAACGCCAATGTGACCTCTTCCTGTTATAGATTAGAAACACAGTGAGACGCTGCGCTGGCGCGAATGATGAACTCAGAACTAATAAAAAAATCAGATACAATAAATAAATAGATAACAGGTTTTCAGAAAACGCCTCTTCAATTAATGAAAAGCCAGCTGAGTGAAACCTCGTAGAAATATAATTATTTCAATGTTAGACTCTTTAACCTCGAATCTAGACCTAACCTCGAAATCCTCGAACTTTCATTTTTTTCCTATCTAATTGTACCAGGTACCTATTATGCCTTATGTGTGTATATTATGAAATACGTAAATTTTGTAAAAAAAATATAGTAATTACTATTTAGGTCTATTGTCTAAGGGTAGGTAAATACTGACATTTAAAAATATTTAACTCGAAAAATTACACCAAAAAAAGCCAAAACTCTGGAGCATTCATTTATTTACTAGTCAGTTACCTGCGTTAATTTTCTTGCGGACAATCTAGAATAATAAGTACCCCCTTTTCTGTACCTTGTGTGAGATGGAGTAGTGAAGTGTTATTATGAATTTAAAATAAAAAATAAATAAAAATAAAATAAATAAATAAAAATAAATAAAAGAAATGGTAGGTACTTGACTCTCTTACATTTATGATGGTTGGTAACATTAAAAAAAAGAATTTTCTTCAATAATTATATCATTTATTCCATATATTAATATGCATCCGCGCAGACCTGGTGTAACAAACAACCTTATCGAAGGTATTATAATAAATAAAAAGTAAAAGCTATAAAATATTTCAATTTAAAATAAAATAATATGATCACTTGTAAATCAGTAGGAAGAAATAGAGGAGTCAAAATGCAACAAATTCAAACTCTCAAATTCTGCCACTATACCTAATTATATGACTGTAAGTCAATATTTTCCGGTATATTGCCCATCTTGAATATAAAATTCTACTACGTCACTCACCTAATTTTAAGGTTTATGACTTATTAGTTAGCATTACACATTAATTAGTAGAGAATCTATATCGTTTTGTGCAAGATAACTGTGAACTGATGTGGAATGTAGAGAATTTACGATGACCTTTTATTTATTGACAACATTAATAAATAGAATAGGAATATAAAATCTTTGTAAAAAAATCTAGCGAGTTATTAAATAATAATGTACAATTACTAATTAGTAATAAAATATCTATAAATACGTACAAGCAAAATTTTAAAAACTTTTTTTGCTTTTTTTGGATGTTTCATTTAAGTTCCTGTCTTGACGTGCCAGGACTAAATACGTCTAGTTACTCTGAAAAATAGGGTCTTATTCGGTAATGCGCTTAATACCCTATCCAATTTGTAGGAAACCTAATTAGGAAATCGGAAGGTGTAATCGAAGTTAGAACAGTTAGATTTAGATTTAGTACGATAGAAAGGTCCCGATCGCAGTATTAAACTGTTTACCATTTAGATGAGTGTAATCGCATCGTTACGATTTAGAGCGAATATTTGGTGGCAACACTGCTGAGTTGTCTGTCCAATTTAGGATCAAATTTAGTGTAGTGTTTTGGTATAGTTACTATACTCTTTGGTGCAGTGTGATCATTCGCTTCCAACTTCCTAGTTGGAGCGTTCCTATTAAGATTTTCTAAAATTTGGATAGTGTAACAAACAAACAAAAACTTTAACTTTGCGACCAAAATTTCTCCGCCGAAGATCGGTCACCAGCATTTGTACTACCACCGTATTTGGCCAATAACTTCTTCTATAGTTTGCTCTTAATTGACACTGCGCGGCGTCGGTCAGTGTGCCTGCTGGTAACTGATAACTGGACGCGAGATAAGCAATAACATGTTAACCCACAAAATGAAGTTATTGATTCAGAACGATTTATTGAGAGATAAAGAACGTTTTTTAATTATGCGTTTAACTTATTACATTGTTTAAATATGTAACTAAATATTGAACTTAAAAAATGTTGGCACAAAATGGCTTTATAATATTAAAACACTCAAAATTTCTCTAGTGTGGGTTAACACACTATTGCTTATCTATGTCCAACTATTGTGTCGCCAACACATCTTTCGGGCTACGATTTTATTTTTCGGTCTGATAGATTTCTCTTCGTATATCTACACGACAATAATGATAATAGTACATTAACCAGATAATTAATTACACGGGTCAACATGAAATTTGACTTTGATTGCAAAGCATTAAATTTCGGTAGTTTAGGTCGTAATAAGACGGAAAAAAAATATATGGCATGAAAGACTTTGCTTTTGTGCTTAGAAGACTGATTGAATGAAATTTTTAAAAATCTCGGATTTTAATTTTTGATCGAAAATAAAACTATTGAAATAAAAATGTTTATTATTTTTATTAAGTTTTACTATCAAATTAGCTTACAGAAAAGTGGAAAATAACTTAAAAGTACACACTTTTACTTTTTCTTTTATGTTCATAGCTACTTTCTCTCAATAAACCCCAAATATAGTCGCCCATCATGTTTTCATTGTATTGGCCTTGATAGCGTTGTTCAAAATTCGCTCTTCGGAATAGGCTCCCATATTGTTTTTAAATTTATCCAAATGAGCATGCAGCATATGTACTTTTAATGACATCCTGCAGCCCATGGCCTTAAAATTTGTAAGCATATCCTCAACCAACTTTCCGTAGTTTTCAGCTTATAAATTGACCACATATAAAACAAAATGCATCAGCATCGTATTTGCACTTTCGTGACGACATTTTAAGTTATTCTGGGCTTGTAAATAACACCTGATGGTTGTTTATCACTCGGGTGCCATCTAGCGGCACAGTGTAAACGTTAATACCCCACTCTCACCGCGCGGTCTTTTTAAAAATATTAAAATCAATTAAAATTTATGAAAAAATTGAAAAATGGGTATTATTATTAAACTATCACAAAAGCAAACTTTATACCGAAAAAAGGTATTTTCTTTTCGTTTTTGTGCATAACTAACTGGAAAATAATAGTATAAACTTTAGGACAAAGAACGAAAATGTTTTTTGTAGAGTCGTGTTATTAGGCAATAAAGGCAATGTTTAATGACTATATCTATAAAACTAACAATGTGATGTTGTACTAACTAAATATATTGTGATGAATACTGGCTATGACGTTGGGTTATGTACCATGGATATTGGCTCCATTTTTATTCTAAAACTAGCTGTAGGCACCCTTAGTTTTACCCCCGTGACTTTCGGAATTCCCGCGAAAATCCCCAACATTCTATTATAGAAATCCCTTTTCTGCCAATTACGAAACAACCTAAAAAGAATTACTCACGTGGGTTGAGCCAAGACAACTGATTTTTATATTATATGTGTTATTATAAGGTGTGGCAAAATTAGCTGCAAATATTTACAGGGTTAAAAGTATACACCGTTATAAACATGTTTATAAATGATAACTAATAAAAAAGATGTTTTTCCAAACCAAATAAATCAATCAAAAAGAAAACAACCTGTGACGGTACACGGTACTCAATCGCTTTACACACACATCGCCGCGAGCTGATATCTTAAGATCAATGACGTTGATCGAGCTGACCAGCTAATACATCGCTCACAGTGTTCGTGGCACATGCTTGTATACGTATAACGATTTTCTGTTTTTTAACAGACATGCCAAAAAGGAGGAGGTTCTCAATTCGACGCGTTTGTATTGTTTTTTTTTTTTTCATTTCCATTTTCTGTTCTCGGCATTTACAAAATTGTAGTTTTCAAATTGAACAATACCTAATTATTACACCGATGACTTATTCATAATGAAGGAAATTTTATCTATGTCTTAATAAAAATGTTTTGCTGTTTCCCAGACTGTTTTACCAAAATCAGAATGAAATAGAGAACCATCGTCAATTTTTCTACAAGAATAATTATGCGCAAAGTTTTCTTTTAAAAAAGTTTTCTGTTAAAAGTAAAATAACCATGTTGTCAAAACATTTTTGATTTTGTTTTAAAAAAAATTCTCAAGCAATTTTTTCCGACACATCTGCGCCGATCGTATCTAAGCGCAACAACGATAAACCTACGTCCCTACTTATACTAAAATAACAAAAAAGTTTTCTTCTTTTTATTCTATTTCACTTTTCTTCTCCCACTTTTAACTGGAAGGTTCCAGAATATAGATGTGAGCACCCATTGTGTGTAATAGCACACGATTCCCAACAAAACGAGGGCTATTACTAGGAGCGGGAAGTACACAGTTGCGTATAGTTTCCCGAATATCGGGTACAGCCACACATTAGACTTATAGTAGGTGTAGAACAATCTGAAAAACAGAATAATTGCTAATAATACTTGTTTTATCATCAAATTCAAAAATTAACCACCACTTTGTTTCTCATCTTGTGTATAAATTTTAAAATTATACTATAGAGGCATAGAATAACAAATCAGGAATTATAGAATGAAGAGGGTTAGACCCTCAGAAGAATAATTCTTCTGAGGTTAGACCCGTGACTTGCACAGATAACTTGAATTGTTGTAAGTGCCACAATATAAACCAGAATTAAAGAAGTGAAGTCGATATTCGTTTAAACAGTTAAAAAAAAAATTCTATGCTTCTTTAGTATATATAGAGTGTAATGAAAGATTAACCAGAGGGCGATATTCAGAATTCAGTTTTCCGTCTCAATAATTTCAACATATTCATATAATTCATTCATAGTTAATTTTTGATGTTTTTACCCTGTAAAATATTATAAATACATGCAAGGCCGCAAGAGTCGATGGTACGATAAGATACTTCTACCCCATTGTTATCAGAAGTGGGATTGGTAACAGTGTCAGTCAGTCAGTGTCAGTGTCAAGTAACAATGAAAAGAGAAACGTCACAATATCCGTCTGTCTTTCTATTATTTTTCCACGCCTTTCCTACTAGAATCCCGGGGTAAAAAGTGCTCTATGTCCTTTGCTATACCCCTGAAATCGTTTATGAAAAATTTCATGATGATCGGTTCAGTAGTTAAGGCGTGAAGGCGTAACAAAGTATTTTTTCCGAAACTTCCAACATTTAGTCGTTATATTTCAACCAATTTACACAAAACCTTGACAAATTATATGTATACTTCGACCTTCCTCATGAATTACGCTATCTATTGGTTACCGCATTTTCATTCATTCAATAGTTTTTGAGTTTATCGCAAAGAGACAAATGCGGCTGAGGACTTTTTTTTATAATATTCTGTAATGATGTATACTTACACACTAAGGTACATTGACACATATACGGTGAACCAGACCAGGTACCGTGTGTGGGACTTCGGCGGCGTTCTAGGCTGGTAGTACACCTCCCACACCACGAACGGCACGATCAGCGTGTGGATAATGTGGTTGGACGTCGGTGTTAGGACTTTGTCCACGAATACCGGCAGTATCAGATCCCTGTCGTAGTTGAACAGCGACCAAAAGACAGTTGTTACCACCTGTTTGATTTATTACATTTATTTAAGGTACAATAGTGCAAACCTTATCGAAAATAATCTATAACTGATTAAACCTGAAGTGTTTGTTTGTAACTGTAAAATAGTAGCTTTTTATTAAATACACGTAATAATACTTAGCTGCAAATATTTACAGGGGTGAAAGTATTATGTTACAATAAACCGGATAACCAAAATAATATAAGTAAGGTCGTTTTTCAGAATATGAAGAAAAGAAATTCATTGAAAAACATTGCAACTACATACATGCATCTCACTAATACGTATACATGTATATAAGGCACGCGCCACGCACACAGCGAACGCTACATCAGCTGATCAGCTTCATCGAGCGATAATCAAGGTCAGTGATCTTAGATACCGGTGCGCGACGATGTATGTGTGAAGCGATTGAGCGGTGAGCGCTTTCACAGGATGTTTTCTTTTTTAATTTAATTTTTCTTTTATTTATGAACATGTTTATAAACATGTATATTTTCAACCATGTAAATATTTTCAGCTAATTATACCACACCTCATATACGGTACTAATAAGAAATGAAAAAAAAAAAAAATCGTCAGTCTATCTGTTTGTTCCGGCTAATCTTCGAAATGGTTAAACCGATTTTGAGAGGTAAGAGTAATTCAATGGTAAAAAACGTCACTCACAAGGGTTGAAGGAAATAGTATCGCTGCAAATAATGTATCTTTGAACCCTTTGAGATGTTTGGGCAGTTTGTACCCTGGTGTTTTGGAATTGGACAATATCAGCAGTTCGCAGACCAACCCGACGGCGGCGTGAAGCATCATGTTGAACTGGAATTACAGAAATTTAAAAAAAAAAATATTTAAATACTTTTAAGACACTAACCGCCGCACTCAGAGTCGACTTTAATGGTTACTTAGTTAAGTATAGATTTTTAGAACAAAACTGCCGCAATCACACACGTTTGATAAATTAATGTTAATTGGCATTTAACTAATTAAGTTACATCTCATTAAATGCCAATTAACATTAATTTACTGAACGTCTCTGATTGCGGCAATTTTGTTTTAAAAATCTATACTTAACTAAGTAATCATTAAAGTCGACTCTGAGTGCGGCCGTAAGAAACGTCAAACTAACGCTTTCTGCTGTAAAAACAATCATAACGTGCTTGTATAGAAGAATAAAGTATAATATCTTCTAAAATACATTTAGACCACATTTGAAAAATAAGATATTGCTTCATTTAAAAAGAAATGAAAAAGATGATTTGTAAATAAAGTCAATACTATTTTTTTACTGAAGTTTAGCGATATAATAGGTATTAAAAAATATACGTTTAGGAACGGCAAAAAGTGGTCGTTTTTTATTCTTTGAATATTGCAGAATTACCATCAACATAACAGACGTGACATTGTTTTCCAATATCAATGCACTTCGCTTGGCCCAGAATTTATCTTAGGAATACCAAAACAATCATTAGAGATATCAAAAGCGAAGCAAGTTTGAACTACAAGAGGACCTATGATACTTTAAATTTTATCTATTGATATTAATAGATAATACCATTATCTTATCATTTAGGTCAAACACTGCTAGTGATTAATTTCACTTTCGTAAATCGTAAATTTCAGAGTTCCCGCGGAAATTTCAGGATAATAAGTAATCTTTATCCTTTTCTGTATCCTTGACAACGTGTATGCAAAATTTCGTGATGATCAACCCAGTCGTTGAGGCGTGATAGCGTAACCAACTCGGTAAGGATTATGAAGTCCATTTTTAGAGCCTGCTTTATAGATTTCCTTCTTAAAAATAACATAGTTGTTAACGATGTAAACACCTAATTAGTATGTTGTTACGAACGATATTTTTTTTAAATTAGTATACGTCTACGTAATTAAAAATTAAAAACAAAAACAAAAACATCCATCTATAAATAAGTGGGTTTAGGGTAAGGGCATGCCCCGACAGGCTCACACGTGCATACAGGGTTGCCACGCATCCGGATAAAGCCAGACATAGGTTTTTGATTGCATGTCCGGCCTAAACAAACACTTAAATTTTGCTACCGAGCGAGAGCCGAGCGTGGCATTTTAGAAGAATTTAAAAAAGTTGATGAATGTTTATCTAGAATTTAATTTTGATTGATGAATATAAATAAATATTTCATTATTAGAGAGAAAAAAAAAACAGGTACGTAACTACTCTAAGTATAATTTTATAATTAAACCTATATTATACCTATTTACGAATAACTACGGATACGTCGGTGCACGGAAAAACCTAAAAAGGTTTATGTAGCACCGTCAAGTTGTTACAATGTTTATAAATTAGTAAATAAATAAATAAATACATAAATGAATAAATAAATAAATAAATAAATTAGAATTTCACAAGATCTAGGGCAATAACCGAAAAGATTTTTTTAAATTTTTACATACGTACAATCTTTTTGTCGTACCTACGTATTAGTACTAAGATACAAATTCCTCAATAATGTAGCGTGACCGGACTGTACGGACTGTCCGGCCTTTTTACCCAAATGTCCGGCCAAACTGGGTGTCTGTCCGGCTATTAGATTTGGCGACATGGTAACCCTACACGTGCATCATAACAGAACTGTAATAACATCGTTGATAAAACATGATGCCAGAGTCAGAGGGTCAGAGGGGTCAAGCGAAGTACCCCTACTTTGTTGCAATGACCCCATGTTCATGAATTCAAAGCGTTTTGTCGAAAGACAGCGATAGCGTGATTATATGATGCCCAGGAGGGAAAGTGACAAAATAGTCCTAAATGCGAATATCAGCTTATTTGTTTGTTTGTTTATTACGCTTTCACGTCATTCAACCGATTATCATGAAATTTTACATTACCAGGTACCAGGGGTACAGAGAAAGATACAGGTTACTTTCGAACCCGAAATTCTAGCGGGATCGGGCTAGTAGGTAAACAATAAACAAATTTATTGCAATTGAATATTATTTAGATAAATGAAATAGTGAAATTCTAGCTTTTTAATTAGTTCTGAATATCTATAAATCCCTAGGTATTTATGTACTTGTAAATTTATGTAAGTAAATTTATGATTCCTATTCTATACCTAAATACATAAAATCAACATATAAATTTCTGTGTTTGTCCTATTCCACCCAAAGGTTGTCTGGAAGAGATCGCTAGTAAAGCGATAAGTCCGCCTTTTGTATGCCTTTATTTATAAGTTTAATTGTTAACAAAGTGTAACATTATTTTGGGGTACAATAAAGTGTATTCTATTCTATTAATCTATTCTAAATAGGGTAGGAACATAGGGTAATTTTTATCCAGGAATTCCTACAGAAACTCCAAAATGTATGTGGGAAACCGAGGGAAATAACTAGTTATAATTTCTCATGCTTAGGTATATTTTTTGTTTTTGTTTTTACGTAGATTTATTTACTCACGAAGTTCCAACATGTGAAATATCGGTACTGCATGTGAAGGAATCTCCTGACAAGTGGGTCCTGGAGGACGTCCTCATTGACTCGCCTCGAATCCAACATGTAGATGCCGTTGCCTGTGTACACAGCGATCGTGAGCACATACGCGAGCATGCGCTTGTATGTGTGCGCCTTCGCTGCCATTTCACTGGAATACAAGACGAATAATATATTTTTCATTATTTTATTCAAGTGAAATAATTGGCTGCTTGACTAATTTTTTTTTAGTTCGTCGTGTAGATTAGTAATAGTAGTTTATGCAACTGTCATATAATGAAGGGTATTAAAACACGAGTGTGAGTTTGATGATGTTATAATGAGATTTTACGATATCGATGTGGATATTATACCATCATGTGAAATTGCTTAAATTGAGTGTTTTGTTGTCTGCGCTCTAACAGTAGTAATTATAAGTCAAGTATTGGAAACATAAGTAGAATGTTACAACATTAGTGTAGATAAAAAATATTAGACACGTATTTTTTCTTTTTTTACGTAATCAAAAAATAACGGCGATACATTGAGTTGAAATTTCGCGTGACGTCGACCCGGTGCAGTTTGTAAGGGGCTTATACTGAATAATGACGTCACGAATCCTCCACGTCCTGCGCTTTATCTATGTTTATTTTCATTTATTTGAAAAAGCAAAAAATACGTGTCTATTTTTTTATTTTCTAACTGACGGACTAATTATAATTTCGATTTTCATTCCCAATTCCTGTATGACAAAAAATCAGCAATTGTTGCCAATACATTGAAATAATCATGAGTTTTCTATACATAGCTAATATAAAATTACGAGCTGTTCCCCGCCTTTTTTCGAATTCCTGAGGGAATTCCCTAATAAATAGTACTATAGTCCTTTTTTGTACCACTGACGTGTACCTATGCAAATTTTCATGACAATATAGCTACGCTTTCACGCTATAGGTGACTGCTCAACAGATCGTCATAAAATTTCGCATAGACATTGTTAGGGGTACACAAAAGAACCTAGGATATTTTTATCCCGGGACCCCTGCGGGAACTCCAAAATTAACGCGAATGAACCCGCGAGGCACAGCTGGTAATAGAAATAGATTCAGAATTAGATGATTTCATAGAATGATATACCTATCTAAGTTGGTGTAATGAATAAATAAAAAAAAAAAAAGTTTAGTTGCTGAGCACCATCGACCACACAGCCCATAGACGCCTAATGTTTGATTTTGCGTATTGAATTCATTCTGGCAACTAGCTGAGGTAAGATGAAGCGGGGTTGCAACGCCGTGATTGGCTAATTCAAGGCCACACGCGCTAGTTACACGCCGTGATTGGCTAATTCAAGGCCACACGCGCTAGTTACACGCGCCACGAAACGTTGGAAAGAAATAGATTAATTTACGCAACGGGAAAGAATGAGACGGCACGATAGTTTGAGTATTTGTTTTAAAACCACGACCAGTGAACCGTGAACTCCGTACTTGCGAAAAAATTTGTTGATTTCCTTGTTTCTCATAAACAAATAAAGATAATAGTTACTTACAAGTGAAATTTTATCCCATCTTTCTCCATATTAGATGTGTTGCTTTTTTTACCGCACCATTTAATGCTACACTGAGGCATTTTGAGTTTTTTTTAGCACTTCCTTTATGCACTCCGATCGTGTTGACAGGTCACAGTAGTGGTCGACACTGATTGAGTATTTCCGCGCGGACATTTATATCGGAACTACAAGTCAGATGTGTTGCCAGGAGCCATTCGCCTGTTATTAGGCGTCTATGGGCTGTGTGGTCGATGCTGAGCACGCAACAAAAAGAGGATTAACTGTTTATTTGAAAAAAATAATAATTAGATAATATGAAGTACCTACAAGATGTAACTAAAAATTACATTGTTAGTTCCAGCAGTTTAATTTTACTTTGTAATTAGTTATCTTTAAAAATATCTTCTATAATTAAAACTTGTTTTTGTTTAAAGGTTTTTTGCCACACAAATGACAAAATATGTATGTGTTTGATGTTTAGTTTAATTTCGTTATTCTTTATTTTGTTATTATTTATTTTGTTATTCTTTAATTGTTTTCATTTGTGTTGTTCTGTATGTGTTCATTTGTGTTGTGTTTCTCCTCTTGGTTGAATAATTCTTTCTTTTTTTTTTTTCTTTGAATAACATAGGGTATTTTTGATGGAGGCTATAATTAATATAATACGTGATTTTTTTTTTTAAAGACAGATTCTAGGGTAGATACTTATGGATGGGGAGAGGTACAGGCGTGGATTGCTTAGGGCAGTGGTCGGCAACCTTGTCACCCAAAAGATACACAATTGGCTACTTGACAAAAAAATTTTTTTTAGTCCGTCGTGTAGATTAGTAAAAAATATTGGACACGTATTTTTTCTTTTTTTACGTACTCAAAAAATAACAGAGATACATTGAGTTGAAATTTCGCGTGACGTCACAATTCAGTGCGGTTTGTATAGCGCTTATAATGAATATTGATGTCACGAGCCCCCCACCCTAAACTTTAATGCGCTTTATCTATGTTCATTTTCATTAAATTGAAAAAGCAAAAAATACGTGTCTATTATTTTTTTATTTTCTAACTGACGGACTAAATAGAATTTTGATATTCATACCTTGGAGAATACCCAATTGTTGTTTATTCGAATGAGTCATTTTTTTTAACTTAATTACTAAATTGTCTTTTACAAGGCAAGATAAATATTCCATACCTGTACCTATAAACATTTCGTGGAAGAGTTAATGCGGCTCGTGAGCCGCGGGTTGCCGACCACTGACTTAGGTCATCGAGTCAGGCGCGTATCTCGGATTTGGTTAAATTTTGTTTAGAATTTATAGGGTCAGAGATTTTTATAAGGTCTGTTTAAAGTGCCCAATTTAGTCCTCAGGGGGGGCAAATTCACCCACTGCCCCCCCTCTAGATCCGCGCCTGCATCAAGTAGTCTTAATCCGGCACTTAGTGCACATCGCGTGCAATGAACGCTGCACGGAAGTTAATCTAGCTATCATTATGACAGATTGCCTATCATTACGACTCGGAATTGTACAACATAGTATTACGAAAGACGATAGAATATAATAAGATTAATTAAAAGGAATTGTCTTACTTGTGTCACGCTGATACTAACTGACAAGGGGCTAACTCTTGAAAATGATTTGATTTGACTTCAAATTGAATCGACGTCAAATCGTATTTGAAATCGTGTTGTCTAAAGATGACGTCCGACAAGTCAATAAAAATGGATTGTTTTCGTTGACAATTTAATGAAATCGTGGAATTTGTCTATTTCGATTTGATTCTAATTCGATTGTGTTAAGTGTATGACCCTTAGGTACTCGAGTACTTAGGTACTGTTCCCGAAGATAGAAAATTGATCGACAAAATCTAGATTAATGCGAGTTAATCCTAGTCTATAGTCTTCTAATATTAATTTTAATAACTATATTTAGATGTAAACAATCTTTTATTTTGCTATGAGCCGCGAGAAATGGTTTGCATTTTCAGTCAGAGTTGAGGTAGGTAAACATTTATTTATTTATCTATGTATTTTATGTGATGAACATTTGTGTTGAGATAAACATGTGTTTATTTATTTATTTATGTAGATAGTCTTTCCCTCATAATCAAAGAAGTTTTACTGCAAAAAAATACATTTAGAGCATAAACAAAAAGAATAATAATTTCTAATATCTTGTCATTGTGACGCCCTATGAGGCTTAAAAATTTATTTATATTCGAAAAAGCATTTTAAAGATATATGTATAATGTATTATAACATAATACACTATATGTATAATGTATTATGATATAATACACTATAAAACTTAAGTTGAAATGTATTTAAAATATTACGAGTTGATAAACTCGCAATCTAAATTTTGTATGATAATTGATGTATAATTCATAAACTAAAATGAATAAAGTAATTATTCATATGAAATAAAATGTTTATAATAAGGTATATTAACCGTGTGCTTGGTTTCAGATGTAACGGTGATATCGACTTGTACCCCCCAACCCCCCGCATACCCCTCTCAAACAGACGTGAACGCACCGCCAGTATCCACGCGGGCGGCTGAGACGTGAAGTGGCATCGGCGCGGCGAGCGGGCGAGCGAGTCGCGGGCGACGCGTCGCGCGTACAGCGCGTCGCGTATACAACATTTAATGTTGTTAAACGAGTTTAGTTTTGTGGTAGCTCGTATACAGATATTGTATTATTATACAAATCTAAATAATTATATTGGAGTCTCACGTGAAGGTCTTAGATGAGAATGCCGACGACCACTTTCACAATAAAGATGATGTAGTTGGGAGTTCAAACGAGCTTACGTGCTTAGTGACTTTGTCGCTCTGTACGAAAGCCTTGTCAACGCGCTCGACGTCCGTTAGGATATCTTGTGCGAAGACATATATTATTATGAGGAAGGTTTTCGGTGTGTATGGATTGTAATTTTATTGTTATTAAATTATAATTCATCACATCTTATCGGCTCGATGCAAACGTGTATTTTCAATTTATTGGAATTTACAACGACGATGAACTCTAATCCTGAGCGGTTAGACGTCGCGCGTCGCGAGCGTAAGATAACGTGGAAAGGTAAAAATCCGCGCCTCGAGTTGTCTTCGCCGTGACGGGTTTCGTTGTGCACGTATTGTATCTTGTCTATTGAATAACTACGCCTTCCGTGTTATTCAAAACTATCGACGAATATGCGGCTGACTGGAGACGCGGGATCGCTTCCTACACCAAGGGAGTGTTGAACGCTCTTCTTTCAAGATAACATTACTTTCTTTTTTTTACAAACATTAATTATAGTCAATGCGCTTTGTGACTTTGTTACGTTGTGCAGAGATTATGGGATCGGCTGTGGACGACCTAGTCGTTAACGCTTGATCTCGGTAAACAGTTGTGTTTTTCAACACGACTTGTTTATCAAAATAAACGAGTGCTGAGTGGGTGTTGTACGAGGACGAGTTGTGATCCAATCAATTGGGCTTCGGCCTTAGCTACGTGTAGCTACTATAACACAAATTGACCGACTGAAGTTATGATGTCCGGCGAGACTGGTCTCATACACTTATATTTGAATTATTGGGATGGTGTTGAGGTCGCGGTACTATCCGCATTATGGCCTCGGTCTTCGGGCTGACACGTACCCTGGGGTCTCGGCACCGCCGAATTATGACCTCCAACGATTGCTGCTGATACGGGACGTACAGTCTCATATAGCTGATTCATCCTCTAACGGATGTCGGTTATGCATATTTGGAGAACTCTCTACCTTGTGCAACACAGGTGGGGGGGGGGGGGGGTATCTGCTTATGAGCAGGTGGATGACCATCACCGTGGGTAGCGCAGGACGGGGCTATTCCACCTCTCGCTATATAATAAACTTGTTATGTAGTGAGAGCCATTGTAAATATTCCTATTGGAATATCAAGTTGATTATAATTATACATCGTATGGGAGGTGTTCTATGAGCATCATATTCCTATCTTAGTATCCCGAACACTACTAACGTCGACAGACGAGAGTTAGTGATTATGTGTACCACTGTAACATGGATACCATCATTGGAGTCTCTCTGCTTCCGAGCTAACAACACTATTAACGCACAGACGTTAAGTAAATGTACAGTGTAGTCTAACACTTAAAAAGAACCGTTCGTGTAGAACGAGTTCACATAATGAACAAGAGTCACCCAACTCGAACGCAGTTGGGTGTACTAAATATATTTCAATAGAAATATTATGTACAAATAATAAAAATATAGCGACTAAATAATTGATGGTTGTTTTATTCAATTAATACCTAAGTCCAACCTCGACCGATTATAATAATGCGGATAGGATGACGACGGAATCGAATCTCAACCTAAAAGAACTGGAGTCATTTAAAACACAACGTAAAACTGGGTCTAACCATTAGACGAAATTGGCCAAAATTAAAATGTTCAACATCTTTGATGTTGTTCATAAATTGATGAAGGAGGGTGAAAGTTACAATTTGGTGCCGTGACCAGGATCATGGCTTAGTTAGTAATGTAAAAGCGACCGCGACAGTGATCGCATGGTTGGCTTACATACGCATAAACGACCGCGACGGCGAATCGCATGGTTGAATTAAATAAGACGAACGACCGCGACAGCGAATCGCATGGTTGAATTAAATAAGACAAACGACCGCGACAGCGAATCGCATGGTTGACTGAAATGAATACAAGTGGCCTAGGTCAATAAATGCATGGCTATTTAAACATAATAACGTAGGGGTAACACTAACTAGAAAAATGTCTACTTCAAAGTATGAAGACAGACAATCAAACAGAAAAACGCAAATTACACAAAGTGCTCACTGAAGAAACGTTAAGCCTGATTAAGCAACGCCATCTACTACAAAATCTCAAATCTAAAAGTCCTGAAGATAAGTTGAAACTCAGAAATATCTATAAATTAACTAATAAAAGCATTAGAAGAGACTACAGGAACCACAGATCAAAAACAATAGAGAAACATTTAATGACTAGTGGAAGTTGCAAACGCGCATTTAAAGAACTTCGCACGCATAAAAACTGGATACCTAGCTTATCAGAAAACTCCACTTCATCGACAAACAGAGAAAACATCCTCAAAATAGCAACTAGTTTCTACGCAAATCTCTATGATCAAAAGGCCCTTGGGAATTCCGAAACCGTAACTTTTCTCTCTCAAAATGTAAATAACGAAAATATAACTAACATATATTGGAACGAATCAGAAATAGATCGTGAAATAAAAAGGCTAAAATCAGATAAGAGCCCAGGACCAGACGGTATTCCAAATGAGGCATTAAAATTGGGAAGAACACTGCTAACACCTGCAATAACCTTTTTATTCAATATTATAAACAAAGAGCAGAAAGTTCCCGAACAGTGGACCAAATCAAATATTATATTACTTTATAAGAAAGGGGATCCAAAAGATATAGGAAACTATCGTCCTATCAGCCTACTACCTAGTCTCTACAAATTGTTCTCACAGTGTATCCTAAGCCGAATATCTGCTAAAATCGACATAAACCAACCAATAGAACAAGCAGGCTTTCGAAAAGGATATTCGACTGTCGACCATATTCAAACCTTGGAGAGCATTATAGAAAAGTATAAAGAATTTCAAAGGCCTCTCTACCTAGCGTTCGTAGATTATCAAAAAGCCTTCGACTGCATCTCACACATCTCGATATGGGAAGCACTGAAAGAGAACAATATAGATGACATTTATTGCAATATAATAAAAGACATCTATGACAGAAGTACAAGTAGAATTAGTCTGGAAACAAAAGGCCCAGAAATAAAAATTAAAAGAGGCGTAAAGCAAGGCGACCCCTTATCTCCCAAACTTTTTATCGCTGTACTGGAAAACATATTCAAAAAACTAGACTGGAAGAATCTTGGTATTAAAATAGATAAGAAGTTCCTCAGCCACTTGCGATTTGCTGATGATATAGTATTGTTCTCAGAATATAGTTCACAACTAGAAAAAATGATACACGATCTTTACACTGAGAGTGTACGTGTGGGATTAGAAATGAACCTGCAAAAAACAAAACTGATGACTAATTCGACAAAACATTCAATAAAAATAGGTAACAAAAATCTAGATTATGTAGAGACTTATATATACCTCGGAAAACAAGTATCTTTTCACCAGAACAACAACTTAGAAGAAATAAATAGAAGAATAAATATATCATGGCAAAAATACTGGGCTCACAAAGAAGTAATGAAGGGCGATATGCCACTGTCTGCGAAAAAGAAAGTAATGGATAGTGGTATTCTCCCCTGCCTAACGTATGGCTCACAAACCTGGACATACACAAAACAGGTGAAAGAAAAAATCCGAATATGTCAGGCAGCCATGGAACGATCCATTATGGGACTTCGAAGGAGCGATAAGGTACGGCACACCAAGATCAGAGAGAAGACAAAACAAATAGATTTCTTACTCCATTCTATGAGATTGAAATGGAAATGGGCAGGACATCTAGCTAGAACAGAGGACGCCCGGTGGACAAAAAGTGTCGTGGCATGGAAAGGACCAAAGGGAAAAAGGAAACGAGGGAGACCTTCTAGAAGATGGGTCGATGACATCAAGGATATAGCGGGAGACGAATGGCAATCTAAGGCGAGAAATAAAAAAGAATGGATAAAAATGGAGGAGGCCTTTACCCTACAGAGGGATTCTCATTTAAATAATTGAAATTTATCTAATTTTGCTAATTAAATAGACAGGAATATAAAAATTATGCAACTCAATAGTAAAATCAATTTTTTATCAAATTTAAATAATTAAATAAAAATATAAATTTAAATAATGAAATAGCTATACATATTATATTGGATAATTATAAATTGGGTGCTGAATGATTATTATTAAATAAAATTAAATTAACGCAATATTAAATCAAAAATAAAAATAAATTAATTAAATAATAATTGGAAACACAGACTTTGACTGTTATTTAATTAACAATCAATTGGATTATTGTGAATTATTGTTATAATGATAAAAATAATAATTCATTTATTTCAGGTAAAATAACCCATATAAATAATTCATCAAATAAAATAAAATTAAAATGGAATTTAAATTAAAATAAAAGAAAATTAAAATGAAATTAAAATAAAATAAAATTAAAATGAAATTAAAATAAAATAAAATTAAAATGAAATTAAAATAAAATAAAATTAAATTAAAATGAAATTAAATATGCACGTTATAATATGCACCTACTTATATTTTATATCTAATTACTTTCTTTGGTTGCATGTAACTATTATTACCTATTGTTATTGTAAATTTGCATGGAAAACGAGAAACAATAAAGGGCTTTATTATATTTATTATAACACCCTACAATTTGTTGTCCGTGAAATGGAAAGGTTATGAGATTCGACCCTGACTCTGAATATCCGCATTATAAGTGTTGAGGCTGGGAATATTAACTTGCAATGCTCTTACAGATTGCCGAAGGATAATTAATGCGTATCTCGAGTAACACCAATAGTGAAAGTGATATTTAAATACGTATCTTGAGTAACCGCAATAGTGAAAGGGATACGTATAAAAGACATTATCTCGAGTAACATTACTAGTGAAAGTGATATGTAAAGACAATTGTTGACATTTTAACAGTGCTAAAAGCGAATTACTGACATCGCAAGGACGATCCTTAAATTAATTGTATCATAATAGTTGTTAAGTGTAATAGTTGTTAAGTGACTTGTCTTGTGATTTAGTTTAATTTTTAATAACTTTAATCTAGTGAATCAGTGCATAAATAAAAATGGGCAAGAGGAAGGAGAATGTAGGACCCACGGAATCTGTTGAAGCCGAGACCGAAATAGAAAATGTACAGCCACAGCGTAAAAGGCGGCGCGAAGGCAGAGAAAAGGAGGTACCTGATAATGAAACAAAGTATGATCGTTTGTACAAGCTGTTCAAGCGAACTACACGACGATTACAAAACAAGATTGAAGTTCTCGAACAAGAGCTTAAGCGGCCATCTGAAAAGGAAGATGTACCTCAAGAGGTTACAATTGAGAGTTCAGAGCCGGAAGTTCAAGAGAAAGTCATATATGTAAGCGATATATCGAGTTTACAACACGAAAAACCTAAATTCAGTAACCCGGAGAAGGGGCATCCGGTTACTTTTATCGAGGACCTAGAAACGTATCTTGAAAAGAGACGTGATGTGAAAGGACGAGAGGTACAGATTGCTATTGAGTGTCTTAAGGCGGAGGCAAAGGCGTGGGCCCGAATTTATAAAGATTCATGGTATAGTTTCAATGACTTTAAACGAGAATTTCTCGAAACTTATTGGGGAAAACCCGAGCAAGACAAAATACGTAGAGAGATTGCGTATAACAAATGGAACGGAGAAAAATGTCCGAAAATGTCCGATCATTTTATAAAGCTCGTAGGGCAAGCAAAAATGCTTACAAGACAAATACCGGAGGAGGATCTGGTATCTGATATAATCAAACACTTTCCAACTAATGTACAAGATTTATGGTTCTGGTCTAAGAGTCAGACAATTGCTGAGGTAACAAAATTTCTCAGGGCTTTGGATGATAATAGAGCGGAGGAAAGGCAACAACCTGTGAAATTTCAAAAAAGCAACAAGAATATTAATGAAAATTGGAAAAAGGATTTTCAAAGTAAATACCGCAAAGAGTGGCGGAAACCTAGTGAAACAAAACCGACGTCGACAGTGACATCGGGGAATTTAGAAGAGGAGCGGGAGAGTGAAGGCACCGCACCTTTAAACAACTAAAGACTGCGAAGAGGGTTCCGGTTGCAGTCGGCAGTGTAAGGAACCGTGGGTTCGAAATTATGAAGAGCATGGGGTGGCGCCCAGGCGAGAAGTTAGGAAAAAATTCTCAAGGACTCTACAAACCTATCGAACTAAATGGTCAAACTCACAAAGAAGGGTTAGGCTATGAATTTAATAATATGAAGTACAACTTTGTAAAACATTTACAGAATAGACAAGACAAGTTGCAACAGGGAGTCATTATCTCAGAACTTAATGTTAAGTCTGTTTTAAATGAATCTCAGAGAGAAATTGAAGTACTAGAAAATTTTAAGAGTGAAGTTGTAATAAATATATTCAATTTTGAGATAGAGGCTCTCCTGGACACAGGGAGCGATATTACCTGTATATCAGAAGAGCTCTGGATCGAAATTGCAAAGAAAAATCAGAATTTAGCTACTATGCCTGTAAAAGCGATCCAAATAAGAGGTGTCCTCGGACAAAAGAGCTCTAAAATACAACAGATAGTATTGTTGCCTGTGAGATTTAACGATTTAATTATTGAAACAAGTTTCTTAATTGTGCCTAAATTAGTAAGATCTTGTATTATTGGTTTTGATTGGCTAAGGATGAATAGGGCCATCATAGATTTAAGTACTGATAAAACTGGAATGTATATAACTAAAGATGCAAAAGAATATTTTATAGAGTTGTTCAAGAGGAATATTGTAGCAATATGCAAAATTGATTTCTCAAGTTTTGAAAGTATTTTTAATAACATAAAAATTGGTTGTGACTTAAACACTAAAAATAGAGAGACTTTAAAAGTTGTTCTAAAATCTTATGCTTCTATGTTCTCCGAACAACTAGGACGAGCGAATTGCTACGAACATAAGATAGAGATGGTCGATGAGCTTCCTATTGTAAACAGATCTTACCCTATACCATACGCCTACAGGGCGAAACTTCAATCGAAGTTGGATGAGATGGAGAGTAATGGTATTATAACGAGAATGTCAACACCATACAGTAGTCCGTTAACATTCACATTGAAGAAAGACGGCTCTATAAGAGTCTTATTAGATGCAAGGGGCATAAACAAAAAGATGATTGGCGAAACTGAAAAACCTCCAATGCAATTGGACGTTTTGAATTCATTTCATGGTGCGAAATATATAACCACTATTGACTTAAATAATGCATACTTTCAAATACCGATATGTAAAGAAAGTAGAAAGTACACAGGGTTCACCTTCAATGGAAAGTCGTATGTTTACAATGTACTACCACAAGGATTGAAGACTTCAGTGGGAAGTTTCAGTCGTGCGATGGACAAGATATTAGGTCCGGAAGTAAGAGAGTTTTGTGTGAATTACTTAGATGACTTGGCAATTATCACGACTGGAACGTTGGATTTACACTTCGAACATATACAGACGGTCCTTGGCAAACTGTATGAAGCGGGTATGACCTGTAACTTGCAAAAATGTGAATTTATATGTAAGGAGATTAAGATGTTGGGTTTCATAATATCCACTGAAGGGATACAAACAGATCCAGACAAGTTAAAGAGTATAAGAGAATTTCCAAAACCTAAGAAAGTAAAGCAATTAAGAGCGTTTTTGGGGCTCTGTAATTTTTATCGAAGATTTATACATGATTATAGCAATTTGATCGTACCATTGTGTAAACTATTAAAGAAAGATCAATCATGGAATTGGGGTTCTGAGGAACAAGGTGCATTTGATCGATTAAAAGAAAGATTTATAAAAACCGTGATGTTACACCATCCGGATTTTAATAAACCGTATTACTTACAAACTGATTGTTCGGGCATTGGATTGGCTGGTGTGCTCTATCAATTGGACGATAATAACGAAATGAAAATTTTAGGATACCACAGTAAAACATTAAAAGGACCAGAATTAAACTGGACAGTAACTGAACAAGAATTTTATGCAATAATAAGTTGTATAAAAAAGTTTGAAACATATTTAAGAGGTGCACAGTTGACGATTAAAACTGATCATAAAGCTTTGATATTCGTGAAGAATTGGAAGCTTTATAACAGTAGAGTAACGCGTTGGATACTTTATTTGGAACAGTTTAATTATAAAGTAGAACACATAACAGGAAAACAAAATTTAGTTGCTGATATATTATCGAGATATTTGCCTGAGGGCAAGCATATACAGGAAGATAGGGGTATATGCTTCGAGATATTATATACAGAAACTACTGAAAATGTTGAGCTCAAAGAAAAATTGAACCGATTATCTGAACTACAATCATTAGACGCTGATATCAGTGCAATTAAAGAACGTCTGGGAAGCGTGAGTGTGGCACAAAGTAGATCAGATAGAATTTTATTGCGATGTAAATTACGAAACAACATTTTGTATTATAGTTCAATTGAGACGAGCAAGGAAGTCATATATCTTCCAAAAATCTTAATTAACGATATAATCGATCAAGTACACCTTGAAATGGGGCATCAAGGTGCTTATAAAGTTGTAAAATATATTAAAGATAGATTTTATTGGCATGCGCTTACTAGAGATGTGAGAAAGAGGATTAAAACATGTCATGTATGCCAAATGTCAAAGAGCGAGAATATTAAATATGTTGGACCCTGTCAGTCGATATTGTCTAAAGACATTGGAGACATTGTAATGGCAGATATATACGGACCACTACCAGCAGGAACCCTCGGACTGAAATTCATAATAGTCTTTCAGGACACATTCAGTAAATTCATAAAGTTATACCCGATGAAAGATGCCACAGGCAGAAGTGTTTTATCTAAACTAAAACACTTTTCACAAATTATAAAACCGAAAACTATAATGACTGACAATGGAAAGCAATTTATAAGTAATGTGTGGAGAGATGGTGTGAAAGAGTTGGGCATCAAAGCTATATATACCACTGTGAGAAATCCTAGACCGAATACAGTTGAAAGAGTAAACAGAGAGTTGGGTAGATTGTTTAGAACCTATTGTGGTTCGAATCATAAGTCTTGGCCTAATATACTACCGACTTTAGAAGAGTTATATAACAATAGTTTTCATGACAGTATAGGCTTCACTCCGTGTGAAGTTATGTACGGTGAACCAAATAAATTATCATTTGATGAGAAGCTCATGATCAACAGAAAACCCTTAAATTTACACGATATCAGAACTCAAGTTCGAGAGAATTTAAAAAGTGCTAGTAATGTACGACGCACAAAATATGACAAGAGTCATAAATTGATTGTATTTCAAATTGGTGACTTAGTAAAAATACGTAGAGATAACAGGTCCGTTAAAGGGCGTAAAGAGACAAAAAAGTTTGAATTTTTGTATGAAGGTCCATACAGAGTGGCCGCCGTGCCTTTCAATAATGTTTATACTCTACAAGACGTGAACACTGATAACCTTAAAGGCAATTATAATGCTATTCACTTGTACAAATATTATAAATAATAAAGGACTACCCCGAAGGTCCGATAATAATGTGAACATTTTTAATGTTTAAGATGGTTACTAATATGTAAATAATGTTGTTGATTCGAAATGATAATCATTAAGATTGTATCTTATGATTGTAAACATTGTTGATTCGATGTAATAAATATTATTAAGATTGTACCTTGATATGATTGTTAATAATACTGTAAGAAGGAGTTAATCATTAAGATTGTATCTTAAGATTGTAAATATTGTTGATTCGAATGTACATAAATAATTGTGATAATTATTTTAAGTGAATAAAGACATAGAAAAAAATTTGGGTCAGGGAGAAGTGGCTCAATCACATTCAATCAGTTAAACAATATATATTGGTTCAAAAACCAGAGATGTCTTTATATAACAAACATACTTTAATCGCCTAATGAGATCTAGCAAAACGAATTAATACCATAACAAACACATCGCCATTCCACATCACTTTATTGGTGAACAATTGAATGTAGTTGGAGGGGTGTTGGCGCGGCTGCTTCCCAAAAAAATTATAAATTTATGGTGTAATTAAAGAGGCGAAAATAACTTAGAAAGTTTTATTACTCAGTGTTTCATAAAACTTTGGGGGGGGATTGTGACGCCCTATGAGGCTTAAAAATTTATTTATATTCGAAAAAGCATTTTAAAGATATATGTATAATGTATTATAACATAATACACTATATGTATAATGTATTATGATATAATACACTATAAAACTTAAGTTGAAATGTATTTAAAATATTACGAGTTGATAAACTCGCAATCTAAATTTTGTATGATAATTGATGTATAATTCATAAACTAAAATGAATAAAGTAATTATTCATATGAAATAAAATGTTTATAATAAGGTATATTAACCGTGTGCTTGGTTTCAGATGTAACGGTGATATCGACTTGTACCCCCCAACCCCCCGCATACCCCTCTCAAACAGACGTGAACGCACCGCCAGTATCCACGCGGGCGGCTGAGACGTGAAGTGGCATCGGCGCGGCGAGCGGGCGAGCGAGTCGCGGGCGACGCGTCGCGCGTACAGCGCGTCGCGTATACAACATTTAATGTTGTTAAACGAGTTTAGTTTTGTGGTAGCTCGTATACAGATATTGTATTATTATACAAATCTAAATAATTATATTGGAGTCTCACGTGAAGGTCTTAGATGAGAATGCCGACGACCACTTTCACAATAAAGATGATGTAGTTGGGAGTTCAAACGAGCTTACGTGCTTAGTGACTTTGTCGCTCTGTACGAAAGCCTTGTCAACGCGCTCGACGTCCGTTAGGATATCTTGTGCGAAGACATATATTATTATGAGGAAGGTTTTCGGTGTGTATGGATTGTAATTTTATTGTTATTAAATTATAATTCATCACATCTTATCGGCTCGATGCAAACGTGTATTTTCAATTTATTGGAATTTACAACGACGATGAACTCTAATCCTGAGCGGTTAGACGTCGCGCGTCGCGAGCGTAAGATAACGTGGAAAGGTAAAAATCCGCGCCTCGAGTTGTCTTCGCCGTGACGGGTTTCGTTGTGCACGTATTGTATCTTGTCTATTGAATAACTACGCCTTCCGTGTTATTCAAAACTATCGACGAATATGCGGCTGACTGGAGACGCGGGATCGCTTCCTACACCAAGGGAGTGTTGAACGCTCTTCTTTCAAGATAACATTACTTTCTTTTTTTTACAAACATTAATTATAGTCAATGCGCTTTGTGACTTTGTTACGTTGTGCAGAGATTATGGGATCGGCTGTGGACGACCTAGTCGTTAACGCTTGATCTCGGTAAACAGTTGTGTTTTTCAACACGACTTGTTTATCAAAATAAACGAGTGCTGAGTGGGTGTTGTACGAGGACGAGTTGTGATCCAATCAATTGGGCTTCGGCCTTAGCTACGTGTAGCTACTATAACACAAATTGACCGACTGAAGTTATGATGTCCGGCGAGACTGGTCTCATACACTTATATTTGAATTATTGGGATGGTGTTGAGGTCGCGGTACTATCCGCATTATGGCCTCGGTCTTCGGGCTGACACGTACCCTGGGGTCTCGGCACCGCCGAATTATGACCTCCAACGATTGCTGCTGATACGGGACGTACAGTCTCATATAGCTGATTCATCCTCTAACGGATGTCGGTTATGCATATTTGGAGAACTCTCTACCTTGTGCAACACAGGTGGGGGGGGGGGTGGTATCTGCTTATGAGCAGGTGGATGACCATCACCGTGGGTAGCGCAGGACGGGGCTATTCCACCTCTCGCTATATAATAAACTTGTTATGCAGTGAGAGCCATTGTAAATATTCCTATTGGAATATCAAGTTGATTATAATTATACATCGTATGGGAGGTGTTCTATGAGCATCATATTCCTATCTTAGTATCCCGAACACTACTAACGTCGACAGACGAGAGTTAGTGATTATGTGTACCACTGTAACATGGATACCATCATTGGAGTCTCTCTGCTTCCGAGCTAACAACACTATTAACGCACAGACGTTAAGTAAATGTACAGTGTAGTCTAACACTTAAAAAGAACCGTTCGTGTAGAACGAGTTCACATAATGAACAAGAGTCACCCAACTCGAACGCAGTTGGGTGTACTAAATATATTTCAATAGAAATATTATGTACAAATAATAAAAATATAGCGACTAAATAATTGATGGTTGTTTTATTCAATTAATACCTAAGTCCAACCTCGACCGATTATAATAATGCGGATAGGATGACGACGGAATCGAATCTCAACCTAAAAGAACTGGAGTCATTTAAAACACAACGTAAAACTGGGTCTAACCATTAGACGAAATTGGCCAAAATTAAAATGTTCAACATCTTTGATGTTGTTCATAAATTGATGAAGGAGGGTGAAAGTTACATCATCTAGAACATATTTTTTTGGAAATGCGTTTTTGGGCAAGGAATGTCGTTGGTCAAAGTGAAGTGAATAAGGGCCCAGTAAATTATGTAACTTTTGTTGCAATCATATTTCAGTTTCAATCAGAAAAATAGCGACTTTGTAATTAATTAATCATGTATATACGGCTTAAACTTTTGCAGTATGTTTCTTTTGGTTGATTGCTAGATATTGTAGGTGTCAAAACGTGCATATTCTAATCGCAACACCGCCATCTTTCTGATTGCAACCGAAAAATGAAAGAAATAAAAGTTACCTATAATTCATAATAATTTGTATTACTAACAATAGTTTATAAGAAATGATGTTACTAACAGAATTGATCCATGTCGATGGTCGAATTAAATGAAATTTATTATTATTATTATTAATAGCCCCTCAGGTGTCGCCTTGCTATAGTTTTGTTTAGATACCAATCTAAAGTTTTCCACACTTTTCCTTATTTTATCTTTAAAACCGTCATACCACAACGCTATCTTGATTATTTAATGCATAACTCATCGGTTGTTATTGACCTGACTACTTAATACTATCAGACGTAATTATTTAAATTTATTAGATATAGATAGATACATTGATTTATTTGCCTTTGGAATACTATACTAATCTATTTTATATAGATATAGAATATATAGTAGATCGATAGATCGATAGATAAATTTGATATAATAGAACGATCTACATCCATACTATAATACTGTAACTGCGCAATTAACTATGTATTTCCGTCCGTCTGTCTGTTAACTTTCGCAGTTTAACAACTCAACCGATCATCATGAATTTTCGCATAGGTATACTGTCGGGAGTACAGAAAATAACTATGTATACCTAGTACATATAAAATGCTTTGTCCTGAACCACTGATGGATCAACGCACAGCCTAAACCGCTGATCGTAGAGACCTGAAACTTGGAGGGTGTGTTTGTATGGACGTAGGCACCCGATATGGATTTTAAAAAATTCAACCCCTCAGGGGATGAAAAGGGGTTGCAAAGTTTGTATGGAACAATTCCGCAGGGACTTCGAAATTATCGCGAGTGAAACCGCGCGGGACAGCTAGTTATAAATAAAAATGCTCTTGGAAATGTTGAAATAATTTGTTTAGTGACATTTGAAACATCGATATTTTCAACGCCGCCATATTTCACGGGCCTTGGATGACGTCACACGGCACGCTATCGACGCGCAAATTCAGAGAACGCGGCTACTGACGTCACGTTTTGTTTCGATCAATATGACGATGTGATGAGTTTTACAGATTTGAATTTCCCTCCCTTATTCTGTATATATTTTATCGCAATTAAAGCCTAACTAATAACACAATAATTGGTCGGGCATAATGTCTGGCAAATATAGATTCAAGGGAAAAATATCAAGTAAAAAACGACCTGCCTAATCCCACTGGCTGCAGTTCTTGCGGTTTCACGGAATTCCAGGATAAAAATAACCCTATGTCCTTTTTAGGATTCCGTTCTTCAAAGGGTAAAACGGGACCCTATTATTTACTTAGCGTTTAACTATTGAATAAATAAATAAATAAGACTTCGCTGTCCGTCCGTCCGTCCCTGTCCGTCTGTCACCAACCAGGCACTATCTCATGAACCGTGATAGACCGTTGAAATTTTCACATATGATGTATTTCTGTTACCGCTATAACAGCAAATATCTACTGAAAACAGAATAAAATAAATATTTGGGGGCTCCCATACAACAAACGTGATTTTTTTTTTGCTCGTTTTTGCTCGATATATCATATTGATAACAGCAACAGGTAGACGCTTGAAATATTCACAGAATTAGTTATACAGGTATCCATTTTAAAAATAAATAACTAAATTAAAATAAAACAAATATTTAAAGGGGACAGACAGACATGGTTTTTTTGCTTTTTTTTTGTAGATAATGGTACGGAACCTTTCGTGCGCAAGTCCGACTCGCACTTGGCCGGTTTTATTTCTATACCCTTGACAACGTAGACGGACTTGACTTTTTCCTACAGTTCCAATAATTGTCGTTATATTACGACCAATTTACACAAAACCTTGACAAATTATATAAAACCTACCTTAAGAATCTACCTATTGGTGAAAACCACATGGAAATCCGTTCAGTAAGTTTTTGAATTTATCGCGAACACACAGACAGACAAGGCGGAGTTTCTTTTGTTGTTTGTTTTATAATATGTAGTGTAATCACTGCTTATTACAGTAAAACAAAACACGTAATATTAAAAAAAAAAAACTTGAGGTATCATAAGCATTTCGTAATCTATGTATTACGCTTAGAACATAGAAGTAACTCGCTATACCAGTTTATCCAAGGTTATAAAACCAACCTATTTCTTGTGGTTTATTTTTCATAAAATAAATAGGTACTTTTTTTTTGTTGTGTTCGTTTGTGACCAGGATGAAACAATAGTTATCTGTACCTACTAATAAATATTTATTATGTGAAGGAAAAGATTTTTTATATTTTTGTTTAGTCTAAGAGCCAGCGTTCCGCAGACTTACGGTATAATAATTAATAGCAAACTCCATATTAGTGCTAGATATACTATTTCACATGCCGTAGGTGAAATGGCTATTCACTATTCCCATTGGAGTTCATTTTGGACGCGTCCAGAAGTCAAAAAGCATCAAAATTGACCCTAAAAAGTGTCCGCAGCATGTCTGTCTGTCTGTCTGCTGTCTGCTATCTTAAATTATATATAATTTTTTTGAAAAAATTTAATGGCAAACTCAATTTCGGTTCTATACACTATATTTTATAGAATCTTAAATGCTTCGCTTTTGTAAAATTTTGCGTTATTAATATAACGTGCGTTATTTGCATTTGTATATAATCCTACTGATATTATATAATTATGTGAAAGTGTGGATGTTTGGATATTTGGATGTTTGGATGTTTGTTACTCAATCACGCAAAAACGGCTAAACGGATTTAGATGAAATTTCGCATGCACGTTGTCAGAGGTACAGCGAAGGACATAGGGTACTTTTTATCCCGGAATTCCCGCGGGAACTCCGATATTACCGCGGGTAAAACCGCGGGGCACAGCTAGTAATAATATAAAGCGTAGTTAATACACTCAACTGATCGTCATGAAATTTTGCATGTACACGTTGTCAAGAGTACAGAAAAGGGATATAATTATGTGACTTTTATCTCAGAATTCCCGCCGGAACTTACAGATTAACGAGGGTGAAACTGCATAAAATTTTGCATAATAGAAGAAGAAGAAGAAGAAGAAAATACATTTATTTCAGCACAACACACAAGAAAAAGATAAAAACACAAGCAATGCCTAATCTAAATTTGTACACAATATATTATTGTATCTCTTGCATGCTCTAGAGGTGCAATAGATATTGCAATAGAGGTTGTCAGGGGTACAGAAATGAAAATAGGATAGTGCCAAGCCAAACAAGTAATAGGTGCCTAGGAACGGATTCCCACCACATTGCAGACACGAGCGGGCTTGGCACCGACTTTGAAACGATCTATTTGGATGCAGATAAGCAATAACATGTTAATCCACAAAATGAAGTTATTGATTCAGAACGATTCATTGAGAGGCAGAGAACGTTTTTTAATTATAAGTTTACCTTATTACATTGTTTAAATATGTAACTAAATATCGCGCATAAAAATGTTGACACAAAATGGTGCTATAATTTTAAAACTTTAATTTACTCGAAATTTCTCCAGTGTGGGTTAACACACTATTGCTTATCTATGTCCATTTATTTATTTATTGGCACACAAAACGAGACACAAACAATAAGAGGTTCATAAGTATTATACATTACTAGAGCTGGAATGTGTCCCAAAGTATGTAGCGACAACAATTAATAATAATAATAATAATAATAATAATATTTATTTTATCCCAAAAAAGGTACATACATTACACACACATTACACAACAACAACAATTGGTACTTATTATCCAGAATAACTGGAGGTTGAACTAAGCAAAGCCTGTATTTCAACTCTCCAGTGCTCCACAAAGATATTGTGTTGGTACACTAATTTTAACAAGTAAAAACAATGTTAGGTAGGTACAATTTCCATATTGATAGTGGCGTCGGAATAATTACACATAATTTATTCAAATAAAACCGAAATATGTGTGTGTCTGTGTATATGAATGTGTGCCTGGTCGAGTATGTCTATGTGTAGGCGAGGAGCGTATATGTGTATGTGTGCCTGCAGTGCGTGTATGAGTATGTGTGGGTGTGGATGTGTGCGGGTGTGTGTGTGCCTGTGCGTATATGTGTGGGTGTGGATGTGCGTGAGTATGTGTTTGTGCGTGAGCGTGTATAAGTTTAGTATGAGCACGTATGTACGGAGAAAGAAAAAAAAAAAAAAAAAAAATTAAAAAATCATACAGGGGGCTTAATCAGATTCTCTGTACTGTCATAGTTTAGACCCTGCAACCATTCAGAGACCAATTTTTTACATTCAAACTTAGACAACGAATAAAAGGAAAGCTTCCTGTTGAGATAGTTGTATAGATAAGGGCCAAGAAAACCGAAAAACCTTTTAGCAAAGCTGGTATTAAATAATGTTGCACTAGCAACTGCATGATTACGTCTTTTATTTGCTAGTAGATTAGGGTCGTAGTTTAGGTGGCAATGGTTTCTAAGCACGACGTAGAGAATAAATAGTTGCCTAACTGTCAGCATTTCAGTTTGCCTGTACAAGTCAGCGGTCGGGAACAAGGGTGGAAGGAATCTACTTACCTTAAGAACCAATCTCTGTGCCCGCTCCAGCTTTAACAATATAGATTTAGGGGCACCGCCCCAGGACGTGATGCAGTATGACAGAATAGACTGGCACAAAGAGTAATAAACCATGTTAATAATGTTTGTATCAGCTATGTGGCGTAAATTTTTAAAAATGTAAATTAGCTTTCTCACTCTCGAAGTCAACAAATCAATATGTGGTTGAAAGCTCAATCTGCTATCGATTTCCACACCAAGATATTTAATGGTATTTGCCTGTCGGAGATTAGGGCAGCAGCAACGGTCTTCGGTAAAATAACAGCTATGGGCTACTATATTGTGATCATGACTAGATGTTTGGCCAACATTTCTTATAGAGAAGGTTAAATATTTCGTCTTGTCAATGTTTAGTGTGAGCCTGTTTTTGGTTAACCATTTGAGGACCTTGTTAAATCCGTTCTGAGCCATATCATATACTTCCTCCCAAGAATTTCCACTGAAAAGCAGTGTAGTATCGTCTGCAAATGTTACTATTTTACCCTGGGTCAAACTAAGACTACATAAGTCATTTATATAGGTTAGAAATAGTGTTGGTCCCAGAATACTTCCTTGTGGGACTCCGTACGTAATAGGCAGGTCCTGACTTGTAAGATCACCCACCCTCACTCTCTGAAACCTGCTGTTCAGATAATCAGCAAATAGATCTAATTGGCTGCCTCTCACTCCAAGCGTTTCGAGTTTATTTAGCAAAATCGGGACAGAAACGGTGTCAAATGCTTTGGTCAGGTCCAGGAAGATAGCAATCGACTTTCTATTACAATCCAGAGCTGAAACAACGTAGCTGACTAATTCGTGAACTGCATCATCGGTGGACCTACCTGCACGAAAGCCATATTGAGAATTAGCTAGTAAATGGTTATGCTCAAGATAATTTACTAATCTTTTATTAATAATCCGTTCTAGGATTTTTGAAGTAGAAGGCAAAACAGAGATTGGTCTATAGTTACTGGCACAAGCGCGGTCGCCATTCTTAAATATAGGGTGGACTTCGGCAGTCTTAAAACAGCGGGGGAACGCACTCGTACCGAGAGACAGATTAAAAATATAAGTTAACGGAGAAACCAACAATCTTGCGTATCGTTTTAGAAAGGAGCCAGTAATATTATCAGGTCCAGAAGCACAGTTCGTTCTTAAATTGCGTATTAAGTCATGTACCTCACTTTCATCCGTTGGAAGCAGAACAAAGGAATGCAGAGAGGAGAAACTTGCTAAGTCAGAGATATCATCTGAAGGGATAGGGATTTTATCAGCGAGATTTTTACCAATATTAGAGAAGAATGTAATTGTAATTTAATTATTTTTTCTTTTTTTTTTTTATAATAACTAAAAATTTTTTTCAATGGGAACAACTTGAAAGTAAAGGTATCAAACAAAAAGAATTTCCAAATAGGTCCAGCCTTCGAGGAATCGCGTAACAAACATACCTACAAAAAAAATACAGTCGAATTGAGAATTCCTTTTTTGGAAGTAGGTTAAAAAGTATTTTCCGTTGTCATGAAGTTGTCATGCTTAGAATTTTTGGTTATGGTTAAGTATTTATGTTTTGGTAAATTCGTTCCGAAAAGCATCATGTTGATGACTAGACCACTTACGCCAATATATTCTTAAGCCAACATAATATATAATTTTTATCCGACTTTCCAAAAAGGATGAGGTTCTCAATTCGACGCGTATGTTTTTTTTCATGTTTGTTATACCTCATAACTTTTTTAATTGTCTAAACTATATGTTAGTACCTACATGGTTCGTACGTTCGTACTTTTAATTTGCAATTTGCATATAATTTTTTTAGTGCGATCACTGTGAATAGCCGTAAGTTAATTATGTTTAAAAAATTATAGATGTAAAAAATATACAGACATTACTTACGTCATTATAAAAAATGTTTCTGTTGTATATTTTTCGAATAAAAATAACTGTTTTTTTTTTCTTTCAAACCCTCTTTTGTGGGCACGGCATAGAGGTAATGCTTGGTTTGCACTTATGAGGTAACTACGTACAAGTATTCATTTAAAATTTATGCGAACAATTTTTTTTTTTTTTTATTTTAACGGCAAGAAATGGGCAAACGTTCGCTTGTAGTACGCGTATTGTCTGACCGAGTAACGGTATCCAACTAGTTTCTATGTAAGTGACCATGTAGTTACAGTAATGGCCGGTTTACACTTCCATAAGTAGTAAGTAAATTCAGCTTGTCATCTTACAAAAGTAGACAGCAACGCCAAACGGTGAGCATCCATAAGTAAGTAAGTAAGTTCAATAATTTATTTATATTGACCCTACTTACTCAGTAAGTAAGTTGGCGGGGAGCGGGAACCGAAGCGGGCGTACGCGCCACTGTCCTGTTCAAAAAATAGAAAATGGTTTCTATTCTGCGGCAAGTTACTTAACTATCACTTACTTGCCGGCCGGCGTCCACACGTATTTTTTTACTTACTTACTTCTGACTTACTTATTACTTATGGAAGTGTAAACCGGCCATAAGGTTAGTAAAATTGTGACCGGACCATCTACTATTGTAGCATTAGGCACAAATAAATTAACTCCAATAGGTATTAAACCCTAATACGACACTGAATTCTATTTAAGATCGAGTTGTACGTCTGTAAATATTGATTATTTCAAGGACAGGTTAGTTAACTTTTGAGTTAAAGAGGCAAAAATATACAAAGGCACAAAAAGGGAATCCTCAATAACCAAGCTGTACTTGAAACATGGACCATGACTTGAAATTAGGGACGAGTCTGCCTTTCAAGCGTTGACACATATTATTTCTATAGATTTAAATAAAAAGAAAGAAATAAGCAAATAGCAAGCTGTCCAAAACTGATCGCGTCATCTAGGTACTAATGATGGAACTAAAACATTAATTAACCGCTAGCTGTTAGAGTTACTATCGTTTTATGGTTGTTGGTTGTTCAAATAGTTTGAGGAATGCTCAATAGATGACCAATTTATTTATGGTGCAAGAAGCGTTTCCAATACTTTATTTGTATTGACTGTGGGCGTCCAAGCAAAAAATTCCAATTTAGTTTTTTGTAAAGTTGGGTGAAAAAATTGTTTTCGCGATTTTAATTAATAATCCCACTAATCATACTAATATTAGATATAAATGTGAAAGTGTGGATGTTTAGATGTTTGAATGTTTGTTACGCGGACGCGGTTTGTTGAACGGATTTGTATGAAACTTGGCATGCATGTTGCCAGGGGTACAGAGAAGGACATAGGGTACTTTTTATCACGGAATTCGCGCGGGAATTCCGAAATTACCGCGGGTGAAACCGCGGGGCACAACTATATATTAATAAAATATAATATATTATTAATAAATATATAATAATAATATATATTATTAATAAATAGGTAGGTATTCCGTTATCTACAATTTCATACATCTCCATCAACAAAAATAAATAAAAATCTATACAATAAGCAAGTGTTCTTTTTTTTTCATTTAAAACTTGGAAAATGCTTTTCCTTCTCAAATCAAGTATTTTCAAAATATCAATTTCAAATGTTGTAAAAAAAAATGTGTCAGTTTTTGAATATTTCCTATCGACTATTCTAAATCTAGTCTTTACTCAATACCCCACTGCTGGACTCTTTTTGCTTTGACGCCACAAATAATGTCACTCAAGAAGTTTTGTGTCAATTTGTAAACCGAATGATTAGGAAATGAAGTTCGGTAAGATTTCTACTTCATAATTCATAATTCAGTCCAGTAGCTATCTTGGCTGTGCGGGGAGGTATTGGTCAAGTATTGTAGAACATAGTATTATACTAGCTGTCCCCCGCGATTTCATCCGCGGTAATTTCGGAGTTCCCGCGGAGATTGCAGGAAAAAAGTACTCTATGTCCTTCAGTCCCCGAGGGAATTCCGGGATAAAAACTATCCTATCTTTTAAGTTGGACCATATTATAAATGGTTGCAAAATTTTATCAAAATCCGTTCAGTAGTTTCGGAGTCCATCGCGGACAAACAACGTGACACGTGATTTCATATATATTAGATTAAAAAAAAAATGATCTTAGATTTTCTTTCACAGAAACATCGGTAAAAAGAAACAAAAAATTATTATAATTATGTAAAATATGAGTTTTTAATAACTAAACTATAAGTAAGGACTCATATACATATAAACTTACAAACTAAAAATCTACTAAATGAATCGAATATAATATGTTTACAAAAAACGATTACAAAACTATAAAACTAACATTTTAAATCTTGAATCGTTTAAAATGTAATATTACAAGATTATAAGTTAAGGTAAGTATTTAAAAATCATACAGACTTACCAAATATACTAGGCATAACTTATCATATCTGCTTAAAATTTGTGACCTGCCAAGGACGTCACTTATATAATTATGTATCTACTAGCTGTTCCCGCGGTTACGCTCACTTTAATTTCGGAGTTCCAGCGGAAATTCCGGGATAAAAAGTATGTTGTTCTCTGTTCCCCTTACAACATGTATGCAAAATTTCGTGATGACATACAGAGTTACCTTCGCAATTTATCATATTAAGTAGGGATTAGATAATTGTGCCATTTTATAAAAGTTTTTTTTTATTTACTTTCACCAATACAAACAACACATACAAAAGATTTACAAAAATATGATAAAGTAAAATATGGTAAAGTAGGTAGTTTGACCAAAAACTATGAGATACTTGTATTAAAAAGTGTTAATCAACTTCTTGATCATATCAATAGGTTCATTGTCTCCAATTTGGTTAATGTAGGCTGTGGCTTTCTTCGCGTGTTCTTCATAGAGCCTGCGTGTTTTCTCGACGGCGTCTGTCTTCAATATGTTAAATTTCAAATCTTCGTAATCAACGTGGTTCACATCTCTTTTGGCCTGATCGATTATCTTGTACAAATCGGGGTTGCCGCCCAAAGCGAAGAGGACAGGGGCGCTTGCCAAGCAAAACTGTTCTTTACTCTCCGACGTTAACTTCTGCAGTTCCGTGGCAGCTTGCCAAGCCAAGCCTAGATGGCATCCGAAGTGGTAGGCGTAATTTTGGGCCTCGTGGCTCTGTTTCGAAAGTATCATTGTTGATTGACAGCCTCTGCCCAAAAGACTGACACCGTTGAAAACGGATCTAGCCGTCCATTCCTTTTTGGGTCTGCCCAAAACTTCTTCGACTCGGATACTCGACGTGTCGAATTTGATCTCTATATCTTCGACAATTTTTCTAGGCCTACCAGGAATCGGCATGTTTTGCTCGTCACGTTCACCGAAAAATTGACCCTCGGACATGTCTTTCAGACCCAAAGATATGATGTAAGACACGTCTGGATTCTTCAGCTCTGACAGCATCGCGTTCGCCGTAACCAGAAGATAGTCACCGAGCAAAATGGCTATTTTGTTCCCGAAAATAGCCGATTCGGTGTCTTTGGAGCGTTTCGTGAATGGTACATTGATGATTCCTCTATGAATCATATGACCCGTGCGGAATATCTCTGTCAATTCAGCCAACAGCCTTTGTTTCTCTTCGATCTTCTTCAGCGTTATCTGGGATGTGGATGCGGTCTTCACCGATTTGGCCAGTAGGAGAATGATCAAACCCCAGGGTTGCAAGTTTTTGGAGTCTCCGTAGAGGACGTTCTTTGCTGTCTGCATCACCATGTTGTTGTTGCCTATCTGGAATTGAAGAGACAGTATTGATATCATCTGTACTAAGACCATTATTGTTTTTACATTTACACTTACAAACATCTGTAAGTGCAGGAATGGGCACACTTCGTAAGAATATTTGCCTTTACCTACATTTCTTAATTCGGTCTCAATAAGTAAAATTAATTCCCCTTACCTATCTAGGTATATTATATTCATTTCCAAAGATATTGAAATAGAATAAGCGTAATACAATACGCTCGGCCGCTAAGCTTTCCCCTTGTCCCAAGCAGCAGTCAAATGATCTCATGCTAACAAAATGCCGTTGGCTAGTAGTTACTATTTTCTATAGATACCACTTGACGGAAAGCGGTGTGATTGGCTATTTGAAATGTACTTTGTTGTGACTGGTATTTGATTGCGTCGCAATGATGTGATTGGTTTTTATTTTGATCATTCCCCCGCAAAAATTGTTTGAAGTGGATTACATAGTAAAAGTTTGTATTGTTCGTCTATTCTCTTATAATGTCTTTGTTCATCTCCGTCACCTCATTGAGAGTTTTATCACAACCTATCTGAAAGTGTGAGGGAAGCGGAAAATCCTGATCAATATTATGAATACCGATGAATTATTTGTTACGCTTTTACGCCTTAACTACTTAATCGAACATCATGAAATTTTGCATACCTAGGGTATTTTTAACCCTGCAATTGAGAAATTATAAAGCTAAGATCGCATTTTTCCCTGGATACTGACTAAATTTGGCAATCATTAATTTTACGTTTTTTAACTCTTGGATTGTTTGTGTGAAATTTTGTTTATTCTCTCCTATTTATAACATCTTTGATTGTTTTTATTCATATAAACACATGGATATGCTATTTGTTCCTTTCATTGAAGACAGAAACTCATAACGTCACGTCACCTCGCCTCACATATCAGCTGACGTTTCACTGCTAACTATGCCACGGTGAGAAATTAACAAAAAAAAACCAGATCCAAACTACGTGTGTTAGCTTTCGCAATCACGAATCTCACTAACCTTATAAATATTTCATTCATTATTTTGACATCCATTCGTTTTTCAAGGTATAGGCAGTTGTGAAATTGAGTATTTTGTTTCACTTTTAAGTGTGCAGAAAAGTCTACATATCGAATATTATGTAGGTACGGAAAAATCAACCATTGATGATGTTTTTTTTAACAAAGAAAGGACAATATACGCTAACTATACAATTATAACGTCCCGGTCAAGCGTCGAATGCATCGCACTAATACTTTTCGATCGATGTAAATAACTTTAGGAAAAAAAGAACATCGGAATTGGATGTATGGACTAAGATTCCTTTGCCTTCCTCAAAAGGGATAAATTTAACAAAAAAATATATAATATATATTATAACTAAGCAAAAAATACACTCAATTTCACGCGGTAGGTAAGTAATAGCTGTGCGACGCGGTTTCACTCGCGATAATTTCGGAGTCCCCGAGGAATTGTTTCATAGATACAAACTTTGTAA
Organism: Zygaena filipendulae; assembly: GCA_907165275.2. Taxonomy (NCBI): domain Eukaryota; kingdom Metazoa; phylum Arthropoda; class Insecta; order Lepidoptera; family Zygaenidae; genus Zygaena; species Zygaena filipendulae. The sequence continues at coordinate 2,559,626 of OU015677.1, read as the reverse complement.
TCCCTCTCCATCCCCTTAGGGGTTAAATTTTCTAAAATCCTTTCTTAGTACACACCTACAACACTTAAAGAATATTTGTGTAATTCTAAGTTCTAAACCCTGTGGTTTTAGCTGTGCGTTGATCGACCAGTCAGTCAGTTTCTGCTTTACCTATATCCTATCTATATGTCCAGACTATTAATCTATCTCTGGGCCAAACTCCATCCAATGCTGTTCAGCCGTTGTGGCATGATTAAGTAGGTACCTAACGATCACACATCACATTTTATTAGTGTAGATGTAATAAATAAATAAAATAAAATAAAAAGCCTTTAAAAACTATTTTCTAATGCATGAAGCATTAGAAAATAGTTTTTTTTTTTCAGTTTTTGAATAATTTTTTGAGTTAGAATTTTTTAATTTTAAATTTAATAATTAATTCAATCATCTTAAAAAGATTAAAAGTTGATCTTTAATTTATCCATTCTTAATATTATTACTAAAACTATCATAATTGTCTTTGAGTTCAAATGATAAAATAGTTATGGAAATAACTAATATTAATTTATTGTAATGTGAAATGAAATTAGAATAACTCTATTTGAATGATTACCTATGTATATTATATTACCTAAACTCAAACTCAGTGTAGATATAAAGGGGTTTTATTGTAGAAATGGAATTTAAGTACCTACTGACTGGAAAAAAAACCCCAGTGTGTATCACAAAACCTGATCCAACTTAAATACTTACGGAGTTTTTTGGCGGGAATCAAAGATGGCGGTTCAGTAATTTATTTTCATGTCGATAAAAATGATTAAAAATGGATTTTGTTGTGTTATAAGGTGCTGTATTGGACAATAATTTCACAGTGACGGTTTTTTATGTGCTCAAGAAGATATATGACATTTCGAGCTGATTTCTTCGGTTTCCTCCATGAGCTCCGAGAAAGTTCTTGCAAGCTAAATTAGCGTGGGTTACAAATCGTATAACGAAGCATTTTAATATAAAATACATTGATGTAATTAATTTACTTGGAGCTGGCTAAATGCATTATATGCGAAAGTCCATAAAAAAGAAGAAAGAAAGATACGTAGATACGAACTGACGATGAGCGACATAGTGACTTAGGTAGATATAGTGACTACTTGCGCCAATCCGGTTGAAATTATCTCGCACGTTTTTTTTTCGAATAACAGAAAATAAATCATAATTTTTCCCACAAACGTGAGCGCAAGACAGTAAATTATCTCGAGAAAGTTGTCGCGGCCGACTATAAACTTACCTCAGTGATAATGCAGAAAGCGAGTGAAATTGGACTAAATAACGGAATATACGACTTATACATATTATATCCACTAACTGTTCCTCGCGGTTTCACTCGCGCTAATTGCGGCGATCCCGCGGGAATTCCGAAAAAAAATTACTCTAACGGTCGCACTCAGAGTCGACTTTAATGATTATTTAGTTAAGTATAGATTTTCAAAACAAAAATTAATGTTAATTGGCATTCAACTAATTAAGTTACATCTTATTAAATGCCAATTAACATTAATTTTTGTTTTGAAAATCTATACTTAACTAAATAATCATTAAAGTCGACTCTGAGTGCGGCGGTTAGTATGTCCTTTTCTGTAGGTAGGTACCCCTGAAAACGTGTATGCAAAATTTTATGATGATCGGTTGAGCCGTTCAGGCGTGATGGCGTAACGCACAAACAAACCCATTTGCGCGTTTAGAATAGCAATAAGGTGGTAAGCAGGGTTAGTTGTCATACGAATTACAATAGATGCATGTTTTTCTTTCATTTTCACCGCTCCAAGTCCTTTGTGTACATAAAGGTATATCAGCCAAAAGGTGTTGCTTAAATTTTTATTTTCTCCTAGCAAGTGTGTCGGAAAACATCACTATTGGTTGTTCAATGACACATAATAATTTTTGAAAACCAGTCCTAGTCAGCTATTACCCAACCTAGCTGTTCCCTCTCAGTTTCACCAGCGTTCATTTTGGATTCCCCTCGGGAACACAGGGACACTACAGTTTCGGATCAGTGAAAGCACTTTTAGATGCGGTTCTAGTTCCAGAGATTATCCCTTACATCCAAACTTACAAACTTAAGTAGAAACGTTACCCCTTTATAGAGTGTGGAGAAGAAATTGCGTAGGTACATTTAAAAAAAATACCACAAAAATCGCTAGAAAGAATAACATTAATTGTTATTTGTTTTCATAAAGTAAGTACAAGAAAAGCGAAATATTTTTATTTGTGATACTTACCAATTTTCTCAAATACAGCGCCATATTCGCGAATTCATCGCTCAATAGACATCGCAAATTCATAAACGATGTGGGATACCCGACCACCTTCTCAGCATCCCTTATTATGTTACTCCAATTTGAACATGGCGGTTGCAACATAATTAGTATTTCGTCTTTCAGTGTCGCCATCGTTGATTCGCATCTTCTTTGCAGAAGAAATTGAGGCGCGCGTCGCAGAACGCGGGAAACCGCGTACGACGCCGCCATTTTTAAAACTTTTTATTTTTAAACTTCGAATAGGCAACGGTATACGGTTTTACACAGCCAGGTGTACGGTTCGGCTGTCACTGTTGTATACGATACGGTATAACTTGATTGCCGGTTGCCCGCTGTGTTACCAGCTCTGAATTGCTTTAGTTCCCACTATCTTCCACCACTTTTCCCCTAATTTCTGGGGATCCCTTCGAGAACTCTTTATGAAAATCCTTCCTTACCTTACGTCTACTACCTATTAACTAAGTACCTGTCAAATTCAGTGTCATAGCGCCTGGGTAATTTTCGATATTACATTAAGATTAATTAGCGGATTAATGAGTGTTATTTTGGTTATAAATACAAATACGACAGTTGCTCTGGCTGTCTGTGTGTTACCCTTTCGACTACTGAATCGGTCGTCAGATTTTGCGTGTATACGTTTACAGGGTTAAGATATAGTCAAAGGCACTTTTGATTCCCGCGGCAACTCCGAAATTAACGCCGAGGGATCCGCGAGGGAAAGCTAGTAATATATAAATAGAGCCGGTAAATGAATAGAATAGAATAGAAAAAGTTTATTTGACACTAATAAATACAAACAATAAACATCCTCATAGACTTATACATTTACACCCATCTAACAGATACGTATGTATATTATATATGGACATAGATAAGCAATAGTGTGTTAACCCACACTGGAGAAATTTTGAATAAAATCGTGTTTTAAAATTATAGCGCCATTTTCTGTCAACATTTTTTTATGTTCAATATTTAGTTACATACTTAAACAATGTAACAAGGTAAACACATAATTAAAAAACGTTCCCTAACTCTCAATAAATCGTTCTGAATAGGCAACTTAATTTTGTGGGTTAACATGTTATTGCTTATCTGCGTCCATATAAGGATTAATCAACAAAATTTTATATCAAATTTAAAAACATTTCTCTTATAATCTTTTTAAAAATAATTTAATTTCCCTCATTTTCAGCGAACTGCAGCGTAATAGCAACACCATTGCACTTGACCATGTAAAGTAGAACGCAGTCTCTACCGGACCACTCTCAATGGCGGAGACAAGCAAAGATACATTTAGTTGTAATATCCCTAATTACAATTCAATATCCAACCTTATTTATATCTGAATAAGATCTATGTCGTTTAAATCTGACGTTAACGATAAAATCGTAAAGAAAGCACGTGACAAATATAAAAAGATATCTGTCGACATACAGTTATAGTAGTAACAGAGCTCAAGCATAATCAGATGATTACTAACGGATTCTTCGTTCGAAAGTTCTGTTTTGTTTTTTTTTTTTAATAATTATGTAAATGACTGTCCATTTCACTTTATAGAACCAGTTTTATTTTGATTGAAACCTATTTATTTTGACCATGGAGAGAAGGTAGATACCACTTTATAATCTCTATTCCTTACTTTTTTTTATTGTGAACAGGTTAGGCGTTTGATCACAGCTCACCTGATGTTGAGTGAGTGTGGTCAAAGATTGTAAACACAGCTAGCCTGGAATGGGTACTGGCTTTCAAGTGAAGCCGCCGGCACAGGTGCTCGGCGGCAGATTTTCAACTTGAAGGTGATAACTATTTAGCTAGCCAGCCGGGCAAGAGAAAGTGCCCTACCACCATGCTTTGGTTTCCCCACGATGTTTTCTTTCACCGACAGCTCCCTACACCTTGCGGCGTCGATCCGAAATTCCAAGCGCACCAACCACTGCCCCCCTAGCCAAATTGACATTCGACAATCGTTAACGCATAGAAAATAGTTTTCTACGCGTTGACGATTGTAGGATGTCAATTTGGCTAGGGGAGCTGAGCTATCATCGCTATAATCATTACTATTATAAATTCAAAGTCAAGTCTGTTTGTTTGCAACGTATCATGCACCGAGCCAAAAGTCAGTCGTGCCACGCGAGATGCGGCGAGGTGTCCCATACTGTTACACTGATCTAATTATATATGCGCTGAAATCCCGGGCTTAATTACATATTAATATTATAAAATTAATGCCTACTATGCTAGTATTTTTACGCGTGTGCGTTGGTAATAGTGAAAGACATATTGACAGGCAAGTACCATTTCTATAGATCTACATCGATCCCCCTTGGAATCTTCGAATTTGCCGTTTTAGCTTTGGTTTTGTAATCAAAATTAAAATTGTCTTTGGTCCCAAGTACCCTATGTCCTTCTCTGTACCTACCTCTGATAACTAGCTGGCCGTTTCCCGCGGTTTCACCCGCGGTAATTCGGGGTTACAATGTAGCCTATGTTACTTAAAGATAATGTAGTATTTTAATGCCTTTAATGGTGAAATATTTTTTTAAATCCAGTAGTTTTTAAGTGAAGTTTTAACAAACAATCGAACAAAAAATAAATTTTTTCCTGTTTATAATATTAGTATGGGCACAGATAATATGTTCTACAAAACTTGACCAATACCTCCCCGCACAGCGAAGATAGCTACTGGACTTTGTAGTACCACATCTTGATTGAAGATGGCAGTGATTTCAATGTAGATTATACATACACATCATCATTTGTATCTACTATATCGTACCTACAAGCTGTTTCCACGCGGTCACATAGGTACTTTTAACAAGATATCAGTTTCAAGAATGCAAAAAGGTATCTTAGCATATACGATTCATAAAAATATTACACGTATTTTTTTCTTTTTTACGTAAGCAAAAAATAACGGAGATAGGTACTTTGTGTCGAAATGTCACGAGACGTCACAACCAAGTACAGTTTTTGCCTGCACCTCAGAACAATTCTTCTGAGGCCTGCACATAAACTCCTGCACTCCTATTTATCCGAGTATATTTTCATTGATTTCTAAAAGCTGAATATACTTGTCTATTATTTTTTTATTATCTAACTGACGGACTAACTAGAATACAGAAAAAATAGTCAAATAGCCTATTCGCGAAACAGTAAAGCAAGCAAAACCACATAACAGAAACACTCAAGTTGTAAAAAGAATTACAATTTACTTTCTGAATTCAGTGAAAATAAAAATAAAGATCTAATTATGCCATTTATTGATGAACTAGCTGGTGCACGCGGTTTCACCCGCGTGAATTTTCGACCCTTGCAATGACAGTAATGACGTTAGATTTTCTCACTCTTTTAAAACGTAGTGGTTATATACTCTTTAGTCTTAAAGAAAATATAATCACATCATCCGTCTCTCCAAGCCTTAAAACTGTCACTTCGCGAAAAATCAATTCAAAAGAAAAAAAATGCATATATCTAAAAAGGTTTTTATCGTGTTCGTTATGTAACATTATATCGAAGCTTTCGACCATTGCATTGCGCTGAAGTCTTTAACTGATGATAACTTTTTTCCCCTATGTCCTATTTCGATGAAACAAAGCCTATATGTTGCTCCAGACTTAGCTAAATCTACTACTGAAAACTGCATGACAATCCGTTCGGTAGATGCGGAGATTATCGCGAACAGACAGACAGACAGACAGAAAAAAAATTTAAAATCTTTTTTTGCGCTTGGTTACTCTTCTTTTATCACCCCACTCAATTTTAGGTAAAAATATTCAATGTACAGAATAGCGGATTCTACTCTTTTATAGTATATAGATATAGATAGATGATTCAACAAAATAAATGTGTACTTACTATCTAGTTGTTGTTAATTTAAGTAGTTAATTTAAAAACTTGATTAAACTCCAACTAGATAAGTAGGCATAAGTGTAGGTACCCAGTGAAGTAATTGCTGAATGACTTTTAGAAATATTCGGAGCTATTTTTGGGTTAAAACGCGTATCGGTGGTAGTTTTAACAGACAAATACTTACTTCTGAATATATATCTACTTAATATTTCCTTACTAATATTATAAATGCGAAAGTGAGTTTGTTTGTTTGTTACGCTTTCACGCCTTAACGGCTCAACCGATCATCATGAAATTTTACATGCACGTTTTCAGGGATACAGAGAAGGACATAGGGTGCTTTTAATCCCGGATTTCCTGCGGAAACTCCAAAGTTACCGCGGGTGAAATCGCGGGGAATAGCTAGTATCAATGAATACTGTTTGCTAAGGAGATATCTGTATACTTAGGTTAGTTTTGAAAATAGTTTTGGGTTGAGGATTGCCGAATGTCAGTATATAGGCAGCGAGTTCCAAAGCTGGATAGTTTGCAAAATAAAAGTATCAGAGACAAAGCCAGTCCAATTAGAACTAATCCTAACAACGAATGTGAGTTTGTTTGACCGTTTTTACTACTTAACCGATCATTATAAAGTTTTGCATAACCGTTGTCAAGAACAAGGAAAAAGGACATAGGATGAGATACGAGAAATAAAGTGGGTAACCGACATTACTCTACGAATGAGCTAGTTGACTAATTTTTTTTTTCATTCCTTCTTGTAGATTAATAAAAAATATTGGACAAGTATTTTTCCTTTTTTTATGTAATAAAAAAAAACCGGCGATATATTGAGTTGAAATGTCGCGTGACGCAAAATTTAATGTAGTTTCACCAGTGTTAATTTTGCAGTTTCCGTGGGAATTCCAGAGTAAAAAGTACCCTGTGTCCTTCTCTGTACCCCTGACAATGTGTATGCAAAATTACATGATGATCGGTTGAGCGGTTAATGCGTGAAAGCGTAACAAACAATTGCATTTATAAGGAATAAGGATTTATTTGAACTTATTATATATTGGTGGGATCTCCGCATCAGAGCAGACATTTTATTTAGTGAAATTTTTTATCTGAGTCCGGATGTATAATATATAAATGTATTAACAGTTATTTGGTAAAGACGTAGTATGAACTTAAAAAGTATAATGTAATTGACTAATTTAATATTGAGCAATAAGAAGACCTATAATTCATAAATTTATAATATTTTTGTAATTAATACATTTTGAATTTATAATTAGTTATAAATGGGGTTTTTTTGTGACAACATCCCTGATTACATCGTGGTTGACTTTGACGTAAATGGGTTAATTATCAAAATGATTATGTTAGTTTTTGTAATAGGTTATTTATTACAATAGGTCAGTAGTTGTAATAGGATGTAGTACACCCATTTTTTATTAAACCAACAACAGAAGAGAAAGAAGGTACGGGAGTTTCCGCGGGAATCTCTAAATTAAAATTGCCTTGTGTTCTTTTCTGTATACTATTTAATCGGTTCAGTTATGTCATGAAAGCATTACAAACAAACTCACATTAGCATCCCTACTAATATTATAAACGTGAAAGTTGGTATGTATGGATGGATGTTTGTTACTCTTTCTCGCAAAAACTTCTGAATGGTTTTTAACGAAACTTTATAATAATAAAGCATACACATCAGAATAACACTAGGCTATCTTGTAATCAGGAATTCCCGCGGGAACTCCGAAATTACCGCGGGTGAAACCGTGGGGAAAAGCTAGTTTGTCAGATGATCAGCTAATAGACGCCCACTGTTGGGTAAAAGGCATCCCACAAGGATCGCCACAACGCCCACTCCTGCGCAAATCTTGCCCATCCAAGCCACGCAATCATTATCGTGAAGACAAAGGTCAAACTTACGCCAGCTATAGATCTTAGATAGAAAGAAAGAAAGAAAAATGTTTAGCATAATTAGGTTTAACTGAGACATTACAATTGTTGTTGATAAAATGTACCCGACTCAGCATAACGCTATCTCACACATTTTACTATGTGAGGTAGCGCTGGTTTTCAGCCTACTAAAATTACAAAACTTTCAAAAAAAAACATACATTCACTCAAACCTCCTCCTTTTTGGAAGTCGGTTAAAAATGACCATTTACATACCTCTACATGAGATATAGATAGATAGAGATACATAAACTATAGTAACGAGGCGGCTGCATGCCACTCGTTATGATATGCTGCCTCATTTTTATTATTAGGTAGGTACTTTTATTCTTGAAAACTTGCTGTATTTTGCATTCGAATTTGGCAATCGTCATTCTTAATTAAAATCGTGAATTTTCTGGTTTTTTTTATTATTTATTTACTAGTTGTTCCGCGCGGTTTCACCCGCGGTAATGTCGGAGTTCCTGCGGGAATTCCGGGATAAAAAGTGTCTTTCTCTGTAATACCCCTGAGAACGTGCATACAAAATTTCATGATAATCGGTTGAGTCGTTAAGGCGTCAAAGCGTAACAAACAAACAAACAAATAAACTCACTTTCGCATTTATAATATTAGTAAGGACTTTGTGAATTCACGTAATGATCACCTATATTATCCTTCATTAGATTTTGAATGATACACATTCTCCTTCTTTTGGAGTCTGTTAAAAATATTATGATAAATACAAATTTTGTAATCGTTGAAAACTAACATTATATTCTCCAATCGATTTTTATTATTTTTATTTTAATACATCGACATTAATATAATATGACAACCAAAATTTTCAAATCTCACAAACGGATGCTGGTTCAATCTTCAATTTCAGCACTGTATCCGTCAGAACAGGTTGGTATCGCTAAACCGCTATGTTTCCGATTCAAACTACAAATGATAGAAAAAAAATCATTAAAAACACCACAGGCAATAATTATTATTACAATGTCAGTTTTTCTACGTCTTGTAACTATCCATTTAATCAAGTATCTAGTCTATTTGATATTAATAATCGATCAGTCACAACTCCGACTGATCTATATATTTACGGCAGAGGAAGTTTTAAAATACGTCGTAAAATATATGGTGTGATGATGATACCCTTGAGAAATCCGTTTAAATTACGAAATAAGAACAGGTAAAATTAAACCTTTACTAATATTATAAATGCGAAAGTAACTCTGTCTGTCTGTTATGCTTTCACGCCTAGACGGCTCAACCGATCATCATGAAATTTTGCATATACGTTGTCAGTGGTACAGAGAAGGACATAGGGCACTTTTTGTCGTAGAATTCCCGCGGGATCTCCGAAATTAATCCACGTTTATTTCAGGAATTCCACGCGGGAATTCCGGGACAAAAGTACCCCATGTCCTTCTCAGGTACCCCGAGACAATGTATAGATAGGTATGCCAAATTTTATGAGCTAATGTCAAAGTTTCCGCGGGAATTTGGGAATAAAATGTACCCAACGTCCTTCTCTGTACCTCTGACAACGTGTTCACAAAATTGATGATCATTTACTCGGATAATAGGACGCAGATAAGCAATAATATGTTAACCCACAAAATTAAGTTATCTATTTAGAACGATTTATTGAAAGTTAAGGAACGTTTTTTAATTATGTGTTTACCTTGTTAGATTGTTTAACACTCTCAACGCGGTAGAAATAAAACAAGACTTACTTCCAGTGCTGTACGAGTCAAATATTTCCCGTATCAATAATACCCGCTATGCGTTACGACTTCTATTTTCCCGTATCAGAACCTGACTTCAAAGGTCTTTCAAGACCTGGAAACCCTTCGGTTGTCTAAAATTTTTAATCTAATCAATAGATTATATCCTTGTGTATATACAGCTGCAGTCGCCCGGGGTTTTATGCGATATTTTAATAGTTATAGACATTTTTCAAAACTGATAATTTTACGGGAAATTGCTTCCCGAGCCGCATAGAAAAGATACAACGCTAGTGATGGGATGTGCTCATAAAATAGGAAACATCTTTTTAAATTTCAAATAATATTTATTGTCATGCATAATCAACACAATGTAATCTGCTTAGTGCTAACGATATTGTCAGTAAATTCTTTTCTTAAATCTTGATAGCACGAATGACACTTTTTAAACTTTTAGGCTTTCCTTAAAGTGTGAGTTATTTGCTTTTTTGTTCATTATTATTTGCGTCGGTAAAAGATTTCTGCGTTGCAGATTGAATTATAGACTCCAAGAATGTTAACATAGTTACGTGACTTTTTCATTTTGAAAAGTGACGAGTAGCGCGGTGAAATCACGATTGCACTGCGCAGTGCGCACATCACTAAGGCAAACTAAAGCGTCGCGTGCGCGCACGCCAGCGCGGTACGGGGTGGCAGTGTACGGCTAAATAGTTCCCGTGCCGCACCAGACGAAAACAAGTTCATTTCAGTGCGTTACGCAAAAATACTTCCCGTATATTTTTATTTGTAAAAATTAATCCATTTGAAGTAAGGATGTCGGAAATGTAGGTATCTCTTTTTTCCGATAACGGGTAGTTAGCAAAACAGTGCACTGCCGCACAGGCCGAAACTCAAATACGACAAAATACTTCCCGTAACGCGTTGAGAGTGTTAAGTATGTAACTAAATATTGAATATAAAAAATGTTGACAGAAAATGGCGCTATAATTTTAAAACACGATTTACTCAAAATTTATCCAGTGTGGGTTAACACACTATTGCCTATCTATGTCCAATATTAGTAGGGATTAGAAGGGTTGATTTCATTGACGATTATAGCAAACACCTAGCTGAAAATTCTTTCTTCTTATTTATTATGCTCAGGTTTTATGTTCGTTTCACCTTGAGGGTTGAATTAACAAACACGCTGAAATGTTAAAAAGATGAGTCCAAGTGCCGACTTTCATGTGTTCAAAACTGACGATACTCCTGAAAAGGGTTGAATTTTGAAAAATCCTTCATTACTTTATTAGTAAAGGATAAAGCCCACTCCACATTCACGCGATAATCTTGTGAGAACGCGAGAGAACGTGAATGTAGAGCCGATGTTCTCCGCCGTTTCTCTTGGTTTTCTCGCGTTCTCGCAAGATTCTCCCGAGAATGTGGAGCGGGCTTAGTGATAGTTACCTACTGTGAGAAATTTCATGTTCCTAACTTGAGTAGTTTTTGCTGGGTGTTGAATAGTCAGTCAGGGAGCTTCTTTAATTACAAAAGCTTTTCTAGTAATGTAAGTTTCTAAATTTAGATATAGAGGACAATTTTTGGTGCTACTGGATTCAAAAACTTTTGCAAAATTTTTCACTGTCTGGAAGCTACTAACAAAAAGTTCCCGTGAGAATATCAAAATTCATGCGAGTTAAATCGCGTGGTACAGCTGTTTCACTGTCTGGAAGCTATATAAGTAATAACAAAAAGTTCTCGTGAGAATATCAAAATTTCTGCGAATTAAACCGCGTGGTACAGCTGTTTGGTGTAAAAATACGAGCAATTAAGATTTTGGAATAAAAGACATGGAAGAAAGAAAGATTTATTAATAGTACGGGAGATACCGATGCTAATTCGGGAGTGACTCGAGCGTCGTTGGGACCTATTGGGTTTTGAAGATTAGGAGATATAAACAAAATAAGGTCGTATGATATTTTTTCATTCAGCGGTGGGTTTAGCTTCTACAGGCTTTCAAAAATGTAAAAAAAAAATATTAAAATGGAAATACTCGAGCGCGTCAGATATTGTAGTTTAGATACTCCAAGGTGTCTCTGATATCGAAAATATATTCATCTGCCGATTTGCGTGGTGGGGGTGGCCATCCGGAAGTGGAGAAAATGAAAAAAAAAAACATTTACTCCAGCGCGTCAGATATTCAAAGGGGATGTTAAGTGAGCCCTAAAAATGCTCCCCTTCGAAAATCTGCCAATTTGGAGGTGACGCAAGGTAGTAGCGTATTTTTGAAAATGCAAAAAAAAATCTCAATTTTGAAATACTCGAGCGTGTCAGATTATTTTACAGAAGGTTCAGCTTGCACTCCAAGTTATGTTGGCTTAAAATCTGACAATAATTTTGAGGGGTATTATTAATCTGACTGCTAGAAACAAAAATTATGATTTATTTTTAAGATTTTTTTTTCTTTCTGACGTAAGTCTAATAACTTTATGAGCTATTTCTTGTTCACAAAAAACACACTTTATATTTCTATGAAATATGTAAAAGCTCACAAAATATTATTCACAAAACTAACTTTAAAGCACAAACAAGCCAGAGCGTTTTACATATAATAACATGAACGCGTTGTTTTGTGATGAGCTTTATTATATAATATATATATATAATTACATTAAAGTGAAAGGTTATAGGTGAACCTATAGTTTGATGTAATACTTACCTTAACTTATTTTAATATGTATTTTAACCGACCAAAAAAAGTTATAATTTGACACGTTTAGCGCCGTGATATACTGTGATGACATTATGGCGACGGAAAGTAGTGTGAGGACGGTGCGAGAGAGTGAGAGATAGAGAAAAAGTAAAAGGGAAAGAAAGACAGAGATATGAATAGGTACATGTTGCACTGCAGCTGCTCGTTCGATTCTAAGACGATTTTTGTTTCTTCGGCTTATGAAAATCGGCAGATTATATTTTTCCCGCTATCCTTGAGTTATTTACTTTAAAATAAAAAATAAATCAACTGCGCTCGAGAATGTCGAAGTTGCGTTTTTTTTTTGCAAGTTTGTGATCTTCTAACTCCCTTACGTCACGTTCAAATGGTCAGATTATTCATATACATACTTCTGACTATGTAATTAACCCACCATATCTTAATCTGACGCGCTCGAGTATTTCGAGTTATCGATTTTTTTTTACTAATCTGATCGGTTATTCTAGACGCACCCACCAGTGTAGAGGGCCTATATTTGGTGGAGGTACTCAACATGGTGCAAGGTACCCCCCTTATGTTCATCTGACGCGCTTTAGCTAATCCACAAATCCCCTCTTGGCGGTCCGTACTACAAGTTAATACACAGAACAATACAGGAGAAAATTATTAAACAGTTATAAACTAAAACTAAACTTAAGTAATAATAGCAATTGAAATATGACATTTGTGAGATACCTATGTGTCCCTCAAAATGGACCTTAGGATATACTCTCATCCCCCCTTACAAAGATTTCCTGTGGAACTTCCGTATAATTCACGCAGTTGAAACCGACCAGCTAGTTTATATCTATAATAATTTTATATAGAGAAGACATTTCTTTTTGTATGTCTGATTGTGGGTTTTCTTATTTTATTGGATAAACTCAAAAACTACCAAACCGATATTAAAAATTCTTTCACTTATAGGCAGATAAAGTATTTTCTTTAATGACATAGGGGTCTCGGAATTCCTTTGGGACCTCACGAATGAACGCGAGTGAAACGTGGGGGATCGACTAGTTTATAATAAAGAATAATATACAGTTGTTATATTATATACATTTTTCTTTTCGCACTTTCCAGTTAAACTTATCGTTCAGTTTTCTGTTTTTCACCAACAGTAAAATGACTACTGCTCTGCACGCCAATTATGTAACTTGTGTTGTTATGATATTTCAGTTTTCATCGGAAAAATTGAGATTTTGTGACTAATTAATCATGTTTAGCTTCAACTTTTGATGTTTGGTTGATTGCTAGATATAATAGGTGTCAAACGTCCATATTGCAGTCGCAAAACCGCCATGTTTTTAATTGAAACCAAAAAATTATTGAAACAAAAGTTACATAACAGTATGCTGTTTCTAAAATACAGTGTTCTAATTGCAACAGTTGCGTCCTTCAAAACTGGACAAAGTTATGACTGAAAATAAGCGCTTACATTCTAACCAGGTAGTATAAGAAACCGCAATTTTTTTTAATCGTAAATAGGTACGCAAATGTTTCTCCAGTTACAGCAAAAAATAAACGAGAGATAGAGTAAGGGATCGTAATTATTTACTGGAGCTGTGATATAGTTATTTTGTGTTCAACAATACCTAAATACATTAAAGTTCAACCGGAAAAACTATTAAAACTATACAAATGAACAGTTTTTCTAGTTGATGTCGTGTCCTCCAGCGGTTTGAGCGGGCATAGTGCATGAGCGGAGCGATTTTAAAATGCGATTTTTTTGTTAACATCCTGCGTCGGTCGTTTGCTTTACCGTGAAATATCAGCACCAAGTCTTGCGATTGTCTTTCAGTCTTTCATAGAGGTAAACAAAAATTTTCAATCTCTGCTCATCTTGCTTCTGTCACGTTCCAAAGTCAACTTGCTCTAAGTTGCTTTAAAAAATAAAAACAAAAAACATTCTTATGTTTTTATACGTCGCAGTTTTCGTAATTTTTTAAGTAGATTTTAGAAAGGTACGTATGACATCCATTTATGACGTATACTTTTTAAATAACTAGAGGTAATGATTCTATTAGAGCATTTCGAGAGGTTATGGCATTAAATCTTTCATTTTTGACGAAGCCTATACGTCTAGTATGAGGAAATCAGAACGCAGACCCTCAACTCTCCGTTGAACCACCAAACGTTGCTTGGATTTTCTGTTGATGTTTATATACGTATATAACTTATATCATTAAAATATTATCATATATTATTATATTATCATTTGTCTTGAAACAATATGGAGTACAAATAATTTTCCGCTGCCCGCGTCGCTCATCAAGCAATGCACACAGTTCAATTAATCCGTCGACTAGTCGAGCGATCGACGAGCAACGACAACCCCCTATATAAACGACACACTACTTCAACCGGCACCAGTGCTACACGGACACCCTGTAGCCGATAATTGTCAAAAAATTCAGAAAGAAAATAATCAAAAGAAAAATTATATTTTCCCAATAAACTTTTAGTGTCGTGTTATTCATTTGCTGAAAGCTTATTAATTCATTGTAAGTCTTTTTTTATATCCTTTTATACATTACATCGATTGAAATTTGCAAATATTTTCTGTATATTATATTGTGTTTTTATAAAAAAATATTCAACGTAGTTTGAAACGCACTAAAATACATATCAATTTAAAATGAGTGTACTGAATTACACGAAAACGTGATAAATAGGTATTATACTAGAAATCTTAAATTTTAAAATGTATCTTTTTATTTATACACACGCTGTCCCGCGCGGTTTCACTTGCCGTAATTTTGGAGTTCCCGCGGAATTGTTCCATACAAACTTAGCAACCCCTTTTTGGGTAGGGGTTGAACTTTCAAAAATCCTTTCTTATCGGATGCCTACGTCATACAAAGAATACACCCTTAAAGTTTCAGGTCTCTACGATCAGCGGTTTAGGCTGTGCATTGATCCGTCAGTCAGTCATTCAAAACGAAGCATCTTATATGTATAGATTTACTTGTAAAATCAACACCTAGCTTAAAAAATAGTCTGCCAAACTGTAATGCAGGTATTTAACAGTTTAGGTACAGACAGATTTAGTATTTACAATGGCAATTTTGATACTTTTTTGAAAACTCTCCTGCATCTACCATTCAAGTAACTTTGAAGCTATGTTTATATAGGTTAGGTTTAGTAAAAAGTTTTATGCTAGAATATTGAATTTGTAGAATATATAGATAGCTACAACTATTATAAATCAAGATATAGGTATAGATACATAATTTTTATGTTAATATATTATTTAAAGCCTTATCAATGAAGAAAAATAAAGATTATTATATTATATAACTTATCAAAAACTGAAAAAAAAAATTTTAAATGGATTTGATTACACAGACATATCATTATCTAGGTATAATATTAAAAACTTATGATGTTCCAAAGAGTTTTTTTTGAAAACAATTTGAAAGCGAAGTTGAATTGAAGTGATAGAAATTATTTTGGCATTTCCTTGAGAGTAAATAAAAATATTAACTCTATTAATAGAATAGAACCACAATCATATCTCAGTGTTTGCTTTAGAGAACAAATAAAATATCGAGCAAACAAAAGACATCGACGCACTCGAATCTTGTCAAAACTGTGATGAATCGATGTATGTATTTGCTGGTCACTTTTAAAAGCAATTCTATTTCAATTCAAAAAAATTCATGAGTGTTTTTCGAAACCCCATTTGGAAATTTCGATTGCATGCGTTCTTTGAGGTCACGGCTGTAAGCTATGCGCTATGCATACTGTTCCCTGTCTGGGAAATATGTAAGTTTGTTAATTTTTGTAAAAAACTAACTTACAAATTGTAGTTTAGAGATTTGAATTCTGAAACTACAGCACCGAATTTCAAAAAATCTTTCACTAATAATAAACTCAATATTCCTAAATGACTCAGGCTACTATTTAGAATTCCCGAAGGAGGCCTAAAGTTAACGCAGTTGAGACCGAGATCTAGTCTATACATCCATACATATAAATAAAATTAAAATTAAAATGTCTTTTTGTAATTCTAAATTAACAGCTTTTCACTAAATGTATATGAAAGTATGCACGGTACTTACATAAAATATAAACAATTTGTTAAAAAAATTCTCTGTCTGGCCGTCTGTCTGTTTGTTTCGGCTAATCTCTAAAACGTCTGAACCAATTTTAACGGACCTTTCACTGGCAGATAGCTGATGTTATCATGAGTAACTTACGCTACTTTTATTGTAGAAAAAAAATTGTTTCTGCAGGAATTTCAAAACTGACGCCGGTCAAACCACGGGGCACAGCTAGTCCTACTATCCTACTAATATTATAAATGTGAAAGTGTGGATGTTTGGATGTTTCAATGTTTGGATGTTTGTTATTCAATCACGCAAAAACGGCTGAACGGATTTGGATGAAATTTGGCATGCCCGTTGTCAGGGGTTCAGAGAAGGACATAAGGTACTTTTTATCCCGTAATTCCCGCGGAAACTCTGAAATTACCGCGGGGCACAGCTAGTATAATATAAAACAAGTGATGTCGATTTTTCACCAGCGACGACATAATATCGATTGTTCGGCCGACGCGTTGATTCTAGCGATAGTTCCACAATGGTTCCACGACGCACCGACAGCATACCAAGCATCGATACTTGTCGACTCGGTATGGCTTCTTGTTACTTCATTAGGGCCCCGGTGAGGGGATTATGGAATTATTATTTACGGTTCACGGTTAATTTTAAAGTTAAATCAAAGCCTAAGTCGTTGGAGAACTAAACTATCGCATTGATAGCGATTTTTGAAAACCGTCTTTATGGATATTTGACTGAATTTGGAACCATTGATTTTTGAATAGAAATTAATTAATAAAAAATAAAAAATTCAAATTTTCAATATATAGGTATGGTATTTTTGCACATAAAAATCTATCTTCTATATAAAAGCGGACGGACTCGATGACTAAACAAGAAATTATTGAAAAAAAGCTGAAATATGACTGAAATAAAGGAACTCTTAAAAAGACAAGAAATTATGTTCATGTATTTTATTATAAAAAAACGTGTTCCAAATTATAATTTTATTATTGTATTTATATTGAATTTTTATATTTTTAATCTTGTTGCAGATTCCATTTATTCATCAATACAAAGGATGGACCATCTAGAGTTTCGTGTCAAAGGTATGTAAGAATATTCATCTAAATTCCTATAACAAATGCACAGATAATATAAATAGCTACTCAAAATACAAACTACTAGCTCTCTCCGAATTTGAATTTGTTTTGTGCTGTGCCCTATAAACAGGGTCCATAAAGAACTGTTTAGGTACTAACTATCTTAACACCTATTGTTACTTAATGGATGTGCAATAAATAAATAAATAAATAAATACAATAATAATAATTTAAAATTTAGCCATTGACAATTAGACATTATCTTTGTTTGGCATCACAACAAGCATAAATTTAAAAGTAAGTGCAGAAAACTTAATAGGTACTTAAGAAGGACTTGTTTAGTATTTGCTGCGATGAACGATGCCAAACTAGATACAGAGTCAGTTTACGCTATCGCGTATAATCTGTCAGAATTTGTTTTTTAAAGTGACAGCTCAGACGAAATAAAATCTGAGAGTGACAGGTCTTCAAGCACGAGTGACAAAAACTTTAGTTACTGTGATGTGTCATAAAATAGGTACCTACGTGAGATTTTCGTATATTTCAAAGCAATGGGCGTGATGACTAAATTGGAATTTTTAGTCCGTAGGCATTAAATTTTGCATACTGGACAGAGAAAGTTTAAGGCTACTACTTTTTGTACCGGAATTCCCGAGGGAACACCGAAATTAACGCGAGTCAAACCGCGGGGAAAAGCTAGTGTATTATGTAAATGAATGAATGAATACCAATGACCACATTAAAATTTAGACCGACAGAACAGCATAATATTCGGAGTTTAGAATTTGGTCTGGGATCCGAAGAGACCGTAGAAGGACAAATACCTACCTTTTTTTATTAGTTCAGACATAAAACAAGTTATTGTCACTTGATGGTTAATTAATACGAGTAGGTTAATTTGTCTGCTCTAGGCTGCAATTCATAACTTATGTACGCTAAAATTAGTATGATGCCGAGGTATGGAAATCATAAATTCTATTTATTACGTCATATAATAAAACGATATTCAGACAATATACAAGAATATATTATAAATGATAACATAATATCAGTAGTACGGGAGATACCGATGCTAATTAATGAAAAAAAAAAAAAAGTGCGGGTAGTTGTGACAAAAAGACGTAAAATTTTAAGCTCAGAAATAAATTAGCTTCAAAATATATTTAAAGTGTCTTAAGCAACATATTTTCATGCTGTAAATACTCACAGTGAGCTAACACCTACCAGCCACTATTATCTTAAGTGATAACCACGGTAATTCATTGGTTGAACTTTGGACTACAAGCTTACAACACAAGTCTTACTATGGAGTCTATTAAAGACACCTTGACCGAGATGATAGGCCTCTTTAACACACGAATGGCTGTCTTCGAAGGGGAGCTGCAGAAATCCACCCAACCCTCCTCCAATACTTTAGATTTGGCAGCAGAGTTCACAACATTTAAGACCTTCATTGTGAAGGCCTTGCAAAGCCTGCAGCAGCAAGTGGAGCTGCTGGCACGCGAGACCGATCAGCTGGAGATGAGGAGTCGGCGCAAGATGCTACTTATACATGGTGTGCCAGAAAGTAAACAGGAAGATATAACTGCAGTTGCTGCTGGTATAGTGGTGGAGAAGCTGGAGGTGACTGGTTTTGGTATTAGTGGTATCAGTCGTTGCCACCGTATGGGACGTTCAAATGGTGATAAGGCCCGCCCGATTTTATTAAAATTTAAAGATATTACTGTACGTGACCGGGTGTGGTTCGCTAAGTCTCAGCTTAAGGGCTCTGGCATCACATTGTCAGAGTTTTTAACTAAGAGGCGGCACGACCTCTTTAAGGCAGTGCGGCAACGGTTTGGAGTGGAGAAATGCTGGACGCGAGATGGTAATGTGTATGTCATAGCATCAGATGGGTTAAGGCACTGTATCTCTAGTTCTGCCGAATTGACCGCTTTTTCAAGCGCCCCTACACCAACTGATAAACCAACTGTGAAGGTAACTAACCCTGCGAAGATACAGAAGCCTGCAGCTGAGCGATCTGTGAGAACTACACGTCGGTGAAAACTAAAAATTACATATTCTCATACTTCCTGGAGCTGCTGTAATGGTTTGTGGTTGTGACTTGTGATGCCGAGCAGCGGCTTCTTCCTATTCATATCGACGGTTGGAGGACTGTCTGTATTAGGTGATATTTTTGTGATAGGTATTGAGCTATACATATATTAATTATATATTTAGAATAAGTTATTTTTTCTTCTTCACTAAGTATAGTCTCAAAATACCTTTGGGCTATGTGCATTTTATTGATTGTTTAACCTTAGTCTAGATTGAATGGATTTTGACCTAAATAACAGAGGTATATATTAGGAAATTAAGCTCGTATATTTATAAAATTTACTCACAAAACTTCGCAATTAACTTATAATAATGTTGTATTAATTGCTCTAAAACTTACTCAGTACTTTTGTGTAGTGACATTTTTTATTTTTTGGTTTAAAAAGTAAACTTTAAGTTAACTGCAAAGTACAAATCAAATTTTGTCGCTTGTAAAAACCTAGGCCTTTCAACCGTCGATGCCTACAGTAAAGAAAATAATACTCTTTGACGATATAATGGCTTTTGTCGTGATTTATCGCATATAATTTAATAATTTTTCAATATGTTTTACCTATTAAAAGTTAAAATAGCCGATAGTTAGGTATTCTTGATTTTTATATAGGCCAGCTGATCACAGCTGACAGTTGTCGCAGGTTGTCATATTGTTTAGTGTCAAGTGTCATGTGTCACCTCATTTTTTTGTTTTTGTTTTTTTTTTTTTTTTTTTATATTTCTTTGAAGTTGAAGCAGTTGAATTGCCTAGCACAATTCCTTTTAGCTGGCGGGTGGACGCCCACTTTAGTGAGATTTTAATATACATTTGGAAGTAGATAATCATCTTATTATTTTTATTGATTATATATCTTTTTATATTTCATTATTATTGTATTTTATAGTTTTGTATACTTTTTTTTTATTTATATATTTTTAATTTTATGTTATAATGCAGCAGGCCGATAGTAGTAACGTTTGTCATCTATCCTTTTCTTCTTCCTCAGATGGTTTGAACAGTAGTAGTAGCAGCTCTCTAAATATACCTTCGCTAGCTGACACACTAGACTCTAAGTTCTCATTACTACAGAAAAATTTTAACGCTATCCATATAAACGCACAAAGTGTTCCGGCTCATTTTCCTGATATGTTAGCATCTTTTAACTGTAAAAATATCCATGCCATTCTCGTTTCTGAATCCTGGCTAAAACCGTGTCTCCTCAGCACGTCTTACTCTCTGCCAGGGTTCAATCTTATCAGGAACGATCGCGTGGGTGGTCGGGGCGGCGGGGTTGCAATTTACCTTCGTAACCACATCCCCTACACCATCATAAGTAAATCAGAACAGCCTCCTCCTTCACAAGCAGGTGAACATCTTTTTTTGGAAATACTTTTATCGCACACTAAAGTTTTACTTGGTGTATACTACAGCCCATCCTTACAAGTAAATTTCTTCTCATCATTTGAATCTCTCCTGGAAGACCTAACTCCATCTTATAGTCACTCGATCATTATGGGTGACTTTAACACATGTCTTCTCAAGAATGATTTTCGTTCCGCAGCCCTGACCTCACTGTTACGCGGCCGCAACATGCATCTTCTACCCCTAAAGGCTACTCATCATTTTCCCAATGCCTCCCCCTCCTTACTGGACCTCATTGCAGTTTCATCTACTAATCATGTAGCTCATTTTGGTCAATGCTCCGCTGATTCCTTCTCCTATCATGATTTGGTATTTTTGTCATACAAAATTCGCCCACCCAAGGCTAAGCCGAGAATTCTTTCACAACGCAACTTTAGTAGCATGGATCATAGTAGACTCCGAGCCGATGCTCTAAATACTGATTGGTCATCTGTTACGGCAGCAAATACAGTCGATGAACAGGTTAACACCTTTAATTCTCTCCTTATACAGCTGTACGACGTCCATGCTCCTATACGAGCTGTAAAGATCAGACATTTGCCGGCACCATGGCTTACGGATGAAATTAAGACGCTAATGGTAAAAAAGTCACGAGCTAAGTCAAAATTTAAATCCTGCCCGAGTGAGGTGAATCGGGATAAATATGTATCTATACGGAATCGCTGCAATAAGATGTGTAGGAATGCACAACGACGCCATATTCATGAATCTGTTGAAAATGGAGATCCAGCTAAAGTCTGGAAGTTCCTTCGATCATTGGGGGTTGGGAAATCCCGCCAAGACACTCTTCCTAAAAATTTGAACCTGGATTTATTAAATCAACATTTCTCTGCTGTATCGATATCTAATACGTCTTCTAAAAAAGCTGACACACTCAAAGATCTTTCTTCACTCCCAACTCCCAATTTCTCTTCTTTTTCTCTAAGCCAATTCTCCGACTGTGATGTTGAGAGGACCATTATCTCCATTACGTCGGGCGCAGTCGGTTGCGATGGTATCAGTCGAAAAATGCTGTTACCGATCTTGGATATTATCAATCCCGTCATCACCGGTATCCTCAACAAATCTGTAACCTCCGAATCGTTCCCGACTGCATGGAAAGAAGCTCAAATTACACCCCTTCCTAAAAAAATAAATCCTTCATGCTTCTCCGAATATCGTCCAATATGTATCCTTCCTTTCCTGTCCAAAGTACTCGAGCGCCTAGTACACCATCAACTTAGCCTTTTTCTAACAAAAAATAATCTCCTTAATCCTTTCCAGTCAGGTTTCCGTCCTGGACATAGCACTGTTACAGCTTTGGTCAGGGTTACTGATGATATACGACAAGCTATGGAGAATCGGCAGTTGACGATTTTGTCACTGCTCGATTTCAGTAGCGCCTTCAACTCAGTCGACTTTGACATTTTGTTGGCGTTAATTGGTTCTCTCAACATATCTCCAGAGGTGATTGGCTGGTTTCGTAGTTATCTATACGGGCGCCGGCAACGTATTCGTGTTGAAGATTCTTTTTCCAGCTGGTGCAAAATATCTGCCGGTGTCCCGCAAGGTGGCGTGTTGTCTCCGCTTCTCTTTGCCATTTTCATCAATAGTATCTCCCAGAACCTCTCTTCTTCCTACCATCTTTATGCAGACGATCTCCAAATCTATACGCATGCTACTATAGACAATTTCTGCACGGCTATACATACAACGAACAATGACTTAGAGCGAATTTTACAGTGGAGCGAGGCATACGGGCTAAAGGTAAACCCTACCAAAACTCAGGTTATAATAATTGGTAGCACAGGTTTTGTCTCTGGAGTTGACTTGAATTCTCTGCCTCCAGTTATGTTTGACGGAGTAGTCATACCAGTTAGCGCCACGGTAAAAAACTTGGGAGTTGTGATTGATAGGACCTTATCTTGGAAACCACACCTAGAAATGGTGAGCCGGAAAATGTTCGCATCTGCGGGTTCGCTAAGACGACTACGTAATTTTCTTCCAACTGCTACTAAAGTTGCGTTAGCACAATCACTCCTTTTACCAATTCTCGACTATGCCGACACCTGCTTTACTAACATTAGCGAGGAGCAACTAAATAAACTTGAGCGCCTCCAGAATTTCTGCATCCGGTTCATATTTGGTCTACGCAAATATGACCACGTCTCTGAATTTCGCACCAAACTCAAGTGGCTCCCGATTCGCCTTCGCAGGAATGCTCACGTCCTTTTCCTTCTATATAGCATACTGTTCAATCCATCTACCCCCACCTACCTAAAAGACCACTTCGTATTTCAGTCTTCTTCCCATAACCTGCCTGTTCGATCATCCCGGAACTTACTTCTAATGATTCCTGCCCATAAAACCAACTTTTATGATTATTCCTTCTCTGTACAAGCAGTCCGTTTGTGGAATTCGCTACCTGTAGAGGTGCGAATGGCCAAATCATTACCTATCTTCAAGGGCCTGGTGAAGACTTTCTACCTCACTCATGGATCGTAACTTGCTGTAGATTAACATTTATAGTATGCACCTGTGTTTTATCACATTTATAGAGTTAGTATAATTATATTGTACGTATATATTTTTCTGTATGTATATTTTATATCTATGCGCGTATCTTTGTATATCTTTCTTATGTATTTTTATTATATCTTTTTTATGTATTTTTATTTATGTTCTATGTGTATATTTTGTATTATTATTTTGTATTAGCTTATGATTCCTGTTCTACCTATATTATACCAAATCAATATATAAATTCTCTGTATTTGTCCTATCCACCCAAAGGTTGTCTGGAAGAGATCGCTAGTAAAGCGATAAGACCGCCTTTTGTATGCCCTTAGTTATAAGTTTCTGTAAACACAGTGTAAAATTATTTTGGTGTACAATAAAGTGTATTCTATTCTATTCTATTCTATTCTATCATTGTAATAATTTAATTTTTCGTAATTGAACTAACCACGTATCAGCAGGCGTATAGGTGTTTTACGTGAATTTCATAAAAAAATACACGCATTCAGTGCTCCGTCCGAGCTTTTTATTGAAACTCAAAGACGAACACAATAATATAAACACATAAACACAGCAGCACCTCGTTTAGCTCCCATAAAAAGCATTACTGGGCTTTACAGTAAACCATAGACAAGGCAAATCGCTACCAATGATCTAATAAGAACGTTATTGTCTCGTCTCTGACTTCCATGTTTATTTAATTTTATTTACTACATCCCCCATATTGATTCCCGAATAGCTTTCATTGAAGACTTGTACATTCACTAGATAGGCTATAGATAGTAGGTGAGAATTACATGGAGTTGTGTTAAATTGACTTGATTTGATAAGTTGTTTTATTTTTCGTTTTTGAATTGAGATTACTTAGCTAAATGTAGCTTAATCCACTAACTATAATAGATTAAACTTAAAGAGTTCGAAAAATTGACATAAGATATGATGATTTTAATGCCTATCCAAATCTTTCTAGAATTTGAGTAAACGCTCACAAATTTAACCATAATAGTAATTAAATGACCAGCAATCTATACTTAATATTATACAACTGAAGAATTTGTTTGTATGTTTGGTTGAACGCGCTAATCTCAAGAACTACTGGTTCGAATTCTAAAATTCTTTTTGTGTTCGATAGTGCATTTATCGAGAAAGACTATAGGCTAATAATATCACGCTACGACCATTAGGAGCAGAGCAGCTATGAAAAATGTTGCCAAAACGGGGGAAAATATTCCTTTTGAAAGCTTCTATTGCGTAATCAATTAATTTCATAAAAAAGAATATAAATCTCATCTAAATATATTTTTTAAATCTTCAGTGAAAATCGAAGACAAAATTCTATCACATGTGCAAAGAAAGACATAATATATTGTTAGGCTTTGGACAAATGCATTTACAAAGGAAGTAGGTGTACATACTGAGAATGCAATCGAAGCGGGCACAATGAGTTTCTTTGTGATTGACAAATAAAAGATACTCAGATAAAATACTGGGCACACGTATAGCCGCAGTCGTTTGAGACTGTTCTATCTCATACTCAAAGTACAATTACAATTAGTAATTTACTAACTAGTTGCTGTTCCATCAGTTTTGATTTCGGAACTCCCGCAGGAACTCTACTGCGTAGGTAACTACTCTATCACCAATTCCAAGACCTACATTAAATCGTAATTGGAAACTGCCATAAGTGAGAGTTTTTGTCACCTTTTGTTTAAATTTTTCGATACTAAGTTTAAATGCCACAGAAATACCATCAAAAATCTTATTTGTTCTATTTTACTTTTTATTATATTTTACTTGATTACATTTTAATTGTAAAATTATAGAAAATATGATTGTATATAGTTTCACCCTTAAAGAAAGGCATTGCACAAGGCAAAGGTATTTAAAAAAGGCTAAATTGTGCAAGGTCCAAGTTTTAAGAGATATTAAAGGAGAAACCAACATGAAGCTAGTGCTGGTGAATAAATTTTAGTTTTTACTCCATCACGTAGAATATAATATATATTTTTTGACATAATCCATAACAGCAATGCATTGAGTCGAAATTTCGCGTATCGTCACGGACCGATAGGTCGTGACGAGCCCCCACTCTTAAACTTTAACGCGCTTTGTCCAAGTAATTTTTATTGTCAATCCGAAAAAGCAAAAATTACCTATCTATTTTATTTAATTATCTACTATAGTTAATCCCCCACGGTAACACTTGCGTTAATTTCGGAGTCGGGACAAAAACTGCCCCATTTTCATTAACTACAAGTGAAAGAATTTTTATAATCTGTTTAGTTGTTTTTTACTTTATCCTTGAGAAACGAACATAAAAGAAGTCATCAATACTTTCTCTTAAAAAAATTAATAAAGATCAATTTTTATAAACTAACACCATTTCAATTCCCTCAACAGCGAAGGAGATGGTGGACTATGTGGCCGATTATCTAGAGAATATCCGAGATAGGCGCGTCTATCCATCAGTGCAACCGGGTTATCTCCACAAACTACTGCCCAAAGAAGCACCGGAACAGCCCGAGAAGTGGGATGATATCTTCAAAGACGTAGAGCAACACATCATGCCTGGGGTACCTAGCATTTAATTTTATTTTATAACGTACATCGCTGGTTTTATAGAAATTACTAAGGTAACTTACGACGATGACAGCTCAGTGGTTAGTAGCGTACTTACACACGCCGCAAGGCGTAGGTTCAAATCCTAACAGTGAGCTTGAGCTGTCGATAAAGGATTACATCGTGAGGGACCCACAGCATGTTGGTAGGGTACCTTACAGTGCCTGGCTGACTAGCTAAGCTAAAGCTAAGCTTTAAGTTAAAATCTACGGCCAAACACCTAACGGTGTGTTCCGACAGCCTCACTTGAAAGCCAGTTTTGATTTCAGGCTAGGTGTGTTCAAAATCTTTGACTTTTTTGATTTGACATCAGGTCCACTGTTGTTACTAGGTACAATGTACTGGTTATTATTATCTTTCACTACTACTATAAATTGTCTTTATTCAGTGTCATAATTTTCTGTAAAATAGATGCTTTTTTACGTCGACGATCTTACTAAAGGTGGCATATTTTATTTTAGAATATACTATTTGTAAGATGTATACACGTTTAAGTGATTTCAAAACTTATAATTCTTTTAATACATAGGTATAATATCAATTGACTCATGTTTATGTATTAACTATTATAAATTTCAAAGTTTGTAAAGATATTTGGAGTTGTTAGATGATTCTTACTCAATGACACACGCACGTACGTAACGGCTACCTTAACTCAATAGAATCTTACTATGTAGGTACTTATCAATTTAAGTTTTCTATTTTTTATTTATTCAGGTGGTCCACTGGCAGAGTCCCCACATGCACGCCTACTTCCCGGCTCTCACTTCATACCCTTCGATCTTGGGGGAGATGCTTGCCAGCGGTCTCAACGTTCTGTGCTTCACTTGGGTGTGTTTTTGAGTTGAATTTGATTTCAAAATGTACATTAACCCAGTAAATTAACCCTTTGTGGTCCCTACCCTTTTTTGCGTGGGGTCCATTAGACCCCACGCAAAAAAACAACACTAATTTACTAACTTCAATCTGGCGCGAAACTTTAATTTAAGATTACCTCTAACTAATCCAATGGATTTATTTTTTTGTCGAGATAATAGAAATAGTTAAAAAACAATAGAAAAAAACTCGCAAATTTGGATTTTGTTTTTATTTTTTAAATCATGTAAGTTTTATTACTTGGAGGTGTGACCACAAAGGGTTAAAATATCGTGAACGGTCACTTTTTGCAATACTGCGGATTTTTCACCAAAACGTTTTGGCAAAAAAAGTTTACATCTGAAAGTAAATTAATAAGAAGTATATTAATACTAGCTGTGCCCCGCGGTTTCATCCGCGTGAGTTTCAGAATTTAATAATTAATGTCCAAATATTTTAATGTAGGCATCGTCCCCCGCCGGCACTGAGCTGGAAACTATAGCAATGAACTGGCTGGGCAAGTCATTGGGATTGCCAGAGTGCTTCCTCAACGAGAAGAACGACAGTCCAGGCGGTGGGGTTATACAGGTAACTCACATGAAATATCGAAAAAAAAAGAAGAAAAAAAGAAAAAAATGTCACATGGAATGAGAAAAAGTCTTTGTTCATAAGTCTAAGTCATAGTCTAACCAAATATCACATGGATATAGAATCGGATTAAGCCGGTCAGATTATGCTTTATGACTACGCAATAAGAGCGAAAAATCTTGACTAGAACCTATCGCGACACTGATAAAAGTAGCCCAAGTTTCTCCTTGTAACATCAGTAATCTGCCTGTTAAAGTCCCGTCAAAACTCGTTTGGAAGATTAGCCGGAATAGAGAGACTGATAGACACACGGACCAAAATTTCATGTTTTTGTTGGTTACAAGTACCGTGTGTGTAAAGCTGTTATTTTGACATTAAAAACAGACGCTGAAAATTTTATATGTAGACCAGCATTACAGCTGTTCCCCGCGGTTTTATCCGCGTGGATTTCAGAGTTCCCGCGGGAACTCCAGAGTAAAAAGGGACATAGATAAGCAATAGTGTGTTAACCCACACTGGAGAAATTTTGAGTAAATCGTGTTTTAAAAGTAGGAGCGCCATTTTGTGTAAACATTTTTTATGTTCAATATTTAGTTACATATTTAAGCATTGTAATAAGGTAAACACATAATTAAAAAACGTTCCCTAACTCTCAATAAATCGTTCTGAATCAATAACTTAATTTTGTGGGTTAACATATTATTGCTTATCTGCGTCCAAAGTACCTTAGTTCCTTCTCTCTACCCCTGACAACTTGTATGAAAAATTCCATAACGATCGGTCGTGTAGTCAAAAATGAATATCATTTGCATTTATAAAGGGCAAAGATTTTTTTCCAACCAGACCACGGCTAGCGAGGCGACACTAGTCAGTTTGCTTGCTGCACGCACCAGCGCTCTCATGGAGCTGTCCAAGCTGAACCCTGACGTCCAGTCCTCGGAACTGCTGGGCCACCTCATCTGTTACTGTTCGGATCAAGCCCACTCCTCCGTGGAGAAGGCCGGACTTATTGGTGAGAAGGAAAATCTTATGGTTATGTTCGTTGTCTTCTCTCGTCTTTTATTCAATATAGCTGTTTCCCGCGGTTTCACCCGCCGTAATTTCGGCGCTCCCGTAGGAATTCCGGGATAAAAAGTACCCTACGTCACTCGAGACCGTAGCTTCCCATAAGTGAAAGAATTTTCAATATCGGTTCAGTAGATCTAGAGATTACCCCCTACAAAGTCACAAACTCACAAGCTTTACCTCTTTGTAAATATAAGTATAGACTATATTATAATATAATTTTATTTTTATCTATAAATTTTATTATCTACTATCTTTTTTAGTTTTACATGTCAAGTAGTTTTAAAAATTTCGTGTTTAGGTTGTTAGCTTTCGCATTTGTATACCATATCGTATCAGCTATAACTAAGTATATATTTCACTTTTAATGCACTTTTATCATTGTAGGTCTGGTCCGCATGAGATATATAGAGACAGACGAGAAACAGAGCTTGCGAGGGGACAAGCTCGAAGAGGCTATGCTTAGTGACAAAGAAAAAGGACTGGTGCCATTTTGGGTGAGTTTAGAAAACTTTCAGACAGGATTTATTCAACGGCAACCTCTTTTTCTTCCTAGCCTTCCTTTGACTCTCACAATACTCTTTTCAAATTTTCAGAACTGATCCAATAGGATAATTATTGATAAGATACCAAACTATAGGAAAATTTCCCGTGATCATTGACTCAACAGTGTTTGGTTATTAATACACGTACCTATTACCTACCTACCAGGATCTTTTTTCATTTATTGATGGCCATAGACGTTAAAAGTTCATTAGGGACCCATTACCAGGAGTCAGGATAGAAACTGGCAAACCACATAAATGTGAAAGGTGCACATTGTAAAAATATGGACTGCGATTAATAGACTACTTAATTGGGATACTTAAACATTTCTAACAAAGACCAGATAAAACTGAAGAAATAAAAACTCATCTATTCCTTTGTCCTGAATGACTGGTGGATCAACGCACAGCCTAAACCGCTGATCGTAGAGACCTGAAAGTTGGAGGGTGTGTTCTTTGTATGACGTAGGCATCCGATAAGAAAGGATTTTTGAAAATTCAACCCCTAAAGGGATGAAAAGGGGTTGAAAAGTTTGTATGGAACAATTTCGCGGGAACTTCGAAATTATCGCGGGTGAAACCGCGCGGGACAGCTAGTTATTTGTATAAAAGTAATATTTTCCGGCAGCTTAGTGAAAAATTACATATATTGCAACCACATTTCTAAATATAAATCATTCCCTATGGAATAAAAATTAAGCTGCGAAGACCCACCGCAATATTTAAATAGAGCCGGTTATTATCGTTAAGATGGTTGTCATTTTTAAAGTAGCATCTGATTCCGCCGCGAAGTCCCTTTGGGACCAATTTGTTGTTGCTGAAGGATTAGTATTGTGGGGACAAGATCCCGCGGCGCCAGTGCAACTGATGGTCTGTTAGCGAAGTGGATGCCGAGTTATTGTTTTTTTGAATTACGAGTTTTTAATTCCCATTGTTTAAAAATATTGAAATCTTTTGTTTTTTTTTTTTCATCGATTTTTAGAGTCCGTCGCTATTTTTATTTTATGCTAAACATTTTACTTAAAAATGTGAGACAATAATATAAATATGTGGAAAGAGTTGCGGAAACAAAAAAAAAACGAGGAGACAAAAAAAAAAGATATTATTTGATATTATATTTTTTCAATTATTTTTGTAGTTTGTAAAAATGTTTGTGGAGTACTAAATGTGATTAATTCAAAACGTTTTTTTTTAATTCATCTATTTTTATTATACTTACAAATGTGAGACAATAATGTGTGCAAAGATCATAATATAGTATGTACTTACCTAATTATGCGGATATAGTTGTGGACTTTTTAAACGAGTAGACAAAAAAAGATATAAGTAGGTAAGTATTTAAAATTTTCAAAATTTTTATAAAGTCTGTATTGCTGTAAAAAAAAGTGTCTCATCATCACTCTTTTTAAAGTTATTAGTTAACTATTAGCTTATTTCGGTATTATTGAAAAGGTGGTAGGTAGATACTATTTTATTTTTGGGCAAATAGCTCTTGGAACTCAATAATGCTATATTTGGGTATGTGTCATCTAAGTAGCTACGGTACCTTTAGGTAAAAGACTATAGATATTAAAACATTCCACAAATTTAACCTTTTTTTTAATTATTAGTATTTTATAATTTAAAAAAAGCTGTTCCTGTTTCACCCGCGGCAATTTCGGAGTTTCCGCGAGAATTCCGGAATAAAAAGTACCCTATGTCCTTCTCTGTACCCCTGACAACGTGCATGCCAAATTTCATCCAAATCGGTTCAGCCTTTTTTGCGTGATTGAGTAGCAAACATCCAAAGATCTACACTTTCACATTTATAATATTAGTAGGATAGTAGGCCTAGCTGTTCCCCGCGGTTTCACCCGCGGTAATTTCGGGGTTGCCAGAATTCCGGGTTACGGTATAGCTTATGTTACTCAAGGATAATGTAGCATTCTAATGGTGAAAGAATTTTTGAAATCGGCCTGTAATTTTTGAGTTAATCGTAACAAACAAACAAAAAATCACATCTTCCCTCTATATAATATTAGTATAGATTATTACGGACAGCGTGAGTAAACATAATAAAGGTGGTCAATGATTTTAATTATGGTTAAAATCACAAAAGTCGTCGTAGTACTTACTCTACTATTGTGTTAATATTGGCAAATTTCATACTCACAAAAAACCGGACAAGTGCGAGTCGGACTCGCGCACGAAGGGTTCCGTACCTGATCTATAAAACAGCAAAAAAAAAAAAAACATGTTTCGTGTATGGTAACCCCTTAAATATCTATTTTAATTTATTTTTAGTATTTGTTGTTATAGCCGCAACAGAAATACATCATCTGTGAAAATTTCAACTAACTATCACGGTTCATGAGATAGCCTGGTGACAGACGAACAGACGTATGGACGGACGGACAGCGGAGTCTTAGTTATAGAGTCCCGTTTTACCCTTTCGCTACGGAACCCTAAAACATGTAACCAATCCAGCTTATCCATCGATAATAGTAGATGCTTTTTTTACAGACCCGACATCGAACCTTGAACTACGGTTTATCTAATCCAATTAACTATCACCCGGCCTACAAGGTCGTGCAAATTTGGGAGTAAATACAGCATTATGCAAACTTCTATTTTTACACAAAAAACAATATTTTTTGTCATAACTCATGAAATGGTTACGAGCAAATCTTAAAGTTCCGCCTTTCATTTTTGTTTATAAAGAGTGTGAGATGAATGGAAATGACGAAATTCAAATACGTATTGCACAATTTTTTTTTTATTTAGTTGTCATATTATTTTATGGGTTATAGTTATAGATTTAAACCCGGTTCTCCGGCATAAACCCAAGCATCGAGATTAAACCGGGTTCCACGCATCTATAGCCAAAGTGCGTCCTGAAATTGGGAAATCATCATCTCCTAGGATATCAGCTTTAAGTTTAATACCAGACAACGATGACTCAGACGTAATAGCAGCACGTAAGCGGTTTGCCTAGGATAGTATACAACCACATAACACCAAGAAAACAGAAATAGAAAAGTTTGACCGTGTTAATAACACTCGTTGGGAAGTTGGCTCGGCTTTTCATGCCTTTAAACAGGACCCGATAAGAAAGATTCCACTTCCTTACACAAAAAACTCCTCGTTCAACAATCACAAACATCATCATTGGTTTTGTGCATTGTGGATGATTCTGATCTCTCTATCTAGTATCTATGTATACTAATATTATAAAGAGCAAAAGTTTGTGAGTTTGTGACGTTGTAGGGGGTAATCTCTGGATCTACTGAATCTATTTTCAAACTTCTTTCACATATAGGAAGCTACAGTGATCTTGAGTGTCATAGGGTACTTTTTATTCCGGAATTTTTACGGAAACTCCGAATTTTCCGCGGGTAAAACCAAGGGGGAACAGCTATCTCTGGATTTACTGAATCGATTATGAAAATTCTTTCACTTATATTAAGCTACAGTAATCCTGAGTGACATAGGGTACGTTTTATCCCGGAATTCCCGCTGGAACTCCGAAATTACCGCGGGTGAAACCGTGAGGGTAAGCTAGTTTCGTATAAAAATATTATATTTGTCACACAAAGCTGATCCCCACCGAGAGTCAGATCCACGACGTCTTTGTTGAGCGGATCTTCGTCGATCGTCTGTGATGCCTGACCTGATCTCACCACTGGTTTTCAGGTGTGTGCAACCTTGGGAACAACTGGTTCAGTGGCGTTTGACAATCTGCGTGAGATCGGAGAAGTCTGCGAGAGGCATTCAGCTTGGTTGCACGTGGATGCTGCGTACGCTGGCACGGCATTCTTCTGTCCTGAATATAGGTGACCACATCAACTGCTTTTTCCTCAATAAGTTTGACCCGTAGTCTAATGGCATTGCCTGTAGAAAAAACAGCTGTATAGTCCCCCTTTTGTTCCAAATAATAATCAGGAGTGTCATCTTCTATACTTTAATAAAAGAGTAGAATCCGCGATTCTGTACATTGAATATTTTTACCTAAAACTGAGAGGGGTGATAAAAGAAGAGTAACCAAGCCCAAAAAAAAGTTTTTAATAGTACATTGTTATCCTAGGGGTGAAAGTCTTTCTCCCGATGATAACACTTTGCTTTTCATTACGAATGCAAGGAAAGTCAAAATAAAAATAGGAATTAGCTAAAGAAAAAAATGAATGAATTTTATTTTACATAAATCAACCATTAGGTGTGCTACTGGCCAGTAAGTATGCCCCCTATGACATAAAAAAAATATGAGTTTCTGCAGTATCCAGCTGTCAGTTGAAAGCGATTCTCCCTAGGGCTGAAAAGTATTACTTTCAACCCGCTTCTCAGGCAACTTCAGACCTACTTTCCGAGTATGAGTAATGAAAAATTATTTTCTGTCTGTCTGTCTGTCTGTCTGTTCACGGTAATCTCCCCATCTACTGAATCGATTGTCATGCGGTTTTCACAGGTAGAATAAGCTTAGCCTGGAGCTACATATAGGCTTTGTTTCATCGAAATAGGACATAGGGAAAAAAATTATCATCAATTAAAGACTTCAGCGCAATGCAATGGTCGAAAGCTTCGATATAATATCGCATAACGAACATGATAAAACCTTTTTAGAGATATGCATTTTTTTCTTTTGAATTGATTTTTTGCGAAGTGACAGTTTTAAGGCTTAAAGAGACAGATGATGTGATTATATTTTCTTTGAGACTAGACTAATAACCACTACGTTTAAGAGAGTAAGAAAATCTAACGTCATTACTGTCATTGCAAGGGTCGAAAATTCACGCGGGTGAAACCACGGGCACCAGCTAGTAAACAATATGAGTGTGGTTGTTTGTTAGTACGTACACAACCGATCATGATAAAATTTTCCATACACGTAGTCAGGGGTGCAAAAAAGAACATAGAGTACTTTTTATCCCGGAATTCCCGCGGAAACTCCAACATTAGTAGCTGTAAACACTAGTAATCCTACTAATATTATAAACTCGAAAGTTTGTAAGTATGTATGGGTGGATGGATGGATGGATGTTTGTTACTCTTTCACGCAAAAACTACTGAATGGATTCAAATGAAACTTTGCAATAATATAGCTTATACATCAGATTAACACATAGGGTACTTTTTATCCCGGAATTCCCGCGGGAACTCCGATTTTACCGCGGGTGAAACCGCGGGGCACAGCTAATAATTTATACAAAAACACCCACATGAAATCAAAGTGTGTTGTGAGTTGCCAACCAAGCTGATGGGGTACTGAACAAGTCTATTGATTAACAGCAATAAAAGACTTGGTACGCGGTAGTATACCATTACCAATCCAATACCAACCGGTACGAATGTAATAATAAATAATCATATGCTATTATTGGAATCCAGTTTTATAGTCAACGAGGGCAATTCTCATAATAATCAACGGAAAGGAAATCAAACCTGAAAATCTTGATTTCTATGATTTCAAGGTCGAATTTTCAAGACTGTAATTTTTGACCTGTAAGTTGATAATGACTCTTCAAACTTGGGTTTTTCCTTCAAATTAAAGAGACAACGTAAGTTTGCATACCTAAAGCAATTTTTTTTTCAATAGTTGATAGAATCGGATTTTTCCGAGATCATTAAACCCATTCAAAAATCTAAACTAGGTACTGAATCTGAGCTACTATCAGAGCTCTATTTTCATCATGGTTAAATTTTGACACAATTAAATTCTCTCTTTTATTACCACAGGCATTGGCTGGATGGAGTAGATATGGCCGATTCCTTCGCCTTTAACCCTTCCAAATGGATGATGGTTAACTTTGATTGCACTGCTATGTGGTAAGAATTATTCCACCTTTTTTAAAACTTGTCTACCTTTTTACTCTTCATATTTAAATATTTCCTTCATTTTGAAAAAATCTTAGATCTAATATCAAATTATTTTTGTATTTCAGGGTTAAAGACAGTACCGCCCTCCATAGAACTTTTAATGTGAACCCAATATATTTGAGGCATGAAAACTCAGGTGAAATACATAATTTAATTTTTATATCATTTTTAACATCTTAATAGTTCTATTTAGTGTTTTCATAACCTTACAGATTTTTTTATATGTGAGGTTGTATCAACTATTTGACTTTTTGTTTATTGATATTTTTTATTTGATGTTTTTCATGTTTTAGGAAAGGCGATCGATTATATGGTAAGTTTTTTTATAAATATTTGATATTATTTTTGGACTCGTAACGAGAGCTGCTTTTATTACTTAATTAACGTTAAATAAAATTGTATATAATATTAACTTTACCTGTAATTAAATTGTATTATGATTTTCACATAAAATTACAACCACTATTATTATAGTAAACAATAATTAATATACTATGTTTTTCTCTCATTTGCTAGTGATGAGTTGTGATTTATGCTTAATTTAAGAAAAAAACTATCCTCTTTAATAACATAAACGCAACATAAACGTTTAAAATAACATAAATATCAAAATTTAGGTCGGCGCTCAAATAGATAACTGCAAAAAAAAACTGAAGACTAAAGGTGATGCCAACCACGTACAGTCTAATAATAACATTAAAAAAGATAAAACAACAAATGGACATGAAAATATCGATGCGAAGGATAAATCAGATAATATTGAAAAAGGTATTGATAAAGGTATTGATAAAAATATAAATGGGTTTGAAAAACGTGCCAATGGCAAAGAGAGCGTCACTAACGGTATTAATCTTAACAACGTTATGCTTAACGGTAAAGAAAAACAAAACAATGGCAGTAACTATTCCATAGATAATAACGAAGATGATATTGAGAAGTCTAAATTACATGGTTACGACGAAATGTCTCCAGGGTGCGGCAAAAAAATACAACTTGAAAATCCTGATAAAAAAGAGCTTTTAGTATGTAAATTCTTGTGTTTAGGTGGTGGTATCTTTGAAGTACGGTGATGGGTTTTGGAAATAGTATTTGAAAACAAGAAAAGTATTATAAACCTGCTTAAATTACAAATAATTCTATGATTACTTTGAGCTGATCATTTTTTTGTAAAGAAGTGATCGGTTTGGTGATATATGGTGGTGATATGGTGATGGTTTTTAGCTTCGGTTACTCACTTTTGGATATATCAAGCACTGTCTTGCTTTCTCTTTAAGAAAAAGGCATGTTATTGGTGACCAGAAGTGACGGGTCTTATTCTGTTTGTAGCACTGGAAAATCCCTCTGAGTCGCCGATTCAGAGCTCTGAAATTATGGTTCGTGATGAGAAACTATGGAATTTCTGGAATCCAGAAGCATGTTCGTGAGGTAAGACTTTGTTATTAGAAAGTTCATAAAATATGGCACTCATTGTTAGTGATATTTTTCATTTAGAGGCTATGGTTTGTGAATAGTTTTGGAGGTTAGTAAAAGTTAAGTTTCTATAGGTACATATAAATCAAATATTCTTTATTGTCACATGAAATAGAAAATAAAATACATGGTAGGGAATATATGCAAAAAAGGGCGGCCTTATTGCTTAAAAGCAATTTCTCTCATAATATACCTGAATCTTTAATTTTATTTAAGTATATCTATTATTTCAGAGTGTCCGCTTAGCGCAAAAGTTCGAGGCTTTGGTGCTAGCTGATCCGAGATTTGACGTTCCTCAGCCAAGAAATTTGGGTGTGTAAAGTAATTACAATAAATTAATCACTGTTCGATAATTTTTAGTCTCTTTGCATATAATAGTTTTAGCTACACTGGCATTTTGCCAACAATAAGCCTATCTCCATGGAAATAATAGTACATTGTTATCCTAGGGGTGCAAGTAACTAACTCGGGAGAAATAAGTCTTTCTCCCGAGGATAACACTGTGCTTTTCATTACGAATGCAAGGAAAGTCAAAATAAAAATAGGAATTAGCTAAAGAAAAAAATGAGTGAATTTTATTTTACATAAATCAACCATTACGTGTGCTACTGGCCAGTAAGTATGCCCCCTATGACATAAAAAAAACTTGAGTTTCTGCAGTATCCAGCTGTCAGTTGAAAGCGATTCTCCCTAGGGCTGAAAAATGTTACTTTCAACCCGCTTCTCAGGCAACTTCAGACCTACTTTCCGAGTATGAGTAATGAAAAGTAATAATCATCCCTATTTGTGATACCTGACGGTTCTGACTGAAAATTAGCACTAGGAGTACCCGCACCATGCTGAGGCAGTGACCGTTTTGGTCATGGGAGCGCACCACACAAACAGCTGTCATCTGTTTTCATAATATTTTCATATTATGTATTTAAATTGAATGTTAAATTGTGTTCTAATGTAAGTACAAAATAATTGTAATTGTCTTGTGTCTCTGTTTTCACTTTCAAATACCTTTACCTTTCAAATACCCTTTCTTTCTTATTTTCTTCTTTCTAATGGTTAAAAATTAAGCATTGCTTTTTTTTTAAGAAAATGCTGATCATTTTCTCCCTACAGTAGCATCATCGTCATCTTTTAGAAAACATTTTACTCATGTTAGAACTTTATATTTACCTGCGTGTCTCGTTTAGGTTTAGTGGCGTTCCGTCTGAAAGGCGACAACACGTTAACCGAGCGTCTCCTGAAGCGTCTCAACGCCCGCGGGAACATTCACGCCGTGCCCGCGTGCTTCAAAGGCACCTACGTTATCCGGTTCACCGTCACCTCCCCACGGACCACCAACCAGGATATTTTAGGTAAACACTTCACACTTCAAAACACACACACAGTTCACAACCCTTTCACGACAGATTTCAGTAATAAATGCGAAAATGACTTTGTTTGTTTGTTTGTTACTCTTTCATGCCTTAATGGCTAAGCCGATCATCATGAAATTTTGTATGCACGTTGTCAGGGCTACAGAGAAGGACATAA
This sequence comes from Zygaena filipendulae, assembly GCA_907165275.2. NCBI lineage: Eukaryota > Metazoa > Arthropoda > Insecta > Lepidoptera > Zygaenidae > Zygaena > Zygaena filipendulae. The sequence continues at coordinate 2,521,439 of OU015677.1, read as the reverse complement.
GGTAATTTTTATGTGGAAATTCCCGTGGAAACTCCCAAATTACAGCGGGTTAAACCACGGGGAACAGCTAATCTTATATAATGCTAGCTGTTTCCCGCGGTTTCACCTACAATAATTTTGTAGTTTCCGCGGAAATTCCGGGATTTAAAGTACCCCATGTCCTTCTCCGTATACCTGACAACGTGAACGCAAAATTTCATGGTTATTGGTTGAGCCGTTAAGACGTGAAAGCGAAACAAACAAACTCACTTTCGCATTTACAGTGGTACCTAAGGATAATTTACGATCAACCAATTTGACTTTCAGTTGATTGGGAGGAAATAAAGACAGTCGCTTCTGGCATTTTGATGGAGGAGTTTGGCACTGAAGATGGTAATATTTCCACACCAAAAAAACCGAGAATTTCACTAAAAGGTAACATTGTTAAAAATCAGATTGAACACCTAACCAGTTTTAGAAAAATTTGAAAAAAAAAAATCATTTGCAATTTCTTGTAATTTTAAATAAATTCATGCCATTTCATGTTTGAGGTAAATGTTGTGATTCCTCTGTCTCATACAATCTTATAATATTTGATGTAATCTTGCAGTCTGTCAACTCCTTCAAATCATAATTTTAATTGCAGAAACCCGTGCACTTAACATGGCATTCGGCACAAGTCTCCTCCTAGCTAACTCGCCGATGAGTCCCAAAATAGTGAACGGCACATACGCTGCTATATGCGATTACGAACAACTGCTGTCATCCTGCGCTAACACATTCGCTCAGCTCAAAATGGAGCCCAAGGATAGTCCCGGTGCGAATAATAGTCCTTTTATTTCATTAAATCCTAACACCAAAGACTTACAATTAAAAGTATCGGGATATTATGAACAGTCCGGACTCCATTGCCTCAGTAACGCATGCCTGCTCTATTAGAATATTATCAAAATTACGTACTAGCGATTCCCCCGCGGTTTCACTCGCGGTAATTTCGAAGTTCTCGTATGAATTTCGGCATAAAAAGTACCATATGTCACTCAGGACTACCGCAGCTTCCTATAATTGAAAGAATTTTCAAAATTGGTTCAGTAGATCCAGAGATTACCCCCTACAACGCCACAAACTCACATACAATTCATAAACTTCACCTCTTTATAAAATTAGTGTAGATAAGATAAACTACACACTACATTTATCAAATGACTAAACTACGTAGTTCCCATTAGGCATATTTGTAAGTGCTCTGATCTATTCGAACACATTATCTCGGTGGAAAAAAACAATGTTGTCAAATATACCTAATTTCTGAATAATATAATAGAAACTATTAGTGAATTTAATTCTGTAAGAACTTCATTGATTAACAAATTCTAACAGTTAACAATACATCATTTTCATGCGCTTTGATATTATGTCTAACAATGGCTTCTCTAACAAAACTAACCTGTAGAGATGCGCCGGCGCATTCGTGGCATCAAAATGTGTGGCAAGAAATTCTCGCTAGACTCCTGCATGGATATGGTGCAGGGCCTCATGATGGAGCAATCCTTGCCCTTGTGCACTGAGGATGACAGAGAAGACGCTTCTAATGGTAGGTAATAGACAATGATGTTGGAAGCTGACCATAATAATAATTTATCAAGATAAGTTAAAAATTAAACACTCCACAATATTCAAAACAATGATTGAAATAAATATGTTAAGAGACTTTGGAAGAAGCAAAGCAAAGCTTTGGAATGAGCAAAGAAGAAATTAAAAGAAGAAAATGGAGGGCAGATATATAAGATTAGATTCGACGTAGTCAAATTATCTAACAGTTAAAAAGATAAAAAAGTGTTCAAAAATAAAATGTTATGGTCAGATTCCAATGTAATTAAACTTTCTAATCAACGTCATGGTAGAGCTAAAGCTGTTAAATATCTTCAGTATGTTTAAAAGTAAAAATAAGAGTTAAATGATTCTATTCAAATAATAAATGCATGTTTTTTATTAGGACTGAATACAGAGCAAACTGAGGCCCAAATTTAATTTGAGGTAATTCATTACAGATTTTATTGGTGACGGGCTTAATTATTTCATATTTTTTGTAAATATCTAAGATAATACCAACTCTCTCTAGATCTAGATTGAAGAAATGCTTTAAAATTTTGCTTAAGTATTGGTATGAAACATGTTTCCTTGCGAAAGAAAATATCAACAAGTAAATATTTCCTCTTTACAAAGTATATTAACGTCTAGGATCGAGCCCCGGTGAAAGATCATCGCACTCATCATCACCTCTCCACTCAAACAGCACTATCAAGCAGGATCCGAACCCTGACCCCAGCCAGTTGCAAGTCCCACTAACACCATCTAGACAATGCCGATCAAAATCTATGGACGTATCACTCACAGGCCTGAAACTGGACGATGCTAAAATTACAATCGACGTGAAGAATAACGAAATAGTCATAACTCCTACATCATCCAAAAATATCGCTGAAGATCTCCTCGACAACCCTAAACCTATGAATTTCAACGATATAGAAGATAAATTGAATCTAGGTGACCGTATTACGCAAGCGTTTGAGAACTTCCAAGACGGCTTGCAGATGTTAAGTGAATTTGCACATAGTGACGAGGCACGTAAAGTTGATAATCTATCGGAGGATTGTGACACAAAATTGACCATCAAAGGGCCCGGCAGTTATATAAAGAAACTGATACAGCAATTCAGTGAGGGGCCATTTGAAGAGGATGCTAAACCTGAATCCGAAAAATCCGTAAATAACCCTTCGATGAAGGATAAAGCGAATGCCATTTGCAAAAAATGCTTACATTACAAAGGGAGATACACTAACACTAAATAAAATAGAGAATGTGCGAAACGGCACTAACTCTTTTGACAATGTACTATACAATAATTGTCTTTCAAAGAAAATGTATTTAATATTGTTACTTATACCTCATTGTCAGTAGTTTTCGAATAACTAATGTGTATTAGGTAATATTATATGAAATCGACATTTCAAAAATAACGTGTTAATGAATTAACTGAAAACTAGAAAGTAGTTTGCTCAGAATCAACTAGCGAATCGATCACACTATGTTTTAATATAGGTCATATTTTTTAATTTTCATCAGTCCATGTCTAAATTATTTATAATACAATATTTGGCGCGTACGCCGCCCGCAGCTAAATAATTCGAACCGGTAGGCGCGGGCGTAGCGCTTGGAATTTCGTAGATAGGTCACCTCCAAACTAATGTTGAATAACTTTGAAAGTATATTTTTTTTCGACATAAAATATATTTTAATCATATTATTGTTTATTTTTTTAAATGGGGTGTATCAGGTTTTCAGTTAATTCATTAACACGTTGTATATGTCATTCTGATTTTAAAGGTGAGTGTTCTAACTAACTATATGATATATCAAAAATATGTAATCAAAACATAATATTTATGTTATTTATCGTATGTCAGTTATATTTATAACCAGAGGCCATTCCAATTAAGTAACTGATAAATAACCATTAATGGAAAATTATAGAAATATTGTTCAAAAATGCTAAATATGGCCTTTCTTTGCACAATATAATCTTTGTTAGGGTATTAGAAGATATAGAATATAAGAAATATTGTAACAAGTTGAAATAATTATTAAAAATTTAGTGTTTCGTGAGTCTTCTAATTATAATTTTGTCATTGTTATAAGTAATTATTATTTTTATAGAGCATTATTAAATTTTAGATAATAAATGCTCAAAGTAAAAAAATAAATACAATATTGATTATTAAATAGAATCATTTTAAATTTTGCTTGCTTCGTATTTATTTTATATTGTAGAGATAGTATAAAATAATATATTGTACCTACTTATTATTTACAAATTAAAATGAATAAAATATATTAATTCGAAAAAACTGCTGTGCGGCATCAATAAAGATATTTAAAATTGTAATAGTATTATATTTATTATATGAATTAATGATGCCTAAGCATCTGAAAATGTATTATTGTAAAAAATATATTATATGCATGTTGCTGTTATAGATAAATGGTTTGTAATTTTTCTTATCTATAGGCAATATGTTAGGATAGATTCCCTATGGTTTCATCATATTGACTTTGAATTTCGATTAGCCGGATCCACACCGGACGATCCAAAGCGCTCCGATCGCGCGCGGCATGGAGCGCGCTCCACGGAGCGTGAAGTGTAGACGTGCCGCGCGCGATCCATGTGCGCGGCGGAGAGCGCGCGCTCCTCGCCGCGTGCGATCCATTTGTTGTCGGTTTTTTGGCCAGACTCAAAGGTGCCTCAGTCGCTTGGCGCGCGCGGTCTGGACGGTTCGGTTGTGAGAATCGCGTGATCCGCCGTTATGGATAATTCGCAATGTATCCGTTTAATTTCCCTATATAGGGAGAATAAATGTTTATGGGATCCTAACGATACCAATTAACTTTCCTTTCTTTCCTTAACAGTTATGGCATCGCGATAGTTTGTATCATTCTTTCTTATTTTGTTCTCCAATAGTGAACACAATAAGTCAAATTGATTTGCAGTCATTCGTGCAAAATTAGCTTCAGCTCCATCATCAATTAACTCTTTGTAAAGTCGAGTCCCATATTCCAACCGGTTTTTAAAAATTGTTTTAACCCAATACTGTCTTTTTCGTTTTCGTAATTTTTGCCGTAAATATAGGTACAAGTAAAATGTAGCTTGCAGCTGCTACGGCTATTCGTCGCCGTCGTTGCACGTGTGACTCCATAGCCAGACAAAATTCAACTGATTCAGTATGGATCGGCAGGAGCGCGTTGGAGCAGCCAGTCAGGATCGCAAAAGATTGCTGTTGGATCGACCTAGAACGATCCACGCTCCACGCATCACGATCTTGGATCGCGGATCGCGGGATCGCCGATCCATTTTGGATCGTTCGGTGTGGATCCGGCTAATTTGAGAACCCGTTTATTACTTTGGGCGGGCGGCTTGTGCCAATGCAACAACACACATATCGCTACGTTCTGACGGCCTAGGGGAGCACAAAATAGGCTGGGGGGAAGGGATCGCATGATTACGTACCTAGTCCTACTAATATTATAAACGCGAAAGTTTGTAAGAATGTATGGACGGATGGATGGATGGATGTTTGTTACTCTTTCACGCAAAAACTACTGGATGAACTTAAATGAAACTGTACAATAATATAGCTTATACATCAGATTAACACATACGGTACTTTTTATCCCGGAATTTCCGCGGGATCTCTGCAATTAACGCGGGTGAAACCGCGGGGCACAACTAGTTGTAAATATGGGTATATATATATAATTACAAATAATTACCTATTTGGGTTTGGCTATTCCTTGTCCGTCTTACATAAGGTACCTATATATTATGATATAACCAGCTTTCCCCCGCGGTATCACCCGCGATAATTTCGGAGTTCCCGTGGGAATTTCGGGATAAAAAGTACCCTATGTCACTCAAGACTACCGTAGCTTCCTTTAAGCGAAAGAATTTTCAAAATCGGTCCAGTAAATCCAGAGATTACCCCCTTCACAAACTCACAAACTTTAGCTCTCTATAATATTAGGATAGATGATTTTGGCATCTTTAACCTCAGTTGGGTACCGATCAGAACTCATATTTTGTATTATTGTGGATTACCTAAGTCTTGTATTACTATTTCTATGGGCCTGGATTGTAGCATTAATTTTGGTTTTACCCTATTTGATAAATCGGGTGCATCCCAGTAGTACCCTATACCTGTTTCTATTAGAACTGTTGGGATATTTACCATGCTTTCAAATTTTAGTACCTACCATATAGTACTGATGGGATACTAAACATTAATATGAGGCCTCAACAGTTCTATAGAACTACAGGTATAGGGTACTACTGGGATGCACCCGATAAATTCTCCAGTCAATTTCTTATTATCTACAAAACGAACCAAAAGGATTTCGATTGTCTATTTCTATATGTATTCCAGCTGTCTCTATCATTCATAATTTCATTTATCCTATTATAAAGGCGAATGTGAGTTTCTTTGTTAGGCTTTCGCGTATTAACTACTCAACCGATCATCGTGAAAGTTAGGTGACGCTTTTTAACGCGGGTGAAACCGTGGGGAACAACTAGTTAGAATATAATTTAACTATAATACTAAAAGTTATTACAAAATTATATACGAAGTATAAATTCTGATCAACTCATTATAACTACATATTTTATATTGTGTTAAATGTACCAACGTAGATACCTAATGTTGTTATTACTAAATAAGTACCAAAACTATTTGAATGTGCAATAATAATTCAAATCAAATCAATCAAATCAAATATACTTTATTGCACACAGAGTAGAAGACATAATATTTACAAAAACACAGAAACATATGGATACGTACAATGAGGCGACCTATATTGCTGAAAGCAATTTCTTTATAGGCAGCCTCCTCCGGTAGAGAGAGATGTAAAAAGAAAGGTAGATAGTGCGGCATTAATATCTGCATAATAAATTTCAATAATAACAAAAATATATAAATACTGATATATAGATACGAGAAATAATAGAAACTATACGTAAACTTACAACATACAGATACTTATACGTAAAATAATTGTATACTAAAAACAATAATAATAATTGTTTAATGAAGCATTAAAAAGGCATTTTTACTATATTTCACATCCCATATCAGCAACTGACGGGGGAGTTGGATCCTTTCGTGATTATTTTTATCTATTGATGTCAAAAAGAGCCGTACCGGAAAGATTTGATTTTTTAACCGACTTCCAAAAAGGAGGAGGTTCTATGTTCGATTGTATGTATGTTTTTTTTTTTTTTTTTTTTATTATGTATGTTCACCGATTACTCAAAGACGGTTGGACCGATTTGGAAAATTCTTTTTTTGTTTGAAAGGGTATACTCCCAATTAGGTCCCATTGCCACCAAATCGGGATCTGATGATGGGATCTTGGAGAAATCGAGGGAACTCTTCAAAAATTATAGGCACACCTATAGCGATTTGGGTATTTTTTATAGTAAATCGTTCATTTGCATTTGAAAAGCAAAATTTTAAGAAGTGGAACTGATGATGAAGACCAGAGATGGTCATCGGAACTACTCAACAATAATACGTATTTCACGGGTTCCGATTGAAGCGATTTCAAAACTTGTTTTTTTTGTTTGAAAGGGGCCTCCCAAATTGATTCCATTGTCACCAAGTCGAGATCTGATGATGGGATCTTGGAGTAATCGAGGGAACTCTTCAAAAATTATGGGTACACCTATAGCGATTTTTGTATTTTTTATAGTAAATCATTTATTTGCTTTTGGAAAGCAAAATTTGAAGAAGTGGAAATGATGAGAAAGACCACAGACGGTTATCGGAACTACTCAATAATAGTTATTTCACGGGTTCCGAATCGTTAACTTTAATATGGTTTCTAAACAATTTATGCCCGTCACAATGTATATGGTGAAGTGGAACTGATGGTGAAGCACTAGGAGAACTCCTCAACAATTAACGTCCCTGCGTCGGGAAAAGCAATATTTTGTAAAAGGTGATGAGCAGTTGACATTAGGCTATTGTAACTTAGAGAAATTACGAACTAAGTCACTTAAAAGCGAGAAATAAACAAATTTTTAACAAAAAAATTAAAACCGACTTCCAAAAACACCAAACTAAAAAACTAAAAATAAAAAGCTAAAAATAACAAAATACCGATTTAATCCAAAAGACAAAAACATACGTAATATTATTATTGGTTTGTGCTACCACTGATCGGTATGAAGTCGGTGACAAGCCGAACGACGAAGAGCTGGTGGCGGGAGTCGATTTAGCCCATCTACCCCCTTCATATTTGGCTTGTCACCGACTTCATACCGATCAGTGGTAGCACAAACCAATAATAATATTACGTATGTTTTTGTCTTTTGGATTAAATCGGTATTTTGTTATTTTTAGCTTTTTATTTTTAGTTTTTTAGTTTGGTGTTTTTGGAAGTCGGTTTTAATTTTTTTGTTAAAAATTTGTTTATTGTTTTTTTTTTGTTTGTTACGATTTAACTCAAATACTGATGGACTGATTTAAAAAATTCTTTCACCATTAAAAAGCTACATTATCCCTGAGTAACAGAGGCTGTATTGTAATCCGGAATTCCCGCGGGAACTCCGAAATTAACGCGGGTGAAACCGCGGGGAACAGCTACCTACTACTAGATACCTACATAGAAATATTTTTTGTCGTCTTGCTTTTAGACAGCAGCAAAATATAGAGAGTTGAATATAGGTAAGTGTTTCGAAGACAATTTTTTCATTTAATTTCATACATTTAAGACAAATGAATTGGGTTATTTAAATAAAAATATTAAAACGATTACTTATTTTATAATATTTAATAAATGCATAACATTCGTAAAATATAATTGTATTTACTATTTTCAATCTATAAATAAATTGAGCTATCAGCTATTCATGATTAATTTTCATGATTAATGCACTATTTGAGCAGGCATGTTAATAAAAATAGGTTGATATACGTACGTAAAGGAAATTGTGCGAATACTTCCCACTGTATCAAACTGACAGCTGTCGTGTTAGTTAAACAGATTCTTAAAAGATGGCGCTTCCTACATGTCATATTTTCATTAGCAATGCCATCTGTTGATGAAAGTTACGATTTTTTTAAACAATTAGTCTATTTTTTATCATTAGCCGAGAAGACGTTTGATTAAATAATTTTGAGAATTGGGTATTCTCCAAGGTGTGAAAATCAAAATTCTAATTAGTCCGTCAGTTAGAATATAAAAAAATAATAGACACGTCTTTTTTGGTTTTTCAATGTAATGAAAATGAACATAGATAAAGCGCATTAAAGTTTAGGGGTGGGGGGGCTCGTGACGTCAATATTCATTATAAGCGCCATACAAACCGCAGCAAGTTGTGACGTCACGCGAAATTTCAACTCAATGTATCTCTGTTATTTTTTGATTACGTAAAAAAAGAAAAAATACGTGTCCAATATTTTTTACTAATCTACACGACGGACTAAAAAAAAATTTTTTGTCAAGTAGCCAATTAAGGCGGTTATAGCGTTGCCACAAAAAAACGTCTAAGTATGAAAAATGATTATGATATAGGTAGGTACTTACTTATTAAGATTAAAATAAAGGAAGTTACAATAATATATTACAGTTGAATTTACAATAAAGCTGAGACTTGCACTCTCATCTGAGCTTATTGTACGATTTTCATCGTCAGTCTTAAAAACTAAATTATGTTATTGGCTATTAGGTAAATTTTACTTCTTTTTAATTAAAAATAAATAAATGCAAGTTAATTTACAATATTAATCCTAATATTTACTCTCGTAAATTCATTATTTAATTTATTATAATTTGACTCAAAAGTTTTAATTTTAAACTAAATTTTCACTTTCATCATTATTTTTAGAGAGCTGTACAGTATTTATGTTAAAATTAGATTTTTTTACATAAAACTAAATATTCAACAATCTAATTTGACACAAATTTCGACTATTTTATTTATACTTTCAACTCAATAATTCATTACTGAAACTCATCGATCGTTTTTTTGTTTCAATTTCGAACGGTTTGGATAAAACTAATGCTCTGTAATACCAATGGTTTCATGCATAAAAATACGTTAAACCATACTGAATGAAACTTGCGATATGGCTACATTTTATTAAAAGTCATTCCACTTTTATTCAAATTAAAAATGTACGTGAGGAAAACGCAGTAATATTAGTATTTTATTCATATTATTGTTTATTTTTTTAAATGGAATGTATCAGTTTTGTGGTCAATTCATTAACACGTTGTAAAAATATAAAAACATATTCCTTCTATTTTCTCTCAATATAAAGACACTAGAAAAACGTTTATCTCAATTATTTTATTGCCATGCTCTGGGTATTTTTTTATATAAATTGACTGAAATTGACCTACTCATTATTATCATTATATGTATATTAAGGAAAATCATGTCGAAAAGTTCATTTTACGTATGATAGGTACTATTCTTGAAAAAAATATTGGAATCAGTCCAGTTTCAAAGGAGAAAACAGAGTAGGTAATATGACATTAGGTTTCCGTCTATTTTACATAGATAACTGCATTTGTCTCTCTTGCACTCCATTTGTGTGGCTGGAGGGAAAGTATCAACTATAGATCTGATATTCAAATTTCTTCTAGACTGCGTTTTCTTTTAATGATGGGATCGTTCTAAACTTAGTGGACACCAGCGACACTTTTCAGCCAGGGCTTGTAATAAGTAATCCTCATATAAACTCCAGGCAGATAAGGTGCTGCGCATTTGATGCCATGGGACACTGTCCCAATCAGCTGCCAGCGTCCGTCTTCTCGCTGCAGCACCAATGGGCCACCGCTGTCACCCTGAAAGACATCAAATCACCAGCTGTTTCACCCCCTTGAAACTTTGGGATTCCCTCTGGAACAGTTTGCATCGGAAGAAAAATTACTCGGGAATTTTGTAGCTTTATTGATAGTGAAACCCTCAAAGAAGTTGACTATAGGTATTAAATGCGTGAAGCCTTCTCTCAACTGCTTTGGGGCAGAACCCCTTGCAAAGGGCATTCCTACGCTGTCTGCATATACCAACAGGAAGTGGGGAGCGGTCCGAGAACCGCGTGGATCCTGAGAATGGAGCGTAGTGGGGGGTATGAGAGGGTGGAGTGTGTCACTTTTTTACGGCGCAGTTACAGTTATAGGTAGTTCTTTGACTAAAGTACAAAGTAAAAAGTAAGTAAAAAAAAAGGATAAATGAACAGAGTCTTCTTACCTCACACGCATCCTTCTGGCCATTGACGTATCCAGCGCATAAGAACGAGCTGAGTATCTTCTTCAGATGCCCAGCTGTTTGGAACATCTCCTGGCAGACACTGTTCTCGATCACGGGCACCTGTTGGTTAAAAAAATTGAAGACACTGTAAAAAATAATGCTATAATAGGTACATCTTGCACATTAACACACAATCGGCAACGCTACCAACCTTGGCCGATCTTCATGCGTCACATCAGGAAAAAGCGTTACCTAAGCATCTTCCATGCAAATTACGACGTCCAGTCCCGTCCGCGTAGTTGGGATATTATCGTTTACATCATGTTTATGTATGGACTCTTTTGTGGTTTTTTTAATTCATTCATTACATTGTCTGTTATCATTGCAATTTTTTATTGAGATTGCAGAAAATATGACTGTGTGTAAATGGCAAGTAAGAAAAGTAAGTTAAGCAATTTTATATTTTGATAAAGCTGATAAGGACATGAGGTAAATTCATATTCAAATATTATTTACTAGCTGTGCCCCGCGGTTTCACCCGCGGTAATTTCGAAGTTCTCACGGAAATTCCGGGATAAAAAGTACCCTATGTCCTTTTCTGTACCCCTGACAACGCGCATGCCATATTTCATCCAAATCCGTTTAGCCGTTTTTGTGTGATTGAGTAACAAACATCCAAACATCCACACTTTCACATTTATAATATTAGTAGGATTGCCCCAAAAGAAACACTAAAAATTAAACAACTAAAATATGAAGAAAGGACAGAGCAAAAGTTCTTGATCATATGCTTTTTTTGTGAGTAAGCGATAGTCTCTCAGGAATCGGGAATACCTGCACTTCTTGCAACAGAGGCGGCACACCGCCACCGTAGGTGAGCCGACCCCAGCCGGTGACCGTCGCCATGCGGCCGGTGAAGTCGGTGTCATCAGGCGGAAGGCATATTGGTACTGCAAGAGCAAAAAAAAATCCTTATTTAAATTTTGGTATTTCTTCTTCTCTTTTTAAAAACTTTCACACTTAGTGCTTTCAGCCAGCGAGCGACAAGTTACAACTATTTTGTTTTCATTGTTACTTTGATTATGAGATTGCGCCTAATTTTTTTTTATTAGATACCTACTACCTATGTGTGGCTACCGAAGGATTAAAATTTCAAATTTTACATATTATTGCATGACAAAGCACAAAAATAAAATATGGCGTAACGAACGCCTATGTTTTCCACCAAAAAATTATTTATTACCTATCAATACGAGCAAAAAATTCAATCAATTACTTATTACCAATATGACCATGACCAACAAGTTCAATCAATTACCAATGTAGACATCAAATTCAATCAATTATTACCGATGTGAGCATCGAATTTCACGGGTGACTCCAACTCGAGGAGTGCCAGGTCGTTCTCGAAGGTGGTAGCGTCGAAGTGTCGGTGGACGATCACTCGCCGCACATTCTTGGAGACAGGCTTCTTGGGTTCCAAGGCGCCTGTAATGTCGTACTCGCCGAATACTGCCACTAGAGATGCGAGGAACCTGAAAAAGTGAAAACGGACTATTCATATTTCAAGCAATGTTGGAACACAAACCAATGCAAAAAAAGAACACATTATTTCCAGCCAGACGTAATATTTTGCCGCTTAAGCTATGTGACTAAGCTTACTGTGACTTAACTAAGCCTAAACTGTGATAGATATAACATAGGTGTGATTCAACCATGCAATTAAGCTATGTTTTGTGGTCAGTTTGTCTTTCAGACCGCGTCTATAGAATACAAAATATATTATAGTAAAAATAGCTGTTGAACGCTTGATTAAATGCATTTTTATATTAAACCAAGCATTATACCTATATGCTTCGTCTACTCTTTTATTCTCTGCATGTTTAACAGATATAAAAACCAAAAAATGACAGAAAAATAATATTATCGATTGTTAAAATCAACCGATTGTTAAAATCAACCGATTGTTAAAATCAAATGATTGTTAGAAATAAACGATTGTTAAAATAAATTTATTGTTAAACCCAACCGTTTGCCAATTTCGACTTACCCGGGTTGGCAATGTGCAGCGGTGGCTACAAATTTGTTCGAGATGAGGGCTCCACCGCACTTGGTCTTGGTGAAGAGGCCCAGCCAGGTGGACTCCCTGACGAGCACCTGCCACGGCCAGTCGCCGAATTTGGAGTTTTTCCCGCCAACGATGCGCCCATTCCTGGATAGAGGACGCACGCCGCACACTGGAAATGATATTCGAGACACTATAAATGTTTATTTAGAAAGTTCTAGAGTTTCAAGTTCTCATTCACGGGTAATATTTTAGAAACAATCAAAAATCATGTGAGTACTTTACGTACTTTATCGACGTTGTGTCGGATCTAGCGAGAAAACTAAAAATAATTTAATCATTACATTAAACGAAAATTAGGAACACCTCTCTGTTATCCCTTTGATACGTTGTACCTACTACAAAAAAATAGGTAAGCCAAAATTTAAAACAAAATCTAAATATTTACGTAACCAAATGGCTTTTAATTACAGCTTTGCGTGCAAAAATTATTTGGTCACACAGAGGGCTCTTATTCACTGACCATAACACGCCGCGCTATGATAAGACGCCTCAAAAACTATCTTTCCCTCGTAATCAAAGAAATACAAAAATAAATAATAATACTGCAAAAAAATATATTTACAACGTTTCTTGAGGCATAAAGAATAATAATTCCTAATATCTTGGCATCTAGAAGGTTTGGAAATGCGTTTTTAGACGCGCGTTATGGGCAAGGAATGTTGTTGGTCATAATGAATAAGGGCCCTGATTTTCATTCGTTTTCATACTAAGCCGAGTTGATGCCCATTCTACCAGCTGCGGTGGAAATACTTACAACTCTTATCGTTGTAATCGATGTTCTGCTCGACATATTCTTCGGTGGTGAGTTCGTCGCTCAACTCTGTTGTGGTGGTGGTAGTAGTGGTTTTCTTCGGTGGTTTCGTCTTTTTCGTCGCCGACCCCTAAAATTTTTATACAACGTGTTAATGAATTAACTGAAAAGTAGAAAGTAGTTTGCTCAGAATCGACAAGCGAATCGATCGCACTATGTTTAAATATAGGTTATATTTTTTTTTTCATTTTTACTAGCCCATGTCTAAATTATTTATAATACGATATTTGGCGCGTACGCCGCCCGCAGTAAGCAAATTCGAACCGGTAGGCGCGAGCGTAACGCTTAGAATTTCGTAGATAGGTCACCTCTAAACTAATGTTGAATAACTTTTAAAGCATAAATTTTTTGGACATAAAATATATTTTAATCATATTATTGTTTATTTTTTTAAATGGGGTGTATCAGGTTTTCAGTTAATTCATTAATACGTTGTATATCTTTGTTAATATTTCAGACCAAATAAAAACTAAAGACGGAACGTCTCGAACAACGAAGTGAAGCCGGTTGCGTATTCTGGTGATTAAGAAAGTGTATGGATTTGCAAAGTTTATTTAGGATTTATGGTGTCTTTTTCTTGTAAGTGTGTGCGTGTTTCTGTGTACGTGCACGGGTATGGTGTCTTTTCCTGACTTCACTTGTTTGTTCTACGCGTTCCGTCTTTAGTTTTTATTTGGTCTGAGGTTAATATATTGTAACCGAAACACACAAACACATAGGAACAGCGGAGTTAGCCAAGTTGATGATTAAGTAATTTCAAACTTAACTTAAGAAAAGGAAACTTGGGCAATTTCCTGAATTTAAGCTAGGAGTACAGAACAATATATAGTTATGTATATTAGGTTATACATAACTTTCATCTTGTTAATTATAGGTTCAAAATTGTATGAAGGGGTATTTTTTTCTTAAGCACTAATGCAAATTAACGTATGTTGTACTTACAGGCTTTTTTGTGGTCGTCGTGGTTGTAGTTGTAGTTGTAGTGGTTGGAGGTGGAGTGGTTGTTGGTTTTCTAGCTACAGTACTCAATTTGACAGGTTTCTTAGTAGTCGTTTTCACTGTCAAAGGTCTCTTAGTAGTCACTCCGACAGTTGTCAATCTGAGCGGTCTCTTTGTTGTTGTCAATGGCTGCTTAGTTCTTTTCGGTGGTTTTGATGTTGTACTAATTATTGATGATAAATTAGATTTCTTATCCAGAATGACTATATCGTGCAGTTCTTGGAACGTCCCTTGAAGACTCCCGACTATTTTATTGACGAACAGATTCATTTTCTCGTTCAGTTTTTCATCTTCTTGCCATATGGGTGTTGTAAATTCACTGTCTGATATTAGATCTAATTCGTTATCGGAGATAGCTACGTTTGTGTTGAAAACTGCTGGGTTGGAACCTGTTGCGTTCAATAATGGATTCCTAACTGGAGGGAAATTTATAAGGTCATCAGAGGATGTCTGTACATCGGGTCTGAGAGTCGATGGCATGACATACTCTGTGTAAGAATCGAAACTAGGATTAGAGGTTGTAGAACCTGATACTGGCCTTGTTGAAATTATAACAGGATAGTCAGTTGTCACTGGTACTGGTTTAGGTGTAATTAGTACTGTCGGTGACACAGGCTTATCATGTGACGTAACAGGCTTATTCATATAAATGTTATTTGTTGATTCGATATGATTATTAACTGTTATTTGACTGACAGGTTTCTTGAAAGGCTCCTGAGATATTTCTACAAATTGAGGATCTTTTTGTTCAGTTGATGTTTCAGTTTTGGTTTCATCATATGCGTTCAGAACTATGACAGTTGGTGTGACACTTGAGAAGGTATCGGGTGCGTCGTAGTTTGTATATTGATCGGGTGGAGTTACTGGTCTTCTCAAAGGTTTAGAACCAGTTACGTAGCTAATAGATGGAGGCCTTCTTGTGGTCGTTGTTGTAGTGCTTGTTGTACTAGGACTGACGTAACTGAATGTTGTCACTGAATCACTGAACTCACTTGGATTAGTGGGGTAACTATTGAAGGCATCAATTGCTTGACTAGTTGTCTGACTAGGTTTGATAGATGAAGGTTTATATTCCTGTAGTATGGTATTAGCAGTTGTGTATTTATTATAAGGTTTTATTGAAAACTTTGTTGTTATATACTCTTGATTGTTAGAAAAATATGAATTAGTACTTGAATATGATGAAGGTTTCGGAGTGACGTAGTAACCTGTAGATGCATAGAAATTAGGATAGGCACTGCTGTACAAAACTGGAGATACAGTTCCGGTGGGATTCGGTGACGATTTGGTTTCAGCCGAATCTAATGAAGAAGGCGAAGTTGAATCTTTCTTTAAACTTGATGTACTTTCATTCAGCATTTGTAAAATACTGTTTATACTCGATAACTCAGTAATCTTCTGATCTTCTTTAGTTGACGACGATACTAATAAATAATTTTCCGTGGATGGAGTAGTTTTATTCAAAGGTCTTGGTCTAAATACTGGTTTTGTAAACATTGGACGATGGGTGGATACAGTATTAGGTGTGGTTTGTTTAGTAGAGACCGGTGGTACAGTTGGCTTAGTTTGCATAGCTGAAAGTTGAATATTGAAATCTGACGGTCTAGCTATGTTATCGGCTAAAGACCCATTCGTTTCTAAAAGTATGGTGTCAGCTACATTGTGGTCTATCGTACTATGTATGTATATATTATCAGTCTTCTCTGGTTTTATATAAATTATATTGGAGTCTTTAGGGGGCGAACTGAGCAGTGTATTAGTTATTTGACTGAAACCATCAGATATAATCTCGGATTGTACATTACCTGTACTTCCACTATTAACATTCCTTTCAGTGGTCACAGATATTCGATTTTTATCACCGGGCCTGTACCCAGGTGTTACAACCGGCCTGTAACTTTCATGCCAGGCATCTAGTTCTTCCTCATAGTCTATATTTTCATGTTCGGTTGTAATATCAGGATAATCAAGCGGACTTGTGATGACCACGCCGGGGCCTTTCGGTATGTGTGTGTTGCTATCAGATTGGAGTTCACAGCAAGCGCCGAAGAGGAACCCATCCATGCAAGCACCAACCACTTTTCCACCGCGTTGAACACATTCGTGGTTGAACATGCATATTGTGCTTCCTCTACCGTATCTAGATTCGCGTGTTGCCTTGCAGTATGTCGGCGTTATCCGATAACCACCGAACAG
Organism: Zygaena filipendulae; assembly: GCA_907165275.2. Lineage (NCBI taxonomy): Eukaryota > Metazoa > Arthropoda > Insecta > Lepidoptera > Zygaenidae > Zygaena > Zygaena filipendulae. The sequence goes on along the minus strand of OU015677.1, from coordinate 2,504,510 downwards.
TCTTTTTGCATCTGAAAAAAGAGAGACGTGGAAATATTTTAACCATCGAATTCATCATATTTTGTGAACAAACCATACTCGTATTTTGGAAGTAGGAACGGAACAGATTTCCATAATTAAAACGTTTCTACTTCAACTATAGTAAGACTTCAACGTGGTGAGTTTTTATTATTATCAATTCATGGGTCAAACACCATAATATATAGTATACTAAAATAACAAGTAAATAATATAAAAAAGCTTTCACAAGTTAACATTTAGCGGCAGAATTAGAAAATTAGAAGAGATTCAATCGTCGTAACCTAGAATTCAGCAACGTTTTCCTACCAAATCGTTCGCATTTTGCCAAAGGATTTCTCTGCCTTGCCACGCCAGAATTAACCGTACTACGCACGTGACAAGACTCAGCGATTATATACGAAGTGAAATCTCACTCGATTTGCAAGTCATGGAGTGAGAAATTTCTTATTTCGTATCATTGGATATGAATTGTTTTACTATAATATTATGATGGAAATAGTAGGTAGAAGCTATACGTATAAACTTTCCCCTGGAATCACTCTATTGGTGAAAACCGCATGAAAATCTGTTCAGTCAGTAGTTTTTGAGTTTACCGGGATCAGACAGACACACGCAGCGGAGGACTTTGTTTATAATATGTAAGGATGTTAAGTATAACGTTAATAACTATGGAACCTGACTTCTGAAACAAAAGTTTACTATTATTATTAAAAGAAAGTTTTATACAGGTGCTAGCTTTTCCCCGCAATTCCGAACGCGCGGATTTCAGAGTTCCCACCGGAATTCTGGGATAAAAACTATCATGCTTTATGCACGTTTCCGTACCGCTCCGTTTCTGCAAAACCTTATGACAAACCTTCTCACGCCTCTACTAACTACCAACAGACAGACAGACTATTATTATTAAATGATTCTGGTATTCTATATATTCTTTTTGATATCAACTTGATCTAATATGGCCCCTAATAGTACTAAAGTAAAACTTTTATATGTGTTGTTTGTATTCGTTAAAGTAAATTTAAAAAAATCAATAAATTTCAGTGTGTATGAGTATCATGAAAAATTTAAAACCCAAATTCCGAGACTATTTGAAATAACGCGTCCGATTGTACACGCGTGCCGAATAATAAGGAGGCGTGAGCAGATAGTATCGGCTCAGTGCGACGTTAAGTAAGTAGTACACTTTCCAAATTAAATGCAGTTTACTTTGGCGGCGCGTCCTGGCGGGTCCAACGGCAGGCATGAGGCTGACCGGAGAATATTAAAGCTGCGTTCCGAAACTACATACTTCGTGTGATGGCGTGGTTTTGGTGGAAATAAGTAGGGATGTCGAATCACGAGTGCACTCCATCCTACTAATATTATAAACGCGAAAGTTTGTACTTAAGTGTGTATGGATGGATGGATGGATGGATGGATGTTTGTTACTCTTTCACGCAAAAACTTCTGAATGGATTTAAATGAAACTTTACAATAATATAACTTATACATCAGATTAACACAGGATTAACGCGGGTGAAACCGCGGGGCACAACTAGTTATGATATATTTCCGGACGACGTTTTTAATACCCGAGAACGGAATACTCCGAGTTTATATTATCTGTGCCCAAGTCCACACCGAAATCGCGTATCTAATATTTTTCAACTGATGGTTTGGTTGCACACCAGAGGCCGTATTTTTGAAACGGTCGGAATCGCGAATTCATTTGCGAATGCTCATACATTTTTTAAGCATTCACACGTGAATCTTGCAATTTCGTGTGCCGAAAATTAAACAAACAAACAAACAAAAAATCAAAATCTTTCCTCTTTATAATGTACACACCGGCAGAATTAGCGGAACATAAAAAGGCAGAGTATAGAAATAATTACGTATATACATATATTAAAACAAATTATTATCAGGCATGAAGTAATAAACTAATATACATCTTTTAACATCGACTTTAAGAAGTTTTTAGTTAAATTTTATTAAAAGTAATCAAAATTTAAAAAAAAAAATAATCTCTAGTTTGAGAGAACACAGACAATGTTGCAAATAAAGGTTGAATCACGAAGGGGAAACACACGTTATTAATTTGCAACATTATTTGTGTGCCCACAAATTAGAGAAAAAGTGTTTTTTTTTATTATTATTTTAAATAAAATTTAATAATTTAATTACAAACTTTTAAAGTGTTAAAAGATGTATATTAATTTATTACTTCACGTCTAATTATTATTTGTTTTAATATATATACGTAATAATTATTTCTATACTCTGCCTTTTTATGTTCCGCTAATTCTGCCGGTGTGTATATTAGTATAGATTTACAAAACAAATAGGTACAGGTAAAACGTTTGATTCTTGATTCATTCAAAAGTCTTATATAAAATGACCACGTCATAATAAATGTATCACGGTATTCCACTTAGATTAGTCACGTATGTATATAAAAGGACTAAGCGCCACTTTCTATTTTCTCGCTTTTAAAATATACGATGTCATAACGCGGCGAGATGCGTCATGAAAAAAGGCGTATAGGTAAAACTTAATTTCGGTAATTCCATACAACTTACGAAGAATGCGTAAGTTGTATAGAATTACCGGCTTTGGAGCCAACTTAAAAAAAAATTGTAGGTGTTTTCATATCACATCGCATGTTCGCATTCCGCAACGAATCCGTCTGTTTTGATCAGATTTTGAATCGATAATCATCATAGATCAAATCTGCACATATCTAAATAAAATTCAAGTGTCTGTTTGTAATTACAAATTAAGAGCTTTTCACTAAATGCATATGAAAGTAGGTAAGTATAGACGGTACTTACATAAAAAAAATCTTTTGATTCTTTTATTTTGTCTGTCTGTTTATTCCGGCTATTCTCTGAAATGACTGGACTGATTTTAACGGGACTTTCACTGGCAGATAGCTGATGTTATAAGGAGTTACTTAGTCTACTTTTATTTTAGAAAAAAATTGTTCGAGTCCGAGAGGTCCATCGAGTTACGGGCTCCCACTTCGCCGGCTCATAAGAAAAATTGGAAGGAATTGGAGGTACCTACTGGAAAGTTGGTGCGTCACCGCGATGCAAAGAGTAGCCTCATCAGAATCCCGTTCAAAAACCAAAAACAAAACAGAATCGACGGGACTCGAACCTAGAACCTAATGGTAATGGTGGGAAATGGAACCAGTAATGGTGATCCACTACGCCAATCCGGTCTAGTTATCATGATAAACTTCCATCAGATATATATTAAGCTCGATGCGGGAATCATAGTTGTTTTTTAATATTTGTTTTAAAAATAATATAAAATATAGCATCCATTTCTCTGAGAGACACCTTAATTTTTTTTTAAATATAAATTTAAAACAGATTAAGAAAATCAATAAAATCGCACATTTTCATGCCTTTTAAGTTGCGTATAAAGTTAAAGATATATTTATTATAGTTTTAAACGGACATACTAACTGTATAATTATCATAAATCAAGTTGTATTCAGAAATAACCACCAACTCACCGAACCAAATGAACAAAAACCAACAAATTCAAACCAAACTCAAAGAAAGTCGAGCGAAAGTGTAATATTGCTTAAACGCTATTTGTCACGACATATGCTGTAACGATTGTGGTGCGATAAAAAGAAAAATAACAAGCAGAATGACTAGTGACGTAATTTAACAACCGTTTAGCTCCGCGTCGACTTCGTGTTAATTCGATTTCGTTGCGATGTTTTTTTTTTGTGAAAGTAGCTTTTAGGCTTTACTCGATGAGTCTTTGCCACTTCCGGTTTTATTATTTGAATTCGTTACTAATCTGTGTATTTAAAGCGATACGCCTAAATAAATACATAAAGATCTTTAACAGATCTTTTTGGTTTTGTATTTGGCTCTCTGTTCGTTTGTTTGGAACAACATAGGCCATCTTTTTACCGATTTAAAAAAAGAGCGTATGTAGAGGTATCTCGCTGGAAACGTATCCGCGACACTGATTACTGCCCCAACGGATACGCCCACATTTACCTAACATTTTTAACCAAAACTTATCTGTAACAGTTAACTTAACTTTGCCCAACTCCACAAAATTATATGATTTATGCCTGTTCAATGTTACTTTTTATGACAGATTAGCTTGAGCGACCCGAACTCACCCGAATCAATTTCGGATTTCTCGAAGGCATTCTTTATATCAGAACACCAGTAACGTTTCACCCATTTCAATACCCAAATTACTCGTAACTAGACACCACATAGCTATCTCCTGTGATTCCACCCGCGTCAATTTTAAGAATTCTGCAAGAACTTTTTATATCGGATTGGAAATACCCTATTTCATATTCCAAGACCCAAATTGATTGTAATACTGTTATCTAGCTCTTATCCCTGAGGCTTCAACCGTATCAATTTCTATATTCGCAGTCTTTTTCCAAAGTGACAAGTACATAGGCTGCACTAAAAGTATCGGAAATGGAATATTTCCACTGTTCCTGTCATATTAAAATCTTTTTAATTGAAAACTCCTTGGTTTTAAAAATCGAATACCATTTATTTATTTAAAAAAAGATTGTCGGTCTTGTCACAAAGTCTTGTCAAACTTGTTTAGTCGTTGAGAAAATGGAATAGGGATGTTGACTACTATTGAAAATCAAAATTCTAATTAGTGCGTCAGTTAGAAAATAAAAAAACAATAGACACGTATTTTTTGCTTTTTTAAATAAATTAAAATATACAGAGATAAAGCGCATTAAAGTTTAGGATGAGGAGGTCGTGACGTCACTAACCGCAAAACCGCCATACAAACTGTCAGAATAGTGACGTCACGTAAAATTTCAACTCAATATATCGCCGTTATTTTTTGATTACTTAAAAAAAGAAAAAATACGTGTCCAATATTTTTTAATAATCTACAAGACGGACTAAAAAATATAAATTAGTCAACATGCCCATTGACTCGAGAAAATTCTAGAGCGATAATTTATTATGACTTTCGATGTGGTTTAATAAAAAAACAATGTGTTGACCGGATGATTTCTGCATTTGGTGATGAAGCCCAATCCAAAACCACAATTTATCGCTGGTTTGCTGTATTTCAACGTGGACGTGTCAAGCTCAGTGATGATCCCCGTCGAGGTCGTCCAAAACCTGCAGTCACCCAAGAAAACGTTGATGCTGTGCGTAAGCTGATTGAGGAAGATCGACATGTGACATACCGCGAAATTCAGGCTACTTTAGACATTGGCATGAGTCAAATACCATATCCCATGTCACTCAGGGATACTCTACCTTCTTATCAATGAAAGTATTGTTAGAAAACTGTTTCAGTAGTTCCAGAGATCACCTACATACAAACTTGCGAACATGCCAACTTTACCTGTATATAATAACAGTTTAGATCCGATTGATTATCAAACTATTCGCATGGATCCGGAATGTTGCCTACATAGCAAATAGCGCATGCAAGAAAACGCATGCCATCTCCGCGCCAGCTATCTCTCATCTGCTGGGGTTCACATTATTTTGAACCTTACTTTCCATGTGTTAGAGCGTTAAATTGAATCATAGTACAATTACGCAGCCATGGGAACTTTGTTTACGGTTGTTGGTGGTTTTTATCAATTATATTATCATTAATATACCATGGAAGGTACCGGTGTATTCGCGATGGGAAGGCGCGCGGCTTGAATACGGAAGTTCATTTCTTACGCCTCAAAGGCCTGTCTTAGTTGGATTTAAAGTTTCCTGAGATATATTATATAGTATATGTACTAGCCGGTGCCCACAGTTTCACCCGCGTGAATTTTCGACCCTTGCAATGACAGTAATGACGTTAGATTTTCTCACTCTTTTAAAACGTAGTGGTTATATACTCTTTGGTCTCAAAGAAAATATAATCACATCATCTGTCGCTCCAAGCCTTTAACTGTTGATAACTTTTTTCCCCTATGTCCTATTTCGATGAAACAAAGCCTATATTTTGCTCCAGACTTAGCTAAATCTACTACCGAAAACTGCATGACAACCCGTTCAGTGGATGCGGAGATCATCGCTTGGTTACTCTTCTTTTATCACCCCTCTCAATTTTAGGTAAAAATATTCAATGTACAGAATCGCGGATCCTACTCTTTTATTATAGTATAGATTATATCTGAGTAGCTTATTTACTGTTAATTATTAGTAATGGCCCAACATTATTCAAACTTCGGAAGTCCTTTCATCAAATCTGATCAGTACAAAAAAAAAAATTTTTACTAGCTGTCACCCGCGTTAATTTCGGAGTTCCCGCAGGATAAAAGTTCCCAATGTCATTCTAACAACGTTTACGAAAAATATTATGATCAGTTGAGCTGTTAAGGCGTGAAAGCGTAACAAACAAATAAACTCACATTCAGTAAGAATTATTATACTTCGGATACAAGCTCCGCGAGACGCCAAAATATAATTTTTGCTCATGATAAGTAATAATAAGCATATTCTACTTGGAAAAAGTATAACAAGTTGATCATAATTTTTATCGAGTTACGAATTCCGTTCCACTTTCGTTTGCAAGAGTCGTCTTTATTTTTTCATATTAAATTATATTTAGATGCCGATAAGCAATAACATGTTAAGCCACAAAATTAAGTTATTAAGAGAGAGCGCTTTGTCGAGGATTATAGAATGTTTTTTGATAATTGTGTTTACCTTATTCGATTGTTTTAATATTAACAAAATGTGAAATCTAAAAACTAATTGACACAAAATGGCGCTATAATTTTAAAACACGATATACTCAAAATTTCTCAAGTGTGGGTTAGCACGCTATTGCTTATCTATGTCTATTTAATTTGTCATTACCAAGGAACGGCAAATATGATAGTGGTTCCTACAAAAAAATAATTATGCTGCTGAAGGCTTTTTAAAACATTTAAATATAATAGGCTTGTTTCCGGGGTATGAAAATCAAAATTCTATTTAGTCCGTCTTGTAGATCAATGTCGCGTGACGTCACTTGCTTTTTCAAATTAATGAAAATATACCTGGATTAAAGTTTGGGAGTGGGGGCTCGTAACGTCGTGCGCAGCTAAAAACTGCGCCTGCTTGTGACGTCACGCGACATTTCGACTCAACGTATCTCCGTTATTTTTTGCTTACGTGAAAAAAGAAAAAAATATGGGTCTAATATTTTTCATGAATCTACACGACGGGCTAAAAATAAAAAAAATCGTCAAATAGCCTATTCGAATTAATTCATTTCGTCAAATTATATTTTGCGAACAATTCAAGTCGATTTGTCTCGAGTAAACAAGATTAGACTTGGGAATTTCTCTTTCGCGAAACTTTCACTACTTGCGCTGCTGTTGTCGGGCTGTTTGCTTTTCTGTCACCAACTACATAACTGATGTGCCTGCTTGTGACGCTCTGATTGCTTGCACGATCCATATTAGTATTGTCTTACTTCCATGACTCTGTTACCTTGGCCTCCAAATCTCACTCGTTTTCTAACTTCATTAGATACTAGCTGTCCCCCGAGGTTTTGCCCGCGATAATTGGGTATTCTCCAGGGTATGAAAATCAAAATTCTAATTAGTCCGTCAGTTAGAAAATAAAAAATAATAGACACGTATTTTTTTGCTTTTTCAAATTAATGAAATAAACATAGATAAAGCGCATTATGTTTAGGGTGGGGAACTCGTGACGTCAATATTCAGTATAAGCCCCATACAAACTGCACCGGGTTGTGACGTCATGCGACATTTAAACCCAATGTATAGCCGTTATTTTTTGATTAAGTAAAAAGGAAAAAATACGTGTCCAATATTTTTTACTAATCTACACGACGGACTAAAAAAATTTTTGTCAAGTAGCCAATTTCGGAGTTCCCGTAGGAGTTTCGAGAAAAAAAGTGCCCTATGTCACTCAGGACTACCGTAGCTTCCTATAAGTAAAACATTTTTTTTAAATCGGTTCAGTAGATCCAGAGATTACCCCCTACAACGTCACAAACTCACAAATCACAAACTCATAATTCACAAACTCACAAACTTTACCTCTTTATAATATTAGTGTAGATTCAATCAGTTCTTGTGGGTGGCTCAGCGGTAAAATTCTCGCCTTTGGGCCTTTTTTGATCTGCTTATTTATAAATCGAAATGATTATCATAGGCTTAACGGTGAAAGAAAACGTTGTGAGGAAACCAATTCGCGTTTCTGAAGCCGTTTGAAATTCACAGTATTACACTAGACCCTCGTGCGGAGAGATTCATCGCTCCTTTAGAATTAAGGCAGGTGACCCAGCAGTGTACTGCACTTTGTATTTTAATTTTTATGTTTAGAATTTGGATATTTTAGTATCATTTTTGCCTCTTTTTTTCTTCTTCTTTTGCGTGACAACGGGCTGCCAAATGAAAACCAGCGCTGTAGGAGGACCCACACCTAGCTAATGCTGAGTTGGTGACCCTTTCGGCAGAGCATGCAAGAGATATTATGATTGTCTTCTTTAGATTAGGCACTGTTTATGTTTGTTTCTTTTTTCTTGAGTGTTGTGCTGAAATAAATGTATTTTCTTTCTTTCTTTCTTTCTTTCTTTCTTTCTTTCTTTCTTTCTTTCTTTCTTTCTTTCTTTCTTTCACTTTAGGTAATTATGGCGTCTATCGCGATTTAAGCATCACAATAATTTTAGTAGATTAATCAGTTAATCACCAATTTTTTTATGGGACACGTCTAAAGTCCCTTTTACTCAATACAAACAAAGTTGCGCAGATCCACTGCATCAACAGATATAAAAGTGCTGAGTGGTCAGTACACCTGAGCACACAAGTGGTTTCGTGTGCGACACCAATTTTCACTTTCGACGACCCGCTGCGAGCTGTTTCGACTCGCTTACTTTCTACCGCCCAGTATTGACACTAGCATCGCCCGCGACCGCACGCGTGAAAGTGACGCCGAATCACACAGCTGTTTGTTGCCCACTGTTCGCAGACATACGAACCGACATATAAACATTTCTTATGTTCTGCCCCACAGATATAATGAAGTATTTATGCTCAGACAGTGACCGGTTGATCCCCACACAACATTAACTTCTATCTCCTTTAAAATATTTGTTAAAAAATTCCAATTTTATAATTTATTTAGTACTAGCTGTGCCCCACGGTTTCACCTGCGGTAATTTCGGAGTTCCCGCGGGAATTCTGGGATAAAAAGTACCCTTTGTCCTTCTCTGTACCCCTGACAATGTGCATGCCAAATTTCATCCAAATCCGTTCAGCCGTTTTTGCGTGATCGAGTAACAAACATCCAAACATCCACACTGTCACTTTCACATTTATAATATTAGTAGGATTGTAGATTTAGGTATATGAAATGATAGAATATTGAGCATTTATCAATCAAAAATTATAAATCATTCAATAAATGAAATCATTTATAAATTTCAAATAATAACTAAATAATAATAATTTCATTTATAATTTTAATTTCATTTATAAATCATTTATCAATTTATTAATCAATTAAAATCGCACCCAACTTTACAAAACTTCGTATATCTCGGAAACTAAATGCCGAGAATCAGTACTTTTGGCTTTGACGCCCACAAAAATATTTAAATCTGTTAGCATTTTGTATGGATTGAAATTGCAACCCATGGAGCTTGCAAGAACTTTCTCGGAGTTCTTGGAGGAAACCGAGGAAATCAGCTTGAAATGTCATATAGGTACTTATCTTCTTGAGCACATAAAAACACCAGCACTGCGAAAGTTGTTGTCCAATACAACACCATAAAACACAACACAATCCACTTTTAACCATTTTTTATCGACACGAAAAAAAAAATGACAGAACCGCCATCTTTGATTCCCGCCAAAAACTCCAGGATGGTGTTGTTTGTAATTTGCAGAATTGGCAGTATGGACCTTGTACTCTTAGCCTTTCCTATATAGGATCAATAAACGAAAAAAAAAATGTTTGTAATTTGTAACAACATTATAAAAGAAATTGAAAATGGAATTAACTGTGCATTGGGTATTATGAGAGATCCCGCGGGAATACCGGAATTCGCATCAGGTATACCTATCTAAAGGAATTGCTGTCATACACTTTGTGTAAGTTTGTTGATCAATAACGTTAAATTCGCAGAATTGAGGCTGATAACGAACTACCTACCAAGATAGTGATAATTTCACAAAAAAAAATTGACAGCAAAAATATTACCCTCTAAATCTAGAGTAGGCCCCGGCGAGATTCGAACTCGCGATCTCCTGTTTACTAGACAGGCGCTTTAACCAACTAAGCCACGGCGCCCTTGACTGACGTATGCTTTTTTCGCATCCAGTTCTAATCGCATCTACCCTAAAGTTTGCTCTGTGAGCTTTAGCGAGTGAGAAAGATAGAGATATGATATTTATATAGAGTTGTCATTTATATAGAGTTGTCTCTATTTGCAATTTATATTATGATGCGTAAAGTTTTGAGGTTAGTTAGTTAGGTTAGTTACAGACTAGACATTACCCGCTAGATATAAACTGTAAAACAAATAAATGCAGGGTCAAGACGATACCTTACATTTTTTCCTTACAATTTATGGTAGTGTAAATACTGAATTCCTCACTGCATTTTTTTTCGTTGCAACTATGTAGTTATAGACGAAGGTTTAAATGATTTTTTATGGAACCCTATTTGTGGTGTGTACAAATACCTACTGGAATAATGCAGATTTTCTTATCTTTATTTTTTTTTCTTTTTTCTGTACTCGTCTCCATTTTTTTAGACTTTCGCACATAATGCTTTAGCAAGTTTCAAGTAAAATAAGTGTATTTCTATGAGCATCGTTATACGATTCAAATCAGAAGTTTATGGTGCTATATCTATTTTATTAATTCCAAAATCTTCCTTGTAGTTCTCATTGGACACCGATAGAGTCAGCTCGAATCGTTCTTAATTTTCATAGCCACATTTAAAACTGTCACTCCAAAAGTTATGATCATATCAATACTTTATAACAATTTTTAACAATTATTTGTCGAACTAAAAATAAAATATTTCGGAATCCTCATCTTCGATTCCCATCAAATCTCCCTTTTTCGTACTCTACTTGTGCCCGTGGCTATGCTCACCACTCTGCAGGGCTCTTCCGTTTCCATCAATATTCAGGCTTTTCGATTTTGTGGCGACGGTCCGAAAAAGTTAACCTCATTTACAAAAAGCAAACGCACGACCGGTCATTCTGCCAAACTTGTTCACACAATCAGGAAACTAAAACCGGTTTTACCCGGTACGGTTTGGGGCATGCACATTGCATTTGGATAGCTTAAAATTTTCACAATTGCACTTATGAGAAAACAACTAATGAACCTCTAGGTATGATAATGTTGTATTTGCGTAATATTATTGGGTACACATAGTAATTTAAAATTAAGTTTTATCTTTAAATATGCTTAGATAGTGGCTTATAGGCTGGGTATAGGTATTCATGATTTTTAATCGACTTCCAAAAAAGGAGGAAGTTCTCAATTCGACTATATTGTGTTGGTTTTTTTTTTGTATGTTTCTTACGCGATTACTCGAAGACGGCTGGACCGATTAAAAAATTCTCTTTTTGTTTGAAAGAGTATTACTTCCGGGGTAGTCTCTCTTCATGAAGTCAGGGTTTGATAAGGGGATCTAGGAGAAATCGAGGGAACTCTTCAAATATATAGTATTTCAGGGTCTGTTTATAAACCAACTTAACACTTAAAAGCGAAAAATAAACAAAATTTCCCGAGGGAATTCCGGAATAGAAAATACCCTATGACACTCAGGATCACTTTAGCTTCCTATAATTGAAAAAAATTTCAAAATTGGTTCAGTAGATCCAGAGATTACCCCCTACAACATCACAAACTCACAAACTTTTGCTCTTTATAATATTAGTATTGAAAAACAATAAATTATTGTTTAATTAAGGTAATTTTATCCCGGATATCCTGCGGAATCTCCAAAATTTACTCTGGTAAAAAGCGGGGAACAACCTGGTAAAATATAAATTCTACATATCTATTATGTCCTAACTCACAGACAAAAGATCATGGACTTCGAAAGTCTGCAGCGCTGCACCATGCAGTTACTGTTCATAGATATACCACGGATGTAGTAGGTACATGTATTAACTCCATGGTTCATACTAATGACACTACATATTATATGTAATTTGCAATTGAGATTAGTTTGTAACGGTAAAATACGTTCTTTGCAGTTCATAGACGCTATGCTAGGTGATTGGTAAACAAAGTACCCAGGTTTACGAGGAAAATATATACGTGAATGGCTTGTACTTGAATTTTGATTAGGCCTTGTACTTATAGTACCTAAATTAGTTTATTTTCAGGGATAGATCTTTAAAACAACGCAACGGATTTTCATGCGGTGTTCACCAATAGATAGAATAATTCATGAGGAAGGTTTATATCTATATTTTATCCTGGAATTCTTACGGGAACTCTGAAATTACTGCGGGTGAAACCGTAGGGGACAGCTAGTTAAATATAATCAATATGATTATGGTTAAATGTTATGGTTGAAACATATTATGTATGTAAGTACCTTTTTTATCAATATTGTAATTAAAAGCACCTTCTCATTAAATACATATACGCATAAATCAAATACCAAGTCTTTAAATAGAAGATTTGGCGATGTAGTTTAACTCACATAATGAAAAATGAATGTGTCCTGTTTCAAAAATCAACTCTATAAAGAGGCTGTTACTGTGAAATATGAGGTTCGAAGTACATACTCAAACAACATTGATAAAACCATTGAATAGAGCTAGAACTCTTTATTCTTAAGGTAAGCTTTGAAACAATTAAAAACTCATTTAGTAAAAGTGGCAGTTATGTCAGCGACATAACTAAATAGGTAATATAATCGTTTGTACTTCCTCAAAAGGATTTTTGAAGTACAAACAGACACTTAAATTGTATTTATATGAATGGATAATCGTATGTTTAGGAAAGTTTATTTGCGCTATATAAAGCAAAAATGTATTGTAACACTATAGAAATCTATTGCAAGAACGATGAGGATTTAATCATTTTAAAATTAAGAAATAAATTAAATAAATTACCGAAAAAATAAAGGGATTCACTTTTCTAACTTTTTTCTTAAATAAAGGTCGTATAGCCCTTTTGCTCGCTACTCATCGCTAGATGGCTGGCTGGTGGATTTTACGGATCGACTGCCGTACCCAATTACATATTTTGCATACTAACCCAGTAAATCATAAAAATAGGTAGATGTATACTGATACATTTTAGATAATTTTTCTAAAATGTATGTATCTATATACAGAACTTCATGTTTTTTGGAAGCTGATTTAAAAAACGAGTTTCCATTATAACTAAAATTTTTTTATGGACAAAGAGGCAATATTGACCATCCACGTAGATAAATTTAATGGACACTTTTATAAAAATAAGTTATGATAATTATCTTGGTGTCGGTACCTCCTTAGCCGCTATATTAAAAAAAATTTAAAAGGAATCCAATCAAATGATTAAAATCATAAATTCCACTCTCGATCGAATGACTAACGAATTTTTTTTATTGCTTAAAACCATAGACTGGGAGAAAGTGTTTTTGCCGTGCCTGATAAAAATTATGATCGAGTCTATCGGCTAACAGCTAATTAGATTCCATTGATAACCTCTATTCGAATATAAATTATCTAGGTCACAGGTAAGCACCTACTCTAGACATGGAATAAGTTATTGTATGGATGTGTTAAAATTATTGTTGTTATATATTTTTTACCGTTGGCTCTATTTTCGCAGGTCATTTTCACACGAACGAGGTGTTAAAAAGTTCGCCTGGCTGATACCTTTCTTGAATGATGAATGAACCACTTTGAAATATAATGTAACATGTAACTATGGTAGAATAAGGTACATATTGTAACGAGGCGGCCGTATGTCACTCGTTATGATATCCCGCCTCATTTATATTACTTTTTTTATGTTTTGTATCTATTCGAGTGTTATTCTTTTTATACATTTCAAATTGTTGATTTTTATATCCTAATTTGTTTTTGATATACTCCTATTTTAGATTTTGGACAATAAACATCTAAATTATTTGTATCTAATAAATTATTTTTACCATTTTATCTTTATTATTGAGCTAGCCGAAGGCTCTACTATATTCGAACCTTCACAATATTATGTTATGCTTAGAGAATTTGTGAGCTGGATATCAATATATAATAAGTAACATAAGTTAGAGGTGTATCCGAATTTTTCAGTTTAGGATTTGATGTGGATGTCTTTTATTTGCCTCGTCAATTGTCATTGGTTTTGACATTCAGGGCAAAAAGCAGTTCATTGACTACAATTTTTTATTTTTAACTCATGGAAAACACCGAAAGAATCGACTCGAGATATAATTATATAAACTACTGCAAAACTGCTACAGTAAACAATAATGTACAAAAATATACAACTAAATATAATACATTTTAATATTTTTACAACTCAAAAATAAAAAACGGGACAGACGCGGGATTTTTTTTATTTATTTTTTAAGTTTTTATTAACTTTTCTAGACTCTATCTATCACATAAACTTATAAACTTACCTCGGTTATTATTTTCTCGACTCCCACACAAACTTAAGGGCAGATTGTCTAAAATATACAAAAACACTAAAACGAACAACACCTGTCTCACATCACTGCGATTTCTGAACGGAAACCATTTACGAACTGTCATTTTGAAATTTTGTATTCCCGCGCGAATAAATGTCACACTGTTTTGTCTTGTTTTTTTTTTTTTTAGTATTTAAACAAAATTATGCTCAATTTTCAAAAGTAAAGGTCTCACATTTTTTTTTTATTAGTAGTTTTGTTTCGAATACTTTTTTATAGAAAATTTGTATTTTTTTGTTCTATAACGGCCGACACCTAAAAGGTTTTCTTGTCATTTTTGTATTTCTATCTTACTGTCAGTAACTTTTCAACACGTCCACAGCTCTCATAGACGTGCATCTAATGTCGCAGTACGGAACCCACTGGCCAACTGACCAACTTAATACTGTAAAATAAGAAACACATATCATCCAATATTTACGATTACAAAGTTCCATCTGACTCTACATTCCCAAATGAAACTCTATCTTAAAATTAACCCCATAAGATAGATAGTAACTATCGCGCGCTGTGAACATTACAACTATGTCACAGTTTTTTCAGACTCGCTAAACAGGCAAGCGGTGAAATGAGAAATTGTGTGCGATGGGTGCATGATAGAGCGAGATAGGTAGCATTTCTTTTTACAGGTTAGACCGTATAAACTATAGACTTGTGAATGCATACTACCATTTACTATAAGAACTTCTAGGTTATCTTAAAAGACCACTGCTAGAGTATATAAATGATAATAATCGTGTTGAAAATGGAACCCATAATAAGTGATGAATAAATACATAATACAAAGTTTAGTTATAGAATAAAAAAATAATATAAGGGGTGATACAAAAATGTTAAAACAATGAAAAAAAATCTATTAAAAATTAATATATAAAAATTCTGACACGTGTGTCAGAAGTTAACTTTTTTAGAATGACAAAAAGTGTGGAAAGAGATGCGATAAATGCATGAATTGCGGGATTAAAAAAATTCCTATTCAGGTATATAATAAGGAATCGATTCCGTCCTGCTGTTTCAATGTGAAGGGCTAACAAACATTCTAACTCACACACACATATACACTAACTTTCACATTTGTAATACTAATACGATAAAAGCGTGTTTTATTACATGAATTTTATCTTACTTTAATTCTCAACTAGACAAGTTCCTAGTTTGAGTGTAACTGGTTTACGGATGCTTTCGTTCCTCTCCTTTTTTTTCATGTTAAAATAATACTTGAATGACGTAATTTGGGTTTCGAAACATTAATCTTATATTAATCGTTATCTAAGTGTATTCGTTTATAATTGCTTACAAACTACAATTATTTATAAAATTACCAATAATAAGCTACTCAATAAGTTTTAAAGCTTATTAGCGACACAGAAATCGTGTAACTTGTATAAAAAACCGAAACTTCGAGGACTAGCGGAAAATGTTCAAAGGATTATCAGGACCGATTTTGGTTTTATTTTAATTATTATCATAGTCGAGAATCAAACCGAATTGGAATTGAATCGAATGAAGAAATCGAATTGATTTGGAAAAAAGGCTCACCTAGTCCTACTAATATTATAAACGCGAAAGTTTGTAAGTATGTATGGATGGATGAATGGATGGATGTTTGTTACTCTTTCTTTCACGCGAAAAGTGCACCAACAATTATGAAGGTAAAAGGTGATTTAAAAGATATAATATCTATATGTTAGATAATTAGCTACCTTCTCTTGGGATTGACAGGCGTGGAATATTACACTATGATAGAAACTGAACCTGCGACCCCCGGAATATGAGAACGCAACCCGACCCCAGTGAAGTCGGATGAGACGTTGGACTTTCGCTTGAGGGTATATCTAGTGAAATAGTGATGACCATTTGCGTTATCGATATAATTCTAGTAAAATAACTAAACATTCGCTATGTAATCAGTTTTATAGAAAGAATACATTTCCTTTTTACGTAGGTACTCATATTGCATTCAAAAAGCCATAGAGCGCTCACAATTCAACGCACATGATATAAGTGAAAACTTAAATAACAACAGAATCAATTCATTTCAATTCAAATGTAACCATTTACCTAAATTCGAGCTTAAAACCTCATCAAAAAAATTATCACCCCAAAATATGCCTACTTTTTTCATTTTCTACCTTAAATTTAGAACGTCTGTAAGTCTCTATTAAGTATGTGAACTGAATTAAATGTAATGGGCATGTTGACTAATTTTTATTTTTAGTCCGTCTTGTAGATTATTAAAAAATATTGGACACGTATTTTTTCTTTTTTTACGTACCTAATCAAAAAATAACGGCGATATATTGAGTTGAAATTTCGCGTGACGTCACTATTCTGACAGTTTGTATGGCGGTTTTGCGGTTAGTGACGTCACGACCTCCTCATCCTAAACTTTAATGCCCTTTATCTCTGTATATTTTAATTTATTTAAAAAAGCAAAAAATACGTGTCTATTGTTGTTTATTTTCTAACTGACGGACTAATTAGAATTTTGTTTTTCAAAAGTAGTCAACATCCCTATTCTTACTAGCGATCGATTCCATAGGCTCTAACCCGCCCATCACTAGCCACTGCAGTTTACTGCCGAGGCATTATCTATAAAACTATTCTTCACGGTGCCCACGACACAATAGAAAGTTGTCTTCACTCACGTACCGACAGCAAAACTCAAATCTATACTAATCCTACTAATATTATAAATGTGAAAGTGTGGATGTTTGGATGTTAGTTACTCAATCACACAAAAACGGCTGAACTGATTTGGATGAAATTTGGCATGCACATTGTCAGGGGTACAGAGAAGGACATAGGGTACTTTTTGTCCCGGAATTCCTGCGAGAACTCCGAAATTACCGCGGGTGAAACCGCGGGGCATAGCTAGTAGGTATTATAAATAGGTAAAGTTTATGTGTTTGTGACGTTGTAAGGGGTACCTAATCTCTGGATCTACTGAACCGATTTTGAAAATTCTTTCACTTATAGAAAGCTACGGTATAGTCCTGAGGGACATAGGGTACTTTTAATCCCGAAATTCCCACGGGAACTCTGAAATTACCGCGGGTGAATAAAAGGTACGCCGCATTTCATTTCTTTTTGTTAATTTTCATCGAACGAAAAATCAAGATGTCACGACATCCTTACAATTATAAATGCGAATGTGAGTTAATTTATTTGTTACGTTTTAACGGCTTAACTACTCAACCCATAATCATTAAATTTTGCATGAACTTTGTCCAGGATACAGAAAAATTTCGGGATGAAAAGTAGACCGGTACGGTCTACTTTTCATCCCGAAATTCCCGC
This sequence comes from Zygaena filipendulae, assembly GCA_907165275.2. NCBI lineage: Eukaryota > Metazoa > Arthropoda > Insecta > Lepidoptera > Zygaenidae > Zygaena > Zygaena filipendulae. The sequence continues at coordinate 2,486,550 of OU015677.1, read as the reverse complement.
GGATAGTTCGCAATTGAGAAATTAACGCGGAAGAAAATGCGGGGAACAGCTGGTCCCTACTAATATTATAAATGCGAAAGTAACTCTGTCTGTCTGTCTGTCTGTCTGTCGATCTGTCTGTCTGTTACGCTTTCATGCTTTAACGGCTCAAAGTAAAACCTTTTCAAACACGGGGGAGAAATTTTGCTGATGCTGATTCATAAAATATGGTACCTACGTATATTTAAGTTTTTCGTAATTATGTTTAAAACAGTTGTGGTCTAATGGTAATAATAGATATGCGGCTAGCGGCCGCTTAATAAGTGCTTGGGAATGAGGTTTCGAACCTCATTTTGCAGTTCTCATCGAATTTTTAGTTTTTGTTTTATAAGTTTCACTTCTTGTTCGGGTACAAACTGACACGCACAATTTTTTTTTATCTATAAAATAAATCCCATCAAAAACAAACTTGTAAAAAAGGTCCAAGTCTCGCAACTCACTTCTTCTACTGTAAAAAGTTGTGAGATCAATGTAATACCAAGTCGGTTAATTTATTCAGTGCCTACTTAAGGGTCCTTCTGTCTAAAGTTATCATGTTATAAGCTAATCTAATAACATTTTATAGTGACCATATCAAATTTAAAAACCTTTTATGTTTTAAATAGATTGATTGGCTTGGCGATCACGTGAAAACACAATATATCTCACATGTAATACATAATTATGGTTCTAAACAATCTAATTTAATTATAATATGTATTACTTGTGAGATACATTGTGTTTTCACGTGATCGCCAAGCCAATCAATCTATTTAAAACATAAAAGGTTTTTAAATTTGATATGGTCACTATAAAATGTTATTAGATTAGCTTATAACATGATAACTTTAGACAGAAGGACCCTTAAGTAGGCACTGAATAAATTAACCGACTTGGTATTACATTGATCTCACAACTTTTTACAGTAGAAGAAGTGAGTTGCGAGACTTGGACCTTTTTTACAAGTTTGTTTTTGATGGGATCTCATTTCTTTTTGTAAATGGTCTTCCTCCTTTGAGCAATTTAGTCTACTTTAATAACTTGAAAGATTTTGGTACAACTTTATAATATATATAAACACATGCCCCATTCTTGCTTTTTCATTCCGTTGACCATTGTACCTTTGAACATAATTATGTCTAGGTAACTATGTATCTACACTTTATATCTAGGTAGGTAACTATAGCTACACTTATTATTATTATTTATTAATATCTGGGCAACGGCTTAAATAGCTGTTCCCCGCGGTTTAACCCACGTTAATTTCGGAGATCCCGCGGGTATTCTGAGATAAAAGTACTACCCTATGACCTTTCCTGTACCCTTGACAACGTGTAGTATGCAATAATTAATTCACCCGCGTTGATATCAGAGTTCGCGCGGGAATTCCAGAAATGAATCCTAGCTAGATCGATTTATAGCCCCCGAAATCCCCTGTATACAAAATTTCATGAAAATCGTTGGAGCATTCAGATTAGGGTAATTTTATCTCGGAATTCCCGAAGGATCTCCGAAATTAACGCTGGTGAAATCTCATGAAATTTTGCATGCACGTTGTCAGGGGTAAAGAAAACCTAGGGATATAGGGTACTAACTACTTTGCATCTCTGAATTCCCGCGGGATCTCCGAAATTAACGCGGGTGAAACCGCGGGGAACAGCTAGTCTCATATATTTATATGGGATTACAAAGTTATTTGTGCAGTTGGTACATATAACTGCATATATAACTTTGTAATTCCATACATTTATATGGGATTACAAAGTTATTTATGCAGTTAGTGTATCTAGAAAACTGGACCGAAATTGCTAAATATTTTAATTTTTCCTTGATTTATACAATAAACACTAATTGTATTCTAAATTTCAAACTTCTATGTCTGCTAGAAGTGCCTTAGAATTTTGATGATCGGTCAGTGAGTGAGTGAGTGACCTACAAAATTAAGAAACTTTGACTAGTTATAATTCCTAAACTACTGGTTCAAATCGAATGAAATTTAAATTATACCGTCTTTATACAACACCTGCTTGTTTACTAAAAATTCAGGCTTCTAGTTTTATCCACAACGAAGTTATAGGGGGTCGAAAATGGCCTGAATTGCTTCGAGAAAAGGATAGTACGGCCGTGCCGCTTTTGTTGCTCGACTTGGCGGGGGCACTGCCGTGCCCCCAGATATTTAGTATTTTTTAAATAGATGTTTAATTTAAAAAATACGAATATTATAATTATCTACTAATGTCTTTATTGCAAGATGTATAAATAAAAACAATTGTGCCAATTAGCAGGTACCAATTATAGGCAATACTAGCTGTGCCCCGCGGTGGGAATTCCGGGATAAAAGTACTCTATGTCCTTTTCTGTACCCCTGACAACGTGCATGCCAAATTTCATCCAAATCCGTTTAGCCGTTTTAGCGTGATTGAGTAACAAACATCCAAACATCCACACTTTCACATAATACACTAGCTGTCCCCCGCGATTTCATCCGCGGTAATTTCGGAGTTCCCGCGGAGGTTGCAGGAAAAAAGTACTCTATGTCCTTCAGTTCCCGAGGGAATTCCGGGATAATAACTATCCTATCTTATAAGTTGGACCATATTATGAATGGTTACAAAATTTTATCAAAATCCGTTCAGTAGTTTCGGAGTCCATCGCGGACAAACAACGTGACACGTGATTTATATATATTAGATATTAGTAGGATAATACAATAATATAATCACTGTGTTCCGGTAAAATTCATGAAGTGGGCAAAAATGACCTTTTTCTTACTGAATTTCAGCAACACCAATCCGCTTTTTGAGCTAGTGAAATGAGAAAAGAATTTGTTGGTCACCAACTTTGGAATTAATTGTTGTTATGTGGGAATCAATAGGCAATTTGACTAATTTTTTTTTCCTAATTCTATTAAGTCCGTCAGTTAGATAATAAAAAAACAATAGACAAGTATATTTTACTTGTTCAAATTAATGAAAAAATACTTGGATAAAGTGCATTAAAGTTTGGGAGTGGGGGCTCTAAACGTCATATGTAGGTAAAAACTGCACCTGCTTGTGACGTCACACGATTTTTTTTTATATTTCGACTCAACGTATCTCTGTTATTTTTTGCTTACGTAAAAAAAGAAAAAAATACTTATATTATTTATGAATCTACTGAATGAGCTAAAAATAAAAAATAAAAATAGTCAATAGCCTATTGGGCTAACCAGTAACCAATACTGTTAGGTACGTATACAATTTATTCTGCTATCCCTACTAATGCGAGTATAGATTCAAGTACCAGTAGTGAGGGCATTAAGTACAAACTCGCAGAGGTCAAGTGCATGCGGATTGTTCAAACAATCGCCACTAAACAACACGCTTTCCTCAGTCGCGCCGGGTAACAGGTTCGAATCCCGCAGCACGAGGGAAATTTCAAATAGATTTATTGCACATTGTGAATATGCCTGTTCTAGCTGTTCCCTGCGGTTGCACTCGCGATAATTTCGGAGTTCCCGCGGGAATTCCGGATTACAAAATAGCCTATGTCATTCAGGGATAATGTGTATTTCTAATGGTGAAATAATTTTTAAAATCGGTTCAGTAGTTTTTGAGTTAAATCGTAACAAACAAACAAAAAATCATTTCTTTCCTCTTTATAATAATTATTAGTATAGATGGTGCAGCAGCCCAACGGTTTCTCTTCTCATCTATTGTTAAATTTCCCCGAAGTTTATTGAATAGTTTTCCGCACACGTTTATGTCAGTTAGGGTTGACGGAGTTATGAGTTATAATATTTTTATTTACTAGCTGTTCCCGGCGGTTTCAGCCACGTTAATTGCAGAGTTCCAGCGGGAATTCCGTGATAAAAGCACTCTATGATTTTTCTTTACCATGATGCTCGGTTGATTAGGTAGACAAACAAACAAATAAACTCACAGTCGCATTTATTAGTTAGGTTTTTTTTTATTATTCTGCTATTTCGCAGCTTATAGTACCTAATAGGTACACTAACGCCTAAAATACCTACTTGAAACTGTGTTTTAGGCACCGGCGACAGTTATGTTACAAATAAATATTGTAATAAAACTAATTTATAATTTATATGAAAAAATAATAGGCAAAAACCTAATGTAGGTTAAAATTATACTTTGAAAAATATGTCCACGATTGAAAAAACCGTAATGGTATAGAACTTATCATCAAGGTCAATCTATGAGAGCTCCGCAGTTTCACTCTAGAGTCTAGAACAATGGTAAAACTACAATAACAAAAGCATAGACTAAATAATGAAAGCCTGCCAATGTCCTAGAAGGAAACATCATCCCTACCTGGACGTTGTTAACAAGATCAACCAGAAAAAACATACAAAAGCTGTTATTTTGAAATTACGCACAGAAACTTTAATTTAATTTACATATATTAATTTATAGAAAGATACCTAGATTAATTATCATATTCATTGTCTCTAAATGTTTTTATTAAACCTGTTTCTAATAATAATTATGGGCATAAATTAACTGTAATCGCATTTTCTCTCTATTTCCAAATAAATGCTTATTCTTTCTTTTTTCCTTATTGTATATTGGTAAATAAATAATTAGATTACTTGATTCTAAGATTATCGGTACTATTTTCTCTTAAAATCACCCGGCTTCTTTATTTACAACACTCTGGGCACTCTGTCAATTTACCTGATCTATGTTTATAAATGAAACTTTTCTTAAAATCCAATAAGTTTTCAGGATATAATACTAACGTACTATATTTTATAGTATTGATGTATAAATGATCTTATAAAGTTACAAATTCGCGAAAGCGACTTTTGTTGTATGATTTTCCAACTTTTATGTTGTTGGTAATGACGAATCAATATAATTTAATACAAACATAATTAAGTATAAAATAACACCAAAAAATCCAATAGAATACTTTTATTTAGATAAAAGTTTTGGACGTTTTTAATCCCCGAGTAAAAATAGCGGACAACAGCTTGTAGTACCACGACTATCATTATTGAAACTGCCTAATATTTTTTTATTAAGTGAGCATTATAAAACTCGTTGATGTCTTTTCTATCTAAGATATTATAAACATCTGTATCTAGGATCAACTAAATCGATAGATATACATTAATTTCAAATATTAATCAAAAAAAATCGAGAGTCTACAATAAATCTTCACGCACTATCACCAAGCTGAGCAGTGAAAACCAAATATGATTTGCATCTGCAAATAACCAAGACGGCGGTATAAATCCGCCATGAGATCGAAATTCACCGCAGCGTCTCCCAGGCGACTGTGTCCAGGGAAAGTGCTGCTGACTTCGCAAACCGTTGCGAAGTGAGTGTTATTGGCGAAGATTTTATTTTTATTAGATGTCATTTCTTACGTTACAGAAATTAATATACTACAATACTTAAGGCGCTCTTATACGGGCAATTTACTATCAATCAATTGGAAGGCCAAGCGTTATAAATTAACTAGCGGTTCCCTGCGGTTTTACCCGCGGTAATTTCAGAGTTGCTGCGTGATCTCCGGGATAAAAAGTAGCCTATGTCCTTCTCTGTACCCCTGACAACGTGCATGCCAAATTTCATCCAAATCCGTTTGGCCATTTTTGCGTGATTGAGTAACAAACATCCAAAACTCCACGCTTTCACATTTATAATATTAGTAGGATTAGTAAGGATTCTGCAGCAGATCCTTCAGTGGATCAGAGTAGACAAAAAATCCAAATACGAGTGATCTCTCAGTGAATCAGTGTGGACCAAATAAAGCCAAATAAATCCAGCAACGGATTCAAGTGAGGCACCCTAAAATAGATGGGTGGACATTATTTAAGTACAATTTTTTTCGCAATCGTTCCGTATTTAAAAATTGCGTCGATTATTTCAAGGTTTTTTTACTATGGTAGAGTATTTTAAATAAATTTTTGCATTATTAAATTCGTCCTAAATGGCGCAATTTAATCACTCTTGTAAAAGCACCTTTAGAAAGTTACGGTTTACTGACTAGTCTGACTGATTATATTACATCTATATAGACTAAGCTAGAATTAATTAAATGAAAATAAACGCAAATTGCTATGAAAATTTCTAGTTCTATTTGAATATATCTCACTAGCTGATCTCTCGCGGTTTCACCCGCATGAATTTTTGTATTTCCGCAGAAACTCCTTATTTCTAGATGTAAATAAGGGTACGGGAGCTTCCTATGAGTAAAGGAATTTTTTAATCTGTTAAGTAGTTTCAGAGAATAACCCCTTGCATCACTTACTTATTTACTCTTTGTTTTTAGCATTGTAGATTTATTATATTGTTAACTAGCTGTCCCGAGCGGTTTCACTCGCGATAATTTTGGAGTTCCCGTAGGAATTCCGGATTACAATATAGTCTATGTTACTTAAGGATAATGTAGCTTTCTAATTGTAAAAGAATTTTTGAAATCGGTCCAGTAGTTTTTGAGTTAAATCGTAACAAACAAACAAAAAATCAAATCTTTCCTTTTCATATTAGTATAGATGTTTGACGGTATCTTATGTGTATCTTTCTATTTGTTTTTATCAATTTAATTACCAATTTGACACTCAATTTGACACCCGGGGGTCGCACGTGCACCGCCAATCGGTTTCACTCGGTCATTTCCGTCACACTTTCAGCTTTCTCCGGCAAAATAACCACCTTATACGGAAAACTGAGTATCCCTCCATTTTATTCTTGCTTGAGAGGAAATTATTAGTGTCCAAGTGGTTTTCTCTTCAGAGTTTGTTCGTTTGTCTTAATTATTGCTTACTGTTGTGTTTGCCTCTGTGTTTTTATGAATAAATGAAAATACTTTATTGAACACCACACAAAAGTACAATGAAAAAAAATATGCTAGTTTTTGTCACATATACAGACGGTTTTTTTGAAAGTATAATACACGGAAATAATGTCATTTCGGATTTTACCTATACTATGTTTCGTACCTTATAAATAAATAAATAAATCTACAGTAGACTTGATTGCACTTATGTTCGATCTAATGAATGAATTGAATGACTTTATGAAGGTGTAATAAGCTTTTATGGATAGGTTAGTGATGTATAAACGATAAGAGTCAAACCATTCAGAAAAGGAGCCCCTCAGGAAACATCTATACAATATATTATAAGAATGTGTATAAATTAATTCTTTTATATCGTGATCAATGGAAGTTTAAATTCCAGGGGACAGGTGCGAACACTGGGTAGTTTTTTTTTTGTCGTGCAAACCTCAAACCTAGACTTAACGTCGCTATTATAAACATCGCAAGCAAACAGTAGAAAGTTTGATATTGCAACGACATCCATTCGCACCTTTCTTTCTTCGGAGACCACCCACAGTGGCATGGTTAATAACAAATAACCTACTTACGTATGATGTTGGTTCGATTCCCATACTTTATAGTTTAGCACCTAACTTTTTACATACCTACTAATCTTTATCGAACTTGACCTCTTAGTCACGATCTTGTTTGTCGGTCATTACTTTTTATGAGAGGAGTAATTTAGTGATTATAATTAGAGTAGTAGAAGACAGAATCCTAACTAACATTATATGTAAATGCAAGTGTGAGGTTGTTTGTTGATACGCTTACGTCTTGACTACTCAACCGATCGTCATGAAACTCTGCATACACAGCGTAGAGAGTAGAGAAAAGGATATAGGGCACTTTTTATTCCAGAATTCTTGCGGGAACTCCGAAACTGACGTTGGTGAAACCGGAGAGAACAGATAGCAATAAATATTTTAGTATCTAATAATGACTATTATGAAATATGTATTTTAACCTCCTGAGTGAAATTGTAGTATATTTACAACATAGAAATAAAAAAATCCTGCATCACCATCTAACGAATTTTGCTCGAACTTTTACTTTTATTCTATTGAAAACATCTATCCACCATACTGAGCGGTGATTGGCTAAGAAAGTGGCTTATATTTTTTTTACTGTTCATTTCACGTCGACGATGGCTTCAATACCGGGACTGCGTGATAAGTTTGTTTGAATTTTTTTTTTAAATGCTGTGTTTTTGTAAAGATTTTAGTAGTTAATTGTTTGTTTTGATGCATTTATTCTAATTACACAACGTTCTTGTGTTCCAATGCTCATATAACTAAAAAAATACAATAATAGCTTTATGTTGTACTAGTACTACATTGGTTCTCAACGAAGTGTGTGTACACAGCATGTCCAGTGTAGTAACTATACAACATAAAACATTTTCACTTTCAATTAGGTACATTTTTTTATTGTTTAGCTAGATTTGGGGGTATTGAACTAACAGATATCTTAGAAGACTAAGATATTGATTTGTCGGATGAAGAGAACCCAACAAAAGAGGTCCATTCAGCGCGAAATGATGATAGCAGTGACTCCGACCCAGGTTCTTCGAATTCTTCAGACATAGAAAAAAGAATCCGTCTGGATTCTTGTCCGGATTATTTGTGCTGTTCTATTGCTGTTACCCACAGTAGCCGTGCCTAAACTAGAAGTGGGCCCCGTACGCGTGGTGGTCGATCCAGAGGCCGTGCAAGAACTATAAGGTGGTCGAGGACAAAGAGGACATCTGTACCATCATCGGCAACTGCTGATAATGCTATCTGCCAAGATACATGGTACTGCATACGGATTCATGGACAGATGAAGACTTTGTTAAACATTATATAACTGATAGCATTCTCGAACTGCTTGATGCCATATATAGAACATACCTTCTGGAAAAAGGGGAAGAGTTGAAGATGACGTTAAAATAATTAAAAACATTCATAGGCATCCTGATCATGGGGTCATGGGGGGATCTGAGTCATGAGGTTTAATAATTTGCCAGCTATAAGTATGTATTGGTCAGATAAATACCGGTTTCAAATCATAAAATATATTTTACACATAGGTGTACAGAACTGATGTTGTATATATACTACATTGAGAAAATCTAGATTTTCCCACAGACAATTTTTTTTCTATTTTTTGAGAACATTTAGTCACCTATTAAATCGATCCAGATGGTTTTTAATGAAATTCCCGAAAAAAATATTTGTGGTTCTCAGGAGGTTAATATAGATCAAAATTTAATAAAACTTGTGTAAAGATGTTGACCACCGTGTAGTCAAGTTTGTGAAATTTCAATAAAACAAGCATTTTTTATTTATAAGATATAATATCGTATATTTGCTCATAACATGAAGTGGTAACTTATTTAAAATGGTAACTGACGTCTTATAAACGAAATGCTTATGTATCTATAAAGTTATTATATGAAAAATAAGAAATAAGCATCAGACATTTTAAAATAATACTGATAACTTATACCTATAATGACATCGAAATGTTAAAGTTAGAAATAGTTATTAATAAATAAAAAGCTGGATCATCGTCAATTCAACTCTAACTAGGAGCTTAGGGTCAAACTGACAATTTTATTTCAATATACGCCCCGCATCCACTTATAAGTATGAATTACCGTATGTTTTATACGTAATGAAATTATATTTAATATACTAGCTAATCGATAAGTGGGCTGTAAGCAATTCGGACCCGTTAAGTGAGCTTATCGAATAAAAAAAATTAAATAACGTTTTTTTTTTGTTATAGATCGTAGAAAAATTTAAATTATAATGCAAAATCTTAGAGCTGGAACGTAAGTTACACTGGCTTTTTATTTCACAACTCAATCGCAAAATGTCAAGGCGTGAAAACAAACATTCTACCTATTTAAAAATAATAAACCCTTTTAAAACCGGTATATTTATTACGTTTTTTTATTCGTATTTTGTTTGGCATTTTTCTCTTTCTCCAACAATCTCTTTCTCACTTCTTCAGGATTGTATCGCTTTCTTAAAACTCTTCTAACTCTTCTAACAGGGCTGACGTTTCTAGCGTGAATCACTTTTTTCTTTCCAAAACTTGCATTCGAAATTACTGATGGTGCTTTCTTTTCTTCCAACGGGCGAAAATTTCTAGATCTTCTTGTATGATTGCCATACACATCTCTTTGTTCTCTTATCGTGGCATCATAAAAGACTTTGCCATTGATAATTGCTTTGCGAATGTTCTCAGTTGTGCTCAACACTCTCGGAGGTCTAACGAATGTTGTTTCACTAACTTCAAGACTCTTGTCGTTTTTAAACTTATCATTTTCTATATCTTCTTTACTTACTCTTTGGACAGTACCTCGCCTCTCTGCTATTGGGAATTTATTGCCAAAATTAAAATCTAGTGCGTCTTTATCTACTGCTATGTGTTTAGATTCCAACTCGTTTTGTGAACGCTTTTCTATGACAATTTTTCCATTACGTCTTGATGCTAATAATCTACCTATAGCTTCTATTTGTCTCTCTTCTTCCTCTATAGTTCTTAATTCAGAAGATTTCTCTCCTTTCTTTGCATCTTCAATATCGAAAACTTCAATTGATCCAGAAAAATCATCTAATTTTCCATTTATACCTTTAATAAAGTCAGTTTCATTATCTTCTTTCAAAGTTTCGGGTTTCATTCCAATTTTTAATTCACTTTGTACTTTTTTCTCTTCAGATTCTGAACTAGATGAAGAACTTGACAAAGAACTTGATGAAGAATTAGAAGATTCGCTTGATTCAGGTTTAATTGTAGTTGAGGTTGTTGTAGTTGTCGAAGTACTAGTTGTAGTTAAAACTTTTTCTATCTCGAGTTTTAACTCATCTTCGCTGATGTATGTTAAATTTCTAGTTTTCTCGTCTCTACGAGTTTTATTTTTAGCATCATCGTTGAGAGGTAAATCAGTTTCAGCGTTTCTGGATTCCGGTGGTGAATTTGCGTTATTTTTTGGAGTTGGGTTGTATCTTTCTGTTGTGGTTGTTGTGGTGTATTTAGTTTCGTTGTATCTAAAATGTGTCATGTTAGGTGGCGGCCCTTTGTGGAGATAAGCTACAGGCCAGTATCTATAAATTAATAAAAAAATAAATTAGTTTTATTAAACTACGTAAGCACAAGGTCACTAATTCTAAAATATACCTTTACCTATAGACATGACTTAGTGCTACGGTTATCGGATGTTTTACTATGACGTGCGAGCTTAATCATTTTTAATCATGATTTATTATGACTCTTTCTTTATCTATTATTCTTTTAACTTACATTTATATTGATCTTACATACCTAGGTACACCAAGTCCTCCTGGCACTTGGGGGTCTTCTTCATCGGCATGAAGAGCTGACACCGGCAGCCATTGCCCGGAAGCAGATGGAGGGTAGTTATGACTGTACTTTATGTAGGGGCGGTCTGCTGTTGGAACTCGAGCATATCCTGTATTAAACACTGGTAGTTGTAGGTGGATTTCCTTAGGATTTTTTTTTAGTAATGGGACAAAAAATATTCTATAATTATCTCGATTTAGAAACATAAGTTACCTACTATATTTAAGTTTCATTTGAATCTGTAGTGGTTTTTACGTGATGCGAGCTCAACCAAACAAACCAAAAACAGTTTTAATAGTTGTCATGCATTTGTGATATGACTGTAATATTGTATCTATAATAGAGTAATAACATCACAACTATCAACTTTCTGCCTAAATCTGAGTTGTGCTATTTGTGAATATGACCTAATTTATTCAACATCAACATTTTCAAAAATATTAACTTTGTTTTCAATGGGCATTAAACTTACGACTGCAGGCTTCTTTATCAATCATTTTATTTATTCCTGTATCTAAAGATAACAATCGTAAAGGTTTCAAATCTATATAAATTTTTACTAACCAGGCAATGGATTCCCATATTTATCATAGTAGGCTTGAGGTCCATTTTTGTACAACTCATCCCAGTACCTGCGGTCAGCGTCGGGTGCATATGACCCTTGTAATGGTCGGACACTGTCGCTGAATCCACCTGGTCGATTGTTATAATATGGTCGACTTGGAGGCGGACGAGGACGATCTGTTACGGGCACAACAATGAATGAATAATTCAACTTTGAATGATAGTATTCATGAATATACAGAATTTTATGTTGAATAAAGGATATATTATTATCTATTCGATCCCAAGATAATTTTTGTAACTGCTATAATAATAAATTGTTTTCATTCCATGTAACTGCTCTATTAAAATGTACTATAAAACTTTTAAGCTAAGCCTAATATTAAAGCTTGAGTACATTTCTCATTTAATAAGCATTAGTTACTGTACAAACTGAATATAATCAAATTCCTTTAACTTACCTTTGTTTCCCAAAGAAGGATGTGGGACATTATGCTGGTGATATGGATAGTATTTATCGCTGCATGGACGCCATTGGTCTTCTGCAGGTCCTACATAACACCTGAAATAATATTTTGTATTTATTCAAAATCAAAATGTCTACATGGATGATGTAATGATTTGATGCGCCAATATGTTTTGACATGAAAAAAGTTTTTAAGCTTGGAACTAAGCGAGTGTTGTTAGGTTTCAAACAGTCGCTGCAGAACTCGATAATACCGAGAAAAGTACGATATAAACGGTTTTCACAAATTAACAATGATTTTCATTAAAGTCATTGCAAGTTTCTGTTTTAGGTACATATTTCTGCATTAGTTTCCCACTTATCTTATATTTCTATGTTAACCGGTGACCATGGCTGTATTTTTTTTGTACTATAGAAATATTTTTCTAATGGTAATTTACCAGAAAGAATTTCAAAAACTAGAATGGAAATATTAATGTTGCAGCTACGTATATCTAATCATACCATGGTTTGTGAAATCCTTCGCTATATCCGCATCGGTGGGATGGGGCACAGCAGTAGTCCCAGGATCCTATGTAATTAACATTTTCATGTTATTTATTATTAAATTTAGCATGATAACATAAGTGTGAATAAAATATGAAAATAATTAGTAGAATATTCTGCAGAGGAATAAAATCGAATCTCTTTTTGATCCTTATTTTATGAGTATATGAAGCATAAAACAAACAAATTTTCTTAGACCTTTTTTTTAATAAATTTCTCCACTTTTTGTGTTTGCTTGCTTCGTTTTTAACATATTTAATCTAAAAAATAACATACCAATCTCCCCTCCCTCGGGCTCGCAGGCCCAATGGCCGGCCACTTGATTCTGTGCGCACGCGGTGCCCTTCCGGCAAGGGAAACCGAACACTGTGTAGTGACGCCACGACACCGTTACTGTAAACAGATGTTGACACTGACCTAAGAGCTGTCACAGTTCATAAGGCACTGTCATAAGGCACTGAGCACATTTGTAAAAGATTTTTGAAGTGCATTAAATTACACGAACTTTAAAAACATATATTTATTGTAATACTTTATGCTTTAGGTACTAAATTATCCTATCTCCTTTTACAAAAAAACATAATAGGTATCTTCTAAGTTAGATAAACTGCTGAAAATCCATGCAGTGGTTTTTGAGTGGTCGTAGGTGGATAGACAGAAAGAGAGCTACTAAAAATCATTATTGTTTGGGATTCAGCTGATGCAAATAAGACACCCTGCGTTAGTTTCTACACTTCCCGTACTAACATTTTTTGAATTAGGTATACTAGTATGTAGAGATGAATGAAATAGGCATGTACATGAAGTAAACTACACTACATGACAATATCTATGTTTATTAGTTAATTGTATAATGAAACGGTGCTGTTAGATAGTTTCGTTTGATTAATGATCTAAATAATGATGACAATTAAGCTGTCAATGATAAATGATAATGCTACTCTGCTAGAAATACTAAACTAATATTGTCTAGCTACTTCAAATATGATATAATATAAGACGACAATTGAAAATCTCAGGCATAAACATCTGAAAAACAAAATCCACACGATAAATTAGTTTCTGCAATAGAAAATTCAGATGTATTTACGGTAAAGTCATATCTTATTATCTTATATGTGAAAAGAGAAACAAATACTATAAAATACAGGACATTCATCGTTAAGGTTAAAAAGATTAAATATAATGAATCATCAATCGAAATTGTAACACATTTTGTAGGAAAATTCTTCCTAATAGCAAATATTAACCGTCCATCGTTGTCGTAATTTTAATCAAAATTATGAATTAGACTTTAGAGTAGGTAATTACTTAATTCTTTCATACTCACTAGGTCCTTCAATGCCATTATTATCTTCAGCGTACCCCGGACTGCCATCACCTGGCCTGTATTCTGGTCTATTGGCTCCAGGTAAATAAGCGGGTTTGAGTCCCGGACCGCTTGGACCAGATGGTCGATATCCAGTTGCATGTTGTTCCGGAATATATCCTGGTTTGTGCACTGACGGCACATAACTAGGATAATCTGGTTTATAGCTTGGTCCTGGAGGATATTGTGGCCGGGATTCGGGGACTTCTGGTCTGTAAATGGGTCTACTGGGTGAGTATCCTGGTTGGTATACAGGTAGATCTGGTATAGACGGTCTTATTGGGTTGTGACCAGGTCTACCGGGCGCACCAGGTGGGTGGATGTAAGGTGGACCTGGAGAAACAAAACTGGAATGTAGTAAAAGATTTAGCAACATCTCAGCAGCAATTGACAGCACCCTTGATGGAGCGGTAAGGTAACTTATTTCAACGCCGCGTGTCGCGGATTCGATCCCCGAGTCAGGGTAAATATTTATGTGATGAACATTTAAGTAAGTATGTATCATAAGTATGATGTATTTACAGAAAACTGGTACCCATAGTACAAGCTGTGCTTCGTTTGGGATCAGGTGGCGCTATGTGGTAATGTCCAACTATTTTTATTCTTATTATTTTAACAGAATATACCTATCAAAATTAATTAACTGATTGATTGATATTTATTTATTTATTTTTTGGAAGACCAACAGCTTTCAAGAAAAAAATACTTGAAAACCCAAGACAAGATGAACTCGGTTATTTAAACAAAAAACAAATTTATATTGTGAGTAGGTAAGATAGAATTTGTATTTCGCCTAATCTTTTATGTGCTTTTTGTAACTGTGTTTTTACCGAGTTTTTTTTTATGTCAATAGATATAATAACTTTGAATGCATTGTACATACCTTCGGGAGCTGGTAAACGATTAGGCAAGTCAGGAGGATAAGGATCCACTGGAATGGGCAGAGGTCGTGGCAGCTCATGGGTTGGCTCACTGGAAAAATAAAAAATTGTAAAATGAGGTCGAAAGATATTCATAGCCACAACACCAAAAATTAACAGCCGTCAATTCAAAGATGCAATGTTATTGACAAGGACACACGCTCAAAGTAGGTTTGTGTTCCGGCAGTGTGGATGAAAAAAAGAGTTATAGTAATAGTAAATTTATGGACAAAGCATAAGTTACACGGAAATGAAAAGCCATAATAGGGTAGTTTCCGGGATATAGAAATCAAAATTATATTTAGTCCGTCAGTTAGATAATAAAAAAATAATGGATACGTATTTTTTGCTTTTTCAAATTATTGAAAAAATACCAATATAAAACGCATTAAAGTTTAGGAGTGGGGGCTCTTAACCTCATAACGGGCTATAAACGCACGTACGTATGTATGCACGTACGTATGTAGCACGGCGTGACGTCACGCCACATTTTGAATTACGTAAAAAATTTAAAAATACGTGTCCAATATTTTTATTAATCTACAAGACGGATTAAAAATTAAAATTTGGTGGAAAAGCCCATTGTTATAGGAGTCTTAGGGATAGCTTGCAATGAAATGAGGAGTTTTGCTCCGTTTGATGCTGGCTTCACGTTTTTTAAGTGAGTGAACGTGCTTTATGAAGCTTCGCTTCAAATCTTCAATGAATTCGAATGTGAGTTTGATTGTTTGTTTGTTTTTTATGCTTTTACACTGTAACTCCTCAAGCGATCACTGTAAAATTTTGCATACACGTTGTCAGGGGTAAAGAAAAGAACATAGGGTAGGTACCTACTTTTAATCCCAGAATTCCCGCAGGAACTCCGAAATCAGGGCGAGGAACAGCTAGAACAAAAAAACAATCTCACTCATAGATCCTCGCGTGCACTTTCCTCCAGCACTGCCCGTTGAAGAGGTCGAAGGCGAAAAGCCAGTCGTCCGTGGAGTGTTCGTAGTCCACGCCCCTTTGCAGGTCGAAGAGACGTATCTCCGAAAGGAGACAGTTGTCAGTGGTCGGAGGGGCGTTGTTGCTGGAAATAAATAATTTAGTATCATAGAATTAATAGGCATAGAAATGGAATATTATTATATAATAGAAATTCAGAATCATGCAAAGTCGTGGAACAGAAAGTGTGATAGAACCACAATATTAATATCAATTTGAAATGAATATAACGCTCTATGAGTACCTATTCCTGTGAAATGTGTACAGTTCTGTAGTAACTGTGTTCAATTTGAGCACATCGTGCAGCAACACTAAGCTTAAAGTACCTTTAAAAACTGCATAAAAAGTCTACTCAGTAGTTTTGAAGATGAGTATGAAAAGACGAACGAACGATTATTTTGTTTCCTTTTATGTTCTGTAACTCTTCCTTTAATCGTTCATTGTAAACAACTACAGAAACTATTATAACGTCCGATTTGGCTCTATGGAATTCATTTCCTTTGTCTTCCTTAAAAGAAGGTAAATATTGCTGCATAAGTTTTTAAAGTATTTTCTGTTTCTTTTTTTATATTAATATTTTGTAAACTCACCTGAACGAATAGCTGAGACATCGAAACGGCGCGTCAGTGCAGGCTGACCCGCAGGCATACTCGTCACTGACCCGCGCTTGACCACGCACTGACGCCCCAATCAGTTTCGCCGCTTTGTCGTATTGGAGATAGCATTCTGATGGAACATAATAATGCGTGATGATCATAGTAATGAAGCCGTCCTTTTGAATTAAACACAGTCATGTAATAAGAGATCAGAGATCATAAACAATAACGCATAAATAATAATGCACTTCATTCATTCTCTTTTATCATAGTCCACTCTGCCCCCCCCCCCTTCCCATCAGAATCTTCAATACTGGCAGTTTTTCTAGGGTGGGAAAAAAGTTTCTATCTACGGTGGGCACTGCCCATCCTGCTCCCCGTTAGCTACACCTATGTCCGTCATCTATGACAAATTAAATTCCACTTTAAAAACTCACGTGTCTCCTTGTGATGTACGTCATCGTACAGTGCGGGTTCGCATCCGCGCCCGTAATTCCCTCGGGCGTACAGCTCGTGGCCTGTTATAGCTCGCAGTCCCTCCCCGAGTTCCAGAGACGTAGGAGGCGTGGATGTTAGAATACAATTCTCAAGGTCATCGCCTATGATCGGTGGGTCGAATCTGAAAAGTTGTTTTCAGAGTCAAAATCAAATCATTTTATTTAAAGTTGACCCTTATATATTGCTCTTTTTGGCGTCATCAAAATTCTAATACAATACTACAACTAAAACCACGTGACATGAGCTTCTTAGTTCTCTATGGCGATAACGATTAAAAATTATTGACTTGGCTAAGGTTGCTGGGCAGAAGAGACCTTATATTGATCTCGTTTTACTCTTAGATGTTATAGAATAGATACCTGAAGCTGAATCCTCTGCAGAAGAACTTCTGCGCTCTGATACACTCGGCCTCGCACGCCCCAAGGCCAGACACGCTGAGAGCCACTTTCAGTGCTGCACCGGATACGCCAGCTCCTGAGCGGACGTGCCAGAAGCACTCTGGAAATAATAATAACAATTCACATGACAGCACAGTGCACACAGATCTACTTGATTCCACACTAAGCTATAAGCTGACACAACTGACAGAAAACTTGGAGAAATGTATATGTTTGAATTAAATAGTGATGATAGTTGGTGCATTGGAATCACACGCCGCAAGGCATAAGTTCAAATTCCAACAATGAAATTGAGCTGTCAGTGAAGGGAATATCTTGAGGAAACCATAGCATAGTGGCAGAGCACTCTCTATTGCCCTGCTGGCTAGCTCCCACCTTCAAGTTGAAAATCTGTCTCAGAGCACCTGATGGTGTGCTTCAGCAGCTTCACTTGAAAGCCAGTTCCCATTTCAAAAACACTGTCACAATCGCTCTAAATGCCTAAATATTATAATTTGTTTTCCCATAAGACACATTGTAAATGTATTCTTTTAAATCTATGAGCACAAGAAAATTTTTTTGGCGTATAATTTGAATGCGTCGTATAACGTATTATATATAGTCATAGTGAATAAGGGCTCGGTTGGGTTGTGGTCAAATGCCCAGCGTGTTAATAATAAAATTACGTTAACTAATACAATTTGTAATTATACCACTTTCAACCCAAGCTTTATGACTTATCGCGGGGCAACCATGATCTTCGGGCATGGCGTATACGTCGGAACCACTGTCAGCTGATAGATCCAAACCGCGGTATGGACGCTCACTCAAGTAGCAGTTGTCGGTACCGTGGGAGTTTGAGTACCTGAGAATTAAATAGTTGCATTAACAAAATCCTACTCATATTAAAAATTCCATAGTGTATCTAGATGATTGAATGTTTGTTACTCAATATGTGGTGGGTAAGATTTTGATGAACACTGCAAAAGGTCACTGACAGATTAAATACAAAATTCGAAAACTACGTAACCTACAAAGCTAAGATTGGACAGCTTTAGGAGAATAGGACTAAACTAATAAAAGATTGCACGAAGATCCCCAAAGAACTCTTAAAGAAACGTTGATGAAACCACAGGGTTCTGATAGTATTATATATAAAGATCAATGTAGTTACCTGTAACTGTACGAGACGCATTTAAACTCTGTCTCATCAAAACAAGCCGACTCACATTCCACCACGTTGCGCGTGAGCAAGGCTTTTCGCACAGAAGCAGTCCCAAGAGACATACCAGCTCGACGGCGAGACGAGCAATCTGAAAATTTGACAACAAAGTTATAAGGCAAACTAGCTTTTCCCAATGGTTGCGCACGCTCAAATTTCAAGGTTCCTGCAGGAATTCTAGAGTTAAAAGTACTCTATGTCCTTTTTTGTGACCTTGACAACGTGCATGCAACAGTTCATCATGAACGGTTTGTTAGTTAAGCCTTGAAAGCATAACAAACAAACTCACATTCGCATTAAAAATATGTATTAGTGCAGATTCTAAATACATTGTAAAATTTAACTTCTGTTGTTTCCTTATTATTTAAAATTGTATGGTTTTATTAAATTTTTCTTTACCTTTAACAATTACAGGCTCATCTCTTCTCTCATCAAAGTCTCTTCTTTCAGCGAAGTCACTCCTTTCAGCTAAGCCATAATCACTTTGTGACCTCCCAGGCTTGTAATAGCTTGTCTCCTCATAATCTAGCAAACCATTTGAGGTCCCAGAAGCATTCCACCTTTCACGCCTCCAAGTACCATAGCCATAACTCTTATTTTGCAAATACCCATCGTTTCTGCCCAAATTGGAGTAGTTGAAGTTTGTATTGGGAGAATAATATGAGGGTCGAACACCATAGTAATGTGAGGTGTCAATATCACTGTTGAGCCTCCAATGGTTGATGGATTTATGATAGTCGTTTTTGTCTTTGTAATAAGAGTCAATACCACCATACGAGCCGCGATAGTGACCCCAAGTGTCATCGTCTTCGTTGCTTCGACTCAAACCTGAGGAAAACAATTTTTGGTAAATATTTTCAATCAAATACTATATGAAGGATAAGTTAGGTTAGGGATAATTAATATGTACGTTCTAACCAGCATTTGCTTTAACATTATCTATTAAAATCTATAAAAAGCCATTGCTTGCATATACAATTTAAACAAATAGTAGTTAAAGATTGTTCCAAGAAAGTAGTGATAACTAAACATTGACATGTGTGACTTTTTCAGTAAATATATATCTACATTTTTAGCAGTTCCCTGACAAATTGTAACAAAGACATATTTTGTATTTTTAATTCTTGTTGAAGCTAATTTTGCTTACGAGTTAGACGACAATTGACGAAAATAAGACTGAAATCGTACCTTAAGTAAACGTTCGAAATATAGTCCATCTTCAAAGATGTCAAATATTTAAAAACAACCAAAATCATTTGCATAGTGCATAGATTGTGCTGAGGAAATCCATCTAATGATGCAGCACTTTTGACCTCACGACGACACCAAATTCTGATCAACCATCGGAATTTTTAGACCAATTAAATCAACCTCGAAAAAATCTTTAAACTCACCAATTTTCCCAATCTGGTACGGAACGAAAAACCTATCCTCATATCTCCTATCATAGTTGGAAAAGGTCCTCTCATCATAAAACCTGTTGTGGTCATACTTGCTACCGTAGTCTGCTCTGTCCATCCATTTATCATTGTACCCCGGTCTAGGGTCTATAGCTGGCTTTGAGGATAAAAAACCAGAGTGTAAGAAACCTAGTCCTCTTAATGTCGTTGGGCAGTTGGGTTCTAAGCTATTGCGATCCAGCTCGTAGAAATCGTAGTCTTTGTCGTCAACGAAATCTCGACGAAGGTCAAAGGCTTCTATTGGTTTTGTCATCAGTTCGCATAAGCCTTTTCCACGGAGAGATAAGTCCAATCTGGAAAATAAGAAATTATAATGTAAATTGTAAAAGAATAGAGAAATGAGCATAGGATAAAAAAACAGTAAAATATCTACTATAATTTCTGCAATTTGTCAAACTGATCAATTTTGAATCTGCCAACTTAGTTTTAATTCAAACATGCCCTTGACTAATGTCATACTTAGTACGCACGCAGCCTTGTATTGTGACCCAGTTTCCCATCCCATTTGCGCGTAATTATTCGGCTAATGTAGCTAGTTCATCTGTTATGCTAATATTTATTGTTGGGGTCACAATTTTATATAGTAAGCACAGGGCCGGACTTTACGAAAATATTTCAAGCTTAAATTAATAATTATTGTTTCTATCGCGTTGTTATTTCTTTGGGAGCTAAATAAATTCAAATTGACATTACTTATTTATTATTTGGAATGATCAATAACTTTAGTAATGATTATCTTCAAAATACAATTCACTTCTTTGTCCAGATCCTAAGTTGGATTCAGTCACCCTTCAAAAGAATCTATACTATAATTAATAGAACTTGACGTGGTATGAGATGCGATTTTTATTGCGAAAAAAGAGTTAAATTCCGAAATTGACGTGAGTGAAACTGCCGGTTCACCAGCTAGTAAATAAATAATCGCAAATCCACACCTGTCTCTATCTAACACCGCAAAGTAGTCACAGGTATGCCACAACAACAGCACTGCTGCAGCGTACAGTACTAAACAGTACATACGACAACAATACTGATGGTACGTTAAGATTAAGCGCCAGTCGAGGCTGCGTTTGTACTCACTACCATATTTACTATAGTGAACTGACGTTTGGATACTTTTTTAGAGGATATATATGATTATTTCCGTATTCAAAAACTATTCAAGGATTTGTTTATTTCAATAAGGCACTCTTCTTCATCATACCACAGATAATATAATATTATGTCATACACAAGGGAGAAAGTACTGTCTCAGGCGATATGTACAGTGTACACGTGCTGTTACCACCTGTACGTGCTGGTTTCCTGGTAGCGGCGTGACAGCGCGGATACTCCGCATCGACGCATTAGCGAGCAGGTTTTGTCGGCAAGCACTGTATACTGGGTGCCTGGTAGATGCGTAACAGCAGGGCTGCTCTGCATCATCCATAAACAAGTAGGTGGTACAATCCCAGGTGGTTCCCACATTCTGTTATCATCACTAAGTGCTGGCTACTTGATACTACGCGATACACATCTAAAAGAAAGTAGTACTCTCCCAACTAGATTAGACACGTGCTACTACTACCTATGAGTGCTGGCTGCCTGGTAGTCGCGAGACAGCGTAGTTGCTCCGTGGCATTGTACTTATGAGCTAAAGGGATGGTATAAATCACATGTTGCGATTATAGTTCAATACTTCCCACTAGTTATTTTAAAAAACTTCTAATTAGAACTCAAATCTGAATTTGTTCCATGGCATAGATACATAGAATCGGTTGGAGAGACGCTAATTTATTTATCGAAAAAAAGGAACGGATAGCTATCTTGCTCTGTCTATAGAATTACGTGAAGTAAACCTCAGGTCAGTTAAGAACAATCGGTGTAGCTAGGGTTGTTGGATCAATGCCGGTATAATTATTCATAATTTATTTTTGCATAGTTCTAATATTAGAGTGAGTAAAAAATAAGATTGATTGACTGATATTAGCGATCTTTATGTCGTAGGTTTGAATACCAAATACATATGTATATGAAATACGGATTTGTAAAGATTCGATCAGTGACAATTGGTTTTGATGGCGGTATTTGTAATGACATTTAAACGGAACTGTAAAAATAATTTACGAAAACTAGTAGGTAGGTATACTTATGTACTTATAAATCACCGATGAAGAGTTGAAAACATAATCGTAAAGTGTTCTTAATCGCTTCACTTAATTGTTTTTTTTTTTTCCTTTTTTTTTAATCGTAAATTGCCAACCCTGTTGTCATAACCTAGTTATTCACACCGTAGCCGTAGTACAGAGAAGGGTCCGTATCTACGACTACTCTATTGTCTTTGAGCATATCATATGCATAATATGCAAGGGCATAACCGTACAATTAAACTTCAATAGGGTTTATATTCATTCAACTGTTTGCAAATATTCAAGACTAGCTGTTCCCCGCGGTTTCACCCGCGTGCAAAGTTTTTAAATAACAACTTTTTTTCCCGACATCCGATTTAAATGAAACAAAGCCTATGTAGCTCCAGGCTAAGCCTTATCTACCTGTGAAAACCGCATGACAATCCGTTCCGTATATTCGGAGATTATCGCG
The DNA here is from genome assembly GCA_907165275.2 of Zygaena filipendulae. NCBI lineage: Eukaryota > Metazoa > Arthropoda > Insecta > Lepidoptera > Zygaenidae > Zygaena > Zygaena filipendulae. The sequence continues at coordinate 2,463,769 of OU015677.1, read as the reverse complement.
AACAGACAGACAGGCAGATAGACAGAGAAGAATTTTCAAAACGTTTTTTTTGTGCTTGGTTACTGTTCTTTTATCGCCCCTGTCAATTTTTCTTAAAAATATTCAATGTACAGAATCGCGGATTCTACTCTTTTATTATAGTATAGATAGATAGAAGTATGGATACACTACAAGTATTGATGTACATTTTTTTAGGATTTAGTACGACACAAAAGCTTTTTCGGTTAATAATATTGATACCATGCATTGTGATAAATTATTAGGTATATTATGTGATATTAATCGTGATCGTGATCGATATGTGATATACTAATCTATAGTAATATTATAAGGAGGAAAGATTTGATTTTTTGTTTGTTTGTTTGTTACGATTTAACTAAAAAACTACTGGACCGATTTCACAAATTCTTTCACCTGCATTAGAATTGTACATTATACCCGAGTAACATAGTTATGATCCGGAGTTCCCGAGGGAATTCTGGATTATAATATAGCCTATGTTACTCAAGGTTATTGTAGCTTTGTAATGGTGAAAGAATTTTTGAAATCGGTCCAGTAGTTTTTTAGTTAAATCGTAACAAACAAAAACTCAAATCTTTCCTCTTTATAATATTAGCATAGATAACCTTAAAAGAAATCATCCACATAAAGTTTATAGGACGGAACTCATGTATAGAGAAAGATATAGGGTACTTTTTGTTCCGGAATTGCCGCGAGAACTCCAAAATTAATGTAGGTGAAACCGCGGGGAATAGCTAGTATAACTATAATTTCGCGGTTTCATCCGAGTCATTTTTGTATCTCAATAAATCTGTATCGAGATTAAAACTATCGTTTACCATTGATTAATAGGTACTGTAACTGACTTTTAATTATTATTTTGTTTTTTCAGGAATCGGTTCAGTAATTTCAGAGATAATGGGCATGTGGACTAATTTTTATTTTTTAGTCCGTCTTGTAGATTATTAAAAAATATTGGACACGTATTTTTTCTTTTTTTACGTAATCAAAAAATAACGGCGATATATTGAGTTGAAATTTCGCGTGACGTCACTATTCTGACAGTTTGTATGGCGGTTTTGCGGTTAGTGACGTCACGACCTCCTCATCCTAAACTTTAATGTGCTTTATCTCTGGATATTTTAATTTATTCAAAAAAGCAAAAAATACGTGTCTATTGTTTTTTTATTTTCTAACTGACGGACTAATTAGAATTTTGAGTTTCAAAAGTAGTCCACATCCCTATTACCTACATCCAAACCTACAGATTTACAAACCTTACCTGTTTATAATATTTAGTGTAGACCAGCGGTTGTTCTCTAGGTTTTACTCGCCTTATTCAACAATTTGAATTTGACTCTGTAGTCTGTGTTTAGTATCTAGTATAGTTATCAGTGGCGAAGGTAACATAGAAGCCGATTACCACCGGCTTCCCTTCAGACCCAACATCTCTCTCTACCGTAATTGAGAACGTTGTCAGGGATACAGAGAAGGACTTTTTATACCGGAATTCCCGCGGGAACTCCGAACTTATCGCAGGTGAAACCGCGGGGAACAGTTAACAGTTTAATAAGTTGAAATTAAAGTAGATTTCCGGCTTCCCCCTCGCAATATTTCACCCTTCGCCACTGATAGTTATTATTCAATTACTTTATTTATTATTTAAAATTTGGAAAAATTAAAACTTTTATACAAAATTAAGGTCAAATCCCAACCTCCAAAGTAGGAAATTAACAATAGTGCGAACCCAACGTGGGATTATTACGACAATATTGTTCTGAACTCATAATAAAACTCGTTAAACTCTTTGTAAATAATAATTGCTTACTTTGAATGGTAAATAATGGAAGAAGTGTATCTAAATATGCTTTTTAACGAACGTTCACTACTAACTACTAACTTAATCTAACCTAACTTAAAGCGACACTAAAAGTGAAACGTCACGAACGAATATTGCAACACTCCTCATTGGTTGAACAGTATTGTTTCCTGTGTGAATGAGCGAGATAGAGCATAAGAGGTAGGTAGGTAATGCGGAGCTAAACATTGAATATCATCAAAACTTAAATGTTTACAATTATTTTTACAATGTAATAATAATAATTATACTATCAATACATATAAAATGCTTTGTGCTGAATGACTGATGGGTCAACGCACAGCCTAAACCGCTGATCGTAGTCTAGACCTGAAACTTGGAGGGTGTGTTCTTTGTATGACGTAGGCATCCGATATGAAAGGATTTTTGAAAATTCAACCCCTAAGGGGGTGAAGAGGGGTGGCAAAGTTTGTATGAAAAAACTTCGCGGGAACTTCGAATTTATCGTGTGTGAAACCGCGTGGGACAGCTAGTGTTAAATATAGCTCTCTTTTTCATAACATAAAGTAATTACGACACGTGTGTATTATTTTACAAATTTTTTTCACTATTCTTTAACTCGCTGCTCTTGTGTTTTAGATCAAGGAATTGCCTACCTCCCTACTTGATTTTGGGCATTAGCATTTATATCATAGACAACTTTAGTATCTTTCATTCTATCTCACCTGTAGTTAAAGCTCTCGCAAGGAAACCTCTTCTCGGTGGCACACTCCAGTCGACAGTCTTCGAGCCTCTCGCATGTGATAGCTCGACGCACGTGGCTCCGTAGGGCGCGACGACCCGCCAGCACTCGTCTGAAGCAAGCTGCAATGGTAGTATGGTCAAGGAGTTTCCAAAACATAGCACAGTCACACCCGCGACTTTCCATACAAGCCAACCGATTAAACTCTACTACTGGCGGGCGGTTTGTGTGGATACGTGAAAAGTGTGCGTGTGGTATAGGGCTCGGGCCAGGGTGCGGCGAGCGACGCAGAGTTCTTAATTCAAAATGATATTGTCCGACACTAGACCACAGAGAAAATGAATTTACTAGAGAAGACATGTAAGAGGGCAGGCGCGCCACGGTTAAAAATGAAGTTAGAGCAATGCTCGAACTTCCTAAAATTTTCTGTCATTTCATCCCAAGTACCTATATTTTTCACCAAACTACCAAAAGTCTCCATTATGTTAACTGTGACCGTAAAAACTTAAACAAATAGATGTCGTTACATAGTTTAATGTACCAAAATCACCCGGCGACACTAGTTTTCATACTAGACTGGGGAGATGAAAAGGACATCAAGTCATCTGTTCTGTGGCACAGACAACCACCTTGACACCCTACGTGTACACGTGTATAGTAGGGCTCGCGCTGCCGGGGCGCGGCGAGCCACAGGGGGAGGATTCCAAATTCAAGTTGATACTATCCGAAACACAGCAGTGACAGACTATACCCTCAGACCAAATAAAAACTAAAGACGGAACACGTAGAACCAACAAGTGAAGCCAGGAAAAAGACACCATCGCCGTGCACGTACACTGAACAAAGAACCTTGAAAGAAAAGTAGTAAAAGATCACTTTTCATTCAAGCGCGCCAAGAATATAAAAGATCATGTATTAAGTAATAGCTTTTTATTTTCCAAAGCCTCAGCATAATAATTCCCCCCCCCCCCCCCCCAAATTAAGGGATGGGCACGCGCATGTCCCTTATTTTTCCAAACAAACAATATTATCCTTCTTTCACCTTTTCGATGTTTCCTTACAAGACCCGGAACAATTTTAATATCTAATGTAACTTTATCACGATACATACTTGGTGCATTTTCCACTAATATCACTCTAGTTCCGCAGACAACATGCACTAATAGACACACAAACAAAATCACGTCGACATTCATTTTCATTGCACTTCGATTTCATTATTCAAACGAGTTCACTTCACTTCTGTATCGATTATTAACGGTATTTAATTTTAACATTATAGTAAAAAAAAAAACGTATTTTATCCAATGGCAAAAAAACTATGCAATAATTAAAATGACGTGGTTTAAGAACGCGTCGAATTTTTTACTACATTTCGCTGTTTTTTTTTTTCTTTTTCTATGGAATAATTATGTAACTATTTCAAATTATTTGTTAAAAGATAATGTTGCTGTATAAATGTAAATATAATATATATAGGGGTCAGCGAAACCGCAACGAGTTACATAGAACGACTGAACAGATCTCGTGTCTGACATAAGCTTATATTATGTGAATGAAAATTCGCATACAGAATAACATGGACGTTCCATTTTAAAAGAAGCCGAGTAGAAATATTTCACAAATGTTACTTAGACGTAGAACTACATTATTAATTTGAATTTCATTAAATTTTATTATGAACTAGCTGCGTCCTGCGGCTTCACCAGCAGTAAATTCGGAGTCCCCACAGGAACGTCAACATACCCTAATTTACTCCTTATAATATCAGCTAATTATCAGTGAAAGTCCCGCCGAAATGGGTTCAACCGTTTGGGATATTCACCCACGTAAGCTTTTTTTACGTCATAGGGGGCAAACGGGCAAGTGGTACACCTGATGGTAAGTGATTACCGCCGCCCATAGACATCTGCAACACCAGAAGTCTTGCAGGTGAGTTGTCGACCTGGAATGGGGATCAGTTTCGAAATTCCCGCAGGAACTTCAAACTTCTTTTAAATTAACCTTTAGAGAGAGCGTGGAAGCGATAGCCATGAAGTTCGCTCACGTCCGTGACGCCACATGCGGCACCAGCGGAAGATCAGCGCCGGGCCCCAACGGTTCCCGTCTTATGCTGAGCTGGTTGCCTTTCTGTTGCGAATGTTTGTGCTTCTTTTTTGTTATTTCATATATAAACGGTTGTCGTAACGAATAAAGCTCATTTCATTTCAAGTAAAAAACAGAAATATATGGAGAGAAGTGGTCAATAGATACAAGAGGAGTCACGATCCTCAACAACGAAGGAACGACTGAGGAGAGGATAGCTAAATCCAGCACTACGAAAAATATTGAAAAATGCTCAAAGGAGTCAGTCACAGGGCTGAATTTTGATAAAAACTAAAATTAAAAGTTTTATAAATATTCCGCGTCTTATCCACAACAATCCAACGTCACTCTGATTAGAGCTGATAAACTGGCCACAAGGGCTATTGTTTATTAAAAAAAAGGATTTACTCGGTGCAAAAACCCATATGAACATATCCGACCATTGTAGTTCATAGGCCATACAATAATGTGCCTGAACTCAAGTCCTATTTAGGTCCTTATTATGATACACTAGTTGGTTCCCACGGTTTTCGCCGCATGAGCTTCGAAACTCCTTTGGGAACTCGTAGTTTCGGGATTATAAGTATCCTTAAATGCAACAATGACAATAAATTTTCCCTTATATCCGATTTCGATGAAACATAGCATATACATGGCTATGCCTATGTTGCTAAAAGCTACAAGATAAGCAATAATAGCTATAAAAGTAATATAATCTAGTAAGAACTATAAAAGCTATATAAGCTTGGTTTGTGAGACCCGTATGAAACTCCGTTTAATAGTTTTGGAGATTACTATAAACAGATAGAAAGACAAACATGTAAAAAAATTGTACATTCTGTTACACACTTTTTTTATCGACCCTCTCGATTTTTGTGAACGTATACTTATACCTATATTCAATACACAGACACGCGAATTCTGTCGATTATAACATGCTAGCTGTGCCCCGCGGTTTCACCTCGGTAATTTCGGAGTTCCCGCGGGAATTCCGGGATAAAACATACCCTATATCCTTCTCTGTACCCCTGACAACGTGCATGCCAAATTTCATCCAAATACGTTCAGCCGTTTTTGCGTGATTGAGTTACAAACATCCAAACATCCACACTTTCACATTTATAATATTAAGTAGGATAATAATATGACGTATAGATGGACATAGATAAGCAATAGTGTGTTAACCCACACTGGAGAAATTTTGTTTAAATTAAAGTTTTAAAATTATAGCGCCATTTTGTGTCAAATTTTTTATGTTCAATATTTAGTTACATATTTAAACAATGTAATAAGGTAAACACATAATTAAAAAACGTTCTCTAACTTTCAATAAATCGTTCTGAATCTATAACTTCATTTTGTGGGTTAACATGTTATTGCTTATCTGCGTCCAGATAATATTCTTATATTATCATATTAATATTTGTAAGGATTGAGATTCTTCTTAGCCGAATTATAAAACATATAGGCATATTATAAGAATGATATAATAGCCAAATAGTTATTCTCTTAACACTTAATATTCAACTGTTTCTATATTCTTTTTTGTTTACAAGCGGCAAACAATTTGTAGCAAAAACTACACACTAAGATACTTTAGATGATCATACAGGCTCAGTCGAACTCGCTGATAAGCCTTCCTAGCTTCCGCGTGCTCGCAGACAAATTACAACTAATTTAACGGCAGACCCAAACAAATGACAAACCGTGATGCAATGTTTAAAAGTAAATTTGCGTTTTGTTTAATGCTACGTTCACACGCGCGCCGTGCAGCCCGGCGGGCTGCCTGGCGGGCTGCGCGGCATGCAGCCCGTCCCGGGCCGGCGGACATTCAAGCTGTTTACACGCACGCCGTCGTGTCAGTCAGTGCCAGAATGGCGAGCAGCGAGGATCTCGGTGTTGTTGCTGCCATATCCTTTGGCTTAACTTATTTTTATTGGAAAAAGGAACAAAATTATGAACGATTGTAATATCCGATCGTAGCGACTTTCTTAGCAACGTTGAATGAAGATCCACTCGTCGCGAAAGCGCGGGACAGACTGACTGCCCGCGCGCGTGTAAACAGTCACCGGGCGCCCGCACATTCATCCTTTGAACTTTGCCAAAAAACCGACACTTGCCCGATTCGCGGCATTCACGTTCACAGGCGCGTTCACGGGCTCGGGCGTACCGTTTACACGCTCGTGAATGTGAATGTGCACGTTGAATGTAGAGTTGAACGCACGCGTGTGAACTTACCATAACAAAAAGCTCGGGAGAGCGGCAAGACGTTTACGGCATGCGACACGATCGGCGGAGATCGTAATCAAAGAGCACTCCGCTCCCCGCAGACTTCGCGACTCACCACACCCCGCCACAAAATAGCAGCGAGCTTAGGCTTATATACGACAATATCAACTTGAATTTGAAACTCTTAGGTACTCCGCGCCTACACCCTACACCACACATACACCCTGCAGGCGTGCACACAAGCCACCTGCCTGTAGCACGAGTAAGGAGTTAAATTGGTTCACTTTTACGGAGTGTTATGGACACAGAACAGAAGATAACTGATAGAAGGGACATCAACTAAAGTTTAGTATGAAAACAGGTGAAAACCAGTGTCGCCGCGTTATTTTCGCACACAAAACCATTCAACACGCACTAAAACATTCATTAACGTAGAGAAATGTATTAAACACTTTTTGGTTACGTTTTTACTTAATTACTATGTTCAAATTCATTACATGATATTTCAGTTTCAATCAAAAAAATAGCGTTTTTGTGATAAATTAATCATGTTTAGACAGCTCCAACTTTTGAAGTACGTTTATTTTGGTATGTATATTCAAATCGCAAAACCACCATGTTTTTTGGATAATTGCAACCACAAAATGATAGAAATAAAAGTTACATAATAGCCCCTTTGGACTTCAGGTTGAAATATTTATGAAAGTAGAAATATTATCTCTATATTTCACTGTTCACAACATGTGGGTATACCTAAGTCGTGAGATATAAAAACATATTATTATACTTCTAACAAACCCAACCTTGGCGCATCCGTTGATTATGGTGAGTCGTAAGTAGTAATGACAATGATTGTCGGAGATCCGTTTATTTCCTCATGGTGTTTGCTTACCCATAAGATTCTAATCTTGACTTTGTTTAAATCAAAGAACAAGTCATTCTGTTTTTATTTTGATAACATCCAGAAATGATACAAAAGCTAGGATATTTTTTCAACCACTCTGAATTATATCCAACCTTTTTATCATTTCTAAACTCTCAAAATTTCTGAAATTTCTTCTTTATATGAAACTAGCTGTCCCGCGCGGTTTCACCGGCGATAACTTCAGAGTTCCCGCGGGAATTCCAGATTACAATTTTTTTAAATCGGTCCAGTAGTTTTTGAGTTAAATCGTAACAAACAGAAAATCAAATCTTACCTCTAATATTAGTATAGAAGAAGAACCGAATTTCTGCGATTTTAAATTCAAGAATATAACACTACTTTCACACAAACTTTCTCCTTGGTCAGTATTCTTTATTACATACACAAAAAATAATTAAACAATAGTGTGACGGAAAACAAACTGTAGGTACGAGTAGATACAATCATATGTAATTGCTTGCCTATAATAAAAGGAAGCCTAAAGTTTGGTCAGGGCTTTGATATTCAGACAGGATAATTCTATCTGTAGGTCAGAATACGTGATTTTGAGATCTCTAAATTTTATAAAACAAAGTGCTCCGCCGCGTCTGTCTGTCTGTTCGCGATAAACTTAAAAATTACTGAACCGATTTTGATGCGGTTTCCACCGACAGATAGAGTGATTCATGAAGAAGGTTCAAGTATATATTTCGCCAAGGTTTTGTGTAAACCAGTAACCAGTATAACGATAATAATTATTGGAAGTGTCGAAAAAAGTGCATTAAATTCTGCATACTACACGTTGTCAGGGGTACCTACTGTACAGAGAAGGACATGGGGTGCTTTTTGTTCCGGAATTCGTGCGGAAACTCCGAAATTAAGGCGGGTGAAACCGCGGGGAACAGCTAGGACATAATATAGTATAGAAGACGCGAAGACGGTAACATAATTAATAGTGCTAAAAACAATCCAACGCCAATTCGTAGTCCGTAATATATCTTTACAACCTTGATTTTGGCAACACAATGGACAAAGAGGAAGCCTCGGAATCCCTTTATTCGTGCGTGAATCAAAAAATTATATGAATTACTTTGATTTAAGATTAACTTAAGATTTCGTAACGATAAAGAAAAAAATGTTTTAACTCAATTGAACATTTTAGTACCGATTCTCGCCAACAAAGAACTTGAAATGCGCAAAACTACCTCAATAAAATATTACTAGCTGAGCCCCGTGGTTTCACCCGCGGTAATTTCGGAATTCCCGCGATAATTCCGAGATAAAAAGTACCCTATGTCCTTCTTTGTACACTTGACAACGTGCATGCCAAATTTCATCCAAATCCATTCAGCTGTTTTTGCGTGATTGAGTAACAAACATCCACACTTTTACATTTAGTAGGATTGTCAGCAAACTCTAATAGTTTTTTGTATAATGAACCAATAAGGGTGGTGAAAATCAAAACTTATACAAAAGTACTTAGATACCATTAGTTTTGTAATCCGAGTCGTGGTATTTGTTATCTTTGCTCCTCTTTTCAAATAAAATAGTTTTTCTTTAGATATTCAATTTTTCAGATGCAAAAGGTGTGAAACTCGAGTGAAATCGCCGAGTTATACCTATTGCTAATATACCTACAATATAAGATCAGAAACAATTTTCTTTCCTATTAAGATCAGTGACTTTATATACTTAACGACAAATTATATGAAAAAAAGTAAAAAGGAAAACATTGCTAACTACCATTTTGCAGCTGAGGGGCTATTATGTAACTTTTGTTTCGGTTGTAATTAAAAACATGGCGGTTTTGCGATCACAATATGCACGTTTTGACACCAACAATATCTAGAAATCAATCAAAATGAACATACTTCAAAAGTCGAAGCTGCCTAAACATGAAATAATCACAAAATCGCTATTTTTCTGATTGAAACTGAAATATGATAGCAACAAAAGTTACATTGCCCTGCTGTTCTACGGAAAAATAAAGCAACTGACATTTTTTTTTTTTTCGAAATAAGTTTTTTTCCTCTTTTCACGCATAACGGACCTTGCTACATACTGACAATCATCAAAAAGGCTTTAGTCTTAGAGAAATTTAAATTAAGAAAATCGTTAAACTGAAGAAGGTTTGTTTTAAATATAGAGCGATTTCCGTTTTTTTGCACCTCCTGCTAAATTTATTCACTTGCAATTACTTTGTTTTTGTGTAGGGCAGCCGTTTGTTCACATAATAAAGGTTATGTATGAACATATAATATTAATAATTTGCATCCAGTACGGTATATCTCCTCATTTGGACAATAAGTTTCGTGTACAATGGTTCTAAGGTTAGTACTTAATAAATCCAGATTACTATCTAGAGGTTCCGGTCACAACTTAAAAGAGGAAAGCGTTTTTTTTGTTTTTACTTATCACTACATAAGTATTATATAAAAAATAATTGCTGTTCGTTTGTCTCGCTAAAACTCGAGGATGGCTGAAAATGTTTAAGAAGTGAATCAAGCCTAATTTACTTTGGAGTTCCTGCGGCAATTCCGAAACTCACGCGGGTGAAACCATGGGGCACAGCTAGTAACTAGTCCTCCGCCACGTCTGTCTTTCTTTCTGTTCGCGATACACTCAAAACTACTAAACGGATTTTCATGCAGTTTTCACCAACAGATATAGTGATTCATAAGCATGGTTTAGGTATATAATTTGTCACGATTTTCTGTAAATTGGTTAAAATATAACAATAATTGTTGAAAGTGTCGGAAAAAGTGCTATGTTACGCTTTCACAAGAAGTTGAAAAATAAGTTTGTGTCACGGATCCACGCCCAAGAAAAAAACAGATTACTTCTTAGTTAGTTAGTTTAGTGTATAGTGATAATGTATTTAGTGATTAAGTGTCTTCCCCTTAATGGAGACAATAAGAAAAGTGTTATTGGACACATTCTGAGCATAGTCTTGTTTAGAAGTTTAGGTCAAATTTAAAACACTTATTAGTCATTGCTAGATTGGCTACCTAGATTGTATTATAATGATTTACCTCCTTGGGTATATCATTCAGGAAAAAAAAGTCGTCTTTCTTTTCACTTGTACCGAACTAAAAACCAACACCAAATTGCACGCTGGCTTGGGCTAAATTGTTTAGACCTTCCATTATTTTATTATGTAGTTACCTATTACGCAGAAAAAGCCTTAACACACCGTAGTATTTAATGAGATGTAACTTAATTAGTTAAATGCCAATTAATATTAATTTATTAAACTTGTCTGATTGCGGCAGTTTTGTTTTAAAAATCTATACTTAACTAAGTAATCATTAAAGTTGACACTGAGTGCGGCGGTAAGCAATTCAACAAGACCGCCATTTGTACCCTCCCTTTTGTGTATTGTAAATTGAAACATTATCCTTTTTGTATGTAATAAAATAAAATATATACAATACAATATTCTTTATTAGACCACAATTCTTTTACAATATCTATTTAAATTAAAAACTTGGCAAAAAGGTAGCCTTATTGCTAGAAGCTTGCTAGAAGCTTTTTTTCAAGGTAACCTTGATGTGATAGAAAAGAGTAGGTATAAAATAGTAGAAGATTTCGGATTGGGTGCAGGTAAATATATAAAATAATATTCGTAAGTTATTTAAAAAAAGTCCTCAACCAAAGATCAGGAAAATTACGTAATCATTAAAGTAAAAAATATGCATTTTTCTATAACGTCAGCGATGACCATCACGGTTCGCTGTTATGAAGGTCAACAAATGACATAATTTTATCTATACAATAGTGATGTGAATAATCCAGTTCATCTCCTTGATAATAGTTACTAGCTGTTTTGCTTTTCTCAGCTTTTCTAGAGTCTGTGGTAAAATTGTGAAAAACCATAAAATACATGTTTCTTAATTTGAAAAGGAGAGACAAAATACAGACTTCCATGACTCTTACTTCAAGACTAAAGATACTTCTACACAAACTATCCCCCATCTTTCTACTTAGCTTTGAATTTCTGGAAATTCCTTGGTTTTTCTTCTACAATTATATTATAAATAAGTAAAGTTTTTAAGTTTGGATTTAGGGGGTAATCTCTGGAACTACTGGACCGATTCCAAAGATTCTTTCATTGACAGGAAGCTACTGCATGTTTTTGAAGTTCCCGAAGGAATCGCAAAATTCACGCGGCTCCTACAAAGAAGTATCCTACCTACTAAAAAGTCTGGTAATTCAACTCCTGAGGCAAAAAGGTTGAACGAAATGGTTAAAAGGTACTGAAAGTACAGCTAGTGTCATTTTACACGTTAACATTTAGTGCATTCGCATTTGTTTGTGGTAAAAAAAAAATAGGAAGTGAACAAAAAAAAATTACCAGAAAATGCAAAAATTCAACGACCTCGTCGCGTTTTGTTTTAGGATTCATCGTACCGTAGTTAATTGTGTACGAACGGACAGACAGACAAAGAGATCGTTAACATCGAGTGTGAGACTGCCGGATAGCAGGGCGTGACCTTAAATATGTTTTTTTTTTAATTATATATGTATAACGTCCATAATATCTTTTTATTATGGTATAAGCTAGCTGTTCCCCGCGGTTTCACCCGCGGTTATTTTGGATTTATTGCAAGAATTTCGGGACAAAAAGTACCCTATGTCCGTCTTTGTACATTTGACAACGTGTATGCAAAATTTCAACAATCGGTTGAGCGCTTAAGGCGTGAAAGTGTAAAAAACAAACAAATAAACTCACTTTCACATTTATTATAAGGAAATATGTTAGTCGAGTGAGAGTATCAAGCCGTGATCAGTTTAAAGGTTTAATTTCATAACGAACACGTTACAATTTTATCGACTTAAAATTCAAATTTTGAATAAAACTTGGACTGGGGACGTAAAATCATTTCTTCAGTTAGGTTAGGTTAGCGACATAATTAAAACTAAAGCGATGGGAATCTGTTGTAGTTATTGCTAATGCCATGCTCGATATTATTATGCTTGTCAAATGTGACCCTCAACTTCGTCCCTTGAAAAACTACGAGTCCGACAAAGAGGAATAGAAGGAAGCTTGATGAGATTAAAGTTAAAAGATCGTATCTTGCAGTAAGAAAAAAGATGAAAGCTAAAAATGCAGAAAAACGAGTATCCTTACTATTATAAAAATGAAACTGAGTTTGTTGGTTTGTTTGTTTGTTTATTTGTTACGCTTTTGCGCCTCAACGGCTCAACGGATCATCATGAAATTTTGCACACACATTGTCAGGGATACAGAGAAGGTCATAGGTTACTTTTATCCGTGATTCTCGTGGGGACTCTGAACCGCGGGGATCAGCTAGTCATCTATAAAGTACAAATGGGCAGACCACACGCAGAGTCCCAGTGTTTCAAAATTATTACTGGCCATAATGGTAGAGCGATGACGTAGTCACCTCACCATTTCTGGGAAAATGTGGAGTAGACTAGTACGAGATAGGAGTGGAAACGTATGGTGGAGGCTTTCACCGGTAGAAGCGATAGTAATAATTTAAATATTCACTGTTCCACGAGATTTCACCCACTTTATTTCGGAGTTTCCGCGGGAATTCCTGGATAAAAAGGCTAGCAGACTCACATTTTTTGTCATTGTACTTCTTGTGTGGTGTTCACTAAAGTATTTTTCATTTCATTCATTCATTCTCTTCATTTCTTTTCATTTATCTCTCTCACGTTTCCTCCATTATTTCCTATCACAAATGTTCTTCGTTTAATCTTACGTATACACCTATATAATTTTAAAATATAACTAAGTAGTAAGTACTCACCTTCATAGCTGTTCGGTTTCCCTGGCGCTTTGCTGGTTCCTGGTCTCGCTTCGCTCACACTGACGGGCTTCGACGTAATCACTTGACCCTGACCACCAGGCTTGATCCCATAACCTGACACGCCACTGGGCTTATCCAATTCATACTCATAAACCGGTTTGTAATCCGATCCGTATCCAGAATTGACAGGTTTTCCATAGTTAGTATGGTTATCGAACCTATCATTACCGTATCCAGATGAATGAGTGTCTTTGTAACCATTTGAGTCGTAACCAGAGTTTTGGGAACCAGTTGAACCGTATTGGTTATATGAGGGTCGGTTGCTAGGTCTTTGATTCCCGTAAGCTTGGTTATCACTACCGTATGAGGCTTGATTGCTTTTCTCCTGATCACCACCGTAACCGCTTGAGCCATGTTTGTCTATATCGTAACCAGCTTGGCTTGGTTTGTAATTATAATACTCGCTGCTTCCATAATATGCTTGGTTACTGCTATGACTGTGACTGCTTGTATATGAACCTTGGTTATGTCCGTAGGCTTGGTTACCGCCATATCCATCTTGATTACCCCCATATGTTGGTCTACTTCCATAACCAGACGAACCTTTGTCGTCTTGATTACTACCATAAGAACCTTTCTTGTCATTATAATACGGTTGATTGGTTTGAGGTCTACCATTACTATTATAAGAAGATTCGCTACTACTACCATAAGCACTCTGACCATCACCATGATAAGAAGTTTGACTACTTCCGTATGATCCTTTATTGTCTTCATAAGGTTGACTGTTACCTCCATATGACTGACTATTTCCACCATAACCACTTTGACTTTCACTGCCGTAAGCACCTTTACTATTACTGTACGATTCTTTCTTGTCATCGTATGGTCGAGTATTGCTTCCATAAGAAGGTTGACTACTACCACCATAACCATTTAAAATGGCACTACCGTAGGATGCTTGACTACCACCGTAGGATCCGTTTTTGTCTTCATAAGGTTGACTGTTACTTCCATAAGGAGGCTGACTATTTCCACCATAGCCACTGGGACTTTCACTGCCATAAGCACCTTTATCGCTACTATATGATTCTTTTTTGTCGTCATAAGGACGATTACTACTTCCATAATAGGATTGGCTACTACCACCATAAGCACTCTGACTACCACCGTTATATGAAGCTTGACTACTGCCGTATGATCCTTTTTTATCATCGTAAGGTTGATTGTTGCTTCCATAAGAAGGCTTACCATATCCACCAGAACCACTATGACTTTCACTGCCATAAACCCCTTGACCGCTACTATACGATCCTTTGTTATCGTCATATGGTCGACTAGTACTTCCATATGAAGCTTGACTACTGCTACCATAACCATTATGAATTTCACTACCGTAAGAAGCTTGACTACTGCCATATGATCCCTTTACATTATAAGATGGCCGGGTATTACTTTCATAAGATGACTGACTATTTCCACCATAACCACTTTGGCCAACACCGCTGTAAGAGGCTTGGCTGCTACCGTATGAGCCCTTTTTGTCATCATAATATGAGGGTCTACTTTCGCTTCCATAATTAGATTGACCACTGCCTCCATAAGTTGCGTGACTGCTACTGTAGTCGCTACTTCCACCATATGCAGCTTGTTGGCTTCCGTAAGAAGGTCTACTATCAGTTCCATATGAACCCTGGCTACTAGAACCACCATAACTTGAGCTTTCACTTCCATAATCCGGCTTAGGAGGGCGAGGTCTATCTACACTTGCACCGTAATATTGTGAATGGCTACTGAGTGATTGTTGGTGTGAACTGAGACTTGAATAACTACTCCCGTAATCGTAGCCTCCTTCACTTCCGTATCCGTAATATTGATCACCACATAGCTCTGTACATCCACTATGTATGGGTTTATATCGACTTGGATGGTCATAGATTTCAACTTGAACTGATTGACCATGGTTCTGACCATAGGCGCTTGCGTATTGACTATTGTAGCCGTAACTTGATCCGTAAGGTCTGTCTGGAGGTCCAATAGGACCACTTGGATGTCCTTGATTATAAGATCCGTAATCCGGTCTAGGTTTATCTTGAATACCTCCATAACCAATTTCTCCCGCATTTCCAGGTTTTGGTTTTCTAGTTGGCCTAGTGACGTAATAGTATTCTGGCTTGTCTTCTGGTGCATATGGATCTGGCCTATTAGGTCTGACTGTACTCGGACTTGGACCATAACCTCCTGGAGGTTCATTATTGTTAGATGCTGATGGGTATTGTGGATCTGGTCTCAATAGTGCTGGATCGGGACGTGGTCTTTCATAAGGATCTTGGAAATGTAAAACATCGTACGGATCTGGTTTAGGAAAAGTGTGGTTTCTATATGGTCTCTCTGGTCTATACGGCATCTCTGGAGGACTATGGACTCCGTAACTAGGAGGTCCATCCAATTCTGGCTTGGTGTAACTAAGATCATCGGGTCTTTCATTAATGTGATACGTGTAGGCTTGACTTACTGAACTAGGCCTTCGTCTATCAGTTGCGCCTGTATGGTAAGGTTCAGAATCGCTTGGTGCATCTGCGAGGGGTCGTTTCTGGTTTTTTGGGAAGGCAGGACGGTGAAGTTGACCATCTTCGTCGAAGATCGGTTCTATAGGAGTAGGCGGAGATTGCTCGCAATGGAAGCGACGAACGTAAACATCATAGTCTGGGTGACGAATAAGTTTGGTTTCTAGTTTTATTTCTTTCTCGCTTATATTGCTCAAGTTGCACGTCGCGTTGCCTTTCGCACCAACCCTAGAAAAAAATTAACAAAGTTCATCAAATTAAGACCTGACAATAAACAGAACCTGCACTTTTTTATTACTAATCATTTTAGAATTATTACTTAAATCTTACATAATTTTATAAAGTTATCGAAATAAATTCTATATATATTTTAGAATTTATATATAGTAAAAGTAGAATTCAAGTTAAAAAAAAAATTGACATAAAATATCAATTAATTTTGTAATAAATAATATAAACAGCGCCACCTTCGGAATAAATCTCAAAACAATCATTCGCGAACATACCCGTAGTCGTACGCCTGACATTGCTTGTCGAGTTTGCATAGCTGCTCGCACTCTCGCGTTGTTAGTTCTGTCACGTTTCGATAGATGGTGCTGTTCGGCAATTGGTCACCGATCGATATGCGTTCGAAACAATCTGTGGAAATTGTAAAAATGACATAATTATTAAGGCTTCTTCCTAGTCTGCGAGATAATATTACTTAATGTTGTTTTTTCATTCAATTCTTTGTTATTCTCACACGTTGGGTAAGATAGGCTATAGAGGTATGTAGGTACCGTCAACAAGAAACATGTCAGTATAGAAAGGTCTCTTGTCATACTGCTGTTTGTCTGTGCAAAACTAAAAAACCACAAGATGAATTTTAATTCCATAATGGTTAACCAAGATATTATGTAGTTATATCCTTACTACCTAATAACATGACGAAAACCCCTGTCTTTTGTAATAGAATATCTTGAATAGTGTTTAATGTTAGATTCTATATATTTAAAAACCTTATTAATTTCACATCCTACTATCCTATCCTCGACACAAATAGAAGTAGGTATACAAGTAGTTAGTATTTATGTATTATTTACCTAATAATTTCGCTGACTGTACTAGTTTTAAATTAAAATTCCGAGGATTTACTTATTATATAACATTATTTATGTACGTAAGTAAGTACTGACAACTTTATTAAAAAACCGGTTTTTCTTCAGTCTTATTAATTATAATACCTATTATAGGTACCTAACTACCTAGATATCTACAATTCTATATACCTTAACAGCACCCAAATAAATATTTTGTATAATATTAATGGGTACCTATTTACATATAATATTAATAAAATATATAATTATATACCTACTCATCTAATCCTTATCCTATTGTAAATGCGTGAGTTTGTATGTTTGTTACGTTTTCACTTCGTTACGGTTCAACCGATCATTTAAAGTATAGATACACGTTGTCAGGGGTACAGAAAATGGTAAAGGGTACTTTTTAATCCGGAATTCCCGCGGGATCTCTGAAATTAACGCGGGCGAAATCGCGGGGGACAGCTAGTAATATTATAAAGAGAAAAAATTTGTTTGTTTCTTTGTAAGAGGCAGTTAATTTCTAGAACTATTGAACCGATATTAAAAATTATTTTCATAATAGGAAGCTAGCTACAGTATCCCTGAACAACAAACGATAGGTTCTTTTTATACCGGAATCAGTCAGTATTATATCATCTGTGCTGGAACAAAGAGATTCCGAGTGAGAACCGAGATTCACGCGGGCGAAACTGCAGGTAACAGCTACTTGGTCATATATGGTATATAGTTAAAAATAATTTAGGTCCTGAAATAGGAGATAGGGGAAAATTTCGCAGCCAACGCAAGCGAAGCCGCGTGGGTAAAGCAAGTTATTTTAAAGTTCTATTTCGATTGACTATAACGGTAAAAGCTTAATCAATATCCGAATTTTATCACAAAAGCCGTTATTAGTTTTTATTACGCGCTCATTTTTAATTGGTTTCTAACTTATACATACGTATACCTTCATAATATAATCCTTACTATTATAAATGCGAAAGTGCAAGGTTTGTTTGTTTGTTTCATGCCCTAACCGCTGAACCGATCATCATATATTTTTGCAAACATGTTGTCAGGACTCAGGGGTACGGAAAAGAACATAGGGTGAGTACTTTTCATCTCGGAATTCCTGCAGGAACTCTAAAAGGTGATATCTCAAAAAATTTTGCTTACAAGTTGTCAGTGGTACAAAAAAGAAGGTACCTTGCACGCCGGAATACCCGCGGGAACTCCGAAAATTAACGTGGGTGCGGTTTCGAAACCAGTGTCCTATTCTAGGACCTAAACTAAAGTAACTTATTTATAGCGCGGCCATTTCGGAACTTCCGCGGGAACTTTTTATTCCGGGACAAAAACTATTAATTCGATAATGGTGTTTTGCAATATTGGCGCGCTATTTCAAAGTGTAGGTACCCACCTGATTCAAGAATAAAAGCATTCTTTAAAAAAACTATCTAGTAATAATTATAAGTTATAATAATAAGTAGCAGTATCTTCAATCTTTATACGAAAAATCGGTTAAAAATTCAGAACATTTTTTTTTTTCTTCTATTATTTTTTCAGGTAAAGATGGCAACCACTACACTCACCTTCAATGGAAGTGCCCAGTTGCGAATCTATAGTAAGAGTCTGTACAGCAGCCACAAAAAACACGGGACACAAATGCAGTATATTCAACATCATAACGAACATGTTAAATGGCATTATTTGTGATTTATAAAAATTTATTCTAATTAGCCATCGTCGCCATTAAAACAAATAAACGTCAAAGTTTAAAACGACATATTTCCCGCCTCATATTTCGCACGTCTGCCGATCACCACGCGCGCGCCAAAATTTGAATATCTTTATTTTTCCGACTATTCTAACTTCTTTTTATTTTTATTATTGCAAAAAAAGACGTCTACACGCATTTAAATTTGCCAGTGTTATGGCGCAAATCTTCGTTGGGTGTGTCTTGAATTTTAAAGTCATGCTCCGATGGATCCGAACACTTCCTTGGCGTCTCATGTGAACCTTAAAGTTGGTTAATCGACGAAACGATTTAAATTGTCTTAAAATATTTAATTTGACATATAATCACAAGAAACTTGCGATAACAGGAAGAAGTGGCAGTCAGAAAGCAGGATCGAAGAAAAAACCTGGCAAAAATTATCTTCTGAATTCAAATAAGTATTCTATCACCAAGCTCCAATTACTAAACTTCCGTGTCTTCTTTTTCTTTGAATGATTTTGGCCAGCTTCTAGTTCCAATATAGGTACCTATTTATAACTCTCCAACAAGGCCTAGGGTTAAAACGACAGTTTACACGTAGAATTTCTAAACATGCAAAATATTTCTAGATATACCTACGATGGGTAGATAAAATTTACAACTCACTTGGCGGAGAAATCGTGCAGTACCCGAGGGTTGCGATCCAGGTGTTGGTCCTCCCCTTAACATGTGTACCAAAGCTCAAGTTCACTGCCCGTGTTCCTCTCATATTCTATAACCAACCTTTGTATAGCATCTCTATACATCGCCCGCGTTCCTCAACTAACACCAACCTGTGGTGTTAACAATTTACTATGCTTCACCACAACCCACAGAATAGGGGTGTGGACTACTTTTGAAAATAAAAAAATCTAATTAGTCCGTCAGTTAGAAAATAATAAAACAATAGACACGTATTTTTTGCTTTTTTAAATAAATTAAAATATACAGAGATAAAGCGCATTAAAGTTTAGGATGAGGAGGTCGTGACGTCACTAACCGCAAAACAGCCATACAAACTGTCAGAATAGTAACGTCACGCGAAATTTCAACTCAATATATCGCCGTTATTTTTTGATTACGTAAAAAAGAAAAAATATGTGTCCAATATTTTTTAATAATCTACAAGACGGACTAAAAAATAAAAATTAGTCCACATGCCCATTATATCACCTCTATGGAAAAAAACCTGACACAGTATTTTCGGAAGGTATCACTAGCAAATTAAAAAGTGGGATATATGAAAGACTGTTTTTCATTCTTCAAAACTAATATTATAAATGTGAAAATGTGGATGTTTGGATGTTTGTTTCTCAATCACGCAAAAACGGCTAAACGGATTTGGATGAAATTTGGCATGCACGTTGTCAGTGGTCCAGAAAAGGACATAGGGTACTTTTTATCCCGGAATTCCCGCGGGAACTCCAAAATTACCGCGGGTGAAACCGTGGGGCACAGCTAGTCATTCATAAAGTTAATACACTATTACTTACGTATACAAGGTGCAATATAAAACGAGAAACTCATTTAAATCCTCGATAAGTCATGCTTACATGCAACTAATAAAAATATAAATAAATAACAAATAATTTTAAATCAGCGAGAAAATATTATTAAATCAGAATGTGGGTTTACGCGGGTGAATGACCTTTAGGTACATTGATATGTATTTAATTCATGTTTATGTCATAATTTATAATATGGTATGGATTATTTATTATAAATCGAAATATACCTAGAAGCGCTGTTGCTTTTATTAATGCTTTAATAAAATAATCATATTTTTTTCTATAATTTGCAAAGTTGCAATCACGCATTTAACACTCCTGACATGTAGCAAAAAAAAACTAAAAAAAAACGTAGCATCCATTAAAATCAGTCAAATAATTTGCATATAACGCTTCAAATTAAATATGAACGCGTAATCCTTATTTCTGAGTAACAAGTGACTCATGCGCATCCATAGGTAGGTAGAGTTTATTTTTTAATCTTACTTCTCCCATTGTTATAATAAGTATTTATTAATTACAGTACTCTTAATGGCTTATAACTGGGTACCCAACTGCAATTAAAGTAAGTAGTTCTGAATCTGTAGGTCTATCAACAAAAAAAAATCGAATTGTCTGTAATATCGAACTCGCCTTTTTTGAGCCCAGAGGGCATGCTATTTGGTTTAAATATGAATTATTATCTTTTTTGAAATTTTTTTGGAGGACTTTTTTGCATCTTGCAAAATTTGAAAATTTTCTGGAAAGATTTGTAACGGGCTTTCACTGTTCTTTTGCAAGAGAAGTAAGAGAAATAACATAAAATATACCTAAGTATTGGTTGTAAACGGTTCGCGGAAAGAAATGTCAATTTTAAACTGAAAGCGTTAAGTATACTACGTATGCAGGTTATACCCTATGCCTATGGGGGAGGCATTTAAAACACACAAACGAAGCCGTGGGCAATAGCTAGTTTTTAATATAAAACGTGTCAATGACTCATTCGAATCGAATACATACATCTTATTAGATATGTATATAAACGGTTGACCTTAAAGATAGAATAGGTACATATAGATTTAATTATTTACAAAAATTTCACAGCATTACAAAAAAACTCAGGCAGTGTAAAATTAATATCACAAACAATGAAAATATAGGTACAAATATTTATATTGTTTATGATAAAAAGTTCAAAAAAATCCTTAAACGCTAAGTTTTAGAAACAATTTAGAATCCCTTCCTCTTCGCAATTTCACCCAAGCGTCTTTTCTCATATTGTTTAATTGGGGGTTGAATTACAAAATTCCTGAAACACGTTTCTTTATTTATAAAGTTCAATCTCCATGAGGCTACCTTCAAAAATAACTAAGTATATACTGCATGCTCACTATTTTATTATTTATTTATTTTATTTTCGTTTATTCAGGACAACAACAGCTACAAAAACATATAATAGATTTAGATTTAGAAGATCTCCTTTAGGGTTGAATTTCCACATGACCTTTCTTAAGAAAATGCAGAGATAGTCACCGTTTTGGTGATTAATCGTTAGAAGAATCAGCTAATATTTTCGTTTCTCTCCAGAATTTCGGTATTTTTGCTCGGGAGTATATTTTTTCCGGGATGAAGATGGTGATGAAGTGGTTATCTATATAGATTATATTCATGTTTTATGAAAATTTGTTGAGCTTTTTGGGAGCAGAGCGAGTGATAAATAAACATATATAGGTACTAGTCGATCCCCACGGCTTCACTCGCATTAATTTCGGAGTTCCTGAGCTAATTCTCGGATAAAAAATACCATACACGGAGCGAAATCAATCAGACAGAAGTTTCGGTCACCGTTCGTTGACCGAAGGATATGTTGGCGACACAATATCAGACACCAGCGGGCACAGTGACCGACCCCGCGCGGTGTCAATAGTGTGCAAACTACGGGAAAGTATACTGACCGAATGGTGCACGACCGAACACCGCACCGGTAGCAGAAACATTGTTGACCAATCTTCGGTAGGAAACTTTTCGGTCGCGAACTTTACCAAACAACAATTATATTTATTTCTTAGGGTATATCACTCAGACACACTGCAGCTTCCTATAATTGAAAGAATTAAAAAAATCGGCTAAATAGTTTTTGAGTTTATTCATTACCAGCAAACATACAAAAAATCCAATCTTCTTTCTTTATAAAAGGATATTAGGATAATAAAATGGGTTTTATAACATATTTTTTTAACATAAAATAACGGCACATCATAGCAAATTGTGTTACAACGGTAACCTAATCAACAGAAGCACTTTGAATTAATTAACTTTTGTAATATGTGAAAGAAGCAAACGAATCTAGACTCGGCAGTCGGCACATTATAGCCAGAGGAGTAGAGGAGATTCACACGTTCATTAGAAACGACAGAGTTTAGAAATTTTACTCTATTTTTTTGGTCTAGTTAGTAGTAAGTAAATATAATTATAATCTTATCTAGACACTTGTCAAACTCCAAATTAATGTGACTTTTTATATAATATGTTAGGTGTATTATGCTACTTAGTTTGTATGCATGTGTTGTACACGCGTCTGTAATGTTATTTTCGTCTGTACGTTTGTACTATTACGGAAAGAGAAATTAATCGTTTTCATACTTAGTTGCATATTTAATATTTGTGTTTGTTTTTTCTTTAACAATTTATTTACGTTTGATTAAAAATAGATTAATAAAATTAGAGTCAGTTGAGAACTCTGAAATAATAATAATTAATAATAATAATAATCCACTTCACAACACACAGATCTACTTGATCCCACACTATAAGCTTGTGTCGTGGAAACCAAGCAAACGTGGTATAGGTATACTACACATATTATTACATGTATATTATACTATACATAATAGGAAATAGGAAAGTAGATACCTATAACATTAGTTATTTCTTAGGGAAAGTAAAACCAGCTTTATTATTTGACCATAAGTAAAGAAACTGAGCATACAGATATAATAATAAGAATATTATAATCATATTGTGTTCTAGATTAGGTAGACAGCTTTTATCCCGAAATTACCGATTTATGACTTTTGTGATTAATTGAAAAGTTGCCACCTCTTTTGAGACATCCGAGATATCTAAAGGTAGATAATAAAGATAATAGGTACTTAGTTCATGCGTAAAGCATTATTCTCTATATCCAATTGTTTATAAAGCAAGCAAGCCATCAATGCCACGGGTAAAGATAATGGTTAACATCAAAATATTCGCAAACCATTCGGGTTAACGAACGAATAAACAGAAGTTGATGACTAAAGAAATATATGGACAAAAAATACTTATAGCATCTTGCTAGAAAGTACATAATTATCCTAGCCCCATTTATCCAAGTTGATAATCCATTTTTTTTATAATAATTCACTTCACAACACACAGAGACACTTGATCCCACAGTAAGCTATTATTAGCTTGTCGTGGAAATCAAGCAAACGTGGTATATAGGTACTACATAGAATTACATATATGTTATACTATAGATATATGTATACACACCCAGACTGGAAAGTGGAACCCTGTGTTCATCATATAAAGTTCACCCCCACCGGTAATCGAACCCGGAACCTCTTGATTAGCGGGCAGGCATGGTGACCTACTACGCTAGTCGGGTCGTCCATACCGTTAACGCAAAACTGGACTTAGGATTGAACGATTTTAAGGTTTTCTATACGAGTTAATGATTCTATAGATTGTCAACATGATTTCTTATTTTTAAAATGTACGCAGCTATGCAATACATTTGGCAACGTAAAACAGTAGAACTCCATCATTAGAAATATCTACTTGTTCGCCTGATCGGGAAACAAAATGGCTGCTTTCTCATAGCTGAAGCAACGCTTGCACTCGTGACGTACCTACCTCTTAACTGATAATTATGATGTCCACTTCATTACAAGCGGCCTATGGAATAACCAATTTATACCTCACTAACCGTTGCCCAATGGAAGGCACTGATTATCTTCTTTGTCGATATGGCAACAGGCGCCTTGATCAGTAAGCGCACTATTCATGCCAGTGTCAGAGAAAACAGACAGTCGCAAAGAATCAGATCATACCGAAAGACGTCTACTGCTGGACATAGGCCTCTCCCAAGGATCGCCACGACGACTGGTCCCGCGCCGCGCATCGGTCATCAGTTCTTCGAGCGATGTGCGGGTGCCCACCGAGGTTTGCTGTTCCTCAGACAGTGTCAGTAACCTTGGTTCGTCAACGGATTTCCTCATTTGTGACTTAAGTTTGTTAGACCAAAATATGCTGTGTTTATGTTTTTTTTGGTGAGGTTTCTGGAAGTTCAATGACAACTCGTGCCTTCAAATCATATCACCTACCTACTTGTCTACCTAATACTCTGTGGCCCTCAGATCCATAACATGATATAGTCTTTACCTGCCTGCTCTGAGGTCCCCACCTCGACACGCGTAACTTTACCGTGCATGAAGTTAGAAGATCTATCTACCTATTTATAAAAAGTTAAGATCTCATGCCAAGTGAAATCTGACCAAAAGTGAACAATAACTAATTATTATCCGCGGTGCGAACGCCGACTTTTTATCGGGCGATCTGCGAAGAGCGGCGCGTCGTTGATTTTATTATATTAATTCAAATAGATAATTATGGTGTTGCGGATTTTGTAGTGAGGGGCAACATTTTGAGTCGATAATTAAAAACCTGTATCGATATTCGAGCGAGAATATGGAACAGATCTAAGCGTTAGAGGCTGAATTAAAATGTAGGTATGTATCCATCTGCTTTTATAAGTTTATTTATCTGTAGATGTTTACAATAGTCAAATAAATAATTTCTGACAATAGTGGCGATATAAAACAAGAGGTGGGGCTAGGTCTTTTCCGCACATATTCAGGTGTCATACATTTATTATACGTTACTTACTCACTCACTCACGCCTTAACTACTCACATGATCATCGTGAAATTTTGCCTAGGTACCTACCTAATTACATGTTGTCAGGGGTACAGAGAAGGACATAGGTTACCTATTTTATGCGGGATCTCCGAAATTACCGTGGGTGACATTGCGGTGAACAGCTGTTTTAAAATAAAAAATACATAACGATATCTATTTTCAACAGATAAAAAGAAATTCAATTAAATAGTTAAGCAGGATATAGATACATACAAATTTTAGGTATATCTTCGCAATATTTACCGTCCCTATTTAAGACCAATCAGCATAGTATTCTTGTCTCGGCAGTGGGGACATTAAAAGATAAAGCGGTTGTGTAGTTGGAAAACTATATACCTACCTACCTATTACGTACAGGTAAATGGGAAAAAATAATAATTCATTCCGATAAGATTTATAGATTTTATCGACAATCTGTTCTCGGCACATCACTACACCCAATACCGTATGTACTAACGACCCGTGAAGTTTGACCGATCATATCAAGATCTCAAACAAGGGGGTTGGGCTCCGGTAGGATTCGAGAAGCTTGTTATCTCGTCCCACTATAGTCGGTAGAGCATAGACACATTTCAGGTTGTTTGACCTTATGGCAGACTAGCTGAGCCGCGTGATTTCATATGTAGGTATAATATTACCCTCTTCACAAAGTTACAGCAAATTCTATTACAAATAGCTGTCTCGCGCGGTTTCACCCGCAATAATTTCGGAGTTCCCGCGAAATTGCTCCATACAAACTTTGCAACCCCTTTTCATCCCCTTAGGGGGTGAATTTTCAAAAATCCTTTCTTGGTGCACACCTACCTCACTTAAGGAATATTTGTGCAAAATTTCGTGGTTCTAAAACCAGCGGTTTCAGCTGCGCGTTGATCGATCAGTCAGTCAGTTTTAAGTTCCTACCTGCCTATATAAGTACCACTTCAGCCACAGATCCCGACTATTGCAAATGTGAGTTTGTTTGTTACGCTTTCAAGCATTTAACTACTTACTCAAAAGATAAGCGTTAAATCGCATACACATTGTCATCAAGGTAACAGAAAAGGACATACATAATATGTAGGTAGGCTACAACCAGAGGCAACAACTAGTTATCTTTCATCTAGAAAATTTAATGACAAAATATACATTAACGCAAACGAAGTCGCGGGCACTAGCTAGTAAATTGGTAAACTCTTTAGTAGGTTACTTACGTACATGCCCCCTACTAATATTATAAATGTGAAAGTAACTCTGTATTTCTGTCGATCTGTCTGTCTGTCTGTATTTCTGTTACGCTTTCACGGCTTAACGGCTCGACCGATCACCACGAAATTTTGCATACACGTTGTCGTGGGTACAGAGAAGGACATAGCGTACTTTTTATCCTGGAATTCCCGCTGGAACTCTGAAATTGCCGCGGGTGAAACCGTGAGGGACAGCTAGTTCAGAAACAAAACAACTAAATATAAAAAAGAACTATTTTATTTTTAATAATTAATTAAGTACAAAACGGTTTAGATATTCTATTTTTTATTAGTTTTATTATCAGCTTTCTCTCTTTTCCTCTTGTTAATAGGGTTCCTTGGGTCGTAGATGTCGAACCAGTCGTCGCCCTTCGACGACGCGTCTTTGGCCAGCACCGCGCCTTTTTCTTCGAAATGCAGCTTGTGGGCCAACCTGAATCACAATAAAATTAATACATAATATCTGGGCGACCGCACATCGCTCGTTGCGCCATTTGTTGTCAAATAGAAACACAGTACCAAACACTCATTAACTAGTGGATTCCCGGCGGAGTACTCACCACTCATCCGAGTTGAGGTCTTCGTCATCAGCCGCCGCCTCGTCCTTCTGACCCTGAGCCTCGCCCTCGCCGCGCTCCGTCTGCGCCTTGTCTTTGACCGCGTGGAGTTTGTCTTGAAACTTCTTCCACAGCTGTAGCGTCAAATCTTCTCTGTAATAAGTTAAGAAGTCTCGATAGAAAAAACCTTTTTTGTAAATCTTTTTTTATAAAACAAGCTTTAATTCAAATGCGCTAAAAATAATAAACTATGCATTGTCATCCAAACTAAACGTGTATACAAAATTTTAGCTCGATCCGTTGAAGATATCCGCTTCAAAATTGAGTTGCAAGATACCACCCGTACAAACATAGTTATATATACATTGCAAGTTAAATAAAAGCTTTTAACTTTTAAAAAGGAAACAGATTACAAGTCGGCCAAAGAGTACGGAATTGCGACATCGCATCGTGTATTTATGGAGGACTATAGTTGTGCCCCGCGGTTTCACCACCATTAATTTCAGGGATCCCGCGGGAATTCCGGAATAAAAAGTATCCTATGTGTTAATCTGATGTATAAGCTATATGATTGTAAAGTTTCATATAAATCCATTCAGTAGTTTTTGCGTGAAAGAGTAACAAACATCCATCCATACATACAATCACATACATACAAAATACATACAAAATTAGTATTTGTAAGTGTAACTTATTAGTAGGATGTCGGAAGTGGTTATCATCAGAAATACATAACCGCTTTTGATAGTTAGCTTTAGATTTTATTGCAAAAGTGGTAATGTTCAAGTTTGGATTGGAAAATTTAACATGACCACGTGACATGACGATCCGTTCCTTAGTTTTCTATAGCGTTAACGATTATAGAATGTCAACTTGCTGCGGCTTCCATCGCGCGGATATTGGAAATGTCTTGGCGCCACTTGACATTTTACCGGAGATCGGATCGAGAATTTAAAGCGCTTATTACACCTTGCAATTTCAGGGCACCAATTTAGGGCTCTAAATCGACTACTCTAGGTTACATTTTAATTTAGTGTGATCACTCGCTCTCTCTCTCTCACTCACCGACCCTAAATTGGTTCTAATTTCAGGGCAATAATTTAGGGCTCTAAATCGGATAAAATTTAGGGTTGGTGAGTGAGAGAGAGAGAGCGAGTGATCACATTACATTAAAATGTAACCTAGAGTAGTCGGTTTAGGGTACAATTTAGTGTAGTGTAATTACTCGCTCTCTCTCTCTCTCTCTTACTCACCGACCCTAAATTGTATCCGATTTAGAGCCCTAAATTGGTGGAGCCCTAATTGGTGAGTACATACCATGAAGTAGGTAAATAAAACAATTTGATAGTATTTCTATTTTTTTTATTAATCCTGTTCATAAAATTGAATGTTATACAAAAAATAACACAAGCAAATATATAAATATATATTTACTATTTTTCTGCAAAATCTGTCTTTTATACTCGCACCATCGTACGAATAATGTAAAAAAGCAACTTTGTACATACTTAGATTCACAATTCCATATCAATTTCCTTACAAAAAGTGTCATCGATGGATAAAAACGAAAAATAAACCAGCTGTCCGTATTTTATTGAATAAGTAAAATTCGTTAATATGCATACGACATAACGCAGTTATTCTTACAACTCCCAAAAGAATATTTCGTCATTTTCAGCGACTGTTTGCTGTCAAATGCTAAATTGAATGTTGACTAAATGTTTTTTAGCCCGTCGCGCAGATTATAAAAAAATATAGACACGTATTTTATCTTTTTTTACGTAATCAAAAAATAACAGCGATAAATTGAGTTGAAATTTCGCGTGACGTCACTTACCGGTGCAATTTGTATGGCGGCTTATAGCGGTAAGTGACGTCACGAGCCCCCACCCTTAACTTTAATTCGTTTTATCTCTGTATATTTTCATTTATTTAAAAAAGCAAAAAATACGTGTCTTTTGTTTTTTTACTTTCTAACTGACGGACTAATTAGAATTTTGATTTTCAAAAGTCGTCAACATCCCTATTAACAAAAAATCCTACATACTACAGATTATTTTGTATGGAAATTTTTGAGTATCTGACTGTGCTATGGAATCGATACGAATTTTACTAAATATAGCTAACAAAAATAAGTCTCTTCATTCAATTCTATTTAGCCTTAAAATTAAATGCATTTTAGCAAAGTGCAATTTGATCAAAGTTCACAACCTAATTAGATTAAATAATTGCATCTAATACAAAATTAAATAAGATAATAAAAGTGCCAATTTGTTCATTCAGAAAAAATAAACCATGACGTTATCTATTCAACTTTAACAATATTTATATAGCATACGCAATGAATCAAAAAAATGGCACAATTTGACTAAAAAAGTACAACAATTCTTTGATCAGTTTAATAATGATAAATAAGTTATTTGTATACAATACATTTACCACAATACTCAATATGCCTTGATAGAAGAACGGTGGTTACCCTATATATTTTTTCTGTAACCCTGACAACGTGTATGCAAAGTTTCATAATGATCGGTTGAGTAGTTGAGCCATGAAAGCGTAATAAACAAACAAACTTACATTTGCATTTATAATATAGGATAACTTATTATAGTAATTTTTCTTATTTTCACTGGTTACGGGAACATTGCAAATGAATCCCTATTTGCAAAGATATTGAAAGAGAATAGATTGACAATACGCTTGGCCGCTAAGCTTGCCCCTTGAACCACGCAGCGGTCAAATGATCTCATGCTAACAAAATGCCGTAGACTAGCAGAGACTGTATTGTCTATAGATATCACTTGACGGAAAGCGATATGATTGGCTATTTGAAATGTACTTTGTGGTGACTGGTATTTGATTTGATTGCGGTTTTTATTTTGATCTTTCCCCCTATTGGTTGACGTGGATTGCACAGTAAAAGTTTGTATTGTTCGTCTATTCTCTTAAAATGTCTTTGCCTATTCGATTAGTAACCGAACCCAGATAACTCGTAATTTATCTATTAAAGTTGGCATTTATCTATCAAATTATCTATTTATTCATCAACTATCACCATCGTCGGGATCGTCTATAACCGCCTCGTCCCACGGCCCGTTAATATTATCCTTATATATCTGCCACTTGACAAACATCGCGGGGCAGTATGCGCAGAGAAACAACAAAAACATAACGAAATAACACAAAACAACTTTGGACACCGTATACAAACTGAACACAGTCACCGACAGTATCAATAAAAAGAGATAAACAAACATTTTTCTATACAAAAACGCTTCGAACAACTGGGGGCTTAGCACGAAGAAAATAACAGAGACCGTCAGAAGAACGAACGCGTCGAAAGGCGTCGACAGTCTCGAAACCAAACAGACAGACGCAAATATAGCTGTATTTATCGAGACCGATTTAGACACTAGAGCAACTTTCGCGCCGTAATCGAAGAATATCAAATGATTCACCATCATTATAACGGCCCACGCATATATAGTGTCTGTACTCACCGTGTCTGTTAGTGTGTGTAAAATCGGCGACAGCAAATAACCCAACACCAAATAGAATATAACAGTTTTTATGTGCACAAAAAAATCACCGTTCTCAACCAAGATGTACATCAAATAGCTGACGAAAGTCACCGTCGCAAATACATATATCACTGTGTAAGTTTTTATCCAACCATTGTACATGTAGACGTACACCACCGAGTACAGTACGCACAGACAGACGCGCAGCGCGACGCGAAACGAACCCTCCACCGCTTGTTTTAAAGTCGCTTTCTCAACGTTCACGTTCTTGCGGAGGTGCTCCAGGAATTTGGCGTCGGTGTAATTGTCCGGATAGTCGCGGTTCTCATACAAGTTTTTCACCCAGGGTTTCCTTCTCGGCGGCTTCTTGCGCTTGGTCCGCCGGCTTCTGAAAGTTGGTGGGTTTGCGATGTGAAACTCCTTTGGGCGCGGTGGAAATTACAAAAAAAAAACAACTTTTAAGTAAGTAAGTAGTTTTTTGCATGATTTTCCAAAAAAAAAATTGCACTTTTCCAGTAATTTGACATAAAACACTACTTCAGAGTATTTAATGCTTATAATCGACACTAATAGAATGGCGAAACAAAAAAAAAGTACATGATGTTTTTTTTTAAATCGACGGATTTGATTCTAGGCAACGATTGTTTTAGGTTTTGTCAGAACTGAACCCGAAACTCTTTTTAAGCATTTTCCGGTTTTTCTCTTCATTACAAACTTGGCCATTCACGTTCACTCGAAAAATTCACCGCGTGTAATAAAATCAAACAATATTACGTATCATTGGATTGTTTTATTACCAACTAAGCCTTGTCGAACTAGTTTTAAAAATAAAAGTAGATACACAATAAAATCTTATTTCGGGCACTTCCTCTCCAACCACTTGCTGGCAACACAGGAGCCTACGGATGGCAAGGACGACACAATTTAATTTTTTTTTAATTGTATACCAGTATTTGTGGATAAATAAATAATATAATAATTCTAGTTTCTATTTACAGCTCTCTATCACCTTAAGGTTGCCTTGAAAAGATTGCCTCTAGCAATAAGGCCGCCTTTTGCTCTGTATTTACTTTTTATGTGTCTTAGTTTTTATTTTCTCTTCTGGGGCAATAAAGCATATTTGATTTGATTTGATTTGATTTGATTTGATAATAAAAATATAAAATAATTTCATAAAATATACTGTCACATCAATGTACCTATATCAAAACGATTTTTTTTTAAACAATTAAAAGCTCTTGGCATCATGTTCTATATTATGTTTTTTGATGGCATGAAATTTTAAAAAAAGTTAAATAATTAACTAATTACTACTAAAAAAGGAGTCATACCTCTTAAACTAAAACACTATTAAAATTGGGGCGATTTGGATACCATATAAAACAAAACTTACCGCCGCACTCAGAGTCGACTTTAATGGTTACTTAGTTAAGTATAGATTTTTAAAACAAAACTGCCGCAATCAGACAAATTTAATAGATAAATGTTAATTGGCATTTAACTAACTAAGTTAAATCTCATTAAATTCCAATTAACATTAATTTACTGAACGTCTCTGATTGCGGCAGTTTTGTTTTAAAAATCTGTACTTAACTAAGTAATCATTCAAGTCGACTCTGAGTGCGGCCGTTAAAATTTTATCTTTTTCTAATATACAAAAACCTTTTTCCGTGCGGTGGTCTCGCCAAAACTCGAAAGCTAAAACTGCGGGCATAGCTACTAGCTAGTAGAATAATAAAAGAATATTGTCTATGGATTACCTCGCAGCACCTTTCTTGGGTATTTTCTCATTCATCTTCCTGTACTTCTCTTGTTCCTCCACAAACTTCTGGCGTATTTCGTTGTTCTCTTGCAATTTCTTACTCTTCTTCTCTTCAGCGATCTCTTCCTTCTTTTTGTCCTCTTTGGTGGATTTCATTTCTTTTTTGAGTTGACTTATTTCGTTTTTAATTTTTTCGCTGGAACCCAAAAATTATGCAACTCTAAACTATACGTAGTTTCGGAGATAAACGATACATATAAACCTTCCTCATGAATCAGTAGATATTGGTGAAAACCGCATGAAAATCCGTTGAGTAGTATTTGAGTTTATCGCGAACAGACAGACAGACAGACAGACGCGGCGGAAGACTTTGTTTTATAATATATAAGGACTAACTGTTCCACGTGGTTTCACCCTCACTGAGTTGGAAGTTCCCGCGGGAATACCGTGATAAAAAGTACCCTATGTCCTCTGTACCCCTGACAACGCGTATGCAAAGTTTCATGATGATCCGTTGAGCCGTTGCGGCGTGAAAGCGTAACAAACAAACAAACTCACTTACGCATTTAACTATAATAATATCAGTAAGGATTAAAACTCACGTCTCTTTTTTCCTCTCCATGTCCCTCTCCTTCCCTAAGTAATACTCTTCTTCCGAAGCTGAACCCTCACTCGCATCCTCTTGCAACTTCTTTTTCTTGCTGGTCACTTCTGCGCTTTCATCTTCTTTCTTCTTAGCACTGAGCTTATCTCGTATATTGCTTACAGCCGCCGCCGTCTCTTCTCTCTGTTTTTCCAGGTCCATCGCTGATACTTCTTCTTTTTTCTCAATCTCTTCTTGTTGTAATTCTGAAAGAGAGACAACGTATATTTTTTTAGTACAGTTACAGTCAAAATTCTATACGTAGCTTAGACGCTTCAAGTCTAAAGTTATCAACCATAACAGACTAAGGTTCAATATTATATTCTTACTAGCTGTCCCCCGCGATTTCATCCGCGGTAATTTCGGAGTTCCCGCGGAGGTTGCGGGAAAAAAGTACTCTATGTCCTTCAGTTCCCGAGGGAATTCCGGGATAAAAACTATCCTGTCTTTTAAGTTGGACCATATTATAAATGGTTGCAAAATTTTATTAAAATCCGTTCAGTAGTTTCGGAGTACATCGCGGACAAACAACGTGACACGTAATTTATATATATTAGATTATTAAAATAAGATTATTTCGCCGTGGGTTTAATAAATAAAATTCACGAGAATACTCAATCTTTAAAAAGAAATCTATTAACTTTCCAAAAATCTCTATTTCCCTTGGTCATGCCATAACTTGAGAACGGCTTGACCGATCACCATTAAATTTTGCATACACTTTGTCAGGGGTACAGAAAAGGACATAATATACTTTTTATCCCGAAATTCCTGCTGTGTTGTAATTTTTTGTGTGTTGTGTCAAATAAAGTTGTTTTCTTCCAATTTCAGATGTATACAGAAAGGTGAACCTAGTCATATTTCAAGATCGTGAACTGGTAATCTTATACAATATTTCGATTGTGGTATTTAGCCCAAAAACCTTACTTTATAATTTCACAGCCAGATGAAAAATAGTATATTTCATTACAAGTGCGGAAAGCCTGTCATTGCAAAGAGTTTTGACAAATGTCTACCCGAGCCGAGGCGCAGCCGAAGGTGAGGGTTGACAGTCGGAACTCTTTGCAATGACGGTTCCGCACGTGTACTGAACAACTATTTTTAATACAGTTACGAAAAAATTAAGCAATTTAATAAAATATCAAAAACACAACAAACTCAACTAAGTTCCAACTGTGATCAAGAGATGGCGCTAGTCGTATTAGTAATGCGAAACCTACGTTTCGCAATGCAAAGAGTGTGTCAAAGTCGTGTCGCCATTTTTGACAGTTGGCAAAGAGAACGCACGAGTTCGGGAAAGGTAAACAAAAAGCTCGAGTATGTAATAGCCCACATCCCGAACGCTAAACGTCTCTGCAATACGCCACTTTTTGAGCAACTGTATTAAAAAAATATTTTAACGGCTACCTCCGCAACCAAATAAACATGTGACATCACTAGGTAGGTCATAAATCGGTTACTGGTGACGGGTACAAGATCGTTTAATGCAATTTATCACCGTTTAGGTTTTTTGCAGACAAGTTAATAAAAACAAATCTTGCTTTCAGGGTAGTTTATTGCAACGTACTGATGCCGTTAATTGTGTCAAATCATTGCAGGTGATTACGTGAACGCAATCGTCAAGTATGACTACACCTTTCCGTAACATCCTGTATGGTGAAATCGATTCGTGAGCAGCTTCTTAGTCCACTACGTACCGGCCGCGGTCTTCCTGCTCAGCTTGGGGTCCTCGAGCAGGTCGTGGGTGGACTTGGGCTTGCCGCGGTACTCGTGCGCCTCCCCCTCGTCCTCCTCCGCCTCCTCGCCGAAGGAGAGGAGGCCGAAATTCCTTTACATAATTAATTCTTTGTTTTTTTTTTTATTCTTTACGAAAACGACAGTATACAACAGAAATCCTAACTTATTATAAATGCTAATGTGAGTTTGTTTAGTTTATTACGCTTTAACGGAAATTTTGCATACACGCCTTGAGAGCTTTCGCTACGGAAAAGGACATAGGGTACCTTCCGTGGGATTTCCAAAATTGAGGCGGGTGAAATCGCAAAAAACAGCCTATATTTTTTTTTTCTTACACTCGCATCACGGAATTCCCGTAAGAACTTTGAACAAACACACAAAAGCACAAACACAACCACACAATCGCAAAGTAATAATTTTTTTTTTATAATACTGTCCACTAACAAAAGCTTCATTACAAACAAAAAAAACCAATCTCACTAACTTGACCGCCGCCCGCTCGGCGCGTTTTTTCTTCTTGGGCACTGCTTCCACGTCTTGGGCGGCGTCGACGAGTCTCGGCACGATGTCGTCGAACGGGTTGATGAGCACCGCGGCGCTGGTGATGCGGTGCGGGTGCTCCGGCCGCTCGTCCGGCCCGATCAGACCCTCCGCCAGTTTGAGCACGTTGTATATTGTCTCACCTAGGCCAATTGTTTGTCAAAACTATAAATATATAAACTAGGTCTTCCCCGCGGTTTCACCCACGGTGATTTCGGCGTTCCCGCGGGAATTCCGGGATAAAAAGTACCCTATGTGTTAATCTGATGTATAAGCTATATTATTGTAAAGTTTCATTTAAATCCATCCAATAGTTTTTGCGTGAAAGAGTTACAAACATCCATCCATCCAATCCATCCATACATACTTACAAACTTTCGCGTTTATAATATTAGTAGGATTCCAATGAGTAATTATATCATTGTATACAATCATTATTATTAAAATTATTATATTTTACGTCATACTGTTCTTTTATTTTGTGTTGCCTCGAGGGGCAAAGGCCACCCAAAGCCTCCCACACTCTCCTGCGCTGTTCTCCACCCATTGGTATCCATCTTCTGTATTTCGTCTCGCCATCTTACTCTTTGTCTGCTAGCTTTTCTTTTCTTATTTCTGGATATCCACTCTGTTGCTATTTTTGTCCATATGCCTATGCCTATGTTACTCATGGATAATGTAGCGTTTTAATGGTGGAAGAATTATTGAAATCGGTCCAGTAGTTTTTAGATCTTTACAAAATTAGTTTAGATAGGTGAAGTTTGCAAGTAAGACGTAATCTCTGGAACTGCAGATAACTTGTTTACTACATGGCCATGGAAGCTAAAAAATAAACCACCAGCGAGCGCACTAACCTGTGACTTTCCCAAAGATCGTATGCTTGTTCTGCAGTTCCGGTGTGGCGGCCAGGGTGAAGAAGAATTGGGAGCCGTTGTCGTCTTTGCCAGCGTTAGCCATCGCCACCAGGCCGCGCCGGCTGAAGCGCAGCCGGGAGTGGAACTCATCCTGGTGGAGGAGTATACCTTGTCAACAAGTGAATGGAATGAAGTGACGTTCAGTCTTCAGCCCCTTTTACTCTATACCTTGACTAATGAATCAATCTTACACACACTCAATTGGCTATTTTCCGGGGTATGAAAATCAACATTCTAATTAGTCCGTCAGGTAGAAAATAAAAAATAATAGACACGTATTTTTCGCATTTTCAAATTAATGAAAATAAACATAGGTAAAGCGCATTAAAGTTTAGGGTAGGGGACTCGTGACGTCATTATTCAGTATAAGCCCCATACAAACTGCACTGGGTGTGCGTTCCGTGGCTTCGCACGAATTCACTCGAACGCGCTCGAGCGCGCTCTGAACCCGTTCTGTGGCTTGGTGAAATTTTACTCTGACAACTGTCAGAGCGTAGTTTCACCCGTTCCGTGGCTCAGAGTGCAGCAACCAAACAACCATCTCTGAAGCAGGTTAATTTTCACTCTGACAGCTATGTATTGTTTAAGAAGTGTCAAAGTTTGCGCCAAAAACCGGATTCGTTGAAAAAGAAATTAATCATTGTTCTTACGAACAAAGGGGAGGTGTCGTAGTCACAATTGGATGTAAAACAGACTTATTTGCAATGTGAGTTGAGAGAAAACAAATGGCGCCTGTAATTTCAAATATTTTGAGGTTATAAAAACAACTCGATCGTTCTGTGGCTTGGTTGCAACTCAAACGAGTGAAATTTTAACCAAACAACGCACCCAAACCCACGGAACGCGTTCCGTGGCTTCGCACGAATGCACTCGAACGCGCTCGAGCGCGCTCTGAACCCGTTCTGTGGCTTGGTGAAATTTTACTCTGACAACTGTCAGAGCGTAGTTTCACCCGTTCCGTGGCTCCGAGTGCAGGTGTGCGTTCCGTGGCTTCGCACGAATGCACTCGAACGCGCTCGAGCGCGCTCTGAACCCGTTCTGTGGCTTGGTGAAATTTTACTCTGACAACTGTCAGAGCGTAGTTTCACCCGTTCCGTGGCTCGGAGTGCAGCAACCAAACAACCATCTCCGAAGCAGGTTAATTTTCACTCTGACAGCTATGTATTGTTTAAGAAGTGTCAAAGTTTGCGCCAAAAACCAGATTCGTTGAAAAAGAAATTAATCGGAGTTCTTACGAACAAAGGGGAGATGTCGTAGTCATAAAAAGTTTATAATTGGATGTAAAACAGTCTTATTCGCAATGTGAGTTGAGAGAAAACAAATGGCGTCTGAAATTTCAAATATTTTGAGGTTATAAAAACAACTCGATCGTTCTGTGGCTTGGTTGCAACTCAAACGAGTGAAATTTTAACCAAACAACGCACCCAAACCCACGGAACGCACACCAGCAACCAAACAACCATCTCCGAAGCAGGTTAATTTTCACTCTGACAGCTATGTATTGTTTAAGAAGTGTCAAAGTTTGCGCCAAAAACCAGATTCGTTGAAAAAGAAATTAATCGGAGTTCTTATGAACAAAGAGGAGGTGTCGTAGTCACAAAAAGTTTATAATTGGATGTAAAACAGTCTTATTTGCAATGTGAGTTGAGAGAAAACAAATGGCGCCTGAAATTTCAAATATTTTGAGCTTATAAAAACAACTCAATCGTTCTGTGGCTTGGTTGCAACTCAAACGAGTGAAATTTTAACCGAACAACTGCGCCCAAATCCACGGAACGCACACCGGGTTGTGACTTCAAGCTAAATTTCTACTCAATGTATCGCCGTTATATTTTCATTATATGAAAAAGAAAAAATACGTATTCACTATTTTTTATTAATCTACACAACAGACTAAAAAAAATTTAGTCAAGTAGCCAATTTGTTCTTGAGCTTCAATTTGGAATTAAACTATTTATAAACTAGTTTTACTTTTACCACAGAGATATTACTATATTATATATTATTATATTATATGCTCTATGTGCACTATTCCTTGCCTGAACTCACTTTGAACGGTTCTCCATAAATGGATTCGCCTCCAGTTCCATCGCCGTTGGGATCACCTCCTTGCACTATGAACTCCGGCACCACTCTGTGGAATATTGTACCTGAAATACCAGGAATGTACTATACAATAGGGTAAATGGAAAATATGCATTGACTGTATGCACTTAGTTTCTTTTGCCTTCTCTGAAAGAGGTAAATGTTTCCTAAAAAAATAAAAGTGACGTCATGTGACAAGCTTGGCTGTGATTGGTGTTTCGTTGCAACGTTTCGTTTCACAAAATTAAAAGTTGAATATTTTGGAAACTATTGAAAATTTTCTAGTAAATTTTTCACGATAAGGCTTTTCTCAGGCTCTATTTTTTAAATATTGACACAATTTCTTATTATAAATTTCATGCGAGTACCCTATACCTACTCATTAACCTTAAAACATGACTGTATAAGTAAACTACACCTATAGTGAAATGGTTTGACAGTGACTATTTTGGTCATACAGATGCATCAGAGAACCAATCCTATGATTGTATCCTCAGTATTTACTTTAAATATGTTTTTATTAAATCGTGTTCTAAACTTCTAATGTAAGTTTCAATTTATTAAAATTGTGTAGGAATTTTCAAATAAATGCCTTTCCTTTCTTGTTTATTCGTTTCTGATTGTCTCCAGTCTATTACAATAATATCACCGTGATGGAACTGGACAGAAGGCTTCTCCAAGGATTTACTTTTTAAAGGACTCCTTCTGCGAAGACACCCATTCAGAATTGATCAATTATGTTGAATCTTTAATGTTAAAAAATCTAATTGGAACTAACCATTGTAATACTTTTCCATGCACAGCTGTATGAAGTTACGGCATGCCTTCGGTGCTTCTTTGGTCCATAGTTCTATGTCAATATCACCTACTGTTGTTTTCAAAAGTACCTTAAATTTTACACAATTATAATTTAATAACTTAAAACAGACGGTTGTATCTAATGTAAAAGATGGTGATAACATTTGGATTTTCATGTTCTGCTTACACATAAACAGCTGAATCAATTTAAATGAAACTTGGCATATTAGTAGCTGGTCTTATGTACTTAAGTAGTATACTTTTATCTGCATATTGAAAAGCTTAAACTAAATTACAGCATTTTCGCTCTAAGAATCGTATGATGGACATGTTTATTCAAAATACAAGTATCATTAAAATTAAACTTCACAAATTCTAGTAATTAGAAATTACAATTCACTTAATTACAGAGATAGTATAATGCATAATCAGTTCACAATTTCTTTTATTGTTATAAATATGAAAGTTACCTAATAAAGAGATTAAAATGTTCACACATAAATTTAATAAAATTTGGTACATATCATGTTCAATATTAGCCACTAAACAATCTACACTAACATTTGTATTTGTAAGTTCATATGTTTGTCAGTTTGGATATAGCGGGCAATAGGTATCTGGAACTACCAGGTTCATTTAGATTTCAAAGAAAGAAAGCGAGAAACATTTATTTATGCAAAATGAGGCACACAACACAAATATATAATATACAGAACAACACAAATGAAAATGATAAAAGACAGTTTTGACTTAGTTATTATAAGTCCCATATTAAAACCAATAGTTATTTTAATTACCTATCATAAAATAATTTGTATTGTTCTAAAATTTTATGATTAGAAATCTAAAATTCCGGTGAAAACTTACCTTGCCCAGGGCAGGTGGTTCCTGGATGTAGATATTACTCATTATTTATCTATGCTCACTCATGAATAAGAAATTATTTTCTAAGCTTTGTTTTGCTCAATAGTGACTTAAAAGTTTAGGTAATGTAATTGCCTACTACGGTTTTGTATTTATAATACAAATTGGAAAAGAAAAGTAAAAACAGTTGTTTATTTTCTCACAAGTCACAATCAATGTCAAGTGTCAACTTTATGTAGATTGTCAGCTGTCATGAACTGTCAACAGTGTCAATTTCTTTTTTTTTGGAAAATTTTACTGAGATTTTACCCTTTTCGGGGAAGAAAAACTTTGTCCATACAGCTAATTTTTTTTTCTTCTTTTGAAGTTATTTCAGATGCATTTTGATGCTGTACCGGATTTTTTAGCTGTAAGTTCCAACCCACACGATGCGGAGCAGCACCGCAGCCCAAACCATTTAGCCGCATGGGCGACCACAGGGCAGCTCGGCGCCGCAGCGGCGACAAAAAGAGTAGGCATGCCCATCGCTACGTGACAGATACAAACAACAGCGAGCCGTTTACTCCCCTCCCCACCTCGTCTCTACTCCGAAGCGAGCGCGGCGCGGCGCCGTGTGGCCACAATGCATTTTTCTATGTAATATACCGCAGCGGCTGAGCCGCACCGCACCGTGTGGGTTGGCTCTAACTGTTTACAGTTTAACCTCAATAGGACGCTATGTAGGAAGTTGTATAGTAAAACTACAACCTCCAGACTAATACCCCATTTAATCTTATTTCACTGTTTCCGCACACTTTTCATCACTCAATCTTCATCACTTCATCACTAATGGATCACTACATAATAATAATAATATGTATAATGCAAAATCCGCCACATTCACACAGTATTAATCACGATAAACTAATGTGTAAAACCAAGAAATAAAAATGACGCCAATTTCTGCTTATCCCGACAAAAGTTAAAAGTGTCAGTATACAAACAACAATGCACCGCGCATTAAGCTCTCAATGCGTGTACTGAAACGCTGAATTGCTCGCCCCTCCTTTACTATTTTATTTTATCATACGTAAATGCTAATGTAAGTTGATTTATTTGTTTGTTTGTTACGCTTTCACATAGTTAGTGCAGCCGATCACCGTGATACACGCATACACGTGTCAGGAATACAGAGAAGAACATATAGAGTAGTTTTTTACCCCAAAATTCCCGCGGGAACTCCGTTATTACCGCGGGTGAAACCGCCGGAAACAACTAGTATCAAATAAGTACGCAGGTGGATACCTACGTAATTTTTTCGTCAGAATATGTGACTTGGCCGTTTCGTTACTGCAAGAAACTTTGTGTAACAGAAAAGTAATTAACAGTGGATAAATTTTTCACCTTACGCTCATGTGAATGGAGCTAAATGGCCAAGTCGCAAATTCTGACTAAGGTGTAGAGTTTGAGAAGTTAAGGCCTTGTAGAGTTAGGGTGTGTAGAGTTGCTCTACATGAGATCTGATAACTTTTTGACAGTGCCCGTCATATGGACTCGTCTTGGCATAATTTTACATGAAAATGTTTTTGGTGGGAATACGTAAGTAAAAATGTAAGCAACGCGTAACGTAACGTTTTTTCCAACCTACAAATTCTCCATATCACTAGATATGGAGAATTATCTACATAACAACGGTGTCTACAACTAAAATGGTCAACACATCACATTTAATTTACCCTGATGTGAAGATCGAACCTTAATAACACCTGATAAACCAGATTCGATAGCCACTGGACACAACGATGCTGTCAAATATCAATGTAGATACCTACGTACGAGGTATGTCTTTGTAGCTCAATCAGTTAGGTCCTCCTACGTGTAAGTTCAACTGAATCTAAATGTTATTACGAAATACAATTAATATATATTACTTTATTGTGAAAGAAAGTTTAAAATAAGGCGTCTAGACTCTAGAAAATGTACAAAAATTATAGTATCTACCTATATCTATAGTATACTTAGTATATCTATATTTATAGGTATAGAATCTATACCTACTAATGCATAATTATTATATAAAATACGAGCTGTGCCCCGCGGTTTCACCCGCGATAATTTTGGAGTTCCCACGGAATTGTTCCATACAAACTTTGCAACCCCCTTTAATCCCCATAAGGGTTGAATTCTCAAACATACTTTCTTATCGGATGACTACGTCAGCTAGAACACACCCTCCAAGTTTCAGGTCTCTACGATCAGCGGTTTAGGCTGTGCGTTGATCCATCAGTCATTCGGTACAAAGCATTTTATATATTTATTATATACTTAGATTATATTAAATGCGAAAATAACTCAAACAATCATCATTTGCATGCGTTGTCAGGGGTAGGTATAGAAAAGGACATAGTTATTAGAATCTTCAAAATTAACGCGGCTGAAACCGTGGGGAAAATCTTAAGATAATCCAGGTACCTACTAAGGGTATCTAAGGATGAAGGTAAAGAAAAAGTAAGATGTAGGAAGGATGTAGGTACGTATAAAAGGAAGTACCTATGTCGGTAGGTTATCAAAAAATGCTACTAAATAATTACCTGTAATTAAGCAATCAAATAAAAAAAAAAACGAAAAACAAAAGAAAAACCATTTATGAATGCTCGTAAAAAAACACGACCGTAGATTTTAACATTTCGGCCGTGGGACGAAAACAAAGAACGAAATTAAACATTATCGACAGGCCGCTTTATTTATGTGTTTTCAAAATTAAGACGGACTGCTATTGTCTAGTAGCCCGCGGGGAACGCTTTGCGTGTCTTATCCTCTGTTATAAACGTTGTAACCTACTGGGAGATGAGCTAGTAGGTGAATTTATCAATAACCAGCTGTTCCCCTCTATTTCACCCGCGTTAATTTTGGAGTTCCCGCGAAAATTCCGAGATAAAAAGTACCATATGTCCTTCTTTGTATACCCTTCACAGTGTGTACAAAAATTTAATGATCGGTTTAACAGTAAACGCGTGAAAGGAGGGAAACAAAAAAACTCACATTGGCATTTATGTTATTACAGGATAAATAGATTTTTCGAAGTGTTAAACTAAGTTTGTTGTTTGTGTCGTAGACACCAAGCAAATGTTTTTTTGGTATTTGTCCACCGTAAAATTGTAAAAAATGTTACATTGTAAATTGTTAACATTGCCGAGGTATTTGCGTGCACCGCAACAAGCTAGATTAGCTAGATTAGCTTTGACCCCAACATCCAGTGTTAAATAAAAATAATAGAAAAAAATTGTACTCACCATAAGGGTTTTCGGGAATCAGTATTACCTATAATACAATATTAACGTTTCACCCTTCACCCTAAGAAACTGAATAGTTTGCTAGCTGTTTGCAAATAGATATCTCTTCCCAACTGCACTGCTTATGCTTTTGTGTGTCGCAAGCTTTAGGTAAACTTGCAAATAAAATCCACAGGGAGTCGGAAAATGCTACAGTCGTGATTCTGAGGGCATCCCTAGCAAATCTCTGTGGTTGTTGCTTCAATTTGAATAAATATTACGCAAATAATTATATAATATTGTATAAAAACAAGTACTGAGTATTATAGTTTTCAGACAGTGATTTCGGAAGCTAATAATATTTAACTTTATTGATAGGTAAGTAGTTCAATTTATTTTACTTAAAAGTTAAATATAAAGGCCGCACGCAGAGACGTTCATTAAATTAATATTAATTAGTATTTAGCTAGTTAAGTTAAATTTAGTTACCTAACTTTAGTTAAATTAATTTTAATTGGCAGTTAACTAAATTTAACTTTTAGTTAATGCCAACTAAATTTAACTGAAGTAATTAGTTAAATTCCAATTAACATTAATTTAATGAACGTCTCTGAGTACAGCAGTTTGGTTTTTAAAATATTTACTAAAAATTAAGTAATAATTAAAACGACTCTGGAGTGCGCCCGTTAATCTTTAAGGGGCAGTGAACTTTTCGAAAACCTTCGTTTTATTTTCTACAGGTAATTAGGTAGGGGTTGAATTTCCATAAACCTTATAAAATGGAAGAGAAATTACCTTGTATGAATAATGTATTCCATAATTGCACGTGTTTTGGATGTTTGTAACGAGAATTGAATACTGAATACTTCCCCTCAATAAGTTCCTCATGCTTACTTTCCGTACAAAAAATTTTGAATGTTTCTTCGTTTACTTTATTTGTACCTGCCTATACTTAGGTACTTTATGCTCGCCTAAACCAACCACGATCAAACTAACTTGGGAGATTATTTTTTAAGAGTTCCCGAGTAGTTTCGAAAATACGGGTGACACTGCATTAAACAGTTAGTACAGCTATAAGAAATTTTAGTGTATTTACAAG
Source organism: Zygaena filipendulae (assembly GCA_907165275.2). Lineage (NCBI taxonomy): Eukaryota > Metazoa > Arthropoda > Insecta > Lepidoptera > Zygaenidae > Zygaena > Zygaena filipendulae. The sequence goes on along the minus strand of OU015677.1, from coordinate 2,419,374 downwards.
CTGATAGAGTCATGTAAAAAATCAATGGTATCTAAGAGCCTGTCTAGATGACGCGTTTTACGCCGTCGAGAACGCGCGTGTTCCGAGATACTAGAGCCACATAGATCCCGTCCAGATGCTTTTGCGCGTGAAACGCTTGCAACGCGTCGGACTCTCGACTCGCGCGTAAAACGCTTGCAACGCGTCATACTTTCGACTCGCGCGTAAAACGCTCGCAACGCGTCGGAATCTCGACTCGCGCGTATTGCGCGTGAGTCGAGATACTAGAGACGCCTTGTTGCGTCCAGTTAACGCGCGAACTCTAGAGCGAGTGCACGTATCGAGGGAAATGGAGCGCCAAAATTTGACACGGAATTGTTTAATGCTCGCGCGTTGGTACGCACCTTGTGGACGAAACGGTCGCACGTAATACGCGCGAGAGAATCGCGACGAATTCGCCCTTTCTGGACAAGCTCTAAAACGCTTGCAACGCGTCGGACTCTCGACTCGCGCGTAAAACGCTTGCAACGCGTCGGACTCTAGACTCGCGCGTTCTCTACTCGCGCGTAAAACGCTTGCAAATCGTCGGACTCTCGACTCGCGCGTAAAACGCTTGCAACGCGTCGGACTCTCGACTCGCGCGTTCTCGACTCGCGCGTAAAACGCGTCATCTGGACAGGCTTTAACGATTGACGATAGCGCTGACAAGCTAACGGACAGATAGCTAGGCTAGTACAATATGTTTAATGAAAAAGGCATTATCTCATGGAATATACAAAGTGCTTTTCGAGTGGACACCGATAATTTGTAATTTTCACAGATAAGAATACGTAAAGTCCGCAATATAGTACCAAATAAGAGGCATTAGGTTTATATGTATTACATTATTTGTAACTATAGGTAGGTATATAGGTGATTTTTTTAAATGGGCGCGGACGGAAATATCCGAAACTACAATAAGGATTATCAAAAAATGCTGAAATTCAAATGCAGTCTCGAAGCCGATTTTATTCTTACCACAGACATATAATTATGTATAAACAAAAATCGCCGCCACGTCTGTCTATCTGTTGGCGATAAACTCAAAAACTACTGAGCGGACTTTCATGGGGTTTTCACCAATATATAGAGTGATTCAAGAGTGAGGTTTATTCGGATATCACTACATAGTATAAAACAAAGTCGTTTCCCTTCTGTCTGTCCCTACGTATGCTTAGATCTTTAAAACTACGCAACAGATTTTCATGCGGTTCTCACCAATAGATAGAGTGATCCATGAGGAAGGTTCATATCTATATTTTATCCTGGAATTCCAGCGGGAACTCCGAAATTGCCACGGGTAAAACCGCGGGAGACCACTAGTTTTACATAATGCCGAGGACATAATATGTGTGACGCGTGCATCGGAAATCTATATCCTACCATTTCATTCTTTGATTCTTTATCGTGGTCGCAGTACAAACTTAACACTTTTCCACATCAATTAGGTACTTTCTACAAGAGGGATTAAATTCTTTGAAATTACATAATCTAATGTGAAAGAGTACCTACCTATTTTTTATTATCTCCAACACTTATAATTTTTCTAAGGCACAGAAAATGAATAATCATAATTGAATGTACGTTGCGACGTTGAAAAATTCAGAAAAGAAAAATGAATAACATCGTTTCAATTTGCGTTTTACAAATTTCCGTACTAAATTTGTGCAATGGAAACCAACTTGAGGATTATTTCGATGATATAAATGACGAAGTAGTCAAATACAATAGTATTGGAGCTGACATAGCTTGGGAGTCATCAGTACGTCCTGGAAATCCCGAACTGCCGAGCAAGTCTGCCAGCTACCAACGCAAGCGCATAACGTGGCAGCAGAATACTTGCAGAAGGTTGGCAGCCCTGGAGCAACGTCAGTTACTGAATAAAACTCAAAGGAGGCAGACATATTTGCTTTGTAGAGGACCAACATTTAATTACAACGAAGCCAGGTATAAACCATGCTTAAGATGCTTAAGAATAAGATCAGAGCCCTTGTTCTCTATGACCAAAAACAAATCTCACCCATACTTAACGCGCGTCCCATAAACTCAATCCCAAACGCTCCTAATGCCAAAATTTTAGAAATCAATATTCTGTATGCCTTATTTCACTTTGTAATTGTATTTTTTTGTAATGAAACTTCTTTGAGCATGAGAGAAATACGATTTTTGTAGCGCGTTATCATAACGCGACGCGTTAGGGTCATGTTGAATACGGGCCCAGTTTTACACTTCATAACGATCAGCGATCAAAGATCAATATTTTATTTTTATCAACCATCTTCATTATGATTATGTTCTAAGTCAAGACGAAAGGTGAAAGCCTTAAATATTTTGCCTAAGTATGTTCTTCTTTTTCTAGGGAAACAAGTTCCTTATACGAAGAATTACAATCGATATATTCCGATGCAGAAATATGTTTCCCAACCAACAAAATCGTCTCCAAAAACAATCTTACCCAAATAGAAAGAGCCATTTCGAGTTACCTTTTGGACGTAGAAAACTTTTTCAAATTAGATACTAACTATTCGATAACCGTCGCAGCTAAGTTGGCTGCTAATGGAAAGATTAAAAAAGAAAATGTTCTATGTTTCAATGGAGAAGAGGAAGTGGGGAAATTGATGAGTTCCTCAAAGAATGAAGCGGTCCTCAGATGGGCTTGGTTAGCTTGGAGAGAGAAGATCGGACCACCCATGAAAGCCACTTACAAAGAGTTGATTAATATTGAGAATACAGCCTCTAAGCGAAATGGTATTGTCATTCATTAGTTTTTTTCGCGCTGAAACAGATGGACATTTTTTGATGAAATTTGGAATGGTTGTAATGAATTCCTTAAATTTGCGCAGGTGAAACCGCAGGAAACAGTGTTTGCATAATAAATAGTAAAAAAATATACTAACAGACGCATCAGCGAAAGCTGCTCGTTTAAAAATTATATTAACAATGCTGTGAATGATTTATACCACAAATTACCACCAAGTAACTTCTTCATAAATAAACATTTTGGTTTGACTTCCACTATTCAACATTAGATGGACATAGATAAGCAATAGTGTGTTAACCCACACTGGCAAATTTTTAAGTAAATCGTGTTTTAAAATTATAGCGCCATTTTCTGTCAACATTTTTTATGTTCAATATTTAGTTACATACTTAAACAATGTAATAGGTAAACACATAATTAAAAAAACGTTCCCTAACGCTCAATAAATCGTTCTGAATAGGTAACTTAATTTTGTGGGTTAACATACTATTGCTTATCTGCGTACAGATATAACTTTGCGAGAACAAAATAGATTTGTATTTGTAAATGAATGTCATTATTACATTTTAAGCTGTTGTAAGACTTGGGTGCCCTATACTACTCTGGAAGGTTTACAGGCTATCCAGATATTGGCGCAGCCTGGCGGGATGAACTTGAGATGCCGAATTTGAAGCGCTTTTGTCGTCATCTCTATGGTTCTGTTAGACCTTTATACGAACTACTTCATGGCGTAGTAAGGTTTTTCTTGAGGAGAAATTATGGAGATATGGTTCCTGAAAGAGGCCCTATTCCTGCACATCTCCTTGGTAAACCAGTGCAAGTTTCGTTAGTTTTTTTTCCACAATCTTGAACGATTTCTTTCAGTTCAGGGCTTATAACTATAGGTATTATGTTATCCAAAGAGCATTCCTATTTTATTTTTTTTAGCTTTTACAGTTTTTAATAAATAATATACATATTAAATTCATTAAATCTAATCTAATACAGTTGTCTCATGATTAATAGTCAGCAACAGTTCATAGCGGACTGTTTGTATTTTATGTTTCATTCATTTTCTTTCAGCTTTGGTATTGGTTTTTGACTGCATCTCTTTATGGTTTAAAAAAATAGTTCTTTATGTATCTAATCTGAAATTTTTTCTCTGACATGTTTTTTTCAGGAAATTTGTGGGCTCAAAATTGGGAACCACTAACAAACCTTATAATAAAGAACAACATAAACTTGGATAAAAGTATCAGAAAATCAAACTGGACCGTTTTGCACATGGTAAAGATAACATTTGTATCTACAGAACTCTGATATTTAGATACGCACCTTGGTTAACTACATTGTATAAAATGTTTTATAAAAATAGGTTAAAAGGGCCGAAGATTTCTATCGTTCTTTGGGCTTGCCAGCTCTAGCGGATAACTTTTGGCACGAATCTATATTTGAGCGGAAAAATAATGATGCGACGCACTGTCATGGTACAGCGGCAGATATGTATAAAAATGGTGATTTCAGGTACTGTTAGCACACAAAATATTTCTTTGAGGAAAAAAAATTTGATTATCTAAAAATGTGTCTATTTAATGCAGTGATGATCTGGGTTTTCAGGTTATTGTATTGTTCCGGTGAGTCTTTCGAAGATTTGTACGTTTTGCATCACGAAATCGGTCATATTCAGTACTACATGGGCTATGAAAGTCAACCAGGAATATTTAGAGTAAGGATAAAAAACAATTTAATAATTACTATAAACAACTAATTTGCTTTGCAAAGAATGTGGTATATTACAATATTCCTTTATTACTTAGATCAGATCAAACCATCCTTGCAATAGGAATATCTAGTTCTACTCGGGTTGCAGAGTACATAATAGATTGAACCAAATATGAGTCATACATAATTAAGTAAACCCAAACTATTCATAAAATTCTATAAAATTTTCTTCAGCAAGGAGCAAACACAGCATTCCATGAGAGCATAGGCGACACGATAATGCTGGGTGTTATGACACCACAGCATCTACACAGACTTGGTTTAATCAACGACACTCTTCTTTACACTGAAAAAGTACCAAGTCAAATAGAAATAAATAAGGAAGTCAAGACTGATATTAACCTATTGGGAAATAAAAAAATAGACGAAGATTTGATTGCTGAGAATTCAAATGAATATGAAGATTTAAGAATAGACTTAGCTCCAGACGAAGTTCTTATGCTAAAACAAGCCTTAAACAAACTCCCACATATACCATTCGCGCTTGTCATTGACGAGTATAGATGGAAATATTTTGAAGGTAACATTAAAGAATCCTTTTTAAACAAAGAGTTTTGGGCCATGGCTCTGGAATTACAAGGTATAGCGCCACCTGGAAATAGAGGGGAGGAGTATTTCGATGCGGGAGCCAAGTTCCATGTACCTGATAACACGCCATATATTAGGTAAGTAAAAATGGTCGCTTTTATTGTCTACTAGCTATTCCTAACGGTTACACCTTTTTGCATTCGACACTTTCAGGTACTTTTTGAGCAGTTTTCTCCAGCACCAAATCTTCGAGACGCTCTGCAAGACTGCCGTGTTCGGTCGTCGGGGTGTTACTGAACCCCTACCTGATACCATCACTATGAACAGATGCGATATTTATGGCTCTAAAGCTGCCGGGAAACTTTTGAAGTAAAATTATGTCATTAATATACTTGTTCCTAAATGCAATACGAGTAAATAAGTAGGTACCTAATGGTATTCCATTTTCACGCAGCATGAGTAAATCCGCTAAAGGTGGACCGGACCATTTTATTTATTTATGGACAGGCTTGGCTACAGCTTTACTGATATTAAGTGAGTGAGGTCGAAGGTTAGCCTGGAATGGGAACTGACTTTCAAGCGAGGTTACAACTTGAAGATGGTAGTTAGCTAGCAGGGCACTAGAGACTCTAGTACCATGCTGTAGTTTCCTCACGATTCTTCCTTCACCGACAGCTCAATCTCATACTTAGGATTTGAACCTACGCCTTGCGACGTCTGGTCCGAACGCACCAACCACTGAGCTATCATCGCTAAACATGACTCGGAGAAGATCGCGGGGCGCCATTGGTTGTGGGAGTCACCACAACCGGTGTTTGTACCTATCCTAAGGGTACTGTACAGCAGTATTTTCGGCATATATGATTCCATCCTCTTGATTCACTTCAAAACTTAGTGTTGTATTATTATTATTTTCTTTATTTTTTCTTTCAGAGATATCATGTCTCGCGGTAGCTCCCAACATTGGCGCGATATACTTCAAGCTACCACCGGAAATGCAGACATCACGGCGATACCTTTGCTGCGTTATTATCGATCGATACACAAGCTATTGACGAAATTGGTGCAAAAACATAGCATCCCAATTGGATGGAAATAAACAAGGTATAATTCATAATTAAATAAATATATTATATGTAATGAAATAAACCCTCAATGGAATATTGTTTTAGAACCTTTTTATTTTTCAAATTTAATTTACGTCTGTATAAAATTACCTAATCGACAATGTTTTATATTATAAAATAATTTAATTTACTTATTTTCTACATGAGTTCAAATGTTGTGAAGACAACATGAAATATAAATAGAATTGCCAATGATAATTAAAGCCTTCTTACGATTATTTTAAAATTATTAATTATTATTATTTACATCTGAACGAAAATTACAAATTAAAAATAATTAAAAATTATGTCCTGTCGTACTATAAGACAAATGGTAAGAGAATATTTACAAACTAAAATTGTATGGTATAATTAAAATATGTTAAAATATAATATATTTACAAAATGCTATAGGCACTTCTGAATTTTTATATTTATTTAAAACCATTTTATCTAATTTAAATTGCAATCATTGGTCATTTTTTTTTTGTTCGATAATAATGACATCCTTATCACAATTTCATACTTTATACTATAATGAAAAAAAAAAACAAATTGTTATTTTACATGGAAGATATTCTTTTTTACAATTTCAAATCATTCATTCTTCACTTTTCAGCCAGTAACAAAAAATAGATAAAGACTTTTAATCCTTATTGCGAAGGAATAAGAGCGAAAAGTGTTTAGCTACTTCGATCCGAAAATCCACACAGATTCGGGAACACCGATATAATATTCCAATCACTAGACAGTAAATCAGTTATAATGGTAGGTAATATTAAACTCCTTGCATTCTCATTACGTGGCATATTTCCTTCGGCCATTTACGTAACCAGTTCTAGGTAACCGGTTTCGTAGGAAGAATACAATAATCGACGAAACATAAACAAATTATTATTAAAACGCAGCTCTAAATGCTTTCGGAGTAATTTCTCAAACTCGCTTGTCAAGTTAGGAGACCGATCGCAGCTTTGAAACGTCATATACCCACTAAAATAGTATTTCAAGCAATTTCTCATCGCACTGATTATATTAAAAATGAGAGTTTTTAGATTTCTTTAAGTCCTGATGCTCGTTCAAGTTCGTTCAAAGGTTAACTTACATTGCCTTCTGAATAAGAGTTAAACCTTCATCTTTGAAATAATCTGCGAGATACGAAATTGTGATATTTCAAAGTTTTATAATTTTCATTTCTCCATCGCGACGCGTCATTCTCCTCAAGGGTTACTTCCACCGTCGATAGGACTAGTCAGTTAGTTCCCTTCAAAAAATGCATTTCATTATTCAACACAACACATTACATTCTAGAATTAAGTAAAGCGCAGAGCGTGCTATGAGAGTGTGGTGGCGTGTGAGATCCAGTCGACGGTGTGGGAGACCCTGTGGTAGATCCCCGGCTGGCCGCGACTTGCGCAGGAGTACCCTGCTGAGACGATCCCTATGAGGAACCACCGCCCCGCCCTCTCCAACATGAGGGGGCCCCCGCTGTCGCCCTGGCAGCTGTCTTTACCCCCGCCGCGGTAGCCAGCGCACAGCATCTCAGGGTATATCACTACGTTTATGCCTAGAAACACAAAGAAAGGTGTATATTAACAGTGAGGGTAAAAGGCCGACTAGGTACGTCTTATATTATGTGTGTATACTGTGTGTATTTCGCCCCGTTTCATGCAAACTTCGGTTTTGTGCTTCAATTGTGAGCGGAAAACTGTCAGAAAATATCAGTCTAAAGTTTATTAAAGTGAGTTGTTAAGTCAATAGGTGAATAATACAATCTCAGTTCTTCTTCTTCACTTATGGCATTTATAGCGATTTATCGCATTTAATTTTGTCAATGTGTGTTTCTTTTATGTTCTCTCTCGAAAATTAATCTTTCTTGGAAAGGCATTTAGTCCAAAAAGCAATTAAATCATTACCGTTTGACCGGTGCCACCGCTCGCAGACTCTATTGTCTATGACTGGGACATCGACGGCTTGGAGAGTACGGGGGCGAAGTCTTGAACCAGGGCTCAGTGCTCCCCACCCAGCCGCCCAGCCATATTGACCTAGGAAGTCCGACCCTCGCTCCGGTAGGCAGATTGGAGCTGAAATGGATTTATTTTTTAGTTAATTTCAAGACACAAGCTGGTATAATATGGGATGAGAGATATATACTTCCTCATTTCTTTACTATAGACTTTTGTACATCGTGTATGTTTGGTTATTTTGGTAGCCACTTCCTACGATTTTCAGGGGCACAGAAAAAAACACGGCACTTTTTGTCTCGGGACTCCCGCGGGTACTCCGAAATTACGGGCACAACCTCTAACAATGTTGCTACCTAATCTACTAATATTATAAAGCTGAAAAGTTTGTTTGTTTGCTTGAATCTCAGGAAATACTGGTCTGATTTGAAAAATTCTTTCAGTGTCAGATAGCCCATTTATAGAGGAAGGCTATAGGCTATATATCATTACGCTAAGACCAATAGGAGCGGAGCAGCAATAAAAAATGATGCTAAAACGGTGAAAAATATTCTTTTTGAGAGCTTTCATTGCGTACGCTGCGTTAACGGTTAACTGTGGAATATACTTTAGTAGGTATTTTCCTAAAATTAACGCAAATGAAACCGTGAGGCACAGCTAGTCAATATTATAAATACGAATGTGAGTTTGTTAGTTTGTTACGCTTTCACGCCTTAACTACACAACGATCATCATGATATTTGTAGATGCATGCTGATACACATGTATCAGAAGTACTAAAGAGGACACAGGGTAGGAACTTCTTATCTTGAAATTCCCGCGGGAACTCTGATATTGAATAATACAAACATTAACTTACCGATATGTGGCATGAAGTGCACATTCCTGTCCAGTGTCAGCACGGCCACGTCGAACCGATCCGCTTGGGGAGTGAACTTGAACATCGGATGCACTTTGATCGCTCGCACGCCGAACGTGTACGCCGGCAACGGCTCCGCGGCGGAATTGATGACGTAGTCCCCGAGGGTGACGCGCACGTGACGCGGCTGCGCGCGCGCAACGCAGTGGCCCGCGGTGACAACGTGGCGGCGCGAGATCAGCGAGCCCCCGCATCTGGAGGGTTGAGGCGCAGAGTGAAAAGAGATACGATACCACAGAGTAAATAGAAAGGGCACCAACAGAGTTTAGTATGGAAACAAATGAAAACCAGTGTCGCCGGATGACTTTTGCACACGAAACTTTTAGTAACTTAACTCAATGGTCAATAAATTACGTCTTTATTTATAGATAGTTTTCAAAATTTGCAGGTTTGAGAATATTGTCAGGATGCCAGCAAAGGAAGTTTTAGGAAAGTTAGAGCACTTGCTCTTACTTCCTTTGCAACTGTGGCGCGCCTGCCCCGCCTACATTGCCTCTCTAGTGAATATATTATCCCATCAAAAACATAAATGTGAAAGTGGAAGCCGAAGTTAGTGCTTAGTTGTCGACTTCGCCGACAAAAGAATTGATATCTAAATAGGTGCCGAGTTCTGTAGATAATCCTGAAATATATTCAAAGGAGCATAGAACTTGGCTAGTTTTCACACACCAGTTATCTTATATTTGGCTAAAAACTATAGTATAAATATTTTTGATATTGGCATGTTTTTACCAGCAAACTAAATATTGAAGGGGTGAGATCTATTGACCTTACAGTATAAAAACTGTAATTTGCTCATAATAATATAAAAAAGATACATAATTTGACTAGCTAAAGATAACTTTAATGTGAAAACTAGCCGAGTTCTATGCTCCTTTGAATATATTTCAGGATTATCTACAGAACTCGGCACCTATTTAGATATCAATTCTTTTGTCGGCGAAGTCGACAACTAAGCACTAACTTCGGCTTCCACTTTCACATTTATGTTTTTGATGGGATATCACTACTTTTTGTACAGAAATTACTAGTAGGTATTAGGTACTTGTTCATAATAAAATTAATACCAAATGGTCTCTGTTAATCTATTGTATTTCAATCCGTTTACGGGGTAGTAAGTATCTACTGAAACTAATATGTTTGGATTTAAAACAAATCAAGGTTGGTATTCTACTCGTTTTATAAATATAATACCAACTATGTAAAGACACATAAACATATACATGAATATGTAAAGACCATAAAATCCAAAGACCGGCTGTCATCAATTTTGATTGATGATTCTTACATTACAGGCAGAATAAGTAAGGGTTTGTGTAATATTACACACAGTGCTGCTCGCCAGTTGTCAGCTTGAACTCGGCTTATCATGCTACAGCGTGTATAGATTCAATAGATCAAATAATAAATAAAACAAACACGAATAAAAATAGTTACATTTAAAATTAAAACGTATTTTGCTTACATTTAAAGAAAACACCGCATGCAGTAAAATATTTTGGAGACATGACACTACAACTCTTGTCGACAGACAGCACCTGTATAAACGATTATATTTTTTTTCCCTGATCCTGCATCGCTTCTATCGCGTGACGTACTAACGAGTGAAGAATCAGAGCTTCTATTTGAGAATACGTGATTCATATTGACATTTAAAAAATACATCAGACGAAACTTTCTACCGCCAGCTGAAGAATCTTTTGTTGGATAGCGAATTTTATTGTTTAAATGAATATTTGCACACAATCGATTGATCGATTTATAATCTTTATTTTTACATTTTTGACATGTTCATTTTTTGATTTAAATGACATTTTTATTATTTTTATAATTATTGACATTCTTATTATGATACTTTTATTATTATTATTTTATTATTGACGATCATATTATCCTCTGACATTTTTATAAGTAATATAACTATGAAATTGATAATGTGAAATAAATGATTCTATTCTATTCTATTCTATTCATGTTTATGTCAAATAGTTTTTGAATTATGACGGGGTCAAAAGTTACACACGGTGCTGCTCGCCAGTTCTGTTAGCCTGAACTTGGCTTGACACGCTACTGCGGGTCTAGATATATAGGTCACAATATTATTGTATATTAACAGAAATGGATAAATGAATCGGAAAAGAAAAACTTTTTACAGAAATTATTAGTAGGTACTTAAAATGGTTTTTGTCAATTTAGTTTATTTTTCTGCGTTTCCGTGGTAAAACTATCTTTTTTGTGTTTTCTGTATTTTCTTGGATGTTTAAAATGTTTGAGTGAATTGCCCATTCAGTATCGGTTTTTTTTTTTTTTACGCGTTTTCTGTTTATAGTTAATTTGGCCAAGTTAGGGCGGTATAACGTGCGCAAGCGGTTGTACTCTACAATAGAGCTCTCTTGTGCCTTGATTTGACTTGGATCTAAATTGATAAGATGTACTCCATCTAAGGTTTTAACTCTGGAAAGTCCAACGTAAATAATTTGGTGTAACGTAAAAGTGTCACCCACCAGTAATTCGATTGTACGACTCATTGTACAATGTAGGTACCTACGTAGTAAATAATTAATATTTAAGACGATCAAAACGAAGACGACACTAAAAGAATACACTAGAAGACCCGGTGAACTTCGTATCATCTACAAGACAACCAAGTGACACTATTTTTTATTTCTAAAATGATAAAAGAGATCGGACTTCACTTCATCAATTCTTTTGCGACAAGTCAAAATCAAAGTCATAGTCAAATCGTTTAATGAAATTTGGCCAATAATGTGTATCTTATTGACGTCAATAAAATTACAGTTATTATGACAGCAGCCAGCACCCATAAAATATCCACCCTTCACAGCTTCCTAGCGCTATGGCTGAAGAGAAAAAGCTGCGCAACAAACTCCAGTAGCACGATATATTACGTCACCATGCGCATAAAGGAGCATATTGAGGACCTAAGCCTCCTAGAAGTCGAAGTAGAATCGCAGCTATTGAAGCATCTTCCATAACTTTGCCTATATCGGCTAAATCTTGCACAGTGTACATGACTGCAATTATACAGCTGCCTTTTAAATCCATGTTGCCATTCCAAGTAAGAAGAATTGCTGGATTATACCGTTAATGTAACGAGATTCTTCTGTACTGTCGTAGCCTGAAATTTTTGAGGAGGTCAAAAATTTATTGCACAATACACAATTTCATTGCACACTAGCTGTTGCCCGCTGTTTTACCCGCGCTAATTTTCGAGTTTCCTTAGTAATTCCGGGATAAAAACCTCTACCCTACCCTACCCTATGTCACTCAGGAAACTCGCCTACATGTATATCTCTATATTGGAGTCAAAATCATCTAGACAGTACCTGTACAGTTTCTGTTCGAGGATTATACGTCGCACTCGTAGGCGGACGAAAGAGCCAAATAAGTCTCTATCCAGGAGTAGTTTTATTCTTGAAAAAGAATTATTTATTCATCATTTTTACATACAGAACTTTCTTTGTCAAATGTGAATAATATGTAATGGATATTTCCGTGAACTGATGAAAATATTCACAGATATTCATAAATTATATACGTATTACGTCGTACGTATCTAAAACAAACGCTGATTTACTTTTAACTTGAGAATAGCTAGTTTTATACGTATAAACCATAAAAAATTCGTGCTGATAACGAAAGTATTAATTGTCAATGTTTGACTCAGTTTAATGGAGTGACGTAAAATACATCATTAAGAATATTTAAAAATTCTGATTAGCCAGTTGCATACTACAATACTTAACTTTGTTATATTACCTTCTTGATTGGAAAAATCTAAAAACTTAAATTATTGATAATTATCATTTTTTTTTAAGTTTTTCCAGTTTTCAGATTTTTCCCTTTGTTTACGCCTAAAAGTCTACCTTGATGCCAAATATCAAGTTCCTAGGTCATCTGGAAGTCGGTTATAATTTTGGTCTATAGGTCAGTCAGTGATAAAAATCACGATTTTTGGACGTTAATATCTAAAAGCCCGTATGAGGTGTGCTTATGAAATTTGGAGCACATGTTTATCTCGCGAGTCTTAATACATGAGCCAAATTTGACATGTTTATGTTAAATAGTTTTTGAATTATGGGGGGATGAAAAGTGGCTCCAAATGGTTCGTGTAATATTACACACGGTGCGGCTCGCCAGTTCTGTCAGTTTGAGAACTTCGGCTTGACACGCGCCCGCGTGTCTAGATTTTCTCTGTTGTCGATGCGAGTGGTAAGCGAACCTAACTGGCCTGGGTTTCACGGGTTGCATCCCCGCATGAGGGCGAATAATAGTAGATTATGCACCGAGGGAGTAAAGCAGTGTCTTACGTCACGGGCGGCATATTGAATCCTGAGCGTAAAGAGGGACTTTAGAGTTAATCCCCGAGCATAGCGAAGGGAATTAAAAATTTTACTCTTGAGCGAAGCGAGGGAGTTATTGTGAGTCCTGAGTGAAGCGAGGGGTTTAACTCTAGAGTCCCTCCTTACGCTCAGGATTCAATATGCCGCCCGTGACGTAAGACACTGCTTTACTCCCTCGGAGCATAATCTACTATTATGACATTTCTAGGCCCTTATTCACTATGACCAAGTATCCTTGCCCCATAACGCACGGCCCAAAAACACGATTCTAAATAAAATAAAAGACTTAATAGTACCTACCTACTTCTCTTTGTCAAAAGGAAATCACAGCCCGTGACCTCCGAATCTCAGAGTTAAAGACTATAATTTTCATCACCAAGCGCCCATGCAGCATATGACCAAGCAAGAACAATTGAACCACACTGGTGTGGTAATTTCACTATATACGAGTATGTTTTGCGCAATCACGTTGTCAAGCCTATTATAGAATATACAAAACAGATACAGCATGCTTTTTAAACTGTCAGAATATTTAAAGGCATAAACAGACAAGATGAGGATTTATTACACTAAGTACCTATATGTTATTACACTAAGTACCTATAAGTACGTATGCACGACTTGACGTAGAAAAGTTAGTTTCCGATGCTTGTGACCTTAATTGGTCAGCGGTATCGTTAGCATCAACAATAGATGATAAAGTAGCTTTCCTCACCAACACAGTAATAAAACTGTTCGATGCCCATGCCCCTACTCGCAAGGTCAAGTTAAAACGTCCTCCAGCGCCATGGATCACCACTGATGTACGCATGGCTATGAGAAAGAGGGATCGTGCCTTTTGTACTTTCAGAAGGAATCGCTGTTCTGAAAACTGGGCATGTTATAAGCTAGCCAGAAATGGTTGCAATCGTATGGTGAGAGCAGCTAAGCGCCGTTATTTTCACGAAAATCTATCCACTACATCGTCATGTGATATCTGGAAATTCCTAAAATCTTTTGGTTTTGGAAAACAGAAACCAAAGTTGCACCTAACTTCTAGTTTAAATATTAATGATCTTAACCAACACTTTTCTTCTGCTACCATACTGGACGATATCACAAAACTGAGTACCATTTGTGAAATTACTGCTGCTACTGCTTTCAACTCTGATCCTTTTTCCTTCTCTCATGTTTCTCAGGAAGATGTACGTAAAACTATCATGTCTATCACCTCGAAGGCGGTGGGGAGTGATGACATAGGACGCACAATGATTCTCCCAATTCTTGAGGCGGTACTATCACCTATTACTCATATTATAAATTTCTCTCTTGTTTCAGGATCCTTTCCCTCCTCTTGGTGTAAAGCTCTCGTTATTCCACTCCCCAAAAATCCAAATCCTACACAGTCAAACCATTATCGTCCCATATCTATTTTACCTTTTCTTTCTAAAATTCTTGAAGCTACAGTTTATAAACAATTTTCTAATTTTGTGCAACTACACGATTTACTTTCCCCCTTTCAATCAGGCTTTCGACCTGGTCATAGCACCCACACTGCTCTCCTTAAAGTGACGGAAGACATTAGGGATGGTATGGAGAACTCCTGTGTCACCATTTTAGTCCTCATAGACTTCTCAAACGCCTTTAACACCGTTGATCACGATATCCTACTCTCGCTTCTTTCCACTTTTAACTTGTCTTCAACGGTAATTGATTGGTTTTCTTCATACCTCCGCGGTCGTCAGCAGGCTGTGCGCGTGGAACAGAATGTGTCCGATTGGTGCAACATTGCTACTGGCGTACCTCAGGGCGGAATACTCTCACCTTTGCTCTTTTCTTTATTTATTAACTCCTTAACTAGTCAACTCAGCTGCTCTTTTCATCTGTATGCAGATGATTTACAGCTTTACTTGCGGACTGGGGTGGAAAACATTGACAACGCTATCGGAGATCTTAATTCTCAGCTGAACCTGGTCTGCGAATGGTCGAATCGTTTTGGAGTTACAGTAAACCCCAACAAGTGTCAGGCCATAGTGGTCGGTAGCTCTAGACAGTTGGCAAAGATCGATCACTCTAACATGCCCAACTTAAAGTATCGCGATTCAGTTATTCCGTACGAAACCCATGTCAAAAACCTTGGATTGTACATTGATACCACCCTCAGCTGGGTTAAACAGGTAAGTGAGATCTCAGCTAGGGTAACCGGTACACTGCGGTCGCTATACCGGTACAAAAACTTTTTGCCCACGTGTACCAAAAAGCTATTGGTACAATCTTTGGTGATCCCTATAATTGATTATGCTGATGTATGTTATTGTGACCTGAATGAAGATCTTCTTAATAAGCTGGATCGTCTTCTGAACAATTGCATTCGATATATTTTCGGACTTCGTAAGTACGATCATGTGTCTTTCTATCGCTCTCAGCTAAAGTGGCTTTCCATCCGTAATCGTCGGCAGTTGAGAATTGCCTGTACTCTCTTTTCCGTATTAAACGATCCAGCATCTCCTTCGTATTTAAAAAGCCGCTTTCAATTTCTTTCTTTCTCTCATGACAGATCTCTTCGCTCTACCCAAAATCTTCTCCTAAAAATTCCTTCTCACCGGACTGGGTTTGTATCTGATTCTTTCACTCTTCAGGCTATACAGCTTTGGAACTCTCTGCCCACTGACATTCGTCAATCTACGAGTAAGAATGTTTTCAGAACTAGGGTATATCAGCATCTCCTTGGTAGGCAGTAGATACTCGGAATGTGCAGCATGTTGTGCGTAGGTATGCTCTGTGCATTTGGGTCTCAGTTTCGTTTTATGTATAATTTATATATTATGTATGTATTGTATATTGAACTAGGAAATTATATTTAGTTCCTCTCAAGCACCACCAAGCACACTTTCTGAACACCGTGAAGGTTGACTGGTAGAGAATGCCACTGTGGCATTAAGTCCGCCTTTTGTACCATGTTGTGCAATAAGCTTAAATAAATAAATAAATAAATGTTATATTAACTCCTTTACCTGCTTAGTGATATAGGTAATATAACACAAAAAATAAGTGTGTATCGCCCGATTAAAGTAAAACTTCTATGACCTGTGTCTACTAAAAATGGTGAAAATTGTCAAAAATTGTCAACTGAGATGAAACAGAGAGCTATAACGTTATCGTCACGCTTTCTTTATCCTATATATATTTGGTTAAACCTTAATCCGTGAAGCCAACAGAAGCGCTCATTCATCTTTGACTGAGCTCTTCTGTATAAAATGTTTAAATAAATGCAAAAATATGACTAAAAAATATATGAAACAGCAGATTTTTTCAAAAATTAGGTATCTACACGGTCCAGCCCTTATAGAAAAGTGAAAATCATTTCTTATTGTTTTTAAAGAAGAAACAAAAATAGCATATACGGTAATTCCATCTATTGCTCCCAAGAACTTTCCCCTACAGGGGCAGACATTACTCCTGCAGTAAGCTTTTTAAAAACTTTTCCAATCTAATAGAATGCGTGGTCTGGATTGTACCAAACAAGCTCGCAGTTTGAGCGTCTTTGTTTCGCAAAACGAGATAATTTTCTATTCCGCAAGGTGTTATGAGGGAAGGAACATACACTCGAACGTTACAAAATTGTACAAACAACATTGCAGTCAATTTTCATTGAAAAATGTTACAATGGTGACGAAAAATGGGTCGTTACACTAAATTGCTCGAGTCCATCTGTCCCTTTTATTTTAAACATTATAGGTTAATTAGAACATTTTTGTCTTTATGCTGCTATCAATAAGAGAATTTAGTAGGAGCCTGACATTCTTTTCGGCTATTTAATGATTCCGAATTACGATCATTTACTCATTTAATATTGGAAAATGTTTAACTGCACATCGAAAATGTTTATGTACTAGCTGTGTCCCGCAGTTTCACCCGCGTTAATTTCAGAGATCCCGCGTGAATTCCGGGATAAAAAGTAACCTAAGTTACTCCTTATAACATCAGCTATCTGCCAGTGAAAGTCCCGTTAAAATCGATCCTGCTGTTTTAAAGATTTCCCGCAACAAACAGACAGACAGACAGAGAAAATTTTTAAAATTGATTTCTTGATGTTAGTACCGTAAATAATTTCGTATGCATTTAGTGAAATTACAAACAGACACTTCAATTTTATTTATACATATATGTCTAGATTTGTAGACCTTAATGTTTTACGTTCCTAGGCGTTTGGATTATATGACTACGCTGAAATTAGTGCCGAATTCCGATTTGCGAACACTCCGGTTAGTTTGGAACAACGACCTCAACGCGCAAGCCGAGCAAGCGCAGCGAGCGTGCCGCGGCAGCTACCAGCCATGCATCAAAGCCAGATTTCTTTTTGCGTTCGTATTTTAGATAGGCAAGGTTGGAAATACCACCGTTTAAAATACACACATCAAAAGTGTCTAGGGATCAAGCATTTTTATGCGGATTTCTTGAGATTGAGATGTGGCTTTGTAATTAATTTATGATTTTATAAATTTATATGGATCCTTTTTGGTGCATTACATAATTTGAATCAGGAACTGTCAATCAAATTCGAGTAAAAGATGAAAATCAGCTGTCAATATTTTCCCTATAAAAACATACAACGCATTGAAGACATTATTAGTGCTACTGTTTCCCTACTACTGATTAAAACCAACGTTATTATGGAGCGGCGACGTCATTTAAGCAGGGAAGAAATGCTCAGAGCCGTGGGAATGATAGAAGCTGGTTCCCGGCAACGTACTGTGGCTTTAGCTCTGAATACAAGTCAGAGTGTTATCAGTCGACTTTGGACACGTTACCGAAGCACTGGTACCGTGGCTGAGCGCCATGGAGGACGGTATCGCTGCACCACACGGAGACAAGACCGATACATTCAAATCTTAACTCGAAGAGCTCCAACAATAACCGTCATGATGTTAGCCGTGAGACTTCACCACTCTTCAGGGAACTTAATTAGAGACCAAACAGTCAGAAACCGCTTGCATGAAGTGAACCTTCATTCCCGAAGACCGCTACGGGTACCACCTATAGCAATGCACAATCGTAGGATTCGATATCAATGGGCTCTTGAACACAGAAATTGGGCAGAAGAACAATGGCGTTTCGTGTGCTTTTCTGATGAGTCTCGTTTTGGTATGAGACCGGATACAAGACGTATACGACACTGGAGAACCCCTGGATGCCAACAGCGATTAAAATCCTGCCAGGAAGTCCATCCTTATAGTGGTGGAACAATCAATCAGGAGAAAAGTTATTGCAAAAATATATGTTGATCCCTAGACACTTTTGATGTGTGTAATAGATACATATAGATTTTCCTAACACATAATTTTTTACAGATTTGAAAGGATTTTTTCCTCGTATTTGCAGAATAATATTGACTGTTTAATCTCTAGTACTGGGTGGACTTTTATATTTTTATTTTTATTAAAAAAAAGGTACAACATTCGCAATGATACAAAATTCATATCAATAAACTTAGATGAGTTTGTCATGACATTGCAGAGTCGCCGAGACAGTATCTAGGCGTAATGGCTAATCGACCAAACAAACAGACTATATTTTTGAACATATCCTAATAACACTGAGCAAACATCAAGTAATAATAATATATAAAAAATGATATTATATGCTGCAGATCCATAATAACCAAGCCACCAAAATAATTATCATGTTCATGTAGAGAATAGTAAGAAAAGGCAGTTAAATTCTAAAAAAACCTTCAGCTTCTTTAATAAAGCTCCATAATAAAGCTAAGTATACCATTAAAAGCTTAATAAACTAAATGATAATGCAGACTGATCAAATAATGAAGAGGAATGTGCGAAAAAGTCAATGAAACTGAACGAAAATTGTAAGTTTCATTTTGTAAATTTTTAAAGTATACAAATTACTAATAGGTAGGTATGATACAAAAGAAGAAAATATAGGAAAACCTGAGAAAGTTATCTATATATTATATCTAAATGAAAAATGATAGAGGTTTATCTACAAAATTTATATCTAAGTGTATAATAAACCTTAATATATATTATGTGTTTCAACTGTCTACTTTGCTATTTATACATTTCGCAACATTTTATATAATGTCTAAAACTGAATCCTTAAAACTGACAATCCACAAAGCCGTGCAACCAGTTTGCTCTCATTTTACTTCACTGAGCAAACTCGGAGCAAACTCATATTTCTTGGTCGTATCTGAGCTCCGCTATCCAATGGATTGTCAGCTTATTATCCCACCTCAACTATCTATACATACTCCATGCTACCAGATGCTACCTCTTTCGCACATTTACCTCTCTATCCAACACTGCTTCCATCCAATTAACTCGAATATGGACATAAGAGTGTTGCATCTGTAAAATTAATTTATTAATCATGGAGGTGTGGATTTGATTATATTAATCTTTGTTAAAAACAAAAAACAAATCGATTAAGACCGCGTAAAATATTCTGCTAATAAAACGTAAAAAGGTTGATTAAAATATGCATATCTTACAATAAAATATACAGGGTGTAAATTTAAACTAGGGACTTATTGAAGCACTCTATAATTCATGCTTAAATACATGTACCTAATGAAAACCAAAACAAAAAACAAAGATAAATCACAGAGAAAATGTTAAATAAAAATGTGGATTTACGCATTACAATGGAAAGCGGCATTGAACCTTTAGGCCTTTTGCACATTATAAGAAATTTTCTTGTGTCTGATACGACAATTCTTATAAGACATCCAGTTGCTTTGGTTGTTTTATGGGACCGTGCATATTACAAGAAATTTTTCTTATGTCTGATGAGACGCGCGCGTACCTACTCTTAGGGTATCTATCAGCGCGTCAACAATTTACACGTTTAATTTTCAAGTTCTTTTTCAATGGAATTAACCACGTCAAAAACTAATATTAGGTATGTTTTTATATAATATACATAATATTTAAGACAACTATCCAATACCGAACACAGTTCCTTCAATACGTCCCTCATTTCACCTTACACCCGGTATACACCCAGAAAATATAATTAAATATTGACTTTATGCGACATATACTACATATCTTAATCGTTTCGTTTTATAAGCTTTGTGGAATATACACAAATGATTAGCTATTCAAATGCTAGCTAATGAGTTGGCTGTTAATATGATAATGAATGTTAATAATGTGACGTTACTTTAAAATATCAAATTTGGTTAGAGTTTTACGTATTCATGAAAATACAACAAGATTTGGAGACACTACACTGGATTATGATATTATTATTAAATTACTGTGTACACAATAATTCCCAATTAAGATAAATACATTTTTTTTTTACTAGTTACCAGAAAAATTTTAGGGATATACTTTGCAGATCGATCCATAATTAGAAATATTAATTTGCTAACTCTTTAATAGTGAAATAAATCAGTGTTGGTTTGATACAATATATTAAAATATACTAATTTTTTGTTAGTACATATTATTGTCAATTTTACGATATACCTATTATATTACTGTAAATTTATCATGTAAATTTCCTTTTCCTTTTCATGATTTCCTGTTTTATTTTTTAAAACAATCTTCCATGTGCGTTGAGAGTAAAAGCAAGCAACGGAAGTGACGCACATGAACTTGATAACAAATGCTATACATCCGCTGTCTGCATGTCACATTTTTAGAAATAGAAAACATCCCCTAAGTACCACAATAGATGGCATTGCAAAAGTGGTAAAGAATGGCTAGCTGAGATTTTCTATACATTTTTTGGGGTACCTATTCAAAAAATAAACGCTTGTAACACAGTACACGTTACGAAGAAGTGAAACCTCATTGCATCAGAACCATTTCTTTAAAAAAAGTTACACTCAAAATTTTACTTTCAATAGGTAGGTATAGCTTCAGTTCAAAAAATCATTGTGCTTTGTCTCCAAATCAAGTCTCCAAGTGAAACCCAATGTTAACGGGTTTACGCTTGACATCGATATACAACCTGGAAGATCCGATCCTGATATAGGCTTGCCATGGGAAGGTACCGAATCCGGCGTCGTCACCGCCCACGATCCGCCTCTGGGCAGTCTGCTTACTGACCGCTATTCCACAACCTGGAATCAACAATGTATAATGTTAGCCGCAATTAACAGCGTGTTAATCACCCGTGTTAATTACAGAGATCCTGCGGGAATTTCGGGTTAAAAAGTACCCTATGTCCTTTTCTGTACCCATGACAACGTGTATGCAAAATTTCATGATGATCAGTTGTGTAGTTAAGGCGTGAAAGCTTGTTACAACAAAGCACTTTTTTCGACGCTTCCAACAAATATTATCTCTATATTTCAACCAATTTACTCAAAACCTTGACAAATTTTTATACCTGAACCTTTCTCATGAATCAATGTATCTATTGGTGAAAACCACACGAAAATTTGTTCAGTAGTTTTTGAGTTTATCGCGAACAGACAGAACGTAGGGGAGGACTTCTTTCATAATATGTAGTGATTTTTTGGTTATCATTTTTCCTCCTCTTTTGTCAGCCCCATCCGTGCATGGCAACAAGCTGTCAATTATAAACCAGCGCTGGGTGTGCCCGCACGTAGCTAATGTTTAGCTTACCCTTTTGGCAGAACATGCAAGAGGTATGCTCTGAGGAGCATTATGTAACTTTTGTTTCTATCAATCTTCGGTTGCAATCAAAAACATGGCGGTTTTGCGAAAAATATTATCTATGCACGTTTTGACACTACTATCATTATCTAGCAATCAACCAAAATAAACATAGGTACCTACTTCAAAAGTTGAAGCTGTTTAAACAAGATTAATTATTATTCACAAAATCACTATTTTTCTGATTGAAACAGAAATATGATAGCAACAAAGTTACATACGTAATATATATGCCCTGCTGCATGAATTTAGATTAGGCACATTTTCATTGATTGTTTTTTAAGCTGAAATAAATATAGTTTCGTTCTTTCTTTCTACGCCGGGTGTCGCAGATTTCCCTGCTGAGTAGGAAAGTTTTATGGGTAAAGGATTACAATCGTTTCCATTTGCAACTATGAGGCAAAGAGAATGCGTCACGCCTTGTTTGTCTTTGACACATGTGACTGTGTAACATCACAATATTAGATACACATAACAAGCGAGTGGTTTGTAATACTTAATTGCGAGGTTTTCATTTGTTTTGTTACTCATATAACGTAATAAAGCAGTGAGAAACAGGAATGACGTAACGCTATGTATGGAGAATGATTACAATATCCAACGTAAGGTAGTAAATTGTTGAAGGAAATCCTGTAAGCAAGAAATACGTATAGTCCATATTGTAAGTACTAAACACAAGTATAACTAAATACTTATGTATTTTATTAGCTTTCGCTCCCATTAATATATCTTTAATTCTCTATACTTATTCCTTAAGGAACAGTAGGTATTTTTTGTGGATGTAAAGTATCCAATGTTCTTTTCTGTAGCCATGCAGGGTAATTGTGTAACTTTTGTTGCTATCATATTTCAGTTTCATTCAGAAAAATAGCGATTTTGTTATTCTATATGTTTAGGCAGTTTCAACTTTTGAAGTAAGTATGTTTATTTTGGTTGATTGCTAGATATTGTTGTAGTTGTGAAAACGTGCATATTATAATCGCGAAACCGCCACGTTTTTGATTGCAACCGAAAAATTATAGAAACAAAAGTTACATGATAGCCCCTCTGACAACAGGTTTGCGAAATTTCATGACGATCGGTTGAGTGAAAGCGTGAAATCTTAACAAATAAACAAATATTACCTACATTTGCGTACGGAAGTATAACTATAGTGACATAACTTAGGTATGTCAATACATATTTGTAACTAGACCTTAAATTAGGCTAATTGAAAATAAACTGAACTTGACCTATTTATTATTATAAATGCAAACTTAGGTAAGTTTGTTTGTTGTTTGTTTGTTTACTTGTTTTTTACGCTTTCACGCCTCAATTAGACAACCGGTTGAATCGATCATCATAAAGTTTGCATATGTCGTAGGATAATAGGCTAGTTTCCTGGGTAAAAAAATCAAAATTCTATTTAGTCCGTCAGTTAGATAATAAAAAAATAAAAGACACGTATTTTTTGCTTTTTTAAAATAATGGAAATATGCATAGATAAAGCGCATTAAAGTTTAGGGTGGGGGACTCGTGATGTCACAGCTCGCTATAACGTGCGAACAAACTGTAGCGAGGCGTGACGTCATGTGAAATTTCGACTTGATATATCTCCGTTATTTTTTGGTTACATAAAAAAAAAATACGTGTCCAATATTTTTTAATAATCTACAAAACGGACTAAAAAAGAAAATTTAGGAAACTAGCCTATTTGATAAACCGAATTTTCGCAAAACTTAAAACTAGGGATTTTGCGAAAACATGGACAATGGCAATGATATTTCTTAACTAAGCGTTAACTGCGTTTGTACTGCTCTCCAAGTCGCACAAACCAAGCGAGCGTAGCGAATGCGCCAAAGATAAAATACCTAATATGATGATTGACCATTTTTATCGCGAGTGCTTGTCTAATTATCCTTTTTTCGTAAAATCCTTAGAATTTTTTAAAAAAATTACTTTATCAAATTATCCTACGACACATACCTACACAATGTCTGGGCTACCTATTTTTGTCCCGGAAATAGAAATCGACGCGTGTGAAACCGCGGGGCACGGCTAGTTGTTGAGGAAAGTACCTATAATATGCGCGGGAAGCAGCTACGTAGTGTTTATTATATGATTCAACATCGAAGCCTACTTTCTCAAAACATTCGCTAATGAACGAGCATTATTTCTATATAATTATAATTTTTGCTCGTTATTACCATGTTATTTCCGCAGGTCATTACAAAGTATGCTTTTTAGCATCAACGGAAGCAAAACTTACAGCTTTAATTGCAATCTAAACTACATCAGCGGGGTTAGCCAAGTTGAGGTTCTACAATCGTTAACGCATAGAAAACTAGAATAGAAAACATTGGTCAGCTAATCAAAACTCTAGTTTCACGTGACCACTTGAAAACTAGAGTTTTGATTGGCTGACCAAGTGACATGACGATTCGTTACTTGTGTTTTCTATGCGTCAAAGATTGTAGAATGTCAACTTGGCTAACCCCGAGCGCCTGGCGATATGGTTATAGTTCCTTTGCTTCTAAATTTTGATTTAAATCTAAAACTTTCTCCACATTGATATTATAGTTAAATTTGCCTTATAAGAGCAAAGGTCATGAATCATGATGACTTTTAATTGGTTCGTTTTTACCAATTGCATGTAGGTACTTAGATAATAAAAAAGTTATGAGGGAAGGAAAGTTATGAGGGATAGGTTTTTAGATAGATAATAATGTTTATTACGTAAATAAGAGTAGGTACGTACATGGATGCAGTTTTTTTTTTTTGGTAGATTTTACAGTTTTTACGTTATTATATTATATTTTGATCATCACAGTTTAACAACGCCATCTATTGTTAAGTAGCTTTAGTGTTGCTATGTCAGTAAAGCAGTACCAAACAGTTTTCATTGCACGAAAACACGGAAAACGGCGTTTTGTAAAAATAAAACCTAGCTAGATCGATTAATTGCCCTCGAAACCCCTTGCATACTAAATTTCATGATAATCGTTGAAGCCGTTTTCGAGTAAAGGTAGTAGCCATTAAACCACACACAAAAGCCGGAGGCCAAGCGAAGGCGAAGACGTGCATTTTGTATCGTTTAAGTTTGTATGAAGCACTATATATTATGTATGAAGCACTACACACTCGACGCTCCGGATCGTGTGTGTATGTAGTGCTTCACACAAACTTAAACGATACAAAATGCACGCCTTCGCCTTCGCTTCGCCTCCGGCTTCTGTGTGTGGCGCCAGAGGCGTCTTTACCTATAGTGCAAGGTGTGCGGCGCACACGGGCGCCGGGTCTAAAGGGGCGCCCTTGCGACACATCCGAAGATGCGTCGCTCTCAATGACCCTGCGCCCGCCGTGGCCGACGCCGGGAGCGCGGTAGCAAAGCAAAACTACTCCTTTTCCTACCTACTCTATTTAAATTTGTAACTGTATAACTGTTAGTATTCCACTTGTATTCCATTTACACCCCGCTCGAGGGCGCCAGGTTACTGGCTGCACACAGGCGCCACAAGGGCTAGAGACGCCTCTGTGTGGCGCACTTTAAAGGTAGTAGATATGGAGCAGAAGTTAGGTAATAGTCGATTTCAATCGTGCGTATAGATTAGAAAAACCTCTGATTTAATCCTCACCCACTGAATAAAAGAATTCTGTTGAAAGTTAAAACTGAACATCGGGGTTGCGTAAAGTTTTACCGATAGGTACTTAATATGTGTTCATCTTTGATCTTGTGGAAACATAATCATATTATTATACTATTTCTAGGATATTGCTCAAACAAACGGAAGCTTTGTCCCGTTTATTTCACGCCAATTTGACATCGGTTACAATGCCATGATGCCATAGAGTATAGACAGTTAAAATTAGTCAAACTAGCAATCTAGGAATGGACAGAGAGAAGGTAATGGAATGGAGATAACCCATGACAACACGGTCGCCTACGTAATGTTTTTTCTTTTGCTTGTTTTTTTTTTTTTTTTTTGCAAGAATCTTCTGCACCAACAATGTCGATGTTATATTTTTTTAGCGCGTGAAAAGTTTTACTTTGGCGGGCACGAAATTGGCAATTAGCGCAACATCCGGTGCCTTCAAATCGGATTAGTTGTTTGAAAATGAAAAACCAGATCTAAATAACACAAAAAAAAAGTCATTAATTAAACTTGTGAGTTTACTAATTTAATTTGTTTTAATAATATGTTCTAACTTATTTATATTATGTATATTCGCGTCAAGGAAGTAGGTGAGTATGATTTCGTACTTGTATATTATATTTATACCTACATTTACACATATGTATTTATTTTTTATTCCAAATACTTTCAACCGAGAGCGATGACATACTTTCTCGTTTTTTACGTTTATTTAATAAAAGTAATTTCGTTGAAATGTTTTTGTTTACTAAAATTGTAGTAGTGATGTTAATTATTATTTATTTACTAGCTGTTCTCCGCAGTTTCAATCGCGTTAATTTCGGAGGTCCTGCGGGAATTCCGGGACAAAAGTACCTACTCTACTTCCTTCTCTGTACCCCTGACAATGTGTATGCAAAATTTCATGATGATCGGTTGAGCCGGCAGACAGAGTTACTTTCGCATTACAATATTATAATAGTACCTATAGGGAATATATTATTATCTAGAGATTGAACAAGTTTTATGAAACCTAATACTTTTTATAATAATAATAAAATAATAAAATTGTTTATTGCCATCAAAAAGGTGTACAAAAAAATAAAAATTACTAGCTGAGCCCCGCGGTTCCACCCGCGTGAGTTTCGGAATTCCCACAGGAACTCCATTTAGGGGGATGAAAAATAGATAGTAGTCGATTCTCAGACCTCCTGAATATGCATATAAAATTTCATAAAAATCGGTCAAGCCGTTTCGAAGGAGTATGGGAACGAACATTGTGACACGAGAATTTTATATATTAGACTAGCTGTTCCCCGCGATTTCATTCGCGGTAATTTCGGAGTTACCGCGGGAATTCCGGGATAAAAACTATCCTATCTCTTAAGTTGGATCAAATACAACATAGTGACCCAAATTTCATCATGATCGATTCAGTAGTTTCGGAGTCCATCGCGGACAAACAACGTGACACGTATATTAGATAAGATAAGATAATTTTACAATTTACGGACATTTTAAAATTATAAGTAATAATAATAATAAACTCTTTATTGAACACCATTTAAAAAAAACAAAAAAAAGAAACAATTTTACTACAGAGTGTCACAATAGGCAGTCTTATCGCTCAGAGCGATCTCTTCCAGACAACCATCGGGAGCGTAGGGAAAATAATAATCTAGTACGAAGGCAGAGTTCTAATATATAAATAATGATGATGGCTTTTAGTTATACCAACGAACAAAAATTTTACTAAAGAAATAAATCTAGGTAAGTACGTAATAATATTCTATGGTTGGATGATTTGATACTTTTATATCTGGTGAGAAAAAAGAATTTATTAACATAATATGCCGAAACGAATAAAATCTAGGACTTTTACTATTCTTAAGAAATCAAGTAGCATCTGCCAGTGAAATTCTAATATGGCACGGAATAGAACCGAGACTTACCGCACACACTTCCACTGTCTAACCACAAAGCATGCCGAGAAAGTTCTGTTGAAAACAATATACGAATCGTTTGTAATAAGACGGCAAAATTGAATTTTTAGTTACAAATAAATAATGCAATCTAAAATATAGTACCTATGTATTTTCTTGGTGAGATATTATACTCTTAAAAATAGAATGAAGAGAATAGATAGTGATTTTGATAAAAATATCTTTTAATAATTAAAAAAAAATCTTACTTGGCAGTAAGAATAAATGCGAAAGATAGTATGTTTGTTTGTATGTTTATTTATAGGTCTATGAACCTATCAATCTTGCTCAACCTATCGTCATGAAATTTATAAAATACATAGGGTAGTTTTTATTCCGGAATTCGTGCAGGAACTCCGAAATAAACGCGGGTGAAACTGCAGGGCACAGCTAGTACTTCATAATTTAAACTATATATCTTATCTTAATATATATAAATCACGTGTCACGTTGTTTGTCCGCGATGGACTCCGAAACTACTGAACGGATTTTGATAAAATTTTGTAACCATTCATTAAATGGTCCAACTTAAAAGATAGGATAGTTTTTATCCCGGAATTCCCGCGGGAACTCCAGAACTCAGGGGTACAAAGAAGGACGTAGAGTACTTTTTCCCGGAATTCCAGCGGGAACTCCGAAATTACCGCGGATGAAATCGCGGGGGACAGCTAGTAGGTATATATAGATCAGGCGCGTGCAGAGCCCTTAATTGGGGGGAGGGTGACCAACTAAATTATTACTGAGGCTTTGGAAAATAAAAAGCTATTCTATTGATACATTATCTTTTACATAAACTTTTACAAACCAAACTCTACAGTACTCGGCACTGAGCTTTCCAAATCAAATAATGAACTCTAGTGTTGTTTTACCAATCCGCGGTAAGTACAACATAATAGTTTTTTCATTACTCATACTCGGAAAGTAGGTCTGAAGTTGCCAGAGAAGCGGGTTGAAAGTAACGCTTTTCAGCCCCAGGGAGAATCGCTTTCAACTGACAGCTGGATACTGCAGAAACTCAAGTTTTTTTTTTATGTCATACTTACTGGCCAGTAGCACACCTAATGGTTGATTTATGTAAAATAAAATTCACTCATTTTTTTCTTTAGCTAATTCCTATTTTTATTTTGACTTTCCTTGCATTCGTAATGAAAAGCACAGTGTTATCCTCGGGAGAAAGACTTATTTAGTCCCTCGATCTATTGGTCAAACCCCGTCTCGGGACTAAATAAGTTATACTCTCACCCCTAGGATAAAAATATTCTATTGTTTTACATCAATGCCTAAAAAATAATTATATTTACTAGCCGTTTCCTACAATTTCGCTCAAGTTAATTTCGAAGTTTTGGGATAAATAGTACTCCATGTTCTTTTTGGTTCCCCTGACAACATGTATGCAAACTTTCATGATGACCGGTCGAGTGGTTAAAGCGTAAAAGCGTAACAAACAGACTCACATTCGCATTTATAATATATAGGAATAACACAAGTAAATAACACATGTACAACTAAATCACAAGTATCACTGTTAAATGGACGCAGATAAGCAATAACATGTTAACCCACAAAATCAAGTTATTGATTCAGGACGATTTATTGAGAGTTAGGGAACGTTTTTTAATTATGTGTTTACCTTATTACATTGCTTGAATATGTAACTAAATATTGAACATTACAAAATGTTGACACAAAATGGCGCTATACTTTTAAAACACGAATTACTCAAAATTTCTCCAATGTGGGTTAACACACTATTGCTTATCTATGTCCAAATAATAATACATCGGTGTGATATATACATAGTACAAAGACATTAATGCCTGTATACATACATAATAATTATGTAACTTCAGTACAAGCACTTGAATTTTAATGAATAATGCTTGCTTAGTATTTGTCACACATATTTTATAGCAAGCGAACAGAAGTGTATATTATTATTCTACCATATTATATAATAGTTTTGTTTGTTTTTATCTAACATGTATTGTATTTTAATTAATTAGGTCAAGTTCATTGAAACTATTACAAAATCTCCATGTTGATTTCTCCATCTATTTTAATTTCCTAACATAAATATAATAATACTCTACTGATATTATAATCTGCTAATTCGTAAAAGTTCCTAACCTAAAATTAAAAAGATGATGAGAGAAGTTGTAAGTTCCCTAGACTTGCCTAATCAAATCAAATCAAATCAAATCAAATATGCTTTATTGCCCCAGAAGAGAAAATAAAAACTAAGACAGATAAAAAGTAAATACAGAGCAAAAGGCTTCACTTTCACGCCCTAACGGCTCACCCGATAATCATGAAATGCATACACATTGTCAGGGGTACTTTTATATATTTTATACTAGCTGTTCCCCGCGGTTTCACCCGCGATAAGCGGGAGTTCCCGCGGGAATTCTGGGATAAAAGTACCCTATGTCCTTTTCTATACCCCTGACAACGTGTATGCGAATTTTCATGATGATCGGTTGAGTCGTTAAGGCGTGAAAGTGCAACAGACAGACAGACAGACAGAGTTACTTTCGAATTTTAATATTAGTAGGGATAGAAGGTACGTACTAGTATAATTAAAGAGGTGAGGTTTGGATGTAAGAAGTAAGAATACTGAACTGGCTCTAGAAATTATTTCACTGTTATTAAGCCATGTATAACCAAGATTTCACCCGGTTGAAACCGTGGAAGAACAGCCTGGTTGCTATATTATTTATAGAAGAAAAGTTACACCTTGTGTAATTTAAGACATTTTATACGTAATGTGCTCTATATCTTCTATCTATACTATAATAAAAGAGTAGAATCCGCGATTCTGTACATTGAATATTTTTACCTAAATTTGAGAGGGGTGATAAAAGAAGAGTAACCAAGCCCAAAAAAAATGTTTTTGAAATTATTTTCTGTCTGTCTGTCCGTCTGTCTGTTCACGATAATCTCCGAATCTACTAAACGGAGTGTCATGCTGTTTTCACATATAGATTAAGCTTAGCCTGGAGCTACATATAGGCTTTGTTTCATTCAAATCGGATGTCGGGAAAAAAAGTTGTTACATAAAAACTTTTCGCGCGGGTGAAACCGCGGGGCACAGCTAGTACTATAATAAAAGAGTAGAATTCGCGATTCTGTACATTGAATATTTTTACCAAAATTTGAGAGGGGTGATAAAAGAAGAGTAACCAAGCCCAAAAAAGTTTTTAAAATTCTTTTCTGTCTGTCTGTCTGTCTGTTCGCGATAATCTCAGTATCTACTGAATGAATTGTCAAAAATTTTTCACGCGGGTGAAACCGTGGGGCACAGCTAGTATGTAATATAATATGATACGCTAAACTAACCTTTAAATAAATATACTTAAATAAATAAAAATCTTCTGTTAGCTCCACACTGCATCTGTATTCTATTTGGCCGGCCGCAGCCTTTGGTTTGATTAGTTGGTCATTGAATCAGGCCTTCGATGTTATCCAACACAATTATACCACATCTGATCAGTATTCTGTCATGGAGCCCAAGAATTACGGCTAAGCAATGTTTGTGAACGAATGCGGTATACTCAGCCGATACCATCTACAGTTACGGCGTGTCATTGGGGAGAAAGTTGGCCAGACAAACGCTTCGGTTGCCCACTTTTGTGCTGTGTGACCAACTTAATTTTGTTACATACGTTTCCTTTTTATAATGAATGTAAGTAAACTAAGTTGAAATAGTTTATTATACTATTAGAACTTCTATTAGGTACCTACACATAACAAAATAATAGAATCGACGAGTTTGTACGTATATACAATACTAGCTGTCCCGCGCGGTTTCACCTGCGATAATTTCCCGAAGTTCCCGCAGAATTGTTCCATACAAACTTTTCATCCCCTTTTCATCCCCTTAGGGGTTGAATTTCAAAAATCCTTTCTTATCGGATGCCTATGTACAAAGAACACCCTCCAAGTTTCAGGTCTCTACGATCAGCGGTTTGGACTGTGCGTTGATCCGTCATTCAGGACAAAGCATTTTACGGTAATAATTGGCTACTTAACTAAACTTTTTTTTAGTCCATCGTATAGATTCGTAAAAAATATTGGACACGTATTTTTTTTCTTTTTTTACGTAGTCAAAAAATAACGGCGATAAATTGAGTTGAAATTTCGCGTGACGTCACAACCCGGTGCAGTTTGTACGGGGCTTATACTGAATAATGACGTCACGAGTCCCCCACCCTAAACTTTAATTATGTTTATTTTCATTAATTTGAAAAAGCAAAAAACACGTGTCTATTATTTTTTTTTTTTTCTAACTGACGGACTACGAGTAATTAGAATTTTTAATTCATCCTGGCGAATACCCAATTAGATATTATAAATAAACAAATTATCGAGACGAATGTAGGTTTTCGCGCATGCATTTTCCGCGGTGTTATCTCGGTCACACGTATAGGCTGCGCCGGCGCAACTCCCAGGCGCCGCGCTTGTATATTATAATCACGTAGCTTTCACTTATGATATAACATTGACAAGGCCGCACGATATAATTTTGCATGTTTCTTCGTAGATACACACATACATACAACACACCGAAAATGCACTTGGCCCGAATTATATAGGTACGTACGTAACTCGTACGTAACTAGGCACGGTGTGATTTAATAGGAACTAAAACAGAGCGAATTATCATTATTTATTACCTACTAGCTGTGCCCCACGGTTTCACCCGCGGTAATTTCGGAGTTCCCGCAGGAATCCCGGGATAAAAAGTACCCTATGTCCTTCTCTGTACCCTTGACAACATGCATGCCAAATTTCATCCAAAGCCGTTCAGCCGTTTTTGCGTTTTTGCGTACATTTATAATATTAGTAGGATTTATTTATTTATCCACAAATATACCTACAATCTAAACTATAATAAAAGAGTAGACATTCTGCACATTGAATATTTTTAAGAAAAATTGTCAGGGGGCGATAAAATAAGAGTAACCAACCACAAAAAAAGAGTTTTTAAAATTATTTTCTATCTGTCTGTCTGTCTGTTCGCGATAAACTCCGAATCTACTGAACGGAGTGTCATGCGGTTTTCACAAGTAGATCAAGCTTAGCCTTGAGCTACATACAGGCTTTGGTTCATTCAAATCGGATGTCGGGAAAAAAAGTTGCTACATAAAAACTTTTCACGCAGGTGAAACCGCGGGGCATAGCTAGTATACAATATCTCGCCTACCTATAAATAGGTATAAATAGGTTGTCGGCGAGGAGCGTCGGGTTCATAAATTGTAATCTATATATCGCAACTTTAGAATGAAAGAGATCTAACTCCAAATTACATGCTGCGGGGGGACCCCGCAGTTTCACCCGCGGGAATTTCAGAGTTCCCGTGGGAATTTTAAGATAAAAATACCCTATGTGACTCAGGACTTAGCTCCCTAAAAGTGAAAGAATTTTCAAAATCGGTCCAGAGGTTACCCCCTACAACGTCGCAAACTAACACAAACTTTACCTTTATAAAATATTAGTATAGATTTAAATTTAATAATAATTCAATGTTACATAAAAATTCAATGTATAAATATCCGCTAAAAATCAATTATTCCCAATAAAACACGGGAGAGATTTTTTTGCTCATTTCTCACAAAATTGAAATTTTTAAGGTCATTCTGAAGGTGCGGTACAGAAAAATGCAAAATCACTAAACCGAAATCTTGCTGGTAGAATTTGTTCTGCAAGTAGATAGTTTATAGGCGGGAGATTCAGCTAAGACCGAATTTAACGGAGTTCCAAGCGGGAACTCGCAAAACAAAGCGAATGTGAGACCGCAGGGCACAACTAGTCTATATGTCGTAGCCATATTGTATGTTTCGCCCGTTTACAAACTGCCAGTATTTTCCGTCATTTTTTTTATAATGCCAAGAACATAAACTATTGCAGACCTACGCCGTTCACTTTGAGCCAAGTGTAAAGGCTTTTAAGCGAGAGACACACTACAAAACGCAACTTACGGTACTGGTTGCGGCTTACCCTCTATCTGACTAAGCTTAATGTAGAAGTGTGCACACTATAAGTAAAGACGTGGACGTAGGGTTGTCACCTTTTTTTTTTAACAATTACCATAGTATTTTTCCGAGGAAAGATGCAAAAATATAGTACTCTTTGGAAATGCAGAGAAAAAAAGAGTAACGTACACATTTATTTTTAACCATTAGGTATCGGGCAGCATTAATCGCAAAATTTTATTGCCAGTTTGACAGTTGACGTGTTGTTGCCGTGAATGCGTTTCGTT
This sequence comes from Zygaena filipendulae, assembly GCA_907165275.2. Classification (NCBI taxonomy): domain Eukaryota; kingdom Metazoa; phylum Arthropoda; class Insecta; order Lepidoptera; family Zygaenidae; genus Zygaena; species Zygaena filipendulae. The sequence goes on along the minus strand of OU015677.1, from coordinate 2,385,471 downwards.
CTGAAATTCCCCATGCTGCGTTGCGGGTGCGTTCCACACCAGTCACCGTTAATATAAAAAAGCGCGACAGTTGAATTAGGGATAAAATATAGTATGTTTCATACTTTATTATTTTTTTATAATATATAGTACAATTGACTGAAATATAGTACGATACTATGTATTATAGTACGAGTGACAACCCTACGCGGATGTGACCTTGAGAACTCGGATGTCTAACGTGAAGCGAACTCCTCTGTCACCGAGTAGATAGATGTCACCGTAGAATTGTAAAAAACCGTCACAAAATAAACTGTTGGCATTACTGAGGTATTTGCGTGCATCTCAGCACACCAGGTTAGGTTCGATCATATTTGAACTATGACCACAACAGAGCCAAATGGTACCGATGACGCCGATTTCTCCTGAGTGAGCACCGATCACCCATCACAACGCATTTTCTGTCCTCAGCATTTGACAATATTACAATTTAGCGTGACATACGCATTATGAGTCGTGACAATGAGCTGCGATCGCAAGTTGCGTCTCACATAAAAAAAAACATATTATAGAATGTCTTTGCATAAAACTGTTTATAATACGAATCATAGAGTTGCTTGTGTCATACAATAACGTCATGTTTACGTCACTGTCATGTCACGGTACTAACACGAAGCCACTCTCACCTCACGATCATTTTTCTACATACAGAAAGGGTAAAGTTTAGCAAAGTTTAAGTTGAAGTTTGGATATATTTTTTAGCGATATCTCTGAGCGTACTGAACCGATTCTTAAAATTCTCCCACTGACATAACCCTATATGACATACTTTTTAGAATTCCTGAAGGAGTCCCGTGATTCACAAGGCTGAAACCGCGGGGGAACAGCGGGTATACTACTATTTAGTTGCAAAGGTTATTAGAGGAAGTAGAGGCTCCAGGGGTCGTGCTTCAACTTCTCTCTGGAAACTATGACGTTGCATGAAACGGAAAAATTGACGTCACGGATACAATAATATACTTCTTTCGCGGGACTTTTTCTCGCAGACTCTAGAAACGTTTACCGCAGAAGATTTTTAACGCAATGATATTATAAGTATTAAATGGACATAGATAAGCAATAGTGTGTTAACCCACACTGGAGAAATTTTGCGTTAATTAAAGTTTTAAAATTATAGCGCCATTTTGTGTCAACATTTTTTATGCTCAATATTTAGTAACATTTTTAAACAATGTAATAAGGTAAACACATAATTAAAAAACGTTCTCTAACTCTCAATAAATGGTTTTGAATGAAAACTTCATTTTGTGGGTTGACATGTTTTTGCTTATGTACGTCCAAATATCATTGCGTTGACGACTTTAAAAAAGCTATTACAATTGACTGCCCCAAGACAAAACAAATATAATAATAATAAAGTTCGCCACAGACTTAATTTAAAGATAACAACAATTTGTGTTTTATCTTTGGGATACCGGAGGTTAAAGGCTGTATTTTAACTCTCCAGTGCTCCGCAAAGGAAGATAAATAAATAAAACTACCTATTTTAAAGAAATATAGAGTACCCACCGCACACCTTGTGCCTCGAGCGTGCCTTGAAAATTTCTATTTTACAACTTTTGGCTTGACGTTCAACTTGCGTAAGTACCTACCTACAGAGTTTAGCAAATTTATCTTTAGGCTGTGATCATAGGACAATTTAATAGTTAATTATTTTAATAACTGGGCGAAAATTGCAAGGAAACATCAGTTGGCATACCATTTGTGGATGTTTCGTAAAGCGAGTGAGGAAGAGGCTATGGCTGAGTTACCGCTCTTGTCTCAGGCTGTGGTGCCATTCATAGAAGGAAGCGAGAGCATGCTGCATTGCCTGCATTAGTATTAGCATTGGTATTTCAGCACACAAGCAAAATTACGACACATCTTATTGATATTATAAATTATGTAATGCTGGTGGTTACACTATTGGGGATTCCCTCGGGAACTCTATCTTTTACTGGGATAAAAATTTCATAAAGGTTTATTCAAGCCATATCTAAGCTACTTCCACGCCAAGTTTCATTGAAAACCCCTGTATATTTAAAGAACAAAAGCATTTGAATTTACAAGTTTTTTAATAACATTGAATAAATCGATGCCATCATCTTTAAGTTATTTCTGACTACAAAGGTTTTTATACGTTTTTTATCGTTTTATCTAGAGACATCTAAAAATGAGTCAGCTTCTCGACAAACTTTATTATCTAGCTTGTATACAATTTTATATGAACCGTGGGGTCTTTCTTCCGCTCATGACTTGCGCCACCGCTAATCCTCGGTTACAGGCTGTAGTGGTCGGCGGCGCGTAGTTTCCGCTCCATCGTCTAACTACTTCCGAATCGACCTTTCACTGTTTACTAATGGCTTATATACTTATCAACATAATTACATACTGTGTTGTGTATAGTTACTTTTGAAACTAACTGATGATATCAATAAAGTATCTATTTATAGTGTTATTATATAAAAATTTAATGAATATTTTTTATGGACACGACAAAAATTATATTTTGTTTTTAGATATATAAGAGACGAGAATCGAAGCGTCCTTTAATATATCCCTCATTTATCCCCTTAATCTATATTTTGTTGTGTCAAGACAATGGGGTTGGGGATGTGGACTACTTTTGAAAATCAAAATTCTAATTAGTCCGTCAGTTAGAAAATAAAAAAACAATAGACACGTATTTTTTGCTTTTTCAAATAAATTAAAATATACAGAGATAAAGCGCATTAAAGTTTAGGGTGAGGGCGTCGTGACGTCACTAACCGATAAAACCACCATACAAACTGTCCGAATAGTGACGTCACACGAAATTTCAACTCAATGTATCGCCGTTATTTTTTGATTATGTAAAAAAATAAAAAATACGTGTCCAATATTTTTTATTAACCTACAAGACGGACTAAAAAAAAAATTAGTCAACATGCCCATTGTTTTCAGTTAGTCCACCGAAGGAGGAACAAACACGAGTGAAACCGCTAGTATGTTGTATCTACTATAGTAAAATGTAGCTAGATTCAAATCTCTACATATAGATTTTTTTTTATATTGTATAGGCACATTACGTTGTGCACCCACCACGCGCTTCTCGTTTCTGTCTACAGCTCTGTCACCTAAAGGTTGCCTTGAAAAGATTTCCTCTAGCAATAAGGCCACCTTTGCTCTGTCCTTTTTTCCTATTTTAGTTGTTTAATTTATTATATTTCTTTTGGGGCAATAAAATGTATTGAAATTAGATTTTTTTTATAGAAAGCAAACCCCTGTATTATTCTTTTAAATACATAATCCTAAAGCAATTTCATGATTTTACGAATGAGACCGGAGGACACAGCTAGTTACGATTAAAGAAATATAACAGCGATGTAAAATATCGTTTCAGTCGTTAAATTACAATATGACTTTTACCGCTAAAAATTTACTCACAAATAAAGCAACAGTGTTATCTGTCGTCATCGTTAAAATTACGATATAATTTTTACCGTTAAAGATATAGTCATAAATAAAACCTATTGGGCAACTCCAAACCGGAGCTCAGCGAGGAGTGAATCACACGAGATATCGTAATGCGATGTAGACATACGTTATTTGTACCAACGCGGGGAAATCCGTTCCGAAATCGTATACAAAGAAAAATATTAGGTACATCCTTAAAAGACATACATTAAAACAGATAGAGGCAAGTTGTGATTTTGTTGCTATCATTTTTCGATTTCAATCGCAAACACAGCGGTTTTGTGATGAATAGGGATGTTGACTACTATTGAAAATCAAAATTCTAATTAGTCCGTCAGTTAGAAAAAAAAAACAATAGACACGTATTTTTTGCTTTTTTAAATAAATTAAAATATACAGAGATAAAGCGCATTAAAGTTTAGGATGAGGAGTTCGTGACGTCACTAACCACAAAACCGCCATACAGTCAGAATAGTGAGGTCACGCGAAATTTCAACTCAATATATCGCCGTTATTTTTTGATTAAGTAAAAAAAGAAAAAATACGTGTCCAATATTTTTTAATAATCTACAAGACGGACTAAAAAATAAAAATTAGTCAACATGTCCATTGAGCATGTTTAGGCAGCTTCAACTTTTGAAGTACGTTTATTTTGGTTGATTGCTAGATATTGCAGGTGCCAAAACGTCCATATTGTAGTCGCAAAACCGCCACGTTTTTGATTGCAACCGAAAAATGATAGAAACAAAAGTTACCTAATAGCCCCTCAGAAATTAATTTTGTTCTTATGGCAAAGATTTAAAAGTTCATTTGGCTTTTTTAAGTTTTGAGACGATGATTCGCCTGTAGATGAAGAATTTATCATAATTTTTAATGTTTTTATGTGAACTTTGAACATATTTTAAGTTAAAATTAAAACTTTCTTTCGAGAAAATTTATATTTGCATTACCCACCCAGTAATTTTATCTACGTGTATTTTGGTTATGGTTGACTGGAAGGAATTTCTTTCTAGGAGGTCACCCTTTGTCACCCGCTTTATTTATAACTTTCCTTTTTTTATTACGTAAAGATTTGATATTTAAAGCGATTGTATATTGTTGCAACAGGGAGACCACTTGGATAGTTTTGCCGACATCCGATTTCAATGAAACAAAGCCCATATGTAGCTCCAGGCTAAGCTTAATCTACCTGTGAAAACCGCATGAAAATCCGTTCAGTAGATTCAGAGATTATCGCGAACAGACAGACAGACAGACAGGCAGAAAAGATTTTTCAAAGCCTTTTTTTGTGGTTACTCTTCTTTTATCGCTCCCTGTCAGTTTTTGTTAAAAATATTCAATGTACGGAATCGCGGCTTCTACTCTTTTATTATATATATATAGTAAAGATTATGTTTTATGTCTGTGACATTCACGCATCATTCGTGAAGATGCTATTAAATAATTTACAAGTGTCGTGTCGAAATTACAATATCTGAGAACTTAAAGTTCAAAGGAATTATTGTTTGTGAATATCTTGGGAATTTTTTGTATACCTATGTAATTTATAACTTTCGCGCGTGCGTTTTTCAACAGAAATCTACGATTATGTAAATTTTGTGAATTTATAATTTATTCGCGGAAAATTGAAACCGAGCCGTGTTTGCCCTCCAAGTTGGACACAATTTTTTTATACAACACTAGCTGTTCCCCGCGGTTTTAACCGCCTAAATTTCATAGTTCCACGGGCATTCAGGGATAAAAAGTATTCTATGCCCTTTTCTGTACATAAATTTTATTTTCTCTTTTGAATTTGATAATTATGTAGTAGCTAGGTACCTATATAAAAATTACTAGTTGTGCCCCGCGGTTTCACCCGCGTTGATTTCAGAGTTCCTGCAGGAATTCCGGGATAAAAAGTACCCTATGTGTTAATCTGATGTATAAGCTATATTATTGTAAAGTTTCATTTAAATCCATTGAGTAGTTTTTGCGTGAAAGAGTAACGAACATCCATCCATCCATTCATCCATACAGTCTTACAAACTTTCGCGTTTATAATATTAGTAGGATACAGTTACGAGTTATTGATATAGAAAGAATTACAAAATTGATGCGGGTAAAACCACGGAGGTAACAGCTAGCAATATGTAAAAAAAAAATTATAATGTAAATAGGTAGTCGAACCCCACGACTTCACATTTCAGAGATCCTGATGGGAATTTATCCAGCCCTAAGTCACTCGGGAACACTGTCATTATATTATAGGTAAAACAAAGTCTGTCTGTTTGTTTGTCTTCCTGTTCGTGATAAATTCAAAAACTACTGAAAGTAAATATTTCCGTGCGATTTCCACCAATAGATAGAGTGATTCAAGATACGTATAGTTTATCCAGGAATTCCCGTGGAGACTCCGAAATTACCACAGGCGATACCGCAGGGACAGTTAGTATCCTATAAATGAAAGAATTGTTAAAATTGGCTAAGTCATTTTTGGGTTTACAAACAAACAAACATAAAAAAAACCTTTTTTCTTTATAATATTCCCATGACGACTGTACATTATATAAACTTTTGTTCTTGCAGATTGTAACTTGCAATGATGTGCATACCGCTAATTGGCATGCATGTATGTCTAATACTTAAATAATGTAATTTTTATAACCTAATATTAGATATATGTGCTGTGCTGTTGGTGTGCCAATAAATAAATAAATAAATAATATTAGTACAGAAGTATAGATTATACGTATAGACAACATGTGACAACCCTGATTGTTGTTTACATACGATATTCGCGAATTGGGCTCGGGGCGCCGTTTCGAGGCCGACCTGCGCCTGCGCATGCGCCGGCGTCGCGTCGGTGAAAGCGGTTGCGCAAGAGAACCCGAGCCGGCCATCAGCTGAGGGCACAAGTCTTACCTGCGTGACGTAATGCCTCCGGGGCGCTCGAATGAGATGACTGACAGGTCATTGAGGGCAACATGTACTATGTATACTAGCCATTCCCAGCGGTTTCACGCGCGTTTATTCAGAGTTCCCGCGGGAATTCTGGGATAAAAATTTGTTTAATATATTCGTGGCAATAGCTAAAGTTTTATAATTTTTTTTCCTGTTCTGTAACCTGCCACTAAACTATCACCTAGCCAAAAAGTTGACTGGTAGAAAATGCGTTAGGCATTAAGTCCGCCTCTTGTACGATACAGTACAATAAAGTTCTTTAAATAAATAAATAAATAAAAAGTACCTACTCTGTTGTTTTCTGTACCCCTACTTAGAACCTACGTTATTTTGTGAGATTCGAGCGATGTAATACAACCTTCCACCGCTATAATCCTAATTATAAATGCGAACGTGAGTTTGTTTGTTCGTTACGCTTTTACGCCTTAACTACTCAACCGATCATTATGGAATTTTGCATACACGTTGTCAAGGGCTACAGAAAATGACATGGGGACTTTTTACCCCAGAATTTCCGCGGGAATTCCAAAATTAATGCGCGGGGAATGACTAGTCCCCTAATAATCTGATCTAAATGGTCTGGTAGATATTATATCCATGTATCGATTTAGATTATTGTATTTTTAACTCACTTTGTAAATATTGCCTACAGTAATAGTTTAAGTTACCTTTTTATATGCATATACCTACCTATATTAAGATATTATTTAGGTATTTTGTATTATGTAAATTTATGATCAAAAATAATTATTACACTAGAATGAAGACAGAAACTTACCTGCATCTTATACATAATATATAAATATATGAAAAATATGATATGATAAAAAGAAATATTATACGTATTAATAAATACAAAGGGCACAATATATAGGATGTGAGAAAGCAAGACATAGTTAGAAGGCAGATTTTGGAAAATATATATAGTATTTGTAATATATTACTATAAATCAAATTTTATTAAGTAATCCTATCTGTGTAATAAATTATAATATTATGATTGTATTTTTTAAATACCTGATGACGTCACTGGAACATAAAAATAATAAACTTCTAGAACATTCTAAAGTATGTCTTGCCCAACGTCCCACATCCGAGCTCGGTTAGTCATTTCGGTGTAATTGAGACTCCAGTGTATGTGAATGGAATGGATCACTATCACACCGTAACGTAATATAAGAGAAATAATTATTTCCGTGTACGTTCAATCAAGATTTTTAATTAAAAAAAACATAATTATGTAAAATGAAACAACGCCAAGGTGTGATAGTGGCCAAACGGCATAACTCCAGTGTTTGATCTTCCAAAAACAACTTACTTTCATCGTTTATGACTGGGCCATAACTGAATCCTTTCGACGAGTATTCGATACTGTTCGAATCTTGAACTCCCAGAAAGCCCGCTTTCGCGACTCTATGACAACAACCTTTGAGAATGCTGCCGCAAGACCCGTCTAATAAACCGCCAACCATCCAGCAATAGAAGAAAAACTCGCAAGTCCCACCCTGGGAGCACGGCTCATACTGTCTGTCTACGTCCAGTGGTATCTCAGTCTTTGTCTCTTCCGCGACATTGTCTATCACCCGTCCTTTTCTATACTTTGGCACTTTATTTGTACTTATCGGTAAGTCTCTTAACAATTCTCTTAACTTTAACATTTGGTCGTCGGTGATTGGTTTAAATTTCGGTAGACCCGTCGCTCGGCCAATAGTGACGTTCGGAATGAAATCGAAGTCATTTCTTTTCAAATACGCAGACATTCGCCCGCCATTTTTCTGTACGAACATTGGCTTATCGTAATTTGGTATTGTTTTTGTCTTTTTTAATTTATTTTCGTTTCTTATGTCCGCGTACCGAGCTCGATGTGGGCCGTTGGCAATGTTGACATCTGTTCGAATTAAAAAAAAACAATTGAATATAATATTTATTTACCCAAGAAGGTATTTTCAATTTAAGAAAAGAGTGAAGATAGAAGGAAAGAAGTAATAAATTGTTACTGATTGTAATATGAAAATTTATATAGCCATAGGTAGAGCCGTCTGTACTATATCATGGACGTGAAAAGTGGCTCTTTATCAAAAACATTACTTCACGTCATAAAGTATGAAGTATCACTACACCATCTATGAAATAGGCCGTTCGACAGTAAAAAAAAGAAGTGCAAGTATCATCTGTACGAGTGAACGACTCAATATTGGGGGACAGAGATGGAAATAGGTTGTTTTATGAGACTGAAAAAGAAAGAAACATGCGTACAATCACACGCGCGTGATCAGTGAAATCTACGACAGTTTGTACCTTTTAGTTTGTGTATCGGCTGTATGTTTCGATTTTGAAGAACTTGTAAACCAGATTTTGTAAGCTATAGCACCATAGTTGGCAATACCAAACCGTACAAAGATGCTAATCGAATAATAATTGGCTAAAAGAATTAAATGTGACAGTCCATAAGAAAAACAAGCGTATCTACCAGACCACTATTAGGACCAGACAAACTTTATAAACTAGCTGTTCCCGCGGTTTTATCCGCGCTGATTTCGGAGTTCCCGCGGAAATTCCGGGATAAAAAGTAGCCCATGTCCTTTTTTGTACCTCTGACAACGTGCACGCAAAATTTCGTAGTGATCGGTTGAGCCGTTCACGTGTAAAAGCGAAACAAACGAACTCACTTTCGTATTTATAATATTAGAAAGGATATCCAACTACATAATATAATATTGCATGCCGTTCGCAAAGAGGAATATAAATTTTACATCGATAAAAAAAAATGAACCTATAGAATTTTCTACTAATGCACCTATTCGTTTGGTTCTCTTGACATTACGCATTAAAATATATAGGTACATAAAAAAGTATTATAAAAAATATTCAAATGCATAATAAATTTAAAAAAAGCGGCCAAGTGAGAGTCGGACTCGCCCATGAAGGGTTCCGTTGCAGCAAGTAGGTAACATAATATAAAAGTTCTTGTAGTTCGTTGTTGCGGTTTACGATTTATGACATATTAAAAAAAACTACTAACTAGCTCTCGTTCAAACCAATTTTCGGTGGAAGTTTGTTTGGTAATGTATTATCATATATTTTTTTCAATTTTATCATTCTCTTATTTTAGAGGTTACAGGGGGGAACACACATTTTACCACTTTGGAAGTGTCTCTCGCGCAAACTATTCAGTTTAGAAAAAAATGAAATAAGAAATTTCTTGTTTTTTTTCTATTTTTATGTGAAAATCTTGATGTGGTTCACAGAATACAATATCTACTTACCAAGTTTCAACAGTATAGTTCTTATAGTTTCGGAAAAAAGTGGCTGTGACATACGGACGGACAGACAGACAGACAGACAGACTGACAGACAGACATGACGAATCCATAAGGGTTCCGTTTTTTGCCATTTGGCTACGGAACCCTAAAAATGCATTCAAATGTATGCACACATACATTTATTAATGCATTTTACAAGTTCTGTAACTTGATGGTGATATAAAACCTGCAACGCTGTTGGGTAATGGGTTTTTATAACGGTACATACATACTGCTTATGTCGTAACTATTAGGAATCTGTGTATAATACTGGTCGTGATGTCGCAATATTTGATATATTTAAACAGTAGCTGTTACCCGTGGTTTCACCCGCGTTTATATCGGAGTTCCCGCGAAAAGTCCGGGATCTGGGGGCACGGCAGTGCCCCCGCCAAGTCGAGCAACAAAAGCGGCACGGCCGTACGCATGCAAAATTTCATGAGATTTCACCAGCGTTAATTTCGGAGATCCTTCGGGAATTCCGAGATAAAATTTCCCTAATCTGAATGCTCCAATGATAAAATTGTAACATCGAAGCCTCCGAGAAAAATCCATAGAGACAGGGAGTGGGCTTTGCGAAAAACTGTAGCTGAAGCTCAAGAAGTAGTACCAGAAAAGAAAAGGAGGAAGACCATTTACAAAAAGAAATGAGATCCCATCAAAAACAAACTTGTAAAAAAGTCCCAAGTCTCACAACTCAGTTCTTCTACAGTAAAAAGTTGTGAGATCAATGTAATACCAAGTCGGTTAATTTATTCAGTGCCTACTTAAGGGTCCTTCTGTCTAAAGTTATCATGTTATAAGCTAATCTAATAACATTTTATAGTGACCATATCAAATTAAAAAATCTTTTATGTTTTAAATAGATTGATTGGCTTAGCGATCACGTGAAAACACAATATATCTCACATGTAATACATAATTATGGTTCTAAACAATCTAATTTAATTATAATATGTATTATTTGTGAGATACATTGTGTTTTCACGTGATCGCCAAACCAATTAATCTATTTAAAACATAAAAGATTTTTAAATTTGATATGGTCACTATAAAATGTTATTAGATTAGCTTATAACATGATAACTTTAGACAGAAGGACCCTTAAGTAGGCACTGAATAAATTAACCGACTTGGTATTACATTGATCTCACAACTTTTTACTGTAGAAGAACTGAATTGCGAGACTTGGGACTTTTTTACAAGTTTGTTTTTGATGGGATAAAAAGTACCGTATGTCTTTTCCTTTACCCCTGACGACGCGACGTCTGGACCTCTGATAGCAAACAACTAATTAAGAAGTTTTGTAGACCTACTAATGCTAAGAGCATTCTTGTAAAAAATCAGACAATACATACTAATTTCTCCGTCTGCAACGTGAGAAGGTCGAGCGGAGACGGGCGACAATGCAAGTTTCACTAACGCCTTCAACAAGACAAATAAGTGTAGATAAAAATAAAACCTGAGAACTATTGTTGCGCGCGAAAGTGTTGTGTTAAATTGTGAAAACATGCGTTTAATTCCATTTATTATTTAAGACTAGCTCCAGTGCACCAGAATAGATAGAGAATAAATTTCCATGAGAAAAATTTGCGAAAGATTTACCCTGATTGAAGGCGACACGCACTGAATCCAACCGCGCTAGACGGGGCAGTCCTTTCTATTTATTTCGTATCTATGGACAGACTTTTCGTCGAAGGAAATCGTCGTCCGTCGTAAGGAACAAAGGCCACAGAAAAAAGTAATCATGTTTTGGGTTGTTGACGAGTGAAAGCCGTACCGAAAACACGCGTGTCACGTTTTTCGTTATTTCAGTCACTTTTCAGCATCTATTTTGGACCCTGAGCAGGAAACTGACTTTCAAGAGAGCCATGTTTTAACTCGGGGAACAATCTAACATTGTCATTGGCGTTTCGCCATAATTGAAGAAGTAGATGAAGAGATTGTTATTATTAAGAAACATTGTCATTGGCAAATTATAATTATAGACGCCATTATTAAAGAAGAAGAAGAAGAAGAATCATGTTTTGGTTACTTTTCTGTGGCCTTTGTTCCTTTTCAAGTTTGACACCTGATGTATACTAAAACAGTTTATGAAAGACCAAGCTTTACAACATAAACCAATTATACACATACGCGACCTGCATCCTCATAAAAAAAAAACAAAATTTTAACAAAAAAATTAAAACCGACTTCCAAAAACAAAACTAAAAAGCTAAAAATAACAAAATACCGATTTAATCCAAAAGATAAAAACACACGTAATATTATTATTGGTTTGTGCTACCACTGATCGGTTTGAATTCGGTGACAAGCCAAATATGGAGGGGGTAGAGGAGGAGTACAGTTGAAAGTATACACCGTTATAAACATGTTCATAAAATAAAAAAGATTGAAAAAAAATCCAAAAAAATAAACCAATCAAAAAGAAAAACCTGTGAGGGTGCTCGCCACTCAATCGCTTTACACACACATCGCCGCAGGCCAGTATCTTAAGTTCAATGACCTCAATCGAGCTGAACAGCTGATCCATCGCTCGCTATGTGCGTAGCGCGGGCCTTGTATACGTATAAGTGAGCTACGTGAATTGTGTACCTTGTGAATGTAATCATAATGATTAGGTACTTAATGAATTTATTTTCCTCGTATTCTGAAAAACTTCCTTATAGGTATCCTATTCGCTTATCCTGTTTTTTATAACATAATTATACTTTCAGCCCTGTAAATATTTGCAGTTAATTTTATCACATGTTATATAATAGAGGTGATAACGGTACAGGCTGTAAATATGTACTCTACTTGGTTTGTTTGCCGCTACACACACACACACACACACACACACACAAAACGTGTGCAGACACGCCGGTCGCCTGTAGTAGTAGTAGGGATTGAAATCGGTTCGCCTGTTTCTTGGGAGTGTCACAGGTGTCATTATACTATGCTTAAATGGTAGTAAATTTTGAGATCAAAGTTGACCAAGAAACAAGTGATTTCACTCACGTTAATTTTAGAGTTCCCTCGGGAATTCACCATGAGATACTTTCGTTACTAACGTCTTTTGCTATTAACTATCTACCTGCCAAATTTAAGCTTTATAGATCAAAATATTTGTTGAAATTTGTGTTTAGGCAGTGTGTGACCTTTCGCTTTCCTCGTATTGTATGAATCCACTAAGAGAAAACAAATACAGGCCAATCAAAACTAACAAATCTGTAACCCAGTTTGTTGTTACATCACTGTTGCATCACAAATAAATACCGCCACGCCATTTTGCGACGGCGTCCATCTTCGAGTGATTTTTAGAATATTATGCAACACAAAATGGCGGCCTTTCCATCTAGAAAGTAGGTGTGTGCAAATTTTATAGCGGTAAAAATGTTGTTTTGACACAGAAAAATTCAATGTTTTGCTTTTTTCTGGGTCGCCAGTCTCTATTAGATGTTTGTTAGGAAAATCGATGTTATTAACTTTATGCTGGTAAATTATGAGTTGGCATTAAAAGTCATAACAGCATCTGAGTTGTAACGGCCATAGAAGTGGTACTTCTTTTTCTATGTAACGATAAATCCAAAATTTACTTTTCTTGACGCCGACGTGTTATTGTTTTGTTTCTTTTGTTCGCTCTTTTTAGAATAGAATAGAATAGAATACACTTTATTGTACACCAAAATAATGTTACAGTGTGTTAACAAAAACTTATAACTAAAGGCATACAAAAGGCGGTCTTATCGCTTTAATAGCGATCTCTTCCAGACAACCTTTGGGTGGACAGGACAAATACAGAAAATTTTTACGCTGCATAAAGCACTACGTTAAATAACAATAGGAAGCCGTAAACTAAACTCCTTTCTAGGATTTTAAAATTCCAGATTCTTCTAGAACCTATATATCTGCTTGAAGCCGTCTGTAGAGTTTTTTCTTTCCTTTGTAACTACTCAACCGATTATCGTGAAATTTTGTATATCCGTTACCACAGGTTACTGAAGGTATTACTTCCCTGGAATTACCGCAGGTACTCCGAAATTAACGCTAGTACATAATATTTAAGCTGTGGGGATATTAAAAGGTTGATTATGCAGGTCAACTTGGTGGTAAGTAATTAAATGCATTGGCTAGTTTTTCCCGTAATAATACTTGTCACTACTCACTAACCATTCACGAGTTACACGCAGGGAGACGGACAGACGCGTGTCGTGTTTAATAAACATACACAGATATTAAAATGACATCCAACACGCGACGCGCCATCACGCTATATTATTTGCCCATGAAATCGAAAACGCATAACGAGCGGGAGCAATTTAGATCATAATCCGTTTGCTTTAAGGAAGGTTGTCGATTGATAAATAGTTGGATAATGCTACTGTTTATTGACGCGATTGTAAAATGGCTAATTGGCTATTAAAATAAGCTAGCAGAATAAGGAAAGTCAATTTTGCAACAAAACTGAAACTGAAATTTAAAGTATTAAAAAAATATATAGTTTTTTAAAAACCAGATCATAACCAAATGTATTCTAGTGATGAAAATCCTTCTAATATTATAAACGCGAAAGTTTGTAAGTATGTATGTATGGATGGATGGATGTTTGTTACTATTTCACGCAAAAACTACTGGATGGATTTAAATGAAACTTTACAATAACATAGCTTATACATCAGATTAACACATAGGGTACTTTTTATCTCGGAATTCCCGCGGGAACTCTGAAATTAACGCGGGTGAAACCGCGGGGCACAGCTAGTACTTTTACGTAAGAAGTAATATACACTCTATATTTATTGATGTGTGATACGCTTAAAGATTAAATAAATAAACATTCTCTGTTTTGGAGTCGGTTATTTGAATAAAAAAAAATTAAACCAACTTCAAGAGTTCCGTTATCTGTCTCCGGAACTCATCATCAGATCTATATGAAATTTAAATGTGACCATTTCGGAATAAAGCATTTCAAACCAAAAATAATTTTGCAAATATTGGTAGGTATATGACGAAGTTATGCCCGAACATACATAAAACTATAATACATTTAAATTACGAATAAACTTAATTTCATTTCATTTCATTTCATTTCATTTCATTTTGAAGTCGGTTAAAAAAGCGAACTCGCTATATTCCCATAGTTGATGCGTGCGCGTGCGACGGCCTGGGAAACCATTTGGAGGCCTTGCGTTGTGCGCACACGCAGTTTTTAGAGCGACATTACCACACAATCGGTAAAAGTTGGCTATTGTTGCAAAAAGTAGGGAGAGATGACGACTTACCTCGGTTACTTAGATGACACTCTTTGTTAGCGGACTACCTTGTCACCGTGTAGATTGATGGTGGATGATAAATTTATAAAAATAAGAAATAGAATTGACTGGCTGAAATCCTTATAAATGCGAAAGAAAGCTCTTTTGCTTGATTGGTAATGTATTCACAACTTAACTACTCAATGGATCATCGAAAATTTTGCATAGGTGTCAGGGTACAGAAAAGTACATAGGACACTTATAATCCCGGGATCCCGTATAATCCCGATATAATCCCGTGGAAACTCCGAAATTAGCACGGGTGAAATTGCATTAAAGTTTGCCTACTATACGGTAGAGAATAGAATATAAGGTAGTTTTATCCGTGAGCTTCCGCAGACGAAACCGTGGGGAGAAGCTAGTATTACTATAAACGAGGCTCTGCATCTCCTGAAGCTCAAAATTATAAAGATCTATTTTTTATTTTGTATAAGGATATCGTAAAAAGAAGTTAGGAAAAAGAAACTGATTAAATTAGTTTTCATTACTCATACTCGGAAAGTAGGTCTGTAGTTGCCTGAGAAGCGGGTTGAAAGTAACACTTTTCAGCCCTAGGGAGAATCGCTTTCAACTGACAGCTGGATACTGCAGAAACTCAAGTTTTTTTTTTATGTCATAGGGGGCATACTTACTGGCCAGTAGCACACCTAATGGTTGATTTATGTAAAATAAAATTCACTCATTTTTTTCTTTAGCTAATTCCTATTTTTATTTTGACTTTCCTTGCATTCGTAATGAAAAGCACAGTGTTATCTTCGGGAGAAAAACCCCTAGGTTACTTTCACCCCTAGGATAACAATGTACTATTTAATATGGACTGTGTGTTTTTCCTGTTGATAGACGAATAATAATTGTTTTAAATTCGTCCTATAAATGGACGAACGATGAATAACTATATCAAAGGTAAAAAAAAAGTAATTATAACATCATGAAATGTGCGGAACTTCCTGTCCTGTAACCCCTAGCGCAGATAAAGCATATCTAACGATTGCTTTTTTCGTTTAAAATCATAAAAAATAGGATAAAAAAACTATGTAACAATAATAAACTTTGCAACACAGCAACTTGATTCCACATTAAGATTTATCGTGGAAACAGGCCAATTATGTTGTAGGTACCTACTTATACGAGTAAAAAAATTGTATGATCCTTAAATGACCGGTAAATTTTATAATGATGTACATAAGATTTTTATCGGAATCGGATGCCGAACAATGATTCTCGTCATTTTAGGATACTTCTTACCACGGAGCTACTTTATCAAAGGAACCCTAAAACTCATGCGGGTAAAATTACCCTTGAATCGATAGATCATCAAGAAAAAATAACTTTCTGTTGCGGTTTTGTATTGCTAAGAATCTCTGTCTCGCCATAGCTAAAAGTATGTAAAGTTAACACTTTTAGAAAGAAAGAAAGAAAGAAAATACATTTATTTCACCACAACACACAAGAAAAAAAAACAAACATCAACAGTGCCTAATCTAAAGAAACATAGATAATATCTCTTGCATGCTCTGCCGAAAGGGTCACCAACTCAGCATTAGCTAGGTGCGGGAACACCTAGCGCTGGTTTTCAGTTGGCAGCCCGCTGTCGCGCACGGACGGGGGTCAAAAGGCGGGGTATAGAAAAAAAATGATACTATACATATAAATACAAGTACACCAACTAAACATAAAAATATAAAAGATAAATAATATAAAAAAATACAAGTAAATAATTCTTACTGAAATAAACAATACATACAAAGTACTTACGTGTGTAAGTCTCTACATATTTGCTACAAAGCATACTACGTTGTTCAAGTAACAGATACAACCAACAAACGCCTCGGGTTCTACCAATAAAAACACAGTTACGAACCATCGCAAAATATTATAACCGTCGAGTCGTAAAACTCAAAGCGCACAGATATTAGAATACGTTATTTAACAATAATTGCATACAAAAAAAATATTGCGTAATTCATAAAACATAACATCACTTACCGCGGTCGGTGAAAGCGTCCGCGCCGCCTGTCGATATGTCCTGGAGCGACAATTCCTCCGTGCCAATATCGT
The DNA here is from genome assembly GCA_907165275.2 of Zygaena filipendulae. NCBI lineage: Eukaryota > Metazoa > Arthropoda > Insecta > Lepidoptera > Zygaenidae > Zygaena > Zygaena filipendulae. The sequence continues at coordinate 2,368,403 of OU015677.1, read as the reverse complement.
TCAGTCCGAATCCTGTGTCACGGAACACAACATTATCCGGTAACGGACCGGTGTGGGAATTGGTTTGCACTATAGAGTTACTTGTACTGTCCGTGGCGTATGGGAACACAACGCGTGGACTCCTTGCCTTCCAGCCGTTATTGCCACCGTAATAACTATTTCTAACCACAGGAGCGTACGGCAAAGGATTATAATAAGGGTCGAAATTGTAGTTAGGAGCGTACGCACGACCAAATCTACCCTGGTACAGTTTAGAGTAAGTCTGGTAAGGAGACGGTCTAAATCTATGCAAAGGTTCGTAGAACCTTTCGTTCTCGGACTTCTCTGCCTTCTTCAAACTCGTGTCGTCGTCGGGCGACGTGAATTCGTAGTCTGTGGTGTCGTCGAATTTGATCTTTGAATGTTGATCCTGCGTCAAGTCTATTTCCCCCAATCCCAAGCTCTGATGGTTTTCGTTTTCGTCGAGAAATATAACTCGGGACTTTCGAGCTCTGTCCCTGTAGTTCTTCTGGACGAACATCGGGATGTTCCTGTAGGGCCTCTGGTAGACTACGCTCAGCGCCCGGCTCGGCTCGACGGCGGCGACAGACGCAGCCACGAGCAGCAACACTTTCCATCTGTTTTCGCGTAACATGTTGCTTAGGTCAGTGCACTGTTGTTTTCACTTTCATTTTACTTTATATGTGTTTATTAGTTTTATCTTAGCTTCAATTCAAACGTTCAAATTCCGGGGCATTGCATCTGTTTTTTGTTTTTCTAAATAAAATAAAATAAAAAAACTATGAAAACTTTTTGTTTTGTTCCTAGTGTATCATTTCGGTTTGTTTTTTTTTGTCGTTGTTTGTTTGCGTCCCGTCTGCGCGTGCGACGATGGTCGGTTAGAGACGCGGACTGGACGCCGCTGCCCAACCCCCGCTGCGCTACTGCCGCCGTTACATAAAACTATATGTTCTGTGACGTGATCTTTTATGTAATCTGTGGAGGTTCGCTATTAGTGATAGTGCGTTGCTTAGCAACGCTCAATGTTTTGAAGCCTCCATTCGCCACCGCTTTCGTAACGTTACATCCGTTTATGATTATTGTTACTGCCAACTGCCATTTCTCATCGTCGTTATCGACGTTAACCCGTAAATGTATGATGAGTACACGTTTTTAGTTACGACAGCCAAAATTGTAAGTATGTTCCATTTTTTTAATTTGTTTTTATTTAATAAAAAATATTTATAGACAACTAGAACGCCTAGTAGTTTGGAAATGATGCATCAACAATGCATCAACGCATATTTTTGTAAATAATAAAATTCCTTGTATCCATCATCCGTAGGTAGGTACTATTGTTTTATTAAGGAATCTCAGGAGAGATCCTGCAAGTTGATATATTTATAGATAATATTCGTAAATCAATTTTAATATTGAGTTTTTATATGCCATAGCGTATAAATGTTTTGTTATTAGCAATAATTATTAATGTAACAAGAGAGACGATTTGGTGAGCACCTATCTTGTTTTGAATAAATTCATAAATTAATTAAATTCGAAAGCAGGTAGATAACTCTGTCTGTCAGTGTGTTACCTTTTCACGCCTTAACTATCGATCATAACGAAATTTTGCATATACCTTTATAGGGGTACAGGAAAGGACATAGGGACATATTGTTATCCTGAAATTAACGCGGATGAAATCGCCTGAAATTTTCCAAAATCCCGTATTTCTTGTAAAATATTAATATTATTAATATTAAACTACATTTTATAAATTTTTTACAAATTTAAAGCTTAAATACTCGTAATGTAATAAGTTCTCTCCTAATTTGTGTAGAGATTATGCAGTCAGAAATTGGTTATTTGTATTTTTGTTGTAAGGTATTTCATTGTTGCTTCCATATTATTTAACCGCCATCTGTTGCTTATTACATCAGCAATTAAGCCTTCAACAGCCCTCAACTTGGAAATGTACAAGTTACTTGCTTTTGCTTGAAGGTTCTATCTGAAAAGACAAGATGGCGGTTGGTTTTTCTGCTGTCGTCCTGAAAATACAATACCCCAAAACTGTACCTATCTATACATATAAAATGCTTTGTCCTGAATGACTGAATTCCGTTTGTTCTGTTTGGTGATTGGGTAATTGGGAATGCGGAATGCCTAGGTTTTTATTACAATAAGCTATTTTTCCAAAAAAAACATGACATTATTTTCTTAAATAATTTTCGAAATGATGTGTTGTAGTCTCAATATTGAACCTTTGATTTGAACTGTAGGTAACAAGGCAGTGTTGTGACATTCGTGATTAAATATCCTTATTTCTCTATAATAATCCTACTAATATTATAAATGTGAAAGTGAGGATGTTTGTTACTCAATCACGCAAAAACGGCTGAACGGATTTGGCTGAAATTTGGCATGCACGTTTTCAGGGGTACAGAAAAGGACATAGAGTACTTTTTATCCCGATATTCTCGCATAAACTCCGAAATTACCGTGGGTGAAACCGCGGGGCATAGCTAGTATAATATAAGTTTAAACTAAGTACATAACGAGATTCTTATTATGTAATGTTTATTTGAAACTTATAACTTGGTTTGCTTGGTATTTTACTTTTTCTATCACTTAACAGCCTATATTGGTAAATTAATTATTGTTTCTCTCACTATTATTGTCACCCATCTCAGAACATATTCAATTACTTTTTTTATGTCATAGGGGGCAAACGGGCAAGTGGTACACCTGATGGTAAGTGATTACCGCCGCCCATGGACATCTGCAACACCAGAAGGCATGCAGGTGCGTTGCCGACCTGGAATGGGAATGGGATATGGCTTTAGGTGCTTGGCGACAGATTTGCAACTTGAAGGTGGTAGCTAGCCAATCGGGCACTAGAGAGTGCCCTACCACCATGCTATGGTTTCCTCACGATGTTTTCCTTCACCGACAGCTCAAGCGCATTATTAGGGTTTGAACCTACGCCTTGCGGCGCTTGATCCGAACGCACCAACCACTGAGCTATCATCGCTGTAAAACTTAACAAATATCACTTATCTATGTTACAAATTTTTAAATTTGTTATAAACAAGAGTCTTTCCAGGCGTTCCTCTTTTACACTACGAAACAGAATACTTCCCCCTTTAGAGTTATAAATCTGTGATCTTTAACGCTACAGGAAACTAAGGATCGTATCGTTATATCACGTGGTCACGCAACTCAACGTTCTTTGGTTTTCTATAGCGTAGTGACGTAACGATCATAGATTGTAAACTTGGCTAAGGAGGCTCATCCTTAGAATGGTTTCGTAAAATATGTAATAACATATAACATATAACACGAATAGTATTAACAAACTGCCTTAGAATGGAGAAAAGGCAATGATAGAATTACACAAGTTACTCATAATGATGATTCAAATATCATGCGGTGCATTCATATCATCAGATGACGCATCAGAACTCATATACTTATGCGTCACCTTTCTAATGAATACACGCCCATACAAAAGACATCAACGACTCCACTTTCTCTACAAAAATATAATATAATTTTGAAATCAACATACGCGCATACGCATGACCTGCGCTGCGGTGTTACAATGAAATATTAACAGAGATTAATATCATAAGATCGTTCGCTTGCTACTGTTTGCCAATTTACAGATGGATTTATGTATTTAAATAATTCGTAGCAATAATTTACAATTAACTATACGGGTCGTAAAGTTAAACGAGGGACATGTAATAAGGAACATATAAGTTTATGAGGAACTGATTCAAATATTTTTGTATATATTTTTGTCAGCTAGCCTATTATAATTATAATTTCTGAATGATGCGTGCACAAACTGTCAAGTTATTCATGAAGTATTTATCTTTTACTCTTTATTCTTCTGAGTCTTTACTACGCTAATTAATAAAAAGGTTATCTTATTTATAAGGGATCGTCGATGTAATAAATGAGACGAGTGTAGTCCAAATAACGGTGTCCACTCGCTGTGCGTTCTGAAGCTCCGAGACGACATTTCTGAGTAGTGAAGTGACTGCCACAAGTTTCAGTATCGGCTTCCAATGCAATAATAATAACGATTGAAGCCCGATGTGTTGTATTTCAAAATTACTGCTGCTTTTAGAAAGAAAAATTTTAGGAAACGGAAGTGACGCGTTGCGCGCATCAACTGAGTGCAACATCCGGTGTTTACATAAATCTCAAATAACACAGAAAAATAAAAAAAAAAAATTATAAAATCTATAATGAATCCCTTCTTCTTTAACCTCACGTCCATGTTTATAATTTATAGTCTAATTAGTGTCAGGTGTTTTTTATCACAAGGAATTTTATAATTGAATTTCAATTCCTATTTCATACTAGTTTTTTTTTACTTACCTATAAATTTGAGTAATAAAAAACTTTAGAAAATAATGACGTTTTCTCCAAAAACAAAATATTCTATACGTATTTACTTAATTAATGACAAAAGTCTTCAAGCGCTTAAGGCGCTTTGAGTTAAGCTCCCATTAAGCAATTCAAAAGCTTACTTCTCAGACGCATGTCATTTCTTTATTATGTTCCCACAGCGTGTACTGTTTCTCATGGAGAAAAAAAAACAATGTAAAGCAAAGCGCTTGAACTAGTTGTACAATAAAATCGATTCCGACACGAGCGAATTAACACAAGCCACCATTAAATTTTACCTCGACCATACACTTTGATCAGCGAAAATGTTAAACATCGGCCCGCCATCGATATTGTAGCGTTTAATTTATCATCCTACTATAATAAAAGTCGTGATAGCGCGACGACAGTGCAACGACAGTGTGAAACCGGCCTTATAGCGACTGGTTTCGAGAAAGCCACCGGCAGTATACATTCACACGCCGCTGCCGATCGACGGCACTAATTTATTAAGAAAAAAAAACGAGCCGTTCTTGAATTGAAATAATTCAAAATATTATAAATTCCAAATTCAATACATACGTATAAAGGTTTGAAATAACAAAGTGGCTGGCGTGTGAATTGTTTAATTTTTTTTTCTTGTAAAGTGAAATTGAATAAGAGTACATGGGCGATCGAAAATTATATTAAAAAAAAATACTAGATTGATAATATTAATATTGTTGTGTTCGTTGTTTCGTGAAAGTGTTTTCATATCTATATTAACTAAAAGTGAAAGGTGTTTATCTATCACAAGTGAGTGTTTTACCATAGAGGATGGTCCTCTTAAGCCTTTTTTGATTGCTCCACAAGGTTAAATCGCGCTATTTTCAGAATCTCTCTGAATTATAATAGCTTTGCACTAATAAGGAGACTTACTTCAAAACACTAGCCTTACCAAGAATCGTTTATTTTTTAAGGTAACCAAGGTGACCAGTGTTATCTGTGGGTCAATTTTTCTTACGAACAACACAAAATCCACAGAGAAAATATTAGTTAACTAGAGAGGACATGTAGGCGAGGCAGTCGCGCCACGCTCGCAAAAGAAGTTAGAGCAAGTGCTCTAACATTCCCAAAACTTCCTTTGTTAGTATCCCAAAAATATGTCCCATAATATTCTCAAAACTGTGACTAATTGAAAACTTAACTAAATAGTATTTAATACATTCGTTACGTTAATGAATTTTTTGTGAGTTTTAATAGTTTTGTGTGCAAAAATAACCCGGCGACACCGGTTTCATTTGTTTTCATACTAAACTGATTTGATGTCCCTTCTACCTGTTCTGTGATAAAAGCTCATCGCTATCGAAAAAGTTTTATCGCATACTAGCTGTCCCGCGCGATTTCATCCGCGGTAATTTCGGAGTTCCCGCGGAGGTTGCGGGAAAAAAGTACTCTATGTCCTTCAGTTCCCGAGGGAATTCCGGGATAAAAACTATCCTATCTTTTAAGTTGGCCCATATTAGGAATGGTTACAAAATTTTATCAAAATCCGTTCAGTAATTTCGGAGTCCATCGCGGACAAACAACGTGACACGTGATTTATATATATTAGATAACCCTATGGTACTACCCCATCTGCCTAATATGCGAATATGCTCGGATCGTTATAATATGTGTAGAGACCCTTAGCAAAGGTGGAGTGGTGCAAATTGACGATCAGAACTCAGGCGTCGCAGGTTCGATTTCTGCGTCAGGTAAAACATTTATGAGATGGACGTTTGTCTAAATTTAAAGTATTATTTACAACAACAAAAAAGTTAATTTTACTTATAAATCACTTGCTTGGTACCCATAACTTGTACTTGAGAAATAGGTAATAATTTGTGATTAGGTATGTTTGCCTTATTATTCATGCATATTTATTATGAACGTTATTATTCATAAACTTATTATTCCTACTAATTATTATTATTATATTATTATAAATATTATTATTATTATTACATACGTATACATAGACATACAATGATAATCGAGAATATCTAATTTCCTCTCTTCTATAAATCTGTCCACTCAAAGGTTGCCTGGGAGAGATCGTAAAACCTTTTTTGTTTGGTGTACAATAAAGAGTTATCTTGTAGGACGCATATCTCCTGAAACTTTCGACAATTTTTATCCGGTTTCCAAAGACAACGCGGGTAAAATCGCGGAAAATATTAAGTAAATAAATATTTATTTTTGGCGGGCAAAAATAATAACAACGCATAGAAGACAAACATATAAACATTCATTTTTATTTATAAAGATTGTTAATATTTTTTTTTGGTTATTAGGTACTGTTAATATAATTATTTAAAAAAGGAATGGAATAACAATTATTATAATAATTGTTATTGATAATATAAATGAATGAAAATTATCATTCGATTCGTTTTTTGAAATGTGTAGGTTATATTTTACTAGCTGACCCTCGCGGTTTCACCCGCGGTAATTTCGAAGTACCTATTCGCGGGGATTCCGGGATAAAAAGTACCCTAGATGTCACTTAGGATCACGTTAGCTTCCTATAAGTGAAAGAATTTTCAAAATCGGTTCAGTAGTTCCAGAGATTATAACCTCACAAATTTTGGAGTTCCCGCGGGAATCCCGGGATAAAAAGTAGGTACCCTATGTCACTTAGGATTACTGCGGCTTTTTAAATATGAAAGAATTTTTTTAAAATCAGTTCAGAAAATCCAGAAATTACCCCCTATAAACTCACAAACTTACGAACTCACTAACTCCGGAGTTCCCGCGGGAATTCCGTAGTAGAAAGTACCCTATATCACTCTAGATCACTGTAGCTCCCTATAAGTGAAAGAACTTTCAAAACTGGTTCAGTAGAAAACCTCACAAACTACGGAGTTCCCGCGGGGAACCCAGGACAAAAAGTAACCTATGTCACTCAGGATCACTGCAGCATTTTAAAAGTGAAAGAATTTTTAACATCGGTTCAGTAGATCCAGAGATTACCCCTACAACGTCACAAACTCACAAACTCAAAAACCCACAAACTCACAAACTTTTTCTCTTTATAATATTAGTATAGAATCCACTTCTATTTGTTTTGTAAATGAATTGTAATGGAGATTAAGATATTTTCATTACAAGTCGTTTAAATATTTATAAGGTAGATAAGTTACGTAAATCAACGCTTTGTTTGTTTGCTCGACTTGGCGGACGCACTGCTGTGCCCTCATATACATATTTTAGGAAGAGCGTAGGTATAAGTGACATTGATGAATTAACATGTTGTACCCCGGCGACTGGACATAAACTAATGAGACTCTCTTCAAATGCTAATCGGCCAATTAGTCGCGTTCATTAACAACAGATGACATTAGGAAAAGTTGTTGCCAAAAATACCACAGAACAGATAATAAATGATAGAAGGGACACATCAACTTATGTATGAAAACAGGTGAAAACCAATGTCGCCGGGTGATTTTCGCACACAAATTATTCATCACGCACTAAATCATTCATTAATGTAAAAAAATGTATTAAACGCTTTTTGGTTACGTTTTTACTTAGTCGTAGTAGTTTTGGGAGTACTGTGGAAAATATACTTGGGATACTAGGAAAAGAATTTTTGAGCGAGCTAGAGCATTTGCTCTAACTTCCTTTGCAACGGTATCGCGCCTGCTCCGCCTGCATGTCATCTCTAGTTAATTTATTTTCTCTGTGGAAAATACACGCACACATACTCATAACCAGTAAGCTCTACAGAATAGGGTCAGTGTGCGAATTTTTATGGAATTTAGACTCTGCATATCTTCTTGTTTACAAGTTGGTATATACTTTCTACAAATGAATTTTTGGAGTGAAACTTTTTGGGAACGATGGTTATTCTTTTTCGTAACGGTTTTCTTATATGTAAAATACTTAGGTACCTATAGAGATATTTTCGTAACGTATTTTTTTACTTCATTTAAAAAGAAATCGATGGAGAGAAATTTTGTATTAAACTTCTTTTGTTAATACTTCTACAGCATTTAAGCATGACAACAAAAAGTAAATTAACAAAAAGAATAACCACCAAAAACGGCCACGATAAGGTAATTTCAACTCTCTAGTTTGATATGAGTGTTGACTGTTGATGAAGTCAGTTTATATATTTTTTTAAACCCCGACGCAAACTGAAGGGTGTTCCATGTATAATATTGATAAACCTATTTTCATTTCGTTTTTTTGTTTTGTTGAGAGGTGACTTGATCGGGAATGTTATTTGCTACGATTCCAGAAGATCGGTTCAGTCATTGAAAGATTAGGTATTTTTGACTCTTTTCTGGTCCACACTGATGTGGACATCTTGTACAGGTCTGACCGATTCCTAATTTTGTAGTCCGTTATCCTTATGGTATATTTCACATAGAACATAGTAAATTTGGACTTATAAACTTTAAAATTTTAAATTTAAACCAGTTTTAAAAATTCTTTCGCTCATTGGAACCTACAGTATTCCTGAGTGACATAGATTACTTTTATCCCGGAATTCCTACGGGAATTCAGAAATAAACACCTGTGGAACTCTGTGGGATTGGACGAGAAATGATAGTATTCAGTAATAACTTACGTATTTATTTTACTAAGTGGGGAATCGAATTAATCGAACATTGAATATATGTATAGACTTTGAACTACATTGTGTTGCGGTGCAGCCGAGCTGGTATCGGATGGTGTTAATTTCGCAGGGAAAGCGTCGCATGGGCGGCCGATCTTGTAGGCCGCAGCGTGCATCGGTTGCAACTTCTAACAAAACGATGATATATATTACGTTACCGATTCCCTTACTTGAACATATATTTAATTGCTACGGAGGTCAAGCAGCTACAAATTACTTTTTAAGATATTTCTTTAAAAATTTGTAATCTGGCCACCACTATAAGTGTTTTAGCTCATTTTGTTTTAACTTACGATATCAAGTTTGAATGCTGAAGAAAAAAAATCCAATTTTTTAAGGGATTTCAAATAACTGTCTGAATATTTATCTTTTTTTTATTCCAGACTAAATAAGCAACTGACTATTACACGATAATTATGTCAGAACAATACAACGAAACGGCGCCATGTCAGCGGTGATTCATGCACACACAACACACAAATCATGGATCAAACAACACAAAGAAAATGAGCTCATACAACAATCAAACAGAAAGACCATTAAAGTTCAAAAAAAGAAAGTTGTTGGTGGTACAAAAACTAGTGAGATAGAAGATAAAATATACTGTAGTCAAAGATGGCGGAGTTCAAGATGGCAGAGAACAAAATGGCGGATCAGTTCCAGGGTGCTGATACCGTTAATGATTTTGAATGTGTCTGGAAGAACCAATGCAGAAGGTAAAAATCTTTTTAAAACACCATAGAATTAATATAATCTTTTCTTTCTATCCCTATCTATATAAATAATGGAATAGAATACTTTTTACAATAGTCATCCGTAAATTGCAATTAATTTGGACATTATGATCTTATTACTTCCCGGTCATTGTAATTTTTTATTAATTTCGTTCTGATAAAATCTTATGTAATGAATCTAATGTGATTCTTTCAGAAAACTGTGAAAATAAACCATTTGTTTTCATCTATTTTCATACTAAACTAGTTATTTCCATAATAGTGCAGTTCTATCTGTTCTGTGGGTGGAGTCATGGATTATTTTTCTCTTATTTTAATCCAGAAATGCATCCATAAGTTTGGGATTGTTCTGATGGCCATAAATGAATGATTTTACCTTCCAGATCTATCCAGCAGCATGCTGGCGTCAATATTCGGGTACCCTTCAACTTGCACCTACGGCGCAGACATCAAGCCGTGCACTCTTACCCTGACGTGCTGGTTGCGTGGAGGTACCAGGGTCAAAGGTTGCGGAGGAGGCTGGCTGTTCACATGCTGTGTGCAGACAGAGACGTATCCTTATAGGAGTGACGAGATTGATAATAGGTAGGATTGATATATAATAGACCACTATAGAAGATGGTTTGAAGGTTTCGATTTGCAGATAAATGGTTGTGGGACTCTGTAATGTTATTTTGTAAGTTTGCGGACTTAATTTTAAATTTGGAGGCGTTAATTTCGGAGTTCCTGCGGAGATTCCGAAGTGCCTTACGTCCTTTTCTGTACCACTGACAACGTGTATGCAAAATTTCATGGTGATCGAGTATAGTTAAGGCTGGAAAGCGTACCTAACAAACTAATAGTCTACTAAAAAACTCACATTGGCATTTATAATACTTTAAAGATATAAATATCTTTTCCTTATCGTATTTTCCAACAGAGCTGATAGATATATATTTTATTTTAGTAGAAGAGTGCGAAAAATCACAAAATTGTGCACATTTAAATACAAACTTACAGAACATATAACTCTTTTGTTTTTTCCAGCATATCCTCCTCAGAGTGGAAGTACAAAGTGTCCCCGCCCAAACTCCGTCAGGTGCCTCAACGAAGCGTCCTACCTTCTAACGTGTTCAGAAGGAGAGCGGACGATGATATTTCTAGTGTATGTGCAATTCTTATGCTACTGCTCCACCTGCGTTAACGCTAACGATGATGTTAATGTCTAACGAGGTAATGTTAGTAAGTTAACGCGTTAAAATGTTGGCCACATCTAAATTAGCGCACTAATTTACGCGTTAACACGCAGGTGGAGCAGTAGCAGTACTGATTCTTACAGAATTTCTTCTTTCTTTTCATAATCTTGCTCGTCAAAGTATCTCCTTTCAAAAGCTGTCCGTATTTAAAATAACTCTCGGTGAAGGAAAACAGCGTGAGAAAACCATGATTAAAACACTATATGTTACTCCTTAGTGCTCGACTGTCTAGCTTTCACCACCAAAAAAAAACATCCAACTTTTTGGTCGCAAAACATCCAACGGTGTGTGAATGGGGACTGTCCCATTCCAAGCTATTATTAATAGGTGTGCTTACAATCTGTTACCACGCCGTCACTTAACTTAAGATCTGCCATGACAGACCCAGCATGTTATTAATATAAAAACCTCTTAAAATATGCTCTTTTCTTTACAGAGCGAATGTGGCCTGCCATCTACCAGTATACTCCAGAAAAGGATCATCGGGGGCAGAGAGGCGAGGTTCGCAGAGTTTCCGTGGCAGGCTCACGTCAGAATATCGGAGTTCCAATGTGGCGGGGTGCTAGGTGAATGCCACCAATTTTATTCAGTGGAACATCAAATAAATCCCACAAATATTATAAACTAGCTGTGCCCCGCGGTGTCACCCGCGGTAATCTCGGAGTTCCTGTGGGAATTCCGGGATAAAAAGTACCCTATGTCCTTCTCTGTACCCCTGACAACGTGCATGCCAAATTTCATCCAAATCCGTTCAGTCGTTTTTGCGTGATTGAGTAAACGTATGCGAGGATAATAGCTCGAAAGCGCATTTTCATCCGACTTGCTTCATACTTATCGTCACTGCTCAGCTCCTATGTGTTTTAGCGTAATGTTATATAGCCTATAACCTGCCCAGGAGTATGGACTACAATCGTACCAAGTTTGGTTAAAATCCCTTCAGTAGTTTTTTACCCATGCGTGCACATACACACAGACAGACAGACAAAAAATTTACTGATTGCATTTTTGGCATCAGTATCGATCACCATTCATCCTCCAATATTAATTTTGAATATATATTCGATGTACAAAATTGACCTCTATACAGTTTTATTATAAGTATAGATACAACCGCCGGTGGCGCCTAATATTAGCTAAAGATGGACAAACAACTGGGTCAAAACCCAGGGGTTGGGTATTAAATCCAGATAAACACCCACCTGGTTTAAAATCTGTTGACTGCCCATCTATATACGGGTATAGTGGATCGTGGATGTATGTAAATGCACGGACGAGTTGTTATCATCATTACTCTACATTGTGTACAGTGTCGCGTCGCTACGTGGCGACGGCCGCGCACTGCGTGTCACGCGCCCGCGCACGCGACGTGGCTGTGTGGCTGGGAGCGCTCGATACAGCCGCTGGAGCCAGAAACGCAGCCAGGCTTGGGTGTGTAAGCTATAAGTTTGTACTCCTCTTTTAAGTACAATATTTTACACAACAAGAAAACTGGGATATTCAATATTCAATAGGCTTGTATCCACCGAAAAACAAAAAAAAGTTTATCGTTAATTATAAACGTGAAATTAAAAAAAATGCGTTGGTAAAAAAGATGCTAAACGAATCATACCTTCAGATAAATTCAATGTCTCTTTCCTTTGTGTCGTCGCCGATATACCGACAGATCATATTTGTGTAATAAATAAATAATCACTTCATATTTTGAGTCGATTGGTAGATACTATGACAATAAAATGCAGGCCTTATAATGACCGTTTCCTAGAACGACCTCTATTTAAAATGCCTTACATACCAACCAAGTCATTAACTCACGTATACGCAGAGAAAGCCTCGACAAAGGATTGAGAAAAGTCACGTTTCCACAGATAGAAACGTGACGCCAAACATCAGTGGTCTTTTGACAAAACTAAACGCCCTGAAACCTTTTCTTTCAGGGTGACTCAGAAAATTCTACATCCACTATTCCAATTCCGGATAACGCAACCAGATCGGTACGATATAGCTCTCCTCAAACTGTCTCGTCCAGTTATTTACACCACGCACATCCTGCCCATATGCCTGCCGGAATACGACCTGGATTTGCGCGGGAAAGCCGGCGTCATCGCTGGCTGGGGCAAGACGGATACAAGCAACGGTCACACTGGCACTAACATGCTGAGATCTGCCACTGTTCCTATACTCAGTAAGTAATCATGACGTTCGAGCAAAAGCTTCGGTTTCACCCACGTTAATTTCGTCTTTCACGCGGACATTCTGGAATAAGAAGTATCTTATATCCTACGTGTAACCACTTGGCAGTAATAAGAAAGGGTTTTAAAGCCCACTGCCACGTGGTTCCATAAAAACAATTAAGTTTTAGTGAAGACTTTGAATTTGATGCATGTATTACTTTTAAGAAATTTTGTGATGCCAAATAAAGTTATGTCTATGTCTATGTCTAACCGCCGCACTCAGAGTCGACTTTAATGATTACTTAGTTAAGTATAGATTTTTAAAACAAAACTGCCGCAATCAGACAAGTTTAATAAATTAATGTTAATTGGCATTTAACTAATTAAGTTACATGTCTTTAAATGCCAATTAACATTAATTTACTGAACGTCTCTGATTGCGGCAGTTTTGTTTTAAAAATCTATACTTAACTAAGTAATCATTAAAGTCGACTCTGAGTGCGGCGGTAAGACTAGTTGTGCCTTTTACTTAAAGCTTTTACTTTATCCTACTAATATTATAAACGCGAAAGTTTGTAAGTATGTATGGATGGATGGATGGATTCACGCAAAAACTACTGGATGGATTTAAATGAAACTTTACAATAATATAGCTTATGCATCAGATTAACAGATAGGGTACTTTTTATCCCGGAAATCCCGCGGGAACTCTAAAATTAACGCGGGGCACAAATAGTAATAATAATAATTCTTCATTTCAGATTCAAAGATCCATTATATCCTTTTATTCATTAAGGTTGTTTTCAGGCAAAGAGCAATGCATCAAGTGGCACCAGAGCAAACAGATCTCAGTGGAGATTCACTCGGAGATGATTTGCGCGGGACATTCGGACGGGCATCAAGACGCTTGCCTGGGTACGTCTTAAACTATTTCATCATCTTATCTTAATATATATAAATCACGTGTCACGTTGTTTGTCCGCGATGGACTCCGAAACTACTGAATCGATCGTGATGAAATTTGGTCACTATGTTGTATTTGGCCCAACTTAAAAGATAGGATGGTTTTTATCCCGGAGTTCTCGCGGGAACTCCGGAATTATTGCGGGAATAGCTAATCACCGTAAACTACTGGTAGGGTACAAAGAAGGACATAGAGTACTCTTTTTCTGGAATTCCCGCGGGAACTACGAAATGATGAATGACGCGGATGAAATCGCGCGGGACAGCTAGTTACTATGTATAGATTATCGTAGTTCCTGAAGTGAAACTCCTTTAGGTGTGTTGCCTACATTTTTACTTAATATAAGTATATTGAATTTCATGAGTTTTATCAGTGTTGAACCTGTTGTTCTTTTCCATTGTGAGTTACTTTTTTTTAAATTTAGTTCTATTTCCTCAGTTTTGAAATTCAACATTGTGTTTATTCCATCAAAAGTTTTTTGTGAATTGGTTTCGATGCCACTTTTTGGAATAACATTTGCATGGAACTTTGATACGTAAAAAAGATTTCTACATCAATCTACTATCTTTAAACGAGCAATTCTTGTATATATCTATGTATATAGCTATATAGCTATGACGTGTGAAGGGTTAAATATATAGAGAGAGAGAGAAAGAAAATGGCTCCACCGATTTTCATGAAATTTAGTATGCAGGGGGTTTCGGGGGCGATTAATTGATCTAGCTAGATACCATTTCGTCATTTTATCCGTGTTTGAGGCAATGAAAAACGAGCGTTTGTTTTTCTACTTAACAACAGATGGCGCTATACACAACGAGCGAAGCTCGGTGACCCAGATATTGTTTTTTTAATGGCAACAGGTTTGGTTTTTATATAACAAAATGGTTTCCCAGGTGATTCGGGCGGACCTCTCATCGTGTTGGACAACAGCAGGTACTACCTCGTCGGCATCACGTCTGCTGGCTTCGGCTGCGGCGTGGATCACCAGCCTGGGATCTATCATAACGTCAAAGTCACTGCCAACTGGATCCGCGCAGTCATTACCCCTGCCACTACTAATTATGTCGATTTCTAGATTAATTTATTTGAAGACTCAATGTGGCGCAACACGCAAAAAATAAACAGGTATTTAAAAACAAATCGATCGTTCTGCGAAAAAAAATAGAGTAGGTAAATACTTTTTTTGTACTTCTTTCTTTTCAGTTCATTCGGAATTCAAAATTGCCAAGAAAGACCAAGAAAGACTTCGAACTTTTTTATATGAAGTTAAAATACAGCAGAAATATTGGAAATAAGAATCGTATTTTTCATTTCCAACAATCGATTTATTTTTAAATGAAAAAATATTATTTTAAAAAAAATTTTTAACGATAACCACCACCGTTACCCACTTTAACTACTACAGTCACCTTTAAAATGACGGAAGAACCGCAGGTAAAGACAGCCGGCTTGTACGTACACGTACTGTACGTGTCTGCGTATCGTTGACAGCGAGCTGACAGTAACTGTCAGCGGTTGGTGGGGGGCGGAGTGTCGGTTCTTTACGTAGTCATATTCTGTATTCTTTGCGCTAAGGGTAATTCAACCCCTCCTTTTTCTTTGTATTGCCACCGACGCGGCGACGAAACAAGGTGGTGTTAGATGACCAGCAAAGGTCATCTAAACGCGAAATGCCCAATTTTTAGTTAAGGTTTTCTCTGTGATTTATCAGTGTGTTTGATTTATTTATTATATATTTTTATTATTTACATGCAAGCATGAAATCTCATGAGCTTGCATTTGTCTCTCGTTTTATTTTTAAAATTAACCTGCTATGATCTCTAATAGAATGATACAATGTTTTTGTCGTATTTTATTAATTTTACCTATATATTTTGTTCAAATTTTATAAGTACAATTATTTTTTTGTTTATTCATTGGAATTAAAGTATGTACTTTTAATTTAAATTGTTTTATTTAATTTTACTCCCGTATTGTAATGTTAATAGTATCTTTGAAACAACTTGGGTTTCACTAAACGTTTATAGGGGAGGGGTTACCTCTGGAACTAGGTACTAAACCGATTCTTTATCATTTATAATAATAATAATTGTTTACTAAAAATGTTAAGTTCAAGTTCCATTAAAGTAATCGACGACCCGATTGGCGCAGTAGGTCGCCATGCCTGCCCGCTAATCAAGAGGTTGCGGGTTCGATTCCCGGTGGGAGTGGACTTCGTGTAATTAACACGGGGTTCCAATTTCCAGTCTGGGCGTGTTTATATATCTACCAGCGGTATGCGGTTTCACCCGTAGTAATTTCAGAGATCCCGCGGGAATTCCAACATGAAAGGCACCCTATGTCCTTCTCCGTATCTCTGATAAGGTGTAGGCAAAATTTCATGATGATCGGTTCAGCCTTTGAGGCGTGAAAGTGTAACAAACAAATATACAAACCTACATTCGCATATATAATAAAGGATTTATGATAATTTATTGCTAGGGGATAGGCAAAGCCTTTTGGTATCGCTGCTGACTCACCGACAAATCAAAATAAAAATTCGACCAAGTGAACCCACGTTTTTATTTAAGATTTTCTCTACGATTTCTCAACGTCTTTTATTTATGTTTTTATTTTTTAGGATGCAACCATGACTTATAGAGACCTTGAATATTACACCCTCAACGTGTTAATGAGTTAACTGAAAACTAAAAAGTAGTTTGCTCAGAATCGATTAGCGAATCGATCGCACTATGTTTAAATATAGGTTATATTTTTTCATTTTTTCTAGCCCATGTCTGAATTATTTATAATACAATATTAGGCGCGTACGCCGGCCGCAGCAAAAAAAATCGAACCGGTAGGCGCGGGCGTAGCGCTTGGAATTTCGTAGATAGGTCACCTCCAAACTAATGTTGAATAACTTTGAAAGTATACATTTTTTCGACATAAAATATTTTTTAATCATATTATTGTTTATTGTTTTAAATGGTGTGTATCAGGTTTTCAGTTAATTCATTAACACGTTGTATTTAATTAATATAAAAGACGATAATATTTTTTTTCTTTGCCATAATGGACCCATAAAATATGACTCAACGCGAATTACTATGATATACCAATCCGGAATTATTTGAGGAAAATCATTGTCAAATAATACCTACGTAATAGGTATATCTTATTTAAACGTGTTTTATTATTGAATTTAAATATCACATTAGAATTTATATTTATAAAATATACCTGTAGTAGTCAGGTCCCAATGTTGGAAACGTGTTTTAATCTGAAATATAAGAGTTTCCACACACAGTGCTGCACAGTGTCCGTTCGCCAACTTTTAGTATTCTCAACACGGTCTATACAGCGAATTCTCAAAGTTTCAACACAAGTATTTGGACATGCTTTAATAAATATAGATATTTTACGTCATACCATATAGAGCTATATGATTATAGGGATAAAGTTTATATTAAATCGTAGGTTTCATTGGTATCATAATATATTATAACTGGTTTGTCCATAGCTGCTGAAGAACATGGAAACGTAACACTCGGTAACAAGGATTCGTTTTCAATGAGTGCTTGTTTAAGTGAAACGCTTCAAATGTCAGACGGCACGCTCAGTCGAGGAGAATGTCGCGGGGCCACGACAACGTATTCTGAATTCGAAAAATTCAAATAAACGAACAGTGAAATAAAAAACAAAGTTTAAAATACCCATGGACATAGTAAACCGATAGGTTTTAATCAACGAAGATGTTGGGAAACGGGTGTTTGTTTTTTTTTATTGTGTCGGCATTGGTTTCGGTTCTGGACAGCCAGAGCACCGGCGATGGTGAGTTACTTAAAGTGAAAGGTGTTTTTGTACATTGTTACAAAGTATAAACTTTTTTATAAAGTTATCAATGCCACTCGAGCAACTTACATAAACGAATTATGCATGACAATGAATTTTAAAGATTAAAAAGAACTGCTTGATCAATAATTATTTATTTCCTCAAACTCATATAGGAATGTATTCATTTCAAATTAAAAAATATAGGTATAATAATATAAAAAAATATTTTAGCTGGGTACCTACTTACAATAGCCGTTTTGTAATACTGATAATACGAATTGAGTTTATTTGTTCGTTCGTTTGTTACTCGTTCGCGCCTTAACGGCTCAACCGATCTTCATGAAATTTTGCATACACGTTGTCATGGGTAAAAAAGTACATATAGTACTTGTGTAGTGAGTAGTAGTGACCTAGGACACTTCTTATGACGATACAGTAATTTACCGAAGGAATTATTTAAGAAAATTTTCGAACGTTTCTATTACGGATTTTTACAGAAGCCGAAAACCGGTAAATGTTTTTAAATGAGTCATGGGTATTTGGAGTGAAGATATAAAAGTAGGTATTTCGATTCTCGACCTCTTAGTCAGCCTTATATCTACAGGTTGTTCCCCAAATACTAGTACCTACACGTAATCCTTGGGGCAAGATTAACTTTAGACAATTTTTTTTATTTAATTTTAGTTTCTTTATGTATTCGACTCTACAGCTTTCTTAAAGCTCTTTATTCAAGGGATTAAATTGAACTTAAGTTTAGAGAAAAACCTAAAATCGTTTAGAACCCAGACTTGAGGGTTTTTAATTTTAAAATTTTTGACACAGAAACCTGCTGAATTTAAAAAAGTACACACAAAAAACATCAACCTCATCAGAGCAATCCTTATTAATGTTTGTTTGTTTGTTACGCTTTCACCCTTCAACGGTTCAACCAATCAGCATGGGATTTTGTATACACGCTGTCAAGTGTACAGAGAAGGGCACAGTTAGTCATCTATACATATAAAATACTTTGTACTGAATGACTGACTGACGGATCAACGCTCAGCCTAAAAATATGATCGTCTGACCTGAAACTTAGAGGGTGTGTTCTTTGAATTCCGAAACTCGTGGGATCGAAATTCCCGCAGGAACTATTTTTTTCTAAAATAAAAGTAGATTAAGTTACTCTCTATAACATCAGCTATCTGCCAGTGAAAGTCCCGTTAAAATCGGTCCAGCAGCCGTTTCAGAGATTAGCCGGAACAGTATAATATTATATTATCTGTGCCAGAACAAACAGACAGACAAAGAAAAAAATGTTTTTTTTTATGTAAGTACCGTACCAATATACGTGGGGCGCACTATAAGTTTCCGGAATGAATATGAAAAAATACTATTAAAGGTACAAAATTAATTTATTGTTTTTCAAAATAATCTCCCTTGGCGTCTATGCACTTTTTCATTCGATGAAACCAGTTTTGAAAACTTTTGTGCCACTCCTCTGTGGTGACCTCTGAAACGTGTTTTTCATACTCCTCGACAGCCTCTTCTGGTGATGAAAATCGTTGACCGCGTAATTGGTTCTTAATTTTTGGGAACAGAAAAAAGTCACAAGGTGCCAGGTCGGGACTGTATGCAGGATGACTCATGAGTTCTACATTTTTCGCCTTCAAAAAGTCGTTTGTCTGTCTGGCCGTGTGAGAACTAGCATTGTCGTGGTGCAGAATGATATGGCGTTTACGGTTATTTTTACGGTGTTCGCAATAACTTCCGGCAAACAAATGGTCGTGTACCAGTCACTATTCACTGTACGACGATTCTCTAAAGCAACAGTAGCCACGTGTCCAGTTTTATTAAAAAAAGAAGCAATCATCCGCTTAGATGCACTTTTCACGCGCGCCACTTTGGTTGGTTTCGGCTCATCTTGAAAGACCCATACGCTCGATTGCTGCTTTGTTTTGGGATCGTAGCAATAAATCCATGTTTCTTCACCTGTTACTATGTCCCACACCAAATTTGACGCACCTTCGTTGAATCTGGTAAGCATGGCACTGCACCAAGTGACGCGGTCCGTTTTTTGAGCCTCGGTCAAGTTGTGTGGGATCCACCGTGAGCACAGCTTTCTCACACCCAAATGTTTGTGTAAGATTAATTGTATTTGACTCATGCCTATTTCTAAGGATGCGCGAATTTCATGGTAGGTCACATGCCTGTCTGTTTCAATCATACGGCGCACAGCATCGATGTTTTTGTTGGTCACAGCGGTGGACGGCCGACCATCGCGAGATTCGTCACTGAGATTGATACGACCACGCTTGAATTCTGCAAACCAGCTATAAACAGTTGTCTTGCATGGTGCTTCATTGCCAAAAGCTGTTTCAAGCCGAGCGATGCTCTGTTGAGCTGTCAAATTACACTTAAAATCGTAGAAAATCATACTACGAAAATTTTCCCGAGTTAAATCCATGTTGATGCAGACACACAATTTTTTAAATGGCGCCACAAGGTAAAAACAAAAGACAGTCAGATGAAACAAACTGCATTCTACAGCCAAAGAGTTCTATTTTCAAATGTTGCAATACATTTTTAAATATTGTTTATGTAAGTGGCCAGTTCCGGAAACTTACAGTGCGCCCTATGTATATACTTTCATATGCATTTGGTGAAAAACTGTTAACTTGGAATTACAAACAGACACTTCAATTGTATTTATATGTAGGCAGTAAGTATAGGTAAGTCTGTAGGTATGTATGTATGTATAGATAATAGGTAATAATAATAAAAATAATCCATTTCGCAACACACAGATCTAGGTACTTGACCCACACTAAGCTTTGAGCTAAAAATACCTTCATACATGATATAATTACGTAATTTGAAATATGGTAGAAACAAAAGTTACATAATTAGTTAATTACCCTGCAGATGCCAAAATAATAGAAATTAATATGCTGTATGACAAAAGTCATGTTGTAAATGTATTTTTTTGTAGTGAAACTTGTTTGAACCAGAGGGAGAGACAATTTTTGTGGCGCGTTATCTTAACACGGCGCAATAATATCTATGGTCAGGTACTTCTCCGATCTGTCGCGTCGTGGTAAACATCAGACTTGGAAGGTCGTCGAACCTGCGCCTGCGTCATGCGCTGATTTGTTGAAGATACTCAAATGACTCACGTACATGCACGTAGATAGAAATTTAAATACAGAAATCTAGACGTCGATCTGATGCGCTTTTGTTACCTGCCATTACTCAATAAAAATATATATTGATTTATCTTTCGAAAACACACAAGTTTTGAAAGTAACTAGCTATTTTCCGTGGTTTTGCAACTCTCGATATGGATATTTTGCTAAAATCACTACGTATACAATGTCAGTTAGGTATTAAAAACAATTTTATTATTTTTAAGCTTTTTTAAAGTTGGTTAATTTTATTTTCTTTATTTGGATTATCAACGATCTAAGGCTAATTGTACAATCTCTTACAGGTAAGCACAGCATGATGAAAGTACCTGTAGTTTTTATTCAAGGGATTTAACTGAATTTTGACCAAAAATTAAAGTAATTTAGAACCCAGACTTGAAGAGACGTAAATTTTTCAATTTTTTAAATAGAAACCTGCGGAATGTACAAAATGACATACAAAAAATATTTTATTAAAATATTTTCTCTTCATAGTATTAAAGTATAGACTAGTGTATAGTATTATATTATCTGTGCCGACGTCAATTTTGCGGAAATTGCGGGGAAAAAATACGTACCTTATGTCCTTCTCTGTACTTCTCCTATTCATATTGATCGATTGTGTAGTTGTAAATATTTAACGAATAAACAAATTGACTCACATTTGCGAATATAATATTAAGGATAGTTATATAACAATAATAGTAGATATAACAATAGGGATGTTGACTACTATTGAAAATCAAAATTCTAATTAGTCTGTCAGTTAGAAAATAAAAAAACAATGGACACGTATTTTTTGCTTTTTAAAATAAATTAAAATATACAGAGATAAAGCGCATTAAAGTTTAGGATGAGGAGGTCGTGACGTCACTAACCGCAAAACCGCCATACAAACTGTCAGAATAGTGACGTCACGCGAAATTTCAACTCAATATATCGCCGTTATTTTTTGATTACGTAAAAAAAGAAAAAATACGTGTCCAATATTTTTTAATAACCTACAAGACGGACTAAAAAATAAAAATTAGTCCACATGCCCATTGTCTACTACCTTCCAGGTCCTGGCCATGACAAGGTAGTGGTGTGCTATATCGCCACCTGGGCGGCGTACCGGACGCCACCCGGCGACTTCCAGCTGGGAGATCTGGACCCTAACGTGTGCACGCACCTGGTGTATTCCTTCGCAGGGCTCTACCCGAACAACTACACCATCAAGAGTCTCGGTGAGGCATCCACTCTTTATGTTTAAGTTGAAGATAGCAAAGGTAGTTATGGTATACAGTATAACTAGCTGTCCCCCGCGATTTCATCCGCGGTAATTTCTGAGTTCCCGCGGGAATTCCGGGAAAAAGTACTCTACGTCCTTCTTTGTACCCTGAGTTCTGGAGTTCCCGTGGGAATTCCGGGATAAAAACTATCCTATCTTTTAAGTTGGACCATATTATAAATGGTTACAAAATTTTATCAAAATCCGTTCAGTAGTTTCGGAGTCCATCGCGGACAAACAACGTGACACGTGATTTATATATATTAAGATATAGTGGAAATAGCGCTAAAATAGCTCCGGATAAAACTCCGTGTTAATAATCCTGCTCGAAGGACCATGCTCGATATTGAATAAGGAATATCTCTACGAATCATTCGAAGGGAACCTTATCTAATCGAAATGGAAGGACATATTGACAGTTGACGTGGTCTGAAGTACAAAGTATAGGTATGCACGCAAAGGGGTTGGTGCATCAAATACCAACTGATAAACGTACCCAATTTTTATTGGTTAACAAGCCCTTATTGGGAAATAATGAAAGAGTCTTGATGTGCAATGATCCTTTTTGTTTTTCCTAGACCCGTGGCAAGACCTCGCCGATGGTGGTGGTAGGGCGGGCTACCAGCGCCTGGTCTCACTCAAGAAGCGCTACCACCACCTGAAGGTGACGGTAGCCATCGGAGGCTGGAACGAAGGTTCGCTCACGTACTCGCTGATGGCTGACAGCATCGAGCACAGGGGAAGATTCGTGGACAGCGTTGTCAAATTCTTACAGTAAGGAGATTTTTCTGCTCTACAACACTCCTGTGATACAGTATACAAGCAAACTGATTGACCTTTCCACTGCTACTGCAGACGGATGACTTGTGTGTGAGCTCGCGCCGGAGCGCGGTGAGCGACAGGGAGAGAGCAACCTTCGACTTGGTATTGTCCAAAGCACACCTGGTGTATGCCGCTAGGTTGGGGCAGGGCAAGTGGAGAAGCAAGAAGTTGGCGGGAGTGGAGACTGGAGAGTGTCACTTCTTTATGTTGTAGTAAGCACAGGAACTACTGAACCGATTCTGAAAATTATTCACTGATAGGACGCTACAGTATCCCTAGATGATACAAGCTATCCCCAGCCATCTTAAAGTGGCACAACTCATTGGTACTTCAACTGCCGTATTTGAACCATGCTAAACAACTTCGTTCAATCAATTTATAGCAAGCGTTAGAAACTTTGAGAAATTTTATCTTTTTACTAACTTTCCAAAAGGTTTTAACATATAATATTATCATCTTAGGATGGATGCCTCTTGAATTTATTTCAGGAAACATGAATTCGACGGACTCGACCTGGATTGGGAGTATCCAACGAAGAGGGACGGCCGCCCCCAGGACAAAGCAAACTACGTCACTTTAGTGAGGGTAAGAAACAATTCCTTTCTGTCTAATATATAATTTTGCAAATACAAATTTCACTTAAGCTGCTTAACGGTCTACTTGAAATGCAATCATTATGCTCCATCCTCATCTACCAGTCTTTGGTAGAATTTCCAACGAAAAAATTCAGGTTCTCGGTATAATTTTCTTTTCCAGCAACTGAAAGAAGCATTCAGACCTCACGGCTTCATATTGACAGCGGCGTTGGGCGTGGGCAAAGAGACCATGGACTCGGCATACGACCTCCCGAAGCTGGGCCAGTACCTCGACCTGATACACATGATGTGCTACGACTACCACGGCAAGTGGGACGGAGTGGTGGGAGCCAACGCCCCCCTGAGGGGCTTGAATGACAACGACACTCTTAGTGTGGTATGTAGCCAATTTCATATAGTAGCTGTACTGATCCCAAGACACGTCCTGTCGTAGGGTTAGGCCACAGAGTCTTCGACTGCTGACTCTTTATAATGTTCTCATTATTCTTATTGTGGGCACATAAACACAAACTTGACATTTGGTTTGATTTCATGAACTCCGGTGAGGGCCTCTTAACTTGTATTATTGTTCTCATTTTCCTCACTATGGGGACACAAACTTGGTCGTTGGTATGGTCTGGTGTGGTCTCCTAACTTGTACTTTTAGATATTAAATTTTCTGTATTGGTTGGTTAATTAGATATATTTGTAGGAGCTTGGTCCCTAAAACACAGGGAATCCTAGTTTAGGGACTAGTGCTCCTTTATCGGGTAACATTGTTTTGTGTTTAATAAACGCTCTTTTCATATTTTTTTTTCATATGAATCAAATGTATATCTATTAGCATCGCATGGTTTGAAATTGCAAATCATGGTACCATAGATTGCAATATCTTTGTCGGAGCTCTTAGAAGACACAAAAGAAATCAACCCAAAACGTCATATATCTTCTTGCGCATCCAGAAAATTGGCACTGATAAAATTGTTGTTTCCTACAATTAAGTACAGTACCATAAAACTCGACCAAACACACTTTGAAACATTTTTATCTATCCCTACTAATATTATAAGCGAAAGTAACTCTTTCTGTCTGTCTGTTACGCTTTCACGGCTTAATAGCTCTACCGATCATCACGAAATTTTGCATACACGTTGTCAGGGGTACAGAAAAGGACATAGGGTATTTTTTATCCCGGAATTCCCGCAGGAACTCCAAAATTAACGCCGACGTATATGCAAAATTTCATGAAATTTTGCATATACGTTGTCAGGGGTACAGAGAAGGTACTCTATATGTATGGGGTACTATGTATCCCGGAATTCCTGCGGGATCTCCGAAATTACCGCGGATGAAACCACGGGGAACAGCTAGTATGAAAATAAATAAGGGAACCTGATGGTTCTGTATTCTATTTTATATATATTTTACATATATCCCCAGGAGTATACAATAAAATACATGCTGCGCCACGGCGTGAGTCCCTCTAAGCTGGTTCTCGGTCTGCCGATGTATGGACGGACTTTCCTCCTCACCGACCCTGAGACTAGGGCTATAGAGTTTGGACGAACGCCCTCAGAAAATGGTTTCGCTGGTCCACTCACAAAGGAAGTTGGATTCATGGGATACAATGAAGTAAGTTATTTAACAAACGGAAAATAAACATTATTGTACAAAAACATGTTTCATGACAACAATTATTATTTCTTTCTTTCTTTTTCCTTTTTATGGACTTTCGCATATAATGCATTTAGCCAGTTTCAAGAAAAAATAATTAGATCAATCTATTTCTAATAAAATGCTTCGTTGTATGGTTTGAAATTGCAAGCCACGGTACCATAGCTTGCAAGGACTTTCTCGGAGCTCTTGGAGGAAACCGAAAAAATCAGTTCGAAGTGTCATACATTATCTTCTTGAGCACATAAAAAACCGTCACTGTGAAAATAATTGTCCAATACAGCACCTTATAACACAATAAAATCCATTTTTAACAATTTTTTATTGCCATGAAAATAAATGACCGAACCGCTATCTTTGATTCCAGCCAAAAAACTCCTATTATTTCTTTTTTAAAAGACGCTTACGCATGCTTGCTCTGCAGCGTTGACTCACATATTTTTCAATCTTACTCTTTTTTTTTTTTTTAATGTAACGCAAGGGAATAAAATACCAGCGGTGATACTTTATCCTGAAGCATTATTTTCTCGGTAGATCTGCCGGGAGATATTCAACAAATCGTCGAACTGGTCTATCCATTGGCACCGAGAATCGGAAACTCCTTACATCCATAACGGGAACAAAGTGGTCACCTATGACAACGAACGCTCTATCGCTAGTAAAGTCAAGTAAGTATATGTTTGCTTAAAAATTAATACATAATATTTCCTTGGACTAAAGCAGCCTTTATAGGCGTTGAAATGATAGACTGATAGACCGTAATACTATAGTTGGACGCAGGTAGGCAGTGACATGTTAACCCACAAACTTAAGTTATTGATTCAGAACGATTTATTAAGAGTTAGGGAGCATTTTTTTACTATGTGTTTACCTTATTACATTGCTTAAATTTTTAACTAAATATTTAACATAAAAAATGTTGACACAAAATGGCGCTAAACTTTTAAAACACGATTTACTCAAAATTTCTCCAGTGTGGGTTGACACACTATTGCTTATCTATGTCCAGTTAGCTTTAAACTTGGTAAGTTTTGTAAATGCGCAACCACTTCTCAATATATATTATTGTTTTCTAGTAACTTGTGGTTAATGGTTTTGGTGGTACAATTGGTAAATTTAGCTAAGTAAGTTAAATAAGTATATATTGTACACACTGTTTATTAGCCCAATAAATTGAAAAAAAAAGAAAGGCAAGCGATACGCACTGCTTTCTTAGACAGGTTATAATTTTATTTTATATCTATGCGCGTATCTTTGTATATCTTTTTTGTGTATTTTTATTTATGTTCTATGTGTATATTTTTGTATTATTATTTTGTATTATTTTATGATTCCTTTTCCACCTATATTATACCAAATCAATATATAAATTCTCTGTATTTGTCCTATCCACCCAAAGGTTGTCTGGAAGAGATCGCTAGTAAAGCGATAAGACCGCCTTTTGTATGCCCTTAGTTATAAGTTTCTGTAAACACACTGTAAAATTATTTTGGTGTACAATAAAGTGTATTCTATTCTATTCTGTTCTGTTCTGTTCTGTTCTGTTCTGTTCTGTTCTGTTCTGTTCTGTTCTGTTCTGTTCTGTTCTGTTCTGTTCTGTTCTGTTCTGTTCTGTTCTGTTCTGTTCTGTTCTGTTCTGTTCTGTTCTGTTCTGTTCTGTTCTGTTCTGTTCTGTTCTGTTCTGTTCTGTTCTGTTCTGTTCTGTTCTGTTCTGTTCTGTTCTGTTCTGTTCTGTTCTGTTCTGTTCTGTTCTGTTCTGTTCTGTTCTGTTCTGTTCTGTTCTGTTCTGTTCTATTCTATTCTATTCTATTCTATTCTATTCTATTCTATTCTATTCTATTCTATTCTATTCTATTCTATTCTATTCTATTCTATTCTATTCTATTCTATTCTATTCTATTCTATTCTATTCTATTCTATTCTATTCTATTCTATTCTATTCTATTCTATTCTATTCTATTCTATTCTATTCTATTCTATTCTATTCTATTCTATTCTATTCTATTCTATTCTATTCTATTCTATTCTATTCTATTCTATTCTATTCTATTCTATTCTATTCTATTCTATTCTATTCTATTCTATTCTATTCTATTCTATTCTATTCTATTCTATTCTATTCTATTCTATTCTATTCTATTCTATTCTATTCTATTCTATTCTATTCTATTCTATTCTATTCTATTCTATTCTATTCTATTCTATTCTATTCTATTCTATTCTATTCTATTCTATTCTATTCTATTCTATTCTATTCTATTCTATTCTATTCTATTCTATTCTATTCTATTCTATTCTATTCTATTCTATTCTATTCTATTCTATTCTATTCTATTCTATTCTATTCTATTCTATTCTATTCTATTCTATTCTATTCTATTCTATTCTATTCTATTCTATTCTATTCTATTCTATTCTATTCTATTCTATTCTATTCTATTCTATTCTATTCTATTCTATTCTATTCTATTCTATTCTATTCTATTCTATTCTATTCTATTCTATTCTATTCTATTCTATTCTATTCTATTCTATTCTATTCTATTCTATTCTATTCTATTCTATTCTATTCTATTCTATTCTATTCTATTCTATTCTATTCTATTCTATTCTATTCTATTCTATTCTATTCTATTCTATTCTATAATATTGTCATACTTAGAACCTATCCAAGAAAGCAGTACCTACGTATCGCTTGCCTTTTCTTATCTACGCTTATATAGGTGTAGATAAGAAAAAACTGCATTAGTTCAAGTAAATAGATACATATAAACAGATATCAGCTGTTTGTTTATTCAAAACTAGACAGGATTACAGATTTAGACAAAGTAAAATTAATTTAATTTTGTTTTAATCAAAACCTCTCTCTTGTTACACTACTAGATTTAATGTTATGAAGCCGCGATAAAACTTATCTTTTTATCTAGTAAGAATCGCCAACTTTGATTATTTACCGCCGCACTCAGAGTCGACTTTAATGATTAAACTGCCGCAATCAGAGACGTTCAGTAAATTAATGTTAAGTGGCATTTAATGAGATGTAACTTAATTAGTAAAATGCCAATTAACATTAATTTATTAAACTTGTCTGATTGCGGCAGTTTTGTTTTAAAAATCTATACTTAACTAAGTAATCGTTAAAGTCGACTCTGAGTGCGGCCGTTAAACTTTTTTATTTCTCTCGATTAAATAATATGAGACATAAATTTTTATGTATAGCACAGTATAATATTTTAGCTGTTTTCCTCATTCCTCGTACATTTCAGGATAAACGAGTTGAAATGGCAAGCGCTATTTTTAATCTTACCAAACATCCTATATACGGCCAAAGTACTCCCTCATATCAGTTGCTTGGTACCTTTACTACAAGCTCTGCTAAATTTGGAACCAGATGGCGCTGTGTAATAATTTCCAAGCATTATTATTATCAAAAAAAATCTCTATTACTTGATGACCAGTTTTACGTTATCTATGAAGAAAATTTTAAATGACTTATTACTGAATACCTTCGCTTTTGTCAGAATGGCAATGGAGTACGGCCTCGGTGGGCTCATGGTGTGGAGCATAGACACAGACGACTTCAAGGGCGCGTGCGGTATGAGGGTGAACGAAGCCTTCGTCGACTTCGAGGTGCGAGCACAGCAACTGGCTCATGACCCGCTGCTGAAGAAATCGCTACCGAACGTCAGGCTGCCTGACAGTAAGCTAACATTAAATACACAAATATTATACACTAGCTGTTCCGCGCGGTTTCACCCGCGATAATTTCGAAGTTCCCGCGGAATTGTTCCATACAAACTTTGCAACCCTTTTCAACCCCCTTAGGGGTTGAAGTTTCATAAATCCTTTCTTTTCAGATGCCTACATCATACAAAAAGACACCCTCCAAGTTTCAGGTCTCTACGATTAGCGGTTTAGGCTGTGTGTTGATCCGTCAGTCAGTCATTCAGGACAAAACATTTTATATGTATAGACTAGCTGACCCCCGCGGTGCCACCCGCGATAATTTCGGAGTACTCGCGGGGATTCCGGGATAAAAAGTACGCATGTAGCTTCTAATAAGAGAAAGAATTTTTAAAATTGGTTCAGTAGATCCCGAGATTACCCACTACAATCTCACAAACTCACGAACTCACAAAATCCGGAGTTGCCGAGGGATTCATTTGGGTTTTTGGTTACATGAATCCACTGTGGGATTTATTATTATTTATTTTCCATACGGATCCCTGAAAGTGTTTGGATTTTAACTCTAAGCAAATTTTTACCTGCGTTAATTTTGGAGTTTTCGCGTAAAATCTGAATTAAAAGTACCTATGTCGCTTTAGGTAAGTACTGATAACGTATATGCAAAATTTCTAGATGACCGGTTAAGTAGCTAAGACGTGAAAAGGTAACATACAGTCAGACGGAGTTCCTTTCGAATTTATAATATTAGTATGGAAGGTTTACAATCCATACTGAGCTACTTATCTTCGACGACAAAAAAAAATTTAAAAAAAAACAAAATTCTTCATTGTTTATATTTATTTCACAGTATCATCTGAAAGAAGCAGCTACGTAATAACCGGTGACAAGCTAGAGCTAAAGATCGTGAAGCCGGAAGTCTCCAACTACCCCCTGATGAGGACCATCAACGATGCGACCCGTCTAGCGATGCAGGAGAAGAAACTCCTCGACGCCATGAATAAAATAACGCGTCATAACGAAGTCGAACAACACGAACACTACAAAAAGCCGGGAGGTGGCGCTAGCGGCTTCGGCGGCAGCTTCCTATTGGTCGCTATCGGTGCTGCTGTTGGAACGTTACGTTTTTAAAAAAGTCAATTTAGTTTCGGAGATCCTTCGTATTGATCTACATACATACTTAGATTATGTTAGGATCAAGAATACATTTTTGTAATTTTTAAGCCCTCGATATGTCATGCATATACAACGTGATAATGAATTAATTGGAAACCTGATACACCCCATTTAAAAAAATAAACAATAATATGATTAAAATATATCTTATGTCGAAAAAATTTATACTTTAAAAGTTATTCAACATTAGTTTGGAGGTGACCTATCTACGAAATTCCAAGCGCTGCCCGCGCCTACCGGTTCGAATTTTTTCGCTGCAGCCGGCGTACGCGCCCAATATTGTATTATAAATAATTCAGACATGGGCTATAAAAAATGAAAAAATATAACCTATATTTAAACATAGTGCGATCGATTCGCTAGTTGATTCTGAGCAAACTACTTTCTGGTTTCAGTTAATTCATTAAGTGACTAATTAAAATATGCTTTCATGAAAAAAAACTCTTATAAACCACAGTGGAAATTTAAAACACGCAGACTTATGCGTACGAAAAACCTTTATTAATGATCTGTGATCGGGAGCTTTTGGCGGGATTTTAGCAGTAATGGACGTCAGTTTTATTTCTTTGTTTTGCAAATTAGTTTATCGTGATTAATATTGTGTGAATGTGGTGATCCATTAGTGATGAACATTATGTGGAAAAAGTGAAATAAGATGAAATGGGGCGTTCATCTGGAGGATGTCGTTTTACTATACAACTTCCCACAGAGCGTCCTATTAAGGTTCCACTGTGAAGAGTTGCTGCTAAAAGTTCCGGTAAAGCATCGAAATGCATCTCACCAATGCATTTCGATGTAAATAACTTCAGAAGAAGAAAAATACAACTAAATTGCCTTCTCCATTGGGGTAAATTTAGCAAAAAAAAAAGGAAAGAGGTGGCGATGTTGCATGTAGCAGTCGATTTAAACAGAATCAATGTAAAAAAAAGTCAAATAATTATTTATTGGAAATTGTGAAAATAATTTTGGTTTTTTTTTACATTTTTGAAACAAAAATCGTATTCTGCATACCTTCCTTCAATAACTCCTTTATTTAACCTAACATCCTGTATAAGGTTATTAATAATTTAAAGAAATAATTTTATATGTCTTGTTCCTCAAAAGTCCATGACGTGATACCTACCTACTTTGTTTTGGATATTATTTTTCCCAGGTATTTTTTTTTTTATCCAACAGGTAAATAAGTAAAGATCAATGTATTTCCATTTAAATAGATTTAAGATACCTACCTAATTTTATGTTTTTAATAATAGCAGCTCGAACTTTATGTTTTTATTATTGTACTAGAAACACTTTTAACTTTACATTAACTACTTACTATACTTGACTTGTATTTCTTGCTTTGCAGTCTTCCCTGTATCCAGTTTCTCTGAAATTTCATGACTTCAGTTCAACTCCAAACAATAAACAGTTTTCATGGCAAGAACTCGAACAATTTCCCGGAACTTGCGACCCGGGTATAGGTTTAACGGACTCTTTTCAAATGCCTCAAATATGTAATGTTCGAGTAAAATTTAGTTATTAAAATCCGCTTTGAAAGATTTAAGACGGTAGTAGCTAAGAGATCATTTTGAAACATGCAAAAGGCAAGTGCAAATGCAGCAACTCTACCTTGCCCAAAACTTCTTTTGCTGCCATCTCGAGTATACCTATTTACCACAATATTTCCAAAACTGAGAAATTTGATAACAGTGACTAAGTAAAAACTCAACCATAAAGCTTTCAATACATTTTTTACGTTGATGAATGTTTTAGTGCGTGATGTGATCACTGAGCAAATAATCACTAGGTTTTAAAAGTAGGCACTTCCATAATAATCGCTGAACCGATCTATGAAAGCATTTAGTGCCAACCATACCAATGCAATGTATGACGCGTTCATAGTACTTGGTTATGTATTCCAAATTGGTAAAGAAGTTCGCGCATAAATCCATAGTAAATTTGGCTTCAAGGGAGTGTCGCTGGGCTGGATTTGATCGATGATTGATTGATTGATGATTGTGTGCGAAAATCACCCGGCGACACTGGTTTTCATCT
Organism: Zygaena filipendulae; assembly: GCA_907165275.2. Lineage (NCBI taxonomy): Eukaryota > Metazoa > Arthropoda > Insecta > Lepidoptera > Zygaenidae > Zygaena > Zygaena filipendulae. The sequence goes on along the minus strand of OU015677.1, from coordinate 2,336,059 downwards.
GTTTTCATACTAAACTAAGTTGGTGTCCCTTCTATCTGTTATTTTCTGTTGTGTGGTTTTACTCGTGTTTTTTTATCATCTAGTTTGCCACGACATATAGGTACTTTGGTGTAATAGCACTTTTAGCTACTCCCGTTTTAAAGGTTCATGAGAAATGTCAATGTATCATCAGAAATATGTAATCTTTTTTGAAAATCGTTGAATTTTGTTGCAATAGTAATAAAATGCAACGACTAGCGACTGTCAATTAGTTTTTAGGTACTTTTGTTTTTTACCAACCAATTTATGGTTCAGCGATTTATTTTTGTACCTAATCTTTTGTGATATTTTGTAATTTTCTTTTTATTTGATAAATAAATTACTTTGTTTTGTAATAATGTTGTTTACTTCATATCAATTACTCTTTAATTTACCTGAAATTGTTTTCGTTATATTATAATTATGACTAACTGAAAAATAAACACAATTACCTGTTGTATTAATAATAACCACAATGTGACTAAAAATACTATTAAATAAATATATTACAAATCGATTTGAATTGAAGTAAATTTTCACAATACAGTGACAAGTTTTATGCGACAAACTTATACTAACAGAAAACAGTTACCATTTCGAACTGTAAGAAAAAAAAATGGCAGGATCTTTGCTGTGTAGCTGCAGCAGATATTGAAACGCACCTTTACAAATCTTCAAAGGGGGAACCGCAGCGTACGTTGTAAAAGTGATCACAGACCTGTAACCAAAAACTGCCATTAATAACGAACTTGTGATAGAGCAATGGAAAACTACCTATAAATTTGTGGTACCTAGTACTATAGGAATAAAAGAATTTATACAGTTGATTGGCGCATTTAATCTTGTGGTAGAATAGGTCCCTTACTACTGAGGCCAGTAAGGGTCGCTAAACACGCCCTCGTAGTGGTTGAGATTCTTGGTCAAAGGTTTCAGTAAGACAAAGTCGTGTACTCACCTGAAACTGTTCGTTAAAAAGTGTGCCGTTTGCACACAGATCAGAGCTCACCAAGTGCTGGTGCCAGCAGAAATGATAAGCCTGGCAAGCAATGGGAATCAATCAGCTGAATGAAAGGTTACATATTCATTGTGGGGGGAATGAAATTCAAAGTGTTTTTATTGGTCCTTAATAAGGACTACCTAAGTCCCTTCTTTACCTTACATCCTGTATGCTACCTAGCAACCTTACAGACTTTAATATCAGGGAACATACCCATACTACGTGACCAATTTTTTACAATTTTTGACCCCATTCTCCCCCCACCCGGCGACCTCCCGTAATAATTACAGGTATGCTAAAATCCCCTCCCCCGCCCTCCCCTCCTAGTTGTCAGCACGTAGTATTTCATACTTATTTGGCTGATACTTGTCTTTATTAATACGGCACTTACCGCGTGACGCCAAGCTATAGCTCGAAAAAGCGCAAGATTTCCCTAGAGGATGATGACTATATGTAACGACACCTAAGGCCCCCTCTACCCCCTGAGACAAGCGTGGTATTTTGAAGACCCCCTGAATGGGTAAAGAAGTATGTCCCCTTACCTGACAACCAGCGTCTACATCAGCGAAGTAACCCCTCTGTCGCCCAACGCAGGTGAAGGATGTGTGCGGCGTGCGGTCCCAAGTCGGGGACAGCGGCGGGTCGTGCGGCAAATGCAATTCGTGATAGTAGTCATATGGCAATTGGCAGAGTACTGTCGCGGCCAGTCCTGGAGGAGGAAACGCAAGCATATTCTGAACAGGTCCACAGTAATATTTCCAGCAGATTTTATATGTGTCTCTTACAGAAACGACTCGTTTTTCAAATAGTGGAGTCTGTATTTTTCCAGCGTGAGCGTAACGTGGCAGGGAGGGGAAGCTGTTCCTCCCCAGAAGGGTGTGAACAATTCAAAAGGCGTACCTACTTAATGCTAGTGGAAATCATTTCAATACAAGCTTGTAAGAGAGCTTTCCCTCTTTATATTGTGCTTCCTTTTATCGTAGACAGTTATTTTAATTTCCAAAAATTATAGAGTTCGTGGTTTTGAGTACCTACTAAAAGAAAAAGAAAATTGTTCGGTCAATGAAGATGATTCCAGTCTAGTTTCAGTATAATGCACATTGCACGTAGTATTATACTAATCAAGTCACAACAGCACACAAAATAATCATATCATTAGATATTAAATTGAAATAAAAATTTACCCATCAAAAACATCACTAATTTTCGTATCATTGTGATATTTATTTAAAAAAAAAAATTAACAAGAACAACAATATCTATGAATAAATAAATTAAATAAATAAGATGCGTGCGCGCAGGTCGATGGCCTGCTCGCGCGCCGATTAGAAATACAATACTAAATCGCGTCTAAGTACTTAATCCTATTTGAAATTAGAATGTTTGAACGATCCATCGGATTGTACTATGCAATACAAATTGCATTAAGCAGTTTTATATAAAACTAGCTGTAGAACAGAACATAACTGATAGAAGGGACATCAACCTAGTTTAGTATGAAAACAGATGAAAACCAGTGTCGCCGGGTGATTTTCGCACACAAATCTATTCATCACGCACTAAAACATTCACTAACGTAAAGGAATGTATTAAACGCGTTATTGTTATGTTTTTACTAAGTCACTGTTTTAAAAATATACAGTTTTGGGAATATTGTAGTAAATATAGTTGGGATGGCAGCAAATGAAATTTTGGGCAAATTAGAGCATTCGCTCTAACTTCCTTTGCAACGGTGGCGCGCCTGCCCCGCCTCAGGTCCTCTGTAGTTAATTTATTTTCTCTGTGTTAGATAGTGAATAATAATTCAAAATTATTTATTTATAAACTCGTAAAACACCAAATTCTTCCGTATTTGAAGTCATTTAATAATTTTCTTTGGTCATATTATTTTGAAGTAAAACTTTGCCAAATCCTTGGGGGGGAAAACATTACATTACGTTATACGGGCTTAGAATTTTCGTGAGATTTCTATTAAATAATTCATTAAAAGAAACATATTTTTATCTTATTGCATAACTCTTTTCATAAGAACGATAGTAAATCATGATTTTTTCGCGCTGGGATTGAAGGTTGCACTGAGGCGAGGAGGCCTTGCTCGCGTGCCAACAAGTAGGTAGGTACCACTTGTTGCAATGATACTCCAAAACGGGTTTCATTGTATATGCGTACTGCGTATGCAAAGATATTGCAAGAGAATAGATTGACAATACGCTCAGCCGCTAAGCTTTCCTCTTAAACCACACAGAGGTCAAATTATCTTATGCTAACAAAATGCCGTTGGTTAGCAGAGAGTTTATAGATAACACTTGGCGGAAAGCGATGTGATTGGCTATTTGAAATGTACTTTGTGGTGACTAGTATTTGACTTAATTGCAGTTTTTATTTTGATAATTCCCCCCGCAAAAATTGGTTGCCGTGGATTGCATAGTAAAAGTTTGTATTGTTCGTCTATTCTCTTATAATGTCTTTGAACGTATGTATGTCCAATGCGCATGATCCTATTCCTTTATTGGAATACAGGGTGTAATTTTTAACGTGAAACATTAAAATTCAAGCCCTCGACAATGGGCTTGTCAACCGTGTCTTACCGGTTCGAATTTTTTTGCTGCGGGCGGCGTACGCGCCAAAAATTGTATTATAAATAATTTGGACATTGGCTAGTAAAAATGAAAAAATATAACCTATATTAAAACAGAGTGCAATCGATTATTCGATTCGCTAGTTGATTCTGAGCAAACTACTTTCTAGTTTTCACTTAGTTCATTAACACGTTGTATAGGTATTTTTTCGATAATTTAAGAAAAGTAATAAATATGTGACTACTATTTTTTTACTAGAATTTTGATTTTATATCCTGTCATCATGCCCATTCTTATATTATTAAAAAAAAAATTGTGATCCATTTTGACGAACGGATTGTAGCAGTGTTTATAAATTGCTACACTCCCTTTTTTCCCTTTTCAAAAAAGGACAAGCTTATTATGTTCGGCTGTATGCATGTTTTTTAATGTAACTATAGATACCTAAACGATTATTGCAATTTACAGATTTTTAGATTTAATAGTTTATTACCTACATTATAATTAGGTAATATTTTTGTAAAGTAAATTTAAACGTTCAAATTTGTCAAAAATACTACAATTTTTCAAATAAAATATATATATTCTAGTAATATAACTAGTTTCTCTATATATCTACTAAGTAAAACCCGAATACCTACGTTTATGATTCTACTAGCTGTTCCCCGCGGTTTCACCAGCGGTAATTGCGGAGTTCCCGCGGGAATTCCGAGATCAAAAACCCCCTTTGTCCTTCTCTGCATCCCTGAAAACGTGTATGCAAGATGTAATGACGATCGGTTGAGCCATTGAGGCGGGAAAGCGTAACAAACAAACAAACTCACTTTCGCATTTATAATAATAGTAAGGATCACATGCCATACCCCTACAACATTCAATCGTAGGCTGGCGATGTGGAAATGACATTGAAATGTCTCACGGAGGCGGACCAGCTAATAGATATCAGTTGGACACCGAGCGAACTTGATATTTAAAGTGCTTTTGCGTGCACCACTTTCGAAATAGCGGGCCAAGTGCATGGACATATTGTATATAGATAAAAAACTGTTAAACATAGATCGACAGTTTCATTCGAAATTCTGCTTGGAATTCAAGTACAAAAATAAATTGAATGTGTGTGCAACAACTTGAAATGGGCATGTTCACAATTTCTTATATGTCCATCTTGTAGATTAATAATTTTTTAAAAAATTTTTTAGTCTGTCTTGTAGATTAGTAAAAAATATTGAACACGTAGGTACTTTCGTCTTTTTTTACGTAATCAAAAAATAACGGCGATACATTGAGTTGAAATTTCGCGTGACGTCACTAACCGGTGCAGTTTACACAGACAGACTAAAAAATTTTTTAAAAAATTATTAATCTACAAGATGGACATATAAGAAATTGTGAACATGCCCATTTCAAGTTGTTGCACACACATTCAATTTATTTTTGTACTTGAATTCCAAGCAGAATTTCGAATGAAACTGTCGATCTATGTTTAACAGTTTTTTATCTATATACAATATGTCCATGCACTTGGCCCGCTATTTCGAAAGTGGTGCACGCAAAAGCACTTTAAATATCAAGTTCGCTCGGTGTCCAACTGATATCTATTAGCTGGTCCGCCTCCGTGAGACATTTCAATGTCATTTCCACATCGCCAGCCTACGATTGAATGTTGTAGGGGTATGGCATGTGATCCTTACTATTATTATAAATGCGAAAGTGAGTTTGTTTGTTTGTTACGCTTTCCCGCCTCAATGGCTCAACCGATCGTCATTACATCTTGCATACACGTTTTCAGGGATGCAGAGAAGGACAAAGGGGGTTTTTGATCTCGGAATTCCCGCGGGAACTCCGCAATTACCGCTGGTGAAACCGCGGGGAACAGCTAGTAGAATCATAAACGTAGGTATTCGGGTTTTACTTAGTAGATATATAGAGAAACTAGTTATATTACTAGAATATATATATTTTATTTGAAAAATTGTAGTATTTTTGACAAATTTGAACGTTTAAATTTACTTTACAAAAATATTACCTAATTATAATGTAGGTAATAAACTATTAAATCTAAAAATCTGTAAATTGCAATAATCGTTTAGGTATCTATAGTTACATTAAAAAACATGCATACAGCCGAACATAATAAGCTTGTCCTTTTTTGAAAAGGGAAAAAAGGGAGTGTAGCAATTTATAAACACTGCTACAATCCGTTCGTCAAAATGGATCACAATTTTTTTTTTAATAATATAAGAATGGGCATGATGACAGGATATAAAATCAAAATTCTAGTAAAAAAATAGTAGTCATATATTTATTACTTTTCTTAAATTATCGAAAAAATACCTATACAACGTGTTAATGAACTAAGTGAAAACTAGAAAGTAGTTTGCTCAGAATCAACTAGCGAATCGAATAATCGATTGCACTCTGTTTTAATATAGGTTATATTTTTTCATTTTTACTAGCCAATGTCCAAATTATTTATAATACAATTTTTGGCGCGTACGCCGCCCGCAGCAAAAAAATTCGAACCGGTAAGTAGGTGCGGGCGTAGCGCTTGGAATTTCGTAGATAGGTTACCTCCAAACTAATGTTGAATAACTTTTAAAGTATAATTTTTTTCGACATAAAATATATTTTAAACATATTCTATGTTTATTTTTTTAAAGGGGGTGTATCAGGTTTTCAGTTAATTCATTAACACGTTGTATAAAATGCATTAAAGTTTAGAGGTGGGAGATCGCGACGTCTGGACTAAGTATAAAAATACCCAGACGTGACGTCACATGAAATTACAACTCAACATGAATCGCCATTATTTTTTTAATTACGTGATAAAAGGTAAAAATATATATATTACCTAATCTAGAAGATGAACTAAAAATTGGCATGTCGACTATTTTTTAATTTTTAGTCCGTCTTGTAGATTATTAAAAAATGTTGGACACGTATTTTTTCTTTTTTTACGTAATCAAAAAATAACGGCGTTATATTGAGTTGAAATTTCGCGTGACGTCACTATTCTGACAGTTTGTATGGCGGTTTTAGCGGTTAGTGACGTCACGACCGTCTCACCCTAAACTTTAATGCGCTTTATCTCCATGTATTTTAATTTATTTTAAAAAAGTAAAAAATACGTGTCTATTGTTTTTTTTATTTTCTAACCGACGGACTAATTAGAATTTTGATTTTCAAAAGTAGTCCACATCCCCATTATAATTAAGTAGTCTAGTAAGTAGTCTCATTGTTTAAACCGAGGTGAGATTGGGTGAGATTGTGTGATTGACGATGTTTTATTTTCAGGCATCCGTATAGAGTAGGGATATAATTGAGAGGACATGTACCGCGACGTTCGCCACCTGCGTCGGCATTATCGATTGTCAGCATTGTGATGACCATCATCACAAACACAACGATTGCCAACCACTTGGACATTTCCCTTGAGGTTTTATATTCTGAAAAAAGAAAAAAAACATTGCTATAGGTACAGTGTACCTACCAAATATGCTCAGAAGGTTCTCTCACATAGCTGTTATAGCCTTGCAGAATTACATTCATATACTAAGCTAGCTGTTCCCCACGGTAATTTAGGAGTTCCCACAAGAACTCCGGGATCAGAAGTACCCTATGTCCTTATTTGTACTCCTGACAACGTTTATGCAAAATTTCGTTGTAATCGGTTGAGTAGTTAACGCGTGAAAGCGTAACAATAGTACATTGTTATCCTAGGGGTGAAAGTAACTTATTTAGTCCCGAGACGGGGTTTGGCGCCCGAGCGTAGCGAGAGCGCCAATAGATCGAGGGACTAAATAAGTCTTTCTCCCGAGGATAACACTGTGCTTTTCATTACGAATGCAAGGAAAGTCAAAATAAAAATAGGAAATAGCTAAAGAAAAAAATGAGTGAATTTTATTTTACATAAATCAACCATTAGGTGTGCTACAGTACTGGTCAGTAAGTATGCCCCCTATGACATAAAAAAAAACTTGAGTTTCTGCCGTACCCAGCTGTCAGTTGAAAGCGATTCTCCCTAGGGCTGAAAAGTGTTACTTTCAACCCGCTTCTCAGGCAACTTCAGACCTACTTTCCGAGTATGAGTAATGAAAAGTACTTTTTCAGACACTTCTAACAAACTTATTTCAACCAATTTACCTAGAAAAAAACCTTCAAAAACATTATATTTAAACCATCCTCATGAATCACTATCTATTGGTGAAAACTGTATGAAAATCCGTTCAGTAGTTTTTGAGTTAATCGTGAACAGACAAATAGACGCAGGGGAGGACTTTGTTTTATATAATACTAGCTGTGCCCCGCGGTTTCACCCGCATGAGTTTCCGAATTCCCACAGGAACTCCCTTTTGTAAGTGCGTATAGCCGTATACCTACATACATTGTTTATTGATTTATTAATTATTAGTTTTATTTTTTACAGCATGTTATTCAAACTTTCAATTTCATTTTAATTATATTCTTATTTTAAATCTATACTTTTTTATTGATTTACACTTATTAATTCATACTTTTAAATTTATACTAATTAATTTATACTTTTTTAATTGATTGTTCGAGCTCAATGAAATAATAATATGTAACTGGCTTCTAACATACAGCTTACGCCAGAGAGACGCCAGAGAGAAGGTATACTTTGGAAGCCACTGCCAAGCTGATCTGTTTAATTAGTTTAATGACGGGTAGCGGCCCCCTTTGAACCCCTCCCCCCCAGCCTCACGTTTCTTATTGCCTCCCGGGCTAGAAATGCTTAGAATTACTCAAAGAACATATTTGATGAAGCTCATCGATTAATAAAATTATTTTGGGTAAACTTCATAACTGCCTGCACTAGACGTCTGGACTAAGTACAAAAATACCCAGACGTGACGTCACACGAAATTACAACTCAACATGAATCGCCGTTATTTTTTGATTACGTGATAAAAGGAAAAATATATATATATAAATCTAGAAGACGAACTAAAAATTGGCATGTCGACTATTTTTTATTTATTAGTCCGTCTTGTAGATTATTAAAAAATGTTGGACACGTAAGTATTTTTTCTTTTTCTACGTAATCAAAAAATAACGGCGATATATTGAGTTGAAATTTCGCGTGACGTCACTATTCTGACAGTTTGTATGGCGGTTTTAGCGGTTAGTGACGTCACGACCCCCTCACCCTAAACTTTAATGCGCTTTATCTCTGTGTATTTTTATTTATTTAAAAAAAGTAAAAAAACGTGTCTATTGTTTTTTTATTTTCCAACCGACGGACTAATTAGAATTTTGATTTTCGAAAGTAGTCCACATCCCCATTATAATTAAGTAATCAAGTAAGCAGTCTCATTGTTTAAACCAAGGTGAGATTGTGTGAGACTGATTGATGATGTTTCATTTTCACACATCCAAATGGAGTAGGGATATGATTGATAGAACAATATGAACCGGGACGTTGGCCACCTGCGTCGGCATTATCGATTGTCAGCATTGTGATGACCATCATCACAAACACCACCTGATTGCCAACCACTTGGACATTTACCTTGAGGTTTTAAATTCTGAAAAAAGAAAAAAAACATTGCTATAGGTACAGTGTACCAAATATGCTCAGAACGTACTCTCACATAGCTGTTATAGCCTTGCAGAAATACATTCATATACTAAGCTAGCTGTTCCCCACGGTAATTTAGGAGTTCCCACAAGAATTCCGGGATCAGAAGTACTCTGGAAAAGCTTGCCCTTAGAGCTGCGTAAATGCCCTAACAAATTCATATTCAAATATAAGAGTGCGAAATTATTTCCTAGAGTCCGGTGGCTTGCCAGAAGTGGCCATTTAAAACCTGCAGTCGTTCTTAACTCTCCCACCTTTTCAACTATTATGTATTAAGTTAGATATCCCTATTATTAAATGTTTCTGTATATACTTTTGGTGTGTGTGTGATATGTGTGTGTGTGTGTATATTTACTTATATATAATTATTTATGTATATTTATATAATACCTAAATATTTAAGTACGTATTTTATGCTGTGTAATATTTATATGTTAATTATCTCTATATTCAGTCCTTTTTTATGTCTTAGTTTATAACAAATTTTTGCTTTTAATACTATTATTTTATTTATTTTTTCGTTTTTTCCGTAGGTTGCACACCCGGCACCTTTTATCTCTCTGTCAACCCAATGGTTAACTGTCAGAGAATGCCGCAAGGCATTAAGTTCGCCATTTGTACTATTTTGTGCAAGAAGAATAAATAAATAAATAAATAAAGTACCCTATGTCCTTCTCTGTACCCCTGACAACGTTTATACAAAATTTCGTGGTGATCGGTTGAGTAGTTAACGCGTGAAAGCGTAACAATAGTATATTTCATTATAAGTGCGGAAAGCCTGTCATTGCAAAGAGTTCCGACAAATGTCTACCCGAGCCGAGGCGCAGCCGAAGGTGAGGGTTGACAGTCGGAACTAGTTGCAATGACGGTTCCGCACGTGTACTGAACAACTATTTTTAATACAGTTGCGAAAAAAATGAAGAAATTTAATAAAATATCAAAAACACAACAAACTCAACTAAGTTCCAACTGTGATCAAGAGATGGCGCTAGTCGTATTAGTAATGCGAAACGTAGGTTTCGCAATGCAAAAAAGTGTGTCAAAGTCGTGTCGCCATTTGACAGTTGGCAAAGAGAACGCACGAGTTCGGGAAAGGTAAACAAAAAGCTCGAGTATGTAATAGCCCACATCCCGAACGCTAAACGTCCCTGCAATACGCCACTTTTTGAGCAACTGTATTAAAATAGTACATTGTTATCCTAGGGGTGAAAGTAAGTAAAGTAAGTAAGTAAGCAAGTCTTTCTCCCGAGGATAACACTGTGCTTTTCATTACGAATGCAAGGAAAGTCAAAATAAAAATAGAAATAAGCTAAAGAAAAAAATGAGTGAATTTTATTTTACATAAATCAACCATTAGGTGTGCTACTGGCCAGTTTGCCCCCTATGACATAAAAAAAAACTTGAGTTTCTGCCGTACCCAGCTGTCAGTTGAAAGCGATTCTCCCTAGGGCTGAAAAGTGTTACTTTCAACCCACTTCTCAGGCAACTTCAGACCTACTTTCCGAGCCTATACTTACACTTTTCAGCCCTAGGGAGAATCGCTTTCAACTGACAGCTGGATACTGCAGAAACTCAAGTTTTTTTTATGTCATAGAGAGCATACTTACTGGCCAGTGCACACCTAGTGGTTGATTTATGTAAAATAAAATTCACTCATTTTTTTCTTTAGCTAATTCCTATATTTTTATTTTGACTTTCCTTGCATTCGTAATGAAAAGCACAGTGTTATCCTCGGGAGAAAGACTTATTTAGTCCCGAGACGGGGTTTGGCGCCCGAGCGTAGCGAGTTACTTTCACCCCTAGGATAACAATGTACTATTCTGCCCGTCTGTATGTCTGGCTGTTCACGATAATCTCCGAATCTACTGAATAGCTAGTTAAGAATAAAGACAATAACACACCACTCAAAAGTAAAATCCAAACTGACAACAAGTACGGCAATTGATTAAAAATTAACCATTTACCTACTGTACTTACCTATAATATTGGAAAAATTGTTCTTTACGCACTCGTGCTGTTGGTTGCGAATTGCGATGGCAATGAAGAGTGGTAATCGAATGAGGATTTTTATACATATTATTGCAATTATATATACTTATATAGGTAGGTATATGTTTTAGATCAAACCGCAGGCGAAATACCTAACAGTAGTTATCAAACAAAAATGGGTTTTAGGCAAGGGCCATTCGAGGTAAATGCTATTTCTGTAGGTACTATTGTATGTTTGCTTATCATCCTAATATTATAAACTAGCCGTTCCCCGCGGTTTCACCCGAGGTAATATTGGAATTACCGCGGAAATGCCGGAAGGATGTACCCTATGTCCTTATTGTTTGTACCCCTGACCCCTGACAATATATTGTATGCAAATTTTCGTGGTGATCGGTTTGGTTGAGTCCTTTTTTACGACACTTCCGGCAGTTATACCTATCTTTACATTTCAACCAATTTACACAAATGATAAAACCTTGTCAAATAATATTACCTAAACCTTCCTCATGAATCACTCTATCTGTTGGTGAAAACCGCATAAAAATTAGTTCAGTAGTTTTGTAATTTATCACGAACAGACAAACAGACAGACACACGACGCGGTGGGGGACTCCGTTTTATGATAGTTAAGGATGCGAATGTGATTGTGTTTGTTTGTATGTGTGTTACGCTTTCACGCCTCAACGGCTCAACGGATCAGCATGAAATTTTGCATATACGTTTTTAAGGACTTATGGTACTTTTGATTCTGGAATTCCCGAAGGACCTCCGAAATTAACGGCAGTAAAACTGTATTAAACTTTGCTTATTAACGTCGTCAGGGAAAACGAAATAGAGTATTTTTATCCCGGAATTCCCGCGGGTACTCCGAAATTACCGCGGGTGAAACCGTGGGGATCGGCTAGTATTGTATGTTGTATGTATTTTTGTGGCCATTGTGTACCATAGACCATATACCTAACATGATATCTAATGTTCCGTTTTTCCTGAATTAATTATGTACCTATGCATTTTAAAAATAATTTCTTTGAAATAATTAAAATATTTCACACAGAATAAAATATATTGTTCCTTTTAGGCGTTTATTTGCCAATCAGTAGCTTTTTGTTTTCCTCATTCCAGTAACAAAAAACTAGCTGCGCTCCGTGGTTTTACCCGGGTCAGTTCAAAGACAACACCTACTAAAATATTACGCAGCGTATGCAACGAAAGCTCTCGAAAGGTGTAATTTTGCCCGGGTGAAACCGCGGGTATATTTTATACTTACATCATAGTACATAGGAAAACTAGTTTTAATAATAAGTATTTTTTATAATATTTTATTCGAAAACTTCTAATATCTTTGATAATTTATCTACTATTATAATCATACCTAGGATGTTACAAACTTGAACCTTTGAAATGTGTTTACAATAGTACATTGTTATCCTAGGGGTGAAAGTAACTTATTTAGTCCCGAGCCAATAGATCGAGGGACTAAATAAGTCTTTCTCCCGAGGATAACACTGTGCTTTTCATTACGAATGCAAGGAAAGTCAAAATAAAAATAGGAATTAGCTAAAGAAAAAAATGAGTGAATTTTATTTTACATTAAATCAACCATTAGGTGTGCTACTGGCCAGTAAGTATGCTCCCTATGACATAAAAAAAAACTTGAGTTTCTGCAGTATCCAGCTGTCAGTTGAATGCGATTCTCCCTAGGGCTGAAAAGTGTTACTTTCAACCCGCTTCTCAGGCAACTTCAGAGTTCATACCTACTTTCCAAGTATGAGTAATGAAAAAATATTAATGTACCTACCTACTGTAGCAGGGTTGATGAGTGAAAGAGGCGCAGTGGCCAGTAAACAGCTAGAGAGATTTATTGCGTAAGCCGTAAACTTAACGGACCGACCACTATCCTACTAATATGCGAAAGTTTGTAAGAATGTATGGATGGATGGATGGATGGATGTTTGTCACTCTTTCACGCAAAAACTACTGAATGGATTTAAATGAAACTTTACAATAATATAGCTTATACATCAGATTAACACATAGGGTACATTTTATGGAAACTCCGAAGTTACCGCGGCTGAAACCACGGGATACAGCTAGTAAAATCATAAACGTATTCGAGTTATATATTTTGTATTTGAGGGTTTTTACAGGGTATAAAAATCAAAATTATATTTAATGCATGCGTGAGTTATTATTATAGATACTTAGTAAAAAAATAACTAGATACAACGCATTAAAGTTTGGTAGGGAGAGGTCGTGACGTCATAACTAAGTATAAACATACCTATAAGCTTGACGTCACACGGAATTTCAACTTCATGTATCGGCGTTATTTTTATGTAAACTGAAGGTGAAAATAGGTGAGGCTAGTTGACCAAACTCTAGTTTTTTGTCCGTCATCTAGAATAATAAACAATTATTGGACACGTATTTTAACTTTTTTTACGTTATCGAAAAGCAACGGCGATACATTGAGTCGAAATGTCGCGTGACGTCACCTTGCACCTGTTTATACGTGGTTATGAGTTATGACGTCAAGAGTGCAGCTATTGGGTGTCGAGTTTAAAAAAGAATTAAATTTTTTGTTTTTTTTTTTCTGTTTTCTCTTTTCAATGACGTGGTCGCAGGGAACATCCGTATCTAGTTGGGATTTTATTTATAGGACATTTGCTGACGAGATTGAACGCCGCGTCGGCATTATCGATTGTCAGCATTGTGATGACCATCATCACAAACACCGCGATTGCCAACCACTTGGACATTTCCCTTGATATTTTAAATTCTGAAAAAAAAAACACTATAGATACAATATAAATATGAATAAAAAAAATAAAAAATAACATAATAATAAAATATGTTTAACTCAGAAAATATCTACCCTCACATAGTTGTAGCCTCATGCATGTAAGCCTTGACATCCTTACTAATATTATAAATTCGAAAGTGAGTCTGTTTGTTTGTTACGCTTTCACGACTGAACGGCTCAACCGATCATCACGAAATTTTGCATACTTATACGTTACCAGGGGTACAGAGAAAGACATACTAGGCTACTTTTTATCCCGGAATTCGCTGGGGAACTCCGAAATTAACCTGGAAGAAAGCCCTACTACCTACACGTTGTCCAGGGTAGGTGTAGAAAAAATATAGGGTATTAAGTGTACTTTTATCTCGGAATACCCGCGGGATCTCCGCAACTAACGCGGGTGAAACCGCGGGGAACAGCTAATGTTATACTTACTTAATACTACAGAAACATTTTTACAATCTGTTGTGAGGTTGCGCGAAATTTTTGATTATCTACGTAAAAAAAGAAAAAAATACGTGTCCAATATTTTTTATTAATCTACGTACGACACGACACGACACGTATTTTTTCTTTTTTTACGTAATCAAAAAATAGCAGAGATACATTGAATTGAAATTTTGCGTGACGTCACAACTCGGTGCGGTTTGTATGGCGCTTATAATGAATATTGATGTCACGAGCCCCCCACCTTAAACTTTAATGCGCTTTATCTATGTTCATTTTCATTAAATTGAAAAAGCAAAAAATACGTGTCTATTATTTTTTTATTTTCTAACTGACGGACTAATTAGAATTTTGATTTTCATACCTTGGAGAATACCCAATTGTAAGGGTTCCGTTTTTGCTATTTAGGTATCTAGATACGGAACCCTAAAAACACAATAGATAAAAGACATTATTTAACATACCTACCACTTTAAATTAAAATCCAAATTGACAACAATGCGCAAGGTAATTAATTTCAAATGAACCATTTACTGTAATGTTGGAAGAACTGTTCTTTACGCACTCGTGCTGTTGGTTCCAATGGCACTGAAGAGTGATAATGAATTTAGGATTTCTATAAACATACTTAAATAGGTTGGTGAACAATATCAAACCGCAGACAATACAATAATAGTTATTAAACAAAAATGGGTTTAAGGTAAAGGTCATTTAAGGTAAATGCTATAATTATAACATTTATATCGTATACAAGCTGTTCCTGACGATTTCACCTGCGTTAATCGGAGTCCCCGCGGGAATTCCCGGATATAAAGTACCCTAATTCATTCAGGAACACTAGAGATTCCCGTAAGTGAAAGAAATTTAAAATAACTCCTGTAGTTTTTCATTTTATTTGTTGCAAACATACAAATCTTTCCTCTTTATAATATTCGTATTGATTTCCTCGTCATTCTGAATAATATTATAAATGCGAATGTGTTTGTTTGTTTGTTACGCCTTACTGTTTACCGCAGTCCACAGACCATACCTACCAATTACCATGATAAGGTTCCTTTTTTCCTGATGCATTAATTATGTAGGTACGCATGTTATCCCTACTAATATTATAAATGCGAAAGTAACTCTGTCTGTCTGTTTTTCTGTCTGTCTGTCTGTTACGCTTTCACGCCGTAACGACTCAACCGATCATGACGAAATTTTGCATACACGTTGTCAGAGGTACAGAGAAGGACAAAGGGTACTTTTTATCCCGGAATCCCAACGGGAAATCCGAAATTAACGCGGGTAAAACCACGGGAAACAGTTTTTATCTAATATTTAGTTACGGACTAACGACGCTTTATCATAAAAGCATCATAACTCTATGACTAAATAGTCAAAAATACAGTCGCATCGAAAAAACCCGTCCAAATCGACTCCAAATGTTTCGGAAATCAGCTGGAACAAACAGACAGATAGACAGACAGAAAGACAGGAAGAATTGGTTTTTGACAAACAAACAGAACTTAAATATTTACTAACCAGCTTACTAAGCGCCCCGCGGTTTCATCCGCTTGAAACGCCTTTATTTTTTTCCCGACATCCGATTTAAATGCAACCAAGCCTATTGTTACTCCAAGCTAAGCTTAATCTACCTGTGAAAGCCGCAAGACAATCCGTTCAGGAGTTCCGGACACGAACAGACACGCGGATTCTACTCTTTTATAATTGTATAGAAGAAGATATGTAGATACGTATGTAATTTATACACTAAACACTTGGTAAAAAAATTACATGAATGAGATGTAATTGTCAATTTTTAAATAAATTAATTATGTTACAAGATATTATGACTTTAATATTTGACTAGCTGTTCCCTGCGGTTCGACCCACGTTGATTTCGGAGTTCCCACGGGAATTCCGAGATAACAGTACTTACCTGCCCTGTCCTTCTCTGTATCCCTGAAAACGTGTATGCAAAATTTCATGATGATCGGTTCTATCGTTACAGCACGAAAGCATAACAAGCAAACAAACTCACATTCGCTTTTATATAATACTACGTAAAGGATAGTAGGTAGCGCTAGTTTTTCCCTAAATAAAAGGTAACGTTGTACGGTAGAATAGAATAGAACAGAACAGAACAGAACAGAACAGAACAGAACAGAACAGAACAGAACAGAACAGAACAGAACAGAACAGAACAGAACAGAACAGAACAGAACAGAACAGAACAGAACAGAACAGAACAGAACAGAACAGAACAGAACAGAACAGAACAGAACAGAACAGAACAGAACAGAACAGAACAGAACAGAACAGAACAGAACAGAACAGAACAGAACAGAACAGAACAGAACAGAACAGAACAGAACAGAACAGAACAGAACAGAACAGAACAGAACAGAACAGACCAGAACAGAACCAAACCGAACAGGACCGAACCGAACCGAAACGAACCAAACCGAACCGAACCGAACCGAACCGAACCGAACCGAACCGAACAGGACCGGACCGACAGAACAGAACAGAACAGAACAGAACAGAACCGAACCGGACCGAACAGAACAGAACAGAACAGAACAGAACAGAACAGAACAGAACAGAACAGAACAGAACAGAACAGAACAGAACAGAACAGAACAGAACAGAACAGAACAGAACAGAACAGAACAGAACAGAACAGAACAGAACAGAACAGAACAGAACCGAACCGGACCGGACAGAACAGAACAGAACAGAACAGAACAGAACAGAACAGAACAGAACCGAACCGAAGCGAACCGAAACGAACCGAAGCGAACCGAACCGAAACGAACAGAACCGAACCGAACCGAACCGAACAGAACAGAACAGAACAGAACAGAACCGAACCGAACCGAACCGAACCGAAGCGAACCGAACCGAACCGAACAGAACCGAACCGAACCGAACCGAACCGAACCGAACCGAACAGAACAGAACATAACAGAACAGAACCGAACCGAACCGAACCGAACCGAACAGAACCGAACCGAACCGAACCGAACAGAACAGAACCGAACCGAACAGAACAGAACAGAACCGAACCGAACCGAACCGAACCGAACAGAACAGAACAGAACAGAACAGAACAGAACAGAACAGAACAGAACAGAACAGAACAGAACAGAACAGAACTGAACAGAACAGAACAGAACAGAACAGAACAGAACAGAACAGAACAGAACAGAACAGAACAGAACAGAACAGAACAGAACAGAACTGAACAGAACCTAATGCCCTTTGATTTTTACGAAATACCCAGGTAGGTATCGATTTTCATAAGTGGCATGATGACTAAATTTCATTTTGTAGTCCGTTTTTCCAAGAATTGAAACTAAGTACTTAGATATTTGTCTATTTTTTTCATATTGAAGGACTAAACATAATTTGGATTTTCATTTTCGGCATCATGCCTATTGTGGTAATCGTCCACAGCATAATAATATGCTGAGTGGTAGCCATTTTGTTAATTTCCAAACTTTTTGTAAGCCACACTTCTGTAGGTATTTGTTTTTTGGTATCAAATAAATTCTATTCTGTTCTGTTCGGTTCGGTTCGGTTCGGTTCGGTTCTGTTCTGTTCTGTTCTGTTCGGTTCGGTTCTGTTCTGTTCGGTTCAGTTCGGTTCGGTTCTGTTCGGTTCGGTTCGGTTCGGTTCGGTTCTGTTCTGTTATGTTCTGTTCTGTTCGGTTCGGTTCGGTTCGGTTCGGTTCGGTTCTGTTCGGTTCGGTTCGGTTCGGTTCGGTTCGCTTCGGTTCGGTTCGGTTCGGTTCGGTTCTGTTCTGTTCTGTTCTGTTCTGTTCTGTTCTGTTCTGTTCTGTTCTGTTCTGTTCTGTTCTGTTCTGTTCTGTTCTGTTCTGTTCGGTCCGGTCCGGTCCTGTTCGGTCCGGTCCTGTTCGGTTTGGTTCGGTTCGGTTCTGTTCGGTTCGGTTCGGTTCGGTTCGGTTCGGTCCTGTTCGGTTTGGCTCGGTTCGTTTCGGTTCGGTTCGATTCGGTTCTGTTCGGTTCTGTTCTGTTCTGTTCTGTTCTGTTCTGTTCTGTTCTGTTCTGTTCTGTTCGGTCCGGTCCTGTTCGGTCCGGTCCTGTTCGGTTTGGTTCGGTTCGGTTCTGTTCGGTTCGGTTCGGTTCGGTTCGGTTCGGTCCTGTTCGGTTTGGCTCGGTTCGTTTCGGTTCGGTTCGATTCGGTTCTGTTCGGTTCTGTTCTGTTCTGTTCTGTTTTGTTCTGTTCGGTCCGGTTCGGTTCGGTTCTGTTCTGTTCTGTTCTAACAGAACAGAACAGAACCGAAACGACCCGAACAGAACCGAACCGAACCGAACAGAACAGAACAGAACAGAACAGAACAGAACCAAACCGAACAGGACCGAACCGAACCGAAACGAACCAAACCGAACCGAACCGAACCAAACCGAACAGGACCGGACCGAACAGAACAGAACAGAACAGAACAGAACAGAACAGAACAGAACCGAACCGAACCGGACCGAACAGAACAGAACAGAACAGAACAGAACAGAACAGAACCGAACAGAACCGAATCGAACCGAACCGAAACGAACCGAGCCAAACCGAACAGGACCGAACCGAACCGAACCGAACCGAACCGAACAGAACCGAACCGAACCAAACCGAACAGGACCGGACCGAACAGGACCGGACCGAACAGAACAGAACAGAACAGAACAGAACAGAACAGAACAGAACAGAACAGAACAGAACAGAACAGAACAGAACCGAACCGAACCGAACCGAACCGAACCGAACCGAACCGAACCGAACCGAACAGAACCGAACCGAACCGAACCGAACCGAACCGAACAGAACATAACAGAACAGAACCGAACCGAACCGAACCGAACCGAACCGAACAGAACCGAACCGAACTGAACCGAACAGAACAGAACCGAACCGAACAGAACAGAACAGAACCGAACCGAACCGAACCGAACCGAACAGAACAGAATAGAATTTATTTGATACCAAAAAACAAATACCTACAGAAGTGTGGCTTACAAAAAGTTTGGAAATTAACAAAATGGCTACCACTCAGCATATTATTATGCTGTGGACGATTACCACAATAGGCATGATGCCGAAAATGAAAATCCAAATTATGTTTAGTCCTTCAATATGAAAAAAATAGACAAATATCTAAGTACTTAGTTTCAATTCTTGGAAAAACGGACTACAAAATGAAATTTAGTCATCATGCCACTTATGAAAATCGATACCTACCTGGGTATTTCGTAAAAATCAAAGGGCATTAGGTATACGAGGTTTTTCAAGACCAGGACCTGAAATTACCTGATCTGTCGTCTCATCTTTTATGGGAAAATAAAAAAAAACACATAAATATGAATAAATTATAAAATTTTATTGGATAAGCTTAACAATATAAAAAAGCTTAGATACATGGAAAAGAATCCACAAAACAACCACCCGTTGTTTTTTTATTCTTTTTCTTTTTCAAAAACCGATAACAGCAACCACCAGTGTTACTATAGCCAAATTGAAACAGCTACCGATCACCGCGGAGTCACCCGTGGACGCCATTGCGTCGTGGATAGCTTTCTCCTGCAGCGCCAGCCGCGTAGCCTCATTGATTGTCCTCATAAGGGTGTAGTTGTAGGGCCGCGCCTCCACGAGCCTCAACACGAGCTGGTCACCCGACACCAAAAAGCCACTATTCTCCGATGATGCTACATGAAATAAACTCAATCAATAGGCTGGCTATTTGACAAAAATTTTGTTTTTTGTCCGTCGTATTCTTACTAATATGCCAATATTAGGTATAATTGCGAAAGTGAGTTTGTTTGTTTGTCTGTTTGTTACGCTTTTACGCGGTAACGGCTCAACCGATCATCATGAAATTTTGGATGCACGTTGTCCCGGGTACAGAGAAGGACATAGGGTACTTTTTATCCCGGAATTCCCGCGAGAACTCCGAAATTCTGCTGGTGAAAAAAAATGAAATGTGCTAATGAAAAATAATGGACACGTATTTTTTCTTTTTTTACCTACGTAATCAAAAAAATACGGCGGTACGCTGAATTTTATTCACGACATACATTTTTTTAAAAAGGTTTATGCTAGTCACACTCCTGTTATATGTACCTATAAAATAGAATCAAGTTGCCAGTTTTCATCATCACCTATTAAAGCTAACTTACTCTCTGGTAATGAAAGATAGGGAAGCGCTTTCTTCAGAAGCGCGTCTTCTGCAAGAGTTTTGGCGCGCTCCTCAAGGTCGATGAACGCTTCCGTCACGTTCGCACTACAAGCACCTCGGAAGTCGTCACTGTCGATGCTCCACAAAGCCACTCCGCCCAAACCGTAGTCCATTGCCATTCTAGCAAAATAGGAAGTTGTACATAATAAAATAATAATGCTTGCTTGCAGCGCTGCCCAAACTGAGAGAGCTTGTAATATAAGATACCAGACAGCTGTCTGGTACCTTGGATGGGGGGGAGAGCCCAACCTAGAGACTTCTTTGCTTATCCGAGAAAAATCAACAGATAATTATTTACAGTTAATTCGCTTTTAATTTAAGGTTCTGGAGATGGTACCTACAAGGCAGTGAAGAAAAAGGTCAAATTTTACTATTTATTTAGTCGCTCATTACATGACTGTGGTTAGTACAGCTGGAGGGCTGAACTATGGTGATGCTAATAGAAATACATTAATTTTACTTGAATAAATTATATGCAAAAGACCGTCAGAAGAAAAGAAAAAGTTGTACAGCATCGTGGAGTACAGACACCATCACCAATGTGTATTCTGGTCAATAAGATTGCAATAAGATTCAATCACTGCCAAAGTGTTTATATATTTCTGCAGTTGACTGTACTAGAAGTTACGCGTGTCACTTGAGCACCGGGGTTAGCGAGTGACGTTTGTCCAAATAATTTTGACCTATTTTGTCCACTATAGGTACTCACTTGACTTTCAAAGCCATGGAGCGTTCATTGTCATAACTGACGACTCTATTCCCATCACGGATGTACGGAGTGTTGGTCTTCTCGTCCCAGTGGTAAGACCACATCGACGACTGGTTCGACAACTCTTCGCAGATCTGATAAAAATAAAGTACGATGAAGACCAAGATGTAGACCATGAATAATATAGACCAAGAAATCAATTTTTTTAATGAAAGCCTATGTATACTACAAAAACATTTGACGACGCTTAGTTCACTCTTCTGGAACTTCTGTTTTTCTTTTAACACAAAAACCTAAGGGCTAAAACTAAGCAAATTTGAACAGGATTCCACCTAAGCTAAGCGAGCTTGTCTCCCTTCTGCCTCCTTCACCCTACGCGTTTCAATCTAACAACTACAACTATACTAATATTCTAATCTCTAAGAGTACAGAACCGATTTTAAAAATTCTTTAAATGATAGGAAACTACAATATCCCTGAGTTTTATATCTAAATGAAGAGTTCCCACGGAAATACCGGAATTCATGGAGTAAAACGGCAGGGCAAAACAGGCGCGGATCTAGGATTTGGTTGAGCGGGTAGCAATTTTGATTGTACCACGAAATTTTTAGAATTTAGGTACCTATCACAGAGGAATTTATGGGTCAGAGATTTTTATAAAGTCTGATTAAAGTACCTAATTTAGTCCTCAGGAGAGGCAAATGTGCCCACTGCCCTCCCCCCTGTAGATCCGCGCCTAGGGGAAACAGCTTACTAGCTGTTTAGTAGTACATATTCTACAAAATTCCCACCTCAAAGTATAGCATCGCTCCAGGTTCTTTAGTGAGTGGATCAGGGAAACCATCAATAAGCGTGGGTGTTCTTCCAAATTCCACCTCTGTTGGTACGGGTTCGGTGAGCCAGAACGTCCGTCCGGTCGTAGTGAGACCAAGCACCAGCTTAGAAGCGCTCACATTGTGTTGCAGCATGAGATTTATAGAATAGTCCTGTAGATTAGAATATGTAGTTACAAGCGCGTATAGCAACACATTCGCAGCACTCCATACCAGTTATATACATCGCTACTACTACATCAACCAGCCCGCCAAGTGCCAACACACACAACAGTAACAACCTGCAACGCAGTCACCCCTAGGGTCGCCGCTACGTCTTGTGGGGAGAGTGTTGTTTCCTATTACGTTGCAATAACTATGAGCACAGATAATATAATACTCTATGAGTATTCTTTGGTAAAGTGTGTACATGAGAAACAAATGAAACTTACCTATTGTTTTATATCAAAATTAAATTTAAAAATGTGTGATGTAAAACGAAACTTTAAAATGTGTGATGTAAAACGTAACACCTGATGCCATGTTACGATGTTTTTTTTCCTACCGTGCTCATAAAAATCCCTCGAAATATCCTTTAAAAGACAAAGCTAAACATTAAACAACTTACAGTTGTGTTAATCTAAATTGTTGGTATTGCGAAAAACTTAAATTAACCAAAGTAGGTAAGTAGGTTTAAGTATATTTTTGTTGTTTCAGGGGTTCATGGTGATTTTGACTTACCACAGTTAGATTTTGTGAATCGTATGAAAGAGGTGCGTTGGCCCCTAGCACCTTCTCCCAGGAGCCATGATAGTCGTAACTCAACATCACTATCAGGTCAAGGTACTTTCCCAGCTCGGGCAAGTCGTAAGATGAATCTATGATGTATTCTTTGACGCCCAACGCCGCTGTCAATATATACCCGTTGGGATTGAAGGCTTCTTTCAACTCCTAAAACGGAATACACAATATAAAGTGAGACTGATTTTCATGTTCCATTACTTTCTCAATGCTTATGAAGTATGTTGAAGTGTTAAGTTTAAATTAATTATATTATGCTATTAAAAGCTGCTCCACCTTATTAGAAACGAGGAGATCCGTTAGGAGCAAAGTAAGCGACAAAGCTCGAGGTGTTGCAAAGCAAAACCGCTTATATAAAACGGCCGTTGGGGTTAAAATGCTTTCGAGTGGGAACCACGTCTGTGGTTTAGGGAGACCACTAATTACATGGACTGATAATAACAGTCGTGGGGCTGGATGAGCAGAACCGATCTTCGTGGAGATCCTCGAGGAAGGCTTTCGTATGGCAGTTGACAATTAGGTACCGGTTGATATGATTGTAATGGTTAGAAGGATCGGCGGCTGACGGGACAGATTCTGACACAAATTTCTCAGACGACGTGAAAGGGAATGTCGGTAATATGGTTTACCTTCACTAAAAGTACGAAATTAGTCTTGTCCACAGGTCTGCCGTCCCTCAAAGCTGGATATTTCCAATCCAAACTAAGCCCATCAAACCCGTGGAGTCTGAAAAAAGAAAATGGGTGTACGCGTGCAAGAAGTGACCTTATAAAAAAATCTGACTGTTCAAATACAAAGGAAGGAGGCGTTGTATGTCCCTTAGAATAGGTACATATCAACATAATCCATCAGCGGAGCGGCAAACTGGTGCACTCAATATTCATGATACACTTAGCCTGCTAACCTTAAAAAATTGACGACGCTGTCCACGAATCTACCCCTGTGCTCGGGGCTGTCGGCCATCAGAGAGTACTTGAGCGAGCCCTCGTTCCAGCCTCCGATTGCTATTGACACCTTCAGATGGCGGTAGCGCTCCTTGAGTGAGACCAGGCGCTGGTAGCCCGCCTTACCACCGCCATCAGGAAGATCTTGCCACGGGTCTAGGAGGAATTAGAAAAATCATTGCACATCATGACTCTTTGTACGAAAAATACACCTAATTAGACTAGTAATTGGCAGTAGATATCAGTACATTACTTACATCTATTTGCGGATGCATGGAATGAGAGACTGCAATCATTACACGTTAGGATTTAAGAAAGAAGAAAGAAATAAATTGAATTGAATTGAAGAATTGGTTTCCATTTACAGATACAAGACAATAAACATAAAAAAAAAGTTGATATGTTTGAGGTTTCACGAGAATAAGTAGGTACCTACCCATGCAAGAGTGTCTTCGATTGGAATCGATACTAATACTACATATAGATGCGAGGGTACCTAACTCTGTCTGTCTAACATTTTGACGTCTTAATTATTACTTCAGCTAGAAATAATTAACAAAAAGAATTTGGACCACAAAGATCCATATTATAAATTAAGTAATTGAGCTCCTGTCCCTTATTGCGCTAAAGGTTCCGGCCAGGAGCTGCAGATACAATCTGCACACTGAACTAGTCTCCACCAACTACAGGCAGAACTCCTTTACGTGGCGAGCGAATGACAATTTCAACAAATTATCCAAAGAATATGACTTTGATTTGTTTAACACTAGCTGTGAGTCGGCGAGGCGAGTATTAGAAAATTCGTTTTCTGTAACCAAAAAATAACACATAGTCGGACTTAGTTCCCACTATGTAAGTTGCTGCTGCCTATTGAGCAATTGATGTTATTTTTATTGTTCCACTACCCATGTGCGAAAATCTGTAATCGGCTTTTTTGTTTGACACTTCAATGTTCATTAAATTTTTGTAGCTGTTGATTTTCCAAATAAAGTAAAATAAAATAAAATACAAATACCTACCTATAAGTAAATTACATTACACTAAATAATTTATCATTTCGTCATTTAAAATACTTACAGCCGGTTTTCCCCGTGCGTGTGGAAAAGTTCAGTCATACGCTAACTAGCGTTTAATTAATGGACATGTTGCCGAGGTATATGAAAATCAAAATTCTATAATACAATTTAGTCCGTCGGTCACATAATAAAACTACATTTGGTATACTTTGCCTTTCCAATTAATGAAAATAAGTGCGTTATATTATCTATTACTAGTATATACCTAGCTCTAGTTAGTACGTACCTATTATATTATCTGTGATAGTAGCATATTATTATTAAGCCTGGACATACGATACTAGGTCTTGACGTCATGTAACATCTAGTCAGTGTGACGTCAGTCATCAGTGGAATGTGTGCGTTTAGACTGTGACATATTATGTGTAATCTTATATTTGTGAATCTCCGGTCCTGACTGAAAATCAGCGCTAGGAGTGCCCGCACTCATAGCAACATGCTGAGGCAGTGACCGTTTTGGTCATGGGGACGCACCACGCAAACATCATTTGTTCTCATAATATTATCATATATATGTAGGTACACTTTTTTTTGTTAAATCACGTTTGTATAAAATAATTGTAATTGTGTTGTCTCTGTGTCCAAATAAATGCCTTTTCTTTCTTTCTTTCTTTCTTTCTTAGTATCTAGACGACGAACTAAAAACTGAAACTTAACATTAGTCAAATTAGCCTGCTCTGCTGTAGTTATAGTTACTCACCTCGGCTTGCGATGGTGTAATCAGTCTCGTTGAGTCCTGCGAAGGAATACACGAGGTGCGTGCACAGCTCCGGCTCCAGGTCGTCCAGCTGGAAGTCGCCGGGCGGCGTCCGGTACACCGCCCAGGAGGCAACGTAGCACATCACCACCTTACCGTGGGCGGGACCTAGAATACAATCAATGCAAAGCAATACAAGTTGCGATAAGAAGGAGATTGAAGTTAAAAAATCCGCGGATGTGAAAAAATCAGCATCCGCAACATCCCTGGTGCAGACATGCAGCATAAAACAACAAAATCAACTTCTAGTAGTTTTTATCGGCACCAAAATAAACGACGTAACTGCCATCTTCGATTCCCGCCAAATACTTACCTACCTATTTTTAAACTAAGGACATACTTACGATAGGTATAGCATTAGTTAAATCGGTTCACTCAAGTGCAGAGTGTGGTGCTGTATTTAATAAGTATCACTCACCTTCGCCTCTACTCTGGCCGTAAACTGTTGAGGCAATCGCCAACATGAAGAGAAGAACCGGACAACTAGCACTACACATTTTAAATCATTTAATTAACCTACTTAAACCTTAACCTTAACCTTAAACCTAACCTAACCTAACCTACTTAACTTCTTTGAAAATCACCGAAACGAGAAAGCCACGGCCCTTTAATGTGATTAAAGCTAGCTAATTTGCCCAAAGTATCAAAAAGTCTAAGGAGGTAATTAAAATATGTTCAAAATAACCATGTTACTTCGTACCCATTTATAAGTGTACTAATAAAAGGACGTGAAGTCCGTAAAGTTTTCCTGTTTAAGCTCAGGGATCGGATATATCTATTACCTATTTATTTCTATGGTGTTAAGGGCATGCATGCACTCAAATAGTTTACAACCTATTTTTTATTAGTTTAAGGATGTATTGAGTGGCAGTGGTTATTGAGTTAAGACTAGATTCGGTGTCTAGAATAGTCAATTGATAGTAAGGATTAAAAAAATATTCAAAAACTAGCAGTTTTTTATTTATTTTCAAGTTGAAATTCTGAAAAAGCTTGATTTAAAAAAAAAGCATTATAAAAGTTTGAGTGGAAAACAAAAACACACTTCTACTTGCTTGTTACGCAGATTTCTATTTGTTGTAAAAAAAGACATAAAGTGTTAGTGCATCGCCTTAAATTAAGTATATCCGATAAAACTGGTGAAACAATAAACTCTACATAATACAATGAATGCATAGGTACTATGTATCAACTACATATGTAATAATAGCCTCCACTTTAGACATTAGGCAAGTATTAAGTAGTTGCGGTTGAAATTTCCTGGGTTATTTTTATACCACTATACAAAAAGGGAGACCGATCTAACATCAACAATAAAATTATAGACCGGTCACACTCATTCCAATATTATCCAAAATTTTCGAAAAACTAATGTACAATAGATTGAATATTTTTTTATCATCTTGTAATATACTGAAGAGCCAACAATATGGATTTAGAAAAGGAAGCTCAACCACGTTAGCTTGCTTCTCACTGATGAAGAGAGTATAAATGAATGAGCGCATGTGGTATCGGTGTTTCTGGATATGAGCAAGGCTTTTGATTTTGTCTGCCACGAGACATTACTTGACAAGCTGAATAGCTACGGAATACGCTACGTAATGCCCACGAATGGCTCAAAAATTACCTACAAGACCGTCAACAATGTGTAGACGGCTCCGTGCCTAGCAATGTGCTGAACTGGGCACCATTTTGGCATTTTGCAAGTAATTTTAGATTTAGTGATAGGTATTCTGTAACTGTGTTTTAGTTTTAATTTAATTTCTCTTTTAATGTAATGTTTTTCTCTAAGCCAAATAAAATTTATTATTATTATTATTAGAGATGGCAAAAATGAATGGGACCAAAAACCTAATTTATAGATCTATTTATCTTCAGAATAACCGTTATGGAGTGCCCCAAGGCAGTGTCTTGGGTCCTCTGTTGTTTTTAATATATATTAATGATTTGCCTGATGCGATAAATCGGGATTGTATTTTATTTGCTGATAATACTATACTGGTCGTGAAGAGTTTAGATAGGACTACATTAGAAACAGAAATAAAGAATTAGAAATTGTTATTAATTGGCTTCAAGCGTGCTCTTTTTGAGAAATTGGCGGAATGCAATTATTATTCGGTTAAAGACTTCTTTAGTAGCGGCTGTAGGTAGATAGACGGATTCTTCTTTCTTTTTTTTTGAATGGATGTTTTATTGATTTTTGGTTGAACTGTTATTTATTTCTAATTGCATGAAAGTGTACAATGTTGCTGTTGTTGATTTTTAATGGTTTTCTTTTATTTTTTGATATTGTTTGACAATTTTTATTTTTTATTTTTTTTTTAATAAGTATTGGCTTTTGCTTCATTGTATATTGATATTATTTAATTATTATTGATGAATTTTATGATATTGTCATTAGTTTCTTTGATCTTGACATTTTTATATTTTGATTTTGAGTTTTATTATAATTATTAGGTATTTATTGAATGTAACAAGAAAATAATAATGTTATAAATAGGTGTAGTTGCAACACCTGTAAAAGGTACCTAAGTCATAAACTCACTGCATTAATATTTAAGACCTTACTCTGTACACTTAGTAAGCAATGAATAAATAAATAAAATAAATAAATAAATATATTACCTATAATAATAGTAGAATATGCACCCAGGGGCGGATCCAGGGGGGGCACTGGGGGCAATTGCCCCCCCTGAAGACCTAAATAGGTACCTACTTTAATTAGATCTTAGAAAAATCTTCGCAAGGTTGTGGCTTTTCACCAAAGTTTCATCGTAATTTGAATAGAAATATACGAATGAACCTGAATGAACGAACAAATATTCATTTTTAAAACTCTATAAATTATTAGTTCGTAACGAACCCCTATGGAAGTTTGTATCTATTATTGTAAAACAAACACAAAATCTGTCAATTCTTTCTCGTTAAAACAAATTTTCTGTTTTGAAACTATTTGCCGTATGGTATATTTCTCATTTAAAAGGAGAAGTTTCTGTGTTTGGCTGTATATATGTTTTTACAATTATCCTTATATATATGTAGTTTCTCTATCCCTTTTCTTTAACTTCATCCAACATCCTTGAGACTTGGAAGTAAGCTATTGTGATTTCACTTCCCAAAACTAGTTGGTACCTAACTCTTCTACTTTTTCCACTTTCAAAGCAAATCTATCCATATTATTTATTTATATTATGTTATATGTAACTGACGAACTAAATGGAATTAATAGAATTTCGATTTTTATTCCCCGTCATATTGTACCTCTGTGCTCAAAAAATAGTCGGCGACTTTTATCACGTGCGGTGCGCGATGAATTCGGATTTGGAAAAAATTTTGGG
The DNA here is from genome assembly GCA_907165275.2 of Zygaena filipendulae. Taxonomy (NCBI): domain Eukaryota; kingdom Metazoa; phylum Arthropoda; class Insecta; order Lepidoptera; family Zygaenidae; genus Zygaena; species Zygaena filipendulae. The sequence goes on along the minus strand of OU015677.1, from coordinate 2,306,958 downwards.
CAAATTTCCAAAATTTATCAAATTTTTCTTCTGTTGACTGTAAATTTTAAAATCTTCTATGGTCAAAAACATCTTTTTGTTTCAATAGTACCTATTTTTCCGTATCTCGTCATATGGACGAAAATTATTCACTTCTCTGAGTTTTCTGCGTTATTTCCCAAATTTTCTCCTCATTTTACTAATCCAAGGAGTAACCTTCTCCTTTTTGTTTACGCCGATGTGTGCTGTATGAATCTGACAGAAGAGTAATTGAAATTGAAAATTGAAATTGAAAAAACTTTATTTGACACAACACAAAGATTTACAGCATACGTATACAACAACTAGACATAGTAACGCGATAAGTTGGAGCGGCTGCAAAATGTGTGTGCTTTACATATTCGCCAGGCGCACTACACATATTCTTTGTACCATCTTTAAAGTGCTGAGGGATCCCAAATCACCGACTTACTTCAAAGAAAGTTTCAGATTGCTTTATGTCGGTCGTGAAGCTACGTCAGGTAGTTAGGTAGTTCTTTGTTCTTCTGATCACGAAACACGTTTTTATCACATCACATGTGCACCTATGGTATTTTTTCTCAGTTTAGTAAAAAAATCGCTATTAACCATAACACTTCCCATTATTTTCCTATCACTTTATAGATACAAACCTACAAAATTTTAATTTAAAGTTGTTAATTCAGGTCAGATTCGCTGGAACGTAAATTTTTCATTTTTTACTTTTATCTGTTGTAGCTTCCATGTAGATTATTTTATGCATGAAAGTACAAGTTGAAAATAATGAAATACTAAAAAAACTTTGATTTTACAGAGAATCGTACTCAAAAACTGCTATACCTACCTAAGCTCTATCGTTTTCGACACCACATTTTTTTTAAATATGAAAAACATAAAACTAAAAAGCTAAAAATAACAAAATACCGACTTAATCCATCAGACAAAAATACATGTAATACTATTGTTGGTTTGTGCTACTATTTTTTGATTTAAATTCGGTGCCAAGCCCGCTTACGTCTACCCACTTGGGTTGTTCAGCTCACAACGAACTCGTGGCGGGACTGGACTTAGCCCATGTACCTACGCCATATTTGGCTTGTCACCGACTTCAAATAATAATAGTAGTCAAGTGGTAGAATAAACCAATAATAACTACTGGTACTGGTATAATAACTACTGGTAATAACTACCAAAAATAAACTTACGTGTATTTTTTTGTCTGTTGGATAAAATCGAAATTTTGTTATTTTTAGCTTTTTAGTTTTGTGTTGTTGGAAGTCGGTTTTAATTTTTTTGTTAAAATTTTGTTTATTTCTTGCTTTCAAGTGAGTCCGTTTGTAAATTTATCTAAGTTACAATAGCCTAATGTCAATCGCTCATCGCCTTTTACAAAATACTGCTTTTACCGACAAGACGACAGGGACGTTGATTGTTGAGGAGTTCTCCTGGTACGTCATCATCAGTTCCACTTTACCATATACATTGTGACGAGCATAAATTATTTAGGAACCATTTTAAAGTTAACGAATCGGAACTCGTGAAATACCTTTTATTGAGTAGTTCCGATGACCATCTGTGGTCTTCATCATCAGTTTCACTTCTTCAAATTTTGCTTTCCAAAAGCAAATAAACGATTTACTATAAAAAATACAAAAATCGCTCTAGGTGTGTCTGTAATTTTTGAAGAGTTCTCTTGATTTCTCCATGATTCCATCATCAGGTTCTCGATTTGGTGACAATGGGACCAACTTGGGAGTATACCCTTTCAAACAACAAAATCAATTTTCTAAATCGGTCCAATCGAAACCCGTGAAATACGTATTATTGTTGAGTAGTTCCGATGAACACTTGTGGTCTTCATGATCAGTTCCACTTCTTCAAATTTTGCTTTCCGAAAGCAAATGAACGATTTACTATAAAATATACCCAAATCGCTATAGGTGTGCCTATTATTTATGAAGAGTTCCCACGATTTCCCCAAGATCTTTTGAGGATAATAAAGATTCTTAAACCATAAGATCCCTTCATTAGATCCCACTTGGTGGCAATAGGACCTAATTGGGAGTATACGCTTTCAAACAAAAAATGAATTTTCGAAATCGTTCCAACCCTAGCTTCGAGTAATATAAAAAAAAACATACAGCCGAATGCGTAACCTCCTCCTTTTTGGAAGTCGGTTAAAAAATCGCGAAACATACACACAGATAATATAATACATACATAAGCTCAATTCAGATGCTCTCAATATGAAGCACTTAAATTTTATTAATGGACTTTTTTGTCTATCCTGTTAATTCAAAAAATTTTATGGTACAACCAAATTGCCCCCTCCTCAACCAAATCCTGGATCCGCCCCTGTATGCACCGAGGGAGTAAAGCATAAAGCATTTTTTCTTTTTTTACATAATCAAAAAATAACGGCGGTATATTGAGTTGAAGATTCGCGTGACGTCACTATTCTGACAGTTTGTATGGCGTTTTTAGTGGTTAGTGATGTCACGACCCACTCACCCTAAACTTTAATGCGCTTTATCTCTGTATATTTTAATTTATTTGAAAAAGCAAAAAATACGTGTCTATTGTTTTTTTTATTTTCTAACTGACGGACTAATTAGAATTTTGATTTTCAAAAGTAGTCAACATCCTCATTGTTTTTGTAAAACCAAAGAATAGTAGGTAATAATAATTATAACATAAAGAAACTACAGTCCCGCCCCCCGCCAACATCATGCCCACAAAGAAAATAAATTAGGTTAATAAAGAGAGGACACATGTCGGGGCAGGCGCGCCACGGACACCACGGTTGGAAAAGATCGACGTTAGATCTAGTTAGCATACCTGAGTTGAAATTCCGTATGACGTCACACCTAGGTGCCTAGCCTACACTTTATACGTTATGACGTCGTAACCTCCCACTCCAATTTATCTTAATATTTAACTACCTATTCTAACTCTCCAAAAACTTCGTCTGCTGGCATCGCAAGCATTATTTCCATAATATTCCAGAGACTTATGAATTTTGAAAACCGTGAGTACCTAATAAAAAACGTAACCAAATAACGTTACGTTAGGTAAGTAAACATTTTTGGGCGTGACGAATAGTAATGTGTAGGTACGAAAATCGCCCGGCGACACTGATTTTAATTAATTTTTCGGTCTAGCTAGGTTTTCATTTTTAGAAAACGTCGTTTTACACGTGTTTTCAGGCAATTAAAAATGAGCGTTTGGTACCTACTGCTTTTATACTTAACAACTTACAACAGATGGCGCTATGAGCAAAGCTCGATCGCCCAGATATTTCTATTAATTATACATTTACGCCATTAGGTGGAAAGAAACAACCGAATTATTCTGCCAACGTTTTATTGAGGTATTGTATGTAGTATCTGCCGATTTTGGCGACCGGCTCGTTGGAGTGCTGCATCTTGGCGTACGTGAGGAACTGCCTCCTCAGCTTCAGCAGCAGGGGGGCGGTGGCGGCGTGCACGAACTCCGCCTCGATCGTGCAGCCCGGGTACTCCGGGAACCTGGACAGTTTAAGGCAGCTGCTGATGTAGGAACAAAACTATGGAAAAAAGTACTTTCTGCCGATGCAAGAATAAAACTGGGCTGGCGATGGAAGGAAAACTATGGGTTGCTGATGGAAGAAAAAAGTATGGCCGGCTGATGGAAGAAAGTTTACGATCAGAGGGGAGGGGAGGCTCAAGGAAAGTTCCCTAAGCTCCGAATGTAATTAAATATTGATATTTTTGAAAAGTTTTAGTAAAATTGCTAGTTATTGAAGAACAATTTTTATTTAACAAAAGTAGGTATACTCTGAAGATACTCTGAAATATTTGCTCTAATGTCTAAATCTACAGAGAGAACAGAGGAAAATATAGGTGTGATTTTTATGGTCACACAGTGCACAGTGGTTAACTTTATTTCTTTGAACTTGGAATTTCAAATTTGGATGTGATTTTGTTGAGTATGTAGTACCAGTACATGTTATTCATTATCTGAGAAGGAAAAATCATATACCTGAGTTCACTGCAAGCGTCCTGTTTTGCCTCCAATATCCGTTTCGATATGGCTTGTGTGACATTGTCCAATTCGTACAGGAAATTAGTAGAGCTCAGTGGTGGCTGTAATGCAGACATAATTTAAGGAAAAAAACAACATATAAACTACCACTGGTCACTAATTTATGGGGTTTTAAAAATAATAAAATAATTTAATCCACTTCGCAACACACAAATTTACTTGACAGACACAAAACTACAATTAAACATAGTACACAACACAAGCTTATGGCTCTGAGTGTTGACTGTGTTGTGAAGTGGATTATTATTATCTACAACATACATTTTGTGTACTCATATTTGGTGGTGGTGGTTTCCTTTCAAACAGCACACTATAAATTGAATCTAAGTCGAGCTTATCCGATGGCTGCACAGTGAAGAGAGGACTGTCCCATCTGTTATTTGAATTGGGCTCCTCAAACCTATAAGAATGTGTTTCAAGACAATTAGGTAAAATCAACCTATGAAAAACGGAAATGGGTTCCTATAATACAAGCCTCAGGTATAATAGGGTTAAATATTGAGATTTTTTTAAACCAAAACAAAGTAACAATAAATATTCCCTATACAAAGGTAACCATTGTCAAGTCACCATGCAAAATATTTCATACTATCCACATATGCCATTTTTCCATTTTACTGTTAATCATAAATCTTTTTTATCAGTATGCATTCAGTCCATGAACTCAAAACGTTTACAGCCTCACTTTATTAAGGCTACAAAAACGTGGCAGTAAAAGGGTTAAACCTATCACAATATTTAAATCAAAATTAACATTTTTAAATTTTTTTCAAAAGTCAAATTAAAAAAATTTAACTTTTAAACAACTCTTACTCACTCTAAAATCTACACACATCAAAAGTGTCTAGGGATCAAGCATTTTTATGCGGATTTCTTGAGATTGAGCTGTGGCTTTGTAATAAATTTATGATTTTATAAATTTATATGGATCCTTTTTGGTGCATTACATAATTTGAATCGGGAACTGTCAATCAAATTTGAGTAAAAGATGAAAATCAGCTGTCAATATTTTCCCTATAAAAACATACAACGCATTGAAGACATTATTAGTGCTACTGTTTCCCTACTACTGATTAAAACCAACGTTATTATGGAGCGGCGACGTCATTTAAGCAGGGAAGAAATGCTCAGAGCCGTGGGAATGATAGAAGCTGGTTCCCGGCAACGTACTGTGGCTTTAGCTCTGAATACAAGTCAGAGTGTTATCAGTCGACTTTGGACACGTTACCGAAGCACTGATACCGTGGCTGAGCGCCATGGAGGACGGTATCGCTGCACCACACGAAGACAAGACCGATACATTCAAATCTTAACTCGAAGAGCTCCAACAATAACCGCCATGATGTTAGCCGTGAGGCTTCATCACTCTTCAGGGAACTTAATTAGCGACCAAACAGTCAGAAACCGCTTGCATGAAGTGAACCTTCATTCCCGAAGACCGCTACGGGTACCACCTATAGCAATGCACAATCGTAGGATTCGATATCAATGGGCTCTTGAACACAGAAATTGGGCAGAAGAACAATGGCGTTTCGTGTGCTTTTCTGATGAGTCTCGTTTTGGTATGAGACCGGATACAAGACGTATACGACACTGGAGAACCCCTGGACGCCAACAGCGATTAAAATCCTGCCAGGAAGTCCATCCTTATAGTGGTGGAACCATCATGGTATGGGCGGGTATTTGGATCGGCGGAAGAACTGAGTTGATTTGGATCAGAGGCAACCTCAACGCTCAAATTTATGCTGAGACGATTGTATCAGACCTCATCATTCCTCTACAAGTGCAAATCGGTCCCTTATTTCAGTTAATGCATGATAATGCACGACCGCACACCGCAAGAGTTGTAAGACAGACTCTCGCCGCAGCTAACATCAATGTCCTGCCCTGGCCTGCTCAGTCGCCAGACTTGAACCCGATTGAGCATGCATGGGATATGCTACAGAGAAGAGCTCTGCCGAATATGGAGGGTATCCAGTCGCAAGAAGACCTTTTTTTGTTGTTGCAACGAACATGGGCGGCCATTCCACAGCGTGATTTGGATGAACTCATTTTGAGTATGCCAAACCGATGTTCTTGTGTTGTTAGTGTTCGCGGTAGAAACACGGATTATTAATTGTTTAAGTTACCCAATAAAATTTTAAAGAAAACTGTTATTTCAGTCTTTTTTTCGAACTTTAATGTTAGTGGTTCAAATGTCAAAAATCCTTTTATTAGGAAAATGGCAAATTTCTTTATTAATGCAAAGGTGACTTGGTTTATCGTTACTGTGACAAACGAAAACACTTTATTTGATGAATCCTTAAAGAAAATTTTAATTAATATCAATCAGGAGAAAAGTTATTGCAAAAATATATGTTGATCCCTAGACACTTTTGATGTGTGTATATTATCTTTTATCTTTTCAGTGACCAACCTTAATTTTGTCAATGCATTAAACACTTCTTCCGTGTACTGTACAGGAAGTGGGATGGTTGTTATTATACCATCTTTATTATCATCTGATGCTTCATTTAGTCTTTCAGAGCTATTTTGGTCAGTGTTTATACGCAATCTGTTGGCCTCCCAAGCTTCATTGTGATTACGTATTGTGTAAACTGTGCATTGTGTTGATTTTGATGCTTTTGAAGCACAGTATAATTCGTAACGGTACCCTGAAAGTTAAGTTACAAAATAGTTAAGTAACATCACGTTTTGCACTAAGATAGATCTTATCAAATGATGTCCACAGACAACCCCTATTTTAAAAAGGGGTTATATGTACAAATACCTTTGATATAGTTGCTTCCGTCCAATATAACAACATTGTCCGGACCAATGTGTCTCAAAACCTCTGACTTGAGGTAGCCTCGAAGCCTCTTTTCCATCTGCGAATCCAGGTATATGGAATTTTTCTCATAACCTAACATAATAATGGCATCGTCTTCTGAAACTATTTTCACGTTTTTACCGTGAGTATTCTCGAAGAACTCCTTTAACTCCATAGCTCTAGTGGTTTTCCCACTCACTGGCGTGCCACATATTATTATTAGAGGCATATTTCTCCAATTTGTTAAACGTAAATAACCGAACCCAAACAGCTGTTTTATTGCTGGCAACTGTCAAGTCAAACTCCAGTGTCAAAAGTTGTCAAACATTCTTCGTTCTGAAATTACAAACTCTGTGATCTCGTTCCGCGACGCCTCTACCCTCTATACCAAACACAATAATATACACACCGGCAGAATTAGCGGAACATAAAAAGGCAGAGTATAGAAATAATTACGTATATATATTAAAACAAATAATAATTAGACGTGAAGTAATAAATTAATATACATCTTATAACACTTTAAAAGTTTGTAATAAAATTATTAAATTTTATTTAAAATAATAATAAAAAAAAACACTTTTTCTCTAATTTGTGGGCACACAAATAATGTTGCAAATTAAAGATTACTGTGATTTTAACACTAAATAAATGAACGATTAATAACGTGTGTTTCCCCTTCGTGATTTAACTTTTATTTGCAACATTGTCTGTGTTCTCACAAACTACAGATTTTTTTTATTGTTTTTTATTTTGATAATTTTTAATAAAATTTAACTAAAAACTTCTCAAAGTCGATGTTAAAAGATGTATATTAGTTTATTACTTCATGCCTGATAATAATTTGTTTTAATATATATACGTAATTATTTCTATACTCTGCCTTTTTATGTTCCGCTAATTCTGCCGGTGTGTATATAATCACTACTTGGCAGCTCCATACTGACAACTCAGGCTTATTACTCTTTGAACCATTTATGTACATGCTTTGAACATAAATTGTTTCCAGAATAATAAAATCAAATAATAAATAATATAATAAAATCCACACTACGGACCTACGATACCCCTGGCATATTTTGTGTAAAGATCATTTCATTTTCATTGTAAAAAAAACAGAATCGAATAGAGAAACTCCTCTTTTTTTAGTTGGTTAATAAAACGCAATACCTATTTGAAAAATATATTTTTTATAGCAACATATTATGTGTTTACTTACAAAATAAATCCCCTAAGACATCAAAGAATATATATTTTTAGATTTTGTATCCAAAGGAAATTAATCGATTGGTCGGAAGAGTATAGCATGTCCCAACATCTAAAATTATGTTTAATTCTTAAATACGTATATAAAATGTTGGTTTTTGAGACCCTTGTACTATAAAATATTATGACAATACAATCACATGTTTCAAATAAACTACGTTTATAAATATTCATAATCATATAAAGAATTTAATAGTTCCGTTTTACGCAACCAAATCAACTTTTTTCAAACCTCTCGCGATAAAATGCTAAATGGAGTATTTTAAAGAAAATAAACAAAATATAACCTACCTAGAAAGTAGCTTGTGATAAAATTAAAAATACTCTTTTATTAGGTAACTAGTACATAATTATTATCATATTTTTATTAAGTATTGTATAATCTCTTATAATCAACAATTTTATTGTAATTCTATTTTAGAACAGTGGCAAAACCACTGGGTAAACTAAGTCTGCTATTAGCTGTAACAAATTAGGCATTCGCGTTTTTGATAGTAAATATACGATACATAATACCTATATATATATTTATCTATTTATTTATGAATAATTAATAGGTATATTATATAAACATATTTATTTACATATTATAAAAAACAGCCAGATACATTTTAAAAAGTTAAAACATAGAACCACAGACATTAATTAACACTAAAGGATATTTGATGTCTGTGGTAACAACACAGATGAGTCGGATTACGCGCGCGTTTTTAACCAACCGGAGACGCCATTAGTGCAAAGTGATGAACCTTGAACAAAACAGCATGTCACTCTTCGCGGAAGGTGACGTAATACACACTTAGCAAATAACTAAAGTTATTAAGCAAGCAATAACTCTAGTAATATTCAACAGCATCTCCGGTTGGTTAAAGATTCTAAGCCCATCCGCATATGGTTGGTTTTCGCGCCCGATTTCCCAATAAGGTACGTCCATGTTTCTCTCAGAAACATGGCCATCGCATTGGCTTATAGACGATTTGTCATTTCTTTTTAATAAAATTATACTATTTAACTAGTAGGACTATTCAATTCTAATTTGTGATGTTTGATAGCTGCATTTTTTTCGTATTATTTTTGCCAATTAACCTATTATGCCATGCTAATGCTATTCTTAAATTTAACACTGTTGACAGTGTTCAACTTGATACTGACTACAATATAAAATATATTTCTGCTAATGTTTTATACTGACGTTAACACTTAGCATCGTCGCTTAGCATGCAAGCAATAACTGAGCATAGCTGCTAAATTAATTATTTATAAGGCATGCAGGAGTGGAACTCAGGCTCAATATAATTTTTTATTAGGTAAAAACTACCAAGTTCTACAAGACAGTCTAAGAATTGGTATTCTCCAGGTTATGAAAATCAAAATTCTAATTAGTCCGTCAGTTAGAAAATAAAAGACACGTAATTTTTTTCTTTTTCAAATTAATGAAAATAAACATAGATAAAGCACATTAAAGTTTAGGGTGGGGGACTCGTGACGTCAATATTCAGTATAAGCCCCATACAAACTGCAACGGGTTGTGACGTCACGCGAAATTTCAACTCGCCTCAACCGTTATTTTTTGATTACGTAAAAAAATAAAAAATACGTGTCCAATATTTTTTATCTACACGACGGACTAAAAAAAAATTGGTCAAGTAGCCAATTTCGGAAAAAAAATCCAAATAGTTCGTCAAACATCTAACGTAACAGCTTCAAATATTTATATCCAAACAGATTACCTCAGTCAGTCTAGCAATTTGGAAAAAAAAAAATGTCCAAACAGATCGATCATCGGACTACCTGGTCTAACTAGTTGGAGTAAACCATTAGATTTCATAGACTTTGTGATATCAATTTCAGATACTGCGGAATTATTATCTAAAATTTTGTATTACCGAATTCTGCAATATTTCACTATCGATTTCTTTATAAATGAAAATTACCTAGAAGATATATTATATTTTATTTTTATATTCTCTTCGTATCGTATATTTTCATTATACGATTCGATGCCATCGCTAGCGCCATCTTACAATTAGAAGTAGGGCTTCCTGCACACAAAGAACACGGAGTCGTACTCGTGCTGCATCATGGAGTTCGGATTCTGTGCGTATTTCGTCTTCACACCGGTTCTCTCCTTCTGTCAATGGCAATAAAAAAAATATAATTTGCAACACAAATCCAAAGAACACAAGAACAAAGTGTCTTCCCCTTAATAGAGACAATAAGAAAAGTGTTATTGGACACATTCTTAGTATAGTCTTGTTTAGAAGTTTAGGTCAAATTTAAAATACTTATTAGTCATAACTAGATTGGCTAGATTGTATTTTAATGATTTACCCACTTGGGTATATCATTTAGGAAAAAAAAAAAAAAAAAAAAATTTGCAACACACGATTTCAGGTCCATTTATATGTCCAGACATTGAGTGAGCCAGACACGTGCCAAGAAAAAAATGTGGGGAAAAAACCAACATACACCGCTCTATTCCCACTGCTCGACATTTAGCCACAGACACGTACAGATATGAACCGGAGAATAGTACTTTGTTTAATGCCTGTAGATATAAATGGACCCTTACTCGTTCCTATAATATTTTGACGCAGATAAGCAATAACATGTTAACCCACAAAATCAAGTTATTGAAACAGAACTATTTATTGAGAGTTAGAATGCCTTTTTTAATTATGTGTTTACCTTATTACATTGTTTAAATATGTAACAAAATGTTGGACATAAAAAAATGTTGACACTAAATGGCGATATAATTTTAAAACACGATTTACTCAAAATTTCTTCAGTGTGGGTTAACACACTATTGCTTATCTGTGTCCTAATATAATATACTAGCTGTTCCCCGCGGTTTCACCTGCAGTAATTACGAAGTTCCCGCAGGAAACCCTAGACGCAAAGTATCCTATGTCCTTATCTGTACCCCTGACAACATTCGTGCAAAATTTCACGATGATCAGTTTAGGTATTAAGGTGTGAAAGTGTAACAATCAAACAATCATTTTTAGAACTTTTCTGATAATTTTTCGAACTAATCGGTTACAGCAATTGTATCCGCATCAATTTCAGAATCTGCGGGCACTTTTTTTCTTCAATCAGGAAGCGGGTTGTTCTCCGAGGGTACACAGAACAACCTGGTAAAGTTTTATCACAATCAGTTTAGGAACGCTGAAAAGACTACCGTAAGTAACCTTAGGAGTACCCTTCAGGAACAGAAATTTATGGAATTGGGTATGAAAATCAAAATTCTAATTAGTCTGACAGAAAATAAAAAAATAATAGACACGTATTTCGTCGAAGACATAGATAAAGCGCATTAAAGTTTAGGGTGGAAGACTCGTGAGTCGTGACGTCATTATTCAGTATAAGCCCCGTACAAACTGCCCCGGGTTGTGACGTCACGCGAAATATCTTTTGATTACGTAAAAAAAGAAAAAATACGTGTCCAATACTTTTTATAAATCTACACGACGGACTAAAAAAAAATTAGTCAAGTCGCCAATTTGACCTCAACTCACCAGTATCATGAATCCGATGTCCTTGATTATGTCCAACAGGATGTCGTACGGCGGCTCTATGCTGTTCTCCGTGGGCATGTCACTGGCGAAAGAGAATATTATAATACGTCAAATAAACATAAATATTTATATACCTTTTATTTCTGGCCTAGGGTAAATCGATGACGATATTTACCCCATAGCTACCCTAACCATAAACATATAACTATTGCTACGTAAAGAAGGGTCACTCCCCACGTATTTTTGGCTTTTTCAAATTATTCAAAAAATACTTGATAAAACGCAATAAAGTGAAGTGGGAGGTCGTGACGTCATGACTAAGTATAGTGCACCTAGGTGTGACGTCACGCGCAATTTCAACTCAATGTATCGCCGTTATTTTTTTATTACGTAACAAAAAGAAAAATACGCGTTCAATATTTTTTTACTAATGTACAAAACGGACTTTTTTTTACGTACCTAATCAAAAAATAACGGTAACGGATACATTGAGTTGAAATGTCGCGTGACGTCACACACAACCCGGTGCAGTTTGTACGGGGCTTATACGGAATGATGACGTCACAGTCCCCCACCCTAAACTTTAATACGCTTTATCTAGGTACATTTTTTTTTTTCATTAATTTAAAAAAGCAAAAAATACGTGTCTATTATTTTTTTATTTTCTAACTGACCTATAATTAGTTGTACACGTAGCTTAACACCTAAAGCCGCATTATTATTTATAGTACTCGTGTATTAACTGCTGGTAAACTTAATAAATAAATAAATACCAAATTCAGTTCACCTGTAGTGGTAGAGCAGCGGGCCCAGGTTGACCCAGTAGCCGCCCGGCCGCAGGATGTGGTAGATCCGCTCTATGAACTCGATGACGTTGGGCGCGCAGTCGATGAAGAAGCAAGTGGCCACGCAGTGCCACTCGTCCGCTGTCTTGTACACCTAATACATAGATTCAGTGTTTGAGCATGTATTGAAGCGATAAGCACCTATTTAATAATGATACATCAATACTTATATTATAAAAAGGTTAAGTTTGTGACTTTGTGAGGTTGTAATCTCTGGATCGGCTGAACCGATTTTGAAAAGTATTTTACCAACAGCAAGCGTTACGTTATTCGTAACACGTGATTTCCGCGGGAACTCCGAAATTACCGCGGGGAACAGCTATTATATACACGTAAATCGTATTTGTTCTGTCGGGTAGTAATTAACTTCTCCGGCTTATAAATGAATAGATGTTTCTTGCTGTTTCGGACGTTAATTACAGAGTTTCTGCAGGAATTCCCCAGTAAAACTACCCTATGTCATTTTTGTACTCTTGGCTACGTGTATGCAAAATTTCATGATTATCGGTTGAAAGCGTGAAAGCTTAATATTAAAAAAATAACCTCACATTCACATTTATAATAGTAACGATGTATAAAATGTATTGAATTTACAGGATGTACCAAAAGTACAGAATGTACAGAGAGTACAGAAAGTACGGAACACAGAAGTTACAGAGAGTACAGAAAGTACAAAGAGTACAGAAAGTACAAAAGGTACAGAACATACAGGAATTACAGAATGCGCTATAATATCTACCTTGAGGAAGTCCCCGGCGGCCATGGAGAAGTGGCGGCCGGCGCTGGCGGCGGCGGCGCCCGGCAGCACGTCCGGGAAGCGCGCCGCCGCCAGCTGGTGCTCGCACGTCGTGTTGTTCACGTACTGGTGCAGCCACGGGTGCAGCGTGTGCGCGCCCACCTGCAACGAGCCGCGCACCGTACACCCGACCGTATACGCTAAGAGGTAAGGTGCTTATTACAATGAACGGGGAGTGTAGGTACAGGATGAATTTTCTGACCGACTGAGGTTTAAGTACTAGAAATGTCAGAAATCGCAAAAAAACTATCGGCGTAGTAGAGACTTTTGATCCTTATAAGAAACAGGATCGATAGGCATCAAAAAGAGTTTTTGTGTTCTTGCTGACTTTACATTTTCTCCAAAATCTGTAAATGCAGTTCAGAATATCTTATAAATTTGTGGGTAGTCTCCTAAAAGCGTTTTCCTATAACTATAACGGTTAAGGTACCCTGCCCTTACTATCCTGTCTCAAAAATTCATCCTGTATACAGTGGGGTAACAGCATCGTTTTAACGATTACTTAATTTTAAGTAGAGATTTTTAAAACAAAATATCCACACTCAGAGATGTTCATTAAATTAATGTTAGATGGCATTTAACTAAATTCAACTTAATTAGTCAAATTAAAGTCGGTATAATAATTATTTTTTCTACATAATAGGCTAGTTTCCAAATTTTTTTTTTTAGTCCGTTTTGTAGATTATTAAAAAATATTGGACACGTATTTTTTTATTTTTTATGTAACTAAAAAATAACGGAGATATATCAAGTCGAAATTTCACATGACGTCACGCCTCGCTACAGTTTGTTCGCACGTTATAGCGAGCTGTGACATCACGAGTCCCCCACCATAAACTTTAATGCGCTTTATCTATGCATATTTCCATTATTTTAAAAAAGCAAAAAATACGTGTCTTTTATTTTTTTATTATCTAACTGACGGACTAAATAGAATTTCGATTTTTTTACCCAGGAAACTAGCCTATTATATTAATGCTGTGTACAGTCAGCATCAGAAATATGTGACCACTTGTGAAGGTCGTTGAATCTTAATTCAGTAGGAAGTAACGAAGTTCAACGACAGACCTGGCTGCACCTGTTCAGCACGAAGTTGCTCGCGAACAGCATGTACAGGGAGTACTCGTTGCCCTGGCAGGCGTAGCCGCGCGCCGCCACCTCCCACGCGAGCCGCCCGAGCCCCGCGCCCGGCACCAGCACCTTCACGTCGCGCCGGTTGCTGCGGGGGCACACGTCACCCGTCACGACACGCTACAACACGTCACGGCATGGCGGGACGTGTGACGAACGACACGTTGCGAGCTGTCACGAAATGTCGCGACGACGACTCGATTGGCGCAATGGTCACCATGCCTGCCCGCTAATCAACAGGTTCCGGGTTCGATTCCCGGTGGGGGTGGACTTTGTGTGATGAACACAGGGTTCCATTTTCCAGTCCGGGTGTGTATATATCTATCTATAGTATAATATATATGTAATAATAAGTGTAGTATATACCACGTTTGCTTGGTTTCCACGACACAAACTTATAGCTTACTGTGGGATCAAGTAGATCTGAAGTGGATTATTATTATTATTATCGCGACACGTTGCGACATATCACTACACGTCACGATGAGGTGTGGCGTGTCACGACACGTCGCGACTATATCGCACGGCCATCAACAGGATGCTTGCATTTAAACCCGATAAAGCCAACTTTTGACGTTTATTAAACTCGATAATGGCAGGCTTTTATCGGTTTTAATCCCAAACAGTGCACCGGGTCTCAGATAATACTATACTTGTAACCGGGTAAATTACCCATGTATAGTTGCGGCTCATCAGAACATCATTATCATTAGAGCATTTGCTTTAACTTCCTTTGCAACGGTGGCGCGCCTGCCCCGCCTACATGTCCTCTCTAGTTAATTGATTTGCTATGTGGTTAGTAGGTTCTTATTATATAAGTATGAAAGAAAGTTGACATTAATAAACAAGGATGCAGAAGTTCAAACAAAATTCACCTGAACTCATCGGCCGGGAAGCACTCGTCTAACTCTTCGAGTATGGGCTTGTAGCACTGCTCCCTCTCGGGCGCGCCCAAGTCGCTCCAATCGCGCACTATGTTCTTCAACACTGATTGCACCTGAAAATTATTTCTATAGAACTTAAACCAGAAATATTCAAAAACAAAACTGTCTCACCTCATACAAAAATGCTAACTATTTCGAGTTTACGTTATTCTCTTTGAATTTATAAAAGAGGCGCTTTCCGAACTTCCTTTCTTTTTCTTCTTTATGACTTTCGAGTTTCGGCACTGTGTTGCCACAGTTGCCAGTGTCAAACGTTGAGAGAAACTCTTTTCTTTATGAGTAAACTACATGATCGAATAATTGAAAAACTGGCACTAGACCTTCATTACAATATTATTACATCTGTGTAGTTACAAAGACTCACTTTTTCCACATCATGCTGCATCTTGTGTTGCTTATTTGACGCTTTCTCACAATGGTTATAGTTGCATCCGAAGCTCTCTGTCCCATTAGGATTTACAGCACTGTGGTCGACATTCTCGAACATGGAACCTACGTCCTGCAAAGTCACATAATATAATAATCTCAATGTAGCATAATTATACAAAAAAAAAGATTTCATTTCAGACTAGCTGTTCCCCATGGTTTCACCCCATTAATTTGAGTTCCCATGGGAATTGATGATTCATTGATATGATTTCAGATGCCCACCTTTATAATCATATGCACAATAGCATTGTTCACATCAAGACACTTCTTGAACTTGGTGAGGTACGCCTTGTATTTGATGAGGCGCCGCTGGTGGGAATCCGGCAACTTGGAGATGATGCTCTCCGACTTGTGGATACGGTCCAGGCTGCATAGTCTAAGGAGACGCAGAAGCCATGAGATATGATCAGAACAAAGTGCAAATCAGACCAGTTTTTTTAACACAGCTATAATCATCTGTATTACAGCATCCCCTTTCAGATTCCAGAATAAAAATTATCCCTTCCCATTTTCCAGGTATATGCATCTTTCTATGATTTTCATCCAAGTCCATCCAGCTATTTTAGCATTAATATATGAATAAAGATACATTTGTAATATCAGTATGACTTTAGATGGTTCTAATTTTGATAAACCGTATTTATTGTCACTTTATTTAAAACTAACTGTTGCAAATGCCTCTGATTGCATGATCGTTATTAAGCATACTGGAATCATTAGTCTTCGACATAATATGTTGTAATACAATTGTAAGAACTCCTCATTCTCTGATCTGTTTACGATGAAACTTCAACTATGTTATTAGTTGAACTCTAAGGAGGTACAAAGGCATTCATAATAAATAAAATTCTTGGTTTTGGGCTCTGGTAGTGATAATAAGATGGCTGCCCTATGAAAAAACAAAGCAACTGACATTTTTTTCTAGATGAGTTTTTTTTTGTATTTTTGGCCTTTTTTCATGTATAACAGGCATTCCTACATACTCACAACCATCAAAAACGCTTTAGTCTTAGAAAAAAAAATTAAATTAAGAAAATCATAAAAACCATGGAAGATTTCAGATTTGTTTTCAAATAAAGCTATTTCTGGTTTTTTCTCCTCCTGCTAAATTTAATCCGCTGCAATTACTTTGTTATACCATAGGGAAGCCCAATACTCCTTGCATTATTTGTTTGAAATATCTAGAATGTACAATTAATTACTGCATAAAATACACAATATTCATCATTGGCTTAAAGACTGATAAGCATGACAATGACTAATCATGACATATAAATTAGACCTAAAATAACTAGGAAGTTAGGTCTAATATCATAATGATATAGAGGACTCGAACAAAGCATTTGTTGATGACAAAGTAGGTCAATTGATTCATACTTGATACTATACATATTATGTTGTGACAAAGAAACTAACTGATCCAAATTACAATTTGTTTTTTGGCACCCAAAACAAAAGTATTATTTAGATTATATTGTTTGACCGCCAAGCTGAACTAATTTGATTGCTTCAGTGGCTACTTGATATCCTGATCCTGGTCGCAGGATTAAGCGTTTAAATATTCTTATAGCGTTTAAATATTCTAATGGAATTATCTTAATCTCCACTCTCCATGTACAAAACTCACTTGTAATATTGGAAAGCAGCTACAACAGCACGAAAATGTTCGCGCTCTTTCTCTTCGTCGATTTCTTCGTCCGGCGGTAAAGAATTCATATTTATTTAGTTGATATGTACCTATTCACTAGACTTGAATCCGATCTACAAATTAAAAGGATCATACATAACGGAACTTACACAAAAACAATTCGGATTGGGACCAAAAATTAACTACACATTAATCTATTTATATACTTGAGATCGAGCCGCAAATTGACAAGCAATCGCAGCAATAATTACAACCAAGTGTGCGTTCCGTGGGTTTGGGTGCGTTGTTTGGTTAAAATTTCACTCGTTTGAGTTGCAACCAAGCCACAGAACGATCGAGTTGTTTTTATAACCTCAAAATATTTGAAATTTCAGACGCCATTTGTTTTCTCTCAACTCACATTGCGAATAAGACTGTTTTACATCCAATTATAAACTTTTTATGACTACGACACCTCCCCTTTGTTCGTAAGAACTCCGATTAATTTCTTTTTCAACGAATCCGGTTTTTGGCGCAAACTTTGACACTTCTTAAACAATACATAGCTGTCAGAGTAAAAATTAACCTGCTTCGGAGATGGTTGTTTGGTTGCTGCACTCCGAGCCACGGAACGGGTGAAACTACGCTCTGACAGTTGTCAGAGTAAAATTTCACCAAGCCACAGAACGGGTTCAGAGCGCGCTCGAGCGCGTTCGAGTGCATTCGTGCGAAGCCACAGAACGCACACCAAATTACAAATTATTTGATAGATATTGATAAAATTAACCTTAATCCCGTTCTGTCAAAATTCCTTTTTTTTTTTGGTAAAGTTTACCGGTAAAAGGAAACAGTCCATGCAGCCATGAGTCAAAATTCCTTTTCTTTTAACAATGCTTCTTAACCTTTGCTTCCTTTCGTATATAGTATATCTTCCTATCCTACCAAAAATGAAAGTGGCAAATCAGTGTTGAGTCCAAAAAGAAGAGAAAAAAAAAAAAAAAAACTTTGAAGTTTGAAGTCATCGACCACACAGCCCATAGACGCCTAATAACAGGCGAATGGCTCCTGACAACACATCTGACTTATAGTTCCGATATAAATGTCCGCCCGGAAATACTCAATCAGTGTCGACCACTACTGTGACCTGTCAACACGATCGGAGTGCATAAAGGAAGTGCTAAAAAAAACTCAAAATGCCTCAGTGTAGCATTAAATGGTGCGGTAAAAAAAGCAACACATCTAATATGGAGAAAGATGGGATAACAATTCACTTGTAAGTAACTATTATCTTTATTTGTTTATGAGAAACAAGGAAATCAACAAATTTTTTCGCAAGTACGGAGTTCACGGTTCACTGGTCGTGGTTTTAAAACAAATACTCGAACTATCGTGCCGTCTCATTCTTTCCCGTTGCGTAAATTAATCTATTTCTTTCCAACGTTTCGTGGCGCGTGTAACTAGCGCGTGTGGTCTTGAATTAGCCAATCACGGCGTGTAACTAGCGCGTGTGGCCTTGAATTAGCCAATCACGGCGTTGCAACCCCGCTTCATCTTACCTCAGCTAGTTGCCAGAATGCATTCAATACGCAAAATCAAACATTAGGCGTCTATGGGCTGTGTGGTCGATGTTTGAAGTAGATTGTAGATTGCAGAATACCGTGCAATTGTGCAATCAAACCCTCTACCCTCCTACCCAATCGTGTATCGCTGTTTCTGTTATCATAGGCATAATGCGACTCATAGCTAGGGAGCTGGTGGCAATTTAGTTATATGATTTCATCGTCGTTGATACCAAGAAGTTAATGTAGTCGGGACTTATAATAACTAGAAAAAATAGGTGGCCAGCTCAGGTAGCTCTGATTTTTTTTATAAAAAATTTTGAAATTGTAAAAAAAAACTGTCATAAATTATACTATCGTTCCTGCCATCAATTATATCTTAATAAATAAATTTCATAGAAAGTGAAATTAAAGCTGGCAGAAGTCAGGATGGTGGGAGTTTTTATAAAAATAATTATAAAAACATATATATCTGTAAGAAAAATAAGCTATGTTATATCATTCCATCGTCTATTCAAGAATTATTTTTATGTTTTGTAAAGTATTTGTAAATATAAGAAAAAGGTGACATCTCTGATTTTAATTCTACTATAAAAACAATTATGACAGGTCGGCAACAAAGTCTTCTGACATAGTATAGTATGTGTGGCGTTTCGTTTCTTTTCCATGCGAACCAATACACGAATAGTATTCGTGAGTGTGTATTTGTACACTCTTGCAGCTATCCGAAGTTAGTAAAATTGATCTGCCTTCGAAAAGACAGTGTCGATTTTTTCTGCCTTTTTCATTTTTATGCTTCTCCTAGCTAATAGAAATATTAGACTTAAAGGCAGAAACGATGATAAAATTTATTGATCTTTTTTTTCACATTTTTTCGACAATACAGATTATTAATGCAGCATCATCATGGTGGCAGAAGTATTTTATTTCTTATAATATAATTTTAATAATGATTCTATTCTGCCTGACGATGAAATGAGTTATTTTTTTATATACCATAGTAATTAGAAAAAAAAATTACTCTAAAACACAGCAGGAAAAACTTGTGCCACTAGTATTAATATTTTTTTTTTATTAAATACAATTTATTAAGACTATCGACAGAAGCGATGATATCGTTTAAGATACCTATTATTTCAAAAATTTTTGCAAGCTCCTATTTGATATTGCAGCAATTAATGAATGGCACAAATTGTTTAAAATTATTATTTTACTTAGTACTCTAATATTATCAACCTGGCAGAGACGATGAAATCATATAAAAATTACTGCCACCAGCTCTCTAGCTATCAGTGACGCACAGAGCCGAGTTGTTCAAATTTGGAACGTGAATTAGTTTCAAGTCCACCAGCAAAGTGCGCTAAGTTCAGTTTTATACCTTCATCCATAGTTATATTTATTTTTCAGTCTGAATTTGGTAACTTTTTATCAAAGAAAATAATACCTACTCTTGTTTTATTATTTCAAAAAACCAAAACCCCAAAACCAAAAACATTTATTATTTCCAAAAAACACTTGTAACTTGTTTAGGTACTAATCACTACTTAATTTTTTTTTTTTTTATCCATATCCAGGAAAGACGGGGACTCGGGACACTTGGGTATCTGCACGCATCGCGCGAAAGCAGTACAGCTATTTGAAGTACCACGATTGTGAAAAGCGTTGCTATAATTGAAACATTCAACGTTGAGCATTACGCCGCATAATACCGCCACGCTTAGTGCTGTAATTGAAAAACGGGGACTTGAGTGGCCTATCATGGTCCATTATAAAGAGTAGTCATAACATGCTCGTGCTGTAAGGGCGTTATCACAGTAGCGGTGTGCGAGCGTTTCTATAGCGGAACGGACGCGCAGCGAACACGCCACGGGTGCACAGCGAAGACGTCGCGGATGCGTAGCGATTAAGCAACGTTTACGCTATGGAAACGCTCGTAGACCGCTAGTGTTATAGTGTCCTAAACTAAAGCACGCTCCACATTTACGCAAGATTCTCTCAAGATGACGAGAATGGGAAACTTGCATAAAATTCACAATTACAATTTGGTGTAAAATATTTCAATAGTAAAACCCGAAAAAGCATAACTACTCGTGAAAAGATTTATCAAAAAATTACCAATGTTTTCCCAATATTCAACATAACATTTGACGGAACGGAATGTTACGATACACCAATCGCAGCCACGACCAGTAACTACCTACCTACCTATATTACGTCCAAATAGGTCAAGTACTTTTTTTGTAAAATCCCTTTCAGTGAAGCCAAAACACATACCTACCTACAGTCACGACATATTATTATTTTCCTTTTTTTAAAGTTTTTTGCATTAAAATGCTGTGATGAGATCATATATTTTGATGCTTTACTGGAAAACTTTAATGAGAATAAACCGAGAATCATTGCAGCGTCAGCTCTCAATTATCATCGCGATCCTTGTTGTGTTTCTAGTCGAGAAATTACGACGAGATTCTCGCGTAAAGTGTACAGCGCGCTTTCTAACCACATAGGTAAAGATTTAGGTAGGTATACCTCTTGCCAATGACAATGTTTCTTACTAACAAAAATCTCTTCATCTACTTCTTCAATTATGGCGAAACGCCAATGACAATGTTAGATTGTTCCCCAAGTTAAAACATGGCTCACTTGAAAACCAGGTTCCTGCTCAGGGTCCAAAATAGATGCTGAAAAGTGACTGAAATAACGAAGACAAACGTGAAACGGGTGTTTTCGGTACGGCTTTCACTCGTCAACAACCTAGGTATACCTCAAGATATACCTAAGTTTTGAAGGGAATTCACTCGTCAACAACCTAGGTATATCTCAAGATATACCTAAGTTTTGAAGGGAATTCACTCGTCAACAACCTAGGTATACATCAAGATATACCTAAATTCAACAACCTAGGTATACCTCAAGGTATAGGTACCCTCAGGGTATACCTACGTTTTGAAGGGAAGAATGACACTTGACTTGACAATTGACAGTTCCGTCCCTTTGAGTCTTTGAATATGATAAACAGATTTAGTAAAAAATTTAGCATAATCAGAAGTAGAAAGTTCTTCTTCTTTTCAGAATAAGAAAAAGATGGCAGATATTTTTACTCAAAAATTACTATTAAAATATATTTAGTACCTACGTATTCTAAATTCTTCTCAATTTGTTCTCAAATAAATAAAATACCTACCTATCAATCCGCGTCGTCAAACCGATTATATTATGTTTATTTTACAGCTATTTAGAACATAA
Organism: Zygaena filipendulae; assembly: GCA_907165275.2. Taxonomy (NCBI): domain Eukaryota; kingdom Metazoa; phylum Arthropoda; class Insecta; order Lepidoptera; family Zygaenidae; genus Zygaena; species Zygaena filipendulae. The sequence continues at coordinate 2,284,705 of OU015677.1, read as the reverse complement.
TCAATGAAATACGTTCTTAGTATTTTGTTCGTGTTTACTTTCGTAGGAGGTACAAAAAAGAGTGTAATGGGATAGAAACATTTTTGATCGAGAGCGATTCCGAACGCAAAACTGCATTCTACGACTAATTAGATAATTTGTAATCAAAATAGTGATTTTTGTTGCAAGGCCTATTAGTGAACGTTATGAAGTTATTGTAGACTAAATTGAGTGATTGTTAAAAACTCGTGCGTGCTGTTGCGGTGCAGAAAGTTGCATCTGTGAAAAATCAATAACTAGATAGGTACTACTGCAGTAATTTGTTCTTGGACTGCGACTAAAATCACTAATATGGTTAACTTCTTTGATAAAAAGATGCGAACCTAATTAATTTGATGTTATATCGCCAATAATGGAAGATATGATGACGCAAAGAGTGACACCTTTGCTCAAGTGCGTAGTTTTGTTTTTATTTATATTCACCGCAAAAGTACTAACGTCGCGACCGCAAGAATCTCAGGACTCCAGAAATGGTATACATCATACGAAACTATCTCCACGTTATGTGAGGACATTCACTAGATATCATCACAGACGGACTATACAGTGGAACTTACAAGATGTAAATGGTTACTGGCCACTTGCACTAGGTAAAGAACAATCTAAACACATCGGAAAAAGAAGTGTAGAGACTTTTGATTCCAAGGAATTTGTTAATAATGGGATTGATGTTCTGAATTTGAATCATTTTGGTTCCGACTCCGGTAAAGACAACACTGTCGTTTCGCTGGAAAAAGATGTGATTGGATCAGGAAAGGATGGTGGATCAAAGAATGGGTTGCCATTAGAAAACACTATAAAAGTAAAACAAGCAATAGTGATACCAGATGAGACCACTACAACGGGCCCAAAAATAACTTGCTTATACAAAATGCATAGCATCATTAATAGTGTTACCCCATCATATAAAGATCCTCCTGACTCTCAGATGACGGTTGATAGTGAAATCTATGGTTAGTACATTTAAAAAAATGTTTAACAGCTTTACAGCAATCTGTTCTCCAAAAATTGAATTCTTTACTATTGTAAGTAGCATTGCTCAATGTTATATTAACTCTTTGTTCCTATGTGTTAATCCAGGACATGGTTTATCTGTGTGCCAAGTTTCATCCAAACCGGTCCAGCCATTTCAGTGTGACACTCAAATAAAACCTGTATGTCATCATGATTTAAGCAGTTTAGTAAAAAAAAATTGTAATAGTTTTAAGTGCATAATGTAAATAGCATTTAATGTTGAAAAAACTTATTATTAGTTTATGACAAATTTTAGATAACTTTGGTAAAGTATCACAAGAGATATTCTCCGATGGCAAAGAAGTGCTCACGCAACTCTGCACAGACCCTCAAGCTGCATGCTACACCCTGTATCAGGATAACAATGACAATGTTACCATACTGGGACAAGGTAAGAATGATGCAGAACGTTGGTTTTTCTTTTTCCTTCAAAGGTTGCCAAGTAATATACCTAAAAAAAAAATATTATAAATGTGAAGGTGAGTTTGTGAGGTTCGTGGTAATAAAAGCCCTCGGCTAGCTCAAAATAAAAGATTTTTATAAATTAGAGCTTTATGTATTTTTTTAAAAGTGTCTAGTTCTAATGCAAAGTCAAAAAGTCAAAAATTTTAAATATAAAAAGAACAGATTAAAAATAAATAATAAATATTAGAAATGATATCATCAGGATATCATAACGAGTGGCATACGGCTGCCTCGGCTGCCTCGTTACAAGTTTATTTGTTTGTTACACTTTCACGCCTTATCTACTCAACTGATCATCATGAAATTTTGCATACAAGTTCTCACTGGTACAGGGAACTACAAAGGGTACTTTTTACGCCGAAATTCCTACACGGCCTCTGAGAAATTACCGCATGTGAAACTGCGGGGAACAGCTAGTATCTAATATATAAAAATCTCATGTCACAGAGTTCATTTTTTAAGAAGTTTTTTGTGTATATTTGGTAGGGCTATTTTTTATACCCCTAAGTGTGGCCATCTCCAGATTTTTTTTTTTGACAAAATTTTACTTAGTTCCTGCGGGAATTCCGAAACTCGCGCGGGTGAAACCACGGGGCACAGCTAGTCTATATATAAATTAAAACACAAAAACAACCATTATGTCTAAACTACCTACTTGTTGTACATATTACACGTCTTGAACGAAGAGAAGTTCAAAGGAAAACAAAGAAAAAAAAATAAAGTTAAAAAAATATCAACCAAATCACGAATTTCCGTGAATCACTGTTTTTAATTGGACTCAAATAAGCGATAACATGTTAACCCACAAAATTAAGTTACCTATTCAGAACGATTTATTGAGAGTTAGGGAACGTTTTTTAATTATGTGTTTACCTTATTACATTGTTTAAGTATGTAACTAAATATTGAACATAAAAAATTTTGACAGAAAATGGCGCTATAATTTAAAAAAAAGATTTACTCAAAATTTCTCCAGTGTGGGTTAACACACTATTGCTTATCTATGTCCTTATATGAGTAGCATTCTGGGATGAAGCATAATGAGCTACTTTGGATTTTTTTCCTACTGAAAATCATAATCGTATTTTGCCTTTACAATATTAACATAATATATTTTTAAACAAAAATCAAACACCAGATTTTGATGCTTTATTATTTCTGGGCTCTTAAAACTTGCTACATATTGGTAGGTATCAAATATAATTTTATTCTACTCTTTAATCTATTGTATTTGTTATGAGGTCTTTAGGCTAATTATTATGAGTTGTTTTTGTTGCAGGATGCTGGCGCGCTTCTACGTCCATCGGTGGCGGTGTCACGGATGATAGGTGCTCGCGCGTCTCCAATCTGCCCAACTCCATGTTCTGTCAATGCACCAGGAGTTACTGCAATGCCGATTTCAGTAAGTATAACTTTGTTGCGATTTGTCTTCAAAGAATTATAATATTACTAGCTGTCCCCCGCGATTTCATCCGCGGTAATTTCGGAGTTCCCGCGGAGGTTCGGGAAAAAAGTACTCTATGTCCTTCAGTTCCCGAGGGAATTCCGGGATAAAAACTATCCTATCTTTTAAGTTGGACCATATTACAATTTACAAATGGTTGCAAAATTTTATCAAAATCCGTTCAGTAGTTTCGGAGTCCATCGCGGACGAATAACGTGACACGTGATTTATTTATTTTATTTATTTATATTAGATATTATAATGTCGTCGACAAATTGTATAATTGGCTACTTGACTAAAATTTCTTTTTAGTCCATCGTGTAGATGGACACGTATTTTTTTTTAACGTAATCAAAAAGGCGATACATTGAGTTGAAATTTCGCGTGACGTCACAACCTGGTACAGTGTGTACGGGGCTTATTCCGACTAATGACGTCACGAGTCCCCCCCCCCCCCTAAACTTTAATGCGCTTTATTTATGTTTATTTTCATTAATTTGTAAAAGCAATAAATACGTGTCTATTATTTTTATATTTTCCAGTCAGAAAGAAAATAAAAAAACAGTGGACAGTATTTTTTGATTTTTCAAATAAATGAAAATATACAGCGATGAAGCGCATTAAAATTTAGGGTGGGGCTCGTGACGTCACTAACCGCTACAAGCCGCCATACAAACTGCACCGGTTAGTGAGGTCACGCGAAATTTCAACTCAACGTATCGCCGTTATTTTTTGAGTTGGTACGTAAAAAACGATAAAATACGTGTCGAATATTTTTTATTAATCTACAAGATTAAAAAAAAAATTTAGTCAACATGCCCGTTTACACAACCCGCCCAGGATCGTTCCGCGAGGAAATAGTGACGCCCAGAGCGGAGTTGAACATGAACGCGGAGTCCCAGGCGCCGAGCTATCCCAACCTGGTGGCGCTGGGTGTGCTGACCACAGTGCTCATCCTGGCCCTGGCGCTGCTGTTCACCAAGATCTACTGCAGGAAACCGACGTTGGACAAGGAGGACGATAGCACCGACCTTGAAAAAGGTGCTTTAAGTTTTAACCGATCGGTTCTTTGCTTCTTTTGTTTTTTTTTTTTTTTTCGTTTATGAATTGAAGGCGACATTATTATAATATGCTACATATACATCGTTTTCATTCGTTCAAGCAAAAAAGATATTCGATGTGTGCGTGGAATTTATGTATACATTCGCGCTGTAGTTATCGTGAACTCATGTGGTTCCACCACACTTTCAATTCGATAAATCTTGAGTGCGCTGAATGCCGTTCTATGCCCATCAATTATATGTTTAAATATTGTTTTTTTTCTTACTGTTTTTTTTTCACAGGCGAAGTGATGGGTACGGGATCGGATTCTTTGGCGACGGGACTGCATTGTGTGGACAACCTGACCCTCATAGAACATATAGGTAAGTGATATTTGGGTACATTCAAAAAATACTGACCACTCCCTAGAAAGAGACGAAGCTAATTTGCGGCCAATACCTGTCTCTTTTGGCAGCCGTTTGCGTTTATATCAACATATTTTGTGACATTGGTTCCGATGTCACTTTTTAAAATGACATTTTTGTTTGTATGGTACTGTGAACTTAGGTAAAATGTAATTTTTGTTAATTGAAAATCACGAAAAGTGACCTTGTTTAAACTTTTACGTGCGGCTGTTGGATATTGAGTCTAAATACTGCATAATTATTATTAAAAATTTATATAATTTTTTTTTTTTAATCCGTCGTGTAGATCTATAAAAAATATTGAACACGTATATTTTTTTACGTAGATAATCAAAAAATAACAGCGATACATTGAGTTGAAATTTCGCGTGACGTCACAACCCGGTGCAGTTTGTACGGGGCTTATACCCAATAATGAGTAATGAGAAAACTAAACTCTAATGCGCTTTATCTACGTTTATTTTCATTAATTTGAAAAAGCAAAAAATACGTGTCTATTATTTTTTTTATTTTATAACTGACGCACTAATTAGAATTTAGATTTCCATACCCAGTTATAGTTGGGTGTTAAATTGGTTTGCTTACTTTGCTTGTATGGAGTATGTTGTGTGCAGGTCAGGGCAAGTTCGGTTCGGTGTGGCGCGGCCAGCTGGGCGCTACGCCGGTAGCGGTGAAACTGTTCGCCAACGCCAGCGCTTGGCAGAAGGAGGCGGCCGTGTACTCGATGCCGCATCTGTCCCATCCCAACCTGCTGCGGTACTACGGTGAGCCACCGACTACCCTTATAACGGCAGATGGGACAATAATAAAATTGCTTGGACAGAATCACACAGCGCCATCTGGTCCCAAACTCAGTAGAACTTGCAATATGGGTATCAGAGAACTGATATAATATATTATATTTATGTATTGAATACAAAATTACAATATTGAATGTATATAATCATAATAAATTCTATTCTATTCTAAATGTGACTAAACAATTACATTTTCGGATCTATCCATCCATGTATCCATATGTATATGTACATTGTACACTGAGCATTGTACACTGAACCTTGTACACTGTACACCGTACATTGAACATTGTACACCGTACACTGAACATTGTACACTAATCACCGTCCATTGTACACAGAACATTGTACATTGAATATCGTACACTGATCACTGTACATTGTTCACTGAACATTTTTTATTTATTTATTTTATTTATTTATTCATTTTTCGGGAAACAAACGGTACAACATAAAATACAAATTAAAAATAACATAAAAAAATTCTTAGACCTAGTAGTTCCCACATATAGAAAATTGCACAAATACAGTATACTGATCACTGTAAATTGCGCTTTGTACACTGTACACTGAACCTTGTACACTGTACACTGAACCTTGTACACTGTACACCGTACACTGAACCTTGTACACTGTACACCGTACACTGAACACTGTACACTATAGTCTGTATACTAATCACCGTCCATTGTACACCGAACATTGAATACTAAATATTGTACATTGAACACTGAACATTGCACAAACACAGTATACTGATCACTGTACATTGCGCATTGTACACTGAACATTGTACACTGTACACTGAATATTGTACACTATACACTGAAATTGTACACTGAACATTGCAATGTACACTATTGCAGGCAGCGACAGCCGTGTCTCCCCGACGGACGGGTCCCGCACGCACCTGCTGGTGCTCGAGCTGTGTGCGGAGACGCTGCGCGCGCGGCTGCAGCGGGCGCCGCTCGCGTGGCTGGAGTTCGCGCGCGTCGCGCACGGGGCCGCTGCCGCGCTCGCGCACCTGCACGCGGCGCGCGCCGGCCGCTGCCTCGTGCACCGTGACCTCACCAGCGACAACGTGCTGCTCACGGCCGCCGGGGTGCGTACCGGGGGGGGGGGGGGGGCGGGGGTGTAGGGGGCGCACCTGCACGCGGCGCGCGCCGGCCGCTGCCTCGTGCACCGTGACCTCACCAGCGACAACGTGCTGCTCACGGCCGCCGGGGTGCGTACCGGGGGGGGGGGAGGGACGGGGGTGTAGGGGGCGCACCTGCACGCGGCGCGCGCCGGCCGCTGCCTCGTGCACCGTGACCTCACCAGCGACAACGTGCTGCTCACGGCCGCCGGGGTGCGTACCGGGGGGGGGGAGGGACGGGGGTGTAGGGGGCGCACCTGCACGCGGCGCGCGCCGGCCGCTGCCTCGTGCACCGTGACCTCACCAGCGACAACGTGCTGCTCACGGCCGCCGGGGTGCGTACCGGGGGGGGGGAGGGGCGGGGGTGTAGGGGGCGCACCTGCACGCGGCGCGCGCCGGCCGCTGCCTCGTGCACCGCGACCTCACCAGCGACAACGTGCTGCTCACGGCCGCCGGGGTGCGTACAGCGGGGGGGGGGGGGGGTGTAGGGGGCGCACCTGCACGCGGCGCGCGCCGGCCGCTGCCTCGTGCACCGCGACCTCACCAGCGACAACGTGCTGCTCACGGCCGCCGGGGTGCGTACAGCGGGGGGGGGGCGGGGGTGTAGGGGGCGCACCTGCACGCGGCCACGTAGGTTGCACACCACGGTTGCAAAGAAAGTTGCAGGCTGCAGCAAATAACTATATCCCAACTGGTGTCTGTTTTTATTGGATAAATAAAAAGATTTGAAAAAAAAATTGTATAGATGTCAACGATCCTAATCCCCCGGCGGGCGCGGGCGCAGGTGGCGCGTCTCGCGGACCTGGGGCTGGCGCAGGCGCTGGGCGCGCGCGGCGGCGGCGGGGGCGGCGCGTGGGGGCGCGGCGCGCGCGTGACGGAGGCGGGCACGCTGCGCTACCTGGCGCCCGAGGCGCTGGAGGGCGCGCTGGACCTGAGCGGCGCGCGCGCGGCGCTGTGCGCGGTGGACGTGTACGCGCTCGCGCTCGTGCTGTGGGAGGCGCTGTGGCGCACGGCGCCCGCGCACGCCGGCGCCGCGCCGCCCTACGCCGCGCCCTACAGCCACCACGGGCTGCCGGCGCGCCCGACGCTCGCGCAGATGCAGGTACACCCCGCACTGTACACCGCCCCCCCCCCCCCTCCCCCGCCCCTTAGCCAAGTGTACCACCTCACCTTTGAGCCCTCTCTCTCTCGTGAGGAGGGAGCGGGTCGAGAAAATGGGTCATTTGAGAATTTGACACGATCGTATGGGCTATTTGATTTCTTTTTAACTCCGTCTTGTAGATTATTAAACAATAATGTACACGTATTTTTTTCTTTTTTACGTAATAAAAAAATAACGGCGATACGTTGAGTTGAAATTTCGCGTGACGTCACAACCCGGTGCAGTTTGTATGGGAGCTTATACCGGTTAATGACGTCACGAGCCCCCACCCAAAATTTTGATAATTAGAAAAAGTAAAAAATACGTGTCTGTTATTTTTTTATTTTCTAACTGACGGACTAACTAGAATTTTGATTTTCAAAAATCATCAATATCCCTATTGAACTCTTCAACAAATTGGACATTATGCAAATTGGACATTATGAAAATTGGACATTTTAAATTCACTGAACAATTGAGCATTGTAGACTATTGCTGCTATAGGGGTTGGAAAATATCAACTTGAATGTGCAACTGTCTCTCTTCGGATAAAACTCGCAATACCTAGCATAGCGGAAAGGTGATCCTACATGGGCGGTGCTCTCATTGCAACGTTCACCTGGTCCTTATTCACTATGACCATAACACGCCGCGCTAAGATAAGACGCCACAAAAACTGTCATTCCCGCGTAATCAAAGAAGTTTTACTGCAAAAAAAAACATTTACAACGTTTCTTATGGCAAAAAGAATAATAATTTCTAATATCTTGGCATCTGGAGCGTTTGGAAATGCGTTTTTGGGACTCGCGTTGTGGGCAAGGAATTTATTTTATTTATTATTTATTTAATCCTTTATTGCACAAAAAATAACAATGTTACAGTACCTAAAGAAAAAGGAGAAAGCAAATGGCGGTCTTATCGCATAGTTGCGATCTCTTCCAGACAACCAATTATGCGAAAGGACAAACAAAAATACATAGACACGGGTGGTTGGGTAAAGCATTCCAATTACTATAATTACTAAGGAATTAGGAATGTTGTTGGTCGTAGTGAATAAGGGCCCAGCAATAGCTAGCATAGCGGAAAGGTTTACGTATCTACATAGGCGGTGCTGTCATTGCAATGTGCACCTTATTCCGCTACCGCCAGAGTCTGGTGTCGCGCAAGAAGGCGCGCCCGCCGCTGCCGCGCGGGCCGGTGCCGGAGGCGCGCGCGCTCAAGCTGGCGGCGGACACGTGCGACGAGTGCTGGGACCACGACGCCGAGGCGAGGTTCGATTTTCGAATTTAATTATTTTTTTTCTTTTGACAGATATGCTCCTTCCGGCCAAAGAAAACTAAGTCCATACAGGGATGTCACGCCTTGTAATTTTTTTTTTATAAAATAACCCAGTTGAAAGTTGAATTTTAGTTTTTAGTCCGTTGTGTAGATTAATATTGGACACGTATTTTGCACTAATACATACTACATGTAGAATTTTTGGGAGGTTCCTATTTAAGTGTTGGTTCATGGTTGTAGATGATGTAATAAGACACAAAAATAGATTTATCCACCAGTTCAAAAGCGAATTATGATGGTTTTAAAGGTGGACTTTTTTTTTGCAAGTGGTGACTTTTTTTAATTTGCTGATTCAATTCGCAGGCTCACAGCGGTGTGCGTGGAAGAGCGCATGGCTGAGCTGAAAACTATGTTGCTCGCTCAAGGACCAGTCATACACGACAACAATCTGCATCCACATTCCAATTCAGGTAATAATGTACATTCAAAATATTGTGTATCAGGTCATTCCGTATAACGTAGATTGTAACACCTTGTACTATTATAAAAATCTATATTTAATCCTATGTCCTTTTCTGTACTCCTGAAAACATGTATACAAAATTTCATGACGATCGGTTGAGCCGTTGAGGCGTCAAAGCCTTAAAAACTAACAAACTCACATTCGCATTTATAATAAGTAAGGATGGCATGGATTTTATATTCGGTTTTTTATCGTACTAATATTATAAACGCGAAAGTTTTTAAGTATGTATGGATGGATGGATGGATGGATGGATGGATGGATGTTTGTTACTCTTTCACACAAAAATTACTGGATTGATTTAAATGAAACTTTACAATAATATAGCTTATACATCAGATTGACACATACGGTACTTTTTATCCCGGAATTCCCGCGGGAATTCTGAAATTAACGTGGGTGAAACCGCGGGGCACGACTAGTCATCAATATAGATATAAGCAATCAACCCAGTGCTTGAGTTCAAACCCGATAACGGACGTTCATCGGGTTTAAACTCAAGCACCGGGTTGATTGGTATAACCATCAACTTTGTTTGTTGACAGACCCATCGCCGCCGTCGGAGGACAAGAACTCCAACTGCGTGTCGGCGCAGGCGCAGGCGCAGCCCCGCGCGTGCGAGGCGAGCGCCCCGCTGCTGCCCGCGCCGCACACGGGCCGCAACGCGTGCATCGAGCGCAACACGCACACGCAGGAGCACGCGCAGGTGCGTGTATACAGCCAACAGCCGTGGACGTCGGATATAGCAGTCGTGCTAATAGCTTTTAGCATGCTAAATGGACATAGATAAGCAATAGTGTGTTAACCCGCACTGGAGAAATTTTGAATAAATCGTGTTTTAAAATTATAGCGCCATTATGTGACAATTTTTTTTTTAATGTTCAATAATTTTTTGGTATTGAAACGAATGTAATAAGGCACACACAGAATTAAAAAACGTTCTATAACTCCCAATAAAGCGTTCTGTATCAAGAACTTAATTTTGTGGGTTAACATGTTATTGCTTATCGGCGGCCAAATGCTAATCAAAACTTACCAGCTGTCCCCGCGGTTTCACCCGCGGCATTAAGTTCGCCATTTGTACGGACTGTGCAATGAAGAATAAATAAATAAATAAATTTCGGAGATCCCGCGGGTATTCCGAGATAAAAATAATTTCTACGTTTTTTTTTTTCTGTGCGTCGTGTGGTATTATGCAAAATTTCATGTAGTTTCTTTCGCGTTAATCTGTGGAACTACTGAACCGATTTTAAAAATTCTTTCACTTACGGGAAGCTACAGTGGTCCTGAGTAACATAGGTTACTTTTGTCCCGAAATTCTCACGGGAACTTCGGAATCAACGAGTGAAACCCTGGAGGATCGACTAAATAAAACAGTTGCTATTAGAACTCTAACGGCCGCACTCAGAGTCGACTTTAATGATTACTTAATTACTGTTAAGTATAGATTTTTAAAACAAAACTGCCGCAATCAGAGACGTTCAGTAAATTGATGTTTATTGGCATTTATTGAGATGTAACTTAATTAGTTAAATGCAAATTAACATTAATTTACTGAACGTCTCTGATTGCGGCAGTTTTGTTTTAAAAATCTATACTTAATTAAGTAATCATTAAAGTCGACTCTGAGTGCGGCGGTAAGGAATACTGCTAACGAACCGCTTCCCCCCCCCAGGCGAGCGCTCCGCTCATACACAAGAGCCTGAAGGACATCACCGTGCCGGCCGAGACGCCCCGGCGGCCCGCCGGCGAGACCTGCCTATCCGTGGCCCGGACCACCCGCGGCCGGCGGCTCCTGGACCACAACACGGACCGCGCCCACGAGCCCCGCGCCCCCCAGCGGCCGCTGGCCTACGTGCCCAACGACGTCACCGCCCTCGACACCGACCGCCCACCCAAAGACACCAACCTGAAGAACCATCACGAGCTGAAGACCGACAAACCCAAGTGGGGCATACGGAAGTTCTTCGAGAGGAAACTGTCGAGGGCGCCGAGGGAGACGGAAGTGAAACTCGTGCCCGACGACGACAGCCCCACCGGCGCGGGTCGCAGCGGACGCATCGAAACATCGGTGGTGAACGAGAAGACCCTCAACTTCGATCGGCCGGACCGGAATGGGTACAGCTACGAGACACCGGGCACGCTGTCGCCGCCCAACAGGACGCTGTCGCCGACGATGCTCATGGAGTCCGAGATGAACAGGTCCGAGAACAAAGTATTCAAACGGCTGCCGTCGGACGAGAACGAAAACGCTCCCAACCACAATCGAATATATGCTGTAATAGTGCCGAAAGCGAGGCCCGGCGAGCACGCGGCCCCAGAGCTGAGGAGCAGGACGTCCGCCTCGCCGGGCAGCTCGGAGAGCGTCAACAAGCGCTCCGTGCGCACGTCCATGTCGTCGCAGAGCATACTCAAATCGGGACACTCCGAGTCCGAGGATTCCACCACGAAGAAACGACTCAGCTGCGACAACAGGATCATAACCGACGCGTCCAACAGCGGCCGGTCATCGAGAGCCAGCGTCAACTTGGAACTGACCTATCTAGAGCAGAACCGGACACCCAACTACAACGGCAGCCCGTACGATATCAACTCGGACTGTTCCACCAGCGAAGACGAGCACCTCATGCTGCTGTCGGAGAATAACGGCTCGAAGATAACCATGCAAACGTTACAGAAGCCGAACGGCGACAACGACAAAAGGAAATATCCCAACGAAGTGCTGAAGGAGGCGACGCAAACGAAACCGGACTCCGGCACGAACAAACACCAGTACAAGTATAGGAATTTCGACAACGAATTCAGCGATCCGACCAACGACAAGGAGAATCTGAACGGTTACAGCGTTGACAATCCGGTGTATCTAGCAGCGTTGAACGGTGAAATCAACAGTGATAGCAAGTTGGCAGCGTTGAACGGTGAAGTGAATAGTGATAGTAGGTTGGCAGCGTTGAACTGTGAAATCGACAGTGATAATAAGTTGTTCCGTGACAGCGGGCCGAGGTCACCCCGCCCGTCGCTGAAGGGTTTGGCGATCAAACGCCAACGCTCGCTGGAACAGGTGAGTGAGCTGTTCACCTCGTCCGGGGACGTGCATTTACTGAACCCGGCTGGCAGGGTTAAAACCCCCGGCGATCTGCCGGCCGCGGTGCGCAAAGCCAGGAGGGATAGGGTCTTGCAGAAGGGCAGGGCGAGCGAGTGCAACCGGCTCAGTCTGTACGACGACAGGATGATGTTTGGTAGCAGTCTTTAAATTTAAGTTGTGCTGACATTCGCCACAGTGAGATGCGTTTATAGAATGAGCAATCAACCCGGTGAAAGAAATAAAGAAAGAAAAGGAGTTCGTCCCCATTTAAAAGGTAGAAAATAAGAGACAGAAAAAATAGAAACTTTAAGGGTTGAGCCCGGTTTACGCCCAGGCGTGTGCGGACTTTTATCGGGTTTAAACCCTAACACCGCGTTTAAAGCGGGTCGATTGCCAATCTATTGATGCGATGGCTTTATTTTCTGTGCATTTCGATGCTTTTAGTTAAGGATGTTATAGAGCTTCGAGTCCGACCCCGATAAGTCGGATCTTCCGATTGATATTACGCCGATTTTAACTTCGGCCCCAACACTTTATACACAATACCCGACTCCGCAAAAAACAGATTTAAAATCTCTTACTTGGTCTTCGGTTCCGATAAAAATAACTACCTCCGTAACATCTCTACTTTTAATAGTAGTACAGGTCTGCTGAATGATATGGCGTTGGTCGTTTTTTTTTTTTTAATTATTCCCCCGCGTTTAGGTCGGCAGCTGACTTTTTGTACTTTTATTACATACTAGTTGTGCCCCGCGGTTTCACCCGCGTGAGTTTCGAAATTCCCGCAGGAACTCCCAACTTTCCCTGTAGGTACCTACTTCCACGAATCTTTCAAGATCAAAATTAGCCAAATCGGTCCAGTCACTCTCGAGTTTTAGCGAGACTAACGAACAGCAATTCATTTTTATATATTTTATTATTACATATTTTAATGTTGTTACAAAAATCTTTGAAACGTATTATCTCATCACTGCCGTTGAGTATTTGAATACATAAATAAATCTCAAAAATGCTATTGATTTACCGATTCTAGGTATCCGTAAGCCATTTTATGTTTGCAATGAAGAAATTCACTCGGCTCATTATTTTCCTTTATTCGTTTACTATGGGACCTGTGCTACCTTGAAAATATAACATGCGTCTATGAAAAGTCGGTTAGTACTAATAATGTAGCTTTTTTATAATTAATAAAAATCTTTTCATAGTTTTCATAAATTTAATAAATGTATTTGAAAAAAAATCACAAATTTAAAAGATCGCATTTCCATTTTATAATAATTTATGATAAAGAATTTGCGCTTGTTAATACAATAATATTCTTATTTCACAATAATTACGAATATTTAAATAATATCTATATTTCTTATCTCGTGACATGTTCTTGTAACTTCTGATTTTGCTATAAACTGATCTCAAAAAACCTACTCTGATACCCTGTGGTGGAAAAAGCCCGAATTATGAGTAGTAAGTGTTGATCCCATCCTATGCATGTGTGAGAGGTTTTCCTGCTCATTTCCACTTTGATTATTATTATGTTGTATGCTTAATAAGATATCACCAACCATTAGAATGTATTCCATATTAAAATGTCACACATTCCACAACTTTGTAACCGTAAACTCTGCCAAGTTAGTCCCGGATCGCATCTCTCTCCACTTCATCGTCCATTGGCAGCCAGTTTAGTATTTTTGTTATTTATAAAACTTGAATTTTAATTATACGCAACGGATCGAATGCCTTGTAACTTATCGAATGTTATTATATCAAACACTTTTATCACATTGTGTAAAATAAAATATATCATCGGTCGGTACTCAATATTCGTCCCAAAATTCTATTTAGTCAGTCAGTTAGATAATAAAAAAATAATAGACACGTAGGTATATTTTTCTTTTTGATTAAGGGTGCGCTCTACCATATGACGCAGCTCCCTTCCGATAGAGGCCGCGGACGGCGCCATAAAAGAGTTTTCTCAATTTACAGAGAATCACAAGGTTAAAAAATAGATTTTGATGATGGGTGCGAGAGGATGAGTGTTTAATACATCTTTGATTTAAAATTTTTATATGGCTTTACGCGCATTATTATCCTTTAACTACACGAAAATATCGAATAACCGGCCGAAACGTAGTCACACACACATGCAAATCGATTAATACTAGACGAATAAGATTCGTAATTTGGCCATTTCAATAAGAGTCTCGGTGGCGCTGTGGTGTAATGCGTCTCTTTTTGTAAACTATGAATCGTGAAAATCTTGTGTTCAAACCTTAGATTTATATTCCACTTTTTGTAACTATTTTGTCAAACTTATTTATACACACTTATTTATAAACGATTTATTTTTCGTTCTTTCTAGGATTTTAAACTGTAATGAAAAAAAATTCTAGGGTATAGAACAACAATATTTAAGACTAGCTGTGCCCCGCGGTTTCACCCGCGCGAAAGGTTTTTATACAACAACTTTTTTTCCGACATCCGATTTCAATGAAACAAAGCCTATATATACATATGTAGCTCCAGGCTAAGCTTAATCTATCTGTGAAAACGACTTAAAATTATTTTAAACTTTTTTTTTAGTTGGTTACTCTTCTTTTATTTTGGTAAAAATATTTAACACTAGCTGTGCCCCGCTGTCACCCGCGGTAATTTTGGAGTTCCCGCGGGAATTCCGTGCATGCAAAATTTCATCCAACTCAGTTCAGCCGTTTTTGCGTGATTGAGTAATAAAGATCCACACTTTCACATCTATATAATAAAAATGAATCGTCAAATGTGTTGGTAAGCGCATAACTTACAAACGACTGCACCAAATTGGAAAATTGATTTTTTTTTGAGTTCGTTATTGTCAGGACAAGGTTTATATAAAAGAATTTTGGAGTTCCTGCGGGAATTCCGAAATTCACGCGGGTGAATCTCCAAAACGGTTGGACCGATATTGACGGGATTCACTGCTAATTAGCTGTTGTTATAAGGAGTAAATTAGACTGCATTGGAGTTCCTGCGGGAATCCCGAAACTCACGCGGGTGAAACCGCGGGGCACAGCTAGTTTATAATATTAGTAGGATAACCTCACTATAAATGTGAAAGTAAGTTTGTTTGTTTGTTACGCTTTCACGCCTCAACAGCTCTGCGGATCATCATGAAACTTTGCACACACGTTGTCAGAGATACAGAGAAGGACAAAGGGTACTTTTATCCCGAAATTCCCACGGGAACTTCTATCTTATTACTGGTGAAACCGCGGGGAACAGCTATAAAAATATACAGGTATTGGAAAAAAAACCAGGTCCCGTCTAATCAAAACTTCAAGTCCAGTCAAAATTTCAAGTCAATCCATCGCGATAGATCGTTTTCGAGTTTTGCGACTACTAACATGGGATACTTTGTCAAGTTGTTATCTATTATATCACTCAGGGATACTGTAGTTTCCTATATGAGTAAAATATTTTTTTAAAACTGGTTCTTTACTACTTCATAATATTATTAGCTATACAATATAGAAATTATAGCGCGGGTTTTTCGGAGTTCCTGCGGGAGTTCCTGGATTAAAACTACCCTGTGTTCTTCTCTGTGCCCCTAATAACGTGTATGCAAAGTTTGTTAATAATCGGTTAGGTAATCAAGCCGTGAAAGCGTACCAAACAAACAAACAAACTCACATTTCTAATAATAGGTTTGTCTAGAAGTGTGAATAATAATCTACAGAAAAAACAGTATAGATTTCAAATCGTAAACATTGCAATAAAAAATGACAGATAACAAAAAAAAAACATCATAGTATAACAGTGGGGGCTGAGATTTGAACAGGGGCCTTACAAAACTACTACGTCTTCGCTACCCGTTGTTCTAGCCACTAAACCATTATCGCATAGATCCTCCTGTCGAAAAACTTCTATACATTCAGCCGTCGTGCGTCATTCTATTTCATATTGATCTTCTTTTATTTAGTTCGTCAGTGCGTTGGGAAGTTGACAATAATTATTATTATTATAAAAAGGGAAGATTTGATTTTTTGTTTGTTTGTTTTGTAGTTTGTTTGTTTGTTACGATTTAACTCAAAAACTACTGAATCGATTTAAAAATTCTTTCACCATTAGAATGCTACGTTATTCCTGAGTAACATAGGCTATATTTTTACCCGGAATTCCCACGGGAACTCTGAAATCTATATAAATAAAAATGAATCGCTCAATGTATTGCTAAGCGCGTAACTTCCAAACGACTGCACCAAACTGGGAAATTATTTCCTTTGTGTTCGTTATTGTCAGGACCAGGTTGGAGTTCCTGCGGAAGTTCCGGAACTCACGCGTGTGAATCTCCGAAAGGGTTGAACCGATTTGGACGGGACTTTCACTGCTAATTAACTAATGTTATAAGGTTTACATTGGACTACTTTGGAGTTCCTGCGGGAGTTCCGAAATTAACGCGGGTGAATTTCCGAAATGGTTGGACCAATTTTGACGAGACTCTCACTGCTAATTAGCTAATGTTATTAGGAGTAAATTAGGCTACTTCGGAGTTCCTGCGGGAATTCCGAAATTAACGCGGGTGAATCTCCGAAATGGTTAGATCAATTTTGATGGGACTTTCACAGCTAATTAGGTGATGTTATAAGGCGTAAATTAGACTACTTTGGAGTTCATGCGGGAATTCCGTAACTCACGCGGGTGAAACCACGCGGTATAGCTAGTAATCTATTTAGGTATTATCTATCCTTACTGATATTGATGACAACTTATGTGCCATCTCTCATTTGTACTGTATACTTATTATCATGTATCGGCACTGTAGGTCTGTAACATAGTAATACGAAATATTGTAAAAATTAAGATGTATATATGACTGTTTGTTGCCAAAACATAAATAAATATTATAAACGCGAAAGTGAGTTTGTTTGTTTGTTTGTTACGCTTTCACGCCTCAACGACTCAACGGATCATCATGAAATTTTGTATACACGTTGTCTGGGGTACAGAGGACATAGGGTACTTTTTATCTCGGAATTCCCGCGGAAACTCCGAAATTAACGCGGGTCAAACTGTATGAAATTTTGTATACTACACGTGAAAAGTAGTTACTTAGGTAGAGAAACAAATATATGGTAGGTAGTAGATATTTTTATCTCGGAATACCTGATCCTGCTGCGGGTTTGCCTGCATCAATTTTATTTATTGTATTTCTTTGACTTCAGTATCAAGGAGATAATGTATACTAGTATTATAAAGAGCAAAAGTTTATGAGTTTGTGGGTTTGTGAGTTTGTGACGTTTGTAGGGGATAATCTCTAGATCTACTCAACCGATTTTGAAAATTCTTTCACTTATAGGGAGCTACAGTGATCCAGAGTGATACAGGGTACTTTTTATCCCGGAAATCCCTCGGGGACTCCGGAGTTTGTGAGTACGTGAGTTTGTGAGATTGTAGTGGGTAATCTCTGGATCTACTGAACTGATTATAAAAATTCTTTCATAATTAAAAGCTGCAGTGATCTTAAGTGACATAGGGTACTTTTTATCCCGGAATTCCCGCGGGAACTCCAGAGTTTGTGAGGTTATAATCTCTGGATCTACTAAACCGATTTACAAAATTCTTTTATAGGAGTCTAAAGTGATCCTGAGTGACAAAGGGTACCTATTTTTTATCCCGGAATTCCCGCGAGTGCTCCGAAATTACCGTGGATGAAACCGCGGGGGTCAGCTTGTAAATAGCAATGAGTGAACCATTACATCATTTGGAAAAAATTACAATAGTAAAATCTATCTTATACAGGGTGTAACGGAGGGTATTTTTTTGTAAAATGGCATTCAGTATTAGATTATTGTCTGAAAAAAATAAACTTCCGAAAATTTGACCACGTGAGCACATAGATATCACGAAAACATGAAGTTTGAGTACCAACACGATGGGTCTGTAACTTGTAGTTTCCGAGATATAGCCTATCGAATATTTGATCACGTGATCACATAGATATGACGAAAACATGAAGTTTGAGTACCAACACGATGGGTCTGTAACTTGTAGTTTCCGAGATATAGCCTATCGAATATTTGATCACGTGATCACATAGATATGACGAAAACATGAAGTTTGAGTACCAACACGATGGGTCTGTAACTTGTAGTTTCCGAGATATAGGCTATCGAAAATTTGATCACGTGATCATATAGATATCACGAAAACATGAAGTTTGAGTACCAACACGATGGGTCTGTAACTTGTAGTTTCCGAAATACAGGCTATCGAAGATTTGATCACGTGATCACATAGATATCACGAAAACATGAAGTTTGAGTACCAACACGATGGGTCTGTAACTTGTAGTTTCCGAGATACAGGCTATCGAAGATTTAATCACGTGATCACATAGATATCACGAAAACATGAAGTTTGAGTACCAACACGATGGGTCTGTAACTTGTAGTTTCCGAGATATAGGCTGTCGAAAATTTGACCACGTGATCACATAGATATGACGAAAACATGAAGTTTGAGTACCAACACGATGGGTCTGTAACTTGTAGTTTCCGAGATACAGGCTATCGAAAATTTGACTACGTGATCACATAGATATCACGAAAACATGAAGTTTGAGTACCAACACGATGGGTCTGTAACTTATAGTTTCCGAGATATAGACTGTCGAAAATTTGACCACGTGATCACATAGATATGACGAAAACATGAAGTTTGAGTACCAACACGATGGGTCTGTAACTTGTAGTTTCCGAGATATTGGCTATCGAAAATTTGACCACGTGATCACATAGATATGACGAAAACATGAAGTTTGAGTACCAACACGATGGGTCTGTAACTTGTATTTTCCGAGATATTGGCTATCGAAAATTTGACCACGTGATCACATAGATATCACGAAAACATGAAGTTTGAGTACCAACACGATGGGTCTGTAACTTGTAGTTTCCGAGATATTGGCTATCAAAAATTTGACCACGTGATCACATAGATATGACGAAAACATGAAGTTTGAGTACCAACACGATGGGTCTGTAACTTGTAGTTTCCGAGATATTGGCTATCGAAAATTTGACCACGTGATCACATAGATATGACGAAAACATGAAGTTTGAGTACCAACACGATGGGTCTGTAACTTGTAGTTTCCGAGATATTGGCTATCGAAAATTTGACCACGTGATCACATAGATATGACGAAAACATGAAGTTTGAGTACCAACACGATGGGTCTGTAACTTGTAGTTTCCGAGATATTGGCTATCGAAAATTCGACCACGTGATCACATAGATATGACGAAAACATGAAGTTTGAGTACCAACACGATGGGTCTGTAACTTGTAGTTTCCGAGATCGTGATCACATAGATATGACGAAAACATGAAGTTTGAGTACCAACACGATGGGTCTGTAACTTGTAGTTTCCGAGATATAGCCTATCGAATATTTGATCACGTGATCACATAGATATGACGAAAACATGAAGTTTGAGTACCAACACGATAGGTCTGTAACTTGTAGTTTCCGAGATATAGCCTATCGAATATTTGATCACGTGATCACATAGATATCACGAAAACATAAAGTTTGAGTACCAACACGATGGGTCTGTAACTTGTAGTTTCCGAGATATAGCCTATCGAAAATTTGATCACGTGATCAGATAGATATCACGAAAACATGAAGTTTGAGTACCAACACGATGGGTCTGTAACTTGTAGTTTCCGAGATATTGGCTATCAAAAATTTGACCACGTGATCACATAGATATCACGAAAACATGAAGTTTGAGTACCAACACGATGGGTCTTTAACTTGTAGTTTCCGAGATATTGGCTATCGAAAATTTGACCACGTGATCACATAGATATGACGAAAACATGAAGTTTGAGTACCAACACGATGGGTCTGTAACTTGTAGTTTCCGAGATATTGGCTATCGAAAATTTGACCACGTGATCACATAGATATCACGAAAACATGAAGTTTGAGTACCAACACGATGGGTCTGTAACTTGTAGTTTCCGAGATATTGGCTATCGAAAATTTGACCACGTGATCACATAGATATGACGAAAACATGAAGTTTGAGTACCAACACGATGGGTCTGTAACTTGTAGTTTCCGAGATATTGGCTATCGAAAATTTGACCACGTGATCACATAGATATCACGAAAACATGAAGTTTGAGTACCAACACGATGGGTCTGTAACTTGTAGTTTCCGAGATATTGGCTATCAAAAATTTGACCACGTGATCACATAGATATGACGAAAACATGAAGTTTGAGTACCAACACGATGGGTCTGTAACTTGTAGTTTCCGAGATATTGGCTATCGAAAATTTGACCACGTGATCACATAGATATGACGAAAACATGAAGTTTGAGTACCAACACGATGGGTCTGTAACTTGTAGTTTCCGAGATATTGGCTATCGAAAATTTGACCACGTGATCACATAGATATGACGAAAACATGAAGTTTGAGTACCAACACGATGGGTCTTTAACTTGTAGTTTCCGAGATATTGGCTATCGAAAATTTGACCACGTGATCACATAGATATGACGAAAACATGAAGTTTGAGTACCAACACGATGGGTCTGTAATTTGTAGTTTCCGAGATATAGCCTATCGAATATTTGATCACGTGATCACATAGATATGACGAAAACATGAAGTTTGAGTACCAACACGATGGGTCTGTAACTTGTAGTTTCCGAGATATAGCCTATCGAATATTTGATCACGTGATCACATAGATATGACGAAAACATGAAGTTTGAGTACCAACACGATAGGTCTGTAACTTGTAGTTTCCGAGATATAGCCTATCGAATATTTGATCACGTGATCACATAGATATCACGAAAACATGAAGTTTGAGTACCAACACGATAGGTCTGTAACTTGTAGTTTCCGAGATATAGCCTATCGAATATTTGATCACGTGATCACATAGATATCACGAAAACATGAAGTTTGAGTACCAACACGATGGGTCTGTAACTTGTAGTTTCCGAGATATAGCCTATCGAAAATTTGATCACGTGATCACATAGATATGACGAAAACATGAAGTTTGAGTACCAACATGATGGGTCTGTAACTTGTAGTTTCCGAGATATAGCCTATCGAATATTTGATCACGTGATCACATAGATATCACGAAAACATGAAGTTTGAGTACCAACACGATGGGTCTGTAACTTGTAGTTCCGAGATATAAGCTTTACAAAAAAAAAATTGAAGGTATGAAAAAATTGCATCACGTGGTCACATAAGACACAATAAAAATATTCTTTTTATTGCATCGGAGAATTTGGAGATAAACGCTGAATTTTATCACCCCGGGCCGTGGTGAGTTACAACCTTTCGAAAATATGGTCTCTCTCTTTTACTCATCGTGAAAACAAGAAAGAGATAGCAAGAATTTATAAAATAAATGTAAAAATACTTGTACCCGTAAGTTATACCTCAGAACCAAAACGTCGTTTCCAACTTTCCACAAGTTATTTGTATTCGCTTCGGCTACTAATAGGTACCTACTACCTACTACATCAGTAATAGGTATATTTTCAAATACAATTCTAAATTATCTTGTTAGGTAAAATTGTCAAAACTCACGGCTCAACGCCGCGCCACCTTGTGATCTTTTTGGAATTCACTACAAACTACTGCATTCGGGGGACTTGTCAGTCTACAGCCAAACTACAGCTGTTTATAGACCGGGCCGCCATTTTCGTACACTTATAGTGTATTCGTTCTCTCACACAAGCAAAGGTTCGACCGAAATTTAATTCATTTTGAAATGATTGTAATTATGTTATTTCTTCACTATATGCAAAGATTTTGGGCTGTGCGTTATCGTAACAAGTAGTAGTATTTTATTAAATGAAGTCTAATAAATAAAAACAGGCGGAATGCCTTTAATATAGCTACGGCAGTTTGTATGAAAACTAGACCTTTAGACCCACCTTAATGAAAATATACTTGGATAAAGCGCATTAAAAGTTAAGGAGTGGGGCTCGCAACGCGGTCATAATATGCATGTAAAAACTGTACTTGGTTGTGACGTCGCGCGCCATTTCGGCTCAACGTATCGCCGTTATTTGTAAATTGCGTTAAAAAAGATAAATAAAATACGTGTCCAATATTTTTTATGAATCTACAGGACGGACTTAAAACTAAACTTTAGTCAAATAGCCTATTGTTTCGCTTGCTTTCTCGAAGAATATATGTGAATTTGAACTTATAAAACTGTGAATTTATAGTATAGTAATTTAAGCTGCCACTGTTTACTGATCGATATATTAAGAAAAAATGTAGTTGTTGTAGTTTGGTGGTGGCTACGAATGAAATAATGAATCGTATACTAATTTAATTACCTCAAGAATACTTTAAGCACTTAGCTATCTCGTTATTATTATTATTATTTTTAAGCTGTCGCCTTATTGTCGTGTTAAAAAGATTTCCTGAATCCGGTGAACGAAGAAGCATGGAATTTTGCTCTTACCGTTAAAAAATGGACCTAAACTTAAAAGTATACAAGTATAC
This sequence comes from Zygaena filipendulae, assembly GCA_907165275.2. Classification (NCBI taxonomy): domain Eukaryota; kingdom Metazoa; phylum Arthropoda; class Insecta; order Lepidoptera; family Zygaenidae; genus Zygaena; species Zygaena filipendulae. The sequence goes on along the minus strand of OU015677.1, from coordinate 2,261,776 downwards.
TCAAAAGCATTTAGTTCATCATCGAACTCAAATTCAAAGATATTTAAGGTCGAGTTTTAATTGTGCATATATCATACGTACAATGAAAACTCGACCTTATTCCTTTGAGCTGTTGTTATGTGATTTGGAAGCTTTTACATCAAAATGACACGTGCAATTTGTATGAAGAGATTATAGTTCCATGGTTCTCTTCTTTCACTGGCAAAAACTGATAACTTATGTGTTTACTCAAATACTATTCCAAACTCGAATATTAATAGGTTTTGTTTTATAAAGTCTAATTTGTTTGTGTTTTAATAAATAAGTAATTAATGATCATTATTTGATGACGAAAAGATATGATGTGGATTGCAACGTTGTATAAAGTAACTCTTATAAGTTGAGGTTTTAGATCATGCCTTTTGCCGGATAATTATTTTTTTAGTTTTTAACCGACTTCCCAAAAAGGAGGAGGTTCTCAATTCGTCTGTTTTTTTTTTCGGATATCGATCTCATATAAAAAGTAGATACACAATCAGTTCCGCGCGGTTTCACCCGCGATAATTTCGGAATTCCCGCGGAATTGTTCCATATATGTGTTAAGTCAAATAAAGTATATCAATAACGAGATACTTTCGTAACTTGGGCCATGGGTTTTACAAACCGACTTCCAAAAAGGAGGAAGTTCTGTGTTCGGCTGTATGTATGTTTTTTAACATACCTACGTGTATTCTAAATACGTATGTCGAGATGGAGTGTTAAATGTTTGTTAAATGCCTAAAACGGTATTAGTTGCACTAAGGCCCTAAGTGCAACTAACTAACTTGCCTGCTATGGCAACCCTAACTTAGGGTTGCCAGGCGTTTGCTTTAGCCACGTTTGGCTTTTTGCGAACGTGTCCGGCCAAATATTTTCTCGTCCGACCTGTTCGGCTTTGGTGAGGCTTTTTGTCTGGCTACTGCGTGACTCTAAAGTCAAGCGCAAGCAAAAAAAAATCAATAAGTAATTGTATTGTTTTTACTACGAAATATTGTCCGGCCAAATTAAGCGGCCGGCTTTTGTATTTTTGGCTCTGGAAACCCTAGTTGCACTCTATTATGACCGAAATTATAGGCTCCATCACATTTTTTACAGAGTTACAGTTTCAATCACGAAAGAAGTTTGAGTTACTTTATATAAGGCTGTAAACAATTTCATAAAGAATGTGATTTCATTTTGTACATAGTCCTAAGTTCCTAGTTAGCGGGCCATACCTAATGTAACAAAATAATATTAACCACTAATTAGTTAAAGTCCCATTTACGTTTTGTTAAGTTTCAGCGTTAGTACGAAAAAGATAGATATTTTCAGTTGATGCTTTTTTTATATATTTTATAATGATATAATATTATTTAATCTCACTAATTCTGGGTGACAAAACATGTTAAGTAAGTTTCATTTCGCTAACAGTGATCTGTATAAGTATTAAAAACGTATGTTAGAAATAAATATGAAGCGACACAAGTTTCACTAAACTCTAAAGCAAGATAAAGTATTATAATACATAGTTACCTACACTATGCAGAGGGACTATTATGTAACTTTTGTTTCTATCGTTTTTCGGTTGCAATCAAAAACATGGCGGTGTTGCGATTACAATATGGACGTTTTGACACCTGCAATATCTAAAAATACTTCAAAAGTTGAAGCTGTCTAAACATGATCGCTATGTTTCCGATTGAAATGATTGAAACAAAAGTTAAATTCGAATGAAAAAAACAATGGCGGGCTTTCTGTGATAGCGGGCGGGGGCCTATGCGCGCAAAGTAGTAGTAGTATTTTCCACTACGCAAAGGTTTTACACAAACAGCTGCATTTTAGTGCAATGCAATTAAAATGAACACCATAGAAAATGTCTATTATTAACGACTATTTTTAAGTAAAATGAGCACCTAGGTACACGGAATTATGAGAAAATAAGTAAAACATCGATGGCTGGACCATAGAATACTGGGCCCTTATTCACTATGACCATACCGCGTCGCGTTAAAATAAGGCGCTTCTTAAATTGCTTTTCCCTCGTGTTCAAAGAAGTTTCACTTTAAAAAAATACATTCACAACGTTTCTTTTGTCATAAAGAATATAAATTTCTTATATTTTTGCATCTGGAGCGTTTGGGATTGTGTTTTGGGACGCGCGTTATGGGCAAGGAATTTTGTTGGTCATAGTGAATAAGGGCCCTGCTCTTAATATGCATTGTATGTATATCGCAAATTGTATATGCGTTCAATTGTAATTTGACGCTGGCAAATTACACCATATTATGTAAAAATTGGATTCTTTCTTATTTAAATGGATTTGTTAATTGGTTACTTAGCTAGCTTTAAGGCTGTGATGCTTCCTCGCTTAGTTAAACTTGTATCGCTGGTGTATATACCTACATCGATTATGTAGCTAATGTTTTATTTGATAGCGCCATTTTGTGTGTGCTATTTCTAGAGTTTTTCCAGTGCTTTTGGCGCTTAAAACCAGCTGGTTTGAGCGAACATAATATTATTGTAATATTATAAATACAATTTTATTGTTTTTGTTCATTATAAATTACATATATCCAGTTACGTGGTAATGTTGATATGCGAATGTAATAAAATAGAAAAAATGGTTGAAAATATACACAAATGTTTAGGGAGAAAAATTACAAAAATACATACCTAGGTAACATAAAATACATGTCATTATAATATTGTTATCACTGACAGAATGATTATTCAGAAGTTGTATTGTCTGAGTACACAGCTGAGTTTTTGAGCAATATTTGCACTGTCGAGTATTTCTTTAAACATCTTTTATTCATCTAGTTATTGCCCTCGGTTTCGCCCGCTTGAAATTCACGCTTTCCACAGCAACTCCAGGATAAAAGTTAATACAAAACGTGTTTACCAAACATTCAAATCCGTTTTGCAGTTCATGCATGATTAAATATTTAGCAACCAAACATTATTATTTGAATATATTGTATTTCCACACTATTTTTTTATTGATTTTGCGCTGGGGCGAGTCGCGCATTTGCAACTCTCTGTAAGAATTTTAAGTTTCTTTTTTATACATATGTACTCACATGATTTTAATGGTTTTTTTGGCAATAAATGGATTTTTATTATCTATAAAATTAGAAGAACACAATATGTTTTTTTTTGCAGTAAATGGTTTTTTATTTTATATCTATAAAATAAGGAGATAAAAAAAAATCAATATGTGTTTTAAAGGTATCGCAGAAGTCTCAGATTCCTACACGTTTTAATATCTCAAGTTATTTTTAAGCTGTAAATCATCCAGTTCTATCCTACTTCTGTGAAGGTCAAGTTAACCCCACAAATAAAAGCTTCAGAGAGAACTTTGCGATACTAATTGAATACCGCCCAAAAACTCAGTTTGTCCTCCTATAAACTATAGTTATTCGTAGCCTAACATAGCTCTAGCAATAAGTTAACATGAAGATCTCGAATCAAGCCTTAAATGTGAACAATTCAATGAATTTCGAAACGTATCTATCTATATAATATATTATTTATTGATTGTATGTATGTAGATGTTTTGCAGCGCAGCTTTGTTTTAGATCTATGGTGGATAAATGGGTATGTTTTAGTAGATTTTAATAAATTTCTTTTTGGTATTACATTTCAACTTTTGTAGAAACACCTACCCGAGGCGCTCATATTCTCTCTTTGGCGCTGCTATTTTAACCTTACATCAAAATGTCGTTTATTGGAATTTCCACCTTGCACGCAGTGCGTAAGGGCGAAATTACATCCGACAAAGTTTCAATAACATTTTTATTCTCAGTTGTCCCCGTCACAAATGAGCTATTTTATATCAATATCCATACGAAACCCATTTGCCACCGATCGCGACATTCGAAGAGGGGACTAAAGGTAAAAGAGATGGTGGTGGAGTACCTGGATTATCTAGTCTTACCACAACATGCAAACTAGCATTAATAGCTAGAAACCTATTGTATTTCTGGTTATCTACCATTTCGCAGCTCGCTGGTACGTAGAATGCAATGATTTTGTAATAGAAAATATAGATGTTATGTCGTTATGTGCTAGAGATAGCACATAACGACATAACATAATATCTATATTTCTCAATGGCACAGTAAACTGTGCTGATTTCCCGGATCTTGGAAAGCGCTGGCAGCATCCGATTCTCAGAAAACAAGAGACAATGGGGATGTGGACTACTTTTGAAAATCAATATTCTAATTAGTCCTTTAGTTAGAAAATAAAAAAACAATAGACACGTATTTTTTGCTTTTATAAATAAATTAAAATATACAGAGATAAAGCGCATTAAAGTTGAGGGTGAGGGGGTCGTGACGTCACTAACCGCTAAAACCGCCATACAAACTGTCAGAATAGTGACGTCACGCGAAATTTCAACTCAATATATCGCCGTTATTTTTTGATTACGTAAAAAAAGAAAAAATACGTGTCCAATATTTTTTTAATAATCTACAAGACGGACTAAAAAATAAAAATTAGTCAACATGCCCATTGGGACAATTTATGACAATATACGTACCAACGTACCAAATCAATATCATTGCTGCGCTCCTCTCTTCATATCCATACGTTAGAAATAGCGGCAGACTCGAATGGTACTGCATAGCTTTGTTGCTCTTTTATAACATTATTATAATATTATTCTATATAAGATGTTAACAAACTATCTGCGTTCGCGGGTCTTGGAGATGATACTGAAAAAATTTTGAACAAGATTTGGGAAGTAAGTGCTGTCTTGGGAATCCGGTATTCTGAGAAAAAATAAATAAATGGTTATTTACCATTTAGCCAAAATTTTAGAATTAAAACTGGTTTTGAGTACATATTTTAACTCAATCAGCAGTATGCTTACATTTGATTTTGATAAACTTGCTTAAAAAGTTTTTCTCCTAGAGGCGGCGATGCAGATATTCTGGAAACACTCTGTATAATATGATTGTAAATTCGATGAATTGTAATCGATATCACACGAAATATAACGGATATGTTTTTAAGAAATGTCTTTTATTTTAAACCAACATTAAATGGGGCCTTTAGTCGTCGCACAGACTTACATAACCCACAGAAAAGAGACACATGGGCCCCAGTCGCTTTGTCCCTTTATAGAGTGGTCAATTTTGTGAGGGCATTCTGTTGACTTCGCAGCTAGTATATTATGTCACCGTAAAATTGTAAAAACCGTTAGATTGTAAACGGTTGGCATTGAAGAGGTATTTATGTGCACCCTGACATGCTAGGTTAGGTTAGGTTTGAACTGTGACCCCAACACAGTCGAATGGTACCGACGGTACCGACTTATCATGTGCGAGCACCCACCACCACCGATTTTCTGTCCTCAGAATTTCACAATTTTACAGTTATTTTATAAACTAACGGGTTTTTCAATTTTACGGTGACACATATACACGGTGAATTTCCGTTGTATAAATCAACAGATTTTCGCTCACAATCAATATGTTTCCGCTATGAAGCTTAATTTAAATTATTTTTAGTGATTTAATATTATATAGGATTTAATAGAGGGATTGATAAGATGAAATACGAAAATCAGTAAAAAATCCCATTTATTTAATCATTACATTACTTACAAATTAACGTATTGGTTAACATTAATTGCCGCCCTTTTCTAACACGACAGAATGAAAAGGGACGAAAACATACATATTTTGCTTCCTGTCTGTCATTTTTTTGGGATCCACGGATCCATTGTCGAAATTCAAAATTTTCTATAGCTTATTTATCTACAATTATGTGAACAATTATTATTTATTCAGATACCCAATACATGAATATAGAGATCAAATAATAGTTAGGTACATCAAAATTTGTTCAATTATTGGTACAGCGTATAGACAGACAGATAACATACAGGTGGTCAGAGAAGTGACGTCGGAAAGTACTCTTCAAACACTCAATCAAAAACCGCAGGTACAATTTCGATACTCTTAGTGCGGTCCGTTTTATACAAACGGTAAATACGTGCGTGAGCGTGCACACGACTGTCCAAATTGATATCGAATCGAAACAATAAAAAAAACGCATGCAAACAGTTTGAACAGCTTTTCGTTTGTCAAAAATGACAGTCAGAAGAACGTCGAAATTTTAGGTTATGTTATTGGTTTTTTGAAAACCCAAGTAAGGTTATATTGATGGAAAAGCAGTATACTTTACACTAATTGATGTCAACGAAAGAAAAATCAAGTTCTCTTCTTTAAAAACAGAACGATCGACAAACGAAAAAAGAAATTGACGTTTGACACCTGTTTGACAGTTGCGGAGACATTGCACTACCTCCAAACGATGACGTCATCGATCACGACACGACGCTCATGTCAGTTTACGACAGCGCAATTTGAACAGTTGTTTGCATGAATATAGCGCAATTCGGACCAACCTATCTATCTGAACTTTACATTCGGACGTCACTTCCCCCGATCACTCTGCACATGGTTGCTTCATTACAACTTCCTTTCATTTCATCACTAATACATGACTATTATAATTTACTATCACATATAAATAACATAATTCGCCCACAATAATTAATGTTATTTTTTTTTCTCTAATATTTTTTTTTACCACACAGTTTATGTAACAAAAAATAGACGGCGCAATACTAAACAAACTATGGTCTATGACTACAACTTTTCACGGAGTGCTTTTAATAAAAACCGTCTTGTATCCGTCTACTCTATGCTCGTAAGTCTGTGCGTTTTATTATTTGAAACGAAATTATTGTAATTATTAATATTATTACATAAAGTTGGTAAATTTAAACCTAAATTTAAACCTATAGGTAACGCATTATTATCCCCGCTATGCTATACTCTAAAGTGACAATCCAATAATCTAGTCAAGTAGTTTCTGGTGGGTAGGCAGAGATACGTCTATGTGTTAAACATATCACATTTAACATTAGAGCACCGATTTTTGCTCATATTCTACTTCCTTATTTTACGAAGGTAAAACGAAGAAAATTTCATTTGCCTCAGAGTGTGAAACAAATAATAGAGTGAGCATGTTAAATGTTATGTTTTATCTAAGTAAACACGTAATCTGAACGCAGCAGCACTAGTTGTCCTCCCCCCAAAAACTTGAACTGTCATATTAAAATTAAAAACTTAAAAACTTTAACCTTATAAAAATAAAAACATATTTTAAAGAAATCAACATCCATACTTTGTACTATAATATTATTTTAATAAGTAATAATAAATTTTTCATTTTATAAAAAATAAGAACAAGATTAAAAAAAAAACAATTGAATGAAAAAATACGTAATTTCTGTACAATTTTAAACTAAGAAAAACAAATTATTTATTTACATTTTTCATTAATATAATATTATGTGCACACACACACACATCTTCCACTTATTTACAAACGTCTTTTGTCGTCAAAAGTAACTCCAATACATATTCCGCCCTGCCTTGGTTCTAGGCTAGCATTTAAGGGGCATCGTCCAAACTCCATTTTAGGACCAAAAGATACACAAGCAATTAGGGTACATATTATAAAAAATTAAAATTGTGGATAGTGGACTTTGTGTGATGAATATAGTGAAAGTCTCATTAAAATCGGTCCAGCCGTTTTAGAGATTAGCCAAAACAAACAGACGGATAAAAATTTTAAAATGTTTTTTTTTATGTAAGTACCTACCGTATATTATACTTTCATAATTATGCATTTAGTGAAAAGCTGTTAATTTGGAATTACAAACAGACACTTCAATTTTATTTATATGTATCGATGCATAGATGTATAGATAAATAACAATAAATAATTCCCTTCACAACACACGGATCTACTTGATCCCACACTAAGCTATAAGCTTGTGTCGTGGAAACCAAGCAACATAACATACAGCAACAGCTGGACCGATTTTAACGAGACTTCCACTAGCAGATAGCTGATGTTATAAGGCGTAACTTAGCCTACTTTTATTTAAGAAAGAAATTGTTCCCGCGGGAATTCCGAACGCGGGTGAAAATAATGTAAGTTAGAATTTTCACTTGTGATCCAAGACGTTTGTAAAATAAGAAAGTGGATCATACATAATACAAACTAGACACGCATCCATCCCCATAGGCGACGCTGCGCGCGCGCATCTTACTTCTACCCCAGACCAGTGTCCCGTACTGTGTACACTCCCTCGAGTCGAAATGCATCCTCACCCCGGCGACGTGCTTTGCTGCCTCTGATTATATTAAAAAAAAACTTGTTAAAAATACTGTGTGATAATAAAATTTTGCAGAATTCAAACTTCAATAGGCTTTAACGGCACTTTTATTTATTGTAACACTAGCTGTTCCCCGTGGTTTCACGCGCATTGATTTCGGAGTTCCGGTTTAATAAGTAGCCTATATCGTACCAACGTGTGACGTACTTTATAAATGACCCCATAAAGATCAGATAATGCAGTATCGTTGGGCGACTCACGCGCTAGGTGGCGCGGCGGGGCGCGCGCGCCGCCAGCCGGTACGCGAGCAGCGGCCACAGCAGCAGCAGCGCCAGCGTGGGCGCGCTCAGCTCCTGCCACGGCCAGCGCCAGCCCGGCTGCGTCTGCGATGTTGCGCAAGCGTTTATCTACTAGCTATCTGAATCAAGGAAACGGCTCCAATGATTTTCATATGAAATTCATTTCATCTAGCTAGGTTTCGTTTTTTTTTTGGAAAAAGCCGTTTTATCCGTGTTTTCATGCAATGAAGATTGGGTGTTTAGTACTGCTTTACCGACACAGCAACACTAAATAATCTACCTACCTAACAATAGATGGCGCTGTGAAACTGTAATGTTAAAAAATAGATGGCGTTGTTAAACTGTGATGATAAAAATATTCATCCAAGTACTCTATTCTAATATTTTATAGTTTGTTACTATACATGGGCAACCGACCCGGTTAGATCCGGTCCTTGGGCTTAAATCGGGTTTAAACACAAACAACGGGTTAAGGCTGCCTGTCCACTGGAGCGGGCGAGGCGGCGGCGGCGGAGCGGTGAGCGAAGTGAATATCCATCAATAGAGAAAGTTTGCCACATGTAGAATCTGCATGTGTCAATTATTGACTGACAGCTGACAGCGGTGTCACTGTCACTGTCATCTCGGTGTCAACCCTACGATACGCACAAGCATCTATTTTGGACCCCGAGCAGGAAACTGGCTTTGAAGAGAGCCATGTTTTAACTTGGGGAACAATCTAACATTGTCATTGGCGTTTCGCCATAATTGAAGAAGTAGATGAAGAAATTTTTATTATTAAGAAACGTTGTCATTGGCAAATTATAATTATAGACGCCATTATTAAAGAAGAAGAACACGTGCACACGTGTACAAGCCGGCCGTCTTTACTTGAGGGTGAAGTACTTGAATCAGTTCATTTGTATGGAGCGGGACCCTATAGCGGCAGTCGGCAGTCGGCAGTCGGCAGTCGGCAGTCGGCACCCACCTGCAGCACTCGCCGGTCGCCCTCGACGGCCTTGCGCAGCGCCGCCACGTCGGCCTCCAGCCGCGCGAGCGTGCCCGGCAGCTGCTCCAGCACCTTCAGGTCTGCAACCGACGCGTCCGACAACGATTATTCCATTGCTATAGTGCTTGAAATACGATCTGACCCTTTTCGCAACTAGGCAAAAGGTATCCTGTAATGTTGATTCGCAAAGAGACAAAATAGTACATATATTTTAACACAGTTGCTCAAAAAGTGGCATATTGCAGGGACGTATAGCGTTCGGGAAGTGGGCTATTACATACTCGAGCTTTTTCTTTACCTTTTCCGAACTCGTGCGTTCTCTTTCCCAACTTCCTTTCCGCACTTGTAATGAAATATACTAATTCATTACAAGTGCGGAAAGCCTGTCATTGCAAAGAGTTCCGACAAATGTCGACCCGAGCCGAGGCGCAGCCGAAGGTGAGGGTTGACAGTCGGAACTCTTTGCAATGACGGTTCCGCACGTGTACTGAACAACTATTTTTAATACAGTTACGAAAAAATTAAGCAATTTAATAAAATATCAAAAACACAACAAACTCAACTAAGTTCCAACTGTAATCAAGAGATGGCGCTAGTCGTATTAGGAATGCGAAACCTACGTTGCGCAATGCAAAAAGTGTGTCAAAGTCGTGTCGCCATTTTTGACAGTTGGCAAAGAGAACCCACGAGTTCGGGAAAGGTAAACAAAAAGCTCGAGTATGTAATAGCCCACATCCCGAACGCTAAACGTCCCTGCAATACGCCACTTTTTGAGCAACTGTATTAAAAAGTATGTATCCAGTAATGTTGACCTCGTACTGAGGCAAAAAGTATCCTGCAATCTTGATTCGCACAGAGTCAAAAAGTATGTATCATATAATGTTGACCTCATACTGAGGCAAAAAGTATTCCTATAAAAATGACCAAGATATAAAGTATCCTTTTGTTAACCTCGTACTCAGGCAAAAAGTGTCTTATAATTTTGCCCTCGTACCAAGATAATATAAACTTATAACGTATCCTGTAATCTTGACCTCGTACCAAGGCAAAGAGTATCCTGTATGTTGATCTCGTACTGAGATTGAAGGCTTGAAGGGATTATAATTATTATAGCAACAGGAGACTCACGCGTGAGCTGCGTAGTGATCTGGTGCGCGTGGCCGTTGCTCAGCCGCGGCGCCTGCGTGGGCGTCGGCGCGTCCGGCTCGCTCTGATGATAATAAAAATGGTTTAACAGTCAGAATTTGGGCCAGATTCTTTAATCTAGTATTTTCCATTACACATAATGACGAGGGTCTGAAGATGGAGCCGGGTGATTGCCACTGGAACTTCCTAACGGAAACTTTATTTATTTATTACTAGTTTGTGGTCACAGGTGCGGTATAGGTGTGATATTTTACAAAGTATATTATTCTACTGTGACCCTGTCATTTAAACGTACAAACATAAAATAGAAATTAAAGTAAAACTTTATAAATGCAACATAGTGCTGGAAAAGCTTAAATAAAAACTCCAATGAAAAAACCCTGCTGGTAAATCCGTCATTGGTAATAGCGAGGTACTAACGTCGACGGTGTCAATGAACTCGTCGTCCGAGTCGTGGCGCGCGCGCGGGGAGGGCGCGGGGATGGGGGACGACGCGCCGCTCGCCGACCGGGACCCTGTATATATGTACACACACACGAACATGGTAATCTGTTTGTTATAAATTGTATGTATATTGCATGAGGTTCCAAATATGTTGGCGAAGGGGAATTAAGAGGGGGGGGGGGGGGGGGGGTCTCACAAAATGTAAATAATATCTCCAGATGAAGGAAATTACAACTTCAAAAAACAAATACATCTGTATGGACTAAGTTTCCTTTGCCTTCCACGAAAGGGGCAAACTTTACCAAAAAAAAACATATCAGATTGTTTCATCTAAAACAGCAGCTCCGAGAGGACTCGGGCGGGGGGGCGACTCACCGCCGGGCGAGCTGGCCAGGGAGCGCGCGCGGCGCAGCACGTCGCCCGCCACCAGCTCGAGGTCGCCGCTGGGGAAGCTGTCGGCGCCGTCGGCGTCCTCCTCCACCGAGAGGAACGACGCCACGTCCGAGTTGTACGACATCGTCTCCACTATCTGACCCCGCAAAAACGGCACAAGACAATGTTATAAAAATCTAATCCAAACTCCGAAATTACCGCGGGTGAAACCGCGGGGCACAGCTAGTACTTAATATATTACAACTTACAAGGTGTAAGGTTAAACAAAGGACATTAATAATATTCATGCCCTCGATAATATACTTTATGCATATTTGTAATTAATAAAAAATACAGCAAAAGAATTTTGATAAAAACATAACAAAGAACGCAATTTTTGCGGGTACATGACCTTTACATTTGATTTGACGCCGGGTCAGCTGTATTCTATGATACAAAGGGGCGTTGAACCATAAAGATGGGATCCTTATCTCACTGATGCGCGTCGACCACTTGCGCGACCATTTTATGAATAGAACAGAATATTTTTACTGTACAACAGACACACACACATACAGAAAGCTAACAAAAAATCATTTACAAAGTAATATTATTATTTTTTCTACATGTTCGTATTGGTCGCGGGATCTCTGCTGGTGCAGAGAGCAGCTGACTCAGCATAATATGCTGAGGAGGCTTTTCGTGAATGTGTTTCTCTATGTTAAAAATTGATTTTATAGTTATCTTGAGATGTTTCATGTTTGCGAGGGAAATCGTTTTTTGAACACTCTCCTTCAAATAGATCCCTAGTTCAAGCTTACACCCTGTATAACTACACAAAAACAAAACATTGGCGAGTACCTAATCGCTCCATTTAATGTTTATTGTATATCCATTATCCATAGAGTTAATAGGCTAACAACCGTATTCAGCGCACGCAGAGTGATGCAATTTCACGGGTGGCGAAACCGCCTTACTAATTTTTTACACAATCTGTTTTTGTGCTGCGAATTTTGAACGAAACTAACGCTCTGTGTGTATTAATTAAAAATTAAGACATTATTCCTCAATCATCTATTTTTAGTTTTTAAACTGTAACACCAATTTAAACGTTAAAACGACGGTAAAGTGTTTGTGTCGATGATACGTACAGTCAACGGCGGATATAGGCAGCACGCCATGTATTCAAATAGTTCTACACTCCCAAAGAAAGTAATAGGTATAACATCTGTAAAACGTGGGTAAGTTGTAAGACGTGGGTAACGTGGTTGGCTATACAATTGCCTTACTTTACTGTACACATATTTTCTTGTTATTATATAATATTGTATTGGTCGTTTGTTGCCCTAAATAAAGAAAAATAAAAATAAAAAAAATAAAAAGAATTAGCTATTCCCCGCGGTTTCACCTGCGGTTAGTACAGAGTTCTAGGACATAGAGTACTTTTTGTCCCAGAGTTCGGGAATTCTGGGACAAAAAGTACCATATGTCCTTCTGTGTACCCCTGACAACGTGTATGCTAAATATCATGTGAAGTGGATTATTATTATTATTATTATTATTATTTACCCGCGTCAGTTTCGGAGTTTCCGCGGGAATTCTGGGAAAAAAGTACCCTACGTCCTTCTCTGTATCCCTGACAACGTCTGTATAAAATTTCATGATGATCTGTTGAGCCGTGAAAGCGTAATAGTACGGGAGATACCGATGCTAATTCGGGATTTACTCGAGCATCGTTGGGACCTATTGGGTTTTGAAGATTAGGAGATATAAACAAAATAAGGTTATATGATGTTTTTTCATTCAGCGGTGGGTTTAGCTTCTACAGGCTTTCAATAATGTAAAAAAAAATAGTAAAATGGAAATACTCGAGCGCGTCAGATATTGTAGTTTAGATACTCCAAGGTGTCTCTGATATCGAAAATATATTCATCTGCCGATTTGCGTGGTGGGGGTGGCCATCCGAAAGGGGAGAAAATAAAAAAATAAAATGCTCCCCTTCGAAAATCTGCCGATTTGGAGGTGACGCAAGGTAGTAACGAATTTTTTAAAATGCAAAAAAAAATCTCAATTTTGAAATACTCGAGCGTGTCAGATTATTTTACAGAAGGTTTAGCTTGCAGTCCAAGTTATGTTGGCTTAAAATCTGACAATAATTTTGAGGGATATTCTTAATCTGACTGCTAGAAACAAAAATTATGATTTATTTTTACTTTTTTTTATTTCTGACGTAAGTTTAATAACTTTATGAGCTATTTCTTGTTCACAAAAAACTATATTTCTATGAAATATGTAAAAGCTCACAAAATATTATTTACAAAACTAACTTTAAAACACAAACAAGCCAGAGCGTCTTACATATAATAACGTGAACGCGTTGTTTTGTGATGAGCTGTAAAGTAAAGTATCAAGGAATATTGTATTATATTTCTATGAAATATGTAAAAGCTCACAAAAATATTATTCACAAAACTAACTTTAAAGCACAAACAAGCCAGAGCATCTTACATATAATAACATGAACGCGTTGTTTTGTGATGAGCTGTAAAGTAAAATGGCGTCATGGCGATGGACAGCAGCGTGGGAATATGGTGTGAGAGAGTCAGAGATACACAAAAAGTGAAAGGGAGAGAGAGGCGCAGAGCGGAGTAATACACCTACCTTTACCACTACTTTTTTGAAGTCGGTTAAAAATTACATTAAAGTGAAAGGTAAAGGTTAACCTATAGTTTGATGTAATACTTACCTTAACTTATTTTAATATGTATTTTAACCGACCAAAAAAAAGTTATAATTGGACACGTTTAGCGCCGTGATATTCTGTGATGACGTTATGGCGACGGAAAGTAGTGTGAGGACGGTGCGAGAGAGTGAGAGATAGAGAAAAAGTAAAAGGGAAAGAAAGACAGAGATATGAATAGGTAAATATTTCACTGCAGCTGCTCGTTCTAAACTTTAAAGACGATTTTTGTTTCTTCGGCTTATGAAAATCGGCAGATTATATTTTTCCCGCTATCCTTGAGTTATTTACTTCAAAATAAAAAATAAATCAACCGCGCTCGAGAATGTCAAGGTTGCGTTTTTTTTTGCAAGTTTGTGATCCTCTAACTCCCTTACGTCACGTTCAAATCGTCAGATTATTCATGTACACACTTCTCATCATGTAATTAACCCACCATATCTTAATCTGACGCGCTCGAGTATTTCAAGTTATCGATTTTTTTTTACTAATCTGATCGGTTATTCTAGACGCACCCACCAGTGTAGAGGATCTATATTTGGTGGAGGTACTCAACATGGTGCAAGGTACCCCCCTTATGTTTATCTGACGCGCTTTAGCTAATCCACAAATCCCCTCTTGGCGGTCCGTACTATAACAGACAGACAGAGTTACTTCCGCATTTATAATATTAGTACAGACGTAGACTTTTTTTTGTGAACAAGCCAGACGGTGATGTGAAGTGATCATGGTCAAGGATTGTAAACACATCTATAGTCAGGAATGGGAACTGGCTTTCAAGTGTGGCTGCCGGAACACACTGTTAGGTGTTCGGCGACAGATTTTCAACTTGAAGGTGGTAACTGGTAGCTAGCCAGCTAGAAAATGCCTCACCAATCACCAATTCAAATCTAAACTTTTAGCAGATATTTACATGTTAACAAATCTTCACAACTACCTTGTGAACTGAGGTTTTTAGTTTGCTAATAAATAGATATGTAACAACGTGTGTGCGCATTGTCAGTTTGCGTGCTCACAACAATCAGAAAGCGTTTGTTGCATAAACTCTGAATGTATGGCACTGTGTAGACGGCGGAACTGCTTAGCTACTTCTGACGCCGACTGTATTGTTTATCAACAACATTGAGTCATTTTCTGCGTAATTTTCCATTTATGATGAGAAACAGATTAAGAACTCCGATCTTATTTTTCGATCTAAAGAGTCCAGTACACAACGGCGTATGCAAGCCCACTACAATTGTTAATCGTAGCGTGCAATCGGGATGATGTCGGTTTTTTGGGCACACTTCAAAGGAATCGTGGCGTGGCGTGGCCTGTGGTGTTCACACAATCGCCCAATGTTTAGTTCGTTACCGACCGCTGACCATGATAGTGCACTTTTTGTTGCGTGCTAGTATTTACTTCAATAGGGATGTGGACTACTTTTGAAAATCAAAATTCTAATTAGTCCGTCAGTTAGAAAATAAAAAAACAATAGACACGTGTTTTTTGCTTTTTTTATTTATTTATTTATTTATTTATTGGAGAAAAAACAGACATAAGTTAGGACATAGTTACAGAATGAGTAAACTTACAACTAGACATAGTAACTTATATCCTAGGCTTTCCCACAGTTAAGTTACATTACACAACTAGCATTAGCATGGTGTCAGAAACATGAGTCGCCGGGTCCACTGCCAATACTGACAAGAATAGTCAAAACCGCTACGCGCCACGCAGCACCAAACAACTGTCGAGGAAGCTTCCTACCTCCACAACCATCCGGCACCGCGCAACTCGCAGCAATTTAAGAATAAATAGTTTACGGTTGGAAACAATTGCACTTAAAATATAACGCTTAGCAGGACACCAAGGTGCATACAATTAAAATTATAAGTATCATTAGTCTTATCCTGCACTATGAGTACTACATACATTTAAGAATGTTAACTGCTTGCCGCTTAAAAGCAGGTAGGCTCAGATGGAAAATATCTATGTCATTAAAAGTAATATCGTAAAGCTGGCACATTCTGCGCAAAGGAGCTCGCTGACCTAGGTTAGTTCTACATTTCCTTAAGAAGAATAAATAAATTAAAACATACAGAGATAAAGCGCATTAAAGTTTAGGATGAGGAGGTCGTGACGTCACTAACCGCAAAACCGTCATACAAACTGTCAGAATAGTGACGTCACGCGAAATTTCAACTCAATATATCGCCGTTATTTTTTGATTACTTAAAAAAAGAAAAAATACGTGTCCAATATTTTTTAATAATCTACAAGACGGACTAAAAAATAAAAATTAGTCAACATGCCCATTTTTGACTGCCCAAAATGTAAATGTATCCACAATCGCTTTTTGCGCCATTTTTATTTATAACTTTGTGGCGGTACACATTTCCGTAAACACTTTCACATCCATCGCAAGTGCTTCATCAGGCAGCAATCAGCCATGCGAGATTGTATGAACACCAAGTGATCGTGGCTTAAAATACATTGCAAAGCATGGCCCATCATAGGCCATTGTGTACTGAACTCCTAAAAAGATAAATCATTAGTAGTTATTATTTGTATTCCAACGATGACGAACATAATAAATGTCAAAGTAACTCGCGCACTCGTGACGTCATAACTAAGTATAAAGTTTACCACGGACGTATCGCCGTGCTTTTCGATTACTACGTAAAAAAAAAAAACAGAAAAATACGCGTCCAATATTTTTTATTAATCTACCTGACGGACTCCAAATTAAAATTTAGCCGTCTAGTTAGCGGTCTAGCATATTATGTACTCCCTATAGTCAAGTTTTCGACCGCCATGGAATCACCGACTCACCTTGTGCAGCTCGTCGACGTACGCCTGCATCGCCTCGTCGCGCGCCATATTGCCCAGTTTGTTCCACGACTCCCATTTCGCTCTGCAACACACAAAAATCTATATTATTTGACCGCAATCCCTTTGGTTTGGTTTGGTAAACGAACAGGTTCCTACGATTATAGTAGGGTATAGCGCCGAGGAAAGAAAGTGCATTGCGGTTCGCAAGTTCGCCCATCGGAAATGGCGTACCATTTGACTTGTTGTGGTCATATTTCTAAGTTCTAACCTAGCTTTGTCGAGATGCACGTAGCGTTCATAGCACAGAGCGTTTATAAACAAACGGGTCTCATGCCTGTACTACATTATCGCCCGTGATCGTTGATCGTGTGATTGTGTGATCGGCGATAATGTGGACACCTCAACGCGATCACAGGCGATTCCCTTTGATGCGTGCCCAAAAAGCGACAATTCACGGGTCGCAGGCGATCATAGACGATGATCGGCGGAGTGCAGCCGAGTATGCCTTCTACACTATTGTGATCGCGTATAATCGACTGTCCTCGGCGATAATGTAGTCGAGCCATAACAATCTTACGATGATATCCATACATAAAACTAGCTGTTCCCCGCGGTTTCACCCGCGTTAATGTCGCATTCGCAACACTACAAGTATATAGTATGTAAGTAAGTATATAGAATGATATTTTATGGGTGCTGTCATAATAAATGTAACTTTATTGACGTCAAAAAGAGCCACATTATGGGCCAAATTTGAATAAAATATGATATTTAACTTTTTTTTTATATAAAACAAAGTCGCTTCCCGCTGTCTGTCTGTCCCTATGTATGCTTAGATCTTTAAAACTACGCAACGGATTTCATGCGGTTTTCACCAATAGGTAGAGTGATTCATGAGGAAGGTTTATATATCTATATTTTATCCTGGAATTCCCAGGGGAACGCCGAAATTACCGAGGGGGACAGTTAGTTTATAATATTAGTCATGATCAATAGCTATGTATAAAAATACACAATGCATAAAAATCTATTTTAGGGAATCACAGAAAAAAGTCGACGGACGGGTCACCTGTTAACAACGTCCCAGAAGCCAGGCTTGGGCTTGTCGCACGGCCCCTCGGTGGCTTGCTTGTAGTAGCTATAGAAGCGCAGCATCAGCTCATTGCTGGGCTGGTACGAGCCTGAGGAGACAAGAGGGAATATCATAACATTTATCCTACTTCCTACTAATATTATAAATGTGAAAGTGTGGATGTTTGGATGTTTGTTACTCAATCGCGCAAAAACGGCTGAATGGATTTGGATGAATTTTGGCATGCACGTTGTCAGGGGTACAGAGAAGGACATAGGGTACTTTTAATCCCGGAATTCCTGCGGGAACTCCGAAATTACCGCGGGTAAAACCTCGGGGCACAGCTAGTTATTATAGATATATATATCTTAGGCTCCGCAGTTGCACCTGCGTTAATTTCGGAGTTACCGCGGGAATTTAGGGTTAAAAAGTACCCTTTGTTCTTCTCTGTACCCCAATCCCAGGGCGGCGGAATTCCCACGTGAACGCCGAAAGTAGAGGGGGTGAAACTGCATTAAATTTTGCATTCTACACGTTATCAGGGGTGCAGAAGAGAAAATAGGGTAGGTACTGGAATTCCTAAGGCATCTCTGAAACTAACGCGGGTGAAACCGCGGGGAGCAGTTAGTCTTCTTTATAATATGTACGAATTTAATTTAAAATTTCGTTGTTTTCGTTTAATTTTTCGTTTGGTCAAGACTAGTATAGTATTATTATTATCTGTGGTCAAGATTTTTATTTTTCCATTTGAAATCGATTTTAGTGGTGGCTATATTTCAAAATGGCCGTCTCAATTGAAAACGCGTGTCTGTGAACAATATCGTCTTCGTAGTAATTAGCTATTCATCATACTGTGACGTCGATCGATCGCCGGTCGCAAGTCGCAACCTTGAAGAGCCAATCATATTATCATATCAAACTGTTGTTAAAAATTAAAATGCGAATGTGTATTTGTAAACGCTTTCACGCCGTAACTATACTCAATCGATCATCATGAAATTTTGCATGTACACGTTGTCAGGGGTACAGAGAAGGACATAAGGTACTTTTCATGCCGGAATTCCCGCGGGAGCTATCGCGTGCGGAACAGCTGGAACAAATTCACACACACACACATTCGTCACACATTGTCTATAATGTATGTATGTAGTTATGTATGTATATATTAGTATGTATGTATGTATGTAGTTATGTATGTATTTATATTAATGTTTATTTGTATGATTATAAATGTATGTTTGTATTCGTGTGTGTGTGTATGTGTATTTCTTTTTACCTATATACTTATATATTCCGTTCCGAATTCCGATCATAAAGCCTTAGGTACATTGTTACTTTTATTTTTACTTTTAAGTTCTGTGTTTCTAAATTGCTATAATTTTGTGTACGTACTGCTAAATTCTGTACTTTATATAAGGGTAACTATTATTGGCTCTTAGTGTAATCTTGTAATCTAAATCTATTATATGTTTTTGTAGCTGTTGTTGTCCTGAATAAACGAAAATAAAATAAAATCTAGCAATTTTCTATAATAACTATCGGCGGCATGATAATATTAATATCGCATTGAGCCTTTGCTTTTACCAAAATGTCAGTCACGTTGCGTCGGTGGCACAGTTCGACTTTCTCTTTGCTATGTACCTACCTACAGACAAAAAATACACTACGCCATTAGTAATCAGTAATGCGGAAAAAACTCCACCGTGCCGTGCCGCTGCACGCTGCTCACAAGTGTTCTTGTGTACCCGTTTTTTTTTTTATTGTGCCTATGGTTCTTACTTCTTAACCCTTTCACCACCATGTTTTAGTAGGCAGCGCCACACGCTTTAGGCATGATTTCTACTAGTGTTGGGAATGCTTAAAATTGATCATTTAATCTTGATTAATTCTAATAAATATAAAACTACTAGGACTGTGTGTGTGGCGTGTGTTTATATTTATTGGTAGTAATTTTACACTGCTATAAATCACTATATAGCTATATTTGTTGCATAAACATTAAAACCTGATATTGTACGTAACCGGTTACTTGCATTATGCTATAACAATAATTTTACTAAAGTACCTGCTATTTTTATTTAACCACACATTTAACTCGGCTGCTGCCCGTGAACTGTTGAATGATCATTGCTATTTTTATTAGTATATATTTTGCCGTCTGCGACCGCAAATAACAGTCTCGACCCTCGATTAGTAAGGGCAGTTGGTTTTTATGATATTTATCTTTATTATTATTCTATGGGTTTTATGATATTTATCTTTATTATTATCTTTGGGTTCTATGATACAAGTTCGCTTAGTTTAGAACCCAGGTCACCGACTCATTCCTATCCTGCCTCTGAATTATATGTATAGTGTATGTGCCCATCATTGTACATTACGGTAGGTATAGGTTACAAATCCTTTACTTAATAAACGCATTTTTCATATTTTCATTCTTACAGTTGCACTATAGTCTATACTACACTCGAGAGCAATGAATCCGGGTCACTTAAAGAATCCTAAAAATCTCGGAAACTAAAAATGCTAGGTTAATGCAATAAATCGTATTTAATAGACAATGTAATACTCCTTAAATGGAGGTATTAAAACTTCTTAGTTATTGTAAAGTTATATCATAAAAAAATCAAACTTGAAAAAGGGCCACTTTCGAAGATGGAACTACGAAATTACAGCATTTGGTTTTGCTTTTGTTTGTAATCTGTCATTTATGTGGGTACATAAACCATGTTGATAGTGCTCTATATTCATTATTCAAGCTGAAATTATGTCGCTTACGCCTGAAGAATGCACCAGAATACTTACAATGCTGGAAACGAAGAAACTGGTTCTAACCTACGCAGACCAGGAACGGGCAGAACCAGGTGTACCACAGCACGAGAAGACCGATACTTGGTGAACACCATGCTTCGAAATCGCTTTCTCACAGGAACTGAACTCACAAATCAGTTTCGACGCCTCGGAGGAAGTAACCCAAGTGCATGGACAGTAAGACGTCGGCTTGCTGAATCTAACTTAAAACCCCTTAGACCTGCAAACGGCCCTAAACTGGAGCGTGCGCATCGTATTTCAAGACTAAGATATGCCCAGAGCCACGTAAATTGGAGTATTGAAGATTGGTCAAAAGTTATGTTCTCCGACGAATCAAAATTTATGCTCTACAAGCACGATGGAAGACACAGAGTGTATCGAAGACCAGGGGAAAGATTCAAGCAAGCATGCATCGACGAAAAAGTAGCCTACGGTGGTGGGTCTGTACTTGTGTGGGCCGGAATTTCTTCTGAAAGTCGCACAGAGCTGGTGATCATAGAAAACGGCTCTTTAACTAGCGTAAGATATGTGGAAGAAATCCTCAATGATCACGTTGGTCCATTTATGGTCAATTTAGGTGAGGATGCTATATTTATGCATGACAATGCCCGACCTCATACAGGTAGGATTGTGAATGACTACCTTCAAGAGATGAACATTACTCGTATGGAGTGGCCAGCGCGCAGCCCGGATATTAACCCGATCGAGCATGCTTGGGACGAGCTAGGCAGATGCGTAAAACAACGAAACCCTCCCCCAATCACGCTTCGTGAGCTCAAAATTGCTCTCACAGAGGAATGGGAGAATATTCCCCAAAATCGTATAAGGAACTTGGTGTAGAGCATGCCAAACCGCGTAAACGCAGTAATGGAAGCACGAGGAGGCAATACGAAGTATTAAAATTCAAGAAAATCGTAATAAAGTTCAAAAATTTCATGTTTCCTATTTTTGTTTTAAGGAGAGATCAGCAGTTTTTTTCTTTATGTAATTTTGTGTTAATAAAATGTATGGTGACTCATATTTTTTTTACTTTCATTTAAGGAGTATTACATTGTCTATTAAATACAATTTATTGCATTAACCTATCATTTTTAGTTTCCGAGATTTTTAACATTCTTTAAGTGACCCGGATTCATTGCTCTCGAGTGTATATATATTCACGCCTTTATTCTTATTAATATTACACTTTAGTAGATGAATAATAAATATTGTCACCATAAACGATATAAATTTTTTTTTGGCGGAAACACAGTCTGCTCTGTTTTGTTTTCTGTTAGTAAAAAAATCTTAGCAAAATTGTTGCGTGCCAGTGCCTTTAAAAAAAAACTGTTTTAAAAGGTTGCGCCGTAATAAATATTCAAGTTATAATATTATTCCAATTCGTATTGGACGCTAAATGATGACTCACTACCTACCAGCAAACGTCTACGACTCAGAGTTGGTTGGCAGCATAAGTTACATACACCAATTAGCACCTTGTGTCTATCCTAACTTATCCTTACTAACTATTATAAAATAACTAGCTGTCCCCCGCGATTTCATCCGCGGTAATTTCGGAGTTCTCACGGAGGTTGCGGGAAAAAAGTCCTTCAGTTCCCGAGGGAATTCCGGGATAAAAACTATCCTATCTTTTAAGTTGGACCATATTATAAACGGTTGCAAAATTTTATCAAAATCCGTTTAGTAGTTTCGGAGTCAATCGCGGACAAACAACGTGACACGTGATTTATATATATTAGACTAGCTGTCGCCCGCGGTTTCACCCGCGGTGATTTTGGAGTTCCCGCGGAAATTCCGGTATAAAAACTATCCTATCTTTCAAGTTGGACCATATTATAAATGGTTGCAAAATTTTATCAAAATCCGTTCAGTAGTTTCGGAGTCCATCGCGGACAAACAACGTGACACGTGATTTATATATATTAGATTACTAGCTGTCCCCCGCGATTTCATCCGCGGTAATTTCGGAGTTCCCGCGGGAATTCCGGGATAAAAACTATCCTATCTTTTAAGTTGGACCATTTTATGAATGGTCACAAAATTTTGTCAAAATCCGTTCAGTAGTTTCGTAGTCCATCGCGGACAAACAACGTGACACGTGATTTATATATATTAGATTAGATTAAGATAAGATTAAAGATGAGAATGTGAGTTTGTTTGTTTGTAACGCTTTGACGGCTTAATTACGGAACCGATCATCATGAAAATTTGCATGTACACGTTGTCATGGCTACAGAAAAAGATACAGAGTACTTTTTATCAGGGAATTCCCGCGGGAACTCCGAAATTAACGCGAGTGAAACTGTGTTACATTTTGCATACCACACGTTGTCAATGGTACAGAAAAGGAATATATTAGTAGGGACCCTTTAGGTTTTATCCCAGAATTCCCACGGGATCTCCGACATTAACGCAGGTGAAACCGCGAAGAACAGCTAGTATTCAATAATTGGACGCAGATAAGCAATAACATGTTAACCCACAAAATTAAGTTATTGATTCAGAACGATTTATTGAGAGTTAGGGAACGTTTTTTAATTATGTGTTTACCTTATTACATTGCTTAAATATGCAACTAAATATTGAACATAAAAAATGTTGACACAAATGGCGCTCCTACTTTTAAAACACGATTTACTCAAAATTTCTCCAGTGTGGGTTAACACACTATTGCTTATCTATGTCCAATTAATATAGAAGCTGAAATACACATTACAATATTTACAAGGCATCAGATTTTGTGACCTGTGTTAATTTTATTTCGGTTTTTATCGATTCTTTAGGTACCTATTTAGCCAATCGATTTGATAACTAATCGCAAATAATCCGATATTTTGTTCACATTCAATTAAATGTGTAGGTATGCTAATTACTTATATTAAAATGTATATAAACCTATGTACAAAAAGCGTCTGTATGAGTCGGCTTTTCTACATATTTGATAGTATAATTCCATTGTTCTAATGCTTGGATTTACATATGTACTTAATTCTACTTTTTATACATCTACCTACTACCTAGGTATTTATTTCAGGCGGTTTCGCCTCTGCGGATCCTATTCTTCATACAAAATTTACCCCCAAAGTTACCTCCATTTTTCCAATGTGTTTACAAGTTCAGTAGTTATTAAAATTGTTAATAATCACCCTGAGTTTGTGCGGTGTTTAGTTTAGAATGTATGTAGGTATTGTGGCAGTGACAATATAATAAAGATGTCGGGTTGATGCGCCCGCTCGCATCTGACATTACGAGTGGAGCAGAGCGTGCGAGCGGACGTGTCAGTCCGTCAGACCAATTAAACCAGTGTTGTTTATTTACTGCTCCCAATACCTGCTACGAACTACGAGAGTCCTGCTGAACGCCACAACTGGCGACGAGATAAAAGAACCGTGAGTAAATAAAATTATTTTACTCGAAATTTCACGATACCTTGTCGGTTAAACTGGAAAATAGATCCAAAAAAATGTACCATTTATTTGTTTAAACTTGTTTTATGCACCAATGGTAAAAATAAATAAGGAATATTAAAATGACGTCATGTTTATGTGGAAATTATCTGCGATTAAATTTTACTTCCCTTCTACCCTCCGTTGTGTAGATATGGATATCGCCGCCAATTTCATCATTATTTTGTCCTATTAATTTGTAAGACACAAGTAGCATAAAAAAAAAAAAAAAAATAAAAAAAAAAAAATAAAAAAAAAAAAAAAAAAATAAGAGGCGTTATTTCCTAAAAGGACGGATGTTATGATTCGTACTTATTCGCCAATTCGTTGAACATGGATCGATTTTCTATTCCGACTTGATATTAACGTGACTGTGTGGATGAATAAAAACATGTGTCCACAAAATAATGCCGACGTAAATTGTGCCAATGATTACAACTTTCTAATACTAGCTGTGTCTCCCGGCTTTGCACAGACAGAATTTTATTTTATTTATGATAAATTAATCTTGTATTTGCGGGTAAAATTGGTGTTGTTTGGGGATAAGATAATGTAGCATTCTAATGGTGAGATAAATTTTGAAATCGGCCCATTAACTTTGACTTTTTGGAAAAATTACAAATGTTTCTTCTGTACCTACCTATATAACATTAGTATTAGGTATAATAAATGGGTTAGATACAAATTACTAGTATAAATTGTAATCATCAACATGTGCATGTAAAGCAAAGAAACGTCACTATTTCCAGTGAGTGATAACGCTGATTCATTCACAAGGTATCATGCAACTATGATGTTCCTATGAGTCGGTACAACGTACTACTCATCCAATGGTATGACGGTAGATCAATTATAGTGCAAGGTAAAAATGAAATAGAATAAAAATGACAAAAAACGATAGGATTAATTTGTTGCAAAATAAATTACTAATGCCTATCAGTAAATTACTATACCTACTTTATTTTCTTGTTACATACATAAAAGCAACTAGTATGTTTACTGTAAGAAATAAAACTTGTAAATTTACTTAAGTACTACTACTAGCATAAAACATAATGGACTAGATTTTATAATGATTAAATTCATAGGTATAATATGTAGGTACATGCAATAAATTAAAGATGTAAATAAAAATAAAAAAAAAAATAAAAAATAAAAAAAAACAAAAAAAAAAAACAAGGAAAATTTAATAATTTAAGTAACTCAATCAAAATATTCCACCATAAATATATTATGATAAATTTAAATCGAATGCAATTAAAAATAAGCGTCCTTATTGCATATTACACTTAGAGAGCCTCAATAGGATCTTTCATATTTACAGATCGTCCCATAATGGCGAAACTCAAGTCCATAGAAGCGTTTGATTGCGATGGAGATACATTTTCCGTAGGGTCTCGATGGGAAAAGTGGAAGCGGGCTTTGGAAATTTATTTCTCGGCCGCTGAAATAGATTCTCCTAGTAAAAAGAGAGCTACCCTCTTGCATTCTGCGGGACTACCCTTACAAGAGATTTACTACAATATTCCGGGCGCCCACACCGATGACGAGGAAAATGTAGATGTTTACAAAGTAGCAGTAGGGAAGCTAGATGAGTATTTTGCTCCGAAACAAAGTTACATCTATGAACGTCATGTCTTCCGGTTAATGCGTCAAGAAAATGAGGAAAAATTCGAGAAGTTTTTAGTTAGGCTCCGACAGCAAAGTTCAAAATGTAATTTCAGTAATGAAAATGATAACTTGATCGACCAAATTATAGAAAAATGTAGTTGTCCAAAATTGCGAAAGAAAATATTGTTGCTTGGGGATACCGTCACCATAGATATGATAATTTCTGAAGCAAATGCGCTCGAAACAGTCGAAAGACAGATGAGTGGGTTTCAGAATAAAGATGTTGCAAATATTAACAAAATCGATACCAAACAACCTTATCGAACAAACAAAAATCCGAATAAAACTACTTCAGAATGTACAAGATGTGGCAGCAAAAATCACAACCGTGATTCAAAGACGTGCCCAGCTGTCAACAAAACTTGTACAAAGTGTGGTTATGCAGGTCACTTCAAAAAGCAATGTCGTACGCGCGCCACCAAACGAAAGATTGCTTCAACGTCTCAGCCAAATCCTAAAAGGGTAAGAGTTGAATCTAGCGACAGTAAGGAGACTCAGCGGGGGCAAGCTACCAATGTCCACTACATATTTCATATCGACGATGATGCCACTATAAATTGTCGTATAGGTGGTGTTGATGTTGATTTATTAATAGACTCCGGTAGCAAATGCAACATTTTGACAGAAAATACTTGGGCAATACTAAAAAAATGTTCGGTGGTGGTATCAAACCAGAAAATCAAAACAAATAAAACATTCATGGCCTACGGCTCCCAGCAACCTTTAATCTTACTGGGATCATTCGATGCTTTGATCGCCGTAGGAGATGAAAAAATAAGCGCCCGTTTCTACGTCATTAAGAATGGCACGCGGGACCTTTTAGGCAAAGAAACTGCCCTAGCCCTTAAGGTGCTCAAGCTTGGTGTAAGTATTAACACTATTAAAGACATTGACCCCTTCCCTAAGCTTAAAGATCTACAATTGAATATTGAAATAGATAAATCTGTTAAACCTGTTTGTCAACCAGTTAGACGTGTACCGATCCCTCTTGAGGCTAAAATAAACGAAAAAATTGATGAGCTTTTGAAGATGGATATTATTGAGCCGGTAGACCACGCAACAGAGTGGGTATCTCCCATCGTGCCCGTTCATAAAAGTAATGGCGAGATAAGACTTTGCGTAGACATGCGGTGCGCCAATAAAGCTATTTTAAGGGAGAACCACCCGTTGCCAACAATGGCTCAATTGATACCCAGATTCCGTAAAGCTCAACTATTTTCAAAACTCGACGTTAAAAATGCATTTCACCAAGTAGAAATTAAAGAGAGTTGCAGAGATATCACCACATTCATATGCAGCAAGGGTTTATATAGATATAAACGTCTCATGTTCGGTATATCGTGTGCACCAGAACACTACCAAAAGATCATGGAAAGAATTCTATTGCCGTGTAAGAGTGTTGTTAATTTCATCGATGACATAGTTGTCTTTGGCATCAACGCCGAGGAACATGATGCTAACCTAAAGCAAGTATTGAAGACTCTACGCGACAATAATGTACTTCTGAATGAGGAAAAGTGCATTTTTAACGCCAAAAGCATTGAATTTTTAGGCCACGTACTATCTCCAGAAGGTATTCGCCCCATAAACAAATATGTAGATGCTATCAAATCTTTTAGGGAACCGGCAACGGTTGCAGAGGTACAGAGTTTTCTAGGACTCGTGAACTATATTGGGAAATGGATTCCCAACCTCGCTACACTGACTGACCCTATCCGACAAATACTTAGGCAAAAATTGCAGAAACACGCTGACATTACACCACTTTGGAAAAACGAGCAATTCAATGCATTCAATACATTGAAGTCTCGTCTAGGTGAAATAGATTCACTAGGATTTTATGACCCGAATGACAAAACCCAAATAATGGCGGACGCAAGCCCTGTAGGACTTGGCGCAATCCTAATTCAGTCTGACAACAATAGTTCACGTGTTATAGCATATGGACACAAAAGTTTAACTGATGTAGAAAAGCGTTATTGTCAGACTGAAAAGGAAGCTTTAGCCCTGGTTTGGGCCGTGGAGCATTTTAACATGTATTTGTACGGATTGAAAGAATTCGATCTAATAACCGATCACAAACCTCTCGAAGTTATATTTGGTCCACGGTCCAAGCCATGTGCCAGGATCGAGCGGTGGGTTTTGCGCCTTCAAGGTTATAATTTTAAAATAGTCTACAGCCCTGGGAAATCCAATTTAGCGGACCCCCTATCCCGGTTATGTAGTTCTTCAAATCTAAAACCTTTCGACGACGACGTCCACATAAATCAGGTAGTTCAATATGCGCGTCCGGTAGCTGTTTCATTTGATGAGATTAGGCTTGCTTCAGAATCAGATGAGGAATTTGCACTTGTAAAAAGAGGCCTCCTTCAGGGCAATTGGGATAGTAGTATAAATAACTATAAACTATTCGAATCTGAGTTATGGTTACATGAAGATATCCTACTACGTGGCACCAAAATTGTAATACCCACAAAATTACGCATTAGAGTTCTAGATGCCGCGCACGAGGGTCACCCAGGGGTAGTATCCATGAAACAAAGGTTGCGGACCAAAGTTTGGTGGCCCAAAATAGACAAGGATGTTGAAACCGCTGTAAAGAACTGTAAAGGTTGCACATTGGTCGCGGGTCCTAGCTGTCCTGCGCCAATGAAAAGACGTGAATTGCCTCACCAGTCGTGGGTTGACGTAGCTATAGACTTTCTAGGTCCCTTACCCTCCAGCCATTATCTTTTTGTTATAATAGATTATTTTAGCAGGTACAAAGAGATAAAGATTATGAAATCTATAAAATCGCGAGACACTATCGCAGTACTAAAAGAAATATTTTCAAGGTTAGGCATTCCCGTTTCTATCACAGCAGATAATGGTCCACAATTTGTGTCAGAAGAGTTTAAATCCTTTTGCTTAGAACTAGGTATAAAGTTGCACAACACTATCCCCTACTGGCCGCAACAAAATGGCGAGGTCGAGCGCCAAAATCGCGCTATTTTAAAAAGGCTTAAAATAAGTCAAGCCCAGAAGTCTGACTGGAAAAACGACTTGTTAGACTATCTGATAATGTACAATAGTACTCCACATAGTACAACAGGCAAATCACCGTCAGAACTATTTTTTAATAGGCAATTTCGGGATAAACTTCCTTCTGCTATTAACCTAGAACACGATGTAGTTAATCAAGAGGTCAAGGATAGAGACAAAGAAATGAAAGAAAAGGGAAAGGTGAATGAAGATAGGAAACGGAGAGCTCAGGAAACTGGACTTGAAGTTGGAGGAAAAGTATATGTAAAGAATGTAACGAAAGGGAATAAACTAACACCCGATTTCGACCCAACTCCACATACAGTCCTCAGCGCAAATGGTGGAGATATTAATGTTAGGAATGATGTTACAGGACAGGAGTATCGGCGAAATGTCGTACATTTAAAAAGGGTTGAGGGTACCTGGAGGGTTTGTGGTGGGGGTGATCGTGGGGTGGAATCGGAGGCCGAGGGAGATGGAGATGCGGAGCTGGAGGTAGAGGGGATTGGAGGAGATTGATGTCGTTGGCAATCGGAATTGTATTGATTTAAATATAATGATAAATGATTATATAATGATTAATGGTAAATGATTATATTTCTGTGTACTTATTCCTTTAAAACATTTAGGAAAAGAGAGATGTGGCAGTGACAATATAATAAAGATGTCGGGTTGATGCGCCCGCTCGCATCTGACATTACGAGTGGAGCAGAGCGTGCGAGCGGACGTGTCAGTCCGTCAGACCAATTAAACCAGTGTTGTTTATTTACTGCTCCCAATACCTGCTACGAACTACGAGAGTCCTGCTGAACGCCACAGGTATTAACCAAAACTATGTACCTACTCGTATGTAGAGGTTGTCTAACATCCATGTAAGTGACTCGTTATGGTACCTCCTTCATTTTCATCAACTTTTTTTACTATAATGTTTATTATATTATTTACATTATCATGTTCTTTATTTTGAATTCAAATATTTTTCCTACCTTTTTTATTATCGTTTGTCTTTTATTTATTTATTTATATTATTATACTCTTTGTTCCATTTGTTCGCTACAAGAAACACCAAATTTTTAACCTACTCTTACGGCCGCACTCAGAGTCGTAAATATTTTGGAATAAAAAAGCCAACCACAGTAAAAAAAGGTAGGAACAATATTTGAATTCAAAATAAAGAACATGATAATGTAAATCTTTATAAATAAAAATGAATGTTGGTATTTCTGTCCTCTATGCGTTTTGAAACCATAGGTCCGATTGTGATGAAACTTTGGCGGGTTGTTCTGCCTGCGTCCGCAAAGATTCTTGATCCAAAAATTCAAGCGGGGCACAGCTAACAATAAATATTATATTAAAAAGTTTTCATTGTTATAAAAATAATGAAATGTTATACGTATTTCCGTCAATTGAACCTGGGGCCGTATTTTTGAATCGCTCGAATCACTTTTCGCACACGGAATTGCAAGATCCACATGTGAATGCTTAAAAAATGTATGAGCATTCGCATACGAATTCGCGATTCCGTGCGTGAAAGTAATTCGAGCGATTCAAAAATACGGCCCCTGACCTAAGTAATTTACTCACTCAAGTCAGTCTCTATTCTTTAGTGACGAACTAGCCGCAGGTCGTTGATCCCTCTATTCTACCGAACCCTGACATCCACAGCTCAAGCTTTAGTTTGGTAATGTCCAAGCGTTATTATTGTTTCTTTTGATATATTAATTAGCACAGACGGAGAAACCACGGAACACACAGAACAGATAGAAGGGACACAAAGCTTTACCCACAAAAAACATTCATCAACGTCACGAAAATGTATTACACGCTGTTCATTTACATTTAATTGTATGGTCACTGTTTAAAAAATTCAGTTTTAGGAATATTATTCCTACAAATAATATAAATGCAAAAGTAACACTGTCTGTCTGTTACGCTTTCACGTCTTAACGACTCAACCGTTCATCACGAAATTTTGCAAACACGTTGTCAGGGGTACAGAAAAGGGCATAGGGTATAATTAACGCGGATAAAACTGCATTCAATTTTAAATACTGCACGTTGTTAGGGTTACAGAAAAGGATATAGGGTACTTCTATCCCAGAATTCCCGTAGGGGATCTCCGAAATTAACGCGGGTGAAACCGCTAGTGGAAAATATACTTGGAAAGATGACAGTGCAGTAAAGAAAATTTTGAGAAAGTTAAGAGCACTTGCTCTAGTTTCCTATGTAACCGTAGCGCGCTAGCAGCCTACATGGCCTCTCTAGTTGAAATATGTATTATTTTCTCTGTGACGGAACACGTTCAGTATGATAGATCACGTGAACGTTTTCCGTCTGCAATCAACAGCTTTATCACGCTCGTAATAGGAGTGATATTTCTGCAGCGCCGCCCTATTATGTCAACATGCTCGCGTGTTATGAGAGCAACCGTTCCTGCAGCGCTGCGTTCGCTATATTATGTCAACACATTCGCGTCTTACGCCATTTTTCCCATTCACTCGAACTCAAGACAAAAGTTTCAAAAAAAATAAAAGAAACGACGCAACTACGAAAGTAAAAGAACTTCAATTTTCGTCATGGCGCCTTTTATGTATAGAAGCAAATAGAAGTAATACTCACCGCCGCACTCAGAGTCGACTTTAATGATTACTTAGTTAAGTATAGATTTTTAAAACAAAACTGCCGCAATCAGAGACGTTCAGTAAATTAATGTTAATTGGCATTTAATGAGATGTAACTTAATTAGTTAAATGCCAATTAATATTAATTTATTAAACTTGTCTGATTGCAGCAGTTTTGTTTTCAAAATCTATACTTAAGTAAGTAATCATTAAAGTCGACTCTGAGTGCGGCGGTCAGTTATTTTAACAGCACCGATGGTCTACTATGTATGTAAGGTAACTGACTGCTACGCACGGTAATATTACGGCCGTGTCGCGGGTTCGATCTCTACATCAGACTAAATATTTGCACACCGGTGTTTACTCAGAGTCTGGGTATTAAATATATACAGTAGGTACGGCAATAGGCTAATTCACTGTTGTTAGAATGTTGATATCCAATAATTACATATGAATAAGCATAACATAAGCAAATAAATCAATAGATTTGTTTAAAAAATAAAATAGTTATTTATAAACTAAACTGTTTAATTTTGTCTATGTCTGTCTCTTTCTGAAACGGAATTTTGTATGGTGGTCGTAGGGTCGCTACAAGCCGAGTGACGTCACTAGAACTGTAACGCTTTCCTTGTCTAACTTGAACTTTTAAAAAGTGATATCTCTGAAAGTACAAAAGATATTTGTAAAAGAGTAATACTACTAATACATAAGGGTTTATAGAATAACAATAAAAAATAAACACTAAAATTCCCTATTATCACGACAAAGCCGATTGTGATGAAGCTTTGGTGGGTTGTTCCGCGTACGACCGCGCAGGTTTCTGATGTAACGAGATCCTGCGGGAATTTCGAAACTCACTAGGGTGAAATCACAACAGCTCATATAGAAAAATTATCAACAGTTTGTTCAAGCATGATTTGATACAGTTACAGAAATCCTTACTAAGGCGAATTTGAGTTAATTTGTTTGCTACATTTTCACGGTTTAACTACTCAACCGATCAGCATGAAATTTTCCATACACG
This sequence comes from Zygaena filipendulae, assembly GCA_907165275.2. NCBI lineage: Eukaryota > Metazoa > Arthropoda > Insecta > Lepidoptera > Zygaenidae > Zygaena > Zygaena filipendulae. The sequence goes on along the minus strand of OU015677.1, from coordinate 2,229,104 downwards.
TTATCGGGGGCACAGAGAAGGACATAGGGTACTTTTTATCTCGAGGTTCCCGCGGGAACTCCAAAATTAAAGCGGGTGAAACCGAGGGGAACAGCTAGTAGTTATTTCAATATATAACCAAAGATGTATCCAAACTTCCCACTCATATTATGAACAAGTAGAATCATAAAAAAATGGGCCGATTTGGTGTCAGGGCCTCATAAAACAATAATGAAAGTGCTAACTGTTATTTTTTCTCAATTACCACCACACTGTGAATAGAATGGTCCGTCGGAAGACTGCTAAAGTTCTAAGTGCGTATTTGTTATTAGATTTCCTCGCTAATGAACCAACTGGTTTGAGAGAAAGCACGAGGCCTTCAATATAGTTTGCGACGCGAAATGTAAATTTTATGGACGCGGTTGTCGATCACCTCTGAATTAGCGGAAAGGATTCAAAACGAATTGTAATTATTTGTTTACTAGCTGCATGTTCTCCGCGTTAATTTCAGAGTTCCAGCGGGAACTTCGGGATAAAAACTATCCTATGTCCTGTTCTATACCCCTGACAACGTGTTCATGATAATCGGTTGAGCCGTTCGTCGTGAAAGCGTAATCTCACTTTCGCTCCTGACTGAATTCCAAATTTCCTTCCCAACATGCGAGGATCGACTTGACTTATAACTTACAAGGAATTTTAAGTGGTCGCTCAATCGATTTCTCATTAGTGTCATCATATTTCCCCTAACTTTGACATCATTAGCAACTGACATTTCTTTTTTCAAAATGAGTTTTTTTGTATTTGTGGCACTTTCACGGATGTTCTTACGTATTTACTCACAACCACCAAAGAGCCTTAAGAAAATCGTTAAACTATGGAAGATTTGTTTTAAATAAAGCCATTTCCGGTTTTTTGCTCCTCCTGTTAAAATTCTGCTGCAACAACCATCAAAAAGGCTTTAATCTTGAGAAATTAAACTATGGAACTTAATTTTTCCGTTCTCATGATACCTACATAGTGTTAGCAAAGTATAGATTCAAGCACGAAAACTAGTTCAAGAACTATACGTAAAATGAATGCCTTTTATGTCGTAACACGTATTCGTCAAGGTTTTTGGTCGGGCTAGCCACCGACCAGATAGATAGGTACCTAGTTTCTTTCTTTTTATAGACTTAGGCATATAATATTATGATCAATGCATTCAGCTAGTTTCAAGTAAAACAAAAAATCATTTCTACTTGCACATTTGTAAGGTTTGAAACTGCAATTGATGCAATGGATTGCGACACCGGGGACAGAAGGAATTGGCTCCGAATGTCATATTATATTATCTTTAATATACAATACACATAAAAAACCGCAACTGCAAAACCTATTGTCCTATATTTTTTCAATAGAGCGTGTATTAAATTGTATACTGTATAGATACCTTTTCTATTTTTTCTGATGGTATAAATCAGGTTATAGTATATATATATATATACAATAATCTTATTAGTAGGGAGGGATGTTTAATAATAAAAATAGTAGATATCCTATAGAATGTCTTTGTATCCTATATCTATCTATACATATAAAATCCTTTGTCCTAAATGACTGATGGATCAACGCACAGCCTAAACCGCTGATCGTAGAGACCTGAAACTTGGAGGGTGTGTTCTTTGTATGACGTAGGCATCCGATAAGAAAGGATTTTTGAAAATTCAACCCCTAAAAGGAGTTGCAAAGTTTGTATGGAACAATTCCGAACTTAGAAACTTAGAAATTATCGCGGGTGAAACCGCGCGGGACAGCTAGTAAATTATAAATATGAATGTGATTTTATCAATGACGTTCTATTTATTTACTTGTTTGATTGTTACGCTTCCACGCCTTAACTACTCAACTGATCATCATTAAATTTTACATACCAACAATGTTGTCGGTTGAATTCCCACGGGAACTCCGAAATTAACACGAGAGAAAACGTGGGGGATCGACCAGTGATTATAATTAATAATAATCTGAGTCAATAGCATTTAGATTTTAGAGTGAAGAAAATATGTTAGGAGTTAGGACCTACTGCGCTAAGGAGCGGAGAGAGGCACGTCATCAAGCCCGAGTTTATGCATACAGAGAAGACAATGTAGGTAGAAAGTTGAAAACAATAACGCACTTAACAGAAGCAAAATTTGTCTGGCCGTTTGTCATAAACGCAAACATACGCATTCACACAGAGACCGGTCGTAAAATGATACGTTATAATTATGTATTGACGTAACTTGTCGACAATGCGCTGTCGCGTGGCCACAGAATGAGTTTTGTGATGACATAGCGATCAGCTGTGATTACCAGCCCCCCCAGCCAAGTTGACAATCTATAATGGCCGATTTACACTTCCATAAGTTGAACTTACTTACTTACTTAGTCAATCGAGAAGCAGTAATTAAGCAACACCCAAACGGTGGTCATCCATAAGTAAGTTCAACAATAGTAGTTCCGGCAGCCCCACTTGAAAGCCAGTTCTCATCCCCATTCCAGGGGGGCTAAGATGCGCAACACGATAAAATTTTATCGAGCCATTTTATCGATTCTCGTCGACAAAACCATACAATATGTCGACGAGAATCGATAAAATGGCTCGATATAATTTTATCGTGTTGCGCATCTTAGCCCCACAGGTCGGCAACGCACCTACCTACATGCCTTCTGGTGTTGCAGATGTCTATGGGCGGCGGTAATCACTTGCCATCAGGTGTACCACTTGCCCGTTTACCCCCTATGACATAAAAAAAAAATTCTTCACTTACTTACTTGCCGGTAAGTAAGTTGTACATAGTAACTAAGTTGGTGGGGAGCGGGAGACGAAAAAATAGTCCTGTCCAAAAAATAGAGCTGGTTCCTATCCCGCGGCAAGCTGCTACTTAATCAGTTACTTGCCGGCCGGCATGCACACGTGGTTTTTAATTACTTACTTCAAATTAGTTCAAATCAAATCAAAAATCAGAATAGCTTTTATTACTGATAATATTACATTAAATCTCATTACAGTTATTTTCCGTACTTCCTTCCTCTTTTGTGCAACATAATTTCCCATTATATTACAATACATTACTTATTTTAGTACAACAAATCTCATGCACTTTTAATAATTAGTAATTACATTTCATTTTTATTTATTTATTTAAAAATTTCATGCACTTCTAATCAGTATATTAATTAATTAAATGATGAAAGTAGATTCTAGTCTTCTACATCGGTAACATTATTATCGGTTTGCCGTTTGGCATAGGCCTCCCTTAGGCTTCTCCATCTATTTCTATTTGTGGCTTCCCTTTGCCATGTTGTTCCAGCTACCTTTCTAATGTCGTCTTCCTATCGTGTTTTTTGCCTCCCTTTCTTTTTTTTCCTATCCCGAGGGTACCATTCGGTAACATAACATCTTTTGTCCAAAGCTTAAATGGAACTGGGTAGGCCATATGATAAGAAACAAAAAGGAAATAAATGGACAAAAGATGTTACTTACTTATGGAAGTGCAAATCGGTGCTGTGCTTACCAGCCCCCTCAGCCAAGTTGATAATCTATAAACATTTACGCGTAGAAAATATCGAATATTTTATTTTAGTTACGACGACGGTTCAAGTCAAGCAAAATAAAAAGTGTTTATATAAAGGAGCTAGCTGAATGCCGACGACCGCATCATTGCACAAAGGCACCGCATCATAACATAACGCGGTACCCATCACACACCGAATGTGTGATGGGTACCTACCTAACGGTGAGTTATAAAATTTTAAGACTTCATTCATGTTTTCAATTCAATTTTTATGCCTTAGAGTAACCTTGGACATTGAAGTATTTATCCGAATGGTTTACACCAGTGGTGGGCAAACTTTCTTCATGCACATTGCACAGCCATAAAGTATATGAAATTTCGGAGAAGGGGCCATAATTAAAGAAAAAATGCAATTTGTTTTGAAATCTTAGGCGACATGACATAACTAGTCTAGCTGTCTCCTTTGCCTATGCATGATCGTGAAAATTAATAGGCTATTTGACTATTTTTTATTTAAGTCCGTCAGTTAGATAATAAAAAAATAATAGTTTTGTTTCTTCAAATTAATGAAAATATACTTGGATAAAACGCATTAAAGTTTAGGAGTGGGGGCTCGTAACTAGTCGTAACGTCATATTATGCATGTAATTAACAAAAAAATTAAAACCGACTTCCAAAAACACAAATCTAAAAAAGCTAAAATAAAAAGCTAAAAATAACGAAATACCGATTTAATCCAAAAGACGAAAACACACGTAATATTATTATTGGTTTGTGCTACCACTGATCGGTTTGAATTCGGTGACAAGCCCGCTGGTGTCTGCCCACTTGAGTTGTTTTGCTCACAAAGAGCTGGTGGCAGGAGTCGACTTAGCCCATCTACCCCCTCCATATTTGGCTTGTCACCGACTTCATACCGATCAGTGGTAGCACAAACCAATAATAATATTACGTGTGTTTTCGTCTTTTGGATTAAATCGGTATTTCGTTATTTTTAGCTTTTTATTTTAGCTTTTTTAGATTTGTGTTTTTGGAAGTCGGTTTTAATTTTTTTGTTAAAAATTTGTTTATTTCTTGCTTTTTAGTGAGTCGGTTTGTAATTTATCTAAGTTACAATAGCCTACTGTCAACTGCTCATAACCTTTTGCAAAATATTGCTTTTCCCGATGCAGGGACGTTAATTTTTGAGGAGTTCTGCTGGTACACCACCATCAGTTCCACTTCACCATATACATTGTGACGAACATAAATTGTTTAGAAACCACATTTAAGTTAACGAATCGGAATCTGTGAAATACCTATTATTTAGTAGTTCCGATGACCATCTGCGGTCTTCATCATCAGTTCCACTTCTTCAAATTTCACTTTCCAAAAGCAAATAAACGATTTACTATAAAAAATACCCAAATCGCCATAGGTGTGCCTGTAAATTTTGAAGAGTTCCCTCGATTTCTCCAAGATCCCACCATCAGATCCTGACTTGGTGACAATGTGACCAATTCGGAAGTATCCCCTTTCAAACAAAAAAACAATTTTCCAAATCGCTCTAACTAGAACCCCTGAAATACGTATTATTGTTGAGTAGTTCCGATGACCATCTGTGGTCTTCATCATCAGTTCCACTTCTTCAAATTTTGCTTTTCGAAAGCAAATGAACGATTTACTATAAAAAATACCCAAATCGCTATAGGTGTGCCTATAATTTTTGAAGAGTTCCCTCGATTTCTCCAAGATCCCATTATCAGATCCCGAATTGGTGGCAATGGGACCTAATTGGGAGTATACCCTTTCAAACAAAAAAAGAATTTTTGAAATCGGTCCAACCGTCTTCGAGTAATCGGTGAACATACATAAAAAAAAAAAAAAAAAAAAAAAAAAAAAAAAAAAAAAAAAAAACATACATACAATCGAACATAGAACCTCCTCCTTTTTGGAAGTCGGTTAAAAACTGGACCTGCTTGTGACGTCACGCGAAATTTCGCCTCAAGTCTCAACGTATCTCCGTTATTTTTTGCTTACGTAAAAAAATAAAAAATACGTGTCCAATATTTTTTAGGACCTACAAGATGGACTAAAAATAAAAATTTAGTCAAATATACATTTCGAAGAACTGCCGCGAGCCGGATTACTTACTATAGGTAATAATTTATCGTTTTTAGCATTCGTTTTTACATAGGTCAGTGTTTAGGTCTACGAAATTATTTGATAACAGACGAACAAATCAATATCTTTAGGAGGGCCAATTGGAGACGTTTAGTGTGGACTCTAATTATTTTTTAACAAATAAAAAAACACAAAAAAGGTTCACTATGAAATAAGAAAAAGATTTCAAAATGTTTAGAATCGCTACCATTGCTTTGTTTAAAAAAACCCAAAGGCCCGGCTCATAATAATAAAACACAAAACGATAAGTTCTCAAGTCTCAGCCAGCCAAGATTGGCTATGCTATCGGGTGTTCATTCTTGCAACTTTGTCTTATGTATGGTACCCACATTGATTGCACAATGATAACAGATTCCGCATTACGATCACAGTTTGCTAACCTATTCAACTTGTAACTATGTTTCAATGCTCCGTACCTACCTGACAAACAGTTAAAAGCAACATAATTATATGTGGGTTTCCAAGCAAAAAGGGTCCAGTTCTCAGCATTTAGTTTCCGAGATAAGTTTTTGTAAATTGGGTAAAAGAAATTGCATTTGCCTAGTCGTCGAAATGCGGAAACCAGTCCGTTTACAAATACAAATGCTCAATTATCTACATATTCATGTATTTTAATCTACAATAATAAATAAAAATCTATGTAAGTAACAACTAACAAACAAATTGGAAGTGTGTGTCGGCGAGAGGGTAGTTTCGTTATCAATAACGTTTCCCACCGACGCGCGACATATAGAGGTCGTAACTCGTTCGTTCCCCCGCTCCACTCCATTGCCCGACTCGTCTTTGTTAGAACTTGATATAAATGCGGGTATGCGTTAGCTACGTGTCAATACGTGTTAGTTTGGCTTCGGTTCAGAGCAGTTATGGTGTCGTATCGATCTTTGGTGACTATAGTTATTACGTGTGTGTCATATAGTTAATTAAATAAATAAAGGTTGTTTCCAGAGATTTGGATATGTCGGGGGCACGGGCAGTGGAGGTGAGCGTTCGTGCATTGTAAAGAGGCCCCATTAAACCTAGACCTGGGTCGCAAGTCCCAGGCACTGCTCCGTGTTCTCTACAGGTATCTGGTATGGTGTATAATCTAATAACTATGTTGGTGTAATTGCTTATAATAGTTCCTTGTTCATTCTATAGATGTGTCGCTCAGTTAATAGTCTCGGCCACACCTTTGTCTGCCTACCTGTTAAAGTGTTTCATCATCCGTTATTATTAGATCATCATTATCAGTTCAGCTTTATCTAGCTGTTATCTAGTCTATTCCTATTATCACTCTTTCCTACATCAGAAGTGGGATATTCGGATACTCCTATTATTACTCTTATTCCGACATGTGTTTTTTTTTCACTAACAAACTTTTTTGAAGTTGGAAAGCCAGTTTCCTGCTCAGGATCCAAAATAGATGCACTTTTCAGTGACTGAAATAACGAAAACAAACATGACATGTGTGTTTTCGGTACGGCTTTCACTCATTAGCCTGTCTTAGGGTTCAATTACACTTGTTCAATTACACTTATCAAATATCTGTCAAATATCTTTGTCCAATGTACATTTGTCATAAATATTTCATCAATATCGGTGTTCCCAGCCACTTGTGACTTTACATTATAACCTAATAAATATTTTGAAATTTAAATTTTTTAATTTGATAAAGTTGTAATTTTTATTTTTTTTTTATTTGATACACTGTACCCACATTAGACAAAGATATTTAGAGAATGCCGCAAGGCATTAAGTTCGCCATTTGTACTTACTGTGCAATAAAGAATAAATAAATAAATAAATAAATATTTAATAAATACAATACCACCCTTACCGATAGTTGTCGTATTGTTTCTGACCAGTAGTTTTTATATATGTACTAGCTGTCCCCCGCGATTTCATCCGCGGTAATTTCGGATTTCCCGCGGGAATTCTGGGAAAAAGTACTCTATGCCCTTCTTTGTACCCCTGATGGCCCTGACAGTAGTTTAAGGTGATTAACTGTTCCCTGCATTAATTCCAGAGTTCCCGCGGGAATTCCGGAATAAAAACTATCCTATCTTTTAAGTTGGACCAAATTACAACATAGTGACGAAATTTCATCACGATTGATTCAGTAGTTTCGGAGTCCATCGCGGACAAACAATGTAACACGTGATTTATATATATTAGATTAAGCATTTAAACAAACCAACCAAAAGATAAACAGATTTTTCAAAAATATTTGGAATAGATTATATTGAATATCCTATAATCCCTTGCTATTTTTTTATTTAATTTCTATTGTGTCAAGTATTAACCCACTCAAGTCAGTTAAACCTGTATCTGTACTGATAAATAAAATTATTATTAAATAGGTACGGTCCTCCCAAAATAAACATTTTTTTTGTCTGTCTGTGTGTGTTTGTTCCGGCTAATCTCTGAAACGGCTGGACCGATTTTAACGGGACTTTCACTGGCGGATAGCTTATGTTATAAGGAGTAATTTATGCTACTTTTATTTTAGAAAAAAAAAGGCCTGTGTGAGTTCCGAAACTCACGCGGGTGACACCGCGGGGCACAGCTAGTGTTTATATAATAATAATTCATTAGTTTATTTTTGTGACAAATAGCATCGAAATCAATTCAGCTGTTTACTTAAATACATTCTACCATGTTAATCAGATACATTATGCAAAAGGTCATGCTTGACGACTTGTTTTTCGTACAACTAATAAAGTAGGCACCTACTCATGTTGATTATAAAAGATGAAAAAATTTCAAAAACATGTTGATTTCCATAATTATTTTGTACACAACACTTACCACTTTTCGGTAAACTCCTAATAACATTGACGGCAGCGTTAAATTTGTCTTCGAGAGACATATTGGCACTCAGATATAAATCCACTAGCAATCACAGAATAATTTATTAAACGCACTTTGGACTTGAAATATTTTAACACTCATTCCTATATGTAAACCTACCACGACAAGTTAATCATATAAACTAATAGTGTACCTTAGTTGTGTAACTGTTTCTCGATCAAAAAGACATTCAAAATACAATGCAATGAATGAATATTCAACACATAACGCTACGTCACAGTTGTTAATCAATAATAAATCGACACTGCTAAGTGCAACCACAGCATCTTTTCCAAAGAGTATTTGCCTTCCACTAACTAATAGGTAAAGAAAAGGTACCACCTACCCTACCTGGCACTTGGCAGTTGGCCGTAGCAGTTGGCAGTTGGCAGCTGACAGCAAGTGTCAACTGTCACCCGCTTGTCAAGAAGCAAAAGACGCCTTTTCTTTCATTTTTCTTTTTTATGGACTTTCGCATATAATGCATTTAGCCAATTTCAAGTAAAATTAATATTTTTTTCAGTCTATTTTAAAGATAGGCCTTATACTTAAACAAAGCAAGAAAAAGAAAAAAATATATGCATAAATAAATTAAATAGAGCGTTTCAAAGTTCCTACTTTTGACTTTACCGCCAAAACCCGCAATGACGTCACTGCTTAAAAATTACGCCTTCTTCTTCTTTTTCTTTTTTTAAAAAAGTGGCTTCCACTAATCTGTGATAGAGATATCACTTTCGTATTGACAGGGTCATTTGACAATGACAGACAGATGACTTCAATATCCAAGAGCAAAATAAGGTTAAACTGCGTCAAGTTACTTCCAAAAGTACCAGAAAAGAATCGAAATCTGGGGGCACGGCAGTGCCCCCGCCAAGTCGAGCAACAAAAGCGGCACGGCCGTACTATCCTTTTCTCGAAGCAATTCAGGCCATTTTCGACCCCCTATAACTTCGTTGTGGATAAAACTAGAAGCCTGAATTTTTAGTAAACAAGCAGGTATTGTATAAAGACGGTATAATTTAAATTTCATTCGATTTGAACCAGTAGTTTAAGAATTATAACTAGTCAAAGTTTCTTAATTTTGTAGGTCACTCACTCACTCACTCACTCACTCACTCACTCACTGACCGATCATCAAAATTCTAAGGCACTTCTAGCAGACATAGAAGTTTGAAATTTAGAATACAATTAGTGTTTATTGTATAAATCAAGGAAAAATTAAAATATTTAGCAATTTCGGTCCAGTTTTCTAGATACACCAACTGCATAAATAACTTTGTAATCCCATATAAATGTATGGAATTACAAAGTTATATATGCAGTTATATGTACCAACTGCACAAATAACTTTGTAATCCCATATAAATATATGAGACTAGCTGTTCCCCGCGGTTTCACCCGCGTTAATTTCGGAGATCCCGCGGGAATTCAGAGATGCAAAGTAGTTAGTACCCTATATCCCTAGGTTTTCTTTACCCCTGACAACGTGCATGCAAAATTTCATGAGATTTCACCAGCGTTAATTTCGGAGATCCTTCGGGAATTCCGAGATAAAATTACCCTAATCTGAATGCTCCAACGATTTTCATGAAATTTTGTATACAGGGGATTTCGGGGGCCATAAATCGATCTAGCTAGGATTCATTTCTGGAATTCCCGCGCGAACTCTGATATCAACGCGGGTGAATTAATTATTGCATACTACACGTTGTCAAGGGTACAGGAAAGGTCATAGGGTAGTACTTTTATCTCAGAATACCCGCGGGATCTCCGAAATTAACGTGGGTTAAACCGCGGGGAACAGCTATTTAAGTCGTTGCCCAGATATTAATAAATAATAATAATAAGTGTAGCTATAGTTACCTACCTAGATATAAAGTGTAGATACATAGTTACCTAGACATAATTATGTTCAAAGGTACAATGGTCAACGGAATGAAAAAGCAAGAATGGGGCATGTGTTTATTATAAAGTTGTACCAAAATCTTTCAAGTTATTAAAGTAGACTAAATTGCTCAAAGGAGGAAGACCATTTACAAAAAGAAATGAGATCCCATCAAAAACAAACTTGTAAAAAAGTCCAAGTCTCGCAACTCACTTCTTCTACAGTAAAAAGTTGTGAGATCAATGTAATACCAAGTCGGTTAATTTATTCAGTGCCTACTTAAGGGTCCTTCTGTCTAAAGTTATCATGTTATAAGCTAATCTAATAACATTTTATAGTGACCATATCAAATTTAAAAACCTTTTATGTTTTAAATAGATTGATTGGCTTGGCGATCACGTGAAAACACAATGTATCTCACAAGTAATACATATTATAATTAAATTAGATTGTTTAGAACCATAATTATGTATTACATGTGAGATATATTGTGTTTTCACGTGATCGCCAAGCCAATCAATCTATTTAAAACATAAAAGGTTTTTAAATTTGATATGGTCACTATAAAATGTTATTAGATTAGCTTATAACATGATAACTTTAGACAGAAGGACCCTTAAGTAGGCACTGAATAAATTAACCGACTTGGTATTACATTGATCTCACAACTTTTTACTGTAGAAGAAGTGAGTTGCGAGACTTGGACTTTTTTACAAGTTTGTTTTTGATGGGATACATCTTACTGATGCATTTTAGAGTAAAAAACTTCAGAAAAAATACAATATGTGTTGACTGTATGCACTTAGTTTCTTTTGCCTTCCCTGAAAGAGGTAAATGTTTCATAAAAAAATTAAAGTGACGTAATATGTTAAGCGTAGCAGTGATTGGTGTTTCACAAAATTAAAAGTTGAATATTTGGGAAACTTAATAATTTTTTAGTAAATCTTTCACGATAACGCTTTTCTAAGGCTCTATTTTTGAAATATTGACACAATTTCTTATTATAAATTTCATGCAAGTACCCTATTAGATCAATGTATTTTCTATTAAAATGCTTCGTTGTACGGTTAGCTATAGCTATAGCTTGCAAGAACTTTTTCGGAGCTCTTGGAGAAAACCGAAGAAATCAGCTCGAAATATCATATATCTTCTTGAGCACATAAAAAACCTTCACTGTGAATTTATTATCCAATAACACAACAAAATCCATTTTTAACCATTTTTATCGACATCGCCAAAAAACTCAAGACGGTTTGTCGGATGTTGCCACTTGCCGCTGGGCGCTGCCAAAAGAAAATGAACACGGAAGTCGGAACATGAAGAACGTAACAAAGTGCGTCACATGACACACAAATCAGGCTGCGTTTTGAAATAGCACTCGTATGCACTAGCCGTTTCTAAATTCTCAAATTGTACCCTAAATTGACCATAGTAGGCTACAATTTAGAGTCATGTGATCACTCGATCTCTCTCTCTAACTCACTGATCCTAAATTGGAACCAAGAACCAACCAACGTTTACGACAACAACGTTTACAATCTTACGATTTAATAGGTAGGATTTCGTTTCAGAACGCATCTTTAATGGGCATGTGAACTAATTTTTATTTTTAGTCCGTCTTGTACATTAATAAAAAATATTGGACACGTATTTTTTGATTACGTAAAGTTGAAATTTCGCGTGACGTCACTATTCTGACAGTTTGTATGGTGGTTTTTTTAGGAGTTAGTGACGTCACGACCGACCCCTCCCTCACCCTAAACTAATGCGCTTTATCTCTGTATATTTTAATTTATTTAAAAAAGCAAAAAATACGTGTCTATTGTTTTTTTATTTTCTAACTGAGAGACTAATTAGAATTTTGAATTTCAAAAGTAGTCCACATCCCCATTTTGCCTGTTGCCATAGATGCATCAATACTTTTTACTTCTTTTAGTTCTTTTAGTTCTTTTCTGGCTATGGTCATCTTCTTCTAAAAATGGCTTCTATTATTTTATCTCTCCGTTCAGCAGCCATTTTGTTTTTTTTTATGGTTTTCGAGAGAGAACCGTGTTTTATCGTGGGAAACAATCTAACATGGCCACTGGCATTTCATCGTAATTACTTTAATTGCTAAAAATACGTACATTGGCGATAGACTGCTATAATTGAAGAATAAGAACGACATTTGTTTAGCCCGCTCCACATTCACGCGAGAATCTTGCGAGAACGCGAGAAAACCACGAGAACGTGAAGTGAGGCGATGTCCTCCGCCGTTTCTCGTGGTTTTCTCGCGTTCTCGCAAAATTCTCGCGTGTATATGGAGAGCGCTTTCAATCCGATTTATTGTTTTTAATGGCTCCACCGACCGTTTTGACGAGCGCTTTCCACAAATCGCAAAGAACAATGGCCAAATTTCTATAGGAGCTGGACTTGACTTTTATTTTTCATGTCCCAAAATAAACTATAGTTAGATTGATTTGTTTTTATGTTGTAAATACCATCCCGTTTAAAAATCATATCTAAATTATATATTAATAATCATATTTTTTAAAATAACATCGTAAAATCCACAACACATTTGAGGTTAGAATCAACAACTACATTTTACCCGACCTAAAAGTGTAGTTAGCATAGAAATAATGTAGTCACAAGTGGTAGTTATCAGTCCGTAAAAAATGCCTAGGTAAAAACGACAAAGGAAATTGTTAAAGCGCCTTAAGCAGAAGAATAGCAACCAGTAATATTTACGAGGCACCTACCTACCATCGAGATTTATCTAAAATATAAATTGACCGTTGCGTCGATAATAAAAATTATTATCACTTCGGTTACATTCGTCCAGCGAAAGGACACGACCTTTCTTTGTTCCAAGTCTAAATTTCATACTACATTAGTTACCACATTAAAAGGTTGTACTAAATTACTTGAGTTTCATTATTTATGAAATTCCAATCTTGTGCGTAAACAAGAAAATTGGCGACCGTGACAGGACAAAATTTGCAATATAAACTGCAGTCTCAAAATTTTCGGGAAAGAAGATGACACTAAATCAAAATACAAGAAAGACGAGATTGCCATTGAAGACGATCGACGTGATGGGCTGGTCAACGAGACATCTAAAGTATCGTGCTGGTGCGAAGCTGCCGGCGTCTTCTTAACAAGCTAAGTGCCCTGTCTTTGCTTCCTACCTACACACATTATCCAAATTTCTCAATTTCCAAAAAACTTATAACCTATTATCCAACATTACTAAAATTCATTGTACGAAATTGACTATTTAAATTGAGCTACTTATTCACTTGTGTTAGCGATTCATATTTTGTATAAAGTCTAGAGGAGTGATGGCCACATCACATCCCTCTTGACAGGTGACATAAAACGTCATGTGACGCGTATTTGGGGTGGAAGCCGTCAACGGTGAGTGAGATCGGCATTATCGTTTGTGGAATTGGCGCGAGGGCACGCACGCGCGCATTTACTTTGTGATACAGTAAATAAAACAGTTGCTTAATGTATTAATCGAGTATCATTTCTAACAGTTCAGAAGTGCGGTAAAGAAACCAAACACCCATGGCCAGGACTAAGGCGCTCCGGTGCATCACACCAGGCGCCAGGCGCAGACCGGGTAAGCGACGGTGCTGCCCTGTGCATATTCTCAAGGTGCGGCCTGACGACGAAACATAAGACCAGAAAACCAAGTTCAATCTGGTATGTACTTACCTAGTGTCTTCGTTTAATGCTGAAAGCGAGAAGATACAGCGGTATCTACTGAATATGTGAACGCTGGATGAGTCTTTGTTTAGCATACAACACGCAACATTATGCATAGTTTAATATATTGATATACATATAACGGTATTTACAGAATACGTAAAGGCTGGTTTATTTCTTCTTTTAGTTGTCATACAAAATAAGTTTCAGACATTATATAGTTAAAATTTATATCTACCCACATAGCAGTGTTTACTGATATAAAGGTTGTAATTTTCCCTTTTCTGAAAGCCATGGTGCAAGTTTACCCACCTAGGTAGGTGTGTAAAAAAGAAAAAAAAAGTAACTAATGTTTATCACGAAAGGTGTAACAACACCATGGACCAATTAATTAATTAGTTCAATTGATCCATGAACAACACGAAAGTTAGCTGAGTTGCATAGTTTTTCTTTTGTCTCATGGGATCTCCTATGCAAGTTAATAGTTCCCAGCTCTGATATCAAGTTAGTTAGCATGCCTACCTACTATTTGAATGAAGTATCTAATAATCATGCAAACAGACAAAGCTTCATTGAATCATTTAGTATAAATCTGTGGATGCAGTAATGTTATTTTGATTAAAGAATTATCTAATCTTACAGTCTAGTGGGTAATAATATTGTACCTACCTGTGCTTTAGAAATAATCTCTTATGATTTTTCTTATGATAAAAGACTAATATTAGTGACTACCTTCAAATAAAAAAAAAAAAAAAATAGAACATCAATTTTGTGACCGAAGTATTCACTCATAATTTATTACAGTGCCTTTCCTAAGTTTCTTGTATGAGGGGATTGCTTCTATCTGAAGTCGAGATCTAACTTTAGCTGTGGTTAACCTTAATTAGAAAAAGAAATTTGGTAATTCTTTCAACTTCAAAACTAGCCAAATTTTGAAAACGTGCAGCTACCTAAACAGCTTAGTAAAGAGTCAATCAGTAGCAAATATCGCTTAGTGACTAGGGTTGTAACACCGTAGTAGGGGCTTGAGTTTTATCCCTAGGAGATGTAGCAAGACTTTCAAAAATAGCAGTAAAAAAAATGAGACTAGCAAGCAAAACTAGGTAAATTCAAAAGAAAATCATCAAAGCTTTGAGATACTCCGCGGTTTCACCCACGTTAATTTGAGGAAAACCCTACAAAATATATTTATTTAGGGACGACAGTTTTGATGTGTATGGTTCTAAATCTAGAATAGAAGTCCGTCAAAACCATAATGAAAATACAAATCAGAATATACAGTTTGAAATTTATAAAAATAATTACATTAGAATACAAAATATTATAACAGTTACAATAAGTATAGGCCATAGATAAGCAATGGTGCGTTACCTAAACTGGCGAAAGTTTGAGTAAATTGTATCTTAAAATTGTAGCATTTTTTTGTAGCAATTCTTTTGTGTTTAATATTTTGATGGTATTTGAACAATGTAATAAGGTAAACACATAATTGAAAAACATTCTATAACTCTTGATAAAGCGTCTTGTATCAATAACTTAATTGTGTTGGTTATCGTGGGCCAATTGTAACATAAAGTTACCTTATAACATCAGCTATCCACCTGTAACAAATGTTTGAACTTGCTTCGGTGTACCTGCCTCAAAGATTATTCGGAGCACAAAGATTTAAAAATCATCTTCTATTAAAACGTAATGACCATAATACATCATGCATCTGGTAGAAAGCTGTTTGACACTAACTGTGTCCGGTTTCACTTGTGCGAAACTCGTTTTGTAAAAAGATTCCTTTTCTTGACGCCCATTTAAATGGATTAAATCCCTTATGTTACTTCAAGCTAAGCTTGATTTACCTGCGGAAACCGCGTGGTAATCCGTTCATTAGTTTCGAAGGTTAGCGTGAACGGACACGCAGATTCTACTCTTTTATTGTGTTGCCTTTATGTTGCTTCAAGCTGAGCTTGATTTACCCGTGAAGACCGCATGGTAAGCCGTTCATTAGTTTCGAAGGTTAGCGTGAACGAACACGTAGATTCTACTCTTTTATTGTGTTGCCTTTATGTTGCTTCAAGCTAAGCTTGATTTACCTGCGAAAACCGCATGTTAATCCGTTCATTAGTTTCGAAGATTAGCATGTACGGACACGCAGATTCTAATCTAGATAATAATTAGATTCTAATTAGTGTCGATAGATTACAAACAGACACTTCAATATTATTTAACTGCAAAAATGTAGGTAAAACAGAAAATTAATAACGCAGGAAAGTAATTTTATAGTGATTACTGAATCGATGGTTTAGTAAATCAGAGAAATAATACAATACCTAATACTAAAGAAAGGTATAGTTTAAAATTGAATAAGTACACTAAAACACGACATAGAAGACTAAATAAGTCCCGTGAAAAAAAAAAATCTCTAAAATAAAGTATAAAATAGAGATACTACCAGGGTTTCTTAACCTTTATAATTCATATGATCTGAATAGGGCGTCATCACCAATGTAGTCGTTGATTGACTAACATTCAATAAAGGTTATGATATATCCATTCGTTGTTTTAATGCATTGACCAAACGTCAATATCGAGGTTTAGAATGTAAACTTACAATAATCGTACATGTACTAGTATAGATTATTGAAAGCCGCAGGTAGGTACCGAAAAACGCGTGTCGAGTTAATCTTCGTTATTTCAGTCACCTATGTATTTTGAACTCATCTATTTTGTACTCCGAGCTGGTGGTTTTGTAGATAATTAACCGTAACCATGTTTGAGTAGGGATCAGTGTAGTATTATCGTTGGCGTTTCGCCAGAATTGAAGAAAAAGAAGAAAATATTGTCATTTTATGTGCAATAAAGGATTAAATAGTAATAATATTAATAATGATATAGTATAACTTCAGTACACCACTTAGATTCACAACGAGGATTACTTAAACCAAAAAGGACCTACATAATAGTGGATTCCCTAATAGAGTAGTCTGAACTCTCTCAGTTTTTTTTTTTAAAAATCGCCCAGTGTTCCGTTTTCACTCAATGTGATAAAGGTATTAGAATGTTGTGTTGATGCAAAAGATATCATGTTAGTATCACTTTGCCGAGTCGGCAATGGAAGGCACACTCTTATAAACAATTAATTTGTCAATCATTATAACAGTAATTTCCAGAATAAATCCAAGTATATTCTCATAGTGACAAGAACTAACAGTAAATTGATAATATATATCGTATACTTCAATTACCCATAATATGAATATTGTGGAGGACCAAGTAGACCCCCTGTCTAATAATCACCCTTTTAATATCCATGCTATTCTTCTTCGACTACAGCTCTGTTAGAGTATTGCGCTAAGGTGAAGAATATTTGTTTATCATGAAGAATGGTATGGTATTAGTATGGTGTTCAATAAATTACAAACAGAACGAAGAGAGTCCTAACCAATATTTAGTAAACTAGGTACCTATCCTTGAAATATGACAAAATAAGTTATCGGCTTTAGCAATCTTCGACCATATTCCACAACTTTATAGAATATCATGGCATAGATATTAGGGATAATGTTTTAGAGAAACTATTTAAGACAGTAAACAATACTAAAATAAATTCAAAGGACTTTGAGCTTACCCTAGTAAAACTTATCTTCGCAAAGTGTTAATTATCCAAGATAGATAGATACACATCACACCAGTAAGTGACATTAAGATATGTTAAATAAACTGAATGAGACAAAGCCTTGTAATAATGTAATAGATAATACCAAATATAAAATATAAGAGTTGATCAGGGCTTAATTGCATCAGTATGATACCTTGTGTGTTTACGATTTACTAGCAAAATAACGTAGTTGCCCTGTTGAGCACCCTGTATCTTGTAAGGGCCTCCCTTAGTGAAAAATTTATAGACATGAACGACTACATAATCTACGATGCCTCTTTGGATAAATCATGTCACTGGATTTCGTAGAAAATCGAAAATCGTAGTATCGTTAGATCTATCTTGACTATCAAAGATATTTTGTATAGCTGTTTTACGGCTAAAACGCATTCCGCTTAGCAGAACGCGAACATAGTCATGTTATGTAACATTAGTAGAAACTAATAGTACTTACAAAGAAGCGTAGAAAAGTAGACTTAAGCAAACGGGTAACTTTGGACCTATTTTCTTCGTAATGGTGAATTTTAGTAAAAAGAAAATACGTCTTCATTATTCAGTCTCATAAGACACAGAGAAAATAGTATGATAACTAGCGACCATGTAGGCGGTGTAGGCGCATTACGGTCGCAACGAAGCAATTACTCTAACTTTCCCGAAACTCCCCTTGCTGGCACCTCGAATGTATTTCCCACAATATTTCCAAAACTGAAATTTTGAAACAGTGACTGGGTAGAAAAGTGACCGAACGGCGGCGTTCTACCTACATTCATTATGCCAGTAAATGTATTTGTGCACTATGGTCTTGTGCACGGGAGTCACCCGGCGATACTAGTTTTCATCCTAAACTGAGTTGTTGCCTCTTCTATCTATTCTGTGGTAAAAGGTTTGCGGTCAGAATTTAACAACTCTGTCGAGTTATTGAATTGCAATAATAATCCCTTAATATCTGGGTCACCGAGCTTCGCTCGTTGTGTATAGCGCCATCTGTTTTTAAGTAGAAAACAAACACTCATATTTCATTGCCTGAAAACACGGATGAAGCGACGCTTTCAAAAATGAAACCTAGCTAGATTGATTAATCGCCCCCGAAACCCCCGGCATACTAAATTTCATAAAAATTGTTGGAGCAGTAGTAACAGTAATAAAATTGAAGAGTTTGTTGTGAACAGATTCTTGAAGTAGGTACTTTTCACAAGTAGAACTATTTAAGTTATTTAATTTACTGATAGCGTAAATTGAGGCAACGAGCCAATGAACTGGTTTATTTATTTGTTTATTTGTTTAAGTACACAAAACAGATTGTAGTCATTACGATTTTTACTTATTGTAGTGTATTATTATATGTTCCGACCACAAACCAGAGATATGCATACCTAGAAAGACTAAAAATATCGAGCGAAGTACAAAGTAATATTTAAATTTATTTTGATATTTATGGATCTCAGAAAAATAGAACCACAATTAGCAAGTGCGACGGAGGTAGTCGTTGATATTTTTTAAGTATACCCTAAAATTACAATTAAAACGTCCACATCTGCACCTTTAGCGACGAGCTCATTATATTGGCGACACATCCGTACAACTGGATTGTAAAAAGATGTGTTGTTAGTGAATATCCGAAGTGAGAAGGTATTGGGACGTCGAGAGCGATAATTGGTGTTGAAATTTAAAAGTGATAGGATGTAAGGGCTACCGATCTGGTGGTGTATTATTTTATGTAGCAGGATCTGGTCTCTACCCTTGCGACGGGTTTCTAAAGAGATCATACCGAATCTGTTCAACCTGTCCCCGTACGTCTGAAGCGATCTTGTGGAATTTTTATACCTGAAAGTAATTAACTTTAGACAGCGTTTTTGAACTCTTTCAATTCGGTCAATGTGCACCGTGTAGTAAGGAGACCATACAACCGAGTTGTATTCGAGAGTACTTCTGACGAGGGTGCAGTAGAGATAAATGATGCTAGCGGGTCTTTTTTTTAAAACCTTTGGTGGATCTGGAGATGAAGCCCAACAGACTGAGGCTTCTATTAATTACATGATCATTATGGTATCTAAATGTAAGTTTTTCGTCAAATATTATACCTAAGTCTTTAGCTAACTGGTATTGCTTTGGAATTTTTCTTGTTGTTTATGGTCAGACCATGGAGCGAGCGTGCTGCCGATGGCTACCTGCTGACACCGCAGTGAGCGTGCTGCCTGAATGTGAAATAATAAACCCCGGAGCGAGCGTGCGTCCATCGATCAGCATTGGAGCGAGCGCGCTACCTATCGTGATGACAGGACGTTGGAGTGGGCAAACGGCAGGTTACGACTTGGTGGTGCAAGATTGTGCTGAAAGAGTCAGACCGGGTCCCTCGGTGGGCAAACGGCAGGCTACATCTTGGTGGTGCAAGATTGTGCTGAAAGAGTCAGACCGTGTCCCTCGGTGGGCAAACGGCAGGCTACAACTTGGTGGTGCAAGAATGTGCCGAAAGAGTCAGACCGTGTCCCTCGGTGGGCAAACGGCAGGCTACAACTCGGTGGTGTAAGATTGTGCTGAAAGAGTCAGACCGTGTCCCTCGGTGGGCAAACGGTAGGCTACAATTTGATGGTGCCAGATTGGGCTTAGAGAGTTAGACCGTGTCCCTCGGTGGGCAAACGAGAGGCTCGGTGGTGTTGTGTAATATTGAATTAAATCCGATTGTGTCCCTCTGCAGGCAAACAAATTTGTGAAGAGGCGAGTCTGATGTATTCACATGATGGAAGAATCTACAAATGCTTACTTTGATGATCTTAGAACAGTTTAAATCAATAAATTGTTTATGAATGTAACAACAAAATATGTTTCAGTTAAGTATTATTCTGATGTTTATTTTGTATAGATTTCGTTTTGGATTATGTTTATTTTCAAATTGATTTGTACTTTTGTACCGTTATTAATATTACTTTATTTAAAATGAAAATTTATTATATTGATAATTTTAATTTTGCTTCCAGAAATATTTACTTGCAAATATTCTATTTTCTTTTTAGATAGATATTTTGTTTTCTTTTCTTCAAATCATGAATTAAGTCAAAAAAATATAAAATCTTGTATTAACACATACTTTAAGGCTATTTAATGTACTTAATTAATAATGTTGACATTTAGATATTGTGTTAGTCAACGGATAAATTTGTGTAATTTTGTTACCATTACAATGTTCCTAATAATGTTCTTCATAAAATTACTACTTATTGGAGATGTTGTTTAAAAGAAATTAAGGTATTTGATTGTTTAGTTATAAATTTAATTCTTTGTATGGGGTCATACTTTACTGTAGAATGGCCGAGAGACATTTTTTTTAGGAATGGGGACATTCCATTAACAGAATGGCCGTCTGTTAGCGATTCATATTTTGTATAAAGTCTAGAGGAGTGATGGCCACATCACATCCCTCTTGACAGGTGACATAAAACGTCATGTGACGCGTATTTGGGGTGGAAGCCGTCAACGGTGAGTGAGATCGGCATTATCGTTTGTGGAATTGGCGCGAGGGCACGCACGCGCGCATTTACTTTGTGATACAGTAAATAAAACAGTTGCTTAATGTATTAATCGAGTATCATTTCTAACACTTGTGCTATATTTCTACAATTAAATATTTTTGAAAATTTCAATAATTAGGTATTTTCTAATGGTACCTGCATACACACTATATTCTACACACATAATTTTGCTTAAATTCTATCCGTTTACCATTGCTTAATATAATTAGGTCGTATATTCACAACTCGCACTTCTCTAGGGGTAGGCAAAACTGTTAAAATTCAATTATTATAATTTTTTTTCTGTACCTAACTAAGTTAATAATCTGTTTTGCCTTTCCCTGGCGTATGTTGGTGATTCGTTTAAGTATTTTTTTCAAAATTTAACAGTATTTGCCGATCAATTTCAGGCCAAAGGCCCACTCCTGTACGCAGTGTGCTTGCGTCAGGCGACATCGTGTGTTGCGCAGCGCACCCCTGGTTTCACGGCAAGTCAACGAAGCGAGGAGCGTCAGGCAAACTTTTATTTATTCATTTACTCCTAAAAGGTCGAATTTTGTTGAAGGGACATCGATTTATCGCTACCTACATTAAAAATAAAATTTTAATTTCCATAATTTTATACCTACCCTTAAATTCATTAGTTCGTTTATACTGTTGACCATGTCGATGGATGGCGATAGATTAGATGTACCCCCGAAGGACACCCTTGAAGGATCTATTCGCTAAACTTAGTTCAATCAAGGGACGGTTCGAAGGCTTGTCGGCAAGGTTCGACGACCTACAAACATGGATCGGGGTACAAATGCTCAAAATATGATAGTCGTAGCCGACGAAAGGGAGACAGCATTGAAGAAGATTTTATTCAATGTGTCGTCATAGCTAAAAACATGAAAAAGAATTCGATCAACGCAATACAATATAATAAATAAAATAAATAATAGCAGTACCGACGATATACGACAAACGAAAACCATTTTATGATTCCGGTATCAAGCTGCTAACAATACAAAATCCAATATTACAAAATACTTCATCTAGATTTTCATCCTCATTCAATTCTAAATCGCAATTCACACAACAACAATTATCAAAACAAGCTATCTTAATTTATCAAAATATACAATCACTAAGTCGAGAGCAACTGTCAGCTGGTCAGTCATACGGTCAATATTTGTATACAATCACTGAGTCGTGGGCAACTGTCAGATAGTCAGTCAAGCGGTCAGTGTTTGTATACAATCAACATCTAAATCGACTGAACTTACTAGGTACTAAGTCGTGGGCAACTGTCAGCTAGTCAGTCGTACGGTCAATATTTATATGCAATCACTGAGTCGTGGGCAACTGTCAGCTAGTCAGTCAAACGGTCAGTGTTTGTATACAATCAACATCTAAATCGACTGAACTTACTAGGTACTGAGTCGTGGGCAACTGTCAACTAAAGTCAGTCAAACGGTCAGCATTTAGGTACCTATATAGTATATAAAGTCTTTAAGTAATAGAAATCACAAAACTTACACAGTACTTATGTACATAGAATCACAAAATTTACGATTGCGGTATGTTCCCTTATGTGTAGGTAACGCTGTATGTTTATTCTCTTTATTATAACTTTGTTATAGAAAGGTGAACTATCTCCATGCAGCATGGCCAATGAAGCCGGAAACGAACGTTGATCGTTCAGTGGGTTCAACTATGTATGCGAGTCATACTATTTTTGACACATCCTGACGTACAAATGCGTTACGTTTGTAATCAGACTGTTAAGTCTCTTTTGCTTTTTATAGATTAGTGTAAATCTTTCATTGGGTTTTAAAATGTACTATTAATTGTATTGCCTTGTTATTGTAAGTCCGTATTGAACAAGTTTTAACGAATTTATTTTCACTGTCATCGTATTTCTATCATATAATTGCAATCCTAAATTTCAATGAATTAATTGTTTATTAGTGATGATTCATTTATAATTTATCTAATATCTAAATGCATACAGCAACACATAATTATTCAGTTCTATTCTCACCACTATTTTTAATTTCGGGCTCCATTGAATTACGATGTAAGTATCTACTTTGATCTTGTCAACAAGCTTTTAACTGTAAAAACTTATATCGAAAAATCTCCAAATAAAATATTCATTGCTTTCTAACTACAGATTTTGTCCCATTCGCCCTCATCAAGGGCATCCTCTAAAGGAATGCCATAAGGGTCGGGATGCAAAAATAACAAAATTTTACATGTGTGTGTTTGTTTGTTTACGTTTCAAATACGTACAAATAAAGGCATCTACAAATGAATTACGTAGTTTTCTAAAGAGCAATACGGAACCTCTATCTGCGTTTACGGCTCAGGAGGTCACGAAATTCAATTTCATCCCTGCGCACGCTCCTCACTTCGGGGGAAATATGGGAAGCCGGGGTTAAATCCGCGAAATATCATATAAAACGTGTCGTTGGCAACGTACATCTCTCATTTGAAGAGATATCTACTCTTTTTGCACAAGTGGAGGTCATTTTAAATAGTCGCCCCTTATGCCCAATGTCCTCCTCTCCCAATGACTTCCTTACTCTATCCCCAGGGCACTTCTTGATCGGGAGACCGCTGAACGCTCTACCGGCACCCGCTCTGGAAGATCGCAAAGAAGGAACTCTACAACGCTACGCCCGCCTGGAGCAATTACGACAGCACTTCTGGAATAGGTGGCAAAGAGAATATATATCAGAGTTGCAGCAGCGCATTAAATGGAGACAGGATAAAACCAAATTGCACGTGGGGGACATGGTGCTGTTACAAGAGCATCACGTTCCTCCACTGAGCTGGCGTCTCGGACGAGTTGAGCGCCTCTATCCGGGCTCAGATGGGATCACCAGAGTGGCGGACGTGAAAACCACGAGAGGCTGCGTTCGTCGTCCGCTGGTGCGGCTGTGTCCTCTGCCTACTGCGGAGGAACTTCAGAGTTGAAAGCCCAGGTCTTTCAAGGGGGGGAGTTTATGTTAAAGCGCCTTAAGCAGAAGAATAGCAACCAGTAATATTTACGAGGCACCTACCTACCATCGAGATTTATCTAAAATATAAATTGACCGTTGCGTCGATAATAAAAATTATTATCACTTCGGTTACATTCGTCCAGCGAAAGGACACGACCTTTCTTTGTTCCAAGTCTAAATTTCATACTACATTAGTTACCACATTAAAAGGTTGTACTAAATTACTTGAGTTTCATTATTTATGAAATTCCAATCTTGTGCGTAAACAGAAATTCAAAATAGAACAACAAGTAAAGCGATTAAAATGCGTGATTGCCGGGTGTCATGTCAATTGCCAATCAAATCAAATATTAATGACAATCACTGGCGCGGTTCGATGACCACAGATTTAGTAACTTGTCAAAGACAAATGACGTTCCGATGTACGCAATTGAACAAAATGCTTATACTTACTATGAACCTTAATAATTTTTTTTTATGACAAGAATGCACACACAGTTGTTGATTTGATGCCTACATAATTATCTAGTAAAACTATTAAGAAAAACGTGAATAATTATAGTCTTTGAATACTAAGTCATGTCATACGCGAAATGAATCGTCAATAGGTGCGTTCTGAAACCACATACATGATGTCGTAGAAGTTACAAAAACAAAAATAAATTGATATCTTTTTTTTGTGGCTACTTATAGAGATATTTTTTGTTTTTTAAAATCTTAAGAAATAAGGATTTTTTTCATATACAGGCTGTTGTTTTGGTCAACAACGCCCGTCACAGAGGTGGTTGTACTAACGATACTGATGTCAAAAAAAAATATAAAAAAAAATAATTATTTTTTCAAGGAAAATCCGAAAAAATTATTTATTTTGTTTATACAAGCGGGCGAGCCTACGCTACCGGTCGTTGACCGCCGTGCGCGGCGCGCATCATACGGCATGCAATAGTACCTACGTACATAGTACCTACATACACCCCGCCTCGGTGGGAACGCGGGCGAATGCGGTGGGGCGGCCGGGCGGTGGGGGCCGGGGGGCGCGGCGATGTGCCACCCCCGCCCCCCGCCCGCCGGCGCTAGCGCCAGCGGCCAGCGCCAGGCGCCAGCTAGTCTGCCTTCCACAGCCGCGGCTATTGCGCGTGCGTTGTTTCTGCGCTAAAATGGCTCGGTCGTTCGCAGGATTAACCAATAGTGAAATTTATTGAGTATTTAGTAATAGCGAAGATGAAGCGAATAGTGTAGCCGAGTGGAGTGCGACGTTTTCAACTCGTCCAAGTTTAACTCGTTACACCATAAGGACTGTTGTTTTTAGTCTCAGGGAATGGGTAACATTCGCTACACCTCGTCACACAACAGGTACCTAGAGGTGAATCTGGGCTCCCTGTTAATGTTCAAGATGCAGTCCTTGAATACCTACTTTCGTGCGCAGCCGCGCGCGAATACCTACCTACCTGGGATGCTGGGCGAAGCTTTGGCATTGACCATTTAACATCGGAGTTTGGTGATCGTTGGATAGGAAGAGGTGGACCCATACCATGGCCACCACGTTCACCCGATCTAACTCAATTGGACTTTTATTTGTGGGGTGACGTAAAGTAGTACGCATGACGAATACGCCGACACATTAAAACAAGAGATACTGAACGCTTTAGAAGTGATTACGAACAATTAAACTGTTTTATCGCGATTAAAAGACAATTTGCGATGTCGTGCTTCTGTGTGCATCGCGCAACGCGGTAGACACTGAACAGATAAACCGTTAACGTAAAATCAGTGTAAATAAAAAAAACTTTTAGAAGACTTCGTGTTATGTGTAATCAATAATTTGTAAATCACGTTTAATGATTGTAAATAAGTTCGTTCACCTTTTTAAATACGCCAAAGGTACTTAATAACAGCGCCATAGAACTTTAATGGATATTATTAATGGATAAAAATGTCATTTCTAATTTAATAATTTCTAAATTATTCAGTTCCTTTGCCGGTCCTAAGCCCAGTAAAGTATGGAGGGAAAGAGAGTCTAAAATGTTTTGTTTACTTACCGTGATCTAAATAGGTAAAACGTTTGTGCAAGTGGTAGGTAGGTACCGGTACCGGTTGTGTAGTAGGTAGGTAGGTACCGACGACGACGAGACGCGCGATGTAGCTGCTCGTAGCGCGTAGAATCTATGATGTCGTAGCTCTAGTCTACGCGCTAAGGCTTTACCAATTACCATTTAATGTAAACATTTTTAGATATCTTGTGCAGAGATTTTCTTTTAAATAATGTTCCGAATTATAAAAAATATATTTTTTTTATATTTTTTTTAGAACCCATATTAGTTATATTACTACCTCCGTTACGCGCGTTGCTGACCAAAACAACAGCCTGTATATATCATATATGGACACCATTGTTCTTTTTTTCTTTTTCTTCTTTAATAATGGCGTCTATAATTATAATTTGCCAATGACAATGTTTCAATAATAAAAATCTCTTCATCTACTTCTTCAATTATGGCGAAACGCCAATGACAATGTTAGATTGTTCCCCAAGTTAAAACGTGGCTCTCTTGAAAGCCAGTTTCCTGCTCAGGGTCCAAAATAGATGCTGAAAAGTGACTGAAATAACGAAAACAAACGTGACACGCGTGTTTTCGATACGGCTTTCACTCGACACCACTGTTTCGTATCGAGTCCGATTTGGCCATCCTTCTTTGACAGTTTATACGTTTTGAAGTTTGACAGCTTGACAGTTGACACTTGACAGTTGACTGCACTTGACAGTTGACACTTGACTCCATTTCCTCCACTGCGGGATTTTTCTTGTTCGGAATTTGAGGTAAATAATCGCATTTATTGTCGTTAATCCGTTTATTTATAATAATTGAATTATTTTTAAGTGTTTAAAGGTGCTTCATAGGTTATCATTAAGTGTTTCTTTTTAGTTTTTTATAAATACTATGGTTGAAATTTTGTACCATATTTAGCGGCATAATAATTGTTCCTCCTCTTTCGAAAACTTGTCTCATTAAGGTAATCTCACTACAATTACCTACTAAAATATTATCTGATTGAATTAAATATTAATTGAATTTAATGAATTGAATATTATCTCTAAAGCTACTTGTCAGATGTATGTTGATAAATTCCCATTTTACTCCTAGCGCATGGAAATAAAACTTTTTCGTGATACCAAAAATTATGAATACCTATTTCTGCTACTCTATTAACATGTTCATTTTTGTCAGGATGTGTGGGTTAAAGATGTTTTATTTTTCCTACCTACCTATTTATAAATTACATTTTATGATGGTTCCCATTTTTAGTTCATATTACAATGATATGGTATGCAATGGCAATGGTAGGTTATTAAATATTTCCTTCAATTATAAATGACCTTTTGTTTATGTGTTGTTCAAACCGTTCATAAAAGAGTCAAAGCACACAACACACAGCAACCTTTTGGGGTGTGGGGGTGTTCTTAAACTACTCCCTAAGTCCTAAGTTCTCTCTCATCTGATTTTCATTCAACTACCCATGAAATACCCACTATCTATCATGAAGCTGCCACTCTCATGCTGATGTTTTGAAACACAGCAGTAGTGATGGTGTCAAATTTCAATTTTTACCTAATTTGTACATAATATAGCAGTGGGTAGTTTAGCATTTCCAAAAACTATTTGCTCTTACCAAAAATCTTTTTGCCCCCAATATTTTAATAGAAAAATTCTAGTTAAATCAACAAAATATATTTCATCAAATTGAAGAGTAAATAATAATTAAATTTTATTTATGTTCTTTATTTTCAGTAATTAAAGCAGTCAAAATAACAGAACACAAAGAAACCAAAATGCCAGAACTCACAGAAGTCGACAAAGCAACTGCTTCCATGACCGAGAAGAGGAAGGAAGAAACTGCATCCTCTGACAGTGATTCTGATGACACCATCCCAGAGCTGGAAGATGCCGGTATGATTTATTGTATACTAGCTGTGCCCCGCGGTTTCACCCGCAGTAAAATCGGAGTTTATGCAGGAATTCTGTGATAAAAGTACCCTATGTGTTAATCTGATTAGCTATATTATTGTAAAGTTTCATTTAAATTCATTCAGTAGTTTTTGCATGAAAGAGTAACAAACATCTATCCATCCATCCATCCATACATACTTACAAACTTTTGCATTTATAATATTAGTAGGATTATTATGAATTTAATTTACACAAGTCATTAATCATCAAAAGTTGTAAAGCTTGGTTTGATTTAGTTATTGGCAAAATCGGCATTTTAATTTTGTTAGGAGAGTTGTGGGACAATACACAGGTCCGGCAAAGAAATGTTCATATCTGCTGTGCATACAACCTGAATAATATCCAACCTTGGTGAAACCATGAAATCTTATAAAAAATTAGAAAAATGAAAAATCCCTATATCACAGGAGCCCCAGGTGCGGGTGGCATCACCAATCCCATTCCCGGAATCGACATGGTATCCAAAGCAAAGCAGTCGCGAGGTGAGAAGAAGGCACGCAAGATCATGAGCAAATTAGGACTTAAACCAGTAAGTTACCTATTTCGATTATCAGACATTGTTAGCAGTTTAAATGCTGGATTCAAGATAAAAAGTGAGTCATGGAGCACTCTAGCCTGGTCGGATGTTGGATTGAAGTGGACACAGGAGATATTAACATTTTTATACTTTAATTTCCATTCTGATTAACGATGCTTTGCTGTTAAGCAACAGGACTACTATCAGGTTGTAGGGTTCCCTATAGAATTTTGGTTTCATGCAAAAATGTCCATGGTGGCTTTAAATTATACTTTCCCCAATTTCCCAGGTGCCAGGTGTGAATCGAGTGACAATCAGGAAATCCAAGAACATCCTCTTTGTGATCAACTCTCCAGACGTCTACAAGAACCCACACTCTGACACCTACATCGTGTTTGGTGAGGCCAAGATTGAGGACCTGTCACAACAAGCCACCATGGCTGCTGCTGAGAGGTTCAAAGCGCCGGAGACTACCACAGCTGGCAACGATTCGGCGACTGCTGGAACGGTAAGTGATTTTTCTTCTACATCAAACCCACTACTACTGTTACTACTACGCACACACACTCTCGTACACACACACACTAACACACAGCAGCAACAGCCTACTGATTCACCACTACCCCCAATCGGAGCTCGCTGCTACAATGTGTGGAAAGGCACTGAGTTGGGGAGTGTTGCTTTATCTAATACTAGTGTTGTTTGTCCCCGCAGACCGTGGCGCCCATAGCTGAAGAGGAGGATGAGGAAGCAGTGGACGAGACGGGCGTCGATGAGAAGGATGTGGAGCTGGTGATGTCGCAGGCGAACGTCTCGCGCGCGAAGGCGGTGCGCGCCCTCCGGAACAACCAATCGGACATCGTCAACGCTATCATGGTACGTATCCCTGTTGCCTTCAGGATGATAATTTTTTCGAAAAATTCTTCTTCCTCCTCTTTTAAGATATGGCTTCCACTATGTTCACTCACAATGACTCCGCCAATGTCACGTAGTTGAAAGTAAACAAAGGAGGACAAGATTGTTCGGTGGGAAAGATATTTTCGAATAATTACAGCGATGTTTGTCGGAAAACTATCGGATAATTAATCATGCTAATCGTAGGGTAGTTATCATTCGCAAGAGCGGCAAATAACATTCGAACACACGGCATGATAGCTCACCATTTTCCATCCTTACATATTTTGTAATGGGGATGTGGACTACTTTTGAAAATCTAAATTATAATTAGTCCGTCTGTTAGAAAATAAAAAACAATAGACACGTTTTTTTGCTTTTTCAAATAAATTAAAGTATACAGAGATAAAACGCATTAAAGTTTAGGGTGAGGGGCTCGTGACGTCACTAACCGCTAAAACCGCCATACAAACTGTCAGAATAGTGACGTCACGCGATAAAAATTACCTTAACTGTTGATGCAAATCATATTATATCTTTGTGTTAATTTGTGACTGAGTAACAAACATCCAAACGTCTCTGCACACAACTTTCACATCTAAAAAATTCGTCTCATGTATTTTTTTTCTTTCTTTTTCCAGGAGCTGACGATGACTTAAATATCAAGATATTATAATATGTTTAAGTTAACTACTTTGTTTTTTAAGTCTGTGTCGAAGTAATCAGCGCTTATGCGGGATATAGCTGCTAACCCTCTAGCACTCTCTCTCTACTTTTAGTTCACTCTTGCGGCGAGAGACTCAGTCTTGCCCCACTTGGGGAATGCTGGTTGTTCAATGTATTTTATGCATCAGGATCGAAACTGGAATTGTATATAGGCATCTGTACTCCTATTAAATACAATATTATGTGGCACATTTTTCGTTTTATTTCTCGACTAGTGTTAGCTGCGGTCTCGCCCGAGTTTTCGGATTTTCCGCGGGAATTCCGTGATAAGAAGTTTCCTTCCCCTCACACGCCTAAAAACGTGTGTGCAAAAAGAGATTGGGTAGTAAGTCCCAACAGTGGTTGGTTATCAAAGATCTTTGTCCAATGTACAATGTATCAAATAAAGACGACTTCACCGAATGAACTGGGAACACCGATACTTGATCAAATATTATGACAACTGTACATTGGACAAAGATTAATTGACGAATGAAATATCACCCAAACGATAGAGCGTGAGACTAATAATCCATCTCACATTCGCAGTTGTAATCAGAGAGAAGGTAATCACTACGTGGTTGTAATATTAGGGACAAGCATCGTATTCTAAACATTTATCGATCAATTCAATCAATGACGACCCGGTTGGCGCTGTAGGTCACCATGCCTATTGCCTACCCGCCAATCAAGGGGTTCCGGGTTCGATTCCCGATGGGGGTGGACTTTGTGTGATGAATAAGGTTCAATTTTCCAGCCTGGGCGTCTATAGAATAATGATATGTAGTATATACCACGTTTGCTTGGTTTCCACGACACAAGCTTATAGCTTAGTGTGGGATCAAGTAGATCTGTGTGTTGTGAAGTGGATTATTATGAACTAATAATAATCCACTTACGGAATACGGAAGATTAAACTAGCTCGCGTGTCATTTTTTCATCCCAAACGGGTTGTTTTATTATACAAACCTTGCTCAAAAACGCACCCTTATCGCAAGTTTAAAACTATGTAATAAGTAGGGCTACCAAATAAAGAATTTTTATAATTCTGATAGGTACCTATGAGATTATGTGCATTCCTGTCCTTTTTTACCGCTTATCACTGGGCTCTGAGTATGTGAATGTGTATGTTTCATAATGTTTTAACCCTTATCCGACTTAAAAAGGAAGAGGTTCCCAACCCGAATTTTGAAGTACGGAACCCTAAGCCAAATATACCGTAGGGGGAGCACGAATTTTTTCGCTCTCGTCCTTTCGATATCGAGCGATTTTTTGTATGAAAGATGAACAACGCTGGATAGACGGCGTAGTTCATTTTCCATCAAAAAAAACGCTTTGACTTTACGACGAAATCGAAAGGACGAGAGCAAAAAAATTCGTGCTCGACCTGACTCGACTGACCGATTTGATAAATTAATATTTTTAACTAAGAAAATAACGAGACACTGGCCTAATGTCTCAAATAACAATTGCCGATAAAAAAACTATTCTGTCAATTTCTGTAATCTGTATGTCATCATTGTCAATGTCAAATTGTCATTGTCAATTCTTGTCAAATTGTATTCTTTGGATTTCCTGAATTCGGAAATTGATTTTGCGTTTGTTTTTATTTGTAAAAATTGTAAATCCATTAACATCTGCTTGTGGTGAAGTGATTTTATTGTAAAAAATGTCTCTCTTCCCTGGTGCGGTGGCTTTTGACGAATATGGACGTCCATTTATAATTTTAAGGGATCAGGATAAACAGAAACGGCTAACCGGTCTAGATGCAGTAAAGGTTATTATTTGCATTTAATTTATATATCCAAAACATTCATAAGTTTAAGTTCGTCACCCTTACCATGAATTATTTAATTTGAAACCAGGTACCTTTAAGATTTAATGTCCAAATAACATACTACATACTAACCTTACTTTGGAATCTTATTGGATAAAAAATATGTAAAAAGGCATACTTATTACTGAAACTCCACGAAATATTCAATTTTACACCCCTCAAGTAGGATAACTCGTGAAAAGTTACAGCAAAAGTTATTGTATTACGTTTTTTCACTACTTTTAGTTCCAGGTGTTGCATACAATGAATCACATGATCAGTCAAATTTGGGTCCTTTGTACGTTTAGGTACTTACCGCCGATGTTCATCTGGGACTTTCTGTACAAATATTAGGTACTTTGTCGAACTTAATTGGAAAAAAAATAAACATAAGTAGGTACATACAGCCGAATGCATAACCTCAAAGGTCCTTTAAAATAAATATGATTAAAAAAAAAACTCCTTTTTGGAAGTCTGTTAAAAAACAAATGAATAATTGGGTATTCTCCAAGGTTTGAAAATCAAAATTCTAATTAGTCCGTCAGTTAGAAAATAAAAAAATAATAGACACGTATTTTTTGCTTTTTCAATTTAATGAAAATGAACATAGATAAAGCGCATTAAAGTTTAGGGTGGGGGGCTCGTGACGTCAATATTCATTATAAGCGCCATACAAACCGCATTGAATTGTGACGTCACGCGAAATTTCAACTCAATGTATCTCTGTTATTTTTTGATTACGTAAAAAAAGAAAAAATACGTGTCCAATATTTTTTACTAATCTACACGACGGACAAAAAAAAATTTTTTTGTCAAGTAGCCAATTATTAACCATTCTACTGTGGATTATTAAGTATTATCTCTAGCAGGGTCAACAAACATTGTCCAAACAGGAAGTCAAGAGAGCTTGCACACAAGCCATGTTAATTGATTACAAAGATCTGTAAAAAAGGTTCATTCCTCTTTAAAAATGTCGAGTAAGATATGATCCATATTTTTAATTTGTTCTACTTTTTACTACTGTCTCTGGCAAAGGACCCTGTAAAAGTAGTCATAAAAACTATTGAGAAACCCCTGCTTACCACAACTAATGACTATGGGTAGTAAGCTGAATTTTATCTGGAACACAAATTAGTATCTTAGAAGATTGGGACAATAACTAGATAAAATAATTACTTTTTCAAACTAATAAGTAGGTACTCAGGTCACTCACAAATTTTTTGATATGCTGAGTTTAAAGTATTACCAAAGAAAAAGATCTAAAAATTGTTGATACAAAAACTGGTTTTCTAGCACAAAGAAAAAATCTGCCATCTTTAGTTGCCTTTAAGGATTTCTTTTAACAATAACACCACCTTTTGCTCTGTCCTTTCTTTTTATTTATCAATTTTTTTGAGTTTTTTAGGCCCATAAGGTATATGTATTTGAATTTAAAACTTCTGTAAATCTATCCTTACACATTATAAATCTCTGTCTGTTTGTGATAAACTCAAAGACTACTGAACATTATATTTTCATGCAGGTTTTCACCAATACATAGAGGGATTCAAGAGGAAGGTTTACATGAATAGTAGTTACAACACAGTATAAAAGTATTATCTGTAATTGTCAGGACTACCCTCCTATAAGCTCTGCTTAGTTAGTTTTGAATTCTTAGACATACAATAGACAATATTTAACTAGTGACATGTAGTCTCACAGGGGTCACGTGTTTTGCAAATTCTTAGAATTGACCACTTCCCCTCGCTTGCCGTGACCCCGCGTCTCAGTAGCTTTTGTTTTAGTGCTAAAACAACCGTGGAAGAAGACAGACCCGTCATCGGTTGTATAATACGTAAGTAAGTCGCCGTCGCCTGGGAAGCCTGGGTTAAGGTCTATTGAAATGCTAAGAAAAGGATCTCATGTCAATTAGGGCCAATTGTTAATTATCGTTTATTTTCTAAATAAATAAGAAAAAATGATTGAATTTATTTTTTGTTTTATTACATACCAATATGTAGTTAAATATCAACCTAATTTTAAAACATCCAAATGCAATTTTATGAAAATAATTACTTTTGAAAGTAGTAGCCTGTGAGACGTAATGTCCCATAAAGTGTTACAAATTTATCATGTCACTAGTTAAAGGTTAAATTTAAGAAACTATATTTGACACAACAAAAATTTACACGAATACAACAACTATACCATAACAAGTATTGATATAGTACAATGATAGATGGATGCTCTGTTATTCCCCAGTCCCATATCCAAGCGGCGCGTCAGATCGCCAGCATCCTGCGCACCTCGCTGGGGCCGCGGGGACTCGACAAGATGATGGTCACCTCCGACGGCGAGGTGACGGTCACCAACGACGGCGCCACCATCCTGAAGATGATGGACGTGGAGCACCAGATCGGCAAGCTGATGGTGCAGCTCGCTCAGAGTCAGGACGACGAAATCGGTGACGGCACTACCGGTGTTGTGGTGCTTGCTGGTGAGTGGGTAACTGAGTTGAATTAGGCTTTGTTACAGTAAACGGGAGAGCTAATGAAATGCAATTTATTGCTAAGCATCTTTAATTATGTTCTCTCATTACACGATGTGTTTAATTCAGCTGGATGACTTCCCCCCTCCCCTAGATAAAGTCCCTACGTCAATGAGCATGCAGTAAACAAGGGGCAAGGGTTTCGCTTACATAGTAGCAGTAGGTATTTTGAGTGCCTTACCCTCTCCCGCTACAGTGATAAGGTAACTGACTACATCGCCAGGAGTCACGGGTTTGTATGATAAACATTGGTGTTTGTTTTGAGTCTGGACGTGTACTGTGTATACTGTATTTACAAGAGAAAATTATATAAGTAATATCAGCTGTCTGGTATCCATAGTGCAAGGTTTGCTTAGTGGACCAGGTGTGATGATGATCTAGCATTATAATTATTATTGACTGTGGACCGACGACTTGGTGAAGGTCGCGGGACGCCTTTGGATGCGGAGAGCACAGGAGCGGTCGTAGTTAGTCGAGCGATCTTTGAGGGAGGCCTGTGTCCAGCAGTGGACGTCGTTCAGCTGATATTATCGTGATGATTTATTATTATTTTATAACTAGGTTTCACCCGCGTTAAGTTTCGGAGATCTCGTGGGAATTCCGGGATTAAAACAATGTCTAACTATGTCTGTCCAGGCGCTCTGCTCGACCAAGCGATGATCCTCATCGACAAGGGCATCCATCCCATCCGCATCGCGGACGGCTTCGAGCTGGCCGCCGCGGACGCGCTCAAACACCTGGACTCGATCAGCGAGGCGTACCCGGTCAACAAGGGGACGCGCGAGCACCTCATCAAGGTCGCCATGACCACGCTCGGCAGCAAGGTGGTCATCAAGTGCCACCGGCAGATGGCCGAGATCGCTGTCGATGTGAGTGGGGGTTATAGACATAGACTTCCTTGGTCTGTATTCCAAAAGGTTACTCAAGTTATGAATCTAGTTTTAAAACTAATTTCAAGAAAAGCTTTAATTTTAGAACCTTACTTGAAACGAGATTCATCAATTAACAATCAGCTGAGTTGTTTCCTTATTCTAGAACGACACTTGAGTACTAATCTATACTCAAGCAAAGATTTGATCTTTGTTTACGTCTATCATGTCAAGATCACTCAACCAACCAGAGTTCAAAATCTCAACTCAAGACTAGTTTCAAGTGATTAGAACCAATTAGAGTTCAGAATCTTTACTAAAGACTAGTTTCAAGTGATGAGAACTTAAAACGCATTCTATAATAAGATGTACGCTAGAGTTATGATTTGAGCTTAAAACTAATCTCAAGAGAAACGTGATCTGTGTCACCTTCTGGAATACGGACCTTAGGTCCATATTCCAAAAGGTTACTCAAGCCATGAATCTAGTTTTAAAACTAATTACAAGTAAAGCTTTAATTTTAGAAATTTACTTGAAACGAGATTCATCAATCAACAATCAGCTGAGTTATTTCCTTATTCTAGAACGATGCTTGAGTACTAATCTATACTCAAGCAAAGATTTGATCTTTGTTTACGTCTGTCATGTCAAGACCACTCAACCAATCAGAGTTCAGAATCTCTACTAAAGACTAGTTTCAAGTGATTAGAACTTAAAACGCATTCTATAATAAGATGTACGCTTGAGTTATGATTTCAGCTTAAAACTAATCTCAAGAGAAACGTGATCTGAGTCACCTTCTGGAATACCGACCATAGACAGTATTTATTCAGGAAGAACAACACAGCACATAAAACATTTTGGGACACCTTAGTAGTTTTATAATACAGACTATTACCAGTATACCTACATATAGAATGTGCTGTGGTATGATGCTGAAAAGGACACTGTCTCAGCAAAATGCCGAGGCCGAGGTTTTATGAAGTGAAAGCTTCTTTAGGCATGTTGGGGGTCGTCTATTCACATGAGGCGTTTAGGGAGGGAAGGGGTCGAGCCGAACCTCAGCCAATCTCACGTAGGGGTGAGGGGGCCCCGGCAGATATCACGTAATTTATTTCCGCAAGAAACAGTGTAAAATCGCGAGAAAACCCATATAAACACTTTTTTACCAACAGAGTGGTTGCACCTTGGAATGGGCTACCAGTAGAAGTAGTCTTGGCACCTAACATAACTAAATAAAAATTATTGTTCCTCCATTAAAATATTTTCTCTTGCATTTTGAAAAATCTTACGTGAGATTAACGAGATTAGCAAGTTAGGGGGTCGAAAAATTGCCTCACGTACTTAATAGATGCCCCCTTGTTACCTATCTGACTGAGGGACTAAATAAGTGAATGTTGCACACAGTTATACACAGTACTAGTAGTATATATTATTATTAATTTAAAGTACTATTAATCTGTTCTTATATAAGATGTGAATTAAAGTGTGGTGTGTGTGTGTGTGTGTGTGCAGGCGGTGCTGTCCGTCGCCGACTTGGAGAAGCGCGACGTAAACTTCGAGCTGATCAAGGTGGAGGGCAAGGTGGGCGGGCGCATGGAGGACTCGATGCTGGTGCGCGGCGTCGTCATCGACAAGACCATGAGCCACCCGCAGATGCCCAAAGTGCTCAAGGTAAGAACTAAGACCTAGGCTAGACAAGAACGTAGCCAGTTTGTCGCTCTGTTAGAGGCTGCACTGAAATATTCAGCCTTATACATACCGCTAGGGATTAGAATGACCTCAAAACTATAATTTGGACCTCTTCAAGACTATGAGTGAATAGGTATTTAATTGGCTGATGTGTAACACTTTGGTCCGTCCATATCTTTCCTTCCCATCAGGCGAGATTGTGGACAAATTTCTGGCCAAAGTGGTTACGAAAAATCTTTCCAATCAGAAAAAGATAAAAGGTACTTTTATCCCGAAATCCCCGGCTGGATCTCCGAAATTTACATGGGTGAAACCGCGGGGAACCGCTCGTGTTATATAATATTGTACATATATTATACACTAGCTGTTCTGCTCGGTTTCACCCGCGATAATTTCTGAGTTCCCGAATCGTTTCATAAGTACAAACTTATGCCCCCCTTTTTCACACCATCAGGGGTAGGACTTTGTGCTGTGTGTTGTGGGTATTCTCCAAGGTATGAAAATCAAATAGTCATCAGTTAGAAAATAAAAAAATAATAGACACGTATTTTTTGCTTTTTCAAATTAATGAAAATAAACATAGATAAAGCGCATTAAAGTTTAAGCATTAAAGTTTAATGTGGGGGACTCGTGACGTCAATATTCAGTATAAGCCCCATACAAACTGCACCGGGTTGTGACGTCACGCGAAATTTCGACTCAATATATCGCCGTTATTTTTTGATTACCTAAAAAAAAAAAATACGTGTCCAATATTTTTTTTTTAATATTAATGTACACGACGGACTAAAAAAAATTTTGTCTAGTAGCTAATTCAGGTCAAAGCATTTTATATGTATAGATAAGATAATATGTATGCGTTTGGCGGTCAGGACGTGAAACTGGCGATCCTGACGTGCCCGTTCGAGCCGCCCAAGCCGAAGACGAAGCACAAGCTGCAGGTGGCCTCCGCCGAGCAGTACCGCGAGCTGCGCCAGTACGAGCACGACAAGTTCCTCGAGATGGTGCGCCGCGTCAAGGTCAGTGCCAGGCAGAGAGGGAGAGAGAGACAGAGGTATGGAGTGAAAACATGTCAAACGGAATGTGTCAAATACAAAATAAATATCTTCTATCCTTATTGCGCACTAGCTGTACCCTGTGGTTTCACCGCGATAATTTCGGAGTTCGCGCGGGAATTCCAGGTTACAATGTAGCCTATGGCACTTGCAAGTAACGCGACTTTCTATTGGTAAAACAATTTTCAAAATCGGTATGGTAGATCCAGAGATTGCCCGTATTTCCTAATTGGTAATAAAAAAAAACCCATGGACTTGATGAAATAAATTAACTATTATAATATCTAACTTATTAGTTATTAAATTTAACCATTAGTTATACGTATTTGAGTAATTAAGAGAGGGCATGTAGTTGGGCAGGCGTGCTACCATTGCAAAGGAAGTTAGAGCAAATACTCTTACATGCCTAAAACTTCTTTTGCTGCTATCCCAAGTATATTTACCACAATATTCCCAAAACTGTGAATTTTGAAAACAGTGACTAAGTAAAAACATGACCATAAAGCGTTTAATACATTTCTTCGCGTTAATGAATGTTTTAGTGCGTGATGAATAGTTTTGTGCGCAAAAATCACCCGGTGAAACTGGTTTTCATCTGTCTTCATACTAAACCAAGTTGATGTCCCTTATATCCTTACTAATATTATAAATGCGAAAGTTTGTATGTATGGATGGATGTTTGTTACTCTTCCACGCAAAAACTACTGAATGGATTTAAATGAAACTTTACAATAATATAGCTTATACATCAGATTAACACATAGGGTAATTTTTATCCCGAAATTCCCGCGGGAACTCTGGGGTTGGGGAAATTAACGCGGGTGAAACCGCGGGGCACAACTAGTCTGTTATATTCTGTTTTGTGACCGTGACGATGCGACCCCCACATTCACTAACCGCGCGTGTTTGTCCCGGGCGGGGGGCGGCAGGACGCGGGCGCCACGCTGGCCATCTGCCAGTGGGGCTTCGACGACGAGGCGAACCACCTGCTGCTGGCGCAGGGGCTGCCGGCGGTGCGCTGGGTGGGCGGGCCCGAGATGGAGCTCATCGCCATCGCCACCGGCGGCCGCATCGTGCCGCGCTTCGAGGAGCTCACGCCCGACAAGCTCGGCCAGTGCGGCCTCGTGCGGGAGCTCAGTGAGTACAACACTACACACGCGACGCTTAATGCGCGTGCGCACGCACGCACACATCCACGCACGCACACACACATACATACACGCACATGCAAGCACACACGCCCACTCGGTGGAAGATTCTTTCTTTATAGTTATGAATATACACCCACACACTCATATATCCACAGCTGATCGAGCTGTTTAGTGTTTATATTCATTGTTGATCGTTCTGTTTGTTATTCTTTTATAAATATCATTTTCATTTGTGGTTTTTTTTTTGTTCTGTATCTATACTGATTTGTGTTGTGTCTCTTTTTGCTTTTATAATTCTTGCTTTTGGTTTTTCACTAACTGTACGTGGTGGTTGTGTCCGGTGGCAGCGTTCGGCACGTCCAAGGAGGAGATGCTGGTGATCGAGCAGTGCTCCAACTCGCGCGCCGTCACCGTGCTCATGCGCGGCGGGAACCGCATGATCGTCGAGGAGGCGAAGCGCTCCATGCACGACGCGCTCTGCATCGTGCGCAGCCTGGTGCAGGTGCGTGCCGGGTGGCCCATCTATACACATCACACGCAACGGGTGGAACCACGGGGCACAGCTAGTCTTCTTGTAAATGAGAGGAAATCAACTCAAAACATAAAAAAACATACTGATTAACCGCCGCACTCAGAGTCGACTTTAATGATTACTTAGTTAAGTATAGATTTTTAAAACAAAACTGCCGCAATCAGAGACGTTCAGTTAATTAATGTTAATTGGCATTTAATGAGACGTAACTTAATTAGTTAAATACCAATTAACATTAATTTATTAGACTTGTCTGATTGCGGCAGTTTTGTTTTAAAAATCTATACTTAACTAAGTTATCATTAAAGTCGACTCTGAGTGCGGCGGTAAGAGAACGTATTTTAAAAAATTGGTGAAACTTATTTGTAGTGAGGGGCCGTTCAAGTATTACGTAAGAACTATAGTGGGGCGGAGGGGTCCTTTGCTTTGCTTATTTTTGATGACATGGGGGGTGGGGGGATCTAAATGGTGGTTACGTCAGCAGTAATTATTTACATTTTTACACATATGGCAACCCTCATATTGTCTATGCTTTACCTTATTTCTAGACTTCTAACTGCTGCAGCTGTTCATGAATCAATCAATTGTACCAATGTTTACGTAAGCATGGGAGGCGGGGTGAGCGCTTTGCTTACTTTTGCTGGCAAGGGGGAGGGGTGGGTTAATAATTGCAAAAAATCTTTTATCTACACTAATGTTGTAACATTCTACTTATGTTTCCAATACTTGACTTATAATTAGTACTGTTATAGCGCAGACAACAAAACACTCAATTTAAGCAATTTCACATGATGGTATAATATCCACATCGATACCGTAAAATCTCATTATAACATCAATAAAACGCGACCAACTTGATTGCAGGGCCAATCAGGTTGGTCGCGTTTTATTGATGCGCGCAGCTGCGCTCTCATTGGTTAGATTTTAATGGCGGCAAAATCACTGTGACAATACACGTACGCGTGAATTTAATTTAATCTTGTTGTTTGATTAATTGCATTAGTGAAGATAAAGTAGTGTATGCAACTGCATATAACACGGGTATTAAAACACTCGTTACTATTAACTCACACTCGTGTTTTAATACCCTTCATTATATGACCGTTGCATAAACTACTATTACTTAATACTTGAATGGCCCCTGATATATTAAAAAATAAAGCATTTGGTATTATATGTACTTCACAACACACACAGATCCACTGTAAGTTTTTAATAGCTAGTGTCGTGGAAATCAAGCAAACAAAAGCAAAAGTATATATTACATAGTTTTATATGTAATTTTATTGTTCTTCGTTCTATATAATATAAACACACCCAGACTGGAGAGTAGACTGTGGAACCCCGTGTTCTTCACACAAAGTGCACCTGCCACCGGGAATCGAGCCCGGAATCTCTTGATTAGCGGGCAGGCGTGGTGACCTACCACGCCAATCGGGTCGTCTTATATAATAAATATCATGATATATGTATATCCATTGATATATGTATATCCTCGCACCGTGCCCTGAGGCGCGTTCCGTGGATTCGCACGAATGCACTCGAGCGCTTGATACCCGTTCTGTGGCTTGGTTAAATTTTACTCTGACAGCTGTCAGCGTAGTTTCACCCGTTCCGTGGCTCAGAGTGCAGCAACCGAACAACCATTTCCGAAGCAGGTTAATTTTCATTCTGACAGCTATGTATTGTTTGAGAAGTGTCAAAGTTTGCGCCAAAAACCGGATTCGTCGAAAAAGAAATCAATCAGAGTTCTTACGAACAAAGGGGAGGTGTCGTAGTCACAAAAAGTTTATAATTGAATGTAAAACAGTCTCATTTGCAATGTGAGTTAAGAGAAAACAAATGGCGCCT
Organism: Zygaena filipendulae; assembly: GCA_907165275.2. Lineage (NCBI taxonomy): Eukaryota > Metazoa > Arthropoda > Insecta > Lepidoptera > Zygaenidae > Zygaena > Zygaena filipendulae. Next base: position 2,187,258 of record OU015677.1, on the reverse strand, counting down.
GAAATTTCAAATATTTTGAGGTTACTACGCTCTGACATCTGTCAGAGTAAAATTTAACCAATCCACGGAACGCGCCCCTGCCCGCTGACGTGTCCCCCCTCCCCCGCGGTGCGCTTGCGCAGGACTCGCGCGTGGTGTACGGCGGCGGCGCGGCGGAGGTGGCGTGCTCGCTGGCGGTGGCGCGCGCGGCGCAGGCGCTCGCCTCGCTCGACCAGTACGCGTATCGCGCCTTCGCCGACGCGCTCGAGGCGGTGCCGCTCGCGCTCGCAGAGAACAGGTGCACACTTACATACTTACATAACACATTTATTTATTTATTGAAAACTAACTCTACAGCACGTTAAAAGAAACAATTAACCAATAACAATTACTCAAAATAGTGCCAATGACAGGTTAGACAAAACGTAACGAAATAGAACTGACATGTTAATACAAAAGAAATAGATTAAAAAAAGAAAATAAATGAGAAGACGTATACGACGACCTATAACCTACCCATATTACCTATTGACTGTAGTAATCTATCTATCTATACATATAAAATGCTTTGTCCTGAATGACTGATGGATCAACGCACAACCTAAACCACTGATCTTAGAGACCTGACACTTGAAGGGTGTGCTCTTTGTATGACGTAGGCATCCGATAAGAAACGATTTTTGAAAATTCAACCCCTACCCAAAAAGGGGTTGCTAAGTTTGTATGGAACAATTCCGTGGGAACTTCGAAATTATCGCGGGTGAAACCGTGCGAGACAGCTAGTATATTATAATTAATTTGACATATTGACTAGTAATTATATCAATTAATTAATAATGTAATATAATTACGTAATTAATAATATGAACTGTAATAATATCAGTAGATATTAATGTTTTATTAATTTAATAATATTATATTTAAAACGTCACAAACTCACAAACTTTTGCTCTTTATAATACTAGTATAGACTACAGACTACATGCATGCAAAATTTCATGATATTCGGTTGAACTGATAAGACGTGAAAGCGTAACAAACAAATTCACTTTCGCATATATAATATTAGTAAGAATTTCAACTAACTTACACAAAACCTTGACAAATGACATTATACGTAAACCTTCCTCATGAATTACTCTATCAATTGGTGCAAACCGCGCGGAAATTGTTCAGTAATCGGTTGAGTTTATCGTGAACAGGCAGACAGACGCGCCGAAGGACTCTGTTTTACAATATGTAGTGGTAATACTGTTGTGTATAATTATGTAATGCGTTGTGTGTGTGTGACGCGCTGGGCACGGGCAGCGGGCTGTCGCCCATCGACGCGCTCTCCGAGGTGAAGGCGCAGCAGCTGGCCGAGAGCAATCCCTTCCTCGGCATCGACTGCATGGGCAAAGGTGCGTGGAAACTGTACTTACTATGCTAACATGTAATTAATTCACAACACACAGATCTACTTGATCTCACACAAGCTAATACACTACATAGAATTACATACATGTCATATATATTATACTTATAGATATATAAATACGCCCAGACTGGAAAGTGGAACCCTGTGTTCTTCACACCACCCCCACTGGGAAATCGAACCCGGAACCTCTCGAATAGCGAGTAGGCAATAGGCTTGGTGATCTACTGCGTCGTCGGCTGAGTACCTTAATTTTTCACACACGTCAGGGATCCAGAAAAGGACATAGGACACTTTTCGGCTGCTCTATGGATAAACAAAGCGACTGTCATTTTTTTTCGAAATGAGTTTTTATTTTTATTTTTGGCTCTTTTCACATACTCACACAACTATCAAAAGGCTTTGGTCCTAGAGTAATTAAAAATTAAGAAAATTGTTAAATTGTGGTAGATTTGTTTTAAAATAAACTGATTTCTGGGCTTCAATTATATTGTTTTACCGTAGGGCAGCCGTTTTAATCGTAGTAAAGTGCCTATATTATTGCAATCGTGTATGTACAACGCTCCCACCATCCGCCAGGCTCGAACGACATGAAGGAGCAGAACGTGATCGAGTCGCTGCACTCGAAGAAGCAGCAGATCGCGCTCGCCACGCAGCTCGTCAAGATGATACTCAAGATCGACGACGTGCGCTCGCCGGCCGACGCCATCGACTGAGCGCCGCCGACCGACGAGCGACGACCGACGCGACACAATCCCCGGATGTGGACTACTTTTGAAAATCAAAATTCTAATTAGTCCGTCAGTTAGAAAATAAAAAAACAATAGACACGTGTTTTTTGCTTTTTCAAATAATTAAAATATACAGCCCCCACTCGTATACATGCGCTTTATCTGTATTTTCTCGTTAATTTGAAAAAGCAAACAATCCGTGTCAATTTTTGTTTTATTATCTAACCGAAGGACTAAATAGAATCTAGATTTTCATACACCTTCACCATGCCTGTAACTTCCGCTCGCGCAAAACTCACCGCTACTGAATCGATAACGGTCTCCTACAATATATACCATGCAGGGGAGGGGCACTTCTCGATGCAGAAACAGTCTAAAACTACCTGTAAAAGTTGTATAATGGTTGAACGGCGAGTTTTTTTATTAAATTAACTTTGTAGCGATCATTTGGATAGTTTGATGACAACTTTACTGCTCAGCACTTCTAGTGTTTTCCGTTCACTGTTTCTAATCGATTTTACCGGTTAGTATCTACATAATATGGTTAGTTTTTTAGTAATATATTTAATTATTTCTCTGAACGAAAAATTTATTTTATTTTCTCTAGTGGTTTATTTTAAATAAGGTGATTTTAAAAACTTTTTCTACTGTACATATGCATTCGTGCTGTTAGGTCGGCTTTCAGTGTTGTATCAACTAATATTATGAAGTGCTTTTGGCGGTTTGACACAAAGGATATATCCTCACGCCCGCACTCCGATGCGGGTGGCTGAGATTACAGACTAATTACAAGCTACAAAACTTTCACAATTTGTAACATAATTAATATTTATTTTTTGGTATTGTGCTATAGTTATCTTTTATTAGCAGACTTACGTCTCTTGAGTATTGAGCTAATTGAATGTGGCGAAAAGAGTACAGCAGGATAAGCATGGGTCAGATATCACTCGGGCAAGTTGGGTTGATGTTTGTCTGTGGACGACTTCATCAAATGTACCGAAACCGAAAAATACACCGAAATTTGATTAAATATGATTAAATATTATGACAATTACTGTACCTTGGACATAGATATTTGATAATAAAAAGTGCACCACCCTTACGGCCCGTTCCCACTTGTCGGACGTCGGATCCGGATTTTAATTGGATGTCGGCGCCTCTGTTCACGCTTGTCGGCAACGACACAAAATCTGTCTCCGACAAGGTGAATAGCTCCATATAAAATGTTCTGCCTCTGGAGCATCCGATTAAAATCCGGACCCGACACCTGACAAGTGGGAACGGGGTGTTAGGTTGATTTCACAGTAAAAATAACTTTCCCTAGGGCACAGACAATAATATAATACTAACCGAGGGGCATCTGACCCATGCTTATCCTGCTATACTCTTTTCTAATTCGTCTTTAGTTACTATGGAGACACATTTTTCAATTAAACATGCCGGTCATGTTCTAAATGACCCAATATTGAGGACTTTATTTTTATAACAATGATAGAGAAACTTGATTTACATACGCAGATTGTTATAGTTTTCCATACGGAATGAAAATGGTACCTAGACATTATAATTATAAGTACCTATATCTCGAAATGGTCTATAGTTCTAATAAACTATGTATTATTATTTTAATTATCTGCATTTCGGGTTCCCATCGTGAGGAGGCGATGCACACATCCCGTGTTAAGAGTTTGTAAAATGTGTGAAGCTCATGTCGCTAGGAATTGTGATGTATGCCTTATTATTAACACTAATAAATTAATAAGCTAATTGAATGATTTTTATTTTATTATTACGTATATTTGAGAGGTTAACATGATCTTAGGTAGTATCTCTGAATGACCTCCCAAAAGAAATGAGGTAAAATGGTCAAAACACAAAATAGAGAAATATGGTTCCTTTATTTTAAGATTACGTTCGTTCTACGTTACGTTACGTTGATATCACGTTCCTTAATTGATTACATCATACAACAAATTGAAGGATATAATCAAAAGTAAAAACTACCAGGAATCTATTTGACATTCACTCACTCTGCACTTATTCCAAGACAAATCCATGCAGTTTTAAAAAATAATTCAAAACACTAATCACTAATAGAGGATCATTTCCAGCTTTTCCTGTAAATTTTCCCTTTTATCACTATTTGGGCCAGTTAGAGCTCATAGCAGTGACAACAACTGGGGATGACCCCGGCCCTAATTGATTGTTCAAACTTCTATACAGTAAGAGGTGGGAATCTGTTCAAGTAAAAAACCTAAGTTCTTTGTAGACGAATTCAGTCTCAAACATGAATTTATCGAGCAAAACTCTCTATTCCGAAGAGCGCTTCACTCGCTTTCTCCGTTATACGTCGAACCTCTCAAAAGCTAGTGATTTGCCTTCTTCCTCATATTCTTCCCTCGTCATGCAGAACGAATAGAACTCTGGATCACGAAACATAGTTTTTCCGCCCTCCCAAGCGTAAGTCAAAGGGTTGTCAGCTTGAGTTACATTCACATCAAAATGATCTAAAGCCAATGACCGTACTTCATTATAGACTCTGTCTCGGAATCCTGAGAACAAGGCGTTGCCACCACACAGGACTATGTTTTCCAAAAGATTTTCTTTATTTTCCTCTGGGCATGCATCAATAGAGTTAATTATAGCTTCCGGTATGCCCATCTGAGGAATGCCAACGTCTGATGGATGGAAGAGTAATTCTGGTATGGAGAAACGTTCATTATTCATTCGTAATGTCTGTTGCTCCAAGTCTTCATCGGGTTTTACAATGTCACGGAGGTAACCTCTACGGATTGCTGTGTAATCCGGCAACACATAGTCTTTGACAATTGTGTTTTCTGATCCTGTAAGCAATTATGTAAGAATTTGATCAAACAATTAATATAGTAATAGAAAAAGGTAACTTTAAAAAAAAATGGAAATAATAAAATTTTAGTTTCATAAATCTTTTATTGTGGCACTGATTCAAGTCTCTGTACCATATTATATTATTTATCACTATAGTTCAAGACCTTAGGTCTTATGAGTGTCATTATTTTTGGAGTAACAACTAAGTCCAATTGGACCACTATAAATATACCAGGATATCATGGTAGAAGTACTAAAATGTTTCAAGATCTTTCATAATTTGTTATTAAGCTAGATAATATTATATAAGTAAACAAATCAACAGTTCATGACCTTAGGTCTTATGAGTGTCATTATTTTTGGAGTAACAACTAAGTCCAATTGGACCACTATAAATATACCAGGATATCATGGTAGGGGTACTAAAATGTTTCAAGATCTTTCATAATTTGTTATTAAGCTAAATAATATTAATGTAAACAAATCAACTGACTTAAAACATTACATGTATGACATCAGAAAAATACAACAAAAGCTTCATGCACAAAGTTGAGAAAACTGCTAAATAAAAAAAGTGAATACCCTTTTTCCTAGCAATTTCCATATCCTTCATAAAGTCCTGTGAGACAAAGCATGAATCTTCTTTAACTTGGTTTATAACATAAGTTTCATCCATAACGTTCAGTTGTCTATATGAAATTATATCTTTCAAATGGTTCGTCAGCACTTTGCCACCAACGTCTATCCTCCTTATTGCATCACGGTACTTTTTACCTTTTATATATGGGACTATATAAGTAAAGCTATATCCAGAGTCGACAACTAATGTGCATTGGTTGTTATGCTCTTTTCTATATTTATATTCAGCTAAATCTGTAGCATTGATCCTCAAAAGAGAATGGCAGTCGTACTCTTCGAAGAAAATCTCAGTAATCGCTTCTTGTATTGAGGAAAAATTGAACAATGGCTCTGTGATAACCAAAGGGGTTTCATTGAAGTTCACAGGACAACACTCTTTGCTGAATATGTAATCCCATACAGTTTTCTGTGTGTCCCAGTTTATAAGGAAACCCTTTTGGAAGGGTAGAATGTAGAAAAGTCCAGAGGCATCTCGGCATTCATCTATCTGAGACCCGATGAAGGGGCGGCGTCGTTCGGACTTCGCTTTCATAATGCAATTCGGCACTATTTTAGGTTCCATAGATGAGAATCCCACCTTGGCCGTGTAGGCGCCGTTGTCCAGGATATAACATGATGTTTCGGTCATTTTCCACAAATTTTTAAGGAATAAAATGTTATGAATACATTAAAGGATTACACATTATCCCAAGAAAAAATACATTCTCCAGTGGGCAGTGACTAATGATGTTGAAATAATTGCCCATGAATATATCAACAATAACTTATTTCATAATATTATTCATTATTTTCAATTTTCATACAAATTACAAAATTGCAAAGTAGGTTATCCATTTTTTTTTAATCCTGAAACAAAATTACAAAACTTGGTCAGTGTTACTAACTCTCGAAAACATTTACCCCTAAAGGTTAAGTCAAAAACCCCCAAATCCCCCTAAATAAAATAATGATACTAAAAAGTCTATAAAAACAAATAGCGCCAACATTTTTGCCTTGGATTTGAAATTATTAAGGCGAAAATATAGGTTTTATAAAAAAAATTATTAAAAGCAAAAATCCAAGGCGTCTGTTGCCATTTGGAAAAAAGAAAAATGTCTCTATATTTTTTTAAGACGAATATTAAATATCAAAAATTTGACATTATAAATAATTGTTATTTAAAAATTGTGGCATAAATCCCGCCCCAAATGATAAATAAGTAACAAAAAAAAGAAATAAAAATTAGAAAAAAAACATAAGCCAAAAAACCCCTAATAATACCCCTAAAAGTATGATACCCATAAACTCATTTACCCCCTAAATTTTGGGGGAAAACCCCTAAGTTGGTAACCGTGACCTTATTTTTTATTGTGAAATTTACATGGGAAAGGCAAAGGAAGCTAAGTCCATACAGCCAATTCAGTAGTATTTTTCTTCTCAAGTTATTTACATTGAAACTAGCTATGCCCCGCGGTATCACCCGCGGGGATTCCGGGATGAAAAATAGATAGTAGCCAATTCTCAGGCTTACTGAATATGCATAAAAAATTTATTGAGAATCGGTCAAGCCGTTTCGGAGTATGGGAAACTGGCAAAATGCGCAAACCGCGCGATGCCATAACAAAAAAAAAAAAAGAATATCAAGATTTGTTTTTAGCTACCCGTGCTTCCCCGCCTCAGGATACATAATATTGAGACTGCTAATATGTTGAAAAATATGTTGCTTGGGACCCAAAAAATTTGAATGCTGGCGTCTGGCGTAAAACAAAGTCAAAACTGTATGAATGAATAAATAAATTACAACATAAATGTTTATTATGAATGTACAGTTTTGCTAGCTTACAACTAATAACTGATTATAACAGGCTCTTGAAGTCATAGACATCTCTTTGAAGCTGCCACAATTGTCTACCTGAAAGAAAACACCATCTAGTTAAGATTCTATTCATCAATAATCAATTAGTTAAGCGGCAGCATTTTTATGCCGCAGGCACTTAATATGCAATAACAACTTTAAAATAATGACATATCAAGCAGAACGTGATTGACTCATGTCACACCAGCTATTTATTATTGTGACAAATGTTTTGTATGGAAATGTTTGCCGTGTAATGGAAAATTCAGGAGTAACTGAAAGGGCTTATTTAGTATATGATTGTTATTTAAATACTAAATTAGTTTGGACAGGACAATATCTGTCAGCTCAACTAGTATCAATTATATTATTGTTTCCATTTGGGCTAAAGGGTCTACCTTTGGACTGGCTTGAGCCGGTGAGAATCTTTTTTTAATCAATGCATTTTGAGTGGAGAATAAGACTTCAGAAAGCATGACGTCAGACGTGCAGCAGAAAATAACTAATTTCGCTCTTATTGCGTTGATTTTTCCTATTCGCTTAAATGTGCGGAGGCCGTTATATCCCCTTCCTTATATTTATAACATTAGCTAGGCTTAACTATTTATATATAACTATTTATAATAAGATGAAATCACTCATACTAAATTTACACAAAATGGCTGTTCCCGCCTCAGTATCACCCGTATGAATTTCGAAATTCCTGCGGAAACTCTGTGTTCTGAGATCATCATTCTATAAGACTCAGGGATACTGTAGTAACCTATCAGTGGAAGAATTTTTAGAATTGGTTCAGGTGTGCCAAAGATTACCCCCTACATCCAAGCTTTTCTAACATTCGTGTAGAAGTTGAACTCACATAGTGTTTACTTCTTGAGCAATTGATGGCGGGTGATGAGGTATGGTGCTGAGAGACCAGACCCAATAAATACGATGAACCAGGCAGTCAGTTTGTATCTGTTGTTGATGTCAAACGGCAGGTTCTAGAATGTTACAAAACAAAATTAGAACATGATTTACAAAAAAAAAATAACCAAATACATGTAAACCCCAATTGATCTACTAAAACCTCTATTGTATCTTAATAATAATGTTGTGTGATAGAAAGAGTTTACTAATGGGCTGGTTCTGTTCTAAATAAAAAATTCAATCTAAAATTCTCAACAGCCAGTGATAGATAAGAATTTTCTACTCATTGCTAATTATCTGTCTCATTGACTGATGACACTTATTTGAATATGCTTAAATATATTGTAATGGATAGTAGGTTGAGCCTCAGTTATCTTTTGTTTTGCTCAACTTGGTGGTGGCACAGTCCTGCCTCCAGATCTATCCCAAAAAAAAAAAAATTTAATCACTGTGTGATCTATTCCAGCCCATCAACACTGCCTTGAAGTAAAAATTACTATGGATCTATGCGAAAACTTCCTTACCAATTTTGGAATACCTAACCAAATCCCCCTGACCGTTATGTTAAGGTTGGCACAAAATTCAGCGATTAGTATGAAAGTGTGATTATTTGCTGTGATCTATTTTATAACAGGTATATATATATATAGCACAACCATTGTCACAAGGAGACAGTTATTATATCAATCATAAAATATGTGCTTTTACTGTCCTGTATACTTTTAGTAGAGATCATCTAAGCTAAAATGATGCACCCCTCCATCAGGTATACGTACATGCACAACTGTTAAATTATGGATACGACACAATATATAAATCTGGGCACTCACACTATTAAATGAATATTATCTGATACAATATGATCCCGCATAACTAATTCTAAAACTGCTATTGAGGTAGTGGGGCGCGTCATTTTAGTTTAGATAAGCTCTAACTACCTTAAACAAAATTACTTTGCAGTTCATATACATATCTATAGGTACAAACTAATATAATTAATTGACAATATATATAATTTTAGAACAAGTTTAGGATAAATACATAATTAGACTAATTGCGATACCAAGATTCTACACCATGGTAGTAAATTGAGTAAATTTTGTCCATACATTTGTTTGTAGATCTCGTTTATTTATTAATCAAATAGATTGAAATGAAAAAATAATAATGAAACAAGTGATGGTATTTAAATTTAGAACGTTTTCGAGAACTCTACTGGATTATGTAATGTGAATGGGAGTCTATGGAATCAATAAAGGTTTTACTTTCTTACCTCTCCAGGAACACCTCCTGAAGAATGTTGTCTAATGAAGTTGGACACCACATTCCTACCAAGCCTGTTTGAGAGTCTGGTCAGTGGAGAAAGCATTTTTGTAATTATATTTTTATTATGTGCAATTAACCTCTCAAGAATCACAAGATCGAAGACAGAGAGAAGGTAATCACTACGTGATCGAAGATACAAAATTCTAGTTCTGTTAGTCTGAACCACAGAACAACAAGAGAGATGAGAAACCAAATATACCATTGACTAAATACGAGAGTTTTTGGCGGGCATCGAAGATGGCGGTTCAGTCATTTATTTTCGTGTCAATAAAAAATTCTTAAAAGTGGATTTTGTTGTATTATGGTGCTGTATTGAACAATAATTTTCATAGTGACAGTTATTTGTGTGCTCAAGAAGATATATTATGACATTTCAAGCTGATTTCTTCGATATCCTCAAAGAGCTTCGAGATAGTTCTTGTATAAAATTTTCTTCGTTATGAAACTACCAGCCTAGCACTGCGTTAACGAAAGGTCACAATGAAAATTTTATGAACACATTCTTAACACTTTTAGCATAAATAAAATAATAATAATAGATTTTCAATATTTCTTTTATTCACAACAAGTGAGAATATTTTTTCTTAAATTATTTAACTAACGTTAAGTAACTAGTGACAGAATTTAAAAAATAATGTGCAACTTTTGAAGTCTTCGGACAATACCTGAAACAAAATGAGCGCTTTCAACATTCAGTTAAAATTACTCTACATACACGCCACGGTCGAATTTCAGTTGCTCATCGCATTGATTTTTATTGTCATGTGTTGACCTGTGTTCTTTTCGTTACAGTACCTATCGATCAAAACATCGGAGAATAGATATATTAACGTTTGCAACTCCGGAAGTAGAATAATTTATAAGTAATTTTAATTTTTAACTTATGGTCCTTGTGAAACTAGCGCGCCTTGGGAATGGGCGCGGTGATCTAGTAATTAACAGAGATAAGGTAATCACTACGTTAATTAAGTAAAGACAAAAGAGTAGTAAAACCACTACGTGGTTAAACTATAGAGAATAATAATATTAGCATTATAATCACTGTGCTACAGACTAACTATAGCATAGCTGTCAACCAGAGAGAAGGTAATCACTACGTTTCTGTCAACTCAAGACTTAGACAACTCGTCCCGTTGCGTAGGTACGTAGCGTAGTAGGTTTTGAAGCCTCTTTTACAAATTATTTAACAAGAGTGCTTTGACATGACATTGTGAAAAACTAGAAAAATTGAATAAATATTTTCTCTGCATATTTTTACAACATAAATTAACCTTTCCAGTAAACGTACGTAGTTTGAAGGTTAGTGTGAAGGACACCGAGTTAAATTCTTTGTTTGAAGGTGTGCTGGCGCCACTGTCGCGCAAGTTGTACCCAAAGTACCTAATCGTAATTAAACTGCCTCACACACCAATAAAAACTAATAACATAAACTTACCACTAACTATCATGACATACCGAATTATCTTGAGTATGTGGAAAATAAGAACTTTCTAATCAATCTCTACCTCCTTCCGCGCGACGAAACAAGCCAATACATATTTTTAATTAATTAGCAAGGCAACTAATCCGCTGAGCAAGTACTCACCGTCACTACAGAGTACAGGGTGGAGCAGTGACTCATTGTTGTTGTGGAGTCGTTGTGGTTATAAAATTCACACTTTTACGACAGCTGCTACTGCAATATTTATGGAAATAAGGGTCTTTTAAATACTATAAAAGGCAGTTTATTGTTCACGACGTCTTTTTTTACCTGACCGTCAGCAAATTTTTTTGGTTCTATTCTTTTAATAGGTATTATTTACTTCGGTGTTCGGATCTACCTAGTACGGAACGACGCGAGGCCAATTTGTCATTTGCTACTTGTTTTACCCGTATGAAACAAAGCCCGAGCTATAAGCTTAATCTACCTGTGGATTTCCACGATAATCCGTGTAGTGGTTTCGGAGTTTAGCTTGAACAGACACACGGATTCTACCTAATTGTGCCGCTATAAAAATAACTGTAAGAAAAATAAGCTGAGATGCTGAATTCAGAAAAACTCCCACCATCCCACTTCTGCCAGCTTTAATTTCACTATCTATGAAACGTATTTAATAAGATATAATTGATGGCAGAAACGATAGTAAAATTTAATATGTTTTTTTTTTTATTACAATTTCAAAATTATTTAAAAAAAAAATCAGAGCTACCTGAGCTCGCCACTTATTTTTTCTAGTTAATATAAGTCCAGACTACATTACGTCTTGGAATTAACGACGATGAAATCATATACCTAAATTGCCACAAGCTATTACTTGTGGGAAAGTAGGTACTTGAATCAGTTCATTTGTAAAGCCTGCACTACACTACTCGCGAAGTTGATCGAAGTTGAGCGAATACGGTGTAGAAGGGTTTAGTTTAGCTCACATCGGGCGACTTCCAGTCATTGTCGATTTTTGCACCAGAGTCAAAGCACTCGATGCATCTCGAAGCGTTCCTCGCAAGGTTGAATACTTGAGTACTTGCATGAGTGTATATTCATGTACTTCGGACTTCGGTCAACTTCGAAGAGTACTTCGTCGAAGTAACTTATAAATTAGAAATTGATAGAAGTTGAGCGAACAAGATAGTGTAGAAAGCAAGTAAAAAGGCACTTCGCTTCGCTTCATGCAACCTTGGACTTCCAGTCGTTGTCGATATTTGCATCCGAGTCAAAGGACTCGTAGCGTCCCGAAGTTCCAACACGAAGTGTGTGGTCACGCACTTGGGACTTCGATCAACTTCGAAGAATACCTACTTCATCGAAGTAACTTTGCGAGTAGGGTAGTGCAGGCTTATGGAGTGTCACCGGGCTGCTAATAAGTAGTACCCACGAACTTTTCGAGACTCACCAGGGTCTATTTCTTCGCCATCTGGTACCACAGGATGATGAAGGGCGCCCCGATGCCGGTGCCCACGTACCAGAAGAAGTTGAACGTGAGCCGCGCTTTGTTATTAATGTCGAACGGCAGGTTCTGGAAGGGAGTGATTAAATAACATCATCAGTAGGTACCTACATGTAATTGAGTTGTGTAGGTACTTTAAAAAAAAAGGTGTAGTCGTTGGTCAGCAACGAAATTACGTGTCCGGCGCTCGCGCCAGTCTTTCGTAGATCGTGATATTACGGGGATGGCGCCGGCGGTGAAAGGATCAAACGAGGGACATTTTGAAGGAACTTTCGATATGATATAGACTTGTCATCGGATGATTTATTTGTTTTATTTATTTAACCAAACAAAAGGAACATGGTGTTGATACACAAGGTGGGTTAGACAAATTACTTAACTATATCTTTTATAATATAAGATTGTAAGAACTGTTAGGTTTACGTACGTCAGGACTCAGGACTGTAAGCCACTATAAGTATACGACATTTAAAAGAAATTCCTATGCATAAATTAAATACGCATAAAAAAACGGGTACGCGTGAGAAATCCTAGTTCTATCATGAGAGAAACCACAGCCTAAAAACAACGATGGACGAACAATTTAATTTTTGGATAAATATTATTATTAGGTACTCGTACTCCTTGTCCATTTCCTTCCATTTATGCCATGAATTATTTATAGATGATAGGCGTGCGTTTTGAATAATAACAAACGCAGTACCTAAACGTGTAGCGAATAAAAACATGCAAGAAAGATAATATGAAAATGACTATTTCTGGTTTATTAGGTTAGTCGGAGAGCGTGTGCCATTAATTTGTGTTAATTTTTTCCAGATTTAAGGTTTTTAAAACAAAAAAAAAAACAGCAACATCGTGGAGTTGTGTAGAATTATGAATTACGAGCTTCCTCTAAAAACAGAAGCTGATTTGTTCCAGATTTTACCGATCAACATTTTTTTTTTTAATTCTAGTTAAAAAGTAATGGAATAGTGACATCTAGAATTTTTTTGCACAAACTGCCAACATACTGTTTTCTATTTATATAAAGTAGGTGGCGAGATAAGCGCTACAGTGGGCATGTTTATAGTTAACTATATAAAATATTGTTTATTTTTTAACTTAGTAACTCTTTAAAGTTATATTCGTTTAAAATAGTTAATTTTACATTAGAAAATACTTTCAAAATGTAATAAATACTGAAAATACATCAAGATTTTGGTGAATATGGATAAAATTTGTATATCTCGCTATTAAAGTTTTCATATTTATTGACTATATATAGGATGCGAGTAGCTAAGTTGTTGTACTTGCTTCGGCAGTACATATACTAAAATTGGAACGATACAGAGAAGATTAGCATGGCCCCTGCGCAAGGATGACACGCAAAATCGTGAAGCGTTCCACATTTTTTGAAGACTTTTTCCCCTCCCAAGCAGATCAATTACTATTTTAAATTTTACTCGCTTTTTACCCACGAACAAAGTAGAAAAAGGAAGTGGCTAAATTTTAGAATAACTATTTAATATTACAAAAAATAATAAACTTGTCGAGGTTCTTGAGAAATACTTTTTTCTATAATCTATACTAATATAGCTGTCCCCCGCGATTTCATCCGCGGTAATTTCGGAGTTCCCGCGGGAATTCCGGGAAAAAAGTGCTGTAGTTTACGGTGATTAGCTGTTACCGCAATAATTCCGGAGTTCCCGCGGGAATTCCGGGATAAAAACTATCCTATCTTTTAAGTTGGACCATATTATAAATGTTCACAAAATTTTATCAAAATCTGTTCAGTAGTTTCGGAGTCCATCGCGGACAAACAACGTGACACGTGACACGTGATTTATACATATTAGACTATCTATCCCCCGCGGTTTCACCCGCGGTAATTTCGGAGTTCCCGCGGTAATTGCAGGAAAAAAGTGCTGTAGTTTACGGTGATTAGCTGTTCCCGCAACAATTCCGGAGTTCCCGCGGGAATTCCGGGATAAAAACTATCATATCTTTTAAGTTGGGCCAAATACAACATAGTGACCAAATTTCATCAAATCCATTCAGTAGTTTTGGAGTCCATCGCGGACAAACAACGTGACACGTGAATTATATATATTAGACTAGCTGTCCCACGCGATTTCATCCGCGGTAATTTCAGAGTTCCCGCGGGAATTCCGGGATAAAAACTATCTTATCTTTTAAGTTGGACCATATTATAAATGGTTACAAAATTTTATCAAAATCCGTTCAGTAGTTTCGGAGTCCATCGCGGACAAACAACGTGACACGTGATTTATATATATTAGATAGAAGAAGATAGATAAGATTATAAAGAGGTGATGAAGTTTGTAAGGTAAACCTACATAAACCGATTTTGAAAATTCTTTTACCAATGGAATGTTACAGTGTTCAGTGTTAGTATCATAGCTCATAGGGTAGTTCTTGCCACGGAATTCCCGCGGGAACTTCGAAATTACCGCGGGTGGAACCGCGGGGAACAGCGCGTGTGCGCATTGTACGCTTGTTTCCCTCAAATTGGGGAGTATTAGCTTGTAAGATTAAAAATGTATTGTGCCAGTAAGCATACGGCCCGCTGAGGATGCATTTACAAGTAAAACTGCATATAAGAAGTCTGTTGAAAAGAGCGATGAAGCAAGTGCTTCAGGTTTAGAGCCCCCTTTCCGTTAATATTATGTATTTGGCTGAGAAAATCTTGCTATTTTCGGTTTTTACTTTTTGTGTTGGTATAATTACTTACTTCAGTTTTGCGATAAAGTTGGTATAAGTTGGTAATAAAATCATTAAGTTTATTTATTTACTGCGAACACACATTCATCTGTGCGCAACTACGCATAAACGTAAAAATATCGACTTTTCGGCACGTCCTTGCTCGACCTCTAGAATCTAGACTCGATGGACGGTTTCTACTCAGGCAACCTAGGTACCTACCTAATGATCAGATTCGGGTTTCATTCTTTGGTCAAATATTGACCATTTACCAACTTACTGTCTATTATACAAATTGCAATTTGCAACAGAAAGTTTAAAAACGCATCCTTTTGAATGTTGGCATGTTGACTAATTTTTTTTTTAGTCCGCCTTTTAGATTGGACAAGTAGGTAAATTTTCTTTTTTTTGGTATGTACCTAATCAAAAAATAACAGCGATACATTGAGTTGAAATTTTGCGTGACGTCACTAACCGGTGCAGTTTGTATGGCGGTTTATAGCGGTTAGTGTCGTCACTAGCCCCCACCCTAAACTTTTAATGCGCTTTATCTCTGTATATGTATTTTCATTTATTTGAAAAAGCAAAAAATACGTGTCGATTATTTTTTTATTTGCTAACTGACGGACTAATTAGAATTTTGATTTTCAAAAGTCTTCAACATCCCTAACGGTATTTTAACCGGGAGAAACCTTCGCTTTGACCTAACCTAAACTGAGGCTTTAAAAATTGTTAGATCCTATGTCATATCATACCAAGCAAGTTTTAATTCGAGAAGCCTTTCTCTATGCAAATACTTAACAAAATTAATAACTCCAAACGACTCAACTTTGTGAGTACCTACCCATTATTTACCAAATTACTTATAGTACCTAGCTTACGTGTTGTGCTAAGATAATTGCAAGTCTCGTTGACACATCAATTATTTATTATTAACTGTTAACTCACTCTACGCATAGGCACCTACCTACTATGTGGTTTGCGCCAAGGATTGTCTTTATTTCAATTAACTAGTCTTTGCTACGTTCGTGCGGAATATGGCGACGGCGCGCGGCGCGTATACATTACATTCATTACGTCATTGGTGTTTATGGCCCGGCCGAAATTGTATTTGATCCTATTAAAAGCATACTCTAATAAATTAGTTCGGGAAACATGGAACTCGCAATTTGAGCTAAAATTTCCTAGATCAAAGTGAGAGACTTCATGTTTTATCACGTTTTTTGACATAATGTAAAACATCGAACTCAAAATACAAAGACATACCTACCTAATATTATTATGTATACAGTAGGAATACGATTGAGTTTTAATTGTATGTAGTTATTTGATCTGAGTATGTAGGTATACTATCCATTATTATCTATTACTTGGTATCAGTACTCAGACGAAATAAAAACTATTTCGTCTGAGCTTGGTATATTGTCTAAACAATCAAACTCAGTCTTATTGTGATCTGTGAAGTTTGATTTTATTTGTCTTATTTTATCGGGTTGGTTGAATTTCGATAGGTAAGTACTAATTCGCGGTAAAATAGGCACGAAATAATGTAATTAAAGATCTTTCAAATATAAAGGTGATAATCGCTGCCTGTTTTGGTAACGAAAAATTATAAATAAATAAATATGTATGTTTTTGTATGCGTTGCGCGGCTGAAGTAGCCCGAGATCCGGCCGTAAGATTGCTGCACCCACCATGTAGGTGATCAAACACTAATTTGTATGTATATTAATTATAAATGGGGAAACCATGTTGGTTTCAAATGACCATCTAGAATCCAGCCATTATTTTCAGCCCTAAACTTAATGCAATTCGGTTCAATTGCATTTAGCCACATCGAATTAACAAAGATTGTCCGCAACAGTTTTGGCTTCAAAGATTTCCGACATGGTAATTGACAGCTGGGATGAAATTAACAGCAGCGACAAATGTAATCATAATGAATTAATGGCATAAAATGACAATGTAAATATTAAGTGATCTTTTTTTTTTAAGTATAATTTTTATTTCACAGGACAATTGTCGTATTTTCTGAATATTTATTTTATTGTAACTCGTTGAATTGTTTGTTTTTATTCTACAGAGCAAAGACAAATTAATCTCTTATTTAATTAAAGTCAAATTGGCAAACATAAGGTGAAATTTTGTTAAAGAATTTCTAAAAATTGTCTGATGTCTCTCAATTTTACTCTATCATCTTATTTAAATATAAAAGATTTGTTGTTTTCTTAACTCTAACTGCAATTGACCAAAAAGTCATTAGTAAATTTTTTTTCAGGTTTTTAAAAAAGCATATTGAGCTTTTGATTGAGGACCCTAGCTACTGACGCATGCACAATAGCTTCAAAAAATACGTGGTAATCGCCATCTTTGTCTGACAACCGATCTAGCCCTCTAACTCTCTCTCACTTTATTTTATTTTTACCAGCTGGCAACCCCTATTTGCGGCCACTTTTACACAGGCAGATTTATTCTGTCAATCACAAAAATTAATTACCTTTAATTTAAGATACAAATGATAAATATACATCATGGGTGTAAAAAATTACCAAAGTACCTACTACCTGTTTACACCTGGCTGCACATAGGAAAGTTAACGTAAAAATTTAACCACTTACCGGCTTCTTTGGTGATTATTAATAATAAACAGGTGATTATTAATAGTCCTCGTATTTATCACATTGACCGTAACAGATAGATGAAGGTGCTTTTAAAGGTGAATGGGTAAACAACTTAATAAACCCAAAAGATAGCGTTAAAGTCTTCTACTAAAGAAATAAACAATGATATAACTACTTACCTATATTATTACTAACAAAGATTGTGCTAAAACATATAGGTACGTAGCTATTTATAAACTGTAAACAACTGGAGGATGCAACTCGTTTTTACAGACATACCTTTTACCTGCTTCCGATTTTATGCAATTTTGTGTTTTATTCTCAACCGCAGACGGGTTTTAACAGCGTCTTGTTGTGTGGAGTTTTATACGTTTATCAATTCGAGTTTGATGAGGAAAAACTTTATAAAAATACTAAATATACCTATGATATTTTGCGTAGGTACCAATTCCAACTGTACAAGTACATATAAAGTTTACCAGTCACACACATAATACCTTCTTATCTATTTATTATACAGCTATAAAATAAGTAAGTAGGTATATAATACTTTTTCACGCCCCTAATTTACGATTAAAAGTCGAAAGTTTAGTTTGTTAAAGTCATGTTAATGTTAACGATTTGATTAAGTGTTTTCATTTTCAGTGGCGCTAGGATGCGTGCCACGATATATTTATCACACGGAAGATAAAATTGTCGATACGACAAATATTTGTGGGCGTCCAAGCAAAAAGGTTCAATAGTGGGGTATTGAGTTAAGACTAGATTCGGTATCTAGAATAATCAATTGATAGTAAAAATTTAAAAAATATTCAAAAACTGGCACATATTTTTTATTAGGCATGTGATTCTGGAATAATCTTTATTTTTATATATTATTGTAGATTAAGGTATTTTATGAAATTGTAAATAATTGAGCATTTATTAATATAATCAATTAAAATCGCGGAAGTATTTTTTTCACTCAACTTTACAAAAGTCTTATATCTCGGAAGAAGGAGCCTTTTTGCTTGTACGCCCACGTTTATCACCGTGACAAGAAATGACAAAAATTTAGTTTTTGGCAGGATCCATAGATGGCGGTTTTATCATTTATTTTCGTGGCGATTAAAACAATTTTAAAAGTAGATTCTGTTGTGCTTATGAACAATAATTTTCGCAGTGCGGGTTATTTCTTAAAAGTTAATAGTTCCCAACCAATTTTAGAAAAGTTCTAAAATCCTTTTCTAACCGCGATAGACGCCATATGGCAGTCGCAAGTAGGTAAATAAATAAAAAATACCTATACATATACAAAAAATTTACACTAAAGTTTGATTGCTTTAGCAGATAAGATAAATGGGAAGAATTTATAAACTACCTACTTTGATGGTCCCCCTGTTATATTACACGAATCAATTTCGGGGTTCCCGCAGGAACTCTTCGTGTCAGGAGGAAAATCCTATTTCCTATTCTAACGGCCGTACTCAGAGTCGTTTCAATGATTACTTGATTTTAAGTAAAGATTTTAAAAACAAATCTACCGCACTCTTTCAGAGACGTTCATTAAATTAATATTAATTGAAATTCAAATAATTAAATTTAATATAATATATTAGTAGATATTATATATCAGTTTAATATTACTCAGGGATAATTGGAAATTTATAGATTTTAAGAATATCAATTTGAAGATTTTACTTTTTGAATTTAATTTATTTAATATAATTTATTTATTTAATTTTATTTATTTAATATAATTTATTTATTTTATTTTATTTATTTAATATAATTTATTTATTTTATTTAATTTATTTGATGCAATTAATTTATTTAATTTAATTTATTTAATCTAATTTAATTTGTTTAATCTAATTTAATTTACTGAATTTAATTTATTTAATTTACTTTTTGTTAAATTTTATGGGTTATTTTCCTTATATAAATGAATTTTAATTTAATTTAATACTACTACTTTGCATTTTTTTCGCCTTTCATTCCTCGTATTTCTAATATTTTCGTATTATTAATATTATATATATTACTAATATTGAATTCTGATTGAATTATAATAAAGTAATACCATGTTATTCGCAATTAAGAACGAATTTTCATTTTATCGCGCTCACCAATCGTCGACGATAAAAATGTGAGAAAACAACGACAAAGTAGACAAAAATACATTCAAAAGTGCCGCATGTTAGGGATTGTCGACAATTTTATCATATATCGTTTTCTGCCATACAAACATTTTTTGCTGCCATGTTACCACTGGTAGACAAAACGATATAAGTACGAGTTTGTCGACGAGAATCGATAAAAGGGCTCGATAAAATTTTGTCATGTGCCGCATCTTAGCTCCGCAGGGCCCTAACTCAGTACAAAGCATTTAGTAAAATATTTGTGTATGTTCCGATACAAGCTGCGACCACTGAGCACTGGCCAGCTGTGGTCTTCGAGGAGAAATAAAATGTGTCCTCGTAACGTCTGCGCAACGGGTGGTTACTGGTTACGAGCTCTTATCCTCGCATACGTTTACTCAATCACGCAAAAACGGCTGAACGGATTTGAATGAAATTTGGCATGCACGTTGTCAGGGGTACAGAAAAGGACATAGGGTACTTTTTATCCCAGAATTCCTGCGGGAACTCGGGCACAGCTAGTATATCATAATTCAAACGTTTTCCCATGTAGGTAATTATTTAGGCAGACATTAACCAATTCATAGATTTGAAAACGGCTTGGGTAGGTACTGACTAGTCTACACACCGGCACCGTGACCGGACGCGCTGAATAAATATTATAACAAAACTATAAACCAAACACCAATGCCTAATTCTATTTTTGAATTTTGTTCAAGTGGATATAGATAACAGAGCTATAGGTAGGCATAGCTAGCTGGCTATGTTACCCACAAAATTATTGTACAAAGTCCTCCAGTGCGTCTGACTGTCTGTTCGCGATAAACTCAAAGACTGGACGGATTTTCATGCGGTTTCCACCAATAGATAGTGATTAAAGAGGAAAGTTTGTATGTATACCTAGTATAACCTGCAATTCCTACAGGAACTCCGAAATTGCGGGTGAAACCCAGGGGATAGCTAGTTATACTTACCTACAATTATAATGAGTCATCAATCAAAGTAATTTGTACGCGGAGATACTGGATATAAAAATTCGTGAGTGATTTTGCGTCTGTAAAGTGTACCAAATATAGGTACGTAGGTACTTCTGATTGAGGAAATTACGATTAGTTTTATCACAAATGATAAATACAGCAATGGCTCAAAAGTTTCATAGGTAGGTACCTACCTAAATAATATCTAATTATTACTATATTCTGAAAATGTTTTGAGTTATCAAGCGAATAGATACCTAATGGGGATGTTGACTACTTTTGAAAATCAAAATTCTAATTAGGCCGTCAGTTAGAAAATAAAAAAACAATAGACACGTATTTTTTGCTTTTTAAAATAAATTAAAATATACAGAGATAAAGCGCATTAAAGTTTAGGGTGAGGGGGTCGTGACGTCACTAACCGCTAAAACCGCCATACAAACTCTCCGGATAGTGACGTCACGCGAAATTACAACTCAATGTATCGCCGTTATTTTTTGACTACGTAAAAAAGAAAAAATATGGACACGTATTTTTTCTTTTTTTACGTATATATTTTTTATTAATCTAAAAGGCGGACTAAAAAAAAAATTAGTCAACATGCCCATTTTTAAAAGTTTTTAGGTAACCTGAAGGTGTTAAATATTATATAAGTAATACAACCTACCTCGCCTGGGATGCCTCCATGAGAACCGTTCCTTATGAAACTCTTCATGGTGCTCCTGCCTACTTGGTTCGATATCCTCGCTAAAGGTCCAATTGGGCCGAGCATTTTAACTTTTTTTTAAATTAAACCACCAGTGAAATAGTTTAGAATCCGTTATAGGCAATGGCTTCAGGTAGATAAGATAAACTTTATCAATTTATCGACGGTCAATGTACGACTGGCTTGTGACTTGTTCACTTGATAAGCCTCGATTGGTGACTACTGCGGAGTGCCTAACTAGGCGGATGGAGTGTTTCGTGGGTTTGTATAATCCGACTGAATACAAAAGTTGTTATTTGTGTTCAACATTTAACGTGTCGATAGACGCCTTAAATCAAGGGTTGAACGCAAAATGTAGGATGTATTGCAAAAAATGGGTATAGCTATGTATATTGCATTGTATTGTAGGATGAAGTTTAAAGTAGGTAGGCACTAAGTATGTTTTGCTTTGTAAATTAAACAATAGATCATTAACATATAAATTCAAAATACTGAAGCGTTCAGTGAAACTACACGTAGTAAACTAGTTGTTCTCCGCCGTTTCACCCGCGCGAATTTCGATACCCATATTATGCACTCATAAGTGGACGCAGATAAGCAATAACATGTTAACCCACAAAATTAAGTTATTGATTCAGAACGATTTATTGAGAGTTAGGGAACGTTTTTTAACTATGTGTTTACCTTATTACATTGCTTAAATACATTTATTTACAGTAACTAAATATTGAATATAAAAAATGTTGACACAAATGGCGCTCCTACTTTTAAAACACGATTTATTCAAAATTTCTCCAGTGTGGGTTAACACACTATTGCTTACCTATGTCCAAGTGTCTCTAATACTGTGTAGCCAATAGCCATCGTCTGACGTCTAGCTTCTTATCGCTGGACGCTGAAATAATTTTTAAACTGAAGTTCCGAAGTTCCAATGAAATTATATCCAAACTTACCTCTTTACCTATTAGTGTAGAAGGAAAATAATTGAAAATACTACAACAATATTTCAAAAGAGTACTAGCCCCAAACTAGCCCTCTAGGCCTCTCCACATTCGCGCGCGACTCCCGGCGCAAATCACGCAAGAATTTTCACATTAGCCGTCATTCGTGCCAAGTTCACATTCGCGAACATAACAAAGATGGAAGTTGCTGCTGCGGGGATATTAATAATAATATGCTTATGATTTACAGAAGAATTTTTTAAATCATGTTTGGCAATTTCTGATATTTTCGTCTGCTTATTTTGGTCAGTGATTCCCCTATTTGACATGCCATAACCCTAAATCTGGGTCACCGAGCTTCGCACGTTGTGTATAGCGCCATCTGTTGTTAAGTAGAAAAACAAACACTCATTTTTAATTGCCTGAAAACACGGATAAAACGACGTTTTCTAAAAATGAAACCTAGCTAGATCGATTAATCGCCCCCACAACCCCCTGCATACTAAATTCCATGAAAATCGTTTTAGCCGTTTCCGAGATTATTATACAAGAATTGCTCGTTTATGGATAGTAGATATCGGCGGAAAGGACTGTGGGCTGTGGCAATACAATTTTGTTTTTTTTGTTATTTTATACATAATGTAGCTAGAGACATCGCGTCGTTAAAAGTCGCGCTATGTGCATTGCTGTAAATGCAATAATTTGTAGACTGTAGGTACCTAACCAATAGGGTAGATGCATGAAACTGATAATAAGAAATTTTGTCAATATTTTAAAAACATGGTCCGAGAAAAGCATAATCGTGAAAGATTTATCAAAAACTAACTGTTCCCCGCGGTTTCACCCGTAGTAATTTCGGAGTTCCCGTGGGAATCCGTGATAAAAAGTACCCTATGTCCGTCTCTGTTCCCCTGACCATTTGGCTAGATCTTGTCTAGGCGGCGTGCACTTGGTGATGCGATCTGTGAAGCGACTAGCCGCGAAAATCAATCCGTCTAAACCCCTCTAATAGCGTAATTTCTATCTTCTGACGTCATTCTGCGTTTAGCGGTAAAGTCAAAATTTTGAAAAGATCTATTTCATTAATATATGAATATATTTTTTTCTTTTTCTTTATTTGTTAAAGTAGGCATCTTTAAAATAGACTGCTGGTTAAAAATATTCAGGCATGTACCCCATTGTGTAGTTTTATTTTTATAATTTTAATGTGTAGTAACACTTGTAACCATAAACTGGCAATACAAATTTTGCAAGTCAAAAAAATTAGAACAGTCGGCCACGCTTTCGTTTGTCAGGGGAACAAGAAGTTTTCCCCCAGCTATATCTTTGTAATATTGCAGTATTTTCTCACATTTCAAAAATAAAACGTACAAGTGATAATTTTAAATTAAGTCATGGCCGATCTAGATCACTTTTTCGCCAAGAAAGATCGTAAAAAATCGAAGACAGTGAAGAAGTTTTCCACGACTGATGAGTTAGCTAAAAAACTGGATGATCCCAAACAGAAACCAGATGTTCGACCGAAGAAAGAGCGGCCAGTGCAGGAGGGTGAAGAGCCTAGACGCGGT
The DNA here is from genome assembly GCA_907165275.2 of Zygaena filipendulae. Lineage (NCBI taxonomy): Eukaryota > Metazoa > Arthropoda > Insecta > Lepidoptera > Zygaenidae > Zygaena > Zygaena filipendulae. Next base: position 2,163,022 of record OU015677.1, on the reverse strand, counting down.
CCGGTGAGATTTCGCCATAATTTCCCACAAATTTTACCAAAATTACTTGGGTATTGTCATATAACTGTCATTCGCACAACGATAGCAAAATGTGTCTTTTCGATAGGTAACGGTGGATGCCTCAGCCGTATCATGACTTTCTTTTATCTTCCACTTGTTAATTAGACCTTTGAAAGACTTCCATGTTGAGACATACTGTTTTCGACCTCAATTTGGTCACTGGTTACTATGCCAGGGATGGGTCAGTGAAAGGTTAGGATATGTTCATTGATTAATGTCCAAATACCATGTTAATAACACTATATTATGTAGGTATATGATCAAAACTAATTTGCTTTGAAGGTGCCAAATCTACACACATTGGCACCTTCAAAGCATTTACATAATGAATTACTGTCTATGATAGTCAAAAATTAAACCTTTAATTATATAGATAAATGAATTATAAAAATTCTTGCTGTTTTAAATTATTTATTTATAGACTAGTAGCTTTTGCTGATGAGGCCAAATCTACACTTGTAAAAAAACCCTATGTTACTCAGGGCTTTGTATAAGTGACAGAATTTTCAAAATCGATTCAGTAGATCCAGAGATTACCCCCCTAACAACATCACAAACTCACAATTCACAAACTTTACCTCTTTATAATATAAGTATGTATAGATTTATTATTTACTATTTAAAGTCCATATCCAGTCTATTATTAAACTGGTTACAGTTTGTGCACTAATATCTTCATTAGGGAGTTTGATCCATGTATTTACTATACATACATATTATGTATATTGGCATAGACATGAACCTTATCTTTATTTGGCAAAATGATATGAAAATAAGTAAACTGTTTCTGAATTTTACTACATAATTGTAATTATGATAGCAAACAACTTTCTCCCAAGAGATTAATATAAAAAAGTTGTCCTGTCTCAGGATGAAGAAGAGGAATGGAAAGAATACGAGGAGATGGTGAAAGACTACACGGGGCTCAAGATACAGGTGCTGCAGGGCGGCAACGGGGCGCCAGACTCGGGCCGCGACTCCGCCTCCGAGGACTGCCCCTCGGACAACGGGAAGGTCAAAGGCCCCTGGAACAAACCCGTAAGAGTGGAGCTGCATTACTTGAATGTTAATAAGTGATGGTTAACTTTCTTTCATTGTTATATGACTGTCTCTATTTGGCACTAGCTCTTCAACATAGTTTCACCTGTAGGAACATAAGGGAATGTTTTAAAACTTTTTACCCCCTCCCTGTGTGTGTGTAGTATAAGCCGCCTGTAGTAGACCCGTCCCCTCCCTATCTAGTTTTCACACCGTCGAAAACCAAAGCCCTCTTCCCCCGCCCTTGTGACCAAACATGATCTTCTGACCCTCCTGCCTCCCTGAATGGGTCACTTAGTGTGTGTAGGTTCTCTAACCTGCGTCCTAGTCTGTACCCCTGATAGCACAACTGTAATTATGCACACGATTAACTAACAAACAACCTCACTTTCGCATTATAGTGTATCTATTCTTCTTCTTGGTCCATATTCATTATGACTAACAACATTCCTGCCTCACCATTAGTAAGGCTTAACATTCTGTACGCCATAAGGCATGTTTTGGTGGTGCTTTATCTTAATGCGACGTGTTGTGGTCATCTAAACTTAATATTAAAAAGGAGAAAGATTAGGTTTTTTGTCTGTTTGTTACCATTTAAATCAGAAACTACTGGACTGATTTCAAAAATTCTTTCACCGTTAGAATGCTACATGAGTAAACGTAGGCTACATTGTAACCTACGTTTACTCATGTAGCTACTGCAGGGAACAGCTAGTAGTGAGCCCCTATTTGAGTGGTGTAAATGTTCGGTATCAGAATGAGGGCTCGTCGGCGCCCGCGGCGCCGGAGCCGCCTGCGCCCGCGCCGGCCGCGCCCGCGTCTGAGGCACCGCGGCCCTCGGCGTATGTGCCGCCTCCCAGCCGGCATCGGCCCGCGGAGCCGGTTCGCAGACCGCAGAACGTGAGTACCCTACACCCAAGAGCAGATCTAGCCCTAAATCTAAATCAAATATACTTTATTGCACACATACAGTAAAAAACACATTTACAAAAAACACAAAAACATAATTATGGATACGTACAAAAAAAAAAATCATACATACAGTCAAACACAGAACCTCCTCCTTCTTGGAAGTAGGTGAGGTAACCTGTATTGCTAAAAGCAATTTTTTCATAGGCAACACCTCCGATGCCGCGATGTAGAGAGATGTAAAAAAAAAGGTAGTGAGTGTGGCATTTTATATATTTACATAATTCATTTAAATACTTACTTTATTAATAATGATAGATAAAAACCAAAAGAATTAGAAACTATGTAAACTTATTAACTTACATACAATAGATATACGTAAATAAATTGCATGGATTTTCAAAATTTTTGGTACGGTCATCCGAAAATGAAAATTTGTTTTGTTTGCATATCACAATTTCTAAACTACTAAACCAATTATTATTACGATGACAATTTTACAGCTAAAAGCAAATATCGCGGTTCAAATCACGCATTTCAATCTGGGCAATTTTAAGCCCGGTGTTTACAGGCTTTATCGCTTTATCGGGTTTAAGCCCAAACACCAGGTGCGTTGTAACATAATTGCACATAGATAGCAATAGTGTGTTAATCCACACCAGAGAAATTTTAAGTAAATCGTGTTTTAAAATTATAGCACCATTTTGAGTCAACATTTTTTAATGTTCAACAATTTGTTGGTATTTAAACAATGGTAATAAGGTAAACACATTATTAAAAAACGTTTTATAACTCTCAATAAAGTGCCCTGTATGAATAACTTAATTTTTTGGGTTAACATGTTATTGCTTATCGACATCCAATTGTTAATCAATTTAATAATTGGCTTTATTAAAAATCTATATTAGAAAAAATTATTAAAAACAATTAAAAACCTATATTAAAAAAAAACTATATACTTAACACCTAAACAAGTTGACTCTATAGGCATAGTAGGTATAATAATGATATCGTATAGCGTTTGATAGAATATCATAAATTTTCTACGCTGGCAATTTGCAGAAGAACGCCCCGGACATCCACAACGACGACAACTTCCCCGTGCTGGGCGTGGCGGCGAAGCGCGGCAACACCGGCGGCGGGTGGAGCACCGCGGCGGGCGGCGGCGGCGGCGGCGGCGCGCGCGCGGGCGCCGGGGGCTCCGCCTCCAGGCAGCCGCTGGCGCTCGGCAACCGGTTCACCTCGCTGCAGGACGACAGCTAGCCAGTCGCCGGGTGAGCATACCGCGCACCGCACAACACACAACCAAGACGAACAAGACATTATATTCTGAAACTAGCTGTGCCCCGCGGTTTCACCCGCGTGAAAAGTTTTTATGTAACAATTTTTTTTTCCCGACATCCGATTTGAATAAAACAAAGCCTATATGTGGCTCCAGGCTAAGCTTAATCTACCTGTGGAAACCGCATGACACTCCGTTCAGTAGATTCGGAGATTATCTTGAACAGACAGACAGACAGAAAAGAATAAACTCTTTTTTCGTGGTTGGTTACTCTTTTTTTATCACCCCATGTCAATTTTTCTGAAAAATATTCAATGTACATAATCGTGGATTCTACTCTTTTATTATAGTATAGATAATAGGAAATTTTAGTGTTTATTTTTTATTATTATTTTATATACCTTTATGTATTAGTAGTATAATAACATTGTTCTTTTACAAATATCTTTTGTACTTTCAGAGATATGACTCTTTAAAAGTTCAAGTTTACAAGGAAAGCGCTACAGTACAGTGACGTCACTCGGCTAGTAGCGCCCTACAACCGCGATACAAAATTCCGTTTTAGAAAGAGACAGCCATAGTCAAAATTAAACAGTTTATAACTATTTTATTTTTTAAACAAATCCATTGATTTTTTCGCTTATGTTTATGCTTATCCGTGATATTTTTGAGTGTAATTATTGGATATCAACATTTCAACAACAATAAAATAGCCTATTGTTTGTGACAATTATTCATTGGCAGCTGACCAGCTGACAGTTACTGTCAGCTCGCTGTCAACCTCACGCTACGCATACGTGTACACGTGTACAAGCTGGCCGTGTAAATACTTGTGGGAAAGTACTTGAATCAGTTCATTTGCATGGAGTGTCACTGGACTGACGCGTGACGCCTAACACAACTGAGATACTGCAGTAGAACCTCAAAATAAATTGATTTGGATTAGTGATGTGTCGTATCGTTAAAAATGTATTATATATCCGCGGGTACGGATCGGAATACGGATATTTGGTGTCAAGAACCGCGGGTACGGATACGGATCCGGATCCAGATCCGGATCTTACCTTTTTTACTAAATCGGTATCAGGACGCGTTACCTTGAAACGTTAGTTGACCTTCCTCACGAATCACTATCTATTGGTGAAAACCGCATGAAAATTCAATAGCTTTTGAGTTTATCGCGAACAGGCAGACAGACAGACGTGGTGGAGGACTTTGTTAATATGTACCGATTGATTGTTTCGCAGGTGACTGGAGCATTATCGGCGAGGCGGCGCGGTTAAGTGAAGTGTCAATATTATGGACTCGTGAGCGTTGCCGGGCGCCCGGCACGACAACAACAACATAAAAACAACAACAACATAAAAACAACAACAACATAAAAACAACAACATAAAAACAACAGCAACATAAAAACAACAACAAAACCGACACGCGGACCAAATCCACACGCTAACATTGCTGTTTTTTTAATTAGGTACAAAGTGCATCCAAAATACTACAATGTCACAGTGTCAGTGGGTATCTTCAGCCCGAATACAGTTGGAGTCGGTTAGCAGTTGCCACTTTATATGGACACAGATAAGCAATAACATGTTAACCCACAAAATTAAGTTATTGATTCATAACGATTTATTGAGAGTTAGGGAACATTTTTTAATTATGTGTTTACCTTACTACATTGCTTAAATATGTAACTAAATATTGAACATAAAAAATGTTGACTCAAAATGGCACTTCTACTTTTAAAACACGATTTACTCAAAATTTCGCCAGTGTGGGTTAACACACTATTGCTTATCTATGTCCATATATAATATATATAAGAAACGGTAAAGATATTCAATAATTATTGTAACAGGGATCATTACGGTAAGGTTATCATGCGAATTTCTATTAGCATTGTGCTGTATTTTACGTATTTGTTATCTAAAACTTCAATGTCGCCCTTTTATTTCGGACGCCGCGAATAGCAAAACCACAATTGAATTTTGAGCTTGATCTTTTTTAATTCAGTGTTCGAGGGATCAGAGAAAACTTAATTTATTGATGAATATAAGAAAAGAATAATTGAAATTCGTATGAAACGTAACCGTGAGAGAGTCCCCTTTTTATTTTGTATTTTCCATAGTAATAAGATGTTTCCAAACTTACAAACGTACGAACAAATTGATCAAAACTGCTTCGATCACTCCCCTGCCACCAGGGGACGCTACTTTCGTTTGATTTTCGACTGGTCGTTCCGATTGTGAAACTTATGAAGTTAGGACCCGGTTCTAAATATTATGATAAATAATTCATCATATGTGCACAATTTGGATATATCTCAAGTTATATCTGAAATATCTCGAGTTATGTCCGAAATATCTCGAGTTTTTTCCCGAAATATTTCGAGTTATATCCGAAATATCTCGAGTTATATCCGAAATATCTCGAGTTATATCCGAAATATCTCGAGTCATATCCGAAATATTTCGAGTTGTATCTGAAGACAAAATGCAGTCAGAAATATAATTACATAAACTTTTATCGGTCGTTGAACTATGTTACTATTTTTTTTTGTTATGTGCCTAATACAAATAGGTATGTATTTTTACATGATATTTTCTTTTCTTAACTGCACCTAAATACTCCAGTTTATGAATGTTGAAACGAAAGTACGCAGTTCCATTTCTTATCAGTTTTCAATTTAAGATATGTTCCGTTATTACTGATAGCACTAAGGTATGACGTCAAGTTAGTATACTGCGAAGCCGTTCCTTTATAGTTAGCTATAATGGTTACTGTTTAAAACGGAACGCAGTCCAGTAAACTGTCATCCTTGTCGTTGTCATATGTAGCTTTGGAACTGGTCACACCGCACCGGTCGGTTTATTATTTCAGCTTCCCGCTGTTTTTAACCATAGAGCATTTAGAACGGAAATAGCTAAGAGGTCTGTTTAATATTTTTTTTTTTTTCACCAATTTCGGAAAAAGGGAATGCAGCACGATGTACAGACGTACAGAACAAATTTTTACATTGACGCATATATTATTATTTACGCGACACCGCAAACAGTAATGTCCAACTATTTAATATAGTTTTCGCTTAGTGTTTTTTCATGAACTAATAGGACATGTATTTTGGCGTAAGTGGGCGCGTACGTTTGGCTACTCCCGTTTTAAAAGCTCTAAGCTCATGAGCTAAGGGGTCATTCGTTAATTACGTGAGGTGATTTTGGCTATTTTTCGAACCGTTTAGTAAGTAGTTCATGAGATTCGCGGATTCTACTCTTTTTTAATTGACCATATAGTAGATTAATTGACCATCAAAATATTCAGTTTTTTTTTTTAATTTCCATTTTAGTTGTTGTTTTAGTATTCCTATCGCGCGGCAAAGCAACAATAATTCCGCCAATGTCAGATTGTATTAGAACTAGTTTGCTTACGAACCTTCTAGCTCTATGCGGTTCTCAATATAAAAAAGCTGAATAAATTCTGGCGGGAACAGAAGGCGTTGGTTCCATCGGTTATTTTGGTTTTGATAAAAAATGTGAAATTTATGTATTTACGTATTACGGTGCCGCGTATGGACAAATTCCGCAGTAAGATTTTGTAGTGTGAAGAAAACTGCAGTTCTAAACCACAATCGAAATAACAAAGCTAATAAAGAATACATTTTATTGTAAATCAACATTGGCTTATTGCACAATCTGTGAAGTTAAGTCGTTTGAAAAAGCGAACCAATTTCAAAATTTCGAATGTGGCCAGTACCTCCATATAGTTGGATGCGATATCTTTATTTATTTCTTGTTCTTAATTTGAAAAAAAGAAAAATGGGAATGCCCGTTAAAATGTAGACAATAAGCTGTTGCCTAAAAATATTCGATTCGCTAATTGTACAAAAATGTACGGAATAAAAAAAAACATTGTAAATTTACATTTAAAAAAAAATTGTAACATGTAATTCGTTACACGAATGGACAGAACACTCGGTGGCAACCGTCTCAAATATTGTTTTAATTGATAAAACGTACTGAAAGTGTGAACACATTCTTTTTTATGTTTATATAATAAAATGACTCAAACTGCGTCTCTACCTATATGAATGTTGCGTGATATAAAAGACTAAAAAAAAAGAAATATGCTTTTTAATTATACAAAAATGTATCTATCTACCCTTACCAAACATAGAAGTTAATATTTAAATGTGTGGTCGGGACCGACTGAAACAATTAGTGGGAAGACAAGCGTGGTTCGGAGGGATTTTGATAACTTTTTTACTTGTAAAGCTGAGATTTGTTTAGTTTGAAATTTGAATAGTTTTAATTTAAAATTGTAACCTGTTGTTTGGTTTGGTTATGATAAATCTGTTTGGATTCCGGCATTAATTGTATGCATAAATGAAAATGATTTGTTAAGTTGCGGTTATTTCGAAAAATCATTATGAGAAAAAAAATACACATTGTACCATAGAAATAAATTATGTATTTAAAAAAATCGACGCTCGGGAGTTTTATTTACCGCGTTAATTTCGGAGTTCCCGCGCGAATTTCGGAAAAAAGACGCTATGTCCTCTGTACCCCTGACAACGTGTAGGTAAGGCAAATTTCATGATCGGTTAAGTAGTTAAGGCGTGAAAGTGTAACAAACTTAACTCGCATTTATAATAGTCAGTTTGGTGGTTGGGAAGCGGGCCCTCATTCATACGTCTTGTCTGATCAATGTTTCTTGTAATTCTGTTTGGTGTCAAATAAAGTTCTTTAAATTTCAATTAGTAAGGATTATCTGAGGACCAACACAGCAGCGCTCCTGTATTGAAAAACTCCCCATAAATATCTACGTTGCGATAGTCGATCTGCTTATAGTACCTATCTAGTGTTTTTCTGAAAGAGGTGGTGCGGCTCTGTTTTGCGTGAGCTAGATTAGCCCCTCTTTCTCTGTATGTCATCATAGCCGGCGGACGTCAACCTAAAGCAAAGGTCTAACCCTGATGTGGTCTAACCCAAAGAGCTCACCTCACTGCCTCATCCGGGCCCGAGGACTCCACAAACTCGTGGCTTCATCTAGATTCTAGTGGCAGTATTATATTATCTGTGCTAGCGGCAAGTCAAACCGCTTTTAGGAAAACTAAGTGGACATTTTAGGAAAGTGGATATTTCAGGAAAGTGGTCATTCTCGACCCAAAGGCATTACAAGAGCTAGGTTCTATAAATCTGAGTGGTGGTTGAGTGGTGGAGTTTGGGCCTCGATTACCAAAACAGACCCAACGGAAGATATTATTAGATACTAGTTGTGCCCTGCGGTTTCACCCGCGTTAATTTCAAAGTTCCCGCGGAAATTCCGGGATAAAAAGTACAAAAAGTATGTGTTAATCTAATGTTTAGGCTATATTATTGTAAAGATTCATTTAAATCCATTCAGTAGTTTTTGCGTGAAAGAGTAACAAACATCCATCCATACATTCTTACAAACTTTCGCGTTTATAATATTATGTATTTACAATAAAAGTGACATTAATTTCTGCTTAGTTTAAATTTAAAAACACGTGGCGCTGTGCTTTAGTGTGCAAGCACTACTATTTTATTTTTAATTGTAATATAATTAGAAAAATAAAATTAAGTGTCGTGGAACACTTGGTTAGAACGACGTTTTTTCCAATGAGAGAAAAGAGGCAAAAGAACAAAAAATCTCATTTAGAAAAAAAAATTAAGTACTTTTTATAAGAAAGTGTACGTAGTATATTTACTCTGAGAAGAAACTAGAAGAGTTGCGACATCTAGGATTTTTCGACCCAAACTAATTTAGTGTTTATTACTTTTTTCAACTAGATGGCGTGATAGGCACTAGCAGTAGTGCTTTAGTAAATAACACAATTTTTATTTGTTTTTTATCATAAATATTCTTTTATAATTAGGTATATTAGATTAAAATAGTACGTTTTAAAAGAATATTCATTTAGAATGCCATAAATACTAAATATACATCTAGGTTTCAGTGAAAAAGTATAATTTTGTTGTATCTCGCTATTGATATTTTCATAGTTATTGACTATATATAGAATACGAGTAGCTTAACTGTCGTACTTGCGTCGTTATTGATGTGTCTGTCGAACAAGCAGTACTGAGGGATTTGTTTGCTGATCCAACCATTAGCACCAGACGTCTAGCTTTGAGACATGGAATATCGCTAAAATCAGCGTGGCGTATTTTAAAAAAAGAAGGTCTGCATCCTTATCATTATCAGAGGGTGCAGCACTTACATGAAGAGGTAGACTGCCGTCCAAGGTGCGTTATGTCAACATGGATTCTGTCAAAAACTAGACAAAACCCAAACTTTCCAAAAAAAAATTTATGGATGGACGAGTCAACATTTACAAGGGATGGTATAACCAACTGCAGAAATTTGCATAAGTGGTGCCCTAAAGGTGAAAACCCAAAGTTGAAAAGATCTTCAACGTTCCAAGTGAGATATTCAGTAAATGTTTGGGCTGGTCTCATTGACGACATTTTGCTTGGACCAATAATACTGCCGGGAACATTAACTGGTGAAAGGTTTTTAACGCTTTTACGCGAAGAACTACCTGAATTGCTGGCAGATGTCCCACTGCTTTTGCGCCGAAGAATGTACCTACAAATGGATGGATGTCCTGCTCATTATGCAAGTAATGTAAGATCATTTTTAAATGAAATTTATCCGAACCATTGGATTGGCCGGCAAGGACCTGTGGGGTGGCCTGCGCGTTCACCTGATATGACGCCCCTCGACTACTTTTTATGGGGTACAATGAAACAACGCGTCTACAATTCCCCAATCAACAGTGAAGCCGATTTACAAGATCGCATAATTAATTGTGCACATGATTTAAAAAATGATCGCGAGATGATAAGAAGAGCGACACAACAAATCGTTCTTCGCGCTACTATGTGTCTGCAAACAAGAGGTGGACATTAATGCAATAACTAACCAATAAGTAACCAATTGATTATTAAAAATAAATAATAAAAGTATTTTGTTTCGCCTCCAAAAAAATATCCACAATAAATGATAAATACCACTTTTGGAGATCCTTTTTTGACAGCTGATAAAAAATGTTGTGATTAAGTTATAAACGTAAAATTTTTACCATTTGAAAGCTAGTATGATGTAGAATAATTGTAAGCCTTAAAAAATGTATGTTAATACCACATTTTATTAAGCAATTTTAAAATTACTGAAAAAACTGTGCAAAAAAATACTTTTGTTTGTTAAATAAACGCCATTATTTTGAATTGTAAATAATTTTGATTAAAAATTTTGATTTTATTAAGACGCCCCATAAGCTCTGATCATAATTCAGTTTTTATCTTGACAATCTACCGTTTATTTTAAAAGTTATAGTGTTTTGTTTACGAGGGGAACCCTAACGCGAACCAAAATTTTAAAAAAATCGTCAAAAATTCAAAAAAAATTTTTTAATTTTTTTATTATTTTTTTCGTCGATAAAATTGAACATAGTATCCCTCATTTTCATTTGTACACTTTATCCAGACTCACACTGTATACTAAAATTGGAACGATACAGAGAAGATTAGCATGGCCCCTGCGCAAGGATGACACGCAAAATCGTGAAGCGTTCCACATTTTTTGAAGAGATTCATACCTAGTAAACATTTTTAATTTCAACTTTCCGACTATTTGTAAGAAGTTGGCAGGAGTGCAGGACAATAGGTAGAACAAGTAGATACGTGGACAGAGAAATATACGAGTATCCAAGCACTTGCCAACATAATAAACATTGTTTAATAGACGATCATTCTGGCAGCTGGATTCGTTTTTGAAAATCAACTGGCAGACATTTTCATTTGCTGATCATCGATAGCTGTCATGTGTTGCCCCATTGTGGTCAATTTAAATGCTAGCTTTAGTGTAGGTAATAACTCAGCGTTGTCTGTCAGTCATAGCGGGCCACAATGATTTAAATGTTACTATCGTCTGTAGACGCTATCGTTAGTATTATATTATCTGTATAATATATATAAATATATGTATAATATAATATCTACTATACTAGTATTTATGAGCTCACTGGCGAGTCTTCTGGCTTCTGGAGCTCTTTGGTCGGTTGTTCGTCCCCAACAACTTCCGACGCTACAAATCAAGCCGACAATGCGAGCTATTTGCATCCCCCTCTTGTCGAACAAGGGCACGATCCAACTCGCCAGTATGTCGCACCTTGACCGTACTAAATGCTCTCCTGAGGCTGATTTGTTTGCCGATGAGTGGATGGAACTCTTGTCTGTGTGTCTGAAGATGTGTGAGGAGTTGTATGCAAGGCCTACTAGTATTTGCTAACCATTGTAATTGGTCCTGTACCGTATAAACAATAAATTAATAAATAACAAATAGCTATATCTAGGTACCGTGGCAGAGTGTAGGAAGAACAGGAATTTAGGTAGGTACCTACCTACCTACTACTTCGCAAAACTGACACCTACTGTATAAAAGGTCTGTCTAGGTTGGCAGTAAGGTGAAAAGAGCAGAACAGTTGGTTCATCGTAGTTAATTAATAAATTAATGCTATTTTTGGGATGAGCTTTATTTAATAGGTAATAATTCACTTATAAACTATTTTACTCAAACGCTGCTGTTGAAAATACTAAATTCTAGCTCTAAATACTGAAATTCTCCTCCAATCTTCTCAAATGGTCCACATTTGCTTCTTGAGGCGAACTCGTATGGTTTAAGATATTATTTTTATAAATTTCCATATTCCGCTGTACCGTCGCCATATTGTTGAAAACTTCCCGCGGAAGCGTTCGACTTTGTGCGGGAACTTTGACAGATGCGCTTCCGGCAAAATTTAAGTTGCGTTCCAAAAACACTCTGTCGCTAGGATACGTTCCGGATTGAGGTGGGATCAGAAACGGTTGCATGTCGGGTTTCGGCATACTTCTAAACATATTTCTATCGACGATTTGATTTTGTGCGTTCATATTCGATAGGTGGTTGAGCGATTTCGACCATTGCTGCTGCTGGGTTGGAGGAATTCTGTTGGCGTAATTGAAAACCCATAATCTGTCGCCTATGAACATTGGTCGTGGAGCTACGACTCCCAGGCTGCTGTAGTACTGCTGGGCTAAGAGCTCAACGTCATTTGTGTATTTTCTCTTCCATTTCGTCCGACGATTTTGAAACCATATTTTTATCTGAAAACGAAAATCAAGCAATCGTTTTTATTAATAAAATATATCTACTTGACCCCACACTAAGCTATAAGCTTGTGTCGTTGAAACCAAGCAAACTACTGTTATTATGATATAATATTTACTATACTATAGACATACTAGCTGTCCCCCGCGGTTTCACCCGCGGTAATTTCGAAGTTCCCTCGGGAATTCCAGGATAAAATATAGATAGATATAAATAAACCTTCCTTTTGAATCATGCACTCTTTCTATTCGTGAAAACCGCATGGAAATCCGTTGCGTAGTTTTAAAGATCATACATAGGGACAGACAGACGTGAAGCTACTTAGTTTTACATTGATCTAATAGGTTTTTTCATTATGTATGTACCTAGATAAATATGTCAATACCCTTCCTGTATGTTTATTTTACTCTTTACAATACCCTTATGAGTTTGTCAGGTGTTTACCTGTGTCTCAGTAAGCCGCAGCTGCCTCGCCAGCCGGCCTCGCGCGGCCACCGACAGGTATCTGTTCTTCTCGAATTCCGCCTCCAAGCACTTGATTTGCTGAGCGCTGAACGCAGTGCGCGCGCGCTTGCCTCGCGACGAACTCGACTCTGCTAACAAAAGGGAAGCGGCTTACTCACGGTTGACCGTCCGTCGGGAAGACCCGAAACGTTTTGGACTCCCTGGGAGTCTTTAGAGTGATCGAATAAACAAAAGGAACTCTCACATCGCGCTAGAAAATTGCCTTATCTACTACGGATATACTGGAGTTTAGTACCTAGTACCTACCTACATCTAACTCAAGGTTCAGTGACAGTTTTAAGGTCGAGTTTTAATTGTGCGTAGGTGTATTGTTTTATTTTAGATTTTTACCATTGAACTACTTATACCTACTTTTTTACAAGTTCGAAATGTTTCTAGATCTTTCTACCACCAGTCTGGTATACCTACCTACCAATCAAGATAAAAGGAAAGATTTATTTCAGGATAATGCCTAAGTATTGCGCAGGGGCAGGATCCTTATGAAATATTTCAAGTTATATCCTCAGACGATATAAAAAAAAATATTTCGTCTGAGGTTATATCTAAGTACTTAGGTACTGCTTTTGAAACCTAGAGAAAGCAGGTAATGCGGAAGTGATGTGCATGAAGTTAGCAACACAACATCCGGTGTCTGCGTGTCAAGTGTTTTTTTTTATTTTAAAATTATCGAAGTAGTAAATTAATGCTTTGTAATTTATAATATTTTTTCTTTATAATTATGTAACTAATTACATACCTAATATGTTTTTACTTTATACTAATAAGTAGGTAGACAAAACTATTCAGTATTTGGGAAAGGAGCGGTCTGCAGCGTCGGCCGTGGTGCCTCGCTGTTCCTCTCCCGTGTTTGGAAGGGTTGCGGGATGTCGTGAGGAACTCAAAAAACCATTGACATTCTTGATAAACTATATTTTCCAGAAGTCTTAGAAATTATCTTAAAGTAACCTTTTTGCATAAAATTGGGTATCGACTCAGGATCACAAATTAGCTAGCTATGCCTAATCTTAGTACCGTAGTAAAAAGTAGCAACTCAAGTTGGTTTTTTTTTTTACGGCCCGGGCGGGTGCGTTCCGATTCGCCACAAGTACTTGGTACAATCAACATGACTAGGTAAATATATTAATTATTTACTAAGAAAGTGCGTAAACTTACGCACCTACTTAAACCGTTATTAAAACTTATTAGGTGCAGCTGAGGGTGCAGCCACATAATATTTAAGCTTTTTAAAGTAGGCACCCAAGGTGATTCGATTCAGAGTCGTCTCGTTTGGATCATTGTTATAGACGCTAGACTCTAGAGCTTCCATCACACAATTTTCCTATAGGATTCTAGGACCTTATGAGTCTAGGACTAAAATATTGTGAGCAAAGATAGAGCTCAGCATAGTAGACAGTACCTAATTAACCGCGTACACTGCGGAAGTGGCTCCCAGCAATCGTCGCGTCCGCCGAAGCGGACACAGCTCGTCGTCACATTACAGTTTATTTTCAATAAACACCTCCCCGCCATGAGTAATTAGCGGCAATAAATCAACATGTCACTCCGCAACCGCCGCCACGCCATCTTGCGACGCCAGCGCCACTAAACGGCGGGAACGCACACTAATGAGCCCGCGAAAATACATTTGACAAATGTTAAATTTAGTTTTTTTTAAACATCAAATTGTCTCTATGTCAAAGGCGTACGGATAAAAATCCAACGATCTACGTTTAAAAATGAGAGACCGATGCCGTTTAACAGAACGAACGTGTAGACAATTTATTACCTATGCGACCATAGTTAAAGAAATTTCAAAGAACATATGTTAGAACGGGTTGTATTTCAGTTTCAATATGATTTACTTACTTAATGAGTGTGAGTGTCACGTAACGACTTTGAAAACGTTTTAGATGAAAAAAAGTGGAATATCCGGCGCGAGAGACGATTTTAAAAGCATTTTGTATTTATTTTACAACTGAAGAGCTATTTTGGACCGATTAACGTAAAAAAAAAAGTTTTTAGTTATTTTACATCGCGAAAGCGACTGAAAGTAGCGTTGGTAATTTATCAAGTCTGGTATAATAATGTTGCCAGTAACTTAATTACCTAGTGGTTTAAATAGCCGTCCGGTCTTTTAGAAAGCAAAGAAAAGACTAAATCCGTATTATCTGTGTCCGTAGCGAAACAAGCTTGCTAACCGCCAAAGAAATTACCGTCAATTTATCCGCTCCAACTCGCAATGATGCTGATTTATCTGGCCGTTCCTTCGGAGAATTTGTGCTGTGGATCGTTGTTTTATATATATAGGTACTAGCTGTCCCCCTGTGGTTTCATCCATGAGAATTTCGAGAGTCCACCGGGAACTCTAAGAAGTATTCAAATGAAAAATTTTTTAGACTCGGTTGAGTAATTTCAGAGATTTATCTGAAGATTCCCCTTACATCCAAACAACATACCTACAAATTAGTCTTTATAATATTAGTATTTTATGGTAGGCATAGATAAGAAGAAGAATTAGTTTTAATTCGAAATATGTTACATGCAAAGAACTGTGTGAAAAACTGTGTGCAAAAAGAACAACAATCGTTGTAAATTGTATCTAATTACTTACAACCTTTGTCGCTTAGAAAACACAAAATTAAGCACGTGTGTCGTGTAGATATTAAAAAGAGTTAAGGAAAACTATTATTTAATAGTAACCGAGAGTTCGGAAACCTTTTCTCATCCCTCGGCGTCTTGTAATAGACGTTTTACAGCTTTTTAATGAGCTCCGGCCACTTACTGAATTACAGCCGCGAACGTTCTCTTTCATGTTGATTTCTTTTCTTTTTCCACCAACCGTTGAATAATTACGAGGGAGAAAGATTTAGCTAACGAGACGGTTGTGGCGATGAGATTTATCTGTTTGTAACGAATTTAGAAAATGAGACATCACTGCACAGTTAATGAGCGTTGGTGTGTGCTTTCGTGTCTATCACAATATTTGTGTGTGCGTACGCGTTAGAACAGCAATTCAAACGGCTAATTTGAGCCGAGATCACAGAGTAAAAAAGTAAATAAGAGAGGACATGTAGGCGGCGCAGGCGCGCCACGCTCGCCAAACAAGTTAGAGCTAATGCTCTAACTTTCGCAAAACTACCTACCTCTTTTTTTTCATTTTCCACAATATTCTCAAAACTGTGAATTTCTAAAACCGTGTCTAAGTAAAAACGTTTAATAATGAACGTTTTTGTGTGTGATGAATAGCTAAAACTGGTTTTCATTTGTTTCCAGCACTCTGAAGTTGAGTTGAGTTGATTGTATTTTGTCTGTGGTCGAGATGGTGGGATGGGAAGAATGGGATCATTGAAATGTCTTGAGACGGTTTATTATTACCAATTATTTATTATCACCAGTTCGTAAATAAATTAGCAAAACTAGATTCGAATTTTTTATTTTAATCGATATCGTCAGCACGATTTATCGGCTATTGCCGGGAATCTATGTCGCATTATTTAAAAAGAAAAGTAACGCATTATTGTTTTTTTTCTTATTTCATTGGAATTTTGACACGATTTAAATGCTATGAGTTCACACAAATGGAGGTAAAGTAGGTACAGCAAACTAGTAGAAGTAATAGGACATAACTTGTAACAGTTATGGATGGTCCTTACTCCTTACATAATATGAAATTGGCGTTTTGAAAGGGAGGACCATAAAATAGATTTTTTTTAATCCCTACTATCTAATATTATAAATGCGAAAGTAACTCTGTCTGTCGTCGGTCTGTCTGTCTGTCGTCAGTCTGTCTGTCTGTCTGTCTGTTACGCTTTCAAGCCTTAACGGCTCAACTGATCATCATGAAATTTTGCATACACGATGTCAGGGGTGCAACAAAGGACATAGCGTACTTTTTATCCCGGAATTCCCTTGGGAACTCCGCAATTAAGGCGGATGAAACTGCTGGGAACAGCTTGTATATCTAATATATTCAAAGTATATGTACCATTGCTATCTATGCACTTTTGCCATCTCATAGGTAGTTCATTGATCCCTTTACTAAAAAAACCATTCGGACCGCAATCAATAAAATCCTTGAAGCCGCTTTGGACTGTCCCATCGGAGTTGAATTTTTTCCCTAGCAAGAAGTTATCCAAATTTCGAAAAAAATGGTAATCTGTTGAAGCAAGGTCCGGGGAGTACGGTGGATGGCTTACCGCCGCACTCAGAGTCGACTTTAATGATTACTTAATTAAATATCGATTTTTAAAACAAAACTGCCGCAATCAGAGAAGTTCAGTAAATTAATGTTAGTTGGCATTTAATGAGATGTAACTTAATTAGTTAAATGCCAATTAACATTAATTTATTAAACTTGCCTGATTGGCCTGATTGCGGCAGTTTTGTTTTAAAAATCAATACTTAACTAAGTAATCATTAAAGTCGACTCTGAGTGCGGCGGTAGACATTCCAATTGAAGCTCCTCTAATTTGGTTGCCGTCTGTTGTGCAGTGTGTGGTCTAGCGTTGTCCTGGAGCAGCAGTGGCCTAGAGCGATTGACCAGCCTCGGTTATTTAGCAGCTAGCTTTTCCATCATAGTTTGCAGTTGCTGATAATAGACATCCGCCGTAATCGTTTGGCCAGATTTATAAGAAAGCTGTAGTGACCGACACTGGCACTAGTCTACCAAACGCTTACAAGTAATTTTTTTTGAGTCAATTTTCGCTTGGGGCAGGATTTGGTTGGTTCGCCAGGGTTCAGCCATTGCGATGAGCGTTTCCGATTATCGTAGCTACAGGATACACTTTTCATCACTAATCTTACTACACTAATCTTCATCATCAGGTAATGGTACGATTTAAAATCCCTTCATTATTGTGTCGGTTGAGTAATGTACCTAACGCAGCAGTCGACACGCGTTTATCGGTTTGCTGCACTCAATTCATGAGGTATCCACTTTTCGAGCTTTTTCACCTTCCCAATTTGCTTCAAGTGGATTAAAACAGTTTTATCACTAACACCGCAGCCTGCAACTAGCTCGGACGTGGTGTGCGACGGATCCGCTTCCACAATAGCCTTCAATTCTTCATCATCAACTTTGGTCTTCGGCCGTCCACGGGGCTTGTTCTGCAGGTCGAAATTTTCAGAACGAAAACGTTGGAACCAAAACCTACCTACTGTGTTTTCTTTTGCCACACCGCCACCATGTACATCATTAGGTTATCCTTCAAACCGTTTCTGCAGCAGTCGTAAATAACGCAAAATTTCAAATTTTTTTCATTTTCTAAACTGAGTGACGCAAAGAAACAACCAATAGAGGAAAAAACAAATGAATTACAGTTTTCAAAACACCAAAGCATGAGTAAATCTTCTAATATATATAAATCACGTGTCACGTTGTTTGTCCGCGATGGACTCCGAAACTGCTAAACGGATTTTGATAAAATTTTGTAACCATTTATAATATGGTCCAACTTAAAAGATAGGATAGTTTTTATCCCGGAATTATTGCGGGAATAGCTAATCACCGTAAACTACTGGCAGGGTACAAAGAAGGACAGAGTACTTTTTCCCGGAATTCCCGCGGAAACTACGAAATTACCGCGGATGAAATCGCGCGGGACAGCTAGTAGCTGTATAAATTCGAAAATAGAATTCCTAACCAAAGAGGAGATATTTGAAATCAAAGTGGCCGGTACGACAAAACGCCAATTTCATATGTAGGTAGGTATCTATCTAAGGACCTAATATTAAAGTCCTAAAAATACAAATTAAATAAAATAACAATAAATCACGGAGAAAACCGAAAATATCGTATGAAGACTACTTACCTATTAGGTCTAGGTCCTACCTATATTGGATATAGATAAGCAATAGTGTGTTAACCCACATTGGAGAAATTTTGAATAAATCGTGTTTTAAAATCATATCGTGATTTTGTTTCAGCATGTTTTTATGTTTAAATGTTTTTTGGAATTTAAAAAATATAATAAGGTGAACACATAATTAAAAAACGCTCTATAACTCTCAATAAAGCGTTTTGAATCAATAACTTAATATTGTGGGTTAATATGTTATTGCTTATCTGCGTCCTATTGTTCTGTGGGCGCGTCAGCAGCGATACAAAGGGACGTTTTTGACTGTCTGATATCTTATATCCGTCGGCATGTCGGCGTCAATGTTGGTAAATAATTTTTAGAATGCTAAACTATTCCTGAGTAACATAGGCTATATTGTAACTCGGAATTCCCGCGGGAACTCCAAAATTACCATAGGTCACAGATAATATAATAGGTGAAACCGCGGAGGACAGCATTGGACAGTATTTGTTTGTTACACATTCACACCATAACTACTGAACTGATCAACATACGCATACCTACACGCAATACGCGTTTGCAGTTTCACTACTTGAAATTTTGCTTTCCGGAAGCAAATGAACGATTTACTATAAAAAAATACCCAAATCGCTATAATCGCGCTTTAAGCACGATGAACAGTTAATTAAACTAGATATGTATCTACTTATAATGAAACAGAAAATCGGAATTCAAAACATCTAACCATGACACCTAGAACAACATATAGACACTATGAGAAATCTTTCCGACTCGATACACTCGGGTCGCTTTAATAGACGAATTATACTAGACTCTTAGGTGCTCTAGATTTCTTCTTCGAGCTCTGTTTTCGTTCTCTGTCTGTTGGCTGTACTTAGCATCACAAAAATATGTACAGTGGAGTGGAGGGAAGAATCAAAAGAAAACTAATCAGTGTCCACAAACAAAGACAGTAAAGTATGTTCGGGTAAGTTCGAACACAGGGTATGGATTACTTATGGATTACCCTTACCACAGATAATATAATACTATACCCTTACTTACCTTTTATCCAATAAATAATCTAGGAATCCAATAATGATCGCAGAGCATTTACTTAATTTGATTTTATTTTTCCACCCAAAGAAATAATCTTGTAGATTACTAAAAAATATTGGACACGTATTTTTTATTTTTTTACGCAATGAAAAAATAACGGAGATACCTATTACCTACATTAATCGAAATTTCGCGTGACGTCACACTGTGCTACAGTCTATAGCACGTTATGACGTCAAGAGCCCCCACTTCTAAACTTTAATGCGTTTTATCTTATTATTTTTTCAATAATTTGAAAAAATAAAATATACGTGTCTAGGTAAGTATTATTTCTTATTATCTAACTAAAAAAGTTAGAGTTTGGTTGTTTTGCAACGGGAAATTGGTGGAACCAATGGTGGGACATGATTTTTTTGGCCAGACAGAACATTCTTCATCATATATGCTTAACACTATTAAATGATTACGTTCTTCTTACTTAACTGTTTCTTCTGAAAATTTATATAATTTACTAATAAAAAAGTTCAATGATGCGTTAAAATAGTTCCCTTACATTTGAGTTTGGAAAGAGAAAAATTTGCATTTTTATTTTGTGTACATTTATTGCTTCTTTCTCTCGTGCATGCTGTGGCGACCTATAATTGAGGCAGCGCCATAATTTTTTCATTATAATATCCTATATTGTATCACTACCAATGTTACGGTGTATGCTTTGTTGGTCGTTCTTTTCAATAAATAAAATAAAAAATAAAATGCTAAGTACTTAGCTGTTCCCCGCGGTTTCACCCGTGGTAATTTCGGAGTTCCCGCGGGAATTACGGGTTATTCCGTGACTCAAACTTCAGAACTATCAGTACCTAGCGTACTTACTTCCATACAAACTTTCAACTATTTCCGGTTTATGGGAATATAGGCATACTCCAGCGTTGTTCTGCAACGGGAAGCTAGTAAATATACCTATGTTAGTAGGTATTTATTTTTTTTTTTTTATTAAAAAACCAATAAGTACAAAATACAAAAATTCACATATTTCCAGTGCAACAAAAACCAAATTTGGTTTGTCTGTGCACTGCGACGGTTTGAGGCTACATTTACATTATTCTCTGTGTTAAACAGTCGATAGATAAACAGATCTTCCGACCTATCCCTACTTTATACATATTATGTAGTTTATAAATTAAATTAAGGCTAGGTAGGTAATTTAGTAGGTAAATATCGATAGGACATGGTTTTTGATCAGAAAGAACATTCACCTGGTTGGTAATTATTTAGCACATTCACAAGGGGGTTTTGGTGGTTTATAATTATGTGATATACCTTATATATTACTACATACCTGATTGTTGATAACTGGAAGAAGATTTTCCATAGCACTCTTGCGCATCGCCGGCGGTGGAGCCCTCCACGTCGACTTGCTCAGAACTGTTACTACCTCTATCGATATCATCGTCATCGGAATCTATCATATTAAGCACGTCACTATTATCAGCGTTATTTTTTAAATAATTAATCGAACCTGAAGCACATGGTGCGACGTTTCCATCGTGGGCATAATTTTTTTCATTCACTTTTTGTCGATCACACTTTTTGGCCAGTAAGTTTTCAATAGAGAATGGTAATTTTATTTCGGTTCTCTCGATTTTCGCTTGAGAAACATTTCGTTTTTCATCGTCTAAATTATCTACGTCCATGGATTGTTCATTGTTAATTGATAAATTCATTTTTAGTGCCTATTAGAAATTTGTTTTATTTTAATTGGGATTTAAGTAAATTCAATATTCAAAAACTAAACGTCTGCACCGACCGTCGTTTAGCGAACGTTTTGGGGTTTCAAATCGGAGTTTTTCTACGGAGAAACGATTCAGTGTCGAGTATCTCACACACGATAATAATTTAGACTAATTTGAAATTTTAAACGACTCGTTTTTGTCAAATTGGTACCGTGAAACGACTGTGCGTCGGATATGTTAACTGCCTCTTCTGAAAAACATATTTGTGGCTAATCACATCGGCCATTCGTTAATGCTTCTTATTGGCATTGACATAAGACTCAAAATAACGCTGAAGCTGAAAAATCTTAAGGTGCCACCGATCGGAATGAAGATACAAAGCCCCAGCTAATGGGCGTCTTTCGAGATGACAATTTTATACACAACATTTAACAATTGATCTTTGATTTTCGACTTTGTGCGTATGAAATAAAGATTGTATTGGCAATGTATTTGGTTAAACGATGCAAATAGCTCATGAAGAGTTCGGTGCAGAGTTATAATTAGAGTTAAACCAATGAGGGAACGGTGGGCGTGTCCCATCTTGGGGAGCTGCGCGTGCGCCTGTCCCGGCACCGTACGGAGCGAGGATTTATACCGCGAGTCCGGTGAGATATGCGCACGATCATCAATTGTGATAATTATTTAGTTAGTGAGTGTAATTGGACGCGTCACGTGTCACAGGGGAGGGGACGGCTGGGGACGGGGGAGAGGAGCGCAGTAATGGGACTTTGTGAATTATGACGTACATGTTGTGAAGAGATTGTATCGTTCCAAGATTGTACCACGTGCTTTATTATCATGCTTACCTACTAGCTGTTTCCCGCGGTTTCACCCGGGACTTCCTTGAAAACTCTAAAAAGTCCCCTACATCCTATGACACTCAAGTATAGTGTAGGTACTAGGTAGGTAAGTTAGCTTCCAATCAGTAAAATTATTTTTAGAATCGATTTAGTATATACCTACCTAGTTTCAGAGATTACCCTTTACCTACACCCATAGTAATTAAAGTAATTGCCCTTTTTATTATTAAGTAGGTACCTACCTACTTGCAGTGGCATAGCTACAGGAGGACTAGACGGAGGTGTGTGCCGGGGCCTCCAGGGGGGCTAAGATGCGCAACACGATAAAATTTTATCGAGCCATTTTAGCGATTCTCGTCGACAAAGCCATACAATATGTCGACGAGAATCGATAAAATGGCTCGATAAAATTTTATCGTGTTGCGCATCTTAGCCCGGCTGGTCCTAGGGACCCTCGGAACCTGACCATCGAACCTCAAATTTAACTAGCGATAAATTCTCCCATACCTTCGGAATCTAAATAAAATAGGTTGCAACTTGCAACACGAGTTTGGAAAGAATACCTACAAGGGAATTCCCAACAAGTTTCGAATTTCTGTTCGAAACCTGCTGATTTTAACTTCATCAAAACCTTAACCTGACTGTCCTGAACTACGGCCTCAGTATTTTTTTGCACTATGGCCTTTGGTTACCTTATAGCTACGCTTTTGCAGCTTACAACCTATTTCGAGCCCTTCTATGGAAAGATATTGTCAAAACGTGGAAAAAAAAACGTGAATTCGCTTCCATATGAGCTGGTGAATATCCCAACTCCAAGTCATCTATGCTAAATTAGGTATTTATTTATAATTCAGGCATGCAGTTGAAGCAACTGAAGAAGCTGATAGATGCCTGTATCCAGTTAGATATCCATTACTTTTTTATATCTACTTTTTGATACTTATCTTATTTTCTATCAACGGAGATCTAAAATTGGCCACTATTTTTGCATAATAATAAATAAAGTCAGAGCTCTGGAGAGCTAATGGTCTTTCTAAAAATTTATTAAATAAATATTTATTTTAATTTTAATTTATGCAAAGCAAAACAAACCTGCCTGTGTCAAACAATAAATCACAACCCAAAGACACGCATGAACTCAGTTGCCCTTTTGAATAACCGAAATATTTTGTCATAATTAGGCGGGAAACGGGAGCTAGTGGCGCTAAGTGTTTTTTTTCTGCAGGTTCCGTATTTTAAGATGATGTCTTGTTATTGATTTTAAAGTTCGGTAACTTTAAAATCAATAACACCCGCGATAATTTTGGAGTTCCCGCGGAAATTCCGTATTACAATATAGCCTATGTTACTCAGGAATAATGTAGCTTTCTAATGGTGAAAGAATTTTTTGAATCGGTACCGTAGTTTTTGAGTTAAATCGCAACAAACAAAAAATCAAATGTTCCCTCATTATAATATTAGTATAGATTATTATTATTATTTTATTTTAGTATAGAAGTATAGATAAGGGCCCATGTATTTTTACAATTTTTGTCAGTCTCTATGTTTGTTCACGCATCACGCGGCAACTATTGGAAATATAAGATTTGAATGAAATTCGATGTTATGTATAGGTAGTAGATAGAGAGAGTAGGTAGATCTAGGCACATCTAGGAATTTTTATCTAAGTATACCTAATGGAGAGGTATTACCTACCTAAACTCCTTCGAGTGAAAACCTAATCATATTAGATATAATTAAGACACCTTGAATAAAAGTTTTTTCCTATGCGATAAAAAAGTTTTTTTTTTTGCAAAAGATCGACGATTCTATCCAACTAACGCGGCAAAAAAAGAAATTATTTGACAGCTCCGCATGGGGACTTGTTTCCGCATATTTTACTCTCTGGTATTTCGAACTTTCAACTCTGGCGCTTCCAAATTGCTTCGGTATGCGCCATAGAGCTATTAAGGATAATTTACACGTGTATGCGCATCGCGTCGTAAGACTCGTAGGTATAACTTAATTGTGTTCATTTAGTGTCCTTAATTATTATACAGTTTTATTTATCTGTTCAGATACATTTCTGTAGTCAAACATTTCAAGTTCTAGAGATTATGTAAATAAAAATATCGAAACAAAAAATCTGCCTTAAATGTTAGGTACCTAGTAGATAAATCTAAGCCATGGATTTTATTCTACTACTAGCTGTGCCCCGCAAAACTCACGCGGGCCGCGGGGCACAGCTAGTCATCACTACATATTTTAAAACCTCCGCCGCGTCTCTGTCTGTCTGTCTGTTCGCGATAAACTACAATATTGAACGGATTTTCATGTGGTTTTCACCAATAGATAGAGTGATTCCTGAGAAAGGTGTAGATATACGTAGGTACCTATAGTTGACCTATACTGGAATTCCCGCGGAAACTTCGAAATTACCGCGTGTGAAACCGCGTTGAGGACAGCTAAAAGTAAACTATTATTTTAAGAACATTTCGTACTGCGTTGACTTTATAAACATGAGGATACAACTCCTATTTAGAAGAGATGTTGGTTAACTTTTGACTGAACTTGAAAATAAATCAAAAATCATACATAGAGTGATAAACGTGTGTTTATCACTCTATCTATCATCCTTTGCGTCGCGCAGTTTCATAACAAATCTAGGTCCGAAACAGTGCTATTGGCCTCTGGACGCCGATAAGCAATAACGTGTTAACCCACAAAATGAAGTTACCTATTGATACAGATCGCTTTATTGGGAGTTACAGAACATTTTTTAACCATGTGTTTACCTTATTATTTACCATATATTGTTTAAATACCAACAAAATGTTGGACATAAAAAATGTTGACACAAAATGGCGTTATGATTTTAAAACACGATTTACTCAAAACTTCGCCAGTGTAGGTTAGCACACTATTGGTTATCTATGTCCCTCTATCTTTTGTATCATCGCGGATGGTGTGCCGCCACCACAGAGCAAATAGATTACATGTAGGTGGGGCAGGCGCGCCACCGTTGCAAAGAAAGTTAGAGCATTTGCTCTAACTTGTCCAAAACTTTTTGGATGTCCAACAAGTCTTTGACAAAGTTTAGCACAGAGGCCTACTCTACAAGATAAAGTTATTACTACCGCACACATTCTACGGTAGGTATTCTGGAATCTTACATGTCCGAAACACTATTCCAGGTCCGAGAGGGCGATTTGCCTCACGATTTCACGAGATACGGGCAGGTGTTCCTCAGGGGTCGGTTCTTGAACCTGTTCTGTATACTGTCTTCACTTGCGACCTTCCACAAAGTCCTGAAGTAACTGTGGCTATCTTCGCTGATGATACAGCAATTTTGGCTACTGACAAGTGCCCTATTAAAGCCTCAAAAATACTGCAGATAAGCTTAAATGAGATTAACTTAGATGAGGTTGCAAAAATGAAGAATTAACGCCAGTGCATCCAAATCCAAAAAAATATATATATTATACCCAATGTTCTCTTTGGTTCCGGCTTTTGGCGGGATTTTAGCAGTGACGGACGTCAAGTTTTATTTCTTTGTTTTGCAAATTAGTTTATCGTGATTGATATTGAGTGAATGTAGTGGATTTTGCATAATAAAGATCCATTAGTGATGAAAAGTGTGTGAAAACAGTGACATTGGCATTGGTGAGATGCATTTCGATGTAAATAACTTCAGAAGAAGAACAAATGAATTGACTGTATGGACTCACTTCCTTTGCCTTCCCCATTGGGGTTTTAACAAAAAAAAATGTTTCGACTCCGTTTTCCGACGTGTCAAAGTTGTGTCAAATTGTCAAGTGTCAATGTCAAATCAAACAAATGAAAGTCTGTCAGTGGGCAGTAGATAGGTATTAAATATTAAAAAGTACTCTGTGTGTAGGCCAGAGCGATATTTCATAAATATTAATTTGTCGTGAATAAAAGTAATTTTACTATCCAAATTGTTCTTTTAGACTCGTAAATCACTGCGAACTACATTTGTCTGATGTATATAAGAGAAAATATGGGTAATTGTGAATACTGTCCGTGGTATTATTGAAACAATTGCACTTTATTCGACGAATTTAAAAACCGTGTAATTTGTTTTTATTGTTATTAATTCTACTATGATAACTGTTATTACTTTACCACACTTAGCAACTGATCGCGTCGAGGTAAAATGGACAAGATAACAATAACATTAAATTAACAGTAATTTAGATTGTGAATTTGCTATCAATTTATGCTTATTTAGTCAATATATTTTAGTAAACAAAATAACCAAAGATGCGTTTAAATCTGAAAAGAGTGACCGCCTTTGGTGTTTTTATGGGACTGTTATGGGTTATTGTGTCATACAGCTCTTTATTGGAGTTTAGGACTATATCTAGTGTCAAACCAAACATAATAGACTTGGAGACGAAGATAAACAAATTGGAGCGCCAAATATCAGATCAGGTGAATGAGAGTCACAAACTGTTAGACAAGATTAATGGAATGAAGAAGACAGAGGATGAGATCGACAAAGATGCTGTCGACGTCAGCGGGAACAATGAAGAAGAAATTAACAGTAAGTTAGAATTCTTATTAAAAAAGGCTGATTATGCTCATGTGAATCACAAGACAGCACCACTCCTGCCTCGTTAAGAGTCCCTGCTCTTCTTCTTTAATGTCTCTCTGCTCTATCAATTCTAGTTCACTTCCGATAAACCAATCAGCCGTGGTAAAATAAATTTATTTATGGTAATTAAATAATTATGAAAGCACCATTAGTGTCCTTTTACTAAAAAATTGTTATGTGAATAAACCTTTTTTTTTTTATAATTTATTTACTCAGAAAAAAGTACAAATTTTTTCAACGTCAGACACAAAAACCCAGCAGGGTTTGTTGCTATGGCTAAAATGTCTGAAAGATGTCCCTAAATTTAATATTGATTACATATAAAGGAAACATATAATTTAATCTATTCAATACTTTTAATTTAATCTATTCAATATGTCCTTAAATATCCCTAAACAGTGCTGATTTTAGCACTGCTAGTGCTCTGGGCGAGATCTCTATGGCGCCCCTTAACTGCAATTCAAAACTATACTATACAAAAAAAAGGTAAAAGCCTGTGGCACCCCTTTATCTCCAGTAATGCAGCTACTGTCCCTAAATATTGATCACATTTAGTGTAGAATGCTACATGTAATCAATATTTGGGGACATTATTTCACACATTTTTGGCCCTAGCTAAAAATTTGGTTTATTCACATTACAGTCTTTTAGTAAAAAGACAGCAGTATAGTGGTAAGGTATGGGGGCGTCCATTAATCACGTGAGGCTCCAAAGGGGGGGGGAGATGTTCGTAAAAAATCAAGAAATATCACAAGAAAGGGGGGGGGGGGGGGTATAATGAGATATCACGTGTATTTATTTTTCATTGAACACATGAATTCTAAACCAAACAGTGGCGGGTGGCCCTGACTGTTAAAAAATTTAATCAGATTATACACATGATTTCGGATTAATGGACGCCTCCTAACCGACTGCTTTGCCAGGTTTTATGTGTACGTAGTAATAGTTAAGCTGTCCACATTTGTAGCACCTTGACGTATCACGATCACTCGTATCATATCGAGTGTTTGTATCATAAATATGGACGCTTATTTTGTCCATATTGTATCTTTAAGGCGTATTTCGTAAAAAACGCGTCCATACTTAGTAAATGCTGTATAGGATATGGGGTGTATCAAGATACGCGTTTAGTGTGGATCAGGCTGTATCAGATACGGCGTGTCCAAACTAGCGATCATGATACGCGCTGACGCCACGCAACGGAGATACGATACACAGAAATGCTGCAAATGTGGACCCAGCTTTAAATGCCTTATTTACGATCCATCTGGTTCGGACGTGCCGCATGGGACATGCACGATGGACGGTGAAAAACTAATAGTACGGACCGCCAAGAGGGGATTTGTGGATTAGCTAAAGCGCGTCAGATGAACATAAGGGGGGTACCTTGCACCATGTTGAGTACCTCCACCAAATATAGGCCCTCTACACTGGTGGGTGCGTCTAGAATAACCGATCAGATTAGTAAAAAAAAATCGATAACTCGAAATACTCAAGCGCGTCAGATTAAGATATGGTGGGTTAATTACATAGTGAGAAGTATGTATATGAATAATCTGACCATTTGAACGTGACGTAAAGGAGTTAGAGGATCACAAACTTGCAAAAAAAAAACGCAACTTCGACATTCTCGAGCGCAGTTGATTTGTTTTTTATTTTAAAGTAAATAACTCAAGGATAGCGGGAAAAATATAATCTGCCGATTTTCATAAGCCGAAGAAACAAAAATCGTCTTCGAATCGAACGAGCAGCTGCAGTGAAACATGTACCTATTCATATCTCTGTCTTTCTTTCCCTTTTACTTTTTCTCTATCTCTCACTCTCTCGCACCGTCCTCACACTACTTTCCGTCGCCATAACGTCATCACAGTATACCACGGCGCTAAACGTGTCGAATTATAACTTTTTTTGGTCGGTTAAAATACATATTAAAATAAGTTAAGGTAAGTATTACATCAAACTATAGGTTCACCTTTCACTTTAATGTAATTATATTTATATAATAAAGTTCATCACAAAACAACGCGTTCATGTTATTATATGTAAAACGAAATGGCTTGTTTGTGCTTTAAAGTTAGTTTTGTGAATAATATTTTGTGAGCTTTTACATATTTCATAGAAATATAAAGTGTGTTTTTTTTGTGAACAAGAAATAGCTCATAAAGTTATTAAACTTACATCAGAAATAAAAAAAAATTAAAAATAAATCATAATTTTTGTTTCTAGCAGTCAGATTAATAATATCCCTCAAAATTATTGTCAGATTTTAAGCCAACATAACTTGGACTGCAAGCTGAACCTTCTGTAAAATAATCTGACACGCTCGAGTATTTCAAAATTGAGATTTTTTTTTGCATTTTCAAAAATTCGCTACTACCTTGCGTCACCTCCAAATCGGCAGATTTTCGAAGGGGTGCATTTTTAAGGCTCACTTAACATCCCCTTTGAATATCTGACGCGCTCGAGTAAATGTTTTTTTTTTTCATTTTCTCCCCTTCCGGATGGCCACCCCCACCACGCAAATGGGCAGATGAATATATTTTCGATATCAGAGACACCTTGGAGTATCTAAACTACAATATCTGACGCGCTCGAGTATTTCCATTTTACTATTTTTTTTTACATTTTTGAAAGCCTGTAGAAGCTAAACCCACCGGTGAATGAAAAAATATCATATAACCTTTTGTTTATATCTCCTAATCTTCAAAACCCAATAGGTCCCGACGACGCTCGAGTGTCTCCCGAATTAGCATCGGTATCTCCCGTACTATAAGTTAAGGCGTAGGTACGTTGAAATTTCTAGCTGTATTGGTTACTGTCGATGTACATCAAAATAGGAGCATGAGTTTTCTGCATGTCGCACGGGGAACGCCTCTCCGCGTGCTTTCTATCGTCGATTACTCTTTCATTATACGCAATACTGATGATTAACGCACCTCTCTTCTGCCACCACGTCCGACTCCGATTCTGTTCAGACTCCGTCAAATCATATTAAAAAACTCCGACCCCGACTTCGGTTCCTATAAACATTTCTAGTCCAGACTCTCGATTGACTGTGGAAAAAGCGTTTTAGTATTCTTTGCTCACAATAGGGATGTTGACTACTATTGAAAATCAAAATTCTAATTAGTCCCTCAGTAGGAAAATAAAAAAACAATAGACACGTATTTTTTGCTTTTTTAAATAAATTAAAATATACAGAGATAAAGCGCATTAAAGTTTAGGATGAGGAGGTCGTGACGTCACTAACCGCAAAACAGCCATACAAACTGTCAGAATAGTGACGTCACGCGAAATTTCAACTCAATATATCGCCGTTATTTTTTGATTACGTAAAAAAAGAAAAAATACGTGTCCAATATTTTTAATAATCTACAAGACGGACTAAAAAATAAAAATTAGTCAACATGCCCATTGCTGTCGAATTAAGTTGCTTCTAAACAAACGCATACACTGAGAACGCGACTTTACTTTGTTCTGTATTCAGGTGAGCCGCAGTAAACAAGTTCGTTCGTGATATTATTTACAAATAGAATTCACAGTTTATTGTTTGGGTATATTGATGAAGTTGTTGCGTAGGTACATACGTACAAAGTATTTCCATCACAAAACCGTTATGCCGGTCGGTATTAACCATACTCATAACAGTAAAGTGAAACTTTTTTTATATTAATTTATTCCCATAATATGATTAGAAGTTTTGTCTTGTTACTGATGTGTATGTGTTGAGTATAGAACCGCCAACCACCTAGCTAGGGTCTTAATTGAAACAACTATCGGAAAAATTGTTGTAGAATAGCTGTGCCTCACGGTTTCACCTGCGGTAATTTCGGAGTTCTCGTGGGAATTCCGGGATAAAAACTACCCTATGTCCTTCTCTGTACCCCTGACGACGTGTATGCAAAATTTCATCCAAATCCGTTCAGCCGTTTTTGCGTGATTGAGTAATAAAAATCCAAACATCCTAACATCCACACTTTCACATTTATAATATTAGTAGGATTATCCTTGCTGCGAAAGTCAGTTTATTTGTTTGTTTGTTACGCTTTCACGGCTAAACGGCTCAACAGATCACCGCGAAATTTTGCATACACGTTGTCAGGGGTACAGAGAAGGACATAGGCTACTGTTTATCCCGGAATTCCCACGGGAATTTCGAAATTAACGCGGAAGAAACTAAGTACATTAAGTTTTGCATAGTTAGGTACTACCTACACGTTGTCAAGGGCAGGTACAGAAAAAAATATTGGGCAGAAAGTACCTACCTACTTTCATCTCGGGATACCCGCGCGTGATCTCCGAAACTAACGCGGCCCGGGTGAAACCGCGGGGAACTGCTAGTTATTATCATAACTAGATACCTACTTATTCATTGTACAGTTCATTGTTAGGTGTGTGTTGAAGTCGTGCAGCCCATGTAATAAGAATAATGGCGTATGATACGATCGATATAAGCCACGCTCGAACGGCAATGCATGCGACATGAACACCAATGTGGGCTGCGCCTGCGCCGCCGCGCCGATAAAACATAATTACTGGCGATAAAACTCTCATGTTATTTTAAACGCTCTGTTATCGATACAGAAACACTTGTACGGTTGTACCTGTTTGTTGCGGTTTAAACTGACTGTGCTCCGCGGTTCCACCCGCGCCCGCGCTAGTCCTTCCCCGTAATATCACGATCTACAAAAGACGTGCTCCTGGGGGAGCCTTCAAGTATTACGTAACGAAAAACGAAATTAGAGGGGGCGTGACTTCTCAGTCACTTGGTGGTTACGTAACGGTTGACCTTTTATTAGGGGGAAGGGAGGGTACTGAATAACGTTACGGCGCTACATGGTAGTGGCGGGGTCAAAAATCTCCAGAAATTGCGTTACGTAATAATACTTGAACGCTCCCTGAGGCCAGAAACGTAATAACTATTACGTTATGCCAACAAACCACAGCACTGACTTTTATATTTATTAGATTAAACGATAGATATTTAGCACTGACTTATTTTTTATCAAATTAAATGATGGGTAGTTATTAATCATTCCCAACACTAGGAGAAATCATGCGTAAAGCGTGTGGTCTGGAGGCAATGGTCATGTTTTTGTGGCCTTATCTCATTTAGGCTACACATATTATAATAAAATTGTAATAATAAAATTGTAAAAGGTCGATCGATGTCTGTACATGGAAGAAAAATTAGAAAAAATAAACTTAAGCGACTCTATGAGTGATATAGAAGCCAAAAATACCGTTTTTAGAATTTTTGTCTGTCTGTCTGTATGTTTGTATTCGTGCTACGCAAAAACTGCTGCACCAAATTGAATGCGGCTTTTTTGTTGTATTGCTACGGGTCTAATTTAGATACTTCCATCTGGAACTCGAGATATAAAAAAAAATGCTGGTAATCCTACTAATATTATAAATGTGAAAGTGTGGATGTTTGGATGTTTGTTACTCAATCACGCAAAAACGGCTGAATGGATTTGGGTGAAATTTGGCATGCACGTTTTCAGGGGTACAGAGAAGGACATAGGGTATTCAAGTATTTATTGCTCAGGTACTTTTTATCCCGGAATTCCCGCAGGAACTCTGAAATTACCTTTGGTGAAACCGCGACGCACAACTAGAACTCTATAATTATAATCAATTTAAATCTAATCTTTACAAATAAGTTTAAATAAGTTTATTCAATAGGTAATTTTAAAGTAAACTAGAACATGACTTTTACAATGAAACTTAAAATAATGTTATCGACAAAATTACGTATATAGGTAGGTACCTACCTACATATATTTATGTAGAAAATGTCTTGTAATTATTGCGGTGTTCTAGAGGATATTTCGACGGTTAACTTGTGTTGGTATTGTAACTCACTTTAATACACAAGTCTGTCTGTCTGTGTCGTATGTCACCAGGCTGTATCTCATGAATCGTTAGAGTTAGAAATTTTCACAGGTGATGTATTTCTGTTGCCGCTACCTATAGTTAACAACAAATACTAAAACACAGAATAAAATAAAGATTTACGGAGCCCTCCCCTACAACAAACGTGTTTTGTTTTTGCCGTTTTTATAGGTACGGAACCCTTCGTTTGCGAGTCCGACTCGCACTTGGCCGGTTTTCTTTATATGTTTAAATCGCTATCAGACACAGATTAACATTTTTGTACTAAAAATTTCAATTTCAAAATTGCCAATCAACGTGCCAATTTCAAAATTTCATTTTGATATAATTAGGTATAATTAGAGGGGGAGGGAGGGTGTCGTCGTCGGAGGCTCGACTTCTCACCGAGGGTTGGGGGTCGAAAAATCTTCAGAATTGCCTCACGTAATTAAAGGACTTAAGTACTCAACCGAACATCATGAAATTTGCGTACATGTTATCAGGGGTACAGAGAAGAACATAGGTTACTTTGAGCCTAGAATTCCCATGGGAACTTCAGAATACACGCGGGTGAAACCGCGGCGAACGGGTAGTTAGATATTAAAATAAAATACATATTTCTTTTTCCAGACAATGGCAACCCAGTTCTGCCTGTACTGGTGATATCCTGCAACAGGGTGACCGTGAAACGGTGCTTGGACAACCTGATCAAGTTCCGGCCCAGCAAGGAGACGTTCCCCATCATTGTCAGTCAGGTAATATCCACCGTTGACTGACTGACTACTGATAGTGATATCCTGATATGTGGCAGTTAACTTAGTTTACGGGGAGTAGAAATCAGCTAAAGATAGGTTTTTGGCTCGGAGTTCCCGAGAGAATTCCGTTATTCTCGCGGGTGAAACCGCGGGGAACAGACACAAAAAGTTACTAGTTATAACTCTATCCACGGAGACAAGTTAATATGGAAAACATGACTCTCGTTTCTGATTGGTCAGCGATACGTACAGAATACGTGTACCAGTATTGGCGTTCGTGGTATTCAGAATGGTTTACGCCCACTGACTTTTTTGTCTTTATCATTTGTATGAAATTTCTTAAATTTTTTAAGATGAAGCTGTAAGCTTTAATGCACTAGTGCAGCACTATTAAAAAGCACGTGTATTTAATAATAATCTGCATTAAAAACCTAACAGCGATGGAATAACAGTGACTTTGCGAGCGTGTTGTAAAACTTTTTGGAGGATCTGACAGTAACTTAGTAACTTTGACATTTTCTGTTTTTAATTTTGTAAATTTAAAAGCACTAGTGCGTAATCGTCAACTTTTCGCATGCTAGCAATGTACGTAATAAAAGCGTATTAAAAGTTAAATCCCCCCCCCCCCCCAATACTCGCAGGACTGCGGCCACAACGCGACGTACCAGGTGATCAGGAGTTTCGTGGACGCGGACCCGGCGTCGGTGAGCGTGGTGCTGCAGCCGGACCTGTCCGAGATAGCGCTGCCCAAGCCCGGGGTGAAGCTGCGCGGCTACTACAAGATAGCGCGCCACTACCGGTTCGCGCTGAACCACGTGTTCCGCACGGTGGGGCACGAGGCGGTCATCATTATAGAAGGTGAGATCGGCACGCTGTATATTAAAACACGTTACATCCTGTATATTAAAACACGTTGTTACAGCCTGTATATTAAAACACGTTACACCCTGTATATTAAAACACGTTGTTACACCCCGTATATTAAAACACGTTGTTACACCCTGTATATTAAAACACGTTGTTACACCCTGTATATTAAAACACGTTGTTACAGCCTGTATATTAAAATACGTGGTTACACCCTGTATATTAAAACACGTTGTTACATCCTGTATATTAAAACACGTTGTTACATCCTGTATATTAAAACACGTTGTTACAGCCTGTATATTAAAATACGTGGTTACACCCTGTATATTAAAATACGTGGTTACACCCTGTATATTAAAACACGTCGTTATATATAATATTAGATTTTCACACGTTTGTTACACGCTGTATATTACTACTACTTGCGGTTTTACTCGCGTTAATTTCTGAGTTTCCCGCGGGAATTCCGAGATAAAAAGTACCCTATGTCCTTCTCTGTAGCCCTGACTATGTATATGCAAAATTTTGATGGTGATCATATTGTATCGTATACACGCTTGCCCTCTTAGTCAAGTTGACAATGCATGATGGATTTGTTATGTCATCGTCGTCTTGGCTGAGGGGGCTGTAATTAATGTTAATAAATGCATAGTTGATGTTGTTGGTCCGCAGATGACCTGGACATATCCCCGGATCTGTTCGAATACTTCCTAGGAACATATCCGTTGTTGCTGAAGGACCCCAGTCTGTGGTGAGTCTGTTGATATATTTTTTTTTGTAATTAAATGTTGGGGAATCACACAGCGGCGGCGACACCTGTTCTCGAATTAATAAGCTAGGTGACTAAATTTTAATTTTTAGTTTTTTCACGTAGTATATTTTTACCCGTGGTAATTTCGGAGTTCCCGCAGGAATTCCGAGATAAAAAGTACCATAATATGTCCCTCTCTGTACTCTTGACAACGTGTAAGTATACAAAATATCATGACGGTCAGTTGAGCCATTGAAGCGTGAAAGCGTTAACAAACACACACACTCTCACATTTATAATATATAAGTAAGGATTATTAATTGTTTTTTATACACTTTTACCTACTTTGTGACGGCTTCCTTTAATGTATCTACCTTATCATAGCGCCATTACAAGAGTGTGTTGAAAAACATCGTAGGTACGATACACGTGCGTACCTTTATGATTATTAGTGATGTGCCGGATCGTTAAAAATGTGTATCCGCGGATACAATACAATACAATACAATACAATTCTTTATTCGTAACACCAAGTTACAAGTCATATATAGGTACAATATAATAAATTATAGTGACCCGAGAGATAACATTATAATAGGTATAAAAAATAGTTATATTATGTCCAAAACGTATTATTAATTGACATATATTCGTACAATTATTATTTACTATAACATTAAAAAATAAAATAAAAAAGTTTTATCATAAAGTTACAGGCAACTCGTAAAATTCTTCTATCGAGTAGAACGTGTGTTCTAAGAGCCACTGGCGCAATCTCATTTTGAACACTTTCGTGGAAGTTGCATCTCTAGATATCGCGGCCGGCAGCCTGTTATAGACTGATGGACCCATTATGTACACCGACCTCTCCGATTTGCGCAATTTGTGAGCGGGCGCAACCAGGAGATGAGCGAGCTTGTTGCTGCGCAAGGCGCGGCCCGTGTTCACGCCCCTCTGGCGAAAGACGTCTGTACGGTTGCGAGTGAACAGGGCTACCTGATAGATTAGTTCGCAGGGAAGAGGCATGATCTTTAGTTCTTTAAAGAACTCTCTGCACGGGGTGTCATCAGGTGCGCCCGCGATGGCACGCACCGCACGCTTTTGCATAGAGAAAACACGGGTAGCGTCAGCAGCCCGGGCCCACAGCTCCGTCCCGTATGTTAGCAGGCTGTGTATTGTCGCGAAGTAGCACGACAGAATCACGTCGCGGGTCGCGGTGCCGGCGAGTCGACGCAAAGCGAAGCATGCCCGGCCGAGTCTGGAGCATAGACCATCGATATGGTCGCCCCAGGTGAGACTGCCGTCAATTTGGAAACCCAACAGCCTCGTAGTTTGGACCATCTGTAGTGCAGTGCCGTCTGCAACGACAGTACAAACTGGCGGTGTTTTGCCATTCAGCTGAAATACAGTAAAGCAAGTTTTGTCTCTATTTAAAGCCAGACCGTTAGATTTAAACCACCTATCGAGCCTTTGGACGATCGAGTTCAGTTTTATCTCTAGCTCGTTCGATGTCGGTGCGGCGATTATGGCGGCTACGTCGTCAGCATACATGTAGATTTCCGCGTCGCTGACTGCGTCGGGTAGATCGTTTAGCAGCAAGCTGAACAGGGTATTCGATATGCATGAACCCTGCGGGACTCCTATAGCGTTAGACAATTCGGCTGATTTGACTCGGCCGCAATCGCCGACCACAGTCTGCGTACGTTGTGACATGAAAGAAGTCAACAATGACAGCGCCGGACCGCGGACACCGTAAAAGTCGAGTTTATTAGCGATGAGGTGGTGATTAGCGGTGTCGAACGCGCGCGAGAGGTCACAGCATAGCAACGCCACCTGCAGCCCAGCCTCGCGCGCGCCCAGCACGCGCCACACCACCTCTCGCACCAGGTCGGTAGTGGCGCGCCCGGCTCTGTACGCATACTGCCTGTCCGACATGACGCTGCGTTCTCCGATGAACGATATGAGCCTTTTATTTAGCCCTACTTCAAAAATTTTACTTACGGCAGGGACTAGCGATATCGGTCGATAAGATTTCATTTCCGATTTTTTACCTTTTCCTTTGTACAGTGGGGATATTTTAACTCGTTTAAGAGGGGTAGGATACACGCCCTGTCGGATGCAAGAGTTAAATAGGTGGGCTAAGATAGGGGCGATCTGCCCAACTATAGTTCGGAGCAAGCTAGAGGATATTCCATAAAGATCAACGCTATTTTTTGGGGCTATGTCTTTGTATACAATGTTTACCGTTTCGTCCGAAGAGAAACAGCTGAACCGCAGTGACACGTCGCTTGCGTCAGAGTCGGCACTCAGTGAGGCGCACGCTAAGGTGAGGTCCGCCGGCGGGGCGCCGCAAGCCGCAGCGGCGGTCGTGAATTCGAGATTCAGCGCGTCCACGAGCCGCCGCTTCGTACGGAACGGCACCCCACCGGCGTTTTGCAAGAGGTCAGTGTAGTCGACCCTTTCGCGATGTTTTCGTCCTAGCTCGGTGTTTATTACGTTCCACATGCATTTTGCTTTATTTGGGTGGTCGCGAATAATTTTAGAGCAATAGTTACTTCGTTTCTCTTTCAGTAGCATGTTATACTTTGTGGAATAATTATCTGCAATAGCATCAAGGTTAGTATTACCCGGGAAGACATCTCTTAATTTTAATATATCAAACAATAGGCTTTTTAGATTTAGCACCTCGCCATCGACCCAGGAGTTTTGTTTAGGGATGCAGGGTTGTTTTTTAATTGGGAAGCATATGTTAAATTTGCCCACCAAAATGGCCAGCAGGGCATCCGCGAGCGCACGGCAATCACCCCCCGACCGCTCCACCACCGCAGCCCAGTCAATAGATTCGAGAGCGTTTGCGAAGCTAATTTTGTTCGCCGCGGTCAGCGAATGTCGCGATATGTACTGCGGCGGGGTGGCGACATCCCGAGAGATGACGAGACGCTGGGCTCCATGGTCGCTGAGGTGCGTCGTCACGCCGGCGACGCCCGCGATGCGCTCCTCGGAGAGGTTTGAGTACACATGATCCAGTAAAGTAGCTGTATCTCCCTCTACCCGTGTGGCGGACTGTATTAGTTGACAAAAATCATGCCTAGATAAAATATCTACCAGTTCCTTTTCAGTTTTTGATTTTTTTAGTAGATTTATATTAATATCTCCCATTATAATAGCATCTAAGCCCTCGTTACATATTTTATTCAACAGTCCATCGAACAATATCAAATACGCCCTGTCGTCGGTTTGATTGGAATGATATATTCCGACGATTAGAATATTTTCTATAACGAGCTGCACGGCACACACGTCAAATAATTGTTCCTGAGCTAAATCGCAGTAGTCTTGTCTATTAATTACCTTAATGCCGGCGCGGACATATATGCAACTTCCACCATGTGCAATTTTTGGTCTACAATACTTAGGCGCGTATTCCAAAAGGTTACTCAAGTCATGAATCTAGTTTTAAAACTAATTTCAAGTAAAGCTTTAATTTTAGAACCTTACTTGAAACGAGATTCATCAATCAACAATCAGCTGAGTATGTAAGGACTACTCAGCTGATTGTTGATTGATGAATCTAGAATAAGGATTCTAGAACGATGCTTGAGTATTAAACTACACTCAAGCAAAGATTTGATCTTTGATTACGTAAGTCCTGTCGAGACCACTCTTGAGAATAGATCTAACGAGATTGTTTTGATTTTTTGGAAACATGGACATTATCCAGGATATGAAAATTTATTTGATTTGAGCAGCGAAAGGCTGCAATTGTCACTTTTTCGATAATCTAACTAAACATTTCTAGTGAGAGCAATACGCAATAAAAAATATTTAAATAAAATTAAAATTGATTTTGTTTTAATCATAGAAGTAACATTAACTAACAAAGATAATATAATCATTACCGTCTTCAATGATCCAATTCGGTTGACTATATTTACTTACTTACGTTATAACCACAATTATATTCATCCATCCCGTTTTAGGTAGGTACGTAAAATTGGTTAAAATCACTAAACACTATTACTCCGGCGGTTGAAACTGCGTGGAACGGATTATTATATTATCTGTGATTGTGTCAACCAATCAGAGGTCAAAATCTCTACTCAACATTAGTTTCAAGTAATAAGAACCAATCAGAGTTCAGAATCCCTACTCAAGACTAGTTTCAAGTGATTAGAACTTAAAACGCATTCTTTAATAAGATGTACGCTTGAGTTATGATCTGTGCTTAAAACTAATCTCAAGTAAAACGTGATCTGAGTCACCTTCTGGAATACGGACCTTAGATATTAAATCAAAATCATTTAGCGTGACAGATACTAGTTCGTGGTTTTGAAGCCAATGTTCCGTAATTATTAGTATATCGCAGGATCCGGATACGGATATTTGGTGTCAAGATCCGCGGGTACGGATCTTAGCTTTTTTACTCAATCGGTGTCGGTTAGCGTGACCTTGAAACGATAGTTGACGTCACTTGAAACTTTACTTGACAGGAAATGTTTTGACTTGCATTGCGCAGATGTATTTTTGTTTTGTACCTAATCACCTATACATAGACTTTCACCTATGCAGTGTAAATTAATAAGATAAGATAAACTTTATTCAGCAAGAAATATAAAATAAAATATAAAATAAGGTAAAAGATTCGCCAAAAAAGTACCGGATACGGATCTTTCTATTCCCTCGGATATCCGCGGATATGGATACGGATATCCGGCACATTACTAATGGTTATACACACACCCAGTGGTTGTATATCTCTGCGCAGGTGCGTGTCGGCGTGGAACGACAACGGCAAGCGCGAGCTGATCGACGCGAGCCGGCCCGAGCTGCTGCACCGCACCGACTTCTTCCCGGGGCTCGGCTGGCTGCTGCGGCGCGACTCGTGGCTGCGGCTCGAGCCGAAGTGGCCGGACGCGTGAGCACCATATGTTATATTACTAGCTGTGCCCCGCGGTTTCGCGGGAATTCCGGGAAAAAAGTACCCTATGTGTTGATGTGATGTATAAGCTATATTATTGTAAAGTTTCATTTAAATCCGTCCAGTAGTTTTTGCGTGAAAGAGTAACAAACATCCATTCATTTAGTCATATATTTTTTTAATTTTTTGTGATGCCGAATGTCTATGTCCATCCATCCATCTATACATTCTTACAAACTTTCGCGTTTATAATATTAGTAGGATTATGTACTAGACTAGCTGTCCCGCGCGGTTTCACCCGCGATAATTCTTTACATATAAAATGTTTTGTCCTAAATGACTGATGGATCAACGCACAGCCTAAACCGCCGATCGTAGGGACCTGAAACTTGGAGAGTGTGTTCTTTGTATGACGTAGGCAGCCGACAAGAAAGGATTTTTGTAAGTTCAACCCCCAAAGGGATGAAAAGGAGTTGCAAAGTTTGTATGGAACAATTCCGCGGGGACTTCGAAATCAATAGTATCGAATAATGAAAACCAGCTGTTTCCCGCGGCTTCGCCCATTTTTTGCCGGTATGTCGGGTATGGATGTTGGGAGGGGTTCTTAGACCTCCGGCTAGCCGATTCCAATATAAAAAGTACCCCATGTCCTTCTCTGTACTCCTGACGACGTGTATGGAAAATTTAATGATGATCGGAACTGCCTTTAAGGCGTGAAAGCGTAACAAACAAACAAATAAATAAACTCACATTTGCATTATGGTAAGGACTAGATGTTTATACCGCAGTTTCACCCGCAAAAATTTCGGAGTTCCCGCTAGAATTCTGGGATAAAATTGCAACTATACTGTGTGTGCAATAATAATAGATTTGACAACAAGTGCACAAAACGAACCATTCCTATCGCCTACGGCTCGGGCTGCTAAAAGTCTCGGATAATAATGGTTTTGTGGACGACTTATAAACTTTTCACTTCGATTGCGTTGCGAGGAAATAAAAAAGTAGTATAACATATCATTTCTTTAGTTAAAATTCAAAGTAAAATTAGTACAGTTTTGAATACTGAAGGAAATGGTTTTTCCCGGCATATTGACCTCCTACTAACTTCCGTTACCCTAGTACTTTCGAGTTAAGAACAGAAAGTGCCGACTCTTAAAATGCAGTAGTGCATTTGTTTTGCGCTTGAATTTCGAATAATATTATTTTGACTGAAACTATCGCTCTAGAGTCTAGGTGTATTTCTATGGCTACCACAAATTCTATCCATGAACTTCTTATTGTGTTTGGCTGTATATGGCTCATTTTCTTTGCCTTAGGTAGATACATTTATGAGTAGATACATTAATGCCCTTGTGCACAAAATTGGACTTTGTGCAGCCTATATCCTGCACAAACAAGCACTTTCCGAGCATAAGAAGTGAAAAGTACATTTGATTTGATTGATTTGATGTGATAAAAGTAAAGTGTCGTTTTTGTACCCCTAACAACGTGTGTGCAAAATGGGCATGTTGACTAATTTTTATTTTTTAGTCCGTCTTGTAGATTATTAAAAAATATTGGACACGTATTTTTTCTTTTTTTACGTAATCAAAAAATTACGGCGATATATTGAGTTGAAATTTCGCGTGACGTCACTATTCTGACAGTTTGTATGGCGGTTTTAGCGGTTAGTGACGTCACGACCCCTTCACCCTAAACTTTAATGTGCTTTATCTCTGTATATTTTAATTTATTTGAAAAAGCAAAAAATACGTGTCTAATGTTTTTTAATTTTCTAAAAGACGGACTAATTAAAATTTTGATTTTCAAAAGTTGTCAACATCCCTATTGAGCTGAAGCGTAACAAACAAACTCACATTTGCAAGGAAAAATACCGAAGCACAGTCGCTTGTGTAATCGACTATCGGGTTACGTGTTGACGTTGCGTTCCCGCAACTCGCTTAGCTAAGCTTACAGAACAATGGAGAAGTTTCTGGAAATCTATACTAATATCTACTTATATTAATATTATAAAGAGGAAAGATTTGCATTTTTGTTTGTTTGTTTGTTACGATTTAACTCGAAAACTAGCGGACCGATTTCAAAAATTCTTCCACCATTGGATTATCGTACCTGTACGATAATTATCGTACCTGTACGATACGATAATTATCATACAGTTCCGAACACTGATGTCGCTCTCTTAGCTGTGGCTACAGGGGTAAATAGTCATAATCCTGATAAGTACGATATAATTTTTTCCGTGTTTCGGTCTAAATACGATAATTTTACGCCTCTGATACGATAATAAGCTCGCTTCAGGTTGCCAACACTGAGTGACATAGGATATTTTTAATTTTTGAATTATGTCATGTACACGGGAACACCGAAATTCACGCGAGCGAAACCGCGCGGAACGGCTAGTAAAAAATGACATACTTAATAAACAAAATTGTATGTATTAGCAAGTTGGATACAGTCATCGGCAGAAATATGTAAACAATAGGCTAGTTTTCCTAAATTTTCTTTTTTAGTACGTTTTGTAGATTATTAAAAAATATTGGACACGTTTTTTTTATTTTTTATGTAACCAAAAAATAACGGAGATATATCAAGTCGAAATTTCACATGACGTCACGCCTCGCTACAGTTTGTTCGCACGTTATAGCGAGCTGTGACATCACGAGTCCCCCACCCTAAACTTTACTGCGCTTTATCTATGCATATTTCCATTATTTTAAAAAAGCAAAAAATACGTGTCTTTTATTTTTTTATTATCTGACTGACTAAATAGAATTTTGATTTTTTTACCCAGGAAACTAGCCTATTTTGATATTAATTGAATCTTATTGCAATAGTAATACATTGGTAATAAAGTTCAAAGAATCTTTGAACTTGATAGACCAAAGTTTTTACATATTGCTCTTTCTGACTGTACAACTATGTAGCAATAATGCTGACGTGCACCTTTGCTTTAGCGAGGCTTTGCGTAACCTAAATAATTTTCCACGTCGCTTGCTGTGTGGGAATGCAACGCAGCACAACCCGACACTTTACCGGCGCACGCGCAGACTGGCCGATGCGCAGTGTCAGTTTCGAATATAGATCGTTGTGAATAGGACGAGTGGTCTTTATAGTTTATATCGACCATGTAGCTTCATAAATAGATCTATGATAGACTAAATTGATCAAAATTTAGTCTTTAGTACGTCTTGTAGACTAATAAAAAGTATTGGACACGTATGTTTTTCTTTTTTATACGTGATCCAAAAATTACGGCGATAGTTTGAGTCGAAATTTCGCGTGACGCCACGTCTTCTAATCGTAAGTATTTTTTCATCAATTCAAAAATTTTTTTACTATCCAACTGACAGATTTAATAGAATTTAGATTTTCATAGATTTTCTCGACAATATGACTGTATAAAATATATAAACTGTGAAAACTACTGTTACTTGACTGTTATGCGTAAGAAGAATAAGTAATTAGGATTCAACCAAAAACAAAAATGTGATAATTTAATAACTTTTAAATTATCCTTAAAGTTATTAAACTAAAGTGAGTTTGTTTGTTACGCTTCTCGATCATCATGAAATTTTGCATACACGTTGTCATGGTTATAGAAAAGGACATAGTGTATACACTATACTGTATGTACTAGATACTTTTTGTCCCGGAATTCTCGCGGGAACTCCGAAATTAACGCGCTTCGGGAGCAGCTATGTAGTAAAATAAAACAAAAACCACCTTATTTTTATGTATCACATCCATTGAATTGATGGATTCGTCTCGACCGCAGGTTCTTCGACGACTGGCTGAGAAACCCGGCCAACACCGACGGCCGAGCTTGTATCCGTCCGGAGATCTCGCGGACCTATTCGTTCGGGAAGGTGAGTGCCACGCATGATAACGAACAACTTATGACAAGGCGGCAATAATATGCCAATGGGCTAGATGACTAATTTTAGTATTTAGTCCGTCGTGTAGACAAATCCAAATACAACGTGTTAATGAATTAACTGAAAACTAGAAAGTAGTTTGCTCAGAATCGACAAGCAAATCGATCGCACTATATTTTAATATAGGTTATATTTTTTTCATTTTTACTAAGCCATGTCTAAATTATTTATAATACAATATTTAGCACGTACGCCGCCCGCAGCCAAAAATATCGAACCGGTAGGCGCGGGCGTAGCGCTTGGTATTTCGTAGATAGGTCACCTCCAAACTAATGTTGAATAACTTTTAAAGTATAAACTTTTTCGACATAAAATACATAAAATATATTTTTATGATATTATTTTTTATTTTTTTAAATGGGGTGTATCAGGTTTTCAGTTAATTCATTAACACATTGTATATTGGACACGTATTTTACTTGTTTACGTAGGTAATCGAAAAAATAATGGCGATACGTTGAGTCGAAATTTTGCGTGACGTCCAATTCAATTCGTTTATTTACCAAAATATGGTACGGGTGGTGGTGGGTGGTAAGGGTGTTATTTTATGTCATAAGGTACATTATATTATATTCTGCCGTTGCTCGGCGTGCAAATGTTTCATTATTAAT
The DNA here is from genome assembly GCA_907165275.2 of Zygaena filipendulae. NCBI lineage: Eukaryota > Metazoa > Arthropoda > Insecta > Lepidoptera > Zygaenidae > Zygaena > Zygaena filipendulae. The sequence goes on along the minus strand of OU015677.1, from coordinate 2,118,312 downwards.
AAATTTATATAGGTAGGTACCAGTGGCGAAGGGTGAAATATTGAGAGAGGTAACCCGGAACAAAAAAAAAAAAATGCTGCCTAATCCGGGCGCGGGCACGCAGTCTTGAGTCCTTACCGAAAATCTGTGATTGGCATCCTGGCTTCAGTCTTGTATCTAGGCAGATGACAGCTAATGTATCTTTAGTCCACTTTAATTATACGTGTAAGCACTCAGGTATTGAAACAGTATCTTGCAACGCAAGTATACCTAATGCAAATCTACTTTAAATACCTACTTAGTTTCTACATAGTGAACTATCTACTTACCGGCAGAATACCTAATTACAACGTACGTCTACGTACTGACTGCTTTCACTATCACTACAAACAACACAAATAAACAAAGTCCAACTACAATACAATACTAATCACTATTTTACTCCAAGAAATAAATTGTAATAGATGAAACTAACTAATAAATTCAAATACAAATTTAAGCATTTATGCAATGACGGTGAAAAATGCAGGTGCGTTATGCAATTACCTAGTACATACGTCAAATTGACTGACAATTCGTGTCAACAGTCAAAACAAATATCCGAGTCGTTACGAATTTCTACGAGCGATAGCGATGTAAGCATGTCGTAGACGGAGAATGAAAGCATGTATTCCTCCATCTCGCTCACGCGCACGCATTTTCTAACATTGTACCTATCAGTATAACTCGATTTTCGTCGGCTTGCCAGAGTTCTACTGGGGTTTGAAGTGACCTTGAGATGTGACGTCATTCTTGACGTTTATTTGTATAGAAGTTTAACTGCCAAAAAGCCGATCGTGCCTGCGAGTTACTAGCAAGTAGTAACACGTTGTTAAACGTTGAAAAGCAAGTATTGTTGACTTAATGTGTAGGCGTTTTGTAATGTTTTATTTTATTTATTTTTATTTAACGTTTCTTTACTTTTAAAATGGTGTAAGCGTTTTGTAATGATTGTCTTCTTTTAAAATAAAATCACTGATTATGCCATTTCTCAATTACGGTAGAGAGAGTAGTTACGTTCCAAACTTTTAAAGGGAAGCCGGTGGGAATCGGGTTATATGGTATCTTCGCCACTGGTAGGTACCTAATGTCTAAGTTATTTCAATCATTGTTCTGAGTTTCAATCACATTACAAAAGTCACATTTGCCACAACGTTTATAAAAATTGTCAAATTAAAAAATAAAAATTAAAGAAACTAAACAAGACAAAATCATATTGTATCTATTCCAACTGCGTCAAAATCTAGATTATTTCCAATTATTCAAATCTTATCACGCCTAGCTTACGCCTAGTAGGTAACCTAGGTACCTAACTAGTACTTACCTAAGTAGTTTAGGCTTAGAAACACATCCCGCGACAAGACAATGGCATGTACGCACGTCGGGGTAACGCTTGGATATACAGGGTGAATTTTTGAGACGGGACAGTAAGGGCAGGGCACTTTACTCGTTATAGTTACAGGAAAACGCTTTTAGGAGACTATTCATAAATTTTTAAGATATTCTGAACTGCATTTACAGATTTTGGAAAAAATGTGCAGTCAGCAAGAAAATGGTCATTTTACACAAAAACATTTTTTGATGCCCATCGATCCTGTTTCTTATAAGGATCAAAAGTGTGACGTGTGTGTGTGTGTGTGTGTGTCTGTCTCCAGGTGGGCGTCAGCAACGGGCTGTACTTCGACGTGCACCTGCGGCACATGCACCTCAACACGGAGTACGTCGAGTTCACTAAGCTCAATCTCACTTACTTGCTCAAGGTAAGCCGAGTACACTTTTTGACGCACTAGTGTGGTAATTTTTATAAAATCTTATGTGTTCCCTACGCTTTCAGCCGCGTTAATTATGGAGTTCCCGCAGGAATTCAGAGCTATAAAGTACCCTATGTTCTATTACCGACTGTAATCCACCTCTGTGCCAAATTCCACAATTTCTTATTAAATTTTTTTAAATACCATTTTTATTTTATCTAAAATTAAGATCACGGTTCCTAAGAGAGTTTTTCTCTATCTCTTATAGTTTAGAATTTCCCCATTCCCCATTTGTATAAAAGGTGTGCAATAATACCCACTTTATGAACTAGGGCGTTTGCATTCCTATTCCCTAGGAGAACTACGACCGCGCGCTGGACGCGACGCTCGCGGCGCTGCCGACCGCGTCCGCCGCGGAGGCGGTGGCGGGGGCGGGCGCGGGCGGCGGCTCCGCGGGGGGGGTGCGCGTGCCCTACTCGGACGCGAAGGGCTTCCGGCGCGCCGCCAAGAAGCTCGGCCTCATGGACGACTTCCGGGTGAGTTTCTTTTTTTCTTTTCTTCTTATTGGCGCATATAATGCATTTAGCCAGTTTCAAGTAAAATAAGTTAGTTAAATGCGTTCAAATTACCGTTTAGCATCGTTGTACGCTTTGAACTTGTAGGCCATGGTACTGAATGGATTACAAGAACTTTCTCGGAGCTCTTGGAGGATACCGAAGAAATCAGCTCGAAATGTCATATATCTTCTTGAGCACACAAAAAACTGTCACTGTGAAGATTATTGTCCAATACAGCACCATAAAACATAACAAAATCCGCTTTTAACAATTCATTATTTAAACGAAAATAAATGACTGAACCGCCATCTTCGATGCCCGAATCGAATCGAAATCGAATCTAGTCTTCTACCGGACCCTTTTTGCTTGGACGCCCATATTTAAATACATATGAAATTTGGTATGCGCTCGCGCAGAGCGGCGTCCCACGCACCGCCTACCGCGGCGTGGTGGCGTGCTTCGTGCGGGGTCGCCGCGTGTACCTCGCGCCCGACAAGCCGTGGACGAAGTACGACCCCGCGTGGGGCTAGCGCCACCCCACCACCCCACCACCACCACAGCACCAGCGGTCGAGGTAAACTCTTTAAAAGTTAAGGGAAGGTTGTAAATAATAATTGATTTGTTCTGTGTTCTGTATAGTCATATTATACGGGGCCCTTATTCACTATTAGCTGTTTCACCCGCGTTTATTTTGGAGTTCCCAGAGGAATTCTGGGGTAAAAAGTACCCTGTGGCCTTCTCTGTACTTCTGACGATATATATGAAAAATTTCACGATGATCGATTGAGCCGTTAAGGAATGGAAGCGTTACAAACAAACATATACCTACACATTATCATTTATAATAGTAAGGACATGGGGTCTCATCTCTAGGAAAAGAAAAATAATTCTGAGTGATTATCGATAGATGCCGTTAGAGGTATCGATTTGCATTTCACGATCGTGTAAAACGAAGATAACGCGAAATTACTAAGTAAACAATGCTTTAAATAATTTTAAATGTTCCATAAGCATAAAAAAATCAAGTAATCTGTTAAATAACCAACAAATATAAAAGCAATTTTGTTTCTCTGGCGGCAATAATAAGTACTATTTCAACACGTGGTCAAGTAACCTTTAAAGTAATGGCGCCATCTATCAATATACTCACAAATTGTACAAATTGTACTTTCATTGCGTCACAGACATGAAGCGACACAGATAACGTAATATTATAGTACTACTAGTGCACAGAGGACTCAAGTGGAGTTTTTAGGGGAATCGAAGATGGTGGTGCCGTCATTAATTTTCGTGTTGATGAAAAATTAGGGAATAGTATTATATTGTTTAGGGTGAGAATGAGAAAGATCAAAACGTTAAAAACAAACGTATTTTACGATGTATAATAATAGAATTGCTATTATTACAAAATAATAGAACTCCGAAGTAGTCCAGTCAACAAAGCTAAAACTTTGTCATTTTGAGTTGAAAGGATAGGACCAACGGAAAAATTCGTGTCAGTATTCGATATTTATTATCCTAAGTAGTCAGGTATCTAAAACAAAGGAAAGTTTGAAAAAAAATGGCGAAAGCTCAAAAAAGCACTTTTTTGACTATATCTCCTAAATGGTTTATATTTGAAATAAAAATTATTCACAATGAAATTTCCTACAAACAATGCTTTCTGGATATTTTTGCGTGCGTTTGTCGATGTTTCGAGCCGTTTAAGAGAGATATTAGACATTTTTATTAAAATTTACACTTTGGCGCATTTTTTGCGAAAACTATCACACCTATGGAAAAATGTTAAGAAAGCTTTATTGTAGGAAATTTTATTGTCTATAATTTTTATTTGAAACGTTTTTTGATATTTCCAACTATTTAGGAAATATTGGACATTTTTATATAAATATTGCACTTTAGCGCGTTTTTTGCAGAAACTAACGCACCTATGCAAAAATGATAAGAGAATTTTTTTGCAGGAAGTTTTATTTTCTATAATTTTTATTTGAAATATTTTTCAATATTTTGAACAATTTAAGAGCTATTGGCAAAATATTTTTTGAGATATTTATTTTTTATTCGAGTGAGTACACACTTCAGTTAAAAGGATACGTGTGTATATACTGACAACGTGTGTGCAAAATTTCGTGATGAGTGATTGAGCCGTTAAGGCGTGAAAGCATAACAAACAAACTCACTTTCGCATTTATAATAGTAAGAAAAGACTGGACTAAAAAAAGAATTGTTTTTTTTTAATTGCTGGTCGATAGCGAACCCTGCACCTTATCCTGTTTAAGAAAAAATTTAATCCCTTCTGCACCCGATAGTGGTTGAAGTTAGTGGGTGGAGATATCACAAGTCGCGACTCAAAAAAAGGCGGAAACACGCATTAAAATTTAGCGGCATAGTTTAGGTACCTATTGATTTAGCTGGTAAGAACAGAAATATTGTATCAAAACTGTTTTGAAAAAATAGGTAAGTACTAGGTATATTAATTAGGTAATCCAAATTTCGATTGTTATAATTTTAAAATAAGGTATTTCTTCACTTCCTATACTACATACCTACTGCATACTTACTACCTATGCATCGTACAACGCCGCGCGTTGTGGCACAAAACTCGTAGAATAAAACTCAATAGTAGGTCGCGTAGGTACTGTTGCGCCGCGCCAATGCCTATATCTACGTACCCATACATTTATATGACTAACCTAGTAACTTCAGAAAATGGCGCCCTCTGACGATTAAATTTCATCTATACGAAACTGCCATCTATTGCTGCGATCAGTAAATAAAAATATTTTCCGGAATTATTTTTTTTAGGATGGTCACGTTTCTTTGTATGAGATGAGGCATCTGTACTAGTATAGTATTATATTATCTGTGGTAAGGATTACCAACAACATTCCTTGCCCATAACGCGCGTCCCAAAACACAATCCCAAACGCTCTAGATGCCAAAGATATTAGAATTATTAGAAATTAATATTCTATAAGCCATAAGACACGCTGTAAATGTATTTTTTTGAAGTGAAACTTCTTTGAGCACGAGGGAAATCTAATTTAAGTGGCGTTGGCGTTTTATCTTCACTTGACGCGTTATGGTCATCTATACTTCTATACTAATATTATAATGAGCTAAAGTTTGTGAGTTTGTGACGTTGTATGGGGTAACCTCTCGATCTACTGAACCGATTTTGAAAATTCTTTCACTTATAAGAAGGTACGGTACGTCCTGACTCCTGAGTGACGTGGGGTGTTTTTATCCCGAAATTCTAACGGGAACTCCGAAATTACCGGGGTAATAATGTAATGGCTTCCCAGGTTTTTCACAGTAAAACTGAGAGTGAAAACTTCCCCCCTTCCCCGGGGTCTCTTCTCTTCCAATTGTATTTAGAAAAAAATCCAGTTTTCTAAACTTAAAAATTACTTTTTATTGAAATATTGTAAAAACATGATGTTATTGTTTTTAAAAAAAAAAACGGCTGTGCTGAAAACTAGCTGAATTGCATTGGGTACCTATCTCATCGGAACCAAAGCTCAGTGAAACTTTAAAATAGTGCGTTGAATGAATCCATTTACCTACTGTGTAATAAAAATTTACAGGTCATACTTATATTTTATGGTATTGTATAAGGTAATTCTTCGTATTATAATATTTCACTTGCTAAGTAAGAGGATGCAATATTTGTGTAAATTACATACGAGTTAATATATACCAATATTTATAAAATAGATATAGGTAGGTACTCCTAACTATATTAATAATATCAATAATAACTATTGTAAATGTATAAAATAACGACTGAAATATTGTAAAAAAAAACATAAATAAATAGGAAAATCTTTTGTACAGCATTCAATTCCATTGTGATTTGTTGTGATTGTGAATGGTCCAAAGAACTAATTATTTTTTGAAAGCACTATTTTGAGTGACCGATTCCGACGGCAGAAGTTATCATAAATTATCGTTGATGTAATTTAAATTGACGATCAGTTATTAAAATATCACATGCTCATATACAATTATATATTTTCAACACATTTTTTACGTATTTTCAACACACTTGCCTGTAAAGTGGCTCTTTTTGCAAAGATTTTAGAATACGAATTACGAAAGAATACGAAAGATTTTAGAATTTATTTTAGAATATAGATTTTAGAAACACGCGGGCATTCAACTCCGCATTACGGGACTAGTGCGATAAATTTTAATTATAACATGCGTGCTTTTCTTCAAAATTTTACTCTTTCGTTTTTTGTGTCGGATGATACAATAATTCCTAGGTACTTTTATATAATTTCTTACAAATTAATCTACGGTCTCCTATTGGATAGCCAATCAGAACAAGCACTTTTTAGCTAATAGCATTACAGGAAGATTTTTAAGAATACTTTTACGCAAACTAATTTGAGCTATCTTATTGAACAATTTTCAAAACAGTTTGGTGTGTATGTACTATGTAACACGTAAAACCCACATATTGTCTTTGAAATATTGTTTATTAAAACTTCTGAATTACCTTAAATATTATCTGCAACGTTATCATCTTTTACTGGACATTGAGCCTCCGCTAGTCTTGGATTCTTCTGGATCGCTAACGTCGATTATGCTAAGTTTTATTAGCTTTGTCGTTTTTTCCCAATGGCTTCCGGCTGGCTACAAATGTTGGATCAACTCCTTTCCGCTTTGCTTATTCCACTATCTCCCTCGTCAAAACATATTTTGAAAGGCAACTGGTGTGTTTTGTAAGAGTAAATTATACTGAATCAATTTCTTCGAAAAGAGCGTATGCCTTTCTTACGAATTGTTGCGAAGCTTCCCACTTACTAGTTTTTTTTTATCTTTATTTAAAGAGCTTGGTCGCATCAGCGATCGTGTCGTCCTATAAAGCTACAAATTATGTACCTACTTATCTTAGCCTAAGTCCTAACCGAACCAGATGATAAAGTGCCTATGCCTCCTCACAAAGTTCCCACTTACTAGATTGGTAGCAAAAGTTTTTTGGACGTATTCAATGTGATAGATTTTTAAGTCTACATAAAACTCGTCAACCCACATTGTGTGTTGCAAGAGCTTTTAAAGCTAGTTGTTTTTTTTTTATATTTCAATAAAACGCACAAATTCAATATTCACACGTTCTTTTTCGATGTATTTTCTATTGTCCAGTCATTTTCTTTTTTAATGACATTTAATTGTAAAGAGTCTGTAGCAGTATGGTCACATTTTTGCTGCGTCATAGTTCCCATTCGCTTCAGTAAAGCGGTCTATTCTCAGTAGTTCAATGAACATTTCAATTGCTTGTACTAGGTACTGCAGATTCCGAGTTTCATTAGTTAAATTAAATTTTCTAATTAAACTACTGATACTTAATAAATCGTTTATTTCCATTCCAGGCACAGGTAACCATACAAAGTTTAGTTTGGTTTACAATTCCTCAATCATTCCATTCAAATAGATGTTGAACAGGCTCGTGGAGGTCACACCTTTCACCTTTCTTACACCACAGTCTAGTTTATATTCCTTTGAGATTGAATTCTTCCAATCTGGGGCGAGATAGTGTTGAGCTGGCTCGTACAGCATCCTTGAGCCTTCGTTAGCATCTTTGATTCTTCTGGATTGCTAACATCGACTATGCTAACTTTTATTAGCGTTATGGTTTTCGCCGATGGCTCCTGGTTTGCTATAAATGTTGGGCGTATGTACGTAATCAATTCTTTTCAGCTTTATTTCAATTTGTATTTTTTGAGTTAGATCACTTTTCATGTTGGGCGTATGTACGTAAGCAATTTTTTTCAGCTTTATTTCAATTTGTATTTTTTGAGTTAGATCACTTTCATTCTGAAGGTGCGATATTGCTCGTTTTCCATGAATCTTTGTGCATGTAAGATTAATATAATAACTTTAATGAATTATTAGTTTTCCATGATCTTATTGCGCGTAAGATTTATCTTTTCCCCTTTCTATGTCCCAGTGAAAGGTATCTACAGCTTTCCAGTGATGAGATTAGATAGAAGCGTGTGTTGTTATTCCCACTTTTTAGTGATAATTATCAATTCCAGTGTGATTGAAATGCAATCATAGCGTCTTGCAGTTCACACTTTTTGCGATACTTAATTTCTAGTTTGATCGAAATGCAGTCAGCGTGTGTTGTAATTCCCACTGTAGGAGTCTCGTCGTTCGACTCTTACGTCAGGTGCCAGGCGTCAGGGTGCGACCTGATGCGGGGGTTGAATCCAGGTCGTAAATCTGGTTTTTATACTAAATTTGTACGGTCTCGTTCGACTCGTACGTCAGGCGTCAATGCGTCAAGCTTAACGTGACTTTGTGCTTGTCACGGGCGATGGGACGGGATTGGAAGTAAACAAGTAAATACTTATTGTGGCCGTTACCGTAGAACACCCCGTTTATTGGCAAATGTTTGCTTTATTTATTTATTTATTGAGTCCAAGGGAACATACATGATATTTTGAGTCCACAAACAATATTGACAACAGGAGTTCATGATTTAAATGACACCAGAGAAAACCATATTTAAGCCCAAAAATAAATGGTTGTTTTATAGACCAATGTATAACTGATTTTTGGCAGAAATTAAATTAATGCTTATTAAATGTTCAAAAATTTCTTTAATCACAATATTCAATATGATAGAGTCAGTGTTGTCTATAATCCTTTATGCTTAATTTAAAAATGATAGGAATATTATCCAGTCTAATAGTGACAACAAACCAAAGCCTATGGTTGTTGAAGCAATATATTTAATTTGAACCAGGTCAGGTAGGTCTTTATATAATATTTTCTATACAAAATTATAAATATGTTACTCATTATCCAAACAATTATTGCTGACAACGAAATTATTTTGTGTACACCCAAATAATGATTTTTTGTGTGTTTCTTAAAAGCATGTTCATGCGATTTATAAAAACTATTTCTCAGGAAGCCAATAGATATGCAATTGCTACAATCTACTTCTTTTGAATCACCCTCAAAACAATTTATTGGGCCTTCTTTTATTAATGATTCTATCTCCAAGCATATTCCAGGACTATCCAATTTCGATATCTCTTCAACTGAAAACCCTGTTTTCAGCCCGCTTAAGCAATAATTGTTTTCAGGCAACATGGGCCCATAGATAAATACCTTACAAACTAACATACCTATATACAAATATAAAAAACATTCTATTTTTGACACTGTGTCGCTCTGGTGGTGGCTGTCGGTATCCTTCCCCGGAATCGCCTGTAGACCACACCTTTCGGCCAAAAGTCTTCCTTCATAAAGGTGTCCAATTTGCTTGTCGGAACTCGCACCACAATAGCCTTGAAACTAGCATTATGACGCGAGTCCAGCAGTTCGGTCCTCAGAAGAAAGTTGGTCTTCGTCTTGATATACTCTGTAACATCTTGCGCTGTGGTAGTGTGGGACAGACGTGACAGGTACATCGGCGTAGTCGGCGTTGCGGCTCGCAGCAGGAAGTTGGGCTTATTTATGGCTTAATTAGTATCTTGAGCATTTATACGAGTAGCGCACTCAGCTGGGTTGAATTTTGTGGATCACTTGATTCGTCTCGTGTGCATGTAAGAGTAGCGCGATTAGCTAGATTGGATGTATGTAGGTCAAAATAGTGTCGAGCTAGCTAATTATGAAAACCACAGAAACAGGATGCCAAAAGAACCAATTTATTTAATTAAGTCTTAATTAATACTATGACTTAAGTAATGTGTTCGATTTTTGTAACAAATAGTCTAATTAGCTAAAACTAATCTAAGACTAGAACTAGCCGTTTGATGTTAGAACGAGAAGTGATTTCATCTAGTTCTTACCTTATCTTAATATAGTAAAGCAAACGTGACTTTCTTGGTGTATGTTCTGCTGCGTCGGCGACCTCGATATGCGGATATGCGTGTGTTAGTACTGCAGGTCGAAGCTTGGCTTGCGACCTCTGCCTAAAATGGTGTTAACTAGGTATGTAGTTTGATGCTTGACTTGCAGTCTTCGCGTTCACGCTAGCGTAACACACTCAGCTGGGTTGAATTTTGTGGATCACTTGATTAGTCTCGTATGTAAGAGTAGCGCGATCAGCTTGATTGGATGTAGTTCAAAATTGTGTCGAGCTAGCTCGTACACCCACTTTGTAATGATAATTTATTCCCATTACGTCAGTTTCAATTCCCACTTCTTTTGTGATAATTTATTTCCAATGTGATTGAAATGCAGTCAAAAAGTTTCACTTTATACATTTGCAAATTATTGTAACCCTACTGTAACTAGGTGGACTTTTTTACTGTAGGTACTACTTACTTGAGACGTCTTTAGCCTAATCATAAGTACCAATAACATCGACTCCCTGCGCTCGCGGTCACAACACTGTACTTACAAACCATACTCTTCCGTCAGCCCGCGGCCGGTAAGGTACAAATTCAACTAGCGCAGTCCCTCGCATACATTGTGTTACTCGAACCCGTGCGCATAAAACGACAAGTGCATGCTTCTCTTTCTCGTATGGATTTGAGGGTCTTTAGGGTCTAGATGTTCCGAGCCTCCTTGTGAAGCTTTGGGTTCTTTTGCTTTGCTCTCCAGGGTTTTAGCTGTTGGATAGTCCCCTCCGTACCGAGGCCAGCCAGCTGTTTGATCTCCCGCGTACAATACCAATTGTGCTGCCCTACGACTACATGCTGAGTTTTGTTAAAAAAAAAGGCTATTTAATGTTTCTTTCATTATGGTGGGAAAAAAGAAAAAAATCTTAACGAAAATAAAACATTTTGATTAGGTACTTAGTTATTTTTGTTTACTGAAGTGTGAGACCATATACTTAAATAAAATAATCAACTCTTTGCCTTTATATGTATTTGCGAAATCTTCACTCACATCAACTTTCTTGTATCCAAGCTGTCTAAAATTTCAGTTTCAATTGAAACTATAGCTACATTACTTAGCCTTTGCTGGAGCATCGTTGATCTTAAATAGTTTTTCATAATTTTTAATTTTGAAAAGGATTTTTAATATTATCGACACAATACTCATTCCTTGTAGATATTCCTCGCGGTCTACGCCTCGTACTTTTTCCACAAAATTATGTATTTTCACAGAAAACGGTAAAATTTCCTTTTGGTAGTCCTTTACTACACTATACTCAGTTTGGCTGATGTAAATTAAAAACTGCTTCTGAAGATTCAATAGATGTTTATTTGTGTTCTTGAGCTTACGTGTGTAGTATTAAAAGATAGTTTCACAAGGTGCGCGAGCGCGCGCCGCAGAGGCTAAGAGGGGTCTGGTGAGACCGCGGCTCGCGCTCATTAGCATAAGAAAATAGTGCGTCAGCGTATTAGGTACAAGGTTGCTGAGACGCTACAGTCCTGTGACATTGGTTATATTTTCTTTATGTCTAGGAAAATTAAAAAAAATGATGCAATCGTAGTGGTAGTATCGCCATATTTTTTTCGGAGACGTAGCACTGATGAAAACAGCCGCGACGGCCTCCTTCGCCGCTCCTTTCAGACATTTTCTTAGTCTTTACCAGTTCTCCTTTTCACTAAATTTGCAAACCTCCGAAAATTCCTCACACGCCCGTTTGAACTGCAACCACTCCACAGGTTCACCAGAGAAATCGGGTATGTCTCGCGGTTTAGAAATGCGGCTCAGTAAGTTAGTATTGAGACTATTTTGTGCGGAAGTAGCAGCCTTCAGCAGCATCCTTGATTGCGCTTGCTAGAAGCTTGAAAATGTCGTTCTGTGTGCACACGTCGGGTGCGGGCGGTGGAGCCGGGTGTGCGGGGCTGGAGGCGCGCGAGTGATGAGGCATCTGCCGTGGCAGCTAGACGCAGCTGGCCCGCTTGACGTCCATGCTCGGGGACTAGCGTACTCTTTTTCAGCTCTTGCTGACTGCGTTCCAGCCACTGCTCGATATCACAGCGTGAATTTTCACCTGCGTCTTCTTCGTCTGAACTGTATTCCAAATCGTGTAGGTTCGCTATGTCAGCCTGCAGTTTTTTCTTTATAAAGTCCATCTGGATCTTAGCCTTTTTTTCAGCCGCTTCTAGCATCGTCTTTTTGCTTGCAAAGAAGATGACGTTAAAAATCTTCTTTTAATTTTTGAGATCTGGGTCGTTCCGTGGCCATCGGGTCTTGCACTTTTTTACCCGTACTTGCCTAAATTCCCAATGCCCAGCTATTTTTCTTCGGAGACTCATCTTTTACTTGATGTAATTGTGCTGATGTGACTTCGATTTGTGGCGAATCTTTACCGACATCGCGATCTTGGACTTCCCTTTGTTCACGTTGCTTACGTAACATGCTGCCCGTGCTGACCATTTTCGGTGGCGTGTGGTACATTGGTCTGGCTTGAAGGACCATTTTGTAGGTGACCGATAAACGCGTATTTATAAATAAGCACCTACACAATACAACTATCTAATTATGGAGGCCACAGCCGAAGGATGTAAAAAAAAACAAAATTTTATTATAATATTAATTTATTATATTGAAATTTACAATATAAAAGACTATAATCAAAATGAAGTGTCTCCGGACGAGGTGGGTACCGAAGTGGTGTTTTTTTCCATCGTTCCGTGGTCGGTCCGTAAGATGCAGGTGCAACGTAGCGGCGTCAGCACGGTCATGTGGGAACCGCGGCGACTCAGCCTTGCGCAATACTGTCCATGATTAATATAAGGCTATGTGTACATTAGCTTTGTATTAGGGTCTGTACACATAACAATCTCTTCTTAATCGTACACAGCTGTTCTAAATAAACACTCGACATAACCTCAAAGTTGACATAAATATTTTGACAGCTTGGACATTCCCTCTTACGTTCCGTTACACTATGGACCTTCCCTGTTTTGTTCCTGTATACAGTCTTGAGACTTAAGTAATACATCTGAGTATGCTTATTTTTACGCTTTTTGTGTAATGCCAAATAAAAATACGCGGGAAAATGAAAATATTTCCATCAAAAATAAACTTTTTGAATTTTTGTGACATTTCTTGTTTTGCCTTTACATTGTGTTTAGTTCCTCATGTACGAATTCTAATGCCCTTTTCTATAGGTCGCATGCACCGAATTTTCGATCAAAGTGGATTGTGGAGTCGCGCGTCAATTTCTTTTACACAATGCGCTTGGACTCAATTATACTCGGTTCAGTTTCATGCAAGCAGATATAAATCATTTGTTGGGGTTTTTGCCGTTGACAATATCCGGTTGTTGCTGACTATAGTCTCCAAACCACTTTTGCGTACTGAAAGTTTATTATCGAGGAAGACTACTTTAGGCGTAATCTGAGTCGCACCGTATGTCTAAATGACATAAAATACTTATTGCTAACGCATATATAGAAGAAAAAAATGCTGTATGAGCATTTGGCTCGTACATCATTAGAATGCTAAAAAGATTTTGTCATTTTTCAAAAAAATATTATGGTGTCGCGGGGCCTTGGTCAAGGAGTGCCAAATCGTTGTACAAAGAGGACTGTATCATTTATTACATTTACTTCGATAATTCATTAACAGAAGAGCAACGTGCAGTTAGTTACCTGAGAACGTCCCGTGTTCTCACCAAGTTGGCTCGATGCTTTCTTCTCGAGGCGCCCTTGGTAATCCTCGGACACACTTTAAAGCAAGTTCACATCATTTACGCAAGTTTCTGCACGTTGTAATGGCCTGTGTATGCGCGATTCGAATAATTTCCAACATACACGTTGGCACCAGCTGGTTCCCAATACAAAAAAGAGTATTCGTTGTTACGTCATCTGCCTGATTGACAGTTACGTTCCGAAATACGTAATTTACTATTACAAAGATTGTACAAGGACTCATCGCGTTGATCGGCGAAATTATTGATAAGGACATTGCGTATACTTTCCTAGTTGTACCTACGTTCTGCGGGCCCTGTTACTTTATTAAGGATCCCATTAAGGAGAGCCGAATTACCTAGTTCAAAACCGGGATCAGATTTCAATATTGATTCACTAGTTAGTCATAAAGATGTATGAACCTTGTAAGAACGTCAGGGTTCCCATTGAAATCGGGAACCAGCTTCAAGGCTCTTTAAATTTCGTCTACAAGTGAGTCACACATTTTAAAATTTTATTCTAAACTATCACTTGAATCATCAATATCTTCTAAGGATCCGTTTCTATTAGAAACTTTACCGTAACACCTATTTACTAGAAAGGTGAACAGTAATAATGTTCTAACACCAATCAGAGGTTGCTAATAAAATTCACTTGTCCGATGAAATTGTTCTTTAATTCAATTATTCACAATTAAAACACTGTCGTATGTTAATACAGTTACTTAAGTTATACGCGGCCTATACGCTGCCTATGCGCAGTTAAAGCGCTCGTCCCCAGTGCCTGCCGTTGGTCGACTAGCTAGAGCGGCGTGTGTAAGACCTATTTAAATGGGTCGCTACAAAACTATCTGTATATTCAACCTAGAGGTCCGCGATTGCCCTGGGTGGAAAATCTTGGATTTTTAATAGGAAAACTTACATAACAGGATAGAAAAGCAACTCTAGATAGAACTGGGCACTTACAAGAACATGACGATTGGTTCCCTTGTGTGTATCGATGTCTGGATATTCCTTGGTTGCAGTTATTGTAGGTTTTTGTGATCTTCGTCTGTGATCGATGCACTCACTCTAATTCATCATCCTACCAACTGCGCCAATTATGAAGACTACAGCCGAAGGGTGCAAAGAAACCAATTTATTTAACTATCTTTCATTAATATTGTAATTACAATCTAACAGGGCGTAGCTAGGATTTTTTTAAAGGGGGCAGCCTTAGACAAACCAAGAATATCACCCCCCCGACGATATTCACCACCCTCATGAATGCCTTGAAGTTGGTGCCTTGCTGGGAAATAAACTTATCTGTTTTGGACGGCATTCCGCGTTCTTCCCCCTTCCCAACAGGTTTGTAAGCTTCAAGTCGATTATGGATGCGAGTGTACTGAACCTGGAGTGACTCATACGCGTTGGTGGT
Source organism: Zygaena filipendulae (assembly GCA_907165275.2). Lineage (NCBI taxonomy): Eukaryota > Metazoa > Arthropoda > Insecta > Lepidoptera > Zygaenidae > Zygaena > Zygaena filipendulae. Next base: position 2,103,012 of record OU015677.1, on the reverse strand, counting down.
AAAATAATCATCGGTCTTGTCCGTTAACTTGGATAGATGTTGACGGTTGCTGTTAAATTCGACCCAAAGGTTCTGAAGCGATTCCAGCCGCTTCTTGATGTATTCAGTAGTCTTGCGTTCTTAACCGTCTTTGTTGAAGTTCGACTCTATTTTGAGGATTGTTTCAATGATGACTTGCAGGTCGATGCTTGGCTTGCGATCCTCGCGTTACACTCTTGCGTAACATGCTTCCCAATTTGAATTGAATTGAATTGAAAACACTTCCAAAGTAATAATCGACGTCATTACGCTTTCGTTTGATTTATTTTCATCCACAAAATCTCTTAAGTACTTCCTAACAGCATCTACAGTGTTTGTGTTGGAAAAAAGGGTCTCTTTTGTTAATTTATTTGCTATATTCTTAATTAATTCTTCCTTTGTTTTTTTCAGCATCCATGCCTTTTTGAATCTGACATTTCTGTTTGGCAACTTGACGCTGTTGTTTTTCTTAGTTTCTTTCATCCTGGTACGCATTGTGTATGCCTGAAAAAACTGACTTTTGCCTGCGCTATAGTCCTCCATTAAGAGTACGATGTTTTTTTTTGCACAGCTACATGATTCAGCATCGTGGGCTGAGCAATTCTCTCGTCTCTCATTGTATGTTTTGCGCTGCATGCTCCCTCTGGATGTGCGATATGTGGACAGTAGCGGATCCCCAACCTTTCGGTGTTTTTGTCCATATACGAGTATAGTGCCATACCTCGCAACCTCAGTCCAGCCACTCCGCTTTCTCCGTAGCCCGTTATTGACTATAACTGACGTGGTGGGGGTTGGCTGAGGTGTTGTGGTGTTGAATGTGTGTTGGTGTTGCTTCCTTTCTGTTGCTGTGGTGTGTGACGGCTTTTTGGAAGACGTTTTCCACAAGAGCGAGCAAGCGTTTCCGTTTATGGCTGTTTGCTTCGATATTGTGTGACTGGGATTTTCGCCATTTCTTTATCTTTTCGTTGTGGATTTTCTTTTTGACGTATAACCGGGGGACCTCGCTAAAATCAGCCTCGCTACAGATGTCCGCCGTTAGCGCGTCGGGGCTGGGAGCCTTCCTGGGATTAACTCTGTTTAACACTGGGTCTAGCTCTGCCGGCATCAACGAAGGATCATCGCCTGAAAGTTCTTGAATTTCTTTCGGGTTTTTGCTCATTTCCTTAATGCGCATATGAATTAGGTTGTCAATTTCTACAGAGTTGTCCGGGTAAAATATTTTTGCCAGAAGTACCGCTGATTTTTCTGAGCTTGAGGTTTTCCCATCGGCACCGTGCAGAAGGAGGTCCTTCTTTCGTCTGGCTGTTCTTTTGATGACTCTTTCCCTCATGCTTTCCGAGACGGAGGTGTTACAAAATTTATTTATTTATTATTATTATTGTTTTTTTTTCGCTCCAGGGTGAATGCATTTTTCAGGACATGGTCATTGTCTATGATGTAACTCTTTTGGATATATAAAAACCATATTTTGGCATCGTTAGGAATATCAAGTTTATCGATTCCTGCTCGAGTCAAAAATCTAAAATTTTACAGTGGTAAATAGTGTCACACACATGCTGAATCCATACAAGTTGTTACAATCTAAATAAACTACGTAACGATCAGGTTGTAGTGGGTCATGTTCAGGCATATACTTGTTATTTGCTTTAGCATATCTGTGCGACTACATGTAACAGCTCCTCTAAAGCTGGACTGTGTCATGCCCACTATAGCAAGGTTATCAATAAGCGCTAATTCGATACCAGTTTTAAAGAGTATTACGTCAAAAGGGAGACTTGGAGCTGTAAGATAAAATGCTGGGTCTAACTGATAATGAAGTTTCTAAGTTTTTCTGACTTTTTCAAATCACTCAAGTTTTGGATTCCGAGTTTAGCCCAAAATAATTGAGCGTGTTTATAATCTTCATCGGTAATGTGCTCATTAGTAAGGGAACTAACTATAAAACATTTTTTTATCTGGAAGAGATTGCTCATCAAAACCCACTTATTCATATATTCTGAAAGGTAATTAGGAAAGTAGTTGCAAACTTTCTAACTCTTCTTGTCTTTGCTCATTTATCCAAACTAGTACCCAAAAATTGTAACGAATCTATAAAACGTAATTTATATTCTTCTGCAGAAACTATTTTTTTGTAAAAGAAACGTAATTTTCTTTAGTTTTAGGGATAATTACTCGTATCTGTACCGTTGTCAATAATAATACTTCCTCGTCATCTTTCATTTGTTCATTTTGATAGTGACTTGCTGGTTGATTAACATTATTTAATGCCGCAGACGAAGTCGATGCGCAAACGTTGTATGCTTCATGCAATGTCGTATGATGTGCTGCGTTGCACTTTTTGCATCGTCTGACCGAATTACAGACATTATATTCATGCGCAAATAGACAGTTTTGCACAGTTTCAAATTCGTAATTGTCTTGTTTCTCATTACTAGCGTTATTTCGTCATATATTTAACATCGAAAAACTTCATGACCTAGGTTGCACAAGGGACAGTGCAATGTTTTTAATTGCGCAAGATTTAAATTATGATTAAATGGATGAGTTTGCTTAAATCGTGGCTCGTCATAGTTATAAGTATTACGATTTTGAATCTTAGTAGACCTTTTAGATGAGTTATTTATTGAGTGATTTTTTTCAGTATCGAAGATTCTTCCTTTTTACGTATAGGTTCCAATGCGAAGAATGTTGATCTTGTAAAAAGTTTTTTTTCCTCTCGTTTGTTTACTTCATTCTGTTTTCCCATGCAGTGTCATAATTATCGACCGATACATGAAAGTGTTGTATCAGGCGCTTAGGTTCACCCTTCAACTTGCTTTTGAGATGTTGCATCTTTTGAGCCTTTGATATAATCGGATTATCGTGAATTGTCTCCCTAAATAAATTAAGAAACGTTGGCGTATGGGTGTAGTTACTCAAGAAGTTCGGTATATCCATCGCAGGGGTTGCTTCTTTTTGATGTTCCATCGACGTCAACTTTTTGCTTAAAGCTTTCTTTACGTCTTTGTATGCTATTTTTTGCTTGTTATACTCCTCTTCAAACTTTGTATCAGTATAACAAATTAATAGTTTTTTTTTAATATAGTTTTCAGAATTTTACAAAGGTACTCAAAGGTAGCTAGGTATTAGTTTTATTATTTTTTAAACCAAAAATAAGAAAACTCAACTTTAGGTTTTTTTTTCATAGGATGAAACCCGTTCAGAATTTTTATGAGCTGGAAAAAGAGCTGCTGTTACGAAAACAGAATTGATCTTTTTCTTTGGATATTTATGCACGCTTTTTTATTTTGAATGTACTTAAGCAATATAAATAGGTAGAGCCACCTAGCGGTTGATATTTATTTACCTATATTTATTTCTAAATGCGAATCACTCAGAAAAATCCAACCACTGTCAAATTCCTGAAACTCGTCCATTATCTGAATGTGAAAGTGAATACCCTAGTATTCACTAGTTTCGAAAATATATTATCAAAATCATAGATGCGGTAAACTGCCGATTTTTTTGTTATAAATGTGTGACTGATATGACTTGTTTGATACTAATTGATATTAGTAGACCGAACAAAAGGATTTTTCATTTCTTACATAATATTATTTTTATATAACAAAAAAATGGCAAATACTTCAAAGTTCATCCTAAAACAGTCATATTTTTAGAACGTCATCTAAGTAAAGTAAAGTTATTTTATTTTATAACGGAGACTTGATCGGTCCCACTAGCAACAATTCGGTAAGAAGTGATTACCACTATTATCTTTGGTATCTTAATATTGGATAAAAACAATCAATTTAGCTATTTATGTCTGCCCATTTCGAAATTTTTTTTTTATTTTCACACGCAACATCGTCAAATACAATCACAGAGAAAGGTTTAGCGTCTTGTAGATTTAAAACACCGTCTTTATCATGATATTGTTCCAACAAAATACCTGGAAATCGTTTAGTAAGAAACACGTAGTAACCCCGTAACCCGTAGCAACCTGTGTATTTAATTATTGTTTTTTATTTCCACCGGCACCTCGAGCGTTTCTGTTTGTGTTAGGCTACAAATGTCGGTCGTAGTGAATATAGCTTTGGTTCAGATGACTATACAACGCAATTTGCCTAGTAATTTGGTTTAAGTAGTTAATAGTTTGTTTCTAAGCAAGTTTTTTATTATTATTATACTCGTAAAACAATATTTTTACCAGCACAATATGTTGAAAGACCACTGCGTAATGTGTAGATATAGTTTAAATATTTTTTCATTATTTTTCTTATTATTATACTGTAGAATAAGAAAGACATTGAATTTACAACAAACAAAATTTTTATTTTAAATCTCTGGTCTGAAGTAGGTAAATGAAGTTTGTAGTTGTTTATTTAAAATTATAATTAATTTCATTTATTATATAAAATTGTTTCGTCATAGATAATATAATTTCCTCATAACCATAAATACGTTTTGTTATAAATTTATAGAATAATAAATTTGATTTTTCCTTTCAGTTGTAACGGCTGATGTTTCACGTAATTAGATAGGTACTATGAAATTGTAAGACTTTGTCCTTATGGCTAATCTAAGAATAGCTAGTTAATGATGAATTTACTAATTAATTTAAAACTTATAATTACTGTTAATATTATACTGTTTTTTTTATATTTAACTATAATGTTCAAATACCTACGTTTCTTTTCACATTGTTATTTTATTATTGTATGATGTATGTACTGTGACGTTGTTATTTAAGCTTGTAAATTAAAACTGCTGTTCCTAATACAATACGTGTTATAAGATTTTACTTTCGAATGACTTTTTCGTTTTTCATTCGTAAGCCGGTTGTTTTATAGAATCACTTCGCCTGTTCGCGTCCATTAAGTGCAGTTGGCAAGTTTGAAGGCGATCATGAAAATATCCCAGCACTAATTTCCATGAAAAATTTATGTAATACTAGTTGTACCCCGCGGTCTCACCCGCGTTAATTTCAGAGTTCCCGCGGGAATTCAGGGATAAAAAGTACCCTATGTGTTAATCTGATGTATAAGCTATATTATTGTAAAGTTTCATTTAAATCCATCCAGTATAGTTTTTGTGTGAAAGAGTAACAAACATCCATCCATCCACCCATCCATTCATCCATACATACTTACAAACTTTCGCGTTTATAATATTACTAGGATTGTGTTCACCATATAGTCTGTTTTAAGATTAAGTTTCCGTTTTGTTCGAAGCATCTTGTTTATTTTTAATAGATAAACTTCAGAATTAGGCGTTTTACCCACTTCGTTCACAAAATCCGAATTGCGTCCACCCGTGAACAATTTAGCGTCCACCAGCTTAGAAAAGGAATATAGCTGGATGATATTTTTAAGAATTTGTAAAGAAAGATTGTATTTTAACAATTTCTTTATTTAAGAATTTAAATAGGTAGTAAAAATCAACATTATTATCATTAAAAACATCACTTTAAAAAAATAAAAAATATTTGACTGAGGGATAAGTATGTTAACGCACATTACGGTTTTGTCATTACGTCTCTGAAACGGCCCCCACGTTACAGGCTATGCCTAGTGTGGGGACTACAAGTAATTTGCTATGTTATGTGTGCTATGGTAATAAATAAAATTTTCATTTTTCGTTTTCATCTCAACATTGATTGAACTTAAAATTAAGTAAGTAGTAGGTAAATAACGATTGGCGCCTTTAAGAATAAACAGTAATGAGTTTTGTTAATTTTACCCTAAAATTAACAAAACATAACCAAACATTAACAAAAAATTTTTAAAAATTTTAAATTTTTTCAATTTCAATTTTTAAAAAATTGTTTAATCCTACAACTAGAAGAATTGTTGAATCAATAAATTATGAGACAAGTTATGATTATTATAGCCTTAGAATTTCAATTAATGACACAGGTCACATTCAAAAGACTTATCTTTGGCCTCTAAATAACTTAATCCTACAAAATGCGTGCATTTCAGATGATACCATCTAACGCACTTGTCACAGCCTATGTTTTTCTCGTCGTCGCCTTCTACATCTGAAATTAGTATATCGCCACATCCAGAACTTTCACTTGCTCCACGGCTGGTTAATTTTCTTTCTCAAATTCCTCATTTACCATTTCCTGTGTGACTTCTTGAAGAGGATGTATCTTTTTTTTTTCGTTTTGGAGCAGTTTTACGAACCGTTTGAGTGTTTTAAAGTATTTTTCCGTTCTAGTTTTCTCTATTCGTTCTAACTTTTTCGTATTGCTTCCTGTTTTTCGTTCTTGGTCTGCTCTTTATCTTCATAATACTTTCTCCAAACAGCAGAAGATATGACTGCTGGAGTTCTTTGATCTTTTCGTGTTTTGTTAGAAATTTCAGGTAGCATCAGGTGGTGTTGAAATGGGTCAGGGGTTTTCTTTTGGGTTGCTGCTGAACCTGATTGTACTAGAGACTCTGTAGGTAGAAAAGATGGTAGCGATACAGTTGATGCTGATGGTGAAGTCAGAGGCAGTTCTGGAGTTGATGAGAGTTTCTTTTTCAACACTCAATATGGTGGGAGTTGATGGTACAATTAGAACGTCGTCTAAGGACACCATAGAGCCGACGTCGAGGTAACTGCCGGAAAGATGTAACGTCGAAAAGCACAAGTTAGGGGACGAATCGTTTTTGTTGGTCTCAACGGTTGAATATTTTATCGTATAGTCAATCTTAGAAAAATAACTATCAGTAATCTATCTGTTGTATCTTGGAAATAACACTCTAATTAATTAATAGGCATTTATTCACAAGAAGTACAGAATCACTACCGAATACAGAACGTGTCATGTGACGTAGTTCTCTTTTTAGACACCAGAGAGCGGGATAGGTCCTGCACTATCGAAGCGTTCAGTGGGCTGCGTTCATTTCAATATACCACACTCTCCCCCACATATTTGAGCGAGATATAATGCAGGAACTATCCAATCATTTTTGTGTCAACTACACCCAACCTATTACAGTGCAACTTAACCTGTATAGACTAAAATTATATTAAGTTACATACCAACATGTTTGTTTATGTTTATGCTTACTACCAACCTCTTATACTAACTTAATCTTCTAAGCATTGCGAGCATGACAACATTTGATTAATGTGGCGTTTCCATCTTAGGCCGTCTACATCAATAATGTAACTAACGCCGGCTATACTCTCTCCTATAATCAAACCCTGAGTCCATGGCTTGGCTCCGTTCCTGTAGTCTCTGACCATTACTGTTTGTCCTACTTCAAATTTAGTGTCTCTATTACCCTGGTGCCATTTCGCTGCCTTCTCATGTACAATATCTGCAGCGGGGGGTGGTCTCAATAAAGTAAATCTATTCCTGATCTCCCTTCCCAACATTAAGCGGGCTGGTGATACACCAGTGGTTCGCTGGGGTGAGCTTCTATAATCAAACAAGAATAAATTAACAGCAGAAACTAAACTATGCCCACTCTCCTTTATCTTAATTACAGCTGATTTAAAGGTTTCCACAAATCTTTCTGCGGCCCCATTGGTTGCAGGATGGTAGGGAGGGGTGAAGGTATGTCTGATCTGATTCAACTTGCAGAAGTCTGAAAATTCTTGGCTAGTAAAGGTGCGACCATTGTCGGTGACCAGGTGTACTGGGTAGCCAAATCGGGTAAATACTTGTTTGAACGTGTCTAGGGTACGATTACTAGTAATGTTTGACATTTCATAAGCTTCTGGCCATTTTGAGTAACTGTCTACAATGACAAGATACATTTTATTATAAAAAGGACCTAAGAAATCTGCATGTATTCTATACCAGGTTGAGGGTGCTACAGGCCATGGCTTCACGGTTTGTGGAGGTGTTTTACTATTTTGCAAACAAATTATACATTGTTTAGGTATGTTTTCTATTTCTGAGTCTAAATTGGGCCACCAGAAATATGAACGGGCCATTTCTTTCATCCTAACTACCCCAAAGTGGCTTCTATGCAAATCCTTCAAAAGGGATTCCCTTATTGCATGCGGGACCAATATCCGGTAACCCCAAAAAATACAACCCTTATCTAATGTTAGTTCATTTTTTCGGTTATACAATGGTAATATATCCTTATCTATTTTTTTCCTATCAGGCCATCCATCCATTAAATATCTTGCTACTTTTGAAAAAATTATGTCTTTTTTTGTTTCTTGTTGAATGTTTTTCCAATTTAGTGTACCTACTCCTGAATCATTTGTATAAGAATTTAAACTGAGGTCCTCGACCTTACATAGCGAGTGTATGTTAATTTCCTCACTTTCCATTGTGGCTGTTCGCGACAGAAAGTCTGCAGGATTCAGCGAGGATTTAATGTGTCTTACTTTATAATTAAAAGCAGAGAGAAATATGGCATAGTGTTGCAATCTCTTGGCAGCCATTTTTGGGATGCTTTTTGTTGGCCCGAAAATCCTTACCAAGGCTGCATTGTCAGTTTCTAATTCGAAAAAACGACCATAAACGTAGTTGTAAAATTTAGTTATGCCAAATATAACTGCTAGTGCTTCTTTATCTATGGTAGTGTATCTCTGTTCAGCCTCATTTAATTTTTTACTGGCAAATGCAATTGGTTTCACTATACCATCTTTATCTCTGTTAGATAAGACTGCCGCCAACCCTGTGTCAGACGCATCACACGTAAGTATTAATGGTAAGTCTGGATCATAGTGTCTTAAGTTGCCCACATTTGACAGCTTGTTTTTAATTAATTTAAAGGATTCTTCACACTTGGCTGACCAGGCAAACTTATTTTTCTTTGTACATTCATACAATGGTGTTAATATGGTAGCCATATCTTTTAGAAAACGAGCATAATAATTGACTTTTCCCAAAAATGATTTTAGTAGGGTCATACTCGTTGGTGCCCTAGCATTTAAGATTGGCTCTATGTTACCTCGAATGACACTTATGCCACTTTTATTTACATTGAATCCAAACACATTTAAGCTGTTTGTAAAGAATTTACATTTTTCTAGTTTTAGTTTAAATTCACATTCTTTTAGCTTTTGTAGGACTTGACACAAGGTTTCGTATGTATCTTGCATGCTTTTACCTTTAATGTATATGTTATCAATAAATACTATGGTATTAGGAATATTGATTAGTTTTTTCATCATTAACCGCTGAAAAGCACCTGGCCCTGAGCTTACACCATAGGGTAAATACTTATACATGAAGGTCCCTGCTTCCGTAACTATAGTAGTACAACTTTGGCTATCTGCACTCAGTGGAGCCTGTAAATAGGCTTCTTTCAAATCCAGTTCGCAGTAGTATTCCCCATGCTTGAGGGTATTCAAAATATCATCGACATGTGGCAGTGGGAAGTGATCAATCTCTAACCACGGATTTACTGTGAGTTTGTAGTCACCACATAACCTAACTGAACCATCCGACTTTAGTATTGGAACCACAGGTGTTCCCCATTCATTTTGTTCCACGGGTGTGATTCTACCATTGGCTAATAATCGGTTAATTTCATTATTTACCTTTTCCCGGAGCGCGAATGGTACTCGCCGGACTGGTAAACATTTTGGCTGTGCTTCTGGTTTTAGTTTTAATGATATAACTTCACCTTTGAAATTCCCCCAGCCCGGGCTGAATACCTCTGCGAACTGATTTCTCACTAATTGTTGTGCATCTGAAATATTTTGTAAAACATTATTACCAATATTAAAATTTTTTCCTATTTTCGGGGGCCACAGATTGAATACACTCAACCAGTCTCTACCAATCACCCTGGGGGCTTTGTTTTTAACCACAAAAATATTTAATTTTTTTTTCAAATCATTGTATTCGATAGGCAAGTTAGTTAATATACCTAGCGGTTTGGTAATGCTTTGATCAAAATTTTTAAATGACACATTACATTCCTGCAGTTTAAACGAACTTAAATATTTATTTTTATCATCAATTGACATGACTGTTACATCCGAGCCGGTGTCCAGCTCAAAATCCAGCATCGTACCATTAACATTAATTTGGATGTAATGTGGAGGTACCCTACTTACACTGACGCTGTAGGTGTTATGACAATCTTCTTCAAACAATTTCCTCACATCGCCTTCAGCATCCTCATTTTCATTGTTTTCACTCTTGTTTATGTCGTCTTTAGTTAGTAGGTTGATGTTTTGCTTCCGTGGACACATCCTGAAAATATGTCCCTGTCTACCGCATTCACTACAATATTTTTTTACCAAACGACAGTCTTTTTTTAAATGGTTGTTCTTGCCACAGCAATAACATTTAGGATTGGATGTTTTCAGTGGGAATTTTCTTTTCTGATAGAAAACATTTTCAATTTTTTCCTCGGGTGGCCCGTTGACATGTGACATTGCTGCTTCAACTGTTCTACTAATTTCTATACATTTATCCAGTGATACCTCTGTCTCAGACTTCATGAGCTCATACTTGATTAATTTTGAGGTTACCCCGTCCATCAGTTTTTCTTTTATTTGGTCATCAGGATCTTTAAATTGGCACTTCGCTGCCAGTTTTCGGAGCTCCAAAACATATTCTTGAATGTTTTCATTGGGTTTTTGATTTCTCTTCCTGAACTCAGCCCTTTCTATTGCTGTTGATCGGGGTCGGTCATATTTCTGCTGTAATTTACCACACAAGTCTTCGAATGTCAGGGAGCTTGGGTTTTTTGGTGCACATATAAATGTTAATGTTTCCAATACTTTTACAGTTAATTTAGTTATTAGTAGCGGTACTTCCTTTTCTTCAGGTATGTCGTTCACAATGACGAAGCATTCCATCTGCTGCCGAAAAACCTCCCATCGTTCTCCATCAAACTGTTTTATGTCTCCACATAATGACATTTTGCGAGTGATCGGTGCCGCAGCGATTGGTTCAACCACCCGTTTATCCTTATAGAATTCGCTCAATTTCTTTCGCAACTCATCAACGGTTGCGTTTGGCAAGTAATCGATGCCTTCTTCCTCCAACACTTGTTGTAGCTGTTGCTTCGAACACTTGTAGATGAGGGATCGTTTTCCAGTTCTTACTAACGCTATTAAATCATGATCCGTCTCTTCTTTTGGAATTGTATCGAAGGATAATTCAGAGTCTTCAGCCTCCGAAGAAGACGTCGACATGTAGGTATAACACTACTTTCGTTTGTTTGCCGGTAAAAATTTAGTTCATCGGCCAACTTCATGTATGGCGTCGCTTGGTTAGATTGATAGCATGGCGCTGTTAATATGGCGTCACTTGGAATAGGTAAGATTGATCTTTTCTTTATTTTATTTTTTTGATAAGTATTTTGCTCGACCTTTAACACTTCAACACAACACACTGGGTTTACACACTCGTCGCCAATTGTTGTATCTTGGAAATAACACTCTAATTAATTAATAGGCATTTATTCACAAGAAGTACAGAATCACTACCGAATACAGAACGTGTCATGTGACGTAGTTCTCTTTTTAGACACCAGAGAGCGGGATAGGTCCTGCACTATCGAAGCGTTCAGTGGGCTGCGTTCATTTCAATATACCACACTATCTATTACTGATAGTTATTTTTGATGTGCAAGGTTCGGTAAATGGACGCAGGGCTTTATACATTGAGGTATTAGCGGTAATGACATGTCATTTGATTGGTGTGTCAGTTTACTTATTTTAGAGGATTTTTAAAGGGGGATCCCTAAAATGGACGCGAACAGGCGAAATGACTCTACTTCGATGATCAACATTCCGAGGAAATTTCTATATGAAGTGTCACATGAAAGTGCTGGTAAAGAGCATGCAATTATAACAAAACATTTAGTGGGTACCTACTTATTCGCCATTGAAAATGTTGACGGAATAAACAACGAAATACAGAGGAAAATGTTTTGTACTGTGCCCTATAAACAGGGTCCATAAAGAACTGTTTACTAACTACCTCAACACCTTATGTTACTTAATGGATGTGCAATAAATAAATAAAATAAATAAAATAGAAACAAAACGTCGTCGGTAGTCGGGCCGTAGATTTCGTCAATCATTCTAGAAGAGCCTAAAGTAAAATATGCTCGACAAAATGTAATTCTTTATTGCCAACAAGTAACAACGGCATCGAAATAATGGGAATTTGCTCGACTAGGCAAAAAGTTACAACCTTTTTGTTGATTTGTTATAGAACTAGCTGTCCCCCGTGGTTTCACCCGCGGTAATTTAGAGGTTCCCGCGGGAATTCCATTATAAATTATACGTGTAAACCTTCCTCTTGAATCACTCTATCTATTAAAAAAACCGCAACAAAATCCGTTGCGTAGTTTTAAAGATCTAAGCATACATAGGGACAGACAGACAGCGGGAAGCGACTTCGTTCTATACTATAGATGCCTCCTAGTCGACTAAATGCTTATATCCAATGACCATTATTAATTATACGTTAAAATGCTCTTTACAAGCACAAATGCTCTGGTTTATCAGCACTTTTAGCAATTTATCTTCAAAATATAGGCTAAAACAATAAAATACGTATTTAATTACGTCTACGGCAAATAGCCGATATTCTCAAAAAACCCCTTCCCTTGATAGTTCAAGGGACATACCTTTGTTATACTTACAGATATACTTTCTGCTGTTTTATTGAATAATATTATTAAGTTTAATTTATTTGTGAAATATAGCTGTAAATAGCCAAGGTTATGTAAATTATTATTATTATTTTAATTATATCTATAAATATACTTAATAATAAATGTTCCAATTTTGTTTAAAAACTGTTTTATTTTTACTTTCTGAAAATCTTAACTAATTTTATTTCATAGGTGTCTACTACCTAGGTAGGTACTCATAAATATAGGACAACTCCCTGGGAAACTTTTACGTTCCGGGATAAAAGTAGATAGGTACTTCATGTCACAGGGATAATTTTCTATCAGCGAAATAATTTTTAAAACCGTTTCAGTGGTTTCAAAGATAAGGAAAAAAAGATAATGAAAGAAAAATAGGTTTTATTTCAGCACAACGCACAAGAAAAACAAATATAAAAGTGCCTAATCTAAATCCGTAGACAAGATCTCTTGCATGCTAATGGCTTAACCGAAAGGGTCACCAACTCAGCATTGCACACGCTTGTGACGTAACGCGACATTTCCACTCAACGTGACTCCGTGATTTTTTGCTTACGTAAAAAAAGGAAAATGTGTGTCTAATATTTTTTACGAATCTACAGGAATAGGACGGACTAAAAATAAAAAAAATTGTCAAATAGGAGCCTTTGATGCAACTTTGTCATTGGCAACGGACTAAGTAGGTACGGAACACTAAAACAGGTGACGTCATTGTTGTCTACACCGCGTCTTATCGCCATAATAATATCGTAGAACCTGCCCTGCTATCTTCGTTCGCTCGCGTTGGAGATAAAAAATGTGAATTCGTAAGTATAGTTATGAGTGTCGACGTGTTTACTGTTTGGTGCGACAGTCACAACATAACCTCAAATTGTTATTTCTTGTTTTGCTATAAAAATAATAAAACGTAGTACAAGTACCTACCTATAAATAAAATGGCGATGACATTTAAAACTAGTGATAATTTGGCTCAACTTTTCAATGGACAATCTCACAATGTCTTTTTCGAGGATGAACGGGTGTGTATTAAATAACTGTACATAGTCACTAGTTAGATGGACAATAGATAAGCAATAGTGTGTTAACCCACATTGGAGAAATTTTGAGTAAATCGTGTTTTAAAATTATAGCACTATTTTCTGTCAATATTTTTTATGTTCAATAGTTAGTTACATACTTAAACAATTTAATAAGGTAAACACATAATTAAAAAACGTTTCCTAACTCTCAATAAATCGTTCTGAATAGGTAACTTAATTTTGTGGGTTAACATGTTATTGCTTATCTGCGTCCAGATATTATCTGTGTTAGTGCAAATACCATAATAAAATTACCTACCTAAGAATAGGTACCTACTTTAAACTTATGTGTTAATACAATACAAATTACAAATTAGATCATAGAAGGTAAGTGATAGATGAGTATAGGAACATATCACCAATAAATAAATAATAGGTATAAAACAAAGTCACGTCGCTTCCCGCTGTATGTCTGTCCCTATCTATGCTTAGATCTTTAAAACTACGCAACGGATTTACATTTGGTTTTCACCAATACATATAGAGATTCATGAGGAAGGTTTACATCTATTTTTATTCTGGGATTCCCGCGGAAACTCCGAAATTACCGCGGGTGAAACCGCGGGGGACAGCTAGTTAGACTTAAAGATCGGCTCTCATTCCCTATGACATTCCTCGCTTACGAGGAGCTTGCTGTAAAACAATCACAAACGCTCTAAGTGGCAAAAATACAAATTAATATTCAGTTTTAAAATAATATCATGCTGTCTATGAATTTTTTGAAACGTAGTGATTACCTTCTCTCTGAGTGAAACTTCTTTGGGTTTGGACTGAACACGTGGAGAAAACATTAAGGTAGGCTCAGTAAACAGTGGTTCCAAATATCGCTTGCATCAAAATTCCACCCGCTGTAATTTAAACTTTTAGCACAATGTATAAGGTTGAAATTTCAATGTACGAATTTCGATATGTCAGGTTATAATAACTGCTACAGATAAAACGTAGTGATTACCTTCTCTCTGGCTACAGAGTACAAAGTATTCAAGTAAGTACCACAGAGCAAGTATCGATAACACAGAGGATCGACAAAGCCGTCGAGAGTCGAGACAGGGTGATGGCAAGCGGTTCCGATGAACTTCGCATTGGAGGACCTTAGTATGTTAAGGCCTCAGAACAATAACATTCTTCTGAGGTTAAGGCCAAAGATTCGTCAGTTGTCACCATGTTGTCACATTGCGTTCATCGTTATTATACTTTTCTTGTGACAACCCTAGTCTTGATCGGCGTTCATTACAATATTTACAATGAAAGGCGTCGGTTTACTATGTCTAATAGTATGTAATATTCATATTTTAAAGTTTTTCAATAAGCAGTTAAATTTTTGCGTTTCAATATTTTAAATGTCCTGATGTGACGTCATGAAGCTTAGGACACCTACCGCTCATTACACAATGTCACACTTCGTTGACGTTTTGTTCTCAGAGCATGTGCAGTGTGCACCCAAGGTCATTTAGCTTCCAAAACCTTCTGATCCGTAAAGGCTCTACTTCCGTCCCCTTAACGTGCGACGTAATTTATGGATGGCCCCTAAGCGTTTGGTCCCTTGTAATATTTGGTTGTTTGTGTGCCAGTGCATAGTATACGACGAAGTTCGAAGACCAGCGGCGCCGACTCACTTCGTGGTGGCCCCAAAGCGAGTGATGCCGCGCGTCGCCGATGCCAGAGCCGAAGATGAGAAGTTACTCGGTACACTGCCGCTTATTTATGTTTTTAACACGCTCAAATAATATTTTCTCCATATGTACCTTACCTCACAAACAATGTAATAAAAACTTTCAATTTTAACCTACTTCTAATGGCCGTATCGTAATGAAACTTTGATATAATTGATGATGGAGCCGGATTCCGGCGGAAGTGTTCCATACAAACTTTGCCCCCCTTTTGACGCCCTTAGGGGTAGAATTTTGAAAAATTCTTTTCTTATCGGCTGCCTACGTCATACAAAGAACACACCCTCCAAGTTTCAGGTCTCTACGATCAGCGGTTTAGGCTGTGCGTTGATCCGTCAGTCAGTCATTCAGGACAAAACATTTTATATGACTTGTATAGATAGATAGATAGATAACTATTGTATACCAAAAGAAAATATTTTTAATGATTTTCTTAACACTAACTTAAAATATGTTCAGATGTACAAAAGGCAGCCTTATCGCTTAAAGCGATCTCTCCCAGGCAACCTTTAGGTGGACAGATTTACTCTCTTCAAATTGGTTGCGTAATTCTTTCGGATGCTGGCAGCTGGCTTGGTTTTTTACAATATGGGCCTATCCACTTAGGGCAAAAGGCCGCTGTTATACCTCGATCGTTGAGATTTAGTAATACTTGTTGTCCGGCTCTCAAGTTGCTTTCTTGTCTGCTATTGTTGTAATATCAACGTTGTTTTTCGTGAGCCTTGGCTTGGTTTCTTTTTATTCTTGCTCTATAAGTGTCTATATTTTCTTGGTCATTTTTGTGTTTCGTGTTAGTTTCTCGAATTGTTTGTGTAATTTCCTATTTATTTTCAAGTGGGACTCTGATTTTGCGGCTTAAAAATAATTAAACCGTAAACCTTCACTGGTAGTTTTAGAGCAATAACTCCTAATAGTATTTTTCTCCGACGATAAAGGTTGTGATTGCCTTACTCCTTCTTCTTCAGTTGGTGCCTGGTGCTCACACGGTTTAGTTTTTGGTGTAGATACCGCGTCGTCCTTATCTTTTTGCTTTCCTAACCTTGTTTTGCTGTTGTTCTGTTCTGCAATTGTTATAGATTTAGGATTACTAGCGAAATATTTCAATGGTTTCGATCGTCAAGTGCTGGTGTTATTTTTTGCATTCTAGTTCTTTTTTTTTTTTATTTACCAATTTCCTCTTTCGCAAATTAGTATTGTTTGATTCCACGTGTTTGACTGAATTTTTATTTTTGATTATTTGTTTTGTTTTCAAACACAAATACATCGCGAGCCTTTATTGCTTGAATAGGATCTTTGTATTTTCTTTGCCGTATATTTAGGGTCCAACCTTTCTAATAGCACCTTGGACTGAAAATGCTGGTGAACATGCAATAACACAATATTCAGTAGGTTTACAGCAGAGAATTTTTTCTGCTGATGTTGTTTTTTTGCACTCTTCTTTTGTTTATTTTCTGATTTCGCAAATTAGATTGCACGTTTTTTATTAGGTAGGTACATTTTTTATTATTTGCTTTGATTTCGAACGCAAAAACCCATTTCGAGCCCATAATGCTTAACTTTTCTTTTGGTTTTCATTAAAGAACGTACCTATACGTAGTTATACGTAACAATATTATATGAGTTGGTTTGATGTCTTTAATGTTAATATCATTTTTCTTTGTCGTATTTGGGTCCAACCTTTCTAATAGCACCTTGGCTGAAAGTGTTTGTGAACATTTTGCAATTACACAATATTCAGTAGGTAGGTTTACAGCCGATAAATTTTTCTGCTGAAGTTGTTTCTTTGCACACTTGTTCTTTTTGTTTATTTTCTGATTTACCAATTTCCTCTTTCGCAAATTAATCTTGTCCGATTGCACGTTTTTTATTACGTGCATTTTTCTTTTGCTTTATTTGTTTTGTTTTCGAACGCAAACATATTCTGAGCCTATATTGTTTGATTTTTCTTTTGATTTTCATTAAAGAACGTGTTACTATAGGAGCTGGTTTGCGTATTTGGTTCCAACCTTTTTAATAACTTGAGCTGAGAGTGCTTGTAAACATTTTGCAATGACACAATATCCTGTAGGCAGAGAGAAGGTAATCCTGTAGGTTCACAGCAGACATTTTGTTATGAAAGACAGTTTTGACAGGGTGTTCATCTTTATTCGGGTTGATTGTTTCACACGTAGTTGACGTAGTGGTTATATACCTACTCCTTGATTGTTTCACGCAGTCTTGGTTCTGGCACTCATGTGCAGTTACTGTTAGGAATGTTTACTTGCGTTGAGCTTGCACCTTAGTATGTTTCATTTTCATACAAAATACTTTCTCGTTTACTAAAACAACAGCGAGCGATTCTTTTTCTGTCTAGACTCTAGTGGCTTCTAATGTTCTAGGCTCGGCGACTTCCTTCTAGGTTGTTCACTCTATTGGTAAGTATAAATTTTATTTGTTCGTTTTGACTCCCAATTTTCTCTGATAGGGTAGTTAACATTGGTTGTAAATTGTAATGCATGATACATCTAATAGTATAGGATCCCGCTATACAACGACCTTCACCGAGATGCTTATTTAATGAGACGTATTTTTTATGTTATTAAATATGCCAATAAATATATCCTATATGGGTTGCCTAACAAATTTCAGTCCAGAGTATTTTTAATTAATAATTAAAAAAAAAATTTTTTTTTAAACATTGCACCGGTGTGATTATTAAATAAATTTGATACCAATCGAAAGTTTGAAGCCCATAGAATATGCAAACGTTAGGTTGCCTATTTTTTTCCGGTCACAACCACGGGTTGCCAGGTGTAAACAGGTAAATCTATACCTACTAGCATATTGCAACGGTCTGATTATTGAATCAAACTTAGATAAAATGAAAGATTATTTCATAAGGAACACGGTGGTATAGGGTTGCCTGCGAAAAATCAGTCCCGAATTACGGTTGTCGAATTTTAAATAATAAAATATCGCTGCGAGTGAATGTGTGTGAGAGAGAGGTCCCAGACCAACCATCCCATGCCCAACCATCCATAGAAAAGGACGCAGCGTAGCAGCTGTTTAAAGTCCGCCCATTTAAAGAAGGAGAGTGCGCATGCTATTAATTTATTTAAAATTCGACAACCGTAATTCGGGACTGATTTTTCGCAGGCAACCCTATACCACCGTGTTCCTTATGAAATAATCTTTCATTTTATCTAAGTTTGATTCAATAATCAGACCGTTGCAAAATGCTAGTAGGTATAGATTTACCTGTTTACACCTGGCAACCCGTGGTTGTGACCGGAAAAAAATAGGCAACCTAACGTTTGCATATTCTATGGGCTTCAAACTTTCGATTGGTATCAAATTTATTTAATAATCTCACCGGTGCAATGTTTAAAAAAAAAATTTTTTTTAATTATTAATTAAAAATACTCTGGACTGAAATTTGTTAGGCAACCCATATAGGATATATTTATTGGCATATTTAATAACATAAAAAATACGTCTCATTAAATAAGCATCTCGGTGAAGGTCGTTGTATAGCGGGATCTTAGACTATAATTTTAGTGATTTAAAATTTGAAATATTTCATCATATCCGATAGGATACCTACTTACTCTCGTGACGCCGAGCTATTCTTCAATTATGGCAATCTATCTCGATTTATCACATCTAATTCTGCCAATGTAGGTATTTTTAGCAATTAAAGTAATTATGGCGAAACGCCAATGACAGTGTAAGATTGTTCCCCAAGTTAAAACACGGTTCTCTTTCGAAAACCAGTTTCTTTCTTGGGAAACGAAATTGCTGCTGAACGGTGGTGAAAATATCGAATGGATAACGCGACAGGCGTCCACTTGCTACGACCAGAGAGAAGATAATCAGTTAATCACTACGTTTGCTACGACCTCCACCCGTCAACCACAAATTAATTGACGGCCAACACCACTCAAAACATAGTGATTACCTTCTCTCTGACTCAAAATACATACATATTTCTGTAAACACCGACGCTGGGCCCTGGCTTGCCAGTTTTCATCTTTTTTTTTAATTTGAAAATAGAATATAAAGACGTGAAAGAGCGAAATTTTGGGCATTCTTTGTAATAAAAATAGTAGAAGAGGCAGTGAAATGAGATGAAATATGTAAAAAGACAGTAATTACATACATACTTAAATAAATAAGAGAGTATGAACAGATAAGGAGTTATAATTCAATGTCACAAAAGAAAGTCTACTAGAATTTTATAAATTTTAAAATTACGTTTTTTTATACACATTGCCCAATTTCAATGCAAAATTCGAAGTTGCCCTTTCAACTAATTATGATATTACGTTTTCAAACAGGCCACATGCTCCTGGTGGTGCAGCGGATAGCCGGCGAGCGCGCGCTCGGCGGGTACCACGTGGTGGTGGAGGAGGAGCCGCGTGACAGCACGCTGCGAGCGCTGCACGTGTTCGGGCGCGCGCTGTTGCACATGGCATGGCCGGCGGCCGGGCCCGGCTGCAAGCTTTGACGGGCCATAGATATTTTGCGTTTTTTCAATCTCGACTGTATTTTAGTTTTATTTAATTCCACCACTACAAGATCGCATTGATATAATTATGATATATTATACCGTATACGGTATACAAATAGCAAGTACTATAAATGTGAGTTGTGACAATGTTGAGCTAAGGAACTGCTGCCGCAGCGCAAAAATTACTTGCAACTTTTATTTAAATGTGTTGTATTTTTGTTAACTATAAATAAATAAGGAATTTTTATATTTAATTACAATTTTAATTAATAAAATAAAATACAATATCTACTATTACAATTTATTTTATTTTATTATTGAATAATAGAAGCGCGAGGGTATAATATATGCATATGTGCGTAACTATGTACATGGAATAGGCCTTTGCACTCTCACCATCAGTATGAAATAAAATGATTAGTTCTGTTACTTCTTTGGGCTTGTTGTACAGGGATTTCTACGGTGGCTCTTTAAGAAACTTGTATGTAGGCTCAGACCGAATAAAAACTAAAGACGGAACGCGTAGAACAAAAAAGTGAAGCCAGGAAAAAGACACCATGCCGTGCACGTATACAGAAACACGCACACACTTACAAGAAAAAGACACCATACCTCGTAATTGTTGTGGCCGTTGACGGAGAATAATTCTCCGTCTACGGTTGTGGCCACTCTGGTTGTGGCACCTTCCTAAGCACCCATGCATACGCAACCGGCTTCACTTCGTTGTTCGAGACGTTCCGTCTTTAGTTTTTATTTGGTCTGAGTATGTAGGTATATTTTTAAAACTTAGTTGGCAACATTATCTATTTACAGCTACAGCCAAGTCTTGTACGGCTGATAATTTGTGTGCATAGTCCCTTTCGGAAGTTCATTTGAATACGTCCAACGTTTTGAGCACTGTTATGAAACTCTTTTTGCGTCATTTTCATGTCATCATAAATTAGTGACCCATTAAAGAACTTTACAAGAATTACGCCTTCGGTTTACGCAAACTAGAAAAGCAGTCTAACTAGATTACATATTTTGTTATTCTATCTTGATAAAGCTGCCAAAATATTTCAGCGGGAAATTCAAAGAATTAGGGTGGCTGCATGCAGCCAATCGACGCTCATTTGCAACGATAAATCACGTGATCATGATATGTACCGACAAAGCTGAAAATGTTGCGTTTTGTCATTAGGAAAGGATCGAGAGTGAGCGAGTCTAGGCGACATACATAAGTGTGGTGCTGCAATGATTTCTTTAATTAATAGATATGTAGTTGTAAACGATGGATTCAGGTGAGGTAAATATCTTCACTGCCACGACTAAAGGAGGTTAGGAAATCAGCTTTCGATCATTCGTGCAGGCAGTCACATTGACGCTGCTTTTCGACGCGGCCACTATTAACCCTAATTCCAACCTTTAGGAAGAAAGTAACTAGGTAATTAGAATGACGCACAAAATTTGGTTGTACATTATCATGATCGTACATTATCATGATCGTACATTATCACTTATCGTTGGGATCCAAAAAATACAAATTACAAATGTCAAATCATTTCAAATCTACATTCCACAAATTAAATATGGCTGGCGGTGAAGTCGAGCTTGCTCAATCTGCCGCTCCTGGCGGCGATACTATATTCGGAAAGATTCTGAGGAAGGAAATACCAGCGAAATTCGTTTACGAAGACGAACAGGTAATTATTTTAGACGATAATGCTAGCAAAAATTATTGTTTTGATTACCGATCAGCTGTTAAATGACCGGTTTATTCCATGTTCCATGATATAATCACAAACTAACTAGACTTCATCCGGCGCTGGTTTGCTACACAAATTAACTAGACATATGTTTGCTACTAGAATAGGTATCATGAACCGCGTTCTGATGTCAATATTACGCGGTAGCTGGGAAGTATGAAAGATTAGGTTTTTAAAACGGTCCACAGGCACAAAAAAAAGGGTATCTTCCGTTACAACTGAGAGCACTGTAATGTAAGGTACCTATGACGTCAATTTTGTATGCTCCGAATCAATTCCTTTATAGTTAGCCAAAATGGTTATTGTTTGAAACGGGGCGTTCACGGTCACCTAGGTGCATTAAATGTATAAGTCTAGTTAATTTGTGTTGAGTGCTACCCACAAGTTACACGGGTGAATTAAACACAGCTTCCAAAAAAGCACTCGGTAGACTAATTCACCTGACTTAAACATTTAGGCGTAAGATATGCTCACAGTACAAAAATGGTGACGATTATGACGTAATACTGTCTACCCTAGGATACTGCGGCAGTATACTGTCTGCTATAACGGAATGAATTGATTTCTCCTCAAAGACCATTGACCAGTGCTCACTACTCAGTGGTCGGCGGTCGCAGCTAGTATTGGAAGTCGAAACCAGAGACATGACACTTGTCGAAACATACACAATATTTCATCAAATGCTAACGGTGCGCACAGACTATGTAATGATGGATAAGTTATGTTATATAACACGTCCAGATTATGTAACATTGCAACATAAAACAAGAGTGTACACATTAGAATAACAATGCAATACAACAATGTTATATAACATGTTTTGTTATGTAGTGTGTACGCATCGTTACTTTTATTGGTCCGCTTGTAGGTATGTGTCCATCGAAATATTATTATGTATTACGCAGAAGTACGTACAACTATTATTATTTCGATGTTTGTGTCACAGGTAGGGTTGCCAGCTCCAGTTTTGTGTTTTCGAGGATTTCTTAGTAGAAAATAAAGGACTAAGGACTGAAATATGGGACATGATGTTTTCAAGTTAGAAGCTCCTCAAATCGGTCCGCCAGTATATAATTATGTCAAAGGAGTCACAGTGTGGTTTTGGTATCTATTTTTTGTAATCAAGTTTAAATGTTGCGGATAAAACATTAGTTATATAAAAGAACCGTGTATATTTTTGATATACTGGTATCTATTTTTTGTTGATAGTTGATCCATATAAATGCTGCAAAAGTAGGTACGATAAAAAATTTGGTCCATATCGAATGAAATAAGTATCTTAGAGGACAGTAGAGGAGGAGAGGAGTAGAGGAGGTATTTTTTTGGGGAATTGCTTTTTGCCATGTGACGGTTGTGTGACGGAATGGAGATCTTATCTCGTCTCTCAGATTTAGTAAAAACTCAATAAACATTGGCTTGGCATGTCGGTAACTTGCCAGATCTTAGTACTAGACCTATCTCATTAACTGAGCCTCAGGTTATCTTCCACTGCGAAGAAAAGTATTCTGAGTGCGGGTAAAAATATCACTATTGGAAAATTTCTTGTTTTCAGTGCGTAGCCTTCCACGACGTCAACCCAGTAGCGCCTACCCACATTTTAGTGATTCCACGCAAACCGATCCCACAGCTATCCTTGGCTGACGATGCTGATGAACAGTTACTCGGTGAGATTGTTGGTCGTGTTATACCACCAATTGCTTTTGCTTTGAATCGTTGAATCTGATGTAAAGTAGATATTATAGGTTGCTAAAAAACATAAATTTACATTTGTACAATTTGTCGTTTTTGAAGTATGTCTGAAAATTTATAATTTGAGCACCTATTTCTTTTATTATATTTTTTACGTCGAATGATATTTTTTTAATGAAATTGTAGCGTAACAATTTCAGTTTAATGACTCTAGAGTGGTCGAATGGAACATGCGGCTTAAAGACCACTTGGACTTCTAAGATATTTCATTTATGTAACTTAATTTTACTTAAAACATATCGCATTACAATACAATATACTTTATTGCACCGAATGAATTTTACAATATGACATATAATATAAATGCTGTATTAGCTGGTCCCCGCGATTTCACCCGCGTTACTTCGGAGATCGGGATTCCGAGATAAAAGTACCCTATGTGCACTGTATACCCTTAAAATGTGTATGCACATGAGGATCGATTGAGTAGTTAAGGCGTGAAAGCGTACCAAACAAACAAAAAACTCACTTTCAGATTTATAATAGTACCTAAGGGTTTGTTTAAGTACCTACTACTTCCTACTTGCGCGTATTCACACTGATTCAAGTACCTACCCATTTTGATTTTATTTTCCAGGTCATCTCTTGAGCACAGCCCGTAAAGTTGCTGCTCAAGAAGGTTTGGACAAGACGGGGTTCCGGTTGGTTATCAACGACGGCAAGCAGGGCGCTC
Source organism: Zygaena filipendulae (assembly GCA_907165275.2). Classification (NCBI taxonomy): domain Eukaryota; kingdom Metazoa; phylum Arthropoda; class Insecta; order Lepidoptera; family Zygaenidae; genus Zygaena; species Zygaena filipendulae. The sequence continues at coordinate 2,079,026 of OU015677.1, read as the reverse complement.
AGAGTGTCTACCATCTCCATGTTCATGTTATCGGTGGAAGGCAGATGAAGTGGCCACCCGGTTAAAATGAAATAAAATGATGCAATAAAAATGAATGGAAAAAAATTTTAACTAATTAAAAATTATAAATATTAATTGTTTTTATTTGTAAAAAAAATATACACACAGCCGAACACCAAGCGTCAAAGCAATGGCAATCAAAGGCACATTACACACATGAAAAAACTCAATAAAAGCATGTGCGATTTTAAATTAAAAAATACGGCAGAAAATTTTGAAGATTAATAATGAAAATTTTTTTATAGTGAATATTTGAAAAGTAAAAATAATTAAAATTACCATTTTATTGTTTCCTGCTGTATTTTTTAGGTTGTTTTGCTACTTTTTATTGTACCAAGATTGGCAACACTGGTGGCAATTTTTAAAGGGCTTTTGGCGGGATTTCTAGCAGAGTGGACGTCAGTTTTATTTCTTTGTTTTGCAAATTAGTTTATCGTGATTAATATTGTGTGAATATGGTGGATTTTGCATAATATTGATCCATTAGTGATGAACAGTGTGCGGAAACAGTGAAATAAGATGAAATAGGGCGTTCATCGGGAGGTTTGCGTTTTTCTATACAACTTCCCACAGAGCGTCCTATTAAGGTTCAACTGTGAAGATTTGCTGCCAAAAGTTCCGGTAAAGCATCGAAATCCATCTCAACAATGCATTTCGATGTAAATAACTTCAGAAGAAGAAAAGTACTAATGAATTGGCTATATGGACTAAGTTTCCTTCTGCCATCCCCGAGAGGGGTAAACTTCACCTAAAAAAAAAATCAGTAAAAAAAAAAAATTACCTACTTTGTTCATTGTTGTTTCTTGTTTAGTGTTTTTTAGCGAGATTGATCGAGATTCGAGATTCATCATTCATAGCGAAATATTCACTTCCAAAACCGAAATGGGTGAAAACATCGTAGTTGATTCAATATTTAGTAATTTCCAAAAGAGTTTAGATGATGAACAGGAACTGCGCGAGGTAATTTTACTGAAGAGAATAAGTAAACCATAAAACTTACCCAATTTTAAACCACAAACTAAGATTTTACGGCTCTTCTTCAAAGAATAGTCTTTTTTATAAAACGATTTTTTGGTTTTAACTACCGATTTAAAGAATGAGCTGATTGAACTACAATAATTATACTAGTTAACTGAAACTGACATGGTGTTAAATCGTACTAATGATGAAAATGTGATTTGAACATGTTTGGTTGAAGTTTTTGGTTACACTTACTCGGAATTGGAAGTCTCATTAATCACGCAAATGAAATCAATAGGAACAGCTTTCTAAGAAAGGTAATAATTGCAATATAAAAAAATCGATTCGTAATTTTCAGGTTATCCGCGGAATTTGCCGCGAAACCGATCAAATAACTCGCGAAATTACCACTGTACTGCAAGTCATACATCACAATGAAGCTGGCAGTGAGTATATTGGTTAAGAAAAAGCTCAGAGATATTACCAATAGAGCATTTATTTTGTTGGTTGTACTCTAAATTCAGTTCGAAATTGAAGCACATAAACAACTTATGTGTGCAAGCTATGTGTGCATGGAACGGTGCAAAGAGACGTAGTAAGCTGTTTTCACCACCTGTGAGGTTTGCATGACTTGGTTTGAGAAGTGGCAGTCTTTCCATACAAGCCCAAAAGCCCAGACTGTGAGCTGAATGTAGTTTTGTCCATTAATTCTATGCTAACAAGTATTATATTTTAAATCATTTTGACAGCCAAAAGTAAAACGGAATTTTACTTTATAATCAACTAGCTGTGCCCCGCGGTTTCTCCCGCTTTAATTTCAGAGTTCCTGTGGGAATTCCGGGATAAAAAGTACCCTATGTGTTAATCTGATGTATAAGCTATATTATTGTGAAGTTTCATTTAAATCCATCTAGTAGTTTTTGTGTGAAAGAGTAACAAACATCCATCCATCCATCCATACATTGTTACAAACTTTCGCGTTTATAATATTAGTAAGAATTAAGATAAGATAATAATTTTCATCAAATATATCTCAGAAACACCATGAAAATAAACCTTTACAAAAGACTTTAAATTAAGTATCTGGCTGAACATCATGGATCTGGGTCTATGGCTCTACCAATATGTAATTCATTCTTAATGTATATTGTATAGACAAACATTTGTTTGTAAGGGGTGCTTTACTGATTTTAATAAATAGTTTACCTGAAATACATAGGATACATTCTATTCTGGAATAAAGACTTTGCGATGGATCACTGAAATCATGCAGGTGAAACTATAATGAACGGCTAACTAGTATAAGTTACAAGTCATTTAAATCTAGCATGCAATTGCTCAGCTAAAAGAAAAACATATAGGCTATGCCTACATATTGGTATTTTGCTGTAGTTATCTCGTGTTCTATTTAGAAGAGGGAAGATGACTGCAATAAATATTATGAAACCTATTCTTTGAATTTTTTTTCAACTCAGTTTTATACAAAATCTTTAATGCTTGGTTTCAGTTGCCCCAGCTTGTTTGAGGGCAAGGGAGCTGTTTGAGAAGGCACGCGCTGGATATGCAAGCCTTAAGGATGCTGTGCCTGCTACAGATTATTATAAGTATGCACAATGTACATTGTTACATAGACTATTAAATTTACGTTTTATTGTATAGCTGTTCCCCTGCGGTTTCACCCGCGGTAATTTCGGAGTTCCCACGGGGTAAGAAGTACCCTATGACACTTCACTTGTCACCAAAAACTAAGTCACCAAAAAAGTGGGTGTGGACGGCGAAATCTGAAACTACAGGGAATAGCTAAAAATGCTCAAAGGAGTCCCGGGACTTCTTTCCAGGTACCTGGACCAGTGGCGCTACATGACGCAGCGCTACTGCTACCTGGTGGCGCTCACCATCTGGCTGGAGAAGGGGATCCTGGCCACGCACGACACCGTCGCCGAGGTGCTGGGAAGTGAGTTCACATCTCACTACTATTTATAGACCAACAGAACTGACAACACAACACTAACTTCATAAAATCAATTTAAATATCAAATTCTCAGAAAAATTTAAACAATCAAAAAAAATACACCATACTAGCTGTCTCCCGCGATTTCACCCGCGATAATTTCGGAGTTGCCGTGGGAATTCCAGTATAAACTATACATATAAACTGAACGGGCCAGATGGGCTGTCGGGCAAGTGGACTGTATGAAGTACTATATTCTGCAGGTACCCTGACCACCTGACTCGTACGTAGCGATTGCTGGATTGGGAGAGTCAGGAATCAGAACGGCGAATGCCAGTGATAACGCTCTTTACTATCTAATCAGAGCGGCACTATACCCGTGACCACTAGCGTATGCAACGAGCTTAACTAGAAAATACTATATCGCGAACTGATTCTAATTAAAACTGTCTGAACTATATGACGCATTGTCTTTCTAATATTTGGCGAACTGTAAGGTTCCCATTTCAATGCCTAATATTTATAACTTTATTCTAGTGCGCGTTTTGCTAGTGTTCGCAGGTAATAAATGCAGTTTCTGTTCATTTAATTTTCACAAACTCAATTAATGTAGGTTCACCCATTGGTCACAGTCAATGGCTATCAAAAAAGACGAGTCGAGGACATGAAGCTCACTGCTATTCCCGTCGCCCATTGGCTAACGGTTAAAATGTAGCAACAATAACAGTTAGGCAATTGTAAAGGCAATTACAAATTAAAATCTAACACCCCCCGCCCCCCCCCCCCCAGTCAATGTTCTCAAAATTCTCTTTCTTTTTTAGTAAGTGCCGTAGAGACGAAGGAGGGCTTCCATCTCAACATCGAGGATTACCTCACGGGCATACTGCAGCTGTGCTCTGAATTGGTAAATATGTGCATCGCATTCACTCGTATTTATTACTAGCTAGGACAAAGGTTTATGAGTTCAGTTCGGATATCGGAGAGTACACCTCTCTGGTGCGGTTAGATTTGCCACGAGATGGACCTACGAGCTCAGTGCCACAACCAGCCCGGTGACACTCCATACAAATGAACCGGTTCAAGTACCTTCCTACAAGTAAAGACGGCCAGCTTGTACACGCGTGTGCGCATCGTAAGGTGACAGTAACTGTCAGCTGCCAGTGAATAATTGTCACATGTAGACTCTACATATTGTGTCAAACTTTCCTCGCTCTTTGCCAAGGTCATTTTCGCGGGGTATGAGGACTGTGGAGACATGAAATTGGTGGGAGGCGGAGAGCGTCACTTCTTCATAATATAATTTCTACTCTTTGGCCGTAACCGCCTGGGGGGGTATAGGAGGCGGGAGGTCTTTGTCCGATGTGATAATGATAGCATAACAGGGTTGATCCCGAGATTTCACCCGCGTCATTTTCGGAGTTCCCGCGGTGATTCCGAGACAAAAAGTACACCTTCTCCTTTTCTCTACCTTACAACGTGCATGCAAAATTTCATGATGATCGGTTCAATTTTGTTTAGTTTTTTTTTTTACTTTTACCTCGGGATTTCCGCGGGAACTCCGAAATCAGATATATATACTTAGATAAACAAATATTTGCAAACATTGTTCACTCAAAGTAAGCCATTCTCAATGCTTAGCCGCCGGCCTCAATTTTGATACTATTTTACACCGAGTGGAATCTGTTTGAACGTTGTAGTTCCCGAAGGCTTCCCCTGGCATGTGACCGTGCTGGGCACGAAATGATTGTGTTTGTGTGATCGTGTACAGTCGCGGTTGGCGGTGAACTCGGTGACCCGCGGCGACTACAGCCGCCCGCTGCAGATATCCAAGTTCGTCATGGAGCTCAACGCCGGCTTCCGGTAATAGATAGATAGATACATTACTCTTTATTGCACACCAAATTAAAAAAAGTGTTTACAAATTTTCCTACATTCAACTTAAAGGTATACAAAAGGCGGCCTTATCGCTTAAAGCGATCTCTCCCAGGCAACCTTTGAGTGGACAGATTCATAAGAGAGAGGAATATATAATATTTATATTATATTAGCTGTCACGCGCGGTTTCACCTGCGATAATTTCGGAGTTCCCGCGGGAATTCCCGATCACAATATAGCCTATGTTACTCAGGGATTAGCTTTCTAATGGTGAAAGAATTTTTGAAATCGGTCCCAGTAGTTTTTGAGTTAAATCGTAACAAACAAACAAACAAAAAATCAAATCTTTCCTCTTTATAATATTAGTATAGATAATAATTTGCTGTTTCCGGCGGTTTCATTCGTATGTGTTTTGGAATTCTGGTCGGAATAGGCTAATTAATTAGCTAAATTTTAATTTTGACGTCATGTACACCATTAATAAAAAATATTGGACACTTATTTTTGAATTTTTACGTACAGGGTTGGTTGAGGTCTCCTTGTACCTGTATCAGGAGACCTCGCTCTTAAATAACAAAAATTATATTAATCAGACCAAGAAACAAAAATAACAATAATTACAGAATTGCTTGAGTGTATTTGTGTGTGTGTGTGTGTGTGTGTGTGTGTGTGTGTGTGTGCGTGTGTGAGTGAGTCAGAGTGAATGTGTGTCTCTGTACGTAAGAGTGAGAGTGAAAGTATTATTAAGAAACATGGCGGTGAAAGAGATAATAATATAAGTATTATTAATTTATTCTATATTCAGCCTGTTGAACCTGAAGAACGACCACCTGCGCAAGCGCTTCGACGCGCTCAAGTACGACGTGAAGAAGATCGAGGAGGTGGTGTACGACCTCAGCATCCGCGGGCTGCTGCCGCGGCCCGAGGCGGAGCCCGAGGTGGAGCCCAAGGCGGAGCCCTAACCCCGCTAGCTTATTGCTAGAGGGATACGGCGATTTTTTGTACATTCATATTTGTTATTGATGTGCTTATTACAAGCACCTAAAGTAAGAATCTGTGAATATTCTTAATAAAAAAAAATACTTCGGAGATATTTATTTAAAACAACTGCCAGCAGCTGTATTGCTTATGTATTTTAAAGTATTTGTCAATTTGTTACATTTGAGCTGAATTTGTAACAAAAAGGATCTCTGTTTTTCAATTCCAATGTTGTTATTTTTTTATTGTTCTCATGTTACCGTGTTATAATTATGTATATCTATGTATTTGTTCTATAAATTGTCATATTACACCTATGATAATATTATAATGAAAGTGCATTGGTTCAGTTAACAGCAGATCACTATTCCCTAAAATCAACTCGTTTCAAAATAAATTCCTCCAACATTTATTTAAACTTTTTGCACAACCTGTTACACAAGGCGGACTTTGTCACTGTGACATTCTCCGCCAGTCAACCTTCAAGATTTGCAGAAAGCGCGTTTGGTCTTGTCTTCATTACTTCAGTCACCTTTCAGCATTTATTTTGAACCCTGAGCAGGAAACTGGTGTTCGTGAATCGTGAGAGCCATGTTTTAACTTTGGGATCAATCTAACATTGTCATTGGCGTTTTGCAATAACGATATTTTTATTACCTACTAATAAAAATGTCATTGGCACAATTTTAACAATAGATGCCATTAAAAGAAGAAAAAGACGAAAAGCTTTTCGGATTTGCTTGCGAAAACTTTCTCGAAGCTTTTGGAGGAAACCGAAGAAATCAGCTCGAAATGTCATATATCTTCTTGAGCACATAAAAAACCGTCACTGAAAATTATTGTCCAATACAGCACCTTATAACGCTACAAAATCCATTTTTAACCATTTTTTTATTGACATGAAAATAAGTGACCGAACCGCCATCTTTGATTCCCGCCAAAAAAACTCCTTAGGTAACTTTGCACTGTGTTAACTACTTGTGCTCACATACTGGTAGGTATATTTAAATCTATATATTTTAAGATAAGAGTGTATTATTTATTTAAAAACTGGAAATGGCTTATGTATGTATGGCTTATGACTACCAGGCCTAATTTTTGACGATGACATACCTAATTAATTAATGAGTCAAGAAGCCGTTAAATAATTTTTGTATGTAGGTACTAGTGTTTTTTCTTTGCATTTTTTTTGTTTAATTTAAGTACAAGTACTGAAATTTTTAATGTAAGAGAAAAAAAATTGTTTTTAATGATTAATAGCTGTATTTTTATTTCATGAAAAAGATGCAAGTCTCTATACCAACACCAACAGTAATACTTTTATTTTCGATGTACCTAAGCATCTTTCAGAAAAACAATCAGCTTCAAAATTAAATAGACGGAGATGAAGAAATTGAAATGATTTCGTTTTTGTCATCTGTTTACGGAATCCTAAAAATGTCTAATTTTACAAATTGAACACCATAATTGTATAGGTATAAATTAACCCGATGTTAATTACAAACATGTACTATAGAAAAGCCCGACCGTAATATGGACGCCTGTGACATCACACAAACCGTCCTTGCCCGGAATCGAATCCAGGACATCTTTATTAGCGGATAGGTAGGTATAATGACTTCGCCAATATAACTTATGAGCAACACACGCAAGGTAGGTACATCTATTGTGAGTTGTAATTTTTTGGCCGACTTCTAAAAAAGAGGAGGTTCTATGTTCGGCTGTATGTATTTTTTTCAGGTAAGTATGTTTTTTTTTTCATTAGATGAGCTGTGGCCAGAAGCGGCTTGCCAGTAAGTTCCTTCTTGATGTATTAAAACTAGAAAATAAAATGTAGCAGTATTGGGATTTGGGACAGACCGTTTGCCTTTAATTTTTGATAAAAATAAAGATACGTCTAACGTCAGCGTTTAATTTTTCAACCGACTTCATAAAAGGAAGAGGTTCTCATTTTAAAAGAATAGGCACCTAGCATCGAAATAATAATTATTTCGATGGTACCTAGTGCCTACCTACCTGCTATTTTTTTTCTTTTTTCTTAACCTGTACAACTCCACCAATATCAAACGACTAAAAGCTAGAAAAAAACGACTTCAGAAGTTTCAGAACTGACATTGGCAGAATCACCGAGAAAACGTGAATGAAATGAATGAGAATGATAGAGCTTCAAAAGCTAAGTAGTTTGTGGTACAAACAACAAAATACAAATTGGAATTTCCAATTTCCAAATCAAATAAATTACGAAGTATAATAATTTTATACCAAAACCGTTCAATCCACGCTTATTCAAATTATTGTCCGACCATGTAAAGCAAATTTTTGCTTGGTGTACCTACCGAGAACCCTTGCAAATACTCTAAAAATGTCTTTCGATGTGGAATGGGATGTTGACAAGCACAGAGAGGAGCACGAATGCGACGAGCACTGGGAGCTGAGACGCGCCTTCATGCTGAGATGGAAGGCGAATTATCCAGAAGAACGGCTGGTCTGCCTGGCTAGGGTGTTTGCTAACATCGAGTTCATGGGATGCCGATATCCGCTCGAAGTTATGAAGGAAGTCGCAAACTTGTCGCATGAAGTAAGATTGTTTTGGTAACATCTTTATTGACATAAAACAGCAACTTATCACGTTCACTGTCCATTTTTAACCGACTTCCAAAAAGGAGGAGGTTCTATGTTCGATTGTATGTATGTTTTTTTTTTTTTTTTTTTTTTTTTTTTTTTTTTTTTTTTTATGTATGTTCACCGATTACTCGAAGACGGGTGGCCCGATTTGAAAAATTCTTTTTTTGTTTGAAAGGGTTTACTCCCAATTAGGTCCCATTGCCACCAAGTCGGGATCTGATGATGGGATCTTGGAGAAATCGAGGGAACTCTTCAAAAATTATAGGCACACCTATAGCGATTTGGGTATTTTTTATAGTAAATCGTTCATTTGCTTTTGGAAAGCTAAATTTGAAGAAGTGGAACTGATGATGAAGACCACAGATGGTCATCGGAACTACTCAACAATATACGTATTTCACGGGTTCCGATTGGAGCGATTTCAAAAATTGTTTTTTTGTTTGAAAGAGGATACTCCCAAATTGATTCCGTTGTCACCAAATCGAGATCTGATGATGGGATCTTGGAGTAATCGAGGGAACTCTTCAAAAATTATAGGTACACCTATAGCGATTTTTGTATTTTTTATAGTAAATCGTTTATTTGCTTTCGGAAAGCAAAATTTGAAGAAATGGAACTGATGATGAAGACCACAGATGGTCATTGGAACTACTCAATAATGGGTATTTCACGGGTTCCGAATCGTTAACTTTAATATGGTTTCTAAACAATTTATGTTCGTCACAATGTATATGGTGAAGTGGAACTGATGGTGATGTACCAGGAGAACTCCTCAAAAATTTACGTCCCTGCATTGGGAAAAGCAATAATTTGTAAAAGGTGATGAGCAGTTGAGATAAGGCTATTGTAACTTAGATAAATTACAAACCGACTCACTAAAAATCAAGAAATAAACAAAATTTTAACAAAAAAATTAAAACCGACTTCCAAAAACACAAACAAAAAAGCTAAAAATAAAAAGCTAAAAATAACAAAATACCGATTTAATCCAAAAGACAAAAACACGTAATATTATTATTGGTTTGTGCTACCACTGATCGGTATGAAGTCGGTGACAAGCCAAATATGGAGGGGGTAGATGGGCTAAGTCTACTCCCGCCACCAGCTCTTCGTGAGCAGAACAACCCAACTGGGCAGACACCAGCGGGCTTGTCATCGAATTCAAACCGATCAGTGGTAGCACAAACCAATAATAATATTACGTGTTTTTGTCTTTTGGATTAAATCGGTATTTTGTTATTTTTAGCTTTTTATTTTTAGCTTTTTTGTTTGTGTTTTTTTTAATATAAAAATTACCCCCCGAAGTTCAAATTGTTTTGTTGTTGAAACTAATAATTTTGCTATGTAGAAACAAACTCACTTTTTAACCGACTTCCAAAAAGGAGGAGGTTCTATGTTCGATTGTATGTATGTTTTTTTTTTTTTTTTTTTTTTTTTTTTTTTTTTTGTATGTTCACCGATTACTCGAAGACGGTTGGACCGATTTGAAAAATTCTTTTTTTGTTTGAGAGGGTTTACTCCCAATTAGGTCCCATTGCCACCAAGTCGGGATCTGATGATGGGATCTTGGAGAAATCGAGGGAACTCTTCAAAAATTATAGGCACACCTATGGCGATTTGGGTATTTTTGATAGTAAATCGTTCATTTGCTTTTGGAAAGCAAAATTTGAAGAAGTGGAACTGATGATGAAGACCACAGGTGGTCATCGGAACAACTCAAAAATAATACGTATTTCACGGGTTCCGATTGAAACGATTTCGAAAATTGTTTTTTTTGTTTGAAAGGGGATACTCCTAAATTGATTCCATTGTCACCAAGTCGAGATCTGATGATGGGATCTTGGAGTAATCGAGGGAACTCTTCAAAAATTATGGGTACACCTATAGCGATTTTTGTATTTTTTATAGTAAATCGTTTCTTTGCTTTCGGAAAGCAAAATTTGAAGAAGTGGAACTGATGATGAAGACCACAGATGGTCATCGGAACTACTCAATAATGGGTATTTCACGGGTTCCGAATCGTTAACTTTAATATGGTTTCTAAACAATTTATGCCCGTCACAATGTATATGTTGAAGTGGAACTGATGGTAATGTAAGTACTAGGAGAACTCCTCAACAATTAACGACCCTGCGTCGGGAAAAGCAATATTTTGTAATGGGTGATGAGCAGTTGACATTAGGCTATTGTAACTTAGAGAAATTACGAATTAAGTCACTTAAAAGCGAGAAATAAACAAAATTTTTACAAAAAAATTAAAACCGACTTCCAAAAATACAAAACTAAAAAAATTAAAAATAAAAAGCTAAAAATAACAAAATACCGATTTAATCCAAAAGACAAAAACACACGTAATATTATTATTGGTTTGTGCTACCACTGATCGGTATGAAGTCGGTGACAAGGCAAACATAGAGGGGGAAGATGGGCTAAGTCGACTCCCGCCACCAGCTCTTCGTGAGCAGAACAACCCAAGTGGCCAGACACCAGCGTGCTTGTCACCGAATTCAAACCGATCAGTGGTAGCACAAACCAATAATAATATTACGTGTGTTTTTGTCTTTTGGATTAAATCGGTATTTTGTTATTTTTAGCTTTTTATTTTTAATTTTTCATTTACAATAAAGGATTATAAGGATGAAAGACAGACTGACAGACAGTTTATTTCGCATTTATAATATTAGTAGGGATTAAAATTTCAAAATTTTCATTATAATTTTTTTTTAGGTGGCACAAGATTACAGAAAATCACGAAAAGGTAAACTCCAAAGGACATTTGTTTCTGCGTCTGATGCAGCCGAAGATCGCGCTAAAGGTGTCCGACGAGAGGGTGGCATCGTCCAAGATGAGCCACCCTCAAAATCTGCCAAAATCAGCTTTGTCCCCCAGGGTTACAATAGTAACAGCGATGCCGTAGAAACAAGTGATACAGAGAGAGTTGAGGAAATTGTTGAAAAAACAAATGATGAGCAATATGATTCTATTGATTTGAAAGTGGAAGAGTCAAAATGCAACAACAAGAAGAGTTCAGAAACAATAGATGTGAATGAGTATTTAAAAGAGTTTGAGAAACTGGAGTGTGTAGACGTTAGATTGTTCAATGAGGGTATGTTTAATACAGTTTATGGTCGAATGGTGTTACTGGTACGGCCGTGGTCCCACAAACTGTGTAACATACAGAGTAAGTTCAATTCACATTTCAAGGTCTACCATCATAGAAATTTAAACTGATGTGTACTCTCACATGGCTAGCTGCTTCTATGCGGTTTTGCTTTCCCCTACTTTATTTTATTTAATATAGCCATAACTATCTCGGTCGCAGTATCTATTTGTAGGGTTTTTCCCTACTTCATGTAATTAATGGTCATGAACTCATGATCCTTGTCACTAGACAAACTGACCAAATTAATGATGTTCAGCATCTTAAATGTTGTTCATGTATTGAGTGAGAGGGAGTAAAAGCTACACTAGCACTGATCTTAGGAACTCAGGTTTGTGAAGTTTCAACTCGGAGATAAAAAAAGTATCCCATGTGTTAATCTAGAACGAAACTAAAAAGATAAAGTATTGAGTGTCGCGTCTTCCAGCCAGCTGCCAAGTGTGCAACGTGAAGTTCAGCGCCACGTATGAGGGTGGCGTGTACGCGCTGATGGTCAACGAAGTCCTCGTGGCGCAGGCGTCGGGCGCCTGCAAGGCCGAGGCCAGGAGCTTGGCGGAGGCGATGGCTTGGGATGTGAGTACATTAACATAACAAGCATTTAATAGTCCAGTCAGTATCCGTCAGTTGGGTAATGACACAATATTTTTTGTTTTTCAAATCAATGCAATAATTTTTTAATTCAATTTTCAAATTAACCTGACACTGGCAACAAGGTCATAAATCACAGTTGCCATTAAAAAAAACCTTAAGGTGCTTTCACACGCACGCACGCACACACACAAACACGCACACATACAAATACGCACACGCATACATACACGGACTTACCACACAAACACACAGAGGCGCGCCGCGCATATTATTTCACATTATTATTATTATTGTGAATGTCAAATTAAAAAACTAATCGCTTTGTGGTCTCGTCTTATCTAAGGGCTCTAATAATTTTAAAGTAACAAACTTATTATGTCAGTCGCAATAGAAGCCAGAATAGGGATGTGGACTACTTTTGAAAATCAAAATTCTAATCAGTCCGTCAGTTAGAAAATAAAAAAACAATAGACACGTATTTTTTGCTTTTTCAAATAAATTAAAATATACAGAGATAAAGCGCATTAAAGTTTAGGGTGAGGGGTCGTGACGTCACTAACCGCAAAAACCGCTATACAAACTGTCAGAATAGTGACGTCACGCGAAATTTCAACTCAATATATCGCCGTTATTTTTTGATTACGTAAAAAAATAAAAAATACGTGTCCAATATTTTTTGATAATCTACCTACACGATGGACTAAAAAATAAAAATTAGTCAACATGCCCATTAAAAAAAAAGGTACCTAATATTCTTGCCGGCAGAGGCTGTGCAAGGAGGTGGTGAGCGTGGTGGTGAAGGAGCAATGGATCGCGCACGGCGAGGCGCGCGTCTCGCCGGGGGACGTGGCGGGGGGCGGCCGGGGGGGCGCGGGGGCCTTCGGCGCGCCCGTCGGCAGCGGCGTGGCCGCCAAGTGAGTCGGGCTACGGTCCGAAACTGCACAGTGCACACACTCACTCCCTGTGGTTGCGGTGCACGGTGGGGCTATCGGATGTGTTCCGAAATGCACTGATAGCACTGGCCCAGTGCTCCCAGTGCCCTGGAATTCGTTCCGAATATAGATATTAATATATTTATTCGTAATATGCACTACATGTCATATTATATTCGCATCAGTATTAAATTACATTTCAATTGAATCATTAGATAAATTGCTTAATAAAATTAAAATAAAGATGTCAAAAAGATAGAACAAGTAGGTATGTCAATGAATATAACAAATAGGTGCAAATAAATACTAAGTCAATCTTAATTCTATAAAATTCATCATAGCTGTAAAACTATTGTTGAATGAGTCTACAAACTGCTTGCACTTCGAACACTGTCTCTAGTAAGTTTGGTGGCACATCGATGTGTACAAGAATTTCGGTACAGCCAATGTGAGGCCGTGTGCACATTTGTGGTGTTTCGGAACGCGGCCTGACCAGGGTCTCTCGGCTGCAGGATGATGAAGCTGATGGGGTGGAAGGGCGGCGGCCTGGGGCTGGACGAGCAGGGCATCGCTGAGCCCATCAAGCCCAACTTCCAAATGGTAAGGGGTGGGGTGTGTGTTGTGAGTGTATTTTGACGTACAGACGGAAAAATAATTTTATGCAGGTACATATATATTTGTGACAATCAACTAATTAGCTTCTCCTTTGAGCACGCCAACATGGCGAGTATGCGGTTGACCAACTAAAATTGCAATATCCTATTCTCGCGGATAAACGAATTTGAACCTTGTGTGCGTGTAGCGTGAGAAAGTGTGCGCGCTTGTGTGTGGTTTGTCTACGAAAGCGTGTTGTGTGTGTGCGTGTGTGTGGTGATCGTTAGTATGTGAAGGGCCTTGAATGTATGAGTAAGAGAGCCCGTGTTTGTCGGTGTGTGGGTGTGCGTGCGTGTGTGTGGGTATGTGAAGGACCATAATAGGGTACTTGCATGATTTTTTTTTCCACTCTATTTTAAAGATATATGGCCTACTTAAACAAAACAAGAAAAAGAAAAAAATATATGCATAAATTAATTAAATTGATCGTTTCAAAGTTCCTACTTTTGACTTTACCGCCGAAACGTGGAATGACGTCACTACTTAAAAATTACGCCTTATTAATCTGTGACAGAGATGTCACTGTCGTATTGACAGGGTCATTTGACAGTGACAGACAGATAACTTTAATATCCAAAAGCGAAATTAAGGTTGAACTGTGTCGATTTACTTCCAAAAGTTCCAGAAAAGAATCGAAATGCATCTTACCGATGCATTTTAAAGTAAAAAACTTCAGAAAAAATAAAATATGTGTTGACTGTATGCACTTAGTTTCTTTTGCCTTCCCTGAAAGAGGTAAACGTTTCCTAAAAAAATTAAAGTGACGTAATATGTTACGTGTGGCTGTGATTGGTGTTTCGTTGCAACGTTCCGTTTCACAAAATTAAAAGTTGAATATTTTGGAAACTATTAATAATTTTTTAGTAAATCTTTCACGATAATGCTTTTCTAAGGCTCAATTTTTTAAATATTGACATAATTTCGGATTATAAATTTCATGCAAGTACCCTATTATGATGTGTGCACACAGGTGCAGCGCGCGGGGCTCGGCAGCGCGTCTTCAGTCAGGCGGCGACGGCGCTGATGCGGCGCTACGCCTCCTCCGACGCGTTCGACGTGGACCTCGTGTTCAGCGCCGAGTTCAGCAAGGAGGAGCGCGCGCAGCTGCACCGGTGCGCGCAGCGCGAGCGGCTCGCCTCCAGGAGCTACGGCAGCGACGCCGACAGGTGCGTGCGGGGAGCGGGAGGGAACAACGGGGGGGGACACCAGGGGGCGGACCGGCGGGGAGACATCGGGGAGCGGGACGGACGGGGGGACACTGGGGAGCGCGGGGGGGACACCGGGGAGCGCCGGCCGGGTGGCGGGGGACACCGCGGGGGTGGACCAGGTGGGGGGACACCGGGTGGCGTGGGCAGGGCGGGGGGGGGGGGGACACTGAAAGGCGGCCCGGTAGGGGGGACACCGGAGGGGCGGAGGGACAAAGGGTAGCGCGGGCCGGGCGGGGGGGAGGCGGACACCGCGTGGGAGGACCGGGAGGGGGGATACCGGGGGGCGCGGGCCACAGTCCACAGCTGTGTTATAATAATAATAAAATTGTTTATTGCCATCAAAGCTGTGATACAAACTATAAGCTATAGCTCTAATGTACTTATAACCTTACCTCGTACCTTATATGTGTGTGTACTGTGTAGATAACGATAAAATTGTACCTACTTCTAGATTCTTGGTGGTCAAGAAGAAGCTGGATCCCTTCTCGATGGCTCGCCTCGTGATGGATAAAGGCGGCGAGACGCCCAAGTACAAGGTGTTCATACCGGCCGGTCTGAGCCGCGGCCGCGCCAGGTGATGGCGTCGTATGTCACAGCAAAATTAAATATGGAATGTGGTTTATTGACGGTGATTCTGCCAATGTCAAAGTTTGAAAAGACACCATTTTAAATTTGGTAGTGAGTGGACGCCTGTCACGTTATCTATTCGATATTTTCACCACCGTTCAGCAGCCATTTTGTTTTCCAAGAAAGAAGCTGGTTTTCGAGAGAGAATCGTGTTTTATCTTGGAGAACAATCTAATACTGTGATTGGCGTTTCGTCATAATTACTGTAATTGTTAAAAATACCTACATTGGCAGAATTAAATGCGATAAATCGCGACAGATTGCCATAATTGAAGAAGAAGAAGAAGAAGGTGTATGCTGTAAATTGAAAACTAACAATAACTTTGTGCAATTTTTGGACTTCAAGATCTTGACATCGTGCTAGTCACAATAGAAACGAGAATTAACTGTGACATTGGCAAAATCATCGTCAAACGGTGGAGCCATTAAACCACAAATTGGAATTGGAAGTGAAGTGACTTTAAAAAGAAGAGGACGCTGTCAATTTAAATTAGCGGTGATTTTTTGTGTTGTTAAGCATTAAATTTGTTATAAAAATATGACGAGACTTTATTTTTTTAAATAGGAAATAAGTGACGTGAATGTATAATTTTTGTAAAACAATGTAGCTAAGGGGATACGCGTCGCTGAGCCGGCTGGTTGTCTCGGCATTAATTGTGGTTTTTTAAATAGCGATGGAGTAGGTGTAAACATAATTATGTACCCTATCGAAAATCTCTTATTTCTATAGGCCTTTAGGCATTCTAATCTATAGCACAGATAAATAAAGTACTATTCTATAGGCGTATAGGTACCCGCATGATTACACTTCGAATTTGGTGTCGATAAAAATCTAAAACAGAATTAGGCATCTACTCTCGCCGTAATTTATATTCAGATCTTGATCATGGTAAATATATGTAAATACAATCACGTTAGAAGATATACGGGTCTGATCAAATCTGTATTGATGGTATAAAATGATCGAAAAAACCTCAAAAAACGACATTGCACCTAAACCTTCATTTCGCATTTCGCGCCTCAATTATAAAGTTGTTTTTTTTTTTAGAAATGCCTTTGAAATCTATGCAAGTGTTCGCTGTAGTGTATCTGCTTGTTTTTTTTATTAGGGTGGAAAGTTCCTTTATAAAAGGTAAAAATATACCAAGAGTTGGCAGGAGCGATGAAAGTACCGGTTTTTACGACCAAGGTACGATGGGCTACGTCATAAAAACGATGCCGAGCAAAAATATTCCGCGCTTGGGAAGGAGGAATTACAATTCTGTACGTTCAACTGTTTGCAAATGAATATAGCTAAATTATGCGTTATTTTTTAAAGTTGTTAAAAGAAGTTTTACTTTTAATTACAGGAAAACCGTTACGATATCCCTAAACTTGAACAGTTTTCATTTAATGCGGAATACGAAGGTAAAAAAACTCGCTGTCTAATGTATTACCAACGAAATAAAACATTAATTTAATTTGAATTTTGGTCAGCGTAATTAAAAAAAGAAGAATTAAAATTAGATAAACTAATTAAAATACTAAATTGAAGTTTTTTCTTTCCCGTAGATGACAATATGTACGGATTTAATCAAGAACAACCTCAAGAATACTATGAAAATCAATTGCAAAACATGAAAAAATAAATTACAGAAAAACTTCGAGAACAACTGATAGACCTTATAAAAGCCTAAAGTTTATTTATGTGTATCTAGTTTTATAAATAAATATATTTTTTCTTGCAGCAAGTTGACTTAGTTTTATTTTTAGTGGAATAACACAATTTTTAATAACCATGTTACATGGGCAAATTTTCTAATTTCAACACCAAAAAGTAAAAAATTGTGAATGTCAAATATCTTTATAACCTGGATAAATTACGAAGACAGGTGGGTATAGAGAAAAGGTGATTGTTTTCTCTGTCTTAACTTTGGCTAAACCTATAAGTCTGTCTCTTTTTAGTTCAAATGTCATAAACTTTTTAAATTTGTCTTATTATGTAATTTTAGTTCAGATTCCACCAGTTGTGGGATTTTGTGAAATTTTTTATTATTTATTCGGTCGTCTGATACTAAATTCTAAGTGTAATTGTTATAAAAATTTAAAATGGTGTTGACGGCCGACGTTCATTTACCAGAAGAATCAGAATTGACCGTTCAGGAGGTCAATTTGTCTCAGGCAACTTTGATAGCAGGGTCATTCCATCTCGGAAAATATTGTGAGCAAGCCAATAATGTAAGTTATTTTGTTATTTATTCAACCCAACACTTATACTTCACAATAGTATACTGTTTCATCTTCATAAGATTTGTTTTAAATTGATTGCATAATAGTAAAATTTAGGTTATGTTGTTTTGATTTCTTTCCAATTAGACAATTAAAAAGTTTTTCCTGTCCTGCTGAAGCAGAAGCTGTTGTAATATTTTTTGGAAAAAAACACTAACTTCTTCTCTAGTGTTCGAAAATAAAAGTTAGTAATCAAATTCACAAACTAAATAATCACACTTCATTTCGTCATTTCTGTGGCTTCTCTTACAACTAGCACACCAAATTGACCATTTTCCACTAAACTTACAAAAACGTCCATCCATAGAAAAACCATAAAATAAATTGTAAAACATTGTCCCATTTAGTAAATTGAACAACCAGACCAAAAATTTTTTTATTTAAATGATACAGAAGAAGTCTGAGCTAAAGGCAAAATAATTAATTTGATTAAATTTTGTCCAAACCAATGTGACTTTTAATTCTGACACTTCTATTGTTTAAGGAATTTATGTTGTGCCGTTTTGAAGAGAATGACCCTCGCAAGTGCATCAATGAAGGCAAGGCGGTGACTGCGTGCACCTTAGAGTTCTTTCGCAAGGTGAAGAACAGCTGTCTCGCTGAGTTCAACCAGTACTCAAAGTGTCTAGAAAAGAGCTCAGGAGACTTCAGTATGAAATAGTTAGTATTATCTCTATTCTATACAATATGTGTTTTTTCCACAATCTTGGACCTTGGAGATCTTTGGTTATAATTATAATAACAGTCAGTAATAATAAATGTCTGCCCAAAAACTTATCTGTCTGATATTTGGGATCTTTTGTATCAAACCCATTCTATAAAATCCCACTTCTTCTTCAGAAAAAACAAGTGATGCTAAAATGGAGGGGTAGGATTCGAATATATTCTATTGGTTTCATATAAGCTAAGCAAAAGACCTACCTATTCTAATGATCCACCAAGAGTGTCCCTCTCATTCACAATATGTACTATAGCTTCAACTAGGTTCTCTTAATCACATAAGAGTTGCTCTAGTTTACTGGTTTGCCTATATTAGTTGCTAAATGATGCATACTGTACATTTACAAAATGCATATTATCTACATGACTAAGTTGGTGCTATGAATATATTATTAGTAGTTTCGAAGTTCCATTGAGAAGTTAAATAGACATAACTTGTGCTTTGTTGACAGCTGCCGCAACACCCAGGGAGTGTATGACAAGTGTATGCTCGACAAACTCAACCTGGAGCGTCCCGGCTTCGGATACTTCACTGAGGCCAGAGTACACAGCACTGATAGGTATTCATTTTATTCAGTGTTAAATTTTTATGATACATGCAGTGTGGGTCTTCCCTGGAAGACGCGGTGTGGGTCTCTAGCTACTACTGATTTGGTAAAAGTCGGGTTGTTGTGGCGATCCTTCAAATTTAAATTAATTTATTTGCTGAAAAAGGTATACATTGCGATGTTACATTAGACATCCCTGGTGGAGGCCTTTGTCCAGCAGTGGATTAACTATGTATCGGCTGATATGATGATGCGGTGTGGTCCTTGATTACTCTTTCATTATACGCAATACGGATGAACTCATCTCTCTCTTCTCTCCTACTCGAATCAGACAAATCAAATTTATAAACTCTGGTTCCAATTAACTACCTCCATAACATTCCTAGTTGTGATGTGTGTTATAAGTTTATATTGTACGGTCAGGCCGAAGCCCCCGGAGGAGCCGATCACGGTGTACCCGGACGCGACGCCGGCGCTGCCCGCCGACGCCGAGCGCAAGCCGGCGCGCTTCGGCTCGCGCTTCTACTGGATCACCGAGTAACGTGCGCCTGCGCAGCGCCCGCGCTCACCGCGACCATTAACACGATATTTTAATAGACAGTTTTTTTTTGTTAGGTTTTAAGTGCAATTTGTAATTTATAAATATACTTATTGTTTTCTTTTTATGCTGATTTGTGAAAGATACGTTTTGAAATCATGTAACGTAGTGAAATATATTGTTGTAAATATTTAACTTGTGTTTGTTTCGATTCGAAGTTAAACTGCATCTGTGGTTCTTGTTTCTTTGCACGCATACTTCGGTCAAAAATTAAACGGAGGTTTTGTAGTTGCTTTCCATAATTTGAAACATTGGATTTGTTTCAATGCAACGCGATCAACATAATATCATGGACCAATTAAACCAATTAAATTATAGTTTAATTGGTCCATGATAATATGGACATAGATAAGCAATAGTGTGTTAACCCACACCGGAGAAATTTTGAGTAAATCGTGTTTTAAAAGTAGGAGCGCCATTTTGTATCAACATTTTTTATGTTCAATATTTAGTTACATATTTAAGCAATGTAATAAGGTAAACACATAATTAAAAAACGTTCCCTAACTCTCAATAAATCGTTCTGAATCAATAACTTAATTTTGTGGGTTAACATGTTATTGCTTATCTGCGTCCATATTAAAGTCTAAAACTACTTTTTAACAGCCCACAGCGTGCGACAGTTATACAGGTTGTCCCGTAAATCGACGTCAAGCCAGAACCGGGTGATCGGCTACGTCATAATAGAAAAACGTAAAATTTATAAAAATTTACACCCTGCGACGGCTCTTTAACTCCCGTTGCTACAAACCTTACCTTTTTTTCAATTTTCTTCTTATTGTGTAATCCTGAATAGTGTTTCTGAAAACTACTGCTTAAAATTTAAATTTTTGCCAATAAAGTTTTCAAATTTATCACTTTCGTCAGTTTTTAATGAGTCCTTTTTTTTAAATATAGGCATGGTTGTATAATTGGTCCATGATATAGGCATAGCAAAGATTTTTTAATTTTTCTGTTAAAAGCTGTTATGACTTAACTGAAACTTTCTAGTTTTCAGTCGATTCATTAACACAAGAAAAAAAACTGCATACTATGCTCCAATGTAGGGATCAACCGGTGATAAATTGGAGGACCCTTTTAACAACCAGCTGCCCCCGCGCTAATTTCAGAGTTCCCGCGGGAATTCCAGGATAAACTACACGTATAAAAACCATCCTCTTGAATCACACTGTCTATTGGTGAAACCGACAGACAGACAGATGCGGCGGATGATTTTGTTTTATAATAATACCTAAGTAGGTATGTAAGAATTAGGGCATATGCACACCACGTTTTTTAACCGACTTCCAAAAAGGAGGAGGTTCTATGTTCGATTGTATGTATGTTTTTTTTTTTTTTTTTTTTTTTTTTTCTTTTATGTATGTTCACCGATTACTCGAAGACGGTTGGACCGATTTGAAAAATTCTTTTTTTGTTTGAAAGGGTATACTCCCAATTAGGTCCCATTGCCACCAAATCGGGATCTGATGATGGGATCTTGGAGAAATCGAGAGAACTCTTCAAAAATTATAGGCACACCTATAGCGATTTGGGTATTTTTGATAGTAAATCGTTCATTTGCTTCTGGAAAGCAAAAAATGAAGAAGTGGAACTGATGATGAAGACCACAAGTGGTCATCGGAACAACTCAAAAATAATACGTGTTTCACGGGTTCCGATTGAAGCGATTTCAAAAATTGTTTTTTTGTTTGAAAGGGGATACTCCCAAATTGATTCCATTGTCACCAAGTCGAGATCTGATGATGGGATTTTGGAGTAATCGAGGGAACTCTTCAAAAATTATGAGAACACTTATAGCGATTTTTGTATTTTTTATAGTAAAACATTTCTTTGCTTTCGGAAAGCAAAATTTGAAGAAGAGGAACTGATGATGAAGACCACAGATGGTCATCGGAACTACTCAATAATGGGTATTTCACGAGTTCCGAATCGATAACTTTAATATGGTTTCTAAACAATTTATGCCCGTCACAATGTATATGGTGAAGTGGAACTGATGGTGATGTACTAGGAGAACTCCTCAACAATTAACGTCCCTGCGTCGGGAAAAGCAATATTTTGTAAAAGGTTATGAGTAGTTGACATTAGGCTATTGTAACTTAGATAAATTACAAACTGACTCACTAAAAAGCAAGAAATAAACAAATTTTTAACAAAAAAATTAAAACCGACTTCCAAAAACACAAAACTAAAAAACTAAAAATAAAAAGCTAAAAATAACAAAATACCGATTTAATCCAAAAGACAAAAACACACGTAATATTATTATTGGTTTGTGCTACCACTGATCGGTATGAAGTCGGTGACAAGCCAAATATGGAGGGGGAAGATGGGCTAAGTCGACTCCTGCCACCAGCTCTTCGTGAGCAGAACAACCCAAGTGGGCAGACACCAGCGGGCTTGTCACCGAATTCAAACCGATCAGTGGTAGCACAAACCAATAATAATATTACGTGTGTTTTTGTCTTTTGGATTAAATCGGTATTTTGTTATTTTTAGCTTTTTATTTTTAGTTTTTTAGTTTTGTGTTTTTGGAAGTCGGTTTTAATTTTTTAAACGCGTTGTCGACGAGCATTTGCAGCTATACAAACGAGATACGCACGCGAGTCAGACGCAGCCTATACTTTTGTAGGATAAAAGCGCGCCGTCGAAGCGCCGTTGACACGTCTCTGAAACGCGTCGACGGCGCGTTTAAAAAACGTGGTGTGCACAGGCTCCAATCCATACATTTTCCCATTTGTCCCCGGCCACCGCTGCACGCTGGGGACAGAAAGCGCTCGAGAAATTTTACTTTTCATCCGAATTGATCCATCTCTATTTGATTTTATGAATGGAACCTAAGTCCTAATACATCCGCACACAAAATAAAACAAGAATTGATATATATATATAGCAAATGCCAAATTTATTTACACATATTATACCAAGAGGTACATCCGGTAATCGAATACATACATACAATACATATTTGTTTAGTTTACAGGTTCCCGACTAATTTCATACTAAATCATTTTGTGATAATTCTATACAGCCTTGTCTCTAATTATAGGGTAGGTGCCTAAAAGTAGCATAAAAACAAAGATATTTGTTCTACTCCACAGTTTCTACAGTACCTATGTATGCAGGATCCGGCAAT
Organism: Zygaena filipendulae; assembly: GCA_907165275.2. Classification (NCBI taxonomy): domain Eukaryota; kingdom Metazoa; phylum Arthropoda; class Insecta; order Lepidoptera; family Zygaenidae; genus Zygaena; species Zygaena filipendulae. The sequence continues at coordinate 2,056,135 of OU015677.1, read as the reverse complement.
TTTCTGTTTTAATGAGATGATCAAAATTGTTGATAAGGTTAGTTGTTCATTTTGCAATGAAAGTTTGGAGTAGATATATAACGGGGGAGACACCATAGCGGTAGGAGGAGAGGGGGGCAAGAGGGTCACGATTATGGGAAAATACCAACTCGTAATTTTTCCAAGACTTGAATATAATAATAATAATAATAATCCACTTCACAACACACAGATCTACTTGATCCCACACTAAGCTATAAGCTTGTGTCGTGGAAACCAAGCAAACGTGGTATATACTACACATATTATTACATATATATTATACTATAGATATATATATACACCCAGACTGGAAAATGGAAACCTGTGTTAATCACACAAAGTCCACCCCCACCGGGGATCGAACCCGTAACCTCTTGATTAGCGGGCAGGCAATATGTTTCTGTAATGTTATTTATTCAATTTGGTTTTTAATTATTCCATTTCTATTATGTTGAAATAAATTATTTGAATTGGATTGACCTAATACAAATTTAACAATCTTATTTGTTAACAAGAATGCCGTATTCTATAATAAAAAGCACTGTAGATGAAAATAGTTAAATGCCATCTAATTATTTACATAATATTTCGACCATAGTTGTAAAATAACTAATATTAAGCCTTAAAAGCTAGGTTGTAAAGCAACCGAGGATGTGATGAAACAGGTATCAACAGTATCAAAAGTATTAGTTTTAAGTAGCTGAAATGATTTTGATCGACAGAAAATTTAATGAATTTTTAGAATTGTAGTAAGTATGCATAAATTTCAATCAGCCAAATAAACTTTATCTGAGAAATATACTTACAGCAGTATTAATCTTACATATTGTAGAAAAATTGTTCATTTCGACCTTATGCAAAAAATTATAAGATCGAAAATTCGATGGACGAAAGTCAATGTTAAAAAAGGTTTTGAGTATGTATGTCCCCAGATTTCTAGTACAAAAACTGTCAAAACCTTTTTGTACCTCACAATCAGATAAAATTTATTAAGCGATTGAAAAATCTCTGTCAATTTTCATTGAGATAAAATTGCGTAAACACTGTCTGGGGTCTTCGAAAATAGACCTACAGTCATCACGACAGGGTGTTGTTTCTATTGAATACCTACATTACAAAGTTTTAGTATGGAGTAGCCATTTTAGCCATTGGATAGAATTTTCTAATGTCGAGATATAGGAATCCACCAACAAGGACCTTCCTTTCGACTTCAACATTTATTATTTATTGGTATAAGCAAATTTAAATAATCCTACCTCTTTTTAATCCGTTACCAATATTATACAAATAATAAAAACGAGACTAGTTCAATTTGAAAGAAAAAAAATTAAATAAAAATCAGTCCATATTTCATTTATAGGAATGCTAAACCACTCTTTGATATAAATTGCTTTAAAAAATGGCTTCGTGAGTGTTCTTTTGTGTTATTGTTTTTACTTAACTGCCATTTAAAATGCATTTTAATACATCAATTCAACTATAATCTAATTAAAACAATTAAATAATTACATCTACATAAAATCCATTCACTAAATTATATCAAAATAGTTTTTATTTTTTTGTTTTCAATAATTCCATTCATCAATTATATTTATTACTAAAGAAAATAGTAACCACATCACTCTATCACCTTTTGACTAATTGATAAAGTAAATATAATTTCAAATTATGGCATACTTTTCCTTGTTTTAGAAAATTTGTAATTACTTGTTACATTTATAATTCGTTAGGCTCTAAATAATAATAATTTTCAATACTGATAATTTTTGCCAATATATAAAACAACGAGTTACATTTAATCCTAATCGGTTTTACTGTATGAGGATCAAGGTATAGAGCTAATATATAAAAAAAAAAAACTACCCTACATACAGTTCAGTCCAGACTTTAGTCGGATATATTCAGCTTTTTATGGTGGTACCCTATCCGAATAGTGTGGTAGGGAGGCTCAAGTCTTGTTATAAGGTTATATCAACAATTCGTGCCTTGTATTTTGACTTTCGCATAATGAAATAAGACCAGAAAAGGATATAGGATGCTTTAAATCCTGAAATTATCGCGGGAACTCCGAATTTGCAGGGAACAGCTAATAGTAAATATATGTAATATTACACATAATATACGAATTTTTAGCTAGTACAACCTTAAAACATATATAGTCACCTATCCTAAACGCGAATTAACGATCAGCCTTCGTTTGTCTGTCTGTACGTACGCTACAGCTGTGATGATGTCTTTTACTGATATGAACTTTAATATACAATAACAATTTATTGTTAAATTGACTCTTTGCCTGTGGTACGTTCAGATGTCCGGGTCAACTAGAAATAACATAACTATACATAGAAATAATATCCATAGTATGGTTGACCGGACAACTGAACCGTACTACGAGCAAAGAGTCGTTAAATTGTTAAATTGAATCGTCACGGTTTATTTTTTCATGTAAATCAATAGATATTTTCTTACACTGTTACTGCTTTTCATTTCACTTTTCTCGTCAATAAATGGTAAAGAAATCATCCCTAAAATTATTTCAATAAATCTTAGTTTTGGTGTATTATTATTTAAATTCAATAAATCTTAGTTTTGGTGTATTATTATTTAAATTTTATGATATAAATAAGGTACTGTAATAATGCGAATGCAGCCATAGTGCGAGAAAATATTTTTAGAAATTCGTATGAAAACTGACGATCCACTTTAACACTAATATTTATAGCTATAAATAATTTTAATTTTACAAACGTTTTTATTTAATCTCATCTAGTTGATAATTTGTTTATTCTCTCGATTACTTACATTTTTATTTATTGGTAGTTTTATTTTATATTTATGTATGGCAACAGTTTTATGGACAATGGCAACATTTATTTACAAAGGAACGTTATGTTTTGAAACACATTTTATAAAAAAATGCATGCTTTTACTGTTTCAACACGAATTTTGTACTGATTAGTAATCAGCGGAGGAAACTTAAACACATGATTGTATTCATGATAGTAAAAAGCTTTAAAATTAAATTTATTTTAATTTGACTTGATTATTCTATTTACTAAATGTTTCTTTGGGAACGTTGTTTGTTATCATGAGTACAGTCACGTGTTTAAGTTTCCTTCCCTATCACCCTGTATAAACGATAGGGTGTCTGTTATTTCAATAGGGTACTTGCATGAATTTTTTTTTCAGTCTATTTTAAAGATATATGGCCTACTTAAACAAAGCAAGAAAAAGAAAAAATATATATGCATAAATTAATTAAATAGAGCGTTTCAAAGTTCCTACTTTAGACCTTACCGCCGAAACGCGGAATGACGTCACTAGTTCAAAATTACGCCTTATTAATCTGTGATAGAAATGTCATATCTTTTTTGACTGTCCAAGAAGACCCTCTCTGCTGGATTCCCTGCCTGACTACATTCCGCGACCTACTAACTTGAAATCCCTGCTAAGTCGTGTAAATACCCCCTTTGTAGATATTCTCTGTGATTATATTAATAGTACTAACATTAGACTCTAAGCTACTAGCTCCCACTAACTGTAGGTATATTAATAAGGAATTTAGTGTATATATGTATATGTTGCCAGTGCCTTCTACTAGTGAATCAAAAGTTTGATCGCCTGAAAAACTGTAGTTCTAATGTTTTTTATTTTATTTTTCCGTTTTTACCTTTACTGCTTGCTCGACATCATAAAGCCAACTTCAGCAGAGTCACTAAAAAGCAATAAAACCGTAACGGCAATCAAACGAATCCAACGAAAGAAACACTGGAGCCTGGCGAAATGTCAAATACGCACCGCCATAAATACAAGAAATTGAATTGAAGGTTGAACTGTGTCGAATTACTTCCAAAAGTTCCAGTAAAGAATCGGAATGCATCTTACCGATGCATTTTAAAGTAAAAAACTTCAGAAAATGGAAAATATGCGTTGACTGTATGCACTTAGTTTCTTTTGCCTTCTCTGAAAGAAGTAAATGTTTCCTAAAAAAATAAAAGTGACGTCATGTGTCAAGCTTGACTGTGATTGGTGTTTCGTTGCAACGTTCCGTTTCACAAAATTAAAAGTTAATAGTTTGGAAACTATTGAAATTTTTTTAGTAAATCTTTCACGATAACGCTTTTCTAAGGCTCTATTTTTGAAATATTGACACAATTTCTTATTATAAATTTCATGCAAGTACCCTGTAGACATGCGCGAAACATCAACTTTCAGTATGATGTAATAAGGCATTACTTTTCCGGTCGGTGGTATCACTCACACACATTACTTATCACTGGAACATTACGTATCACTCAAACATTACTCGATGCGATCTAAAGGAAAATTAACCTAGTGTAGTGGTCAAAATAGTCAACAGTCTGAGATATTATAGTGTAATGTTTGTTTCTCTCGCGTAATGGTTGATGTCGCATCACTTTGTGGAGTGATATCACTCGAGTAATATTAATCGCATTACTAAAACAAGTAATTTCAATTTTTTGTGGTACAATACTGTGCTTGGTAGCAAATGAACTATGTATTTCAATACAAAAAAATAATTCTCTTTCCCTAAGAGTTCCTCTAACGTACTATATAATATGATAAATGCTACAAAAACATACTTTGATTCAACATCACACAAATATTTACAGTTTTCTGTTCGAAAACTAATTTCCAGCAATTATTATTTATAATTATTATTATATGAATAAATTGTCAATATCATTGCTGAATCCGTTTGTAATATTGCTTCCAATTCAAAAACAAAACATGGCTAACCACACACCTGGTACCAAACCAAGCAGAGCTGGTAATAAGTAAGGGTACCAGACAGCTGATATAATACTTTTAAATACTTTTTTGTAAATACATACTTAAAACGTTTATTACACTTTACAATTTGTCAGACACCAATCTAGGAAATCGGAAGGTGTAATCGAAGTTTCTAAGTTGGTTCCAATTTAGGATCAGTGAGAGAGAGAGCGAGTGATCACACAACATTAAAATGTACCCTAGAGTAGTCAATTTAGGGTGCAATTTAGTGTAGTGTGATTACTCGCTCTCTCTTTCTCTATCTCTCTATCTCTCTCTCACTCACTGATCCTAAATAGGGATGTCGACAACTTTTGAAAATCAAAATTCTAATTAGACCGTCAGTTACAAAATTAAAAATCATTAGACACGTATTTTTTAATTTTTCAAATAGATGAAAATACGCAGTGATAAGGCGCATTAAAGTTTAGGGCGGGGGCTCGTGACGTCACTTACCGCTACAAGCTGCCATACAAACTGCACTAGTTAGTGACGTCACGCGAAATTTCACCTCAATGAATCGCCGTTATTTTTTGATCATGTCATAAAAAATACGTGTCCAATATTTTTTATTAATCTACAAGACGGACCAATAAAAAAAATGTGTTGAATAGCCTATTGTATCCGATTTAGATTCCTAAATTGGAAGTAAAGTTGGAAGCATTGCAATAAGCCCATAAGAAATTGGTCGACGTTTTTCGTAACTAGCTGAATGCATTTTCGACTTTTCTTGTATGTACTTATATATAATATATCTTTTTTGAGTGCTAAAAATTAATTGTAAATCATACCTAATGTTATAAATAAAAAAAATTCAGTCAATTTGCTTTGGTATGTCAATTGATGCGATGGCAAGTTTAATTCGTTGATTATTATTGTTTTGAGAGATTATAAATAAAAATATGTACAGATAAGTTGTAGACGCAATTAAAAAAATACTTTAAACTAATGTTCATTGGAACATTAGGACCGCTCGAATGTTAGGTACCTACTACAGCTTTCAAGTATAAAATACGTCAGTTTAAAAAATAAATTTCATGAGTCAAATAAATTCGAGTGCAAAATAAACGGGCACTGTCTTCCTTTGCCTTTTTGCCTTTCATTTTTCACATTTCAATAAACGGACATCACTTCGCTTCAATACTCAATCTGTTATTACATTTCTCTACTTATCACATTATAATACTATTCCTTCTGTTGCAGTCTGCAACACGTCATTTAATATCGTACCTTCTAATCATCAGGATCGGGCAAGAATCTTTCCTGCTTCTAGTTTCTATTTATTACCGTAGTGAGTCTCATCATTCCACACTACCCCACTTTTTTAAATTTCCACACTTGTCACTTTTGTACCGCACACTCTCTTCATCCCATTCTGGCCACCTTTGGTCCCAAACTTTTTATTTTTGATCCCACACTCTCCCTCTTTATCCCACACTGGCCACTTTCGATTCCCACTCTCCCTCTTCAACCCACACCGGCGACTTTTGATCCCACACTCTCCTTATTGAACCAACACTGGTCACTTTATGATCTCCATTTTCCCTCTTTATCCCACACTTGCCACTTTTATCCCACACTCGCCCTCTTTATCCCACACTGGCCACTTTTGATCCCATACTCGCCCTCTTTATCCCAACTGATCACTTTGATCCCACACTCTGCCTCTTCAACCCACACTGGCCACTTTTCATCCCACACTCTCCCTCTTCAACCCACACTTGTCACTTTTATCCCACACTGGCCACTTTTGATCCCATACTCGCCCTCTTTATCCCAACTGATCACTTTGATCCCACACTCTCCCTCTTCAACCCACACTGGCCACTTTCCATCCCACACTCTCCCTCTTCAACCCACACTTGTCACTTTTATCCCACACTCGCCCTCTTTATCCCACACTGGGCACTTTCGATCCCGTCTTCGCCCCCTTTATCCCGCACTGTCCACTTTCGATCCCGCACCGTCGGCACTGCGCCTGCGGCCTGCGCCGCCCTACCGCCAGCGCGGGGCGGCGCAGGCGGCGGCGCAGGCGGCGGCGGCCAGCGCGGCGCACAGCAGCGCGCTGAGCAGCGGGCCGCCCTCGCCGCACGCGCGCGCTAGGAACCCGCCCAGGTACGCCACCGACAGCAGGAGCCCGTGCGCCGTGCACCTGCCGATGCATTTTTTTTTTCATATAGTTAAAAAGCACAAAAGCACAGCGTTCGAACTTTAAATACTTGCTAATATAGTTTTCAAGATTTATGTAAATTCACTAACATCTATGGACGCAACTTGTTATTTTTATTTTATGGGTGTTACTTCGATAAGTCAGAACTTCCAATTGATACTTCCTCCGGTTCCGACACTTTTACGGTCCATTTACATCTACAGAGTACAGACATTGAGCGTGCCAGACACGTTCCGTTGCAGACAACATAATATTCTCTTACACAGTGCACATTAACGTATTCATATCTAAATGAAATGAAATAAACTTTATTTGTTACGACAATCGTTAATATGCAATAAACATAAAAAAGGAAAAAAGTAGTTACTCTACGGCCCTCTTTGTACCCCTGCACTGACAGTAGTTTACGGTGATTAGCTGTTCCCCGCATTAATTGCGGAGTTCCCGCGGGAATTCCGGGATAAAAACTATGCTATATTTTAAGTTGGATCATATTATAAATAATTACCAAATTTTATCAAAATCCGTTCAGTTGTTTCGGAGTCCATCGCGGACAAACAACGTGACACGTGATTTATATATATTAAGAAGATTAACCGCCGCACTCAGAGTCGACTTTAATTATTAGTTAAGTAAAGATTTTTAAAACAAAACTGCCGCAATCAGAGACGTTCAGTAAATTAATGTTAATTGGCATTTAATGAACGTCTCTGATTGCTGCAGTTTTGTTTTAAAAATCTATACTTTAACTAAGTAATCATTAAAGTCGATTCTGAGTGCGGCGGTAAGATCTACAATGATAACTGAGGTAATCTCAAACCATGTTAGGCAATAACTGATAAATCAGACATTAACACCAACAATCCTTTAGTTTGTCCTCGCTCGCTGCTCACCTGAGGCTGGCGGGGTAGTGGCCGACGACGGCGACGCCCACCGCGAAGTACAGCAGCGCCAGCAGCAGCCGGTACAGCGCCTCCACCGTGTACAGCGCCGTCTCGCTCTGCGCCGCGTACACCGAGGGGGACAGCAGCAGGCACAGGCCGGACAGGATCGCTGCCGGGGTTCACAATAGTACCTTGTTATCCTAGGGGTGAAAGTAACTTAATAGATCGAGGGACTAAATAAGTCTTTCTCCCGAGGGTAACACTGTGCTTTTCATTACGAATGCAAGGAAAGTCAAAATAAAAATAGGAATTAGCTAAAGAAAAAATGAGTGAAGATCGGATAGTCGCTTGACACTTTCCCACCTATTTCTTTTTCTTTGGCCGGCTAGCTATTCAGCCAGTATTTTTTATTTACATTGTGGCGACCTAAAAAAAATATTTTCTTTAATTATTAAGTATTAATTAAAGAAAATAAAAAAATATAAATAGGAATTAGCTTAAGAAAAAGTGAGTGAATTTTATTTTAATTAATACCGAAGTACTTAAACTTTACGTTATTTCAATTTTACATCGCGCTGGCTGTATAGAAAGTTGAAACATGGTTCAATAGAAATGTGAAAATAGACCTAGTTTTTTTTAAATAATTTGACAGTTGTCAGTTGAAAGCGATTCTCCCTAGGGCTGAAAAGGGTTACTTTCAACCCGCTTCTAAGGCAACTTCAGACCTACTTTCCGAGTATGAGTAATGAAAAAAAATTTTTTTTTCTTCTTATTGGCTTTCGCATATAATGCATTTAGCCAGTTTCAAGTAAAATAAGTTAGGTAAACGCACAACCAATTTGTGCGTTTAGCATCGTTGTACGGTTTGAACTTGTAGGCCACGGTACTGGATAGACCACAAGAACTTTCTCGGAGCTCATGGGGGAAACCGAAGAAATCAGTTCGAAATGTCATATATCTTCTTGAGCACATAAAAAACCGTCACTGTGAAAATTATTGTCCAATACAGCACCTTATCACACAACAAAATCCATTTTTAACCATTTTTTATCGACATGAAAATAAATTACCAAACCGCCATCCTTGATTGCCGCCAAAAAACTCTTCATAATAATGGGCATGTGGACTAAGTTTTTTTTAGTCCGTCTTGTAGATTATTAAAAAATATTGGACACGTATTTTTTCTTTTTTTTACGAAATCAAAAAATAACGGCGATACATTGAGTTGAAATTTAGCGTGACGTCACTACTCTGCCAGTTTGTATGGCGGTTTTGCGGTTAGTGACGTCACGACCTCCTCATCCTAAACTTTAATGCGCTTTATCTATGTATATTTTAATTTATTTAAAAAAGCAAAAAATACGTGTCTATTGTTTTTTTATTTTCTTACTGACGGACTAAAAATCAAAATTCTAATTTATCTCATCTGCATCCAAAGAACACAAGAACAAAGTGTCTTCCCCTCAATAGAGACAATAAGAAAAGCGTTATTGAACACATTCTTAGTATAGTCTTGTTTAGAAGTTTAGGTCAAATTTAAAATACTTATTAGTCATAACTAGATTGGCTAGATTGTGTTATAATGATTTACCTCCTTGGGTATATCATTCAGAAAAAAAAAATCTAATTTTTTCTGTCCGTCAGTTAGAAAAAAAAAAAAATAGACGCGTATTTTTTCCTCTTCCAAATAAATTAAAATATACAGAGATAAAGCGCATTAACGTTTAGGGTGAGGGGGTCGTGACGTCACTAACCGCTAAAACCGCCATACAAACTGTCAGAATAGTGACGTCACGCGAAATTTCAACTCAATATAGCGCCGTTATTTTTTGATTACGTAAAAAAAGAAAAAATACGTGTCCAACATTTTTTAATAATCTACAAGACGGACTAAAAAATAAAAATTAGTCAACATGCCCATTATTAATCCTACTAATATTATAAACGCAAAATTTTATAAGTATGTATGGATGGATGTTTGTTACTCTTTCACGCAAAAACTACTGGATGGATTTAAATGAAACTTTACAATAATATAGCTTATACATCAGATTAACATATTATAGGGTACTTTTTATCCCGGAATTCCCGCGGAAATTCCGAAATTGCCGCGGGTGAACCGCGAGGCACAGCTAGTAATCTATACATATAAAATGCTTTGTCCTGGATGACTGATGGATCATCGCACAGCCCGAACCGCTGATCGTAGAGACCTGAAACTTGGAGGGTGTGTTCTTTGGAAGACGTAGGCATCCGATAAGAAAGGATTTTTGAAAATTCAACTCCTAAGGGGATGAAAAGGAGTTGCAATGTTTGTATGGAACAATTCCGCGGGAACTTCGAAATTATCACGGGTGAAACCGCGCGCGCCAGTAACCTATACTATAATAAAAGAGTAGAATCAGCGATTCTGTACATTGAATATTTTTACCTAAAATTGAGAGAGGTGATAAAAGAAGGGTAACCAAGCCCAGAAAAAAAGTTTTTAAAATTCTTTTCTGTCTTTCTGTCTGTTAGCGATAATCTACTGAACCGATTGTCATTCGGTTTTCACAGGTAAATTAAACTTAGCTTGGAGCTACATATAGGCTTTGTTTCATTGAAATCGGATGTCGGGAAAAAAGTTGTTGTATAAAAACTTTTCATGCGGGTGAAACCGCGGGGCACAGCTAGTAATAATAATCCACTTCACAACACATAGATCTACTCGACTCACCGAGCGGCGCGGGCGGCGGCGGCAGCAGCGCCAGCAGCGCGGCCAGCAGGTGCGCGTGCGCCGCGGCCGCGTGCTCCGCCTGCAGCCCCGCCAGCCGCGACGTCAGGTCCGGCCGGCAGCCGCCCTGCACGCCGCGCACCACCGTGTCCACGATCACGCAGCTCGGCTCCAGCTCGCGCCCAATCTCTATGTCCGTGTCGATGATGCTGTACGAACAGACGCGGAAAGTTGACAATCCGGCGCGAAGGACCGAAACGATCCTTCGGAGCCGGATAGTGAGAAAAAAAAACGGTAATACAATATTATATTTACTGGTAAAATTTTACTATCCCTGTGTCATTGCCGATGATCCTATTCAATGGTAGTACAAGGATTCGACTCCAAGCACTAAAAAGATCCTTCGAAGCCGGGTAATCGGAAACATTTTCGGTAATACACAGTATTTACTGGTAAAATTTGGTCATCCTTGAGTCAGTGTCGATGGTGCAGTTCAATGATAGTCAAGAATTTGGCAGGACATCATCCGTCGAAGTCGGGTGATAAAAACGAAATTGCTACAACACAATGTCTCAATGTTGTCTCAGAGTTGATTGTTTAAATCTAGTCATTTCACTATCGCCGTCACAGTTTCGACGGCATCTGACGCCGAGAATCCGGCTCGAAGGACCGAAACAAAAAAAAAAATACCACCCAAACTCACGTGCTGTTCACGAACAGCGAGTCCCTGAACGCGGTGTACGACGTCTTGATGTTCGAGAAGGCTACGTCGACGAAGGTGCAGTTCTCGTAGGTGACGTGCGACATGAGCATGTCGCGGAAGGTGCACCGCTCGAAGCGCACGCCGCGGAACACGACGTTCTCGAGCGTCGCGTTGTAGTGGCGGCCGGCGAGCGTCGCGTTGGGCACGGTGCGCTTGGACGCCTCGAAGCGCAGGTTGTCGGCGCGCGCCACCGTGTTGGGCACGTACGCCGCCAGGTAGAACTGCGCATGTGGGCGGGTGGGCATGTGGGCATGTGGGCACGTGCGGACTGGGTGATGGGCGTGTTGACTCATTTTTATTTTTTAATCCGTCTTGTAGTTTATAAGACATGATGTTACTAACAGAATTGATCCATGTCGATGGTCGAATTGAATGAAATTTATTATTATTATTATTATTAAAAAATATTGGACACGTATTTTTTCTTTTTTTACGTAATCAAAAAATAACTGCGATGTATTGAGTTGAAATTTCGCGTGACGTCACTATTCTGACAGTTTGTATGGCGCTTTTAGAGGTTAGTGACGTCACGACCCCCTCACCCTAAACTTTAATGCGCTTTATCTCTGTATATTTTAATTTATTTGAAAAAGCAAATGCGTTGACTGTATGCACTTAGTTTCTTTTGCCTTCTCTGTAAGAGGTAAATCTTTCTTAAAAAAATAAAAGTGACGTCATGTGTTAAGCGTGGCTGTGATTGGTGTTTCGTTGCAACGTTCCGTTTCACAAAATTAAAAGTTGAATATTTCGGAAACTATTAAAAAATTTTTACGAAATCTTTCACGATAACGCTTTTCTAAGGCTCTATTTTTGAAATATTGACACAATTTCTTATTATAAATTTCATGCAAGTACCCTATTAGAATTTTCATTTTCAAAAGTAGTCCACATCCCCATTTTCTAGGGTATGAAAATCAAAATTCTAATTAGTCCGTCAGTTGGAAAATAAAAAAGTAATAGACACGTATTTTTTGCTTTTTCAAATTAATAAAAATATACCTGGATAAAGCGCATTAAAGTTTGGGAGTGGGGGCTCGTAACGTCATACTCGGTTAAAAACTGCGCTTGCTTGTGACGTCACGCGACATTTCAACTCAACGTATCTGCGTTATTTTTTGCTTACGTGAAAAAAGAAAAAATACGTGTCTAATACTTTTTATGAATCTACACGACGGGCTAAAAATAAAAAAATTGACAAATTTAAAAGCCTATTAAAGAGAACGCAAACCTGTATGGCCATGGAGAAGAGCAGCACGCCGCCGAGCGAGAGCGTCGTGTTGCGGTACGCGCTCGAGAACAGTTGGAAGAACGCTTGCCAGAACTGCACGGAGGAAAGGAAGAGTTAAACTTAAGCGGACGACCAACTTTCAAAATCTTTCACAACCCCAAGGCACCCCGACCTCGCCCTTTTTACACCACACCCAACCCCAAGGCACCTCACCCTCACCACACCATACATAACTTCAAGGCATCTCATATGCCTAATCCCGCACCACGCACAACCCCCATGCACCCACCCCACATGCCACACCCCACACCTCAGACCACCCAGGCACCTTACCTACCACACATAACCTCAAAGCACCCCACATGTCCCATCTTATACCACACACAACCCCAAGGCACCCGACCTCACCCATTCCACACCACACACAACCCCGAGGCACGTTATCCCTACTCATCCTACACCACACACAACCCCACGTCACCTTATCCCCCACTCATCCCAAAACTCACATAACCCCATGCCACCTTATCCCTACTCATCCTACACCACACACAACCCCAAGGCACCCGACCTCACCCATTCCACACCACACACAACCCCGAGGCACGTTATCCCTACTCATCCTACACCACACACAACCCCACGTCACCTTATCCCCCACTCATCCCAAAACTCACATAACCCCATGCCACCTTATCCCTACTCATCCTACACCACACACAACCCCGAGACACCTTATCCCTACTCATCCTACACCACACACAACCCCGAGACACCTTATCCCTACTCATCCTACACCACACACAACCCCGAGACACCTTATCCCTACTCATCCTACACCACACACAACCCCGAGACACCTTATCCCTACTCATCCTACACCACACACAACCCCGAGACACCTTATCCCTACTCATCCTACACCACACACAACCCCGAGACACCCTATCCCTACTCATCCTACACCACACACAACCCCGAGACACCTTATCCCCACTCATCCCACACCTCACACAACCCCGAGACACCTTATCCCACTCATCCCACACCACACACAACCCCGAGACACCTTATCCCCACTCATCCCACACCTCACACAACCCCATGCCTCCTTATCCCTACTCATCCTACACCACACACAACCCCAAGACACCTTATCCCTACTCATCCTACACCACACACAAAACCGAGACACCTTATCCCTACTCATCCTACACCACACACAACCCTGAGACACCTTATCCCTACTCATCCTACACCACACACAACCCCGAGACACCTTATCCCTACCCATCCCACACCACACACAACCCCACGTCACCTTATCCCCACTCATCCCACACCACACACAACCCCACGTCACCTTATCCCCACTCATCCCACAACTCATATAACCCCATGCCACCTTATCCCCACTCGTCCCACACCTCACACAACCCCATGCTACCTTATCCCCACTCATCCCACACCACACACAACCCCACGTCACCTTATCCCCACTCATCCCACAACTCATATAACCCCATGCCACCTTATCCCCACTCATCCCACACCTCACACAACTCCATGCTACCTTATCCCCACTCATCCCACACCACACACAACCCCACGTCACCTTATCCCCACTCATCGCACACCTCACACGAACCCAGGCCACATTATCCCCACCCATCCCACCCGTCACACGACCCCCGAGACACCTCATCCCCACCCACCCCCCAGCTCACCATCTTGACGCTGTGCCGCACGTGGTGCAGCTTGTGCGCGGGCGGCGCGCGCCGCTTGCCGGGCAGCGCCAGCTCGCCCAGCCGGTACGCCGCCTCGGCCCCCGGCGGGCCCGCGCCGCCCCCGCCCCCGCCCCCGCCCCCACTGCCGCCCCCGTCGCACCCCCAGCACCCGCACAGCCTCAGCTGGTTGCCGCTGTGGATACTCTACACGGGAATACGATACACTTAGAGACTTTACAACAACAAACAAACTCACTTCCACATTTATGGCAGGTATTTCATCTGGAAGGATCACAGAACACAAAAAATATTGGACACGTATTTTTTCTTTTTTTACGTAACCAAAAATAACGGTGATACATTGAGTCGCGTGACGTCACTATCCGGTGCAGTTTGTACGGGGGCTTATAGCGGTTGATGACGTCACGAGCCCCCACCCTAAACTTTAATGCGCTTTATCTATGTACATTTTCATTAATTTGAAAAAGCAAAAAATACGTGTTCATAATTTTTTTTATTTTCTATCAGACGGACTAATTAGAATTTGGATTTTCAAAAGTCGTCCACATCCCAATTCAAATTGCTAAAAACAAAGTGAAGACTTCTTTATTTAAACACTAATAAAGCATATTTTTCACAATTTCCATCAACGCTTACCTGGTAAGCCATCATGGCGTCCACCTCGCGGCCGACGTCGAGCAGATACCGCGGCGACTCCTGCGTCCATATCAGGCTGATCAGGGACGCGAGGATCGGCAGCATGCACAGCAGCAGGTACCTGCGACATTCGTTAGTCGATATTTTAAATATATTTTTTTTAATACAAGAGGTTAGAAAAAACTTACTTCCTTTGAGTACAGAGTACTAATTGCATATTGTAATTTTTTCGCCAAATCTTATTTTATTAACTTATATAATATTTCTGTGTTTTTCTTTTCGGGGCTAGTTTTTGGAGAGGCTAGATCGATTTCAATAAAATTTAGTGTATTGATTCTAATTGTTTAGCGACAACAGCGCCCCCACAGCGGTTCAAGTGCCTGTATCTGTACCCACACAACGTCCCAATGCCTGTACCAGTACCCACACAAGTTCCCAATACCTATTCCCGTACCTACACAACGCCCCAATACTTGTACCTATGCCCACACATAACTCGCCACTACGTGTACCCACACAACGTCCCCAATGCCTGTACCTGTACACACACAACGTCCCCAATGCCTAGCTGTACCTGTACCCACACAACGTCCCCAATGCCTGTACCTGTACCCACACAACGCCCCAATGCCTGTACCTGTACCCACACAATTCCCCAATGCCTGTACGTACTGCCCGTACCCCCACAGCGCCCCCGCACCTGTGCCACGCGCTGAAGTGCTCCTTGTTCTCGTGCAGCGCGAGCGCGCCGGTGGGCGGCAGCACGGCGCGCGCCAGCCCGGCGGCGCACAGCGCGCCCCCGCCCGCCGCCGCGCACAGCGCCGCCAGCGCCCGCGCGCGCCGCCCGCGCGGCATCACCTCGCCCGCGTACGTGTAGCACGTGGGCGCGATGCCGCCCGAGCCGATCGCCGAACAGAAACTGGACGGCGGACACACAGTATATTGTTTAAATGTGGTCGTCGACTACCACGACACGTTAATGACTTCCACCATTGTCACCTAAACTAACCCCCACACTACAGTCTCCTAAACGACATCACTAACGCCCACGCTACACCACTGACTCCGACGCCTCACCGTCACTACCCCACACCCACTATCACTACCCCACACCTGCCTTCACTTCCCCACACCCGCTATCACTACCCCACACCCGTCTTCACTTCCTGGCACCCATTATCACTTCCCCACACCCACTAACATTTCCCCACACCCGCCTTCACTTAGTCACACCTACTATCGCTTCCCCACACCCGCCTTCACTTCCCCACACCCGCCTTCACTTTCCCACACCCGCCTTCATTTCCCCACACCTGCCATCACTTTCCCACACTCGGGGAAACTTCCCCAGCACTCACCGGGCCATCATGAAGGTGCCGTACGTGGGCATGAAGGCGGCGATGGCGGCGAACACCGCGTTGACCGCGAGACAGGAGAGCAGCGTGCGGCGGCGCCCGAGGCGCTCCGCCAGCGGCCCCCATCCCACCGCACCGAGCGAGCTGCCCACCATGCTAATCATCACTGCCCCAACACAAACCATATTTTGAATTATGACAAACTTAGTTATATATTGGTAAACGGCCTGGTGATCTATAACACAGGCGCTCTATGAACCTAGTTTAGGCACCAGGCTCACAATTAAGATTATGTCCATATTAGTTTAATAAGGTACCAAGGCCCGCCGCTGATTGTGACTTTTTGTCGACGTGACTTTCTGTCACTTAGTCAAGTGCAATGAAAACTATACTGAGTGCGCTCATTATGGTAACGTGATAATACGGTGACTAAGTATAGTTTTCATTGCACTTGACTAAGTGACAGAAAGTCACGTCGACAAAAAGTCACAATCAGCGGCGGGCCTAAATAAACACAAAATTTTGTGTTTAATAAGGTACTAAATATACTATTATTAATTTTATTCTTATTACCATCAGTCTAATTTAAAACAGATGGTTTTATTGGGTTCTATGATATACATGTTTGCTTAGTTTAGAACGCATGTCACTGTTCCATTCCTACTTTTAATGTTTCATTCTGATTCCGAAATTGATGCATGTGGCTCCGCGGACTGGCCAGCTAGTAAACCATAGAGAAATAGAATAGGTTTGAACAAACAACTCACCGAGCCAGTTCTTTTCGTGCGGACGTATGCAGAACTCTATCTCGGCCGAGGGCAGGATGAAGGACACAGTGGAGAGCTCCAGGGTTGCGCCGAACACCGCCAGCGAGCACGCGATCAGGACACGCGCTTGCGACAAGCCACACCCCGCCTGATGCAACACCATTCATACACAGTCACCAAGCTTTTCATATTATACTGCATACTTTTGAGTTTTGATTATGTCCATGGTCAAGATACTGAATACTTTTGATTGTGTCCATGGTCAAGATACGTATTCAGTATCTTATTGTTAGGAAAGGAAATTTTTCATAGATACCTGTTGTAATATGGAAGAAAAACTAATAACCTTCCATACTAGGAAATAGTTGTAAAAGTGATTTAAAAAAACCTATAAATACCTGTCGCAGTGCATCTTCATGGAACTGCTCTAGTACACTATTGTCATTAAAGTCAATTAGTTCACCACTGTCGTTGGCTTCGGCGTGCTCATCCGGTGGACTGTTCACAATTGTAGCTGTGTTGCCAGGCTCCCCGCTGCCCTCTGTCAAACATACAACACACAAAACTCACACCGAAGGCTCACTCTGATGCACCGAGACTAATGACTTCTACATCCCTTACCAGTATTACCTATGGCCATAAACTGTTGATGTTGATTTGTTGTCTATTTTCTTTTCGTGGACATGGAAATTTTTTAAGGACTTCTAATAGCTTAATGTGTTGTCTCACGCTACTTACAGAATTTCAAGTGGAACAAACTTTTCTGGCTAAGCAACCTTTTATACCGTGTCCCTTCAAACTTTGACATTGGCAGAATCACCGTCAAATTGGTGGAGCCATAAAAGCACAAATTGGATTGGAAGGAGAAACAATTGTTTGGTTTGGTTGGTTATTGGTTTGTTGTCTAAACACAGTATAATGAACATAGTGAATCAGGACGCAACTTTTACTGTGTGGCTGATCAGTCATAGAACATTTTGAAGAACAGCATACATTTGACATAAGTTACGCCTTCGCTACCGTCTTTGCTATCGTTCCAATACAGTGAACTTATTGAAATCAATACAATAGAATACAGTATTAACCAGTAAGTTTTTCTTCGGTGTACGTCATAGTTTTGGAGAGTGATCCAAAGCTGCCAAGTTTGGATGAGCTCTCAGAGTCGGAGTGCGCTCGTACAAGGCAAGCGTGCTCTTCCGCCATTGTGTTGTGTTTGCGCTGCCGCTATACTCCTCACATAAGTCTGGGGTCGCAACATCTGAAGACCAGATACAGATTGATTTTAGTCTTTTTTTTCTTAAGGTTTTAGAAAAAAGAATGTTGAGTAGACCTTTTTCTTTTTTTAATTTCACTCCATCAGACAATATTATACAATATTATTATTAGCTCTTTTGTTTTATAATATTCTTGAAAAAAAAAGACTAACAATTAGTAGTAGCTTTTCCAGAAAGAATAAACAGAAATAGACAAAAGTTATAATAATTATATTCATCCTGATGAATTAAGTGATGTGTCATTTTAATTATTTGTTTCTGAATACTATTGTGATATTGAATAGTTAATACAAAGCAATGCAAGAGTCATCAAGTAGTCCTATTTCTTTCTTAACCAGTATATGAACAAATGGGATTAACTGGAACCAAACAATGGAATTGATGAGTGACAAATTGTTTAAAACTTACAAGTCCTTTGTCTCTAAATTAGATGCGACAACACATTTGTGAAAACACAACACGATACAGTACAAGTGGCTATTAGTTGATTTCAACTCGTTACAGGTCATTTTTGCCAATTGAGAACTATGCGGGGGGCGATTGCCTATGAGTATGAACTAATTATAGTAAGTGTACATATGTGCTAAACATAAAACAAATAGCAAATAGACATCGATAAATAAACGTGCACTAAATTATTATAAATAACTCACTCACATCGTTATCGACACATCCAGGAGAAATAAAATTGTTAAATAATAAAAAACGCTAACAGCACTGCGATCGATGTATCCATTCTAAGAAACAACAGCATTGAATAGAACCTTAATTAACAATTAACATTTAAACACATGCACAAAAATACTTAATTAGAATTTTTAAAGCAATAAATTGAGCATATTTTGTAAAAATTGGAACGTGAAATCAGTGAAATGAAAATTTTCAACAAAAACAAAGTAAAAATTTAAACCAGCAGTCTTGCTTGCAGTGACAAAGACTAAAGAGTTGATTGAATTAGGTAGGTAGGTATATTTGACAGGAATTTGAAGTGTGGTGTCTTCACAATTCAGATTCGGACTTTGGTGCGACTCCGAACTCCGAAGAAAGTCCTAAAGTAGGAAGAAAGCAGGTAGGTGCGATGTTATGGCCAGTGTGTTTTTATAATTTATTAATAATGTACAGGAAAGGAAAAAAATTAAATTTACTTCTATTAAATCCATTCAAACCACGACGCGACGGTCTAACGCCTGCACAGATAGAGATCGGAGTATGTATTGGAATTTGGAATAGACCTCGTAAACCAGTTCTGCTAAGTGCTTAGTGCTATCAATCATGCTTTGCTACAACATGCGGTTGACCTGCACAGACGAACCTGACAGATAGACAGTGGGAAAACTTCGCGGGTAAACCCAATTTAATGCTACCTGCGTGGGTAAATCGTCATCTTTAAGGCTTTCATACCAAAGATGAAAGAATGAATGATTGTGAAACGTCAGTTATAGTGGTGTAGGTAGTCTACGCATTTGAGACTCAACACAGGTACCCTCCTAATCATTCATTAGTTTAATAAAGACTGAAACATACTTAAGTATTGTGTCGTGTTGTACTAGCGACAGAAGCATATCGGTTTCATACATTTAGTATGGAAGGTGCAAAAGCGTAACTAACAAACTCATATTCGAATTTAAGAGTGAGTTTAATAAAATATCTTACTTCATCATAATTTAAACTTCAAGCACGTGAACGATTCAATTAAGCATCACTTAAATTGATTTGTCGCAGTATTACGTTTGTAGGTATACTTAAGTTTATTTTCAAGGTAAAAGACCATGGCCTGCAAATTCTATTACTGCATAATGTACTGTACAATGAATAAAATTCCTAGTTCATGAATATTTTCTCCACACAATTTAATCAAACACAATTGAATTTAGTCGAATATGATTGGAATTAACGTAATATATCTTAAAATAAAACTACTTACAAACAGTTTATCAGCTAAAAACATATTATACAGGTGGCTAGAATGTTGACGTCAAAAAGAAAAAAACGGGTCCCTCGTGTCATGGGGTATTCGAATCACCCCCATGTATGTTCCGCGATTTTTCACGGTTTTCAAGTTATGAAAGTATGAAGTTATGAAATGTCATAGACCTTGAACCGGGAAGCGATTTACCCTCGATCGATTAATACTGAGAACTTTCTTTCTAGTCCTTGAAATTCGCTACTCTAAGATAAATTAATTTCCTAGATATAGATGACGTAAAAGCTGGTAAAATATGGAATCTTATCATGAAAAAAATAATAATAGAGCTAGCTAACAAAAAACTTACAATTTGAAGCATAAGCAAATTTTTTTTTATGTTGCGAATTTTTGATAGCTCATTTTTATCGTTTTACGTAATATTTACACTGAAAGCAGTGCTACACATCTCTGTATTAATATTATTTACAAATTACATTGTGGTTTTATCGCTCGAGTGATGTGCAAAATATTTGCAATATTGTATTATTATAATTAAAAAATTATATTGAACTGTTTAGGACCTGCTGCACTGTTTTAAAGGACACATAGTTAGTTTCAATAGCACTTTTGTATTAAAATTACGTATTTTTCGCTCAAATGAAATAAATTCGATATTATTAATAGTTGTATGTTACGCGAATGCCGTTTGATATTCACGCAGAGCAAACGGTGCCCAAGCGGTCGTAAGCCACTCGAAACCACAGTCTACGACAAGTCTCAAGACAGTCTTTATTTTAGAGTCTATAAAAGAAATAAAAAATCCGATAAAAAGTAAGGCAGTCAAAATAATTATTGAGAACCAATTCAGTTTTTTTTAAATTCTCATTTTTTACGAAACAAATTGCGAAAATTAAGATGAAGATAAAAACAAAATGTTACTTTTATATGTAGTATGAGTAAAAGTGACAGGTACAATTCAAAGGCAGAGATGACTAAAAGACGATAACCAACTCAATTTCCATTGATCCATTACAAGAGTGATGTAAAAACTTAAATTCAGCTACAATGTTAAAATAAGTTAGGATTGTTTCTAATGAATTATAGATTCAGAATAAAGTTTTTTAATGAAATAAGTAACATTATTATTATCTGAAGACAATCACATCTCCGGATTGTTGCCTCTTGTGTACCGGAGATATTATTGATTGATTCACTGCGCAGATTTGTGATATGCGCAATGCATCTTCTCTATTTAAAAAAAAAGATAAATGAAAAGATGGTAACATTCTTTGGAAAATTTAATTATATCTAAAAATAAAATGAAATCAATATTAAAAATTTTCAATTGAAGAAAAAATAATTACAACTAAACTTGTTCAGCTATTTGAAAAAATAGGTAGGTACCGGTAGGTAGCTACTACTTTCGTCTGTCACTTGCCTAAACCAACAGACTACAGACAAACAGCTGATGAGCTCACTGACATATTTTGATTTTGACATTTAAAAAAACCGCGAAAATGTACACACTTGTCACTTGTCAAGTTTTTTGTTTACTTTTGTGAAGTATCCTCAGACGACGGAAGTATCAAGTAATTATTTGTGATTTAACGAAATGTGTGAATTTAATACTGAAAGCAAAACTTCTGTGCGTATGAAATTACTGAGGAAATATTTAAAGCTCAAGCTTTTGGAAGATAACATAACATTCCGCGGCCACAACGTCGAGCGGAGTCACGTTTATGAATTGTTCAAAAAGACAATCGTCAATGGAGAATCGCACTCTGCTATGATGATAGGTCCGCGGGGCTGTGGGAAAACTACCGTAAGTTCGTTCAATCATGTCTTTAAATTTCAATCCTTATTAATATCGACGACCCGATTGGCGTAGTAGATCACCATGCCTGCTCGCTAATCAAGAGGTTCCGGGTTCGATTCCCGGTGTGTGTGTGTGTTATATACCAATTTTATGTAGTATATACCATGTTTGCTTGGTTTCCACGACACAAGCTAATAATAATCATGTGGGATCAAGTAGATCTGTGTGTATTGTGCTGTGAAGTGGGTTATTATTATATCATAAACGCGAAAGTAACTCTGTCTGTCTGGCTGTTGCGCTTTCACGCCTTAACGGCTCAACCGATCTTCAAGAAATTTTGCACACACGTTTTCAGTGATACAGAGATGGAAATAGGGTACTTTCTATCTCAAAATTCCAGCGGAAACTCTAAAATTAACGCTGGGGAAATCTCATGAAATTTTGTATACATGTTGTCTGGGTTACCCCATGGATTGTTTCCTTGTCCAGGATATTGTCCAATTGTAATTAATGGTAATAAAGATTACAATAATTTTCTCAGAGTTCTAAGAAGATCAGGAGGAATCAGTGTAAACTAAAAATTACTAATATCATAAACACAAAAGTTTGTAGGTATGGATGTTTGTTATTCTCTCGCACAAAAACTACTGAATGAATTTTAATGAAATTTTATATTAATATAGCCTATACATCAGAATAACACCTAGGGTACTTTTTATCCCAGAATTCCTGCGGGAACTCTGAAATTAATGTGTGTGAAACCATGGCGAACAGTTAGTGTAAACTAAATATTGTTTTCAAAATTCAAATTTTAATAAGCTTCTCTAATCCCTTTTCATTCTACAATTGTAGTTTGATTAAAAGGCAATTTGACTACTTATTTTTTGTAAATTCTATTTAGTCCATCAGATAATAAAAAAATAATGGATACATATTTTTTGCCTTTTCAAATTAATGAAAAAATGGATAAAGCACATTAAAGTTTAGGAGTGGGGGCTCGTAACGTCATACGCAGCTAAAAACTGAGCTTGCTTGTGACTTCACGTGACATTTCGACTCAACGTATCTCCGTTATTTAATGCTTATGTGAAAAAAGAAAAAATATGTGCCTAATATTTTTTATGAATCTACACGAAGAGCCAAAAATAAAAAAAATAATCAAATAGCCTATTGTTGGTGTTTGTTGCAGCTCATAAACTCGGTGCTCCATCAGTTGTCCAAGGAAGTGGACATTGAGAATGATGCCATCATTGTCAAATTGAACGGTGTTGTACATAATGATGACAAGACTGCACTCAAGTCTATCACGGCACAGGTACAGCAGCTGATTCATCTTAAAGGGAAATAAAATACTATTGATGTAGGTAATATTACTATACTAGATGGACAATGAACTGGACCTGGATGAATTAATGAACCCATAAACACGCAGAATATTGGGTGTTTAGCCTAAGCACCGGGTTCAACATCAAGTCGAAAAGTCGCGTGACGTCACGAATTATATATACAGTTTATACGTGGTTACGACGTCACTAACCACGGCACTAACTCCTAAACTTTGATGCGCCTTATCCAAGTATTTTTGCATTTCGGGACGAAATGCATCCCGTGTCCTTCTCTGTATCCCCGACAACTTGTATGCGAAGCTTCGTGATGGTACTCAAACTAGTAGATAAAGCGTGAAAACGTAACTAACAAACAAACTCACATTCACATTTATAAATACTAATACGTGTGTGAAGAGTCCGCGTGTACCAGAGTTTGTGTGTGACTTTGACTTTGACGTGAACACTTCCGGCCGGTGAACTTTGACCATCTGACTTTATTTATTTATTGTTCGGGAAACAAACGGTACACAAAAAATACAAAATAAAAATAACATATAAAAATTTCCTAGACCTAGCAGTTTCCACATATAGAAGACCTAGTAGTTTCCATGTATAGAAAGACAAGAATTTGACGTGATCAATTGCGGCTAGTCAACTTTAAACATTTGACTTTGACGTGATCAATTACTGCTAGTCAACTTTAAGCATTTGACTTTGACTTTGACGTGATCAATTGCGGCTCGTCAACTTTAAACATTTGACTTTGACTTTGACGTGATCAATTGCTGCTAGTCAACTTTAAGCATTTGACTTTGACGTGATCAATTGCGTCTAGTCAACTTTGAACATTTGACTTTGACGTGATCAATTACGGCTAGTCAACTTTGAGCATTCGACTTCGACGTCGACGTGATCCAGATGCGTCTGGAGAACGCGGTCGGCGATCGCGTGTTCGGCACGTTCGCGGAGAACCTGTCGTACCTGGTGAGCTGCCTGCGCAGCGGCGCGGACCGGCGCTGCCGCAGCGTGGTGTTCGTGCTGGAGCGCTGCGACCTGCTGTGCGGCGGCGGCCGCCACCAGGCGCTGCTCTACAACCTGTTCGACATGACGCACTCCCAGCAGGCGCCGCTGTGTGTGCTCGGTAGGTCGTCAATGGTCATCTAGATATACCCTACTAATATTATAAGTGTGAACGTGTGGATGTTTGGATGTTTGTTACTCAATCACGCAAAAACGGCTGAACGGATTTGGATGAAATTTGGCATGCACGTTGTCAGGGGTACAGAGAAGGACATAAGGTACTTTTTATCCCGGAATTCCCGCGGGAACTCTGAAATTACCGCGGTTGAAACCGGGGGGCATAGCTAGTAATTATAAAAAATGAATCCCTATTTTCTTTGGTGACGGCATCACGCGTAAACGGCTAGATCAATTTCGATAATTCTTTTTTGTTGTGTTTTTTATTGGAACGTGAAGAAAAAAAGGAGTTTGGAATTCCTGCGGGAATTTCAACTTCTTTACTATTTGTATTATAGCAAAATGTTCATTGAATTGTTCATACAATATGATTAAATACAAATAAGTACTGTAATTTATCTACAAATATATTTCTAAAAAAAAAAATCCAACTGGCTGTATGCTGTGCACTTCCTTGGTTTCTCCGTATGCAGATGAACTCGCGCTAGTAATTGGCGCCATTTTCATAAATTACTCCCCTCCCCCCCCGCGGGAACGTCGAACCGTCTGGACGCATTATCAAAAAAAAGAACAAAGTTTTTTTTTCTTAAACTCAAACCTTGTGGCAATGACAAGATGGTTGTAAGTTGTGTGTGTGATAATAGTATATTTCATTATAAGTGCGGAAAGCCTGTCATTGCAAAGAGTTCCGACAAATGTCTACCCGAGCCGAGGCGCAGCCGAAGGTGAGGGTTGACAGTCGGAACTAGTTGCAATGACGGTTCCGCACGTGTACTGAACAACTATTTTTAATACAGTTACGAAAAAAAAACACAACAAACTCAACTAAGTTCCAACTGTGATCAAGAGATGGCGCTAGTCGTATTAGTAATGCGAAACCTACGTTTCGCAATGCAAAAAGTGTGTCAAAGTCGTGTCGCCATTTTTGACAGTTGGCAAAGAGAACGCACGAGTTCGGGAAAGGTAAACAAAAAGCTCGAGTATGTAATAGCCCACATCCCGAACGCTAAACGTCCCTGTAATACGCCACTTTTTGAGCAACTGTATTAAAAATCTCATTTCTCACGTAACTTCCTCCCAAACAGGCACGTCGAATCGTCTGGACGTGATGGATTTACTGGAGAAGCGGGTCAAGTCGCGCTTCTCGCAACGACACATCTTCCTGTTCCCGCACGAGGGCGCGCGCGGCGGCCTCGACCAGTCCGGGAATCCGGTGAGTTGCTTTTTTAATGTCAGCGAAAAGTTTTGACGTTTGTGTTCGCTTTTTCCCGAAAAAACTCGCAATCAAACGTTGGTCAATAAAAAAAAAATTAACCTTTGGCGGGATTTGATCAGAAATGGACGTCAATTTTATTTCTTTGTTTTACAAATTAGTTTATCTTGGTTAATACTGTGTAAATGTGGTAGAGTTTGCATAACAGTGATCCATTAGTGATGAACAGCGTGCGAAAACAGTAAAATAAGATGTCGTTTCACTATACTTCCCACAGATCGTCCCATTAAGGTAAAACTGTGCAGAGTGTTTTTCCAAAAATTCCGATAAAGCATCGAAATGCATCGCACCAATGCATTTCAATATAAATAGCTTCAAACTAGTAAAACGTTTGACGCGACTGTATGAACTAAGCTTCTTTTGCCTTCGACGAAAGGGGTAACTTTTAACAGAAAAAAAAATACCTACCTATGCCCTACCAACTTGTATAACTCATGGGGAAGGATGGCCTTGTAAGTTTATTACGTTACGAAGCTAATTGGCTACTTGACTAAATTTTTTTTAGTTCGTCGTGTAGATTAGTAAAAAATATTGGACACGTATTTTTTTCTTTTTTTACGTAATCAAAAAATAACGGCGATACATTGAGATGAAATTTCGCGTGACGTCACACACAACCCGGTGCAGTTGGTACGGGGCTTATACTGAATAATGACGTCACGAGTCCTAAACTTTAATGCGCTTTATCTATGTTTATTTTCATTAATTTGAAAAAGCAGAAAATACACACATCAAAAGTGTCTAGGGATCAAGTACATTTTTTCAAGATTTTTAGCATGCCAAATCGCTGCGAATCTGTGATTCGTATCAATGGAAGGAACACAGAATATTAATTTGTTTAGTCATTACAATATAAGTTTCAAAATCCCCTGTTTTTGCCTTTTTTTGCTATTTTATTGTCGACTTGGAATTGGTTCAATTTCTCACAACTTACAAAAAATGAAATTTTTCTTAATTTATTTAAAATGTGGGGATGAGTTGTTATTTTAGATATGGGAAATAAGGTAGGCGGCCAGTCCAGAAGATTAAATTAGATTTAAATTAATTGAGTTTCGTTTTATAGCAAAAAATGTTCTTGATCCCTAGACACTTTTGATGTGTGTAATACGTGTCCATTATTTTTACTGACGGGCTAATTAGAACTTTGATTTTCATACCCCGGAGAATACCCAATTGAACAATGTAGATGGGCAATCCCGATTACCCATCGGATGGATTGAACCCGATAAAAACCTGCCTTTTTCGGGTTTAAGCCCGTTAAAAACCTGCCTTTTTCGGGTTTAAGCCCGATAAAAACCTGCCTTTTTCGGGTTTAAGCCAGATAAAAGCCAGCCTCAAACCCAAGCACCGTGTTGATTGGCCCATCTATAAACACACATCATTGAACGAGCAACGTGATCGTACTGCAGGAGGTGGAGGCGGAGTCCCCGGAGCGGGCGGCGGCGCGCGCGCTGGTGCGGCTGCTGAGCGTGCCGCAGTTCGCGGGTGACAGGAGCAAGACGGACAAACGGAACGATACGGGTAAGGCGGGGCGGGCGCTCACTGGCGAGGAAATTAAAAGTTCTTTTTAAGGGTTCAAAAGGGAATATTTTTATTTTTTTATTCCGGGATAAAAAGTACCTTATGTCCTTCTCTGTACCCCTGGCAACGTGCATGCCAAATTTCATCCAAATCCGTTCAGCCGTTTTTGCGTGATTGAGTAAACGTATGCGAGGATAAGAGCTCGAAAGCGCGTTTTCATCCGACTTTCTTCAAATTTATCGTCACTGCTCAGCTCCTATGTGTCTTAGCGTTATGTTATATAGCCTATAACCTGTCCAGGAGTATGGACTACAATCGTACCAAGTTTGGTTAAAATCCCTTCAGTAGTTTTTGACCCATGCGTGCACATACAGACAGACAGACAGACAGACAATGCCTGATGTATTATTAGATAGTTCCGGGCAGTCGCCGCAATGAGTGGCCTGGAGGAGGGGTTTTTAGTCCGTGCAAGTCGGACACTCCCTGCCAGCGATGGCATGGCAGGGGTCCGTTAGGGATTTTCCCCTCCTCACGAAAAAAAAAGACAGACAGACAAACAAACAGACACAAAAAATTTACTGATTGCATTTTTGGCATCAGTATCGATCACAATTCATCGTCCAATATTATTCAATGTACAGAATAGGCATGTTGACTAATTTTTATTTTTTAGTCCGTCTTGTAGATTATTAAAAAATATTGGACACGTATTTTTTCTTTTTTTACGTAATCAAAAAATAACGGCGATATATTGAGTTGAAATTTCGCGTGACGTCACTATTCTGACAGTTTGTATGGCGGTTTTAGCGGTTAGTGACGTCACGAGCCCCTCACCCTAAACTTTAATGCGCTTTATCTCTGTATATTTTAATTTATTTGAAAAACCAAAAAATACGTGTCTATTGTTTTTTTATTTTCTAACTGACGGACTAATTAGAATTTTGATTTTCAAAAGTAGTCCACATCCCCATTCACGTGATTTTGGGTATGTGAAACGGGGGCGAGGGGGTAGTCTTAAACCTCACCATAAATCATCGGGGGGTTGAAAAGTTGGTGAAAAAAGATTGCCATTATTTAACAGACACAGCGTCGGAATCGGACAGCACAGCGGAGTACGCTGTTCCCGAGGCGGTGCTGCTCAAGTGTCGGGTGGACGTGTCGGAGTTCAGGAAGCTGAAGAGGCGGTTCGTCACCGAGTGGAACGACCACGTCCGGCAGCTGGCCGAGGAGCAGGCCGTGCTGGACAGCCTGGAGAAGTTCTGCTACTACACGGTCGACGAGCAGGTCTTCAGGAATCTTCTGGTCAGTGATATTTATTTACTCCGTCTATTATAGCCAACTAGCTGTCCCCCGCGGTATCAGCCGCTTTGGAGTTCCCGCGGGAATTTCGGGATTAAAAGTAGCCTGTGTACTGTGTTTCTCTGTACCCCGGACACGGTGTATAGAAAATTTCATGGTGATCGGTTGAGCCGCTAAGCCGTGAAAGCGTCAGTATCAGGGGATGTTGCGGATGCAGATTTTTTCACATCCGCAAATGTGAATGCGGATGCGGATTTTTGAAAGCTGACAAAAGACATGAATGACAAAGTAATTAGTAATATTTTTATTGATGAAAATTAGTATTAAGAAAATGCTCCTATTTTTTTTTTAACTTCACTTACTAATTTTCCTTCGCCGGCCCCGCCCAATTTCTTTCTTGTCACAACTTGAACTACATCCGCATCCACATGAATATCCGCATTAATTGTTGCGGATGCGGATGCAGATGTCTAGATCTATGCGGAAGCTCGGCATTTGCGGATGCGGATGCGAATATACGCAACATCCCTAATCAGTATGTACGTTTGACAGTTCCGCCTAGTGACGTCACTGAGCGCGTCGAAGCAGCGCCTAGTCGCGGCCGACGTGGCCGCGGCCATAGACAACGCGGTGGCGCCCGAGCACCGCGTGCGCGCGCTGCAGTCGCTCTCCATACTCGAGTTGTCTCTGGTCATCGCGATGAAGCACGCCACGGAGATATTCGACGGGCAGCCGATGAACTTCGAGATGGTGCTGAATAGGCAAGACATTTCTCATTGTCAACCTTTTAAATTTTGCATACACGTCGTCAGGGGTACAGAAAAGGTCTGTACCCTATTGCTGGTTATGTAACTTTATTGACGTCGAAAAAAGCCATATTATGGGCCAAATTTGAATAAACTTTGAATTTGAATAACGCTAACTCTCCCATCGTCCAGATACACGAAGTTCGCCAGCGCCAACTCTTCGACCCAGGCGGTGCCGCGCGCCGTCATCCTCAAAGCCTTCGAGCACCTCCAGGCCCTGGAGCTGATCGCGCCGGCCGCCGCCGCCCACGGCGACACCAGCGCCGCGCGCGTGCAGAAGGAGTACCAGCTGTACGCGCTGGCGGCGCCCGACGACGAGATACTCGAGGCCGTCAAGGGCTTCAAGGCGTTGCCCACGGAGATCATGCACTGGGCGGGGAATTCGGTGGTTTGAGCGTGTGAGGGGCAGTTTTGGCGGTTCCGGAGGAGTTTCAGCGGGTCGGGAGGAGTTTTGGCGGGTCGGGAGGAGTTTTAGCGGGTCAGGAGGAGTTTTGGCGGGTCGGGAGGAGTTTTGGCGGTTTGAGGGGGAGTTGGCGAGATTGCGGCGGTTACACAGTTTTGTTTGAGCATAAAATGTATTACTTTCAGAATGGTGTTAAAATATGTATCATATTATTACAATTGTTTTAAGTTTGTTTTGTAAAGTGATGACTGATTATGAAATAAAAAAAAATTATAAAACTATTATTGAATTTTTTATTTGTTTAGCAAAAATCAAAAGAACAATGCTGTGGTTATTGAACTTTAAATGATCTTTAATGTCTTCTATCGTTGCGTTTTTACATCTTGAGTGTAGAGCTCTTTCATTCGATCCAATGTCGGAATACTTCGGGAAAAAATTGTAGACGTGTAATGGATGAAGAATGTTGTTGGTCAGAGTGAAACAGGGCCTTGGAGCTTACGTATATTTTTTTTTCTGAATCAATTTTGGTATCTTGCTTTAACTTTCTAATTTTTTTTTTCTTATGAAGTATCGCCAACACTAGGTACACATTTTACTATAGTAATTAAAAATACTTTTCTTAACACAGCCTGATAATGTGTACGAATGACAGGCGAACACAATTACCTTAGAAATTTTAGAATTATTAACTATTTTATTTCTAATGGAATGGCATCTTATTTATCCTACATATTAGCAACAATATCAAATACTTTTGGGAAACTATTCGATCCACTTGAAGCCAGCTCGTTTGATGTCATCGACGTAATCCTCATTACTAAATCTATGCCTAAATCTATCTTCGCTCTGGTTCAATTCACCCAGCTCCTTCAGTTCGGACGCGCTGAACTCTTTGAAACGTTTGCCTTTTATATCTTCGGGAACGATCATCACTACTGACGGACCGTAACTTTTGACTTTTGGACTAGCATCGCCATCTTTGTTTTTCCCGCTCCGAATACTCTTGGAGAGGCCATCTTTGTTTTTCTCGTTGAGTTCGTTGACCACAGAGTCAACAGCGCGGTGTAGCTCGTTGTCGGGGTCGCTGGCTTTTGTGAGGAAGCTGTTGTTTTTTTTAGTTGGTCTCTGCTCTATGGAATGGTTTTCTTCGTCTATCGAGAACGCTTCGTTCGTGAAGTCTTGGAGGGTGATGGGATCTTTGTTGTTTCTTTTCTTAAGATGTTCCTGTGATCAAATAAACAATATAATTGCCTACTGAAATTCAGCTGTAGTAGCCATAGCATAGTGATATAAATACATGTTATCAACACATACAGAGATAATTTCTTTCAAAATATTGTCTTTCCAAATAATAATAATAAAAATAATCCACTTCACAACACACAGATCTACTTGATCCCACACTAAACTATAAGCTTGTGTCGTGGATGGAAACCAAGCAAACGTGGTATATACCTACTACACATATTATTACATATATATTATACTATAGATATATATACACACCCAGACTGGAAAATGGAACCCTGTGTTCATCACACAAAGTCCACCCTCACCGGGAATCGAACCCGGAACCTCTTGATTAGCGGGCAGGCAGGCGCCAATCGGGTCGTCAAATATAAAATATACAACTAATACCTATGTATAAAGTGTACCTAGGTGTGACGTCACACGAAATTTCAACTCAATGTATCGCTGTAATTTTTTGATTACCTACGTAAAAACAGGAAAAATACGTGTTCAATATATTTTATCAGTCTACAAGACGGACTAAAAATTCAAATTTAGTCATCATGCCCATTGCCCTAATGTAGGTATGTGAGCGGTCACCTCGTATAGCTTGTCGACGATGAGGCTGTGGCCGGTGTTGACCCCGATCCTGCCCACGTCCTCGATGCTGGCGGAGCGGTGGTGCGGCCTCAGCGCGGACACTGCGCGCGACACCCCCACCTGCACCACACACCACACTCCATACAAGGGTGAAGAGAAGTGGGAACAGATCCAACTCCCCCCACTACAGGCTGGCTGGTGTGCACACGTGCGGAAGTGGCGTGGGGGGGGGGGGGGGGGGTAACAGCATCCTAACGAAGTCGGCGAGTGTGGGACGAACAGACAGTTCAATATTCATGTTGATATCGTCTGATGGCCGTCGCACACGTATCTACACCTTTCCAGAGTTCAGTACACAGTGTAGTATACTGGCCCACTTCAGACCATCGAGATTGTGTACAGGGGGTAATGGTAGGTTGGTGTATAGTGGCTGACAATTGTCAATTTGTCAATCGGCGCGCGCAATCGGGTAGTGGTCGGTTTTTTGGGCACACTTCAAAGGAATCGTGACGTAGCGTGGCCTGTGGTGTTTCAGTTTTGGAGTTCCCGCGGAGTTGTTTCATTCATACAAAGAACACACCCTCCAAGTTTCAAGTCTCTACGATCAGCGGTTTGGGCTGTGCGTTGATCCATCGGTCATTCAGGACAAATAATTTTATATGTATAGACTAGCTGTCCCGCGCGGTTACACCTGCGATAGTTTTGAAGTTCCCGCGGAATTGTTCCATACAAACTTTGCAACCCCTTTTCATCCCCTTGGGGGTGGAATTTCAAAAATCCTTTCTTATCGGATGCCTACGTCATACAAAGAACACACCCGCCAAATTTCAGGTCTCTATCGATCAGCGGTTTGGGCTGTGCAAGGGCTGTGCGTTGATCCATCAGTCATCCAGGATAAAGTATTTTATATGTATAGATTACTGACCTGCCCGTGCCGTATCCGGTGCTCGGTGAGGTCGGCTCCTAGTAGCTCGTCGTACGGGTCCATGCGGATGGGCAGCACGCGGTCCACCAGCCACAGCATGCCCATGCTGACGAGCGCGCCCCACGCGGTCAGGCAGACCGCTGTCAACGTCTGCACGCCTAGTAGATACCAACCGCCGCCTGCGATACACATAATAATATGTAGGACTAGGTATTGTCGTGGCTACATCATGATGTGGCTGACCATTTCATGATATGCAACCATTTCATGTAATGATCGGTCATATGGTGACAATTAGGTATATTACGTATTATATCCTCAGACCAAATAAAAGACGAAACGCGTAAAACAAACAAGTGAAGTCAGGAAAAAGACACCATATCGCCGTCCACGTACACAGAAACACGCACACACCTACAAAAAAAAGACACCATAAATCCTAAAGCGCTTATTACACCTTGCAATTTCAAGACACCAATTTAGTGCTCTAAATCGTATACAATTTAGGGTCGGTGAGTGAGAGAGAGAGAGCGAGTAATCCCACTACACTAAATTGTACTCTAAATCGACTGCTGTAGGGTACATTTTAATGTAGTGTGATCACTCGCTCTCTCTCTCACTCACCGACCCTAACTTGGTCCCTAAATTGATTCCAATTGCATTCCAATGGCATAAGTAAACTTTGCATATCCATACACTTTCCTAATCACCACATGCATACGCAACCGGCTTCACTTCGTTGTTCGAGACGTTCCGTCTTTAGTTTTTATTTGGTCTGAGATTATATCTATACACTAAAATTTAGGAAACTATTTTAGTGTATAGTGTATATAGTATCATCAAAAAGGCTCCATTATATTTTAAAATCAAATAGTTTAATCAAGGAGTTTAATAAATGTCGCGTGACGTCACGAGCCCCCACTCCTAAATTTTCGATGCGCTTTATCTGAGTATTTTTTCATTAATATGAAAAACCAAAATTTTTATTTTCACACTCCGGAAAGTAGGGACTCGGCTCGCGCGACTTGGTCAGCAATATAAACCTAACCTGACCCAGAATGATGCTCTAGCTAGTGGTTTTATTTCTGAGATTTGGCCACGACATAACCACGACCAACTACCAGGATGTAAACATTGGCGTAGCTAAGGATTTTATCTTTATCTATACAAACGGACAGTTCAATTTTATTTAACTACATAGGTATCTAGTATATATCTCTATGGGTCTTAGGCTTACCTTTGAACAGTCCCGATCTGCCGCTAGTCGTACCCATAGGTATAGGATTGTCGGCGAACAGACCAACAGCTACCACTCCTGCGAAATCACTTTTGTATTGAATTTCTTTTCCTACCACTGCTTAACGACTTTGCACTCGTGTTTTTTGAGATTCCCTCATGAATTCCGGAATAAAGTACCTACAATATAACATGTTTCAAAACAGCAAAGTTTCAATACAAATTTTATCAGTGCGTCTTTCATCTCAATCCGTTCAGTGAGTTACGCATGATTGAATGACAAACATCGAGACATCTTGAGGAATAAATGCAAATGTGAGTTTTTGTTAGGCTTCCCAATCGTCATGAAATTTGCATATACATTGCCAGGGGTACAGAAAAGGACACAATATGTACTTTTTATCCTGCAATTCCCGCGGGAACTCCGAAATCACAGCGTATAGTACTGAATATAATATTACCCCAGAAGCCGCAAGCCCCGTGCACCGCGGACGCTCCCACCGGGTCGTCGATGTGCAACTTGTCAAAGAGTATCCCGCTCGCAGACGAGACGAGCCCTCCTATCATGCCTATCAGAAGCGCCTCCCAAGCGCGGTACAGGAAACAACCCGCTGGGAAACATATTGTTGTCATGATAAAAATAATCATTTACAAATACATTGTATACAATACACGTATAGGTAAGAAGGCTTTTAGTTTACCTGTGATAGACACAAGAGCTCCTAAGACGCTGTTGATTAGCTCCAACACTTCAGCTTTTCCCTTGTTCTTGATAAGCGTGTAGCTATAAATAAACACAGATTATTTTATCGATTTGTCGTTTTTTTACCTTAGTAACAAATTTAACAACATGCAGTCTGATCTATCATAGCAATCTCTTCCAGACAACCTTGGGTGCATATAAAAATTGCAATGAAGTGTTTTTGTACTAACACCAGACCAATGACCCCTCCACCGAAGGAGCCCATCATAGTCATGACAGCAGCTCGAGCCGCATACTGCCATTTTGCGCCGCTCACCTACGACAAATTACGAGTTTGTTATATCTTTTGCCATCTTCTATATCCATTAAAAGCTATGTAGTAAATGGTGTGTGATTGAAGACATGGTCATCCATAGAGTAAAAATTTGGAATTTGAGTAAAAACTTTGTTAAGATTAAAGCATCTCTTCACTCTTGGTAATGTCAAATGCTTTCTACTAAATGCATGTAAAAGTATTTACAGTACTTATATGAATGGTAACAAAAAACAGTTCTTAAATATTTTTTTGTCTGTTTGTTCGTTAGTTTTACATCCCCATTACAAATTTCCCATCAATATATTTTATAGTAAAACATTTTATTGTTAGAACACAATATGATTTTTTTACCGGACGGTGCTAACGACACCTTAGTAAGTTAATAGGTAATTTTAATCACAATTACTTAGGTGACTCTATTGTTTACGGTTTACATAGTCTTTGAACAATAACACAATTTTTTACATACAAATTATTCTCGTTACTTAGCTCCATGTACGAGTTTCAGACTAAATTAGTTACGGTGATCATTTTACTAATTTATTCTCTTTACAAAGTCTACATACTTAGTTACTAATTATTTATTACTGTACGCTAGGATCGTGCGTTTGAGCGGCAAATTGCCCCCTCATTTTCTAAAATGGCGTACGTTATACAAAGACCGTGCATTAAGCAGTCTATGCATAGTAAATAGTCCAGTAAAATACCATGATTTGACGCTGATTTTCAATGATTGTAATCGCAATACTTACAGTTTAAATGAAGTTGACTTGATGTGATTTGTTTAGCTGTTTCCTGGAGTTATACTTTTGGTTTTTTATTTTATACAACGTGTTAATGAATTAACTGAAAACTAGAAAGTAGTTTGCTCAGAATCGACTTCCGAATCGATCACACCATTTTTAATATGGGTTATATTTTTTCATTTTTATTAACCCATGTCTAAATTATTTGTAATACAATATTTGGCGCGTACGCCGCCGCCCGTAGCAAAAAAATCGAATCGATCATTGACACGTAGGTGCTGCGGTAGCGCTTTAAATTTCGTAGATACGACACCTCCAAACTTATGTTGAATAATTTTTAAATTTTTAATAATAACTATTAATTTTTTCGACATAATTTATATTTTAGTCATATTATTGTTTATTTTTTTAAATGGGGTGTATTAGGTTTTTGGTTAATTCATTAACACGTTGTATATTAGTTGGCGTTATTTTCAGAGTTCCCGCGGGAATTCTAGGATATAATGACCTGTCTTTCTCTGTATCCTTGACAACGTGTAAGTAGGTATGCAAAATTATACGATGATCGGTTGAGCCGTTGAGACGTGAATGCGTAACATACAAAGTAGATAATGTTAATTAGTAAGGATTCGGAAGTTGAAATATGAATGTTAGTAACTTACACCATAAGTGCTTCCCGAGTTGAAAGCCAGCCAGCCCCACCACAGGACGAAGGTGCCCATGACCGCGTTGACCGGGTTCCCCATGGGCAGCGGCGCGGTGCCGCGCGCGTACCGGCCCAGCCGCGGGCCCAGCATCAGCGCGGAGGCGAAGGCCGACGCTCCGCCTGGCGGGCGAGGGATATATTTATTTACTAGCCGTGCCTCGCGATTTCGCCCGCGTGAGTTTTGGAATTCCCGAAGGAATATTATTTTTTTCTAAAATAAAAGTAGCCTAAGTTACGCCTTGTGACATCTATCTGCCAGTGGAAGTCCCGGTTAAAATCGCTCCAGCCGTTTAAGAGGATAGTTGGAACAAACAGACAGACAGACAAAAAAAAAACTATGTAAGAACCGGTAGGTTAGGTTAGGTATATAATTTCATATGCGTTTAGAGAAAGCTGATAAGTTGGAATTAAAAACAGACACTTCAATTTTATTCATATGTTATGTGTACAGACGAACTAGATGGTGCCCGCGGATTCGCTCGCGTGAATTTTCTAATAACTAGCTCGGAGATCCCGCAGAAATTCCGGGATAAAAGTAGGTACCCTAAATCCTTTTCTGTACCCCTAACCTCGTGCATGGAAAATTTCATGATGATCGGTTAAGGCGTGAAAGCGTAACAAACAAACCAACATACATTCGCATTTTATATAGTTGCCTAAATCTGTGGTTTTATTGGACTATAGTCTAGAAGCGTACCTACCTATGGCATTTTTTTTGTGTGCAATAAATTTGAAATCCTTCACCTACTTACCTTAATCGCAGGTTTTTTATAAACGAGGTCAATATCCTTATCCTCATGACATTGAGCCTGACCCACAGAACGAGTTTAGACTGTTTGTCGAGGAAAATCTGCAGTCGAGTATGCCATGCCTACTAAATTATCTTACTTGTATACCTACTAACGGTCTTTTTTTATTTTAGAATAGATTCAGTTTTCCACCATCACAAATCACAAAAAAGAAAGGTTCATTTTTTATAACGTGCGTTTTTTTTATCAGAACCCATGTAAGTATTTCAAAACTTTTATTCGACGGCTAGCTGTGCCTCGCGGTTTCAACCGCGTTAGTTTCGGAATTCCCGCGGGAACAATTTTTTCTAAAATAAAAGTAAAGTATCTAATGCCTTAGTTACTCCATATAAGATCAGCTGAAAATCTGTCATCTGCCAGTGAAAGTCCCGTTAAAATCGGTCTAACGTCTACTCCTCAGTGCCTGTGAACTCCTATCTGTCATACAGCATCAGGACTATGTATAAAAGTAAATCACTACAATATAAACTTTGAATCCCCATTGCATCCCGCCTTGACTAGTCGCCCGGTCATCGCGAAATTTTGCATACACGTGGCCAGAGGTACAGAGAAGAATTTAGGCTAGTTTTCATCCCGGAATTCCCGCGGGAACTCCGAAATTAACGCGAATGAAACCGTAGCAAACAAAAAACTCACTTTCGCTTTTATAATTCTCTTATTAGGAATAGTTAGAGTTTAAATGAAAATTTAAATGAAAATTTAAATGAATCATCTATATGATACCTACCGATGAGATGCACAGGCCCGGAGCCGGCGATGTCGACGGCGCCCATCTTGTTGAGGAAGCCATGTTCGCTCCACACCCAGCCGGCGGGCACGCAGTACACCGCCGTGTTCAGAAACGAGAACAGGCAGTACGCCTTGAAGTTCGTCCTATCGGAGACCAGGTTAGGTTAGGTTATGTTACGAACGGGTGCTGTGGGCGAGTGGCTTGTGCCAGTTGTGGGTACACGTGCAGGATGCGCGTGCGGCGTAGAGCTCGCGCCAGGGTGCAGCGAGCGGAGGGGGCATACCAGGCGCGGATCTTGGATTTTGTTGAAGGGGGGCAATTTTGGTTGCACCACAAATTTTTTTAATTTACAGGGTCAGAGATTTTTATGAGGTCTGATTAAAGTACCTGATTTAGTCCTTAGGGGGGACAAAAGCACCCACTGCCCCCCGTTGCGATGTGGTAGGACACGGGAGGAGTCGATTCTGATTCGACTTGAAGTAGGTATGCTCATGGGAATTTGTAATATCGTTCCGAAAATTAGCCCGAACCACAGAGAAAATAAATTGGCTAGAGAGGACATGTAGGCGGGGCAGGCGCGCCACCGTTGCAAAGGAAGTTAGAGCAAATGCTCTAACTTGACCAAAACTTCTATTTGTGTCTCTTCTCTACATACATAGAGGTAGGTAATGCAGATAAAAACCACAGGCAAAACCTTAGTTTAGCACTTACATAATTATACGAGGACGTATTAAAAATCATAGAAAAAGGGAAAACCCCAAGCGGTGTTGTATGAGATCATGTGATTAGTTTTTTAAGCGTATTTTTTTTCTTAAACTCAATGGTTTAGAGTAGGTACGTACTCCTTTGGTAGTGAAATAATGATTTAGCGGATTTTATAAATATAACTAGCAGTCCCGCCCGGTTTCACCCGCGATAATTTGGAAGTTCCCGCGGAATTGTTCTATACCAACTCTGCAACCCCTTTCCATCCCCTTAGGGGTTGAATTTTCAAAAATCCTTTCTTATCGGATGCCTACGTCTTCCAAAGAACACACCCACCAAGTTTCATGTCTCTACGCTCTGCGGTTTGGGCTGTGCGTTGATCCATCAGTCATTCAGCACAAAGGATTTTATATTTATATAGATATTATGTTTACTACGTGTATTCCCCGGAATTGCAACCGTGGGAATTCCGGTATAAATAGCCTCACTCTATATCCGGTTCTGTACCTCTGACAACGTGGATGCTAAATTTCTTTACTATCGATTGAGTTATGTCGTGAAAAGTTAGGTAATAGACAGACAGACAAACTCACTTTCGCATTTACAATACGGATGTTGACTACTTTTGAAAATCAAAATTCTAATTAGTCAGTCAGTTAGAAAATAAAAAAAACAATAGACACGTATTTTTTGCTTTTTCAAATAAATTAAAATATACAGAGATAAAGCGCATTAACGTTTAGGGTGAGGTGGTCGTGACGTCACTAACCGCTAAAACCGCCATACAAACTGTCAGAATAGTGACGTCACGCGAAAGTTCAACTCAATGTATCGCCGTTATTTTTTGATTACGTAAAAAAAGAAAAAATACGTGTCCAATATTTTTATTAACCTACAAGACGGACTAAAAAAAAATTGTCAACATGCCCTTTAGTATGGATTTTGATGTACGTATCTATTCATATCGTATCTCGAATCCTAATGTAAGACCATATTATTATTGCAAATGTGAGAGATTTTGTTGGTTTCGCTTTCACGCCTGAACTACTCAACCGATCATCATGAAAGTTTGAATACACGTTGTCAGGGGTGCAGAAAAGGACATAGGGTACTTTTTATATGGGAATTTCCGCGGGAACTCCGAAATTAACGTGGGTAAAATGGCGGGGAACAGCTGGTAACTGTGCAATTAGTATAGGTTCCGAGTCTAAACGAGTATCGACATCAATTAAACAATGCTCTTTTGTTTGTCAAAAAAGGAGGAGGTATATGTTCGAGTTTGTGTTGGGTAGGTACATGTTTTTTCTTTCAACTACGTAGTAAGGTTTATTAATTACTACAAAACCGATCAAAAAGAACGTATTTTTTGCTTAGAACGAAGAAAAAGTGCAAAAATGTTATATGAAATATCATTAACAGTTTTTGCACTGTTTTTTTAGATATTTTACCACAGAGGTTTGATGTGTCCCAATTTTAATATATATAAATCACGTGTCACGTTGTTTGTCCGCGATGGACTCTGAAACTACTGAACGGATTTTGATAAAATTTTGTAACCATTTATTAATATGATCCAACTTAAAAGATAGGACAGTTTTTATCCCGGAATTCCCGCGGGAACTGAAGGACATAGAGTACTTTTTTCCCGCAACCTCCGCGGGAACTCCGAAATTACCGCGGATGAAATCGCGGGGGACAGCTAGTAGTATTATATATCTGTGGTCCCATTAAGTTTAATTTATAATGTACGCATTAGATCGATTAAAAATATACTGACTGAAAATAAAATTCGATTGAATAAAATCGAATTAGTGAAAATAACCAAACAAAAAATAGAAGAAAATGTTCCATTTAAAATTGGTTTTAATAACTGCACGTTTAATAATTTTAAGTTTTAAATGTTTGCAGAAAGAATTAAACTTAGTTATCAGTAACTTGAGTTTTTATTTTGAGTTAGCACGGTATATTTTATCACGGCAGGTATATTAGTCGCTGAAAGAATAGATTACGCACCTTGCTAAAGTGTATTAATAGCAATTTAAACAATAGGGATGTTGACGACTTTTGAAAATCAAAATTCTAATTAGTCCATCAGTTAGAAAATTTAAAATCATTAGAGACGTATTTTTTTTTTTTCAAATAAATGAAAATACACAGAGATAAAGCGCATTAAAGTTTAGGGTGGGGGCTCGTGACGTCACTTACTGCTAGCCGCCATACAAACTGCACTGATTAGTGACGTCACGCGAAATTTCAACCCAATGTATCGCCGTTATTTTTTGATTACGTAAAAAAAGAAAAAATACGTGTCCAATATTTTTTATTCATCTACAAGACGGACTAAAAAAAATTAGTCAAATAGCCTACTCGCTCGTTTCACGATACTAGGTATATAGTAGGTATTTCTTCCGAACGCTGCGCACGCGCATACCTCTCGGCCATCGCTCCGCTGACGATGGTGGTGGCGGTGGTCGCGAACGACAGCTGGAAGAGGAACGAAGCGAACACTGGGCCCATGAGCGCGTCGCCCACCGGCGGGTCCACCAGGAAGTCGCCCACGCCGATGAACGGGTTCGAGTACTTGCCCTCGCCGAATGACATGCCGTACCCGAATATCCAGTAGCTGAGACCTGGTCGGGGAAAGAGTAATGCTTGCACTACATCATCGCCGATGGTCGTTGATCGTGTGATCGGCGATCATGTGGACACCTCAACGCGATCGCAGGCGATTCCCTTTGATGCGTGCCCAAAAACCGACAATTCACGGGTCGCAGGCGATCATAGACGATGATCGGCGAGTACAGTCGAGTATGCCATCTACACTATCGTGCTCGCGTATATAATCGTCTGTACTCGGCGATAATGTAGTGGAGCCATGACAAATTTAGCTGCACACACTACACAGTTTGTGCCAACCTAGAATAGAGATCCAAACTAACATTATCAATGCGAAAGTAAGTTTTTATGTAACGCTATCACGCCTCTACGGCTCAACGGATCATCATGAAATTTTGCATATATGTTGTCAAGGATATACAGAGAACAACATGGGGTACTTTTTATCCCGGAATTCCTGCGGAAACTCCGAAATTAACGCGGATGAAGCCGTGGGGATCAGCTAGTTATATTATAAAGAAGAGACACTCTCCGCCTCCCACCAATTTCGTGCCACCTCACACCCTGCGAAAGTCTCTTGGGAATGCCGAGGAAAGTTTGACACAATATGTAGGATCTTCATGTGACAGTTATTCACTGACAGCTGACAGTTAGGTATTAGGTAGAGGTAGAGGCGGCATAGAGGTGGAAACAATGGCACATCTAATGTGCGAGTGCGATGCCTTGCCTCGTAAACATATGGGCTTTCTGGGGATAGCTTACCCAGAACCTGAGGACTTTAATAGGTTCCTACCCCTCCACTGCACACTAGCCTTCGCCGCCGAGGTCTTCAGGGAGTAGAGGGAGGTTTCCAGGATGGGGATGGTACAAAAGATCCCAAGGGTACCAGGGCTTGATTTGCCTACTCCATTAATTAAGATAAGATAAGACAGGTATAGGTAACCTTATTGTTTTGATACTTTCGAGTCTAGTTACTTACCCCCCAAAGAAATATCGGCCAAGTTCTTCATCATGATGTTTGCTTCGTTCTTTATTGACACACAGCCTGACTCCAGCATGCCAAAACCTGATTGACAGCGTCATTCATGGTTATGATTTCAAATTTTATTAAGGTTGGTCCTTG
Source organism: Zygaena filipendulae (assembly GCA_907165275.2). NCBI lineage: Eukaryota > Metazoa > Arthropoda > Insecta > Lepidoptera > Zygaenidae > Zygaena > Zygaena filipendulae. Next base: position 2,013,788 of record OU015677.1, on the reverse strand, counting down.
AGGGATTTTCTTTTCTAAAATCTAAGTAGGTAGGTACTTAATCCTCACTATTATAAATGCGAAAGTGAGTTTATTTGTTTGTATGTTTGTTACGCTTTCACTCCTTAACGACTCAGCCGATCACCATGAAATTTTGCATACACGTCGCCAGGGGTACAGCACAATTCCGCGGGAACTCCGAAATTATCGCGGGTGAAACCGCGCAGGACTGCTAGTCTACCCAATGAGTAAATTTTTATAACTTACAAGTGATTAATTTAGTCGTGCATTTGTATTCAAATAAAATTCTAACACAAAGTCTAATCTGTTTGTCGTGATCATTATCTTTTGTAAATTAGTATTTCTATGGCAGGCAAGTGACGATTTATGTTCTTTGGTTTTTAACCGACTCCTAAAAAGGAGGAGCTTCTATTTGAAAGAGTATAATCCTTACTAATGCTATTATAAATTTGTAAAATTGTGACTTTTTTGATTGTTTCTTACCCTTTCAAAGCTCAACCGATCATCATGAAATTTTACATACACGTTGCCTGTAATGGTGCAGAGAAGGACATAGGGTACTTTTCATCCTGGAATTACCGCGGGAACTCCTAAATTACCGCGGATGAAACTGGTGAAACTGCGGGAAACAGCTAGTCTATATTGTAAAGAGAAGAGATTTGTTTTTTTTTTAAATTTGTGTAAGTTTGTTTGTCTGTATCTAATGGATTAACTCAAAAACATTAATGGAAAAATTCTTTCACTAATAGGAAACTGCCGTTTCCTGAGCGACATAGGTTGCTTCTTAGCCCGGAATTCCCACGGGAATTCCGAAATTTACCGTGGAAAACCGTGGGGAATCTACTAAAATCAATTTTGATACAAACCTGTTTGCATCGTGAAAATGATGAACGCAGATGTCAAAATCCAGTTGGTGTCTTCAAGATCGATCTCAAAGTTCCCCTGCAGGTTGACCGTCGTGTTGGTCAGGTTCGGCGAGCGGAGCCCTATGTGGGGCTCCAAAGTCCAATTGCCCTCCATTTTAAAAAAAGTTTTTTAGAAAAATTATTGACTGTATAATTTAAATCCTTTGCTTCGATCTAGCAACTTTCAAAGATAATGTTTAGCGGTTCCGAGTATCCATTTTTAATTCTTTAGCGCTTCCGTTTTGCGAATATTTTTCGTTTTTAGGTACACGAATATAAAATTCTATAAATAAATAAGTTTTAAAGTACGTATTTTAAACAAAAATATACCACATTATTTTCAGTTTCAACCTAATTTTTCAGCAAGAACAAGAAACGTGTTACAGTTACGACTTTGATGTCTAAATGGAGGCTGTGTTCAGGCACGATGCTCTTTTATGTGGCCGTCGCCTTGCGTCCTCGTGTGAACGTTGCCTCGGATGTAAGAAGCACGTAGCGAGCAGTACCGTCACTGAGAAAAGATGTGTTTGTTTCTCTTTCCCGCCTTAACGACTCAACCGATCATCATGAAATTTTGCATACAGGCTGTCAGGGTGTTAGAAACGGACATGGGAGCTCCGAAATTAGAGCGGGAGAAACAGCAGGAAATAGCTAGTAAAAAAATAAATTTATTAAACGGAGAAAACATTAATTTGACGTCGTGTCAGCAGCAAAACTTAAAAGGGGCGTTGAATGACTCTTATAGGAGTCTTATAAGCCTTAGGGCCAAATGTAGGGTAGGTATATCCGTCAGCGCGTCGACAATTTGAGCGATCAATTTCTATAAATATTTTTCTACGGTGATGTTTAAACTTAACGGTTTTTTTTAATATTTGAGGCGAGAACCAGTATCCAATGGGATCGAATGGTATTCAGGTCTCCTTGCTTCAATACGTATCTTAAAAAGTGTATGGTTAATGTCAGTATCAAAGTTATAAAAAAAATATTAATTAATCTTCCTGAATACTGACTCCGCCATTTCTACGAAATCACTGTCACTTCCTTTATTATATAGAATGTCTTTGCTGACACTTCATTCACAGTAGTTTTCTTTTAACCGAGGATTTTTTTGTAAACATAGGTACCAACTCCAAATATTTCGCAACTCTATGGTCAACATTGGTAAATAATAAATTATATGCACGTAACGGACGACTTGATTTCGTGCATTCTGAATATGTATCTTATTTCATTAAAGATAAGAAATAGAATCGATGGCACCTTATAATTGGTAACATGTTGATCGCCAGTTCAATTCCTAATTTTATTCTATGAGTACGGTTCAATATTCAGTAAGCACTTAGGCCAGTGATTTTTAGACCTATATAGGTAAGAAAAATTTAAACTTGTTCCGACCGCATCAAGTTCAAGGTAAGACACAAAAACAAATCACCCACAGTCCACAGAGAAAGAAATAGCAATGTAGATGGGGGCCACAGTTATGAGCAAATGCTCAACTTCCCAATTTTTTTTCTACAGTATAGGCATTCTGCGCGTCCATTTCGAAAACATCCCTTAGGCTCAGACATACCTAATCCGGTCCGTGGGCTAAAGCTAAGCTTTGAACGGGCTATTTGATTGGGTTGAGGAAGTGTTATTAAGCTACTATGAAATACTAGCTGTTCCCCGCGGTTTCACCCGCGGTAGTTTTGGAGTTCCCGCGGGAATTTTGGGATACAAAGTAACCTATGTCACTCAGGACTCCTGTAGCTTCCTATAAGCGGAAGAATTTTCAAAATTGGTTCTGTAGATCCGGAGATTGTCCCCTACAACGTCACAAACTCACAATTCGCAAACTTTACCTCTATATGTATAATATTAGGTAGTAGGTATATAGATTAGCGTGTGAGACGAATTGCATGGGCATGTTGACTAATTTTTATTTTTTAGTCCGTCTTGTAGATTATTAAAAAATATTGGACACGTATTTTTTCTTTTTTTACGTAATCAAAAAATAACGGCGATATATTGAGTTGAAATTTCGCGTGACGCCACTATTCTGACAGTTTGTATGGCGGTTTTTGCGGTTAGTGACGTCACGACCCTCTCACCCTAAACTTTAATGCGCTTTATCTCTGTATATTTTAATTTATTTGAAAAAGCAAAAAATACGTGTATATTGTTTTTTTATTATCTAACTGACGGACTAAATAGAATTTTGATTTTTTTACCCAGGAAACTAGCCTATTGTTTTATTTGTTTTGTTTGTCATACTTAACCGAATTGATGCCCCTTCTATTTGTTATCTATCTGGATTCGGTAATTTTTGAAAATTCCAATGCCATTCTATTAAGTTATTTTGTTATTTTATATTTTTTCCTCCGAGCTTCGCAACCAAATCGTTCTTTAGGTTCATCGATTTATGTCAACAAAATATAAATAGTTTATTTTAGTATCATGCGGTCAAACCGTGGCGTTTGTTTGGTTTTCATATGAACAAGGTGTTATCACAATTTGTAACGTTTTTGACCCATTTTAATACAATCGAAAAACTCGTAAATACTTATAAATATCATTGGAGCTGAAGATGATAATTGGGCAAAGAAAAACATTGTTTGCTCTTGCAATCAACCGGGATCGCTAAGCAAAAAAGCTAGTAAGTTTTAGTAAGTAGCAAGTAGGTAACTACCTTCGAGTGGAGTATACATTTTAAGTAGATTTTTGACTGTAGGTAGCTTTTTTCATCTTGAATTTCGCATTTAATGCATTAAGTCAGTTTCAGTCGTACCTATTTTTAAAAAATATTAATGAATGCGAAGGATTAAGTAGGTAGACCTTCTACAACGTGTTAATGAATTAACTGAAAACTAGAAAGTAGTTTGCTCAAAATCAACTAGCGAATCGATCGCACTATGTTTTAATATAGGTTATATTTTTTCATTTTTACTAGCCCATGTCTAAATTATTTATAATACAATATTAGGCCCGTACGCCGCCCGCACAAAAAAAATTCGAACCGGTAGGCGCGGGCGTAGCGCTTGGAATTTCGTAGATAGGTCACCTCCAAACTAATGTTGAATAACTTTTAAAGTATAAATATTTTCGACCTTAAATATATTTTAATCATATTATTGTTTATTTTTTTAAATGGGGTGTATCAGGTTTTCAGTTAATTCATTTTATATGGTCTCTGTGACTAATCTATGTTAATATTTTATAGAGGGAAAGTTGCCGCGGGATTTCCGCGGGAATGCACGAGGGTGAAACGGCTAGATAATGATGGATGTGGCTGACTCGCGCCTCGTCTGAGGTGGATGTGCGGTTTTTTGCAAATTCGCGTCAAAGAGTTTGCTAAGCACGAACGAAGCGCGAACGCGAACGCATCCACAGTCCACACTCGTGGTGTATCAGTTGTGTGAACAGTAATTTCCAAGTGCGAATGTAAATTAATATTAAGTTTGCGAGTGTAGAGGGCTATATTTTTCGCGGCGCGTTCATGCGTGAATCACGGTCGCGGTTTTTTTTTATAAAAAATGTGTACTTATTACTGCTTTGTATATTATAACATTTATAATACATGCAGGTATGTATGCAACTTTAACAACAGCTGTGAACTGTTAGCAAGTTAATGAAATAATATATTTTTTTTTAATTTATTATCTGATCGCATTTTTTTTTCTTAATTTATTTATTCGTTTTTACAAAGCAAAAATTTTACAAAATAGTGTGAATAAACTTCCAAAAGTTTCTCCTCACACTAGATGATTCGAGTCGGTAGGCAACAGTTCGCGGGCGAGTGTAGAGCCGCCTTAAAGAAGTGTGGATCGCAGCAAATCAAGTTCTTGATGTACGGTTGGGTTACGCTACGGAAAAATTACGAATTATGGTGGATATTTTCCATAGAGGTAAGATCCTATATTTCGACGTTATGTTACAATTAGCACCTTGAAATAAAATCACGATTCACGACGAACTGAGTTTTTGCAAGTGTTGTAGGTACAGTGGGCCACATATACAAGTACCTATACCACCTTGTAAAATTTATACTGTTTGTAAAACGTCTGTATGACGTTATAAGCTAAGACCATGGAGTTCAATTGGTCCATGGCTCAGTCGAACTTTTATTTCGTCTGAGGTTATAAGTTGCCGTTTTTGCAGCTCCAAGCTCCAAATTTTAATACAAGCGAAAAACGAATATTGGAGCTGCTAAAACGGCAACTTATAACGTCATAAAGACGTTTTACAAACATAAACAGTATACATTTTACAAGTTAGTATACTTATTTATGTGGCCCACTGGTATAACAATAATTATTATACTGGCTATATTAAATAAATCTGTTCATGTAGGTACCTACTTATTTTTTCACTGAAGCTGATTCTAGGATTCTACATATTCGCCAATTCACACTTATTATTGCTCTTTCAAATCTCTCTTCGTAAATCAAAATTTGCGTTTCAATAAAGCAACACTTGATATAATATGCGTTCGATTTTTACTTAAAATATTTTTCGTCAGTCAGACAACGCAACGTTAACGTCAGTTAACGGAACGTAGACAGGAACTAGAAGCTTTTCTCTTGACAGAAAAAATTGATATTGCGTTGATTTCGGAAACTCGATTCACGTCGAAAAGCTATATTACAATTAAAAATTACACAGTGTACACAACAAATCACCCCTCGGGCAATGCTCACGGAGGAACTGCTGTTATCATCAAATCAAACTTAAAACATCATTCACTCGAACCATTCTGTACTGAGAAGATACAATCAACTCAGATTATAATAAATGAAAACAAATTCGAAATAGCCATCTCTGCAGTCTACTGTCCACCAAGACATTCTATAAATAATGTAAACTTCAAAGACTTTTTCTCCACGCTTGGTAACCGCTTTATATGTGGAGGTGACTGGAACTCCAAGCATTCTCTTTGGGGTTCCCGACTTATTACTACAAGAGGCAGACAACTACACCAAACAGCTGAAGACCTAAATCTCGAGTGCATATCTACTGCTGAACCTACCCACTGGCCGACCGATCCAAGAAAATTACCGGACCTATTAGACTTTTTCATCACCAAAAACATCGCCACCAATAACATGAACACCGAATCAGTGGCGGATCTTTCTTCTGATCATACCCCAGTCATACTAAACTTGCACTCTAAAGTCTATTTGAATGAAAAACCAGCTAAAATTTACAATAAAAATACTAATTGGGAAATATACCATAACATATTAACACTAGAAACTGACCTGAAAATTTCATTAAAAACCACTGAAGACATAGAGCTGGCAGTTGAGGCTCTCAACCAATTAATTCACATGGCTGCTTTTCAGGCTACCCCTATGAGAAAAGCAGTGAGTCCCAGAGAACATATCTATCCTAAATACATCAAGGATAAAATCTACGAACGACGTCAACTCCGCAAGAAGTGGATGAGTACAAAGTATCCCAGGTACAAAACAGATTTCAACAAAGCTACAAAGGACCTGAAAGAGCTAATTAATAAAACAAAAAATGAAGATCTGCAATCCTATCTTGCCCAAACATAGTGACACAAACTACTCGCTATGGAAAGCCACTAAGAAACTGAAGCACCCTGTAACTCAAATAACACCTATAAAGACACAGGCAGGAAGCTGGGCCAGATCTGATATCGAAAAGGCCAGAACTTTTGCTGAACACCTTCGAAATGTTTTTCAGCCTTATGCTTGTACCAATCCGGAATTTGCCAAAGAAACAACGGATTATCTCAGTTCTGCCTTACAATTATGTTTACCACTCAAATGTGTATCTCCAAGGGAACTGATTAGAGAAATCCGTGGTCTACGGGAACATAAAAGCCCAGGATATGACTCAATTGATGCCACTTTACTCAAGCATTTACCCAAGAAAGTAGTACTTTTGTTAACATCAATTTTTAGGCGGTGTGAAGTTGGCCCCCCAATGTCAAAAAAAAAATAAAATAAAGTGAGTTCTAGTGGCCCCCCACATAGTTCCGGAGTTCTTTATACTTTTTGGAAATAGTTCTGTTGTTTACATAGACCAAAAATGGTTTTGAAATAATGGGGGGCCAACTTCCCGATTTTCATATTTTACGGCCTTATACCGCGAAAAGTATTAGTCAAATCGAAAAATGTTATAGAGATAATGTGTAGAACTCTTTGGGGGGCCAACGGAACTCTTACAAAAACATCGATTTTTGAATATTTTATTTTTTTTCAAAATAATTAATTATTTTCATCTGAACCTAGCGTCTTTCCTATCGGTTATATCGAAATAAGTTATAGGAAAAACTTATAGAACTCTTTGAGGAGCACCTAGAAATCTAAGAAAAAAATTCATTTTCCGGAAACTAGATGAAAATTGAGAAAAACTTTTTTTTTATACACAAGTTTTTAAAAAAATAGCATGAGTTCTAGTTGCCCCCCACATAGTTCTGAACATCTATATACATTTTAGAAATAGTTCTGTTGTTTACATAGTCCAAAAATGGTTTTGAAATAATTTCCCGATTTTCATATTTTACGGCCTTATACCGCGAAAAGTATTAGTCAAATCGAAAAATGTTATAGGGATAATGTGTAGAACTCTTTGGGGGGCCAACGGAACTCTAACAAAAAAATCGATTTTTGAATATTTTATTTTTTTCCAAAATAACTAATTATTTTCATCTGAACCTAGCGTCTTTCTTATCTGTTATATCGAAATAAGTTAGAAGAAAAACTTGTAGAACTCTTTGAGGGGCACCTAGAAATCTAAGAAAAAAATTCATTTTCCGGAAACTAGAAGAAAATTGAGAAAAACTTTTTTTTTATACACAAGTATTTAAAAAAATGGCATGAGTTCTAGTTGCCCCCCACATAGTTCTGAACATCTATATACATTTTGGAAATAGTTCTGTTGTTTACCTAGCCCAAAAATGGTTTTGAAATAATTTCCCAATTTTTTTACGGCCTTGTACCGCGAAAAGTATTAGTCAAATCGAAAAATGTTAAAGAAATAATGTGTAGAACTCTTTGGGGGGCCAACGGAACTCTAACAAAAAAATCGATTTTTGAATATTTATTTTTTTCCAAAATAACTAATTATTTTCATCTGAACCTAGCGTCTTTCTTATCAGTTATATCGAAATAAGTTATAGGAAAAACTTGTAGAACTCTTTAAGGGACACCTAAAAATCTAAGAAAAAAACACATTTTCCGGAAACTCGATGAAAATTGAGAAAAACTTTTTTTATATACACAAGTTTTTAAAAAAATGGCATGAGTTCTAGTTGCCCCCCACATAGTTCTGAACATCTATATACATTTTGGAAATAGTTCTGTTGTTTACATAGACCAAAAATGGTTTTGAAATAATTGCCCAATTTTTTTACGGCCTTGTACCGCGAAAAGTATTAGTAAAATCGAAAAATGTTATAGGGATAATGTGTAGAACTCTTTGGGGGGCCAACGGAACTCTAACAAAAAAATCGATTTTTGAATATTTATTTTTTTCCAAAATAACTAATTATTTTCATCTGAACCTAGCGTCTTTCTTATCGGTTATATCGAAATAAGTTATAGGAAAAACTTGTAGAACTCTTTGAGGGGCACCTAGAAATCTAAGAAAAAATCACATTTTCCGGAAACTCGATGAAAATTGAGAAAAACTTTTTTTTTATACACAAGTTTTTAAAAAAATGGCATGAGTTCTGGTTGCCCCCCACATAGTTCTGAACATCTATAGACATTTTGGAAATAGTTCTGTTGTTTACATAGCCCAGAAATGGTTTTGAAATAATTTCCCAATTTTTTTACGGCCTTGTACCGCGAAAAGTATTAGTCAAATCGAAAAATGTTATAGAGATAATGTGTAGAACTCTTTGGGGGGCCAACGGAACTCTAACAAAAAAATCGATTTTTGAAATTATAATTTTTCCAAAATAACTAATTATTTTCATCTGAACCTAGCGTCTTTCTTATCGGTTATATCGAAATAAGTTAGAAGAAAAACTTGTAGAACTCTTTGAGGGGCACCTAGAAATCTAAGAAAAAATCACATTTTCCGGAAACTCGATGAAAATTGAGAAAATCTTTTTTTTATACACAAGTTTTTAAAAAAATGGCATGAGTTCTGGTTGCCCTCCACATAGTTCTGAACATCTATAGACATTTTGGAAATAGTTCTGTTGTTTACATAGACCAAAACTGGTTTTGAAATAATTTCCCAATTTTTTTACGGCCTTGTACCGCGAAAAGTATTAGTCAAATCGAAAAATGTTATAGGGATAATGTGTAGAACTCTTTGGCGGGAAAACGTAGTGATTACCTTCTCTCTGACTGCGGGTTTACCTCCTAAGGTCTGATAAAATTATAAAATAAGGGATTAAGAGGGAGACGGTGAGGATTTGCTCGCGACGGCCACAAGTATGAAATAGATGCACGATGGGATTATCTCTGGAATCCGGACCGACGCGTTATAAAAAATAACACCAAAAAAAGAAAATAATTAAAAAAAATCTACGTCAATCATAATAATATAATAAAAAACCAATTTTTCTTTTGAAGTTTCGGTTGACCCCAAAGAGTTTTACTACAAATTATAACATTTTTCGATTTTATTAATACTTTTGTCGGTACAAGACCGCAAAAAATTTAATTGGGAAGTTGGTCCCTCATTAGTTTAAAACCAATATTTTTTTTTAGTTTGGGACTATAGATGATAATGTGATAATGTTCAAGCAATATTAATATTAATTATTATTTCTCTACCATGATCTGCTGGACTTTAAACGGGAGTGCTGGATTCGTATCCAGTTCTTAATTGAAGACCTGTTACTGATCTGTAAGAAACAAGAGCTCTGGCCGTCATGGTAGAGCAGTTAAAAAGGAAAAAAGTATTATTTTAACAGTTCCACCAGCACGTGAAGGGCGGAACTCCTTCGTATCTCATAGACCAGTATCAGAACTTAGATACAGAACTAGATTAAAAACCAGAACTCCCATTTAAAACCCATCTGATCATGGTAGAGCTGAGAAAAAGTTAAAAAATATTATTTTAACAGTTCCACTAGCACGCGAAGGCGGGAACTCCTTGGTTTCTCACAGATCACTATGATATCTTCAATTTAGAACCAGACACGAATCTAGATCTCTGTTCCGAACTCCAGCAGATCTTGGTAGAGCAGTTAAAAAGTAAAAAAATATTATTTTAACAGTTCCACTAGCACGTGAAGGACGGAAATCCTTTGTTTCTCACAGGTAAGTATGACATCTTCAATTTAAAACTGGATACGAATCCAGAAATCCGGTTCAAATCCAGGAGATCATGGTAGAGCAGCATAAAAGTAAAAAAAATATTATTTTAACAGTTCTACTAGCACGTGAAGGGCGGTACTCCTTAGTATTTCATATACCAGTATCAGAACTTAGATACAGAACTAGATTAAAAACCAGAACTCCCGTTTAAAACCCATCTGATCATGGTAGAGCCGAGAAAAAGGTAAAGAATATTATTTTAACAGTTCCACTAGCACGTGAAGGCGGGAACTGCTTGGTTTCTCACAGATCACTATGATATCTTCAATTTAGAACCGGACACGAATCTAGAACTCTGTTCCGAACTCCAGCAGATCTTGGTAGAGCAGTTAAAAAGTAAAAAAAATATTATTTTAACAGTTCCACTAGCACGTGAAGGACGGAAATCCTTCGTTTCTCACAGGTAAGTATGACATCTTCAATTTAAAACTGGATACGAATCCAGAAATCCGGTTCAAATCCAGGAGATCATGGTAGAGCAGCATAAAAGTAAAAAAAATATTATTTTAACAGTTCCACTAGCACGTGAAGGGCGGAACTCCTTAGTATTTCATAGACCAGTATCAGAACTTAGATACAGAACTAGATTAAAAACCAGAACTCCCGTTTAAAACCCATTTGATCATGGTAGAGCCGAGAAAAATTTAAAAAATATTATTTTAACAGTTCCACTAGCACGTGAAGGCGGGAACTCCTTGGTTTCTCGTAGATCACTATGATATCTTCAATTTAGAACCGGACACGAATCCAGAACTCTGTTTCGAACTCCAGCAGATCTTGGTAGAGCAGTTAAAAAGTAAAAAAAAAAATATTTTAACAGTTCCACTAGCACGTGAAGGACGGATATCCTTCGTTTCTCACAGGTAAGTATGACATCTTCAATTTAAAACTGGATACGAATCCAGAAATCTGGTTCAAAATCCAGCAGATCATGGTAGAGCAGCTAGAAAGTAAAAAAATATTATTTTAACAGTTCCACCAGCACGTGAAGGGCGGAACTCCTTCGTATCTCACAGACCAGTATCAAAACTTAGATACAGAACTGGATTGAAAACCAGAACTCCCGTTTAAAACCCATCTGATCATAGTAGAGCCGAGACAAAGTAAAACAATATTATTTTGACAGTTCCACTAGCACGTGAAGGACGGAACTTCCGCGTTTCTCACAGATCAGTATGGCATCTTCAATTTAGAACTGGATACTAAACCAAAACTCCGATCCGAAATCCAGCAGATTACAGTAGAGCAGTTAGAAAGTAAAAAAATATATATTTTAACATTTCCACTAGCACGTGAAGGCGCGAACTCCTTTGTTTCTCATAGATCAGTATAATATCTTCAATTAGGACCTGGATAAAAATCCAAAACTCCGTTTCAAAATCCAGCAGATCATGGTAGAGCAGTTAAAAAGTAAAAAAAATATATTTTAACAGTTCCACTAGCATGTGAAGGCGGGATCTCCTTTGTTTCTCATAGATCAGTATAACATCTTCAATTGGGACCTGGATAAAAATCCAGAACTCCGTTTCAAAATCCAGCAGATCATGGTAGAGCAGTTAAAAAGTAAAAAGAAATATATTTTAACAGTTCCACTAGCACGTGAAGGCGGGAACTCCTTTGTTTCTCATAGATCAGTATAACATCTTCAATTAGGACCTGGATAAAAATCCAGAACTCCGTTTCAAAATCCAGCAGATCATGGTAGAGCAGTTAAAAAGTTTAAAAAAAATATTTTAACAGTTCCACCAGCACGTGAAGCTCGGAACTCCTTCGTATCTCACAGACGAATATCAGAACTTAGATACAGAACTGGATTGAAAACCAGAACTCCCGTTTAAAACCCATCTGATCATGGTAGAGCCGAGACAAAGTAAAACAATATTATTTTGACAGTTCCACTGCACGTGAAGGACGGAACTTCTGCATTTGTCACAGATCAGTATGGTATCTTCAATTTAGAACTGGATACTAAACCAGAACTCCGATCCGAAATCCAGCAGATGATGGTCGATCAGTAAGAAGTAAAAAAATATTATTTTCACGTCTGTCTGTCTGTTATAATTTCACGCCTTAACGGTTAAACCGATCATTACGAAATTTTGCATACACGTTGCCAGGGATACAGAGAAGGATAAAAGGTACTTTTTATCCCGAAATTTTCGCGGGATCTCAGAAATTAACGTGGGTGAAACTACGGGGAACAGCTAGTTACATAATAAAAATTTCATCTAAATCAGATAAGCCATTTCTGAGATAAGCGTGCACAAACGCACATGAAAAAAGATAAAAATTCTAACAATCATTGTTATGCAGTGCTATTGCGTTGATAAAGGTCCCAATAATATTTTTTGTCTTATATCTCCCATGTACAGACAGCGATCAATTACATTTTTATTACATTATTTATAGATTAAAAAGTTACAATCTTTAAGGCATAGTGATCAAGGGTGCACAGAGGCAGTAAGAACGGCAAAACTAAAAAAAAAAAAAAACTCAAAACCAGACGTCGATAACAGTAATTTAGTAGTAGTAGTAGTAGTAGTAGTAGTAGTAGTAGTACATGAAAATTGGCAAGTTGGTCCCCCATTATTTCAAAACCATTTTTGGTCCATGTAAATAACAGAACTATTTCTAAAATGTATATAGATGTTCAGAACTATATGGGGGGCAACTAGAACTCATGCCATTTTTTAAAAAACTTGTGTATAAAAAAAAAGTTCTTCTCAATTTTCATCTAGTTTCCGGAAAATGTGATTTTTTCTTAAATTTCTAAGTGCCCCTTAAAGAGTTCTACAAGTTTTTTTTCTAACTTATTTCGATATAACCGATAAGAAAAACGCTGGGTTCAGATGAAAATAATTAGTTATTTTGGAAAAAATATAATTTCAAAAATCGATTTTTTTGTTAGAGTTCCGTTGGCCCCCCAAAGAGTTCTACACATTATCTCTATAACATTTTTCGATTTGACTAATACTTTTCGCGTTACAAGGCCGTAAAAAAATTGGGAAATTATTTCAAAACCATTTCTGGGCTATGTAAACAACAGAACTATTTCCAAAATGTCTATAGTTGTTCAGAACTATGTGGGGGGCAACCAGAACTCATGCCATTTTTTTAAAAACTTGTGTATAAAAAAAAAGTTTTTCTCAATTTTCATCGAGTTTCCGGAAAATGTGATTTTTTCTTAGATTTCTAGGTGCCCCTCAAAGAGTTCTACAAGTTTTTCCTATAACTTATTTCGATATAACCGATAAGAAAGACGCTAGGTTCAGATGAAAATAATTAGTTATTTTGGAAAAAAATAAATATTCAAAAATCGATTTTTTTGTTAGAGTTCCGTTGGCCCCCCAAAGAGTTCTACACATTATCTCTATAACATTTTTCGATTTGACTAATACTTTTCGCGTTACAAGGCCGTAAAAAAATTGGGAAATTATTTCAAAACCATTTCTGGGCTATGTAAACAACAGAACTATTTCCAAAATATCTATAGATGTTCAGAACTATGTGGGGGGCAACCAGAACTCATGCCATTTTTTTAAAAACTTGTGTATAAAAAAAAAGTTTTTCTCAATTTTCATCGAGTTTCCGGAAAATGTGATTTTTTCTTAGATTTCTAGGTGCCCCTCAAAGAGTTCTACAAGTTTTTCCTATAACTTATTTCGATATAACCGATAAGAAAGACGCTAGGTTCAGATGAAAATAATTAGTTATTTTGGAAAAAAAATAAATATTCAAAAATCGATTTTTTTGTTAGAGTTCCGTTGGCCCCCCAAAGAGTTCTACACATTATCCCTATAACATTTTTCGATTTTACTAATACTTTTCGCGGTACAAGGCCGTAAAAAAATTGGGCAATTATTTCAAAACCATTTTTGGTCTATGTAAACAACAGAACTATTTCCAAAATGTATATAGATGTTCAGAACTATGTGGGGGGCAACTAGAACTCATGCCATTTTTTTAAAAACTTGTGTATATAAAAAAAGTTTTTCTCAATTTTCATCGAGTTTCCGGAAAATGTGTTTTTTTCTTAGATTTTTAGGTGTCCCTTAAAGAGTTCTACAAGTTTTTCCTATAACTTATTTCGATATAACTGATAAGAAAGACGCTAGGTTCAGATGAAAATAATTAGTTATTTTGGAAAAAAATAAATATTCAAAAATCGATTTTTTTGTTAGAGTTCCGTTGGCCCCCCAAAGAGTTCTACACATTATTTCTTTAATATTTTTCGATTTGACTAATACTTTTCGCGGTACAAGGCCGTAAAAAAATTGGGAAATTATTTCAAAACCATTTTTGGGCTAGGTAAACAACAGAACTATTTCCAAAATGTATATAGATGTTCAGAACTATGTGGGGGGCAACTAGAACTCATGCCATTTTTTTAAATACTTGTGTATAAAAAAAAAGTTTTTCTCAATTTTCTTCTAGTTTCCGGAAAATGAATTTTTTTCTTAGATTTCTAGGTGCCCCTCGAAGAGTTCTACAAGTTTTTCTTCTAACTTATTTCGATATAACAGATAAGAAAGACGCTAGGTTCAGATGAAAATAATTAGTTATTTTGGAAAAAAATAAAATATTCAAAAATCGATTTTTTTGTTAGAGTTCCGTTGGCCCCCCAAAGAGTTCTACACATTATCCCTATAACATTTTTCGATTTGACTAATACTTTTCGCGGTATAAGGCCGTAAAATATGAAAATCGGGAAATTATTTCAAAACCATTTTTGGACTATGTAAACAACAGAACTATTTCTAAAATGTATATAGATGTTCAGAACTATGTGGGGGGCAACTAGAACTCATGCTATTTTTTTAAAAACTTGTGTATAAAAAAAAAGTTTTTCTCAATTTTCATCTAGTTTCCGGAAAATGAATTTTTTTCTTAGATTTCTAGGTGCTCCTCAAAGAGTTCTATAAGTTTTTCCTATAACTTATTTCGATATAACCGATAGGAAAGACGCTAGGTTCAGATGAAAATAATTAATTATTTTGAAAAAAAATAAAATATTCAAAAATCGATTTTTTTGTAAGAGTTCCGTTGGCCCCCCAAAGAGTTCTACACATTATCTCTATAACATTTTTCGATTTGACTAATACTTTTCGCGGTATAAGGCCGTAAAATATGAAAATCGGGAAGTTGGCCCCCCATTATTTCAAAACCATTTTTGGTCTATGTAAACAACAGAACTATTTCCAAAAAGTATAAAGAACTCCGGAACTATGTGGGGGGCCACTAGAACTCACTTTATTTTATTTATTTTTTGACATTGGGGGGCCAACTTCACACCGCCCAATTTTTAACTCCTGCTTAAGACTCTCCGTTTTTCCAAGTCAATGGAAAATAGCCCAAGTCGTTATGGTCCCGAAACCCGGTAAACCTCCGCAAGATACATCATCCTACAGACCCATTAGCCTGTTGCCTGTCATCGGTAAATTGTTTGAAAAAATAATACTAAACCGAATGCGTGAACACCTAAATACAGTTATACCAAAACATCAGTTTGGCTTTAGGGAGGGCCATGGAACAATTGAGCAAGTACATAGGCTGGTAGACACCATAAGTAGATCCTTAGAAAATAAAAAGTACTGCTGTGCTGTATTCCTGGATATAACTCAAGCATTCGACAAGGTGTGGCATGATGGACTTCTTTTTAAAATAAAGCAAATATTACCGCATTCGTTCTTTCCCATAATAAAGTCATATCTGGAAAAAAGATGTTGCGAGGTTAAAGTCAATACGGAGTTGTCTGACATGATTGACATTGTATCCGGGGTGCCTCAGGGTAGCATTCTGGGACCAGTGTTGTACCTGATCTTTACTGCTGATCTACCTACTACAGAAAATACCACTGTAGCTACATACGCTGACGATACCGCCCTTCTATCTGTTGATGATGATCCGAACATAGCATCTAATAGTCTTCAAATGCATCTTACTCTTATCGAAAAATGGATGAATAAGTGGAGCATAAAAGCAAATACAGCGAAGTCTGTGCAGGTTACTTTTACTCTGAGGAAAAAAACATGCCCACCTATCATGCTCTACAATGATGTAGTTCCACAGGCAGATGACGCCAAATACCTTGGAATTCACCTGGATCGCCGTCTCACCTGGCAAAAGCATATCTGGACCAAGAGAAAGCAACTCGACCACAAACTTCGCAACATGTACTGGTTGATTGGCAGCAAATCTAAACTAACAAGTACCAGTAAAATGGCAATATACAAATCTATATTAAAACCAATCTGGACCTACGGCATCCAGTTGTGGGGTACTGCTAGTCACAGCAACATAGAAATCCTAGAGCGATTCCAAAGTAAAGCTATGCGCACAATGTTTAAGATACCACCATATATAAGTAACAAATATGTAAACCGAGACCTCAACATAAATACTGTGAAGCAAGAGATTGCAAACTTCAGCCGGAGCTACCAGAAAAGGCTTGACGGACACAGGAATGAACTAGCAGCGGTTCTACAAGGAACAGGCAGCCTTCAATTTACAAGACTGAAGAGACAAGCAATACCAAACCTCGCAGAGAGATTCGCTGTCAGAATTTGAATGAAGCATTACTGAATGCTTTCTTCAACCACAAACCCACAATAACAAAGCCAGCCAATTAGATTATTGTCTCAGGACAGATTGCTAAGTTGCAGGATTTATAAAAAAAAAAAAAAAAAAAAGTCAGACGAAGAACAGTATCTAAGGAGTTAGGACCTTTATGGTCCTATTCCGTACTAGCTGTGGCCTATGCCCCGCGGTTTCACCAGCGGGAAACGTTTTTAAACAACTTTTTTCCCCCGACGACGACGTCTGATTTAAAAGGAAACAAAGCACAGGTAACTACTTAATATCTATCTTCATTATGTTGCTCCAAGCTAAGCTGTGAAAAGCGAAAACCGCATGACAATCCGTTCAGTAGAATAATAGTTTTTTCTTGTGGTTGGTTACTATTATTTTATCGCCTCCTCCCAAAGACATTCTATATTCCTCCCCATTTTTGGCAAAACTATTCAATGTACAGAAACACGAATTGTACTCTTTTTATTATAGATCTTTGCAAATCTTTGCCTTTTGGTATAGAATATAGATAATAGATACATACTCGTAGGTTTTACATTGGTAGGTATAAAAATTGTTAGGTACTTCTTTTGCGCTCGCGGCATCTGACAAATTTGGTGTTTTGTAATAGAATTAGAGCCATCTATTAGAACATTTACAAACTAACATGTCGTAATATTATCCAATTATTGGAACCATAAACAGTTCCGAGCTCTCATGATAGTGTATCTACTTAACAATAGATGTCGCATTTGAATTATTTTGAAGTTTTGCTACCCTTGGTTGCTACTGAGTAACAGATGGCGTTATTAGAATTCAGAATTGAGCTAACCGACAACCGCTGCAGCAAGCGAGTTCTGGAGCAGAGACCACGCGTAGGCCGTAGCCAAGTTGTAGGGGCCACTACGCTTGTCTACGCGTAGCGCCCCTGCCAGATGCAGTTGGTACTGGATGCGGGTGGCCGACACTCGGGATGGATGGCGAACTCTTGGAGAGGCCTATTTCCAGCAGTGGACTGCTGCAGGCTGATTAGTATATAATGGATAATATAATACTATATTCTGGTAAATACAGCTCAGGTATAAGTTATGAAGTGTTTGGTTACCCGAAGGGAGCAAAACTATTAGAAATATAAGGTAAAAAAATCTACTTATTAAATGGAAATAGGTACAAATTAAATGGAAATATAAGCTTAATTTATTTTGGTAATCTAATATATATAAATCACGTGTCACGTTGTTTGTCCGCGATGGACTCCGAAACTACTGCACGGATTTTGATAACTGCTATGCAGTTTGGCAGACTCTTGTAACATGCCATGTATTTATATTTTTGGTAAATAAAAAAAAAAAAAATTGTAACCATTTATAATATGGTCCAACTTAAGAGATAGGATAGTTTTTATCCCGGAATTTCCGCGGGAACTCCGGCACCAATACGGGGAACAGCTAATCACCGTAAACTACTGTCGGGGTAAAAAGAAGGACATAGAGTACTTTTTTCTCGCAACCTCCGCGGGAACTCCGAAATTACCGCGGATGAAATCGCGTGGGACAGCTAGTATACCTATATATTGGCAGTTAGTTACATTAGCGCAGATTAAAGGTAGGTAAGTAATTAACGAAATTTAATTTTGTCAATAAAATAAATAATTTTAATATTAAGACTGTAAAGATACCAACAGTTGTAATATTTAGGTTTTTTTACACTAGCTGTTCCCCCGCGGTTTCACCTGAATGAATTTCGAGAATCCTTCGGGAACTCTAAAAAGTAGCTATACATCTATAGTTATAGAGGTAGGAAGGTATATACGGCATTATCCCAAGCACGCAAGTAGTTTACTATCCAAAAATACTATTCAACATCGCTCGTAAAGTATTAGGTAATAGGCTATTTAACTAATTATTTTTTTAGTCCGTCTTGTAGATTAATAAAAAATATTGGACACGTATTTTTTCTTTTTTTACGTAATCAAAAAATAACAGCGATACATTGAGTTGAAATTTCGCGTGACGTCACTAACTAGTGCAGTATGTATGGCAGCTTGTAGCGGTAAATGACGTCACGAGCCCCCACACTAATCTTCAATGCGCTTTACATATATCTCTGTGTATTTTCATTTATTTGAAAAATAAAAAAAATACGTGTCTAATGATTTTTAATTTTCTAAAAGGCGGATTAATTAAAACTTTTGATTTTCAAAAGTTGTCAACATGTCTATTGAATGAATTTTTAGAATCGAATCAGTAGTTCCAGAGATTATCTATACGCATCTCTGTAACTTTTAGGTACAATCCATAACTACCTAGGTAGGTACCTACCTCTTTATAATATGAAGTGTTGAGTCTTGAAAACTATTATTGTTTTCTGTTAATAGATAAATATTACTCATATTATACTTATTCATTCTTCATTTTTACGTATCCATCGCAGGATCGGTCGAACTTTCGATAGGACCATAAAATACCTAATTACATTAAAAAAAACAAATAATGCTCTCTCTGTGGCTATCAGGGTCTTTATTTCATGAATGGTAATGATTTATTTTTAATTACTTACAATTAGGAACCTATATCAACCTAATTACCAAGCCTATATTAAACTAGCTAGGACGTCTAGTCTTCAAATTGATAATACCTGATACCATACAATAGGTACATAGTACATACTAACAAAAACTATGTATCTAGTTTCTTAAGTTCTACGCTCTGCCAAAAACTACCCTAAGACTATGCAAGACGACAAATTGAAACTTAACCACTTGATTTAAAGCCCGTATTACAATACCGTATAGGTTTCAGTATGTTAAAACAAGCCATACTTTGTTGTTTTGTGATTATCTATTTTGATATAAGAAACTTAAGATACAATTTTGTTTGCGCTGACTTTAACGTGTGTCGCCACCCCAGTGTAGGCGTGGCCAAAGCAGAAGTAGTACCCACATAGCTGATGAGACATCAGTGTTTAAACAAAAACTGTGGAGGACGCCCGACGCTCTCCTATCTGAATACATTTATTTCCATAGTGCAATTTGTGAAGTGATAAAAAAAAAAAACTAGCAATAACGAATGCGATAATAATCCAACCAATTGTTACCTATTCGTATTTCAAAAATTTTAGGTAGCTACATTTTTTGTTATTCCACTAGTCAAAGACAGTTTATAAAGTGCCAGTGTTAAACAGTACCTATCGGTGCCATGGAGGAAATAAGCAAACTACCCGCCACAAAGCTGCCGCCGAAAAACTTTTCGATAGACTCGATCGTCGGCTCGACGAATAGAGGCCACAAGAGGAAATCGCCGGACATCGACGTGGAAAACTCGGAGGAAGACGAGAGGAGAGCTAGAGACGAGCAAATGAGGATGTATTTCAATCAGAATAGGATTCAGAGCTTTCCGTTTTTAATGGCGTACGATGACCGGGTTAGGAGTTATGGGAGCGAGCAAGGCTTGCAGGAGGAGTCCAAGAGGTCCAGTCCGGTTAGTGTGAGGAGTGAGGTGGATAGCGACGGAGTCGAAGACAGAACCCATGGTGAGTTCCCCTCTTTTCTCGTTGCACCTACGTTGCCCCTTTTATGGATTTATGTTTTTCTTTTTAAATCCGTTTGAACAATCAACAACAACAACTTAAGGCTGTATCTACATAGTACCTACTTAACCTAGGACCCTGGTGAGTATAAATGAACGATAGGTACTTAGGATTATGTGTAAACATAATTATATAGGTATGTATATACATAAATGCAAATGTGAATTTGTTTGTTTATTACGTTTGAAATGCCTTAACGTGGGACGTGTCACAAAATTTTATGATCTGTTGAGTGGTTAAGGCGTGGAAGCGTAACAAACATAACAACCAAACAAAGTTTATAATGTTTATATAGGTTATGGGTAGGCGCGGATCTAGAATTTGCTTGAGGGGGGCACTTTTTGTTGCACCACGAAATTTTTAGAATATTAAGGGTCAGAAAATGTTCTAAGGTCTGATAATAACAGAAGGCACTGTATTAAAACCAGCAGATTCTCGTCGACAAAACGATCCAATATGTCGACGAGAATCGATAAAATGGCTCGATAAAATTTTATCGTGTTGCGCATCTTAGCCCCGCAGACCAGGAAAATTTCTGAATTTAGTCGTCAGGGGGGGCAAATGCATCCACTGTACCACCATCCATAGATCCACGCCTAGGTAGTTACGATGCCAATGCCAATTGGGTATTCTCCAAGGTATGAAAATCAAAATTATAATTAGTCCGTCAATTAGAAAATAAAAAAATAATAGACACATATTTTTTGCTTTTTCAAAGTAATGAAAATAAACATAGATAAAGCGCATTAAAACTTAAGGTTTGTGACGACATTATTCAGTATAAGCCCCGTACAAACTGCACCGGGTTGTGACGTCACGCGAAATTTCGACTCAATGTATCTCCGTTATTTTTTGATTACGTAAAAAAAGAAAAAATACGTGTCCAATATTTTTTACTAATCTACACGACGGACTAAAAAAAATTTTTGTCAAGTAGCCAATTGGTATTTATTATGATTACAAAATTAGATAGGCATCTTAGCAATGTAGGTACTATTTTAAAATTTCAATGGCCAAAATCAATCCAATCCACCGACCGACGGAGAGCGTCGCGCTACGGACACGTATGGAATATGGATTCACCCGCGGTAATTTCCGAAATGACCGCGGGTGAAATCGCGGGAAAATCTAGTGTTAACTAATAAGCAATGTAAATCTTTTACAAGTCAATTTTAACTTACCTATTTTCAGATTTTCGCGTTTTGAACACATTATATTTTGTTAAAATAGGTAATAAAAACAAAAATATTATCGTGAAGGCATGAAACTGGACAATGCAATATTGTTATGACATTGAGCTGATCTGATGATGGAGCCGGATTTGGTCATGGGAACTTGGTAATTAATTGACATTCCTACCCCCATCAAGTTGGTGCTCGTTTGATTAGTCTTTACGAGGACCTGCAGAGGTGGGCAAAGTACCTACGGCCCGCGCACCATCTCCGCGGCCCGCGATAGAATTTAATCCGGCCCCCGGCGGTCCTACTAGTGTACCTAAGTCTGACTGCACCTAATGCAGAACACAACTTACACACCTACCATGGCAGGACCTCGAATAAAAATCAAATTGTAAATTGTAACTAACATTTGTATAAGTATTGTTTAAAAACAAAATGCATTTTTGTTTTTTTTTTCTATAATTATGGCCCTCTTCGGTTCTTGCGAAATTCTATAAACTCTCTGGCCCATTCATGAAGAAAGTTTGCTCACCACTGTCCTAGGCGTAGACTTTATAGATCAGTTTACATTTTGAAAACAATTTGAACTTATTACGCGGTCATGTGCGGTCATCTGTGGTCGCTAATGTTTAGTGTACCTAGTCTCTACTTACTCTATGATCGGTATCGAAGACGATAATTCAAAAACCACATGGATGGGAACAGCGAAAGAAATGTTCATAAGAATGCAATCTGTAGCCAGCTTACGACAAGAAATTCTAACAGTACTTATAGGAAGGTACTAATGATGGCAATAAGTTTCGATTTTATTACTTCCATGGAGTATTGTTGACGGTAAAACGTTTTGCTGTGTAATAATGGGATGTAATAAAGTGTACTCAAATACTGTCTGGTTTTTTTTTTATATAGGCACATTGTGTCTGCTAGCTGCCTTGTTACACTTACCTATGTAAAAATAAATAATCGTAGATTTTTTCCAACCTGTTCTCATGATGTAACGTGTGTTGTCTGTAGAAATATGAATGAGTACCTCTAAATAATTAAAAGGTATACATGCCTAATTATTGAGATTTTGTCTCTCTAACCGTATATTTTTCAACGCCCATTTTTTTAGGACACAGGGCTGTAGCCAGAGTCGATTTTGAGGTAGGGCGGAAGTAAAAAATGTATCATTGATCTGCCCTCGAAGCACAAAATAGCTACAATTTTTTTTTTCTCAAACTATGAACAAACAATTTAGTTATAATAATTTGTCTTAGTTTTTACTATTTTTAAGGTAGGCCATTGTGATTTCAAGGTAGGGCATTGCCACAATGCCCCCTAGCTACGGCCGTGTTAGGCCAACAACAGCTACAAGTAGGTATATTATATTAATTCTAGGTTTCAAGATTACAGTATTTGCCAATGACTACTGGATATGGTTCCGGATATTTACCCATATTTACCCTTGTCCCATCTCTGTTTAGGGTGATTATTGTTTTTGTTTCTTATTTATTTAATTTTTAACTTAACTGTTTGACATCTGTAACGTTTCGATTTTCCAGACAGATTCAACTTTTGAGTATTTACACATCATATGGTTGAATCTCCAAAAAGAGAGTAGGTATTTTGTCATTAAAGGTTTCTCAAATACCTAGGTCACGAGCAGCTGACGCTGAATCACTCCCTTTTGCCTATAATTGGATAAGTTTCATGTTTTTTTTGTACACCTTTCTGATGGCAATAGACAATTTTATTATTTTTTATCATTAAATGAATCAGGGTTTTTAAACAATAAAATCCGGCAATTACCGCCGGCGCTACCAGTAAACTCAATAGGTACAGTGTTTCAAGTTTATCTTGTTTACAAGTGGTAAACAAAGAGTGAAAGATAGCTAGTGAAAGTGCCTAAATATTGAACAGTTAGGGAACAATAGGTAGCATAATAACAAAGAAAATTAGCCCCATAGTATCTAACAACTTGTATAATAAGGAAAAAAACAGCACAGTTTTGTGACCTAGCGTCAATTCTACCTACCTATTGGATACAGGTACCTATACCAGCGGGGTTGACCAAGTTGAAATTTTACAATCGTAAACGCATAAAAAACTAGAATAGAAAACTATGATCAGCCAATCAAAACTCTAGTTTAACGTGACCACTTGAAAACTAGAGTTTTGATTGACTGACCAAGTGACGTGACGATTCGTTACTTATGTTTTCTATGCGCCAACGATTGTAGAATGACAACTTGGCTAACCTCGCATGAATTTCAGTAGCAAGTAAGCAGCCATCCATTAACCATAGAGAAATGGGATAAGGCATTGTCCATCCTTCCTTCCAGTGAAAACCATGAAAACAAACAACAATGTGCCCAAACTTGATCGCTACTGAATACTTTATGCGTCAATAATAATATATTTCGGTAGCAATTAAGAATGAGTAAGATTGTAAATATGTCCTGTGAACACAATGTCAAATACAGCAGAGAACTGAAATGGTTACCGTTTCGCTTTGTTCTTCAAAGACGTTGCGCTTAAATTTCTACAAATTACTCGGTTGAAACAGTAGCAGTTTATTCCCAAAATATTCATTGTTTTCAACAATAAGCCGCCATTTTTTTTCCGTCGTGCCTTCGCAGCATGACGTTTCGACTTCATGCCCTTTACCGCCAAAACAATGTTAAGTGGAAGGCGTACCGTGGACAATAAAGACAAAACAGGGATTGACTTTTGTTGCCGGGAATGTTGGCACACAAGTTATTTGTCTTTGCTCAATTACGGAGTATTATATTGTCTGTGGCCACGCAGGGTTGTTATATATCTTTCTTGAATCTTGATTGTTCTATTTTGAAACGTCTGTATTTTATTTGTGTTTTGTGATTTTAAACGTTGAAATCTTGGTTTTACTGCTTCTATAATATTTACCTAATGAAACGCAATCTTTGGTCACTTAACTTTTATTCCAATCCTCACAAAATAGTATCATTCAAGTTACCTAACCAAAGATTAAATTCATATTAGAATATCAGTTTTTGCTAAGTGATACTTATGCTTATGCTAAGTTATACGTGAAACTCTACAATTTTTGGTAGACATGGCTGAATTATATGATTGGACATTCACATGGGCGTAAGGTGAAAAATTTACTAACTGTTCATTACTTTTGCTGCTTTTGTTCTTGTAGTGGTATCTAACGAAACGGCTAAGCCACATATTTGAACAAGGTGTAGAGTTTGTGAAGATAGGCCTTGTAGAGTTAGGGTGTGTAGAGTTAGAAACTTAGCTCTACATGAGATCTGACAACTTTTTGATAGTGCGAGTCGTATGGTCTCGTCTTGGCCACATTTTACATGATTTTTTTTTATTGTCACTGTGTATTATTAGCCGTCTCTCCTCTTCTTACGGTCGCCACTGAAAATCAGCGCCGTGGGACTTCTCTACATGCTGAGTGGTAGCCATTTTGATACCGTTCGCGTTGAATTCTCCTTAGTTTACACCTCTGTATTTTTTTTGTATCAAACAAAATTTTATTCTATTCTATTCTAAAATGTTTTTGATGGGATAGCTTATTTTGGACCAACTTATAGTAGATAAGAGATTAATAACGTTTAGCTAAAATAACTAGACGGGCAAGTGGTTCTATCTGCGCTCGTTTACAGCGTAATATTATTATTTAAGTATGGCGGCAGCCGGGATGATAACGGGCTATGATTGTGAGCGTCGGAGTTTGCGCGGCTGAATGGGATGGCCTGATTAAATGTTTAGGTTGGTGGCGCACTGAGAGAATGCTTTTACTCACGTCTTTGTTTTACTCAGCGTTACATTATCCACTCGTTTACTTCTTTATGTATCTAGGTAGTGTTTATAGGCGACTTTTTAAAAGTAGATATAGGTACCTACCTATTAATATTCGTGAATCATCATCATCATCATAATATGAGCTGAGAGACGTCCACTGCTGTACATAAGGTGTTTTGCACATTATAATGTCTTGTATGCATCCGACAAAAATTACTATGCGCGAGTTTTATCCGACATTTCTTGTAATATGTACGGTCCCATATAACAACCAAAGCGATTGGATGTCTTATAAGACATTTCTTATAAGACAAGAAAATTTCTTGTAATTCGCCACATGGATGGATGGATCAAAAGGATATTTTTAATAGGTATTTAAAATTAATACGCCTTTTTATATCCTTTCCCTCTTTAGTTCTCTATGCCTCCTCGACTTTTTATAAAAAGTTAAATACCTAGCTATACTTAGTTTTATTTTCTTATACCTACTATGCTTGCTTTTTATTTATCTTTTTTATTAATACAATCTCGATTTGAAGAAAATTAAGTGAAAAATTAGGTGGATTACTAGTCTATTGAATCACGGCCTTTATTTTAAACGTTACGTCAGGTGTACCACAAACCTAACTCGATTACAGCAAAAGCTCGTAAGCTGACAAGAAAGCTCGCGGGGGAAAGAGACGACGATAGTCAGGGAGGAGCTTAAACTCCTCATGGTGGGGCTAAACTGCGCAACGTTATTGGGTTTTGTTATAGATTTTTTCGTGAGGCGGAGTGTTTATGGTTTATCGGAAACCGATACAATCTGGGTATTCGTATTTGACAGTTCGCTTTTTGAACCGCGTCCCGAAACTGACAGCCGACGGCTCGTTTCCGTGGAACGTCAAATTTCAATCGATCGACTACAGAACGTGTGCATTTGTTTTAAATCTTTTTGTTGTTTTAAATTTTTAAAAATGGAAATGCTAAGGAACTACGGTAGTGATTACAAAACTATTCGAGAGCCGTTGACCATCGACGTGATTACGAAGTCTGCGGATATCTACCAAATCTACGACCACAACGCACGTAGCACGCCTCCGTCGTCGGATAAAAGTGAAGGTACCTACTAACCTAAAACTTACCAGCACATGAATTAAAGTTAATAGCTAGGTATAAAGTTGGGTAGAAAACAGTGTGAAGCTTTTCCATAGAATATACTTTATTAATTAATTTTGTTTTTTAGGTTTGTTATGCCAATTTCTATCCATAAATAAATTTTAGATGAAGCAAAAATATTATAAAAATATCCATGATAGTCTAAAACTCTAAATAGACCTACTAGCATTAATAGTTTATTATTTAAAAAAGTGCAGAACAAGTTACAATTTTATCACGTTAAACAAAGCTATTTCAACTTATTAGTTTTATGTAGGCCACACGTATCTACCTATACTATATTAAGATATAATAGGTATCTAAGTTTTAAAAATACACATAAAAAACACGGATAAAACCTAACGAAGAACGCAAGTTTCTGCGGGTGAATGACCTTTAGGTATTTGTAATCCGTCATTATAGGTCCAACAAAAGAAAGGGTTGATGAATAACTCTTAGGTATGATCCATATTCCATTTAAGCGCAAAGGTAGATATAATTCGCGCTAAGTTTTTGCTTTTTATCGATAATGTTCAATGTTTCCCTCATTTAACTTCCTATATTGCACTAACCAATTAGTTTTAGTTTCTACCTAGATGAGTATACCTCTATGAATAATTACAATTTCAAAACTTCAAAGAGTCCGCCTCGTCCATAAAATGCAATCTCTATAGAAATGTATACGTATCTATAGTATAGATACGTATACATTTTTTCTTTAAGAATTTAATAAAAACAAACATTTCTTATACCAGGTAAGTAGGCAACTTTGGTCAGCAAACCGCTTTTGTTATCGATAGCAGATAGGGCATTGTGAACTTTGTGACATGAGCTATAAGGACTTTTTTTGAAGATTATCAAGTTGTATTGGCTTAATTGTTGTTAAATAAGCAATTATGACCTTTTTACAACACCTTTGAAGAATGCCGACTATTGTTGTTTACGGGCTGAAATATAAGTTTTGGTTTTGTTCCAAATAATGTTTAGTATAGTTCAAATAATAACAAATTTTATTGGGGTTTTCGATTTTATTGAGACATTGCACCGTTACGGCGGACCCTTGCTAAGGAGAAAGAAGGCATTATTATAGAGAAATAAATAAAAAAACCAATAAGTTTACTTAAAAAATATCTTAGCCTGTATAACTCCATAAAAATGAGCTAAGAAACATGGGTTAATAGGTACCTACTTACTTGTTAAGATTTATAATTTTTACAAAAAAAAAAAATGGAATACCAGTAATCAAATGAATTAAGTGACCACAAAATTGGTTGCGGCAGCTGCTTAGCCATTTAGCTGATCATAAAACGAAAAGTCAATTGTCCACAAACAAAAGCTAATGGTGAGCGAATTGAAAACCTTTATTGACCCATAGACAATTAACTAGTAGAAAAAATAGGTCGAATGGTCACTGCGTAGGTGGATTTCCCGCCGCAATCTGACAGCTAGTCGACGATTTTAATTGCCACGGGCCACGGATGCCGATTGTTCGGCCGGCTCAGGGGTGTGGGGTCGACAGTGTAATATGTCTTGTCAATAGGGCTTAAACTGATTTTGTTTTTATTGGAGTCAACTCCCCACGGAGATATTTATCTTCATTACAACGTTGCCGACTAGTGGATACCTACGGATTTTGTTATGAACACAGCAGCAGAGGGGAGCGTATAAGGGATGACGACGGGTAATTGGCTCTATATTGGATAATTGTTCGGCAAATGTTTTGCTTGGGACGGTGTCAATTGTTTAAAATCCCGCGGGAGTTTGCTCTAATCCCCGTATCTAGTTGTGTTGTGATTAAATCTTTGTTTAAGAATTTCGAGCGTAGATATTATAATTATAGGTTAGGTACATTGAGTACCTAGTATGAGACTCTTTTTTTTGAAATCATATTTTATAGTGTTTTTACAAACGTAAATTTCATTAGTGTTCTTTTATATTTTTTTGTATATACCTACCTAATTGATTTTGCCATATTATTATATCTAGCGTTGGTGCTATAGTTGGTAGCACTGCACCTAAATCTGTTCTGCAATATCTATTGGTTCGTTATCGTCAATGCCAAGAAATCACGTTCCTAATTCTATATCGGCGTAACGATCTAACTGGCCAGTTATATCGGAATCAGAGTCATAGACAATAAACGTATTAAGGGATGTGTTCATACGACAATACAATTACCGGCGCGTGTCCGGCGGTGTGTGCGACGGTTTACGCGCGGGGTGGCAAAGGCAATTCTCGATAATTCCAATTGCTAATGTATGGCTATCGGTTCCCGCCTATTACAAGGGCTTTATGGTTCGTTGCAAATTGAACGGGTGGCACTATTAATTAAACGTTTAATTCCGGTAATTGGGTTTTGGCGGAATCGAATTATACGTCGTCGATCCACCGAAACGAGTCGAATAGTTTCCTTTCGTTATGTCGAGTTTGATGCTGGCTGTTTGTTACTAGTGATAACATCATGAAACTAAATCGTTCTAATCGATGAACGAATAGAACCGAGTTATATCTAATTGTATGCATTATTATTTACTGGCGGTAAAAAATATGGCAATGTCATGTCATTTAAATTAATTATCGTTCCGCGTCTGAATGTTAGATTGAGATATAAAAACATTATAATGTAACGTTCGGAAATGTGTTAAATGACACAACACGAGGTTTCGTAACGTTTCGATAATGTATGTACGTTATTTATTAGCGCATAAACAAACGCATTAGTTGTTTTTCAAGGTATTATAATTATCATTTTATTGATCAATATCAACGACTTTATTTCGTCATTGTTTTTCTGAGTAAGTAAAGACTATCGTAAAAATGTTAAAAGTTTTTTTTTTTAAATGTCGGCAAGGATAAGGTTTTGGACATTCAATCTCTAAGATGGTAAAACATGTAGGTATGGAAGAATAATTAAATTTGAAGTTAGAGTCAAGGTAATAGGCATTTGTTTTTTTAAATAAAGTAACACGTAGGTAGGTAGGCGCCTTATATATTATGTATTTCAAGATTTTAGGTAATACTACCTATATACCTAAGTACTACTACTACCATAAAGTAGAAAGAGTGAAAAGCGAATAAAATTATGAGGAGATCATTCATTAGTTATCTGTATTGAGGTACTTACCCAAAGAGAAAAATAACTTTTTATTGCATGCTAACACCGTAGGTACCTAATTATCATCAAATATTTTCTCCACTTTGTACCTAGCAAGTTTTTAGGCTACATATTTACGATTTCAATTAGGTAACCACACAAAATATTATCCATACATTATTTTTATTGCTGTCTTTATTATTTTTGTATAAATTTCGTTCACAAATTCATAATATTATGTGTAGTACCTACCTAACAACATTATCTTTTGAACGCTTTTGCCTACTTTTATGCCTACATCCCTGATCGAAAAGCATCTCTCATTTTGTCTTGTGTAACACTGATTTAGCGCTCATGACTCTTGTATTCCATGAACAGTTTGTTTTGTCAATTAACACGCGTTTTGAAACAAAGACGCGGCCGGCGCGCGTGATGTTTCGACATTACACCTATATCGGGACGACTGTAATGGCCGTCGGGCTTTTATCCACGACAGCGGCATTACTACACTCATTTGAGTAAAAAAAAAAAAAACCCAATGAAACGGTTTCCGTGTCGCCGGTTACAAAGAGCTATCTATCTACGAGTAGGAGATCTATCTTACATCTTATATCTTCCGTTCTGAACTTGAATTCGGCGGATGCATTTCCAAACGGAAGCATTTCGAACGAAGCAATATCGTGTTCCATGTTCTTTTCTTTTTTGAAATATATAGGTAGACCGGTACGTGTAGAGACACACGCCATAATAGCGCAGCTGGTGACCATAGACAGCGACACGACGACATGGATACATGATGTTTATTTTGTGAACAAGAAAAAAAAGGTGGTTTGTTACCACAACAAATTACTGAATGAAAGGAAGCTACCGGCTAGACTATTGCAAATTGATGTCGGAGTGTTCTGTCGCCACCCAGCATGGGAACGAGTCAAGTGGTTTCGACGCCAGTAGCAATCGAGCGAAAGAAAAAAAAAACATCTAAGAACATCATCTGTTGTCTGAAACACTTAAACGCGCAATAAATTCTCAATAATGAACTCTTAGTGATATTTGCTTCGTATTGGTTCGCTAAACTTTGTGAGAAACTAATAATAATTACGTGCTCACTAATTCGTACCAAGTTTGCGCTAAGTTATCTAAACAAAACGCATTTTTAACACAGGAAATAAAAACGTCTTAATTATGCTACTGTTCTCATTAAGCAATAGACAATAGACTTGAAAGCGTTCAATTTACATTTTCCCTAACGACCAGTGTCAATAGCGCTCGCGCTGGCCGCGTCCTTTTAAATTTAGAAACACTTCAACGACTAATCAGATTTGTAAAGTCGGCGTTTTGGTGGCACTAAGTTTTTTTTTAAATTGAGCGGCAATCGACTGAACGTTTCGGTTTCTTTGTGGCCAGCATTATAATGGTGGAAGAAAATAGCCTCTAAACACGGCACACACCATGGGAAAATATTTAATTAGAAAATAGCTTATTTGTGTTTGTCTTGTGTTAATGTACCTATACTCTTTTTGAAACGTTTGGGCGCGCACAATTAGCACCTCCCGGCTACCGGTTTCCGAACGATACATCTTTTTTTTCACTCTTTTTACGACTCAATTTTGTATTCAATTCACCGTATAAGTAATCATTAGTCATTTTGGATGTTATTGTCGATAGTTTTTATATTTTAGTTCTGTGGTTCGAGAGACAGGCGGTTTTTTTTTTAAATCGATACGAGTATAGCAAACGTCTAGACAAAAGTGTATAGGTAATTAAGATAATATCCATGGTGCTTATTTTCGTAAGCGAAGCTCCGTTCAAGTACACTCTTACAACCCTTTGGTTCGGTCGGAAGCCGGCTCCTTTGCCACATAGATAAATAATGATCGGTCCTCTTTAAACTATTAAAGAAGTTAATGCATCTAATTCCAATCGATACTTGACACGGGACGTAGAGTTTAAACCTGGGCCCTTATTCACTATGACCAACAACATTCCTTGCCCATAACGCGCGTCACAAAAACGCATTTCCAAACGTTCTAGATGCCAAGATATTGGAAATTATTATGCTTTAAGCCATAAGAAACGTTGTAAATGTTTTTTTTTTTTGCAATAAAACTTCTTTGATTACGAGGGAAAGACAGTTTTTGCGGCGTCTTATCTTAGCGCGGCGTGTTATGGTCATAGTGAATAAGGGCCCTGGTTTACACTTGCTCAGTCACAGGTATAAAATTATACAGCAACTCGACCGAATACCTATTGGTGAAAACCGCACGAACATCCGTTGCGTAGGTATAGGGTAAAACCAGGATAGTTGCCCTGGGGGTATAGTTGCCCCGATCGTAATTACTCTAGTTTCGCAGATGAATCGCGTGCTATTTGATTTATCTATCAAAAGACTTTCCAACTACTATTAAATGGACCGCGTCTCATGTCTCTGTGCGATTGCACGGAAACGCATGGTGAGATCAAAGATTTTTCGGGATAGATGCCTAGTTTTCCGGCGGGTCATCCATCCTAAACGTAATTTATATGGACTTGGCAAAAAGTAGAGGTCCGTAGAAATCGCTAATACTCTGGAAATTTCAAAGATAATGTCTTCTAAATTTAATAAATTCGTAGATAAAGAACCAAAGTACTTGCCAGTTTAAAAAACAAGATATTTTGATTTTTGTACTGGGAGATATAAAATGATTTCAAAAAGTGTGGCAACTATCCGGGTTTTACCCTAGTTTTAAAGATCTAAGCATACATTGGGATAGACAGCGGGAAGCGACCTTGTTTTATACTACGTAGATACCTCGTGATAAGAACAAAAGTGCTTAGGTTGTCGTGATAATAAAATATTCAAAAGAAACATTTCTGTTTTGTTCACAGAATGCTTGAGTCCTCAATCGGAATCCACCACCAACAACAACACAGCGACGGACCCCAATATAAGGTAGTTATATAACACTAACAACAACAAATAACAACAACAATAATAACTAGCTAGTCCCTGCGGTTTCACCCGCATTGATTTGGGAGGTCACGCGGAAACTCTGAAATCCTTTCTTAGCTGATGATGTCTCTTATACTATCTACTGCCAAATTTCAGGTGAATCGTATTTTCAATTTTTAAGATTTCGTGCTCAGTCAGTGAGTGACCTATCTGTGAACTGTGGACCTATGTAGATGTATAGGTCCAAAATTTATATCGTTATATTTATAATATATTGTATGTAATCGCATTATGTATTATATACTAGTTGCATTTTCCTATCTAATATATGTGAACACCTATCTAATTTCCTCTCTCTTATGAATCTGTCCACTCTAAGGTTACCTGGGAGAGATCGCTTTAAGCGATAAGGCCGCCTTTTGTATACCTTTAGCTAAATGTAAGAAAATTTGTAAACACTTTTTTTTCAGTTTGGTGTGCAATAAAGAATTATCTATCTATCTATCTACAACGTGTTAATGAATTAACTGAAAACTAGAAAGTAGTTTGCTCAGAATCGACTAGCGAATCGATCGCACTATGTTTTAATATAGATTATATTTTTTCATTTTTACTAGCCCATGTCTAAATTATTTATAATACAATATTTGGCGCGTATCAACGCCGCCCGCAGCAAAAAATTCGAACCAGTAGGCGCGGGCGTAGCGCTTGGAATTACGTAGATATGTCACCTCCAAAATGTTGAATAACTTTTAAAGTATAAATTTTTTCGGCATAAAATATATTTTAATCATATTGTTGCATATTTTTTTAAATGGGGTGTATCAGGTTTTCAGTTAATTCATTAACACGTTGTATATCTATATCAAATATGAACCATTGTGTTTGCCTATGTAACTATGTACCTTTGTAGTACGTTACTCCTTCATACTGAAACGGCTAGATAGGTTGGAAATAGGGATAGAACAAATCCTGATTGAGCACAAAGAATGGGTAGACTTTTGATCTCGGAACCTCTGATGACTCCAGAAATTCACTACCCATATAGAATAGATGAACTTTTTATCCTGGAACCACGGAGGGAAACCCGTAATTGCCGCAGAAAAACATCTAATAAACGTAGAAGTCGATAAGCAATAACATGTTAACCCACAAAATTAAGGTATTGATACAGAACGCTTTATTGAGAGTTATTGAACGTTTCTCAATTATGTGTTTACGTTATTATATTCTTTAAATATCAATTAAATGTTAATCATAAAAAAATGTTGACACAAAATGGCGTTATAAATTTGAAAACACGATTTACTCAAAATTTCTCCAGTGTTGGGTTAACACATTATTACTTATCTATGTCCAATTATATAGTTAATTTGAATTGGTACAATGTTGCCGCCAGGAGATATCGCACCGCGTTCACGAGGGAACAGCTGTCGAGGCTGGAGAAGGAGTTCTTCAAGGAGAGCTACGTCTCCCGCCCGAGGAGGGTGGAGCTGGCGCAGCAGCTCAACCTGCCAGAGTCCACGATCAAAGTAAGTTCACCAAGTTTTTTAACTCGCTATATATATTAGCCTTTTTAGCCCGACTCGAAATTGTTATCACAATAAGGTGACCATCTTACCCAATTCACAATTAAGGGACTTATAAAGTTACTTAAATACACTCGAGAGCAATGAATCCGGGTCACTTAAAGAATCCTAAAAATCTCGGAAACTAAAAATGCTAGGTTAATGCAATAAATCGTATTTAATAGACAATGTGATACTCCTTAAATGAAGGTATTAAAACTTCTTAGTTATTGTAAAGTTATATCATAAAAAAATCAAACTTGAAAAAGGGCCACTTTCGAAGATGGAACTACGAAATTACAGCATTTGGTTTTGCTTTTGTTTGTAATCTGTCATTTATGTGGGTACATAAACCATGTTGATAGTGCTCTATATTCATTATTCAAGCTGAAATTATGTCGCTTACGCCTGAAGAATGCACCAGAATACTTACAATGCTGGAAACCGGCCGGAGTCAGCGCGATACAGCCAGGACTGTCGGTGTGTCGCTGTCAACAGTACAAAGAGTTCTCCGACGTTACGAAGAAACTGGTTCTAACCTACGCAGACCAGGAACGGGCAGAACCAGGTGTACCACAGCATGAGAAGACCGATACTTGGTGAACACCATGCTTCGAAATCGCTTTCTCACAGGAACTGAACTCACAAATCAGTTTCGACGCATCGGAGGAAGTAACCCAAGTGCATGGACAGTAAGACGTCGGCTTGCTGAATCTAACTTAAAACCCCTTAGACCTGCAAACGGCCCTAAACTGGAGCGTGCGCATCGTATTTCAAGACTAAGATATGCCCAGAGCCACGTAAATTGGAGTATTGAAGATTGGTCAAAAGTTATGTTCTCCGACGAATCAAAATTTATGCTCTACAAGCACGATGGAAGATACAGAGTGTATCGAAGACCAGGGGAAAGATTCAAGCAAGCATGCATCGAAGAAAAAGTAGCCTACGGTGGTGGGTCTGTACTTGTGTGGGCCGGAATTTCTTCTGAAAGTCGCACAGAGCTGGTGATCATAGAAAACGGCTCTTTAACTAGCGTAAGATATGTGGAAGAAATCCTCAATGATCACGTTGGTCCATTTATGGTCAATTTAGGTGAGGATGCTATATTTATGCATGACAATGCCCGACCTCATACAGGTAGGATTGTGAATGACTACCTTCAAGAGATGAACATTACTCGTATGGAGTGGCCAGCGCGCAGCCCGGATATCAACCCGATCGAGCATGCTTGGGACGAGCTAGGCAGATGCGTAAAACAACGAAACCCTCCCCCAATCACGCTTCGTGAGCTCAAAATTGCTCTCACAGAGGAATGGGAGAATATTCCCCAAAATCGTATAAGGAACTTGGTGTACAGCATGCCAAACCGCGTAAACGCAGTAATGGAAGCATGAGGAGGCAATACGAAGTATTAAAATTCAAGAAAATCGTAATAAAGTTCAAAAATTTCATGTTTCCTATTTTTGTTTTAAGGAGAGATCAGCAGTTTTTTTCTTTATGTAATTTTGTGTTAATAAAATGTATGGTGACTCATATTTTTTTTACTTTCATTTAAGGAGTATTACATTGTCTATTAAATACAATTTATTGCATTAACCTATCATTTTTAGTTTCCGAGATTTTTAACATTCTTTAAGTGACCCGGATTCATTGCTCTCGAGTGTATTTCCAAACGAAAAACGTTTCACTGAGCTACCCTAAACGATTCCTTATATGCCGACCACCGCCCACTCGAGAACGAAAATATGTAAGTATATTAATTACAAAATACATGACAACAAGCTTGGCAATACCCACCCACGGCGGTGACGGCTGAATGAAATCGACCTCTCTATTCAATTATGACTTCAGAGCGAAGTTTTCGTAATAGTTAAAAAAATCCACCACAGAGATAAACATTACTTGAGTATCCTACCTACCGAGTACCTACTCCATACAAGCAAACCGATAACTACCCAACACTACTACAAGCAGGAGGCTTGTGTGCACACGTGCATGCGTCGTCCACATTACTAGAGTTTCTTTTTTTTTTCTTATTGACTTTCGCATATAATGCATTTAGCCAGTTTCAAGTAAAATAATTTCATTAAATGCAAACAAATTAACGTTTAGCATCGTTGTACGATTTGAACTTGTAGGCCATGGTACTGAATAGACTACAAGAACTTTCTCGGAGCTTTTGGAGGAGAAGAAATCAGCTCGTAATGTCATATATCTTGTTGAGCACACAAAAAACTGTCACTGTGAAAATTATTGTCCAATACAGCACCATAAAACACAACAAAATCCGCTTTAACAATTTTTTATTGACACGAAAATAAATTACTGAACCGCCATCTTTGATGCCCGCCAAAAACTTCCTACTAGAGTTCCAGATTCAAGTTGATATTGTCCGACACACAGCAGCGACAGCACTAGGTACGCCGCTGTCACCTCGCAGCGGTGAGGCACAAAGTTGGCAGAAGGCGTAGAGTGTCGCTTCTATACGTACTTACTACTTAGTAATAGGTACTTATTAGTCTTTGGTATTATTAACCCCAAGAATAATTGCCAAACAATTTATATTATTATAAAAGCTAAAGTGTTTTAAGAAAATATTCGAGATTTATCTACATAATTTATTTAACACATCATAATCTATTTAAATAAAACACGACGGAATGCGATGTTCCATGCCAATTTAAATATTTAAATTTCGAATCTTTTATCCACGTGTAAACATACCGGCTGGCCGGTCATAATCTCAATTATCACTTCGGCTCGTAAAAAAAAAGGAAACCCAACCGCTCGGATCGGGAGAAACAAAAAAAACACATGTTTTTTATTGCTGCGAGTTTTACATTCACGCTAATTTGTCGATGTGTATTAATAAAAGAAACCGACCGAATTATTCAGTAGCTGTAGACCGCTAACGGAACGCCGAAAAGAACCACTCAATAGCTGGTGTAAGCACCCTACTTATGAGTTGTGTGGAAATTGCTATAGGTTTAGACTTTTTTACCCCTAGGCTCTGCGCGGCGAGGCGCAGCGTTTCAATTGACCAAATTATAATTATATCCGCTGTACCTAGAAACTGGAAAATTGGCACCAGACTTTTTTTAAAGTAGACAAATAACTTAACTTAGATACTTTTTTGTGGAAATTTAAATATCCACCGTTTCAGTTATCTACGGCTCGTAGAAATCTGTATGTGATCTCTTGTTTACAAATAAAGTACCTACCTAATCCGCATATTATGGTTTTCAATATTAGGTCTTTTTGTTGAAAACGCCCAACCTGATCAAAATCGTTTTGTATTTCGACATCTCGAATTGAAGTAAGTATATGTATCATAGTGAAAACTCAGATTAAAAAAAATATTAATCCAACCATTTAAAACTATGTACAATAAACCAACAGATTTCTTAAATGAATAAAAATAAATAAAATTCAAATTAAACTCATGGTAGAGCCCAACAGATACCGTCGAAGACGGCGTCGGTAGTGTGTGTTCACATCTGGTTTATTGGTGCGATCATACCAATCAAAAGCTGTTAAATCGAGCTGTTGGCTACCATTTGAAGCTTTCGTTGCTTTTTCTCTTCACGTCTGTTTGTTTATCGTGATGGAGCTTTAATTAGCTTGCGCGCGCAATAAATTATTGTAGAGAGAGAATGTTTTTTATGACATTATCATTTAGTTACATACTACATATTATATTCACTCGATAAATTTTGATACGACGAAACTTGGCTTTTAGGGTTTTTCGTAATGTTCATCTATGTCCGTCTATTAATCTATATACTTATCTCACAGTAACTTTATTTTAAGGTTATAGCCGTTCTCCGCGGTTTCACCCACGTTAATTTCGGAGATCCCGCGGGATTTCTGGGATGAAAGTATCCTATATCCTCAATGTGTACGTGTACGAGTAGGTACCTATGCAAAATTTTAGTGAAGTATCACCCGTGTTAATTTCGTAGTTGCCGCGGGAATTCCGGAATGAAAAGTACTCTATGTCCTTTTCTGTACCCCTGACAACGTGTAGGTATGCAAAATTTCATGACGATCGGTTGAGTCGTTAAGGCGTGAAAGCGTAACAAAAAAACAAACAAACTCGCTTTCACATTTATAATATTAGTAAGGATGTTGTTTTGTTGATGAATATACCTAAATTTTTAGGAGAAATTGCATTCTGTGAGTGGTGTTCCCTCCTTATTTATTAATTTAATGATTTTACTAGTTGGTGAGATACCTAATTATGCGTTTCTGAGGCCGTAAAAAGTGTGTCAAATTCTTAAAAAAAAAAACTTCAAATACCTACCCATTTTCAGGTATGACAATATCGCTTTCCGACTAACAGTGAGTTCTTACAAACTGCAAATGAACGATGCCGTTAACTGTGAATTCATTGTTTTGATAGGTAATAAAACGGCTCATGGAACGTACATAGATTACAATCAAACTTTACAATTATTGCATATTTCCGAACGCAACGTAGCGAATATCCCCGCCAAATTAGCACGTAGCCTGTACACCGTCCCGCCATTTTGTGAACAAAAGACGCGTCGAATGCAATTCTATTTGAACGTGGAACGTGTTTGCTCGCACACTTTGTCAGTATGTTGGCACTGGCCATAATGCTTTCTTAATGTTTTTCAAAATGGCATCGGGTTTTATGCGTTTTGCGAGCGCTTACGAACCGCAAACAAATTTAATGTTTAGGTAGATACACCTACCAACCTATAAACAATGTTTTAACAACGGGTTTTTTTCATAAAACCAATTAGCGACACCACGCTAGGTGTTTATGCGATGTTTTTTGTTTATGTTTAAATCGTTATTATTTATATTAAGATTATTTGACCATAATAAAATCGACAATAAGGTGTTAGATGTTTATTAGAACCTGTCTACCATATAAATGACAGGCATAAATCAACAGAGAGCGCAAGTAGAGTGAAGCCGTTTCAAGTCAGACTAAAAAACCGAGCACTTCGTTCATGTATGGATAATAATAATTTCGCGTACTTATAGCAATCAACGATTCGTTTTGTGCTTCAGTTGTGAACGGATGTTCGAATAAAACAGGCACTCTATATTTTATCAAAGTGTATAAACTCTATGCATCAATAGATAGACGTACCTAATAGAATATCATTAACTTTTATTAGTACTGGATTTTTCTAACTACATTTTAATATACTATAGGTATATTGGTAGGTGCAGCAACTATTTAAAAACAAAATATCTTGCGTGTTATTACTACTCCTTCTCTAACGGTACCCCGGAGCATGAATTTTTTCGCTCTCGTCTAGTCGATATCGTCGTAATGTCAAAGCGTTTTTTTGGATTGGAAAATCTGGATAGATGGCGCTGTTCATTTTCCATACAAAAAAAGTGCTCGATATCGACTAGACGAGAGCGAAAAAATTCGTGCTCCCCCTACGGATCTAGAACATAGAGCACAGATATTTTCTTCTCTGTTTATGGTACCTGTACCAACCTAGTATCGACAACTTGCGGTCATATTTCTCGTGGGTAATTTACTTATATACCCACATTAAATATAGTAGTACAGTATATATATTAAAATTAATACAAAATAACCTAGAAAAGTGCACTAAATCAAACGTCGAACCTTCGTAGCATCCGTAGTACCGCCGTAGCACTTTCGTAGCGATCATAGTAATATGGGTATAGGTTTGGGAATTTTTGAAATGATCACGTACCTAATTATTTACTGAAGTTTTTACACTTAAAAATCTTTAATCACTGAGGCTGTGTTTTGTTTATAAAGCCGCGGTAATTTCGGAGTTCCCGCGAATTCCAGGATAAAATATAGTTATAAACCTTCCTCATGAATCACTCTTTCTATAGTTTTAAAGATTTAAGCATACATAGGGATATAGGGACAGAGAAAGCGACTTTGTTTTATACTATGTAGTGAAGTAGATAAATCACATTTTCGCATCAAAAAATAAAGTGTCTGTTAGTACCTATCTATGCAAATACTGCCGACGGAAATATACCTACGTAGTGTCAGCAACTTATACAACGTGTTAATGAATTAACTGAAAACCTGATACACCCCATTTAAAAAATAAACAATAATGTGATTAAAATATACTTTATGTCGAAAAAATTTATACTTTAAAAGTTATTCAACATTACTTTGGAGGTGACCTATCTACGAAATTCCAAGCGCTACGCCCGCGCCTACCGGTTAGAATTTTTTTGCTGCGGGCGGCGTACGCGCCAAATATTGTATTATAAATAATTTAGACATGGGCTAATAAAAATGAAAAAATATAACCTATATTAAAACATAGTGCGATCGATTCGCTAGTTGATTCTGAGCAAACTACTTTCTAGTTTTCAGTTAATTCATTAATACGTTGTATAGGTAGAGGTAGGTTCTAGTCGATCCCTAGTTCCACTCGTGTTATTTTCGGAGTTCCCGTGTTCCGAATAAAATGTATCCAATCCCAGGAACATCGTGCATAAAAAACATACATACAATCGAATGCATAACCTCCTCCTTTTTGGAAGTCGGTTAAAAAAGGGGAGCATGTTGACGAATGTACATAATATAGTTATTAGAAACTTTATTATAAATATTTTATT
This sequence comes from Zygaena filipendulae, assembly GCA_907165275.2. NCBI lineage: Eukaryota > Metazoa > Arthropoda > Insecta > Lepidoptera > Zygaenidae > Zygaena > Zygaena filipendulae. The sequence continues at coordinate 1,973,149 of OU015677.1, read as the reverse complement.
TTTTGGTTCCCTTTTTAAATTAATTTTCTTTTATATTTTGTTATGTCAGTTTTAAAAATATACAAAATTTTATTCTTACAAAGACGGCTGTTTTTTGTTTTTCTCCGTATTAATTTTATTGTAAATTTATCTATTATAACAGAAATACGATTAGCAGTCGAAGTAATTTTTGAGTTTATTCATTATGTACAAATAAACACAAAAAATAAAATCTTTTCTCTTTATAACATCAGTATAAGTATAGATATGGAGTAAGGAGTTAGGGACTGACTGACGAGAATTTGTTCGACGATGAAAATAACAACCTACCTCTTTGTCCGCAGGTCTGGTTTCAGAACAGAAGGATGAAAGACAAGAGGCAAAGGATCGCCGTAGCGTGGCCCTACGCGGCTGTGTACAGCGACCCGGCGTTCGCGGCGTCCATTTTGCAAGCGGCGGCCACGACCGTCGGCCTGCCTTACCCCTACCCCCCCCAAGGGCTGATGCACCAGCTGCCCCAGTTCCAAAACCCTCCCCTCATCCCCCCCGGCTACTACGCACATTACCCGCGATACCCCTACCTCCCCCCAAACAACTCCTCCTCCCCCGTTCCCGACCCTATCCGGCCGACCTACTCCAGTTATCTAAATTTAAATTTGAACGTTGAAAAATAAAGTTTTGTTATTGTTTTTTTTTATAAGTAGGTATCTATTTAGAACGTAAGAAAATAATTTATTTGTGTTTTTAAATTGGTAAGTATTATAGCTTTATTTTTTTTAATTTTTTAAGCAATGTAAATATTAAATAGAGTAGGTAAGCTCAAAATATATGTAGGTATAGAATGTGACACAAAAAGCCTATTTATATCGTTGCTTTCTGAATTTAATTATATTGTACCTGTTCAAAATCAGAATACTCACCAAAAAAAAAAAAACATAATTATGCCATTATGTATGTGTATGTGTTCATTTGTGTTGTGTTTCTCCTCTTGCTTAAATAAATCTTTCGTATCTTATCTTATATTACAAACTTATTTAGTTCAGGAAATTTTTTCAACCGACTTCCAAAAAGGAGAAGGTTCTATGTTTATTGTCATGCGATTGGCGTTGATTTCTTTTTTGTTTAATTGGAATACTAGCTGTCCCCCGCGGTTATTTCGGAGTTCCCGCAGGAATTCCAAGAAAAAATGGTGAAAACCGCATGAAAATCCGTTGAACAAGTTCAGATAGGTAATAACTAATAAACTTTGTATGGGACTGTGCGTTACTTTTATATATTGTACTAGCTGTGCCCTGCGGTTTCACCTGCGTGAGTTTCGGAATTCCCGCAGGGCCTATTTTTTCCAAAATAAAAGTAGCCTAGATTACTTCTTTTAACATCAGCTATCTGCCAGTGAAAGTCCCGTTAAAATCGGTTCAGCCGTCTCAGAGATTAGTCGAAACAAACAGACAGAACGGTAAAAATAAAAATAAATTGATTTTTTTACGTTTGTACCATATATATACCTACTTTCATATGCGTTAAGTGAAAAGCTATGTTAATTTGGAATTAGAAACAGACATTTCAATTTTATTTATATGTATAGATATGATTGTACAATTACCTATGTATAGGGTCTTTGTTCCACTCTCTTAATTAAATTAAACCTGAATAAGTATCTCGATTTTCTTTAAAAAACCTAGTATTGATTGATTAATTGATTAATCTTGGCACCGAACTGTCTCACGCCTTATCTATCGTGAAATTAAGAGGATAATTATTTATAAATGGATATCAAACCTTTAAAAAAAATTAAGCTTTAAATTCGAATTTGAAAGCTTTTTTATAGTGAATGACACAAATTACCTACTTACCGTACAAAATAGAAAGTTTGCTAAAATTTTAATAAAACAAATTGGTTTAATAAAAAAAGTAGTGGCTGGGTATCTTCTGAGAGTTTTCGAGTTAGAGAGCGACGTACATAATAAAGAAGAATATTTTATAAAAAATAAGTACTTATAGGTACCTTATGTATAAATAATATAGTTTAAATTTTAAATATCGATAAATTATATCTAAAACATGTACCTAATTATAAGTTAAGTTGTAAATATCATAGACTAGAATACCATATGGACACAGATAAGCAATAACATGTTAACCCACAAAATTAAGTTACCCATTCAGAACGATTTATTGAGAGTTAGGGAACGTTTTTTAACTATGTGTTTACCTTATTACATTGTTTAAGTATGTAACTAAATATTGAACATAAAAAATGTTGACACAAAATGGCGCTATAGTTTTAAAACACGATTTACTCAAAATTTCTCCAGTGTGGGTTAACACACTATTGCTTATCTATGTCCATATAGACTATGGAAATTGTAAGATTACTTCAAGTGTTTTATATTTACCTTCTTTGCATTGATTTACTACTACTACTAGCGTGGTATATCTGTCAATGCTCCTCTGCCCTCGACATAGATTAAAGTATATACTTAGTTGTTGGATTATAAACATATCCAGATGGAACTTAGCAAACGAAATCGCTTTAGCTTCATGCAATGTGCGAGCAAAAAAAGAGTATATACATGATACTCTAGTAACTCTGTTGATAAGAGTTTTTTTTTTCATTCAACTGTACCAAAAATGATAGAGAGATTTATCATAGACATTTCATAAACTGTGAGGAGAGCTTGATCGCGCAAGTTCCTAGCTTGAAGGGTTATTTAACGCTTCTTTCGGTCTTTTACACATTTTAAGAAAATTTATTGTGTCTTGTATGCATCCGACAAAAATTACAATCGCGTGTCTTATCAGACATTTCTTGTAATATGTACGGTCCTATATAACAACCAAAGCGACTGGATGTCTTATCAGACATTTCTTATTATAAGACACAAGAAAATTTCTTATAATATGCAAATAGCCTTCCTCTGTATTGTCGCCGCTGGCTCGCCGACAAATCAAAGGTCACATTCGTCCACAAAAATTCACTCTTTTACTCTGTGACTTATCAGTGTTTTGTTGTCACATGACGTAAGCATGAATTTTCAAGGGCTTGAATATGGTCCTTGCTCAAAATTACAGCCTGTTTATCTTATAGTTGCTGAGAAAATCATACACATACAAACAAACATATTGTACACAGCTAATAAAATTGGAGGAGCTTTGTAAGTTTAGTAAAGAATTATAGTAGGAAATAGATTGCAAAATAAATTGCAAAAAACTTTTAGTTCACTAAATGATGCTTAGGCATCTACAAGAAAAAAAAGGATAATCGATGTAAATTAAACACATAATATACCTAGTTATTCCAATTACAGATTGATAGGTATCTTATTAAATATTTGTATAAAGTTAGTTCTAAGTATAGGTTATAAGGATGTAAAAAACAATATAGATATTACTTATGCATAAATATACTATACATCTTCAAATAATATTTTGTGTTTGCTTTGTATTGAATTATACCTCATTTATTACTGAAACTAGCGATGCCCCGCGGTTTCACCCGTGTTAATTTGAGGAAAAAAACTAACTAAAATATATTCCACAGCTAGGTATAACCGTTCGCGCAGCGTACGCAACGGAAAGCTCTCAAAAGGAGTATTTTTTTACCGTTTCAGCAAACATTTTTTATGGCTACTCCGCTCCTATTGGTCTTAGCGTGATGATATATAGCCTATAGCCTTCTTCGATAAATAGGTTTTCTTACACTGAGATAATTTTTCAGATAGGACCAGTAGTTCCTGAGATTAGCGCGTTCAAGTAAACAAACAAACAAACTCTACAGTTTTGTAACATTAGTAGGTATAGTTTTTTTTTTCAAATATCGAATTTAGAAAATTATTGCTGAAAATTCGGTGCGGATGGCACGAGTTTAGCGATGAAGAGGTGAAATTGAAAAAAAAAAACACCTTTTTTAACTGAAGACACACCAGGCGTGTCATTAATTCAAATGGTGTTTGACACGGCAGTGGTATCACGAAATGTTGCTTCGCCTGCAAAGAGAACTCAGTTATAGAGGTTTTCGAAATCCTTATTACTATTATCATGGACCATCCATGCTATTATAAATGCGTAAGTTTGTTTGTTTGTTACGCTTTTACGCCTCAACGGCTCAACGGATCAACATGAAATTTTGCCTCCACGATGTCAGGGATACAGAGAAGGGCATAGAGTACTTTTGTCTCGGAATTCCCCTTCCTGCGGGAACTCCGTAATGGGGATGTGGACTACTTTTGAAAATCAAAATTCTAATTAGTCCGTCAGTTAGAAAATAAAAAAAACAATAGACACGTATTTTTTGCTTTTTCAAATAAATTAAAATATACAGAGATAAAGCGCATTAAAGTTTAGGGTGAGGAGGTCGTGACGTCACTAACCGCTAAAACCGCCATACGAACTATCAGAATAGTGACGTCACGCGAAATTTCAACTCAATATATCGCCGTTATTTTTTGATTACGTAAAAAAAGAAAAAATACTTGTCCAATATTTTTTAATAATCTGCAAGACGGAATAAAAAATAAAAATTAGTCAACATGCCCATTTACGCGGGTGAAACCACAGAACTAATAACAGATAGAAGGGACAACAACTTAGTTTTGTATGAAAAAAGGTAACCGACCTTATTTAGTTTTTATTATTATTTATTTTGACTAAACGTTGTCAAGGGTAAGTACAGAAAATATATCAGAGTACTTTAGGTAATCCCGGAAGTCTTGCGGGATCTCCGAGATTAACGCGGGTAAAACCGCAGGGAACAGCTAATATACTTATACAAGCCAGTCTAAGTAGGTATATACCTACTTTACTCTGTAGTTCCCTCATAAATTACGTAATAACGCTTGGCCTCAGTTAGCTAGAGGTTAATCAAGCCGTTACGTTAACAGTCGACGTCCGTTATTGGAGGTGTACTCCGGTGATAAATCAGTTACTGGGGTTTTTATTGGCATCAATGCTTCTTCTCCCTTTAAGGTCTGGGCAAACTGCACTGTATTGAAGAGACATTAGCAGTCCCCCGCTATTTCAACCGATCGCCATGAAATTTTGGGAAGGACACGGTACTTTTTATCCCGAAATTCCCGCGGGAACTCCAAAATGAACGCGGGTGACACCGCAAGGAACAGCTAGTAAAGAATAAAAAGAAAATAACAACGAATGTATGAACATTGGACAATTTCTTATTTCTAGTTAGATAAAAACATAATAAATGATAAGCGGATAAGGGAGGAGGTTTGTTGAGTAGGGTGACCAAGATCATGTGCAGTGTTCGAGATCAGGCGCGGTCGCAGGCTGAAATTTGGGGGGGGGGGTAATATAATATGTCGATTAAATTAGACTATATTGCACAATACACAATTTTATTGCACACATTATGAAAAAAATGGATTTTGGGGGGGGGGGGGGGGGGAGTCATGTCCCAGTGACCCCCCCCCCCCTATTTCCCCCCTATTTCAATATAATCCCATTTTCCAAATAAAATAAATAAATAACTGATGTTATGCCCGCTCCACATTCACGCGAGAATCTTGCGAGAGCGAGAAAACCACGAGATCGTGAATGTGGAGCCGACGTTCTCCGCCGTTTCTCGGGGTTTTCACGCATTCTCGCAAGATTCTCGCGTAAACTGGAGCGGGCTTTATGACTCAGGGTCAGCTAGTCATTGGTGAAATACTTACGGCCGCACTCAGAGTTGACTTTAACGAGACTTTACTTAGTTAAGTATAGATTTTTAAAACAAAATTGCCGCAATCAGAGACGTTCAGTAAATTTATGTTAATTGGCATTTAATGAGATGTAACTTAATTAGTTAAATGCCAATTAACATTAATTTATTAAACTTGTCTGATTGCGGCAGTTTTGTTTTAAAAACCTATACTTAACTAAGTAATCATTAAAGTCGACTCTGAGTGCGGCGGTTAGTAAAGTAGTAATTTTCTGCAGTATTGCAAGGTACAGTAGGTACTTTGTTACAGTTTAATTGAAAACCGCCAGAAGTGGCTGTTTACGGTACCTACTTTTTTGTTTTAACCACTTGATATCAAGTTTAAATGCTGCACCCCGTTTTACCCATGTAAAGGCTTTAATCAAAGCCGCGTACGAAGCGGTATTAATTAATTATATCTCACCTTAGCTGAGTCATCCAGATAAAAATTTAAAGACATTACCACACTGCGCAGTGCGCTATCTGGTCCCAAACTAAGCAGAGCTTGTGGTATGGGTACCAGACAACTGATATGGTACCTATAGACTTTTCTTGTAAATAAATACGTAAGTACTCATGATACGACGACCCGATTGGCGCAGTGTAGACCACCATGCCCACCCGCTAATCAAGAGGTTCCGGGTTCGATTCCCAGTGGGGGTGGACTTTGCGTGATGAACAGAGATTTCCACTTTCCAGTCTGGGCTTGTACCTATATATATATATACTAGCTGTCCCCCGCGATTTCATCCGCGGTAATTTCGGAGTTCCCGCGGGAATTGCGGGGAAAAAGTTCTTTGTACCCCTGACAGTAGTTGTTTCCCACATTAATTCCGGAGTTCCCGCGGGAATTCCGGGATAAAAACTATCCTATCTTTTAAGTTGGACCATATTATGAATGGTTACAAAATTTTATCAAAATCCGTTCAGTAGTTTCGGAGTCCATCGCGGACAAACAACGTGACACGTGATTTATATATATTAGATATCTATAGGTAGTATCGTATATATGTGGTTTCCACGTCACAAGCTTTTAGCTTAGTATGGGATCAGGTAGATTTGTGTGTATTATATTCATCACAAAAATATTTACTCTACGATCGAACGGATCGACATCGAACCCACGACACCCGGCGTAGCAGTCAGTTACCCTACGACTACACCGACGGTGCTCTCTGGATTGGTCAACAGCAACACGCAAAGTTTAATGCGGAGAAAAATAATTCCCACTCAATATACGAGTAATAAAAACCGAATGGTCCCCGAGACTGGAGGATTTATCGGATAGATCAGCTGAATGGCTATGAATATTAACTGAGCATGAAGCTCCACGGACCTAATATCTCGGTAATAATCTGGGCTTGTGAAAAATTGCTCGCAAGCGGCGCAGCCCCGACGGCATGGCAATATAAATGATAAGGCGTTTAGAAATAGTGGTCTCATAGACCGCTAGGGTGGCCACGATGCACAGCGAAATTTCGGACCGTTGTGATGGTTCTTTTTAACCGACTTCCAAAAAGGAAGAGGTTCTGCATTCGGCTGTATGTATGTTTTTTTTTCTATGGAAACTTTCTTCTTTGATCAAGATGAGAATAAAATTTTCAAAGATAAAATTCCACAATTAAAATGACGGCGTATGAAAATCTAAGTTCTTTTTAATCCGTTAGTTAGATAGGTAACAAAAAATATAAGACACGTATTTGTTGCTTTTTCAAATTGATCATAAAATACTTTGATGAAGTGTGTTTAAATAGAGTGAGGGTTCGTGACGTCATAACTCCATATGAACTTTACCGGATCGTGACGTCACGCGAAATTTTGACTCAATGTATCTAGGTATAATTCTACTTCACGGAATAGAAATAAAATTTAGTCACCTAGCCTAATTCACATAAATGTACACTAATTACTTACTTATTTAGTCAGTCAGTTTCTTTCAATTATTTACAAAGAAGCATTTTTTTGAAAGAATTTCTTTTTTCTGGAATTATACATAATGTTGTATTGAAAAATAAGAAGTTAATTGTAATCCATTCACATCTTATCTATTGATAAATAAATCCTTCGCAAACCAAATTGTCAGTGATCAAGACTCATTCCGAAAACGAGCCCGGAGACCTAATAAAGATAAATGGTCCACCGATTGTCATTTCTTATATCGAACGCGTTTCCCTTCACCGCGTGCAACAAAGAAAAACTCACATAATTTTCTCCTAATATTGCAATTTAATTTCTCGTTCAACTTCCTCCATAAGCGCACTAAAACACCCGAGGTGAAACGTCTTAACTCGACTCCCCGATAAGTTCACTTACGACGTTGTCGTTCCGAACCCGAACGACGGTTAGGCCTTTTCAAATTAAGAACCCATAAAGAACACAGCGCGAGCAATTTGTTTGGGCCAATCACAAGCTCCGTACTTTTTTTCAAACAGCCAATGGCGGAACAGAGATAAAAGCCCGTTTCCCTCCAGCATGAAAGTCGGTGAACGTTTCCATTGAAGGCGCACCTTGGAAAGCGTTCAGTGGATTCTCGACCGTATTGCATTGTATAATCAGCCATCATGGAAGCCGAGGGCGATTCATGAACGCACCGCGTCGACGAAGGAGCTTAGCTCGCATGATTTTCCTTCGCCGGTGCGATAGAGAGGGCGCGATGGAAAAGTGTGTGTGAGCGAGAGACGGAAATGGACGGCGGTTAAGACTTTTAGGAGTCTATGCTCGGTAAAGTAATTTTCCCGCTTTTATTCAGCGTGCAGTATCTGACAACAACGTTAAAACGTAACATTGTTACGATCGTTGGAGAAATGTTTCGGTTGCTTTTTGATAGATAATCGTATATTTTTTTTTATTAATAGAGAAAATTTACACATCTAAATAAAGTTACGCCTATTATTTACCATGATAGGCAGATAGCCAGACAAAGATAATTGGATTTATGACAAAACTCCCAATAGATTTTTATATTTCTACTGTCTAGTCACTGTGGTTGCGTTAATTTTGAAGTTTACGTGGAAATTTCAGGCCAAAAAGTACCCCATGTTCTTTTCTATACCCTTGATAACGTTTAGGCAAAACTTCATTATGATCGGTTGAGTATAACTACTCAAAAGTGTAATGCTCAAACAACATGTGAACCAGCCCACTAGCTGTTCAATATGATGACGCGGATGGTTGAGTAGGTAGGTAAGCTGTGAAAGCGAAAATCTTATATTCGCATTTCTTTCTCATTATGGATTCCTTTTTATAAAGATGAAACCTACTTATTTTTCTAGTAGATGTAGGCCCCTAGGTAAGTATACAACGTGTTAATAAATTGACAGAAAACTAGAAAGTATAGTTTGTTCAGAATCGAATTCCGAATCGATCGCACCATGATTTAATATACCTAGGTTATATTTTTTCATTTTTACTAGCCCATGTGTAAATTATTTATAGTACAATATTTGGCGCGAACGCCGCGCCGCTCGTAGCAAAAAATCGAATCGGTTATTGACGCCTAATAGGGGCGGGCATAGCGCTTGAAACTAAGTCACCTCCAAACTAATGTTGAATAACTTTTAGACTATGTCACAGATAATATAATGTATTAATTTTTCGACATAATTTATATTTTAAACATATTATTATTATTATTTTTTAAATGGGGTGAATCAGGTTTTTTGTCAATTCATTGACACGTTGTATACATTATATGTACGCTAATAAGCTTTTTGGATTTAGAAATATTGAAAAGCTGTATTAGATACAGAAAAATATTATATTTCCTCACAATATCCTCGAACGCAGCGACGTTACATTGTAAGCTCGCTGTTTACACTTTAATAGGATATCATAAAACAATCGAGGCGGGCTCAGCTCAGTGTTGCCAGTTAGCTATTTCCACGGACAATGATGGCTGTTTATCCGCTCGGCGTCGGTGCGCGGGCAACAATTCTAAATGACGTTAATTTTGGTGCGAAACGCTCCAGGCGCGTTCGTATTCGGAACGCAAATGGTTCACCCAATTTGTTGCTGGCTGCAATGAAGGATGCTGTACTGTATTAAAGTATTAAACCTATTTTATTTAAGGATTTAATCCATGGTCAAATATAGATTTTAACTATGTTAAAGACGACAGTTAGAATCTTTAGGAGAGTTTAAAACGGAGTAACTTACTCGTATAATCCAGTGAACTAGATGTCATACTTTCTCTTCTCCTTAAGAATTAAAAAAAAAACCGGGTTTCTGTATGTCTCGTGATGCCTGGACCTAAATAGGCAGATCCTATGAAAATTCGTTCAACCTTAGGTGCCTACCTATACGAAGCTGATGAGCAACACATAATAGGCTAGTTTCCTGGGTAAAAAAATCGAAATTCTATTTAGTCCGTCAGTTAGATAATAAAAAAATAAAAGACACGTATTTTTTGCTTTTTTAAAATAATGGAAATATGCATAGATAAAGCGCATTAAAGTTTAGGGTGGGGGGCTCGTGATGTCACAGCTCGCTATAACGTGCGAACAAACTGTAGCGAGGCGTGACGTCATGTGAAATTTCGACTTGATATATCTCCGTTATTTTTTGGTTACATAAAAAATAAAAAAATACGTGTCCAATATTTTTTAATAATCTACAAAACGGACTAAAAAAAAATTTAGGAAACTAGCCTATTAGGTAGGTACACAAACTTTCATTATTTTGCCAATAAAGGTTCCACAAAATATTAGAAAATAATTTGTTAAAAAAAACCAACATACATTTCATAAAGTATAAACGACAAGGCAACCTACATGGTAGTTCTATAATTGACTGAACAGCCGGCCGAACTAATCAGTCCACAAGTCGACAAGAAAAGAAATTGGAACAATTTCTCTCTTTAAAACCATAAAACATTTCTTTCGCTTCCACGGAAAACGTACACGGCTTTTACAACTCTGGAATAATGAATTATAAACAAAGCTCACGGCCCCGTAGAAAAAAAAAAAAAACAATATATGCGCGGGAAACATTTTGACGTTTCGTTAAAACATGTCACTTTTATGGTTTGTGTTTCGGCTTCGTTCCGTAATTGTTCAAAAAGGTTGTTTATTTTTCAATAATGGCCGACGCCCCGCTGCGGAGCGGTTGGTGATTCAGCTACCAGTAGCAAATGATTAGTTTCGGTCGCCATTTTATAGTGTAAATAATGTTGTTACGCGGTCATTGTTTGCCTTTGAATGTAAGGTGTCGATGGTTCTACTAGTTTGTTACGCTGTGCAACACACAACGACAAAACGAAAAAATCATAAAGCACATAAGAATTCCTGCATAATATTTTGTTTGTTCCAGAACTTTTTACTTTTTTTAAAACGATGCCATTGGACTTTTTTCTTCTTGTTCAGACTAGGTATTGATTTCAGCTGCGTCATTTACGTGCCCAGCTAAAATGTTACTCTGAACGTTTAAATGAAGCACGTACCTAAACTTAAAAAAGTCATCGAGTAGATAGGATTTCCACAAGATTTTCACTGCTCATTATTTTTTAAATTATGTCCCTCAACAAATTCCGTACGTAACTCTACATTCTACGCATTCTACAAGCTACAATCGCTGGATAGAAGGAAACCTTACCATAAAACAAGTTTAAGCATCGCGCACACCCAAGGGTGCTCTACAACAATTTCACAAGAAAAAATAGTGTAGATAAAGGAATGATTGCGCCCGAATATCCGTGATGCCCGCCCAACGTGAGCCCGGGTATTTACGACCGGACCCGGATTAAAAAATAACCGGGTGACGGGTTGTATCACCCGTCTCATGCCAGTATTATTGGACGCATACAGTGTTGTCAGGGATGCTGTAGTTTCAGATTTTCACCACACTAACAACTAAAAAATCAATTGTTGATTAAAATCACGTACCTAGCTAATGTTCTAAATTCCATCAAAATTCAATATCAACAATTTTCATTTACTTACAAAATTAATAAAACCGAACATTGCTTTGCCTGTTAGTTTGTCTTTTAATATAGGTATGCCTCAGAAGCTAAATATGTAGAAGGATTTTAATAAACTCGGTATTTAGGTACATACAGTTGTCCCCAGTTGTCACACATATGCAAAATAATTTTTGTCCTGGTACTTCCAAGATTTTAATCCCGAGTCAGTAAAAAAATATTAAATTGGATTATCATTTGATCCGAAACGCAAATTATGTAAAACAAAACAATCATAAATAACTCGGAGCGTCAAAGATAATAACGCGCGGATTATCCTCGCTTATAATATTATCAACACACACCTAATTTAATAAAGAGCTATACAGCTCATTTATTATTAAAAATTTCGTCAGACTCACAGCCCTTGTGCCGTCCGCCGCGTCCCACGGCAGTCATGAAAATAAAATCATGCCACCCGACCCGCGCAGATTGAATTCAAAATTGGAATCAAAAGACAATCCTTTTTTTCTTTTTTATTGGGACAAATGGCGATCGGGCGTAGTAGCGGCCAGCTAGTGTTAAATTTTGTATAGATAGTGAAGGATGCTTGGGTTGTCCATCTATATAATAATATGTTGCTGTGGACAAAGAAGTATCTCTTCTTGAAGATCTTTATGGTAGAGTGACGCCATAACACAAGTAGTATTGTATAATATTCAAGATCGACAACATTGTCTGTATTGGATTTAATGAGTTGCGTCTTTTTTTTCAGGTTAAGTGTCTGGTGTCGTATAGGTATGTCCGTTAATGATTGTCAAATATGTAATTATAAAATGAAGTACCTTCATGATGACGAATATTGGAACTTTTTAGTACATTAAAACATATAATTTCAATATTATAGGGGTTCTCTTGTCTTCATTTTTTACCGCCGTAAAATAATAACGTCCAAAACCGTACTTTACAAAAGCAAATTATGAAATATGGCGGGAATAAATAAAAAAAAGCAAACAACATTTTACAACATCGTGGCGGGTTCTATAAACGTTTAGTAGTGTACGAACAATTGAAACTACTGTACGATATCTAAATAAAGGCGCAATAAAACCATTTCTCTGCCTACAATCCTGGCTGAAATGCGGTGACCATTGCCTGTAATAATCAGTCACGCTTAATAAAAGTTGACCGTTTGTCTATGGTCGCAGCAGACATATTGTTTTGGAAAGAGAAAATATTTTTGAATTGTTTGGAACATGTCGGCAAGTTTGAAACAGAAGAACAATCTTTTGCCGGGCACGATTTTAGTGACGTAACTTTTATTATTGTTTTTTTGCTGTCGTCGCGCGGTCAGAGAATAAAAACAATTGCGGTAAGGGTTTTAAGCTCATTGCTTTGTTTTGGTAAGAAAAAAAAATGTGTTCGATAAAGTTCTGATTGCTATTTATGGCGTGTAGTTAAAATGAAATCTAATAGATACTTACCATAATAAATAATAATCTATCTATAAGCTCTTGTCTCTACATATTAGAAAACAAAGCCTTCCGCCGCGTCGATCTGTCTGTTGGCGATAAACTATAGTCCCCACGGTTTCGCCCGCGTTAGTTTCGGAATTCCTGCGGGAGTTCCGGAATAAAAAGGACCTTATACCTATGAATACCTGTACCCCTAACGACGTGTATGGATACAATAGGTATTGTTTTATTATGATCGATAGAGTAGTTTATGCGTGATAGCGTTGGTATACGCACATTCCGGCACATTCGCACAAACTCACATTCGCATTTATCGCGTAAGTATATCTATAGGTACCTGCAAAAGTATACGTTAAAGGCGACTGCTTTACGAAAAAACAAAACAACTGTATTTTTTTTTTTCGAAATGAGTCTTATTGATTTTTTGCCACTTTTCATGCATAACGGACGTTGCTACATACCGACCTACTCACAACCATCAAAAAGGCTTTAGTCTTAGAGAAATTCAAATTAAGATAATCGTTAAACTATATGGAAGGATTCGTGATAAATAAAGTGATTTCCGGTTTTTTGCTCTTCCAGTAAAATTCATTCAGCTGCCATTACTTTGCTCTACCATAGAGCCGAACGTTGCGACGACGCTCCAAAAAAAAAAACCGTGAAATGCACAAGCGATGTCGGGCACAAGTTGTCTTAAACACTGTATAACCACTTTGAACCAAATAAATCTCATCTAATCCCCTTTAAATAAGCTAAATCCGTATTAATTGTCTGTCAAATTGGCGCCGGGGCCCTCCATTTGGCACCTGCTACCCGGACCCTCGGGTTTTTGCGCCTTTTTGTGTTTTTTTTTTCGTTCATCGTTGATAATAGACAATAGAGCAGTGGATATAGGATAACGTCCATGCATTATCTTGGATTATTGTGTTCATTATCATTTTCATTGTGATTTAATTATTTATTTTCAATTTAAATGAGGGTCATAACTGTAAACAATATCATTTTACATAATAAGTTCTATTCTAAGCCAATCACGGACGACTTTGAAAATAAAGGATGTTAATTGAATCTATAACTCACTCCATAAACGCACGCACTTAATTTTAAAAAGCTGAAAAAAATCTGAACAAGCATATTACATTACTCTCGCAGCCAGCGTCCCCCGATTCTATTTATATTTACCAACAAAAAAACCATTTCTATAATATATCCAACGCTAATTGTAGCTTTATTGACTCAATACTTTTTAGTGTGACATATTAGGAGCATTCATGGGGCATGCTTTAAGAGTTAAGTGGTTCAGTTAAAAAGGTTTGATATCTATGGTATTTCCGTGTTGAGAATTAATGTTTCTAATAACACGGAATTGTAGCTACATCTAAGAATTGATCAATTCATGATGTAGTCGACCATTTTATGTAATGCAACCATTTCATGAAATGGATAAAACTGATTACATATCGATTAAATGATTTTTAACCGACTTCCAAAAAGGAGGAGGTTCTATGTTCGATTGTATGTATGTTTTTTTTTTTTTTTTTTTTTTTTTTTTTTTTTTTTTTTATGTATGTTCACCGATTACTCGAAGACGGTTGGACCGATTTGAAAAATTCTTTTTTTGTTTGAAAGAGTATACTCCCAATTAGGTCCCATTGCCACCAAGTCGGGATCTGATGATGGGATCTTGGAGAAATCGAGGGAACTCTTCAAAAATTATAGGCACACCTATAGCGATTTGGGTATTTTTGATAGTAAATCGTTCATTTGCTTTCGGAAAGTAAAATTTGAAGAAGTGGAACTGATGATGAAGACCACAGGTGGTCATCGGAACAACTCAAAAATAATACGCATTTCACGGGTTCCGATTGAAGCGATTTCGAAAATCGTTTTTTTGTTAGAAAGGGGATACTCCCAAATTGATTCCATTGTCACCAAGTCGAGATCTGATGATGGGATCTTGAGTAATCGAGGGAACTCTTCAAAAATTATGAGAACACTTATAGCGATTTTTGTATTTTTTATAGTAAAACGTTTCTTTGCTTTCGGAAAGCAAAATTTGAAGAAGAGGAACTGATGATGAAGACCACAGATGGTCATCGGAACTAGTCAATAATGGGTATTTCACGGGTTCCGAATCGTTAACTTTAATATGGTTTCTGAACAATTTATGCCTGTCACAATGTATATGGTGAAGTGGTGAACTGATGGTGATGTACTAAGAGAACTCCTCAACAATTAACGTCCCTGCGTCGGGAAAAGCAATATTTTGTAAAAGGTGATGAGCAGTTGACATTAGGCTATTGTAACTTACCGCCGCACTCAGAGTCGTTCATTAAAATAACGTTAATCGGCCCATAACTAATGCTACTTAAAACCTCTAGTGACAATTAAATCGCCGTAGCTCCCAGAGACAAAAATTAATTGTTGATTAGTAGATTGACAACTATATGTAAGCATAGGGCGGTGCACCCTATCGAAATGCGTATCGATAAAGTGCGACATTGCCACATGCATAAACTCATGGAAATTATACTTTTGTTTTTGTAGTTTTTATGAGGTGAAGTTATTATTTTTCTTTAGAAATAATTAATTGCGTTAATTTACTATTACTTTAATCGGAAATAATAATTGATTTCAATAAAATTAAATCGTGAATGCCATGACTTTTGTGATATGACAACATTGAACGCCGCCATTTTCATTTTTCAATTATCTACGTCAAATCAGTCCGCGAAATTTTTCAAATTGGAATAGCCGCCACTATTAAAGGTCTGTCCACATTCGCGCGCGAACCGCGCGCGAAGCCGCGAAACACCCGCGAACCATGATTCTACACTTATAGTTCGCGGGTGTTTCGCGGCTTCGCGCGGGAACCACGCGCGAATGTGGAGAGCGCTTAAAGAAGAAGAAGGAGAATTCGTCTTTAGTAATATAATAATAATTTGAAATTATTGTATAAAAAATGGTGAGTATTAAGTAATTATTATTGGTTTCATATTGTTAAAAGATAAAAATATGTTAGGCATGTTTTTATATGGTTTTCTTTATATTTCAGGAGCAAAATAAAACACCACGCAAATGAGTTGCAAACTTTACCCCGGACGAAAAATTTTTACTTGCACATTAATTAAACATCGATAATTGAATCAAAACTGATCGACGGAAAGTCAGTTTTAAAGAAAAAATGGCCTGGATTTCAGTCACTGACGAGTTCAATAGTAATGCACTTGTATACAAGGTATTGTATTACTTGTATATACTTGTATTCTAGTTATTGCTTGTATACACTTTTTGTTAATATAACTAGAACTAATTATATTTTTTTTTACTTGCAACGTGATGTACCTAACTACATTAAAAAGAGCATGGGATAACCTTAAGACTATGACCCGTAAAAGCAAGGCTATCTTTTAAAAACTGGAGGTGGACCATCAAATCCACCACCTCAACCGAAGCATAATAAGCATTATAGAAAAGGTAACATTCAATAACAACTCAACAGGACTGGGCAAAATACCAAGTTGTAATAGAAATCCTTTTATTATAAATGTGAAACTTAGTTTGTTTATTTGTTACGTTTTCACACCTTAATGGCTTAACCGATCAACATGAAATTTTGCATACACATTTTCATCGGTACAGAGAAAAACATAGGGTACTTTTTATCTGGGAATTCCTGCGGGATCTTTGAGATTTCCACAGGTGAATCTGAAACGGTTGAACCTATTTGAACGGGACTTTCTCTGCCAATTAAATGATGTTATAAGGTGTAAATTATGCTACTTTGGAGTTCTTGCGGAAATTCAGAAACTCAAACGGGTGGAATCGCAGGGCACAGCTAATGTGTGTTATAATATGTATTCTAAAATATGTAGTACTAATCAGTGTATTTTTTTAGTTGGAGACATTAAAAACAAGCTGCTGAGAGAGCTGCTGAGTTGGAGGAAGAAAAAAATTAAGCTATTGTAGATGGCAAAACTAGAGCTAGCTGAATTAAAAAAAACTAAAATTACAATAATAAAATTATTTATTTTAAATGAACTAGTTTTATTTTATTTATTTAAAATTCAGGCAGGTAGTTTAAGCAGCTAATAGGTGCCTGTATCCAGTTATACATTACTATTTTTCTATCTTTTGTTTCAAATATTTGTCCAATCTGTTTTCAAATAATAATTGTTAGGTGCCAAGACTTCTTCCGGTAGCCCATTCCAAGGTGCAACCACTCTGTTAGCAAAAATTGTTTTTACCTACACCTTAAAAAAACAAAAAACAAACAAAATCTGAGTATAACCAATTCTTTTTTTATTATTTTATGGTTTTTAATCTATACATTTATACATATAAATAAAATTGAAGTGTCTGTTTATGATTCCAAATTAACAATTTTTCACTGCATATGAAAGTATAATATAATCCTACTAATATTATAAATGTGAAAGTGTGCATGTTTGGATGTTTGTTACTCAATCACGCAAAAACGGCTGAACGGATTTGGATGAAATTTGGCATGCACGTTGTCAGGGGTACAGAGAAGGACATAGGGTACTTTTTATCCCGGAATTCCCGCAGGAACTCCGAAATTACCGCGGGTGAAACCGTCTGTCTGTTTGTTCTGTCTAAACACTGAAACAGCTAGACCGATTTTAATGGGACTTTCAGGCAGATAGCTGATGTTATAACGAAGAATAAAACTATTTTAAAAGAAAATCGTTCCTGCGGGGATTCTGAAACTCATGTGGAGTAAAACCGTGGGGCACAGCCAGTTATTCATACCTAACTAGTTATCTCTAAAAATCTCTCAACTATGGATTGTCTGAACAAGAACCATTTCTATTGGAATTTTCTTATGTATATCATTTATGTTAGGTACCGGATATAATATGATCAGAATCATCACTATTGTCAGTATAAAGCAGGAGTTCATCTAATGGTAATGAGATATTGTATAATGTAGCATATACACAAATTACAGCCACAACTGTGTCTAATTTGATACTCATACTCACTTGAAGATATGGAAACTTCCTTTTCCAAATACTAAAAACTCTCAACAGTATTTTTCGTTTTGATTACTGATATGGCTTTTATTGTACTGTTCTTGACTGTTTGAATTAGGACAAGAATGGTGTTAAACGCACATCATTTACCTACTGCATAATCACTCACCAAGCAGTATACCTTGCGATACACCTGAATCAAGGCGCTGTTTCGGTGCACTACTATTATGAATAAAACTATCATGAGTTTCACCAGGTCATCGAGTTACAACTTAAAAAATTCCAAATTCGGGCCTGTTACTGCCTGAACAATAAAAGAAAACCATCCTTTTCTAAGATAGTCCACCAGGACTTCTTATTTTAATATGTGTACCCGATGACACCTGGAAGTCCAGCAATTCGTAAACTCAATAAAATCTTCTAGGTCAGACATGCTTTTCTAATTACTGTGACGTGATCGACGCCCTGAAAGTTTCAAAAATCCAACTTTGGTTTTGAAATTTTAATAACAAAAACAAACATAACCTTACTTTTAAATGTCAAAAATCTCCAATTAAGTCTTAAGTAAGGGTCAGCCGTCACTTAAAGTTAATCATCATTAAACGTGATTAATGGAGGATTAACTGTCTCTGAGAGTGATTTTTTTTTAATCCTTACTTAAAATCCGTTAAGTAACCATTAAATCGACTCTGAGTGCGGCGGTAAAGAGAAATTACGAACTAAGCGAGAAATAAACAAAATTTTAACAAAAAAATTAAAACCGACTTCCAAAAACACAAAACTAAAAAACTATAAATAAAAAGCTAAAAATAACAAAATACCGATTTAATCCAAAAGACAAAAACACACGTAATATTATTATTGGTTTGTGCTACCACTGATCGGTATGAAGTCGGTGACAAGCCAAATATAGAGGGGGAAGATGGGCTAAGTCGACTCCCGCCACCAGCTCTTCGTGAGCAGAACAACCCAACTCCCAAGTGGGCAGACACCAGCGGGCTTGTCACCGAATTCAAACCGATCAGTGGGTAGCTCAAACCAATAATAATATTACGTGTGTTTTTGTCTTTTGGATTAAATCGGTATTTTGTTATTTTTAGCTTTTTATTTATAGTTTTTTAGTTTTGTGTTTTTGTTAATGTTAACGTTTTATGATTTGGGATTATTATCTGTGATTTGGGCAACAATGTTTTGCCATGTACCTTTAAAAAATGTTTAATAAAAATTCGAAATACGCCCACCCAAATAACCACTAGAGCATTATTCTAGGTCAGGTTAGGTTGCGGATGCCAAGTTTCTCACATCCGCGGATGTGAATGTGGATGTCGATTTTTGAAGTCTCACATTCGCTGATGCCGATACGGATGCGGATGTATAAAATCTTAAATAAATATAGTATATGAATTAAGAGTTAAAACAAGGATAAAGTAATTATACAAATTTTTATTAGGTAGGTAAGTATAATGAAAATTATTATTAAGAATAATGCTGCTATTTTTTTTTAACTTCACTTATCTACTAATTTTCATTCGCCGGCCCCGCCCAATTTCTTTCTTATCGCAACTTGTATTACATACGCATCCGCATGCACATCCGCATCGATTAATACGGATGCGACATTCCCGGTTTGTCAAAATGGGCTTGTCAACCATATTTTACTTTTTAGTCCGTCTTGTACTTTAATAAAAAATAATAGACACGTATTTTTTGCTTTTTCGAATTATTAAAAAAAAACTAAGATTGAATTGAATCATTGAAGAGAAAACGCATTAAAGTTTGAGAGCGGGGGCTCTTGACGTCATAACGTGTTATAAACTGTAGCACGGCGTGACGTCACGCGACATTTAAAGTTAATGTATCTTCGTTATTTTTTGATTTTTTGGTTAGGTTGCCTCTGAGAAAATTGCTTTCAGCAATACCTATAGGTCGCCTCATTGTACGTATCCATATCCGTTTAGTGTCTTCTACTGTGTGTGCAATAAAGTATATTTGATTGATTGATTGGTTGATTACGTAAAAAATGAAAAAAAAAAACACGAGTCCGATTTCTTTTTATTAATCTACAAGACGGACTAAAAATTAAAATATGGTTGACAAGCCCATTTTTAGGGATACAATTTAGTGTAGTCGATTTAGGGTAGGTACGATTTAGTGTGGTGTGATCCATCGCTAAATCGATTACACTAAATTGTATCAGATTTAGATTCCCTAAAAATTGGATAGGTAGGCAATGTAATAAAGCGTTTCAGACAAAAACGTTAAATAAAAAAAAAAAGTTAAAAACGCACTTCGCCATCTTACCTTTGTTATGAGATGTACCTACAGGCTACAACCTTAATGATTGAGATACTGTTATTTGTGATTTGCAACAAAACATCTCACGTTACAAGTGAAACTGATTTTTTTATTCATAACAGTAAAGTAGGTAGGTAGGTACTGTTAATTTTCCGTTAGACGGTTTTGTCTTGAGTTTTGTAGATAGGTATTTTGAGAATGCAATATCCCGTTGTTACAATTTTTTTGGTTTGTAGTAACTGTAGTTCTAATGATAAGTGTAATATTGGACGTGAATGGAATTAGGTTTTTACGTTGTTGGTACGGCTATCTTGTCTATTATCTACTTTCCATACAAACGCCTGATAAAATAAAATATCTCTAGGCACTTGTCGATAGATACTATAGATACCTATAGATTTCTTTTCTTTCTATCTTTCTTTCTTTCTTCTATCTAAATAGGTGCTTAGTACCGATATCTAGTAGGTACCTATAGCATTATTTATATTATTTGTGCCTATATAGGTATGTATTGTGCACGAAGATGTAATGGTCACTCATTATCAAAATAAAGGTTTTAAAGAAGCAATAAATAAAAAAAATTGTAGAAGCAAATTCAGTAGAAGTTACTATAATATTACCTAGTAGGTAATTTTAACCAATTTCAAAAAAAGGAGGTTTTCAGTTCGTCCCGATCTTTTGTTTATCTATGTTCCTCGAAGACGGCCGTACGTTTAAGACTGATTTGAAAAAATATTTTTTCTTTGAAAGGATATAGGTATTTCCCATGTGGTTCGTCATCGTCATCAGGTCAGAATCTGGTGATGGGATCTTGGATATTTCGTGAGAACTCTTCAAATATTACAGACACCTTTAGCGATTTGGGTATTTTTTTGTGGTAGGTAGGTAACTAGCCATTTGCTCTCGAAAGCATCATTTGGTGAATTCAAGCTGATGAAGAAGACCATAGATGGCCACCGGAACTACTCTGCAATAATAAGTAGATATTTTATGGGCATTCGATTACATAATATAGTTGCTAAGTTTATGCTCGTCACATGCATATAATATGTATATTATTATGGTGAAATAGATTATTCAAATACCTATATATATATACCTATATATAATACCTATTGAGAATTTACCTACATAATATAGGTACCTTCTACAGAAAACTAACGGCCGCACTCAGAGTCGACTTTAATGGCTATCTGTTTCCTGCGGTTTCACCAGCGGCAGCGTCACAGATAATATTATAGTACTTAATACTGCCGGCGCTAATATCGGAGTTCCCGCAGGAATTCCGAGGCAAAAAGTAGTAAGTTCATTGTAAGTACGTCGTATCCATATGTTTCTGTGTTTTTGTAAATATTCTCTTCTACTGTGTGTGCAATAAATTATATTTGATTTGATTTGATTTAAAGTTTGTGTTGTGTTTTGTCATCTTGCTTAAATAAATCTTTCATTCTTTCTTTCTTTCTTTCTAATTCCAAATTTTTCGTTACCACGCGACTTGGCGCTATGTTTCTTACCGCCGCGCCGCCCTCAGAGTCGACTTTGATTACTTAGTTAAGTATAGAGTTTTAAAACAAAACTGCCGCAATCAGACAAGTTTAATAAATTAATGTTAATTGACATTTAACTAATTAAGTTACATCTCATTAAATGCCAATTAACATTAATTTATTGAACATGTCTGATTGCGGCAGTTTTGTTTTAAAAATCTATACTTAACTAAGTAATCATTAAAGTCGACTCTGCAGAGTGCGGCGGCGGTTAGTCTTTGCAATATTTTGTTATATTTTTACGGTGCTTCTGGTAACCCTTGGCTGGCCCAACGGCTGGCTATGACTCGGCTTGGGGGAGAAGCGCTGGTGGGGGCAGAATGTTATTATATTTTAATGCAATATTTTGAAGTAATCATACGCCGTTTACGAGAGCTGGGCTCGGCGCGAGTGGGATGAAGAAAACGAGTCGAATCCCGAGATATGTATAGGTAGGTAGGTATATTGAACACTATGGTCGATCCACCGCGGTTTCACGCGCCTTTATTAAATTGGAGTTCACGTGGAAATTCTAGAGTAAAAAGTACACTTTCGTCACTGCACGTGCGAATCCGCGTAAGAGCAACTTCTAAAAACTGCGTATTTGCTTTTTGACAGGAGGAAGAAAAAACTTTATATCTCAGCGATTTCAATTCTTATTACCGACAGAACTTAACAGCTTGTTCTTTACAACTTTCTTTATTGGAAAATAATGTAAATTTACTCGTAGTTGGCTTAGATTTTGTGCAAAGTCACTTATTTGAATTTTACGCGTTTTGCTGTTATGCTGTATTTACAAACTGCTCTTACGCGGATTCGCACGCGCAGCGACGCTATACCACTCAGCAATACTAGCTTCCAATAAGCGAAATAATTTTAAAACCGGTTAACTAGTTTTGCTTTTATCCACAAAAAACAAACAAACGTAATTTCACAATATATCTAAGTAGGTATAGATCCCTGTGTTTTCACCCGTGCCAATGTCGGAGCTCCCGCGGAAATTTGGTATAAAAAGTGCCTTTCCTTTCCTTCGGTTTCGGATCACAATTTTTCCCATAAGAAACTGTGAAAATTGTGAGAAAACATGTTACATGTAGGTATTTCTACTAAAAGATGTAGGTTAAAAACGCCTCACTAAAAATTTACCATGGATGTAAGAAAAATAATTAAGAAAATCAAATTGTGTTTATTGAATCCAATACAATCAAGCACAGATTAAAGTGTTTACAAATATTTATTAAAAATCTCACGTGAGATTAGATTAACGAGGGAGGGAAATTTGGCTCTACCAAATTTCATATAGTCACCAATAATTGTATGTACGCTAACACCACGTATCGGTAGTTGACTAAGTTATTCGCTTATCTCGAGACACATCCCAAGTCTTGAGTTTACGTGTGCGGTGAACCATCATTGGCGTTCGCCCGTTGATTAAATTTGCCCAAATCTGCTCCGAGTTTATCTAGCTAGTGTACAGTGCTGGGAAAAGGTTGAGCCATTCAGTGAGACTCTTTTTAATGCATTTTTAAGGCTCGGCAGAGAATATAATATACTAGCTGTGCCCCGCGCTTTCACCCGCGGTCATTTCGGAGTTCTCGCGGGAATTCCGGGATAAAAAGTACCCTCTATATCCTTCTCTGTACCCCTGACAATGGGCATGCCTTTCACCCAAATCCGTTCAGCCGTTTTTGCGTGATTGAGTAACAAACATCCAAACATCCACACTTTCACATTTATAATATTAGGAGGATGGTTGCTAAACCCTTTTTAGAGAAAATGATACATTATTTTTATGGGATTTTAACATAGGTTCCTATAATAAAGACAATATTATTAAAAGGGTTACGTCGATAAGTAAAATTAGATAAATGGTGTGTAAAAGTGAGTTTGTTTGTTTGTTACGCTTTCACGCCTTAACGGCGCAACCGATCATCATGAAATTTTGCATAGGTAGGTACACTTTTTCAGGGGTAGGTGTACAGTGAAGGACATAGGAATTCCTACGGGAACTCCGTTACAAAAAGTATCCTATGTCGTTCTCTATGCTGACAGCGAGTAGGTAGGCACCTATACCTACAAAATTTCATGATTATCGGTTGAGTAACGACTTAAACTAAGTCGTGAAAGCGAAACTAATAGTACGGGAGATACCGATGCTAATTCGGGAGCGACTCGAGCGTCGTTGGGACCTATTGGGTTTTGAAGATTAGGAGATATAAACAAAATAAGGTCATATGATATTTTTTCATTCACCGGTGGGTTTAGCTTCTACAGGCTTTCAAAAATGTAAAAAAAAATATTAAAATGGAAATACTCGAGCGCGTCAGATATTGTAGTTTAGATACTCCAAGGTGTCTCTGATATCGAAAATATATTCATCTGCCAATTTGCGTGGTGGGGGTGGCCATCCGGAAGTGGAGAAAATGAAAAAAAAAAACATTTACTCCAGCGCGTCAGATATTCAAAGGGGATGTTAAGTGAGCCCTAAAAATGCTCCCCTTCGAAAATCTGCCAATTTGGAGGTGACGCAAGGTAGTAGCGAATTTTTGAAAATGCAAAAAAAAATCTCAATTTTGAAATACTCGAGCGTGTCAGATTATTTTACAGAAGGTTCAGCTTGCACTCCAAGTTATATTGGCTTAAAATCTGACAATAATTTTGAGGGGTATTATTAATCTGACTGCTAGAAACAAAAATTATGATTTATTTTTAAGATTTTTTTTTCTTTCTGACGTGTAAGTTTAATTACTTTATGAGCTATTTCTTGTTCACATAAAACACACTTTATATTTCTATGAAATATGTAAAAGCTCACAAAATATTATTCACAAAACTAACTTTAAAGCACAAACAAGTTTTACATATAATAACATGAACGCGTTGTTTTGTGATAAGCTTTATTATATAATATATATAATTACATTAAAGTGAAAGGTTATAGGTGAACCTATAGTTTGATGTAATACTTACCTTAACTTATTTTAATATGTATTTTAACCGACCAAAAAAAGTTATAATTTGACACGTTTAGCGCCGTGATATACTGTGATGACGTTATGGCGACGGAAAGTAGTGTGAGGACGGTGCGAGAGAGTGAGAGATAGAGAAAAAGTAAAAGAGAAAGAAAGACAGAGATATGAATAGGTACATGTTTCACTGCAGCTGCTCGTTCGATTCGAAGACGATTTTTGTTTCTTCGGCTTATGAAAATCGGCAGATTATATTTTTCCCGCTATCCTTGAGTTATTTACTTTAAAATAAAAAATAAATCAACTGCGCTCGAGAATGTCGAAGTTGCGTTTTTTTTTTGCAAGTTTGTGATCCTCTAACTCCCTTACGTCACGTTCAAATGGTCAGATTATTCATATACATACTTCTCACTATGTAATTAACCCACCATATCTTAATCTGACGCGCTCGAGTATTTCGAGTTATCGATTTTTTTTTGTAGAGGGCCTATATTTGGTGGAGGTACTCAACATGGTGCAAGGTACCCCCCTTATGTTCATCTGACGCGCTTTAGCTAATCCACAAATCCCCTCTTGGCGGTCCGTACTATAATTCAAATACGCATTTAAAATGTTAGGATTATGACTGCGTGTTCGAGAAACTGAACGCTGTTTGCGCGGGTGACGTCATAAAACGAAAAAAAATCGCCCAAAAACATTGCGATTATTATTCTAAGTGAAATTGTAGCTTTGTGAATTTTTTTTGTTCATAGATTCTATTTAATTCGTCATCTCGAATCCACGAAAGTCTAAAAAAAAAACATGCCTACACACAGCCGAATGCAGAACCTCCTCCGTTTTGGAAGTCGGTTTAAAAAGGGGTGAATTATGGAATTCCCGCAGGAATTTCTGATTTGATACAAATTATGAATACAACAAAAAATGACGAATTTTCGCGCGAGTTTTTGCGAAACATACGCGAAGCTATTGATTTTTTATTTTAGACTAGCTGTTCCCCGCGGTTTCACCCGCGTTAATTTCGAAGAGCCCCGGGGAATGCTAGTATAAAAATACCCTACCTCCTTTTCTATACCTACTCCTGAGTTCTGACAACGTGTATGCAAAATTTCGTGATGATCGGTTGAGCCGTTAGGCGTGAAAGCGTATTAAACAAACAAACTCACTTTCGCATTCATAATAGTAAGGATAAGGAGTTTGCAATTTAAGATACGCAACTTATGATGCCCACTGTATTTTCTGCCGTGCTATGATATTCAATTATTAAAACAATAATCAGCTCCTCACAGGCTCTCCGGGGAGCTAGCGCCATCTATAAACGCCGCACGCCGTTATGGAGTTAATTGTTTTTTTATTTTTGTGCTAATATTTTTTAATATTCAATGCTAAATTGGGATGAAGAACTTTGATTCAAAAGTTCTTCCTTTATATATAAGTAATAGTACTATCCTATTTATTATATATATTATATTGTAATTCTTACTGTAATCAATGAGGACTGAAATGGCTGTTGAAAGTAACTTGTAGTGACATCTATTATTGAGTAGAAGAAATGTGCAATTTTAATCTTAGGCAAGTTTGTTTACTATTGTTTACTATTCCATACTAGATGTCACTTTGGAATAAAAATAAAAGTTGACTTATGTGTGTTTTAGCTATAAAAATATAGAGATTGTTATAGAAAAATATAATTTCCAGATCAATTATAAATATTTTATTGTAGAAATACGTCATACTTTTGGCTTTTTCACAACTTCAGAATTCGCCATCGGAGTAGGTAGGTACGGTGTCTACACCTTGAACTTTGACAGTTGACAATTGACATTTATAGAGATTGCAAAATATGCCTAATTGTCGATATCGATAATATTATATAAATAACTAACAATTAAAAAAAAAATAACAATCATCGTCAAAACGGTGGAGCCATTAAAATCAGCAAATTGGAATTGGAAAAAAAAGTAGCAGGTAAAAACTGAAGCAAAGGTTATAAAAAAATCTTGCCATTTGGATGAACTAATTAGTAGGTACCATTTTTTATGTAAATATCAAGTGAAATTCTACATGGTCTTTAAAATGAAATTTCCATTGACGGGATTATTATCTTCGTAATTGCACCACACGATTTTTTTTTTCTTTTCATGTTGTCTTTGTGTGCACATGGACCTGGTCCATGGTGTGCATTAATTGTTAAATAAATAAATAATATAAAAAAATAAATTCTAACATCACTGTTAAAAACTATGGTAAATGAGATCAGATATGGGACTTTAAAGAAAAAACGGTGCAGCAAGTCGGAGATATTTTTATTAACCACGTCACGAAAACGTCAATCCTAAACAAAAAGTCTTAATTTCTAAATATACCTAATTCCAAATACAAAATCATTTCGTAACAACCACCTACTGCAGTATCGATAACTGATAACATTATAAGTTACACACTATTCATCACCCGTAAACTCGTATCAATTTGTTTTGGTTGGCTTATCAGCTAAATTACCGTGATTTTAACTAATTCCTGAATCAAAAATGATGTTATAAAGTTTGTGAATACAAGCTGCGTCCACGATGGAGAGTCTCTACGCGCTCGGTGTGTCTTGCATCGAGTTTATTCAATATTGGTGAGGCTTAACAAATACCGATATCTTGATTATACCGCAAAAAATATAGTCTTAAAATTCTGTACAATAACATTTACAGTACGTAATTTTGAACGGTACTTATACGAGATCTATTGTAAACCACCGTGTAGACGCAAGACAACTAGGAGCCCTCCAAACCCGCGGTAATTTCGGAGTTCCCGCGGGTATTCCAGGATGAACTATACGTATAAATCTTCCCCTTGAATCAAAAAAGAACGAAAGAAAGTTTTATTCAAGCAAGACCCATCGCCCATTGGTGAAAACCGCATGAAAATATGTTCAGTAGTTTTTGAGTTTATCGTGAACATACAGTGGAAAGGGACTTTTTTAATAAAGATAAATAATGCTAAGGGATTTATTACGTATGCATGTACATAATATCTACGTGTTTGTTTATTTCTATCTCAGTTCCCACAGCAAAATCTAGATTGTTTAATTTACTCTATAACACTACAGCCAGTCTCAATATATTTTGTTTTTATTTTTCTCCCACAAATAAATCAATCAATTATGCCCGACCCGACTCACGCTGAGCTGGCCGCTCTTGTCACAACACGGCGTGCTTAGTCACAATATTCAAATAAGTGTCTCCGTTTCTCAGTCGTCGGATGGAGTTGGCCCACAGATATTCGGCTGGCAGGGTCTGTCCGTCGGTTGAGAAGTGTACCCTCAATAACTGTTATATATATGTTTAGTTGTTGTATACGTATGCTGTAAATCTTTGTGTTTTGTCAAATAAAGTTTTTTCAATTCAATTCAGTTCGTTTATTTGCATTAAACATGGTTACATGTATGTGTACAGTGGTAAATAAAATCATCATCATGTTTACACAAAATAGTTATAAGTATAGAAAACACCTTTGTGGGAAGACAGGAGCCTAGACTAGATAAACCCTGTATTGTAGGACTACTGGCACTCTCTCAGCAGCACCAATTTATTTTAGGTAATCAATGTTCAACATTTTGATACATATTTAAACACTAGTTGTGCCCCGCGGTTTCACCCGCGTTAATTTCAAAGTTCCCGCGGGAACTCTGGGATAAAAAGGTACCCTATGTTTTAATCTGATGTATAAGCTATATTATTGTAAAGTTTCATTTAAATCCGTCCAGTAGTTTTTGCGTGAAAGAGTAACAAACATCGATCCATCCATACATACTAACAAACTTTCGCGTTTATAATATTAGTGGGATTGTAATAAGGTGAACACATAATTAAAAAAGGTTTTCTAACTCTCAAAAAAACGTTCTGTATCAATGACTTTGTGGGTTGACATGTTTTTGCTTGTCTGCCTCCAGGTATACGCACAGAGAATAATGGAAATGTTGCCTCAAACCATCACAGTGCACAGGCAAACCAATCTGGTTTTTGTTGCACTGGAAATATGTCAATTTTGTATTTGTATCTATTGGTTAAAAAAAAAGATGTGATATAACTCATAATAATTTCAATGTTTAGCTCATTGCACTGAAGAAAAAACTAAGTGAAAGTCAAGTCAAGTCAACACTGTTACAGGTTCCAAGACTCTCAAAGCTACTTTGAGCTGGTGAACGACTTGTCGAACCCTCACCATGTGTTTGAAGTTCTCTTCCCCCTGGTCTCTATCGTGGACTCTGTCTTCGCCAGTCAGTTGTTGCTCTGTATGTCCTTTGGAAGCTGGCTGAATGCGGTCATGAAATGGTATGACTTCATGCTAATAACATCTATCTTTTAATATCATTGTAAAATCAAATTGAAATATTTATAGCTGCTCTATCACATCACTCCTCCATATACAAGGATCTTCCCTAACGTTGGGTTATGTAAGTTTTTTTGTTTTTGTTTTATTATTCAAGTTAGTCACTGCTGCAGCATAATTTGTGTGGATAGCATAGCACTGAAGAACGAGAAATTGTTATATTGCATTGTTATTCTAATGTCTTGTTTTATGTTGCAATGTTGAATAATAATATTATATCATGTAGACGTGTTGTATAACACAAGTTATCTACAATGTTACATAGTCTGTATGCACCATAATATATAATATCCGACCATAGCCGATCCACCGAATGCAAACATTCTAGTATATAATATTGGTGCTGGCTAGCCAGTTCCTTTGCTTGACCTTGGCTTGACATGCTGCCGCGTGTCTAGATGTAGTGAGATCCATATGAAGGTAAGAGATGGTGTAGTTTTGAGTTTTCCATTAGCAGATTTGGAACTCGGTTCCTAGTTCTTTACTTGTTCATTTGAAAAGTTTTAATAGTTTCCAAGAGTACTTACAAATCCTTTTTTAATGTGTCATTGAGGGGTCATTCGCTCATTTAGGTGTTGTTTTGTCCCAAGTAACTACCTGTAGGCACACCAGTGCTTAGGCAGGCCTGAGAACAGAAGTATATTGTGTGATCACTCCCAACACCAACTAACCTTCCAGGTGGTTGCTAGAAGACCGGCCGTACTGGTGGGTTCATGAGACGAGCTTCTACGATGGCGAGCGGAGACCCCAGCTGAAGCAGTTCCGGCACACGTGCGAGACGGGCCCCGGCTGCCCGTCCGGTCACTCGGAGACCACCGCCATGCTGCTTGTACTGGCTGTCATGTGGATATCGCACGTCATGAACGACAGGTAGAGTCGGCATCAGATATATGTATACAATGTGAGTTACATATGACACGGTGGCTATATCCCTGCGTGCGCTACGCCCCGGCAGGAAGTGCTACGTGTGGTGGTGGAAGTACGCGGTGTACCCGGCGTGCGCGGCGGCGCTCGGCTCCGTGATGCTGGCGCGCGTGTTCGTCGCCACGCACTTCCCGCACCAGTGCTTGCTCGGCGCCCTGCTCGGTACCGCAACACCCGAACACACATCGCCACACCACATCTGAGTACGCCTCACCACATTATCCACACCACGCTTTACCACACTCCACCTCACCACCACTTCACCTCGTCTTACAACACTCCATCTCATCACTACTTCACCACGTCTCATAACACTCCATCTCACCACCACTTCACTACGTCTCACAACACTCCACCTCACCACCACTTCACCACGTCTCACAACATTCCACCTCATCATTACTTCACTACGTCTCACAACACTCCACCTCACCACCACTTCACCACGTCTCACAACACTGCACCTCATCACGCCTCACCACACTCCACCTCATCACGCTTCACAATACTCCAACTCATCACGCTCCACCACACTCCACATTTTCTCTCTCTCTCTCTGGTCGCTCCTTCATGACTGAGGATCGTGGTCATCTTCGATTGAGGATGCTGGTGTCGCGATGCGTCTCACGATCTGGCTCCAACGGTGCCTGTCCATTGCTTCTCTGACAACCGAGCAGAACTCAGTCGAGGGTGGCTCAGGCCTTTCACTTGATCGCGCCATCTGGTAAGGGACCGTCCGCCCCGTCCGACTCTCCACCTTATCACGCCCCAAATCACCTCAGCTCACCTCACCACACCAAACTCAACGTGTCATGCCTCACCATGCCTCACCACATTACACCTCCCTACGTCTCACCTTACCACGCCTTATTACACTTCACCTCACCACACTTTACCACACTATACCTCATCACGCCTCATTTCACTTCACTTCATCACACCTCACGTCCCACACTCAACCCGTCGGCCGGCCGCAGGCGCGCTGCTGGCGCCGGCGCTGTGCATCTACGTGTCGGACCCGTTCATCTGGCGCTACGGCTGCCACCGGCGGCTGGCGGCGCGGCGCGCGGCGGCGTGGCACGTGGCCGCCGCCGCCGTCACCGTCGCCGTCGCCGAGCTCACGTACCTGAGCCTGGCGCTGTGCGGCTGGGACCCGCACTGGACCGTCAAACTGGTGAGTTACACTCTGAATAGGGTTAAAAAAAAGGATAAAAAAAAATCAGCGTCTTTTGGCGCGCGAACGTCATGGATGTATTGTTTTTTTTTCTTATGAACTCGTATATATTGCATGTGGCCAGTTTCAAATGAAATAATATAAAAAAAAACGATTAAACTTTTTAAAATTGTTCGAATCGACACATTCCTTGACACTGTTTTATTTTTTCATGCACGTCATGATAGATAACGGATGCTTTATGCTACAATGGCATTATTTGTCACTCAACCTTTGATAAGTGCGCTTGGTGGTGCTCAGCAATCTTGCACACCAGTAACATTCCATACACACGTAAGAGCTAAAGTTTGTAAATTGTGAGTTTGTGACGTTGTAGGGGCTAATCTCTGGATCTACTGAACCGATTTTGAAAATTCTTCCACTCATAGGAAGCTAACGGTAGTCCTGAGTGACATAGGGTATTTTTTATCTCGGAATTCCCGCGGGAACTCCCAAATTACCGCGGTTGAAGCCGCGGGGTCACTGCTAGTAATAATATTGTCATTGTACTGCAGGCGTTCCGCTGGTGCCAGAACCCGTCCGACATCCACGTGTCGACGACGCCGCTGTACGCGCTGGTGCAGTCCACGGGCAGCCTGCTGGGCTGGGCGCTCGCCGTCACGCCCGCCGTCGCCGAGTGAGTTGTCGCAGGGGGGGGGGGGCGCCTGTGTGGGGATCTGCCTGTTTGGGGACCTGCCTGTGTGGGGACCTGCCTGTTTGGGGACCTGCCTGTGTGGGGACCTGCCTGTTTGGGGAGTTTCCTGTGTGGGGAGCTGCCTATGGGGACCTGCCTATGAGGAGTTGCCTGTGTGGGAAGGTGCCTATGGGGAGCTGCCTGTGGGGACCTGCCTGTGTGGGGACATGCCCATGGGGAGCGGCCTATGGGGACCTGCCTATGAGGAGCTGCCTGTGTGGGTAGGTGCCTATGGGGAGCTGCCTGTGGGGACCTGCTTGTGTGGGGACATGCCCATGGGGAGCTGCCTGTGTGGGTAGGTGCCTATGGGGAGCTGCCTGTGGGGACCTGCTTGTGTGGGGACATGCCCATGGGGAGCTGCCTGTGTCACCTGCCTGTGTGGGGACCTGCCTGTTTGGGGAGTTTCCTGTGTGGGGAGCTGCCTATGGGGACCTGCCTATGAGGAGCTGCCTGTGTGGGGAGGTGCCTATGGGGAGCTGCCTGTGGGGACCTGCCTGTGTGGGGACATGCCCATGGGGAGCTGCCTGTGTGGGGAGCTGCCTATGGGGGCCTGCCTATGGGGAGCTGCCTATGGGAGTTGCCTGTGTGGGGAGGTGCCTATGGGGAGCTGCCTGTGGGAAGCTGCCTGTGTGGGGACATGCCCATGCCTGTGTGGGGAGTTGCCTATGGGGGCCTGCCTATGGGGAGCTGCCTATGGGAGTTGCCTGTGTGGGGAGGTGCCTATGGGGAGCTGCCTGTGGGAAGCTGCCTGTGTGGGGACCTGCCCGTGTGGGGAGTTACGTATGTGTTGTGTATGTGTTATGTATGTGTAGGATAATATGTGTGGGCAGTTGTGTGTGTGTGTGTGGAAATGTGTATTTTATAGAAAAGCATTTAGATGAAATTTAAAAAGTTTAATATCGAATCGAGTAAACCTATGTGTTTTGCAGTGTCATTATTATTATTATTATAACCTAAACAAGAGTACCTCCCCCCCAGCTACCGCCACTACACGCGCTCGCGCTCGCTGCTGCTGTCCGCGGGCGCCACCGCCCTCGCCGCGTGGCTGCTGCGGCGCCTGCAGGCCGGCGTGGGCAGAGAGAGCGCTCTGTACTTCTACTCGGCGCAGTTCCTCCTCACCGCCGCGAAGCCGGCGCTGATGCTGCGGGCGTGCCCGGCGCTGGCCGCCTGGCCGTACTCCGGCAAGGGCGAGAAGAAGAAGAAAGAGTAAAGAGGGAGAAGAAAGCGAGAAGAGTGAAGATAGCTGTGAAATGCGACTGGCTGGCGATAAAGTTGGAGAAAAAAAATAGAAAAAAGAAGAAAAATGTGTGTGTGTAGTGTGTGTGTGTGTGTGTGTGTGTGTCAGCTCCGACGCACGACTTGGGAGATAGAAGAAGAAGAAAAAAGAGTGTAGAGTTTCTAAATTATAGAAAGACTCGTCTAAAACTTAAAAGTAAAGAGTCTTTCTAGATGGCTAGCTTTATTTTTCTAAAATGTAGAATATTATGCTAGCTTTAAGAGCCAGTAAGAGGTGGCTCAGTCGACACGTACTTAGAATGAAATAAAGGAAGAAAGAAATAAATAAAGAAATAAACGAAGAAAAAATGAATAAATGTCTCCATCAAAAAGAAAGTAAACAGTACAAAAAAATGACAATGCAACTGATATTGTGAAGGAGACAGAGGCTTTGCTGAGTTTAGAAAGAAAGAAAGAAAATAATTGTTTTTTCGTCAAACATGATAGGTTATTAGACAAAGTTTTAGTTTTTATTCCGTCTGGTGCATTAATAAAAATTATTGGACAGTTTGGACACGTACTTTTCTTGTTTTATCAAAAAATAACGGGGACACAATGAGTCGAAATGTCGCGTGACGTCACGATCCGGTACAATATACATACGGGCATAATATGACGTCACGAACACTTTTTCATTAATTTTGTAAAGCAAAATGTACATATTATGTGTCCATTACTTTTTATTATCTAATTAATCTCGAACCAATAACGCTGAAGTGTGCACATTGTGACTACTGACAGTTTCACCCGCGTTAATTTAGGAGTTCCCGCGGGGGTTCCGTGATATCCTTTCTTAGCTGATGTGTCCTACTACACCAAATATATGAGTATGGGCATTTGCTCATAATTTCTTTGCTTCTTTAGCTAAAACTATCTTTTCCCTGCGGTTTTACCCGCGTTAATTTCGGAGTTCCCGCGGGAATTCCGGGATTTAAAGTACCTCTGTATCCCTCACAACGTGTATGCAAAATTTTATGGTCATCGGTTTAGTAGTTAATGCGTGAAGGCGTAACAAACAAACTCACTTTAGCAATTATACTTAAAAGTAGAGATATTCTTTTCGCTGTCGAGTAAACTAATGTTTCCTTTTATTTTGTATGTAGATGTAGATAGAAAATTTAATAAATTACCGACCTACCGACAGACATGCGCACATACACCGCTAGGTTAAGAAACTTGGCATTTTGCACAACACTTCACTTCACATAAGGGGAGTGAAAGTTACTATGGAATAGAGAAATTTCTATTTGAATTCATTGTTTCAAATAAAGACCACGCTTGTGGTTAAAGGTTTTTGATAGGTTTGTTATTAAATATATTATATATATTTATATAATTATATACGTTATTATATTAGAAAGTATTTCGTTGGAAAGTTATGTCGTCGTATGTTAAAGTATTAAATATTTTTCTGACGAAGATATCCTTCGGTCGCATTTGAAAGGGTTTGAACTAGCCAGCTTGTACACAGTCATAACATTATGTGCAATACTAGAATGAATAAATAAATGAAATAGACCATAAGGAGTGGAGTATTTGAGATTACTACTTGCGTAGTCTATTCTTTGCAATGACTGCGAGGTTAAAGTGAGTTTTTACATCATCCTAACCAGTTGCTAAGTTTGGGGTTTTTAAAATTGGTCACATTTGTGAGGCCCCCTCCCTAGGGTGACGTCATACATTTTGCAATTTTTACATTTACAAATTATCAAATTAAAATAGCAGCTCCGACAAAACAATTAAAACCTTAGTTCGTAACCTTATACTCTTACAGACAGATAAGAGTTGGAAATAATTTTAAGTTTTTCGTTAATATTTCAAATTTGGCATTTAGCACTTAGGTGTATAAGATTTTAAAATGTGACGTCACGAAACTCAGCACCCCTCCCACCCCCTGTCACACAATATCACGTTTCGTCGCCCTCCTCCCTCCCCGTTAACATGTGACGTACTTTGTGGATGGTCCCTTAATAAATAGCAGATATATAAAATTAGTTTCAATTTACTGTTATTCTTTTATTCTGTGATAAAATGTAGTTTTTTTTTTAATATGTACTTATTTAATTTTTACCAAAATTATACACCAAAAAAATATAATAAATCCTACATAAATAGGATGTAATTCGGATGTATTAAGTCTTATTTTTAAACTTTGCGAGATTTAATCTAGAAATAAACTATTATTTAGCACTAGCTGTTCTTCACCCGCGTAATATTCGACGGTCCCGCAGGAATTAGGGGATAAAAGTACCCTATGTTTTTCTCTGTACCCGTGAAAACGTGTATGCAAAATTTCATGATGATCGGTTTAGTAGATAAGGCATGAAAGCGTCACAAACAACATTTGCATTTTCAATAGTAAGGATTGACTCGTGCCTGCGGTTTCTTGCCACGGTGAATTCCGGTATTCCCTCGGGAACTCCGATTGTAATGGGACAAAAAGTAACCTCTAAGTTGATCCGCTACTTTTGCAGAGTTTTATTCAAATCCGTTCAGTAGGTATCATGTTTCTGACATCAACTTTACCTTGATATTTCGTCTATTCCAAATTCAACTTTGCATACAGTGCGTAAGGTCGAAATTTCACTAAACAAATTTTTTATGAAATGTAAAGAAATATCGTTACAGATGATAATATTATAGTAGTATCAGGCAGACACACAGACAGATATAGTTTTATTATATAAAAATCAAAAGATTTTTAAGTTTTTTAGTTAATTTTATAATATTCCTATTGGGGTATTTATTTATTTATATTGTTTTAGAAAAGCAACCATATCTTACACAAGTGCACTATAAATTGCAATTTAGCCAAAATGTACATGAATCTCTATTAAATAAATAATACAGAAAAGATGTTGTTTTATTTCATTTCACCCGCGGACATTTCGGAGATCCCGCACAAATTCCGGGATAAAAAATACCCTATGCGCTTCTCTTTATCTACCTCTGACAACGTGTGTACAAAATTTCATGACGATCGGTTGAGCCGTTAAAGCGTGGAAGCGTAACAGACAGAGTTACTTTCTTATTATTAAAATAGTGGGGATGGGACGCGCCCTGGGCCTTTATTCTCTATGGCCAACAACATTCCTTTTTTTTATGTCATAGGGGGCAAACGGGCAAGTGGTACACCTGATGGTAAGGGATTACCGCCGCCCATAGACATCTGCAACACCAGAAGGCTTGCAAGTGCGTCGCCGACCCGGAATGTGGGATGGGATGCCCATAACGCGCGTCCCAAAAACGCATTTCCAAACGTTCTAGATGCCAAGATATTAGAAATTATTACTCTTTATGCCATAAAAAACGTTGTAAATGTATTTTTTTGCAGTAAAACTTCTTTGATTACGAGGCGAGGGAAAGAGTTTTTGCGGCGTCTTATCTTAACGCGGCGTGTAATAAGGGCAATAAGCGCCCTGTTGAGTGTTGGTACAATAACCTATTTATACCACTAGTTACTATAGTGTCATCTATCATATACAATACTAGCTATTCCCACGCGTTTTCGCCCGCGTTAATTCCGGTATTCCCACGGAAATTCCGGAATGAAAATTCCCGTGTCAGGCGGGGCAGCAAGAAAAGGCCTTTGTAAATTATCAGACAAGAATTTTTTTTGTATGCGCGTGTCTTTTCCGATATTTCTTGTAATACCTATGAATGTATGGTCTCATATTAACAATCAAAGCGACTGGATGTCTTATTATAAAAAACAGGAAATGTCTTAGGTATGTATACTTAATGTGCAAAAGACCGATCACCGAAGGCTCAAAGGTAGTATCGCAACTATAGATAGGCAATAAACCCGGTGCTTTGGTTTAAACCCGATAAAAGTCTGCCGTCATGGATTTAAACCCGATAAAAGATCGTAAAAGGCTGGCTTCATCGGATTTAAACCCAAGCTACGGGTTGATTGCCCATCTAATAAGCGCAACGTTAAACGTGAAAACTTTAAGGAGATCCTTTTGAAATTAAATTATACAGGAATATTTTTTAAGCAATGCGCAAAAAAAATTTTGGTGGTTCAGTATCAGTAATATAGAACACATTTCCATTATTTGTTCAAAACTTTTTTATATTTTTAAATCCGGCTTTAAATTAGCAAAATATGGGCACTATCTTATTGGTAATAATATCAATGGGCGCGCGCGCCGTGCGGAGTACGCGGGGGTGTTACAGCGAACATGGGTGAACGACCTCGATCAGCTGTCGGTACATTGTAACCCACGTAAATACCTCGCCGAACGAGCGCTTCGCGCGCAGCGGTGGCGGCGGCGAATAGAGTAGCCAATAAATCAATTGAAAGTATACATCTTTCGTTCACGATAACTTTACTTTTTTGTACTAAGACTTATCAAAATAAAAAAAGGTGTTCATTAAAACTCCTTTAAGTTTAATTTGTAAAATTTGCTCACTGAATAAAAAAAATTCCCGTATAATTAAAAAAATTATCCGTCTGACAATTCGTATAAGTATCTACCAGATTAATGAGTACCTATTGAGTAGGCCTAGGGGGCAGGGGCTAGGTAGGTACCTAATATTATCCTACATATGTTTTACTTTTCAGTCAATTTGGTTTTATGTACCTAAGTACCAAATCCTTCCAATAGGTTGGTTATGCGTCATGTGAACTCATGTGCCTTTTAATCATAGGTATTGTTGTTAACCAACAAACAAAAGTTTAACGTAATAAATTTTATATTTAACTTTAGTATTTTTAGTATTAAGTATATGTATGATTTTATTATCTAGTTACTAAGGAGATCAACAGTTATCTCAGATCGATCGCGAGTGAGCGCGTTCATCCAAACTCTGCACCATTTCAGTTTTTACCTGTGAACCGTCAATTCCTTTATTCGAATTATTAGAATTATCAACGCCAATTCTATTTCCATGATCGCAGGAACACAATTCCAATGATCTGTGTTCGATTCTTCCGAATTTCTCTGCAATGTGTTTTATCGCCCCCTTCTTTTTCAATCTATACCTAATTTTAGCAACACTCGGCGCTAACTTTCCGTAGTATTTGGGAACTCGGAACTTCAATATCCTTGTGACGCACATAACTTGTTTTTGCCTCTTGTCCTTCGGTTTGGATTTCTCCTTTCTTTTCGAAGTCTCTTTAGCATCTACAGTGTTGGATGGTGGCTTATCCGCGTCCTTTGGTTTCTCGTCCATAATTTTCGGTTCATAAACGGGCGGTTTTGGTGGTTTCTTTAGCAGAGTTATGATCTCTTCTTGTGGAGAGCAGAAGAGTATTTTTAAGCATGCAATTATTCTGTGTACAATGTTTCTTAGTATTGTTACAATCTCTGGAGTGTCATTTCCGGAACAGAGCCCGCATTCGGAAGGTTGTCGGCACAAATCCTCGCCACACTCACACGCGCACTGAACCATTTCGTAAGGAACTTTGCATTACAACGAAGAAGGAACACAATATTTTGTGATGGCAATTTGCTCCTCATGACTGGAATTTAGTCAAGTTTACAACGGATTACATTTTTAGGATGTTCATATTGATCAAAAGGAGTTGAAGTTTGCCCGCTGTTGGACATTGACCAAAGAGAATAGAACTGCCTGACATTGTCGTTGCCAAAAGTAATCCGCATCCTTTTCATGTTTATCATCGTTTCCCTACCTTGAAACTGGCAAAATGCGCAAACCGCGCGACGCCATAACAAAAAAAAAAAAAAAAAATTGGTAACCCAATTGGTCGATATCATATAGGTCATTAGGGTTTCGCCATATTTTTATAGAAATAGAAGAAGTTATATCTTTTATAGTATCTACGTCTTATCTATACTATTATAAAGAGGAAAGATTTTTGGTTTTTTGTTTGTTTGTTTGTTACGATTTAACTCAAAGACCGATTTCAAACATTCTTTCATTATTAGAAAGCTACATTATCCCTGAGTAATATAGGCTATATTGTATTCCGGAATTCCCGCGAGAACTCCGATATTAATGCTGGTGAAATCGCGCGAATAGTTACCTATACTTACTTAATAAAAAGTAGTATCCGCGTGTCTG
This sequence comes from Zygaena filipendulae, assembly GCA_907165275.2. NCBI lineage: Eukaryota > Metazoa > Arthropoda > Insecta > Lepidoptera > Zygaenidae > Zygaena > Zygaena filipendulae. Next base: position 1,933,804 of record OU015677.1, on the reverse strand, counting down.
TTCATCTATCTTCGGAATAGAATGCATTAGGTACCAATCATGCGATTTTCAAAGGCCTAGATTACCTAAGCTCATCTAAATTGGCATAACATAAAGGCTTGAAAAAGGTTGGTTAGGTAGGGTCATTTCGCCTGTTCGCGTCCATTTAGTGCAGTTGGCAAGTTTGACGGCGATAGTAAAAATATCCCAGCACTAATTTCTATAAAAAATTTATGTAATGTGTTCATTATATAGTCTATTTTAAGATTAACTTTCAGTTTTGTTCGAAACATGTTGTGTTTTTTTTTTAAATAGATAAACTTCAGAATTAGGCATTTTACCCACTTTGCGTCCACAAAATCCAAATTGCGTCCACCCATGGACCATTTAGCGTCCACCAGCTTAAAAAAGAAATATAGGAGGAAAAAAGAATATCAATTCTTAAGAATTTGTAAAGAAAGATTGTATTTTAACAATTTCTTTATTTAAGAATATAAATATTATAAAACAACATTACTATCATTAAAAACATCACTTTAAAAAGAGCTTTCAAAAATAGGTGTTTTTTTCATCTTACTTAATATTAAGGACATACTTTGCGATAAGCGATTTATGCCCATCTACCAGCAAAAGCACTGGGTTTTTGATGTTATTTTCCACTACCTAGTTGTGAAACTCATTGGTATTCAAAGAATATTTATTTATCTCCTCTCATCCAACCTGACTCCGATCTGCCTAAGCACCATTCTTGATGCATACTATTCACTACAGCTCTTGGTAAACATGATACAAGGTGGACACATAGTATCTGATACTGTCGCAATGTCTTCTTTTTCATTTTTTCAAGCCAAGTAGGCTTTATTTGGTATAAGTTTTTGAACTCTCTTGGACCTAAAACTTTGCCTGTCTTTGGGCAAGATCGAAACCACTTTCGTCCCCATTAAAAATTCTTAAAATATCTTTTTGGTGTATACTATCCAAATATTCCTCTAATTCTCTAAGCCACAATCTAATTGACTCTTCTGTAACTTGGGCGCTAGCTTTATTGATACGCTCCACATTTTTAAACCACTTTTGACCTGGGAATTATTTTCTGAACAGTATCCAACAAAAAACAACAGTTAAGAAGCCATTCAACTATTCACTATCTACTCCTAGCGCTGGTTCTGGTACTGGTTTCTTTACTCCATCTGGTCTGCGCCCACTGACTTTGTCCAATATTGTGGTCTTGGGAATAGCATATTCTTTGCATATATGTCATCAATTTATTCTTCTCTCGAATTTCCTTTAATGCTTTCTTTAAATCGTCTTCTGTGTATGTCTCTTTTCCTTCTTCTATTCTTGTCTGCAAAGAACTCATCTTAAATAGAAAAAAAAAATAAGAATGAAACAAATTACTCATTTGATTTAAAAATTGAACACGTAGTCTTAATAAATAATATACAATAATAATAATGAATCAATACATTTTAAATTATTTTTACAACTAAGTCAATTGTATTTAACGAAAATGGTGGACGCAATTTGGTTTATTATTATCCCACGTAGGTATAGTTTGCGTCCATTGCGGACGCAAAGTGGAAGTTTTGTAAATTCGATGTAGTAATTCGCGTCCACCTTATTTTATTCGTTAAATATAAAAAAACAAGCAAATTCATAATTAATATTATTCCTTTTTCATAATAAAAGTCTAAAAACAGCTATGTATCCTAAAATAACATAAAACAATAAAAAACTTACCATCGAACGCGCCGCTGCACACTATTTTTTATCTAAACATCCCGCGCATACGCACTCATTTGATGAACAGCCTAAACTAACTATTTTTTTAAAGAAGATTGGTTTGGCGCACGGACCTTCTGTCGATGTGTGCGTGCCTCTTATATATTAAGGTATTAGCAGTAATTAATTTTCGTTTGATTGGTGAGTTAGTTTACTTATTTTTGAGGATTTTCAAAGGAAGGTCCGCAAAATGGACGCGAATTGGGCGATGGACGCGAACAGGCGAAATGACCCTATAGGTTATACGTATAAGCGTTTCACGCGGGTGAAACCGCGGATAACAGCTAGTTAATTATTAAAACATTGTCATTGACAAAATCAATAGCGATAAATCGCGATAGAACGAGAAGAACATAATACATTTATATTTTGTTTGGTTTCCGACTAAGAACCGAGTTTTATGTTGTGGAATAAACAATCAAACACTTTCATTGACCAAACGCCCATAGAATCTCAATCTCAATTTTAGGTTAAAAAAAAAAAAAAAAATTCATTTTATTATATTATAGTATAGACAGATGTATGAAGGAAAATGCTTAATGAAAGTAGCCTATAATTTTATTTATATGTAATACAGTGGTCATAATAATATGTAACGTTCCACGAGAACTACTGCCGACAAACTGCTATGCAGTTTGGCAGACTCTTGTAACATGCCATGTATTTATATTTTTGGTAAATAAAATAAAAAAAAAAAAAAAAAAAAAAGATAAAAAAACAAACCGTTTGTTTATTTACTTACTAGCTGTGCCCCGCGGTGTTACCCGCGGAAATTTCGGAGATCCCGCAGGAATTCCGGAATGCAAAGTACCTACCCTATGTCCTTCTCTGTACCCCTGACAATGTGTACCTAAGTATGCAAAATTTCATGAGAAGCTGTGCCCCGCGGTGTTACCCGCGGAAATTTCGGAGATCCCGCAGGAATTCCGGAATGCAAAGTACCTACCCTATGTCCTTCTCTGTACCCCTGACAATGTGTATAAGTATGCAAAATTTCATGAGATTTCACCGACCGGAGTTTCTGCGGGAATTCCGGGATAAAAAGTATCCTATGTCCGTTCCCTGGTTCTAAGCTCCCCACCAATTTTTAGCCAAATCGGTTCAGCCGTTCTTGAGTTATAAGTGGAGTAACTAACACGACTTTATTTTATATACATATATAGATTAAATAGTGCTTGATAAACTAATCTTTATTATTAATTTTAGATTGGAACCCTATAATGATAATATTAATCTTCCGAACTCCCTTTTATTAAGTGTGTTATCTCTACTATAAGCTCTATTATTATAGCGACCGCAACACAATCAATAGTGCACTCTCTTTCTCGAAAAGTTATTCGGGTGAATTACTCGTAATCCTATAACCATTTCAAATTGCATGTAGGTACCTATCTAATTTTCGGTCCAAAATGTTTTTTGGTGAACGAAATATCACGATCGCAGAAAAACTGTTCACCCAGGCAGATTTACTACGATACGTAAGTACTCAAATTTTTTAATTACCTAAACAGGTTAGGTGACCTAATTACTTTGAGCTGGTAGAAGCACGTGAATCCTAATAGCTCATGTATGCCGCGGAGCAGCCGCACTGTTTCTCCTGAATACCAGGCAGCCAGCACTCAGAGGTGGTAGCAGCACATGTGCGCTCCGCCTGGGAAAGTACCACCTTACTTAATATAGTACTAGCTGTTTCCCGCAGAAATTTCGGAGATCCCGCAGGAATTCCGGGATAAAAAGTACCCTATATGCTTCTCTGTACCTCTGACAACGTGTGTACAAAATTTCATGATGATCGGTTCAGCCGTTAAGGCGTGAAGCGTAACAGACAGACAGACAAACTTTCGCATTTATAATATTAGTAGGTATCTACATTATTTTAACAGAGTTGATAAAACTGTGCCTATTTCAGATGGAGATGGTCATCAGAGAGTCAAGATACATGGAGAAGAGATCTGTTGAAGGCCACTACAGCTGGCTGTGGTCCAGACATGCGCGTACATGCGATGATGCTCTGAACGATTTGGAGGCATTAAGACCTTTGGTGCTGAAGGTAGGTAGTTTTTCTGACTGACTCCGTGTCATTTATCTTGAGTGCAATTTGCAGAAACATTTTGGTTACGTTTTTAATAGGCCCTTGCCCCAATGACCCTTAGCACAGATAATTTTGTTTGCACCCCTGGTACTCAGGCCGCCGCTGCACAGAGAAACATAGCAAAAAAAAACATATGCGTCGAATTGAGAACCTTCTCCTTTTTTGAAGTCGGTTAAAAATGTTGCGGATCACTACCACGAACTATTATAAATGCGAGTTAGTTTGTTTGTTACGCTTTCAGATCTTAACCAATTAGGTAACCGGTCTTTGTCACTTTGTCAGGGTTGGTAACGGACAATGCAGGTAGGTACTTTTTCTCCTGCGGGAATTCCGATCCGGCATCATAGCTCCCGAACGGGTGAACCGATTTCAATGCGGTTGTTTTTGTTTGAAAGCCAGTTTAATCGAGATGGTTCTTAGAATTGTTTCATTAAAATCGGTTCAGTAGTTCAGAAAATATTTGAGTATAACTACAGTATACTTGGTCGGGATTCTGACACTCCTGCCGGTTATTTTGTCTCAGATGTTACCGGAGAGCTGTGTAATCATCGCCGTAAAAATTGACGCCCTCACCGAAACAGCGGGAGCCAGCTCGTGCCACATTCTATCAGCATTCAAGGAACTCCTGGAAGAGCGGGACAAAATACAGACGTTGGAGCGCGGCGTGCGGCGAGCGAAAGAGATGAAGAACAGGAAGCAGTTTCGTTTGAACCGCGTCCGTCCGATACTGTCGCCGCCCGGACGAGAGGCGACTGTGTCCTTTATAATAGACTAGTAATCTAACTATACTAATAAAAGAGCAAAAGTTTGTGAGTTTGTGACGTTGTAGGGGGTAATCTCTGGATATAGTACTAAACCGATTTTGAAAATTCTTTCTCTTATAGGAAGCTACAGTGATCCTGAGTGTCATAGGGTGCTTTTTAATCCAGAAACCCCGCGGGAAATTCAGAGTTAAAAAACCACGGGGAACAGCTATCTCTGGATCTACTGAACCGATTTTGAAAATTCTTTCACTTATAGGAAGCTACAATGATCCTGAGTGTCATATGTCATAGGGTACTTTTATTCGGGAATTCTAATGGGAACTCTGAATTTCCCGCGGGTAAAACCACGGGGGAACAGCTATCTCTGGATCTACTGAACCGATTTTGAAAATTCTTTCACTTATACGAAGCTATAGTGATCCTGAGTGACGTAAAGTACTCTTCAGCCCGGAATTGCCGCGGGTGACACCGCGGGGTCAGCTAGTATTATAAATAGGTTAAGTTTGTGAATTGTGAGTTTGTGACATTGTAGGGGGTAATCTCTGGATCTGCTGAACCGATTTTGAAAATTCTTTCACTTATAGGAAGCTACGGTAGTCCTGAGTGACATGGGGCACTTTTTATCCAGAAATCCCTGCGGTGACTCCGAAATTACCGAGGGTGAAAACAGCTAGTAACGGACAAAACGACAGGTATTCCATGACACTGAGAGATACTGTAGGTACTTATCAGTGAAATATTTTTTAGAATCAGTTCAGTAGTTCCAGCACATAAATATAAGACCTGACGACCCGATTGGCGCAGAGGTCACCATGCCTACCCGCTAATCAAGGGGTTCCGGGTTCGATTCCCGGTGGGGGTGCACTTTGTGTGATGAATACAGGGTTCCATTTTCCAGTCTGGGTGTGTTTATATATCTATAGTGTAATATATATAAGTAATTCTATGTAGTATATACCACGTTTGCTTGGTTTCCACGACACAAGCTAATAATAGCTTACTGTGGGATCAAGTAGATCTGTGTGTTGTGATGTGGATTATTATTATTATTATATTATTATACCTACCCTCCCCACTCAGCATGGAAGTTACAAGAAGTTTCACTAGGTAATTTTGTCTATAACTTTCCTACAGTATTTGAAAGTAACAAAACAAATGTATCAGTAATGTGATTTCCAAATGCTACCGAAGACTTTATTTCCGACTTTGCAGCAACGTTCCTCACACATTGCTAATAAGGACTATGCAAGTTTAGGTACATTTATTGTAAGTTATTGGAGGATTCCATTTGCGATGTTCGGCAGCAGGTATTGTTGCAATTTCTGCTTGTTAAGTGGGCTCTTACATCCAAACTCTTTGTAATATTATAATTGTAGTTTAAGAGGTTTAATGTTTTTTTGCATACTTACTAAATTTGGTAAAATTAATTATGAGGATCGTTTATACATGCCGATACAAATTAATGGTTTTCCTTAATCTTTTTAAACTGTTATTTGTAAAGTATTGTACGTATCCAATACAGCCATTATTCTTGATTTTTATAGTAATTTAAATGAGACCTTAAAAGGAAATGATTGCGCTACGGACACGTATAAACTTGAGACGAAAATAAATATCTTTTTAAGAGCAATTTTTATAAGTTGAACGGCTTCGGGCTTTATTCTTAATGTTGATGTGAACTTTATAAACTTGCAACTAGCAAGGTAGGTAGATAAGTGTGTAGGTAGGTACCTACTGCACTTCTCTATTTCTATAGGAACTGAGGGGCTATTATGTAGCTTTTTTTCTATCATTTTTCGGTTGCAATCAAAAACAAGGCGGTTTAGCGATTACATGTACGTTTTGACACCTAAAATATCTGGCAATCAACCAAAATAAATATACCTGTGTACTTCAAAAGATGACGCTGTGTAAAAATGAATTCATTAATCACAAAATCGCAATTTTTCTGATTGAAACTGAAATATGGTAACAACAAAAGTTACCTACATAATATATTTGCCCTGCAGTAGTTTTATATCAATTAACGTGTTTTTATTAATAAAGTGACACCAGGAATTATATAAAAAGTCTTTTATTTACAAATACATTATGAATTCTGTACAATAAACAAAAATATGGCAGTGTAAACTGTAGATAAAGGCAGTCAGGTTTTAAACCATAGAGCAGAATATTATAAAAATCGATCAATTTCAACAACTTCCTGTGTCTAGGTAAAAAAAAAATTACAAAAATCTGTCAAAAAATTCAAATTCCTCAATCGAATTCCATGTCCGGTATAAAGGCGCCAAATTGTTTTTTTTTTTCGTATCACCAGCAGTATGGGTAGTTGGGGCAAAGGGCCGGGTTGAAGTCAGCCGGATATCTGGGGGCAGCGTTGTTTACGGGGCTGAAAAAATTAAAACACAAATAGGTATATCGATTTTTCGAGGCAAAAACTTATGGAGGTTACGAGCCATCGAGGTAATAAGCCTTCAAGCTTTTGAGGTAATATAATAACCCATCGGTTTACGAAACCTAATAACCCGAAATCTCTTCTTTTGCTACAATACACTACAATTTGGAGCCACTTTATTTTCTGTTTTATAAATTTTTAGTCATTGTGGTCATTGATTGTGGTGCTCAACAAAGTGTTTTTCATTCATTCATTCATACAATGCTGCCATTCTTTTGGGTTGCAATGTCCATCGACATCCATGGACAGATCCGAAACTCGAAATGGATAGTGGATTTTGTTACAAAAAATTCGCAGTGGCGATTTTTCATCTGTAGAAGAAGATATTAATAATAATATGACGCTTCGAGCTTATTTCTTCGGTGTTCTTCAATTAAGAAACCAAGGTATATGGTGGCCTGCTGCGCCAATTCCGTGGTAATAGACATCATAGATATTATGCATTTATGTTGTTTTATTTGAAACTGGCTGGATGCACTAGTTATATTATGCGAAAGAAAAAGAAACTTACTCGGCAACAGGAGCCAATAGTGAAGGGTTGAGTCCCCACTGCGGGATGGGAATGCCCGCGGGAGTGTGCCTGGCCAGCGCGTCGGCGTCGCAGTACGGGTAGTTGGGGCACACGGCTGGGTGGAGGCCGGCCGGGTACTCGCGGCAGAGCGCTACCACGGCCACGGCGCACATGACGAGCTGACGGCAATAATAGGGATGTCGACTACTTTTAAAAATCAAAATTCTAATTAGACCGTCAGTTAGACAACAAAAAAACAATAGACACGTATTTTTTGCTTTTTCAAATAATTTAAAATATACAGAGATAAAGCGCATTAAAGTTTAGGGTGAGGGAGTCGTGACGTCACTAACCGCAAAACCGCCATACAAACTGTCAGAATAGTGACGTCACGCGAAATTTCAACTCAATATATCGCCGTTATTTTTTGATTACGTAAAAAAAGAAAAAATACGTGTCCAATGTTTTTTAATAATCTACAAGACGGACTAAAAAAAAATTTAGTCAACATGCCCATTAGCAGATTTAACCAAAGAGTATGCAGAGGAGCGACACTCTTCGCCCCCCGCCGAAGTAGTGCCTCTCCATATGGTGGTGATATAGACGTAGAAGATTACTACGTATCTCACGTATCTGCTAATTAGATAGTTACAACCAAAATATTTACGTACTTAGTTTTTTTGTGATTTGTGATCCTTTAACTTCCCCCCAAGTGCGTAAATAAGTTTTTCACTTGATTAAATTTTCACTGCAAACACCAATTATGTAGGTACCTACAAGCAGTTGTGCTACAACTCTATAAAGTTCTATTATTAATTATGAATAATGATTCATTAAAGTACGTCTACACGCTACCAGTTTTGTACGTACCTATCTGAGGGCAATTAATTTAACAAAATATATTAATTATTATTTATTAATCTTTAAACAACGTACTCGAACCAAAGCGGTGCAAGCTGTCATGTAATATCCATTGAGAACATAAATATGATAATTTTCTCATTATATATTTATCAATGCATCGTTCTGACTCGGATATTCTAGTTACACAATGTGTAATTCACTTATTTGTCATTTGTCAATCATGTGCTATGGATACCAGACAACTGATATAAAAAAAACATACATACAGTCGAATGCATAACCTCCTCCTTTTTGGAAGTCGGTTAATTAAAAATTATATACTTACCTATTTTTATGTTCTAAACACATACATATATACATCGAATAAAATACATAGTGAACGCCTAGACACCACCCACTAGACATCAATGTTCATCACATAAATGGTGCGGGAATCGAACCCGCGACACCAGCAGGTTCACTAACCACTATACACCAATTAAAACCTACCAATTTACCTATAACAAATATATATCTATACATATAAAATGCTTTGTCCTGAATGACTGATGGATCAACGCACAGCCTGAACCGCTGATCGCAGAGACCCGAAATTTGGAGGGTGTGTTCTTTGTATGACGTAGGCATCCGATAACAATGGATTTTTGAAAATTCAACCCTAAGAGGGTTAAAAGGGGTTGCAAAGTTTGTATGGAACAATTCCGCGGGAACTTTGAAATTATCGCGGGTGAAACCGCGCGGGACAGCTAGTATGTATATATATAAATTAATCCCTATTTCCCTAGGTCACGTCATCACCGAACGGCTGGACCGATCTACATTAAATTTTGCATACCTACACGTTGTCAGGGAAGGATATAGGGTACTTTTTGTCCCGGAATTGGCGCGGTAACTCCGAAATGACCGCGGGAGAAACAGCGGGGCACAGCTAGTGAAATATAAAAGTAACTTATTTATTCACGTAGCCACAAGCTCGTATTGAATTTCGGGAAATAACTTGACGGTTGCAAATTGCAATACACGTTTCGGATTTCGTGCTCATTGTTTGAACTGCGGTTTTATTATTTCGCACATTATCAAGTTACAATCTATCGACATTATAAAGTGGTCTGTATGTTTGTGAGTCGGAATAATATTAAATGTACCTGTAATGTAATCTCTGAAACTGACTGAACTATAAGACTTCCCACGGTTCCCCACGGTTTGATTTGCGTGTAATTTTGGAGACTTAGGAGTTCCCGTTGGGATTCTGGGATAACAAGACAGGTGTCACTCAGGAACACTGTAGCTTCCTATAAACCCTATAATTTTCAAATGTTGTTGACTATTTAAATGATATACACGCTTGTGAATGAATTGCTCTATCCAATTACTATTTTTTGTTCCACTAATTTATAAGTACGATCAATAAAAGACAGCCCTGCTGAGTTTCTTGTCACTTCTTCTCAGCAGAGGACGTATTCCGAACTGACGGTAATTTATAGTTCTAAGAACCCGCTGACGATTATAAGTGATTGTAACAACCAATACTGAGTGACAAATGGCTTTGAATTTTGATTTTCTTTTTTGAATTTTGTTTTAGAGTTTATCACAAACAAACACAAGTACAATTAATTAATTAATTAATCAAATCTTTTATCTGCATAATATAAGGTTAAGGTTAAGGTCTGTTCCCCGCAGTTTCACCCACGTTAATTCCGGGGTACAAACTGCAAAGTACTCCATATCCTTTTCTGCACCTCTGAAAACGTATATCAACTATCATGTATGCAAAATTTTATGAAGATCAGTTTTGCCGTTAAGGCGTGAAAGAGTAACAAACAAGCAAACACATTTTCGCATTTATAATAGTAAGGACTAACTTTATAAGCGGTGTAACCCGTGTTAACTTCGGAGTTCCCGCGGCAATTCTACATTCAAAAGTACTCCTCCCCTTCCATCCTTCTCTGTTCCCCTGATAACATGTGAAATTTCATAATGATCGGTTCAGTAGTCAAGGCATGAAATAGTAACAAACAGACAAACTCACATTTATATATATTAAGACTAGCTGTCCCCCGCGATTTCATCCGCGGTAATTTCGGAGTTCCCGCGGAGGTTGCGGGAAAAAAGTACTCTATATCCTTCTTTGTACCCCGACAGTAGTTTGTGCCGGAGTTCCCGCGAGAATTCCGGGAATAAAACTATCCTATCTTTTAAGTTGGACCATATTATGAATGGTTACAAAATTTTATCAAAATCCGTTCAGTAGTTTCGGAGTCCATCGCGGACAAACAACGTGACACGTGATTTATATATATTAAGATTAAGATAAGATGTAGTAGGTAAAGATAGGGTTTATAAAGTTTAACCTTACACCCTCCATGTATCGCTTTCCTAATTCAGTAATTCACCCAACAACCTCCTCCATCAACAGATATGGTCAGTGTTCTGTGGCAAGGCAAACTATATTAATTAAAAACGAAATCACAACGCACCGTGTGTGATGTGAATCCGTAATGAGTTACATTGCGTTGTAATTAGTGAACGAAGGCTGCTCGGTGCTCACATAAAGGTCGCGGGTTCGATGCGTGGGTGAGACATGGAATGCTGGGTGCCAAAGCTTTTGATATGCCAATAACATTTTTTGCAGATTTTTTTGGCGGGAATCAAAGATGGCGGTTCAGTCATTTATTTTCATGTCGATAAAAAAATGGTTAAAAATGGATTTTGTCGTGCTAAGGTGCTGTATTGGACAATAATTTTCACAGTGACGGTTTTTTATGCGCTCGAGAATCTATATGACATTTCGAGCTGATTTCTTCGGTTTCCTCCAAGAGCTCCGAGAAAGTTCTTTCAAGCTTTATAGTACCGTGGTTTGAAATTTCAAACCGTACAACGAAGCATTTTAATAGAAAATACATTGATCCAATTATTTTTTCTTGAAACTGGTTAAATGCATTATATCCGAAAGTCCATAAAAAAGAAGAAAGAAAATTTACTCCTTTCGGGGAAAACAAAGTGAAATTTAGTCCATACAGCCAATTCAGATGTGTACCTATTCTTCTTTTTTGAATATTTTGTTTACATCGAGAGAGAGAGAGAGAGAGACAGAGAGAAGGTGAGATGCATTTCAGGACAAAGCATTTTATATGTACAGATTACACATTGTCAGGGGTCAGAGAAGGACTTATGGTACTTTTTATCCCGAAATTCCCGCGGGAACTCCGAAATTACCGCGGTAAATTTATAGCTGTCCCCCTATTACAGGTTTTATAACTTTCAAATGCATAATAAACGTACTGAATCTTCCTGTGAGTTTCATGCTCAGTGGGTATTCAAATCGTAATAATGAAGTGAACAATTAACTTACCAATTTGGCGAACATTGTGTTGAAGTATAGGTATATCCTCACCACTTGTTGAAGTGTGACTGATGCTTGGAGGCGTCGCGTCAGGGCTTTTTATAGTGGATGCAAGACGGCATCTCGACAAGACAAGTGTGAACCGATTTATAACTACAAATAGGTTGCATGTTGCATGCCATGGACCATGGACATAATAAGTAGTTTCTGTATTCTTTATTTAATTTTTAAAAGTGCTGGCTATGTGGAATTTATATAAGTGAAAAACGTACTTAGTGATTATTAATTTTGCTCTGTGAGCTGACCAGGGCCCTTCTTCACGATGACCAACAACATTCCATGCCTATAACGCGCGTCCCAAAAACACAGTCCCACACGCTCCAGAAATTAACATTCTGTATGTCATAAGACACGTTTTGCAATGTATTTTTTTGAACTGAAACTTCTTTGAGCGTGAGAGAAATACATATATTTATGTGGCGCGTTATCTAACGCGGCGTGTTATGGTCATAGTGAATAAGGGTCCTGCGAGGTTTCTCCCTTTCCATCCATGATTGAATTTACAAAAATCTCGAAATAAACTTTTTTATTTTCATTTTACTTAATTAAATAAATAATTCGAAATTAGTCCATACCCCACAGTTTTTTTCCGTTACTTTCGTTAATTTCGAAGTTCCCGAGGGGATTCCGGGACGGAAAGTAGGCACCTATATTATGTCGCTCAGGAACACTTTAGTCTTCTACTGAAATAAATTTTACTATCGGTTACGTAGTTTTGGAGTTCATCCATTAGATACAAACAAACCAACATTCGATGATTCAAGTCCTTTCTCTAAAAAATAATAATTTTATAAAAAATGCTTTGTCCTTATTGACTGATGGATCAACGCACAGCCTAAACCGCTGATCGTAGAGACCTGAAACTTGGAGGGTGTGTTCTTGGTATGACGTTCAATATCCGAATCTCGGAAACGGCTCCAACGATTTTCATGAAATTTAGTATGCAGGGGGTTTCGATCTAGCTAGGTTTCATTTTTAGAAAACGTCATTTTATCCGTGTTTTCAGACAATGAAAAATGAGTGTTTGGTACTGTTTTCCACTTAACAACAGATGGCGCTGCGAGCGAAGATCCGTCGCCCAGATATTATGTGTAAAGTTTTATTCGCTATAAAAAAAAAATCCAAAATATTTCATTTAAAATTAAATCGAGGCAAATAGGTAAGTACTAATTTTTTCAAGAAAACTATTCAGTAGGTATTGAAGCTTTATATCAAAATATTTATTACAAAGGATGCCAGAAACGGCTTTCAATTACCTAAACCTTTTATGCTATGTTGAAATACTGCAGAAATATCATCAAATATAATTATTAGATATTTATCGTGTTTTACAATATTATATAAAATATATAGTATCCTACTAATATTATAAACGCGAAAGTTTGTAAGAATGTATGGATGGATGGATGGATGTTTGTTACTCTTTCACGCAAAAACTACTGGATGGATTTAAATGAAACTTTACAATAATATAGCTTATACATCAGATTAACACATAGGGTACTTTTTATCCCGGAATTCCCACGGGAACTCTGAAATTAACGCGGGTGAAACCGCGGGGCATAACTAGGAATATGTATTATGTTAATTATGTATCTCAGAAGATTTGTGGTTTTTTATAGCGAAAGTTAAGTTTGTCTTGGAATCATATAGGTTACTTTCATCCATCACGAAATACTTGCCGAGGGAATTTCGAAATCGAAGCGGGTGACACCGCGTGGAACAGCTAGTGAATAAATATGCGACATTCAATTCAATACTTCTTTGATTGCGATAAAATTCTGTTTTGAACCAGCGCGACAGCGACATAGCGCGGCATGCGGAAGTGTCCGCCCTGTCGATTATATATTTTATTGGGGGCCAGACAGATTGCGAACAAACATGCACCCACAATACTACTAAAGTCTTAAATATGTTTAATTCAAAATATATATCTACAATTTTCTTGAGACTGGTCCAAGATTTGAAGAACTTTTGTAGGTGTTGTACGATAATATTTAGTAACAGACACCTAATTGACTTTGGCTGAACTATATATATTAGGTATAATAAAGGCGAATCTATAAGGTAATTTCAGACAGTTAACAAAAGTTTAAGAATGCAATTAAGGCATACCGCCGGATACCGAAGCGGCTAAAAGCGTTGCATTGTACGCCGAAGATTATGGGTTCGATTTCTGCACAGCCCCCTTAGCCAAGTTGACAATCTATAATCGTATAACGTATAGGAAACTAGTACGAATCGTGACGTCACGTGGTCGCATAAAACTCTACTTTTGATTGCACGATTTTATATAATACAAGTTGTGCCCGCGGTTTCACCCACGTTAATTTCAGAGTTCCCGCGGGAATTCCGGGATAAAAAGTACCCTATGTGTTAATCTGATGAATAAGCTATATTATTGTAAAGTTTAATTTAAATCCCTTCAGTAGTTTTTGCGTGAAAGAATAACAAACATCCATCCATCCATCCATACTTATACAAACTTTCGCGTTTATAATATTAGTAGGATTCAAAAAGAAATGTATAGAAGAAGATCTAAAACAAGATAAATACGTTTTTTATGATAATTTTCATCAATAATTATAATATCATTGAAATGAATATCATTCATTTCATTTCATTTCATTTCATTGACAATTCTAAAGCTTATTATAAACTTGATTGATAGCAAAAAAGTTTAAAAAAAGTTCTTAAACGATCAATATTGAGGGTTTACGGTTAAACTTTTTTATAGAGTAGGCACCTACAACCTGTTTTCCGCGGTTTTATGCCCGCTCTAATAACAGAGTTCCTGCGGGAATTACCCGATAAAATGGATCCTATCACTGCCACTGAGGAACACCATAGCTTCCCAAATCGGTTAATAGTTTCTGAGTTTATTCATTACAAACAGATAAACACCAAAAATCTCATCGTTTCTCTTTATAGATAACTAGCTGTCCCGCGCAGTTTCACCCGCGATTATTCCAAAGTTCCTTAGGGGTTAAATTTTCAAAAATCGTTTCTGATCGGATGCCTACGTCATACAAAGAACACACCCTCCAAGTTTCAGGTCTATACGATCAGCGGTTTGGGCTGTGCGTTGATCCATCAGTCATTTTTGACAAAGTATTTTATGTGTATACATAGATGGCAAGTGATAATTAACCTCTCTTTTTTTGAAGTCGATAAATAACTACATTAAGGATGGTGTGACATCAGTTTCGGACCTGACCAATAAGTCCACTGGTTAAATATTTTGTGTATGACATTTTACATAGTGGAGCCTTCGCCGGCGATGCAAAACCGGTCGACAATTATTAATAACTATCTCGCCTCGCAAGGTGACATGCTTCAGTTTGAGATATTGGGTAGAAAACAAGATCTTTCCCTTGACTCCATCCGATGTGGATTTTCGATACTCTTTCGTAGAGTTACATCCGCGACATTCCATACAATCAAGGGACCGATTGAACCACTGAGGGCGGGCGGCTTGTGCGGGGAAAACTTGGGAGCTTGACCAACAAATTGAGGTTTGTCAGGGAGGTAATTTATAGAGAGTAGGTGCCTCTAGGCCAGCTGAGAATGGGTTTCACATAGTTCCCCAAAAACTCCCAAAACGCAGGTAAAACAACGGGAAAATGATAGTAATAGGGATGTTGACGACTATTGAAAATCAAAATTATAGTTAGTCCGTCAGTTAGAAAATAAAAAAACAATAGACACGTATTTTTTGCTTTTTCAAATTAATGAAAATATACAGAGATAAAGCGCATTAAAGTTTAGGGTGGGGGCTCGTGACGTCCTAACCGCTATAAGCTCCCATACAAACTGTATCGCATAGTGACGTCACGCTAAATTCCAACTCAATATATACCTGTAGCCGTTATTTTGTTGATTACGTTTAAAGAAAAAATACGTGTCCAATCCTACTAATATTATAAACGCGAAAGTTTGTAAGTATGTATGGATAGATGGATGAATGGATGGATGTTTGTTACTCTTTCACGCAAAAACTACTGGATGGATTTAAATGAAACTTTACAATAATATAGCTTATACATCAGATTAACACATAGGATACTTTTTATCCCGAAATTCCCGCGGGAACTCTGAAATCAACGTGGGTGAAACCGCGGGGCACAACTAGTATTTTATATTAATCTGCAAGACGGACAAAAAAAATTTGTTAACTAGCTAGCCCAATAATAAACAAAATCTCACATGGTTGGTGAAAACTATAGATGGGCAATCAGCCCAAGCACCGGATTTAAACCCGATAAAAGCCTGCCCATTTACGGGTTTTTGCCGGTTTTAAACCCAAGCACCGAGTCTGCCGGTTGATTGCTCTAAATAGTGCATGACAACGAGCGTAACTGTAGTAAAACTACAACTGTGTTTTTGCTATGACATTTCCAAGGCAACTGCAAAGCGATATGACTTTCCGAACTTGGGTAAAGTGTACGCTAGAAGTTGTGCATATATAATGCAAATAAAGTCATTAGCAGGATCGGTTACAGTACAATTACTTAGTTATTGTTTCCTTATTAAACCGTGCCAAGTGAACCGACACACACGGCCATATGGCGATTTTAATTAAGTAGATAGGCTATACTAGCTGTTGCCGGCGGTTTATGCTGTTGCAAAGGCATTCTAGGTAGGTATATAAAAAATATAATTGTGCTGTTGAGTTTTGAGCACAGATAATATAATACTATACTAGGTTTTGAGATACTGCGAACGTTGATTTGTCAACAAAGTACCTAGTACATAATGTCTTGTAAAATACACACACCGCAGAGTCCACGTAGATATTTGGGGATGTGGACTACTTTTGAAAATCAAAATTCTAATTAGTCTGTCAGTTAGAAAATAAAAAAACAATAGACACGTATTTTTTGCTTTTTCAAATAAATTAAAATATACAGAGAGAGTGAGGCGGTCGTGACGTCACTAACCGCTAAAACCACCATACAAACTGTCAGAATAGTGACGTCACGCGAAATTTCAACTCAATATATCGCCATTATTTTTTGATTACGTAAAAAAAGAAAAAATACGTGTCCAATATTTTTTAATAATCTACAAGACGGACTAAAAATAAAAATTAGTCAACATGCCCATTATGGCGTCCCCAGTGATATTTTTATATAGAATTGTTACGCTTTCACGCCTTAACGGCTCAACCGATCATCATGTAATTTTGCATACACGTTGTCAGGGGTACAGAGAAGGGCACAGGATACTTTTTATCCCGGAATTCCCACGGGATCTCCGAAATTTTCGCGAGTGAAACCGCGGGGGTCAGTTAGTACTATATAAGATGTGGTAAAATTAGTTTACAGTGACTCGTTTTTATAGTATACTAGCTGCGCCCCACGGTATCACCCGCGTGAGTTTCGGAGTTCCCGCGGGAATTCCGGGATGAAAAATAGATAGTAGTAATAGATAGTAGTAATTCTCAGACCTACTGAATATACATATGAAATTTCATGAGAATCGGTCAAGCCGTTTCGGAGGAGTATGGGAACGAACATTGTGACACGAGAATTTTATACATATACTAGCTGTCCCCCGCGATTTCATCCGCGGTAATTTCGGAGATCCCGCGGGAATTCCGGGATAAAAACTATCCTATCTTTTAAGTTGGACCATATTCTAAGTAAGTATACGATTACAAAATTTTATCAAAATTCGTTCAGTAGTTTCGGAGTCCATCGCGGACAAACAACGTGACACGTGATTTATATATTATTAAGATTAGATGTAAGATTTTTTATGAGAGAATTAGAAATTTACGAGATTTCATTCCAGAAAGTATGAAATTTCTTTGGACGCGATGAGACTGAAAGTACAAGGTAAAATTTCAAAGTAGGCGACAATTTAAACTTTAAACAAAGCAATTTTGACCCAAAAAGGTTAAAATTGAACTGTTTTTTTTTTTTAATCAGAAACATTCGCAAAACAATTCACCACAATTGCGAATATAATATAGACATTATTTTTTATAAATTGTACGAGATACTTAATTGCAATTGGAGTTTAAAATTCTTGTACCTATGTAGGTACGACGCGTATTTAAGGTCTTGAAATTACTTACTGAATGTCACGGTCGGCCGACATCGTGTGAGTTTCGATGGCGCAGTTGCTGTGCCTAAAGCAATATCTCCGATATTAACAACTGTTACAGAACCTTTACTAAACTGCTATAATAGAGAACTAAGGAACTAGTTTTCTATATCGATAACAATTATAGACTATCAAGTTGGCCTAGGGGCTAGAGGGATGGTCATTCCATTTTAGCAGTAGGTATCTATAGAGCTGACGACCTGTGGAGCTAGGAAGGGCAACATGATAAAATTTTATCGAGCCATTTTATCGATTCTCGTCGACATAATATATCGTTTTGTCTACCAGTGGTACAAAATGTTTAACCGAATCTAGTCTTAACTCAATACCCCACTACTGCACTTTTTTGCTTGGACGCCCACAAATATTTGTCGTGTCGACAATTTTATCTTTCGTTCGATAAACATATCATGTTGCGCATCCTAGCTCCGCATCTCATTTTTTGGTCAATCGAAATTGCGACCAAACACTTTGTGTAAGTTTGATATTTTTGTTAGGTATTATTATCTACTAGCTGTTCCCCGCGGTTCACACGCTGTAATATCGGAGTTCCCGCAGGAATTCCGGGATAAAAAGTACTCTATGCCCTTCACTGTACCCCTGATAACGTAGATGCCAAATTTTATCCAAATCCGACCGGACGTTTTTGCGTGATTGCGTAACAAACATCCAAAAATCCACACTTTCACATTTATAATATTAGTAGGATTATATCTATTATCAACTTATGTTGTACCTACCGTTTGTTTCCAAAAAAAAAAATTAATAAATAAATATAGATGGGCAATCAACCCGATTATAGGGATTAAACCCGATAAAATATGCCATTTTTGGGTTTAAACCCGAAAATGAAGCTTGAGGCTAGAGGGGCTATTATGTAACTTTAGTTTCTATAATTTTTTGATTGCAATTAAAAATATGGCGGTTTTGCCACCATATTTTTAATTGTAATCAAACCAAAATTGGACTTAATCACAAAATAGCTATTTTTTTTACATTGAAACTGAAATATAATAGCAACAGAAGTTACATAATTGCCCTGCAGAGGTCACTGTATGACAATGTTCAACCATAGTTGTGGTGACAAAAAAAACAAATGAAGACTTCCAAATGCACATACATACATAATTTATTTTTATATTCGTTACAATAACGTTTCTCATAGTACAACAATACTTCAATATCTCTTAAACTCTATTAAAGCTGGCACAGATTCGGTAGATATTTGACGCGACAACGTTAAACATAATGGGGATGTGGACTGCTTTTAAAAATCAAAATTCTAATTAGTCCGTCAGTTAGAAAATAAAAAAACAATTGGCACGTATTTTTTGATTTTTCAAATAAATTAAAATATACAGAGATAATGCGCATTAAAGTTTAGGGTGAGGGGGTCGTGACGTCACTAACCGCTAAAACCGCCATACCAACTGCCAGAACTGACGTCACTCGTCACGCGAAATTTCAACTCAATATATCGCCGTTATTTTTTGTTTACTTAAAAAAAAGAAAAAATACGTGTCCAATATTTTTTAATAATAATCTACAAGACGGACTAAAAAATAAAAATTAGTCAACATGCCTATTATGCGATAGATTCGTTCGAGATTATTATGCAAGATCCTTTTTTAGGGTGTCGTATAACCAAAGGGTAAAATGGGACCCCTTTACCAAAACTTAGCTGCCCGTCCGTCCGTCTGTACGTCTGACACCAGGGTCACGACTCACGGCAGGCTGTATCTCATGAACCGTGATAGTTAGACGTTAAAAGTTTCACATAATATTATAATGTACCTACATGGTTACTTTTATACTTTCTTTTTTTTTATGTTGTCCTTGTGTGCATTAATTGTTAAGTAAATAAAATGCACTTCTATTGCCGCTATAACAACAAATATTAAAAAAACAGAATAAAATAAAATATATTTAAGGGGGGCTCCCATACAAAAAACGTAGTTTTTTTGCTCGCTATTGCTTGATATTGATAACTGCTGTAACAGGTAAACGCTTGAAATAATCACAGAATATTTAGTGTAGGTATTCATTTTAAAAATGAATAATTAAATTAAAATAAAACACACATTTTAAGGGGAGCTCTGATGATTTTTTTGCCGTTTTTATTTTCGTTTATCGGCCGATATCACTTTTTTATGTCCTATTTGCATAGAGCTGTGCACTTTTGGCCTTTGTAAATGCTGTAAACCAATGATTTACCGCCGCACTCAGAGTCGATTTTAATGATTACTTAGTTAAGTATAGATTTTTAAAACAAAATTGCCGCAATCAGACAAGTTTAATAAATTAATGTTAATTGGCATTTAACTAATTAAGTTACATCTCATTAAATGCCAATCAACATTAATTTACTGAACGTCTCTGATTGCGGCAATTTTGTTTTAAAAATCTATACTTAACTAAGTAATCATTAAAGTCGACTCTGAGTGCGGCCGTAAGTGTAGATAACTAGTTAAAACGTTCACGGCCTGGCATCCCCTTTCCAAGAACTACATTCGTCACATTTTAAATTCATTGAAGAACTTACATCGCACCAAACTTTTAACCCTCTCACCGCCACGTTTTGTTAGCCTTAATGAGTTTAGGACTACAAAAGCATGGCCATTACCTCCACCGCCACACGCTTTAGGCATGATTTCTCCTAGTGTTGGGAATGCTAATAAATATAAAAGTCAGTGCAGTGGTTGGTTAGTATAACGTAGGAACGTTTCTAGCCCCAGGAGCACGTCTTTCATATATTATGATATTACGGGGATGGCGGTGAAAAGGCTAAAGAGATAGGATCGGATATAGGGTATGGACGGCAATGCAATATCTAAGCATACGTCGTAATTTCTTTGACTACCCTACCCCCGTGGGGGTAGCCAAAGAAATTATTATTACGCTTCAAAGCTTCTACCCGCGGTTTTATTCTCCTAAAATTCGGGAACGCGAACTTTATACTTGTAGGTATTTCAAATCACGTCGCTCTATTGACTAACACACTCCTTAGGTAATAAAGGTCGGAATTGAGTAATAAAAAACTACAATATGTCGTCTGTTAAGGTGACACTAATGTCATTCGCTAAAAATTACTTAATTTATCTTCTATTTGAATAGAGATGCAATGTAGCTATGTAAAATTAATTAAATAGGCAGTTATAATTTCTATTCATAAACAGCTAGGTACTGCAAAGGTATACACATTACATACGTATTATAAAAAAAAAATTGGTCTCGACTTTTTAAAAACATTTGATATTTTTGTTAATATAATATGTTAAAACCTCAGGTAAAAATAATTTTTTTTTGGCGAGTGGACGCTGGTGTGCTTTCAATAATATACTCCTAAAATATAAAATATCAAATTTATATAAACTTCATTACAGCTGATAATAATGGTAGGTATATATCAATAATTAAGAAATATATATAAGTAGGTAACTTCTCATGGATTAAAATACTGAGACATTCACGTTTTACAAATTCGTACATTTATAACGACAAGTAATTTAAAACGCAATGTTTTTCCACTGACATAGGTATTTTTCACTTATACTTGAAATATAAACATGAAAAAAAAAACTCGTGAGTGTCGTGGAACACCTGATTGGAACGTAGTTTCTGCGCCTCGTAGTTTAGTTAAAGCTTTTTTGTTCCAAAAACCACTAACCAATAAGCGCGCAACTTCTATGACGCACCAATGACGCCGTGACGGAAAATGAATCGTTGCTCACATACGTACCGTGCGATAAGAAAGGAACTACGTTCCAAAAAAACTTGCGTACCCATCCATTGCAAATGCGATTTGTAAATAAATATTCTTGTGAATATATTATTTTAAACGTTAAAGGTTAAAATATTAGAATATTCATTCACAACACAAAATTTACTTTACCTATCCATCTAACTATATAATAAGTACTATATTTATATGTATATTATGTAACTATAAACATTTGCAAAAAACACATATTTCATAGGGAGTCGAGTTTCACAAAGATTGGCAAAAATCTTTTTTTAAAGTAAATATTAGTAAAGATTTTTTACATTCTTCTATCATCTCTAGATCAAAAAATGACGCATCTAAATATATATTTGTTTATTTAGCGAAGTTACATATTAATTTACCTAAAATTACCTATAAAAAAGGATTTTTGTGAAATTCGACATCATAATCTAACGCCTATAAGATAAAAACTATGGACAATTTCTATTAATAAAATCGCAAAAATGGACGTTATTTTTTTTTCTTGGTACAATTTTGTGTAAAGCATTAAATACATTTCTTTTAAATCGTCTAATTGATTTGGTCTCTGTGACCGTTGCGTATTCTGTTGCGTTTGCTTAGTCTACTGCAAAATGTCGACCTGTAACCACTGATGCAAAAAAATAGTATGTACGTTTGTAACTAACTACCTACAGGAGGAATATAATACTAATTAACAAAATTCGACCCACCAAGCGAACAGAAATCGTTGAAGATTGCAAATGGGAGGATGTAACTTACAAATAATGTATGCTTGCTAAATCCTAGCAATGTGTGAAGAACGTTACTGCAAAGTCGAAAACAATAGTACAACAATAGTCGAGGGACTAAATAAGTCTTTCTCCCGAGGATAACACTGTGCTTTTCATTACGAATGCAAGGAAAGTCAAAATAAAAATAGGAATTAGCTAAAGAAAAAAATGAGTGAATTTTATTTTACATAAATCATCCATTAGGTGTGCTACTGGCCAGTAAGTATGCCCCCTATGACATAAAAAAAAAACTTGAGTTTCTGCAGTATCCAGCTGTCAGTTGAAAGCGATTCTCCCTAGGGCTGAAAAGTGTTACTTTCAACCCGCTTTACCCGACTAAATTAAATGACGGACTAGAAGTTTGAATATAATCAATAGAGCATGAGCATTGAGCATATTGGCAGATGTTTTAAAATTCCATAGAGTTTACGGCTACCCACTTTTTTAAAGCTTTGAGGGGACATATTATTATTAGCACTGGCAACCCAAAGTGATCGAGTAAAGGACCAAGGGGAAATCAGTCTCATCTTCTCAGCGACGTGGGGTTACCAAAAGTAGCTTTTCACTTTCTGTCAATAAAGTCTTTTAAACTGTTGAAGCGTAAAAAAGGCTCCTAAGAACAATCAACCAAAGTCAAAATTAAAACACCTATCGTTTCTTCTACTCTTTGTTCGCTTAACATTTAAGTGGTGACTTAACATAATCAAAGGTATAAACAATAAATATGGAATGAGTGAGAGTATAAAGGCCGTTTAACAATGCGTGAACAGCTTGAAGAATCCCCTGCCTTTCTCGGGAGCTGGTCCCATCAGCATTGGAACTTGGTTCTTGTGGGTTACAGTGATCTGGAAAATGAAGAAAGGGTTTTAGTATTCGCCAGGCACAGTACCACCTCCTCGCTCATGTGCGCCGCGGAGCAGCCGCGCTGTGTCGCGCGACTACCAGGCACCCAGCACTCGGAGGTGGTAGCAGCACGTGCGCGCTCCGCCCGGGACAGTACCACCTCCTCGCTCATGTGCTCCGTGGAGCAGCCGCGCTGTGTCGGGCGACTACCAGGCGGCCAGCACTCGGAGGTGGTAGCAGCACGTGCGCGCTCCGCCCGGGACAGTACCACCTCCTCGCTCATGTGCTCCGTGGAGCAGCCGCGCTGTGTCGGGCGACTACCAGGCGGCCAGCACTCGGAGGTGGTAGCAGCACGTGCGCGCTCCGCCCGCGACAGTACCACCTCCTCGCTCATGTATGCCACGGAGCAGCCGCGCAGTGTCACGTGACTACCAGGCGGCCAGCACTCGGAGGTGGTAGCAGCACGTGCGCGCTCCGTCCGGGACAGTACCACCTCCTCGCTCATGTGCTCCGTGGAGCAGCCGCGCTGTGTCGCGCGACTACCAGGCGGCCAGCACTCGGAGGTGGTAGCAGCACGTGCGCGCTCCGCCCGCGACAGTACCACCTCCTCGCTCATGTATGCCACGGAGCAGCCGCGCAGTGTCACGTGACTACCAGGCGGCCAGCACTCGGAGGTGGTAGCAGCACGTGCGCGCTCCGCCCGGGACAGTACCACCTCCTCGCTCATGTACGCCGCGGAGCAGCCACGCTGTGTCGCGTGGCTACCAGGCGGTCAGCACCCAAAGGATTAAATCTACTGGCTAGCTACCTTGCAAGGCGGCTGCATCCAGGGCTCCCCGTCTATCTGCATGGGGAATGTGCGTTTCGTTGTAATGGTGACTGAGCTACACTGCGCTAATCGCCTCCCAGACGCTCGCAAGCCTGCAAAAAAAGTATAATAAAAATTGTCTTGTATACTAGTAACTTGTACGGGACTTTCAAGTAAAATAATAACGAATCGATTAATTGAATTAGGATAAATTAGGATAAAAAAAAAGATGCGAAGACCTGAGTTTTCACTACCCATAAAAAAGCCTTAAAAAGTAATTACTTACTTACCACAAAACAGAAATAATTTCGAATAGCACTTTACCTGTCCTCACTTGTCCCATATGCAGGCAGTTCTCCAAGCCGATCACCTCTATCAACTTGTCGCCGATGTCTGGAACAGAAAAACAACAGTTTTAACCAACCTGCTAATATTGTGACAAGAACTTTGCATCATGACTGTTCCCTGTAGGTTCTGGAGGATTCTACTCATACACGTTTTGATAAGAGTTGTAATGAAGCGGCGGTACACCACTCGTTACTATATCCCCCTTCGTTTTAATTACCTTTTTGACTTCTGTATTCTTTTTTGATTTCTTTTCCTCGGTATTTATAACAGACTTCGATAAGGAGGAGGTTCTATGTTCGACAAAATGTATTTTTCTATCCATGTTTATCGATGACTCGAAGATGGGTGGACCAATTTGGATTTCTTTTTCGAAGCTCCAAGCTCCTGCAGACTGCATCCATTAGAGTCTCATGTTATGGATGCAGCCTGCAGAAGCAGTACTTGAGGCATACAGAATATTAATTTCCAATATTCTGGGATTGTGTTTTTGGGACGCGCGTTATGGGCAAGGAATGTTTTTGATCGTAGTGAATGCCAGCCCAGGTACAAGTTTTGGTATTTTGCGTGATTATAACTAGTTTAAAACGTTCGCGGTTTGGCATCCCTTTTCTGAGAACTCTTTTAATACAATGTAGAACTAACATGGCACCAAACATTGGATCCTTTAACCGCCAAGTTTTGGTAGCTTAATAGCTTTAAAGACTAAAAAAACATGATCATTATTAAGTGGTACAAGTCTTGTATTTTACGTAAACGCACAGTGTTGATCCTGCATCTAAGCATGAGCACAGATAATATTACAATACTGCATGAGGAATGACTGGGGGGGACTGTTATGTTTTGTGTGTTTGCGTGAACGGAACCGTGACCGAGGCTCACCTTGCTGCGCGTTAGGGAAGCGCCCCCGGCGGTGCGCGGCGCCCGCCCCCCACAGGTTGGAGCCGCCGTGCGCGTACGGGATGTTGAGCAGCGCGACCCCCTGCAGCGCCGGCCCCTTGTTCAGCTCCAACGACGAGCCGTCGCACTGCGCACACCAATATTGCACTAATAAAATCCGCTACCAACAAAGTCCTTACCCTTAAGCCACAGTCACAGTCTCGGAGGCGGCGGTGGCGGCGGCGGCGGCGGCGGCAAAAACAAATGGTAGACAAATACGAAGTCGGCCACAGCTATCAGCGGCGCGAGCTGTGGCCGACTTCTTATGTTGTCTACCATTTGTTTTTGCCGCTGCCGCCGCGCCGCCGCCCATATAGTCGGGAGTTTTTTGACAGGAATCAAAGATTCGGTCATTTATTTACATGTCGATAGAAAATGGTTAAAAACGATTTTGTTGTGTTATAAGGTGCTGTATTGGACAATAGATTTCACGGATTTTGTTGTGTAATCCTGAATAGCGTTTCTGCAAACTACTGCTTAAAATTTAACTTTGTGCCAATGACATTTTCAAAATTATTACTTTCGTCAGTTTTTAATGAGTGTCCTTTTTTTTTTAAATAGGCATAGCAAAGATTTTAATATTTTTATGTTAACAGCTGTTATGACTTGACGTCGATTTACGGGACACCCTGTATGTATGCGAAAGTTCATAAAAAGATAGAAAAAAAGAAGTGTATTTTCCACGTCTCCGGAGCGGACTCACCACGATGTCAATGTTTTCGTGCAGGTTCTTGCAGCTGGCGGCGAACTGCTCGGACGTCGCGAACTCGAAGTACCACAGCTTGTTCTTCATGCGCGAGCTGAACTTGTCCGGGTTGCGTTCCCGCTCCGTGTGGAACTTGACGCATATCGCCGCGTCCTGGGGACGGGCCGAGAACAAAATGGCTGCTGAACGGTGGTGAAAATATCGAATGGGGATGTGGACTACTATTGAAAATCCAAATTCTAATTAGTCCGTCAGTTAAATAATAAAAAAAACAATAGACACGTATTTTTTGCTTTTTCAAATAAATTAAAATATACAGAGATAAAGCGCATTAAAGTTTAGGGTGAGGAGGTCGTGACGTCACTACCCACAAAACCGCCATACAAACTGTCAGAATAGTGATGTCACGCGAAATTTCAACTCAATATAACGCCGTTATTTTTTGATTACGTAAAAAAAGAAAAAATACGTGTCCAATATTTTTAATAATCTACAAGACGGACTAAAAAATAAAAATTAGTCAACAAATTAGTTTTATAGTCTGAATCTGAGTTTGTCACGTATTTTTCAATTGTGCTACGAGCGAAGCTCGCTCGCCCAGATAATATTAAATATTTTTTACCTACTTCAAATGTCATGTGACGTCACTAAACTTGGAACACCTCCCACCCCTTAACGTGTGACGTCATTAACCGATGGCCCATTATATTGTGAATGTGAAGAAAGATAGATTTATAGATTTCATCGTCATACTTACAACTCCTATGGAGAAATAGTTGTTGATAATATTGTAGGGGACGGTGGTCGGGTGGGGCGCCGAGTCTGGCATCTGCGGTTGGTCGCACTGCGAAAACAAATGGACGCAAATAAGCAATAACATGTTAACCCACAAAGTGAAGTTGCCTACCTATATCTTGCAAATAAAAATGTATCGGAGATTAAATAGAGAGAAAAAAAAAACAGGTACGTAACTACTCTAACCGCCGCACTCAGAGTCGACTTTAATGATTACTTAGTTAAGTACAGATTTTTAAAACAAAACTGCCGCAATCAGAGACGTTCAGTAAATTAGTGTTAATTGGCATTTAATGAGATTTAACTTAATTAGTTAAATGCCAATTAACATTAATTTATTAAACTTGTCTGATTGCGGCAGTTTTGTTTTAAAAATCTATACTTAACTAAGTAATCATTAAAGTCGACTCTGAGTGCGGCGGTAAGTATAATTTTATAATTAAACCTATATTATACCTATTTACGAATAACTACGGATACGTCGGTGCACGGAAAAACCTAAAAAGGTTTATGTAGCACCGTCAAGAGGTTACAATGTTTATAAATTAGTAAATAAATAAATAAATAAATAAGTTATTGATTTAGAACGATTTATTGAGAGTTAGAGAACGTTTTTTAATTATGTGTTTACCTTATTACATTGTTTAAATATGTAACTAAATAAAGAGCTTAAAAGATGTTAACACAAAATGGCGCTATAACTTTAAAACTTTCATTTACTCAAAATTTCTCCAGTGTGGGTTAACACACTATTGCTTATCTATGTCCAAATAGACTTTCATAAAACAACAAAGACGAAGGTTGCAAATTAAGGTTTTCCAAAAAATTCTTTCGCTAGCATCCAGAGTTAAAGGAAGTTAGAGCGAATAGACTTTTCGAAAACTTCCTTCGCTGCCATCCCAAGTATATTTTCCACAGTATTCCTAAAACTGTGAATTCTGAAAACAGACTTAATTAAAAACGTAACTTAAATGTAGTTCTATACTTACCGCCGCACTCAGAGTCGACTTTAATGATTACTTAGTTGAGTATAGATTTTTAAAACAAAACTGCCGCAATCAGACAAGTTTAATAAATTAATGTTAATTGGCATTTAACTAATTAAGTTACATCTCATTAAATGCCAATTAACATTAATTTACTGAACGTCTCTGATTGCGGCAATTTTGTTTTAAAAATCTATACTTAACTAAGTAATCATTAAAGTCGACTCTGAGTGCGGCCGTTAATATTTTAAAGAGCTAAAGTTTGTGAGTTTGACGTTTGTGAATTGTGAGTTTGTGACGTTGTATAGGTGATAATCTCTGGATCTAGTGCAGGACCAATTTTGAAAATTCTATCTTTTATGGGAAGCTACGGTAGTACTAGTGACGTAGGGCACTAAATTCCCACGAGAACCCCCGAAATTACCGCGGGTGAAACCGCGGGGACAGCTAAGTAGTTGTATATAAATGCGAATGTGAAATTGTATGTTAGTACAACTATAAGTTTGAAACTACTCAACCGATAATCGTGCAATTTTGCTTACACGTAATCAGGGGTACAGAAAAGTCAAAGGGTACTTTCGACTGCGAATTTCTCGCGGGAACTCTAAAATTAACGCGGGTGAAACCTCGGGAACAAAACTGGTAAGATAATATATTTTTAGCTAGCTGTCCCCACCCGGTTTCACCCGCGATAATTTTTCCCGCGTGAATTCCGGATTACAATATAGCCTATGTTACTCAGGGATAATGTAGCTTTCCAACGGTGAAAGAATTTTTGAAATCGGTTCAGTAGTTTTTGAGTTAGATCGTAACAAACAAACAAACGAAAAGTCAAATCTTTCCTCTTTATAATATTAGTACATATATATTTATTTATCTTTCAAGATAAAAATTAACTATTACCTATATTAAAATGATTTTTTTAAGTGACTGGCGCTCAGTGGCGAAGAGTGAAATATTGAGAGGGGGAAGCCGGAAATCTACTTTGATTTCAAGTTATTAAACTATTAACTGTTCCCCGCGGTTTCACCTGCGATAAGTTCCGGAGTTCCCGCGGGAATTTCGGTGTAAAAAGTCCTTCCCTGTATCCCTGACAACGTTCTCAATTACGGAGAGAGAAGGTGCGTCTGAAGGGAAGCCGGTGGGAATCGGCTTCTATGGCATTTCTATCTTCCTTTCGGCAGAGCATGCAAGAGATATTATCTATGTTTCTTAAGATTAGGCACTGTTGATGTTTGTTTCTTTTTCTTGTGTGTTGTGCTGAAATAAATGTATTTTCTTCTTCTTCTTCTATGGTACCTTCGCCACTGCTGGCGCTAGACCCTTGAGAAAGCTGATTGTTATGCTACGAAAACCTGATTGATTTTTGGTGATGTTCTCACCTCAGTTGTGGAGTTTTGGACCTGAATACTCCACCGGTCCATCATGACCGTGCTGGCTCGGGCTATCTTGTCCAGAATTTTGTGGATGGATTCGCCCTCGTATCTGAAAGGAGAGATGCGGTCAAGAGAATTAATTTGCTATCCTTCGGGAACAGCACTTTTTCTGTGTCATTTTCCTGTACCCATGAAAACGTGTATGCGAAATTACATGATGATCGGTTGAGTAGTTAGGCGTAACAAACCAATAAACTCACATTTTAAAATATAAACTATCTGTCTCCAGCGACGATTTCGGAGTTCCCCCGGGAATTCCAGCTTTATAATGGTGATAATATGGTGATTGTGATTGTGTCGTGGAAAACAAACACACATAGAATTAATTACATATATATTATACTAGAGATATATAACGTGTTAATGAATTAACTGAAAACCTGATACACCCGATTTAAAAAAATAAATAAATGATATGATTAAAATATATTTTATGTCGAAAAAATGTATACTTTTAAAGTTATTTAACATTAGTTTGGAGGTGATCTATCTACGAAATTCCAAGCGCTACTCCCGCGCTTACCGATTCGTATTTTTTTGCTGCGGGCGGCGTACGCGCCAAATATTGTATTATAAATAATTTAGACATGGGCTAGTAAAAATTAAAAAAAATATAAGTAACCTATATTAAAACATAGTGCGATCGATTCGCTAGTTGATTCTAAGCAAACTACTTTCTAGTTTTCAGTTAATTCATTAACACGTTGTATAAACACACCCAGACAGGAAGGTGTGAAAGGAACCCTGTGTTCATTACACAAAGTGCATCCCCGCCGGGAATTGAACCCGAAACCTCTTGATTACCGGGCAGGCTTGGTAACCTACTAGGCCAATCGATGTTCTGTATGTCACACAAAGCTGTAAGACACGTTGTGGACTTAGATGGACCAACCCGGTGTTTGGGTTTTACGCCCAGCCCTTTACGGTCTTTCATCGGGCTTAAACCCGAAAACGGCTGGCTTTTATCGGGTTTAATTCCAAGCATCGGGTTGATTGTGTTGTGAATGTTTTTTTTTAACATCAGCTAAGAAAAGACCATTCCTTATTTTTGCTTATCTATTTATTTTACAACTTTTCTTTTAATTCCTTTCCTTTATCCCTGGTTTTAAATCTATCGAACCATTATTTTTATGTTTATCAACCGCCTTTCCCTTTATCTCTTTTCCCGCCAATCCAATCCCCCCAATCAATTCCTTTCGATTTTTTAAAGGTTGACTGGAAGAAATCCCCTCGCGGGATAAGTCCGCCTTTGAGCATAAATTACCTGCTTATTTTAATTTTAGCAATTTGTAGAAACTTTGTTTATGTTCAATAAAGTATACAAACAAAAAAAAACATACCTACAATCGAATGCCTAACCTCCTCCTTTTTGGAAGTCGGTTAACAAACAAACAAAAAAAAGACAATAAGGGCCCAGTGTGGTGGAGTGTGGGCGGCGACACTCACCCGCCGCCCCAGCGCAGGCACCTGGCCAGGTCGTTGCCGGTCCCGAGGGGGATCACCCCCACGCCCGGCTGGTGCTCCATTTGCACTTTATCTGGACGCCAACAAACAACACTGCACTTTTAAACTTCGTCGTTCACATGAAATTAAATCAAACTTTACCTTTGGCCTTTTCTCTCATTTGAAAAGAAATAATATAATAATAATAATAAAATTGTTAATAAATAAAATTGTTGTTGTTTAATAATAATAATAAATAGTAGCTGTTCCGCGCGGTTTCACCCGCAATAATTTTGGAGTTCCCGTGGGATTTCCAGATTACAATATAGTCTATGGGATAATCCTAATTCCCGCGGGAACTCCGAAATTGTCGCTGGCGACAGATAGTTTATATTTTAAAATGTGAGTTTATCTGTTAATTATTTTGTAAATTTATACTGTAAAAAACCTAAATTTAAGATCAATAAACGAATAATAATAATAATAAAACTGTGAAAAGAAAGAAGAAAGAAAGAAAAGGAGTTTATTGGTCCCCATTTAAAAGGTACGAAATAAGAGACAGAGAAAATAGAAACTTTAACAAATATCTTGAAGGAGATAGAAGGGTGTGCTGTGCAAAAGCAAGTTATTTGACCACCTTTCATAAAGTAAATATAACGTATTTGAGTAGTTTTCTCACCCATAGTCTCCAGCACCCAGCCCACGGTGCCGTCTCCGCCGCAGCATATAACTCTGTAGTCCTTTACGTCTTTGAACATTTGTAAACCTGACAATAAAAAAGTCAATGCATAGGTACGAGGGATAGCGATGTGGACTACTTTTGAAAATCAAAATTCTAATTAGTCCGTCAGTTAGAAAATAACAAAAACAATATAGACACGTATTTTTTGCTTTTTCAAATAAATTAAAATATACAGAGATAAAACGCATTAAAGTTTAGAGTGAGGGGGTCGTGACGTCACTAACCGCTAAAACCGCCATACAAACTGTCAGAATAGTGACGTCACGCGAAATTTCAACTCAATACATCGCCGTTATTTTTTGATTACGTAAAAAAAGAAAAAATACGTGTCCAATATTTTTTAATAATCTACAAGACGGACTAAAAAATAAAAATTAGTCAACATGCCCATTGCCAATCGGGACTGTGTCAAAAAGAATATGAAGTTGCTATCTTGTTTTCAGTTTAGTGTATCAATTGAAAGAAAAAACATTATCTATACTAATATTATGAAGAGGAAAGATTTGATATTTTGTTTGTTTGTTTGTTACGATTTAACTCATAAACTACTGGGACCGATTTCAAAAATTCTTTCACCATTAGAACGCTACATTATCCCTGAGTAACATAGGCAATATTGTAAGCCGGAATTCCCGCGGTAACTCCAAAATTATCGCGGGTAAAACCGCGCGGGAGAACTAGTATTTAATATTTCTTGTTATTATTTAAATAAATATATAGTAAGCTAGTAAGCTGTTTTAATTTCGTCCGCATTAATTTCAAAGTTCCGGCGGAAACTCCGGGACAAAAAGTAGTAGTACGGGAGATACCGATGCTAATTCGGGAGACACTCGAGCGTCGTTGGGACCTATTGGGTTTTGAAGATTAGGAGATATAAACAAAATAAGGTTATATGATATTTTTTCATTCACCGGTGGGTTTAGCTTCTACAGGCTTTCAAAAATGTAAAAAAAAATATTAAAATGGAAATACTCGAGCGCGTCAGATATTGTAGTTTAGATACTCCAAGGTGTCTCTGATATCGAAAATATATTCATCTGCCCATTTGCGTGGTGGGGGTGGCCATCCGGAAGGGGAGAAAATGAAAAAAAAAAACATTTACTCGAGCGCGTCAGATATTCAAAGGGGATGTTAAGTGAGCCTTAAAAATGCACCCCTTCGAAAATCTGCCGATTTGGAGGTGACGCAAGGTAGTAGCGAATTTTTGAAAATGCAAAAAAAAATCTCAATTTTGAAATACTCGAGCGTGTCAGATTATTTTACAGAAGGTTCAGCTTGCAGTCCAAGTTATGTTGGCTTAAAATCTGACAATAACTTTGAGGGATATTATTAATCTGACTGCTAGAAACAAAAATTATGATTTATTTTTAATTTTTTTTTATTTCTGATGTAAGTTTAATAACTTTATGAGCTATTTATTGTTCACAAAAAACACACTTTATATTTCTATGAAATATGTAAAAGCTCACAAAATATTATTCACAAAACTAACTTTAAAGCACAAACAAGCCATTTCGTTTTACATATAATAACATGAACGCGTTATTTTGTGATGAACTTTATTATATAATATATATATAATTACATTAAAGTGAAAGGTGAACCTATAGTTTGATGTAATACTTACCTTAACTTATTTTAATATGTATTTTAACCGACCAAAAAAAGTTATAATTCGACACGTTTAGCGCCGTGGTATACTGTGATGACGTTATGGCGACGGAAAGTAGTGTGAGGACGGTGCGAGAGAGTGAGAGATAGAGAAAAAGTAAAAGGGAAAGAAAGACAGAGATATGAATAGGTACATGTTTCACTGCAGCTGCTCGTTCGATTCGAAGACGATTTTTGTTTCTTCGGCTTATGAAAATCGGCAGATTATATTTTTCCCGCTATCCTTGAGTTATTTACTTTAAAATAAAAAACAAATCAACTGCGCTCGAGAATGTCGAAGTTGCGTTTTTTTTTTTGCAAGTTTGTGATCCTCTAACTCCTTTACGTCACGTTCAAATGGTCAGATTATTCATATACATACTTCTCACTATGTAATTAACCCACCATATCTTAATCTGACGCGCTCGAGTATTTCGAGTTATCGATTTTTTTTTACTAATCTGATCGGTTATTCTAGACGCACCCACCAGTGTAGAGGGCCTATATTTGGTGGAGGTACTCAACATGGTGCAAGGTACCCCCCTTATGTTCATCTGACGCGCTTTAGCTAATCCACAAATCCCCTCTTGGCGGTCCGTACTATAGGTACCCAATGTCCTTTTCTGTACCTGACAACGTGTGGGCAAATTTCCATGATGATCGATTGAGCCGTTGAGGCGTGAAAGCCTTACATTTGTATTGCTTTACGGATCAGAAGGTTTTGGAAGCTAAATGACCTTGGGTGCACATCGACTGCAATATAAAGTGCTCTGAGAGCAAAACGTCTTCAATTTAAAAAGTTTTCAAAGCAAAAGGTCCGGATATAAAATTCACCTTGGGTAGGTCCGCCCTTCGTGAGGTCGTGGACCTGTCTCGGGTTGAGGATGTACTGCAGCTTCCTCAGCACCCGGGCGCCCTGCCGGCCCCCGGACTTGGGGTTGATGAACACCAGCAGGGGGCAGGTGTTCTCTGGGGGGGAGATCTGGAAGGACATGGGTGGTGCTCTGTGCTCCTTCTTGTCTTCTCTCCTCTCCTCTGTGGTGGCGGCGATGGAGATCGGCAGTGATATCGACGTGGGTAGAGTTTGCTGTGGTAGAAAAATATATATAGTAGAAAAATTATAATAGTATATTATATTATATTTATGTAATAATATGCAGTATATGCCACGTTTGTTTGGATTACAAAACACTAGCAAGCAGAGTCAGAAACTTATATAAGGTGTGTTAAAATTAGCTGCAAATATTTACAGGGTTGAAAATATAAACCGTCATAAACACGATCACAAAATAAAAAAGGTAAAAAAAAACTTTTTGTTTTTCCAAACAAAATTAATTAAATCAAAAAGAAAACAACATGTGAAGGCGCTCGCCACCCAAACGCTTTACACACACATCGCCGCGCGCCGGTATTATAAGATCAATGACCTCGATCGAGCTGAACAGTCGCTGTGTGCGTGGCGCGTGCCTTGTATACGTATTAGTGATCTACATGTATTGTGTAGCTTGTGAATGTGGTTGTAATGTTTTTTCAATGAAAAAACGAACTTATAA
Organism: Zygaena filipendulae; assembly: GCA_907165275.2. Classification (NCBI taxonomy): domain Eukaryota; kingdom Metazoa; phylum Arthropoda; class Insecta; order Lepidoptera; family Zygaenidae; genus Zygaena; species Zygaena filipendulae. The sequence goes on along the minus strand of OU015677.1, from coordinate 1,899,082 downwards.
TATTATTTTTTCGCTCATCCTGTTTGTTACAACGTATAATTTCAGCCATGTAAATATTTGCAGCAAATTTTGCCACATCTTATACATAGCTCAGTGTGGGATCAAGTAGATCTGTGTGTTGTATAGTGGATTATATGTATAATGAGTAATTGTAGACTAGTGGGTAGTTACCTGGTCCGGCTGCGGGCGGTGCGGCAGCGACCTCTGCCGGTCGAGCACCAGCGGCCGGATGGCGGTGGGCGGCAGGATGTGGCGCGCGTGCCGCCCCAGCGAGCACGCGCCGCCCGCGCTGCCCACGCACCGGTTGTGCAGCTGGCGGCGGGAACGAACACTTTCAGAACGGTGGTGATTTCGGAGTTCCCGCGGGATGTCCTATTCCAGGGTACAATCTATCGCCGTGCCAAATTTTATCCAATTCCGTTCAGCCGTTCTGGCGTGATTGAGTAACAAACATCCAACAGTCACATTAATTATAATATTGTATTAAATACCAGCTGTTTCTCATGGTTTCACCTGCAATAATCTCGAAGTTCCCGTGGGAATTCCAGATTACAATATAGCCTATGCTACTCAGGGATAATGCAGTTTTCTAATGGTGAAAGAATTTTTGAAATCAGCCCAGTAGTTTTGGAGTTAAATCGTAACTAACAAACAAAGAAAAAATCAATTCTTTCCTTTATGCTATTAGTACAGACTAAGGATTAAGTACAGATAAGTGACTCACAGTCACGTGACACCAGCGGCAGTGCAGCCCCGTGATGCCGTTGTACCCTTTGATCTTTTTCCGACACCGCGCGCACTTCCCGTGACAGTTGCCTGGCGTGTGGCAGTTGGTAATTGGTAATTAGAATCGCATCCGACTGCACTTCCCATCCGATGAGAATCGATGATTGGGTAGCGTCGGATCGTCGGATAAGGCAGGTAATGTTTGATGGTTCGATATAATATTATGTAGAACGGAGAAATTATTTTCCTTTTCATTATTTAAAAGTAGAAAAAAAAACTTTTTAATACAATTGCTCAAAAAGTGGCGTATTGCAGGGACGTATTATAGCGTTCGGGATGTGGGCTATTACATACTCGAGCTTTTTCTTTACCTTTTCCGAATTTGTGCGTTCTCTTTCCCAATTGTCAAAATAATGTCTATTGAAAAGAAAAAAACAACCACGATGTTTTTACTAAAAAAAAATAGAAAAATAGAAGTTTTTTGATTCATGCAAATATTTCTAAAAAGAAGCTACTAATTTGTTTTAATATCAGATTTAATGATTTGATTCAATGAGTTAGGTTAGGTTTCAGATCATTTCATCTCATTAAATTTCATTTTCATTTCATATCAATAAAAACATTCTACTGAAAACTTGGCTGTATGGGCAGAGTTTCTTTTACCTACCCAGAATGGAATGGAACAAAAAAAAATCTCTGCTTAAATTCTTTTACGGTTGGTGCCATTTTCCAAAAAATGTTCTTTGTTCTTATTATTTTATTAAATTGCTTCATTTTTTCGCAACTGTACTAAAAATAGTTGTTCAGTACACGTGCGGAACCGTCATTGCAACTAGTTCCGACAAATGTCTACCCGAGCCGAGGCGCAGCCGAAGGTGAGGGTTGACATTTGTCGGAACTCTTTGCAATGACAGGTTTTCCGCACTCGTAATGAAATATACTATTAAAACATACTAAACGCTAGTTTCCAGAGAGGAAGAAATATTACCCGCTGACGATTATAAATGACTAGCTGTGCCCCGCGGTTTCACCCGCGTGAGTTATGGGATCAGGAACCTTTGCGGACGCAGGCAGAACAACCCGCCAAAGTTTCATCACAATCGGACCAATGGTTTCGAAACGCATAGAGGACAGACAATTACAAACATTCATTTTTTTATAAAGATTGTACCAACCAATCCGAAGTAATAATTAATAATTTTGGATTTTGAATTATTGACAGCATCAAAAACATGACATTAAAATAAGGACTATTTGAGTGCATGTTTATTGTTTATTTTTTGGTGCCTACATAATAATATATAGCACGTACCTTCGACCCAATGGTGCGACAGCGTGGCGGACGCGCGCCGCGACTTGGAGTATGTAGCGATGCAGGAGGCGGGCGCGCGCTGCACGCACCGCTCGTGCACCGTGAACTTGCAGACTGATCAGAAGCGGGATGGTTACGCTCGTTCATATCAGAAGTGGGATAGAATTATGATTGTTTTTTTCTGTTTTTCTTAACAATATTTTGAACAACAATGATATAAATATGTAATAAGTTTCGGTCAAAGTGTTAAATGCATAACTTATTAATAAATCACGTACTTATAATGTAACATTATTCAAATACAGGTAAACTGTTCAAGTGGGGATGGATGGCCAAGCCATGAAAGTACGAGGAATAGGGACAACCGTCATTCTCTATTTCAGGTTTCTGCCAACCAATCGTAGTTATAAGGACCGAAACATAAACTATCAAAATAGGCCCTGAGACTCCTTTCAGAAATTTTTCGCTATTGAAGAATTTACTAATCTAATGACTTATCTAACCACTAATCTTAGAGATTTGACAAAGTCAAATTTCTATTTCAAAATAAAAAAATGAACTTTATGAAAGTTTTGATAATGGTAAAGTCTGAATTTACAACAAGCAAAAGCAATTCTTACGCACATGTGCAACAGAGTCCCTTTTTGCCGAGCCCGACCAGCATGTTCAGGCAGAGGTTGCAGAAAGCGGGCCGATTGAAGTGCTTCAGTCTCCAGGCGTGCTCTCCGTCCTCCTTCACGTTAGTGTCGAGACCCAACAGCACCAGGAGGGGTATCGTCGTCATTCTGAACAAGGGAAAATGCACCGTGATAACTTTTGGTTAGAGTTTAATTTGCAAAGTGAACCGTTTGATTAGTTCACAAAAACGGAAGAACTTTATTACGGCAGGGTGGATTTTCTAGAAAAGATTTTTGATAACTCACCCTCCTCTCTTCCATTCGTCCAACGACACCGTCCCGTCGGCGTCGTAATCGATTTCCACCATCATATCTTGGAGTATCTGGAAGAAGGGATCGTTATATGGTAAAACTTATTTTAGGTTTTGTGTTTTTAGAAATAAGAATATCTACAACGAGTTATTTCATAACTTTTTTGTTTAAGAAAAAATAACACAAAAGCAATAAAGATGTAATCAAAAAAGCGATTTATTTTTCGTGTAAATCATCATTAATGCTTTTCTTTTTAACACGCTTTTATTAAATCTGAAATGTATAATAAGAAAAAAGAAGTTAACCTACTGGTTTAAGCTCCGACGTCTCCCAGCCGAGGTACTCCGCGACGGTCATCATCTGATTGACGATGCAGTCCATCTCGTTCGTGTCCAAGACTCCATTGCCATCAGTATCGTACAGACGGAACATGACTGGACAAAAGTTATAAGTTTTAATCAGTTAGGAACGCCTTACAATCTGAAATGGTGACTAAGACATAAGACAAAAGAAGGTAGGTTTTTGGAACTTTTTCCTTAAGTTCTCATTGCGGTATCTTTTAACAGGTAGACCCATATATTCTCAGATGTCATGATTTACTCATATTACAGCTGGGCAGCGCTCGAAAAGCTACATACCATTAACCATATTTTCGTCCTAATAGCCTTAGTTCTTAGTGTCTCTAGATGATAGCCTATGACTAATGTGTACTGCCAATGATAACATTGCAACGTGATCGTTCATTCATCTCATGAAAAGGCAGTCCATTCTGCTGGAGAGAGTAATTCTCAAAGTTTTCCGACTGGTCGAATCAGAAATGAGACCCATAGAACCATGGACCGAAATTTGACATAGCTCAAAGCAATCAAATCTCAAGTGGACGAGGCAATGTGAATGGAGTGAATGGACGAGGCACATATCTTGTAGAGCTGACTGCTTTGTGGTAGATCAGAAGGTCTGCGAAGCCTTAGGCTAGGTCAAGCTTTGATAGACTAAGACGAGGATAGTGCATGCCTTATCATCTTGGATATAATTGGGGGAGGTTCCTTTATCTAAATGTGAATGTCTGTGACGATGAGGACTCACATTCCAGCTTGTCTTCAGGCCTCCCAGCTTCCAGTAAGGAGAGGTAGCACACAATATCCTTGAGGGAGACGCGGGCTGTGTGTACCTCCAGTGTGGACGAGCGACGCATCAGGTGTCTGAAGTCTTCAATATAAACCACCACGTCAACTATGTTTTGAAGATTACTTAATCTAGAGAGTTTACAAGTCCACAAATACCGGATAAAGAAGTAATTTTCGAATATATTTTAGCAAACATAGAATATCTAAACTAAAAGGAGCTAAGCATGTTGCCTGTTGCTCGAAAACTTGGCAATTAAAAAATTCTATTCCCAAATTATAATCTAAGATTTATTAAGCGAGGAGGAGTTCATTGTATAAATGCAGCTGTTACCTTCGATCTTGGTGGACTGGTTGACCCTCAGCGAGTTGCTGCTCTTCCTACTGGAGTTCCGGGACATCTGGCTGTGACTGGGACTGGTCTCCAGCCGGCGGTCCAGGCACAGCTCGTGCGAGGAGTACGACGGATGCGTCGTCACCATGAACATCGGGTGCACACTGCCTGAGAACAAACGTGCCGATCCCAGCATATAAGCTCTTCCATTCTTCCTTCAAGAAAGGTCAATTTTAGGATGTAAGGTTAAAACAGGGAAGTCTTTAAACTCTCGATAGTTCATGTTTACTTGTAACTAATCGTTACTATCCTAATCGTAACTAATATTATAAATGCGATTGCGAATTTGTTACGCTTTCACATTCGTGCGTTCGGATCAAACGCCGCAAGGCGTAGGTTCAAACCAATGATATTATAAGTATTCAAACCGTAACAATGACCTTGAGCTGTCGGTGAATAAAAAAACATCGTGAGAAAACCATAGCATGGTGGTAGGGCACTTTGCAGTGCCCGGCTAGCTGGCTTTCAACTTCAAGTTGAAAAATCAGTCGCCAAACACCTAATGGTGTGGTCGGGCATCCTCGCTTGAAAGCCAGTTTCCATCCTCTTTGACATAAAAAAAGATTTGTGAATATATGTATGGAATCAACTAACCAGTCCTACTCCTGGATCCCTTGTCGCTTCCGTCCACGGAGTCGCCGGAACTCCTGCCCAACTGCTGCAATCTCTCCGCCAGTCCATGGATCTTGGAAGCCAGGCTTTGCTTGCCCTGCAAGTTGCGACCCTCTAAAGTTGCATAACACGACAGATTTTTCAAAGATCTCCCAAGACCTCTCAGCCATATTTTGAATGATATTGTACCTGCTTACACACGATTGCTTTGAGCGTATCTCTGTAAATCCCTACTGGAATTCCCGCGGGAACTCTGAAAAATCCCGGGAAAAACTAATCACCGAAACGGTTGGAACCATTCTGACGGAATTAGGCAAAGAAAATTAGGCTACTTAAGCGTTCCTGCTGGAATTCCGAAACCCACGCGGGTGAAACCGCGGGGCACAGCCAGTTAAGTAGCTATACTTACTTATATGATAGAAGTAGGTAGACATTGACATAGACAAATCTTTATTCGGCATCACAAAAAATTTAAAAATATATGACAAAATTTGACACTCAAACAACATTCGCCTAAAAATTTTTGCGATGCCGAAATGGACACTGACTCAGCGGTTTTCAGCATGTCTGCCCGCCAATTCAAAACAATAAAATACGTAATAGTAGATTAATTAATTCATTATATTATTTATCCATTGATAGTATGTCCCAAGTTGCCGATACCTTTACCTGATGGTCGCCGTGCGCGGTGACCGCTGCGCACGCGGTGGCCGAGCTGGCGGCCGCCATCTCGCGCAGCGCCGGCCGCCGGTCGCGGCGCACAAACGACAGGAACAGGTGTCTGGCAATAGGGATGTTGACGACTTTTGAAAATCAAAATTCTAATCAGTCCGTCAGCTGGAAAATTAAAAATCATTGGACACGTATTTTTTTTCAAATAAATGAAAATACACAGAGATAAAAGGCATTAAAGTTTAGGGTGAGGGCTCGTGACGTCACTAACCGCTACAAGCCGCCATAAAAACGGCACTGGTTAGTGACGTCACGCGAAATTTCAACTCAATGTATCGCCGTTATTTTTTTGATTACGTAAAAAAAGAAAAAAATACGTGTTCAATATTTTTTATTAATATACAAGACGGACTAAAAAAAAAGTCAAATAGCCTATTGACCAGGGGGGCAATTCTCGCACATTCGAAGTAGACTCGGACTCGAGATAAAGTTCGAATTCGCACATTAAATCGAGATGAAGTCAAGTTGAGCATTCTCGACATGTCGACTTCGACATTTCTCGAATGAAAGCCGTTCGAACTGCTTCGACTGGTCGGAAGCGGTCGAGACGTAAATTTCGAATTCGAATCTTCATAAATGTCCAATAGCGGTGTCGTGCGTGAAGAAGTTGAAGTTGTTGTTGTTTTTTATCTTCGCCCCATCTGGGACAGGCAAGGGACGTTGAGCCATACAGCCAAGTCATATGTTACAGTTTTAGAAGTTTATTATGTATTAGTAAATATACTCTGTATTAAGTGCTATGGTGGTAATTAACTGCAACTTCATAGCTTAAAGTTCCGATTAAGCATCGAAATGCATCTCAGCAACGCAATTGGATGTAAATATAACTTCAGAAAAAAAAAACAAGGGAATCGTAGTCTATACAGCCAATTTAGGCTGTATGAACTACGATCCCTTTGCCTTCCCCAAAAAGGGTAAAAACAAAAACAAATATTATGCTTCACGATCCGTACTACGCAAACTAATTTAAACAAAATTAAAGTGATGATGTAAAAGTGATAAAAGTAAGAACTTTTCTTTTTTTTTGGTACAATTATATTATAAAATATATTAGTTCTTGATATAAAACGATGCACACTATTAAAAAACTATAAAAAGCTGCTGCCGTTTTAGCTCCGGATGAATCGTGTAGAATGGAATGGATACGGCTTTCGAATAAGCTTTTACTGGCAACATTTTACACTATAAACTCGAAGTCTAGTTCGATTTGTGTTGAGAATAGGAGATACGAAGAAACAGGTTCGAGTATCGAGATTTTGTGGTCGACATAGGGATCGAACAGCAATCTCGAGTTCGAGATTTTTTCGAAGAAGGCGAGAATTGGGTCCCTGAATAGAAAATAACTGATAGAAGTGACATCAACTTAGTTTAATACGAAAACAAGCAAAAACCAGTGTCGCCGGGTGATTTTCGCACACAAAACTATAATATTATATATCTCGCACTAAAATATTCATTAACGTAAAGAAATGTATTAAACGCTTTTTGGTAACTCATTTACCTAATTAGTCCCTGTTTTCAAAATTCACAGGTTTTGGTAATACTGTGGAAAATATACGTACTTGGGAATCGCGTGACGTCACAACGTGCTACAAACTGTAGCACGGCGTGACGTCACGCGACATTTCGACTAATGTATCTTCGTTATTTTTTGATTCCATAAAAACAGAAAAAATACGTGTCCAATATTTTTTACTAATCCACAAGACGGACTAAAGACTACAATTTGGTTGACAAGCCCATTTGCTTTTAGATATTTTGAAATGAACTGTTTGTTTGATTTGCAAAATTATTACCTGGAGAGCTCATCGGGCGTGGAAACCTCCAGGAATGTGTCCAGAAACCACCGGAACCCTTCATAGTCGATGTCCTGCAACAAAACGTTTATTAGGTAAGTCAAACCGGAGTAGGTATGAATGTCAGAACTTTATTCGGGCCGTCCTCATCTGTTAGATAATAAAAATATAAGGTACCAGTGTATTTTGTTTATGAAATAATTAATGAGAAAATACGACGCACGACCCGCGCACCCCCGGCTAGATCCCCTACAAGCCATATACGTCATAATGTCGTATAAACTATAAGAATGAAGAAAGGAAGAAAGAAAAGGAGTTTATTGGTCCCCACATAAAAGGTACCTACAAAATAAGAGACAAGAGAGAGAAGAGAAATATAAACTTAACAAATAATATTATGAAGGAGATAGAAGGGTGTGCTGTGTGGGGGCATAAATGCTTCATTATGTTTGTGGGGCAGAACATAATGAAGCGCTGGTCTTCCGACAGGGCCCCAATACAGTCTACTACTATACTATACTATAAGGTGTAACGTCACTCGATGTATCGGTGTAATTTTTTGACTACGTAAAAAAGAGAGTGATTATGTACTATAATATTTATATCTATATAAATAAAAATGAATCGCCAAATGTGTTGCTAAGCATATAACTTGTAAACGACTGCAACAAATTGGATAAACCTTATTTTTTGGGTCCGTTATTATCAGGACAAGGTTTTTATAAGATAAGTTTGGAGTTCCTGCGGGAATTCCGAAACTCACGCGGGTGAATCTCCGAAACGGTTGGACCCTATTTTGACAGAAGTTTCACTGCTAATTAGCTGATGTCATTAGGAGTAAATTAAGCTACTTTGGAATTCCTGTGGGATTCCTAAACTTAAATTCATGTGGGTAAAACCGCGGGGCACATCTAGTTTATTATATTACTAGCTGCGCCTCGTGGTTGCACCCGCGTGAGTTTCGGACTTTCCACGTTGGAACTCCAAGTATAGTATAGGTAGGTTGCCTAATTTAGGTACTCCTTATAACATCAGCTAATAAGCAGTGAAAGTCCCGTCAAAGTCGGTTCAACCGTTTCGGAGATTCACCCGCGTGAGTTTCGGAATACCCTCAGGAACTCCAAACTTCTTTTATAAAAACCTTGTCCTGAAAATAATGAACACAAAGAAAAAGAATTATCATATTTGGTGCAGTCGTTTCGCAACACATTTGGCGATTTATTTTTATTATATATAGATTTTTAATTAATCTACACGAGGCGACGGACTAAAAGCTAAAATTTGGTCAACGAGCCCATTATCTTGCGATGGAATTTAGGTAGATACTTACATAGAAAGTTTTCATAAAGTCTCTCTAAATACGAAAACAAAAAAAAGAATTCATATAAAAATAAAGAGAAAAAATATCCTTTCACAAATTCCATCTCAAGAAAAATTTAACCCCGCAAGAACACAATATCTGCTTGTTATCCGCTCGAGTTAACCCTTTCGGAGCTGGGTAATCGGCGCACACATCTTGAGCCTCGACGGGACACAATGAACCCTTATACAAGTGTATATTGGCACTACAATAGGAATGTCGGGTTTCCCTCCAACAACCGTCTCAACATTAAATTCAAGATGGACGACCGGTGAATTCCTTTGATGTTACACCGCAAATAATACATATTATGTTGAAGTGAATTACGGCTACTACGACGCGACGCATGTGTATAATTTTTGGATCCAGTTAGTCAGCCAGTACCTACTTAAACTTAAAATGAGGTCATTTAGGACCTAGTGACTATAAATTGATATAGAATAGTACATTGTTATTGTTATCCTAGGGGTGAAAGTAAGTAAGTCGCTACGCTCGGGCGCCAAACCCCGTCTCGGGACTAAATAAGTCTTTCTCCCGAGGATAACACTGTCCTTTTCATTACGAATGCAAGGAAAGTCAAAATAAAAATAGGAATTAGCTAAAGAAAAAAATGAGTGAATTTTATTTTACATAAATCAACCATTAGGTGTGCTACTGGCCAGTAAGTATGCTCTCTAGGACATAAAAAAAAAAAAACTTGAGTTTCTGCAGTATCCAGCTGTCAGTTGAAAGCGATTCTCCCTAGGGCTGAAAAGTGTTACTTTCAACCCGCTTCTCAGGCAACTTCAGACCTACTTTCCGAGTATGAGTAATGAAAAAGAACTTTATTTGACACAACACAAATATTACATCGCAAGTAACAAAGTAATAATAATAATATCTTTATTAGTCTCAACACAACACAGTCATTACTAAGTAGGTACCGTCTTAAGGGTACCACCTTTATTGTGTGGCATTTCACTAATTAAGCTAAATTTAGTTAAATTCCAACTTAAATTAATTTAATTAACGTTTCCGTTACCGGCAATTTTATTTTGAAAATCTTTACTTAAAATTAAGTAAGTAATCATTAAAACGGCTCTTAGTGCGGCTGTAAGTAATTGTTTTGGAAATATGTACATAATATTATGCAATAAAGAAAGGGGAGGTAAAAGATTGTATATTAGGTAGGTACTTTAAAAGTTAAAAGTTGATGGAAATTTTCGGCTCTTCAATAGAAACACGGGCTTAACTTCCAAGATGATATGGATGAAACCCAGCCGTACTAACCTCGAGCGACTGACCAGCCGTACTAACTATACCTACTGTTATACCTAAATGCGAACGTGAGTTTGTTTGTTATGCTTTCCTGCCTTAACTACGAGACCGATCATCATGAAATTTCATCATGAAATTACACCTTGTCAGAGGTACAGAAAAGGCAATACTGAAGTATAGAAATTTTATTGACAAAATCTACATTAACGCGAGCGAAGGCGCGCGTAAAACTAATACCTAGTTTTGGACTATACCTACTACTTATACTTATGCTTCCCGCTCTCTGTCCCTATGTATGCTTTTGCTTAGATCTTTAAAACTACGCATAACGCAACGCATTTTCATGCGATTTTCACCAGTAGAGTGATTCATGGAATTATCCTATTTTATCCTGGAATTCCCGTGGGAACTCCGAAATTGCCGCGGGTGGAAGTGCGGGGGATAGCTAGTAATATGTATAATATCCAAAAGATTAATATCACCAAACCTAAATGATGTTCGAAAGTAAAGAAAAAAAAGTTCGCAAGTCCCTACATATTATGTAACTATTGGTAGGTACATACTAGGATCTACCTACTTACTCTTAGGCTAAGGCTACACTACAAAAAAGCTTCGCTTATTGCTAAGAGCCTAGCTACTCGCAGAGTGACTAATCCTAGTGAACAGACAATAATATGTTGCATACTATCGCAGCTGGCCACACTAGCATCGTATGTTGAGCTAGTCACCATGCGATCGTTTCCTGTGGCAAGTTACCGCATCTATGCAATCCTCCTGGCCCCTGGGTGAATCCCGTTCACCCATATAATAATATATATGTACCCAGCACCCGCTTCTAGTTTCTATTTACAGCTCTCTATCACCTTAAGGTTGCCTTGAAAAGATTGCCTCTAGCAATAAGGCCGCCTTTTGCTCTGTATTTACCTGTTATCTGTCTTAGTTTTTATTTTCTCTTTTGGGGCAATAAAGCATATTTGATTTGATTTGATTTGATATATGTATTTAAATCGTGATAATCTGGTGACCGTAAAACGAGATCACTTTCTCCTAGCTCAGTTCACGTTTTATTTGAATATCACGATAAATATTTGGTTAGTGAGTAGTATTATATTATCTGTGGTAAGGCTGAGGCCACGCTACAGAGCTTAAATAAGTTCTTAAGAGCCACGATACTCGCCGAGTGACTAATCCTAGTGGACAGACATAAATGTACTATCGCAGCTCGCCACACTATCAACTAGCTAGACCGCCAGCTGGGGGCGTCGGTTGCAGTGTAACCAACTGCGATAGTATGCAATATGTCAGTTCACTATGCATGTATGTATGTAATATATTTATTCACAAAAGGTTTTCACACATTCATTTAGACCATGCCCCGCAAAACTGCTTACGCAGTTTGACTGCAGGTAACTCGCTTTATATAAACATAGCTTATAAATTATTAAACTAGGTTATCTTAAAACAAATAATTTACGTAAGTTACGTAAGTTTACTAGGATTAGTCACTCAGCGAGTAGCTTGGCTCTTAGCAATAAGCGAAGCTCTTTGAAGTGTGGCTTTAGCCTTAGTCTTAGAGACTTGCAAACTGTTTTTTGTCTCAGTATCTCATTTTGTGTCATTGTCGGACAGAAGCGCACGTGTCCGGCCATTTTGATGTCATCAATCACTCGGTATCTCGCGCAGAGTCGTGGCTACGAATAAGAAGAGGGAAATTAAAATTCTGCGAGCGTTTTCCGATTCACTAATTGCGGTGGAAATTTAACGCGAAAAATTTCCGGCAGAGGTCGCTCCGGTCGCTTTGATGCGGACACATTCGACCCGCCGCGCGAAGGGTTGAGGTTTTCACGATCTACTAATTTTAATCCGTCCAATAATATAAATGTGAAAGGGTGGATGTTTGGATGTTTGTTACTCAATCACGCAAAAACGGCTGAACGGATTTGGATGGCTATATAACATTACGCTCAGACACATAGGAGCTGAGCAGTGACGATAAATTTGAAGCAAGTCGGATGAAAATGCGCTTTCGAGCTCTTATCCTCGCATACGTTTACTCAATCACGCAAAAACGGCTGAACGGATTTGGATGAAATTCGGCATGCACGTTGTCAGGGGTACAGAGAAGGACATAGGGTACTTCTTATCCCGGAATTCCCGCGGGCACTCCAAAATTACCGTGGGTGAAACCCGCCCTTGATTAGGGATGTTGGCGACTTTTGAAATCTAAATTCTAATTAGTCCGCCAGATAGAAAATTAAAAAAACAATACACACGTATTTTTTTCTTTTTTCCAATAAATGTAAATATACAGAGATAAAGCGCGTAGGTACCCTTTTCTGACAACGTGTGGTGTGCAAAATATTATGCAGTTTCACCCGCGTTAAATTCAGAGTTCCCGCGTTAATTCCGGGATAAAAAGTCCTCCATGTCCTTTTTGTGCCCTTGACAACGTATAAATGCAAAATTTAATGACGATCGATCGAGCCGTTACGCCGTGAAAGCGTAACAAACAAACAAACGAATAAGTACACTTTTGCATTTATAATAAGTAAGGATTGACGCTAACTGTAGCTTGCGGTTTTACCCGAGCGAATTTCGAAATTTCCTCAAAAACTCTTTTTTTTTGGAATAAAAATAGGTAGGTACCTAATGGACTAAAAATTAAAACTGAACTAGCCTATTGACGGAAGAAATCATGTGGATCAGTTAGTTGGTTATAAAAAAACGCGTAACGCCGCGTGATATCAGCTAGTTTACTTGTGCGATACATAAAGCACGGTATCAAAGAGTTTTATCGTGAGTGGATACGTCGGCTCACCAGACATTAACCTTTCTATGGCGGTTGTAAATCTCGGACCATTTTATTCCGTTAATAAAACATTGTGAATTACAGCTATTCGGTGGAACAGAACAAAGAGTTATTTATGTACAGTTCATATTATACTAGCTGCGCCCCGCGGTTTCACCCGTGGTAACTTTCGAAGTGTCCGCGGGAGTTTCAGGATATACATACTATAGATATAAACCTTCCTCACGAATCACTCTAAGTAGGTATATTTGGACATAGATAAGCAATAGTGTGTTAACCCACACTGGAGAAATTTTGAGTAAATCTTGTTTTAAAAGTAGATAGATAAGCAATAGTGTGTTAACCCACACTGGAGAAATTTTGAGTAAATCTTGTTTTAAAAGTAGAAGCGCCATTTGTGTCAACATTTTTTATGTTCAATATTTAGTTGCATATTTAAGCAGTGTAATAAGGTAAACACATATTTAAAAAACGTTCCCTAACTCTCAATAAATCGTTCTGAATCAATAACTTAATTTTGTGGGTTAACATGTTATTGCTTATCTGCGTCCATTTATTGGTGAAAACCGCATGGAAATCCAGTGGTTTTTGAGTTTATCGCGAACAGACAGCGAAAGCCACTTCATCCTTACTAATATTATAAACTGATATTATAAATGCGAAAGTAACTCTGTCTGTCTGTCTGTCTGTTACGCTTTCACGCATCAACGGCGTAACTGGTCATCATGAAATTTTGCATACACGTTGTCAGGGGTACAGAGAAGGATATGGCCAGGGTACTTTTTATTCCGAAATTCTGCGGGATCTCCGAAATTACTGCGGGTGAAACCGCGGGGAACAGCTAGTTTTATACTATGTAAAGATACGTTCTAAAAACCTAGTGAGTAGGTATAAATCTACACAGAGCATTTCTTGTGTGATAGATACTATACACTGAATATATCTCGCAGGCGAATTGTATTGTATAAACTAGTGTAAGTAGTTTAGTATTATATGGACGCAGATAAGCAATAACATGTTAACCCACAATATTAAGTTATTCATTCAAAACGCTTTATTCAGAGTTAAAGAGCTTTTTTTAATTATGTGTTTACCTTATTACATTGTTTAAATACCAAAAAAATATATAAACAAAAAAAAAATGCTGAAACAAAATGACGATATGATTTTAAAACGCGATTTACTCAAAATTTCTCCAATGTGGGTTAACACACTATTGCTTATCTATGTCCATATTATCTTGGCAATCTGTGGTGTCTAAACTACCCGTCGGAGTAGCCCCTCGTCCAACTTGAAAATCTATTATAAAATGCTTTGTCCTGAATGACTGATGGATCAACGCACAGCCTAGACCGCTGATCGTAGAGACCTGAAACTTGGAGGGTGTGTTCTTTGTATGACGTAGGCGTCCGATAAGAACCCCGCTACCTATCTACACTTGAAGTAGCAGCGGATCGCCGTCAGTGCATCAGCTGTCAAACATGCGGGCGGATTCGCGGGAAATACCATTCTATTAATTAACTTCCAAGGATTGTTGTAATTAACGTTTCCAATGCATTAGATATGCCGTTAGGAAATCTTGAAATAACAAATATAGAGTCTGCTTTGGATGTAATTGAGAATAGGTTAGTCGGAAAGGGGTCTAGACTTAGAGAAAATATAATCTTTTTTTAAAGAGAAATTGTTAAAACACTTGTAATAGGGTACTTGCATGAATTTTTTTTCAGTCTATATCAAAGATATATGGCCTATTTAAACAAAGCAAGAAAAAGAAAAAAATATGCATAAATTAATTATATAGAGCGTTTCAAAGTTCCTACTTTAGACATTACCGCCGAAACGCGGAATGACGTCACTAGTTCAAAATTACGCCTTATTAATCTGTGATAGAAATGTCACTGTCGTATTGACAGAGTCATGTGACACTGACAGACAGATAACTTCAATATCTTAAAGCGAAATTAAGGTTGAACTGTGTCGATTTACTTCCAAAAGTTCCAGTAAAGAATCGAAATGCATCTTACCGATGCATTTTAAAGTAACAAACTTCAGAAAATGGAAAATATGCGTTGACTGTATGCACTTAGTTTCTTTTGCCTTCTCTGAAAGAGGTAAATGTTTCCTAAAAAAATAAAAGTGACGTCATGTGTCAAGCTTGGCTGTGATTGGTGTTTCGTTGCAACGTTCCTTTTTACAAAATTCAAAGTTGAATATTTTGGAAACTATTGAAAATTTTTTAGTAAATCTTTCACGATAACGCTTTTCTAAGGCTCTATTTTTGAAATATTGAGACAATTTCTTATTATAAATTTCATGCAAGTACCCTATTACAAGTGTAGTGTGTTGTTTACAAGTGTACAAATTAAAGATTTTATAGATTTTTATTTAAAAACTGTTTTGAAACAACAAAAAAAAATTACAGCATACTTTCTACAACAAATATACAATAAGAAGTATTGAGGGTACAAAAGAATTCGCAGCTTGATGCCCTCTTCCCGACTAACGTACGGACGAACAGGCAGTTTATTATCGATACAAATCATTCGTCAAAATACATTCAAATCTCGAGAATTCCCTTTGATTGCGTCGTTGTTTTCAAAACTCTATTTCAGGAAAATCCCCGAATATTAATTTGTTTGCTTAGATTTTCAAAATATATTGGTGTTTGTTTTTAATACCAAATTAACACTATACTAGGAATCGTCCTGAAGTAAAAGTTACTCAGAAATTAAACAACAAACTAATTAACAGGACTTTAAACGAACATAATTTTCATACCTCATCAGCTACCTACAAAGACATTCTATATACAATATACATATACATACTTACTACCTCATTTCACGCTTTAGCTACTCAACCGATCATCATGAAATTTTGCATATACATTGTCAGGGGTGTCGCGCACAGCGCGATTTGCCATGTAACAATTGGTTTGTATCAACACTAATTATTGTACTGTCAATCTATATTTTGTGGTGTGGCAACACTTTGCTTATGCTTGAACAAAAGTGTGGGTAGAGGGACATACAAGCGCGGGATGACCGCGACCGCGTGGAATAGACAATATCAAAACAAGCAGCGTAAACTGTAAAGTGAAGTCGTCCAGCTCGGAGTGTAAAAGGAAAGCACTGGATTGACGAATAAAGGGCAGGACGATCGGGACCGCGCGGATAAGAGGCAATGCCGGAAAAGGTAGCGTAAGGTGAGGTCGTCCGGCCCGAAGTAAGTTACAAAGGCACTCGGTGAGTCGTCACTAATATTATAGTGTAGTCGACATTCTAATACAATAGATTCAGAGAATTTGGTGAAGCGACTGACTAGTCACTGGGAAACTCCATAATCTATAATAAGTTCAATCTTGCAGTACAATGTACATTTGGTAGTAAAGGACATTGAACAGGGAGCCCGAGGCTCAAATGAGTGTGTACCGGAAGCACACAGGCGAATCATTGCAAGGTCGTCTACATGAAGTTGCATGCACGCAAGCTTGCAGGGTAAATCGGAATAGCATAAGACACCAGGACACGGTCAGACGTGTTCAGATCGGAGCTGTAGACGACCAGGGAGGGTCACTACTCTGGGTAGACCAGACCCTCATGATAGAACAATGCGAAGATTAGAGATCATAACGTAAAGCTCACGTTGAAGAGATGATACATGATTTCTTAGTGACTGGTTGGCCGTCTCATCATTATATTACCATGCTTAAGTTGGGAACACGGGCAGTGGAGGTGAGCGTTTATGCATTGTAAAGGGGCCCCATCAAACCTACACCTGGGTCGCAAGTCCCAGGCACTGCCCCGTGTTCCCTACGGATATCTGTAATGCTGTATAACTTATAACTATGTTGGTGCAATTAATTGTAATAGTTCCTAGTTCGTTACATTACACAACATTATACTGTTCTGTTATCCATTCCATGGATTGTGTAAGATTATATATTATATAGATATTTGTCGTCCGTGTAAACCTGCACTAAATAGAATTCAGGCAAACATAACTCGGGATAGTGCAGACGGCACGACAAGGGGTACAGAGAAGGACATTGGATACTTTTTAACCCGGAATTTTTGCGGAAACATAGAAATGAACGCGGGTGAAACCATAGAAAACAGCTACCTAGTTTAAAATTTTACTAGACCGACTATCAAACCGGCCCCGTCAGTATTGTAACTGATATCAATAAAGCTAATAAAGCTCGGTTACAAATGATCGGAATGATTTAGTATGTCCATGGCCCTATATCTATGTTCCCAGAAGTTCCTATTTATCGGGAGAATGTATTCCGCATAATGAATTTTGGTTACAGATGTGTGTGTGGATGGTAAATGACACTTGCTGCTTCCTAACTATTCGATATGAAGTACAATGTGAAGGGAACTGCTCGCCGATCGGTCTTTTCATGGCGGTCCACATTCCACCCACAGCTTGCTTATTTATAGCACGGAATCCCAATAAATATCTCGGGGAGTGTTTATGGGGCATATTATCCTGGTGTACGTTTACACCGAAGCTTAACATGCGTCGGTAAAACAGTGCTGAGGCCTATATTATCTGTGGCAGTTGTAGCATTCTGCTACAATATCAACCTTTTTTATATTATTTTGTTTTGGTACGTCAGATTTTATTTTGAAAAGAGAGAAGTGGATTTTGACGGATGGCAGAAGAAAAATTGGAGCTTGGGCTAAAGAGAGTTGTGAAATTACGTTTACCAGTACAAAATATCCTTGCAAAGTTGTGTTTAAAGAATCTTTATTATCATTACGACTTACAAGTCTTTTACATGATAACATAATAACTAAATAAAAGTTTTAAGCAGAATCTACAGTCAGTTCTTATTTGCCGTGTTTACAAGCAAGGAGTACGAAATTGCGAACCTGAGACAACATTCGTTCCTATGTATGGCAGTGTAGTACTATATTATCTGTGGACTGTGGCTGAGGGTTCGCTCGTCGTAGGTACTCCGATTGCTCCCATATATCGAAGTTTTTTTAATGGAGGGTATTAACTAGGTACTTTTTTATTTCTCTTTAATCTATCTTCAATCCCTAGGATTTGAGTTTATCATTTCAAATTTACTATTAAATCTTATCAACCAAGCTCAATGGAGTAGATGTGCCGATTATTGTCGCCAGAGGAAAGATTAAAAAGTTTTAAAATTTTAATTTATTGCTGACTAGCTGTGCCCCGCGGTTTCACCCGCGGTAATTTCGGAGTTCCCGCGGGTAAAAAATAAAAAGTACCCTATGTCCTTCTCTGTACCCGTGACAATGTGCATGTCAAATTTTATCCAAATCCGTTCAGCCGTTTTTGCGTGATTGAGTGATAAACATCCAAACATTCACACTTTCACATTTGGACATAGATAAGCAATAGTGTGTTAACCCACACTGGAGAAATTTTGAGTAAATCGAGTTTTAAAAGTAGAAGCGCCATTTGTGTCAACATTTTTTATGTTCAATATTTAGTTGCATATTTAAGCAATGTAATAAGGCAAACACATAATTAAAAAACGTTCCCTAACTCTCAATAAATCGTTCTGAATCAATAACTTAATTTTGTGGGTTAACATGTTATTGCTTATCTGCGTCCATTTATAATATTAATAGGATTGATTTTATTTTTACCATGCATAGATGGAACTTTAGAAAAACAGTTAGGTACTAGTAACCTACTCCTAACGCCATCTATTGAAATTAGTTTAGAAGTTTTTGTCGTATAGATGCGAAGAGAACTTTTGACTTTTAGGCATCATCTGCCGGTGTGACTGCCAGCCCGTTCGTCTTCCATCGTAATGAAGATCGGTAGCGTCCCACGCCGCCTCCGCTAGGGCCCACAGTTCAAACACAACAAGCATTTGTTTTTATTAGCCCGAAGAAAAAAGAAAGTTGAAAACAAAATGGCCGTAGGTACCTATAACGTATTTTATGAAGCACACGGAAGTAGTTGGAGTCGGAACCGGAATCTGAGTCGGAGGTGGTGGCAGAAAACAGATGTGATAATCATCATCCGTAAATTATCCGTATTGCATATAACGAAAGAGTAAAGAGTAGATAATAAATAATCGACGACAGAAAGTACGTGAGGGGTAAGCCCTCTGTTAAATTTTGTCACATATTTTTTTATTTTCTGTGATGCCGAATAAAGATACATATTATGTCTATGTCTATGTCTGTCTATGTTTTTAAGGTGTCACAGCCGAAGTTGGAAACGGAGTTGTAACATCACTTGGATGTTCCGACCAGGGATGTTGCGAATTTTCGCATCCGCATAGATCTGGACATCTGCATCCGCATCCGCATCAATCAATGCGGATATTCATGCGGATGCAAATGTAATACTAGTTGTGATAAGAAAGAAATTGGGTGGGGCCGGCGAATGAAAATTGGCAAGTGAAGATAAAAAAAATTAGAGCATTATTCTTAATACCAATTTTAATGAATTAAAATGTTAGAAAATAATTACTTTATCATTGTTTTAATTCTTCATTTATATGCTATATTTATATAACATCTTAAGCATCAATGATGTTTGCGGATTGCGGATGCGAGCCATCAAAAATCCGCATCCGCATTCACATCCGCGGATTTGAAAAAATCGGCATCCGCAACATCCCTGTTTCCGACATATCGGAGTCGGAACAGAAGCTCCGTGACATCCTTATAAAGAACTATCAATTGGACATAGATAAGCAATAGTGTGTTAACCCACACTGGAGAAATTTTGAGTAAATCGTGTTTTAAAAGTAGGAGCGCCATTTTGTGTCAACATTTTTTATGTTCAATATTTAGTTACATATTTAAGCAATGTAATATCGTCGCTTAGGTAACAATACCGCTCAAGTAAAATTTGACAAGTTTTCAGGAGAGACAAAAAACTGATTAATATCTTTGAAATACTTCATACATGTGTACCGAATACATAGATAGTTATATATTAGGTTCAATTATAATGCTATAAGTAAAAATAGGTGTTTTTAATACTGTATGAGTATAAAATTGACTTAAGCGGTATTACTTCAACAAAAGAAAGATTTCTGCGGTATTTTAACTTTTTATTTATTTAATTAAGTAGGTATAATATTAGAAAATATGACACTGCTTTTAGTTTATATGTTATTCAGTTTCAACAAAATATAGTACCTACTTACTCTAACAAATTTTAATAAATAATATTAATTACTATGGAGTAATATCACATAAGTAAGTAGTTTTGGTAATCATCTAGTTTCTTAGTATAGTAAATGTAGTAAAAATATTAAAAAAAATTCAATTCTATCAAGAAAAACTTTATAAACTTAAAAAATATAGTTTTTATAAAAACTAAAAAACGTAACTCGAATAACACGTTTCATTATCAATGGTAACGTTGCATTGGTTCCTACGAAAAACTTAAAGAAAATGTTATAATAATTGTTTCTGTTTCTAATTGTTATTAATTATTATCAGCCTTAATCATCTTCTAATTAGGTCAAACTTTAAATGGTGTGTCATTGTATGGCAGTTAGATGGTGACACCGCTTTTAAATCTTGCAGGTCTTTGTAATTCCGCTGAGAAATGGATAGTTTCGCATCGTATAAGAACACTAAAAGAGCATCACATCATTGATCAGTTTTAGTGGATTGGAGAGTTGATATCTCACCCACAGCGATCACTTCATCTAGTTGGGGACTTGATTGCTGACCAACCGTGACAACAGTAGAGTCAGTACACTGTACACTGTACTGTACTGTATTATGTGTTTACCATATTATGGTAAACACATAATTAAAAAACGTTCCCTAACTCTCAATAAATGGTTCTGAAATTCTGAATCAATAACTTAATTTGTGGGTTAACATGTTAAGACTTTGCTAACATTTTAAATAACAACTCTATGGGGTAACTTTCCATTCAGGAAAGTTGCGAATTGCGATGTAGGGTTGTTGTTTGTATTTAGGATTTTTATTAGGTCGAACAGCAAAAATGGAACCCATGTAATGGGAATGGTGACTAATTTTGTTTTTAGTCCGTCTTGTAGATTAATGAAAATATTGGACACGTATTTTTTATTTTTTTATTTACGTAATCAAAAAATAACGGCGATACATTGAGTTGAAATTTCGCGTGACGACACTATCTGGACAGTTTGTCTGACGGTTTTAGCGGTTAGTGACGTCACGACCCCCTCACCCTAAACTTTAATGCGCTTTATCTCTATAAATATTTGAAAAAGCGAAAAAATACGTGTCTGTTGTTTTTTTTATTTTCTAACTGACGGACTAATTAGAATTTCGATTTTCAAAAGTCGTCAACATCCCCATTTAGTCTATTATGTAACTTTAGTTTCTATCATTTTTCGGTTGCAATCAAAAACATGGCGGTTTTTCTATTACAATATGCACGTTTTGACACTTACCATATCTAGGAATCAACTTTGGTTGATTAAAAATAGGTACTTCAAAAGTCGAAACTGCCTATACATGACAAATTAATCAGAAAATCACTATTGTTCTGATTGAAACTGGAATACCTGTAAGTCAGCCATTTTAGCGACATGGCACTGTTTAAATGAAAGAAAAGAAGGTGCATTCTACGAACCATAGATACTATGGCAAAATAGTGAAATTACGAAAATCATAGGGTAGTTTTGTCGCTGAATTCCCGCGGGAGCTCCGAAATTAACGCGGGTGAAACCGCGGGGAACAGCCAGTGAAGCAAAGAATAAATTCGTTTTCCAATCTCCTACCGATGACACATGTCGGTAGGTATCTACAAACTCGAGCGTGTGTGACGTCACATTGTATTATTTCTCCTCATGACAGACAACTGTTGGCAACATTTAGGTATACATAGGTATAGGTAGGTATATTACGATTATAACGATAACGTAATGACGTCACTAACGTAGCGTAGACAGCTAATCATAGCGCGTAGGCCGTAGTGGGATGACGTGATCCGTGACTTTCGTATAAAAAATATCGCACCTTCAGTAGATTGCAGGTTCGAGTCCTAATGTAAATAATTTACTGTATTTTTTTATTTTTCGAACAAAATTTTACTTTGGAGAAACCGCGATATTGTAAACCAGCTCACTTAAAAGCGAAAAATAAACGAAATTTTAATAAAAAATTAAACCGACCTTAAAAACACAAAAAGTTAAAAATAACAAAATGCCAATTTAATCCAAAATACAAATAAGTTATTAATTTTTTTTTAACAAAATTTTACTTTGGAGAAACCGGGAGGCACAGCTCTAGTAATACTCCATAATAGGTATATAGTACAATTGACTGAAATAAAGTACGATGCTACATATTATAGTACAGGTGGCAATTCTAAATTTAAGATACTTTTTACGCCGAAACGAGGAGATCCCGAGGGAGTACCGGAGTTCATGTGGATGGTACTACAGGAAACTGCTATTTGAATTGTTACTTTAGTGTTTAGGTATTCGATATTACGATACAAAAAATATTTCCTAAGGGAATTCCGAAGTTACGTAACGCGGTTGAAACAGCGGACGGAAGCATCCAGTTTTTTGTGGGCGATTTCACAATAAATATTTGATCCGGTTCTTATACAAGGTTCTTCAATACAAGGTATTGTATTCATAAAACTTATTGGCAAATCATGATCCATAATTATTTCCATCAGACATTATCCCGAAGAGGTCTAATGGGAAAGCAAATGTAAGATTAATTGAATGCACAGACAAATGCGAAGGAAAACACTAGTCATTTTTGTTTACTTCTCCTCCGAATAAAGTAGAATTTCTGAAATATGCTAAATTTATCCCTATGTCTATAGGATGAAGGCTGGTTTCAGAGCTCCAGGGTCGTAGGGACTGACCTCGGTGATATTCGGGTGACCTAGATGCGATAAGGACTGGCATTATCCTTACGAAGTCAATGTACTCCCTTCTATACATATATAAAGATAAAAGATATATACACATAGCTGTAGGTACAGCTTGGCAAGAAAGTCTAGAAACGGAATTAATTTTTTTCACAAGGCATTCTCAAAAAATTCCTCATAAACAAAGCATAAAAGATCGTGGTTTTTGTATTTTCTAGTGAAAAAACAGTAGGTAGTTGATAGCGTGTAAAATGTGAAGTGATAGAATAAATAAAACTATAAAAAATTCTGTCATATTATCAATAGCACAGTGACGCCTCCATTATTTCTACTCTAATTTGCCAAGCTGTACCTACGAGTATATTGCGCTTTATAAAACGCTTATTCTTACTATATTATAAATGCGCAAATGAGTTTGTTTGTTACGCTTTCACGACTAAACGGCTCAACCGATCACCACGAAATTTTGCATACACGTTGTCTGGGGTAGAGAAAAGGACATAAATTCGGAATTCCCACGGGAATTTCGAAGTTAACGAGGAAGATACTACATAAAATTTTGCATACTACCTACACGTTGCCCCCATTTACCATCACTTGCCCGTTTGCCCCCTATGACATAAAACCAGGTATAGGTTCAGGTGTCAATTTAAAATTACACTAAGTTAAGTGTATTTTTAAATTGATTTTTAATGTATTAATTTACATAGACGTCTATAGGTATTTTTATTAATAGCGAGTAGTGAGTAGTAGACGTAGTAGTTTGCAACACCTGTGAAAGGTAAAGGTTTAAGGTCTACTACTAGCTGATTCCGGGATAAAAAGTAGGTACCCTATGTCCGTCTCTGTACCCCTGACAACCTGACAATTTCATCCAAATCCGTTCAGCCGTTTTTGCGTGATTGAGTAGTATGCGAGGATAAGACTCGAAAGCGCATTTTCATCCGACTTGCTTCAAATTTATCGTCACTGCTCAGCTCCTATGTGTCTTAGCGTTATGTTATATAGCCTATAACCTGCCCAGGAGTATGGACTACAATCG
Organism: Zygaena filipendulae; assembly: GCA_907165275.2. Classification (NCBI taxonomy): domain Eukaryota; kingdom Metazoa; phylum Arthropoda; class Insecta; order Lepidoptera; family Zygaenidae; genus Zygaena; species Zygaena filipendulae. The sequence continues at coordinate 1,875,149 of OU015677.1, read as the reverse complement.
TACCAAGTTTGGTTAAAATTCCTTCAGTAGTTTTTGACCCATGCGTGCACATACAGACAGACAGATAGACAGAAAGACAGACAGACAAATTTACTGATTGCATTTTTGGCATCAGTATCGATCACCATTCATCCTCCAATATTAATTTTGAATATATATTCAATGTACAGAATTGACCTCTCTACAGTTTTATTATAAGTATAGATATAGATTATATACCTAATCTATACATATATAAAATGCTTTGTCCTGAATGACTGATGGATCAACGCACAGCCTAAACCGCTGATCGTAGATACCTGTAACTTGGAGGGTGTGTTCTTTGTATGACGTAGGCATCCGATAAGAGAGGATTTTTGAAAATTCAACCCTTAAGGGGATGAAAAGAGGTTGCAAAGTTTGTATGGAACAATTCCGCGGGAACTTCGAAATTATCGCGGGTGAACCTGCGCGGGACTGCTAGTATTATATAAGACCCTATGTACCTACACTTAGTAAGCGATAAATACTTGAGTACTATATTAATAAAACCCCTTTGATACTGCGGCATGACATCAATATTAAATCGAGGATAATTGCTTGTCACTCGAGTCACACAGAAAGCTGACAATATTGCAATTTATTCGCGCTAACGAGCCGCGAGCAAGTGGAAGCACAGTCATTTGGTCTGAGAGCACAGTATAGAAAAAAAAAAACAGTTGGCTGTCTGATTATCGAATATATCATTATGCAGATGGCAGATACGATGTTTGACGCTTTTACACACCCACACACACAGCGTTATTAATTCCCACTATAATCCTTACTATTTTAAAATTGAAAGTGAGTATGTTTGTTTATTTGTTTGTTATGCTTTCACGCCTTAACGGCTCAACCGATCATCATGAAATTTTACATACATGTTGTCAGAGTTACAGAGAAGGACATGAGGTATATTTTATCATGGAATTTCCGCGGGAACTCCAAAATTAATGCGGGTGAAACCGTGGGGAACAGCTAGTATTTTATAGCTGGTCTCTGCAAACGACATCGGTGATTAGCTAAACGGACAGTATGTAGGAATTGGGATGGAGATAAATTCAATGTTTTTTTTTTCTGTTACCCTTTTCTTATCACATCCTTACAATATTATTAGTTATTTCAATAAACAGACACGCGGATTCCAGTTACGTTACGTTATTTCGGAGTTCCTATGAGAATTCTGGGATTTAATTAACTACTCAACGCCACTCAAGAACACTGTAGCTATCTATGAATTAAAGTAGTTTTTGAGTTTATCCATTACAAACAAACAAAATCTTCTTTTTATAATATTAATATAAATATACCTAGATACAGTATAGAATGGACATTGACATTGAATACGTAAAAGGAAAGCAATCGAGGTAACTACTACCTCCAACATCAATGGTATTACTGTTCTCCTTTCACTATGGTCCCGTTGCGCCGTACTCAAGCGGCATGGTGCCAAAATTCAATTTGAATTCAAATAGACATGTAATGCCTTCAAGCAATATTTACCCGGGAATCGAAAATAGGTACCCGTGTCAATGATCTATAGGCTGCACGAATCACATGTGTGTTTGTGTGTTTATCTGCATGTTTTCCTTTGTGTCTTGTGACGACTCCGATTTCCTCCACTTCCCTTCCTCTCGTGTGATGTTAAATGTAGTATATAGACTAGAGGAGAGTCAATGAGATAGCTAATACCTAATTTGTATGCACAAATTATGTCTATTGGAATTATAGCTTACTAGCTGCTCCAGACGGTTTCAACAGTGTAAATTTCGGAGTTCCCGCGGGAGTACCATGACGAAAAGTACCCTATGTTCTTTTGTGTACCTTCGACAACGTGCATGCAAAATTTCATGATAATCGGTTGAGCAGTTAAACTGTTCGCATTTAAGGATAATATGGATAGAGATCGTTCCTAGACTACATGCCATACATAATGGGCATGTTTACTAAATTTTTTTTGTCTGTCTTGTAGATTAATAAGAAATATTGGCCACGTATTTTTTCTTTTTTTACATTTTACATTGAGTTGAAATTTCGCTCACGTCACTAACCAGTGCAGTTTGTATGACGGCTTAATATAGCGGTTAGTGACGTGACGAGCCCCCACCCTAAACTTTAATGCGCTCTATCTCTGTATATTTTCATTTATTCGAAAAAGCAAAAAATACGTGTCCATTATTTTTTTATTTTCTAACTGACGGACTAATTAGAATTTTGATTTTCAAAAGTCGTCAACATCCCTATTTGTAGACGTGATAACGTCTATGCATTCTTGTACTAATAATATTACTTATAATATACCTACCGTCAAAAAAAATTATAAACAACACATAATTTTAACAAAATCCACACGACACCCAATAAAATTCACCCGTGTCCAAAGAAATACTTCGACAACAGCGCGTTCTCTCTCACTCTTCACTCGCTCCGCTTTGCGCAGGGTGAAATAGCAACACCTCGATATTTGATTTCCCGGTAAGAGTATTATGAAGCCATCTTAATCTTAATCTCTTGGAAACTATCCGAAACTCAATTGGGCGTTGTTTTATTGGAGCGGAAGATGCGAGTTCGCTCATAATCATTATTTATATTCAAAAAGACTATCCGTACACCAACCCCGCTGAGATCGGTGACGAGCTAGGGCTATCACATGTGTACTGTTTAAAAAACTCACTTTAAATTATTTGGCTGAAAGTGGGCCGATCGCGCTGTTAATTTACAAACTTACTAGCGGTCCCACCCGCCACCCGTGTGTTTCACCCACAGTAATTTCGAAGTTTATTTATTTATTTATTTATTTATTTATTTATTTAGAACACAAAACAGATTACAGTCTTAACGAACATAAAACAGAAGTGTTAATAAAACAGAAGTCCGACTACAATCTTATTACTTGTGTCCCTAGCATGTTTAATTCTCGGGGGAATTCCAGGATAAACTATAAGTATAAGCCTTCCTCTTGGATCACTCACTCTATCTAATAAAAAAAAATCAAAATCGGGTTGCGAAGTTTTAAAGATCTAAGCATACAAAGGGACAGACAGACAGCGGGCAGTGACTTTGTTTTATACTATGTAGTGATTACAAAAACCAAAAAAAAAACTACTAGAAATCTCAAGCAGATTTCGTTTGACTACAATGGTAAATTTGATCAAACTATATGTTATCTTAACAGTAAAATAAGTACTTAAGTATCTAAAATATCCGACACTATTTATTTTAAAATACCATTTATTATTTTTATGAGAAATCAATAATAAAATAAAAAAGCCTTATAATTATAAGGCTTACATATATGTAAGCAAAATAAGCAATACCTCATATCTACCACTATAGTGGATAAGTAACAAGTAAATTAGAAAAGCGGTAGTCTGACAAAACCATAATGCTGTTACAAGAATTTTATAATTACAGCCGTGCATAACGTTATCAATTAGCTGACTAAACTCTCTCCGCACCATATTAAAACCGTCGTAAAATAACATTCTAGAGCAGCGAACGCGCGACAACCCTACCCGTTGAGTAATCCGAGGAGCAATACACCGCCCACGCCTAGGCGGTAGGGTTACCACCACTTGTTTATTAGGTGATTTTAGCTCAACGGAATGGTGTCGTATGGTTTTATCTAAGGATCCGGTGACTCGGTGACGCGCACGGATCCGCACAAATTGCTGTATTTAGTGCCTTTTCCAACGATCGTCCTAGATCTTAATTATGTTTTTATTTACTCAGCACTCGCTGCGCCCCGCGGTTTCACCCACCCGAGCTCGAGTTTCAAAAAGCAGCCTAAGTTTGGCTTTTGGTGATGGGGTGGGGTTCTACCACAGAGAAAATAAACTAATTAGAGAGGACATGTAAGCGGGGCAGTCGCGCCACCGTTGCAAAGGCAGTTAGAGCAAATGCTCTAACTTGCCCAAAACTTCTTTTGCTGCCATCCCAAGTATATTTACCACAATATTCTCAATACTGTGAATTTTGAAAACAGTACCTAACTAAGTAAAAACATAACCATAAAGTGTTTAATACATTTTTTTACGTTAATGAATGTTTTAGTGCGTGAATAGTTTTGTGTGCGAAAATCACCCGGCGACACTGGTTTTCATCTGTTTTCATACTAAACTAGGTTGATGTCCCTTCTATCTGTTATTTTCTGTTCTGTAGGTTCTACGACCTCCGGCTCGCTCTTTATCAAATAAATCAATGGATACACGCAGGAACAAAATAGTTTATTGCGAGATTATGACGAAAATAATCGTTACTTTTATAAATGAGAATGTTAGTACTTATCTGCAGCGGTACAGAAATAGATATAGTAGGGTACTTTCACGCAGGTGAAACCGCAGAGAACAGCTAGTTTATAATAAGTAACGTTAACTCCGGTTTCGTGCTATGTTACCGAGAGCTTACTCAGTCCTATCTGGGGTTTTATGTCGGTGCTTTGGTTCGGGATCAGTGGTAATGCGTCTTTATTTTTCGGTCACGTACAGTCGTCAGATTCGGGGACGTTTATTTCTTCGTACCAGTACATAAATAGTTCAGACCACAGATAATATGTGGGCGTCCAAGCAAAAAGGGTACCAGTGGTCGGCATTTAGTTTCCGAGTTTATAAGAAGTTTTGTAAAGTTGGGTGAAAAAATTGCGCCCGAGATTTTTGTCAATCATATTACTAAATGCTCAATTTTCTACAATTTCATAAATAATCCCTACTGATCTATAATCCCTTCTAATATTATAAATGCTAAAATAACTCTATCTGTCTGTCTATCTGTCTGTCTGTCTGTTACGCTTTCACGTCTTAATGGCTCAACCAATCGTCATGAAATTTCAGAGGTACAGAGGAGGACATGGGTACTTTTGATCCTGGAATTCCCATGGGAACTGTGAAAGTAACGCCAATGAAATCTCATGAAATTTTGTATATACATTGTCGGGGGTACAGAAAAGGTCATATAGGGTATTTTGTATCCCGGAATTCCTGCGGGATCCCCAAAATTTCAGCGGGTGAAACCACGGGGAAAAGCTAGTAAATCTATGTAACAAGCAAGTAAAAGTGTTTTCTTTTTTCTTTAATAGATACCTAGAGATCTATTTTTTTTAATAGATTGTCCTCTATTTTAAAATAAATACTATAAATACTAGAGGATAAATTAAATATTATTTTATTCATAATGTCTTTACTGACACTATAACAGAAAGGTGCATTTAAAAACAACATCATGTCCCATATTTCAGTCCTTACTTCCTTAGTCCTTTATTTTCTCCTAAGAAATCCTCGAAAACACAGAACGGGAGCTGCCAACCCTACACGGAGCTGATCTGATGATGGAGCCGGAAGATGGCCATGGGAACTGTGTAACAAGGCAACAGTTGGCGCTCCTCTGATTGGTCTTGACAAGAACTTTGGGTTCAGATAAATGACTTTTTAGTTAGGTTAGGTTAGGTTAGGTTTTTTTAAATTCCCCCCCGAATTGGGTTCCCGCCTTGTCGTGGCGGGGGGGCTTAGTAACCGTGGACTGTCCACCCACGGTGAAGCCAAGAGGGGCCCAGAGGCGGGCCAGAATGCCGGCGAGTGCGGCGCCGTTGATTTTATCCGGCGCCGCGCCCGGCATGAGGCACCGGGAGGGGGCCGTCTCACCGACTTGTTGGGGGCAAGTTCGGTTCGAGGCGGCCCATGTGGGTGGCGCTGTCGTCCTCCGGGGCGGCGGCGCGACTGAGGCGGGCTGCGGTGGCTCGGGGAGCACCGCGGCTGAGGGTTAGAGGCCGTGGAGATGTTTTTCCTCTGCGGCCTCGACGGGGCCGCCCCGGTGATTGGCGGCGTGGAGGGGCTGCGGGGGGAGGGGAGTGCTGGCGCGGAGCTAGTCGGCCCTCCTCACCCCCTGCGGCCGTCGTGGTGGGCGGCGGGGCCACGGACCTGACCCGTCGCAGGGGGCCTCGGACGCCGGTCATGGGCCCGACCGGCGTCCTTTGCACAAGGTCCCCGAGAAGGAGGAGGACGGCGGTGCGTCGCGTGTTCCGGCGCATCGTCGTCATTCTGAGGGGCACTCGTGCCCCTCGAGGAGGAGCCCGGCGACGGGCTGGCGCTGTCGGGGCTGCGGAGCATGCGAGAGCGATTCCCGTAGCCCCGGCGCTAGGCGCGGAGGAGGAACACCCCAGGGTTTTTAGTGGGTAGCATTCCCGCCCTTCTCAGGGCGGGTTGCCCTTATCAGGGCAGAGTCCCACATAACCATCGCCCCGGCCCGGGGGCGGTGGTATGCATAAAGCATTTTCCCTGGGTCAAAAAAAAAAAAAAAAAAAAAAAAAGGTTTTTTTAAATTGTTGTTTGTTTCATGTAGATAACATTTCTGTATGTATATTTTATATCTATGCGTGTATCTTTGTTTATCTTTTTTATGTATTTTTATTTTTTGTATTTATGTTCTATGTGCATATTTTGTATTATTTTATGATTCCTATTCTACCTATATATACCAAATCAACATATAAATTTTTTGTGTTTGTCCTGTCCACCCAAAGGTTGTCTGGAAGAGATCGCTAGTAAAGCGATAAGACCGCCTTTTGTATGCCTTTAAAGTTTTTGTTAACACACTGTAACTTTATTTTGGTGTACAATAAAGTGTATTCTATTCTATTCTATAAGATAAGTAAGGTTTGTGTTTATCCAATCTAAAACTGTGCTGTGCTAGTAACGATGCAGTTGTTTGAAAAACTGGATAAAATGTAAAATTTTTCTTTATTAATTATTCACCTGTGGTAATTTCGGAATTCCCGGTTACAACATTCTAATGGTGAAATTATTTTTGAAATCGGTCCAGTAGTTTTTGAGTTAAATCGTCACAAACGAACCAACAAACAAGAAAATCAAATCTTTCCTCTTTATAACACTTGCGCTGTTTAACAATTTGTTATTATTAAAACCACCCAAAAACTTGCTTAAGCTTTGTGCATGATAAGTGCTAATGCTCAATGCTATTTTAACCATCGCTACTGAGTCGTTTCGTATGACGTATGACCGAGGCTTTATATGCCTATGTAACCTCAGTTATATGTTTGTCATACATCCCACAGACAAAAGTGAATACATACGCCTACCTACCTATATACTGCAACCAAAAATCTATTTTTAGCACCAATTGCATAATATCCTTGCTGCCCTAACAACAAAGACGAATTTCCCTCGGAATTTATATAATATCAACATGCGAAGCTTGACGTCACTCTTCCCCAAAAAATCCGATGAACACTCAACCTTATTCCCGTCGCAAATGGTTCAGAAACAAAAAATGCATACGAAATCATCGATTAACGTCAACGTTAATGACGTCATACTCGTGCGAGCGAGACGCAATATATGACGTCATATACCCATCTCTTTCCGGGTCAGAGGGTCACGGAAGTAATATAAGTTTGCGAGGATGTACACTTGTACAGCCTACGAGGCAGTTTGGATATATTTCTTTTGCCTTGCGCGATTTGCGGCAGCATAAAATAGAGCTATTAAAAAGAGTATCGTAGTAGATTGGGAAGAAGAGGGTCTGCAGGGGATTGAAGTAATGTGAATAGATTCCTTTTTATTGCCAAAGATAATATAGGTACTATTATCTGTTTGTTGAGTCAAAGTTGTGAGAACTCCAATGATCGACAAACAAAATCTAATGACGTGATTCTTCTTCTTTTTTATGAACTTTCACACGACCTTAGGTATTCTATTTAGCCAGTGTCTTGTTACTTTTATTTGCGTCGATGTAAGTACCTATTTAGGTTTGGTTTCAGAATGCAGTTTACCGTACGGGCACTTACGGCCGCACTCAGAGTCGATTTTAATGATTACTTAATTAAGTATAGATTTTTAAAACAAAACTGCCGCAATCAGAGACGTTCAGTAAATTAATGTTAATTGGCATTTAATGAGATGTAACTTAATTAGTTAAAAGCCAATCAACATTAATTTATTAAACTTGTCTGATTGCGGCAGTTTTGTTTTAAAAAACTATACTTAACTAAGTAATCATTAAAGTCGACACTGAGTGCGGCGGTTAATTTCTAAATTTTAAATGTACTTATTATCTACTGTACTTTTTGTATGCATATATTATTTACATTATGCTATCACTTTGTTTTCACGATTTTTATAGATATTAACTACTAGCTGTGCCCCGCGGTTTCACCCGCGGTAATTTCGGAGTTCCCGCGGGAATTTTGGGATAAAAACTACCCTACGTCTTTCTCTGTCCCCTGATAACGTGCATGCCAAATTTTATCCAAATCCGTTCAGCCGTTTTTGCGTGATTGAGTAACAAACATCCAAACATCCAAACATCCACACTTTCACATTTATAATATTAGTAGGATTCCATAATGTAACCCACAAATTAACTAGAATAACGTATGTAACCTAAAAATACAAACATAAAAAACTACAAAGGGAAAGTTTTACAAAAGAGCCACGTAAATCGTATTACGTAATACCCACATAACAACATTTATAACAAATTTTCCATTACATAAAATGAAAAATTAATGCTTGAACCGACCACGCCTTCGTTTCCCGCTCAAAACTCCAACGTGATTGTCGTTGCTCCAGGCAATTGCTATATTTGTTTTCTGCGGCCGGCCCTGCCATTTCACTGGATTTTATTGAAATAGCGAGATGAAAATCTTCGCGTTATGGAATAATTAGTTTTAGGCCATTATTATAAAGAAATATTCTTCGTTATTATGACATTTTATTTTGTACCTAGGTACTTGTATTTTGTAACTTTGTGCAAATTGGCTACTAGACAAAATTTTTTTTTTGGTCCGTCGCGTCGTGTTGATTATTAAAAAATATTGGGCACGTATTTTTTTTTACGTATTCAAAAAATAACGGCGATACGTCATTGAGTTGACATTTCGCGGGACGTCACAACCCGGTGCAGTTTGTATGGGGCTTATACTGAATATTGACGTCACGAGTCCCCCACCCTAAACTTTAATGCGCTTTATCTATGTTCATTTTCATTAATTTAAAAAAGCAAAAAATATGTGCCTATTATTTTTTTATTTTCTAACTGACGGACTAATTAGAATTTTGATTTTCATACCTTGGAGAATACCCAATTTCTTTGTTTATTACGCTCTCACGCCTTTTATTACTGAGTCGTCCATGAAGTTTGCCATACACGTTCCTTTTCAGGGGTAAGTACAGAAAAGGACATAGGGTAGGTACTTTTTAACCCTTAATTTTCGCAGGAAGCTCGAAATGTACGCGCGTGAAACCCCGGGTGTAAGAATCCTATCAACACTTATACTTCACTCTTTAAAATAAACGCAAACACTCTTATGACAAATATTTAATTAACACTTCTTATTCGATCGCATGACAAAAATTAATGAATTATTTTCTTGTCGCTGGCCTAGCACCATCCCTCTATCGACTACCCCCTCCGAAACTTCTTCGTAGAGGGGAAACAGTGCCTGATTGGTCGATGGTGCTACGCCCGCGACCTCTATGCTAAACTTTAATCTTATTGCATTATTGACAAATCATCTAAAGTTAAAAACTACAGGTGGCGCTAGATTAGTTTTACAATAAACATATGCGAGTTGCACACAGGCGACAACATCCGGCCCTCCTGCGTACGCGGTCGTCCTCGGCAGTCGTCAAAGTCTGGTGCAAATGCTGAGAACAAAACACACACATGAGATTTTTTTCTAGGGGTGACAATTGATTAACTCATTTCGTTAACAGTCATTTAAACTAAGATATGTAGCTTTTCCAAGCCGTCGTGCTGTCTCACTGTCACAACGCAAGGTACGTGACCACTTATCTTAGTTATGACCCGAAACAGAGCCAGGACTTAGATTTCCCTAGCTGCCGGCCACCTGTCTACTCTAGATACGTGGCTTCATGTTCTCGTTATCACGAAGCTTTCTCTAGCAGTTACACACTAAGGCTGGCACTAGGTACGTCTCTAACTGTCCTGTTTTTGAAATGTTACCATGATAAGTATTATTACTTGTTTGAAGCAATTGCACTTGACAGGAAATTTAAAAAAACAATAATATTTGAAATGTGAAACTTAAATATAGACAAGTTATCACAAAAATATTATAAATTGGTACCTGACAACATCCTTGATCCATCTTACTCATCTAAATCCTCTAATCGTATCCACGGTTTCATGTTTTCAACACATGTGGTTCCATTGTAGCGTTTAGACGATCTTTCTGCGCCCCTCATATCTGCAATCTTATAACGGTCGTGTCCCAGTACTTCCGTGACCTGAAAAGGGCCCTTATACACGGGCAATAGCTTGGTGCTTTGACCATCGTTTGATTGGCTAGGTATTTTTATCACTACTAGGTCACCAACAATATATTTGTGGGCCTCTTTTCGCCTAGAATCAAATACCTGCTTTTGTTGATTAGCACTCGCCAGGATATTCTTACTGGCAATATTACGTAATGAAGTCACATCAACTAGTGTTTCTTCATCACCAACAACAAACTTATCCGAATCTGTTTGGAGTCTATATCCGAAAAAAACTTCACTAGGTACAACTGACGTGGTTTTATTTACAGTGCTGTTAATACCTTGTTGAATGCTTGGTATATGCTGATCCCATTTATTGTTATCCGTATTAGCTCCCATACTGCGTAGGGAGTCGAGGATCGTCCGATTATAACGCTCTACTTGACCATTTGAACGAGGAACAGCTGTTGCTATGACATGGCGCCGAATACTTTTATCATTGCAAAACTTGATAAATAAATGAGATGTAAACGAACTACCCGCATCACAAATTAATCGCTTGGGGTTGCCAAAGACTTTAAAGATTTTATTAAGTTCATTTATAACTACCTGAGTTTTTGTGTTGCGAACGGGAGATATAAAGACAAACTTCGTAAACGAATCTACCGTCACCAATAAGTAAGTATTCTTATTTTTAGTTTTTACAAATGGTCCTAAATGATCTATATGTAAAGTATGAAAAGGTCTAGCATATTTTGGTATAGGATACAGTTTACCTTCCTTTTTGCCGTGGATATTCTTTGAATAAATACAATTCAGACAGTTTTTTATGTATTTAGACACAACTTTTTTCATTTTAGAAAACCAATACACAGACTTAATTCTCTCAACAGTTTTATCCACAGCAAAATGACCTATATCATCATGGTTTGCTCTAATAATTTGCCAAATACATTGTTTCGGAACTACCCACCGCCTACCATACTCAGTACGTCGATATACTTTGTTACCTAGTAATTCAAATTCACTAAATATTTTTCTATGTGGCTCGGCATCTCCTGATTCTAATATTTCTCTAATTTTGCAGATACCTGGGTCTTGCAACTGTACAGACAATAACCAGTCACCTTCAGTTATCGCCATCACACTTTCATTGGATACGGGCAGCTGAATATTTTCAACAGGAGGATTCCTACTCAACGCATCAACGTGCTGCATTTGTGTACCTGGTCTATGTAGTATATCAAAAGTAAATTCTTGTGTCAATAAAACCCACCTACCTATTCTACAATTTATTTCTTTTTTATTAATTGTGTACCTTACAGCATTGCAATCCGTTATAATTTTAAATGTAACACCCAAAAGATAATGCCTAAACTTTTGGAGTCCCACAACAATAGCCAAAAATTCCAATTCAAATGAGTGATACTTTTTTTCTTCAGTTGTTGTTTGTCGACTATAAAAATGTACCGGTCTTTCACCTTGATCTGTAGTTTGGGTTAAGATACATGCTACACCGTCTCGACTAGCATCTGTGTATAGTATAACTGGAAGTTTGGGGTTAAAAATTTGTAACACCGCGTTTTCTAACAACTCTCTTTTTAAAGTTTTAAATGCTTGCGACTCATCGGATCCCCATTTCCACAAAATATTCTTCTTTAAAAGGTTTGTCAATGGTCTGGATAATATAGCGCAATTTTTTATAAATTTTCGAAAATAGTTAATTAACCCCAAAAATTGCCTTACTTGATGAATATTTTTTGGTTCTGGGTACTTTTCAACCGCTTTTAACTTTTTACTGCCTGGACGTATACCCTCACACGATATTTCATGTCCTAAAAAGTTGACCGACCTTTGAAAGAAATGACATTTATCTAAATTTATGGTTAAGCCATTTTTTTGTAAAATTTCAAGAACAATTTCTAGCAGTGTAATATTAGATTCTACCGAATCCGTCCCTATTAACAGATCATCCATGAAACAAGCTATCCTGTCAAAACGCAGTTTTCCTAAAACTGTATCCATCAATCGTTGGAATACTGACGGCGCGTTACATAAACCAAAAGGCATCCTAAGAAATTCATAATGACCGTCAGATGTTATGAATGCAGTTTTAGGAATAGATGACTCATTTACCCTTACGTGATAGTAACCACTTTTTAAATCTAGTGACGTAAAATATTTACAACCATGAAACTTGTTTATTAAATCGTCTGCAATTGGCATGGGATATTTTTCTTTGACTGTCACTTTATTGAGTGAACGGTAATCAATACACAATCTTTTATCACCATTTGGTTTATCCACAAGTATTACTGGACTGGCGTAAGAGGAACTACTCTCTCTAATAATACTATTTTTAAGGAGGTCATCAACTAAATCGCGAGTAATTGCTTTTTCAGATTCTGACATGCGATAAGGGCGTTGACATACGGGCTTATTTGTTGTTACTTCGATGTCTAACTCGACAGAAGAAGTTTCGCCTAAAGTAGTTAAATCTTTTGCTACGACTCGGGGGTATTTATTAAAAACTTCAATTAGTAGCGCAATATACTCTGTAGAATTACAATTAATCATGGATGGTTCAATAAAAGCTACCTGCTCGTTGGTGATTGGACGAAATGTCAAGTTATTTCCTACCCGCGTATACATAATACTTTTCTCTTCGGTGAAATTTCTACCCACTAGTATTGAACACCCCGATAATTCATCACATATGTACATTACTATATCTAATTCAGCTTCATCAATAGTTAAATGGATATCGACACCATGGGTAACTTGTGATATGGCGTCTGCTTTAAACCCCGTTAGCATAATCGGTTCTTTTAATGGGCGCGACACTAGATTTAGCTCTTTTACTAAAGCCGATGTAATAAGAGAACAGCTACTACCCATATCAATGAAAGCATGACGTTTACATCCGTTCAACCTAGCCTCTTTAATGAATTTATCTTTTGAACTAGGGGTGCCAACTAATTTAACCTCGTCTTTTTCAGTTTTATGTTTCGGTTTCCTACACACAGTGTCTACATGACCTATCTTGAAACAGTTATTGCATTTTACTTTATCGCTAATGGTACAATGAGTCTTTTTGTGCCCCGTTTCTCCACATCGATAACAGACAATATTATGACTTAAATTTGAACTACTGGTTGACGGTTCATTGTTATCTGAAGGTTCAACTTTTTTATCAAAATTATTAGTTGGCGGTAGCCGAAAACTTACATATCTAGGAATGTTAACATTATTTTGTTTACCTACCGACTTTTGTTCAGAGGACACATATGTTTTGCCATGTAAAAGGGAGGCTAAATCATCGCAATATCTAAAGTTACCAGCTTCAGCAGCAGTGCAAATATTTTTATCACCAATGGAGCCTACAATTATCGATATGATGTCTTGTTCGGAAAAGGATACCCGCAATCTATCAATACGACCTTTTTGTTGAAAGTAAAATTCATATAACGATTGATTTTCCTTAGGTTTAACTTGCATAAGTTCTTTAAGCATACTGTACATATTGCGATTAGCTTGGAATGTATCTAACAATGTATCTCGCCAATGCTTCCACTTCCACGCAGTCCATCGTGTTTCATTCTTTTGTAATGAGTCATACCATGTTTTAGCCGTGTTACGTAACTTTTGCAAAGCTTGGTACTTAATCACACGATCGGACCACCCAAAAGCGCGAGCATTAGCTTCTACTACATTAACCCACATGCGTATATCGTCCTCTAAAGGGTCGAATTCGGGAATCACCGATGAAAGTATCACATTCTGACTTACTGTAGGAGACGAACGTCGTGTACGTTTACCCTTTCTGTGTCCTTTGTCCGAGCTACTGCTTATAGTACTGTCGGTACTGGTCGAGCGCCTTGAGCCCGAAGAACTTGTGGAGCTTTGGCGCTTACGTTTACGCTGCTTCTTTGGTTTTTCTCTTTTGCGGCTTCGCGGCATGGCGTGTTTCTAAAGCACTTCTGATGTAAGAATCCTATCAACACTTATACTTCACTCTTTAAAATAAACGCAAACACTCTTATGACAAATATTTAATTAACACTTCTTATTCGATCGCATGACAAAAATTAATGAATTATTTTCTTGTCGCTGGCCTAGCACCATCCCTCTATCGACTACCCCCTCCGAAACTTCTTCGTAGAGGGGAAACAGTGCCTGATTGGTCGATGGTGCTACGCCCGCGACCTCTATGCTAAACTTTAATCTTATTGCATTATTGACAAATCATCTAAAGTTAAAAACTACAGGTGGCGCTAGATTAGTTTTACAATAAACATATGCGAGTTGCACACAGGCGACAACACGGGAAAAAGCTAGATCCACAGACAGACACGTACACGCGAACGCGATATACTCAGAAACTACTGAATGGATTTTCACGCGATTTTCACCAATAGATAGATCGATTTAAGAGGAAGGTTTGACGTATAATTTATCCTGGAATTCCCGTGGAAACTCCGAAATTATCGCGGGTGAAACTCCGAGAAATAACTAGTTATGTAAATAATCAGTAGCTCAATTGATTTGACTGCGGAATTATTCTGAAAACCAAAATTGCTTCTGGCGTGAAATTTCATCGTCTTGTTCATTTCATATTGATGAAGGTTCGATTTTAACATATTTTTTATTTCAAACCGCAGGGAAATAAGTTATTTATAGAATTCTCGATTGCTTTTTGACAGCCTCTGATCAGGTTTTTTCGAGTTATTTCATAATATCTACATTTCTCTAATGGGCTTGTCAACCAAATTTTAGTTTTAGTCCGTCTTGTAGATAATAATTAAAAAATATTGGACACGTATTTTTTATTGTTTACGTAATGAAAAAATAACGGCCAGATACATTAAGTCGAAATGTCACGTGACGTCACGTCGTGCTACAGTTTATAGCACGTTATGATGTCAAGAGGCCCCACTCCTAAACTTTGATGCGTTTTATCCTCAGAACAATAACAGTAGGTTTTATCTTAGTATTTTTTCAATAGTTTGCAAAAGCAACCCGCGGGAAATAGCGGGAATTCCGGGATAAAAGTTCCCTATGTCCTTCTCTGATGTACCCGTGACAACGTGCATGCAAAATTTCATGATGATCGGTTGAGCATTTAAGGCGTGAAAGCGTTACAAACATCAAACAAACTCACTTTCACATTTATAATATTAATAAGGATTTACCTAACTATTGAATAAAAGAAAAATATATTTCATTTATCTAATTTTCCCAGAAACATCTCGTTCTATTCTCGTATAACAATAATTTAGGTAGGTATCTACAGAGGCGAAAAGTAATTGAATGTGATGAAGTAGGTACGTATTATTGAAAAGTTGATTGGCGTATAATCTAATTCTCTCGAAGCTCAAAGATAGAAGAAAACTCGTAAAAAATGTAATTCATTACGTCCATCTGCACGGATTCCGTTCGAGGGGTTCGAGGGGACGTAGCCGCTGATTGTCATTGCTCAAACTCTTTAGTCCATAATGCGGCAATGGAAAAAAAAAAACAGGAACGTAGTAGGTACTACAGTAATATTAGGAGTTCGGTTTTCGAATTTATGACATTTACCTACTAGCTATACCAGCTCTTTGGCTATTCCCACAGACGAAATACAAAGTTATTTGGTCTGAGGCTATTCCCCGCGGTATTTCAGAGTTCCCGCGGAAATTTCGTGATCAAAAGTACCCTATGTCTATCTGTATGTTTATCTGTATCCCTCACATGAGTGCAAATTTTCATGACGAACGGTTGAAACTTGAAACCGGTACTGAATATTTATAGACTATAGAGTAGGTATAGACTATAATTATAGACTATAGTGGCTAGTGCACAGACAAACCAAATGTGGTTTTGGTGCACTGGAAATAAGCGAAATTTGTATTTGTGTTGGTTTTAATAAATAAAAAAAAATACTAAAGACCATAGATCTTGGTATTATAGATAATGTCTCCTCTTTTACATTTTCGCGTCCGGTATGGCATCCGAATTTTATTATTATCTATGAAACCGCTAACAACAGCGTTTTATGTCTCATAAATTTCACACTGGCTGAATTAATTTGGTGTTTGCTTGAATACCTTTGCCTCTCGAATCTCGGGAGCGAGTGAGATGGCTGGACACAAGTGTGCGTACGGTAGAACGGGATGGAATTGAAAATTTTCTTCGCATATAATTCGCGCCAGCTTTCCTTATCAAGCGACGCTACCCTGACGTGGAGATTAAATGACTTGTGAATAAATAACAGTGTGAAATAAAATTAATTCTTATGTATACTATGTGTAATACTTATTTAGTTAAAAGCAATTACATAGAACATAATGACGTTGTAGCTACCTGGGTGGAATTTTGGCTATTCATTAAAATCTCCAATTTCTATAAATCACTACTCTTAAGTTACAAGCATTTTGGAACGAAAACAGAAGCCTTTTCCATAGAACAAAATTTCATTATCGTTTTTTCGCTTTTATTAGAATTTCAATTATATAGATATTAGGTTTTACCCGCAGTTCTACCCGCGGCAATTTCGGAGTTCCCGCGGGAATTCCGGGATGAGAAGTATCTAGGTACTCTATGACACTCAGTAACGCTATAGCATTCTATTGGTAAAATAAATAAAAAAAATTTCATAGAGATATCCAGAGATCCAGAAATCCTCACAAACTCACAAACTTTACCTCTTTATAATATTAGTATAGATATATGATAGTTCTCTCTAAATCCGAAATGAAAACAGTTTCAAACGTAGTTGAGCAAAGCCACTCAATATCGCTTTGTTGACGAGCTTCAGAAAGCTCCGGGCGTAAACTTTGGCTATAGAAGTATACAGTTCTGTTATGTTGGCATTCTTTGAACTTGTGCTACTTACTACTTAGGGAACAGTGCTGGGTAAACTTCGGCGACATTTCTCTTGCCTTCCAAGAGAGTTCGCTATCAGTTTGTTCATTTATTGGAAAAACTGATTTACTGAAAAAGAACACTTAACAAAACTGAAAATAATGCTTTAATGACTTTAATATACTGTAGTGCTTCTAGAAAAATAATTTCAACAATCTCTCACATAATATTTTCTTTTTTTGAATAAAAGTAGCGTTTGCTAATCAATTTCCATTCTTCGGGAACAGTACTTTTTTATAAAATAAAGATAGGTAGGTACCATAATATCCTTGTCTGTACCTACCTCTAAAAATGTTTAATATGCTTATGATGATCGATTCGGTATTTGAGGCATGATAGTGTGGCAAACAAACAAAAAAAAAATCACATTTGCATTCATAAATAGTAAGGATTAGTTAGGATTATAGATGGACAATCAACCCAATTTAAATCCGGAGCTTGGGTTTAAAAGTAAAAAAAAATGAGCCAAATCAGTCCAGCCATTCTCGAGTTTTATCGAGACAAACGAGCAATTCGTTTTTATAGTGTAAAAGCGATTAGACAGTTGTCTAGTACCAATAGTAGGTACAAGCTTTGTTTAGTTTGGAACGTTGGTAGCGCTGTATGGTAATGTCATAATGTGTTTGTTTGTCTATACTAATATTATAAAGAGGTGAAGTTTGTAAGTTTGTGAATTGTGAGTTTGGGACGTTGTAGGGGCGTAATCCCTGGATCTACTGAACCGATTTTGAAATTTCTTTCAGTTATAGGAAGCTACGGTAATCCTGAGTGACAGAGAGTACTTTTTATCCGGGAATTCCACCGGGAACTCCGAAATTACCGTGGGTAAAACCGCGGGGGACAACTAGTAATATAATGGATAAACCCAAAAACTACTTAACCGATTTTTTTTTAATTCGTTCACTTACCTATAGAAATTAAGTCACTTATAAGAAGCTACACTGTTCCTGCCTGAATGATAGAGAGTATACGCGAGTGAAACCGTAGGGGATTGACTAGCTAGTGACTAAATAAACTAGTGGTAGTCTATCGAAATTACAACCTAATGGCATGGGTGGTTGAACTTATAATCCACTGAGTCGGGATCTTTGACTTTTGCATTCTGTTATTTCTGTTGAATCAAGAGATAGAGAAGCGTTTAATGGTTGGATGATTGGATCTGAGATGGGAAAATTAGACAAAGACCGATAATAATATCAAATGAAGGTACTCTGTGAGATAACCCTATCAGATATACATACATAGGTGCTGTAGTCTGTAGAGGTTGAACGATTGTGGAGTGTCCACACTGGTTGGAAATACGTTTAAGATAAAAAAAAACAATTTTTGGATTGAGATGTCACTTAATGTAAGTAGAGGAGCTTTTTTTGGCGGGAATCAAAGATGGCGGTTCGGTCATTTATTTTAATGTCGATAGAAAATGGTTAATAGTACATTGTTATCCAAGGGGTGAAAGTAACTCATTTAGTGCCGAGACGGGGTTTGGCGCCCGAGCGTAGCGAGGGCGCCAATAGTTCGAGGCACTAAATAAGTTACTTTCTCCCGAGGGTAACACTGTGCTTTTCATTACGAATGCAAGGAAAGTCAAAATAAAAATAGGAATTAGCTAAAGAAAAAATGAGTGAAGATCGGATAGCCGCTTGACACTTTCCCACCTATTTCTTTTTCTTTGGCCGGCTAGCTATTCAGCCAGTATTTTTTATTTACATTGTGGCGACCTAAAAAAAATATTTTCTTTAATTATTAAGTATTAATTAAAGAAAATAAAAAAATATAAATAGGAATTAGCTTAAGAAAAAGTGAGTGAACTTTATTTTAATTAATACCTACTTAAACTTTACGTTATTTCAATTTTACATCGCGCTGGCTGTATAGAAAGTTGAAACATGGTTCAATAGAAATGTGAAAATAGACCTAGTTTTTTTTTAATAATTTGACAGTTGTCAGTTGAAAGCGATTCTCCCTAGGGCTGAAAAGGGCTACTTTCAACCCGCTTCTCAGGCAACTTCAGACCTACTTTCCGAGCATGAGTAATGAAAAATAGATTTTGCTGTGTCATAGTGCGCTGGATTGGGCAATAATTTTCGCAGTGGCGGTTTTATAATATGTGCTTAAGATAAGCTATAAGTACCTATAATTATGACGTTTCAACTTTCGACCTGATTTTTCAGTGTCCTCCAAAAAATTTGAGAAAGATTTTTCTTTAGTCTCTCGAAATAACACTCGTTTAGAGAATATTAGTATTGTGCCATAGATTATCACTATATCTTTTTAACAAGAAGACGTAATAGCGTTGAATATTGACATCTACTGAGCACGGTATTAACAGCTTATATGAAAGTCAAAGTTAAATAATAACTTTATTTAAAGATGGCCGTTGATATGGCTCTTTTTGACGTCATTTTAAATTACAATAATCATAACAGAACCCATAAAATATTTGCCCCTCACAGCTTTCCAGTGCTATGGCTGGAGAGATAAAGCTGCGCGACAAACTCCCCAGTCTCCAGTACCACGCTGTCAAATCTCTGCTCAATACATTACCTTCTCTCTGCTCAATACATTCATATCACAGCATCATAACCATAACTATCTATGGTTTACCATGAATGAAAATTAGCATTGGGTCTTAGCCACTGTCAAATGGGGATGTGGACTACTTTTGAAAATCAAAATTCTAATTAGTCCGTCAGTTAGAAAATAATAAAACAATAGACACGTATTTTTTGCTTTTTTAAATAAATTGAAATATAAAGAGATAAAGCGCATTAAAGTTTAGGGTGAGGGGTTCGTGACGTCACTAACCGCTACAAGCCGCCATACAAACTATCAGAATAGTGACGTCACGCGAAATTTCAACTCAATATATCGCCGTTATTTTTTGTTTACGTAAAAAAATAAAAAATACGTGTCCAATATTTTTTAATAATCTACAAGACGGACTAAAAAATAAAAATTAGTCAACATGCCCATTAGCTAGATATCTTGTCTTATGCTAAGTGCTGATGCTAATTTATAATCCATCACTACGGGCAAAAGCTCCTGTGTTTCACAAACAACCCACAAATCAACTAGGTACCCAGATCATCGTGAGTATATGCATAACAGTATTGTGCTGTTTGAAAACATAATTATATCGTCGGCTAACTTTTGAAATTGTGTAGGAAAAGTTTTACGCATACGACTTCCAATAACAACCAGTGTACGTTTAATAGCGAGTTTGCAATTTATAGTTCATCAAATGAGATAGCAAAAGTTTCCGATTGGATCGGATTTATTCAACTTAATTATAATAACTTCTTAGACCGTTAGCTGCTGTGTTCATGATTTAGTTTGAAATTGGAGCACAAATTATACGTCGTAGAGAGACTTACGGCCGCACTCAGAGTCGACTTTAATGATTACTTAGTTAACAAAATTGTCGCAATCAGAGACGTTCAGTAAATTAATGTTAATTAGCATTTAATGAGATGTAACTTAATTAGTTAAATGCCAATTAACATAAATTTGTTAAACTTGTCTGATTGCGGCAGTTTTGTTTTAAAAATCTATACTTAACGAAGTAATCATTAAAGTCGACTCTGAGTGCGGCCGTAAAACAAAACTGCCGCAATCAGAGACGTTCAGTAAATTAATGTTAATTGGCATTTAATGAGATGTAACTTAATTAGTTAAATGCCTATTAACATTAATTTATTAAACTTGTCTGATCGCGGCAGTTTTGTTTTAAAAATCTATACTTACTTAACTAAGTAATCATTAAAGTCGACTCTGAGTGCGGCGGTATAACCACTCGGCAGAAGTGAAACCTTTATATCTTTAGATATGTATTTTAACATTATAAAATTATACTTACTAGGTACTCATCGATTTTCAAATCATAACAATGCTAAACGTATACGAGTAGGTACCTAGGTACTGTGAAGCACTTTGAATTCGAGAAAAACACTTTCAAGATGGAAACATTTTAAAACGTTAAAAAAATCAGTCACGCATGGCCTGAAAATATTTTCCCTCCAATTAAATTTCGAATGAGACTTGTTAAATAAATCGTATTCTGTTTTCAAAACTGTATACAATAGTATATTTCATTACAAGTGCGGAAAGCCTGTCATTGCAAAGAGTTCCGACAAATGTCTACCCGAGCCGAGGCGCAGCCGAAGGTGAGGGTTAACAGTCGGAACTAGTTGCAATGACGGTTCCGCACGTGTACTGAACAACTATTTTTAATACAGTTACGAAAAAATTAAGCAATTTAATAAAATATCAAAAACACAACAAACTCAACTAAGTTCCAACTGTGATCAACAGATGGCGCTAGTCGTATTAGTAATGCGAAACCTACGTTTCGCAATGCAAAAAGTGTGTCAAAGTCGTGTCGCCATTTTTGACAGTTGGCAAAGAGAACGCACGAGTTCGGGAAAGGTAAACAAAAAGCTCGAGTATGTAATAGTCCACATCCCGAACGCTAAACGTCCCTGCAATACGCCACTTTTTGAGCAACTGTATTAAAAATATTTTTTCATACCACCTGCTCGATAATGTCCAATTACATATCACGCAATCTCAACGTAAAGCAAGGCATTACATCCCAACCCAAGAGAGGGAGGTAATGTTATATGAAACTCCCAAGGGAGTAAAGTGATTTGAGTTTGGAACGTTATTTGTAGGAAAACTCTTAGCATTTTGTTTTCTTTTTATGTGATCTGCCTGTGGTGGCCAGTTCTATTTTCGAATAAACCGTCTGCCCGTGTAAAGACGGTTTATGTCTCGCAGTAGGTATGAAAAGTAGAGTATGCACCTCGAGGATAAAGCCTGTCTTCGTCACGGGCAGCTTAAACCCCTCGCTTAACTCAGGACTCTACATAACTTTTATATACTTTTATATTTTAAATACCCTCGCTACGCTCGGGGATTAACCCTAGAGTCCATCGTTACGCTCAGGGTTCAATATGCCGCCGGTGACGTAAGACAGTGCTTTACTCCCTCGGTGCATAATCTACTATTATTTACTGCAGTAAAATTCCATACCTATTCGAATAGGTATTCGTTCCTGAAGCGCTAAACTTTGCATAAGTAACTTTTTTAAGACATATGTACATAATTATGTAAGTCTAGTTAATTTGTGTAAGTATCCTCAAATATTCCTATACCTATAGTGAATTGCACCAAAATGCATCGCTGAAAGGCACTGAAAGGTGATAGTGAACTCACCCCGTCCGGACTTTGTTTCTTAACTTCGCAAAACTCATTGAGGACATCTTGTAGTTTTCTCGTGGAATCTGAAAATACACAATAGATTTAATTTTATGCCAGTGCGTTATTTTAAAGATGGCGATTGAACTTTTATACAAGAGACCGAATTCAAACGAGTGTCAGGAGTCAGGACTTAAAAGACTCCTGACACTTGTTATGTGACATTTAAAAGAAAGAAAGAAAGATTTTGAGACGACCCAAATGAACATACAGAACAACACAAATGAAAATAATAAAGATGTGGACTACTTTTGAAAATCAAAATTCTAATTAGTCCGTCAGAAAATAAAAAAAACAATAGACACGTATTTTTTGCTTTTTCAAATAAATTAAAATATACAGAGATAAAGCGCATTAAAGTTTAGGGTGAGGGGGTCGTGACGTCACTAACCGCAAAAACCGCCATACAAACTGTCAGAATAGTGACGTTACACGAAATTTCAACTCAATATATCGCCGTTATTTTTTGATTACGTGAAAAAAGAAAAAATACGTGTCCAATATTTTTTGATAATCTACACGATGGACTAAAAAATAAAAATTAGTCAACATGCCCATTAAATAATAACAAAATAAAGATTTCATGGTTTTGTTTTGGCAATATCGTTAGTGCGATCGGTCCCCTTCCTAATCAGTACCAATGCCAGTACCATGAGTAGGGGTGGCGGGGAAATACAGTGACTTTAAATATTATATACTAACTGTCTCCCGCAGTTTCGGCTGCGATAAATTCGGAGTTTCCGTGGGATTTCCGGCATAAAAACTATCCTAGTCGTACCCTGCACGCCCGACAGTGTTTGCAAAATTTCATGAGATATCAGGATAGTTTTTATCCCGGAATTCCCGCGGGAACTCCGGAATTAATGCGGGGAACAGCTAATCACCGTAAACTACTGTCAGAGGTACAAAGAAGGACATAGAGTACATTTCCCGGAATTCCCGCGGGAATTCCGAAATTGCCGCGGACGAAATCGCGAGGGATAGCTAGTATTGTATTATGTATAGACTAGCTGTGCCCCGCGGTTTCACCCGCATGCACACATGGACAGACAAAAAATTTACTGATTGCATTTTTGGCATCAGTATCGATCACCATTCATCCTCCAATATTAATTTTAAAAATATATTTAATGTACAAAATTGACCTCTCTACAGTTTTATTATAAGTATATAGAATATATAGATAAGGACTGCGCGAATAGTAAGAGACCTCAAGCAATCCCAATCGCCAGATCCGATAACCCAAGACAGGTGCTCTTTCACTTCACAACAAACAGATCTACTTGATCCCACACTAAGCTAAGCTATAAGCTTGTGTCGTGGAAACTAGGCAAACGTGGTATATACTACACATATTGTTACATATATATTATACTATAGATATATATATACACACCCAGACTGGAAAGTGGAACCCTGTGTTCATCACAAAAGGCCACCCCCACCGGGAATCGAACCCGGAACCTCTTGATTAGCGGGCAGGCAAACACACACTGTAGGTATAGTCGGCACTGACTTGCTTGGGAGTCAATATCCTGTGTTATCTAAAGCAACCTTTATGTATTGTATATTATGTACTTTACTCTGTTTGAAACGTTTGAACTAACATTGTAGGGTAAGTATTGTGTAGGGTTTCTATTGTTTTACAATTTCACAGCTTCGAGGCTGCGGAATTATACTGTAAGTAGACCCGCGGCCCTGTTACGACAAAACACTGCAACCCGGGTTACAGCGTTTCATCGTAACAGGGCTCAAAATAATCTGTTACATGTAAGCTTGCTACTGGTTCAATCCGTAGTCCAATATTTCTTTTTGTTACTAAAATATTCCAAGGAACATTTTACTGTAACCCAAAATTGGAATCAAAAATATTTACAAAACGCTGCATACTAGACTACAGCGTTCTACCGTGATCGTGACGAGCGACAAGCGTCTTACTGTTTTTACATAACGCTGCAAACTCATGTTGCCGCGTTTTGTCAAAATAATAATAAATAAACGAAAGCGGTTGCCGGCCGGGCCGGGGGATGCGCACGCGCGCCGCCGCCTCCTTGCTAGACTTACTAAACAAATCATTTGTAGTTTAGTGTGCTTATTCACAATGACCATGCGTTAAGATAACACGCCACTTAAAGTGCTTTTCCTATGTGTTCAAAGAAGTTTCACTTTAAAAAAATAGATTCACAACGTTTCGTTTAATATAAAGAACATAATTTTTTTTATATTTTTGCATCTGGAGCGTTTGGGATTATGTTCTTGGGATGCGCGTTATGGGCAAGAAATGTTGTTGGTCATAGTGAATATGGGCCCTATATCGACAAGGAACAACCATAACGAAACTTAACTTATAAACTATAATAACTTAGAAAGTTTAATGAATGTACATTGCACGTGTTCAAGACAAAAACAATAGATTATAAGCCCCGAACCCGAACATGATTTTGGGTTTTATTGCTTTCGAGCATTCCAAGCACCTATATAAAGACGTCATTGTTTTTTACTAACTACGACAGACTTACGGACGCCTTTTTTTAAAACTTTTTATTTAACTTGCAATATATGTAACTATGTTTGTTGGGGTGGAATTTTGCAACTCAATTTTTAAGTAGATGAACCGATTGAGCTGAAATTTTGTATACACGTTTAGTTTAGATGTCACTGTATGCTGATTTCGAGGTTCAAGTATAGAGAGAGATTCCACATCATTTGCTCTAGTATGTGAATTTAAAAAAAATCATTTAAATTTAAGTATGATGAACTTAAAGTAAGTTGTTTAATTACTTTAATTTTGTCGGTAGTAGATAGATGAAAATTTGGAATATGATATTCGTTTACCATCCTAATGTAAATATTACGAAGTTAATAATATGTCAATTAGTCAACGACAACCTATTTTGATAAGTAACAATACAGACAGAAATATTATAACTTATTCTGAAATGACGAATGTTACACCCACGATGCTTTACGACAGTGAGCTTAGTCGCCAATCTAAAGATTTTGAAAATATGTCACCATCTATGATGATATTATGTAGCAATAAAACGACGACACCTCTCAATCAACATGAACATTATAATGCATTTCTCGAAGAAAACATACTGAAAAAAGAAGATCAAATATCAGATGTGGTTTTTGACCTAGAGAATACGTCTGGTAAGCGAAATTTTCAACTAGGTAATCCAGCTGAAGATGAAAATGATCTTGTAACGGTAACTGAAAAACAAAATGAAGACAAGATTTTACCTATTGCCAAAAAATCTACAGGAAAACAAGTGGAACAGGGCGAACCAATAACAGTAGTAATAGTTCAAAATCTTAGCGAAAGTCATGAATACCAAGATCACCAGCCAGATGAAGTATCTGAGGATGAAAATGATGTACTACCACCTGCAAAAAAGAAACGAATCAAAGATCACGGAGATAGACTAAAAGCAAGTAAAAAAAGCATCCAATAGGAGCTCCCTGTAAAAATACATGTATAAGAAAATGTACTGTTAATATTAGTGAAGAACAAAGACAGATAATTTGGAATAGCTACTGGGAGATGGATATTCAAAGAAGAAGGGATTTCATTTCACGTAATGTAGAAAATAATAAAATTGCTATGCGGTATTCCAAATTTACAAAAAGAAACCATACTTATATATACAAGCTACTTGATAATCGTGTATGCAAAACTATGTTCCTGCGGACCTTAGACTATACCAATGACCAGGCAGTAGTTGTTGTTTTAAAAGCTAATTTCAAAATGTGTAAATCTTCAACATCAGCTACGGTATGTGCAGCACCAGATTTAAGAGGTCGTCATAAGCCTAAGCAAGCTCTTTCTGATGAGTATGTTGAATATATAGATAATTTTATTGAACTGTTCCATCCAACAACATCTCAATATAGATTAGAACATGCACCTAATCGGAGATATTTACCATCTGGATTGACCCTCTCTCAAATGTTCCTTGAAAGCTCATTTAGAACAAAAGGGCCACAAGCCATGCAGCTGGGTAAGATTCCACAAAAGAATTCAGTTAAAGAATATTTCTACTCAGCAGCCTATGCAGGACAAATGTCCTAAATGTGAAGCTCACGATGTAGCCCATCCCAAACCAAAAGAGCCGAGAGGCGAAGGTATCATTGATCATGTGTGTAATGAATGCAATTGCAAAGTTTGCGTTGGGTATGCACAACATATATCCAGTAAAAATATATCTAGAACTCACATGAACGCAGATAAGGAGGAGGCCGAAACAGAGGATTCGGGAATCGGCTTATTTACTGTGGATATGCAGAAATGTATAACTATGCCAAAATTAAATAATAAAGATTTCTTCTTTAGCAGAAAACTAAAGTTGTTTAATGAAACCTTTTGCCAGCCATAGGTAAAGGAAATAAACCGGCGACGACGATGTTGTGGCACGAATCTGGTCGTAAAGCATTTGACGTAGCGACGGCATATGTTATATTTATAAAAAAATTCTGTAGAGATTATTTAAGAGTAATTTTGTACGCAGATAATTGCAATGCCCAAAATAAAAATAAAATATTATACTCTGCATTGCTGAGATTAATTAATGATTGTAATAACGACACCATCCAAACTATCAAAATAGAATATCTGGAGCCTGGTCATACCTATATGTCAGCCGACATGGTAGCATCACCAATCAGATGAATAAATCAGGCAATCTATATGATTTAGATGATTATAAGTATCCATATGTTTAAAAAATCCAGGAAAAATTTGACAACCCATGTACATAACTGCAATGATGTCATGTTATTTAAAAATGAATTAAAATCGGTTTTTCCAAGGAATCACAACATCTCAATGTTTAAAATTGTTGAATTTCGAAGAGGTAATCCCAATATTTATTTCAAAATTCACTACGATGATAATGATTTCAAGGAACTTGATGTATTAAAAAAAACTTTTAAGAAAGAAATTCTGAAATCTACTGAAAAAAAAGTTGATATGTTTGCAAACATACCAAGAAGAACACAACCAGAAGGTATTTCTCAAAAAAAAGAAAGATGATCTAAATAATCTGTTAAAATTTATGCCGAGGTCCAGGTATCATTTTTATGAAAATTTAAGTCAATGTTAACATTACTGAAGACTTAGATAAGTCGGCTTCAGGCTCAGTATTTTTATTGAAATTTTACTTATTTGACTTATAATATCATAACATAAACATATTACTACAAAACGCGGTAAGCTTAGGTTGCATCGTTATATCATAATACTATCTCATACTGGCCATTGGATGTTATCATAACAAAACAATCTTTCTTAAGTTTTTGAGGTTTCTAATAAAAATATGCCAACTTTATGTTCTAATGAAAATTAGCAAAAACTATGACCAATAATTTAAAAAAAAAATCAGACATTTATCTACACTGGATGAAATTTGGTAACGAGTAAAACATCAAAACTTAATACCGCGTTTTCTGAAACTTTGCATTCCAATGTTTACAGCGTTTTGTCGTAACAGGGCCGCCCGGATCTTACCTATATTTAACTTGTACTTTATATAAAGTTAAACAAGGAACGTACCTATGTATTGAAGGAGACTGTTCACTGTTCAGTTTTGCATTCGATTTTCATTTAAATCATTCTTATGTACAACGTGTTAATGAATTGATTGTCTGAAAACTAGAAAGAAGTTTATTCAGAATCGACTTCCGAATCGATCGCACCATGTTTTAATATGGATTATCTATATTTTTTCATTTTCACGAGCCCCATGTCTAAATTATTTATAATACAATACTTGGCGCGTACGCCACGCGCCGCTAGCAAAAAAATCGAATTGGTCATTGAGACGGAGGCGCAGGCGTAGCGCTTAAAATTTCGTAGATAGGTCACCTCCAAACTAATGTTGAATAACTTTCAGACTATTAATTTTTTCGACATAATTTATATTTTATTTTTAATCGTATTATAGTTTATTTTTTTAAATGAGATGTATCATGTTTTTGGTCAATTCATTAACACGTTGTATATAAAAAAAATATTTTCTGCTAGCTATTCCCTGCGGTTTCACCCGCGTTAATTTCGGAGATCCCGCGGGAATTTCGGAAAATAAATACCCTATATGCCTTTCTAGTTTCTGTACCACTGACAACGGCTAGTACGCATTTAACTAGTTTCACCCTCATTAATTTCGAAGTTCCCGAGGAGGGATAAAAAGTACTTTATGTTCTTTTCTGTACCCCTGATAACATGTATGCAAAAGTGCATGGTGATCAGTTGAGCTTTTAAGGCGTGAAAGCGTAACAAAGAAACAAACAAACAAACTCATTTTAGCACATCTTACATTATAATGTAATACCTACCTAGTAAGGATTTTTTTTGTTTCATGGCTCAAGTCGCTATGAATTTTAACCCCTGAACAACAGATGGCTCTATATTATATGCATCGTTTTCCCTATCAAGTTACCGCATCTATGCAATCCTCGCGAGCGAATCCCGTTCGCCCAGATATCAATGTTTAGGTAAACCGTGATAGCTAGGGAGCTGGTGGCAATTTAGGTATATATATGATTTCATCTTCGTTGATACCAAGAAGTAATGTAGTCTGGACCTATTTTTTTCAACATTTTTTGCAAGCTCCTATTTGATACTGCAGTAATTATTAATGAATGGCAGAAATTGTTTAAATTATTATTTTACTTAGTACTCTAATATTATCAACCTGACAGAGACGATGAAATCATATTTTGTATTTTTTGTGTTTGTTTCCCGAAAAATAAATAAATAAATATAAAAATTACTGCCACCAGCTCCCTAGCTATGATAATCCGGTGACCGTAAAACGAGACCACTTTCGCATATCACGCAAGCTAGGAGATACACTATAAGTAGCTAGTTAGTGAGTAAAACAATTTGGCCGTTGGTGCCTTTGATAATATGATTAACAGAACCCACCATACCGTGCCATAAACGGATATGATACCCCTCGGGGAGCTGATCTAATCACTTAGCGGACGGGAACACGCCAGTAACGTAGGTAACCACCCTACCACAGACGATACGAGTATACATAACGCAGGCTGTTCCATATGCGTGCTTTAAACTTGAGCAATGCTCAAACTTGGGGTGCGCGCAGTTTTTTTTTTATATGTCAGTGTGAAGTTAAAAACAATTGCAAGCCAATTACAAATACGCTAACCGCCGCACTCAGAGTCGATTTAATGGTTACTTAACGGATTTTAAGTAAGGATTAAAAAAAATCACTCTCAGAGACAGTTAATCCTCCATTAATCACGTTTAATGATTATTAACTTTAAGTGACGGCTGACCCTTACTTAAGCCTTAATTGGAGATTTTTGACATTTAAAAGTAAGGTTATGTTTGTTTTTGTTATTAAAATTTCAAAACCAAAGTTGGATTTTTTAAACTTTTAGGGCGTCGATCACGTCACAGTAATTAGCAAAGCATGTCTGACCTAGAAGATACTTACTAATAAACAATAACAAAATAAAACCTAAAACGCTAAATTTTTGATGCAGTCATAGGGGGCAAACAGGCAAGTGGTACCTGATGGTAAGTGATCATGCAACACCAGAAGGCATGCAGGTGCGTTGCTACCAATCCATCTAGTCATCGACGAATCTTGTAGATCCTACAAGCTCTCCCTTAAAAAAGAGCTGTCGAAAGCAGCTCTCCGACGAAGAACCCTTGAAAAGTGGCAAGAGGAGTGGAGCGAACCCGGGAAGGGCGCATGGACTAGGGTTATCATGCCTGACGTGCGAAAGTGGCATGGGCGCCGTTTTGGGTCCTTGAATTACTATTTGTCCCAATGTCTTTCAGGCCACGGCGTTTTCAACAACTTCCGAAAAAGGATTGGCAAGGCACAATCGTGCGTCTGTTGGTTCTGCGAGGAGGAGGACAACGCCGAACATACCATCTTCTTTTGTCCTCAATTTTCACGGGACCGTACTGAGGCTAAAAGAGAGCTTGGGACCGAACTATCCAAGGAAAATTTTATCGAGGTGATGCTTAGTAGCGAAAAATGCTGGAACCAAGTCCCGCGGTTTCACCCGCGAAAATTCTGGAGTTCCCGGAATTTAGGGTTCCTTTTATTCTGAAATAAAAGGAACCCTATATTCTTCTCTGTACCAGTGTGCCCCTGACAACGTGTATGCAAATCATATGGTGATCGGTTCAGCCGTTAAGGCGTGAAAGCGTTACAAACAATTAGACCCGAGTTTGAACCCGAAAATGGCAGGTTTTTGTCGGGTTTAATCCCAAGCACCCGGGTCGATTGCCCATCTATAGGCACGCTTGATCTCCATACGATTTTACGAACTTACGTTATCTATTTTAAACAGTGTCTGTGTAAGTAGCTGTTAATAGTGTCTCATATCCCTAATTGCGTTGTACACTGACAGACAGAAAATTTTACAATGGGATGTTACACCGACAGTAATCCTCACTATTATTATAAATTTATTTGTCTGTTGATACGCTGTCACGTCTCAAACTCAACAGCCGTTCATCGTGAAATTTTGCATGCACGTTATTAGGGCTACAAAAGGGTACATTTTATCGCGGAACTCCCGAGGAAACTCCGCAATTAACGTGGGTGTGACCACAGGGAACAGCTTGTCCCAATATGCTTTCTTCGTTCTTCGCTTAAGGTGGGTCTAAAGGTCTAGTTTTCATACAAACTGCCGTAGCTATATTAAAGGCATTCCGCCTGTTTTTATTTATTAGACTTCATTTAATAAAATACTACTACTTGTTACGATAACGCACAGCCCAAAATCTTTGCATATAGTGAAGAAATAACATAATTACAATCATTTCAAAATGAATTAAATTTCGGTCGAACCTTTGCTTGTGTGAGAGAACGAATACACTATAAGTGCACGAAAATGGCGGCCCGGTCTATAAACAGCTGTAGTTTGGCTGTAGACTGACAAGTCCTCCGAATGCAGTAGTTTGTAGTGAATTCCAAAAAGATCACAAGGTGGCGCGGCGTTGAGCCGTGAGTTTTGACAATTTTACCTACCAAGATAATTTAGAATTGTATTTGAAAATATACCTATTACTGATGTAGTAGGTAGTAGGTACCTATTAGTAGCCGAAGCGAATATAAATAACTTTTGGAAAGTTGGAAAAGACGTTTTGGTTCTGCGTCACGTACAATTAGGTATAACTTACGGGTACAAGTATTTTACATTATTGTGTTGAATAAATTCTTGCTATCTCTTTCTTGTTTTCACGATGAGTAAAAGAGAGAGACCATATTTTCGAAAGGTTGTATCTCACCTCGGCCCGGGGTGATAAAATTCAGCGTTTATCTCTAAATTCTCCGATGCAATCATGCAATGAAAAAAAATATTTTTATTGTGTCTTATGTGACCACGTGATGCAATTTTTTCATACCTTCAATTTTTTTTTTTGTAAAGCTTATATTTCGGAACTACAACTTACAGACCCATCATATGGGTACTCAAACGTCATGTTTTCGTGATATCTATGTGATCACGTGGTCAAATTTCAAATAATCTATATCTCGGAAACTACAAGTTACAGACCAATCGTGTTGGTACTCAAACTTCATGTTTTCGTGATATCTATGTGATCACGTGGTACAATTTTCGACAGCCGATATCTCGGAAACTACAAGTTACAGACCCATCGTGTTGGTACTCAAACTTCATGTTTTCGTGATATCTATGTGATCACGTGATCAAATCTTCGATAGCCTGTATCTCGGAAACTACAAGTTACAGACCCATCGTGTTGGTACTCAAACTTCATGTTTTCGTGATATCTATGTGATCACGTGGTAAAATTTTCGACAGCCGATATCTCGGAAACTACAAGTTACAGACCCATCGTGTTGGTACTCAAACTTCATGTTTTCGTGATATCTATGTGATCACGTGATCAAATTCGATAGCCTGTATCTCGGAATCTACAAGTTACAGACCCATCGTGTTGGTACTCAAACTTCATGTTTTCGTGATATCTATGTGACACGTGGTCAAATTTTCAACAGCCTATATCTCGGAAACTACAAGTTACAGACCCATCGTGTTGGTACTCAAACTTCATGTTTTCGTGATATCTATGTGATGACGTTGTCAAATTTTCGATAGCCTGTTTCTCGGAAACTACAAGTTACAGACCCATCGTGTTGGTACTCAAACTTCATGTTTTCGTGATATCTATGTGATCACGTGGTACAATTTTCGACAGCCGATATCTCGGAAACTACAAGTTACAGACCCATCGTGTTGGTACTCAAACTTCATGTTTTCGTGATATCTATGTGATGACGTGGTCAAATTTTCGATAGCCTGTATCTCGGAAACTACAAGTCACAGACCCATCGTGTTGGTACTCAAACTTCTTGTTTTCGTGATATCTATGTGATCACGTGATCAAATTTTCGATAGCCTATATCTCGGAAACTACAAGTTACAGACCCATCGTGTTGGTACTCAAACTTCATGTTTTGGTGATATCTATGTGATGACGTGGTCAAATTTTCAACAGCCTATATCTCGGAAACTACAAGTTACAGACCCATCGTGTTGGTACTCAAACTTCATGTTTTCGTGATATCTATGTGATGACGTGGTCAAATTTTCGATAGCCTGTATCTCGGAAACTACAAGTTACAGACCCATCGTGTTGGTACTCAAACTTCATGTTTTCGTGATATCTATGTGATGACGTGGTCAAATTTTCAACAGCCTATATCCCGGAAACTACAAGTTATAGACCCATCGTGTTGGTACTCAAACTTCATGTTTTCGTGATATCTATGTGATGACGTGGTCAAATTTTCGATAGCCTGTATCTCGGAAACTACAAGTTACAGACCCATCGTGTTGGTACTCAAACTTCATGTTTTCGTGATATCTATGTGATCACGTGATCAAATTTTCGATAGCCTATATCTCGGAAACTACAAGTTACAGACCCATCGTGTTGGTACTCAAACTTCATGTTTTCGTGATATCTATGTGATGACGTGGTCAAATTTTCAACAGCCTATATCTCGGAAACTACAAGTTATAGACCCATCGTGTTGGTACTCAAACTTGATGTTTTCGTGATATCTATGTGATGACGTGGTCAAATTTTCGATAGCCTGTATCTCGGAAACTACAAGTTACAGACCCATCGTGTTGGTACTCAAACTTCATGTTTTCGTGATATCTATGTGATCACGTGATCAAATTTTCGATAGCCTATATCTCGGAAACTACAAGTTACAGACCCATCGTGTTGGTACTCAAACTTCATGTTTTGTAATGTAACACGATTGGTCTGTAACTTGTAGTTTCCGAGATATAGGTTATTTGAAATTTGACCACGTGATCACATAGATATCACGAAAACATGACGTTTGAGTACCCATATGATGGGTCTGTAAGTTGTAGTTCCGAAATATAAGCTTTACAAAAAAAAAATTGAAGGTATGAAAAAATTGCATCACGTGGTCACATAAGACACAATAAAAATATTTTTTTTCATTGCATGATTGCATCGGAGAATTTGGAGATAAACGCTGAATTTTATCACCCCGGGCCGAGGTGAGATACAACCTTTCGAAAATATGGTCTCTCTCTTTTACTCATCGTGAAAACAAGAAAGAGATAGCAAGAATTTATTCAACACAATAATGTAAAATACTTGTACCCGTAAGTTATACCTAATTGTACGTGACGCAGAACCAAAACGTCTTTTCCAACTTTCCAAAAGTTATTTATATTCGCTAGTTATTTATTTTCGTGATATCTATGTGATCACGTGATCAAATTTTCGATAGCCTATATCTCGGAAACTACAAGTTACAGACCCATCGTGTTGGTACTCAAACTTCATGTTTTCGTGATATCTATGTGATGACGTGGTCAAATTTTCAACAGCCTATATCTCGGAAACTACAAGTTATAGACCCATCGTGTTGGTACTCAAACTTGATGTTTTCGTGATATCTATGTGATGACGTGGTCAAATTTTCGATAGCCTGTATCTCGGAAACTACAAGTTACAGACCCATCGTGTTGGTACTCAAACTTCATGTTTTCGTGATATCTATGTGATGACGTGGTCAAATTTTCGATAGCCTGTATCTCGGAAACTACAAGTTACAGACCCATCGTGTTGGTACTCAAACTTCATGTTTTCGTGATATCTATGTGATCACGTGATCAAATTTTCGATAGCCTATATCTCGGAAACTACAAGTTACAGACCCATCGTGTTGGTACTCAAACTTCATGTTTTCGTGATATCTATGTGATTACGTGGTCAAATTTTCAACAGCCTATATCTCGGAAACTACAAGTTACAGACCCATCGTGTTGGTACTCAAACTTCATGTTTTCGTGATATCTATGTGATGACGTGGTCAAATTTTCGATAGCCTGTATCTCGGAAACTACAAGTTACAGACCCATCGTGTTGGTACTCAAACTTCATGTTTTCGTGATATCTATGTGATCACGTGATCAAATTTTCGATAGCCTATATCTCGGAAACTACAAGTTACAGACCCATCGTGTTGGTACTCAAACTTCATGTTTTCGTGATATCTATGTGATTACGTGGTCAAATTTTCAACAGCCTATATCTCGGAAACTACAAGTTACAGACCCATCGTGTTGGTACTCAAACTTCATGTTTTGGTGATATCTATGTGATGACGTGGTCAAATTTTCGATAGCCTTTATCTCGGAAACTACAAGTTACAGACCCATCGTGTTGGTACTCAAACTTCATGTTTTGGTGATATCTATGTGATGATGTGGTCAAATTTTCGATAGCCTATATCTCGGAAACTACAAGTTACAGACCCATCGTGTTGGTACTCAAACTTCATGTTTTCGTGATATCTATGTGATGACGTGGTCAAATTTTCAACAGCCTATATCTCGGAAACTACAAGTTACAGACCCATCGTGTTGGTACTCAAACTTCATGTTTTCGTGATATCTATGTGATGACGTGGTAAAATTTTCGGAAGTTTATTTTTTCAGACAAGAATCGAATACTAAATGCCATTTTACAAAAAAATACCCTCCGTTACACCCTGTATAAGATAGATTTTACTATTGTAATTTTTTCCAAATGATGTAATAGTTCACTCATTATTATTTACTAGTTGACCCCCGCGGTTTCATCTGCGGTAATTTCGGAGCACTCGCTGGAATTCCGGGATAAAAAATAAGTACCCGTTGTCACTCAGGATCACTTTAGCTTCCTATAAGTAAAAGAATTTTGAAAATTGGTTCAGTAGATCCAGAGATTATAACCTCACAAACTCACCCGCGTTAATTTCGGAATTCCCGCAGGAACTCCAAAGTAGCCTAATTTACTCCTAATAACATTA
Organism: Zygaena filipendulae; assembly: GCA_907165275.2. Lineage (NCBI taxonomy): Eukaryota > Metazoa > Arthropoda > Insecta > Lepidoptera > Zygaenidae > Zygaena > Zygaena filipendulae. The sequence continues at coordinate 1,839,376 of OU015677.1, read as the reverse complement.
GCTAATTAGCAGTGAGAGTCTCGTCAAAATTGCTCCAACCATTTCGGAGATTCACCCGCGTTAATTTCGGAACTCCCGCAGGAAATCCAAAGTAGTCCAATGTACACCTTATAACATTAGTTAATTAGCAGTGAAAGTCCCGTCCAAATCGGTTCAACCCCTTCGGAGATTCACACGCGTGAGTTCCGGAACTCCCGCAGGAACTCCACACTTTTTTATATAAACCTGGTCCTGACAATAACGAACACAAAGGAAATAATTTCCCAGTTTGGTGCAGTCGTTTGGAAGTTACGCGCTTAGCAGTACATTGAGTGATTCAATTTTTTTTATATAGATTTCAGAGTTCCCGCGGGAATTCCGGGTAAAAATATAGCTTATGTTACTCAGGGATAGCGTAGCATTCTAATGGTGAAAGAATTTTTGAAATCGATCCTGTAGTTTTTGAGTAAAATCGTAACAAACAAACAACAAAACAAAAAATAAAATTTTCCCTTTTTATAATAATATTATTATTGTCAACTTCCCAACGCACTGACGAACTAAATAAAAGAAGATCAATATGAAATAGAATGACGCATGACGGCTGAATGTATAGAAGTTTTTCGACAGAAGGATCTATGCGATAATGGTTTAGTGGCTAGAACAACGGGTTGCGAAGACGTCGTAGTAGTTTTGTAAGGCCCCTGTTCAAATCTCACCCCCCACTGTTATACTAAGATGTTTTTTTTTGTTATCTGTCATTTTTTATTGCAATGTTTACGATTTGAAATCTATACTGTTTTTTCTGTAGATTATTATTCACACTTCTAGACAAACCTATTATTAGAAATGTGAGTTTGTTTGTTTGTTTGTTACGCTTTCACGGATTGATTACCTAACCGATTATTAACAAACTTTACATACACGTTATTAGGGGCACAGAGAAGAACACAGGGTAGTTTTAATCCAGGAACTCCCGCAGGAACTCCGAAAAACCCGCGCTATAATTTCTATATTGTATAGCTAATAATATTATGAAGTAGTAAAGAACCAGTTGTAAAAAATATTTTACTCATAGGAAACTACAGTATCCCTGAGTGATATAATAGATAACAACTTGACAAAGTATCCCATGTTAGTAGTCGCAAAACTCGAAAACGATCTATCGCGATGGATTGACTTGAAATTTTGACTGGACTTGAAGTTTTGATTAGACGGGACCGGGTTTTTTTTTCCAATACCTGTATATTTTTATAGCTGTTCCCCGCGGTTTCACCAGTAATAAGATAGAAGTTCCCGTGGGAATTTCGAGATAAAAGTACCCTTTGTCCTTCTCTGTATCTCTGACAACGTGTGTGCAAAGTTTCATGATGATGAGGCGTGAAAGCGTAACAAACAAACAAAATTACTTTCACATTTATAGTGAGGTTATCCTACTAATATTATAAACTAGCTGTGCCCCGCGGTTTCACCCGCGTGAGTTTCGGGATTCCCGCAGGAACTCCAATGCAGGTCTAATTTACTCCTTATAACAACAGCTAATTAGCAGTGAATCCCGTCAATATCGGTCCAACCGTTTCGGAGATTCACCCGCGTGAGTTTCGGAATTCCCGCAGGAACTCCAAAATTCTTTTATATAAACCTTGTCCTGACAATAACGAACTCAAAAAAAAATCAATTTTCCAATTTGGTGCAGTCGTTTGTAAGTTATGCGCTTACCAACACATTTGACGATTCATTTTTATTATATAGACGTGAAAGTGTGGATCTTTGTTACTCAATCACGCAAAAACGGCTGAACTGAGTCGGATGAAATTTTGCATGCATGTTGTCAGGGGTACGGAGAAGGACATAGGGTACTTTTTATCCCGCAATTCCCGCGAGAACTCCGAAATTACTGCGGGTGAAACCACGGGGCATAGCTAGTATTGCTATAAATGGTAAGGATATACCTACTCCCCTAATAATTGCCAAAACCCACAGTCAAGCCTTATTTTGAGCAAATCTATAGGTACTAATAGCCGTGCCCCGCGGTGTCAACCGCGTGAGTTTCGGAATTCCCGCAGGAACTCCAAACTTTTTTCATAAGAACCTTCTCCTTAGAATAACAAATACAACAAAATAAGAATTAGCGAAAATGGTCTAGCCTTTCACGCGTGATGCCGTGACCAAGAGAAATAAGGATTCATTTTTATATATACATACCTATAGATATAGATAAGAGCTGAAACCTCGATTCTGTACAATGTATACAAGCTGTTGTTTTGGTCAACAACGCCCGTCACAGAGGTGGTTGTACTAACGATACTGATGTCAAAAAAAATATAAAAAAAAATAATTATTTTTTCAAGGAAAATCCGAAAAAATTATTTATTTTGTTTATACAAGCGGGCGAGCCTACGCTACCGGTCGTTGACCGCGCGGCGCGGCGCGCATCATATGGCATGCAATAGTACCTACGTACATAGTACCTACATACACCCCGCCTCGGTGGGAACGCGGGCGAATGCGGCGGGGCGGGCGGGCGGCGGGGGCCGGGGGGCGCGGCGATGTGCCACCCCCGCCCGCCGGCGCTAGCGCCAGCGGCCAGCGCCAGGCGCCAGCCAGTCTGCCTCCCACAGCCGCGGCTATTGCGCGTGCGTTGTTTCTATGCTAAAATGGCTCGGTCGTTCGCAGGATTAACCAATAGTGAAATTTACGATTTATTGAGTATTTAGTAATAGCGAAGATGAAGCGAATAGTGTGTCCGAGTGGAGTGCGACGTTTTCAACTCGTCCAAGTGAAACTCGTTACACCATAAGGACTGTTGTTTTTAGTCTCAGGGAATGGGTAACATTCGCTACACCTCGTCACACAACAGGTACCTAGAGGTCAATCTGGGCTCCCTGTTAATGTTCAAGATGCAGTCCTTGAATACCTACTTTCGTGCGCAGCCGCGCGCGGAATACCTACCTGGGATGCTGGGCGAAGCTTTGGCATTGACCATTTAACATCGGAGTTTGGTGATCGTTGGATAGGAAGAGGTGGACCCATACCGTGGCCACCACGTTCACCCGATCTAACTCAATTGGACTTTTATTTGTGGGGTGACGTAAAGTGGTACGCATGACGAATACGCCGACACATTAAAACAAGAGATACTGAACGCTTTAGAAGTGATTACGAAGAATGAAACTGTTTTATCGTGATTAAAAGACAATTTGCGATGTCGTGCTTCTGTGTGCATCGCGCAACGCGGTAGACACTGAACAGATAAACCGTTAACGTAAAATCAGTGTAAATAAAAAAAACTTTTAGAAGACTTCGTGTTATGTGTAATCAATAATTTGTAAATCACGTTTAATGATTGTAAATAAGTTCGTTCACCTTTTTAAATACGCCAAAGGTACTTAATAACAGCGCCATAGAACTTTAATGGATATTATTAATGGATAAAAATGTCATTTCTAATTTAATAATTTCTAAATTATTCAGTTCCTTTGCCGGTCCTAAGCCCAGTAAAGTATGGAGGGAAAGAGAGTCTAAAATGTGTTGTTTACTTACCGTGATCTAAATAGGTAAAACGTTTGTGCAAAAGTAGGTACCTACCTAAGTAGGTACCGGCGACGACGCGACGCGCGATGTAGCTGCTCGTAGCGCGTAGATGTCGTAGCTCTAGTCTACGCGCTAAGGCTTTACCAATTACCATTTAATGTAAACATTTTTAGATATCTTGTGCAGAGATTTTCTTTTAAATAATGTTCCGAATTATAAAAAATATTTTTTTTTTATATTTTTTTTAGAACCCATATTAGTTATATTACTACCTCCGTTACGCGCGTTGCTGACCAAAACAACATTCTGTATATCTATACATAAACAATAAAATTGTAACAGGTCGATGTCTGTACATTGGAGATAAATAAGAAAAAATAAATTTAGGCGATCTAACTTAGATATTCATGTTTCGACTTTTTCGAAATTTCATCTGGAACTCGAGATATAAAAAAAAATCTGGTCATCGTAATCCTACTTTCCTACTAATATTATAAATGTGAAAGTGTGGATGTTTGGATGTTTAGATGTTTGGATGTTTGTTACTCAATCACGCAAAAACGGCTGAACGGATTTGGATGAAATTTGGCATGCACGTTGTCAGGGGTACAGAGAAGGACATAGGGTACTTTTTATCCCGGAATTCCCGCGGGAACTCCAAAATTACCGCGGGTGAAACCGCGGGGCACAGCTAGTATTAAATATTTTTACCAAAATAAAAGAAGAGTAACCAACTAAAAAAAAGTTTAAAATAATTTTAATCTTAATAATTTTTTTTCTGTTCACGATAATCTCTATAATCTCTGGATCTACTAAATAGATTGTCATGCGGTTTTTACAGGTAGATGAGCTTAGCCTGGAGGCTTTATTTAATTTAGATCGGATGGCAGGAAAAACTTATTACATAAGTATGTATAGGTACATATAACAATTTTTCACGCGGGTGTAACCGCGGGGCACAGCTAGTACTTAGAATATAAAATACTTTACAAATCCAACGTACTGATGAAACTCATAAATATGAAAAACTAGTAATTTCGGAGTTCCCAAATATTGTTGTTGTTCTATACCCTAGAATTTTTTTTCATTACAGTTTAAAATCCTAGAAAGAACGAAAAATAAATCGTTTATAAATAAGTGTGTATAAATAAGTTTGACAAAATAGTTACAAAAAGTGGAATCGAAATCTAAGGTTTGAACACAAGATTTTCACGATTCATAGTTTACAAAAAGAGATGCATTACACCACAGCGCCACCGAGACTCTTGTTGAAATAGCCAAATTACGAATCTTATTCGTCTAGTATTAATCGATTTGCATGTGTGTGTGACTACGTTTCGGCCGGTTATTCGATATTTTCGTGTAGTTAAAGGATAATAATGCGCGTAAAGCCATATAAAAATTTTAAATCAAAGATGTATTAAACACTCATCCTCTCGCACCCATCATCAAAATCTATTTTTTAACCTTGTGATTCTCTGTAAATTGAGAAAACTCTTTTATGGCGCCGTCCACGGCCTCTATCGGAAGGGAGCTGCGTCATACGGTAGAGCGCACCCTTAAGTGAACAATGTTATTAATGTTTGGACATTATCTCAGACACCACCTGGTAATAAAGTCCAATTAATTATTACTCTCAATGTTCAATAGCGAGAGACATACTATAGGTAGGTATCTACGATCTTTAAACGAGCAATTCTTGTATATGGACATAGATAAGCAATAGTGTGTTAACCCACACTGGAGAAATTTTGAGTAAATCGTGTTTTAAAATTATAGCGCCATTTTGTGTCAACATTTTTTATGTTCAATATTTAGTTACATACATAAACAATGTAATAAGGTAAACACATAATTAAAAAACGTTCCCTAACTCTCAATAAATCGTTCTGAATAGGTAACTTAATTTTGTGGGTTAACATGTTATTGCTTATCTGCGTCCATATATCTATATACCTATGTATATAATCTCAATCTCGGAAACGGCTCCAACGATTTTCATGAAATTTAGTATGCACGGGGGTTGCGGGGGCGATTAATCGATCTAGCTAGGTTTCATTTTTAGAAAACGTCGTTTTATCCGTGTTTTGAGGCAATGAAAAATGAGTGTTTGTTTTTCTACTTAACAACAGATGGCGCTATACACAACGAGCGAAGCTCGGTGACCCAGATATTTATACCTAATCATTGTCAAGATAGGTACCGGGATAAAAGTACCCTATGTCCTTTTCTTTATCCCTGACAATGTGTAGTATCTCCTTTCGGCAGAGCATGCAAGAGATATATATTGTGTACAAATTTAGATTAGGCATTGCTTGTGTTTGTATCTTTTTCTTGTGTGTTGTGCTGAAATAAATGTATTTTCTTTCTTTCTTTCTTCTATCTAGTTAAGGCGTGAATGCCTTACAAACTCACATTCGCATTTATATTTCGTGACGTTAGTATTGAAAGTCCAGAACATAAATTCGGTTTTTGGTCGCTCGTTTTTTATTATAATTTGTTGACGTGCTTTAGCTGTAATAAATTCCGCCATTTCGTATGTGTAGTAATAAGTAGAAATAAGTACTCACACGACGCTAAGTTCTGTAGCTGCTGGAATTCCGCAGGTGACAGCTTGTCCCATTGAAACCCAGTGGCGACCGGGTCAGGCATTCCCGCTGGAAAGAACAATTAATATCAGTGAACGAAAAGAACCGTGGGAACCGCTCCTTACAACTTCAAAGAATCCTTACTGTTATAGGTAAATGCGAAAGTGAGTTTGTTTGCTTGTTTGTTGGGCTTAAATTCCCACGGGAACTCCGAAATTAACACAGATGAATCCGCAGGGAACAGCTAGTAACACTATATCATAGAAATATGTTAAAGCCAGTTCCCATCCCCATTCCAGGTCGGCAACGCACCTGCATGCCTTCTGGCGTTGCAGATGTCTATGGGCGGCGGTAATCACTTACCATCAGGTGCAGGTATCACTTGCCCGTTTGCCGTCTATGACATAAAAAAATATTCTTGTTCTGAACTGTTGTGGCGAAGATAAGTTGATTTTTTATTTAATAATCCACATCACAACACACAGATCTACTTGATCCCACAGTAAGCTATTATTAGCTTGTGTCGTGGAAACCAAGCAAACGTGGTATATACTACATAGAATTACTTATATATTATACTATACATATATAAACACACCCAGATTGGAAAATGGAACCCTGCGTTCATCACACAAAGTCCACCCCCACCGGGAATCGAACCCGGAACCCCTTGATTAGCGTGCAGGCATGGTAACCATGGTTATTAACCATTCTAAGTTCATCCACTTCCTTTTCTTTAATGCTGACGAAGAATGCTGACAATTCTTAGAAAAAAAGGTCCTCTAAAAGTCCGCAGTCCGCCAGTTCGCACTCCCAAGTCCCTTGTACTATAATGATTGATGGGGCTTTCTTTGATGCCATTAAGAGATGATGTATCGGTAATTATGTCACGAGTAGGTAGGTACATCGTTTGCTAAGACATTTATATAATTATTGTGTCTTTTTATAACATTTTGGCGACACAATATCAGTGGCCACTGACCCAGGCCCTTATTCACTATGGCTATAACACGCCGCGTTAAGATAAGAGGCCGTTAAAATTGTTTTTCATTACTCATACTCGGAAAGGAGGTCTGAAGTTGCCTGAGAAGCGGGTTGAAAGTAACCCTTTTCAGCCCTAGGGAGAATCGCTTTCAACTGACAACTGTCAAATTATTAAAAAAAAACTAGGTCTATTTTCACATTTCTATTGAACCATGTTTCAACTTTCTATACAGCCAGCGCGATGTAAAATTGAAATAACGTAAAGTTTAAGTAGGTATTAATTAAAATAAAATTCACTCACTTTTTCTTAAGCTAATTCCTATTTATATATTTTTTTATTTTCTTTAATTAATACTTAATAATTAAAGAAAATATTTTTTTTAGGTCGCCACAATGTAAATAAAAAATACTGGCTGAATAGCTAGCCGGCCAAAGAAAAAGAAATAGGTGGGAAAGTGTCAAGCGACTATCCGATCTTCACTCATTTTTTCTTTAGCTAATTCCTATTTTTATTTTGACTTTCCTTGCATTCGTAATGAAAAGCACAGTGTTACCCTCGGGAGAAAGACTTATTTAGTCCCTCGATCTATTGGTGCCCTCGCTACGCTCGGGCGCCAAACCCCGTCTCGGGACTAAATAAGTTACTTTCACCCCTAGGATAACAATGTACTATTTCCCCTTCGATCAAAGAAGCGTTATGGGCAATTGGGCAAGGAATGTTGTTGGTAATAGAGAATAAGGGCCCAGCCGGCGTAGTGACCGACCCCATACGGTGTCAATAACGTGCAAAATACTGGAGAGTATTTTGACCAAATATGGTGCCCAATCGAACCTGAAGGTAGCAGAAATACTGTTGACCAATCTTCAGTGGGGAACTTTTCGGTCGCGAACTTTACCGAACAAGCTCCTATTTTTCTCTCAGGGTACCTATTATGCAAAGTTTCATTTCGATACATCGCCGTTCGATACCTCGCTGTGCTTCGGTATTCCTGCGGGAGCTCTTCGACAGCAAGCATTAGCTGTAGCTTCCTATCAGGGGAGGTTCTGGAATCCATTCAGTAATTCCACTAAAATTCAAGTAAGTATTTGAACGTCTAACACTTCCGTTAAAGGAGTTTAATGTAAATTTAAAGGCTTATCCCAAGGATGAGATTTCAATAAAAGCCAAGACAATGATTTACGAGCAAAGCGGGTGTCGACCCGGATAACATTATCCGGTTTCCCCTTGAGATATCACCTGCCTCACGCGGCTGCCGCCGATATAAATGATAATTCACTTTCCGTATGCTTGTCTTTTGTCGATTTCTATATTTACTTATATACAGGCTGCTCCGTAAATCGACGTCAAGCCACCAGGTGATAGGCTAAGTCATAACAGCTGTTAACAGAAAAATATAAAAATCTTTGCTATGCCCATTTTAAAAAAAGGACAGACATTCAAAACTGCCTAAAGCAATAATTTTGAAAACTTCATTGGCAAAAACTTAAATTTGAAGCAGTAATTTTCAGAAACACTATCCAGGATTACACAATATGAAGAAAATTTAAAAAAAGTTAAGGTTTGTAGCAACAAGAGTTAAAGAACCGTCGCAGGGTGTAAATTTTTATAATTTTTTATAAATTTTAAAGTTTATTTTTTTCGTTTTTCTATTCAGTTATGACTTATCACCCGGTTCTGGCTTGACGTCGATTTTCGGGACACCTGTAGGTTATAAGCACAATATTTAATTCTTCCGTTGGTGGTCGACATTTTCCGTAATCCTGACGTCAGAGAATGCTTTATGTGTGCTCCTGTATCATTTAACTCTTTTGCAAAATAGTTCGACTTCAAATCTAACCTAACACGTCACGTCACGTCACGTCAAAAAGTAGCTTCACCTTTCCTCGGCATTAAACAAAATGTCGTTTGTAAACAGAAGAATTGCACAATGGGAATGTGGACTACTTTTGAAAATTAAAATTCTAATTAGTCCGTCAGTTAGAAAATTAAAAATCATTAGACACGTATTTTTTTATTTTTGAAATAAATGAAAATACACAGAGATAAAGCGCATTAAAGTTTAGGATGGGGGCTTGTGACGTCACTTACCGCTACGAGCCGCCACACAAACTGCACTGGTTAGTGATGTCACGCGAAATTTCAACTCAATGTATCGCCGTTATTTTTTAATTATGTAATAAAAGGGAAAAACACGTGTCCAATATTTTTTTTAATCTACAAGAAAGACAAAATAGCCTATTATTAAAAAAAATCCGGGCCACGTAGCCAAAGTAAATGAACGAACGATTTGAAACGAACAATTTTAGTAGAAAATACGCCTAAATTGTTGAATGTGTTTTACATTCATGCAGCGTACACGTACTGATATAACGAAATAATTTTCCAACCATGAACATAAAAAAAAATTCAATTAAGTACCTACTACATAGATCTAAATCGGAATGTGTGTTTGTAATATCCAGATATTTCTATTGAGGTCAGAGCGTTTTGCATAGGTACCTAATGTTAAAATATGAATAGTAAAAAGCTTTTGTCCGGGTTAATCTAACAGCTAGAGGGATTTGCAAATAATTTGGCATAATATTATACGGACATAGATAAGCAATAGTGTGTTAACCCACACTGGAGAAATTTTGATTAAATTAAAGTTTTAAAATTATAGCGTCATTTTGTGTCAAATTTTTTATGTTCAATATTTAGGTACATATTTAAGCAGTCTAATAAGGTATAAACATATAATTAAAAAACGTTCTCTAACTCATAAATAAATCATTCTGAATCAATAACTTCATTTTGTGGGTTAACATGTTATTGCTTATCTGCGTCCATACTAGGTTCAGAAATAGGACGTGGGGCGCTTTTTATCCCACGGAAAAATTTGGGTAGGTACCTACCTATAAATATGTTCGGAAAGCACGGCGTTATTGTTTATAGACAACAAGTTTTAACCACCTTGTCTATACTAACTTTATAGAGAGGTAAAGTTTGCAAACTAAGTACTTACTGAAACGATTCCAAAAAATCCTTCAGTTTTCCTGAGAGAGAGAGAGAATTCCGAAAAAGAAGCAAAACCACGAAAGCAACAACTATAGTCCTTTATTTTTTTTTTTATTTTTTTTTTATTTATTGTTTTGTTATCAGGCAACATGGGCCCATAGATAAATACCTTACAAACTAACATACATATATACAAATATAAAAAACATCCTATTTTTAACACTGTGTCGCTATAATCACTATTCACAAAAGCGCGTCTGGTGCAATGTAACATGTGTGTATAATATTTCGCAATGCATAACGCCGCCATTTTGACGATCCATCAGACATGGGATATTTGTATCCGGTTCCCGCCCGCACGTAACCGGATATGCGTAGCTAGCAACACCGGATATATTGGCCGCCAGCGTAGAATAATGCTTGCGATCTGCGAGCTTACATTATAGTATATTATGACGATTACAGTTAATACTGGTAACATACTTGAAGTGATGCAACAATGAAAAGTGCAAAACTGTATGATGCTAAAAAAGTCAAAATGAGGTAAGTATACGTATTGGAATTTTGAGGGTATTCAGTATTCCATTCTCGTCTCAAATATCACTACATAAACAAAGTCCTCCGGCGCGTCTGTCTGTCTGTCTGTCCGCGATAAACTCGAAAACAACTGAACGGATTTCCATGCGGTTTTCACAAATACTTAGACTGTATTCATGAGGCAAAGTGTTGGAAAAAGTCCAGCCCCCTAATACGTTGTTAGAGGTACAGAAAAGGACATGGGATACTTTTTGACCCGCAATTCCCGCGGGAACTCCGATATTAACGCGGGTGAAACCGCGGGGTACAGCTAGTATGTAGAAATTTTATCTAAACTAGGACAAATCCGGGGATACCACCTCTCCTTGTGCCACCTCTCGTGGAATTTCGAGTGCGTTAATAAATTTTTTTATATATCTTTTCCCATGTGTGGAAATTTTAATCAGTGAGAAATTTTTTGTATTATGTTATACTTTTAATAAACTTATGTTGTACCGTTTGGTGTGTTTCCCAAATAAATAATTAAATATCCGGACGGTTGACAACCCTTGTTGAAAGGAAATATTATGTGGTTATATTTATTCACACCTTTTAAAGTTTTCTCTGTGATTTAACAAACAATTTTATTTATATTATATATAGTAACTAATATATTATTAGTTATAATTATTATGGTCAGATTACAGACCCAGCCATCAAATTTTTTATCTCGGAATTCCCGCGGAAACTCCGAATTGCCACGGGTGCAACTGTAGGTGAACACTGAACACGTTGTCAGGGGTACAGAAAAAGACAAAATATTGCGCTAGTCTCTACTTAATATTATAAATGCGAAAGTAACTCTGTCTGTCTGTCTGTCTGTTACGCTTTCACGCCTTAACGGCTCATCCGATCATCATGGAATTTTGCATACACATTTTCAGGGGTACAAAGAAGGACATAGGGTACTTCTTATCCCGTTATTCTCGCGGGAACTCAGTAAATTAACGCGGATAAAACCGTGGGGAACAGCTAGTTATCAATATATCTCAAATTCTCCAAAGCTTCAATTTCCAACCTAATATTGAACGTTAGAAACGAAGTGTCAAATATCGTGAGCGAAACTCGAAGCCAATTTTTACGAAGTAGAAAAGCGGCTTAGTTAAAGGAAAAACCGGCCAAGTACGAGTCGGACTTTGCACACGAAGTGTTCCGTACCATTGTTTATAAAAACGGCAAAAAAACATCATGGCTGTTGTATGGGAGCCCCCCCCAAATATTGGTTTTACTTTAATTTAATCATTTATTTTTAAATTGAATAGATAGAGCTTGTCTAATCTAAAAAGACACGCCCCACTACATAATTAGCAGTTTTCGATGTGCGAGATCACGTATTGATAAAATCTCTTTAATAGTGTGAGTGCGGCGACAGTATTGCGCACTTGTGATGAACAGACAGACCAGATTTATATGTGTCGTATCGATATTTTAACGATTGTGCGTGTGCGTACACCCGATGGAAGGGCGCGTCATTTTAGCTTAGACAAGCTCTTCATAACTAAATATTCTGTGAATATTTTAAGCGTCTACCTGTTGCCGATAACAATATCGAGCAAAAACGAGCAAAAAATTGCGTTTGTTGTATGGGAGCTTCCTTAAATATTTATTTTATTCTGTTCTTAATACCTGTTTGTTGTACAAATAGGTAGTAAGGCATTCAATGCACACACAGAAACACATGCTCACACTGACATGCACACACACTTACACTATCACTCCCACAAATTCACGCATGCACACGTTCATACACAGAACTGTATTTCTCTTTCCCGGTTTATTTTAATTTTATATTTTTATATTTTGTACCTACTAATAATAGTTTTTAAGTTCGGGACCTGGAGACCTATAATACAGGTTATCCTAGATTAGGCTCCAGATCTCCTACTTTCCTTAATTAAAACACATTTCATGTACTTAATTTGTGGAGACGAATAAATGATATTATTATTAAATGATATTATTACTATTATAAATGTAAATGCTGTTTGTTGTTATAGCGGCAACATAAATACATCATAATTATGTGAAAATTCTAACTGTCTAACTATCACGGTTCATGAGATAGTCTGGTGAAAGATGTACGGACGGACGCACGGACAGCGAAGTCTTCCCTTTGGGTACGGAACCCCAAAAAGCGACTTATTTAAAGAAAAAAACGGTCGAGGAATTTCCCTACATAATAGCGTTCTGGCACAACGTTGAGGGTTTGACAAACATAAAAAATGCGACGCCATCTTACTAAGTACCTACTACCTACCCAACTATGTATGTATGTACATACTCTATTTACTTAGGTAGTCATAGAAAATATCTCAACGCTTTTGATACCGGTAGAAGTTTGTTAATATTAGTTCAAACTATAAACTGAATTTCAATGATTGTGATGGTCAATAGGCTAATTTTAGTTTCTAGTCCGGCATGTATTAAAGAATAAATTAGAAATATTTGCCCCTTTTTTACGTAATAAAAAAACAACGGCGATAGGTACATTGGAACGAAATTTCACGTGACGTCACGAACCGGTAGTTTATGGGGTTTATACCAGTTTATGACGTAACGGAACCCCACTATAATACCCTCCCATGTTTTGAAAAAGCAAAAAATACGTTTCCACATAGTCCATATTTTTTTGTTATTTAACTAACGGACTAAAATTTATGTTAATTTTCATACCCCGACATGCACCAGCCGATCACAAAACAAATGTTAATAAAAACCTATTCTTCATTCCACTGTTGAATTCTAGAATTTTGTGTCTGACATCCCTATTTTTTTTCTAAATAAAAACAAAATCTATGGAAATAGCAAGTCAATTAGTGAGTAATATTCACGCTGGTTGGCTAGGTCGTTTTTACAAAAAAAAAAAAAGAAACATTTCTTGAACTAAACTATCTTTCGGGTCTTTTGGCGGGAGTTTAGCAATAACAGACGTCAGTTTTATTTTTTTGTTTTACAAATTAGTTTATCGTTTTTTTTTATGACATAGGGGGCAAACGGGCAAGTGGTACACCGGATGGTAAGTGATTACCGCCGCCCATGGACATCTGCAACACCAGAAGGCATGCAGGTGCGTTGCCGACCTGGAATGGGGATGGGAACTGGCTTTCAAGTGGGGCTGCCGGAACACACCTTTATCGTGATTAATATGAGTGAATATGGTGGATTTTGCATAATAGTGATCCATTAGTGATGAACGGTGTGTGGAAGCGGTGAAATAAGATGAAATGGGGCGTTCATTGGGAGGTTGTCGTTTTACTATACAACTTCCCACAGAGCGTCCTATTAAGGTCAACTGTGAAGAGTTGCTGCCAAAAGTTCCGGTAAAGCATCGAAATGCATCTCACCAATACATTTGGATGTAAATAACTTTAGAAGAAGAAAAATACAACTGAATTGGCTGTATGGACTTAGCTTCCTTTGCCTTCCCCATTGGGGTAAATTAAAACAAAAAAAAACTATCTCTTACACCGGTGAGACTGGCGATTGGATTCTCCCATAAAGTCATGCCCACCCAATACAGACTACTAATAACGAAATAACGCTAAAGGTATTGGTTCGCTTTCTTTCCTTATTCGTAGTCTATTATAGTTGTTATCACAAGGAAGAGGTGTATGGTGCAAGGGACAAAAGTTTTACAGTAAAATCTTGCTTACAAATCCATCTTTGCGAAAAGCAAATGGTCTGCTTAAACACGAAATGTCGAAAACTACTTGGCGTATGAAGCTGGAACTTAGCAGGTGGATAGTTTGTAGATAAGATACGTCAGATAAAAACGAATATTAAAGAATTCCCACGGGAATTGTCAAATTGACGCAGGTGCAGGTGAAACCGCAGACAGTTCTTTATAAAATAGGTACCTACTACCTCGTTATGCCAGAATAGGCGTCTTATATACAAAACACTCAAAAAACAACTTTATACCATCCCATTAGCAATACTCATAATAATCCTCTAAATCGTCAGATCAATATAGTTAATCAATATAGAGTTAATACAATTCTCTTAAGTAATTATCTTTCTTCAAACTTGAAAATACTTAAAAATTTTCTTAAAAATTTTAGGAACACAACGACAGACTAAATAATTATCAACTAGACAAGTACCTAAGAATGAAAAAAAAAATGCACCAGCTATTCATACAAAAACCGCTCCCACGCTTAAGCGCGTCCCTTGGGCCGCGTGTAAGGAATTTCATATAACCGCCAAGGTCCTGCCATTAAGGGGAATTGCTGCTCGCAGGCGCGCTCATTACGCGTGGGTGGACGCCTGCTGATTTATTTGGTGGCCTCCCCTTAACACCCACTTGTGAATATTTTCAGATGGCGCGCCTCTACAGTCTATGCCTACGTCACAGGACACGTCTGGTATACTGGGGCACGATGAAGAAGGGAAGGGAAGAGACGAGGCGTTTTTTGATGGGAATCAAAGATGGCGGTTGGGTAATTTATTTTCATGTCGATAAAAAATGGTTAATACTGGATTTTGTTGGGTCATAAGGTGCTGTATTGGACAATAATTTGTCAGTGACGATTTTTTATATGCTCAAGAAGATATATGACATTTCGAGTAGATTTCTTCGGTCTCCTCCAAGAGCTCCGAGAAAGTTCTTGCAAGGTATAGTACCGTGGCCTCAGACCAAATAAAAACTAAACACGGTAGGCGTAGAACAAACAAGTGAAGCCACCAGACACGCCGTGCACGTACACAGAAACACGCACACACTTACAAGAAAAAGACACCATAATCCATACACTTTCCTAATCGCCATATGCATACGCAACCGGTTCCACTTCGTTGTTCGAGACGTTCCGTCTTTACTTTTTTTTTGGTCTGAGACCGTGGCTTACAATTTCGAACCGTACAACGAAGCATTTTAATAGAAAATACATTGATCCAATTAATTATACTTGAAACTGGCTAAATGCATTGTATGCGAAAGTCCATAAAAAAGAAGAAAGGAAGAAAGAGACGAGAACATCGATCATTTTGAATCTGTACTATAGCTGCGCCCCGCGGTTTTGCCCGGGTTAATTTCAAAGATTTTGCGGGAATTCTTAGTTAAAAAAACTTCCGTTTATCCCATTCTGTGACAACGTGTTTGCATAAATATCTATGATGATCGGTTGAGTAACGCGAGTTGGTCGTGAAACAAACGAGATTTTATCTTGAAATTCCTTCGGGAACTCTGAAATTAACACGGGTGAAACCTCGGGCAACACCTAGTAATATTGTGAAGAACAAATAAAGTTTATTTCATTTCATTTCAAGAAGTAAATTTTCTGAAAACCTATTAGTTCAGGCGTAGAAATACAACAGTCCAGAAAATGTTCTCGAAGGAGCCACAAACTTCACGTAGGTGAATTGGTAGGGTAAGCACAACCTAGTATCGATTTAGTAGAGGTATGTTTTGCATTTATTATCCACCCATTTTGCTAATTAATTGGATTAGCAAACTCAATATTATGATGAATTTGTAAACCATAAGGGTCCAGTGCCGCTTAGTGATATTAGTTTTTCCGATACGGTGTGTGTATTGTGTGGCGTAATAAATCTAATAGAAATATAATAGGACCGATATTAGATAGAACTAGCTGTCCCCCGCGGTTTCATCCGCGGTAATTTTGGTGTTCCCGCGGGAATTCCAGCATGAACTATACGTACAAACCTTCCTTTTGAATCACTCTATCTACTGGTGGAAACCGCAGGAAAATCCGTTCAGTGGAGCTAGGATGCGCAACATGATATCGAACATATCGAGCCATTTTATCGATTCTCGTCGACATAATATATCGTTTTGTCTACCAGTGGTACAAAATGTTTAACCGAATCTAGTCTTAACTCAATACCCCACTACTGCACTTTTTTGCTTGGACGCCCACAAATATTTGTCGTGTCGACAATTTTATCTTTCGTTCGATAAACATATCATGTTGCGCATCCTAGCTCCGCAGTAGTCTTTGAGTTTATCGCAAACAGACAGACAAACCCGGTTTTATAATACCTATGTAGTGATAACTTCTTACTATTATAAATGCGACTGTGAGTTTGTTTGTTTGTTTGTTTGTTACACTTTTACGCCTTAACTATACACAAACATACATCATGCATTACACATGCAATGGATGTGCAATAAATAAATAAATAAATATTATTACACGTACATAGACGTAGGGTATACTTTTTGTCCCGGAATTCCCGCGGGAACTCCTAAATTACCTAAGATGAAACCGGGGGGAATAGCATACTATAAGCTCAACGTTTCAAGACGCAATCGTTCCCTTTCACGAGAGATGAACTATAAACGCATACCTACCTCTTTTTTAAAATATAAATATAGAATGCATCTATTTCTGTTTAGCTTTGAAGAGGAACGGTCGTTGAACCCGTTGTAAATATACGCAAAGATTTTAAAGATATAATGCTTTAGGCCGTTCCCAGTCGTTGCGTTTATGACATATCTAGGTATGTATAATGTATATCCTACTAATATTTTAAATGTGAGTGTGGATGTTTGGATGTTTGTTACTCAATCACGCATAAACGGCTGAACGGATTCGGATGAAATTTGGCATGCACGTTTTCAGGGGTTCAGAGAAGGACATAGGGTAGTTTTTATTCCGGAATTCCCGCGGGAACCCCGAAATTACCGTGGGTGAAACAGCGGGGCACAGCTAGTCTATACATATAAAAAGAATTGTTTGTAAAGATTTTCACTAAATGCGTGTGAAAGTATACGTAGTGTACGGTAGGTACTTACATAAAAAAAACATTTTTTTACTTTTTTCTGTCTGTCTGTTTGTCTGTCTGTTAGTACCGGTACAGATAATATAATACTATACGTACGGCTAATCTCTGGAACGGCTGGACCAATTTTTGCGGATCTTTCACTGGCAGACAGCTGCTGAAGGAGCAACTTGGGCTTCCGAAACTCACGCGGGTGAAACCGCGGGGCGCAGCTTGTTTATTTATATTACAATTTTTCTTTATGGTGTTTACAGTATTTTTAACATTAGAGTAAACGAGCATGTATTTTTACTCGGATAAATAAATAAATACACGCGTGTCCTACTAAGCCAGACCAATTTAGAATGAGAACTATTTTCAACCGATAAGCAAAAACATGTTAACCCACAAAATTAAGTCATTGATAGAACGCTTTATCGAGAGTTATAGAACTTTTTTTAATTATATGTTTCCCTTATTACATTGCTTAAATTCCAACAAAATGTCGAACATGAAGAAGAAAAATTTTGCCACAAAATGGCATTTATAATTGGACATAGATAAGCAATAGTGTGTTAACCCACACTGGAGAAATTTTGAGTAAATTAAAGTTTTAAAATTATAGCGCCATTTTGTTTCAACATTTTTATGTTCAATATTTAGTTACATATTCAAACAACGTAATAAGGTAAACACATAACTAAAAAACCTTCTCTAACTCTCAATAAATCGTTCTGAATTAATAACTTCGTTTTGTGGGTTAACATGTTATTGCTTATCTGCGTCCAATTTTTAAAACACGATTTACTTACTCAAAATATCTTCAGTATGGGTTAACACACTATTGCTTATCTATGTCCAGTTAATCCTAATATTAAAAACTAGGTGTCTCCCGCTGTTTCACCCGCAGTAATTTCAGAGTTCCCGCGGGAATTTCAGGAAAAACTATACCTACTATACCACTTGAATCACTCAATCTGCTGGTGAAAACCGTATGAGAATGGTTTCAGTGATTTCCGCACGAATAAAAAAATTGCCTAATTTACTCCTTATAACATCGGCTAATTGCCAGCGAAAGTTCCGTCAAAATCGGTCCGGCCGTTTCGGTGTAAAGCTGTCCCCCGCATTAATTTCGGAGTTTCTGCAGGAATTCCGACATAAAAAGTAGCCTACATCCTTCTCTATTCCCCTTGACAGCGTTTATGCATAATTTCATGATCATCGGTTGAAGGCGTGAAAGCGTAACAAATAAACAAACAATAATAATAATAATAAAATTGTTTATTGCCATCAGAAAGGCTTTTTTTTTTCTTGAATGATATACCCAAGGAGGTAAATCATTATAAAACAATCTAGCCAATCTAGTAATGACTAATAAGTATTTTAAATTTGACCTAAACTTCTAAACAAGACTAACTAAGAATGTGTCCAATAACACTTTTCTTATTGTCTCTATTAAGGGGAAGACACTTTGTTCTTGTGTTCTTTGGATACAGTACTCACAGCACTAAATACACTCACTATACACTACACTAACTCAAAAGGTTTTGTCCTTTTTAGTCTTCGTTTTATATTTGTGTTGTCGAGGAGCTGGATGGCCTCGACATTCACATTCACGAAGTCTGTGTTGGTGAGCTTCGGCATATTTTTTGATAATATCGTTAACAGATTCCACTCCGAGGTCCCGATGGAGGTCATCGTTTCTTCAGAAAGGTGTACAAAAAATAATAATGTAGGTACTTGTACTTACTTAAATCTTCTAATTAAAGTAAACCTGAAAAAAAAAGAAACAAACAAAAGGACTATTTAGTCTAATAGGGATGTTGACTACTATTGAAAATCAAAATTCTAATTAGTCCGTCAGTTAGAAAATAAAAAAACAATAGACACGTATTTTTTGCTTTTTTAAATAAATTAAAATATACAGAGATAAAGCACATTAAAGTTTAGGATGAGGAGGTCGTGATGTCACTAACCACAAAACCGCCATACAAACTGTCAGAATACTGACGTCACACGAAATTTCAACTCAATATATCGCCGTTATTTTTTGATTACGTAAAAAAAGAAAAAATACGTGTCCAATATTTTTTAATAATCTACAAGACGGACTAAAAAATAAAAATTAGTCAACATGCCCATTACAAGAGCCGCGCAGTATTCACGTGTTGTCACTTTCTGCTGCCACGTGATGACGAAACATTCGCCCCGAAATAATAAAACAAATCCACAAAACACACGAATCCACTCCGCAGTCCGCTGGATAAAGCCTCCGTTCGATAAGATATCAGTTTAATTACACTGCCTCTTTGATGATAAAGTACTTCACAAGCAATACAAACAAGTGAAATGAAAACTGAAAACGTCTGGTTTTGGTTCTTGAATAATAAGGTTACTTAGGGTTCCGTACCGAAAAGGTAAACGGGATCCTATTACTAGGACTCACGTAAGCTTAAAAGCTTAAAATCATGTACGTTCCGAGTTCCGATCATAAAACCTTATTTAAGCTTCTATCCATAAGCTGTGTTACTTAAATTATTTTATCTAAATTGGCATGATTTTGTGTACCTACTTACTGACTGCTACATTCTGTTTTCTGTGTTAGGGCACAGATAATATAGGTAAGGGTAACTATCATTGGCAAATACTGTAATTTTCCAATTTTCACAGTTGCCGCTATAACAACAAAATACTCAAGAAAAGAATAAAATTAATATTTAAGGGGGCTCCCTACAACAAACTTGATTTATTGATAACGGCAACAGGTAGATGCTTGAAATATTATGTATTCACTTTAGAAATAAATAATATACAACAGACATGTTTTTTTTTTTTTTGCCGTTTTTATAGATAACTAGTTGTGCCCCGCGGTTTCACCCGCGTTAATTTCAGAGTTCCCGCGGGAATTCCGAGATAAAAAGTACCCTATGTGTTAATCTGATGTATAAGCTATATTATTGTAAAGTTTCATTTAAATCCATCCAGTAGTTTTTGCGTGAAAGAGTTACAAACATCCATCCATCCATCCATCCATACATTCTTACACACTTTCGCGTTTATAATATTAGTAGGATATAGATAATGATACGGGACCCTTCGTGCGCGAGTCCGACTCGCACTTGGCCGGTTTTTATCTTTAGTACCTACGAGTATTTACCCCACATAATATAACACCTTAGATTTCAGTAATTTATCATTTTTATAAATAAAAATGTACCTATGTTTGTCATCTATGTGTTTTTAAATCATTGATGCGATTCTGATGAAACTTTGGCGGGTTGTTTTGCATACGTTCGCGAAAGGTTCCTCATATACCTATACGTAAAGAGTTCCAGCGGGAAGTTCGATACTCACGCGGGTGAAACCGCGGGCACCATTCTAGTATATTATAAAGGTCAGCCTTTAATGGTCAACGATTAACTTTAATAAATTCGAGTATGTATAAAATGAAATATTTTAAACCCGCCAAACAGAAATTTCAAGTTTTGGAAACAATACTTAGGCTACTTTTTAATTTGATTTCAAAAAGAAAAATGGATTAAAAGTTCAAATAACTAAAAAAAACACGCTTTATGTACTAAAAAGTTATCATCGGGAAAATTAGGACCAAAGTCCTTGTAAAAACGAATCAAACGAGCCCCAACTCTTATAAGATTTATACCTGTATTACCTACTTGAGATCCTTTTGGCTCGTTAACCCCTTTCCGTCTAACGCTGCGTACAAAATAAGCTGGTAACTTTCACAAAACACTCTTGGCACTATGTCGTCTGTTTACAAAGTATATAAAAAGTAAGTATTTATTGTGATCCGGGAACGAAGGAGAAGCACTGAACGTAAAATGAATGATATTTTTATTTCTTCTTGTTAAAACTCTTTTGGCAAACGTCCAACTTATCATAATTATTGAGTACCTACTATCTGGTGCTACCGCGGTTTCACCTGAGTTCATGTGCAATCGAAATAAGGAACAACTTTATATTAATTTCGTGGCCACATCTAAAAATTAATCAATGGGCATGTTGACTAATTTTTATTTTTTAGTCCGTCTTGTAGATTATTAAAAAATATTGGACACGTATTTTTTCTTTTTTACGTAATCAAAAAATAACGGCGATATATTGAGTTGAAATTTCGCGTGACGTCACTATTCTGACAGTTTGTATGACGGTTTTAGCGGTTAGTGACGTCACGAGCCCCTCACCCTAAACTTTAATGCTCTTTATCTCTGTATATTTTAATTTATTTGAAAAAGCAAAAAATACGTGTCTATTGTTTTTTTTATTTTCTAACTGATCCGTCAGTTAGAAAATAAAAAAAACTAATTAGAATTATGATTTTCAAAAGTAGTCCACATCCCCATTCATGATGACGTGGCCGGCCATTTCATGAACTGCATAAAACTGACCATATCGATTTAAGGCCAACGTTTATTATTTGGGCAAAAATGTTTTGCAAGGTAGGGTGCCTATAAAAGATGTAGATAGTTAGATACCTATGATGTTATTAAAAATTAGAAATACACCTTCCGAAATATAACCATTAGAGCATTATTCTTGGTTAGGTTAGGTTTATAAATGCTGACCAAGTCGCGCGAGCCGAGCGTGCCACCGTCACCGGCCGCTAAGCTCAACTTGGCAAGACCTCTGCGGTACGCTCGCTACTACAGAGCAAATAAACTAGAGAGGACATGTAGGCGGGGCAGGCGCACCACCGCAGCAAAGGAAGTTAGAACAAATGCTCTAATTTTCCCAAAGCTTCTTTTTCTGCCGTCCTAAATTTAATTGCACAACTAGGCATTGTTTTTAGGTTTTTTTTGTTTTTAAAACGAGAGCGCGTGACATGCGTACGTGACCATGGAAACAACTCGAATGACGGAAAAATTCGCTAATATCTGCTTCAAATAACATATGTTTGGTGAGTGCGGTTGCCCCCGCATACACTCTCCAGTCGTCCTCCAGACTCCATGTATCTTTACCACAATATTACCAAAACTGTGAACTTTGAAAACAGTGACTATGTAAAAACATAACCATAAGGCGTTTAATTGTTTTAGTGAGTGATGAATAGTTTTATATGCGACAATCACCCGGCGACACTGGTTTTCATCTGTTTTCATACTAAATTTAATTTAATTTTTATTTTATTTTTCTAAAAAAGTTTACCCACAATTTGTTACAATTATTCATCGTATATAAAAAAAAAGATTGCTAGTATTATGCTAATTGCACAATAGGCTATTTGACTAATTTTTTTTTTTTACTCCGTCTTGTAGATTAATAAAAAATATTGGACACGTATTTTTTCTTTTTTTACGTAATCAAAAAATAACAGTGATACATTGAGTTGAAATTTCGAGTGACGTCACTAACTAGTGCAGTTTGTATGGCGGCATGTAGTGGTAAGTGACGTCACGAGCCTCCACCCTAAACTTTAATGCGCTTTATCTTTGTGTATTTTCATTTATTTGAAAAATAAAAAAATACGTGTCTAATGATTTTTAATTTTCTAAAAGACGGACTAATTAAAATTTTGATTTTCAATAGTTGTCAACATCCCTATTACTTACAGGTAAACAACACAAAAAGTATAAGTATAAAACTTAACATAAAACTAAGTTACTAGAGTCAACTGCACTCCGTAATTAAGCGATACAAGTTGCCATATCTATACTATAATAAAAGAGTAGAATCCGCGATTCTGTACATTGAATATTTTTAACAAAAACTGACAGGGGGCGATAAAAGAAGAGTAAACAACCACATAAAAAGGGTTTTTAAAAATCTTTTCTGTCTGTCTGTCTGTTCCCGATAATCTCTGAATCTACTGAACGGATTTTAATGCGGTTTTCACAGGTAGATTAAACTTAGCCTGGAGCTACATATAGGCTATATTTCATTGAAATCGGATGTCGGGAAAAAAGTTGTTGTATAAAAACCTTTTACGCGGGTGAAACCGCGGGGCATAGTTAGTTAACTAATAATTTTATTTAAAAGGTGACGAAGTTGATAACTAAGTTGTAAACTAAGTTCATGTCCCTTCTATTTGTTATTTTCTGTTCTGTGGGGTTAGCCAAGTTGACATTCTACAATCGTGAACGCATTGAAAACTAGAATAGAAAACTTTGATCAGCCAATCAAAACTCTAGCTTTACGTGACCACTTGAAAACTAGAGTTTTGATTGGCTGACCAAGTGACATGACGATTCGTTACTTATGTTTTCTATGCGTTAACGAATGTAGAATGTCAACTTGGCTAACCCCGCTGTGCTCGATACGCTCGCTCGGCTCGCGCGAATTGGTCATCAGTACAAACCTAACTTAACCAAAAATGTCGGGGTGCCTTTAGTCAAAAAGTAATTGTAACTAGACACTACTTGTACAGTTCATGAACGGTTCATGAAATGGTCGGCCACATCATGAATAATAAATAATAATTGATCCATTTTTAGATATTTAGATATGGC
This sequence comes from Zygaena filipendulae, assembly GCA_907165275.2. Lineage (NCBI taxonomy): Eukaryota > Metazoa > Arthropoda > Insecta > Lepidoptera > Zygaenidae > Zygaena > Zygaena filipendulae. The sequence goes on along the minus strand of OU015677.1, from coordinate 1,815,530 downwards.
CATGACATTAACACTAGCTGTTCCCTACGATTTCACCCGCGTCAATTTCGGCTTTATACCGTAGTTCGGGACGATAAGTAAGTTTGTTCCAATTGTATGGAATAAGCATGACCCTTGTACAATTGTTTACTTTTATACTTTCTTTCTTTTTATGTTGTCCTTGTGTGCATTAATTGTTAAATAAATAAATAAGTTGCCCATTGTCAGTGGCGGTCCTTACAAGCCGAAAAGCCTGTTTTGCCTAACCAAAACACTTGCTACAGAATATCAATATTTAATCCATTGTCAACTTGGCTAGGAGAGAAGGCATTCCGGGATGGTTGGGTTTGTTGGAGGTCGTAGATGTAGTGGTAAGATAAAAAGGTTATGGAATAAGGTCGCTGGTAAAATAACACGCGGATATGGCAAAAGTCTCCACTATATTGTTCACAATATATGAAACAACTTTTACAAGTCACTGATTAAGTTTAACTCTAGGATTACAATAATTATCCAATAAAATTAATTAATTAATTAATTAATTATGGTCAAAGAAAACACCGTGTAGCAAGATGGTTGCTCGAAGCAGAAAGGGAAGAAAGTTTATGATAACAAGCGAACAACCATAGACATTATGGATTGAGTGATTATACCTCCATGGGATTTTCTTCAACAGGGTTCAGGGTTGTGGCCGTGACCGTAGGTACCTGTAGGTAAGTATTGCATGCGCATGTAACAATAAATACTCGAACAAGTTTTATGCGTTTTACGTCACCGAAAACAATCTACATAATCGGTGAGGATAAAAACTAAAGGTATGTTCCGAAATGCACTGCGAGCACTGTGCACTGTAAGGTATGATGTCAACTTAGTGTACAGCAAAGCCATTCCTTTTAGTTCGCCGTACGGGTAACTGTTTAAAACTGAATTCTTCTTCTTCTTTAATAATGGCGCCTATAATTATAATTTGCCAATGACAGTGTTTCTTAATATAAAATTCTTCTTCCACTTCTTCAATGATGGCGAAACGCCAATGACAATGTTAGATTGTTCCCCAAGTTAAAACATGGCTCTCTTGAAAGCCAGTTTCCTGCTCAGGGTCCAAAATAGATGCTGGAAAGCGACTGAAATAACGAAGACAAACGTGACACGCGTGTTTTCGGTTACGGCTTTCACTCGTCAACAACCTACTGGTAACTGTTTAAAACGGAATGGAATACTATCAATTATCATCCATGTCATTGTCATGACGTCACGCTGTTGATACGTCAGAGCAATCATTGGTTCGAGGTTGGTCACGTGATCAAAGCACTGAGAGCAACTTACCTCGAAAACGCTGTACGTAACGAGGCGGCTATATTAATATGCCACTTGTTGCCTCATGTCTATTTCTTTTTATTTTTAAAAAAATGTTGTATTTTGTATTCCTTTTGCAAAATTCAAAATTGATGGATAGATATTTTGACTTTGACGGATTCTGGATTATCTAGCATAACTAAAATATTATGAAACCTATAGGTGAAACAAATTATTTTACTGTTACAAATTTAACCTATTTATTATTTAATTGAGCTAGCCGGACATTACATACCTACCTCTAGAACCCTACAACGCCAGTGCTCACAGTACAAAAGATGGCCACGATTTATGACGTCATAGTATTTCCCTACGATACTGCGGTAGTATACTTTCTCCTCTTCTCAGTGAGAGCATTGAACAATGCTCGCAGTGTATATCGGAACATAGCCTGAGTAATTATAGCATTTATAGCAACGCATGCGTTACCTCGCAGAATGTACCTACTGTGTAGGTAGTCTACAATATTTGACAGACTGTTTGGGACGGTGCCCAATTCGTAGTTGATCAGCAGATGCGCGCGCGCAATGGATTGACGCAGATACGGTGAGCACTCCGATATTATGAACTCTATTATGTGGTGTTTTGATTTAAGAGATAGATGCAGTTAATAAACAACTAATCTTCTATACTTATAATAAAACTGTAGAGAGGTCAATTCTGTACATTGAATATATATTCAAAATTAATATTGGAGGATGAATGGTGATCGATACTGATGCCAAAAATGCAATCAGTAAATTTTTTGTCTGTCTGTCTGTATGTGCACGCATGGGTCAAAAACTACAGAAGGGATTTTAACCAAACTTGGTACGATTGTAGTCCATACTCCTGGGCAGGTTATAGGCTATATAACATAACGCTAATCCACATAGGAGCTGAGCAGCGACGATAAATTTGAAGCAAGTCGGATAAAAATGCGCTTTCGAGCTCTTATCCTCGCATACGTTTACTCAATCACGCAAAAACGGCTGAACGAATTTGAATTAAATTTGGCATGCACGTTGTCAGAGGTACAGAGAAGGACATAGGGTACTTTTTATCCCGGAATTCCCGCGGGAACTCCGAAATTACCACGGGTGAAACCGTGGGGCACAGCTAGTAGGTAGTTACTAATATTATAAATGTTTGTTTGTTACGCTTTCACGCCTCAACGGCTCAACCGATCGTCATGAAATTTTGCATACACGTTGTCAGGGGTAAACAAAACGATATAGGGTACTTTTTATCCCGGAATTCCCGCGGGAACTCCGAAATTACCGCGGGTGAAACCGCTGGGCACAGCTAGTTGGTCAACTAAAAGTATAGGTTAGGTATACGTACAATATGTCAAACTTAATGCCTTGCGGCATTTTCTACCTATTTGCTATTAATCATTGGATTGACAGTGAGATAGATACGGCGTTAACCGACTTCAAACAGATTTCCACCGTCTGTTTGCGTGTGTGAGATTTATTCAAAAACAACCTACATTTGGTTTGGTTTTTATTGTTTCTCCACTGAGGTCATAGATCCACTTTGAGAAGGTGTTACTACATTATTATAAAACAAAGTCCTTTGCCGCGTCTGTCTATCTGTCTGTCTCTCTGTCTGTCTGTTCGCAAAAAACTTGCGATTTTTTTTCCTGTAAAATTTGTATTTTGATATTACCGATTTGTTTCCCAGGGGCGTCTTAATCCAACAATGAGTTTTTGAGGGGTAAAGCCCTGGAGGAACAGCTAGTCCTACTAATATTATAAGTTTGTAAGAATGTATGAATGGATGGATGGATGGATGTTTGTTACTCTTTCACGCAAAAACTACTGGATGGATTTAAATGAAACATTACAATAATATAGCTTATACATCAGATTAAAACATAGGGTACTTTTTATCCCGGAATTCCCGCGGGAACTCTGAAATTAACGCGGAGGAAACCGCGGGGCACAACTAGTTGAAAATAAATGAAAATTCTCTCTCTTATTTCAGTTCGTCCTTATTCCAATAAGTACCTACCTATTATTTCGTAGAGAGTTCGGTGAAATTACATAACAAATTCCCATTGAACGAATTAAATATCTTATTTCTTTCTCATCAAACAACAATTGTTGGTCGAACAACATAAACATGAGATGTTTGTTTAGGCTTTATCCAACGTCCCTAGAGTTATTGTCCGGGACATTTTCATAATATTTAACAACGTAAGTAGTTATAATAATAATAATAATAATAATAATAATAATAATAATAATAATAATAATAATAATAATAATAATAATAATAATAATAATAATAATAATAATAATTATTATTATTATTATTATTTTTATTGCCATAATTTTAAACTTACTTAATACTTTAAAAGAATACTTTAAAAGTACAAAAAAATCCGAATAAATCATCAAAAAATTGGCAATATTTAACCAAGTGTTGCCGACAAATATTGAAGCACTAGCTGCGCCCCGCGGTTTCACCCGCGTTAATTTGCGGAATAAACCTACTAAAATATATTCACACAGCCGTTCACGCAGCGTACCTACGCAACGAAAGCTCCCGAAAAGAATAATTTTCCCCGTTTTTGAAAAGAATGTTCCTTGCTGCTCGACTCCTATTGGTCGTAGTGTGATGATATATTATAGCCTTCCGCGATAAATGGGCTATCTAACACTGAAAGAATTTTTCAAATCGGACCAGTAGTTCCTGATATTAGCGCGTTCAAGTGAACAAACAACTAGGTACACCAACAAACTCTTCGCCTTTATAATTTTAGTATCTAGATTATTTATTCCTAGTAGGTAATTCTATGATATCGTGAAAGAGAAAATTCGTTCAACAGTAGCTCTGTCCGTTTGTCTGTTTGTTAATTACCTCTCCTCATCATGAAATTTTGTATACACCTTGTCAGATGTACAAAAAAGGACAATGGGTGGCCTGGAGGAACAGCTAGTCCTACTAATTTTATAAACGCGAAAGTTTGTAAGAATATATGAATGGATGGATGGATGGATGGATGGATGGCTGGATGGATGGATGTTTGTTACTCTTTCACGCAAAAACTACTGGATGGATTTAAATGAAATCAATACAATAATACAATAATATAGCTTATACATCAGATTAACACATAAGGTACCTTATATCCCTGAATTCCCGCGGGAACTCCAAAATTAACGAGGGTGAAACTGCATGAAATTTTGCTTACACGTTGTAACTGGCTACTTGACTAAATTTTTTTTTAATCCGTCGTGCAGATTAGTAAAAAATATTGGATACGTATTTCTTCTTTTTTATGTAATCAGAAAATAATGGCGATACATTGAGTTGAAATTTCGCGTGACGTCACAACCCGGTGCAGTTTGTATGGGCTTATACTGAATAATGACGTCACGAGTACCCCCCACCCTAAACTTTAATGCGCTTTATCTGTTTATTTTCATTAATTTGAAAAAAATAATAATACGTGTCTATTATTTTTTTATCTTCTAAACTGACGGGTTTATTAGAATTTTGAATTTCATACCTTGGAGAATACCCAACTGTGGGGCACAGCTAGAATGTACAACTGCGACAATACAAAAATGTTGACAAAATGGTCCCGGCTCAGCATAATACTATCTCACACACTTAACAGTGTGAGGCAGCGCTGATTTTCAGCCGGAACCGTAGTAAAAAATAAATAAAAATAAAAGTAAAAAATAAACTATAAAACCAAAATTACAATAAAAAAATGAACTATAAAACTAAAAAAAATAAAATAAAAAATAACAATATATATATATTCTGCTAGTCTGTAATATATTGTTCAAATTTCCATCATCACTGAAACAAAACGGGTCGGCAGCACCTTTGATTCTGCACTCGCGGTATACATCCTCGCCGCGTCTGCGATCGTGGGTCAACAAACATAGTAACTACGCACAGTTTACACTAAATCTAATCCAGTAGACACACCGTACTCTGCTGTGTGTTACTGACACAATCGTAAAGCGACCGACAAACAAACACATCACACGTCGAGATTGGCTCAGCACAGAGTAGGTACGAGTACACTCTGCAGATGAGTCACTCGGCTGTCGATACGCATAAATACCTAAGTGAAATCTACAATACAGTAACGATAGCTCAATGGTTGGTACGTTCGGATCAGGGATGTTGCGGATGAAGAAGAAGAAGAAGAAAATACATTTATTTCAGCACAACACACAAGAAAAAGAAACAAACATCAACAGTGCCTAATCTAAAGAGACATAGATAGATAGTATCTTTTGCATGCTCTGCCGAAAGGGTCACCAACTCAGCATTAGCTAGGTGCGGGAACACCTAGCGCTGGTTTTCAGTTGGCTGCCCGCTGTCACGCACGGACGGGGGTAACAAAAGACGAGGCATAGAAAAAAATGATACTATACATATAAATACAAGTACACCAACTAAACATAAGAATATAAAAGATAAATAATATAAAAAAATCCGCATCCGCGGATGTGAATACGGATGCGGATTTTTGAAGGCTCAAATCTGCGGATGCGAATGCGGATGTTTAAGATCTTATATATGAATATAGTATTATATGAATAAAGGATTAAAATAATGATAAAGTAAGTATTATAATATTTTTTGTCTGTTCACGATAAATTCAAAAACTACTCAACGGATTTTCATGCAGTTTAGAGTAATGCTTGGGGAAGGTTGGTATATAATTATTTTATCAAGTTTTTTTTACAAAAAAAAAAAATTACGTTAATTTTCGGAAGTGTCGGAAAAAGTGCATTTGCCTACACGTTGTTAGGGGTACAGAAACGGAGATACCTTTGTCGCCGAATTAGAAAGAAACAAAGATTTAAAACAGCTAAGTAGTTACGAACTTATCAGTAATTGATGTCTTGGATTCATCTTGGAATAGGAGATAGGAGAGGTCAGATAGGTTATTTCAATAATGTCATCTTGCAGAAATCCCAAAACAGAAGCTATAGATATATTTTTATACTAATACTAGCTGTCCCCCGCGATTTCATCCGCGGTAATTTCGGAGTTCCCGCGGAGGTTGCGGGAAAAAAGTACACTATGTCCTTCAGTTCCCGAGGGAATTCCGGGATAAAAACTATCCTATCTTTTAAGTTGGACCATATTATAAATGGTTGCAAAATTTTATCAAAATCCGTTCAGTAGTTTCGGAGTCCATCGCGGACAAACAACGTGACACGTGATTTATATATATTAGATAATTAAGATTAAGATTAAGATTATTTAGTCAATTTACACAATGTATGTAGGAAGCTACGATGGTGGTGGTGGTGGTGGTGGTGTGGTCCTGAGCGGCACAGGGTACTTTTTATCCCGAAACTCCCCCCGGGAACTACGAATTACCGCGGGTGAAACCGCGGGGGACAGCTAGTTAATTATAAAGTACCTAGCAGTGTTAACTTTCCAACATTCCAATAACAAGTCGGATGTTACCAACAGTTATAACCGTCGCTATTTTCATCGGCAGTTCGAAACAATTAAATAGGTACTTGCCGCTCTCTGTATTGCGTTGGTATATTTGCTATTTTAAGAGCAACATAATAATATTATGAAATGTTTACATCTCTATTTTAGTATTTTATAACGAACGAGTCCAATTCAAACTGTTAACAATTGGTAGGCACCTATTATTACAATACTTTCAATACAATCAACAACGTAATAAACTATGATATACCAATCTATTTGCCATACCGTTTTCTCGAATAGATCAGGCCTTATTCACTATGCCCATAACGCTTCGCGCTAAGATAAAGTGCTACTTAAATTGCTTTTACCGCGTGTTCGAAGAAGTTTCACTTTAAAAAATATATATTTACAACGTTTCTTATGTCATAAAGAATATAGATTTCTCATATTTTTTCATCTGGAGCGTTTGGGATTGTGTTTTTGGGACGCGCGTTATGGGCAAGGAATGCTGTTGGTGATAGTGATTAAGGGCCCAGATTAATATTAAGGTTAGACTAAAAAATGAGCACCTACAGATAAGAACTTGTTTATGAGTATGATGATTCCTAGTAGGTCCAGCAGATGGAGATTTGTAAGAAGAAAACGGGTCAATCAAAAGACAAAACATAACATAACCTAGACATACTAAAAACCATAAACGAACGATCAGCGACGCAGAAACGTTCTAAAAATATCAATAAATTCAAATCTGTGTAGTATCTGTAATGGGGATGTGGACTACTTTTGAAAATCAAAATTCTAATTAGTCCGTCAGTTAGAAAATAAAAAAAACAATAGACACATATTTTTTGCCTTTTCAAATAAATTAAACTATACCTACAGAGATAAAGCGTATAAAAGTTTAGGGTGAGAGGGTCGTGACGTCACTAACCACTAAAACCGCCATACAAACCGTCAGAATAGTGACGTCACGCGAAATTTCAACTCAATATATCGCCGTTATTTTTTGATTACGTAAAAAAAGAAAAAATAGGTGTCCAATATTTTTTAATAATCTACAAGACGGACTAAATAATAAAAATTAGTCAACATGCCCGCCCATTCTTTTTGATATTATTACGAATAGTAAAAAATCTCTCTGTATCTATGTAATGGTAGACTGGCGGAGAATACCACTGTGGTATTAAGTCCGCCTTTGTGCCGTGATGTGCATAAAGTTTAAATTTAATTTAAGTTTAAATAAACAAATAAAATTCCTGAAATTCACGCAGGAAAGGGCACGAACAACAGTCTATTTTTAATAAAAGTAATTTGAATCTTTATTTTTACAAATTATTATAAAGAGGAAATATTTGATTTATTGTTTGTTTGTTTGTTACAATTTAATTCAAAAACTACTGGGCCGATTTCAAAAATCCTTTCACCATTAGAATGCTACATTATCGCCGAGCCTATGTTAGGCTATATTATAATCCGGAATTCCAGCGGGAACTCCGAAATCCCTGTGGGAAACTGCGGAGAACAGCTAGTTGATAAATATAATCAAAATTTTAACAAAAAAAATTAAAATCGACTTCCAAAAATACAAAAATGCACTATCCTAAAACAAAAAACCTAAAAATAACATAATGCCGATATATTTAATCCAAAAGACAAAAATACACGTACTAATATTATTATTGGTTTGTGCTACGTCTACCACTGATCGATCTGAAATCGGTGAAAAGCCAACCTCCTCCTTTTTGGAAGTCGATTAAAAATAATGACGTATATTTGCCGCCGCATTTTGAAGTTCCTTCGGAATAATAATGGTTTCTTTTGATCTGTGACGCCGTTGAATGATATTCCATTAACTGTTGCTGTATTGAGTCTGTTGTTTGTTCTTTGATAATAATCATTGTTACGTCCATGTGTACTTACAAGTACCAGTAGCGCTTGAAGAGTCAAAAACAGATTGTACCTACCTAGAGTCTTGACAGAAAGTAGGTCATGTAATGAAGCGAAACGGTACGCGAGTTCCCTACTCAATGTGCTTCAATTTTGAACGAATTAAATGTGTAGGTAATAATTAATATCTTTTAGTTTTTAATTAACTAGTTGCTCCTCGCGGTTTCACCTGCGCTAATTTCAGAGATATTGTGAATTTTATGATAAAAAATGCTGTAGGTACCTAGGTATGTCCTTTTTTGTACTTATGTCGTGTACCCATGCAAAATTTCATGCAGTTTCACCTGCGCTAATTTCGGAGTTCCCGCGAGATACAAAGTACCCTATGGCCTCATTTGTACCCCCGACTCCATGTTTGCAAAATTTCATGATGATCGGTTGAGAACTTAAGGCGTGAAAGAACAAACTCACATTAGCATTAATTATAGTTTTCCTAACTGAGTTCCCGCGGGAATTCCGTAATAAAAAGTACCCTATGTCACTCAGCATCATTGCAGCTTCCTATAAGCGAAAGAATTTTCAAAATCGGTTTAGTAGATCCAGACTCTGAGACAGCTGCTCTTTATAATATTAGTATAGATAAAAAGGTAAAGTTTGTGTGTTTGTGATGTTGTAGGGGGTAATCTCTGGATCTACTGAACCGATTTTTAAAATTCTTTCACTCATAGGAAGCGACGGTAGTCCAGAGTGACATAGGGTATATTTTTATCCCGAAATTCCCGCGGGAACTCCGAAATTACCGCGGGTGAAACCGCGGAGGACAGCTAGTACATTAGGATAAGACCTTCATATTCTCTTAATATAAACTTTTTTAAGTGTACGCCTTAATCTGAGTTACAATAGGGATGTGGACTACTTTTGAAAATCAAAATTCTAATTAGTCCGTCAGTTAGAAAATAAAAAAACAATAGACACGTATTTTTTGCTTTTTCAAATAAATTAAAATATACAGAGATAAAGCGCAACAAATTTTAGAGTGAGGGGGTCGTGACGTCACTAACCGCTAAAACCGCCATACAAACTGTCAGAATAGTGACGTCACGCGAAATTTCAACTCAATCTATCGCCGTTATTTTTTGATTAAGTACGTAAAAAAAGAAAAAATACGTGTCCAATATTTTTTAATAATCTACAAGACGGACTAAAAAATAAAAATTAGTCAACATGCCCATTTGTTTTATGAGCTCCATCGATCTCATATAAAAGTAGATACACAGTCCCATACGAAAGTTCACTTAAAAACTGTCCACAGTCGTGTTTACGTAGTTATAGTTGGTTGGTATTACCTCAGAGTAAATATACTGTATTACAATAGTACTTACCGAAAATATTAAATTCCGTCCTTTCTTAGGGTCCTAGATGACATGATTTTTACAATTTTTAACCGACTTCCCAAAAAGGAGGAGGTTCTCAATTCGACGCGTATGTTTTTTTTTATGTTTGTTACCTCATAACTTTCGACTGGGTGAACTGATTTTAACCAAATATGGAGTAGATGTGTTGATGTGCTGAATCCACTCCCGCCACGAGCTCGGCGTGAGCAGAGCAACTCAAGTGGGCAGACACCAGCGGGCTTGTCACCGAATTCAAACTGATACACGGAAGAACCTAAAAAGGTTTATGTAGCACCGTTAAGTTGTTACAATGTTTATAAATTAGTAAATAAATAAATAAATAAATATAAAAATAAAAATATATAATCCGTGGGTAGCACTAACCAATAATAATATTAGATACGTGTATTATTTTGTCTTTTGCATTAAATCGGTATTTTGTTATTTTTAACTTTTTAGTTTTGTGAAGTCGGTTTTTTTTTGTTAAAATTTTTAAACTAGCACGAATCCGACTGATAAAAGCGCACCCAAATGTTCAAGTGGGCGCTCATTTCATGAGGACATTTTTCGACGCTGATTGTGTATCTACTTTTTATATCGAGATCGATGGTGAGCTCATCGAATATACCTAGGTACCCTTGCTCACTTTCGTTCGTCGTACAAAAAATAACACCTGACCTACAAATCGGGGGAATACATTCCAAAAATAGAAACACCAAGCGGCAGCTCTGGCCTCTGGGTCGTCGTTGAACCGACGACGAAGGATTATGTTATCACCTGTGGGTTGAAGCGTTGTTTTCAGTGTTGTATTATTCCGGGGGGGTCGTTGGCCAACTTCAAAGAGCCGCTGCGACAGCGAAACAGGGCCGGGGTTGCCATTTTGAAATTTACGAAATTCCAAGTTTTTTGCAAGTTAGTGATCCTCTAACTCCCTTACGTCACGTTCAAATCGTCAGATTATTCATATACACACTTCTCAGCATGTAATTAACCGACCATATCTTAATCTGACGCGCTCGAGTATTTCAAGATATCGATTTTTTTTTACTCATCTGATCGGTTATTCTAGACGCACCCACCAGTGTAGAGGGCCTGTATTTGGTGGAGGTACTCAACATGGTGCAAGGTACCAACCTTATATTCATCTGACGCGCTTTAGCAAATCCACAAATCCCCTCTTGGGCGCCCGTAAACTACCATAAGCATAAAATAATTTTAAGTGTTGTGTCCCGGTTTCCAAATGAATACCTTTTCTTTTTTTTTATACAGTATCATAACATCGTTAAATCAATCGAATCGAATAAACAATCGACATGAAAAACTCAATTGATTCCAATCCACATTAGATTAGTCATCTAATGTGGACGTCTAATAGGAAACGAGAAAAGGCAACGTGCAGAATCGTAATTCATTTTTCTATATACATTATAGGTACATAAATCAATCTTGCATATTATGTAATATATATCACAAACACTCGAAAATGGCTCGACCGAATTGAACATTTTAAATTAGGTTTTAAATTACCTATTAACCTATAAGTTTTTTAAAATATATTAACTTTTGTTTTTTTTATTTACTTAAAAATATGTGCCCGAAATATGAAAAAGTGAACTCAACGAACGTGGGCACTCGCCGACTACACTTCAGTTCACAGGTTAACTGCTATAAAAGCGAACTCTTCCGAGCTAATGAGAAACCACGTCTGGAATCGCTTATTATTTCACAAAACAACAAAACCATAATGCACTTTATGTTCTACCGCATAAGAGCTAAAGTTATAACCGTACTCTGAAACTGCGGAGCGTCAAATTATTTATCCTTTTGTGACGATAATAATTATGTGGGCGTCCACGTAAAAAGGTACCAGTAGAGTATTGAGTTAAGACTAGATTCGGTATCTATTCAATTGATAGTAAGGATTGAAAAAATATTAAAAAACTAGCACAGTTTTTTTTTTTACAGACATTTGAAGTTGATACTATGAAAAAGATTTTAGAATAAGCATTTTGAAACTTGTACTTGTTTGTTATATGTATAGATTTTTAATTTTTATATATTATTGTAGATTAAGATATACATATGAATTTTAAAAAAAATTGAGCCTTTATTAATAATCAATTAAAATCGCGGACGCAATTTTTTCCACCGAACTTTACAAAACTGCTGATATCTCGGAAACTAAATGCCGAGAACTGGTACCTTTTAGCTTGGACGCCCACATATAAATCTTGTTGTTGATGTGGTTTCTGGCTTCTGAATAGGAATTGAGTAATACAGTACTGTGGTTTTCTCCATGGCTCGCTTTTGCCTACTTTCGACTGACTGACTCCGCTCGCTTTGTTAGTCTGGAATTTATAATGATTGACTGACTCAAATGCCATAAAGAGTTGGCAAGAGATGCTAGAGAAAACAAAAAGTCATACAGGAATGAAAAAGGATAGGTAAAAATCGTAGAATTGGGTATATACTACCATATTATCATGAAAATCCATTCAGGCTGGTAGGTAATCTTTGAAATGGGTGAGTTATTATTTGTCCGAACAGACAAAGTAAAAAGTTATTCAAGGCGTTATCAAGTAGCTAGTCACCTTTGAACCCAATAGAAGGCAGTTATCTCGTTATTGCAGACGGATATCGATTTCCTCTTTACAGTGAAAGAGGAAAAGTTTGTTTGGAGTAGGGTGGTTGGCAAAATCTGGAGGTATAACCGATTTTAAAAATTTAAGGAACACTCTCCTCAACTCCTTCAAACTCATTCAAACTCATTCAAATACTCAACGGAAGCACTCAAAAGAAATAATTTTCAGCTGCGTTTTTGCAACATTTTTCATTGTTGCTCTGGGGACCGATCGCGCTATTTTGTTCGATATTATCAATGTAAAACTAAAAACAAACTATTCTCATAATGCACAAATTCGTATGGCGGTATTAATTTGTTTCAGCAATGTTCTAACTCTTATTTGATAACTAGCTGTGCCCCGCGGTTTCACCCGCATGAAAGGTTTTTATACAACAACTTTTTTTTCCGACATCCGATTTCTATGAAACAAAGCCTATATGTAGCTCCAGGCGGCCACAGATAATATAATACTATACTCCAGGCTAAATTTAAATCTACCGTGAAAACCGCATGACGATCGGTTCAGTAGATGCGGAGATTATCGCGAACAGACAGACAGACAGAAAAGAATTTGTAGAAGGCTTGTTTATTCTTCTTTTATCACCCCTCTCCATTTTAGGTAAAAATTTAAAATTCAATGTACAGAATCGCGGGTTTTATTATAGTATAGTATCTACAGTTAATTATTTGTGAAACGTTACACCAAAAAAGTCAAAGCTGAACGAAGTTTGACAGTTGTTGAAGTAAAACACAAAACGAAGCAGAATAAAACTATTTTCATATCGTAAAAAAATTAGCGCGATCGGCCTCCTGATCATGAGGCTTACTATGAGCAAAAACGGAACCATTCAAGTTCCGCGCAGTTTTAAAGCAGGCCTGAAACTGAATTGAAAACGACGGACTAAAAAAAAATAGTCAACATGCCCATTACATAGTCTATCTGTACACACCGTTAGATTACGCGTTTGCATTATCTACTTACTTCCACACAAATTTATGTTTGGTGTTGGGAAGGAGAAAAGGTGGCATGGCGACTCTTTTAAACAAAATCGAGGTCAAGGTGAAGAATGTTGTTATTGTGGACTCCGTTTCCTAGAGGCGGAGCATAGTTTCGTTTTGTATCTAGTTATCTTTTATCTAATCAGACGTCAATTTCCTGAGGCTGATGGAAAATAAAACAGATTTACCTACGCTGAGTAACGAGTTTCCCACAAATAAGGTACCCTACGCGTAAAGTAAGCAACAAAAATATGTAAGCACTTTTTTCAGTCGTTCAACTTATTTCTATTGGAATAAGATTCAAGGACGGTCAAAAGTTACGACATATCTCTGCTGGTGACTGTACAGCAGGGCATTTTAAGGCGATCAATTTTATTTGTTACATGCAAATTTATATTACACTAGCTGTCCCGCGCGGTTTCACCCGCGCATAATTTCGAAGTTCCCGCGGAATTGTTCCATACAAACTTTGCAACCCCTTTTCATCCCCTTAGGGGTTGAATTTTCGAAAATCCTTTCTTATCGGATGCCTACGTCATACAAAGAACACACCCTCCAAGTTTCATGTCTCCACGATCAGCGGTTTTGGCAGTGCGTTGATCTTGATCCATCAGTCATTCAAGACAAAGAATTTTATAGTTATCTTAGATTATCCAAATCCTTAAGAAGGAAGATAATTATTATTATTATTACATTACTAGCTGTTCCCTGCGGTTTTACCCGCGTAAATTTCAGAGTTCCCGGGGGAATTTCCAGATAAAAAGTACCCTACGTCCTTTCAGGGGGACAACGTGCATGCTAAATTTCGTGATGGTCGGTTGAGGAGTTATGGCGTGAAAACGTAACAAACATAATCACATTCGCATTTTAATATACATATTATATATTAGTTAGCCAAGAATCAAGAAGTTATTCATCGATTCCATGCCTACATTTTATTCTTAGATGAAAAAAACAAGAAGTGTAAGTAATAATTTTATTTCAACAGGAATAGAAGTAGCACGCTATAAAATTATATTAAACAATACATATTTTAAAACCACGTGACGCGGCCGTAATGAGTGATATAAATAACATTCTTCTATATACAGGGTGGGTCAGAACGTCTAAATGTTTAATGTAAATTTTAATGAGCATGAAATATTATTTTTAATATACTTAGTCTAATATGCATACTGGCCTCCTTTATAGACACCGTCTTGTTTTGTATTTATTGCTCCCAATAGGCATGTTGACTAATTTTTAATTTTTAGCCCGTCTTGTAGATTATTAAAAAATATTGGACACGTATTTTTTATTTTTTTACGTAATCAAAAAATAACGGCGATATATTGAGTTGAAATTTCGCGTGACGTCACTATTCCGACAGTTTGTATGGCGGTTTTAGCGGTTAGTGACATCACGAGCCCCTCACCCTAAACTTTAATGCGCTTTATCTCTGTATATATTAATTTATTTGAAAAAGCAAAAAATACGTGTCTGTTGTTTTTTTATTTTCTAACTGACGGACTAATTAGAGTTTTGATTTTCAAAAGTAGTCAACATCCCCATTGTGTCAATCGTCATCTGTAAATCATCCGTATTGAGTATAATGAAAGAGTAAAATAATCGACGACAGAAAACATGTGGGGACGGGTGGTTCCCCGCGCGACATGCATCTGATTTAAAAGTGTCGGAGCCGAAGTGTAATATCAATCGGAATTTCCGACTTATCGGAGTCGGAGAAGTAACTTTTACTTTCGGACGTCACTTCCCCTTTTCGGGTGGCCACCCTGTATTATCTGCATGCATGGGCTAATTCCGCATAACAAAAATAAATAAAAATCAAATCGCTAGTTTGCTCGATGCGTAGTTTAAAATTCTCCATGTGTGTTGTTAAAAGTAGAACGTTATCACTAGCTTTGCCTAGCTAATGCTGAGTTGGTGACCCTTTCGGCAGAGCATGCAAGAGATATTATCTATGTCTCTTTAGATTAGGCACTGTTGATGTTTGTTTCTTTTTCTTGTGTGTTGTGCTGAAATAAATGTATTTTCTTCTTCTTCTTCTTCTTCTTTCGGAGCGAATGAAAATTATCAGGTCCAGTGACCACTGCTGGGCCCCTTTAATAATATAGAATGTCTTTGGCTAGGCCTCAATCCTAGGCACCGATTTAAGTGAAGGCAAGCCGGACCTGTACGGATTTTCGTGCGGTTTTCACCAATAGATAGAGTGATTCATGAGGATGGTAGGTACATACTGTAATTTTTCAAGGTTTTGTGTAAACTAGTTGAACTCCCTACTAATATTAGGTATAATTGCGAAAGTAACTCTGTCTGTCTGTCTGTTACGCTTTCACGCTTTAGGGGCTCAACCGATCCTCATGAAATTTACGTGTTTAAATGGAGAAGGATATAGCGTACCTACTTTTTATTCCGGAATTTCCGCGGCAGCTCCGAAAACGCTGGTAAAACTGCATGAAAATTTGCCCTACTACACGTTATCAGTCAGAGGTAGAAATTATAAAAAGACACAGGGTACTTTTATCCCAGAATTCCCGCGGGATCTCCGAAATTAACGCAGCTGAAACCGCGGCGTACTGCTGTAGTATAACGAACAATAATTGTTGGAAGCTTTGGTTGGTACCTACTGTCGGAAAAAGTCAAGCCTCCTACGTTGTCAGGGGTACAAAAAAGGACGTAGGTTACTTTTATCCTGGAATTTCCGCGGGAATTCCAAAATGAACGAGGGTGAGACCGCGGGAAAAACTAGTAATATGTTAGACATCTAGTTAGAATAGCTCAATCTGACAAAATGTTGAAACAGGTGTTCAATTATTTTTTTTACAATTTGACAACGTCGTAGTCAATAATTATAGTGGACTAGCCGTGCCTCGCGGTTTCACCCGCGTGAGTTTTGGAATTCCCGCAGGAACTCCAAAGTAGCCTAATTTTACTTCTTATAATATCAGCTAAATATCAGTGAAAGACCCCTCAAAATCGGTCCAACCATTTCGGAGATTCACCTGCGGGAGTTCCGAAATTCACGCAGGATCTCTTTACATCAGGATTCAGGAACCTTTGCGGACGCAGGCAGAACAACCCCGCCAAAGTTTCATCACAATCGGACCAATGGTTTCGAAACGCATAGATGGCATAGGGGACAGACATACAAACATTCATTTCTATTTATAAAGAAGAAGAAGAAGATAGAAACATACCTAATTAATATTTTACTGTGGATATATTATATGGAGAGACTTGCAATGCCTACCAATAAGCTACAAGATTCGCTTGGTTCAATCTTCAATTACCCGAAGATAATTTTGAGATTGTCTTCATTCTTATTTGATTTATCTATTACATTAATTAATTATTGGAAAATTGTTTGTTGAGAAATATGTTAAACCCTATTAGTTACTGCTCCGTTCCCCGAGTTTTCACCTGCGTTAATTTCGGAGTTCCCGCGGGAATCCCATGATAAACTATAATATGTATAAACCTTCCTCTCGAACCGCTCTATCTAATAGTGAAAACCGCATGAAAATCCGTTCAGTAGTTTTTGAGTTAAATCGTCACAAACAAAGAAACAAAAAATCAAATCGTTCCCCTTTATAATATTACTAGTATAGATATAGATGTAAAGATAGTAAGCACAATATTACTATAGATATAGTGAGTCGATCTTGTCAAAACATCTTATATAAAACCTATATACTGTATGTGCCCCGCAGTTCCACCCGCGTGAGTTTCGAAATTCCCGCAGGAACTATTTTTTCCTAAAATAAAAGTAGCCTAAGTTACTCCTTATAACATCAGCTATCTGCCAGCAAAAGCCAGTAAAGTTTCAGAGATCAGCCGCAGCAGACAGAGACAGAAAAAAATGAAACAATTGTCATTTTTATGTAAGTAGGTACCGTATCTATATACTTTCATATGTATTTAGTGAAAACCTGTTAATTTGGAATTACAAACAGACATTTCAGTTTTATTTATACTTATGTATAGACATAAATGTATTTAGATATATTGTAATATTATATTATGTATAGTTAGGTCTGTTCTAGCTGTCCCTTTACTTTTGGATTAAATTCAGAATTCCCGCGAGAATTTCGGGGATAAAAATGTAGGTACCCTCCTGTTAACGTGTGTACAAAATTTCATTATAATCGGTTGAGTAGGTAGTTAAAGCGAGAAACGGTAACAGACTGACAGATAGACAGACAGACCGAGAGTGTTATTTTCGTATTTATAAATAAGATTATAGTATGGATGTAAGTAGGTAGGTAGGTATTTAAAATTTTATTTCTGTGATCGCAGGGGAAAAAATATTTATTTTATTTTTGCCTTTCTCTGGGAGTATAAGCAGTATTACATTATCTGAGCTCTGAGTATGGAAATTTAAAGATGGTGATACACTTACCGAAAATCTATGATTCCAATATTTTTTCTAAAACTTCAACTGGTTTCCTTTGCCACTCATTGTTTACACATAACGTAAAAAAAAAAACATTAAGTATCTTTTTTATTTCTCACATCACAATAGGCAAAGAGACGTCGTAAAAAGACAACATTTATTTTTATCAGTTGGTACTAATAAAATACAATTGAATCGCGATGGTGCAATAAAAGAGAATGATATAGAATAATTTCAAATTCAAATCTCAAGTTTGTCGAATACGAACATAAACCGCGATTGCAAATATCGAACAGTTAGATAAAGTACAAAATCATACTACAAACAAATTTCGAAGCGAATACGTTGTCCATGGAATGGCGATTCTTTTGAGAGGCATGGCAACTCGTAGAAAAAAAAAATCACATGTGGAAAATTGCGGAAAATTTACGCGCCGAGAAAAACCGACACACTCGCTCTCCAGAGACGCACGAACGCAACTGAAAACAGAAAGGCCAGAAGGCCCTCATCGTTCCGTAAATCTATATGAGAAAGTACACACACAGCCTATCCCTTTTCATCTCGGCGAAACTGTTTAAACTTTCTCCCTTCCACATTTATATTATCCTCGGCATGAAACCTTCGATGGAAAATAAAGAAAAAAACATGGAATTATGTTTTCCATACGAATACTGATAGCTTGTTTACGGCTTTCCTATTTTGAAATTTGACAGCTCGTTTATTTTTTCCTGCGCATGTCAAAATCAGCGGGAAAGTCCACTGTATGTAGTTATCGTTGTTTAATTTTTTAATGAGGTGGATGTTTTTATGTTGTTGCTTTAAGTTAATGGATATATTTTGAAGACAGCATTAGGTATTAGCAAAATAGCAACAATAGCGAATTTAATCTTAAAATTTTCAAAATTTAACCATTATTTCAGAATGAAATTTGAAATGATTAAAATATCGAGGCCACGTTTTACTAGTGAAAAATTCTATAAACGTTTTTGAAAAACTTTCTTGCATTCTCCATATGAATCAACTTTTAAAACGCCGTTGACGTAGTGGTTAGCGAACCAACCCCCTAACCAAATTGACAATCAACGTACAATCGTTAACGCCTAGAAAAGTAATTAAGTAACGAATCCTCATGTCACGTCAGCCAATCAAAACCTTGCTCATGATTCACTCTATCTATTGGCGCAAATCGCATGACAATCCGTTTAGTCGTTTTTGAGTTTATCGCGAACAGACAGACAGACAGACGCGGCAAAGGACTGTTTCATAATAATTATGTAGTGATAAAAAAAACATTGCATAGGTAAATACTAATCTTCTATACTATAATAAAAGAGTAGAAGCCGCGATTCTGTACATTGAATATTTTTAAGAAAAATTAACAGGGGGCAATAAAAAAAGAGTAACCAACCACAAAAAAAGAGTTTGTAAAATTATTTTCTGTCTGTCTGTCTGTTCGCGACAATCTCCGCATCTACTGAACGGATTGTAATACGGTTTTGCGGTTAGATTAAGCTTTGCCTGAAGATACATATAGGCTTTGTTTCATTCAAATTGGATATCGGGAAAAAAAGTTGTTACATAAAAACTTTTCGCACGGATGAAACCGCGGGGCACAGCTAGTACATAATACTTATGTAACATTGTATGTGTGAAATCTATCTATCTATCTATATAAAATCCTTTCTCCTGAATGACTGATGGATCAACGCACAGCCGCTGATCTTAGAGACCTGAAACTCGGAGGGTGTGTTCTTTGTGTGACGTAGGCATCCGATAAGAAAGGATTTTTGAAAATTCAACCCTTACGGGGATGAAAAGGGTTGCAAAGTTTGTGCTGTACATATACTAGCTGTCCCGCGCGGTTTCACCCGCGCATAATACCAAGCCCGTATCGGTTAACACTTCATTTCATTTAAGTAGTATCGAGGTTGCAGGGACCTACCTACTCTAGAATTCTACGACGGACCGAGGTGACCCGGGCCAGTATTATCTGTGCCCGGGCCTCTCCGCATCACCTACGATTAAATAGAATTTCATTATCCGCTGTCGTGCAAGCTTTGATCCCGTTTCAGTTTGCGCCCCCCTTCCGGCTGGTTGACCAAGCTCTCTCTAATATTGGTTATTTTACTACTGCGCTCTATCGACCATATGGCTTGTTCACTTTATAGGTTAATGACGTAGATATTGAGTCATTAAGCGCGTTTGGTTCCTGTAAATCATTAATTTTCTTTACGACACACCATTGTTGCGCAAGCTTTTTTATTATCTACAGATACGTAACAATGACTTAAATACTGTTTAAAATTTTATATTGATTGAATAACGGATAAATATAGCAACAAGTAGGTAGGTATATAAAATTAATAATAACTACTCACAAATTGATATTAAAATAAAGCGCCATCTAGTTCATAATAAATAGAACTTTTAGCTTGAGCGAGGCAAAAAATATGAACAACTAGCTGACCCCGCGGTTTCACCCGCGGTAATTTCGGAGCTCAGACGAAATAAAAAGTTATTTCGTCTGAGTTTCGGAGTTCCCGCGGGAATTCCAGGATAAAAAGAACCCTATGTCACTATGTCACTCAAAATCACTGTAACTTTCTTTAAGTGAAATAATTTTCAAAATTGGTTCAGTAAATCCAGAGATTACAACCTCACAATCTCCGGAGTTCCCGCGGAAATTCCGGGATAAAAGTACCCTATATCCCTCAGGATCACCGTAGCTTCTTATAAGTGAAAAAATTTTCAAAGTCGGCTCAGTAAATCCAGCGATCATCCCCTAAACCTCACACACTCACAATCTCCGGAGTTCCCTTAACGTCACTCAGGATCATTGTAGCTTCCTTTATGTGAAAGAATTTTTCAAATCGGTTCAGTAGATCCAGAGATATAGAGATATCCAGCTGTTCCGAGATATTTAGTAAGCTGTTTTCACCACGCTTGAAATTCCATAACTGTGTTGAATGCGGTTATGTGCCTATAATTCTATGTAAAACTATTTTATAAAAGTATAATTTAAGTTTTCTTTCTTCGCTCACAGCCGTGACGCCACATGCGGCACCAGCGGAAGATCAGCGTCGGGCCCCCCGGTTTCCGACTTATGCTGAGCTGGTTGCCTATTTGTTGCGACACGCTGGTTGTGCTTGTTTATGTTATTTCATATATTAACTGTTGTCGTAACAAATAAAGTTTATTTCATTTCATTTCATTTCATTATATTTATACCTTTAAAATTTATAGCTACACTGTGGTTAAATTCTCATGAGTGTTTTGGGGGGGAGGACCCGACGCGACGTAGTCGCGGCCTGCATCATATTTTTTTTTAATTTACGGAAATTTACTGCCAAAAACGCGACTTTTAAAATCTTTTCATTACTCATACTCGGAAAGTAGGTCTGAAGTTGCCTGAGAAGCGGGTTGAAAGTAACACTTTTCAGCCCTAGGGAGAATCGCTTTCAACTGACAGCTGGATACTGCAGAAACTCAAGTTTTTTTTTTATGTCATAGGGGGCATACTTACTGGCCAGTAGCACACCTAATGGTTGATTTATGTAAAATAAAATTCACTCATTTTTTTCTTTAGCTAATTCCTATTTTTATTTTGACTTTCCTTGCATTCGTAATGAAAAGCACAGTGTTATCCTCGGGAGAAAGACTTATTTAGTCCCTCGATCTATCGGGCCAAACCCCGTCTCGGGACTAAATAAGTTACTTTCACCCCTAGGATAACAATGTACTATTATTCTGATATCACTCGAAAATGCAATTCGGATCATTAGTCTGTAGCACAAGGTAATTTGACTGTGGCTAAATGCGCCACTATAATTTTTTTATGAAGAGAAGAAAAAAAGTGAACAAGTGCATGATAACGTCCCTGCGGGGAACTACCTAAGTCAATAATATACGTCATATAGGATTAAATTATTATCTGTGTCAATAGATACCTACCTACTACCTAGGTATTTATCTTTTATTATCCATATCTGCTCAATTGATTCTAAGGTTGTGACTTGTGTTAAGGTAGAGGAAAAATAGAGGAAATAACAGCACAAATAAAACAAAACATTGTTTTACCCCAACGAGGTACGTACCTATGGTTCGGATAAAGTTTCGTGAGACTTAATTTTTATATAATTATATTTGTGTTATAGATACTAACTATAGTATAATCTATATTTCTATATATATAAAATTCTTTGTCCTGAATGACTGATGGATCAACGCACAGCCGCTGATCGTAGAGACCTGAAATTCGGAGGGTTTGTTCTTTGTGTGACGTAGGCATCCGATAAGAGTGGATTTTTGAAAATTCAACCCCTAAGGGGACGAAAAGGGGTTGAAAAGTTTGTACGGAACAATTCCGCGGGGACTTCGAAATTATCGCGGGCGAAACCGCGCGGGACAGTTAGTATAAATACCTATATATATATATATATATATATATACATACCCAGTTCGGAAGTCCATCAGGGGTGAGTGAGTTCAAGTTTCCATCAGGGTTGTAGAGGATGTCCATCATATCTATCCTGATGGAGTGTGTGCGAAACGGGGTTCTGCTAAATACACATAACAAATTTTTGTCACATACGAGTAACAACAACACAAATATAAAACGAAGACTAAAAAGGACCAAACCTTTTGAGTTAGTATATAGTGATAGTGTATTTAGTGCTGAGAGTACTGTATCCAAAGAACACAAGAACAAAGTGTCTTCCCCTTAATGGAGACAATAAGAAAAGTGTTATTGGACACATTCTTAGTACAGTCTTGTTTAGAAGTTTAGGTCAAATTGAAAATACTTATTAGTCATAACTAGATTGGCTAGATTGTATTATAATGATTTACCTCCTTGGGTATATCATTCAAGAAAAAAAAAAGAAAAACATACGAGTAACATGTGGAGATGTAATATTGCATTGGCCGACCCTTCGTCAGAGGAGGCAAAACTTTTGTACATGCTGTATAACAGTAGTAGTAGAAATTAATTTAGTTAAAAATTTTGTATACCATATCAGGGCGACATAATCGCATACGACCCGATTGGCGCAGTAGGTCACCATGCCTACCCGCTAATCTAGGGGTTCCGGGCACAGAGTACTTTTTTAATATCTGAAAGTTCCGGGTTCGATTCCCGGTGGAGGTGGACTTTGTGTGAAGAACACAGGGTTCCATTTTTCAGTATGGGTGTTTATACAACGTGTTAACGAATTTACTGAAAACAAGAAAGTAGTTTGCTCAGAATCGACTAGCGAATCGATCGCACTATGTTTTAATATAGGTTATATTTTTTTTAATACAGTTGCTCAAAAAGTGGCGTATTGCAGGGACGTATAGCGTTCGGGATGTGGGCTATTACAAACTCGAGCTTTTTGTTTACCTTTCCCGAACTCGTGCGTTTTCTTTGCCAACTGTCAAAAATGGCGACACGACTTTGACACACTTTTTGCATTGCGAAACGTAGGTTCCGCATTACTAATACGACTAGCGCCATCTCTTGATCACAGTTGGAACTTAGTTGAGTTTGTTGTGTTTTTGATATTTTATTAAATTGCTTAATTTTTTCGTAACTGTATTAAAAATAGTTGTTCAGTACACGTGCGGAACCGTCATTGCAACTAGTTCCGACTGTCAACCCTCACCTTCGGCTGCGCCTCGGCTCGGGTAGACATATGTCGGAACTCTTTGCAATGACAGGCTTTCCGCACTTATAATGAAATATACTATTCATTTTTACTAGCCCATGTTCCACTATATGCCCCCTCCCCCTCCCATATACGCCTATGATCGAGGCTTGTTTGTTTTTAATTAAAGTGTACACTTATTACCAACACGTACTTAGTTTTAATCTGTGGATATTTTTTTTCAGAATCACAGCGACATCATTATGAGTTTCATTAGCAAAGCCATCAGTGCCGCGGCTGAAGCGATGGGTAAGTGGAAAGTGGGTTTGTTTGTTTGTTTGCTACGCTTTCACGCCTTAACGGCTCAACCGATCGTCATGAAATTTTGCGTACCTACACGTTTTCAAGGGTACCTACCTACAGACCCAGGACATAGGGTACTTACTTTATCCCGGAATTCCCACGGGAACTCCGGAACGTGGGTTAACTCCACGTTGTCAAAGGTAGGTGCAGAAAAAAAATATAAGGTAAGTAGTGCTTTTATCTCGGAATATAATAAAAAAAATATGTATTAAATAATATTTTTATGATAGACTAGCTGTGCCCCGCGGTTTCACTCGCGCGAAACGTTTTTATACAAAAACTTTTTTCAAAACATCCGATTTATATGGAACAAAGCCTAAATATAGCTCCAGGCTAAGCGTGATCTACCTGTGAAAACCGCATGACAATCGGTTCAGTAGATGCGGAGATTATCGCGAACAGACAGACAGACAGACAGACAGACAGAAAATAATTTAAAAAACTCTTTTTTTGTGGTTGGTTACTCTTCTTTTACTCCCTGTCAAAATTTGTCAAAAATATTCAATGTACAGAATCGCGGATTCTATTCTTTTATTATAGTACCTATAGAAGTATTATTATTATCTGTGGTATAGATATCACATCTACAATTTTTTTTTTTTATTTATTTATTCGTTTTTACAAAGCAAGAAATTTACAAAATAGTGTGAATAAACTTTCAAAAGTTTCTCCTTATTACTATGTCGAAGCCCAAATCTGAACGGGGGATAGTTTCTCAGGAAAGTTTATAACCTATAACTAGGACTCTCTTGGCTCACCCTGATATTTTTTTGGTCGTTAATAGGCGACTTAATTAATGTGTGCTCAGGAAATGCCTTCAGAGCGCAGGGTCCTCCACCGGGTCTGACATGCGTTGCTCAAGGTGGTGCAGCTGTGCCGTACCGTTCGGCGCCAGGAGAAGTTGTTGGCTGCAGTTCTGGAGAAAATTATGACGAGAATACTATTTCCAGGTATGTTGGTATGAACAATAAACAAAATTTTAACAAAAAAATTAAAACCGACTTCCAAAAACACAAAACTAAAAAGCTAAAAATAATAAAATACCGATTTAACAATACGCGTAAACGTAATATTAGGTATTATTGGTTTGCGCTACCACTGATCGGTTTGAATTCCGTATCCGTTCCGGTGGCCGGATATCCGGCGCTCCGGCCTCGTAGCTTGCCGAATATTCGGTATCCGTTATCCGGCTAACCAAACCACTATTCGTTTCTTCTTCTTCTTCTTTAATAATTGCGTCTATAATAATATGACAATGTTTCTTATTAACAAAAATCTCTTCATCTTCTTCTTCAATTATGGCGAAACGCCAATGACAATGTTAGATTGTTCCCCAAGTTAAAACATGGCTCTCTTGAAAGCCAGTTTCCTGCTCAGGGTCCAAAATAGATGCTGAAAAGTGACTGAAATAACGAAGACAAACGTCACACGCGTGTTTTCGGTACGGATTTCACTCGTCAACAACCCACTATTCGTTTCATCTCTAAATTAACTTATTGAAGGGTAATAAAATCATCCTCGCCGCAAATTTTCAATTATAAACCTTCGACTCATTTGTATTAAGTTATTAATCTTTTACAGATGCGAGAAATGCAAACAGAGGTTTAAGCCGAGTGGCTCTAAAGATGAACGGACGCGTCGCTTTTGCAGTCAGTGTGCATAGAAGCGAGGCCGGCAAACGCGGAGCCAGCCCCTAAAAAAGGTTGTGGGCACGGCCATCCGAAAATTAGTTTTGTTCGCATGACACTTTTAGAGCCTGAATAGACTATTTGACTAATTTCTTTTAGTCCGTCTTGTAGATTAATAAAAACTATTGGACACGTATTTTTTCTTTTTTTTACGTAATCAAAAAATTACGGCAATACATTGAGTTGAAATTTCGCGTGACGTCATTAACCAGTGTAGTTTGTATGGCGGCTTGTAGCGGTAAGTGACGTCACTAGCCCCCACCCTAAACTTTAATGCGCTTTATCTCTGTATATTTTCATTTATTTGAAAAATAAAAAATACATGTCTAATGATTTTTAATTTTCTAACTGACGGACTAGTAAGTGCGTAATACTAACCAAAATGAGTCACTGTTACTTGAAATTAAATAAATAAATAAAAAAAAAAATGTATTACCACTATTTTGTACCATTGCTGCATTGTACCGAAATCCCAGGCCACGTAGTGATTATTTGCTCAATGCTCAGTGGACGTACCCTAGCTGTGGAGGTAAATGGCTGTTTGTTTTTTAGTGGGAAGTAGAGCAGAAATGGATACCAATTTTGTTTGTTTGTTTTGAATAAAATTAAATTATTTGTTATCGTAAGATTGTCAAAATGATGAAATGTAATCCTATATTAGAAAAAATCTATTTAATTATGCGACTTAGCTGCATGGACTTAATTTTTTTGCCTTCGTCGAAAGGGGCGAAATGTGAATCCTTTTGGCAGGATTTTATCAGTAACGGACGTCAAGTTCATATCTTTGTTTTTCAAAGTTTTTCGTAATTAATATTGTGTGAATGTGGTGGATTTTGCAATAGTGATCCATTAGTGATGAACAGTGAGTGAAAATAGTGAAATAAGATGAAATGGGGCGTTAATCGGGAGGTTGTCGTTTTACTATACAACTTCCCACACAGCGTCCCATTATTCAACTCATAATTCAACTGTGAAGAGTTGCTGCCAAAAATTCCAGTGAAGCATCAAAATGCATCACACCATAGTAAATAACTTCAGAAAAAAAATAACTACTGAATTGGCTGTATGGACTTATCTTTTTTTGCCTTCCCCACTGGGGTAAATTGAACAAAAAAAAATGACGTCAAGCGACGATACGTCAAGTCATCTTGACAGTTGACACGTTGACATTTCGATTGAAAAAAAGCGCGAAATATTCACTTCCAAGTTCCAAAAGGATGGTGGATTTTTAATTTTCTTCTATTGTTGTAAAATTAAAAATGCCTCCAATTAAGTTGAATCTCATCGCAGCTGCGTGCGACAACATGGGTATCGGAAACAATGGTACCCTACCTTGGAAGTTAAAGTAAGTATCTACCTCAATATTCAAGTTTAGAACTAATGTTCGTAACAAATTTTTTCCTTGTCTAGATTTAACATAGGCACCTAATTTTTTTAAATTCTGAAATATAAATATAAGTTTGGCCTACACCTACCGATTAAATCGTCTTTCGAATTACCAATAATCAAAACTTCCATAAAAAGTGGTACAATTTGGTAGTTTGGATGTAGGAAATAACCTTTGAAAGTACCGAACCGTTTCTAAAAACTCTTTTACTGATAGGAAGATACTGTACAGCATCCCGGATTAAAGAGTAGGTACTGTACCCTGTGGGTGATGCCGCAGGGGAAGCTAGTATTACCTAATATAAAGTAATATAAATTTTTAATCTAATACTATCTATATCTTTCGAACATTTGTGACATTTAATATACATATTACTAGCTGTTCCCTGCTGTTAATTTTGGAGATCCTGTAGGAATTCCAGGGTAATAAGTACTCTACGTTCTCTGTACTCCTGACAACATTTATAAAAAAAAACTTTTTCCTACACTTCTAACAATTACTTATCGTTTTATTTCAACCAAATTATATAGGTACCTACATAAAGCTTCCTCGTGAATCACTCTATCTATTGATGAAACTGCATGAAAATCCACTAATAAGTTTTGACTTTATCGCGAAGGACGTCTTTGTTTTATAATTAATTAATTATACAGTGATTGTGATTGTCGTGTTCCTAACTTAGTTGAGTATTACATATTTGTTTGTGATTTTAACTAATTTTACTCAGTG
This sequence comes from Zygaena filipendulae, assembly GCA_907165275.2. Taxonomy (NCBI): domain Eukaryota; kingdom Metazoa; phylum Arthropoda; class Insecta; order Lepidoptera; family Zygaenidae; genus Zygaena; species Zygaena filipendulae. Next base: position 1,787,699 of record OU015677.1, on the reverse strand, counting down.
ATTAGTTACTTATGCCACTTTTTCGCTATTTTTATTCTCATCTATTAATGAGTAGCGAGTTTAAGAATTCCTGCAGGAACTGCAAAGTAGTTTAATTTACTCCTTATAACATTCCAAGGTCCCATCAAAATGGTTCCAACTTTTCTGGTGATTAGCTGTTCTCTTATGACATCAGCTAATTACCAGCAAAAGTCCCATCAAAATTGGTCCAACCGTTTCGGAGATTAAATTTATTTTAAAAAATTTCTGATAGAGATCTATCGTAGAATTTAAATCATTGAAGTTGTTGATGAGTTTATCAATTACAAACATACAAAAAAGTTAAATCTTTTCTATATACCTAATATTAGTTCAGATTCGCATTTTGAACCCACAGAAAGGAGATGGACTATTTCACAAAAATGACAACATTAGTACAGGACCCGGAGAAAAAGAATGCAGTGATCATGGGTCGTCGTACTTGGGATTGTATACCGTCCAAATACAGGCCGTTACAAAATAGAATCAACATTGTCCTTACTCATCACGTTGATGATGTGAAGCCAAAGGTACTATGTCCTTGTGTGTGTGTTTATTTATCTTCTAAGATTTTGTAAAGAAACCAGTGAAGAGAAATGTATATAGTAAATGTGGTTGGTGCATTAAGTCACCATGCCTAATCTAGAGTTCCGGGTTCGATTCCCGGTGGGGGTGGACTTTGTGTGATGAACACAGGGTTCCATCGTCGGGTCTGGGCGTGTATTTATATCTATAGTATAATATATGTATGTAATAATATGTAGAATATGTATACAACATGTTAATGAATTAACTGAAAACCTGATACACCCCATTTAAAAAAATAAACAATAATATGATTAAAATATATTTTATGTCGAAAATATTTATACTTTAAAAGTTATTCAACATTAGTTTGGAGGTGACCTATCTACGAAATTCTAAGTGCTACGCTCACCCCTACCGGTTCGAATTTTTTTGCTGCGGATGGCGTATGCGCCTACTAATAATAATAATAATAATAATAAGCCTCTTATCCTGAACTGTTTCTTTGACTTTGTGGTTAAACTCTTATCTTTAAGTTATAAAATATCTCTGAATTCAGTGTGCCTCTTGGCAAAGGCCTCCTCTAACAATTTCCATTGTACTCTGTCTCTTGCAACCCTTCTCCATTTTGAGCCTGCTGTTAATTTTAGTTCGTCTTCCCATCTCTTGCTTTGTCTTCCTCTGTTCCTTTTCCCATCTCTAGGGTACCAGTCAGTTATGATGTTGCTCCACTTTTCTTGTTTATCACGTATCATGTGTCCAGTCCATCTCCACTTCAAACTATCTATTCTAGAGAGTATGTCTGTGACTTTAGTCTTACTTCTTATGACAGTGTTTCGTATCTTATCTTGTTTCTTAATACCTATCATACTTCGTTCCATAGCTCTTTGGCAGTGTTCCAGCATGTTTCTGTGATGTTTTGTGAGAGCCCAAGTTTCACACCCGTATGTAATACATGGGAGAATGCAGGTATTGAAGACCTTCCTTTTGATACCAGTACTCAGATCTGTGGATTTCATGATCTCTTTCAGTGACCAATATCTCTTCCATCCGTTAGCTATTCGTCTTTTTATTTCTTTTGTAGTTGTGTCTGTATGTGAGATGATTTGTCCTAAATAGATATATTCATCTACATATTCAACGGGTTGGTTGTTAATTTTTATTTCATATTTGTTTGAATTTGTTAATAGCTTCGTTTTGTTTATATTCATAGATAAGCCCACTTTTTTGCTCTCTGTATTTAGTTCTTGTATCATTTTTTCTAGGCTCCCTGGTTGCTCTTCAAATAAAACAATATCATCAGCGAATCTAAGATGGTTTAGTTTTTTACCGTCTATATTTAATCCATGTTGGTCCCATGTTAGCTTTCGAAATATGTTTTCCAGCACCGCGGAGAACAGCTTTGGAGACATCGGGTCGCCCTGTCTGACGCCTCTTTTTACTTGAAATGTTTCACCCAAGGTTTCCATTTGTACTCTTGCCTTACTGTTAGAGTAAATGTTTTTAATGGTGTTTATGTACACTGTCGGGATTCCTTGGTTCTGTAAGCTTTCCCATATGGCTGTGTGGCTAATGCTGTCAAATGCCTTAGAATAATCGATAAAAGCCATATATAGCGGTTTGTTGTGCTCATTGTATTTTTCCATAATTTGCTTGACTGTGTGAATGTGATCTGTTGTGGAGAAGTTTTTTCTAAAGCCAGCTTGTTCCTTCGGTTGGTTTTCATCAAGTGTATTGCTTATTCGGTTCAAAATTATTTTGGAAAAGATTTTATATATGTTAGACATCAAACTTATCGGTCTGTAGTTCCCTATGTCATCTCTTTCTCCTTTCTTATGTATAAGAATGATGTGGGATGTCTCCCATTGTTCTGGAACCTGTCCCGATCTCAGGATGCCGTTGAAGATTTTAGTTAGAATGGGGACCAGTTCTTCTATGGTTCCTCTCAGTAGTTCGTTTGTGATTTTATCAGGACCTGGTGCTTTGTCTAACTTTTGGCTTAGTATGGCTTTCCTAGTTTCACTGGGTAATATGTCAGGTTCTGGGTTCACTAAGAGCAGATTATAATTTAGGGTTTCTTGACTTACATGTGTATTGGGGTCTTGGTTAGAATATAGATTGCGGTAGAATTTTGTAGCTATTCTATTTATGTTCTTTCGGTCTGTTACATTTTTTTGGTTGTTTTTCAATTTCGGGATCCATTGGTTTGATTCTCGGAGTTCCTTTAAAGCTTTTCTAGTTCCTCCTGTTCTTGCTATATGTTTTTCTAGAGTTTGCAACCTTTTAACTTTCCTGTCCTTTTTTATACCTTCTTTGATTTTTTTGCTTAAGTCAGTTATTTTTTGAATGTTCTGTTTCCTTACTTTGCAGTCAAGTAAACTTTTTCTATCATTTATAAGTTGTAGTGTTGAGTTACTTAAATTATATTTATGTTGTGGTCGTTTTTGTTCTTTTTGACATGTAATGTTGTTTTGTAATTTGTTGTAACTTGTTTTTACATCTATTGTATCTGTTTCTGATAGTTCTCTGCTGAGTGATGACAAGAAATTCTCCATTCTTTTGTTGGGTTCTGTGCTGCATGTCGGGAGTGTGTCATGTATAGCAAACTTTCTGGATTGTTTGGGTGGTATAGTCTTGAATGACGCCCTTACCATGCGGTGGTCGGTATTAAAGTTTAATTTTGATATAACTGCTGTGTCCGTAAATAGATTTGGGTGGCTGCTTATAATATAGTCTATTTCGTTTCTATGATTCCCGCCTGGAGAGATCCAAGTCCACTTGTTGTTTTTGTTTTTCTTAAAAATGCTATTTAGGAGGGTTAGATTGTGTTCTAATAAGAATTCAACCAGCCTTTGTCCATTTTTGCTTCTTTTGCCGTAGCCAAAGTTTCCTAACACATATTCTTCATTACATTGTTTTATTCCCACTTGAGCATTAAAATCTCCCATTAGTACGATTATGTTTTTTGAGTAATTACTTATAATAGCTTGGGATAGTTCATTGTAAAAAGATTCATGTTCAAGTTCTTTTGCTTGTTCCGTGGGAGCATAGGCTTGGATAATTGTCCATGTTTTTTTGAAGCTAGGTAATTTGATGTTGAGTATAGCAGTTCGGTCATTAATTCCAATGAATTCTATTATGTATTCTTTGAGGTGCTTATTAACTATGAATCCGACCCCTCCTTGTCCTTCGGTATCTCCTTTGTTAAATAACACGAAGTCCTTGTGCTCTTCAATACGTTCTCCTGTTCTTCTCATTTCACTGATTCCCAAAATGTTCCATTTTAGGTCCTTTAATGCTTCTTCGAGTTCCGATAAAGATTCTGGTGTTCGTAAAGTTCTGGTATTTAGAGTTGCTATGTATAGTTTGTTCTCATTCCTTTTGTTTTTTGTTCTTGTTAGAGGGTGATGGTCTAATTCCTCGCGGTGACCAACCGTATTGAGGAATATTGTGTTATGCTTTGCTTGATTGTTAGTTTTATTAGTATTGCTTTCCGTTTCCCGGCTACCGTGATTTATTAGTTTTTTGATTTAGTTTCTTCTGCCTGTGGCTTTTTCCTGTTTTTAATTAGTTCGAATGCATTCATTCTTGAAAGTTTGGTGGGTTGTGTTATGTTTGTTTCTTCGCAGTCTCTGTTATAGTGGGCATCATTAGTTGGTGGTGTAGGTGGGGGTGAAGAGGGGACCCTTTTCCTTTTTTCTTTGTTCTTCTCGGGTACTGATTTCTCTTCTATTAAAAGTTGATCGTATTTTAGGACTGCGTATTTTCCTGCTTCCCTAGCTTCTTTCAGTTTTGGAATTAGACTTTTCCTGATTTCTAAGACATCTTTAGGAAAATCTTCAGATATATATATGTTTTCTGGGAACTTGGTCTTGTTTTTTAGTATCTCTGTTCTCCTCCAGCCCAATGTGAGCGTTATTTTAACTGGTCTCGCCTTTACCTCATTTCTTCCACCAATTCGATGTGCCTTGCTCACTTCCCATTTATCCCATTCACTTAGGTTAAGATTTCGTTTTTTGTTTGTATTATTAAGCATTTCCAAAACTTTGTCCATTAGATCGGCCCCGTTTTCTTCTTTGTCTTCTTCCAGTCCATAGATAATCAAGTTGTTCTTTCTCGTTTCTAGCTCTAGTCCTCTCACTTTAGATTTTAAAACTTTAATCTCCCCTTTCAGTGACTCGTTTTCCTCTTTAATTGGTCTTAGTTTGTCTTCTATTATTGTAGTTATAGTTTTTTTAACGTTTTCTGTAATACTCTCCGTTTGGTTGTGAAGTTCTAGTTTTAACTTGTTATAAAGTAAATTCAGTTGCTCTTCCATTTTTATTTTATTTTTATACCTTTAGTAGTTTCAGTAGTTTAGTAGTTTTTGTTTTCTATTGGCAACACTAGTTTTTGTCGTGTCAATTTCGTGTGTTGTCACTTTGACACTCTGACTGTTGTTGACAGCCTGTCAATCAATCGACCTTGTTTATGTGGTTGGTTAAAAATGACACTCTTAGTTTGGTTGGGTTATAATTTTCGGTTTTTTCCTATACAGTTTTCACGATTTTTAAACAGCCTTATCCAAAACTTTCACTTTCACAATATCCATTAGTCTCTTAAGTATGATTATTTTCTATCCCACACACTTTTAAACAATTTTAAACAATTTTTATTAGTATTTTACACTAGAGCTGCCCACAATGATGTTGATAGTTCGGTAACGGAGGGTAGGATTGTATTATAAACAATTTAGACATGGGCATGAAAAAATATAACCTATATTAAAACATAGTGCGATCAATCTGCTAGTCGATTCTGAGCAAACTACTTTCTAGTTTTCAGTTAATTCATTAACACGTTGTATATATATAATAATATACCATGTTTGCTTGTTTCCACGACACAAGCTCATAGCTTACTGTGGGATCAAGTAGATCTGCGTGTTGTGAAGTGGATTATTATTATAATATCATTCCGTATTCAGCAGGTATTCAACTTTAAATTTGATATCAAGAGGTATTAGGTGTGTGGTGTTGTGCAATTGAATCATGACATTGAGCATTTTTTGTTGTATATTCCAGGTGCCGGAAGGTGTGGCCGTGGTTCCGGGTTTGGACGAAGCCATTAGTTATATTGAGATGAGAAACGACATTGAAAATACCTGGGTCATTGGAGGCTCTTTTATTTACAAGGTAATTGAACTTTAAAAATAAAGCTACCTCTCGCTCTCTTTATTGCTAGTAGAATTGTTGGCAATTTTACGATTTTACCGCGGTGATTTCGGAGTTCCCGCGGGAATTTAGGGATAAAAAGTACCATATGTCGGCTCTGTAGGTACCCCTGACAATGTGTAATCTATAGTATCATATAAAATGCTTTATCCTGAAATGCATCTTACCATCTCTCTCTCTCTCTCTCGATGTAAACAAATTCAAAATGGCTGTATGGACTAAGTTTCACTTTGCCTTCCCCGAAAGGCGTAAAGTTTGTTTCGTTTTTTTTTATGTACTTTCGCATATAATACATTTAACCAATTTCAAGTAAAATTAATTTGATCAATGTATTTTCTATTAAAATGCTTAGTTGTACGGTTTGAACTTGCAAGCCTCGGTACTATAGCTTGCAAGAACTTTCTCGGAGCTCTTTGGAGGAAATCGAAGAATACAGCTCGAAATGTCATATATCTTCTTGAGCACATAGGAAACCTCTGAAAATTATTGTTCAATACAGCACATTATAACACAACAAAATCCATTTACAACCATTTTTTATCGACATGAATACAAATGACCGAACTGCCATCTTTGATTCCCGCCAAAAAACTTGCCCATTGTTGTTACAAATCATTTTCAGGCCGCCATGGAGCATCCGAACTGTGGCAGAGTTTATCTAACAGAGATCCATAAGACGTTCGAGTGCGATACGTTCTTCCCGCGCATCGACCCGCAGCTGTTCCGTCCGGTGACCGAGCCCGGGGTGCCCACTGAGGTGCAAGTGGAAGGCGATATTGTATATTACTATAGAATATACGAAAAGAAGCTATGAATTTGTTTAAATAAATAAAATAGGGATGTTGACGACTTTTGAAAATCAAAATTCTAATTAGTCCGCCAGTTGGTAAATAAAAAAGCAATAGACACCGTATTTGGTGCTTTTTCAAAATAGTCAAAATATACAGAGATAAAGCGCAGGGCTCGTGACGTCACTGCTGCGCGAAAACTGCACCGGGTTGTGACGTCACGCAAAATTTCAACTCAATATATCGCCGTTATTTTATGATTACGTAAAAAAAGAAAAAAAAAATTACGTGTCCAATGTTTTTTATTAATCTACTAGACGGACAAAAAAAAATTTAGTCAACATTAAAGTGTCAATTTGTTGTTTTTTATGCTGAGTCGGTGTCCTTTGGCATCGCAGCATTACTATAAGATTGTCTTTTTTATATATTTGTTAAAACTTCCTGAATCGTGACATATCAAATAAAGACTATATTTAAAGTTTACTTGACCCGCTTTTTATTAAATGCAAAGCATGTGGAAGTATATAAAACTACGGTACTTGTAACTAAAAATAAAATCAATTTTAAGTATTTTGTCTGTTTGTTCCTGCTAGTTGAGCTGATTTTGACGGGACTTTCGCTGACCATAAAGAGCAACTTAGAGACCACTTTTATCAGAGTTCCTGCGGGAATTCCGGAACTTACGTGAGTGGATCCACGGGGCACAGCTTGTACCAAATAAGATGCATACAAAAGAGAAACGAACGTCATCCTCCATAAGTCTGAGATAAGAACGAAATTGCTATCTCTAAAAATCCCTACCAAAAATAGTAGATACTAGCTGTTCCCCACTGTTTCTCCCGCGTTTCGGAGGTCCCGCGGGAATTCCGGGACAAAAAGTACCCTATGTCCTCTGTACCCCTGACAATGTGTATGCAAAAATTCATAATCGGTTGAGCCGTTCAGGCGTGAAGGTGTAACAAACAGACAGTTACTTTCGCATTTATAATATTAGCAGGTATTTACTTATCGACAGCATTTCACCTTTTTATGTTGAATTAGCCAGCTAGTAGAGTAGCAACTAATTCCGGAGATATTGCTGCTTTGCGATATTTCCAATAAATGCATCCATTTTTCGTGATTATCTTTATTTAATTAATAATAATCAATACAATTTAAACTTACGGTTCTAACACAGCGGACTTTCTTTGCAAAGAGACAAACTTTAACACAAAACACAAGTTGTTTTGAAATACTTTCTATTTATGTGGTAAAAACTGTAAAAATATTAAATGTGGTGTTACCGCTGTGAAAATCAAGGATATAAATGATTTGTTTTTATTAATATTATATTTGAGCACGCTTAGAAGTTTGGGTGGCGAGAAACCTTCTACAGATCATGTAACCCGATTGGTGGCTGTGTCATACAAAAAATCCGAAAAAAAAAAAATATCACTGCAAGGATGAAAGTGCAGAGCTTGGATAGTTAGAATGAAAAAAACAGACGAATATCCTTTTCTAAACATTGCTCAAATAGTCATATTTTTATTACTAGATTATAATAATAATAATAAAGAAAACTAATAAATTCCATCTTAAAACCTAGGTTTCTTAGACAATGATGAGTGATCCACCATTTTACTTTTTTGAAAAAAATAATAACTGCTATTGCAAAAAAATTTAGTAAAATTATGAATCTGAAGTTAAGATAAAATTTGACAAAAAATTTTTGAACGAAAGTAAACGAGTCAACAATAAGAAATAAAAAGAAATCTATGTGTTTTATAATAATAAGTGGAACTCGTAATATAATTATGTTTTTTACAAACTTCTTTTTTTTATTTTTTTTCGATTTTTTATTTTTTTTTTTGGATTTTTGTTTTTTTTTTCCTTTTTTTTTTCGCTCTATCCCGGAGTGGGTGAATAGTGATTACACGACGACATACATACTTCGTTATTAATTAATATTATAATAACAATAATATTAAAAGAAAAATTATAAGTAAAGCGACGAAAGAAAAAAAATCAGGAAATTTTTTCCACTAATTCAATTTTAGGAACCAAAACTATTTTTTAACGTTAGTATATCATTAAAAAAGCGCGATTTTAAAGCTGAAGTGGTAGAAAAAATAAAATTACAAGAACATTTTTGAGATATCTTCCCCATCGGTAAAATAAATGTTTAAAAAAATATTTTCGTTAAGATTTATTGTTTATTTACGAAATTTTAAAATTATGCATTAAAAAAAAAGTAGCATCGTCAATTCGAAAAAAATGTCAAGAAACAAATTAGGGAAGAAACCTCAAAAACACCTCAACTGCCTATGAACTAAGCGAATAAACGTACTAAAGTCTCTAAAATACTAAGATAATTAGAATAAGACTTGTTTTTATTAGCGCCGTACTTACTACACAAGCCAGAGTGTTGCCGTATCCGATGAAAAAACGTGCCGAAATATACTGCTATAATTATAATCATATACTTTATTATAATGACAGCTAGAGAAGCGGTGATGAAGGGCTACGAGTGCTCTCAATTCTATGTACCATTTGATTTTATTAAATGAAAAAAAAAAATGAAAAACCGAATATTTTTTTTACCGAATCGTCAATAGTTTTAACAAAAACCTCGGTCGAAACGATTGATTCCACGACTCAATGTAATGAGCGGTCAAGAATAATAATTCAATCGGTCATTAAGTTTTTTTTTATATTTTTATGATTTCAATAAAATAGATTATTCTGCAGAAGTTTGGTGAATGCTATAACTAAATGAGCGTTCTCTTTTCCATACATTGATCAAACAATCATAAAAAAGTTACACTGCCCAGTTTAAGTTACAGCATGTGGCAACCCCGAATCTCTCGGGCAAAAAACGATTGTAGTGAAACGAAAACAATTCAAAATGGTACATCAGAGAATATATTTTAAATTTGTAGTATGTATATTTTTTACTGCATGCTGTAGTGCAAGAAAATGTAGTCGGGATGCGCCATCTCCGCTGGCAACACCGGCGCGTTCGGCGGCAGCAGCTGGAAGCCCATGAACATGAACGTGCGCAGCACCGCCGCGCGGTCCGGCCGGGACTTGAGCACGCAGACCATGCAGCTGGGGGCAGAGAGGATGGAAACGAGGTCAATCAGTAGACATAGACATATGTCATGTATGTACATTTAATTTTTAATACACGCGAGGTGTGTATGGTATATGTTTATGTATTAATTATTTTATCATATGATCGTATTTTATATTGTACAGTTAGTATCTAATCTCTGTCCTTTGTATGTTGGCGATTGGCGCAATGGTCACCATGCCTGCCCGCTAATCAAGGGGTTCCGGGTTCGATTCCCGGTGGGGGTGGACTTTGTGTGATGAACACAGGGTTCCATTTTCCAGTCTGGGTGTATATATATATATATATATATATATCTATAGTATAATATATATGTAATAATATGTGCAGTATATATCACGTTTGCTTGGTTTCCACGACACAAGCTTATAGCTTAGTGTGGGATCAAGTAGATCTGTGTGCTGTGAAGTGGATTATTATTATTATTATTATTTAATTTTAATTTTTTTTTTTTTACTTTTTATGTATTTATTTATACACGCGAGGTGTGTGGTATATGTTTATGTATGAATTATTTTATCATATGATCGTATTTTATATTGTACAGTTAGTATCTAATCTCTGTCCTTTGTATGTGTAATGTATGGTATCAATCTTTTAAATTGTTCGTATTGTTATGTATCATGTATGTCATTTATTTTCTCCGCTGCCTGCGTCGCACTTTGGGGCGCTCGTGGGACTGCTGGCGCTGACTGAAAACCAGCGCTGAGGGTTCCCATCCTCAGCATATGCTGAGTCAGCTGCCATTTGCAGCAACAGAGACACACCGCGACCAATACAAATTTATTAATTTAGGTTTAAAGTTGTAAAAAAAATTGTATACTAATTTTGTCAACTCTCTGTGTAATCTGTGTGTGTGTGTGTCTGTTGTGCAATAAAAAATATTCTATTTTATTCTATTCTACATAGACATATCTTTATTCGGCATCACAGAAAATTTAAAAAATATATGTGACAAAATTTAACACTACAACATTCGCCTAAGAATTTTTGCGATGCCGAAATGGACACCGACTCAGCATAATTGAACGCAGATAAGCAATAACATGTTAACCCACAAAACGAAGTTATTGATTTAGAACGATTTATTGAGAGTTAGAGAAAGTTTTTTAATTATGAATTTACCTTATTACATTGTTTAAATATGTAACTAAATATTGATCATAAAAATGTTCAAACAAAATGGCGCTATAATTTTAAAACTTTAATTTACTCAAAATTTCTCCAGTGTGGGTTAACACACTATTGCTTATCTATGTCCAATTATACCGTCGCGTAAAACGCGGCAGCGCTGGTTTTCAGCGGAGCCCGTAAGGGGATGCGTCTGCGCCGATATAGATCTGTGTGTTGTGAAGTGGATTATTATTATTATTGATTCCAAATTTCAAATAGAACCGAGTGTCAAGAGTAAGCATACATAAGAGTCGATGCTTCTCCTTCTATATTGTGTTCTGTGTGTTGAACGCTCTGAGGCTGGCTGGTACTCACTTGCTGGAGCCGAGCCGCTCTTCAGCGAAGTCCAGGAGGAGCATGAAGCTCTCCTTGCTGCCGGACTGGAGCACGCCGGGCATGCGCAGGTAGATGGTGTTGCCCAGGACCACCTGCAATACGACACGCACACACACAAATTCAATAACCAGTAACCACACAAGTCACTATTTTTTTTTTTGCCGGAACGATATACCCAGGTAGGTAAATCATTAAAATACAATCTAGCCAATCTAGTAATCTATACTATAATAAAAGAGTAGAATCCGCGATTCTGTACATTGAATATTTTTACCTAAAATTGAGAGGGGTGATAAAAGAAGAGTAACCAAGCCCTAAAACAAAAAGTTTTTAAAATTATTTTACCGAACCGATTGTCATGCGGTTTTTACAGGTAGATTAAGCTTAACCTGGAGCTACATCAAATATAGGCTTTGTTTCATTGAAATCGGATGTCAGGAAAAAAAAGTTGTTGTATAAAAACCTTTCATGCGGGTGAAACCGCGGGGCACAGCTAGTGACTAATAAGTATTTTAAATTTGACCTAAACTTCTAAACAAGACTATGCTAAGAATGTGTCCAATAACACTTTTCTTATTGTCTCTAATAAGGGGAAGACACGTCGTTCTTGTGTTCTTTGGATACAGTACTCACAGCACTAAATACACTATCACTATACACTACACTAACTCAAAAGGTTTGGTCCTTTTTATTCTTCGTGTTATATTTGTGTTGTCATGGGTAAACAAATCACTAATGAAGAAGAAGAAAGAAAGAAAGAAAGAAAAGGAGTTTATTGGTCCCCATTAAAAATGCATTTCAATTTTTTTTTTTATAAATATTGTGAAGGAGATAGAAGGGTGTGCTGTGTGCTTCATTATCTCTGTGGGGCAGAACATAAAGAAGTGTTGGTCTTCCGACAACACCGCAATACAGTCGCCCGCCTTAATTTCGCAGTTCCCGCGGGAACTCCGGGATAAACAGTAAGTACTCTATATTCTTCTATCTCCCCCTGACAACTGTATGCAAAATTTCATGATGATCGATCGAGCTGTTGAGGCGTGGAAGCGTTACAAACAAACAAACTCACTTTCGAATTTATAATAGCTAATAAGGATGCCTATTATGTGAGTTTGTTGAGACACGTTGTCAGAGGTACAGAGAAGGACTTTTTTGTCCCGGAACTCCCGCGGGAACTCCGTGATTACCAGGGGATCAGCTAGTTTAGAACCTTACTAGGATGTAAACATAGATATGGATGGATGTTTGTTAATCTTTCACGCATAAACTACTCAATGGATTTTAATGATACTCTACAATAATATAGCTCATACATCAGAATAACACATAGCGTACTTTATATCCCGGAATTCCCACGAGGAAAAGCTAGTTCACACAATATATTAAAGCGGCCACACGGCCCTAAAATCAGAGGCGATATCGGGAGTAATGTTGCCACTTGCCAGGTTGCAAAACCTTATAGCCGCACAGACCAGCCAGCAAAAAGGCTGGACACCCTAAATTATTGAGGATTACTTATAATCTATACATATAAAACGCTTTGTCCTGAATGACCGATGGATAAATGCACAGCCTGAACCGCTGATCGTAGAGACCTGAAACTTGGAGGGTGTGTTCTTTGTATGACGACCCGATTGGCGCAGAGGTCACCATGCCTACCCGCTAATCAAGGGGTTCCGGGTTCGATTCCCGGTGGGGGTGGACTTTGTGTGATGAACACAGAGTTCCATTTTCCAGTCTGGGTGTGTTTATATATCTATAGTATAATATATAAGTCATTCTATGTAGTATATACCACGTTTGCTTGGTTTCCACGACACAAGCTAATAATAGCTTACTGTGGGATCAAGTAGATCTGTGTGTTGTGATGTGATGTGTTATTATTATTATGACGTAGCCATCCGATGAGAAAGGAATTTTTGAAAATTCGACCTCTAAGGGGATGAAAAAGGGTTGCAAAGTTTGTATGGAACAATTCCGCGGGAACTTCGAAATTATCGCGGGCGAAACCGCGCGGGCCAGCTAGTCCTCAATAATTTAGTGCGTAAAAACGTTGGTCCGGCCTTTTTACTTAAATGTCCGGCCAACCTGGCTCGCTGATCTCTCCCGCTATTATATTTGGCGACCTGGCAACATTACCCCCGATATCGCCTCTGATTTTAGGGTGAGGATTGTTTTCGTTACTCACAGCTTCCCAGCGGGTGACGGTGTTTTCGGTCAAGTATATCTTGAAATCGACCTTCACCGGCTGACGATCCTTCAGCTCGAGGATCTTGGCTATCACCTGTATTTGGGACGTAACGTTAAAATTGAGCGAGTAGAAAACGATCTCGTACGGTCCTATCATAATAATTTTAAATTAACTAACGTGTCTTGTAAGAGAACAGCATAAAAACAACAAGAAAGCAGTATATAAATATTGCGGAAAGACAAACTGTTGCACGCGTCGGCCATCGGGCTTGGTACTGCCGAAAAATGCAGGTAGTTGGGTATCGATTCTTCTGTTTGACATTATTTTGAACACCTTGAACAACAAGCCTACCCACATTCAACAAACTATTATATTATAATTTTTTTTTAATTCAATCTGGATTCCGTTCAAATGTCATTTCAAAAAGTGGCATTGCGTGTCACAAATGATGGAATTAACACTCTGTACTTCAACGTACGACATTAAAAAAAAATCTGTATTGACTAATCAGAAAGAATTACAGATTTCTTTAAATTTGTAACCGATTTCAAAAAGGAATTATAAATTCGAATGTTTACTTTTATGTATTTTCTAGCATAACCCCGTCATATAGTATAACATGTGACAAAATTTGCTGCAAATACATATTTATGGGGTTGAAAGTATACACCGTTATAAACATGTTTATAAAATAAAAAAAAAGCAGTAAAGATCCAAGTTACATTGTAATAAACTTTAATAGGTGCTCAGCGTGTAAGTCCACAAATCCTCTCTAAAATCTAGTATAAGTTCACAAACTTCTACCAAAATCTAGTATAAATTCACAAACTTCTACTGTAAATCTAGTAGAAGTTCACAAACTTCTACCAAAATCTAGTAGAAGTTCACAAATTTCTACCAAAATCTAGTAGAAATTCACAAACTTGTAGCATAATCTAGTATTTTTTGATAGAGGCTCACTTACCGCCTCCCTCTGCTCGTGATGTAGCGCCGGGTGCGCGTGCGCCGGCGAGCCGGGCTCCGACACCAGGCTCTCCGCGCTGCTGGCCAGCGAGCTGGCGCTCGTCCATAGCAGGCCGCTTAACAAGTCACCTGACGGGGGAACGGGACACACTGTTACCCATCTCCACTTCGCTTCTTTATTCTTAGGCCCGTATTCCAGAAGGTGACTCAGATCACGTTTTACTTGAGATTAGTTTTATGCTCAGATCATAGCTCAAGCGTACATCTTATTATAGAATGCGTTTTAAGTTCTAATCACTTGAAACTAGTTTTGAGTAGGGATTCTGAACTCTGATTGGTTCTAATCAGTTGAAACTAGTCTTGAGTAGAGATTTTGAGCTCTGATTGGTTGAGTGGTCTTGACATGACAGACTAGACGTAAACAAAGATCAAATCTTTGCTTGAGTATAGATTAGTACTCAAGCGTCGTTCTAGAATAAGGAAATAACTCAGCTAATTGGTGATTCATGAATCTCGTTTCAAGTAAGGTTCTAAAATTAAAGCTTTACTTGAAATTAGTTTTGAAACTAGATTCATGACTTGAGTAACCTTTTGGAATACGGACCTTAGTGACTTTTCACATAGAATGCATCACAAGTTTCAAGTACATTTTGTGACACAGTGTTCTTACTACATTTTGTACTAGCTAGCTGTCCCTCGCGTTAACTTTCCTCTTGAATAACTCTATCTAATGATGAAAACCGCATGAAAATTCATTCAGCATGGTTTTTGAGTTTATCGCGGACAGACAGACGAAACTGAAGAACTGCTTTATAAAATGTAGTAATTATTTCTGTTTTTATTTTAACCGTTGCATTGTGACGAATAAAGATAATTTAATTTAAAATAAATGTATTTACTGTATATAATAATAATAGCTGTGTAATATGTAGCGCGAACTCCGTGAAATTCGTTCTTATCTTAACCTTTCCTACCTATGGACGCAGATAAGCAATAACATGTTAACCCACAAAATTAAGTTATTGATTCAGAACGATTTATTGAGAGTTAGGGAACGTTTTTTAATTATGTGTTTACCTTATTACATTGCTTAAATATGTTACTAAATATTGAACAAAAAAATGTTGATACAAAATGGCGCTCCTACTTTTAAAGCACGATTTACTCAAAATTTCTCCAGTGTGGGTTAACACACTATTGCTTATCTATGTCCCTATAAACTGCCCAGCTTCATAGGTCAAGTAATTTACGAGATTTCGTGTCTAGTCAGTATTTATTAGAGGTTGTTGTCGGGTTTTTATAGCGGTTGTTGTCGGGTTCTTGCGTTAAAACAGCAGCCTTTAGGGGTAGTTTCAGATATCTTGCCACAAGCTGCTGGAATGATATTCCTCCACCTTTGCGCGCAATTGCCACGAAGCGCTTGTTCAAACTAAAGTTAAAATCTCTTTTACTAATGGAACAAAAAGAATTGTCTTAGCCGTTTCTGATTTTATTTCTGACTAACTGTTCCCCGCGGTTACCCGCGATAAGTTCGGAGTTCCCGCGGAAATTTCGGGATGAAAGTACTCTATGTCCTTCCCTGTACCCCTGACAACGTGTATGCAAAGTTTCACGATGATCGGCTGAGCCATTGGGGCGTGAAAGCGCAACAGACAGACAGACAGACAGAGTTACCTTCGCATTTGTATTATTAGTAGGGATTTATTTCTGATTATATATTAATTATTAAGGCATACCCCGCAACATACATTATGATAATTTACTTAGCTTTTTTATTATATACTTACTCTATTTTTACTTTTTAAATTATCTCCACTTAAATTATCTTAAGAAATGTAGATTGTGGACGGTCTTATTTGTAGTGTGAAGCCATCTCCCTTCTACGGTCGCCACTGAAAATCAGCGTCGTGGAACTTAGTGCCACGGCATAATGCTGAGTGGTAGCCATTTTGGTACCAACTATTCTAGTTTAAGTCTCACGATTGTACTTATTTTATCTTTATGGTATCAAATAAACTTTTTTCTATTCTATTCTATTCTATATGAGCGGTTGTTGTCATGTTGGTTTTCATAACGGTTGTTGTAGGGTTATTAGAAGACGTTGTCTGGTTATTAGCGGTTGTTGTCAGGTATTAGCGGTTGTTGTCGGGTATTAGCGGTCGTTGTCAGGTATTAGTGGTTGTTGTCGGGTATTAGCGGTTGTTGTCTGGTTATTAGCGGTTGTTGTCGGGTATAGAGCGGTTGTTGTCGGGTGTTAGCGGTTGTTGTCAGGTATTAGCGGTTGTTGTCGGGTAGGTATAGAGCGGTTGTTGTCGGGTATTAGCGGTTGTTGTAGGGTTATTAGGGGTTGTTATTGGGTTATTAGCGGTTGTTGTCGGATTACTCACGGTTGTTGTCGTCGTGGTTACGGTTGGTGGGTGAGGCGGGGCTCGCAGCCCCGCCATTCACCCCTCCAGGCGGTGCTGAGCTCTCGACAGGGACATCAGGACCACCTAAACACAACAACAGGCACATTAACCCTTTCACCGCCATCCCCGTAATATCACGATCTATGAAAGATGTGTTACTGGGGCCGGAAACGTAATATTACGTTACTAACAAACCACTGTACTGATGTTTATATTTACTAGATGAAATGATTGATATTAAATCTCCAGGGGAGAAATCATGCCAAAAGCGTATGGCGCTGCAGGTAATGGACATGTTTTTGTAGAGTTTAATAATAATAAATTGACTTCGTGAAATTAGTATTTAGCAGTGGCCTTATTCACTATGACCATAACACGCCGCGTTAAGATAAGGCGCCACTTAAAAAAATACATTTACAACGTTTCTTTTGTCATAAAGAATAATTAAAAAGAATAATTCTAATATATTTGCATCTGGAGCGTTTGGGATTGTGTTTTGACGTGTGTCTTGTCATGGACAAGGAATTTTGTTGGTCATGGTGAATAAGGGCTCTGGATCTATTAACAACTTTTAGCTGCTAAACCTTTTTATTCTAGTTACTAGCTGTGCCCAGCGGTTTCACCCGCGGTAATTTTGGAGTTCCCGCGGGAATTCCGGAATAAAAAGTACCAAATCCGTTCAGCCGTTTTTGCGTGATTGAGTAACAAACATCCAAATATCTAAACATCCAAACATCCACACTTTCACATTTATAATATTACTAGCTGTCCCCCGCGATTTCATCCGCGGTAATTTCGGAGTCGGAGTTCCCACGGGAATTCCGGGATAAAAACTATCCTATATTTAAGTTGGACCATTTTATGAATGGTTGCAAAATTTTATCAAAATCCGTTCAGTAGTTTCGGAGTCCATCGCGGACAAACAACGTGACACGTGATTTATATATATTAGATAGATAGTAGGATGAATATTAGGATAAATTAAGTAGACTCACCACAGAGGCCCGGCGCCCAGGCACAGCGAAAAACACTCGGCGTCGCTCGCCGAGACGGCGGAGCGTTTGCTCGCCGACATGTTCAGGGATGCGCCATCGCCGCTGTGGACAAACAGACAGACATACACCTTTAGCATAGCTATAATAGTTTACCTTTTTGATGTATGAATGAAACAATTAATTATTATGGTTGGACATAGATAAGCAATGGTGTGTTAAACTGTCAACACACACTGGGTAAATTTAGAAAATCATATTTTAAAATTATAGCGCCATTCTGTGTCAACTTTTTTATGTACCTATTTAAACTATGTAATCAACTATGAGGTAAACACATAATTAAAAAACGTTCTTAACTACTCAATAAAGCGTTCTGTATCTAAATAATATTAATTTTGTGGGTTAACATGTTATTGCTTATCGGCGTCCATTAAGGTTTTAAACATACCAGAACAAAACAAATAAACACGTATTTTAATAATTTTAATACCTTTATTTCGATATTTAGCTTAAGACATATTTTTGTATCGTTTTTTGTTATAAAAATATAAATTTTATTCTATTCTATTATTACAGTAGATACAAGAAATTAAAATTAAACATGAGAATCAACAACAACCCAGCCTTCCACAGGTTTTACTATTTACAAAAATAGTCAAAAAGTGTAATTCGGAACAAGAAGTTAACAAGTGATTTATGTTGAACGTAACGATTCTTTATCTAATAAATATCCCTACTATAAAAACTCTGTCTGTCTATCTGTCTGTCTGTTACGCTTTCACGTCTTCACAGCTCAACCGATCATCATGAAATTTTGCATACACGTTGTCAGGGGTACAGACAAGGACATAGGATACTTTTTATCCCGGAATTCCCGTGGGATCAACGAAATTTCTGCGGGTAAAACAGCGGAGAACAGCTAGTTAATTATAATAACTATATAATAACTATCTATCGGTTTCAGCTGCGATAATTTCGGAATTCCCGCGGAATTGTTCCCCCCCCCCTCCCCCCTTCGTCATACAAAGAACACACCTTCCAAGTTTCAGGTCTCTACGATCAGCGGTTCAGGCTGTGCGTTGACCCATCAGTCATTCAGGACAAAGTATTTTATATAGTATGGATTAAGACAGAAGATATCAGTGTTTACACTCTACATATTATATGCAGGTGTAATCTCTATCTCTCTCTATCTATCTATCTATCTAGATAGATAGATAGAGAGATTAACAATTGATAGATATCAATTGTTAACATAGTTTTTTTTTTTAAATTTCTTCGTGTGCCTTAATTTAATAAAAAAACAATTTTATTCATTTAAAATCAATCAAGTTTAATCAATTGCAAAGCGTTATTAAATATACAGTTTAATTACATGTACAGTCAATAAGTCAACAAAGTAAGGTAAGTCAACGCGAGAAAGGTTCAGTTGCCAATGTAATGGTAATAAAAAAAAATCAACCCACAAAATAGCATAGAACTTGGCATGTCAATAAGCAAAGTGACACTATCTTTGCATCTTATTTCGTTCACATACCAACAATAATATTATTGGAAAGTTATAACGTCATCCCCACGTATCGTAATCACTCCAACAACCGGCAAAACGCCAGCAATACATTGCATGAGAATAGTTAACGCGTAGATTTCATCAAAACAAAGACGTCTCTAAGACTCATCCCTAAATAGCTACGAACTATTCGCATCGATAAGTCCGGCACTCGAACGCTTAGGGATGTGAAAAGCATTTTTTTTAATATTAATCGATTATATTGTTGAGAAGAAAAGAAATAAAAAATGATTGGCGCAATGGTCACCATGTCTGCCCGCTAATCAAGAGGTTCCGGGTTCGATTCCCGGCGGGGATGGACTTTGTGTGATGAACACAGGGTTCCATTTTCCAGTCTGGGTGTGTATATATATATCTATAGTATAATATATATATATAATATGTGTAGTATATACCATGATTGGTTTCCACACGTATTTAATTAGAATTTTGATAATATGGTAGTAACAAGTAACTACTTTGCACTTTTCCAATGCACTTGTTAAAATTAACCTCCAATTCATTTGACACAGACAAAATCGGGTGCACAGCTGTGTCTGTCATCTCGTTTGATGCAGTTACCGCTATCGGTGATTAGTCTCGCTTTGCATACAGTTCTCTTCGCACACCTCCAAATGATGGAACCATCTTTATTAATCCGTTCTTTGTTGTATTTGTACCCTGCGCGAAGCAGCACCGAATTACCACGTTGAGATGTAATTATTACATGTGCTGGACCTGCTAGCGATGAATTCCCTGAAAATATTTGTTAGTTAGAGACAGATACCTCATATAGTCCGGGAGCCGGTACTTGCTTTCTCAGTGACTAATAACAGGCTGAAACTTCGTAAATAGGTTTAGTTCGACGCAAAAGCTTTTCCCCTGAGAAAATTTTACAATGAAATCTACGAGGTTGGTAATGAAATATGGTAATAATATAGCGATTTCAACTATAGGTAAGCAAAAAAGTGAAATTGTTATAAACTTACCCCCACAATCGATAGAAATCATTAAAATCTGCCACATTTTAATATTTTTACAATGTAGTCACGCATTATTGAATACCTACTCATAATAATATGGAATGCAGTGTACAGTGAACACGGCAGCTTGACATAGTAAGAGTAGGGATGCAACGATATATCGGAAAACCGATAAGTATCGATATCTTTTTCGTCTTAACAGTTTTCTCATGACTGTAGGTCGTGACTATTATGGACGACACGTTTCACCAGGCCCTATTCCTGGCGCCTGGCGCATGGATGCCTGGATGGTGCACTTCGTGGCCTCCTTCACCATGTCATGTGAGTCCATCGGAATGGCTATCTACCGCGACTCCTCTTGCTTTCAGCGTGCCCGAAAATTATCCTCTCCAGGCTATCTGGTTTCAGCCTGGTCACGTGACCGAAGTATTGTAGGAGTCGATGCATACACACCGTGGGGTCTCGTCTATCGATATATCGACGTCTACAAATATCGATGTTTATCGACATTGACTATGCACCGATATCGATAATATCAACAATTTCACCGCCATCACCGTAACATCACGATCTACGAAAGACCAGCTCGGGGCGCCACGTAATACGTATTATTCCGTTACTAATAAACCACTGAACTTTTATTTAAGCATTCCCAACACTAGAAGAAATCATGCCTAAAACATGTGGCGCTACGGGGTAAGTTAAGGCTACCAAATCAGAAAGGTAATTTGTTAAAAACGGTAACAAACGCCGAGCTAATTTTTTTAAGGTAAAACGTACGTGCCTGTGTTAATAAAACCATACCTAAGATTGAAAATGAAAATTTATTTTTATTAAAATTACTTTTCAGCTTTAAAAAGACCGTTTTGTGTTTCCCTGGTATTCTGTTACTGTAATGATCTAGGGTGAATATACGCTATTTGAATTTCAACGGTCCTTAGAGAAATTTTATGTTAAAATAATGATATCGTCGTCGTCGTCGTGATCGAAATATATCTTTTATTCGGCCCACGTAGTTAATTCGCGATAATTTTTAATTTTAGGCATTAAAGCCTTAAAATAGTTCCAAATGTATACTACCCTGGCCTTACCCCATTAGTAGATTTTATAATTTTCAAGGCCTAATGCTTTTAATATTTATGGCATTAGGTTTGCTACCAATATTATCATATACCTAAATAAACATCGAAACATATTTTATTAAAATACATAGTCAAATTATTAATTAATACAAAAAAAAAATTCTCTCATTTCACGTCCCATTACAACAATGTCACTTCACCTGCCGAATTTCAAAGACTAAAAAATAGACATAAAACTGCTAAAGTATGTCTTTGAAATAGAATGACGCGTGGAGTACAGTGTGAAGTAAAAAGCAAGATAACAGCGTGAAGCAAAATTTAAAAAAAAATTGCGTTAGTTTTCAATTCAGTGTCGGGGAGTGGGGTTGTGCCAGTCGTTGCAGTATTTCCCTTGGTGAGTATATGTTTTTATATTTTATCGTCCCGTAATTGTAAATTAGTTCAATACAATATTTATTGTGTGTAGATGCTATATATTACGTGACACTGTGTTCGGAAAAACCAATGAGGGTGTTTTTGTGGGTTATTTGCAATTTCCTCACTTCCCTGGCGTCACTTCCCTGGCATTTGCTATGCCAGGGTAAATACAATCGCCACAGGGGAGTGACGAAATTTAGTTTCTTTGATATTTCTTTATGTTATTTATTTCATTTGTTCTAGATACTCCATTACCTTTACTTGGATTCAATGAGGAATGTTAAAAAAAGAGCAAACAAGGGAATAGAGGCTAGAAAAAAAGCGCTGAGCAGAGAAATTACGTTACTATGAATTTAAAAATGGTCCGTTCAAAAATGCTGAATTTAAAGAGAAATAAAAGTTAAAATACCAACGAAAAAAGGAAATGGGACAAATTAAGAGTATTAAAGACATTACTGAAATGGAACAAATTTCAATTAAAAACAAAAATTTGTAATAATCAATTACGTCAAAAGGTACACAAGTATCAAAAGAAACATTTGCTGGTATACTGAAAGTACATCAACTACGAGGAAACCTATTAAGAAATATGTTGTACATGATACTCAGCAGTTTTTGTAGTAACTTTTGTCCTCACTTCCACTTAGGCGACATTAAATACACCCAAAACGATAAAATGAAATTGAATATTGTTGCTGCAGTATATATATACAGATCCTAAGGAAGACGTGCAAAACGAAATGATTCCACAAACATCTACTAGTCGGATTAATATTATAGATACCTAATGAAGAGAATGCTAAGTCTGTCAAGACCAGTACTTGTGGAATACCAGACCCCTACTAATTTTATAAATGCGAAAGTAACTTTGTCTGTTTTTTACGCTTTCAGGCCTTAACGGCTCAACCGATCATCATGAAATTTTGTACACACGTTGTCAGAGGTACAAAAAGGACATAGGGTACTTTTTATCTCGAAATTCCCGTGGGAACTCTGAAATCAACGCCGGTGAAATCTCATGAAATTTTATATGTATACACATTGTCAGGGGTACAGAAAAGGACATAGGTACTTTGTATCCCAAAATTCTTGCGTGATCTCCGACATTTTCGCGGATGAAACCGCGGGGACAGCTAGTTAATGATAAAAAAACATAGATATGGTGGTATATGTTCGTCTGATTTTGATTAAGAAGAAAGAGGGGTCAGGGTTACTTTTCTAAAGATCTCTATAATGAAGATGGTACTCTTTAAAATATACGTAGATAAAAATAACGTGTCTGATTTATTGATTGCTTAGTATTTAAGTACAAAACATTTGGTTTAGCAGAAAAGATATTTACTGTTCTTTTAAAAAATGAGAGTATTCATTTATACTGTACCATGTGTACCATGATATTTTTTAATTGTTTAGATAGCCTTGACACTGAAAAGTAAGTACCATAGCTAGGTAATACTTTTATTTTGTTGTATACTTAATTTTTTGATTCTCAGATGAGACTGATTAATGAAATTTAATTTGGGTAATTAAGACTTAAGCATTGATAACAAAACCAACCAAACAAATCAAAACATTCGTTTTGAAACTGTAGAGACTGATTGTTTTCTATGCACAAAAAAATATCAAAATAATATTTATTTATGTGTTTTATTTAATATTATTTAAGTTTCTTAGCTAATAATTAATAGTTTGTCACTTTTCTGCCTTAATTTGTCACTACTCTGCCAATGGTGTCACTCCCCTGATAACACATTTTCCCCTGGAGGCTATAAAATTGAAAAAAAAATTAAAAATCTTCTGGCCCTTATCATTACGAATGCAAAAATAATGTTGATTAGTCAAATTATGAATATCAAATTAAACAGAATAATTTTCCTTTTGGGACACAAAAAACTCAAATACCGTATATTCACCCTCTATGCATATTGAAATAAGTTATGGAAATGGTTTTAGTGTTATGGTAGGGCAAACGGAAGTAGGTTATTTTTTTTTCTCAATAATTTATTATTATATTTTTATTTACCTGTATTGCTTCGCAATCACGACCATATTTATTACTGAATATTGAAAAAAATTACAAAAAAGAAAAATTCAATCTACGCCTAGCGTATATACTTCTAAGTTCTAGCCCACCTACGGCTTAAATTGTTTACTCAAAATTTAATATTATTATCACAACACTGGAATGTTATCAAGAAACGATTTTTAGTCTTTTTACCATAAATATTTTTTTTTATATATTTTAATGCGTACAAATACATATACTGAGACGAACGTCGCTCGGTTGTATACCCGAGTTATTCATTTATTTATTTTTTCTTTATTTATTATTGTTTTTTTTTTTGTCAAACAACACGTCCGCGTCCGCTTGTTTCACTATCCCAGCCTTCACTGGATGCAATAAAGAAAATTGTAAACAATCTCGAATCGAGCCAAAACGGATAACTACACAGGCATTGCCAAAAAGCTAAAATAGATTCGCATAATATAAATGTTTGAGACGTAAAAAACGAAAACCATAATAAATATATAAGAATTATCTGTACGTTTGCTCGCTTGTTCCATTTCCAAACGTTATTTAAGGTGATTTGGTAATTTATCTAAGTAAATAAATAAAAAATTATCACCTACCTACACATGATCTCAAAGCGTACCTACTGATAATTTACTAGATGTTGCCCGCGGTTTCACTCGCGTTAATTTCGGAGTTCCCGCGGGCACCCTCCCTCTTTGTGCCCCTGACAACGTGTTGTATGCATTATTTAACGCACTTTTCCAACAATTATCGATATATTTAAATTTTAACTTTACACAAAGCCTTGGCAAATATTATACCTTGACCTTCCTCGTGAATCACTCTATCTATTGGAGAAAACTGCATGAAAACCCGTTCAGTAGTTTTTGAGTATATCGCAAGCAAACAGACAGACAGACGCCGCGAGGGATTTGTGTTATAATTTGAAGTGACTAGCTGTTTTTCCCAGTTTCGCCCTCGGGAAATCTTTGCATAGTACCTAATGAACCGACGTACCTACATATTTTGCTATTCCAAGATCTAAATTGCTCGAATAGGGTACTTGAGTGAATTTTTTTCCAGTCTATTTTAAAAATATATGGCCTACTTAAACAGAGCAAAAAAAAAAGAAAAAAAAAAATATGCATAAATTAATTAAATAGAGCGTTTCAAAGTTCCTACTTTTGACTTTACCGCCGAAACGCGGAATGACGTCACTAGTTAAAAATTACGCCTTATTAATCTGTGATAGAGATGTCACTGTCGTTTTGACAGCGTCATGTGACACTGACAGATAGTAACTTCAATATCCGAAATCGTAATTAAGGTTGAACCGTATCGAGTTACTTTCAAAAGTTCCAGTAAAGAATGGAAATGCATCTTACTAATGCATTTTAAATTAAAAACTACTTCAGAGAAAGTAAAATATGTGTTGACTGTAGTCTGTATGCACTTAGTTTCTTTTGCCTTCCCTGAAAGAGGTAAATGTTTCCTAAAAAAATAAAAGTGGCGTAATGTTAAGCGTGGCTGTAATTGGTGTTTCGTTGCAACGTTCCATTTCACAAAATTAAAAGTTTAATATTTTAGAAACTATTGATAATTTGTTAATAAGTAAATCTTTTACGATAATGCTTTTTTAAGGCTCTATTTTTGAAATATTGACACAATTTCTTATTATTAATTTCATGCAAGTACCAAATATATATACCAAAAAGTTTTTTCCCGGGAACGGGATAATTTTGGGTCTCCCCACTCACTCCTTCCACGATGCGCCAACCCATCATATTATTAAGTAAAGTCATTCACCCGCGTGAATGACCTTGATTTACCAGTTTATTTTTTAAAGTTACATAGCATAATAATATCAATTACACTGGTCAACAAAAAAAATAAAGTTGTTTGTTTCCTGTGATTTTTTTTTTGTTTCTATCTCAAATTGACTCGTATTTTTTAAATATGGCAACAATTTTTCTCTAACAGCTTTTGTTTTTGAGTTATAGCTAACTACCCTCATTTACTATTTTTACTTAGATTTGAGTTTTTTATTGGACACTGAAATATATTTTGTTGTTATTATCGATATGGCTTCGTCAAGAAGATGTTTTGAGCTTAATCCAGACTGTTATTGCTATATTTTTGGTAAATATGAATTTCAAAAATATCGAAAACCAATATAGGACTTTGTAAAAACTGCGTATCTCCAATACTTTAAAATAAAATTGTGTAATCAGGACAAGCCATGGGTTCCTCGTATTGTATGCCAGAAATGTATGGTATGTCTACGGTCATGGTCCAGTGGAAAAAGAGCCTTTAGGTAGCCAAAACCGCACCACACCATATTAAACGCGGCCTAATGAAACAGTTTGTGAAAGCGCTTAAAAAAGTGGCGAATGTTTGAATTTTCTTTCACGCAAGTTTCCAGGATTACTTAAGTAGGTACAGAAAAGTTTAAAGCTGATATTTTTGATGGACCACAGATGATTAGGCAACTCGTGAAAGATCCTAATTTCATCAAATCAATGACTGAAGTAGAGTCCAAATTTTGGAATTCATATCTTTTGGTTATGAGTAATTTCCTAGGCAAAATCTGATGACCACATCGAGCTTGTTGAGTCCATGCTATCGAACTTGTAAGAGCTAGGGTGCAACATGAGCATAAGCTATAAAAATCCACTTCATAAATTCGCATTTAGACCGATTCCCACAAAATCTGGGTGATTTTAGTGAGGAGCAGGATGAAAGATTTCATCAGGATCTTCGGACAATGGAAGAGCGTTATCAGGGGCGTATGGGACTCACATATGATGGCAGGCTATGATGCTATATGATGCTGAAGTTTGCAACGAGATCTTCCTAAAGTTGTTAATTCAAAGAATTCTTATAAAAGATCATTTGATAGGGTTCAATAGAAATTTTGTTCACATAATGTATTAATTTTTTATATATTTTGTGAAAATAATAAAACTGTATATTTCAAAAAGTAAAGCTGTTAGCAATCTCCCAGTATTTTTTCCATAGTCAGTGCCATAGAAATATCCAGTAACAGATAAAAAAATAAAGGAAACAAAACCTGTGTTGACCAGTGTTATCATTTGTTATTTACATTTTTTTTTGTGGCAACACTTTTTTATAACGCTTTTGTTTAAAACCATACAATACGTGTCTACCTATTTTGGAATTTTCCATAATTTTTTTGCATGGTATGATTACTTACCTTATAAATTAATATAAGTTGAATAAATAGAAAGATAGGACAATATAACGCACCCTATGGAGAAAGGCAAAGACAAACCGGTGCCAACAGCTGCCAAAGTTTGCGCCAAATATCTAAAGTGTGTCAAAGAGTGTAATGTTTGTTATTGTTTCTATTATCACATGGATGTTGGAAATTGTTACCTATTATAATTTTTGGGTAATATTGTATGATATTTGCATTGCATCAAAATCAAATTTCAAATATTTAGCTTAATGGATGCCATAGGCACAGCTGAAATACCGAGTAAAACAAGTGTATTGTTTGCGAAATTTGTTGTTTTACTGACGAAACTATTTTAAAAATATTGCCACATATTGTGTTTCTGGTACTACTTAGACGATGCTAGCAATCTCATAAAGTCATAACGCCTCTCTCAAGGCTAGACTGTGGTGATAGTAAACTTTTCGCAATGCCCGTAATCTTTTATAGAAACCACGCATGTACTTATTGCGTTAGGGTCAGCGCACACTATATGGGGAATGGTAAGTAACTACTACATAATTGGCTACTTGACAATTTTTTTTTAGCCCGTTCGTGTAGATTAGTAAAAAATATTGGACAAGTATTTTTTCTTTTTTTAGGTAATCAAAAAAATAACGGCAATACATTGAGTTGAAATTTCGCGTGACGTCACAACCCGGTGCAGTTTGTATGGGGGCTATACTGAATATTGACGTCACGAGTCCCTCACCCTAAACGTTAATGCGCTTTATCTTTGTTCATTTTCATTAATTTGAAAAAGCAAAAAATACGTGTCCATTATTTTTTTACTTTCTAACTGACGGACTAATTAGAATTTTGATTTTAATACCCTGGAGAATACCCAATTATAAGAATACTTGCATATACTAATATTATAAAGAGGAAGATTTGATTTTTTGTTTGTTTGTTTGTTACGATTTAGCTAAAAAACTCTGGACCGATTTCAAAAATTCTTTCACTATTAGAAAGCTACATTATCCCTGAGTAATATAAGCTATATTGTAATCCGGAATTCCCGCGGGAACTCCGAAATTTTCGTGGGTGAAATCGCGCGGTGCCAGGTAGTATTAAATGCGAAAATTGAGTTAGTTTGTTTCGCTTTCACGCCTAATCTACTCAACCGATAATCATGAAATTTCGCATACACGTTGTAAGCACCGAAAAGAATATAGGATACCTATCATCCAGAAAAAAGTACTGTTCCCAAAAGATAGAAAAATGTTATACAAAATCAACATTAATGTATTTTAAGTGACGTAGTAGACTTGTGACGTAGTGTGTGTGCGACGTGACGTGCGTATCTCGATCACTCGATGTTGTGCATTTGCCATTTACCATTGATATCCTAAATAACCTATTTTTACATCAATGGCTTTATTAACACCGCTACAAGCGACCGACATTCCTTACCTGTTTTTTTTTTGTTATTCCATTTTTTTTTCCAATCTGACAATTCCGCAAGTTTCATAATATTGCAGTGCCATAACAATATCATTATTTAAACGTGTTTGCATTATTTATTTGAGTGTTTAGTGCTATGCTTGTATAAATATAAGTGAAGATATCACAGATCAAAGACGTCATGATAAAGCAAACATGCGTCATTAGTTTATCTTTTATCACTAAAATTTTATTTTTGAAGCGAAAACTTCTTTAGTGCCGTTGCACTATGATGAAAAGAAATAGCGACACTTAAAAGGGACAAACACCTAGTATATTATTTTCTATACAGTGTTTTCTGTCATTTCGGTTTTCTGAACATTTGGTTGGTTTCGGGAAAATCACGAGTCCAAGCGATACAAGTATAATTTACTTATTATGGGGAATCTCAATAATTACTTAATAAGAAATGTGGGCTGCGTTTATTAATTCCGTGCAAAATGACATTAAGATAAACTTTATTCAGCAAAAACATATTAACGTGTTGCTCGGTTTTCTGATTAGACAATAAACACTAAACATTTTTTTCTTGTTCAAACTCTCGGATAACTGAGGCTTAGAAGTAAGAAAGAAAAAGGAAAAAAAAAAACTGATAAATGGACATAGATAAGCAATAGTGTGTTAACCCACACTGGAAAAATTTCGAGTAAATCGTGTTTTAAAAGTATAGCGCCATTTTGTGTCAATACTTTTTATGTTGAACATTTAGTTGCATATTTAAGCAATGTAATAAGGTAAACACATAATTAAAAAAACGGTCTCTAACTCTCAATAAATTGTTCTGAATCAATAACTTAATTTTGTGGGTTAACATGTTATTGCTTATCTGCGTCCAAATACCAAAGAAACAGAAAGCAGAGAAATATATGGACGCAGATAAGCAATAACATGTTAACCCACAAAATTAAGTTATTGATTCAGAACAATTTATTGAGAGTTAGGGAACGTTTTTTAATTATGTGTTTACCTTATCTTAAATATGCAACTAAATATTTAACATAAAAAGTGTTGACACAAAAGGGCGCTATACTTTTGAAACACGATTTACTCAAAATTTCTCCAGTGTGGGTTAACGCACTATTGCTTATCTATGTCCATATACGTGGATTAAGTAAACAGGTGAATGACCATGAGTTGATATTGTCCTACTCATACGATACCTACGCAGCAGCGACCAGCCTACGCCGCGCCCGCGCCGCTATCACTTTCAGCAAAGAATACAGAATATTACTACATACGTATAGAAGTGACACTCCGTCTCCCACCGATTTCATGCCTCCACAAGCCCCGCGAGTTTGGTGGTGGTATCAGTGAAAAATTTTCACATGTAGAATCTACTTCTTCTTCAAATAATGGCAATCTATCGCGATTTATTCTGCCAATGTGCGTATTTTTAGCAATTAAAGTAATTATGGCGAAACGTCAATGACAGTGAATTGTGACAGTTTGTAACTGACAGCTGACAGTAACTGTCAGCTCGCTGACAACCTTACGAATTAGGCTATGCACACACGCACAACACGTGTACGTACAAGCCGGCCGTGGTCTAGTTTTAGTGAAAAATTTTCACATGTAGAATCTATATGTGACAAGTTTTTACTGATAGCTGACAGTTACTGTCAGCTCGCTGTCAACCTTGCGAATTAGGATACGCACAGGTCATGTAGAATCTACATGTGACAATTTTTCAATGACAGCTGACAGTAACTGTCTGCTGACTGTCAACCTTAGGTTACGCACACGCGCACAACACGTGTGTACACGTGTACAAGCCGGCCGTCTGTACTTGTGGAATAGTACTTGAATCAGTTAATTTGTATGGATGGAGCTTTTGGGTTCACCGTTACGTACGCGGGAGGCGGATAAATATTGGATAAGTATTTTTTCTTTATTCTGTGTACCTAAAGTAAGTAACGGCGATACATTAATTTAGTCGAAAACGCGTCCCGGTTTTATACGGGGTTATGACGTGACGTCATGAGTCCCCCACTCCTCAACTATTAATGCGCTTTATTTAAGTATGTTTTGATTAGGTAATTAAAAAAAACGTGTCTATTATTTTTTTACTATGTAAATGACGGAGTAGGTAAATAGAATTAAACCCCGGCAATACCTATGCCTATTTCGTGTTTCGTTTTTACCACTACATATAAAACCAAGTCCTCCACCGCGTCTGTCTGTCTGTTCGCGATAAACACAAAAACTACTCAACGTATTTCCATGCGGTTTTCACCAATAGATAAGAGTGATTCAAGAGCAAGGTTCATACGTATAGTTAACCCTGTAATTGGCGAGGTAACTCCGAAATTACCATTTACCGCGGGTGAAACCGCTGGGGACAGCTAGTTTGAAGTGTAGATAAAAATTTGCACACGGCGCGCATCGTCACGTGACTCCATTATACGCACGTCGCACAATATTCGCCATCCATAATGGCGGACGTCTAGTTCAACTAAATTGACACGCTCGAGTCGAATGTGCTGTTGCAAGGACACCGCTATTAGCAACAATTGATAATAATATGAAACTTTGTTTTGTGACGCTTAACGAACTGGCAGCTTGGTTTGATGCAATTTAAAAACCATTGGAATACTTTTAATTGTCAAAGATAGATGACAGAGAGGAAGGTTTTTTTTACTATGACCAAGTGATTACCTTCTCTCTGACTATGACTAATATTGGTCATAGTCTATGCCCAACAACGTGCCTAGTTTGTGACGCGCGTCCCAAAAACACAATCCCAAACGCTCCAGAAGCCTAAATATTATTATTATATTACAAACTAGCTGTACCAAAAAGTACCCTATGTCCTTCTCTGTACCCCTGACAACATGTATGCAAAATTTTAAGATGATCGGTTGAGTTATTAGCGTGTGAAAGCGTAACAAACAAACAAATAAAAACTCACATCCAAATTTATAATAGTAGAAAATGTGTTGTAGTGGGTGCTCCCTAACGAGAAATTCAGTTCAGTACCATTTAACCTCAGACCAAATAAAAACTAAAGATGGAACCCCTCGAACAACGAAGTGAAGCCGGTTGCGTATGCATGTGGTGATTAGGAAAGTGTATGGATTTGCAAAGTTTACTTAGGATTTATGGTGCCTTTTCCTTGTAAGTGTGTGCGTGTTTCTGTGTACGTGCACGGCGATGGTGTCTTTTTCCTGGCTCCACTTGTTTGTTCTACGCGTCTTTAGCTTTTATTTGGTCACAGTTTAAACTTAACTATTTTGACGACTCGCAGTAGGTCACGATGCCTACCCGCTAATCAAGAGGTTCCGGGTTCAGTTCCCGGTGGGCAGTGGACTTTGTGTGATGAGCATGGGGTTCCATTTTCCAGTCTACGCGTAAATATATATCTATGGTACAAAATATATTATGTAATAATATGTAGTACTATACCACGTTTGCTTGGTTTCCACAACACAAGCTTACAGCTTTGTGTGGGATCAAGTAGTTCTGTGTGTTGTGAAGTGGATTATTATTATTATTCATTTATTGGTCTTAAATTTATTATTATTATTATTATAACCATGTAAATATGTACTTTAGAAATTGAAAATGTTTACAATCCAAAGGTTTTTACAATTTTGCAGTATCTAACACAGACAAACAATGAGAATAAAATTTTGACAAAAAAAAAATCAAATTTTATTAATATCGTATTGAACACTATAATAATGACCATGAAATCGAAGACTTCTTTGATAACCAGCAAAAAATCATTTTTTAACTCCCCATTACGCAGATGACCTACCTAGATAACCTAGATTTCTAAATAATACTCGCTAAATTAACTCTGCTGTAATTAAACCATTACATTTTTTTAATATGCTTCACACATGAACAAATTACCAGTACAAATTGATTGTAATTTGCAATTTATGTTGGAAGCTATTGTCAACAACAAAATATGTAAAAAAAAAACAGTCATTGAACTTTATTACTATTGAGATAAGGTTCAACAATTGTCAAAAGTGATTACATAATATGTCTGATACTGAGTGTCCAGTAAAAATTCCATATTAGGTATTTTAACAAATTTTTTTTATAACAATTATAACATCTAATGGGGATGTTGACTACTTATGAAAATCAAAATTCTAATTAGTCCGTCAGTTGGAAAATAAAAAAACAATAGACACGTATTTTTTGCCTTTTCAAATAAATTAAATATACAGAGATAAAGTGCATTAAAGTTTAGGGAGAGGGGGTCGTGACGTCACTGACCGCTAAAATCGCCATACAAACTGTCCGGATAGTGACGTCACGCGAAATTTCAACTCAATGTATTGCCGTTATTTGTTATTTTTTGATTACGTAAAAAAAGAAAATATATGTGTCCAATATTTTTTATCAATCTACAAGACGGGCTAAAAAAAAAAATAGTCAACATGCCCATTGCTTAAGTTTGGTTTCACAGTTAGGTATAGGTAGTTTGTTTTGAAAGTGGTGGGCAAACTTTTTTCATGAAGGGTCAGAAATTTTATGAAATTTTGGAGGGGGGTCATTTTGTATCTATGCGACTTAACTATAGTCTAGCTGACTCCCTTACATGACATGATAATGATGATGATGTCTCTGGCATGACTGTCAAAATTTAATTACTATACATTTCATAGGACCACAGTGGGAAGGGTTAAATCCTTTCGCGGGCCAGACTTGGCCCACAGGCCATACTTTGCCCATCACTGGTTTATTTATTTATTTATAATTCAGGCAGTAAATTATAAATAAAGACCAATATATTATAAATGTTTAAATGGTCTTATAATGTCACTTAACTGGTGTAATGACACACATAATAATGTTTTAAGATATTATCATCTTGCATTGACCTAAACTGACCTCACAAATATTATCATCTTTAATTGGTTATTAATACTGACTTCCATGTCTCGAATATCAAAGCTAACTTTACCTACTTCTATACAAACCCTATTTGGGATTGAATTTTTCTAAATTTTCAGAAATTCTCAAGCAAAATTTGACATTTCTAGACCAAACGGCAGCAAATGAATGACAGTAAATTTGTATCTAAACAGTTGCCATCTAGATAACTAAGTACGAAGAGATGAGTAACTAGGTAGGTACCTACCTACTTAAGTAAAAACTAAAAGGCCTATTACACTATGCAGTATCAAGAATTCAAGACAGTCTAAGATTTAGTGAAGTGTTATCACATTTAGCAAGTTAGCATCCTAAATTCAGAAGTTAGGATGGTTTGTGACTGACTGAATCAATTAGAAGCTTTAATTTAGAAAATGTATAGGTAGTTGTTTTTAACTAAGTCTCACACCTACCTTACCTCAGTCTTTTAGTACCTACCTACCTAGCCTTAATTTAATTAATAATCTACATAATATGTATAAAGTAGGGATAGGTCGGAAGATCTGTGTATCTATCGACTGTTTAACACAGAGAATAACGGAAATGTAGACTCAAACCGTCGCAGTGCACAGACAAACCAAATTTGGTTTTTGCTGCACTGTAAATATGTGAATTTTTGTTTTTTTGTACTTATTGGTTTTTAATTAAAAAAAAAAAAAGAATTCTTTTCAAGTAGATAACCTTAAAATATTTTTCTTTGTTTGCTTTTACGGAAACAATAAAAAGCCAATGCATCGATTAAATTTGAATACATTACAACGACGTGATGAACAATAATAACCATAATTACCTACCTACCTACTTGAAAAGTAAAAATCAATGCGAATTTTAAACATTCATCGAATCGCAGAAACACTGGATAGAAAAACTTTCTTTTTTATTTCTAGCATAAGGTGAAGGTAATCTGTACAAAATGCCTGATGACGTAGTTATGTAAATCGGTGATGCAGAATAAATTGCTTTATAGTTTCTACATCCATGTAATACTTGTATGTAGATACATAATACCTATTAACCTAGCTATAAAACTCGAATCAATCGCACGTGTATTAGCAAATTAATAGTAGGTAACAAGAAAATACTCACTTGTATAGTTTAAATTTTTCTTTAACAGCGTCAGGTTCAATTGCAGCACCTTCATAATAGTTACTACTACTAAAAGATAACTGTTGTATTAACTTCGTCATCGTGGTAATTCGTAGTTAAGCCTTGCAAACACTCGAAAGAAAAAACGACGGTGTCAACCGTAGGTAGACTGATATTTCACAAGATATCACGGAGTGCAAGTCGCAACAAAACACGAGTTTACAGCTGGCGTGTGCAGTTATCACAACAAGTTTCAACAAAATGATGAATCGACAACTTCACGAGTTACGAAGAAGGTAATCTTGCCTAATTCAAGAGGTGCTTGTCTATGAATACAATAGACGTGGTGTCAAGTCAACTTAATTTGGTCAGTTTTTATAATTTTTCCATAATGGCCGCCGGATATGCGCTATAGGTACGTGACGTTCTGCACGAAGAGGTTACGTTTCTTTTTAAAAACATTGCCAGGGATTATGATTTCACGTTTTATACTCTAAAAAAACTAAATAGAATTTTTACGTTAAGCCATAGTTTAATCTATCAAAGGAATAAATTTATTTGTTTTTTTTTTTAATACATAAATAATAGGTAATCGAATTAAGTTTTCATAGAGTTATGTCACTATAAATCGATTAGTTTTCTAATACTGTTACGTAAAATAGAACGTTTTGTTTAAGTCAGTCTCAATGAGAAAAAATGTCAAACATAATAGTGAAGTGTTGCTTGCTTACTGACTTATCGATTTTTCGTACACTGCGTACGAAAACGATGTATCGATTATTTTTCAATGTAGATTTTAAGTTAAAATAGTTTTATCATAAAAAACAACTCACCGGTTACGAAATAATAACGATGGCATACTACTCGATGCTGAATCAATACTTTTAAACCTTTGTTTCTGTAACATGTATATGGATGCCGGTAGGGCATATAACGTCATTACTCCACTTTAAATAGACACTTCACTCGAATAACCACTTCCGTTTACGGAAATTGTTTTAGTCTCTCCACTGAGATGCACATTTATTGGTTTTATACTTTGTTTAGTTCCTTTGAAATGGTTTGCATGCGTGTGTAACGACATTCAGATCTGACAGTGCGCTTTCGACTGCGTCTTTAGTCCGCAGTC
This sequence comes from Zygaena filipendulae, assembly GCA_907165275.2. Classification (NCBI taxonomy): domain Eukaryota; kingdom Metazoa; phylum Arthropoda; class Insecta; order Lepidoptera; family Zygaenidae; genus Zygaena; species Zygaena filipendulae. The sequence continues at coordinate 1,752,149 of OU015677.1, read as the reverse complement.
GCGTATTCTTTGTCTATACGTATAAGTAGATCCACTCTGTGCTTTGGGGTGAATTTTTAAGCGTGATCACACGAGTGGAGTTTTTGAGGCTTTACAGTAACGTAAACCGCAGCACTGACAATCCCACAAATTTTCCTCAGAGGACTTTTTAGAGGCTATACTATCGTAGCTCATAATTCTCACAAAAAATCATCTAAAGTTAACAACATTTAATTGATGTGGAACTTTTGTAAATTTACACGATATGGAAAAAATCGATACGATAAAGTTACGTTTATTCAAACAAAAACCATAACACAGAATTTTCGTAACTTTTCTGTTAAAATGAATAATTTGGTTGATAACAGATGGCGTTGTAAAACAATAAGTTTCCACATCTAGTTCGTTTACGCTGATGGATGCATACGTCTTTTATTTGACTTTTTATATACTTTCATCAGATATTGACCTCTTGAGAATGTCTTACATTAGTTTTTGACCACGGACATATCTTATATTAGTTTACTACTAAATCTTTATTAATATTATTTTAGCTATAGATACTTCTTCCAACCGATGAAATATCAACCCTGCAGTCTAGGTATGAAGTTAACATTACAATGGATAATTTTAATTTGTTACCTTTTCATCCATTATTTTCCTGTTCCTGCCCTAGTGTTTTGGGCAAAAATAAGTGCTGTTATTATTAATTATTACAATGATGATATAAGACTATTGGTTATGAAATTATTAATCGTTATTTATCTTTAAAAAAGTTGGCTCAACAAAATTATCACCTTGTGTGCAACGGAAACAGGGCATGCGCAAAGACTTTTAGTGACGTCATTTTATGTTGATTTGCTGAGCAAAACTAATGTGAATAAAGTATTTGGGTAGGCATACAAAGCTTATCAAAGCTTATTTCTGATCTGTATACCTCTACTAATTCCTATCTTCTATAATATTAGACGTGATATTTTGTAGCATTGCTTGCCTTGTAGGTTCCTATTTATAAATTGTTGGAGTTCATAGTTGCTTCGAGAATCGAGACTTGGTTATGGTATTTTCGTTACAGGGAAAATAATCCTACTAATATTATAAACGCGAAAGTTTGTAAGTATGGATGGATGGATGGATGGATGGATGGATGGATGGATGGATGGATGGATGGATGTTTGCTACCCTTTCACGCAAAAATTACTAGATGGATTTAAATGAAACTTTACAATAATATAGCTTATACATCAGATTAACACATAGGGTACTTTTTATCCCGGAATTCCCGCGGGAACTCTGAAATTAACGCGGGTGAAACCGCGGGGCACAGCTAGTAATAATCATACTCATGTGTCGATTAACTATATTACAAATTTATTCAGAAATAGATACTACAAATAAATAATTAACTATCTTCAATCATCTCTTACGAGTTACGACACAGTCACACAACTTTGAAAATTTTCACTTTAAAATAACTTGCCTTGAAATAGGCTAATTTACAAATTTCTTGTTAGCAAAACATTAAAGATTCTACCTATGGTGTCAAATTAACAACGCATGATGGTAACAAAACTGCCGTAGTGATTTTTTTCACAAAATTTCCATAATCTTTTGTAATCGTGGTTGTTTTGGGTTTCATAAGCACTAAAGCATCTTTAGAATTAGCGATTGCACTTTTTTGAAACCGCTGATTAATATTGGGCAACCTCCTACATTGGAAATTTCGGTTTGGTCTTTTAATGGTTGGTTTCAAATTCAAAAATTGCTTCCTCTCGAGTGGTTTCATTCTGCAAGTTGGATTTCCTTTCAGGATATCGTTTAATGGCTCATTCAAGATATCAGATGCCCTCTGACATGGTAAATCAAATTTTGTTGACTTCGGAACAGGTTTTGGATTCGCGTTGACTTTTATTTGATTCAGCTGCGGCTGAACATTTAGTGGCTTATCATTTGGTAGATTCTGATACGGTAAATTAGGCTTTATTACCTTAGTGTTAATGTTCAAATTGTTTACTGGTGTTTGTAAGGCTCTATGCGCATTATTATTCCGAACGTTTTCTTTTGGTTTGAAAATTGGTATCATATTTGGGGTTTGTGTGGTAGGGTTGTCGTTCTGACGTTGAATATACTTTGGTTTTGTTTTTACTGCTGGAATCATTTTCTTTTTAATCTGGTGTGACGAAAAAACCTTTGGTGTTACATCTAAATTTCTTACATTTTCATTTTCTTTTGACAAAGTCTCATTGGATATTAACACTTTTTCAACCGTTACTTTTTCTTCCTCAATTCCATCGTTCGTTATGACACTGCTTAAATTACTATCAAAAACCTCAGTTACAGTTAATTGTTCAGTGTCAGTTTCTACCACTCCAGAATTGATTTCTTTTGCTGTGATGAATTTGATAAGGTTATTGTGAGAGACGAGAGACGTTATGTTGCTTTGCTCTGATAAATAAGGGAAGAATTGATTTATAGACGGCATTTCAGACCTTGACACGGCACTGTACGCTGTTGTTAATGGCATTGGGATTCTTGTTGGACATTCCGAATACGCTTTCTGAAATAAATAAAAAAAAACGTACATACAGCCGAACAAAGAACCACCGCTTTTCTTGAAGTCGGTTGAAAAAGCTTAAACTTATAATACAACACTGCATAGTTTTAATTTTATAAAATGACTAGGCACCTATTAAATAAAAAAGCGGAAAATAAAAATAAAAATTACATATCAGTTATTAGATAAAGTATCTACTTAGATGTCATAAATAAGATAGAAAACACAGCGATGATAGCTCAGTGGTTGGTGCGTTCGGATCAAACGCCGCAAGGCATAGGTTCAACTTCAAACCCTAACAATGAGCTTGAGCTGTCGGTGAAGGAAAATATCATGAGGAAACCATAGCATGGTGGTAGGGCGCTCTCTCTCTAGTGCCCGGTTGGCTAGCTACCACCTTCAAGTTGTAAATCTGTTCTTCAAGTTGCCTAACGGTGTGTTCCGGCAGCCCCACTTGAAAGCCAGTTCCCATCCCCATTCCAGGTCGGCAACACACCTGCATGCCTTCTGGTGTTGCAGATGTCCATGGGCGGCGGTAATCACTTACCATCAGGTGTACCACCTGCCCGTTTGCCAGGGGCCATGACATAAAAAAAACAAATATAATTTCTATTTTGAAGGGATATAATTTTATTTCAACTTACGTGCAAAAATAAGTTGATTGTTATATAATAAATAGAAATTCCTTTTTTAAACATGTTTTCTTTAATTCACAAAACTAAACTAACGTCAACGAAAAACAACAACCAACTTCGTGCAGCTTAAACTATCAATAAACATATCGCCAAAGAATCGATAGTTTTTGTATGTAATTTTTTATCGATTGAGTAAAAAATGCGTTATGTAATTAGGTAATCGATTATTAAAGTGATTGCAATTATTCAAATGTTACAATTTTTCAAGACAAAATTGTGTAGGTAGTCCCATGACTATGATGGTGATGGCGTTTAATTTTTCCCCATTTTTACCCCAGTTTCCGGGCAGCGTTGCTATCTATATATCTTTTATTTTGTAGGTATCAAAAAGAAACTTATTGGTAGGTACCTAGGTACTTACATTATTATAAGACGTCTCAGATGAAATAAAAGTTTTTATTTCTTCTGAGAAGTAGGTATCGAAATGATAAAAGAAATGAATTATTATTTGAGTAGGTTAGTACCTAGGTAGGTACTTTTTGCAACTTCATTTTCAGAGAAATCATGATTCTTTTTATTTTACTCGCAGTTAGATAGGTAGATATTGAAAAAACAAATTACACAACTACCTACATAGTTAAAAAAATCAGAATGTGTCGTATTGAAGTTTTAAAGTTAACTTTTTACCACAAAATTTTATGTGGTGAAAAGTTAAAAAGGTAATTCCAATAACTAATCTTAGTTAATTAATATTCTGATATGCGAATGTTAGTTTGTTTTTCACGCTCATGCGCCTTAACTATAGCTATATAAACGATCATCATGAAATTTTGCTATATAGGTACGTGCTACGTGTAAGTATGCAAAATTGAGGGGTACAAAAGGGGTACTTTTGTCCTGGAATTTCGGAATCGATGCGAGCTAGTAGGTAAAAAAAAAAAAACTAATAATATGTTATTAAGAATGTACCTAACTATCGAACTCTTGCTTCTTTTTCAATAAAGCTATACATTAACTAAGTAATTCTGGCCCCTTAGCTAAGTTGACAATCTACAATCGTTAAACGCATGGAAAACTGAGGTCACTTGCAGGGCAATTACGTAACTTTTGTTGCTATGATATTTCAATTTCAATCAGAAAAATAACGATTTTGTGATTAATTTACAGCTTCAACTTTTGGAAGTATGTTTATTTTGGTTGATTGGTAGATGTCAAAACGTGCATATTGTAGGTAATCTCAGATCAAATAAGAAGTCCTCTTATTTCGTCTGAGATTGTAATAGCAAAACCGCCATGTTTTTGATTGAAACCGAAAAATGATGGAAACAAAAGACAAAGACTTTTGACTGGACGATTTTACGAGATCGTGACATGACGATTAGTTCCTTATAGCTTTCTAATTAGGGAATTTTAGTGTTTATTTTTTACTAGCTGTGCCCCGCGGTTTCACCCACGGTAATTTTGGAGTTCCCGTGGGAATTCCGGGATAAAAAGTACGCTATGTCCTTCTCTGTACCCCTGACAACGTGTATGCCAAATTTAATCCAAATCCGTTAAGCCGTTTTTGCGTGATTGAGTAACAAACATCCAAACATCTCAACATCCAAACATCCACACTTTCTCATTTATAATATTGTAAGTAGGATATTAGTAGGATCATTATTTTATAAACCTTTATGTATTAGTAGTATAATAGCATTATTCTTTTACAAATATCTTCAGTTTTGTACTTTCAGAGATATGACTCTATAAAAGTTCAAGTTAGACAAGGAAAGCGCTAGTCCTATAGTGACGTCACTCGGCTTGTAACGCCCTGCAACCACCATAAAAAATCCGTTTTAGAAAGAGACAGACATAGAATTAAACAGTTTATAACTATTTTAATTTTTAATTAAATCTATTGATTTTATCGCTTATGTTATGTTTATTCATGATATTTTCGAGTGTAATTATTGGATATCAACATTTCAACAACAGTGAAAATATAGCCTAATAATTAGAATGTCAACTTGGCTAAGGGGGCTGATGTCTTAGCGCAACGAAAATATAATTTACTCAAGCCTATACCTACCTACCTACTTCTTACGAAACTTTAATGCCCGATAATAATTGTATCAACATTCAACACCTCACTGACACGTTTTTGAAATTCAACGGAAATGTCCAGATAAAAACATAGGTACCTACCTGCAATAAGTTGACCAATATTTCTTCGTTTTGTTATGGTAGATATGTTTTAGGTAACCTATATATACTACGGTGTATTTGAGGATTAGTATCATTTACTTATTTAATTTGTGGTGCAGTGAAGAAGGCTGTAAACATGAAAACCTTTGCAATTATTTTTGTCATTGCTTCTGTTGCGATGCTGCAGGTAATAATATTTTTTTTATTTTACCAAGCCTAGGGCGCTTGTATTTTAGGCGTTTCTTTGAAAGCGCCCTAAAGCCCGCTCTACATTTTCGCGAGAATCTTGCGAGAACGCGAGAAAATCGAGAAACGGCTGAAAACATCGGCTCCACATTCACGTTCTCGCGTGAATGTGGAGCGGGCATAAGATTAAGCTTGAGGTTCACTCGTTTTTGTTTCGGGATTGCTTCGGGAACTTTAAATTTCATATACGTATAGCGATAAAAAGTATTTACTTTTATTTAAAGTCAGCATTTGAGCCAGTGAAGTAGATCTTGGGTGATGGGTTTTTACATATGGGTTGTTACAATAAAACCATGTGTTAAAATTTGTTCAGTAGTTTCGGAGATTAGCGTAAAAGACAGGCAAAAATAACAGTTAAAACATTTTATTCGTCTGTTTTTGAGCTCTTGTCGTTCACGGAGAGAAATCAATCAGACCGAAGAGGGTTCGGTTGCCCTTCGTTGCCCGAAGGATATGTTGGTGTGGTGACACATCACACAATATCTGACCAGCAGGCAGAGATCGACCCCGCACGGTGTCAATAATAATGTGCAAACTACGGGAGAGTATACTGACAAAATATGATGTCCAACCGAACACCGGTAGCAGAGATACTGTTGACCAATCTTCGGTTGGAAACTTTTCGGTCGCGAATTATACCGAGCAAGCCCCTATTTTTCTCTCAGGGTTGTCTCTCCCTATTTGGACATAGATAAGCAATAGTGTGTTAACCCACACTGGAGAAATTTTGAGTAAATCGTGTTTTAAAAGTAGGAGCGCTATTTTTTGTCAATATTTTTTATATTCAATATTTAGTTACATATTTACACAAGGTAATAAGGTAAACACATAATTAAAAAACGGTCCCTAACTCTCAATAAATGCTTCTGAATCAATAACTTAATTTTGTGGGTTAACATGTTATTGCTTATCTGCGTCCATTTATAATAGTTTGATGACACGTGGATTCTGTAGTTGTTTTCAAACAATTTGAATGTTTTACTATTTGTATAAATAGAAGTTGCTTACTTATTTACCTAATTAATTTTCTAGACTAGCGCACAGGTGATAAGAACACCGTGTGGCAACCCCGCCATTCTGCCAGCGGCCGCCGCATTCCCACTTCTGCCAAGCAACGCGGTTGCCAGCAACTTGGCGGACACGCTGTCACTGCTAACTGTCAGCTCTCTGCTGTCAGAAAAGTTGCCATACGGCCCGAATGTCATCACTAGTCTGCCAGTGCCAACACCGTTGCCGTACGCAGCTCCCGCGTGTGGTTGTGCTGGAGGTTATGGGTGGGTTTAATGAAAATAGATTTATTTCTTTCATTTGGTTGCCATGATGTTTTTATTTGTCAAATTTAATTACTTTTTCTTATTATTGTTATTATGTATATATTTACTATTTAGTATCAATTTATAAATATTATTGTATGTAGGTATATTGTGTTGTATGTATTTTATATATTATCAACCTCGTTGCACAAAACAAGAACCGAATTTGTTAAAATTGGTATCCATGTATTTTTGGGATTTAACTGGGAATCTGGGTAAAATGTAAAAGCAATCAATATCAATAATATATATACTTCAGTAGGACCTATCAATATTTTATTTGAATAAAAACTGAACTATAAAAAAATATTTTATTAACCTATTACTGATCTCCACAATATTTTCGGAGTTCCTGCGGGAGTTCCGGAATAAAAATTACCTTACGTCCTTCTCTGTACCCCTAACAATGTGTATGAAAAATTTCGAGGTGATCGGTTGAGTCGTTAACGCGTGAAAGAGCAACAAACAAACAAACAAAGTCACTTTCGCATTTATAGTAAGGATTCAACCAATAACATATTTACCTAATTATATACCTAAACCTTCCTCATGAATCGCGCTATCTATTGGTGAAAAACCAAGAAAACCGCATGAAAATGCATTCTTTTTGATCCGTAACTTTGGATTTTATCGCGATCAGACAGACAAATTCACAACGTGTAAGGATAAAAAAAAACATTTATTCGTGTAATAAAATTTTGTTTTTTTTTTCAATTCGCGTGTTAGACTCCAACTTCTTTTGTAGGTAATTGCCTCTCTAGATAGATATTTAATTATTATACTAGCTGTCCCCCGCGGTTTCACCCGCGGTAATTTCGGAGTTTCCACGATAACTCCAGTATAAAATATAAATGTCAACCTTTCTCATGAATCACTCTATCTATTGGTGAAAACTGCATGAAAATCCGTTGCGTCTTAAAGATCTAAGCACATCACTTTCTTTAATTTTTTTTTAATCTTTTTAATTTTTTTTCTTTAACCGCCACTTGTGAAATGCCGCCCCCGCCAAAGTGCCGCCCCCCCACGCTACGCCGCTGCCTCTATGATCAAAATCGTTTCATTGTCTATGTCACAGTTGGACATAGATAAGCAATAGTGTGTTAACCCACACTGGAGAAATTTTGAGTAAATCGGAGCGCCATTTTGTATCAACATTTTTTATGTTCAATATTTAGTTACATATTTAAGCAATGTAATAAGGTAAACACATAATTAAAAAACGTTCCCTAACTCTCAATAAATCGTTCTGAATCAGTAACTTAATTTTGTGGGTTAACATGTTATTGCTTATCTGCGTCCAGTTTACAAGTAGGTAGAGATCATCCAAGCTAAAATGGCGCGCCCCTCTATCGGGTATACGCACTCGCACAACTGTTAAAATATCGATACGACACATATAAATCTGGTCTGTCTATTCATCACAAGTGCGCAATACTGTCGCAGCACACACACTGTTAAAGAGATATTATCAATACAATATGATCCCGCACATCTAAAACTGCTATTGAAGTAGTGGGCCCCGCCATTTTGGTTTAGATAAGCTCTACGTAAAAACATAGATGCACGTCATACCCATTCACCTGGACGACTGGCCTCCTAGTTAACATCCCTAGCTACGTCAATGGTCTTAAAATAGACTTTAAAACTGCTTTGGCACCTACGCGAGCTACATAACGGAACTCACTCTAATCCTTATTACAATATCTACTTATATCTATACTTATAATAAAACTGTAGAGAGGTCAATTCTGTACATTGAATATATATTCAAAATTAATATTGGAGGATGAATGGTGATCGATACTGATGCCAAAAATGCAATCAGTAAATTTTTTGTCTGTCTGTCTGTCTGTATGTGCACGCATGGGTCAAAAACTACTGAAGGGATTTTAACCAAACTTGGTACGATTGTAGTCCATACTCCTGGGCAGGTTATAGGCTATATAACATTATGCTAAGACACATAGAAGCTGAGCAGTGACGATAAATTTGAAGCAAGTCGGATGAAAATGCGCTTTCGAGCTCTTATCCTCGCATACGTTTACGCAATCACGCAAAAACGGCTGAATGGATTTGGATGAAATTTGGCATGCACGTTGTCAGGGGTACAGAGGAGGACATAGGGTACTTTTTATCCCGGAATTCCTGCGGGAACTACGAAATTACCGCGGGTAAAACCGCGGGGCACAGCTAGTCAGGAATAAATGCGAAAGTGAGCTTGTTTGTTTGTTTGTTTCACGTCATAGCGGCGCGACCGATCATTATGAAATCTCACATATCTACACGTTAACAGGGGTAAAAGGAAATAGGGTAGGTACCTACCTTTTCCGGAATTCCCGCGGGATCTCCGAAATTAAGCCGGGTGATACCGCATGGAACAGTTAGTAGGTATATGGTATAATATCAGCGTATGTACGTACTTATTATTCAAATATGAAATAATAAATAGTACGCATCATCCAGACTCTAAAACCATGCTCTAAAATCTAAATTTTTTTGAACTGAACTGATTCAAATGAAATTTCTTGGAATTTAATTAAAACATTACCATGGATTGAATAAGGATCTTGTTTTTGTGTCCTCCTGTTGTCTGTTATAAATTTTTTAAAATTCAAGATCAAAATTAATTTTATAACGGAGAGGAGAAAAACCTATAGTGAAAAAAGTTGTAGAAGTAAATTAGTATTTATTTATTTAATCCTTTATTGCACATAAAATAACAATATTACAGTACCTAAAGAAAAGGAGAAATCAAATGGCGGTCTTATCGCATAGTTGCGATCTCTTCCAGACAACCAATTATGCGAAAAGACAAACAAAAATACATAAAAAGCAAAGCAAAGCAAAATCATACAATAAATACATAAACTACACAATACTTGAACATATAAAATCACTACATAGCACATACATTGATATATACCTACATTTATTTCTATAGGTAATGTATTTTTTAAACGGACCAGCAAAAAACAATTATACTTATAAACTTTACTTTCCACTGCGATTTTATTATAATACCTATACAACGTGTTAATGAATTAACTGAAAACCTAATACACCCCATTTAAAAAATAAACAATAATATGATTTTTTTAAATGTATTTTATGTCAAAAAAATGTATACTTTAAAACTTATTTAACATTAGTTTGGAGGTGACCTATCTACGAAATTAAAAGCGCTACGCCCGCGCCTACCGGTTCGAATTTTTTTGTTACGGGCGGCGTATGCGGCAAATATTGTATTATAAATAATTTAGACATGGGCTAGTAAAAATGAAAAAATATAACCTATATTAAAACATGGTGCGGTCGATTCGCTAGTCGATTCTGAGCAAACTACTTTCTAGTTTTCAGTTAATTCATTAACACGTTGTATAATATTAAATATTGCGGATTTCCTTATTTCTAATTCGATCCCGCAACGAAACTCCGAGTATAGCCCTCCGCATAGCCCTTTGGGTCACCATTAAACTTTCTTATGAGGCCCATAGTGAGCAACCACGTCTCAGTAACGTAAGTCAAAGTATATATGCGAATTATTTACATAAACTGTCATTGCAAGGGTCGAAAATTTACGCGGGTGAAACCTCGGGCACCAGCTAGTTGTAAATAAAAATGAATAAATGTGTTGCTAAGCAAAAAAATTCGAGAAGCTGAACCGCTGAACTAACCAAGATCATAATAAAGCATTTTTAGTCCGCTTACACCTGGCATAAACTAGAACTTTATGAGCACGAGATTGAGAAGTCAAAAAGGAAGGATTGAGAAGTAAAAAAACTATACTAGATATTATAAATTCCAACAATTCTTTATTTATTTAATTAGGTTAAATACCCCTTAATCAGTGAAATATCAATAGTAAAGGGTAGGACCACAAGTGCAGCCGCTGCGTCCAGCAATGGAGACTGTACCAGCTGATGGGACTAAGCCATTGAAGGCAACATCACCCAGGATCGGCACCGCACCGGAGACGAGCGTGTTGCCAACGACTGGCAGCTCCCCGGCTACGTACATATTGCCGTCACCGAGACTGCCGTATGCACCGGGGTAGAATCCTGGACCAACTAAACCGTCAGCTGCAGCAGCTGCACCCAAGCCAGCTCCAGCCGCACCCCAGCCGGCTCCTAGAGCAGACCCCGCAGCACCCGCGGCAGCTCTCCTCGCGCCATAACCGGCACCGTAGCTGAAGTCATCAGCGAAGCCCACGCCGTTGTAGCCGCTCAAACCATACCCTCTATTTAAGTAGTTGCCGTAGAATTCACCAGCGTTGAGACACTGACTGAATACGGCCTGGGGGAAAAAAAAACATACCTTAGAATAAAATATAGCGGGCAAGGAATCAAATGACGCCGATATATTTTGGTGAAAACTTGAAAAACTCTTGTAAGTCAAATTCCAGTGCGTACCATATGGATAAAGTTGCTTAAAGTGCTCACAAACTCTTTTGATAGGTAGGTATACTAAAGCGAAAACCATTATGGTCTTTGCTACGGACACTCTTGGTTATTTCATGAAATTAATATAGTCTTCAAGGCTTCAAGTCTATAATGCCTATGATTCAAGATGTTTTTTTCCATAACATAAAAATAATACACCTTTCATACCTGGATCAAACAACCTTGAACGCAAAGAAGCAACAGAGCCATGGCTGTCATGATTGGATGGTTTTCTTTATTTAACTGTGGAGTTGAATAAAAGTTATAACAAACAGAGAAAACCACCGACTTTTATACAAAACTTCACTATTAATATTGTAGTAATACTTATTAATCAACTTAACGCAACGCAAAGATGATAAACGCTTATACATTGCAAAATAATTTAAAACACACACAGATAGCTTCGAATTCATTTCGCTATATTTTGTTTTGTTTATCAAAATACGTAAGCTATAAAACCTTTGTTTTCTACACTTTGTAACTCATTCAATCGATTGACTAACAATTGTAAAATCATGAAGGTTAGAGCTGTCGCATTTGTTATTTCCGGTCTTTTGGTACAGGTGAGACGTATTATACTTTCTTAATAAAAATAAAATACCTAAGTAATAAAAATTACGTAAAATTATCTACAATTTTACAAGTATTATCGGTTTGTATATTAAACAAATTGTAGCCAAAAGCCAATTTCTCCGCCCTTTGCACCAAAAGAGAGTGGCCCTGTTTCTTGTTTAGCAGATAAACCTTATGTCTGCCGTTTTTTTCCATTTCAACAGATTTCTAATAAAAAAAAAGCCGTCAAGATTATTTATGATCAAGATCGATTTGATTCAGTTTGACAAGTGAAAGTTCAGCCATTACAAGAAAGACTAAGCGACCCATATTATTATGTTTTATTGATCAATGCTAATGCATTGTCAAAAGCAAGAATGTGCATCTTATTAAAACCGAATTGTTATGATTTGTTATAGGCGATCTCTGGAATATATTTAAATCGTCCGAGCACAAGAGCAGAGGTAATTAGCGATGGTATTGGTTTAACATGTGACAACCTAGGCCGAGCAGAAGAAAATCTGGCTTTGACTGCAAATGGATACCCATCAAGATATAATGGCCTAGAATCAGGACTTATTAATGCAGCAGAAGCTGCTAATGACTATATCCTGAGTTTGGCTACTGACTACAATCCTGAAGATACTAAAAACCTTAACTATGGAGGGCCATTTATTGTGACCAGTTGGTCTCCTATCGTTCCAACGGGAATTACTGCAACTGCTGAGAATCTAGTGTATGAAGGGCCACTGACTGTCTCAGGAAATATGCCATTCCTTGGCACAGTAGTTTTTGAAGGTGCATTGCCAACAAGTGGTACTGGCTTGGTCTCGTTCGGTGCTGGGGATGGAGTGATTGGCATTAACAAAGAAATTGAAGGTGCACCTGGAAGTAATAGTGGTTTTGGTTACAATTCTGTCCAACCTGGCAACTTAGGCTACCTTGAAGGGTTATCAGATGGGATCAATGCTGGTGCAGCGTTAACTGATGAGCTGAATGGTATAGGTTTGGTAGATGGGTTGGAGAGAGGATACATATCAGGCGTTAACAATATGTTTGGCATTGCTAATAATGTAAATCAAGGCATTGCTTGTCCGATTGGCATTAACAATGGTATATCACGTGCTAATTTGATTTAAGAATTTTATTAGCCTAGTTTCTTATAATTTAAATAATAAAAAATATTGTAAAACAAATTGTTCTTTTTTATATTAATGATAGGTCAAGTAGTATAATTTGGCAATGAGTTTGTTGCACCTCTTTAGCGTAATACGATCGCCATAATATTGTACCCAATACGACACTAGAACACCATTACTCTAGTGATCACCGAGCTAACTACAACGCCAGGTGTAATGAGTTAAATCCCAGGGTTGACCCCGCATCAATAGCGTGACAAAAAAAAAATTAAAACCGACTTCCAAAAAACACAAAACAAAAAATCTAAAAATAAAAAGCTAAAAATAACAACATACCGATTTAATCCAAAAGACAAAAACACACGTAATATTATTATTGGTTTGTGCTACCACTAATCGGTTTGAATTCGGTGACAAGCCCGCTGGTGTCTGCCCACTTGGGTTGTCCTGTTCACGAAAAGCTGGTGGCGCGAGTCGACTTAGCCCATCTACCCCCTCCATATTTGGCTTGTCACCGACTTCATACCGATTAGTGGTAGCACAAACCAATAATAATATTACGTGTGTTTTTGTCTTTTGGATTAAATCGGTATGTTGTTATTTTTAGCTTTTTATTTTTAGATTTTTTGTTTTGTGTTTTTTGGAAGTCGGTTTTAATTTTTTTGTTAAAAATTTGTTTATTTCCCGCTTTTAAGTGACTTAGTTCGTAATTTCTCTAAGTTACAATAGCCTTATGGCAACTGCTCATCACCTTTTACAAAATATTGCTTTTCCCGACGCAGGGACGTTAATTGTTAAGGAGTTCTCCTGGTACATCATCATCAGTTCCACTTCACCATATACATTGTGACGAGCATAAATTGTTTAGAAACCATATTAAAGTTAACGAATCGGAATCTGTGAAATACCTATTATTTAGTAGTTCTGATGACCATCTGTGGTCTTCATCATCAGTTCCACTTCTTCAAATTTTACTTTCCGAAAGTAAATAAACGATTTACTATAAAAAATACAAAAATCGCTATAGGTGTACCTATAATTTTTGAAGAGTTTCCTCGATTACTCCAAGATCCCATCATCAGATCTCGACTTGGTGACAAAAGAATCAATTTGGGAGTATCTCCCTTCAAACAAAAAAACAATTTTTGAATTCGCTTCAATCGGAATCCGTGAAATACGTATTATTGTTGAGTAGTTCCGATGACCATCTGTGGTCTTCATCATCAGTTCCACTTCTTCAAATTTTGCTTTTCAAAAGCAAATGAACGATTTACTACAAAAAATACCCAAATCGCTATAGGTATGCCTATAATTTTTGAAGAGTTCCCTCGATTTCTCCAAGATCCCATCATCAGATCCCGACTTGGTGGCAATGGGACCTAATTGGGAGTATACCCTTTCAAACAAAAAAAAAATTTTCCAAATCGGTCTAACCGTCTTCGAGTAATCGGTGAACATACATAAAAAAAAAAAAAAAAAAAAAAAAAAAAAAAACATACATACAATCGAACATAGAACCTCCTCCTTTTTGGAAGTCGGTTAAAAATCACTCATCTGTGAACTACGCTCCTGGAGATTTTTCTGGCATGCTTATAAATATACAGTTTACATATAGTACAAATTCTGTTTAATTTTGCCCACAGACCTGATAGAAGGGACATCTACTTAGTTTAGTATAAAAACAAATGAAAAACCGGTGTCGCCGGGTGATTTACTTACACAAAACTATATTCATCACGCACAAAAACTTGTGACCCTTAAAAAAATTAAATGATGAAACTGAGGCCACGGTTCAAAATTAGTATACTAAAGCAGATTTCCTTTTAAAACGTAAGAAAATTATATTTCTTGAACATTTATAATATTTGAATGTATGAATTAATAGCAATAATTTTTTGTCCTCTGCTCCGTGCTCCGTGCTGTTTTTTTCCGTAAAACATAACAAATTAAATGACTGGGAAAATTATAAAATAAGTATGGATGAATTATTATTTGCCTCATGATTACGTGGCCCCAGTTTCATCATTTAATTTTTGATTTAAAAAAAAAAATTTTGAAAAAAAAAAAAAATTCTGAAAAAAAAATTTTCATTACTCATACTCGGAAAGTAGGTCTGAAGTTGCCTGAGAAGCGGGTTGAAAGTAACACTTTTCAGCCCTAGGGAGAATCGCTTTCAACTGACAGCTGGATACTGCAGAAACTCAAGTTTTTTTTTTATGTCATAGGGGGCATACTTACTGGGCCAGTAGCACACCTAATGGTTGATTTATGTAAAATAAAATTCACTCATTTTTTTCTTTAGCTAATTCCTATTTTTATTTTGACTTTCCTTGCATTCGTAAAGAAAAGCACGTGCAAGCAATGTACTATTCTATTACTTCTTAGTTCTGATGCGAATTGAGTTTACAACTTTTGGAGTCAAAACTGATCGCGATTATGGCAGCTGGACTAGTAGTAAATGTTTAGTATAATTTACAATCACATACTTTTGAATCACTTCGACGCCACACAGTTCTGACGCGAACTCCGTTTATTAGTATTGAATTTTTGATTTTGATCATCTACTTTTATTGTACTTGTATTGTACCTACTTGTGAATAAAAAGCGAAAAATAAGATAAAAAACAACTAGTATTTTCTTTCCTTTATATTAAAGATATAATACTTAGTACTTGCCTCTTACATTTGAGTCAGAGATACATTATAAAAAGGATGTGCCTTTTGTGTTTCTAACTTAGCTTTTTGTGTTTTGATTAGTACCTACAGCTGTTAGGTTCGTAGGTAAACATTGGGCTACCTCAATGAAAGGATTGAAGTAATTTTCAACTATTTATTCGGGTAAAAGAAAATTTGATTTGAACCGGCAGAATTAGCGCAACATAAAAAGGCAGAGAATAGAAATAATAACATATATGTATTAAAACAAATTATTATCAGGCATGAAGTAATAAACTAATATACATCTTTTAACATCGACTTTAAGAAGTTTTTAGTTAAATTTTATTAAAAGTAATCAAAATTAAAAAAAAAAAATCTCTAGTTTGTGACAACACAGACAATGTTGCAAATAAAAGTTGAATCACGTCAAGTCTAATTATTATTTGTTTTAATATATATACGTAATTATTTCTATACTCTGCCTTTTTATGTTCCGCTAATTCTGCCGGTGTGATACAATCTCAGATGTATGTAAGGAGTCTGTCCAAAGTAAAAAATATCAATTTTGGAATACAAAAAGAACAGTGTTAAAACAAATAAAAAGGTATTAGAAATGAGGCGGGATTTCATTACGAGTCGCATATAGCCGCCTTTTTTACTACTTTACATCGAAATTTTGTGAAGACGAAAATGAAGCCCAAAGTTGAAATGAGATAGCGCTAGATCCCCAGAAGAGTCATGCAAGTTAGTCCATCGTTTAATTAGATTAATAAAATATATTGGACACTTATTTTTTCTTTTTTACCGTAATCATAAAATCACGGCGATACATTGAGTTGAAATTTCGCGTGACGTCACAACCCGGTGCAGTTTGTACGGGGCTTATACCAAATAATGACGTCACGAGACCCCCACCCTAAACTTTAATGCGCTGTATCTATGTTTATTTTAATTAATTAGAAAAAGCAAAAAATACATGTCTACTATTGTGTTTATTTTCCAACTGACGGACTAATTAAAATTTTTATTTTCATACCCCGGAAAATCATACTCAAATAGGTAACTATTATTTCTGAATATGTCGGTAGAACCTGGTTTTGGATCCAAGTGTGAGTGTGATCCGAGATTGTGAAACTTCGTAGTGGTCATGGCTTAAAATCAGCGGTATGAGAACCCGCACTCCTATGAGATGTTTTGCTATCAAAATGCTGAAGACAGTGACCGTGTTGGTCATGGGGATACGTCCACGCAAAAACATTAGGCAATTTGACAATTTTTCTTTTAATACAGTTGCTAAAAAAGTGGCATATTGCAGGGACGTATAGCGTTCGGGAAGTGGGCTATTACATACTCGAGCTTTTTCTTTACCTTTTCCGAACTGGTGCGTTCTCTTTCCCAACTGTCAAAAATGGCGAAACGACTTTGACACACTTTTTGTATTGCGCAACGTAGGTTTCGTATTACTAATACGACTAGCGCCATCTCTTGATCACAGTTGGAACTTAGTTGAGTTTGTGTTTTTATTATTTTACTAAATTTCTTCATTTTTTTCGCAACTGTATTAAAAATAGTTGTTCAGTACACGTGCGGAACCGTCATTGCAAAGAGTTCCGACTGTCAACCCTCACCTTCGGCTGCGCCTCGGTTCGGGTCGACATTTGTCGGAACTCTGCAATGACAGCCTTTCCGCACTTGTAATGAAATATACTATTTTCAAATTTTTATTTGGTCCGTCAGTAAGATAGTAAAAAAAACAATAGACACGTATATTTTGCTTTTTCAAATTAATGATGATATACCTACTTGGATAAAGCGCGTTAAAGTATGGGAGGGCGGCTCGTAACGTCATATGCAGTTAAAAACTGCACTTGCTTGTGACGTCATGCGACATTTCGACTCAACGTAACTCCGTTATTTTTTGCTTACGTAAAAAAAAGACAAAATACGTGTCTATTACATATTTCTATGAAATTACAGGACGGAGTAAAAATAATTTTTTTGTCAAATAGCCTACTTTATCTGTTTCTTTGATTGTTGTCAAATCATTTTTGAATTGACTGCTCGCTTAGTCTACGATCTTTATCGCTATAGAAAACTAAGGAACTTATCGTCATCAGTAGATTTTGTTTTGTTAAAGAAAATTACTTGATATTTTACTGTTGCTTTATTTCACACAAAATTCATTTATTATATTCCTCTGCCGCAAGTGCAGCCGCTGCGTCCGGTGATGGAGACGGTGCCAGCTGACGGCACGTTGCCAAAGAAGGCAACATCACCCAGGATCGGGACCGCGCCGGAGACGAGCGTGGTGCCAGTGACTGGCAGCTCCCCGGCCACGTACATGTTGCCGTCACCGAGGCTGCCGTATGCACCAGGGTAGAATCCTGGACCACCTAAACCGTCGACTGCAGCAGCTGCACCCAAACCAGCTCCAGCCCAACCGGCTCCAGCCGCACCCCAGCCGGCCCCTAGAGCAGACCCCGCAGCCCCCGCGGCAGCTCTCCTCGCGCCATAGCCGGCACCGTAACTGAAGTCATCAGCGAAGCCCAACCCGTTGTAGCCGCTCAAACCGTAGCTGTTAATAGCATTGTCATAACCAAATGCTCTAGGTCCAAGGCACTGGCTGAAGACGTTCTGAAAAGGTGATCAACTGAGTTAAATAAGAATTAGATAGAGACAGACATGAAGAGTTGTATGAAAAAGTAGAAAGAAATCGCTTTGAGCAACAAGATCGCATACCTACTGTTACACTTTACTAAAACAAAATTGTTTCTATTAAAGATGTTCAACAATAAGTTTATTTATCTTTTCAATTAATAAGGTATTTGCCAGGTTTCACCTGCGGCTTACGTTAGTGTAGATTTAGTTATTCAAATTTCTATCTTTCGGGTAAAGTAATATTAATAATAATAGTAATCTTTATTTCTTTCTTTATAATACAATGTATAGTGCTTTTACTCTGATGAAAAGTACCCAATGTGTATGCAAAATTTCATGTTCATTGGTTGAGTAGTTAGGACGTGAAAGCGTAACAAACAAACAACATCGTTACATAGGTACATGTTATAAAACAAAGTCCTCCGCCGCGTCCGTCTGTCTGTATGTCTGTCTGTTCGCGATTAAGTCGAAAACGATTGTTGCATGGAAGTGTCAGAAAAAGTCAGGCTAAGTCTACGTTGTCAGGGGTACAGAAAAGGACCTATAGGGTATATTTTTATCCTGGAATTCCCGCAGGGAATCCGAAATTATCGCAGGAACAGATAGAATTATAATACATAAATTGGAATAGGCATGTTGACTAATTTTTTATTTTTTAGTCCTTCTTGTAGATTATTAAAAAATATTGGACACGTATTTTTTCTTTTTTTACGTAATCAAAAAATAACGACGGTATATTGAGTTGAAATTTCGCGTGACGTCACTATTCTGACAGTTTGTATGACGGTTTTAGCGGTTAGTGACGTCATGACCCCTCACCCTAAACTTTAATGCGCTTTATCTCTGTATATTTTAATTTATTTAAAAAAGCAAAAAAATACGTGTCTATTGTTTTTTTATTTTCTAACTGACGGACTAATTAGAATTTTGATTTTCAAAAGTAGTCCACATCCCCATTTATAAAGATATTCAATAACATACCTGGATCAGGCAAGCCTGGGCGAATACCAGCAAAATAGCGAACGTAGACATGTTTGTTTTCCACTGAGAATGAAATCGAGAATGATTGTAACGGTCAAAACTCTTCTTTATATATGTACGCTGAAAAAGTTACATTGCCTTTGTATTTGTCTATGATAGTTTACCACATTCCGTGACTATTTTTATCTGCTCATTCGTTATCACACTTTACAAAACAAGGATGACCAGTTCTGGCACAACAAAATTACAAAATATGTTAATGCTTTCTTTCATACAATTGCTTATCAGTAATTTTTTGTGCCAATTCTTCATTCATAGTTCGTTGCTGTATATAAAAGAACATGTTTCGTTAAGAAGCATCACTCACATATTCACCAGCAACAGTAGAACAACAAGATGTCCGCTCAAGCTGTTATCCTTTGCGTCGCAGCATTTGTCGTACAGGTGAGACATTTACTTTAAAAAATAGCTCTTTCAACAATTTCTCGCGATTTTCACCTTTTTCACCACCATTGGGGAAGAAATTCTGCAAATTCCCTTTATTACTTGCCTAAATTAAAAAAAGGAGCTTTATACTATTCAAATTTCTAGACCCAGCGGTTTCAATTGTGACCCATGTAACCTCACTCTCAGTAAAGTCAATAATAGCAAGCGTATTTTACATCAAAACAATCTAATATAATATAAATCATGTGTCACGTTGTTTGTCGCGATGGACTCCGAAACTACTGAACGGATTTTGATAAAATTTTGTAAAGATTTATAATATGGTCCAACTTAAAAGATAGGATAGTTTTTATCCCGGAATTCCCGCGGGAACTCCGAAATTACCGCGGATGAAATCGTGGGGGACAGCTAGTAACATATATATTTGAAAATCGGCTTTAGAATTAGTTACCTCTAACCACCAAAAAATATTCCAAAATTTTACTGACATTATTGGATTGCATTAATTGTTAAATTAAACCTTACAGAGTATTTCGGGACAATGTCTTGGAAGTGGTTGGAACACTGGTGCAGAGTTGATTGGAAACGGTTTGGGTTTGGCCCGTGACAACTTGTATTTTGCTGACGATGGGTATACGAGTAGATACGGACTGGGAGGCTACGGTGCTGGATATGGCTATGGTGCTGGATATGGCTTCGGCTTTGGCGGGCTCAACGATGCCACAGCATTCGGTGGTCTGACTGGCAACGGCAACAGATTGGCTGGTCTGGGAGGCTCTGGTCCCGATGGTATATTGATCAACGGTGGTGGACCTTTCGGCACGTCGAGCTCCTCACCCAACGCTCCTAACGGTATCGCCGCACAAACTGACAACCTGCTGTATGAAGGCCCTCTGGCTGTCTCTGGCAACATGCCGTTCCTTGGCACGGTTGGCTTCGAAGGTGCACTGCCAACTGCCGGAGCAGGTGGAGTGTCTTTCGGTGCTGGTGATGGAAGAATTGGCATCAACAGCGAGACAACTGGCAATGGGTTTGCTGGAGGACTGGGCAATGGAGCTGGCTGGGCTGGTGGACTCGCCTATGGAGCTGCTGGTGGACTGGGTTATGGTGATGCTGGTTTAGGACTTGGCTATGGTGCAGGTTTAGCTGGAGGACTGGGCTATGGAGGTCTGGGTTACGGTGCCGGTCTCAATGGAGGTCTCGACTATGGCTTCGGCCTGAACGGAGGTCTCGCCAGGAATGGCCTCGCTCGTGATTTCGGTCTTGATTTTGGCGCAGGCATCAAACGTGGTGGTTGCTCGTGTTCTTCTATATGAATTGTTTAAAATGATAAAAAAAAGAATTAAATAATATTATTTGAAAAAATAAATTGTGCTTTTCAAACTTATTCATTGTTTCTATACGTAAACCCTTTAATCCAGTCCAGCATGCCTAGGCACATTTTAAGCGAAACCAGAGATCTGTTTGAGTGTTGATAAATCAAGTAGTCGGAGTTTATGGAAGTAGGTATAGGCTTAACAAATATTAAGAAATACCATGAATGAAAGGTATTTAAGGCTTAATATATACATCTTCTTGGAATACCTACATAGGTTATCTTTATCATTTTTGGCACTTAAAATGAGAAGATTATTATAAATAAAATTTACTGAAGTCGGGAAATCGACTGTTGCTATAAGCAACCCGCCTTAAGCTTTGGAAGCAATAACCGATTTTAATTAGACTTTTACCGACCAGTACACCGTACTCCGGTATGATCTTAATTTTGTTTGATATTTTTAAAATATCATTTTAAATTTTAATAATTTTTATTTTTACTTGTTATAACTTTTGTGCAAAAATAATTTAATGGCAAAATAATATAAGAATCGGTATCTGCATTCTGCAGTCGCTGATAATTATCTCTCTTGAAAATATTTTCTCGATTGTTTTATAGTAGTTTATGCAACTGTCATATAATGAAGGGTATTAAAACACGAGTGTGAGTTTATGAAACGAGCGCAGCGAGTTTCATAATAGTAACGAGTATATTATATATTTATAATAGAGTTATAAATTGCAGAAAACTTCAACTAATTGTCTTATCCAAAAGTACCTATAATAATAATTGTAGTATACCTATATTGTAGATATCTATACTAATATTATAAAAGTTTGGGAGTTTGTGTATTGTGAGTTTGTCACGTTGTATAAGGGGGTAGGTACCTAATATCTGGGTCTACCTACTGAACCGATTTTTAAAATTCTTCACAGGAATCTGCTGTAATCCTGAGTGTCATAGGATACTTTTACCGTAGAATTCCCACGGGAACTCCGTAATTAGAGTGAAATCGCAGTGATCGACTAGTATTCTATAAAGTTATTAAAAACTAGCTGTCCCTCGCGGTTTCGCCCGTGGTAATTTCGGAGTTCTTGTGGGAATTTCAGAATAAAAAATATCTTTTTCATTACTCATACTCGGAAAGTAGGTCTGAAGTTGCCTGAAAAGCGGGTTGAAAGTAACCCTTTTCAGCCCTAGGGAGAATCGCTTTCAACTGACAACTGTCAAATTATTAAAAAAAAAACTAGGTCTATTTTCACATTTCTATTGAACCATGTTTCAACTTTCTATACAGCCAGCGCGATGTAAAATTGAAATAACGTAAAGTTTAAGTAGGTATTAATTAAAATAAAATTCACTCACTTTTTCTTAAGCTAATTCCTATTTATGTTTTTTTATTTTCTTTAATTAATACTCAATAATTAAAGAAAATATTTTTTTAGGTCGCCACAATGTAAATAAAAAATACTGGCTGAATAGCTAGCCGGCCAAAGAAAAAGAAATAGGTGGGAAAGTGTCAAGCGACTATCCGATCTTCACTCATTTTTTCTTTAGCTAATTCCTATTTTTATTTTGACTTTCCTTGCATTCGTAATGAAAAGCACAGTGTTACCCTCGGGAGAAAGACTTATTTAGTCCCTCGATCTATTGGCGCCCTCGCTACGCTCGGGCGCCAAACCCCGTCTCGGGACTAAATCAGTTACTTTCACCCCTAGGATAACAATGTACTATTGCCACTCGGGGCTACCGTAGCTTGAGAAAGAATGTAATTTAAATTATTTTTGAAACTAAGAAATGCAGATTTTGGTATTTATTGGTAGTGTGAAGCCATCTCCCTTCTACAGTCGCCACTGAAAATCAGCGTCGTGGAACTTAGTGCCACGGCATAATGCTGAGTGGTAGCCATTTTGGTATCATTTATTCTAGTTTTAAGACTCACGCTTGTACTTGTTTTATTTTTATGGTATCAAATAAACTTTTTTCTATTCTATTCTAATTTATCGCTTTAGCCGATCCAGAGATTACCTCCTATATATAACGCCACAAACTCACAATTCACAAACTTTACCTCTTTATAATATTAGTATAGATTAATATAACCATTCTGTTCTAATATTATAAATAGGTAGTTAGTGAGTTTATGAGGTTGTAGGAGGTAATCTCTGGATCTACTGAACCGATTTTGAAAATTCTTTTACCAGTACGAAGCCACATTATTTGCGAGTGTCATAGGCTATATTGTATCCCGAAATTCCCTCGCTTAGGTACTCCAAAATTACCGCGGGGAAAACCAGGGGCACATAAGTATGTATTTAAATAAGAGTCAAATCGTCATCTTTAAAATAATCAGTGCGGTTCGAAAATACTTAAAATATTACATATTTTGATAATTTTGACAGTTTAACGGTTTTGTTTCAATAATTTCGTTGGTGTAAATTATATATTGTATAGGTATATACGATTCTGTAAAAATTATGCAAATCAGCTACCACTACATCGATTATCATTTTATATGTATATCACTACTTTCATGTCATTAACAAATTTTAAAATATATTACAATAGAATAGAAGCTTATTTTGTACCTACCAAAATTAAACGCAAACATAGATATTTTTTAAATAGACAAAGTATTAAAATCATCTCTCAGCATATTCCGGGAACTAGTCCCACGATTAAAAGACAAAATAATTCAGAAGGCTTAAAGTTTATTTTTGCACATTTAAAAGGTTTAGTAAACTATTCCTCTACCACAAGTGCAGCCGCTGCGTCCAGAGATGGAGACGGTGCCAGCTGATGGCACTCTGCCGCTGAAGGCGACGTCGCCCAAGATCGGCACCGCGCCGGAGACGAGAGTGTTGCCAATGACTGGCAGCTCCCCGGCCACGTACATGTTGCCGTCGCCGAGGCTGCCGTACGCACCAGGGTAGCCGAAACCTGCAGCGCCTAAGCCATCTGCGGCGGCCAAATCAGCTGCCGCTCCGAAACCAGCTGCACCCCAGCCAGCACCAGCGGCGCCTAAAGCTGCACCCACTGCCCCATAGGCGGCTCTCCTCGCACCAAAACCGATGTCATCAGCCAAGCCCAAACCGTATCCTCTGTCGAAAGAGTTGCTGAAGCCCAGACCACTAGCGCTGAGGCACTGGCTAAGGACGCTCTGTGCAAGAAATGGAGAAGACTAAATATCAATCAACCAACTCACGTCATCACGTTAATAACTGAAGTAGAAGGTTTAAAGTATATTAAAGACGTACCTGGATCAGGCAAGCCTGCGCGCAAACGAGCAAGAGAGCAAAGGAAGACATTTCTTCTGTTTGTATTTCAAGGCAGTGAATTTAAGAATGATTGTGTCCATACCATTCATCCTTTTTTTATATGCAAATTATACGGTTTCTTTACAAAACGATAGTGCACGTAATGCGCAAGAGAAAGTTTGATAAGGGACAATCTGCCTGACCCAATATACAAATTAATTACAATAACAAAGCTATCTTATGCCTTATTTATACATCGTGTTGTAATGAAATTGCACTGTGGTTTACTATAAAAACTGTTTCTGGGTTCAAATACATCATTCTCGTATTTGCCTTCACAAATACAACAAGATGACTGCTAAAGCTGCCATACTTTGCCTTTCAGCTCTCCTCGTTCAGGTAATATTCTTGTTTGTATAATAAAAAGAACTATAATTGGTACAAAGTATTTGTATTTATCACTAGTTGTTTCCCACGATTTTACTCTGAATAATGCGATTACCTCGGGAGAATCCATTTTCCAGAGATGAAAGTACCCTAGGTACTAGGTAGGAGTTGTGGACACACAATCAGACATGCATGCGCCCGCAAACACAAATTATCGCATTTATAATACAAATATTATGACCATGTAAATTAAAATGGGCATTCTCTTATTTCAGAGTATTTCAGGACAATGTCTTGGAAGCAATTGGAATACAGGTGCAGAGTTGATTGGTAATGGCTTGGGATTGGCCCGTGACAACTTGTATTTTGCTGACGATGTGTATACGAATAAATACGGAATGGGAGGCTACGGTGCTGGATATGGCTATGGTGCTGGATATGGCTTCGGCTTTGGCGGGCTCAACGATGCCACAGCATTCGGTGGTCTGACCGGTAACGGCAACAGATTGGCTGGTCTGGGAGGCTCTGGTCCCGATGGTATATTGATCAACGGTGGTGGACCTTTCGGCACGTCGAGCTCCTCACCCAACGCTCCTAACGGTATCGCCGCACAAACTGACAATCTGCTGTATGAAGGCCCTCTGGCTGTCTCTGGCAATATGCCTTTCCTTGGCACGGTTGGCTTCGAAGGTGCACTGCCAACTGCTGGAGCGGGTGGAGTGTCTTTCGGTGCTGGTGACGGAAGAATCGGCATCAACAGCGAGACAACTGGTAATGGGTTCTTTGGAGGACTGGGCAATGGACTCGCCTACGGAGCTGCTGGTGGACTGGGTTATGGTGATGCTGGTTTAGCTGGAGGACTTGGCTATGGTGGAAGTTTAGCTGGAGGACTGGGCTATGGAGGCCTAGGTTACGCTGCAGGTCTCAATGGAGGTCTCGACTATGGTTTCGGCCTGAACGGAGGTCTCGCCAGGAATGGCCTCGCTCGTGATTTCGGTCTTGATTTCGGTGCTGGCCTCAAACGTGGTGGCTGCTCGTGCTCTTCTGTATGAATTTTAACATATCGGTAATGAAAAAAACATATTTGAACAAAAAATAAATATTGCTTCTCATACTAATTCATTGTTTCTATTGATAAACCATTACATGCACGCTTAACACGCCTAAGCACATTAAAAATGAAAGCGTTGTCAATATGTTTCAAGTTTATTCAAACTCAGAATAAAATTTTATTTGAACGTTGCTAAACCAGTAGACAAGTATTACCAAACTGCCCTTATTTTGAAAAAGATGTAGACCTACTGGAATTGACTGGAAAGAGTACTGCGCGGTTTGACAAAAATATCAAAACAGCTGAGGAGACTACCCTATGAGGCTATCCTGCCTAATATAAGTTCTCTTAGAGAGCGATGAGATCTTATTGAAGTGTACAACGTTCTTAACGGCCACTATGAGTTGTAGTGGAATTTCAAATGCTGCTTAAGAGCGACAATGGCACTCGTTTGAGAGGGCATCAGTTTAAACTGCAAAACCGTGCCTCTCCAGAAATAACCCACATAAACACTTTTTTACTAACAGAGTGGTAGCACCTTGGAATGTGCTATTAGAAGAAGTAGCATCTATTATTAACAACTTTAAAAACAGACTGGATAAATATTTAAAATAATTAAAAGAAAAAAAAAATGAATAACTGAATACAGGGACAGGCACCTATCAGTTGCTTCAACTGGCTGCCTGAATTAGGTATCCTACTAATATTATAAACGCGAAAGTTTGTGAGTATGTATGGATGGATGGATGGATGGATGTTTGTTACTCTTTCACGCAAAAACTACTGGATGGATTTAAATGAAACTTTACAATAATATAGTTTATACATCAGATTAACACATAGGGTACTTTCATCCCGGAATTCCCGCGGGAACTCTAAAATTAACGCGGGTGAAACCGCGGGGCGCAACTAGTAAATAAATAAATAAAACTGGGTAAGCAAAATTGAATGAATGAATTAAGATTATTTGTGGCTCACATACCTATTGCTTTTATTATGTTAAAGAAAAAATATGGAATATACGTTATATTTATCACATTAAATTTTAAAGGAAAAGATAATTTAAAACAAAAATTACTGAAGTCAGCAGCCATCAGTACTTTTTTAAAATAATCTTCCTTGTTACTATTAGCGAACTGTTCAAATATTTCAAGCTATAACCGATTTAAAATTATTTTTTACCTCATGTTTTATTTTCTTTTTTTTTCAAGTAATCAAAAAATAACGACGATACATTGAGTTGAAATTTCATGTGACGTAACGTCTAGTTACCTACACTCTTTACTTAAAGTTATGACATGACGTCACGAGCCCCCACTCCTAAACTTCAATGCGTTTTACCTAAGTATTTTATTTAATAATTTGAAAAAGCCAAAAATACGTGTCTACTTATTAATTTACAAGAATTTTGATTTTTAAAGCCCGTCGATTCACGCGGGGACCTCCGGGCTTGTATAATTATATAAAATAGTATATTTCATTATAAGTGCGGAAAGCCTGTCTTTGCAAAGAGTTCCGACAAATGTCTACCCGAGCCGAGGCGCAGCCGAAGGTGAGGGTTGACAGTCGGAACTAGTTGCAATGACGGTTCCGCACGTGTACTGAACAACTATTTTTAATACAGTTGCGAAAAAATTAAGCAATTTAATAAAATATCAAAAACACAACAAACTCAACTAAGTTCCAACTGTGATCAAGAGATGGTGCTAGTCGTATTAGTAATGCGAAACCTACGTTTCGCAATGCAAAAAGTGTGTCAAAGTCGTGTCGCCATTTTTGACAGTTGGGAAAGAGTTCGGCAAAAAATTATTTTTAATACAGTTGCTCAAAAAGTGGCGTATTGCAGGGACGTTTAGCGTTCGGGATGTGGGCTATTACATACTCGAGCTTTTTGTTTACCTTTGCCGAACTCGTGCGTTCTCTTTCCCAACTGTCAAAAATGGCGACACGACTTTGACACACTTTTTGCATTGCGAAACGTAGGTTTCGCATTACTAATACGACTAGCGCCATCTCTTGATCACAGTTGGAACTTAGTTGAGTTTGTTGTGTTTTTGATATTTTATTAAATTGCTTAATTTTTTCGTAACTGTATTAAAAATAGTTGTTCAGTACACGTGCGGAACCGTCATTGCAACTAGTTCCGACTGTCAACCCTCACCTTCGGCTGCGCCTCGGCTCGGGTAGACATTTGTCGGAACTCTTTGCAATGACAGGCTTTCCGCACTTATAATGAAATATACTATACTAAGCAAAATAATGACAGGTATACAATCGCTGGTAGTTTCTCATTGGTTAGATCCATAGATAGGTAATAATGAAAAATGACTTTTTCTTTACTTATAAAAAATATAGCTATAGCTTTATTTGTAAATGTAGTCCTTATTTTAAGTTTTCTTTTCCATAAGTTTTATTATTATTATTTTTTTTCCAAAAAATTAACTAATAATTTTTTTAATAAAAAAATTCTCTAGTATTATACACTATACATTTCAACTGATCGCTACAGCACGAAGTATTTAAGAATAGGTATAGACATTTTTATTATGGTTCTAAGGTGGTGTCCCTTCCGGCAGAGCGTGCAAGATACTATGGGTTTAGAATTTAGATTATGCACTTGTTCAATAATTGTTTGTTTTTTCTTGTGTGTTGTACTGGAATAAATGTAGTTTTCTTTCTTTCTTCTTCTTTTTTTTATATATCAGCATTTTACTTTTTTTTGTAATATCTGGCAAATAAGCCAGCCATTAAATGAACAAAATCAACCAAAATCAATGAAGTTTATTTATTTATTTATTTCAAAAACCACATAATCCTTACAGGCTAACCTAATGCGATTATATGACTACCTACTTTGAGTATTTGGCTTACAAGTTAACACACACAAAGTTGTTTTTGTGAATTCATTCAGAGAACAGACTGTAAGTATGTCTACTGTCTCTGCCACCTCATTGAGCGTGCGCAGGGCGAGTTATTATCGTCTAATAATGATTGTTAATTTTATGCTATAAAATGGATGCAATTTAATGAACTACCAACAGGAAATGCATTTTAACCATATAACTACTTCAAATATTTTTCGTCATTCAGTTGTTTTCATAAAGTCAGAACAAAATATTTGCGACGTGCACATGAGCATGAAGTGAAAAATAAAATATATTTTACTCGATTAACAGTCACACTAAAATGCGTGCGATTTTGTTCCCTCTCTCTGGCCACTCCCACACTTTTATTTACATCATATAAGTAGAACAAATATTAAAAAAAAAAACCTGTACTTTAGGCATTTCACAAATCAACTTTATTGTTTCTCGTTGCAGATATTTACAAAATTCAGTAAGCTATTCCTCTGCCACAAGTGCAGCCGCTGTGTCCGGAGATGGAGACAGTGCCAGCTGATGGCACTCTGCCGCTGAAGGCGACGTCGCCCAGGATCGGCACCGCACCGGAGACGAGCGTGGTGCCCGTGACTGGCAGCTCCCCGGCCACGTACATGTTGCCGTCACCGAGACTGCCGTATGCACCAGGGTAGAATCCTGCACCAGGGTAGAATCCTGGACCACCTAAGCCGTCAGCTGCACCAGCCACACCCCAACCGGTTCCAGCTGCACCCCAGCCGGCTCCAGCCGCACCCCAGCCAGCCCCTAGAGCAGACCCCGCAGCACCCGCGGCAGCTCTCCTCGCGCCATAACCGGCACCGTAACTGAAGTCATCAGCGAAACCCAAGCCGTTGTAGCCGCTCAAACCGTAACCTCTGTCAAAAGCGTTGTAACCACCGCATTGGCTGAAGACAGTCTGTAATTATAACGCAACAAATAAATTAGGTAAGCAAAGCAAGATTTTAAAGGCTTACTATTTAAAAACTTCGCTGATTTTTTATTATCTCTTTGACCCCTAACAGAAGATCAAATTTATTATAATACCCCGCTGGTCTTGGGAATTTTTGCAGCTGTCATGTTTTTAACCATATCGAGATGTTTTGCCCTAAACTGCAACTATACCTATTGATATAGTATTTGGTAGCTGTTTGTCTCTCGTATGTGGACTGTTTGAGTAGTGTTAGATATGGCACGAGGATTTTTCCGATAACGTTAAGATTTAATTGATTTATGATTTTGGTAGCTGTACAAAAATATCAAAAACTTTGTCCTTAAAAATAATATTGCCTCTTTCGTATTTGGATTGTGGGCACACCTGGATCTAAGTCAGTGCTGCGTACAGTTAGATCTCACAATCAGTGGAGTTTATTCTGGAACACACTGTTTTAACCTATTAATACATTTTGACCCTTGAGTAATGAATGTTAGCGTACAATGTCATTTAAATCCGTAACGTGCACAAGCAAAATTGTTTTGCAATTTCGATATATTTACAATTTTTTTTATCTTACAGCATGTTACGGTCTTTTATTATGTACCTTATTTTGTATCTCTTTTGAAAATACACTGCAATATTTATAATGTCAAGGAGTTAATACGAATATGGATTCAAAACTATATATTGGCACACTACATACCTGGATCAGGCAAGCCTGCAAACAAACGAGCAAGAAAGCAATGTTAGACATAGTTGATATAGACGAAGAATACAACTGATGCCAATGGACGAAATTCTATTCTTATATAGGTACTATAACTTCGTTGAATATTCCGTGATAGCAATGTGCATTGCATACTTGTATGTAGTATTAACTTATTTATCACGCATTACAAAATAAACAATACAATAAAGTGATTTCTATAATGACCTAATAAGTAATGACCAATATCGCGAACAAAAAAAGAATTTTCTTTCAAAATAATAATAGTGACTATCACTCTCTGCTGTTGTGAAGAAACGTTTTTATCCTTACATTGGGTCAAGGTAGAAGTATATATAAACCCTTTTTGGGTTTCAGTACATCATTCTCGTGACTGATTTCACGGTGACTATTATAAAATGTCGGCTAAAGCTGTACTACTTTGCGTTTCTGCTCTCCTTGTTCAGGTAGCTATGACTATTTTTTTGTTTAATTTTTAAAATTTATTTCTTCAGCAAGTAATTAAATATCAAATCAAAATTGTATTTTTAAAAAGACATCATTTTATGTAAATTTGAAATAAAAGCAAACTCAAACCTAATTTTAAATTTTTAGACCATTTCTGGACAATGCCTTGGAAATGGCTGGAACACGGGTGCAGAGTTGATCGGAAATGGATTGGGTTTGGCACGTGAGAACTTGTACTTTGCTGACGATGGTTTTACCAGTAGATACGGACTGGGAGGCTACGGAGCTGGATATGGTTTCGGTTTTGGCGGATTCAATGATGCAGCAGCTTTCGGTGGTCTGACTGGCAATGGCAACAGATTGGCTGGCTTCGGAGGATCTGGTCCCGATGGTATCTTGGTCAATGGTGGCGGACCTTTCGGGACGTCGAGCTCCTCACCCAACGCTCCTAATGGTATCGCAGCACAAACCGACAACCTGCTGTATGAAGGCCCTCTGGCTGTCTCTGGCAACATGCCATTCCTTGGCACGGTTGGCTTCGAAGGTGCTCTGCCAACTGCTGGAGCGGGTGGAGTGTCGTTCGGTGCGGGTGACGGAAGAATCGGCATCAACAGCGAGACAACTGGCAATGGGTTCGCTGGAGGGCTGGGCAATGGAGCTGGCTGGGCTGGTGGACTCGCCTACGGAGCTGCTGGTGGACTGGGCTATGGTGATGCTAGTTTAGCTGGACTTGGCTATGGTACAGGTTTAGCTGGAGGACTGGGCTATGGAGGTCTGGGTTACGGTGCCGGTCTCAATGGAGGTCTCGACTATGGCTTCGGCCTGAACGGAGGTCTCGCCCGGAATGGCCTCGCTCGTGATTTCGGTCTTGATTTTGGTGCTGGCCTCAAACGTGGTGGCTGCTCGTGCTCTTCTGTATAAATAAAGCAAAACTCTAAATAAAAAAGCATAATTTGAAAAATAAATACTGCTTTTCGAACTTATTCATTGTTTCTGTAGATGGACCTTTTCATGCACGTCTAGGTACATTCAAAATGAAAGCCGTGTAAATATATTATGCTTCGAGTTTATTCATAGTCAGAGGTTTGTTTTAATGTGACTTATCAGTCAATTTAAACTCTAAAGCGCAGATATTGCAAACCCTAATAAGCAAAGTTTTAAATCTAAGCCATGATTTAAGGGTACTTCTATTCATAAGTTAATGGGAAATTATAGAATATATACGATATATTTATCACATTTGGATTTTAGTACAGATAATTTTTAGTTAAGTCACTGAAGTCAGCGGACTTCAGAATTTTCTTTGAAATTTTCCTTCTCTTTTGAACTATTTAAATAAATGTGAAGATATAAAGGAAAGACATCACAAAAGCCTCCAGCAAGGATCGTCACAACGACCGGTTCTGCGCTTTCCGCATCCAATGGCCTTCCACGACTTTCACCAAGTCGTCGGCCCACCGTGTAGCGGGCCTAACTGTACGCTGCGTCTTTTACCCTTCGCCCACGCGTCGACTCGCTCGCGACTCGATTGATACGCGCCTGAAAACTTTAATTTACGTAATCTACGTGTTCTCGACCTATACTCGTCCACTCGTTGACTCGTACTCTACCAAAGGCATTTTAGTTTGAGAATGTTCCTAAATGCACTGCAAGCACTGTAAGGTATGACGTCACGGTCAATTCAGTATATTGCGAAGCCGAAAAGTGACTAATTTTACAACAATGGATATCTAGCTGAAGATTAGTAATATCTTAAAATATTTAGTTGTACCTAAAAATATTATAATCGATTTTTTTTACTCAATTGATAGTGAAATACGTGCGATTTTTTACCCCTTCTCTACCCAAAATTGTATAATCATACCTTATTGTTATTTATTTATATTGAGTTCTACCGCATCAAATACCCATGACGACCCGATTGGCGCAGAGGTCACCATGCCTAGCCGCTAATCAAGGGGTTCCGGGTTCAATTCCAGGTGCGGGTGGACTTTGTGTGATGAACACAGGGTTCCATTTTCCAGTCTGGGTGTGTTTATATATCTATAGTATAATATATAAGTAATAGGGATGTTGACTACTATTGAAAATCAAAATTTTAATTAGACCGTCAGTTAGAAAATAAAAAAACAATAGACACGTATTTATTGCTTTTTTAAATAAATTAAAATATACAGAGATAAAGCGCATTAAAGTTTAGGATGAGGAGGTCGTGACGTCACTAACCGCAAAACCGCCATACAAACTGTCAGAATAGTGACGTCACGCGAAATTTCAACTCAATATATCGCCGTTATTTTTTGATTACGTAAAAAAAGAAAAAATACGTGTCCAATATTTTTTAATAATGTACAAGACGGACTAATAAAAATTAGTCAACATGCCCATTCTGTGTAGTATATAGTACCACGTTTGCTGGGTTTCCACGACACAAGCTAATAATAGCTTACTGTGGAATCAAGTAAATCTGTGTGTTGTATTATTATTATTAAATTAAATACCTACGGGTAGAAGAATTATTTCAGAAAAAACAGTACTTTAGGCATTTCACGAATCAACTTTATTTTTTGTCGTTGCAGATATTTACAAAATTCAGTAAGCTATTCCTCTGCCACAAGTGCAGCCGCTGTGTCCGGAGATGGAGACAGTGCCAGCTGATGGCACTCTGCCGCTGAAGGCGACGTCGCCCAGGATCGGCACCGCACCGGAGACGAGCGTGGTGCCCGTGACTGGCAGCTCCCCGGCCACGTACATGTTGCCGTCACCGAGACTGCCGTATGCACCAGGGTAGAATCCTGCACCAGGGTAGAATCCTGGACCACCTAAGCCGTCAGCTGCACCAGCCACACCCCAACCGGTTCCAGCTGCACCCCAGCCGGCTCCAGCCGCACCCCAGCCAGCCCCTAGAGCAGACCCCGCAGCACCCGCGGCAGCTCTCCTCGCGCCATAACCGGCCCCGTAACTGAAGTCATCAGCGAAACCCAAGCCGTTGTAGCCGCTCAAACCGTAACCTCTGTCAAAAGCGTTGTAACCACCGCATTGGCTGAAGACAGTCTGTAATTATAATGCAACGAATGAATTAGGTAAGCAAAGCAAGATTTTAATAGTTTATTTTAAAAACAAAGCCAATTTTTTATCATGTCTTTGAACAAGATCACATTTATTATAATACCCCGCTGGTATTGGGAATTTTTGCCGCTGTCATATTTGTAACCATATCGACATGTTCTGCCCTAAACTGCAACTACTTTAATGTAGTATTTGGTAGCTGTACAAAAATCTCAAAAACTTTGTTCGAAAAATAATTGTATCTTACAGCATGTTACGGTCTTTTATTTTGTACTAAGTTTTTAAAGCTTAGAAAATACACTGCAACATTTATGATGTCAAGGAGTCAATACGAATATGGATTAAAAATTATCCAAATATCCCCATTGGGGCTTAAAACCGAAGTTTTATCAAAATATATAATATAATATAACACAACACATACCTGGATCAGGCAAGCCTGCAGACAAACGAGCAAGAAAGCAATGTTCGACATAGTTGATGTAAACGAAGAATACAACTGATGCCAATGGATGAAATTCTGTTCTTATATACCCACTGAAACTTCTTTGAAAATTTCATGACAGCAATGTGCATTGCATACTAATTGTATGTAGTATTAACTTATTTATCACACATTACAAAATAAGTATACAATAAAATGACTTCTAATGACCTAATAATCAATATCGCTGAACAAAAAAAGAATATTCTTTCATAATAATAATTGTGACTATCAGTCTCTGTTGTTGTAAAGAAACGTTCTTATCCTTACACATATTAGGTCAAATAAATGGTAGAACTATATATAAACCCTTTTTGGTTTCAATACATCATTCTCGTGACTGATTTCACGGTGACTACAACAAAATGTCGGCTAAAGCTGTACTCCTTTGCGTTTCTGCCCTCCTTGTTCAGGTAGCTATGACTATTTCTTTGTTTAATTTTTTAAATTTATTTCTTCGGTAAGTAGTTAAATATTAAATCAATATTATTTTTTTACAAAGACATCAGCAAGTGAATTCGAAATAAATGCAAACTCATACCTAATCTTAAATTTTCAGACCATTTCTGGACAATGCCTAGGAAATGGCTGGAACACAGGTGCAGAGTTGATCGGAAATGGATTGGGTTTGGCTCGGGACAACTTATACTTTGCTGACGATGGTTTTACGAGTAGATACGGACTGGGAGGCTACGGAGCTGGATATGGTTTCGGCTTTGGCGGATTCAATGATGCAGCAGCTTTCGGTGGTCTCACTGGCAATGGCAACAGATTGGCTGGCTTTGGAGGATCTGGTCCCGATGGTATCTTGGTCAACGGTGGCGGACCTTTCGGGACGTCGAGCTCCTCACCCAACGCTCCTAATGGTATCGCAGCACAAACCGACAACCTGTTGTATGAAGGCCCTCTGGCTGTCTCTGGCAACATGCCTTTCCTTGGCACGGTCGGCTTCGAAGGTGCTCTGCCAACTGCTGGAGCAGGTGGAGTGTCGTTCGGTGCAGGTGATGGAAGAATCGGCATCAACAGCGAGACAACTGGCAATGGGTTCGCTGGAGGGCTGGGCAATGGAGCTGGCTGGGCTAGTGGACTCGCCTACGGAGCTGCTGGTGGACTGGGCTATGGTGATGCTAGTTTAGCTGGACTTGGCTATGGTGCAGGTTTAGCTGGAGGACTGGGCTATGGAGGTCTGGGTTACGGTGCCGGTCTCAATGGAGGTCTCGACTATGGCTTCGGCCTGAACGGAGGTCTCGCCCGGAATGGCCTCGCTCGTGATTTCGGTCTTGATTTCGGTGCTGGCCTCAAACGTGGTGGCTGCTCGTGCTCTTCTGTATAAATTAAGCAAAAGACTAAATAAAAAATTATAATTTGAAAAATAAATACTGCTTTTCGAACTTATTCATTGTTTCTGTAGATGGACCTTTTCATGCACGTCTTGGTACATTAAAAATGAAAGCCGTGTAAATATATTATGCTTCGAGTTTATTCAGAGTCAGAGGTTTGTTTTAATTTGACTTATCAGTCAGTTTGAACTCTAAAGCGCAGATATTATAAACCCTAATAATCAAAGTTTTAAATCTAAGCCATGATTTAAGGGTACTTCTATTGATAAGTTAATGGAAAATTATAGAATATATATACGATATATTTATCAAAGTTGGATTTTAGTAGAGATCATTTTTAGTCACTGAAGTCCGCTGACTTCAGAATTTTCTTTGAAATCTTCTCTTTTAAACTATTTAAATAAATGTGAAGATATAAAGGAAAGAAGTCACAAAAGCCTCCAGCAAGGATCGCCACAACGACCGGTTCTGCGCTTTCCGCATCCAATGGCCTTCCACGACTTTCACCAAGTCGTACGTCATTTCATCAAGTCACGACTTTTACCCACTACTTACTTAAATAAATAAAAAAATATATTATAATAATATTAAAAATATATATAAATAGGTACTTAATACAAGGTAATGATGTATTTTTTAAATTTGATTCAATTTTCACTTAAGTAGGTAATAATATTTTTTTCAAAGATAATTGAATATGGAAAGTCGGCAAAATCCATGAATCGGTATTAATGACATTTGGTAACTAAAAATGTATAACTCAACTGATTGTTATAGCACAAAGTATATAAAAATACAAAGATTTTTACAAAAGAAAATGATTTATTACGGTAAGTAGTTAAGTACTAAGGTTCTTTATATATCAACATCACATTTTTTTGTAATATCTAGTAGGTAAATATAAATTTTTAAAAACAGGTAAATCAGAATAAATTAAGAAGAATATTGTAACTGACTAATTTTACAACAATGGATAGCTGAAGATTAGTAATATCTTAAAATATTTAGTTGTACCAAATAATATTATAATCGATTTTTTTACTCAATTTATGGTGAAATACGTGCGATTTTTTACCCCTTCTCTACCAAAAATTGTATAATTATACCTTATTGTTATTTATTTATATTCAGTACAACCGCATCAAATACCTACGGGTAGGAGAATTATTTCAGAAAAAACAGTACTTTAGGCATTTCACAAATCAACTTTATTTTTTGTCGTTGCAGATATTTACAAAATTCAGTAAGCTATTCCTCTGCCACAAGTGCAGCCGCTGTGTCCGGAGATGGAGACGGTGCCAGCTGATGGCACTCTGCCGCTGAAGGCGACGTCACCCAGGATTGGCACCGCACCGGAGACGAGCGTGGTGCCAGTGACTGGCAGCTCCCCGGCCACGTACATGTTGCCGTCACCGAGGCTGCCGTATGCACCAGGGTAGAATCCTGGACCACCTAAGCCGTCAGCTGCACCAGCCGGACCCCAACCGGCTCCAGCCGCACCCCAGCCGGCTCCAGCCGCACCCCAGCCAGCCCCTAGAGCAGACCCCGCAGCACCCGCGGCAGCTCTCCTCGCGCCATAACCGGCACCGTAACTGAAGTCATCAGCGAAGCCCAGACCGTTGTAGCCGCTCAAACCGTAGCCTCTGTCAAAAGCGTTGTAACCACCGCATTGGCTGAAGACAGTCTGTAATTATAACGCAACAAATAAATTAGGTAAGCAAAGGAAGATTTTAAAGGCTTACTACTTAAAAACTTCGCTGATTTTTTATTATCTCTTTGACCCCTAACAGAAGATCAAATTTATTATAATCCCCGCTGGTCTTGGGAATTTTTGCAGCTGTCATATTTTTAACCATATCGTCATGTTCTGCCCTAAACTGCAACTATACCTATTAATATAGTATTTGGTAGCTGTTTGTCTCTCGTATGTGGACTGTTTGATTAGGGTTAGATATGGCACGAGGATTTTTCCGATAACGTTAAGATTTAATTGATTTACGATTTTGGTAGCTGTACAAAAATATCAAAAACTTTGTCCTAAAAATAATATTGCCTCTTTCGTATTTGGATTGTGGGCACACCTGGATCTAAGTCAGTGCTGCGTACAGTTAGATCTCACAATCAGTGGAGTTTATTCTGGAACTCACTGTGTACCTACCTATTAATAAATTTTGAGCCTTGAGTAATGAATGATAGCGTGCAATGTCATTTAAATCTGTAACGTGCACAAGCAAAATGGTTTTGCAATTTCGAAATATTTACAATTTTTTTTTTTAATCTTACAGCATGTTACGGTCTTTTATTATGTACCTTATTTTGTACCTCTTTTAAAAATACACTGCAATATTTATAATGTCAAGGAATTAATACGAATATGGATTCCAAACTATATATTGGCACACTACATACCTGAATCAGGCAAGCCTGCAGACAAACAAGCAAGAAAGCAATGTTAGACATAGTTGATGTAGACGAAGAATACAACTGATGCCAATGGACGAAATTCTGTTCTTATATAGGTACTATAACTTCGTTGAATATTCCATGATAGCAATGTGCATTGCATACTTGTATGTAGTATTAAAACTTATTTATCACGCATTACAAAATAAACAATACAATAAAGTGATTTCAATAACGACCTAATAAGTAATGACCAATATCGCTGAACAAAAAGAGAATTTTCTTTCACAATAATAATAGTGACTATCAGTCTCTGTTGTTGTGAAAAAACATTTTTATCCTTACATTTAGGTCAAGGTAGAACTATATATAAACCGTTTTTGGGTTTCAGTACATCATTCTCGTGATTGATCTCACGGTGACTACTACAAAATGTCGGCTAAAGCTGTACTCCTTTGCGTTTCTGCTCTCCTTGTTCAGGTAGCTATGACTATATTTTTGTTTAATATTTTAAATTTATTCCTTCAGCAAGTAATTAAATATCAGATCAAAATTATATTTCTAAAAAGACATCACTCTAAGTGAATTCGAAATAAAAGCAAACTCATACCTAATCTTAAATTTTCAGACCATTTCTGGACAATGCCTTGGAAATAGCTGGAACACAGGTGCAGAGTTGATCGGAAATGGATTGGGTTTGGCACGTGAGAACTTGTACTTTGCTGACGATGGTTTTACGAATAGATACGGACTTGGAGGCTACGGAGCTGGATATGGTTTCGGCTTTGGCGGATTCAACGATGCAGCAGCTTTCGGTGGTCTGACTGGCAATGGCAACAGATTGGCTGGCTTCGGAGGATCTGGTCCCGATGGTATCTTGGTCAACGGTGGCGGACCTTTCGGGACGTCGAGCTCCTCACCCAACGCTCCTAATGGTATCGCAGCACAAACCGACAACCTGCTGTATGAAGGTCCTCTGGCTGTCTCTGGCAACATGCCTTTCCTTGGCACGGTCGGCTTCGAAGGTGCTCTGCCAACTGCTGGAGCGGGTGGAGTGTCATTCGGTGCTGGTGACGGAAGAATCGGCATCAACAGCGAGACAACTGGTAATGGGTTCGCTGGAGGACTGGGCAATGGAGCTGGCTGGGCTGGTGGACTCGCCTACGGAGCTGCTGGTGGACTGGGCTATGGTGATGCTAGTTTAGCTGGACTTGGCTATGGTACAGGTTTAGCTGGAGGACTGGGCTATGGAGGTCTGGGTTACGGTGCCGGTCTCAATGGAGGTCTCGACTATGGCTTCGGCCTGAACGGAGGTCTCGCCAGGAATGGCCTCGCTCGTGATTTCGGTCTTGATTTCGGTGCTGGCCTCAAACGTGGTGGCTGCTCATGCTCTTCTATATAAATAAAGCAAAAGGCTAAATAAAAAAGTATAATTTGAAAAATAAATACTGCTTTACGAACTTATTCATTGTTTCTGTAGATGGACCTTTTCATGCACGTCTTGGTACATTAAAAATGAAAGCCGTGTAAATATATTATGCTTCGAGTTTATTCAGAGGCAGAGGTTTGTTTGAGTGTGATTTTTCATTCAATTTAAACTCTAAAGCGTAGGTATTACATGGTATTACCAACCCCGATAAGCGAAGTTTTAAATCTAAGCCATTAAAATTATAGAATATATACGATATATTTATCACATTTGGATTTTAATAGAGATCATGTTAAGTCATGTGAAGTAGTTAAATCACTGAAGTCAATGGAATTAAGTATTTTTTTAAAATAATCTTCTCTTCTGATCTAGGTATTTAAATAAATGTGAAGATATGAAGGAAAGACGTCCACTGCTGGACAAAGGCCTCCAGCAAGGATCGCCACAGCAACCGGTTCTTTGCTTCCCTCATCCAATCACCAATGGTTTTTCGCGACATTCACCAAGGCGTCGTCGCCCGACAGCCCACAGAGTAGCGGGCGCGCCAATGTGGGCGTAACTACACTGCGTCTTTCCGTTCGCAACCTGGGTATGCCCGCTACAAGATAGGTATAATCGATACCTAGGATTTTTTACCGACTGTAGAGAAATAATAAAATTACTCAATCTTAATACCTACTTAAATTGAAATAATAATATGTGATAAAATGATGATAATAATAAAATGATGTAGTACATTGATCATATTGTATTGAAGTTACACCTACCTATAGAAATGTCAATGTCCAATTACTTTTGTCTGGCTATTGTCTGGCGTTTTATTTAATTTTGTTACGTTTGCCGTAAGGTTTTCCTTCAAAATAAAATTAAAAATGTATTTTTAAAGGAGATCGACAGTGTTTGGACCAAATGCTTCCCAGGAATGGGACCTCGGCCGACTTCATTGCATTTAATTTTTTTTTTCAACGATTTTGTAAAATCCCAGAGAAGAAAAATAAATATATATGTAGATTATAGAAAGAATATAGTAGCAGAT
The DNA here is from genome assembly GCA_907165275.2 of Zygaena filipendulae. NCBI lineage: Eukaryota > Metazoa > Arthropoda > Insecta > Lepidoptera > Zygaenidae > Zygaena > Zygaena filipendulae. Next base: position 1,711,598 of record OU015677.1, on the reverse strand, counting down.
AACAGCAGATAGGTATCTGCTATTGTAATGATAGCTGTACAATGTAACTGAAGGCAGGCAAAGGTATGACCGAGACTATTAGTTGAGTGACACATCTAGAACGAACTAGAAACTATTACAATCAGTTGCACCAGATATCCGTAGGGAACACGGAGCAGTGCCTGGGACTTGCGACCCAGGTGTAGGTTTAATGGGGCCCCTTTACAATGCATGAACGCTCACCACCACTGTCCGTGCTCCCGACTTCTCGCCGATATATATTATGGTTTTTCTAGGAGCTTTCACTAATTATTACATATTTTATTGTTTCACATTTTGGGTTTAAACGAATTTCGAACGGTTTTTGGAAGTACATCCACCGAGTTCCTTACATTACTTTATAATAAAAAAGGCTTTTTAAAATCGGTCCGAGAAAAAAAATAAACATGAGTTTTTTTACTATTCTATCACCCTTTTTTCGATAATACGCGCGATCAAACTCCTGGCATATTGTGTCCATCGATTCCTTTTGAGTGATTTCTTTGAGATGATAGGCTCCATACTCCATAGTGGGCGACTACCTTTAGGTATAGGTTCTTACTGGCTGTTCGTTTTAGTACTGTGTGTTCTCTTAAGATACTTCGGTATTAGAGAGGAGAAGTAGCTTCTTACTAAGTTAGTTTTTATTTTCATATGTAATTAAGTTCATTTTGTTCCAACAAATATTTCTCTAGAACTTTTTTTTCATAACTCCTAAAGCGCTTTATTTTACCGACTTCTATTACCCTAAGGAACATGATGTACTATCGGCCGCACTCAGAGTCGACTTTAATGATTACTTAGTTAAGTATAGATTTTTAAAACAGATTTTTTTGATCAGACAAGTTTAATAAATTAATGTTAATTAGCATTTAACTAATTAAGTTACATCTCACTAAATGCCAATTAACATTAATTTACTGAACGTCTCTGATTGCGGCAGTTTTGTTTTAAAAATCTATACTTAACTAAGTAATCATTAAAATCGACTCTGATTGCGGTGGTTAGTCTTTATTCTGGGCAGAACTTGGTCCCCTCTCCATGCAAAGATTGGCAAGGCCTTTTTTAGAATATTAAAGTAGGTAGGTAATCTATCAAAATAAAATCAAGAATTAATGGCAAAGTCTATTTTATTGAACCATAATATTATGCATCATCTTTATATTTTCTCTGAATTCATATAGAAGAGCACGAGCAGCCACCACGTTTGAGACCAGCACCGAAATCAAGACCGAAATCACGAGCGAGGTCATTTCTGGCGAGACCTCCGTTCAGACCGAAGCCATAGTCGAGACCTCCATTGAGACCTGCAGCGTAACCTAGGCCTCCATAGCCCAGTCCTCCAGCGAAACTCGCACCATAGCCAAGTCCTCCAGCTAAACCAGCTTCACCATAACCCAGTCCACCAGTAGCTCCGTAGGCGAATCCATTGCCCAGTCCTCCAGCGAACCCATTACCAGTTGTCTCGCTGTTGATGCCGATTCTTCCGTCACCAGCACCGAATGACACTCCACCCGCTCCAGCAGTTGGCAGTGCACCTTCAAAGCCAACCGTGCCAAGGAACGGCATGTTGCCAGAGACAGCCAGAGGGCCTTCATACAGCAGGTTGTCAGTTTGTGCTGCGATACCATTAGGAGCAAAGGGTGAGGAACTCGACGTACCGAAAGGTCCACCACCGTTGACCAATATACCATCAGGACCAGAGCCTCCTAGACCAGCCAATCTATTTCCGTTGCCAGTCAGACCACCAAAAGCTGCCGCATCATTGAATCCGTTAAAGCCGAAGCCATATCCAGCACCATAGCCATATCCAGCACCGTAGCCTCCCATTCCGTATCTACTCATATACCCATCGTCAGCAAAGTACAAGTTGTCACGGGCCAAACCCAAACTATTTCCAATCAACTCTGCACCTGTGTTCCAGCTACTCCCAAGGCATTGTCCAGAAATGGTCTGAAAAATTTAAATTGCTGGTAAAATTATTGTACTTATTTTTCGGTTAACTAGTTGATGTTTAGAAATTTAATTCTTGTCTGATTCTAACTATCAAACAAATACATTTAAAAAAAAGTCGCCTTAGCTACCTGCACAAAGAGAGCAGAAACGCAAAGGAGTATAGCAGACATTTTGCGGTCACTTTGAAAGCAATCACGAGAATGATGTACTGAAACGCAAAAAGGGTTTATATAGTTTTACCATTTGTTTGACCCAATATGTGTAAGGATTAAAACGTTTCTTCACAATTAGCAAAAACTGATAAGCCTCATTAGTCATTATGAAAGAAAGAGCATTTAGCAATATTGGTCATTAGGTTATTAGAAATTACTTGTACCATAATATAGTTAGTAAAAAGTGATAAAAAGGTTAATACTACAAGTAGGTATGTAATGCACATTGCTATCATGGAATTTTCAAAGAAGTTACAGTGGGTATATAAGAACTGAATTTCATCCAATGGCATCAGTTGTATTCTTCTTCTACATCTATTATGTCGAACATTGCTTTCTTGCTCGTTTGTCTGCAGGCTTGCCTGATCCAGGTATGCGTTGTATTATATTATATTTTGACAAAACTACGGTTTCAAGCCCCAATGGGGATATTTGGATAAGTTTTAGTATTAATTAAAAGAATATAAAAGATCAAAACATACTGTAAGATAAAATCTGTACTTGTAAATTATTCTTGGGAAAACTCCAAAATAACTTCAGTATGCCAATTTGTCATGTCTCAGGAGTCAAAATCTATCTTAAGTTTCATATCGGTCAATAGTTTGACTGTAAGTCTTTGAAGAAACCTCTAACTCCACTGAGATCAAACCATGAGAGCAGCGTGGTTTAGCGCCAATTTTCCGCTGATATAATCTTATTTTTATATAAAGAACTTTTTGTGATTTTTGCACAGCTACCAATATTAAAATATATTTCAGTTTGAGGCAGAACATCTCAATATGCCTACAAAAACAGTTTCAACAGAAGGTTCCAAGACCATCATGTGTTATAGAGAGAACAAAAAACTGACTTTGTTTTTGAAACCTTTAAATTTTACTTTGCTTACCTGATTTATTCGTTGCGTTATAATTACAGACTGTCTTCAGCCAATGCGGCGGTTACAACGCTTTTGACAGAGGCTATGGTTTGAGCGGCTACAACGGCTTGGGATTCGCTGATGACTTCAGCTACGGTGCCGGCTATGGCGCGAGGAGAGCTGCCACGGGTGCTGTGGGGTCTGCTCTAGGGGCTGGCTGGGGTGCGGCTGGAGCCGGCTGGGTTGCAGCTGGACCTGGTTTGGGTGCAGCTGCTGCAGCTGATGGCTTAGGTGGTCCAGGATTCTACCCTGGTGCATACGGCAGCCTCGGTGACGGCAACATGTACGTGACCGGGGAGCTGCCAGTCATTGGCAACACTCTCGTCTCCGGCGCGGTGCCGATCCTGGGTGACGTCGCCTTCAGTGGCAGAGTGCCATCGGCTGGCACCGTCTCCATCTCCGGACACAGCGGCTGCACTTGCGGCAGAGGAATAGTTTACTGAATTTTGTAAATGTCCGCAACATAATTCCGTGTCTGCAACGACAACTAATAAAATTGATTTGTGAAATGCCTGAAAAACTATTTTTTTCTTTCTGAAATAATCGTTCTACCTACCATACAGTCATAATATGATGCGGGTGTAGTAAAATGTTAATAGTATATTATGTAGTATGAAGTCCGTACTGTACAAGGTGTAAAAAGACTGGCGACATAATCGCTAGGAATCCATATATAATAGTAATTGAAGTTATTCTGCTGTAAAAATATTGTTGGGTTATGTAATTTTATTTTTAGGTTAAAAAAGAAAAAAGAAATACATCGTGTACTCGCAAATTTACACCACAGTATAACTACCTTCACAATAACTACCAAGTTACTTTAGAAAAAATATTGGTCACGTGTTAAACTACAAAAATATGCAAAAAGTAGAACAAAATTCACGAAACTTTGAGGCTTAATATCTTAAAAACCGTTGATTTCCCAACTGAATTTCCACGTCTAAAATGTTCTTACTGGTGTAGGAAATATCATAGTTTCCGATATGTTGGAGGTTTACTGACACCCTGTATGTAATACACAAGTCTGGGTAGAGAAGGGTATATAGTTGATCGTTGACACGAAATGTTTAATTTTTTTTTAATTTAATGATATTTTGCAAATTTTAAAAGTAAATATAATATCTATAGCAGCTGTTCCCCGCGGTTTCACCCGCAGTAATTTCGGAGATCCCGCTGCTATTCGGAGATAAAAGTACCTACTACTCTATAGTTTTTTGTCTAAGTACCTATCCTTTACACCTTGTAATATGCAAAATTTAATACTGTTTAACCCGCTGGTTATTGTTGATTGCTCAGTCATCGTTTAGAATTAATAAACTAACCGCCGCACTCAGAGTCTACTTTAATGATTACTTAGTTAAGTATAGATTTTTAAAACAAAACTGCCGCAATCAGAGAAGTTCAGTAAATTAATGTCAATTGGCATTTAATGATACGTGACTTACCGCCGCACTCAGAGTCGTCTTTAATGATTACTTAGTTAAGTATAGATTTTTAAAACAAAACTGCCGCAATCAGGCAAGTTTAAAAAATTAATGTTAATTGGCATTTAACTTATTAAGTTACATCTCATTAAATGCCAATTAACATTAATTTACTGCCCGTCTCTGATTGCGGCAGTTTTGTTTTGAAAATCTATACTTAACTAAGTAATCATTAAAGTTGACTCTGAGTGCGGCCGTTAATTAGTTAAATGCCAATTAACATTAATTTATTAAACTTAACTGAGTGCGGCAGTTTTGTTTTAAAAATCTATACTTAACTAAGTAATCATTAAAGTCGACTCTGAGTGCGGCGGTTATTTGTATTTGTTAATCACCTTTAATTCTTCATTACAAAAGATTATATTCAGAGAGAAGGTAATCACTACGTTATTATATTAATGTCATTGGCCATTGATCAGGAATCGACTAAAGAGTAGTGAGTACAGTGTTGCCAGTCTACCATAAACACCCGCGTTAATTTCGGAATCCCCGCGAATATGTCCTTCTCTGTATCTCTGACCAGTGACAACGCGTATGCAAAATTTCATAATGATCCGTTGAGCCGTTGGGGGGTGAAAGCGTAAAAACAAACAAACTTTAGCATTTATAGTATTAGTAAGGACTCAATATCGCAAAAAATGTGGCTTAATACAAATAGCCTTTCTCCCGTCGATTTTATGCTTTTCAACCGACTTCCAAAAAGGAGGAGGTTCTGCATTCGGCTGTATGTATGTTTATTGATAAAACAATCAGTTGAAATATACCTACAGAGTTATAAATTTTTGTTGAATAAATATTGTTTACTAGCTGTTCCCTGCGGTTTCACCCACGATAATTTGGTAGTTCCCGCGGGAATTCCGGGATGAAAAGTACCCTATATCCTTTTCTGTTACCCTGACAACGTGTATGCAAAATTTCATGGTGACCGGATGAGCCGTTAAAGCGTGAAAGCGTCACAAATAAACAGATATACGAACAAACAAACTCACTTTCACATTTATAATATTAGTAAGGATATAAGTAAGAATTTAAAACAGTCGTGAAAATATTTTCACTATAGTATAGAGTAAGTAATCAATAGTAGATTTTGCACCGAGGGAGTAAAGCAGTGTCTTACATCACCGGCGGCATATTGAACCCTGAGCGTAACGATGGACTCTAGGGTTAATTAAAGGATTTAAAAACTTAACTCCTGAGCGAAGCGAGGGAGTTATGTAGAGTCCTGCGTGAAGCGAGAGGTTAATCCGCCCCGCACTCGTGAAGAAGACAGGCTTTATCCTCGAGGTGAATACTTACTCTACTTTTCATACCTACTGCGAGACATAAAGCCTCTTTACATAGGCATTGTAAATAGGGTTTGTTCGAAAATCTAACTGGCCACCATACAGATCACATACATATACAGAAAAACTGGCTACGAGTTTTCCTACAAATTTTAACGTTCCAAATTCGAATCACTTTACTCCCTTGGGAGTTTCATACAACATTACCTCCCTGCCCTTGGGTTGGGATGTAATAGCTTGCTTTACATCGAGCAGATGGTATGAAAATGCTCTTGGCTTAGATTTAAAACTTCGCTTAACAAGGTCGGTGATACTTGTTAAACCTATTTTATTTAAATAGAGTCCAGACTGCCTGTCAACAGTCAAACAATCCTCTGATTTTATTTTAAATGGGCCTAGGCATGCTAGGTGTCATTACAGGGTCTATCTATAGAAACAATAAATAAGTTTGAAAAGCACAATTTATTTATTCAAATTTATTTATTTATTTATTTATTTTCTTTATTGTTTTGTTTGATTCATACAGAAGAGCACGAGCAGCCACCACGTTTAAGGCCAGCGCCAAAATCAAGACCAAAATCACGAGCGAGGCCATCTCTGGCGAGGCCTCCGTTCAGGCCGAAGCCATAGTCGAAACCTCCGTTGAGACCTGTGCCGTAACCCAAACCCAGTCCATAGCCCAGTCCTCCAGCTAAACCTGCACCATAGCCGAGTCCTCCAGCTAAACCTGCAGCATAGCCCAGTCCTCCAGCTAAACTAGCATCACCATAACCCAGTCCACCAGCAGCTCCGTAGGCGAATCCATTGCCCAGTCCTCCAGCGAACCCATTGCCAGTTGTCTCGCTGTTGATGCCGATTCTTCCGTCACCAGCACCGAAAGACACTCCACCCGCTCCAGCAGTAGGCAGTGCACCTTCGAAGCCGACCGTGCCAAGGAACGGCATGTTGCCAGAAACAGCCAGAGGGCCTTCATACAACAGGTTGTCAGTTTGTGCGGCGATACCATTAGGAGCGTTGGGTGAGGAGCTCGACGTACCGAAAGGTCCACCACCGTTGATCAATATACCATCGGGACCAGAGCCTCCCAGACCAGCCAATCTGTTGCCGTTGCCAGTCAGACCACCGAATGCTGTGGCATCGTTGAGCCCGCCAAAGCCGAAGCCATATCCAGCACCATAGCCATATCCAGCACCGTAGCCTCCCAGTCCGTATCTACTCATATACCCATCGTCAGCAAAGTACAAGTTGTCACGGGCCAAACCCAAACCATTTCCAATCAACTCTGCACCTGTATTCCAGCCATTTCCAAGGCATTGTCCAGAAATATTCTGAAATGTTTGAACATTTTCAAATATTAAGTATCAAGGATTTTTTTTATAGCTGTTCATTAATCTGGACTGTTGACTGGAAGAAATTCCCTCGCGGGATAAGTCTGCCTTTGAGCATAAATTACCTACTTGTTTTGATTTTATCAACTTGTAAAAACTTAAAGTATACAAACAAACAAACAAATAAACAATCTATTATTTAATATTGCATTGAATTTAATAGTACATTGTTATCCAAGGGGTGAAAGTAACTCATTTAGTGCCGAGACGGGGTTTGGCGCCCGAGCGTAGCGAGGGCGCCAATAGTTCGAGGCACTAAATAAGTTACTTTCTCCCGAGGGTAACACTGTGCTTTTCATTACGAATGCAAGGAAAGTCAAAATAAAAATAGGAATTAGCTAAAGAAAAAATGAGTGAAGATCGGATAGTCGCTTGACACTTTCCCACCTATTTCTTTTTCTTTGGCCGGCTAGCTATTCAGCCAGTATTTTTTATTTACATTGTGGCGACCTAAAAAAAATATTTTCTTTAATTATTAAGTATTAATTAAAGAAAATAAAAAAATATAAATAGGAATTAGCTTAAGAAAAAGTGAGTGAATTTTATTTTAATTAATACCTACTTAAACTTTACGTTATTTCAATTTTACATCGCGCTGGCTGTATAGAAAGTTGAAACATGGTTCAATAGAAATGTGAAAATAGACCTAGTTTTTTTTTTAATAATTTGACAGTTGTCAGTTGAAAGCGATTCTCCCTAGGGCTGAAAAGGGTTACTTTCAACCCGCTTCTCAGGCAACTTCAGACCTACTTTCCGAGTATGAGTAATGAAAAGTATTTTTACATATAATATATAGTATAATGAAATTAAAGGCTGCGTTTCTGTACATTGGAAATTGCTGGTGGTAAAGAATAACTAACCAAAAACAATAGATATATTTAATTTTTGGAACATTTTTGAAGAATATCTCGTTGCAACAAAGAATTCCCGAGGAATTGCAAAATTTACACTTGCTAACATAATTATTATTATTTAATTTATAATTTAGTATTTACCTGAACAAGTAGAGCTGATATGCAAAGGATGAAAAACTTAGCAGACATATTGTGGCAACTTTCACGAAGTCAATTAAGAGAATGATGTTAAAATGAATACGGCGAAGGGTTTTTATACTAAAAAACAGATTGAAATTTATTTAAAAAAGTTAAAAATTACAATGCACGCGAAGGTATTAAAAAAATTTCAACATACGCAAAAACTGATAAAACCTAACTATCGCTTTAAAGTTGGTAATTCAAGTTTTATTGGGTCAGAAGTACTGGCATTATTGCATGCTCTGAGATAAGTGGTTGTTTGATTATTACAAAATAATACAAAGAAAATTCACGGGTATAAAACAGGAAAAATCGGCGTCAAATCTCATTCTGAAGTCGACTTCCGTTAGAAGCACATCCAAAGATGTCGTCCTTTGCTTTCTTTTTCCTTTGCGTGCAGGCGTGCTTGATCCAGGTAACTTTTTTCTTCTAATTTCTTGTTCTATTTATTTTCTGTTATCCAGTTACTTTAAATATTCATAGTTACTAAAAACTTCTTCTAAATAAATTCTTCTTTAATTCGAATCTTCTATGGGAGTTTAAAATACCCTAAGCTATAATATTATTATAAATGCGAAAGTAACTGTGTCTGTATGTCTGTCTGTTACGTTTTCACGCCTTAACGGCTTAGCCAATTATCATGAAATTTTGTACACACGTTGTCAGAGGTATTTTTTATCCCGGAATTTCCACGGGAACTCCTAAATTAACGCCGCCGGTGAAATCTTATGAAATTTTGCATACACGCTGTCAAGTGTACAGAAAATGACATATTAGGGTACTTACTTAGTTTACAGGAATTCCTGCGGGATCTTCTGCCGAACATCCTATTGGATTAATAAATGATTCTAATACACTGTGGCCACAATTTGTACATCACAGCAAAGACAACACTGTACCCAATAATTACTGTAACAAACTAATTTGCAAAACAATAAAATTAATCCTATTTCCATTGCATTTCAAATTACCGCCAATAAGTCATGTTTTTTATTCTTTCGCAGAGCGTCATCAGCCAGTGTTTGACCGATGGCTTAGGTTACGCCTACAGAGGCTATGGTTTGAGCGGCTACAACGGCCTGGGCTTCGCTGATGACTTCAGCTACGGTGCTGGTTATGGCGCGAGGAGAGCTGCCGCGGGTGCTGCGGGGTCTGCTCTAGGAGCCGGCTGGGGTGCGGCTGGAGCCGGCTGGGGTGCGGCTGGAGCTGGTTTGGGTGCAGCTGCTTTAGCAAATGGCTTAGATGGTCCGGGATTCTACCCTGGTGCATACGGCAGCCTCGGTGACGGCAACATGTACGTGACCGGGGAGCTGCCAGTCGTTGGCAACACGCTCGTCTCCGGTGCGGTGCCCATCCTGGGCGACGTCGCCTTCAATGGCCTAGTGCCATCAGCTGGTACCGTCTCCATTGCCGGACGCAGTGGCTGCACTTGTGGCAAACCAATACTTTACTGAATTTCATACATGTGCAAACCAACGAAAATATAGTAAATAATGCATGAAATCAAACATTTTGTTTTTTCTGAGTTAATCATCTATCCTAGTTCATATTAACATCTACTATTTATGTGTGTGTAGGAAATACCCTTCAAAATTTGCAGGTCCTGACCACTTACCTGCCCCATTCCTAATTGGTTGTGCCAGATCTCTGTCGGTCCCTATCTCAATTCTTTTTGGCAAATCACTTAAGGAAGGTGCTGTTCCCGCGCTATGGAAGAGTGCCTTTATAACTCCTGTACATAAAAAAGGGTCAAGAAACGACATTTGTAACTACCGTCCCATATCTAAACTCTGTATAGTGTCTAAAATTTTTGAAAGAATTATATATAATCAAGTTTACCCCTCTATAAAGCAATCTTTCAGCACCTCCCAGCATGGGTTTTTGCGTGGTCGATCAACTGTCTCAAACCTGGTAATTCTTAATAACTACGTGACAGGCGCCATGGATCGTGGACAACAGGTTGATGTTATTTACACAGATTACAGCAAGGCTTTTGATCGTATTCAACATAATCTGCTTCTGGATAAATTAAAAGGAATTGGTATTTGTGGTGACCTTCTTAGGTGGTTTGCGTCATACATAGATAATCGCTCTCAAGCTGTCGTAATTAACAACTATATCTCCGGATGGGTTTCTGTCCCTAGCGGCGTCCCGCAGGGATCCTTGCTTGGGCCCTTGCTATTTGCGGTTTTTGTTAATGACATAGAACGTTGCTTCCACCATTCTTATCTTCTCAGTTTTGCTGATGATATGAAAATATTTGCAGCTGTTTCCACCATCTCTGATGCGCTGCGCTTGCAGAAGGATTTGCAACGCCTCGAGACCTACTGTACTGTTAACAACTTGGATCTGAATCCAATTAAATGCAGTGTAGTTACTTTCAGTCGCAAGCGTTGTACGGTTAACTATGACTATCACTTAAAGGACACCAGCCTCCCGAGAAACACAACTGTGCGTGATCTTGGTGTGTATCATGATTCCAAGCTACTGTTCGACAACCATATTGACAAAATAGTTAACCAAGCTTCGAGGATGCTTGGATTTATAATGCGCAATAGCCGAGATTTTGAGTGTGTAAAAACATTTAAAATCCTTTACTGTACCTTTGTCCGCAGCAATCTGGAATATGCTTCTCAGGTCTGGAATCCCCAATACGCCACTTACATAAACCGCATCGAGAACATCCAGAAAAGATTCTTTCGATATTTGAGTTATCGCATCAAGGATCGCTGCGATTCTTATCACTATAATGACTTATGTCGCAAACACCACTTGCTCCCGTTGGCTAAGAGAAGGGAAATAGCCGACTTGATGATCCTCTTAAAGATAGCTCAAAGCACTATCGACTGCCCTGACCTGCTATCGCTACTGCCAATTAACGCCCCACCTAAATTCTTAAGGAATAGTAATATATTGAAGCCTCCCATTTCGTCATCTAATTATAGGCAAAATACATACATTCTGCGTGCGAGTGGTAACTTTAACAGATTATCTGCTAGATTCAATCAGTCGGATCTGTTCGATACCAGCGTAGTGGCGGCGAGGAGGATGCTTGGCGACGATTTCTTCCATTCTTAAAATTTATTCATTATTTTTATGTTTCATTTTCATTTTTGGGTATAGTAACTTTATAAACTGTGTGAAGGCGATATAATGCCGTGTGAACGCTATGTCGAAGCTACTTGATAGTGTACTTAATTTGTGTCTACATGTGAAGACCTATCATTAGCATTTTTGTTATGTTTACATTTTATATATACAAATTATATTTGTGTTGCTGGTCTTCCATATAAATAAATAAAAAAAAAAAAAATAAAATAAAATAAAATAAAAAAAAATAAAATAAAATAAAAAAATAAAATAAAATAAAATAAAATAAAACAAAACAAAACAAAACAAAACAGAACAGAACAGAACAGAACAGAACAGAACAGAACAGAACAGAACAGAACAGAACAGAACAGAACAGAACAGAACAGAACAGAACAGAACAGAACAGAACAGAACAGAACAGAACAGAACAGAACAGAACAGAACAGAACAGAACAGAACAGAACAGAACAGAACAGAACAGAACAGAACAGAACAGAACAGAACAGAACAGAACAGAACAGAACAGAACAGAACAGAACAGAACAGAACAGAACAGAACAGAACAGAACAGAACAGAACAGAACAGAACAGAACAGAACAGAACAGAACAGAACAAAACAAAACAAAATAAAATAAAATAAAATAAAATAAAATAATGATAGGAATAGGAAACTATAATAAGCAATTGCACCAACATAGTTATAGATAATACAGCATACCAGATATCCGTAGGGAACACGGAGCAGTGCCTGGGACTTGCGACCCAGGTGTAGGTTTAATGGGGCCCCTTTACAATGCATGAACGCTCACCTCCACTGCCCGTGCTCCCGACTTAAGCAAACCTCTGGAAACAACTAGATGACACAGCACACGTAATCACTATAGCCACTCTAGATTGATACGACACTGATACGACACTATAACTGCACTGAACCGAACACAAACTAACAATGACCCGCGGCTTACGCATACCCGCGTTTTATATCAAGTTCTAACAAAGACGAGTCGGGCAATGGTGTGGAGCGGGGGAACGAACGAGTTACGACAACTATACGTCGGCGGGAAACGTTATAGATAACGAAACTACCCTCACGCCGACACGGCCATACTGACATGCGCACGTCCTCGTGCGCTCTAAGAACAGGAAGACATCTGAGAAAACTACTAATGTTAACGCTCGTTCATCCTGACATAGAATTCCTTAACGTCAATCTTAATTGCAATCGTACAATTCAGTCATTCAAAAATTTGATTCTGGTCCGAGTATTAACGATTTCTCGGAATCTCAAACTGGTTTTTCACCATTGCTAGTCCGAACCGATTGTCCCTATAGCTACCGTGGCTCGACCGAACCAATTGTTTTGTTCCTGTAACCACAGTCACCATTGCTAGTCCGGACCCGTTGTCCCTATAGCGTAATAGCTAGTCCGAATCGATTTTTCCTCTAACTATTACCATCGCTAGTCCGAACCACATGTTCCTATAGCTACGTACAATCTCATTCGAGATTGCATGGACCATTTGTCCCTTTCCTAAATCACTCACATTTTTTATTTTTTTAACAAAACTCTTTTTTTTTTTTAGTTTCTTTTCGTTTTATCCTCATTCTTTTATTCTCATTCTTTTAGGTTTTTTTTATCTTTTTTTTTTCTTTTTCTCTTTTTGTTTGTCTTTATCTTTTGTTGATCTACGTTTTGTTCCTTTGTACTGAACTACATACTTTCATCTACCAACTCGCCGACACGCTATCCTCACTGTCGCAAACTGAACGTTAACTCATTAACTCAACACCGAGCACCGACCAACCTCAGAGTCTTACTCGTACTATTGTAAAACTTAAACTGAAAATGCTACGAACCGGATTACTTATTTCACACTTTAACAACCGAACAATTTCTGTCAAGCGGTAGTAAAAAGTCACAACTACCCTACAGAAACACTACACATGGAAGAAGAGAGAATCAACGGCATTCAAGACGTAGGTAATCGGTGATTACGAAAGATTCAATCTGATTTTCTAGAATTTACAGCCTTAAAACCTGAATAACGACGGCTGGGTACGTGGGTAGATTAAAAATTATCTCTCTTACACAAAGGATAAAATTTGGAATCGACAAGATTTCAACTCCACGGTTGGAAATCCAGTAATGAGTTACGGTCGAAGCTTTTAAACTATCGGGTGGATGAGAAAACAGTTAAAATATTGCAGTACGCATCAAAATTCTAAACAACTAGGTAGATATGATTAAATCACAAAACTTAATGGATAAAGGTATCGAAACCTTTGAAATTCGATTCAAATAATTCACATTTACTAGTTAAAGCAATTCATTTTAAACTAATTCACGAGAGTAGTATAATAACAAAATAGTAAAACGTCAGGATCTATGTAAAACGTAATATTTGACCGAGAGAAACCGCACGTAGAAACATCAATGGCAGAAATGTGGACGCAAGAACAATCCCAATTCTGATGTAGGAAATAATGATAGGAATAGGAAACTATAATAAGCAATTGCACCAACATAGTTATAGATAATACAGCATACCAGATATCCGTAGGGAACACGGAGCAGTGCCTGGGACTTGCGACCCAGGTGTAGGTTTAATGGGGCCCCTTTACAATGCATGAACGCTCACCTCCACTGCCCGTGCTCCCGACTTAAGCAAACCTCTGGAAACAACTAGATGACACAGCCACGTAATCACTATAGCCACTCTAGATTGATACGACACTGATACGACACTATAACTGCACTGAACCGAACACAAACTAACAATGACCCGCGGCTTACGCATATCCGCGTTTTATATCAAGTTCTAACAAAGACGAGTCGGGCAATGGTGTGGAGCGGGGGAACGAACGAGTTACGACAACTATACGTCGGCGGGAAACGTTATAGATAACGAAACTACCCTCACGCCGACATGTGCACTATGCGATAATATGAATGAATCTTATACATGGATAATATTTATTAAGGAAAAAAACAACAGCACATACCTACGCTACGGTAAGACATTTTGTACAGGTAGATAATCCTTATTATTATAACTTAATCGAAATAATAAAATACCAAAATTATGACTCGATTAGGCCTGTAGAAGATGCTAACAACAATTCATCAACTAGAAAAGAACTGATAATCCTCAAACGACTGTACATAATATTTTCCTGAATCGTAGTTGATAACATTCTTGATTAATTCACATTCAGAAACATAAACAAAATCGGTCCAGACATTCGGGAGCTACTATGTCACAGACAGACACAGATACACAGGCCTAAAAGTCCGTTTATATCTACAGACATTGAGCATGCCAGACACTTACCGTGGCAGACACCGACAGACATCGTTTATTTACATCTGAGCGTGCCAGACACGTGTCAGGGCAGAAGCAGACAGACACCGTTTATTTAAAAAGACGTCTGCACGGTGCTCTATCCACACTGCTCGGCATGGAGCCATAGACACGTTTGACCAAATCAAAATGTTAATATCTTATACTGTTCCACGCGGTTTCAGCGGTGGTTAATTTCGGAAATCCTGTGGGAATTCCGGGATAAAAAGTACTTTTTCCTCTTCTCTGTACCCTTGACAACGTGTATTCGCAAGATGACTAATGCGTGAAAGCCATGTGAAAGCGTAAAACAATGTACTTTTTCCGACACTTATCGTAATATTTTAACCATAACCCATTTCTACAAAAACTTAACAAATAATATAGGTACCTAAACTGTGACTGACTCAGCATATACTGAAAATAAAGTAAAGAATAAAATAAAGAAAATAAAGTATCCGTAAAAATAAAGTAGGATAGAGATGTTAAAATAAAAATAGAACCCCGACCTATCCCTGCAAAAAGAAGCACAAAAACAGCTAGGTTAGAGAAGGATCAGCTTGGCAACCCACCAAAAAGCATAAAAGATAAGATGGAAGAAAAACAGTATACGGAATGAAAGTACGAGAGGTAGCAAATGCGAGGACTGGAATGAAAGGTATAAGTAAACATAGGCTTCAATTATGTTGAAGAAGCTAGGCACAATTATAAAAAAAGGCATATACTGAGGATACCCTCAGCGCTGGTTTTCAGTCAGCGCCAGCAGTTCCACGAGCGACCCAGAGTACGCCGCAGTAAAGCAGTAGAGTAAGTAATAACATAGATACGTGATAATTTGACTTCTCATGGAAACTGTTTTTTTTTTCTGAAATAAAAGTAGCCTAAGTTACTCCTTATAATTAAGCTATCTACCAGTGAAAGTGAAAAATTTGATAAATTGTTTTTTTTTTCTGTAAGTGCCGTCTATGCTTGCAAATGTATTCAGTGAAAAGCTGGGTATTCTCCAGGGTATGAAAATCAAAATTCTAATTAGACCGTCAGTTAGAAAATAGAAAAATAATAGACACATATTTTTTGCTTTTTTAAAATTAATGAAAATAAACATAGATAATAAAGCACATTAAAGTTTAGGGTGGGGGACTCGTGACGTCAATATTCAATATAAGCCCCATAAAAACTGCACCGGGTTGAGCCGTCATGCGAAATTTTAACTCAATGTATCGCCGTTATTTTATGATTACGAAAAAAAAGAAAAAAAACGTGTCCAATATTTTTTACTAATCTACACGACTGACTTAAAAAAAAAATTCTCAAGTAGCCAATTTGGAATTAAAAGTAGACACTTCAATTTTATTTATATGTATGTACCTATGTAAGAAATAAAAACATATCATTATTTCCGTGGTGCTAAGTATGTCTGTTCGGGATGGCTACTCAAGACTTTCCTACTACAGTCTGTTAGCTCTTCAACTAAGATCCCCCACTCATTAGATACTGCTAGTCAATCGCACACACATAAAGACTGTTGTGCTTATGATGCCTAGTATTCATTTCATAAAGTTGCGACAAAGCTGTATGCGGCTTAGTTCCATTGCATGCTTAGTATTGACATATATTAAAAAGTTGATTTGCGACTCTCTTCTTCTTCCTTGTGGATATGGCCGCTCTGCGCACCAAAGTATTTATTCCTTTGTTAATTAATCTAACTCAAATTCATCAGTGTAATAGATTTATAATCATCAAGGATTGTTCGCAAGTATATTCTGAGAAATATAGCACCTACAATCTACTCGACTACGTTTTTCACTTATCCACTCCACATTGGTGTACATGTGTTCTGCGCTCAACTCCACTCTGCTGAACAAAGACAAATATCTGGGCGACCGAGCTTCGGTCGTAGCGCCATCTGTTGTTAAGTAGAAAAGCAGTACCAAACACTCATTTTTCATTGTCTGAAACACGGATAAAACGATGTTTTCTAAAAATGAAATAACTAGATCGATTAATGCCCCCCGAAACCCCCTGCATACTTAATTTCATGAAAATCGTTGGAGCCGTTTCCGAGATTCAGATTATGTACATTTAAATTTCTGTATGTAATTATGTGCATTTATGTGTCTTAGTTTGTTTATGTTTTAGTTTGATTATTATAAATTATATTAATCATATCGAATTACGTATTACGTATTATATATTACAAGCACCACCAAATACACTTTCTGCAGCTCTTGAAGGTTGACTGGCAGAGAACGCCACAATGGCACAATGGCATTAGTCCGCCTTTTGTGCCATATTGTGCAAAAAGTTGAAATAAATAAATAAATATTTGTACGAATATGCAAGAACTGTCCGTTTAAAGATAGATCAATTAACTCATCAAGAGTTTTATCACAATATGTGTTAAGTGTCAACACATGTAGGTACTCATCATGTCTCTCACATTTTCACCCGAATTTTGACATTCCCTCCGGAACTCCAAGAGGAAAATATTTTTACTTGATGTTTTCCTCTAACCAATCAGTCTAATATAAAGTTTTCAAAAGTAGTTGTCGAGATTTCGTGATTATTCGGTGAAACATTGAATCATATAGAGTTTGATTTCTTCGCATTGTCATTGGAAAAATTAAATTCACAGTGATTTTAAAACCCTGACAAAGAATAAAGGAATAATGTGGAATAAAAATAAAAAAAATCAAATTGCTTTTGGATGTTTCGGTTAGTGCTTGAAGCTTCTAGGAAGCTAGGTTCTGAATCCTAGCAATACAATAAATTAGGTTCGTTCCGATCAAAAATTAAGACAAATGTAGGTATGAATGGCAATGTTTATTAAACCTATTCAAAAGCTTTGTTTAGATCATCTTATTTCAAATACTTATAGGGAAGAGCAAGAACATCCACCACGTGAGAAATCGAGACCGAAATTGCGAGCGAGTTCATCCCCGCCAAGAGCTCCTTTCAGGCCGAGCCCATTGTAAAAGGCTCCATCCAGGCCTGCACTGTAACCCAGACCTCCATAGCCAAGTCCTCCGGCCAAACCAGTTCCATAACCCAATCCTCCGGCCATGCCAGCACCATAGCCCAACCCATTAGCCCAGGCAGCACCATTGCCGAGTCCTCCAGCAAATCCATTGCCGAGTCCTCCAGCAAATCCATTGCCCAGTCCTCCAGCAAATCCATTGCCAGTTGTCTCGCTGTTAATGCCGATTCTTCCATCACCAGCACCGAATGACACTCCACCCGCTCCAGCAGTTGGCAGCGCACCTTCGAAGCCAACCGTGCCAAGGAATGGCATGTTGCCAGATACAGCTAGAGGTCCTTCGTACAACAAGTTGTCAGTTTGGGCAGAAATACCGCTGGGGGCCTGAAGAGAAGAGCTCGATGTGCCAAACGGTCCACCGCCGTTGACCAAGATACCATCGGGGCCAGAGCCTCCGAGTCCAGCCAGTCTGTTACCGTTGCCAGTCAGACCACCAAAAGCTGCTGCATCGTTGAAACCGCCAAAACCGTAGCCATATCCAGCACCCCTGAGACCACCAAACCCACCAAATCCAGCACCGTAGCCTCCCAAATATCCATCCTCACGTTGATACCAGATGTCACGAGCTAAACCATCGCCAATCAGCTCAGCGCCTGTGTTCCAACGGCTTCCGAGGCACTGTGCGGAAATAGTCTACAACAAAAAGTAAGTCCAATTGGTGTCATTAATATTAATGTCCTTTTACGAAAGAAAATTGAAGTGAGATGAACCATTTTAAACCGATTTTGCAAGCTTCAGATAGGTATGCAATAAGCAATCTGACTCTAATTTCTAGCCAAAGAAACGAATTATTGTTTTTTTAAATTACAAAAAATATTACCTGAACTAGAAGCGTCACAGCGCTAATGCAAAATACAATTTTGGTCAACATAATAAATTATTTTGCTACTGTTTGTGTTGAAGCAAACGCCAGTATGTATGACTGATGTTTTGCTGATGTACCTATTTATATGAAATTTTTCAGCATCAATTTCATCACATTTGGTAAGAAACTGAAGATAGGACGCACAAAGAAAACTTTGAACTAGTAATAGAAATCTATGTTAGTTTCTTAATTGTATTATGTTTTTTTATTAGGTCACAATGACGTTCGTTATCATTTATGAACTCTACTTACATAGTTTAATGTGTAAAATGATATATTGTGAAATTGGTTTTGTTCGCGCGACTATAAATAGGATTGCTTACAGCATTCTGCATCAGCTTTCAGCGGTTGAAAGAATAATAAACATGTCTGGCTTTGCTTTCTTGCTGCTCTGCATCCAGGCTTCTCTGGTACAGGTAAGAAATATAACAGAATATTTTATTTAATATAATGTTTGCGTTATTTAGTAGTAGGTACCTGTCTACTTGTCTAGTTAGTATTTTTACGAATTTCTCGTAATCTCTGTTCAGCGACAAATGATAAATAGATATCTATTTTATTTTTGAATTATGTTTTCCGCTTCGTTGCAATATATAGCATATGGCAGTAATCTCAACCTGAGTTAATGCCACTGCTTTTTTTTATTTTAATAAAAAATAAAGTAGTTACTACAATAATTTACCCTTCAATTACCGATTTACATGATATCTCATCATTTATGACTAACAAAACTGTTTGTTACAGAATGTTTTCAGCCAGTGCCTTGGAACTGGTGGATTTGGTTACAATAACCTCAGAAGAGGCTATGGTTTGAGCGGTTACAACGGGTTGGGCTTCGCTGATGACTTCAGTTATGGGGCCGGTTACGGCGCGAGGAGAGCTGCCGCGGGTGCTGCGGGGTCTGCTCTAGGGGCTGGCTGGGGTGCGGCTGGAGCCGGCTGGGGTGCGACTGGAGCTGGTTTGGGTGCAGCAATAGCTTTGGACGCAGCTGATGGCTTAAGTGGTCCAGGATTCGGTTACCCTGGTGCATACGGCAGTCTCGGTGACGGCAACATGTACGTGGCCGGGGAGCTGCCAGTCACTGGCACCACGCTCGTCTCTGGCGCGGTGCCGATCCTGGGTGACGTCGCATTTACCGGCAACGTGCCAGCTGCTGGCACCGTCTCCATCGCTGGTCACAGCGGCTGCACTTGCGGCAGAGGAATAATTTACTGAGTTTTTTTTTTGTAATCATGCGAACAAATGAAAATTTAAATGAAAAATAAATGCAATTACAATAAAAGAAATAATTCGTTTTGATATCACTCACACTCATATTATTGAATATTATCGAAATCTCAAGTATTGACAATAATTAAAAAAGTCAATTTGAAACATACTTAATTAAAAAAATCATCAAACACATTTTTATTGATACCCCAGACCCTTTTATGCTTTGTATGCAGGGATGCTATTTTTCGTAATTTCATAACACCTTTGAATAGCGGCTTCATTAAATGCAACTTCCTCCCAAATTTCTTTACCTATAGTTCTGATATTTTTGAAGTGTAAAAATTTTCGCCCCCTTTTTTTCTACATCTGATATTTTGTGTGTAGTTATGGTGTGTTTTAAAGATTTAGAAAGAAAGAAAAAAAAAATTTCGTTTGTAAATTATTTTTGTGAACTTTCTGTGTATGTGTGTGTCTGTTGTGCAATAAAAATATTTTATTCTATTCTATTTGTAAATACGTCCAGCCTAGATTAGGAGCTCTCAAGGAAGGTTGCCGATACAACCAGTTAGGTTAGGTTGGTTGGCGACAGTTTTTCAAATTAAAGGTGGTATAGCTAGCAAGCCGGGTACTAAAAAGTGCCCTACCACCATGCTATGATCTCCTCACAATGTTTTCCTTCACTGATAGACCTAAAAGCTCAAGATCATTGTTGGGATGTGATCAAACCGCTCCAATCTCTGAACTCTGATAGCCGGAAGTCTATATAGCTACATAATATCGAAGGGTCAATGACTCATTGACTAATGAACTGAAAGCTGAAATTTGACAGGTTCAGATAAAAAAGGAGTTCCTGTAGGAACTCACAAATTAACGAGGATGTAATCTTAGGGAACAACTATCTATAGATATAAAAGCTTAAAGTCACTTACTGACTAAACACGAAATTTTAAAAACTACTAGACCTATGAAGATGACATTCCACAGGTAGATAGTTTATAAATAAGAGTCGTTATTAAAAACGAAGTTTTCAGATTTATCGCAAGAACTGCCAAGGCGCAGAACCGCAACAATAGAACTACTATAAAAATTTGTTTGTGAGTTTGAATATTGGAAATTTTCCCCGACTGCCTCTATACAAAAGGCAAGTCTCTCTGATATCCCATTGCAACATGAAGTCGAATAAAGAGTTAGTAAATTTTGAAACTTATGAATAGTACTATTGGAATCCCTACCAATATTATAAATGTGAAAGTAACTCTGTCTATCTGTCTGTTATGCTTTTACACCTTAACGGCTCAACTGATCACCATGAAATTGTGCATACACGTTGTCAGGAGTACAGAAAAGGACATATAGAGTACTTTTTGTCCCAGAATTCCCGCAACTCTGGAGGAGGGATTTCAAATGCTGCTTAAGAGCTCGTTTGAGAGGGCAATGCTTTAAGCTGGAGATGCCCTGCCTCTCCAGGAAGAACCCAAATTAACTTTTTTGTCAACAGAGGGGTTGCCAAGGTGACTTGGAATGGGCTATGAGAAGAAACAGTTTTAGCACATCAACAACTTATTTTTTCAACTGGTTGCCAGTATTATGAATAAATAAATATGCAGGAAAATTTAACCATAAAAGAACAATAATACTGATTTTTTCTTAGCATCATTCAACCTCCTCCCCCCCCGCGGGCCCCCATCAAAAGTGGAGCAATAAAATCAAAAAACCTCTGCGCCCTTTTGGTGATTACGTAATACCACAGAAAATAATATAATAAATACTATACTAGTAAAACCTAAATGGTCCCGTACTAGAAAAATATGTGATCCTTAAGAGAATTCTGAAATTCACGACGTTCAAATCGCGGTAAATCAAGAATTCGAATATATATTTATTCATCTCGTCATTAGTTAAGTACTTCTATCAGTTTTACTGTAGGTATAAAAAAAATAAAAGTTAAGCTTCTAACATGCTTTTGTCTACTAATGTTTTGGAGAAGACTATAATCTTGTAGTAATGTTTGACCTGATTTGAATACTGTTGAAATTCCTATTAGGCTTAATGACTCTCAAAGATTTTAAATTGTAACAGCATACTTAGTGTAGTGTGTGAACAAAAACGAGAAAAAAATATTTAAGAATGAATAGTAATATTTATTTGATTTTCCTCAACATTTTGTCTTGATTATTTTGCTTAATGAGCTTACAAAGAAGAGCAGGAACATCCACCACGTGAGAAATCGAGGCCAAAATTGCGAGCGAGGTCATACCCAGCAAAACCTCCATTCAGACCGAGCCCATTGTTAAAAGCACCATCCAGACGTGCACCGTAACCCAGACCTCCATAGCCAAGCCCTCCAGCCAAACCAGCTCCATAGCCCAATCCTCCAGCCAATCCAGCGCCATAGCCCAAGCCATCAGCCCAGGCAGCACCATTGCCTAGTCCTCCAGTAAATCCATTGCCCAGTCCTCCAGCAAATCCATTGCCAGTTGTCTCGCTGTTGATGCCAATTCTTCCGTCACCCGCACCGAACGACACTCCACCCGCTCCAGCAGTTGCCAGTGCACCTTCAAAGCCAACTGTGCCAAGGAATGGCATGTTGCCAGATACAGCCAGAGGTCCTTCGTACAACAAATTGTCAGTTTGGGCAGAAATACCGCTGGGGGCTTGAAGAGAAGAGCTCGATGTGCCAAACGGTCCACCACCGTTGACCAAGATTCCATCGGGACCAGAGCCTCCTAGACCAGCCAATCTGTTACCGTTGCCAGTCAGACCACCAAAAGCTGCTGCATCGTTGAACCCACCAAAACCGTAGCCATATCCAGCACCACCAAGACCACCGAACCCACCAAATCCAGCACCGTAGCCTCCCAAATATCCATCATCACGTTGATACCAGATGTCACGAGCTAAACCATCGCCAATCAGTTCAGCACCTGTGTTCCAACGGCTTCCGAGGCATTGTGCGGAAATAGTCTACAACAAAAAAATAAGTAGGTAAGTTTTTTTTCATAAGGGGCAAACGGGCAAGTGGTACACTTGATGGTAAGTGATTACCGCCGCCCATAGACATCTGCAACACCAGAATGCTTGCAGGTGCGTTGCCGACCTGGAATGAGGATGGGAACAGGCTTTCAAGTGCGGCTGCCAGAACACACCGTTAGGTGCTTGGCGACAGATTTGCAACTTGAAGAATGAAGGTGGTAGCTAGCCAGCCGGGCACTAGAGAGCGCCCTACCACCATGCTACGGTTTCCTCACGATGTTTTTCCTTCACCGACAGCTCAAGCTCATTGTTAGGGTTTGAACCTATGCCTTGCGGCGTTTGATCTGAACGCACCAACCACTGAGCTATCATCGCTGTAATGAGCTATCATCGCTGTGCAAGTGTAAATATTTTCCTTATCTAATGTTAGATTGAACTAAAATGAACCCTCGAACAATTTATTTGAGATTGCGAACGATTGTTTTGGCTTCAAGTTCATGCTATAACTCTGGGGTTCCGTCTGAAACTCAGGGATAGAAAATATCCTAGGTAGTTAATCCTGAACATATTCTGTTTGTCTGCTGAATTTCATTCAAAATGCAAACATTTAAATTGAGTTAAATTCAATAACTATTCAAAACAAAATTACCGTTACACATTTATGATATTAAATATTTACCTGGACTAGAAGAGTCGCAATGCTGATGCAAAGAACTATTTTGATCGACATGTTTACTATTGTTTGAATAGAAGCAAACACCAGAATGTGTTACTGATGTTTTGTTGACGTATTTATATGAAATTTTCAGCATCAATTTCTACACATTTTGTGAGGAACCGAAGATAAAACATACAAAGAAAACTTACCAATACTTACATAAACCAATAGAAAAATACTAGATTACTTAAGTACTTTTGTTTGTAACAACTTTTTTATTAGGTCAGAAAGAATTTCATTATCGTTTTCGAATAGCACAATTATTACTTTATAGTTTTAATTCAGTGTTTTATTTTCGAAATTTCTTTTGTTCGTGCCAGTATAAATAGGATTGCTTACAGCATTCTGCATCAGCTTTCGTTGGTTGAAAGAAAAATAAACATGTCTAGCTTTGCTTTCTTGCTGCTCTGCATCCAGGCTTGCCTGATACAAGTAAGAAATAATGAAATTAAAAATAACGCATTTTGCTGTATTATTTTCTGTATTTTATTACGAGAAAAAAGAACTACAGAAATTATTTGAAAATGCTCATAAGGCGCTTTAGTTGAAATTATTTCTAGTGTTTAACTTATGTCATGTAATCTCTGAAGTAATAGGCCTCAATTAACAAAATAACTTACCAAAGATAAAAAAAATTATAAAGTTTAAAATTTTGTTTGTTACAGGATGTTTTCAGTCAGTGCCTTGGATATGGTGGATTTGGTTACAATAACCTCAGAAGAGGCTATGGTTTGAGCGGTTACAACGGGTTGGGCTTTGCTGATGACTTCAGCTACGGTGCCGGTTATGGCGCGAGGAGAGCTGCTGCGGGTGCTGCGGAGTCTGCTCTAGGTGCTGGCTGGGGTGCGGCTGGACCCGGCTGGGGTGCGGCTGGAGCTGGCTGGGGTGCGGCTGGAGTTGACGGCTTAGGTGGTCCAGGATTCGGCTACCCTGGCGCATACGGCAGTCTCGGTGACGGCAACATGTACGTGGCCGGGGAGCTGCCAGTCACTGGCACCACGCTCGTCTCTGGCGCGGTGCCGATCCTGGGCGACGTCGCGTTCTTCGGAGACGTGCCAGCTGCTGGCACCGTCTCCATTTCTGGACACAGCGGATGCACTTGCGGCAGATATTAAGGAAACAGTTTATTCCATGCGTCTCATTTTATGAAAAACGGAAATAAAATAACAATGCAATAAACAACTTTCTATGTTTTCTATTCGAATTTAAAAAAAAAATATGGCTTTTCCTTCGTGACTTCAAGGAGTTTACGATTGTTGAAGGGTTTAAGCGGGAAAGGATAACAGACAAAAAGAGTTGAGTATATAATATGGAAGTAGGTATCCATTTTACCGCAGTCTGAGAGAAAAGAAAGAAGGTAGGTACTCCGATAACTTGTATTTAGGTGTCGCAAGACATTTTCATTCGCAACACGCATGATGTACAGTAGTGGTTAGCGATCGGACTGATACGCCAGCTGTCGCAGGTTTAAATCCTTGAGTCAGGATAATTGGCTACTTGACAAAAAATTTTTTTTAATACAGTTGCTCAAAAAGTGGCGTATTGCAGGGACGTTTAGCGTTCGGGATGTGGGCTATTACATACTCGAGCTTTTTGTTTACCTTTCCCGAACTCGTGCGTTCTCTTTGCCAACTGACAAATGGCGACACGACTTTGACACACTTTTTTGCATTGCGAAACGTACGTTTCGCATTACTAATACGACTAGCGCCATCTCTTGATCACAGTTGGAACTTAGTTGAGTTTGTTGTGTTTTTGATATTTTATTAAATTTCTTCATTTTTTTCGCAACTGTATTAAAAATAGTTGTTCAGTACACGTGCGGAACCGTCATTGCAACTAGTTCCGACTGTCAACCCTCACCTTCGGCTGCGCCTCGGCTCGGGTAGACATATGTCGGAACTCTTTGCAATGACAGGCTTTCCGCACTTATAATGAAATATACTATTTTAGTCCGTCGTGTAGATTAGTAAAAAATATTGGACACGTATTTTTTCTTTTTTTACGTAATCAAAAAATAACAGAGATACATTGAGTTGAAATTTCGCGTGACGTCACAACTCGGCGCGGTTTGTATGACGCTTATAATGAATATTGACGTCACGAGCCCCCCACCCTAAACTTTAATGCGCTTTATCTATGTTCATTTTCATTAAATTGAAAAAGAAAAAAATACGTGTCTATTATTTTTTTATTTTCTAACTGACGGACTAATTAGAATTTTGATTTTCATACCCTGGAGAATACCCAATTATGACGTTTAGTTGTATGTTTACCCTGACTTTTGATGTTTATTATAATATATCATAAGTATTTTGAAGAACATAAAAAAAATAAAAAAAAAAATAAAAAAAAAAAATAAACATACATACAATCGAACATAGAACCTCCTCCTTTTTGGAAGTCGGTTAAAAAAAAGGTATAAATCCTTACTATTATAAATGCAAATGTGAGTTTATTTGTTTGTTTGTTACACGTTAACGCCTTAACGGCTTTACCGATCATCATGAAATTTTGCATACACGTCGTCAGGAGTACAGAAAAAGACATAGGGAACTTAATCCCAGCTGGAACTTCGAAATAATGTGAGTGGAACCGCGGCGAATGGTTAGTTTTGTAGTACCTAATGTAGTACAAGCTCTTCTTGGTTTGGAATCTGGTGGAATTGTATGAAAGCATTATTTTTACTGATCCATCTATAATGATTATTCTATGGTGATATTCATGACTAGATGTGCCCCGCGGTTTCAACCGCGTGAAAAGTTTTTATGTAACAACTTTTTTTCCCGACATCCGATTTGAATGAAACAAAGCCTATATGTAGCTCCAGGCTAAGCTTAATCTACCTGTGAAAACCGCATGACACTCCGTTCAGTAGATTCGGAGATTATCGCGAACAGACAGACAGAAAGACAGAAAAGAATTTTAAAAACTCTTTTTTTGTGGTTGGTTACTCTTTTTTTATCGCCCCCTGTCAATTTTTCTTGAAAATATTCAATGTACAGAATCGCGGATTCTACTCTTTTATTATAGTATAGATTCTATCAGCTAGAGAAGTACTGAGCACTGCCCTTTATAGATAGATAGATAGATAATTTATTTCTCTTTAAAAATTACATTTAAATTTGATGTTAAAATTAAATAAATTCACTAAAGAGATTGTCAATAAAATATTTTTTTTTAAATAATAATACTTATAGCTCTTTGAGCCCTTTGGCACTTTCGGTGTCCAGATATGGCTGCATATTTATATATTATTGTTTATAATTATTAATTATCATTAATCTCCTGGCTTGGTCAATGGTCAGCCCTTCAGCCTTCTTCAGCCCGTTTGATACTCTTACGCCACTCTTCGAAATTTTATGTTGTTTGTTTGTTTGTTTGTTTGTTTGTATACTTTATTGAGCATAAACAAAGTTTTTACAAGTTGATAAAATCAAAACAAATAGGCAATTTATGCTCAAAGGCGGACTTATCCCACGAGGGGATTTCTTCCAGTCAACCTTTGAAAAATCGAAAGGAATTGATGTAAACATTGGCGGGAGAAGAGATAAAGAGAAAGGAGGTTGATAAAAAAATACTGGTTCGATAGAATCACGACACTTATGTCGTCACTATATTATTACTAGCTGTGCCCCGTGGTTACGCCCGCGCCCCCGCTTTAGTTTCAGAGATCCCGCGGGTATTCCGAGATAAAAGTACGTAAGTACAACCCTATATGGACATAGATAAGCAATATTGTGTTAACCCACACTGGAGAAATTTTGAGTAAATTAAAGTTTTAAAATTATAGGGCCATTTTTGTTTCAACATTTTTATGTTCAATATTTAGTTACATATTTAAACAATGTAATAAGGTAAACACATAATTAAAAAACGTTTTCTAACTCTCAATAAATCGTTCCGAATCAATAACTTTGTTTTGTGGGTTAACATGTTATTGCTTATCTGCGTCCATATTTTTCTGTACCCATCCTTGACAACGTGTAGGTTGTATTCAATGTTAAATGCAGTCTCTCCCTCGGTAATCTCGAAGTTCCCTTGAGAATTCCGGGAAAAAAGTAGCGTATGTCCTTCTCTGTACCCCTGAAAACGCGTGCAAAATTTCGCGGCGATCGGTTGAGCCGTTCAGCCGTGGACGCCAAACAAACAAACTCACTTGCGCATTTATAATATTAGTAAGGATTTAGTAGTGTCAAGTTCTGTCACTAGTCACATAATTATGGTTCACTATCGTAACAAATTACCAAACGATAGTGTAATATATTATGTCTCATCACTTACGACGATAAGACTCACTCGTACTACTATAACTTCGTGTTTTATAAAGTTTTACGCAAATAATGTTGCTTAATTAAAAGATTATGTTGGACAATTATCGATAAAATTGTATAAAACGATATTAAAATATGAATATAGATGTTAGTCTAGTTTTGGACACCGGCAAAAATGTTTCTTATTGGAATTTTGTGCATTATTTTACAGTGTGTGTGGTTTGAGGTGAGGTATTTTATAATAAAACTGTGTAATTGCGTATTTTTTTTTAATAAAAAGTTATCCTATGTTATTATAGTAAAAGATATGTACTTCCTCTCAGTGGAAAAATATTCAGAATCGGTTCAGTAGTTCCAGTTCCCAAAATTTTAAATTAAAAAATGTATTGGTCCTGTCTCCCGAACTCCATTCAACAGTAATTTATATATATCTCCATGAAATTTTTATTCCGACTATTACGAACAGACGTAAATAAAATAAGCGATACTGACTCAGCCGTTTTCATGTGATGCGTTTGTCAACAAACAATATTTGATTTTTATTTGTATTTTATACTGGCTGTCCCGCGGTAATTTCGGAGTTCCCGCGGGAATTCCGGTATGAAAAGTACTTTATGTCCTTTTCTGTTCCTCTGACAATATGTGTACAAAATTTTATAATGATCGGTTGAGCCGTTACGGCGTGAAAGCGTAACAGACAGACAGAGTTGTTTTCGCATTTACAATTTTGATACGTCAATGGTATGGACGATTATTTTAGTCTACTAATCTGATGTTAACAATAATTATGTTTTTTCAATTGCAGAGTGTCGAATCCATACCAATTCAGCTGACGACCTGCAACTGTGGAAAAGCCAATGGTATTACCACCATAGAAGAACTCAACAACAACTTATTGTCTGGCAGAAATTCAAATTCAAATATCATTGGCGGTAATTTGCAACTGAACCCGACATTCACGTCCAATAATGCTGGTTTGACACCAGGCGCAACTTTTACTTTTGTGCCAAACGTAAATAACAAAATCTGTAATAGTCAATTTGCTGGCGACATATCTGAAGGGCTACAATCGAACGCATTCAATTTATCACCGATCTCTGGCACCGCGTTGTCGATCGCACCGAATTTGAGCAATACAGGTGCCAATACAGTACAAGGCATGCCAGTTATATCGGAGATAACGCCGTCGTTGCATTTTGGTGATATGTCGATGACGGGCGATTTGCCAGTGGGTGGTAGAATCAAGGTGTGCGGTTGTTTCCCGGTGTATGGCACAGTGGAGGTGAATGGCAGTTTGCCGTCCTCTGGCACGGCGGTTGTTGATCCATCATTTTTGTCAGCCAATTAAGTAGGTAGATATTTCGGTGAGCCTGTTTTGTGATTATAGATTTAATTTTTAAATGTATTGTAACAATAAATTATTAATTACTATATAATTACTGTTTCCTTCTATAATGGTAAGCTTTACAATAACTAATATTATAAATGTGAAAATGAGTTTTGTTTGTTACGCTTTCACGCCTTTACTACTCAACCGATCGTCATGAATTCCCGCGGGAACTTCGAAATTAACGTGAGTGGAACCGTGGGAGATCTATTATTATAATTATGAACGTGTCTGTGCATTGAAAATATTAAAAGGAAATTATACAATACTAGCTGTCTCCCGCGGTTCCACCCGCGAAAATTTCGGAGTTTCCACGGGAATTCCCAGATAAACTATAAACCTTCCTCTTGAATCACTCTAGCTATTAAAAAAAATTCACGAAAATCCGTCGCGTAGTTTTAGAGATCTAAGCATACATAGGGACAGACAGACAGCGGGAAGCGACTTTGTTTTATACTGTGTAGTGATGTAATCTAATATCAGAATCCAACCACAAAATTAATTTGACCAGACTTTACCCCGTTTCCTAACTTGTTTCAATGCAAATGATTTTAAAGTAGAGTGATGATTTTAAACATAAACCGTTATGTAGGTGCCTACTACGGAGTGACCGTATCTGCCCTACGAAAAAAACAAAGTAATTGCAGCGGAGTAAATTTGATGGTAGGAACAAAAAACCGGAAGTCGCTTTATTTAAAACACAGCTTCCATAGTTTAACGATTTTCCTAATTTTAATTTATCTAAGACTAATGCCATTTTGGTGGTTGTGAGTATGTAGGAACATCCGTTAGACATGAAAAGTGCCAAAAATACAAAAAAAAACTCATTTTGAAAAAAATGACAGTTGCTTTGTTTTTCCGTAGGGCAGCCGAGTTGCGTCAGTGCTCTTTCAAATGTTGGGCTAGTTGAGTTGTGGGCCACATCTAGGTACTTGATGAATTTACGCGGTGGCCTATGATGAAACATCGTGTGGAGCACAAAGAGAGGAATATACTATCAACTAGCAAAGTCTCCGAGTCGGCTGCTCGTCCAAAAGCACACAAATTACACTGAGCTTCAGAGGACGCAGGCTTTTATACCTTTTGCGCTTGAGACGGAGCTGAAGAGTCTGTAAAGGAGATCGGTGGGTGCCTAAGGCTGAGGCCACACTACAAAGAGCTTCGTTTATTGCTAAGAGCCAAGCTACTCACTTCCAGTGAACAGACATTGCACACTATCGCAGCTGGCCACACTGCAAGTGATGCGTCTACGTACCTAGCAAGGCACCATGCGATGCCAGTGTGGCCAGCTGCGAAAGTATGCAATATGTCTGTTAACAAGGATTGACACTCGCAGAGTACCTTGGCTCTTAGCAATAAGAGAAGCGCTATAGTGTGACTTTAGATTCCGAGAATACCAGGAAACCCTTTTCTGTACAAAAATTTAGTGCAGTTTCACCTGTTTCCTGCGGGAACATCGAAAATTACCGCGGGTGAGACCGCGGGGTTTTGCTAGTACCTATTAATTATTCAACTTTAAATTGACAGCATTCTACTAGGGAGTTTGTTACGTAGCTTCTTCTCTTCAGCCACAGCACTAGGAAGCTGTAAAGAGCGGATATTTTATGGGTGCTGTCATAATAATTGTAATTTTATTGACCTATGTCCTTCTCTATATCCCTAACAATGTGTCTGCACATTGATCCGTTGATCCATTGAGGCGTGAAAGTGCAACAAATGAACAAACAAATTCACTTTCGCATTTATAATAGTATAAAGACTAGTGGTAACTCATATTGCAATTAATTATGTGAGAACAAAGAGCAGTGATTAACAACAAACTATGGTACAGATACATTAGTAGCTAAAAGGATAAGGTATTTATAACAGTAGACTAAACACCTATCTTAATCATATTCACACCGGCAGAATTAGCGGAACATAAAAAGGCAGAGTATAGAAATAATTACGTATATATATTAAAATAAATAATAATTAGACGTGAAGTAATAAATTAATATACATCTTTTAACACTTTAAAAGTTTGTAATTAAATTATTAAATTTTATTTAAAATAATAATAAAAAAACACTTTTTCTCTAATTTGTGGGCACACAAATAATGTTGCAAATTAAAGATTACTGTGATTTTAACACTAAATAAATGAACGATTAATAATGTGTGTTTCCCCTTCCTGATTCAACTTTTATTTGCAACATTGTCTGTGTTCTCATAAACTAGAGATTTTTTTTTTTTTTTTTTGATTACTTTTAATAAAATTTAACTAAAAACTTCTTAAAGTCGATGTTAAAAGATGTATATTAGTTTATTACTTTATGCCTGATAATAATTTGTTTTAATATATATACGTAATTATTTCTATACTCTGCCTTTTTATGTTCCGCTAATTCTGTCGGTTTGTATATAAAGAGGTAATATTTGTAAGTTTGTGAGGTTGTAGGGGGTAATCTCTGGATCTAATGAAACGATTTTGAAAATTATTTTACGAAGTCACGTTATTCGTGAGTGTCATAGGCTATATTGTAACCCGGAACTCCAACGTGAACCCCGTTAGCGTGGGTGAAACCGCGGGGACAGCTATAGTCTTATATAAACTAAAAATAAAGCGGGCAAGGCAATGTGGGCGAGTCACGTGCGCCATACAGTTATGAGTGAATGCTCATAACAGCTGATTGAATAAACAGTTGCTCAAGAACTTTCAGTGTTTTTTTTTTTTCTATTCTTGTACAATAAAATAGTACATTGTTATCCTAGGAGTGAAAGTAACTTATTTAGTCCCGAGACGGGGTTTGGCGCCCGAACGTAGCGAGAGCGCCAATAGTTCGAGGGACTAAATAAGTCTTTCTCCCGAGGATAATACTGTGCTTTTCATTACGAATGCAAGGAAAGTCAAAATAAAAATAGGAATTAGCTAAAGAAAAAATGAGTGAATTTTATTTTACATAAATCAACCATTAGGTGTGCTACTTACTGGCCAGTAAGTATGACCCCTATGACATAAAAAAAAAAACTTGAGTTTCTGCAGTATCCAGCTGTCAGTTGAAAGCGATTCTCCCTAGGGCTGAAAAGGGTTACTTTCAACCCGCTTCTCAGGCAACTTCAGACCTACTTTCCGAGTATGAGTAATGAAAATATTATTTTCTTTTTGTAAAGTACTTACCTTATATGCTTAATAAAGTTTTAGGAGTACTTAATCGAAGTTTTAATTTCTTATTTCATTTATACAGATTTATATTGAGTAGAGTAACATCTCTAAAGACTTATTACAGTTTGACAAAAAAAGGGTCTATAATTTACGAATATTATATTAATTTATTTCAATTAAAATAACAAAATTGTTAATTCAACACAATAACATTAATTCATTGCTCAACATTACACACTGCTGCAAGAGCAACCTTTGGAGAAACCGAGGCCGTTACCCAACCCCAGGCCATTGTTCATCCCACCAGTCAAGCCCGTATTATAGCCGTATCCACCGGCGAATCCACCAGCCAATCCGTTTCCATAACCAAGCCCTCCGGCCAGACCGTTGGAATAACCAACACCGTTGCCATAAGCAAGTCCGCTGCCAAGACCGTTGGTATAACCAAAACCATTACCCAATCCCCCAGCTAATCCATTGCCAGTTGTCTCACTGTTAATGCCGATTCTTCCGTCACCAGCGCCGAAAGATACCATACCAGCGCCAGCAGTTGCCAATGGACCTTGGAAGCCAACTGTGCCAAGGAACGGCATATTTCCAGAGACAGATAGTGGTCCTTCGTATAGCATGCTGTCAGTCTGGGCCGCAATGCCGTTGGGGGGGTAAGCTGAAGAGCTTGATGTGCCAAACGGTCCACCACCGTTGATCAAGATGCCATCGGGACCAGAGCCTCCATAGCCGGCTAAAGCGTTGCTGCCAGATCCAAAGCTATTGCTGGCCAATCCGTAGCCATTGCTGGCCAATCCGTAGCCATTGCTGGCTAGTCCAAAGTCAGTACTACCAGCCAATCTATAGCTGTTTCCTGCCAAGCCATATCCATTGGCAGCCAAACCATAATTGTTGCCAGCCAAGCCATAAGCATTTCCAGCTAGACCAAAACCATTGTCAATGTATTCAACACCATTATTGCTGATTATGTTTCGGATGCATTGTCCAGCAATTATCTGTAATGAGAATTGTAAGGTTTTCAAAATGAATCTGGACTATTTATGTACCAAGATTTTATAATGATAACTTCCACGATTTTTAAACATACAATATAAAATTACACACTGTCTTGAATGATCCACGCTCAAATTAAAACCACCGTGGTTAGAAACTTAAAATATTTACAAGGTATTTGCATACTGTGGATAAGAACTTAGAAAGGGTTTTTGGGAATTCAACAGTTATGGTGAAATTTTAAATGGATGTATCTCTAGTCTTGAAGTTAAGAACTTAAGAATCATAGAGATTGGTGGAGATTCCTAATACATATACATAGATTTCATACTTGTTTATTTGGTAATTCAACCTCCAAAGGGGAAAAGCTATAACCGATGACGTGACGACTAGTTTATATAAAGTAAAAATATTAAAACCATCGATCTTATCACTATTTTTCTACAACTATATATTATTTTTCAATATACCTGAACCGAAATCGCTGAAACGCAAACGAGTATGACTGCTTTGGCGGACATTTTGTAAATAGTTGTTTGTATGAAAACTAATTACCGAATGATAACTAATCACTGAAAACTTAAGTATTTATATTAAAAAAGTTTCCACCTCATCCACATTTTCAATTACATAATTTGATGATTGTCTTTTGTAACTTTTCCTTATCGCAAAGTTACGTCTTGGATATCTAAGCACAGCATGCAGTTTTTGTCACGTACGTATAATTTGTAATAGCTACGTTCATTACATAAATTACATAATGTGCACAGATTGACACATAGAAATGTATATAAATTTTAACTATAACATAATAATATCATTCTACCTACGACATTGGTAAAAATTGTAGTTTAAACTAAAAATCAACATGACTTCTTCTATTTCCTCCGTAACTTTCTTATTTGTGTGTCTCCAGGCTTGCTTGGTTCAGGTAAATTCAAATACAAGTGATTTGATAAAATTTAAGAAAACACAAAAATTCATCTTGAAATTGGTGATGCCCATTGCACTGAATATCTAAGATAACTCAGTGTACTCGTATTACCGTAAAACTATATAAATTAACCATTCTTCCGGAATCTTATGAAAATTCCGCATTCTTTAATCTTCATTCAAGTAACTGATCATAAATCTTTTCCGCAGACTGTCTTCGGTCAATACGGTGCTGGTCTTGGAATGATAGGTAAAGGCTTGAATCTTGGAAACGCTTACAATGGCCTGGGTCCGGCGCGTTTTGGCAACGCATACCCTGGCTTGAACGCGGCGAACGCTGCGTTCGCTGCTAACACCGCTAACGCAGCTGGCATCGCTGCTACAGCTAACGCCGCAAATGCAGCAGCGGCTGCAGACGCTGCCAACGTTGCTAGTTTCGCTGCAAATGCTAACGCCATCAACGCAGCTGGGTTAGCCGCTGGAGCTAACGCTGCGAACGCAGCGGCTGCAGTCAACGCAGCCGGAGCTAGTTTGATCGCCGCTGAAGGCTTGAACTTAGCTGGCCTCCCCAATTTGGGCTGGAACGGCGGTAGCGGCAGAATGGCCGTTGTAGGTGAACTGCCAGTGGCTGGAGCCACGGCTGTCACGGGTGCGGTACCAATCATGGGCGCTGTGTCCTTCAATGGCAACGTCCCAGCTGGTGGTACCGTATCCGTCGCTGGCAAATATACCTGGCCTGCGACTAGCAACATTTTTGTTTAAAAAAATAAGTTTTTTCTTTTTTTTTGTGATTGGAAAGATGATTTTTCAACCGCCAGTAACGGTTGACTGGCGCAAAAATTTTGAAAATCTTTCAAAAAAATGTCTGGTGATTGAAAAATCTATCCTTCGTCTGTTTTAATGTAATAATTGTTGTTTAATAATAATGTTATATTGTTGTGTTTTTATTTGAACGTCATCGGAATTACGTCATTTAGGTATTATAATATATATTGTTAAATAAATTTATTTGGTTTGAAATCTTGTTTTAGTAAGGTTTGGTTAGATCTTCAAATATGATTGTCTTGCTAATACCAAGGTATTATGACTACAAATTGTATGATTCTATCACGAATGAACAGCAATACCATAGAAGCAAAGAATGAAGTTTCTTTTCTTCATCGTCAAAATAGATTTAAATGAAGGAACATCTTTCAGCCTCCATACATTTTTTTGGCTAAACTAAAAGTGTTGGTCAAACAAAAATAATGTCAACCAAAAATATTTATTTCGTATCGCACCATAGGTACCTAATTGGTGTGTTTCATATAAAATAAATATAATTAGATAATATTGTCTTTTCAAATAGTTTCGTCGATAGATAAAAACGAAAAGTAAGTTGGATTTACTTTTTTACGTTACAAAATTTCCAATAAATTAAAATAATTTTAATTTATTTAAAAAATAAATTAAAACTATCAGACGACTAATTTAAATTTCGATTTTGGCGTTTATTTTTAAAATTTATACATTACCTGATATCTTAAACTATTCAGGGTGGAAACATTAGGGTCCGCATTCCAAAAGGTTACTCAAGTCAGGAATCTAGTTTTAAAACTAATTTCAAGTAAAGCTTTAATTTTAGAACCTTACTTGAAATGCGATTCATCAATCAACAATCAGCTGAGTTATTTCCTTATTCTAGAACGAAGCTTGAGTACTAATCTATACTCAAGCAAAGATTTGATCTTTGTTTACGTCTGTCATGTCAAGATCACTCAACTTTTTAAATATTATCTCACTGCTATTTAGTTTTTTTCTACATAAATTTACTAGCTGTCCCCGCAGTTACTTCGGAGTTCCCGCGGGAATTCCAGGATAAAATACAGATAAGTATAAACCTTCCCCATGTTAATTCATTAACACGTTGTATATTGTGTACAAATTTAGATTAGGCATTGTTTGTGTTTGTATCTTTTTCTTGTGTGTTGTGCTGAAATAAATGTATTTTCTTCTTCTTCTTCTTCTTCTTCTTCTATGTATCACTCTATATATTGGTGAAAACCGCATGAAAATCCGTTGCGCAGTTTTAAAGATCAGACAGACAGCGGGAAGCGACTTTGTTTTATACTATGTATGTATGTATAGACTTGATGTTTTCACCGAAGTCTGATTTAGGCTACGTGGTACGAATAAGGCGACAAAGCGCCTCAATAGGGATGTTGACAACTTTTGAAAATCAAAATTTTAGTTAGTTATTTTAATTAGTCCGTCTTTCAGAAAATTAAAAATCATTAGACAAGTATTTTTTTATTTTTCAAATTAATGAAAATACACAGAGATAAAGCGCATTAAAGTGTAGGGTGGGGGCTCGTGACGTCACTTACCGCTGCAAGCCGCCATACAAACTGCACTAGTAAGTGACGTCACGCAAAATTTCAACTCAATGTATCGCTGTTATTGATTGATTACGTAAAAAAGAAAAAATACGTTTCCAATATTTTCTAATAAACTACAAGACGGAATAAAAAAAAATTAGTCAAATAGCCTATTAAAACACATTAAATTTACTTTCAGTGAAATGTAATTTTATGAAAAACGTTAAAAACACTGTTGATAAACACATAATGTGATTCAATGAATGCTGATTAAACTTGTGGCGAATCGGAACGCACCCGCCCGGACCGTAAAAAAAAAACCAACTTGAGTTGCTTCTACTACTACGGTACTATGATTGGGGATAGTATATACGTGATCCTGTAGTCGATACCTAGCATTGTTAAAAAAGTTACTTTAATATAATTTCTAAGACTTCTGGAGAATATAGAGTTTATCAAGAATGTCAATGTTTTTTTTAAATTTCTCACAACATCCCGCAACCCTTCCAAACACGGAAGAGGAATAGCGAGGCACCACGACCGACGCTGCAGACCGCTCCTTTCCCAAAAACTAAAGATTCCATCAATGTAAAAGATTTTGGCGCTAACCATTAGGTACATCATATATATAACCTTTCTTAAAAATAACCGTTCTCTACATTTCACAGAGTCGCAAGGAAAATTACAACACCTATCTAAGTCAATACAGTAAATATAGAGTGGTTCGTTCTTTGATTATCCTGCCTATACACTACACGTAGTTAGACTTAGGTCGTGGTAATTAAGTGGCATAAGCACTAACATAAAACCTAATACGGTCACTAGACCAATATTACAAAGAGAATAAATGGTTTTTTGTATGTACGTTTGTTTGTTCGTGTGTAATGGATAAACTCAAAAACTACCAATCTAATTTAAAAAAAAAAATTATAGGAAGCAGCTGTAGTGTTCCTGGGTGACATTGATTGCTTTTTATCTCGGAATTGTCACGAAAAAGTTTTAGAAAGTTGGGTGAAAAAATTGGTTATTAATAAATGCTCAATTTTCTTCAATTTCACATATAATTAATTATCTTAATCTACAACAATACATAAAAATCTATGTAACAAGCAAGTAGAAGTGTGTTTTTTATTACACGCAAGTTTTTAAAATGCTTTTTCTCAAATCAAGCTTTTTCAGAGTTTCAACTTCAAATGTCTGTATAGAAAAAAAACTGTGCTAGTTTTTTTAATATTTTTCAATCCTTACTACCAATTGACTATTCTAGATACCGAATCTTGTCTTAACTCAATACCCCACTACTGGTACCAAAAAGATAGAAGAGAAGAGGTAAGGTAAAAAAAGATAGATTTTATGTGAAATTATATAAATGTTTAATTAGAAAATGTAACCTAAGCGGAAATTTCATTAATATCTTCCGCAAGTACACCCGCTGTGGCCAGAGACAGAGACGGTGCCAGCGGCTGGCACGTTGCCGCCGAAGAACACAGATCCCAGGATCGGCACCGCGCCGGAGACGAGTGTGTTGCCAGTGACTGGCAGCTCACCAACCACGTACATGTTGCCGTCACCGAGGCTGCCGTATGCACCAAAGTAGCCGAATTCTGGACCAGTTAAGCTATCAGCTGCGTCCAAAGCTACTCCAGCTGCAGCCAAACCAGCTCCAGCTGCACCCAAACCAGCTCCAGCCGCACCCCAGCCAGCCCCTAGAGCAGATGCCGCAGCACCCGTGGCAGCTCTCCTCGCGCCATAACCGGCACCGTAACTGAAGTCATCAGCGAAACCCAACCCGTTGTAGCCGCTCAAACCATAGCCTCTCTTCATGGCATTGTTATAACCAAGTCCTCTAGATCCAAGACACTGACTGAAGATACTCTGTAAAGATAGATAGATAACTCTTTATTGAAACACAATAAAAAACAAACAATAGGGATGATGTTGACGACTTTTAAAAATCAAAATTCTAATTAGTCCGTATAAATTCAATAGACACGTATTTTTTGCTTTTTCCAATAAATGAAAATAAAAAAGCGCATTAAAGTTTAGTGAGATTAGTTTTAAGCTCAAATCATAACTCAAGCGTACATCTTAATATAGAATGCGTTTTAAGTTCTAATCACTTGAAACTAGTCTTTAGTAGAGACTCTCAACTCTGATTGGTTCTGATCACTTGAAACTAGTCTTGAGTAGAGATTTTGAACTCTGATTGGTTGAGTGGTCTTGACATGACAGACGTAAACAAAGATCAAATCTTTGCTTGAGTATAGATTAGTACTCAAGCGTCGTTCTAGAATAAGGAAATAACTCAGCTGATTGTTGATTGATGAATCTCGTTTCAAGTAAGGTTCTAAAATTAAAGCTTTACTTGAAATTAGTTTTAAAACTAGATTCATGACTTGAGTAACCTTTTGGAATACGGACCTTAGAACTATAAATTACCATCAGTTCGGAATACGCCCTCTGCTGAGAAGAACTGACAAGAAACTCAGCAGGGCTGTCTTTTAATGATCTTACTTATAAACTAGGAGAACAAAAAATAGTAATTGGATAAAGTCTGTCACCCACGTTAATTTCAGAGTTCGGGAATAAAAAGTACCCTATGTCCTTCTACAGAGGGTACAAACCCTTGACTGTTTGACAACGTGTATGCAAAATTTCATGCTGGTCGATCGAGCCGTTAAGGCGTGAAAGCGTACAGACAAACTTACTTCCGCATTTTCATAATTATAACAGTAAGAATTAGGGCTAATACATACTTGAATGAGGCAAGCAAGAACGCACGAAAACAAAAAACTAATAGAAGACATGATGCTCGTATTCAACTAATAGTTAAATCCTGAATGACTTGGATCCGAAGGCCTGAGTTTTTAATAGGATTTTTTGTAACTGGTTTGGTAATTTTTGCCGCAATATGAGTTATAGATACATCGTCAGGACTATTTCAAAGTTCATGGATGTAGAAATGTTTCATAGCGAACGTTTCGTATTATAACTGCTGTTCTAGTTTGAATATTTTGTCACCATAATACCACGTCACTTCTTAAAGTTACTAAAGTTCTTAGTGCCATGCATAGAAGCAGGAAGCGTCACTATTGGTATTCCGCAGGGCTCATCCCTGGGAAACATACCTTTTTTTGACTATTATTAATGATCTAACCCATTTTATCAGGGATGGCTTGGTGGTGCTTTTTGCCGATGATACCACAGTCATTGTATGCGCACGGACCTATGAAGACCTTAATATTAAAATAAATGTTACCTTTGAGCGGCTACAGACATGGTTTGCAGCAAATGGTCTTATATTGAATCCGTCTAAATCGAATGTCGTTCTTTTCACGGCCAGGAGGGTCGAGGAACCTCTAAATATATCCATACCGGTACCGTTGTGTCAGTCGTGCAAGTTCCTTGGTTTCACACTTGACTGTAACGTGAACTGGAAAACACACATACAACATCTCTGTGTCAAACTTGGTAGTGCTGCATTTGCTCTCCGTAAGTTGCGCCCCTTAGTTTCCAGCGCCGTACTGAGGCAAACGTATTTTGCGCACTTTCAGTCACTCATGTCATATGGTATAATGCTGTGGGGAAACTCGACTGATTCTGGCCGCGTATTTGTTTTACAAAAACGCACGATCCGGATTCTGGCCGGTGTGAAGCCTCGACAGACTTGTAGAACAGTGTTTGCGGAGCACGGCGTGATGACGATGACCGGTCTGTATCTGTTCGAGGTGATATCGTATGTCCGTCGCAACATTGACACTTTTAACCGTCGAACGTGTGGGGGGCGGTCATTCAGGAATACGGGAAGGATCGCGAGTGTACCCCACCGAACACAACTTGCTGCGAAAAACCCGCGTGTGATTGGCCCATGTTATTATGAGCGGCTACCCGCAGATCTAAGAAACGTGACAGATGACGAAACATTTTATCGCCGGTTAAAAAATCTTTTGTTGGATAATGAATTTTATTCAGTAAATGAATTCATTAATTATAAGACATCCTGACTACATTGCGTAGCTTTATCTATTTAATTTGATTTTCATGTTCCATTTGACATTGATCTATTTTATTTTATTCCAGTTTTTGTTCGTTTATATTATTGACATTGTGTACCTATATTCATGTAATCGATACTTGTTGTCCTACTTGTTATTGTGGTTGTGACATTATTTTAATTGTATGTAATTTATTATCTTGACGATCACATTATCAATCAATCAATCAATCAATCAAATATACTTTATTGCACGCACACAGAAGAAAACACATATTACAAAGACACAATTATCCTCTGACATATTATTATTATTTATAATGTAATTTGAATTTGATAATGTGAAATAAATGAATCTAATCTAATCTAATCATAGAATTCAATTCTAAACGGAATATGTTTATTCAATGGTGGCCATAAGTGTGACTCTTTTTGAAGTCAGTGTAAATTACAATCTTTAAATTGTGGCTGTTTTTCAAGTAATAATAATAATCCACTTCACAACACACAGATCTACTTGATCCCACACCAAGCCATACCTAAGCTTGTGTCGTAGAAACTAAGCAAACGCGGTACATACTACATATTACTACATATATATTATACTATAGATATATTAAGACGCCCAGACTGGAAAATGGAACCCTGTGTTCATCACACAAAGTCTACCCCCACCGGGAATCAAACCCGGAACCTGGTGATTAGCGGGTAGGCATGGTGAGCTATGAGCCATTGAATTTTGCTCACTTTTAAAAGCTCGCTTGTCCAGTTAAGTGAAAAAATACTTTTAAACCTATCCCAAAATAAGATGTAGGTACCTAATTACTAATTCTAAAATGATAATGCACAAGATCTGTATTACAAGATCTGTAATTATTACAGCACCGTTATCATTTCGTTTGTAATAATGTTACTTTTATTGTTAGGTACGATAAAATTACAAAATTATTAATTTTACCTAACATTTATCTATGATCGGTGGGTAATATTTTTGTATAAAATCATCAGAATTCAGTTCAAGAAATCATTCTAAGTTTCACATTCAGAAAGAAAGAATAACAAAAAAAAAAACAGAAATGGCATTCAAAGCTTCTGCAATCCTGGTACTTTGCGCTCAAGCACTTTTGTTTAAGGTAAATATTTATATTTTAGTATAAATTTCAAATAAAAAAAAATATTAAAAATCTGGCCATCGCCATTAGGTCCCACTGATAATTAATATATAAATAATTTGTTTGTTATAAATTTTACTTAAAATATTAAACTGATACATACATACATACTAAATACTCAGACATAGGGTAAACACCAATATTATTTGCGAGGTTCGAACTTACGACACTTGGCATAGCAATCAAGTTATCACTACACCAACAGTGCAGTCATGTAAGGAACTCGCTATAAATTTCCTTTTCAAATTACAGACCTCCTCCTGTCAATATGCAAATCCAAGAATCGTCACTGGCAACAACATCGTCACCAATGAGTACATCAGTGGAAACACTTTGGTCAACGAGCAGAACTCAGCAAATATGGCCTACAACTATGGACCTGCTGGTGTGATCAACAACGGCGTTGCTGGACCTGCTCTTGCTGGAACTGGCATTGCTGGCACGGCCATTGCAAGCAACGGCATTGCGTTCACTGATGGATACGCTGGTATTGGCGCTGCTCCTTTCCTCAATGGGTACAACTACGATAACGGATTTTATCCTGGAAACGCTGGCACTTTCACAGTAACCAGTGGCTCACCCATCGCACCTACAGGTGTGACAGCATTTGCTGAGAACTTGGTCCTTGAGGGAGCTGTCAATGTTGCCGGTAAAATGCCATTCATTGGCGCTGTTGCTCTGGACGGCTCAGTGCCAACTGGCGGTTACGCAGCGGTAGCGTTTGGCACAGACAGAGGAAGCTTTGGTATGCTGCGTGAGGCTGCTGCCAACGGTTTGGCTGGCGCTGAGTTAACAGGACTATATGCCAATGGATTGGCTGGAAATAATCTGGCTGCCAATGAGCTCGCCGGAGCAGCTCTGGCTGCCAATGAGCGAGAGAATTATGCCAATGGGATTGCAGCGGGTCTAGCAGCCAGAAATGCATATGGCACTATTCAATATTAAGTAGTTTATTATGTTTGTTTTGTTTTTATTACATAATAAATTTGTTTTTTTTTGTCTTATACATTTTCTTTCACTTCTCGTGCTCGTAAAGTTCTAGATTTTTTTGTTATTAGGTATGTTGTTTTGGCAATATTCAACTGTTTGGTTCTTTATAATTATTTCTTCTTCTTTTTTTATAAAACGTTTTATAAAACAGACTTTTAAAGCAGGTTTTTATAAAACGGCATATTACCTACCTATCTATATATAAAAATTTCCTGTCACGATGTATGTTCGCGATAAACTTCGAAAATACTAAACGGATTTTGATAAAATTTTATAACCATTTATAATATGGTCCAACTTAAAAGATAGGGTAGTTTTTATTCCGGAATTCCCGCGGGAACTCCGGCACTAATGCGGGGAACAGCTAATCACCGTAAACTACTGTCAGGGGTACAAAAAAGGACATAGAGGAGTTTTTCCCGCAATTCCCGCGGGAACTCCAAAATTACCGCGGATGAAATCGCAGGGGACAGCTAGTATTACTATAGTTATTTAATTCTTCTTTATCACTGACTGTTCCATCTACGTGATTTTCTGAAATGCTTTCAAGAAATATCAGTGAACTAAATAAAATATAAGTTATTACGTTTATACTATTAAAAGGAGAGTATAGTTCGATATTCCTAGAAAAATATCCTATAGTCATGATAGTGATTACCTTCTCTCTGGTCATTTCATCAGAATTGGCAATATGGGCCCTGTACTCTTAGCCTTTCCTACATAGGATAAAGAAACGA
The DNA here is from genome assembly GCA_907165275.2 of Zygaena filipendulae. Lineage (NCBI taxonomy): Eukaryota > Metazoa > Arthropoda > Insecta > Lepidoptera > Zygaenidae > Zygaena > Zygaena filipendulae. Next base: position 1,668,076 of record OU015677.1, on the reverse strand, counting down.
AAAAAAAAGAAATCTCTCTGGTCATGACCCTCGGGGATACTGAAGCTTTCTATCAGTGAAGAAATCGATTCAGTAGTTACACATTCCACATTGATACTTACATTCTTTACCTTTTTATAATCCTGCTATTAACAAACGAATGTGAGTTTCTTTGTTTGTTTGTAAATTTAATTTTTTTTGTAATTTATCTTCAAGTTTCTCGTGCGTCTTGCGAAAGTGAGTTTGTTTGTTTGTTACGCTTTCACGCCATAACGACTCAACCGATCTTCATGAATTTTTGCATGCACGTTGTCGGCGGTATAGAAAAGGACATATGATACTTTTTATTCTAGAATTCCCGCGGGTACTCCGAAATTGCCGCGGATGAAATTGCGAGGAACAGCTATAGTATGTGAATAAAAGTGTTTATTATTTCACCAAACTTACAGACGTACAGACTATACTGCAGTAAAATATAAGATAGCTTGTGTTATATGACACGTCCACCTTGTTATTCAACATTGCAACATAAAACAAGACTGTACAGTGTACACATTAGAATAACAATGCAATATAACAAAGTTATGATCCGAAATAAACGCGGGAATTCACCGCCCGCCATGGACCCGGTGGTCTAACAAGCACCCGGTGGCTTCAAGCACGCACAATCACCAGAACCGACCACCCTAGACAGAATATCTTGGAGCAAGAATGTGAAGAGTCAGGAGACCCGTTACCCGACCCTCAATAACAGGATAAGGGACGTTAGGCTAGTTTCCTAATTTTTTTTTAGTCCGTTTTGTAGATTATTAAAAAATATTGGACACGTATTTTTTTATTTTTTATGTAACCAAAAAATAACGGAGATATATCAAGTCGAAATTTCACATGACGTCACGCCTCGCTACAGTTTGTTCGCACGTTATAGCGAGCTGTGACGTCGCGAGTCCCCCACCCTAAACTTTATTGCGCTTTATCTCTGTATATTTTAATTTATTTGAAAAAGCTAAAAATACGTGTCTATTGTTTTTTTATTTTCTAACTGACGGACTAATTAGAATTTTGATTTTTAAAAGTAGTCCCCCCCCCCTATTCTCGATCTTTTTTTTAATGTGTGTTAAAGGTGGTTTAAAATCAATAATTCGAAAAAAAATTATCTACATTTATTCACTTAAAACCGTTCGGAAAAAACATCATCATAGATTAGTAGAAGTAAGACGAAACTCGGGCTAATAGGTTTCTATTTCTGTTTGAAGAATAGGTAACAAACAGATCGATAGCAGTAAGCTTTCGCTCTTCGTCTAACCTCCGTAAATATGTAGAGGGCGAGAGAGACAACTGATGCTCGAAATATACGTATACCTCTACATTACCTACGTAACTATCATAAAATACAATACAAATGAGAATAATTTGAAAAGAACTACCGATTACACTATATTTTTTTTAGGATTCCGTACGTCAAATAGAAAAAATCTTATAGGATCACTTCGCAGCCCAATTGTTTGCAAGTATGTGTGTGTCCAAAGTTTTTTCTCAAGAACACGTGACGGTAACAAGTTGAAATGAATCCTACTAATATTATAAATGTGAAAGTGTGGAATTTTAGATGTTTAGAGAACAAACTTCCAAAGATGCTTGCTCCAATGATGCTTGCATCCAATGATGCATTCAATGATGCTTCTAGTTTCTATTTACAGCTCTCTATCACCTTAAAGTTGCCTTGAAAAGATTGCCTCTAGCAATAAGGCCGCCTTTTGTTCTGTATTTACTTTTTATCTGTCTTAGTTTTTATTTTCTCTTCTGGGGCAATAAAGCATATTTGGACATAGATAAGCAATAGTGTGTTAACCCACACTGGAGAAATTTTGAGTAAATTAAAGTTTTAAAATTATAGCGCCATTTTGTGTTAACATTTTTTATGTTCAATATTTAGTTACATATTTAAACAATGTAATAAGGTAAACACACAATTAAAAAACGTCCTTTAACTCTCAATAAATCGTTCTGAATCAATAACTTCGTTTTGTGGGTTAACATGTTATTGCTTATTTGCGTCCATTTGATTTGATTTGATTTGATGCTTGGATGTTTGTTACCAATCACGCATAAACGGCTAAACGGATTTGGATGAAATTTGGCATGCACGTTGTCAGGGGTACAGAGAAGGACCCGGTTTTTATATCGGTTTTCTGGCGGGAGCTCCGATATTACCGCGGGTGAGACCGCCGGGCACAGCTTGTACTTAATAAATAAAATTTCTTAGTCTCTTGAAACTGTGAAAATTTTTAACTAAATTCTATCTTCAAAGTCGATGCAATTAAAAGATACGGCCGTTTATGCTACAACTATGCAAGGGAATCAAAACTTTCCATCGACTCAGAAACATAACAAAGATAACAAATGAACAAACAATGGTTTATATTATAGCAAGTGAAAAGAAAATCCCGAAAATGGAAAATTTGCAGTTACATTGTCACATCCACAGAAAAGAAAATAACAGATAGAAGGGACATCAACTTACATAGTTTAGTATGAAAACAGATGAAAACCAGTCTGGCCGGTCACCCGTTTTTCGCACACAAAACACAAACGGCACTAAAACATTCCTTAACGTAAAAAAAACATATTAAACGCTTTATGGTTACGTTTTTACTTCGTCACTATTTTCAAAATTCACATCTTTAGGAATATTGTAGTAAATATACTTGGGATGGCACCAAAGGAAGTTTTGGGCAAGATAGAGCATTTGCTCTAACTTCCTTTGCAACGGTGACGCCACAAATTAACTAGACTTATGTCTAAACGCGCCTACCCCGCCTACATGTCCTCTAGTAAAATTTGCTCTGTGATCACACCTGTAAGTTTGTACGGAAGCCAAAGACGGCGGCAGATTTTGAGCAGTTTAAGTTTATTTGAAAAGTTCTTAATTCAAGTAAACTTATTCATCTTTGAAAAAAGAAAACATAAAGCATGGAGTAGATATAGGATAGGTACGTACCTACCAATTTAAAAAAAGTTTTGATCACGTCTTGACCAATAATAATTATTATTTTTGTATCATTTTGTACGGAATAAAGGCAGTCTGCGTTTCCTCCTTTTGAGTTTTGACTCCATATTTTATGGGTACTGTTGTCTAGTGAATACTTCTCCAGTACCTACCTACCTAAGCTTCAACCATAGAGATAGGTTTTACGTAGGTACTCATAGAGCGTTCGTTTCATTTGAAATTCCGTTACAAAATCAAGTACAAAAACAATTGATATTGTGGTCGAGACGGCGCGAAATTACATATACGTTTGCATCTAGAAGTAGTATGGTGGGTTCACCATTCGTGAAATTACATCACTCTGCATTCGCTGAATGCGATTCTATGCAGTTACAGAAGAAACATTGATGAAAAAATATTTTCACTAACCGTTCCTTAACTTTAAACTTTTGTAATTGTTCGTAGCTTGCAACACGAAGTGATAATTAAAATATAATTATTACTTACTGCCCAAGAAAGTACCTAATTATCAATGCCTCGATCAAATAATTATTACAAAATTCCACTCTTTATCTATTTACATAACAAAATATTAATTTTAGTGATTATGTCACAAAATAATTGCAATAATCATGGTATAAAATAATCATAAGCGTATTTTAAGCTATCATTTTTCACAGTACTGTTGATAGGATTTTATAGCCAGAGAAATAGTATAAAATGAAAGCGAATATTCTATTTGTTGGAGTCTTTATATGTTTGGTGAAGGTAAAATTAAAATATATTATGCTACATTATTAGTTGTCCATATAATACATAATTAGGTACCTATATCAAAATTAAATTAGATTAAATAACTATAATTTACGTATATAACACGCATACCTAAGTACTTTTTTGTTGTGAATCTAGCATAGATATATAGCAAAAGGTTTAAATTTATATCAACTTTTGTTTTACATATTTGTCAATTATTTTCAGAACATCTTTGGTCAATCAATCGGAATCGCCGGCAACTGTGCATGTAGTAATAACGCAAATAAAGCTTTTAATGGAAATGCTCTGGGAATTAGCAATGGTGCTAATCTAGCTAATGCTATAGCAGCAAACAACAACGCCGCTGCCAGTGGATTAGCTGCCAGTAACATAGCGAACAATAATATAGCCAACAGTAACATTGCCAGCAATAACATTGCTAGCAATAACTTTGCCAACAACAACATTGCCAATGCCAATAATAATGGTGATTTAAACAGTCTTTCTCTGGTTGGCTTACCAATTTCGAACCTGTCTCCAATTGGTTTTGGTGACATGTCTGTTGTTGGAGAATTGCCGGTAGGTGGCAACACTGCCATATTTGGCAATGTGCCAGTACTCGGCTACGTGATGTTCGAAGGTTATATACCAGCTTCTGGCAGCGTCTCCGTCGCTAGCAGTTGTAATTGCAATGCTTAATTTATCACTTTTGTTATTATAATATAATTAATTTATTAGTATGTAATAGTTATTATTTAATAGTTAATAAGTGGTTATTTTTTTATTTGTAACAGGAGAATAAAATTGTTTTTGTTAAATGTTGTTTCGTTCATTAACAAACATAAAGTAATAATAATATGAGACACGTCTAAAATATTTCGCACGTTATTGTAATGTGAGCCGTGAGGTAACCCAAAATGTATGTTCGGGCTGGTTTTCCAAAGGAAAAAGCTGAGACTGACCTCCATTTTGAGTCTTTCATCTTGTCCACATTCATATTATGATACTGATCCTTCGTATATACGCTCCTCTGTTCTTGATATTAGTTTTCCGAAAGATATTCTCTATCTGAATCTGAACGACACCTTTTTGAAATTTTTTCTTCTAATGCATCGTCTCGTATAGCTACACATTTTCTTATAATATTATTATCATCTATATCAAAGATTTAATAAAACTCAAAGTACTACATCCAAAATATGATCTATACCATCTCCACTTCATTAAAGAACAAACACATTAAAAATTCAATTTATTGCTATTGCCAACGATTAATGTTTCGCTAAGTATATGTGTATTTAAAAATAAAATACAAGTAATATTAATATAAATATTAACAACATTATAAAATTTATTCTAAGTTCATTTTTGTCATGCTTATTTACTTCGACAGATATTAAGGTACATAGAAATTAACACGTATTACTAAAGAACTTCAGGGTTACCCATCTATCAGTTAAAACTATAAAAGTTACCAAGAGCTTAGACTTTGAGCTAGAGTCTAGAGAGGTACACATTCAAACATCAAACATGTATGCACAATATGGCAGTTGATCCTGAATCATGATCATCTAGAATCTAGATGTTAAAATACTAGGGGCTGCTTTAAAGAGGCTCATATTTTTTTATCATAATTATCATCATCATAACATCATCAAATAGTTTCAGATTGGTAATTAACACGTCCTTTGCCACCAGTTTGCAGATTGCCGTTAATATTCACAGCCCCGTTGAACGGCATACGTCCTTTCACAGCTAAATTGCCACCAATTTCCAAGTTATCTGCTCTGATTTCAATGCCGAGTGGTTTGGGCGTGGGTGAGCCGCTTGTTACCGTCATTGTTTGCATTGGCACTGTCGGTTTCATTTCCTCCAACTGCATCATTGGCACCACAAACTTAAGATCTTCATCGCCCGTCATGCAAATAACATTTTTGTCATTGTAATTTTTTGGTCGTAATATAGAAGGGAAACCGTGATTATCATAACCGTTGCTTCTAGCGTTTAGATAACATTTTGCTATTGGCATGTTACTTCTTGTGTTGCTATTCATTGCCAGTCGGTTGCTGGCCGTCATTCGCGACATGGCATTCATGTTTGGGATGGACATTAAGTTTGTTTGTATCACGTTGGTGTTTGGACTATGCCTTATAACGTAAGGTAGTACTTGAGCGAAAGCTGTCTGAAATGAGAGAAACATTTTTATAACTATAGGTAGTTTGTTTAGAAGGTTATCTTAAAATCTAAATTTTTTACTTCTCCTTCTTCTTTATAAATAAAAATGAAAGTTTGTTTGTCTGTCCTCTATGCGTTTCGAAACCATTGGTCCAATTGTGATGAAACTTTGGCGGGTTATTCTGCCTGCGCCCGCAAAGGTTCCTGATTCCTAAACTCACGCGGGTGAAACCGCGGGGCGCAGCTAGTTATTAATATAATTTGCCCTAACTTATGTTTTTTTTTAACTCACGTGAAACAGTAGTTTTGAAATGAAATAAAACTGTACTTTAGAAAACATGATTGTGATTATTGTGACGTTGAAGTGTTGACTGATCTTAGTATGGATGGAGAAATTAGTTTTATACCTGACCGGGGGCACGTTCGGTCAGTTTATCTGCATCAAAGACTGATAGTGATGGTGGTGATTAGAAATATCTCAGCTGGAGATTTTGTCAGTGATGAACGTGCTTTAAATAACATTTAGGAAAAAAGGACTGACACAATCGTATGGCATAGCAGTGTTACTTTAATCTCGCATCAAAATTTCGTAACGCAAAGAACGAAGTGGCGAAGTCCCCTATGAATATTTTCTGGCTTAGTAAAATATATAAAAGTAACTACAAACAATCTCTATTATATAAAAATTAATTGCTGTTCGTTTGTCTCACCAATACTCGCGAATGGCTGGACTGATTTGGCAAATTTTGATCTTGAAATATCGGTCGAAAATTAGGCAATAGGCTACTTTAGAGTTCCTGCGGGAATTCCGAAACTAACACGGGTGAAACCGCGGGGAACAGCTAGTTGTAAGATAAAAATAGGTCTCTCAAGAATACTTGGCTTTGTATAAGTCAGAAATATTTTTTATGCCCGCTCCACATTCATCGGACGACCCGGTTGGCGCAATGGTCACCAATCCTGCCCGCTAATCAAGTTCCGGGTTCGATGCCCGGTGGGGGTGGACCTTGTGTGATGAACACAGGGTTCCATTTTCCAGTCTGGGTGTGTGTATATATATATCTATAGTATAATATATACCACGTTTGCTAGTGTTCCACGACACAAGCTTATAGCTTAGTGTGGAATCAAGTAGATCTGTGTGTTGTGAAGTGGATCTGGTGAAGCCCGCTCCACATTCACGCGAGAATCTCGCGAGAATGCGAGAAAACCTCGAGAAACAGCGTAGAATATCGGCTCCACATTCACGTTCTCGTGGTTTTCTCGCGTTCTCGCAAGATTCGCGCGTGAATGTGGAGCGGGCTTTAGAATAAACTCTGCAGTATTTACTCAAGATTACTCCCTACATTCAAACTTGCAACTTTACAAACTAGGCTAAGATGTCTTTCCTAAAGTTGTATTAGGTATATAATATTTTTCCTTCACTTACCCACATTAACAATACAAAATAGGAGATACCATGATCCACGACGGTGCGGGTTTTGTCGTGGATGTGGTGAAGAACGGAGGTCTTGCTGCAAAGTAATTGTTTTTTTCTTAAATTAGTTAACGAGTGAGGAAAATGTGATTTTGTTGCAAATCCTAAGCTTATTGAGGGTTTCAAAGATACATGAGACTACTACTTTGCTTTTATGACATTACGAATTTTAACCTCAATCACACGGAAGTCAGAAGTAGAAGAAAAAACATACCCGAAGGGTATAGAATTGTATTTAGCGCACACAGAGTGATGCAATCTCACGGGTGATGAAACCACCTTACTTCACTCACGTCTCTTGGCGTGATACATCGAATGTTCTTTTGTTTCAATTTCGAACGGAATTTTTAATGAAACTAACGCTCATGTTCAAGACCGAGTTTCTCTTAAATATTGTACTTTACCGCCAAATCGCATTCCACTTCTGCCAGAGAGCATCACCCGGCCAGAAGCGTGTATTTTTCCTCCAAACTTCAACGTGCCAGTCACTGGCATTTCTTCATTTGACTCTGCACTTTCGTTGACTTCATTCGAAGTTTTATGTTCAATTTCTTCAGAGGTTACGGTTGACTAATCAAAATCAGTAAAAAAAATCAGTCGTTAGATTGGTCTTTTACTGATGATTGGCTATTTACACTAATCATATTATGAAGGGTTATGTTTGTAAGTTAGTATGTAGGGGGTAATCTCTAGAACTACAAAACCAATTTTAAAAATTCATTCATTCACAGGCAGCTACAGTATTCCTGAATATCAAAGCATAATACATTTAGAGTTCCTGAAGGAGTTCCAAAATGTCTCATTTGAATTAGATGGCTGAAATGGCAATGAAATCACACGGAACACGTGGTAAAGAAAGTTCAAAGACCGTTAATAGTGTCAAAGTCATTGACTATATTATGAACACATTGCATTATTTATTTCACCTCATCACAAATAGCTGCATCATCACATTCCGCTAAACTGCTTACCGCTGCAAAATTCGACGCGACTAATTCTGCGTCATCAGATTCATTTGTAGTTATGTCTTCACTTGTGTCATCGTTTTCTATGTATGTTTCTATTGAAGAATTTATTACGTCGATTTTATCTATGTCATCGGAAGTCTGCAATGAAATTTTCAAAAATCTTATATATACCTACTAGGTAGGTATATAAAAATGAATTGCTGTTCGTTTGTCTCGCTAAAACTAGCGAATGGCTGGACCGATTTGGCTGTTTTGTCTTGAAATATATGTGAATGTTCAGGGAAGGTTTGTATTCAAGAAATTTGGGAGTTTCTGCGGGAATTCCGAAATTCACGCGGGTGACACCTCGGGACACAGCTATTAAAACAATAATTAGCAATGCACAATGTGAAAGTTTTTAGTTCAAAAACAGAAACGGCTCGAAGCAACACACACAACATTCTTCTTCACAACAACATTCTTGACAGTGAATTTAACTGTTTCGTTAATGTTTAATAACTTATCAAAGACATACGAAAAATAGTTCGACGCTAGATTTTGACCAAATGGTGTCAAATATTAACCTTTTTAAAGAAAATTCGTCAGAATCTAAATTACTATTTAACTCCCTTGATAATTTAAAATTTGTCATAAACTATTTTATATGAGTTTTTTGGCGGTAATTAAAGATGGCGGTTCGGTCATTTGTTTTCATGTACATGACTTACATCGAATGTTCCATCGGTTAAACCGATGGTTCCACTAGCGGTCACTTTACCGTTTATGAACAAATTAATGCTAACAAGTGGCGTCTTTGGAGCGTCTACGTCTTTTATTGTAGCAATAACATCATTGGTCGATGAATCTCCATTTGAAGACTGAAAATTAATAAAATATATTAGGTATAGGTATATAATTATTATTTTGGTAAATTAATAGAGTACTTTTAACGTGACACCAAAGATCCCACCATTTGCTACTAGTCCTAATGTATAATAATTAGTGCGATCGCTCCCTATTTCCCCATCATAAAAAGTTGTCTAGAAAATATCGCTCGTAAAGCGATAAGACCACCTTTTAGGGCGTGCCCGTGTTAATTGATATAATAGGCTATTTGAATATTATTTTTTTTATTCCGTCCTCAGACGAAATAAAAAGTCTTTATTTCGTCTGAGAGTCCGTCTTGTACATTAATAAAAAATATTGGACACGTATTTTTTCTTTTTTACGTAATCAAAAAATAACAGAGATACGTTGAGTTGAAATTTCGCGTGACGTCACTAACTAGTGCAGTTTGTATGGCGGCTTGTAGCGGTAAGTGACGTCACGAGCCCCCACCCTAAACTTTAATGCGCTTTATCTCTGTGTATTTTCATTTATTTGAAAACTAAAAAAATACGGGTCCAATGATTTTTAATTTTCTAAAAGAGGGACTAATTAAAAATTTGACTTTCAAAAGTTGTCGACATCCCTATTGATTGATTTGAATTTAATTGATTGATTTGATCATTTGACATTAATGTTTTTTCAGTGAGTGTCACGAAGGATATACCTACATACAATAAACTACCTTCCTATCTAATTCCAAAAAAAAAATTGTTTCCGTATATTTTAACAGTAATATTTTAACTAGATTGGCCTCTATCTTACTCAACAACGGATGTCACTTTTGATTCTTTTTTTTTTTTTGGTGAAGTTTACCCCTTTCGGGGAAGGCAGAAGGAAACTTAGTTCATATAGCCAAGTCAGTGGTATATTTCTTCTTTTGAAGTTATTTACATCGAAATGCATTGGTGAGATGCATTTCGATGTTTTACCGGAACTTTTGCCAGCAAATTGCCACGAAGTGCTTGTTCAAACTAAAGTTAAAATCTTTTTTACTAGAGGAACAAAAAGAATTGTCTTAGCCGTTTCTGATTTATTTCTGACTAACGTGAAAGCGTAACAGACAGACAGACAGACAGAGTTACCTTCGCATTTGTATTATTAGTAGGGATTTATTTCTGATTATAGGTATATTTAGTCTTCTTAGGCATACCCCGCAACATACATTATGATAATTTACTCAGCTTTTTTACTATCTGCAACTCTATTTTTACTTTTTAAATTATCTCCACTTAAATTATCTTAAGAAATGTAGATTGTGGACAATCTGAATGTAGAGTGTGAAGCGTCGTGGAACTTAGTGCCACGGCATAATGCTGAGTGGTAGCCATTTTGGTACCAACTATTCTAGTATAAGACTCACGGTTGTACTTATTTTATCTTTATGGTATCAAATAAACTTTTTTCTATTATATTCAAATCTTCGCAGTTGAACCTTAATAGGACGTTACGCTCTGTGGGAAGTTGTATAGAAAAACGAAAACCTCCCGGTGAACTCCCTATTTCATCTTATTTCACTGTTTCCGCACACTGTTCATCACCAATGAATCACTATTATGCAAAGTCCACCACATTCACACAATATTAATCAAGATAAACTAATTTGCAAAACAAAGAAATAAAACTGACGTCCGTCATTGCTAAAAATCCCGCCAAAAGTCTTTTCGTCACGGGATCGTATCAATAAGTAGGTACTAATATTATTTAGATATACCTAGATGGATTATAATAATAGGGATGTTGACAACTTTTGAAAATCAAAATTTTAATTAGTCCGTCTTTTAGAAAATTAAAAAACAATAGACACGTATTTTTTTATTTTTCAAATAAATTAAAATATACAGAGATAAAGTGCATTAAAGTTTTGGGTGAGTGGGTCGCGTCGTGACGTCACTAACCGCTAAAACCGCCATACAAACTGTCAGAATAGTGACGTCACGCGATATTTCGACTCAATATATCGCCGTTATTTTTTGATTAGGTACGTAAAAAAAGAAAAAATACGTGTCCAATATTTTTTAATAATCTACAAGACGGACTAAAAAATAAAAATTAGTCAACATGCCCATTATATGTATTAAATTAAAGTTGTACAAAATATAAATAACTAGGTAGGTACTTACTTTTACAGATGCCAATGTTAATATAATAAAATATGCAACAAATTCTGCCATCCTTATAATTTGTGATCTCAATATTAACTTCCTATTCCCAAGGTATTGCATCGTCAATTTTCACATAAAGACAATCACACGAAACAGGTGACCCAGTTTTATACAATGTTAGTCGGAAAGGGGGCAGCAAGGCGCGAGCAGTTTAATATAGGTATCACTGATGTATTTTACATGCGGAAAGTTTTTAACGACGCATACGTAATGCTTTTTAGCGTTATTTAGTTTATTTTGAAGAGAAAATTTTTTGGTTATAGTGGGATTTTTTATATATATTTTAGTTAGTAGTTGTAACGTAGTTAGTAGGAGTTTATATACATAGGTATGACGTAGGTGTATGTTTTAGTTTTAGGTATTTTTTAAATGTAGGACATTCTTTACTTTTAGGTTAGCCTTGCAACGGAAAATATAGATACGAATCTACAAATAATCGTGATGTGAAAAATACAAAAATGCAACTTAATATATTATGATTGATGACATTTGGATTATTTTTATACAGCTACCAATAATTAACAACTATCCTTTGTAGCTAAGTTATAAATAAATAAGAATTTATGACGAAATTAGTTACCTGACCAAGCTGTCCATTAGCATGAACATTTTAAAACGTTTTTGGATTGGTGTCCCCTTTCCAGATTCCAGATAGCGTTGTAAATATAAAGTTTTATCTTGGTCCTTTGTTGTGTTTAAAAATAAATAATTTACTTATTAAGCATAGACATCCAATGGCGTTATTCTATAATATTGCTTTAAAATAGATATAAAAAAGTATGATAACAATATACTGCAGGTGCACTTAATTTATGGGGTCGTGGGGGGGGGGGGTTGCCATCAGCAATGATCGAATCACCAAATAAAAAAAAAAACATTCTAATAAGTATGAAAGAAAACATTAAAATTTTTTACATACCTAATAAAACATAAGATACCTACTTATGAAAATGTCAGAAAGGAAGAAAGAAAAGGAGTTTATTGGTCCCCACATATAAGGTACAAAAAATATCTAATACAAAATACAATTTTTAATCATAAATCAAATTATAATATTTTGTAAATTACGCGGGACTTGATTTTTTTTTTGTTTTTTTCAAAACTCGATAATCTAAAAACTTTAATAATATAATAATTGATAGAGCTATTTAAATTATAATATGCCACCAAAACTACCAAAGCTTCCTAACGTTTGTGCCAATTTCAGTAAATTAGTCAATTTGAAAGGGTTAAGAGATTTTAGGAAATCCAATGATTCATTGGTCGGAAGTTTTTCCGTCAGCGGTGTACCAGTTTCGGTGACCGAAGCGGTTGACGAATCGTTCGGTTTAATGATAACGGATAATAATTTCTCAACTTTGCTTAGCAAATTGGCAGCGGAAAATATCTGACAGTCTGACAGGGCAATCTGAAAAGAAATATTTGCAGTGTGAGAAGGATTTTGTCCATAGTTTAAAATCTCTTCTTGGTTTGCATGTTGGACATTAGTGTGGATATTTCTCTCAGCCTATAACTACCAGCTGTAAGAATCTGATTCTTTGACAGGGCAATCTGAAAAGAGAGAGTTTGTAGTTTAAAATTGTAACAGTTGTAACTTTAAACTCCAGGCTGTGATTCAAAAATATAGATAGCCAGCTGTTTCTCTCGATTACGGCGTTAATTTCGGAATTCCAGGATACAAAGTTACCTACGTCCTTTTCTGTACCCCTGACAACGTGTATGCAAAATTTCAGGAACATCAGTTGAATAGTTAAGCCGCAATAAACAAACAAATTTACATTCGCATTTCTAATATCACAACTGTTCCCTGCGGTTTCACCAACGTTAATTTAGGAGATCCTGAGGGAATTCCGATATAAAAGTATCTCATGTCCTTTTGTGCACCATTAGCAATGTGTAAAGACTTGGTCAAGTTAAACCAACATTGTGTGGAAGTGTTTTTAAATATTTTAAAGAAAAACATCACCTACCAAGCAGGTCACAACGCAGAACAAAACTATAAGACCTCTCATGTTTACAAGAAATCACACTTTCCAATATAAAACAGCGGTAATGTTTCAAAAAACCAGTATATAACATAGTTTTATACTTTAGTTTAATCACTACATAGCATTCGCCATTGTTTCTTTTGTTCGATTGTAATTTTTACAGTAAGTCACGTCAGTTATTATTGTATTGATTACATGGTGAAATCTGCTTTTCCCTACACGTATGGTTTAGTAACTTTATTGGTTTGGTAATAACACAAAATTGTGACGAAACCATGGTGCCAGTTTTCAGTGCCCGGCTGGCTAGCTACCACCTTTATATTGAAAAGCTCTCGCAAGTTGCAGAGCACCTAATGACATATTCCAGCAGCCTTAAGGTGCTCCCTCACCGGGAGCATTCGCGTGTAATGAACGATACAGATTTGAGCATTACATCAATGAAGGAGGAGAACCGAGCATTACGATGCACACGTTGTAATGATACAAAACGGGTATACATCAGTGAAGGAGGAGAACCGAGCATTACAATACTCACCATGTAATGATACAATGTGTAATATCTTGATACAATTTGTAACATCAATGCGCTCCACTTGATGGAATGAACTAAAAGCTAATGCTCAAAGTCGAATCTATAATGTTACATTACACGCGAATGCTCGTCAGTCAGGGAGGAGTGTTGTTATGTAATGCTCAAAGTCGAATGTATAATTTTACATTACACGCGAATGCTCGCGGTGAGGGAGCACCTTTATTTGAAAGCCAGTTCCCATTTCAGGCTAGGTGTCAACCACACCGTCATTTAACATCAGCCCCCTAAGTCTAGCTGACAATCTATGATCATTAAAGCTATATAGAAACCTAAGAAACGATCACCATGTCACGTGGTCACGTAAAACTTGACTCTTGATTGGACGATACGTTCCTTAGTTGAGGGACAGGTGAACTATGGTCTCTAAAAAGGATTATTTCAATTTAAGAACAAAAAACAATTTATTCATTTTATTAAAAACATTTCAAAAATCAAACGAATGATTTCAGATTAAGAAGTACAAATAAATTATTCAATAATAAATAAATACATTAAAATTATAATTTTTTTTAATACAATATTAAAAATATGTCAAACCGGGTTTTAGCCCACAACACGGACAAGGGTTATTGGCCGTCACGGCGCCAGTCGTTGGCAAATTAAACAGCGGTTTGACAAAACGACTCAACGCCATGCCATTCGCCGCTGCCAAACGCGGGTTCATTGGCACTTTTGTGTTGCCAACACCAAAACGCTTGTAATATCTAATATTATTAACACGGCGGTTGATAATTGGCGCATAATTATTGTTACTGAATAAACCCAAGCCATTCGCATTGCTATAGTTGATAATGTTATTAGCTAGATAATTCATCAGTGTCCTACTATTCAACAATTGTTGGTTGAGGATTCTCACGTCATTCTGAATTTTCAGTAGACTCGCTTGCGACGCGTCGTTAGCTATTGGGTTATTGAAGCGATTCGGCGCCAAATTGGTGCCATAGCTGGGCCGTGTGTTTTTTAAATTGCTCACTGGCATATTAACCACTGGCACTTCGGAGCAGCCGCAAACTTTGCCCAACGGCACAAATTGTGCTGTTGCTGTCTGAAAAACAAAAAAAAAACCATTAGAAATTAATGCAACCAAAGATTGTAGAGGAACCCTGAAGTTAAATTTTTAACGTCTCGGTATTCATATGCTTATACATTTTACTATTTGATTTGATACATTTTTTTTAATAAATGGTATTTTTCTTTTGTTAAGTTGCAAAGTTAAGTTAAATTCTTTTTAAATTAAATCTATGGGAAAGTATGATATGTGATGGCTTCGCGTGCCATGAGTATTACCTACCTGGAGCAACAAAAAGAACGTCAAAAAACCAAGACAAAATAGTTTGGAACAAGCCATGTTTATCTCTTAGCTTTCCATTCTGCGATTGATCATGAATAATCGTATATTATGTTTTATAAGAACTTTTTATCTCAGTAATTTCCGTCTGATTACTTGATTTGGTAACAGATATTGGAATTACTCAGTGTTTTATTGTGTAATTTGAACGATTATAAAAAAAATGTAAGTATTAACTGTCAATTTTGATAGTACCTACGTGCTTACTGAAGATTCAAGGAGTTGGAGATAAAACTTCTTTTGTGTGGAAATAATATGCCGCTTGCACCAATGAAATATTGATAACAAAATTAATAGGCACTCAAATCAACTACTACCAAATTTTCAAATGCTCATGTAATTTTTATAAACTTTTATAAAAAAATTAAATAAAATTAAAATAAAATATGCCTAGTACATAATTTATAACACGATTTACAAAACATATTAAAATATTTGAAATCATAATCCTACACCTTTTTCTTCCTGTTCTGTCCACCTGAAGGCCGTCTGGAATGATCGCTAGTAAAGCAATAAGACCGTCTTTTGTAATGTGTCTTTAGCTTTGTGTAATTTCTCCAAAGCCTTAGGTATCTAATTAATAAAACGTATAGGTATTTGTCTTTAAAGATAATGTAACAATTTGGTGTATAATTAAAAGATTACCTAATAATTTTATTCTATTCTATTTTAAAATACCGAGATTCAAGGTGAACACAATCTCTTTAAATTTATACATAACGACGACCAGATCGGCGCAGTAAGTCACCATGCCTGCCCGCTAGTCAAAAGATTCCGGGTTCGATTCCCAGTAGGGGTGGACTTTGTTTGACGAAACAGGGTTCCACTTTCCAGTGTGTTTAGAAGGAAAGAAAGACAGATATCTATACTATATTATATGGAATACCTAATATACAGTAAATACCACGTGTTGCTTGGTTTCCGAGACACAAGCTTATAGCTTAGTCTGTGTGTTGTGAGTAGTGAATCTTATTTATTTACCGCGGTGCGAGCATCGAACCCGCGACACCTGGCGTGGCAGTCAGGTACCTACTCAAACCACTACACCATTGGTGCTGCCAAAATGTCAATATCTACGTCACTAACCATGATCATACGTCAATTAGATGCTGATAAGCAATAACATGTTAACCCACAAAATTAAGTTATTGATTTAGAAATATTTATTGAGAGTTAGGGAACGTTTTTTAATTGTGTTTACCTTATTACATTGCTTAAATATGTAACTAAATATTGAACTGGAACATAAAAAATGTTGATACAAAATGGCGCTCCTACTTTTAAAACACGATTTACTCAAAATTTCTCCAGTGTGGGTTAACACACTATTGCTTATCTATGTCCAATTAATAGCCACCGAGTCACGATAATTTGGGTAAAAATATCAATATTACTTCATAAGGACATATTATACTTCCGTGTTTCGAACGACCTACAAGCTACAAAGTGCGACCTTCTGTGGCAAGGTCCTTTCAAGGTGAGAACCTTGTGCCGAGGGCACGGCAAGGTCGTGACGAGGCGACGCGAGGCCGCGTCCTCACCAGGCGCCTCGGACGACCTCGCTCTTGAAAACGAAGGTTGCTCTTGAAATTTTACCTCATTTAACATATATGACATTAATAACTCAGATATGTTTATTAAGCAAGTAGCCTAACCTATAGCTGTTCTTCCCTCGGTTTCACTTGCGTCAATTTCAGAATTCGCGCAGGAATGCTTTATATTATTTTCGGGATAGGAACTGTATCCAACTATGTACACGAAAAAACATTATCAGTGAAAGATTTTTTAGAATCGGTTCAGTAGTTCCAGAGATTGTCCCGTATATACACACTGACAAACTTATCAACAGCTTTCCAACCTCTTTATTATTTGTGTAGATTTGTGTCATAGTGGTAGCTGTTATCAGCGTGCGGTAATTTAGTAGTTTCCGCACTAGTGCTTTTTTTATTATTTAGCTTATTTTTCTTGAATAATTAGCAGAAAAAATAATAATTTTGTAAATCTTAAATTTATCTTAACAACTTTTTTTTTATCAAATATTTCAATAAAAGAATAATATGTTTTTATATTTACAAATTAGGCCATGCTTTAAACGCTTGTCTAAACTGTGGGTAAAAAATGTCTTTAGTTTTTAACCGACTTCCAAAAAGGAGGAGGTTCTATGTTCGATTGTATGTATGTCTTTTTTTTATGTATGTTCTTGATAGGTATAGTTAGGTGTTGGTAAGTCATCACTAAATCCGTGACTAAATTCAACATTGTCAATAAAAGTGTTGAACATCGAAGTAAACAAATTAAAACACAAAAGTAATACAAAATATTTATTTTATAAAAAAAAATGAAACACACAAATGAAATTCAACAAAACTTAGATGCAAGGCGGCGGTATAGGTATTTTCCTCAGATAGTTGCAGGTGTTGCAACAAGATGGAAGCGCTGGGGGTAAACAGGGTGATACCGGATTTACTATCGCTGATATAGGGGACGCCACTGGCAAGAATGGATTAGTGAAAGGACATAGAGGTGCTACAGGGGGTAAAGCTGGCAGAGGCGCTGGAACTGCTAATGGAGCTGGAATTGGTAGTGGCGGAAAAGCTCTTGGTGCAGAACAACCGCAAGATGGCGCTGGTAATATTAAAGGCGCGGTAGGCGCCGGTGCTGCCACCACTAGTCTCTCGAACGGCGCTTTCGAAACGCAAGGAGCTGGTGATGGTAGGAAGATTGGTGCTGGAGGAGGATTTATACAGCCACATGGAGGTGCGAACGTTGGTACTACTGCTTCTTGGATGCATGGTGATGGCACAGTGTAGTACTGGCAGGTTACCTGTGGAATGTAGGTTTTTATTAAAAAAAAAGAAACATGCAAAGGAATTACTCTCATTTAGTATTGTGTTTAACCGTGATACTCCATAACTGTAGAATTCTGAGTGGGGATATTAAAAAAGACTGACGATGAGGCAATTTTAATAGAATAAACTTTAAATATAGTACTTACATTGCCAAAAACAGCTACAATTAGAAGTACTAAAGCAAACATATTTTCTAGTCTTCAACACGCTTATGTTATAAAGTGAGACGTAAAACTTAACAACTTGGAGCTTATGTACCTGACTGTTATCGAATTATTGCAAATTTTACTTAATTTAGTTACAAAATAAATGCCTGTATGGAAATATACCTACTACTTGAAATTTACTAAGATAGGTGACTATACTTGCATCAAAAACTTCACATAGAATAACGTAATGAGCCATTGCGAGATTTTACTCGTATTGTGCTTTCAAGTTTTGAAATTATTTGATCAGGGCAAACAATATATCTACTACTAACGGTACCCCGCGGTTTCACCCGCGTTAGTTCTGGAGATCCCGTGGAAATTCCGGGATAAGAGCAACCTATATCCTTTTCCGCACCCCTGACAATGACAAAATTTTATGCAGTTTCTTCCGCGTTTTTTTCATCGTTCCCGCTGAAATTCCGGGATAAAAAGTATACTATGTCCTTTTCTGTACGCCTGACAAAGTTTATACGAAATTATATGATGATCGGCTAAGCCATTATGATGTGGAAGCGTAACAGACAGACAGACATAGTTACTTTCGCATTTATAATATTACTAGTTGTGCCCCTCCGCGTTAATTTCAGAGTTCCCGCGGGAATTCCGGGATAAAAGTACTCTAAGTATATGTTTTTGATGTATAAGCTACATTATTGTAAAGTTTCATTTAAATCCATCCAGTAGTTTTTGCGCGAAAAAGTAACAAACATCCATCCATACTCACAAACTTTCGCGTTTATAATATTAGTAGGATTAGGGATAGGGTGAGCTAAATCATTATATTAGCCAACAGACCTTCATTACTGGGGAAAAGTCTCAGAACGATCTTCAAGATCAACTTTTTTGGGCTAAACTCATTCAGCTGGACTTCATAATCTTAACTAGTTACTTAGAATGTAAAAGCAAAAATTAATAAATTTAGATACAATAATTTTAAAAAAAATTTTATTCGATTAGAAATAATAATTATCATACATTAATACAATAAAATAAATATCTACCATATTCTTAAACCACAAAAAAACATTCTTCTACAACGTAGGGGGAGGAATTGGTATTTTCCTCAAGAAATGGCTCTTGCTTTGATAAGGCAAAGCTGAAGGCAGAAGGCTTGATGTTGGAGGCGCCATGGCAGAAATAGGCGAAGCCGCCGGCAGAAAAGGATTCACCAACGGCACTGGAGAGGAGCACGGACAAGACAGCTCTGGTCCTGCCAGTCTTTGGGATGCCAACGGTGGAACTTTCTGCTGGATAACATTAGGATACGGCATCTCTACAAAATTCTGCTGCCCGACGATTTGACGAGAAACAGGACCCATTTGTCTGGTATCGGTGAACGGTACAGCTTGCGGCACTCTTTCTAGCTGCGCCATTGGCGCTGGTCGATTCGGTACGTATGGCAAAGGTCTTGGCACAGCTGTGATTTGTCTTTGTTCTTCCGCTATGTAAGGGTTGGTCTCCCGACATCGGTTGGGTGCTGCCGCGTAACGGAGAAGCTGTAAGGCCGGGTTGCCAGTGGACGGAGACGACAAGACATTCCTTAGTATAGAAGCGACGGGGTTCGCTTGGCACGTTGGCATTGTGACCAATGACAGACAAGCAAGTATGAGAAGTAGTTTCATGTTTTTGAACTGTAAAGTAAAAGGAATAACAAAGTACATAACATAACTAGCATAACTAGCTGTCCCGCGCGGTTTCACCCGCGATAATTTCGAAGTTCCCGGGGAATTGTTCATACAAACTTTGCAACCCCTTTTCATCTCCATAAGGGCTGAATTTCCAAAAATCCTTTCTTATAGGATGCCTGCGTCATACGAAGAACACACCATCCAAGTTTCAGGTCTCTACGATCAGCGATTTTTAGGCTGTGCGTTGATCCATCAGTCATTCAGGACAAAGCATTTTATATGTATAGATAAAGCAATCGATAGGTAGTCGAATTTCGATCTTACTCAAGTCAAAATTTCACTATGAACAAAACCTGCGTTACGATAATAAATAATTATTGTTATTCTCATGCCACGCGCCCATAAAAGTAATTATTTAAAAATCTAATATATATAAATCACGTGTCACGTTGTTTGTCCGCGATGGACTCCGAAACTACTGAACGGATTTTGATAAAATTTTGCAACCATTTATAATATGATCCAACTTAAAAGATAGGATAGTTTTTATCCCGGAATTCCCTCGGGAACTGAAGGACATAGAGTACTTTTTTCCCGCAACCTCCGCGGGAACTCCGAAATTACCGCGGATGAAATCGCGGGGACAGCTAGTCTAATATATATAAATCACGTGTCACGTTGTTTGTCCGCGATGGACTCCGAAACTACTGAACGGATTTTGATAAAATTTTGTAACCATTCATAAAATGGTCCAACTTAAAAGATAGGATAGTTTTTATCCAGGAATTCCCGCGGGAACTCCAGAACTCAGGGGTACAAAGAAGGACGTAAAGTACTTTTTCCCGGAATTCCCGGGGGAACTCCGAAATTACCGCGGATGAAATCGCGGGGGACAGCTAGTATGTTATATAATATTGGGATTATTCATAATCGCCGGTTATTTTAATATCACCGAGGGATTACAATATAGCCTATGTTACTCAGGGATAATGTAGCTTTCTAATGGTGAAATAATTTTTGAAATCGGTCTGGTAGTTTTTGAATCGTAACAAACAACCAAACAAACAAAAATTAAACCTTTTATTCTTAATAAAATTAGTATAGATATTATAATATTTCAGTAAAGCTTACCTATATCTTCCCAGTCAGTATAATGTTGCTTGTATCTCCTGATCTACTGCTTTTATAAAAAGAAATAACGCAACAAAAACTTTATCATACTTACAATTATTCCTATAAGTTATCGATTTTAATCGATATTAACAAAACAAAAAAAAAATTGCCACATTGCCCTTTATCATTAGCGATTCGATGAATCGATTTCATTTATTGTTTCAGTCAGATCCTGGCGATTGAGTTTTCAAATCTGGTTTTGTAATGCTTCTTCATTACATCCTATCCTACTAATATTATAAATGTGAAAGTGTGGATGTTTGGATGTTTGTATGTTTGTTAGATACTCAATCACGCAAAAACGGCTGAACGGATTTGGATGAAATTTGGCATGCACGTTGTCAGGGGTACAGAGAAGGACATAAGATACTTTTTATCCCGGAATTCCCGCAGAAACTCCGAAATTACCGCGGATGAAACCGCGGGGCACAGCTAGTAGATAATAATTTAATAGGTAGATATATGCTTAGATACCAACTCAAATTACACCACCCATTTAAAACATGTATTTATGCAATGATATTATAGAGATGCTCAGATAACTATATAGATGACGAAGTTCCCATGGGAATTTCGGGATAAAAAGTACATACCTACCTGTCACTCAGGTTTACCGCAACTTCCGATAAGTGAAAGAATTTTGAAATCGGATCAGGAGTTTATCAGTTAAATCTTAACAAACACACAAAAAGTCGCAAGTCTTTCCCCTTTTTAATATTAATTTAGATAAAATCAATCATAGCTTTTTTCAAAACCATCGTCCTTATTATACATAATGTAGGTACCTACTTGAGTAGTATACATTCAATTGTTTAGGTATTATTTTATTTACTAGTATTATACCTAACAGTTTTTGTCTTTTACTATAAAATTCATTAGTTGTTGTCATTTTAGAAGTACTTCTTCCAGTTATACCTACCTACAAAGAATTGCCATCGATCACTTCGGAGTAGATACCTACCTAATTTTGAATTTTTTAATTTTGACATGATTGTATAGAATTACTAAATTTAAAAACTTAAAAATTCTAAAATAAGATGGTTAATTTGAAACTACGACACAGTTTTGCAGTTTTGTAAACTTATTATCTAGTTCGGGATACAAACTACGAAATGAAACCTTCGAAATTGGAAACACAAGGAACATTTTATTTTTTTCATTAATAGTAAAATTGTATTTAAAGATACGGCGGCAAAACGGTAACTTGACGCAGATATTTTCCGCAACCGATAGCGGGCGCTAAAGCCGGGAGTCCACATCCGCAGGGCGTCTCGATTAACGCATTGCCGCATCCACAACTTGGTATACCATAGCTGTAAGCCAGATCAATTTCGGCGAGGGCGCAACCGCACGATGGAACACCACAACCACAACCAAACTCAATGGTTGGCGCGCAAATAGGAATATCAATGGCGGCCAAGCATCCGCACGAAGATAAACCATCGCACGCGCATGTTGGTATACCACAACCGCAAGCCGGCACCTCTATTGGCACAGGTACGAGTTCTGGAACAGCGAACGGCACAGTCGCGATTGGCAACTTAGCTATGGTTGGCACGGTGGCTATTCCGCTGCGTCGCAAACCGCGTGGCAGAACGACTTGTGCCTTTGCCTGAAAAAAAAAAACATACCTATTTATTATGTTTTTAAAATAATAAAATGAAAAAAGAAATCGCTTAGGCCTTATTGTATTATCTATTGTTAAATAATACACATCAGAATTGGCAGTATGGGCCCTGTACTCTTAGCCTTTCCTATGTAGGATATATAAACGAAAAAAAAATAAAAAAAAATAAAAAGCCGCTAAAAGGTCAAAATAATCGCACTCACTATATTAAAATTAGCATAAGCTAATGCCACCAATATAATAATTCCTTTGCAATGCATGTTGACGGTTATTTGCTCCGTTAACTTAATTTCTATTACAAAAACAATTTGAACACCCCTATATAGTATTTTGTTTCAAAAGTACGCAAAAGACAAATCGTTGAAATTACCCCATTTGACCTACATACAATAGACGTAGATTAACATAGCTAAGTATCATGAAATATTGCAACCAATATTGGAAAATGTGTGATAGGTTTTATCTCCAGTCCACACGTATTGTGTATTGCATAGGTAGGTACCTTATCCTTTGAATTGAATCCAATTTTATTGTAATTGTGTACACGCAGCACAATACATATTTTGATCGTGCGTCGTTTTTTTAACATAGTTAGGTAGTAGCTACCCTACATTTTTTATAACAACCTCTTTTCTAAATAATTTAAGCAAAAGGAAACTAGGTTTGCTTCGTGGAATCCTTTTGGATGTGGATTTTACATCCGAATGGATTCCACGAAATAGATGTTGAGAAAGCGCTACGTAGGT
Organism: Zygaena filipendulae; assembly: GCA_907165275.2. Taxonomy (NCBI): domain Eukaryota; kingdom Metazoa; phylum Arthropoda; class Insecta; order Lepidoptera; family Zygaenidae; genus Zygaena; species Zygaena filipendulae. The sequence goes on along the minus strand of OU015677.1, from coordinate 1,644,543 downwards.
ACATTTTTCTACTACAAACTAATTAATATATCCTACCTATTTTATCGGTTAATTCACCATTCTTGCCCAGTACCCAACAGTTACCAATCGTCATCCTAACTCAGGTTATTTTATTAAACGTAGGTATGTAATTCGTAATTTCATACAAGTAAAAGAAATGCCTTTGAAAAAGTACTAATTGAAACTTAATTTTTTTTAAGAAAACGGGTTTTATTATAAACTGAACGCAGCGCTTCACGTTATCAATCAAGTTCAATCTGTCGCTAACTCGCTGTCGAGTGTCAAGTGTCAGAATCAGAAAGTAGTTATTGCTACAATAACTACAATTTGCAGGTTATTTTTTAATGTGAAATAAACTTGCCTTTATTTTAAATTAAAAAGATATTTAGTGTGGTAGAAAATCAAAATGGTTGAAGCTCAAAAATATAGAATTGAACAAGAGATGACCAATTTAGTTAATGAATTGGACAGAACTTATTTACGGAATATGCAAGTAAGTAAGAGGTTATGTTTTTCAACCTCTTGGAAGTCTAAACTAATTATGCAATATCCAATATTTTTTAATTACCTACCTTACTTCATGAATAAAACTGCACTTTAGTCGGATGAAATTAGTTACACAAACAAAATACGTTCTATTTCGACGACGACTAGTCTTCTACTTCTAGGACTTGATTAAATTCTTATTAGAATGAAGTCGGATAAAAATATATTTTCAGTGAAATCCAAAATGTAAAATTAAACACAAAGCCAAAAGAATTTAAGAAATCTTTTGCACTGTTCTAAATGGCATTAGTCTGAGAGAAACCATGAACCAGCTGACTTAGTAAAGATGATCCACCTGCACAATTAGTCTTAGCTCCTAGTACTCTAACATTGTTCTTAACATTAGGGTGATATGCACCGGTGTGCAGCACGGTGCTGCGATGATCAGCAGTCCTCGCTAGAGAGGGTGCACGGCTGTATAGAGAACTGCACAGCACAGCTCAACTCTGCTAATAACTATGTGCAGGTAAATAAAAATAGAACAATACCATCTTGCATATAATATGTATAAAATTATATCGTATTTGTAATTACATGTTGTTCATCTATAGACTATAACCCAAATGTCTATATTTCCAGGGTGAGATCAATCATTTACAAAACAGACTGCAGCGGTGTGTGATGGACTGCAACGATGCTGCCAGGGACAGGCTCGGGCCTAATCCAAATCAAGAGACGGTGAGTGTAGTGCCTTCCGTGTGAATTCCATTTTTTCTCTTAGGAACTATTTGTATCCGTATAACTATATACAAAATAGCTGTTCCTGTGAATCTCAAGGATAACAGAAACTTGAGATATTAAGCATATCAGTGAAAATTTTTCTAGAATAAGCTAACCTAGTTCCAGAGATCACTTCCAGATTACAATGAAAATTTTCCTTTTTATAATAATACTAGATGTTCTCCGCAGTTTCACCCGTGGTAATTTCGGAGTGCCCGCGATGTTATTTATTTATTTATTGCACATCCGTTAAGTACAAAAAGGTCTTAAGATAGTTAGTAAACAGTTATTCTGATGTATAAGCTATATTATTGTAAAGTTTCATTAAAATCCATTCAGTAGTTTTTACGTGATAGAGTAACAAACATCCATCCATACATACAAACTTTCGCATTTATAATATTAGTAAGGATTAGCTATATTTTGTATTCCTCAAGAGCAATAATTTTTTCTGGACCACACCAATTAGGTCCTTTTCTGTGCATCTGATGATTATTTGAATAGTTACAGTGTGAAAGTGTAACAAACAAACAAACTCACATTCGCATTTGTAGCATTAGAATATTGCGATTTTTTTCTTTCAGGTCGACAAGTGCACAATAGACTTTGAGAAGTGCGCAATCAAATGTGTAGACAAGCACATTGGCTTGATACCTTCGATGATGAAGACCATGAAGAAAGTTTTGGCCAGCGGAAAACCACCACCCATGACCAACCAGGCGTGAACACAGCGACACTGCTCAGGTGATGCGATGAGGTGCACAGTGACCGGTGTATGCACAACCCATTACCCCAAATGCATCGATCCTTAACCTCCACCTCTAGAGTCTAAACCTTACATTGAAATTACCTCTATATAAATTTTAAAATAACCTTGACTTGTTAAACTGAAACTATAAAACAACATTATTAACCTCTAAGATTTCATATTAGCTATCCCGCGCGGTTTCACCTGCGATAATTTCGAAGATCCCGCGGAATTGTTCCATACAAACTGCAACCCCTTTTCATCTCCTTAGGGGTTGAATTTCCAAAGATCCTTTCTTATCGGATGCCTACGTCATACGAAGAACACACCCTCCAAGTTTCAGGTCTCATCAGCGGTTTAGGCTGTGCGTTGATCCATCAGTCATTCAGGACAAAGCATTTTATATGTGGACGCCGATAAGCAATAACATGTTAACCCACAAAATTAAGTTATTGATTCAAAACGCTTTATTGAGAGTTACAGAACGTTTTTTAACTATGTGTTTACTTTATTACATTGTTTAAATAGCGAACAAAATGTTGAACATAATTTTTTTTTACAAAAAATGGCGCTATAACTAGTTTTAAAACACGATTTACTCAAAATTTCTCCAGTGTGGGTTAACACACTTGCTTATCTATTTCCATGTATAGATAAAGCAATCGATAGGTAGTCGAATTTCGACCTTACACAAGTCAAAATTCCAATGGAGAACTTTTCGATGTAAGCAAATTCATTATGAACAATACCTGCGTTACGATAATAAATAACTATTGTTATTCCCATGCCACGCGCTCATAAAAGTATTAATTTAAAAATATGTTATATACATTTTGGGATTATTCATAATCGCCGGTTATTTTAATATCACCGAGGAGGAGAATCCGGTAAAAGTTTTTTTTTTTTTTCATTTAACTTTGCTATGATTGTTGACTACATAAATAGATTACAGAGCACCCCAACATGCAAGGAGGTTAATACTGGACCGACTTTTATCTAACAACAAAGTCGACGTAGAGCCTTGGCAAGTAGAGCTCCTATTTCTGTGTAAACCAACCGAACCATTTGTAAGAAGAGACAAAGAAAATACATTTATTTCAACACACAAGAAAAAGAAACAAACATCTAAATTTGTAGACATAATTATGATATCTCTCGCATAGGTCTTTTTTGTTTATTTATTTATTTATTTATTTTTGTTTATTTATTTCATTAATTATTGTTTTCTAACCATGTATCAATAATGATCCATACCGACGAGAGATATAGGTACGCACTTAGAATAATGTGAGTGTTGTCTCAATCCGTCCCAGTGCACAGACAAACCAAATGTGATATTATATTGGTTTTAATAAATAAAAAAAAGGTACTCTGCCGAAAGGGACACCAGCTCAGCATTAGCTAGGTGCCGGTACACCTATTGTGTGTTTACCTTATTACATTGTTTAAATACCAACAAAACGTTAAACATAAAAAAAATTGACACAAAATGACGTAAAATTTTTTAAAACACAATTTACTCAAAATTTCTCCAGTTTGCGTTAACACACTATTGCTTATCTACCTATGTCCATTATTAAGTAATTACGCATGTACCTAGTGATAGAATAAGGTAGATTTGGATCATGGATGTAGGAGTACAAAGATGAATGCATGCACAATGAATGAATGATGACAGACATAGACAATAGACATATAGACATCATAGACAGCAAAGTCTATGGATGTGTAGATTAATAAAATTAAAAAAACATGTCGGGTGCTCTCTATCTCATTTATGGAGTCGAGCAGTATCGCAGCAAAATTGTAAAAATTAATCACTTCAGCTGGTTTCGTTGGTGATTATTAATAATCCCCGCATTTATCAGATTGATCGTAAATTATGCATAGACAACGTGTTATTATTGTTAATTTATTAGCATTAGTAAGGATACCTAGTAAATAAAACAACCTGATTTTAACAAAACCATTCCTTTGTGTCTGTATTACCAATTATAATAAAAACTCCTTGATATAATTTGTATCAAATTCTATAATAATCAAAGCCAGTATAGATAAGCAATAGGAATCTCAAAACATGTTACACACAAAGTAATCAAATCTCTGAAGCTAAAGTTAAGCTTGAACAGTATATTTTATGAGAACAATACTGTAATCACAATTATTATTACAAGCATTAAATAGAGCCAAAACTGTCTACCAATACTTAACTTTCGATGTTATGATGTCTTCCATCTAGGAAATCACCAGCACCACTGACTCGATCCTTTGTTGCTGCCATTATGTAAACATGTTCTCCCGCGCGTTTTTCCCGCTATCTCAAATAACATTTTATTTACTCTACAGTCTATGAATTCACAATGTTGCCAGTTATTAAATATGAATTGGCCATGGAAATGCAATTTAAATCACTTTAATAAACATTGGTATAATTATTTAAATTAAGAATCACAATACATAGCATAAGAATCATAATAATATTAATCAATTTTAATATATTAGTACAGAATACCTAAATCACTATTCACACTCGCCCATCCTGACATCTTTGCGACCCTGCAAAGTAAAAAGGTTTTGTAAAAATAATTTCACTTTATCTAAATGTAACACAAATTCAAACCATGATTCTTTTTTTATCCAATCCATGTTACTAAGTTCCACCAACTTCCACTTAACTTCTATCTATTATCCATAATAAGATTTTATTTTATTCCTTAATAACCAATAATATTAATAATAATGTTTAGCATTGAACCATTTATCAAATATTTTATCTGCGGACTCGCTTAGACGATTACGTAATTTTCTTCCAAGTTCCAACTGCTACTAAAGTTGCGTTAGCACAATCACTCCTTTTACCAATGATCGACTATGCCGATACCTGCTTTACTGACATTAGCGAGGAGCAGCTAAATAAACTTGAGCGCCTCCAGAATCTATGTATCCGGTTCATATTTGGTCTACGCAAATATGACCATGTCTCCGAATTTCGTACCAAGCTCAAGTGGCTACCGATTTGCCTTCGCCGGAATGCGCATGTCCTCTTCCTTCTATATAGCATACTGTTCAATCCACCTTCCCCCAACTACCTAAAAGACCTCTTCGTATTTCAATCTTTCAATTCAATTTTCTTCAATTTTCTTTCAATTTTCTTCTTTCGTATTTCTTCTTCTTCTGCCTGTTCGATCATCCCAGAACTTACTTCTTATGATTCCTGCCCCTAGAACCAACTTTTATGATTATTCCTTCTCTGTACAAGCAGTCCGCTTGTGGAATCCGCTACCTGTAGAGGTGCGAATAGGCCAAATCACTACCCACCTTTAAGAGCCTGGTGAAGACTTTCTACCTCACTCATGGATCGTGACTCGCTGTAGTGTAACCTTATTATTTATAGTATGCATCTGTGTTTAAACGCATTTATAAAATTAGTATTTATACCCATAAATATTGTACGTATATATTTTCTATGTGTATATTTTATATCTATGCGTGTATCTATGTATATTCATTTATTGTGTATGTCTTTTCTATGTGTCTCTTCTATATTATTTTATGATTCGTTTCACCTATACATATAATATACCAAATCAACATATAAATTTACTGTTTTTGTCCTGTCCACCCAAAGGTTGTCTGGAAAAGATCGCTAGTAAAGAGATAAGATAGCCTTTTGTATGCCTTTATTTATAAATTTTTATTTTGTTACCACACTAAAATTATTCTTGTATACAATAAAGAGTATTCTATCCTATTTTAAATTCAACGAAAATGGGAAATCTCTCAAAATACTATGCTGCAGGAAGTAATGAACAAGCTGATGAAAAGTTTAACCATTTGCTCTACATGGATGATATTAAATTGTACGCCACCACGAAAGACCTATGTTATTTGGCTGATCTTACGGAAACTTTTTCAAAGGAAAAACGTCGGGTCATATTACCTTTCAGATGCAGACTGGCCAACAGATACCTTCGCTTAATGAAAAAGAGACAAGTACTTGGGCTTCAATCAATCTAAACAATAACAGATCGACAACTAAAAATACAAGAGTGGACTCAAAAGGGTATGCATAGACAACACCGGCAAAATTTTTGCAAGTCTAACGTCGATAAAGAAGCATCCAATGCCTGGCTTACTTGGGGTGAACTGTTTCCCGAAACAGAAGGATTTATGCTTGCCATTCAAGACCAAGTCATCGAAACACGAAACTACCAAAAGCATATACTAAAAGTCCATAATATATCAAATGACAGCTGCAGAAAATGTAACGGTGCCCCGGAAACGATACAGCATCTCATAAGTGTCTGCAAGTCAATAGTACAAAAAGATTATAAACACCGCTACGACCAGGTTGCTAAGATTATTCATCAGAAACTTGCAAGCAAATCTAAACTGAGGACGAATGAACCAATTTCTTATTAAAAATACATACCTGACAGTGTTCTAGGGAATTCAACCCACAGGCTGTAGAGCACAATATCTGAAAGCTTACAAAATATACTGACCTCAAAACGAAATAGCAAAAAATGTGGAAATTACAGAATATTACCTTCATCCCTGTTGTACTACCACCATCTGAAATCCCTTGTCAACTGCACCAACCCTTCGCTACCCTCCAATTACCTAGGTACACTTACATTATTATGCAGAAGGCGGTAATACTAAATACATGTCGAATCGTCCGCAAACTCCTCCAAACTGATGACCACACAACTCTTAATACTTCCACTTAAACTAACCTCCACTTGGCTTTGGCCCGTGGTTGCCAATTAATACCGGTCTAGCTGAGAAGAATTCAAAAATCCAAATTCCCATAATAATAATAATCCACTTCACAACACACAGATAAGCGTCTTGACCCCACACTAAGCTATAAGCTTGTGTCATGGCAACCAAGCAAACTTGGTATACCTATAGTTACTTACTACATATTATTACATATGTCCATATTACACTATAGATATAGTATATTATATATTCACGCCCAGACTGGAAAATATAATAATATAACAAAATAAAATATAAAAATACAATAATCCATACATACATAACTATAAATAAAATTTGTGTCTGTTTGTAACTCAAAATTAAAAGCTTTTTAATAAATGCATAATATAAAAATAAGTATAATTATAATATGGCACCTACTTATATGTCTGTCTGTTCCGAGTAATCTCTAAAACGGCTGGATCGATCTTAACTGAACTTTCACTGGCAAATCGTCAAAGTCAAATCATTTATTCAAATTTGGTCCATAATATGACTCTTTGACGTCAACATAATTACAGTTATTATGACAACACCCATAAAACATCCACCCTTCACAGCTTCCTAGCTGATGTTATAAGGAGTAACTTGGCTACATTTATTTCCAAAAATTAGTTCCTGCGGGAACTCCGAAATCCACGCGAGCAAAATCGCGGGGCACAGCTAGTAATCAATAAATAAATATATATATAAATAAATAAATTTATTTCACACTCTTTATCTCCATTATTTTCAACCATAATTTATAACCATTCATTATTATTCCATTATTTATAACCGTTTTATTTTCAACCATAATTTATAACCATTCATTATTATTCCATTATTTACTTTTATACCATTCATCACTTAGATTATCAACCACTTTTAACCATTACTTTAGTATAGGTACATCAGGTACATGACCATATATTCCAGTATTTAATTTTTGTACCTAATCCATTAGTAATTAAATCCAATAATCAAAATCGCTTTAACTAGTTAACCAGCTAGTTATTCCTTACACAATTGGTAGAGTAAATTCTTTTTCCCTCAAGTACCTAGATTAAATTGACATTGAAAGAACTTTATTTGACACAACACATAGGTACATTAATTTTTTTTTAAAGTATGAATAAGGGACTGCTTCCCAACCGCCAAACGATCAGAAACGTACCGAGAGATCGCAAGCGCACCAAACCCAAAATTAACTATAAATTCTTCTATGCTATCCACCTGACTCGTCTGTCGAGATTGTATCGGTCTCAGAGTCTATTTAGAACAATTGTATGTAATCTGACTATGCTTTGACACCTTATGGACAAGTTCTAGTTGAAGAATAGAAAGAAGTCTATCCATTACAAACAACCAAGGAAACAAACAAAAATGGATCTTATGTCCTTATTGGCGCCTATCAGATAATATACGGAGGTAAAGTTATATAAGTTTGCAAACTTTGTAAGTTTGGATGTAGTAGGTAGTCTCTGGTACTACTGACCAGATTCTTAAAATTCCTTTATAAAAGATACTGACACAGCACAGGAGTGACACGTACTTTCCATTTCCAAACAAAGAATTCCTGCCGAAATATCAAAATTCACGCTGGGAAATCAGCGGGGAAACAGATATTTTAATAGGTTAGGTATGGATAAAAGTGAAATAGGCAATAAGGTAGGTACATTTTATCCGGATGTAAAGGAATTTCGCGGGTTGAATCGCGGGGGATAGTAGGCACCTAGCAGTAAAATATTACTTATCGTTGAAGGTAAATTATGATAATACTCTAAAACTGATTTTGTTCTCTATACGTATCTATTTAAGTATTATTAATGAATGTTGGCATATAATCAAAAAAGAAAACTGTGACTATTGTTTTAAACAAAATTCGAATTTGAAAACTAACTTAGAGACCACACTCGAATCGCAACCTTTTAATGTGTTATACAAATGCATATTACGTTTAATTAAATTGTTTAAATTACAGGAGGATTACAGAATAATTTCACAGAAAGTACCTTTACCTATCTATTTTCTTCAAAAGCTCAATGGTTAAATAGAGTTACTACTGCATTAATTAACATCAAGTTAAATATTGTGTAATTCCACTACAAATTATTAAGAAAGACTTACCGCTACCACAATAACCACGAGTATACTCCGCTACTAAGCGCACTAAAGAAGAAATGCTGTAATTGAATACCCGCGCATAATCACACATTTTTAGACTTATAAGCATTGATATATTCCTATAAGAAAAAAATCTCCAGGACTTCAAACCCATTTACTACGAATTCTATCGACACCTGACCTTCATACTTTTATTGGACTACCTCCAAAACCTTTTACAAAAATATCTGATGGAAGCAATAAGACAAGTTTTAGCGAGCAATCTCGAGTATCTAAATTAACCCGTGTAATCGATATTGTCAGGGAATGCCTCTAAAATCTTTTGTTTCTATTTATGCCATGTAAATTCATAAGAACGCAAAGTCTTGTGCCACAACTTAGCCAATCCAGTCAAACGTGACTGCACATAATAACTTTTCCATCATCGTTCCAACCATGTATTGCCCTTAGATGTTCGATTTTATCAAGATTTTATTAAGCCATTGTAATACCGGCAATTCCGATTTCTCAAAATCGAATTCGGGAAAAATACGGGTTTAACCAAGACGTTACTATAATATGGAGCGATCCTACCAGTATCATCCAGTTGTGAAGATTCTTTATTTCTCACGGCCCGTGGAGAAGGCGTATCTCTAGGCCGCCATGGCGCCCAGGATCTGGAAGTGATCCATGACCGTCGTTTCGTTTAACAGGACTCCGAGAATGCTTTGGCTGCTTGAATCCTTAATAATCCCACTTCTGAAATGTTAATTTATTAGCATTAGTAAGGATACCTAGTAAATAAAACAACCTGATTTTAACAAAACCATTCCTTTGTGTCTGTATTACCAATTATAATAAAAACTCCTTGATATAATTTGTATCAAATTCTATAATAATCAAAGCCAGTATAGATAAGCAATAGGAATCTCAAAACATGTTACACACAAAGTAATCAAATCTCTGAAGCTAAAGTTAAGCTTGAACAGTATATTTTATGAGAACAATACTGTAATCACAATTATTATTACAAGCATTAAATAGAGCCAAAACTGTCTACCAATACTTAACTTTCGATGTTATGATGTCTTCCATCTAGGAAATCACCAGCACCACTGACTCGATCCTTTGTTGCTGCCATTATGTAAACATGTTCTCCCGCGCGTTTTTCCCGCTATCTCAAATAACATTTTATTTACTCTACAGTCTATGAATTCACAATGTTGCCAGTTATTAAATATGAATTGGCCATGGAAATGCAATTTAAATCACTTTAATAAACATTGGTATAATTATTTAAATTAAGAATCACAATACATAGCATAAGAATCATAATAATATTAATCAATTTTAATATATTAGTACAGAATACCTAAATCACTATTCACATTATAGAGGTTTCACTTCAGAAAAGTATACTTGCGTATACACTATACATAGACAATATAGTACCTAGTGGCATACGAAAATACTAATTTGTGATAGTTATGTTTTGCCATCTAGAGATATCGTTTGTGATTGTTTTACAGGCACTCGCCGTATTGGCAAGAAATGTGGGTCATAGTAAAATCATGGACCAAGAAGCCATATTGCTCAAAGTCCACTTAATTAGTGCATTTAAGTGATGTATTTGATAAAACACGTGTTTGTATTTTGATTCGTGATAAATGTGAAAAATCTGTCTATGTAAATTACGTATGATTGCAATGTGTACATAGAATTTAGTGATTTGTTAGAAATAAAAGTTATTTTGATCTATTTTTATTTTATTTTAATTCATTCATAAATAATATAAAACCAAGTCGCTACCCGCGTCTGTTTGTCTATGTGTCTAAGTTCTTCTAAACACCGCAAACTTTGATGTAGATTTCACTATTATATTATGCAGAACGTATTCCAGAATACTAGGCCCAAAGAAATTTCTAAATTCATCTAGTTAAAAATAATAATAAGTGGCAACTGCCTATTTGACGGAAATTAATCTTTACATAATATCCATTAGGTTCATTATTTCAGAAATTGGACATATTTACTATGCATTTGTCAAACTTACGACCGCCCTTACAGGCGTTTTAATGATTACTAGGGCTTTCGGAGATTACTTAGTTTTAAGTAAAGATTTTTAAAACTAAACTGCCGCACTCAGAGACGTTAATAAATTAATGTTAATTGGCATTTAACTAATTAAGTTAAATTCAGATTAAATGCCGAATTAAATGCAGATTAAAATTCGTTCATATCCCGTTACAAGCAACTTTAAACTCTATTCACATAGGCATAGGTACGTTTGAATGTTACACCTTATGTGACCGTTTGTTTAATACAAACTAGTAAGGGTTACTATTTTAAGCTCTAAATAATAATATGGTGATTTTTACAATTTTTATAAACAAGATAAAAACCCTTCCAACAACTCAAGATCGTATCTTTTACATGCACAAGTCTCTACAGGCGAAGGTGTCACAGACTTGAGACAATCACACGTGTCTGTCGACGGAGGTAATATTATAGACCTCTTCAACGCCGCCTCTTCCGACTTAATCGACGCTTCGATCCGTTTCCTCGCATCTGGCAACACCGGAGATTTAGGACTGGCCACATCGAACGGAGATTTCATGCAGTCTGTGCAGTATTGACAGGAATATGTAGCAGTGGGCAACTCTGTCTCTTTGGCTGTCGTCTGTGGTTTGACGTCGTCGAATGTCAGTTTGGAAACGTCAAAATTTGGCGGCAAAAATGTGATTTTCGGCTGAATTTGCGACGTCGTTGGCAGAAAGTACGCTCCGGCTTTTGACGTCGCCGAAGGATATTTGTTTGATGTCGCAGCGCATGTCGGCCAATTCGGTGCTGGAATCACTTTGACTGGAAGACTGAAAGGGTTAAATGGCGTGTAACTGGAGCAGGAAAGAGACGGATGATACTGAGTGTTGACCGCCTGTAAAAAAAGTAGACAAAAATTTTATTCTAATGAATACCCACGTTTTTAATTTTAATTTTTTTAACGAAGACATTAAATTTAAACTATTTGCCCATTTTTCGTCAAAAGCTGGAAAAATGAGCTTTAAAATTATGTTTGAATCAATAATTTTTATAAAGAATTATCGGCGATATAGCCTTGCCACAAAAAACAAATTTAAGAAATGCTGACTAATATTAATTATAAATGCGAAAGTGAGTTTGTTTTTTACACTTTCAAACCTTAACTATCTACTTAATCAATCATGAATTTTCACATACACGTTGTCAGAGGCTTAGGACATAGAGTAAATTTTATTGCGGAATTCCTGAGGGAACGCCGAAATTAAAGCGGTTGACACTGCGGGGAACAGCTAGTAATAAGTAGCTACCTATAATAGTACATGATGACGAAATTACCTTCAAAAAGAATATTACACTGCAAACAATTTGGACTCTCATAATAAGTTAGTAACATATGTATATATAGAAATGATTACAGTAAAATTAAAGGTTGAATTCCTCCAAATTGAATAGACAAAAATACTTTAAAATTCCTTAAAAAAATCTAATGTAATGTAGAAAACTTAAGTTATTCTTAATTTTCTTTCTCTAATAAACAATGTAGACTTGCTGTGAACTTTTATTAGCACCATTAAAATTCAAATACGACTAACTAAAAACTGTTGAACTAAATTAGTGCCAGTGTTTATATTCTTACCTATGTATAGGTCTTGTTTCATTTACTTACATAATAAAATTATACATAGTGACCTAATTACGATTGAAATCTTTGCAATTATTATGTAGCATTTAGTTTTGTAATTATTTTCAGATAACACACAAGTATCCATCTTTGTTTTATGAATAGATACCTTCGTATATTTTAACAAGGTGTAAGTTTAACTAAAAAAAGTATACTAAAAGTAGCGCGGTTAAACCTGCGATAATTTCGAAGTTCCCGCGGAATTGTTGCATACAAACTTTGCAACCCCTTTTCATCCCCTTGGGGGTGGAATTTCGAAAAATCGTTTCTTATCGGATGCCTACGTCATACAAAGAACACGCCCTCCAAGTTTCAGGTCTCTACGATCAGCGGTTTAGGCTGTGCGTTGATCAAACAGTCATTCAGGACACAGCATTTTATATGTATAGATAATAAAAAAACATTGGTAGATAAATATCAGAAAAAACCTTGAGTAAAAAACGTGGATTTACACCTACAAGTAGGTACCCAATTGAACTTTATAATATTATCACCAATCAGACTTGGAGGGCAAACGAAAACAAATTATTGCTCGAAAGATGTTTTGGAGGCACAATATCAGTGACCAGCACTCAGCAGCTCCAGTGACTGAACTCGCACGGTTCTAAGTGCAAACGACAAAAGAGGTTACTGCCGAAACATGCTGCCCGTTCGAGCATCGGTACGAGAATAGGCTAGTCTCCTAAATTTTCTTTTTTAGTTCGTTTTGTAGATTATTAAAAAATATTGGACAGGTATTTTTTTTTTTATGTAACCAAAAAATAACGGAGATATATCAAGTCGAAATTTCACATGACGTCACGCCTCGCTACAGATCTTCGGTGGGAAACTTCGGTCGCGCCCGTTACTGAACATGCCCTGAGGTTATTCTCTCAGGGTAGATTTTAGACAAAAGAAAAGGACCTTGAATGACGCGATCCGGCAGTGCGTCGGCAAATTGCACTCTCAATTTTTGTGAAAATTTTTTTACGTCAACTTATTAATTTCTTTTTGTTTTATATGAAAAATCGGGTACCTATTGAACACTCCCCTCAATAAGTTCTTTCAATAGATGTTAACTTAAATTACCCAAGAATTAATTTGATTGCGAAAATGTTAACTTAATTGCAGTTGCATCAAGTACTTACTTCATCCATTTGATAAGGTTTACGAAAAAATATACGTATAAGGTACTTGATCAATACGCAAAAGGCTTTAAAGTTTGAACAATACTTATCTACTGAATATAAGTAGTCAATACTCAATAGAGATTAAGCACGATTTTTTTCGTAATTTATCAATAGTTTGTTTATATCTAGTACTAGCTGTGCCCTGCGGTTTCCCGTGTTAATTTAAGGAAAAAATCTAGGTACCTAACTAAAATATATTCCACAGCTAAGCCTTAGATAACGCAGCGCAGCGTACGTAATGGAAACTCTTAAAAGGAATATTTATTACTGTTTTAGCAACATTTTTTATTGCTGCTCCGCTGCTATTGGTCTTAGCGTGATGATATATAGCCTATAGCCTTCCTCGATAAATGGGCTATCTAACACTGAAAGATTTTTTCAAACCGGAACATTAGTTCCTGAGATTCGCGCGTTCAAGCAAACAAACAAACAAACTCTTCAGCTTAATAATAATAATTTAATATTCTTACCTAGATAGTATCAGATTAAGAAACCAAAGAGAATTTAAACCAAATTAGAGTTTCTAAAAGGAACTATAGGTACCTACCTACGTAGAATGATAGTTTAAAAAAATACTTAGCTGATATCTTAATTTCGTTATCCAACAATAAACAAGTAAGTACTTATAATAAAAATTGTATTCTTGCAGAAATAAAAGCGTTGAACATTTTTTGTGTGGTGTTTTATTTTCATAATGTCAAAAAATTACTAAATCTATACATGATAATGCATAAAATCGTAGCATCTGTCTGTAATAAACAAATAACTTTTTAGTCGTTCAGAAGAATAGAGAGACGATTTTAAAAATTGTTTCACGTAACAAGCAAGCAAATAGCACGAGATAATCAATCACGAGATGGGAAATCAACTGGTTTTAAACCGATAAAACACAGATATTATGCATTAATATTACGAATCAATCAATATTACGAATAAATATATCAATATCAATAATAAAGGTAGGTACCTACTTTCTTCTTCTTCTTTAATAATGGCGTCTATAATTATTATAATTTGCCAATGACAATGTTTCTTAGTAATAAAAATTGATTTATCTACTTCTTCAATTATGGCGAAACGCCAATGACAATGTTAGATTGTTCCCCAAGTTAAAAAATGGCTCCCTTCAGAGCCAGTTTCCTGCTCGGGGTCAAAAATAGATGCTGAAAAGTGACTGAAATAACGAAGACTTCACGTGACACGCGTGTGTTCGGTACGTCTTTCACTCTTCATCAACCGGTACCTACTTTACTAAATTTGTGGGTTATCTGTCAGTTAAAAGCTGATTTCTGGGTGTTGATTGCGCATCTATACCTAAAATGCATTCTCGGCAGAGCATGCAAGAGATATTATCTATGTTTCTTTAGATTAGGCACTGTTGATGTTTGTTTCTTTTTCTTGTGTGTTGTGCTGAAATAAATGTATTTTCTTCTTCTTCTTCTTCTTCTTCTTCTTCTTTCTTTTCCGAAGCCAGTAAAAAATCACAATATGACAGGCCTAGCCCAAGCCGCCAATTCGGGGCAAAGCGGCGTTGCTAGCGCGGCACAAGCGCAAGGGGATGCGACTGGAAGATATTCCCAGGAGCACGACGACGGACTGCCGATTACCGACTCGTATGCCGACGAGAGGATCGGTAATGCGGCCGGTAGGAAGCCCAAGCCGGCCGGTAATTGCGGTAAAGCGGGCGGTAGAATGAGCTCTCTGGTATATGGCGAGACGGGAGTTACAAGTCTTGGTGTCGCTGATACGGTTGAAGTGATGGCTGGCCGGAAACAACGTTGCGATGTTGCTATCTGAAAAAAAGAGTTGTAATCTTGTTATCTATACTAATATTCTAAGAGGAAAAATGAATGATTTTTTGTTTGTATGTTTGTTACGATTTAACTCAAAAACTACTGGACCGATTTCAAAAATTCTTGCACTCTTAGAAAGTTACATTAATGATCCCTGAATAACATAGGCTATATAGTATATTGTATGAATTGTGAATTCCCGCGGGAACTCCGAAATTATCGCGGGTGAAACCGCGCGGGACAGCCAGTAAAGTATAATGCCACTTTTGAAGTCAGTTTGAGGTATTTGCAATCTATTCCTACATATACATATACCTACTAGCTGTGCCCCACCGTTTTACTCGCGTTAATTTCGCAGTTCCCGCGGGAGTTCCGGGATAAAAGTAGTAGGTTCCCTGACAAGTTTATGCGTAACAGGTGAGATACAAACAAACAAACTGCATGAACTGCATGTATAACGAAATTCTAACGACTTTCTTTATTGTCTAGCTCTTCCCCCGGTTTCACCGTTAATTTCAGACTCACATATTTTGCATTTAAAACATTACTACTAGTTCCCGCGGGAATTCCAAGATAAAAAGTAGGCACCCTGTCTCTGACAACGTGCGTGCAAAATTTCATGGTGATCAGTTGAGCCGTTAAGGCGTGAAAGCTTAAAAACCACACAAACTTGCATTCGCATTTGTAATAGGTAAAGTATGTAATAATTGCATCGCCACTTACTTGAGCTAAAATAGCTAGAATGATTATGACTTTCTTCCAATACATGGTTTAAAACTTTGCGGCCACTGACCAGTCAAACAATGACCTACTGACACTAATATGAGAAACGCATGCCTACGTGTTTATATTGTTTAAGTAGGTACAATATCACATTGATTGTTGCTGAATTACCACATACACTGTTCTTATACTGCCCTAGTCAGGAAGGGGGTGCAACAAACAAGTTAAAGTGGCAATAGTAACGAATAACATAAAAATTTTCAAAGGTCCACAAGTGAAATGGTGGCAGAAATCTATACTATAAATAATCTATACTATAATAAAAGAATAGAATCCGCGATTCTGTAAATTGAATATTTTTGACAAATTTTGAAATTTTGACAGTAACCAACCACAAAAAAAAAATTTGAAAATTCTTTTCTGTCTGTCTGTTCGCGATTATCTCCGAACCTACCGAACGGATTTTCATGCGATTTTCACAGTTAGATTAAGCTAAACCTGGAGCCACATATAGACTTTGTTTCATTTAAATCCGATTGTGGGAAAATAAGTTATCATGCAAAAACGTTTCATGCGGGTGAAACCGCGGGGCACAGCTAGTCCTTAATATAAATGCGAAAGTGAGTTTGTTTGTTTGTTAGGCTTTCATGTCTTAACGGCTCAACCGATCATCATGAAATTTTGCACAGTCGTTGTCAGGGGTACAGAGAAGGACATACGGTACTTTATGTCCTGGAATTCCCGCAGGAACTCTGAAATTAATGCTGATAAAATTTCATGAAACTTTGCATACAGGTTGTCAGGGTTAGGTAAAAGGACATAGGGTACTTTTATTCCGGAGTTTCTGCGGGAATTCCGAAATTTACTGCGGGTTAAATATAGCCTATATTACTCAGGTATTACGGTATTCTGAAGGTAAAAGAATTTTTGAAATCGGTCCAGTAGTTTTTGTGTTAAATCGTAACAAACAAACAAACAAAAATACAAATATTTCCACTTGATAATATTAGTATAGCCCATACAGGGTTTTTTCCGCTTTTTCGTAACTTGTAACTCTAGGGATTTGAAACACTTCATATTTAAATAATGCAATACTAGAGTTAGCTTTTCCCCGCGGTTTTACCCGCGGTAATCTCGGAGTTCCCGCGGGAATCCTGGGATAAAAAATACCCTATGTCACTCAGGAGTCAGGATCCCTGTAGCTTCCTATAAGTTAACGACGACCCGATTGGCGCAGAGGTCACCATGCCTACCCGCTAATCAAAGGGTTCCGGGTTCGATTCCCGGTGGGGGTGGACTTTGTGTGACGAACACAGGGTTCCATTTTCCAGTCTGGGTGTGTTTATATATCTATAGTACCTATAATATATAAGTAATTCTATGTAGTATATACCACGTTTGCTTGGCTTCCACGACACAAGCTTATAGCTTAGTGTGGGATCAAGTAGATCTGTGTGTTGTGATGTGGATTATTATTATTATTATAACGAATTTTCAAAATATTGAAATTGTTTCAGTAGATCCGCAGATTACCCCCTACGACGTCACAAACTTTACCTCTTTATAATTTCATTTTAGGTCATAGGTAGATACTAGATAGGTATATAAGACATTTTCATAATCTTTGTACATTTCTTGTGTAACATCTTGGTTATCAAGATAATGTAGTGGGTTGCAACAATAGAAATGTCATCGGTCAGAATAATATCATATTAAAAACGAAGTTTTGATCAAATTACAATATTATTTCAAATTGAACAGTAACGGACGGGGGTGTATTCCTATTTATATGTATATTTATAATTAATTAATTATATATTAAAATGACTTATTTAATTTTATTGTTTTCTTGTCTTGTTTTTCTTAAACATGAGGTAAGTTAATATTCACAAAAGTAATATAAAATTATAATTATTGTGTATTCTTAAAATAATAATAAAATTGTTGTGGTGTTAGTTGCGCAGTTGTATCTATGCTAACCTTCAAATCAAAACGTCCTGAGTTCGAATTTTGTATTTGAGTAATGAACACAGGTTCTGTTTTCTATTCTGGGCGTATATAACAACAGATTGAAGGGCTATAACTGAAATCTATTTACCAATAATATATATTTTACAGGTTCTCGCCCAATCCCAGTGTTCAAGACAACAGCAGTACAACAGACTGGTTGAAAAGAACATAAACATCATAAAAACTCCTGAAACGTCACAGATCATCACCGAAGGTTACAACAAGGTTCTTCCGATCACATCACAGCAGCCTTCGACTGTGCTCGTAACGGATTGTTCGCCAGCCGTATGCAAAAACTTGGCTAACGCTCTACAATTGATGGTAGTTGTCAACTTATTGCAGAGGAATAACGCAGCGTCGGAACTAGCTCTGCAATTGGCCGGACCTATCATAAGAGAAGTCATATCTTCACCAGTTTTCTCATGCGGCTGTACCAACCCGCTTTCTTCCAATACTGTCACATCCAATCTCATAAAATCGAATGTTATTCCTCCAAATTTTTTGCCACTTTTAAGGCAATAGGGATGTTGACTACTTTTGAAAATCAAAATTCTAATTAGTCCGTCAGTTAGAAAATAAAAAAACAATAGACACGTATTTTATGCTTTTTTAAATAAATTAAAATATTCAGAGATAAAGCGCATTAAAGTTTAGGGTGAGGATGTCGTGACGTCACTAACCGCAAAACAGCCATACAAACTGTCAGAATAGTGACGTCACGCGAAATTTCAACTCACTATATCGCCGTTATTTTTTGATTACGTAAAAAAAGAAAAAATACGTGCCCAATAATTTTTAATAATCTACAAGACGGACTAAAAAATAAAAATTAGTCAACATGCCCATTGCCACCTAATGTTTTGAATGTTTAAGTTTAATAAGACAATAATATTTTGTAGAAATTATATTATTATCTTTATTTTGTTATACACACATCAAAAGTGTCTAGGGATCAAGCATTTTTATGCGGATTTCTTGAGATTGAGATGTGACTTTGTAATAAATTTATGATTTTATAAATTTATATGGATCCTTTTTGGTGCATTACATAATTTGAATCAGGAACTGTCAATCAAATTCGAGTAAAAGATGAAAATCAGCTGTCAATATTTTCCCTATAAAAACATACAACGCATTAAAGACATTATTAGTGCTACTGTTTCCCTACTACTGATTAAAACCAACGTTATTATGGAGCGGCGACGTCATTTAAGCAGGGAAGAAATGCTCAGAGCCGTGGGAATGATAGAAGCTGGTTCCCGGCAACGTACTGTGGCTTTAGCTCTGAATACAAGTCAGAGTATTATCAGTCGACTTTGGACACGTTACCGAAGCACTGGTACCGTGGCTGAGCGCCATGGAGGACGGTATCGCTGCACCACACGGAGACAAGACCGATACATTCAAATCTTAACTCGAAGAGCTCCAACAATAACCGCCATGATGTTAGCCGTGAGGCTTCATCACTCTTCAGGGAACTTAATTAGCGACCAAACAGTCAGAAACCGCTTGCATGAAGTGAACCTTCATTCCCGAAGACCGCTACGGGTACCACCTATAGCAATGCACAATCGTAGGATTCGATATCAATGGGCTCTTGAACACAGAAATTGGGCAGAAGAACAATGGCGTTTCGTGTGCTTTTCTGATGAGTCTCGTTTTGGTATGAGACCGGATACAAGACGTATACGACACTGGAGAACCCCTGGACGCCAACAGCGATTAAAATCCTGCCAGGAAGTCCATCCTTATAGTGGTGGAACCATCATGGTATGGGCGGGTATTTGGATCGGCGGAAGAACTGAGTTGATTTGGATCAGAGGCAACCTCAACGCTCAAATTTATGCTGAGACGATTGTATCAGACGTCATCGTTCCTCTACAAGTGCAAATCGGTCCCTTATTTCAGTTAATGCATGATAATGCACGACCGCAAACCGCAAGAGTTGTAAGACAGACTCTCGCCGCAGCTAACATCAATGTCCTGCCCTGGCCTGCTCAGTCGCCAGACTTGAACCCGATTGAGCATGCATGGGATATGCTACAGAGAAGAGCTCTGCCGAATATGGAGGGTATCCAGTCGCAAGAAGACCTTTTTTTGTTGTTGCAACGAACATGGGCGGCCATTCCACAGCGTGATTTGGATGAACTCATTTTGAGTATGCCAAACCGATGTTCTTGTGTTGTTAGTGTTCGCGGTAGAAACACGGATTATTAATTGTTTAAGTTACCCAATAAAATTTTAAAGAAAACTGTTATTTCAGTCTTTTTTTCGAACTTTAATGTTAGTGGTTCAAATGTCAAAAATCCCTTTATTAGGAAAATGGCAAATTTCTTTATTAATGCAAAGGTGACTTGGTTTATCGTTACTGTGACAAACGAAAACACTTTATTTGATGAATCCTTAAAGAAAGTTTTAATTAATATCAATCAGGAGAAAAGTTATTGCAAAAATATATGTTGATCCCTAGACACTTTTGATGTGTGTATTTAATGATACTAAAAGCTCGTTTTACGTATAAAATAAAGTCTTGTGTTCCTTTCTGTTGAATATATTAAACATCTTACTGAAAATATGCCTGTTTTTGCTTTAATTTGGATACCTGTAGACTATAGTTGATTGACAAAATCAACGTTAACGCGGGTTAAGTTGAATGAAAACTATTAGTATATTATATTTATATATATCGACGACCCGATTGGCGCAATGGTCACCATGCCTGCCCGCTAATCAAGGGGTTCCGGGTTCGATTCCCGGTGGGGGTGGACTTTGTGTGATGAACACAGGGTTCCATTTTCCAGTCTGGGTGTGTTTATATATCTATAGTATAATATATAAGTAATTCTATGTATTATATACCACGTTTGCTTGGTTTCCACGACACAAGCTAATAATAGCTTACTGTGGGATCAAGTAGATCTGTGTGTTGTGAAGTGGATTATTATTATTATTATTATTATTATTATGTACATACATAAAAAGAAAAGTTTTTTGTTTGTTTGTAATGAATAAACTCGAAAAATGCTCAGCGATTTCAAAAATTCATTCACTGTTGAGACGCTACAGGTTTAATGATTTACATAGATAGGGAAATTTCATTCCGGAATTCCCGCAGGAGCTCCGGAATTAATGCTAGTCAAATCGTGGGGGATCGACTACCTAACTCTAAAATTGTGTTAGTAAAATAATTATTCTTAATATTTTAAAATTGAAACACGTGAATATTATTTATCCAATATATTTTATCAATTCATATTTTTGTTAACAACTTAATATCTACAACTAAATAATATTATAAGTATTATAATAAAATTGTAACTACAACCGTGTCTGTACATCACTACATAGTATAAAACAAAGTCGCTTCCCGCTGTCTGTCTGTCTCTATGTACCTATGCTTAGATCTTTAAAACTACGCAACGGATTTTCATGCGGTTTTAGCCAATAGATAGAGTGATTCATAAGGAAGGTTTGTATCTATATTTTATCTTAGAATTCCCGCGGGAACTCCGAAATAACCGTGGGTGAAACCGCGAGGTACAGCCAGTAGAATATAGAACCAAACTGAAACAAATACCACACCAAGGATTCTGCGAGCAACGGCGACTCTACATAGATACACTTTAATATAAAGAGGTAGAATTTGGATGTAGGAGGTAAAATAAAAATCATAAAATAATACAAAATCCGAAAATACAGAACCGATTCTGATAAATCTTTTACCGATAGGAATTCCCGCGGGAATGCCAATATTAGTGCGTGTGAAGCCGCGTCGGAGCAGCTATTTGGTGTGTAGTAACGAGTAACTGAGGCTTTGGAATAGGAGATTGATAGAGTAGAACCATGGGATGGAGACCCAGGATAGGACAGAACAGTTGGGAAGACCTGGATGCGAGGGACAAGGTGTCGGAGCGGATGGAAATGGGATGAGAAGACTTACATCCAGCAGTGGATGGATACAGGCTGAACAAGAAGAAGAATAAGAGATAGGCTCGGTACTTTCATCCTGATAGAAAGAGTTTCTGCAGGAATTCCTAAGGGACCAGGTTTATCAATTGAAGATGTATCGTCGATCATCATAAAGTCTCTTTCACTTGTTTGCAATGCTTTTTCTAAATAAATTAAAATAAATTTTATAAAATTGTAACAGATTGATGTCTGTAAATGGGAGATAAATAAGAAAAAAATAAGTTTAGGTGACTCTATGAGTGATATAGAAGCTAAAAATACCGTTTTTAGAATTTTTGTCTATCTGTCTGTCTGTCTGTCTGTATGTTTGTATTCGTGCTACGCAAAAACTGCTGCACCAAATTGAATGCGGTTTTTTGTTGTTGTATCTAACTTAGATACTCATGCTTGTTTTTTTTTTTAAATTCCATCTGGAACTCGAGAGATTTAAAAAAATGCTGGTCATCCTACTAATATTATAAATGTAAAAGTGTGGATGTTTAGATGTTGGTTACTCAATCACGCAAAAACGGCTGAACGGATTTTGGAGGAAATTTGGCATGCACGTTGTCAGGGATACAGAGATGGACATAGGGTACTTTTTACCACGGAATTTCCGCGGGAACTCCGAAATTACCACGGGTGAAACCGCGGGCACAGCTAGTTTAATAATATATCGCTGGGTTGCCATATGCTATAGGATCGAACGTGCCTAAAGGCTCAACGTTCACGCTTACAACCGGCTTGGTTGTAGGCACATACCCAAAGTTACAAGTCAACTGAGCCGGTATCGCTGATGGGAAAACCACTTCGGCTGCATACGGCCCCGGCGGTCCAACTGGGGAGAAAATTTCAGTGTAACCATTGTAGTAATTTGGGAAATCGACATATTGATTGTACTGCCCGACCACATCCACATTGGAAACGTACTCAATCGGAGCATATTCTATTTGGTTGTAATAATTTGGCGTACTATCGCAAATGTACGGGGTTGGCGCGACGATGTCTGACTCGATGCCGATCGGGCTGATTTTTGATTCGATTAAATTGCTAACGATCAACAATTGTAATGCGTTCGCTAGGGAATTCGAAACGGAATTGTCGATGACAGTTGTGACGATCGTGTTGGGGATGCCATTGGCGATTATTTGTCCGGGGTAATTCGTTACTATCGGTCCGGGGTTTTTGATCACTGTGTTTTGATTGTTGATGCATGAGTTCGGGATCGAATTGCTTATGATTTGAGTTTGGTATTGCGTAGGTATTTTGGTTATGGTGTTGGCGTACGGTATGTTGACTTCGGTGGGTCCGAAGTATTGGGCTTGAGTCTGTAAAATAGAATAGTGGTTATTACAAATCAATCGTATTTTCAATTTTCTATACACATAAATAGAAGCAAACACGAATCTCCAAAACTGCTTGACCTATGAAGCCGAAGTTTGGCAGGTAGGTAGTTTATGGAGAGTAGCTATAAGATAGGATTATTTCGGAGTGTCCTAAAGAAGGAAATTAAGTAGGTGAAACCGCATCCTATTATTACATGATAAATGCGAATGTCAGTTTGTTAGAGCTTATCTAAATTAAAATGTTACGCCCCACTATTCAATAAGCAATTTTAGATGTGCGATATCATGTATTGATAATATCTCTTTAATAGTGTGAGTGCGGCGACACTATGCGGCAACAGAGGACGAATGGCAAGACAAGATTTATGTGTCGTATCGGTATTTTAACGGTTGTGCGGGTGCGTATGCCCGATGGAGGGGCGCGTCATTTTAGCTTAGATAAGCCCTACGCGCCTTATAACTATTCAACCAATCATCATGAAGTTTTGCGTGTTGTCAAGTATAGGTACAGAAAAGGACATAGGGTACTTTTACTACAGAATTGCCGCGGGAACTCCGAAATTACCGCGGGAGAAACCGCGGGGCACAGCTAGGTAATAGTAAAGATATCGAACACATGTTCCTATTTCAAGAGTTAGCTATTTCTTTTTCTTTTTATGGATTGGATAAAAAAGTACGAATATATTTTGTAAGTTTGGATTTAGAGAGTAGATCTTTGGAACAACCGAACCGATTCAAAACATTATTGCTGGAAGCTGCAGTATTCACAGGACGTATATCACAGGATACTTTGTGTAAAACTAGGAGGGGAAAATCATTACCAATTCCTTAAAACTGCTATGACATATAGTTTTCGACTTTAAATAAAAATTTAACAACAATACCTGTATTAGCAGAGCCGCGAACATCAAGAAAATTTGAGACACCATCTTCGCTGAACCGATTCCGCCGAACCAAAGAGGACAATGCTCATATGACACACTGTTCTGGTTTATATACGTGTAAAAATATGCAATGATTAATACATTTATGTGGGTAATAGAGTAATTGTGTCAAAGTTTCAAACCAAAGGTTTCGTAAAGTAGCGATAACTGAAATGCAAAATGTATGGGATACTGCATTTTTTTTTATTATTAGAGTGGCAACAAGACGAGGTAGGTTTATAGAACTAGTTTGAGTCATTTCTCAGACTATCCCTTCGGAAGACTGGCTTGAGTTTATGTAAATCAATTGATTTTTAATGACTGAAATTATTACTGACCACACTATAGGTACACAAAATTTCGCACACAATTTATAATATTTTTACATTTTAAGCATAATTGCAAGTCTACAGCTTTTACGTTTAGTTACAAAAGTGATAACTTAGTATCCGATTACGACAATATTTTACCTAATCATTGTGAAAAATCGAATATTTATATAACGATCAATATTTTCAATTCGATAGTCAATCGATTTCAGTGATATCATAATTTTATTGCCTGAATGTTGTACAATAGTTATTATCAATTTATTTTCACTATAAGACAGGGTATCTTTCTACGATCTGTACTAAATAAGTTAAGCATAGCAAAGGTTCAACACATACCAACTTAATTAAATCTATACCTACAGTAAAAAAATGATTTCGAACAAAATAATTATATTCGCGCTTTTCACTAAGGTAAAGTAAAAAACTGTAATTTTAAACTTTACTAGCTTTCACATGTTGTTCTAGTACGTGGGAAATAGTAACTATAATCCAGATCAACATTTTTCCTAGGCCCTAGGATATAGGATGTTGAACATTGGTCACCATTTCTTTCCAAGACCCCTTTGTTACCGCATTGAAGTGATAGAAATGAGTCTATGACTCCACAGGTTTGGTAAGGTAGGAAATTATGGCCGCAAAAAAAATTCAAATGTATCTGAATATATATTTTATTTTGTGCTTTTTAGGGGACTAATAAACAGGTTTTAAACAAGCTCTAAGAAAGTGTTTCTAGAAGTGTATCAAGTGTTCAACTCGGTTATAGCAGATTTACTACCTATGTATAAAACTACCTATACACACCGGCAGAATTAGCGGAACATAAAAAGGCAGAGTATAGAAATAATTACGTATATATATTAAAACAAATAATAATTAGACCAGAAGTAATAAATTAATATACATCTTTTAACACTTTAAAAGTTTGTAATTAAATTATTAAATTTTATTTAAAATAATAATGAAAAAAAAACACTTTTTCTCTAATTTGTGGGCACACAAATAATGTTGCAAATTAAAGATTACTGTGATTTTAACACTAAATAAATGAACGATTAATAACGTGTGTTTCCCCTTCGCGATTCAACTTTTATTTGCAACATTGTCTGTGTTCTCACAAACTAGAGATTTTTTTAATTTTGATTACTTTTAATAAAATTTAACTAAAAACTTCTTAAAGTCGATGTTAAAAGATGTATATTAGTTTATTACTTCATGCCTGATAATAATTTGTTTTAATATATATACGTAATTATTTCTATACTCTGCCTTTTTATGTTCCGCTAATTCTGCCGGTGTGTATATATTGGGAGCAATATTTTCTTCAAAAACTATCATTACGTCCATTACTATCTTGTAGTTGAAGGTTATTCTCTAAATTGTCTAAATTTTTCCTCCAATTCCACACCATTTTTTGTTACCTAAAAACATATTAATTTATTATTTTACAGCTGCTCGCAGCGCAGAAAATCGTTCAAGCTAACTTGCCTCGATCGGTCATGACTGAAAAAATAACTACACTCTCAGCCGTTTCACCAGCATTCCAGCCCAATGCATTTTCAAACCAAGTATCTTTAGCTGAGTACCAACACTGTAAGAACTTAGCTGATGCAATTCAAACGGCAGTTCTGGCAAAATTGAGGAGGAATTCATTGAAGAAACCGGTTTTCCGTCACATCGCTGGTCCTCTAATGAACGATATCCACTCAGCTCTCTCATGCTCTAAATGCAACGGCTTGAGCATACCAAATAGCGTTCCTAGAGTGCTAAATCTCGATGCTGCGAATGCCCAAGCGAATTTGGCATCAAGAATCTTGGGCAATGGAAATAATTTAGCAAACGCCTACAAGATGGTGGCGTTATCAAAGTCGAACACCGGTTTTGGAGCTCAGAGATTCAACGAGCTCATGGCGCTGACGAACAGCGTCGCCAGAAAGAATGGATATCGAAGTAATAAGAATGTTTTTTAGTTTTTTTTTTTGTAAATAACTTATTTTGTTTTAACATTTTTTAATAATTTATTTTGTTTGTAAATTATTTATTTATTGGTATGAAAATAAAACGCTTGTGATTATAATTTAACTTATTAAAATGTTTCCATTTTTTTAATTAACGACTAGCTA
The DNA here is from genome assembly GCA_907165275.2 of Zygaena filipendulae. Classification (NCBI taxonomy): domain Eukaryota; kingdom Metazoa; phylum Arthropoda; class Insecta; order Lepidoptera; family Zygaenidae; genus Zygaena; species Zygaena filipendulae. Next base: position 1,617,592 of record OU015677.1, on the reverse strand, counting down.
TCCTATCCTAAAAGTTGATTTACAAAAATCTCATGACTTTGACTTTTCCAGTTTTCCTTTTATTTGGACCTTGTTCGGACTATACCTCCGCCACGTCTGTCTGTCTGTTCGCGATAAACTGAAAAACTGCTAAACGGATTTTCATGCTGTTTTCACCAATGGATAAAGTGATTCCAGAGGAAGGTTCATAGGCATAGTTTATCTTGGAATTCCTGCGGGAACTGCCAAATTACCGCGGGTAAAATTGGTTAAGTCGCTCGCAAGTTATGTGCCATGTCAAGTGGAGCATTGAATTTTCATTATTAGACGTTGAGGGATTTCTTATCCTTACTCCATGTGTGTTTATGAAGGTTTGTTCAGTCGTCCTGAAGGTTAGCCTGGACACACAGATAGACAGTATAATCTGAAAGGGTTGTTCATGCTTTATACCTAACATATAAACCTCAGAGCCGTCAGAGTTCAAAACAAAGCGGTTATCTCGAGACAATATTACAGATGGACACTTCGATATGTAGGTACCTAGGGTGGGATAAACAAACCGTATCTGAAAGGAAAGTACCTACTCTACATTTGTAACGAGGCGGCTATAGCACTCGGATATCTCCACGATATCCCGCCCCATTTCTAATGGGTACTTACCTTTTTATATATTTTTTTATCTGTTCCTTTTTGTATTTAAAAATGGATGTTTACATTTTCACAGAACTCAGACTCCTTACATCAAAAAGATTGTATTCCAAAAATTAATTTATCTTTTACCCGAATAAATAGTTCAAAATTACTCCAATCCTTTCATTGAGCTAGCCGAAGGCCCCAACTACTTTCGAACCTTACAACATAAATAAGGAAGATTACATCTAAAGGAAACATTCGTTTATTTTTTAAAATAAAATGAAATTTTAACTTCATTTTCAATTGTTTTTTTTTATTCACATATCTACCATAATTTCACAGCGTGAATTTTGATTTTTTTTTATTAACTAGGTACCACCAGGTGAAAATAATTTACATAGCACTTATGAAAGTTTTCAAATAGTAGTTTTTTTTTATGTCATAGGGGGCAAACGGGCAAGTGGTACACCTGATGGTAAGTGATTACCGCCGCCCATAGACATCTGCAACACCAGAAGGCTTGCAGGTGCGTTGCCGACCTGGAATGGGGATGGGATCTGGCTTTCAAGTGGGGCTGCCGGAACACACCGTTAGGTGCTCGGCGACAGATTTGCAACTTGAAGGTGGTAGCTAGCCAGCCGGGCACTAGAGAGCCCTACCACCATGCTATGGTTTCCTCACGATGTTTTCCTTCACCGAAAGGAAAGATATACCTAGTACCTACCTATTCTATATATTCGAATGAGTAGGTTAGTACAATTCTATTTGAATAAATCCTTACTAATCCTACTAGTAATATTATAAACTAGCTGTGCCCCGCGGTTTCACCCGCATGAAAGGTTTTTATACAACAACTTTTTTTTCAATGAAACAAAGCCTATATGTAGCTTCAGACTAAGCTTAATCTACCTGTGAAAACCGCATGACAATCGGTTCAGTAGATGCGGAGATTATCGCGAACAGACAGACAGACAGACAGAAAAGAATTTTAAAAACTTTTTTTGGGCTTGGTTACTCTTCTTTTATGACCCCTCTCAATTTTAGGTAAAAATATTCAATGTACAGAATCGCGGATTCTACTCTTTTATTATATGTAGTACTAACTGTGCCCCGCGGTTTCACCCGCGCGAAAAGTTTTTATACAACAACTTTTTTCCCGACATCTGATTTCAATGAAACAAAGACTATATGTAGCTCCAGGCTAAGCTTAATCTACCTAGGAAAACCGCATGACAATCTGTTCAGTAGATTCGGAGATTATCGCGAACAGACAGACAGACAGAAAAGAATTTTAAAAACTTTTTTTGGACTTGGTTACTCTTCTTTTATCACCGCTCTCAATTTTAGGTAAAAATATTCAATGTACAGAATCGCGGTTTCTACTCTTTTATTATAGCATAGATACGAGTAGATAGAAGATAGATAGAAGATGTGAAAGTGTGGATGTTTGGATGTTTGTTACTTCATCACGCAAAATCGGCTGAACGGATCTGGATGAAATTTGGAATGCACGTTGTCAGGGGTACAGAGAAGGACATAAGGTGCTTTTTATCCCGGACATCTCATGGTAACTCTGAAATTACCGCGGGCGAAACCGCGGGGCACAGCTAAGACTGAAATCCTAAAAAAAAATACCTATTTATGGAGATTTAAAAGAGAACATGAAAATATCTCCCCCGTTTAAAGGTTACGTGGTTTACGTAGGTATAATATTTTTCATGAATAAAATATTACGTCTTCGGTTTGAATTCGTAGAAAAATATTTTTCGCCCTCTAATGTATTCGTTTATGGATATCGACGTCTTTCACCAATCGTCTCTATTATTGCTTCCATCACTTTTCTCGTCCCTCTCAAAATTTACGATGGCAGATCACATCTTTGCATAATTTATTACCTGGAAATATGCTTAAAATTAAAATTTGACGTTTAACGTTTGACGTGTGACGTTTGGTTTTGTTTTGGTGATGTCGTTATAAAACAGCGCGATGGGCCTCCTGCTATATTCACGAATATCGTAATATTATTATGAACCCATGCGGTTTTATTTGCGTCAATTGGGTAGGTATTCTCCAGGTTATTAAAATCAAAATTCTAATTGGTCCGTCAGTTAGAAAATAAAAAAATAAGAAACACGTATTTTTTGCTTTTTCAAATTAATGAAAATAAACATAGATAAACGACGATAGACGTACTCGTGACGTCAATATTCAGTATAAGCCCCGTACAAACTGCACCGGGTTGTGACGTCACGCGAAATTTCAATTCAATGTATCGCCGTTATTTTTTTTTATTTACATCACCCTCCAGGGCGACCGAATCCTCTTCGATCTGACTGATTTCTCTCCGTGTACGTTTTTTCGTCATGAAATTTTGCATACACGTTGTCAGGGATACAGACACAAGAATATATAATATTGTATAGGGTATATTTCTACAACGTGTTAATGAATTAACTGAAAACCTGATACACCCCATTTACAAAAATAAACAATAATGTGATTGAAATATATTTTATATCGAAAAAATGTATACTTTAAAAGTTATTCAACATTAGTTTGGAGGTGACCTATCTACGAAATTCTAAGTGCTACGCCCGCGCCTACCGGTTCTAATTTTTTTGTTGCGGGCCACGTACGCGCCTAATATGTATTATAAACAATTTAGACATGGGCTAGTAAAAATGAAAAAATATAACCTATATTAAAACATAGTGCGATCGATTCGCTAGTCGATTCTGAGCAAACTACTTTCTAGTTTTCAATTGATTCATTAACACGTTGTATACAGGAATTCCTCCGGGAACACTAAAATTAACGCAGGTACCTAAAACCCAAACAGTTAATTTAAAATACAGAGAAATTTAGAACGTTCTTATTTTTTCTTTTTTTAATGTTATTATGAAGTCATTATCTATTTATCGAATTAATGACTTCATGACTATCAAACTTACCTAAGTGCAAAGTAATAGTTAAAGGTTCCAAAATATTGACAAATTGTCGATAAAATAGTTATGTTTTTACATAATTGAAATTGTGTTAACACTAAATCAGATAACAAAATAAATGTAGTTTATATCTGGTCGGTGCAAAGTTTTTATAATTCATTTGTTTTTATTAATTCGAGCCGATATGGCTCCAAACATTATTAATTTTATAATAACAGCTGTATCATTAAAGGTGAGAACTAAATAGGTATATAACATTTTCCATTAAAAACCAAATTATAAGGGTATTCTTACAAAAGTTGGCTTTTATGTAAATTGCGCAATTTCGGGCAACTTTGACGTAGGTACTTAGTTAATAAAACTCCAACAGCATCAAAGAAAAAGTTTTCGAAACGTATTTTGATGCAATATTTCTCTGGTACCATTAGTATTACATGGTTCTATAATGATTTTTAAACAATGTATTTATAATTTATACCTACTATACCAAAGATGTGATACTAACTGCGAGCTGAGCTGCGCTACCACTGATTTCCTAGACTTAGAAATTTTGAAGTCTGAAGTGGACATCATATTTTATGACTGGTAAAATCGCACCAAAATTATCTACGTATCTTCCGCCCTTGACAAAATTCTGTATCCACTTCTTCGCCACATAATAATATTTTTTTATTTACAGTTGGCAGCAACGCAAATCCCATTACAACATTACAGTAACACCAGATGGGCTCCACCACAATACCAGGAATCTTACTCCAGCATCCATTACCAGGATCAGCTGTCTCCACCACCACGTTACTCTGAGCCTGCTTACAGTTACCGCTATGCTGAACCTTACACGACTCCTGTCAGTAACTACCAGAGTCCAAATAGTTCACCATACACTTCGTACACGTCGAACTATGCTCAACCATCAGCCGTACCTCCGGTTTCAACTTTAACAAAACCTAATCTTCCAACTTCACCATCACCTAGCTCTTCAACTGTTTCTAGTCAAACTCCAGTTTATAGTCAAGGGATAGCTCCACCCTATTCCACAACAACCCAAACTACGTCTTATGCGAATCCAATTAATCCTTATCTAGGTCAGCCTACTCCTATGTCATCTTCAAGTGTCGGAACAGCATCCAAGACTTCTGACTCTCCTGTCTCCACAACAGACTCTTCAAAATCATTGCCAATTTTAAATTCTCCCTTGAAATCTCTACAGACATTATCAACTAATAAGACTGCAGTAAAAACCGGTTCAAATGATGTGGATTCAACGGTTTTAAACAATTTAGCGATTGCATTACAATTGCTAATTGTCAACAATATACTGAAGTCACCGGGTTCAGGGGAAGGAGAGTCTCCATTGTCTGCGTTAAATTTAGAAGCGGAATCGCCCATTCCTCTCCCGCCTTCACCAATTTTATTGAATCCTTCTTCTCCAACACAACCACCGAATGTTCAAACTCAATCGTTAAGCCAAATTCAACCTTATCAAACTCAAAACACATTTGAATCTTCAATGACTGGATTCAACGGATATCCAACTCCTGCGATGACTAATGCCAATTTTTTGGGATCTTCTAACTTACTGAGTCCTGGTAGTTCAATGATGGGATCACCTTTCACCCCTCAGCATAAATCTACGTCTAACTTTAGACTGATGTCTCCGTACGAGGCCTTAACTTCATCATCAGAAATGACATCTTCGCCGTTTGGATCATCTAGTAATTTCCAATCACCGTATGCAGCTTTAGCGTCAGAAAATAACAGAGATTTGTTCTCTATGAATGATTTTTTTTAATTTAATGTTAACTATGTATTTAAAATGTGTTATTTATTTGTGAATAAAATGTTTTTATATTATAAAAAGACTTTTTGTTGAAAACCGCGTTCAGTAGATTAACCGCCGCACTCAGAGTCGACTTTAATGATTACTTAGTTAAGTATAGATTTTTGAAACAAAACTGCCGCAATCAAACAAATTTTAAAAGTAATGTTAATTGGCATTTAACTAATTAAATTACATCTCATCAAATGCCAATTAACATTTATTTACTGAACGTCTCTGATTGCGGCAGTTTTGTTTTAAAAATCTATACTTAACTAAGTAACCATTAAAGTCGGCTCTGAGTGCGGCCGTAAGTGTTATAATACCGAAAATCAGCCACCATTTAGGAATCAGTTTTTTTTTAAGATTGCAGTTCTAATATCAAGATAATTATGTGCCCGTTACTTTTAAGCAGCTCTGTGCTGGACTGATTTAGCAGCAAACAATGCTGGATCCACTGGATTGTCCGATTTCGATCACAAGCAGCATACTAGAAAATCCGACTAATATGTATTATAAATGTGAAAGTGTGGATGTTTGGTTGTTTGAATGTTGGCACAGCTAGTCACTATCATCACAATTCACAACCTAGTATAAAACAAATTCGCTTTCTCTGTCCCTATATCCCTATGTATGCTTAAATAATTATGTATGTATTTCAACACACTGTAACTGATTTTGGTGTACAATAAATTGTATTCTATTCTATTCTATTCTAAATCTTTAAAACTACGCAACGGATTTTGATGCGGTTTTCACCAATAGATAGAGTGATTCATGAGGAAGGTTTATAACTATATTTTATCCTGGAATTCCCGCGGCAACTCCGAAATTACCGCGGGTGAAACCGCGCGGGTCAGCTAGTATACTATATTTATAACATCATCATGGGTGACCAGTTTAAGATCAATCTCAGGGTAGGTAGTTAATGCCATCATGACGTCACGACTTAGATTTTTCACGACTTAGATATATTATAAAACATTTCTTTCCCCAATGATTTTTGTGCACGTGTGTACAATAACACAATACGTTGTTTTTTTTTTACTAAAGAGCCGATCATTTATTGGGCCTTGAACTTCACTTTTTCAAAATAAACGGTCAAAGATATTGAAAGAGAATAGATTGACAATCAATACGCTCGGCCGCTGAGCTTTCCCCTTGAACCACGCAGCGGTCGAATGATCTCATGCTAACAAAATGCCGTTGGCTAGCAGAGATTATTGTTTATAGATACCACTTGACGGAAAGCGATGTGATTGGCTATTTTAAATGTACTTTGTGGTGACTGTTATTTGATTGCGACGCAACGATGTGATTGGTTTTTATTTTAATCATTGCCCCCGCAAAAATTGGTTGAGTTGACGTGGATTGCATAGTAAAAGCTTGTATTGTTCGTCTATTCTCTTATAATGTCTTTGTAAACAATCATTAATTGAAGCATTGGTCCATGATTGAAGTGTAAAAAAATTTCGGAATTCGAGTGAAACTTTTAGTACAATGAAATTAATTCTTAGAAACCATTTTCTCTATAAGCAGTTATTTCGCCTTAGTATTTACCGGGAAAAAATTTTCAATTTCACTCGTATTATAATACTGTATTGTACCCGAAGATTGGTTTACCCTTAAGTTCTGGTCGGCGCGAGGAAGGAAAAGATTCTGAAGAAAATTACTGAAGCAATTGGGATCTCGAAGATAATGGAATCACTACGGTAGCAAACTGTCTCAGCGAATAGTAGACTTGAAAAGTCAATCAATCAATCAATCAAACATTTATTGCAACCAAGTGCAGTACACTTCAAGTCAGATGTTACATAATATTATATTGTACTTACAAGTTAGTAACCGTTTTCGGGTATGGCAATAATTCCGGAGCTTATATTTATTTATTACATCCAATAATAATACAATATATTAACAATTCATGGATTCAATTAATAAATTTATAAATTGTATTACCTATTTCCATATAATTAATATACAGGTACATAATAATTGTATTGGATAATTAGTCAAAAAGTTCAAAAACCTATTACATTGAAATATTAACTTGTATTTAAGAAATAGTAGTAATAATAGTAATAATAATCCATTTATTTTAATCTGTCTTCTTATTATTTTTTTGTTTCAAAAAATTCGTCCAGTGTGTAGAAACATTTTGTTATTAAATATTTTTTTAGTTTTTGGCTAAAAGATTTGAATTTTGTTTCTGTTCTAATTTAGTGGTAGCTAAAGTGGTAACAAATGCGCAAATAATATTCTGACATTTTTATAATAATAATCAAACAAATTTATTTATCAATCAATATACATACAAATAATATACAATGTGATCGTCGAAATATAGATACATACAAAATATTTAAACAAAAATCGAAGAAAAAAAATCAATACAAAATTTTACTAATTTTAAATTTCACACTCAATAGAGGTAAGTGGCTGGTCCGAGACCGCAGGGCGAGTACGGTGATACGGCAACTGGAGGCACCACGTTGCTGACATATTCGTAACCACCTGGGTAACCACCATATCCTGGGAGGATCACCTCGTTGGCACCAGGCAGGGTTGTGCTCAGCAGGTTACTGACCACCAGCAACTGAAGAGCGTTCGCCAGATTGTTGGCTACGGTGCTGTCTTGGACGACAGTGGTCGCTGGCAGGGCGTACTGGTTGGGCAGAATGGTTTCGACTGGGAACTGGTTGAATGGGATGAAGTTCGCGTTGGGGATGAACGTTTCGGCCAAGGGTAGAATTGGGCCGTTGGGTAGGACACGGTTGATGACCTGGCCGGTGATTGTCTGTGGATAGAAACGAATTGTTAATTAGTAAAAAAATAAATTACCAGCTGTTCCCTGCGATTTCACTCTCGTTAATTTCGGAGTTCCTGCGGGAGTTCCAGAATACAAAGTATGCTATATCCTGCTCTGTACTCTTGACAGGCTAGTTTCCTATTTTTTTTTATTTAGTCCGTTTTGTAGATTATTAAAAAATATTGGAGACGTATTTTTTTTTTATGTAACCAAAAAATAACGGAGATATATCAAGTCGAAATTTCACATGACGTTACGCCTCGCTACAGTTTGTTCGCACGTTATAGCGAGCTGTGACGTCACGAGTCCCCCACCCTAAACTTTAATGCGCTTTATCTATCCATATTTCCATTATTTTAAAAAAGAAAAAAATACGTGTCTTTTATTTTTTTATTATCTAACTGACGGACTAAATAGAATTTTGATTTTTTTACCCAGGAAACTAGCCGATTTCGTTATGATCGATTGAGTAGTTAAAGCGAAAAAGCGTAACCAACAAATAAACTGATATTATTCTCATTTATGAAATTGAGAATTGAAAAATCTGTAAAGGTGTTTATTATACTATATTCGTCTGAAACATATTTAAAAAAAAAAACACTCAAATTTAATTTTTGACGAAAACAAATATCCACAATAATGAAATAGCACTTTGTATTTTAGGTTAGGTTTAGAAATTTTGTAGCTGCTAAAACTAGGTATTAGGATTGGTACTCAGATAAGATAGTTATCTACCTATTAAATTATTTTAGAAATTGGTCAAGTATGTTTGTTTACCTGCAAGAAGACAGCTTGTGCAACAGCTAGGATTACGAAGCGGGAAATCATTTTGAATCGGTTTTCTTTTTTTAATTCTCTTTTGAAGAACAGTCAAAGGCTGTATGATGGTAAGTCTAAAACACAAAGCGTTATATACTGAAATATTATCTATGGATTTGAAATTATGTAATTGAATTACAATTAGAAGTATTTAATGCTTTTTTTTTAATAACGTCAAAAGTAAACATGAAGAAATTGTAATCATAGTTTTAGTCACTATCTTTCAATTTTGTAATGAATATAACTCATAGGACAATTAATAGAACAATTACCAAAGGATATTTTATGCAACAAACATAATGAAGCAATCAATAGAATGAACACAAATTAATGGTCTATAAAAAAGTAGAGTATGTGTAACTTAAAACATGTATTATAGAAAAATATTGTGACGCTAGGTGATGAAAGCTCTCATAGGCTTTACTTGTTGTAAAATTACATCACCTCTGATATTTTATCTAAACTTGTCTACTAATATTATATTGAGTAAGATGTTATTTTTTGTAGGTTTGTTTGTTTGGATAAACTTAAACTACTGAACCGATTGAAAAAAAAAAATTATACGAAGGTACAGTATTCCTGAGTAACATAGGATTTCTGTGGAATTCCGAAATTAACGCGGGTGAAAACTGTGGAGGAGTATCTAATTAAAAATGAAAAAAAAAATTGACGATATGTACATCTAGATTATCAGGGCCGTCTTAAGTCTATTCTGCGCCGGGGTGCGGGACTCAGCCTGCGCCCTCGTTTTTTTTTTATACTGCAGCGTGGCACGCGACCGACGACACACTGCATTATGAAAAGGGTCCTAGTCAACCAAGAAAACGATACACGTAATTTTGATAATTTTACAGCGCAGCGCCGCGCTATAAAAGTAAAAAAAATATTATTGTTGATGACTATGTATATTTTTATGAAATATCCAAAAATCCAGCGCTCGGCAGGCGCCCCCGAGCGAGGAGCGCCCGGGTGCACCGCACGGTACCCTGGTAAAGACGGCCCTGTAGGTTATACTTAAGTATTATAATACAAAATTGAATCTTGATATCAAAAACTTCAAGAAAAAAAGGGCCAAAACCGACTAGGTACTTTAAAAAAAAATTACATAGTTATTATGAAAAATACCTATCGTATTTGATTTTTATATTGGACGGTATCTGCATCCGTAAGTAAATGGATACTGGACATAAGGGGTTTAAAAAAACATACGCGTCGAATTGAGAACCTCCTTTTTGGGAAGTCGGTTAAAAATAAAAACGTTCCATTACTCACTCACTAACTGAATCAATAAATCATTATTATAAAATACTTCTAATGGTGAAAGGACACTTGAAATTTGGGCATGATTGCACCTTTTTTCGTCTATAGACGTCAAATTAAGAACCGCCATTTTTTTTATAAAACCCCTTAAAGTTGACATTGGTTTTAGTAAGATGTGAGAAAGTTTTTATCTTCGATTAGCAGACAAAATCAAAATATTTATTTTTTTATTTATTTAAAGAACTTTATTGCACATTTATGTACAAAAGGTGGACTTAATGCCTAAGGCATTCTCTACCAGTCAACCTTTTGTCAAATATCGTAGGTATTTAATTATGTTAAAAAAAAATCCAAGTAGGTATCTCCCTTTATAAATCTCTTTGGATTTTTTTTTCCTATTTTCAACTTAGCACGTCTTTCTTTAGTTAAGTGATTCTCTAGTCCCGGCGAACGCCTTTTCCTTGTAATACTAGATAGTCATAACAATATCAAATAATAGGTTGGACATGGGCTGGATATCATCCAGCCAGCCCTATCTTTCTTTCTTTCTTTCTTTTATGCTATCTCTAAAATGAAACTATCACAGTAACATTTAAAGAGCAACGATGTAAGTACTACACGTTTTTTAGGGTTCCGTATCCACAGGGTAAAACGGGACTCTATTACTAACACTCCGCTGTCCGTTCGTCTCTCTGTCCGTCTGTCATCAGACTGTATTGCATGAACCGTGATAGACAGACAGTTCACATTTTCTCAAACATGTAGGTATTTATGTTGCCGCTATAGCAACGAATACTAAAACACAGAATAAAATAAATATTTAAGGAGCCAATTTACAACCAACGTGATTTTTTTGCCGTTTTTATAGATAATGGTACAGAACCCTTCATGCGCGAATCCGACCACACTTGGCCGGTTTTTATAATATTCGTCTGGCCTTCTCTAAGCATTTATTTTGCAGGATATTCTAAATAGCTGTGACCCGCGGTTTCACCCGCGTGAAAAGTTTCTATGTAACAACTTTTTTCCCGACATCCGATTTGAATGAAACAAAGCTATATGTAGCTCCAGACTAAGCTTAATCTACCTGTGAAAACCACATGACAGTCCATTCAGTAGATTCGGAGATTATCGCGAACAGACAGACAGACAGAAAAGAATTTTAAAAACTTCTTTTTTGTGCTTGGTTACTCTTTTTTTATCACCCCTCTCAGTTTTAGGTAAAAATATTCAATGTACAGAATCGCGGATTCTACTCTTTTATTATAGTATAGAAGAAGATAGATAGAAGATGTAGTAGAAAATAAGTAATTAAATATTATTGTTAAGCAATGGCTAGACTATTTTAATGTCATAATTTAAATTGCCTAGATTGTCATAACTATCGGATACGCAATGATATGATGTTATGGGTATAACTATTAAAAGCTAGAAACATTTGGTCAGTGAGTCTATTTGATTAACTATAATCTGTACATAATATAGAATGGCTCGTGTTGTATTATTCACATTGTTTGTTCTCTTCAATTTTCTAATTCAAGTAAGTGCGACTTTTCTTTTCCTGCTAAAATTTTACTATTCAACTTGCCATAAGAAATCTTGAAAAATATCTTTATGGTATCAAATAAACTTTTTTCTATTCTATTCTTTTCTATTCTACATTTTCAGTTCATTAACCTATCCTTGGAACTGACTATAAAAAACTACTGTTATCGAGAAAATTATCCATCAATGTTTTACCATTTCTCTGACAATAAATAAATTAAAAAAAAAATCTTTTACAGAATGCTTCAGGAGTTCCGAACCATCTTCTGCCTTCATCTACTAACTTGTCAATGGATACTCAATCAACAGCTGAGTCAACAAATGCAACAAAATATTTGAGATATAATACAAAAGATCCTACAAGTAGTAATATTTTATCAAATAGTAATGCTATATCTAAATTTAAAATACCGTATTCCAATGATGGAAAAGATGCGAGTTTTTTCGATTCCAATAAGTCTCCAGTATTTAATTTTAATAATTTTCATAATAATACCAACATTAAAGAAGGCCCTGTATCTAATGAATATGCAATGGGACCGTCGACAACTACGCAAAGATTCGTTTTTCCTCACACATTGCTCAGTAAAACACCAACACAGAAGAATTTTTCATCGTCTGGAGTTCCAACTGCTGCAGAAAATTTGTTTAATCCAAAAACACAGTCAAAGAATTTTAATTCCTCATTGTTGGATACGAATTCTTCACAGCTATCTAAGGACATGATTGACACAATATCTTCGGCTGACCAACAATCTGCGTCGAGAAATATGAGACAAACAACTAACTTCTTCAATACGCCATCAAGTACCTTTCCGAAGTTTTTGAATTATCCTAATTCAGCTAAACTTTCTACTCATGATTCGGAATCAAAAAAATCTGCATCATGTTTCACTGCTGAAGATTCAAAACAAGATGTTACTGCAACCAAAAAACCCAGATTCTCAAATCCATTATTTGAAAGAATTTTTGGACAACAAAGACAGTCATCACAGTTTTCTGATCGATTATACCAAATGTCAGACAACTCTGCCATAAGTGATTCTGTTAAATCGCCAATATCAGAAACTTCCAATTTTTCAAAGCAGAGTTTGAATTCTATTCCCCATTTTACGACATTCCCATCAAAGGGAACAAAATTACCTGAAGAAAAATTAAAATCTGCGTGTGCTAAATCAGCTTCCAAGACTGTGATTAACCCTCAAAACAAATTAATGACAGAAGTTAATCCATTCACTAAATTTACAAATCCATATTCCAATTCTAGTACATATAGGAATACCATTGCGCGACCTTTCAATAGTGAAAAATTTTCTCAGACTGAAAATATGTCATTCAATAGCATCCCAAAATCTGAAATGAATACAAACATACAAAGTTCTTACCTAGGACCAGTTACTAGAAACTACTTAAGCAAAAACGGCGTTCAAATTTCAGACCTGACTCAAGAAGCAAAACCTTACACATCGCCAACAAATACAAATTTCTTAAACAATAATCCCTACACATCTTTATATAATCCAACTGCATCTAAATATAACAATCCTTTCTTCTCCCAAACACCTCAAAATTTCGCACCATGTGAAAAAATATCGACATCTTCCACAGTTCTTGAGGATGCTTCGCTAATACAGCAATATAATTTTGAAAAAGTTACAAAAAACATGAAGTCGGATGAAGCAAATGTCATATCTTTGGCTTATGTTGGAGCTCAACATGGCACAACTATTAACAACGAAAGTTATCAATCAAATGGACCATTTACTAGAGTGACTGTTAATTTTTCCCCAACTGATAAACCAACTTCTTATAATTACATACCTGCAGGTATTTCATTACAACAAATAACTAATACTGGCCCTATTTCTTTGCCATTTACATATCTATCTGAAGTTTCTCCTTCAACGAGAACAATACCACCAATTTCCGCTTTACCTACAGTCGTTTCCTCTCCTGAAGTTATATCGTCTTCTCTGCCTACACAAACTGTGACTACGTCATCACGGATACCTCAAGAATTACAAGATTTCATCCCTAGAGCTAATGATTTATCATCGAAAATTATGTCTTCAGTTAATGACGTCACTACTAGTATAACCAATAACTTATTGAATTCGGCGGTAAATAGTTTACCACCCTTCAATACTTACACGGTACCCAATCCAAGTCCAAATTTATTCTTTGCCCCTGTGTCTTCCCCTATATTCTGGTCGCCGAATAACCCTGAAATTTCTCTATTTACACAGCAACCAAATTTTCCATTCCCAATTCCTTCAATTATTTCGAACCCATACACTGTTTTAACATCTAATAATAACGAGCTGTCACTCCCATTTAATTTGCATTCACCTGTTTGCAATACAAAGCCTCCATCATCATACGAATCAAAGCCTATAACTAAATCGTTCTTATCAGAATCCAAACAGTTATTACCGTATATTCAAACGGTAACCTTAAATTTACCATATTTAAATGAAGATACGTCGGAAATTGTAATGTTACCTTACTTATTATCAACAAAAAATGATTGTTCATCTTTAGCTCCTCCGTTACTTAATTCAAATTGGAATGGAGCATCGTATCCTTCTTCTATAGGACCACAAATAATTAAAATTGGTTCCAAAAATAATTCTAAGGACATAAAAAGGTTGTTAGAGTTTATGATAATTGCGGAATTGTTAAATAATGATAAGACATGTAATTTTAATTCTATGGATAACATTATTGCTTTACTTTGCTTAAGTTTATAGTTTATGTATATTGTCATTTATTTATTATAGTAGTTATTAAATAAAACTAAAACAACATTATTTAAATAATTTTATTTCATTTAGTTATTTTATAAGGAAAAACATCCAATTCGACTAAATCATTTATCATTATAGCTAAAAGTAAAAATAAATAATAAGCAAATAACAAATCTATCATCAAATCTTGCATTAAGCAATACTTGTCTTCTGGTGAAAGTGCTTCAGATAATGAAATTGTCTCTCTTCCCCAGTTACCAAAAAGACTCACAACGTTTACCAGTAACCCAAAGACTTAGCCAATACGATCATGGTTTCACCGTCGTTGCTCTTCAGACCTTTCCCACTGTGTTTTTTCTCTTTCATATCATATTTAGTAGTGGTCACCTCCTCAACATCATGTTCCGAAGTAGGGCCATACTTGACAACTTTAGAATTTCCGTATACAGTTTCTATATTATCAAAACTTTTAAAACTTTGATTTTTTCTTACTCTTTCATCGTATTCTATTCCATTAGATTGTTTCCCAATTGCATAATATGTTGGAGACTTCATGTCAGAATATGTTGAAATCTTATTTATTGCTTCATCCACAAAAGTCCTCTCTATGGCAGTTTCAGGATCTTTGTTAATTTGTTTTGTTCTAAAATCAGGATTTTCTAAAACCAATGGTGTAAGAAACTGTATAATGTCAACTTTTTCGTTTTTATTTTCAAAAACTACAGTTGGCTCTTCTGTGTCAAAATCATTTGATACTGCTTTCTTATTGTTTGAGTAACCGTTAAATTTATATCGTGATCTCCTACTATCTTTATTTGAGTTTTCAATCCCAGTATTCTTATCAGTTGTATAAACATATCTATTTTCTCGTACATCAGAAGCACTGAATTGTTCAATGCTATTTAAGTGCGCTTTATTTTCGGATCTAAAGTCAGGATAGTAATCATATACCAATCCTTTATTAAAAAACACCGGTACTGTATCTTCTGAACCTATGTCAGGCACATTGATTCTTTGATCTAAAAGTTCTTCCCTGTCTCTGGCATTTGTTGAAGATTGTTTGGAATTTTTTTTTCCTTGTATTTCTAAAACTGGTGTATCGGTCATATTTTCTATTGGAATTGAATCGATATGAGTCAGTCCATCTACATTTATCCTTACTCTTTCTGCAGAGCTGTTTAAGTCTGTGAGAGTAGAGTTTTTAGTGGAATCATGTTTACGTTTCCTATTCTGGTTTCTTCTATTCAGTCGCTGTCTTCTCTTCTTCCCGCTGTTTTGGCGCCTTTCCGGGGATAAACTATTACCAAAATTGAAGAGTTGTGGAAATATTTGATCGTAGGTGAAAGGAAATTGATAGTTTGAGTAATACTTTTGAAAAAAGTTCTCATTATCCTTTTCAAATTGCTTTTTTAAATGTGAAATGAGGTTTCTGATCAACTCTTCCGGGATATTTGGGAATTTTTCATGCATGACATGGACTACCTCTTCTTCCTTTGCATTTCTCATGGCAAAATTTTTTGAACGTAGATTAGGTTTCCTTTTAATTTTCGCTGGCTGGTAATTTTGACTGGCTATATCTAACTCAGGTTGCATTTGATTTAATTTAAAACCTGAGTTTGTATCATTACTAGCGTGATTAAAATTATTACCGTGATCATTATTTAACCTAACATGTTTATTTGTTGTTGCTTGATTCCCAGTCATTATTTCAGCAAGTCTGGATGTTCTAATGTTTTCATTTGTATCCCCTGTAAGCACATTTATAGATTGGTCACCTTCAACAAGTACATGACTAGTCTTTCCAGCATCATTCTCTTCCTTAGATTTGTCATTGCGTCTCTTTTTAAAGGATGTATCTCCTGGATTACTGTTATTTATGATTTTAGGATTTATTTCTGAATCAACGCACTGTTTTCGCCTTGGATTTTTACTTCTTAGCTCAATATGCTCATTTTCACCGTTGAAGATCTTAGATTGATGTTCATCGTTTCTATTTTGGACTGTTGGGTTACATTTAGCGGTAACTTTTTGCTTACGATTGAAAATCTCTCCTTGTTCCGAACTTTTGTTCGCTTTTGAATATTCAGATGGTATTATGATATAGTTATTGATAATATTCGGAACATTATTCATTTGTGGAAGGCTAGACAATTGCTTCTGATAAAATCCGCCATTTTGATACAAATCATTTCGTGGATTTAAAATGGTGCTGAGAACAGGATTCGATAAAACATTTTCAAGCAACAACTTATCTGTATCGTGAGAGTTTTCTGGAATGTTCGGTTGCTTTAAATCGTAATATGGTTGTGGTGTTTGATTTTGAGTCACAGCGTGATGAGAACAAGGACAATTGTTGCTTGTAGATTGTTGTAAAGCTAATGCTATATCTGGAGGTAAGATGTACGTATCTTGATAACTTTGTACTGGTTGCGGCAGATATACTCTTTGGGAGAGGGGGTTAGCTGCTACCTGCAAATAAAAGCGGTATTACGTAGATTCTATAATATTAAATTTATTAATATGTGGCGAATGCTATCGCTAATTCATGTAAAATCATCTCATTACGTTAGCATACAAACGTCCAAAACTTTGTCTAGTTTTGGACCAAAACTCGAACTTCGATTAAGTTGAAACATGGTTCAATATAAATGTGAAAATAGACCTAGTTTTTTTTTAATAATTTGACAGTTGTCAGTTGAAAGCGATTCTCCCTAGGGCTGAAAAGGGTTACTTTCAACCCGCTTCTCAGGCAACTTCAGACCTACTTTCCGAGTATGAGTAATGAAAAATACTTTGAACATTGAACCTTCATTAGAGAGCTACGGAGTTATGGAAATATAAACACAAAAGGCCTTGTTTTATTTTCAATAAACAATTTTTAAAAAAACTAATTTCTTTGATTAATAATTTTCTTCCGCTATTCGTTGTGTATAAATTAAATTAATTTTGTTTTGAGCCATTTTATTAATCCCTTAATCCATACAATGCCTTACAATGTCAACACTAACAAAGAACTGATAAAAAATAGTATTTTATGATTTTTGATAAACAATAATTAAGTTTTACCTGGTAAATTCATTTTTTTCTATAGATCACTCGCTTTAGCTATCCTTGTAAAACGAATTCTGACAAAAAAACCAGTAGAAGTTGAGAAAATTCGGTTGTACCTACTATGGTTTACCAAAATATTTACCCGGGAACGGGACCCGGGAACTTATTCAGATTTAATAACCACTAGAGAAATGACTGTAGCTATTCAAAAAACAAAATCGACTCACCGAATATTGTGCAACATAAAAACAAAAGAAAAGTGTCTTTGGATCCAACATTCTCATTCATTATTCCAACAATGTTTTTATTGATTAACCAACTGCTAATTTTAAAAAAGATTTTTAGATTTCAATATAACTACTAATTACACACATGGTATGTTTGTATGTTACCTACTTGGGAAACATTAGTAACTATACTGCGTGACAATGTTCAGATGAGTCGATATTTGAAGTTATATAATCGATTAAAGACAATATTACATTAGAATTACACATGATGAACCAAGATTAAACATAACATAGCATTATTGATAAATAATATTATACTAGATAAGTCACGTGCTTGATCTTACGTTATATTAAACCAATACATTCGTGTTTTAAAACTATTGTGAGCTCTTCAAAGCAACTGACATCTTTTCGAAATGAGTTTTTTTTTTGCCTCTTTTCACGCATAACGGACCTTGCTTCACACTCACACACTGCACAATTAAGAAAATCGTTAAACTATGGAAGGTTTGTTCTAAATAAAGCGATCCGGTTTTTTGCTCCTCCTGTAAAATTTGTTCCGCTGCAATCACTTTGTTTTTCCGTAGACCGTAGGGCAGCCATCTTGGTTTTACTGAAGTAAAGTTGAATCCAACTTCCGAGCCAAGTGGACAATCTATATAATCGTTAACGCATAGAAAACAAAGGAACGAATCGTCATGTCAGGTGCTCACGCAAAATCGTTTGATCAAAAGTCAAATTTTTGTGCTTTAACAATTATTTTTAGACTAGCTGGTGCCTGCGGTTCCACCCGTGCGAGTTTCGAAATTCTCGCATCATTATATAAGGAACCTTTACGGACGCTGGTAGAACTACCCGCCAAACTTTCATCACAAACGGATCGATGGTTTAGGAATGCATATAGGTATAGGACAAACATACAAACATATATTTTTATTAACTACCAGCTGTGCCCCGCGGTTTCACCGGCGGTAATTTCAGAGTTCCCAAGTGAATTCTGGGATAAAAAGTACCCTATGTCCTTTTCTGTACCTCTGACAACGTGCATGCCATATTTAATCCAAACCCGTTCAGCCGTTTTGGCGTGATTGAGTAACAAACATCCAAAGATCCACACTTTCACATTTATAATATTAGTAGGATAAATATTGTCAACTTGGCTATGGTGGTAGTGTAGGTACTTTTAAACATCAAGCGGAGCTGCTGTCAGAGGTCAGTTTGTCATTACGCTGGCTGTCCCTCCCAGTCCCTCCCAGTTTCACTTGCGTAGCTAACTACGTTATTTATTATTATTATTATCAATAGGCTAGTTTCCTGGGTAAAAAAATCAAAATTCTATTTAGTCCGTCAGTTAGATAATAAAAAAATAAAAGACACGTATTTTTTGCTTTTTTAAAATAATGGAAATATGCATAGATAAAGCGCATTAAAGTTTAGGGTGGGGGACTCGTGATGTCACAGCTCGCTATAACGTGCGAACAAACTGTAGCGAGGCGTGACGTCATGTGAAATTTCGACTTGATATATCTCCGTTATTTCTTGGTTACATAAAAAAAAAATACGTGTCCAATATTTTTTAATAATCTACAAAACGGACTAAAAAAGAAAATTATCTCGTGTAACGAAACGTGCTTAGAACACGACACGAAACTACATTCACTCTCAATTGGCTACTTGACTAATTTTTTTTTAGTCCGTCCTGTAGATTAGTAAAAAATATTGGACACGTATTTTTTCTTTTTTCACGTAATCAAAAAATAACGGCGATGCATCGAGTTGAAATTTCGCGTGACGACACTACCCGGGCAGTTTGTATGGCGGCATATAACGGTTAGTGACACACCCCCCACCCTAAACTTTAATGCGCTTTATCTTTGTATATTTTCGTAAGTTTGAAAAAGCAAAAATACGTGTCTTTTTTTTTCTAACTGACGTTCTAGTTAGAATTTCGATTTTCAAAAGTAGTCAACATCCTTATTATCGAACCAGCAGTTTCACTTCAAAGACAAAAGAAACACCAACCATAAATAAGAAACAAAAATTTATTCCAACAAAGTTCTATCTACAACAACATTTCCATGGAGCAGTAACAACAACAACTATTTCAAAGCAACAGTTTCTCCAGTTCAACAACGACGTTGGTGATCAGCTTTATCAAACCACTCAACAGGCCGGTACCATCGGATAACCCGGTTAGCATGCTCAGAACCAGATTCAGGAATTGGGACGCAAGACCCAAGAGTAGCCCGGGAGCCGCTAAAACATTTGACCTGAACAAAGAGATCAGTACACTGATAAATAAGAACAAGACAGACGCCAGATCCGTCAGCGTTGCGTACAGCAGAGGCAATGTACACCCAAAGTACGGCAGAATAGCCGGTGTCAAATTCTGAACGATGTTCGACAGGTTGTTCAAGTTGTTGATCAAGTTGATCAGGAATGGTATGAGCAGGCACGCCAGTTGATTAGCGACTGGCAACACAGTGGATATCTCGTCGAACGCCAGCCGGAGCGCGGAGATTGAGTACGCTGGAATCATTGCCTTGGTGTTTTATCTGTGGATAAAAGAAAATTATACTATTTACTATTTGTATTAAGGTTGATATTTTAAATTATTACAGAACACTAGTTGTGCCCCGCGGTTTCACCCGCGTTAACTTCAGAGTTCCCGCGGGAATTCTGGGATAAAAAGTACCCTACGTGTTAATCTGATCTATAAGCTATATTTTTGCAAAGTTTCATTTAAATCCATCCAGTAGTTTTTGCGTGAAAGAGTAACAAACATCCATCCATCCATACATCCATCCATACATACCTACTAACAAACTTTCGCGTATAATATTAGTAAAGTATTTATTTATTTGTTTAGGTACCTACCGATAAAAAATAGTATAAAATTGTTGAATAGGAAGTGAATACAATTTATTTACCAATTATCAATATTGAAAAATTAACTGTGATAATTTTATACCTCTCAGATTGCAAAGAGAAGTCATTAGCATTTTTTTTATTTCTAGAGTCTAGACCCAGCATTAATTATGGAATACTTATGTCAAAATCAACCTTAAAACTTATATGACGATAATTTTATATTCAAATAGCCTCCAATAATACCAATCAATACACACCTGAATATTTATACACGACTGAAATAAACTCCTAACGCTTCATAAATAATGCAGCTATTTATTTACTCCATATATTTAAACTAACCTCATTATCTATATAATTACAAATGTTACCAACATTCCATATCCGAATTATCTTTCATAATAATTCCAGTCGCCATTTAAATTAAAAAAAAAAGTACACAATTTCTAACTGTCCATTGTCTAATTACAATGAAAGTTGTGTGAAATTATTTTATTACTTCAACATGTAATGATAAGCCACGTAGGTAGGTTACCAAGATGTTATAATTATGTTAAAACCGCTAAGACCAAGGGGCCAATCGCGCTATTTACCAAAACAAAACGTCATGTAAATGTCAATAATATTTCAAGCATTTTCGTATCGCTCTGATTTTTTTAAAGATGACGTTTCAACTCTTATTTAATTTTAGAAGACTAACTTCTAAATGAAACAAGTTACTCCAGACTAAACTTGATCTACCTGTGAAAACCGCATGACAATCCGTTCAGTAGATTCGGAGATTATCGGGAACCGACAGACAGAAAATTTGGTGTGTTTGTGTATTCTTTTATACCCCTTCTTAATTTTCGCTAATAATTAATATTCAACGTACGTAATAGCGAATTCTACTCTTTTATCACTACATAGTATAAAACAAAGTCGCTTCCCGTCTGTCTGTCCCTATGTATGCTTAGATCTTTAAAACTGTGCAACGGATTTTCATGCGGTTTTCACCTATATATAGAGTGATTCGTGAGGAAGGTTTATATCTATATTTTATCCGGGAATTCCCGCGAAAATTCGGAAATTACCGCGGGTGAAACCACGGTCGACAGCTAGTTATAGTATAGATAGAAGATAATGTCGGTTAACCTTTGACCGAACACGAACGAGCTTAAGGACCTAAAAAAATCTAGAAACAAATATGTGATTTTTCACGAGTTTTCTTTGGTAAAAACGTTTCTCTTCCATTTTGAATTTTAATTTATGATTTTATAATGACTCTACCGGTTTCGATGATGATTCTGACAGAAATAGGAATTGGATGTATTAAGCTATATACACACATCAAAAGTGTCTAGGGATCAAGCATTTTTATGCGGATTTCTTGAGATTGAGATGTGGCTTTGTAATAAATTTATGATTTTATAAATTTATATGGATCCTTTTTGGTGCATTACATAATTTGAATCAGGAACTGTCAATCAAATTCGAGTAAAAGATGAAAATCAGCTGTCAATATTTTCCCTATAAAAACATACAACGCATTGAAGACATTATTAGTGCTACTGTTTCCCTACTACTGATTAAAACCAACGTTATTATGGAGCGGCGACGTCATTTAAGCAGGGAAGAAATGCTCAGAGCCGTGGGAATGATAGAAGCTGGTTCCCGGCAACGTACTGTGGCTTTAGCTCTGAATACAAGTCAGAGTGTTATCAGTCGACTTTGGACACGTTACCGAAGCACTGGTACCGTGGCTGAGCGCCATGGAGGACGGTATCGCTACACCACACGGAGACAAGACCGATACATTCAAATCTTAACTCGAAGAGCTCCAACAATAACCGCCATGATGTTAGCCGTGAGGCTTCATCACTCTTCAGGGAACTTAATTAGCGACCAAACAGTCAGAAACCGCTTGCATGAAGTGAACCTTCATTCCCGAAGACCGCTACGGGTACCACCTATAGCAATGCACAATCGTAGGATTCGATATCAATGGGCTCTTGAACACAGAAATTGGGCAGAAGAACAATGGCGTTTCGTGTGCTTTTCTGATGAGTCTCGTTTTGGTATGAGACCGGATACAAGACGTATCCGACACTGGAGAACCCCTGGACGCCAACAGCGATTAAAATCCTGCCAGGAAGTCCATCCTTATAGTGGTGGAACCATCATGGTATGAGCGGGTATTTGGATCGGCGGAAGAACTGAGTTGATTTGGATCAGAGGCAACCTCAACGCTCAAATTTATGCTGAGACGATTGTATCAGACGTCATCGTTCCTCTACAAGTGCAAATCGGTCCCTTATTTCAGTTAATGCATGATAATGCACGACCGCACACCGCAAGAGTTGTAAGACAGACTCTCGCCGCAGCTAACATCAATGTCCTGCCCTGGCCTGCTCAGTCGCCAGACTTGAACCCGATTGAGCATGCATGGGATATGCTACAGAGAAGAGCTCTGCCGAATATGGAGGGTACCCAGTCGCAAGAAGACCTTTTTTTGTTGTTGCAATGAACATGGGCGGCCATTCCACAGCGTGATTTGGATGAACTCATTTTGAGTATGCCAAACCGATGTTCTTGTGTTGTTAGTGTTCGCGGTAGAAACACGGATTATTAATTGTTTAAGTTACCCAATAAAATTTTAAAGAAAATTGTTATTTCAGTCTTTTTTTCGAACTTTAATGTTAGTGGTTCAAATGTCAAAAATCCCTTTATTAGGAAAATGGCAAATTTCTTTATTAATGCAAAGGTGACTTGGTTTATCGTTACTGTGACAAACGAAAACACTTTATTTGATGAATCCTTAAAGAAAATTTTAATTAATATCAATCAGGAGAAAAGTTATTGCTAAAATATATGTTGATCCCTAGACACTTTTGATGTGTGTATTTGATTTTTGCTTTTATATTTACAAAAAAAATGGTAGAGTTCTATTATAAACACGACGGACATCATATTCAGTTACAAAAGATATATGATTTTAAAGTAATTTTTTGGTTTAAAATTATGTAACAGTGCATGTGCATATATACTTTTTTATATTTGGTAGGTACATATAATTATTATTTACTAAAAAGACCTACATTGGGTTATGTCATTATAGCATAGATACATTGCCAACTTATAGGTACTACTTTGCAACAATTATTCGAATGATAACAATATAAACCATTATCATTTCAGTGAAATTATTTTCATTGTGTGAATTAGGCAATGATAAATTATATAAAAACAATATGCGGAAAGAAATAGGGCATTGGTTTTATAGCGTTTTAGAAAAACGGTGTTTTCTCTGCCTATTTATTTCGGTAAATAATTTATTTTATTTTATTTAGTCGCAGAGATTCAAAAAGAGTGAGAGAAAGTTCCTTAAAAATGGGCAAACTGTCATTTGTACTGTTTTGCGCTGCAGCAGCTTGCTTATTCACGGTAAGTGGCTGTTTTCACCCCATAAACAGTTAAAACTTTAAAGGGGTAGCAGCATGTGTTGGCCACGTGCTGGCTTTGTCTGGAACGGTATACCATCTCTGTTTATTTACGCCGCGCCGTGGAGCAACCACGTCTTGTCCCGCGACTACCAGGCAAATATGGCACATGAGCAGTTCCTCTAGGAGTAGGACAGTACCACCTCCATGCTCATGCAGTTTTTTTTTCCTTTTTTCAGCCGCCAGTGACAGCAACAGGCGTGCAACTGCCAGCAGTGTACCCTCTAGTGAACATCTTGCTTCCACTCCTGAACAACGTATACAACCTGCTTCTTTCCCTCCTATCTATATTCGATACATTACCGCCGACGATTAGCAACCTTATCCCCGTGGACTTAGGGGCTTTGGAGACCTCCTTGCTGAAGCTGTACTCCCAGGCACTGGCTATCGTGAACTTCCTGAGATCCCTGCCGGAGTATGCAGCCGGAGCGAACCCTAGCGCTGCGTCCAGCAAGGTTGCAAATATACAAGGGTTGCTTACCACTCTCGTGTCTTCGATCACGGAGGTGGCAGAGGATGTGCTGGTCGGCATCGGTGGTGGTCTGTTACCTGGTCTGCTCCAACTGGTCGTCATGGTGGTTCAGACCTTGCTTAACCTGTTACTTTAACGACAGACTCTCGATAACCAATTCCACTTGTAGTCTTTAATTACGTATTGTGTTTGTTGTGACTGTAGTTTATTAAGTTTTAATTAATTAAAAGTTTTGTTGATGGATTCTTAATTTGATTTTAACTATTTATTTACCTACTTCGATACTGGATTTATCGTGTTGGTTTAGTTGTAAGTACTGACATTAGGGTAAAATGAATGAATTAAGTACTGGCTAAAACCGCGGGAATTCCGCGATAAAAGTACCCTATACTATATCTTTTTACGTACCCCCGACAACGTGTATAGGTATGTTCTCTTATTCGTCTGTGGTGTATAGTATGCAAAGTTTCATGCAGTTTCACCAACGTAAACCGGAGTTCCCGCAAGACTACCTTTTGTCACTCAGGACTACCGTACCTTCCTATAAGTGAAAGAATAGGGATGTTGACTACTTTTGAAAATCAAAATTCTAATTAGTCCGTCAGTTAGAAAATAAAAAAACAATAGACACGTATTTTTTGCTTTTTTGAATAAATTGAAATATACAGAGATAAAGCGCATTAAAGTTTAGGATGAGGAGGTCGTGACGTCACTAACCGCAAAATCGCCATACAAACTGTCCGAATAGTGACGTCACGCGAAATTTCAACTCAATATATCACCGTTATTTTTTGATTACGTAAAAAAATAAAAAATACGTGTCCAATATTTTTTAATAATCTACAAGACGGACTAAAAAATAAAAATTAGTCAACATGCCCATTTAGCAGATCCAGAGAGTACCGCCTACAACCTTACAAATTCACAAATGCCAGAGTTCCCGCGGGAATTCCGGAATAGAAAATAACCTTATGTCACTCAGAATCACTGTAGCTTCCTATAAATGAAAGAATTTTCAAAATCGGTTCAGCAGATCCAAAGAGTACCGCCTACAATGTCACAAACTTACAAACTTTAGCTCTTTATAATATTAGTAGGTATAGATAAAGATACTGCTAATATTTTTACTTACTAACGTACACGCGCTTGCTCTCCAATTCAGCCATTGACGTCATGCTTACGACAAACCTTCGGGTGGGGTGTGGGGGGCTCGAAGGGTGGGGGTGCGGCCCCCAGTTACGTAAAGGTCCATTCAAGACAGTTTTTTTCAATGAAACAGTGTCGGTTTGTTTGGAAATACTCGTTATATCGCATCGTGTTTATTTTGTTTGATATAATAATAGTTAGAGGTACCTAAATTGAGTTTTCTCTACGAAGCGATGGATAAATGGATAGGTATTATATGGACATAGATAAGCAATAGTGTGTTAACCCACACTGAGGAAATTTTGAGTACCTAAATCGTGTTTTAAAATTGTAGCGCCATTTTGTGTCAATCTTCAACATTTTGTTGGTATTTAAACAATAATAAGGTAAACACTAAACACTTAATTACCAACGCTCTATAACTCTCAATAAAGCGTTCTGTATCAATAACTTCATTTTGTGGATTAACATGGTATTATTAAAGAAAAATATCAGCGTGTTTAATAAAATTGAAACAGGCATATACATGATGGTATATTTCTCAAATAAAATTTTACACTAAGTAAATACAAAAAATCAAAAAATAATAATTTCAGGACTTTTTTACGGTGATTTATCAATTAAGTAATTCATGTCTTTTAAGATATTTGATTTGAAAAGAAATGGATAAAGAATATCACTGTTAAGCCTGATAACATTTTGAAACAAAATGCCGAGATCACGCGTTAGGCGCGCGGTTTTAATAATTTCATCGCAATTGGTATTGCAAAATCTTCATACCAAATATTTAAATTGATTAAAAATATTTTCATATACTTTTCTTTTGAAACGAAATTTCTTAAAAGATATACAACGTGTTAATGAATTAACTGAAAACTAGAAAGTAATTTTTATTAGTCCATGTCCAAATTATTTATAATACAATATTTGGCGCGTACGCCGCCCGCAGCAAAAAAATTCGAGCCGGTAGGCGCGGGCGTAGCGCTTGGAATTTCGTAGATAGGTCACCTCCAAACTAATGTTGATTCATAACTTTTAAAGTATAAATTTTTTCGATATAAAATATATTTTAATCATATTATTGTTTATTTTTTTAAATGGGGTGTATCTGGTTTTCAGATAATTCATTAACACGTTGTATATCTTTTAAGAAATTTCGTTTCAAAAGAAAAGTATATGAAAATATTTTTAATCAATTTAAATGTTTGGTATGATGATTTTTGTATAGGTAGGTACTAGTAGGTATGCCGGATGCCGAGTGGTGCTTATATAGTCACCCCTGTAAGGGTCTTAAAAGGTTTTTTTCATATTTTTATTGGGTGCACGTGTTACCATTGAAGTTTTATTTATCTTAAGGGTATTTTTTCGTAAAACGTAAGACTAAGTTTGCCATATTATTTTATTGTTGTTTTTCTTTGATGTTCAGTGAAGTGTTTTTCTATCTGTCTATAATATTTATCTTGGATAATGGATATGGACGTAGAAAAAATGTGTAGCGACTAGTGATCCATAGTTTCTATTTCTTTTCAAAGCATTTTTTTCAGCCAGTGCATCATATTATAGGTAGGTAGTCTTTATTTTTATTACTAGCTGTCCCCCGCGGTTTCACACGCGGTAATTTCGGAGTTCCCGCGTGAATTCCAGTATAAAATATGGATCACGACACTAGCTTATAGCTTAGTGTGGGATCAAGTAGATCTGTGTGTTGTGAAGTGGATATTAACCTTCCTCATGAATCTTCCTCTATCTATTGGTGAAAATCCGTTGCGTAGGTAGTTTTAATGATCCAAGCATACATAGGGACAGACAGACAGTGGGAAGCGCCTTTGTTTTATAATGTGTAGTGATTATACTGATTACCTATACTCGTACCAATGCATAAATTAGACTCATACAGATTTTACTAAACTTTATAAACTACATAATATATCTCGAAGAATAGTAGGTAAGTACATAGGTAGATACCTATGTATATTTGAAATCGCATAAAAACCGCCACTCAGAAACCTTATTGTCGACTTTTTACGATCTTTTATAGACATCATATAAGTCTCGATACAAACAACTTTTTTTTTTACTTTTTCATAAAACAAGCTTTTATTAAAATGCGCTAAAAAGAATAAACCGTGCCTTGTCAACCAAACTAAACATGTATACAAAATTTCAGCTCAATAGGTAGAAGATACCTGCTTCGAAATTGAGTTGCAAGATTCCACCCGTACAAACATACGTGTAGCTATTATAAATTCGAAAGTGTGTTTGTTTGTTTGTTTATTTGTTTGTTACGCTTTCACGCCTTAACGGCCCAACCGATGACCATGAAATTTTATATACACGTTGCCAGGAGTACCGAGAAGGACATAGGGTACTTATTGTCTCGGAATTCCCGCGGGAACTCCAAAATTACCGCAGATAAAACCGCGGGGAACTGCTAGTAGATAAATATAAACTAATCCTTTCAATCCAACATAACATACATGTTTATCCAAATTAGCAAACATGGACGCACTTTATATTCCACATTAATCATTTCCGGTGATAAGTTCTGTTCTATATCCGGTTTAATGAAGCGGTGTAAACCACCGTCCACACTAGGGTTGCCACCCGTACTATATTGTATAGTATCGTACTATATTTTAGTCAATTGTACTATACTATATAGTAGAAAAATACCTAATATAGTAGAAAATGTGTTGTTTTTTCTTAACTTTTTATTATTATCTACTTACTCTATTTTTACTTTTTAAATTATTTTTGAAACTAAGAAATGCAGATTGTGGACGGTCTTATTGGTAATGTGAAGCCATCTCCCTTCTACGGTCGCCACTGAAAATCAGCGTCGTGGAACTTAGTGCCACGGCATAATGCTGAGTGGTAGCCATTTTGGTACCAAATATTCTAGTTTTAAGACTCACACTTGTACTTGTTTTATCTTTATGGTATCAAATAAACTTTTTTCTATTCTATTTTATTTCTATTCTAAAAATACAATTTTTTCCCCTAATTCCTATTATAATCCCTAATGCAACTGTCGTGTTTGTAATATAACTATGACTGGTCTGGACTGGAACGCACCCGTTTTTTCTTAATTCTATTTAGTCCGTCATAATAAAAAAATAATGGACACGTATTATTTGCTTTTGCAAATTAATGAAAATATACCTGGATAAAGCGCATTAAAGTTTTGGAATGGGGGCTCGTAACGTCATACGCAGGTAAAAACTGCGCCTGCTTGTGACGTCACGCGATATTTCGACTCAACGTACCTCCGCTATTTTTTGCTTACGTGAAAGAAGAAAAAATACGTGTCTAATATTTTTTATGAATCTACACGATGACGGGCTAAAAATAAAAAAAAATAGTCAAATAGCTTAATATAGCAAACGCGCAGTAGAATCCGAATATTTCACTCACAGGGTGCTTACGTCTTTAGCTTTGGTTGGTCATGCGCAGTAGGCGACCATTTGCCACCCCCTGTTTATGGATCGCCAGTTGGAGTTTGGACGCAGAACGAGGAGCACCATGTATCGGTGAGTGTGGCTACATCCACATCTACTAATATTATAAATGTGTAAGTTTGGATGAATGGATGGATGGTTTGTTATGCCCGATCACGTCGAAACGGCTGAACGGAACTGGATGGAGTTCGGCATAGAGATAGATTACCATCTGGGATTGCACATCGGGTACTTTTTATCCCCGGAATTAACGCGGGAACTCTGAAATTACCGCGGGTAAAATAAAGCGTGCTATTTTATTGGAGGATTCCATTTAACTTATAGCTAATAAATTTTATTATAAGCATGGCTATTATTCACTATGACCATTAAACGACACAAAAATGATTTTTCCCTCGCGCTCAAAGAAGTTACACTTCAAAAGATACGTTTGTTTTTTAACATGAATTATTATCTATACTAATATTATAAAAAGCAAAAGTTGGTGAATTGTGAGTTTGTGACGTTGTAGGGGGTAATCTCTGGACCTACAGAACCGATTTTGAAAATTCTTTCACTCATAGGAAGCTACAGTGATCTTGAGTGACATGGAGTACTTTTTATCCCGGAATTTCTGCGGAAACTCTGAAATTAACGCGGGTGAAATGTGTGTGAAAATAAAAAAGTGAAAATAAAGTCATTATCAATTCAATGTTAATTTCAATAATTTAACGAGAAGACATATGTAGGTACTTAATATTCAAGCTCTCTATATACTTAAAACAGGCTTTCATTTGACTAATCCTGATTATAAATGCGAATGTGAGCTTATTTGTTTGTTTGTTACACTTTCACAGCTTAACTACTCAACCAATTATCTTGAAATTTAGCATACACATTGTTAGGTGTACAGAGAAGGATATAGGGTACTTTTTGTGTCGGAACTCCCGTGGAAACTCCAAATCTATCGCTGATCAAACGACGGGAAAGAGTTTTTAAAACTCTGATAAATCGTGCAGGAAAAACCTTAACAGAAAAACTTGTTATTACACGGGTAAATAACCTTTACTTAAGTGGGTAGAATTGTAGATGAATATTGTATCGAAAAAACATTAAATATAGATTTATTTCTTCTTCTTCTTCTTCTTCTTTTAAAATATGGCTTCCACTATGTTTACTCACAGTGACTCCGCCAATGTCACGTAGTTGAAAGTAAACGAAGGAGGACAAGTTTGTTCGGTGGGAATGATATTACCAAGAGCCTGAGTTTACCTACAAAAAAAAACGACAACACAAGAGTTAGTATATAGTTAGTGAGGGTAGGGATGTTATAACACAGAGAGGATGTTGAGGGTGACAATTATTTTATGGTACTAACTACATAGCATTACATTATATACATATACACAATAGCCCACTCATAAATATAAATTGTTAGCCTCTATAAATTTTGCTAGTATCCTAACAAATGGGGAGAAAGAGAGAGTAAGGAGGCTTTTCATATTTGTTGGGCGAGGGATCTCTGTCGGAAGTGAGTCATAGAAGGAGGATATAAGTTTAGGACAATTAAAGAACATATGATCCACAGTTCCTTCGTCTATGCCACATTCACAGAGGGAGTGATCCCTAACCCTGATTTTGTTTAGGTGAACAGGGGTACAACAGTGACCCAAACGAAGACGGCAAATAGTTGACACTGTTTTTTTATTTATAGTTCGGAATTTAAAAAACCATGGGGAGCTGGGTATATCGGGCTGTATATTGCCATAATGTTTTGCCTTCGATTTGTTTAAGAGCCAGTCCTTGTTCCACTCTCTTAGAAGTTCCAAGGGAGCTAGGGTACACAGATCATGGGCGTAAATGCGGTTATATTTTACAGAGCCTCTGTCTATTGCAGTCTTAGCGCATGAGTCGGCTGTTTCATTGTCTCGAATTCCGCTATGGCCTGGGATCCACGCAAGTGCCACTAATAGTCCAAGTTCTTTACACCTGAACAAACTTTCTCTAATTTTGAGGATTATGGGGAAATTTGATTTTGATTTAAAGGGATTAGAAAGGATAGCCTGCAAACAGCTTAAGGAGTCAGATAGTATAAGGATTCTGTTTAAACTATGGGAGATTACAAAATCAATAGCTTCCTGGATTGCTATTGCTTCGCCGGAAAAAACCGAATAGGTCGGGGGGCATTTAAACTCTAGCACTATTTTGAATTTAGGAAACCAGACTGCAGCTCCGACATAGCCCGCAGGGCACAGTTTAGATGCATCGGTAAACATGGCAGACCAATTTTGCCAACTTCGGTTTAGGATGTCTTGGACTACTTTGTCAGCTCCAGGGGAGTTTTTATTGACACCGAAAAAAAGTTCAATATTAGGTTTGAAAGTGAGGGCATCAAATGGAGTTGAGAAGAGAGGATTGCAAGGAGACTGATGGAGAGGGAAAGGAGAACGGGAAAGTTTAAGGTAGCTGGAAACGATGCAGGGGATTGAACGGTTATTTTGGAAATGAGATAAAAGTTCAACCTTGGGAAGAAGAGGGTGAGAGGGAAGCTGAGCCGCTTTAAAAAGGAAACGGTCTGATAATAATTGTCTGCGGAGATGAAGGGGTGGGTCGCAACACTCAACACGCATAGCAGAAACCGGAGATGACTTCATGGCGCCCAATATAATTCGCAGGCATTTTGATTGTATTTTGTTAAGTCTTTCTAGGGCTAATTTATTACAAGGGTCTAATAGGAATGTACCGTAATCTAAATTACTTCGAATAATGGCATTGTAGATCAGTTTGAGGTTGTAAGGGTGAGCACCCCAGCGGACACCACAGAGGGCTCTAAGGACATTAATCCCCTTTTCACACTTCCGGACGACATAATCTATGTGTGCAATTCCTGTAAGTCGACTATCCAAGATAACTCCCAAGAATTTGGCTTGATTTGAAATAGGAATGGCATGGTTATTCACCTGTAGGTTGATATCAGGGATTATTCTTTTGCGGGTGAATATTACAGCACAGCTTTTAGGGGCTGATAGGGAAAGACCATGGTTGCAAAGCCATTCATTCAGATACCTAAGGGATGAGTTTAAATGCAGCGAGGCAGAAGAGATCGAATTGGAGGAAATATATAGTGCCAGGTCGTCGGCGTACTGAAGGAGATGGCAGGCTTGAGGGAGGGATGTTTCAAGATCGTAGGTATATAGACTATATAAGAGAGGGCTTAGAACGGATCCTTGGGGTAAGCCTTTCCAAACGGTTCTGTGTATAAGTGGCTCATCTTTGTTTCTAATTTGGATAGATCTGGCCATCAGCAGGTTGCATATGAACTTAGTGATCCTCACAGGGATGCTCAGCTGTTGCATTTTCTGCCTGAGTAGTGGAAGAACAACGTTGTCGTATGCTGCAGTAATGTCCAGGAAAATACCAACAAGGAACTCTTTTTGATTGAAGGCCAAACGGATGTCAGTTGTCAGGATACTCAGACTATCCATAACACTTTTACCTTTTCTGAAGCCGTATTGGGATTTTGCTAGGATGCTTTTGTTTTCTAAGAGCCATTCAAGACGGTTTTTTACTAAATGTTCGGCAATTTTGGCGAGGACCGATGATAAAGCGATAGGACGGTAGGAAGAGGGATCGAGTGGATCTTTGCCAGGTTTTAAAATAGGGAGGATTATTTGAGACTTCCAATCGACCGGGATATCTGCAGATTCAAAAATTTTATTAATTAGTTCCAAAAAAATTATATGAGTCTTGTTGCCAGCTTTACATAGGAAAGAGAAAGGTATGCCATCGGCACCAGGGGATGAATCCCGAAGATCATATAAGACACAGTTGAGTTCGTCAAGGGAGAAGAGGCTATTCATTCTATTTGAATCAGAAGAGAAATGTTCAATGGAAGGATTGGGAAGGGAGTCAAAGTGGGGAGCTAAAGGAGGGGCTAAACGGTCAGCAAAATCATTGAGCCACGAAGAATTGTCAGATGAGGTCACATTTTTGTCAATGAAAGATCCGCGAAATCTCTTTAAATTTTTCCATACAAGGGAGGGGGGGGAACGGGGGGATAAATGTTCACAGAACCGGGTCCAGCCTTCTTTTTTCTTTTTGGAGAGTAGTCTTCTCGATTTTGCAGCGATTTTTTGGTACTCAATAAAGTTTTCTATTGACATACTTTCACTGTACCGGCTTTCAGCTCTTGCTCTAAGTTGAACCATTTCTGTGCATTCTGCGTCCCACCAGGGGGGCGACAATCTCCTATTCTTATTACAGTTTTTTAGCGGGATGTGAGAATCGGCCGCATCTAGAAGGGCTTTGACAAATTTTTCATAATTGCTTGAAAGGGTAGAGTGAGATAGGGGAGGGATTTGATAAATATTTTCTTCTAGAGTTGATTTATACTTTTCCCAGTCTGCCTTACCGAGTCTGTATTTTAGGAGAGGTTTAAATCGGGAGTTAGGGGAAGGAAAGCCTGATAAGTTTAAAATTAAAGGGAAATGGTCACTGCCATATGAACTAGGAAGGACCCTCCAGGAGGTGGAAGAGGCTAAGGATGGCGAACTGATGGAAAGGTCAGGGGCACTCATAGGATTCTGACCGGGTAAGACCCTCCTAGTAGGGGACCCATCATTGAGAACACAGAGATTTAGTTCATCAAATAAATCCAAGAGGTAAGAGGAGAAAGAATCGCAATGGTGCGAACCCCATGATGTGTGATGGCAGTTAAAGTCACCCAGGATTATAGTTGGAATTGGGAGTGTAGAGAGGATAGAACGGAGTTCAGGAACAAGAGAAGGCCTGGGGTGGGGGATGTAGACAGAGAGAATAGCAATCCCGAAAGCCCTGGCAGCTACGGCATTGATATCCTGACTGTGTGGGGGAAGGGGAATTTGGGAAAAGGGGATGGAGTGGCTCAGAAGGAGCGCACTCCCAGCATAACCATCGCTCCTGTCGTCCCGGAGGCATGAATAACCCGGCACCCGGAAACGAGAACCGGGGACAAGCCATGTCTCCGACACTGCAATAGCGGCTGGATGGAATTCATTAATTAAATTCAAGATTTCATG
The DNA here is from genome assembly GCA_907165275.2 of Zygaena filipendulae. Classification (NCBI taxonomy): domain Eukaryota; kingdom Metazoa; phylum Arthropoda; class Insecta; order Lepidoptera; family Zygaenidae; genus Zygaena; species Zygaena filipendulae. The sequence continues at coordinate 1,583,293 of OU015677.1, read as the reverse complement.
CTTTTTGCGCCGAATGCTCTTAGGATTCCACTGAAGGAGATTGGGGGACATCTTTAGGGAATAAGGAAACAATTTCAGCTATTTTGTGAGCAGCGTTGGGCGGTAAGCAATCACTATACTTGGTTAAAATATTCATGAGGATTGAGATTAACAGTTCAATAAGATTATCATTAGGGGAGAGAGAAGTATTAGGTGTTTGTAGGTCCTCTGGTTTTTTGAGGGCACTACCATTAGGAAGAGATGGGTAGTCGCGAAGAGTAAGTAATTTGTGCGCATTTTGATCATATCCCTTAATTAAAGGAGGACGGGATTTAGAGGGAAGGAAGTAGGTCCTTTTGTATGAGGAGCCTTGTGTAGTATTATGGGAAGGAGAGGAGATTTCCTGGGTGGTTGGGGGAGGGGGGGAATATAGTTCCCTTGAAATTTCTGCATATGACCTGCGGACAGGGGGAAAACGTTGGGAGGCTTCAATATAGGATATAGAGTCATGGGACATGGTTATTTTAATAGCCCGTTGGCGGGATTGTTCCGGGCAATCTTTATCTGTGGCGAAATGTTTGCCTGAACAGTGGATACAGGTAGCGGAATTCGGGGCAACCACACAGCTGTCTCCTAGATGTGGTTGAGAGCATTTGTAGCACCTTGGTTTTGATCTACACTGTGTGCGGACATGTCCAAAACGGCAGCAACTGTAGCACTGAATTGTGGGGAGCTGATAATGTACGACTGGTAAGGATGTGTGGCAGCAGTATACTCTGGGTGGAAGGATTTGCCCTTTAAAAGTTAGTACGACCGACTGAGTAGGAACCCATGTAGTTGTACCTTCAGTAATATTTTTCCTATTAAGACGGCGGGCTTTTAATACGGGCCCACAATTATTTGGGAGATCTATAGACTCCACAAACTCCTCCATAGACCAGTCCACGGGGACTCCTTTTACAAGACCCATCCTAGAAATATTATAGGAAGGGATAAAAGCCTTGTATTTGAATTTTATGAGGAGGGAGTTTTCTAGGAACGAATTGGCATCTATTGAAGTTTTAAATTCTACAGACATTCTGTTACGACCGACGCTTTTGACACCTCCACACACTATATTTTTAACATTGCAGTCAACCAGTAGTTTACCAAACTTAATTGGTCTAATGGAAGTACCAGCAGCAGGGTCAGGTTCTTCGCGAGTGACATGTACCAGGAAGGGGCCAGCATCTTGTTCGTGATATTTTTTAGGGCCATCTTGGTAACTAGGGTTTAAATATATTGAAGCGATGGAGGGGTTTGCATTTTGAGGGGAAATAAATACTTTTTTGTTTTGTTCGGGGATGGGATCTTGCGAGGGTCTTTTGCGCGAGTCATGGGAAGTCTCTATTTGTGATAAGGAGGGGGATAGCTCCATAAACTCAATCGGACTATCAGGGGGATCAGGGGGTTTAGGAGGGATAATATTGTCAGCCATTGCTATTCGCAATGATTGACCACTATGTTAATTCTAGGTTAAAAACTACAACTATCTACGTACTTACAGATTTAAATATAAATACACCAACACCACACTAATTTAATAAACTAGGCTATTTGATCGTAATGAAAACAGGTACAGCGCGATTTATCACTTAAATACATGAAAACTCACTTACACGTGTGCTACACAACAAACGAGAAAGCGGAGTCCTAGATTTATTTCGTAGACGTTAATCGTTTTCCTTCTCCACTTTCAGAATTGTAAACTACCTACATATAATATGTGGGCGTCCAAGCAAAAAAGTACCATTAGTGGGGTATTGAGTTAAGACTAGATTCGGTATCTAGAATGCCTATTTAATAGTAAGGATTGAAACATATTCAAAAACTAGCACAATTTTTTTTTAAGACATTTGAAGTTGGAATTCTGAAAAAGCTTAATTTGAGATAAAGCATTTTAAAAGTTTGAGTGACACCAAAAATCGCATTTCTACTCGCTTGTTACATAGATTTTTATATATTATTGTAGATTACGATATATGAAATTATAGAAAATTGGGCATTTATTAATTTTCAATTAAAATCGCGGACCCAATCTGTTCACCCAACTTTACAAAACTTCTTATGTCTCGGAAATTAAATGCCGAGTAGAAAAACTACCATGTTTATGAAAAGAAAAACAAAATACCGCGAAGTTTAAATATTTTCCGCTTAAATCACCTAAAATAAGAACTTATTTTTCATAATAAAAGTACTACTCGTATGAGTTCTCTCTGTTCAATGTTATGTACAGACTTATGTTCTATACCAATATTTCTTGCCCATTACGCGCGTCCGCAAACCACAATCCCAAACTTTCCAGATGAAAAATATTAGAAATTTATATTCTTACGCCATAAGACATGTTAGAAATGTATTTTTTGAAGTGAAACTTCTTTGAGCGCGAGGGTAAAACAATTTTTGTTGTGTGTTATGGTCATAGTGAATAAGGATCATGATTTGATAGGCGCATCTTAAACATTGCAAACTTTGTTATCAGCGTCAACATGGCTATCTCAGCGGTCTTGGTGCTCACCTGTCTGGCCACTGCCCACGCGTGGGGCGGCCTCTTCAACCGCTTCAGCTCCGACATGCTGGCGAACCTAGGGTACGGGAGGGGACCGTATCGCCATTACCCTTACGGACAGGTCAGTATTCTTACCCTAAACTTCTTTCCTGCAAATTAAAAAAGTATTTTGCTTAAATGGGTCAGTATTCTTACCCTGAACTTATAAATTCACACAAATTGAAGGCGTTTGTTCTGTGGACAGGTCAGTATTTTTACCCCAAAATTCATTACCTATTCATAAAAATTCAAGATATTTTTACATCTTACAAAGAAAAACAAAATTGGAAACATGCTGCTGGAATTGTGTCTTAACATTGCAATGAAATAATTCCTTTATCTTGACCCATCAGGAAAACCAATTATAAAACGGAGGAGAGGAAATAAAGTCAGACTTTATGAAAGCCAACCTATGATATAATTTTTGTAAAATTCTCGTGAAATTTTAAATTTTGAGATGTTATTTTTTGGCACTTTACTATTTAAATAATAATAAGGACATGAATCGTGTTGGTTTGACAGTACAGCGTCGGGATTCCGTCGGAATATCTTCAAATTATACTGAAAATACGCGGAGATAAAGCGCATTAAAGTTTAGGGTGGGGGCTCGTGACGTTACTTACCGCTACAAGCCGCCATACAAACTGCACTAGTTAGTGACGTCACGTGAAATTTCAACTCAATGTTACTCTGTTATTTTTTGATTACGTAAACAAAGAAAAAATACGTGTCCAATATTTTTTATTAATCTACAAGACGGACTAAAAAATAATTTGTCAAATAGCCTATTCCCACACTCATAGCTACATGCTGAGGCAGTGACCGCTTTGGTCATGGGGACGCACCATGAAAACACTTCTGTGATTTTATTCTTTGTTATCTATATACTATCTATACTAATATTATAAACAGCAAAAGTTTGTGAGTTTGTGACGTTGTAGGGGGTAATCTCTGGACCTACTGAACCTATTTTGAGAATTCTTTCACTTATACGAAGCTACAGTGATCCTGAGGGACATAGAGTACTTTTTATTCCGTAAATTAACGCGGGAACACCGGAGATTGTGAGTTTGTGAGGTTTTAGGGGGTGATCGCTGGATCTACTGAACCAATTTTGAAAATTCACTTATAGAAAGCTAAAGTGATCCTGATAGGGTACTTTTTGTTCCGGAATTCCCGTGGAAACTTCGAAATTATCGCGGGTGAAACCGCGGGGGTCAGCTAGTCTTGAATAAAGTATAAACTGACCGTATTTGTCTTGCGTTTCTGTTACCTAACAAATTCATTTTCTTTATTTTTCTTTCTTTCTTTCATTTATAATTTAAATTCAGTATTCCCGGACCAATAGGTAATCACATCATTGGCTAAATACCGTGCCCTTTGCTCGATCCATAATTGCTCAGTGACATTCGCCAGGACTTCAACATCCTGAATTAGATCAAGGCTTAAAATAACTGGACCTTATTAGCATACTGGCATATTGAGGATGGGATGCTTCACATACTAGCAGTTTAATTAAGGAATAATGTTTTATATAATCTATATATAAAATGCTTTGCCTGAATGACTGATGGATCAACGTACAGCCTAAACCGCTGATCGTAGAGACGAAACTTGGAGGCTTTGTTCTTTGTATGACGTAGGCATCCGATAAGAAAGGATTTTTGAAAATTCAACCTCTAAGGGGATGAAAAGAGGTTGCAAAGTTTATATGGAACTTCGAAATTGTCGCGGGTGAAACCGCGCGGGACAGCTAGTTGTATAATATAATTTTAATGTTTCATTCCGAGTAATGGGCTAGTGGACAAATTTTTTTTAAATCCGGTTTGTAGATTTATAAAAAAATATTGGACACGTAATTTTTTCTTTTTTTTTACGTAATCAAATAAAGGTGATACATTGAGTTGAAATTTCGCGTGAGATCACTATCCGGTGCAGTATGTATGGGGGCTTATAGCGGTTAAGGACGTCATGAGCCCCCACCCTAAACTTTAATGCGCTATATCCTACATTAGTAGTAGTAAATATCCACATTTTCTCATTTATAATATTAATTATAAATGTGAAAGTGTGGATGTTTGGATGTTTGTTACTCAATCACGCAAAAACGGTTGAACGGATTTGGATGAAACTTGACATGCACGTTGTCAGGAGTACAAAGAAGGACATAGGTTATTTTTCATCCCGGAATTCCCGCGGGAACTCCGAAATTACCGCGGGTGAAACCGCGGGGCACACTTAGTCTATGTATATTTTCATTAAATTGAAAAAGCAAAAAATCCGTGTCCATTATTTTTTTCATTTCCTAACTGACGGTCTAATTTGAATTTTGATTTTCTAAAGTCGTCAACATCCCTACCAATCAACATCGACAACCAAGTAGGTACCTACATCAAATATTATTCTTGTAACGTAAAGACCACACCTTGTCGACGGTGGAGGATAAATAGATTAACAAAATAACATAGATTGTGCAAACATTAAAAGCTATGTTTATTTAGGATGGCCTCATATCGTCTGTACAATCTGATACCCTTTTACTAATAGTATTTACATAATGTATTTATGTATTCATGAATACGTCCAATGTAACACATGAAAAGGTACACAAGGGGCATCTAAAATGTATGTATATACGTATTAATAGAACAGCTGAGATCAATCTAGGAATCTAGGATAACAACCACCCTTTGTCACTAAACTGTGTCGTACACTGACGTTGTACCAGGCAGCCAGGATTGATAGGTGGTAGCAACTCGTGCATGTTCCACCTAGGACAGTACCACCTCTTCGCTCATGTATGCCGCGGGGCAGCCGCGCTGTGTCGCGCTACTACCAGGCAGCCAGCACCCAGAGGTGGTAACAGCACGTACTATGTCCTAATTCCGCCTAGGATAATACCACCTCTTCGCTCATGTGTCGCGCGACTACCAGGCAACCAGCACTCAGAGGTGGTAACAGCCCGTATATCCTTATTCCGCCTAGGATAATGGGGATGTGGACTACTTTTAAAAATCAAAATTCTAATTAGTAGGTCAGCTAGAAAATAAAAAACAATAGACACGTATTTTTTGCTTTTTTAAGCGCATCAAAGTTTAGGGTGAGGGGGTCGTGACGTCACTAACCGCTAAAACCGCCATACAAATTGTCAGAATAGTGACGTCACGCGAAATTTCAACTCAATATATCGCCGTTATTTTTCGATTACGTAAAAAAGAAAAAATACGTGTCCAATATTTTTTAATAATCTACAAGACGGACTTAAAAATATAAATTAGTCAACATGCCAATTCCACTTCTTATGTCTTTATTCCGTCTAGGATAATACCATTTCTGAATGCTGACTGCCTGGTAGCGCGGCAGGGCACGCGCACGCTCCACCTGGGACAGTACCACCTCCTCAATTTAACACTTAAACAATAGGACCTTGTACACAATGTGCAGGTGAATCGAATTAAGCGTGGTCCTTCGTAGGTGGAACCTGATGAGGTGTACGCGGAAGCCCTGGAGGGGAACCGCATCGATGACGTCATTGAGGAGCCAGCCCATTGCTACAGCTCTCCGTGCGGCAACAACGCTGACTGCTGCCGCGGACTCATGTGCTTGGAGACGGGTGAGTAGAGAACAAGCGCCTTTCCCTTTTTTTTAATCATAGATCTTGGCAGAGATTAAAGGAATCAAGCTCGAGACATCGAGTATTTCAAAACTACAACTGCTGAGCGAAATCTAGCACCCTGAAATGGACAAGCTAGTATATTTTGTCACTTTCACTATTTGATCACTGTCCGTGTATTGCCTACCTAAATTAAGTAGATCTGTTCACAATGATTACCTACCATTGATGTAAAAAAATTTGCATTGAACACAATACACATACAATAATACAGAAAACAGATCTAAAATAATTCAATTATTATCCTATAAAACTTTCGTGAAGAAAAAGACGGCAATTTAGTGATGTTTTAGAAAGTTTTTACTTTATCCTTGGTAAACATTTTTTTTTCTTCGTAAAAACTTCTCTTACTTCTTAAGTCAGAAAACGTACAGCCAACATCGCATTATTTACACATTTTTCTTTTTCACTTTAACCATTACGTACGCACTTACAATACCTACATAATATATTATATTCCCTTCATTAGAATCAATTTAATTTTACATATTTGCGGGGGACTTTTTGCGTGTTTTTGTTAGTGCTTTTTATATAATACCTACCAACTTATGCTTACCAATAGGCAAGCTATTTGACTACTTTTTTTTCTAAATTCAATTTAGGCCGTCAGTTAGTTAATAAAAAAATAATGGATACGTATTTTCTGCTTTTTCAAATTAATTAAATATACCTGGATAAAGCGCATTAAAGTTTGGGAGTGGGGCTCGTAACGTCATACGCAGCCAAAAACTGCGCCTGCTTGTGACGTCGCGAGACATTTCGACTCAACGTATCTCCGTAATTTTTTGTTTACGTGAAAAAAGAAAAAAATACGTGTCTAATATTTTTATGAATCTACACGACGGGCTAAAAATAAAAAAAATAGTCAAATAGCCTATTAAGAGATTACTAGCGAGAAACTTTCGCAATATTCAATTATAAGAGATTTTTGGACGACTCTGAGCGCCGCCTTTACCGTTTACGGAGCTCATGTAACGGGAGTTCCCAAAAGTAATATTTTTTTCCGTTTCTGCAAAACATTTTTCATTGATGCTCCGCTCCTATTGGTCGTAGCGTGATGATAGCCTATAGCCTTCCTCGATGAATGGACTAATGGAATTCATGTTAATTGCCATTTAACTAATTAATTTTAATTTGGTTCAAATAAGTTCTCCGTTTTTTTAAGTAAGTGTCCGTTTCTCAGTCGTCGGATGGAGTCTGCCCACAGATCTTCGGCTGGCGGCGTCTGTCCGTCGGTTGAGAAGCGTACCCTCAATACCTGTTATATATATGTCTAGTTGTTGTACACGTATGCTGTAAATCTTTGTGTTGTGTCAAATAAAGTTTATCAATTCAATTCAATTCAAATGCTAATTAACATTAATTTAATGCGCGCCTCTGAGTGCGGCAGTTCTGGGTAATCTGTATTAGATACTAGTTGTGCCCCGCGGTTTCACCCGCGTTAATTTCAGAGTTCCCGCGGGAATTACGGGATAAAAAGTACCCTATGTGTAAATCTGATGTATAAGCTATATTATTGTAAAGTTTCATTAAAATCCATCCAACCATCCATACATTCTTACAAACTTTCGCGTTTATAATATTAGTAGGATCAACCTAAAAATCCTCAGCCGCGTCATCCCGCAAGTGGGCGTTGCGCTTTAGGTAACTTTTACTCATTAGCAAAGGTAAGTATAGTGTAGTGTTCGGTTTATTAAATTTTGGGAATGAAATCCGTGGGCAGGCCCTGTATAATTGTTCAAGTTTTAATTGCGTTGTAACGGTATAGGATTTCGGAGAAGTCAAGCCCTAATTGCCAAGGCAAGAATTATCTAATGGATAGTTAAAATGTTTTTACCTACCTACGCATAAAATGGAAGGTTCGGATAATGTAATTTCTTTGACTGTTATTAGGTTTTTATAATTAACTTATTGTTCCAATTAGATTGTTCTTTACTTTTTATTAAAAGTTAAGACAAAATAATAGTCCAATAAAATTAACTTGCGGAGTATTTGTTTGTAACTAGGTATATAGATATAGATGGAATAAGCATGACCCTTGTACATGATTACTTTTATACTTTCTTTCCTTTTTTATGTTGTACTTGTGTGCATTAATTGTTAAATAAATAAATAAATAAAATAGGCAAACTGTTTTCGAATCCAGTGGTAGTGTGAAGCCATCTCCCTTCTACGGTCGCCACTGAAAATCAGCGTCGTGGAACTAAGTGCCACGGCATAATGCTGAGTGGTAGCCATTTTGGTACCAAATATTCTATTTTTCTAGTTTTAAGACTCACGCTTGTACTTGTTTTATCTTTTTTCGGTTCGGTTCGGTTCTGTTCGGTTCTGTTCGGTTCGGTTCGGTTCGGTAATGCTGAGTGGTAGCCATTTTGGTACCAAATATTCTATTTTTCTAGTTTTAAGACTCATGCTTGTACTTGTTTTATCTTCATGGTATCAAATAAACTTTTTTCTATTCTATTCTTTTCTGTTCTGTTCTGTTCTGTTCTGTTCTGTTCTGTTCTGTTCTGTTCTGTTCTGTTCTGTTCTGTTCTGTTCTGTTCTGTTCTGTTCTGTTCTGTTCTGTTCTGTTCTGTTCTGTTCTGTTCTGTTCTGTTCTGTTCTGTTCTGTTCGGTTCGGTTCGGTTCGGTTCGGTTCGGTTCGGTTCGGTTCGGTTCGGTTCGGTTCGGTTCGGTTCGGTTCGGTTCGGTTCGGTTCGGTTCGGTTCGGTTCGGTTCGGTTCGGTTCGGTTCGGTTCGGTTCGGTTCGGTTCGGTTCGGTTCGGTTCGGTTCGGTTCGGTTCGGTTCGGTTCGGTTCGGTTCGGTTCGGTTCGGTTCGGTTCGGTTCGGTTCGGTTCGGTTCGGTTCGGTTCTGTTCTGTTCTGTTCTGTTCTGTTCTGTTCTGTTCTGTTCTGTTCTGTTCTGTTCTGTTCTGTTCTGTTCTGTTCTGTTCTGTTCTGTTCTGTTCTGTTCTGTTCTGTTCTGTTCTGTTCTGTTCTGTTCTGTTCTGTTCTGTTCTGTTCTGTTCTGTTCTGTTCTGTTCTGTTCTGTTCTGTTCTGTTCTGTTCTGTTCTGTTCTGTTCTGTTCTGTTCTGTTCTGTTCTGTTCTGTTCTGTTCTGTTCTGTTCTGTTCTGTTCTGTTCTGTTCTGTTCTGTTCTGTTCTGTTCTGTTCTGTTCTGTTCTGTTCTGTTCTGTTCTGTTCTGTTCTGTTCTGTTCTGTTCTGTTCTGTTCTGTTCTGTTCTGTTCTGTTCTGTTCTGTTCTGTTCTGTTCTGTTCTGTTCTGTTCTGTTCTGTTCTGTTCTGTTCTGTTCTGTTCTGTTCTGTTCTGTTCTGTTCTGTTCTGTTCTGTTCTGTTCTGTTCTGTTCTGTTCTGTTCTGTTCTGTTCTGTTCTGTTCTGTTCTGTTCTGTTCTGTTCTGTTCTGTTCTGTTCTGTTCTGTTCTGTTCTGTTCTATTCTATTCTATTCTATTCTATTCTATTCTATTCTATTCTATTCTATTCTATTCTATTCTATTCTATTCTATTCTATTCTATTCTATTCTATTCTATTCTATTCTATTCTATTCTATTCTATTCTATTCTATTCTATTCTATTCTATTCTATTCTATTCTATTCTATTCTATTCTATTCTATTCTATTCTATTCTATTCTATTCTATTCTATTCTATTCTATTCTATTCTATTCTATTCTATTCTATTCTATTCTATTCTATTCTATTCTATTCTATTCTATTCTATTCTATTCTATTCTATTCTATTCTATTCTATTCTATTCTATTCTATTCTAATTTTAATGTTAATGTTAATTAAAGTCTACTTAAAAATTGTAACTTCTAACGGCCGCACTCAGAGTCAACTTTAATGATTACTTAGTTAAGTATAGATTTTTAAAACAAAACTGCCGCAATTAGAGACATTCAGTAAATTAATGTTAATTGGCATTTAATGAGATGTAACTTAATTAGTTAAATGCCAGTTAACATTAATTTATTAAACTTGTCTGATTGCGGCAGTTTTGTTTTGAAAATCTATACTTAACTAAGTAATCATTAAAGTCGACTCTGAGTGCGGCGGTAAGATACCTAGGTAATAGGGTAGTTTCCGGGTTATGAAAATCAAAATTCTATATTGTCCGTCAGTTGGATAATAAAAATAATATTTATTTATTTATTTATTTATTGCAGTTTGTGATCACAGGTATAATAATGTTTGGTATACAGGTATATTACCAAATAGACACGTATTTTTTTGCCTTTTAAAATTGTTGAAAAAATACGAAGATTAAACGCATTAAAGTTTAATTTAGGAGTGGGGGCTCTTGGCATCACAACGCTGCTATAAAATGTAGCACGGCGTGACGTCACGCTCTATCTCCGTTTTTTTTCGTCGCTAGGTAAAAAAATAAAAAATACGTGTCCAATATTATTATTATTATTATTTATAATATATAAAGCTCGATTACCACTCACTCACTGACATAATTGTTCTCCCAGAAGGAGCATCTCTAGGTTGATATAATGTATGGAACATGTAGAGGGGACGTTTCGGTGATTATGGGAAAACCTCGACATCTTCGATTCCTGCTTCTCATCAGGTAGTGAGTCGACTGCCTGCCGAAACTATCCATCGAAAGTGAAAACGTTTCTAACTAAATTTCATCCACACCTTGGGCAAATTTCAATAGTGTAACTTTTTTTTCAAAATGGCGGAAAAAAACATGGCCGCCGAACAAAATTCAAACTCATTTATCTCCGAAACTATAGGAGTCTGATGGGGGGTGCTCAAACAAATGTCATAGAGGTCAATGGGGGGCAACCGCCTGGCGTGGTAAAAATCCAAAATGGCGGATTCAAAATGGCGGCCGAAAAAAAAGTTGATCCGGCATCCGGGGGTTTTTGGGGTCGCTGATGCCGAATATCGAATCAGTTTTTCGATTGCGTCATTTTTCAAGATGGCCGCCGAACATTAGTTGTTTGTATGGGGAAATTGTTTCGGCCCTGGCTCGGAAACGCGAGCTGCTCGCAGCTCGCGCACAGGGCGAATCTAGTTTCTTATTAATCTACAAGACGGACTAAAAACTACAATTTGGTTGCCAAGCCCATTATTATTAGAGTAGGTATGGATCGAACCCCGTTCTATGGATGAAAAGCAAGAATTCTTGGCTTGTAAAATTATTTTCGCCCAAAATTTTTCCTTGCAAATAATAAAACATAAAGTATACAGGAACGTCGTTACCTTTCAGCTTCCGGCGGGGACGCCATTTTGTCGAGCTTCCGTTACAATATCCGGTTAACGGTGGGCTTATTATTAAATATGAGTAAAGCAATTTCAGTAACGAAGTTGGTTTACGAGTTCATACTAAAATATTTAGGGAGAGTGGCAAATTTTCCTTAAGGAAGTCACTTATTCCTACATGAGAGTTTTAGAAGATAATTTTATGTGTAATGGCACATTGAGAACAAAATTCTGAAAAGCACCGGATGTGACCGTTTTCTATCTTTTACATAATATCCATCCTATGATCCATTTGGGCCATTGATATAAGTAGTAAATCAATGATTTGGGCACAAAACCTACTTGTCCTGTAATTATTTTCTTGACTTGATTTCATTGTATGTAGACAATCAAAGAGATTTCAATGTCTTTGTGTACAATGTATATCTCCTCAAAATCTTAAGTTACGACTTGACTATAATTATGTAGAAATACAGGAATATTTTAAAAATTAACAAACTTTTACAAATTAAACTTAAAAGAGTTTTAATAAACACCAATTAATTAACAACTAATTAGCAATTAATTTATTGGCCACTCTATTCGCCGCCGCCACCGCTGCGCGCGAAGCGCTCGTTCGGCTAGGTATTTACGTGAGTTACAATGTACCGATAGCTGATCGAGGTCGTTCACCCTCGCTGCAATATCCCCGCGTACGCCGCACGGCACGCGCGCCCATTGATATTATTACGAATAGATAGTGTCCATTTCGCTAATTTAAATCCGGATAAAAAAATATAAAAAAGTTTTGAACAAATAATGGAAATGTGTTATTACTGATACTGAACCACCAAAATTTTTTTCCGCATTGCTTAAAAAATGTTCCTGTATATTGTCTTCTAGAGGATGGAGGACGCTGCCTACCAGCGTTCACCGGAAGGAAGCTAGGGGAGATTTGCAACAGGGAGAACCAATGTGACGCTGGGCTGGTCTGCGAGGAAGTCGTCCCTGGTAATATATTATACAATACTAGCTGTCCCCTCGCGGCTTAATCCGCGGTAATTTCAGAGTTCCCGCAGGAATTCCGGAATAAGAAGTATCCAATGACACTCAGGTACACTGTAGCATTCTATCGGTGAAATAATTCTCATAATCGGTTCAGTAGATCCTGAGATTAGTCCCTACAACTTCATAAACTCACAAAAACTCACAAACTTTACCTCTTTCTAATATACTTAATATAAAAAAGTACTAACTTGGGTGATCCAAACGACCTCCTTCCCAGAAACACAATCCCAAACGCTCCAGACGCCAAAATATTGGAAAATAATATTCTGTATGCCATATAACAGACGTTGTGAATGTTTTTTTTGTAGTGAAACCTCTTTGAGCACGACACAACAATTTTCGTTGGAGCGTTTTCTTAACGCGGCGCGTTATGGTCATGGACTATAACACGCTGCGCTAAGACGCCGCAAAAACTGTCTTTTCCTCGTAATCAAAGAAGTTTTACTGCAAAAAAAAAACCATTTAAAACGTTCCTTATTGGCATAAAGATTAATAATTTCTAATATCTTGGCATCTAGAACGGTTGAAAATGCGTTTTTAGGACGCACGTTATGTGCAAGGAATGTGGTGGGTCATAGTGATTAAGGGCCCTGATTTCCTGGTAGTCGCGCGACACACGTGTGCTGCTGCTACCTCCTGGTATCCTAGTCAGGCCAGCGACACTTCCTTGAACCAAAAGTTACTATGGATTTATGTGTGAACTTTTTTACCAACTTTGGAATACTTAACCAAATTTCTATGGCCCCGTCATACAATGCATTGGTACGGTTGGCACAAAATGCTTTCATAGATCGGATCAGCGATTAGTATGGAAGTGCCTACTCTTAAAACGTAGTGATTATTTGCTCAGTGATCCTAGTCAATTAGTAGAAGAAGCAGTATGAAATTCTGGTCAACTCCCCCAGGTGAGATGCACGTTTGCCGCCCCCCCACCGCTGGACGTAAGCAGTACAACGAGGACTGCTCGGTGTCCAGTGAGTGCGACATCACCAGGGGACTATGCTGCATCATGCAACGACGCCACCGGCAGAAGCCGAGGAAGGTACGTTTTGTCAACTTTTTACAGAACTAAATTCTTTATCGCACGGCGTCATCGGTGCGCGCTTATTGGTTAACGGGAGTATTCCACGATACTGGCACGCGTTTTTCTTTTATTGTGAACAGGCTATAGGCGTTTAACCACAGCTGACCTGAAATTGAGTGTGGTCGATTGTAAGCACACCTAGCCTGGAATGTGAACTGACTTTCAAGTGGGGCTGCCGGAACACACCGTTAGGTGCAGGGTGCTTGGCGACAGATTTTCAACTCGAATGTAGTAGCTAGCCAGCCGGGCACTAGAAAGTGGCCTACCTCTATTCTATGGTTTCCTAAAGATGTTTTCCTTCACCGACAGCTCAAGCTCATTGCTAGGGTTTGAACCTACGACTTGCGGCGTTTGATCCGAACGCACCAACCACTGAGCTATCATCGCTATACTCTGAGAGAAAAAGGGCTTGTTCGGTAAAGTTTGCGACCGAAAAGTTCCCCACCGAAGATTGGTCAACGGTATTTCTGCTACCGGTGTTACGTTGGGCACCATATTTGGTCAGTATACTCTCTCGTATTTTGCGCATTATTGACATCGCGCGAGGTCGGTCACTGTGCCTGCTGGTCGCTGATATTGTGTCGCCAACATATCCTTCAGGCGACCAAAACCATGGTCATTGGCGTTTCGCCAAGATTAGATACTTTAATTGCTAAAAATACGTACATTGGCAGAATTATATGCGATAAATCGCGATAGATTGCCATAATTGAAGAAGACGAAGAAGAAGACAGAAACTTCAATGTCAGTCTGTCAAACAGATATTGATAGGGAAGTAAAACATTATAATAGCATTGTTCTGCAGTTCATTTAATGTGTTTGTCTTAAGTGACTACATATATTATCCTACTAATATTATAAATGTGAAACTGTGGATGTTTGGATGTTTTGATGTTGGTTACTCGATGACGCAAAAACGGCTGAACGGATTCGGATCAAATTTGGCATGCACGTTGTTTGACATAGCCCTTCCAGTTATTACTAGGCTGTGTGACAAAAAACACATACACAATAATAGTTATAGGACATTCATCAGAAACCTCTGTATTTATTCACGACCCTGAGGTGACATTAACCTGTACAAATGTACATATTATTATAGTGTATGAAAAACATAATAGGACCAAGTCATTAGTATGTATTAGCAGAATCTCGGTAAGTATAAAGTGTTAAATTGTTAAAAAAACCGGAAAAGTGCGAGTCGAACTCGCCCACCGTGGGTTCCGTTGCTTAACCTCGATGATTGATTACGTACTTTAACTGCCAAATTTCATAGTTCTAGGTCAACGGAAAGTACCCTATAAAGTCCCAAGTAAGACCCTATAGTGTCAAAATATACGTTTTTTGCGGCATAACCGGCCGTATATTTTTCGTTAAAAGTAGTTAGTTACTTTTTAGTTTGATTTTTTCACAGCTTAAAATATTTATAGATCTGAGTACCTCTACGGTTTTAATTTCAATTCAAAGCCTCCACGCGTTTCCGGAATAAAGAGTCTTGACTCCTGACAGACGACGGACAGAGGGATAACAAAGTAATAATAAGGGTTCCGTTTTTTTTTCCTTTTAAGGAACGGAACCCTAAAAAATTACATAAAGCTGGCTGGTTAATAAAATGATTTGGAAAATTGTTGAATTTTATGTGATGTCGTATCTTATAGGATCGCATCGCAAAATATAAATATTGAAAAAATAAACAATAAGTATCTTATCTACTGTATTTTCAAATTGTATCTAAAAGAATAGTTTAAATTTTCAATCTTATTTTCATTACCAGCCAAATGCAGCATTTGAAATTGATTGGAAAAAAAATGTGGCTTTATCGTTTTTAATTGTTTTTAATTATCTTTCTTTTTCAGTATCTTTTAAACTAGTTTTTCGTTCCCAGAGCTGTGGCTACTTCAAAGAGCCTTTGGTCTGCATCGGACCAGTGGCTACAGACCAGATCCGCGAGTTCGTCCAACACACCGCCGGTGAGAAACGCGTCGGTGTCTACAGGATGCATTAAATTACTTCACTTTATACCTAACGTCAAATTTGATCCTATTCGAAAATTTACTTTTGTGTTAAAATAATTAATTATTATTTACTCAGAGTCAATTATATTCAATTTTTTTTTAACAGAAAGTCGAATTATTCGCTTTTACAGTCTTATTAATGTAGTATAGTATCTAATGCTAAAAGTGAAATAGAATATATATATCAAAATATTTTATTTATAATTTAAAATAAACAATTAATATTGTTAAAATTACGTCCAATATTATTAAAAGGATCGTTGTATGTTTTTATTTGTATAGTGTTTTGAGTTAATTATTGAACGTAATTTTAATGGAAACGATCGAATAATGTAATGAAAAAACGCTTTGTTAAAACGGTCAACTGATATTAGCACTTTAATTTTTAAAATATGAAAAATGAAGAAGGAAAAAATATAACAAAAAGAAGTACCTTCGTATGTAGTTCTGAAATAATCTATTAATGTTATTTTTTTCTTTTATTATAAACTTAAAATTAGTGAATAATGTGTTGTGTACTTTTAAATTTTAATATAATATAATGGATGTCTAAATGAAAGTTTAAAATTTTTGTCATTATCTAATTGTAATTAAAATTTGCGATCTCTCGAGGCGCATCTTATTATAATTATTATTATGATGCATTTTAAATGTGCTTAATCTTTAAAGTTAAAAAATATGATTAGATTTAAAATAAAAATATATAAGTCTTTAATGATCGAAACAAATACATATCCTACTGGCTGAGGCATTTATAAGTATAGTTAAAATTATAGTTTTTAAAATATCGATGTTAATAAACTATTTATTATAAATTTAAAGGATAACATAATATTAATAATAACATAATAAAAACACATATCATTAATAACACCCTTAGTCTAAGCTACTTCTAGGATAGATAGATGTAAAATATTTTTTCTTGTCTTTTTTTGTATTGAATGAATAAAACTAATTCAGGAGTTAACTATGTCTTTGTTTCAACTCAAACAAAAACTGAAAATTATTATAGTTGTCGTTTAGGGAATAAATAAAATAATATTATTAAATTTGTTTAACAGTTATAATAATAATTATTAGAATATTTTTAGAATAGCTAAAAAAAATAACATATCATGAGATTTCAACGCACCGTGTTTTATACATTAAGAAAACAATTTTTTGTCAGTACTAAATTTCTGACCTAACTATGATAACGAGTAGATATTTTTTTCACCAAAATATGTGTGATGTGAAAAATCAAATGCTAAAAATACCTCTTCGAGCCTTTAATATTCTATTTTTGTCGTTAATTTTAATTTTTTAATGACCGCTTTAAAAACTATGGCCTAAAGATTAATTTACACAAAGCGTGATACATTTTAAAATAGACTATTTGCAAGCTGACATATTTAATATGAACCATATTGCAATACACATCTTGTAATAAATGATTGTTAGCCGAGTCTAAGATATATAATGTTGTATGTAAAACATGTATTGATAAATATATTATGTGTTATATTATAAAGTTATGTCTGCACTGCAGTTATTATTTTAAAATATCCTATTATAATTTTTCACCTTTCCACAAAACAACATTCAATTTAATGTACATAAAATACGGTTACGGTTACGGTGTATGCTTTGTTGGTCGTTCTTTTGAATAAATAAAATTAATAGATTATAACCGCAGAGTTATAGAATTTTAAGTGTGGTGGAAACAGCTTACTTCGTCTTTCCGTAGGTATAGTGTGTAATGTTGCGATTTTCGTGAATTCTCTCAGATGTTCTTCTTCTTTTTCTTCTTTTAAACTTTTGCATGTATCCTGTCGGTTTCAAGTTGAATAAAATGAATTTATGTCTTTCTTCTTATTTATTTATGTATATTAATGTGTAGATATGTGTCAAATATGTATTGTATTCTTCCTATTTTGTTTGTTAATTTTTAGTATTTCTTTGGGGCAATAAAGTAGGTAGGTACCTAGGTAATTTGAACTTGAATTTGAAGTCTAATGGAGCTCTAGGAGGACACCGAACAAATGGGCTTGAAAGTACGTCATTTATCTTCTTGTGCACCTATAAACTGCCACTCAATAATCATTGTCCCATACAGCACCATAAAACAAAATAAAATAAACTATTAAATTTTTTTATCGACAAGAGGAATAAATTACAATACAATTCCCGTCAAAAACTCGGATAAACTTTTTAATACAGTTGCTCAAAAAGTGGCATATTGCAGGGACGTATAGCGTTCGGGAAGTGGGCTATTACATACTCGAGCTTTTTCTTTACCTTTTCCGAACTCGTGCGTTCTCTTTCCCAACTGTCAAAAATGGCGAAACGACTTTGACACACTTTTTGTATTGCGCAACGTAGGTTTCGTATTACTAATACGACTAGCGCCATCTCTTGATCACAGTTGGAACTTAGTTGAGTTTGTGTTTTTATTATTTTACTAAATTTCTTCATTTTTTTCGCAACTGTATTAAAAATAGTTGTTCAGTACACGTGCGGAACCGTCATTGCAAAGAGTTCCGACTGTCAACCCTCACCTTCGGCTGCGCCTCGGCTCGGGTCGACATTTGTCGGAACTCTTTGCAATGACAGCCTTTCCGCACTTGTAATGAAATATACTATATTTTATTTATTTATTTATTTATTTAAACTTTATGCACATCATGGTACAAAAGGCGGACTTAATGCCACAGTGGCATTCTCTGCCAGTCAACCTTCAGGTAGTACAGAGAGCTCACTTGGCGGTGCATTTACGATATATATTTAGATAAAAACTCACATAGATATAGATACTCACATACATACATACATACATACACAGACACATACATACATACATACACACATACATACATACATACACATATACATACATACACATATACATACATACATACATACATACATACATACATACATACATACATACATACATACATACATACATATATACATAAACACACACATGCAAAATTACACACATATCTACATAAATACGAGGCATACACAATAATAGAAACACATCGAGCACAAATAAACATATAATGTAATACTTACACAATAACATAAATAGAAAAATTTAAATACATATAGTAAAATAGAATACCAACTATTGCTTGCTAAGGAGATGCCGATACACTCTAAATTTAAAACTAAATTTAGTTTGAGCCAGACGAATGTCAGTGGGTAGCGAGTTCCAGAGCTGAATAGCCTGAAGAGTGAACGAATTGGAGACGAAACTAGTACGGTGAGAAGGTATGCTCAAGAGAAGGTTGGCGGCTGAGCGAAGAGGTCTTTCATGCAGGGAAGATAGAAGTTGGAATCGGTTTTTTAAATATAATGGAGATGCTGGATCGTTCAGGATCGAATACAGGCTGCAAGCCAACCTTAACTGTCGACGATTTCGTATGGTGAGCCACTTAAGCTGAGAACGGTAGAACGACACGTGGTCATACTTACGTAGGCCGAAGATATAGCGGATACAATTATTGAGAAGACGATCCAGTTTGTTTAGGAGATCCTCATTCAGATCACAATAACACACATCCGCATAATCAATTATGGGTATCACCAGCGCCTGGACCAGCAATTTTTTGGTACAGGTTGAAAGAAAATTTTTGTATCTGTACAGAGAACGTAGTGTACCTGTTACTTTGGCAGATACCTCGCTTACTTGCTTATTCCAGCTGAGAGTATGATCAATATGCAAACCGAGATCTTTAACATGTTGCTCGAACGGAATGACAGTATCGTGATATTTTAATTTGACCATATTAGAATAGTCTAACTTCGCCAGCTGTCGAGAGCTGCCCACTATGATAGCCTGACATTTGTTAGGATTGACAGAGACTCCAAACCGAGACGACCATTCACGCACACTACACAGTTGGCCATTGAGGTGGTTTATGCCCCCTTCAATGCCATCTGCCTCAACATGTGTATAAAGTTGCAAATCATCTGCATAGAGATGATAAGAGCAGCCAAGTTGAGAAGTCAGAGAATTTATGAACAGTGAGAAAAGCAAAGGAGATAGTATTCCGCCCTGCGGAACGCCGGTAGCTACGTCACACCAATCAGATTGACACTGATCGACGCGCACAGCCTGCCGGCGACCGCGAAGATATGAAGAGAACCAGTCTAGTGCTTGAGTAGAAATGTTGAGAGTAGAAAGGAGTGAGAGAAGGATGTCATGGTCTACAGTGTTGAAGGCGTTAGAAAAATCAATTAGGACTAAAATAGTCACACGTGTGTTTTCCATTTCATCTCTGACATCCTCCGTCACTTTGAGAAGTGCAGTAGCGGTGCTATGGCGAGGACGAAAGCCGGATTGGTAAATGGAAAGAAGATTGTTGCATTGTACAAAACTAGTTAATTGTTTGTGAACTACCGCTTCGAGTATTTTCGAAAGAAATGGTAAGATAGATATAGGTCGATAGTGATTTAATTGAGAAGGATTACTGATTTTGGGGAGTGGTATTACGTAAGCTTTACGCCAGTTAGAGGGATAGGTTCCCGAAACGAGGGAAAAATTGATGACATGTGCTATGGATGGTAGTACAGCTTCAAGGATAGGGAGTATCATCGCACGCCCTACGCCATCACACCCCACAGCCCTAGAAGTTATAGATATTATTATCGTTGTAAGATTGAGAAAGTGTCAAAAGTTTTAACACATTTTAAATCTGACTGTACTTATACAAACTTTTTTGGGACGAACAAAATATCCAGCCAAGTGCTTTAATTTTTAGGATTTCCTGAAATATATTTTATTACCATCTTTTATGTAACTCACCGACTGCACTCAGAGAGAGTTATTTTAATGATTACTTAATTTTAAGTAAAGATTTTATAAACAAAACTGCCGTAGGTACTCAGAGTCATTCATTAAATTATTATTAATTGGCATTAAACTAAATTTAACTTAAAATTAAGTAAACATTAAATCGACTGAGTGCGGCCGTTAGTTTACACTTGAAGTAATTCACTCAATTTGAAATCAAACTACAAAATTTGGTAATACTTAACACATTTTATTTTTCAACAGTAAGTAGGTATTTATTTATTTATTTATTTATTTATTGTTAACACATACGGTACAGGACCAATTACAATGGTATAACAATCTTGTTTTAATTAAAACGAATATAATCGGTCCTATACTCGTACTTATTTTACACACTTAGCGCCGCACTCAGAGTCGACTTTAATGATTACTTAGTTAAGTATAGATTTTTAAAACAAAACTGCCGCAATCAGACAAGTTTAATAAATTAATGTTAATAGGCATTTAACTAATTAAGTTACATCTCATTAAATGCCAATCAACATTAATTTACTGAACGTCTCTGATTGCGGGAGTTTTGTTTTTAAAATCTATACTTAACTAAATAATCATTAAAGTCGACTCTGAGTGCGGCCGTTAAAGAAACATGCTGTTACCTATAGAATTACATATTGCTTATTATGGTAAGTAATTAACCTTAAGGGACTTCATGCGGACACACTATCGCCAGTTACAAGAAAAACACATTTAAAATATTCCATTTAAAAGAAATCGATGGAGAATAATATAGAGTTAAATTTATTTTATTTTAAAAACTAGTACAGGTATTTATCCCTTTTCCCTTCATATCAAATGATTAACCTATCTTAGATGTCCTTTATTTTCAACGATGTGATAAAGGCTGACCATCAATTACTTGCTGACAACACAAAAAAAGAATAAACATGGATTTTCTTATGAAAAACAACAATAATAATTGAAACAAAAGGTATGAGTTATTATCTATCTGTACATAGTATTTTTTTATATTTATATATTATTACTATAATACAATATTATGCACTTGTGTTCCTCGATTAGTACTCGAAGACGACTGGACCGATTTGGAAAATTCTTTTTTTATTTGAAAGGGTACACTTCTCAGCTGGTCTCATGTCCCCATGGTTGGAGCAATCGAGGAAACTCTTCAAATATTGGTTATAGCATCTTCAGCCATAAAACGGGAAGGGTGGTGGCGGTGGCGGTCCAAAAAATGGAGGAGGAGGCGGTCTGTAATAGCCTCCACTGACTATGATCACACCCGGTCTGCCCCAGCCGTGACCCCCTCCAAAGCCACCCCCCCAGCCTCCACCCCAACCGCCTCCCCAGCACTGAATGGACTGAAACAAAACAATAGTATATTTCATTACAAGTGCGGAAAGGCTGTCATTGCAAAGAGTTCCGACAAATGTCGACCCGAGCCGAGGCGCAGCCGAAGGTGAGGTTCGGACCGCGCCTGGGGGGTGGGCTTTGTGTAAAGAACACAGGGTTACACTCTCCAGTCTGGGCGTGCTTATTTATATGTAAAAGAAATATATATAGTAGGTATGTGTAGTATATGCTACGTGTTGCTTGCTTGCCACGACTCGAGCTAGCTTAGTGTGGGATCAAGTAAGATCTGTGCTGTAAAGTGGATTTATCCCTCGGGAACTCCTGTACCGGAATGAGAAGTACCCAGTGTTAAAACATGGTTTTTTAATTTAGATATTGGAATAGGTTCCAAAATCAAACAATATAACTTTTACCCGTGTGGATTTATACAGGGTGTCCCGTAAAAGAACCAGGTGATGGGCTAAGTGCGTAAACAGAAAAATATAAAAATCTTTGCTATGCCTATTTAGAAAAAGGACAGTCGTTAAAAACTGACGAAATTAATAATTTTGAAAACTTCATTGGGAAAAATTTAAATTTTAAGCAGTAGTTTTTAGAAACACTATTCAGGATTACACAATAAGAAGAAAATTGAAAAAAAGGTAAAGTTTGTAGCAACAGGAGTTAAAGAACCGTCGCGGGGTGTAAATTTTTATAAGTGACAATTTTTTTTTAAGTTTTTTTTTTACGTTTTTCTATTAAGTTATGACTTAGCCTATCACCCGGTTCATTCTTGACGTCAATTTACAGGACACCTCAATCAGGAAGGGTGACAAAAAACATCCTATGACACTCAGAGATATTGTAACATTTCTGTTTTAAAATCAATTTAGTATACATAGTTCTAGAGATTTAACCTAAACAATAATAAAATAAATTATCCCTCTCGCTTTATGGCGATTTGGACGGGACTTTCACTGCTAATCAGCTGATGTTATAAGGAGCTTAAATTGGACTACTTTGGAGTTCCTGCGTAAATTCCGAAACTCACTCACTCATCTGTTAGTATACAATTAAACCAAAAATACACTCACGTTTATTAAAATTACAATCGTAAAGAGGATCACAGCAAACCGAAAGGATGACATTTGGCACATTTGATTTCACTCTAAAGAATATGTTCCACACAGATTTGCCGCTCTTGAAATCTCTATTGTGAGAAAATATGTCGTAATTCAACCCTTTATATACTTATTTGAACTCAATCACAGCGAACGCCTTAGTCCAGATACGAATAGAAACTTTATGCTTTATCCAATAAGAGACAAGGGCGAAATTCCAATGACAATAAAGTGAAAACTTCGCCATTTCGTATTATTGTAATATAATATGTAATGTTTACTTGAAATAAATAACACAAGTGCTAATATAACTTATGACTAAGTGTTCGTTTGCAGAACGATATATCGAAGAGTAGTTACGGATGTATTGAATATGCTTATTGTCCAGCCACAAAGTTAACTCAAGGTCAATTTGTTTTTATTGCGAACAAGCTAGGCGTTTTACCATAGCACACCAGCGGAGCTAGGATGCGCAACATGATAAAATTTTATCGAGCCATTTTATCGATTCTCGTCGACATAATATATCGTTTTGTCTACCAGTGGTAAAAAATGTTTAACCGAATCTAGTCTTAACTCAATACCCCACTACTGCACTTTTTTGTTTGGACGCCCACAAATATTTCTCGTGTCGACAATTTTATCTTTCGTTCGATAAACATATCATGTTGCGCATCCTAGCTCCGCAGGTAGTACGGCAGCCCACACCTTGTTTTTTCAGTGAGTAATAACAGGCTGCATCTTCGTGAGTAGGTTCAGTTAGGGCGGGCGCCCACGAGCAACTTTTGTCTTCGCAACTAATTTGTCTTTCACATCAAGTCTACGGGTTAGTATGAAAGTGCGCACATGTAGCGACGCGACAGTCAGGAGACTTTTGACGCACTTTCATACTAACCCGTAGACTTGATGTGAAAGACAAATTAGTTGCGAAGACAAAAGTTGCTCGTGGGCGCCCGCCCTTAGACGGGATAACCAAGTATTGCCTGTGTAAAAGTTCTCGAAACGGGTAGCTAAAAGTATTTCGTGGAAGTTCCAAGCGTAGGACTCGGAAAACGCACCACTAAATTTATAGGATTATGTGACTATTTCATTTACTAAGCTGATATAAATATTTACTAAGCTGGCATACAAAAATTGAGCCGGTTCTTAATAATTTTTATGACCTTGTCATTTGTACTTATTCGGAATGCAGGATTCTCCAGTCACACCAACAGTGTTGGAGGATAATTATTTTTCCGGGTTTATAATCCAATTATGTTAAAATTTCAGAAAATTTCGCCACCTCACAGAATAGAAATGTTTTTCACCTGCTCACTTTATTATCTACCCGTTTCGAGAATTTTCACAAAGGAAAAACGAACTCGTCGAACGTAGGATCACCTACTCGCGGAGATTCAGCCTGTTGTTAGTCGCTGAAAAAGTAAGGCTTGGGCTGCCGGACTAAAGGCCCTTATTCGCTATGACGTGCCACAAAATTTGTCTTTCCTTCGTGCTCAAAGAAGAAAAAAAACTACTGTCCCCCGTCGTCTGTGGCAGACAAAGGGAATTTTAGTGTTTATTTTTTATTATTATTTTATAAACCTTTATGTATTACTAGTATATAGCATTATTCTTTAACAAATATCTTTTGTACTTTCAGAGATATGACTCTTTAAAAGTTCAAGTTAGACAAGGAAAGCGCTAGTCCTATAGTGACGTCACTCGGCTTGTAGCGCCCTACAACCGCCATACAAAATTCCGTTTTAGAAAGAGAAAGACATAGTCAAAATTAAACAGTTTATAACTATTTTATTTTTTAATCAAATCTATTGATTTTGTCGCTTATGTTATGCTTATCCATGATATTTTCGAGTGTAATTATTGGATATCAACATTTCAACAACAGTGTATAGCCTAACTTTATAAAACTCATCACTTGCACCATTACCAAAGTAAATATTCTATCGATGGTGACATAGGATGGTAAGACGGGGAAATACCTGGTCACGGAGACAACTTATGGACGTCATCATTGCTTATATTCATTAATACCTTTAGAGATACTACAATACAGTATGTTACTGTTTGAAATATTATAACAGTAGCAGTTCTCCACAGTAATACCAAAGTGGAAACTGAATAAAATAGGTATGTGGACTTCTTTTGAAAATCGAAATTCTAATTAGTCCGTCAGAAAATAAAAAAACAATAGACACGTATTTTTTGCTTTTTCAAATAAATCAAAATATACAGAGATAAAGCGCATTAAAGTTTAGGGTGAGGGGATCGTGACGTCACTAACCACTAAAACCGCCATACACACTGTCAGAATAGTGACGTCACGCGAAATTTCTACTCAATATATCGCCGTTATTTTTTGATTACAAAAAAAAAGAAAAAATACGTGTCCAATATTTTTTAATAATCTACAAGACGGACTAAAAATTAAAAATTAGTCAACATGCCCATTATCTGACCTTGTCTTTGATAAATCACAAAGGATCAAACACCAAACCCAAACCTTTCAGCTTACTCTGGAAGGGGTCGGATCAAAACACCGGAAATACTTAGGAACTGTTTCACGGATGCGTTTGTTGGATGTAAAAAACCGGATATCCAGCTCCAGTTTCCGGTATCAGAAAATATTATAGTTTTCGCGGTTGGTTGGTATCGGAAAATGTTATATTTCCGGGCAGTGATGTCAGACTCGAATATTGGTAAGGGAGCGTCCGTTAATTACCTGAGGCGTTTAGGGTGGGAGGCGAGGTCGAGTTGAATCTCACCAAATCTCACCCAATCTCACCTGGGTGATTCTCGGCAAATATTAGGTAGGTATGCATGGAGGTAGGGCGCTCTCTAGTGCCCGGCTGGCTAGCTACCACCTTCAAGTTGCAAATCTGTCGCCAAGCACCTAACGGTGTGTTCCGGCAGCCCCACTTGAAAGCCAGTTCCCATCCCCGTTCCAGGTCGGCAACGCACCTGCACGCCTTCTGGTGTTGCAGATGTCCATGGGCGGCGGTAATCACTTACCATCAGGTGTACCACGTGCCCGTTTGCACCCTATGACATAAAAAAAGGTATTTTTTTCTGCAGGAAAGGTAGTTACACTAGAAAGAAATGTTGACGACTTTTGAAAATCAAAATTCTAATTAGTCCGTCAGTTAGAAAATAAAAAACAAAAGACACGTATTTTTTGCTTTTTCAAATAAATCAAAATACACAGAGATTTTTTATTAAAGTTTAGAGTTTAAAGTTTAGGGTGAGGGCTCGTGACGTCACTAACCGCTATAAGCCGCCATACAAACTGCACCGGGTTGTGACGTCACGCGAAATTTCAACTCAACGTGTCGTCGTTGTTTTTTGATTGCGTAAAAAAAATACGTGTCCAATATTTTTTATTAATCTACAAGACGGACTAAAAAATAAATTTAGTCAACTATAGCCCATTCTGAATCATCCCTCGTGACGATAGTGATGGAGGAAGGGGGACGAATCAAAGAATAACGTACGAATATATAGGTATGCGATTATCCTTGGACACTTTAGATAGGTACTTTAGATAGGTATCTATTATACACTAGCTGTGCCCCGCTGTTTCACCCGCGGGAATTCCGGGATAAAAAGTACCCTATGTCCTTCTCTGTACCCCTGACAACGTGCATGCCAAATTTCTTTCATCGATTGAGTAGGTAAGGTGTGGAAGCTTAAAAAACAAACAAATAAACTCACATACCTACATACGCAGAGAAAAAGATAAGCATTTTTTCATTTAGTTATTTTGTTTCTTTCGAAGT
Organism: Zygaena filipendulae; assembly: GCA_907165275.2. NCBI lineage: Eukaryota > Metazoa > Arthropoda > Insecta > Lepidoptera > Zygaenidae > Zygaena > Zygaena filipendulae. The sequence continues at coordinate 1,556,660 of OU015677.1, read as the reverse complement.
TATTTAAGTATGTATCTTTTTTTATAGTCATAGCCTGCCTAGGGCGATGTCCGGCTTATCCTTTCATTTACGAAACGTCCTGAATAGACTCTGAAGAGTAATTTACCAAAGACCCTTGACTGAAAGGAAACATTTATCAAAAGCCCAAAGGGCTATAAAAATGTTGAAGCTAAAATATGATAAACCCTCTAGGGTCTACCCTAAAAAACAGAGATATTTCATATGTAGAGTTGACAGAGTAAAGTCCACTATACTAGCCATTGATCGCGGCTCCGTTTATTCGGAAGTACTCTACACTGAACTTAAGGCTAAGGCCACACTGCAAAGAGCTCCGATTATTATTGCTAAGAGCCAAGCTACTCGCCGAGTCACTATTCCTAGTGAACAGATATCTCATACTATCGCAGCTAGCCACACTGCAAGCGACGCGCTTAGGTATGTGCCTAGCTAGTCATCTTGCGATGCCAGTGTGGCCACTTGCATATTTATTAGTCACTTGGTAAGTAACTTGGCTTTTAGTAAATAAGCGAAGCCTTAGCCTCACACATTGCTAGGACTTTTTAATTGGGTATTTTCCGGGGTATGAAAACCAAAATTCTAATTAGCCCGTCAGTTAGAAAATAAAAAAATAATAGACGCGTATTTTTTGCTTTTTCAAATTAATGAAAATAAACATAGATAAAGCGCATTAAAGTTTAGGGTGGGGGACTCGTGACGTCATTATACGGCAGAAGCCCCGTACAAACTTAAACTGCACCGGATTGTGACGTCACGTGACAATTTTAACTGAATGTATCGCCGTTATTTTTTGATTACGGAAAAAAAGAAAAAATGCGTGTCAACATTTTTTATCAATCTACACGACGGACTAAAAAAAAATTTGTCAATTGGGTATTCTCCAAGGTATGAATATCAAAATTCTTATTAGTTCGTCAGTTAGAAACTAAAAAAATAATAGACACGTATTTTTTGCTTTTTCAATTTAATGAAAATGAACATAGATAAAGCGCATTAAAGTTTAGGGTGGGGGGCTCGTGACGTCAATATTCATTATAAGCGCCATACAAACCGCACCGAATTGTGACGTCACGCGAAATTTCAACTTAATGTATCTCTGTTATTTTTTGAGTACGTAAAAAAAGAAAAAAATACGTGTCCAATATTTTTTACTAATCTACATGACGGACTAAAAAAAAATTTTTTGTCAAGTAGCCAATTAGCCAATTGAGTATACAGATGTAGTTATCAAGATCGGCGCCAAGAAATCTTTGAGCATTTTTCACTGTTCCTCGTTGTTTCGGATGTGGTCAGCTACGTCCTCTTGAAATTCACCTGTACATGTTTATATACTAACTAGATTCGCCCTGTGCGCGAGCTGCGAGCAGCTCGCGTTTCCGAGCCAGGGCCGAAACAATTTCCCCATACAAACAACTAATGTTCGGCGGCCATCTTGAAAAATGACGCAATCGATAAAATGATTCGATATTCGGCCTCAGCGACTCCAAAAACCCCCGGACGCCGAACCCCACCCGGATCGGATCAACTTTTTTTTCGGCCGCCATTTTGAATCCGCCATTTTGGATTTATACCACGCCAGGCGGTTGCCCCCCATTGACCTCTATGACATTTGTTTGAGCACCCCCCACCTGACTCTTTTAGTTTCGGAGATAATCGAGTTTGAATTTTGTTCGGCGGCCATGATTTTTTCCGCCATTTTGAAAAACAAGTTTCACTATTGAAATTTGCCCAAGGTGTGGATCAAACTTTGTAAGTAACAGTTTTACTTTTGATGGATAGTTTCAGCGGGCAGTCAACTCACTACCTGATGAGGAGCAGGAATCGAAGATGTCAAGGTTTTCCCACAATCACAGAAACCTTCTTTCCACATCTTAAATACATTATATCGACCTAGAGATGCTCCTTCTGGGAGAACAATTATGCTTAACTTTTTTTCGCCAGCCATTTCGAATCCGTCCGCCATCTTGGAATTATTTATATCCCGATAGAAGAAGATAGTGCACCACCAACTGTACAAATTTTTTTTCAATACCCACGGCCGATAGTTTCCGAGGCAGGGCCGAAACAATTTCCCCATACAAACAACTAATGTTCGGCGGCCATCTTGAAAAATGACGCAATCGAAAAACTGATTCGATATTCGGCATCAGCGACCCAAAAAACCCCCGGATGCCGAACCTCACCCGGATCGGATCAACTTTTTTTTCGGCCGCCATTTTGAATCCGCCATTTTGGATTTTTACCACGCCAGGCAGTTGCCCCCCATTGACTTCTATGACATTTGTTTGAGCACCCCCTACCTGACTCTTTTAGTTTCGGAGATAATCGAGTTTGAATTTTGTTCGGCGGCCATGTTTTTTTCCGCCATTTTGAAAAAAAAGTTACACTATTGAAATTTGCCCAAGGTGTGGATGAAATTTAGTTAGAAACATTTTCACTTTCGATGGATAGTTTCGGCGGGCAGTCGACTCACTACCTGATGAGAAGCAGGAATCGAAGATGTCGAGGTTTTCCCATAATCACCGAAACGTCCCCTCTACATATTCCATACATTATATCAACCTAGAGATGCTCCTTCTGGGAGAACAATTATGTCAATGAGTGAGTGGTAATCCAGCTTTATATATTATAATAATAATAATAATTACCCTAGATACACAGTTTATTTCTTGACCACGTGACATGGCGACACGTTCCTTATATCCTACTTCCTACTAATATTATAAACTCGAAAGTTTGTAAGTATGTATGGATGGATGGATGGATGGATGGATGGATGTTTATTACTCTTTCACGCAAAAACTACTGAGTGGATTTAAATGAAACTTTACAATAATATAGCTTACTAGTTATATTATATTATTATATAGTTGCCCCGCGGTTTCACCCGCGTTTATTTCAGAGTTCCCGCAGGAATTCCGGGATAAAAAGTACCCTATGTGTTAATCTGATGTGTAAGCTATATTATTGTAAAGTTTCATTTAAATCCATCGATTAGTTTTCGCGTGAAAGAGTAACAAACATCCATCCATCCTTCCATCCATCCATCCATCCATCCATCCATACATTCTTACAAACTTTCGCGTTTATAATATTAGTAGGATACATCAGATTAACACATAGGGTACTTTTTATGCCGGAATTCCCGCGGGAACTCCAAAATTACCTCAGGTGAAACCTCGGGGCACAGCTAGTTATGAATAGTTTTCTATATCGATAACGATTATAGATTGTCAACGTGGCTAAGGGGGCTGTACAGTGTCCAGATAACATTACCAGCTGGCAGCTGCATCGACCGCGGCGCGCAGTGCAGATGCGCTGTTGAACCCTGTACCTACTTTGTGTAACTACAGGAGCAGTGATGTACTCGGAGGATATCGATAATCGATATGCAACCAAGTCATTTACCTACCAACTGTTTTCATCATCATCACCATCATATAAGCCGACCGCCATCGCCACAACGACCGCTGCTGCGCTTCCCGCATCCAAAGGTCGCCCTTTGGAGCCACTTAATATACCTACTTTCCGTTTTTGTATTAGTTTTTTTATCGTTTCTTCTGATTGAGGTGTGATAGAGTATTTTTCATTCTTCATTTCATTGGGGTCCTGTCGGAAGACTAGCGTTTCATCCTACTAATATTATAAATGGACGCAGATAAACGATAACATGTTAACCCACAAACTTAAGTTACTGATTCAGAACGATTTATTGAGAGTTAGGGAACGTTTTTTAATTAAGTGTTTACCTTATTACTAACTATTAACTAACTAAATATTTAACATAAAAAATGTTGACACAAAATGGCGCTATACTTTTAAAACACGATTTACTCAAAATTTCTCCAGTGTGGGTTAACACACTATTGCTTATCTATGTCCAAATGTGAAAGTGTGGATGTTTGGAAGGTTGGATGTTTGTTACTGAATCACGCAAAAACGGCTGAACGGATTTGCATGAAATTTTGCATGCACGTTGTCAGGGGTACAGAGAAGGATATAGAGTACTTTTTATCCCGGAATTCCTGCGGGAACTCCGAATTTTCCGCGGGTAAAACCGCGCTAAACAGAGCTAGTGTTATAATATGTTATGAAAACAGTAAACACGGATTCATTTGAGAATAAACAAACTTGAAAATGGAACAACTCTGTGTGTAAGCTAAATAGAAGTCTATTACAGATCAATTTTTAGCTAAAACAATTTCATTAGTATCGATATATCGATTCTGTAAACGTTCGACACTATTGGTCCTGGATTTTCCATGACGTCACTACCGTTCTTGACCTCTTGACATCCGCGTTGGATATTTAACCTACTTGTGTATAATCTAGGATTCAGTATCTAGACATCTATTGTCTTAAGTAGAAATTATTTTAATTAGTACTGTAACGTTCTAGGGGCGGTAACGATAACAAATGCTTGTAATACAACAGGGTGTTCCGTAAATCGACGTCAAGACAGAACCAGGTGGATAAGCTAAGTCATAACAGCTGTTAACAAAAAAATATAAAAATCTTTGCTATGCCTATTTAAAAAAAAGGACAGTCATTAAAAACTGACGAAAGTAATAATTTTGAAAACTTCATTGGAAAACACTTTGTAGTTTTCAGATACACTATTCAGGATTACACAATAAGAAAAAAATTGAAAAAGTTAAGATTTGTAGCAACAGGGTGTAAATTTTTATGATTTTTATAAATTTTAAAGGTTATTTTTTTACGCTTTTCTATTAAGTTGACTTAGCCTATCACCCGGTTCTAGCTTGACGTCGATTTACGGGACGCCCTGTATAAGACTTTTCAGATTTCAGTTAAATTTTTTATTTATTCACGGAGAAAAGTGTTATCATTGGGAAACTGTGTATTAAAATTCTAAGCTAACAGCTGCCATTATCAAAATGTCCCCACATTCTGTAAAGATACTAACTTTATTTTCAATCCAACCAGTGTGGACATGGAGGTTGTCTCACGAAGGCCAAAGCATCCAACCTCTACAGTACCTACACTAGCTGATTCCCCGAGGTTTTACGCGCACGAAATAAAGTTGTAAATCTGTCGCCGAGCACCTAACAGTGTGTTCCGGCAGCCCCACTTGAAAGCCAGATCCCATCCCCATTCCAGGTCGGCAAAGCACCAGCATGCCTTCTGGTGTTGCAGATGTCTATGGGCGGCGGTAATAGAATTGAGTAGAATAGAATATACTTTATTTGCTCACACACCACACAACTGTTTTTTTTCCAAATGCATCTACCAATAACAATAAAAACTTTAAATTCTAACAAATCGTAATTGAAAACTAATTTTTACATAATTTTAAATAAATAAGCACTCCGCATTTTTATACCGCTGATCCTTTTGAGCAAAATGGTGTCAGCTTAGCATATTGTCACCTCCAGACTGCCTCTGTGAGGTAACGCTGGTCTTCCGCTGCGACCCACTTACACACAACCAAACACGCAAACACACAAACACACAGCTAATCCTGACTCTTATAGTTATTTTAATATTAATCCAAGAAAGCTTTATTAAATATAACGGTAATCACTTACCATCAGGTGTACCACTTGCCCGTTTGGCCCGAACTTCCTCGGGAACTCTAAAAAGGCCGTGTATCGCTTAGGGCTACTGTAGCTTCCCAGCAATATAGTAATTTGGTTCTCTTCTTCAACTTAGGTTACTATATAATATTTATTGCCATCTACTGATAAAACTCCTGTTTAGATTTTAATAGCAATGACAAACGATAAATTAATGATAGTTTTAAGGCGCTGTTTAAAAATATTGTACATATACATTCTTCATCCTTGTAATTTATGAGAACCTACCTACATATAAATAAAAATTAAAATGGAAGGGTCTGTTTGTAATTCCATATTAAGAGCTTTTCACTAAATGTTTATGAAAGTATAAGTATACGATACTTACATAAAAAAGGCAATTTTTTTAATTTTTCTCTGTCTGTCTTTCTGTCTGCCTGTTTGTGCCGGCTAATCTCTGAAACGGCTAGACCTCAGACTGATTTTAACGGAACTTTCACTGGCAGATAGCTGATGTTATAAGAAGTAACTTAGGCTACTTTTATTTTAGAAAAAAATAGTTCCTGCGGGAATTCCGAAACAGGGGGGTAAACCTGCGGGCCGCAGCTAGTAAATACTAAAGTTCCTGCGGCAATTCCGGGATAAGACTACCTACCCTCTATCATTTTTGTACCTTTACCAATGTGTTTGTCTGTTGTGCTTGTGTGGGCGTGAGAACTGAGAAAATAACAAACAAACAGACAGACAAAGCCACTTGTCGAGCGTGTCATTATTCTTTTAAATAAATAATTAACAACTGAACGTATTTAAGTGAAATTGGCAAAAAAAAAACATTTTTTTCACGTGGCTGAAGGTACTCCAGGCGTGTCATTAATTCGTGTGGCACTTGGCACGACAGTCGTGTCACGAAATATTTGTTCGCCACCAAAGAACCCGCAGATAGAAGTTTGCGAAATTGAGTCCCACAACGAATCGGTTAAATCAATAGACAATATAGAATATCGCTTCATGTAAGGGTCAAAAGGGTATACTTTCCTTGCTCCTTAGAAACACTAACAAGGGTTTAAGTGAGTTATCCACTAATTTTATAACCAGAACCCATACATGACGTCACATATTATCTGTATGATATAATATGCTTATTGGATATATCTGTATACGAACCGATATCAAAAAACTCGAATCTATTTCAATACTCTAAGGTTGAAAATAAGCTGTAAATTATAAGTTGTTGTAACGTTCCTCCAGTAAAGAATTACAGTCAATACAACCTTCAAAAGGCTCTCACTTTGCAATGTTGTTTGTAACCTGGTAAAGGTACGAACATATTGGACACCTGCTATATCGTAACTATTAACTGGACGCAGATAAACAATAACATGTTAACCCACAAAATTAAGTTATTGATTCAGAACGATTTATTGAGAGTTAGGGAACGTTTTTTAATTATGTGTTTAACTTATTACATTGCTTAAGTATGTAACTAAATACTTAACATAAAAAATGTTGACACAAAATGGCGCTGTACTTTCAAAACACGATTTTCTCAAAATTTCTCCAGTGTGGGTTAACACACTATTGCTTATCTATATCCAACTAATCCTTACTATTACGTATATAAATACGAATGTGAGTATGTTTGTTACGCTTTCACGTCTGAATTGATTTAATTTTAACTCATGTAGATTATTAAAAAATATTTGACACGTACCTATTACCTACCTATTTTTTCTTTTTTTACGTACCTATTCAAAAAATAACGGCGATACATCGAGTCGAAGTTTCGCATGACGTCACGCCTTGGTACACTTTGTATGGTTATGACGACACGACCCCCCATTCCAAATTTTAATTCGCTTTATCTAAGTTTTTTTTTGATTGATTTGAAAAGCAAAATATACGACATACGTGTGTTTATTTTTTAATATCTAGTCTATTCTCTCCTTTTATATTCTCTGATATACCTAATACCTACATTGCGTTCGCTCTATCCGGCTAACGAAGGACCATCCTGTCAAAAGTACGTCAAATCACGCCACATAATCGCTCTTTGATGACGATGACTTGTGTGTCTGCACCGTGAAAGTGCCTTTACGAAATCATCAAGAATTCAAGTCAAGTTGGCCCGACCAGTCTTCCAGTCGCCGCCAACTGCGCATGTCGTGCGCACGCGCAGCCAACCGAATAACTTACACGAGAAATGCTTTAGGACGCGTCGATCAACAAACCCCTTTTTGTTTGCTATGAAATGACAGTAAAATAATTCGGCTGTTACAACGTTTTTGACCTTTACGAAATAAAGCAGCCGTTTATTTTTCAGCAGCTGTCAAAATAGTTTTGAGGTTATATTGTTTCTTGTAAGGATTTCTGTTTTAAACGAGATGCGCCGGAGTTTTTGATCGTTCGGTGAGTTGTATATTGTGTTTCTTTTATTTATTTTTTACTTCGACAAGAAAATGAAAAATACATAACTTCATTTTATACCCACAAATATATAAAGTCTATGAAGTTATAAACTGTTTTCCCATCAAGTCATGCAGTTTTTAAGGGTGTCTTAGAAGGTTGTAGCTTATGGGTTTTGGGAAATATAAAAGTTTAATGTATTTAATTGTGTGTGTTTTTATAAAATTTAATTGGAGACTTTTGTACTCTCATACAAAATAATTGTTTTAGTACCTACCCACATAAGCACTAGCTGGTTTCACCTGCGCAATTTCTGGGTTCTCGCAGACAGCGTGTATGCAAAGTTTCATGATGATTGGTCGAGTAGTTAATGCGCTAAAGCGTAACAAACAAACAAACAATTCCACACTCCCGTTTGTAATATTAGTTGGGATTTTATTATTAGTATCTTACATAGATATTGCGTAGGTCAGTGGATTCCCCCCGCTTACTGCACAATAAGCATGTTGATGACTTTTGAAAATCAAAATTCTAATTAGTCCGTCAGTTAGAAAATAAAAAACCTGGACCCGTATTTTTTGCTCTTTCAAATAAATGAAAATATACAGAGATAAAGTGCATTAAAGTTTAAGTGCATTAAAGGGTGGGGGCTCGTGGTCGTGACGTCACTTAATATAAACCGCACCGGTTAGTGACGTCACGCGAAATTTCAACTCAATGTATCGCCGTTATTTTTTGATTAGGTACGTAAAAAAAGAAAAAATACGTGTCCAATATTTTTTATTAATTTACAAGACGGTAGTCCGTCAAAAATTTAAATTTAGGCAACATGCCCATTGTAGGTACCTATGTCCTGACAACTTCGTCCAACTTTCTGTTACAAATCGATAGATAAATAAATAATTAAAATAATAAATAAATACCTAATCCTTACCTAAAGGTGAATGTGAGTTTTGTGTTACGCTCTCACGGTTTAATTACTCAACCGATCGTCATGAAATTTTGCAGACACGTTGTCAGGGGCACAGAGAAGGACATAAAGTACATTTTATCCTGATATCCCCGCAGGAACTCCGAAATTTACGCGGCTGAAACCGCGGCGAATAGCGAGCAAAGTAATAAACTTTACCTACTTCAGAATCGTGTGGGTAAATGATAATGTTAAGTCATTGGTACCTACATTGTATCTTTTGACGATTATTAGTATTCAGGGTCAACAGCTGTACCAGGTTTTTGTTTATTTGAAACCATCGTATTATGCACTCGCCATTTGTTGACTCATTTGTTGAATCTTATTGCAATAGCAAATAGCAATAAATAACATTTTTTCACCCGCAATAATTTTGGAGTTCCCGCGGGAATTCAGGGATAAAAAGTGCCCTATGTCCGTTTCTGGGCTACTGACAACGTGTATGCAAAATTTCATGATGATTGGTTAAGCCGTTAAGGCGTGAAAGCGTAACAAACAAACTTTAGCGTTTAAAATATTAGTAAGGATTGCATACAATATTACGAAAGTAGGTAACAACCTAAAAAATATCACAAATCACTTCTTTTTTCAAATGGCAGCCTTATTCAACCCTTATTAACACGCGTCCAAATAAAAACCCCGTATATTTTTAAATCGCTTAAATTTAAATTGGTAAAGTCAAAACCCAGTTTCAAAGAATCTAGAAGCTACATTTATGTACAATGTGTCTTTGGTTTAAAAATATCGAAACAAACTGGTCGGTTCACAGCCGGGGACGGATGAAAACGAATAAAAAAAACATCACAAAATGAAGAAGTTCGAACCCAACGAAACCGGACTCCGCTCCAATGAAAACGCCCCTCGTTCCCCAAGTCATTAACAGACGATAAAATGAACTAAATAATACAATAAAAATACTTCACAATCACCTACAATGTTCCATTTGTAATCTCCTGCGACCTCCACATAAACACTGATAAAATCTAATTATTGTATTTCAACGTATTTCAAATAGTTAACTTAACTTGTATCAGACTTGTCTTTATGGTTTAGATTCCTTTGCATTCCGCGATAGGGGTGAATTTTACCAAAAAAACAAAACTAGGTTATTTAACAAGGGAGGAATCAGGCATCGGCGGGGCTAGTGACTTTTGTTTCTATCATTTTTCAATCAAAAACATGGCGGTTTTGCGATTACAATACGCACGTTTTGACACCTACAATATATAGCAATCAACCAAAATAAAAAAGTTGAAGCTGAAGCTGAAGAAGAATTCAAAAGTTGAAGCTGTCTAAACATGATTAAATAATTAATCGCAAAATAGCTATTTTTCTGATTGCTACCGAAAAATTATAGAAACAAAAGTTACATAATGACCCCGCAGGTCTGGAATGGCCTAGAGTCTAGGCTCTAGAGTATTTAACCAAGGTTACGGCATACACCGTACTCCGTAGGTATAGACGCTAAATGCCAAACAAAAAGTTGAGATAAAAGTCTATAGGCATTTGTACATTTACAAAAGGACACATTACCGTCGCTTGTTCTAATAATAATAATAATAATAATAATAATAAAGTTTTTATTAAAGGCAAAAGAACCCAATCTACACAATAAAAGTGTCACAACATACATAATACACATACACAATATAAGCTTATCAACTATCTGGGAATGTTAAAAAACTATTCCCAGGTGTCTTGGTCAACATACTAACTATTTTTTATTACTATTTTGATGCACAGATAGCCAATATCTAAATATATTGCTGGACATTCCATCGCAAACCACCCGAAGGATGCCGTTGCTAGACGCCCGGAGTCTCTCCCAAAAAGAAGCTACTCTTTTCCTCATCACAGCAAAGAAATCAGGCACTCCCGATTCGGCAAACATATTCGAGGCACTACAGTATCTAGGCAGACCCATCAGTATGCGAAAAGCATCATTATACTGCACGCGCATTGCCGTATAGGACTTTCTGAAAAAATTTGTCCAGAGTTGGCAAGTGTAAAAGCACTGGCAATACGCGTTAAACAGAACAATCTTGACGGATCTGCTGCATTTGCCAAATCTTCGGGCTAGCATATTGCATCGAATCGAGAGTGCCCTTCTCTCCCTCTCAATATCACAGTCATCCCTCAAATCCTCGGTAAGAACATGTCCTAGATATTTGAACTTTGTTACAACCCGAACTGCCGAGCCATCTAACAATACATCAGGTACCCTCTCCGGACCCTTGCCTGCTCGAAACACTAACATTTCAGATTTAGCTACATTATATTTCAGCCCATGAACATTAGCATAATGTTCACAGACTGAAAGCAACCTCCTCAGTCCTTTGATAGACGGACTGAGAACCACCATGTCATCTGCGTAACTGAGACTGTTGACACACGTATTACCAATATGACATCCAATTTTTGTGGCTCTCAACTCCTCCATCAAGTCGTTAACGTAAATATTAAAAAGATCCGGAGAGGTAATACCTCCCTGACGTACTCCACAATCTAATCTATAAGGATTAGATGTTGCGTCGCCCCATTTAACACTGTTTATTTGGTTTCCGTACCAGTATCTCAACAGACCCACCACCTCTTTTGAAACATGAGACCGGTACAATTTCGCCCAGAGAATATCATAATTCACCAGGTCGAATGCCCGGCTCAAGTCCAAAAAACATGCGTAAACTGACGTTTTTCGACTCGTATAGTAGTCCACGGTATGCTTTAAACTAAGAATTGCCGAGTCTGTCGAGAGACCAGGGCGGAATCCAAATTGCGCATCATCAATCACAATATTTTTTAGCAGCTCGGGCTGTATCAAACGTTCCAGAATTTTACCGGTGATGGTACCTAGTGAGATTGGACGGTAGTTGTTTGCTGAACCCAGATCACCGGTTTTATTTTTAACGATCGGTACCACTATTGTCTTCATAAGGTCTTGTGGAAGATAAGAGTATTTAACGCACAAATTGAATAACCTACTTAGTTTAGAATGCAAAATTCACCACCATATAGAATATGTTCTAAACTAAGGTCATCGTGGCCAGGTGATTTTCCACGCTTCATTTTTATAACTATATTGGTCACCTGTTCTGGAGTAAATTGCACCACAGGATTCTCGGTTGCTACTGAAGCATGACTGTGCTCGTCTCTCAGATCGGGGTTTATAGTTCGAGGGTGTATCTTGAACTGGTTTGCAAACATATTGGCTATCTGAGCATGCTCGTGCAACCCATTCACCTTTGTAGGTAGACCTGGCTTATAGGAAAACTTTTTTGTTTCCTTCCAAAACTTTGGAAAGTTACATTCTTTACGGTACATAGCTAACATATCTAACTTTATAGACTCTTCATTTCTTTGGCACCAGCGAAGTTTATTTTTAAAGTCCTTGCGGGTGGTGACCATTTCTGTTGGTGACCAGTTCTGCTATTCCCCCGCGTCAATTTGGGAATTCCTTCGAGAACTCGTTGTGTCAGGAAAAATAAGTGCTTGTTACGTAAAGTTCACGACCGAAAATTCCCCACCGAAGATCGGTCACCAGCATTTGTATTATCTTTGGTCAGTAGGACTCCAATGTTCCATCAGTATAGCATCTTCTGTCGTTTCCACCTTGACACCGCGTGGGGTCGGTCATTCCATTTGCCTGCTGGTCACTGATATTGTATCGCCAACACGTCACGGGCAGCTATCTGGTTTCGGTCGCCCTGCAATACTCTTCGGTCGGACTGATTTCTCTGCGTGATAGGGTCCTATTAAAAAAACTGTATACCTGATCTACGATTTTAGCAGTGTGAATCTCGGAACTCCCTGAGGTACTCCTTGTTTCGAGATGAAAGTATCCTAGGAATGTCCTAGCTTTTTTAGCAATGTACGTACGTAATTTTGTAATACTATAGAATATAGATAGGTCCATAACTATAACCACAGATAATATAATATAACAGTGCCCAAAGCTGATCGTTGCAGCTCAGAATTCTAAGCTTAACATTGATTTTGTCTATGTTCGGTCCATAGACAAATGTTGAACTTAGCTGAGAGCTTAGACTTCTGTGGATCTAATGACTGAAATTTACCGATAGAATCAGAAATTCAACCACTAATTGCTGTACCCGCTAATTATGTCATCAATTAAAGTACACCGCACGGGAATCGAACCCGACACGCTCCGGTAGACAGCCGACGATGCGTACGATACAGTTTTATACGGTATTTTGCTTTCAATAACAAGTTACTACATATTTAACTATAGGGATAGGTATCTTATCAAAATTTATAAGTTGCTAGAAAGAAGAAGTAAAAAATTTTATTTGGCATAAAAAGCGCAATATTCAAAAAAGCAATTAAAGGGAAACTAAAACAATAATTATTGATTTTTTTTCTAATTTTGAAAACTTAAATATCTATAGATTACAGAATTCCTGATATTTTCTCCAGCTTACAAGCTTTTTCTATATTCATAATCACATTGAACGAAATTCAGAGTAAAAGCTTAGGTATAGATACGTCAAATAGGGTAAAACCCGGATAGTTGCCACACTTTTCGAAATCGTTTTATATCTCCCGGTACATAAATCAAAATATTTTATTTTTTAAACTGGCAAGTACTTTGGTTCTTTATCTACAAATTTATTAAATGTAAAAGACATTATCTTTGAAATTTCCAGAGTATTAGCGATTTCTACGGACCTCTACTTTTTGTGACATCTATCCCATATATGGGATAGTTGCCTAGTCCATATAAATTACATTTAGGATAGACGCCCCGTCGGGAAACAAGGCATCTATCCCGAAAAATCTTTGATCGCACCTTGCGTTCCCGTGCAATCGCACAGAGACATGAGACGCGGTCCACTTAATAGTAGTTGGAAAGTCTTTTGATAGATAAATAAAATAGCACGCGATTCATCTGCGAAACTAGAGTAATTACGATCGGGGCAACTATACCCCCAGGGCAACTATCCTGGTTTTACCCTAGTACATTGTTATCCTAGGGGTGAAAGTAACTTATTTAAATAAGTCTTTCTCCCGAGGATAACACTGTGCTTTTCATTACGAATGCAAGGAAAGTCAAAATAAAAATAGGAATTAGCTAAAGAGAAAAATTAGGGAATTTTATTTTACATAAATCAACCATTAGGTGTGCTACTGGCCAGTAAGTATGCCCCCTATGACATAAAAAAAAAACTTGAGTTTCTGCAGTATCCAGCTGTCAGTTGAAAGCAATTCTCCCTAGGGCTGAAAAGTGTTACTTTCAACCCGCTTCTCAGGCAACTTCAGACCTACTTTCCGAGTATGAGTAATGAAAAGTTAATTTCCGTTGCCGCCAAAAATATTCACCTATTTATTGTTTTTTTTTGTTTTGTTTGTTACAGGTATCATAGTGTTCAGTGATAAAGAAATAGAACTACCAAACCAGAAAATATGGCCGCCGTGTCCTTGAAGCTTTTAGTGTGTTTGCATTTAGTCCACTTCACTTTAGGAAAAGGTAAGTTTTCGTGTCTGTTTTTATAAGATTTCATAAATAAAATATATATACATATTATCACTTATTAATAGCAATTAAAAATCTTACAATCAAAAACTTAAATTTCCAATAGATAGTAAATAATACTTTATTCAGAAAAAATCGTTTAAATATTAATTGTTCTCTTTTTTTATTTATTAATTAGATAGGAACAAATTGGGGTATCTTTGTGTGGAACCACCATGGATGTAAACCATTCTAAATACATATAATATTATTTTTTAATTCAAAGACAATTAATGCCTACAACACAGCAAGGATATTCAAACACTCTGTCCCTAAGAAACAAAGTAACTGACAAAGCTTTGTTACCAACTCTCTCTTGCGCCCAAAAGCATGTTTCGCTGGCGAAAATGTAAAACGTGAAATTCGTTGAATTAGCTTCGCTCTGCTACCATATTCACGTAGTTCAGAATCGAATTTCACGCAGTGAAATCCGCAGGAATTACAAGTGATTTTTCTATGTTTCCATCTTAAGTCGCTAGCGAGGAACAAACTGTCGTCAACAATCTGTTGAAAAAGACGGACGGAAAAATTAGCTGGATAAAATAACATTAATAATCCTGATAGTTTTTTTTAGTTTCTTTATTTTAATTAGGCATAATTATATAATATAAAAAAAAATTATGATTAATCTGTGTGACAAATGATAACTTATTATTGTAATTAAATTTATACTAGAACATTCATGTACCAACATTAAAATCAAATAAATACCTAACAGGAATTAAAAAATTATGATCCACATAATGTACGATTTTATATAATAATATTACTCTGCCTTTCACCATAGTTTCATCATGGTCACCCGCGTATAATTCGAAACTCCCTCGGGAACTCTTAATAATATAGCTATTACCAATCATATTAACACAGCAAATATATTGTATGAATATAAAATCAATCGGTCAAGTCAGTCATTATCTTCCAGATAAAATTTGTGCGTGAAAAGTGGAGTCAAGTTATTCCGAATACGGACTGATCTAAAACAAAACGCTTAGGTGGTCATCAAAACGGTCAATTATGTGAATTACACGGCTTTCTCTTTCAAAAAATTAAGCTTTCGGCTTCTAACTTTTTCTTGTGGTTTTGTTCTCATGCACGACACAATAGCTGTTGATAATAATTATTCTGCTTCTGTTTGAAATTAGGTCCGAGCTGACTTAGAAAATATCCCATCACCACACATGTGACTCTTCATACAAACGAACCGTAGAACTACCCAATACCTCAGAGTAAAATATACTACGTATACGTACTAAAGACATCCTAACTACATTGTGTAGCTTTATCTATTTATTTTTAACCGACTTCCAAAAAGGAGGAGGTTCTATGTTCGATTGTATGTATGTTTTTTTTTTATGTATGTTAATTCTCATGTTCCATTTGAAATTGATTTATTCTGTTTTATTCCAGTTTTTGTTTGGTTCATTTGAAATCCTTAAATGCTTTATATTATTGACATTGTGTACCTACCTATGTACGTGTAATTCATACTTGTTGTCATACTTGTTAGTGTGGTTGTGACATTATTTTAATTGTATAAAATTTATCCTCTTGTCGATCACACTATCCTCTGACATATTATTATTATTTATAATGTAATTTAAATTTGATAATGTGAAATAAATGAATCTGATCCAATCTACTAATCTCTATTCTTTGGTGCTAAGTACATTGTTAAAGGAAAAAGCCTTCTGCAACATTATGAGATTCTAGACGCAGAAATATGGTCTTAGCGTTGATGGATGAGTCAGTCAGTCATTTAACTTTAAATGTATAAATTACCATGACCAACACAAAATCAAGCTTCAAACTGTAAATCTATATTGTAAACCGTATAAAACTGATTGACTTATGAAGTTCTTAAGATAACCTTGTCTAACTACTCAAAAATCATTTTTTGAAATCCGCGAAGCAATCTTTTGTCTTACCTAGGGTAATTCCGGGGTAGATGGCCATAAGGAAGAGATGGCCCATCGAAATAATTCGTGAACGGTTAGATAGATAGTGCTAGTAATAATTTAGTACGCTTCGCGAAGCGCGTGGGAGCAAGCGTACGTGCCACTTTTTGGTGGAAAAAAATCAAAAAGTAAGTAAAATCCTTGTTATTTGTTTCGTGTAGTGGAAATATTTTTCAGAGGGTTCTTGTTTAAGGTTGTTATGTAATTAGTTTCGTAAAATAATAGTTATTTTTGATTTGGTTGCAAAGTATACGAGGTACAACAGTTGGTCCTAACCTCAAAATTACTTGCATTATGTTATGAGTTTTTTTTTAGGTGTGGTCATCTCTCCCGGAAGAGAAGGAGAGATGGCCAGTGTCAGCCGGTATATGATGGCCATCTTATACCAGATACAGAAATTATATCTTATTAAAAAAACATCATCATTTTCCTATTTTTTAAGATGCCTAATAAATACAAGCAAAAGGTAGTAACTGCAAGAGGCAATTGGAGTGAAAAATAAGAAAAAGAAGTTAAATGAAAGAGATAATTGTCGCGGGTGTGGAGAAAATTATTATGAAACTCTTCTTTTCGAGGACTGGCTTCAATACACGATGTGTCAGTTTTGGGTACACAAAAATTGCACTGCATTTGAAGACATGTGCTCTAAATGTGATGCAGAGAAAAAAAGGCTGTTAAAAAATAGGACATAAGACCAAAAACTATGTTACAATTAGAATTAAGGATATGGCCATCTCACCTCGTCTGCCATGGTCATCATACCCGGATACCTCGGGAGCGATGGCCAATCGTGAATTAAAAAAAAAATTTTTTTTTACGTGATCTCATTAGAATTTGTTATTTTTGTTTCTATAATTCCAAAGTTGATAGTTTAAAGTTTAATTACAAATACAAATTTCTAAAATAATATGTAAGGTTTTTTTTTAACAACATTTAGGAAAAACTATGGCCAACTACCCCGGAATTACCCTATTTGAATTTGGATTTAACATCTGGAGCATAAAATCCTTTTTGTCTTTCGTTTCTCATAACTTCTGTTTCATTTACATCTGACTTTCATTTTATCAAATCGTCAATCATGATAAACAAAACTTGTCATGCCGCCATTTCGTTACATCGACTTCCCTAAAGACTGGTAGTTAGCGGTGTCTCTTTTGACGGGTCATCGACGTCGGGGCAGTTCATTGAACATCGTATATTTCGTCCACATCCATGTATGGCGTCCAGCGTTTTTGCGACGCGTTTCAGTTACCTACTCACTTAATATAAATAAGACAAATAAATTAGCCAACTGTGTAGGCGAGTAGTGCAACCACCTTAGTAAAAGCGAAGTATGATATTGGCATGACACCTTATTTTTTTTATTTATTTATTTATTTACAAGAATATGGTAGGTACATAGTTGGTGTTACTCTAACGGCCGTACTCAGAGTCGACTTTAATGATTACTTAGTTAAGTACTCTGAGTGCGGCGGTAAGATTGATTCCGCATATTCTGCGAATAGGGATGTTGACTACTATTGAAAATCAAGATTCTAATTAGTCCGTCAGTTAGAATTAGAAATAAAAAAGCAATAGACAAGTATTTTTTGCTTTTTAAATAAATGAAAATATACAGAGAATAAAGTGCATTCAAGTTTAGGGTGGGGGCTCGTGACGTCACTAACCGCTATATCCTTACAAACTATTCCGGTTAGTGAGTTTAGTGACGTCACGCAATGTATCGCCGTTATTTTTTGATTGCGTAAAAAAAGAAAAAATACGTGTCCAATGTTTTTTATTAATCTACAAATCAGCCTAAGAAAAAATATTTAGTCAACATGCCTAATTAACCAAAGAATTGGCGGGAATCAAAGATGGCGGGTTCCGTCATTTGTTTTCGTGTCCATAAAAAATTTTGAAAGTAGATTTTGTTGTGTTTTATGTTGCTGTATTGGACAATCATTTACACATTTCCAACTGATTTCCTCGCGGTATCCTCCAAAAGCTCCGAGAAAGTTCTTGCAATCTATAGCACCACGGCTTGCATTTTCAAACCGTACAACAAAGATGCTAAATTCTCATAGATATTATACCTACATTTATCTAATTTATTTTACTTGAAACTAATTAAATGCATTAAATGCGAAAGTAAGAAATAATCAAAGGCGAAATGCTGCATTTTAGCACAAATGCAATAACTACGACCTACCTGTTTAAAAAACCACAATGAATCTGCATTTTAATTTATTACAAACAAACATACGTCCAATCCACTTGAAACAACAACATAACATTGTTTTTTTCTCAAAACTTTGTAATGTTTCATTAGTTTTTAAATAAAACTTAGACGAGATTTTCGCATATAACGCTATTACCGTATACATTTAAATCTAGGCTAATCTCTAGATCGTGATAGAGCAAAAATCTTAAAAAGTGAATCTATTGTATTGTCTAAAACACTGCACTGTTTGTTACACTTTCACGCCATAACGGCTCAACTGATCACCATGAAATTTTTCATACACGTTGTCAGGAGTTCAGAAAATGACATACGGTAAATACTTTCTAACCCAGATGTTGACGACTTTTGAAATTCAAAATTCTAATTAGTCCGGTTTGTACATTAACAAAAAATATTGGACACGTATATTTTTGCTTTTTCAAACTGATAAAAATATACAGAGATAAAGCGCATTAAAGTTTTAATTAGGATGGGGGCGCGTGACGTCATTAACCGCTATAAGCCCCCATACAAACTGCACCGGATAGTGACGTCACGCGAAATTTCAACTCAATGTATCACTGTTATTACTTGATTATGTAAATAAAAAAAATACGTGTCCGTATAGTATAGTATATATGTAATTCTATGTAGCATATATATACACCTACGTCCTACACGTTTGCATGGTTTCCACGACACAAGCTAATAATAGCTTACTGTGGGATCAAGTAGATCTGTGTTGTTGTGAAGTGGATTGGATTATAAAAAAATAAATAAAAAAAAAAACATCGCACCCGCGTAACTGCGCGGAGCTGATAGTATTTTCATAAAAGTTTCACTTCTTCTGGCACTCCTTTGCTCGGAATACTCGTAGTTTTGTTGTAGACATGCCATCTTATATTAAAATGAGTAATATGCAAATTAACTACGAGCACACCATCGTCGTGTCACGATCAATTAAATGTTATTACAGGCATTGACCTCCAGTCCAAGCTTTGCTATTGTCTATGTGTACTCTATAATTATTATGCCTGTCTCTTTGCAATCGGACTGTTTGAGGAGATTTTTAACGGACTTTCAAAAAAAGAAGGTTTTCAATTCGACTGGATTTTTTTTTTGTCTTTGTTACGCAATTACTCGTATACGGCTGGACCGATAAGTTGGTCTCATCGTCAAGAAGTCAGGATCTGATGATGGGATTATGGAGAAATCGAGGAAACTCTTCAAATATTACAGGCACACCTATGATGATTTGGGTGGACAAATTGTCACTTTATAAATTACTAGCTGGGCCCCGCGGTAATTTCGGAGTTCCCGCGGGAATTCCAGGATAAAAAGTAGCCTATGTCCTTCTCTGTACCCCTGACAACGTGCATGCCAGATTTCAGCCAAATCCGTTCAGTCGTTTTTGCGTGATTGAGTAACAAACATCCAAGTATCCACACTTTTACATTTATAATATTAGTAGGATAAACCAACTACATACTTAAAAGCGAAAAATAAATAAAATTTTAGCAAAAAATTCAAACCGACTTCAAAATACACAAAAATGCACTACACTAAAAAGTAGGACTGAGTCTATTTACCTTATTACCTATTTATTTGGATTGGCACCGACTTCGAACCGATCAGTAGGTAGCATATAGTATATGCCACATACGTAGGTTATTTTTAACTTTTTAGTGTGGACTTTTGTGTTTTTTGAAGTCGGTTTTAATTTTTTGTTAATTACTTTTGTTATTTGTTACAAATAATATTTTTGGGGTTCGGGACCTGGGAACGTATAATACAAGTTAACCTAAATTAGGCTCCAGAACTCCTACCTACTTTTTGTAACTAAGGTCACTTTAATTCTAAAGGTGCGTTATCAGTGAACCGACTTCACAAAATAAATATTTATTTGGCAAAACAACGCCAAAGACCTCCTTTTCGGAGATATTACGCAAACGGCGCGCCCTTGCGTATATGCTTCGTTTGAAAACTTGACTTGAGAAACTGCATAATTGAAATTTCCAATTCATTGACTGTTTAGAAACAGTCAATGATCAGCGAATATGTAGTTTTTGAAATGAATTCGAATTTGGAAAAACTTAAATAGTACTTACAGACTCTTATCCCTACTAATATTATTATAAATGCGAAAGGATCTCTGTCTCTCTGTCTGTCTAACGCTTTCACTCCTAGACGGCTCAAGCGATCATCATGAAATTTTGTATATACATTGTCAGGGATACAGAAAAGGTCATAGGGTACTTTGTATCCCGGAATTCCTGCGGAATCTCCGCGGGTAACAGCTAATACGTTTTAAAACTTGGAGATTTCATTTATTTCTTTTTCGCAACCGTTTCGAAAAACCCAGACCGACCTGTAAAGATCGAACCGGTAAAAAAGCATAAAAAAATAATACCTACATTAGAACTTACGAGTTTATTGCAACAAACAGCGGTTCATTGTCCTATCCTAGTATAATTAAAAAGTATAAAAAAAGCGTTTAGCATCTCAATTTTTTTTTGTCGATACCAATGTGAAATGAGTCGACACTATATCTATACATCTACACGTCTATACGTACATATAAATGAAATTGAAGTGTCTGTTTGTAATTCCAAATTAACAGCTTTTCACTAAATGCACAATATGAAAATATACACGGTGCCTGCTTACATAGAAAATCAATTATTTAAATTTTTCTGTTTGTTTGTTCCGGCCATGTTCCGGCTAATTTCTGAAACGGCTGGACCGATTTCAACGGGACTATCACTGGCAGATAGGCGATAGCTGTTGTTATAAGGAGTAACTTAGGCTACTTTTATTTTAGAAAAAAGTGGTCCCTGAGGGAATTTCGAAACTCACCCGTGTGAAACCGCGGGGCACAGCTATCATAAGTTTTGTACCTATAATCGGCTCACATAGTATTATATCTATACCTACACTATTAATGTTTATGATAATAAACGGCTACAAAAGTAGAGCTGCATATAAATAAAATTGAAGTGTGTGTTTGTAATATCGAAATAACAGTTTTTTTTTATTGAATGCATGACTGTGATGTACATACATACCTACTGTATATACGGTACTAATAACAAAAAAAAGTTCATAAAAAGTCAGTTGTCTGTCTGTCTGTTTATCGGTCTATCTATCTCCGACGGTTGGACCGATTTTGATGGGACTTTCGCTGGCAGATAGCTGATGTTATAAGGAGTAAATTAGGCTACTTTCATCTGAATATATTCCCCGTGGTTTCACCCACGGAGTTCCCGCAGGGATTACCGGATGAAAAGTACCCTATGTCCTTTTCTGCAGCCCTGACAGCTTGTATACAAAATTTCACGATGATAGGTTGAGTAGATAAGGCGTGCAGGGAGCTTAACCAACGAACAAACTCCCATTTGCATATTTTATGCACATAGAATTAGGTATGTATGTCTTGGCCACCAATACATGAAGTGGCCAACCATTTCATGAACTGATTACAACTAGTGTCTAGTTACCTCTACAACGTGTTAATGAATTAACTGAAAACTAGAAAGTAGTTTGTTTAGAATTAATTAGCAAATCGATCGTACTATATTTTAATATACTTAGGTTATATTTTTTCATTTTTATTTGCCCATGTCTAAATTATTTATAATACGATATTTGGCGCGTACGCCGCCCGCAGCAAAAAAAAAACAAAACGGTAGGCGCGGGCGTAGCGCTTGGAATTTCGTAGATAGGTCACCTCCAAACTAATGTTGAATAACTTTTAAAGTATAAATTTTTGCGACATAAAATATATTTTAATCATATTATTGTTTATATTTTTAAATGGGGTGTATCAGGTTTTTAGTTAATTCATTAACATGTTGTATAGTTTTTTTTACTTTAAAAAAACAAATACATTAACAACATATTATACAAGACACTTAAGCCCGAAAGCGCTTATTGGTGTCGCATCTGACTTTTTTATTTTGTGAGGTATGTATGTAGGTAGGTTACAGGTACTTTTTGACTTTAGGCAGGTCGTACATCGCACCCCGACATTGTTGATTAGGTTATATTTGGTTATTTCGATAGTTGATGATGTGGCCAACCATGGAATGGCTGGCCACATCATAAAATCAATTATTAGATTTGGCCACGACATCTACATAATATAAATTATAATGTGTACGGTCTGTGACCTTGTGCTGTGGGTGTGTGATCAGTGGGTGTGAACGTATAACTAAATGAGGTCGAGTTGACTTAACATCATTGAATCACAGCCTTAAGCGACGGTACAATGTGACGCATCACAAAATTTAAGTTAAAAAAACTTTTAACTAGAGATACCTTATATTGGTTAACATTTGATCGAACTTGAACGAGAGTTAGGACCTAAAGAAATGTTGGTGTTGGTATTGCTAGGTGTGCTAAATAGATTCCAAAACCAAGTAAGGAAGTCCCGTCTCTTAGAACGTAGTGGTTACCTTCTCTCTGGAAATATAAAAACGAATTTTTGACATTCCACGGTTCAAAAACAACGCGATCGGCCCCCTAGGCTCCTAACATGGAGTAATTATGCTATCACTGAGGTAATAATTTGCCACTCACCAAATGAAATTCTGACATTGGTTATCTTTTTTATTATTGTTCCATCTTTGAATCGAACCCCTTAACCTCATGGATTCAATGTGAATTCAAGTCATTATTAATACACAGTTAAGAGGCTATGTAAAAGGCGTGGAAGCTCAGAGGCTCAGAAATTAAAGTAGACACAACCTTGTGATCAATTAAGCGAATAATTGAACTTATGAAAATAAAAAATACTAATAAATTTTGTCGATAGAAAAAGTACGAAATAGCACCTGCTTTTATCGCAAAATGCTTGTAACTTATAAACAGTTTAAACAAACCTTCAGGTTTGAGCCTTATTGAATAAGAAGGTATTGCAGCCATCACGTTCTCTCGCATGTAGTCATTTTCAACGTTTAATCAATTATTTTTCCACATGGCCCCTTGCCAAGCGATAGCTTCGTAACGCCCTTGTTGTTTTGAACAAAGACTCTTTTGTGATATTTTTTTTTTAATTATTTTTTGTGTCTGATCAAAAAGAACAATGCGGCTGTGGGCTGTTCAAAAAACATACCGTACGCGTAATGATAGTAATCTGTGGAGTTTTGAATCTATGAGAGCGAGAAAGATTTTACAAACAGCTTTAAGTATTGGATCCCATACAGGCTACAGCTCCTTAAAACAAAATCCACTTATAACATTTTATCGACACGGAAATAAAATAAATGACGAAGCCGCCATCTTCGATTCCCGCCAAACACCTGTTTCATATTATTTTAGGATCTAACTAGACAGACATTTACAACTTAAACTCCGGTTGAATATTTTCTTTTAATTAGGAACATATCTTGTACAGAGGTGCTGCTATAAATCTATAAGGTAGTTAGAATTATGTGTATCAAATTACTTAAGGTACAAAAACATGCTGTAATTATTATCAAGAAAATAAAATAATACTATCATTACTAGCTGTGCCCCGTGGTTTCATCCGCGTGAGTTTTAGGATCAGGAACCTTTGCGAATGCAAGCAGAACAACCTGCCAAAGTTTCATTACAATCGGACCAATGGTTTCGAAACGCATAGAGGACAGATATAAAAACATTCATTTTTATTTATAAAGAAGAACTTCTTCTTCATTATACTATGAAAAACTAGGTGTTCCACGCGGATTGACCCGCTTGAATTTCTTTGGGAACTCTCATTAGACATAGTCCATACTAATTAGATTAGATATATATTAGAAACGTACCTATTAGAAATTCCAAAGTAACTCAATCTGTCTGTCTGTCTGTTAACTTTCACGCTTTAAATACTCAACTTATCATCATCAAATTTTGAATTTTGTATTTTGCGTACAAAGGACGCGAAAATTCCGACATAAAAGTACCTACTCTACAATCTATATAGGTGCTATTTATTCCGGAATTTTTGCAGGAACTTCGGAATTACGGCTGGTAATTAACATAAAGGCTAGACTAAAAACGTAGCATTCATATAACCTAAATACATCGACCGTTACTGGTTCCGTCTGCGCCCAATATGGCTTCAGTGCGTCGGTGAAGTGTGTGCAATACGCTTTACATGGGCAGCTGTAGAGACTCCATCGTTGTGGGTCTTTATTGGGATTTATTAGTCTGAATCTCTCTCAAGTCGCAACCAAGTTCACAAGGTCGTACTTGTGATTTTATGATCATTTGTAATTTTTTTGTTTTGAAGTTTTTGATGAGTAACAAGATACAAAAAATCTAAACATATCTATAAATTGAGCGAATAATTAAAATTATGAAAATAAAAGATAATAATAAATTTTGTCAATAGAATTCTGCATGGTGGTAGGGCGCTCTCTAGTGCACGGCTGGCTAGCTACCACCTTCAGGTTGAAAATCGGTCGCCGAGCACCTAACGGTGTGTTCCGGCAGCCACACTTGAAAGTCAGTTCCCATCCCCGTTCCAGGTCGGAAACGCACCTGCAAGCCTTCTGGTGTTGCAGATGTCTATGGGCGGCGGTAATCATTTACCATCATGTGTACCACTTGCCCGTTTGCCCCCTATGACATAAAATAATAATAATAATAATAATAATGAAGTGTGTGTTTATAATTCCAAATTAACAGATTTTCACTATATTCATATGAAAGTATATACGCTACTTACATTAAAAAAAAACATTTTTTTTTATCCATCTGTCTGTTTGTTTCGGCTTATCGCTGAAACGGCTGGATTTTAACCAGACTTTAATTGGCAGATAACTGATGTTATAAGGAGTAACTTAGGCCACTTTTGTTTTAGAAAAATAGTTCCTGCGGGCATTCCGAAACTCACGCGGGTGAAACCGTGGGGCACAGCTAGTTAAGATTAAAAACTTATATTATGGTACTTACCAAATAAACTTTAGAGTTAAATGACTCACAATTTACAAAACTAGTTAGGTAGGTATATTAGCGTAAATTTTAAAAACTGGTTTTCTAACCTATTTTACCTTTGTTTATCTACTTTCGACACAAAACAAATGGTCGCCCTAATAACCTAAAGCGGGATGGTGTGGGTGAACTGGTTATTAAATACATATACAAGACATAATATTAAAATTATTATAATAAAATGTCGTCAAACAAAAACGTGATTCACCCACGATTCACCATTCAAACAGAAACCACATGGACATTATAAAAAAAAAAAATTATAAAAGTCAAGCTTTTGCCAGTGTCAGTCTAGATTTTTTTTTTATCAGAATGAAAGTACCCTATCTCCTATCCCAAGACCTAAATTACTCGTAACCGTACACCAAATGGACATAGATAAGCAATAGTGTGTTAACCCACACTGGAGAAATTTTGAGTTAATCGTGTTTTAAAATTATAGCACTATTTTCTGTCAATATTTTTTATGTTCAATATTTAGTTACATACTTAAACAATTTAATAAGGTAAATACATAATTAAAAAACGGTTCCTAACTCTCAATAAATCGTTCTGAATAGGTAACTTAATTTTGTGGGTTAACATGTTATTGCTTATCTGCGTCCAAATATCTGTGCCCCCGCGTTTTCACTCTCATAAAGCGTTATTCCCGTGGGAGCTCTTTGTTCCAAGATAAAAAGTAATAGAAAGTATCATATTATTAATAAGACCCTCAGGGATAAGTACTATAGCTTATTCCTTTTAGTAAAATATATTTTGTAATCGGTTCAGTACAATAGTTCCAGAGATAATCCCTACATTCGAACTTCCAAACTTTGCCTCTTTAGTGTACATAGTGTGGATAATAACACTGTAATAACTTATAGTACGGGAGATACCGATGCTAATTCGGGAGCGACTCGAGCGTCGTTGGGACCTATTGGGTTTTGAAGATTAGGAGATATAAACAAAATAAGGTCATATGATATTTTTTCATTCACCGGTGGGTTTAGCTTCTACAGGCTTTCAAAAATGTAAAAAAAAATATTAAAATGGAAATACTCGAGCGCGTCAGATATTGTAGTTTAGATACTCCAAGGTGTCTCTGATATCGAAAATATATTCATCTGCCGATTTGCGTGGTGGGGGTGGCCATCCGGAAGTGGAGAAAATGAAAAAAAAAAACATTTACTCCAGCGCGTCAGATATTCAAAGGGGATGTTAAGTGAGCCCTAAAAATGCTCCCCTTCGAAAATCTGCCAATTTGGAGGTGACGCAAGGTAGTAGCGATTTTTTGAAAATGCAAAAAAAAATCTCAATTTTGAAATACTCGAGCGTGTCAGATTATTTTACAGAAGGTTCAGCTTGCACTCCAAGTTATGTTGGCTTAAAATCTGACAGTAATTTTGAGGGGTATTATTAATCTGACTGCTAGAAACAAAAATTATGATTTTTTTTTAAGATTTTTTTTCTTTCTGATGTAAGTTTAATAACTTTATGAGCTATTTCTTGTTCACAAAAAAAACACACTTTATATTTCTATGAAATATGTAAAAGCTCACAAAATATTATTCACAAAACTAACTTTAAAGCACAAACAAGCCATTTCGTTTTACATATAATAACATGAACGCGTTGTTTTGTGATGAGCTTTATTATATAATATATATATAATTACATTAAAGTGAAAGGTGAACCTATAGTTTGATGTAATACTTTTTTTTTTTTTTTTTTTTTTGACCCAGGGAAAATGCTTTATGCATACCACCGCCCCCGGGCCGGGGCGATGGTTATGTGGGACTCTGCCCTGAAAAGGGCAACCCGCCCTGAGAAGGGCGGGAATGCTACCCACTAAAAACCCTGGGGTGTTCCTCCTCCGCGCCTGTTGCCGGGGCCGCGGGAATCGCTTTCGCATGCTCCGCAGCCCCGACGGCGCCAGCCCGTTGCCGGGCTCCTCCTCGAGGGGCACAAGTGCCCCTCAGAATGACGACGATGCGCCGGAACACGCGACGCACCGCCGCCCTCCTCCCTCTCGGGGACCTTGTGCAAAGGACGCCGGTCGGGCCCATGACCGGCGCCCAAGGCCCCCTGCGACGGGTCGGGTCAGTGGCCCCGCCGCCCACCACGACGGCCGCAGAGGGTGAGGAGGGCCGACTAGCTCCGCGCCAGCACTCCCCTCCCCCCGCAGCCCCTCCACGCCGCCAATCACCGGGGCGGCCCCGTCGAGGCCGCAGAGGAAAAACGTCTCCACGGCCTCTAACCCTCAGCCGCGGTGCTCCCCGAGCCACCGCAGCCCGCCTCAGTGGCGCCGCCGCCCCGGAGGACGACAGCGCCACCTACATGGGCCGCCTCGACCCCGTGCTTGCCGCCTGCAAGTGGGTGAGACGGCCCCGTCCGGTGCCTCATGTCGGGCGCAGCGCCGTCCCCCAGATCAGCGCCGCACCCGGCATTCCGGCCCGCCTCTGGGTCCCTCTTAGCTTCACCGTGGGTGACGAGTCCACGGCTACTAGAGCCCCCCCGCCACGACAAGGCGAGGACCCAATCGGGGGGGATGTAATACTTACCTTAACTTATTTTAATATGTATTTTAACCGACCAAAAAAAGTTATAATTCGACACGTTTAGCGCCGAGGTATACTGTGATGACGTTATGGCGACGGAAAGTAGTGTGAGGACGGTGCGAGAGAGTGAGAGATAGAGAAAAAGTAAAAGGGAAAGAAAGACAGAGATATGAATAGGTACATGTTTCACTGCAGCTGCTCGTTCGATTCGAAGACGATTTTTGTTTCTTCGGCTTATGAAAATCGGCAGATTATATTTTTCCCGCTATCCTTGAGTTATTTACTTTAAAATAAAAAACAAATCAACTGCGCTCGAGAATGTCGAAGTTGCGTTTTTTTTTTGCAAGTTTGTGATCCTCTAACTCCTTTACGTCACGTTCAAATGGTCAGATTATTCATATACATACTTCTCACTATGTAATTAACCCACCATATCTTAATCTGACGCGCTCGAGTATTTCGAGTTATCGATTTTTTTTTACTAATCTGATCGGTTATTCTAGACGCACCCACCAGTGTAGAGGGCCTATATTTGGTGGAGGTACTCAACATGGTGCAAGGTACCCCCCTTATGTTCATCTGACGCGCTTTAGCTAATCCACAAATCCCCTCTTGGCGGTCCGTACTATTATGAGTTTATGCAAGTGGAACCGCTGATCACAGCGAGTTTTTCACGTTTTATATTAGGTGATAAACTTCTATGATTTATGTGTCTATTCGTATGGATGTTGATACGTGTTTATGGTGTTTATTAGTTCCATGTAGACGCGGTCACGCTTCCTCGATTGATTCTTGGACCTTATGAATGTATTGTTGGATTCCATTTACTTCCTCGAGGCAAAGGTTTATGTACCGTAATAGCATAAGCAAAGTTCAACTATCGTTTGTTTTTTTTTTTCTTTTTATGGACTTTCGCATATAATGCATTTAGCGGCCGTTTCAAGTAAAATAAATTAGATAAATATCACAGATAAATAGCACATAAAAACCGTCACTGTGAATATTATTGTCTAATACAGCACCATAAAACATAAAAAAATCCTTTTACTTTTGCTATTTATTTTTTTATCGACACGAAAATAAAATATGACCATACCATCTTTGATGTAGTAAACTCAGTTCAAAGTCCAAAATAAAGTTGGCCAGTAATTTTTTTTATGTCACAGAAATTGTTAAGTAAGTAGGTTTGTTTTAGTAGGTATGTTATTTTGAGATTCTGAAAAACCTCAAAACTATAGGTTACGACTTACGATAAATTTTTTCAAAAGAAATAATTCGTAGTAGGTAGGTAGGCTTATTAAAAAAAAAATTTTTAGTTTATATCGACAAAACTAGAACTTCAGTCACTTTTTTATGTTACCGATGTAGCGCGCGTAAGCAATTTTCACTTTTATCTTCACAGTCGCTTTATCAACATTAAATATTTAGTCTACATAGCCCCTTAAATTCAAAAATTTCTGCAATTTTACAACCAAGAGAATAGGCAAAGGCGAATCACCTATTTCTTAAAAAAAAAAACTCGTCCTAACAAGTTTTCAAGCATAGTTTTCAAGACAATATTTTTTGTGTTTCGAAGCGCATTTTAGCTCCGCCTTGTTTATTCCATGGTCGTTACACAAATATTTTCCGAATGACCATTCTCCGGGCGTTTGAGGCGAGACGCTCAGTACGTTAATTACTTGGTCCCAACTTGCAGCCCCAACAATGTGGCGTTCCCAGAATTGTGGTCGCCACACTGTGGTACATACTGATTATACTTAATTATTGTTTTGTTATCCAGCTACTATGGGTTCTCGATTGAAATCGAGATAGTGATATACATTCGAGTTTAAAAAATTAGGTACATAAAATATAATAAGTATGTTAACATGCCCGTAACTAATTTTATTTAAAGACCAACGATGTTATAATTGGACATAGATAAGGAATAGTGTGTTAACCCACACTGGAGAAATTTTGAGTAAATCGTGTTTTAAAATTAGGAGCGCCATTTTGTGTCAACATTTTTTATGTTCAATATTTAGTTACGTATTTAAGCAATGTAATAAGGTAAACACACAATTAAAAAACGTTCCCTAACTCTCAATAAATCGTTCTGAATCAATAACTTAATTTTGTGGGTTAACATGTTATTGCTTATCTGCATCCAATTATTCTTTTATCTATTATAGTTACTTTAGTTTTTGTAGAATACAATGTGAATGGTATCGTTAGTATTTTATCACCTATGAAAAATTAAACAGTCTTCAAATAAAAGAAAATTGATCAAAAACATAGTTTATCTTAGAATTCTTCGTAATTTTTTTATGAGCCATAATACAGTAGGTATATTTGCGCAAGAAGTCATAAAGAATCATCTCTGTAGACTGTAACCAATAAAGATCTAAGAAGTATCTATATGAACTCGACTGATTCAAAATCGAGATTCTATTATTATATACGCCATTTATACGTAATTAATATAAAACAATAGTAGGAAGTTGGGAACGGTGTATGGTCACAGCCGTGCTATGAACTCCTACAGCGGCACACGTTCGCTCATGGGCGAAAGGCGGTATAATATTTTTAACCGACTTCCAAAAAGGAGGAGGTTCTATGTTCGATTGTATGTATGTTTTTTTTTTTTTTTTTTTTTTTTTTTTTTTTTTATGTATGTTCACCGATTACTCGAAGGTGGTTGGACCGATTTGAAAAATTCTTTTTTTGTTTGAAAGGGTATACTCCCAATTAGGTCCCATTGCCACCAAGTCCAGATCTGATGATGGGGTCTTGGAGAAATCGAGGGAACTCTTCAAAAATTATAGGCACACCTATAGCGATTTGGGTATTTTTTATAGTAAATCGTTCATTTGCTTTTGAAAAGCGAAATTTGAAGAAGTGGAACTGATGATGAAGACCACAGATGGTCATCGGAACTACTCAACAATAATACGTATTTCACGGATTCCGATTGGAGCAATTTCGAAAATTGTTTTTTTGTTTAAAAGAGGATACTCCCAAATTGATTCCATTGTCACCAAGTCGAGATCTGATGATGGGATCTTGGAGTAATCGAGGGAACTCTTCAAAAATTATAGGTACACCTATAGCGATTTTTGGATTTTTTATAGTAAATCGTTTATTTGCTTTCGGAAAGTAAAATTTGAAGAAGTGGAACTGATGATGAAGACCACAGATGGTCATCAGAACTGCTAAATAATAGGTTTTTCACAGATTCCGATTCGTTAACTTTAATATGGTTCCTAAACAATTTATGCTCGTCACAATGTATATGGTGAAGTGGAACTGAAGATGATGTACCAGGAGAACTCCTCAACAATTAACGTCCCTGCGTCGGGAAAAGCAATATTTTGTAAAAGGTGATGAGCAGTTGACATTAGGCTATTGTAACTTAGAGAAATTACGAACTAAGTCACTTAAAAGCGAGAAATAAACAAATTTTTAACAAAAAAATTAAAACCGACTTCCAAAAACACAAAACTAAAAATCTAAAAATAAAAAGCTAAAAATAACAAAATACTGATTTAATCCAAAAGACAAAAACACACGTAATATTATTATTGGTTTGTACTACCACTAATCGGTATGAAGTCGGTGACAAGCCAAATATGGAGGGGGTAGATGGGCTAAGTCGACTCCCGCCACCAGCTTTTTGTGAACAGTGGGCAGACACCAGCGGGCTTGTCACCGAATTCAAACCGATTAGTGGTAGTACAAACCAATAATAATATTACGTGTGTTTTTGTCTTTTGGATTAAATCAGTATTTTGTTATTTTTAGCTTTTTATTTTTAGATTTTTAGTTTTGTGTTTTTAATTAATTGTATGCATTGCCTTGGAATATTGCTTGGAAATTTGAATACTATTTTCACAATAGGATCACCACTTTAAAGCCATCGAAATGTTCATGGTACGGGCTTATATATGGCTTATATTACGGTCGAATACGATACGCCGCCGCTCGGGAAAAAAGTAAAATTGACACGAGTTTTAAAAATAGAACGCGCTTTTACTTTTTTATGAGACTATTTCTAAACGCGACATTTTACTATTTTTGCAGCCAGCATTAGTGTGTTTACTTTTACATCAACAAAAAGGTTTTATAGCGTATAATTTTTCTATCTAGTTTTATTATTATAGGTACTTGATCCTTATTATGTAACTTATAAGTAGCTGTGCCCCGTGGTATCACCTGCATGAAATACAGGTTGTCCTGTAAATCGACATCAAGCCAGAACCGGGTGATAGGCTAAGTCATAACTGTTAATAGAAAAACGTAAAAAAATAATCTTTAAAAATTGGTCATTTATAAAAATTATAAAAATTACAAACCTTAACTTTTTTTCAATTTTCTTTTTATTCTGTAATCCTGAATAGTGATTCAGAAAACTACTACTTAAAATTTACAGCCATTTGTTCCTGTCCAAAAGAAATATTACGTTGTTGCCAATGAAGTTTTCAAAATTATTTTTCAAAATTATGTCCTTTTTTTTAAATAAGCATAGCAAAGATTTTTATATTTTTCTGTTAACAGCTGTTATGAATAGCCTATCACCTGGTTCTGGCTTGACGTCGATTTACGGGACACCCTGTATACTTAACAATATTTTTTCTCGGCATCCGATTTAAATGAAACAAAACCTTATTGCTCCTGGCTAAGCTTACCTGTGAAAACCGCATTGCAATCCGATCAGTAAATTGGGAGATTTTTGCGAACAGATTTTTTTGTGGTCGGTTACCTACTCTTCTTCAATCGCCCTCCAAATGTACAGTCCTTTTACAAATCTACGTATAATTTTTTTATCAAACCCACACTACGTAGTTTAAGTATCTCTTAACTAGTTATGCCTCGCGGTTTCACCCGCGTTAATTTCAGAGTTCCCGCAAGAATTCCGGAATAAAAAGTATATCCTATGTGTTAATCTGATGTATAAGCTATATTATTGAAAATTTTCATTTAAATCCATCGAGTAGTTTTTGCGTGAAAGAGTAACAAACATCCATCCATCCATCCATCCATACATACTTACCAAATTTCGCGTTTATAATATTAGTAGGATAAAAGATCCATAGTTGAGTTAACCCGATTGAAACTAAGCTGTATAAAGCAGATAGACGATAATCTAGACCGTATGTACCTAAGCAAAGGACGACTCGTCCCAAAATAAGAACAGAAGTGTAAAATTCAGTTTTATTTCACCACTTGTTGTTTCCCGCGGTATTATCCACATTAATTTCAGAGTTTCCACGGGAATCCCGAAATAAAAAGTAACCTCTGTCCGTTTCTGTACCCCTGACAACGAGTGTGCAAAATTTTATGCGGTTTCACTCGGGATAATTTTAGAGTTCCCGCAGTAATTCCGGTTTAAAAACTAGGTACCAGGGATGTTATGGAGCTCCGTAACCGTAACCGAAACTATCGGATATCCGAAATAAAACCGATCCGTAACCGTATCCGTTTCACAAGTTTCGGATAGGATTGGACTTTTAAATTTATTATATTTTTATTTTAATAGATAAAACTTAAAATTATTGAATAGGTATAATATATTATTATAATGTCATATGTGTATGACTGATTATAAAGCCAAAATTAAAACCTAGACTAGATAAAACCTATAAATAAAACCAACTTATTATATCTTATCTTAACTTAACTTAGTCTATGGGGTAGGCAGATAAAGCCTGGGCACTTTGACCCTTGGGATCTTTTGTACCATCCCCATCCCATGATCCTCCCTCTACTCCCCGAAGACCTCGGCGGCAAAGGCTAGTGTGCAGTGGACGGGTAGGAACCTAAAGTCCTCTGGTTCTGGGTAGGCCGTCCCCAGAAGGCCCATACGTTTGCGAGTTAGGGCATCACACTCGCACATGAGATGTGCCATTGTTTCCACCTCTATACGGCACTTTCTGCAGGATTCTAATTATTACATACTATTTGTGTTATATCCGAAATAATTACATATCCGTAACCGCATCCGAAACCGATATAATTTTATTCCTATATCCATATCCGTATCCAGATCCGAAATATCATATCCATGACTCTCTAAAAACTACCCTTTGTCCGTGTCTGTATCCCTGGCAATTTGAGTGCGAAAATTCTCAACGATCGGTTCAGCCGTTGAGGCGTGACAGCGTAACAAACAAAGAAACCCACATTCGCATTTATAACAAGGATTGTCAGGATGTGCGTGTGTGCACATGTCTGATATAGATCGATTTCACACGCCCCGCTTACTCCATTACGGCACAAAGGTGCGATGATGAGTTATGAATGGTGTGAGAACACTTCTTTGATTAGGACTAATTGGATGTGAATCTCTCCTATTTTAATAGCAAAGTTTTATAGCTTTACCCCTGAATTTACACGCCTAAGCTTCAGAACAACAAGGTAACATAATACCACCTACTGCCATTTATAAACTTTACAGCTCTTTGAGCTAGTTAATTATTTCAACCTTCTTGCATTGCAGGTTGACTACATGGTCCCAATGTCCTAGTTAAATTTCATCGTCTGAGTACCTACCTCTTTAAGGTGCCATGTTTATAAGAAAGATTTTACAATACAATATACATTATTGCACCGAATTTTACAATATTAAATATAATATAAATTAATTTCATGGCAAATAAGATTATATTCTTACAAATAAAAAAATCGACTGGTGCCACAGCTAAGTGAGTAGGTAATTTATTTTTTAGTTCATTCGATTCGATTTTAGGCTGAGGCAAACGATTTTCAACAATCAATGATTACAATAGGCTTGTCTCCAGGGTATAAAAGTCATAATTCTATTTAAGTCCGTCTCGTAGATAAAAAAAAATATTGGACAATAGGTATGTATTTTTAAATTTTTTACATAATCAAAAATAAAGGAGATAGGTAGGTACATTAAATCGACTTAATGTAACTCCGTTATTTTTTGGATTCGTAAAAAACATGAACCAATAAAAAAATGTTTCCAATATTTTGTTCTACGTGATGGAGTAAAACTTATAATTTGGTTGACAAGCCTACTTATTTAAAAAGAAAGGAGTGTAAGAAACACAAGGGTAGGTATACTATCTTCGATATTAAGTGCACTTTCCAAGGTAGAAATACTTAGTTTATGCCGCTCTTTATACCAAGTTTTATTCTAATCTATCAAGTAGGATAGTTGTCAAGTCGATGTACCTACTATCTAAACTCTAAAGCAACACTTTTCACACGACCATGCCCATTAAAAACCGTCATACCTAACTAGGTGTATATACTTACTAATAATGTCATTGTTGGATAAGTAGTGAGAAAAATACAGATGATACTGATCTAGTGTCTATCTTTTGTCACAGTACAATTTTCTCTGCTGTTTCACACATTATCTCTAAATAGTGCTTTAGATATTATAATAATAAAAAGTTTAGGTTTTTTATAATATTTATTATTTTGTAAATTTATACAGTAAAAAACCTAAATTAAAATTTAAGATAAATAAATGAATAATAATAATAATCCACTTCACAACACACAGATCTAGGTACTTGATCGCACAGTAAGCTATTATAAGCTTGTGTCGTGGAAACCAAGCAAACGTACTGCATATGACATAGATAAGCAATAGTGTGTTAACCCACACTGGAGAAATTAAGAGTAAATTAAAGTTTTAAAATTATAGCGCCATTTTGTGTCAACATTTTTTATGTTCAGTATTTAGTTACATATTTAAACAATGTAACAAGGTAAACACATAATTAAAAAACGTTCCCTAACTCTCAATAAATTGTTCTGAATCAATAACTTCATTTTGTGGGTTGACATGTTATTGCTTATCTGCGTCCATATGGACATAGATAAGCAATAGTGTGTTAATCCACGCTGGAGAAATTTTGAGTAAATCATGTTTGAAAATTATAGCGCCATTTTGTGTCCACATTTTTTATGTTCAACATTTTGTTACATATTTAAGCAATGTTATAAGGTAAACGCCGTTGGTTTACCCCTTTCGGGGAAGGCAGAAGGAAACTCAGTCCATATAGCCAATTCAGTGGTATATTTCTTCTTCCGAAGTTATTCACATCGAAATGCATTGGTGAGATGCATTTCGATGCTTTACCGGAACTTTTGGTAGCAAAGCTTCGCAGTTGAACTTTAATAGTAAAACGAAAACCTCCCGATGAACGGCCTATTTCATCTTATTTCACTGTTTCCGCACACTGTTCGTCACTAATGGATCTCGATAAACTAATTTGCAAAACAAAGAAATAGAACTGACGTCCACTCTGCTAAAATCTCGCCAAAAGCCTTGCTTGTCCAAATCAGTCCAAATCAGACGAGCGAATCATCATTACGAACATCGTCGAATCACACGTCAGTGTCCAGTTGATAGACCGTTGGTCACAACTTGCGTCAATTTTGTATAGTTAAAGTTAAATCGTAACTTCTCGTTACGTCCAGTCACTGTTGAACTCTAAGTTAGGTGCGACGAATCGCAGTTTATTTCACACTTACATTCACCTGAAGTTACGCGCTGCCCTTTGATCTTTCGACCCATTTAACACTAGCAGACACTTTTAACTGTTTGTTTAAATTGCCCACCATATAATAAATGTTAGCTACGTCCATAAATTTTAAGGATAAATTTATCTTATAGTTATATAAAATTACTTAGATACTGGCTGTATATAAAAAAGCCCGAAGCAAATTTCAGATTTAAAAAAAACTTTAGCAAAAAGTTCCATTTTTTGAATGTCGGCGAACACTAAGGAAACAGAACGCCAAAGACGATTGAAGTTTATATGGAAGTTTTAGTTTTAAAGATCTTGTTTTAAGAAAAAAGACGTATTTCAGGTTTTGGTAATACAACCTCTAACTAAAATAAGCGAAATTTGTCGATTTGTGACCAGTGAAACCTCAACGGTTGGCGCTTCTGGATCACTCTTTGCCAAGGTGTGTGGGTTCGAAGAATTTACGTAATCAAAAAATAACGGCGATACATTGAGTTGAAATTTCGCGTGACGTCACAACCCGGTGCAAATGGTACGGGGCTTACACCGAATAATGACATCACGAGTCCCCCACCCTAAACTTTAATGCATTTTATCAATGTTTATTTTCATTAATTTGAAAAAGCATAAAATACGTGTCTAATTTTTTTTATTTTTTAACTGACGGACTAATTAAAATTTTGATTTTCATACTCCGAAAAATACCTAATTCGTGAGGTAACCATAGCATGGCGTCAAACCAACTACTAGCTAATACCTTCCAGTTGAAAATCTGTCACTAACAGAGTACGTGGTCTATCCTATTCCGGCAAATTCACTTGAAAGCCTCTAGATCCCATTCCAGGCTAGGTGATTTTACAATCTTCGATCACACTGTGACCTGTCACCTGTTAACCAGGTAAAACCTCCAGATGACCAGATGACATAAAACCCTATAGAGCCTTATGCTCTTATTCACTATGACCATAACACGCCGCGTTAAGATAAGACTCCACAAAAATTGTTTTTCCCTTGCGATCAAAGAAGTTTCTCTCCAAAAAAATACATTTACGACGTGTGTTATGGTATACAGAATATTAATTTCTAATATTTTGTCACCTGGAGCGGTCGGAATTGTGTTTTTGGGACGCGCGTTATGGGCAAGGAATGTTGTTGGTCATAGAGAATAAGGGCCCTGACCTTTCTAAGGAAAGCTTGGAAATAATGTGAATGGCTTTTTACCCTAGAGTAGGTCCGTCAAAATGATTGGGCCTGTCGGATATCGGACGCAAGTGGGCTAACAGTAATAACCGGACCCTAAAGGCCTTGATTGCTTGTGTGACCTATAGGGCATGTGCATGACCTGGTTTTAGGCTAGGTATATACTTACCTATGTGTGTTAGGAAATATCAGCTGTTTGTAAAATACTTATTATGAATAGTAGGTATTAGAAAAAAGACATCCGAAACAAAAAGCAACCAACTAGGTATCTTCTATTGTATAATAAAAATGAATCGCCAAATGTGTTGGTAAGCGCATAACTTACAAACGACTGTATCAAATTGGAAAATTGTTTTTTTTTTTTGTGTTCGTTATTGTCAGGACAAGGTTTATATATAAGAAGTTTGGAGTTCCTGCGGGAATTCCGAAACTCACGCGGGTGAATCTCCGAAACAGTTGGACCGATATTGACGGGACTTTCACTGCTAATTAACTGTTGTTATAAGGAGTACATTAGACTGCATTGGAGTTCCTGCGGGAATCCCGAAACTCACGCGGGTGAAACCGCGGCGCACAGCTAGGTACTACTAGCTACTATAATAAAAGAGTAGATAGAATCCGCGATTCTGTACATTGACTATTTTTACCAAAAATTGAGAGGGTGGTAAAAGAAGAGTAACCAAGCCAAAAAAAAGGTTTTAAAATTCTTTTCTGTCTGTTTGTCTGTTCGCGATAATCTCCGCATCTACTGAACGGGTTGTCATGCAATTTTCAGTAGTAGGTTAAGCTAAGTCTGGAGCAACATATAGACTTTGTTTCATTGAAATAGGACATAGGGGAAAAAGTTACCATCAGTTAAAGACTTCAGCGCAATGCAATGGTCGAAAGCTTCGATATAATGTTGCATAACGAACATGATTAAACCTTTTTTTCTTTTGAATTGATTTTTCGCGAAGTGACAGTTTTAAGGCTTGGAGAGACAGATGATGTGATTATAATATTTTCTTTGAGACCAAAGAGTATATAACCACTACGTTATAAAAGAGTGAGAAAATGTCACTGTCATTGCAAGGGTCGAAAATTCACGCGGGTAAAACCGTGGGCACCAGCTAGTTTTCAATAAGTGACGTCGAAACCAATGGGCTTTTCAACCAAATTTTAGTTTTTAGTCCGTCTTGTAGACTAATAAAAAACATTGGACACGTATTTTTTTTTATTTATAAAATGAAAAAATACGCGAGTCGTGACGTCATTATTCGGTACGAGCCGCGTACTAACTGCATCGGATTGTGACGTCACGCAAAATTTAAACTCAATGTACCTATCTCCGTTTTTTTTATTGGGTAAAAAAAAATACGTATCCTTTTTTTATTAATCTACACGAAGGACTAAAAAAAGTTTAGTCAAGTAGCCAATTGTGTGACTTGGGTATTTAATACGTCAAAGAAGTAAATACCTAATATAACTATTAAAAAGCATCATAACACTGTGTGTCGAGTTATTTTTATCAAGCAATAAAAAGGTATAATATATTCCACAGTTAACTCTTAAGTCGACTGTGCAAAAAGAATAACCTAGCAGTTAGTGACGTGAAGTTTCGGAATTTTTTTATCGACAGTGGAGTATGTTTTGTTTTTTTAATTTACTGAATCAAACTTACCTATTTGTAGCATATGAAATATGAAATTATTACAAACAATATAATTATAGATAATAGCATAAATGCAAGATATTTTATTTACTCACCTATTATAATAATTTTATTAGACTGAACCAAACCGAATTACAGGAAAGAAGGAGAGCCATTTACGAAAGTTATTTCCCCAACTTGGTAGGTCATATAATATGAATTCATATAACTCAACATTTTTTTTTTTTCTTAAACATCACGACTTGTTTTTAGTTACATTCTGGTCCATTTAGAGTTATTATAATGTGTGAGATCTTTACATTTAATTTATAAATGCTTTAAAAATTATTGTTATCTCAATTGATTGAAACAAAATATCGTACAATAGACGTGAAAATCTTTAATTTTGCACAGAAATTAGATACAGCCGCAAGGATTCTTAAATTCCAATTTGTAAAACATCGATACTTGACCATCGACATCGACACTCGTGTCATCCCATCACTAGTGTAACAGTTACCTCGTGCACTACTAACATTTCTATTTTTTCTTTTCGAGCACAAAATAATAATACACTGTTGCCATTAATATGATAATGGTAAGAGCTAATGTGTGTGCGTATGTCAGCTAGACCTGCTGAACTCGTTTCAAGAGGCGCCAACTGTAGTGCTTATTATCTAGATACTGGTTACTTATTTATTTATTTTATTTATATAATTATATTACTATTAATCCGATTGTATTAACCTTAACCGATCATCTTACAATTTTTGATACACGTTGTCCTGTACAGAGAAGGACAAAGGGTACTTTTATCCCAAAACTCCCTAGGGAACTCCGAAATTCCAAAGCGTTCGCAAAATTTCATGATGATCGGTTGATTAGATAACACTTGAACACAAACAAACAAATAAACATTTGCAATATTTATGGCAATATTAGTTAGGATATACCTACAGATAGACAAATTGTATTTAAATTTGTTCATTTATACACGAGAAAGGCAAAGTCGTAGGTAGCAACTAGCATTAGGTCGTTTCAATCTCACATCTTTGGAATAAGGAAGCTCAAGCTAAATTTTACGTATAAATTAACTCAAAAATCATATAGCCTTATAAGGCTTCTCAAGTTTTCTTATCTCTAGCAGCTATAAATGGAATTCCATTGCGACTCACCGAGGTGCGTTGTCTGAAGACAATCGGTATTTTAACTGATCGACGACAGTTTTCTATATGCAGTTAAAATATTAAGCAACGACCAAGTGTTTTTTTTTTTTTTTTTTTTTTATTAAAAACCAATAAGTACAAAAAACAAAAATTCACATATTTACAGTGCAACAAAAACCAAATTTGGTTTGTCTGTGCACTGTGACGGTTTGAGTCTACATTTACGTTATTCTAAGTAAGTAGTTAAGGCAGGCAAGATAAGGAAAAAGGGTATTTGCGAATTTCCTTTTGAATCGCCATGACTGCTATTCACTTTTTAACTTTCAAAAAAGGAGGAGGCTCTCAATTCGTCTGTATGTTTTTGTTTTTTGTATCTTTGTCACACGATTACTCGAAGACGGCTGGACCGATTTGGAAAATTATTTTTTTTTGTTTGATAGGGTAGGTATACACTGTACTTTCTCGTTGGTCCCATTGTAAAGAAGTCGGGATCTGATGATGGGATCAATGGATCATGAAGAAATCAAGGAAACTCTTCAAATATTACAGGCACACCCATAAGGTGGTGCCACTGTGGTGCCACTGCCATTAAGGTGGTGCCACGACGGTTGGCACTGACAGACAGAAATCCGCGTGTCATTGGTCCTATACGTTCTACGAAAAACTAAACCTCGCACGAGACATTTGTGCGCCGACTGAAAAACTTTTTATTGGATAAATTATTGTACTCTGTAAAAGAGAATTCATGACATTATTTATTATTAAGGTAACACTTTATTTAAAAATAAATGGGGATGTGGACTACTTTTGAAAATCAAAATTCTAATTAGTCCGTCAGTTAGAAAATACCTAAGAAAACAATAGACACGTATTTTTTGCTTTTTCAAATAAATTAAAATATACAGAGATAAAGCGCATTAAAGTTTAGGGTGAGGGGGTCGTGACGTCACTAACCGCTAAAACCGCCATAGGTAAGTACAAACTGTCAGAATAGTGACGTCACGCGAAATTTCAACTCAATATATCGCCGTTATTTTTTGATTACGTAAAAAAAGAAAAAATACGTGTCCAATATTTTTTAATAATTTACAAGACAGATTAAAAAAAAATTTAGTCAACATGCCCATTGTTTACCTATTTAACTATTTATTTATTTTGGTATAAGTTGACATTTATTCGTTACAATTATTGTTATCAAATATTATTATTTCAAAATTAATTATATTGACAATCTCTTTAGTGAATTTATTTAATTTTGGCATAAAATGTAAATGTAATTTTTAAAGAGAAAATAAATATCTATCTATCTATCATAGCGATTTGGGTAAATAAAATGTCACTTTATAAATTAAGGATTATTTGGACATAGATAAGCAATAGTGTGTTAACTCACACTGGAGAAATTTTGAGTAAATCGTGTTTTAAAAGTATAGCGCCATTTTCTGTCAACATTTTTTATGTTCAATATTTAGTTACATACTTAAACAATGTAATAAGGTAAACACATAATTAAAAAACGTTTCCTAACTCTCAATAAATCGTTCTGAATAGGTAACTTAATTTTGTGGGTTAACATGTTATTGCTTATCTGCGTCCATTTATTTAATTCTAACCGAAGGACTCGATATAATTTGATTTTCATATCCCGGCACCGTCTCTATTATTTTTATTAGTGTTGAGGTATAGACTACCGATGTGAGAGCCATAACTCCTCATTAGCAGGTTATAAACCTATCATAGGCAGCGAGGGTGACCGGTGAGGTGCGATGCTCGTTCCACACCGCCGC
Source organism: Zygaena filipendulae (assembly GCA_907165275.2). Classification (NCBI taxonomy): domain Eukaryota; kingdom Metazoa; phylum Arthropoda; class Insecta; order Lepidoptera; family Zygaenidae; genus Zygaena; species Zygaena filipendulae. The sequence goes on along the minus strand of OU015677.1, from coordinate 1,514,272 downwards.
CGAGGCCTGCGTGTGCGCCCCTCGCTGGTTCGGTTTGGTGGAAAACAATGGAGAATTGATACCAGTAAATAATGAGCTGTTCTCCTACGTTTAACTAATCTTAATGCTCAGTATATTATAATGGGCATGTTGACTAATTTTTATTTTTAGTCCGTCTTATAGATTATTTGAGTTGAAATTTCGCGTGGCGTCACTATTCTGACAGTTTGTATGGCGGTTTTAGCGGTTAGTGAGGTCACGACCCCCTCATCCTAAACTTGAATGCGCTTTATCTCTGTATATTTTAATTTATTTGAAAAAGCGAAAAATATGTGTATTGTTTTTTTATTTTCTAACTGACGGACTAAATAGAATTTTGATTTTCAAAAGTAGTCCACATCCCTATTAATGCGAATTTGTTTATTTGTTTGTTACGCTTTCTAGCTACTCAACCGATGATCGTGAAATTTCGCATACATTACCAGGGGTACAGGAAAATACAGAATATTTATCCCGGAATTCTCGTGGAAACTAGGAAATAACGCGGGTCAAATCCCGGTAATAGCAAATTTTCATTGACTAGCTGTTCGTCGTGGTTTCACCCGCGAATTTCGGAGATTCCGCGGGAATTCCGGGGTAAAAAGTACCCTATGTCCTTTTCTGTGCTCCTGATAATATGTACGCAAATTTTTATAATGATCGGTTGAGTAGTTACGGCGTAAAAGCGCGGCGTATCAAAGTATATTTTCCGACACTTCCAACAATTTACCTTAACCTTCCTCATGAATCACTCTATCTATTGGCATAAACCGCATGAAAATCTATTCAGTAGTTTTTCGAGTTTATCGCATGGCGTAGGACTTTGTTTTTTATACGTATGTAGTGATGCAATCCATACCTTGTGATGTTTTCAAAGGTTACCATCGTTGATTCAAGATAGAAGTTCGTTTCTGACAACTGTCTTCCTTTAAAGTGAAGTTGAAGAAGCATTTCCTCAGCCTGCGTTGAGTTTCTTTAATCATAAAATATTCTTATACATATATTATTATGTTATCTTATCAGAAGAACCTAGTAGTTTATTATGTATTGATATATTACTGTATATGCAGATATGTATTTTATTTATATTCTTATATATTATGCCTTCCTTATTTTTTCTTATCTATTTATTTTACAACTTTTCTTTTATTTCCTTTCCTTTTTTATCCCGTCTTGATTCTATCAAACCATTATTTTTATGTTTGTCAACCTCCTTTCTATTTATCTCTTCTCCCGCCAATGTTTTCTTCAATTCCATTCGATTTTTCAAAGGTTGACTGGAAGAAATCCCCTCGCGGGATAAGTCCGCCTTTGAGCATAAATTACCCATTTGTTTTGATTTTATCAACTTGTAAAAACTTTTTTTTATGCTCAATAAAGTATACAAACAAACAAACAAACAAACAAACACATATTAACGGATACGTTGTGTACAAGTTGTGTATCAACTTATAGGCTGTAAGCTCGCTCCCCGTTCACGGTTCAGCTCCTACACTAGTCACGGAGCGTGGCGATGTCTGCACTCTGCGCCAATTGGCATCTCATTAACCCGCCATTCGAATTTGGAATAATGGGCTAGTTAAATTGATGATACCGTTTTTGTTTTTCATTCATTATTTTTTACTGCCTCCGATTAATATAATTTTAAATACCACTATCTTGAAATTATCCTAACTAGTAAAAATGCGAAAGTGAGTTTGATTGTTTGTTACGCTTTCACGCCTCAACGGCTCAACCGATCATTGTGAAATTTTGCATACACATAGTCAGGAGTACAGAAAAGCACATAGGGTACTTTTTAAACCGGAATTCCCGCGGAAACTCTGTAATTAACGCAGATGAAACTGCATTAAATTTTGCATACTACCCGTTGTCAAGGGTAAAGTAAAGAAAAAAACTATCTCGGAAATCCCACGGGATCTCCGAAAGTACAGCGGGTGAAACCGCGGCGAACAGCTATTAAATAATTATAATATATATTATTATATAAATTTTGTTAAAAACAATAAATTATGCTTGGCTTGGATTGTTTAGTTCATTCTTCATTTTGTTTCTTTTTATTATCGTTTTATAAAACACTAGCTGTTCCCCGTGGTTTCAGAGTTCCCGCGGGAATTCTGGATTACAATGCATCCTATGTTGCTCAGGGATAATGTAGCTTTCTAATAGTGAAAGAATATTTGATATCGGTTCATGAGTTTTTGAGTTAAATCGTAACAAACAAAAAATCCAATCTTTCCTCTTTATAATAGATAAGAAAAGATAAGAAAGATTTATTTAAGCAAGAGGAGAAACACAACACAAATGAACACATACAGAACAACACAAATGAAAATTATTAATAAATTTACACAAATAAATTTAAATATTACTTTGTACTTTGCTCGATATTTTTAGTCTTTCTAGGTATGCATATCTCTGGTTTGTGGTCGGAACATATAATAATACATATTACGTAGGTCACACTATAAGTTTTGCGTAACTTAAAAAAACAACATGTTATAACCAAAATATTTCAAAATACTCTCCTTTACATTTTAAATATTTTTTTATGCGATCGAACCATTTTTTAAAACAGGAGGACCACAGATCTGAAGGCATGTTTTCTACGTGCTGATTGAACGCTATCACTGCCTCTTCAGAGTTGGTAAAAGTGAAACCTCTCATCAAATCTTTGATTTTGGGGAAAATACAGAAATCACAGAGTGCTAGGTCGGGGCTATGCGCAGGATGGGTGACGAGTTGTACTTTTTTGGAAGCTAAAAAGGACTTTTCATTACTCATACTCGGAAAGTAGGTCTGAAGTTACCTGAGAAGCGGGTTGAAAGTAACACTTTTCAGCCCTAGGGAGAATCGCTTTCAACTGACAGCTGGATACTGCAGAAACTCAAGCTTTTTTTTATGTCACAGGGGGCATACTTACTGGCCAGTAGCGCACCTAATGGTTGATTTATGTAAAATAAAATTCACTCATTTTTTTCTTTAGCTAATTCCTATTTTTATTTTGACTTTCCTTGCATTCGTAATGAAAAGCACAGTGTTATCCTCGGGAGAAAGACTTATTTAGTCCTTCGATCTATTGTAACCCCGTCTCGGGACTAAATAAGTTACTTTCACCCCTAGGATAACAATGTACTATAGTATAGATGAGTTTTAAACTCTAACGGCCGCGGCCGGCCGGCTTGTTTCATAAGCGGCAGCCGGAAAAACAATTTATTATGTAGTTAAATACGTAATTTATAATTCATAATTTATTCAAACTCAAACTGGTTTTACGCGATTGTTGAGTCAACTTGACCTTTGAAGTAATTATGCACGAATGAATCTCAAGATGGTGATGACGAGGTTTCATAGTTCTGACGTTATACCTAAAAAACTTAGTCAATTTACAACTGTGTGTGGTTTGCTGCTTCTTCCGCTTAATATTTTGAATGTAGGTATAGATTGGTTGTATATTATTTGGACGCAGATAAGCAATAACATGTTAACCCACAAAATGAAGTTATTGATTCAAAAGTTTTAGTTACATTGTTTAAATATGTAACTGAATATTGAACATCAAAAATTTGACACAAAATGGCGCTATAATTTTAAAACTTTAATTTACTCCTCAATTTCACCAGTGTGGGTTAACACACTATTGCTTATCCATGTCCATTTATGACTAGCTGTGCCACGCGGTTTCACCCGCGTGAGTTCCGGGATTCTTGCAGAAACAATTTTTTTCTAAAATAAAAGTAGCCCAAGTTACTCCTTATAACATCAGCTATCTGCCAGAGAAAGTCTCGTTAAAATCGGTCCAGCCGTTTCAGAGATACGCCGGAACAAACAGTAGTTCCAGAGATTATTCCTTATATCCAAACTTGCTTACTTTGCCTCTTTGTAATATTAAAATAGAAATTAGTAACTTTATTGTGAGACTAGCTTTCCCCCGCGGTTTCACCCGCAGTAATCACGGAGTTCCTGCGAGAATTTCGGGGTAAAAACTACCCTTTGTCACTCAGGACTACGTAGCTTCCTATAAGTGAAACAATTTTCAAAATCGGTTCAGTCGATTCAGATTGTTCAGAGATTACCCCCTACAACGTCACAAACTCACATTACAATTCACAAACTCACAAACTTCACCCCTTTATAATATTAATACACACACACACAAACACGCTAAACTTTTTGGTTTTCTTTTTGTTACATTTTGTTTTTTCATAAAAGTTTAAAATTTTATTATAAAACTAATTGTGTGTAGGTATATCTTGTTTTATATTCGTTTCTAATAACGATATGGAAGACCTGGACATACTGACACAAGTATATATTTATACTTAAAAGGATGTCCAACAAACCATATTGGCAAAAAATACTTTTGGTTATGAAATAAACAATTTAGATTTATTTTTTTATATAGATAATTATAGGAATAAATTTTTACGTGTTTTATTTTTGTCAACAGGATCCGAAGCCACTATCCAATGCAGTCCTGATGTGATGACGGTGACCGTCCCATTGGATGGAGATAGAAAGATCTCGTATCTGGACCAATTGAAAGGTAGGTCAAAGGCCTTCCGCCAAGGATCGCCGCAGCCACCGCTCTGCGCTTCCCGCATCTAAGGTTGCCAGGCGTCCAGATAAAGCCGGACATGGTTAGGCTTTTTGATTGCGTTTCCGGCCAAAATAAACTGTGTCCGGCTTGGCCGGCTTTTGTTAGGCTTTTCACATTTCGCAAACGAGCGAGCGCCGAGCGTACAAGTACTTAGACTAATTTGGCATTCGATTTTATTTATATTCCATTGGGATTTTACAAATTTTATGGTAATAATTATAAAAGCTTCATTTTAAATACAACTTTTTGTCGTACCTATTGATACTTCCTCAGTAACGGCCTTTCTACCCAAATGTCCGGCCAAACTGGCTGGTCAGTCCGGCTATTAGGTTTTGTGACCTGGCAACCCCACCCGCATCCGATGGCGTCCCGTGACCTTCACCGAGTCACAGATAATACTATACCAAGTCACTCAGACCAAATAAAATCTAAAGACGGAATGTCTCGAACAACGAAGTGAGAGCCAACCCACACGGTGCGGTGCGGCTCAGGTCAGGCGCCTGAGCGGCGCCGCTGCGGTATATTACATACAAAAAAGAGTAGATTATAGGAGGAATATTGTAGCAGATAACAGCAGATAGTTATCTGTTATTGTAATGATAGCTGACTAACTGATGATGATAACATAACACAATATAACTGGAAAGGTATGACCGAGACTATTAGCTGAGTGACACATCTAGAACGAACTAGAAACTATTACAATTAATTGCACCAACATAGAGGTTGTACTGCATACCAGATATCCGTAGGGAACACGGAGCAGTGCCTGGGACTTGCGACCCAGGTGTAGGTTTAATGGGGCCCCTTTACAATGCATGAACGCTCACCTCCACTGCCCGTGGTCCCGACTTTTCGCCGATAAATGCGTTGTGGCCACACGGCGCCGCGCCGCGCTCCCATCGGAGGCGAGGCGAGGCGGGGAGGGGAGTAAGCGGCTCGCTGTTGTTTGTCCTGTTCTGTCACGTAGCGATGGGCATGCCTACTCTTTCTATCGCCGCTGCGGCGCCGCGCTGCCCGTGTGGTCGCCCATGCGGCGAAATGGCTTGGGCTGCGGCGCCGCACCGCATCATGTGGGTTGGCTCTGAAGCCGGTTGCGTATACATGCGGTGCTTAGGAAAGTGCCACAACGATTCCCAGGTATGGTGTCGTTTTCCTGGCTTCACTTGATTGTTCTACGCGTTCCGTCTTTAGTTTTTATTTTTGTCTGAGCTGAGACCAAGTCCTCGGTCCATCGGCCAATCGGCACTTGTTTAGCACTTTAAAATAGATACGTATTTTTTTTAATTCTATTCACTTTAGGACTTTCGCTCGCAAGTGTACCATTGAATGGTTCACAGTGTATGCGAGAAAATAATAAATTCAAATTTAGCTAATAATAATTTAGTTGTAAAGGGAAAAAATAATGGCGGGCTTTCTGTGACGGCGGCCAAATCACCTATATGCGCAAGCCGGCAATAATTTTCCATTACCGTAAAGGTTTTATATCAAACAGCCAGCATTTTATAAAAAAAAAAAATCCAATAATGTATTGTAATTCAAATGAATACATTGAAGTCTTAATATTGTGAAAAATAAAAATTTGGACATAGTCTAATTTCTATTTTGAACTAAGTTACCTACTTAAATCCTTTAATAAACGCGAAAGTGAGTTTGTTTGTTTGTTACGCTTTCACGGTTGAATGGCTCTACCGATCACCATAAAATTTTGTATACACGCTCTCAAGAGTATAGATAAGGATACAGGGTACTTTTTATCCCGGAATTCCTGAGAGGACATTCGAAATTAAGGTGGGAGAAACCGCGGGGAACTGCTAGTTATTGAAATTCATTTAATATAAGAACGAATTACGCTTTCTGCTACTATGGATGACCTTTATGGAGACTTTATGAATATATTTTCTAAGCAAATCTAGTACCTACTAGATAGCACAATGGCTGAATAAAAGAAAATTCTTATCAAATAAAAGTTGTGTTATCTATTCTGATGCAAAACACGCCTCGGTGTCACCATCTTGTTGTATATCTACTTCGACCTGAATGCTACAGTTCTTAGTTACAACTAGTACAAGTGAAAGTTGGTGCTTAATGAGTGCAGTTCACATGCTATTATGCTGATAGACAGACAGACAATGAGAGATTGAACATACCTACATCTTTCAGTTGGACTTGTTGACATCGTTTCTATATTTCAAAACTAGTTGTCCCCCGCGGTATTACCCGTGACAATTTCGGAGTTTCCGCGGGAATCCCAGCTTAAACTATACCTATAAACCTTCCTCTGGTATCACTCTATCTATTGATGAAAATTCATTCAGCAGTTTTTGAGATTACCGTGAACAGACAGACAGACAGACAAACGCAGCAAAAGAATTCGTTTTACCCTAATAATATTATAAATGTGAGAGTGTGGATGTTTGTATATTTGTTACTCAATCACGCAAAAACGGCTGAACGGATTTGGATAAAAATTTGGCACGCACGTCGTCAGCGGTACAGAGAAGGACATAGGGTACTTTTTATCCCGGGTATTTTTTTTTTCCGGAACTCCGAAATTACCGCGGGTAAACCGCGGGGCACAGCTAGTAGGTAATATATAAAGATATACACTACCAGTTGCGTTTCACCCGCGTTAAATTTGAAGTTCCTGCGGGAATTCCGGAATAAATTGTACCTTATGTCCTTATCTGTGCCTCTGATGACGTGTATGCATAATTTCTTGATGATCGGTTGAGTAGTTAAGGTCTGAAAGCGTAACAATCAAACAAACTCACATTCGCATTATAATATCATAAAATTGATACGTGATGCCGCTTTGAAAGAATTGAAAAAAATATGAAAGAATTTGTGAATTTACTTTCCTATGAAGCCATCGTGGGTCTGAAGCCCTTGTTCAACCATATTTTCAACAATTACAGACTACCAACCCTGCAATCCAATAGTGGAAGATAGGAAAGCTCTCTACATATTGGACCTGCAAGACTTCTCCAAATGCGGAGTCACCAGGATTACGAACAGTATCACTGTAAGTTATACTCTGTCTTTGTGCTAATTTTCATCCAAATTTCTTCATTTGTTTATATGTATATGATTGAGTCACAAAATTGGAGTTGAGTTTCTAAAAATTCATCCTTATATTCAATGTTTGCCTACGTTATAAAAGTATGCCTTATCTTCAGTTTCTAGACCTGGCAATTTGACCTTGCTCCAGTCGTAAACACCAGCCATTTTGTTCATCTTTCATGAGCAAAGAGAGAGTTGTCGAGAGAAAACCGTATTTTATCTAGCAAAGCATTAACCACACGAGGTGTCATTCCAAGTGTACTGAAAAAAATTGTCATTGGTAGAACTATTAAAACAATAGACGCCGTTATTGAAGTAGAACAAGTTAACAGCGGTGATGGTTGGTGAATCGAAACGTAAGCATAGGTTCAACCCCTGAAACAATGAGCTTGAACTGTCGGTAAAGAAAAACCTCGTGAAGAAACCATATCGTGGTGGTAGGGCACTCTCTAGTGCTCTGCTGGCTAGCTACTACCTTCAAATTGAAAATCTATCGTCGAGCACCTGACGGTGTGTTCAGGCAATCTCACTTAAAGCCAGTTCCCATGCTGGCTAAGTGTGTTCACAACCTTAGACGATATCGTCAAGTACCATCAAGGGAACTGTGTCAAATTCCTAACATGTTCAGAATAAAAAACAGACCATCCATTGATATTTCAACTGACTCTTCTTCAGGGGAAACGCACGTTCTACCACAAGATAATAATTGAGAACACAAATGGTGGTCGCGAGACTGTCATCGTTCGGTGCTTCATGCACGGCGGCAAGCACGCCCTGAACAAAAGAGACACGGAACCCTTCCCGCTGGACTTCAACGAGCCAGAGTGAGTGAAAGAACCCTTCATTTTAAGTTTCATTACATTTGTAGGTTATGTTGTATTTTGATGATGATTTTCATCAATGTAATAATATTTATTGTATATTTTTCTTGACAGTATAGTGAATATAACACAAAATCAAGAGGGCCACGCTCCGGAACCCATTCTTGGCGCGATCGTCAAGCAAAATGGAAAACAGTAAGTAAAACCGAAGTTAAAGACTGGTTTGATTGATACCACTTTATGTGATGGAAATTTTTAAAAATTCATAGTTTTATTGTCAATATCTTCTTTGTAAAATACTGCATGCATCGTTAAGCCTCCTTATGTTGCTCAATCTATTTGTGATTATATTTTTTTCGTAATTTGTCCGGTCTGCTAGCATCCTGGTTGAAGCTTAGTCATCGAATACCTATATTAGGTTTGACTTGCAGCAATATACTTACTTGTGACCTTAAATGTATTTTGTTAAAAATCTCCATTGGAAATTGAAAACAAAACCCTCAGATATCAAATATCCTTCAGAAAAACTTTACTCAATTAAACAAAACAGAGACAAAAAATGTAAATGGGCGAACTTAACTCTATGGCTAGACATTTTTCCCTTGCTCAACATTATTTTATTTTATTTGTCCAGAGTATCAGGCGAAATTTCGGTGAATCCGGGAACGCCGTTGTCCATGGAAATCTTCCTGGATGACCACTCCTCACCTGTGTATGGGCTGTTCGTCAACTACATGCACGTCACTGACACGGGCAAACAGCAGGAAACCATAATTTTGAACGGGTGAGTTAATGATAAGTGTAAATTCTGATGTTAAACAGGTCTGCCTACACCAGGAAATCCTCTGATGAGCTAAAAATTATATGCACTACCTCTGAGTGCTGGCTGCACACATAAGCCAGGAGGTGGTACTGTCCCAGGAGGAGCGCGCACGTGCTGCTACCACCTCTGAGTGCTGGCTGCCTGGTAGTCGCGTGACACAGCGCGGCTGCTCCGCGGCACATATGAGCGAGGAGGTGGTACTGTCCCTGCTGCTATCACCTCTGAGTGCTGGCCGCCTGGTAGTCGCGCGATACAGTGCGGCTGCTGCGCGGCGTTCATGAGCGAAGAGGTGGTACTGTCCCAGGCGAAGCGCGCACGTACTGCTACCACCTGGGAGTACTGGCTACCTGGTAGTCGCACAACAAGCGCACTGTTACCACTTCTGAATGCTGGTCACCTAGTTATTAATTTAATTAAAAAGAACTACTACCAATTCAATTTATTTCCTCCTTCTCTTCCAGCTGTTCCATCGACCCATATCTCTTCGACAACTTCATCACAACCGACGGGGACGTCCTCGCTGCTAAGTTCAGGGCCTTCAAGTTCCCGGACACGACGTACGTGCAGTTCAAAGGCACCGTGTCCGTCTGCCTGGATAAATGTCAAGGGGTAAAATATGCTGTTTATACCTATTTTGATCACCATTATTTTCTCAATTGAAATGCCTTCCTAACTTCAAATTTCAATAATTCCTAACGAAAAGAACACATCATGAGCAACAATAACATGGTGGTAAGTACCTACTGCTACCACCATTCAAGTGGAAAATCTTTTGCACAGCACCTAACGGTGTGTTCCGGCAGTCTCACTTGAAAGCCAGTTCCCATTCCAGGCTAGGTGTGTTCACAATCTTCGACCACACCTTACTTAACATCGGGTCAGTTGTGGAGTTGTGGTCAGAGCATGCCAGAGGCCTAGGCTATTAAATCCATCAATTCCGAAGATTATTAGTCATTTAGGGATCGTAAATTAATCACGTGAGCCTCGAATGATGGGATTGGATGAAGGAGGGGATTTGCGAAAATCACAAAATTATAAAGAAGGGGGAAGGGGGGCAGTGAGATATCACGTATATTTATTATTTTCGTCAAACGGAAAAGCAGTGCCTTGACTGCCATTTGCCCCAATTTTTAAATACTTGTCTTTTTCTTCTTCCTCTTTAATAATGGCGTCTATAATAATTATAATTTGCCAATGACAACGTTTCTTAGTGATAAAAATTTCTTCATCTACTTCTTCAATTATGGCGAAACGCTAATGACAATGTTAGATAGTTCCCCAAGTTAAAACATGGCTCTCTTTAAAGCCAGTTTCCTGCTCGGGGTCCAAAATAGATGCTGAAAAGTGACTGAAATAACGAAGACTTCACGTGACACGCATGTGTTCGGTACGGCTTTCACCCTTCAACAACCGACTCACGTAATTATGATCTTTGGTTTGACTGTCTTATACCAAAAAATACAGGCGAGTTTGAAGTTTGAACCGATGGGGAGGGCGGTTAAAATCACGTGAATAACATCACGTGATTAATGGACGGCTCCTTTGAACATCATCCATCTCTCCAGGTGCCATGCACCAACGGCGTCACCGGCTACGGCAGGAGACGGCGCGCCATCAGCACCGGCGCCGACTCCAACAAGGTGTACGAGGTCTCCCTGACCACGTTCATCAAGGTCGACTGGGCCGAGGGGCAGCAGAGAGCGCCCAGTGAGTTACTTAGTACATACATCGATGTGTCCCACACACACACACGCGGTGATTTCAGAGTTCCCGCGGGAATTCCAGGATAAACTGTAATTAACTTATCTCTTGAATCACTCTTATCTATTGGTGAAAACCGTATGAAAGTCCGTCTAGTAGTTTTTGAGTTTATCGTGAACAGATAGACAGACAGGCGGACGACGTTTTAAAATATGTAAAAACAGCCGTTTTAAAATATGTAAAAACAGCCACATAGCTTTGCATAGTAAAAGACAAGCTGTTATCCGCGGTAATTTCGGAGTTCCCGATGGAATTCCGGGTTACGATAAAGAATTTTTGTAATCGGTCCAGTAGTTTTTGAGTTCAATCGTTACCAACAAATAAACAAACCTTTCCCCTCTTGTTTAGATGGGATGTAGTTTTGGTATTATTAGTAGAAACGATGGTTTTTAATAAATAAATACTTACATAGATTTATGGTTTAAAAAAAATTGGTCGCGCAGTCGCCGAGAAACCACGAAAAAAAAAAATTCGACATGATGGGACTGCTTCTCGCCAAAAGACATAGTAAACTGGTTCCACCACACTTGAAATAGGGATGTGGACTTTGAAAATCAAAATTCTAATTAGTCCGTCAGTTAGAAAATAAAAAGACAATAGACACGTATTTTTGCTTTTTCAAATAAATTAAAATATACAGAGATAAAGCGCATTAAAGTTTAGAGTGAGGGGTCGTGACGTCACTAACCGCTAAAACCGCCATCAAACTGTCAGAATAGTGACGTCACGCAAAATTTCAATTCAATATATCGCCGTTATTTTTTGATTACGTAAAAAAAGAAAAAATACGTGTCCAATATTTTTTAATAATCTACAAGACGGACTAAAAAATAAAAATTAGTCAACATTCCGCGATTCTACGGGCGCTGTATGCGGTTCTATGCCTACTATTCTATGATTCTAACGTATTTTGTTATCTCTCTTACAGAGGATGTCGAGGGTTATTTGCTGAAGAACTTGCAAATAGCCAATCAGAAACTCGGCGACGATGAGACTTCAACCGAGAAACACATCTTTGAATACACGACTCGCAGAGTAAGCGCAGGCGCCAGCTTCGTAACCAACTCTTGTATATTAATTGCTTTTGGTTTAGTTTTAACACTGTTTAAATACTAATTGGATGTAACGTGTCACCGGATAGTGGGCATGATGTCGGGGGTGTAAAAATCAAAAATCTAATTAGTCCGTCGCTAGTGAAAATATAATAAGGCCGCACTAGTCCGTCTGATAGATTAATAAAATAAAAAATAATGGACACGTATCTTTCCTTTTTATCGAAAAATAACGGTGATACATTGAGTTGGAAACATAAAGTACATAAAGTGTACCTATAGGCGTGACATCACGCGTTTTCAACGCAATATGTCGCCGTTATTTTTTCGATAAAAAGGAAAAATACGTGTCCAATATTTTTTATTATATTAATCTATCAGATGGACAAAAAACTCAAAAATTTAGTCATTATGCCCATTCCCCCCCCCCCTCCCCGCAGCCAAATATCCTGAATTTGTCACCGGGTAATTGTAAGAACCGTTAGTTTACAAACTAACGGCCGAATCTCATCGTGTCCGCACAAATAGATTTGTCTTCGGGGAAGGATTCTAGTGTAGTAAATGAGAGTGATTGTAATTTAGTTGATTTTTACGTTTACTAATAATAATAATGAATAATTAATTAATTAAAATTAGTTATAGGATAGATTATGCTTAATTAATTTTACTAGTCTTACGATATAAATGAATTTCAACACAACTATAATATGATTTCGAATTCCATATTAGCAGCAGGTAAATAAGATGCGATGAATCCAACTTGAAAGTCTTGAACCATTACTAGGTCAAATTAAAATATGGTTTAAACTAACTATTGCAATCGAATCTATCGCTGATTACAAAAAAAACCTTTTTTCAGGTTTAGTGTAATCTCTATAAATATCTAAATATCTAGAAAACAGAAAAAATGTATTTTATAATGCCTTTATTACCATATACTTGTTTTATATAGGTACCTACGTAATTACTGACTTAATAAATAAGATAATCGGCCATAACTGCTTTTTAACTTAGGTAACTATGTTTCTTTAGTAATCTTTAATGTTAGCATAAAACAGAAAGCTATGGAACAAAATTAAACTTTAATCGGACAAGTATTATTTTTCTTTAATTATAAAAACGAAATGTCGAAAATAAACGAATTTACTAAAAAAAAATACTAAGAACTGGAGTTTTATTTACCAACGGATGCGGTAAGGTTGTTCAAATAAATTTATTGTAAGAAACTACAGTTTGCTCTAAGAAAGCCATAGTTGGTTCTATTAAGGAGACTGGAGACTACAGTTTGTTCTAAGGATTATACAGGAATATTTTTTAGCGCAATGCGCAAAAAAATTTTGGTGGTTCAGAGTCAGTAATAGAACACATTTCCATTATTTGTTTAAAACTTTTTTAATTTTTTGTATCCGGCTTTAAATTAGCAAAATATTGACACTATCTATTAGTAACAATATTAATGGGCGCGCGCACCATACGGCGTACGTGGCGGTGTTGCACCGGGGGTGAAAGACCTCGATCAGCTGTCGGTACATTGTAACCCACATAAATACCTAGCCGAACGAGCGCTTCGCGCTGTGGCGGCGGTGAATATAGTAGCCAAAAAATCAATTTCAAAGTATACATCTTTCGTTCACGATAACTTTTTTTTGTACTAAGACTTATCAAAATAAGAAATAGGTGTTTAATAAAACTCATTTAAGTTTAATTTCTAAAAGTTTGCGCACTGAATAAAAAATATTCCTGTATAGACTAAAGTTCCTTAAAGGCGGAATTCTCGCTTCTTATCAAGACTGAATCTGGGGTTTCGATCCTAGGCTCCTGTCTGTGGGTCTTTTTGATCTATGTATTATCACAGAGAAGTACTCTCCAGTATTAGGAAGCTGTGAAAGACGGATATTTTTTAGGTGCTAATATAATTAAATATCGATAAGCAATAGTGTGTTAACACACACCGGAGAAATTTTGAGCAAATCGTGTTTTAAAATTGGACGCAGATAAGCAATAACATGATAACCCACAAAATTAAGTTACCTATTCAGAACGATTTATTTAGAGCTAGGGAACGTTTTTTAATTATGCGTTTACCTTATTAAATTGTTTAAGTATGTAACTAAATATTGAACATGAAAAATATTGACAGAAAATGGTGCTATAATTTTAAAACACGATTTACTCAAAATTTCTCCAGTGTGGGTTAACACACTATTGCTTATCTATGTCCAATTATAGCGCCATTTTGTGTCAACATTTTTTTCCAGCAATTTGTTGATATAATTTAATAAAGTAAACACATTAAAAAACGTTCTATAACGCTCAATAAAGCGTTCTATATCAATAACTTACTTTTATGAGTTAACATGTTATTGCTTATCGACATCCAAATTAAATGTTAGAATAAAATAAACGATTCAAGATTTCAGTCTTTTAATAGATTGATCAATGAAACAAATATTATACAATAATTAATTATAATAATTAATACTTGACAAATGGAAGGAAGAATTAAACATTGATCGAATAATGACAATGTCATTATTATAACGCTAAAAATTACTTAAAACTAAACAAATCACGTCCAAAACATAGTCAATAACAGTGTGACGACGCGACGTACCTAATAGCGGCAAACCAGCCGCCATTTTTAAGGAAAACAACTTTCAGATAACTTTTTTGCGGATATTCGCTTTTCTCTGGAACTCGTTTATCGTACCGGAATAAAATAATAATTAATATACTTTGACTCCGGGACATAAAATTTGTTTCCACGTAATACGTGCACAGACAGACTCACACACACGTAATATTGTATATAAAGGAGGACTAATTATAATATTTACATCGTATCTACTGAAATTACACACAAGTTCGTTTGGAAGGTAAATAAAGTGTTTTTTTCTATACAGGTGTAAGTTTAAACGAGAGAAATTTATGGATGGAGGTTATTCAGTAGGTATTCTATTATCGTTCCAAATATCTAACGGCCGCACTCAGAGTCGACTTTAATGATTACTTAGTTAAGTATAGATTTTTAAAACAAAACTGCCGCAATCAGACAAGTTTAATAAATTAATGTTAATTGGCATTTAACTAATTAAGTTACGTCTCATTAAATGCCAATTAACATTAATTTACCTACTGAACGTTTCTGATTGCGGCAGTTTTGTTTTAAAAATCTATACTTAACTAAGTAATCATTTGAAAGCGGCCGTAAAATACTCATACTTTACGGGTTTTTAATAATCCTTTAAAAATATAGTTACCTTTATTTTTAAAACCAAAGAAAATAGACACAGACCAGCTACTTAAATCCCCCGTTTTTGCTTAGACTTTTGGTGATTTGTCCAGTGTTTCTTTTAATTTATACTTTATTATTTTTTATTAGATGTTTAGACATCTAATAAAAAATATGCATGAACACCAGCGAGCTTGCTTATTTATGTCCCTCATTTAAAATTACATATTGAAGAAAGAAGAAGAAGAAAATACATGTATTTATAACAAATATCATAAAAAATATTTCTTTCGAAAAAATAATAGGTACATGGCAAAGTCGATTACATTGGCAAGAAAAATAATTTATTATACAATAAGTAAGTATTTAATATGTATTTAAAATATAACTATTATGTATATTTTATTCACATTATTGCTTCCATTAAAATTTTATTATTATTGAAAAGATAATTAATAATGTCTAATTTTCGTTTGATATAAGCTTTGCACAACATAAAAGATAGCAATTAAAAGTTCTGAATACAAGCTTAAAATTTTATTGACAGAGATGCAAGATAAACCCAAGGTCCATGTTAGGGACACTTCACGGAGACAGTGCGAAGCGAAGCTGTATTCAAAATATAAATTGTCTAATAGAAATCCAATTCTGAGGATTTTTTTAGTTCTAAGTATGTTTTGTGTTCTTTATATTCTAATCAAATGAGCGAGATAGAAAAGGTTTTGAGAGAAAATTCTGTTCACACAAAATCGCATGGACATTATCATAATAAAATTATATATTCCTTTCGATGTCCCCCGGTCATCACCCGATCGGCTGGCGGGAATCAAAGATGGCGGTTCGGACATTTATTTTCCTTATCGATAAAAAATGGTTGAAAATAGATTTTATTGTGTTATAAGGTGCTGTTTGAACAATAATTTTCACAGTGACGGTTTTTCATGTGCCCAAGAAGATATAATTATGACATTTCGAGCTGATTTCTTCGGTTTCCTCCAAGAGCTCCGAGAAAGTTCCTGCAAGCTATATTAGTGTGGCTTTCACTTCAAACCGTACAACGAAGTCACAGATAATATAGAAGTATTTTAATAGAAAATACATTGATCTAATTAATTTTACTTGAAACTGGCTAAATGCATTAATATGCGAAAGTCCATAAAAAAAAAAGAAAGGAAGAAGGCATCTGCACTCTACAATTATACCTATATGACAAATCATTTGATTTTGTGATGAATGCAGTAGGTACTAAGAAGTGGTGATTCAAATCATTGCCACACAAAGACTTCGTAAAAAAGTTTTGGTCAGATTCTAATTCTAGCGCTCCGTCCCGACTCCCGACTCCCGTCCCACTAATGGCACTCGCCAACAAAAAACATATCTTCCAAGTTAACTCTATTATTACAGGAGGCATCTAGGTACATATACAAATTTACCCTTTATGTGATCTATGTTTATTTTGTCTTCGTATGCATTAAATTTTATATGGATAAATAAATAAAATAGGTTAAAATACTTACTTATAATTCATACAATTATAATAACGATTTTCGTAAAGTTTTTGTTGTTAAGTTTAAATACTGCTCAATATACAACGTGTTACTGTTAATGAATTAACCAAAAACCTGATACATCCCATTTAAGAAAATAAACAATAATATGATTAAAATAAAATTGATGTCGAAAAAATGAATAGTTTAAAAGTTATTCAACCTTAGTTTGGAGGTGACCGATCTACGATATTTCAAGTTGAAAGTATACGCCTTCACTGTTGAAAGTATACGCCTGTGGAACTCCCTCCTCGACTCGCTCAGACAGAAAGAGTCATTGGGCTCTTTTAAAGTTGCACTTCAAAGGCACTATTTAACTCTAAGTGGCTATCCACAGTAATTATGATTAATGTATGTAGTGTAAAATATCGAGTTTTTTATATGTGTATTATATCACCTATTGTTACTTGTATGTACGTATGTCATATGTATGTGTATAAAGTTGTATTATATTTAGGATATCTAAGTATTAGCGTTGTATTATCCTTATATAGTATATAGCTAGGTATTACGTTATGCACCCAGCACCCGTTTGTAGTTTCTATTTACAGCTCTCTATCACCTTAAAAGAAAAAAGAAAAGAAAAAGATTTCTCTTCTGGGGCAATAAAGCATATTTGATTTGATTCAAGCGCTACGCCCGCACCTACGCGTCATTGACCGATTCGAATTTTTTGCTGCGGGCGGCGTACGCGCCAATTATTGTATTATAAATAATTTAGACATGGGCTCATAAAAATAAAAAAAATATAACCTATACTAAAACATGGTGCGATCGATTCGTACGTCGATTCTGAGCAAACTACTTTCTAGGTTTCAGTTAATTCATTAACACGTTGTATATGTATCTATACATACATATAAATAAAATTTAATTGTCTGTTTGTAATTCCAATTTAACAACTTTTCACTAAATGCATATGAAATTATAAGTAACGTAACGTAACGTAGGTAACGTTACTTACAACTTACATAATTTTTTTAATGTCTGAAACGGCTCGACCGATTTTAAGGGGACTTTCACTGATGTTATAAGGAGTAATTAGGCTACTTTTATTTTCCGAAACTCACGCGGATGTAACCGCGGGGCACAGATAGTCCAAAATAAAATTAATCAACACCCTATTTTATATTTCTTTTCGTCTCCTGTAAACGGATCTTGAAAGATATGCTTTTTTTTGTGAACCCCTCAAGTATAAAGTGTTAATTAAATGTCTATAAATCATACTTGGCACAAACACATACATACAATGTTCTATACAGACATACAGTTTCGAGTATATACCTATATTAAGTTTACTCTTATAAATAGTATAAGGTAAATTACTTAAGTTTAATATGAACAATCGAATATAATTAAATATAATAAGTCAACATTCACATCTAAATTCGTTTTAATTATTTTTTTAATTATAATTTAAATAATTGATAAAATCACTAACTTTCGAATAGTTTTATTAATTAATGGAGTATTTTAAATAGAATCATCGACGAAGAAATTTAAAGACGATTTGAAATATCATCGATTATTAATTAATCGATTTGATTATAAAATCGATAAATTAATGGTAAACATTTAATTAAAAAAAATTCGCTGATAAAATTTAACAGCACTATCATGATAGGTACACAATAATCTCATTAAAACCGCTTCGTTTCTGGTTAACTCGTGTTTTAACAGACTTCAAAAAAAATGTCATCCAGGTATATTTTTTGATGTATATGTATTAACTTGAAGTCAGTTTTTATATTCGAGTAGTTATTTAACAAAAACGAAACGCCATTGATTTTTTTATTCAGCAGTCGCTTCTATGACGCATCCTTTGGTTAAATACTTTAATAACCACAAATCTTATCAACTGCCTATATTTAATAGTAATTTCATCACAAACTACACAGTCACTAAGCACAACACAATCTATTCATAAACTGCAAGATGAAATATAATCGGCTGTATGAAAACAGTTTCCTTCGCCAAAAAATAGAAAACACTGGGAGTTATTAGTTATAATTTGTTTTACATTTAAAATAATCGATGGCTGAATGAAAATAGTTTCCTTTGCCCAAAAAAAAAACACTGGCATTATTATTATTTTTAATCCGTCTCAATCTGTCACTTGTTTCTCCGAGCCGCTCTGCCAGCCGGAGTCCATCGTATTGGTGTCGCTGTAGCAGTGATGGTGGCTCGTCTTTAAAGCTTCTTTCTCCTCTCTCAACGGCTCGTACTGCGAATCGGGGCGGAGATACTTCGACGTCTCTGGCTGATCGTTGGAGTACACCTGTTGCATTTGTCTGTCGTCGTCGTCAGACAATAATGACTCTTCTGTATTGGGCGATAGAGGCGAGTGGTTCGGCGGCGGTGGAAGGAAGAATTCCGGCTTACCTTCCGAATTCTGTCTGTCTTTCGGCAAGTTCTTCGGGCTGCATCTTTGTAAGCGTAGCGGGCTTATGTGGGCGCGCATTTTCGGACTACCCTCAACCCGAATGCTCGAGTTGACGTCACTCGTTCGATCGCTCACTCGCGACTCGATTCTCTCAACTAATGATTCGTGAAGTCGGTCGCGGGAGTCCGCCTTCCTATCGGCGACCCTCGAATCGTTCATTCTATCCATGGCTCTGCTTTCATTCGTTCTGTTCTCACTGATTCTCGACTCGTTCATCCTCTCACTGATTCTTGACTCATTCATCCTCTCACTGATTCTCGACTCATTCATCCTCTCACTGATCCTAGATTCATTCATCCTCTCACCGAGCCTGGGTTCGATCATCCTCTCACTGATCCTAGACTCGTTTATCCTCTCACCGATCCGTGACTCATTCATTCTGTCATTGATCCTAGAATCATTCATCCTCTCACTGATCCTAGACTCGTTCATCTTATCGCCGATTCTAGAATCATTCATCCTCTCACTGATCCGTGACTCATTCATCCTGTCACCGATCCGTGATTCATTCATCTTATCACCGATCCTAGAATCATTCACTCTCTCACTGATTCTAGAATCATTCATCCTCTCACTGATCCTGGAATCATTCATCCTGTCAGCGATTCTAGAATCATTCATCCTCTCACTGATTCTGGAATCATTCATCCTGTCAGCGATTCTAGAATCATTCATCCTCTCACCGATCCTAGAATCATTCATCCTGTCAGTGATCCTAGACTCATTCATCCTCTCGCTGAGTCTCATCTCGTTCATCCTCTCCATCCTGCATTCGTTCATCCGTTCCCTGGGCTCGTTGGCTCGCATCGAGTTGTTCAACTGCTCAATCTGCTGCTCCGTCAATCGCCCAGGGTTGGTCATTTCTTGACGCATCTTCTCTTGTGTCTTGGCGTGTTTTTCCGCCTGTCTCGGCCTGCGTTTGGACCCTACCTGGGGTTGGGGGCGCTGCTGACGCGTCAGGGTGAAGGACCCGGTGTCCGACTCCGAGGTGGACTCGGCGTGGTGCTCGATTGTGCCGACCAGCGCTGACACCGTGGGGTTGACGCAGCATTCCGCCTGAGGAAAGGATTGGCGGTTTAGAACGACTACGTGTTCATGTAGCAGAGAATAAATAATAAAGATTCTTCAACCAGAGGCAACGGAACTAATCATAAATGTGTTCTCGAATCAAGTGCACAGTTTTAAAAGGGCTCTGTTGTACACTTTGTAAATGTGCTCCTTGGGGGTTTTATTGAGTTTTGTATTTTTACTTGGACTAAACTTTCACTCAATTGTTGTTATTTTCTAAATTTGATATTCAAATAAGTAGTATAAATTTTATTTGTAAATCGCATGCAGTTTGCACCTGTTAGTATAGTGACACTTGGCCTATTAATCAATGCCAATTTTTCTTTTTAGCCGACTTCCAAAAAGGAGGAGGTTATGCATTCGATTGTATGTATGTTTTTTTTATTTTTTAGATAAATAAATAAATAAACTGGGTGTGTTACCTTGACGGAGACGTTGCAGCAACTGGACACGTCAGCGAAGTACACCTCGGACTCCGCGTGCTGCGCTGCGGCGGCCGCGGTGCGGTGGCACTCCTGCAGCGAAGCCCTGAGCACGCACCGCAAAGAAAAGAATGTGTTAAAATTATTGCGATATAATAAATAAACAAGCATGATTTCTCCTAGAGTTGGGAATGCTTTAAATCATAAAGCTACAAGGACTGTGTGTGTGTGTGTGTGTGTATCTATATAATAAAAATGAATCGCCAAATGTGTTGCTAAGCGCATAACTTCAAAACGACTGCACCAAATCGGATAATTGTTTTATTTTTTGTGTTCGTTATTGTCAGGACAAGGTTTATATAAAAGAAGTTTGGAGTTCCTGCGGGAATTCCGAAACTCACGCGGGTGAATCTCCGAAACGGTTTGACCGATGTTGACGGAACTTTCACTGCTAATTAGCTGTTGTTATAAGGAGTACATTAGACTGCATTGGAGTTCCTGCAGGAATCCCGAAACTCACGCGGGTGACACCGCGGGGCACAGCTAGTACTATAATAATAATAAATTTAAAATCTCTGAATCCACTGAACCGATTTCTGACGCCAGGAACACGCCTTTCATAGATCGTGATGCGATGGGGATACGAATACGTTCCTCATTGACCCAAGCAAAAAATCCACCCATTAACACCAAAAACTGTGTGCACTGACCTCATCGGCGAATGCTTGTCGTTTTGGAAGCCGAGGTTCTCCTTTCCTTGTTTCGGACACGACTCGGTGCTTTGGTCTGAAACTGTCACGTTAAATACTTACGAATTGCACTGAAATAAAATACTATAGTAGTTACAAGTACTGTCAGGCAGTCGGTCAGTTAATATATGTAGATATAGGAGCTTCTTGTTCTTCTTAAATTGTGTAAAACACTTTTTTGTTGATATTTGGACAAAAAATTGCAAGCAAAAGTGACAAATTCTGTGAGTTGTTTGTTGCACTTTCACACCTTAGCTACTCAAACGATCGTAATGAAATTAATTCCCGCGGCTATACTAGCTGTTCCCCGCGGTTCCCGAGGTAGTTTTGGAGTTCCCGCGGGAATTCCGAGTTGCAATATAGCCTATGTTACTCAGGGATAATATAGCATTCTGATGATGAAAGAATTTTTGAAATCGAATCAGTAGTTTAGAGTAAATCGTAAGAAAACTACAAATAATCAAATCTTTCCCCTTTATAATATAAATAGCTGTTCCCCGCGGTTTCACCCGCGAAATTTTTGGAGATCCCGAGGGAATTCCGGGATAAAAAGTACCCTATGTCCTTCTCTGTACCCCAGACAATGCGTATACAAAAATTCACGATGATCGGTTCAGCCATTAAGGTGTGAAAGCGTAACAAACAAACTCACTTTCACATATAATATAATACTAGCTGTGCCCCGCTGTTTCACCCGCGGTAATTTCGAAGTTCCCGCGGGAATTCCGGAATAAAAAGTATTCTATGTCCTTCTCTGTACTCCTGACAACGTGCATGCCAAATTTCATCCAAATTTGTTCAGCCGTTTTAGCGTGATTGAGTAACAAACATCCAAACATTCAAAAATCCACACTTTCACATTTATAATATTAGTAGGATTAATATAGACTATAGACAAACCTTTACTGGCACTCTTTTGATGAAGGCACTCGATGGCAACACCATCGTCCATTCTACAATCCCTGTGCAGGTTGCCAGCGCTCATGCCCAGGGATCTCGGACACGCCCTGTACGGAACCAAGTGTCCCCTCAGAGTGTTGAACCGAACATCCTGCGGCAAATTATGCGCCATTTCCGCTTCCATTCGCGCCATTTCGTTCGCGTCCACCGGATACATTGGCGCCATGTTGTGGCCCATTTCGGGGTTGAGTCTTGCTAAATCGGGATTTAGTCTTGCTATTTCGGGGTTGAGTCTTGCTAAATCGGGGTTGAGTCTTGCTAAATCGGGGTTGAGTCTTGCTAAATCAGGGTTGAGTCTTGCTAATTCGGGGTTGAGTCTTGCTATTTCGGGGTTGAGTCTTGCTAAATCGAGGTTGAGTCTCGCTGCTTCGTGCATGTTCTGGTGCATCAAATAGGAGTTTCTCGCGCAAGTGTGCGGTTGAATTGGCATGTTTTGCATGTTTGCGTGTTCGTGTGTTTGCATTGAGTTGCGGTGCACGTCGATGTGGTGGTGATGGAGCAAGGTCGCCGCCGCTGGGTCTTGGTGGAGGTGATGCCTGGAAGAAAATTCGTATAAGTATAAAAGATTTAACCAATCGATATCACTATTGTATTGGCGTTGAACCATACGTACGACATCAACTGGGTTTTGTGTAGTGACAATTTCCATTCCATTTTTCTAGAGAGGGCGTTTATTATTATTTATAGTCTAACTAGCTGTCCCCTGCGATTTCATCCGCGGTAATTTCAGAGTTCCCGCGGGAATTCCGGGAAAAAGTACTCTACCGCCTTCTTTGTACCCCTACACTGACAGTAAGTAGTTTACGGTGATTAGCTGTTCCCCGCATTAATTATCCCGGAGTTCCGGGATAAAAACTATCCTATCTTTTAAGTTGGATCAAATACAACATAGTGACGAAATTTCATCACGATCGATTCAGTAGTTTCGGAGTCCATCGCGGACAAACAACGTGACACGTTATTTATATATATTAGACTAGCTGTCCCCCGCGATTTCACCCGCGGTAATTTCGGAGTTACCGCGGAGGTTGCGGGAAAAAGTACTCTATGTCTTTCAGTTCCCGCGGGAATTCCGGGATAAAAACTATCCTATCTTTTAAGTTGGACCATATTATAAGTGGTTACAAAATTTTATCAAAATCCGTTCAGCAGTTTCGGAGTCCATCGCGGACAAACAACGTGACACGTGATTTATATATGTATATTAGACTAGCTGTCCCCCGCGATTTCATCCGCGGTAATTTCGGAGTTCCCGCGGAGGTTGCGGGAAAAAAGTACTCTATGTCCTTCAGTTCCCGCGGGAATTCCGGGATAAAAACTATCCTATCTTTTAAGTTGGACCAGATTATAAATGGGTGCAAAATTTTATCAAAATCCGTTCAGTAGTTTCGGAGTCCATCGCGGACAAACAACGTGACACGTGATTTATATATTTTTTAATAATAATAATAATAAGTTTATTGGTACCAAAAACATACATCAAGAAAACAGTTTTGATTTACATTTCAACAAGTTCATGGCAAATGCTACATAATAGATACCTCTGATGTCTAAACTAGGTCTAGCCTGTATTATAGACATCAGTGTCTTCCCTTATAATAAACAATATTATAAAGCCATTTTGGAGAAATATAATATGTATGTATTTTTAAATATTATGTCAACTGAAAAACAACAAAAATGACAAATATGAATTAATCTAGTAGGAAAATTAACATAAGTGATTCGAATTTTCAATAATTAACTTAAATTTATTTAAGATAGATAGGAAATAGTTACTAAGGCTCTCATATTATTATGATGCAGTCTCGTGTGTGTGAGTGTGTATCTGTGTGTGTGTGTCTGAGTATGAGTGTGTGTGTGTGTGTGTGTGTGTGTGTGGGTGTGTGTGGGTGTGTGTGTGTGTGTGTGTGTGTGTGTGTGTGTGTGTGTGGGTGTGTGTATGTGTGTGTTATGTCTTGCTAAAATTTATATGATCTATATTAAAGTTTGGATAAACAAAAACATCTATGGGACCTACGATGTAAAACTGATTAATAAAGTAATTTCGAATACCTCAGAAACTCAAAATTGGCAGGGGGGAATCAATTTTATAGGGAATAGACGTCAGATAATAAAGGATTTTAATCCCGCAGTTTCCTGGAGAAACTCAACGTCCATTATTGAAAAAAATTAAAAATGCACTAACCCACTTTAACGTTTCAGAAGATCCTCTGTTTGATCATAAGAAAGAGTTGACAGATAATCATATAAGAATTTTTTACAGTTATGGGAATTTAAAGAAATGAGTTCATTATTTTTATTCAATTTGTTGTACAACAATACTCCAATAAAATACGAAAACCGATGAGCAAAAAATGTTTTACACTCAGGGATTTTAAAAACCAGACCACCACGCCGCATCCTGTTACCTTCAAGATTTAAAGAATCGAGCAGTTTGTGCTGTCTTAGTACAACCTCACGTACAAAGAGCTGCCTGACAGTTAGAACTTCAGTCTCTTGGTATAAAGATACTGTTGGATATCGATATGGGAGAAAACGACTGACCTTAAGAACGGCACGCTGAGCCCTCTCAAGCGGCATCAGAGTCGTCTTAGGTGCACCACCCCAAGAATCAATGCAATATGTTAGTAATGATTGACAGAGTGCATAATATATAGTTTTTAGAATTCGAATGTCTGCCACATGTCTCATATTTCTAAAGACGGCAATCAACTTCCTAATCCTACCTGAAAGTAAAACAACATGTGGTTCAAAACTAAGTTTGTTATCAATTAGGATGCCGAGATACTTTACCATGTGTGATCTTTCTAGTTTAGGACATGAGCAAGAGATACCATCCATAGAATACAAACATGACACAGAGTGAGCAAAGATATTAAACGCATCCCCAGATGGCTGTGCATTCATTTTAAGCGAGAATGTTAGATATTTCGTCTTACTAGCATTAAGGCTGAGCAAATTATACCTTAACCATCGGACGACCTTATTAAGACCTCTCTGCGCTGACAGAAATACATCAGACCAGCTAGTTCCACGGAAAACCAGTGCTGTGTCATCCGCAAAAGTGATGATTTTACCATTTTTAATAGGGAGATTACAAAGGTCATTGATGTAAACCAGGAAAAGCGTTGGACCGAGTATACTTCCCTGAGGAACACCGTATTCAACGGGAAGCGATTGGCTAGTGTGTTCACCAATCCTAACGCTTTGATATCTATCACTCAAATAATCCCTAAGAAGGTCAAGCTGAGAACCGCGTATACCATACGATTCAAGTTTACAAAGAAGCAGGGGGATAGAAACCGTGTCGAAAGCCTTAGCAAGATCCAAGAAGATCGCCAAACACCTTTCACGGCCATCCAAGCCCCGAACCACATGTTCAGTTAACTCCGACACAGCATCCGATGTAGATCTACCCCTTCGAAAACCATATTGATTATTTGAGATTATACCATTTGACTCTAAAAATTTAACCAATCTAACATTAATAATTTTTTCTAATATTTTAGAGAAAGTGGGCAAGATCGAAATTGGCCTATAGTTACTAATTAAATCCCTTGCGTCTGATTTATGAATTGGAGTAATGATAGATTTTTTAAAAACGCGAGGGAAACATCCAGATGAAAGCGCCAAATTGAAAACTCGGACTAACAAGCCCGACAAGATTTCCTTGTTTTCTTTGAGAACTCTGGAAGAAATATAATCCGTTCCGGTGGAGGAGGTGGACTTAAGTGCTTTTATGAATGTCACTACCTCAAATAGATCCGTTTCAAGAAGTACAAAAGAATGTGGGACAGACTGGATTTCAGTGCCAGAGACGTCCGTAACTGGATCCTCAGTACAAATTTTTTGAGCAAGTGTTTTGCCGATGTTGGCAAAGAAATGGTTTACTTGATTAACACTATCGCTAGGTGATGTGGATACTGACAGCAGATCTTGGGATACTATTTTATCTGCTTTGAGATTAGTAATTGAGTTAATCACGCGCCAGGTTTCTTTCACATTGATAGAGCTTGCCCTTTCCAATTCGGCCCTCTCATATTGTCGCTTTACACTTTTTAATATACGGTTACAGAAATATTGATATCGTTGATAAGATGTGCGCAAAACATCATTATCCTGATTTTTACGCATTCTTGTATGTAGTCTATCCCTATGTCGTAAACATCTTAAGAGACCAGGTGTAATCCATGGTTTGATTGGTGTTTTCCTGCGAGGTAATAAAATTTGCTTAGTATTTTGAACAATAATATTTGAAACCAAGTTAACAAGAATATCTGCTGCTATATTGCAATCGGATGCGTCATAAACCGCCTTGAAATCTGTGTTTAATAGGTCTTTGGAAATACCCGGGTAATCAATCTTTGAGGTTGACCGTTTGGTAGAAACTTTTTCTGGTTTTATGTTCAAAGAAAACCATACAGTATCATGATCAGTCAATGTATTTTTAATAACCAAAGTTATGGAAGATAATTTTGATTTAACAAGAATATGATCAAGACAGTTGTTTAATCTAGTTGGGAACGTATGAGCAGGAAGAAGACCATGTGACGCGGTTACATTGAGGTACTCAGAAGAATATTGGGAAGCAGTACTCTCCTTAATATCAATATTAATATCACCCATCAATACAATGTTATTGCCAGCTATGGAACATAATAAACTGTCCAAAGACTGTGTAAATGCATCAATATTATAAAGTGATGGTGATCGGTACATAATAATCAACGTAATAGAATTTGGCAAATCGCAAACGATACAATTTGCCCCAGTAAATTTAGGTTCATAAAAATCGCATCTTAAACTATTATTTACGTAGACAACTACACCATCGTTTTGATTGAGACAGTTCTTTGACGAATAACTTGTGTAATTAACGATGCGAGGAAGTATAGCATTGGAAGGCGTCGAGAGCCAACACTCAGTGAAAACAATTATGTCAGGCTCAACACCGACTCTTGTCAGTAATGCTAAAAAGCCGTCTATATTGCGAGAAATACTCCTGATGTTTTGCATAATTATTTTAAGTTGCTTGCCAGGAAAATTTAGGTAGGAGCTGCAATTTTCAGGTTCACATACATGTGATACCGACGCACTCATACTATCTAAATCAGCAACCAATGATACTATACCGTCATCCCCCATAAAAAGGTATCTCGAGGAAAAGATTGCTCGAAGACAACGAACAGGATTTGTATGAAACTTTAGATTTTATAAATAATAACTGAAGATCCCTTGGATAAAAATATAAAAGCAGCCTGGCACGGGTTATGGGTACAACATGTGCTGTTAAACTGAGCAAATTGTGATATAGTAGTTTGACTAAAATGCCTGAGTGGAGTGCTAAAAAGTCGAAGAATTTAGCAAAGAAGTATGTGTAAAAGACATAAAATGTGTATGAATATTTATAATAAAAAAGTGTATGTATGTAAATGTGTGTGTGTGTGTTATTTGAATTTAAAAAACTGTTAATATCCTTAGAGCCATTAAATAAGATCGTTACTATAAAAAACCTGACAAAACCAAAAAGATTAGTAGTTAACAAACCAACTATAAAACGCATGTAAAAATATAATAATAATGAAAACAAAGAAAACGTTGGTAGGGATAGTCATTTCTTATTTTTGAGCTTGTCCAAATCAGCTTCAGTTTTTACTTGAATATGAGGAGATCCTTCAGTTTTACGCAGGTATATTTTTCCGTTTGTCACCCAGCAATAATTGAAATTCTCAACCTTGGCTAAGTCTCTAGCGAGAAAGAATAATCTCTTCATCTTTGTCGTTAGGTTTTCAGAAATAAAAACTGGTTTTGGAGTACCCTTAATGTATAGCAATTCTGTTGTTAGCTTGTGCCCGTAATCCCTATTATACTTTTTAAACATTCTTATAATTTTCTCTTTTGTAAGGACACTCGTAAAGTCAACAATAATAGTTCTATCTGAAGTTTTACTTGGAATACGGAAGATATCCTTAATCATTGAATTCTGTATTGGCATGTTAATTTTTTCACCCAGTCTTTCAATAATATGTAAGAGGTCATCTTTAGACTCGAGCCTATCCTGTGGGATATTTCGCACCTCCAAACGAGTAGATCTAGATTGACGTTCGAAATTATCTAATCTTGTCTCCAGTGATTGCACATACAAAAAGTTACTCGATTGCTTCTTCTCTAAATTTTCATTTTTCGCTTTAAGAGCTTCATAATTTTGTGATAAAAATTCTATAGAAGAGCGTAATTCAATATTTTGAACCTTTATTTCCTCCACTGCCTCAAAGATTTTTTCAATCCTTTTATCCTGTTGCTCCTTAAAAGTTGTTAACAACTCTCGCATTTCAGTCATAAAAGATTGCAACGACCTATCTTTGCTGTCCGCTCGCTTGCGCTTATTGCGAATAGTTTTTGTACACTCAGTGGTCTCAGCTGAGAAATCCATACCTGGATCCGACAAGCAATGTTGCAGTTGGGGCAAATCTTGGCTCTCTGCGTGTACGCTCGCGGGACGGGGTGGAGTGCGGATAGGTGGCATGATAACGACGGTCAAATCTTTTGCTGTAGTCTTGTAGTACCAGGCGGTCAGAAGTCGAGACAATTAAGCGTAGGATACTATAACAGATCAACCTTTACTGGTGGCAATCGATGACTCAGAACAAAAATACTTTCCGTCCAGTATATCAAGATACCCAATGCACACTCGACAGCGAGACTGCACAAAGTATGTGTGACCCTTGCTTACGTACGGGTCTATATAATTAGTGTGGACTCTGTTGCACTTGCAGTTACCGACTGACTACAAATTAATACTTATGTGTAGAACAAATGATCAACACTGACACTGATTACACTCACTGGTAAGTACTTATGTAATCCTAGTACTTTATTAGATAGAAGATTAGATAAGATGATGACATGAAACTACTACCTGTTTCCCTATGCTTGAACTATTTGTGTCGAGGTAACAATATATCCTATAACAACTGTACTTTGTTACCAATGAAAACATTTTTGAAGAATCGATCCAGTAGTTTATCCTGTACAACTCTTTTTCTTTCAACTTAATGCTCTTTTTCTTTCTTTCTTTCTTTTTATCTTTCATTCTTTCTTTCCTTCTATCTATCTTACTTTCTGCCTCTTTTTAAATTAAGCTAACTTCAACCGCTATACACTGCATCTATCAACCCGTGGACCAAACCCTCCATCAGAATGTCCCGATTCTCACCTGCTGCCACTCCTCCCCTGCGGGCTGTACGGCGGCGGCGGCCCCCACACGCCGGTCTGGGCGTCGAAACTCCCACTCGACTCGCCGAAACCCTCCTGCGCATAACCGCTCTGTCCGAAACCGGGGTTCGCCGCGAACCCGCCCGAACCCTGCGCGAACCCCTGCCCCTGGAAATTGGAGCTTTGCGCCGCGGACATCTGAGCGAACGCGCTCGGATTCTGAGCGAGCTGAGCGAACGCGCTCGGGTTCTGGGCGAGCTGAGCGAACGCGCTCGGGCTCGGCGCTATCTGAGCGAACGTTTGCGTCTGGCTCCTCGGGTAGTTCTGGTTGAACGTGGCCGGGTAGGTTCGCTCGTCGTACGCTTGACTCGGGTTCGGTGCCGGCTGCTCGTTCTCGCAGAAGCCGTAAGCGCTGTCGCCCGACTGGGGCGCGCGGCCCATGCGGCATCTGGAACTGAAAGTTAAGTTGGGTGCTACCACGGAGCAAAAAAAAATAAACTAGAGAGGACATGCACGCGGGGCAGGCGCGCTACCATTGCAAACACTTCTTTTGCTGCCATCACAAGTATATTTACCACAATATTCCCAAAACTGTGAATTTTGAAAACAGTGACTCAGTAAAAACATAACCATAAAGCGTTTAATACATTCCTTTACGCTAATGAATGTTTTAGTGCGTGATGAATAGTTTTGTGTGCGAAAATCACCCGACAACATTGGTTTTTACTTTTAATTCATATTTACGTAGGTAATTAGGTATTATAATCATATTCAGTCATAACTAGTTGTACCCCGCGGTTTCACCCGCGTTAATTTCAGAGTTCCCGAGGGAATCCCAGGATAAACAGTACCCTATGTGTTAATCTTATGTATAAGCTATATAATAGGATGTTGACTACTTTTGAAAATCAAAATTCTAATTAATTAGTTCGTCAGTTAGAAAATAAAAAAACAATAGACACGTATTTTTTGCTTTTTCAAGTAAATTAAAATATACAGAGATAAAGCGCAATAAAGTTTAGGGTGAGGGGGTCGTGACGTCACTAACCGCTAAAACCGCCATACAAACTGTCCGAATAGTGACGTCACGCGAAATTTCAACTCAATGTATCGCCGTTATTTTTTGATTACGTAAAAAAAGAAAAAATACGTGTCCAATATTTTTTAATAATCTACAAGACGGACTAAAAAATAAAAATTAGTCAACATGCCTATTGTAAAGTTTCATTTAAATCCATCCAGCAGTTTTTGCGTGAAAGAGTAACAAACATCCATCCATACATACGAACTTTCGCATTTATAATATTAGTAAGGATTATGTTTTCGTGAGTATAATAAGGTGAAAAAACGTTTTGTACTCACTTCTGACTGTTACTCCTGGGCCATGGAAACCAGCTCCAGGCGGACGCCTTCCTCACCGTGCCGGGGTTAGGCGAGTACAGGTTGCCTATACGACCTGCGGTACAACACGACGTACATGGTTACACAAAAACTAGATGCCAAAAGTTTTGCTCTAGTTTATCTATTTATTTAAAAAACTTTATTGCACTTTATTGTACAAAAGGCGGACTTGATGCCTAACGCATTCTCTACCAACCTTTTGGCTAGGTGATAATTTAGTGGCAGGTTACAGAATAAATAAATATATAAGTACATAATATAATACTTATACAACGTGTTAATGAATTAACTGAAAACTAGAAAGTAGTTTGCTCAGAATCGACCAGCGAATCGATCGCACTATGTTTTAATATTGGTTATATTTTTTCATTTTTATTCCATGTCTAAATAATTTATAATAGAATATTTGGCGCGTACGCCGCGCACAGCAAAAAAATAAAAATTTCAACCGGCAGGCGCGGGCGTAGCGCTTGGAATCTCGTAGATAGGTCACCTCCAAACTAATGTTGAATAACTTTTAAAGTATAAATTTTTTCGACATAAAATATATTTTAATAATATTTTTGTTTATTTTTTTAAATGGGGTGTATCAGGTTTTCAGTTAATTCATTAACACGTTGTATAAATAATATTACCACGATTACTAGATAATATTTAAAGAGGATTTTTGTTATGTTTGTTAGTTTGTAATGGATGAACTCAAGAACTGATGAACCGATTTCAAAATTATTTCACTTATAGAAAGTTCCATGTCCATAAGTGACATAGAGTCCTTTTTACTTTGGAATTCCCACGGAAACTCTTCCGTGTCCTTCACTACATAGTAAAAAACAAAGTCGCTTCCCGCTGTCTGTCTGTCCCTATGTATGCTTAGATCTTTAAAACTACCCAACGGATTTTGATGCGGTTTTCACCAATAGATAGAGTGGTTCACGAGGAAGGTTTGTACGTATAGTTTATCTTGGAATGCCCGCGGGAACTTCGAAATTACCGCGGGTGAAACCGCGGGGGACAGCTAGTACTATTATAAAATATAATTGTAAGTTTGTTTGTTTATTAGTAACACTTTCACTTAACCGATCATCATAAAATTTCGCATACACGTTGTCAGGGGTATAGAGAAGGACACAGGGTACTTTTTACCCCGGAATTCCCGCAGGATCTCCGAATACACTCCAAAATCTCCGGAAATATAATGCGATCAGCCCAATGACCTACCAGGCGCCCAGAACCGGTGCTGTAGGCTGATGTCCCAGGCCGGCTGCGACGGGTGGCACTGGGCGCAGCAACCGCAGTTGGCCTGCAACAATCGACACTTAATTAAGGAGCCAAGAAGGTAATTAACACAGGACTAAAAATAGCATAGACTGCTATAATAAAAATGTCTTCTAACATATTATTCTATTTGAAAATAAATCTATAAAGTAGGGAAGTAGGTGATAGTTGTTTTTGATGAAAGTTCCGTAGTATTGGAACATAGAAAATTTAATTTTTTGATAAAAAATTAGGTTTTTTGATATAAATTTTAAAAATATTAACAAATATTAGTATTTAATCTATATTATATATTGAACATTCGACTTCATTTTTGTTTTATTTGGTACTAGGATGAAGGAAGCTAATAAGCATTGAAACCATTTCAAGTCAGACTAAAAAGCCAGCGTAGTTTCTTCGTAAGTCCATCACCACAGGGGACCAAACCGCTCGATTCTAGAGCAGTGATGATTTGATAAAAAAACGATTCAAAAAAACTTGGTCCTTCGAGCCGGATAGTGGCTGAACTCATGGCGGTCTCACCTGAGCGGGGTGGCTGGCGGTGGGCGTGGCCTGGCCCGCCGGCGCCCGGTACAGGGACCTGCACCTCAGCTCCAGCTGTTCCCAGTACATCTTCTTGCGTTCGTGGCTGGCGGCAGAACAATATTTTATAATTATTGTTACGAACGAAAGAAAGTCCCTCAGTCTGAATCCTATTCCCCCGTTTCAATATTATTGCAACATTTTATTTTTTTAGTTAAATTTTGCCATAAAAATAGAATAGATACTGTATTTGTTTTTATTCTTAGAACTAAAATTAGATACCTCTTTCATATTATGGAATCTAATTGTATATATGTATTTTCTTCTTCTTCTTCTTCTTAATTAGTTACATTTTAAAGTCATCTTTTTTCTGATACAATTTTTACTCCAGAAAATTTAATCCTTACGATTGTTCCTATTAGTAAGTTTTTTTTAGAATTTCAGTCGATTGAGGCAAAAGATTTCAAAAAAATCAGAATTTACAGTTATGCTTATTTATTAAAATCAAAGCGACGTTTTCTTTAAGTACTTGAACACTTGAATATCTATACTAATATTATAAAGAGAATAGATATGATTTTTTGTTTGTTTCTTTGTTTGTTTATTGTTACAATTTAACTCAAGACTAGGCTATATTGTAATCCGGAATTCCCAAGGGAACTCCGAAATTATCGCGGGTAAAACCGCACGGGACAGCTAGTCTTCAATATTTGGGATACGTGTCTTCAGAAAGGTTTCTTATTTCACCCAATTATATTATAAGTATAAAATTGATTTGACCATTGCATTTCTGCAATTCAATGATAGTATAACACGTATTAAATATCATTGCTTTAAAAAAACTCTAAATTCGAAAACCAAGCAAGAATCGCTACCACTATTCAAATAAAACCAAGCGAAAAGTAGGTAAGTACCTGCAAATGGCGTGAAAATACCAGCAAAGTGTTCGAATAAAACCACCTAGCACATACCACCTCCATACGTCATAATAGAGCATAGAAACGCTCCACTTATAGTTCGTACGACCTCGATGTTTAACTTTAGCTGGCACAAAAGAAACTTAACGCCTATCGTTCACGCCATACACAAGAGAAAATAAAATATCACACATACACGTTGCCATGGTAACCGCGAATATTACCACAGTTAATACACCGAAAATGTGCAAACGACGAGCGATTGTCACCCTTAAACGCATAGCGAAAAGGGTGTGTTGATTAGTAAGCGGTCGGTCGACATAAGTTTGCAAAAGAAAACCAACCTCATTCTGCCGCCGCAGTGACAGTACAATGTAACTTTTAGAACGTTTACTCGAAACACACAATTTTGTACAAGTAATATTTGAATTAAAAAAATAATCATCCCAAAATGTCGCACGCACATCGAAGTAGTATAAGTCAGAACTCCAGATCCATGAGTCATTTCGTCCACGACATCGAGGAGTTGACGGACGCGGAGCTAATAAAGCAGGTGACCGATCTCAAGAACCAAATCAAAGTTCTCACGCTAGAGAACGAGATATTCGAGAAGACGATCATGAGATTGGAACCTGCGTTGATGAACGGCGTCCAACAAGCGTTGGACTACGCCAGCAAAATGCACAGCAGCACGTCCCTAGCGGTGGGTAGCTTCATACGATCGACGTCGCGTTTCGGGATGGAATCCCTCACTAGTCCATCTAGAATGCTCACGAGCCCTTCCAAAGTCTCGACAAGACGAGTCGAATCATCAGCTAGAATGGGAGGAACAGTGATCTTCGGCCAGGGCCCGCGAATAAACGTCCTCGAACGATCAGAACTGGTGACCACCGAGATGGAAATTGTCATCGCCACCCTGGAGAAAGCGAGACGCAAGGCAGCCAAGCAACACGCCCTACTAAAGGCGCAGCTGGAAGAGATAGGCGTCAGAGTGACAGATGTGGATAAAGCGGTTGCAATGTTCAATCAGGAAGTGATAGTGAACGGATGGGACAAGATAGCTCAAAGGATACCGGCCGAAATCTGGATAAGATTCATGACGGAATGGCTAAAAATCGCTGACAGTCAAATAGGCAAGCTTCGACTGAGAACCAGTACGTTTAACACCAAATACAGCAAACTGAACGGACAGATCCACATCAAAGCGGAACTCAGCGAGAGTCTGAGAGCGGTGGACTTCGAAAAGCTAAAGATAGAAAACGACGAATGCGAAGTGACAATAGACAAGAAACTGCAACAGCTTGCGGAGCTAAAGAAGATGACAGGCGAAGCGAATCTGAACTTGACGGTACACAAAAAGGCTATGATAGAACAGAACAACTATCTGACGAATCTATTGAAAACGATCAAGGATAAGGAAAAGATGACAGTGTCGCTAGACAAAGAGAGATCGGTAATACAGGTACAAGCTGATAGCTTAGCTTCTAGACTGGAAGAGGTGAAAGCGGTGAGGATGGCTTACGAAGTGCCAGACATCATGGATTATGTCAGAGTAAAAGCGGAATTGACTGATTTGAAGCACACCGTCAAGTTGTTAGAGAACCGAGTGCATATACAGCAAATAGCGCTGACTTCGCTGACCAAGAAATTGCAATCGATGATGAATCAGTGAGGGCTTAGTTTAATTTTGTTTATTATTTTACTGTGTGGTATCTATTTAAATAATAATTAAATATATTCTTCTTGAGCATCGTTTTGGATTGAATAATATTGTAGCACACCCATGATACTAATAACTGCCCCCTTAGCCAGCTTGCCGAATATAATTAATATAGCTATAATTTAGTTTTTATTCTTCGCCCTTTCTGTGATAGTTTTTATTCTTCGCCTTTTCCTATGTGTTTTATTTCTCACTTTAGCTTAAGTGATAATAGTTTTTATTCTTCGCATTTTCCGTATGTTTTATTTCTTACCTGAGTAGCTTTAAGTGGTAATAGTTTTTTTATGCGCCTTTCCTATGTGTTTTATTTCTCACCTGAGCAGCTTTAAGTGGTAATATTTTTTTATTCTTCGCCTTTCCTATGTGTTTTAGTTCTCACTTTAGCATAAGTGGTAATAGTTTTTAGTCTTCGCATTTCCCGTATGTTTTATTTCTTACCTGAGTAGCTTTAAGCGGTAATAGTTTTTTTTATTCGCCATTCTGTGTGTTTTATTTTTCATCTGAGCATCTTTAAGTGGGAAAGTTTTTATTCTTCACCTTTCCCGTGTGTTTTATTTCTCATCTAAGCAGCTTTAAGTGGGAGTAGTGTTTGTTCGTCGCCTGTCCTGTAGGTTTATTTCCTCACCTGAGCAGCTGGTAGGCGAGCATGCAGCTGAAGATGCAGACCAGCACGGCGCTGACGGACAGCGCGAACACGCCGCGCAGGCACCAGTACAGCGCGCCGTGCACCACGCCGCACTCGGACACGCCCTCGAACACGCAGCGCACGCCTGCCGCCCGACAGACAGACACACATTTATTTATTTATATATTACAAAAAGAAACGGTTAATACAAAATTACAAGACTATCTATCAGTGACCAAACTAGGCAGAGCCTGTATCTTGGCCATCTGCGAGTGCGGTTAACAAATAAGATATACCTAATAACTACACAGAAATTTGAACTATGTATACAACATGGACTTAAAAATTAATATAATCTATACGTGTGTGTGTGCGTGTGCGTGAATGTGTGTGTGTTTGTGCGTGTGCGTGTTTGTGTGTGCCTGCGTGCACTGATTGTTTCCTGGGTCACTTGACAAATTCATTGCTTATTTGTTTATTTAGTTTTATTGACAATTTCTTCCGTTTCACTATAGATCAACTTGAATAAACAATGTTTCACTACCTTGCTAGCTCTAGGGACAGGAATAAGTTTGATCTGACAACATTTGCAAATATAGTTATACTATATGCAGAAATAAGAGTAAGCTGGGGATCTCCTAGCAAAAACCTATCTCTCTATCTTTATTGAGGAAGCAGGGTCTTGTAGGTACGTTTACAGAGCATTTCACTATAAAGGTCAGAGCCAAAAATGCTACATGAGCACGCGTGATCGCTACATTTACATTCTGCATCCGTGAATTTGTTTGTGAAGCTTTTACGCCTTAAGCGACCATCATGAAATAGGGATGTTGACTGCTTTTGAAAATCAAAATTCTAATTAGTCCGTCAGTTAGAAAATAAAAAAACAATAGACACGTATTTTTTGCTTTTTTAAATAAATTAAAATATACAGAGATAAAGCGCATTAAAGTTTAGGATGAGGAGGTCGTGACGTCACTAACCGCAAAACAGCCATACAAACTGTCAGAATAGTGACGTCACGCGAAATTTCAACTCAATATATCGCCGTTATTTTTTGATTACGTAAAAAAAGAAAAAATACGTGTCCAATATTTTTTAATAATCTACAAGACGGACTAAAAAATAAAAATTAGTCAACATGCCCATTTTTGCATACACGTTGTCAGGGGTTTACCCCTGAAGAGAAGGACATAGGGTAATTTTTACCCCGGAATTCCCATGGGAGCTTTATAGCTGCTTATACAGTTTTTGTCCTTTTAGACACATTGATCCTCCTCCTTAAAGGTCTCACTGTTTTCACTCTCCATATAGATAGTTTTAGCCCATTTAGACACATGTTGTCCCCTCCATTAAAGACCTCCATCACGGACTACACTTCGCTCAACTGGCTCGTGGTACTCCTCCACTAAGGACTACACTCTCCACCAGCTCCTGGTTTCGTCTCCTGACAGATCCTTACCATCGTCCTCGCTGGTGGAGTGCTGCACGTCCGGCGGCAGGGAGAAGCAGGTGCAGGTTCGAGTCAGCTTCGTGTACTCGCAGAACTTGAGCGTTTGCAATCTGTAATTAGCGGTACAGGTAGTCCATTAATGTGGTTGGCGAAATCCGTTATCCATACATAAACATAAGTAAAATTGGAGTGTCTGCTTGTAATTCTAAATTAACGGCTTTTCACAAAATTAATATAAAATACGGTATGAATACGGTAATAATGAATACGGTGCTTTTTTAAATTTTTTGTCTGTCTGTCTGTTGGTTCCAGCTAATCTCTGAAACGGCTGGACCAATTTTAACAGGATAGCTGATGTTATGAGGTATTTGCTACTTTTATTTTAGAAAAAAATTGTTCCTGCAGGAATCCCGAAACTCACGCGGGCGTAACCGCGGGACATAGCTATAGTCAGATATAAAAAAGTTAGAAATAAATTGTCTATTGACTGGGGGAGGGAAGGGCGAATGTGAAACGAACTCTGATGCTAAACACTACATATTATAAAACAAAGTCGCTTCCCGCTGTCTGTCTGTCCCTATGTATGCTTAGATCTTTAAAACTAGGTACGCAACGGATTTTGATGCAGTTTTCACCAATAGATAGAGTGACTCATGAGGAAGGTTTATATCTATATTTTATCCTGGCATTCCCGCGGGAACTCCGAAATAGCTAGTACAGAATACGAAGAAATACGGTTGCCTGGAAGAAATTGCTCTTTAGCAATAAGGCCGCCCTTTGTTGCCTACTTTAG
This sequence comes from Zygaena filipendulae, assembly GCA_907165275.2. Classification (NCBI taxonomy): domain Eukaryota; kingdom Metazoa; phylum Arthropoda; class Insecta; order Lepidoptera; family Zygaenidae; genus Zygaena; species Zygaena filipendulae. The sequence continues at coordinate 1,475,789 of OU015677.1, read as the reverse complement.
TTATTTTTCTATGTATTTTTATTATCATGGTAACAATAAAGAATATTTGATTGATTGATTGAAGAAATAAGATAAGATAAGATAAGATAAACTTTATTCAGCAAGAGCAAACACACCACGCAACAAACACTTTACAATACAAAGGTAAAAAAAAATAATAACAATAATATAATATAATATAAAATACCCACTTGTTCATGTGTATGACGGTGGTGGTGATGGTGACCAGCACGCAGGTGAGCGCGCACACCAGGCAGCAGGCGCCCACCACTTTGATCTGCGGATATAATATCAGTAACGGATGTAAGTGGGCGGTCAACGAGGGGACGTTTCACGCAAGTAAATATAAAAACCCGGCCAAGGGCGAGTCGGACTCGGGCACGTGGCTTCGTACCATCTATACAACGTGTTAATGAATTAACTGAAAACTAGAAAGTAGTTTGCTCAGAATCAACTAGCGAATCGATCGCACTATGTTTTAATATAGGTTTAGTTTCATTTTTATTAGCCCATGTCTAAATTATTTATAATACAAGATTTGGCGCGTACGCCGGCCGCAGCAAAAAATTCGAACCGGTAGGCGCGGGCGTAGCGCTTGGAATTTTGTAGATAGGTCACCTCCAAACTAATGTTGAATAACTTTTAAAGTAAACATTTTTTTGACATAAAATATATTTTAATCATATTATTGTTTATTTTTTTAAATGGGGTGTATCAGGTTTTCAGTTAATCCATTAACACGTTGTATATAATAAAAGGACGCAGATAAGCAATAATATGTTAACCCACAAAATTAAGTTATCTATTTAGAACGATTTATTGAGAGATAGGGAACGTTTTTTAATTATGTGTTTACCTTATTACATTGCTTAAATATGTAACTAAATATTGAACATAAAAAATGTTGACACAAAATGGCACTTCTACTTTTAATACACGATTTACTCAAAATTTCTCCAGTGTGGGTTAACACATTATTGCTTATCTATGTCCAAAAATGAATCGCCCAATATGTTGCTAAGCGCATAAATTCCAAACGACTGCACCAAATTGGATGATTGTTTTTTTTTTGTATTCTTTATTGTCAGGACAAGGTTTACATAAAAGAAATTTGGAGTTCCTGCGGGAATTCCGAAACTCACGCGGGTGAATCTCCGAAACGGTTGGACCGATATTGACGGAACTTTCACTGCCAATTAGCTGTTGTTATAAGGAGTAAATTAGACTGCAGTGGAGTTCCTGCGGGAATCCCGAAACTCACGCGGGTGAAACCGCGGGGCACAGCTAGTTATCTATAAAAATGGCAAAAATATCATGTCTGTACTCTGTTGTATGGGAGCCCCCCCCCCTTAAATATTTGTTTTATTTTAATTTAATTATTTATTTTATAGTGAATATATACCTAAATATTCTGTGAATATTTCAGGCGTCTACTTGTTGCCATTATCAATATCGAGCAAAAGCGAGCCAAAAAAAATCAAGTTTGTTGTATGCAAGGCCGCTTAAATATTGTTATATGCAAAGCCCCTTAAATATTTATTTTATTCTGTTTTTTAATATTTGTTGTTATAGCGGCTACAAAAATACATCATCTGTGAAAACTTCAACTGTCTCACTATCAAGGTTCATGAGATACAGCCTTTTGACAGACGTACAGACGGACGGACGGACGGACAGCGAAGTCTTACGGCCGCACTCAGAGTCGACTTTAATGATTACTTAGTTAAGTATAGATTTTTAAAACAAAACTGCCGCAATCAGAGACGTTCAGTAAATTAATGTTAATTGGCATTTAATGAGACGTAACTTAATTAGTGAAATGCCAATTGACAATAATTTATTAAACTTGTCTGATTGCGGCAGTTTTGTTTTAAAAATCTATACTTAACTAAGTAATCATTAAAGTCGACTCTGAGTGCGGCGGTTAGTTACCGGGACCCCTTTTTATCCACATTTTTATAGACATAGAACTCCTGATTCATAGTTAGTTTTGTAAATGCGAATGCGAGTTTGCTTATTTGTTACGCTTTCACGCCTTAGCTACAGAACTTATATCGTGAAGAACATACTTTTCTTACCATGTAGCTGTACCGGTTCCGGCGGCGGGCGAGGCTCATGATGCAGACGCCGGTCAACACCAACTGGAATAATCAAAGAGTTTTTTTTTTGTTCAATTTACTCCTTTTGGAGAAGGCAAAGGAATCTAAGTCCATGCAGCCAGTTCAGATGACTTTCTCTTCTGAAGTTATCCTTCGAGTTGCACAAAGTATAATCAAAGTGAACCCAACCTCTGAACACGAGTGCCTCCAGGACATGGTACGAAAACAATATGTCTGGTCCTTCGAGCCGGATAAAGTTGAATCAAAGTGAGTACAACCATCCCGAAACCATGTGCCTCCTAAATGAAGCATATTTCTGCTCCTTTGAGCCGAATAAAATACCACAAAGTGAGTGTAACTGTCCCCACTGACTATGGCGGCCGGCAACGTCTCCAGGTGCTGCAGCGAGGCGGTGTACGCCCGCAGCAGGATGTACTACACGGCTAGCAAGCTGTCCAGCGATAAAATGTCTGGTCCTTCGAGCCGGATAAAGCGACACAAAAGCTAGTGTAACGGTCCCCACTCACCATGGCAGCGGGCACCGCTGCCGGCACCGTCTCCAGGTGCTGCGGCGAGGCGGTGTACGCCCGCAGCAGGATGTGCTGCGCGGCCAGCAAGCCGCCCAGCGCGGCGGCGAGCGCCCCGCACCCGACGCACCACCACGCGTACTTGCGGCGGCGGCACGCGCCCTCATTGCCGTTGCAGCCCACCGACGCTGGAAGGTTGACGTTTTATTTAAACTGTTGTTGATTCAGAGTTGTTTTATCTATTTACTATAGCTGTTCCCCGCGGCTTCACCTGCATCCATTTTAGATTGCCGCGGGAATTCCGGGATAAAAGTACCCTATATATCCTTTTTTGTACCTCTGATAACGATCACGTGTAGTATGCAAAATTTTATTTCAAGTCGTCTCTCTCTACCTTCTAAATAAAAGATTTAGTCGCCGTAAAAACCGCTAGAGGCGATGTCGCTTCCACACAGCATTTAAAAAAAAAAGTCGAAAAAAGTTTACCAAACTACATGGATGCTAAAGATTATTTTGAAAAAAAAGTTACCAAAATACGGTGGTGGTGGAACATAGTGTTGAGATACATCAGCCGCTATCGTCGACTGCGGTGTCGATACTTGATACTGTAGCACTTGCATCACACCGCACGTTTGCATTGTACGCCTGCCCCTAGTGTTTTTTATTGTCTATTGTTGATGTATTTTTTTTGTTGGAAATTAGCACATTTTTTTCACACCATTGTTTTTGCTGTCATCTGAGAAACTTTGCGGAGTTGTTTTTTCATTACCGGCCTTCAACTTTGTCAATTAAGTTCAAATCGCGCGCCATCGCATAGTATAATCGATATTAACAACCGTCAAGCGTACAGGGAACAATGACCTCTTAACTACACAACTCTATTCGATATTTACATTCAATAAACACTGGCTGCATATAAAAAATAAAATTTCGAAATTAATTCAAAAAATAATTTCTTTGTTTCGATTTAGGAACGATGGTTTCTTTCGGCATTGTTTAAATCGTAGCGTAATTTTCCCTCCTTTTTCGTTGATTTATCAATCGAAACTAAAATATATAACACTTTAAAATATTTACACAATTAAACTTTATTGCACATTGAAAGTATTTATTAAACTAGTGAGATTTTATGGTATAAAATAGAGATTTTGCAATATTTTATTACAACGAAACTGAGTTGCATTACTTATTCAGAGTTGTGTGTTATAGGTTATGTGATTTGACAATGGCTGGCCCGCTCCGCGCAGAAGCAATGGCCAGTAAATTCCAGGTAAATAAGAAGGTTCAATTTATAACGCACGCAGGAACGTGATTTTATGGATTTTACTATAAACGCTTCGTGCCACATCCACCGACCTCCTTTTCAATGAGGCTGAATAGGTTTCGGCGTTTGCTTGGTTAAAAAAAAAATGTAACATAAACTTTTGGTACTGGCAGGTACATTTCAATGGCGTTTCGTTATGCAGTTTTATATTTCGAAAAAAGAATTAAACTCGATTTCAAAAGATAGGACTCGATTATAAATTGCGACATGCCGTTCTTTGGTATTTTGTGTGGGAATTTTTTTTTTTTTATTGAAAACACTTGCAATTCTACGGATGTATGGGTGCTTTTGGAACATAAATCTAAAACTTGTCTTTTATTGAAACTTTGCTTCAATAATAGGAGCTTCTTTCAACTGAAAATCTACCTGTGCTTAAAGTCATAAGGTTCTGGCTGCTAGTTCGATAGGTAAGCCAAATCCTTACTAAGCAAAAACATTTATTTATTTAAACTTTATGCACATCATGGTACAAAAGGCGGACTTAATGCCACAGTGGCATTCTCTGCCAGTCAACCTTCAGGTAGTACAGAGAGCTCACTTGGCGGTGCATTTACGATATATATTTAGATAAAAACTCACATAGATATAGATACTCACATTCATTACTAATATTATAAATGCGAAAGTGAGTTCGTTTGTTACGCTTTCACGGCTAAACGGCTGAACCGATTACCACGAAATTTTGCATACACGTTTTCAGGGGTACAGAGAGGGACATCGGCTACTTTTCATCCCGGAATTCCAACGGGAACTCCAAAATTAGTGCGGAAGAAACTAAATTAAAAGCATTGGCAAGCATAAAAGCGTTGGCAAGGTACGTACGTACGTACGGAAAAAAAATTGGGCAGTACTTTTATCTCGAAATACCCACGGAATCTCCAAAACTAATCTCCAAAACCGCGAGGAACAGCTAGTCTACATAATATACATATGCGAATGTTAGTTTGTTTGTTTGTTACGCTTAACGCCTTAACGGCTCAACCGATCATCGTGAAATTTTGCGTACACGTTGTCAGGGGTACAAAAAAGGACATAGCGTCGCTGCGCGTGCAAATCCGCGTAAGTTCAACTTGTAAAGACCGCCTATTTGCTTTTTGACAGGAGGAAGAGAAAACTTGATATTTCTTTGATTTTAGCTATTTCAATTCTTATTACCGCCTAAGCTTAACAGCTTGTTCTTTACAACTTTCTTTATTGGAAAATAACGTTTTTACTCGCAGTTGGCTTAGGTTTTGTGCAAAGTGACTTATTTGAATTTTGCGCGTTTTTCTGTTGCGCGGTATTTACAAACTGCTCTTACGCGGTTTCGCACGAGCATCGACGATAGGGAACTTTTTCCCGGAATTCCCGTGGGAACTCCAAAATTAACGCTGGTGTAGCCGCGAGGACCAGCTACTCATATCGCATCCGGCTCACCGTTGTTCCTCCTGTTGGTGGTGGGTATGACGTTGGTGGGCGGGCGCGGCGGCAGGGCGGGCGGGGTGTCCGTCTTCGCGGGCGGCGGGGGCCCGGGGTCGTCGGCGCACGCGTACTGCGCCGACGGCGGGTTGCACGTGCACGCCACTTGGTACTGAAGCGATATTGAATACATGCTAATCTACTTATCTATACATATAAAATGCTTTGTCCTGAATGACTGATGGATCAACGCACAGCCTAAACCGCTGATCGTAGAGACCTGAAACTTGGACGGTGTGTTCTTTGTATGACGTAGGCATCCGATACGAAAGGATGTTTGAAAATTCAACTCCTAAGTGGATGAAAAGGGGTTGCAAAGTTTGTATGGAACAATTCCGCGGAAACTTCGAAATTATCGCGGGTGAAACCACGCGGGACAGCTAGTCGTTAATAAGTAACTTTGATTCACATACGTTGCTTGGCGCGTTGGAATCTCCATACCTACAAATGAACTGATTCACGTACTCTCCCTCGATAGTGACTTCTAATGAACACATGACAATGCTATGTTTAAACTTTCAAACAAAAGTTTTCCATGATTGTGTTATAAAGAGGAAATACAGGAATGCTCCAGCTCTTCCTCCTCCAACGTCATACCTTGTGCAGATCGGAAGTGACGGACGCGGTGGTGTCACATTCAGGGCACGCTTCCGGCGCGGGGGAGCTCCGCGCCGACGCCACGTCTGCCATCGACATCGTCGTCTGCTCACCGCTCCTGGGAAACAAGGTTGAAGTTTGAACACGCCCTACTTGTTATGTGTCATTTATACTAATATTCTTACTGTTATAAAAGGAAATGCGAGTTTATTTGTTTCATTGTTCACTCTCTTTCAGGGCCCTTATTCACTATGACCATAACACGCCGCGCTAAGATAAGACACCGCAAAAACTGTCTTTCCCTCGTAATCAAAGAAGTTTTACTTCAAAAAAATACATTTGCAACGTTTCTTATGGCACAAAAAATAATAAGTTCTAATATCTGGGCATCTAGAACGTTTGGGAATGCGTTTTTGGGACGCGCGTTGTGGGCAAGGAATGTTGTTGGTCATAGTGAATAAGGGCTCAGGTTTTAAGCAATCGAACGATCATCATGAAATTTTTCATATAGACGTTGGCAAAACGCTGGTAAAAACCGCAGGAGACAGCAAGTAATATTATAAATGTCAAAGTTTAGATGGATGGATGGATGGAATTTTTTTACTCAACACGGCTGAACGGAATTGGATGGATTTTGGCACAGAGATAGATTATAGTCTGGAATTGAACGTATAGTGTGCCTCATAGGCTACCGTTACCGTGGGTGAAACAGGGGAGCAGCTATAGTAGGTACCTACTGTCATAAGTTACAAAATCGATTAGCGTCCATACTGTGATGAAGGAGTTTTGTGAACAAAGAAAATATCTCCCAAAATATTTCATTGGAAAAGAGAACTGTGTATGGTTAGGTACATAACCATGAATGTTAAATGGAGTTATTAATAAATGGAAATTATTTTATTATCTACTTTAAACGCTGCAGAATTATCATTCAAAAATAATAATAATTATTATTATTTTTTTATTAAAAACACACAGATCTACTTGATCCCACACTAAGCTATAAGCTTGTGTCGTGGAAACCAAGCAAACGTGGTATATACTACACATATTATTACATATATATTATACTATAGATTTATATATACACACACCCGGACTGGAAAATGGAACCCTGTGTTTATCACACAAAGTGCACCCCCACCGGGAATCGAACCCGGAACCTCTTGATTAGCGGGCAGGCGTGGTGACCATTGCGCCAATCGGGTCGTGTTCTATTACTAGGTAGGTCTCGTACCTATTTTCCAAATTCTGCTACTGATTTCTTACAAGTTATGATTCACCAAAAGCGTGTGACGGTAGTTTGACTCCAGTATGGGTCTTACCGCCGCACTCAGAGTCGACTTTAATGATTACTTAGTTAAATATAGATTTTTAAAACAAAACTGCCACAATCAGACAAGTTTAATAAATTAATGTTAATTGGCATTTAACTAATTAAGTTACATCTTATTAAATGCCAATTAACATTGATTTACTGAACGTCTATGATTGCGGCAGTTTTGTTTTAAAAATCTATACTTAACAAAGTAATCATTAAAGTCGACTCTGAGTGCGGCGGTTAACAAATTTAACGCATTTTGATTTTGTAATAAATGAACTACATATTTAATTTTCGTGCAACATTTGCAACCGAACATGGCATGTGCAAAATGCAATGTCCTGGTGCAGCTGACCGCGCCTGCATCCGCTTGGCTGTGGGGTTCAGCCGAGACCAAACATCTGTTGTCTATGCCCCGAGTCGGCGACGAACATAATATTAATAATATGTGACCGGTGACGGTGTGTTATGGACTTATGGAGCACTAGTTGTGCCCCGCGGTTTCACCCGCGTTAATTTCAGAGTTCCCGCGGGAATTCCGGGATAAAAAGTACCCTATTTGTTAATCTGATGTATAAGCTATATTATTGTAAAGTTTCATTTAAATCCATTCAGTAGTTTTTGCGTGAAAGAGTAACAAACATCCATCCATCCATCCATCCATCCATACATTGTTACAAACTTTCGCGTTTATAATTTTAGTAGTATAAGTTATATTCATCAGTATCGCATAAAATAATATCCTACTCAGAGAAAAAACCAGTCAGACATGAATACTTTATATCCCGAAATTACCGCGGGAATTCCGAGATAAAAGAAAACATCCTGTATCCTTTTTTTACCTCTGACATGATGTAGGTAGTAGGTATGCAAAATTTTAGGCGATTTCACCTGCATTAATTTGGGAGTCTACTTTCTTGTTTTATTTAGGTACACCCACACAAAAAGGATTTATAATTTTATACCTATTTCTGTGATTTTAACCCACCAGTTCCGAAGCGAGAGCATAACTGACTCCAAAAAGCAGTGTGTGGGCGGTAATTGACCATTGTATGTAGCAACATCAACCAGCAAGTAGGCAATGCCCCGTAGATGGAGAATGAATAGATGAGGCGATTTCCTTCTCTTTCTAATAGTAAGCGAGACAGTGTTATGGCTAAGTTCTTAAGAGTGAAAGAGATTTCCAATTATCTTTTGTCCTTATCTAGCGTATAGGTTTTTTTTGTTGGGCAAAGTTATAGTTTGCCCAACAAAGCGAAGCGCTCTTTGTTTATTTTGATAAAAAACGTTGTTTTTTTCAATTATTGAAAGCTAAATAGACTTTCATATCGTGTTTAAAGTGTTTGTTTTTGTTGTGGACATAGTGATATGTTGTATTTTAAGCTGTAAGAGTCGTAATGAAAGGAAAACGGAGTATGTAACATTTCATCGGTATGTAATGATTTACTTTCATGTAAATGTGTTTTGTTTGTGCAAAATAGCAAATATATTCATAATAACAGCTTTGTGGTATAAATCGTAGTGTTCCGTCCTCATTCTAATTTTATCGTATTTCATTATTCTGTGGTTAATGATAGTGACATCCATAGTCTGTGGCAACGGTTGGTTTTTTAATCAACTCATGCGCGGGTACGGAGAAAAAACGTTGAGAAAAAGGGAGAACGAACGCAATCGCGGAAGCGGCAGGAGCTCTGCAAGTTTCTATCTACTTCTCGTAACGTGTCCAAGTGTTAGAACCGCAAAATCTAACTTTTGTTGTGTGTTTGTGCTAATTATCACCTGTGCTTTGCCGGCCGGCTTTATTAAACGCAAAATATAGACAATCATCAGGCGCTCTTCGAGTAACCGGTTGAGGAGTTCATCGGCTAGGTGCAGCAGCAGCAGCCGCAGTCGCCAGTGAGGTACGTGCGCATTGTATTGCTCTGTGCTTGGATGTCGAACGTCGTTAACCTTTAGATTCGGCGAATACATTACCGTGTTCATTCCATCAAGTGTATTTGACCCAGAGTGCGTTTGAGTCTAGATTTGTATAAATCTGGACAAGGACGTCACATCTTTTTGGTGCCGAAACCAGGGAACCCACCTCAATACCGAAGTGCGATCAAAATACCTATTGAGATTATCCTTAAAACTACGATTATAATCATCCAAGAATCGCCGCTGTTCATTATATACCTAACTCATATTTTGTTGCGGTATTAGTTATCTTATTTTCGTACATTATCGTTAACTAAAGCGTATAATATTGCATATAAATCGTTTGGCATAGCATATTTCGTAAGTATTAACTTGATAAAATAATTATTTAATATTGGTCTCGAAGTTTTCGATCATACATGCGCAATTTATATCTACCCTACACTTGCCAATTTATAAGTCAATAGGTATAAGTCGCCAACACGAATATCAAGCACTTTCACACATTATTGGATTTTGCAATCTTGATTTGGACAAACGAGTTAATGTTTTGGTTTTAATTGCTGTAAGATCATATAAACAATCATTAATTCTCATCGGTGTTTATATATTTTTCTCGGCTTACGGCAACTCATAGACCAAAATATTAACATTCATCGAAATTATACGTATCGGTGTGTCTATTATTAATATTAATTATTAATAAAAGGCACAAACAAATTCATCGACAACATTGTTGTATTCATAATCTTAAATATCTTACCTACCTTACGATCGCAGTGCAGTGATCGTATACAGTTGCGGAGTGATAGGTACCTAACGTCCGTCCGCATCATCGGGAGCCTATTCTCGACCGGAGACCTATTCTGGTATCTTTCGGTTTCGTTTTCGTTTTCGTAATCGTTCTTTCGTGATCGTTGTTTCGTTGTGATTTTCGTCATCGAACTATTTTCAAACCAAATTAGTTTTGTATTGTACACATTCCTACATATATTCACGCTGATTTCTTCCAAGGGCTAACAGAAGCTCGAGTGAAGCGTAACTTATATCAACTATTATGTCGCTATTAACCAAGCGAGTTAAGCGTAAACCTAGCCTTACGAAGTCAAGGTCTTTCCATGAAGACTATACCGTGAACGATTTACCGGCTTTGCGAAGGAAGCGAACAATCGCTTATAATCGCTTATCGAAAACTTTAGAAATTGGACTTAAATCCGATGTTGATGAGGAGTGTCGAGAACTATTTCTATCGTATTATCAGGAGGTTAAGAATACGGCCGCGAGTTTTGAAGATACGCATTTTACCATATTAAGTATACATGACGCGGACGAAGAAGACGACGGTATTCAGGAGCGTTTTGATGATCTTCATTTTAGAGTGATTTCTATCTATCGAAAATTAACTAATACTATAGAAAAGAAGGAATTATCTCAAAACAATAATACGTTGTCACGCATACGTCTACCGAAGATAACGTTACCTACGTTTGATGGACACATTAAACATTGGCCCGAGTTCTTCGATACATTCAATGCCTTAATTCATTCTTCCTCCACTCTCAATAATACCGAGAAGTTTCACTACCTAATTTCGTCCTTGAGTGGTGATGCGTTGGCTGTAATTCGACCATTTCCTATCATCGGTGATCACTATCATGATGCGTACCAGGCACTCACATCTCGCTACGAAAATACACGTGAATTGGCATTCACATGCTGGAGAGACATTCTTAATATTGAGTTTAAGGTTAACAATGCAAAGGAGTTTCGCCGTTCGTTGGATGCAATAGATGAAAATTTAAGTATACTTGAGAAGCTTTATTTACCAGTGGCACATTGGGATTTCGTTCTTATCTATCATATGCTATCGAAACTAGATTCTAAAATGCGTCGTGATTTCGAGGAGAAACATTCTGGTACTGAACTTCCAAAATATAAGCAACTCAAATCATATTTGCATTCGAAGTGTGAAGCTCTCATTCGCGATACACATTTTTCAGAATCGAGTAAGCCAACGACGTCCAACCGAGAAACGCAAAAGGCAACTGCTCTTCCGTACTTCTCCCATTCGAAACGAAACCTATCACACACACTCGTGGTTAGTCATGAAGAGCCGAAGCAGCGTTCCAGTGAAGGAGTACCCTCTAAAATCGTACGGCATTGTTCATTTTGTGGCGATGACCATTTGATATCGTCATGTAAATCTTTCGCACAAAAATCCATCGAAGAACGTAGATCTATCGCACAGGAGAAGAGGTGGTGTTACAATTGTTTGAAACCGTCACATCACTTAAAGGATTGTAGTTCCTTCTTTTCCTGTCAAAAGTGTAAGCGTAAACACCACACGCTTTTGCATGAGGACTGTAAAGGTGAGGTAGAATCCAAAGAAACAGCATCAAACGGAACCAAATCATCACTCATCGTTTCGAATGCGAATTCAACTGTGCTGCTTCCTACCGCCCTTGTACAAATCACGGATGCATCGGGTAACTTTCACTCGTTCCGCGCACTCTTCGATACCGGCAGTCAAAACAATTTAATTACTGAGCAAGCGGCGAAGGTTTTAAACATTCGACCCAGTCGTGTGAACGAGTGTGTACATGGCTTAGGTGACGCCACAACGGCTGTAACAGGTACAGTTCGGTGTTCCATCGGAACAAACAACACTCTTTTCTTTAGAGACGTAGACTTAGACGTCATTAACAAAATTTGTGGTGACCAGCCAATCGCTAAGCTCAATACGTCAGGTTGGTCTCACATAAAATCACTTCCATTGGCGGATCCAGGTTTTAGTATGCCTGGACCGATCGACCTCTTGCTAGGTGCAAATCTATTCGTGGAGTCTCTTCTCAACGGCCGTATCAAGGGTGATCCGATTCATCCTACAGCATTCAATTCTGTATTCGGATGGCTGTTGTTGGGTAAAACTCCATTAGTAACCGGTTCGTTGAGGCAAATCCAATCTCGCATCGACAACGATCTCCAAAATCTGATGCATATTGACGTGGTCCCGAAAGTCACCACACTTTCACCTGAGGAGTCGTTCTGTGAACAAAGGTTTCTCACAGAACAGTATCGTGCTGAAACCGGTGTAGTTGAGCTACCTTGTAAGGATTCAGTTGAACCTACATTCATTCATTCTTGTAATTTCGCGCTGAGGCGATTCTATGCTCCAAAAATTCTTATCCGCAATACCTCATGGTGGGCGGGCCCGCCATGGCTGAAACAGCCTCAGAACGAATGGCCCATTGATTATAGTTGCGCTGAAGCCAATATTGTTGAATCTGAGGAGCGAAAAGGGTCAGTGGTTTTGGTAGCCAATCAGCGCACCTATTTTATCGATAGTCGTCTTAATCGTTTCTCATCTTTGGACAAGATTGTAGGTGTAATTGCTTATACATCTCGTTTCCTTTCTAACCTACGTCATTTGACTTCTCATCGTCAAACTTTTATTTTGACAAGTGATGAACGTCATCAAGCGCTCATGGTCATCGTAAGGCACGTTCAGGGAGGGGCTTTGGCGAGTGAAATTTTTAAACTGAATTCTGGTCAACCTTTACCAAAGCCACTTCGCAAACTTAATCCGTTTATTGATCCCGAGGGTATTCTCAGGGTGGGCGGTCGAATATCACGATCTGGTCTTGAGTATGATCACAAGCATCCGGCCCTTTTACCAGGGAGCAACATACTCACGACTAGGATCATAGAATCCGTTCATTCGAAACATTGCCACCCCGGTGTAAATACCACTCTGTACCTCATTGTGCAACAGTTTTGGATAGTTTCCGCTAAACGTATAATTCGACGGTGCCTGTCAGAGTGCATTCGATGTTTCCGTACTCGTCCCCAAACCTTACAACCTTTCATGAGTGACCTTCCATCATTTCGAGTCAATCAAGCGAAACCGTTCTCTATCGTAGGTGTAGATTTCGGTGGACCGTTCCGCATCAAGTTAGGATCACACCGCGGCGCCAAAACGGATAAGGCGTACCTTTGTTTATTCGTTTGTCTAACTACAAAGGCAGTTCATCTGGAGGTAGTTTCAACCTTGTCGACGGAGGGCTTCATCGCCGCGTTACGACGATTCGTGGCAAGGCGTGGACGTTGTAGCGTCATTCATTCCGATTGCGGAACTAATTTCATAGGTGCCCACAACTATCTAGCAACGTTAATGGAAGGAGCTTGTCGGTCAGAACGCCTCGAATTTAAATTCAATCCTCCCTCAGCCCCTCACTTCGGTGGTGTATGGGAGATCCAGATTAAGGCTGCAAAATCTCATTTGTATCGGACTGTCGGTGATCAGTTGCTAACATTCGAAGAGCTTACAACTCTTTTTACGCAAATCGAAGCTCTGTTAAATTCGCGACCTCTGTGTCCCATCAGTTCCGACCCTAACGATATATCCGCATTAACACCCGGTCACTTTCTAACTTTGGAGCCCTTAACGTCTGTTCCTGATCCAGACATACTTGACGTAAACGTAAACCGTCTTAACCGTTGGCAACTTATCCAATCGTTTCATCAGCATTTCTGGACGCGTTGGAAAAATGAGTATTTGCATTCACTCACGCAGAGAGCAAAATGGACGAAAGCATCGAGACCGTTAGAAATCAATTCGGTAGTTATCATTAAAGACGATAATCGGGCTCCTCTACACTGGCCACTCGGCAGAGTAGTTGAGCTTCATCCAGGGCCTGACGGAAGCGTTCGTCTGGCTACTGTTAGAACCGCGGCGCACACGTTGATCAAGCGACCCTTGGTCAAACTGTGCCCCTTGCCTGTCAAGGACTGTTAGATACTACTTTCTTTCAATCGTAGTTTTAAGCGTAGATTTAAGCAGTAACGTAATTCAAACAACATGGTAAAATAGTTTTTTATTATTTTATTCGAAAATACCACAGGTATTTTGGTGGGCGGTATGTTCCGTCCTCATTCTAATTTTATCGTATTTCATTATTCTGTGGTTAATGATAGTGACATCCATAGTCTGTAGCAACGGTTGGTTTTTTAATCAACTCATGCGCGGGTACGGAGAAAAAACGTTGAGAAAAAGGGAGAACGAACGCAATCGCGGAAGCGGCAGGAGCTCTGCAAGTTTCTATCTACTTCTCGTAACGTGTCCAAGTGTTAGAACCGCAAAATCTAACTTTTGTTGTGTGTTTGTGCTAATTATCACCTGTGCTTTGCCGGCCGGCTTTATTAAACGCAAAATATAGACAATCATCAGGCGCTCTTCGAGTAACCGGTTGAGGAGTTCATCGGCTAGGTGCAGCAGCAGCAGCCGCAGTCGCCAGTGAGGTACGTGCGCATTGTATTGCTCTGTGCTTGGATGTCGAACGTCGTTAACCTTTAGATTCGGCGAATACATTACCGTGTTCATTCCATCAAGTGTATTTGACCCAGAGTGCGTTTGAGTCTAGATTTGTATAAATCTGGACAAGGACGTCACACGTAGAAATATAACAAAAAAATCAACATTAATTTGCCTTCTTATTTTAATGTATAATCTTGCCAAATTACGTAGTCCTTATTCCAAAATGGCGACTATGTCCTTACCACGTCGTTACTATGCCTTCCGTAATATGTCGGGTTATACTACGACAAAGGTTGCTAGCTTACCCAGATTTAATTTCCCAATTTTTTATAATATTAGTAGGTACCTATGAGGTGTAACAAAATAGGGTACTTGCATGAAATTGATTATAAGAAATTGTGTCAATATGTCAAAAATAGAGCCTTAAAAAAGCGTTATCGTGAAAGATTTACTAAAAAAATTGTAATAGTTTCCAAAATATTCAATTTTTAATTTTGTGAAACGGAACGTTGCAACGAAACACCAATCACAGCCACGCTTAACAGATTACGTCACTTTTATTTTTTTAGGAAACATTTACCTCTTTCAGAAGAGGCAAAAGAAACTAAGTGCATACAGTCAACGCATATTTTTCATTTTCTGAACTCGACACAGTTCAACCTTAATTTCGCTTGTGGATATTGAAGTTATCTGTCTGTCAGAACGCTCTATTTAATTAATTTATGCATATATTTTTTTCTTTTTCTTGCTTTATTTAAGTAGGCCAAACATACATATATCTTTAAAATAGACTGGAAATTTTATTTTAACTCGACCAAGTTTCATGCCAAGTGCCAATCGTTTCCATCATTTGTTTTTTTTTTAACGTGGGATAAAATACTGAAAGATTCTAGTCAACTATGTCTCAGACGCTGTATTTTAAAACTTCGGTATCGAATCGAATAAGTTCAATTTGACCGTCAACAGAATCACGTGTACTGTACCCTTCGCGTGTAAGACTGGCTGAAAATCTTGCATGCTCTTGACTGTATGAGTAGTGTATGAAATAAACAATTTTAGATTTGATTTGGAAATTTTAGAATATTGGGCCTGATAACTACATTGTCCACGTCATATATTTTTTAATTTTTCATGTTTATACAGTGTGTATTCTATATTTTTTTTCTTTTTCAGATTTCCTTTTAAATTGGTTACTCTTATTAACTGGATAGCAAGCACTGGTCGTGTAAATTGGAAACCAAATAGCTATTCAAGGATTCAAGTCAAGCATTTCCCAAGCAGTTTCTTTCGAAAAACTAAACTTAATTACAATGAGTGCAGCTGGCGCGAACCAATAAGAAAGCAATAATAATAATCGTTTCAAAAACCATAAGCCAAGCGCGCAACTTTTATGATGCCCTGACGAGAAATAAGCTGGTTTGCTCATCCGTACCGTGCGCTAAGGAACTTAAGTTTCAATAAAAAGTTATTTGCACCTACATAGTATTCATTTCACTTGCCCCGCTTCACTACATAGTATAAAATAAAGTCGCTTTCTCTGTCCCTATATCCCTATGTATGCTTAAATCTTTAAACTACCCAACGGATTTTGATGCAGTTTTGACCAATAGATAGAGTGATCCATGAGGAAGGTTTGTAACTATATTTTATCCTGGAATTCTCGCGGGAACTCCGAAATTACCACGGGTGAAACCGCGCGGGTCAGCTAGTATATTATAAATCCCCTCGACATCATCAGGGATCGATAATTTATAGTTTATATACAAAACAACCTATCCTATAAAACTACATTTTACTTCCTATGGCTTTTTCATCACCAAACAAGCTAAAACTCCTTGGAAATTGGGAATAAGTTATTTAGTGGCAATACTGGTAGTTTACATGTGTGTATAGGAAGAATATCACTTTCTCTTACGCTATACGCGAATGCCTCGTCTAGTTCATTCTCCGTCTACGCAATGCCCGGACATGTCATGTTATGACATAACTATACCTACCTAAGTGGGAAGTAAGTAGCATTATTTCTCTGTACTCTATGGTATTTGTACTCATTGAAT
The DNA here is from genome assembly GCA_907165275.2 of Zygaena filipendulae. NCBI lineage: Eukaryota > Metazoa > Arthropoda > Insecta > Lepidoptera > Zygaenidae > Zygaena > Zygaena filipendulae. The sequence goes on along the minus strand of OU015677.1, from coordinate 1,459,175 downwards.
TTTATATTTAAAACATTGGTTTACATTTTGCAAGTTGCCAGTTTTTCTTTTTCGCAGAAACAGCATAGGTACCTACTACCTAGGTACGTTCCAACTTTCAAAAACTCGCATAATATCGATTATAATTATGCACTAGCTGTTATTGTAATTTCGGAGTTCCCGTGGAAATTCCGGGTTACAAAATAGCCTATGACACTCACAAGTAACGTGACTTTCTACTGGTAAAGGAATTTCCAAAATTCCAGCGATTACCCCCCCTACAACTTCACAAACTCACAAACTTTACCTCTTTATAATATTAGTATGGACGTATAGATAAAAACATTTCTGAACGTAAAAAAGAACATATTAATATGCAGTATAGACTATGTATCTAAAAAGATAATTAAATAAAATTTTAGATCGCTACAGTGCAAAAAAGTCCTACCAATCCCTACTAAATACTAATATTATAAATGCGAAAGTAACTCTGTCTGTCTGTCTGTTCGTCTGTCCGTCTGTCAGTCCGTCCGTCCGTCCGTCCGTCCGTCCGTCCGTCCGTCCGTCCGTCCGTCCGTCCGTCCACACGTCAGAAATACAGAGGGGTAGGGTACTTTTTATCCCGGAATTCCTGCGGGAACTCCGAAATTTCCGCGGGTGAAACCGCGGGGCACAGCTAGTAACTAAATAACTAGTACCTAGGGACTGTCGATTGGACTATTTATCTTTTGTTTCAACAACTCTACACTTAGATTAAAACAACTCTACAGCGAGCTTTTAGTGATGTGCCGACGAGGAAGAAAAAGTGTCGATAAAAAAGATATTGCATCGTCAGTAAAACGTCCATGATCCAGGTAGGTGAAACCCATAAACGTTTATGATTGTCCGAATTGAGTAACTACAAACTAAAATACACTTTATGACCTTTAATTACGGATCTTAACGTATTTATCCACGGTAGTAGGTACATACATCAGTAAAGTAAGCTGTTCGTGCGTTACCGATACGCTGATTGACAAAGAAAGAAATGCTTCGTAATCGTCGAGAAAGATTGCTCCGAAAAAAAAAACCGGTAGATCATTTTGACAAAATCGTGATAACGATGCGCACGAGTCGAAAATACTCGAATAAAATCACTCTACAAAAAAATTATTTATAAATTAGTCGAAGGTAATTTGAAAATTACTTACATATAATTTAAGCCCGAAACTATAGTGTATGTATGTCTGTTTCATTGAAATTTTACTTTGGGAATGGTGTTAGCAAAATTATTTATGGGTTGATGGTTCAATGGTTGATGGAAGTAAACACACAACAACAAATCAAGAGGTCTCAGGTTCGATCTTTAGCTGGGCTTAGCTTCTTAACACTGCTAAACGTGTTTTAAACGGTTTTTGCAATTAAACTCATGCCGCAAGATTAAATAATAATAATAATAATACTTGGACGCTATCACACAGCGCCTGGTCCGAAACTAAGCAGAGCTTGGGTACCTTGGGTACCAGACAGCTTAGATAATACTTAAATTATACAATAAAGTGCTTTGTCCAGAATGACTGATGGATCAACACGCCGCCTAAACCTCTGGTCTTGGAGACCTGAAACTTGGAGGGTGTGTTCTTTGTATGACGTAGGCATCCGATAAAAGAAAGGATTTTGAAAATTCAATCCCTAAGGGGAGGGGTTGCAAAGTTTGTATGGAACAATTACGCGGGAACTTCGAAATTATCGCGGGTGAAACAGCGCGGGACAGCTAGTATGTATATCAATGTCTTTTTGTAAATACATAGGTACTTATGATAAAAACTAAACACCCATCGCATAAAATACAAATGTTTACCCTGATGTGGGGATGGAACCCGTGACACTCGGTGTAGCAATCAGTTACCTTGAGCTGAACCTTAGGTACCACTATACCAAAGGCGCTTTAAAACTTCTTTTGATACAAAGTTTTTTATAGCTTTACATGTTATTATTGTCTAGATAACCAGGGCAGTTGAATGACAGACTAGACCATTGATTCCCAAAGTGGTCCAGGTGGACCCCCAGGGGTCCACGGGAGCCCGACAGGGGTCTACGCTTGCGTGAAAAAAAAATGGGGGTCCACAACTGTTGGATTAAGACGCTTTTAGACTGGCCTTGAAACTTAGCTTAAATGACATCCACTCACAGCATAATCAAAGCAATATAAATTCTCAACTTTTTTTCGAAAACTTTTAACTCGTAGTTGATTGAAAAATAGCCACAACACAGGTTGCCACAGACATACTTTTTTCGGGTTTTAAGGTTAGTTAGTAAATGTAATAGTTGCAGGGGTCCACCAGATCCAGCAAAATGTTTAAAGCGGTCTATGAGAAAAAAAAGTATGGGAACCTCTGGACTAGACTATTGTAGTTTATGATTTCATATCATCTACCTGCTATGAAGCCCAATAGTCAACACACATTGTAAAGATTACCGGACTGCATTGTCGTGTTTAGAAAGTGCTATTATTTCGCACACTACAATTTTGTTCGTCTGGCGAGCAGTAAATAGACGAAATATTCACCGATGAGAAAAAAATTTGAAATGTGCAATGGTGCAATAGTTTAGATTTAAAAAAAAAAACTTGATCATCAATACAATATGGTGTGGTCGAAAAATCGTATAATTCATCTGTTAACAAACGGACTATTGTGGTTGACAAATCTTAATAGTTTGTTCAAAAACGGCGACGTCGTCAGTCAGGCAAATTATACAATTGTTTTTTTGCTTTCGTTTCGTTTTACTTTGGTTTTTTTTTTGCGTTTTGCGTTTGCACCGCGACGCTATTTTAGGTCAAGTTTACTGACAAGGAACATTTAAAAAAAAATTTAAAGCAACCAAATTAAATTAAAAAAATGGAATTTGTCAGACATAGGTAGGTACGTAAAAAATTTTGAACAGAACTCTATACCTATGGTAAGTCAATAAAAAAACGTACCTATCTATACCTAATTCAAAACAAGTGCATTTTGCTGAAGCTATAAAACGGTTGATAGTGATGTCCAAAACCCGTTATCTGTCTTAGTTCTGTTATCGACAGATTTCATTGAATTATTTACGGTCTTTTTTTAAACATCCATATAAAAAGCTGTTAAAATCGTTTGTAAAACGAATTTAATTTGTTAAATATTTGGTTTTGGGAATTGTTTTTGTGTTTATAGATAATCTATTATAGGTATTATATTATTTTAATTTATTCATGTTAAATGTTAAATTTATTCATGTTAAATTACAATACTAACAAAATATAATTTTACATTAATAAATTTACACTAATGTATTTATAAAGTACCTAAGGTACTTGGAGATATTACACAATACACATGGAGCATTAATTTCATTCAAAAATTACGTTCGAAATTGAAGCACAAAAAAGTCGATACGTGTGTGAGCTACGTTCGCGTCGAGACGTAGTAAGCTGTTTCCACCACACTCAAAATTCTATTACGTGCACCAAATGCGGTTCTATGTCCATTAGTCCTATTTTTAATCGTATGAGCAGAATTCTAAAATATACCGGACTGAATGTCTATTAAAAATTGTTGACTTTTATATATAACGATCCGAAATTATTTATTGGCCTCATAAATTTTAATATCAATTGACCTTTGAAACCGTTTGCAAATCGATATTAACTTGTATTTTCGTCTCATAGCATAATATGAGTCGAGAGTTCAGACTTTATGATATACCTACAGGACGTAACGTTAAAAGAGGGACATATATCATGTATATGACACATGAATCGGAAAGTAAATGCCCTCCTTTAAGCTTAAACCCTGTATAGGTAAAAAATATGTTTGACCTACCTAATTGGGTCCAACTTTTAATAGTAAAAAAATTAAACCACTACATATTTGCCATTATAGCTTTAAGACTAAGCATAAATATCTACTATGACCTGCTGTTTTATGCGAGTAATTTTACATAGTATCATATTTTCTATTTGGACTTCTCAGCCTCCAATGATTAGCCTGAATAGTCAAAATTTTTATTTAATCCTCTGATCTCAATAAAAAAGCTGTTATCTCGATATTTAAAAACGGACACTTTGATTTTATGTATGCATAGAGTAAGTCCCATGAGTTTTATTCCATGCATATATTTTTAATTTACATAACTTTTTTACAATCATCGGCTACACTGCTTGGTTGGTTCTACCAATATATGGAAGGAACTCAGACTTGTATTGACTGATATTCTTTGATAAGTTTGTTTTCAATGTCTGTGATTTAATTTTACAATACCAACTGATACCATTAAAGTTTTCACAGTCCAAAGAGCAACGCTACAAGTAATATTTAGGCCTTTCATACTACTTTCTCTGACCCCTGAACTTGCTGAGAATAAAATCGTCCATTAACCTTTGTTTATGCATAGGCTGCAATTCACCAAAATACATTCGTTGTGAGAAAACAATTTTTATTATGCAAAACTGTACCTACGGACTTTCTCTATTATTTTGGTGCGGTGCGTGTATTAAAAAACTAAATTGTGAAACTAAATTTTTGTATGTCTTATGACATGTGGTTTAATTAGTTAGATAACTACTTACGAATTACGTCAGGTTTCATAACCAACTTTCTTTGGCTCATGAATTAGGGATACTATTGTTTTTTTTTTTAATTTACTATTATTCGTACAAATAAATATTTTCAATGATTAACGTCACGTCAGGCATTTAATGCTTTATTTTTTGTAAAAAGAAATTGCTCTAAACAGAGCGGAGCTATAGGAGTATTATTTAAATAGAGATAGTCACGGAAAGCCTAGAACTCCTTCAGTAACAGCGTCTGCTAAGTGAAGTCCCTTTTAGCATCGCACTACGCCACACTTCAGCGAAATGCAAAATTTAAGTACTTACTGCATACTTACTGTTTGTTGCGTGGTTACCATACTTTATGATGAATTAAGTTTATCTTTATTATACGACTTGCACAAATAATAAATAGGTATGTACACAGTTGCTTTCTCCCATGATGAGTAGTAAAGAACAAAATATACTAACATAAATAAAAAAAATACATATACAGCTTAATTTTTTTTTCGAGTTTACATACAATGTAGATTAAAACTGTCAAATGTCAATGTCCATTATCCACAACAAAATATTATTTATCCAAGATGAAGACAATGCCATAGTATCTCCTTCTGATTTAAAATCTTAGATAATGATTCCTTCATTATTATTCAAATAGCCAGTAAACACTGCTTCTTATTGAAGCTGTTTAATTGTTTATATGTTTATGAAGACACGTTGACTGTACGACTAAGTGGGGGTGAACTGTATTCGTGTCAATGTTTCTCGTGGTTGCATTGTTAATTTCTAACAAAGTGTGAGGTCAATTAACGCGTCCCAAAGAGTCAACTGGCGAAATTATGTCATCGACGTACAGCTGCTGTGTTGCTCTCGTACATACACACTGCTGCACTGGATTTATTAACGTTACTTTACTTCATAACTTTTATAAATACGAAAATGTGTTTGTCTATCCTTAATACACAAGTCAACGAAGCCAAATGTCAACTAAAATAGAGAGGCAAAGGGCTCGGCACATGACTTGAACTTTACTGGCCGTTGGGCTTAAAAAGTTTTCGACTGATAATCGCTTACTACAAGTAGATCTCGCGCAAGATGGTTCCATCTGATCATGCAAAACTCCAAACCACACCACTACAATCCATCGAGGATACCTACATAATGATCGACCAGAGTATATGAAAGAAGTCTTTTACGATGCAGAAGTGGTGAGGTTTTGTATTTGCGTGAGATTTGGCCATATCCAAACTCTGTTTGGAGATACTAGAGAAAGGTCTTAGGAGAGGCCTTGAATGGCTATCTGTGCGTCGGGAGAGGGCTTAAGATTCAACCCTCTTTTTTATAATCCTGTTTGGAATTACGAGACCTTGGCAGAGGTCTATAACGGCTATCAATCTTTTATAATTTCAATACGAATTAAAATTGAAGTTTCAACCCTTTGAATTCCTATTCAGAACTAACACAACCAAATGGTCCAAGCCCCGGGGTTATCTTTATATGTACAACTACATAGTGATCTTGCGTATGATATCCATTAGTTGCCATTACTAACGGTATACAGTCAAAGCTTTGTTGTTGCTTGTTACGTCGACTCTCTAAGTGCAAGTCAGTCGCAGCACACAATCTCGCTAACATCCGAGTTGGCTTTTAGTTACATCGTTTTGTTCTAAACCACTGACTCAGCGATTGTGTCACTAAATAATCAAAAACAGTTGAACGATAAGGATTCCTTGGTTCTGTTTTCTGATTCACCACAATTGTTTTCCTCGCGTACTTATAGAAGTTACACATAAAAATACGACGTGGGTTATGGCATAAGTGAAACTAATTAAAGTTTTTATGCCATCTAAAGCGTTTGTGATTGCGTTAAAGGCACTCGCGATATGGATAAGGATTTTTTTAGGTCGTAGGGAACCAGAGCGCGGACCAATTGTAGATTGAGTAGTATTTTTTAAGGATAATCCAGGACCAAAGACTTAAAAATATGTTACATACACGTATGTATTCAACTTCAGTTACACGCAGATTCTTATGATTTTTTTTGTAGTAATCTAAACACGTGAGAGAAGTTTTAGTAGGCCTATAAGATAACAGCTATTCCCGTAGCTCTGAGCGCTTGAATTTTGGGAATTTTATGGTAATAAAATTGATTGACTGAATGATTATTATTATTGATCCAGATCTTATTTTATGTCAAACTTCTTCCAAATCCGTTTCATCTGTTTGACTGATTATTATTAATTAATACCCAATTTTCTTTACAAATTTCACAATTATAATATGAATAGAATTGATTTTCAAAGGGGTTCCTAGGGTTGGTTTGGTTTTATTTTATTTTTGTTTGTTAGATACCTATTAATAATTAGTGTTGTAATAGTACCTAGTAGGTACATATAAGCGATAAAGAGTTTGTTTACGACAGTCAAATAGTTAATTTGGTATTTGAGAACTAAGTTTGCCTTATTGGGAACACGTTGTAAATTAATTATCTTCGTTTAATGTCTTCTTCTATATTACGTAATGTAAAATAATCATGTTTTATTATTAACTTAGGTACCTATCTACCTCGCAACGGAAACGGTGAACTTTTAAAACGAAACAATTTTAAGGACATTGGTGATATTAAACAAGTTTTTAATGACTGGAGCCATTAAATAATAAAAACGCATGCATTGATTATTTGTCAACAATTTTACAATCCACGACTACCTGTTTTAAGGTATTCTGCAATGAGAATTTCGAAATTCACGCGAAAAACTCGCCCCGAGAACGCCTTGAACGTTCAAAGATTTTAGAGTTTACTCCATACCAGTGCTAGTATAGTTGTGTTGAATGGAATTCAAGATATTTCACTATTATCTAACCGTTTAAAATTAACCTAGAGCGTGCGTATCAATGCGTACACGGGCAAAAAGTGAAATACCACAAAGATGTTTACACATAGAGCGATGGCTTCGTTCAAAATTCCGCTTGAAATTGAAGCATAACAACGATGTGTGCGTGGAACGGCGTGAAATTACATTTGCGTCAAGAGTAAGGTGGTTCCACCGCCCGGGAAATTGCATCGTGCAGTTCTATGCCTATTAAATCTATCCTACTTCCTACTAATATTATAAACGCGAAAGTTTGTATGTGTGGATGGATGGATGGATGTCTGTCACTCTTTCACGCAAAAACTACTGAAAGGATTTAAATGAAACCTTACAATAATATAGCTTATAGGTACCTACATCAGATTAACACATAGGGTACTTTTTATCGCGGAATTCCCGCGGGAACTTTGAAATTAACGCGGGTGAAACCGCGGGGCACAACTAGTGTGAAATACATAACAAAACAAAAAAATATCATGCATCTAGGTATATCAATGTGTAACTAAAAACGCTTTAGAAACCTCTACAATGTCCGAAGAACATTCATTTTAAAAAGCACTTTAACTCCTTAGTTATTTGTTAAATGAGGAGTGAATGCATATTATTACAAAAAAATCGGCTTACGTTTGTTGTGGGCACAACGACCGTACAATTAGTTGAATAGCATGTAACGCATGAATTAATATGATAACTGTGAGAGAAATACCGAAGCTGTATATTTCTCACTCGTATTCCATTAGACCAATCACATAATTGCGTTGACAAGCAAGTCATTGCGATTGTTATATCGTATTACGTTCGACAACAGTTTCATAATAAAACAGTTTATTTTCTCGTTTCACCTTACCACTTTTTCGATAGCGGATTCATCTCGACATTTATTTCTTGCTTTTTTAACTTGTTTCATTCATGACTTTTAACTTCGTTCGTTTTTTAATGCTAAAAATAGGTAACTATTAAGTATAGCTTCTAATGAATAGTTTTATTTATGTAGAACACGTTAATCCCAATTTTTTTAATTATTTATCTTCTCGTAGTAAGACAATTCCTACTTACATTGATGCGAACAAATATAATTTAAATTTACAAAAGATTAATTCTATCGATATCGCCTGATGAATAGTAAAAGCCCTTCGGCCATCACTATTTTCTTCGCCCGCCAACGCAGTTTTTTTTTCGGACCAAAAAAACAAGCAACGGTCATTCCATAGATAATAGATAGATAATAGATAATACAACAACCGTTAACAAGCGTCAAAATTATTAAAACTATGAAACTGCTGACTTTCGAAACTAGTTTATCTCGATCTTGCCTTTGTTCTACGCCGGCCACTTACCTACACAAGTTACCCAACGAATTTGTAACACAAACTAAGTACATAAATAACAATTAACTTAACCTAATTTCCAACTTACCATAAAAACAATTTAAAAACTCAAAACGACACTCGAAAGATCACGAAGAAACAATATTCGAAATCCAAAATCGTGACCGAAAACACATGTCTCAACTCAAGACAGAACTTTTTAAAAAAGAACATTCACTTTGTATTGTAACAGAATACAGATCAGAAAATGTGGTCCAACTTTATTAAAAGTTTAATTCAAACATATTATTTCACAAGCAAACACTAAACAAAACAGCATGTAAAACATGGATAATAATTAGAAATACGTAAAATAAATACGTTCGCGATGACCATGCGATGCTATTCGACTGCCGAGTCAAGAATCAAGATATTTTTACCTGTGGAAGCAAAAAAAAATCGCTTGGGCACAAGCTTACTAATCGTATGAACAGATTCCAATCTTAATCACCAATAAATAAAGTCCTATTTGATACTTCAAAATTCCTTACACAAGTGTGAGTGTAGCAACTATAAACTACAGATCAATACCGTCTTTATTTTTAAGATCACAAGATCGAAATTCCAATTTGAGGGTTTACAAAGCTGCTGCCAGTCGGTCTTGTGTGAATGCATGTGCGCATTTTAAAAGCAGTTGGTTCCAAACGGCGCTTCTTAAACTTTAGTCGAAAGTTTCAGAAGCTTTTTGGAGTCACAAAACAATATTTAGTAGCATTATATAATACTTATTTAATGTGAGATGGTGTTTAGACATCGGAACTATAAAGAGAAAAATACACATAGATAGTTGGGTACTTTTAATTTTAGAATAATATCCTTACTATCCCCCCTACTGCCCTACTAATATTAGCTAATATTATAAATGTGAAAGTGTCTGTCTGGCTGTTACGCTTTCACGTGGCTTTCACACCGAACAACCTGACATTTTGCATACCTACACATTTTCAGGGGCACAGAGAAGGACATAGGGTACCTATTGTACACGTTCTCGGGTACAGAATATAGGGTAAGCACAAAGGTTAAAATATCCCGGAATTCCTGCGGGATCTCCGAAATTAATGCGGGTGAAACCGCGGGGAATATGCAGTAGGTATTTCATTTTATGTTTAAGAATGTGTTTTTCATTGCGGTCAACCTAATTTGCACGTCAATACTATGCAGTCTTATGCCTACCTGAACGTAACATAAATTTTGAGGAATTTTAATGAGACGAAATACCCAAAATATAGCGAGTTATAAATAATCTAATTAAGCATATAAATGAAGACGAAATACCTAAAAATATAGTCACAATACTGTCTTTAATGCCAAGGTATATAGATAGTCATCAACCTATAGATATACCCATGTGTACCCAATAGTTATATATAATGGAGTTACGTAACTAAACGATGAATCCCACCCGTTAACTAGCTGGCTGTCGGTGATAGATTACTTACTGGTTCGTTTTCGCTTTATTTTTAGATATTAACCTATACAACGTGTTAATGAATTAACTGAAAACTAGAAAGTAGTTTGCTCAGAACCAACTAGCGAATCGATCGCACTATGTTTTAATATAGGTTATATTTTTTAATTTTTACTAGCCCATGTCTAAATTATTTATAACACAATATTTGGCGCGTACGCCGCTCGCAGCAAAAAAATTCGAACCGGTAGGCGCGGGCGTAGCGCTTGGAATTTCGTAGATAGGTCACCTCCAAATTATTTTTAATAACTTTTAAAGTATAAATTTTTTCGACATAAAATATATTTTAATCATATTATTGTTTATTTTTTTAAATGGGGTGTATCAGGTTTTCAGTTAATTCATTAACACGTTGTATAACACCATTATTTTTCCGGGATGGTTTTGTGTGACCAATAACCATTGGTGTAACGCACCTTTTCATTCATCATTTGATTTATTTTTTGGCCTTAACTATGAATTTTTTGAAATCACACAAAAGTTTGGAATTGAAGATAAGCAAAATCTCGAAAACTATTTCACCTGTGAAGTTGAAAGGCAGGTGTCGCCATACTAATTAGTTTATAGGTCTAGTATATGTATAGGTAGATAGGAGTCAGGGCTCAGGACTCAGGAGACATCAGCTAAGCACGATTTGTTGTGAGTTTCCTAAGTAAGACCCCTAGTACACGGCGTATTTTAAACGCGCAGACGACGCGCTGGTAACGCTCTTTTTCTTTTGCCATCTCTAGGATACCAGCCTGTTACTCGTAAAACTTATTATAATGGTTACTTAGTAATGGTACCTAAATACGACAAAAATAGAAGGGAGAAGAACTTTCTATGAATAATCATGTAAAAAAACACTCAAAAAACACCACGCAAGCTATAGTTGACAATAAATGAAGGTTGTTGAAAGTTTGAGTGCCATTGCCTTGGACCCGTACAGCCGCTCAAACAGGTTCCCAGTCGCGAGCAGTAATAGGCTCAGCGAGATATGAATTAATACCATTTCGGTTGATATTGTTGAACTTCTGCAGCCTAATCTTTTGTCCATGTTAGGATTAGGGTGGTCTAGCCGCTTCGGAACTCCCTCAGCATCTCTTTGATATAGGTACTGAGGTAATACATTAATATCTCACAATATATTTTATTTATTTTATTAATACACATTTTTACTACCTGGGAATATATTTAAAAATTGATGAAAATTTTCAAATTCAAATATACTTTATTGCCTCAAAAGAAATCATATGAACTTAGACAATTAAGGAAGAAAGGACAGAGCAAAAGGAGGCCTTGTTGTTAGTGGCAATATTTTTAAGGCAACGTTTGGTAATAAGTGAGCTAAAGCTAAAGGTGGAAACAAGAAACATGCATGTTACATAATTTTATTGTTAAGCTAAGCTTCGCCTGTATCCTGTTAGACTGGTATCACAAGGAAATTAATCTAAATAGGTACACTCAGTAGCAGAAATAAGCAAACTTTTGTTAGATATTGAATCTTATTACAAAACTAATACAGTTCAAAGAATGGCAACAGTTTGCTGCTGGCTGTCTATTTTACATTTTACAAAGCATAGCTGGTCCCCCGCAGTTTCACCCGCGTTAATTTCGGTGTTCCCGCGGGAATTTCGGGATAAAAAGTACCTTATGTCACTCAGGACTACCATAGCTGAGTGAAAGAATTTGAAAATCGGTTCAGCAGGTCCAGAGATTACCCCCTACAACGTCACAAACACACCAACTTTTTACTTCCTTAAAATATTAGTAGGTACCTATAGATTAGAAAACTATAAGTGTAAAGTACCTACGTGTTTACATAGTTTGACAATATGGAGGATAAAACAAACCAACAAAATTATTTGTTAAATAAAAATTATTTATTCAATTTTCTACTTAACAACTACACAAGATTTACAATTATATTTGCGAAAAACAAAATAAATACTCTTTTTCAAAAAAAGTAACCAAGATGGCGACAGTTCGACGACGCCATATTTTAAACAGTATAATAACAATCAGTTTCTAAGCACTACTCTTCGATTTGGGCATCCAAGGTTCAATTTTTGGTCTTGTGGTACTGTAAGGGGTATATTGACCAGTTGTGCCGGATAAGTTCTCCGTGAAATCTACCATCCAGGGGTACTTGGGTCTGCTCGGGTCCTGTAACATTGTTTAAAATTCACTGTAGCAAACTTTTCTTGTTTTGTTGAAATGGGTAACTGCTCATGGACGCAGATAAGCAATAACATGTTAACCCACAAAATTAATTGATTCAGAACGAATTATTGAGAGTTAGGGAACGTTTTTTAATTATGTGTTTACCTTATTACATTGCTTAAATATGTAACTAAATATTGAACATAAAAAATGTTGATAAAAAATGGCGCTCCTACTTTTAAAACACGATTTAGTCAAAATTTCTCCAGTGTGGGTTAACACACTATTGTTTATCTATGTCCTTATATGACACTGTTGGTGCCCATGACTCTGCACACGTGTCGTGTGGAGATGCGCGGGTTTTTATCCCGGAATTCCCGCAGGAACTCCGAAATTAACGTTGGTGAAATCTCATGGAATTCTGCATACACATTGTCAGGGGTACAGAAAAGAACATAGGGTGCTTTGAATCCCGGAATTCCTGCGGGATCTCCGAAATTCCCGCGGGTGAAACTGCAGGGAACAGCTAGTAATTGGATAAAATCTGAAAGAATTTCTGGGAATAGTAAAGAAAACTGCATTAAAATCTGTTGCATAGTTGAGAAGAATTAATTAGTCAAACAAACTGACTCGGGAATGGATAAAAAAGTGAAGAAAAAAAAGGCCAATTTTCTGTAATCATAATTTTTTTTTTTCACTGTGTTTCATATGGCTATAAATGAACCTTTAAAATTGATTGAAGACGATTTAAAAGCATGTTGAAGTGCTGGGATTGTCCAGTTTATTGTTCACTAGCTGTTCCCCGCGGTTTCACCCGCGATTGTCTTGGAGCTCCCACAGGAATTCCGGGATAAAAGTATCCAATGTCTTTCTCTCTATGCCTGACGTGTATACCGAATTTCATGATGATCGGTTTAGCCGTAAAAGCATAACAAACAAGCTCACTTTTACATTTATAATATTAGTATGGATTCCATACACAGATGTGTGTAATAGAAAAAGATTGTGTGATAAAAATTATTACATAGATAAATGGACGCAGATAAGCAATAACATGTTAACCCACAAAATTAAGTTATTGATACAGAACGATTTATTGAGAATTAGGGAACATTTTTTAATTATGTGTTTACCTTATTACATTGTTCAAATATGGAACTAAATATTGAACATAAAACATGTTGACAGAAAATGGCGCTATAATTTTAAAACACGATTTACTCAAAAATTCTCCAGTGTGGGTTAACACACTATTGCTTATCCTATGTCCAAATACTTAATGAAGAATGTCTTATTTTATTAGTCCACCAGTCACCTTTACCAGACTTAAAAAAAAAAATATCTCACCTTGTGTGGAGGTAGATCAGTTTTGTAATGAAGCCAGCCAAACCATTCAGCAGGAACCTGCAAGAGACCAAAACATGAGTTTTAAATGAAATTTTTACATTAATATAAAATTTACCCAATAAAAGCACTAACACTCTGTACTGTCTCACCTGACTGCCATCATAGCTCATGTAGTACTTGTCTGAATATTCCACCCAACGGTTTCTGCCGTAGAAGAATCTCGGGTTCTCATAGTATTTATTGCCATACTTGTCTTCACCAACAAGTGTGCCATCTTTCAATTCGTCTTGTCTAGAATAATTAATAATGTACATGAAAATATTACACACAGCACTAATATGATTCAAAAATTGGTTCAAAATTAAAGCAAAAGAAATCGGTATTACGTTTGCGCCAAGAGATGTAGTAAGGTGGTTCCACCACCCGTGAGACTGTATTAATCTGCATGTGCTGAATGCGATGCTGTGCCTACTAATTCTATGGCAATCAATATACCAAATCCCAACCAACGTCAAATGTAATTACATAATTTAACTTCTAACGCTTACCTGTACAATTTGTACAAAGAACCTCTTATCCCACCATTCTGACGGATTATGTTGAAGAAATTTCCAACTTTATCTAGTGCAAATATCTTTAGAAAAGACATTTTCGGAGTTTTTTTTGCTGCTGCAAAATATTGACTGACTGTATTTTTTCCTTTCTTGACACTTTGACTTTGACAAAACTAAAATGACATTAATGACATTGACATTATGACATTTAAGTTTTTAATAGTAGACTTTCGCAAATATTGTATTTAGCCAAAGTCAATTGTCATTATTTTATTGGCCTGGTTTTACCAACATAATTTTTCGATGGATTTTCTTTCGCAAATATTGTATTTAGCCAAAGTCAATTGTCATTATTTTATTGGCCTGGTTTTACCAACATAATTTTTCGATGGATTTTAGTGATTTTACTATTTGGAACTGCAATTCACGGCGGTTCAAACTGTAAAATTTTCCTTCGGGCGTAGAGCAAAGCTAAACCATTTTTTTATGGCAAACAAAACACATCCACTAGCTGTTTCCCCCACGTCTAATTTGGTATCCCCAGAGTCTTTGTGTCGGGAATTCGGGACGAAGAGTACGCTAGTGCGATCTAAGCAGCGAAGCATGATTATTATATTCCGTGCTCCATAGGAATAATAAACACTGTTGCAAATGAATTTTTGACAGTAAAAAAAATTAAATAAAAAATCGTTACTAAACAATAAACAAAATTATATTTTTGTAAAATTGATTATTATTATCAATATCATATCTTCACATATAAATAGAAAGGATGCTGCTGCTTGTTTTTTTTTACAAAAATCTATTATGTTGATTGATCTGCCACAATGAATTCATCCAACTGTTTTTTTTTCTTTTTCTTGTTTTTCCTAGACACTGGCTCACTATCCATTACAATATCTAGTGATTCAGTATCAATATTAACTTCAATACTATTGCTTTTACGTTTCTTAGATTTTGTACTATCAGTTTTATGACAATTTTCAATTATATTACTGGTGTCCCTAGCTCGTTCCTTTTTTAATTTTTTAGGCAAAGACTCCACTGATTCTGCCAAATCTGTTTCTAAATTTTCAATGTAAGACATGTTATTTTCATTGCCTGCACAACGTTTCCTTTTCTTCTTTTTCTTTTTAGTTTTAACAGAACTATCATCATCACACTTAAGAGTGATATCTTCGATGACTTGTAAATCGTCTGCGGACAAATCAACTTCTTTAATTTCACAGTCACTTCTAGCACTAGAGTAACCTTTGTATTTAGGTTGATTTAGTAGCAGCTGTTCCTGCTGTTCTATTCTTGCCAATTTGCCCGAAGCTTTGAGTCCATGACGAGCACCTCTGTAATAAAAACGTAGAAATACGTAAAATTGACTACATAAAAATACAAATACATATTTAGACAGAAGAAACAAACATATAGGGTGGAAATTTGAGACGGGTCAGTAAGGGCGGCTATCTTAAAGGTTGAAACTACGCGATTATGGTTATAAGAGACTATCTCTTATTTTTAGAGTTATAAAAAATTAGAAAAGTTAAGTTAGAAAAAATAAATTGTCTATGACTAGCTGTCTATCTGCAGTTTCACCTGCGGTCATTTTGGAGTAAACTGTACGTATAGGGGCCTATGCACACCACTGTAGACTTTTGTAGGATAAAAGCGCACGGCGAATTTAAAAAACCTGGTGCGCATAGGCCCTAAACCTTCCCTTTAGTCACACAATTTGTTTGTGAAAATTGCATGAAAATCCGTGCAGTAGTTTTTGAGTTTATTGTGAACAGAAAGCAGCAGAGAACTTTGTTTTATAAATTTTAAAGATAATATTAGGATAACATACTTATGAGCAGTCCTGCCCTCACACGCTGCAAATAACTCTTCATCTGTCATTTTGAAATCATCCTTTTTTTCTGTAACTTCATCTTCAGATTCAGTATCCCTGACTTTCTCTGTTGCTGCACCACCACTAGTCAACACCGCAGTTCTGACGAAGTAATCAACATACTGCTCCTCAGAATCTTGGACTTTTTGCTTCTTATTCAACTTCCATATACTGTTGGAGATTACAAATTCTTTGTCATCTTTTCTTTTGATTTTCTTGGTCTTACCATTCTTTTCTTTAACCTGGAATATTTTCAAAAAAACTACTTACGTAATCATTTTTCGAACCAAACTCAAACAACACACTAATATTATAAATGAAGACTCCACGGGAAAAACAATGAATGTGAAAAAATTATAGATATGAGAAAAACTGCTTTTTATAGTTTCAATGTCTGCATTTCTTTAATTTTATGTTCTTTAATACAAATATTGAAACAAGTCATTACTATAATATAAACAATATTATCTTCTTTAAATTACTTTATTATATTTTAGTAATTATTGCCAAAAGGTCGGTTTCACAAAAAAAATTACATTCATTGTTTTTCCGTGGCATCTTCTTATATGAAAAGTTGTAAGAGTATGTTTATTTTTTGTTACTTCACAAGATAGTGTACACCCTTAATTAACGCAGACTAATTATCTATTTAAGTTTCCTAGGGATTCACAAAATTTACGATATGAGATAGTGAAGTTGCAGAGAAAATCTGTTATATTCTTCATATGGTTGATACTCACTTCCACATTATCAGCGGCTTTGTTATATAAAGTCGTCCACCAGTGCTCAGTAAATTCTGAGGCAGCGTCATGTCCAATACCAGTACAGTTGCGTTTCAGTTTCGGTTTGAGAGCTTGTGCAATACCATTTTCGTTCTTACCAAGACCTTTGCCTGGAGAAATAAAAAGAAAATAAATAGACTTATGATATACTATTTTTAATTGCACCCTACTGTATTTATTTTTCTTTCAGTCCAATTGAAGAAAATCCTGCAAGGCAATAGTTTGTACAAGCCATTTGTACTGTTATTTGTGTAATAAAAAATAAATAAATAAATGATTGAGGCACCAACATGAGTCAATAATTAAAGTTGCTTTAAAAAATCAATCAACCAAGACTAAAAAAAAATGTTATTCGAGCTTAAAATCTTGAATCATTTAAATCTTAATTTCATACTTGCTGCCGACCGCGGCTCCACTCTCGTGGAGTTCGTAAGTGCACTGGAATCAAAATTACGACTTGCAAATACATTCAAATCTCAATCTGCAAAGTTTCCTACTGGCATTAAATATTTTCTTATCATGAACTGATTGCAGAAAGAAAAAGCTGGTACAATGTAAACTCGATTCGACTCCGTTCAGTAATCAGTAGGTTTTGTTTAAAGAATGAAGCAGTACATATTACAAACAGTCAGACAGAAGTACGGAATAGGCAATAGTACTAAAATTCTAAAACTCAGCGTTTAGAATTCTACTTGTCATAATAAGAAGCTTTAAGGGTGCATTATTCTCTCTTCAAATATTTGCAATACGACCTTAAACTACATTTAATGATGTTAAAAAATTATTTACCGTCACTCCAACCGTATTTCTCCAGTTGTTTTCGCGCGAAATCCATTTAAAAATAACATTAACACACATACGACTCAACTCTTATGCTAAACTACCCAACAGCATGAAGATCACACGTAGCGATTCACACGCTAGAATCTAGATATAGGTAAATTCATTATAAATATTATTGATAATTATTTTAAAAATACAGAAAAATGTATTTAAATATTATAACCTCTAAAATAACCTGCACAAACGTGGGTTGTTTACTTATTGACACTTGTCAGTTGTCACAGCTGACAATGACAACTCATTGACAGTTGACACCATTGTTGTGACCACAAACTAGATAGATTTGGTGAGACAAAGTATTTTTGGTGATCACGATCCCTACCTACCTCTCTAGGCACTGGATTAAAATTGTCGCTGCAAACGAGCCTCGAGCAGCTGTATGAGGCTGCACCTAAAACGTAGTGATTACCTTCTCTCTGGCTGCACCTTTAATCTAATAAAGTCATTTTTTGCAAGATTACAGCGAGTTTGTTAATTTTGTTACGCTTTGACGCCTTAATTAACGGCTCAACCAATCATCACTAAATTTTGCATGTACCGGAGGTACAGACAAAGGGTACTTATTACCCCGGGATTCCCGCGGGAACTCCAAAATTACCACAGGTGAAACCGCGGGAAACAGCCAGTTCAGACATAAATACAGGATGGTAAAAATAAAATTGTATTGTTTATTGTAAAATTGTTTAAAGTATTATTATATTATATGAGTATAATTTTCTAAATTTTACTAGTACCTATTACTATAACAGTTTCAATTGGAATGAGTAGGTAGGTACATAATTATTAATTTATCTATACTTGGACTATTTCTTTAAAATATCGTCTAGATCCTCAATAGTCGATTCATTGTCACTGTAAGAAAAAAAGGAGAAAAAATTAGCTTGTTTAATTGCTCTAGCAGTCTCATGACTCATAACTAACCGCCGCACTCAGAGTCGACTTTAATGATTACTTAGTTAAGTATAGATTTTTAAAACAAAACCTCCGCAATCAGAGACGTTCAGTAAATTAATGTCAATTGGCATTTAATGAGATGTAACTTAATTAGTTAAATGCCAATAAACATTAATTTATTAAACTTAACTGAGTGCGGCAGTTTTGTTTTAAAAATCAATACTTAACTCAGTAATCATTAAAGTCGACTCTGAGTGCGGCGGTTAGTGCGGCGGTAACTTCACAACGATCAGTATTTTTGTTTTTAATAAACGCGTGGTCTATAAACTTCGGGTAAAAACAACACAGTCAGTAACTTCAAAACTGTCTCTCTCTCTCTTCAATTTACTTCCATTCTCACATAAGCTTAACTTCGGCGACATGATTGAAATTTGGATCTCTTTTAGACCTTTCCAAATATGGCAGCCCGTGGCTGCCAGATGACGAGTAATTGGCCATTTTGGGCCTGGACAGAATCTCCCTCTTGAAGTTCTTAAGAAAATAAACCCAGCATTTTGAAGATTCTTTTCTATTTCCCCTGAAAAAAATTATATTACATCACACATTTTTGGAATAGCGAGCATGTGCGTACACTGGCATTGCCGGCATAATGTATAATGCATAATGTCAGTGTGGTGTAAATAAATGCGCGTGAATAGGGATGTTGAAGACTTTTCAAAAAAATCTAAATTCTAATTAGCTACCTAATTAGTTCGTCAGTTACAAAATAAAAAAATAATGGACACGTATTTTTTGCTTTTACAAATTAATGCAAATACACATGGATATAGCGCATTACCTAAAGTTTAAGGTGGGGGACTCGTGACGTCATTAACCGCTTTAAGCCCCCATACAGACTGCATCGGATAGTGGCGTCACGCGAAATTTTAACTCAATGTATCGCAAAAATGTATGTATGTATGTATGTAAAACATTGGCTTGACTGCTTGACATGGGTGAAACTAGTGCCGATGCTATACCTAAGAAATTAACTTATATGATACGAATAATTCCTTTAAAAGTTTGACCACTGCCCCCTTAGGGCCCCCTCACATATTTTGCTATTTTACATCTAAAGCTCTATTTTACATCTATTTAACGTGTGACGTACTTTATGGAAGGTCTCTTACCCAAGTTCCGACGACCCC
This sequence comes from Zygaena filipendulae, assembly GCA_907165275.2. Lineage (NCBI taxonomy): Eukaryota > Metazoa > Arthropoda > Insecta > Lepidoptera > Zygaenidae > Zygaena > Zygaena filipendulae. The sequence goes on along the minus strand of OU015677.1, from coordinate 1,439,296 downwards.
CCCCCCCCTCGGGTCGTTTCATGACTTCAAAATCTGTGTTTTAATTTTATAATTTCTAGATGTAAAATAGCAAAATAACAATCTATGACCCAACTAATTAAGTTAAATTTAGTTAAATGCCAATTAACATTAATTTAATGAACGTCTCTGAGTGTGGCAGATTTGTTTTTAAAATCTTTACTTAAAAAGTAATCATTCAAACAATAGTGTTAACGATCATAGATTGTTAACTTGGCTAAGGGGGCTGATCTTAAATAGAATCTAGATAGTAGTGGTTTTTTAAGACTTAAAAAAATTAGAAGAATGTCACTTTATCTCCATCAAATCTAGTTGGATTTTGACAATTATTAACTAAAAAGTACAAAATTCTTGACAACAAAAATGTTGCCAATATAGTTTTTATTGTGCAGTTTACTGTCCAGATTTAAATCCACTGATAGAAAATATACATAACTCACTGTTGCTCAATTATAATATCATCCATTTCTCTGACATAATAATTAGGATGGTCCTCTAAAATGTCCAGCTTACTTAGCATTAAATCATCGACCTCATAAACTTCACCTGTAGAAAAAAAAGACAATCAGACTGGCTTACAACACTCTTACAGTAAAGGAACAATCCATGCTTCCTTACTATTACATCAAAGCCAAAGTGAGTTAATTTGTTTCTTTGTTACACTTTCACACCTTAATGGCTCAACAGATAATCATTAAATTTTGCATACACATTGTCAGGGATACAAAAAAGGACGTAGGGTAATTTGTATCTTAGAATTTCTGCAGGAACTCCAAAATTACCATGTGTGCAGGGATCAGCTAGTTTGTCAGAATTTAGGAAAACCTTATTTACACCAACATACTGGCCTGTATATTATTATTTGTATAAGAATTTCAATAAAGTTTTGCATAGGAAAGAAACGAGGAGAGAAACTGTGATGATAAGATATTATCTTACCTTGAACATGGTGCCCATCTCCAGGGCTGTGGAGCAAAAACGGTATGTTGTATCTTGTAGCAATAATTAATGGGTACTTCGTTTGTGTAGTGCCTTCAGCAATAAACTTGCTTGCGCCGTTCTCCGGGCTCTTCAGCCAGTGGTGATTTGGCTCATTACGCTTCAATGTTCCATAGACAAACACTTTATGAGACATCTGTGGTGATGTTAAAGTAGATTATATGTTTAAAAACAAAATTTTCGAATTTAATTAAGTAGATATTTAGTATTTACTTCTTTTTTCAAATAAATTGCTTCCATGGAGTTGCTTTTTCTACAGTAACTTCGAAGGAGATATTTATAAAATACATGAAAATTGAAATAAAATTTTACTCTATACCTACTCAAACCATTTTTTTACACTTGCCTTGCTCTTTCCCTAGGTTTTAATTGAAAAACTGCACAAAAGAACTTATCACTGAAAGAAGGTATTATAATGTAGTGATTACCTTCTCTCTGGTCATAACGATGCATTTGAATGTTTCTTTTTAGACATTTTGGATTTGTTTTGGACTGGCATAAATACTGTAATATTTATGCCAGTCCTATTCTATGTGGAATACTATGTTGTGAGTTTGTGACTTGTGGTAGTATAGTAAAATAACAGTGTGGATTGAAATAACATACTCACGGTTCTGAAATTACTCTGGGAAATTTTGTGTAAGTATACACATCCGATTATTCTTATCATCCAACAAAATGTTTAATTTGGTGGCATATTTATAAAAATTAATTATAATAGCTGAAAATACCTATGTATTTTTAAAATCTGCGCCACGAGAAACTCACATTTCAGGACCACAAATTAACTAGACATATGTCTAGACATTATTTTGACATCACCATTTTTTTAGAGTTTACCATTTTCGGAAAAGGCAAAAGAAACTTAGTCCATACAGCCTATTCAAATGTTCATTAACATATAAAAGAGATGTTACTTTCATGCCTTCCCCGTTTGACAGGGGTTTTTACAAAAAGTGTTTGACAGCAGATACGATTTGAGTTTGACGCTTTACTTTTTTGTAAGTTCTTTCTTTCTTCTTCTTATTGACTTTCGCATATTATAATGCATTGTGAAAATTATTGTTCAATACAGCACCATAAAACACAACAAAATCCACTTTTAACAGTTTTTTTATGACACGAAAATAAATCTTCGATACCCGCCTAAAACTCCTTTTTGTAAGTAACCCGCATTTCTATCGTGAGGCAGTAGGTACTCAATGTGATGCAGGCAGGCGACATTTTTGACGACACCACGAATTTTTTCGCTCTCGTCTAGTCGATATCGAGCATTTTTTTTGTATGGAAAATGAACAGCGCCATCTATCCAGTGTCGTTCATTTTCCATACAAAAAAACGCTTTGACATTACGACGATAACGACTAGACGAGAGCGAAAAAATTCGTGCTCCCTCTACTGAGCTACCTACCTAACCTACCTACCTATCTGCACGAACACGAAAGACGCAAAGTGCAAACACGTCTTGTCCTACTCCTCGCGGCAGTGTTACCCACTCTCGAAAACATTTACCCCTAAAGGTTAACGGCCGCACTGAGGGTCGACTTTAAGGGTATAGATTTTTAAAACAAAACTGCCGCAATCAGAGACGTTCAGTAAATTAATGTTAGTTGGCATTTAATGAGACGTAACTTAATTAGTTAAATCCCAATTAACATTAATTTATTAAACTAGTCTGAGTGACAGTAGTGAGAGTGGCAGTTTTGTTTTAAAAATCTATATTTTACTAGGTAATCATTAAAGTCGACTCTGAGTGTGGCGGTAAGTCAAAAACCACTTAAATCCCCCTAAATAAAATTATATTTCTAAAAAGTATATAAAGAATAAATAGCACCAAGATTTTTGCCTTATAAAAAAATAAAAAATAAAAAATGTGTCTAGGCTTTTTTGGACCAATATTTAATATAAAAAATTCAACAACATTCATAATTGTTATTAAAACTGCGGCAAAAACCCTGGCCCTAATAATAAATTAATAATAATTAGCAACCAAAAAAAATAATAAATATAAATTAGAAAAAAACAAAGCCAAATACCACCTACAAATATAAAAAAAATCCCACCGCATTCATTTAACCCTTAAAAGGGGGAAAAACCCTAAGTTGGAAACCGTGCCTGGCGGACGTCATACTTCACAGATACGCGGACGTCAATGTCGCGTTTACACGCCTATCAAATCAGTTGAAAAATCAAAAAGTACTCTGTGATCAGTTGTCAATTTTGCTTCATCGTGAGTGGTTTGTTACGCAAAAAATTTAGATTTTTCGAAATCAGTCGTGAAACAAAATACGTAACACCTATGTTTTATAACTGTTTCCATTTAATTATGTCGTGTTACGGCAGTCCTAATTAGAACTGTGGAGTGGCGAACTACATCTAACTTTAGATTGAACTTTTTTCTCATCCGATAACATTTTGAAACCGATCAAAATGAGGTTGGCAAGTGCAATTTTCACGAATGTTACTAAAATGTTGGACTTCTACTCCCAATTCAACCCTTCGCCGCTGTCAATAAAACAGTTCATAGACTTTGGTAAGTGATTAATTGAACTTTCCTATCAATTTTCAATGTTCAACATGTGTCTATCGATTCGTTCAGGCAACCGCTAGAAAAGGGACAAGGTCACCCTATTAGCTTTACATAGGTGGAAAACAACAAACCCAGATAATGTACCTGCTACCTCAGACGAAATAAACGTCTGAGCCTGGTACCTAATGAACATAATTACAATTTAGTTATAACAATTCATGCTTGTCGAATTTTATCGCTTAAATAATCAAAAAAAATTATTTACTCTTTCGTGTCAATGTAATAATTCGTCTCAGTACTTCTAAGACATTAGGTATCGAAAAAAACTTATATCTACAATATAACTGACACATTTTTATATTGCAAACTTGCTCATTAATGATCTAATTCATTTAGTTATTTAGCTTTTAATTGATTTGTTAATACCTGATTAATTTTGGTTTAACAAGAATAAGTTATTTTAAAAAAGGATTTTATCAGTTAATGCAGTGAATACCTTGTATTTATAAATATTGTTCTAATTTGTGTTCTAATTTGTCAATTTTGCAGATACTATAAAATATAATTATACTCTAACAGGATTCCAATTAGATTCTAATTAGATTTTTTTAACAATCCATACATCTAATCTGTGATATAAATAAATTGAAATGTCTGTTTGTAATTCCAAATTAACAGCTTTTCACAAAATGCTTATGGAAGTACTTACATAAAAAAAATTCTCTGTCTGTCTGTTTGTTCCGGGTAATCTCTGAAACAGCTTAACCAATTTTAACGGGACTTTCACTGGCAGATAGCTGATATTATCAGAAGTAACTTATGTTTTTTTTACTTTGGGAAAAAATCTTGTAGGAATTCTGAAAGTCACGCAGGTGAAACTGCAGGGTGCAGCTTGTTTGAAATATAATTTTGTAACACAGTCGGTATACAAAATTAAATAGTGATAAAAAATAATCCTTAATTAGATTTAAATTGGATGTCATAAATCATAATTGACTAAGGAAATTAGCAAAATCCTCTATGCAAATTTCATTTACATTTTATGTAAAAACAAGCTGTCCCTTGCAAGTTTCACCCATGGTAATTTCGGTGTTCCCGCTGGAATTCCAGGATATAATACAGATATAAACCTTCCTCATAAATCACTCTGTCTATTGATGAAAATCGCATGAAAATCTGTTGCGTAGTTTTAAAGATCTAAGCATACATAGGGACAGACAGCGGGAAGAGACTTTTTTTATATGTACTAATTAGTGATTAAAGGGATTGTCAACATATATGAAAAAAATTAAATTAAATGTCACCTTACAATCAGTAAAAACAAGTGAATACCTATTGTATCTTTGATAATGCCAGTGATACTATTTTACAGAGTATCCAGTATAATAATGTGCAATTGGCTACTTGACAAAATTATTTTTTTAATCCGTCGTGTAGATTAGTAAAAAATATTGGACACATATTTTTTTCTTTTTTTACGTAATCAAAAAATAACGGCGATACATTGAGTTGAAATTTCGCGTGACGTCACTAATCTGACAGTTTGTATGGCGGTTCTAGCGGTTAGTGACGTCACGACCCCCTCACCCTAAACTTTAATGCGCTTTATCTCTGTATATTTTAATTTATTTAAAAAAGCAAAAAATACGTGTCTATTTTTTTTTTTTTCTAACTGACAGACTAATTAGAATTTTGATTTTCAAAAGTAGTCCACACCTCATTGGCCATTACTTTTCGCACTCGGAATCGCATGATTCGCATGTGAATGCTTAAAATGTAAGGCTTGTTTCCGGGGTATGAAAATCAAAATTCTATTTAGTCCGTCTCGTAGATAAATAAAAAATAATAGACCCATAAAAACACAAAATTCTATCAAATTATCGAATTTTTTGACTAAAATCAAAGTAACCAGACTTTGTTTTAGTGGACAAAAATTGAAAATAATCACTACTCAAATTTTTCGAAAAATACGAATATTCGAATAGGAAGCCCTATCTCCAAGTCTCGTCCGCACCCCGTCTTTTCTGTTTGTTTTGTTGCGCGACGCTTCTATACATTTTGTATGAAAACTTGTCTTACGTCTTTTCTATTTTGTCCCTCGCAGGTCAAATAACAATATCAGGGAGATAAGACGCCGCAAAACTTGTCTTTCCCTCGTAATCAAAGAAGTTTTACTGCAAAAAAATACATTAAGAAGGTTTCTTATGGCATGATGAATAATAATTTCTAATATCTTGGCATCTGGAACGTTTGGAAATGCGTTTTTGGGACGCGCGTTATGGTCAAGGGATGTTGTTGGTCAGTGAATAAGGGCCCTGTTGTCTGCTACTCATAGTACAAGCTCTGCTTAGTTTTTATCCAGGTGGTGCTCTGTGGTAATGTCCAAGCAGTCTTATTATTTTAATCTATTTATTACTAGCTGTTCCCCGCGGTTTCATCCACGCTAAATTCGTAGTTCCCTCGGGAATTCCGGGTCAACGTGTACCTATTCAAAATTTCATGATGATCGGTTGAGCCGTTAAATCTTGAAAGTGTTGAAGCAAACTCACATTCACATTTTCAAATAATAATAGTTAGTACAGATTACGTAATGAGGAGTACTGTAGTTTGTGACCTACTATAATTGAAGGTCATGGTCGCCAATAAAGCTTTCGTCTTCATCCGTATTGTAGTGAGTTTATGCAACAGGGTTATTCTGGACTTCACTCTTAATTCGAATTCGAAACTTTGCTAGAATGAAAATATTTTCGACTACTAGATAACTGATTAATTATTAGTCGAATTACTTATCAAATAGGCATGTTGACTAATTTTTATTTTTTTAGTCCGTCTTTTAGATTATTAAAAAATATTGGACACGTATTTTTTCTTTTTTTACGTAAACAATAAATAACGGCGATATATTGAGTTGAAATTTCGCGTGACGTCACTATTCTGACAGTTTGTATGGCGGTTTTATCGGTTAGTGACGTCACGACCCCCTCACCCTAAACTTTAATGCGCTTTATTTCTGTATATTTTAATTTATTTGAAAAAGTAAAAAATACGTGTCTCTTGTTTTTTTATTTTCTAACTGACGGACTAATTAGAATTTTGATTTCCAAAAGTAGTCCACATCCCCATTCTAGCTCAACACATACCTACTTTTACGTTTAAACTAGCTGCTATTATCCTGACGCGAATAGGATCCGCGACGCCTGACGGACGTAGCAGTTAAGTCAGATATTCCCAACCAGTGCGAACTAAAAATCTAGTGTTACCAATTATATAAAATCACAATAGTTACCAGTTTCTAATAATAATGAAATCAAAGTGGGCCCTAGTCAAACAAAAGATGAGAAAAATACTGTACTATTGAATTGAATTGAAAGAACTTTATTTGACACAACACATGGATAGTTACAACATACATAAATTTAAAAAAAAAAACATGAATGAGGGACTGCATTCCCAACCGCCAAAAGATCAGAACTGTACCGGGAGATCGCCAGCGCACCAAACCCTCCCGCCTGGCGAGTCCCATTTGGCGACTGAGAAACAGACCGACCTGCTTCAAATAATAAAAGCGTGTGGCATCCGTCACTCATATTTTGTATATTTGTATGTATTTCTCGTGTAATTCATTCGTCATCCGTTTTCATTGTTACTGTACATCCACGCGGTACAATGGAAACGGACCATTGTAAATAACACCATCTCTTCACCATAGTAACGCTTCAACTGCGCATGTCCGGACAGCTCAAGCATGCGCAGTTGCCTAATGTCAGTTAGGTTTAAAAACGCATCTCTGGTTATATCTTTGTTACCTTTCTATCCAAAATTTCAATTATCTTAATGTTTATATGTAGAGCGTGTTAGTGTGAATACTTAGTTAAAATAATCTTCTTCTCCTCCTTCTGTACATAATTTGGTGAACAATTAGGTGTAAGAACTTTTGTGAATAAATTTTCCTCTGTACATTAAATATAGTTTTGTGAATTTGTTATTCCATCACAAACGGACGACACCAATCCTCATCCACCAAACTGGTGACCCCGACGTGATTAAAAATTACTACAATACTTATTAGACCGACGACGGTGTTGTCAATTTCGTCGTTGTCGAATTCACTGCGTGTTCTTCGCATCGAGTCTCACGGAATAGCCCAATCGAAAGCAAAGCGTTTGTCTGCATCGTTATTGCTTTTCCGTTCTGGCGATGTGCCATGCCATCATACCTACACCTAATAGGTATGTATCTGTCTGGGTCATTGTCAAACGAAATGTATTCAACGGTGCAGATGACTACCAGTATAGCTAAGTTGCGCGCCACGATATGTTTATCGAACGAAAGATAAAATTGTCGACACGACAAATATTTTTAGGCGTCCAAGCATAAAAGTGCAATAGTGGGGTTGTAGCCGAGGGGAGCTATGAGGACTGATTTAAAAGGCTTTATAAAAATATCATCAAAATTTTAATACGGAAATATAATAGGTTGACAAGGGGCTTATATCGAAACGTAACTTAAAAATAATGACATTCTCTATATAAAAGTTAAAATAATACAAAATTATAAACAGCCAGGAATGGTTGGCAACAGGGGTACTGAGTAAGACTAGATTCGGTTAAACATTTTTTGCCACTGGTAGACAAAACGATATAATACTTATTATGTCGACGAGAATCGATAAAATGGCTCGATAAAATTTTATCGTGTTGCGCATCCTAGCTCCGCAGGTATGCATGGAAAAATATATAAGTAAATACAATATTATGCAGAAACTAGCTGTGCCCTGCGGTTTCGCCCCGCCGTGAGTTTCGGAATTCCCGCAGGAACTATTTTTATCCATTGAAAGTAGCCTAAGGTACTCTTTATAACATCAGATATCTGCCAGTGAAAGTTCCGTTAAAATCGGTCCTGCCGTTTCAGAGATTAGCCGTAACAAACAGACAGACAGTGAAGTATTTTAAAAGATGATTTTTTTTATGTAAGTGCCGTACCCATGCAATGTAGGTACCTACTTTCATATTATGCATTTAGTGAAAAGCTTCATCATTCAAAATTTTATTTATTCTTGATTTAAACTTTATGCACATCGTGGTACAAAAGGCTCACTTAATGCCACAGTGGAATTCCCTGCCAGTCAACCTTCGGATAGTACAGTGTTTGTCACTTTAGCTTCATATTGCAATCATGCTCGCAACCAGACGCCGCCGCGCTGTATTTACTTCGGAAGCGTCTCGGCTACGATTCGCCTTGCCAGTTGCCATTGTTGTCACGTGCGCCGGAGATGCTACCTAAGTACCTATGCGATTTGTGCGTCGCGATGACGTCACCGAGCCGGTAGCTGCCACGCCGACTTGCGCTCGCGCAGCGTGCCCGGCGTTTAATGAGCTTTTTGTTTGTATATATAAGGTGTGTACTTACACATGAGTAGAAGTGCGATAATCTTTGTAGGTACTTGATGCTAATGAATAAACCGAGCCATAGTCTTCAAGCTACAATAACACGATAAAGTACCAGTAATGGTGCACGAAGAAAACATGTGACTAATAAGTATAGCCTACGTAAACGGCGCCTTTGTTGTTTTGTTTTTCAAGTTTTTGGATCAAATTGACGCCATTGTTTTCTTCGAAAATTGGTTTCTATGTTATTTTGTTGTTGTTCTTATTACACCGTGTGCCTCCGGATTTGATTGCCGGCAAAGAAAATGTTTTTTTTATTTTGCATATAAGGTGGCAAGTTGGCAACCCTATATTTAACGTTACGTCGCGTCGTACTGCATCGTATAATTATATCGTAGCAAAAACTAATACGACCTCGCGAATACTCTACACGAGTCGCGAACGCAAACGGCTAAAGTGTACCGATATCGATTTCAAAAATTGAAATTCTGTAGTGAAACTACCTGTCTAGGTCTTCTATATTTCCTTTCTTTCTTCTCTCTTTCTTTTCTCTACGCTTGACAAAGTGTATGCAACAAATTTATAATAGTTAATGAATTAAGTTAGCTGTCCCCCGCGATTTCATCCGTGGTAATTTCGGAGTTCCCGCGGGAATTCCGGGAAAAGTAATCTACGTTCTTCTTTGTACCTACCCGTGACAGTAGTTTACGGTGATCAGCGGTTCCTCGCATTAATTCCGGAGTTCCCGCGCGAATTCCGGGATAAAAACTGTCCTATCTTTTAAGTTGGACCATATTATTATAAAAGGTTACAAAATTTTATCAAAATCCGTTCAGTAGTTTCGGAGTCCATCGCGGACAAACAACGTGACACGTGATTTATACTATATATTAAGATTAAGAAGATTATAGTAGGTATCTTATACTTTATCATGTGTTTGTGTTAAATACTCTACACTAAATACTCGTATTTTTTTTTTAATCAATTGTTATTATGCCTCCATGACATAACAGTGTCATGAGAGGTGAGTGGTGACAGATACGCCTGGGTCATCTCTCGATGTCACCTCTATGGTTACTTAAGGTATATACTAAAACGAAGTGATTATCAAAGATCATATAATCAGTGGTATGTACCTGCCTAATGCACGTTGTGAATTTATATTTTTACAGCGTGCAGCGTGCAAATTAGAAACAGTTTAAAATTAAATAAAAATCCATTGACGTAGGTAACACCAGAATCCCGCATAGCTAAAAGTCTAACGAAGATGTGAACTACTTACGCAAGTGCTGGCAAATAAAATATATGTTTTTGATTTGGGACGTTCTAGGGTTGCCACCTTTTTTTGGAAAACATATAGTATTTTTCCGAAAAAAGATGCAAAAATATAGTACTTTTAGGAAATGCAGGAAAAAAATGGTACATATTTATATTTAATCATTACGCAGCATTCATCTACAAATTATTGCTAGTTTGACAGTTGACGTTTTGTTGCCGCGTATGCGTTTCGTCCTGAGATTTCTCGTTCTGCACTGCTAAATTAGGGATAAAAATATAGTATTTTTCGTACTTTATTATTTTTCTATAATTAGTACAATTGACTGAAATATAGTACGATACTATATAATATAGTACGGGTGGCAACCCTAGGACGTACCCACATATTTATGGTAAGCTGACTGTTTTTAGCCTTCACACCCGCGCGTATTTCAAAGCTCAAAACTCTTTGGTGTAAAATGTTAGCGATTTTACAACGGGGGCCGTATTAGCAAGCAATGAGTGCCATCTCAAAACATGACCAAATATGTCACTAATTCACGTGGCATACATAAACATGCAGGTGGTACTGTCCTAAGCGGATCGTAGATGTTATCTACCACCTGTGACTGCTGGATGCCTGGTAGTCGCGCGACACTGCGCGGTTGCTCCGTGGTAGGTACCACAGGTACACAATTGAGTGAGGAGGTGATGGACGGTGGTGCTAGGGTTGCCATTAATTTTTTTTTAGTATTTTCTAAAAAAAGCTGCAAAAATATACATAGTACTTTTGGAAAATGCAGGGGAAAAAAGTAGTCAGATGTTAAATCATTACCTATCGGGCAGCATTCATCGACAAATTATTGCCAGTTTGACAGTTGACGTTTTGTTGCCGAGAATGCGTTTCGTTATGAAATAAACCATGCTGCGCTGCGGGTGCGTTCCATTTCAGACCAGGCACAAACATATAAACGCTTTGTTGATAGTTGAATTAAGTATAAAAATATAGTATTTTTCGTACCTACTATATTATTTTTCTATATATAGCACAATTGACTGAAATATAGTACGATATTATACGGGTGGCAAGTGGGCAACCCTAGGTGGTACTGTCCCAGGCAGAGCGCGCACGTGCTGTTACCACCTCGGAGGCGGACCCAACCAAGTTGCCAACCTGAAATTTTCATAATGGGCATGTTGACTAATTTTTATTTTTTAGTCCGTCTTGTAGATTATTAAAAAATATTGGACACGTATTCTTTCTTTTTTTACGTAATCAAAAAATAACGGCGATATATTGAGTTGAAATTTCGCGTGACGTCACTATTTTGACAGTTTGTATTATTATTAGGTTTTAGCGGTTAGTGACGTCACGACCCCCTCACCCTAAACTTTAATGCGCTATATATTTTAATTTATTTGAAAAAGCAAAAAATACGTGTCTATTGTTTTTTTTATTTTCTTATTAGAATTTTGATTTTTGAAAAGTAGTCCACATCCCCATTGTGTAGTACTTTTCCAAAGCATTAAACAGAAATTATCTGATATTTTAATTACTGAGCGCATCGTGCCAAAAATTTTCCGTCATAAACTAAACTTAAGCTGATATAGTTTATTTTTGGGACGAATTTATTTTTGTTACCGTTTCCTCAAATAACACTTATTCGCGGCATGCACAAGCTTCCAGCTGATGTGGGTGAATTCTTGTGAAATATATATAGTTCAATTAGCAAATTATATATAGTAGTTAGGAGGATATACATATATATATTAACTAGCTGACCCCCGTGATTTCATCCGCGGTAATTTCGGAGTTCCCGCGGTGGTTTCGGGAAAAAATTACTCTATGTCCTTCAGTTCCCGAGGGAATTCCGGGATAAAAACTATCCTATCTTTTAAGTTGGCCCATATTATGAATGGTTGCAAAATTTTATCAAAATCCGTTCAGTAGTTTCGGAGTCCATCGCGGACAAACAACGTGACACGTGATTTATATAATTATATTAGACTAGCTGTCCCCCGCGACTTCATCCGCGGTAATTTCAGAGTTCCCGCGGAGGTTGCGGGAAAAAATTAAGTACTCTATGTCCTTCTTTGTACCCCGACAGCTGTAGTTTACGGTGATTAGTTGTGCCCGCATTAATTCCGGAGTTCCCGCGGGAATTCCGGGATGAAAACTATCCTATCTTTTGAGTTGGACCATATCATAAATGGTTACAAAATTTTATCGAAATCCCTTCAGTAGTTTCGGAGTCCATCGCGCACAAACAACGTGACACGTGATTTATATTATATTAGATAGTTCAATTAGCAAATTATAGTAGTTAGGAGGATATATTAATAATCACTCCTCGGTAATGACTTAACAGTTTTGTATTAATTTTAGCGTATAGTTAGTACCTAACTACACTGGAGTTTAACGTAGGGTAATTTCATCCTATACACATTGGGATCCTATATCGATACTTATATTAAAAAGAGGTAATGTTTGTGAGTTGTGACGTTGTAGGGGGTAATCTCTGGATCTGCTGAACCGATTTTGAAAATTCTTTCACATATAGGTAGCTATGGTAGTCCTGAGTGACATAGCCGATTGAGGGTAGTTTTTATCCTGAAATTCCCACGGCAACTCCGAAATTACCGCGGGTGAAACCGCGGGGACAGCTAGTATATTGTAATATTAGAACACAGAATGGATAATATTATCATAATACTACATTATGTTAGGATAACGGATGAATAAGCTTTGTTTGTCAGTCAATTGTCACTTGATATATATGTTTGATAACTGACCTCGTTTCTATGATAAAATAACAACAAGACAATAATATTGTAGTAGCATATTATATGCATAGTATATAAAATTTATAGACATAGAACCGCATTGTGATGTGAATGATGTGATGTAATTTCATAGGTGGTGGAACCAGCTTACTACGTCTCTCTTTCACGTCAACATGAATTGCTTTTCTGCTTCAATTTGCTGAAAAAAACTACTTAATTCCATATTTGTATGGCGGTTTTAGCGGTTAGTGACGTCACGACCCCCTCACCCTAAACTTTAATGCGCTTTATCTGTGTATATTTTAATTTATTTGAAAAAGCAAAAAATACGTGTCTATTGTTTTTTTATTTTCTAACTGACGGACTAATTAGAATTATGATTTTCAAAAGTAGTTCACATCCCCTTCTAACACTGTATAAACTTAAAACTAAAAGAACAATTGGTGAGGGATGATAATAATAGTATGATATTCTACAGCGTGTCCCGTAAATCGACGTCAAGCCAGAACCGGGCGATAGGCTGACTCATAACTCATAACTGAATAGAAAAACGTAAAAAAATTATCGTTAAGATTTATAAAAAATACTAGCTGTCCCCCGCGGTAATTTCGGAGTTCCCGCGGTAATTCCGGGAAAAAAGTGCTGTAGTTTACGGCGATAAGCAGTCCCCCGCATTAATTCCGGAGTTCCCGCGGGAATTCCGGGAAAAAGACTATCCTATATTTTAAGTTGGACCATATTATTATTATAAATGGTTACAAAGTTTTATCAAAATCCGTTCAGTAGTTTAGGAGTCCATCGCGGAAAACAACGTGACACGTGATATATGTATAGATTAAGATAAGATATAAATTTACACCCTGTGACGCGCGACGGTTCTTTAACTCCTGTTGCTACAAACCATAACTTTTTTTCAATTTTCTTCTTATTGTGTAATCCTGAATAGTGTTTCTGAAAACTACTGCTTAAAATTTAAGTTTTTGCCAGTGGAATTTTCAAAATTATTGCGTTAGTCAGTTTTTAATGACTGTCCTTTTTTTTTAAATAGGCATAGCAAAGATTTTTATATTTGTCTGTTAACAGCTGTTATGACTCAGCCTATCACCTGGTTCTGACTTGACGTCGATTTACGGGACACCTGTATGTATTGGAACAATATAGCAGTGGCGAAGGTACCATATAAGCCGATTCCCACCGGCTTCCCTTCAGAAGTTGGGAACACAATCACTCTCTCTGCCGTAATTTAGAAATAGCACAATTAGTAATTTTTGTAGGAAGGATTTCAGTAGAATCTACTGAAATACTACAAAAATTATCTCTACTGAGTAGAAAATATTACAAAACGCCTAAACTATCAACAAATTTGCTCTTCAACAACAAATTGTTATAAAATAAGCCGGTGGCGCGATCGGCTTTTTGGCAGTTAAACTTTCATACAAAATAATGCCGTGACGTCACATCAAGGTCGCAGGCAGCCGGCTAAAGTAGCTACTATGGCAAGCCGCTACAAATCGAGTTACTCCCTCCGTCTTGCTCACGCGCACGCATTTTCTATAACTGTCTCATCAAATATCCTTATTGGTCTTCGAAACGAAGCGGACATTCTGTGTTGACTGTTGACAGACAACTTGAATTTATGATGAAAAAATTGAAAATTTATAGGTATTTATTAGTTAGTGTCACGTGTTAGAATTTATCACTTGGTATTAAATAGTGATTAGTATTATAATTGGATTTTTTTTTGTTGTGTGTAATGATAGTGAAAGCAGTTACGCAGACGTACGTTGAAATTAGGTATTTGCGGTAAGTAGATAGTTGAAATTACGTATTTATAGTAGGTACCAAATAGATTTCCGGGTTGCCTCTCTCAATATTTCACCCTTCGCCACTGCAATATAGTATATCTATTATTACGTAAGACGTTGGGGGGGGGAGTCTCGGCAAATATGTATAACTAGCTTTCCCCCGCGGCTTGAACCGCGGTAATTTAGGGGTTCCTGCGAGAATAGGGATGTTGACAACTTTTGAAAATCAAAATTTCAATTAATTCGTCTTTTAGAAAATTAAAAAACAATAGACACGTATTTTTTTCTTTTTCAAATAAATTCAAATATACAGAGATAAAGCACATTAAAGTTTAGGGTCAGGGGGTCGTGACGTCACTAACCGCAAAAACCGCCATACAAACTGTCAGAATAGTGACGTCACGCGAAATTTCAACTCAATATATCGCCGTAATTTTTTGATTACGTAAAAAAAGAAAAAATACGTGTCCAATATTTTTTAATAATCTACAAGACGGACAAAAAAAAAATTAGTCAACATGCCCATTCCAGGGTAAAATATAGATGTAGAAACTTTCTTCATAAATCACTCTTATCTATTAGTGAAAACCGCATGAAAATCCGCTGCGTATAGTTTTAAACATCTAAGCATAAATAGGGACAGACAGCGACTTTGTTTTAATAATATGTAGTGACTTATAGTGATGTAATTTTTAGGAATCGTAACCTTGAACACAGATAATATTATAATACTATCCTTGAATAAAAATAATTAGAAGCTAATTATTTTTTTTATAAATCCAACGCCGTCAAGTACCTACAGATTTATTTATTTTTTTATTTATTTATTTATTTAATTGATTCACCAAACTGACAACAATATAACAAACAAAAGATACATTGCAGCTTAATAGTACACAATTATTGTTATCTTCTAGAGGTGAATACAACGTGTTTAATTTTTGTAAAATTGCTCACGTGTGAGGACGGGGAGGTGGACGTGTGAGACGTGAGACGTGTGAGGTGGGGCCCCCGTGTTCATAAAACAAAGTTCACTGAAAATCGAACCCGAAACCTTAACAAACGCAGAGGCACGGCGACCACTGAGCTAATCCGGTTTTAATAATATTTTTGTCATTATCATAATACATATGTATGCGTCACAGTCGACAATAACAACGCCGCGCACGTTGAAATCAAGAACACAGTCAGTAGGTATATAATTTACAATATTTTTTTATGAGATACTAGCCGTCCCGCGCGGTTTCATCCGCGATAATTTCAGAGTTCCCGCGGGAATTCCGGATTACAATATAGCCTATGTTACTCAGGGATAATGTAGCTTTCTAATGGTGAATTTTTGAAATCAGTAGTAAAAGTAGTTTTTGAATTAAATCGTAACAAACAAGCAAACGAAAAATCACTTTCCTCTTTATAATATTAAGTAGTAGAGAAAACTTCATACGTATATTGCTGTGTAATGTGTATATGATAATAAAAAAAAATCATACGTACAGCCGAATGCAGAACCTTCTCGTTTTTCGAAGTCAGTTAAAACCAGGTTCCATCGTGAAGTAAAAACAACATCTTATCTTATCTTATCTTAATCTAATATATATAAATCACGTGTCACGTTGTTTTGTCCGCGATGAACTCCGAAACTACTGAACGGATTTTGATAAAATTTTGTAACCATTTATAATATGGTCCAACTTAAAAGATACGATAGTTTTTATCCCGGAATTCCCGCGGGAACTCCGGAATTAATGCGGGGAACTGCTTATCACCGTAAACTACAGCACTTTTTTCCCGGAATTACCGCGGGAACTCCGAAATTGCGGGGGACAGCTAGTAATAATAATAATTCTTGATTGAAGCCTTGGTAACCAATGATATAAGTATTGTTGGCAGCCCGATAAGTAAGTAGCTCGTTTTTACGACTTGTTTTTCAATTTGCATCACTTGTCAATAAAATTCGGTGTATGTTTAGCTGCGCCTTGATGATTTTACTATTGATAAAATCAATAATTGTTCTTCAAAGTTTGAGAAATGATAAGATAACGTTATAACATACGTAGCTTGGTTTTTGGATAATTATTACGACTTAGTGTTTACTGTTGTTTATTATGACCTTTATAAAACAAAGATTATGCGATAAAGCATATTATATCGTAATACATTTTGGATTATTATTGGGATTTCACTCAGGTCCTAATTACGTGAGATGTTTGGGGGGGGGGGGGGGGTGATCCGAACCTCACCCAATCTCAAGGTTTTTTTTAAAAATAAATCACAAAAATACGCATTTTGAAAAATCTTACGTGAGAATAAAGGAACATCTCACGACATCTCATCAAGAGGAAAGGGGGGGGGGGGGGGGGGTTGGAAAATCGGTAAGATTGCCTCACATTATGGCCTTATTACAGTACATAGTAAAAACACAATTTCGTGTTTTTAGTCTTTTTTCTCTTGCATACATAGATATATTATACGTGGGCGTCCAAGCAAAAAGTACCAGGTCTCGGCATTTAGTTTCCGAGATTATATAACAAGTTTTATCTCAGAAACTAAATGACAACTAACTACCAAACTAACCAACTAAAATAAAGTTGCGTCCGCGGTTTTAATTGATTATTATTAATAAATTGATTATTATTCATATATCTTAATCTATAATAAAAAAATATATAAAAATCTATCAAACAAGCGAATAGAAGTAGTTTTTTTTTTCACTCAAATCTATACTATACATACTATACATTGAATATTTTTACCTAAAATTGAGAGGGGTGATAAACGAAGAGTCGCCAAGCACAAAAAAACGTTTTTAAAATTCTTTTCTGTCTGTCTGTCTGATCGCGATAATCTCCGAATCTACTAAACAGATTGTCATACGGCTTTCACAGGTAGATTAAGCTTAGCCTGGAGCTACATATAGGCTTTGTTTCATTGAAATCGGATGTCGGGAAAAGAAGTTGTTGTATAAAAACCTTTCGCGCGGTTGAAACCGCGAGGCACAGCTAGTTTTTAATATGCTTTTTCTCAAATTAAGCTTTTTCCGAATTTCAACTTCAAATGTCCGATAAAAAAGCGTTAGATTTTGAATATTTGTGCAATCCTTACCACCAACTTACTATTCTAGACACCGAATCTAGTCTTAACTCAATAGGGATGTCGACAACTTTTGAAAATCAAAATTATAATTAGTCCGTCTTTTAGAAAATTAAAAATCATTGGACACGTATTTTTTTTATTTTTCAAATAAATGAAAATACACAGTTATAGCGCATTAAGTTTAGGGTGGGGGCTCGTGAGTCGTGACGTCACTTACCGCTACAAGCCGCCATACAAACTGCACTAGTTAGTGACGTCACGCGAAATTTCAACTCAATGTATCGCTGTTATTTTTTGATTACGTAAAAAAAGAAAAAATACGTGTCCAATATTTTTTATTAATCTACAAGACGGATTAAAAAAAAAATTAGTCAAATAGCCTATACCCCACTAGGCCACTACAGTATCATTGTATCTTCGCTGATCAATTGGTTTTCGACTTAAGCGCCTATATACATAGGTTCGATTTTTCAATGCGGTCGCCGCTCCACACCTAACTTTGAGCAATGTTGATTTATCATATCTTTCGGTATCTTTTCCTCTCTGATCCATATTTCACTGTATTCTATTATTTGTTTATACGTGTATTATTTGAGATTTTCACTGTTTATTTTCTTGCAATATTTACTTATGATATCGTATCTGCAGCTGGATTTGTTCGTAACATAAACAAATTACCTACATCGTGCTCACGAAATTGCATGCGAAATTACCGACGCACGAGGGTATCACGTGATGTGTTCATTGTTAGCACGATGCAGAACGTCCAGTAGCTGTGCTACACCGAAATCCAAGGTTGTCAATACAGCTACTCAGACCAATAAAAACTAAAGACGGAACGCGTAGAACAAAGAAGTGAAGTCCGGAAAAAGACACCATCGCCGTACACGTACACAGAAACACGCACACACTTACAAGAAAAAGACACCATACCTGTAGGGGGAGCACGAATTTTTCCGCTATCGTCTAGTCGATATCGTTGTAATGTCAAAGCGTTTTTTTGTATGGAAAATGAACGACAATGGATAGATGGCGTTGTTCATTTTCCATACAAAAAAAATGCTCGATATCGACTAGACGAGAGCGACAAAATTCGTGCTCCCCCTACAGGGAATCGTTGTGGCACTTTCCTAAGCACCACATGCATACGCAACCGGCTTCCCTTCGTTGTTCGAGACGTTCCGTCTTTTTTATTTGGTCCGAGTAGGTACAGCCACAGATAATATAGTATTATACTATAGTGTACAGCTAAAGTATTTTATATCGCTGCATGGGTCACTGTAATTGACTAGTTTAGTTTTATTTTTCACTAACTGTTCCCCGCGGTTTCACCCGTCGGAGTTCCCGGACGAATTTTGGACAACGTGCATACAAAATTTCATGATGATCGGTTTAGCCGTTAACGCGTGAAAGCGTAACAAACAAGCTCACTTTCGCATTTATAATATTTGTAAGGATTCCGTCATGTAGATCAATAAAAAATATAGGACACGTATCTTTACTTTTTGCCGTAATCAAAAAATAACAGCGATAAGTCGAAATTTCGCGTGACGTCACGCCTTGGTACACTTTATACGTAGTTATGACGTCACGAGCCCCTACTCCTAAACTTGGATACGCTTTACCTAAGTATTTTCTCATTAATTTTAAAAAGCATAATATATGTACGTGTCTATTTTTTTATCATTTTTTATCATCTAACTGACGGACTAATTAGAAATTTGGATATTCATACCCCGGCAACATGCCTATTGGATAGTTGGATCCTTTATGATGGCCTCGCATACAAAAATATAAAGATGTTGTTCCTACTAATCGACACAATATATTATTGCCGTTATTTGTGGATGGGTGAAAATATACGTGCCGAATTTTTTTTTTACTACAACTACTAGTTAAAGTCTAACGGCCGCACTCGGAATCGTTTTAATGATTAAGTACTTAATTTTAAGTAAATATTTTTTAAACAAAACGGCCGCAATCAGAGACGTTCATTAAATTATTGTTAATTGGCATTCAAGTAGATTTAAGTTGAGTGCGGCCGTTAGTCAACTAGCCTATTATACGATCTGTAGACGGAGTACAAAATTTTACGCTCGCGCCATTTCGATATCGTCGTAAGTCGAAAAAAAAACGCTTAATATCGAAAGGACGAGAGCGAAAAAAATCCGTGCTTCACCTGCTGGCAGCCCTGCCGAAATCACGTGTGAATGATGTGACGAGGATGTGACCGAACGTTTGTTGCCTACGTAAGATGAGGCGTTGGGTCGACGTTTGAGAGTCACCCTGTCACTTGTCACTGTTTATTCACGGCAATGACTTATTCCGTACACCTAAGTTCTCACAAAGAGTTTTGTTGTATCATTCAGCGGTTAAAAATAAATAGAGTACCTACACTACACCTCACTCTTCCCTGCATGTTTCGGGAAATCGCTCAACGTAGCCAAGATTGCTCGAGGCTCTTTTGTTTAAATTAAAGAGACCTAACTCAAAAGTTGCAATTTCAAATGACCAAAAAAGCATAACTGAATAGCGCGATCTACGAATATGACCGATATTATGCTGTTGCTTTGTTGTTCACAATAATTAGGGCTCTTTTTCATCGCAGTTTTTAATAGTAGGCTTTGTAAAATAAGTTTTTAAGCAAAATCTTCAAGTTACAGGAAGTTTGAGTCATTTTAACTCTGAAGGTTGCGATATGGGGTTTATCTGTCGAGTGTCTTTGTTATTTTTTGGTTTGGGCTCGTATTAGTCATTGAGTACTTCTGTCATCTCCGCTTCGTTCGATCTGGAACTGATGCGATATGATAGTGCAGATAAAATTGGATATGAATAATTTCCTGCGACTCAGGCTGAAAATCAGTGCACAATGCTGAGACATTCCTACACAAACATTCCTATCCACCTCCAATTGTTTTTTTATAATGTCTTGGCAATGATTGTCTGTATTTTGGATCTATCTCCGAGTAAATACTTTTTCTTTTATGTGCTGTACGAAGACAGCAAGTCAAGCACGTACCCAGGTGATTGTTTTGCCGTCTGACGATGAGTGCTGCTGCATCCCTTAGTAAGCACAGATGAATAAAACCATTTATTAATTAAATGGTATTTATAGCTAGACTAGCTGATCCCCGCGGTTTCACCCGCGATAATTTTGAAGTTGCCGCGGGAATTCCGGGATAATAAGTACCCTATGTCACTCAGGATCACTGTAGCTTCCTATAAATGAAAGAATTTAAAAAAACGGTTCAGTAGATCCAGAGATAGCTGTCCCTACGTGGTTTTACCCGTGGGAAATTCGGAGTTCCCGCGGGAATTCCGGAATAAAAAGTACCCTATGACATTGAGGATCACTGTAACTTCCTATAAGTGGAAGAATTTTCAAAATTGGTTCAGTAGATCCAGAGGTTACCCCCTATCACGTCACAAACTCACAAACTTTTGCTCTTTATAATATTAGTATAGATTGTTGGTGCCTACAACAGATACAGATGGCGGATACAGACAATTTAAAAAAATATCCGGCGCGGTGGACCATAAACGCCTCCTCTTTTTCCGCTGATGCACAGGACATTTCTTTTAAATGGGACTGCGGTTTTATTAAACAATTTTTTCCTTAGTGGGAAGAAGAAAAAAAGAAGAAGAAAATACCTTTATTTCAGCACAACACACAAGAAAAAGAAACAAACATAAACAGTAACTAATCTAAAATGTGTAAACATAACATTATGATATCTCTTGCACGCTCTGCCGAAAGGGACACCAACTCAGCATTAGCTAGGTGCGGAAACACCTAGCGCTGGTTTTCAGTTGGCAGCCCGCTGTCACGCACGGACGGGGCTAACAAAAGAAGAGGCAAAAATAATTATACTATCATACAGGAACGATCGGACGCTCTTAACTTGCTAAGTAATAAATAAGTATATGTAAATATGAAAATGTTTCACGCCGCAACGGAGCGATGGATTAACGTGATTTCTTGCGTACACCTAGTTGGCTTGTGATGGTTTTATATCCCGGTACATAGGCACCGTACGAATCCCGAAATTCGGGCGGCTAAAACTGCTGGCAAGATCTAGTCTAAAACACATTTTTGTCATCATTACGTAATATGTAGTGGACTTTGAACTGATGTTTGTTCGTTCACAGCTTGGTCAAGGTCGCAACTATGAATAAATATTAGACGAACCGATCTGTTGTGATAGGTCGTTGCACTCAGTGTTGCCATCGGAAAAATAAAGAAACGACAACCTTTGATTTCCGTATTATTTTTTGGCCACTCTGTGGTATGGCGTGCTGGCCGCCTGGTAGTCGCGCAACACACAGCGGCTGCTCAGCGGCACACATGAGCGACAAGGTTGTACTCTCCCAGGCGAAGCGCACACTTGTTTCTATCACCTCTGAGCGCTGGCTGCCTGGTAGTCGCGCGATACAGAGCTGTTGCTATGCGGCGGTAGATGAACAAAAAGGTGGTTCTGTCTCGGGCAGAGCGCGCACATGCACATGCACCACCTCTGAATGCTGCGAGCTGTGACACAGCTCGTAGCGTACATACTACATGAGCGAGGTGGTACTGTGCCATGCCAGCGCACGGGCTGCTACCACCTCTGAATGCTGGCTGCCTGGTAGTCGCGCAAAATTCTTGTTGTTAAATCTGCTAAATCGCGCAAATTATTTCGATTGTCGATGTTCGGAATCCTTTCAGATTCAGTCCAGTTTCATCCTTGAAACGTCCAGCCGGAGTTCCTGATTTTAACTATCCGTGTGCGTCTTCATCTCTAACACTATACCTTCAGAATAAATAAAACTCACTTAAAAAAAATACCATACTTACTCATTTTGACAACTCTATTACCTAGTAATGTTTAGAATTCAGCAAGTTTAGGTTTTGCACTTAAAAATGTCAACATTTAACTGGAAAACACAAGGTTAGCAGCATCAAAACATGTTTACAAAACGACGTTATCACGTCGTCATCACAAACGTGTTAGCACGGTTGCTGTTTAGTTAATCATAATATACTTGGATATAGTTAGGTACATTTGCCAATTCTGAGAAGGCCTGACATAGTTTTGGTTAGGCTTTATTAATAATAATAATAATAATAATAATAATAAACTTTATTGAACCAAGAATATAAACAAAATTAGGTAACCCCACCTCCCAAACTAGGAAAACCTGTATTTTGGGAGGTGGTGTCTTCCGCATGTGTGTGTACAAAATTTAATATTAACAGGTAATACAAAAATTATTCCATTAAAACTAATATAGCAAAAAAGTAATATCTACACACATCAAAAGTGTCTAGGGATCAACATATATTTTTGCAATAACTTTTCTCCTGATTGATATTAATTAAAATTTTCTTTAAGGATTCATCAAATAAAGTGTTTTCGTTTGTCACAGTAACGATAAACCAAGTCACCTTTGCATTAATAAAGAAATTTTCCATTTTCCTAATAAAGGGATTTTTGACATTTGAACCACTAACATTAAAGTTCGAAAAAAAGACTGAAATAACAGTTTTCTTTAAAATTTTATTGGGTAACTTAAACAATTAATAATCCGTGTTTCTACCGCGAACACTAACAACACAAGAACATCGGTTTGGCATACTCAAAATGAGTTCATCCAAATCACGCTGTGGAATGGCCGCCCATGTTCGTTGCAACAACAAAAAAAGGTCTTCTTGCGACTGGATACCCTCCATATTCGGCAGAGCTCTTCTCTGTACCATATCCCCATGCATGCTCAATCGGGTTCAAGTCTGGCGACTGAGCAGGCCAGGGCAGGACATTGATGTTAGCTGCGGCGAGAGTCTGTCTTACAACTCTTGCGGTGTGCGGTCGTGCATTATCATGCATTAACTGAAATAAGGGACCGATTTGCACTTGTAGAGGAACGATGACGTCTGATACAATCGTCTCAGCATAAATTTGAGCGTTGAGGTTGCGTCTGATCCAAATCAACTCAGTTCTTCCGCCGATCCAAATACCCGCCCATACCATGATGGTTCCACCACTATAAGGATGGACTTCCTGGCAGGATTTTAATCGCTGTTGGCGTCCAGGGGTTCTCCAGTGTCGTATACGTCTTGTATCCGGTCTCATACCAAAACGAGACTCATCAGAAAAGCACACGAAACGCCATTGTTCTTCTGCCCAATTTCTGTGTTCAAGAGCCCATTGATATCGAATCCTACGATTGTGCATTGCTATAGGTGGTACCCGTAGCGGTCTTCGGGAATAAAGGTTCACTTCATGCAAGCGGTTTCTGACTGTTTGGTCGCTAATTAAGTTCCCTGAAGAGTGATGAAGCCTCACGGCTAACATCATGGCGGTTATTGTTGGAGCTCCTCGAGTTAAGATTTGAATGTATCGGTCTTGTCTCCGTGTGGTGCAGCGATACCGTCCTCCATGGCGTTCAGCCACGGTACCAGTGCTTCGGTAACGTGTCCAAAGTCGACTGATAACACTCTGACTTGTATTCAGAGCTAAAGCCACAGTACGTTGCCGGGAACCAGCTTCTATCATTCCCACGGCTCTGAGCATTTCTTCCCTGCTTAAATGACGTCGCCGCTCCATAATAACGTTGGTTTTAATCAGTAGTAGGGAAACAGTAGCACTAATAATGTCTTCAATGCGTTGTATGTTTTTATAGGGAAAATATTGACAGCTGATTTTCATCTTTTACTCGAATTTGATTGACAGTTCCTGATTCAAATTATGTAATGCACCAAAAAGGATCCATATAAATTTATAAAATCATAAATTTATTACAAAGCCACATCTCAATCTCAAGAAATCCGCATAAAAATGCTTGATCCCTAGACACTTTTGATGTGTGTAGTTAAAGACTACAGTTCACATATGGGCCAAATATAACTTAGTACGTAGTTATTTACTCTGAGATATAGGTAAGTATAGTTATTAATTGAAATATGCGCGTATTAAACATGTTCTATTTGGAGGGTAGCTACAAGCAAGTGCAAAAGCCATGACAGAAATAACAACTCCGGACTACGACCGCTGTAACTTGGAACACATGCAGACTGTTGGCTCCGAGTAACATGGACCTAAACAATCTGGTAACATCGCAATGTTGACAGCCACCCAATAATCGATGGATGTGGCAAATAAATAATAAAAATCATTATTTGGCAACCAAAAGGAGACTTTCAGTTTCTTCGTAGTTAAGATTGTGTAACCATTTTTCAAGAAGCCTAAGACAACGGAATCTATTAAAGTGATAAAAATTTAATTGGCGATTAATTTTGTTATACAAAAATGGACCAAGAAAATCAACAAACCTGTGCGAAAAAAAGGTGCGTGTTGGAGGGAGGTTAAATATAAAGTTTCTTTTAACCTTAGTGCGGTCAGAAGAATAAGAGAACCGCCGGTGCTGATATAAAATAATAGTTTTTATGAATGACTGTCTCACTGTGAGAATATTGGCGTCCCTGTACAAATCATAGGTGGGATATCTGAAAGGCCTCGAAAACATGACTTTAAGAACAGCCCGCTGAGAACGTTCAAGACGGATGAGGTGAGTAGCTGAAGCCCCGCCCCAGACTTCAACACAATAAGTGATTAGGGAATGACACAGTGCTAGGTAAACAGTTTTTAACAATTTGAAATCAGCAATTAGTCTCAATGATCTGAATACACCAATAACACGGCGCACTCGTTTGGCAGTCAAGTTTATATGCTCAACCCAAGACAAGTTTTGATCGACGATAACTCCAAGGTATCTAATATTTGACACTCTTTCAAGACTAGTACAGCCACAAACAGCTACATCAGTATGGCAGCTGTCGTGAATCTTAAGGTTGAACTCATTAGTTGTTGGTTGGGTGGAGGAGTTAATGGAAAAAGTCATGTACTTGGTTTTTGCAGAGTTAACAGTTAATAAATTTTATTAGATAGACCACACTCTTTAGACCACACACTTTATAAGATAGACCACACTCAGTGGGACCTACCCACACCAAATGTTTATATACTTACACTGATACATAATATAGAGTATCGACGTATTAATGATGAGGAGTTTACATGTAGGGAAAATTCTCTGGAAGTAGTACAACTAAAAGAAGTTGAAATCGCGTTTATATGCGTTTTTTCACCGAATGTTTTGAAATTTTGCCACAAAGTTGCATTCGAATAGAAAATGTATGTAACAGGAGTTCCCGAAGGAATCTCGAAACTCACGAGAGCAAAGCTGCGGGGTACGGTTAGTAGGTAAATAGATAAAATTGCTGGCAATGTCTCTCTAATCCACACACAATGTTTATGGTGAACAGGAAGCCAAAGATCATAGTCCGAATTCATAAATAAACAAAATGCTGTCTAATGTCGCAAAACCAACCGGAAATAGATCTTTAAAAATACATGATTATTTACTTTCGTTGGTATTGGACTTTGTATTTGATGATTAAATACGTCACTTCTAAAATGAACAGTTTGCGACTGAACCTACTGTGTACATACGCAGTAGGAAAATTTTTAACTGACTTAAAAAAAAGGAGATTATTATATCAATTCGACTCAATCATTTTCGAGATTATTATGCTCAAATACGTGTCCATTATTTTTTTACCATCTAACCGACGTACTTATTAGAATTTTGATTGTTTAGACCCTTTCATCATGCCCATTCCGAATATACCCATGGTCCCTATTCTACGCACAATCCTGTATTATGAAAAAGTCAATTTCAGCAAATCCTGTTTTCTGAAGATGAAAAAATTTCATGATTTAACTTTTTCCGATACGGGATTTTATTTGGACGTAGCTTAGGGGGATGGTATTACATTTATCAAATATCTATCAAATATACACAAGCGGAACATAAAAAGGCAGAGTATAGAAATAATAACATATATGTATTAAAACAAATAATAATTAGACGTTAAGTAATAAATTAATATACATCTTTTAACACTTTAAAAGTTTGTAATTAAATTATTAAATTTTATTTAAAATAATAATAAAAAAAACCACTTTTTCTCTAATTTGTGGGCACACAAATAATGTTGCAAATTAAAGATTACTGTGATTTTAACACTAAATAAATGAACGATTAATAACGTGTTTCCCCTTCGTGATTCAACTTTTATTTGCAACATTGTCTGTGTTCTCACAAACTGGAGATTTTTTTTTTTTATTTTGATTACTTTTAATAAAATTTAACTAAAAACTTTTTAAAGTCGATGTTAAAAGATGTATATTAGTTTATTACTTCATGCCTGATAATAATTTGTTTTAATACATATACGTAATTATTTCTATACTCTGCCTTTTTATGTTCCGCTAATTCTGCCGGTGTGTATATATATTTTCTATGTACAGTTGTCATAATATTTGATCAAATATCGGTGTTCCCAATACATTTTATGTAGTCGTCCAATTTATTTGATACACTGTACATTGGACATAGACGAAATAATTTTTATTTCGTCTGAACATTGAACATAGATACTTGTAATGGGCATGTTGACTAATTTTTATTTTTTAGTCCGTCTTGTAGATTATTAAAAAATATTGGACACGTATTTTTTCTTTTTTTACGTAATCAAAAAATAACGGCGATATATTGAGTTGAAATTTCGCGTGACGTCACTATTCCGACAGTTTGTATGGCGGTTTTGCGGTTAGTGACGTCACGACCTCCTCATCCTAAACTTTAATGCGCTTTATCTCTGTATATTTTAATTTATTTGAAAAAGCAAAAAATAAGTGTCTATTGTTTTTTTATTTTCTAACTGACGGACTAATTAGAATTTTGATTTTCAATAGTAGTCAACATCCCTATTTGTTAGGGACCATGGATGTGAATTCCGTTGCTATTTTCGCGCCAATCGCGTGTTTACGTCACGGCAGTGTAGTGTTTACCTGCATAATATATATACACAACACGTACGTAGTTGTCGGCGGTCCGTTACGCAACACTGCTGGCTTCTGAGTTCTGTGACTCATTCGGTTCGTCGCGTCCGATTGAAGGCTGGTGTGTCAATAAACGACTTTGTACAATCTTAACTCGTATTATAAAATGTATTATTGTGATAAACTTATCAACCGATGATTATAAAATTTTGAACACACGTTTTCATGGGTAGAAAAGGACGTAGGGTACTTTTATTTATCCCGGAAGTCCCGCGGGAACTCCGAAATTAAAGCGGGTTAAACCGCGGGGAAAAGCTAGTATGGGTATATTCTATATTTTGTCTATTTGTTTTCAATTCAATTCAATTCAATTATTTATTTATTTACTATTTCGAATTTCCGCGGAATTGTTCCATACAATCTTTGCAACCCCTTTTCATCCCCTTAGGGGTTGAATTTTCAAAAATCTTTTCACACAAAGAACACACCCTCCAAGTTCTCTACGATCAGCGGTTTAGGCTGTGCGTTGATCCATCAGTCATTCAGGACAAAGCATTTTATACGTATAGATTCAAAGCAAAACAGGCTTACAATAATTGTAACCAAAACTTACAAAACTCCTATAATACATATGTACATTATGTATTCTCTTGTTACACATAACAATTAGTAACTTATTTTTAACTAGGTAATTCTGAACCACTGAAAACGTGTATGCAAAGTATGATGATGATCGGTTTAGTGGAAGAATAATAAACAAACAAACAAATAAAACCCATTTTCGCTTTTATATGTAAACTAACTGTTCCCCGCGATTTCACCCGCGTAATTAAGTAGCCTAAGTTACTCCTTATAACATTAGCTATCTGCGAGTGAAAGTCCCGTCAAATTCGGTCCAGCCGTTTCAGAGATTGGCCGGAACAAACAGACAGACAGACAGAGAAAAATTTTAAGAAATGTTTTTTTTATGTAAGTACCGAATATACTTTTGTATGGATTTAGTGAAAAGCTGTTAATTTGAAATTACAAACAGACACTTCAATTTTATTTATTTGTATAGGTTAGGTAGTAAAGCCGATCGTCCACCGCCAACCAAACTAAGTGAACTGTGAAAACTAAACTCCGCTATTTAACGTAGCTTAGCTGGCATAGTTTGCGGTGGACGCACATGTCGCTGCTTTGCATGAATAATGACACAATCCAAAAAAAGTTTACTGTACAATTGTGTAGTAGTTTTACCGAATGTTTTTTTCTTGCAACTTTTTATTTATTGAAGATTAAGCTAACAATGTATACATCAAAAGGGCATTAATTAACCTCTTTCTGACATCTTCGCGTCAAAGTCGCGTCGATTTCAAAATTTGGATTGTGCTGTTATTCATGCAAAGCAGCGATGTATGGAAAACTGACTCAACTATGCGAGCTAAGCTAAACTAACTTAATTTAGATGGCGGTGGACGATCGGCTTAAGGATCATGAAGTATGTATGCAATGATACATAAATTCCAATAATTATGTCAAAACTATAATTCATTTTACATAACAATAAGAACAGATATTAATAATTATGTATTATGACTGTAACATATTTATGTAACAAATAAATTATTAACGGTTTTAATTGGTTTGTTTTGATTAATGATACCTACTTAGGTATAGAATTGTGTTGGCATCTTGTATTGTGTACGATAAAATATGATTATGTCTTGATTGATGCTACTTAGGTATAGAATGGGGATGTGGACTACTATTGAAAATCAAAATTCTAATTAGTCCGTCGGTTAGAAAATAAAAAAACAATAGACACGTATTTTTTGCTTTTTCAAATAAATTAATCTATACAGAGATAAAGCGCATTAAAGTTTAGAGTGAGGGGGTCGTGACGTCACTAACCGCTAAAACTGCCATACAAACTGTCAGAATAGAGACGTCACGCGAAATTTCAACTCAATATATCGCCATAATTTTTTGATTACGTAAAAAAAGAAAAAATACGTGTCCAATATTTTTTAATAATCTACAAGACGGACTAAAAAATAAAAATTAGTCAACATGCCCAAACTATGTTTGCATCTTATGCTGCGTACGATAGGTTTTTAATATTTTGTTGTTATGAAAAAGCTTTTGTTTTGTTTAATTGTTTTTATTTACCTAATGTTAATGAACGAGTCGAATTGTAAATCTAGATACCTATACATATAAATAAAAATGAATCATCGAAATGTAGATAAATATGTACGCGCTTAACTTCCAAACGACTGCACCAAATTGGATTTTTTTTTTTGCGTTCGTTATTGTCAGAACAAGTTTTGTATAAAACAAGTTTGGAGTTTCTGCGGGGATTCCGAAAATCATGCGGGTAAATCTCCGAAACGGTTGGACCGATATTGACGGGATTCACTGCTAATTAGCTGTTGTTATAAGGAGTAAATTAGACTGCATTGGAGTTCCTGCGGGAATCCCGAAACTCACGCGGGTGAAACCGCGGGGCACAGCTAGTAAATAAATAAATAAGGAATTGTAATTTTATTGTAATTTTAATTAATAGGAGTTTTTATTAGACTGCATTGGAGTTCCTGCGGGAATCCCGAAACTCACGCGGGTGAAACCGCGGGGCACAGCTAGTAAATAAATAAATAAGGAATTGTAATTTTATTGTAATTTTAATTAATAGGAGTTTTTAAGTTTTGTTTATGTATGTACCTTACACAGATTTGTTTTGGCAATAAATGGTTTATCTGGGGGCACGGCAGTGCCCCCGCCAAGTCGAGCAACAAAAGCGGCACGGCCGTACTATCCTTTTCTCGAAGCAATTCAGGCCATTTTCGACCCCCTATAACTTCGTTGTGGATAAAACTAGAAGCCTGAATTTTTAGTAAACAAGCAGGTATTGTATAAAGACGGTATAATTTAAATTTCATTCGATTTGAACCAGTAGTTTAAGAATTATAACTAGTCAAAGTTCCTTAATTTTGTAGGTCACTCACTCACTCACTGACCGATCATCAAAACTCTAAGGCACTTCTAGCAGACATAGAAGTTTGAAATTTAGAATACAATTAGTGTTTATTGTATAAATCAAGGAAAAATTAAAATATTTTGCAATTTCGGTCCAGTTTTCTAGATACACCAACTGCATAAATAACTTTGTAATCCCATATAAATGTATCGAATTACAAAGTTATATATGCAGTTATATGTACCAACTGCACAAATAACTTTGTAATCCCATATAAATGTATGGAATTACAAAGTTATATATGCAGTTATATGTACCAACTGCACAAATAACTTTGTAATCCCATATAAATGTATGGAATTACAAAGTTATATATGCAGTTATATGTACCAACTGCACAAATAACTTTGTAATCCCATATAGATATATGAGACTAGCTGTTCCCCGCGGTTTCACCCGCGTTAATTTCGGAGATCCCGCGGGAATTCAGAGATGCAAAGTAGTTAGTACCCTATATCCCTAGGTTTTCTTTACCCCTGACAACGTGCATGCAAAATTTCATGAGATTTCACCAGCGTTAATTTCGGAGATCCTTCGGAAATTCCGAGATAAAATTACCCTAATCTGAATGCTCCAACGATTTTCATGAAATTTTGTATACAGGGGATTTCGGGGGCCATAAATCGATCTAGCTAGGATTCATTTCTGGAATTCCCGCGCGAACTCTGATATCAACGCGGGTGAATTAATTATTGCATACTACACGTCAAGGGTACAGGAAAGGTCATAGGGTAGTACTTTTATCTCAGAATACCCGCGGGATCTCCGAAATTAACGTGGGTTAAACCGCGGTTAACAGCTATTTAAGCTGAGCGAAGCTCGGTTGCCCAGATATTAATAAATAATAATAATAAGTGTAGCTAGTTACCTACCTAGATATAAAGTGTAGATACATAGTTACCTAGACATAATTATGTTCAAAGGTACAATGGTCAACGGAATGAAAAAGCAAGAATGGGCCATGTGTTTATATTACAAAGTTGTACCAAAATCTTTCAAGTTATTAAAGTAGACTAAATTTCTCAAAGGAGGAAGATTATTTACAAAAAGAAATGAGATCCCATCAAAAACAAACTTGTAAAAAAGTCCAAGTCTCGCAACTCAGTTCTTCTACAGTAAAAAGTTGTGAGATCAATGTAATACCAAGTCGGTTAATTTATTCAGTGCCTACTTAAGGGTCCTTCTGTCTAAAGTTATCATGTTATAAGCTAATCTAATAACATTTTATAGTGACCATATCAAATTTAAAAATCTTTTATGTTTTAAATAGATTGATTGGCTTGGCGATCATGTGAAAACACAATGTATGTCACAAGTAATACATATTGTAATTAAATTAGATTGTTTAGAACCATAATTATGTATTGCATGTGAGATATATTGTGTTTTCACGTGATCGCCAAGCCAATCAATCTATTTAAAACATAAAAGATTTTTAAATTTGATATGGTCACTATAAAATGTTATTAGATTAGCTTATAACATGATAACTTTAGACAGAAGGACCCTTAAGTAGGCACTGAATAAATTAACCGACTTGGTATTACATTGATCTCACAACTTTTTACTGTAGAAGAACTGAGTTGCGAGACTTGGACTTTTTTACAAGTTTGTTTTTGATGGGATTATTATTATAAAAAGAATACCTACGTCCATGTTTTGTTTGTAATCCGTGTGACCGATTCATATCCGGTTCGAAGGACCACAATTTTCGCACTCCATCCATACCTTTGTGCTGTACGTAGGTAGGTACTTAAACAATTTTCCAAACCGATGGCTCAGGAAATAGAATCTCTGCCTCCATTTCAAACAGCGAGCGCATTTGGTCGAGATTTGCAATTTAGGTTTAATAAACTGTAAACGGATGGGAAACGGTCTTATTATATAGTCTTACTAGCTGTTCCCCGCGGTTCCGCCCGCGCAAATAGCGGAGTTCCCGCGGGAATTCTGGGATAAAGAGTACCCTATGTCCTTCCATGATATCGGTTGAGTAGATAAGCGTAATTTTGTAGGTTAACATCATATTGCTCATCGGCATCTATTTATTAATAACTGCTTATAGGATTGAAAATCAACCCGATTTAAACCCGATAAAAGCCCGTAAACGTCTGGGCGGGTTTAAACTTGAAACCGAGTTTATTGCCCGTCTATACATATAGAATAGAACAGAATAGGATAGAATAAAAATTTATTTCTGCACAACACGCAACAAACAAACATTAAAGAACCTATAGCTGCTCGTTTAGACAATGGGGCTAATTACTATTTAATATTTCTTTGATTTTATGAACAACTAACGGGTTTTCCAATAAGAGGTGTTATTTTGAATAGCCCGCTATTTCGGTAGATGTCACTTTTGAAGCTGTCATTTCTTGGCATTTGACAAGTAGAAACTACGCCATTAATAAAAATGGTACGATACACGCTTCAACAACGCATTGAAATTATTAAAATTCACTATAAAAACGGCGCTACGTGCCACACAAGCAACGAAACCATTGATCTTTTAAGGGAAAAGTTTCCGGACCGTGTTATCTCTCGAAGAGGTGATCACAATTGGCCACCGAGATCTTGTGATTTAACACCTTGCGACTTCTTTCTTTGGGGCCACGTGAAGGAGAAGGTCTACGCCAACAGCCCAGTATCGATTCAAGACCTCAAAGATGGAATTCGTGAGGCTATCGAGGACATAGAGCAGCCACTTTGCGATTTAGTTATGGAAAATTTCATGAAAAGGATTTTGTCCTGTAAGCGTGGCCGTGGTGGTCATTTGCCTGATGTTATTTTCCACTATTAACGGCATACCTTCCTCTTTGTAATGAAATAAACATCTGATGATTTATAATAAAAAATGGCATTTTTCTTTGAATATCAAAATAAAACCTCTTATTGGAAAACCCTTTATATGGAGCAAAGCGATTTGAGATAAATATAGTGTGTTTAAAAGTCTTTGAAATGAAATGAAATGAAAAAATTAAATGAAATGAAAAAATGAAATGAAATGAAAAAATGAAATGAAATGAAATTAAGTTTAGTCGTTACGGCTACAATTAAATAAAATGGGTTAACAAAAAGCAGCACAAACTATAGAAGTTTATAGTTTAGTTTAGTATAGAAGAACTTTGCTATAGAAGTTAGTTTAGTAACCCGTGAACTGACTTGAGTTTTCTCTTCTTTCCAGGGTTGAACGCGTGCGAGAGGAAATCTTTCCTTTTCCTCCGGAAGGAGTTGCCTGTTAGGTGAGTACGTTTATTTCAGAGTTCCTGCGGGAATTCTAAGTCAAAAGCACCCTATGTTCTTTTCTATACCCCTGACATCAACGGGTATGCAAAATTTCATGATTATCGATTGAGTAGTTTTAAGACGTGAAAGCGTAACAAACTCACATTCTTATTTATAACTAACTAGCTGTTCCCTGCGGTAACTTAAGAGTTCCCGCGGGAATTCCTGTATAAAAAGGTACCCTATGTCAGTCATGAAATTTCATGATTATCGGTTGAGCCGGTAAGGCGTGAAAGCGTAACAAACAAACATGTTTTTTTAAACAACCAATAAAAAAACAAACTCACTTTCTCATTTATAATATTAGTAAGGATAAGTTAACTAGGTAGGTACGCAATTATTTAATTTACATTTTTATTATTAATATAAAAATGCTCATCATTGCTGCTGTGTTTCAACTTTCAACCATTTTAAACTATGTCAATAAAAGTTTCCTGTAACACCGGAAAATTGTAATTCACACAATTAAAAGTGACTATTGTACACGATACAAAGTTTATTGTTATTAACATTTTTAATAAAAATATTACAACTAGCGCGAACTAAAGTTAGTAAAAAAAAATTATGAATATTTACCACCTCACACTCAGTTTATGTGACTTAGATATTTGTTTATATTAGTTACTAGCTGACCCGTAGCTATTTCGGAGTTCCCGCGGGAATTCCGGATTACAATATAGCCTAATATGTTACTCAGGGATAATGTAGCTTTCTAATGGTGAAAGAATGTTTGAAATCGGTCCAGTAGTTTTTGAGTTAAATCGTAACAAACAAACAAACAAAGTCAATTCTTTCCTCTTTAGTATAGATGACTATAGGTATATAACGCAAGAGAAGACATTGGCAACGTGTTTTATGACATACAGAATGTAAATTTCCAATATTTTAACATCGTACATTATGTTCAAACAATGTGTAACCAAAACGTACCTATCGAGGTATCAAAACAGTGTTAAATCAACATAGGAATGTAGACAAGTCTGTAAACAGCAGTTCTCCTCTTAGTCACGAATAGTCATCGAGACATGGCTTGGCAACTTTCTTTTACCGAGAATTTCTTTGTGTCTACATGACTAATTTACCGTATGTGCCGTGTGCGGAGTGTTGATCATGACGTATTCGCACTATGATTTCAGATTATTTGATCAGTGAACAACACGTCTTCAAGTTCAGCGTTATATGAATGAGTTCATGCTCGAACAATCTTTTAACGGCTCTAAAGGAGTTTATTTTCAACTAGCTGTTCCCCGCGGTTTCACTCGCGGGAATTTCAGAGTTCCCGCGGGAATTCCGGGATGAAAAGTACCCTAGGTCCTTCTCTGTACCCCTGACAACGTGTGTGCAAAATTTGGTGGTTATCGGTTCAGCCATCAAGGCGTGAAAGCGTAACAGACAGACAGACAGAGTTACTTTCGCATTTATTAAAGTAGGGATTTTCATCCTCCGCGGAGGATTTACAGCGCGGCTGCTCCGCGGCGTACATGAGCGAGGTAGTGGTTAGCGAGAGAGCGCATGTGCTACTACCACCTCTAAAGTGCTGGTTGCCTGGTAGTCGCGCGACACAGCGCAGCTGCTTCACGGCACACTTCATGCGACATTAAAGCCAGGAATTGGTACTGTTCTAGTTAGAGCAGCTTATGCGGCTACCTCCACTAAGTGTACCAAGTACCACCTCTAAGTGCTGGATGCCTGGTAGACGCGCGAAACATTATGACTTTTCCGAGGCATGCATAGTTAGTACCCTATACTTATTGAACAACCTCTCTTTTTCTCATTTCAGGTTAGCCAACATTATGAAAGAGATAGCGCTACTGCCGGAGAATCTCCTCCGGATGCCTTCTGTCGGCCTGGTGAACCAGTGGTACGAGCGCTCCTTCGAAGAGATCATTCAGTTCGAGAAGATGGATCCCGAACCAACCGTGCTGACGCAGTAAGTCTTTTAAACTTCTTCTAGCGAAAATAAACTCCAGGTGAATCGAGACAAATCAGTTTTGATGTTTATTTCCATAGGAAATTTGAGCAATTATACTCTTACCAAAAGGTGCCCAATGATCGACTTATTTGTAAAAGTCTGTTAAAAAGAGGTTATAGTGTTAAATAAGCTCACGAATAAAATGCATGTACATGAACATGCATCTCGCCGATGCATTTCAACTTGACTGTGTGGATTTGGATTCCTTTTCCTTCCCCGAAAGGATAAAAAAAAAAACTATTTTTGTCAGATTCTGTTCCCGGCTCATCCACATACGCAACCGGCACGCTGACGTGGTGCAGACGATGGCGCAGGGCGTCCTCGAGCTGAAGGAGTCGCACCAAATCGATTCGGGCATCGAGAACTCGATACAGTACTTCCTCGACAGATTCTACATGAGCCGGATATCTATCAGGATGCTGATCAACCAGCACAGTGAGTTCGCTCGCACTGATTTCAACACTTTTAAAAAGGGTAGATTCTCTGTTACCTTCTAGCATTGTTAAAGTCTAGAGATAATTTGAATCTGTTAAAAATTATTTTCAATCCCAATTAGAAGTAATACAAACTTTATATCAACAATAGTTGTGCCCGCGATGCCCCCTAAGTCCTTTTCTGTCTGACGACATCGGTTGACTGGTTTGGTTTCGCACGCGTTAATTTCGTAGTTCCCGCAGGAATTCTGCTATAAAAAGTTTAAAGTACCCTATATCCTATTCCAGACTATAATCTATCTCTGTGCCAAATCCCACCCAATTCCGTTCAGCCGTTCTGGTGTGATTGACCAACAAACATCCATCCCAACTTTCACATTTATAAAACCTTACTATATGTTATATTATAATGCGAACGTGAGTTTGTTTGTTACGTTCGCGTTATCACGCCTAAACTACTCAGCCGATCATCGTGAAATTTTGCATACACTTTACGACATACATAGAATAGTTTTTATTCCGGAATTCGGCAACACCAAAATTAGCAAGGGTGAAGCGAGTTTTAGTATTGATAAGGATAGACATTGTGTGTAATTATAATTTCTCCCCGCCCCGCCCCCGGCAGCGCTGCTGTTCGGCGAGCAGCTGGGCGGCAAGCAGGCGTCGGTGAACGGCATCGGGCTGGGCGGGCGGCACATCGGCTCGATAGACCCCGCGTGCGACGTGGTCGGGGTCGTCAAGGACGCGTACGAAAACGCAAGGTTCCTCTGCGACCGGTACTACCTGAACTCGCCAGAGCTGGAGCTGCTGCAGTGTGGTGGTGAGTCGAATTTGGTCGATAGAAAAAAAAATGGGTACACCATGTATACATATGTTATACAGGATGTAAAGTTCAATGAGGGATATATTGCACGAGAGTATTCGGTATTCAATGCTCGTTCCAAATATACAACGTGTTAATGAATTAACTGAAAACTAGAAAGTAGTTTGCGCAGAATCAACTAGCGAATCGATGGCACTATGTTTTGATATAGGTTATATTTTTTCATTTTTACTAGCCCACTGCTCATGTCTAAATTATTTATAATACAATATTGGGCGCGTACGCCGCCCGCAGCAAAAAAAAATCTGCAACACTAAGTGCTGCAGTGCGGTGCTGAATCGCATTTTAATTAAAAAAATATATTATTTGTCCCTAACGGAAAACACCTTGTAGCCTCATATACTGATGTATCTACCTTCTATCTTTTTATGTGGTACCTAGATTCACAGTTCCTTCCCTATTATATGCGAACAGCGAAAGTAAATTTGTCTGTTGTCGGTCTGTCTGTTACGCTACGCTTTAACGGCTTAACC
Organism: Zygaena filipendulae; assembly: GCA_907165275.2. Lineage (NCBI taxonomy): Eukaryota > Metazoa > Arthropoda > Insecta > Lepidoptera > Zygaenidae > Zygaena > Zygaena filipendulae. The sequence continues at coordinate 1,401,476 of OU015677.1, read as the reverse complement.
GATCATCATGAAATTTTGCATACACATTGTCAGGGGTACAAAGAAGGACATAGGGTAGTTTTTGTCCCGGAATTCCCGCGGGAACTCCGTAATTAACGTGGTTAAAACCGCGGGAACAGCTAGTACAATTAAAACGAGAAACAAAGCCAAACATTAAAAACTTTCGATTGATTAACCAAAAATTCGTACACGAAAAGTTCCCATTAAACGTCACGTGATTAATGGACGTCCTAAAATTCAAAAATACAAAATTCAAAAGCTATTTATTACTTAGCATTGGTTACAATCACTTGTAATCGTCAGCAGGTTTTTAGAACTATGAATTACCTTCAGTTCGGAGTACGTCCTCTGCTGAGAAGAGCTGACAAGAAACTCAGCAGCGCTGTCTTTTAATGATTTTACTTATAAACTAGGAGAACAAAAAATAGTAATTGGATAGAGCAATTCATTCCCAAACGTCTGTATTATTTAAACTAACAACTAACCACCGCACTCAGAGTCGACTTTAATGATTACTTAGTTAAGTATAGATTTTTAAAACAAAACTGCCGCAATCAGACAAGTTTAATAAATTATTGTTAATTGGCATTTAACTAATTAAGTTACATCTCATTAAATTCCAATTAACATTAATTTACTGAACGTAACCTAACCTAACCTAATTTCGTCCTCCCCTCTCCGCCACGGCAGTGCCGAGCGAGGCGCCCATGCCGATAGTGTACGTGCCGTCCCACCTCTACCACATGCTGTTCGAGCTGTTCAAGAACGCGATGCGCGCGGTCATGGAGGCGCACGGGGCCGCGCCGCCGCCGATACAGGTCAACCTGGTCACGGGCAGGCAGGACATCGCGGTCAAGGTGAGACCTGATGGCACGACAGGCGTGTCATCGATTTTTTTGACAGCCGAAATCTGAATCGTATTTAAACGTTAACATTTTTATACATATGACTAATGGCGCACCAGGCGTGTCATTATTGAGCGGGACGCCTGGCACGACAGTCGTGTCACGAATTTGCCGCCAAAAAGTCCACAGATTTTTGGATTTTTTTTACATACTGTTTCACCCGCGTTATTTTCGTAGTTCCCGAGGGATTTCGGGGATATAAAGTAGCCTACGTTCTTCTCTGTACCCCTGACGACGTGTCTGCAAAATTTCATGATGATCGATTGAGTAGTTAGGGTGTGAAAGCGTGACAAACAAATTTAAATTCGCATTTATAAATATTAAGAAAATTTATAAATTAGCTGTTCCTCCGTCGTTTTACCCGCGAGAAATTCGGAGTTCTCGCGGGAATTCTGGAATAAAAAGTTTTTGACACTCAGGACCACTGTAGCTTCCTATAAGTGAAAGAATTTTCAAAATCGGTTCAGTAGATCCAGAGATTACCCCCTACAACGTCTTAAACCCACAAACTTTTGCTCTTTATAATATTAGTATAGAATTATAGATAATAAAGACATCTATCATAGAGTCAGGACATTTGTAATAGTACCGATCATGTCCGTCAGATGTCCGACCGGGGCGGCGGCATCCCGCGCAGCGCCACCGACCTGCTGTTCAAGTACATGTACAGCACGGCGCCGCAGCCCTCCAAGTCGGACGCGCACACCGTGCCGCTCGCCGGTGAGCGCGCCGCGACACGAAACGACACGACACGACACTACATTACACTACACTACACTACGCTACGCTACACTACACTACACTACACTACGCTACACTACGCTACGCTACACGACACGACACTCCACTACACGACACTCCACTACACGACACTACACTACACTACACTACACTACACCACGCGACACAGCATTACACAACACAAAAGATACACCAACATGACAAAACGATACAACAATAAATAACACATTGAGTTGATACAACACGACTCAACACAACAAAACACCGCATGACAAAATGATACAACATATGAGAATTTCGGGATAAAAATATCTTGTATTGTGTAGTTGAGCCTTAAAAGCGTCAAAACAAACACCACAATTTTATAATATTATTCAGAATGGGTCAAGCTAGTGAAAAACCGTCTTGAAAAATATAGTTTCCCTTCTCATTCTATACCTTGTCCGCAGGGTACGGGTACGGGCTGCCCATATCGCGGCTGTACGCGCGCTACTTCCACGGGGACCTGGTGCTCATGTCGTGCGAGGGGTACGGCACCGACACCGTCATATACCTCAAGGTAAGCCGTCTTAAAAGACAAGGTAAGCCGAGCTATAGGAAGGTAAGTTAGTCTTTAGCGAGGTAAGCCGATATGTAGCAAGGTAAGCCGATCTGTAGCGAGATAAACCGATCTACAGCTAGATAAGCCGAAGCTAGCTAAGCTAGTCTTTAGCTAATCAAGCAGAGTCTGAGGTAAGCCGTGCTATATAGGAAGGTAAGTCAATCTATGAGGTACGGTAAGCCAGCCATAATATCGTCCGGTAAAATGAAATGAGTTGAGCTAGCAATAATATTAATGTACAAGTGTATGCTATTATTGCTGTTCTTATTGCTATATCTTTCTCCCCAGGCGTTGTCGAACGAGGCCAACGAGCTGTTGCCGGTGTTCAACAAGACCTCTACTAAATTCTACAAGCCGGTGACGCAGCTCGCCGACTGGTCCGGCTCGCTCAACACCGGCAGCAGCTCGCAAACGCAGGCCACGAAGGACCGGCTGTCGCCGACGCGCACGCGCAGCCGATAGTGGGCGGTGGGGGGCGGCGGCGGGCAGGGGGGCAAGGTAAGCCTGGCTCGCGGTTTGGTACCGTCGGGTTCGGTTCGGTTGGTCTAAGCGGGATCGTCGACGGCCGGTGAACGTAACATGTACGTATACAAGGTGGTACTCGCACTTCGCGCTAGAAAATGATCACGAGGTAAATTGTACCCAGACAATGACCTCACGTAAATCGTACCCAGACAATGACCTCACGTAAATTGTACCCAGACAATGACCTCACGTAAATCGTACCCAGACAATGACCTCACGTAAATTGTACCCAGACAATGACCTCACGTAAATTGTACCCAGACAATGACCTCACGTAAATCGTACCCAGACAATGGCCTCACGTAAATTGTACCCAGAAAATGACCTCACGTAAATTGTACTCAAAATGATCCCATGGTAAATGTACCCAGAAAATTATCCCACCGTAAATTGTAGGTACCTAGAAAATGACTTCATGTAAATCGTACCCAGAAAATTTCCATTGTACCTACCCGGAAAATGATTTCACGTAAATTGTACCTGGAAAATGATCTCACGTAAATTGTACCCGGAAATTTACACCGCGTATATTGTACCCAGAAAATTACCTCACATAAATTTACGGGTCATTATCTAGGTACAGTTCACGTGTTGTCTTTTTCTAACGCGAAGTGTGACTTCCGTGTCCATATTACAATGTCACAAACTTACACATATACTATTTTTTGACCCTCCGAATACAAAAATAAAATCCTTGTAGATTTTCGTTAAAGATAATAAAGTTAGTAGTGTGAAAATATATACTCGAGACGATCCCTCTTAATTAATCGATAAAAGTTCGCGTATTCTGAATAGAGATGGCGCTAGTCTACACTAGCGCCATCTCTATTCAGAAGTCCAGAATCGAATGTTAACCAAAATATATATAACACTAAAATTACACGTACCGCTATGATTCCTGATCAAACGGCATATTAACTCTTGTCGAAGTCGCTGAATAATGAGTCCTATCAGTACTGCCTTTAGATATAAAATTTAACGCCGATAACAAGCGTCTCCTTTTGACATTTGATGCGCATTGGAATTTGTACTTAAGAACAATGCTGTTAAGGTTATTTATTCAGTGACATCTTAGTATTTTGCCGTTTGATCCGTACGGTTCTTTGGAACCGAATGCCGTCTCACTCGTTTGCAGCGAGCGGTCCTAAGCTTTAGAATAGTAGGTATTCAAATTGGCTGTATTATAAGATATAATTTTTATTGTGTGGATAATTTTTTTAGTACGATGGGGGGGATGCCGTGTGAAAAGAAAGTTTGTGTTGTCGCATTAGAGTCGCAATTGTAATTTAGACATTTTTAAAACTGCCCAGTTTTCGTGTATTTTTTAAGGAGTACGTTGCATTCTTTTTTGTTATTATACAACGTGTTAATGAATTAACCAAAAACCTGATACACCCCATTCAAAAAAATAAACAATAATGTGACTTAAATATAAATTATGTCGAAATAATTAATAGTTTGAAAATTATTGAACATTAGTTTGGAGGTGACCTATCTATGAAATTTCAAGCGCTACGCCCGCGCCTACGTGTCAATGACCGATTCGATGTCCTTGCTGCGGGCGGCGTACGCGCCAAATATTGAATTATAAATAATTTACACATGGGCTAGCAAAAATTAAAAAATATAACCTATATTAAAACATGGTGCGATCGATTCGGAAGTCGATTCTGAGCAAACTACTTTCTAGTTTTCAGTTAATTCATTAACACGTTGTATATTACTAATTACTTTATAAGAATATAGGTAATCTATTGTGATAGGGTGTCAGTTCAATGAATCTAGTTTAGTAAAACTCAATCGGAAGTTGAGCTTCAATATTTGATTGATTCAAATTTGAAATAATTTCTCACTCACAAGCGTGAAAATACAATTTAACCATCCGCTGTAAAAAATCATATCTTCCAAGATATTTTATTAAAAAAGAAATCAATAGAAGATGTCAAAATAGGGTGAAAATAATTATATTAAAACTGTCCGTCAAAAAGTTTGTTTGTGTAATATAATTAAAATTAAAATTTAGTATTTAGGTATCCTATTCTACTTTTTCCACTGTCGATTTCTTTTCAAATTAAATATCTTATAAGTTATAATTTTTATAGTGGATGGCACTAACTTAACCCTGTAAAGGTATAAAGATTTTGAGCTTACATTAGCTGAGTTACATAGAGTAGCTGGCGCAAGACGCTTTTAAAAATTGTAAGTTAGTTGAAATTTGTTATTTAACTTTACTATCATGACAAGATGGTTTCTTTGAAAAAAATTAATCGACAGTAGTGACATCTGTTGATGAACAGACAATTTATATTTATAGATAATATGTATTTTATAATATACCTACTTCAAAATGTTTGAAGTTCCATAACTTACATATCGTTGAAATCTCGAAAACTAAAAGCAGTTTATGTATAATTATATTTTTATTGTTGTTTTTTTTTTATTTATATATTTATTTTAGTGTAAATCATTGCTATATCTATCTTTGCTATATCTTTTGGTAAGCAGAGGCACAAAGTTTAGAAACTAAAGGATATAATATCTTGAAGAGAAACGAATTATTTTAGTAACTGTACCTGTTTAGGTAGGTAGGTATGTAGATTGTAGACATTAGTTGAATGTATAGAGTGTTGAAAAATCAGAAAGAAAATCATTAAAATTGTAATAAAAAAAAAAACTAAATTATCTATACGTCTGTCACGCCACATCTCGATAACGGTCCTAAACATAGTCTAGTGAAAATTCAATTTTTGTTTGTTTGTTTGTATACTTTATTGAGCATAAACAAAGTTTTTACAAGTTGATAAAATCAAAACAAGTAGGTAATTTATGCTCAAAGGCGGACTTATCCCGCGAGGGGATTTCTTCCAGTCAACCAGTCAATTTTTGTTTTGTTTTTAGCTGTTCAAAATTTCGGATAAAGCTGAACACTTACGCAAAATAATTTTTCACGTGTTTGAATGTGACATGAGAGAGAGTTATTTTTAGTTCTTTACAGGTTTTTCGATCGACATTTTATTGTTATGTAGCGGCCGCACTCAGAGTCGTTTTAATGATTACTTAATTTTAAGTAAATATTTTGAAAACAAAATCGCCGCAATCAGAGACGTTCATTAAATTAATGTTTATTGACATTTGACTGATTAAGTTAAATTCAATTAAATGCCAATTAAACTGAATTTTATTAACGTCTATGTGTGCGACAAGTTTATTTTAAAAATCTTTGCTTAAAATTAAGTACTTACCTAATCATTAAGGCGACTCTGAGTGCGGCCGTAAGTGTTAAGTACAATATTATCGTAATTAGAATTCAATAGATCAACACTTATTAAGGAATGTCTCTCAGTTTCAATTAGGTACAACTATCAACTTTGTGTTCTTTATGTTGTGTTTTTTTGCTTCGCCGATCGTGTATCGGGGATTTTTAGTATGTCAGTGGTCAATAACGGAAGTTCTTATAACTTCTGAGCGTTTTTTTTTTTTCTAATTATCAGTTCTTTATACTGTTTTTATTTGTACGTTTGTTAGTAAAAAACTGACATCAAAGAGAATGTAATAATTGACTGACACGAAGGAACGCCAATAAAGCAATTTCACTTTTATGTGCAATAAACAAAGAATGTTTTTGTGTATGTTTTTTCTTGTTCTTGTAAAGTTTATATTTTCTAATGCATTTTCGTACCTATCTTGTTGTTTTTTTATGATTCCAAAAGTTCTGTTTTAGTACATTCATAGGTATCTAAGTAACTAGTACCTAAGTAATTATTAAGAATTAATACTTATAACATCTGTGTTATAATGTGTAAGAAAATCATCAAGATTATAAAATTTTTACGAATAAAATTTGAAAAAAAAAATGGTCGCTTGATTGTTTTATTTGTATACCTAAGTACTAGCTATACTCCGCAGTGTCACCTGGCGTTAATTTCGGAGTAGCCGCGGGGATTTCAAGGTAAGAAGTGCTATCTCGGAGCTCCCGCGGGAATTCCGAGACTTGTATGCAAAACATGGTGACCGGTTGAGTAGTTAAGATATGAAAGCGTAACAAACATTTGCATTTATAATTAGCTAGGAATGCTAGGATTACGATCCTAGATCAGGGGGGGGGTAGATATGTGTGAACCGGCGGCGTGTGCGTCAAGTAAAGGGGAGTGCAGGAGGGGGGGGGGGGGGGGGGGGTAGATAAATTTAAGCGCCATCTGTTATGCATCGATTGAACTATAAAATCATGGGCTAGGACGCTAGGCAGCAGCATTCTTCTGAATCTGATTTTCAGCCCTAGCCAGCTAGGTCATCCCAGGCACAGATAAGCAATAACATGTCAACCCATAAAATGAAGTTATTGATACAGACCGCTATAATAAGAGTTATAGAACGTTTTTTAATTATTATTTTTACCTCTTTACATTGTTTAAATACTAAGAAATTGTTAAACAATGTGGGTTAACACACTATTGCTTATCTGTGTCCAAATAATACTGATAATATTAATATAATACAGATAATATAGTACGTAGTATATTTATTACTCTGAGATAATATACTAGTATCCCAGGACATATCTACTGATAAATCTTAACATATAATATCTATCTATACATACAAATAAAATGGAAGTGTCTATTTGTAATTGCAAAACAGCTTATCACTAAATGCATATGAAGTACTTACATGAAAAAAAAAAATTAAAAATTTCTGTCTGTCTGTCTGTTTGTTCCGACTAATCTCTGAAACGGCTGAACCGGGGTAGAGTAACTCTCTAACTTAAATAATAATAATAAAAATGTACCTAAATAGGTCGGTAGGTATAATATTCTATAGTACGGGAGATACCGATGCTAATTCGGGAGTGACTCGAGCGTCGTTGGGACCTATTGGGTTTTGAAGATTAGGAGATATAAACAAAATAAGGTCATATGATATTTTTTCATTCACCGGTGGGTTTAGCTTCTACAGGCCTTCAAAGATGTAAAAAAAATTATTAAAATGGAAATACTCGAGCGCGTCAGATATTGTAGTTTAGATACTCCAAGGTGTCTCTGATATCGAAAATATATTCATCTGCCGATTTGCGTGGTGGGGGTGGCCATCCGGAAGTGGAGAAAATGAAAAAAAAAAACATTTACTCCAGCGCGTCAGATATTCAAAGGGGATGTTAAGTGAGCCCTAAAAATGCTCCCCTTCGAAAATCTGCCAATTTGGAGGTGACGCAAGGTAGTAGCGAATTTTTGAAAATGCAAAAAAAAATCTCAATTTTGAAATACTCGAGCGTGTCAGATTATTTTACAGAAGGTTCAACTTGCACTCCAAGTTATGTTGGCTTAAAATCTGACAATAATTTTGAGGAGTATTATTAATCTGACTGCTAGAAACAAAAATTATAATTTATTTTTAAGATTTTTTTTTCTTTCTGACGTAAGTTTAATAAAAAAAATAAAGTTTAATAAATCTCATTTACAGAGGGTTCCATTAATAGAGGTGAGAATACAGGTTATTTCAGTTATACAGGTGCGATCATTAAATAAAATAACGTGTTATGTATGTAAATGAGTTTTAATAAAAAAAAATATTATGTACTTAAAGGTAATCATACAAATGTAATCAACAAAAATATTCAAGCACGTTTTTACACGTAATATGTATGTACGAATATGGAAACAGCATGTATCAATTATAATTGAAGCTCAAAATTTGTACTTACGTACTTGGAATTACGTGTGGAATTTGTGAGTAGAATAAGAATGAGTAAACAAACAATGTTATCTATGATGATAAATCGAAAGAACAAATCCCAGATATAGAGGTTTACCTCGTCCCACTAACAGAGGTAATTCAGTGCCAAAGTGTTGGGACCTCAGCATGAGTTCCAGTTATGGAGGTTTCTCACTTATCCAGGTCCCACTTAACCAAGTTTTACTGTATATATAATTACATTAAAGTGTAAGGTTATAGGTGAACCTATAGTTTGATGTAATACTTACCTTAACTTATTTTAATATGTATTTTAACCGACCAAAAAAAGTTATAATTTGACACGTTTAGCGCCGTGATATACTGTGATGACGTTATAGCGACGGAAAGTAGTGTGAGGACGGTGCGAGAGAGTGAGAGATAGAGAAAAAGTAAAAGGGAAAGAAAGACAGAGATATGAATAGGTACATGTTTCACTGCAGCTGCTCGTTCGATTCGAAGACGATTTTTGTTTCTTCGGCTTATGAAAATCGGCAGATTATATTTTTCCCGCTATCCTTGAGTTATTTACTTTAAAATAAAAAATAAATCAACTGCGCTCGAGAATGTCGAAGTTGCGTTTTTTTTTTGCAAGTTTGTGATCCTCTAACTCCCTTACGTCACGTTCAAATGGTCAGATTATTCATATACATACTTCTCACTATGTAATTAACCCACCATATCTTAATCTGACGCGCTCGAGTATTTCGAGTTATCGATTTTTTTTTACTAATCTGATCGGTTATTCTAGACGCACCCACCAGTGTAGAGGGCCTATATTTGGTGGAGGTACTCAACATGGTGTAAGGTACCCCCCTTATGTTCATCTGACGCGCTTTAGCTAATCCACAAATCCCCTCTTGGCGGTCCGTACTACTAGTAAGATGCATGTAAGTTTGTTTTTAACTGAGGAGATAGCACGCTGCACGTTACATTATAGATAGACGATAATCAAGAATTTTCTCCTTTTTTTAAGTCTCCTCTTATAATCTGAAACAGAACAGCTGGAAATTATAAGTTTCTTCTTCTTCTTTTTTATTAGGTACGTGCAATGGAACGTACAATAACTGTCAACATCAATTGTTTTTTTTTTTGTGAGGTAGACACCGTAGATACAGAGAAACATGACGTCAATAAAATTACAGGTGGAATTTTGAAATTGTAGGTTATAAATTCGCGAATTTTACCTTAATCTTAATATATTGTTGTTGTGTATGAAAGCATAGCATTATTTAGTGAAAATGAAGATTTATACGAATGAAAATAATACTGCAACATTGAAATTACTAATAGCTGCCAATTTAGCAAGCAAAAAGGCTGAAATTGTGAAAGCAGATTTCGAAGGTAAATTTGCATAATAAGCTTTATTTCATTGAATTTTAGTCAATTAAAGCATTTTTGTGTAATTTTTCGATGTTGAAGTGGTGTTAGTCTAGTTTGCATGTATTTTTTGGGGGAACTTTACTGCTTAAAATAGTTGTAAAACTTTTTTTCTTATTGGCATGTTAGGAATAAGGATGACCAGAACACTTTATTGCATCAGCTTACTAGTTTAATGTTAAACTAATTTGCAATAATTTAATACACTTTGTTATTTAGCAATTGATTAAAAATTTATACTAATAAAACAAATGATGAGTCTGTATGAAGGTATATTGAAAATAGTTAGAAGAAAATAATTCAGGGCTCTTATCTCTTCACTAGCAGAATTTAAGACAACAGTGAAAACTTTTGTCTGTCTGTATGTTTAATGTACATCACATCAAACCTAAGAAGAATGAGGAATTGATCAGCTTTTAAAGCGATAAATTTAATCTTGTTTTTTTTTCAAAGTACTTTATTGCATTTAAAAAAATGCTGTATGTCATATTATAATATTATTTAAAGTCGAATTTGGTGCAAACTCATAATTCTTACTATTATAAATCTGAATCTGCATACACTCATCATTTCTCATTGTATGGAGGCATGAAATTGATGTGAGGCAGAGAGTGGCACTTCTTTATATAATCTCTATTCTTTGCTTACATTAACATATAATAAGTAACTCCACATGCATGTGTGGGAGTGCATGTCGACTAACATGCGGGCTGCGGTATACTCAGAGGCGCTGCTGCGTCGTCCAATCAGACGACATCTTCACAGGTCCCCGCCAGCTGCCCGTTCTTGAGGTGGATGAGCAGCTCAGCTTCTTCTCGAGCAACGCCGCCACACAGTACCTGTTTCCAGTGCTGGATATATCCGACGATGGACAGTGGTACGTGACTTCGTTTTTCTGGTACTAAATAAGGTCAAACTGACAAACACAAAGGATTATGAATGTAGAAAAGGCCTAGAGAAGTGTCCACTGGTCACTAAACAAATATTGTCAGGGGTTTTATACCCTAGGCCGCCTAGGGATTGCTGAAACTCTCACGATTTTATTGTGCAGTCAAAAGTCCAATTTTTCATGACCACATGACGTGACTGTAATAGGGCAGAGGTTAAATTTCCAGCCATCATGTTAAAAGGGCCCAATTGAACTCCTTCCAGCCAAGAGATGCAGGAGTGGGAGGCGCTCCGCCTCCAGCCGGCGGTGGCCGCGGTACTCGGCGCGAAGACCGTGCCCGCTGATGTGAGACAGGTGTTGCACGGGCTGCTGCAAACCATAGACAACACGCTCGCCGCTAAAAAGTTTATATTGGGGGTGAGTTGTATTCTTCTTATTTTTCTCTTCTTTTAGACTTTCGCATTTATTAATTATACTAGCAGCTGTCCCCTGCGGTTTCACCCGCGATAATTTCGGAGTTCCCGCGGGAATTCCAGGATAAACTATATGTATAAACCTTCCTCTTGAGTCACTCTATCTATTAAAAAACCGTATCAGAATCAGTTGCGTAGTTTTAAAGATCTAAGCATACACAGGGACAGACAGACAGCGGGAAGCGAGTTTGTTTTATACTATGTAGTGACTAGCTGTTCGGGATAAAAAGTACCCTATGTCCGTCTCTGTATCCCTGATAATGTGTATGCAAAATTTCATGATTATCAGTTAAGTAGTTAAGGTGTGAATACGTAACAAAAAAACCAATACACATTTGTTAATAAACTAAGAAATAAACTAATAAGAAATAAACTCGCACACATTCACACAAAAGTTTAAATTCAACCATAGAAAAATTGTTTTCTTTTTTGCAGGCCAAGCTCTCGGCGGCGGACATATCGATATGGAGCACCCTGTACCCGCTGTACCACAACAAGGACCTCAAACTGCTGTACATGGGCGAGTTCTCGCACATCGCTCGATGGGTCGACGAGTTGGCAGCAGCCAAAGCCATACAAGTAAGTTCGGTGAACGAACAAAACATGGAACCTAGCACTAGGCTAGTTTCCGAAGTGTGAAATTAAAAATTCTATTTAGTCCGTCAGTTAGATAATAAAAGAAAAGAAAAGAAAAAAAAAGAAAAATTTATTCAAACGAAGGAGAAACACAACACAAATGAACACACACAGGACAACAGAAATGAAACCAATTAAAGTATAACAAAATAAATAATACGAAATAAAGAAAAACAAAATAAAGACAAACGAAATAAAACTGAACAAGAAACAATAACATATTTTGCCATTTGTGTGGTGTGTCTCCAAGCTCCAAAAATAAAACGCTTTAAAGTTTTGGAATGGAAGCTCTTGACGTCACAAGATGCTATAATCTGTAGCACGGTGTGATGTCACGCGAAATTTCGACTTAATTTTGCAAAATGTACCCTATTCAAAGGAAACTAAATCGATACAGCCAAGTTAGAGGTTTTTCTTTTCTGAAGTTATTTACATTTAAGTGTATTGGTGAGATGCATGTTGAATCTAAATTAATTTGCAACACAAAGAAATAAAACTGACGTGCGCTTCTACTAAAATCCCGCCAAAAGTCGCTCTATGCGTACGCAGACGTAACTGTTTTTTTTTTTAATGTCTAGGATGCAGTGAAGCAATGGGGCGGGTCGGCATCGGGAGCGCCGGGCGCCACCTCCGCGCTGGGCGCTCCGCCGCTGCCCACCGCCGTGTCTCCCGCGGGGTATGTATATACTACTAGCTGTTCCCAGCGGTTTCACCCGCGTTCATTTCGGAACTCCCACGGGAAGTGGGGCGGAAAGTGTTCATATCATATGCATTAATTTATTTGCCTAAGACAAGACTATTTTAATACAGTTGCTCAAAAAGTGGCGTATTGCAGGGACGTTTAGCGTTCGGGATGTGGGCTATTACATACTCGAGCTTTTTGTTTACCTTTCCCGAACTCGTGTGTTCTCTTTGCCAACTGTCAAAAATGGCGACACGACTTTGACACACTTTTTGCATTGCGAAACGTAGGTTTCGCATTACTAATACGACTAGCGCCATCTCTTGATCACAGTTGGAACTTAGTTGAGTTTGTTGTGTTTTTGATATTTTATTAAATTGCTTAATTTTTTCGTAACTGTATTAAAAATAGTTGTTCAGTACACGTGCGGAACCGTCATTGCAACTAGTTCCGACTGTCAACCCTCACCTTCGGCTGCGCCTCGGCTCGGGTAGACATTTGTCGGAACTCTTTGCAATGACAGGCTTTCCGCACTTATAATGAAATATACTATTGTAACATTCGTACAAGTTTTAATGTCGGAATATTAAACTCTGAAAATACTCAACGGAATAATCAACGAAAATAATAGTATTTACAAAACATGTTGATCATCCCTGGGATGATGACGACTTTTGAAAAATTGAAAATTCTAATTAATTCGTCAGTAGTTAGAAAAGAAAAAAATCATGGACATATTATGTTTTGCTTTTTCAAATAAATGAAAATGTACAGAGATAAAGCGCATTAAAGTTTAGCGTGGGGACTCGTGACGTCACTAACCGCTATAAGCCGCCATACAAACTGCACCAGGTTGTGACGTCACGCCAATTTAAACTCGAATGTATCGCCGTTATTTTTTGATTACGTAAAAAAAAAGAAAAAATACGTGTCCGATATTTTTTACTAGCTCTGCCACGCGGTTTCACAAGCGGTAATTTCGGAGTTCCCGCGGGAATTTGGGGATAAAAAGTACTCTATGTCCTTCTCTGTACCCCTGACAACGTGCATGCCAAATTTCATTCAAATCCGTTCAGCCGTTTTTGCGTGATTGAGTAACAAACATCCCAACATCCACACTTTCACATTTATATTATTAGTAGGATTACTTAATCTACAAGACAAACTATTTTTTTTTTGTCTGCATGCCCATTGAGTTGTATTTACATATTTTTCCGTGACACCCTGTATACGTGTAAAGCTGGCATCCTGTATAAAGCGGTGTGTTATCGCCAGGTCGCCCGAGGAGCGAGTCGAGGCCGGCCCCACTCCCGAGGAGTTGGCCGCGGCCCGGGAGAACTGGATGGACGGCCTGAGCAAGTTGCAGCCGCCGCTGCCGCAGGAGAAAGTTGTGTGCGTATCGATAGAAAGAAACAAAGAAAGAGAAAACATACATCAATCTAACTCATCGAGCAATCCATTAGTGTCGTGTTTTGATCGGAGACCGTCCAGCAATGTCCATTACTGTCGTGTTACTGATCGGAGACCGTCCAGCAATGTCCATTACTGTCGTGTTATTGATCGGAGGCCGTCCAGCAATGTCCATTACTGTCGTGTTACTGATCGGAGACCGTCCAGCAATGTCCATTACTGTCGTGTTACTGATCGGAGACCGTCCAGCAATGTCCATTACTGTCGTGTTACTGATCGGAGACCGTCCAGCAATGTTCATTACTGTCGTGTTTTGATCGGAGACCGTCCAGCAATGTCCATTACTGTCGTGTTACTGATCGGAGACCGTCCAGCAATGTCCATTACTGTCGTGTTACTGATCGGAGACCGTCCAGCAATGTCCATTACTGTCGTGTTACTGATCGGAGTCCGTTCAGCAATGTGCATTACTGTCGTGTTACTGATCGGAGACCGTCCAGCAATGTGCATTACTGTCGTGTTACTGATCGGAGACCGTCCAGCAATGTGCATTACTGTCGTGTTACTGATCGGAGACCGTCCAGCAATGTCCATTACTGTCGTGTTACTGATCGGAGACCGTCCAGCAATGTCCATTACTGTTGCGCTGCGCAGGCTGCCGGTGCTCGGGCGGCGCAACGTGCTGATAACATCGGCCCTGCCGTACGTCAACAACGTGCCACACCTCGGCAACATCATCGGCTGCGTGCTCTCCGGCGACATATTCGCCAGGTGACACACCCCCTCTTCGACTATTTCTCTAAGACTTAGGGCGCGTTCACACTAGGTGAGCCTATAGAGATTATATAAAGAAGCGACACTTCCCGCCTTCCACCAATTTCATGCCTCCTCATACTCCGTGAAAATGACCTCGGTAAAGAGCGAGAAAAGTTTGTTAACACATGCAGAACCTGCATGTGACAATTGTTCACTGACAGCTGACAGTTGCTGTTAAGGGAGCTGGTAATCATAATGCAATCAAATTGGTATTGAACCCACGACCCCTGGTGCAGGAGTCAAGTTCGCTGATCACTAAATCAATGCTGTCAATGAAAGTAAATGTCTAAATATTATAGAATAAAAAAAACATAACCAATAATTTTACAAATTTAATTTTTAAGTTGTCCTCACTCCTAAAAGTCAATACTTTTCGCTCGAATGTGTAGTTTCATTGTAAATTTGCAGATATTGTCGAATGTGCGACTACAACACCCTGTATATATGCGGTACGGACGAGTACGGTACCGCGACTGAGACAAAAGTGAGTAATCTCCTCCATTCTATTGAAATATACAATTATGTGACTGTTTATAATAAACAGTATCCGGACACGAAGGACTATCATGAAATGCCACTAACGCTGGAAGTCATTGACCATGCGGTGTGTCACTGACCTCCAGTATATAGTCGTCGCACTGACGAAGTGCTATATTTATTAAAATATACGTAAAAAAGATTAGATGTCTGTGAGACCGCGAAGAACTTTGTACAAATTAGAATATTGTTTAAAATGTCCGTAATGAACTAATGTCCGTCCGTCCGTAATGTCCGTCACAGAGAATAATTTAAAATATTGGACACGTATATTATTTCCTATTTCTTACGCGTGGCGTCTCGATCCGGTACAGTTTATAAAGAATTTAAATACCGGCTTATAACGTGCCCATTGATATTATTACGAATAGATAGTGTCCATATTTTGCTAATTTAAAGCCGGATAAAAAAATGTAAAAAATTTTTGAACAAATAATGGAAATGTGTTCTATTACTGATACTGAACCACCAAAATTTTTTTGCGCATTGCTTAAAAAATATTCCTGTACATCTAATTTTATTATTATCTAACCGAAAGACTGAATAGAATTTAGATTTTCATACCCTACACTATTGTATGTGGTCTCGTCTCCCCTGAACCCTCCCCCCCTGCGCAGGCCCTGGAGGAGGGCCTCACCCCCCGGCAGATCTGCGACAAGTACTTCGACATCCACAACTCGGTGTACCGCTGGTTCAACATCGGCTTCGACTACTTCGGCCGGACGAGCACCCAAGAGCAGACCGAGTGAGTTTAATATTAATAACAAAAAAAAAACAATTATTTTGTTTAAAATGCCCCCTATTTCTTTTTCTCAAAGAACGAAATGAATAGTAGAGTGATTGAATCCATCACTGTGCTTAAGATTGTACCTACTGAAGCATCCTTCATTGCGCTTAAAATTGTACTGAAGAATCCTTCACCGCGCTTAGGAAACAGGATTGTCCTGAAGAATTATTTATTGCACTCGGGATTCTACACTAGAATCCTTTAATGCGCTCGGGATTCTACTCTACAATCCTTCACTGCGCTCGAGATCCTAGTCTACAACCCTTCGCTCCGCTCGGGATCCTACTCTAAAATCCTTCACTGCACTAGGGATCCTACTCTAGAATCCTGAAATGCGCTCGGCATCCTACTTTACAACCCTTCACTGCGCTCGGGGTAGGTCCTACTCTAGAATTCTTCACTGCACTAGGGATCCTACTCTAGAATTCTTCACTGCACTAGGGATCCTACTCTAGAATCCTGAAATGCGCTCGGCATCCTACTTTACAACCCTTCACTGCGCTCGGGGTAGGTCCTACTCTAGAATTCTTCACTGCACTAGGGATCCTACTCTAGAATTCTTCACTGCACTAGGGATCCTACTCTAGAATCCTGAAATGCGCTCGGCATCCTACTTTACAACCCTTCACTGCGCTCGGGGTAGGTCCTACTATAGAATTCTTCACTGCACTAGGGATCCTACTCTAGAATTCTTCACTGCACTAGGGATCCTACTCTAGAATTCTTCACTGCACTAGGGATCCTACTCTAGAATTCTTCACTGCACTAGGGATCCTACTCTAGAATCCTGAAATGCGCTCGGCATCCTACTTTACAACCCTTCACTGCGCTCGGGGTAGGTCCTACTCTAGAATTCTTCACTGCACTAGGGATCCTACTCTAGAATTCTTCACTGCACTAGGGATCCTACTCTAGAATCCTGAAATGCGCTCGGCATCCTACTTTACAACCCTTCACTGCGCTCGGGGTAGGTCCTACTCTAGAATTCTTCACTGCACTAGGGATCCTACTCTAGAATTCTTCACTGCACTAGGGATCCTACTCTAGAATCCTGAAATGCGCTCGGCATCCTACTTTACAACCCTTCACTGCGCTCGGGGTAGGTCCTACTTTAGAATTCTTCACTGCACTAGGGATCCTACTCTAGAATCCTTCACTGCACTAGGGATCCTACTCTAGAATCTTTCACTGCGCTTAAGATCCTACTCTAGAATCCTTCACTGCGCTCGGGATCCTACACTAGAATCCTTCAAAAACGAAAAATAATAACAGATTTGTCACAGAATAGCCCAGAAGATGTTCCTCAAGTTGAGAGAGAACGGCTTCATCAGCACGCAGACGGTGGACCAGCTGCTCTGTGAGAACTGCGACCGGTTCCTGGCTGATAGGTGAGTTGCCATCGTACACAAACATACATACATACTTTGAAGTTGCAGGTTAAATTATTAATTAAACCGATTTCAAAAAACGCAGTGAAAAAAATTAAATTGAAGTGTCTGATTGTAATTTCAAATTAACAGATTTTCACTAATACTTACATCAAAAAAAGTTTTTTAAATTATCTGTCTGTCTGTCAGTTTGTTCCGGCTAATCTCTGAAACGGCTGGGCTGATTCTGACGGGACTTTTACTGGCAGATAGCTGATGTTATAAGGAGTAACTTAGGCTACTTTTTATCCAGGAATTCTCGCGGGAACTTTGAACAGCTAGTGTATTGTATATCCGCGAATACGGATCCCAATACGGATATTTGATATCAAGATCCGCGGATACGGATTCGGACTTAACCTTTTACTTAATAGATGTCGCTGCGCGTGACCTTGAAACGATAGTTGACGTCACTAGACACTGCGTGACAGGCTCGCATTGCGCGGGACTTTCTTTTGTTTTGTTTAAATATCTGAATCGAATTTAATAGTTTTTCATTGCTACCTAATCGCCTATATAAAGTACTAGCTGTTCCGCGCGGTTTCAACCGCGTTAATTTCAGAGTTACCGCGGGAATTCCGGGATAAAAAGTACCCTATGCCCTTCTGTGTACCCTTGACAACGTGTATGCAAAATTTCATGGTCATGATCGGTTCAGCCGTTAAGGCGTAAAAGCGTAAAAGTCAGACAGACAGACAGAGTTACTTTCGCATTTATAACATTAGTATGTATATAATTTTATCTATGTATTGAAAATTAATCATGTAAAATATCCACCACGAAAGCAACGGACACGGATTTTTCTTCTCCCTCGGATATCCGCGGATACGTTATATCCGGCATATGAATTGCAATGAAATGAAATAAACTTTATTTGTTACAACAAGCGTTAATATATGAAATAACATAAACAAGCACAACCAGCGTGTCGCAACAAAACGGCAACCAGCTCAGCACAAGTCGGGAACCGGGGGGCCCGACGCTGATCTACCGCTGGTGCCGCATGTGGCGTCACGGATGTGAGCGAAGAGAGTAAACTTAAATTATACTTTTATATTAATTTCATACATAGGAATCTCACTAATCAACTCCACACCCTGTATATCCCTCCCCCCCCCGGCAGGTTCGTGGAGGGCACGTGCCCGCACCCCGGCTGCCTGTACGCGGGCGCGCGCGGCGACCAGTGCGACCGCTGCGGCAAGCTGGTCACCGCCACCGAGCTGGGCGCGCCGCGCTGCAAGCTGTGCGGCGCGGCGCCCAGCGTGCGGCCCAGCGAGCAGCTGTTCATCGACCTGCCGCTGGTGAGGCGACCTCTGCTGTGCGTTCTCGACACCCTAGAAACACATTACACTGTGTATACAACGTGTTAATGAATTAACTGAAAACTAGAAAGTAGTTTGCTCAGAATCTACTAGAGAATCGATCGCACTATGTTTTAATATAGGTTATATTTTTTTTGTAAGTTATACACGGTGTACGCGGTCGTGCCATTGTAAGTTATACACGGTGTGCGCGGCCGTGCCATTGTAAGTTATACACGGTGTGCGCGGCCGTGCCATTGTAAGTTATACACGGTGTGCGCGGCCGTGCCATTGTAAGTTATACACGGTGTATGCGGCCGTGCCATTGTAAGTTATACACGGTGTGCGCGGCCGTGCCATTGTAAGTTATACACGGTGTGCGCGGCCGTGCCATTGTAAGTTATACACGGTGTACGCGGCCGTGCCATTGTAAGTTATACACGGTGTGCGCGGCCGTGCCATTGTAAGTTATACACGGTGTGCGCGGCCGTGCCATTGTAAGTTATACACGGTGTGCGCGGCCGTGCCATTGTAAGTTATACACGGTGTGCGCGGCCGTGTCATTGTAAGTTATACACGGTGTGCGCGGCCGTGCCATTGTAAGTTATACACGGTGTGCGCGGCCGTGCCATTGTAAGTTATACACGGTGTACGCGGCCGTGCCATTGTAAGTTATACACGGTGTGCGCGGCCGTGTCATTGTAAGTTATACACGGTGTGCGCGGCCGTGCCATTGTAAGTTATACACGGTGTGCGCGGCCGTGCCATTGTAAGTTATACACGGTGTGCGCGGCCGTGCCATTGTAAGTTATACACGGTGTGCGCGGCCGTGCCATTGTAAGTTATACACGGTGTGCGCGGCCGTGCCATTGTAAGTTATACACGGTGTATGCGGCCGTGCCATTGTAAGTTATACACGGTGTGCGCGGCCGTGCCATTGTAAGTTATACACGGTGTGCGCGGCCGTGCCATTGTAAGTTATACACGGTGTACGCGGCCGTGCCATTGTAAGTTATACACGGTGTGCGCGGCCGTGCCATTGTAAGTTATACACGGTGTGCGCGGCCGTGCCATTGTAAGTTATACACGGTGTACGCGGCCGTGCCATTGTAAGTTATACACGGTGTGCGCGGCCGTGTCATTGTAAGTTATACACGGTGTGCGCGGCCGTGTCATTGTAAGTTATACACGGTGTGCGCACCCGGCAGCTGGAGCCGCGGCTGCGCGCGTGGCTGCAGCGCGCCGCGGACAGCTGGTCGGCGCCGGCGCGCGGCGTGACGCGCGCGTGGCTGCGCGAGCCGCTGCGCGCGCGCGCCGTCACGCGCGACCTCAAGTGGGGCGTGCACGTGCCGCTGCCGCAGTACAGCGACAAGGTGGGGGCGGTCGCAATCTATCATTTCATATTAATCACATATGCACTTATAACCTATTACACCTTTTTTTGGGAAAACTGTTTTAAATTCATCCTGAGATCGTAATGAACGAGTAGAAATTTTATTTCAGTTTTATAAAACCGAAAAATGCCTTAAGCACGATTTTTATTTATTATTATGAATTTACGCACGGAAACGCTAGCCGCCATGCTTTCAGCCCGTGACGTCACTCCGTCAGTAAACAATATGACAGCGAAAAACAGTGTATTTAACGATATACACTGCGAGCAGTGTTCAGTGCTCTTATTGAGAAGAAATTTGTTTCGTCATACGTCCATACCTTACAGTGCTGCATAACGGAACATACCCTAGGTATAAAATACCCTAGGTCAGTTTCAGTAGGCCATTTACATCAAACAACCCGCCCGGCCCCCGTCTACGGGCTTGTATGGATTATGGGGTGTGGTACAGTGTTGCCAACATTCTCAGGTGTTCTACGTGTGGTTCGACGCGCCCATCGGCTACTTGAGCATCACGCAGTGCGCCACCAAGGACTACGAGAAGTGGTGGAAGCCAGACAAGGAGTACGACGTGAGTTGGAAAAGGTTTTACACACAATATCCGGCTCGAAGGACCATCCACTTAGTGTCCGATACGACGGACTATTGCATGATCATTCGCGTCCGGCTTAAAGGACCATATTTTCAGGCCTGAAATCTATTCTATTTTCTATTTTTCTATTCTATTCTATTTTAGCGTACGAGTTCTGTCCGACTCGACAGACCTCAAATTTTGAGTAAATCGTGTTGTAAAATTGTAGCGGCCATTTTGTGTCAACATTTTTTTATTTTCAACATTTTGTTACATATTTAAACAATGTAATAAGGTAAACAAATAATAAAAAAGGTAAAAAGGTAGCCATTTTGGTACCAAATATTCTAGTTTAAGACTCACGCTTGTACTTATGGTATCAAATAAACTTTTTTCTATTCTATTCTATAACTCGCAATAAAGCTGTAAGCTGTATCAATAACTTAATTTTGTGTGTTAACATGTTATTGCTTATCTGCATCCAAATATGGTAATAGGGATGTTGACAATTGTTGTATGAAAATCAAAATTCTAATTAGTCCGTCATTTAGAAAATTAAAAATCATTAGACACGTATTTTTTTATTTTCCAAATAAATGAAAATACACAGAGATAAAGCGCATCAAAGTTTAGGGGTGAGGGGGTTGTGACGTCACTTACCGCTGCAAACCGCCATACAAACTGCACTAGTTAGCGACGTCACGCGAAACTTCAACTCAATGTATCGCCGTTATTTTTTGATCACGTAAAAAAAGAAAAAATACGTGTCCAATATTTTTTTATAATCTACAAGACGGACTTAAAAAAAATTAGTCAAATAGCATAGCTATTATGATAACTTCGTCTTCCCGCAGGTGAAGCTGTACCAGTTCATGGCCAAGGACAACGTTCCGTTCCACGCTATAATGTTCCCGTCGACTCTGCTCGGGGTCAACGAGGGTCACGTGCTCGTCCACCATTTATACGCAACAGGTGATGCATATTACATAATGTACAGGTGTTCCAAAAATCGATGTCAAGCCAGAACCGCGTGATAGGCTAAGTTAAGTTCTGTTAACAGAAAAATAGAAAAAAAAACTTAGTTATGTATTTAGATATATTGTACTGTTTCATCCGCGGTAATTGCGGAGTTCCCGCGGAAATTCCAGGATAGACTATACGTACAAACCTTCCTATTGAATCACTCTATCTATTGGTGAAAACTCGAAAAAAAATCCGTTCAGTACCTTTTGAGTTTATCCCGAATAGACAGATAGACAAACAGACAGACAGGCAGACAGATGCGGCGTAAAAATTTGTTTTATAAGATGTAAGGATTTACGCATACACTAGCTGTCCACTGCGGTTTCACCCGCGTTCGATTCGGAGATCCCGCGGGTATTCCGAGATAGTACTTACTACCCTATATTTTTTCTGTACCTACCCTTGACAACGTGTAGTATGTAAAATTTTATGTAGTTTCACCCGCTTTAATTACAATAAGCTAGTTTATGTATAGCTGTTACCCGCGTTTATTTTGGAGTTCCCTCGGGAATTACCGGATAGAAAATACCCTGTGTCCTTCTCCGTACCCCCGAAAATGTGTATGAAAAATTTCATGACGATCGGTTGAGCCGGTAAGGCGTAAAAGTGTAACAAACAAATAAACTCAACACACACATTCGCATTTTTGATATAAAATTTACATATAGTTTATGTTTTTTTATAGAGTATCTCAATTACGAGGAGGGTAAATTCTCAAAGTCAAGGGGAGTTGGCGTTTTCGGAACAGACGCACAGGTATGACACTTTAGCTATAGCAAATCAATCAAGTTAATTGCGCTTGCTTGCAAGTTTGTTTGGATCTTGCGATGAATTTTTAACCATTTACCCAGTGTCCGGCTCGCAGGACCATTTACTTACAGTGTCTGTGTCGAAGGACTGTTTACTTATGTCCGGTTCGAAGGACCATTTTTTGTATTACACCTTTTTAAGGGAATATTGTCTTTAAATTCTCAAACATGATTGCTTTACGCTTTATTAATGTAACTTCAAGTTACTTGCGCTTGCTTCTCGTTTGTATAGATCTTGCGATGAGTTTTTAACCATTTACTCGGTGTCCGGCTCGCAGGACCATTTGCTTTTCCAGTGTCTGTGTCAAAGGACTGTTTACCTGCGTCCGGTTTGAAGGACCATTTTGTAAAAGACCATTTTAAACGAATATTGTCTTTGAATTCTCAAACGGACTTGCTTCACTCTTCGACTTTAAAATTAATAATTGATTACATCCATTTATTGGCGCCAGGACACGGGCATACCGTCGGACGTGTGGCGGTTTTATCTGGCCAGCATCAGACCAGAGACGTCGGACTCGAGCTTCAGTTGGACCGAGCTGGGCACTAGGTATAATAAATTAATAACATACTTTTATTAATTTTATATTCATATACTGACAGACATTTTTATACTAATCTATGTTAATCATCCTACTAATATTATAAATGTGATAGTGTGGATGTTTGGATGTTTGTTACTCAATCACGAAAAAAACGGCTCAACAAATTTGGATGAAATTTGGCAAGCACGTTGTCAGGGGTACAGAGAAGGACATAGGGTACTTTTTATCCCGGAATTCCCGCGGGAACTCCGAAAAAACTAACCGAAATAAGTTCAGAAGAAGAAAAAATATGTGAATTGGCTGTATGGACAAAGTTTCTTTTGCCTTCCCCGAAAGAGGTAAACTTTACCAAAAAAAAAAGTCTCTTTAAGGCCTAATTTCAGCTTTATAGGTCACGTTGTATTCAAGATTTCGTGTTTAGTAAGTGACCTTTAGCTTTTATATAAATAGACAGCTGTGCCCCGCGGTTTCACCCGTGTTGATTTGAGGCAAAAAACTAACTAAAATATATTCCACAGCTGACCGTTAACGGTCAAATCGGACCAGTAGTCCCTGACATTAGCGCGTTCAAGCAAACAAACAAACACTCTTCAGGTTTATAATATTAGTATAGATACTCAGACCAAATAAAAACTAAAGACGGAACGTGCCTGTGATCACAAACTAGTAATAAATAAATGAATAGACGTCTCGAACAACGAAGTGAAGCCGGCTGCGTATGCATGTGGTGATTAGGAAAGTGTATGGATTTGCAAAGTTTACTTAGGATTTATGGTGTCTTTTTCTTGTGAGCGTGTGCGTGTTTCTGTGTACGTACACGGCGATGGTGTCTTTTTCCTGGCTTCACTTGTTTGTTCTACGCGTTCCGTATTTAGTTTTTATTTGGTTTGAGTATAGATATACAACGTGTTAATGAATTAACTTAAAACCTGATACACCCCATTTAAAAAAAATAAACAATAATACGATTAAAATATATTTTATGTTGAAAAAATGTATACTTTAAAAGTTATTCAACATTAGTTTGGAGGTGACCTATCTACGAAATTCCAAGCGCTACGCCCACGCCTACCGGTTCGATTTTTTTTACTGCGGGCGGCGTACGCGCCAAATATTGTATAATAAATAATTTAGGCATGCGCTAGTAAAAATGAAAAAATATAACCTATATTAAAACATAGTGCGATCGATTCGCTAGTCGATTCTGAGCAAACTACTTTTTAGTTTTCAGTTAATTCATTAACACGTTGTATATGAGTATACCGCTTCGTTGTAAAAGATGTAATACCATTATTCGTTGTCGTCTTAGAAACAACTCGGAGCTGCTGAACAACTTGGGCAACTTCTGCCACCGCTCGCTCAGCTTCTGCGCGAGCACGTTCCGGGGGCGCGTTCCCGAGGTGCACTTGGAGGAGGCGGACTGCGAGCTGCTGGCGCTCGTCAACAGGGAGGTGGCCGGTGAGGGGTTGACGACTTGTTGTTACATGTGTTTATTTGTTTACTTCTTACTAGCTGTTCCCCCGCGGTAATTTCGGAGTTCCCGCGAGAATTCCGGAATAAAAAGTACCCTATGTCACTCAGGATCACTGTAGTTTTCTATAAGTGAAAGAATTTTCGAAATCGGTTCAGTAGATTCAGAGATTACCCCCTACAACGTCACAAACTCACAATTCAGAAAATTTACCTCTTTATCACAATACCAGCTGTTCGCCGCGGTTTCACCCGCGTTAATTTCGGAGTTCCCGCGGTAATAGGTACTTGCATGAATTTTTTTTTTTCAGTCTATTTTAAAGATATATGGCCTACTTAAACAAAGCAAGAAAAAGAAAAAATATATATGCATAAATTAATTAAATAGAGCGTTTCAAAGTCCCTACTTTAGACTTTACCGCCGAAACGCGGCATGACGTCACTAGTTCAAAATTACGCCTTATTAATCTGTGATAGAAATGTCACTGTCGTATTGACAGGGTCATGTGACACTGACAAACAGATAACTTCAATATCCAAAAGCGAAATTAACTTTGAACTGTGTCGAGTTACTTCCAAAAGTTCCAGTAAAGAATCGAAATGCACTCAGAGTCGACTTTAATGATTACTTAGTTAAGTATAGATTTTTAAAACAAAACTGCCGCAATCAGAGACGTTCAGTAAATTAATGTTAATTGGCATTTAATGAGATGTAACTTAATTAGTTAAATGCCAATTAACATTAATTTATTTCTGAGTGCGGCGGTATACTAATATACTAATCTTCACTAATATAAATGTGAAAGTGAGTTTGTTTGTTACGCTTCAACGCCTCAACGGCTGAATCGATCATCATTAAATTTTGCATGCTAGATGTCAGGGGGAACTAAGTAATCATTAAAGTCGACTCTGAGTGCGGCCGATAGATTAGTATTGTTCGACCAGGGTACGTCCAGGACATGGAGAAGGGGCGTCTGCGCGAGGCGCTGCGGCGGGTGATGGCCGTCTCCCGGCTCGGGAACCAGCACATGCAGGCGCGGCAGCCCTGGGTGCTGCTGAAGGGCAGCGAGGAGGGCAGGTGATTTTTTTTTAATGTCATAGGATGCAAACGGGCAAGTGGTACACCTGATGGTAAGTGATTACCGCCGCCCATGGACATCTGCAACACCAGAAGGCTTGCAGGTGCGTTGCCGACCTGGAATGGGGATGGGAACTGGCTTTCAAGTGGGGCTGCCGGAACACACCGTCAGGTGCTCGGCGACAGATTTGCAACTTGAAGGTGGTAGCTAGCCAGCCGGGCACTAGAGAGCGCCATACCATCAGTTACCACCATGCTATGGTTTCCTCACGATGTTTTCCTTCACCGACAGCTCAAGCTCATTATGGTTAGGGTTTGAACCTACGCCTTGCGGCGTTTGATCCGAACGCACCAACCACTGAGCTATCATCGCTGTTCAGGTGATTAATTATCATATCCATAACATAACAGCATAGACCAAATTGTTACAAACCATATTGCAAATTTCACCGGATTAATTAAGTACATTATTAGGTACAGTATTACATTATCGCATGTCAGGCTATTAAATCTGTCATTTAATTACTTAAATTATTGAATTGAATTGAAAAAACTTTATTTGAAACAACACAAAGATTTACAGCATACGTATACAACAACTAGACATATATACATATAACAGGTATTGAGGGTACGCTTCTCAACCGACGGACAGACGCCGCCAGCCGAAGATCTGTGGGCGGACTCCATCCGACGGCTGAGAAACGGACCCCTACATAAAATAACGGAAACACTTATTTGAATATAGTGATTAGACACCGTGTTGTGACAAAAAGGCGGCCAGCTCAGCATAAGTCCGGGTGGTTGTAAGGACCACCCGGCGCTGGTCTTCCGCTGGAGCCCTGCGGAGGCGTCACGGACGCAGGCAGACAATTATTAATATTAAAGAAATTTGCCGATACAATTTTATTATTATTATCATTCACTCATTGTAGTAATACTATGGTAATATCATAGTGATGTCACTATGACCAGCCCGGTGACACTCCATACAAATGAACTGATTCAAGCACTCTCCCACAAGTAGAGACGGCCGGTTTGTACACGTGTGCACGTGCTGTGCTCGTGTGCGTGTCGTGAGCTTGACAGCGAGCTGACAGTCACTGTCAGCTGTCAGTGAATAATTGTCACGTGTTGGTTGTATGTTGTTGATTATAGTAGTTAGGTGTGTAAATATTTTTTTATTGCTTAGTTCTTTATTTTATTTTGGAAATCGCATGATTACAAAATATATCGGGTTTCTTTTTTTAATTCAATCGCGTTGCTTTGTCTATCAAGTCACACATTGTCATTGGCACAATTACTTAAAAGTTGCCATTTAATAAAAAAGAAGAAGTGTATATTCTAGTATACTGTCAAACTTTCCTCGGTCTTTATCAATGTTACTTCTCGGGGTATGGTGGCATGAAATTTGTGGGGCGCGGAGAGTGTCGCTTCTTTATATAATCTCTATTCTTTGCTATAATCAAACCCGTCATCCCACTTCTGATAGATAGATAAACACTTTGTCGCACACGTTGAAAATGCGAAGCAACGATATTATAGCTACACACAAAAGTTTATCTCGTACTTGTAATCTCGTGCGTGCGTTGAATGCGGTTCTACACCTATTTTATGGTTTTTTTTTTCTGAATAAATATTATCTACTAGCTGTGCCCTGCGGTTTCGCCCGCGTGATATGTAAAATTCCCGCAAGAACTCCCAAAGTACCCTAATTAACTTCTTATAACATCAGCTAATTAGTAGTGAGAGTCTCGTCACAATCGGTTTCACCGTTTCGGAGATTCATCCGCGTGAGTTACGCAATTCCCGCAGTAACTCCAAACTTCTTTCATAAGAACCTTCTCCTTACAAAAACAAACACAGCAAAAA
Source organism: Zygaena filipendulae (assembly GCA_907165275.2). Taxonomy (NCBI): domain Eukaryota; kingdom Metazoa; phylum Arthropoda; class Insecta; order Lepidoptera; family Zygaenidae; genus Zygaena; species Zygaena filipendulae. The sequence continues at coordinate 1,373,878 of OU015677.1, read as the reverse complement.
ATAAAATTAGCTAAATTGGTCCAGCCGTTTAAGCGTTATGCCGTGACCAAGGGAAATAGGGATTTTTTATTTATATATATGGTTTGCGTGTGCAGGAGGCGAGGCGCGACCACGATCGGCGTATGCTGCCAGCTGGTGGCGCTGCTGGCGGCGCTGGCGGCGCCCTTCCTGCCGGATGCGGCGCGCCGCCTGCGCGCGCAGCTGGCGCTCGGCGAGCGGCCGCTGCGGCTCAACCCGCTGTGAGTGTGTAGTCACTATCGCCCTGTCACTCCGCCACACTAGTCACTATCGCCCTGTCACTCCGCCACACTAGTCACTATCGCCCTGTCACTCCGCCACACTAGTCACTATCGCCCTGTCACTCCGCCACACTAGTCACTATCGCCCTGTCACTCCGCCACACTAGTCACTGTCGCCCTGTCACTCCGCCACACTAGTCACTATCGCCCTGTCACTCCGCCACACTAGTCACTGTCGCCCTGTCACTCCGCCACACTAGTCACTGTCGCCCTGTCACTCCGCCACACTAGTCACTGTCGCCCTGTCACTCCGCCACACTAGTCACTGTCGCCCTGTCACTCCGCCACACTAGTCACTGTCGCCCTGTCACTCCGCCACACTAGTCACTATCGCCCTGTCACTCCGCCACACTAGTCACTGTCGCCCTGTCACTCCGCCACACTAGTCACTGTCGCCCTGTCACTCCGCCACACTAGTCACTGTCGCCCTGTCACTCCGCCACACTAGTCACTGTCGCCCTGTCACTCCGCCACACTAGTCACTGTCGCCCTGTCACTCCGCCACACTAGTCACTGTCGCCCTGTCACTCCGCCACACTAGTCACTATCGCCCTGTCACTCCGCCACACTAGTCACTATCGCCCTGTCACTCCGCCACACTAGTCACTGTCGCCCTGTCACTCCGCCACACTAGTCACTGTCGCCCTGTCACTCCGCCACACTAGTCACTGTCGCCCTGTCACTCCGCCACACTAGTCACTATCGCCCTGTCACTCCGCCACACTAGTCACTGTCGCCCTGTCACTCCGCCACACTAGTCACTGTCGCCCTGTCACTCCGCCACACTAGTCACTGTCGCCCTGTCACTCCGCCACACTAGTCACTGTCGCCCTGTCACTCCGCCACACTAGTCACTATCGCCCTTTCACTCCGCCACACTAGTCACTGTCGCCCTGTCACTCCGCCACACTAGTCACTATCGCCCTGTCACTCCGCCACACTAGTCACTATCGCCCTGTCACTCCGCCACACTAGTCACTATCGCCCTGTCACTCCGCCACACTAGTCACTATCGCCCTGTCACTCCGCCACACTAGTCACTGTCGCCCTGTCACTCCGCCACACTAGTCACTATCGCCCTGTCACTCCGCCACACTAGTCACTATCGCCCTGTCACTCCGCCACACTAGTCACTATCGCCCTGTCACTCCGCCACACTAGTCACTATCGCCCTGTCACTCCGCCACACTAGTCACTATCGCCCTGTCACTCCGCCACACTAGTCACTGTCGCCCTGTCACTCCGCCACACTAGTCACTATCGCCCTGTCACTCCGCCACACTAGTCACTATCGCCCTGTCACTCCGCCACACTAGTCACTATCGCCCTGTCACTCCGCCACACTAGTCACTATCGCCCTGTCACTCCGCCACACTAGTCACTGTCGCCCTGTCACTCCGCCACACTAGTCACTATCGCCCTGTCACTCCGCCACACTAGTCACTATCGCCCTGTCACTCCGCCACACTAGTCACTATCGCCCTGTCACTCCGCCACACTAGTCACTGTCGCCCTGTCACTCCGCCACACTAGTCACTATCGCCCTGTCACTCCGCCACACTAGTCACTATCGCCCTGTCACTCCGCCACACTAGTCACTATCGCCCTGTCACTCCGCCACACTAGTCACTATCGCCCTGTCACTCCGCCACACTAGTCACTGTCGCCCTGTCACTCCGCCACACTAGTCACTGTCGCCCTGTCACTCCGCCACACTAGTCACTATCGCCCTGTCACTCCGCCACACTAGTCACTATCGCCCTGTCACTCCGCCACACTAGTCACTATCGCCCTGTCACTCCGCCACACTAGTCACTGTCGCCCTGTCACTCCGCCACACTAGTCACTATCGCCCTGTCACTCCGCCACACTAGTCACTATCGCCCTGTCACTCCGCCACACTAGTCACTATCGCCCTGTCACTCCGCCACACTAGTCACTAACGCCCTGTCACTCCGCCACACTAGTCACTATCGCCCTGTCACTCCGCCACACTAGTCACTATCGCCCTGTCACTCCGCCACACTAGTCACTAACGCCCTGTCACTCCGCCACACTAGTCACTAACGCCCTGTCACTCCGCCACACTAGTCACTATCGCCCTGTCACTCCGCCACACTAGTCACTATCGCCCTGTCACTCCGCCACACTAGTCACTAACGCCTTGTCACTCCGCCACACTAGTCACTAACGCCCTGTCACTCCGCCACACTAGTCACTATCGCCCTGTCACTCCGCCACACTAGTCACTATCGCCCTGTCACTCCGCCACACTAGTCACTATCGCCCTGTCACTCCGCCACACTAGTCACTAACGCCCTGTCACTCCGCCACACTAGTCACTATCGCCCTGTCACTCCGCCACACTAGTCACTATCGCCCTGTCACTCCGCCACACTAGTCACTATCGCCCTGTCACTCCGCCACACTAGTCACTGTCGCCCTGTCACTCCGCCACACTAGTCACTGTCGCCCTGTCACTCCGCCACACTAGTCACTGTCGCCCTGTCACTCCGCCACACTAGTCACTATCGCCCTGTCACTCCGCCACACTAGTCACTATCGCCCTGTCACTCCGCCACACTAGTCACTATCGCCCTGTCACTCCGCCACACTAGTCACTAACGCCCTGTCACTCCGCCACACTAGTCACTAACGCCCTGTCACTCCGCCACACTAGTCACTATCGCCCTGTCACTCCGCCACACTAGTCACTATCGCCCTGTCACTCCGCCACACTAGTCACTAACGCCCTGTCACTCCGCCACACTAGTCACTATCGCCCTGTCACTCCGCCACACTAGTCACTAACGCCCTGTCACTCCGCCACACTAGTCACTATCGCCCTGTCACTCCGCCACACTAGTCACTATCGCCCTGTCACTCCGCCACACTAGTCACTATCGCCCTGTCACTCCGCCACACTAGTCACTATCGCACTATAGTTGTGAGCACAAAATATCTTTCACATCTGCAATGTACTTATTTAGTTTTATATTTTTATTTGGACCAAGCTTTCAATCATTATTTTTATTTTATCTTTTTTGTTTTTCTAAATTTTATGTTCAAATAGTATAAATTTTATTTGGAAATCGCATGCAGTTTGCACCTGTCAGTATAGTGATACTTATCCTATTATTTGATGCTAATTTGTTTTTTTACTGTAAGTGTTAGTGTTTACTATGTTGGTGTAACTTTTAAATAAATAAATAAATAAAATACACTTGGGGTCGCACTCGCAATAAACGTTTGATTTGATTTCCTCCCTCGCGCCGCTAGAAACCCGGCGCTGGTGCAGTACTTGCCGCCCGGCCACGTGATCGGCAAGCCGTCGCCACTGTTCACCAAGCTGGAGCCAGAGATGCTTGACAAGCTCCGGGAAAAGTACGCGGGCACGCAAACAGAGCGCGCCGCCAAGGTGAGCCGGGTGAGGGAGTGGGTGAGCCAGGTGGGGGAGTGAGTGAGCCAGGTGGGGGAGTGGGTGAGCCAGGTGGGGGAGTGAGTGAGCCAGGTGGGGGAGTGGGTGAGCCAGGTGGGGGAGTGAGTGAGCCAGGTGGGGGAGTGGGTGAGCCAGGTGGGGGAGTGAGTGAGCCAGGTGGGGGAGTGGGTGAGCCAGGTGGGGGAGTGGGTGAGCCAGGTGGGGGAGTGGGTGAGCCAGGTGGGGGAGTGGGTGAGCCCGGTGGGGGATTGGATGAGCCAGGTGGGGGAGTGGATGAGCCAGGTGGGGGAGTGGGTGAGCCCGGTGGGGGATTGGGTGAGCCAGGTGGAGTGGGTGAGCCAGGTGGGGGAGTGGGTGAGCCCGGTGGGGGATTAGGTGAGGCAAATGGGGGACTGAGTTAGGTGGGTGATGAGTGAGCCAAGTGGGGGAGTGAGTAAGCCAGGTGGAGGAGTGAGTGAGCCAGGTGGGGGAGTGAGTGAGCCAGGTGGGGGATTGAATGAACCAAGTGGGAGAGTGAGTGAGCCAGGTGGGAAATGAGTGAGCCAGGTGGAAGAATGAGTGAGCCAGGTGGGAGAGTGAGTGAGCCAGGTGAGTGAGTGAGCCAGGTGGGGGAGTGAATGAACCAAGTGCGAGAGTGAGTGAGCCAGGTGGGGGAATGAGTGAGCTAGGTGGAAGAATGAGTGAGCCAGGTCCCCGAGTGAGTTAGGTGGGTGTGTGAGTGAGCTAGGTGGGGGAGTGGGTTAGCCAGGTACGTGAGTGAACAAACACGGAGGGGCACTAGGAAGAATAAGCGCCTTTTGTACCTACTCAAGCTTGTGTAGAATTTTTTAATTCGACTCAACATTTTCTATTTAGGAGAACGAAAAAAACCAAACGACATCCAATACGAGCACAACGGTCAGTGAACTGGAAGCGGCCATCGCGCAACAGGTACGCTGATATTTATGTTACAATATTGTTTCCTGCGGTTTCACCCCTGAGAATTCCATCGGGAACTCCGTGAAATCCGTTCATTGCTGACGTCCCCTGCCTATGTAATAAACTACCTACCTGCCAAATTTCAACTTAATAGGTTCAGTCAGCGAGTAAGTTCTATCTGTTACCCGCGGTAATTTCGGAGTTCCCGCGGGAATTCCGGGATAAAAATTGCGTGAGTTTATTTTTGTATTTGGCTCAGTTACACGCAATAACTACTCAACTGATCATTTTGTATACAAATCATGTTTTCAAGCGTACAGAAAAGGAAATATGTTACTTTCTATCCCGGAATTCCCCCGGGAACTCCGTAACCAACGCGGGTAAATCATATTGTTTATGTATTTTATATTGAAGGGTGTTAAAGTGCGCGAGCTCAAGGCGTCCACCAAAGACAAGGCAGCGTGGCAGCCGGAGGTGGACAAGCTGCTGCAGCTGAAGGCGCAGCTCGCGGCGGCGCAGGCGCAGGCGAAGCCCCGCGCGGGAGGCGAAGACGTGCCCGCGTTGGAGAAGGCCATCGCTGATCAGGTACCTGGCTGATCTTACTAATATTATAAACGCGAAAGTTTGTATGGATGGATGGATGTTTGTTACTCTTTCACGCAAAAACTACCGAATGGATTTTGAGGAAACTTTACGATAATATAGCTTATACATCAGAATAACACACCGGGTACTTTTTGTCCCGGAATTCCCGCGGGAATTGAAATCAACGCGGGTGAAACCGCAGGGAACAACTAGTACTACTATACTACTATCCTTACTATCTAAATTCTTAACTAATATTACTAAGCGAAAGATTTGATTTTTTGTTTGTTTGTTAGTTACGATTTAGTCAAAAACTACTGGACCGATTTGAAAAATTCTTTCACCGTTAGAATGCTACATTATCCCTGGGTAACATAGGCTATATTGTAACCCGGAATGCCCGCGGGAACTCCGAAATTACCGCGGGTGAAACCCCGGGTAACAGCTATCCTTACTTCCTTACTTATATTATAAGCGCTAAAGTTTGCATGTGTGGATGTATGGATGGATTTCATGAAACTTTACAATAACATAGCTTATAGGTACATCAGAATAACACACCGGGTAGTTTTTATGCCAGAACTCCCGCGGGAACTCCGACATTAACGTGGTAGGTTGCTTTGTGACCTTTGCGTTTAAAAATGGTCGCTTTTGCTGCGTTTCTGGGTACATTTTTAAATTGTATAGATCTCGCATCCGTTTCCCCAAGGGCGCCAAAGTGCGCGAGCTCAAGGCGTCGACCAAAGACAAGGCAGTGTGGCAGCCGGAAGTTGATAAACTGCTGCAGCTGAAGGCGCAGCTCGCGGCGGCGCAGGCGCAGGCGCAGGCGAAGCCCCGCGCGGGAAGCGAAGATGTGCCCTCGTTGGAGAAGGCCATCGCTGAACAGGTCAGTGAACGGGCAAAAGTGTCATACACCCCGCGGGAACTCCGGAGTCGGTGAGTTCGCGTGTTTGTGAGGTTGTAAGGGGGTAATCTCTGGATCTACTGAACTGATTTTAAAAATGGGCATGTTGACTAATTTTTATTTTTTAGTCCGTCTTGTAGATTATTAATAAATATTGAACACGTATTTTTTCTTTTTTTACGTAATCAAAAAATAACGGCGATATATTGAGTTGAAATTCCGCGTGACGTCACTATTCTGACAGTTATGGCTGTTTTAGTAGTTAGTGACGTCACGACCCCCTCACCCTAAACTTTAACGCGCTTTATCTCTGTATATTTTAATTTATTTAAAAAAGCAAAAAATACGTGTTTTTTTTTACTAATTAGAATTTTGATTTTCAAAAGTAGTTCGTAGTAGTTCTTTCACTTATAAGAAGCTACAGTGATCTTGAATGGCAGAGGGTACTTTTATTCCGAGATTCCCCCGGGAACTCTGGAGATTGTGAGTTTGTGACGTTGTAGGGGGTAATCTCTGGATCTATTGAACCAATTTTAAAACTACTTTCACTTATAGGAAGCTAGTGAAAATCCTTGCCCATAACGCGCGTCCCAAAAACGCAATTCCAAACGTTCTAGATTTCAAAATATTAGAAACTAGCTGTTCCCCGCGGTTTCATCCGCGTTAATTTCGGAGCTCTCGCAGAAATTCCGGGATACAAAGTACCCTATGTCCTTCTATGTACCCCCTGACAACGTGTATGCAAATTTTCATGACTATCAGTTGAGCCAATAACGCGTGAAAGCGTAACAGACAGACAGACGCACAGAGTTACTTTTGCATTTATAATATTAGTAGGGTGAGAAACGTTGTGAATGTATTTTTTTGGAGTGAAACTTTTTTGATTACGAGGGAAAGGCAGTTTTTGTGGCGCGTTATCTTAACACGCCTTGTTATGGTCGTAGTGAGTAAGGGCCCTGTATTCAATAGCCTTTTGTTTTCAGGGCGAGAAAGTGAGGAAACTGAAAGCGTCCACCAAAGACAAGACAGTGTGGCAACCGGAAGTGAATGTGTTGCTAGATTTGAAAAAGCGACTGGCGGCGTTACAAGTTGCCAAATAAAATAAAACGAATATTCTAGTAATATAATTTATTTATTGTAACTTTTGTATTATACGCTATGAAGTACGAATATGGTGTTTTCTTCGAGGTTTTCTTAAAGATTTTTTTTTTTCTTTATTTACTATATATTTTTATTCATTTTGTATATAAGCCATACATATCAAATTATTTTGTACTTTTTAAATTATTTTTAAAAATCAAGAGAACCTACCGTCCGTTACCCTTGAATAAAAAATATGACATCATTTTAGTTGTTTCATTATAATGCTATCTTATTTATACCTTTGCATTTTCAATATACATACAAAGTCAAAAAGTTGGTAAGACAAAAATGGTAACAAACGTCTTGTTTCTCGAAAAGTGTCTTGAAGTTTTTGTAACCTAAGTACATTATTATGTACAAAAATCTGAATAAAAATAATAATATTTCATTTTATTAGGCAATAATAAAATTACAAATATATAAAAAACTGAAAAGATATCGTCAACTCAGTCTAACTAATATTTTTACTTACACCTATTTATTGTATCAGGCAAACCAGACTGACTACATAATAAAAAGGATTACCTATGTCTTTTTTGATACGATTTTCGGTATCGGATATTTTGTATCGATGTATCGGATTAAAATATATCACCGTAGATGGAGAATGAACCGTCTACGTATATCACGATATCGGCTAAAAATGTCGATTCGATCGGATTAAAAATATTGATACATGAATAAACTATCGATACTGCTTTAGGTATGTAAATAAGTAAGACCTTGTCTAGTTATTAAATTAAGTGGTGTTAATGACGAATGGCGGTGTTTGGGCAAACCTGTAAAGGTTTTTAACACCTATAAGAAATTACTAACGGAAAAAAATGTATATTTAAGTACTTTAAATAAATAAAATAAATCGGGAGGTTTTCGTTTTACTATCTTAATATATATAAATCACGTGTCACGTTGTTTGTCCGCGATGGACTCCTAAACTACTGAACGGATTTTGATAAAATTTAGTAACAATTTATAATATGGTCCAACTTAAAAGACAGGATAGTTTTTTTCCCGGAATTCCCGCGGGAACTCCAGAACTCAGGCGTACAAAGATGGACGTAGGTACTTTTTCCCGGAATTCCCGCGGGAACTCCGAAATTACCGGGGATGAAATCGCGGGGGACAGCTAGTATATTATATATAGTTCAACTGCGAAGATTTGCTGCCAAAAGTTCCAGTAAAGCATCGAAATGCATCTCACCAATGCATTTAAATGTAATGTAATTAACGTCAGAAAAAGAAATATACCACTAAATTGGCTATATGGACTAAGTTTCCTTCTGCCTTCCCCAAAAAGGGGTATACTTCACAAAAAAAAATGCGAATTACGATTGCGATTTACGATGGCTGAGTTCGAGTGTGCTTAATGTTTTTGTGTCTAACTTTATATTACCTAATCAGATAATCATGGAAGGAGATCGTTTATTGTGTATTGATAAAATCTGTAGGACATGTTTATCGGAATCGTCGAATTTAAAGTCGCTACATAGTGAAATGGAGGAAGACAAACGCACACTACTCGACGCGTTGCGATGCCTCACAAACAACGCTGTTTTAATGGTAAATGAATTTCCAGATAGGATTTGCGGAGATTGTGAACAAATTATATGCAAAGCCGAAGCGTTTAAACGACGCTGCAAACAATCCGAGGCGTATTTGGAAGATTATTTGAAGAATGATCTACATCATTCGAAAGGTAAACAAACGACAAAACCCAAAGTTAAACAAGAAAAAACCGATCTCGAAGATACCTATGTCCCTTTTCTATGTTCTTATTGTCGTAATAAATATCCGACTTTAACAGCTTTAGCATCTCATAGGAGATTTTGTCAAGGTAGCAAAAGGAAAAGTGTAAAAAAACTAAAACATTTGAACCGAGGGATTAAAGTTATAAATACTTCTGGGATTAGTTTAGATGAAGAAAAACCTTTAGACATTAAGACGGAAGCCTCGCAAGACATGGATTGTGATGATGATAGTAACTTTAATCAAATCAATGATGTGTTAAATATTGAATATAAACCAGTGAACAAAGAGGATACACGAGCCACTGACTGTGGATTGATTAAAACAGAGTCTTTAGAGTGCAGCAAAGAAATCAAATTGACACAAAATAAAGTTCAAAGTGCTTCAGAGACGGAAGATAATTTAGTTCTTAATAGTGAAACCAATAAACTGAATCCTGTAGATAAATGTGAAAATATCAGAAAAAGATTTAAAAGACCGATCAGTGACAGTGACAAATATCAATGTTCGCTGTGTATGCGTAAGTTTATCAAGAAATCATCGTTAGCTATGCATATAAAAAAACACGAGGATGGAGACATTAAGAAAGAACACATTTGCAACACTTGCAAGAGAGAGTTTAAGCATAAAGCTCATCTAGATAATCACATACTGAATGTACACACCAGAGACAAAGGCTTCACTTGTGACACGTGTTCTAAATGCTTCTCAACACAAGGTAGCTTGGACACACATAAGGAGTTGCATAAAGTGACAAAGAGACATCAATGCACAATGTGTGACAAGTCATTTGTGATGCTATCGACTCTGACAGACCATATGAGGACTCATACTGGAGAGAGACCGTTCCTTTGCTCCACATGTGGACGGGGCTTCAGTCAGAAGACAAACTTGGCTCAACATATGAGACGGCATCTAGGACTAAAGCCGTTTAAATGTGAAACTTGTGGTAGAGGGTGAGCAATACATTTTTTTATTAATCTGTGAAGCCTTAGACTTATAGGAGGTTACAGAAAGGTGTAGTCATATTTGATGATTGTGTTCACGTTATCATCAGCAATTATTTAACACAAGTAACCAATGAAATGAACTACCCTCAAAAGCAATACCTTCTCTTAGCTTACAACACTGCTCAAACTGACTGCACAAATTAAATAGACAAGTCAGTCTACTTGAGCAGTGTTGTAAGCTAAGGAATGGATATGAAGTAGTCGTTCAATAATATTTTTTCTTTCGTTTGTGAAATTATAAAGTAAGGTTTTTGGGCTAAATACCATGATATTGTATAAGATTACCCAGATTACGATCTTGAAATATGACTACACCTTTCTGTAACATCCTGTCATATTCTCCAATTTAAATAAAAAATGTGATTTTGTATGGCGCGAGTTTTACCCCTGCAAGGTGTCAAGGCCTTTGTCTTCCAAGTTTAAGTTATGATTGGAGATGTTTAAGAAATTGCTATTTTGTTTAGATTCGTATCGAAAGGAGAGTTGGAAGCACACATGAGAAAGCACAGCGGTGCCCACCCGTTCCTCTGCGATGACTGTGGCAGCGGTTTCACCACGTCGTCCTCCCTCGTGAAGCACCGCAGGACCCACACCGGAGAGCGCCCGTACGCTTGCGACCTCTGCACCATGCGGTTTGCTGTCTCCGGAACACTGAAGAATCACCGCAGAACCCACACAAATGAACGGCCGTACCAGTGCTCGCATTGCGACAAAGCCTTCGTCCAGAAGAACGACCTAGTCTCCCACACGAGGTGTCACACCGGCGAGAGGCCGTACGTGTGCACGGTGTGCGGTCAGGCGTTCCGCAAAACGTCCAGCCTGAAGACGCATCTGAGGAACTGTCACAAAGACGGCCGAGACGGTATGGGTATGATGAATGGTGTTAGCGGAATGCTGGGCATGCAGTGAGGGTACGAAAAGCAAGCTGACTAAATTTTAGTTTCTAGTCTATCGTATAGATTAATATTGTGGAGGCGCCTGGAGTCGACTAACTTAAAATTTAAGATTTAGTGGACTGTATTTTGGAAAAGCGGTAATTTAAGTTAATCGTTAAATTGTCTCGCAAAACTAAGGGGGTGTAGGTGGATAGGACTAGTGCACCAACCTGCGTTCCTTGTTTGAAGTCCAAGCCGGCGCCGGCGTCACAATCACACTTCACACCACAAATATAATGTTCGCGAGATTCTCCAGGTTACTTCACACTTTAGCGCGGTTCGCGAAGGAGCAGGATCACCATTAAGTGTGTATAATCCTATGTCCGAATTATTTAATAAGCGGCAGCGGAGCTAAATCACGTCACGCAAGTATGGCGTCTACGCAACTACTCGTTTTTTCACCCATGTATAGGGGGCGCTTCAGTGGCACACTAGCGGGATTAGGTATGGGAAGGCGAGACATTATAAAATTTTATTTAAACAATAGATGGCGCCAACATTTTCCCCCCTTTAAAGGGTTGCCTTTAATGAAAATTAGAATTTAAGTATATGTTTATGAAGGTATAAACATGAAGCGGTAGAAATAAACATAGCGGTTATGAATATGGAGCGGGTTTATGAATAGCGGTTGAAATAACTTATATAATTTATACTAAATATAATATTAAATATAATAAACTAAACGATATAACTAAATATAGGTACAGTTGCTAACAGCTACTGGGTAGGAAGGGGGCATAATTTAACAACGGGTCGAAGGTAAGTCCCCTTTGCGGTCCTTATAGAAACTACACGAACCACTCCATCCTTGGAGGGATGTACTTTTTCGACTATCGCTAATGGCCAAGCGAGCGGAGGTAAATTATCAGTCTTAACCACAACGACAGTCCCTGGGGTAACAGGGGCGGAAGGAGTGTTCCATTTCTCTCTAGTCTGGAGTCCGTGCAAGTATTCGAATCTCCATCGCTCCCAGAACGACTGAACCATTTTGTCTAGAAGAGCGTGTCTATCCAAAAGGCTAGCATTTGAGTCCGCTACCGGAGCGGGTAGAGAATACAATGGAGCGGTATGTAGAAAATGACTCGGAGTCAGAGCGGTTGGCTCCGAGGGGTCGGGACTTAACACCGTGAGCGGGCGCGAGTTTAACAAACACTCGATTTGTATGAGGACGGTATTAAGTTCGTCATACGAAAGCAACTGTTGACCTATTACTTTAAACAAATGCGTTTTGATTACTTTAACCATACTTTCCCAGCAACCCCCGAAATGACTTGCGGTTGGACAGTTAAATTTCCATTTTATACGACTCTCAGCGAGATGTTCTTCGAAACGAGGCTGATATTCGTTATTTAAAAACTTATACAGTTCCCGTAAATACGTATTGGCTCCGACAAAGTTCGTTCCATTATCCGAATGGAGGAATTCTACAGGACCGCGGCGCGCGAGGAATCGCTTGAGAGCAGCTAAGAAACTGGGAGTGCTTAAGTCAGTAGCGATCTCTATGTGAACTGCACGAGTGGTCAGGCACGTAAACACGCAGAAGTAAGCCTTAAGGCTTCTGACACCTCTACGATGCGTGGGTACATATGGGATTGGACCAGCGTAGTCGCAACCCGTGTGAGTGAAAGCTTTAATCACCTGCCTGACACGAAAATCTGGCAAGTCCGCCATGAGAGGAAAAGTAGGTCTCGGTTTCAACCGGAAACACGTGTTACACGCGTGGATTCGCTGTCGTACAATACGACGAGCAGCAAGTATCCAGATCTTCTGCCTAAGAAGCGACATTAGGTGTTCTGGACCCGCATGTAAATATTTGCGATGATAAGAGTCGATGATCAAATTAATTACGTGATCATCGCGGGGAAGAATAATGGGATATTTATGAGCGAAAAACAATTCAGAGTGGCTTAAACGGCCGCCAACTCTGATCAGTCCATCTCGCAGAAACGGACGTAATTTATTAAAGGAAGTAGGTTTTTCATTTTGTATGTTGAAAATTTCATGCGGAAAATATTTCAACTGTAAAGTTTTATAAATTTGTTTTTCTGCGAACTCTAGATCACTAGAGATAATGGAAATAGAGTCGCGACGCGGTAACAATTTAGCGAATCTAAATACGAAGACAGTCACCCGTAGCAGCTTGCTCCAGGAAGACATACGCTGAGCAAGTTCGTAGAGTGCTAACTCGGGGGCGGGAGCTGTAACCGGATGCGCGAGAATCCTTTGCTCTGATATCTGCGCAGGCGGAGATATTTTATTATTTATGGGCCACTCTGAGGGCTCAAGCGACGCCCACGATGGGCCGTGCAGCCACAGAGGGTGCGAAATTAAATTTAAAGGTGTGACACCCCTAGACAAACAGTCTGCTGGGTTATCAGTACCTGCGACGTGGTAAAACTTGTCGGCCGCTATATTGTCGGTAACTTCAACAACGCGGTTGGCGACGAATGTTTGCCAGCGATGCGGTGAGCTCTTGATCCAATAAAGTGCAACTTTCGAATCGCTAAAAGCGAATACATCGATCGACGGAAGCGCACGGTAAGTGTCAAGAACGGAGCGTAAGAGTTTAGCTAACAAAACAGTCGCACAGAGCTCTAAGCGCGCTATGGAGAGCGGCTTAGTAGGGGAAACCTTGGACTTGGCACAAACAAGCCGAACCATGACCCCAGCGGGTGAACTTATATGTAAATAAACTACACCTCCGTATGCAACCTCGCTTGCGTCGGAGAATCCGAGGAGGGTTAACGCACAATCGCCCGAAACACCTAAATGACGGGGTATTTTAAAGTTGTTAAGGGAGGGAAGCTCTGTACAAAACTGTCTCCACAATTTTACAATGTGGGGCGGAGGAATGTCATCCCAGTCGATGTGTAACATCCACAACTGTTTTATTAACAGCTTGGCGTACAATATAACAGGTGCCACGAAGCCCATTAAGTCCCAAAGACGAGCTATGGTAGATAATATAATACGCTTTGTGCACGTATCGCTGGGAGGCGAGATCTTGAAATAGAATTCGTCAGCTTTAGTGCACCAGTACAAACCTAATATCTTGTGCTGGGCGGACCTACCGAACTCTACCTCAGCGGGACACTTCTGTGAAGTATTTAAATTTGATAACGCGGCTTGTGAGTTACTGTTCCACTTAACCAAATCCCACTGTGCGCCTTTGAAAAGGTCGATCAGCTGTTTAGAGGCAACTTGCGCCGCCTCTACCGTTTTTAAACTGAAAGGTACGTCGTCCATGTAGAGCGAATCAGCGACGATCTGAGCAGCTATAGGGTACTTGGCGCCGTCATCCTCTACTAGCTTACGAACAGTGCGCAATGCAAGGTAGGGACTGGACTTGAAACCGAAACACACACAATTAAATTCGTAGAGCTTAAGCGGCTCTCGCGGGTTAAATCTATATAAAATTCTCTGATAGCGACGGTCGTCCTTACGTACAACAATTTGTAGGAACATTTGACGACAGTCAGCTGTCATAGCGATAGGATATAAGCGAAAATTTAAAATAATTTTGAAGAGGTTTCCTTGTAGGTTAGGACCACTGTGCAATATGTCATTCAATGATTTTCCGGACGTAGTTTTAGCGCTAGCGTCGGTGACGATACGTAATTTAGTAGTGGTCTTATCCTCGCGGATAACTCCGTGATGCGGAATAACATACATAAAAGAGTTATAATTTTTCGAATCGTCCGTAACAGGTGATAGATAGCCCTTATCGAGGTACTCCCTGATTACGTCATCGTAAGCGGTTTTTACTAAAGGGGAAGACAATAATTTCTTCTCCATGCACAAATATCTTTTGCGCGCGATACCTATAGAGTCTCCGAGCGACCACACGTCACCACGGAAAGGTAATCCTACTATGTATCTGCCACTAGAGGGATCTCTCACAGTGGTTCTACTGTAAAATTCATCACATTCAACATCTTCTTGACATTGAATGGGCGGTTTGGTTAGCTCCTCCAGTTCCCAAAATTTTGTTAAAACTGTGTCCATAGGCTCCTGCCCGATGGCACAGCAAGCGGTTAAAGCGGAAGAATTAAATTTAGTAGTTACAGAACCCATGATAACATAGCCCAATACGGTACCTATAGCGGGTGGAACTAAAGAATTTTTACCATAAACTATATCGCGATTAAGTAAATGCGGAAATAGATCGGCGCCAATAAGAGCGTCGATTGCGTTTGGAATACCAAACGTACAATCGGCGAGCGGTAAATTATTTAAATGCGGGAGCGCCGAAATATCAATTATAGCGGTGGGTAAGAAATCCGTGATTTTATCGACTACCAGCGAGGAAATATTATAATTAACATTCGAATTAAAGCGCGAAAATATTTTATAATTTACGGAACCCTTCACTACCTTTTCAGTGCCGCCGAAACCCTTTATAGTAGTAGAATTAATGTTTCTAAGCTGAAGTCCCAAACGTTCAACACAGCTTCGCGTTATAAAATTACTTTGCGATGCGGAATCAAGCAGA
Organism: Zygaena filipendulae; assembly: GCA_907165275.2. Taxonomy (NCBI): domain Eukaryota; kingdom Metazoa; phylum Arthropoda; class Insecta; order Lepidoptera; family Zygaenidae; genus Zygaena; species Zygaena filipendulae. The sequence goes on along the minus strand of OU015677.1, from coordinate 1,358,407 downwards.
ACACGAATCACATGCCTATTACCCTTAATATCATAAGTAAATACCTGAGCCGTTGCTAACAGCACAGTAGCGGATGTATTACCTCTTTCATGTACCTCAGAAGCACGAGAATGTAATGATTGAGGATGCGGAGGGGCAATGGAAGTGGAACACAGTGTAACATCTGCAAGCTCAGCGTGAGACGTTGCCGATGCACTGGGAACCTGAGTATCCCGTGTTGAACCCTGCTTCAGATTATTTGTCTGTGTTGAACGAACAGGCTGTTCAGAATCAGATGGAACCTTAGGTAGTGGGCTCGATTCCTGGTCAAAGTGAAGAAGCGAATGATGCCTTGATCGACAAAATCGACAACTCGAACTTGAATTACAAATTGAAACTCTGTGTTTAATACTTAAACAATTTACACAAGAACTATTATCTTTAACCAATTTAAAACGTTCCTCTGGAGTCGCCTTATTAAAATCAGGACACTTAAATAAATGGTGATGTGTAATATTTTTACACAAACACTTATGTTTAGAATCAACCGTACTAACAAAAGCTTGATAGTTTGGTGGCGGTTTATTATAAGAATTTGAGCGGCCAAGTGACTTTTTATTACTACTTACACCACTAGTAGAAGGTACACTAGGATTTATACGCTGTAGTACTTTAGCTTGACCTTTAATAAATTCAACTAAATTATCAAAACTAGGAATCACAGTTGAATCACAATTTAATTCAAATCTGTTTACCGTTTCAGAATCTAATTTCTTTAAGGCGAGAGTTAAAATTATAAAGTCTGATAGATCATCAAGTTTAATATTCTTTAATGCCCTAACAGAACTGACAAATTTGTCAATAAACAAATCATAATTGTTAGCGGATGCACCGGTTAACTGTTTAAATTCAAATAACTGATTTACATGAGACGAAGCAAGCATACGCTTATCTTCATACTTATCAATTAAAGTTTGAAATAATAAATTATAATTATCTGCGGAGGGAGTTATACCGGCACAAGCAGACTGCGCCTTACCTGAGATCTTACCTAACAGATAGTAAAGCTTTTCTGCATCAGAGAGTGAGGGATTATCATGAACTACTGATTTAAAACTAGTATAGAATATTGGCCATGAGCGAATGTCCCCACTGAAATTCATTAATTCAATAGGAGGTAGGGCAGGTCTTGTTCTGCGCAATGCAGTGTCATTGACCTGTTGCGAAGACGAATGTTGAGTGCTTGCACCTTTAATACAACTAAATAACTGTTCAAAAGCAACAAAAGGCTTGTAATTAGGCGTTGCTTTAGGATTAACACTCAATAATCGCGTATTATAAGCGTCTAAATTCGCAGTGAACTCAGAACGTAAGTTATCAATGTTGGAACACTCGCAAAGAAAACTTTCCCTCGACTCGGCATTCTTATTCGCGTTTAAAGATAAATCGTATATGCGCTGAAGGCACTCGAATAATGCATTTTGTTTTGCTTCCAAAACAATCAACTGTGAATCGAAAATATCGGAAGAAACATCCTTTTTTTCCTTAGAAGACATTGTAAACCAAGTTTTAATTTATTGACAACAGACAAATTGTCAAACTCGAAACTGACAAGTGTCAACGAAAGATCGGACAATATGGCGGATAGTTGATTGAGTGGTATGGACGTAATATTTATTAGCACCCAATAACAGTTAGCAAGTACCTTAGCACTATCGTTAGCAACTAGCAAGTAGCACTGATGCGAATATTGGAACAGAGCTATTGTTTATGGGCTTGCCATAAACAAGAGACTCGGGTCAGAAATAGGTTTCCGTTCGAGACCCGAAGTGTGAACTTCCGGCGTCGAACGAACTGGAAAGAAACTTTTTTATTAATACCTACCTATTTTGGGGACAAAAAATTATTAAAGTAATTTTACCAAATTAGGCAGATAAATGAAATAAATTACGTAATCCTATCGATCAATACGTAAATATGATAGATCGATATGTATTACTTAGAAATATTACGAAAATAAGCGGAAATAATATGATTTCACAGGGACTACGTAGGTAGGTATTCCTATGAAGCGGGATTTGTGCGACGACGCAATGTCGTTGCACAAGGAAATAAGTATGAAATACGTAAAATATATAATATATATAAGCGGAGAAATATCACCTATTAATGCAATATTAAATAGGGGCGGTAAATAAGTAGGATCATAAATCCGGCGGTCAGAAGAGACCAAGTAAAATGGAGGCGCCTGGAGTCGACTAACTTAAAATTTAAGATTTAGTGGACTGTATTTTGGAAAAGCGGTAATTTAAGTTAATCGTTAAATTGTCTCGCAAAACTAAGGGGTGTAGGTGGATAGGACTAGTGCACCAACCTGCGTTCTTTGTTTGAAGTCCAAGCCGGCGCCGGCGTCACAATCACACTTCACACCACAAATATAATGTTCGCGAGATTCTCCAGGTTACTTCACACTTTAGCGCGGTTCGCGAAGGAGCAGGATCACCATTAAGTGTGTATAATCCTATGTCCGAATTATTTAATAAGCGGCAGCGGAGCTAAATCACGTCACGCAAGTATGGCGGCTACGCAACTACTCGTTTTTTCACCCATGTATAGGGGGCGCTTCAGTGGCACACTAGCGGGATTAGGTATGGGAAGGCGAGACATTATAAAATTTTATTTAAACAATAGATGGCGCCAACATATTGCATACGTATTTTTCCTTTTTTTTACATCGATTGAGTCGAAATGTCGCTACAGCACAGATGAGAAAATGTATGTTTTGTGCTTAGCAGGCGACCTGTCGGTGTCTCTCATCTCTGTTACTTATAATGATCGGGACCAAAAAGTAGTGATAATTATTCATGTGTATGATCAATGGAGACTATTGGAGGTGCTTCGGTGCAGCTACATACTTAACCTTCCAGCGGTCGCCGCAAGCAGTCGCACGGTCTATGATTCCGAAACTTTTGCGTCTGGTTTGAGATTATGAAATTGTACAGTACCTACATTATAAGGAAAAAGACTTTTATCGGTATAAATAAAAAATGTTAAAGGATAAATATCACGAAAGCGCAGCCGTATTTCGTCATAATTAGCATAAAATCTATCTACTACCTTTAAACGAGCAATTCTAGCAACTTGAATCTCAGAAACGGCTCCAACGCTTTTCCTGAAATTTTGTATACAGTTTAGTTAAATTTAGTAGAATGTTTGGGCGATTAATAGATCTAGCTAGGTTTCATTTTTAAAAAACTTCGTTTTATCCGTGTTTTCAGGCAATGAAAAACGAGTGTTTGGTACCTACTGCTTTACCGACAGCAAATGAGTGTTTGGTACAGCCTAGTATAGTATTATTTGTTGACGGACTAATTAGAATTTTGATTTTCATACCCTGGAGGATACCCAATTGAGTTCTATTATTAGTAAACTGGTATTCTGAGAATGACGGCGCCCGTTTTAAGTTTCAACGAAGATGAAATTGAAATAGCTTCATTTGACACAACACAAAATTTATTAGTACAATTCTATTTATTTAAGTAGTAATTACTATGTAGTAATTGTATTTATTTTAGATAATTAATCGAAGTATAATTTTTTCCATGAAATAAATTGTTATGTCAATGACTGTAATTTTTTTGTATTTGCCAGTGAAAGTCCCGTTAAAATCGGTCCAGCGGTTTCGGAGATTACCCGGGACAAACAGACAGACAGAAAAATATTTACACTGCAATTTTATTTATATGTCGAGATTACTGTAACTGAGCGAGTTCACATCGGAGCAAAGGTTTGAGGTTGTCATTAAGGAAAAAATTCATCGAACAGAAAATAAATTCTTTATTTTTTTAAATTTCAATAATATCCAATTTTATCAGCTTTTTACTTAAAAAAAAATATTACAGTTTTACACAAGTAGGTAATTATTTCGTTTTCACAATAATGTGACGTAATATACTATAAAAAAATATAATGTGTAAAAGAACTTTTTACAAAACTAAACATTTCCCTTTTGTTTTCAATATTACATTTTATTATACTCGAATAAAATTAATAATCGTCATTATATGTTTTAAAAACAGTGAAACAACAAATTTTCAAATGTAACCGAAAATTCCAAAACTCCATTAATGTGTATTGAGATCTTTTTTAAAAGTACATCACAATTTGTAGTATTGCTATATATAAAAAAAAACAACAACAACAAAATATTGCTGCCCTAAGTATTGCCATGGAAAAAATCGCTTACAACAGTTTAATTAATTATCTACACCTGTCTTTGTTGAGTTAAAAAAAGGCTAATTATTGAAGCGACGAAGAATAACCATAGACAATGGGTATTTTACATATAAAAGGTGTAAGTGGTTCAGTAAAATATTATCATAATATTTTCTCTACAATATGAAATTTTTATTTATTCTTTAATTACTACCTACTTACATTTTAAATATTTACAATACACTGTTCAACATGAGGTAACGGTTCAGTTTTTACCCAAAAAAACTTTGTACTGTACGCATTATAAGTTTTTGCACTACAAAAACTATAGAACAAAAAAAAAGTATTTTTTTAAAGTATTTTACACAAAAATTATAATTTTTACAAGGTTGCACATCTAAAAACGTATCAGCTTACGTATTTTATTTAGAAGTAATTCTTTCGATTCCTAAAAATATCTCTTATTAATCTTATGTATGTAATAACTATTTATTTATTCATTCATTATTATTTATATTATAATAATAACAATGGATTTCCATTTATTGGCACGTCACTGACTTAAAATTGTGTCTTTTATATATAAAGTAATTAATTTGAAGAGTCGAAAAGACAGCAACGAAACCATTCCGATCAACAAAATAGTTAAAATTTGTCATCTTTCGTGCAACAGATTAGTTATTTTTTTGCAATCACAAGTGGGTGGGGCTTGGGGTTCAAAGAATATTGTTTTTTAACTTCTTCTACTCGCAAAAAAACCCGCTAAATCTGTCACAACCAAAAACCACGTTACGAAAACTTATATCAAAGGATATATAAATCAAACGTGTGTTTTTATAAAAAGAAAAAAACATCATTCCAAATTAATTACTTTGACATATTAAAAAACCGACTTTAAAATTATATTTATTACTTTTTAAGGACTAGTATATTTTTTATTTACTTTTTTTTAACTATAAAAAACGACGGTAAGCCAAAGACTCAACGGTGTAAATGTCAAAAGTACGTTGACCCAAAAAAGGTTTTTATAATATCTCCTACTAATAATAATTCTATATAAAAAAAATAACTTTTCCTAAGTACTATTAATAAAATATAACAAGATAACTGTATTCAGTACACTAGACATGGCAGTTCTGTCATTTTTTTTAGTAGTAAATAAAAGAGTGTGTAAAAAAATAAAACGAATAATTATGCTCGTGCTGCTGCCATAGTTAACAGAAAAAATAAAAATATAATACTCTATAGTTACTAGCCGCCATTTTGAAGGCGAGCGATAAAATACAAAAAAATTAAGCACTTTTATAATACAAAAAATAAAACTCAAAAAAATATTAATGGGCTCTGCGAGCGAAAAAAAACTTCAAACATAAAAAATAACGCAACTCTTCAATAGAATAATATCAATCACATTTGAACAAGATAGAAGACTAAACTTCAGTTTGCGTTCGACGCAGTGACACTAAAAAAAAAATACCTCACATATCATAGACAATTTCTTTTACTTCCCCAGGAAAAACTAGGCGAAGGCGGTGCATACCATAATTCCTATAACAAAATCACAAGGACAGCTAGTTGACTGTTGACAACAACTAAACGGAGCTTCGCCCGCCATTACATAATTGAGTAAGATGGCACATTACTAACTAGAAGTTCCTTTTCCTAAATATAACTGCTATGTCGAAAGGTTTTAGATACATAATTATAAAGTTGGTTAGTGTGTAAAAAAAAATACATTACTCTAAGAATCATAAAAACCGTCGTTTATGAAGACAAACGTTTCCGAACGTTTTTTTTTTATCCAAAAACGCAGACTTCAGGAATTCAGCTTCGACACAGCAGCTCACAGCCCCCGGCTAGAAGACGAAAAAAAAAAAACAACAAACAAAAGAGAGAAACACTCACTTGGCACTGGCCTTCTCTAAAAAGTCCATCTTCAATCGCAACTCGATGAGGAACAGTTGCTTTTGCAACGTGAATATCTCCTCCTTCTGTCTCAGCTCCATGTTCAGTATTTTCATCTTCGCCTCGTGCTCCCATACCGCGTGTTGGCGTTTCGCCGAGAAGTACAATCTCTCCTCTTCGGTCGCGGACCCGTAGTCGTGTCGTAGTTCTTCGGACCTGGAATTTGTTCGTGATAATAGATAAATCCTACTAATATTATAAATGTGAAAGTGTGGATGTTTAGATGTTTGGATGTTTGTTACTCAATCACGCAAAAACGGCTGAACGGATTTGGATGAAATTTGGCATGCACGTTGTCAGGGGTACAGAGAAGGACATAGGGTACTTTTCAACCCGGAATGCCCACGGGAACTCTGAAATCACCGCGGGTGAAACCGCGGGGCACAGCTAGTAAATAAATATCCTACATGTAGATTCATCCTGAACATAGTACCTATATATGGATCCATATACGTGTAGGTGTATACATATATGTATTTAGTATATTATGTATGTTTGTTTGTATAGTTTATTGAACATAAACAAAGTTTTTACAAATTGCTAAAATTCAAATAAGTAGGCAATTATGCTCAATTTTGGTGGAAATATTATTTATATAAATTTTATATATATTTTTTTTCCTGTTCTGTAACATGCCACTAAACTATCACCTAGACAAAAGGTTGACTGCCTTTGGCATTAAGTCCGCCTTTTGTACGATAGTGTGCAATAAAGTTTTTCAATAAAATTTAATTCAATAAATAAGTTTTGTCAAACTTATAATATACATCCACACTTTTATAATATTTATAATATTAGTAATAGCTGTTCCCCGCGGTTTCACCCGCGGAAATTTCGGAGATCCCGCAGGAATTCCGGAATGCAAAGTACCTACCCTATGTCCTTCTCTGTACCCCTGACAATGTGTACCTAAGTATGCAAAGTTTCATGAGATTTCACCGACGTTAATTTCGGAGTTCCTGCGGGAATTCCGGGATAAAAAGTATCCTATGTCCGTTTCCTGGTTCTAAGCTACCTCCTCACAAATTTTCAGCCAAATCGGTTCAGCCGTTCTTGAGTTATAAATAGTGTAACTAACACGACTTTCTTTTATATATATAGATTAATTTCATTAATTGGTAATAAAATATTATTATTATCATTTTCTGTTCTGTGGGGGTTCACTCACCGCTCTCGGCTCCGCTCGTGGCCGTTGCCCCTCTTCTCCTCGTCCAGGTTGCTGAGGTTGAGCGGCGTGTTGGTGATTTCGTTTAGTTTCTGCAAAAAGCTCTGTTGCAGTCTCGCCTGCTCGATCGCTTGCAGCGGGTTGCCGAGCAGGGGGATGGCGGGCAGCGTCAGCGGGTTGAGCTGCGGGGGCGGGGGCGGGGGCGGGGGCGCGGGCGGCGTCGGGGGGGACTGGGGGATGATCTGCACGTGCGGCTCGAGCACGTTGGGCGTCGTGTCGTCGCTGTCGTTCGTCGCCGACAGCCGGCCGTTCGACATCTGCGCGCCGAAGAGACATTCAAACAAGGTATTATAGTCAAAAGTAAGCTATTTTAGGCTGATAAATTCCCAGAATGATTTATTGAAGATTTTGGGAGCGATCGGGGAAACATTCGCTCGGTGATCGGGGCAACATTTATTTACTCGGTGATCGGCTGATCAGGGAAACGTAACAGTGGAGACTTCGTTGGTTGATGGACTATTATTGTTTTCATGATGTAGGTATAAGTAAAACAGATGCAACCATTTATTTATTTATTTAACCAAAAACTACAATCGTTACAGGTATATATCCTAATGCGATTGCGGATTTATCTACCTAAATACACGAATAAATAAATAAATAAACATTCACTCGGTGATCGGGGAAACACTTACTCGGTGATCGGAGTTTTCACTCGGTGATCGGGGTTTTCACTCGGTGATCGGGGAAACATTCACTCGGTGATCGGGGAAACATTTATTCGGTGATCGGGGAAACATTGACCCGGTGATCGGAGAAACACTAGGTGATCGGGAAAATACTTACTAGGTGATCGCGGAAACACTTACTAGGTGATCGGGGAAACATTCACTCGGTGATCGGGGAAACACTTACTCGGTCACCGGATCGGCCGGCCTTACTCCGGTAAGACGGAGGGAGTGTCGCTTCTTTGCGTAGTGATAGTTAGTATTGGTTGAATATAAGTTTGTATTTGGTATCAACTCACATTCACAGGAACGCAGTCGTCGTCTTTGAGCGCGCCGTCCGCGCTGGTCGCGGCGTCTCCGTCGTCATCTGCAACCAACAGACACAAATCTACAACGTGTTATTGAATTAACTGAAAACCTGATACACCCCATTTAAAAAAATAAACAATAATACGATTAAAATATATTTTATATCGAAAAAATTTATAGTTTCAAAGTTAAGATAAGATAAACTTTATTCAGCAAGAACAAACACATACACCACGCAACAAACAGTTTACAAGCAATAAACAAACATACAATCGAACATAGAACCTTATCCTTTTTGGAAGTAGGTTAATAATAACAATAATATAATATGGTGTAGTGCCTTGCCTAGTGGTAAAAATTTGCATGCCAATACAGCGAATATGCGCCTCGAATTTTTATGTAACATCCTGTACACCATGTTCAGCAAATAAATGAATTATTATTATTATTATTATTGCTAAAAGGGACTCCACTCAGCATGTGCTGCAACCGTAGTAGCCACAGCGCTGGTTTTCAGTGGAGCCCCAGTCCATTTTTATCGAGGAAGGCAATTGGCTATATAAGATCACGCTACGATCAATAGGAGCGAAGCATCAGATTATTGCAGGCGGAACCGCGGGGTGAAGCTAGTTTGAAATATAGTCATAAAACATTCTACATTATAATATAGGGATATAATATAAGCTGTGGTACAACCAAAACTCGCTGTTTACTACCATGGCGAGGGCTGAGGACATTCAGTTTAGCCTTGATTAAAATTCCGAATTTGCTTATTTGCTACGTAGATAGGCACTATAGCGGGCACAATCCTACTTATCCTACTAATATTATAAATGTGAAAGTGTGGATGTTTGGAAATTTGGATATTTGGATGTTTGTTACTCAATCACGCAAAAACGGCTGAACGGATTTGGTTGAAATTTGGCATGCACGTTGTCAGGGGTACAGAGAAGGACATAGGGTACTTTTTATCCCGGAATTCCCGCGGGGACTCCGAAATTACCGCGGATGAAACCGCGGGGCGCAGCTAGTAATATTATAAACGCGAAAGTTTGTAAGTATGTATGGATGGATGGATGTTTGTTACTCTTTCACGCAAAAACTACTGGATGGATTTAAATGAAACTTTACAATAATATAGCTTATACATCAGATTAACACACAGGGTACTTTTTATCCCGGAATTCCCGCGGGAACTCTGAAATTAACGCGGGTGAAACCGCGGGGCACAACTATTAGTATCTACAAGCAGACGCGTTGTCAGATTTAGTAGATAGACTTTTCAGGACAAAGTCCTTTTCTTAACAAACTATAAATTGTGAATTTCAGTTTATTTGTTCGTAACAACCGACCATCATCATGAAATTTGGCATGCACGTTGTCAGGGGTACAGAAAAGGACATAGGGTACTTTTTATCCCGGAATTCCCTCGGGAACTGCGAAATTAACGCGGAAGAGACTACATTAAATTTTGCATTACCACCTTCACGTTGTCAAGGGAGGGTACAGAGAAAAACATAGGGTAGTGAGTGAGTAATTTTGTCTCGGAATATCCGCGGGATCTGCGAAACTAACGCGGATGAAACCGCGGGAGACAGCTAGTAAATGAATAAATAATGTCGAGCTGGCTCACCTTTCACGTCTAGCGGGTGTATGCTCTGCCAGAGCATGCCGTCCAGCAGGCTGGATGTGTCCGAGGGCGCTTGCTGGCGAAAATAATAAATTGAAGTTGAAAACTATTTTTTAAAAACAAGATTATACTTAAATTGTACTATTATTTTGTATTATTTTATGATTCCTCTTCTACCTATATATACCGAATCAACATATAAATTTTCTGTATTTGTCCTATCCACCCAAAGGTTGTCGGGAAGAGATCGCTAGTAAAGCGATAAGACCGCCTTTTGTATGCCTTTAGTTATAAGTTTTTGTAAACACACTGTAACATTATTTTGGTGTACAATAAAGTGTATACTATTCTATTCTATTCTAAATGTGCTAAAAAGAAAATAATAATCCACTTCACAACACACAGATCTACTTGATCCCACACTAAGCTATAAGCTTGTGTCGTGGAGACCAAGCAAACGTGGTGTATACTACATAGAATTACATACTATAGATATATAAACACACCCAGACTGGAAAATGGGACCCTGTGTTCGTCACACCAAGTGCACCCCCACTGGGAATCGAACCCGGAACCCCTTGATGCCCCTTGAGCTGGCAAGCATGGTGACCTACTACGCCAATCGGGTCGTCAAAAATAAATAAGAATAAACCATGCATTATCAATTGGTCATCCAAACTAAACGTGCATTCAAAATATCAGCTCAATCGGTTGAAGATATCTGGTCCAAAATTGAGTTGCAAGATTCCACCCGAACATACATAGTTAGGTACTGATTTTATTATCTACACTATACTAAAGAGCTAAGTTTGTGAGTTTGTGACGTTGTAGGGGGTAATCTCTGGATCTACTGAACAGATTTTGAAAATACTTTCACCATTAGAATGCTACGTTATCCCTGAGCTACACAGACTATAGTGTAACTCGGAGTTCCCGCGGGAACTCCGAAATTACCGCGGGTGAAACCGCGAGGAACAGCTAGTTGCAATTAAAGGTGAAGTTTGTGAGTTTCGATGTGAGTGGTAATCTCTGAAACTACTTGACTAATTTTAAACATTTTTCACTCATAGGGAGCTACAGTGTTCCTGAGTGACAAAGGGTAGGTACTTTTGATTTCGGTATTCCCGCGGGAACTCCGAAATAAACGCAATTGAAACCGTGGGGGATTGATTTGTAAAAAATGTAGTCAAGATAAAATCTGCGCTCTCTCGAAATTAAGAACTGGATTATCTTGTTATAGAACAGTTAAAAGAATCGACTTTATTAAGTCTAGTATCCATTTCGCATCTGTAATTAATGTTAATATTATAAAAGTCTAAAATTAAAACGGCACACCGCGATACACACAGAATGGCAACGAAAGAACAGGTTTCCGCTAAAACCTGCGCACGCGCATGGTTAAAACTGAGCGGAGAAGACGTTCTAGGTACAGAAATACACACGTTTTTTTTTTTAGTTATCCATACATATTTATAACAGCCGTCTGGTAAGACTTCAGCTCCGCCTAGCCAAGTTGACAATTTCCAATCGTTAACGCATAGAAAACTGATAAACGAATGGTTTTTTTTTATGTCATAGGGGGCAAACGGGCAGGAGGTACATCTGATGGTAAGTGATTGCCGCCGCCCATGGACATCTGCAACACCAGAAGGCATGCAGGTGCGTTGCCGACCTGCAATGGGGATGGGAACTGGCTTTCAAGTGGGGCTGCCGGAACACACCGTTAGGTGCTCGGCGACAGATTTGCAACTTGAAGGTGGTAGCTAGCCAGCCGGGCACTAGAGAGCCCTACCACCATGCTATGGTTTCCTCACGATGTTCTCCTTCACCGGCAGCTCATTGTTAGGGTTTGAACCCACGCCTTGCGGCGTTTGATCCGAACGCACCAACCAACTGAGCTGTCATCGCTAAATCTATTGGTTTTTTTATGCGTTAACGATTGTAGACTGTCAACTTGGCTAAGGGGGCGGATCAGTAAGCATTTCCAGTATTTTTTGATGTCGCTTCAAAACGCAGCAGTCGCTTGGGAAATGGCGGATCGTCAAAGCTTGTTTTTTAATATGCCTAATTAATAAACCACTAAAAATATTTCGGTGCAAAAAATTAACGCAAAAAAATGCATATATAAATTATTATTTTATTACTTTTTTAACTATTTATTTTAGTATTCGCGCGATAACGAAAAAATATCAGTATTTTATAATACAGGTGTAATAATAATACGACCGTAACCTATGTATGTACCCATTTCTCATTTGGACGCAGATAAGCAATAACATGTTAACCCACAAAATTAAGTTACCTATTCAGAACGATTTATTGAGAGTTAGGGAACGTTCTTTAATTATGTGTTTACCTTATTACATTGTTTAGCTATGTAACTGAATATTGAACATAAAAAATGTTGACAGAAAATGGCGCTATAATTTTAAAACACGATTTACTCAAAATTTCTCCAGTGTGGGTTAACACACTATCCATTTATACTTTACTAGTTGTTCCCCAAAATCGCGTTACTTTCGGAATTCCCGCGGTGATTCCAGTACAAAAAGTACCCTATGTCCTTCTCTGTACCCCTGACAACGTGTGCGCAAAATGTCATGATGACCGGTTGAGCCGTTAAAGCGTAACAAACAAACTCACTTTCATACATAATATACAACGTGTTAATGAACCTGATACACCCCATTTAAAAAAATAAACAATAATATGATTAAAATATATTTTATGTCGAAAAAATTTACACTTTAAAAGTTATTCCACATTAGTTTGGAGGTGACCTATCTACGAAATTCCAAGCGCTACGCCCGCACCTACCGGTTCGAATTTTTTTGCTGCGAGCGGCGTACGCGCCAAATATTGTGTTATAAATAATTTAGACATAGGCTAGTAAAAATGAAAAAATATAACCTATATTAAAACATAGTGCGATCGATCCGCTAGTCGATTCCGAGCAAACTACTTTCTAGTTTTCAGTTAATTCATTAACACGTTGTATAGTATTACATATATATTATATTATAGATATATATACATACACACCCAGACTGGAAAATGGAACCCTGTACTTGTACATTAGTAGAGTGTTGTGTGTGCACGTACCCTTGTATCGTGTGCGCGCATCTTGCACTTCTTCTTGTAGTTCTCGTACCACATCTTGACCTGCGCGGGAGTGCGCGGCCGCTCGCCGCCGCACCGCTTGTTCACCTCCTCGCAGATTGTCGACCACACCAACTGCAGCAAAAACCGCTATCAACACATTGTGAAGCCCCCTTACCCCTTGGCCACAGTCTCGGCGGCGGCGGAAGCGGTAAAAACAAATTGTAGACAATATAGAAGCAGGCCACAGCTGTTAGCCGCGCGAGCTGTGGCCTACTTCTTATGTTGTCTACCATTTGTTTGCCGCCGCCGGCGCCGCCCTTAGTCAGGTTGACGATCTATAAAATCGATATCGCCATAGGAAACTAAGGAACGTATCGTAGTGTCACACGGGACACTACGGTCAAGTAAGGGTGCGTACAGACTATATAACATGTTTCGGATAATGTAGACTGAATGTTATAATAATATGTAACATGTTACATAACTTAGTCACGTTAGTCTCTTTGTTTTTCTTTTGCTATTTAAAAGTATACAACAGTCGCTGCCGCAGCTAGTGAAACATCCTCTCAGCGACGACATTGTGGATAGCATAGCACTAAAGAACGAGAAACGACAATGGTTGTATAACATTGTTATATTGCATTGTTATTCTAGTGTGTACAGTATTGTTTTATGATGGGATGTTGAATAAAAAGGTTACATCATACATGATGTGGACGTGTTATATAACACATACACAAGTTATCTAACATGTTACATGTCTGTACACACCCTAAAATAGACCAATCAAAAGATTAATTTTTCGAGATCAGGTGGCGTGACGATTCGTTGACGTTTTGTACAGCGACAAGATTGCCAACTTGGCTAAGGGGGCCGGCATTATAATAATCAAAATACTTAGACTTACATAATTGTAAAGTTGACTGTTCGTATCCATATTGGTGTTGGATTTGATACTGTTTTGCGGTAGAAATTCTTTACTTGCGCCTTAATCCGAAGCATCGGGGCGGGTTCAAGCCATGGGCGGAGGCGATAGCGGTTATAGAAACTATGGTTTGTGACTTAACGTGAACTTCAGGATACTGGACGTTTTATTTCCTTGAGATAAAAAGTGCCCATTGTCTCTTCCAACGCTTTTAGCGAGTAACCAAAAAACCGGTATAATCAGCATGATTTTTTTGACGGGGATTCATTTTAAATATTAAAATAATTTTTACATTTTTTTATTTTTTTTTATGGGTTTTTTTACTTCAACCTCTAGGAGTGAAAGGATCAGCCAATATAAAAAAAAAACGTATCGTATCGAAGAGAAGAATGCGTGACTTGAGGGAACTAGACAGATAGATTGTTTATGGAGAGTCAAAGAATTTCAAGGAGTTCTCGCGGGAACTCACTGATTAACGCAGGCGAAATAAAAAAAATAGCTAGTTTTCAATATTCGTACTCGTTATCGGGCAGAAATAATCGCCATTTGTTTCTAGTTTTACAAGTTGCGTGTAAAATGAAATCGCCAATCGCCACCGCTCATGCCTTGACCCTAGCTGCGAACACGAGCGGCGCACGATCAGCGGAAACCGAGCTCGCAGCGCAGGCGCACGCGGGTGTTGTATTTCGACACGAATGCTTATGAGTTGGAAAATGCCTAAACCTAGGGGGCATTTGGTGCTTTGGAAGCGCAAAGAATCTTCTATATTAATCTATACTATCTTTATAAATAAAAATGAATGTTTGTATGTTTGTCCTCTATGCGTTTCTAAGCCATTGGTCTGATTGTGATGAAACTTTGGCAGGTTGTTCTGGCTGCGTCCGTAAAGGTTCCCAGTATAAAGGGATCTTTCCGGAATTTTGAAATTCACGCGGGTGAATCTCCGAAACGGTTGGACCAATTTTGACGGGATTTTTACTGCTAATTAGCTGATGTTATAAGAAGTAAATTAGGCTACTTTGGAGTTCCTGTGAGAATTCCGAAACTCACACGGGTGAAACCGCAGGGCACAGCTAATCTAATATATATATATATATATAAAAATCGTCCTCCAAAAAGCTTTGACCGATTTATGAATTCTTTTGTGTATATTTATTTAATAGGTGTGAGAATAGATCGTAGGCTATTTTTATAGTCCTCTCCAAAAAAAAAAAATTTTTTTGGACAAAGTTTTATTTTGGAGTTGCCGTGGGAATTCCGAAACCGCGGGGAACAGCTAGTAATATCATAAAGAGGTAAAGTTTGTGAGGTTTCAGGGGGTAATATCTGGATCTACTGAACCGATTTTGAAAATTCTTTTATCAATAGAAAGTCACGTTATTGTGAGTGTCGTAGGCTATATTGTAACCCGGGATTCCCGTCGGAACTCCGAAATTACCGCTAGTACTATAAAAGTTTCAGAGATTAGCCGGCACAAACAGACAGCCAAAAAATTGAAAAATGTGTTTTTATTTATTTATTTATATACGTATATACTTTCATATGCATTCAGTGAAAAGCTCTTATGTTGGAATTACAAACAGACACTTCAATTTTATTTATATGTATGTATAGATTGGTATACAAGACGTATACCATCGAGCAGTCGTGATATCACGGTTACCCGTGACCAAAACTTATCTCAATCTCACGCGATAAAGAATATAATATATTTTTCGATTGTCATCTTAATTACCATCGCCTTATCTTTACTAATTATATGAATTTAACTACTACAGGTGGGTTAAACGTAGGTAGTTTGCGAGCTAGTCATGAAATACCATTTAGACAAAATTTATATTTGCAGTAAGTATACCGTAAGTATAGTGGTTAACGAATCTGTTTGCTGTTTCGATTTCCACCTCAACATACATATTTTACGTGATAGCTAAGCATATTTTATGTAACGACTAATTTGTAACCGACTCCCAAAAAAGGAGGCGGTTCTCAATTCGACTATGTTTTTTTTTGGATCTTTGTTACACGACCTATACCTACCCGAAGACGGCTGGACCGATTTGAATACTTCTTACTCCTGTTAGTCACGTTGTTAGAGCGCCCCCGGCACAGCACGTCGCGGTGATGTACATTTTAAAGTGCACATTTTTCGCGAGGGGGTGGTGGGAGGTAATGGTAAGGGAGTCGCACTTGTTTACGGCGCATTAAGGCGCGGTGACGCACATTGTAAAGTGCACACTTTTCGCGAGGGAGTATTGGGTGGTGTTGAGGGCAGCGCACCTGTTTACTCCTGTTGGTCGCGTTGTTGGAGCGCCCCTGGCGCAGTACGTCGCGGTGACACACATTGTAAAGTGCACAGTTTTCGCGAAGGGGTGGCGGGGGGTAATGGTAAGGGCGTCGCACCTGTTTACTCCTGTTGGTCGCGTTGTTGGAGCGCCCCTGGCGCAGTGACGCACATTGTAAAGTGCACAGTTTTCGCGAAGGGTTGGTGGGGGGTAATGGTAAGGGCGTCGCACCTGTTTACTCCTGTTGGTCGCGTTGTTGGAGCGCCCCTGGCGCAGCACATCGCGGTGGCGCGCTATCAGCTCGAGCACGGTGCGCTTCTCCAGCTCGGTGAAGTTTTTGGAGCGCTCCTTGTGGCCGCGACGGGCGCGAAACGACGCCGCGCCGCTGCGGGTCGACATCGCTCGCTGGAACGTTAAGAGAGGGGGGAGGTGAGTAGCGTTTGGTACTAGGCAGTTACTACCAGAGACACTCCTGATAAATTAACTGATTCAAGTACTTTCCCACAAGTACAGACGGCCGGCTTGTACACGTGTACACGTGTTGTGCGTTTGTGTGTATCTAAGGTCGACAGCGAGCTGACAGTAACTGTCAGCTGTCAGTGAACAATTGTCACATGTAGATTCTACATGTGTCAAACTTTCCTCGGAATTTACCAATAAGGTAGTGCCTCCGCAGCCGGCGCCGGCTTCCAAAATTTAAGTGATTGGGAGCCGGCGGTGCACACATGGGTATGTTGGCAGCACTGTCAGAATGTCATGTCATGGTATTGTCATTTGTCATTTCATTCATGAGTTTGTGGTTGTGTGATTTACTCGCACCGTATCTCGCGAAAAAAACACCATGGCTTGTGCGAATAATGTGAAAATAAAAGTAAATGATAGATTTTCAACGTATAAACAATTTGAAGAAGTTCTCGCCGAGTATATAATTTGCTAATGAAAATGAAAATTTGTTAAACTTGAGTTGGTTAGGTTAGGTTTGCACTGTTGACGAAGTCGCGCGAGCCGAGCGAGCGCAGCGAGCGTGCCGCGGTAGCGGCCGGCGAAGCGCCATAGTCAAAATATTATCGTAAATTGAGTAAGGTTTTTATTATTTTTTTTTCTCGAAAATTATGAATTTCCGTAATTTGCGGATTTGAGAAATACACTATAAACACACTATTCTATCCAAAAAAAAATTGTAACTATTAAAAATCGAGGGTGCTTAATGTACAGTCCTTCCCAGGTACGGACAGTCCTAGCAAGTGGAGAAAACACTCACGCTTATGAACCAAATCCGCGGCCGGCGCCGGCTGCCAAGTCGGCGGCCGGCGCCGGCTGCCAAATCGGCGGCCGGCGCCGGCTGCGGAGGCACTGCCTACCAATAAACTTTCGCGGGGTATGTGGAGGCATATAATTAGTGAGAGGTTTTCAGGTACAGACAAGGACATAGGGTACTTTTTATCCAGGAGTTTCCTTTGAATCCGTTCAGTGGTCTGTGTGATTGGTTTACAAACATTCAAACGTCTTGACAAACTGTCACATTTAGCCCATTAGTTAGATCATATCATATAATAAAATCAATGTTTTTTTACACGTCTCTCATTATACTTACAATAGTTAATTACTAATAAAATCGTATACATATATTATATAAGTATATAACGTATTTTCGTATACATTATATAACTTTTATAGATATAAAAAAAATAGTTCAAAAATGACCTTGATGGAAACCAGTCGCGAGTCGCGACTTCTAATAGTGCAAGTTTTGTGTATAATGCAAATGTTACAAAATAATAAATATGTTGGTACAGTCCGACCGATACTTTTGACAGACAATGAGTGACTTAAAAAAGTTCGCACCCTTACGGCCGCACTCGGGGTCGTTTTAATGATTACTTAATTTTAAGTAAAGATTTTTAAAGCAAAATTGCCGCACTAAGAGACGTTCATTAATTAATAAGCGTCTCTGATTGCGGCAATTTTGCTTTAAAAATCTTTAACGTGGACACAAACGCGCATTCGTTATATTATAATATAATAGTTAGGAAATATTGAGTTGAATACTCAATCAATTGAGGTAACCTTTTAATTATTATCGATTCCGCACTTTCGTTGAACTCATTAATTATACTTAATTAAAAATAAAACATACAAAATAACAAAAAATAACAAATTTAAATTTATAAATTTAATATCTATAAATATAGAACTGTTTAATATTCTAAGCTTCATAAGCGTCTAGAAATAAAATTATTACCTACAATTTCACCATGCCTGCCCGCCAATCTAGAGGTTCCGGGGTCGATTCCCGGTGGGGGTGCACTTTGTGTGATAAGCACAGGTTTCCACTTTCCAGTCTGGGTGTGTTTATATGTATATCTATAGTATAATATATATGTAATTGTATGTAGTATAATATACCACGTTTGCTTGGTTTCCACGACACAAGCTAATAATAGCTTACTGTGGGATCAAGTAGATCTGTGTGCTGTGAAGTGGATTATTATTATTACAAATTTAAATCCGTTTCACACCTAGTTTGCGTACACGTGTTTCTAAGTACCTACCTAAAAGTTCATATAGTTTCAAGTACATAAAAGGACATGGGGTACTTTTTATCCCGGAGTCCCCGCGGGATCTCGGAATTCCCGCGAGAACTCCGAAATTAATCTCTGTGTTTTTAGTTTAACTTGTGTTTTCATTGGTCAGCCGAATTATCGAGGCCTTCAAATAGGTTCTTTTAATCTTACACCTTGTTCAGTATAAACAACGTTATATAATAACTTTATTACTAGCTGCCCCCCGCGGTTTCACCCGCGGTAATTTCGGAGATCCCGCGGTAATTCCGGGATAAAAAGTACCCCATGTGTTATTTTGATGTATAAGCTATATTATTGTAAAGTTTCATTAAAATCATTTATTTGTTATTATTGCAATTCCTAATTTAAGTTTAAGTTTATTGTGTGATTGTACACATCATAACCCCGCTGTGGGTACAAGTTTTGAGTTGCAGCCTAGAGCCCTACAAATTTACTTTATAATTAATTATCTAAGTGACTGTAACTTGTTTTGTGTCTGAATTAATAAATAAAATAAAATAAATCCATTTAGTAGTTTTTGCGTGCAAGGGTAACAAACATATTACATCCATCCATACAAACTTTCGCGTTTATAATATTAGTAAGGAAGGATGCACCTAATTTAATGTGTTTTAGGATGAATAATATGAACTTGTTTGACGCAAACCAGTTTAAAGTTTTCGTAGCTGATTGCGAGACCTTTGCGTGATTTTACCCATAAAAGTTCATCGTGCAATAAAAAAAGGGAAATTGAGTCTTATCCTATCTATAATCTTTACTACACACACCGGCACAATTAGCAGAACATAAAAAAATGCAGAGTATAGAAATAATAACCTATGTTATTAAAACAAATAAGAATTAGACATGAAGTAACAAACTAATATACATCTTTTGACACTTTAATAAGTTTATAATTAAATTTTAGTAAAAATAATAATAAAAAATAAAAAAACAATTTTTTCTCTCTTTTGTGAGAACACAAAAAATTTATCAAATTAAACATTACTATGATTTTAATCCTACTAATATTATAAACACGTATGGATGGATGGATGGATGAATGTTTGTTACTCTTTCACGCAAAAACTACTGAATGGATTTAAATGAAAATTTACAATAATATACATTAGATTAACACATAGGGTACTTTTTATCCCGGAATTCCCGCGGGAACTCCGAAATTAACGCGGGTGAAACCACGGGGCACAACTAGTACCAAATAAATGAAAGATTAATAACGTGTGTTTCCCATCGTGCTCTAACTTTAATTTGCAACACGTTTGTGTTCTCACAAAATAGAGAAAAAAGCTTATTTTTATTTTGATTATTTTAAATAAAATTTAATTAAAAACTTCTTAAATTCCATGTTATAAGATGTATATGTATATGATGTAGTCGTAAAGACGGATTCCCAGATTCAGGCTTGACCTATTGCGGGATCCAAAATTCACTCGATGTAAAGAAAACTTATGGTAATAAATTTATTCTTATTCTCTTATTCTTATTTTTAGTTTGTTACTTCTTGTATATTTATTATTTGTTTTAATATACATGTTATTATTTCTATACCCTGCCTTTTTTATGTTCCGCTAATTGAGCCGGTGTATATTATAAATGTGTTTGTTTGTTTGTTACGCTTTCAAGCTTAAACGACTCTACCGATCACCATTTGAAAACACTGATTATGCTCGTAACTCCACGATATTCTATCTAAAAACCTCCCCCTTAGCCAAGTTGACAATCTACGATCGTTAATTTATTGAAAACTAACGGCCGCACTCAGAGCCGTTTGAATGAGTACTTAATTTTAAGTAAAGATTTTAAAAACAAAACTGCCGCACTCAGAGAAGTTCATTTAATTAATTTAAATTTAGTTAAATTCTAATGGTAATTGGATATGTATAGAATCGTTACTTAGTTTTCTATATGTCAATTTGGCTAGGGGGGCTGGTCACGCAAAACTTTTGATTGGACAATTTTATGTGACCACGTATCATGAAAATACGTTTCTTAGTTTTCTATGCGTTAACAATCAAAATTGTCAACTTGGCTAGGAGGGCTGTTGTCGTTATAATATTATAATCCGACGATAAATAAGAAACACATCACTAACCATTATCTAAATTAACATTAGAACTGACGGTCGCGACTCGCGAGGACCGTCCATTTAATATTTATACAGTCAACGACACACATAGGTAACTAGAAGACATTCAAACTGTACAGATTGTTTGGGGCACACGAGCGTTATGATTTTTTGGGGTACGAAAGGGTTAGGTATGACGTTTTGGGGTACACAAAGGTGAGGTATGATTTTTTGGGATACACAAAAGTTAGGTATGATTTTTTGGGGCACAAAACAGTTAGGTATGATTTTTTGTGACACAAAAGGTTTAGGTATGATTTTTTGGGGTACACAAGGGTGAGGTATGATTTTTTGGGGCACACAAGGGTGGGGTATGATTTTTTGGGGTACACAAGGGTGAGGTATGATTTTTGGGGACACAAAAGGGTTAGGTATGTTTTTTTGTGGCACACAAGCGTCCGTCTGTCTGTTATCGACAAGCTCAAAAACTACCGAACGTATTCTTATGCGGTTTTCACCAATAGAGTGATTCATGAGGAAGGTTTAGGTTTTGTGTAAATTGGTTGAAATCTTTACTAATACTATGAATGCGTAAGTTAGTTTGTTTGTTACGCTTTCACGCCTTTACTGCTCAAACGATCATCATGAAATTTTGCATATACGTTGTCAGGGGTACAGAGAAGGATATCGGCTACTTTTTATCCCGGGATTTCGACGAGAACTCAGAATTTACGTGGAAGAAACTACATTAAATTTTGCATGCAACCTAAACGATGTAAAGGGTAGGTTACCTACAGAAAAAAATATAGGGTAGTAAGTACTTTTATCTCGGAATACCCGCGGGATCGCTGAAACTTACACGAATGAAACCGTGGGAAACAGCTAGTATATTAATATATTTATTTATTTAAAGAACTTTATTGCACATTTATGTACAAAAGGCGGACTTAATGCCTAAGGCATTCTCTACCAGTCAACCTTTTGGCTAGGGGATAGTTTAGTAATATATTACGCAGATGATGACTGTACCTACCCATAAGTAAGGTTACACGTGTATGTTTGTCAGAGCGAAACTGCCAAATTAAATTAGAATTTAAATATACACCTAATTATATTAACCCGACTAAATAACATTTACATATTATTCATCTTATATATATACACGCGTATTAACTCCGAGTGAGCTGTAGCCTTGATGATATCGCGACTAGTGGGTCGTCGCCGTTGGTTTATCT
This sequence comes from Zygaena filipendulae, assembly GCA_907165275.2. Classification (NCBI taxonomy): domain Eukaryota; kingdom Metazoa; phylum Arthropoda; class Insecta; order Lepidoptera; family Zygaenidae; genus Zygaena; species Zygaena filipendulae. Next base: position 1,336,219 of record OU015677.1, on the reverse strand, counting down.
TTCTTTCTTTTAACAGAGACATCACTGTATATCCTGTTTATGTTTGTTTCTTTTTCTTGTGTGTTGTGCTGAAATAAATGTATTTTCTTCTTCTTCTTCTACTATTATAAATGCGAAAGTGAGTTTTTTTGTTTGTTCTTTACGCTTTCGGCTCAATCGATCATCATGAAATTTTGTATACACGTTGTTAAGGGTACAGAGAATTACGTACTTTTTATTCCGGGAATAATGCGGGACCCCTGAAATCAGCGTCGTGAGACTAGTTCCACGGCACATGCTGAGTGGCGGCCATTTTGGTGCCTTGTCTATTTTAAAATTACTTAATTAGTTATTTAAGTTTGTGTTCAATTTGGTACTCAATAAAACTCTATTCTATTCTATACTAGCTATTCTAAATTAACGCGGGTGACAACCAGTCAAGTGCGAGTCGCACTCTTGCACCGGGGGTTTTGTAGATATGTGAATAGTTCGTCCATCACGGGAATGCAATGGATTCCGAAGATTTAGAAAAAAATTACAACCTACTAGCTGTTCCCCGCGGTTTCACCCGCGGAAATTTCGAAGATCCCGCAGGAATTCCGGAATACAATGTACCCGTGTATGCAAAATTTCATGAGATTTTAACAGCGTTAATTTTGGATTTCCCGCGGGAATTCCGGGATAAAAAGTATCCTATGTTCTTCTCTGTACCTCTGACAACGTGTGTACAAAATTTCATGATGATCGGTTGAGCGTTTGAGGCGTGAAAGCGTAACAGACAGACAGACAGACAGAGTTACTTTCACATTTATAATATTAGTAGGAATTATATTTTTGTAATGTGACTACAAATTGACGGTTTTCAGAATTTTCCCTTCACTTGTCCTATAAGACTTGGCCGTGTATGACGCGTAACGTGACGTCCCGAGTCCCCCACCCTAAACTTTAATGCGCTTTATCTATGTTTATTTTCATTAATTTAAAAAACTAAAAAAATACGTGTCTATTATTTTTTTATTTTCTAACTGACGGACTAATTAGAATTTTGATTTTCATACCCTGGAGAGCACCCAATTAAGTATTAATTTCAACTTGATACCTCTACGCGTGGTTGTGAAAAGGGGTCGTGACCACAGAGCAAATAAATTAACTAGAGAGGACATGTAGACGGAGCAGGCTTGTCACCGTTCCAAAGGAAGTTAGAGCAAATGCTCTAATTTGCCCAAAACTTCTTTTGCTGCCATCCCAAGTATATTTACCACAACATTCCCAAAACTGTGAATTTTGAAAACAGTGACTGAGTAAAAACATAATCATAAATCGTTTAATACATTTCATTACGTTATTGAATGTTTTAGTGCGTGATGAATATGTAGTTTTGTGTGCGAAAATCAACCGGCGACACTGGTTTTTATACTAAACCACAGATAATATAATACCATAGACTAAATTAAGTTGGTGTGTTATTTCTCTGTGGTTGTGACAGAGGTTCCTTTTTTCCATTTGAAGTGTGTAACCCTAAAAAGCGAATAATAACGAAATATCCACAAATTTAATCCAAAAGACAAAAATTCACGTAATAATATTATTATACTACTACCTATTGATCGGTTTGAATTCACATACCGACCTACATAATGGAATTTTCGTATTGAAATTAACTGGACGCAGATAAGCAATAACATGTTAACCCACAAAATTAAGTTATTGATTCAGAACGATTTATTGAGAGTTAGGGAACGTTTATTACGTTGCTTAAATATGTAACTAAATATTACTACATAAAAAATGTTGACACAAAATGGCGTTATACCTTTAAAACATGATTTACTCAAAATTTCTCCAGTGTGGGTTAACACAGTATTGCTTATCTATGTCCAACTATGGAAGCATTTTAGAGCCCGTCTTAAATGCACCTTTCAGAATTTTACTATGGAAATAACAGTTGCTTTGTTTTTCCGTAGAGCAGCCGAAGCTGAGTTAGCGAGTTTGTGACGTAGCCTAGGGGGTAATCTCTGGATCTACTGAATCGATTTTGAAAATTCTTTCACTAATAGGAAGCTACGGTAGTCCTGAGTGACATAGGGTACTTTTTATCCCGAAATTCCCGCGGGAACTCCGAAATTACCGCGGGTGTGGCCGCGGGGGACAGCTAGTTATAAATGAAGACTAATAACGGATTAATTTTAGCACATCTTACGAATGTACATTTTGATGTCTATTATAATATTATGCTAAACTAAAAAGCTAGCAACTGAACCAGTTCTTTCTCTGTTTCGGCAATACCTAGCGTTTTTTTTCTTCGGTGACACAAGCAAGACTACCTATTTTCAACGTTAGTTGAAATTTAAAAGTCAATGAAAAAAAACTGTATTTAAAGATATTTGGACATAGATAAGCAATAGTGTGTTAACCCACACTGGAAAAATTTTGAGTAAATCGTATTTTAAAAGTATAGCACTATTTTGTGTTAACATATATTATGTTCAATATTTAGTTACATATTGAAGCAATGTAATAAGGTAAACAAATAATTAAAAAACGTTCCTTAACTCTCAATAAATCTTTCTGAATCAATAACTTAATTTTGTGGGTTAACATGTTATTGCTTATCTGCGTCCATTTATTACTAGCTGTTCCCCGCGGTTTCACCCGCGTTAATTTCGGAATTCCCGCGGGGATTCCAGGATAAAAAGTACCCTATGTCCTTCTCTGTACTCCTGACAATATGTGTGCAAAATTTCATGATGACCGGTTGAGCCGTTGCGTGAAAGCGTAAAGACAGACAGACAGACAGAGTTGACTTTCGCATTTATAATATTAGTAGGGATAGTACTTAGTAGGGATATGATCAAAGCAGTAATATAACGAAATTAGAGCGTCAGCACAAAATGCTCAGGCTCGACGCCTACAGAGGCTTAATGTTTGACGACCCGATTGGCGCAGCGGGTCATCATGCCTGCCTGCCCGCTAATCCAGAGCTTCCGGGTTCGATTCCCGGTGGGGGTGGACTTTGTGCGATGAACACAGGGTTCCACTTTTCAGTCTGACCGTGTGTGTATGTATGTATAATATATGTATATCTCGTGTCTTTTCTTGTCTCTTTTATTACGTACACATTGGCGAAACTGATTGTAGGCCTGCTACAAAAAAAAAGAAACATTACACGTACCTACCTAATTTAAAAAAGTGCGCCGAGATCGTGTTTTGCTATTTTGTAGGAGTGTAGCACTACAACAGTATAATGGAACTTATAAAATTCTTTTGAAAAGATAATATGTATTTTAACACGATTGTAGATGGGCGATAAAAACCCGGGCGTTTACGGGCGTTATCGGATTTAAACCCAGGCACCGGGTTTACGCCGGGTTAATTGCGGTACAATATAAAAATAATTCATAACAAAACCAAATAGATGGATTACAATTGAAATGCAGCTGTAATACATTAAACATAAGGCTGCAAATGGCGTTTTGTAGAGATACGATAGATACGCAACAACTGGAGAAGGTCACGTATGGAGATTTCAACAATTCAAACTTACCTATTTACGTTTTTTTTTTAGAATAAAATAGCATGAAAATAACTTTATTCGCTCAATCGATACACACTTTACGCGAAATAATTTTACGAAATAGTTTTTTAAAGAACAAAAACCGTAGCCTCAGCATATTGGCACTTCTAGGTTATAGGTATGAGGCGTGTGGCGTCGCTGGTCTTCCGTCTTTGAACATATTGAGAAAGAAAGAGCAATAATGTGAAAAGAAGCAATCAAATCTAGTGAAAAAACTCGCGCTACATTTTTTTGCAGCTCTATGGGCCCCACTCTGACGGCATTTAGTGAAGAAATTAGCACTAGATTTTTTTTGCAGCTCTACAATCCCACTTTGACGGCATTCAAAGTCGATAGGTGTGCGTCGGCCCTTTACGGTATGAATTGAAAATAGTAATATAATATGCTTCCAATATCCAAAGCAATTAACTTCCGAATCGTGACACGTAATGAGACGTATTCCTACTAGTATTATAAATGGACATAGATAAGCAATAGTGTGTTAATCCACACTGGAGAAATTTTGAGGAAATCGTGTTTTAAAAGTAGGAGCGCCATTTTGTGTCAACATTTTTTATGTTCAATATTTAGTTACATATTTAAGCAATGCAATAAGGTAAACACATAATTAAAAAACGTTCCCTAACTCTCAATAAATCGTTCTGAATCATTAACTTAATTTTGTGGGTTAACATGTTATTGCTTATCTGCGTCCAAATGTGAAAGTGTGGATGCTTGGATGTCTGTTACTCAATCACGCAAAAACGGCTGAACGGATTTGGATGAAATTTGGCATGCACGTTGTCAGGGGTGCAGAGAAGGACATAAGGTACTTTTATCCCGAAATTCCCGTGGGAACTCTGAAATTACCGCGGGTGAAACCGCGAGGCACAGCTTGTTTTTAATAAAAAAAAATTATAGGACCTGGTAAACAATAACAGGCCAGGATAGAGAAAAAGCTTAAAAGAATAAAAATTAATTTTAAAACAGCACCTGTATATCTTATAATAATTTTCAGAAAGTTGTTGAAATATTTATTTCAATCAGATTATCTCTACAAAAAATTCTTATGGTTTTTTATAATGACTGTAACTTTATAGTTTCTACCCTATTTAGATAAATATTAAATAAGATTTTTCAGCTGTCAGTGTGTTATTAGTGTCAATATACCTAAGTGTAATCGTTATCTCTACCTTACTATGCCGGTACCAATATTCTTACCTTAATCTCTTATATCACTTTTCATATATAATTTTGTGTGTATTGTATAGTTAATACATTTGTACTTTTCACATAACTTTATCAGATAAATATTCAACAGTTACATAAGTTTTTATAAATTTTAAATTACAGCTTAATAATTTATTTTTATGCAGATTTCACGATTCCATTGTCAAGATGGAAGGTTGGAGGTAGTAAGATGTAAATGTGTGTGTGCCCTACGTAAGCCTTTCTTTCTCTAAGTTTCAAACAACAATAATTTTATGAATTAAGTAAGCAAATTTCTTAATTTACAATTTATTTTAATTGCATAGTAAGAAAAAAAAACACCATAATATTTTCTGTGAAATTTTAAAAAGAGAATTTGATATTTATATTATTTTAATTTTTTATTTATTTCTAAAAAGGAAAAATCTTAAACTGTAATTAAAAAAAAAAAAACAAACCTTTCTGTTTTTCTTCAAATCTGTGGCCCCGAATAAAAAGCGCGGTAATAAATTCATGCAGTCACCAGAACAGTGTCACACAAATTAAATAAAACAGTTCACATCTATACAAATGATTGTTAGAATTTCTTATAAAATAACACCAAATACCGTCCAGTTAGTATGTATTATCGTGCAAGTTAAAGCCAATCTAAGGTTTAAAATGTTAATTAATGTATTAAATATAAGATAACGGAACAATTACAAGATAAGTTACGATTACTGGTTTTCAACATTGTAGATTGTCCAAAACTAAAATATCTCGTATCTATCCTAGCACTAATGTATGCTTCGGCGAGCCGAATCGTAATAAAATTATACATGGCACAGCGTCAAATTACGCGTCTCTCGCTTTTAGTTAAAAGGTTAACAGCCAATTGACTACAGTTTTTTTTAATCAGTTAAAAATAAGGACATTTTAAACTGCTAATAATTCGTATTGAGACACTCACCGATGCTAGCGGACCGCATTCCACCGTTCCTGAATTGCGTGGGCTAGTATTTTCATCTTGTTCACGTAATACTACTTTGCGAATAACTAAATATTTTGTATCAAAATATAAGGAGATGTAGGTATAAAAAAATAAGATGACCACTAACGAAAACTGTCAAAATTGAACTTCAACTGCCCACAGATTATTTTGATCTATTTTTGCGTCAAGTGCCAAATTTCAACGTCGTCATAGACAAAGTTGTAAATTATAAATAGATTGCAAATTTTGCACTCTGCTATTCGATACCAGGTGGCGCTACAAGTATTTTAAATCGAGCAAAAAAAATTTGATAGACATTAGACAGGCAGATAGAGTGCGGATAATGGCTCTACCATGGCTCTAATTTTGGCATTTTGCAAGTGTTTGGAAGTTTGTAAAGTTCTCACTTTTCACTCACGTCTCAGTGTTTGCGAGTGTACGAATTAAATAAATAAGATAGCGGCCGATGTTTCGGTTACGAATTCTCAGAATTTATAAACAATGTCTATAATAGATGGAACCATCATATTATACCTAAATAGTAGGTAAACTAGCAATCCAGAAATTATACACAGCGTTTTATGCAAATATTTGTCTGTCTATTGCACATTTACCTAAATCAAATTCGAATTCAAGAAAATAAGCCTTTTTTTCTCTTCATTTCACATACTTTTATGTTTAATTATGTACTACAAAGTTGTTTTACCGCCGCACTCAGAGTCGACTTTAATGATTACTTAGTTAAGTATAGATTTTTAAAATAAAACTGCCGCAATCAGACAAGTTAAATAAATTATTGTTAATTGGCATTTAATTAATTAAGTTACACCTCTTTAAATGCCAATTAACATTAATTTTCTGAACGTCTCTGATTGCGGCAATTTTGTTTTAAAAATCTATACTTAACTAAGTAATCATTAAAGTCGACTCTGAGTGCGGCGGATAGACAACAAACAAACGGACAGACACAGACAGAAAAAAAACTCCTGTGAATATACTCATATCATTATGTAGAATAGTTATTATGTACCTACGTTTATTATGTGATAAAAAAAAATTCAGTTGGATATGTGCGTGTAGACCATTGATTCCCAAAGTGGTCCAGGTGGACCCCCAGGGGTCCACGGGAGCCCGACAGGGGTCTACGCTTGCGTGAAAAAAAAATGGGGGTCCACAACTCGTTAATGGGGGTCTATAAAAATGTATTAGGTGACCCGACTTGACTTCTCCTATGAATCCTCCTATTCCATATTCTTCTTTTATGCTTCTATTCCATTCTCACCTTTTATCGAAAACTTTTAACTCATAGTTGATTGAAAAATAGCCACATATTTTTTTCGGATTTCGGAAGTAAGTTAGTAAATGTAATAGCTGCATGGGGTCCACCAGATCCAGCAAAATGTTTAAACTGGTCTATGAGAAAAAAAAGTATGGGAACCTCTGGTGCGTAGACTGTCACTGTGTGACTGACATCTGTATATTTATAATTGTAAATCTCCGGTCCTGGCTAAAAATCAGCGCCAGGAGTGCCCGCACTCATAGCAACATGCTGACCGTTTTGAGCGTTGTGACCGTTTTCGTCATGGGGACGCACCACACAAGCACCTCTGTCATCTATTCTCATAATATTATCATAATGTATTTAAAATATTTTATTATAATCGAGTTCTAATGTAAGTATAAACTAACTGTAACTGTGTTGTGTCTCTATTTCCGAATAAATGCCTCTTCTTTCTTTCTTTTTTCTTAAAACAAAGTTTCGCAGTGGCAAGGTTGAGAGTAATGAGAGTAAAATTTTAGAGTCGAATTTAAATGTGACGTTTTAAAACGCGCTCAAAAAAGTTTTAAAAACTTTGTGTATGTTATTTCGAGTTTCTAGATCCCATGGTTTGGGGCTTAGGATGTGCGTTGTCAGTCAGTCTGTCAGTCAGGGTAGGTAAGTTGTATTAGTATTACAGTTAGATATATTTAGATAAAAGTTGCTACATCTTTTTATGTTAATACATGACGGTTTTGAAATTGAGTAACCTACCCACCCAATAAACAGGTTCCATTGGACCATCGGAGGTCCGCTGCCAAACTTGCCTTGTCTATGCTAAACGGCTAACGATACCATCATTATATTATTGTCTATCGCTAGGGGCGTTCTAATTTCAAAATGCAGATCTATGACAAAAAAACTGTGGAGAAGACTTTTGACAGAAAATCTGTTAAATTTTTGTAGTAATAATATGATTGTGAAGTGAAGCATTTTTAAAGTTATTTTTTAAGATTAAAATAGCGTCTTGTAAAACAAACTATACAAAATAATATCAGTTTCACATTAGCTTCGTCACTAATATACTTTGCGAAAGTGTTGCTGCAGCAAATCAGCCGCTAACTGTAGGTACCTGCCTATCTAGCTTACTTCGAATACGACCTTGTGGATGAGAATTTGGGGATGCACCAAAAATGGAGATATCTTATAAATGACTTTGACAAGGGAAAAACTCAGGAGTATTAAATCTACATAACAAGTTTTATTCGAAATAATTTTATGAGTTTTTGCGTGATGCGTGTTCAAAAAACTAACAGCTTTAACGTTATATTTTAGTATTTCTTTTATTAAAAAAAAAATTCTGGCACATTTTGGCAGCGCTGATAAAGGACTTTTTAGGCTGCGTTTTAAAAAAATTGTCCTTATCTACTCCGTGGAGTTTTATAGTCGTCAACCAATAGCCGAAGATAGCGGCTCGGCGTCTAAACAACAAATTGGTTCGATGACGCGGCACAAAGTATAACTAAATAATGTTATTTACATATTGTTTTGTCACTTTCCACTTTGTTTTTTACGTGCGCAAGATAATATCGCAGTCGTTCCTACATCCATGGTGCGTTTGTTTGGAAATTTGGCGCGATTGTCTTTGGTCATTGTATTTTTTTTCCAGTCATTATTTTTAGAAGCAAAGGCTTGTTATTTCATTCATAAAATTAAATGTATCGGCCTTATTTCCGGTTCAAATTTTAGAGGATTTTGGTTTTAATTTTGGCGCTCTCTAGTGCCCGGCTGGCTAGCTACCACCTTCAAGTAGAAAATTTGTCGCCGAGCACCTAACGGTGTATTCCGGCGGACTCACTTGTTAAAGTCAGCTCCCATATTAGGCTAGGTGTGTTTACAATCTTCGACCACACCGTCACATAACATCAGGGCCCTTATTCACAATCATCACCAACATTCCTTGCCCATAACGCGCCTCAAAAACACAATCCCAAACGTTCCAGACACGGAAATACTATTAAATTTTATTCTGTATGCCACAAGTTGTAAATGTATTTTTAGGTCCGTATTCCAAAAGGTTACTCAAGTCATGAATCTAGTTTTAAAACTAATTTCAAGTAAAGCTTTAATTTTAGAACCTTACTTGAAACGCGATTCATCAATCAACAATCAGCTGAGTTAATTCCTTATTCTAGAACGACGCTTGAGTACCAATCTATACTCAAGCAAAGATTTGATCTTTGTTTACGTCTGTCATGTCAAGAGCACTCAACCAGAGTTCAAAATATCTACTCAAGACTAGTTTCAAGTGATTAGAAGTTAGAACCAATCAGAGTTCAGAATCTCTACTAAAGACTAGTTTCAAGTGATTAGAACTTAAAACGCATTCTTTAATAAGATGTACGCTTGAGTTATGATTTGAGCTTAAAATTAATCTCAAGAGAAACGTGATCTGAGTCACCTTCTGGAATAGGTACGGACCTAAAACTTGTTTAAGCACGAGGGGAAAACAATTTTTGTAGCGCGTTATCTTAACGCGCTCTGTTATGGTCATAGAGAATAAGGGCCCTGGTGTGTTGTGGTCTAACGTCGAGCCTGTTCACTATCTATATATATAAAATGCTTTGTCCTGAATTACTGATGGACCAACGCACAGCCTAAACCGCTGATAGTAGAGACCTGACACTTGGAGGGTGTGTTCTTTGTATGACGTAGGCATCGGATAAGAAAGAATTTTTGAAAATTCTGCCCCTAAGGGGATGAAACGGGGTTACAAAGTTTTAGTGGAACAATCCACGCGAACTTCGAATTTATCGCGGGTGAAACCGCGCGGGACAGCTAGTTGCATATAAAAAGCCTTCTTGATAAGTAGGTAGGTATGTCGAAGCTAATATAGTAATTTAATATTTAGCGAGTGCACACTAAATCGACAGTTGAAGGCCATTATTTATGTGTATTTCTCTGAAATCAAAGACAATAGATTCGGTTCACGGTATAGATTAACCGACCATAACAACACGCGTGCCGAGTTTACACAAACAAGAAAATGATCGTTCATTTATATGACACTAGCTGTTCCCCGCGGTTTCACCAGCGTTAATGTCGGAGTTCCCGCGGGAATTCCGGGACGAAAAGTACCATGTGTCCTCTGTACTCCTGATAGTGTATATGCAAAGTTTCATGATGATCAGTTGAGCCGTTAAGGCGTGAAAACGCTACAAACAGACAGATCGACAGACATAGAGACTTCAGACAGAGTTATTTAAGGACCATTTTGAGCGTGGAGACATACCACACAAATGACAAAATATGTTAATTATTGCTTCTTGTTTAGTTTTATTCGTTTTTCCTTGTTTTGTTTTTGTTTTTTTTTTCTTTATTTCGTCATTATTTATTTTGTTATTCTAGTTAATTGTTTTCATTTATTTTGTTATTCTTTAATTGTTTTCATTTGTGTTTTTCTGTATGTGTTCATTTGTTTTGTGTTTCTCCTCTTGCTTAAATAAATCTTTCTTATCTTATCTTATCTTATCTTATTTTCGCATTTATAATATCAGTAGGGCTAGTAGGGACTAGTGAGAGATGGTGGTAGTCCGCCAGTTAACCACAGGTGTCTCAAAATAGCTACACAGGACCAATAAAACTGATTATTGCTTTATTGCTTCCTATCGGGTCGCATATTGAATGACAATGCGCACTTTTATGGCGCATTTCCTTATACCTACTTAACGATGAAAGTCATGAATTAATATGATTTTAATTTAAGTATAAAAATAAACACGACGTCATTCTGTCTGTGACAAACGTTAGATACTACTTATATAATACACTTACTAGCTGTCCCCCGCCGGTTTCACCCGCGGTAATTTTGGAGTTCCTGCGGGAATCCCGAGATAAAAAGTACCCTATGTCACCCAGGATGCGGTAGTCTTTCCTATAAACGATTATAAGCAACACTCCGCCCCCCGCTGACTGCGTGCCTCCCCGCGCCCCGCCGCGACGTAGCGGCGAGCCTAGAGGCGATAGCGGCGTGGGCGGTCGCTGCTGTGTGTGTATCCTCAGAGTAATAAATATACTACGTGTGTATCGAACAATATCAACTTGAATGTGTTGGTCGCGCCTCCCAACAAATTATTCGAAAAATTCATAATATTCGAATAATACTGTTGGGACTATTCGAAATATTCGAATAGTAAAATTGGACGAATATTGGAAGTCCTAGCCCCGCCGCGAGTCTTACACCGCACGCACACCTGCACGTGTGCACACTAGCGCGTGCAAACAGTAGTGCGGGAGTTGGATACTCATACTCGGAAGGTAGGTCTGAAGTTGCCTGAGAAGCGGGTTGAAAGTAACCCTTTTCAGCCCTAGGGAGAATCGCTTTCAACTGACAGCTGGATACTGCAGAAACTCAAGTTTGTTTTTATGTCATAGGGGGCATACTTACTGGCCAGTAGCACACCTAATGGTTGATTTATGTAAAATAAAATTCACTAATTTTTTTCTTTAGCTAATTCCTATTTTTATTTTGACTTTCCTTGCATTCGTAATGAAAAGCACAGTGTTATCCTCGGGAGAAAGACTTACATATTTAGTCCCTCGAACTATTGGCCAAACCCCGTCTCGGGACTAAATAAGTTACTTTCACCCCTAGGATAACAATGTACTATTTTTGCTCTTCAGAAAATATATGATTACCTAATCATTCATTTTATAGAGCATAGAATTATTGCATACTGGTTATCCCTCGTGGTTTCACCCGCGGTAATTTCGGAGTTCCCGCAGGAATTCCAGGATAAAATATAAAAATAAACCTTCCTAATGAATCACTCTATCTATAGGTGAAAACCGCATGAAAATCTGTTACGTAGTTTTACACAAGGACAGACAGACAGCGGGAAGCGACGTTGTTTTATACTATGTAATGTTGATTAAAATGTGGTGAATGCGGTAACTAGGATCCCTTGCATGCACTGCCGAAAGGGTCGGCGAATCAGGGGTGAAAAAAAAAGAATTCTGACCGCCCTAGGCTAACTATGAATGTGAACCTCCCAGCCTGTCTTACCTATTCAACTAAGTAAATTATAAGTATAGAAGAATTTTTCTACCAAATCTTAATATACAACGTGTTAATGAATTAACTGAAAACTAGAAAGTAGTTTGCTCAGAATCAACAAGCGAATCGATCGCACTATGTTTTAATATAGGTTATATTTTTTCATTTTTATTAGTCCATGTCTAAATTATTTATAATACAATATTTGGCGCGTACGCCGCCCGCAGCAAAAAAATTCGAACCAGTAGGCGCGGGCGTAGCGCTTGGAATTTCGTAGATAGGTCACCTCCAAACTAATGTTGAATAACTTTTAAAGTATCAATTTTTTCGTCATAAAATATATTTTAATCATATTATTGTTTATTTTTTAAATGGGGTGTATCAAGTTTTCAGTTAATTCATTAACACGTTGTATATAAATCACGTGTCACGTTGTTTGTCTGCGATGGACTCCGAAACTACTGAACGTATTTTGTAACCATTTATAATATGGTCCAACTTAAAAGATAGGATAGTTTTTATCCCTGAATTCCCACGGGAACTCGGGAATAATGCGGAGAACTGCTTATCACCGTAAACTACAGCACTTTTTCCCGGAATTACCGCGGGAACTCCGAAACTACCGCGGATAAAATCGCGGGGGACAGCTAGTCTAATATATATAAATCACGTGTCACGTTGTTTGTCCGCGATGGACTCCGAAACTACTGAACGGATTTTGATAAAATTTTGCAACCGTTTATAATATGGTCCAACTTAAAAGATAGGATAGTTTTTATCCCGGAATTCCCTCGGGAACTGAAGGACATAAAGTACTTTTTTCCCGAAACTTCCGCGTGAAATCGCGTGGGACAGCTAGTAATATATAAGTCTCAACTCAGCGTCGCGCCCCCCTTGGTCCTTGCGCCCTTGGCTCAAGCCTTATTATTAGCTTCAAGCGCGGTCCGAAGGGAGTTGAAAAGTTAATCTGGACTTTGTATTGCTATATCTAGCTATTTGTCTATACACAGCTATTGAATAAGTACCTATTGTCAGTATTTTTATCGGCGGTTGGGTAATGATTTACGATTCATTCACGAGAAACGAGTCCTTATACGTGATGAGCCTGCTGCCACTGCGACGACCATTTGCTAGCGTTGTTTCGTTGCCATTAGACTTTAGTCGCTGGATCGTTTACAACGAAAAATAAAACTTTTAACATACTAGTCGTGCCCGCGGTATCGCCCGCGGTATTTCGGAGTTCCCTATGGGTATATCGGGATAAGAAGTACCCTATGTCACTCAGGACTACCGTAGCTTCCTATAAGTGAAAGAATTTTCAAAATCAATTCAGTAGATCCAGAGATTACCCCCTACAACGTCACAAACTCACAAACTTTTGCTCTTTATAATATTAGTATAGAATAGTACTTATAGAAATATACATAGATGGTATAATATGTAGTAATAATAATCAGTGTGAGGTAATAAAAATCTGTTCTTTATGGCATTCCCATGATACTTCACAGATACAAACGAACCAATGGAACTTCCCCCCACTGCGGCGGGCGGGCAGCTTGTGTGCACACGTGCACGTGCGCGTGCGGCACGGGGCTCGCATAGGGGCGCGGCGAGGGGCCAAACATTTAAGATGATACTGTGTATGTTCCGCTATTACTGATAGCACTGGCCCAGTGCTCGCGGTGACGAGAGATTCGTTCCGATAAAGCGGACAGTATACTGCCGCAATATCCTAGGGTATCGAAGTAAGTGCTCTCAGTGGTTTGATCATGTGATCGACCTCGGACCAATGATTGGTCAATGTGTTTTTGACAGCGTGACATGACAATGACATGGATGCCAGTATACTGGACTGCGTTCCGTTTTATACAGTAGCCAGTACAGCGAACTTCAAAGGAATGGCTTCGCAATATACTAAATCAGTGATTCTTAACAGGTGCTCCTTGGAAGCATCTCAAGTGGTCAGCGAGCCATGCCAATAAATGACAAGAGCTGACACAACATTACCCGAGCGCGTAACACGCCCGACTGCGACTCGAGGCGAGATATTACCTCCAAATCAATAAACTAACTGGGTGGTCCACGGCATAGCTGAAATTTTGTCAAATGGTCCCCAAGGACTAAAAGGTTAAGAACCACTGTACTAAATTGACGTCATACCTTACAGTACTATCAGTTATACCGGAACATACCCATTGTCCGACACGCGCACAGCAGCGACAGCCCACACCGCTATCACCTCTGGGCTCGCCGCTACGTCGCGGTGGGGCGCGGGGAGGCACGCGGTCGGCGGGGGGCGGAGTGTCGCTTCTATACATGGCGGGGAGCTGAGTGTAGCTTCTATAATATGTAGTACTAGTTACGATTCTTTGGTCCTCGCTTCCAAACCTATACAGAGATTGTACTGGGTACCAGACAACTGATTTAAGGCTTGTTACAAATACTTTCTTAAGATTATAATAGATGCGCAATCCACCCGGTTGAAACCCGGTGCTTAGCTTAAACTCGATTAGAACCTGGTTTAAGTCCGCCAACGCCTGGACGTTTATGAGCTTTTTTTATAGGTTGTTGATTGATTGTCCATTTTTATCATGACGTGTGTTGTGCTGGAATAAAATACGGTATTTTTCATTACTCATAGGTACCTACTCGGAAAGCTCCGAAAGCCAATCCCCGCGTCTCGGGACTAACGATCGCACTCAGAGTCGACTTTAATGATTACTTAACTAAGTATAGATTTTTAAAACAAAACTGCCGCAATCAGTCAAGTTTAATAAATTAATGTCAATTGGCATTTAACGAGATGTAACTTTATTAGTTAAATGCCAATTAACATTAATTTATTAAACATATATATTATATATAATCATACATGCATCCACTCACACACACGTTCACGCGTATACTCAAACTCACACACGCACACACACCCTCACCCACACACGTCTTCATGTACACAACCCTCACTCACACTAACACAAGGTTCTTTTCAAATCTTAACTTTTAACGAATTTTAACTTTTTAATTTTTTAACTACGCTCATGCTGAACAACATGTACTGTAACTGTAATTGCTGATAATATGCAGGAGGGGGTCTGGTGATCTGTATCACAGGACACCAGTCCCTCACAATAAAGGTCGTACCCTTAAATTTGTACCTACTTAGTAATGACTGTGTTGTGTTGAGGCTAATAAAGATATTATTATTATTATTAAAGTCGACTCTGAGTGCGGCCGTAAATAAGTTACTTTCGTCCCTAGAGTACCAAACAATATACTATTTTTCTTTTTCTAATCTAACCCATCAAACAAGACACAAAAATCTGATGAACAGAATTGATCAATTTTTTTTTTTAATCGATACAATAATTCGTATTCGATCACTAACGACAGTGACGACCCAGTAGGTCGATAGTTAGATATCAATTCAGCCAACAAATGGAAAAATGATTTTGCATACAATCGACTTCAAAAGAATCATTACTCATAGTGTTTCAATATTATAATCGAGTAGGTAGGTACCTATCTACTAATTTGACAGCCATTTAGTTTTATGGTTTCGCGCCATTTTTGGCACAAGGCGCTAGCGACCCACTTAGTCACAATAAGTGCTTATTAATTTGGTAACCGTTTTAGATATATCTATATTTTATAGAGCATAGAATTATTGCATATTGGTTGTCCCGCGTAGTGTCACCAAGGAACAAATCTCCGAAACGGTTGGACGGATTTTGACGGGACTTTCACTGCTAATTAGCTGATGTTATAAGAAGAAGAAAAAAAAAAAAAAAAAAAAAAAAAAAAAAAAAAAAAAAAAAAAAAAAAGTATCTAAATTAGGCTACTTTTTAGTTCCTGCGGGAATTCCTAAACTCACGCGGGTGAAACCGCAAGGCACAGCTACTTTATAATAACTGCAGTGCCAATGCCAACTCTACTGGTTATTCAAAGCTTCCTTTGGAATGCTACCACTGCACCAACAAGTTTTCATTGCAGGTTTATCGAGAAGGAACGCTTCACGTTTCTTAAACCCTCCCCTATTTATACGTTGTATACAATAAAATTGATAAAAAACGTAATAATTGGATACAATAATTTTTTTAAATTATTTTTATAGTTTAGTAGTACCTAGTATATAAGTGTTTGTAGATTTTAAAACACTATGAACCGCGTGCCTTCACGATGTAAGGAGAGGTAGCAAAACAAATAACTACTTGCATATTTTTAACCGACTTAAAAATAAAAG
Organism: Zygaena filipendulae; assembly: GCA_907165275.2. NCBI lineage: Eukaryota > Metazoa > Arthropoda > Insecta > Lepidoptera > Zygaenidae > Zygaena > Zygaena filipendulae. Next base: position 1,319,950 of record OU015677.1, on the reverse strand, counting down.
TCGGAGGTTCTTTTTCTAATGCGAACCGATATCCGTGCTAATTTTATAAATCCGAAACTAATTCTGTCTGTCTGGCTGTTAGTATTGGACTTCCTGCACGAATTCCGGGAAGAAAAGTACCCAGGGTACTTTTCTTTGGAATTCGTGCAGGCAGGGTACTGTACCCTATGTCCTTCGCTGTAACTCTGACGACAACGTATGCAAAATTTCATGAAGATCGATAAGTTTTTAAAGCGTGAAAGCGAAACGGGCAAACAGACAGAACTTACGTTGGCAATGTGTAGTTGTATACGTATAATTATGTACAAAGTATAATTATACAATTAGGTGTCTGCACGCGTTGCCAACTTCAGATACGTCACTTCCGTTGAATTCACGCGCGTCACGTCCGTTGCCCGCTGAAGTTTTACACTCAAAGTGTTAAACGAACTTCAGTAACGTTAATCGGCGGATTTGCAGCCTTCAATTCATCATCATCATCATATAGCCGAAGCCCGAAAGACATCCACAGCTGGACACAGGCCTCCCCTAAGCTATGCGCTTCCCGCGTCCAATGGCGTCCCACGACCTTCACCAAGTCGTAGGTGCAGCGGGCCTACCCACGCCGCGTCTTCCAGAGCATGGTCGCCACTCCAGAACTTTTCTGCTCCATCGCTCATCAGCCCCCCTAGCCAAATTGACATTCTACAATCGTTAACGCATAGAAAACTAAGTAACGTGCATGTCACTTGGTCACTGGTCAGCTAATGAAAACTTTTACTTTTGCGTGACCACGTGAATTGGCTGACCAAGTGCATGACGATTGGTTACTTAGTTCTCTATGCGTTAACAATTGTGGAATGTCAATTTGGCTATTCAGTTCTTAGAGGCAGTTCTTCGAGCAATGCGCCCCGACAACTGCTACTTGAGGTTTGCTGTTCTCCGGCTGTATCGAAATGAAATGAAATGAAGTGAAGTTTATTTGTAACGACAATAAATAAAATAGTATGCATTAACAAAAAGTAGCACAGACAGCGTGTCGCAACAAAAAGGCGACCTGTAGAGCTAGGATGCGCAACATGGTAAAATTTTATCGAGCCATTTTATCGATTCTCGTCGACATATTATTATATCGTTTTGTCTACCAGTGGTAAAAAAATGTTAAACCGAATCTAGTCTTAACTCAATACCCCACTACTGCACTTTTTTGCTTGGACGCCCACAAATATTTCTCGTGTCGACAATTTTATCTTTCGTTCGATAAACATATCATGTTGCGCATCCTAGCTCCGCAGCTCAGCATAAGCCGGGAACCGTTATGGTATCGTTGTCTACAATTTTTTTTTTTTACTCCCGCTTTGTTTGCTGTCGCTGCTAAGCGCCAGCGTCCGGTCACTTCTGAGTGATGGGAACAAATCATTTTATTATGCTAATCTGTGGCCGCATACGAACACGACCATAGACAAAACGGATATTAATCACAGCACATTAATAGACAATTTTGGTTTTATTGTGTGTTTGGCTAATAATAGATAGATATCTATACTTGGGTGGCAATAATTGAGGTAATATACTGACTGACTCAGTGTAGGTACATATTTTGAAGTCTGAGTCACTCTACCGATTGTTCCTATTAGTATATGTATATTTTGAAAATAAGAGAGTTAATATTTTGGATTTAAACGAACTCAAAATATATTTATTTTAATCGCATTTATAATATCAATTAGTTAGGATGTACTTAGTTTATTATTTTGAAAACAGGTTGCTATAACAAAAAAAAAATCCTAAAATGTTTGACGTGACTTTCACTTATTTATTATTTATTTATTTATTTATAGAAATTTCTCTGTAAATACAGGTAAGTGCCCAATAGTACGGGAGATACCGATGCTAATTCGGGAGCGACTCGAGCGTCGTTGGGACCTATTGGGTTTTGAAGATTAGGAGATATAAACAAAATAAGGTCATATGATATTTTTTCATTCACCGGTGGGTTTAGCTTCTACAGGCTTTCAAAAATGTAAAAAAAAATATTAAAATGGAAATACTCGAGCGCGTCAGATATTGTAGTTTAGATACTCCAAGGTGTCTCTGATATCGAAAATATATTCATCTGCCGATTTGCGTGGTGGGGGTGGCCATCCGGAAGTGGAGAAAATGAAAAAAAAAAACATTTACTCGAGCGCGTCAGATATTCAAAGGGGATGTTAAGTGAGCCCTAAAAATGCACCCCTTCGAAAATCTGCCAATTTGGAGGTGACGCAAGGTAGTAGCGAATTTTTGAAAATGCAAAAAAAAATCTCAATTTTGAAATACTCGAGCGTGTCAGATTATTTTACAGAAGGTTCAGCTTGCACTCCAAGTTATGTTGGCTTAAAATCTGACAATAATTTTGAGGGGTATTATTAATCTGACTGCTAGAAACAAAAATTATGATTTATTTTTAAGATTTTTTTTTCTTTCTGACGTGTAAGTTTAATAACTTTATGAGCTATTTCTTGTTCACAAAAAACACACTTTATATTTCTATGAAATATGTAAAAGCTCACAAAATATTATTCACAAAACTAACTTTAAAGCACAAACAAGCCAGAGCGTTTTACATATAATAACATGAACGCGTTGTTTTGTGATGAGCTTTATTATAAAATATATATAATTACATTAAAGTGAAAGGTTATAGGTGAACCTATAGTTTGATGTAATTCTTACCTTAACTTATTTTAATATGTATTTTAACCGACCAAAAAAAGTTATAATTTGACACGTTTAGCGCCGTGATATACTGTGATGACATTATGGCGACGGAAAGTAGTGTGAGGACGGTGCGAGAGAGTGAGAGATAGAGAAAAAGTAAAAGAGAAAGAAAGACAGAGATATGAATAGGTACATGTTTCACTGCAGCTGCTCGTTCGATTCGAAGACGATTTTTGTTTCTTCAGCTTATGAAAATCGGCAGATTATATTTTTCCCGCTATCCTTGAGTTATTTACTTTAAAATAAAAAATAAATCAACTGCGCTCGAGAATGTCGAAGTTGCGTTTTTTTTTTGCAAGTTTGTGATCCTCTAACTCCCTTACGTCACGTTCAAATGGTCAGATTATTCATATACATACTTCTCACTATGTAATTAACCCACCATATCTTAATCTGACGCGCTCGAGTATTTCGAGTTATCAATTTTTTTTTACTAATCTGATCGGTTATTCTAGACGCACCCACCAGTGTAGAGGGCCTATATTTGGTAGAGGTACTCAACATGGTGCAAGGTACCCCCCTTATGTTCATCTGACGCGCTTTAGCTAATCCACAAATCCCCTCTTGGCGGTCCGTACTACAATGGATTACAGCGTTAGATAGTCCGATTGACTTAGAAACATAATGCAGATAAGTAGCTGATGGCATAAGGACAAGAACAACTTGCAGATAAGTAGCTGATGGCATAAGGAGATACCTGCAGCGTATCACGGTGATATTTTCGTATTGAAATTTACTATGGATCCTTTTTAGAGTCCGTTTTTCATAGCACTTATAGTTAGAAATTTACCATGCCAATGCCTGACATTTCCATAGTAAAATTCTAAATAGTAGCACCTACTATAAAGACGGGTTCTAAGAAACGTCCGTAGTAAATAGTAAAAAGCGTTCATAGTAAATTTCACCGTGTACCATGCTTAACTAATTAAGCTAATTGTAGTTAAATGGCAATTAAAATTAATGTGATAGTCGTCTCAGAGTGCGGCAGTTTTGTTTTTAAAATCTTTACTTAAAATTTAGTAATTACTAGCTATACCCCGAGGTTTCACCCGCGGTAATTTCGGAGTTCCCGCGGGAATTCTGGGATAAAAAGTACCCTATGTCCTTTTCTGTACCCCTGACAACGTGCATGCCAAATTTCATCCAAATCCGTTCAGCCGTTTTTGCGTGATTGAGTAACAAACATCCAAACATCTAAACATCCACACTTTCACATTTATAATATTAGTAGGATTATACAATTATATCAAGCACAGATTAAATTATTTAAGTACCTATAGATACATTAAAAATACGCATTTTGCAGAATCTCACGTGAGATTACGGGAGGGGCGAGCCAAATCCCAGAATATCTCACCAGGGGGAGCTAGTGGAGTCGAAAAATCGTCAGAATTGTCTTGCGTGCCCAATTAATGGATGCTTTCTTACCCGAATGCTATTATGAATAACAGCTAATTGTGAGTCACAACCGACGGTCGGGGCTGCAGCTACTAGAATTAAATCTACGTGACGCAAAAGCAGACAAATCAATTAGACTGTTTATTCATAAAGCAAGCCATGTTGCATTACGAATGCAACGGGCAAAACAATGCCTCTTTAGATACCACCGCCATAGACGCACCAAGCATAATGCCAAGGGCCATTGTGTAAGGCCGCAATTAGAAAAAAATAAAATCAAGTTAATTCAGGATGTTGCGTCGTCGACGTCGCTCGTAAAATGTAGCTTTTCAAATTTCGAACGGTGTCCATTTTTATGGCGTGTTTAAATAAACATTGAAATACCTATGTTTTTTTTATTGTCTATGATTATAAATAATTTTATATGAAACAAAGAGTTTGTCATTAATAGGCAACTTTATTGATCAATTAATTTAAACTAATACTATAAAGGGGATAGATTTAGAAGAAGAAGAAGAAGAAATTTTTATTTCAGCACAACACACAAGAAAAAGAAACAAACATAAACAGTGACTAATCTAAATTGATTTGATTTTTTGTTTGTTTGTTGCGATTTAACTCAAAAACTACAGGACCAATTTCAAAAATTCTTTCACCATTATAATGCTACATTATCCTTGAATAACGTCTAGGCCATATTGTAACCCGGAACTACCGCGGGAACTCCGAAATTACCGCGGGTGAAACCACGGGGAACAGCTGGTATCTTAAAATCATACGCTTGATCCATGTAGTCATTGTTTAATAAGGATTTATTACATTTGACGGTTCTGACCGGCGTCCATGGAAGTAAGAAGAATTCCAGAAAAGAGTCCTATGAAGATTTTGCAAAAAGTGCTAACGGTTATCTCAAATGTCGATAAATGAGAGTCGACTCTACATAGATACGTTTAAACACTTGCTAGCTTATTCTTAAGACTAGGTGTTCCCCGCTGTTGCACCCGCGATATTTCGGAGTTCCCGCGGGATTTCTGGATTACAATATAGCCTATAAAATTCGAAAATAATGTCGCTTTCTATTGGCAAAAGAATCAGAGATTAAAGAGCTACTGATCCATAGGTTACCCCCTACAACCTCACAAACTCACAAACTTTACCTCTTCATAATATTAGTATTGAGATTAGTATAGACAATTAGACATGAATACATATTATATAGCACTTATAGATGGTATAATTATTTTTTTTTTCCCGGTAACGTTCACTTATGTAAGTACGTCAAGATGAAAGTTCCTGCATAAAATACATTCTAGGTATTCCTGCATCAAAGTATGTTAATTTGGGTAAATACCACAGATTATTAAGTGCTAAAATACGTAGGTTCACAATAGTTGCATTGTATTTATTCTTTATTGCACAAAAAGGTGCAAAATTTGGCTAAAATGCCTTACAGCATTCTCTACGAGCTGACCATTGGGCGGATAGAACTAGAAGAGAGTAATAAAGGTAGTGCAAAGATAATGTCAACTTTTTAGTGTAAATTCTCGAAGAACAATTACCTAATAATTTGTAAGTAGGTATGCATTTTTACACATTTGGTTGAGTGACGCAGGTATTTAGACAATTTTTTTTCTTGAACTACCAACTTATTCTACCGCTCGCCAGCACAATTCAAGTTCGGTAACTTATCCAAGTTACCGTAACTACGTGTAGTAACTTCCAGTAACCGCCGCACTCAGAGTCGACTTTAATGATTAATTAGTTAAGTATAGATTTTCAAAACAAAACTGCCGCAATCAGAGACGATCAGTAAATTAATGTTAGTTGGCATTTAATGAGATGTAACTTAATTAGTTAAGTGGCAATTAACATTAATTTATTAAACTTGTCTGATTGCGGCAGTTTTGTTTTAAAAATCTATACTTAACTAAGTAATCATTAAAGTCGACTCTGAGTGCGGCGGTAAGACTCGACGCGTGATCGCATTGAATTTATTGGTCGCATGATGGTCGCATGCATACCACCGGCCAGTGTTCTACGAAAGCGGCGGCGTCATGAAAAGAAATTAAAAAGAAATAGTGGGCACCATAGACAACGTTGCAATATGCATTGTCTATGAGTCGGCGCGACAAAGGAGGTGCGATATGGAATTAATAATAGGCCAACTGATTAGGCTCAACGGCCGTGAGGGGCATTTAATGTGTCAATTGTTTTGATCAATTATTATTTGATCCGACCGTTGCTAATGAATTAGTTATGTCCTGTTTGGAGGCTCCGTCAGTGGAGGCATGATGGAATGACCTTAGGCAATCCTTGGGTAACTTACCAATAAACTTACTTACAAATAAGTTTTCTAACATATCTGTTAGAGCTTGTCTAATCTAAAATGATGCGCCCCACTACTTAATTAGCAGTTTTAGATGTGCGAGATCATGTATTAATAATATCTCTTAGTGTGAGTGCGGCGACACTATGCGGCAACTGAGGACGAATGGCAAGACCAGATTTATATTGTGTCGTATCGATATTTTAGCGGTTGTGCGTCGGTTATGCCCGATGGAGGGGCGCGGCATTTTAGACTTAGATACACAAGCTATACAGTCTTTGATTTCATCATTATTTACTGCACTTGACTATGATGTCGTTTTATTATATTATTTATAGTATTAGATTAGACCTAGTAGCTGTTACTCGCAGTTTCACCCGCGTTAATTTCGGAGTTCCCACTGGAATTCCGAAACAAAAAGTACCCTATGTCCTTCTCTGTAGGTACCTACCCAGACAACGTGTAGTATGCAAAATTTAGTGCACTTTTTCCGATACTTCCATCAATTATCATTGTTATACCAAGATACAAAGCCAGGAAAATAAGCTATGCAAAATTGCATTCAAATCTGTCCAATTACCAGTAGGTATAGTTTTTCAAACAAACATTTCAAGACCTTGAAATTAGATGCTATTAATCAATGTGATTGCATTATCTTCTAGTCTTTAATTTTGTTCATGTTTTGTCCTATCTACGTGCATTTTATGTCTACTTAATGTCTTCAGTTTAATCATGTAGGTATACCTAGATTCATTTCGAGCCTTACATAATTTTCGAAAATGATTTTAGATGACGCCATTATCTATGAGCATAGAGCAAATAAATTAGGATTATCTACAAGAGAGGACATGTAGGCGGGGCAGGCGCGCCACCGTTGCAAAGGAAGTTCGAGCAAATACTCTAACTTGCTCAAACCTTCTTTTGCTGCCACCCCAATTCCCAAGTGTATTTGGCACAATATACATGCAATACTCCCAAAACTGTGAATTTTTAAAACAGTACCTAAGTAAAAACATAACCATAAAGCGTTTAATATAAACGTTAATGAATGTTTTAGTGAGTGATGAATAGTTATGTGTGGTTTTCATTTGTTTTCATACTAAACTAAGTTGATGTCCTTCTATCTTTTTTTTTCTGTTCTGTGCCTTTGATTTATGGCGTTTTATTATAATTCATGTGTTTTTTTTTGTACCGACAGATCCTTGTCTGCGGTCTCTGGCGCTTAGCATCCATTGTGGAGAAATGAATGAATAATTATAATTAATAAAATATCATTGTTTTCTTTTTTTGTCTTTTTGTCAAATCCGGCCGGATTTAGTTTAAAAAATGGTAGAAAAAAGTTAACACGGTGGCGCCTAAGCCTACGTGTTGTGAAAGTAAATCAGGAAGACAAACATAATATTATGTAAGAGAGATTATAATCTTATTATACCTGTATAAAAATCAATTGCTGTGATTTAGTCTCTACTTTGTCGCATAAACTCAGAAATGGCTCGACCGATTTAAAAAGTCTTTTTTGTTGCGTTTGTACTAAACGGAATTGGGAGTCCCTGCGGGAATTCCGAACTCACACGGGTGAAACGCGAGCACAGCCATGATAATAATATAAAGAGCCTTTCGATTTTTTGATACTTCGACGGTTTGAATGTTTGTGAACGCATTAAACACAAAAATCATAGAGAAATATTTTTAAGGTTTAAGGTTTTTAAGGTTAAGGGGTGGTCATTTCGGAGTTCCCGCGGCAATTCCAAGATAAAAATACCTTTACCTAATGTCCTTTTCTGTAGGTACCCCTGAGAACATACATTCAAAATTTCATGGTGATCGAGTGAGCCGATATAGCGCCAAAGCGTAAGAAACAAACAAACAAACTTTTGCATTTATAATAGTAAGGATAAGGAATACATGACGGCTTAAAAACTGAAATTTAATCACAAATAGCCTATATTCAAATTGGTATGCTAATTCTTCAAAAGTCCCCGTGGTGAGGAGTTCCTTTTCCAGTCTCTATCTGAAGGCCCCCGAAGGCCAAGGCCCCAGCCTGGGCCCGGCTGCACCACATTGAGTGCGCGCGTGATAAGCTGTCAGTAATTCATACTGCCGTAGCGGATTGGGGCTGAATAATCGCTTACACAAGTATGAATTTCGCGCGTCAACTAACCCTCACCTACCCCTTGCGATAGGTAGTGATGTAAAGTGAAACTGTTTAATATTATCGATATCGATAAAACAGTGCTAAAAAAATTCAAATCAAACATTCTATTCACCTAACAGGCTTAAATTTTTAACTGCGTGTGGAGGGAGAATACTCTATAATCTCACAAAGGATTAAAGAAAGGAAGTTTTGTTACCTCATCTGCAGGGTAAGTACTCTATTTACTGAGTTTGTTGCGCAGCTTCTTCTCTTCAGCCATAGCACTAGGACGCTGTGAAGGGTGGATATTTTGGTGGCTGTCATAATAACTGTAATTATATTGACGTCAAAAAGAACCATATTATGGGCCAAAGAAGGATGGCCAGATCGGACTCGATACGAAACAATGGTGTCCATATATGATATATATATGAAAAAAATCCTTATTTTTTAAGATTTTAAAAAACACAAAAAATATCTCTATAAGTAGCCACAAAAAAAAAGATATTAATTTATTTTTGTTTTTGTAACTTCTACGACATCATGTATGTGGTTTCAGAACGCACCTATTGACGATTCATTTCGCGTACATGACATGACTTAGTATTCAAAGACTATAATTATTCACGTTTTTCTTAATAGTTTTACTAGATAATTACGTAGGCATCAAATCAACAACTGTGTGTGCGTTCTTGTCATAAAAAAAAATTATTTAGGTTCATAGTAAGTATAAGCATTTTGTTCAATTGCGTACATCGGAACGTCATTTGTCTTTGACAAGTTACTAAATCTGTGGTCATCGAACCGCGCCAGTGATTGTCATTAATCATTAATTAATATTTGATTTGATTGGCAATTGACATGACACCCGGCAATCACGCATTTTAATCGCTTTACTTGTTGTTCTATTTTGAATTTCCTTCGTTCGTTCGTTTTTACCTAGGCATTTTTTACGGACTGATAACTACCACTTGTGACTACATTATTTCTATGCTAACTACACTTTTAGGTCGGGTAAAATAAAATGTAGTTGTTGATTCTAACCTCAAATGTATTGTGGATTTTACGATGTTATTTTAAAAAATTGTGGCTATTTAGATATGATTTTTAAACGGGATGGTATTTACAACATAAAAACAAATCAATCTAACTATAGTTTATTTTGGGACATGAAAAATAAAAGTCAAGTCCAGCTCCTATAGAAATTTTGCCATTGTTCTTTGAATAAATGATTTGACTTTGACTTTGAAGGTGAAAGATTGAAAATTTTACTCAAACGAAACATTCTTCAATTTTTAAAATTAATCAAAACTACATTGGAATATTTTTTTAAATACGCTTGCTACTCCTGGGAATCGAACCGACACATCCTGTAATTTTATGGCACCAATCGAATCTTTGATCTAAACTCTGCTCGCTGAAAAAGAGGCTATACTATCACCACTAGAAGCTTCAAAGTTGCTAAGTCCGAGCAATGTCTGAACATTGCTGATGCAAAAAAGTAGATAATAAAACTCTGGTTTTGAAATCTAAATTGAAAAATCTTTATTTGACAGAACACAAAGTCGCCTCCCAACCGCTAGACAGACGCCGCCCGCTGATACCTCACAAACGGTTTTAGAAAATTGGAAATCAACTTCATATTAGATACCAATAGGTAAATTTTTTCGTAACTATCAAATGCGTGACAGACAAACTTACTAAAAACTCTTTTAAGTTTCATACTTATAGTGGATTGACGATATTGACTGCTCGAAAATATATCGACAAAGTGTTGCCATCCCTAAAGCTCCATTCCACAACACTGCAGCGGCGTGGATTGTGATGGCGTATTGCATTAGCATTACAAAATGTAACACCAAAAATAGATTTAAAACGACAGCGGGATTCGCAAATATCAAATGTGGGAGATTTGGGGTTGTTCGTTCAGGCAAGCTTGGTAATTGATACCACTTAAAGCGAGCCGAGATAAAGTCAAATGTATTGATTTTTTTATTTAATGCAATTTATTTTACTTAGGTTCAATTAAGTCCCAAAATTTATATTAGGTAGGTATACTTAATTACTTACTAGATGTTCCTCGAGGTTTTAGACGCGTTAATTTCGGAGTTCCCGCGAGAAATCTTTAGGTAGGTACCTACTTATTATAAATTACTTATTATAAATGCGAAAGTGAGTTTGTTACTTTGTTACACGCTCGCGCTTTCTACTACTACTCAACAAATCATCATGAAATATTGCATATACCTACAGGTTTACGGAGGTGTACATTTTATCCAGGAATTCCCTCGGGAACTCCGACAATAACGCGGGAGTTACCGCCGGCACAGAAAGTGATATAGGCATATAGAGAAGTCGGTATAGTCGTAGACAAAGATATTGAAAGAGAATAGATTGACAGTACGCTCGGCCGCTAAGCTTCCCCTTGAACTACACAGCGGTCAAATGATCTTATGCTAACAAAATGCCGTTGGCTAGCAAAGACTATTGTCTATAGATACCACTTGACGGAAAGCGATGTGATTGGCTATTTGAAATGTACTTCGTGGTGACTGGTATTTGATTGCGTTGCAACGATGTGGTTGGTTTTTTTTATCATTCCCCCCGCAAAAATTGGTTGACCTGGAATGCATAGTAAAAGTTTGTATTGTTTGTCTATTCTCTTATAATGTCTTTGGTCGTCGATTAACTAACTTGCCACGGAAAAGCAGTTTTGTTTAGATAATGTTTTCTGCTGCCAAAAGTATTTTTTCGAATGTGTGACACGGTTCGCTTCACCCCCGGTGATGTCAGTTGTCACACTCGCAAGTAACACCGCCACGCCCCCTGGGGGCCTTTTGATGCATTACACGAGGCCCATTGTGACTCCGTTGACTTCTGTGCTTAATTGTTGTACAAAAGTTTAACTGTTCATCCGTTTAACTAAAGCTACGCGCCGTAGTCCTCATATAATTTACCTATTAAAATTAAGGCTCAAGCCTTATATTAGGGGTGAAATTAATAATAATTTATTTTATTGTCAAAAAAAATATCGCGCGGCTCGCTATCGACGCCGCAATGCTTTAGTCAGCCTGTGACCACGGCGTGATGCAACTCAGCCGAAACTTCAGGCAAAAAAGGTAATAAAAAACATCGCGTTCAAGTCCCGCGTAATTTACATAATAAAAAAAATATCTCCTAAAATATTACATCCTTGTTTGTTTCTTTGTTTATTACGCTTTCACACCTCACTAATCAGTACTCAACCGACCATCATGAAATTTTCGAAGATTAAAGATTTTCAATTAAAATTTTATTATGTCGTTAGGTACCTAATTAGAATCATCAACAAAAATTCAGGACCAGATTATGTCTATAATTATTTCGACTACCTAGCTATTCCCCTTGGTTTCACACGCGTCAATTCGGAGTTCCTGCGGGAATTCCGGGGTAAAAGTATGTCCTTTTCCGTATCGTACAACGTGTAATATAAGTTTCTCAGTTTGATACGCTTTCACGCCTTTACTATTCAGCCGATCGTCATGAAATTTTCCGTGCATATTATCAGGTGTACAGAGAAGAACATAGGATGCTATTCACCCCGGAATTCCCGCAGGAACTCGCAAATGAACGCGGGCAAACCCGCGAGGGACAAATGAAAAGTTTGTTCCAAATCTCACAAAGTACCTATCTATGGACATAGATAAGCAATAGTGTGTTAACCCACACTGGAGAAATTTTGAGTAAATCGTGTTTTAAAAGTATAGCGCCATTTTGTGTCAACATTTTTTATGTTCAATATCTATAGTTACATATTTAAGCAATGTAATAAGGTAAATACATAATTAAAAAACGTTCCCTAACTCTCAATAAATCGTTCTCGATCAATAACTTGATTTTGTGGGTTAACAACATGTTATATAACACAGACGACCCGATTGGCGCAATGGTCACCATGCCTGCCCGCTAATCAAGGGGTTCCGGGTTCGATTCCCGGTGGAGGTGGACTTTGTGTGATGAACACAGGGTTCCATTTTCCAGTCTGGGTGTGTTTATATATCTATAGTATAATATATAAGTAATTCTATGTAGTATATACCACGTTTGCTTGGTTTCCACGACACAAGCTAATAATAGCTTACTGTGGGATCAAGTAGATCTGTGTGTTGTGATGTGGATTATTATTATATTATTATTATATTGCTTATCTGCGTCCCTATAAGTTCACGTTCAGAAATCGAGCAGAGACGACAGACCTCCGTACAGATTTTTTGTCGAAAGACTCATTGTCATCATTGACTGTGTATTATAGTATTAATTGTCGGTGTTTAGCAGTTATTAACAACAGCAGGCTGGTCACACCCGCGTCGCACAAAGAGCGACGTCGTCGCTGCTCCGCCCATAGATTAAGTGTTGCTATGTGCGCCGATTAAACGCACATCTGTCGGTAACCGATCCGTGTTGTGGGGTCGTTGTGCTTTTGGTAGGTTTTCGTTAACTAGCTGCTGCCCACGGTTCCGTCCTATATTAAGGCCCAATACAAATCTTCGACGGCGAAAATAGTCCCCGTCGAAGATTTATTTTATTTAGTCGCCGACCAAGAAACCTTACGTACTCTGTAGACGCACTATTTTTGACATGACTTCATCTTAGAATAAAATGGCGATTGGAGCATTTTATTCTAGTTGTGCTGTTGAATAAAAATCAATATTTTCTATTTTTGAATTATTTCTTTTTATGATTAAGCGTGTGATGTTCAGACTATAATAAAAGAGTATAGAATCTGCGATTCTGCACATTGAATATTTTTACCTAAAATTGAGAGGGGTGATAAAAGAAGCCAAGCCCAAAAAAGAGTTTTAAAAATTCTTTTCTGTCTGTCTGTCTGTCTGTCTGTTCGCGATAATCTCCGCATCTACTGAACCGATTGTCATGCAGTTTTCACAGATAGATTAAGCTTAGCCTGGAGCTACTTATTATAGGCTTTGTTTCATTAAAATCGGATGTCGGGAAAAAAGTTGTTGTATAAAAACCTTTCATGCGGGTGAAACCGCGGAGCACAGCTAGTAGCATACTATATTTAAAATTGACATGAAAAACACTCAAATTATATTGTACCTATGTACTGAAATGACGATTCTTTTTACGGAAAACATAGATTAATAAAAAATATTGGACATGTATTTTTCCTTCATTTACCTACCTAATCAAAAAATAACGGCGATACAAATTCCGTTAGACGCCTAAATTTTTATTAGGTAAGCTTTTTTAATAATTTAAAAAATCAAAAATACATTTTTTTTTAACCGACTCCAAAAATTAATCATGCATCTAAATCTACAGAGGACAAAATAACCCTCCATCCCATCCCTCCAATTTTGTCAGGAGTACTTACAGAAAAAGAAACAAGGTTATCCGGGAATCCCCGCGGGACCTCCTGCACTAACGCGGACGAAACCAGTAGGTAAATAATAATATAGGAAAACTCTTGTACGATAAGTATAACAAAGCATGGTCACCCTTATTAGAAGTAAAACTGTCAATAAATTGACAATAACTCATATCCATTATGGCGAATGTCAAAGGGCAAACTTATTAATAGTTGGCGACATTAAAATCAATTCAATAATACCGCAATCGAAAATGAACTTTAACATTTTCAGAATAAAGATGAAAGTTTCAGTTTGTGTAGAACCAAAATCAATGCAGCTAATGCAAGATAAAACTGTACTTTATCTTAAACGGAGAAAGTCGAAAATCTCTTGTGATAACTTCAGTGCCATATTATATTAGAATTGATTTTGGACTTGAAATTCTCTTTTTTGATATTATATTTTAGTAATATTAGACTCTATTTCAGATGGTTTTAGAGTCGAAATTCATTGTTTTGCTTGTGGATTTCCAGAGACGCTAAAGATAAACAGCAAATGAACCACGCCTTCCAGACGGATGTTATAATACAGGGTGTTCCAAATAAACCAGTGCATCGCCCTGATTCACTATGACCAACAACATTCCTTACCCATAACGCACGTCCCAAAAATGTAATTCCAAACGTTATAGATGCCAAAATATTAGAAACTAGCTTTTCCCCACGGATTCACTGGCATTAATTTCAGAGTTCCCGCGGGAATTCCGGGATAACAATACCTTACGTCCTTTTCTGTACCCGTGACAACATGATTTCGTGATGATTGGTTGAGCCTTCGGTTGGTTGCATTATGAAACGTTGTGAATGTGTTTTTTGAAGTGAAAATTCATTGATTACGAGGGAAAAACAATTTTTGCGACGTCTAATCTTGACGCGGCGTGTTATGGTCATAGTGAATAGGGGCCCTGGTTTCATAAGTTCTTTTGCTATATCACTTCTGAACTAACGGTGGTATTATAGTATCGTGTTCTTCAATTAGCGTATTGGACAATTTCTAGTCGTCCTAACTATTATAAATGCGAATATGAGTTTGTTTATTTATTTGTGACGCTTTCGATTGAGTAGTTAGGCTTAATCCTCATGAAATTTTGCATACCTACACGTTGTCAGGGGTACAGAGAAGGAAATAGGGTAATTTTATCTCGGAATTGCCTCGGGAACTCTTATGCGCGGGTGAAACCGCAGGGAAAAGCTAGCTAAAGGTTGGGACGGAGCTCATATTATTATACTAGCTGTGCCCCGCGGTTTCACCCGCGTGAAAGATTTTTATACAACTCTTTTCCCGACATCCGATTTTAACGAAACAAAGCCTATATGTAGCTCTAGACTAAGCTTATTCTACCTGTGAAAACCGCATGACAATCCGTTCAGTAGATTCGGAGATAATCGCGAACAGACAGACAGACAGACAGACAGAAAATAATTTTTAAAACTTTTTTTTTGTGGTTGGTTACTCTTCTTTTATCGCCCCCTGTCAATTTTTGCTAAAAATATTAAATGTACAGAATCGCGGAATCTATTATTTTATTATAGTATAGATAGATTGTCCTTTAATGTGTTCTTTTTCAGACGCTACAGGAAAAAACATAAACAAACGTCAAGCAATACCTATTACATATTCACACTCTTTATTAATAATGGTTCTATCAGTTGAATTTATATTATAACCTCTATTTATTAAGTACAATTATTTATTATTGCTTAGAAATTATTACTATCGTTAGGTACAAATAAATTACAAATGTCGCACTAAATGAAAAACATCTAACAAAATTAGGGAACATAAATATCATTTTACAATGGGGATGTTGACAACTTTTGAAAATCAAAATTTTAATTAGTCCGTCTTTAAGAAAATTAAAAATCATTTGACACGTATTTTTTTATTTTTCAAATAAATGAAAATACACAGAGATAAAGCGCATTAAAGTTTAGGGTGGGGACTCGTGACGTCACTAACCGCTAAAACCGCCATACAAACTGTCAGAATAGTGACGTCACGCGAAATTTCAACTCAATATATTATCGCCGTTATTTTTTGATTACGTAAAAAAGGAAAAAATACGTGTCCGATATTTTTTAATAATCTACAAGACGGACTAAAAAATAAAAATTAGTCAACATGCCCATTAGCTGTGTCGGCCATTTTGATTTGGATAGTGCCTCAAGTCTTCACTGTGACCCATGGCTGGCAACCTTGACATATTTCCGTAAATAGTGACGGGACGCAACACCGGACCCGAGACCGGATCATGTCGATTGTCCGGATTGGTTTTCGTCGCGCTCAAAAACGCGGACGTTTGCGATTGCAACAAACTGCCGGGGAGAGGTTGCGTGGTGCGGTCCAATCGGAACTGTATACCGTTTTGTTTCTCCATCTGATGGTGTTGAGTTCGGACCGCGAAACGGTTCACGTGCACCGGTATCGGAACGACTATTTTCGTTCCGGATCCGCTTTTCCCGCCGGAATGGCTGCCCGAAGCGAGGCCCGCTTTCACCCGTTTCCATTTCGCGCGTCGATTTTGAAACCATATTTTTACCTGTGGAAACAATTAGGTACATTCGCTGAAGAAACTGTTATATGTTGGAACACCGATTTTGTTTCTTCAATAACTGTTTTGTCTAGTTATGAAGTTGTTGCTGATCTTAGATAGGTATTTAGTTTTTATTTAATTTTAGTCATTATATGGAATTTGACTAACTTGTATCAAAGGGAATAGGAAATAAATAAAATTTTCCTAGTTTCCGGCTCTACACGTCATGTGGGTGCGTCACAACGTAAATCTATTATCTACATCAGTTTTCCTCCGTTATAATCTTTATACCAATACAATAGTTTTAGGTGTACAATTTTAAAAAGCGTAATAATAATAATTGTGGTTTCCAATCATGTGCATAAAATGAAACCAATATTCATGTTTAAAACTGCAGCGCGGTCAATTCAAAATACATAAATATGAATGTATAATTTATAGTTCTCGCTCACCTATGGTTATTTCAATACAATATTTTGAACATTTCGTGCGCATGATTAAGTACAAAGTTTGGTACTCTATATTTTCCTATTCTTTACAGTTCCGTCGGCATTTTTTACAATCAAAATATATGTAGAACCACTCACCTGTACTTCACTTAGTTTCAAGGCCGACGCTATCTGTGACCTCTCCGTGAGACTGAGGTATTTCTTTGCGTGGAACTCCCTCTCCAACTCGAGGAGCTGTTCCGATGTGAACGCGGTCCGTCGGCGGCGAGCCTTATTTGTCTCCCTCGCGTTGTCTGTGTCTTCAAGATCTGGCTCGGAATCGTTTCCTAGAGAGAGATAGTAATGTAAATTGAAAACACATTTTAGTTGACACGAAATCTATAATGAATTGACAGAGAACAGAAAAGTAAACTATATCATTTTTCAAACATTAAGGAGGTTGATTACATAGCAGATAGTTTATGGTTATCAACACGCCATAGGTAGGTATACCTCCTAGTGGTAGAAATAAAAATAAAACACAGATCATAAAGACACAGATCTGATTTCACGCTGCTCTTTCTAATAAATATAGTACAATACAAAACAATGTTGTATAACATGTTATGTTATATAGTTTGTACGCTTTCACGCTATGTTGGCTCAACCAATCATCATGAAATTTTGCATAGAACGAGTACAGAAAAGGACATAGTGTATTTTATTCCAGAATTCCCGCGGGAACTTCAAAACTAACGCGGGTGTAACCACGGGGCACAGCTAATTATTATATACGAATATAATGTATGTCTTTTGTTCTGTCTTTGATGTCTAATTGGCTGCTATTTTTGTATACAATAATAATTTTCTTTTTCAAAACGTTTGGTCTTCTTAAACATAAATAAATAAAATAAATAAATAAATATACGTTTTATACCTTATTATTAGGTATTATATCCTTTTTTAAATGCACTAAAAAGAGTATCACTCTACAACAAAGTACTACGTACTATTTCTAACTCTAAAGTTTCTCAAATCATTCCTCTTTAATTCAAGAACTCAAAAAACTCAGATACTGTTATTTATCCGCACTTTTTCGCGGCTATTTTCCTTCTCGTCAGCAATCATCGAGTCAGTGTTGTCTGTCACACGGACATGTCGCCATCAAATGGACGATAAAAAACGATTGCCCAACTGAGCGAGCCAACTCAGCGCCACGCCTTAGGGCTGTATGCGGTCGGTGGGGTGCGCTACTCTTAATTTAACGACAGTGAAATTGCTCTTGCTGATAGCCAACGGTCAATCTTCTATCGATTGCCAACAACAGCATCATTTTTAAATCGATGTTTCTTAAAATTCCAGTTAACACTGAGGTAACACCAAAATTATTAGTTTGGCTTTAGGGATATGTAAGTTTCATAGCTTTGGTGGGCAGTTCCAGCTAAAACATATGTGGTGGAAGAGTAATAGAAGCAACCAAATTATTAGTACTTGAATGTGTTTGAGTTTGAGGCTAGCCGTTCGATTTTTGAGGTTAGTTTCTTAGATTTGGTTATAAGGCGGCAGTTCTATAGCTAAAAAATTATGTAGTGAAGTAAAAGACGCAAAATGAGCTTTTCAAATTGTGATACTTTTATAGAGTAAGTATATAGAGAAATTCTATGACAGAGTATAAATATTAAAGTAAATGATACTCGTATTCGTAAGGTTGTCGTCTAGTTATGGTATACTTAAGTCTTATTGCTATAAGTAGGTATGTAGAAACTAAATAGATTATTTAGAATCGATTATAATGTCATATGGACATCCGTCGGTGCGATTGTGCAGTTTCTAAGAAAATCAAGCAATAAAGCGGACCCTTTTAAACAAATAAACGTATTTATGTATTTCTTACAGTCGCTATACCGACGATTGACATTTATCGGACGTGCCAAATGAATTGTAAACGCGTAGCAAACTTTACAAATGCACACGGGAATAAATGAAAATAAACTCTCAGCTCCAGTCATAAAGTTGTAAGCGTCACAAATTGTTATGTTGGCAATACCATAAAGCTCCATTCCCGCCATTACGCCGCGATCTGAATTTTAAATTCGGAGCATCGAATTTGGAACGCATTCGTAAATAGTGTGTTGGAAAGCGGCGAAGTTAAATCGTGTGTGAAACGCTAGAATGCAGTCTGATATCGGTATTTATCGGTAAATTTTCGGAAAACTGACGACATCGTCACTCAACATTGCAATCACGTTTGGGAATTCATCGATTTTTACACCGTTTCGAATTGGTTATTTATTATAGGGTATGATGATTTAGTTAGGTGGGTTATTTAATGTGTCTTTTGTTGGATATTCTTGTTAAATATTTATAAGATTTATGATTTGAATTTCAATTATGGTATTAGGTAAGACTTGCTATAACTAAGTAATATAAGTTTGATATGCGATGGCTTATGAGATTCTTAGGTCGGTGTTCCAGAAGGTGACTCAGATCACATTTTACTTGAGATTAGTTTTAAGCTCAGATCATAACTCAAGCGTACATCTTATTATAGAATGAGTTTTAAGTTCTAGTCACTTGAAACTAGTGTTTAGTAGAGATTCTGAACTCTGATTGGCTCTAATCACTTGAAACTAGTCTTGAGTAGAGATTTTGAATTGTTATTGGTTGAGTGATCTTGACATGACAGACGTAAACAAAGATCAAATCTTTGCTTGAGTATAGATTAGTACCCAAGCGTCGTTCTAGAATAAAGAAATAACTCAACTGATTGTTGATTGATGAATCGTGTTTCAAGTAAGGTTCTAAAATTAAAGCTTTCCTAAAATTAAAGTCAGGTTGGAAAATTTAATGTTTAATTTTATTTTTTTAAACATTGTTGTCAGTACATTAGTATTTAAGTTATGTGTGTTTATATTTATTTATAGAGAGCTTATTATTTTATTGAAAAGTGACTGACCAACTGATACACATATAAATACACATTATTTTAGTGCCACTAACGCAACAAAATCTTAAGCTAGAGCTTTCTAAAATTAAAAAAATTAAGTATTCAGTTTGTAAACAAAATATCTATGCTTTGCGCTATGAAAATTAGCAATTCCACATCCATCCCTATGTTTTACTTCCTTTTCAGGCACTGCTGCAGCTGCTGTCACATTGACAATTCACATAAAATAACTGTCACAACTGTTATTTGACATCGGAATGCACCGAACGCGTCAATTTCACGGCACAGATGCGAGCTGAGTGGCGATAATTGGCGTAAAAGTGCATTTGTTAATATCAAGCAGCCATAACTGATTGGATAGGCAACTTTTGGGTTTATTGTACGCTCGGGTTTTTTATTTGTAAATTCTGAAGTTACTTGGGATTCTGTTTTATACAAACATACATAAAGCTTACTGCTACATTCTGATCTCTGTGTAAGGGTAACTGTCATTGGCAAATACTGTAATCTTGAAACTTAGAATTAATATATGTACTTGTAGCTGTTGTTGTCCTAAATAAACGAAAAATAAAATAAAATAAAGCTTATGCTTGTCTCTCGAAGGGGCAGTCAAAGATAAAGACATTATATTTATTTGGCATCACACTAAGTACCTATTACCAACAGTAGATGCAGGAAATTTAAAAATTTAAATTTAAATAATTATTTAGGTAGTACCTAAATGCGAACTGCACACTGACTTTCTATAAAGATATGAATCTACTATTATACTATTGTTTGTATTTTTTAAGTATTTTATTTTATTATTATTTTTTTTTATTAAAAACCAATAAGTACAAAAAACAAAAGTTCACATATTTACAGTGCAACAAAAACCAAATTTGGTTTGTCTGTGCACTGCGACGGTTTGAGTCTACATATCCGTTATTCTCTGTGTTAAACAGTCGATAGATACACAGATCTTCCGACCTATTTAATATTTATATTATATTATAAACTAGCTGTCCCGCGTGGTTCCCACGATAATTTCGAAATTCCCGCGAAATTGCTCCATACGAACTTTGCAACCCCTTTTCATCCTCCTAGGGGTTGAATTTTCAAAAATTCATTCTTACCGGATGCCTACGTCATACAAAGAACACACTGTCCAAGTTTCAGATCTCTACCATCAGCGGTTTAGGCTGTGCGTCGATCCATCAGTCGGTCATTCAGGACAAAGCATTTTATATGGAAGTACCTACCGATTATATTGTGTATCGTGTGTAGTTAATGTATTATTATTATGGACTTGTATGTAATATTTTATATGTAGTAAGTATTTTCGTATAATATTGTATCAGTCTCTATTTATTTATGTAGTTTATCCTAAATTCAAAATATTTTAAGTATATTTTGACGCAGATAAGCAATAACATGTTAACCCACAATATTAAGTTATTGATTCCAAACGCTTTATTGCGAGTTATATAGCGTTTTTTTATTATATGTTTACCTTATTACATTGTTTAAATACCAAAAAATATTTTAACATAAAAAAATCTGAAACAAAATGACGATATGATAAAACACGATTTATTCAAAATTTCTCCAATGTGGGTTAACACACTATTGCTTATCTATGTCCAAATATTGTAAGTATATTTTGACGCAGATAAGCAATAACATGTTAACCCACAAAATTAAGTTATTGATACAGAACGCTTTATTAAGAGTTATAGAACGTTTTTAATTATGTGTTTACCTTATTACATTGTTGAAATATTTAAAAACATGTTGAACATAAAAAAGATTGAAACAAAATGGCGCTATAATTATAAAACACGATTTACTCAAAATTTCTTCAATGTGGGTTAACACACTATTCCTTATCTATGTCCATTTATATCTCGTGATTGCTCAAAATTTATTAACTATTTATGAAACCGTTTTAGCGAATTTATGAGTATTAAATTGGATACCAACTTTTGCTCGCAGCTTCGAACGTGTTGATGTCAATTTTCTATCCCACAAAACAGGGCTTTTCAACGGATCCCTTAACGACGTGTAATTGCAAAATTTATTCTGTTTAATTGTACCTATTATGATAGCTATATGTTTCCTGAATAAATAAATAAATAGCAGTTTGCTTCCGTCTTTCTTTTTCTGAGTTACCTGGAGGTTACTTAGCGCTCTTCAATTGCTCACCCGTAGCCTATACCTCTTCAAATCTGCGTAAATATTAGATACTAACCATTTTAACCATCTTCTTACAACGTTAGGTATTATCTAATATTGAAATGCACTGAACTAGGTACTAAAACAAAATAAGGTCTCCTTTTTGTACAAGTAAAAACTGATATTCAATAATTGATAACAAGGCTATAACTTTTGTCATATATCTTGGCTAATTCAGCTAATTTTATAATTCATTTGTAACGAACTACTAGCATTTCATATGACGCAGAGGACAGAAAATACAATAAGTATTCTTTCTTATTAAAAATTGCAAAAATGCGCGAGTATCGTGGAAGACTTGGTTAAAACAAAGTTTTTTCCGAATTAAACTGAGTCCGTTATATTTTTTATTTTTAACTAATATTTAAATGTTAACATTGTCTTGTTTGAAATTAAATCCGGAAGTTATTTAGAGAGCTTTTTGAAATCCGGTCCTTTGAAATCCCTAGCAGTTGGTACCTACTTAGTACCCAATTATTACCGCCGACGCCGTCGGAAAGAATTCGTAGATAGGTATACTAAATTTTTTTCGTTAATATTTTTTTTATTTATTTGCATACCTATAAATAGTTACCAGTGGCGAAGGTACCATACAAGCCGATTCCCACCGGCTTCCCTTCAGAAGTTGGGAACACAACCACTCTCTCTACCGTAATTTAGAAATGGCACTCTCTCTCTCTCTGGTCGCTCCCTCATGACTGAGGATCGTGGTCATCGTCGATTGAGGATGCGAGAAATGGCAAAATCAGTAATTTTTTACTACAAAAAATTACTGAAATACTACAAAAATTATCTCTACTGAGTAGAAAACATTACAAAACGCCTAAACTATCAACAAAATTTGCTCTTCAACAACAAATTGTTATAAAATAAGCCGCTGGCGCGATCGGCTTTTTGGCAGTTAACCTTCCATACAAAATAATGCCGCGACGTCACATCAAGGTCGCAGGCAGTCGGCTAAAATAGCTACTTTGGTAAGCCGCTGCAAATCGAGTTACTCTCTCCATTTCACTCACGCGCACGCATTTTCTATTACTGTCTCAACAAATATCCTTATTGGTCCTAGAAATTCGAAACGAAGCGGACATTCTGAGATGACTGTTGACAGACAACTTGAGTTTATGACGAAAAAATTGAAAATTTGAATTTGTTAGTTAGTGTCACGTATTAGAATTTATTTCTTGGTATTAAATAGTGATTAGTATTAAAGTTGGATTTTTTTTGTTGTGTGTAGTGATAGTGAAAGTAGTTACGCAGACGTACGATGAAATTAGGTACCTATTTGCGGTAAGTAGATAGTTTAATAAGTTGAAATTACGTATTTATAGTAGGTACCAAATAGATTTCCGGCTTGCCTCTCTCAATATTTCACCCTTCGCCACTGATAGTTACTAACTTATTTTTATCTCGTGCCAGTATGTTATAACATGTTTATAAAATTCCCGACTTTAGGAAATATTATTTTAATTGTGTTTTTATTGATTTACCTGTTTCCCTCGCGTTAATTTCAGAGTTCCCGCAGGAATTCCAGGATAAAAAGTTACCCTATGTCCTTTTGTTGATCAGTTAGGTATTTTAGGCATGAAAGTCAGAGTTTCTGTCGCATTTTTTACTATTTATTTATTTATTCTTTACATTTATAATATTAGTAGGATATATTTAAGAAGAACAACTTACTTTAAGAAAAACAGTGATTTACATAATCTAAACTTAAGAAATAAAGATAAACTCGCTGTGCCTAAGACTAGGCTCCATAAAATTTCTAAGTCATTTAAAGGACAATGTATACGCTTTTACAACAAACTCCCAAACGATGTAATTAATTTGTCAATTAATAAATTCAAGACACTTATTAAACACAGATTATGCTATAAAGCATATTATAGTGTAGTAGACTATTTAAATGATACAGACGTTTGGGAATGAATTGCTCTATCCAATTACTATTTTTTGTTCTCCTAGTTTATAAGTATGATCATTAAAAGACAGCCCTGCTGAGTTTCTTGTCGGTTCTTCTCAGCAGAGGACGTATTCCGAACTGACGGTAATTTATAGTTCTAAGAACCTGCTGACGATTACAAGTGATTGTAACCAATGCTAAGTAATAAATAGCTTTGAATTTTGAATTTGAATTTTATTATTATGAGTGTGTTATCAAAACTACCTTGTATATTCTCTTCTCCGCCGTCACTCTCCATTTCACTCCCAACACTGATGGGGCTCTCCCGCTTCTCTTCTTCTCTATTTTCCAGCACAGCTGGCACCGGGACATTGTTACCCAGCATCCTGGACAGCCACGGCTCCGGATAACCCAGCAGGAAAGGAAAACTTACGCCATTTTGCTGCAATATCGGTGTATTGAAGTAATAACGCATCCGGTTCAATTGCTCCAATCTCTCAGCGTCTTCATCCTCCGATGTCCTGGAATGCTCCGAGGGGCTGTTCTCTATGTTTATTTCCGGTGATTTTCTATCTGTATCGCCTATTATGGATTCTATTGAGAATGATTTTGGTGTTTTCTTTTGCGTTTTGGTCTCACTTATTTGAGATTCCATTTTATTGTGCACTTTTTATATCTAGTTGTTTTAATTTCTAAGTTTTATTAGATATATTACAATATAAGTAAACTGTTGAAACAATATAGTGTATTAAAAATATGTCATCAAGTTTAAATACAGAACGCACTTCTTCTTCTTCTTTAAAATGGCGAATTTGGCTTATTAAATTTTTCAACACAAAAATAGTGATGTGAACATAGTAAAAATATTGCTATCGATAAAACTCATAATTTGATTTTTGGAACACTCGACACGCGTGCGTTCACCGCGACATCTTTGCGATGTACTCGACTCCACGAGCGATGTTTGCCGCCACGCCCACATACGGGGTGTAGTCGCGCCGTAATTCTGTTTTATTAACAACTTACTGTTGCTAAGCGAATATAAGCTTTATCACAATCGTTGTAATACCACTCTCATTATCCCAACGTTCTCTTCACGTAGAAGCTCAACATTTGATGACTGAACTTAGAAAATAAACCTTAAAATAACTTTTTAAGATTATATTTCGAAAAGCATTCATTTGTCGAGAATTTTTGCAGCTCGACAGTTGAATTTTCAATCATAAAGCCAAGTCTTCAAAGTTAAATTTTCATAATAATCTTAAGTGTATTGTAATCTTTTGCATTTGCGTTGCTAGTGATTAAGTCCACTTTAGCGAGACGTTGGAAAGAGACAAAGGTGGCGTGTTGAGGAGTATTAAAGTGAGATGGCAGCTGATATTGTGGTAGACGCAGTGTATTTTGATAATTGGTGGTGATCAGAGTATTTTGCTCGTGTCAGCACTTAGTGCGGACTCATCGTTTTGTGCTGTGTTTGGTACAAGTTCTAGTGATATTTATACATTAGCTGTTCCCTGCGGTTTCACGCGTGGTCATTACGGAATTCCCGCGGGAGTTCCGGGATAAAAGTACCCTATATCCCCCTGATAACGTGTATGCAAAGTTTCATAAGTTTTACCTTCGTTAATTTCGGAGTTCCCGGAAATTTCGGGACAAAAAGTATTTTCTGGCAATGTGTATGCAAAATTTCATGATGATCGGCTGATTCGTTAAGGCGTGAAAGCGTAACAGACAAAAAAATAGCGAACAAACTGACTTTCGCATTTATACCTAATAGTAAGGATTACTGTGACTATGGTCTCCTATTACCTATTTTATATTACGGAAAAATTATTAGAAACCAAGCCAAAACCCATTGGCTCACTCTACAAGTGATTAAAACAATGATCAGTCTAAATATCATTAAAAAAAAATTGTGTGTGTATAAGAGTAATGTAAGTGTATTTATCATTCCTTCAATCTGAAACAATCAGAAGGATATTAGTGAAACTTGGAACACAAGAACACGTCACACTTTGGCACCAGATTTTTATCCCGAAACAAAAAGTTCCCAGGGGAATCATGAAATTTAGGTAAGACAAGCGTGGAGAATAGCTTGTTAAAAATCATCAATAAGTCATGCCAAAATAAATTTTACTTCCAAAACTGGTAATAAACATTCTGAATAAAATAATAGATTACCTAATGAATTAATTTCCTTCAAAAATACTTAACAATTACCGAATACACTACTTACACTAAAGAACGGAATCATTATGGACTTTTGATTTTCCCTGACCACGTGACATGAGGATTCGTTCCTTAATTTTCTGTGAGTTGATGATTGTAGATTGTCAACTTATCTAAAGGAGCAGATCCTAAACTAAGCAGGGCTTGCCCTATGAGTATATGGGTACTAGACAACTGATACAAACTCTCACATAGGTACTTTTTATGACGCTTACGTGATAATGTTCCAGGATATTATATCTACTAATTCCACTATACTGGCAAATGTGAAGACAGCTCCTAGTCTTGGCAACGGCGGTTATCATTAGAGAGCAATTTGCTCCCTCCCCCCGTCACTTAGCGGCATCCCCCTCTGAACGAGTGCTAAATTGATTGCGGCTATCTCTTGAACCAATGATTTATACTTGAGAGATGCCAAATGTTATTTACGACTGGCGTTTATGTTTGTTTAGTGATTACAGATCATTAGTCGTTCTTCTAAGACGTCTTACTTTGTATGAAGCAACCCGATGATTAAAAACCTTTGTTAAATCAGGCTTTTTAAACCTGGTTTAATACGTATGCAAATTCGGGATAAGGTTTTTTCTTGTTCTTTAACTTTTTCTATACCAACAATCAATATGATAAAGAGAAAATATTTGGTTTTTGTTTGTAATTATGTTTGTAATGAATAACTCAAAAATATTTAATCGATTTTATATAGAATAAAAAATCACTTAGGTATACGAAACTACAGTATACTGAGTGGCATGTATCTAGGGTACTTTTATTCCGGAATTCCCACTGGGGCATTGACTAGTTCACTAATATTATTTTCTCCATATAGATTTCCTGTACAGAGTAGATATTTAGCATAGTTTTTTCTGTAAGTACATACTAATAGAAGGTAGGTACACATTAAGTAAGTTATAAAGTAGTTGTTTTTCTCTGATTGACATTTGACAGTTGTCAGCTGTCTGTGTTCACTTACAATATACTAGTTGGTAGGCATTCGACATTCTGAGACAGGTTAGGTTACATATAACTCCCACTGTTTGAATGTTGGGTTGAGACAAAATGGTCTCCCAGGGCGGTATCGTTGGTCCAATCTACATTGATTTCATACAGAAGTTATATTTATTTAGTAAATATATCATGTTTTGTAATAAAAGTTAAAAAGAGTCTAGTCCCCAACTCAAACTTATTTAACATTTTATTATGTTCCCGAATCTGTTATTATCTTCTTTACAACTTTTCAGCTAAATAGTTGAGGAAAGTGATAGTTACCTATCACAGAAGATATTCGGCTTACAACTTCCAAACGTTTATAAATATGCACCTCAATCAATCAATCAATCAGCCTATTGAAATCCACTGCTGGACGTAGGCCTCCCCAAGGGCACGCCACAATACACGATCTCCCGCTTTCCTCATCCAGCCACTACCAGCGACCTTCTTCAGGTCCATCAGGTTCATCGGTCCATCTGGCATGGATGTGACCACTGACCAGCCCACTGCCACTTCAGCTTGCTACACTTCTGGATGATGTCTATAACTTTGGTGTGCAAATATGCACCTAAAAGTTTATAATTTTCATCTAGTACTTATATACGGCATAAGTCTAAAGTTTACAGTACTCAGTACTGTGCAACGTGCGCCCTCTTCCGTCCCGGGCACAAAACAGACTTTTGGTTTCCTTATTTAGAATATACATAGTTAGACTCAAACAATCTGAATGGCCGTTTGTTACGAATTAGCTTCTCAAATCGCGTCCGCGGATAGAATATATTTTATCGCTATACAAAAGGCAATAATATAGACAGAACAATAGATCATTAATAAATATTCGATCAGTTGCTCCGATCGATTGTGTGAGTTCGAATGTAATCTTTTGAAGACTATAAATACTATTAACTCAACAGGATAATCGAAATTTATCCTCTAGTGCTTTTTTTTATTTATTTTTATTAACGCTTCACTAAACCCGACGTTATATAATACGACGTTGTATAGTTACGTTACGTTATATAGTTTACTTGTTTTTGCCTTATTACAGCTAGATTAATGAAAATTGACACCATAGAACAACCAATCAAATAGCGCCTCTTGGAGGTTACTTGTCTTGTACCTAATTCGTCCGATGTAAATTACCTACGTGTCATAAATATTAAACAAAAACAGCAACGATATTTATCATTTCAACTTAATTTGAGGCTCTAATAAAATTAATAAACCGACGCGCACACAACGAACACAAACGAGAATATCACATTACCACCCATTAGTCCGTGCATTCAGATCACCCTATAGTAATACGGACACCCCCTGTACATAAATCCGCGATAATTGAATCAACTTTATTCATAACAAAATTAATACGATCATAAAATTAAATATTAAAACACGCTGTGTATACTTGCCGCTTAACGACGCGTCCAAATTGCGTTGCATAATCAAATTATATCTCTCCCTCACCGACGCCGGTGAATGTAAGGCGGAAGAGCGAGAAGAGTATAGGAATTGCGTTTCGTTTATGAGAGTAATGAGCGCGTTCACGCCCCGCAATCACTGTATCTACTCGCGATTGGTCGTTTATTGGAGTTTGAAGTTTTTTGAAATGAGAACTGCAGTTCTTTTTTTGAAATTTTCGTTCATTAGTGACGGCTTGAAGCAAATTACTTATCAAGTGATGGTAGACTAAGCGACGGCATAGTATATTCAGCCTTGTTTAGCCGTCGGCTGATTTGACATCATAGATAAGACAGTGTCTACTGTCTAGTGAATTTTAGTTCTAATTTAAAGTTAGGTATGTTCTCATTAAAAGGTAGAAACAGTGAGAGTAACACTAGGTTACGTAAAAAAACATGCGGCATACTTTGTCAGTAAGTATATTTATGAAGAAATGAAAATTCGCAAAAATCTCTATGATGTTTGATAAGAATTAGGAACAATTAGTGTCCAATATTATATTATGTATAATTAAGGCTT
Source organism: Zygaena filipendulae (assembly GCA_907165275.2). Classification (NCBI taxonomy): domain Eukaryota; kingdom Metazoa; phylum Arthropoda; class Insecta; order Lepidoptera; family Zygaenidae; genus Zygaena; species Zygaena filipendulae. Next base: position 1,290,724 of record OU015677.1, on the reverse strand, counting down.
AAAAAAAACAGTTGTATTTTTTTCCTAGTCAACTGTGTAAAACTATGATGATACGTAGGGATTAGGGTATATGACAAAATCTTAAGCAATATCAGATATTTAATTTTCTATTAGATTCCAAATATTATTACGATACTAATTTCTAAACCATAAATCAGGTCTTGTATGCTAGACAAGGTAAGTTCCATCTTAATCTAAGTTCTTGCAGATTTCCTTCTCAGAAAGGTCGTATCTTCTAAGTATCTCTAAAGGTCGTACCTACTTAGGTAATTTAGCTGTTTAAGCTGTTTAGATTAACACATTATTAATTTTTATTTTCTCATCATTCTGATACAATTTAATATCTAACTTGAAGTAACAATAAGTGTTACTTCAAGTTAAAGAAAGCTCTCTATGGTCTATTATTATTAACAAAAACAAATAACTACTTATTAACCTATGAACTTATTTAATTTCATAAATAAATATCTAAGTGTTAAAACACAGATTCTCACTCCATAAAACCAAGTACCTAGGTACAAATAACAAAACAAAAGTTATCATAATTCATAAACCGAGCGTCCTTATTATCATAAATAAAAAGATATAGGTAGGTAGGTACAATTATATTTTGTATAAATTTTGAATCAGAGACACCCCAAACGTATCGAATGATTTCCCCGTCGCGTCACATCACTAGTCGAGTACACTTTACGCTGTGACTAAATGCCAACGTGCAATTTCAAATTTTACAATTAGCAAAAATTGTTTTAATCCTTATGTCACGGTTTTAAGATTTACTTTTCAATGATTTGGAGTTTTTAGAAGTATCGAAATTAAATTTGGAATGTTGACTTTCGTCAGGGATAGCACAAAGTTTGTTTTACCGTTCAAAAACTCAATTATAACTTTATACTAATGTCAATAAGGTTTATTTTCAAATAGAAAGGTAATTTTTTGCGAGCCATTGAATAGAATTTGTCGCGCTACTCAAAATCGCGCGCTACTGCTTGTCGAAAATGGAACGTTTTAATTTTGACGTTTCTGACAGCTCGCGAGAAGGGCGGGAAACAAACGGCACTGGGAACAGTTTTTTAAATCCTTAAAAAAAAAAAACTAGGTGTCAATAATAATCTAGGTGTTAACTAAATATCTATCTACATATTTATCATAAAGGGGAAAGATTTGATTTTTTGTTTGTTTGTTACGATTTAACTCTAAAACCACTAGACCGATTTCACAAATTCTATCACCATTAGATTGCTACATTATCCCTGAGTAAGATAAGCTATACTGTAACCCGGAATTCCCGCGGGAACTATTTATTATAAATGCGAATGAGATTTTACATAATACTAGCTGTGCCCCGTGGTTTCACCCGCGTGAGTTTCGGAATTCCTGTAGGAACTCCCTTTAGGGGGATGAATAATAGATGTTGTCCGATTCTCAGGCTTACTGAATATGCATAAAAAATTTCATGAGAATCGGTTAAGCCGTTTCGGAGGAGTATGGGAACGAACATTGTGACACGAGAAATTTATATATTAGATATGTTTGTTTGTTACCCTTTCACGCCTTAATGGCTCAACCGATAATCATGATGTCCTTTTTCGTAGGCACCCCTACACGTTGTCAGGGGTGCCTACGAAAAAGGACATAGGGAACTTTTTCTCTCGGAGTTCCCGTGGAAACTCTGAAATTAACGCGCGTGTAAGTGGTGAAACTGCGAGGAACAGCTATTGGTACCTAGTTAATTATACTTAACTAGCTGTTCCCGCGGTTTCACCCGCATGAAAAGTTTTTATACAACAACTTTTTTCCCGACATCCGATTTCATTGAAACAAAGCCTATATACACACATCAAAAATGTCTAGGGATCAAGTGCATTTTAGAGAATTGCCGCCAATTGGGATTATTATTGTAACTTTTCTGGATCCTTTTTGAAATTTTTTATTGAATTTCACCATTTCAATAATGAATTTTATTCAAATTTTATTTAAACTTTTAAAAATAACTGTCATTAAAAATCCCTATAAAAGCGTGTGATGGCGGTTTTACAAAAACATTACAATTTCTGCATCTTAACTGAAAAAAATTGCATCGGTATGGAGCGATGACACCAATTGCCTAGAGAAGAGATGCTGAGAGCCGTTGGAATGTTGGAAGCTGGCGCCAGGCAACGCACTGTGGCTACTGCTGTTGGGACAAGGCAGAGCGTCATAAGCCGCCTATGGACACGCTATCGCATCACGGGCAGTGTGGCCGAGCGACATGGAGGGCGAACTCGTATCACCATTCACCACTCGAAGACAGGACCGGTATATCCATAATACAGCGCGAAGAAATCGTACTATGACCGCCATGATGATAACTACGAGGCTCCACAGCGCTTCAGGCTTTCTGATAAGCGATCAAACCATACGTAATCGTTTAAGAGAAGTGGGTCTGCGATCCCGAAGGCCTCTGAGAGTTCCACCAATAGCGCCCCGCAATCGTAGAGCCCGTTTACAATGGGCTCGCGAAGACAGTAATTAGGAGGAAGAAGACTAGCGTGGTGTTTGCTTTTCCGAGGAATCTGGTTTCGGTATGAGGCCGGATACAAGATGTACATTAGTTTGGAGAAGCCCTGGACGTCAAGAACGATTGAAATTCTGTTAGGAAGTTCATCCATATGGAGGGGGAACAATGATGGTTTTAACGGGTATTTAGATCTGTGGAAGAACCGATCTCATTTGGATCAGGGGCAACCTTAATGCTCGGATTTATGCGACAAGTATTGTATCAGATGTAATCATCCCTTTGCGAAGCCAGTTGGGTGATTCGTTTCAACTTATGCACGACAATGCACGTCCACACACTGTTGGAGTCGTAACACGCACTCTTGCCAATGCCGATATCAACGTCCTGCCGTGGCCTGCTCAATCACCAGACTTAAATCCTACTGAGCACGCATGGGATATACTCCAAAGAAGAGCTCTGCCGAGTATGGACGCCGTAAATACCCCACAACAACTTTTTGACTTCTTACAAAGAACGTGGGTGGCCATTCCTCAAAGTGATTTTGATGAACTGATTTTAAGCATACTTACCAAATCGCTGCGAATGTGTGATTCATGTCAATGGAAAGAACACAGATTATTAATTTGTTAATACATTACAATAAAAGTTTCAAAAACCCCTGTCTTTGCCTTCTTTGCAATTTTATTGTCGACTTGGAATTGGTTCAATTTCTCACATCTTACAAAAAATGAATATTTTCTTAATTTATTCAAAATGTGGGGATTAGTTGTTAATTTAGATTTGGGAAATAAGGTAGGCAACAAGCCCAGAAGATTAGATTACATTTAAATTAATTGGGTTTCTTTTTATAGCAAAAAATGTACTTGATCCCTAGACACTTTTGATGTGTGTATTTAGCTGCAGACTAAGTTTAATCTACCTGTGAAAACCGCATGACAATCGGTTCAGTAGATGCAGAGATTATCGCGAACAGACAGACAGACAGGCAGACAGAAAAGAATTTTTAAAACTTTTTTTTGTGCTTGGTTACTCTTCTTTTATCACCCCTCTCAATTTTAGGTAAAAATATTCAATGTACAGAATCGCCGATCGCGGATTCTACTCTATAGATAGATAGATAAGTTCAACAGCGGCTTACCTAATTAGAACCTTGTCTTAATTAGAATCACGTGTCATTATGAAGTCATAATTGAGATACGTGTTGAAAAATGTTCCTCGTTATTTTTGAAGCGAGGTAAAATTGGACCTAAACTCGTTCTCAATTAATACATATTTATAAGTGCACAGCTAATTTTAACCGTCTTACAAAAAAGCAGGAGGTGGTGTTGTTGGTTTTTTTGTATCTTTGTTACGATTAGGTACCTACTTGAAGACGGCTGAACCGATTTGAAAAATTCTTTTTTTTGTGTATGATGATAGGATCTTGGAGAAACTGAGGGAACTCTTCAAATAAGTATACACTTTTTCACGGTTTGCGATTCTATTAAATAAATTTTCACTTTATAAATTATAAACCAACCCACTTAAAAGCAAAAACTAGATAAAATTTTGACAAAAAAACTAAAACCGACTTCAAAACACAAAAAAATGCGCTTAGGTATACACTAAAAAGTTAAAAATATCAAAATACCGCTCGTTTCTGCCCGGGATCTATTTGGCTTGGCACCGACTTCAAACCGATCGGTATAATATTTTATTATTTTTAATTTTATAGTGTAAACTAGTGCATTTTGTGTTTTGAAGTCGGTTTTAATTTTTTTGTTATTTACGATCCTCTTACTCTATAGATGAGATAGATGTACGAAAAAAAAAACGTAGAGTCGCGCCATTTGACCTAATGAATTCGATAATTTGAAAATCGAACTGTTTACTTAAATAAATTTCGAGTCGATATTTCAAATTTTGCACTCTAAAAACTCAGACGAAATAAAAAGTCAAGACGGAGCGCTGTGAACAACAAAGTGAAGCCGGTTTAGTAAACATGTGTGCATTTAGTGAGTGTTGCCGTGCAGTAAAAATGTATCCCTAATATCAAATTATTGTCTAAGTAGGTACTAGCAGGATGAATAGTTAAGTAAATAGAAAAGTTAACAATTTTTTTTAATTGTATTATTTAACAGATAGAGTATTTATGGTTGTACTGAAGAGGTATTATGTGAGTATATCTATTCCGACTAGATAGGGAAAAAAAAGAAATATCAAACATTGGTTTGATTTTAATGGCCTTTTTGTTGGGTAAGTTTCCTGAATAGGTATATTGACTAATTTTTTTTAGTTCGTCTTGTAGATTATTAAAAAATATTGGACACGTATTTTTCCTTTTTTACGTAATCAAAAAATAACGGCGATTTATTGAGTTGAAATTTCGCGTGACGTCACTATTCTGACAGTTTGTATGGCGGTTTTTGCGGTTAGTGACGTCACGACCCCCTCACCCTAAACTTTAATGCGCTTTATCTCTGTATATTTTAATTTATTTAAAAAAGCAAAAAATACGTGTCTATTGTTTTTTTTATTTTCTAACTGACGGACTAATTAGAATTTTGATTTTTAAAAGTAGTCAACATCCCCATTACCGTTTACTGTCCACCGTTTAAGATTTTTTTTTTTCAATTTAGAAATATAGTGGAAACGAAAAAAATAATTAAAATTGTCATCTTCAAAATGTATTAACTCGACGAACGACGACTCATTCCGGCTAAGTCGAATCACTTGTATTCACTTTTCATTAAGCCGGGAATACACATGCCTGTAGCTGGCACACTTGTATACAAGCTACTTGCACATGCAAGCTACTTTCATGTGTATACACTAACTGGCATGCCTGTTTCTGCCACGCAAGTAGTTAGCACAACATTTGATTTTCTGGCAGTTACTGGCATGCAACGTGAGGGAGGGGACGCGGGGGACTGAACAGTCTTGCAAATCTATACGCGTTGCGCCAGCAACTTGTACATGCCGCTAACTAGTATGCACGCTACTGTCCTGTTTTACTGACATTTCTATTCCCGCCTTTAATGTCTTTATTTCGGATCGAGAACCTTAAAAGTATTGGTTTTTGAAGTGATGATAAAACATAGAAAAAAAATTAACACCCATCTCCACTTACATTTAATGAATATGAAAAATTAAAAATAGAAATAGGTAAATGAAATTGTTACATTACGTTCCACGTCACATTAACTTACCCAATAAACGGGGACTATTGTGACGCTTAGTAGTGGCAACACTTGTGGAAGTTTAGCTGTCATAAATGAATAGAATTGATTTATTAAAAATATGGATTTTTAAGTTTACTTACGTATGAAATGTGATACCATCGTGTTTCTTATTTTTCGTAGATTGGTTTTTACACCCTTTCACTACACATTTCGGCATATTTTATTGAATAATTACGAATTATTACAGCGTGACACTCCGCGCGCCGGAATATTTCGACTGACAAGTTATGGCAGAGTTTCATTATAAATGTGTGCGTGTGACTGTGCATGTACACGCCGTGGCAGAGTTTTGCCTATTAGGCTAGTTTCCTAAATTTTCTTTTTTAGTCCGTTTTGTAGATTATTAAAAAATATTGGACACGTATGAGTGGAGTCCCTTTTAGCAAGGCACTGCACCACATAGTTTTATTTATCTTTAAATTAGGAAATAGTCGTTGCATGGTGTATGTGTTTACTTTGCTAAATAAAGTGTATCTTATCTTATCTTATCTTATTTTTTTATTTTTTATGTAACCAAAAAATAACGGAGATATATCAAGTCGAAATTTCACATGACGTCACGCCTCGCTACAGTTTGTTCGCACGTTATAGCGAGCGGTGACGTCACGAGTCCCCCACCCTAAACTTTAATGCGCTTTATCTATGCATATTTCCATTATTTTAAAAAAGCAAAAAATACGTGTCTTTTATTTTTTTATTATCTAACTGACGGACTAAATAGAATTTTGATTTTTTTACCCAGGAAACTAGCCTATTGTGATGTTAACAGCGCTCCGTCTTGACTTTTTATTTCGTCTGAGTCTAAAAATATTTAGAATAGGAAACGCTAAAGAAAAAATTACCTAGTACCTAGTACACAGAGAATAATTTTGTAGATTAATAATTATTATCAATGAGGAAATGTCATTATGAGTCATCAACTCATCACCGTCTACCGAGTTAAAGTGGCGTGACAAGTGAAATAAATCAGAGCAGTCTGAAGACTCAAACACGGCGCAGAGCCGCACTATTGAGCGGTTATGGCGTCACGCTCGAATCGAGATGCGTAAAATGAAACGACAATACGAGACACGTCGTGTGGTGTCTTCGTAAAGCAGCCATGGAACTAATAATGCATCTTTTTCTAGTTAGATTTTACTGTTTATGATATCTATTATAATATAAACAGCAGTTTCAAACTTTGAAACGATGCTAAATCCTAAACTTCCTAAATCCTTGCAAACTTATCCTTACTTATAAATGCGAAAATGAGTTTGTTTGTTTGTTTGTTTTTTACGCTTTTACGTCTTAACGGCTAAACCGATCATGATGAAGTTTTGTATGCCTGCTGTCAGGGGTACAAAGAAGAACCCTAGAGTACTATTTATCCCGAAATTCCCGCGGAAACTCCGAAATTACCGCGGGTGAAACCGCGGGGAACAGCTAGTAAACTTAAAAATGCGAATGAGAGTTAATTCATTTGTGTGTTTGTTACCTACTCAACCGATTATGATGAAATTTTGCATAAACCTACCTATAGGGTACTTTTATCCCGGAATTCTCGCGGGATTTCCGAAAATTACGCGGATATAAACCACGGGAAACAGCAAGTAAAATAAACATATTTTATCTAGACCTAAGTAGGTACCTACATAAGTATGTGCGAAAAAATATTTAAGAATTTTGATTTTCCTTGATTTTGGTCTTTGATTACCTACTCAATAGAGAGATCCTTACCATGCCCAGAATAGCCTAGAATCTGACCAAAAGTAGGACAGCAGGGAGGTACTTACCTACCTAGGTACCTAATATAAGTGGTTTTAGCATTTAGATACACTATATTATATTGTTGAACTTATGAATAAAATATGAATAAGTTTCTCAAAGAGCACAAATGCATAAAAATTACAAATTCTAAAATTGAATGCATTAAGCAAAATGGCGCGCGTGGCGTAATTTCGCGCGCTTCCCCGTTGACAGCTCGGCGGAAGGGGGCGTGGTTTCCGGCCGCGTTCCGTTTCACTCAACAGCCGCCGCACCACAGCGGGTCCTGAATAACATGATCCATTAAGTTCCGGACGAATTAGAATGAGACCCTCTCGGAGAAAATGTTTGTTGTGGTTACTTACGTCTATGATTAATTGGTGTTATTTATTATGTCCATAACAAATAATAATAGTTTTCTTATCTGACAAATCGGCAGAAATCATAGATAATTAGTAAAATACGATTCCAAGGAAATAAAATCTTACAATGATCGAAATCATTGAAGTTCTAAACTTTTATAGAAATGAGGACTTTTAGTCAGAATTTGTTAAAAACATCACAATACATTATACCTAAGTAAGACGTGGAAGTTTTAGCTACTCTCATTGTGCCCAAAAAAGTTTTACCTACTTGCAAAACATTTATTTTGTCGGAAAATGATACAATTGTCCATAACACAGAAATATCGAAAACTGTTAATTTACAAAGCAAATGAATACGAAATGAACGGTAAGCTCGAATTAAATTGCCATTACAATTTGTGGACGATTATCGAGTAAATATTGATGCGTAATTACGAACGTACAAATTGTTGGTTGTTGGATCGTTCGTACAGTGCTCGGCCCAAATGTTGGGCCCAAAGTTTTGGCCAGGATATGAAATTGTTAAGAGTGAATAGAAGTTTTTCCATTTCATATCATAAAGAGTTTTAACCAACAATAGGTATATCTATATCTATCTATTAATTTGACCTTAGCTGTTCCCCACGGTTTCAACCGCGTTACTTTCGGAGTTCCCGCGGGATTGCCGGGGTAAAAACTACCCTGTGTTCATTTTTGTACCCTTTCACATGTAGGTATATCCCTATGAAAAATTTAATGTGCTTTCAACAGAGTTAATTTCGGAGTTCCGTCGGGAATTCCGGGATGAAAAGTTTCCTATGTCCTTTTCTGTACTCCTGACAAGGTGTATGCAAAGATGATGCTCCATAGAGTGAAAGGGTATAGACAGACAGACAGATCAAATCGAATATTTGATATACTGTGTAGAACTCGTAGAACGGCTAGTTATAAAAAATGCGGTGTGCTCTTGCGACGGAAATTTTTTAAAGACTTGATTTGACATTGAATGCATAGGCATAGACAGTAAATATTTCATAGACAATATGATTATCTAATGTTTCCAACAATAATTACAAGTAGGTAGAAATAACCAACATTGACAGTCAATTATAATTAAAAAGAAACAATATTCAAACTCTAATTGACAGTTCGTTTCACAGGTGGTTTAATATTTAACAAAACACACTGGTATTTACTAACTGGTACATACCTAATTGAACGGTTCCGTAGAGAAGTTCCACAGTAACGTGTTAGTTTGCCGATAGTGTAGGTACGTAGGGTAGGGTACGTAGGGTGGTATTAATAGTCATAGATAGTTCTAGAAGCGGACAATGTAGGTATTTTGAAAAAAATTAAAAAAAAAAACTAAAACTGACTTTGAAAGATACAAAAATGCACTACATACTAAAAAGCTAAATATAACAAAATACCAATTCAATTCAAAAGACAAAAATACACGAAATATTATTATTAGTTTGTGCTACCACTCATATTGCGTCTGCCCACTTGGGTTGTTCTGCTCACGACGAGCTCGTGACGGGAGTGGACTTAGTCCATCTATCCACTCCATATTTGGCTTGTCAGTTGTCACCGACTTCAAACCTTCAAAGTACCAAAAGTACTTACCTCTTGTCTTGTTATTTCAGTGATACTGTACCCACCTACAGCTTTTTATTTCTGAAAGAATTTCCATAATTGCATGGTCTACTATTATAGATAATCCTAGTTTAACTCCTAATGTCTCTGTGGTAGGAGATAGTATCCTAGTTGTGCCCCGCGGTTTCACCCGCATTAATTTCAGAGTTTCCGCGGGAATTCCGGGATAAAAAGTACCCTATGTGTTAATTTGATGTATAAGCTATGTTATTGTAAAGTTTCATTTAAATCCATTCAGTAGTTTTTGCGTGAAAGAGTAACAAACATCCATCCATATATACATTCTTACAAACTTTCGCGTTTATAATATTAGTAGGATTGCTGGTTACGGCTTATTGTTGCGCAGCTTCTTCTCTTCAGCCATAGCACTAGGAAGCTGTGAAGGGTGGATATTTTGTGTGTGCTGTCATAATAAATTTAATTTTATTGACGTGAAAAAGAGCCATATTATGAGCCAAATTTGAATAAATTATTCGACATTGACTTTGGTTAAATAGTTCCAGAGATTATTCCGTGCATCCAAACTTATTACCTCTACCTGTACCTCTACACAATACCTGTTAGTGTATAATATTATAGAAGTATTGACTAAAGACTTAACACTGAAGCCCAAAAAAATCTCTGTATTCTATTTTTTTTTTACAAAAAAGTAAAAAAAAAACTAAATATGTAGGTATGTCACTTTCACCACATTCGTAGGTCTACATTCAGTCGATTGTGTTAAGCGGCAACATATAATTTGTTAATTTGCGGTTCCGTAGCTCCATGCTCAAGCATCGACTGCGCACTTTTGGGGCTCTACCCCACACGAAACTTCACCCTCTATTTTATTTATAAATACTTTGTTTTGCTGATCAATAAATAAGTGACGATAAAATAAGAAGGAAGATAGTTTAACTTGTTTATGACACGACTGGATTGAACACAAAATTAGTTCATTTAAATACTTTTTAGCTAAATTTGCTTCCAGCAAACTACCCATTTGTATAGGTATCTAACCGCCGCACTCAGAGTCGACTTTAATGATTACTTAGTTAATTACAGATTTTTAAAACAAAACTGTCGTAATCAGACAAGTTTAATAAATTCATGTTAATTGTCATTTAACTAATTAAGTTACATCTTATTAAATGCCAATTAACATTAATTTACTGAACGTCTCTGATTACGGCAGTTTTGTTTTAAAAATCTCTACTTATCTAAGTAATCATTAAAGTCTACTCTGAGTGCGGCCGTAATTCATGGTAAGTATAGCTAGCTGTCCAGCGCGGTTTCACCCGGTGGAATTGTTCCATACAAACTTTGCCCCCCTTTTTCACCCCCTTAGAGGTAGAATTTCGGAAAATCCTTTCTTATCGGATGCCTACGTCATACAAAGAACACACTCTCCAAGTTTCAGTTTTCTACGATCAGCGGCTTAGGCTGTGCGTTGATCCGTCAGTCAGTCATTCAGGACTTGAAAGCATTTTTTATGTACCTATAGATTTAGCGGTTCCCCGCGGTTTCACCCGCGTTAATTCCGGAGTTCCCGCGGGGATTCCGGGATTAATTATACTCTATGTCCTTCTCTGTACCCCTGACAATGTGTATGAATAATTTCATGACGATCGGTTGAGTAGATAAAGCGTGAAAGCGTGCGAAAAAACAAACTCACATTTGCCGTAAAATAAATACATAGTAAGGATACTTTCATGAAAACTATTTTATTTTATGCCCGCGTTAATTTCGGAGTTCCCGCAAGAAACTACACTGTGTTCTTTTCTGAATCCCTGATAAGTGATAACGTATATGCAAAATTTCATGATGATTGGTTAAGTAAGTAGGTAACAAACAAACAGACATTCGCTTTTATAACAGTAAGGATGTACCTAGTAAGGATGCCACCATCAAAAATAATCTATACCTACATATAAAATGCTTTGTCCTGAATGACTGATGGATCAACGCACAGCCTAAACCGCTGATCGTAGAGACCTGAAACTTGGAGCGTCTGTTCTTTGTATAACGTAGGCATCCGATAAGAAAGGACTTTTGAAAATTCAACCCCTAAGGGGATGAACAGGGGGTTGCAAAGTTTGTATAGAACAATTCCGCGGGAACTTCGAAATTATCGCAGGTGAAACCGCGTGGGACAGCTAGTAATTATTTATTATAATCACGCTACCATCTTACTTATCGCTAAAAGTTAAACATCGAACTTAACATTCCGAATAAAATAAGTCAAAGACAATCTGTCCGTAAATCCATAAGAACTTCACAGAGATTTTGTCGGAAGAATTCAAATTATCATACCACAGCATACCACAACTTAAATACACATTCAATACAATCCCAGAAGGCACGTCAAAGTTATTTGTTTTAAATCTAATTCTGTGCCAAATGACAATTAACAAAGTCATCAATGCCTAACGAGCGGGAATAAACTTTTTTTAAAGTTTCGCTCCATGGCTCGGTTCTGTCAGTGATGGATGCGAATGAGCGGGCTTTTTACACGTCTTTTTGCGCGGCAAAGCGTTGGTGCGTTTCCTGGCGCACTTGGATGTTTATCATAGAGGTGTAATTTAATATATCTCTATGTAGTTTATTAATTTTTTCTTCATAACTTTTATTTTAACACACGAGCGAGTTCCAAAACAATGTTTTTTAGCTTTTTAAATTCTGTAACGATACACTCTTAATTTCACAATTTCTTTAAATTTCTCAAGTCCTTTTCTCATGATTTACCTAAATACCTATTTAATTTCTAAAAATATATAGGTAAGCGTGATGTTTTGGAGTGTGAAATAAATAAACCAATCGGTTTTATTATTTTTCATAAGGAAGTCTATTTTATTTTGGTCCTTCGAGCAGGATCACTAAAACAGATTGGCGGATCCGTTTCCCTGATATAGTAATGATAAAAAAATTGTATTTGGAGTATGCACGATCAATATTATCCCAACCCGTATTTGTTTGACAGTGTAAATAAATAAAACTTCAAATGTAACAAAACAGAACAAGCCATTCATCCGATCGCCTGCTTCTGTCAAATGTCGGCCATTTTTAGACGCGGCAAAGGCGCGAAACCGTCAACGCATTTCGCGCCTCATTGCAATTTGAAAGCACAATTTTCAGTTCCATTTTCAAAGAGACACTAAAATGTTGCCAGAGCAATAAAGTAAGTTAAGTCAAGCGTGCGGCTGCCGGTTGTCTGTTGTCGACGAAAACAAATTGGTTAATTGCTTTTTGAGGTTTAAAAATAATTTCCGATGCGTTGAAAGGAAGCGACAAGCAGTTGTTAATTAGGGAACATTGTTAGCACATAGATAATAACTTATATTATACCGTATATTTATAATCTGCTGTTCCCCCTAGTTCCAGTTGCGTTAATTTCGGTGTTTCCGCGGGAATTCCGGGATAAAAGTACCTACCTACCTACCCTATATGTCCTTTTCAGTACGACTGTAGATACCTTTGACAACGTATTTGCAAAATTTCAATGATCGATTGAGAAGTTAAGGCGTAAAATTAAGTCAATACTGGCGCGTTCCTGAGAGAAAGGGTTTTGACAGACCGACAAACAGACAGATGGATAACAAAGTCATAAGGGCTTTAGACAGAAATTATTAATTATTAGGAACGAAATTGTAAATTAGGGGGATTTCATGCGTGAAAGAAATTTTCAGTTAAGTACGGCGCCGTAGGTGCGCGCTTATTGGTTAGGCAATGGTTTGTGGAGACGCAGAAACTGAAGTTTCACGACATTCACGCATTCTTTATTCTGATTACGGTACATATTTATTTCGATGCTACATGGCATTTTTATTGGAAGAATGCGACGCGACACGACGTTGATGAGCCATCTAGTATTGAATAGTGTAGTTTCTTTTACAAAGTGAAGATTATAATACAGCGCCATCTTGTAGCAAGTAGCAAGTAAGACGTTAAAGACCATAGACAAATATTTTATACCAATTATACTTACCTTAAACATATAAAAATCAGAATAAACTATTCTTTGAAATGGTAAAAAGCTATTAAAAATATATCAAATGATTTCATTCAAGAAAAAGGCGAAAAGAAACAAATATTCACGTCAATTCGCACTTCACAGTTCTGTCAAAAATGTCAAAATTTGTAGTGTCATGTCACCGTAAACTTGGTTTGTGTTTTACTGTTTTCAACATTCAGCAATACCGAAGGAAATTTGTCGAAATCGTGTTCAAAAACAACTCGAAAATACATTAAAAGTTAATGATAACATTTTATTTCTGTACTGGAAAACTGTAATAAAAAAGCAACGATGCTTTGGTACGGAGGCACTATCGCCGAGGCTGTGAATCTATCAAAACAAAGAAATTCTATTTTCGTCGTATTTGTTGAAGGTAATACTTTATTCAGTCTTTTCTCTATAATATATTCTACCTGATAAGCGAAATCTCTTGCTATTCACCGAAAAGTCTAATTAATTTGCGATGCATTGCTCCGAATGCCGCCAGCCATCTGGACATGCTACCAGCTGTTGAGGATTTAGGTCATAATTGAAGCTATATTATTTCTTGTTTAAGTTGTTAAATAGGTATTTATCTAGCTATTAATAATATTCTTAAGTATGTACAATTTAAGTTTTCGAAATGATGCAATCAAGCCTCGAAATCATTCAATATTCAGAATTTTAGTAACAAGGTACCTATCTGGTATAAAATCAATTCAACGTTCTAGATTACGCCGGTAAAATCTACATAAAACACAATGCAGTAGTTTCTGGTAATCATGGTAATTAATGGGATCAAAATAAATATGCTTATTAGTTTCTTATTTGCTTAGTCATTTCCCTTTCTCTACCTATTAGACTAGTATAAAATACATCTTTTACTTCATGAAATGTGCTACTTGTAAAACACATTTGATGAAAAATAAATTTAATTGAAGTTACAATGATAAAAAATTTTATGTCGAGAGAAAAAGTGAACGTGTTGGATCTCTGAAATTAACTCGGGTGAAACCTCAGGGAACAGCTAGTAAATATTAAGCAAAATGCCTTTTCTTCCACTGTATATTTAATTTTCTATGCACTACCATTTGTCTTGTCACTTTTTTCAGGTGACAATGACCTGTCAGCGGAGATGGCTAAAACCCTCGAAGATTCGGCGGTCGCTGAACGCCTCTCAGACGAAGCGCATTTCCTCGCTATCAAATTGAAGAGTGGCTCCACTAACTATACATACTTCGCGCAAATATGTATCCTTTCTTATAGAATATTAACACATCTATGGCTGCACTCAGGGTCATTTTAATGAATACTTAATTTTAAGTAATAATAATAAGCCTTTATTTACTGACTAAGTGTGTACATTTTAAGTACTGATTTTTAAAACAAAATTGCTGCAATCAGAGATGTTCATTAAATTAATGTTAACTTAATTAGTCAAATGCCAATTAACATTAATTTAATGAACGTCTCTGAGTGCGGCAATTTAGTTTAAAAAAATTATACTTAAAATTAACCTTATCCACGACTTTTATAACTAGGTGTTCCCTGCGGTTTTACCCGCTTTAAATTCAGAGATCCCACAGAAGTTCTTGGATAAAAAGTAGCCTAAGTTACTCCTTATAACATTTGCTAACTGCTAGTGAAAATCCTATCAGATATCAGCCGGAACAAACAGACAGACAGACAGATAAAAATAAAAAAAAAATAAAAAAGTCTTTTATATACCTACATTTAGTGAAAAGCTGTTGACTAGAAATTACAAACAGACACTTCAATTTTATTTATCAGTATAGATAAGTTAGTTCGAAGTAACGAGCAGGGGAATAAAACTTGAAATAACATATTAAATAACTCAAGGAAAATTCTGAACAGAACAATGTATTCAAGTATTCAAGTATTCAAGTAATAACCCTTTACTCTAGAAATCTCAGATCAATTCGTTCCGGTCCCTTCTCTATTCTTTATAGGCAGGAACGGAACACCCTTGGAGGTGGTCTGCGCAGGAGTGGAAGCCAGCAACCTGGCCACAAGGATAGATAGAATATGCAATGAATACCGTAAGTTATTTAACTGGAGTGACCGGAAACGCGTGTCTAAAATGTAAAATCACTAAACCTAAACCTAACTAAATCCAAAATATAAAGTGTCTATTATTATTTTTTATTATTTTAGTAGAGTTTTGATTTTCATACCATAAACATCCCTATTGTCTATTGTTATATTGTCCTGTAACACTAATTGCAATGGGATCCATATGCCTTTAATGATTGTAGTTTTCTTTTTGGTCGAATAAATAAATAAATAATCCTACTAATATTATAAATGTGGATGTTTGGATGTTTGATACTCAATCACGCAAAAACGGCTGAACGGATTTGGATGAAATTTGGCATGCATGTGGTCAGGGGTACAGAGAAGGGCATAGAGTACTTTTTATCCCTGAATTCCAGCGGGAACTCCGAAATTACCGCGGGTGAAACCGCGGGGCACAGCTAGTGATACCATGAAATTGAAAGTTAGAAATTTGTACACCCAAGAAAATTGAGTTTGTTCTAAGCAACTAGTTAATTTACTAGGCTTTTTTCCATCATTCCAGACAAAGAGAAGCAGCCTGCCGGCCAGCCGTCTGCGCAGCCGTCTACGTCTGCCCAGCACATCCGGCAGCAGACGGCGAGTCTGCTGGAGGCGGAGTCCGCGGTCGCTCCTGCGCCCGCTCCCGCTCCTGCGCCCGCTCCAGCTTCTGCTTCCGCTCCCGCCAAGCCGCCGCGGCAGTCGCATCCGGTCGACGCTGAACCAGGTTTGATGGATCCTTAACTAGTTTTATTTAAAAGATTGATTGGATCATATTGTATGTACAATGTCTCTGTAGGGTTTTGGTAGTCGTACCTTGTAGTTTATGGTTGGAATTGAGCGTTCTAAGGATGGCATTGGGCATTCTAGGGAAGTCATCAGGCATTCTGAGGCTTGCATTGGACATTCTTAGGTGGGTATCCGACTTTTGAGGATGTCATCACATCAAGAGATCTAAGAGCATTATCAGCAGTAGCATTGTGGGGCGGCATTAGGCATTATAGTGGCGGAATTAGGCATTATAGGGGCGGCATTAGGCATTGTAGAGACGGCATTCGGCATTCTAGTGGTGGCATTAGGCATTATAGGGACGGCATCAGGCATTATAGGGGCATCATTCGACATTATAGGGGCGGGATCAGGCATTGTAGTGGCGGTATTAGGCATTATAGGTGCGGCATTAGGCATTGTAGTGGCGGCATCGGGCATTACAGGGGTGGCATCAGGCATTATAGGGGTGGCATCAGGCATTATAGGGGCGGCATCAGGCATTATAGGGGCGGCATCGGGCATTACAGGGGTGGCATTAGGCATTATAGGGGCGGCATCAGGCATTCTAGTGGCGGCATCGGGCATTACAGGGGTGGCATCAGGCATTATAGGGGTGGCATAAGGCATTATAGGGGCGGCATCAGGCATTATAGGGGCGGCATCGGGCATTACAGGGGTGGCATTAGGCATTATAGGGGCGGCATCGGGCATTACAGGGGTGGCATTAGGCATTATAGGGGCGGCATCGGGCATTACAGGGGTGGCATCAGGCATTGTTGGAGTGCATGATTGGCATCGGACATTACAGGGGTGGCATCAGGCATTATAGGGGCGGCATCGGGCATTACAGGGGCGACATCGGGCATTACAGGGGTGGAATTAGGCATTACAGGGGCGGCATCGGGCATTACAGGGGTGGCATCAGGTATCATAGGGGTGGCATCGGGCATTGTACGGATTGGATGGTTTAATTTGTCAGCACGTCGTCATTTGGCATCAGAATCCGCGGGCCCCGCCGCCAAAGTGCAGAAGACGGAGCACGTGGAGGTGACGCGCTCGGGCCGCGAGTACGACGTGGTGTGCGACGGGGACGTGTGCGTGCGGCGCGCGCGGCCCGAGCCGGGCCCGAGCCAGCCGCCCGCCGCGCCCGAGCCAGCGGTGAGTATGTCTGTCTGTCTGTTGCGCTTTAACGCCTTAACGGCTCAACCGATCATCATGAAATTTTGCATACACATTGTCAGGGGTACAGAGAAAGACGTAGGGTACGTTTTGTCCCGGAATTCCCGTGAGAACACTGAAATTTACGCGGGTTTGTTCGTTTGCTTGTTTTAAAAATGTCTTTATTTACATAATTTTACAATTAATACAGCCCAGTGACAAATAATAAATATATATAATAATAATAATCCAGTTCACAACACAGGTCTAACACACACACACACACACACACACTAAGCTTGTGTCGTGGAAACTAAGTAACACGAGGTATTTATATATGTTATTACATACTTAATATACTTCTGTACTTTGCTATTATAGATATTTGAGTTTTTGTTTGTTTGTTACGATTTATTTAAAAAACTACTGGACTCATTTCAAAATTTCTTTCACCCATTAGAATGCTACTCATTTAATTCCTTGTTTAACATAGGCTATATTGTAATCTGGAATTCCAGCGGGAACTCCGAAATTTTTAGTCTATCGAGTAGATTAATAAAAAATATTGGACACCTATTTTTTATTTTTTTACGTAATTAAAAAATAACGGCGATACATTGAGTTGAAATTACGCGTGACGTCACTAACCGGTGTAGTTTGTATGGTGGCTTATAGTGGTCAGTAACGTCACGAGCTCCCACCCTTAAACTTTAATTCTCTCTGTATATTTTCATTAATTTGAAAAAGCAAAAAATACATGTCTATTATTATTATTTTTCTAACTGACGGACTAATTAGAATTATGATTTTCAAAAGACGTCAACATCTCTATTTCTTTTGCAAATTTTTCTCTATGTTTCAATGATACGTTAAAGACACGAAGCGGCTCGGTCGTTCCGTTGATTCCAGAAGGCGCAAGAGGTGCGCCCAGAAGAACAAAGTCTGGCCGAAATGGAAGACAAAATGGAGAAGGCGAAACAGCTGATAGACGCGAGACGGAGGGAGAAAGCAGAGAAGGAGAAAGAGGTGAGGTAGTTTCGAGGATTGCGTAGACAAATGGGCGCCTTAAATTGCCTTTAAAATGCTAAATTAGCAGATACGATAAAGTTATAATTGGCTGTTATTTTTGTTTATTCATCTGTTTGTTGTCTTTGAGTGATGTTGGTTTTTATAAAACTGAGATAAATATCCGTGTGTCCGACTGTCTGTATGTCACAGCCATTTTTCATGAAGATTATTATTATATCGGCATTGTATAGATGAAATATAAAAGGAAGGTGCCTTGTATGAACCGCTTTATAATGGTGTAGTTAGTAAATTGTAATTTAAGGTATTTTGATGTTGACGTCGAATAAAGTATATGTCTATGTCTAAATTATGTAAAATTCTGATTTTGCACATATTAATATGAAGGATGAAAAAAGTCAATGCGTATAGTGAATGTGTGAAAAGCGTGACGGGTATGATATTATTTCACTTGAAGAATCATAATCCGGCTCGAAGGACCAGTTGAGATGTGCTAATGACTAATTGACTAATTTGGATGCAACCATCATTCTTTTTGCATAAAAAATACTTAAACTCGCGTTCTTTTTTGGTTTTTAGTATTATATTAGCTGTTCGGTGTCCATAGTATGAGCTCTGCATAGTTCGAGACTAGGTGGCTCTGCGTAATAATGTCCAATCGTTTTTATTATTTTTCAAAAGCCACTGGAAAACCTAGTTATCCGGCTCGAAGGACCAGACGGTGTCATATACAAATATTCTGTAATTTTTCGCCAGCTCGAGAAGCAGAAGGAGTTGGAGCGCCGCGCGACAGGCCAGGGCGTCGCCGAGCTGCGGCGCTGGCAGGTCGAGCAGGAGTTCAAGCAGATACAGGTGACAACCCTAACGCAGTGGGCGTCGGAGGGGGGGGGGGGGGGGGAGGAAATAACGATACACTATAGATATAATAATATGTGAAAGGATGGATGGATGGATGTTTGTTACTCAATCGCGTCGGAACGGTTGAACTGAACGGGATTGAATTGGATAGAATTTGGCACACAGATATTAACCCTTATTGAAACTCCTAATTGGCTACTTGACCAAATTTTTTTTTTTAGTTTCGTGTAAATTAGTAAAAAATATATTGGACACGTATTTTTCTTTCTCTGCTCCGCCTCAGTGGAACCGCACCCTTAATATGTTCTTCGTTTAAAATTACACCGTGTATATAATAATAAAAGGTTTCTTATACAGCGTGTAATTTTATTTTATTTTTGCGTCCTATACCATCTCGATAAGCCAATCCCATTGCGTTCCGACCAGGAGGAGCGGCGTCGCGAGAAGATGGAGAACGACCTCGCCCGGCAGCGCATCCTGGCGCAGATCGCGCAGGACCGCGCCGAGCGGAAGGCGAGGGACGCGCCGCCCGCGCCCGCCCCCGCCGCCGCGCCCGCCGCGCCGCGCGACCCGCTGCCCGCGAGTAAGGGGGGCAGGAAGAGTTGGGGGAGTAAGAAGAGCTGGGGGTTAGGAGGAGCTAGGAGGAGTAGGAGGAGTTGGGGGAGTAGGAGCTAGGAGGCGTAGGAGGAGCTGAGGGGTAGCAGACACTGGGGGAAGTAGGAGGAACCAGGGAGAGGAGGAGCTGGGGGTAAGAAGAACTGGAAGAGCAGGGATATGATACACTTTATTTTTAGTAATAATAATAATAATATTATGCTGTTTCGGTTAAGACACTCCCTAGTTCGTTGGCTCAAGGATTAGATACGGAAGGCGTTAATCTTCGACACGACACGCATATCGTGTTGGGAGGTACCTGTCTCTGACCTTAACCACCAGTAGCTTAAGCTCTGCTCCGCTGCCGGTGGCACACTAGATTTCATTTTAAAAAAAAGTATCTAATAATATTTATTATTTTATAAATTTATATTGATAAAAACCCAACGAGAAAGATTTATTTCGATAAACGAATAACTTATAACATGGCGCAAATCGAGTCCGGCCTCGAAGGGCCGTGTCGTTGACCTCCCGTGCAATACCTACTCTCGGCCGCAGCGTCCGGCGACGGCGGCGGCGCCCGCGTGCAGTTCAAGCTGCCGGACGGGTCGTCGCACACGGCGCAGTTCAGCGCGGACGGCACGCTCGCCGACCTGCGTCGGTACGTCGGCGACAATCTCAAGGTAGGATCGCCGGTGCGCCTTCGCCATTTTAACACTTTCACAGTCATTCCCTTAATATGACATAATATAACAGGGATGTTGCGAATATTCGCATACGAATAATCAATGCGGATGCTCATGCGGATGCCAATGTAGTACAAGTTGCGACAAGAAAGAAATTGGGCTAGGCCGGCGAAGGAAAATTAGTAAGTATGTGAAGTTAAAAAAATAGGAGCATTATTTTAAATACTAATTTTCATTAATAATAAAAATATTTATAATTACTTCGTCATTGTTTTAATTTTTTATTCATATACTATAAATAAGATCTTAAACATCCGCATTCGCATCTACGGATGTGAAACCTTCAACAATCAGCATCCGCATTCACATCCATGGATGTGAAAAATCTGCATCCGCAACATCCCTGATCTCTAATACAAAAGACAAGTTCCCGAGGTCAGACTAGTAATGATTTAATCAATATTTATTAGATGATGATCGATATTAAGCAGTCCCAACACTAGGAGAAATCGTGCCTTAAGCGTGTGGCGCTGGAGGTGATGGCCATGTTTTTGTAGCCTTAGTACGGTTTTTTAACCCTCTTTAAACCTCTCTTAGGACGGTGTAAATAGGATTTTAAGAAAGGAAAACAGAAATACATATGCTCGTATATATTTCATACATACATTAAAGAAGCGATATAAAATTGCATCAATGACCCAGGTACCATTTTACGTCATTTTAATGTCAACGCAGTACGCAACTGACGTCATACGAGGTCATGCATCAGCTAGAATGATTTTCAACATTTATTTTGTATGAATAAAGAATTATTGGTTCATATAGTAGTCTTAATATCTAATCATTAATTTTAATATGTTCCATATGTATGTATTGTATGCAGGCGGGATTATCGGAAACGTCAGCAGAATCGTTGGTTTTTGTAGGTTCAGAACAGCAGTATTTAGGGCCACGGCAGGATGTACCATCCGAAGTAGGCGGGGTTGTTGGAGACGTCGCCGTTGTTCCCCCACAGCAGTCGGTCGCCGTACGAGTCGACCGTCGAGTCCAGTTTCAGCCCCTGCCCGTACTCGCGGTTCTTGATCAGAAACACCAGCTCATCGCCGATCCTCACCGGCTCGAGGGTCCATTGGAATCTCAGCTCCTGCATCAACCGCGCCACCCACGCCAGCCTGTCGTGATACGAGTCTGTGTTCACGGCCAATTTCAAACACATATCGCGTTCGTTGTTCACTATATGGAAGTACACAGTGTTGTTATTCCAAACGGGTTCAAGTCTCCAACTGACTCTAGCGCTGGTCTTGTCGTGGCTGTCGCCCCAGGCCTGCCTGTCGCCGTATCTGTCGACGCTCGAGTCCACCTTCAACGCCTGGTCGTGTCTCTTGCCCACAAACTTCACATTACCCCTGTTGAATATCCTCTCGAATATAGACGGAAAACATACGCCGAGCAGAGCCTTAGTTCTCGCATCCGCGGATAGCTTGTACGCGTACGACATTAAGTTGGTCTCTTTGTTAGCCAGCAGTCTATCGACGACTTGAGATAGATGAGCGTTGTTGTTGCTCAGCTTTATCGCTTCGCTGATGTTCACTGCGTCTTCGAAAGCTCCGCTCGAAACTTTCTTGTACAACGCGTCCTGTGTTTCGGCTATGTTAAAATAAGCCCTGAAGTTTGTGAACATAGTCACCTCCTTCAACAAATTGGGCAGCGTATGACCGCTGCAATGCAACACGTTTTTCCTTCTCAACGCCTCTTCGATTTCCTTCGCGCCGTGGAAGTTTTCATCGGAGCTGTAGATGACGACTTTTCCATAATCGGCGTTGACGATGCGAGCTATGTCTGCAGCTGCACTCTTGCTGATGGATGCTCCCATCACTGTGACTGTTTTTACCGAGTTGTCTTTGATGTAGGCGCTCGTGTCGCAGCTCTGGTGACTGATGACGGGCACTCGGTTGGGTATTTTCTTGTCCGTGTCCGTCCCTGCGCCGACGAGCCGGTATTGCTGGTTCACATTGTAGCAGTTTGGAAAGCCTTTGGCCCCGGCGCTTGTGACGACCCTCCCCTCGCCCCAATAGTCGACGTGTTCTATTGGATCGTTCAGATTCAAGGGTATTTTGAGCAGTTTGTACTGACCGATGTACGGTACCTCGGAGTAAGGGTACAGTTTGTCGACATTGGTCGTATAGTTGGGTGACGCCGCGCTATTCCATGACGTAGCCGAATATCCTTCGACCGCGTCGATTTCTCCCTTGTTCGGTTGCGTAGTCATTTTTGTTGGTACAGCTTTAGGCAGTTTTGTTAGACTACAGTCGACTGTGAAGGTTTTGCTCGCTTCAGTGGCAATATATAGGTGCATTTTAGTAGATGAATATCATTTTTTGCACGCAAACGTTGACCGCAGAATATATCTTATCAATTTTTATGTCGTTTGAATGGTCAAATGACCCCAAAAAATTGTTGATAAGATTGTGGTCGAGATGGAATTCCCTTGAGTTATCGCACGAAAGTCACAGCGGATGTGGTGGTGGGTGTTTCTCCCCTATTTTATAGTTCGATGACTGCAATTTATTTTTAACCCCGACCTAATGTATCTCTGTTATATTTTGATTACGTATAAAATGAAAAATACGTGTCCATTATTTTTTATTTATCCACATGGCGGAATAAAACTTAAAATTTAGTTCACTAGCCATTGTTTTTCTGGCCATAGCCAATTTTATTAAAGTTATTTATGGGTCGACTTTGAATATATGCAATAGCCAATAGGCTAGTTGCCTAAATTCACGAGCACCCACGGGTAAACTTTCGATGCGCTTTATCCGAGTATATTTTCATTAATTTGAAAAACTTTTTCAGAAATTTGTCCATTATTTTTTTATTATCAAACTTACGAACTAAATAGAATTTTCGTTTTTACACCCTCTCATCATGCCCATTATTGTAATTTTATCGATAGTAGGGGTTTTATTGGTCATTTGGTATAGGGGTACCTTGCATTTTTGTCTCAAAGGACGCCGCTTGGATCAGTTGATCCTTGGGGCAAACTAAGCTGATTTAGACCGGGTGACACGAGGAGCCCCCCCTGGGGTGGGCAGGGGAGGGGGGAAAGTGTCCATCGCCCGCATCGCAGACTACGCTCGATTTCTGCCCAAATATAGCTACTAGGTCGAGTTTGGTATCGTTTTCATATAAATCGAGGACGAGGGTTTCATTTCTGGAATAAACTTTTTGCCCGTCGATAGAAAAAAACCGAAAAACTGGCAAAAACAAAAATAAAATTTAAAAAATCTCAAATAATTGCTTTAAATTTTTGCCCAGACTGCTAGACTGGCATTGTTTTTAAACAACATAATCTAGACACGCGGTTAGCGTGTCAAGTCAAGTTCAAGCAGACAGAACTGACAAGCAGCACCGTGTGTAATATTACACGAACCATTTGGAGCCACTTTTCACCCCTTCATAATTCCAAAACTATTTTACATAAACATGTCTAATTTAGCTCATGTATTAAGACTCGCGAGATAAATATGTGCTCCAAATTTCATAAGCACAGCTCCAACGGTTATTTAGATATTAACGTCCAAAAATCGTGATTTTTATCACTGACTGACCTATAGACCAAAATTATAACGCACTTCCAGATGACTTAGGAACTTGATATTTGGCATTAAGGTAGGCTTTTAGGCGTAAACAAAGGGAAAAATCTGAAAACTGGAAAAACTTAAAAAAAAATATATAATTATTAATAATTAAAGTTTTTAGATTTTTCCTATCAAGAAGGTAATATAACAAAGTTAAGTATTTTAGTATGCAACTGGCTAATCAGAATTTCGAAATATTCTTAAATGATGTATTTTACGTCACTCAATTAAACCGAGTCAAATACATTCGTTGTCAACGCGAATTTTCCTATTTTCACTGGTTTATACCTATAAAACTAGTTATTCTTAAGTTAAAAGTGAATCAGAGTTTGTTTTACGTAGAATATAATTAATGAATATCTGTGAACATTTTCATCAGTTTACGGAAACATCCATTACATATTATTGACATTTGACATAGAAAGTTCTGTATGTAAAAAAGATGAATAATTCTTTTTCAAGTATAAAACCACTTGTGGATAGAGACGGTTCGGTATGGAATTAAACTCCGTATGTACATTATCGTCGGATATCATAAAGGTGACGACATATCTGCGAAATCTCGTAATGATCAAAAGGCGTTGTCGAAAATATATCTCCCAGATGAGGGCATGTCACAGACTCACAGTTATCCACTCATGTAAGGTCAGCCATGTAGGCTTAGGATGCTTCTTCTTCTTCTTCTGCTTGGGATGCTCTTTCGTCCGCTTACGAAGGCGACGTATAAGCCTCGAACAGTAACTGTACAGGTACTGCATAGCTTTCTTTAGACATAAGTCTAGTTAATTTGTGCTGCATAGATGATTTTGATTCCAATATAGAGACATACATAAAGGCGCGTTCCGAAAGGGGGGGGGGGGGGGCACAGAGGGGACTTGACCCCTCCCCTGTCTTGTTGGAAAGTACTTGAAACAGTTAATTTGTAAAGAGTGTCAACGGATGATTATACCTAAAGAGGAAAGATTTGTATTTTTGTCTATTTATAACGAGTAAACTCAAAAACTACTAGACTGATTTCAGAAATTCTTTCACATATAAGAAGCTGCGGTAGTCCTGAGTGACATAGGGTAGGGTAGGGTAGGGGTTTTTATCCGGGAATTACTACGGAAACTCCAAAATTAGCGTGGGTAAAACCGCGGGCAACCGTTAGTCTGTAGTAAAATTGTGTATTGTGCAATAAAGTCTAATTTACTTGACAATTGCCAATTGCTGTTGGTGTGACAATAAATAAATAAATAAACAATTTTGTTATTAAGGCCCCCTTCAAACTTTCAGGCTGTGACCGCGCCTGCATAAGTCATAAATAGCCGACATATGCAAATTTATTGAAGATGCTTCAATAACTGCGATTCTTCTAGGAAGTTTAAGTCGTCAATATGCACCTTAGACGTTCATTTGGAGCCACTTTTGACCCCCTCATAACTCAAAAATTATTTCACATGTCAATACTAATCATGAACTCTCCAATAGGGAAATACAGTAGATTAACAAAAACCATTTGGTATTAATTTTATTATGAATAAGTACCTACTAATAGGTTCTGTACAAAAAGCACTGATATCCCATCAAAAACATAAATGTGAAAGTGGAAGTCAAGTTCAGTATTAAGCTTAAGCTTAGTTGTCGACTTCACTGACAAAAGAATTGATATCTAAATAGGTGTCAAGTTCTGTAGATAATCCTGAAATATATTCAAAGGAGCATACAACTTGACTAGTTTTCACATTCAAGTTATCTTTAACTAGTCAAATTATGTATCTTCTTTATATTATTATGAGCAAGTTACTGTTTTTATACTTTAAGGTCAATAAATATCACCCCTTTAATATTTCGTTTGCTGGTAAAAACAAGGCAATATCAAAAATATTTATACTATAGTTTGTAGCCAAATATAAGATAACTTGTGTGTGAAAACTAGTCGAGTTGTATGCTCCTTTGAATATATTTCAGGATTATCTACAGAACTTGACACCTATTTAGATATCAATTCTTTTGTCAGTGAAGTCGACAACTAAGCTTAAGCTTAATACTGAACTTGACTTCCACTTTCACATTTATGTTTTTGATGGGATATATATGACTTAAACATGAACACAAATATAATATTAATTTATTATTTATTCATATTTAAATAAAAATTGCACCATTATTGACAGTTTCGACTACATCTGCAAAGATCTGTACACTTATAACGCAGTTGCATCTATGTGTACGCTGTATTTAGCATTTGCATCTAATTAATCCAATAAGCTAATTAAGACAGGGTGACATGCAGAACCCCCCGCAGCGGATGGGCAGGGGAGGGGGTGGAAAATGCATCATCCGCGCCGCAATCCGCGCTCGATTTTTGCCTCTATATGGCTGGGTTAAGCTTGGTGGCGTTTTCGTATAATTCAACGATAAGGGTTTTATTTCTATAATAAACCTTTTACCTCTCTATAGAAAAAAACAGAGTAACGGGGAAAAACAAAAAAAAAATCGGAATATCGTTGCTCAGAATTATACTATGAGTAATTTCAGTATACAAAAAATATTGTAGGTATTGTAGCCCCTTTATTGTAGAATATAAAAGTGTTACTAGAACATCTTTTAAGTGTAAATGTGTTAAAAAATATTTTGCATAGAGCAGCGAGACTGAATTCCTTACCGCGGAATTTAAAAAACAAACCAATTAACTCGTTTTCAAACATTCCCAGTCTAGCAGTCGGAGTAAAAAAGTAAATCAATTAACAAGAGACTCAAACATGAATCAAAGATAATTATAAATTTATTATTTATCAATATTTTGATTAAAAATGCACTTTCATTGACACTTTCCACAACACCCGCAAAGCTCTCTAAACTTTAAGTTAATTTTTACGCAGTTGCAGTTATCTAGTTGTACACTGCACTTAGCATTAAAACCGAATTGTTTCAAAGCGTGCTCTAGAAGCTAGGAGCAAGCTAGTCCATACGGGTTCCTGAATTTGGTTTTCACTAACCTATTAGAAGGATCCATATCCTTCTTATATCTTGATGCGGTACAAGAATTTGTCCTCACGCATGTCCTCCTTAGTGTACCGCTTAAAGCTAATGTTGATATAAAGAATCGTTAGTCGGCAATATGTTTTCAATGCTTCGATCCTTTTTCGTGAATAATTGTATTATTCAGTTGGTCACATCCGTGCAAAAGCCTGATCTGTGATTAACAATCACTGTCGTTGATTCCAAGTTTTGAGTTGAATGTTAAAAGATAAAAATAATGCACTGCTTCCGATCTAAAAAACGTCGTAAAATCCAAACTATTATTTAAATTTTATAGGATAAATACTGGCTTTAATTACAGTTGGTCTGCTCTGTATTTTAATTTATTATATCCTTTTTTACTTAGGTACTTGTCATACATAGCAGTGGCAATTGATGTTTCTAGTTTTGGGTAAGCTCGAGGGCTGGGCAATATCCCCTTGTATTTCCAATTTGAAACCCTCAGTAGCTGTTAGATATGCACATCATGGTTTCAAAGACACTCTTTTTTCCTTTACCGCAAAAAAAATCACAACCAGTAAAGGCGGGAAACATTGCTGTTACTTCTGCTTTCTCAGGTTCTATGGAAGAAAATTTAAGTATAGGAATTAGAAGCTGCAATACCATGACAGAAGAAAATATAGCGCGCTATAAAAAATATTTTCCACATATTTATACTTAAAAGATGTTGTATTTAGTATTCTTTTTTTTATATTTTAGAATAAAGGGACTAATTTTTTGTTTACTGAAATTACTTGTGGTATAATTTTGAGCGACTATATTCCGAATTTAATTTTGTTTATTTTTCTGTTTTACCTGTTACTCGGTTTTTTTCTATGGATAGGCAAAGGTTTATTCCAGAAGTAAAACCCTCGTCCTCGATTTATACGAAAACGACACCAAACTCGAACTAGTAGCCATATAGAGGCTAAAATCGAGCGCGGATTGCGGCGCGGACGATGCATTTTCCACCCCCTCCCCTGCCCACCCGCTGGGGGGGTTCCGCATGTCACCGTGTCTTAATTAACTTATTGGATTAATTAGATGTAAATGCTAAGTACAGCGTACACATAGTACATATAAGTGTACAGATCTTTGCAGATGTAGTCGAAACTGTCAATAATGGTGTAATTTTTATTTAAATATGAATAAATAATAAATTAATATTATGTTTGTGTTCATATTTAAGTCACATATATTGTGTTGTTCAAAAACAATGCCAGTCTAGCAGTCTGGGCAAAATGTTAAAGCAAATATTTGAGTTTTTTTAAATTTCGTTTAAGAAATTCGGTCCCGCCGTGCTATGTAAAATATTTTTTTTAACACACTTATACTTAAAAGATGTTTTTCAATTATTTTTTTTATATTTAAGAATAACGGGGCTATAACGTTATATTTTTTATATGGTGAAATTACTCGTAGTATAATTCTTAGCGACGATATTCCGAATTTAATTTTTTTATTTTTTTTTTGTTTTTGTCAGTTGCTCGGTTTTTTTCTATGGACGGGCAAAAAGTTTATTCCAGAAATGAAACCCTCGTCCTCGATTTATATGAAAACTATACCAAACTCGACCTAGTAGCTATATGTGGGCAGAAATCGAGCGCAGACTGCAACGCGGGCGGAGTACTCTTCACCCCCCTCCCCTGGGCAAGAGAGGGGGGGTACCTCGTGTCACCCGGTCTAAATCAGCTTAGTTTAACCCAAGGATCAACTGTTCCAAGCGGCGTCCTTTGATACAAAAGTGTCAAGATTGCGACCAATAAAACCCCCACTAGACGGTGTAAATAGGATTTTAAGAAAGGAAAACAGAAATACATATGCTCGTATATATTTCATACATACATTAAAGAAGCGATATAAAATTGCATCAATGACCCAGGTACCATTTTACGTCATTTTGATGTCAACGCAGTACGCAACTGACGTCATACGAGGTCATGCATCAGCTAGAATGATTTTCAACATTTATTTTGTATGAATAAAGAATTATGGGTTCATATAGTAGTCTTAATATCTAATCATTAATTTTAATATGTTCCATATGTATGTATTGTAGGCAGGCGCGATTATCGGAAACGTCAGCAGAATCGTTGGTTTTTGTAGGTTTAGAACAGCAGTATTTAGGGCCACGGCAGGATGTACCATCCGAAGTAGGCGGGGTTGTTGGAGACGTCGCCGTCGTTCCCCCACAGCAGTCGGTCGCCGTACGAGTCGACCGTCGAGTCCAGTTTCAGCCCCTGCCCGTACTGGCGGTTCTTGATCAGGAACACCAGCTCATCGCCGATCCTCACCGGCTCGAGGGTCCATTGGAATCTCAGCTCCTCCGTCAACCGCGCCCCCCACGCCAGTCTGTCGTCATACGAGTCTGTGTTCACGTCCAATTTCAAATACATATCGCGTTCGTTGTTCACTATATGGAAGTACACAGTGTTGTTATTCCAAACGGGTGCAAGTTTCCAACTGACTCTAGCGCTGGTTTTGTCGTGGCTGTCGCCCCAGGCCTGCCTGTCGCCATATCTGTCGACGTTCGCGTCCACCTTCAACGCCTGGCCGTGTCTCTTGCCCACAAACTTCACATTGCCCCCGTTGAATATCCTCTCGAATATAGACGGAAAACATACGCCGAGCAGGGCCTTAGTTCTCGCATCCGCGGATAGCTTGTACGCGTACGACATTAAGTTGGTCTCTTTGTTAGCCAGCAGTCTATCGACGACTTGAGATAGATGAGTGTTGTTGTTGTTCAGCTTTATCGCTTCGCTGATGTTCACTGCGTCTTCGAAAGCTCCGCTCGAAACTTTCTTGTACAACGCGTCCTGTGTTTCGACTATATTAAAATAAGCCCTGAAGTTTGTGAACATAGTCACCTCCTTCAACAAATTGGGCAGCGTATGACCGCTGCAATGCAACACGTTTTTCTTTCTCAACGCCTCTTCGATTTCCTTCGCGTCGTGGAAGTTTTCATCGGAGCTGTAGATGACGACTTTTCCATAATCGGCGTTGACGATGCGAGCTATGTCTGCAGCTGCACTCTTGCTGATGGATGCTCCCATCACCGTGACTGTTTTTACCGAGTTGTCTTTAATGTAGGCGCTCGTGTCGCAGCTCTGGTGACCGATGACGGGCACTCGGTTGGGTATTTTCTTGTCTGCGTCCGTTCCTGCGCCGACGAGCCGGTATTGCTGGTTCACATTGTAGCAGTTTGGAAAGCCTTTGGCCCCGGCGCTTGTGACGACCCTCCCCTCGCCCCAATAGTCGACGTGTTCTATTGGATCGTTCAGATTCAAGGGTATTTTGAGCAGTTTGTACTGACCGATGTACGGTACCTCGGAGTAAGGGTACAGTTTGTCGACATTGGTCGTATAGTTGGGTGACGCCGCGCTATTCCATGACGTAGCCGAATATCCTTCGACCGCGTCGATTTCTCTCTTGTTCGGTTGCGTAGTCATTTTTGTTGGTACAGCTTTAGGCAGTTTTGTTAGACTACAGTCGACTGTGAAGGTTTTGCTCGCTTCAGTGGCAATATATAGGTGCATTTTAATAGATAAATATCATTTTTTGCACTCATACGTTGACCGCAGAATATATCTTATCAATTTTTATGTCGTTTGAATGGTCAAATGACCCTAAAAAATTGTTGATAAGATTGTGGTCGAGATGGAATTCCCTCGAGTTATCGCACGAAAGTCACAGCGGATGTGGTGGTGGGTGTTCGTCCCCTATTTTATAGTTCGATGACTGCAATTTATTTTTTAACCGACTTCCAAAAAGGAGGAGGTTCTATGTTCGATTGTATGTATGTTTTTTTTTTTATGTATGTTCACCGATTACTCGAAGACGGTTGGACCGATTTCAAAAATTCTTTTTTTGTTTGTAAGGGTATACTCCCAATTAGGTCCCATTGCTACCAAGTCGGGATCTGATGATGGGATCTTGGAGAAATCGAGGGAACTCTTCAAAAATTATAGGCACACCTATAGCGATTTGGGTATTTTTTATAGTAAATCGTTCATTTGCTTTCGAAAAGCAAAATTTGAAGAAGTGGAACTGATGATGAAGACCACAGATGGTCATCGGAACTACTCAACAATAATACGTATTTCAGGGGTTCTAGTAAGAGCGATTTGGAAAATTGTTTTTTTGTTTGAAAGGGGATACTTTCGAATTGGTCACATTGTCACCAAGTCAGGATCTGATGGTGGAATCTTGGAGAAATTGAGGGAACTCTTCAAAATTTATAGGCACACCTATGGCGATTTGGGTATTTTTTATAGTAAATCGTTTATTTGCTTTTGGAAAGTAAAATTTGAAAAAGTGGAACTGATGATGAAGACCACAGATGGTCATCGGAACTACTAAATAATAGGTATTTCACAGATTCCGATTCGTTAACTTTAATGTGGTTTCTAAACAATTTATGTTCGTCACAATGTACATGGTGAAGTGGAACTGGTGGTGGTATACCTGCAGAACTCCTCAAAAATTAACGTCCCTGCATCGGGAAAAGCAATATTTTGTAAAAGGTTATGAGCAGTTGACAGTAGGCTAATGTAACTAAGATAAATTACAAACCGACTCACTAAAAAGCAAGAAATAAATTATTATTTTTAGCTTTTTTAGATTTGTGTTTTTTAACCCCGACTTAATGTATCTCTGTTATATTTTGATTACGTATAAAATGAAAAATACGTGTCCATTATTTTTTATTTATCCACATGGCGGAATAAAACTTAAAATTTAGTTCACTAGCCATTGTTTTTCTGGCCATAGCCAATTTTATTAATAGTACATTGTTATCCAAGGGGTGAAAGTAACTCATTTAGTGCCGAGACGGGGTTTGGCGCCCGAGCGTAGCCAGGGCGCCAATAGTTCGAGGCACTAAATAAGTTACTTTCTCCCGAGGGTAACACTGCTTTTCATTACGAATGCAAGGAAAGTCAAAATAAAAATAGGAATTAGCTAAAGAAAAAATGAGTGAAGATCGGATAGTCGCTTGACACTTTCCCACCTATTTCTTTTTCTTTGGCCGGCTAGCTATTCAGCCAGTATTTTTTATTTACATTGTGGCGACCTAAAAAAAATATTTTCTTTAATTATTAAGTATTAATTAAAGAAAATAAAAAAATATAAATAGGAATTAGCTTAAGAAAAAGTGAGTGAATTTTATTTTAATTAATACCTACTTAAACTTTACGTTATTTCAATTTTACATCGCGCTGGCTGTATAGAAAGTTGAAACATGGTTCAATAGAAATGTGAAAATAGACCTAGTTTTTTTTTAATAATTTGACAGTTGTCAGTTGAAAGCGATTCTCTCTAGGGCTGAAAAGGGCTACTTTCAACCCGCTTCTCAGGCAACTTCAGACCTACTTTCCGAGCATGAGTAATGAAAAGTTATTTATGGGTCGACTTTGAATATATGCAATAGCCAATAGGCTAGTTGCCTAAATTCACGAGCACCCACGCGTAAACTTTCGATGCGCTTTATCCGAGTATATTTTCATTAATTTGAAAAACTTTTTCAGAAATTTGTCCATTATTTTTTTATTATCAAACTTACGGACTAAATAGAATTTTCGTTTTTACACCCTCTCATCATGCCCATTATTGTAATTTTATATGAAGTCAAAAACAGACTTTGTATTAAATTATATCTGACTCTGACCGTCTGTCGTACG
Organism: Zygaena filipendulae; assembly: GCA_907165275.2. Lineage (NCBI taxonomy): Eukaryota > Metazoa > Arthropoda > Insecta > Lepidoptera > Zygaenidae > Zygaena > Zygaena filipendulae. The sequence goes on along the minus strand of OU015677.1, from coordinate 1,257,802 downwards.
TTCTCGCTGCGGACCGCGTTCCCCCGGCGCATTGTAACCCGGAATTCCCGCGGGAACTACGAAATTACTGCTGGTGAAACCGCGGGGGACAGCTGGTTGAATATAGATATTACTAGCTGTGCCCCGCGGTTTCACCAGCCTGAGTTTTGGGATCAGGAACCTTTGTGGACGCAGGCAGAACAATCGGACCAATGGTTTCGAAACGCATAGAGGACAGACATACAAACATTACTTTTTATTTATAAAGAAGATTATGTAAGGATTATCTTTGTTATACATACTTTTGGTTTATGATCATCGTATGCGAGGATAAGAGCTCGAAAGCGCATTTTCATCCGACTTGCTTCAAATTTATTGTCACTGCTCAGCTCCTATGTGTCTTAGCGTTATGTTATATAGCCTATAACCTGCCCAGCGGGTCTAAGATACGCAACACGATAAAATTTTATTGAGCCATTTTATCGATTTTCGTCGACACAGCCATACAATATGTCGACGAGAATTGATAAAATGACTTGATAAAATTTTATCGTGTTGCACATCTTAGCCCTGCAGGAGTATGGACTACAAGCGTACCGAGTTTGGTTAAAATCCCTTCTGTGGTTTTTGACCCATGCGTGCACATACAGACAGACAGACAAAAAATTTACTGATTGCATTTTTGGCATCAGTATCGATCACCATTCATCCTCCAAAATGAATTTTGAAAATATATTCAATTTTGTTATTGCAACATTCGAAAGAGATGGTGGGTTTAAAGTGGGCTGTATTTTTACTATAAATTTGGTATCTCGCGAACCGTTGAAGATGGCGGCTGTGCACTCACCTTTGTGGCCGACTGCAGCAGCACCTCAGACGAGCTCGCGGGCGGGATCAGCGATGTAGATAGGTATCCTTATTGAAAACACTCAGCACAATCACGACACGAATATATTGGATGTAGATATAGGAATCAGAAGCTTTCTTCTCGAAATTTACGACAGTAATTTTGCTCTCAACGATCAAGCTCGAAGATCAACCTCGAATGGGGAAGTGTCGGCCAATCACCGCACCGTGGCAGCACTGGCGCGGTGTTTTTTGCCATTTCTCGAGACCGCAGATACGAGGCGTTTTAGTGCACAGCGTATGCGGCCCGCGAGACGTAAACAATTTAATAATTGTTTCCGAATGCGAAATTAACTAAAGGTGGCGCCACTAAATGTACAGAATTGACTTCTCTACAGTTTTATTATAAGTAAATAGATAGATTTGACTCTGTCTCCTCCCCTCGCGCGTCAGATGTCCGACTCTGCGTTCTCGCTGTGGACCGCGTTCCCCCGGCGCGAGCTCACCGACCCCTCGGCGACGCTGCGCCAGCTGGAGCTGTCGCCGTCCGCGGCGCTGCTGGTGCTGCCGCGCCGCTCGCCCGCCGCCGCCGCCGCCGCCGCGGTCGTCGCCCGCCCCTCCACCGTAGACAACCTCATATGTGAGTACTGTGCCGAGTGTGGGCAAAGAATAAAGAGCTTCAACCGCGGTAATTTCGGAGTTCCCGCGGGAATTCCGGAATAAAAAGTACCCTATTCCCTTCTGCATTCTGAATATGAAATTTCATGGTGATCGGTTGGATCGGTTAAGCCGTTAAAGCGTGAAAAGGAAACAAACAAATAAACCCACATTCGAGTTTATAATAGTAAGGATTAATTATTTTATAGATGGGCAATCAACGGGTTGAAACAGGTTGAGTCTTTTATCGAGTTGAACTCGTAAGCGGGAGGCTTTTATAGGGTTTAAACCCAAGCACCGAATTGATTGCCCATTTATAGTAAGGATGCTATATTTAACAACCCAAAAAAATCTCTGTCCCCTGTCTCTAGCGCTGTTCTCGCACATACTGACCACTTGGATACTGACGCCGACGCAGCAGCTGTACCAGTGGGTGCGCGCGCGCATCCTGCCCCCCGCCGCGCCCCGCGCGAGCCGCTCGCCCACCCCCGCCGCCCCCGCCGCCCCGCCGCCCGCCGCGCCCGCGCCGCGCCCCCCCGCCGCCCCGGGCGTGCGCCGGCGCGGCAACATCCACCGGTTGACCGAAGACCGGACCGGAGACGACGACAACAACACATGGAACGGGAACTCCACGCAACAGATGTAAGCGTGCTCTATGAAGGGGGGGGGGGGGGGCTGGTCACGTCACCATAGAGGGGCTGGTCATGGTCAAGTGACCGTGAGGGGCTGGGTAATTGACCGTAGGGGCTGGTCACCTGATCGTAGAGGAACTGGTCATGGTCAAGTGACCGTAAAGGGCTGGTCAAATGATCGTCATTTGACCAGTCACCCCGACTGGTCAAATGACCTTAGGGGGGGGCTGATCATATAGTCGTTGGCATTAGGGAAGGTTGGTCGATAGTCAGTGTTCAATATAAAGTGTTTACACTTAAAAAACAAGTCACATAAAAAATGTATACAGAAAAAAATTATTACTGGTTACCTATGTAGTTTCACTATAAAATACTGAATATTTACCGTAATGTTTGTATTAAGAAAAAAAAACCTTAAATTCATATTTTCGAACTGTATCAGTGTCGTATCTCTGAAAGAAGATAATATAAACCCAATTATTGTTGTTGTACCGTAGAATTAATTGTATGACCACTATAACATTAGGTATTATTAAAATTTCAAGGTGAGCCAATTAGATTCCGGCTACCCTCCGTTTTCTCATAACCTATGATTTTTTTACTACAGTCCTCGATTATTTATCTCACAATTGAGAAACGCATTGAATTAAGAAACTTCTAGACAAGGAAACCGGTGTGTCAAAAAATACCAGATACGGTGATAACCGAAATAAACAAATTGTCTATTAACGTTTTGATGCTACCTTATTTATCTTGACTTAACCTTATTTATGTTCCCTACCATAATTATCTTGACCCTACCTTATTTATCTTGACCCTACCTTATTTATTCTGACCCTACTTTGTTTATCTTGACCTACCTTTTTTACAATTGTCCATTAACGTTTTGACGCTCTTTTATTTATCTTGGCCCTACCTTAATTATGTTCCCTACCTTTCTTGACCCTACCTTATTTATCTTGAGCCTACCTTATTTATCTTGACCCTACCTTGTTTATCTTGACTCTACCTTGTTTATCTTGACCCTACCGTGTTTATCTTGACCCTACTTTATTTATTCTGACCCTACCTTGTTTATCTTGACCCTTAACTTATTTATCTTGATACCTACCTTATTTATCTTGACCCTACCTTGTTTATCTTGACCCTACCTAATACCTTATTTATCTTGATTCCACTACACTTTTATAATGATAAATAAAATAAGCATAGAATTAATAGGCTTACTAATAATGCTGTACGTCATAGAAACGAAATTTATTTATTATTTCATTGTACAATCTTCACGTCCACCTTCCAAGTCTCGGAGTAGGCAGTGACTATATAATAAAAATATTATAGTTATCGTTGCATAATTATTGATGATTTCTCTTAGGTATGAAATAAAATTGTGGACCATAAAATATATTGTATATTAAATTTGATTTAAATTTTTTGCGATAAAATTTTTCGATTGATTGAATTGATGTTTATTGTAAAAAATTTGAATTAATAAATTTCTTTTTAACGCTTCTATGTATATTATTATATTAAGTTAGCTTAGGTTCGATTTCAATTCCTAGCTAAATCCGACTGGAAGCTTCCAAAATGGCTGCGGAATGTCGCGATTTTTAGAAATGCACTGGATGTTATTTTCTTTATTATACAATTATATTTCAGTTTTCTAGTATGGTTATAAATTATTCAAAGTTGTATTTTAAATTAAGTAGGTATTTATGGAATAAAACATCAATGTTGTTGAATATGTTGTTTGATTTTGTGTTTTTGCCATTTGGAGTTACACTCGTCTCTGAGGGCGTCAATTTGTTTTAAAAACCTTTACATAAAATTAAGTAAGTAATCGAAATGACTCTGAGTGCGGCCGCAAGTCAAAACTATTTACTGTCGTTTTTCATCGAGCATTGTGCTCATGACCTTGGCGAGACGTACGACCCGACCAGTCACCAGACGGACCATGAGTGAGGAGCTTAATTCACGCATTGTTGAAATTTCATTAATATAATTATCTTACTAATATAATAAAGAGGTAAAGTTTGAGAGTTTGTAGTGGGTAATCTCTGGATCTACTGAACCGATTTTACCGACTAAAGTCTTCGACCAGTGTGGGTTGCCAGTGATGATCTATGGTACCGAGTACCGACACGTGGTCACTCATTATGGGCCACATAATAAGGCTCAAGGTCACCCAAAGGGCTATGGAGAGGGCTATGCTCGTTGGCTCGGAGTTTCGCTACGTGATCGAATCAGAAATGTGGAAATCCGCAAGCGAACCACATAACCCGAGGCAAAGCAAACCTCAAGTGGCAGTGGGCGGGGCACATCGCTCGAAGAACTGATGAGCGTTGGAGCAAGAAAGTTCTTGAGTGTGGACCACGGACCGGAAGACGCGGTGCGGGTAGACCCGCTACAAGATGGACTGACGACTCGGTGAAGGTTGCGGGACGCCACTAGACGCGGGAAGCGCCGGAGGCGCGGGATCCTTGGGGGAGGCCTGTGTCCAGCAGTGGACTTCTTTTGACTGTTATGATGATGATGATTGTTCTCTGCTGCGTGGGGGACACACACAAATTTTTTTTTTCCCTCGCGATCAAAGAAGTTTCTCTTTAAAAAAATACATTTACAACATGTGTTATGGTATACAGAATATTAATTTCTAATATTTTGACATCTGGAGCCGTCGGAATTGTGTTTTAGGACACGCAATAAGGGCAAGGAATGTTGTTGGTTATAAAGAATAATTGGCCCCTGCAGTTGCTATACCTATCCTACCTACCTATGCATGCTAGAGCGTCCGCCAGATTAGGTACACCTGGACGCAGATAAGCAATAAATAACATGTTAACCCACAATATTAAGTTATTGATTCAAAACGCTTTATTTAGAGTTATAGAGCGTTTTTTAATTATGTGTTTACCTTATTACATTGTATAAATACCAAAAAATATTTAAACATAAAAAAATGCTGAAACAAAATCACGATATGTTTTTAAAACCCGATTTATTTAAAATTTCTCCAATGTGGGTTAACACACTATTGCTTATCTATATCCACCTATAAGTATTCAAAGCAATAACATGCCTTCTTATTGTTCTAATATTTTTTGTTACCGTAAGGAACGTATTTTGAGCGACTTTGTGCGTTGGATATATCTACTTAACCTAGGTCCATCTCTAGATAGCTGATAGAGTATCTTTATAAAGATATTATTATTAAATACGTTACATATTTTAAATTTAAATTGAAAATACTTTATTTGACACAACACAAAGATTTACAACATACCTACGTATACAACAACTATCCTACTAATATTATAAATGTGAAAGTGGATGTTTGGATGTTTGGACATTTGGATGTTTGTTACGATGATAGTTCCGATAATTTCGCAGGCGGAACGCTGGGGCTCCACTGAAAACCAGCGCTGTGGCTACTACGGTCGCAGCACATGCTGAGTGGAGTCCCTTTTAGCAAGGCCCTGCACCATATTATATTATTGTTATTATTTTTTTTACCTTTGTATTGTAAAGTGTTTGTTGCGTGGTGTGTCTGCTCTTGCTGAATAAAGTTTATCTTATCTTATCTTATCTTATCTTATCTTATCTACTTGTTACTCAATCACGCAAAAACGGCTGAACGGATTTGGATGAAATTTAGCATGCACGTTGTCAGGGGTACAGAAAAGGACATAGTTAACGGTTGTCGTAACAAATAAAGTTTATTTCATTTCATTTCATTTATTTTTTATCCGGAAACTCCGAAATTACCGCGGGTGAAACCGCAGGGCACAGCTAGTAGGGAAAGGTGTACGAGATGATCCCCTTAAGGTAGAATAGTCCCTATTTGAAGAATAATTAATTTAATTTAGATTTAAACACATTTACTGTTAGCATATTTATCTACCTAACTTTTTTCATAACCAAAATGTTTATTTAGATTTTTTTTTGTTGGTAGATTTCACTTTTTTTAAAACCCTACCAAAGGATCATCTTGGACACCCTGATGTCCAAGATGATCCCTAAGGTACGGTCAAGATGATCCTGGGGATCATCTTGCCTCCTGTTTAGGAAAATTCTGAATTTTGGTATAATTATTGAAAAAAATCCTCTGTAAGTGGTCACAAAGTCTTTATTTATCACAAAATTATTTATTAATTAGGATCAGTCATTATTTATAAAATAAATCAACTGTCAAAAATCTTCGGAAGGCTTCGTATGTTTTAGGAAATGATCAAACCACTCGGTGAAAACCTCCAGTTTCGTCCATCCTGTTGAATTACATGCCCATGTGGATCCTGGTGGGGCACCATTCATTAGCTCTATCTTCATGCGAATCCTACGAAAGATGAACATAGGTGGGACAAAAGTTCCAGATGCGGACATACAAACTACCGCTGTTGTAGTTTCTCCTTTTTCAGCGGATGTTACTCTAGCCACTTGTTTACGTCCAGTTTCTGCAAACACTTTAGTGTTTTTGGTCGGTACCGAAGAAACACTCGTCTCATCAACATTGTAGATTCGATGGGGTGGAAAATGTTTCGCATCTTGAACTTCTTTCAACACGGAATAGAACTTATCCACAATTGATTTATTAAAGGCACGAGCTCGAGCAGTTGAGATGGACTCTGGAGCACGTAGGGTAATATCTGGATGTCGCAGACGAAACCCTCTAAGCCAGTCAACACCAGCTTTTTCTCCATGGAATCGGTGTGATATGTTGTTTTTTTCAGCAAGTTGGTATGCCAAGGATAACAACTGTGATCGCGTCAATCCATACATCCTTATCTCCATATCTTTAATGTGCTCCACCAGCTGATTTTCCTGTTGAGGCCTACCTAAATATTTAACTGCACCTAGAGCTTTTACTTTATTAATTCCTTTAGCACGTCTTTTTAATGTCATAACGGGCACCGAAAACTCTTTGCTTGCCATTCTTAACGGCATCGAGCGCTTTAATCATTCGATCTTCCGTTCCGACCAACTCCCACGAGACGTTTTTCTTTATAATTGCGCGGCATAATCTGAAAAAAAATAATCTAAATGAATCAACTAAAACTCAAACTTGTACCTTATATGCAGAGGCGTCTCTAGCCCTTGTGGCGCCCGTGTGCAGCCAGTAACCTGGCGCCCTCGAGCGGGGTCAAAATGGAATACAAGTGGAATACTAACAGTTATACAGGATGTTAGGTAAAATAGACCAAATCTCTTAAGGAGTGATACTACTCATGAAACTAAACAACTTTCCCCAGGGAACGCATATCGAATTCTCAAAAAAAAATTGTACTGTGTATGGGAGCGGTCAGCTGATTGGCCAAATATCCATACAAAGTCCAAATTGTTCTTTTTTTTTTTGAGAATTCGATATGGGTTCCTTGGATGCGACGCATCTTCGGATGTGTCGCAAGGGCGCTCGGCGCGCGGCGCCCCCTTAGACCCGGCGCCCGTGTGCGCCGCACACCCTGCACTATAGGTAAAGACGCCTCTGCTTATATGGTACAAGTTGATCCTGCGGATCAACTAGTACCTCCATGATGGGATCGTCTTACCCCAAACACAGCTTTTTCAATCTTTGTTCGATAACATAACCTATAAAGCATTTACTGTTGTAGTGTCATGCAAAAACTAAAATATAGCATTATAGACAGCCATAAGTACAACAACCATTACGATTTATTGCATACAACAAAAGTAACATAGTCTCAAAGTCAACCTTACCTTAGATCAGAGACACACAAATTATATGTTTCCGTGTAGACTCGCACTCGTCACTCGCGCCGCCATTATACTTTGACTATTGCGGAGGGGTGTCGGAAGCTACGATATACCATATAAAAAACGTAGATGGCGTCCATAGATTCGCTGCAACAGCAAGGGATCATCATACCCCGTAGAATCAACTCGTACACCTATCCCTACATAAATATAACAAGTATTTATAATTTATATTAGGTAAAAATAAAAATAATGTCATTCTCATTCTATAATCTATGGTCAGCCGTGCGTGAAAAATGTTAAAAAAAAACTGCGGGTTCAGGTTTAGGAGTTTTTATCAAAATGGGGTTTTTATGGGTTCTACGGGCTTTTAGAGTGACCTGATATAAATATTATTATTATAATAATTGTAATTATTTGGTACCTACTGTAGTGTTAATTAGTCAATTAATAATAATTGGTAGATATGCGTAAATTGTATGTAGAGCTGGTTTGCAAAGTTTGTTTTTCAAGGACGACGAGTACAACGAGTATCTACTAGGAAGCTGTATGGGACTTCTCTGGACCTACTTTCCTGTCTAAAATAAAGAAAAAACATTTTTCGTCAGTTACAATTTTATTTCTTCAATAGTTACAAGTATGTACCTATAGGAAGGTAGGTAACTAGGTACAGGACCTACTCTTGTCCACAAATTTTTCAGGTCATATTCGGCCTTAACTGAAACAGAAGACAGTGCGGTGATTGGCAGATCTCTTTTTCATTTTAACCTATCCAGTTACTCAAATAGCATAACAATTGAGTCACCTTCAATTGTCTCCTTAACAAATAGAACTAAATAAAAGAATTAATTACTTCGTTTGTATAAATTCTAAACGAAAGCTCACTGTCACTCGCTTTCTAATTGACAGAAAATTTTCATACGAAAGAATTTCATTTCATTTTAAAGAATATGTAAGATCGGTAGGTACTTATTTGGCATTTATTTGGTTTGTTATTTTTGTTATTTTATGCGCATTTTGAAACAAAAATTATGTTTGAAATGCGTAAAATCTAGGAGACCAGAGTAAGTATATGCACGTCAGAAACAGCGAAAGTTCTTCATCGTTGGTATACGTACTTACTGGTTCTTTATGTTTATTTTACTAGTGAGTGAAAGAGGAAATGCAACGGTACCTCGCAGTTTGTCCAACCCAACGCCATTACGGATATTGTACTGAGACTGATAGTTGTGACGCTGCGTTTGGCGTGAAATGACGCCCGTTTTCTTAACTTTCGCAAACAAAATATAATGTTTAAAATATTTAACACGGACCAAAATACGGTTAGCTAAATAAAATATGGATATCAAAGAAATAATAAAATGGTTTATACCATGTTTCCATATTTTGCTATTTAGATATCTCAGAAAAATGAACTTTCAAATGACTTTCGTTTGTTTGTTATTGTTTTTTTCATTGGCACACGCCAGTTCAATGGCAAAGACAATAAAAAATAATAGTGTTATAGAAAAAAGTGCTAAAACCAAAGTAATGTATGATATAAATTATTTAGATAAATTTAATTTCGTTGACGATGAAGAAATTGATAAACCACACCAAAGTGACCACGCTCCGTCTGTACCTGTTAGTGTTGAACTGGATGATTCCGGGTCAGTGCAAAAGAGATCCACTGATTACAGCCTTGGTATGTATCAATTTAAGTGGGTATTATTAATTTTTGTCATTGTGGTGTACAGTAATTGTAAGTAAAATGTCGTACTTAGGTCACGTACGCACTGCTGCTAAAAGCTCGCGGTTCTAAACTGCTAAAAAACTGATTAACAAACTTTGGGAAATTAAAAAAAAAAAATTCAGTGGCAGATTTTAAAAACTCACTCCAATGATTCTGCCTTGTGTTCCAAAAACACGTGTCTTTAATACGAATAGGTAACTTACCCAAGAGGTAAGATTAAATAGCTTATCACAAGTTGGGGAAAACTCGTGTTTTCGTGCTTCGTGTTTTTATACGTTACTTAGGCAATATTAATATGTAAATATTATGTTGATTCAATATAGGCGTGTAGATGTGACATCTATCGTCTGTGTACTGATATCTTCTACTTTATCCGACCTTTGTTGTACCGTCTTCTATGGATTTAAAAAAAAATCAGGGTTTTCATTATTGAGTGCCAGCACTCGCTGAGATAGGTACCTACTCATTGCATCGTTTCGGCAATAGAGAAAGGAAAATAAACTCCAGCATGGAAGGCACACCCTACAGAAATTCCGGTGTTTTTAATATTTTCTTAAAATTTTTTACTTTTACTATTTTTTTGTTAACTCCACTCGTTGTTAGTTTTTTAACTGACTTCAAAAAGGAGGAGGTTCTCAATTCGACGCGTACCTATGTTTCTTTTGTGTCCGATTATATTAGGTATCTATTTGTCCGAATAAATTATTATTTTATTCCTTCTTTTTTATTATTGCAAAACACAGTGCATCGATTTTTGTTTTTTATGGTTCCATATCCGCAAGCATTGAAATATTTATGATAACTAACTCCGTTAGGTGCATTTGCAGCGTCTGCGGACGTCTATGCTTCTTTTCTATCTAAAATAGGTACGACGACATAAGTAATGTTCAACTCAAAGTTTTAATTAAAAATAAAATAATAAAACTACGCGTGCCCGTGAAAGCGAAAAGATGTAGAGGTTTTGATTCGTCACTCTTTAATAGATAGAGTTATTGCAACAATTGCAACAACACGCAAATAAGGTTCATTTACCTTTTCGTAACATGTACAACCTATTATATACCACTCTATTAAAATAATTATAGTGTCTCTAGTTGTATACGTACTTAGAAAATAGTTCACCGTGGGTTAGGGAGTTTGAAACTGCTATAAATGCCTTAAATATCTGGTCTAGGGTAAAACCCGGATAGTTGCCACAGTTGAAATTTTTGAAATCATTTTATATCTCCCAGTACAAAAATTAAAAAATCTTATTTTTTAAACTGGCAAATACATTGGTTCTTTATCTACAAATTTATTAAGTGTAAAAGACATTATCTTTGAAATTTCCAAAGTATTAGCGATTTCTACGGACCTCTACTTTTTGTGACATCTATCCCATATATGGGATAGTTGCCTAGTCCATATAAATTACGTTTAGGATGGACGACCCGGCGGGAAACAAGGCATCTACCCCGAAAAATCTTTGATCGCACCTTGCGTTCCCGTGCAATCGCACAGAGACATGAGACGCGGTCCACTTAATAGTAGTCGGAAAGTCTTTTGATAGATAAATAAAATAGCACGCGATTCATCTGCGAAACTTGAGTAATTACGATCGGGGCAACTATACCCCCAGGGCAACTATCCTGGTTTTACCCTAGCTATTCGCGGCTTCGCTCGAAATCTGGAATTTCTTACGGAAAGAAAGCCTGTCCTATGTTTTAATCCATAGCATATGCCGTGTACCAAACGTCCGAACCCATTAAGAAGGAGAAATTATTTTATTTAAGTAAGTATATCATACATGCCTATAACAGCGAAGTTCTTGCTATTATAAATGGACGCAGATAAGCAATAACAAGTTAACCCACAAAATTAAGTTATTGATTCAGAACGATTTATTGAGAGTTAGGGAACGTTTTTTAATTATGTGTTTACCTTATTACATTGCTTAAATATGTAACTAAATATTGAATATAAAAATGTTGACACAAATGGCGCTCCTACTTTTAAAACACGATTTACTCAAAATTTCTCCAGTGTGGGTTAACACACTATTGCTTATCTATGTCCAAATGTGAATGTCATTATTATTAATGTGAATTTGTTTGTTATTTTGTGAGTTTCTCGTAACATATTTATTAATTAATCCTCACGAGTTTTTATCCGATAAACCCTTCGAACTCACTAAAACAAAAAAAAAATTACGCAGCTCATTAGTAGATGAATGAAACAACTCACATCTCTTATTTGGACATAGATAAGCAATAGTGTGTTAACCCACACTGGAGAAATTTAGAGTAAATTAAAGTTTTATAATTATAGCGCAATTTTGTGTCAACATTTTTTATGTTCAATATTTAGTTACATATTTGAACATTTAATTGGTCCATGATTTGAACAATGTAATAAGGTAAACACACAATTAAAAAACGTTCTCTAACTCTCAATAAATCGTTCTGAATCAATAACTTAATTTTGTGGGTTAACATGTTATTGCTTATCTGCGTCCATTTGGACATAGATAAGCAATAGTGTGTTAGCCCGCACTGGAGAAATTTTGAGTAAATCGTGTTTTAAAAGTAGGAGCGCCATTTGTGTCAACATTTTTTATGTTCAATATTTAGTTACATATTTAAGCAATGTAATAAGGTAAACCCATAGTTAAAAAACGTTCCCTAACTCTCAATAAATCGTTCTGAATCAATAAATTAATTTTGTGGGTTAACATGTTATTGCTTATCTGCGTCCATTTATCGGAAGAGAACATAATATCTACTTATGTAGAGCGAGAAAGAATTTTTTTTTTTCATCAATGAATGAGAGATAATATGGGAGTATTATATTATCTGTGATATGGGATAATATGACAAAAAGCTAAACAGTGATGGAGAAAGTCGGTTAATATCTCTATAATGTTGTCGATAATTTGTGTTACTGTGTCGATATTTTGCGTTAATCGAGCTAAAATTATGTAAATTCTGCATGCGACATCAATTACTTTCGCTTTAGTAGGTAGGTAACCTATATATATTTGAAAGTACCTAGTACGTAATTATAAACTATTAATTTTAGTTTATTATCTTCATTATTGTTTCTCTTTTGTTATTGATTACAAAGTTTCATAAAGTACTACTACAAAAAAAGTTAAACAGATGTATATTTTATCTAATTTTCTGCAGAAAATTACTGTAGAATTATTCTAGACACGCGTTTAACTCTTTTGCTGTATTGCTGACTACAAAAGACTTAAACGCGTGTATTGAAAAATTCTGTAGTAATTTAGTTAGTTAGTGTTTAGGTAACTGTTACGCTGTGTATTTTTTAACCGACTTCCAATAAAAGGAGGAGGTTCTCAATCCGACTGTATGTTTTTTTTTATATCTCTGACTCTCTGTTACGCAATTACTCAAAGACGGCTGGACCGATTCGTAAAGAAGTCAGGATCTGATGATGGGATTATGGAAAAATCGAGGAAACTCTTCAAATATTACAGGCACTCCTATAGCGATTTGGGCAGACAAATTATCACTTTATAAATTTAATCCATTTTGAAGCGAAAAATAAATAAAATTTTAACCAAAAATTAAAATCGACTTCAAAACACAAAAATGCACTTCACTAAAAAGTAAAAAAAAAACTACGTATGTGGTACCTACTGATCGTTTCGAAGTCGCTGCCAAGCCCGTTAGTATCTGCAATGTGGTGGGAGCGGACTAAGTCTATCTACCTATTACCTATTTGGAATTATGTTTTGTAAAATTGCCAAATAAAGGCTATTATCTATTACTGTGGATTGTTTCAGTACAAAGCCCCAGAACCTTCGGGCGGCCGTTCAAGAAGCTGGTCCAAGCGCTGATACCGCTGGTGTTCCAGCTGGGCGCCATGTCCACTTGGGCGGTGGTGGCCGCCCTCATCGGCTTCAAGACCCTCGTGCTCACACTCATCATCCTCAAACTGCTCCTGCTGGCTGGAGCTACGAAGGTAAACACAACACGTCAAACTTACCAGCGACAACCGGATTGACGCAGTTGACTGCCCAAGGACATTAAATAAAAAAAGAAATGTCTTTGGCCCTGCTCAATGCCCATGCCCTGCCTATAGCCCCTAATCCAGAGGTTCCCGGTAAGGGTGGACTTTCCATTCTGGGCGAGTTTATATATCTATGGTACTATAATAATGTGTAATAATATGTAGTGTATACCACGTGTTGCTGGATTTCCACGGTGGCTTAGTGTGGGATAAAGTAGATCTGTGTGTCGTGAAGTGGATTAATTATTATATTATTTATATATTTATATTATATTATATTATTTACTAATAAAAAAGTTCAATGATGCGTTAAAATAGTTCCCTTACATTTGTACATTTATTGCTTCTTTCTCTCGTGCATGCTGTGGCGACCTATAACTGAGGCAGCGCCATAATTTTTTCATTATAATATCCTATATTGTATCACTGCCAATGTTACGGTGTATGCTTTGTTGGTCGTTCTTTCCAATAAATAAATAAATAAAGATTACCATAAAATGCAGTCGTAAAAATTGCGTTATTATCATGAAAAATTTTTGCGATGTTGATATTGCTATAAATGCGAATAAATTCCGGGATACAAAGTACCCTATTCTATCCTTTTCTGTACTTACCTACCCCTGACAACGTGTGTGCAAAATTTCATGAGATTTCGCCGACAATAATTTCGTGTTCCCGCGGGAATTCTGGGATAAAAAGTACCTTATGTGTGTAATCACAAATTTAATAAAGATTGTCAATCCAATCCGGTTTAAGCCCGGTGCTTGAGGTTTAGCCCGATAAAAGCCAGTGAACGCATGCGTTTACGGGCTTTTATATCTGGACCCTTATTCACTATGTCGGTTTCAGAAGTAATAAGGCCTTCGGCTAGCTCAAATAAAAATAACAAAAGATAAATTAAGTAAATTAGAGCTTTTGTATTCTTCAAATCGTATCTATGTAGTTCTGTCAAAAAGTAAAAAGTCAAATTTTAAATATAAATGGAACAGATTAAAAAATAAATAACAAATATTAGAAATGAGGCGGGATATCATAACGAGTGGCATACGGCCGCCTCGTTACAACTACGAGAACACGCCGCGCTAAGATGAGATGCCGCAAAAACTGTCTTTCCCTTGTAATCAAAGAAGTTTTACTGCATAAAAATACATTTACAACGTCTCTAATGGCATAAAGAACAATAATTTGTAATGTCTTGGCATCTAGAAAGTTTGGAAATGCGTTTTTGGCACGCGCGTTATGGGCAAGGAATGTTGTTGGTCATAGTGAATAAGGGCCCTGGTTTGAAACCTTGCAAGCAACAGGCTTAATTCGGGTTAATCTATCATCAAAAATCTTAATTGAACGTTATAATATTTTATTTCATGGTCGTAGATAGACTTTCATTGCCGACTGTCCGTATGTTATGTGTTAAAAATATTTTTCAATGTCATACTGTCATTAGTTACACAACATCTGTTTTTGTATAAATAATAAAGTTGTGAAATTCTCCCGACACAAATTGTGTCGCAACTCGTTACTAATAACATAACAGATTTATTATCTTTATGTTTAACTACAATAATATTGTATGTAATAATACTTAAAATATCATTAGTTTAACTAGCAGTTCCCCGCGGTTTTACTCGCGTTAATTTTGGAATTCCTGCGAGAATTCCGCTCAGGGATAACGTAGCATGCTAATGGTGAAGAATTTTTGAAATCGGTCCTGTAGTTTTTGAGTTTATTCGTTGCAAACGTACAAATCTTTCCTCTTTATAATATAAGTGTAGATAATAATACATATTATAATAGGCTCCAAACAGCATGCATTAAGCATTAAGCATCGGGGCATTAAACCTTAATGTAAATTGAAAACACATTTTAGTTGACACCAAATTTATAATAAGTAATTGACCGAGAACAGAAAAGCAAACTATATCTTTTTATAGCAAACATAATACATACTAATATTATATGTAAATGTGTAAGTTTGGATGGATGAAACGACTGAACGGAATTGGATGGAATTTGGCACAGGGTATTTTTTACACGGAATTCCAGCGGTAAATCCGAATTGCTCCGGATAAAACCGCGTGGAACAGTTAGTCGGCCATAAAATCCATTAGGTAAAACAGGAAACTCGGGTTTAAGCCAGAACTTTTCAAGGCTTGTTTGTTGTCTATGACTAGTTGTCATGACAACAGTTAATTAGAAAGAAAAGAAAATAAAATAAAAGAAAGATTTATTTGCACCAAGATGCAGCCCAGCGACACTCCCTTGAAGCAGAAGTTACTATGGATTTGTGCGCGAACTTCTTTACCAGCTTTGGAATACTTAACCAAATTCCTATGACCGCGTCATACATTGCGTTAGTAAAGTTGGCACAAAATGGCTTCATAGATCGGTTCAGCGATTAGAATGAAAGTGCCGACTCTTAAAACGAAGTGATTATTTGCTCAGTGGCAAGATGAGACACACAACACAAATGAACATACAGAACAACACAAATTAATATAATTAAAGAATAACAAAATAAATAATTACAAAGTAAAGAAAAACAAAACAAACAATAACGAAGTAAAATTAAACAAGAAACAATAACGTATTTTGTCATTTGTGTGGTATGCCATATATCCGACTGCATTATTATTTACAAACTAACCCACCTTCCTACATAGATAAGTAACTAACATCCACGTGTTCGATAATTATTTATTTAGTGCCTAATTTCCTCATTCGATTTCCTCAAAACACAGTGAAAGTCGCTTTCTAAGGTACATTGCGTGACAAGGATGCCGAATTGCCTTTTGCGTGCGCTGAAGTGGGAAACCCAATCAAGTCGCGGGTTTTTTGTGTGGTTACTGAACCGATGACCGAGTGTTGAATTTGTGCCGCTAGATAACATACGTGACTCATTAAATTGCTATCCAAAAATTAATAAATGGTGAATAGACAAAAAGTATATAAGAACTGGCTGTTCTTATATACTTTTTCACCCGCGTTAATGTCGAAGTACCCGCGGGAGTTGAACGAAAAAAACCCTTTGTGCCTTTCTATATCACTGACAACGTGTGTGCAAAATTCCATGATGATCAAAGTGTGCAAAGTTACAATCGTATTTATAACACAGGAGTAAGGTGCTATGTCCAAAAATTTATAAATGGTAAAAAAACAACAGACCGTGCACCATCAGCAGCTATTAAAAATATCAAATTTCAAGAATTTTTAGAATCGGTTCAGAAGTTCCAGAGATTGTCTCCTTCATCAGACATACAAACTTACTACATAAAAACTTACCAAATTTACTTTTTATAATATTAATAATAATAATAATAATAATAATAATCTTTATTTCGGAACAATCCATAGTTTGTTAGTAACATTATCCTTAAAACCTAGAGTTAGTACAAATAAAATAAAATAAATTTAAGTTGGCTCCTGGTTGCGAGCTAGTGGCATGCAGCCGCATCCAGTGCCCCAGCAGAGGGGAGTCCCACTTGCTTGACTGCCCCCCGCGGTTTAACCCGCGGTAATTTCAGAGTTCCCGCGGGAACTCCAGGATAAACTATTACCTTGCTCTTGAATCGCAACCGCATAACCGCAAGAAAATCAGCTCAGTAGTTTTTAAGTTTATCGCGAACGGACAGACAGACAGATGTGGCGGAGGACTTTGTTTTATTTATCGATTATTTGTTTGTTACGCTTTCACGCTTTATCTTATCAACCGATCATAATGAAATTTTGCACACACGTTGTCAGGAGTACATAAAAGGACACAGGACGCTTTTTGCCCCGGAATAGGCTTGTATCCGGGGTATGAAATTCAAGATTAAATTTAGTCCGTCTTGTAGATTAATAAAAAATATTGAACGTCACGCCGTGCTACAGTTTATAGCACGCTGTGATGTCACGCGACACTTCGACTTAAATGTATCTTCTTTATTTTTTGATTGTGTAAAAAATATACGTGTCCAATATTTTTATTAATCTACAAAACGGACTAAAAACTAAACCTTGGTTGACAAGCCCATTCCGATATTAACGCGGGTGAAACCGCGGGCATCAGCTTGAGTAAAAAAAAACCTACCTATAAAATATTAAAAAAAAACAAGACTTTAAACAGCAAAACGTGTCGCAACGAATGTATTATGATAATAATAAAATATAATAGGTATGTAAGTTAATCACTTGAAAGTAATGTGTGTCAAGCTGTTTACAATACATTCTACAGCAGCAAGGTCAGTTGTTCCATCCGGTCGAAATTACGGCATTTGTCAGTATATTAAGGATGTTAAGTTAAACCTGTTATAAAATCATAATTATTATAGACGCCATTATTTAAGGAGAAGAAGAAGAACCTCGTTATATCACGATCTACGAAAGTCGTGCTCCTGGGGCCATACACATAATATTACGTTATTAACAAACCACTGCACTGATTTTTATATATTTATTAGATTAAAATATGATAGACACTAAAGCATTCCCCACACTGGGAGAAATAATGCCTAAAGTGTGTGGTCTGGAGAATGGAGGTGATGGCCATGATTCTGTAGCCTTAACTTATTAAGGCTACAAAAACGTGACGGTGCAAGGGCTAAGCGAGTGAGTTTTGTAATTGGGTGTACACTATCCAATTCTCATCACAAAAACATATGTAAAAATAAAAAACATGAAATTGTTGGACTTAAAAAAATATTTATAAAAACTGAGTGCGCAAGTTGCTGATGCGCTGACGGATCATTAGGATCGGACTAAAGGTCATTCAACGCCCATTTATTTTGTACTAGCTATGTTACTCGCGGTTTCACCCGCGTTAATTTCGGCGTTCCCGCGGGAATTCCGCAATAAAAAGTACCCAACGTCATTCTCTGTATACCCCTGACAATGTTATACTTTTCACGATGGTCGAGTGTGTAGTTAAGCCGTGAAAACGCAACAAACAAACTCAAATTCGCATTTATAGGTAACACTAGTAAGGCTTGCCGCTGATGGCGGTCAGACCAGTCGAATGTAAAATGTCATTCACCTGCATAAATTCATGACTGTTTTTGATTTGCGGTTTTCTCTGTTATTTATCAGTGTCAACTAGGGTTGCCACCCGTACTATTTTATATATAGTACCTATCGTACTATTAGGCTAGTTTCCTAAATTTTCTTTTTTAGTCCGTTTTGTAGATTATTAAAAAATATTGGACACGTATTTTTTTTTTTTATGTAACCAAAAAATAACGGAGATATATCAAGTCGAAATTTCACATGACGTCACGCCTCGCTACAGTTTGTTCGCACGTTATAGCGAGCTGTGACATCACGAGTCCCCCACCCTAAACTTTAATGCGCTTTATCTATGCATATTTCCATTATTTTAAAAAAGCAAAAAATACGTGTCTTTTATTTTTTTATTATCTAACTGACGGACTAAATAGAATTTTGATTTTTTTACCCAGGAAACTAGCCTATTGTACTATGAAATGTAATGTTACCCACAAGCATCAATATTGCAACTTAATACTACTTATAAATATGAGGCTACAATAGGCGACCTTATCACTAATAAGTGATCTCTACCAGACTACCCTTGACTATACAGATATTAGAGAAAAATTATATAGTACGAAAAATACTATATATTTATTCTAAATTCAACTGTCGTGCTTTCTTATATTAACTTTGACTGATCTGGAACGCACCCGCAGCGCAGCGCGGGGAATTTCAGAACGAAACGCATACGCGCTAACAAAACGTCAACTGTCAAAAATGCTGCCCGCCCGATACTTAATGATTAAAAAAAAGTACTATGTTTTTCCCTGCATTTTCCAAAAGTACTATATTTTTTGCGTCTCTTTTCGGAAAAATACTAGGTATATTTTTTCCAGAAGAAGGTGGCAACCCTTTATTTATTTTACCCTAGTGTCAACTGGCATTTTTGTGCATTATTTTTTATTTACAGATAGGGGCGCTCTTCGGTCAGAAGTTCAGCCACGGCGGCTGGGAAGCGCCGGCGCCTCACCAAAAAGAAATACATTTGCACATACACAATGTAGGACAAGGCGCCCACGAAGAACACGTCGATTTGCCATATTGTGAGTTTTAAACACTTGCTAGCTGTTCCCCGCGGTTTCACCCACGTTAGTTTCGTAGATCCCGCGGGTAGATAAAAAGTACTTAGTAAGTAATGGGCATGTTGACTAATTTTTATTTTTTAGTCCGTCTTGTAGGTTATTAAAAAATATTGGACACGCATTTTTCTTTTTTTACGTAATCAAAAAATAACGGCGATATATGGGTTGAAATTTCGCGTGACGTCACTATTCGAACAGTTTGTAAGGCGGTTTTATCGGTTAGTGACGTCACGACCCACTCACCCTAAACTTTAATGCGCTTTATCTCTGTATATTTTAATTTATTTGAAAAAGCAAAAAATATGTCTATTGTTTTTTTTATTTTTAACTGACGGACTAATTAGAATTTTGATTTTCAAAAGTAGTCCACATCCCTATTACTATCTAAGCACACATGTGACACTCCACAATTGAACTCCCCACCACTACCGGGGCGCGGCTCGTGTGCACACATGCGGACTGTGCAAACTTGCATGATTTTTTTTCCAGTATATATTTTAAAGATATATGGCCTACTTAAACAAAGCAAGAAAAAGAAAACAAATATATGCATAAATTAATTGAATAAAGCGTTTCAAATTTCCTACTTTTGACTTTACCGCCGAAACGCAGAATGACGTCACTAGTCAAAAATTACGCCTTATTAATCTGTGATAGAGATGTCACTGTCGTATTGACAGAGTCATGTGACACTGACAGACAGATGACTTCAATATCCAAGAGCGAAATTAAGGCTGAACTGTGTCGAGTTACTTCCAAAAGTTCCAGTAAAGAATCAAAATGCATTTTAAAGTAAACAACTTCAGAAAGGGGAAAATATGTGTTAACTGTATGCACTTAGTTTTTTTTGACTTCCCTGAAAGAGGTAAATGTTTCCTAAAAAAATAAAAGTGACGTAATATGTTAAGCATGGCTGTGATTGGTGTTTCGTTGCAACGTTTCGTTTCACACAATTGAAAGTTGAATATTTTGGAAATTATTGATAAATTTTCAGTAAATCTTTCACGATAATGCTTTTCTAAGGCTCTATTTTTGAAATATTGACACAATTTCTTATTATGCAAGTACCGTTATTCAATCTACACCGGTGCTCTCTGAGGGCTAATAGCTGTAAAGTTCTGAATATAATGTCAATGCAAACATAGCAAGCAAGCAGTCGACTTCGAGCGACGACTAATAATCATAGCGCCATCTAGCAACGAGTAGTCAAACTAAATTATTTTCTTTTCATAAAATGCGGAAAGCGTACTTCATATACGGAATTAGTTCTCAGTTATAAACACTAGACGTCGCTACTAGTCTACTGCCATTGCTTGTTAATAATGAAAAAATAATAAAAGTTATTGAACGTTTCAGCTTCGTGGAACCGCGACGGTACAGTCCCACTCACATCTGTCCCAACAGAAAGTAAAAATATCAACATCATGTACCCATACGCGAGCGGACCGCAGACAATCAGCACTCCATACGGTCACTACGTGAAGATAGATCCTGAAGCTTTACATGGTCACACCGTGCATAGCCATAACATCGAAAGTTAGAAAAAAAAACCAATAGTTCGCTTTTTTGCCGCAGGAGTCGCTAGTTTTAAGTGAGGTTTTAAGTTAAAGATTGATTTGTGCCTGATTTTATACAATTTTTTTTTTTAATTTAACTGTCTTATTTTATTGTTTTTAGTTGAAATCAGTTACAATCAATACTTAAAGCTATATTGTACCTATCAGTACTTACTAAAATACTTATTATACTAACTAATTTATTTCCAAATAAACTTTAAATTAGTTTTTTGTATTTACTTACGATCAATAAAACCAAGTCAACAATCATAAAAATGTTTTTTTTTTTATTTCCATAAGTATGAATAATCGTAGGTATATTAAGGACGCTAAGTGGAGTTAATCTTAACCTTTATTTTACAGGTGAGATGACTGTACAGTAGGGTAAAGTGAAAATCTCAAATTAGCACAGTTAGTTTAGATACAATAATACACCAAACTAAGTGCCCTTGCCACAGATAAATAATATAGTTCCAGTTTCGGTCGTGAAAGCTGGTTCCGCGGCAGCTTCTGCGGAGTCCCTCGAGCGGCGCAAATATGGGTCCCTTAGTGGGGATTTTATGTTTGAGCCATTTGGGGTCGAAACCTGGGGCCTTGGGGTCCAAGCGCCCGCCAACTATATAAAGAGCTGGCGGTGCGACTGATCGAGGCGTCGCGTGACCAGAAGGCTGGGGTTTACTTCGCCCAGCGAGTAAGCCTCGCTATCCAGCGGGGTAATGCCGCCAGCCTTTTGGGCACGCTTCCAGCTGTGGAGGACCTAGTTCAAGTTTTTTTTTTGTAAATATAGTTTTTATTTTAAGTTTTCCATAAATTTTATTATATTAAAAATTATATAGTACCACAGATAATACAACCTATACTAATATTATAAAGAGGAAAGATTTGATTTTTTCTTTGTTTGTTTGTTACGATTTAACTTATAAACTACTGGACCTATTTCAAAAATTATTTCACGATTAGAAAGCTACATTATCCCTGAGTAACATAGGCTATATTGTAATCCGGAATTACCATGGGAACTCCAAAATTAAAAAAATCCTTACATATTTTTACATACTTTTGGTACGATTGGAGAATGGAGCAATTTTCATGGCAGCGTGTCTTCATATGTCGGTTAGTGAATCAGTTATAAGTTATATAGTTATTTAACCAGTAAGTCTTGTTTTTTTTCTCACCGACTAGTTAAATCAATAAGACGAGTTCTTGGCCACGTCATTGATGTACCCTTGAATGACAAATCACCATCACGTCTGGGTCATTCATTACCTGTTGATTCCGACTGATAAAACAAAATTCCTTGTCAAATCAGTTGCATTATTGATGATGTTTTTTTTGATACCTAAACTATAGTATTATATTATCTGTGCCTAAACATAATCTTTCTTTAGCTGCTGTCATCAATGGAATATCCTATAGTTGCTTTTCACTGACAATTTGCAACAAAATCTAATCCAATTTCAATTTTTTGAACTGATGTTAACTAAAGTATGGGACCACAGAACGCTTGCTAGGTATCACAAAAGACCATCAGTTGGATGCTCTACCTCGCTGTCCACCGGTGTGCGTTGAACCTTAAGGTGACGTAATGCAACCAGTTGAGACCTAGCTCCCATGAGGAAAATATTACATTCAAAAGCTTTGGGAGGACTATTAATTTTGTAACACACATAAGTATCGTTTTTTATATAGGTACGCCCTGCATTTGCTGACGGAATCTCCATCCTACTAATATTATAAACGCGCGAAAGTTTGTAAGAATGTATGGATGGATGGATGGATGGATGTTTGTTACTCTTTCACGCAAAAGCTACTGGATTGATTTAAATGAAACTTTACAATAATATAGCTTATACATCAGATTAACACATAGGGTACTTTTAATCCCGAAATTCCCGCGGGAACTCTAAAATCAACGCGGGCGAAACCGCGGGGCACAGCTAGTTTTCTAGTAATTGTGAAAAAGTCTATAATAGCAGTTCCCAGGGACATAATATACGTATTTAACAATAGATAGGTACCCTAAAAATTCTAAAAATTTTAAAACTTCTCGATTCCTATTGGGTAAAGGTTTTGCAATCCATTGGTTTTGTTGTGCTAAAAGATGGCGGTGCTATTGCCTGCGCCGCGTGAGTTTCAGGATTCCCTCGGGAGCTCGTCGTTCCGGGGTGAAAGTATCCTAATACGCCTGTAAACAACGATAACCTTTTCCCGATATCCAATTTTGATGAAACAAAGCCATGTATGTTTCTTCTTGCTCAGCTTAATCTACCTGTGGAAGACCGCATGTCCATGTGATCCATTAAGTAGTTCCAGAGGTTAGAGTGAACAGATGGAAAACTAAATATTTTAAAATTGTGTTTTATGTTCTAATACTGTTCTTTTATCTCCCTTTCTCAAGTTTAACTGAATATTTTCAAGCCACAAAACGCAGATTCTGCTGTTTTATCATATCTATCAATTTTCCTACATACAAAGGTCATTCAAACTCACAAATTTTCAGCTCTTACCTAATTTTTATACTCTGAATAAAGTATCACCTATCGGTTCATTAGATCTACAAAACAACTTCCTACATGCAACCTTTCGGATTTACACATGAATATTCGTGGGATGATACGACAGCGAGGTATTTCTAAGAAACTTCAAAAGTAGTGATGTCACTGTCAATATGCTAAATGGAGCGATAATCAAGGTGACTAATTTGTACATGCACAGCGATATAGCCTCCGTGACTTTCGGTGATGACTCATCGATCCTTCGTTAGTTCGGTGTTCTTAGCTTAGTAGACACTACCAAGGTTCCCCGCAGTTTCGCCCGCGTTTATTTCGGGGTTCCCACGGGAATCCCAGGACAAAAAGGACCCTATATATTGGCACCGATAATACATACATATAATACCACACTAGTACTATGGGCTATGTGACCTTCAATGTACCCTCTGTCAACGTGTAATATGCACAATTTATTGCACTTTTTTCGAAACTTCCAACAATTAGCGTTATATTTCAACCAATGACAAATATATATTATATACCTAAACTTTTCTCATGATTTTTTTCTTTATCTACTGGTGACAATTGCATGAAAATCCGTTCAGTAGTTTTGAATTTATCGCAAACAAACAGACAGACAGACGCGGCGGAGGACATAATACGTGTATGTAAGTAGGTATAGTGACATGTATTGTCTTCAGAGGCAAGGCTGATGATGACAGTGACTAACTAGGTACGAGTTGCAAGCAATGCAGTAAGTATTTTTAGATTTTTCTTTCTTTCTTTCTTTCTATTTCTGACGTAACGCTTAAAATCACTTGCACCTATGGTCAAATATCATATTTTACTAAATTTGCAATAGAAAAGACATCAACGAACTGGCAAATACTGAAAAAAAGATATACATTACGTATAGATGTATTAGTTTTCGTTTACATTGAAATCTATGGAAGAATATGTTAAATTGGTGACAAAATGATTTATAATATTTTATAATAATTAAAACCACCAAAATCACTTTTGGCACATTGCACTTTTTTGCTCAAACTTTTGCAAAAATTTACAATTTTATCAAAAATTAGTATTTATGTACGCTATTTTATATATTCTCCTTAATAAAAAGACAGGCAAAAATAAATTCCTTTCACCAATATCGCAGCGCAGTGAATTGACGTAGAATTATTAACAATAATTAATTAGGTATTAGAATTCTCACCTTCAGAGGACTGCAGTTCGATCCTTAGTCCTCCTTGCGTTAATTTTGGAGTTCCAGCATTAAATCCAGAGTAAAAAGTACCCTATTTCCTTTTCTGCGTCCCTGACAACGTGTTTTCAAAAATTCACGATGAGCGGTTGAGTAGTTAAGGCGTGAAAACATAACAAACAATCAAAATTACTTTATAAAAGTATTAGTTTTTATTTATTAGTAGGTTTTTATTTTTCTTACATTTGTCAAGCATAACTTTAGTTGATTAGTCGCTCGGGAACTCCTAACAACAAAAATAAAGGTACTTGCAGTGTGAATATGACGGCCTCAAAAGGTCAAGACCTTCAGAATTTTGATGATCACCAATAGATGTAAGCACCTACGAAAAATATCATAAATAGTTAACAAAAATAGATGTGTTATTTTCGTTGTGTCGCTTTTAAAACTTAAAGGTTATGTACGTAATAAAATTCTAACTAATTTGTTCTCATAATATTGTCATATATATAACTATATACGTTTTTTGTTAAATCATGTTTGTATAAAATAATTGTAATTGTGTTGTCTCTGTGTCCAAATAAATGCCTTTTCTTTCTTTCTTTCTTTCTAATATTATAAATGCGAATTTAAGTTTGTTTGTTACGCTTTCACGCCTCAACTACTAAATCGAGCATGGTGACATTTTGCCTATACTTTGTCATTGGTACAGAAAAGAATATATGGCACTTTTAATCCCGGAATTCCAGCGGAAACTCCGACATTATTGTAGGTGAAACTGCATTAAATTATGCATAAACATTTTCGGGGATACAGAAATGGACATAGGATACTTTGATAGATAGATAGATAATTCTTTATTGCACACCAAACTGAAAAAAAAGTGTTTACAAATTTTTGATCCCAGAACTCTCGCAAAAACTCTGAAAAAAGTGCGAGTGAAACCGCAAGGATCAGCTAGTTATATAATATTTATATGCAGAATATAATAAATATGTATTTACTAGATGTACCCCGCGGTTTTCACCTCGTTAATTTCGGAGATCTCGCGGGAATTCCAGGATAAAAAGTACCCTATTTCCTTTTCTGACAACATGTATGCAAAATTTCTTGATGATCACTGGAGCCGTTAAGGCGTGAGAGCGTAACAAAGAAACAAACAAACAAACTTACATTCACATTTGTAATAGTAAGGAAAGGATTCAAATTTAAATTCAAAGTAAGGAAAGAACACACATACCACGTTTGCTAGATTTCCACGATACGAACTTACAGGTTAGTGGATCAATTATGTTGTTTTACCCACGTGATTTCACAATCCCCGCAGGAACTCCTAATTTTCTCTAAAACAGACCTATGTCCAGACAATTACAAGAACAAATCGGGCGAGCCATTTTCGAGTTTGTGCTAGACCCGGCTTACACCCGGCAATTTATTTTAAACCTATATATAGATAGGTAAAGATATGTATTTTATGAATTATCAAAGTCTTAAGTCAAAGTCAAATCGTTTATTCAAATTTGGCCCATAATGTGGCTCTTTTTGACGTCAATATAATTACAGTTATTATGACAGCACCCAAAAAATATCCACCCTTCACAGCTTCCTAGTGCTACGGCTGAAGAGAAGAAGCTCCGCAACAAACTCTTCAGCAGCACGCTGTCAGTTTAAAGTTACAATATAGATATATATTAATTACTTATAATGTCCATAATATTGTGTATATATACGTACAATCAGGGTGAACAGGTTCCGTGTATGTTTATTATACATTTGAATAAATAATCGAATGTTGTGACCAATTTGTATTAATCGGTAAAATTTTAAATCGAGTAGGTAATATTTCTAGAGGTAAAGAAGTAAATAACATTAAGAATCTAAGGAATACCTAATGTAGGTAAACTTTATAATTAGACAGACAAGTTGAAGATGCATTTTTAGTCTTTGAATCATCAAATAAAAACCATAAAATTTTATTTTTTATCCAGGTACACAATACCATAAACCTTAATAAAGTCGTTTTAAAAAGTGGACTCGAAACCACCTCATCTCATATTTTATAATAAAACATACCAAAACATAAAACAAACATCCTAACTAGTATCATAAATGCGAAAGTGAGTTTATAATTATGTTTGTTTGTTTGTTACGCTTTCACGCCTGAACTTGCCTACTGATCATCATGAAGTTTTGATTACACATTGTCAGGGGTACAGAAAAGGACATAATTGTACTTTTGATTTTGGAATTTCTGCGGGAAACACCTCATAAGTATATATATTTTCGAAATTCAGAATTATTTTTGTATCGTTTTTAATCACCTAAAATACTATAATGCATGCATCATCATACCTACATATTACAAAACAAAGTCCTCCACCGCGTGTGTCTGTCTGTATGTTTGCGATAAACTCAAAAGCTTAGCGAACGGATTCTCATTAGTAGTTTTTACCAAAAGACAGAGTGATTCCAGAGGAACGTTTACACGTATAGTTTATCCTGGAATGACTGCGGGAACTCCGAAATTACCGCGAGTGGAACCACGGGGGACATCTGGTGTGTTATATGACGTGTTATATTTAACACATCCACCCGGCCATGTGCAACATTGTCCAATGACTGCGAAGTGACTGTAACACGCCTAGTCTAGTCGCACCAAGGGCGTCGAGTGGTGACGTCAGCTGCGCGGGCGACGGTCGCCTCTCGCCGTGTCAACGTTGAAACTGTGAAGATTCCGATGTCGATTTCAAACTGTACTTGGTTTTCTGTGAACATTTTAAAGATTATTAGATTTGAGAACTCCTTTTTGGTTATTTTTATTTTTATA
Organism: Zygaena filipendulae; assembly: GCA_907165275.2. Taxonomy (NCBI): domain Eukaryota; kingdom Metazoa; phylum Arthropoda; class Insecta; order Lepidoptera; family Zygaenidae; genus Zygaena; species Zygaena filipendulae. The sequence goes on along the minus strand of OU015677.1, from coordinate 1,230,047 downwards.
TATATTTCTAAATTTGAAAATTGACAATAGGACGTTTATAATGAAACAAAAAAGGGTAATGGGATTTCGAGAGTCTTGTTGAGATCATTGATTTTTATAGGAACACTACATTATTATATTATAACAATTATTAAAGTGATTAAAGTATTGTTTTTCAGTTTGTTAGTGTTTCTTTACAGTGATCACATAGATTTCCCACAAAGATACCACAAAAACAAATTGGATAAATATTTAAAACAAAAGATAAATTAATGGATCAACTGGATACATGTAGCTGCATCTATCAGTTGCGTCAACTGCCTGCCCGATATATAAATAAATAAATGAAGAGAATAAATAAAGGGAGAAGGAACTGGAATTACCTATATCACAAGACTTCCACTTTAATGTCGCCTACATAATATGAGGAAATCTTGTGAAAAAGCACTGAGAAAGGGTTTTTGGAAATTCAACCTCTATAAGTTGGTGTAAATAGGAATTCAAGGAATACATACCACATGGTTAATCTGCAATATCATAACACTAAATTTGATATGAATAGTTGGAAGACCATCCAGTGCCGATCCACCACGTCTTTATAGCATTTAGCATAGATACATAAATTTTTCATCTATTGAAATTATTATACATGTATGGAAAATGCCAAATAAAGATTATTATGTCTATGTCTTAGAAGTAAAATAATAGGTATAGGTAATTCTATAAATTCGACTTCTTGGCCCCTATCTTATTCTTGGCCTCTTGATTATTTCGAAGCTTATTTCTCCAGATAAGATTTCTTCTCTTCATAATTTTTCATAGTTTTCAGCAGAGTCGTGAAATAGGACTAAACGTAACCTCTATCAGGCTATGTCTGAAACGTTCTGAACACACAGACAAAGCCAAGGAGAGGCTAGGTCCACATCCTGTCTCGGCGAGAAGTCCGGGTTACATATTAAGCCTTAAAGCTAAACATAATATTAGAATATTATATAATTGTTCTTAATTTTTTTTTTAATTGCGTTTTATGATGTAAAATTTTTATGAGTGCTAAGCGAAGACTACAAAGGTTCGCACTGTAATAAACAATCTTTGCTATAATATTATCACTATTTGTAAGTTTTATCTGATAAATAATAACTTATATAACTAAATAACAATTATTCGAAACACTGGGCCGTTTATAGATACTGAAAATTGAGAAAAATAATGATGAAAAAATTATTAAACTCAGCACAACAGTACGTAGTCCGTAAGACACGAAGAAATAGCTTTCAACTTTAAACTTAAATGACAGAACCGAAGCGACGAAGCTTGCGGCTCTCGCTAAATACGTTGTGCTGAGGTCATAAAGTTTTCCAAGTATTATATCAGCTGTCTGGTATCTACTGCACAAGCTTTGTTTAACTCTATACCAGGTGGCGCTGTACGACAATGTCCCATTATAAATATTATACATACAATGTAATCCTAAATTTCCGGAATAAAATCAGACCAACAATTTATCTCAAAGCAATAAATCCTTCTCATTGAATATATTTATAAATCTCATTGATTATATTAAAAATCAAATATACAAACATATACAAAGCTATAAATGTGCAACGATCTAAGTAATACGAAACTATATTTCTTCTAGTTTAATAACCGTGTTAATTACAAATTTTGTTAGTGTTATAAATGCCTAAAGAGGCATTTCGCCTGTGTTGCATTGTAAAATTTATATTGACAGGCTATTTCCTTGACTGTGTCAGGTATGTGCTGTAAATTATATTATTTGTTAAATAAAGACCTTTCAAAAGTAAGTCATAAATCCTTCGAATTCTCAACGGATATTTGAGATGCATATACATGTTAAAGCACTTAGACTTTACAGCAAAAACTCTAGATACCTAATTGAAAAACACCAAATAGTGGCAGTCTCTAATAGTTTTAGAATAAACTTTTTGCTGACAAATTATAATAATATGTAGCCAAATTGTTTACAGAAATAGTATGTTCATGTCAATAAAAAACTAATTGATTTTATTATTATACTTTACTTAATTAGTAATTACTAATAAATAACATATAATAAGGTATTATGTATGTGCATATGTGATAAAGTTCCTTAATGTCTTTGAATATGGTAGTGTTTGTCATAAATAATAACAACCCACTTCACAATACACAGATCTACTTGATCCCACAGTAAGCTATAAGCTTGTGTCGTGGAAACCAAGCAAACGTGGTTTAAACTACATATTATTACATCAAAGTTAATAATAGATATCTAAACATACCCAGACTGGAATCCAACCGGGAACCTCTTGATTTGCGGGTACGCATAGTGACCTACTGTGCCAATCGAGTCAATGCGTTTTTATTTCCATAAAATAAGGGATTCCTGATATTAGACGCAGGAAATTTACACCATATATTATAATATGTGTACCAATCTCCCAGATCATACCGTTAAGGTGCCCAAGCAGTGGAAATATTGAAAACACTTATTAGGCTATGTTTGCGATGATTCGCAATAAATCCTTGAACATTTATATTCCATTTTTTAAACTAAATGACATTTATACAATGATGTTCTTTTTATTAAGCTTTCAATATTTTTACGTTCAATACATATTTTTCCATTAAATTTATGAATCCTTTTTTCCTCAAGACTTTAAACCCAACAGGCTATATCTAAGCTATATACATCAGTCATTAATTAAATAATTTTATGTCATTAGTTTTTTATTAATGAGAAGGCAAGGCAATCTTCAGATTTCTTTTGTAGTTAATTTTTTTTTTTTGGCAAATAAATTTTACTTTGTTAACTTCGTTTTTCCTTATCTCAACCTTTAAACTAATTATAATTACCGATGTTAGAAAAAAAACCCTTATTTAAATTAGATAACCCATATTTCCCTTTCTCTAGTGAAAGAGTTCAACGCGTTCTAACAATATTAATAAAATTAGTATAGGTACTTGGATGTAAAACTGACTTTGTTGTCCAGTTTTGAAGTCGCAAAGGAGCAACAGCCTATATTATGAACGCAAAAATATAATGAAAAGTAAGTATAATTTTGATACAAAATATCTCTTATTTTTATATGCATAAATATGTACAAAAAAAAATATTGCTATCTATAGCAATATTTCGCTAAGAAAATACTTTTGACTGCATATCAAGAACTAAGTTTCTAAACTCTTGCGAGTAAACTTCGAGCGAGCCTCCATTGCTACTTGAATAACTTCGAGCAACTTTGGTCTTTGAACCTTCATAAAAAACCCATAGTGAACAACAACGTTTCAGTATCACACAGCGATCAAAGGTTGTGTAACCACTGAAGTATTGATTTCACTATCACTACATAGTGTAAAACAAAGTCGTTTTCCGCTGTCTGTCTGTCCCTATGTATGCTTAGATCTTTAAAACTGCGCAACGGATTTTGATGCGGTTATTTTTAATAGATAGAGTGACTCAAGAGGGAGGTTTATACGTGTAGTTTATCCTGGAATTCCCGCAGGAACTTCGGAATTACCGCGGGTGAAACCGCAGGGGACAGCTAGTATCCTAACTAATATATTATAATTGCGAAAGTGAGTTTGTTTGTTACGCTTTCACGCTTTAACGGCTCAACCAATCATCATGAAATTTTGCATGCACGTTGTCACGTATACAAAGAAGGACATAGGGTACTTTTTATCCCGGAATTCCCGCGGAAACTCCAAAATTCCCGTGGGTAATACCGTGGACAACGATATTGTGATTCAATTTGATACGATTTCCACGAACTCGCGCCTAATCTGTTGTGATCTATATCTTCGATGTGTACAGAATTAATATTGTGATAGATCGAGATGATATTGGCAAATACACAGGTACATCGGCAAGGTCGAAATGTGAGCGGCAAATACTTAAAAAAAATTCAAATCTCCTTACGTAAAGGTTATAGATTCAGAAGCAACACATTTTTATAAAACTACAGAGCTCGTGTCTTCGCTTATAAATTGACGAATTTACATATAATTTTAACATTAATAACCTGTATAACTTGACCTCTGGCTGGCAACGCCGGTGCCCTTTAAGACTGGTCTGTCATTAGACGCCGCGGGGAGCGGGGGCTCTCGCGGATTGGTGCCGCGAGCTGAATCGTCAGCTCGGATACAGACTCAAGGATTTTTAGTGTTTTTCCATTCTATGCGCGTTTAGTTTTGTTGCTTGGTTATAATAATGTGTTTTGTTTAATTTCAAAATACATGCATAAGTTCGCGCCTGCTATCTGGAACTGTTGGCAGGGACTAGATCACCGGGCAACATTCCTTGTAAGGACATTTCTAAAGTAACGTATACATTACATAGGTACGGTCCAGTTAATTAAAAACTATCATTAAAATATTATTTAGTACTGACTTCTTTTTCTGATTAATCTATATTATGTACCTAGAAATTATAGTAATTTATCAATTCACTTATAGGCCTACATCCCAAACCGCTAGTTCTATAAACCCGAAGTGGGCATGATGATAAGGTATAAAAATCCAAATTCTATTTAGTTTGTCAGTTTGATAGTAGAAAAATAATAGACACGTATTTTTTGCTTTTTTGTATTATTGATAAAATACTTAGATAAAACGCACTAAAGTTTAGGAGTGGGACGTAGTAGTAGTAGGTCGCGACGTCATAACTAAGTATGAAGTGTACCTAGGTGTAACATCACACGGAATTTCAACTCAATGTAGCGTAGTTATTTTTTTATCAGGTAAAAAAGGAAAAATACATGGACAATATTTTTTATTGATCTACAATACGGACTAAAAATTAAAATTTAGTCGTCATGCAGCCCACGTTCAAATAAATAATCACGAAAGAATTCAAGATTAATTTGAACACTTATTCAAATTTAACCACTAAGGAGATGAAAAGCTGGGTGTATCTAATTTGTTATGGATATAATATAAACCGTTACTAACGGCCGCACTCAGAGTCGACTTTAATGATTACTTAGTTAAGTATAGATTTTTAAAACAAAACTGCCGCAATCAGAGACGTTCAGTAAATTAATGTTCATTGGCATTTAATGAGATATAACTTAATTATTTGAATGCCAACTAACATTAATTTATTAAACTTGTCTGATTGCGGCAGTTTTATTTTAAAAATCTATACTTAACTATAAGTAATCATTAAAGTCGACTCTGAGTGCGGCGGATAATTTTGTAGTTAAGGGTCATGAAAATTGATATCTAGGCTTGCCTTTTTTCATTGAACGCATACAAACTTTTGATGTAAATTGACATAATAAAGATACAAAGCTATTAGTATAATATTTCTAGTTTCCAGTTTTCTCCCCTTCTAACCCATTTAGATTGTAAACATGATAAGGTAAGACATATACCTACTTACCGCGTAATTAATAAAACTCAGTGAACCTGTTTTGGAGAAAACCAATACCTACAAACTAGTTTATACAGACACACAACGAATATACCATGCATCGTAGTCAAAATGCTAAAACTGACTATAATGAAGGCTCTACAAATATGTTTTTACATACTAAATATCTTTACTTAATACTCAATATTGTTTTATTTTAATATTGTTTTATTGTTTTATATTACTAGCTGTGCCCCGCGGTAATTTCGGAGTTCCCGCGGATATTCCGGGATAAAAAGTAGCCTTACACAAGGAACTCTGAAATTAACACGAGTGAAACCGCAGGGAACAGCTATCTATCTATTTATTTTGTCATATTCCAGACTATAATCTACCTCTGTGACAAATTCCATGCAATCCCGTTCAGCCGTCCTGGCGTGATTGAGTAACAAATCCATCCAAACTTTCATATTTAGCATAGCATAGTTCCCCGCGGTTTTACCCACGGTAATTTCGGAGTTCCCGCGGGAATTTCGCAAAACAATATAGCATTATGTGTTATTCTGATGTCTAAGCTACATTATTGTAAAGTAGTTTTTGCATGAGCGAGTGACATACATCCATACAAACTTTCACGTTCATAATAATATTAGTAATGGATTAATATATAAGTCTATAGATATTACGGTTAAGTTTGTCTAATATTATTGCCTTTATTTATCGTAGCTATTGTATTATCATTGACGCCATGCATGCGATCCTAGGCGGGTCAGAGGAATGCGGATCCGTGCCTCCGAGACTCGTTTTGTAACCTCCAAACGACTGTTGTCTTTCCGTGTGAATTTTTAGCGATAAAATATATTTTTAACCGACTCTGCGACAAAAGTGTAGCATATTTTGCGTTATTCTACAAGTTTAAACTCGCTTTGTCTGTACAAAATGTATATTCTTATTATATATGATATAAAACAATGAAACATTATTAAAATAAAACAATATTGCTTTATTAATAAATAATTGTATATGAATTATAGTGAAAATGTGCTGTAAAGTTTTTGCTCTTGAATATATATTGTCTACTAGCTGTTCCACGCGGTTTCACCCGCGTTAATTTCAGAGTTTGCGCGGGAACTCCGAGACAAAGGTACCCTATGTCCTTCTCTGTACTCCTGACAAAGTTTATGCAAAATTTCATGACGATCGGTTGCCGTTAAGGCGTGAAAGCGTAACAGACAGACAGAAAGAGTTACTTTCACATTTATAATATTACTAGAGATCTCTACAAAAAAAAAAACAGAAAATAACTGCATGATGATTAATATTACCTACCAGTTGATCCCCCACGGTTTCACTCGCGTTAATTTCGGAGTTCCCGCGGAGTTTCCGGGATAAAAAGTACCCTATGTCACTCAGTAACACTGTAGCTTCGTATATGTGAAAGAATTTTTAAAATCGGTTAAGTATTTTTTGAGTTTATTCCAATGCAAACAATCAAACACCAAAAATCAAATATTTTTTCTTTTAAATAAATTAGTCAAAGGATCTTTTTATACAAAATATTTTGGCAAAACATGATTTTTTTAACGAGTGGCGTCACTTTGACGATGAATACCTACCAAAGTGAAAATTTGATATCGGCTCACAGTCGCGTACACAATAAATAAAGCGCCCAAATAAACAAAAAAATTGATGATTTTCCTTCTTTTCTTGAAGATTTAAAAAGATAAAATTTTGAAGAATCAATTAAGTGACTTTATTCATAGCAGTTAGGTAGGTACCAACCTCGTGTGATAAATTAATTGCTCCATCGTAATAGAAGAATTTCATGAGTCGAGAAGCAGTGGCTACGGGATAGTATAATATTATCTGGACATAGATAAGCAATAGTGTGTTAACCCACACTGGAGAAATTTTGAGTAAATCGTGTTTTAAGTGTAGTAGGAGCGCTATTTTGTGTCAACATTTTTTATGTTCAATATTTAGTTACACATTTAAGCAATGTAGTAAGGTAAACACATAATTAAAAAACGTTCCCTAACTCTCAATAAATCGTTCTGAATCAATAACTTAATTTTGTGGGTTAACATGTTATTGCTTATCTGCGTCCATCCGTGCTACGGGCTAAGATTAATTTTGAGTGTTGCATCTTCTTACGGACCGACAAAAAGTAACCTTAATTCATAAAATAAAAAGGCATAGGACGTCAGAAGGCTCGAGCAGTGTGAAGCAATTTCAAGTCGGACTAAAAAGGCCGAGAATATAACACTTAGGTAGTATACGTACACTGTAGTACACTTATCTGTGGTGGTGTTACGTGCGTGTCACCAAAGGCATTTTCACGCAGTTACAAGCACATATCTATCGAATGCTTTTGTGCTTAATTATAAACAACATTTTTAATGAAGTTTTCACTACACTTACTTTATTCTTAAGTGTACTGTATAAGTGTCTCAGTGCAAACTTTAAGCCTCGATAATCGTACATTTGCGACTATTTTTAGAATATAAATTGGCACATTCTAGTATGTGAGTAGTAGGTACTCAGTACTCCAGTACTAACCAGGACAGTCACTTCGGTCATAAAATTAATTATTAATTCTGTTCACATCTGCTAAAACATTAATGTTGTAGTCAGATCTACAAAACCAGTGTGTCAAACAAATGCCTAAACTTGTTTTCCGTTTGAAATTATTTAAGAAAAAAAAATCGGTTACAAACGTTAAAGGTACTATCGAACAGCCCTTGCATTCAAGTGACAGCTGACAAGGTACGAGTAGGTTTTATATCGAGTATATTATACGAGTATATTATTGTATATATTTATTATTAGGTATATATTCTCGCCAAATATGTTGATAAATTAAATCTTGTTTACTCTAAAAACATTTGAGTTAAGCAATCTAGAAAAAAATTATAGAAAGCGATAATATTACAAAACATGTATTTTACCTGAAATAATAGCACACCATCCTTCGAACACTGGTATTAAATAAATAGAATTAAAAAAAAAAAAAAAAAAATTCAGATCCGCCAAAACCACGTCTAAAACTCACAATCACTGAGGCGCAACTGATATGAGAATTAGCGAATGGCGAGTGACCAATTCAAAGGATAATCATGATGACACGGACAGAATGTAGAGATCAAAATCTTCATTCCATGTCTCCGCGGATTGATTTAATAATTTCTGTTCAGTTTCAACATAGAACTGGTTGGAATTATACAATGTTTTCATAATATGTTAGGTACTAATTCGATTTCATCTGGCGCCATTTTCTTAGTTCCGCGCGCTGGCTGTATGACTTATAATTAGATAAAACCGTTGCCGGATTTCGAATTGTTAAAAAAAAAAGTAGTAAATCTGCTAACATTGTCTGTGGCGAGGAGGCGGGAAGTGTTTTCGGCGCGTCTATATTTTTATCAAGGTTCTGTAGGTAATTAAGTGTTTTTTTTAAACTATTATTTTTATTAAAGCGTCCAATTATAACAATGCATTCATTAAAATTTAAGCACTCTCATATTATTTCGTATAATATCATGCGTTCCTCGTTTTCAGTAATTAATGAGCTATGTAAATAATACGGTATCCATACCACAGTCTAATGTCCGGACAGATGTTCGATAGAGTCATAGCAGGTGACTCTATGTTTAAGGCTGTGCCCGAGGGGTTTACAATACCTCAATAAATGTTACATAATAATATAATTACCGGAAATGGATCTCCATTTCTTTACCTATTTACTCATTACTCACATTAACATTTATTAAGGTATTCAAGTTTAAATAATACATCTGTATTACTTTGCAATGTGTTTATAAATAGATTAACCCATAACACTTATGAAATTAATGAAAGTAAAAAAGTATGACAGTAAAAGTATAAAAAGAGTACAAAAGTATGACAGTTACAATGAAAGTATAACTGTAACAAACTACAAAAGTGTTAACATTGTTAATAAATGTTACACATGAGCGCGGTGTCGAGTCGAATTACACTCTATTACGTCATAGCTAGAGCCGCTATTTATATAAATGTGTTAGCGGATTAAACTTAATGTTTGTTAGCGCTATGTCACATATTTTCTACTAATATATGGACGCAGATAAGCAAAAAAATGTTAACCCACAAAATTAAGTTACCTATTCAGAACGATCTATTGAGAATTAGAGAACGTATTTTAATTATGTGTTTACCTTATTACATTGTTTAAGTACGTAATTAAATATTAAACATAAAAAATGTTGACAGAAAATGGCGCTATAATTTTAAAACACGATTTACTCCAAATTTGTCCAGTGTAGGTTAACACACTGTTGCTTATATATGTCCATATATAATATGTACTGGAGCTACGTCACTGTTACACCTGTTAACACTTATTAACACATGTTGATTTGTTACAATGTGCTAACAGGTATGATTGTGTTACAAAAATTGTTATTACTTTGTATTGCATATAAAACTTTCTTGCAATATATGTTAATAATTTTTTTTATTATTATTTCAGTTACTTTTGAAGTTCCTGGGTGTGCAGCTCTCTAACTCTAGCTTCTAGCTATTTGACCATCCCCATGCTAAGAAAATTCTGGAATTCTGAAAGTATTTTGATAATTAACAAAACCTATTTAGTTATTGTTAACCAACGATCACGATTTGGTTACTTCGTTTATTATTTGAAATGTGGGTGGGGCAGAACAATAACTACCTACCAACTTTTACAATACCATATTACTGTTGCAGTATTATAATATTATCTGTGCTATTGCATTGTGTAGGTAACCAGATATGCGAAATACGTATTACACAGTAAATAAATTACGTCATGAACTAAGTATGATGCTTTGGACAATGGATGCGAACGTATGGGTCTTTGCACTCTTTGCTCTATGCTTGTATACATAGAAGTAATAAGATATATGGACGCCGATAAGCAATAACGTGTTAACCCACAAAATTAAGTTATTGATACAAAACCCTTTATTGTGAGTTACAGAAAGTTTTTTAACTATGTGTTTACTTTGTCACATTGTTTAAATAGCGAAAAAAAGGTTGAACATAAAAAAATGTTGACAAAAAATGGCGCTATAGTTTTAAAACACAATTTACTCAAAATTTCTCCAGTGTGGGTTAACACACTATTGCTTATCTATGTCCATATTACGTACTAGATACTAGCTGCTCCCTGCGGTTTCATCCACGGAAATTTCGGGGATCCCGCAGGAATCCCGGGAAGTCCAGCCACAGTCCTTTTCTGTGCCCCTGACAACGTGTATACCTATACAAAATTTCATGAGATTTCACTGGCGTTAATTTCGGAGTTTCCGCGGGAATTACAGATAAAAAGTACTTTATGTCCTTCTCTGTACTTTTGTCAACGTATATACAAAATTTCATGATAATCGGTTCAGCCGTTCAGGCATGAAAGCGTAACAAACAAACAAATAAACTCACTTTCGAGTTCATAATACTACTATATCTGTTCCCCGTGGTTTTACCCGCGATAATTTCGGAGATCCCGCGGGAATTCCAGGGTGAATTATCACTCTATCTATTGGTGAAAACCGCATGAAAATCCGTTGCGTAGTTTTAAAGATCCAAGCATACATAGGGACAGACAGCGGGAAGCGACTTTGTCTTATACTATGTAGTGGTATTTATACTCTAAGTTAGGACTTCAATGACTACACCATACAGATACTTCTAATCGGTATTGCTGTTGCGTTTCGAGGTTGTCGCCCACAGCCTGCCGACTCCTAGCCGCAGCGCGTGGAGACTCCCTTCGTTGGAATGTCATCGGTCAAGGTCAAGACAAACATAGATACAACGAAATGTCAGCTTGCAAAGTCTGTGTGTGACTATATGTAGGTACCTAATAACAGCATTGATATTGTAAATTTTATTTTTATTTTTACAAAGTTTCAAATGCGTTATGAAATGTGGCATGGAAAGCGAGACCTATTGCCTCCAATTTTTATTGAATAAGTGCGCCCCACGGTTTTACCTAACCGCGTGAGTTTCGGAATTCCAAAGTGTACCCTAATTTACCTTACCCTTTTTACCTTTTACATCTGCAGCAGCAAAAAAAAAGAAAAGGCCCGTCTAAATCAGTCCAACTTCAACTCCCAAACTTCTTTGATCCTTCTTCTCCTCACAATAACAAACGAGAAACGACGAAAAAAGAATTAGCGAAATTGGTCCGGCCGTTCACGCGTGATGTCTTGAGCGTGACCAAGGGAAATAGGGATCATAGGGCTTCATTTTTATATACCTAAGTATATTATAAATACAGTAAAACTGCCACCGAGTTTTATCTGTGTCCGTTCCCTGCGATTTCACGGATATTTTTGAGTTTCTGCGGGAATCTCGGGATGTTTCGCTTTTGCGCCATAATCACTAAACCGATTACCATGAAATGTTGCATACACGTTGTCAGAGGTACAGATAACGACATAGGGTACTTTTTATCGCAAAATTCAGGCGGGATCTCCAAAATTACCGCTAGTGAATCCGCGGTGAAGTTAAAAATAAGACATCGAAATCAGTTGCTACAAATTTTGATTAAATTGAATCGATTTGGATTGAAAAAACTTCGATTGAATATAATCACTTTGTATCTACTACATATTCTTTATGCTACAGTAAAATTACAACCGTGTTCTGTCTGTCTGTGTGTTCCCTTCAAGTTAATTTCAGAGTACCCGCGGAATTTTCACGGGATAAAAAGCAAAGCACCCTTTTTTGTACTCCTGTCTCCTGATATGGTATTTAAGCCGTGTAAGCGTAACAAACAAACAAACTGTCGTTCGCAGTAATATGCATAAAAAATCGAAGTGTTAAAAATATATAATTGTATCGAAGTATCTAATCACAATGTCGTGATGAATACGTTATGATGCAACGTCGCCGTTCATAAATATTGATGGGATACGAAAAACCTCAGTCGTAATTTTAATTGCCGCTGTATATTGTAAGACAAACAGGTCACGGCAATACAATATAGTATTTCAATGGCACAGTTTATGTTCTCAACAAATTGCTTTATTAAATTAAACGCCTAGCTGTTACTCGCGATTCAAACCACACAGAAAATATGGATATAATAGCTAGAGAGGCAATTTGGGCGGCGCAGGCAACGTTGCAACTTAAGTTAGAGCAGCCGCTCTGTCCCAAAACCTCCTTCAACACTTATAATACCACTAGCTGTGCCCCGCGGTTTCACCCGCGGTAATTTCGGAGTTCCTGCGGGAATTCCAGGATAAAAAGTTCCCTATGTCCTAGTACGGGTGTCAACGTGCATGCCAAATCCGTTCAGCCGTTTTTGCGTGATTGAGTAACAAACATCCAAACATCCGCACATTCACATTTATAATATTAGTAGGATTACCCAAAACATCCTTTGCTGGCAATGCCTCTGTCCAAATATGTATATTATACTTGGGATGCCAGGCTGTCATCCGTCTTTTTTTTTTTATGTCATAGGGGGCAAACGGACAAGTGGTACACCTGATGGTAAGTGATTACCGCCGCCCATAGACATCTGCAACACCTGCAATGGGGATGGGATCCGTATATCTGTACCTATAATGTGTATGTTCCGGTATCACTGATAGCACTATAAGGTATGACGTCAATTTAGTATACTGCGAAGCCGTTTATAAACTAACTATACTGGTTACTGTTTAACACGGAACGACAGAGGCGTCTCTAGCCCATGTAGCGCCCGTGTGCAAACATTACCCTAGCGCCCCCTAGTAATAATAGTAATAATAAGAAGAGCTCCAGACGTTATACCGAATGTATGCAAAGCGAAGTTCTATTTACGTTGGTCATTGAAAGTGCCGCGCCGAGTACGGCTCCGTAGCGAGCGGCGCGGCGTTCGGCGCCCCCTAGGAGCGCTGCGCCCGCGTGCAACGCACACCCTGCACTATAGGTAAAGACGCCTCTGCGGAACGCAGTCCAGTATAATGTCTTCCATATCATTGTAATGTCACGCTGTCAACCACTCATTGACGACCGACCTACGCGGTTGACCAATCATTGGTCCAAGGTCGATCACGTGATGAAACCTCTGGTGGTGAGAGCACCTTACCTCGAAAACGCCAGTGCTCACAGTAAAAAATGGCGACGATTATAAGGTCATACCTGCTGCCTACTCAGGATACTGAGGCAGTATACTGTCCGCTTTATCGGAACGAATTTCTCGTCACTGCGAGTACTGAGTTGCTGACCCTTTCGGCAGAGCATGCAAGAGATATTATCTATGTTTCTTTAGATTAGGCACTGTTGATGTTTGTTTCTTTTTTTTGTGTGTTGTGCTGAAATAAATGTATTTTCTTCTTCTTCTTCTTCTACTGAGCCCTTATTCACTATGGCCATAACACGCCGCGCTAAGATAAGACGCCGCAAAAACTGTCTTTCCCTCGTAATCAAAGAAGTTTTACTCCAAAAAAATACATTCTACAACGTTTCTTATGGCATGAAGAATAATAATTTATTTAGTATTTTTGCATCTAGAACGTCTGGAAATGCGTTTTTGAGACGCGCGTTATGGGCAAGGAATGTTGTTGGTCATAGTGGATACCTTATCCACTATGACCCTTGTCCTGGGCCAGTGCTATCAGTAATAGCGGAACATAGGTGCCCAATAATCACGAATATTGGTAAAACAATGTTTAGAAATTACTATAGCATTAGGTAGTGCTACAGGTGCTACTGTATAAAGCAGAAGCTACTTTGGAGTTTTTTTCCATCAAGAAAAGTCATCGTAATCGTGTTCTTACAATGGAATTTTAATGGAATTAAGCGTATAGGTATAGGTATGGCGTAATGGAATCGAAATTATAGGTATTCTAAATTTTAATAATATGCATAATCGAAAATCAACCTCCTCTAGGCACTTTAATCCTTACTAATACGATAAATGCGAAAATGAATTTGTTTGTTTGTTCTTTTCGCTTTCGCGCTTTAACCCCTTAACCCATCGTCATGAAATCGTGCATACACGTTATCAGGGATACCTACAACAAAAGGACTAACCGCCGCACTCAGAGTCGATTTTAATGATTACTTAGTTAAGTATAGATTTTTAAAACAAAACTGCCGCAATCAGACAAGTTTAATAAATTAATGTTAATTGGAATTTAACTAATTAAGTAACATCTTATTAAATGCCAATTAACATTAATTTACTGAACGTCTCTGATTGCGGCAGTTTTGTTTTAAAAATCTATACTTAACTAAGTAATCATTAAAGTTGACTCTGAGTGCGGCGGATAGGTACTTTTATCCGGGAATTACCGCGGGAACTCCGGAATGAATTCGGGTTTTATGATGGTAAGGATTCGCAATTTATAAGTAAGGATGATAAAAAAATCATGTTTTTTAATTGGATATTTTTAACGAACAACTTAGGTAGATAAGTACACATAAATGAACATTGAAAGTTAAATAAAAGCTTAAAAAAATAGGCGAGGAATCCCAATAAATATCTAGAACTGGATTCCTCAGTGTCCGGTGAAGCAAGTTTTGATCACACGGTGAGCCATGCAACCGTATATTTTGAAGATTTTATGCACAGTTTTTTTTTTGTTCCCCGATCGTTAGCCTTGGATCGGAAGACGGTACCTTTTGGCCAAATTCCATCGAATTTAGGTGTGGCATATACTCTCAGAAACCCAAGCATCTTAATTTTTTCAGATAATTTTTTTATCGAGCATTGCACACTCACTATCTTTCAAATATATTTAACACTAGCTGTGCCCCGAGGTTTTACCCGCGGTAATTTCGGAGTTCCCGTGGGAATTCCGGGATAAAAAGTACTCTATGTCCTTCTCTGTACACGTGAGACCTGTAAACGTGCATGCCAAATTTCATCCAAATCCGTTCAGCCGTTTTTACGTGATTGAGAAACAAACATCCAAACATTGTATGCATTTCATGATTTCATGTGCAGGGACATTTTATGGCTTTTATGTGCAGGGGCTATTTTATCCCGGCATTCCAGCGGGAACTCCGAAATTAACGTGGTTGAAACTAACAGCTAGTAGGTCTAGCTGTTCTTCGCGGCTTCGGCTTGTTCTTCCTACTTATACAAAAGAAATTTTCTACTAAATTTTTTACAGTCTAAGAACCACTATTCAAGTAACTTTTTGACTTAGACTAGTCCTACAAGTAACCTTAGGATTCTGTCTAGTTAATATAGGTACATACATAGACGTTGATTCAATCTGGATTTGCTACAAACACACAGACATACGCCATACGGCACACAAACGCACGCCTCCGGGCAGTACGTGACGGCTGTGTCCTTGCATTCTTTTGAATTAGAAAAAAAAACAAGTATTGCAAAATGGTGGTCAATTAAACAGCTGATATACTTTTGATCTGGAAGCTTTTGGATGTTGCTTCTTCTATTTGGCTTTCGCATATAATGCATTTAGCCAGTTTCAAGTAAAATAAGTTAGTTAAATGCAAAAATTAGCATTTAGCATCGTTGTACGGTTAGAACTTGTAAGCCATGGCACTGAATAGACTATAAGAACTTTCTCGGAGTTTTTGGAGGATACCGAAGAAATCAGCTCTAAATGTCATATATCTTCTTGAGCACACAAAAAACCGTCACCGTGAAAATTATTGTCCAATACAGCACCAAAATCCACTTTTATTTTTTATTGACACGAAAATAAATGACCGAACCGCCATCTTTGATTCCCACAAAAAAACTCAAAAAGGTTTTATTTTTGGATTTTTGTCTCCAAGTGTTTGAGAAGAGAGTGAGGGAGAGATTATTGTGGAAAATTATCACTGGCAGGCGGCAGCTGTTACTATGATAAATGCGAAAGTGAGTTTGTTTGTTTGTTACGCCTTCACGCCTTAACAGCTCAACCGATCACCATGAAATTTTTGCATACACGTTATCAGGGATACAAAAAAGGACATGGGGTACTTTTTGTCCCGAAATTCCCGCGGGGACTCCAAAATTAACGCCGGTGAGACCGCGGAGAACGGCTAGTAGAATCCTAACTATAGTCTAAGCAGAGTCAGAGGTGACGTCAGCGATACCTGCGCAGATTCCAAGAAGGTCTGAGCCTATCCAGATGAGGCGTTTTACGTGCGAGTCGAGAACGCGCGAGTCGAGAGTCGGACGCGTTGCAAGCGTTTTACGCGCGAGAGCGTCTGGACGGGATCTATGTGGCTCTAGTACCTCGGGAACACGCGCGTTCTTGACTCGCGCGTAAATGCCTCATTTGGACAGGCTCTAACCGCCGCACTCAGGTCTCAGAGTCGTTTTAATGATTACTTAATTAGTATAGATTTTTAAAACAAAACTGCCGCAAACAAAGAAGTTTAATAAATTTATGTTAATTGGCATTTAACGCCAAGCTAAACAGATTTGGTCTAATTTGAAACACAATTAAAATATTACGCGAACACGGTTAGGTTTTATCCCCAAACCCCAAAATTTAACCGGGTG
The DNA here is from genome assembly GCA_907165275.2 of Zygaena filipendulae. Taxonomy (NCBI): domain Eukaryota; kingdom Metazoa; phylum Arthropoda; class Insecta; order Lepidoptera; family Zygaenidae; genus Zygaena; species Zygaena filipendulae. The sequence continues at coordinate 1,213,239 of OU015677.1, read as the reverse complement.
AAAATGAATGGAACCTGATAGGTATACTTGGCAGATGTCCCCAGGACCCCGATTTGCATTATTGAACTCGTTGCTGAGATTCTGGGCATGTATTCGTAGCAGGATATTAATTTTTCAAAATAAAAAATTTATTTACTCTGAGATAAAATTGAATAACATCGTTAAGCTGCCATCTAGTGGATAGTAGTAGGACTTTTTAACACTGCCATCTATTGAGCAATAGACTTGACTAAGCACACAATAAATTGGCTAAATATTTACGTAAACCACGGTAAGAGGCGCTAGTGTATTACACTTAAGTCTTATCATTTTTTATGGCACCTCTATGCGAACCAGCGAATGATTTTGCCATTATCAAATTCGAAACTAATGTCTAACGTCACATTACAATTAATAAATAAATAAAGACACATTCTTCCATTACAAACTACATGAATTGTGTAGGTAAGTAAGTATCGCGTTTGCTTCGCTTTTGATTATGTCTAGTTTAATTCGGAGTTTTTACTTTAGTTTTTAGCTCGGGTACTTATTAGTCGTAGTAGGTACCGTAGTGATTACCTTCTCTCTGGTAGGTACTTATTATTTCCAAAACGGAAACGGCCGCGGCCAGCCTTACGGTTACAACCCGCCAATCACAACGACTCAAAATCTCTATGTAGTGCGCATGTCAAAACTAGTTGTCAATTTGTCAGTCGAAATCGAAAACAAGTCGAAAACGAATCACTTTTATTTTGTGATAAAAACGGGCTGGATTGTTTTATTATTCGCTCGTTGAAAGCTGATGCTGAAAGCCGGAGTTTATTATCATCGCGGACAATGTTAAACAACTATGGGATATTATTTGTTTAGTGCTAAAAACTGATAAACGTCATCTCCATCGCAATTGGAAATACTCGCAAAGTAAAATTTGCCAATTTTTTTCATACGATTTCTCCGTATTTTTTGCTAGTTCGCGTAGTCTTGGTGTGTTTTTAGTGTTTTATTTACATTCCCAAGCATAATGTGACAGTGTTTCATGGTTAGAAGTGAATTAGTGGTTTTTCTTTTATCAAATCTATTTTCGCTTTACGATCTAAATTTAACTTGGGTTTTAGTTATTTGACGAATATACCGCGACGGAAGGCACTCCAATTGGGTAAATATAAGTTTTTTCTTATAATATTATGCTAAATAAAATAATATTTTTTAACGTGTCGGTAGGTTATGTACCTAATTTAAAGAAACTGAATTTTTAGTGACAAGTCAAAAAATTAAACTGATTCCTTAAAAAGAAATAGGTAGGTTATTGATATTCTTTTTCTGTTTTAGCATTTTGCTTAGACAGTTTTTATGTAAAGAAAATAATATTAGCTATAATAGGTAGGTAGGTATGTGGTATTTTGTGAAGAAAATATAAAAAAAAAATATTAAGAAAATTTTATCAATTAATTCTAATACAGAGAGCAGTAATTAGCTTGGCGAACTGGGTTACTGAAGCTAATTTAGATATAATACACAAATAATTTAATGTTTTTTTTTTATGATTCAACAGATTTATGGAAATTAAGCAATAAACATTCCGAAGGGTTAAAAATTAGTACCTAAATATTTTATTTACTATAATGTCTTGCGGGGTTCTGAATGGAAATTGAATTGTGTTCATTGTTATCTCACTAGACTGACTACCCTCTTAAGTCTTAATAAGGTTGTATTTTGATATCATAATAATATATGTATTAAAATACAACCTTATTAAGAACCCCAGTACATACATTTACTAAATTACAATATAATATACTTTATTGCACCAAATCCAATAAAAATAAAATTATTATATTAGTAATTGACATAAAACTACAAACTGAAGTGGTATTGCATGACAAAATGGAATACTGACTTTTTTACTATACCTACCTTCCTGTTTCTGTGCTAAATATTTAGGTACTCTAACGGCCGCACTCAGAGTCTACTTTAATGGCAGCGGTAAGTTATTTTCTTGATATACCTATTATCCAGGACCTTAATATGTTGCGCGAGCGAGCTGAAGAATAATATTCTGTTGGCTTTCCATTGGGTTTTATTCTAAAGCATGACAGATCAAAATTTATCCTTTTCCCTGTCACTATGGTGGATTAGCTAATTAGTTTTCTACTTTTCTAGTACGTACTGACCAACACTTTTGTGAATTAATTTATTTTTGACATGAAATTTACTTAAATGTTATTTTTAAGAGAAATATCTTGTTACTAGCTGTACTCTGGTTTCACCCGTGTTAATATGAGGAAAAAATTAACTAAAATATATTCCATAGCGATCTGTTAACGCAGCATACACAATGAAAACTTGTAGGAATGTTTTTACCATTTTAGCCACATTTTTTATTGCTGCTCCGCTCCTATTGGTCTTAGCATGATGATATTTATATGGCCTTAAAGCTTTCTTCGATAAATGGGCTATTTAACACTGAAAGAATTTTTCAAATCCCCGAGTTTAGCGAATTCAAGCAAACAAATGAACTCTTCAACTTTATTATATTAGTATAGATATCATATTATAATATCTACATTCTACATATCTATTGATAGATGCTGGGAGACCCCTAAAGATGCAACAGTGGTGGTGGTGCATTGTTTGTGCATTGTTGTTGTTATTGTTGTTTTTCGTCTATCCCTCTTACCCTCTATTTTAAACCAGAAAATTGTAAGGCTTTCACTGGCAGATAGCTGATGTAAGGAGTAACTTTGGCAAGTTTTATTACGTAAACTCACGCGCGCGAAGCCATTGGGCACGGCTAGTTTGTAATAGATTCATGCTGAACCAAAATTTTATCAAATCATACAGTATGAACTTTGACAAAATTAATAAATGACCAATCAATTAAACAATTTTGGTGGAATTTTTAACTAAAATTTATATTCAGCTACTTATGTTAAACTATTATGTATTTGAAACATGTTGAAAGTTTTGCATGACCACATGATATTATGCCGATTCTATTACTTCCGGCCACACTCAAGTCGTTTTAATGATTAATTAATTTAAAATAATGATTTTAAAAACACAACTTCCATACTCGGAGACATTAAGCAATCATTAAAAAAGACTCTTGAGTGCGGCCATTAGTTTTCTATGTGTTAACAATTAAATAATAGATTAGAAAGTAAGAAAGAAAGAAAAAGGAGTTTACTAGATGTTTGTTTAGTTGCTATTTTTTTTCTCTTATTTTGTAGGTACCTTATTTATGTGGGGACCAATAAACTCCTTTTCTTTCTTTCTTCTTCTTTCATTTGCCCCGCGGTTTCACCCGCATGAGTTTAAGTTTAGGAATCCCACAGGAACTCCAAAGTAGCTTAATTTACTCCTAATGACATCAGCTATTTAGCAGTGAAACTTCTTTCAAAATCGGTCTAACCGTTTCGGAGATTCACCCGCGTGAGTTTCGGAATTCCCGCAGGAACTCCAAACTTCTTTTATATAAACCTTGTCCTGACAATAACGAACACAAAAAAAAAACACAATTATCCATTTTGGTGCAGTCGTTTGGAAGTTATGCGCTTAACAACACATTTGGCTATTCATTTTTATTTATAAATATAGATATATTTATTTATTTATTTATTTATAATTCAGGCAGGCAGTTAATGCAACTGATAGGTGCCTGTATCCAGTTATACACTATTTCTTATCTTTTAATTGTATCAAATATTTATCCAATCTGTTTTTAAATATGTTGATGTTAGGTGCCAAGACTACTTCTTCCGATAGACCATTCCAAGGTGCAACCACTCTGTTAGCAAAAAAGTGTTTATGTGGGTTATTCCTGGAGAGGCAGGGTCTTTGCAGTTTAAAGTGATGCCCTCTCAAACGAGTGTCGTTGTCTCTCTTAACCAGCATTTGAAATTCCACCAGATCATAGTGTCCGTTAAGAATCTTGTACACTTCAATGAGATCTCCTCGCTGTCGTCGCTCTCTAAGAGAAGTTATCCCTAATACCTAGATAGGCAGATTATCAACTTGGCTAAGTTGCTGTTCGGACGGATATTACACTTAGCCTTCCTAAGGCTAAAGGGGCTGTAGAGTGCTTCAAACCCACGGATCAAGGCACAGCACGGCACGATACGTCTACCTAGTATTTAGATTACGATCAAAATTAGTCACGGCTTTCTGTTCCGACCCGTTCGTGAAAGGGCAAACATATTATCGGGGGCGATCGGGCAGGTATCGAGAAAGATTAGGTAATAGTTTTCTAGTCGTGAATCAACCCTCTAGCGCCCACGGCCAATGAGTCATCACCTTGACCCGTAGACGAGTCGGTTCTGGGTGACCTTTGGATATGGATGCGGGTCACTCGTGTGTGGTAACTCACACTTGGGAGCCCAGCAGACGACCCGATCGGCGATCAAGAGATTCCGGGTTCGATTCCCGGTGGGGGTGGACTTTGTGTGGGTTTCGGAATTCCCGCAGGAACTCCAAGTGCCTAATTTTCTTATTACAACATCGGCTAATTCGCTGTGAAAGTCCCGTCAAAATCGGTCCAACCATTTCGGAAATTCACCCGCGTATTTTGGAATTCTCGCAGGAACTACAAATTTCTTCCATATTCTCCTTCTCCTTACAATAACAAACACAAAAAAAGGATTAGCGAAATTGGTCGAGCCGTTCACGCATGATGCCGTGACAAAGTGAAACGGGGATCATTTTTAACAGACTTCCAAGAAGGAGGTTTAGCATTCGGCTGTATGTATGTTTTTATACAACGTGTTAATGAATTAACTTAAAACCTTTATTTAAAAAAATAAACAATAATATGATTAATAGTACATTGTTATCCTAGGGGTGAAAGTAACCTACGCTAAGTAAAGTCGCTACGCTCAGGCGCCAAACCCCGTCTCGGGACTAAATAAGTCTTTCTCCCGAGGATAACACCGTGCTTTTCATTACGAATGCAAGGAAAATCAAAATAAAAATAGGAATTAGCTAAAGAAAAAATGAGTGAAGATCGGATAGTCGCTTGACACTTTCCCACCTATTTCTTTTTCTTTGGCCGGCTAGCTATTCAGCCAGTATTTTTTATTTACATTGTGGCGACCTAAAAAAAATATTTTTTAATTATTAAGTATTAATCAAAGAAAATAAAAAAATATAAATAGGAATTAGCTTAAGAAAAAGTGAGTGAATTTTATTTTAATTAATACCTACTTAAACTTTACGTTATTTCAATTTTACATCGCGCTGGCTGTATAGAAAGTTGAAACATGGTTCAATAGAAATGTGAAAATAGACCTAGTTTTTTTTTAATAATTTGACAGTTGTCAGTTGAAAGCGATTCTCCCTAGGGCTGAAAAGGGTTACTTTCAACCCGCTTCTCAGGCAACTTCAGACCTACTTTCCGAGTATGAGTAATGAAAAATATATTTTATGTCGAAAAAATTTATACTTTGAAAGTTATTCAACATTAGTTTGGAGGTGACCTATCTACGAAATTCAAAGCACTACCCCGCGCCTACCGGTTCGAATTTTTTAGCTGCGGGCGGCGTATGCGCCAAATATTGTGTTATAGATAATTTAGACATGGGCGAGTAAAAATGAAAAATATAACCTATATTAAAACATAGTGCGATCGATTCGTTAGTCGATTCTGAGCAAAATACTTTCTAGTTTTCAGTTAATTCATTAACACGTTGTATATATGTGATAAGATGTTGTACATACCACGTTTGCTGGGTTTCCACGACACAAACTTACCTCTTGCTTAATGTGAAATCAAGTCGATCTGTGTGTTGTAAAGTGAATTAAAAAAAAAAGATCAGACGCACTTGTCTATTATTTTTTATTAATCTAGAAGACGGACTAACTAAATAATAATAATAATAATAATCATTTATTTGCATAAGACATTGTTCTAAAAGATGGGTACATTGTTAATTTTGATTAAGTTCTAATGTCTAGTCATTGAGTGACATGCAAAATATATTAAATTCAGTCAATTCATCACAATAATTAAATGTCAAAACGAATGTAATTTCAAAATGTTAATGTCAATGAAGAAATTAATAAACACAAATTAATAGTCAACTTTTCTGTCCAGGAAGTCTTGCACACTATCTACTCGTATAGTAGACTTGAGATTGCAACCATTGCTTTAGTTTTTTAGAAAATTTAGCAGTCGTTAATGCTATAATTTCTTTTGGTATATTGTTATAAATTTTTATACACATAGCATAACAGTTTTTATTATACAGTGTAGTCTTTATTGTATTTCGATCCGGTACTAGTCGGTTGCAGTTTCTTGCAGAGAATTTGACTTCCTGGCCCATTGTAGGAACCGAAAGTTCCGACTAATCCGAGTCGAAGCTCAGTAACATCATTGATCTGTGCGAGAACCTTACCAAATGTTTATTGCACCTGGATGAAAGTTAACCACCGCGTTAATCGTCTAACGAATGTACCTATAGCGTTTTTTTTTTTGTTTTACAACATGGATGGTATGAAATGGCGTAGGAAGACTCGAGTTAACAACATTAAAATCTATTTAGAGTGCACAGTTTATGCTGAGCGGAGATTTGTGCGCGCGCGCAGCCGAGGGATGCGTCTCGCGCGTCCATGACTGTTCTCAACTCGAACGCTGGTCGCTGACATTGGCACGCGAATCGTGGATGATACGCCCCGGTGAATCCTCCCATGGCTTGTTTTCATGGTTACCTTCGTACGGATTATGTTATGCACTTGATGACCCGCGCGCGGCTTCTCTACGGGGAAAAACAAAGCAACTGACATTTTTCTCGATTTTTTTTTGTATTTTTGTCTCTATTCACGCTTAACGGACCTTGATACACACTAGCAACCATCAAAAAGGCTTTGTCATACCGCCGCACTCAGAGTCGACTTTAATGATTTCTTAGATAATTATAGATTTTTAAAATCAGACGAGTTTAATAAATTAATGTTATTTGGCATTTAACTAGTTAAGTTACATCTCATTAAACGCCACCTAACTTTAATTTACTGAACGTCTCTGATTGCGACAGTTTTGTTTTAAAAATCTATACTTAACTAAGTAATCATTAAAGTCGACTCTGAGTGCTTAGAGAAATTAAAATTAAGAAAATCGTTAAGCCATGAAAGGTTTGTTCTAAATAAAGCGATTTCCGATTTTTTATTCCTCCTGAAAATTTATTCCGCTACAATTACTTTGTTTTTCCGTAATGCAGCCGCGCGGTTTTGTCCTCGATAATTTCGGAGTTTCCGTAGGATTGATCCATAAAAACTTTGCCCCTTTTTCACCCCCTTAGGGGTAAAAAATCTTATCGGATGCCTACGTCACGCGTCATACAGAGAACACACCCTCCAAGTTTCAGGTCTCTACGATCAGCGGTTTAGGCTGCGCGTTGATCAGTCAGTCAGTCATTCAGGACAAAGCAAAATGACATGCTCGATCAGAATGTTTGGACCTAGATAATGCAGCGCTGTATATAACTGAAAGAAATGCTTCGATGGTTTGATTGTTTTAAAATGATATATTAAAGTACCTTAGAGTAAAGAGCGAGTGCTAAGAAGGTTGTGTCAGAAGAGGTCCTCCGAACAGGACGTATACAGATCGTGTATAGAGGACCTCTTTGTATTGTGGACCTCAATGTATTGTTATGTACGTAATCGTTTGACGTCACACCTAAGTACACTTTATACTTAGTTATACGTATAGTTGTGACGTCGCAACCTCCCACTCCTAAACTTTAATGCGTTTTATCTACGTATTTTTTCAATTATTCGAAAAAGCAAAAAAAAATACCTATGTGTCTTTTATTTTTTTAATATCTACCTGACGGTTTTTTTTATCTACCTGTCATCATGCCCATTATTATAAAAATCAATAATATAACTATGTATATGAGTTTTTATGTGGTCCGTGGGATTTTGCTTACCTATTGGAAAAAGCACAACTGTTACTGTCTCAATATGTTTTGCTATGTTCATCCATTTATCTTTTATCGAATATTTCTGTTTCTTTTTTCTGACTTTTGAACGCCCACCAATTGGCTTGTGGCTATGGATAGCTTTTTGCGAACTATTTCCAACATTTACAACACGTATAGTGATGGGACGCTATTTCCTCTATCGATATCGATTCTGATACTCGCAAAATGCATAACGTATAGCGTTTCTAGGTGATATTTATTTTTAGATACATTCTTCAGAATTTATATTCGATGTCACGTGGTCACGAAACCTTGGACTTTTGATTGGACAATTTTACATGACCACGTGACGTGACGATACGTTCCTAAATTTTATATGCGTTAACGATCATACACTGTCGTGAGTCGTGACATATGATCATAACTTGACTAAGGGGGCAGGCACCCTAAGTCCTGACAGAAGAGTAAGCGTCTGCGTTTTAAATATCCATTTCAGCATCAATTTCGCTCACGCAAAACATCGATAAGGGTTGTCGAGTACGCTAGTACCGCTACATGTGGAGAGACCTATTGAAGCGGGAGTGGCACGGCTTTGTATTTTGCTCTGCTAGTCTATTCCGAAGTCTTGCAATCGACATTGACATATTATACATTATCTTTACATACCATCACACCGAGTAAAACCAACAATAAATGCAAGTTTAACAATTAAGATGAAGGCATTGTAGGTATAGCATTTGCTGCGATGCCAAACAGGTCACCGACTCAGCACAATATGCTATTGCATAGCATACGGCGGCTCTGGTTTTCGGCGGAGCCCGTATGATAATTTAAAAAAGCGTCGTTTAAAAACCGAAAGTTGTGCTCGACACACGGCCGTCATCGATTAGTTCCCATCACTAGAACGCAGTCGGCAGTCGACATTGACCGTCGTCGTAGTGACGTCCTCGACCGTGATGTAACGCGAGACGCGTGCGTTCCCCGCGCATAATCATTTCGCTGCGATTTAGGTAAATAAAATATTATGACTGTGTAGTTATTATATTATTTTTATATATAGTATCTTGTGTCGTAAGTGCTTATGAAAAGTCTAGTGTTTTTGTGACGGTATGTGGACATAGATAAGCAACAGTGTGTTAACCCACACTGGAGAAATTTTGAGTAAATCGTGTTTTAAAATTATAGCGCCATTTTCTGTCAACATTTTTTATGTTCTATATATTTAGTAACATACTTAAACAATGTAATAAGGTAAACACATAATTAAAAAACGTTCCCTAACTCTCGATAAATCGTTCTGAATAGGTAACTTAATTTTGTGGGTTAACATGTTATTGCTTATCTGCGTCCATGTATATTTGGTCTATCTTTGCTGATACCTCTTGATAAGGCTGGCCGGTCACGAAACCGGCAACGAAAATATAATTAATCAATTAGGTAGTTACCACTCGTAGAAAACTAGACTTACTGAAACACTAATTAAAAAAAAAAGTGCATGAAAGTCAAGCGAGTGTGAAGTTTTGGATTTGCAAAACACTTACCGGTTCGTGTACCGTTGCCGGGTTGTTGTTCAGTTGATGCCACAAAACAGACAGATGGACAGGGAAGTACTTTGACTTATTATTAAGAAAAATTGGTTGTCTGGTCGTCATGGAGCTATAAGCGAGTGGACTTTGGATAGATATACGACGTATAAAAGCTGTCCACAAAGTTAATAATCTATAATACTTATATATAAAATGCTTTGTCCTTATTGACTGATCGATCAACGCACAGCCTAAACCGCTGATCGTAGAGACCTGAAACTTGGAGGGTGTGTTCGTTGTATGACGTAGGCATCTGATAACAAAGTATTTTTGAAAATTCCACCCCAAAAGGGATGAAAAGAGGTTGCAAAGTTTGTGTGGAACAATCCGCGGGAACTTCGAAATTATCGCGGCTGAAACCGCGCGAGACAGCTAGTCTATACATTTAAATGCTTTGTCCTTATTAACTGATCGATCAACGCACAGCCTAAACCGCTGATCGTAGAGACCTGAAACTTGGAGGTTTTGTTCGTTGTATGACGTAGGCATCCGATAAGAAAGGATTTTTGAAAATTCAATCCCTTAAGGGGATGAAAAGGGGTTGCAAAGTTTGTGTGGAACAATTCCCCGGGGACATTCCGAAATTATCGCGGGTGAAACCGCGCGGGGCAGCTAGTCCTACTAATATTATAAATGTGAAAGTGTGGATGTTTGGATGTTTGTTAAATCACGCAAAAACAGCTGAACGGATTTGGATGAAATTTGGCATGCACGTTGTCAGGGGTACAGAAAAGGACATAGGGTACTTTTCATCCCGGAATTCCCGCGGGAACTCCGAAATTACCGCGTGTGAAACTAGCTGTTACCCCGCGGTTTCACCCGCGGTAATTTCGGATTCGGAGTTCCCGCGATAATTCCGGGTTACAATAATATAGCCTATGACACACACAAATAACTCGGCTTTCTATTGGTAAAAGAATTTTCAAAATTAGTTCAGTAGATCCAGAGATTACCCCCTACAACCTCACAAACTCAAACTTACAACATTTACCTTTTTATTATAATACTAGCTGACCCCCGCGGTTTCACCCTTGGTAATTTCGGTAAGTTCCCGCTGGAATTCCGGAATAAAAAGTGCCTTATGTCACTCAGGATCACTTTAAATTCCTATAAGTGAAAGAATTTTCAAAATCGGTTCAGTATAGATCCAAAGATTACCCCCTACAATGTCACAAACTCACAAACTGACAAACCCACAAACTCACAAACTTTTGCTCTCTATAATATTAGTATAGATTTGTGTGTACCCATATTAATGATACTTTCTTGAAACTGGCAAAATTCGCAAACCGCGCGACGCTATAACAAAAAAATAGAATGTCTTTGACCTAGATATTTTTTTTTTCTGTGGGTCGGCCAGTAAGTAGTGTTTTTATTGAAAAATCAGCTGCACTTTTCCGTACGGCTTGGCTGACATATCGATGCGATGACGGGGTGTCGTATAGCCAGATGAGTTTTCTATTAGAGTTTTTTGCGTTCGCTATAACTGCGACCGTGTGCCAAGCCAACGTTTCTTTCGTTCAATGAACGGGCCGTCCTATAAATAGTCGAGGAAAATGCTAACCAGTGACGTCACGCGGTCCTACAGGGCGTGTTGTTGAAGCATTTCCTGTTATAAAAAATGTATATTATAATAGACTAGCTGCTACCTGTCGCAACAAAAAGGCAACCAGCTCAGCATAAGCCGGGAACCATTAGAGGCCCGACGCTGGTCTTCCGCTGGAGCCGCGTGTGGCGTCACGGGTGTGGGCGCACAGTGAAAAAAAATTAAATAACTTATGTACGAGTTAAAAAAAATCTAAATAGATAGACTAGGGTAACATATATATATATAAACCACAATACCAAGAACCTACATAAAAATACAATAACATCTCCGATTTTATACGCATTAATTTCAGAGTTTTCGCGGGAATCCTTACTAACTATTATAAATCCGTAAGTGTTGGGAGTTCGCATTCACGCCTTAATGGCTCAACCGATCACCATGAAATTTAGCTCACACGTTGTCAGGGATACAGAGAAGGACATAGTGTACTTTTTATTAAATAAATAAATAAATAAATTCCTGCGGGAACTCTGACATTATCGCCAACTGAAAACTGAAAGCCACTGAAAGCCTTCCGGCGGAGCATGCAAGATAACTTGGTTTTAGATTAGGTACTTCTTTAATGTTTGTTTATTACTTTTGTGTGTTGTGCAGAAATAAATTTTATACTATTCTATTCAATGAATGTTCATACTATACATGTCACGGGTACAGAAAAGGATATAGTGTACGTTTGTTACGCAATTTCTGCGGGATCTCCGAAATTAACGCGGGTGAAACCGCGGGCAACAGCTAGTTCTGGAATAGAGCGCCCTCTGACATATGTGTATAAACATGGTCAATTACTATCCTGATTGTGTCTGAACTAGAGAAAATTCTCTATCTGTTAAAACTTTAAATAATATGTAAATGTACCAAGACTCGGCTCCAAAGGGCATGTACCCAAGGCTGTAAAACTATTAATAAAAAAGAAATGAAAAATTCTATCGACAGTGTCATGGTGGAAGTTTTTTGGCGGGAATGGAAGATTCCGTCATCTATTTTCGTGTGCAACTATAAAAAAATGTTAAAAGTAGAATTTGGTATGATATATATATTTATATTGACGACCCGATTGGCGCAATGGTCACCATGCCTGCCCGCTAATCAAGAGGTTCCGGGTTCGATTCCCGGTGGGGGTGGACTTTGTGTGATGAACATCCGATTTGAATGAAACAAAGCCTATATGCAGCTCCAGGCTAAGCTTAATCTTTCTATGAAAACCGCATGACACTCCGTTCAGTAGATTCGGAGATTATCGCGAATAGACAGACAGAAAAGAATTTTAAAAACTCTTTTTTTTGTGGTTAGTTAGGTACTCTTCTTTTATCGTCCCCTCTCAATTTTTCTTAAAAATATTCAATGTACAGAATCGCGGCTTCCAATTCAATGTACAAAATTGCGGCTTCCACTCTTTTATTATAGAACTAGTTGTGCCCCGCGGTTTCATCCGCGTCAATTTCAGAGTTCCCGCGGGAATTCCGGCATAAAAAGTATCCTATGTGTTCATCTGATGTATAAGTTATATTATTGTAAAGTTTCATTTAAATCCATCCAGTAGTTTTTTGGGTGAAAGAGTAAGAAACATCCATCCATCCATCCATTCTTACAAACTTTTGCGTTTATAATATTAGTACGATAGATACATAACGTGTCAAGGTATTTCCGATGCCGACAGTACGAGTATAGCTAGTAGATGATAACCCACGCACCTCGGATGAAGCGTCGTCGCTTTTTGTTTCGTTGCAGCAGTAAGTTACAGAAATAGTTTTTCAATTCTCGGGATTTTCGTTCATCGTAACTTTCGCGACCTTGCGCGTTTTCCTTCCAACGCGAGCGGTGTTGTGAGTTGACGTCAGAGCCGCACGTACCTGGACTTTGGGAGTTCATGAGGCGATGTGCCACCGCCATCCCCGTAATATCACGATCTAGGAAAGACGAGCTCCTGGCGCCGGACACGTAATATTCCGTTACTAACAAACCACTGCATTATTATTTATTTTAGCGTTCACGCGTGAATGAAGAAGAAGAAGAAGAAAATACATTTTCGTACCAAAGTACTTTTTCCGACACCTCGAACAATTATCGTTATATTTTAACCAATTTAATAAAAGCTTGACAAATTATTACCTAACCTTCCTCATGAATCACTGTCTATTGGCGAAAACTGCATGAAAATCCGTTCAGTAGTTTTTGAGTTTACTGCGAAAAGACAGACAGACGTGGCGGGGGGCTTTGTTTTTATAATACTAGCTGTCCTCCGCTGTTTCGACCGCGGTAATTTCGGAGTTCCCGCGAGAATTCCAGGATAAACTATAGATATAAACCTGCCTCACTCTATCTATTGGTGAGAACTGCATGAAAATCCGTTAGTTTAGACTTCGACTATAGCGAATTCATTTTACACTTGTGTAAAGAGGTTGTATTGAGTAGTGATTGTATTGTTGTAGAAGTACAATATATGGTAATTAGCAAAGTGTTTTGCAAAAAGACTAAGACAATGGCTGCAATTCCAATGTTTCTATAGTGTACGAGACTACCTGATTCAAATTGATTTAAATTAAGTGGACTATCGGCCGCACTCAGAGTCGACTTTAATGATTACTTAGTTAAGTATGGATTTTTAAAATAAAACTGCCGCAATCAGAGACGTTCAGTAAATTAATGTATGTTGGCATTTAATGAGATGTAACTTAATTAGTTAAATGCCAATTAACATTAATTTATTAAACTTGTCTGATTGCGGCAGTTTTGTTTTAAAAATCTATACTTAACTAAGTAATCACTAAAGTCGACTGTGAGTGCGGCGGTAAATTTCTTATAAAATATTTTCATTATCATAATTTAATAATTGACATCCTAAAATGACACTTAATTTTCTTATAATTTTTTATTGTAATATTTTGATTTAATGATTTAATTTGATAATTTTGCATGTCACCTAACGACAGGACATGAGGACAATTTTACTCTTATATTATGTACCATCATTACAAGCTATGTCTTATGCAAATAAATAATTTATTATTATTATAATTATTATTATCAGTGCATCCAGTCGATACGCGCCGGCTATTGACCCAGTGCTCAGCTCCGAAATCGGGTCACCTATTCCTGGGGCTAGCGCAACCGACCGACGCGCCACGGCATAATTGCATTTATGTAAACCAACCACTATTATAGCTGTACTGTATGTGCCCTGCGCTGTTCGGGACTTCCTCGGGAACATTATGCGCAGGCGACGCCTGAAAGGCTATTCTTAAAGGTCCGTTTATATCTACATACATTGAGTGCGCCAGACACGTTCTATGCCAGACACGTGCCGGTGGGCAGAAAACAAAAGACACCGTTTATTTACAAAAGACGTCTGTCTGCACGGTTCTGATGCTCTATTCTCCCTGCTCGGCATGGAGCCACAGACACGTACAGACATGAACCACGAGGCAAAATATTGCCTCAATATTAATATATCTCAATGTCTGTAGACCTTAATTCCATGTAATTCAATAAAAAAAAATATAAACTTTGGATTAAAATGATTTTGAAATGATTTAAAAATACAAATTAGCTAACTTGTATATTCTTTTTAATATTCGACAATGTATAGAAACATTTTAATTTGAATCTCAAAAATATTTTTTTACCTTATTCAGCTTAAACATGGTTATTAGTAACTTGAAGTATTGCTTAGGTGTTTCCTATCAACTTGGTGAAGTTCTGATGAAAATTACTCGTAGGTAGACTAACTAATTAAATAATTAAAACGACTCTGAGTGCGGCCGTATGATACAGGATGCATGCAGTTCTACAATCCATAAAGTTGGAATTTCGCTCCACCCACTCATAATCCTGTATATGTTCTTAACGGTCCCGCTTAAATGACTTCGGAGTTATATTAGGAAAATTATCATATTAAAAAAAAAAAAAATCTTGAACTCACACAAATATTTATACAAGCCGATTGGCGAGTGAAGAAAACTAATTTAATTTGATATCAATCTGAATTCGCCGCCGCATAAAACGTATTCTAAATACGAATCCATTATGGCCGCTTGTCAAACACATATGTGTTCCCGCCCAACAGGGCTGCCATGTGTAACGCTGAAAAATGAAATGTGCACAAAAAACTCTCATCTATCTGGACAGATGTTTCATTCAATGCGTTACTACCAGGCGCCCAGGATTCATAGGCGATAGCAGCAGCCTACGTGCTTCTACGTACTAAAGCGTATGTTGGAAATTGTTTATATCGATTGGCGTTAAATTCAGACGTGTAAGGGCTTTATTTAAGTAGTAAAGTAGTCGCGCCGTGTCGCTCAAGTACCAGGAAGCCAGCACCCAAAAGAGGCACAAATATTCTGTCAAATCTTGATCATGGAAGTCAGTTACCCTCGAAACCAATCAAATGAGCTGGTAGGTTGCAAACGCCGTGCTTCTATGCTTTACTCTCCAGTCAAGTTTAAAGAATCATACACTTGGCATCAGCCTCCTTAGCCATGTTTACAATCTTTAATCTTCATCATTTTAAAAAGCTCAGGAGCTGGTTAAGCTCCTTATATTTCTCCTTAGGGGGCAGGTTCCCGTGGTGCCGAGGAACGCCCGAGGGTTTTTAGTGGTGGGTGAGCCCTTTTCAGGGTGGAGTTCCAGCCCGGGAACGGTGGTATTCATGATGGATTTCCCCTTGGTAAAAAAAGGTATAAAGAATCCAACACTTGGCAAGTGGCAACCCTAACGACGTCCGAACACATGGCGCGTTCCAAAACACAAGAGCGTATTGCGATTGACGTAAGAACATTTGAATCTGGAATGTGAATAAATAGATACGCGTCGCTACGACAGCGGGGTTGCTAATTGACGGGAATTTTCCCGGGAAAATGGGGAAAAATTCGGATTTTTAGGAGAAAATATGTTTTTTATTTTAACAAAAGTGTTTCGTATGACGTATCGAAAACAAAGATAAATTTATCCTATTTTAAAGTAGCTCGATGAACAAGTAATGTTTGTAAACATGTTACTGTGGATTACAATTTTCAACTGCCTTTAGAGACCACTTATACGTTTACGTTTAAGTCTTTGTTTGTTACGCTTTCACAGCTTAAGTTCTACTCAACCGATCATCGTGAAATTTTGCGTACATGATGTCAAGGGTACAGAGAAAGGCACAGGGCATTTTTTATCCCGGAGTTCCCGCAGGAATTCCGAAATTAACGCGATTGAAACTGCCGGGAACAGGTAGTGATAATATTATAAAGAGAGTGGTTTGGAATGGATCTCTAACGGCCGCACTCCAGAGTCGACTTTAATGATTACTTAATTAAGTATAGATTATTAAAACAAAACTGCCGCAAACAGAGACGTACAGTAAATTAATGTTAGTTGACATTTAATGAGATGTAACTTAATTAGTTAAATGCCAATTAACATTAATTTATTAAACTTGTCTGGTTGCGGCAGTTTTGTTTTGAAAATCTATACTTAACTAAGTAATCATTAAAGTCGACTCCGAGTGCGGCGGTATAACTACTTAACCGATACTAAAAATTCTTCCACTTATAGGAAGCTAGTGTTCCTGAGTGACATACCTCAATACTTTTATTCCAAAATTAACGCGAGCAAAACCATGGGGATCGACTAGTACCTACTCTATAATACGGAGTTATAAATAAAAATCAAAATAATATGCTGTCAATCGAACGCACGTTGTTTTTTTTTTTAATTCGGTTAAAAATCAATCTACACTTAAAACAATGAGATTCATTCACTTTCAAATAATCACACACCATAATCCATTCAAGGATTCGCACGTAGGTTCCGAGATCTTAGTCCTTAGACAATGTGATGTGATTCTCGTTGAAAATCGAGCTTTATTACTTGCGTGATACGATTCGTATTCAACCCGTCGACGGTGGATCCCTGCGTGCTCGGGTCCCGGGGCGCCTGTGCGGTGTCCCAATGACCCAGCAACGATGCCGGGATAGGTTAGGTCCCCCCCCCCCCACTCCTGTAACAATGTGGATGCATTAATCGATTGGATTTTGATTCGATTACAAGTTGTTGTAGTACGATTTTCACGTAATATGTTACATCATCCTACACTAATGTCGATACTAATTTATCATAAACTAGCTGTGCCCCGCGGTTTCACCCGCGCGAGTTTTGGGATTCCCGCAGGAACTCCAATGCAGTCTAATGTACTCCTTATAACAACAGCTAATTAGCAGTAAAAGTCCCGTCAATATCGGTCCAACCGTTTCGGAGATTCACCCGCGTGAGTTTCGGAATTCCCGCAGGAACTCCAAACTTCTTTTCTATAAACCTTGTCCTGACAATAACGAACACAAAAAAAAAAAATCAATTTTCCAATTTGGTGCAGTCGTTTGTAAGTTATGCGCTTACCAACACATTTGGCGATTCATTTTTATTATATAGATTCTTTCTATCTCTATCTAACTTTGATTTTTTGTTTGGTTGTCGGTTTGTAATAGAAAAACTACTCGCCTGATTTGTGTGCTTTTAACCTATAATCCGTCGGTTATTTGCAATTCAGGTTAATATGTTAAGACGATATTATAAAAAGGGTCATACCATGTATATTAATACCACACTTTATAAAGGGCGTTGGGCTTGGACCCATCGAAATGACGTGCATAGTGATCGTTAGACTAAATATTGGAAACGCTAATAGCCCTCGTGGGGCACAAGACAAAGACGGATTTAGGCTTATGGCCGGTTTACACTTCCATAAGTAAGTAAGTAAGTAAGTAAAACCATGTGTGGACGCCGGCCGGCAAGTAAGTAAGTGTAGCAACTTGCCGCAGAACAGCAACCAGGGGGGCTAGGATGCGCAACACGATAAAATTATATCGAGCCATTTTATCGATTCTCGTCGACATATTGTATGGTTTTGTCGACGAGAATCGATAAAATGGCTCGATATAATTTTATCGTGCTGCGCATCTTAGCCCCGCTGTTCTATTTTTTGAACAGGACTAGCGCGTACACCCGCCCGCTTCGTCTCCCGCTCCCCGCCATCTTAAACGCTTATTACACTTTACAATTTGTCAGACATCAATTTAGGAAATCGGAAGGTGTGGTGTAATCGAAGTTAGAACAGTTGGTTCCGATTTAGGATCAGTAAGTGAAAGAGAGAGACAATTGAGTGTCGTGTGATCACTCGCTCTCTCTCTCTCTCTCTCACTGATCCTAAATTGTATCCGATTTAGATTCACTAAATTAGAAGCAGTGTTATAAGCCCATTACTACTTACTACTTGCCGCCGTGTGGACGGCGGCCGGCAAGGAGGTAAGTAGGGTGAAGAAATGTATTGTTGAACTAACTTACCTACTTACTTATGGATGCTCACCATTTGGACGTTGCTGTCTACTTTTCGATTAAGTAAGTAAGTTGAACTTACTTACTACTTATGGAAGTGTAAACCGGCCACTAGGCCCGCGAGGCGTGGGCCCTTATTCACTATGACCAAAAACACAATCCCAAACGCTCCAGATGCAAAAATTTAAGTAATTTATATTGTTTACTAGCTGTGCCCCGCGGTTTCACCTGCGGTAATTTTGGAGTCCTATGTCTTTTTCTGTACCCCTGACAACGTGCATGCCAAATTTCATCCAAATCCGTTCAGCCGTTTTTGCGTGATTGAGTAACAAACATCCACACTTTCACATTTATAATATTAATTGGATGACAAAAGAAACGTTAATTTATTTTTTTAAAGTGAAACTTCTTTGAACACGAAGGAAAAGCAATTTAAATGGCGCCTTATCTTACCATGGTCATAGTGAATAAGAGCACTGGGCTTAGGGCGGCAAAATTTAAAATGTTGCTAATACAGAGATAATTATACGATAGCTATACCCACGGATTCGTCCGCGCTAATTTTGGAGTTCCCGCCGGGAAATCCGAAATAAAAAACACCCCACGTCCTCCTCTGCACCCCTGACAACGTGTATGCAAAATTTCATGACGATCGGTTGAGCCGTTAAGGCGTGAAAGCGTAACAAACAAACTCACATTTGCATTAACAGTAAGGATGCCCGAACTTGCTACGCGGTCCTTTGCTGATGCTTTTGCGGACGGTAAACCAATGTAGATGAATCAATGACGTCACTGCGTTATATTTAAAAAAGAAACGGACCCTTTAAGCCTCCTATGCGTAGGTTCTATTTAAAAAAAAAACAGCCCTTTAAGCCTTCGGCCCGGTCAATATTAATAGCTCAATCAACCTCATTCGTTAGCATGGCACACGTGCGTCATTCACTCCATGGAAGGATCAGATTGTGATCCCCTTTCAAACCAGCTTCGAAACTAAGCAGTTTCGAAGTTGCATAGTTGCGTACGGTTTTGGTTATGGATTGGTTTATATTTGCCATTACTATATTTGCTATTACCTACCTCAAACAAAAATTCATGCGCCTTTAAAAAAAATGCATATCTAGAACTAACAGATACATATACTAGTAGTTTCCCGCGGTTCCGCCCACGATAATTTCGTAGTTCTCGCGGGAATTCCATGACAATAATGTCCTCCGCCGCGTCGGTCTACTAAATCTGACAACGCTGTCTGCTTATAGATACTACTAGTTGTGCCCCGCGGTTTCACCCGCGGTAATTTCGGAGTTCCCGCCGGAATTCCGGGATAAAATAGTACCTACCCCATGTCCTTCTTTGTACCCCTTACCACGTGTATGCAAAAATTCATGGCAATCGGTTGAGCCGTTGAGGCGTGAAGGCGTAACAAAGAAACAAACTCACTTTCGCATTTATTACATAGTAAGGATGATAATCAAATCAAATATTCTTTATTGTCACCAAAAACATAAAAAAATATAATAATAAAAAAAATTATAATATAAAAAATAATATAAATAAAAAATAAAATAATATAAAAAATTACATGGTGGTTAAAAGTAATTTCTTCCAGGCAACCTGTACCTATATTAGTAACATAATATAAAATAATATAAAATCGTTTTAGCATAATCTGTATGTCGCAGTCAATTTGTATAATTTGCCCGTTTACCGAACTTGTATAATTCCGAGAATCGTGACGTGACTCCGCAGATACAGGGTGTAATGTCTATGTCTATGGATGACTCCCACCACGGGTGATTCATAACGCCTTGACCTCGGCGGAGTTGCCGACTGCCGTGCCACGTACAGACAGTAACTCAACCGTACCTATATACAAGTACACTGGGAAAAATACACGGCTTTTGAACACGGCTACGTTTTGCGTAGCCGTGCAAACGGTTCTGACAACCGAGTTTGGCAGCCGTGTAAAGAACCGTGTACACGGCTACATGAAACGTAGCCGTGTAAGCGGTTAAGATAGCCGCTTTAGACGGTTACGTGTACCATGTTCGTAATTTTTTCAGCCGTGTTGAAATCCTAGCCGTGTAAAATTACACGGCTACCTTTTGACTCGGTTGTCGGAGCGGTGTGCACACAACAAACACGGCCTCGGTAACGTTGTTGACACGGTACGGTGCACCGCGTGCTTATCACGTTAGCCGTGTCATATATTAAACTTGCTAACATGGCTGTCGGAGCCGTATAGACACGGTACAGCAGGTCGTGTGCTTATCAAAACTTGGCCACGTTAGCCGTGTCATATAATAAACTTTCTAACACGGCTGTCGGAGCCGTTCTATAAACGGTACAGCTGGCCGTGTGCATAACATAACTTGTTCCCGTTACCCGTGTCATATATTTAACTTGCAAACACGGCTGTCGAAGCCGTTTAGACACGATACAGCAGATCGTGTGCTCGTCAAAACTTGGCTATGTTAGCCGTGTCATACAATAAACTTGCTAACACGGCTGTCGGAGCCGTTCTATAAAGGGTACAGCTGGTTGTGTGCTTATCAAAACCTGGCCACGTTAGCCGTGTCATATATTAAACTTGCTAACACGGCTGTCGGAGCCGTTAAGACACGATACAGCAGGTCGTGTGCTTTTCAAACCTTGGCTACGTTAGCCGTGTCATACAATAAACTTGCTAACACGGCTGTCGGAGCCGTTCTATAAAGGGTACAGCTGGTTGTGTGCTTATCAAAACCTGGCCACGTTAGCCATGTCATATATTAAACTTGCTAACACGGCTGTCGGAGCCGTTCTGTAAATGGTACAGCTGGCCGTGTGCAGAACATAACTTGTTTACGTTAGCCATGTCATATAATAAACTTGCAAACACGGCTGTCGAAGCCGTTAAGACACGATACAGCAGGTCGTGTGCTTTTCAAACTTTGGCTACGTTAGCCGTGTCATACAATAAACTTGCTAACACGGCTGTTGGAGCCGTTCTATAAAGGGTACAGTTGGTTGTGTGCTTATCAAAACCTGGCCACGTTAGCCGTGTCATATATTAAACTTGCTAACACGGCTGTCGGAGCCGTTCTATAAAGGGTACAGCTGGTTGTGTGCTTATCAAAACCTGGCCACGTTAGCCGTGTCATATATTAAACTTGCTAACACGGCTGTCTGAACCGTTCTGTAAATGGTACAGCTGGCCGTGTGCAGAACATAACTTGTTTACGTTAGCCGTGTAATATATTAAATTTGCTAACACGGCCGTCGGAGCCGTTTGGACACGATACAGCAGGTCTTGTGCTTATCAAAACTTGGCTACGTTAGCCGTGTCAGAAATGAACCACGCAAACATGGCTGTCGTAGCCGTTATATACCTAAACGGTACAGCGGACCGTGTGCAAAACAAAACTTGTTTACGTTAGCCGTGTCATTAATTATCTTGCAAATACGGCTGTCGGAGCCGTTTAGACACGATACAGCAGGTCTTGTGCTTATCAAAACTTGGCTACGTTAGCCGTGTCAGAAATGAACCACGCAAACATGGCTGTCGTAGCCGTTATATACCTAAACGGTACAGCGGACCGTGTGCAAAACAAAACTTGTTTACGTTAGCCGTGTCATTAATTATCTTGCAAACACGGCTGTCGGAGCCGTTTAGACACGATACAGCAGGTCTTGTGCTTATCAAAACTTGGCTACGTTAGCCGTGTCAGAAATGAACCACGCAAACATGGCTGTCGTAGCCGTTATATACCTAAACGGTACAGCGGACCGTGTGCAAAACAAAACTTGTTTACGTTAGCCGTGTCATTAATTATCTTGCAAATACGGCTGTCGGAGCCGTTTAGACACGATACAGCAGGTCGTGCGCTTATCAACACTTGACTACGTTAGCCGTGTCAGAAATGAACCACGCAAACATGGCTGTCGTAGCCGTTATATACCTAAACGGTACAGCGGACCGTGTGCAAAACAAAACTTGTTTACGTTAGCCGTGTCATTAATTATCTTGCGAACACGGCTGTCGGAGCCGTTTAGACACGATACAGCAGGTCGTGTGCTTATCAACACTTGGCTACGTTAGCCTCTTATGGAATGGCTGTGTGTTAATAACAGCGCCATCTTTGATTCCAGACTGGAACCACTAGATGGTTTATCTAGGTAAGATCATCATCAGCTAATTTAGCAAGTAGTTTAGGATTAAGCCGACAGAGGGCGTTATAATCCGAACCGCTTAGTATGAGCTTTGCAAATAATTATACAAATTTTGCAAATAATTATTACACAAAAGAAGGAATAACACGCCGTTTTTACTGTCTGCAACCTAACCCTGAAGCCGTTCACATTCCTTCAGTGAACATAATCCTTTTTTGCCACATGAGTGTCTTATCTGATAAATGTGACTCACTGATATCTGATGCATGTTCAGCTTCAGACATGCAGTCTAAGGAGAGAATCCACCCTAGAAAAAAGCGGCCAAGTGCGGACTCGCCCATGAAGGGTTCCGTAGCAGCAAGTAACATTAATATAAAAGTTCTTGTAGTTCGTTGTAACTTTGATCGATGTTTTAATAATATTGTAATTTTTTATTGCGGTTTACGATCTATGACGTATTAAAAAAACTACTTACTAGATCTCGTTCAAACCTAGACCGATACCGATTTAATCCAAAAGACAAAAACACACGTAATTATTATTGGTTTGTGCTACCACTGATCGGTTTGAATTCGGTGACAAGCCCGCTGATGTCTGCCCACTTGGGTCGTTCTGCTTACGAAGAGCTGGTGGCGGGAGTCGACTGAGCCCATCTACCCCCTCCATATTCATACCTACCTATCAGTGGTAGCACAAACCAATAATAATATTACGTGTGTTTTTGTCTTTTGGATTAAATTGGTATTTTGTTATTTATAGCTTTTTATTTTTAGCTTTTTTAATTTGTGTTTTTGAAAGTCGGTTTTAATGTTTTTGTTAAAATTTTGTTTATTTCTCGATTTTAAGTGACATAGTTCGCAATTTCTCTAAGTTACAATAGCCTAATGTCAACTGCTCATCGCCTTTTACAAAATATTGCCTTTCCCGACGCAGGGACGTTAATTATTGAGGAGTTCTCCTAGTACATCACTAACAGTTCCACTTCACCATATACATTGTGACGAGCATAAATTGTTTAGAACCCATATTAAAGGTAACGATTCGGAACCTGTGAAATACCTATTATTGAGTAGTTCCGATAACCATCTGTGGTCTTCATCATCAGTTCCACTTCTTCAAATTTTGCTTTCCGAAAGCAAATACACGATTTACTATAAAAATACAAAAATCGCTATAGGTGTACCTATAATTTTTGAAGAGTTCCCTCAATTACTCCAAGATTCCACCATCAGATCTTGACTATCCCCTTTTAAACAAAAAAACAATTTTCGAAATCGCTCCAATCAGAACGTACTATTGTTGAATAGTTCCGATGACCATCTGTGGTCTTCATCATCAGTTCCACTTCTTCAAATTTTGCTTTCCAAAAGCAAATGAACGATTTACTATCAAAAATACCCAAATCGCTATAGGTGTGCCTATAATTTTTGATGAGTTCCCTCGATTTCTCCAAAATTTCATCATCAGATCCCGACTTGGTGGCAATGGGACCTAATTGGGAGTATACCCTTTCAAACAAAAAAAGAATTTTCCAAATTGGACCAACCGGCTCGAGTACTCGGTGAACATACATAAAAAAAAAACATACATACAATCGAACATAGAACCTCCTCCCTTTTGGAAGTCGGTTAAAAAGAAACGCATCGCACCGCGCCATGTCGCATCACGCATCCGCCACCACCGGGCGGATGCGTATTGCGTGGCGCGTGGCGCGGCTCGCGGCCCAGCCGCCCAGCCAATGGCAGTCGTTGAATGCTAGGTACCTACTCACTCTCTCGCAAAAACGACAATACAATCGACGTGGACAACAGAATAGATTATTCAATAATGAATTAACTATAGGTAATATGTACAGAGAAAAATTCTAATATTTAAAAATTTCATGCACCATGTTAGGTTAGCATCGTAGGTTAGTAACGTAAGCATCCATCAAAAAATTCAATGGCAATTGGCAATATTAAAATTTGAAACAATGTATTTATAGACTATATTATAATAAATTTTTTTAAACGGTCAAGTTGTCTTTCAGAGACTGAACACACGTAGGGACATGTTTATTTATTAAAAATATTCCTCATAAATGTTATTTTTGAGATATTTAAAGCTATATCGTAATTCGTAGCCCGTAAAGAACATGTTCAAACTTGTTCCCAATGTTCCCGCATTTCTACTTGAATGGGTGTGTATATATGTATGTATATGTATATCTATAGTATAATATATATGTAATAATATGTGTAGTATATACCACGTTTGTTTGGTTTCCACGACACAAGCTTATAGCTTAGTGTGCTGTGTGGGATCAAGTACATCTGTGTGTTGTGAAGTGGATTATTATTATAAAAAAAAATGAAGGTCACAAGTCGCAAAAGCACAACTGCTGACTGCAGAGTGCAGACTGTAGTGCAGACTCAAGATTCAAGACTGCTCAACCAAAAATTTATAAAAAGTAGGTAGGTAGGTACCTACCATCCATGTAGGTAGGTACTTTTAATCTCGGAACTACCTCGGGAACTCCGAAATTAAAGCGGATGATACCCGCGGGGAACAGCTAGTATTCCTCATAAATACATCAATAGAAGTCTTCTGGAGGCCGAAACGTCCAGTAGGTACCTACCCAAACGGTGACTACCTAGTATACCTACCTACCTACGGAATTTTTATACCGGTAGCGTCCAGTAGACACACGTTGTCTACAGACGAAACAGATTGGTAATTTTTCTACGTCGACGTGACGTCGATGCATACGAAGTAAAAAAGGTCGGCCTCTCAGACGAAAGAGGTCGGCCTTTTACCCACCTATTTTACTGGCTTTTTATACCCCAATGAGCCCCAGTGAAAAAAATCCGTAACTTTTGAATGACGCAATTTAATTTGCAATGACGACTGATAAAAAAAACAAATGAAATAACTAATTTGTATACTGTTCAATTTCTTTTCTAATAGGTAGTAGGTATTCATTGAGGTCATTGAGTAGTAAATCAATGATTGAGGTAGGTAGGTATTCATTTGTTCAAAACTTTACGAAAAATCAATAGTTTTGTAGCAAATTTATTTAAAATTTCATTTCACATCTATATTATAATATATAGATAGGTAAGTAGGTACCTACCTCCCTAGTACCTACTATAATAAAAGAGTAGAATCCACGATTAAGTACCTTCAGCAGCGTAGTAGGTAGGTACCATGTAGGTACCTACCTAAGTCGGTAGTTAGGTATTACACTTGGCTAATTTTGTCTCCTAAGTCATTCAGAAGCAAATTTGAAGCTTCTGATCATACCTACTATCCTAACTTTTAGTTACTGAATGAAGCGCGGCGCGACGGAGTCGAAGGAATACGAGGATGGCTTCAGTATTGTATATTGTAGTATCCAAAAAATTGTCCTTTGCGGCCAAAAATTCTTTCACTAAAAAGAAGCTACAGTGGTCCTGAGTGACATAGGGTACTTTTGTCCCATCCCGGAATTCCCGCGGAAACTCCGGAGTTTGTAATATCTGAATCTACTGCACCGATTTTGAAAATTCTTTCACTTATAAGAAACTAAAGTAATCCTGAGTGACACAGTGACACACCCTTCATCCCGGAACTCCCACGAGAACTCCGAAACCACCGCGGGTGAAACCGCGGGGGTCAGCTAGTTTTTATATAAACTCACTAACACTTGAAAGCCCTCATTTTTCTTCAGGAAAATTTCGTCATTTTTGTCCCAAAGATAGGGCATAATATCTTTATAGTATAGTACTAACTGTGCCCCGCGGCCTCACCCGCGTCAATTCCGGAGTTCCCGCGGGAATTCCGAGACAAAAAGTAAAGCACTAAGTTACTCTTTATAACATCAGCTATCTGCCAGTGATAGTCTAAGTTTATTACTATTTACTAGGTAAGTATCCAATCTAAGATAACAAGATCAGAATTAAATGTTAGTGATACCTTACTAATTAATCGACTAGTGGACGATATTCATAGTTTATATAGAAAAATTAATTCCTTAGTAGGCTAGTTAGTAGGTACCTAGGTAGGTACATTGCAGTGAGTCGATAGAAAGTAAAATGGCTACCGATAATTTTGATTTAAAAACGGCTCTTGTCTTATTTCCCATTATGACAGGAGTAGAGAATATTACAAAACAATTAATCAATGGGATCAAGTTATACGATTCTATGATTAATATTGCATCTAAACCTCTATTAATTGAATTTGCTTGAAAAACGCGACTTTAAGCCAGTGCAAAACTTCGTTTAACCTCTTAGTCCAAGTATTGTTCAGTTTATTGCCTGGTTGGGGATATGAAAAAATATCTTATCCCGAGAAAATCAGATGTCGCAATCCAGGCACAGTTGCAACGAGCAACGCAGGGGCACAAAAGTGTGCAATCATTTGGTTTAGAATTAGAGGAACTTTTTGTTAATTATATATACTTAGTCTATACTCTATAGTCCAAAGTAACGATGATGAAAATAAGTACGAAATATTGCGTCCAATTAATGGTTCTTTGCCGCCGGCCGCGAATCAAAGCTCACGACATAGCAGACACGGACATGATTTACGCAGTAGTACCAACTACCACGGTGTAGTAGGTACGTAGGTAGGTATATAGGAACTTCCGGATCTGGCTCGCAAGAGCGGCGGTGATTTTGTCATGCCGCGCTGTGATTGGTGGACAACCGACGCGCGACGCCACGCGCTGAGAGTAGGTACCATTGACCGCCGCGCGCCGGCGCGGAAGGAACAGCGAACAACACTCTAGCGCTGACCGTTATTGCGCAAAATCAATGCGCAGAAGTCAAAAAATAGGATTCACAGGGGGGCTAGAGGGACGAGGGGTGTGCGTGCGTAGCGCCGGTTGGCAAGCTCGTCGTATTCCGTCCCCCGCCCCGATACGACGCTCCACGGACTTCTGACTGTACAGTCATGGTCTAAAGTGTATTGTTATTGCCGTTCATTATTATTGGTTTTATTAAGTTTGAGGTTCTTTGTTATTGTTGGGTTTTTTATTAGTCTATTTTTAGTAGATAGTGAATATATCTAAAAAAAATAATATTTTGAAAAGACATGCACAAAAATGGTGTATGACGTGCATTGTTTGCGCGCGCGACAGTAGCTTATATCCTCCACATTACGCTCAGTGATAGACTTACTATTTATTTAAATATATTCTAAAATTACTTGGTTAAATTAATTAACCCATGGAAAGCGCCACCCTCATTGGTCCGCGCACCGTGACCCTCGGAACTACCAAACAAATTTATACACCCACTCTCCGAACAAATTTATATTATGTTTTATATGTCTATGTGTAGGTAGTTTAATGACGATAAATAAAAAATAAAAACTTAAAGTAAGAAATAAAGTGTGATTTTGAATATATTTTATTTACCTACTTACCAAAGATGAGGTCCTTTTTCATATCCGTCACTGGTTTACACTAAATTTATAGCCACATACACATTTCACATACACTAAGATGTAACTGGCCAGTATAGGCGTCGATTTTATGTAATTACACCATCAAAAAACTAATAATGACTTCACAACAAACATTTATTGACAAAATACGTGCCGGCTAGCCGTGAAACAGCCATACCTAGCGTTACCGTGGTTAAACAAAAACAAAAATGTAGGTTATTTAGAAGATTTAACACCAATATAATTTATTTAAAATTATATCATGAGTAAATTTGCTACAAAACAATTGATTTTTCACATAGTTTTGAACAAATGAATATTAGAAAACAAATAAAGTATTTCATTTGTTTTTTGTTTGACAGCCGTAAACAAATTATTGCGTCATTAAAAGGTACTGACTTTTTTTACTGAAAATTTTGTCATGCGGCTAAATTAAATATTAAAACTAAAAACCTTATTTAATTTCCATCAATTTGATCATGGGCCAATAATTAGTCCATGATTTGATATATAACACTTGATATAAACACTAACCGATTACTTATATTTCGACATATTTATGCGAGACGGCGCGAGCCGCTCACTAACCGAACACAGACTACAGAGACTGATTGTCAAAATCGCGGGTGAATTTCGCCCGCACTACCTTAACTTTTTTAATTCTGGCCAGTATGTGCGTTATGGAATATGGATTGGGAAAAAAATACATATTTTGTATTGTGACCAGCCAATAAAACTTTTACAGTACTGTCAACCAATATGGAACGCCGTAAAAAAATAAGAAAACCGCCATTGAGTTAGTGCCAACTGTGGGGACTAGGACATTTCAGAGTTAGTCCATACTGTAGGGACTAGGACATTTCAGAGGTAAACTTATAATTATTATATTAGGTGCGCGACTGTACCCATGCGCAGCTATCCCTTCCACATTTCGCTCACTAGTCACTTTCGTGCTAATACTTGTATATCACATTGCCTAACGTCGAGTGCGCTGCTTACGTCTAAAAATTAGATGCTGTGATATTTTCCCGGTAAATAGAGTGTTTGTGTCCTGAATGAAACCTATGACGGCATCATGAGGTGAGTAGGTACTTAATTTTAATTGTAATACTCATGTGTGCAGTAATAGTGGAGCATTATCAAACTGCGAACCCGTTTGGAGGTTAGCGCATCCCCCTAAAGGAAAAAACGATATTTACTTGATATACCATTGTTTTGCAAACAAATATTGAATTGAAGCATAAACACGTTGTGCCAAACGTCGGTAGGTAGGTGCTACCTACATATTTAATAAAGTAGACAGTTTTAAAAAAAGATGGCGCCTCGCCTTTTTTACGCGTCCTAGTTAGTGCAAAAGTTCGCGCCACTTTGTAACGGCTCCATGGTACTGTAAAAAAATATGATAGATTTGTTTTGTTTCTAGTTTGTGTCACGAATTAAGCGAACTGTTGAACGCGTGGGGTTTCGAGAAATACGCCGAAGCATTTCTTGGTAAGTTGGAATATATCTTACACAAAATTATATTTACATTTTATGCCTATTTTGATGCGTTCTATGTTCTATATAATAAAAGACATGATGAAACATTAAAAAAAAACTGAATCCATGCCATAGCTGTACTTTGACCAATAAAAAATGAATAATTTTTAAATCAATTGAAGTGTGATAAAAAAAGTGATAAGACATCAAGTTAGGCCGAGTTCCAATAATCAAACCACCGAAACCAACAACATTCCGTACC
This sequence comes from Zygaena filipendulae, assembly GCA_907165275.2. NCBI lineage: Eukaryota > Metazoa > Arthropoda > Insecta > Lepidoptera > Zygaenidae > Zygaena > Zygaena filipendulae. The sequence continues at coordinate 1,183,539 of OU015677.1, read as the reverse complement.
AACAGTTACCTAAGACACATTTTCTAGGGGTAATCTGTCAAACAAAATCTTATTTAGGTACCTACCTATATATAAAAATTTCGTGTCACGATGTATGTTCGCGATAAACTCCGAAACTACCTACTGAACTGAACTGAACTAAAAAAAATATATAATAAATACCTAGGTTAAATGTGAGGGTGGCAACATATGAAAAAGCTTCAAAAAATCTATCCAGTGCAATTATGAGTAGGTACGTACCTACCAATGTCTGTATAGAATGATTGAATCCAATTGCTTACTCTTATTTCATGTTAGGCAAAAGGCAGGCTATTTGGCGAGAGACCAGAGGGTTAGTAAACAAGAAGACCTCATCCGTCACTACAGCAGAGACATCTGACGATTCAGAGGAAATTGGTACAGGGCGACGTGGCCTTAAAAGGAAACTATCACAGCGGCCATTACAGGACGAAAAACTTGATCAGGACCAAAACTTAGAAGGTAGGTATACAGTATAGTTCATATACAATTTTAAATGTGTACGTAGATCCAATAGGGCGGATCCACACCGGACGAGTGGCTCGGCCGAACATGGCTCGCCCTAACATGCGCGCTGAACCGAGTGTAGATGTGGTGGCTATAGGTGTGGATCCGCGTGATGACAGGGCTGTGAACTAAGAGGGCTGATAGAGCACCTCATATGATATCCATATTAATTAAGGTGATGCTTACAGACGCTAAACATCTGTGTTGTGTTTATATTATGAAATAAATATTTATAATTATAATTAATAATACCTATATAATTTGTATATATATATAATTTATAATGAAATAAACTTCACTATTACTTATACTTGAACGTTTTCCACAGAGGAGCTGAAAATTAACGGCGACATTATCACAATAGCCAAGTACCAGGGAGTAGAATCTTCATCCATACTAGAAACAGCTTGGAAAGCCACGCGGTCACTTCGCAAGCGGTACTTAATGACTGTTTCAACTTCACAGTACTTGAAAAAGTTTCCTTTGCTTCGTTTGGAGAGAGTTGGTCCACACCTGGTAAGAGATTGGCACATTTGTGAATCATATTATATCTATTCTATTTTTTTAACCGACTTCCAAAAAGGAGGAGGTTCTATGTTCGATTGTATGTTCACCGACTACTCGAAGACGGTTGGACCGATTTGGAAAATTCTTTTTTTGTTTGAAAGGGTTTACTCCCAATTAGGTCCCATTGCCACCAAGTCGGGATCTGATGATGGGATCTTGGAGAAATCGAGGGAACTCTTCAAAAATTATAGGCACACCTATAGCGATTTGGGTATTTTTTATAGTAAATCGTTCATTTGCTTTCGGAAAGCAAAATTTGAAGAAGTGGAACTGATGATGAAGACCACAGATGCTCATCAGAACTACTCAACAATAATACGTATTTCAGGGGTTCTAGTTAGAGCGATTTGGAAAATTGTTTTTTTTGTTTGAAAGGGGATACTTCCGAATTGGTCACATTGTCATCAAGTCAGGATCTGATGGTGGGATCTTGGAGAAATCGAGGGAACTCTTCAAAATTTATAGGCACACCTATGGCGATTTGGGTATTTTTTATAGTAAATCGTTTATTTGCTTTTGGAAAGTAAGATTTGAAGAAGTGGAACTGATGATGAAGACCGCAGATGGTCATCGGAACTACTAAATAATAGGTATTTCACAAATTCCGATTCGTTAACTTTAATGTGGTTTCTAAATAATTTATGTTCGTCACAATGTATATGGTGAAGTGGAACTGATGGTGTTGTACCAGCAGAACTCCTCAAAAATTAACGTCCCTACATCGGGAAAAGCAATATTTTGTAAAAGGTTATGAGCAGTTGACAGTAGGCTATTGTAACTTAGATAAATTACAAACCGACTCACTAAAAAGCAAGAAATAAACAAATTTTTAACAAAAAAATTTAAACTGACTTCCAAAAACACAAATCTAAAAAAGCTAAAAATAAAAAGCTAAAAATAACAAAATACCGATTTAATCCAAAAGACAAAAACATACGTAATATTATTGGTTTGTGCTAACACTGATCGGTATGAAGTCGGTAACAAGCCAAATATGGAGGGAGTAGATGGGCTAAGTCAACTCCCGCAACCAGCTCTCCGTGAGCAGAACAACCCATGTGGGCAGACACCAGCGGGCTTGTCACCGAATTCAAACCGATCAGTGGTAGCACAAACCAATAATATTACGTATGTTTTTGTCTTTTGGATTAAATCGGTATTTTGTTATTTTTAGCTTTTTTAGATTTGTGTTTTTGGAAGTCGGTTTAATTACAACCTTTTATTTAACTTGCACATCACATCAATCACATCAATTGCTCAATAGGCAGCAGCAACTTACACAGTGGGAACTAAGTCCGACCAGTGAAGCACGTAACCCTTGCAACGCGAGTCCGACTCGCACTTGGCCGGTTTTTAAATTTTAACAAAATTAACTTGTTTATTTTTGTTTCACAGATAAACATTGACTTCACAAATCTAAATTATAATATTAGCCCCTCAGCACTTTACACTGGGTTAAGACAAATCTCAGACCTGATAGAAAACAGAGCTTCCGCAAAGCAAACACTATCGAAGCCCTTACGGGCTCAGCAACAAAGAATCCACGATCTTCCAAAAGGTAATGGATATTGTTTTGAACCGACTTCAAAAAAAGAAAGTTCTTAATTTGGTTATATATTTTTATCTTTTTGTTTGTTACCTCAGAACTGCGTCATTTATAAACTGTTATTAAAGTTTTTAGATTTTCGCGTTTTGAGCACATTATATTATGTAAATTACGCGGGACTTGAATGCGATGTTTTTTATTACCTTTTTTGCCTGACGTTTCGGCTGAGTTGCATCACGCCGTGGTCACAGGCTGACTGAAGCATTGCGGCGTCGATAGCGAGCCGCGCGAGCAGATTCCTCATCTACCCTCACTGGATGTTCTTTTTTATTAGATGCACTTTTAAGGTCCCTGCACACTACACTCACTCGGTCCGCATTCACCGGTTCCGGACGGCCGCAACGATTTTTTGTTTTTTGAATTATAGGATCCCATGTCGTTGGCAACCTATATCCGTCATCTCGATTGAAAGTTTTGTGTTTCTTTATTTCAACCGCTTCACGCACTATCCTCGCGTAGTAGTGACGTTCAGTTGAGAGAACCTTCAAACGATGGAACTCAATCCAGTGGTTCAGATCCGGTTGCAAGATGTGTTCCGCATCATTACGGCCGTTCCGAACCGGTGAATGCGGACCGAGTGAGTGTAGTGTGCAGGGACCTTAAAAGTGCATCTAATAAAAAAGAACATCCAGTGAGGGTAGATGAAGAATCATCTCGCGCGGCTCGCTATCGACGCCGCAATGCTTTAGTCAGCCTGTGACCACGGCGTGATGCAACTCAGCCGAAACGTCAGCCAAAAAAGGTAATAAAAAACATCGCGTTCAAGTCCAGCGTAATTTACATAATACTAGCTGTCCCCCGCGATTTCACCCGCGGTAATTTCGGAGTTCCCGCGAGAATTCCGGGATAAAAACTATCCTATCTTTTAAGTTGGACCATATTATAAATGGTTGCAAAATTTTATCAAAATCCGTTCAGTAGTTTCGGAGTCCATCGCGGACAAACAACGTGACACGTGATTTATATATATTAGATTTATAATTTACATAATATTTATAAACTGATTTAGATTTTTTTTTATTTGAAAGAATAATACTCCCGAGGTGATCCCACTGTCACCAAGTCAGGATCTGATGATGGGATCCCAGGGAAATTGAGGGCAACCCTCAAATTTTTTAGGCACTTTTCTAAAGTTATTTAAGTATTTGCGTCTGGTGTTTAGTGAACATTCGCTTGATTAATTAACATTTAATTCTATTTTTCAGATACTGAGTCGTCGTCGTTGTCGTTCGTCGGGGGAAGAACCGGTGTTCGAACTAAAGCCTCGCGGATCGACGCAGCCATCCGCTTCATTTTCGTTGCCAAAACTCGCTGCGAGGTCGAGGCTCATTTACAGGATCGTACAGGATCGGATCCCGTGGTCGATCAGGCAAAGTTATGTGGGCCCACACGGCACACGCTTGTCAAGCTTTGGAAAACCGGCAGGACGTCCTTAAGTTAGTGTGACTTAGAAACGCATCAGCTAATAAAACTAACGTACCACAGCGTCCTGCAGGTTTGACAACGAGATCCTCTAGTACACAGTTTCATTAAATTTGATCCATGTTTACTAAATCTTCTTGTGTACAGGAAATATAATTGGATTAAAATTGTCTATAAATTTAAAAATTGGATTAGAATTGTGTATTGAATAAATTATTTGAATTTGTATAAATTTGAAACCATTTAAGTAATTTTGGAAAATAAATGAACAGTATCTTAAAATAAATATGTTAATTATTTACTAATCATATCATTCTTCACCAAATAGGAAAATCAGTAATTTTAAGAGATTTCTTGTATTCTTTTAGTGTTTATCTTGTATAATTCAACTGCAGCTTTCTTTCGCAGGTGTTCAAGTATATCTGACTCTTCTACCTTTATGCTATACAGCTGGTGATCTTGAGACATTCGTGTCAGTACGGCTACTTATTATTGCCTAAGTAGCCATATTGATGCAGCTGAGATCACTGTTTTGCAACGGAGACCTCAACCGTGTTACGCGGCTCCTCCAGCGGCGTAGGGACGTACAGGGACGGCTGGGGTAGCCGTGCTCCTGCGTCCATGCGCAGATGGCGGAGCCGTGTGACGCGGTGTGCGCTAGCCGTACAAAACGGTTGTCTCAACCGCGTCACCGGCTCCACCAGCTGTATAGGGACTTAGAAAGACGGCTGGGATAGCCGTGCTGACGTGGCTGAGGCAACCGTTTTACACGGCCACTTCAAACCGCGTCACATGGCTGCGCCAGCTGCGTAAATACGGCTGGAATAGCCATGTTGACGTGGCTGAGGCAACCGTTTTACACGGCCACGTCAGACCGCGTCACACGGCTACGCCAGCTGCGTAGGGACGTAGGGAGACGGCTGGGATAGCCATGTTGACGTGGCTGAGGCAACCGTTTTACACGGCCACTTCAGACCGCGTCACACGGCTACGCCAGCTGCGTAGGGACGTAGGGAGACGGCTGGGACAGCCATGTTGACGTGGCTGAGGCAACCGTTTTACACGGCCACTTCTGACCGCGTCACACGGCTACGCCAGCTGCGTAGGGACGTAGGGAGACGGCTGGGATAGCCATGTTGACGTGGCTGAGGCAACCGTTTTACACGGCCACTTCAGACCGCGTCACACGGCTACGCCAGCTGCGTAGGGACGTACGGAGACGGCTGGGACAGCCATGTTGACGTGGCTGAGGCAACCGTTTTACACGGCCACTTCTGACCGCGTCACACGGCTACGCCAGCTGCGTAGGGACGTAGGGAGACGGCTGGGATAGCCATGTTGATGTGGCTGAGGCAACCGTTTTACACGGCCATTTCAGACCGCGTCACACGGCTAAGCCAGCTGCGTAGGGACGTAGGGAGACGGCTGGGATAGCCATGTTGACGTGGCTGAGGCAACCGTTTTACACGACCACTTCAGACCGCGTCACACGGCTACGCCAGCTGCGTAGGGACGTCGCGAGACGGCTGGGATAGCCATGTTGACGTGGCTGAGGCAACCGTTTTACACAGCCACTCCAGACCGCGTCACACGGCTACGCCAGCTGCGTAAGAACGTAGCGAGACGGCTGGGATAGCCATGTTGACGTGGCTGAGGCAACCGTTTTACACGGTCACTCCAGACCGCGTCACACGGCTACGCTAGCTGCGTAAGGTCGTAGCGAGACGGCTGGGATAGCCATGTTGACGTAGTTGAGGCAACCGTTTTACACGGCCACTCCAGACCGCGTCACACGGCTACGCCAGCTGCGCATGAACATAGGGAGACGGCTGGAACAGCCGCGTTGACATGGCTCAGACAGCCGTTCACACGGTCACATCAAACCGCGTCACACGGCTTAACCAACGGTGTCATTAGGTAGGAAAACGGCTGAACTAGCCGTGTCGATATGGATGAGGTAGCCCTTTCACACGGCTACTCCAGCCATGTTGGCTGTAACCGTGTGTCTGATCTAGCCGTGTCTGTTTATAGCCGTGTTAAAAAATTTACACGCCTGACAAATTGACACGGCTGCAACCGCAGTACCGTGTGCAAATCTAGCCGTGTATGATAATAGCCGTGTTGAAAAATTGAGACACGGCTGATAAATTGACACGGCTGACAAGATTGACACGGCTGCAACCGCAGTACCGTGTGCAAATCTAGCCGTGTATGATAATAGCCGTGTTGAAAAATTGAGACACGGCTGATAAATTGACACGGCTGACAAGATTGACACGGCTGCAACCGCAGTACCGTGTGCAAATTAGCCGTGTGTCCACCGTAGCCGTTTCAGCGTCACACGGCAAATGTTACCGTGTTGACGCGGCTGCAACCGTAGTACCGGGTTTACACGGCTGTGGATAGCCGATAAATCGACCCTTTTTTTTCCCAGTGTAGTTGATGAAATATCAGTCAGAATAATCTAGGCTTGAGACACGTGCAGTAAACCATAATACCGTGGTAATTTTTTTTTTCTTTTTTTTTTCAAGCATGCGTTCGGTTCAGGGACCAATAAGCCAGCCATCATTGGAATGCCCACTGCGTGGATACTATGAGCTTATTGAGTCCCTCGTCTCTTCAGAGGTCTAGACTCATGTCAGGGTCCTTTCCTTTCCCTGTAGGTTTTTGTCATGTTGCTTACTTCCTCTTTCACAGTAGAAATTTTCACGTAATTGGCTACTTGACTAAATTTCTAAATTTTTGAGTCCGTCGTGTAGATTAATAAAAAACATTGGACACGTACCTACCTATTTTTTCTTTTTTTATGTAAGTAATCAAAATTATAACGGCGATACATTGAGTTGAAATTTCGCGTGACGTCACAACCCGGTGCACTTTGTACGGGGCTTATACCGAAAAATGACGTCGCGAATCCTCCACCCTAAACTTTAATGCGCTTTATCGATGTTTATTTTAATTAATTTTAAAAAGCAAAATATGTGTACGTACGTGTCTTCATTTCATTTCATTTATTTATTTGCTTAAAACATGGTTACAAATGGTGGTGTAAAATGACATTAGTCCAGCATGTTTTTGCCCTACTGGACGTTTAAGATATATTAAGTTACTAGCTGTGCCCCGCGGTTTCACCCACGTGAGATTCGGGATTCCCGCAGGAACTCCAATGCAGTCTAATTTACTGCTTATAACAACAGCTAATTGCCAGTTAAAATCCCGTCAATATCAGTCCGACCGTTTCAGAGAGTCGCGTTCACCCGCGTGAGTTTCGAAATTTCCGCAGGAGCTTCAAACTTCTTTTATAAAAACCTTGTACTGACAATAACGAACACAATAAAAAAAACAATTATCCGATTTGGCGTATATTCGTTTGGAAGTTATGCGCTTAGCAACACATTTGGCGATTCATTTTTATTATATATTATAGTATCTATTATAATTACACACAATCACACCACAACATCTACATAGTCTATTATTATTATTATTTTTCTAACTGACGGACTAATTTCTCTCTTTCTATGTAGGTAGGTAAGTAGGTAGGTTGTTATAGTGCATCAGGGGATTGGGGCGGGCGGGCGGTTCAAACTGCATCCGGGTGACCTATATATCCGGGGTAGCGAGACGGGTCGACGGCCCGGACCCGGTAGGGGACGGGGGGCAGGACCCAGGACACCCCGCCGGGGCGCAGCAGGGGGCGTCCGGTGCATGTGACTATTGGGTCCTGATTAGGGTTTTCCACCTTTTTGTGGAAAAAATATAAGTGGAATTTTTTTTCCAAAAAAAGATGCAAAAAATATAGTGCTTTTGGAAAATGCAGGGAAAAAATAGTGCATATTTATTTTTAATCATTATGTATCGGGTAGTATTCATCTACAAATTATTGCTAGTCTGACATTTGACGTTTTATTGCCGCGTATGCGTTTCGTTCTGAAATTCCTCGTGCTACGCTGCGGGTGCGTTCCAGACCAGTCACAGTTAATATATAAAAGCGCGACAGTTGAATTAGGCATGAAAATATTGTATTTTTCGTACTTTATTATTTTTCTATAATATATAGTACAATTGGCTACTTGACAATAAAACTTTTTTTAGTCCGTCGTGTAGATTAGTAAAAAATATTGGACAGGTATTTTTTTTTTACGTAATCAAAAAATAACAGAGATACATTGAGTTGAAATTTCGCGTGACGTCACAACTCGGTGCGGTTTGTATGGCGCTAATAATGAATATTGACGTCACGAGCCCCCCACCCTAAACTTTAATGCGCTTTATCTATGTTCATTTTCATTAAATTGAAAAAGCAAAAAATACGTGTCTATTATTTTTTTATTTTCTAACTGACGGACTAATTAGAATTTTGATTTTCATACCTTGGAGAATACCCAATTGACTGAAATATAGTACGATACTATATAATATAGTACGGGTGGCAACCCTACTTGGTACCCATACCTATGCTTATTAGTTATTAGCTGTCCCGCGCGTTTTCACCCGCGATAATTGCGAAGTTCCCGCGTAGTTGTTCCACACAAACTTTGCAACCCCTTTTCATCCCCTTAGGAGTTGAATTTTCAAAAATCCTTTCTTATCGGATACCTACGTCATACAAAGAACACACCCTCCAAGTTTCAGGTCTCTACGATCAGCGGTTTAAGCTGCGGCGCGTTGATCCATCAGTCATTCAGGACAAAGCATATACAGTATAGATTTCTCTTCGGTTCGAAGCGAGATCGCAACATTTTTGCCGACTTCGATGCTTTACAAAAACCACCGAAAACTTATAATTTTTCCGTTATTTGTTTCCCTTCGCTCATCGCCCAGTGAATCTGTTCCACTGACCCGAAAAACAAACTCTAATTACCATCGCGTCGCTTCGCTTGCAATACGATTTGAACCTTATCCCATAGGACATTAGTCGAGAAATCCATCGTCAAAACTTATCGCTGCTTACCGTAGGAGCCTACCGTGAATGTACCTTCGAAACGATTTTGAGCTTTGTTCTCTGCGGCACAGAGTCGATTGTTATGTTGCGTTTGTGACGTTCATGACTCATCCGCGAAGGTCGGTCAATCGTCTTTGTTTCAGGGTCGATTTCAGCTGCGGCTATCTCGTATATTAAACATCCTAACGCGCTAGAACAATATTCAACTTTATGCTTATGGGGATTAGGGTGATGTTTGAAAAACTAATGGAGCGAGTTAACTAGGAAAGTTCGATTCGATGTGGTAATTAGTGAAAGGCAAATTGTTTAATCTGTAAGTTGTAAAGCAATCCTTACTATAGGCACAATAGGTATTAAAGTGAGTTTGTTTGTTTGTTTGTTACGTTTTCACGCCTTAACGGCTCAACATGAAATTTTGCATACCCGTTGTCAGGTGTACAGGGAAGGACATAGGGTACTTTTTGTCTCGGGATTTCCGCGGGAACTCCGAACGCTTATCGCGAGTGAAACCGCGGGGAACAGCTAGTCTATACATATAAACTATATAAAAATGAATTCCCTTTCCTTTGGTCGTGAACGGCTGGACCCATTTCGCTATTTTTTTTTTGTTGTGTTCGTTATTGTAAGGAGAAGAAGAATAAATGAAGTTTGGAGTTCCTGCGGGAATTCCGAATCTCCGAAACACTTTGACCGATTTTGACGGGACTTTCACTGCCAATTAGCTTATGTTATAAGGAGTAAATTAGGCTACTTTAGAGTTTCTGCGGAAAATTCTAAGCTCACGCAGGTGAAACCGCGGGGCACAGCTATAGTTTTTAATATCTTTGGCATCTGGAGCGATTGGGATTGTGTTTTTGGGACGCGCGCTACGGGCCAGGAATGTTGTTGGTCATAGTGAATAAGGGCCCTGAATGTAAATATGTATTTAAATGCACAAGTTTGAAAAAAAAATACACGATGGCACGCCCGGCGTGTCACTAGTTTGGCTTTTGGTGCGACAGTCGTGTCACGAAATGTTTGTTAGCCGCCAAAGAGCTTACAGATAGAAGTACCGCAACGAATAATATAGAAGAAAGAAAGAGAAGGAGTTTATTGGTCCCCACATAAAAGGTACAAAATTAGAGACAGAAAAAATAAAAACTTAACAAATATTATGAAGGATATAACACATTAAAAACACCGCCCTTGTGGAACTTTACTGTTCGAAACAATGCCCAACTTTCCTATCGACACACATAAACAAAGTGACGGAACCGATACGTTGGGTTCCCGCCAGAAAAACAAAAAACAACCACTGATATATCGATGACGATTTTCCTTTTATTTACACGCGTACCGTGTACAGTAGAATACTATACACACCGGCAGAATTAGCGGAACATAAAAAGGCAGAGTATAGAAATAATTACGTATATATATTAAAACAAATTATTATCAGGCATGAAGTAATAAACTAATATATATCTTTTAACATTGATTTTAAGAAGTTTTTAGTTAAATTTTATTAAAAGTAATCAAAATTAAAAAAAAATCTCTAGTTTGTGAGAACACAGACAATGTTGCAAATAAAAGTTGAATCACGAAGGGGAAACACACGTTATTAATCGTTCATTTATTTAGTGTTAAAATCACAGTAATCTTTAATTTGCAACATTATTTGTGTGCCCACAAATTAGAGAAAAAGTGTTTTTTTTTTTATTATTATTTTAAATAAAATTTAATAATTTTTTAAAGTGTTAAAAGATGTATATTAGTTTATTACTTCACGTCTAATTATTATTTGTTTTAATATACATATATACGTAATTATTTCTATACTCTGCCTTTTTATGTTCCGCTAATTCTGCCGGATAAAGAATGTAAATTGTAGACAGCCGTTATTTTTCTTTTATGTAGGTACGTACTTTTACTAGCTGTTCCCGGCGGTATGCACGTACTTACTAGCTGTAATTTCGGAGTTCCCGCGGGGATTCCGGGATAAAAGTACCCTTTATCCTTCTCTGTACCCCCGACAACGTGCATGCAAAATTTCATCATGATCGGTTGAGTCGTTGAGGTGTGAAAGCGTAGAAAACAAACAAGCTCTCTTTCGCATTTATAATATTAAGTAAGGATTTTGAACAGGCTAGGCGTTTGACCACAGCTCACTTGATGCTGTGTCATTGTCACGCTGTGATCGAAGATTGTGAACACACCTAGCCTAGTATGGGAGCTGACTTTCAAGTGAGACTGCCGGAATACACTGTTCAAATTTTTTAACATATATATTCCTAACAGATATTCCTTAAGTGACGTAGATGTGCCCCATGGACCAAGTCCATGGTGTGCACTAAGAAAGGATTTTGGAAAATTCAACCTCTAAGGGGGTTGTTGTGGAACGTGTCTGCCGACTATAACTAACTATAGAAAGAAAAACTGCCGATATTTTGTTTGATGGAGAGACCACTCATTTATTTTATTGAAATCGCGGGCAAACAGCTATTCTGTCTATACTAATATTATATTATTATTATTATTAATATTATAAAGAGGAAAGATTTGATTTTTGGTTTGTTTGTTTGTTTGTTACGATTTAACTAAAAAAAATGCTGGACCGATTTCAAAAATTCTTTCACCATTACAAATCTGCATTATCCCTGACTAACATGGGCTATAATTGTAATCCGGAATTCCCGCGGTAAATCTAAAATTAACGCAGGTGAAACCGCGGGGACCAGCTAGTTAATAATATTCGAAAACTCAGTTCGACTGACCCAGTATTTGTATATATTGGATAGGTTTGTTATAGATAAACGTTGTTCGGATTCCATAACCATTAAACCAATATGTTAGAGTCTGGCCCACCTTACAAAGTTCACCGTTTAGTTTGCTCCATATGACTTTTCGGCGTTTGCATTTTGAGCTTTGCACCTCAAGGAATAGGGGTTGTATTACATAACTATTATGTTACCACACGTAGCGGGGGTGGCTCGTAACTTATGATGGTAAATACAGGGTCAAGGTTATGGTTGCGTTGTGTGAAACTGTATCGCGTTTCCATTGTTTTGCGCCATCCGCGGCTCTACGTTATATATAGGTTGTCCCGTAAATCGATGTCAAGCCAGAACCAGGTGGGTAGAAGTCATAACAGCTATTAACAGAAAAATATAAAAATCTTTGCTATGCCTATTTAAAAAAAGGCCTATTTTGAAAAATAATTTTGAAAACTTCATTGGCAAAACCGTAATATTTTCTTCTGGACAGGAAGAAATGGCTGTAAATTTTAAGCAGTAGTTTTCAGAAACACTATTCAGGATTACCTACACATTAGAAGAAAATTGAAAAAAAGTTAAGGTTTGTAATTTTTATAATTTTTATAAATGACCATTTTTTTAATGACAATTTTGTTTACGTTTTTCTATTAACAGTAATGACTTGGCCTATCACCCGGTTCTGGCTTGATTTCGATTTACGGGACACCCGTATATATATTTTTTTTTATTTATTTACATCTGGTTGTTATAAGGCCTTAAAAGGCTTTAGATATTTGTTTTAAAAATAAAGGAGACCTAAAGGAATAAAAGAATAAAGGATCCTTATTAATATAAATGCGAATTTCAGTTTGTTTATAAACAAAACCGCGGGGTACAGCCAGTAAACTATGAAGCTACTGTCAAAATTCAATCGCGGCTATTAGTTATTTAGTGTTTCTTTTTCGGAATTAATTTAATTTAATTCGGAATGCCCCGAGACCTAACTAATTAATGATTTCCAACGCAATCAGTTGTAAATAAATCATAAAGCGACACGGCATCACAACCATAAGGCTAAGGTCACAATACAAAGAGCTCCGCTTATTGCTAAGAGCCAAGCTACTCGCCGAGTGACTGATCCTAGTGAACATACATATGGCATACTATCGCAGCTGGCCACACTGCAAGCGACGCCCCTAGGTAGATCCCTAGCTAGTAAGAATACAATAGAATTACATTTATTTATGAGAAGAAATTTACAAGAATAATAAACAAACATTAAAATATAAGTGCCTAATCAAAACCCATAGTTATGTTGCATGCTCTGCCGAAAGGAACACCAACTCAGCATTAGCTAGGGTACACCTAGCGCTGGTTTTCAGTTGGCAGCCCGGACGGGGGTAGTAACAGAAGGGGAAAACTTAAAATAAAAATTAAAAATCAATAGTCAAAAAAACATTACGTTCTACAAAATACCTACAAGTATCTAATATAATTATTGTGTAAACACCTATCTAATTTCTATAACTCTGTCTACTCAAAGGTTGCCTGGGAGAGATCGCTTTAAGCGATAAGGCCGCCTTTTGTATATTAAGTTAAATTAAAAAAAAAATTGAAAACTTTTTTTGTTTGGTGTACAATAAAAAAGAGTTATCTATAGCATGACAAACTTCTATATGTAATAACTACCTACTTTTATAATACAATTCATTATTTTTAATACAATGACATTATACATATTATTATGAAATAAAAAAAAATAGTTGATAGTGTGGCCACCTGCGATAGTATAAAATATGTCTGTCCACTGGGATTAGTCACTCGGTGAGTAGCTTGGCTATTAGCAATAAGCGAAGCTCTTTGTAGTGTGACCTCAGCCTAAGCTAATACTGCCGATAACCCCAGCGGCAGTGTGTAGAACTATATATAATATACGCAGCTTTTTCCCTATACCCGATAACTGCGGCTAGTTTAGCTGTTTGCGTCATCATTTATCCACAATTAACGCTATTTGTGCGATCATTATTATTGAAAAATTTCAATGCCAGTTTTGTGCCCTCACCATGAGTCGGGACATCGTTATTGAGATATAAGTGACAGTTGGATAACTGTCACTTATGTTTTATGTATCACAATCCGTATAAATCTCCCAGTGGGGTCAGTGTGGACAAAAATTCATGTGGATCCATGTGGATCCATGTGGATCCATATGGATATTTGGACGCAGAAAAGCAATAACATGTTAACCCACAAAATTAAATTACCTATTCAGAACGATTTATTGAGAGTTAGGGAACGTTTTATAATTATGTGTTTACCTTACTACATTTTTTAAGTGTGTAACTAAATATTGAACATAAAAAATGTTGACAGAAAATGGCGCTATAATTTTAAAACACGATTTACACAAAATTTCTCCAGTGTGGGTTAACACACTATTGCTTATCTATGTCCATTTATTAATCCAGACGAATTTCCCAGTGTGAACAAAAATCCAAATGCTCAGTTCAACAACAAAAACAAATACCCTCTCTTCAAATTATAAACTACACTCACATGCAACTATACACAAACACACACACAACATAACATAATATTAAGTTGAGACCCAGATTGCCCATTGGGCACATTTTTACATTTGCGATTCGAATCAACATTAAAATTATTTTAGTCTTAATTACTTATTCTTTAATATAATAATACTTATTGCTAATGTGTATAAAATTGGGTAACATAGTGCTATTCCGTAATGGCCTAAATATAGTTTTATGAAATTTGTTTGTTATTACTGTCATGTGCTGTGGAATTTTGTTAAATAAATAAATAAATAAATAATCTCATGGATCAGTGGGACAAAAAATCTAAATTCTGTCAGTGGATCAGTGTAGACTGCAGATGAAATATCCAAATTCTGTCAGTGGATCAGTGTAGACTGCAGACGAAATATCCAAATTCTGTCAGTGGATCAGTGTAGACTGCAGACGAAATATCTAAATTCTGTCAGTGGATCAGTGTAGACTGCAGACGAAATATCCAAATTAATCTTTCAATAGATTAATGTGAACCTGGATATACTATATTTATGATCCAGATTAATTTCCCCCATTGAGTGGATAGTGAAGTAGGGAATTCTAGTGGACGGTGGTGTGAAACTAGACAGCAAAAAAAAGGTGAAATAGCAATTTTACAGAGAGGTGCAGAGCGGTAGTTGTACCTATGTAAAATGAACAACCTTTCTTTTAGCTGAGGGACAATATTTCAAGTCGTGCGTGACACGCAATTTTTTTTTAACCATGTAAACTTTATTGTGTAACCATTGGCTTAAAGCAGATAAAAACTCATGTATAGGGCTCAGTGATAGATGGTGATTTCTGTTACTACTATAATACATATGATATGTAGGTATTGTTTGTAACACGTGTTTTGCGAATGATTTAATATCTAAACTAATATTGTAAAGGGGAAAGATTTGATTTTTTGTATTTATTTGTTCGTGATTGCATAATTCTGATGCTAACGAGTAAAATAAATGATTATAATGGAAACGTGCGAGTACAATCCTTACTATTACAAATGCGAAAGTGAGTTTGTGTGTTTGTTTGTTTGTTACGCTTTCACGCCTTAACGGCTCAAACGATCGTCATTAAATTTTGCATGCACACTGTCAGGGATACAGAGAAGGGCATAGGTTACTTTTTATACCGGAATTCCCGCGAGAACTCCGAAATTATCGCAGGTGAAACCACGGAGACCGGCTAGTATGGTATAATGGAAACGAACAGAGTAAGATCGCACGATAAACTTGAAGGATGGGCTGCAGTGGGCACCTTATCGCTCGATTATGTAACACCCTGCAATATAAATATGTATATATGTATATACCTATTGTGACCTGAGCCCATGGCCTTCTGAACGCGCCCTATACGTACAAGGATATGTAAAAAGGTTTTAAACACTTTGTTCTAAGATAGACCTTTTTTGGTATAAATTAATGTATAAAAAAATGTTAACTAGTACTAAGATTTTTACCAAAATAAACTTTTTATTATTATTATTATTATAGAAATAAACCTTAAACGTAGATGCCTAGCTAGTTGATAGTGTGCCCAGCTGCGATAGTATGAAATATTATGTCTGTTTATTATAATTAAGATAAGTCACTCGGCGAGTTTCTTGGCTCTTAGCAACAAGCGAAGCTCGTTGTAGTGTTACTTTAGCCTTAGAGTTACTGTAGGTTTCAATCAATGGGCTACTTGCCTAATTTTTATTGTAGTCCGTCTTTGGACACGTATTTTTTCTTTTGTTACATTGAGTTGAAATTTCGCGTTTATGTCACTTACCGGTGTTGTTTGGATGGCAGCTTATAGCGATTAGTGACGTCACGAGCCCCCACCCTAAATTTTAAAGCGCTTTATCTCTGTAAGTATATTTTATTTTCTAACTGGCGGACTAACTGGAATTTTGATATTCATACCATCTATATCTAATATCTATCCTAATATTTTAAAGAGAAAATATTTGGTTTTTTGTTTGTTTATTAAGATTTAACTCAAAAACTACTGAGCCGATTTCAGAAATTCTTTCTCCATTAGAAAGCTACATTATCCCTGAGTAACATAAGCTATATTGTAATCCGGAATTCCCGCGGGAACTCCGAAATTAACGCGGGTGAAACCGTGGGGAACAGCTATTAAAAGTATAAACTAACAATCAGGGTGTTTGGTGATTCAACCCCTTAAGTAGAAAGGTTAAAATTGCGGGCCGTACACCCTTAGTGTATTGACACAAATACGCTTTGCCCCACTTCTGTTTTCGGTGAAAGAATGATTTTCAAAGTTGGCATTTCGCTTTAATCGTATTATTATAATTATTTTTATTGCTCCGCTAAGCAGTTTTCATGGAACTAGTATTTACTTGAAGTTTGAACATGACTCAAAGCGATTCTAATGCGGAAACAATGAAAAGATAGACGGGGCATCAACTCAGTTTAGTATGGAAACCAGTGTCGCCGGTTTATTGTCTGAATTCATCTATCATCATAGCCGAAAGACGTCCACTGCTGGACATAGGCCTTCCCCAAGGATCGGTAGGATCTCTACAGCGACCGGTACTGCGTTTCCCGCAGCCAATGTCGTCCCGCGACCTTCACCAAGACGGCGGTCCACCTTGACCAGAGTTCTGATTGCATATATTAAAAAAACATCACTGGTCAGAGTTCTGATTGCATGTATTAGCTCTAGAATTACCACAATAGGGATGTTGACTACTATTGAAAATCAAAATTCTAATTAGTCCGTCAGTTAGAAAATAAAAAAACAATAGACACGTATTTTTTGCTTTTTTAAATAAATTAAAATATACAGAGATAAAGCGCATTAAAGTTTAGGTCGTAGGAGGTCGTGACGTCACTAACCGCAAAACCGCCACACAAACTCAGAATAGTGACGTCACGCGAAATTTCAACTCAATACATATATCGCCGTTATTTTTTGATTACGTAAAAAAAGAAAAAATACATGTCCAATATTTTTTAATAATCTACAAGACGGACTAAAAAATAAAAATTAGTCCACATGCCCATTATCCAAGTAAGTGAGTAAGATCTAAGGAACCAAAAAATTTAAGTTTAAAACTTCGTTTTACAATTGTTACAGATTCATGGCGATCAAGGGGCGTGTAAAGCCGCACGGACAAGCTTAGCACCCGTCTTCCGCCGCCGTATTAAATTTTAATAAAGAAACAAATTTGAACAATGCACTCCGTCGCCCACCGTCCACCCGCTGAGAGAAAACCGTTGCTGCTGAGGAACGATAATATAAAAAATTTGAAAATTAAAAAGAAATACGAGCTTAAACTCTTAAATGCCAGTGTGTTCTCGAGCAGCCGTTGCCCGGAGTTCGAATTTTGATTTCACTTTAAATACATAATTTAAAAAAAAAAACCAAGTAAAACAAACCAAAGCTTTAAGGTTTTCGGACGTAAAAAAATTGAGATCCTTTTTAAAGATTTTAAAATTAATTACGTAATTGATTTTAAAATTAAAATTAAAAATATAATAAAAGAATCTAGTTGCCTTCATAGTAGTGGTAGTGTTTAAGCTAGGATCGGACCAATCTCTTTCTGAAGTTTAAGTGGAATTAATTAATCTGTTAAAATTAATTTCTTCTTAGTGTGTACGTGAATATTTTCCTGTCAATTTGTGTGAGAACTAACTTTTTAACTTCTACCCCCCACATTCATATAGTAATTATTCTGGAGAGCAGTACTTAAGGTAAGAGCAAATGATTAAATGTTTCTTGATTACTCCATAGAAATGAAATGAAATCAAGTGTATTCATAATGACGCGGCAGTGAATTAAATAATATGCATTAACAAAAAGTAGCACAAACTGCGTGTCGCAACAAAAAGACAACCAGCTCAGCATAAGCCGGAAACCATTACGGGCCGACGCTGGTCTTCCTATACTACTATTCACTATGGCCACAGATTATATAATTAATCCTACTATCCTACTAATATTATAAATGTGGAAGTGTGGATGTTTGGATGTTTAGATGTTTGGATGTTTGTTACTCAATCACGCAAAAACGGCTGAACGGATTTGGGTGAAATTTGGCATGCACGTTGTCAGGGGTACAGAGAAGGACATAGCGTACTTTTTATCCCGGAATTCCCGCGGGAACTCCGAAATTACCGCGGGTGAATTCGCGGGGCACAACTAGTACTTATTATAAATGTGAAAGTGTGGATGTTTGTTACTCAATCACGCAAAAACGGCTGAACGGATTTGGATGAAATTTGGCATGCACGTTGTCAAGGGTACAGAGAAGGACATAGGGTACTTTTTATCCCGGAATTCCCGCGGGAACTCCGAAATTACCGCGGGTGAAACCGCGGGGCACAGCTAGTAATTAATAATGCTATACTAGTACTACAACGTTCCTTGCCTGTGATGCGAGTCTCTCCTTCAGGCTTCTACCCCAAACGCTCTAGATGGCAAAAAATACACAAACTACTATTATATTCTAAGTAATTGAAATACCAAAATCCGCATGAAACCGCAGAGAGACCAGCAAACCTACTTACCTAATGTGTGATGACCACAGAGTAAATAAATTAACTAGAGATGACATGTAGGCGGGGCGGGCGCGCTACCGTTGCAAAAGGAAGTTAGAGCGAATGCTCTAACTTGCCCAAACCTTCTCTTGTTGCCATCCCAAGTATATTTACCACAACATTTCCAAAACTGTGAATTTTGGAAACAGTGACTAATTAAAAAACATAACAATAATAAAGCCTTTAATAAATTTCTATACGTTAATGAATGTTTTAGTGAGTGATGAATAGTTTTGTCATCTGTTTTCATACAAAACTAAGTTGATGCCACCTTCTATCTGTTATTTTCTGTTCTGTGGTGGCGACTGACACACATTAGGCATGGGTAGGCTGATAAACGTGACCACCTGCGACAAGGAAAGCGTGGAGGGGAGCAGAAATCATAAAATTCATGTGACTTAATTTACGTCGTGCATGGCCCCTAACCACTTAACCGAAGGCTGGCAATGTAATGATATATCGCTTACTTTATTCTAGAGTGAAGCTCATCAAAAAAAATGGAGAGTCCCGAGGATCGAGGCGAAAAAACCATCGCCGTCAGCCCAGAGGACACTAGTCAACTCAATAGGAATAGAGTAAGCAAAAGGCTTTGTTCAAAAACTATAAAGGTGCTATACAGCGTGTAAGATCGAAATGTACAGCGAGGGACTTATTTGAAGAAAAAATTGATTAAAAGATTACTGATAAAACATAGAAGACCTTTGCAAAAACTGAAACTGAACATCCTCCTTCAATATATCCCACGTTTAATCATACACTCTGTAAACGTACAGTCAGCATCAGTAACAACAATTTTTAACAGTTTTGAATTTTATTGCAATAATATAGTGTAGTATAATAATAGAGCAAAAATAATATCCAGCTATGACGTTCCATATCCAGAGTTTCAAATCGAACAAGCTGGTGCGCAGCAAAGCGATTCGCGAGGCCGCCTCGCCCCCGCGCACCGCTTCCCCCGCAATCGCGCACGACGGAGGCGCAGTCGGCGATGAACCGTCGGACGGGGCGGACGTGCCGGCCGCCGGTGAAGAGAGGACGCTCGACCGCGCGAACGCAACTAGTCATGAGGCGTGTGCTAGTGATGTGATTAATTATAGTGATAGTGCAAGCGACGATGGAGGGAGGAAGCAACCGGTCGAGATACAGGTATGTGTGATAAATACCAGCTATTCATAATACATGTAAATGTAAGAAATGCCAGCTATTCATAATACATGTAAGTGTAATAAATGCCAGCTATTCATTGTACATGTAAGTGTAATAAATGCCGGCTATTCATAATACATGTATGTGTGATAAATGCCAGCTATTCATAATACATGTAAGTGTAATAAATGCCAGCTAATCATAGTACATGTAAGTGAAATAAATGCCAGCTATTCATAATACATGTAAGTGTAATAAATGCCAGCTATTCATAATACATGTAAGTGTAATAAATGCCAGCTATTCATAATACATGTAAGTGTAATAAATGCCAGCTATTCATAATACATGTAACTTGTAATAAATGCCAGCTATTCATAATACATGTAAGTGTAAGAAATGCCAGCTATTCATAATACATGTAAGTGTAACAAATACCAGCTATTCATAGTACATGTAAGTGTAATAAATGCCGGCTATTCATAATACATGTAAGTGTAATAAATACCAGCTATTCATAATACATGTAAGTGTAATAAATGCCAGCTATTCATAGTACATGTAAGTGTAATAAATGCCAGCTATTCATAATACATGTAAGTGTAATAAATGCCAGCCATAGTACATGCATGCATGTGATAATATGAATGCCTCCGCCCAGATAACGGGCGGCGCGTGGGAGGCGGAGTCCCAGACGGAGCAGCGGCAGCGCGCCAAGCGCTGGCTCGGCCACAAGCCGGCGGCGCGCGGCGACGCGGCGCGCGACCCGCGGCTGCTGTCCAACAACCCGCGCGTCGCGTGCGTGTGCGGCGCCTGCGGGAACTGCCCGCACTGCCGGTGAGGAGAACACATCACACGTGACACGGGCGAATAGGAGCATTCGATAAAAATATCCAATTAAAACACACACACACACACCGCAGATAAAAATTAAAAAGCCTACCAGCCTAATTATTTGGGAATTCCGTTGTAAAAAGTACCCTATGACCTTTTTTGTACCGCTGAATTTGATGAGATTTCACCGGCATTAATTTCGGAGTTCCCGCGGGGATTCCGGGATGAAAAGTACCCCATGTCCTTCGCTGTACCCCTGACAACGTGTATCCAAAATTTCATGATGATCGGTCGAGTGACTAGTAAGACGTGAAAGTGTAACAAACCAACAAACTCACATTCGTATGTAGAATAGTAAGTATTATATATATAGTTATATACGCTTGTTTCAGGGGCCGGAAGCGGAAGCACACGTGTCCGACCAAGCAGGACTCTGGCATCGTGTGCTCTGACGACTGCGCCGACTGCTCGGACTCCGAACAAGCTGGTAACTTAATTGGAGGTCAAATATTGCTGACCTCCAGAGATATTTGACCTCCAGAAAACTTTGACCTCCAGAAAACTTTAACCTCGAGAAAAAAAAAGACCATAGCTTGGTGGTATGGCGCTCTCTAGTGCCCGGCTGGCTAGCTACCACCTTCAAGTTGCAAATCTGTCGCCGAGCACCTAACGGTGTGTTCCGGCAGCCCCACTTGAAAGCCAGTTCCCATCCCCATTCCAGGTCGGCAACGCACCTGCATGCCTTCTGGTGTTGCCGATGTCTATGGGCGGCGGTAAACACATACCATCAGGTGTACCACTTGCCCGTTTGCCCCCTTTGACATAAAAAAAAATCAGAATATTCATTGAGCTCCAGATAACTTTGGTACTTATGTGAAGGGAAATCCTAATAAGTTACGTCCAACACATGAATATCCAAGGCATACTATTGAGTAATATTCTGACCAAAGACCTTCTGCGGTCGAAAACCTATTCCAAAAGTTGTCTAACCCTTACGAGAATCGAATCCACGTCTTTTAAGATGCGTGAAAACATACACGCAGACACGCTTTTTGTATTAGTTTACAAAATTCAAACTCGATTTCAGTACTGTTGATGTTCCAAGAGTCTAAAGTTTAGAGCGTGACAGACAGATAGACATACATATATTTGGTTTTGAATTGCAGGCGATTCCAATGAAGATGGAACAAGAAAAAACGACAGTTCCGATGCGAACGGCCAAGTTTTCTATTGCAAGTAAGTTAACGAACCAATTAAAAACCAATATTGAACCTTCTTCCTCTCGCAATAAGAGCTAAATCGGTTTTATCGTCACCTTCCAGGTGCCCGGAGAAGAAAGACAAACCAAAGAGTATTTCGTTAAGCAGAACTGAATCGGGTGAGTCACATGTCCGAGGGATTTTAGACTTTAAGTTAACAATGTTATGATTGTGATTCCAATGTGATATCAGCAAAAATATTTTCTAAACGACCGCTTTCTAAGTTAGTGCGTTAACTTATTAAGTGAGATAGTGCGGGTTCGATTCTCGCTAGCAAAAGAAAATGTGAATATTTTGAAAAGTTTTGGTTTTCTCATGTGCTGTATTTATTGTAATAAAAAAAATTTCGTCTGAAAATTTTGAAAAGAAGACTTAAGATCTGAGTGATAAGGTTCAGTTCCGGTCAGCAGACGCGAAGCTTTGTAAGTTTTTAAATTGAGCTCAATAATTTGAGTCATAAGGTTCAATTTTGGCCAGAAGACGAGCAGCTCTGTAACTTTCAAAATTGAACCTCAACATCTGAGTGATAAGGCTCAATTCCGGTCAGCAGACGAGATGCTATGTAATTTTCAAAATTGAGCCTCAACATCTGAGTGATAAGGTCCAATTTCGTTCGGCAGACGAGAAGCAGGAGCCCACCGGTTTGGACCTAGTCAATTTCATCAAGGAGACGCTCAACAAGAATGCGCGCGATCGCATCACGCTGTTGAAGATCGAGAAGGAGTTGCATTCCCTTGTCAACGACACGGGGTGAGTTGTGTGCCAATTTGAACTCTATCACGTAAGGCATAAGCGTTACGGTCATCATATCAGAGATATTGCATAATAGGCTAGTTTCCTAAATTTTTTTTTAGTCCGTTTTGAAGATTATTAAAAAATATTGGACACGTATTTTTTTTTATGTAACCAAAAAATAACGGAGATATATCAAGTCGAAATTTCACATGACGTCACGCCTCGCTACAGTTTATTCGCACGTTATAGCGAGCTGTGACATCACGAGTCCCCCACCCTAAACTTTAATGCGCTTTATCTATGCATATTTCCATTATTTTAAAAAAGCAAAAAATACGTGCCTTTTATTTTTTTATTATCTAACTGACGGACTAAATAGAATTTCGATTTTTTTACCCAGGAAACTAGCCTATTGAAATTGTATTTCGTCACTCGATTTACCTATTTTTATTTTACTTATGTATGTAGGAGTTCAGAGGGAATTTTGAAATTTACTTGAATATGATTCGGTTAGATATAATATTATGTATATTTTGAGTCAGTTAGATAATTAAACATATAAAATAATAGTAGACATAGGGCACTTTTTATCTCGGAATTCCCGTGGGAACTCTGAAATGCCCGCGGGTATCAGATAGCATGTATAATTATGATATGAGTAATACGTTACTGTGTGTGTGTGTGTGTGTATATAATGGGCATGTTGACTAATTTTTATTTTTTAGTCCGTAGAACGCGTAGAATAAACAAGTGAAGCCAGGAAAAAGACACCATGCACCGTGCACGTACACAGAAACACGCACACACTCACAAGAAAAAGACACCATAAATCCTAAGTAAACTTAGCAAATCCATACACTTTCCTAATCACCACATGCATACGCAGCCGGCTTCACTTCGTTGTTCGAGACGTTCCGTTTTTAGTTTTTATTTGGTCTGAGCCCCTAAGGGGGTGAAAGGGGGTCGCAAAGTTTGTATGTAATAATGGGCATGTTGACAAATCTTTATTTTTTAGTCCGTCTTGTAGATTATTAAAAAATATTGGACACGTATTTTTTCTTTTTTTACGTAATCAAAAAATAACGGCGATATATTGAGTTGAAACATCGCGTGACGTCACTATTCTGACAGTTTGTATGGCGGTTTTAGCGGTTAGTGACGTCACGACCCCCTCACCCTAAACTTTAATGCGCTTTATCTCTGTATATTTTAATTTATTTGAAAAAGCAAAAAATACGTGTCTATTGTTATTTTATTTTCTAACTGACGGACTAATTAGAATTTTGATTTTCAAAAGTAGTCCACATCGCTATTTTTGTGCGTGTGCCGGCAGCCGCTGCATCGTGCGCTTCCCGGTGATGACGTCGTACGGCCGCATGCTGGTGCACCGCTGCGCCGCGCTGTTCCAGCTGTCGCACCACCTCGACCAGACCAACAAGACCTCCGTGCTCGTCTCCAAGAGCGGTCAGTGCGCACTACACCAGAGTTCAGAACCTAATCAAAGCTAATATTCCAAAGTTCCACTTACTAGCTGTTCCCAAAATTCTCCTCCTATCTACAGAATGTGTTCCACTTATACACTTACTAGCTGTCCCCAACACTCTCCTCATATCTACAGAATGTGCTCCACTAATACACACACTAGCTGTCCCCAACATTCTCCTCCTATCTACAGAATGTGCTCCACTAATACACACACTAGCTGTCCCCAACACTCTCCTCCTATCTACAGCATATTGTGTTCCACTTATACACTTACTAGCTGTCCCCAACACTCTCCTATCTACAGCATATTGTGCTCCACTTATACACTTACTAGCTGTCCCCAATATTCTCCTCCTATCTACAGAATGTGTTCCACTTATACACACACTAGTGCTGTCTCCAACATTCTCCTCCTATCTACAGAATGTGCTCCACTTATACACACACTAACTGTCCCCAACACTCTCCTCCTATCTACAGCATATTGTGTTCCACTTATACACATACTAGTGCTGTCTCCAACATTCTCCTCCTATCTACAGAATGTGTTCCACTTATACACTTACTAGCTGTCCCCAACACTCTCCTCATATCTACAGAATGTGCTCCACTAATACACACACTAGCTGTCCCCAACATTCTCCTCCTATCTACAGAATGTGCTCCACTAATACACACACTAGCTGTCCCCAACACTCTCCTCCTATCTACAGCATATTGTGTTCCACTTATACACTTACTAGCTGTCCCCAACACTCTCCTATCTACAGCATATTGTGCTCCACTTATACACTTACTAGCTGTCCCCAATATTCTCCTCCTATCTACAGAATGTGTTCCACTTATACACACACTAGTGCTGTCTCCAACATTCTCCTCCTATCTACAGAATGTGCTCCACTTATACACACACTAACTGGCCCCAACACTCTCCTCCTATCTACAGCATATTGTGTTCCACTTATACACATACTAGTGCTGTCTCCAACATTCTCCTCCTATCTACAGAATGTGCTCCACTTATACACACACTTGCTCTCCCCAACACTCTCCTCCTACATACAGAATTTGTTCTACCTGTACATTGACGAACCGGTTGGGCCAGTAGGTCACCATGCCTACCCTCTAATCAAGGAGTTCCGGGCTTGATTCCTGGTGCTGGTGGACTTTGTGTCATGAACACAGGGTTCCATTTTACTTGAAACAACTGACTAAATTCATTATTTATTTATATGCGAAAGTTCATAAAAAGAAAAAGACATTGTGCAGCCTCCCACAGCGGTGACGCACACTTCGTGTATCGTGTCTCCTTTACCTGTGGGGAGACACAAAATCAGCGGGTGGTGGAAGGTGTCGCTTCTTTACCGGGTACTGTTCTTCCAGGCACCAGCGGCGGACGCATCCCGTGCACCCGCTTCCGGGCGTGGTGCACCGCCTCCTTCCCGCCGCCCGCCAGCCCGCAGCGGGGCGCCGGCGGGGGCGCGGGCGGGGCGGGGGGGCAGGGGGCGGGGGGAGGCGCGCCCGGCCCCGACGGCGACTCGGTGCACGCCAAGTGAGCTTTTACCAATCAATTTTATAATTTATTTATTTACTAGCTGTGCCCCGCGGTAATTTAGAGTTCCCGCGGGAATTCCGGGATAAAAAGTACCCTATGCCCTTCTCTGTACCCCTGACAACGTGCACACGAAATTTCATCCAAATCCGTTCAGCCGTTTTTACGTGATTGAGTAACAAATATCCAAACATCCACACTTCCACGTTTATAATATTAGTAGGATTATTATTATTGAATAAAATAATACAATACGGTTGTAGAGCAAGACTGTTACCACAGACATGTGGGCATAGCATGGTAAAGGCTATTATTAAATAAAAATAAAAAGTTGTTAGGCCGTTAATATTATATAAAACTTTAACTAATTATAGTACTGTAGTTATTAATTAAATAAACGACTGCAACTTGTTTTGTGTCTGAATCCTTTAATTGCCATTACCAAGTAACTTGTTTTACCGCCGCACTCAGAGTCGACTTTAATGATTACTTAGTTAAGTATAGATTTTTAAAACAAAACTGCCGCAATCACACAAGTTAAATAAATTAATGTTAATTGGCATTTAACTAATTAAGTTAAATCTCATTAAATGCCAATTAACACTAATTTACTGAACGTATCTGATTGCGGCAGTTTAGTTTTAAAAATCTATACTTAACTAAGTAATCATTAAAGTCGACTCTGAGTGCGGCGGTTAAAAAGCCAAATATTCCGGCCCGCAGGTGCATCCTGAAGCGCGGCGCCTGGGCGGGCGCGGAGGCGGGCGGCGCGCTCGCCACGCGCAGCAAGTCGCTCGAGCAGCGCGAGCGGGACTACGAGCGGGTGCGCCGCCGCATCTTCAGCACGGTGACTGCAACACACCGCACCGCACTACCCCACACCGCACTACCCCACACCGCACTACCTCACACCGCACTACATTACACTACACTACTACTTCACTACACTACATAATATTACACGACACTACGTCGCACAGTGACCGCAACACACCGCACACTCCACACCAGACTACACTGTAGTGTACCTTGCTACATTACAACACACTTTATCGCCCTAAACCACACTACACAACTCTCCATTGCACTGTACTGCACTACGCGACACCACACTGCACTACACAACACTACACTCCACTACACTTTAGTATACCTAACTACACTACACCACACTTAAGCGCACTAGAACATACCGGACTATAACATACGCCACAATACACCGTGCTACCCCACACCACTCTACCTCACACAGCTCTACCCCACACAGCACTACCCCGCACCGCTCTACCCTACACCGCGCTACCCCACACCGCTCTACTCCATACCGCCCTACCCCATACCGCCCTACCTCACAGGGCTCTACCCCACACCATAATACACCAAACTGCATTACACAAAATATACCCGCACCTCAGACACTGATAGCACATTGATCGATTGATTACTAACAATAAAGATATCGATCCTTATAAATGCGAGTGTGAGTTTGTTACGCTTTCTCACCTTAACTACTTAATCGATGAACACGTTGTAATGGCTACAGACAAAGACATAGGGTACATTTCACCCAAAAAAGTACCATACCAATAGAAAATTGATTGGCAAAATCAACTTTAATAACTCTATCCAAACTGCATATTATAAAACAAAGTCCCCCGCCGCGTCTGTCTGTCTGTTCGGGATAAATTTAAAAACTACTAAACGGATTTTCATGCGGTGTTAACCAATAGATAGACTGATTCAAGAGGAAGGTTTATTCTAACAGTATACCCTGAAATTACAGCGGGAACTCCGAAAACTACCGCGGGGACATGTATCTATACTAATATTATAAACTGCAAAAGTTTGTGAGTTTGTGACGTTGTAGGGGGTAATCTCTGGATCTACTGAACCGATTTTGAAAATTCTTTCACTTATAGGAAGCTACTGTGATCCTGAGTGTCATAGGGTACTTTTTATTTCAGAATTCCCTCGGGAATTCCCGAATTTCCCGCGGATAAAACCACGGAGGAACAGCTATCTCTGGATCTACTGAACCGATTTTGAAAATTCTTTCACTTATAAGCTACAGTGATTCCGACTAACATAGGATACTTTTTATCCCGCAATTCCCGCAGGAACTCCGAAATTACCGCGGGTGAAACCGCGGGGGGTAGCTTGTATATATATAATTTTAAACGTAACGTAACGTAAACACTTGGTGTACAGGACAACTGCAGCCAAGACGAGAGCAGCTGGCCGTGGCTGGGCTCCGGCGCCGTGAAGCTGCTCGCGCCCGAGGGCGGCCGCAACCGGCTGCAGAAGGTCAGTGCCCCAGCCGCCAGGCATACAGGCGTCCCGTAAGTCGACGTCCGTCAAGTCAGAACCAGGTGATAGGCTAAGGCATACCAGCTGTTAACAGAAAAAATATAAAAATCTTTGCTATGCCCTATTTAAAGTCATTACAAACTGACGAAAGCAATAATTTAATAAATTTCATTTTCAGAAACCCTATTCAGGATTACACAATAAGAAAATTTAAAAAATTAGTTAAGATTTGTAGCAACGGGAGTTAAAAGAACCGTCGCAGGGTGTAAATTTTTATAAATTCTTATAAATTTTAATTCTGTTTTTACGTTTTTCTATTAAGTTATGACTTAGCTTATCACCCGGTTCTGGCTTGACGTCGATTTACGGGACATCGTGTATACGGCCGATATCTGAATACATATCCGCAGAAGAGGATATAGCAAAAACTGAACCCGTTTTTTTTTTTAATTTCATCATGCCATTCTATGCTACTATATCAAGTGAAGGAAAGTGCTTTGACCAGATTATTTTACATGTGTTAATGGGTATGATGACAAGGTATATAAATCAAAATTCTATTTAGTCTGTCAGTTAGATAGTGTAAAAATAATAGACACGTATATTTTGCTTTTTGGAATTATTGAAAAAATACTCGAATAAAATGCATTAAAGTTTAGGAGTGGGAGGTCGCGACGTCATAACTAAATATATAGCGTACCTAGGGGTGACGTCACACGAAATTTAAACTCGACGTATCGCCGTTACTTTTAGATTACGTAAAAAAATTAAAAATACGTGTCCAATATTTTTTTTTTAATCTACAAGTAGGACTAAAAAGTCTAATTGAGTCATCTAGTCCATGGCGTTGATTCTTTCTTTCGTCTTTCATTCTTTCTTTCTTTCCCCAGGTGCAGTCCCTGGAGACCAGCAGCGGGCCCAAGGGTCGAGGGCCTGTGTCCAAGAGCCACAGCTTCGGCGGGTACGGCGGGGCGGGGGCGGGCGGCGGCGGAGCCCCCGACCCGCCCCCGCCCAGGCTTCTCAGCAGGCAAGGTGCGACTAATGATAGCCACTTGGAGCTTAGTAATGGGCATGTTGACTATTTTTTTTTTAATCCGTCATGTAGATTATTAAAAAATATTGGACACGTATTTTTTCTTTTTTTACGTAATCGAAAAATAACGGCGATATATTGAGTTGAAATTCCGCGTGACGTCACTATTCTGACAGTTTGTATGGCGGTCTTAGCGGTTAGTGACGTCACGACCCCCTCACCCTAAAATTTAATGCGCTTTATCTCTGAATATTTTAATTGATTTAAAAAAGCAAAAAATACGTGTCTATTGTTTTTTTATTTTCTAACTGACGGACTAATTAGAATTTTGATTTTCAAAAGTAGTCAACATCCCTATTGTAATGTTTTTAATTTCATTGAAGGCAAAGAGCCCAATTTACAACACTATACTTATATTAGAGGTAAAGTTTGTGACGTTGTAGGAGCTCTACTTAAGCGATTTTGAAATTTCATTCACTTATAGGGAGCTACGGGAGTCCTGAGTGACATATAGGGTACTTTTAATGACGGAAACCCCACGGGAACTCCGAAATTACTGCGGCCGAAACCGCGGGGGACAGATAGTACTATAAATGAACGCCGATAAACAATAACATGTTAACTCACAAAATTAAGTTTTTGATATGGAACGCTCTATTGGAAGTTATAGAGCGTTTTTAAATGTTTATTTACCTTATTTGGACATAGATAAGCAATAGTATGTTAACCCACACTGGAAAAATTTTGAGTAAATTAAAGTTTTAAAATTATAGCGCCATTTTGTGTTAACATTTTTTTATGTTCAACATTTTGTTACATATTTAAACAATGTAATAAGGTAAGACACATAATTAAAAAAAGTTTTCTAATTCTCAATAAATGGTTTTGTATCAATAACTTAATTTTGTGGGTTAACATGTTATTGCTTATCGGCGTCCATTTTACCTTAGCTTAATATGTACCAACAAAATGTTAAACATAAAAAAAATTTTGACACAAAGTGACGATATAGTTTTAAACACAATTTAGAAGAAGAACTACTGAACTTATAATATTATTTTTTCGCTTATCATGTTTTTTATAACGTATACTTTCAGCCCTGTAAATATTTGCTGTTAATTTTACCACATATTATAATACAATGTCCAAATGCGAAAGTGAGTTTGTTTGCTTGTTTGTTACGCTTTCACGTTTTAGCGGCTCAACCGATTATCATGACATTTTGCATACACGTTCTCAAATGTACAGAGAAAAACATAGGGCACTTTAATTCCGGAATTCCCGCGGGATCTCCGAGAAAACCGTGCAGAACAGCTAGTGAGATTTGAATGATAGGTTTTTCGATCACCACCCTTAGGCGACCTGGCGTCGAGCAGCTGGCGCGTGTCGCCGTCCAGCTCGGGCTACAAGACGCTCAGCCTGCGCAGCACCGACTCGGTGACGCCCTCGCCCACCGGGGAGCTGCCGCCGCCGCCGCACCACCACCACCACCACCACCACCACCACCAGCAGCAGCAGCAGCAATCCGGTGAGTGACCGTTGAACAGAAATAAAATGCGCGAGTGTCGTGGTGGTCGTGGAACACTCGGTTGGAACGAAGTGGTTGCGCCGAGTACAGTTTCCGAGATAAAATCACTATTTACTAGCTGTGCCCCGCGGTTTCACCCGCGGAAATTGCGGAGTTCCCGCGGGAATTCCGGAATAAAAACTACCTACCCTATGTTCTTCTCTGTACTTCTGACAACGTGTGTATAAAATTGAGGCGTGAAAGCGTAACAAACAAACGAACTCACTTTTGCATGTAAGGATCTTAGTAGGTAAACAATTTTAGAATAGATTAGCTGTGCCTTGCAGTTTCACCCGCTTTACTTCAGAGATCCCGCGGGAATTTCAGGATAAAAAGTAGCCTAAGTTACTATTTATAACATCAGCTATCTGCCATTGAAAGTCCCGTTAAAATCAATCCAGCCGTTTCAGAACTTACCCGGAACAAACAAACAGACAGAAAAAAATTTAAAATTGTTTTTTTGATGTTAGTACCGTATATACTTTCGTATGCATTTAGTGAAAAGCTGTTCATTTGAAATTACAAACAGACACATAAATTTTATTTATTGTAGAATAGAATAGAAAAAGGTTTATTTGATACCATAAAGATAAAATAAGTACAAGCGTGAGTCTTAAACTAGAATAGTTGGTACCAAAATGGCTACCACTCAGCATTATGCCGTGGCACTAAGTTCCACGACCCTGATTTTATGTCTAGAAATAATGGCGATACAATTGTTAACCCCTGGCTTTGTCCGCAGGCGGCGCGAGCCCCGAGCCGGCGCTGGTGTGGGCGGTCACTGACCTGGCCGCGGTGCCGCCCGGCGCGCTCGTCATCCACCCGCAGGTGCCCCACTCTCCTCGATATCCCAAAGTGAAATTAAGGTCCGACCAGCCCGGGGACACTCCACAAAAACGAACTGTTGCAAGTCACTCCGGGGTTTTTTGACGGAAATCCAAGATGGCGGTTCGGTCATTTATTTGCACGTCGATAAAAATTGGCTACTTGACAAAAAATTTTTTTTTAGTCCGTCGTGTAGATTAGTAAAAAATATTGGACACGTATTTTTTCTTTTTTTACGTAATCAAAAAATAACAGAGATACATTGAGTTGAAATTTCGCGTGACGTCACAACTCTGTGCGGTTTGTATGGCGCTTATAATGAATATTGACGTCACGAGCCCCCCACCCTAAACTTTAATGCGCTTTATCTATGTTCATTTTCATTAAATTAAAAAATCAAAAAATACGTGTCTATTATTTTTTTAATTTCTAACTGACGGACTAATTAGAATTTTGATTTTCATACCTTGGAGAATACCCAATTGTTAAAAATTAATTATTTTGTGTTATAAGGTGCTGTATTCATTGATTTACTTGGTGTGGTATATCAATGGCTGTGTTGGACGATAATTTTGACAGTAACGGCTTTTAATGTGCTCAAGAAGATATTGAAATTTCGAGCGGATTTCTTCGGTTTCCTCCGAGAGCTCCGAGAAAGTCAGCTGTATTTTAATTTTTAGCCCGTCGTGTATTTCTTTTTTTACGTAGGTAATCAAAAAATAACGGCGATACATCGAGTTGAAATTTCGCGTGACGTCACAACCCGGTGCAGTTTGTACGGGGCTTATACCAAATAATGACGTCACGAAGCCCCCACCCTGAACTTTATCTATGTTTATTTTCATTCATTCGAAAAGCAAAAAATACGTGTCAATTATTTTTCTATTTTCTGAATAACGGACTAATCAGATTTTGTTCAAAAGCCGTCAACATCCCTATTCATTAACACGATGTATACATATCTATACTATAATAAAAGAGTAGAATCCGCGATTTTGTACATTGAATATTTTTAACAAAAAATCGACAGGGGGCGATAAAAGAAGAATAACCAACTACAAAGAAAGCGTTTTCAAAATTCTTTTCTGTCTGTATGTCTGTCTGTCTGTCCGCGATAATCTCCGAATCCACTGAACGGATTGTCATGCGGTTTTCACAGATAGATTAAGCTTAGCCCGGAGCTACATATAGGCTTTGGTTCATTCAAATCGGATGCCGGGAAAAAAAAGTTGTTATACAAAAACGTTTCACGCGGGTGAAACCGCGGGGCACAGCTAGTGAATCCTATATCCTTACATTCCTATATCTCCTAACACAGGTATTGTTATACTTAAAAGGAGACCCCATTCATGTTATCTATTCTATATAATAAAAATGAATCGCCAAATGTGTTGCTAAGCGCGTAACTTCCAAACGACTGCACCAAATTGGATAATTGTTTTTTTTTGTGTTCGTTATTGTCAAGACAAGGTTTATATAAAAGAAGTTTGGAGTTCCTGCGGGAATTCCGAAACCCACGCGGGTGAATCTCCGAAACGGTTGGACCGATTTTGACGGGACTTTCACTGCTAATTAGCTGATGTTATAAGGAGTAAATTAGGCTACTTCGGAGTTCCTGCGGGAATTCCGAAACTCACGCGGGTGAAACCGCGGGGCACAGCTAGTAGTTTATAAAATATCCGTTACATGTCCGTCCGTCCGTCTGTCCGCCAGACGGGCCGGCCGCTGACGAACGCGGACGGCTCGCTGTACCACTTCGACCCGGCGCGCCCCCCGCCTCTGCCCGACCTCGGCGCCCATCTGCGGCACAAGGTGATTATTACTAACTACACTAATCCTACTTGGAGATAGATAAGCAATAGTGTGTTAACCCACACTGGAGATTTTTTTAGTAAATCGTGTTTAAAATTAAAGCGCCATTATCCGTCAACATTTTTTATGTTCAATATTTAGTTACATACTTAAACAATGTAATAAGGTAAAAAGATTATTAAAACACGTTCCCTAACTCTCAATAAATCGTTCTGAATAGATAACTTAATTTTGTGGGTTAACATGTTATTGCTTATCTGTGTCTACCTATAAATGTGAAAGTTTGAAAGTGTGGATGTTTGGATGTTTATTACTCAATCACGCAAAAACGGCTGAACGGATTTGGATGAAATTTGGCAAAAAGGAGTAACTTGAAAACCGTGAAAAATCGTGGAACACACCATGGGGGTGGGTGATTCGAATACCCCATGACACGAGGGACCTGAGGGTTGATTTTTGAATCGCTCGAATTACTTTCACGCACGGAATCGCGAATTCACGTGCGAATCCTCATACATTTTTTAAGCATTCACGCGTGAATCTTGCAATTCCGTGTGCGGATCGTAATTCGAGCGATTCAAAAATTGACCCCCTGTTTTTTTTTTTTCTTTTTGACGTCACGTCAATCTTAGCTGTATGTATATTGTAGCCCACGCCCGCCCACATATGGACATAGATAAGCAATAGTGTGTTAACCCACACTGGAGAAATTTTGAGTAAATTAAAGTTTTAAATTTAAAGCGCCATTTTGTGTCAACATTTTTTATGCGCAATATTTAGTTACATATTTAAACAATGTAATAAGGGAAACACATAATAGGCTAGTTTCCTGGGTAAAAAAATCAAAATTCTATTTAGTCCGTCAGTTAGATAATAAAAAAATAAAAGACACGTATTATTTGCTTTTTTAAAATAATGGAAATATGCATAGATGAAGCGCATTAAAGTTTAGGGTGGGGGACTCGTGATGTCACAGCTCGCTATAACGTGCGAACAAACTGTAGCGAGGCGTGACGTCATGTGAAATTTCGACTTGATATATCTCCGTTATTTTTTGGTTACATAAAAAATAAAAAAATACGTTTATAAATAAATATTTTTTAATAATCTACAAAACGGACTAAAAAAAAAAATTAGGGAACTAGCCTATTAAAAAACTTTCTCTGCCTCTCAATAAATCGTTCTGAATCAATAACTTCATATTGTGGGTTAACATGTTATTGCTTATCTGCGTCCATATTTATTCGCCCCGGTTGTTCCCAGACGGACGAGAACGGCGGCGAAAAGCGACGCGGCAAACTGGAGAAACAACATTCGTTCATCGAAAACGGTGAGGTTTTGTTTTTTTTTTTTTATTTTTATTTTCATTATGCACAGGCTAACGGCCGCACTCAGTCGTCTTAATGATCATTTTCTTTCAAGTACAGATTTTAAAAAAAACTCCCAAGTGCGAGTCGGACTCGCCGATGAAGGGTTCCGTAGCAGCAAGTAACATCTTCTATACTTATAATAATATAAAGCTAGATTGCCACTCACTCATTGACATAATTGTTCTCCCAGAAGGAGCATCTCTAGGTTGATATAATGTATGGAACATGTAGAGGGGACGTTTCGGTGATTATGGGAAAACCTCGACTTCTTCGATTCCTGCTTCTCATCAGGTAGTGAGTCGACTGCCCGCCGAAACTATCCATCGAAAGTGAAAACGTTTCTAACTAAATTTCATCCACACCTTGGGCAAATTTCAATAGTGTAACTTTTTTTTCAAAATGGCGGAAAAAAACATGGCCGCCGAACAAAATTCAAACTCGATTATCTCCGAAACTATAGGAGTCTGATGGGGGGTGCTCAAACAAATGTCATAGAGGTCGATGGGGGCCAACCGCCTGGCGTGGTAAAAATCCAAAATGGCGGATTCAAAATGGCGGCCGAAAAAAAAGTTGATCCGATCCGGGTGAGGTTCGGCATCCGGGGGTTTTTGGGGTCGCTGATGCCGAATATCGAATCAGTTTTTCGATTGCGTCATTTTTCAAGATGGCCGCCGAACATTAGTTGTTTGTATGGGGAAATTGTTTCGGCCCTGGCTCGGAAACTATCGGCCGTGGGTATTGAAAAAAAATTTGTACAGTTGGTGGTGCACTATCTTCTTCTATCGGGATATAAATAATTCCAAGATGGCGGACGGATTCGAAATGGCTGGCGAAAAAAAGTTAAGCATAATTGTTCTCCCAGAAGGAGCATCTCTAGGTCGAAAGGAGGTTTCTGTGATTGTGGGAAAACCTTGACATCTTCGATTCCTGCTCCTCATCAGGTAGTGAGTTGACTGCCCACCGAAACTATCCATCAAAAGTAAAACTGTTACTTACAAAGTTTGATCCACACCTTGGGCAAATTTCAATAGTGAAACTTTTTTTTCAAAATGGCGGAAAAAATCATGGCCGCCGAACAAAATTCAAACTCGATTATCTCCGAAACTAAAAGAGTCAGGTGGGGGGTGCTCAAACAAATGTCATAGAGGTCAATGGGGGGCAACCGCCTGGCGTGGTAAAAATCCAAAATGGCGGATTCAAAATGGCGGCCGAAAAAAAAGTTGATCCGATCCGGGTGAGGTTCGGCATCCGGGGGTTTTTGGGGTCGCTGATGCCGAATATCGAATCAGTTTTTTGATTGCGTCATTTCTAAGATGGCCGCCGAACATTTGTTGTTAGTATGGGGAAATTGTTTCGGCCCTGGCTCGGAAACGCGAGCTGCTCGCAGCTCGCGCACAGGGCGAATCTAGTACTTATAATAAAACTGTAGAGAGGTCAATTCTGTACATCTAATCTTCTAATATATATAAATCACGTGTCACGTTGTTTGTCCGCGATGGACTCCGAAACTACTGAACGGATTTTGATAAAATTAAAAGATAGGATAGGGAACTGAAGGACATAGAGTACTTTTTTCCCGCAACCTCCGCGGGAACTCCGAAATTAGCGCGGATGAAATCGCGGGGGACAGCTAGTCTAATATATATAAATCACGTGTCACGTTGAAATTTGGTCACTATGTTGTATTTGGCCCAACTTAAAAGATAGGATAGTTTTTATCCCGGAATTCCCGCGGGAACTCCGACTCCGAAATCACCGCGGATGAAATCACGGGGGACAGCTAGTTGAATATATATTCAAAATTAATATTGGAGGATGAATGGTGATCGATACTGAACGACTGACTCGTTGACCAATCATTGGTCCGGGTTGATCACGTCATCAAACCACTGAGAGCACCTTTTCTAGAAGACGCCAGTGCTCACAGTACAAAAACGGCGACGATTATGACGTCATACCGCCTACTGCGGATACAGCGGCGGTAGGTATACTGAAAGTTATAACGGAACGAATTTCTCACCACTGCGAGCATCGGGCCAGTGCTATCCGTGATAACGGAACATGCCCAAGTACTATAACAGTTGTGTGGTTTTGAGGCATGATTGTTATTATTATTATTTTTATAGAAAGCGAATGTCGGCAAGTTGACGAGTGTCCCGGCAAATGTTGCTGCGAGTGTCGCCGGCGCGCAAACCAGGTATTATACTTAACTGTATTTGTATACAAGGTGTCCCTTAAATCGACCTCAAGCCAGAACCGGGTGATAGGCTGAGTCATAACTGTCAATTAATACAAAAACAAAAAAAAATTATCTTTAAAAAATCGTAATTTATAAAAAATTTAATAATTATTAACTTTTTTCAATTTCCTTCTTATTGGTGTTTCTGAAAACTACTGCTTAAAATTTAAGTGTTTGCCAACGAAGTTTTCACGATTATTGCTTTCGTCAGTTTTTAATGACTGTTTTTTTGAATAGGCATGGCAAAGATTTTTATATTTTTCTGTTAACAGCTGTTATGACTTAGCCTATCACCTGGTTCTGGCTTGACGTCGATTTACGGGACATCCTGTATATTTATATCACAAATCAGTTCCGTGAAACTAATTAGTAATTATTAACAAAAAAAAATACTATATTTTATGTCGTATAAATGCTTAGTAATGCTTGGACATTGCCACACAGCGCCATCTGGTCCCAAACTAAGCAGAGTTTGTACTATGGGTACCGGACCGCTTATATAATACTTATAGTATATTCATTTTTATAAACATACTAGCTATACCCTGCGGTTTCACCCGCGGTAATTTCAGAGTTCCCGCGGGAATTCCGGGATAAAAAGTACCCTATGTCCTTTTCTGTACCCCTGACAGCGTGCATGCCAAATTTCATCCAAATCCGTTCAGCC
Organism: Zygaena filipendulae; assembly: GCA_907165275.2. Lineage (NCBI taxonomy): Eukaryota > Metazoa > Arthropoda > Insecta > Lepidoptera > Zygaenidae > Zygaena > Zygaena filipendulae. Next base: position 1,145,794 of record OU015677.1, on the reverse strand, counting down.
GTTATTGCGTGATTGAGTAACAAACATCCAAACATCCACACTTTCACATTTATCATATTAGTAGGATTATATGATGCATATTAAATACTCAGACTGAAGGTAAACAGTAATGTTCATTACATATTTGACACGGGAATCGAACCCGCGACTCCGCAACAAAGGAATCCCGATACAATCGCTAGTATGATCAACGTAGCTTTTCGTTCAGTAATTTGTTTTTAAAGTTTTATAATTATTACACAGTTACCACAACAAACGGACCAAAAAGTCGAAACGCAGCCGTCCAGCCCTAGTAAAACTCGCTACGACCCGAGCGAGACCCCGACCAATCCCAGCGCCGGGCAAGAACCGACCAACCATAGACAATACGACGCCCAGAGACAAGACGCGAACCAAAGATACGAGATGGCCGACCAAACGCCACCGAAATACGACAACTCCACGACACATAACTACAACGATCACCGAGCGTACGATATGACTGTGCAGAGGGCGTACGAAACGACCAATCACAGGGCGTCCAACGAATCCGCCAATCAGAGGGCCGGCAAATTGACCAATCAGGACAGTGTCGAAGCGCAGTACATGCAGCAGAACTATGTTCAAGGATATAGGAATGACGAGGTGAGTTCACGTACATATACTTAAAAATCGGAAGAACGCATCAAGTCTGTTCTAATCAAACACGTTATGTTCTTCTTACTTAACTGTTTCTTCTGAAAATTTTAATAATTTACTTATAAAAAAGTTCAATGATGTGTTGAAATAGTTCCCTTACGGCCGCACTCAGAGTCGACTTTAATGCTTACTTAGTTAAGTATAGATTTTTAAAACAAAACTGCCGCAATCAGAGACGTTCAGTAAATTAATGTTAGTTGGCATTTAATGAGATGTAACTTAATTAGTTGGATGCCAATTAATATTAATTTATTAAACTTGTCTGATTGCGGCAGTTTTGTTTTCAAATTCTATACTTAACTAAGTAATCATTAAAGTCGACTCTGAGTGCGGCGGTAAGATTTGAGTTTGGAAAGAGAGTAAATTTGTATTTTTATTTTGTGTTCATTTATTGCTTCTTTCTCTCGTGCATGCTGTGGCGACCTATAATTGAGGCAGCGCCATAATTTTTTTATTATAATATCCTATATTGTATCACTACCAATGTTACGGTGTGTGCTTTGTCGGTCGTTCTTTTAATAAATAAATAAACATGGGGTAGAACCGACTGAAATCTTCCCTTCCATCCAATTCTATTTCGACAAGTAGACCAATAGAACTGGTTAGAACAATGCATCCAGTCTGTTCTATTATAACATGGGGTAGAACTGACTGAAATCTTCTCTTCCATCCAGTTATTTCGACTATTAGACCAATAGAACTGCCTGGAAGAATGCATCCAGTCCGTTCTATTGCAACGTGGGGTAGAACTGCCTGGAATCTCCACTTCCATCCAGTTATTTGGACTATTAGGCCTGGAAGAATTTTAATATAGGTTATATTTTTTCATTTTTACGAGACCATGTCTAAAATTATTTATAATACAACTAGCTGTCCCCCGCGATTCCATCCGCGGTAATTTCGGAGTTCCCGTGGGAATTCCGGGGAATTCCGGGATAAAAAGTATCCTATCTTTTAAGTTGGACCATTTTATGAATGGTTACAAAATTTTATCAAAATCCGTTCAGTAGTTTCGGAGTCCATCGCGGACAAACAACGTGACACGTGATTTATATATATTAGATTAAGATAATCGGCGCGTACGCCGCCCGCAGCAAAAAAATCGAATCGCTCTTTGGTGCGGGCGTAGCGCTTGAAATTTCGTAGATCGGTCACCTCCAAACCACAGAAATTATACTTATTGAATAACTTTTACAACTTTTAATTTTTTCGACATACATTTTATTATAATCATAAATCATTGTTTATTTTCCTAAATGGGGTGTATGAGGTTTTCGGTTTATTCATTAACACGTTGTATACGTAGAACAAATCAGAATGAACACACCCCATCCATCCAGTTCGGTGGGCGTCGACCACTTATATCGCTGTTCTTCTGTCCGCCAGTACCCGGCGCAGGCGCAGGCGCAGGCGGAGCCGCCGGGCGGCGCGGGCTCGCCGGCCGCGTACGCGCACGCGCTCGACCCGCACGCGCGTGAGTGCCCCATGCCAGTCCCCCTAGCCAAGTTGACAGTCCACCTTTCATTAACGTATAGAAAAACCAAGGAACGGAGTCGTTATGTCACACGGTCAAGCAAAACTGCACTTTGGGTTGGACTGTTTTGGTTTTGATTGTCAACTTGGCTAAGGGGGCCGGCGATGTGTCTAATGTCTATTGTTTTATAGAATAGGATACTCTTTACTGTACCTAAACCAAATGTTACAGTACATTTACAACAAATCTTTTGAATTGAAGCTTACAAATGGCGGTCTTGTCGCTTTACTAGCGATCTCTTCCAGACAACCTTTAGATAGACGGGAAAGATTATCCAATCATGGTAATTGATCAGTGTGAGTGACGTTCGAATTGGCGCAGTAGGTACCCATCGTTTCGAAGTCGGTGCCAAGCCAAATAGGTAAAAGGTCCTAAAGTCCGCTACAGACACGAGCGGGCTTGGCACCGTCTTCGAAACGATCAGTAGGTAGCGCATACGTTGGTTATTTTTAACCGACTTCCCAAAAAGGAGGAGGTTCTCAATTCGACGCGTATGTTATTTTTATTTTTTTAACTTTTAATGTGTACTTAGTGTATTTTTTTAACTTTTTTGTGTGTAGTGTGTTTTAAAGTCGGTTTTCATTTTTTATTAAAATTTTCTTTTTTTTTTACTGTCTAACTGACGGACTAAATGGACATAGATAAGCAATAGTGTGTTAACCCACATTCGAGAAATTTTGAGTAAATCGTGTTTTAAAATCATAGAATAGAATAGAATAGAATAGAAAAAAGTTTATTTGATACCAAAAATATAAAATAAGTACAAGCGTGAGTCTTGAACTAGAATAGTTGGTACCAAAATGGCTACCACTCAGCATTATGCCGTGGCACTAAGTTCCACGACGCTGATTTTCAGTGGCGACCGTAGAAGGGAGATGGCTTCACACTACCAATAAGACATAGCGTCATATTGTTTCAATATTTTTTTTATGTTTAACATTTTGTTGGTATTTAAACAATCTAATAAACTGAACACATAATTATAAAACGTTTTATAACGCTTAATAAAGCGTTCTGAATCAATAACTTAATATTGTGGGTTAACATGTTTATTGCTTATCTACGTCCAAATAGAATTTTGACTTTTATTCCTTGTCACCGCGGCCGTTCCGCGGAAACTCCGAAATTATCGCGGGTGACACACCACTGTTCGCACTGACCTCAGACCTCATTAACAAGTTGGCGTGTTCCGACCCCAGGTCCCGTTTCGCTGACCAACATGGTGTATCAAAGTCCGATGCCTCACAACTACGCCTACATCAACCAATACAGAATGGTGAGTGGTTCTTTCTTCTTTTTTATGAACTTTCGCATATAATGCATTTAGCTAGTTTCAAGTAAAATTAATAAAATCAATGTATTTTCTATTGAAATGCTTCGTTGTACGCTTTGAAGCAAGCCACGGCACTATAGCTTGCAAGAACTTTCTCAGAATTCTTGGAGGAAACCGAAGAAATCGACTCGAAATGTCATATATCTTCTTGAGCACACTAAAAACCGCCACTATGAAAATTATTGTCCAATACAGCACCTTAACACAATAAAATCAATTTTTAACAATTTTTTATAGACATGAAATTAAATGACCGAACCGCCATCTTTGATTCCCGCCAAAAAACTCAAAAAAAACTCAATGTTGAGTGGTTCTCGTCTGTTGCCTCTGCACCCTCGGCCCCCTTAGCCAAGTTGACAGTCTATAATCGTTAACGCACGCAACGCAACTAACGAACGAAATCGTCACGAAAAATCATCCCATCCAAAGTTACCAAGTGACATGACGATTCGTTACATTTGAGTTTTCTATGCGTTAACGACTGGAGATTGTCAACTTGGCTAAGGGGGCAGCGATGTCATAGTTGCTCGTCGACAGCTAGTTATATTCATAATGGAAACTCAAAACTGCATGAGGTACGTAGTTTAATATATTTAGTTACATATAGAGCAAATAAAAGAATAACATGCAAGCAAATATTGTACTTTATTGGATGAAATAAAATGTCAAAGCAACTACTTTGAATAGTTTTAATTCCAATGCAATGTTTGGTAATAAAAATATATTATTATTATTATTCATTTATTGATCTTAAAATTAGGTTAGTATTATTATTAGTACTTTCATGAAATGAAAACAGAATGAAATAAACTATAGAACTGAATAATTTGATGGATGAAATCAAAGATATTGAAAGAGAATAGATTGACAATACGCTCGGCCGCTAAGCACACCTCTAAACCACGCAGCGGTCAAATGATCTCATGCTAGCGGAGACTATTGTGTATAGATACCACTTGACGGAAAGCGATGTGATTGGCTATTTGAAATGTACTTTGTGGTGACTGGTATTTGATTGCGTCGCAACGATGTGATTGGTTTTTATTTTGATCGTTCCCCCGCAAAAATTGGCTGACGTGGATTGCATAGTGTGAAGCTTCTGAAGTATACCCGAGAAGCACAAGGAACACGAACAGATTAGTGTTAGATCACACTCCTCGGACAGCAATGTTTTTAAAGAACTGTAGTTTTATGTGTATCACGATATTTAACAGGATCCCGAGCGATATTAAGGAGCTTCCACTTCGTAAATTTAATAAAAAAATTAGCTTTAATTTTTTATTAAATTTACGAAGTGGAAGCTTGTGGTTGTGCGACCATTGTTTTTACTCAGTTAAAGATTTCTTGGGCACGAAATACTAACTATATCACTCTGTAGTGGATATTTCGACATATTTGTGATGGTAATAGTAGTAAATAGTAAAAGTTTGTATTGTTCGTCTATTCTCTTATAATGTCTTTGGATGGAATATATTACGTACAAAATAGCTATCAAAAATAACGTTTCCAAGTTTGCGAGGCTAAGAAGTTTTAACTTATGTTTTTCTTTCTCCCCTTTGTATAAGGTAAACTGGTATGAAAACCCCCAGCAGGAGGCGCTGCCGGCGGTGTACCCCCACCCCCACCCCCATCCCCACCCCCACCCAGCGCCGGTGGACCACAAGCAGCATCACGACACCTTCCGGATAGGTGAGTGGCGGCGGTAATGCTTTGTCCTAAATGACTGACGGATCAACGCACAGCCTAAACCGCTGATCGTTGAGACCTGACACTTGGAGGGTGTGTTCTTTGTATGACGTAGGCATCCGGTAAGAAAAGATTTTTGAAAATTCAACCCTTAAGGGAATGAAAAGGACAATGAAAAGGAAAATGCAAAGTTTGTATGGAACAATTCCGCGGGAAATTTGAAGTTATCGCGGGTGAAACCGCGCGGGACAGCTAGTCTATACTATAATCTCTACCCCTACTAATATTATAAAGGCGTAAGTAACTCTGTCGGTCTGTCTGTTACGTTTTAACTCCTTAACGGCTTAACCTATCATCAAGAAATCTTGCATACATGTTGTCAAGAGTACAGAAAAGGACATCGAGTACTTTTGTTCCGGAATAGGCTAGTTTCCTAATTTTTTTTTTAGTCCGTTTTGTAGATTATTAAAAAATATTGGACACGTATTTTTTTTTTTATGTAACCAAAAAATAACGGAGATATATCAAGTCGAAATTTCACATTTATTAAATTTATTTCATATAAATTTATTTTCTTTCTTTCTTCTTTCTTTCACATAACGTCACGCGTCGCTACAGTTTGTTCGCACGTTATAGCGAGCGGTGACGTCACGAGTCCCCCACCCTAAACTTTAATGCGCTTTATCTATGCATATTTCCATTATTTTAAAAAAGCAAAAAATACGTGTCCATTATTTTTTTATTATCTAACTGACGGACTAAATAGAATTTTGATTTTTTTACCCAGAAAACTACCCTATTCCCGCGGAAATTAACTTGGGTGAAACCTCGGGGAATAACTAGTAATATTAATAAAGAGGAAAGATTTGATTTTTGTTCGTTTGTTTGTTACAATTTAACTCCAAAACTACCGGACCGATTTCAAAAATTGTTTTCCGCGATTTCACCCGCGTTAATTTCGAAGTTTCCGGGGACAACGTGTACGCAACATTTAATGAGTCGGTTGTGTAGCTAAGGCGTGAAAGCGCAACAAACAAACTCACACTCTCATTTATAATAGTAAGTATTGTGTGTAATGTCATACTTTCTTTTTCTTGTGTGCTGAAATAAAAATATTTTCTTTCTTTCTTGCCAGACCCGAGCTACCCGTACGCGGCGGAGCTAGGAGCGTGCGGCGCCTGCTGCCCCGACGCCGCCAGGACGCGCGGGTGAGCACGCAGACACACAAACACACGCTCACACAGACAGAGAGAGAGAGAAATGCTCACATAGATGATGTGTGTGTAAAGCGATTAAGCGGCGAGCGCCTGATTAATTTTTGTTAAAAAAAAAACTGATTGTTTTTTATCTTTTTTATTTATATGTGAATATGTTTATAACGCTGCTGTACATAATTTTACTACATCTCATATTATAAGATGTGGTAAAATTAGCTGCAAATATTTACAGGCTTGAAAATTATATCAAGTCAAAATACATAAATCTTTTGTTTTGTCCTGTCCACCTAAAGGTTGCCTGGAAGAGATCGCTGGTAAAGCGATAAGACCGCCTTTTGTATGCGTTAATTTATATATATTTTTGTTCTGTGAACACACTGTAACATTATTTTGGTGTACAACCCACCTCCAACCCAGGGTCCTACCAACCAATCTTGGTTATACGGACCGAATCGCGGGCCGGAACGCCCCGGTCGCCCGGGACGCACCGTAACCCTACACATTCTTTTTTTGCTCTGATCCTTGTCCCTAGTTGCCACTCTGCCCTTTCTGGGGCTATTTTGGTGTACAATGAAGAGCAATTCTATTCTATTTATTTATTTATTTATTTATTTATTGGCACACCAACAGCACAGCATATATAGTATTAGGTTATAAAAGTTACATCGTTTAAGTATTAGACATACATGCATGCCAATTAGCGGTATGCACATCATTGCAAGTTACAATCTGCAAGAACAAAAGTTTTATAATGTACAGTCGTCATGGGAAACATGCAGCCACCTTTGACAGAGTGTTGTTGGATCTTATTGCAATAAAGTGTCTACACATCTCCGACGCCGACTGCACGTAGGCACGCTAAACAATGATAAAATTGAGAAATAAAAGGGGAAAAAAAAACAACAATACTTATGTATTCTACTCTATTCTATGCTATTGTACACGCCGGCAGCTACGGCGCGCCGTACGGCGGCCTGGAGGCGGCGCCCGCGCAGCTGCCCGCGCCGCCCGCCGCCGGCCTCGTGCTGCCGCAGCCCCATCTGCAGTACCAGGTGACGCGAAACGACATAACCACCTACCTACTATCTTTTCTGTAACAAATATCTCCATACTCCGCCCGGTAGCCTGGAAGAGATCGCTTTATAAGGCCGCCATTTGGAGCCACTTAATACTTTCTGTTTCTAAATATTTTTTTTTATTGTACTGTTTGTGGTGTTCAATAAAGTGTTTTTCATTCATTCATTCATTAAATACTAGCTGTTCCTCCGCGGTTGTGTCACTCAGGATCAATGTAGCTTCCTGTAAGTGAAAGAATTTTCAAAATCGGTTCAGTAGATCCGGAGATTACCCCCTACAACGTCAAAAACTCCCAAACTTTTGCTCTTTACAATATTAGTATAGAAGACTAGCTGACCCCCGCGGTTTTACCCGCGGTTATTTCGGAGTTCCCGCAGGAATTCCGAGATAAAAAGTATCCTCTGTCATGCAGAATCACTGTAGCTTCCTATAAGTGAAATAATTTTTAAAATCGGTTCAGTAGATCCAGAGATTACCCCCTACAATCTCACAAACGCGCGAACTCATCAACTCCAGAGTTCCCGCGGGAATTCCGGGTTAAAAAGTACCCTATGTCACTCAAGATCACTGTAGCTTCCTATAGGTGAAAGAATTTTCAAAATCGGTTCAGTAGATCCGGAGATTACGCCCTACAACGTCACAAACTCACAAACTTTTGCTCTTTATAATATTAGTATAGATAATAGTGAGGATGTTGTGCAGCAGTACCAGGAGGCGATGCAGTGGGCGGGAGTGGCGCCCCCAGTCGCGCCCCCCGTGGCTCCCGCCGCGCCCGCCCCCGCCCCCGCCGCCAAGCTGTACCTGCAGGAGCTGTACCCCCTGCTGCAGTACCCCGCCGCGGCCGTGTACCCCCACCCGCACCCGCACGCGCCCCCCCACTACAACATCATGTACCCCCAGGTGAGGCACACAAACCTACATTTGGACATAGGTGAGCTACTTTTGACATAGGTGTGTTAACCCACACTGGAGAAATTTTGAGTAAATCGTGTTTTGAAATTGTAGCGCCATTTTGTGTCAACATTTTTTATGTTCAATATTCAGTTACATACTTAAACAATGTTAAAAGTTAAAAACGTTCCCCAACTCTCAATAAATCGTTCTGAATCAATAACTTGATTTTGCAGGTTGACATGTTATTGCTTATCTGCGTCTATTTATTGGTCCGTCGTCGTGTAGATTAGTAAAAAATATTGGACACGTATTTTTTTCCTTTTTTTACGTAATCGAAAAATAGCGGCGATACATCGAGTTGAAATTTCGCGTGACGTCACAATCCGGTGCAGTTTGTACGGGGCTTATACTGAATAATGACGTCACGAGTCCCCCACCCTGAACTTAAATGCGCTTTATCTATGTTTATTTTCAATAATTTGAAAAAGCAAAAATACGTGTCTACTATTTTTTTATTTTCTAACTGACGGGCCAATTAGAATTTTGATTTCCATACCCTGGAGGATACCCAATTATAAAAACAAAGTCCTCCGCCGCGTCTGTCTGTCTGTCTGTCTGTTCGCGATAAACTGAAAAACTACTGAACGGATTTTCATGCGATTTTCACCAGCAGATAGAGTTATTCCAGAGGAAGGAAGACACAATAGGAGCTGAGCAGTGACGATAAATTTGAAGCAAGTCGGACGAAAATGCGCTTTCGAGCTCTTATCCTCGCATACGTTTACTCAATCATGCAAAAACGGCTGAACGGATTTGGATGAAATTTGTCATGCACGTTGTCAGGGCACGAGAAGGACATAGGGTACTTTTTATCCCGGAATTCCCGTGGGAATTCCGAAATTACCGCGGGTAAAACCGCGGGGCACAGCTAGTTAGAAATAAGATTATTACAATAACTCGACGTGTCCCTGCCAGATGGTCCCGCAGCCGTACCCGGTGTGCCAGCCGGTGTACCCGCTCATAGACAAGCCGGAGGCGGCGCGCCGCGGGAGCGTCGCCAGCCAGAGACAAAAGAGGACGTCCGTCACCAACTCCTCGAGGACGACACCCCTGCAGGTACATGGAGGAAATGTATTTTTAAACCAGTGTTTTTTAACCTTTTGTAAGGTTTTTTTTTGTGTATTTCATTATGTGACAAATATTCAAGCCTAATTAGGTAAAAAATATCAACGATTACCTCCGTCGAACTTGCTAATTGTGCCTCTATTTTTTCTGAGATCCATAAATTTGAAGAAAAACAACCATTTGATTTTGGAGGAGACAAAATAATCAAGAGATTACGATATCGTCGATTTTACATAATATTGTCACTCCCGCCTTCTATTGGGAGGGTTGGAGTGAGGACTATAGCAACATAATGAGTTCCAAAACCTTCAAATGCGTTGACAATTTGTAGCAAACTAAAGTTGAGTAAAGATCCTTACTAATATCTATAGTATTATATTATCTGTGCTAATATTATAAATGCGAAAGTTTGTATGTATGGATGGATGTTTGTTACTCTTTCACGCAAAAACTACTGGATGGATTGAAATGAAACTTTACAATAATATAGCTCATACATCAGATTAACACATTGGGTACTTTTTATCCCGGAATTCCCGCGGGAACTCTGAAATTAACGCGGGCGAAACCGCGGGACACAACTAGTTTTATATAAAGTGTAGTGAGCACATTACATGGCACGACAACGCCATGCACACACACCTATATCGGAGGCACTCATAGTGACTGTATGCCAGTCACTTTTGGGGTACCTCAGGGTAGTGTTTTGGGGCCTACCCTGTTTCTTCTTTACATCAACGGTCTCTGTGACATGAAGCTTGACAATTGCAGGATTGTGACTTTTGCGGATGATACTGTCTTAGCTTTTCACTCCGATACCTGGGCTGAACTTTCTCACAGTGCTCAGATGTGCCTTAACACGGTTATCGACTGGCTCGACTCCAATTTATTAACTGTTAACTCTGCAAAAACCAAGTACATGACTTTTTCCATTAACTCATCCACCCAACCAACAACTAATGAGTTCAACCTTAAGATTCACGACAGCTGCCATACTGATGAAGCTGTTTGTGGTTGCACTAGTCTTGAAAGAGTGTCAAGTATTAGATACCTTGGAGTTATCGTCGATCAAAACTTGTCTTGGGTTGAGCATATAAACTTGACTGCCAAACGAGTGCGCCGTGTTATTGGTGTATTCAGATCATTGAGACTAATTGCTGATTTCAAATTGTTAAAAACTGTTTACCTAGCACTGTGTCATTCCCTAATCACTTATTGTATTAGAGTCTGGGGCGGGGCTTCAGCTACTCACCTCATCCGTCTTGAACGTTCCCAGCGAGCTGTTCTTAAAGTCATGTTTTCGAGGCCTTTCAGATATTCCACTTATGATTTGTACAGAGACGCCAATATTCTCACAGTAAGACAGTCATTCATAAAAACCATTATTTTATACCAGCACCGGTGGTTCTCTTATTCTTCTGACCGCACTAAGGCTAAAAGAAACTTTATATTTAACCTCCCTCCAACACGCACCTTTTTTTCGCACAGGTTTGTTGATTTTCTTGGTCCATTTTTGTATAACAAAATTAATCGCCAATTAAATTTTTATCACTTTAATAGATTCCGTTGTCTTAGGATTCTTGAAAAATGGTTACACAATCTTAACTACGAAGAAACTGAAAGTCTCTTTTTGGTTGCCAAATAATTTGATTTTTATAATTTATTTGCCACATCCATCGATTATTGGGTGGCTGTCAACATTGCGATGTTACCAGATTGTTTGGGTCCATGTTGCTCGGAGCCAACAGTCTGTATGTGTTCCAAGTTACAGCGGTCGCAGTCCGGAGATATTATTTCTGTCATGGCTTTTGCACTTACTTGTAGCTACCCTCCAAATAGAACTTGTTTAATACGCGAACATTTCAATTTTAATAACAATACTTACCTTTAAACAACTAAATTTAAGAGTAAATAACTACGTACTAATTTATATTTGCCCATTTGTGAACTGTAGTCTTAAACTAGATATTACTTTTAGCTATATTAGTATTAATGGAATAATTTTATGCATTACTTGTTAATATTAAATTTTGTACACACACATGCGGAAGACACCACCTCCCAAAATACAGGTTTTCCTAGTTTGGGAGGTGGGGTTACCTAATTTTGTTTATATTCTTGGTTCAATAAAGTTTATTATTATTATTATTATTATACATTACATTGAAAATATATATAGGTAGGTTTTCTTCTTTCTTATTTATTTACGGCCGCACTCAGAGTCGACTTTAATGATTAATTAGTTAAGTATAGATTTTTAAAACAAAACTGCTGCAATCAGAGACGTTCAGTAAATTAATGTTAATTGGCATTTATTGATATGTAACTTAATTAGTTAAATGCCAATTAACATTAATTTATTAAACTTGTCTGATTGCGGCAGTTTTGTTTTAAAAATCTATACTTAACTATGTAATCATTAAAGTCGACTCTGAGTGCGGCGGTTAGTATATTATATATTTATTTAGTATAAATAGTAAGTATATTATACAGTAAAGTGGGTATAGCAGTTGCTTATTTTTTTGCCTCAGACGCCGCCGGAGGCGCCCTACGGGGAGGCGAAGGGCGAGCCCCCGCGCCGGCAGACGCCCAACGAGATAGCGGCCAAGATACAGCAGATCAACGAGCAGATGTCGCAGCTGGGCGTGCGCTCGCCGCCGCGGCCGCGCGACGACTGGCGCCGCGCGAACACCGGCACCGGCCTGCTGGGCAGCTGCCCCGCGAGCGGCGGGTGAGTGGCGCGCGGGGGGCGGGGGACCGGGGGCACCGGGGGGTAGCGGGGGGAGTGGTGCAGGGTGGGGGGCGAGGATCGCGGGGAGACGGGAGCGGGGGGTGAGTGGCGCGAGGGGTGGGGGGCACCGGGAGCGGCGGGTGAGTGGCGCGGGCGGGGGGCGGGGTGGGGCGGGGGCACCGGGGGGTGAGCAGCGTAGGGGGGAGTGGTGCGGGGTGGGGGGGGACCGAGGGTAAATGGCGCGGGGGGGGGGGGGGGACGAGGGGTGAGCGGCGCATGGGGGGGATGAAAGTGGGCTCAGGGGGGACGGGAGGGGGCGGGTTACAACCGGGTGACACGGAGAAGGGAGGGAGATGTGGGGGAAGAGTGGGCAGTGCATGAGCCAGTGGCGAACCGTAAGTTAGTGGACGCTTTGCCCCTCTTATCCAGATTGCCAGTCTATAAATAATCGTTGACGCTGTAAAAAAAACTAAAGAACGTATCGTCATCTTATAGTCGCGACAATTCGGACTTTCTTAGACATATTCTCACAGAGCGTCTTGTCGAGGTTCAACTGTGACGAGTTGCTTCCAAAACTATTCACCAGTGCATCTCAAAGTAACTAACTTCAGAAAAAAAAACGTCCGACTTGGCTGTATGGACTTGGATTCCTTTGCCTTCCTCCAATAGGGGTAAATGAAAAAAGTCATGTTTTTTTTTTCTTTTCTCGTTTGAGACGAAATTGGAAAGCTGGACATTGCACTGTGGACACGCCGTCTTCCAATACCTGCCTCGTTTAACTTTAGACCAGCCCGTCGACACTGCTTCGAAGCAAAAGTTACTATGGACCTATGCAGTAACTTCCTTGCCAACTTTGGAATACCTAACCAAACCGTGTCTTACATTGGTAAAGTTAAGGTTGGCACAAAATGCTTTCATAGATTCCAGCGATTAGTATGAAAGTGCCGACTCTTGAAACGTAGTGTTTGTTTGCTCAGTGCTTTAGACCTTATTGTGTATAGTAATAAGTGTGATTATCGGATGTGCAGGCGACAGGTGAACGACGAGTCGCAGCTGAGCACGGCGGCGCGCGCCATCGTCGACTCCATCAGGAATATGCAAGCGAAAAACAACAGTTTCAAATGTAAATTTTAACTTTTTTATGATACTCTACAGTCTACATCTATAGTAAGACGTACTAGCTGTGCCCCGCGGTTTCGCCCGCGTTCAAATAACCAAATCCTACTAATATTATAAATGTGAAAGTGCGGATGTTTGGATATTTGGATGTTTGTATGTTTGTTAATCAATCACGCATAAACTGGTGAACGGCTTTGGATGAAATTTGGCATGCACATTGTCAGGGGCACAGAGAAGGACATAAGGTAATTTTTATCCCGGAATTCCCGCGGGAGCTCCGAAAATACCGCGGGTGAAACCGCGGGGCACAGCCATTAATATAATAAAATTCAAATAACTAAGTTTTTGGTTTTTAATTTTTATCTTATACAAATAAATTTATTTTTTCATGAAATTATGGTAAAAACTTACCTTTTTACGTCCCAAACAAACATAGGTACCTGTGAATTTTTCATTTAAATTTTGAGGTTATGTGAAAAAAGTGTAAATACTAAATACAAAAGTTGTAGATCTTTTTACTACCTGCAACTTATTTAAATTTTTATTATATTCTCCTCCTTTTCCAATGGGTTTCATCCTACTATAATTTTTTTGGTTTAAAAAATTATCGACACTGGTCTAAAAAGAGTTTTAACAATAGCTGATGTATAGAGAAGGATAATACATACATCTATACTCGATACATACACATACATATAAATAAAATTGAAGTGTCTGTTTGTAATTTCAAATTAACAGCTTCTCATTGAATGGATGCGAATGTATACACGGTACTTACATAAAAAAATCAATTTTTAAAATTTTTCTCTGTCTGTCTGTTTGTTCCGGCTAATCTTTGAAACGGCCGTACCGATTTGTAGGGGACTTTCACTCGCAGATAGATAATGTTATACGGAGTAATTTGGGATACTTTCTATCCCGGAATTTCCGCGGGAACTCCGATATTGACGCGGGTAAAAACGCGTGGAATAGCTATATACATACACTAGCTGTCCCGCGCGGTTTCACCCGCGATAATTTTCGAAGATACCGCGGAACTGTTCCATACAAACTTTGCAACCCCTTTTCATCCCGTTTGGGATTGAATTTTCAAAAATCCTTTCTTATCGGATGCCTACGTCATACAAAAAGCACACCGTCCAAGTTTCAGGTCTCTACGACCAGCGGTTCAGGCTGTGCGTTGGTCCATCAGTCATTCAGGACAAAGCATTTTATATGTATAGTTATTATTTAGTTCCAATTCGCGTGGTCTGTCTGTTTGTTCCAGACCAGGACGGGCGTCGGCAGGAGGGTGCGCCGCCCCCGCCCCCGGCCCCGGCCTCAGCCCCGGAGCGCGAGCGGCGCCGCGCGGCGGAGCAGGGCGCGCGCGCCCGCCCCGCGCCCGCGCCGCCCGCGCCGCCCGCGCCCTGCAGGCCGCCCTACCTGCAGGTACGTCCGAGCTGCAGGATTGGTTACATTTTAGTTTCTGGTCCGTTCGTTATATTAGCGAAAAGTATATTGGACACGACGTACTTTTTTAACCGACTTTAAAAAGGAGGTTGTCATTTGGGTATTCTCCGGGGTATGAAAATCAAAATTCTAATTGGTCCGTCAGTTAGAAAATAAAATAATAATGGACACGTATTTTTTGCTTTTTTCTAAGATAAAGCGCATTAAAGTTTAGGGTGGGGGACTCGTGACGTCAGTAACCGCTGTAAACCGCCATACTAACTGCACCGGGTTGTGACGTCACACGAAATTTCAACTCAACGTATCGCCGCTATTTTTTTATTATATGTAAAAAAAGAAAAAATACGTGTCCAATATTTATTAATCTACAAGACGGACAAAAAAAAATTTAGCCAAGTAGCAATCGATGCATTCAGTCGAAATAATTTAAAATATTTTTTACTAGCCCCGCAGTTTCGCCCGCGGTAATTTCGGAGTTCCCGCCCGAATTTCGGCATAAAAAGTACCCTATGTCCTTTTCTGTACCCCTGACAACGTGCATGTCAAATTTCATCCAAATCCGTCCAGCCGTTTTTGCGTGATTGAGTAACAAACATCCACACTTTCACATTTATAATATTTGTAGTATTATAATTAAATGGCGGATTCTATTTATGTATAAATAGAATTTTTATTTTTACATCCCGTCACAGGTCTCGAGAAAAGCAACGTTCTTCTCAGACGACCAGTTCCAAGTTAATTTCGGAGTTGCCGTGTTAGTATTAGTAATTTCAGGGATAAAAGTACCCTGTGTCCAATTCCGGAGTAAGCTATATCTTTGTGGCGAATCCCATCCGATTCCGTTCAGCCGGTTGGGCGCGATTGAGTAACAAACATCCATCCGAACTTTCATATTTATAATATTAGTTGTTTTAATTTAGAAGTTTGTTTGTTTCAATGACAGATGTCACCAGGAACTTGGTGTAGGCGATCCCCGGGACCAGTACATCCAGGTAAAATAATAATAATCATATTCATACATACTGATCATAATAATTCCGATACAATAATGATAATAATTCGGTACAATAATGATAATAATTCCGGTACAATAATGATAATAATTCCGGTACAATAATGATAATAATTCCGGTACAATAATGATAATAATTCCGGTACAATAATGATAATAATTCCGGTACAATAATGGTAATAATTCCAGTACAATAATGATAATAATTCCGGTACAATAATGATAATAATTCCGGTACAATAATGATAATACATAATTTAGGTACAATAATGATAATAATTCCGATACAATAATGATAATAATTCCGGTACAATAATGATAATAATTCCGGTACAATAATGATAATAATTCCGGTACAATAATGATAATAATTCCGGTACAATAATGATAATAATTCCGGTACAATAATGATAATAATTCCGGTACAATAATGATAATAATTCCGGTACAATAATGATAATAATTCCGGTACAATAATGATAATAATTCCGGTACAATAATGATAATAATTTAGGTACAATAATGATAATAATTCCGGTACAATAATTCTAATAATTCCGGTACAATAATTCTAATAATTCCGGTACAGTAATGATAATAACTCAGATACAGTAATGATAATAATTCCGGTACAATAATGATAATAATTCCGGTTCAATAATTCTAATAATTCCGGTACAGTAATGATAATAACTCAGGTACAATAATGATAATAATTCCGGTACAATAATGATAATAATTCCGGTACAATAATGATAATAATTTAGGTACAATAATGATAATAATTCCGGTACAATAATTATAATAATTCCGGTACAATAATTCTAATAATTCCGGTACAGTAATGATAACTCAGGTACAATAATGATAATAATAAATCAGAAACAATAATGTTGTTCGAGATCGTTTAATGCAATTCATCACCGTTTAGTTTTTTTACAGACAAGTTTATAAAGACAAATCTTACTTTAATGAAAGTTTTGCAGACGATAACGTGAACACAATCCTTATATGACTACCCCTTTTTTTGACATACTCTATACAATGTGTTAATGAATAACTGAAAACCTGATAGAAGAAGAAGAAGAAGAAAATACATTTATTTCAGCACAACACACAAGAAAAAGAAACAAACATCAACAGTGCCTAATCTTAAGAAACATAGATAATATATAATTTATGTCGACAAAATTCATACTCTAAAAGTTTTCAACATTAGTTTGGAGGTGACCTATCTACGAAATTCCAAGCGCTACGCCCGCGCCTACCGGCTCGATTTTTTTTGCTGCGGGCGGCGTACGCGCCTAATATTGTGTTATAAATAATTTAGACATGGGCTACTAAATATTAAAAAATATAACCTGTATTAAAACATAGTGCGATCGATTCGCTAGTTGATTCTGAGCAAACAACTTTCTAGTTTTCAGTTAATTCATTAACACGTTGTATATTGTGTGAAGTAAACAACGTCCAATTATGTCAATATGAGAAGTTAACTGTGGTTTTTGCTTTGCATTGTACAGCTTTAAACCACCCGAGAAGACAGCACCCGGACCCGAGGGCCGGCCGTCGGTAGACCCGACACACCACATACATATCTACCATAACAATAACTTATAGTAAAACACATTTTAACTGCAAAAAAAATTGTCCAGAATGGAAGTATAAATGAGACCTAAGTTGGGGAAGGGAGTACCTACGCTAAGTTTTGAAGACTAGACTTGCAATACAATATAAAGCTTATATGTATATAAAGTAACGGTTTTTAAAATTAAACATTTCATCGAGTGTTGTAACTTCTAAATTTTTTGACAATTCAGCCGATTCGTATCCGGGCTAAAAGCAGTTAAAATCTTCTTGGATGCAGTTTTGAAAAATGGGTTTTGAAAGTGGGCTCTGATTAGCAATAACATGTTAAACCACAAAATTAAGTTATTAGCACAGAACACTTTATTCAGAATTATAAAAAGTTTTTTAGTTATGTATTTACCTTATTACATTGCTTGAATATGTACCAAAATATTGAACATAAAAAATGTTGACACAAAATGACGCTTTACTTTAGAAACAAGATTAACTCAAAATTTCTCCAGTGCGGGTTGAAACACTATTGCTTATCTATGTCAAATATTTATGTAGTATGTACTCTCTCTCCAACCGTGGTCTTTTATTTCCATCCTGTATTTTAACATCACTATATTTTGAATGTCTTCATAAGTTGACACTGGCGAATGTCGCAATAAAAGCCGAAGCCGCACCACAGGAACTGATGCAAATCCCATAGACTAATTCAGTGTTTTTTCAACATTTTTCATGACACTACCCCCTTTAGTATAAAATAATATCTCGCGACTCCCGCTTTTTTTTTCATGTATTTCATTATATTACAAATATTCAATCCGTAATATTATAATCTATACTTTTAAACCTTAGTTTTTTTTTCATTGAGGTAGCGTTTGCGACCTCCTGTGACCCCCTACAGAGGCTTCACGACCCACACTTTGAAAAACACTGGACTAAATTGTACAACTTCCCATAAACCTTTTGTGTTATTCAAAATATAGTGGTGTTGGAAGATTCTAGTCGTCACTCTCTGACCAAAAAGAAACTTAAAATTCATTTTAGGTTTAATTTAATTAATAGATTCAAAAATTTAATCTTTAGAACAACTTACCTGTTTTCATTTGCTGAGAATTTTTGCGTTATAAATTTCGTTTACGCACGACGCAGTATCGTCCCTAATGTCTAACTGAGCGAGGAAGGGAGCGTTGTCAGTATGTATTGGAGTCATAGACCTAAAAAAAAGTAATAAAAATATGAAAACGGGCAAAGGAAACTCACTTACACAGCCACGCGTAAAGATCTCACTGTCAACGTGAACTAGTCATTGTTTTTTTATTTAATTATAAAATAACTAATAAATAAATGAAATACCTAGTAAGATAATAAAATAATTCCGTGTTAATGTGTAATCATAATATAAGAATATATTTTATATTCGTGTTTGTTTTGAAATCGCGGCTGGCTGTGCGTCGGGTGACCTTTGCCCGTGTCGGATGGTAACTGTTTAAAAAAAAGTCGATTTATATTTTTTTTTTTTATTTTTTGTTTTCGATTTTTGAGCTTTTATCCGAGGTCACTCATTTAGCTCTCCCATTAAAAATTTTAAATGTTAAGTTTCACTTTAAATTTTAAGGCCAACATCCTAATTTTTGTATTATTTTTTAAGTCTAACCGTTAACTAACTTTGAATGCTGAATGGGCACGTTGACTAAATTTTAATTTTTAGTCCGTCTTGTAGATTAATAAAAAATATTGGAAAGGAAAAATATTTTCCTTTTTAGCGGTATATTGAGTTGAAATTCCGTGTGACGTCACACCTAAATACACTTTATACTTAGGTATGACGTTGCGACCGATTTAAAAAAAATCAAGGCATGTTTTTTTATTCGATTTATTGAAAAAATACTTAGATAAAATACAAAGTTTGGGAGTGAGCTGTCGGCAAGATGGGCAAAATACTTAGATAAAACATAAAGTTTGAAAGTGGGCTCTGGGCAAAATGGGCAAAATGCTTACATAGAACATAAAGTTTGGGAGTGGGCTCTGGGCAAAATGGGCAGAATACTTAGACAAAACAAAAAATTTGGGGGTGGGCTCTCGGCAAAATACTTAGATAAAACACAAAGTTTGGGAGTGGGCTCTGGGCAAAATACTTAAATAAAACACAAAGTTTAGGAGTGGGCTCTGGGCAAAATGGGCAAAATACTTAGATAAAACACAAAGTTTGGGAGTGGGCTCTGGGCAAAATACTTAAATAAAACACAAAGTTTAGGAGTGGGCTCTGGGCAAAATGGGCAAAATACTTAGATAAAACACAAATTTTGGGAGTGGGCTCCCAAACTTTGTATTTTATCTAAGTATTTTTTCAATAAATAAAAAAAAACATATCTTAATTTGTTTTACTATCTAACTGACGGATTAAAAAGAATTTTGATTTTTATACCTTGTCATCGTGGCCATTCTGCCAATTGATGTGTATCTTTAGATGCGCTGTCTACTAAGTTCAAAATAATTGTACCGACGTTCTGTTAGTTTCATCCTTCCATCCAACCGCACCGTGGCTATCCTTGCTAATCACACTACTCGACACTAGATGGCAGTACGTGTCGTACGGGATAGCGTATCTGGGCCCTTACTCAGTATGACCAACAACATCATCCCTTGACCATAACGCGCGTCCCAAAAACGCATTTCCAAACGTTCCAGATGCCAAGATATTAGAAATTATTATTCTTCATGCCATAAGAAATGTTGTTAATGTATTTTTTCGCAGTAAAACTTCTTTGATTACGAGGGAAAGACAGTTTTTGCGGCGTCTTATCTTAACGCGGCGTGTTATGGTCATAGTGAATTGAGAGCCCTTAATCACTTTGACCATAACACGCCGCGTTAAGGTCAGACGCCACAAAAACTGTTTTTCCCTCGCGATCAAAGAAGTTTCACTATAAAAAAATACATTTACAACGTGTGTTATGGTATACAGAATATTAATTTCTAATATTTTGGCATCTGTAACGCTCGGCATTGTGTTTTTAGGACGCGCGTTATGGGCAAGGAATGTTGTTAAATAAGGGCCCAGTTGAATTTGCACCTTGGACAACCTCGAGGTTTGCTTTTTGTAAAATTTCTCGGTATCGCTGAAACCACATTGCGTTTTCCGTTCGCGTTCATAATAAATCGATGAGACAATGTAAGAAACACGCACACAAAGTCACAAATTCTGCCGCTAAATTGTTAAAAAGTTTACAAGAAATATAATCTGCTTAGCTAGGGACCAGATGGCGTTGTGTAATAATGTCCAATAATAATAAAATTACCACTAGTACCTAGTATATCATTATAACGCATGCGATTATGTTGCGACTCTATAAGGGGAGTCTTTACCATTTTTCGAACGTTAGTGACGTATTTATACTTCTTATCAGTACCTACCTAGCCTTTTTCTATTCTATTCCTTATAACATCAGCTAATTGCAGTGAAAGTCTCGTCGAAATTGGTCCAACCGTTTCGGAGATTCACCCGCGTGAATTTCGGAATTCTCGAAGTATCTCTTTATATCAGGATTAAGAACCTTTGCGGACGCAGGCAGAACAACCCGCCAAAGTTTCATCAAAATCGGACTAATCGTTTAGAAATGCATAGAGGACAGACATACAAATATTGATTTTTATTTATAAAGACATACCATTCCCCGTGTTAACTTTGGAGTTCTCGCGGGAGTTCCAGGATGAAAATTTCCTTTTCTGTACCCCCTATAAAACGTTAATGCAAAATATATTTCATTTGCATTTGTAATACTAGGGATATTCCATCGTTTGGTTAAAAAAACCCGTATAATGCGGTTTTGCGAGCGGAAAACGAAATGTGGTTCAGTATTATTATAATTAGTGAAAGTAAATCGATGATGCGAAGCAAATATATAGAAAATCGCAATAGGATCGAATAGATCGCAAGTCGATATGACAAGTTGAGGCCGGAAAATTGGGATGCCATCTCGATATGTGGTGTTGTATTTAGTTTATATACGAAGTTTATTGTACGAGTAGATTATATGGTTGTTAATATTAAAGATTTTAGCCTATACAATAGTTGTTTTATTTATTTATCCTTTACTAGCTGCGCCCCGCGGTTTCACCCGCGGTAATTTTGAAGTTCCCGCGGGAATCCCGGGATAAAAAGTGCCCTATGTCTTTCTCTGTACCCCTGACAACGTGCATGCCAAATTTCATCCAAATCCGTTCAGCCGTTTTTGCGTGATTGAGTAACAAACATCCACACTTTCACATTTATAATATTAGAAGGATTGCTCAGTACGTACAAACAGCGAACTTAATGCCTTGCGGCATTCTCTACCTAGACAGAGACTAGAGAGATAAAGATGGGGTGTGCAACGAAAAACAAAAATATAAAACCCACTATATACTAATAGCTAATAAGCTATCATTTAGTCTGCGGCCAAAGTTCGGTTTCAAATATACTTTTACTAGCTGTGCCCCGCGGTTCCACCCGCGTTAGTTTCGGAGTTTCCGCGGGAATTCCGGGATAAAAGTACTCTAACGTTGACTGTAGGTCAACCCCTAAAAACGTGTAGTATGTAAAATGTACTGCAGTTTCATCGGTGTTAATTTCGGAGTTTCCGCGGGAATTCCACGATAAAAAGTACCATATGTCCTTCTCTGTACCCCTGATAGCATGTATGCAAAATTTCATGATGATCGGTAGAGCCGTTAAGGCGTGAAAGCGTAACAAACAGAGTTGCTTTCGCATTTAGACATAGATAAGCAATAGTGTGTTAACCCACACTGGAGAAATTTTGAGTAAATTAAAGTTTTAAAATTATAGCGCCATTTTGTATCAACATTTTTTTTGCGCAATATTTAGTTACATATTTAAGCAATGTAATAAGGTAAACTCATAATTAAAAAACGTTCCCTAACTCTCAATAAATCGTTTTGAATCAATAACTTCATTTTGTGGGTTAACATGTTATTGCTTATCTGCGTCCGTTTGTAATATTAGTAGGGAAGTAGGGACTAGGTGCTCCCCGCGGTTTCACCCGCATTCATTTCGGATATCCTGCAGGAATTCCGGGATAAATAGTAACTACCTTATGTCCTTATTTATTTATTTATTCATTCTTTATTGCACAACAAGTACAAATGACGAACATTGCGGCATTTTCTACCAGTTAACCATTGGCATTGATAAGAATACAAAAAGAGTAGCGAGCAATTATTAATAATTAAAATTAAACTTACATACCAGCTGAGAATTAACAGAGAGAAAAAAAAAAAAAAAAATGCAGAAAACACAGTAAGTAGTAAAATAAGTCGAACCATGTAGCACAAATGGATATAGATAAGCAATAGTGTGTTAACCAACATTGGAGAAATTTTGAGTAAATCATGTTTTAAAATCATAGCGTCATTTTGTTTCTACATTTTTTTATGTTTAACATTTTGTTGGTGTTTAAACAATGTAATAAGATAAACAAATAATTATGAAACGTTTTATAACGCTCAATAAAGCGTTCTGAATCAATAACTTAACATTGTGGGTTAACATGTTATTGCTTATCTGCGTCCAAATAAACTACAATGAATGAATAGGTAGGTACACACACAAGAAAGGAAAAATTACGAAGAAGAGATTAGGCCTTACTACAATTTGACAGTAAACTCCTTCTCTGTACCCCTAACAACGTGTAGGTACATATACCTAAGCAAAATTTCATGCGGTTTCAGTCCACGTTACCCTTGGCCACAGTCTCGGCGGAGCCGGCGGCAAAATCAAATGGTAGACAACATACGAAGTTGGCCACAGCTATGAGCGGCGCGAGCTGTGGCCAACTTCTTATGTTGTCTACCATTTGTTTTTGCCGCCGCGCCGCCGAGACTGGTCAAGGTAAGTCGGTAGTGGGGTAGTAAACTTTTTATTTTCCAAATGGATTGGTACTCTTAATAATATTAGCACAGATATAACTAGTATAGACTGCCCTATAATTATATTTCTTACTAAATTACTTAGATACAACATACAATTTAAAAAACCATCACCATATAGAACGACGAACTCAAAATCGTTAAATAACATTCAAAACCACAATTCAAAAGTTAGTAAAAAGCATTAGAAACAAAAAAAAAAAAAAAAAAATAACAGCTATGAGCGGCGCGAGCTGTGGCCAACTTCTTATGTTGTGTAGATACCACTTGTTTTTGCCGCTGCCGCCGCCGCCGAGGCTGGCGCCGCCCTTATTTAGGAGTAAGTCCCCTATGTAGCGTACCTATACCTACTAGCGCGGGCTTTTACTACGGAAAAAATCCACGCAATTTCCCCCGCGCTAGTCCGTTGTAAATAAATTGTATTTTCCTGTTATGTTTATTAATAGCGTGACTATATCTAATAGGTAATAATTGAGTAACATACAACCTACCTAACTACTAGGTTCATGGCGTCGGGGAAAACAATTGTTTGTGACGCGGCGTCCGCTTGCCGTGAAGCGTTTTCTGTGATTTATCAGTATTTTTTGATTGAATAATATTTTTTTACTAGTTACAGCTAGGTACTAACTGTCCCCGCGGTTTCACCCGCGTCAAATTCCGAGTTCCCGCGAGAATTCTCGGATGAAAAGTACCCTATATCCTTTCTCAAGCCTGTATAGGCAAAGAATAGAGATACTAAATATAAAGAAGCGACACTCATACCCCGCGAATGCTACTATCCACGGAAACAAGTTAATATAGCGCTCTCTCTGTCAGGAAATCTCATACAAATCACAAAGACAAAAAAGTCAGTGGGCGTAAACCAATCTGAATGCCACAAATACCAGTACGGGTACACGTATCTACTGTGTACGTATCGCTGACCAATCACAAACGAGAGTTATGTTTTCCATATTAACTTGTCTCCGTGGATAGAGTGTAGGTTACGACCGAGGAAGTTTGACACAAATGTAGTTTCTACATGTGACAATTGTCACTGACAGCTGTCTATCAACTGTCAACTCGCTGTCAACCCTACAATACGCACACACGCACAACACGTATACATACAAACCCCGGTGAAGCCGGTTTCGTAAACATGTGGGCATTTAGTCAGTGTTGCCGTGCAGTGAAAACTTATTACCCAAAATTGTTAAGTTCTAGAATGGATAAGTAAATAGATAAGTTAGTATTTTTTTAGGTTGTATACCTCGGTTGTAGGTATGTTCGAGAACCTTAAAAATATAGGTTTCGAAGTTATGTTAAAACATGGGAAATAAAAATCAACGCCTATTTACACTTACATTAATTTTATGAATATTAAAAGTTAAAATCGAAATAGGTAAATGAACGTGTTACATTACCTTCCAGGTCATATTACCTTACCCAAAAAACGGGGACTATTGTGACGCTCACTAGTAGCAACACTTATGAAAGTTGTGGAGGTTTTGTGTTCCAAGTTATCATAAATTAATAAAATTGATATTTTATTAAAAATGTGGTTCTATCCTGCTTTTTATTTTTCGAAGATTGGTTTTTACCCTCTCACTACAAAATTCGGTATTTTTCTTTAATTAAAAATTCGGTAAGTATTAATTATTACAGCGTGACACTCCGCGCGTCGGAATAGCTCGACTGACGAGGTAAGGCGTAGTTTCGTTATATGTGTGTGCGTGTAACTGTGCATGTACCTACACGCCGAGGCGTAGTTTTATCGGCTTCACTTCTTTGTTCACAGCGCTCCGTCTTGACTTTTTATTTCGTCTAAGCTTGTGGGATAGTACTTGAATCAGTTCATTTGTATGGAGTGTCACCGGGACCGGGCTGCTGTAAGGTATCCCTGACAACGCGCATTCAAAATTTCACGATGATCGGTTGAGTAGTTAAGGCGTGAAATTGTAACAAACTCACATTCGCCTTTATCTATTATTGTTAGAATATATTCTTGCCTAAAACCCTGATTGATTACTGTGTCACTTGCGTAAATGGAGTTCCCGCGGGAATTCCGGGAAAACTTACCTACCCTTGGCACTCAGGGTCACTGTAGCTTTCTACAAGTGAAAGACTTTAATATCGGTTAAGTACCTAGTTTTTGTGTTCATACATTTCAAACAAACCAACAGTAGGTAGGTACAAAAACATCAAATAATTTCTCTTTATAATATTAGTTGGCAGTTTGGAACGAATCGAGGGTTTCAGATCGTCCCTCTTTTAACCTCACACCGTTTATATGAGATATAGCTAGGTATATCTACTTGATACGAGATAAATTTCTATACTCGGCGCCCGAACGCGATCCAATTAGCGAACAGATTAAAGATACGCCGGGGAGTCATTACGCGCCAAATTACCGGCGGCCGACTCCCGAGCGCTCCCGGTGACTCCCGAACACCCCCAACGCCCCCTAAGGTCCCGGTGCGAGTGCACAAGCGAGTAGCGTTGTTAACCAAAGAATATCTGTACTAATATTATAAAGAGGAAAGATTTGGAGTTTTTGGCGGGAATCTACCGACGATGGCGGTCATTTATTATCGTGTCAATAAAAAATTGTTAGAAGTGGATTTAGTTGTGTTTTATGGTGCTATATTGGACAATAATTTTCACAGTGAGTTTTTTGTCAACAAGATATATGACATTTCGAGCTGAATTTCTTCAGTATCCTCCAAGAGCTCCGAGAAAGTTCTTGTAGTCTATTCAGTACCATGGCCTACAAGTTCAAAGCGTACAACGATGCTAAACGCTAATTTGTGCATTTAACTAACTTATTTTACTTGAAACTGGCTAAATGCATTGTATGCGGAAGCCATTATGAAGAAGAAAGAAAAAAAAGAAAGAGGAAAGATTTGATTTTTTGTTTCGAATTTCGATTTAACTCAAAAACTACTGGACCGATTTCAAAAATTCTTTCACCATTAGAAACCTACATTATTCCTGAGTAACATAGGCTATATTGTAATCAGGAATTCCCGCGAGAACTCCGAAACTGTCGCGGGTGAAACCGCGCGGGACAGCTAGTACAGATATAAAGAAGCGACACCCTCCGACCAATTTCATGCATTCTCATAGGTGCCTACGTCGCGCGAAATTTTCTTGGTAAATTCGGAATTCCCGCGGAAATTCCGGGATCTTATCTTAATTAATTGGTAGGCAGGTAAAGCCTCGGTAGTTCGACCCTTGGGCTCTTTTGTGACTTCCCTATTCCACGATCCTCCCTCTACTCCCTAAAGACTTCGGCGGCGAAGGCTAGTGTGCAGTAGGCAGATAGGAACCCAAAGTCTGGATAAACCGTCCACAGAAGGCCCATTCGTTACGAGCCAAGGTACTACACATGAGATGTGCCATTGTTTCCACATCTACAGGATGGGTCACTCACTAGTTTCATCTTCGTGAGTTCCAAAGTGACCTGTAAGCACGCCATTGCGACTCATGAGAAGTATATTATTACGTGACGGTTTCACATCAATTTTGTCGCCGATAAAGTGTATGGAATGCCTAAGACCCGTAGTCAATGACCATTCTTGAGTATACAGTCTTTAATTCCAGGATAAAAGGTAGTCTATGTCTTTTTCTGTATCGCTGACAGCGTGTATGCAAAATTTCACGATGATCGGTCGAACCGTTAAGGCGTGAAAGCGTAACAAACAAACAAATACACTCACAGTCGCATTAATTATTACTAACTAATTGTGCCCCGCGGTTTCACCCGCGTTAATTTCAGAGTTCCCGCGGGAATTCCGGGATAAAAGTACCCTATGTGTTAATCTGATGTATAAGCCATATTATTGTAAAGTTTCATTTAAATCTATCCAGTAGTTTTTGCGTGAAAGAGTAACGAACATCCATCCATCCATCCATCCATCCATCCAAACAAACAAACACAAACTTTCGCGTTTATAATATTAGTAGAATAGTAGGTACTATAAGCTTATGTCAATGATTCTAACATTATTGTGTCGCTCGCTCTAGGCTCATGACTCGCTCCACGCGTTAGCTCCGCTTCCACCCCCCAAGCTAATTGTTTTAATCGCGCCTACTTTGGTGTCTTTAGGTACCTACTTAGTTAGATCGGTACCTACTTGCTAAGTACCTATCTACGAACAAAACTATACATACCATACCATCCAATATCTATATTTTAAAAAGGCAAACCTGACTGACTCATCTATCAACGCACAGCCGAAACTACTGAACGGATTTCGATGAAATTTGGCATACAGATAGTTGTAATGACGTACGCATCCGCTAAGAAGAGATTTTTGAAAATTTGAATTCCTGCGGGATCTCCGAAATTTCCGCGGGGCGCAGTTAGTACATATTACATAAAAATGAATCCCTATTTCCGTTGGTCCCGCGGAAATTTCTGAGTTCCCGTGGGAATGCCGGGATTTAAAGTACCTCATGTCACTCAGGACTACCATAGCTTCTTATGAGTGAAAGAATTTTCCAAATCGCTTGAGTAGATCCAGAGATTACCCCTTACAACGTCACAAACTCACAAACTTTACCTCTGCACAATATCTGGACATAGATAAGCAATAGTGTGTTAACCCACACTGGAGAAATTTTGAGTAAATCGTGTTTTAAAAGTAGGAGCGCCATTTTCTGTCAACATTTTTCATGTTCAATATTTAGTTACATACTTAATCAATGTAATAAAGTAAACACATATTTAAAAAACGTTCCCTAACTCTCAATAAATCGTTCTGAATAGGTAACTTAATTTTGTGGGTTAACATGTTATTGCTTATCTGCGTCCATCTATTAGAATAAACAGAAATTCCAAACTTATAGTCACAACTTTTGTCACTGCTTTTTTTCAAGTGAATACTTCTCTGTCTCTTTTGAGATGGGAGAAGCTCAAGGGGAAAAAGCACATGATTCGAGCCTGATTTCGATTTTTATTTGTCTTCGATTTTAACAGATGTGTGTGTGTGTGTGTGTGTGAAATATTTCAAAATTGAAATTTAACCAAATTTTAATTTTCAGTCCGTCTTAGAATATTGGACACGTATTTTTATATTTTTTTACTTATTAAAAAAGTAACAGAGATACATTAAGTTGAAATGTCACGTGACGTCACGCCGTGCTACAGTTTATAGCACTTTATGACGTCAAGACAAGAGCCTCCACTCCTAAATTTCAATGCGTTTTATCTTAGTATTTTTTCAATTATTTGAAAAAACAAAAGATACGTGTCTATTATTTCTTATTAATCTAGAAGACGGACTAAATAGAATTTTGATTTTCACACCCCGGATACAAACCTATTGTTGAAAGTGTCGGAAAAAAAAGTACTTTGTTATTCTTAACTATTCCACCGATCGTCATAAAAGTTTGCATAGTTAGGTACCTACACGTTGTTTTATAGAAAAAAACATAGAGTACTTTCCTACTTTTTCCGCGGGAACTCCGGAACTAGCGCAAGTGACACCGTAGGGTACAGCTAGTACGTGTATTAAAGTTCTAATTATCCTCCTCACTATATATTTAGATTTATAAATTCATATTACACACACACACACACACAGGTATTTCAATTGTTTCTCTTATTCATATTATATTATTATAAATAAATTCTACTACATCCAGTAGCCATTGTTTGTTCGGACTCGGACTTCGATTGTTGTGTTTTTACTGGAGACAGCATTTTCAGATTTCATTATTGGCGGCGGTTTCAGTGATCGGGCGTTTGCGACAAAGCTTTGCTTTTCGTCAGGTAGGTACCCAGTCTGTTTACCTTATGAATAACTAGCTGTGCCCCGCGGTTTCACCCGCGGTAATTTCGGAGTTCCCGCGGGAATTCCGGGATAAAAAGTACCCTATGTCCTTTTCATGCCAAATTTCATCCAAATCCGTTCAGCCGTTTTTGCGTGATTGAGTAACAAACATCCAAACATCCACACTTTCACATTTATGAGTGCGAAAGTGAGTTTGTTTGTTTGTTTGGTACGCTTTCACGGATAAACGGCTCAACCGATCACGCATGAAATTTTGCATACACGTTCTCAGGGGTACAGAGAAGGACATAGGCTACTTTTTATCCCGGAATTCCCGCGGGAACTCCGAAATGAACGCGGAAGAAACTACACTAAATTTGCATACGTACTGCCTACACGTTGTCAAGGGCAGGGTCAGAGATGGGGCAGAGAAAATAATAATATAGGGTTGTAAGTACTTTTATCTCGGATAACCCGCGGGATCTCTGAAACTAACGCAGGTGAAACCGCGGGGAACAGCTAGTAATATAAATAAGTTCGCAGGGCAACTTTTCGCCAACCTTGGTGTCTGAATTTGCGGGTTTGCAATCAAAATGGCTATAAAAAGACACTATCAAAACATCGACGCCCCCATGGAATAAACTGGTGAAAGCAAAGACGTTATAATATGTATATAATAAAGGACACAGGATAGAGCCACATATTCTGACTAAGGTGTAGAGTTTGAGAAGTTAGGCCTTGTAGAGTTAGGGTGTGTAGAGTTATGAGCTTGGCTCTACATGAGATCTGATAACTTTTTGACAGTGGACTCGTCTTGGCATCATTTTACATGAAAATGTTTTTGGTGAGATTTCATTTCTTTTTGTAAGTCAAAGTTGCGGAATTCTCATACAAACTTCCATCCTCTAGTTTAAGGGGTTGGAGGACAAAAGTTTACAAGTTTTAAGTTTATGTTTTTTTTTGTTGTTTGTGTACTAATACTAGCTTACACGCCAAATTTCAGCTTTCTAGAACATTAGGAAATACCCTAAGAATTTTGATGATCATCAGTGAGTCAGTGACGAAATCAGGGTTTTTTTGATATCAATAAAATCTAAAGTATAAGTGCTATGTAATTAAAACTTTATATGTTTGATAAGTCCGCTATTGACAACATATCCCGAGAGTTTCGTTTATCTGGTATAATCGCAATATCTGTATCGTCGTAAGTGTAGAGACCAGATCCTGCTACATAAGATAATATACCACCAGATCGACAGCCCTTACATCCTATCACTTTTAAATTTCAACACCAATTATCGCTCTCGACGTCCCAATACCTTCTCACTTCGGATATTCACTAACAACACATCTTTTTACAATCCAGTTGTACGGATGTGTCGCCAATACAATGAGCTCGTCGCTAAAGGTGCAGATGTGGACGTTTTTAATTGTAATTTTAGGGTATACTTAAAAAATATCAACGACTACCTCCGTCGCACTTGCTAATTGTGGTTCTATTTTTTCTGAGATCCATAAATATCAAAATAAATTTAAATATTACTTTGTACTTTGCTGGATATTTTTAGTCTTTCTAGGTATGCATATCTCTGGTTTGTGGTCGGAACATATCATAATACACTATAATAAGTAAAAATTGTAATGACTACAATCTGTTTTGTGTACTTAAATAAATAAATAAATAAATCCAAACCCAAGTTATAGGGGATTAAAAAACGACGAAGCGCTACAAGAAAAGATAGGTAGTGCTCCCGCTTCGCTTGGCTCGTCTTGGCGGGGCACTACCTTGCCCCTAGATATTATCCTCAATAATGTAGGGTGTCCGGTCTTTTCACCCAAATGTGCGGTCAACATGGCTGGTCTGTCTGACTATAAGGTTTGGCGACCTGGCAACCTACATACATACATACAAGTTACAATAGGTCATAATACTATACATATATATATCTTACTAATATTATAAACGCGAAAGTTTGTGAGTATGGATGGATGTTTGTT
This sequence comes from Zygaena filipendulae, assembly GCA_907165275.2. NCBI lineage: Eukaryota > Metazoa > Arthropoda > Insecta > Lepidoptera > Zygaenidae > Zygaena > Zygaena filipendulae. Next base: position 1,114,679 of record OU015677.1, on the reverse strand, counting down.
ACTCTTTCACGCAAAAACTACTGGATGGATTTTAATGAAACTTTACAATAATATAGCTTATACATCAGATTAACACATAGGTACTTTTTATCCCGGAATTCCCGCAGGAACTCTGAAATTGACGCGGGTGAAACCGCGGGGCACAACTAGTAATAACATAATTTAATACTAACATGAATCAGCCACTGTTACTACACCAAAATACCTGATTATACCTGATCAGATTATACCTGTATTCAAAGATAATTTATTCTGAAAATTTCAATATCCTACTTTGTACAAAAAAAATAGACGTGATTTTGGGAATGGCGGCGGAGTTGAGTCTAAAACCTCACCACATATCATGGTGGGAGAAAGGGGTTAAAAAGTTTGGTAAAAAAAAGTCACGTGATTAATGGACGCCCCGTGGACAGAGAGAAGGTAAACGTGGTCGTGGCTGTGATCGGTGCGTTGTCATGGCAACGTTCCGTTTCACAGAAAAGTTGAACATTTTGAAAAAAATATTGTTAATTTCTTCAAAACTTTTCTGCTTTCACGAGCATGCTTTTCTCGAGCCCTATTTTCGAAATACTGACCCAATTTCTCATTGTAAATTTCATGCAAGTGTTCCATTGAGTTTATTTAAGCGTGTACCAGACTGTTGTAAACAAGCCCCAAACCGAAGTTTTCAACAGCGGTTTAAAACAGTGCTGACGGTTGTTTGCAACGAAATCACAGCCTCCCGCCAAGGTCACCAAGGCTTTTAAACACTTGAGGTTGTTTTAATGTTCATGTTTTATTGGCCATCAGTGAGTCGGCGCGATGTGGTGCCGAGTGCTGTGCGCGTGCGCCTGCATAGCGGCGCTGGCGGGCGAGGGCGCGGCGCAGGCGAGCCCCGACCGCGTCCCGGGCCTGCTGGCGCTGCTGGACACCCTGCTGATGCCCTACACGCTGCCTGATGATGCCGCCGCCGAGATCGGCATTATTTCTCCAACCAACTCCAATTGTAGCCCTGGCACTGTCGCTACACCATTCGGGTGTCAGAAGAAAAAGCACAATTAGGCCCGCATTATTAAAGTGATTATCGCTGTAATTTTATTTAAATAACAATAATAAAAGTTGGTGACGAAAAATAATTAAAAATTACATTCGAGGAAAATAACCAAATATGGAATATACTTAGTATCCTAATATGGAATACATCCAGACGAAGATTCCTTAGCTATAAAAACAGTGGTCTTCCATCTCTTGCACTTGAGTTGTGATGACAATATTTAATTCTACCAGTGTCAGATTTTTTTAACCTGTACATATAGGTACGCAAAAACCAAATTATCTTCAAAAATTTATTATTATTTTGCCCTGGTGCAGTGTTCAACGCCAGAAATTGTGATTTTAAGTGCCTTACTATATATACTTCATAAAAATTCCTATAACATCTCACACATAAATTAAGGTGTGTTTTAATAATGTTCCATATTTGGGCAGCTATTCCATAATAATTAGATACCTAACATAATATTCGTTTTGTTTTTAAGATTTTTTTTTATATTTTAAATTAACAGCAAATGTATTGACCGGTAAAAATTATTATGAATAAAGGTTATAGATAAAACATATTATAATCATGTTGTTTTAAAATATCCGTACACATAAATGTCCGTCGTAATCCGTACAAATATCCGTATTACAATATCCTCAGGGATAATGTTGCATTCTAGCGGTGAAAGAATTTTTGAATTCGGTCCAGTAGTTTTTGAGTTAAATCGTAACAAACAAACCAAAAAATCTAATCTTTCCTCTTTATAAGATAGTTACTAGCAGTCGCGCGCGGTTACAACCGCGATAATTTCAGAGTTCCCGCGGGAATTCCGGATTAAAATATAGCCTATGTTACTCAAGGATAATGTAGCTCTCTGATGGTGAAAGAATTTTTGAAATCGGTCCAGTAGTTTTTGAGTTAAATCGTAACAAACAAACAAACCAAACAAAAATCAAATCTTTCCTCTTTATAATATTCAGTACTAGCTGTGCCCCGCGGTTTCACCCGCGCTAATTTCGGAGTGCCCGTGAGAAGTTCGGGATAAAAAGTAGCCTGTCACTACCGTAGATTCCTATAAATTCCCGCGGGAACTCCGGAATTAATGCGGGGAATAGCTATTCACCGTAAACTACTGTCAGTGCAGGGGTACAAAGAAGGCCGTAGAGTACTACCTTCAGGGGTACAAAAGGACGTAGAGCACTTTTTTCCCGGAATTCCCGCGGGAGCTCCGAAATTGCCGCGGATGATATCGCGGGGGACAGCTATCTAATATCTAATATATATAAATCACGTGTCACGTTGTTTGTCCGCGATGGACTCTAGTGAACGGGTTTTGATAAAATTTTGTAACCATTTATAATATGGCCTAACTTAAAAGATAGGATAGTTTTTATCCCGAAATTCCCGCGGGAACTCCGGAATTAATGCGGGTAACAGCTAATCACCGTAAGCTACTTTCAGGGGTACAAAAGGACGTAGAGCACTTTTTTCCCGGAATTCCCGCATGAACTCTGAAATTAACGCGGGTGAAACCGCGGGGCACAGCTAGTAGATATATCTATAAGTAAGTATTACAGGAAATATTTGAAAATTGGTTGAACAAAATATAATATCTAATATGTATATAGGTAAATGCTAGGAGCACATGATAAATGGTCAATCAATAGCCTACTAATGTTTGTAAATTTAAATACTAGGTAACTAGACAAATCACGGTAGATCCAGGACCGCTTTTTAAAAAGCAATTTAATGCATTTTAATACGTCTTTATTGTATGACCGTTACAATAAGAATGAATGCTTAAAACTAACATTAAAACTAACATGAGTACATGAGTACATTATTCTTAATTCCTAGCACCTTATCTCTATAGGGCGGATGGACTTCGCCGTGTAGCGGGAATGCTTGCTCAGCGTCTGTGGCTGGCCACCCGGTCGTTGTCACAGTATGATAATATTTATAATATAGAGAAATTATTCAGTACTTGGTACCGTCAACATGACTCGTCCCCCCGCAAGTTCGAAATTATTCAAATTCGCAGGATTTGAAGAATTTCGATTTCCGCAAAGTTTCATTGTTATAGTTTCGCGAAAGTGAAACATGAAGTAAATTAAAACAATGCCTATTACTGAATACAATATAACTGTCCAAACGCTAACACTTTTTAATGATACGATATTATTTTCACTTATATTATTTTCACTTTTCACATCACTTTTCTTCAATGCGTATGTAAGATACTGTAGGTTACTGAAATCCACTCCTTCCAGATTGACAGGCTTTCTTTCAGCATTTGTAAAGTTTATCAAAGGCAAATTTACAATGGGTAGTCCTGTATGAGTCGCTTCCTTTAAATCGGACTGTCTTAGTTTTATTGTGAAACCACCAATTTTCACGAGACAATCGTCATCTATTGTAATTATATAAGTGCCTTGAATATTCTGAGGGAAGACTTGGCTTCGACATACTCTTCGCAATAAAGTGTTTGATCTCGCATATAATATCCATTGATTGGGTTGAATTTGTTGTATTTTAATATCTTCAATTTTGATCGGAATAACGTCACAGGTGCTAGTATTCTCTATGAAGTTAAATAAATTTGCAATACAGTGATCTTGGATAGACTCGTATACATTTTCTGCGGAGCACACGAAGTAGGATTTCTCGCATTTTTGACATGGTTGTGAGAGTGGCTTCGTTAGTGATCCCTTTACTAATAGGTAAGGATATTTGGGTAATATTACAAAAGTATTTGGATCACGGAAAACAGGTAGAGGGTACAATTTGTAGTATATAAAAATTTCTTTTCTTACCAGTGGTACCTCTAACAGAAACGCTATCTGATTATCATGGATGAATGACTTTAATGTAATAGTTTGCTCTATTTTTACAAGATTTTCCAAACTTACTGTATATGTTAATTTTTCATGTTTTTCAATATCACTTAAAGCTAATAACAACTTAGTAGAGTCTATAATGGATTGATGTAGAGTTCCTAATTTACTGAAAGCAATCGCAGTTTCAATTTCATTTAATTGGGTGAGAATACATTGGAAATTATGTAAAAGTAAATAATATGTATTAATAATGTTATTTTCTATGAAATCCTTTTGTTCCTTTATTTTCAAATGGTCCAATTCGCTTTGCAAGATTTTTGACTGAACATCAAGTTGTATTAAATTATTGTTTATAGATTTAGTAACATTCGTTACGCTTTGAACTATTTCAGAGATCAACGTTACCCTTTTATTAAGGTTTTGTTGATTTACTTTAATATTTTCTATAATTTGGTTATATTTAACAGCGTCTTCGTTGTCTAAATTTCCGGTTAATATTTTTATAATAGAACCTAAAGGGTTTAAAAGACCTCTTTTAACTCTAGCGATTGGAAATAATTGTTTAAGCTTGCTTAATGTTAAATTTTGTATGTACTCTACTTGTATCTTATAATTACATATCCTATCGTAAGGAGTACTGTTAAAATTAAGCTTAACTAAGGAATTAAGTTGTATATATTTATTTGAATTTGACATAAGGTCGTCTTGAATAATTTGTAGGTTCAAGGTTTTAATAATGATCCACTTATCATGGCTTACTACGGCAGTTCCTTGTTTCAGGGGTAGTACACCAGGGTTACTATCAAGTCGGTGCAGTTGAAGGCCTTGACATTGGCTCGTCGTCATCAGTAGTAGGAGAACGAGCTGGCCTTGCCTGCGGAGGGCGTTTAATATTTTTAATTGAGTTTTTAGCGTTTCTCCTTTTAAGTCGTACTGCTACTACATTTCGCGGTATTTCCCCGGTTACCACAGTTTTTTCATAGTGAGGTTTATCCTTACTACGTCTGATATTTTTATCGTCTAATTCAACCTTAAAATCGGATTCAGATGAAATTTTTATTGGGCTTTTAGGGTTCAAATTACTATTTTTATTTCCTTTTCGTTGTCTTTCGTCCACATTTACGACTAATGAGCTTGAATAATTTTTATGAAGGACGTTTAATTTTATCCTAGGTAAGGTATCGGCGTTTGTATTTCTTTCTTCGTCATTCATGTGATCTAAACGAAGTCTTGTCGGATTGTCAACTAAAATTTTATCTGTCTCACAATTATCATAGTCAAGTTTATTTGTTTTCAGTGTATTACTAGAGTCATACTGTTCTGTTTGTAATGGTTTGCGAAACTTTGTTGTCCCTACTTTGTCTGATGTATTTTGAATGACAGTATAAGCTAATCTATTAGTACAATTAACAAGAAGACGTGGCATCCGAGCTCCTAAACCAAAATCGGTTTTCTCTAAAATTTCCTGACCGTGTCCTAAGGTTGTAGGTACCTTAACGCGGGTTTCGCTGTGAGGATCTAATCGAATTTCATGTATTGGTTTGTACAGAATAGGTATGTCTGTATCGCACGTATGTAATACTTGATTTTTCATATCGATAGTAGCGTCTAGTTGTTTTAGTAAGTCTGAACCGATTAAACCATCATATCGATCATCTACTTGAAATATGTAAAATTTGTGCATAGTGTTGTTTTTTAACGTCTTTAATGAAGGTATAAGTATAGCTTCATTATGATGGCTGCTAGTATGTGCACTAACTACCTGAAATGGTTCGTAAATTTTATAATTTGAAAAGAACTCGTTAGCTTTTGCGGGACTAATGAAAGATCGCGTGCTGCCCGTGTCGATCATAAATCGTGAATTTATTTCGGGGATTTCTATATGTGGGTATATCGAAATTAAGATGTATTGTTACGGGCTGTTGGTATGTATCTGAGGCCGTTTCTAGATAATATGTCTCAAAAACTTTCTCATCATTTTGTACCGGTTGTTCTTGTTCGTATTCAGCATACTGGTTCTCATCATATTCGTTGTATACAGGTATATCATTATTGTCACAATAATCAGGGCTATAGTCGTAGTCATAAAGTTCATTATTATGAAAAACATTTTGCTGTGAATCTTCGATAAAGTTTTGTTTTAGTGGTGGTGCAGTACGCATCGACACATCAGTATTATAATCTAGCTTTTGAACAGGTTTATTGAAGTGAGGATTATTATTTAATTGTGGGTGGTACCCTTGCGGAATACCAAATTTAAAGTTTGGGTTATTATTATTAAGTTGTGGGTGATAGCCTCCTTTTGGAATGCCAAATTTAAAGTTTTGATTGTTATTGTTAAATTGAGGACGATATCCTCCTTGTGGGATGCCGAATTTAAAATTGGGATTACCATGATTATTATTAAATTGAGGTCGGTATCCTCCTTGTGGATGGTTAAAATTGTTTTGGTTACCATAAGGAGAAAAACCAAATTTAAAATTTTGCTGCATCGGTAGTTGCGATGCTGGTATTTTAAAACCAAAATTATTATTTATTGGCTGCGCAAATTTAGCATGATTTTGATAAAAAGAAGAATTTTGTGCTGGATTTGACGGTTGAAAATTCTTATAATTTGGTCTATCTTTATTTTTTGAATCGTATTGAAACTGAACATTAACTTCTTCTGTTACTATTGATAATGCATTCTCTAAAGTAAGGTTAGGTGGCGTCAATCTTAACCTTATAAGCCTGATAAATTCTTTTGGCAAATTAAAAAGAAAAACATCGAAAGCAGCTTGATTATAGATAATCATCTTTGCGGCTTTAACACCTTCATCTACGAGTAAGTTAACTTTTGAAAATAATGTACTGCGTACGTTTTGTACCCTTTTGCAGAAATCGATATAAGATTCGCCATTTTTTATTTTTAATGATTCCAACTCAATTGCGATACATTCCTCTGAACGTGGATCTCCAAAATGTTGAATGAAAACTGCTCGTAATGTATTCCAACTATTAATATCGTCCCTCTCGCTAAGGAGAGCGGCAGCTCTACCAGTCAATCTACTTGTAATACATTGGAAAAAGTAAGCTAATTGTACCGGATTATTTGGACCACCAAAGTTAATCAAAACGTATTCACATTTTTTAATAAAAAAATTTAGCATCATATTTTGGTATTAAATTTAGAATATCTTTCGGTATCACCTGAACACTTTGAGCCATTTTTTAAATTTATATTCACTTTAACACAACAAGTACTATAATAAAAGACACACACAATTTAATTCTTAACGCTAAAAATTATTAAAATTATTTCATAGAGATATAGAGTGATAGAGTCACAAATTATTTAAACAAATTTAATATAAGACCTATATATTTTTTTTTATGTTGTATTTGTAACTAAAAATTATTATTTAAACAATTTATTCTTAATTTAATATACCGATTCAGTGTAATATCTTAATATCCTATAAAATAGAGCAAAGTATTTAAAATCAAATAGATTTGTTATTTGATTAAAATATTCGTAATTAAGTACCGATGAAGTGTACGATCTATAAAACTAAATTATACCGATGTAGTGTATAAAATAGAGCAAAGTATTTAAAATCAAATAGATTTGTTATTTGATTAAAATATTCTTAATTATGTACCGATGAAGTGTACGATCTACAAACTAAGTTATACCGATTTAGTGTATGGTTGCCTATTTTTGTGCAATCAGATAACGTTACTTGAGCGATTTTCTGTCTCTATAGTAACATTTAATATTTGGAAGTCATAGGGAAAGCAAAGGAAGTAAAGGTTGTACTCACAAGCCGCCCATGTCTTCCAGCAATGGTCCTGGTCCTGGTCACCTTGGAGTCTTATTTATTTGGTTCGTATGGATACCCTTTCACACGCCGAACACGCACTTCAGACCGATTTTTGTGTCTTCGAGAGCACGAGCACGACGATAGGATATAGAGGGTATCCTACCGGCTGCGCCAGACAAATCACGGTAGATCCAGGACCGCTTTTTAAAAAGCAATTTAATGCATTTTAATACGTCTTTATTGTATGACCGTTACAATAAGAATGAATGCTTAAAACTAACATTAAAACTAACATGAGTACATGAGTACATTATTCTTAATTCCTAGCACCTTATCTCTATAGGGCGGATGGACTTCGCCGTGTAGCGGGAATGCTTGCTCAGCGTCTGTGGCTGGCCACCCGGTCGTTGTCACAGTATGATAATATTTATAATATAGAGAAATTATTCAGTACTTGGTACCGTCAACATGACTAACTACCTATGGCACCTATATACCTTTTGCATGTTGTTTTAGCCTATTATAGGAAATACCCTAACAATGCTTTCCATGGATTTGTACGTTGTAAATTGTAAGCTGGTGTATTTCTGTTGGCTGAATAAATGAATAAATAAAATAAATGCGAAAATGAGTAGGTATGTTTGTTTATTTGATCTGATCATTATATATTATGAAATTTCGAGGATACGTTGTCAGGCGTACAGGTACTTTTTGTCCCGGAACTCCCGCGGGAACTACGAAATACCTACTGTATAACGATAATAATAGGCTATTTGACTATTTTTTTCTAAATTCTATTTAGTCCATCAGTTAGATAATAAAAAAATAATTGACACGTATATTTTGCTTTTTCAAATTAATGAAAATATACTTGGATAAAGCGCGTTAAAGTTTGGGAGTGGGGGCTAGTTAGTAACGTCGTACGCGGGTTAAAACTGCACCTGCTTGTGACGTCACGTGACATTTCGACTCAACGGTAGTTCCGTTATTTTTTGCTTACGTAAAAAAAAGAAAAAATACGTGCCTAATATTTTTTAGCTTTTTATGAAGGACAGACTAAAAATAAAAATTTAGTCAAATAGCCCATTTGTTGGAAGTGCCGGAAAAAGTGGTTAGTAGTTATACGCTTTTACACAAACGATCATCGTAAAATTTTGCAATCTGCACGTTGTCAGTTGTACAGAGAAGGACAAAGGGTACTTTTGTCTTGAAATTCCCTCGGGAACTCAGAAACCAACGCGAGTGAAGCCGTATACATACATTTTAAATAAAATTGTAGTGTCTGTTTGTAATGCATTTATACGTATATACCTACTTACGGTAGATACTTACATAATTTTTTTTTTCTTTTTGGTCAGCCTGTCTGTCTGTTTGTTTGTTTCGGATATTCTCTGAAAGGGCTGGACCGATTTTAACGGGACTTTCAGCTGATGTTATAAGGAGTAACATAGCCTATTTTTATTTTAGAAAAAAGTAGTTACCTATACTGCAGGCATTACTAAATTGACGCGAGTAAACCAAGGGGCACAGCTTATTATAACAAAATCTCGTTGTATTAAGGATTACATACACAGTCATTCAGATTGTTTATTCTCTTGATCATCTATATCCATATATACACATATAAAATGCTTTGTCCTGAATGACTGATGGATCAACGCACAGGCTGAACCGCTGGTCGTACAGACCTGAAACATGGGGGGTGTGTTCTTTGTTGACGGAGGCATCCGATAAGAAAGGATTTTTGAAAATTCAACCTCTAAGGAGATGAAAATGGGTTGCAAAGTTTGTATGGAACAATTCCGCGGGAATTCCGAAATTATCGCGGGTGAAACCGCGCGGGACAGCTAGTATTATATAAACTAGCTGTTCCCCGTGGTTTCACCCGCGGTAATATCGGAGTTCCCGCGGGATTCCAGTGATTAAAAGGATCCTATGTACCTACTTCTCTGTACGCCTGACGACGTGTAGTAGGAACTTATGCAAAATTATAATATGCCCATTTTCATGACACTGGCAAAAATTACCATTATATTTCCTTCCTGAACCTTCCTGAAGAGGTTCCGGGTTCGATTCCCGGTGGGGGTGCACTTTATGTGATGAACACAGGGTTCCATTTTCCAGTCTGGGTGTGTATGTAATAATATGTAGTATATACCACGTTTGCTTGGTTTCCACGACACAAGCTTATAGCTTACTGTGGGATCAAGTGGATCTGTGTGTTGTGAAGTGGATTATTATTATTATTATCGTGATCATTCACTTTACATAATATCTATCGGTGAAAACCGCATGAAAATCCGTTCAGTATTTGAGTTTATCGCGAACAGACAGACAGACCGACAGACGCGGCGGAGGACTTTGTTTTATACCTGACATTATTTATTACTAGCTGTGCCCCGCGGTTTCACCGCCGTGAATTTTGTGATCAGGAACCTTTGTGGACGCCGGCAGGACAACCCGCCAAAATTACAACAGGTTACACAAGCTTTACTCAAGATTACTTACACAAAAAAAATAAAATCGAAAAAAAGTAAAGCTTTGTATCTGAAGGAGCTAAAAAACAATCATAAGGTGTACATTACAAAAAAAATAAGGAATTACTCAAATTTAAAATATACACGACTAACGGCCGCACTCAGAGTCGACTTTAATGATTACTTAGTTAAGTATAGATTTTTAAAACAAAACTGCCGTAATCAGAGACGTTCAGTAAATTAATGTTAATTGACATTTAATGAGATGTAACTTAATTAGTTAAATGACAATTAACATTAATTTATTAAACTTTTCTGATTGCGGCAGTTTTGTTTTAAAAATCTATACTTAACTAAGTACCTAATCATTAAAGTCGACTCTGAGTGCGGCGGTTAGATTTTTATTTATATTTTTCTGGTAACTATAGAATAGAATAGAATAGAATAGAATAGAATAGAATAGAATAGAATAGAATAGAATAGAAAAAAGTATATTTGATACCATAAAGATAAAATAAGTACAATCGTGAGACTTAAACTAGAATAGTTGGTACAGGTATTATGATTGGTCCTATCACCCGATTCCGGCTCGACGTCGACTTCTGGGACACCCTGTACATATATTTAAGGATAAAATAATAATAATTACTTCCTTATTATTATTACTTAAGGATAAAAACAATACTACATAAAATTTCGAGTAGCCAGCATTGTTTGTTTGATCTCGGACATACATAAGTTGTTGTTGTGTTTCTGTCGGAGATTTCACTATTCCGATTTAATTTTATTATTGGTGACGGTTGTCGGTTTCAGTGATTGTATACTAGGTAGGTTTGTGAAAAAGCTTTGCTTCCAATAAGTTCGCCAGAGAGGTCTCATGACATCTTGCGTTCCCGTTGTCATTAATATTAATAATAAGTTTATTAAATAATAATTTAAGGTAAACTAGAACATGAATGGGTTCTCCTTTTAAGTATAACAATACCCGTGTTAGGAGACCCCGCTCTTCTAAAGCTAACCGCCGCACTCAGAGTCGACTATAATGATTACTTAGTTAAGTATAGATTTTTAAAACAAAACTGCCGCAATCAGACACGTTTAATAAATTAATGTTAATTGGCATTTAACTAATTAAGTTACACCTCATTAAATGCCAATTAACATTAATTTACTGAACATCACTGATTGCGGCAATTTTGTTTTAAAAATCCATACTTAACTAAGTAATAATTAAAGTCGACTCTGAGTGCGGCCGTAAGTAGTTACAATTTTGTTTAACATAAACCTAGATCTTTGCTAATTCAAACTTATTAGCTTAAAAATAGGTTAAAAGAAAAGACATTAATTTATAAAATTATAAATCGTGCCTGTTTGTATGTGTGTGTTTGTGTGTGTGCGTGTGTGTGTCATTGGTAGGACAGATACCTACGTTTCATCCCACAATAGGGATGTTGACTACTTTTGAAAATCAAAATTCTAATTAGTCCGTCAGTTAGAAAATAAAAAAACAATAGACACCTATTTTTTGCTTTTTCAAATAAATTAAAATATACAGAGATAAAGCGCATTAAAGTTTAGGGTGAGGGGCTCGTGACGTCACTAACCGCTAAAACCGCTATACAAACTGTCAGAATAGTGACGTCACGCGTAATTTCAACTCAATATATCACCGTTATTTTTTGATTACGTAAAAAAAAATTACGTGTCCAATATTTTTTAATAATCTACAAGACGGACTAAAAAATTAAAAATTAGTCAACATGCCCATTCCCGCGAGAACTCCGAAATAAACGCAGGTTTTCACCTGCGTTTATTATTTACTGACTTTTATTTTAAACATGAATCATGTCTTATTGGCCATCAGTGAGTCGGCGCGATGTGGTGTCGAGTGCTGTGCGCGTGCGCCTGCTTAGCGGCGCTGGCGGGCGAGGGCGCGGCGCAGGCGAGCCCCGAGCGCGTCCCGGGCCTGCTGGCGCTGCTCGACACCCTGCTGATGCCCTACACGCTGCCTGATGATGCCGCCGCCGAGATCGGCATTATTGGTCCAACCATTTCCAATTATTGTGGCTATGGATATGTGGTAACGCAATTCGGGTGTCAGAAGAAAAAGAAGCGTGATTAGGCCGGAATTATTAATTTCGTTTTCACTGTTATTTTATTTACATAATATCTAACATAATATCTAATAAATTATTAAATGATGAAAAATATAATTATTCCATTCGAGGAAAGTAAACAGATAAGAAGAACAAATAAAAATATCCTAATATGAAATACACCCATATTTTCTCGTAGACGAAGATTCCTATGTAAAAAACAGTGATCTTCCATCACTTGCACTCATTATACTCGCGTACAACCTGTTGACTTGTCAGTCGAGCGAGTTTTATACTCGAGGTGCGAATGTTTAGTTTCATCTAGGACTGGTGGCATATTGAATTGAATTGAATTGATAAACTTTATTTGACACAACACAAAGATTTACAGCATACGTATACAACAACTAAACATATATAACAAGTATTGAGGGTACGCTTCTCAACCGACGGACAGACGCCGCCAGCCGAAGGTCTATGGGCGGACTCTATCCGACGGCTGAGAATCTGTACCTTATTCACGGTGATTGGTTTAGTGGTTGAGGCGTTAAAAGCGTAACAAACAACTGTAACTGTTTTTTTTTTATTTATTTATTTATTTATTTGTTCTTACACGGTTGCTTAAAAACTAGTGGCTGGAGCTCCCAGTAGGCTTGCGCCCGTGTTGGGAGTCACCGCTCTTCCAATCTTAGTAGTAGGTAATAATGCAAAACCAGGATAGCATTATAAAGAATTAAGTAATTTCTAACTTAACGTAAGAAAAGGAAACTTGGATAATTTACTGAATTTAAGCTACTTTAATTACTGTAATTTAAGTAACTGTAAACTCACTTTCGCATTTATAAAACTGGTACCGACCTAAGTACCTATATGACTGCAATAGGTCGAGTCATTTTCACATTTGTATGCATTTTAATCGCCTATCATCACATATTATTGTGATAAAAACCCATGTTAGTCGGTATTTATATCTATCATGATTAAATAACAGTGCCTACCTAAACTAATCGACTCATTACAATTAAACAATATCGAGATTAACTATTATTAAAAATCACTCGCACAGATAAACGGTTTAAAATATTTTATTTATTTATTTTTATTTTTTTATTCAACAAAATTCCACAGCACATGACTGTAGGTAATTACAAACAAATTTCATAAAACTATATTTAGGCCATTACGGAATAGTACTATGTTACCTAATCTATCATAATAATATCATTAAAGTCAAAGTCAAGGTCAAAATCATTCATTCTTTGGCCCATAATGTGGCTTTTTTTGACGTCAATAAAGTTACATTTATTATGACAGCACCCATAAAATATCCACCCTTCACAGCTTCCTAGTGCTATTATACTTAACTACCTGTTCCCCGCGTTAATTTTAGAGATCCCGCGGGAATTCCGGGACAAAAGTTACCGCATGCCCTTCTCCGTATCTACCTACACCTATAGCTGACATTGACAACGTGTAGTCTGCCAAATTTAATTTCACCTTTTTCGACAGTTCCAATCATTATCAATATCTACTTACCTATCAATTTACCTACACAAAACCAATAAAATTGAAGTGTCTGTTTGTAATATCCAATAAACGACTTTTCACTAAATGTATACGAAAATGTATACGGTACTTACACCAAAAAAATATTTTTTTAAATGTTTCTCTGTCTGTCTGTGTGTTTGTTCCGACTAATCTCTGAAACGGCTGGACCGATTTTGACGTGACTTTCACTTGCTATAGCTGATGTAATAAGGAGTGACTTAGGCTACTTTTTATCTCAGAATTCCCGCGGGAACTCCGACATTAACGCGGGTGAAACCGCGGGGAACAGCTAGTACTTAATATAAACCTTCCTCATGAATCACTCTATCTACTGGTGAAAACTGCATGAGGGTCAGGACAGCTGTTGGCGTGGCGACGCATGCCGTGGCGACGGGTCGCCGCGCCGCACCAACAGCTATGTTATGTGGTAGTATTTATTAAACTCTTTTAATACTTAAAATATCATTGATGTAATTATGCAACGTGTTAATGAATTAACTAAAAACCTGATACACCTCATTTAAAAAAATAAACAATAATATGATTAAAATATATTTTATGTCAAAAAAATGTATGCTTTACAAGTTATTCAATATTAGTTTGGAGGTGACCTATCTACGAAATTCCAAGTGCTACGCGCGCACCTACAGGTTTGATTTTTTTTGCTGCGGGCGGCGTACGCGCCAAATATTGTATTATAAATAATTTAGACATAGGCTAATAAAAATGAAAAAACTTAACCTATATTAAAACATAGTGCGATCGATTCGCTAGTCGATTCTGAGCAAACTACTTTCTAGTTTTCAGTTAATTCATTAACACGTTGTATAGATAGGCAAATGACCCACCTTAAACCCTTAACCCGGCGCTTGGATTTAAATCCGATAAATGCCCGGGCTTAAAAAGGGTCGATAGTGTGGAGTGGAGCGTCGCCACAATCAAGTGAGTATGCGACTGAAGTCACCAATGAAGAGAAACATAAATGTAGGTACTAGGTATATCATTCAATAAACAATCGTCTTTTTCTTAAAAAAAAACTGAATATAATATTAATTTCCTTTCAGCTATTATTTTATGCTCATTAAGTCTGCAAAATATTTTCATTTCTTACCACGTCCGCGTCATTCGTAGCTAAGTCCTTTATGTACAAACAGGCAAAGTTTATAGTTTTAATAGATTATGCACTACAGCAGTACAGCCCCAACAGGTAAACCTTGGTAATACGTACCTATATACTCGTTGACTAATATTGTTGTGTCACAGATAATATAATACTATATTGTTGTGTATATATAAAATAAGTGACGGTTTATACCGACCGACACAGCAAATAAATTAACTAGAGAGGACATGCAGGCGGGGCAGGCGTGCTACCGTTGCAAAGGAAGTTAGAGCGAATGCTCTAACTTGCTCAAAACTTCTTTTGCTGCCATCCCAAGTATATTTACCACAATTATCCCAAAATTGTGGATTTTGAAAACAGTGACTAAGTAAACACATAACTGTGAAGCGTTTAATACATTTCTTTACGTTAACGAATGTTTTAGTGCGTGATGAATAGTTTTGTGTGCGAAAATCACCCGGCGACACTGGTTTTCATCTGTTTTCATACTAGTATAGCATTTTAATATCTGTGACAAGTTATCTAACATGTTACATAGTCAGTAGGCACAGAACAGAAAATAATAGATGGACATCAACTTAGTTTACGGCCGCACTCAGAGTCGACTTTAATGATTACTTAGTTAAGTATAGATTTTTAAAACAAAACTGCCGCAATCAGACAAGTTTAATAAATTAATGTTAATTGGCATTTAACTAATTAAGTTACATTTCATTAAATGCCAATCAACATTAATTTACTGAACGTCTCTGATTGCGGCAATTTTGTTTTAAAAGTCCATACTTAACTAAGTAATCATTAAAGTCGACTCTGAGTGCGGCCGTGAGCTTTAGTTTCTTAGAGATATTTTATGATCAAAATATGGCTGCTGATGGAAATTTTAAGAAGGTAATTATTACGAGATTTTTTTGCTGACGGAGCTGTAAATAATGTATTTAAGACTAGCTGTTCCCTGCGGTTTCACCCGCGGAATTCCAGGATAAAAAGTACCCTATGCCCTTCTATGTACCCCTGAGTCCTGACAACGTGTATGCAAAATTTCATGATGATCGGTTAAGCTGTTAAGACGTGAAAGCGTAACAGACAAACAGACAGACTGACAGACAGATAGTAAAACAGACAGAGTTACTTTCGCATTTATAATAATATTAGTAGGGATTGTCAAAAGTATACTAGGTAAGTACTGTTCTGAAAAGGTTCCTCAAAACTGTAAGAAGATTCTGTTTTCCACTGGTTATTATCAAAGATAGGTCCTGCACTTCTGCAGGGCAATTATGTAACCTTTGTTGCTATCATATTTCAGTTTTAATTAGAAAAAATGCGATTTTGTGATTAATTAATCATGTTTAGACAGCTTCATCTTTTGAAGTACTATTTATTTTGGTTGAGTGCTAAATATTGTTGGTATCAAAACATGCATATTGTAATCACAAAACCGCCATGTTTTTTTCATTGCAACCGAAAAATGATAGAAATAAAAGTTACATAATAGCCCCTGACTCCTCTGAGCTCCTAATCCAGGGTTTTTACGCTTTTTTTCCTGGACTCCTGGTTGACAAATTTTAGAGATGGCAGCCCTACGTAGGTATATCTATTGCTGTAACCCTGACAACGTTTATGCAAAACTTCATGGTGATTGGTTTAATGATTATGGAGTGAAAGCGTAACAAACAAACAAATAAACTCACATTCGCATTTATAATAAAGGATAAAACTGATACCTGCATATGACTGCAATAGGTAAACCACAACGTCGAGTCATCTACGGACCCATATTAACTTCGGTATTTATTTCTATCATTACCAATACTAGCTGTTCTCGCGGTTTAACCTGCGTTAATTTCGGAGTTTTCGAGGGAATCCCGGGATAAAAGTAGGTACCCTATGTCCCTGACGTGTATGCAAAACACATTTGCATGTAATGGCGAGGAAGGCTATTTGACAAATTATTTTTTTTTAGTCCGTCTTGTAGATTAATAAAAAATATTGGACACACGTATTTTTTCTTTTTTTACGTAATCAAAAAATAACAGCGATACATTGAGTTGAAATTTCGCGTGACGTCACTAACTAGTGCAGTTTGTATGGCGGCTTGTAGCGGTAAGTGACGTCACGAGCCCGCTTTATCTCTGTGTATTTTCATTTATTTGAAAAATAAAAAAATACGTGTCTGTAATGATTTTTAATTTTCTAAAAGACGGACTAATTAAAATTTTGATTTTCAAAAGTTGTCAACGTCCCCATTAGTTTAATTATTGTATTTATTAATTAACCACATTTGCACTTATTATATGTAGAATGGATTACCTATAAATAGTTCGCGCTCAGTGATAACAAGTCTACATTATTTCTGTATTAGGTATGTAATTGTCTGTTGATGTATACAGCGTACGGTCGTTTCGCTGTTCTTTGGTGTGATTTAAAGGTGTTTTGGGCTGTTCCGCTTGCAATAAATAAATAAAAATTAAATAACTACTTTCATTAAAATTGGTAAGTAAGTACCAAAATCATTTCGAAGGTTGAAAGGCTAATCGATCTTAGCGACATAATTATGAAGTTACGTCTTCAGATATCGACTTGACTTATTTACTTTATTTCTTATTGGCCATCAGTGAGTCGGCGCGATGTGGTGTCGAGTGCTGTGCGCGTGCGCCTGCTTAGCGGCGCTGGCGGGCGAGGGCGCGGCGCAGGCGAGCCCCGACCGCGTCCCGGGCCTGCTGGCGCTGCTGGACACCCTGCTGATGCCCTACACGCTGCCCGACGATGCCACCACTGAGATCGGCAGTCCAACCTCCTCCAGTTGTTTGCCTCCAAAAAAGGCAACGCCATTCGGGTGTCACTAGTAGTAACGCAATTAGGCCCGAATAATTAATGTGGTTTTCGCTGTGATTTTACTTACTTAACTACTATGTTACAATAATTACAGTTTGCCATTATTATACTGCACAAAAGGATAACTAATTATATCATAGTAAACCTTTACTAATAGTTTTTAAGAATTTTTTACCGACTTCTAAAACGGATTTTTTTATAGTAGGTAGATCTTTTATTTGCTTTCGGATAGCAAAATTTGAAGAAGTGGATCTGATGATGAAGACCACAGATGGTGTTCGGAACTACTCAATAATAGGTATGTCACGGGTTCCGTTTCGTTAACTTTAATATGGTTTCTAAACAATTTATGCTCGTCACAATTTAAATGGCGAAGTGGAACTGATGGTGCTGTACCAAGAGAACTCCTCAACAATTAACGTCCCTGCATCGGGAAAAGTAATACTTTGTAAAACGTGATGAGCAGTTGATAAATATGGTTGAGCGGGGCGGGGCTTACGGGCACGTCATACTCGTGAACGGGTGCTGTTGCTGGGTACGGCTCATTGTTCTCACATAATTAATTGCAAGTTGAGTTACCACTAACTATATTATAGATATATCTATATTGTAACTTTAAACTGACAGCGTGCTGCTGAAGAGTTTGTTGCGCACTGCGCAGCTTCTTCTCTTCAGCCATAGCACTAGGAAGCTGTGAAGGGTGGATATTTAATGGGTGCTGTCATAATTTGAATGTGGATGTTTGGATATTTGTTACTCAATCACGCAAAAATGGCTGAACGGATTTGGATGAAATTTGGCATGCACGTTTGACGTTGTCGGGGGTATAGAGAAGGACATAGGGTACTAATTAATGGAATTCCCGCGAGAACTCTGAAATTACCGAGGGTAAAGCCACGGGGCACAGCTAGTTATTAATAAATGCTCAATTTTCTACAATTTCATATATCTGAAATGAATTGAAATGAAATGAAATGAAATGAAATGAAATGAAATGAAATGAAATGAAATGAAATGAAATGAAATGAAATGAAATGAAATGAAATGAAATGAAATGAAATGAAATGAAATGAAATGAAATGAAATGAAATGAAATGAAATGAAATGAAATGAAATGAAATGAAATGAAATGAAATGAAATGAAATGAAATGAAATGAAATGAAATGAAATGAAATGAAATGAAATGAAATGAAATGAAATGAAATGAAATGAAATGAAATGAAATGAAATGAAATGAAATGAAGTTTATTTGTAACGACAATAAATTAAATAGTATGCATTAACAAAAAGTAGCACAGAGCGTGTCGCAACAAAAAGGCTACCAGCCTCTTAATCTTAAAGTTAGCTTTTATCATAGAAATCATAATATCAATGTCCAAAAACCTATGTAACAAGCAAGTAGAAGTGTGTTGTTATCTAGGTTCATATTACCTAAGTTATTTTTATAAAAAATTTAAATGATTTTTCATTACTCATACTCGGAAAGTAGGTCTGAAGTTGCCTGAGAAGCGGGTTGAAAGTAACACTTTTCAGCCCTAGGGAGAATCGCTTTCAACTGACAGCTGGATACGGCAGAAACTCAAGTTTTTTTTTATGTCATAGGGGGTAAACTGGCCAGTAGCACACCTAATGGATGATTTATGTAAAATAAAATTCATTCATTTTTTCTTTAGCTAATTCTTATTTTTATTTTGACTTTCCTTGCATTCGTAATGAAAAGCACAGTGTTATCCTCGGGAGAAAGACATTTAGTCCTCGCTACGCTCGGGCGCCAATAGTTCGAGGGACTAAATATGTGTGTGTATCTGTTGTGCAATAAATAATATTCTATTCTATTCTTTTTTATTTTCACTCAAACTTTCATATTACTTTTTCTCAAATCACGCTTATTCAAAATTCAAATAAAAAAAAAATATATGCTAGTTTTGCAATAATTATTACTATCAATTGACTATTCTAGATACCGAATCAAGTATTAACTCAACACCCCACTACTTGAACCTTTGTGCTTGGACGCCCACATACGAAAGTGTTTGTGATAAAAATATGTGGTAGATAAAGTAAAGGTACATATTATTATTTTAGATACTGTTAATATGAAAATAAAACACGCATCGTAATGGACAATAAGTGCCAGTTGCCGCTGTATTGTATAGGATCCGTTGATAGTGCAAATTATTGATAACAGAATTTGTAAAATATTTTCGTATACCAGCTCTCCCCCGCGGTTTCACCCGTGGCAATTTCGGAGTTGATAAAAATTACCTTGTTTCCTTCTCTGTACCCCTGACAACGTGTATGCAAAATTTCATGGTGATCGGTCCAGCCTTTCACGCGTGATATAGATCTAGACGTCATAAAAAAAAATTAAAGCGTATGTTTGTAATTTCAAATTAACAGCTTTTCACTTACTGGATTCGAAATTATCTATATACCTACGGTAAAAAAAAGAATTAAAATTTTTCTGTCTGTCTGTTTGTTCCGGGTAATCTCTGAAACGGCTGGACCGATTTTAACGGGATTTTCACTGGCAGATGAGCTGAGCTGATGTTATAAGAAGTAACTTAGGTTACTTTTATCCCGGAATTCCCGCGGGACAACCGAAATTAACGCGGGTGAAACTGCGGGGCACAGGAAGTATTATAATAAAATACTAGCTTTCAGTTCGGTTTCACCCGCGTCAATTTCGGTTTTTCCTACTACTTGTAATGTAATGTAAATGTATGTATTAGAACAACGCCATCTTTCGGAAGAGTTTAGTATAATTATCGTAGGTATGCATGTACATCGTACTTTTATCCATTGTAATTTCGACTTCACTAATTTCGACTTTTTATTTTATTTATTTATTTATTTTAGTAATATACCTAGTAGGTAAATTAAAATATTAAAAATACTAAAATTATGAATTAAGCTCGATGTGAATATAAATTTCACTAACCAATTTTTTTTTATGGCAAGAAAGAAATATCTTGATAATTTTTAAGCTTCAATATAGTTTCTAAAACCCTATTAAAAAACTGTACACGACAAATATACCCGCACACATTCTGTTATAAGTACAATTATTATGAACTAGCTACACCCGTGGAAATTTCGGAGATCCCGCAGGAATTCCGGAATGCAAAGTACCTACCCTATGTCCTTCTCTGTACCCCTGACAATGTTGTACCTAAGTATGCAAAATTTCATGAGATTTCACCGTCGGAGTTCCAGCGGGAATTCCGGGATAAAAAGTATCCTATGTCCGTTTCCTGGTTCTAAGCTACCACCCCACCAATTTTCAGCAAAATCGGTTCAGCCGTTCTTGAGTTATAAATAGTGTAACTAACACGACTATCTTTTATATATATAGACTAACTGTCCCCCGCGATTTCATCCGCGGTAATTTCGGAGTTCCCGCGGAGGTTGCGGGAAAAAGTACTCTATGTCCTTCAGTTCCCTAGGCAAAAAGTTGACTGGTAGAGAATGCCTTAGGCATTAAGTCCGCCTTTTGTACATAAATGTGCAATAAAGTTCTTTAAATAAATAAATAAATAAATAAATTCCGGGATAAAAACTATCCTATCTTTCAAGTTGGACCATATTATAAACGGTTACAAAGTTTTATCTAAATCCGTTCAGTAGTTTCGGAGTCCATCGCGGACAAACAACGTGACACGTGATTTATATATATTAGACTAGCTGTCCCCCGCGATTTCATCCGCGGTAATTTCGGAGTTGCCGCGGAGGGTGCGGAAAAAATGTACTCTATGTCCCAGTGGCGAAGGTACCATATAGAAGCCGATTCCCACCGGCTTCCATTCAGACGCAACATCTCTCTCTACCGTAATTGAGAACGTTGTCAGGGATACAGGAAAGGACTTTTTATACCGGAATTCCCACGGGAACTCCGAACTGGCGCGGGAAACAGTTAATAGTTTAATAAGTTGAAATTAAAGTAGATTTCCGGCTTCCCCCTCTCAATATTTCACCCTTCGCCACTGCTATGTCCTTCAGTTCCCGCGGGAATTCCGGGATAAAAACTATCCTATCTTTTAAGTTGGACCATATTATAAATGATTGCAAAATTTTATCAAAATCCGTTCAGTAGTTTCGGAGTCCATCGCGGACAAACAACGTGACACGTGATTTATATATATTAGATTAAGACTAGCTGTCCCCCGCGATTTCATCCGCGGTAACTTCGGAGTTCCCGCGGGAATTCCGGGACAAAAACTATCCTATCTTTTAAGTTGGATCATATTATAAATGGTTGCAAAATTTTATCAAAATCCGTTCACTAGTTTCGGAGTCCATCGCGGACAAACAACGTGACACGTGATTTATATACATTAGACTAGCCGTCCCCCGCGATTTCATCCGCGGTAATTTCGGAGTTCCCGCGGAGGTTGCGGGAATAAAGTACTCTATGTCCTTCAGTTCCCGCGGGAATTCCGGGACAAAAACTGTCCTATCTTTTAAGTTGGACCATATTATGAATGGTTACAAAATTTTATCGAAATCCGCTCAGTAGTTTCGGAGTCCATCGCGGACAAACAACGTGACACGTGATTTATATATATTAGATTAGATTGCGAAAAAAATAACCTCCATCGACATCGGGCCCGACCAGCCCCCTGTGGTCCCACTATCGCTTCACAGTTAGCTACCGTCCATACACTTATCTATCACTTTTCGACCAACATCGCTTATCAGCCTGCCACTAATTGACAGTAAGTGGTGTTCAAGATTGTCATATGTTCACTGAAATAATACACCCAAGTAGGTATATCTATATTCTATGCCTAGTATTACAGGAAACTTTTAATTAAGTACCTACTCACAAAAAGGGGACAGTTTTTTCATGGAAAATATCACGAAACTTCGATAAATATTTCCTTATGCTACTGCTCCACCTGCTTGTTAGCGCGTTAATTAGTGCGCTAAATAAGGCATTACGTAGATGTGGCCAACATTTTAAGACGATCGTGTGTGTGCAAATTTTCATACAAAAAGCCAAACCGTTTATCTCCCCTTAAACATTGATCAATTTTGATGATTTTTTTACATGTTATTGATGTATTGGATAACTAGGGCTGTACGTTTTGATTTTAAAGAAATATTGCTTATAACAAGAGTTATTAGCATCTCAATATCCATATTTTTTACAAAAAATCTTCCTCGAGCTTTTAGCGCGTTAGCGGATTAGCTCGGATGTCGGTTTTTTGGACACATCAAAGGGTTTTAGCGCGTTATTTAGCGCACTAAGCGGTGTTGGCTACACTAACGCCTTCTCATTCTGCGTGGCGCACGCGCGGAGCAAGGCCGTATTTACTTTTTTGGCGGGAACAATAAAAATACGACATTGGATTGGTCTAAAATTACAGCTGCTTCTACCGCCATTGCAAAAAAACAGCTGTTTGATGCTTCGACCGCCATTTTGTGTTAACGCGTTATTTCACTAGAAATTAACGCTTAACGGCACGTTACAAACTAAATGTAGCCAACACGTATTTTGATGCCTTAACTAACGCGTAGTTGGACATTAACATCAACGTTAACGCTAACGCAGGTGGAGTAGTAGCATTACACTATGACGCAGATGGTTTGGACTCCAAACTTGTTTAATATTATTAGATATATATCTACTCCAAACCAGTCATAGTGCAAGGAAATGTTTATAGAAATTCATGATATTTTACAATAATAATTATCAATATTTCCTGTACCCAATATAATATTAATATTTTCTGTAATACTAGGTATAGATATGGGTTATAATGACCTAACACGTAGTGCGTCACTCAAATTCTTTTTCCCTCGCGCTTAAAGAAGTTTCACTTCAAAAGAATATTATTATTTACTTCTTAATTCATCTGAGTTTAAAAAGTGTATTATGGCATACCTGTGGATGGATGTTTGGATGTTTGCTACTCAATCACGCAAAAACGGCTGAACGGATTTGGATTAAATTTGGCATGCATGTTGTCAGGGGTACACAGAAGGACATAGGGTACTTTTTATCCCGGAATTCCTGCGAGACCTCCGAAATTACCGCGGGTGAAACCGCCGGGCACAGCTAGTTATCAATATTTCCTGTAATATAATAGAAAAGCTTTCGTCTCCTAAACCTACTCATGAAGTTTCAGCCTGTTATTAGTCACTGAGGAAACAAGTACGGGGATCTCGGACTATATACAACGTGTTAATGAATTACCTGAAAACTAGAAAGTAGTTTGCTCAGAATCAACCAGCGAATCGATCGCACTATGTTTTAAATATAGGTTATATTTTTTCATTTTTATTGCCCATGTCTAAATTATTTATAATACAATATTTGGCGCGTACGCCGCCCGCAGCAAAAAAATCGAACCAGTAGGCGCGGGCGTAGGGCTTGGAATCTCGTAGATAGGTCACCTCATAACTAATGTCGAATAACTTTTAAAGTATAAATTTTTTCGACATAAAATATATTTTAATCATATTATTGTATATTTTTTTAAATGGGGTGTATCAGGTCTTCAGTTAATTCATTAACACGTTGTATACGGTAATTTAATAAACAAAAAACAATTTTAATTTTTTTTATCTCTCTGTGTCCGTCTGTCTGTCTGTTTGTTCCGGCTAATCTCTGAAACGGCCGGACCGATTGTAACGAGACTTTTACAGGCAAATCGCTGATACCTATTGTAGGGAGTAACTTAGGGTGAATGCATTTATTTTAGAAAAAAATACTTCCTGCGTGAATTCCGAAACTCGCGCGGGTATAACCGCGGGGCGTAGGTAGTCAACAAAAAGCTCGCTTCGCACCGTGCATTGCGTGCGTTTGTTGGGGCGTGTGAAAGTCCACTCGGTATCGCTCCGCGGTTTCGGCAAAACAAACAGACACAATGTGTGTGTTGGCTTTGTATATCTATCTGTAACATCAACCAACGTTTAAATGATAAGCGTCGGACTGTGGGAAAGCGATTACTGCGCAAGTAACAGGTTAGTAAACATACAAACGGACATAGATAAGCAATAGTGTGTTAACCCACACTGGAGAAATTTTGAGTAAATCGTGTTTTAAAATGATGGCGCCATTTTTTGTCAACATCTTTTATGTTCAATATTTAGTTACATATTTAAGCAATGTAATAAGGTAAACACATAATTAAAAAACGTTCCCTAACTCTCAATAAATGGTTCTGAACCAATAACTTAATTTTGTGGGTTAACATGTTATTGCTTATCTGCGTCCAAACATAGGTTAATTTTGGCTAACTGCTCCCCGCGGTCTCGCCCGCGTCAATTTCGGAGATCCCGCGGTAATTCCGGGATAAAAATACCTTAGTCGAATCCTTTTTCTGTACCTTCCCCTGAAACATAATGTACATAATAATGTAAAATTTTGTACAGTTTCTCCCGCGTTAATTTCTGAGTTCCCGAGGGAATTACGAGATTAAAAGTACCCTTAGTCCTTTTCTGTATCCCTGACAACGTGCATGCCAAATTTCATCCAAATCCGTTCAGCCGTGTTTGCGTGATTGAGTAACAAACATGCAAACATCCACACTTTCACATTTATAATATTAAGTAGGATAGAGTTGTATTATTTATTTTATAAAACCTTAGCCAAATTGGTCCAGTCGAGTCGTTCACAAATGATGCGTTTACCAACGAACAGTGTAGGTAGGTACCTACCTACCCCATTTTTGGAGTTCACTAAACTCCTTAAAAATCGATTTATGGTATAAAAATTTATGGGGAGAAAGATTTATATATGTAGGTACCTAAATGCGAAAGTAACTCTGTTTGTATGTCTGTTACGCTTTCACGCCTTTTCGGCTCAACTGATCCTCATGAAATTTTGCATACACGTTGTCAGGGGTACAGAAAAGGACGAAGGGAACTCAGAAATTAACGTGGGAGAAACTGTATAAAAACTTTTACATTACTATGTAGGTACATTATGTTTCGGGGGTAGGTACAGAAAAAGGATTCGACTAAGGTATTTTTATCCCGGAATTCCCGCGGGAACTCCGAAATTACCGCGGGTGAAACCGCGGGGCGCAGCTAGTGTGAAATAAATAGCAGAAAATCTAAGCGCGATAACGCATTGATCGATTGTAAAACTTGTTGACGCGTCAATAATTTTTCTAGAGGTAATTGTGTCGGCGACTCACCACCTGATAAGTACAGTCACAGATAATATAATGTACAGTGACACCTGTCAATATACCTACATAGGTCCTAAGCGGTGTCAATAGACGGAGTTTGAAGAAATTATTATCGAGTTCAGAAACATTCTATCGCTGGATAATTTGGAACGTGGGTACTTCTGCCATTTAGATTCAGGGCCCTTATTCACTATGACCAACAACATTCCTTGCCCATAACGCGCGTCCCAAAAACACAATCCCAAACGCTTCGAATGCAAAAATATAAGAAATCTATATAATGAAAATGAATCGCCAAATGTGTTGGTAAGCGCATAACTTACAAACGACTGCACCAAATTGGAAAATTGTTTTTTTTTTGTGTTCGTTATTGTCAGGACAAGGTTTATATAAAAGAAGTTTGAAGTTCCTGCAGTAATTCCGAATCTCACGCGGGTGAATCTCCGAAACGGTTGGACCTATATTGACGGGACTTTCACTGCTAATTAGCTGTTGTTATAAGGAGTAGGTATACATTAGACTGCATTGGAGTTCCTGCGGGAATCCCGAAACTCACGCGGGTGAAACCGCGGGGCACAGCTAGTTTATTATAATTATAATTCTTTATGGCAAATGAAACGTTGTATTTTTAAAGTGAGAAGTTTTAAAGTGACAACCCGATTGGCGTAATGGTCACCATGCCCGCTAATCAAGGGGTTCCGGGTTCGATTCCCGGTGGGGGTGGACTTTGTGTGATGAACACAGGGTTCCATTTTCCAGTATGGATGTGTTTATATATCTATAGTATAATATATAAGTAATTCTATGTAGTATATACCACGTTTGCTTGGTTTCCACGACACAAGCTAATAATAGCTTACTGTGGGATCGAGTAGATCTGTGTGTTGTGATTTGGATTATTATTATAAAAAAAGAAAAACTTCTTTGAACACGAGGGAAAAGCAATTTAAGTGGTGCCTTATCCTAACGCGACGCGTTATGGTTCGTAGTGAATAAGGGCCCTGATTTTTATTCTTAGGTAGGTATGTAACATAAATTATAAGTCAAATTCGAAAGTAAATAAAAAAATATGATTAAATTAAAATACAATAAAAAAAAATATTATATGTTTAATTGCAATATAAGATTTCTCATAAAAAAAGTTTTATTGAAACCAGTGCGAGTAAGAGTAGGTTTTTTGGGAGTTACCGCGGGAATTTCGGGATAAAAACTATCCTATCTTTTAAGTTGGGCTAAATTACATATGCTTACAAAATTTGATAAATATTGGTTCAGTAGTTTCGGAGTCCATCGCGGACAAACAACGTGACACGTGATTTATATATACTATACTATACTACTATACTATACTAGCTGTCCCCCGCGGTTTCACCCGCGGTAATTTCGGAGTTCCCGCTGGAATTCTGGGATAAAAACTATCCTATCTTTTAAGTTGGACCATAATGGTTACAAAATTTTATCAAAATCCGTTCAGTACGAGTTTATAGGAGTCCATTGCGGACAAACAACGCGACACGTGATTTATACATATAATATTAATATTTAAAAAACCGCCAAAACTGCCTGACAATGCAATAAAAGTTTTGGTTTCTATTTTTTTTACAAGTTTAATTACTTACTCCAGAAATACTATCAAAAAGTTCATTCAAACATGAACAATCGATTTCTTTTCAAATGAAAAATGTTAGAAGAGATTATATTGAGTTATTATGACTTTTGGCGCTTCTTTGACGGCTAACAGGCGCCTTGTGTAAAACCTCAGAGTAAATGTAAAACTAATGACTCAAATCTCGAATATTATCTTACTTTCTCTTTCTTTACTAAAGTTTCACTGCCAATTTGTGTTCCGTCTTTGTCTGTCACCCGTACGGCCGCGGCGGGCACGCCCCGCTCGCTCATTATGGGAACAATACGCGCGCGTCGACAATCGAAAAGAAGTTGTGTCGCTATCCCGCTCTGTCTTATTTAGAGAGTACGAAATGAGGTTTTTGAACGAAATTAGACGCAATTTCCTTACGTCTTTCGCATTGTACATAACTAGATTTGATGTTAGTTCAGCCAGCCAGTATTATTTGATCTTTAACTGTCTCATTCCTTTTTTTTTACTTTCGCACAAAGTGCATTATAGGTAAGCCAGCGTCAGATTTATAACAGCAATTTATGGTGTAAAATCGTTTCTTGTCGCTAATAGAATCACTTCC
Source organism: Zygaena filipendulae (assembly GCA_907165275.2). Classification (NCBI taxonomy): domain Eukaryota; kingdom Metazoa; phylum Arthropoda; class Insecta; order Lepidoptera; family Zygaenidae; genus Zygaena; species Zygaena filipendulae. Next base: position 1,086,599 of record OU015677.1, on the reverse strand, counting down.
AAACATCATAATTATAATTATCTATTATAATAAATAAATAATAAATAAATAATAATTGTTAACAGGCTAGGTGTTTCACCACAGCTCACATTGGTGGTGTGGTCAAAGATTGTAGACACATCTAGCCGGAAATGAAAACTGGCTTTCAAGTGAGGCCGAAACACACCGTAGGTGCTTGACAACAGATTTCCAACTTGAAAGTGGTATTGCTAGCCAGCTATGGTTGTCTCACGCTCTCACGATGTTTTCCTTCACCGAATTTGTAGACTGTACATAATATAACAAGAATTAGAAACCGATAATTTCGTCTCCCGTCAAAAACACCTTACAAAAATCATGCGGTGTGCTAGCTTCTAAAATAGGAGGATGTGCCAGAAGCTAACTTACTGAGCTTTCTTCAAATATAACTACACTTTTCTTTAACATCCTTTAACGTTTTCAGTGTTTGGTTTAATGCTGTTCGTATTTTCATCTCTTTAAATATTTGAGCATCCCCCAGAAGGTCTCACAGAGATATGAAGTAGGAAGGTAGGTACTAGGTAGGTATATTTTAGCAATACCCAGTTCCCATTAACAGTGCAAAAAATCACATCATTCGAAGGCTTCGTTGCGACTGACGTAAAACCAGTTATCAACCAACATTTTCTTATAAAGAAAGGAAGCAAGTAAGGTATTATACCTACAATGTTCTCTCCTGGACTATAGTTTCAAGATTACAATTTGATAATATGTTTAAACTTTATAGTATCTATAAGAATGCAGTTTAAATAAAGCTAAACGAAATTTTAAGTTAATATTATTTTATTAGGTACCTACCCACCTATTTCTATACTTATTACGAATCATAATGAAACAGCTTTAGTATAAAAAAAAGGATCAATTCGTCTGAAATTACTGCAAAAACCAGTGACATACCTAAGCCACCCACATGAATACTCAAAAAATAGAACCCTATCGGCCCATCATAAGACACTGCCCTACCTTGAGGTGCCATTAGATTACTAGGTATTGCTCTCTTACTATAAACTTAAACTGGCCTAGAAATGAAACTAGTTTAGGGGCCGTATTTTTGAATCGCTCGAATTACTTTTCGCACACTAAATTGCAGGATTCACATGTGAATGCTAAAAAATGTATGAGCATTCCGTGTAACGCGCGATTCCGTGTGCGATAGTAATTCGAGTGATTCAAAAATACTGCCCCTGCACTTAGCGTTAACGGAGTTTAGTAGGTGTAAGTTCTGACTAGCTTGTTATCCCAGCTAAAAACTATAGTTGGTTTATGTTTATATTCCTGGCATAATTTGAGCTGTTTACAACATTTGCTAAACATAATTTCATTAGAAAATTTAAACAGAGACTCAACATAAACCGCTCTTTCTACTCGAGTACCTAGGCGCTAAACGCTAAGCAGTCACATTAGAAAACAGAATGACTAAGAATCCATATAAAACAAACAATCCAGCCGTCACTGCGACACCGCAAGAAACTTCATCTCACGCGTGCGATCACAGAGCGAGAGAGCACGACAATAAGAAAGAAACAACCAACAAAAGGGAGGAACGCATTCAGCCAGCCAAAATAAAAAAACCCGTCAACCGACACCAAATCCATGGACGTAAAGGTGACAATCGCAAGTTGAAGAGATCAAGTGATGACGGTCGCTTAGCACCGCCCCAACGTTTCGTTTCACACATATTGCAGATATGAGATGATAATCGGCCGATAGGATAGCCTTTAATAGAATAATTCAGTTGTCCGCTACTTGCGTGTGAGGGTGGTTTCCGAACGCAACCCGAACCGCCATATTGACGCGCGCGAATTTCACGAAAATTGTGAATATTTGACGTTTGAGTTATTTATTTTTTCAATAGATTTTATATAAATAAAAATAGATTAGGATCGTGTGTGTATTTAGATTTTGTTTTTGTTTTTAACAAACAGTGAAGTGGCGGTAAATCCAACTTATTTGCTAAAAGTTTAGGTACTGTTTATTTCGAGTTGGATGGAAAAAAATATCTTCGTTTTGCCTGTGTTGGTATCTTTTACTAGGTGGGTTTTTGCCTACTGTTTAAGTCTGGGCCCTTATTCACTATGACCAACAACATTACTTACCCATAACGTGCGTCCCAAAAACACAATTCCAAACGCTCCAGATGCAAAAATATAAGAAATTTATATTCTGACTAGATATAGCTGTCCCCCGCGATTTAATCCGCGGTAATTTCGGAGTTCCCGCGGAGGTTGCGGGAAAAAAGTAGGTAGGTAGGTACTCTACGTCCTTCTTTGTACCCCTTACAGTAGTTTACGGTGATTAGCTGTTCCCCGCATTAATTCCGGAGTTCCCACGGGAATTCCGGGATGAAAAATAGATAGTAGCCGATTCTCGGACCTACTGAATATGCATACAAAATTTCACGAGAATTGGTCAAGCCGTTTCGGAGGAGTATAGGAACGAACATTGTGACACGAGAATTTTATATAGGTATTAGATATTCTGATAAAAGAAACGTTGTGAATGTATTTTTTTAATGTGAAACTTCTTTGTACACGAGGGAAAAGCAATCCTTATACCTATTGACGCGACGCGTTATAGTCAATAGTGAATAAGGGCCCTGATGTTTAAATACCTAGTGTAAGTAACTAATTAAATGCTAATTAAGTTTATCTAAGTAGTATAGGTAGGTAGGACATTTACTACAAAAACTTTATAAAATCGTGAAATAGCTAATGTGGCTTCCATTTGGATGCACAGCGGTTCCATTGGTACAGGTATTAGTTATTAGTTCCTAGTTTCACTCCTTTTCTTTCTTTCTTTCTTTCTTTCATTAAAAACTTGATGTGCCCCGCGGTTTCGCGTGAGTTTCGGAATTCCCGCAGAAACTCCAAACTTCTTTTAGGTACTTATTCTACTTCCCCTTACAATAACAAACACAACGCAAAAAAAAAGAATCACCGAAATCGGTCCAGCCGTTCACGCGTCAGATCGTGAACAAGGGAAATAGGGATTCATTTTTTTATACAATATGTAGGTACCTACTACTTAGGTCGATAGATATACAGATTTGTTGGAAGACAAAACAAAAGGCGAAATTCATTAAACAATTGTTTTATATTTTACTAGCGTTTCACCCGCGGTAATTTCGGAGTTCCCTTAAACCTTCTTCACTCTATCTATTGGTGAAAACCGCATGTAAATTCGTTTAGTAGTTTTTGAGTTTATCGCTAACAGACAGCGGAAGTGACTTCATTTTACACCCGCATTATATTTTACTAGCTGTGCCTCGCGTAATTTCGGAGTTCCTGCGGGAATTCCGGGATAAAAAGTACCCTATATCCTTCTCTGTACCCCTAACAACGTGCATGCCAAATTTCATCCAAATCCGTTGAGCCGTTTTTGCTTGATTGAGTAACAAACATCTAAACATCCAAACATCCACACTTTCACATTTATAATATTAGTAGGATAGGTTTCACCCGCGTAAGTTTCGGAATTCCCGCGGTGACTATTTTTTTCTAAAATAAACGTATAAAATTAGCTATCCGCCTGTGAAAGTCCCGTTAAAATCGGTCCAGCCGTTTCAGAGATTAGCCGGATCAAACAGACAGACAGAGAAGAATTTAAAAAATTGTTTTTTTATGTATGCACTTACTTTCCTTACCTATGTTCCGTATATAGGTAGGTAGGTACCTACTTTCATATGCATTTAGTGAAAAGCTGTTAATTTGGAATTACAAACAGACACTTCAATATTATTTATATGTATAGATAAGATACCTAGATATAGATGTAATTTTGTAAAGAAGATATTTTTATTCAAGTCGACTTTTCTGAACAGGCATAGCATCAAAACTACCTACATAAACGATGTTAATAGGCACCAATGCACAATGGTACTATCACAGGCCAATATTGTAAAGCTGAGCCCTTATTCACTGACCAACAACATTCCTTGCCCATAACGCGCGTCCCAAAAACGCATTTCCAAACGTTCTAGATGCCAAGATATTCTAATATCTTGGCATCTATTCTTCTTTATGTCACAAGAAACGTTATACTTAAATGTATTTTTTTGCAGTAAAACTTCCTTGATTACGAGGGAAAGACAGTTTTTGCGGCGTCTTATCTTAGCGCGGCGTGTTATGGTCATTTTGAATTTGGTTGAACGCGCTATTGTCAGGAATCCCGGGTGTCCGATGGTTAACCATTGATCGAACTTGATCGAACGAACGTCAGGAGATAAAATGAAATGAATTGATGAAATATGTGACACAGCTGATCCCCGCGGGTTCACCCGCGGTTATTTCGGAGTTCTCGCGGGAATTCCGGGATAAAAGTACTCTAGGTAGTAGGTAGGTATATACCTACCTACCTACTTTTGTGTACGCCTGACAACGTGTAGTATGGAAAATTAAATCTAGTTTTACATTTAACCGCGTTAATTTTGTAGTTTCCGCGGGAATTCCGGGATAACAAGTACTTTATGTCCTTCTCTGTATCCCTGACAACGTGTATGCAAAATTTCATGATTATCCGTTCAGCCGTTGAGGCGTGAAAGCGTGACAAAGAAACAAACTCTTTTTTTCTTTATAATAATAGCAATAGGAAGGAACAAAACCTTATCTATACCAACAAATAAATAAAATTGAAGTGTCTGTTTGTAATTTCAAATTAACAGCTTTGCACTAAATGCATACGAAAGTATATAAGGTTGGTACTTACATCAAAAAATCCATTATTAATTTTTTTCTGTCTGTCTGTCAGTTTGTTTCGGCTAATCTCTAAAATGGCTAGACCGATGCTGACGGGACTTTCACTCGCAGATAGCTCATGTTACAAGGAGTAACTTAGGCTACTTTTTATCCCGGAATTCCCGCGGGAACTCAAATCAAATCAAATGTAGCCGTCCCCCGCGGTTTCACCCGCGGTAATTTCGGAGTGCCCGCGGGAATTCCGGGATAAAAAGTACCTACCCTATGTCACTCATGATCACTTTACCTTCCTATAAGTGCAAGAATTTTCAAAATAGGTTCAGTAGGTAGTTCCAGAGATTACAATCTCACGAACTCCGGAGTTCCCGCGGGAGTTCCGGAATAAAAAGTACCCTATGGCACTCAGGATCACTGTAGCTTAAAAATGGAAAGAATGTTCAAAATCGGTTCAGTAGATGCAGAGATTACCCCCTACAACTTCACAAACTTACAATCCCACAAACTTTTGCTCTTTATAATATTAGTAGGTACAATCTGTTTTGTGTTCTAAATAAATAAATAAAAGTATAAATAATAATTTGACCGGCACGGATTTGGACGAGCGAGCGTCACAAGCTAAAGAGATCTAAAAACAAATAGGTAATGTGATGATGAAAATAGGTAAAGGTTTCACAGGTTTCTTTTGGGAATACCTATATTATGTAGTTCTAAAATAGTGCGATTAGCCTCCAGCCTATCTTCCTATCTGATAAAGCCTGTTTAATTTGTAGATAATTCATTCATTATTAGTTTTCGGTAGCCGATGCCCGGCGGCGTATTTTTTATTAATATGCACAATAATTTCAACCACTCGAGTCACCGTTAATGTTATCGTCGAGTACCAGATTCGTATTTAATTAACTCATAATATTTTATTAGATTACTAAATCAAATACCTATCTCACATGGAAAACTTATGAAACCTTTCTCTCTTACTACCTATTTTCTTTATAAATTATTCCGCGCACTTTTTTCCACGGATTTTTTCTTACGGATTTTTCTTACGGTTTTACTATCACATTTTTTTCAGTTCGGTCGCGCAGCAAAATCCCTATCCCCTCCAAGCCTGCCGTAAGGAACTTCGTTCCAATAAAAATGAGTGTTTGTATGTCTGTCCTCTATGCGTTTCGAAACCATTGGTCCGATTGTGATGAAACTTTGGCGGGTTGTTCTGCTGCGTCCGCAAAGGTTCCTGATCCCAAAACTCACGCCGAAATCTGGCCCCTACGATCCAGCTCACTCTAACGGAGTAATAGTACAATAATGCAAAGGCAACGAAGAAGGCAATTGCCATTTCGGCCGAGGCATATACAACTTTAGGCATATAACTTTAGGCATATACAACAAAATTAACTGGAAACTAGAAAATAGTTTGCTCAGAATCGACTTCCGTTTTAATATAGGTTATATTTTTTCATTTTTACTAGTCCATGTCTAAATGATTTATAATACAATATTTGGAGCGTATACGCCGCCCGCAGCAAAAAATCGAATCGGTCATTGACACGTTGGTGCGGGCATAGCTCTTGAAATTTTGTAGATAGGTCACCTCAAAACTAATGTTGAATAACTTTTAAACTGTAAGTTTTTTCGACATAATTTATATTTTAGTCACATTATTGTTTATTTTTTTAAATGGAGTGTATCAGGTTTTTGGTCAATTCATTAACGTTGTATAGTGCTTTTCCTAAAACAATGCAAGTAAATAAAAAATGGCCTTATAATAACAAAATAACAACGAACTCCGCTTTATCGCCAATTTTTTTTTTATTTTACAGTTTGTGCCGTAAGGTAAATCATCAGGCATCTGTGGCTATACAGCCATGAGAACGCAATGTGTACGATAGATGAAAGAGTTCTAAATTCAAACAGCACACCGTTTCATACAACATTGCCGGCGCGCTCTTCGTTCCAAATTCAAAGAACGCGCCGGGAAGTGATTTTGGTTTTTCAGTCTACGTTAATATAATATGATACTTCGCGTGTTCTTTATTCAAAAGTAATGACAATATTTCCGCGCATGCTTATGAAATACATTGTATCACAAGGTATTAAAATTGTATTTTTAGGGCGAGGGCGTTATTTTGAATCCAGACCGGAGTGAAGGTTCTTATATAGAATCCTGAACGGAGAGAGGGATTCAAAGGAAATCGCCAGAGGAAAAAATAATTTTAATGCCGAGTGGTACACTCTACTTTTCATCCCCCTGTATGAGAAAATGAAACAAGAAATCGCTGTAATATATTGATTATTTGTTAATAAACATGAAAAAAACCTAAATATTTGTTGCGTCCATTTTCACAGATTCTGGTGTTAATATTGTGCTCTCTTCACTTCTTGACGAATACATTTTGTGAAATCAATAAAATTGCAATATCAGTTTTATAAACATACATACACCTTTTTATTTTTTTTTGTTTGAGGCGCGAGTCTCACCGGCCAGTACTTTATTCATATAATTTGTGCAGTATTTGACGTTCGACCTCCTTGGTCGTCTTTGGCGATTGGTTGAAATTCACAACTCATTATTACCCGCTGTTTAGCGGGTTAAAATAGATTTCAGTACAACTTTTAGTCGCACTTATTGAAGGGAACTTAAACGTCAATTTTTTAATAGATGGGATGAAAAAGATATTTTCCGTATTGGTTCCTCATTTAAAAATCTGCTAACAAATCTCATTGTGTTGTTACAGAAATAGAAATAGATAATGAAACACTGACCGAAATAAAACTATAAGGATCGATCGAAAAAATGTCATCGCAGATCCTATCCCATAACATGTACCGCCGCGATTCGAACGAGGACCAAGACAGACCACTGGAAATAGACCAGGACTCAAATCCGGACCACAGCCGTTCAAACAGTCCGAAGAACATCCAATACTACAAGGAAAACGAGAAGACCATACTGAATCAGGGGAAGAAATCGTTTTGCATCGACGCTCTGCTGTCCACCAGACATAACAACATGGAGCCGGCGAACACGTTCGAAGAGAGAATCGCCCAGCAGAAATATCTGACTTTAATACAGAACAAAAACTATATACCCCGGTATCAGAACGACCATTTCGACGGTCAAATCGATCAGAACGTTATCAGTAAATACGGGAACAGTCCGGAGAATCGTGACAGCCAGGATTATGACCGGAGGTTGGACACGGAGAGTCCCAGATCTGGTCAGAGTAGTCCCAGGAGCGGGAGTCCGGGGTCGGACGATGGCAACCGGTCCGGGAGCTACAGCCCCCCCATCTCTCCTGGCGTGGAGGGGGGCAACGAAGACATCGAGACATATAGACCTGGTGAGTTATGGTTTTCTTTTTTTTTTTTAGGGGGCAAACGTGCAAGTGGTACACCTGATGGTAAGTGATTACCGCCGCCCATAGACATCTGCAACACCAGAAGGCATGCAGGTGCGTTGCCGACCTGGAATGGGGATGGGAAAAGCCATTAAATGACAAATCATGTGTTCGAAGCTGGCTATGTTCTTCTAAAATGTCTTCAAATATGACAAATTGTTTTTGGTGTAAGCGTGCTAAGAATTTCTGTTTTTCTATTTTTTTTTTTTTGGGTATTTGTTATTTTAATTTCTGATTGCACACCTCGATCTATATTATCTCTCCGTCTACTTAGTGGTTAACTGGTAGACAAAGGCGCAAGGCATTAAGTTCGCCTTAAAAAAAATGTGCAGAAAAAAAAAAACAAATACCTAGTTGGGAATTTATTCAAAAATAAAGCCATAGGAGAGTAGGTATACGTATGTAAAATAGAGTATGTAATACAAATTTTTGATGATCAAGTCGAAATCCTTGTAGCGGCCATGTAGGCGGGGCAGGCGTGACCAAAATAAATGCTCTAACTTGGCCAAAACTTCTTTTGCTGCGATCCCAAGTATATTTACCACAATATTCCCAAAACTGTGAATTTTGAAAACAGTGACTGAGTAAAAATATAACCATAAAGCGTTTAATACATTTCTTTACGTTAGGTAATGAATGTTTTTGTGTGCGAAAATCACCCAGCGACACTGGTTTTCATCTGCTTTCATGCTAAGTCAATGTCCCTTATATCTGTTATTTTCTGTTCTGTGGGATCTACCGGCTCCCTTTTGCGAGGTTGCCTCTGATATTTATTTATTTATTTATTTATTTATTTAGTACACAAAACAGTTTACAACCGAAAATAAAATAATAAATACATTCACAAAAGTAAAAGAGCTAGATTGCATACCAAGATAAGTGTACATATTAGAGTAAGGGCATATTGTAAGTACTATAAACGACCAAAAAATATATAAAAATTAAAAATATTTAGTGCTAACAGCAGCTCTCCGACCGACAGGCATAATCCCGAAGCCGGGCCTCCTGCCGCCAAGCCCGCTGGTGGCGGCGCAGTCCGCGGCGCTGTTCAGCTACCCGCAGCTGCCGCAGGGGCTGCCCCCGGGGGCGGCGATGCCGTCCGCCTTCCACCACCCCGGGGACCGGGTGCTGCACCACATGCAGCTGGAGTGGCTCGCCAGGACCGGCATGTTCTACCATAGAATACCGGAGCTGGGCGGTGAGTGAGGATTTACCAAGTTGCTTGCGTGAATTTCAGGATAAAATGTAGATATATACCTACCCTATGTCCTTTTCTGTAGGTGTACGCCTGACAATTAGTATGCGAAATTTTATAATATTAATAATAATAATCAATTATTTATTCATTAGACCAACTTAGATCATTCTGTTAGTGACATGATTGCTTAATCATTGTCAGTAATTAGTTACCATTCAATACATGATATTTATGATTTTATGATGATCAGTTGTTGATTTGAAGCCTGATAAGGTAACAGACAGCTAGACAGTTTCTTTTGTATTTATTAACTAGCTGTGCCCAGCGGAATTCCGGGATAAAAAGTACCCTATATCCTTCTCTGTACCCTTAAAAACGTGCATGCCAAATTTCAATCCAAATCCGTTCAGCCGTTTTTGCGTGATTGTGTAACAAACATCCAAACATTCAAACATCCATACTTTCACATTTGGACCAAGATAAGCAATAACATGTTAACCCACAAAATTAAGTTATTGATTCAGAACAATTTATTGAGAGTTGGGGAACGTTTTTTAATTATGTGTTTACATTATTACATTGCTTAAATATGTAACTAAATATTGAACATAAAAAATGTTGACACAAAATGGCGCTATACTTTTAAAACTCGATTTACTCAAAATTTCTTCAATGTGGGTTAACACACTATTGCTTATCTATGTCCATTTATAATATCAGTAAGATAGTTGTTCCCCGCGGTTTCACTCACGTTAATTTGGAAGTTTCCGCTGGATTGGTGGAGTAAAAAGTGCCTACCATGTGCTATTATGTATCCCTGAAAGTTTGTATGCTATTTCCATGATGATAGGTTGTGTAGTTAAGGCTTAAAAGAAAAAAAAACATACTTGCATTTTATTTATTAGGAAACTCTTGATTAGCGAGCAGGCATGGTGACCTACTGCGGCCAATGCAATCGTCAATTTTTTTGTTTTTTTTGAAATTTTTTCGTAGTTTTTTTTAAATCGGATTAACATCATTATTCAAAAGAAATCAGCACAACACTAAAACACTATCCCCACGTCCCGTCCAATCTCAAAAAGGTTTCACTTTTACGATATCACCTACCTACTGTCTATGAGATTTGATCACCGCAAAAGGGGTGCTTTCAAAAAACCTTGGAGTGACGCAAAGGACCGCACAGATTGACGGGCGACAACGAATTTTCTTTTTCTTTCTTTTTCTTTTTTTTTCTTGTCTGTTTTCTTGTATTAAAAATAAAAAAAAATATGAAATTCTTCTTCTTCTTCTTCTTTAATAATGGCGTCTATAATTATAATTTGCCAATGACAATGTTTCATAATAATAAAAATATCTTCATCTACTTCTTCAATTATGGCGAAACGCCAATGACAATGTTAGATTATTCCCCAAGTTAAAACATGGCTCTCTTGAAAGCCAGTTTCCTGCTCAGGGTCCAAGATAGATGCTGAAAAGTGACTAAATTAACGAAGACAAACGTGACACGTGTGTTTTCGGTACGGCTTTCACTCGTCAACTTAACCAAGTGAACTTAGATAATTTGATATTTTGACATTGTCACTTACCGCCGCACTCAGAGTCGACTTTAATGATTACTTAGTTAAGTATAGATTTTTAAAACAAAACTGCCGCAATCAGACAAGTTTAATAAATTTATGTTAATTGTCATTTTACTAATTAAGTTACATCTCATTAAATGCCAATTAACTTTAATTTACTTAACGTCTCTGATTGCGGCAGTTTTGTTTTAAAAATCTATACTTAACTAAGTAATCATTAAAGTCGACTCTGAGTGCGGCTGTTAGTCAGCGGATCAAAACTAGTTTTGCGTGACCACGTGAAAACTAGTTTCGATTGGCTTACCGAGTGACGTGACGTTTCGTTACTTAGTTTTAGACATAGACATAACTTTATTTGGCATCACGAAATTTCTTAAAAATAATACATGCGTCGGTTGTTGACCGATGGAGGTCATAGCGAGTGGACGCCTGTCGCGTTATTTATTCGATATTTTCACCACCGTTCAGCAGCCATTTTGTTTTTCAAGTAAGAATCTGGTTTTCCAGAGGGAATAGGCTAGTTTCCTGGGTAAAAAAATCAAAATTCTATTTAGTCCGTCAGTTAGATAATAAAAAAATAAAAGACACGTATTTTTTGCTTTTTTAAAATAATGGAAAAATGCATAGATAAAGCGCATTAAAGTTTAGGGGGACTCGTGATGTCACAGCTCGCTATAACGTGCGAACAAACTGTAGCGAGGCGTGACGTCATGTGAAATTTCGACTTGATATATCTCCGTTATTTTTTGGTTACATAAAAAAAAAAAAATACGTGTACAATATTTTTTAATAATCTACAAAACGGCCTAAAAAAGAAAATTTAGGAAACTAGCCTATTGAGTTTTATCTTGAGAAACAATATTACACTGTCATTGGCGTTTCGCCATAATCACTTTAATTGCTAAAAATACGTACATTGGCAGAATTAAATGCGATAAATCGCGATAGAGTGCCATAATTGAAGAGAAGACGAATACATGCATCAAAATCAAGTTTTCTATCCGTCAACGATTTTAGAGTGTCAATTATTTAGCTACGTGGGCAGTATAGATGAGTTAAAATATAATCTATCCAATATAAGTTTGTACCAACCTATTAATGAAATAGTTAATTTCAAAATGCATATTTTTCGCGTCGATCCGTACAGTCCACAACAACAAACAGCCCCTATTCGCAGGCGACATGTGTTGTCGGTAAACAAACCAAGGGGCAGAGTGTGCACACTGCACTGGCTAAGCCGTGACAAAGTCCGGAGTGACGGCTCGGTGGGCTTTGTAGAATTTGCTGAAACGTTAATTGGTGGATAATTGGTTTGTTATATACAAGCTGCGCCCCGCGGTTTCACCCGCGGTAATTTCGGAGTTCCCGCGGGAATTCCGGGATAAAAAGTACCACTCACTCTTTCTTAATTAAAACACTCTACCTTATGTCCTTTTCTGTACCCCTGACAATGTGCATAACAAATTTCATCCAAATCCGTTCAACTGTTTTTGCGTGATTGAGTAACAAACATCCAAACAACTAGCAGATCCGCCGCGGTTTTGGTCCGCGTTGATTTCGAAGTTTCTGTGGTGATATCGTGATAAAAGTAGGTACCTACCTTCTCTGTACCCCTGATAGCGTGTATGCAAAATTTCGTGACGATCGGTTGAGTAGTTAAGCTGTGAAAGCGTAACAAACAAACAAAGAAATAAACTCACTTTCGCATTTAGTTCTTATAGCTGTTCCCCGGTCATCGTCTATGATCGCTTCCGAACCGTGAATTGGGTATTCTCCGGGAGACGAAGATCAAAATTCTAATTAGTCCGTCAGTTAGAAAATAAAAAAATAATAGACACGTATTTTTTGCTTTTTCAAATTAATGAAAATAAACATAGATAAAGCGCATTAAAGTTTAGGGTGGGGGACTCGTGACGTCATTATTCAGTATAAGCCCCGTACAACCTGCACCGGGTAGTGACGTCACGCAAAATTTCAACTCAATGAATCGCCGTTATTTTTTGATTACGTAAAAAAAGAAAAAATACGTGTCCAACATTTTTTACTAATCGACACGACGGACTAAAAAAAAAATTCGTCAAGTAGCCAATGGGCATGTTGACTAATTTTTTGTTTTTAGTCCGTCTTGTAGATTATTAAAAAATATTGGACACGTATTTTTTCTTTTTTTACGTAATCAAATAATAACGGCGATATATTGAGTTGAAATTTCGCGTGACGTCACTATTCTGACAAAACAGCCATATTTTGCGGTTAGTGACGTCACGACCTCCTCATCCTAAACTTTAATGCGCTTTATCTCTGTATATTTTAATTTATTTAAAAAAGCAAAAAATACGTGTCTATTGTTTTTTTATTTTCTAACTGACGGACTAATTAGAATTTTGATTTTCAAAAGTAGTCAACATCCCTATTGTCGGTTTTTGGACACGCATCAAAGGGAATCGCCTGTGGTTGCGTTGAGGTGTCCACATTATCGCCGATCACACGATCAACGATCATTGGCGATAATGTAGTGCGCCTAAGGGTTTCTGCCGCCACGCGCCGCCGCCCGGGGCGCAGCGGTGCGAAGTGCCAACACCGCCACCAACAATGGCCGCCCGGTCGCTGTTTGTCCGGGGGGCGCTAGACTGTGTCGCTAATCGCGCGCGACACACATGTCATCGTTTGTAGTCGCTGTTTGTCAACAGCGACAGGTTTTGCTGGTGTCGAATGTGTTTTTTTTTGTTAATGTCATTATCTATCTAATAATAAAAGAGTAGAATCCGCGATTCTGTACATTGAATATTTTTAACAAAAATTGACAGGGGGCGATAAAAGAAGAGTAACCAACCACAAAAAAAAAACGTTTTAAAATTCTTCTTTGCTGTCTGTCTGTTCGCGATAATCTCCGAATCTACTGAACGGATTGTCATGCAGTTTTCAAAAGTAGATTAAGCTTAGCCTGCAGCTACATATAGGCTTTGTTTCATTTAAATCGGATGTCGGAAAAAAAAGTCGTTACATAAAAACGTTCACGCGGGTGAAACCGCGGGGCACAACTAGTTAATAATAATCCACTTCACAACACACAGATCTACTTGACCCCACAGTAAGCTATAAGCTTGTGTCGTGGAAACCAAGCAAACGTATTATTACATATAATAATATTATAGTAGGTATATGTAGATGTTTAAACACGCCCAGACTGGAAAATGGAACCCTGTGTTCATCACACAAAGTTCACCGCCCACCGGGAATCGAACCCGGAACCTCTTGATTAGCGGGCAGGCATGGTGACCTACTGCGCCTTTCGGGTCGTCGATTATACCTACTTATAGCTGTTCTCCGCGGTATCAACGTTAATTCAGAGATCCCTCGGGAATTTCGGGATAAAAGGGCTCTATAAGCGTTTCTGTACCCCGTGCCTTGTAGTATCTATGCAAAATTTAATGCAGTTTCACCAGCGTCAATTTCGGTGCTACCGCGGGAATTCCGGGATAAAAGTAGATACCCTATATCCTTTTCTCTGGGGTACAAAAAAGGACAGGGTACTTTTATCAAAGAATTTATTTATTTTATTTTATTTATTAATTCATTCTTTATTGCACAACAAGTACAAAGGGCATGTTGACTAATTTTAATTTTTTAGTCCGTCTTGTAGATTATTAAAAAATATTGGACACGTATTTTTTCTTTTTTTACGTAATCAAAAAATAACGGCGATATATTGAGTTGAAATTTCGCGTGACGTCACTATTCTGACAGTTTGTATGGCTGTTTTGCGGTTAGTGACGTCACGATCTCCTCATGCGCTTTATCTCTGAATATTTTAATTTATTTAAAAAAACAAAAAATACGTGTCTATTGTTTTTTTTTATTTTCTAACTGACGGACTAATTAGAATTTTCATTTTCAAAAGTAGTCAACATCCCTAATGGCGAACTTAATGCCTTGCGGCATGAATTCTCGCGGGAACTTCGAAATTAACGCTGGTGAAACCGCGGGCACCAGCTAGTATGAAATAATCTACAATTGCTGAATATACAACGTGTTAAAAAATTCGAACCGGTAGGCGCGGGCGTAGCGCTTGGAATTTCGTAGATAGGTCACCTCCAAACTAATGTTGAAAAATTAAAGTATAAATTTTTTCGACAACAAATACATTTTAATAATATTATTGTTTATTTTTTTAAATGGGGTTTATCAGGTTTTCAGTTAATTCATTAACACGTTGTATACTGTATAGGTATACAGGTGCCTACCCAAGGTTCGCTCCACTTGTCTTCGATAAATTTGTGGAAAATTTGACAATCGACAATTCAGACAGTCGTTAGTAGATAGGTAACCTACCTGAGGTACATCGATCATAAAGCAATGAAACAAACATTGCCATCGATCTTGCTGTTTATCCATCTGGGGCGAGATAAAGCCGTCAAAGTCGACGTCTTCGGTGTTACAATTTTGGGTGGCTTGAAAGTTTAGGTCCAGGGTTGTCACCGGTTTAGGTGTGCAGTTAACAATCAAGATTCAGATACAGTCTCGCAGGATCCCAATTAATGCTAACTTAGTTATTATAAATGCCAATGTAAGTTTGTTGCTTTGTTTGTTTGTTGCGCTTTCAAGACTTAACTACTCAATCGATCATCTTGAAATTTTGCATGCACGTTGTCAGAAGGACTCAAATTATATTTCATCCAGAAAAATCCCTATCCTTTGGGAACAGCATAAGATAACCTAAGAAAAATATATATTTCTAAGAATTTGAATGGAGAAATGTAACTGTAGAGGGAGAAAAAATAAGTTTTATCTGCTGAAAAATATTTAAACATCACATTTCAACTAAGTGTTAATAATTTCCTTTTTTCGAACCAAATACCTATCCACTTGAAACACTGAGATATATCTGTTGTTTCAAAATAGGAACTAGGTATAAAATTAAGTCTTACGGCAACTCGTGAAATCTAAAACTCGTTTACCTCAAATCCTGCTTTTGACAGCCCTAGATGGATCCTATCTCACATATAAATCTAGTAAAATATTGTAGATATTCAATTGTACCTTGATGGAGATAAGCTCAGAGATACTGAGAATCGTAAAAGACTCATCATCTCAATATTGTGTCATTTCAAAATATTTTTCATGTAGATAAATAGGTTATCTGTCATTTCATGACAAATAATGGGTGCGTGATTGGTGTGAAAAATATGATAATTCATCATACGAATGTTTACCATAAGAAAGTTCCCAGCGTTAATTTCGGAGTTCCCGCAGGAATTCCGGGATAAAAAGTGCCTTATGTATCCTCTGTACCCCCGACAACGTGTATGCAAAATTTCATGGTCATCGGTTGAGCCGTTAAGGCATGAGAGCGTAACAGACAAACAAACAACTAAACGCAAATTCGCTATAATATGGTATGGTACTAGTATACTGTATAGTATTATAATATATGTGGTATAGTAGAAGCGGGTAACCTCATTATGAAGCTAATCAATACTAATGGCTGTTCACCCGCCATTTGACCCGCGTGAACTGCGGAAATCCCGCGGGAACTCTTCGTTCCGTTATGATAAATATCCTCCGAGGTTTCAGTTCAGAGATTATCTATATCCAAACTTGCCAAATTTAACTTTGATAAAGCTTGTTTTTAAAACCAAAATTTACTCATTTGTAATTTAGTAATTGGTCAATTCATTATCATCAACGATTTATTACCCTCATTATACATCTCAGCGCGAAAAATAAGTGAACGGTACCAACTCGTTGTACCCCATTCAACGTGTAGAATGGGGTACAGTGCCCGCTCACTATTACGACTTGCCCATATGGCGTTAAGCACCTGTTTTGGGCCTATACGGGGCACTCAGTCGGAGAGCTTTTTACTGCCGGGGTTGCAGAAGAGCTTTTTATTGCTATAGGGTCGGCCGCGATTCAGCGCGGCGTGAATTATTATCGGCCCAATTAGTTGTGGAGTTATGATATTGAGAAATTTAATCGTGCCTAAACGAGTGATTTTATTGATTTGTGTAATGCAGGGAGTCATCGTCATCAGACGACCCGATTGGCGCAGTAGGTCACCATGCCCGCTAATCGAGAGGTTCCGGGTTCGATTCCCGGTGGGGGTGCACTTTGTGTGATGAGCACAGGGTTCCATTTTTCAGTCTGGGCGTGTTTATATATCTTTATAAATCACGTGTCACGTTGTTAGTCCGCGATGGACTCCGAAACTACTGAACTGAAGGACATAGAGTACTTTTTTCCCGCAACCTCCGCGGGAACTCCAAAATTACCGCGGATGAAATCGCGGGGGACAGCTAGTCTAATATATATAAATCACGTGTCACGTTGTTTGTCCGCGATGGACTCCGAAACTACTGAACGGATTTTGATAAAATTTTGTAATCATTTATAATGTGGTCCAACTTAAAAGATAGAATAGTTTTTATCCCGGAATTCCCGCGGGAACTCCGAAATTACCGCGGATGAAATCGCGGGGGACAGCTAGTAGTATAATATAGATATATGTAATTCTATGTAGTATATACCACGTTTGCTTGGTTTCCACGACACAAGCTAATAATAGCTTACTGTGGGATCAAGTAGATCTGTGTGTTGTGCAGTGGATTATTATTATCTATATTATTTTTTGTTTATTTGTTACGATTTAAATCAAAAACTACTGGACCGATTTAAACATTTTTTCACCATTAGAGTAAGTTACATTATCCTTTAACCTTAAGTAACATACGCCATTTTGTAACCCGGAATTCGAGCGGGAACTCCGAAGTTGTTGAGTTCCTGCGGTAATTCCGAAATGGACGTGGATCGACCAGCTAGTAAATAATAAACTCCATTTGGAGTGGTGCTTATAAGTAAAATCACAAGCAATTAGTTCAACGTAATGTTTTCTAATTCGTAAGTTAATTTGAAAAATCACTCGCTAGTCGCTACCCATGCACCTACCCGCTTATGTATTTACCGATTTAGGTGGCTGCCGTATAACGTAACGTAATTTCTGTCTGGTAGTAAAGGCGGGGTCCTATTATAGGCGTTTTTCTCGTTACGTCACGACATCACTATACGTACCTACGTGGATTTATTTTATCAATCACTTTTATAACCAAAAGCATAGGCTGATATTAAATTTTCATTGGAATTATCAAATTCTATGTGAAACAACCCCAGAGGTAGGTATGTGATATAAATATACTTATTTACATAACACTTTTATGTACATAAATTATTGCGGAAAATGTTTTAAAATTTCTGAAAAATTATGCATCTACAAACATAAACTGTCATAAACAGTATTAAAAAACCAGATAACCTGTCTTTTTTTAACAATAAAAAAACAACACGATTAATTAAGTCCAAGTTTTCATAGTCGAAAGCCCGAAAGGTGCAAGAGATCCCCTCTATAGTACCTGCAAAGCTCGTAAGCAAACATTTTCGAATTTAGCTTGTGCAAGCCCGCTGTAAATGGTAATGTCTTGCATTTCCCTAAAAACAAATGAATAATCGGCACATACGACAAAAACCGTTTAGGTTGGAAATTAGCAGCGCGTCTCGCTGGCAGTGAGGCCCGACCCTTACCTCCCTCGGAGGGGCCTTTAAGCCAATTATCCGGCGGCAATTTGTTCTCACAAACAAAGGGTCTGGGTGGACTCCGACAAATTAGATCCGTGCGCTGGTGAAGTACCACGGTGTCGATTAGTCGATATCGATAAATGAATAGGTGGTTTTTCTATTCCCTCTTCTACCTAGATCGACTCTTATAATCTACTAAGCTGTGCCCAAAGACATTCGGGCGGACGTAAATTACCAGCAAATTTTTACGTGCATTTACGTAATAAAACAAAAACGATAGGTATTCAAATCAGAAGAGTTTTTGCGATACTAACGGAAGGTGATTTTTATAATAAAGGTATTACACAAGTTAATGTCTCAAGCCAAATTGTAGGTATAAGCGACATGTTTACAACCGAGCATAACCGAGCATATTGTATATTTGGATTGTGACCATATCATATTCAAATGGTGCCTACCGACATCTGATGCACAAACGAGCACCCAAATTTTCTGTGATTGGTGTTATACAATTAAAGTTGTGTTATTTATTTAACGATCGTCAATATTATGTGCACCACTACAAGAACATGAAACAAGAGTAACGCGTTCAGTGACGTCACAGTTATAGACAAAGAAAGACACATGCAAATAAAATAAAGTCAAAATACATAATATTTAAAAATAGTACTTATCTAGCCGACAATTTAAACAAATTTAAATAAACTTGAATATCGCGAAAAATGGGAACCAACAAAAGTTGTACGAGTATAGTCTTTTAAAATACAAAATACGTTACTTAAAAACAGATCAATATTTCGCTGTTGTTATAACAATTTAGCTGCGATATATAACAACATAGAAGATCTCTTTTAAATGTTCTTTTTTCTAGTTCAACCCCTGTTAGACTTACACCACCCGCCCGATGGCTACTTGACAAAAAATTTTTTTTTAGTCCGTTGTGTAGATTAGTAAAAAATATTGGACACGTATTTTTTCTTTTTTTACGTACTCAAAAAATAACAGAGATACATTGAGTTGAAATTTCGCGTGACGTCACAATTCTGTGCGGTTTGTATGGCGCTTATAATGAATATTGACGTCACGAGTCCCCCACCCTAAACTTTAATGCGCTTTATCTATGTTCATTTTTAACCGACTTCCAAAAAGGAGGAGGTTCTATGTTCGATTGTATGTATGTTTTTTTTTTTTTTTTTTTTTTTTTTTTATGTATGTTCACCGATTACTCGAAGACGGTTGGACCGATTTGGAAAATTCTTTTTTTGTTTGAAAGGGTTTACTCCCAATTAGGTCCCATTGCCACCAAGTCGGGATCTGATGATGGGATCTTGGAGAAATCGAGGGAACTCTTCAAAAATTATAGGCACACCTATAGCGATTTGGGTATTTTTGATAGTAAATCGTTCATTTGCTTTCGGAAAGCAAAATTTGAAGAAGTGGAACTGATGATGAAGACCACAGGTGGTCATCGGAACAACTCAAAAATAATACGTATTTCACGGGTTCCGATTGAAGCGATTTCGAAAATTGTTTTTTGTTTGAAAGGGGATACTCCTAAATTGATTCCATTGTCACCAAGTCGAGATCTGATGATGGGATCTTGGAGTAATCGAGGGAACTCTTCAAAAATTATGGGTACACCTATAGCGATTTTTGTATTTTTTATAGTAAATCGTTTCTTTGCTTTCGGAAAGTAAAATTTGAAGAAGTGGAACTGATGATGAAGACCACAGATGGTCATCAGAACTACCAAATAATAGGTATTTCACAGATTCCGATTCGTTAACTTTAATATGGTTTCTAAACAATTTATGCTCGTCACAATGTATATGGTGAAGTGGAACTGATGATGATGTACAAGGAGAACTCCTCAACAATTAACGTCCCTGCGTCGGGAAAAGCAATATTTTGTAAAAGGTGATGAGCAGTTGACATTAGGCTATTGTAACTTAGAGAAATTACGAACTAAGTCACTTAAAAACGAGAAATAAACAAAATTTTAACAAAAAAATTAAAACCGACTTCCAAAAACCTAAAAATAAAAAGCTAAAAATAACAAAATACCGATTTAATCCAAAAGACAAATATGGAGGGGGAAGATGGGCTAAGTCGACTCCCGTCACCAGCTCTTCGTGAGCAGAACAACCCAAGTGGGCAGACACCAGCGGGCTTGTCACCGAATTCAAACCGGTCAGTGGTAGCACAAACCAATAATAATATTACGTGTTTTTTTGTCTTTTGGATTAAATCGGTATTTTGTTATTTTTAGCTTTTTATTTTTAGGTTTTTGGAAGTCGGTTTTAATTTTTTTGTTAAAATTTTGTTTATCATTAAATTGAAAAAGCAAAAAATACGTGTCTATTATTTTTTTATTTTCTTACTGACGGACTAATTAGAATTTTGATATTCATACCTTGGAGAATACCCAATTACGGAACACATCCGATGATTACGAGCGTTAATGTATCGATATTTCGATAGGTACGGCTCGACACTTGCGCATCCCTATTCAGTATAAAAATCAGTCGGCGCGCCCATAAGGGACGAATTCCACTGGATTGGCAAAGAATATGTTTGTACGCAACCCGCAGTGGAGTGGACTCGATCAATATGGACAATTGGACAAACGGAATACCTACGGCGCGGCGGCGGCTTGCAAATCAACCTTCTTTATTTTCCATCGAGACTTATTTTATCCCTTGCTTCTAGAATAGATGGAAAATCAGCGAATTATTTCCAATATAAAGAAAAGAAAAAAAGAAAGATTTATTCAAGCAAGAGGAGAAACACAACACAAATGAACACATACAGAACAACACAGAAATGAAAACAATCAAAGAATAAAAAAATAAATAATATAAGAATTTATGTAAAATTCCCTACGGTTTCACCCGCAGTAATTTCGGAGATCCCGCGGGAATTCCGCAACAAAATATACCCTATGCCCTTCCTTGTACTTCTGACAACGGGTGTGTAAAATTCCATAATGATCGGTTGAGTAGTGAAACCGTAAAAGCGTAACAAACAAACAAGCAAACAGACTCGCCTTCGCATTTATAATCCCTTCTAATCCCTACTAATACTGTAAATTTAAAAGTAACTGTCTGCCTGTCTCTCTGTTACGCTTTCACGCCTTAACGGCTGAACCGATCATCGTGAAATTTTGCATGCACGTTGTCAGGGGTACATAGAAGGACTTAGGGTACTTTTTATCCCGAAATTCCTGCGAGAACTCCGAGCTAGTATTAATAATATTAGTTAGGATATACAACGTGTTAATGAATAAACTGAAAACCTGATACACCCCATAGTAAACAATAATATGATTAAACTATATTTTATGTCGAAAAAATTTATACTTTAAAAGTTATTCAACATTAGTTTGAAGGTGACCTATCTACGAAATTTCAAGCGCTACGCCCGCGCCTGCCGGTTCGAATTTTTAACTGCGGGCGGCATACGCGCCAAATATTGTATTATAAATAATTAAGACATGGGCTAGTAAAAATTAAAAAATAATATTAAAACATAGTGCGATCGATTCGCTATAGGCGATTCTGAGCAAACTATTTTCTAGATTTCAGTTAATTCATTAACACGTTGTATATAAATAAAAAAGCCGTCAGAATGTAGCAACATATCTATCGCAATTCGTAGTTATTACAAAATGTATTGTAGAAGAAATAATTTTTTTTACGCAATTAAGTACCTAATTATATTCATAATAATTAATAGAACACAATATTCATCACGACTCGCCCCCAGGGCTGTCGACAGCAATAAAAATTCAAACGCCGTCCGACCGTATAACTAGCTGTATTTAACGAAATTAATTCAATTAGATTAAGTACAAACTTTTCGTATGTCGTCACTTTTGACACCCCTATTCTAAAACCCTCTATTGCAATTTAGACCTTTTTCTTTTTAGTTATACAGTCGAAAATTGCTTGACACTGATACTAGTAATGAATGACGAGTATTCTAAGCTCTGCTTGCAAGTAAATAGGGTTGGCAATAGCTTGCAAGGGATTCCGAATGAAGGGAGTCTGGTTTCTATTTGTCGGGGGGTGATTACTATAATGGAGCGTGGGGGTGCAAAAGTAATTCATTTATTTTATTGTTTATTAATTTGTTTGTTTTTAAAGATCACAATTAAAGTGTTTTATTGCGACGATTAGAATTATTATAAATAATCTATGTGCAAGTTCAAATGTCACGCGTGACTTTTACAGTAATTTACAGCTACAACTAGCTTAGCCCCGCGGTTTCACCCGCGTGAGTTTCGGAATTCCCGCGGGGACATTTTTTTTCCAAAATAAAAGCAACCTAAGTTATCCTACTAATAGTAGGTATATCTAAATGTGAAAGCTTGGATGTTTGGATGTTTGTTACTCAATCACGCAAAACCGGCTGAACGAATTTGGACCAAATTTGGCATGCACGTTGTCAAGGGTACAGAGAAGCCCATAGGATACTTTTTATCCCGGAATTCCCGCGGGAACTCCGAAATTTCCGCGGGTGAAACCGCGTGGCACAGCTAGGATTCACGCCACATCACGTCACGCCTAGGTACACTTTATAGTTTATACCTACTTAGTTAAGGCTTTCAAAAAGCAAGAAATGGAATGTGTCTATTGTTTTTTTTGCCGATTTGCATTTTTATGCCGATACGTCGACAAGTTCCCTAAGGAATTCCGAAATCCATGCCGTTAGTGTAACAGCTCACCAATATTGAATCCATCCATATATTTGAATCCCAAGGGTAGGCAGGGAGAGTTCAATCGTTTTGTACCTACAACATACATCACAATTGTATGGGCGTGGTTTGTACAGCGCTTGCGTAGTGGCGCTCATGAAACGTAGGTATATAGCTAAGACTAACTTTGTGGTTTTAAAAAATGACGTGTTCCTCTTATAGTAGGTACCTACCTACTAGTAAATATCTGGATGGCCGAGCTTCGCTCGTAGCGCCATCTGTTGTTAAGTAGAAAAGCAGTACGAAACACTCATTTTTCGTTGCCGAAAACACGGATAAAACAAGGTTTTCTAAAAATGAAACCTAGCTGAAGCGATTAATCACCCCCGAAACTCCCTGCATACTAGATTTCATGAAAATCGTCGGAGCCGTTTCCGAGATTCAGGTTTCAAATTATATAATATACTAGCTGTGCCCCGCGGTTTCACCCGCGGCAATTTTTGAGTTCCCACGGGAATTCCGGGATAAAAGTTCCCTATGTCCTTCTCTGTACCTCTGACCACGTGCATGCCAAATTTCATCCAAATCCGTTCAACCGTTTTTGCTTGATGAGTAACAAACATCCAAACATCCACACTTTCACATTTATAATATTAGTAGGATTATAATAATATACAAGAATTGTTCGTTTGAGGTAGTAAATAGTAATATAGATAATAATGCTTAGACACGTCATAGCAAAACGTTTAAACAAAAAGTGCCAGAAAACAAAAATACTGCACGTTTTATATTGGCTTCACTCGTACCTAAATTTTGCAACTAACAATGTAATAAAATCTTAGAAGTTTATTTTAACCTACTTCTAATTGTCGTATCGAAATGAAACACTTATGTATAAGTAGTTCGAATGACAGTGCAATATTATTTTGACACGGTCCACGGAGCTGATCTGATGATGGAGCCTCAAAGTGATCATGGGATCTCTGTAAATTAACGACGCGATCCATCGAGTTGGGGCTCGTGTGATTGATATCGACAAGGACTTTGGCCCTAGATGATTGTTATTAAGTTCAGTTTACACTATTTTAAACTATTTCGACTTTGTTTTTATCTTTATAAGGATGTTATAACGCAAGAAATGACATGCGTATAGCGTGTAACTAATTCTTTATGATCGTTTTAACGCTCAAACCGTGGGGTGGCGCTCCTGCCATTTGCGTCAATCGCCACCATATGCAACGCTTGTCGCCGCCACCCCACTCTCCCCGCAAACTTGGTGCAATCAATTGGACACCAAACCTGTAATAGATAATCTCGATCGATTGCGGATTTCGTTTTTTTATGCAATAGTTCATAAAAAATATAATCAGTCAGAGGTTTTTTGTCAGAGAAATATCGATGTTCATCATCGACAATACAAGTGCCGGTGGTGTAGTGATTACCGAATCTGACAGTTGTCATCAGTCGTGGGTTTCTTTTTCCACCGCAGCTCGCAGGGTAGACAATATGTCATGAAAAACATTTGGCGTTGTATCTCTCTCTATATAATCGTGTCGTTAAAAGGTAATGTCATGTAAAATTTGGTTTTTAAAAGCCTCAAAAATTATGATGATGTCACACGAGTTCAGTGCCTTTTCCCCATGCCAAAATTGTTCACTTAAAAAGAAAGAAGTGCAGCCGTTTTAGGCAGTTTTTGATATAGACTATAATTGTCTTTTCATCGCTCGATTATTTTTAATGTAGCCTCTTTTGATTACTTGCAGTAGGTATTGTTATGATTGTGTGTTCATTGCATTGCAAGTAGGGTTGTCAGATGTCCGGCTTTAGCCGAACATGTTTGGCTTTTTACGGACGTGTCCAGCCAAACATTTTCTCGTCCGGCTTGTCTGGCTTTTGTTAGGCTGCCGTGCGAGTCGAGAATCGAGCGTAAGTTAAAAAAAAATATTGTCTGGCTTTTAGAACATAATATTCGGCTTTAGAAAGCTATGATTATAGGAATTAAAAAAGGTATGTCCGACTTTTAAGGTAAAATGTCCGGCCAAATTAAGCGCCGAGTATTCGGGTTTGTGTTTTGGGCTTGGCTACCCAGGGCCCTTATTCGTTATGACCATAACACGCCGCGCTAAAATAATACGCCGCAAAAACTGTCTTTCCCTTGTAATCAAAGAAGTTTTACTGCAAAAAAATACATTTACGACGTTTTTTATAGCATAAAGAATAATAATTTCTAATATCTTGGCATCTAGAACGTTTGGAAATGCGTTTTTGGGACGCGCGTTATGGGCAAGGAATGTTGTTGGTCATAGTGAATAAGGCCCTGATTGCAAGTCCACACCCCGCGGATACAAACAATCGCTATTCGGTAGATAACTACAGGCTACAGCCTCCTAGCCGAGCGGCAGGCCACGGCTACACAACGACGTTAGCTCGCTCCGCCGAGCGCAAGACGGCCAATCAGCGTAACGCGATTTACTGCCCCCCCTCCTCCCCCATCGGACGACCTAAGCGTTGCTATTATAAAACATAATAATTATTATGCCTGTTACCAACGATTTGCTAGGTGGTAAGACACGGGTAGTCCCCGGCTGGCTAGTGTGACCGCGCCAAATATTGTATTACAAATAATTTAGACATGGGCTAATACAAATGAAAAAATATAACCTATATTAAAACATAGTGCAATCGATTCGCTAGTTGATTCTGAACAAACTACTTTCTAGTTTTCAGTTAATTCATTAACACGTTGTATAGGCAGGAGAGGCGCGCCACGGTTGCCGAGTGGAATTTATGCTCATAATACTTTTCTGAAACCTTTCTTTGTCTATATATTTTCTACAATATTCCACGCACTGTCAATTTCGGGAACAGCACAAGTCCTATAATAAACACATCATCTGGTTTTCACCTGGTTTCCATCTGAATTCATATCTAATAAACTGAATTGATGCCTTTTCTTCCCGTATTTCTTTCTTTCTTTCTTCCTGTGGTTTCCGTCTATTCATTTAGTCATTCGACAGCATAAATTAAAGGGTCGTTACCACAACCACCCATGTTTGTTAAGAACAAACAAAATTAAGTTTATGAAAAAAAAAACAAGAGTTAAAACTGAACCGATGGAGAGATGAGCTGAGGAAAAGTCACGTTCAGCCAACAAGGGCCCCATCATGGAACACACGCGGCGCCGAGATGGAGAGAGATAGACTGCTATTGTTTATCGTTCTGTCTCTGTACCCAAATGCGTAACTTGTGTCACCAAGACTTCATAGTACGGGGGCAGGACGTTAATTTTTTTTTTATATTGATTTAAGATACCAATACTTAAGCACGATTCGACTGCATGTTTGTTTTATGCATGCACGGAGTATGCACTTTTAATATATTTTTAAATATATTTTGAACGGCCATGTTCGAAGCTGTATGCGTGCCTAACTATTTATTGTCTCGGAACTAAAAAGACGGCGCACAGCCTACACAATAAAATAAAAAGGAACCTCTTTACTGCAGTAGGTTTCCCATTTTATTTTTAGATATTCATTAGGGACCCAATAATACCTACCTCAGACAAGTTGAGCTTAGTCGATCGTATATATTTATACAGCAAGAAATATCTAAAAACAAATCTCTAACCAATGTTTCATCTAGATCTTACTAGTCGATTAGAATGGGCATGTTGACTAATTTTTATTTTTTAGTCCGTCTTGTAGATTATTAAAAAATATTTGAAAGTATTTTTTCTTTTTTTACGTAATCAAAAAATAACGGCGATATATTGAGTTTAAATTTCGCGTGATGTCACTATTCTGACAGTTTGTATGGCGGTTTTAGGGGTTAGTGACGTCACGACCCCCTCACTCTAAACTTTAATGCGCTTTATCTCTGTATATTTTAATTTATTGGAAAAAGCAAAAAATACGTGTCTATTGTTTTTTTATTTTCTAACTGACGGACTAATTAGAATTTTGATTTTCAAAAGTAGTCCACATCCCTAACAATTAGATATCACAATAAAATACACCAGAAAACGCAAATCACAGTCTTCTGTAGGTATTTTCCTTCAATTTGATCTACCTACGGCCTACGCTGTACTTTTGTGTTGGGAATAACCGTAATTCACGTTGTGAAATCAACAATCATTCATGTAATAGATGCATGCAAAGGTACTTCCCATGAATAAGAAATATCATGTGAGATTCTAAAATCAACAAAACCGAAAACGCATAATATTTAACGCGCGAAATTCGTGCATTTAGAATAATATCTTCGCGCCAAAATTTGACAGATGCGTTCGGGGCTTAGCCGCGCGTTTATCGGTTTGTGCAAACAACACCAAATGTCGCGTTCAAATATAACAAAACCCCAGCATTAGTGCTAATTGATAATTATCATTTTTATGGGATTACCGAAATGTGGCGGTGCTTTTGGTATGCAACAGTAATTGTTCGCCTAAACATTTTGGTTGACGCAACTAATATGCTATAATATTAGGTTCCATATTTTGAGAAGCATGGGTGTCTTTACTAACATGAAAGGCGATGTAGCTATGTCGGAATGTATCTCTTTCTTTCCAATGGGCATGTTGACTAATTTTTATTTTTTAGTCCGTCTTGTGGATTATTAAAAAATATTGGACACGTATTTTTTCTTTTTTTACGTAATCAAAAAATAACGGCGATATATTGAGTTGAAATTTCGCGTGACGTCACTATTCTGACAGTTTGTATGGCTGTTTTGCGGTTAGTGACGTCACGACCTCCTCATCCTAAACTTTAATGCGCTTTATCTCTGTATATTTTAATTTATTTAAAAAAGCAAAAAATACGTGTCTATTGTTTTTTTTTTTCTAACTGACGGACTAATTAGAATTTTGATTTTCAAAAGTAGTCCACATCGCTATTGTCAGAGGAACAGAGAAGGACATGGGATACGTTTATCCAGGAATTCCTGCGGGGACTCTGCAATTAACGCGTGGAGTAGTAGATTGATATACAACGCATATGTGTTGTATGTCTAATTTTGCTTGAATAAATATTTTTCTTCCTTTCTATCTTTCTTTCTTCCTTTATTTCTTTCTTCAAACATAACATGCGGTCTCATTTTGTCCGCAGGGTCACCTCACGCGCTACTAGGCAAGACTCGGAGGCCGCGCACCGCGTTCACCTCGCAGCAACTCCTCGAACTGGAGAAGCAGTTCCGCATGAACAAATACCTGTCGCGGCCGAAGCGGTTCGAGGTGGCCACCAGTCTGATGCTGACGGAGACACAGGTGAGGTCCAGGAGCACTTATAGGAACAGCTAACCACCAACAAGCTAAATACCAACTCTTTTTTTTTTTTATTTTAACATTACCTACTTATACTAACAGTATTAACGGCCTAAGAACTTTATATTTTCATTTAATAGCCTTTACTATAATATACTGTGACCACATGTCTATCGTCCTCCATGGTGGTAACAGTCTAGGTTTACAACCGTTTTGTATTATTTTATTCAATGCCAATTGTTACATGGTTTGTGAGCCCAATAATTAAATGTCTGCTTTTTGAACGCGTATTACGCAAAATCATGGAAAAAATAAGATGCTTTCAAAAAAGCATAACTCCCAGTAAAAACAAAGAGCACTCTGCTTAATTTACTTCTAGGTATCTATGTCGTAGCACGACAAAGAAATAACGTTTCAAATCTAACAAATTCATACAAGTATCTACCTAACGATGTGTTAACAAATTACCTACACGTAAAATAGGTATTTGAAAGAAACCTCAACGAAGCGGAGTTATGAATACAAACTTTCCCTTTACTGCCACACCATTTTTTACAACCCAATCCCCACGCGTCAATCCCTACACTGGCTAAACTATCCGATTCCGGCGCCCAAAAACAAGCTTGTTTTGACGTTTGCGGAATGGCGCGAACTCTCCTGTCAACCGATCCTTGTCACCGTTGAGCGATCGTCGAGATTTCAACCTTACAAATGTCACGAGATTATGCCGGGGGTGGGTTTCCGGGTGCGATTTATAGGTTTACGAGTTACGACGGGACTCGTGTTGATCTTAAATATTAGGTAATATGACGCGCGTGTGAGGCGTTTTTAGTGCTGGGCTGGGTGTGAAAGTTATTGCAAGGCAGTGCTTTGTTGAAGCTATTAAGTGGCTATATAAAAATAGGATACGTAAAGCCTCAGAAATTATAAGAGTACCTACTAGGTAATTGAAAGAATAGGAGTAGGTACGGTATTTGTTTAACAATATTGTTGAGCAAATTCTGATTAAAGCCAAAACAACTAACAAGATTGCTATACATTTTCTCAGTAGAAAAAAGTTGCCTCTGTTTTTATCGCAAAATACGTGTGACTTAAAAGTTAAAAACATTTTTTGACATACCGAATAGCGACTTTATTAGGTAC
Source organism: Zygaena filipendulae (assembly GCA_907165275.2). Lineage (NCBI taxonomy): Eukaryota > Metazoa > Arthropoda > Insecta > Lepidoptera > Zygaenidae > Zygaena > Zygaena filipendulae. Next base: position 1,057,046 of record OU015677.1, on the reverse strand, counting down.
CTACTTAATAGTATACTGTACTGTGTCATAATTAGTCGATTAATTGTTAATTATATAGGGCTAAATTGCTATATATATACTTAGTAAATTGTTATATAAGTAATTATTTTCTATCTTATTGTTGACAGGTTAAAATATGGTTTCAAAACCGTCGGATGAAATGGAAACGTTCGAAAAAAGCGCAACAGGACACAAAATCCAAGGACACACATTTGCCGCACCCGACCGAGGACAAAAACAAAATCAACAAGGAATCGCCGCCGCAAGAACCGGAAAAGCCTCCCCAACAAATGGCGGCGGATCTGACAGCTGTCAAACCGCCTCCCATGCTCGACAGGGACAGGATAATCGCGCTCGAGCGAGAGAGGGCGATGGCCGCGGCTAATTTCAATTCTAATTTGGAGAACAATCGGCGCGGATTGGTCGTTCTGAACCAAGATGGCGGCCGGAATATGGACATGTTCCGGCCGTATGTAGTATGAGACACGTAGAAAATGTTTTAGATTTAAAATCTGTTGTTATACCAAAGATTTTTGAAGTGAAACTACTTTAAGTAAGGTAGGAATATTCGTTACGTGCGTTCAGCTCTGTATGCATGGATGTATTGGTGATTTTTGACTTTTATTTTAGTTACACCACAAAGTTACACACTGTATAAGTAGCTAACAATAAATTTTATAATAAGCGACTGAAGGCTGCTACAGGTAATATTTTTTTTTGTCTTGAAAGCATTTTATAATTATATAAATTAGATCATACAATTATTCTACGGTCTATATTGCACAAGTCTTGATCGTGTGAAATTTGAATAGAAATACAGTTTAAACTTTAAACTATTGCTTATTTAAGTATTTTAAAAGTTATAGATTCTCTAAATAGAGATTTGAACCAAAAAAAAAATGATAGTTATTTTTAGTTCCTTCGACAAAACTTTGCCATTACACACAACTTTGTTGCATAGATAGGTCTTAGGTAGGTACAAGTACGTGTAAAACTAAAACTAAAGTTTAGAGTAGTTATGGTAGATAACGATCAGAAAAAAAAAAGTATTTTTCTCTAAATATAAGCTACATATAAATAGTACACAATGTAGCTAGATTTTTGTAAAAAAAAAATACTGATTAAGTAAAAGTAAGTAGGTAGGTAAGTAAGTAGGTAACTTATGTAGTTAAAGCAAGCATTTGGTGTATATTTTAGATTTAAAATAGGCACTTAAGTTGAATAAATTATTAATATAATAATTGAATAAATATATAGTGTACATACATACCTAATTATAGATTTTGTGGATCCATACTAATATTATAAATGCGAAAGTGCGTTTGTATGTTTGTTTGTTACGCTCTCACGGCTAAGCGGCTCAACCGATCAGCAAGAAATTTTGCATAGGGTAAAACCCGGATAGTTGCCACACTTTTCGAAATCATTTTATATCTCCCAGTACATAAATCAAAATATTTTATTTTTTAAACTGGCAAGTACTTTGGTTCTTTATCTACAAATTTATTAAATGTAAAAGACATTATCTTTGAAATTTCCAGAGTATTAGCGATTTCTACGGACCTCTACTTTTTGTGTTGTCTAGTCCATATAAATTACATTTAGGATGGACGACCCGCCGGGAAACAAGGCATCTATCCCGAAAAATCTTTGATCGCACCTTGCGTTCCCGTGCAATCGCACAGAGACATGAGACGCGGTCCACTTAATAGTAGTTGGAAAGTCTTTTGATAGATAAATAAAATAGCACGCGATTCATCTGCGAAACTAGAGTAATTATACGATCGGGGCAACTATACCCCCAGGGCAACTATCCTGGTTTTACCCTACATGCTGTCAGGGTTACAGAGAAGGACATAGGCTACTTTTTATCCCGGAATTCTCAACGGGAACTCCGAAATTAACGCGAAGCACAGAAAGTATGAGATAAAAATAGACGGACGAAAACGGACTAAAAATTAAAATTTGGTTGACAAACCCATTGTCTATAATAATATCTATATACTACATCTATTTAATAAAACTGTAGAGAGGTCAATTCTGTACATTGAATATATATTCAAAATTAATATTGGAGGATGAATGGTGATCGATACTGATACCAAAAATGCAATCAGTCAGTTTTTGTCTGTCTGTCTGTATGTGCACGCATGGGTCTAAACTAAAACTAGATACTGAAGGGATTTTAACCAAACTGGGTACGATTGTAGTCTATACTCCTGTGCAGGTTATAGGCTATATAACATAACGCTAAGACACATAGGAGCTGAGCAGTGACGATAAATTTGAAGCAAGTCGGATGAAAATGCGCTTTCGAGCTCTTATCCTCGCATACGTTTACTCAATCACGCAAAAACGGCTGAACGGATTTGGATGAAATTTGGCATGCACGTTGTCAGGGGTACAGAGAAGGACATGGGGTACTTTTTATCCCGGAATTCCCGCGGGAACTCTGAAATTACCGCGGGTGAAACCGCGGGCCACAGCTAGTATAAAATAAATGTATTTCTATTAGGTACTTCTGGCATCTTTTATCATCAGTATTAATAAAATTCGATAAATTAATATAATTTTAGTTCTAATAATTATATTAATTTAATGTTTGTTATGTGGTTCAGTTCAGTGGTAGCTTTAACCGACTTCGAAATGGAAGTTTTTTTCTTTGTAAATATCTACCTACTAAACACCCAGATTCGAGGTAAAATAAATATATAACGTGTTAATGAATTAACTGAAAACCTCATACACCCCATTTAAAAAAATAAACAATAATATGATTAAAATATATTTTATGTCGAAAAAATGTACTTTATAAGTTATTCAACATTAGTTTGGAGGTGACCTATCTACGAAATTCCAAGCGCTACGCCCGCGCCTACCGGTTCGAATTTTTTTGCTGCGGGCGGCGTACGCGCCAAATATTGTATTATAAATAATTTAGACATGGGCTAATAAAAATGAAAAAAATACAACCTATATTAAAACATAGTGCGATCGATTCGGAAGTCGATTCCGAGCAAACTACTTTCTAGTTTTCAGTTAATTCATTAACACGTAGTATATACCTACTCTATGTTGTGTATCTGGGTGTTGAGTAATTTAAGTTTAGCAGTTAAAAAGTAATTAGGTAATAAGTAACCTAAAGGCTAAGGTCACACTAACAGGTCCGCTTATTGCTAAGAGTCGTCAAGCTACTCACCGAGTGACTGATCCTAGTAGACAAACATATTGCATACTGTCGCAGCTGGCCACACTATCAACTGATATTAAAAAGTACTCTGTGATCAACTAGCTAGGCGCCTACCTAGGGGCGTCGCTTGCTGCGATAGTCTATACACATATTAATAAAATTGTAGTGTCTGTTTGTAATTTCAAATTAAAAGCTTAAATGCATATGAAAGTATATGGTACAGCAGTACATAAATTTAAAAAATCAATGTTGAAAATTTCTGTCTGTCTGTCTGTTTGTTCCGGGTAATCTCTGTGACGGCTGGACCGATTTCAACACTGGCAGATAACTGATGTTCTAAAGGGTAACTTAGGCTACTTTTATTACTAGAAAAAAAATGTGTTGAGAACACGCGGCACTGCAGCTAGTATACAATACTAGGATCAGACTCGGGAGTAGCTTGGCTCTTAGCAATAAGCGGAGCTCTTTGTAGTGTGACCTTAGCCTAAAATATGTAAGTGTTTATAAAAAATAATAACCTAGGTACCTATTAGTAATAAGATGCATTACTATTATAGATAATAATATATTGTAAATGAAAAATATAAATTAATATAATGTTGAAAATACATAAATAATGTTTTTTATTTGTCTTATTTATTTATTTATTCTTTATTGCACAGTAAGTACAAATGGCGAACTTAATGCCTTGCGGCATTCTCTACCAGTTAACCATTGGGTAGACAGAGAGATATAGAAGATGGGGTGTGCAAACAAAACAATAACTAATAACTAAAACATAAAGACGCAATTTACTCACAATAAATACTATAACACATGCATTTATCCTACACATACCGATACAATAAAATACATACATACATAGTTACATATATATACATACCATCATATTAAATTCCTTAACTCCTTTTCATAGTTTGCGATTGAAGCCACATGGATTTCGGATTAACCTCAGGAACTCCTTACTCTTGGATGTACCTACTACCTACGGCAAAAAAGTAGCAAATCGTTGCACAGCAATAGAACTATATGTGTCGAGTTTTACCTTGGGGAACAATCTAATATTGTCATTGGGGTTTCGCCATAATTGGGTATTTTCCGGTATGAAAATCCCAATTCTAATTAGTCCGTCAGTTAGAAAATAAAAAAATAATAGACACGTATTTTTTGCTTTTTCAAATTAATGAAAATAAACATAGATAAAGCGCATTAAAGTTTAGGGTGGGGACTCGTGACGTCAGTATTCAGAAAGCGCCGCACAAACTGCACCGGGTTGTGACGTCACGCGAAATTTCAACTCAATGTAGGTATCGCCGTTATTTTTTGATTATGAAAAAATACGTGTCCAATATTTTTATTAGTCTACACGAATTAATTAACAGAATTAATGCGATAAATCCCGATAGATTGCCATAATTGAAGAAGAAGAAGAATAATGAAGTAAGTCCGTTGTGCTGTTGTAAAATAAATGCGAATGTGAGTTTGTTTGATATGGTTTCACGACTTAACTACTCAACCGATCATCATGAAACTTTGCGTACACGTTGTTAGGGGAACAGAGAAGGACATAGGATACTTTATATTGAGAAATTTCTGCGAAAACTCCTCAATAAACGCGGATGAAACCGCACGGAACAGCTAGTCTATACTAATATTTTAAAGAGGTAAAGTTTGTGAATTGAAGTTTGTGATGTTGTTATGGGGTAATTTCTAGACCTACTGAACCGACTTTGAAAATTCTTTTACCAATAGAATACTACAGTAGATACTAGAGCACCGATTACTAAGTCCTGAATCGCGCTAACGAAGTTTTCACACTGTGCTGCATATATACGACCTCCGACTATCTTCAGTCGGAGCCTCGGTTGACGGTTCCCCGGGCATAACTCCTCGCCCAGCGGGAAGCTTCCCCTTTGGTGGCTGTCGAGCCATATCATCCATCCCGCTCCCGCTACAGTGATGACCTCGAAGTGATTGAAAGCAGCCTTCATCACCATCGAACTCCCCCATCAGAAGTCGGCGTGGCTCAAGACAGTCTCGACTCACCGCAGAATACGAGCACGGCTCAGCACGGTCTCGACTCACCGCAGACTAGAAAGCAAAAGCCGCACTCCCGACGGTCGAGCCATATCATCCATCCTGCTCCCGCTACAATATTATCTGTTACAGTGTTCCTGAGTGTCATATGTTACTTTTTATCCCGAAATTCCCGCGGGAACTCCGAAATTACCGCGGGGGACAGCTACTTAATTATAAAGAGGTAAAGTTTGTGAGGTTGTATAGAGGGTAAACTCTAGATATACTGAACCGATTTTGAAAATCTTTTTACCAATATAAAGCCACGTTATTTGTGAGAGTTATAGGCTATCTATATCTGCGCATTTACTGCGGGTGAAACCGCGGGAAGCAGCCAGTCAGTTACATACACGTCAGTTGTACCTACAAAAAGGACTTTTTACCTGGAATAAATAACCAAAATTAACGCGAGCGAAAGAACAAGTTTAGAAATAAATCTAAGAAAAAACCGGCCAAGTGCGAGTCGGACCCGCGCACAAAGTGTTCCGTACCATTATCAATAAAAACGGCAAAAAAAAAAAAAAATACATTTTTTTGTATTGCCCCCTTAAATATTTATTTTATTCTGTTTTTTAGTACCCATTGGTTGTTATAGCGGCAACAGAAGTACATCATCTGAAAATTTCAACTGTGACAGACTGACGCACGGGCGGACTGACGGACAGCAAAGTCTTAGTACTAGGGTCCCGTTTTACCCTTTGGGTACGGGACCCTAAAAAGGCAACCAAAGAATCAAGCACCTAGTAGTCTAGTATGTAGTAAATACTTAGCAACTAATTGGAGTACATAGAGACTCCCACAATGAAACAAAATGTACAGATAAGCAGCATCAAAGTCTTCGGTAACGGCTCGCTTACAACACTAAATTAACTGTAGGGGGGAGTTCCCGCCTTAGGGTGACCATAGATTGAATATTTTGCGTAGATATCTGGAAAAATCGACGTCACATTTTAAATGACTTTTAAAAAAAAAGGAAGCATTCTGTTTTTCTAATATGTTTGCAATTTTTTTTAACCGACTTCCAAAAAGGAGCAGATTCTAGGTATGTTCGATTGTATGTATGTTTTTGTTTGTTCACGTTTACAGAATCGTGAGGCTGTCATTTTTTTACTGGGTTAACCTACATATCTACTTGTGGGAAGGCTTTTAATATAAAATATCCAGGCATAGGAGACGGTTTAATTTAAAGAAAAAAAAATTGTATTATTATATTGTAGGTAACTTAATAAAATCTTTGACAAAATATTATCCAAAATAGCAATTACCGAATAGAAACAATTTAAATGCTGGAGTTAGGGATTCTTCGAAAACCACTTTGAACAAAGACTATTTGTCCACAAGTGGGCGTCTGACGGTTCAATGGTAATTAATGGTGATGATTTAGAGGAGGAGGAGGTGTGAAGAGGTTTGTGATGGTTTAGAAAACTTATTTTAAAAAAACTACGTACTTGTTCGTAGGTAGGTACTTATTTAAATAATTAAATTGCCTACGTTTTGATTAACATAACGAGTTCGATAAATTTTGGTTTTGTTTTTGTTTTAGTGAAAATTGTCCCAAATTTCCCCCAAAGCGTGGCCACACGCCGCGACCTCTCAAGTGGCAAGCGGTATAAATTGCGCGGGAGAAAAACTCACTCATTCCATATTCCCGACTCGTCCGTTAAAAAGAGAGGGCGATATGGCGCGTCTCTTTCTATTCCTTGCGATACTACGGCGCTCTTGTGGCGTATTCATAGGGCGCTCCATTTTCTTTTTATCATAGTTTGTGTTCTTAGACGCGATGCGATTATTTGGCGGAAATCGAAGCTGAGGATTTCGTCATTTATTTTCATGTCAATATTTTTTTTTTAACAAAAATATATTATTGTTTCATGGTGCTGTTTTTATGTGCGCAAAAGACAACGATGGTTTGAGCTAATTTCTTCGGTGTCCTTTACCGTAGGTTATTTTAATAAAATACAGCAAGTAGGTACTTACATAATAGGCTAGTTTCCTGGGTAAAAAAATCAAAATTCTATTTAGTCCGTCAGTTAGATAATAAAAAAATAAAAGACACGTATTTTTTGCTTTTTTTAAATAATGGAAATATGCATAGATAAAGCGCATTAAAGTTTAGGGTGGGGGACTCGTGATGTCACAGCTCGCTATAACGTGCGAACAAACTGTAGCGAGGCGTGACGTCATGTGAAATTTCGACTTGATATATCTCCGTTATTTTTTGGTTACATAAAAAATAAAAAAATACGTGTCCAATATTTTTTAATAATCTACAAAACGGACTAAAAAAGAAAATTTAGGAAACTAGCCTATTACATTTTATTTTACTTGAACCTGCAACTGACTCAATGCATACGTATGCGAAAGTCCAAGTGGAAGATGAAATAATCATATTTTGTTTATCATTTATTTATGACATGGCCCATCCAAATACTAGCTGTGCTCCGCAGTTTCACCCGTGTGAAATGCTTTTATATAAAAACATTTTCCCGACATTCGATTTAAATGAAAAAAGCCTATATGTTGCTCCAAGTTAAGCGTAACCTACCTGTGAAAACCGCATGATAATCTGGTTAGTAGTTCCGGAGATTGGCATGAACAGGCACGCAGGTTCTACTCTTTTATTATAAAAGTAAATAGATTTCAATTCCTATTCCTGCCTATGCATAGCGGCAGGAGGCGCGGCCCACGTGATTGATGCTCTTTGTTTAAACAACTTTGCCGCCACCCCCACCCCGACCCCCCGGCGCCCCCACGCCGCCCCCTCGCTACCCCCGAGATGTTATATCGACACTGCGCCCCTTAAAACATTGCTAAAATTTATCATCCATTTATGACGGTACACACAATCACAGATGAAATCCTATGCGGTTATAACAATAAGAATGATATACATGTAATGAATAAATGGCGATATATACCACTGTAGTATATCCAACATGTTGAAGAAAAATTCTCAGCAAAGTAGGCAGGATGTATGTACTAAGTAGGCACGTGCCAATACTGCCAACCAAAGACATGACAAGATGTGCTTATTTGCTGCCAACTATTGAAAAAAGTTCGTATTTCGAAAATTTCGCTCAATGACTTTTCTCTTTTTTATGTTTTCATATTATTATAATTTTTTTTTATTAGAAAATGACATGGATATATGGATTTTTATTAGCAGTTAGTTAATTGGACAGAATTCCAAATTCGAATTTTCACTTTCTTTGACCACTCTAAACTCTCCTACAATTACAACTTTCCTAAAACGTAAAACGATTATCCTGTAAAACGATTATTTGGTTTTCCCAAAATGACTGTAGCTCCCATAAAAGCACATCACTAATCCGGTGCTACAAATATTAATGAACTATCTTCAAGAATTAGGCTTACCTACTTCAAGAATGGGGATGTTGACTACCTACATTCGAAAATCAAAATTCTAATTAGTCCGTCAGAAAATAAAAAAACAATGGACACGTATTTTTTGCTTTTTCAAATAAAATATACAGAGATAAAGCGCATTAAAGTTTAGGGTGAGGAGGCCGTGACGTCACTAACCGCTAAAACCACCATACAAACTGTCCGAATAGTGACGTCACGCGAAATTTCAACTCAATGTATCGCCGTTATTTTAAGATTACGTAAAAAAAGAAAAAATACGTGTCCAATATTTTTTATAAATCTACAAGACGGGCTAAAAAAAAATTTGTCAACATGCCCATTAGGTTAGCTTCAAGCTGCTTCAAGGAATCCCATAGACAAACAAACTACCTAGTACCTACTTCATACGTTAAAATCACAAGATTTTAACGTCAATTCCACTGCATTCTCAAGTTGTCTACCGTCAAAATTACCAGCAGCAAAGTGCCCCCAAGGCCTGTCAGTAACTTTGAAGTGTGAACAGGTTATACCTAGAGTAAGTTAGGAAAGGGGTTCAGACGTGAGGAATTGAAAGAGCCACTGATACCGAGCCGATAGGTACTTACCCTCATAAAAAGAAGACATTTCAAAAATTACAGAATTCCATAGAAATGACTTATTTGTTTTGTGATGAGAGTTATAAGAGTTGAAATAACTTACTACTATACGTACATTTGAAAGTTTTTCTTTTTTCATAGCAACTAATAAAAAGTAGTTCAAAGTTTGCTTCATAAAAATCATAGATATATTATATACAGTAATTCCTAGTCTATAGTCCTATACACTATTGTATCTATTTGTTTTTAGCTTACTCCCGTATTTTCCGTACCTACTTAAATAGATAATAGCCTTTTTATCTGTTGTTATGTACAGCTCAGTGGTCAGGTACATATTGCAACAAAATATTATTATTTTTAACCGACTTCCCAAAAAGGAGGAGGTTCTCAATTCGACGCGTATGTTTTTTTTGTTGTGGATTATTAGTTTTATGTAAGTATGCCAAAAGATACTTCAAAGACTATAGTCTATAGTTATACTATTATATAAACTAACTAATCATATTTATTCAATCTGTCATGTGGACAATATTTATTTATTTACGTTAAAAAGACACCAGTCACAGAAAATTTTACTGAGTTATGTAGTTAAACATAATATACTTAACCACCGCAGCTGAAAACTGTAACGCAATCCGAGTGAAACTGCAAATAGTATCTCGCACCTCAAACAGAATACAAAATCGACGGGAGAATATCAATATTTGATATTTGATTTTGTAACGAAAACGCTCCCCGCCGGCGGGGATGCTGAGATGCCGTTCGCGCGCGTTCTGATTGCTGCTGAAATATCTACTTTTTTTTATATTCTATGTTCTGACCATAGATAAATATAATAATAAAAGATCAATATGGATAACAATCGAATTGACCACCAATAATTCTAATATTGTAGGATCGACTATTATGTCTAGTTACTTATTTGATTTGAATTTACTAAAATGTCATTTATTTATTAAGCACAGACAAAATTTTCACAAAGTCTCTTAAATTAGAAGAACAGCTAAACAAAATAAATTACTCGTAGCATGTCGTGTTGAATTCATAAATTGATTGTAGACAGTCTCCATTATTCTCTAAAGCATCTTTAAATTACAGTCACCAACAAAAATCAAGGTAAAAAAGCGAAAACAAACAAAAACTGTTTTTAAAAAGAAAAACCAATTCGCCGTTCGATCTCACGTCCGGCGGCTGCCCAACAATGTGGAAGGCGGGAAGACGGCGCCCGTTGATTGGTGCAAATTGAATTTGGAATCAAGGAGCGCGGGATGTGTGCGGGGCGCGGGCGGCGGGGAGCGCGGGTATTGTCGTGTTGGCGATCGCTCGCTGATTGCTCGTTTGCGGTGCGATGATGTTGTGAAGATGCGACTTCGGATAAAACAAAAAAATATAATATTTAATTTAGAACTCATTTGGATTTCTCCACTGTCTAAAAGGAGGAGCACTGAGCAAATAATCACTACGTTTTAAGAGTAGGCACTTCTATACTAATCGCTGAACCAATCTATGAAAGCATTTTGTGCCAACTATGTATAACAATGCAATGTATGACGCGGTCATAGAAATTTGGTTAAGTATTCCAAAGTTGGTAAAGAAGTTCGCGCATAAATCCATAGTAACTTTTGGTTCAAGGAAGTGTCGCTGACCGTCCAAACGTCAATGAATAGTTGCTTGTAACTTTGAACTTCTCGCTACGTTTGGGTTTTAGGCCCAGAAGAATTGCTACTGTTATTGTTCTGAGGGTTTTAGAATACCTTAGAATTAAAAAAAAAATCCTTCTGTCCTTTTGGTCAGAATTTAAATTCTTTTCTCTCTTGTTGAAAAACTAACCTTATTTCTACTGTTATGGGCCCTCTTCACAATGGACCATATGATGGCCCATCAAATGATCGTCCATCATTGCCGCTATGATTGGGCAACTTTTGATAAGACGTCTATCGTTGTTCATTGAGATGCTAATAAATGAAAAGGCTAAAGGCTTGTATATTGTATTATCGGCATTTATTTATTTATTGTTAACATAATGTGCACCAGTACAATAGCACAAGACATTTCACAAATACCCGAGAACACTATATACTGAGTAATCGACGATATTGTGTGGACGTAAACGCCATCATGGGCCATCATTCCTTTGATGTTCGACAGTTTACCGATTGATCACCACTACCGGCCATGATGGTCAAATAGGCAATCATGCCCTCTACACAATCGTGCATGTCTATTAAGTGGTCCATCATGGTCCATTGTGAAGTGGAGATTTTAAACTTATTTTTTTTTTTTGTTAAATTTGGGGAAGGCAAAGAGAGCTAAATCCATACAGCCAATTCAGTAGTATTTTTTTTCTTCTGAAGTTATTTACATCGAAACTTTTGGCAGCAACTTTTCACAATTGAACCTTAATAGGACGCTATAAGATAAGTTGTATAGTAGGTAAAACTACAACCTCCCGATGAACGCCCCATTTCATCTTATTTCACTGTTTCCGCACACTGTTCATCACTAATGGATCACTATTATGCAAAATCCACCATATTCACACAATATTAATCACGATAAACTAATTTGCAAAACAAAGAAATAAAACTGACGTCCTCTCTGCTAAAAATCCCGCCAAAAGTCTATTATTAACAGTTGAGTATGTCCATGTCTTTGCCAATGGAAGAATGGCAATGTTTTCGCACAATGATTGCGCTCCGCTCCCCGGCGCCATTCGACGAGGCATCCGAACTGGCGGGAACACTGAAATGTCTCCCAAACACAAACTACTGGGTTCGTTTTGTTTACATTGTTTTGTGATCGTAGTATACAATTTGAATTTGACTATTTACTCACTACTGCCTTAAAAGGCGCTTTGGTTAGTTTTGATTTATATTAGACGACTAGCCGTGCCCCGCGGTTCCACAAGCGTTTGGGAATTCCCGCAGGAACTTCAAAATGGTCTAATTTACTCCTTATAACATCAGTGAAAGTCGCGTCAAAATTGGTCCAACCGTTTCGGAGAATCACCCGCGTGAGTTTCGGAATTCCCGCAGAAACTGTTTTTTTCTTAAATAAAACTAGCCTAAGTTACTCCTTATAACATCAGCTATCTGCCAGTGAAAGGTCGATTAGAATCGGTCCATCCGTTTCAGAGCTGGGACGACAGGCAGATAAAAATTTAAAAAAAAAAAATTTAATGTCCATTTACTTAGTGAAAAACTGAAAAGCTGTTAAATTTGGAATTACAAACAGACACTTAAATTTTATTTATCAGTGGGTACGTATATGTCTAGATTTCATTACCATTGATGAAGATATTTTTATCTCAAACTTTCTATGCTTCGCGTTAATTTCGGAGTTCCCGCAGGAATTCCGGGATAAAAAGTACCATAAGTCCTGACCACGTTTAGGTTGTATATAAAATTTTATTATGATCGTGTCTGCAATATACATGTATATGTAACTAGCTGTTCCCCGCGGAAATTTCGGAGATCCCGCAGGAATTCCGGAATGCAAAGTACCTACCCTATGTCTTTCTCTGTACCCCTGACAATGTGTACCTAAATTTCATGAGATTTCACCGACGTTAGTTTCGGAGTTCCTGCAGGAATTCCGGGATAAAAAGTATCCTATGCCCGTTTCCTGGTTCTAAGCTACCTCCCCACCAATTTTCAGCCAAATCGGTTCAGCCGTTCTTGAGTTATAAGTGGAGTAACTAACACGACTTTCTTTTATATATATAGATATTATATAGATGTGTAGTATATACCACGTTTGCTTGGCTTCCACGACACAAGCTTATAGCTTAGTGTGGGATCAAGTAGATCTGTGTGTTGTGAATTCGATTATTATTATTATTAATGTGGTGGGATTAGTCTATTTACCTATTTAGTACCCATTTGGCTTGGCATCGACTTACAAACGATCAGTAAGCAGCACATACGTAGGTTTAGGGCAGTGCATTTTTGTGTTTTGGAGTCGGTCTTCATTTTTTGGTAAAATTATATTTATTTTTTCCTTTAAAGTTAGTTGGTTTATAATTTATAAAGTGACAATTATTTATCTACTCCAAATCGCTATAGGTATGCCTGTAATATTTGAAGGGTTTCCTGGATTTCTCCATGATCCTATCATCAGATCCTTACTTCTTTACAATGAGACCAACGTGAAAGTATACCCTATCAAACAAAAAAGAATTTTCCAAATCGGTCCAGCCGTCTTCGAGTAATCGTGTAACAAAGATTTACGCTTTCTAGCCTCAACGGCTAAACCGATCGTCATGAAATTGTGCTTACACGTCACCTACAGAGTCAGAGAAGGACATAGAGAAGGTTAATAAACGCGGGTGAAACCGCGGGCACAGCTCTAGCTAGTATCTAATAAATTAGTCCAATGAACACTTTAAATGTAAATAACTATTGGAACCACTCCGTATAAGTTTGGTTTATGTTAACGCGAGTAAAAATTAAATCACCACTAACGCCATCTTTATGTACGATGCATGAATACAACATGACCGCCCGCACTAAATAGATGGCGCTCGAGAGATATTTATTGCTCCTTTTATTGTTACGACCACTTTGGCCGCTTTTCGCGGGCTTTCAACGAAATTAGTCCCATTTTCTTTACTGCGCTTCAACATATTTATTTTGTTTGTTTGGATTAGAACTTACATATTTTGTTGTAATTTGTTTAAGTAATGTATCATAAATATTTTGTGGATGATTTGTCATGGCGAGCGGAGCAAACTTTGGTAGGTAGGTATGTACATGATAGCTGCCTCATAGTCCATATTATGTAATTTTATATTAGTAGAATGTTATAAAAAATTTGATTGTTTCACAAATTCCAAACTTTTGGAAGACCGGAATTTTGTACGGTTTATAAAAGAGTTCACGAGGAAACACCGAAATACAGATATATAGATTTTGCAACTTTTTACAAAATATATTACTTGCCAAAAAAAAGAGTAAACTTTTTCGAGGATCGTGCCACAGATAACAATATAACAAATTAACTAGTAGATAATCTTTTTTTTTTGCGTTTTCTTACAAACTCCTAGAAGATGTTATGCTATCTATATGGTAGGTATATACATACCTTATTCATTTTAGTTTTTTATTTCATCGGTTTATCAGACAGTTTTAATGTAACAAGATTGTATCACTGACATGACCCATTGTAGCTGAGGTATAACAAAATTCTGTAAGTAGGTTTCTAGAAATAGGTACCTATTTAATTCTTTGATTTTTTGCAAGCTACCATTGCCGCCAAAATGCCTGAATGATTTCGCTTTGTAACAGCCCAACAGACGATTTCGCTTTGGTTTAATGGACGTATATGTTATGGCAATAGCTTTTTTATGTAAACTAGGACGATCTCGTTGTATGTGGGATTGGATACAAGATTTCTTTTCGGGTGGGTTCTGTCGTGCCCGCCGTTCGAACTCTATAGAGCTGTCATAACCACGGAATAGGATAAATTTTATTTGCACATCGTCGCATGCAGTTTGCACTTAGTATAGTGACACTTGGCCTGTTATGCGATGCTAATTTTTTTTTACTGTAAGCGTTAGTGTTTACTATGTTGGTGTGACTTTTAAATAAATAAATAAACTTGAAACCTATGCGCTATTTTTTTTTACTGAAAGCGTTAGTGTTTACTATGTTGGTGTGACTTTTAAATAAATAAATAAACTTGAAACCTATGCCATGGGCACCACAATATTTACAATTATGTAGGTAAAGTTATACATATAAGTACCAAATTTACCTAGTTAAAGATGCAAGAAAGAACCACTCATCCAAAACCGTATCTACCTAGTGGAAGATAAAATTTTGAAGTTATATTCTTAATTTGGGCACTTTGGTATGGCAAAAAATCGTTGCATGTAATGAGTTTCGCGTAATGGACTTTTATTTATTTACTAGCTGTTGCCCGCGGTTTCACCTGCGTTAATTTCGGATTTACCGCGGGAATTCTGAGACAATTAGTATGTCCTTCTCTGTACCCCTGATAATGTGTATGCAAAAATTTCATGATGATCGGTTGAGTCGTTAAGGTTAAGCATAACAGATAAACAGACAAAATAAATAATTCAAACATGGGCTGATAAATATAAAAAAATATAACCTTTAATAAAACCTCAGATGAATTCGTCTGAGAATAAAACATGATGCGATCCAAAGTAATTTGTAAAATAATTTGTATTATTAACAATAGTTTATAAGAAATTATGTTACTAACAGAATTGATCCACGTCGATGGTCGAATTAAATGAAATTTATTATTATTATTATTATAAAAACATTCTATAATGCAATCTGTTCGGAAGTCGATTCTGAGCAAACTATTTTCTAGTTTTCAGTCAATTCATTAACACATTGTATACACTGTGACACACTTTACCCATATTCGTTTTTTTAACCATAAATAGGTAAGTCGTAACTCGATTGTTTGTTAGAGACAAGGTTGCGAATACATATTTTGGAGATCGTGTCAATATTAGGTATTGCAATAATTTAACACTAGTCAGCAGCATTTAGTAAAAAAAAACTTGATAACTTTTAACGGTTATAACAACTCCTTGTAAGTTATATAGAAAGAAATTTAATCTGTATAATGTTTTGCGATTTGCAACTTGACTTGCGGCGAATCGCTGTTACGTTTGCAAACTTATTAAAAAGCAAAAAACAAACGATATTGAACTCTACTGCATATTTTGTTAAGGAATATGAAGTCGTGTTTATGAATTTTGCAAATCGGTAATCTTCCAATATAGTAATGGCGCCCGAAATCTCCGCCAAAACGAGCACAAATCGGCCATATTAGAATTACTTTCCCCGCCTTTTCTATATTGATGTTGGATTACAATTTTCTGAAAAAAAAAAATTGAACTTTAGAGAATAAAATGACGTCACAGAACTTACACCACAAGACTTCCTTTTACAGTGTAGGTAGGTATGGGTGGTGTATAGGGTTGCCAGGCGTCCGGATAAAGCCATGGTTAGGCTTTTTGGTTGCGTGTCCGGCCAAAATAAACTGGGTCCGGCTTGTCTGACATTTGTTAGGTTTTTTACGTTTCGCAAACGAGCGAGCGTACAATAAAATAATTACTTAGACTGATTTGGCATTCGATTTTATTTATATTCTATTAGAATTTTACAAAATTTATGGTAATAATCAAAAAAGCTTGATTTTACATAATTTTTTTTTTGTCGTACCTATATTAATACTTGCCCAGCAATGTAGGGTGTCCGGCTTTTCTACTCAAATGTCCGGCCAAACTGGCTGGTCTGTCCGGCTATTAGGTTTTGTGACCTGGCAAGTGGCAACCCTTGTGGTGTATGTAGACTGTAAACAGCACCAATGTATTTACAGTGGCATGGTTATGATCTCAAATCGACACGAATCTCAGGGATTAAACTGTAAAAAGTGAAACGATGGGCAATCAACAGTTCCCCCCGAACAGTCGGTGACGATATTTTAAACTGTATTATTATTAAGTAGATGATCAACTGATTCAACGATCTATTTTAATGACTCCAATCACCACCATCACAATTCATAATCTTGGCGCCATCACAATATTTTATTACGTACCTACTTTAGGTAGGTACCTACCTACTTTCATGGGTCGCTAACTTTTATGCATTTTGTGGTATGAGTTTATAGTGATTGGTTTTAGATAGGCGAGATCTATAATACTTTTATGACATATTTAAGGAGATAATATACTTCAACTTATATCATAAACTTTATACGAAAACGCATTAATCGATTTAATGAGTCGTAAAAAATATTAATTTGTTTTGTTTATCTAATCAATATGTCTCGAGTCTCTGGCCAAGTTATATTGATTCTCTCCACCACTTAAGTTGATTTTAGTGTACACATAGCATAACATTATAATGAAGTAGTATGTTACTTTAATAATTTTTATTTTGTTAATTTATCGTTTTATTGGACCTACAGTAACAGTAGGTCTAATACCAGCTTCTGACGCTGCCATCTATGAAATAATATAAGACCTCTAGACCTCTATATTAAAAGCTGACAGCGCCATCTCTACTATCGGACCAATCTAGCATCAAAATAGTAGATAGGTAGTTCATATTTTATTTTTGCGCTCGCTCAAGTTTTTATGGATACCTATGAATTTATAGTATTTTTATAATAATAATAAGTTTTTTATTAAAGGCAAAAAACCTAATCTACACACAATTTTATTATAGATGGAGCTTATTTTATTTCATTGTTTGTTTCCATAGATGTGATCTGACATTGGCATAAACTGTACGGCATAAACCCAAAGAGTTAAGTTGACAGACAGGACAGATCAGGAACTCAGAACATAATTATGTCATGACCAGAGGTTATGACAGAAGTGAGAGAAAAGAGCAAAGAGAGAGACGTCAAATCTTTCGTTCAACAAAAACTTTTGTTTCGTTGTTTATTTTAGTTTTATTAATAATTTTATTATTTTAGTGATGTAATACTAATAATATTCTTTGTATTTCATATTTTATTGTGATAAAAGTGACGAGGAGAGTTATACCTATACAAAAAAATGAAAGTTATCGAAGCAAAAATTGTGGTACTCGGATCACAAGGTAACTAGTTCAAATAAATATTTGATAAATTGATATAAATCAAGTTTGAATTACAAGCCTAGATTACCGATACGTGTAGTTTCAGACCAGTTATTATTGTAACTAAATACAGTTAAGTGAGCATAATTATAATTTAATTAAAACAACAATTAACTTCTAAACCTAAGTTCCGTCACGTTTTTTGTTTAGAGGGTAGGTACCTACCTATTTAAATATTTCCTTTTTATATTTGATATCTTCTTGCAACTACCCGCATTCGGAAAAATAATAATTGAGAAGTAATTTTGTACTTTACTAGCGGTAGCCTGCAGTTTTGCCCGCCTATGTTTCAACTTTCCCTCTGGAACTCTTTACGAATGTATAAAATGAAAGTACTGTCTGAAAAATACATAAAACACTTGCATCTTTTCCCCATGACAGTTGTATACCTTAACTTTGTATTATACTTAGAACAAAAACCCATTTAAATTTTAATAACAATCCCCTCTCCCCTGCGATTCCTGCAGGATCTCTTTGTATCAGTACAAAAGTATAGAGAGCTAGCTATATTACTCATACATCAAATATCTGACCCCCTGCGGTTTTACTACTTTATTTATTTATTTAACAAATTAATGCACACAAGGACAACATAAAAAGAAAAAAATTGTACCTATAATAGAAAAACTATACAAGGGTCACACTTATTCCTTATAAGTGGAATTTCTTAGGTGAATTTCGGTATTCTCACAGAAATTTTGAGATGTAAAGTATCCTTGTTGCTCAGCCTACTGTTGCTTTCTGTCAGTGAAAGAATTTTGAGAGATTTAGTAGTTTTATTAGAGTAAAATAAACAAAAAATCAATCATTATAATATTAGCAAACAGTCATTTTTGATCAAGTCCTCTCCCAAGAAGATCCTTTATCATGGACTTCTTCTGAACTTTGCAGGACCGGTCATTCAGATCCTCAATGACCACTCTGGCACCACCCTCTTTCAAACTAGCTTCAGCCTCCATGGAAGCGAGTCTTTAGTTAGTAGTAATCATGCTTAGATACTGTTGATTTAACATATTTATAATAGAACACAATTTGTTTTTAAAACTGTAAAAGTCATCACAAGTTTCTTGATTTAAAATGGTGTCTGTTGCACTTTGACAATGCCTTTGGTGTAGTGGTAAGTGAGCCTCACTGCTATGCCAGCTATTGAGTTGGGACCTTGTAATAATGACCAAGCATTATAAATATTAGCCTGCACCCACCCTGAAATCTTATACTATGTTCTATCACATCAAGGTTACCTTGAAAAATTGTTTTTAGCAATGAGGTCGCCTTTTTAACATGTATTTAATCTACATAAATATTGTACAAAATCTTTGGTGCAATAATTGTATTGTATTGCATTATAATTATTTTAGAAACAGTTTGTACAATAGTGTTAAAACTTCTATATTACCTACAAGTAAACTGTTTAGAAACATTATAAACAGCCAGCCTCAGACGAAATAAAAAGACTTTTTATTTCGTCTGAGCAGCCAGCATATTGAAGTTATGTTATTTGGATAGTTAATTGGATATAACTTGTTAGAATAGTATTAAAGTGAGGAAGGAAAACCACAGTGAACAATCTATGACATAATAAATAAATTACTCAACAGTTGCAAATACCTTCAGGCTTCACCAATGCCACCACCACCACCAAAAAAACATACGCGTCGAACTGAGAACCTCCTCCTTTTTCGGAAGTCTGTTAAAAATGCAATTCAAGAAGAATTTAAAATTCATAACAATAGTGTTGCATTCATTCAAAGACCATAGAATTATTCTGCAGGTTCCATTCGGAATTAAGTGCCTGCGCACACAATGCGACTCGTTGCGTCTTGTATCCGGTTCTATCAGATAGTCAGACAGACGAAGTGATCCTATAAGGTTTCCGTTGTCCTTTTGAGGTACGAGTCCATTGGCCCGCGCCGCCCGCACCGCACGCACGGCACGCAACGTTTGCAAGTTTGCTTGTTTGCTTAGCACTATCCGCGCCGCCCGCACCGTGCACCGGCATTTATGAGCAACTAGCTGTGCCCCGCGGTTTCACCCGCGGTAATTTAGGAGTTCCCGCGGGAATTCCGAAGTAAAAAGTACCCCCTATGTTCAGAAGAACATAGGTACAGAGAACTGTACCCCTGACAACGTGCATGCCAAATCCGTTTTTGCGTGATTGAGTAACAAACATCCAAACATCTAAACATCCAAACATCCACACTTTTACAATTGGACATAGATAAGCAATAGTGTGTTAACCCACACTGGAGAAATTTTGAGTAACTCGCGTTTTAAAATTATAGCACCATTTTCTGTCAATTTTTTTTTATGTTCAATATTTATTTACATACTTAAACAATTTAATAAGGTAAACACATAATTAATAAACGTTCCCTAGCTCTAAATAAATCGTTCTGAATAGGTAACTTAATTTTGTGGGTTAACATGTTATTGCTTATCTGCGTCCAATTATAATATTAGTAGGATGAGAATTTGCGTTGCCTTGCGTGCGGTGCGGCCGGCGTGGACCAGTGGACGCATATGCACCTTTGAAGTACGGAACCATTTACGGAACACTAAAAAAACCTATTTGAATAGATACCTAACATAACTACAAACGAAACCGGTTTCGAAGCCGCGCAACGCAACGAGCCTGTCTGTGCACCCACTAACCTGCTTTTAAGTCACTTTGAAGAATTTTGTTTTTGTCGTCAGTTCTTTATTCGGGTGAAGGCTATTGTGTGTCTCGTAAATAAACTTGTGATGATATTGTGATTGTGTTGTGAGTTTGTGACGAATGAAGATAACAGAGAAATCGTAGTACCTACCTAGCTAAGTGTAATCTCGAGTCTTATCGTCTAATGTCTATCTCATCATTACTATATAAATGCGAAAGTGAGTTTGTTTGTTTGTTACGCTTTCACGACTCAACGGCTCGACCGATCATCATGAAATTTTACACACACACTTTCAGGGATACAGAGAAGGACACATGGTACCTTTTATCCAGGAATTCCTTCGGGAACTCCGAAATTAACGCGGGCGAAACTACATTTTTTGCATACTACACATTGTCAAGGGTAGGTATAGACAAAAAATTAGGGTAGTGGGTAGTTTTATATCGGAATGCCTGCGGGAACTCCGAAATTACCGCGGGTGAAACCGCGGGGGACGGCTATAGTCTTCTATAAAAGCGTAAAACACGCGTGTATTCACACTAATCTTTGGAACTACTGAACGGATTATCATGCGGTTTTCATAGGTAGATTAAGCTTAGCTTGGAGCAAAATAATATATGCTTGTTTCATTTAAATCGGATATTGACTGTCGGGGAAAAAAGTATTTATATAAAAGCGTTTCACGCGTGTCATGTTCTCTATTAAGTCGTTCCTTATTTCAGGGAATTCTAGCATTATGTCATGGCAACACTGTTATTTAGTCGGTACCCTCATTTCCATTTGATAAATTAAAGTAGTGTACGCCCACAATTGTTGGTGGGGTTGTGGGTATAAATACTAGTGTCAGCACAGAAGAGCTTCATTCTAGTTACTCTGCTCGACTTAAGTGGTCATAATAAGAGTTCTATTTCTATTGTATATATAGTATATGTGCGGTTGTAATAGCTATAGTAGTGAGAATAAAAGTATAGTTAACTAGAGGACCTCTTTTCTTTACACGCGGGAGAAACCGCGAGGCACAGCTAGTATTTTAATGAGTCGGCAGCAAACTCACAAAAATTAG
Organism: Zygaena filipendulae; assembly: GCA_907165275.2. Lineage (NCBI taxonomy): Eukaryota > Metazoa > Arthropoda > Insecta > Lepidoptera > Zygaenidae > Zygaena > Zygaena filipendulae. The sequence continues at coordinate 1,035,465 of OU015677.1, read as the reverse complement.
TGTACCCGATAGCTTTATTAGAATTTAATTCAGAAGATAATAATGTTTAAGGTCAAGGCTAAATTGCAGAACCTTGAAATAATACATATTTTAAATAATAATAATATTATACATATAATATAGGCATATCTTGAGGCTTGTCTGTCGGTCCATACATCTATTCTATCAGATACCTAAAAAGTTTGTTTGTTAGTAGTGGGAGGTATATTCGCTGGAATTAGGTACCTACTTGAACCGATTCTAAAAAATATTTCATGAATTTCACTTCCTGAGTAACGTAGTAGGTACCTACCTATACTTTTATTCCAAATACTGCTTGTGGAAGTAACGACATGTGCGAAACAGCTGTTTTGTGTTTCTTCTAATATGTCCTTTAATATCGACGCAAGTTTTGAAAGGGATTCCGGGTGGAACTGGGGGTAGCAGGTAGGCAGGAGATTCGAACACGATGCGAGCGAAACCGCCGGCACCAACTAGTTACGAATGGATAAGGCATTTCAAGTGGCATTTCAACATTACGTTGATTCATGGATGTTGAATTATCCAATTAGACGTCGATGACGCGAGCGGGCGTGCCGAAAGATTACGTATGTAGATAGACGGGGCAAGGAAAATTCGTAGTCTCGGCCCATCGAAGCGAAAGAGGCTTATGTAGACTTTGTCGGTTGTCACCACTGAAATTTGCCCTATACCTACGTGGTTTATATTGATTCTACAACGTGTTAATGAATTAAATGAAAACTAGCTAGTGGTTTGCTCAGAATCAACTAGCGAATCGATCGCCCTATGTTTTAATATAGGTTATAATTTTTCATTTTTATCAGCCCATGTCTAAATTATTTATAATATAATATTTGGCGCGTACGCCGCCCGCAGCAAAAACATTCGAACCGGTAGGCGCGGGCGTAGCGCTTGGAATTTCGTAGATAGGTCACCTCAAAACTAATGTTGAATAATTTATAATAAATTTCCTTATTAAATGCTCAACTTTTTTCCCGTAATAACTAACATTAATATGGAAGACCAGCAGCACAATTATAATTTGTATATAATGTAAATAACGCCTAACTAATATTATAAATGCCTAACGTACTAATACTTTGTTATTAATGCGTATGTAAGTTTATTTGTTACGCTTTCACACTCAACCGATTTTGCACACATGTTGTCAGGAGTACAGAGAAGGACATTGGGTACTTTTATCCCGGAATTCCTGCGGGAACTCTGGAACCTGTTAGTTACCTAATAAATTTCAAAAGTGCAATAACTTCAATTCCAGGTGTCGGCAAAACCAGTCTGGTGGTACGTTACATAGGCAAGATGTTCTCCAAACACATATCCCCCACCATTGGCGCTTCGTTCTTCACATGCAACATCAACGTGGAAGGAACCAGGGTCAAACTGCAGGTGAGACTTAAGACGACAGGGTCAAAGTGCAGGTAACACTCAAGGCGCCAGGGTCGGGGTTTTATTTAGTCTAATTTAGCTTATTGAATTTAATTTTAATTTAATTTTAATCTCATTTTAATTTAATTTTAATTTCATTTTAATTTTATTAGCCTGAAATAAATGAATTATTATTATTATTATTATTGACAGTCATGTGACACTGACAGACAGATAACTTCAATATCCAAAAGCGAAATTATGGTTGAACTGTGTCGAGTTACTTCCACAAGTTGCAGTAAAGAATCAAAATGCATCTTACCGATGCATTTTAAAGTAAACAACTTCAGAAAAAGGATAATATGTGTTGACTGTATGCACTTAGTTTCTTTTGCCTTCCCTGAAAGAGGTAAATGTTTCCTAAAAAAATAAAAGTGACGTAATATGTTAAGCGTGGCTGTTATTGGTGATTCGTTGCAACGTTCCGTTTCACAAGATTAAAAGTTTAATTTTTCGGAAACTATTGATAATTTTTTAAGTAAATCTTGCATGATAATGCTTTTCTAAGGCTGTATTTTTGAAATATTGACACAATTTCTTATTATAAATTTCATGCAAGTACCCTATTGGCAGACGTGTAACACCTTAGTTCATATCTACGCTCACAATCAGGTGAGATTATGGACAAATGTTTGACCCCTGGAATTCCCGTGGTGGGGGACATATTTAAAAAAAAATCTCTGTGGGGCAACCCCTTCAGGTGTGGGACACGGCGGGCCAGGAGAGGTTCCGCTCGATGGCGCCCATGTACTACAGGAATGCGAACGCAGCCCTCCTGGTCTTCGATATCAGCAGCGCCAGCAGCTTCACATCCATCAAGAGTTGGGTCAAGGAGCTGCAGAGGTGAGTTTGCCAGGTGTCCGCGAGCGTGGAAGGTAGCGCTGACAGCTGCCCCCTTAGCCAAGTTGACAATAGGCTATTTGACTAATTTTTTTTTAGTCCGTCTTGTAGATTAATAAAAAATATTGGACACGTATTTTTTCTTTTTTTAACTTAATCGAAAAATAACAGAGATACATTGAGTTGAAACTTCGCGTGACGTCACTAACTAGTGCAGTTTGTATGGCGGCTTGTAGCGGTAAGTGACGTCACGAGCCCCCACCCTCAACTTTAATGCGCTTTATCTCTGTGTATTTTCATTTATTTGGAAAATAAAAAATACGTGTCTAATGATTTTTAATTTTCTAAAAGACGGACTAATTAAAATTTTGATTTTCAAAAGTTGTCATCATCCCTATTGTTGATAGTTACCGTTATAGAAAATTGAGGAACGTATGGTCGTGGCACGTGGTCACGAAATATTGTACACAAACGATGATAATTATTATTATAAAGTTTTATTATTATTATTATTATAATGTATATTCATAATTTATTATAAAGAGGAAAGTTGTGGTATAGTTGCCGGAAGATGTTTTTCGGCTGATATGATGATGATGATGGTATGGTTGCCAGCAATGTCCCGGAGCCGATGGTTCTGGCGCTGCTGGGCAACAAGAGCGACCTGGAAGAGCAGCGGCAGGTGTCCCGCAGTGAGGCGGCCCAGTACGCAGCCACCATCGGCGCGCAGTACTGCGAGACCTCCGCCGTGTACGACCAGGTGTGCGCATCCCACTTCTGATTCCGATATCCCACCTCTGATCCTGAAAAAATGTTTCGGAGTGGTAGCTATCGTACAGGAATATAGAAAAGAGCATCCCACTTCTGATACCCACAAGTGAGTAGTATCAGAAGTGAGATGCTCGTGAACCCACATCCCACCCGAATAGGAACTACGCGCATCCCACTTCTGATAACAGAAATTAACGCCGGTAAAATCTCATGAAATTTTGCTCCAATGTTGTCAGGGGACAGAAGGGTACATTCATCCCGGGATTCCCAAGGGAACTGCGCATGCGCATTATAATAGTGATAAGTACTTTTTCTTCGTTCTAGTACGCTCTGGGCTGTGCGGAATTTCTACCCACTTAATTCTTATTGGCTTTCAACAAGTAAATATTGTTGTTGGGAGCGTCCCGCACATTTTAGATGTGGCGAGACGAAGCGAAGTTTTTGTTTTGTTTTATTTATGTTCTCATATAAGTGAATTAGTTGTAAAATTTTGTTTTGAGAATAAGGGATTCTTAAACCTGAACTCTGTAATTATCGCGGGCGAAACTGCGGAAAACAGCTTTATCTTTATAATAATACTAGCTGTCCCCCACGATTTTATCCGCGGGAATTCCGGGATAAAAACTATCCTATCTTTTAAGTTGGACCATATTATAAATGGTTGCAAAATTTTATCAAAATCCGTTCAGTAGTTTCGGAGTTCATCGCGGACAAACAACGTGACACGTGATTTATATAATTATACTAGCTGTCCCCCGCGATTTCATCCGCGGTGATTTCGGAGTTCCCGCGGGAATTCCGGGATAAAAACTATCCTATCTCTTAAGTTGGACCAGATACAACAAAGTGACCAAATTTCATCATGATCGATTCAGTAGTTTCGGAGTCCATCGCGGACAAACAACGTGACACGTGATTTATATATATTAGAATAGATAGATAGATAAGATAAGATAAGATTATGAATATATTCCTTCAGGGAATAGACCAAGTGTTCATGAACACGGCCGCGGCGCTCGTGCAGCTCTCCACCACGACGCTGCTCGGCTCCATGAGGTCGTACGACTCCTCGGAGGAGCAGGACTACGACAGGATACCCACTGGTGAGATAGTCATAAAACAATCGTTACTTTTCTACCACAAGTGAATGGGCTTTTCGACAAAATTTTAGTTTTTAGTCCGTCTTGTAGATTAATAAAAAAATATTGTAGGTACACGTATTTTTTATTTTTTTTACGTGATGAAAAAATTACGGAGATCGACTTTAATGATTACTTAGTTAAGTATAGATTTTCAAAACAAAACTGCCGCAATCAGATACGTTCAGTAAATTAATGTTAGTTGGCATTTAACTAATTAAGTTACATCTCATTAAATGCCAAATGACATTAATTTACTGAACGTCTCTGATTGCGGCAATTTTGTTTTAAAAATCTATACTTAACTAAGTAATCATTAAAGTCGACTCTGAGTGCGGCGGTAAGTCGTTAATTTGAAAAACCAAAATATACGTGTCTATTATTTTTTAGATGATAAAAAAATAATAGACACGTATTTTTTGCTTTTTCACATTATTAAAAAAAAAACTAAGATAAATACATTAAAGTTTAGGAGTGAGGGCTCGTGACGTCATAACGTGCTGTAAACTGTAACACGGCGTGACGTCACGCGACATTTCGACACAATTTATCTCCGTTATTTTTTCATTGCGTAAAAAATTAAAAAAATACGTGTCCATAATTTTTTGTTAATCTACAAGACGAGCTAATAACTAAATTTCGATTGACAAGCCCATTACACCCTTCAACTGCCTGCCCCCTTAGCCAAGATTGTCAAATCTATAACAGCATGGGGAGCACCAATTTTTTCGCTCTCGTCTGTCGATATCGTCGTAATGTCAAAGCGTTTTTTTTTTGTATGTAAAATGATCAACACTGGATAGATGGCGTTGTTCATTTTCCATACAAACAAAACGCTCGATATCGAAAGGACGAGAGCGAAAAAATTCATGCTCCTACCGTTGCCGCTATAGAAAACTTAGTGACGTATCGTTACGTCACGTGTTCACGAAAAATCGTGCAGTCAAAAGTACATTTTTTCTGACGATACGTCCATTAGTTTTCTATAGCAACAACGATTGAAGATTGTCTTTCCTTTCATTCTTTCTTTTTTTTATGAACTTTCGCATATAATGCATTTAGCCAGTTTCAAGTGAAATTAATTAGACCAATGTATTTTCTAATAAAATGCTTCGTTGTAAAGTTTGAAATTGCAAGCCACTGTACTACAGCTTGCAAAAACTTTCTCGGAGCTCTTGGAGGAAACTGAAGAAATCAGCTCGAAATGTCACACATGTTCTTGAGAACATAAAAAATCCAGTCCAATACAGCACCTTATAACAAAACAATTTTTTTATCCATTTTTAACCATCTTTATCGACATGAAAATAAATTACTGAACCGCCATCTTTGATTCCCGCCAAAAAACTCCTTGAAGATTGTCATCTGATTACTACACGCTTCCAGGGTTGCCAACAGAGGAGCCGGCGACGCACACCGGCAAGATCGAGTTGCCGGCGTGGAGTATAGACAGCATAGCCCATGGAGAGATGCAGCGCAGCGTGTGTTGCTAGCCGCGCCGCGCCGCCACACCCCGTCATCTTTTGTATTCTTATGTGTAGGTAACACTAAAACTTTAAAGCGAACTCGAAAAACTTTTGGCGGGATTTCTAGCAGAGAGGACGTCAATTTTATTTCTTTGTTTTGCAAATTAAATTATCGTGATTAATATTGTGTGAATTTGGTGGATTTTGCATAATAGTGATCCATTAGCGATGAACAGTGCGTGGAAACAGTGAAATAAGATGAAACAGGGCGTTCATCGGGAAGTTTTCGTTTTACTATACAACTTCCCAAAGAGCGTCCTATTAAGGTTCAACTGTGAAGAGTTGCTGCCAGAAGTTCCGGTAAAGCATCGAAATGCATCTCACCAATGCATTTCGATGTAAATAACTTCAGAAGAAAAATACTAATGAATTGGCTATATGGACGAAGTTTCCTTCTGCCTTCCCCGAGAGGGGTAAACTTCAGCAAAAAAAAAAGCGAACTCGATCGAGCTAACAAATCATTACATGAGCGCCATCTGTTATAATTTGTTTTAAACTTAGCCTTAACCAACTAGCGCCATCTGTTAGAAAATCGAAGAAAATGAATTGATAGGAGGACATTTTATATAAAAGTGAATTGAAAGCACCGCTTCCTGTTTTACGAACTTCTCGATATCGGATACTGCAGAATTTCATAAAAAAATTGTGTTTAAGTACTGATTTTATTTGGACACTGTCGATTTGTTTTTTAACGAAATATCTTACAAGATACTATTTGTTTACAGCAAGTATTAATCTACGGTAATAAATACGTACAAAATTGCACTCATAGCATATTTTAACGACACCTGCTTATTGTAACAGAATGAATATAATAAATTATTATTGTTTTTCTTTGAATTCTGACTCCATGCCATCTGTAATAGACAAAGTTAGCCTGCTAGTTTCGTCTCTTTCTAACTCGCGGACAAAGAGAGAGCGAGGTTTAGTTCCCGCGCTGTCCTCCGGGGGCGGTACTGTGACTCCATAAATTTTGCGCCATCGTGATTAGTAGTAGTATTTTATTAAAATAAAGTCTAATAAATAAAAAAAGCCGGGTTGCCAGAATATAGCCAAGGCAGTTTGTATGAAAACTAGCCCTAATACCTACTCCAGCTAGAGCTATGCCATTTGCTCTCCCATATTCACTGTGAAGAACCTTCACCGACAACAGTAGTTTTTTTTTACTCAATTTTTAGTACATATACTTGAACTCCGAAATTACTTTTAAAGGTCATATTTTTAACAAAAAATTGGGTTTAAAAAAATTACGTCCGTTCGGAGTAATCGGCGGCTCCGGTGACTGTAATTAATTTGTGTCCATTTTGTGGGGATTACGAACCAACAAATTTGCTCATAACTAACTGTTCATTAACTTTATGTTTTAAATGTTTTCGTATAATGTGTCTTCTAATAAATGGACGCAGATAAGCAATAACATGTTAACCCACAATATTAAGTTATTGATTCAGAACGATTTATTGAGAGTTACGGCCGCACTCAGAGTCGACTTTAATGATTACTTAGTTAAGTATGGATTTTTAAAACAAAACTGCCGCAATCAGACATGTTTAATAAATTAATGTTAATTGGCATTTAACTAATTAAGTTACATCTCATTAAATGCCAATTAACATTAATTTACTGAACGTCTCTGATTGCGGCAGTTTTGTTTTAAAAATCCATACTTAACTAAGTAATCATTAAAGTCGACTCTGAGTGCGGCGGTTAGAGAACGTTTTTTAATTATGTGTTTATCTTATTACATTGTTTAAATATGTAACTAAATATTGAACATAAACAATTTGACACAAAATGGCGCTATAATTTTAAAACTTTAATTCAATCAAAATTTCTTCGGTGTGGGTTAACACACTATTGCTTATCTATGTCCAAATATACCGTTGTGGTATCTGCTTTAAAAATTACCGTGTATCATAAAAAAAAAGTTGTTTTTCTCTTGCTGTTATATAAAAATCGAATTTAAGTTGCTTTAACGATACTTATACCTGTAAGGCAATTATGTAACTTTTGTTGCTGTGATATTTCAGTTTCAACCAGAAAAAAATAGCGATTTTGTGATTAATTATTTATTATTAATCATGTTGAGACAGCTTCAAAACTTTTGAAGTACGTTTATTTTTGTTGATAGCTAAATATTGTTGGTGTCAAAAAGTGCATATTCGAACCCCAAAACCGCCATTTCTTTGATTGCAACCGAAAAATGATAGACTTAAAAGTTACATAAAAGCCCCTCTGATTGAATGTGGATTTGGTGAAACTGAATCTTATCGCTTTAAATTTCCAATTGTAGTGTTAATAATTTGTAATGTTAAGTTTGTAGTTTAAATTTTGCTAAAATGGGTTATCATTTGTTTGAGGCATGTCATTGGAGTATTAGATAGTTAATCTAGATTTATATTTGTTAATGAAAAATTAAAGTATTTGCACTTGTAGTCGAGTGATTGAGCTGCAGTTAGAATTTTTTTTATTTTTATTTGTTGTTAAACTGTCAAAACTCACCTCTTTTAAGTCTATGGTCACTGAAATAACAGTCTAGCGTCATCTACAACAATTTTAGCCTGTACCTTTGTTTTTTTTTAATTTGCTATACTTTAGCTGCGAAAAATAATTATAAGGACCATCTGGTGTGTGGTTGAATATTTTAATCCATTTCAAAGCAAAAACGATGCCTTTATCTCTCCTCGATTCGATCTCTAGTTTACTTATTATTCGGTAACTAGCTGTTCCCCGCGTTAATTACGGAGTTCCCGCGTGAATTCTGGGATAAAAGTACCATATTATATCCTTCTCTGTACCCCTGACAATGTGTATGCAAAATTTCATGACGATCCGTTGAGCCGTTGAGGCGTGAAAGCGTAACAGACAAATAAACAAACTCACTTTCGCATTTATAATATTAGTGAGGATTACAATAGATTGTGAGTTGTGACAAAAGAAGGCTTAGATCCAAACCTCATCGCTTGAGTTTTTTACAGGACGCGTATTTTTGTACAGGTATGTAATGAAAAGTAGATGAAATTTTACTATAGACTTTTGGCAATGTTTATGAATTATTTTGGCAAGTAAATAGTACATCTATATATTAATAAAATTAATAAAAATATATGTTTTCTGTGAATTCTAGGCCACAAAAGCATGGCGTTAAAGTCGCTACGGCATTACTATAACACTCATCCATTGGTCGTAGTTGTAATTGCAACTTTAACTGAGTATTTTTATGGTCTATTTCGGTTCTAAACTTGTAAATCCGAAGTATAATGTGAGACGGAGGTTGTATGGCATCATCAGACATTCCTAAAAGTATTGTATGAAGCTGACTTTACCTGTGCCTTATTCACCGGTGATATAGAGTGGGCAGGGGTGGCCTTGGTTTCGCCCAATTCACCTGACGTCACCCAAGGGTAACTTGCGGTGATTCTAGATACTGTACGGTCATATGCAAAAGTCTGTATAGGAGTTGGTAGTTTAACTTGTAATATCTGGGCGACCGAGCTTCGCTCGTAGCGCCATCTGTTGTTAAGTAGAAAAGCAGTACTAAACACTCATTTTTCATTGCCTGAAAACACGTTCAAAACGACGTTTTCTAAAATTTTACATGAAAATCGTTGGAGCTGTTTCCTAGATTCAGATTAGGTACATATATACATATTATATATTTATAAACAAAATTGCTCGTTTAAAGATGTAGAACAAATAGATAGGGAAATGTATGGAGATCTAGATGTTGTTTAAAGATAAAAATTGTTATTTTATAAACGAAAAATTACCCAAAATAAGCTGTACCAGGGATATTAGAACGGTTTTAGTGAATCAAACTCAAAGCTCAAGGAAATAAGGTCAAAATTTTTTTGTACCTTTATCGTACAATGAAAAATCAACCTTATTTCTTTGGACGGAGTTGTTTTTTTAAGTTTTTGGGTCAAATGGATGCGAATTGTTGTTTTAAATATAGGTTTGCAAACTTTCTTTGATCCACTGTTTAAAAGCCTGTAAGTAACGTACGTCGTGTATGGACTTTTGCAAATGATGTTTCTTTTTTTATAAAATTGTAATAATATTTTTGATAGTTAATATTATATGGTAAGTATTGTTAAATTATTAATTTTACGATTGCAATAAAGTCTGAATTTTTATCGATATATTTTTTTTTATGTGTGTAATAAATAATAATAATAATGCAATGTTACAAATACAATATAATTGTTGTTTTCTGATAAAATATACTATATTTTCTTGATTAAACTTGTGTATAAATTATATATTGTGACTTATTTCTTTTAATTCCCAACGTTTGTCGCCAAATACAGTTATTGTACGTACTTGTACTGTTAGGTTAGGTTTGAGCGACCACATCGAGCGAACCGAGCGAGCGCAGCGAGCGTGCCGCGGGAACGAAGTCAGATTCTTTTGGTTCGCATATTTTAATTTGAATACTAGCTGTTCCCCGCGGCACCCGTGTCATTTCAGGGTTCCCGCGGGAATTCCGGGATATAATGTACCCTATATACTGCTCTGTACGCCTGATTGGGTAGTTATGGCATGAAAGCATAAAAACAAACTCACATTCCCTTTTCATAGTAGGATTCAATTAGTTTATGATAGAAAAGTACCTAATAAAAAAAAGAAAGACGAGAAATATTTGATGTGTAGTTAAATACTATTTCAAATAAAACACATTTTTTTTTATTCAACAAACCATTTTTAATACTTTAATTTCTTTAATAACAAACTCACTCTGACATCCCAACATATCTATGATACCTACATTTAATATGGAATCATGTTTTTACAGTCATTTAATTATTACTCTTCAATAATGTCAAAAATAAATAAAAATTAATTTCTATAAATAAGGCACTTCGATTTATATTTATTTATTTATAAAATGGAAACATTTTCAATTTTATCACTAAAACAAATACTTATAATGGAGGACGTGTTTTCCCTGTTAATCAGTTTGATATTATGTGGTATTCAAAGAAAAAAATATTATTCTATAAATTTAAGTACACATACCTACATAATATAAAAAGCGCCATTGGCAGAATCATTGTCATCAACGTAAAACTACAGAAACCGTATTGCACTGAGAACTTTATCCTAAAATGTAGACATAGTTTGATTTTACCAATTTGGCCATTGCTGGAAGATGTGAATTGAGCTCGTGAAACCTTTCTAAATGTTCCAAGTAATGCCCAAATTCCAGCCCTGTAACGTCAGGCCCAAGTTTCTATAGAGTTTGGGTTTCTCCTTTAATATAGTTGTAGGATAAAAAACGATTACAATAAAATTTTAAACTAACATGTCTTCGGAGAATCTTATGATTTCTTGTATCCAACTTTAACGAATTTCATAAATTCCTAAAAATCCATTTAAACACGGAATTCCCACACAAACCTCTCTGTAGTAGAGTAGCCACGTCGTGGCATCACAATTTACTCTCACATGATATTTAAATGCACGTTTTCATCTAAGATTAAACTATTCTTAGTTTATTTTTTGTCATATAAAATACTAGCTGTTCCCCACGGTTTTACGCGCGTTAATATCAGAGTTCCAGCGGGAATTCCAGGATAAAAAGTACCCTATGTCCTTCTCTGCACTCTTGACAACGTGTACGCAAAATTTCATGACGATCGGTTGAGCCGTTAAGGCGTAAAAGCGTAACAGACGGACAGAGTTACTTTTGCTTTTATAATATTAGTAGTATCTTCAAATAAGGCTTCAGGTTCATGTATTGTCATTTCCTTGCTTATAAGTCATTTCCTTCTTCTTTCTCCGATAAAATACATAGAATTTACTGGTATTTACTCTTCACATTCTACAATGGGTATGTATATTTTTTTTTTATAATGAAACGGTCTCAAATTAAAATAGTTACAACAATAAAATAAAAATAAATCACTAACAATCTTTGTGACATAGGAAAATAAATGCCCGTAGGTAACTAAAGGGTAAATCTGGTCACAGAATACAAAAAACCTTACAACTTCGCCGCCTCGATATGGGTCTTCCCACACCCATAGATACCAGCGTACTCCTTAAGGAAGGAAAAAGGATAAAAAGTACCCTATGTCCTTCTCTGTACTCCTAATAACGTGTATGCAGAATTTCATGATGATCAGTTGATCCGTTAAGGCGTGAAAGCGTAACAGACAGAGTTACTTTCGCATTTATAATATTATATATTAATATATAATATAATATATAAAAAAATTAAATATCCTACTAATATAATAAATGTGAAAGTGTGGATGTTTGTTACTCAATCACGCAAAAACGGCTTTGGATGAAATTTGGCATGCACGTTGTCAGGGGTACAGAGAAGGATATAGGGTACTTTTTATCCTGGAATTCCCGCGGGAACTCCGAAATTACCGCGGGACACAGCTAGTATATACACCGTGTTAATGAATTAACTAAAAACCTGATACACCCCATTTAAAAAAATAAACAATAATATGATTAAAATTTATTTTACGTCGAAAAAATTTATACTTTAAAAGTTATTCAACATTAGTTTGGAGGTGACCTATCTACGAAATTCTAAGCGCTACGCCCGCGCCTACCGGTTCGAATTTTTTTGCTGTGGGCGGCGTACGCGCCTAATATTGTATTATAAATAATTTAGACATGGGCTAGTAAAAATGAAAAAATATAACCTATATTAAAACATAGTGCGATCGATTCGCTAGTCGATTCTGAACAAACTACTTTCTAGTTTTCAGTTAATTCATTAACACGTTGTATATGTATATAGTAGGGATTGGTGGTCATTACGATTTTGTGTACCCTGCGAACAAAATTCACCCTCCAAAACAAAAAAACGACCCTGATATTTTTTTATAAAACAACCTACCGACGTCAGCTAGTTATATAAAATAATAATAATTAATTAAAACGGTTCTACAGCTCGTCCTTGATCTCGTCCTCGTCGTCCGGCACGTCGTCGTACTCGTCGGCCACCTGCGGCATCTCCGGCGGCGGCGGGGCGAAGCCGCCGAACCCGTACGGATCCGGCCCGTGGATCTGGAACGGAGCGATCGGTTAGGAACGAGAGAGAGTAGTGGATCTGGAGCGGAAGGATCCGTTAGCGACGAGAGAGAGAGAAGAGTAGATCTGGAGCGGAACGATCCGAGAGAGAGAGAGAAGAGTGGATCTGGAGCGGAACGATCCGAGAGAGAGAGAGAGAAGAGTGGATCTGGAACGGAACGATCCGTTAGGAACGAGAAAGAGAGAGGAGAGTAACGTGGATCTGAACGGAGCGATCCGTTAGCGATGAGAGAGAAGAGTGGATCTGGAACGGAACGATCCGTTAAGAACGAGAAAGAGAGAGAGACAAAAGTGGATCTGGAATGGAACGATCCGTTAGGAACGAGAAAGAGAGAGAGATAAGAGTGAATCTGGAACGGAGCGATCCGTTAGCGGTGAGAGAGAAGAGTGGATCTGGAATGAAACGATCCGTTAAGAACGAGAAAGAGAGAGAGAGAGAGACAAGAGTGGATCTGGAACGGAGCGATCCGTTAGCGATGAGAGAGAAGAGTGGATCTGGAATGAAACGAACCGTTAAGAACGAGAAAGAGAGAGAGATAAGAGTGAATTTGGAACGGAGCGATCCGTTAGCGGTGAGAGAGAAGAGTGGATCTGGAATGAAACGATCCGTTAAGAACGAGAAAGAGAGAGAGACAAAAGTTGATCTGGAACGGAGCGATCCGTTAGCGATGAGAGAGAAGAGTGGATCTGGAACGGAACGTTCCGTTAGGAACGAGAAAGAGAGAGAGATAAGAGTGAATTTGGAACGGAGCGATCCGTTAGCGGTGAGAGAGAAGAGTGGATCTGGAATGAAACGATCCGTTAGCGACGAGAGAGAGAGAGAGAAAGAGAGAAAACAGTGGATCTGGAGCGGAACGATCCGTTAGGAACGAGAGAGAGAAGAGTGGATCTAGAATGAAACGACCCGTTAGCGACGAGAGAGAGAGAGATAGAAAACAGTGGATCTGGAGCGAAACTACGGACGGAACGGAGCGGAAAAATGAAAAAAGTCTCGATAGAAAAAACTTTTATTTAAATAAGCTTTTATTCAAATGCGCTAAAAAGAATTAATCGTGCATCGTCATCCAAACTAAACGTGTATCAAAATTTCACCTCAATCGGTTGACGATATCTGCTTCAAAACTGTGTTGCAAGATTCCACCCGAACATACATAGATACATTGCAAGTTGAATAAAAGCTTTTAACTTAAATAGGCGATATCTCTAAGATAACACTTGTGATATTTGGACATAGATAAGGAATAGTGTGTTAACCCACACTGGAGAAATTTTGATTAAATTTAAGTTTTAAAATTATAGCGCCATTTTCTGTCAACATTTTTTATGTTCAATATTTAGTTACATATTTAAAAAAACGTTCTCTGACCGCCGCACTCAGAGTCGACTTTAATGATTACTTAGTTAAGTATAGATTTTTAAAACAAAACTGCCGCAATCAGACAAGTTTAATAAATTAATGTTAATTGGAATTTAACTAATTTACGGCCGCACTCAGAGTCGACTTTAATGATTACTTAGTTAAGTATAGATTTTTAAAACAAAACTGCCACAATCAGAGACGTTCAGTAAGTTAATGTTAATTGGCATTTCACTAATTAAGTTATATCTCATTAAATGCCAATTAACATTAACTTACTGAACGTCTCTGATTGCGGCAGTTTTATTTTAAAAATCTATACTTAACTAAGTAATCATTAAAGTCGACTCTGAGTGCGGCCGTAAATTAGTTAAATTCCAATTAACATTAATTTATTAAACTTGTCCGATTGCGGCAGTTTTGTTTTAAAAATCTATACTTAACTAAGTAATCATTAAAGTCGACTCTGAGTGCGGCGGTAACTCTCAATAAATCGTTCTGAATCAATAACTTCATTTTGTGGGTTGACGTGTTATTGAAAAAAGAAAGAAAAAGGAGTTTATTGGTCCTCACGGTCCCCACATAAAAATACAAATAAGAGACGGAAAAAATACAAACTTAACAAATATTATGAAGGAGATAGAAGGGTGTGCTGTGTGGGGGCCAATCGGTCATATTGCTTATCTGCGTCCATTTAGTGATCTGTACCGAAGGGAGGGGGGCTCCCTTTCGAGTGTCACGTGATTTGGACGCAGATAAGCAATAACATGTTAACCCACAAAATGAAGTTATTGATTCAGAACGATCTATTGAGAGGCAGAGAACGTTTTTTAATTATGTGTTTACCTTATTACATTGTTTAAATATGTTACTAAATATTGCGCATAAAAAATGTTGACACAAAATGGCGGTATAATTTTAAAACTTTAATTTACTCAAAATTTCTCCAGTGTGGGTTAACACACTATTGCTTATCTATGTCCATTTATGGACGAGCCGTGACTCGCGAGTGTGTGCTGCGGCTTGTACCTTAACGTATTCGGCTTCCATCTCGTGAGTCCATGTAGTGTCCTCGTCGGTGGGCAGCATCCACTCCTCGCAGTACTTGGCGTGCCCGAAGCATATCTGCAACCGGCAATTTCATCATTCGCTTTGTGCGACGAGCACGGGGTTCCGCTTTCCAAGCTGGGTGTGTTTATACAACGTGTTAATGAATTAACTGAAAACTAGAAAGTAGTTTGCTCAGAATCAACTAGCGAATCGATCGCACTATGTTTAATATAGGTTATATTTTTTCATTCTTATAGCCATGTCTAAATTATTTATTATTCAATATTTGGCGCGTACGCCGCCCGCAGCAAAAAAATTGGAACCGGTAGGCGCGGGCGTAGCGCTTGGAATTTTGTAGGTCACCTCCAAACTAATGTTGAATAAATTTTAAAGTATACATTTTTTTCGACATAAAATATATTTTAATCATATTATTGTTTATTTTTTTAAATGGGGTGTATCAGCTTTTCAGTTAATTCATTAACACGTTGTATATTACGCAAGTCAACACGAATTTTGTGCCTGAGTTCTGTGTACCCGATTTTGATTTCTTATACCTAATTAATAAAAGAAATAATATTTTTATCCCATAAAGTTTACTTTTGTAGCTATCAGAGTGAAATTTCAAATTTTAAAGAAAATCGCTATTCTTTTTTCTTTCAGGTATACATTAAAAGAAAACAATAATTGATTTATTTATTTATATCACTTTTATTCACTAAAAAAATGGTAATTAACTTTTAAAAATGGATTTTTTTGTGCAAACGAACTTTCCCGAATCAAACCCATATAATATACCTAATGTCTTTATTGTATTGTCCTTGATTTCGTTACTCGAAATCCAAGCGATTTTAAAAATTCTTTCACCATTTGAATGCTACATGATCACTGATTAATATAGGCTACATTGTAATCCGTAGTTCCCGCGGGAACTCCGAAATTATCGCGGGTGAAAAAGCGAGGAACATCTATCTCTGGATCTACTGAACCGATTTTGAAAATTCTTTCACTTATACGAAGCTACAGTGACCTTGAGTGTCATAGGGTACTTTTTATTCCCGAATTCGCGAGGGAACTCTGAATTTCCCGCGGGTAAAACCACGGGGGAACCCTACAACCCTACAACGTCACAAACTCGCAAACTCACAAACACACAAACTCAATTTTGCTCTTTATAATATTAGTATAGATATAGATTGATATACATACGGATTTCTCGCCGTCCGGCATGACGTCATCGTCGGGCCTCTTGGTGTACAGGTCCAGTATCTCGTCTTCGTTCTCCTCGAACATGCGTTCACACTGAAATGTTTGAGACCGAAATGCTATAGACATTTTCTTTTTTTTATGTCATAGGGGGCAAAGGGGCAGGTGGTACACCTGGTGGTAAGTATTTACCGCTGCCCATGGACATCTGCAACACCAGAAGGCATACAGGTGCGTTGCCGACCTGGAATGGGGATGGGATGCATGCCAAATTTTAATTTTGCAAAATTGGTAATTCTAAAAAGTATCCTAAACACCTTATTTACTACACCTTCCGATTTCCTAAATTTGTGTCTGACAAATTGTAAAGTGTAAATTGTAATAAGCGCTTAAAGTATCCTATATGTACACAGGCTGTAATTTTAGACAGGTTGCTATATATACTTTAAACCCTCGATGATTTGTTCTATCATCTAATATATATAAATCACGTGTCACGTTGTTTGTCCGCGATGGACTCCGAAACTACTGAACGGATTTTGATAAAATTTTGCACCCATTTATAATATGGTCCAACTTAAAAGATAGGATAGTTTTTATCCCGGAATTCCCTCGGGAACTGAAGGACATAGAGTACTTTTTTCCCGAAACCTCCGAGGGAACTCCGAAATTACCGCGGATGAAATCGCGGGGGACAGCTAGTATTATTATAAAACGCACTTTATGCGACAGCATATGCTGAGGCGGTGTCCATTTTGGCATCACGGAAACTATATACGATTCATTTTAAATTTGATGCATGTATTACTTTTAAGAAAATTTTTGATGCCAAATAAAGTTGTCTATGTCTATGTCTAAAACTAATAAAAATATAAATATAAATTTGGCGAATGTATAGATACACAAGTATTTGTTCTGTTTAAGTGTATTATTATTATTTATTTTTTAATGTAATGTAGGGGTGTGTGTGCATGGCGTGTTTGCCTATAATTGGATATGCATGGTGGCATATAATGTACACACTACACTTTATATATAATACTAGCTGTCCCCCGCGATTTCATCCGCGGTAATTTCGGAGTTCCCGCGGGAATTCCGGGAAAAAGTACTCTACGTCCTTCTTTGTACCCCTGAGTTCTGGAGTTCCCGCAGGAATTCCGGGATAAAAACTATCCTATCTCTTAAGTTGGACCATTTTATGAATGGTTACAAAATTTTATCAAAATCCGTTCAGTAGTTTCGGAGTCCATCGCGGACAACAACGTGACACGTGATTTATATATATTAGATTTTACAATGTACATCTGTTGGCAAACCAATAAACAAATAGCTGTATGTTTCCTGAATAAATAAATAAATAAATTTTTGAAAAAAAAAAGCAATGATAAATCACAGAGAAAATCTTAAATAAAAGCATGGGTTTACCGAGTGAATAAAATTTGTTATTATTACTATTAATATTAATAAATAGGTAGATTTGTGCGCGCCTTTCGTTCGGAAATTTCGTTTTTATTTTTTAAACAAATAAATCAAGTTTGTTTTTATGTTTGAGACGAGAATTGAATACTGAACACGTTTTGAATGAATTTTGAAACGTTTTGAAAACGGAGTTTTGAATGAAACATCTTTATCGGCGCAGCTATTTGTCCCTTCCCCTCTACCCGCGCGCGCTCCCCCGAACCCCTTCACGCGCCGCGCACTCTCGCGGCAAGACCGCGAACCATCGCACGCTGCTCTCTTTGACCTTGGGATGGACCACACAATGGTCCGTGGAGTACACTACTTACACTGAAGTCGGAAAATGGCGGTAAATGAGCACGTGCCAATATATCGCCGGACGCCTGCGCCAGCGCGTGTGAGGTATTATATTCAGATATTACACAATGTATTATTATGACTTATGTATATAAATATAAATTAATAAATCAAAAAATGGTAGAGATTGTAGCCCATTGTAGCCTATATAAAAATAACTTGCGAAAATATATATTATATTTTCGCAAGTTATTTTCCGGCCGCACTCAGAGTCGTTTTAATGATTGCTTAATTTTAAGTAAAGATTTTAAAAACAAAACTACTACAATTCATTAAATTGATGTTAATTGGCATTTGTGCAGTTATTTTGTTTTTAAAATCTTTACTTAAATTTAAGTAATCATTAAAAAGACTCTGAGCGCAACCGTTAATATTTTAGTAGAGCTACACTTTAAGGTTATGTCATTTGTGCATTCAAATAAATTAAATAAAGAACATAATTTGCTCTATTGATGCAATCGAATCATTTTAATAACAATACCATTATCATTTTACAGAATTAGTTGAAACGGACACAACGCTGACCGCCTGAAATCGACCGAAATGAAGGAAGATGCTGCAAGCTCTATACACCATGAAGGCAAGGAAAATGTCGCCTCACATATGTGTGGAGACTACAGACTATCATTGTCATTTTACAGAATTAGTTGAACCGGACACAACGCTGACCGCCTGAAATCGACCGAAATGAAGGAAGATGCTGCAAGCTCTGTACGCGATGAAGGCAAGGAAAAGAAATGTCGCCTCACATATGTGTGGGGACTACTGGTGACAGCGTGACGCGCTGCCATTGGTGGTGACTTGATTGGTGACCGTGATCAGCTGAGACCATGTGGATACACTATCGCGCAACTATGTGAGTTAGTTTTCACAATTCACCTACTATTTTTAATTTGGACTTTTCAGATGAAAATATCTCCCTGTTAAAAACGGCAGACTTGTTTGACACGTTGCACCTATGGTGTCTCGTCGGTTACATACTTTAGGTATGGGCATGAACGTATGTAATGGAGGTGTAAAAAGATCGTTGTAAAAGGATATCTATTATCCGCCATTTTAAGTAAAGAAAAAGGAGCCGGCCACATAGCAGCCGTGTGTTATATTACAAGAACCATTCGGAGCTACGTTTGACTCCTCAATAATCCATGTGAAATTTGGTTTATTTACTTCTCAGGAAGGCAGATGTAAGCTAATTTATGTATGTAGGTACTAGGGACAAGAAAACTATCAGCAACATGATTTACTCACGTAATACTCAAGACTCTTGTTCAAGTCGTCGTCGGTGACAAATTTGGCTTTGGAGAAGTCAGGGTTCATGCCCTCGTCTGTGATCAGCTTCATGATCGCCAGCTTGCCCGTAGCTTTGTAGTACACACGGACATAGTCATCCATTTTCTTGCCTGTACAAAAAAAATTGTAATCAATTCGTGAATTTTTCAATCCCATAACTAGACAGAATTTCCCAAACGCCACACACGTGGTCATAACACAAATATTGATGTATCTGTTTCTTATATTCTTTGGAAAGAGATGACATCAATAATAAAAGTGGCACTTTGCATTACCAGGAAAGAAGTGTCTTATAACTCATGTCGGCCACATGAGCTCTCAATAAGATTCGTTCAAATAAGATTGAATTCTGAATAAGGCATGTTCAAATTAGAAAAAAATTATTAAATAATATCTGGGCAACCGAGCTTCGCTCATTGTGAATACTTCTCCCGGACAAAGTTACTTAATGAACCATCTGTTGTTAAGTAGAATGACATTACGACAACGCCATCTATTGTTAAGTAGCTTTCGTGTTGCTGAGTCGGTAAATATAACAGTACCCAACATGCATTTTTTATTTCCCGAAAACCAAAAATTTAATTTCATGAAAATAGTTGGAGTTATATCCAAGATTTAAATTATATATATACAAGAATAGCTCATTTAAAGGTACATAGATACATAGATAGATACAAGATGTTTCCATATATCTGTAACTTACAGACATCATCAATCACTTCAGAAATGTATGAAGCGGATCTGTGGGCAGGCACTTGTTGTTGCATGGTGTTACCGCTTGCATCCATCCTAAAGTTGCCAACCTACAAGACAATTAAATAATATTTACACAAATACAGGACACAAACTGCCTACTATCTGACATAACTTTAATATTTTTGTGCCTAGCTTTGTTGAAGACTTTTATGTACACTTTGTATCGGAGAGGGAATTTGTATCCAGACTCTGGAACTAGGTATACCAAAGTAAAGCTATTGAAATAATTTAAAGGTACCTACAGTTTCTTACAATTCTACCTTGGATTCTACCTTGTAATACAAACCTTCTCAGATATTACTTAATGCATACCTAATACAATATTTCAAAGTTCTATATCTATTAGTATTTTATTGATATTTTAAAGAATTGTTGATTTTACAACAAGTTCACAAAACGAACTATTTTTATCCGAGACTTTTAGCAGCTTGAGCCAAAGGCGAGGGCTGATAGTAATATCGAGGATAAAATAGTTTTTTGGACGAGTTATAAACTCTGCTTTTCACTTCGATTGCGAGGAAATAAACAGTAGTATAACATAACATTTCTTTAATTAAAATTCAAAGTATAATTAGTACAGTTTTGAATACTGAAAGAAATTGTTTTCCCTGGCATAATAAGGGTATTTATGTCTTACAAAACACATAAGGCAAATAAATTTAAGTAGGCAAATATTATAAAATAACAAATTCTATCTATGAAGTTCTTATTGTGTTTGGCTGTATGGCTCATTTTTTTTTGCCTTAATATAGATACATTTATGAGTAGATACGTTAATGCACTTGTGCACAATCGATTTTGTGCAGCCTTAGCCTTATATCCTGCACTTATCAAAAATATTATTCGTACCTAGTTCCTACTTCTTAACTTTATAACTTACATCAACTTTTTTCCACTTATCAACTTTCATTATCACTTTATTGAGTTCATCAAACGTCGTCCGGCAAACTGAAATTAATCCAAATTAGATTAAATTTAAAATAGGTATCTACCTAGATTAGAAATTTAAAGTAGGTAATAATTTTATTATTGTTTCTCAAACACACCTAAACATTTCAAATTTGTCGGGTCGATTTTTCCAAATACTACACTAAATATTAATGAGAATAGCAAAAATAAACTGTGGTTATACATTTTAAAACTATATTTTAATTAATTTCACACAAGACGTGTTCTGTATCAATGAAAAATCAAAGAAAACTAAAAAATTATTTCCTGTAACGTGTTCAAAATGTTTATCTTTTTTACGTCAACTTTGTAAATTTCTGTCAACAAACTACAAACTGACGCACCGGTTTTTGATTGGTTGGTTGTTGTGTTCGATGTAGTCTATACTTTTATCACCTCCATGTTCTATGCTTTTTTATCGTCCATGGACCATGGAACATGTCAAAAAAAACATGAAAACAGAAAAAAAACCATCGTTCTCAAAAAAACCATGGAAGAAATATGTCAGTTGTAAAATAAAGGCGGTTTCGGATTTCGGAAGATCATGCTGAAAACATGCTACTGACAAAGTTCAGAAAAAAAAAAATAATTCCGTGGTGGATTCATGGAGAATAGTACCCCGACAGACTCCATGGTACACAGATTAATTTTATTACACTAAAATCAAGCCAGACAGGCCACGGATGCCTTGATGTGCTGAGGCTGAGGCTGAGGCCTGAGACCACAGAATACACATATCCTGCTGAGACTGACAGCTAGCGCAAAGATGCAGTTCTCTGTCGCTCGCCTTCAGTTGCCTTCAGGCACCTGCAGTCACTTGCTCAGTCAGAGACAGTCGTCAGTCACTCGCCTCATGCCTTCGGCCTGACGCCCAGAGAGACGCCTGTTGTTGGCCAATAGTACACTGTGGGTACTGACTGGCTTATAGATATGTGGCTAGTGGCTATATATTGTTCATGCATCATGGCCATTATAATATAAAATGGCCAATAAGATTTCATAATGTTCATAATATTATATTACTAATTTGTAAATAACAAAAGAGGACGATAATTTTTTATCTCTATCACCAAAAAGTATTTCAAAATTATTTTATCCTAATTTTGGAAAAATTTGCGAACTGGAAATGAAAATGACACTCAAATACTAGGGATAAGGTACATACAGCCAAATCGGAAACTTACACAGTTAATATAGAACATGCTGCATTTATTTCTAAATAATTTAATAACTTTCTTAGTGTCAGCGTAATATTGTTTTCCACTGATATACCTACCTCTTATCTACGCCCGTGTATAATTAATAAGATTTGCCTTTGGCTCCCCGATCGCCCGTTCTCCGGTTCGCCTCCCGTCCCGCAACCCCCGCGGACCGCGGCCCGCGACTCGCGGTCCTCCCTCCCCCTCTTACCTCCTCTATACACCCAAGCCATTTCATTAGCCAGCCGATCCAAGTCGACAGTTCGCATTCAGTCGTGTTGCACGTAGGACGTACGTCATTTGAAATGTATATTTTTTTTGTGCCCATTAAAACACACAAAATCATTAAAAATTTACATTATCTCGGTGAAAAGTGAAGTTCCAGTGTAATACGTGAAGAAAACAACATATCCTCGATTAAAACATAAGGGTAAGTAATCATTTGACAAGATTGCGTCTTTAGCTATTTAGTGCTGCACAATATAAAATTACAACGATTTTGCATAATTGTAGTGCATTTTTACGTAGAAACCATTCCCCGTGAGTAGAAAACCTGAAATAAGTTACCATATTGTCCATAGCGATGCGCTCACTTGTGTGCTTACCATACGTTTTGCATTACCAAACCCTAGATATTTACCTAAAAAACGTATCAACGTTGTGTAATAAGCCTTATCACTGTTATTGTTTGTTTGTAATTGGAAAAAATCGGATTTACATTACGTTAGCGCGCTCTCTGCTTCGCTAGGTGCAACCTGGCAACGCGCGGTCCTATCTGTGACTTGTGTGAGACGAATACCTATAAAGTGTGATAATTATAAACCTTAAATTATTTCATATGCCGGTTTCCCTTTGTTTTCCGTGTGAAATCGGGCCTTTGTCCCCCGGTAGGGTGCGCCGTTGCAAAGGATTTTCGACTCTAGAAAAGTGCTTCAGTATGCATCTATATGACGATATAAAATATACATTCATAGGTCGGGCCTCGCGCCTCGTCCGCTCGCGTCGCTCCCGTCAGCTGTGTGCGTGTGTGCGGACGTGGTGATTTTCGTTGTGGTGGTGCGGTAGTTTGTTTATTGCCGTCACTGGTGCAAAGTGATCTTTATTTTGAGGTGTGTAAGGTGTATTTCGGTATGTAGGTCGGCGGCCTCGCCGCTGTTTGTCTATCGATTGGTGTGGTGGCCAATGGCACATGCGACGCGGTGCTGCGCGGCCGCGCCTCACCCCGCTAGCGCTCCGGTGAAAGCCAGGCGCTCGTTACACATATACCTACATACTTGTAAAGAATCTATCTTATCGTAATATCTGACGCTGTTGCGGTCCTCCCCCGCCGCCTCACACCGGCCCCTTTGTTCGTCCGAGGCCGAATAGGTTTTATACGGTTTTCCGATAAGTGGTTCCGATGAGAGAACTAGTAGAGTGGCAGATACCTAATTCGAGTCATGAATGTTTTGTCGAGCGCTCTGTTTGCCGACCTCTGGCGTCATGGCGAGCGAGTGCGGGGGGGAGGGAGCCAGAAATAGACGCGAGTATTGGGAACTCGCGACGTGGCAACGTCGCGCACTCGCGGTATCGCTTCAGTGTCTCTTCAAAATGGCGGCTGTGCGTGATCGATACTGTGGAATTTGCTTTAAAATGAGCGTATTTGTGATATATCTTGTTGTGAGTTGGCCCGAGATTTGCCCTGGGACCTCGGGGCGTGCGCCCCACATCTGGTCCCGGCTCCTCAGGCACTCGATGTACGTATCTAGACCATATGCGCCGTCACTTCGCCATTCTAATTAGGTAGCTTCAATGTGCCTTTCATAGGTAGCAACTCGCAGTACACTCGTAACTGTGCACTAGCTATATACATATAATATATTATATTATACATATATAGCAGCATAACTTAAGGTTTGCCTAAAAAATATTGAAGCCCATGTCGAGGAAATAAAGAATGTAAAATGCAACAATAAGTAGGTAAGTAGATACTTTTTTTAGATGTTAGGTAACATGATAATAGTTTTGTTAGACTGCGCCATACGATATGATGATTGATAACTGTTGAGATTATGTTTTTATCTCAATCACGAAAACACTACCTTCTTACTACGTTAGTGAGTTCATCATCAGAAAACTGTCAAGTGCTTGGAGGTTGCATCTGATAAATGGAATTGAAACAAGATGGCGGCACCAGTACAAAATTAAGACGCAATATCGCTCGTGCTGTGAATGTTGGCAACGTCGCTTCGCGGCTGATAATCGCGAGGCGGGCCGCTTACTCGATAAGAAATTTCAAGGCTGAAGGCTTATTATGTCTTTAGTTTACAACTTTACAGTTTACAACAATACATGGATTTGATACGTGCTGTGATATTTTTTTTACTTACACGGCGAATCTGGATAACTATTAACGAGAAAATTTGTTGTGGTTATTTCCCAACTGGGTTTGATTGAGGTTAATAATACGTTGCCGACTACGCAACTGGCGGGTGCTGCGGCGGCTTGTTAGCTTGTAGAGTGTGTGCGCACATGACACGTTATCTGCACATAAACACACTGGATGCCAAAGTAATACTTGTTTGTCTCTCTACACATACATGTATCTTTACTCATAGCTATACACTTTTGTTGTTTATAAACCAGAGTTTACGTCAGTCCCCTCGATTCTAAATGTAAACATTGAATATTCATAATGAGTGTATTGTCAATTATTTTTTTGGGAACAAGTTGTATTTTTCAATATAAATTGAAAACTTTGACCCCTATCCTTTTCTCGTTAATAACTTGTAATACAGATTCTCCGTGTAAGTTAATTTTTTTTTATCGCAGTAAGTATTAAATCCGTCTGTTGCTGTAAACTAAAGACATAATAATATGCCTTTTTGCGTTGAAATTGAAACTGATGTTACTACATAGTTTTTCCCTCCCCTGACTTGAGACGTGGAATATTCTTGCTCGAGCATTTTTAGACTCAAAACTTCAGATTAGACTCTAATCGTTTTCTCGTTTTTGTTAACTAATTGCAAATTATTAATAGTAAAAGTTTGTAAGGGATAATTTCCGGAACAACTAAGCCGGTGCTGATTTTTTTAACTGAAATGAAGCTATAGTTTTGCTGGACTAACATAAGATGCTTATTCCAGAACCAAGATTTCCCGAGGGAGATCGGAAATTCACGTGAGTGGGGCTCTAGGAAATAGCTATTTGTTACATAGATAGTTAGGATTAAATTTAGTTTTCGAAATTAGACTTAAACTAGGTAGGTACCTACTTTGAGTTCCGATGTTGGCATGGGTGCAAATTGCAAACTGCATTGCAATTATATAATTTTGTTGATTTATGACTGCGCAAATATTGTGTATCATAGCAATGCTATTTTAATGCAACCGCCAGAATAACTCAACAAATATCTAAAAATATTCCCTATAAAACAGAAACAGTCAGCTGAGTTTGGTATTGATAAGGGTTTGCATTCTGACAAAGCGAAACCATTTTTTTTCCTCTCCATTCCAGTACGGTACCGTAGTACAGTAAAGTATGTAGTTTTTTGCAGTAAACAAAACACAATAGTAAAGGAGTAGTAGATAGTAGTGTAGTAGCATTTTTTTTAGTATGATTTACATTTGCTTCCAATTAAAAATTGCTTTATCTATATGAAATATGTTTTTGTTTAAGTTTGGAGACTCTGCAGCAGTTTAAAATATAAACAGTAATAAAGCTCAATATATGACCGTCTATCTCACCACTACCAGCTATTTTAAATGGCGAACCTAATGACCTTGCTAAGAATTAATAACTGCAGCATTAATAGTTGTTTATAATTTCTACACAAAATAGTGGTGAAATAGACTCCTCACATTTTAAATAAAAAATAAATTATTTGATTAATTAATTCACCTTTCCTAATCATAATATATCCTCAGTCCTCACTCATCCTAAACGAAACGTTCATCACTCTGCCTGACCGTTAGAGATTTCCAAGTTGATTTGTAGTGTAATTTACTGTCCAAGTTATAAATATCCTTTTTAATATTCTAACTGGAATATAAAGCTTGCTAATTCTTGCTTGTAAAGTACATATTCCTTTGGCAATATCTTCAAAATTTATTCTAAAGCAACTTTTACCTCCCTATTGTGCACGACAGGAAATCTCTCAGCTGGAATCATTTTATGACCCCCTAAGTTGTGCAGTTGCGAGCGGCTTTATGCTTCTTTGTGAAGGGAATACGCAATTCTTAATAAGCCACTTTAGAGACTTACTTTATTATTACTTAAACATGACGAGTTCAAGTTATATGTTATAAACCAGAGGCATACCTACCGACTTGCTATTAGAAGTCATAGGGTTTATTTCTTTCAATTAGTAACTATTAACTAACTATACTGGTATTTAATTAAAGTTACTAATGACTAATTATTTATTATCACAGAAATAGGTAAAGAAACTATGATCCAGGTTCGACGACATTGAGTCCTTTGCTCGGTTTTTGTTTATCACATAACGGTACAAAAAAGGAACCTCTCAGTCTGAGCTCTTTGAAATCTGTCATGATATTTGTGGGATACTATACGTATAATTGTCTACCGTGTAGGTCAATCCAATGGGTTCCATACATTGATATATTGTTCCATATAAGACTCCGATATAACATAATTATGCACAAGTAGAACAAAGCGTTGGTCCAATGACAAGCGTATAATTACACTCGATGCAGTCTCGTTTGTTTTCTAATTGCGGGATTGGCGGGAAATAGACATGAAGCCCACTCGTACAGTCGAACACGACCGTTGTATAATTTTAGAGAAAGGAGATTTGTTTTGGTCCACCGACCGCCTCTAGTCGCGGAGTGCGAGGTTGCTCGGTCGTGGCATTTCGTATTGCGTTTGCTATTATTTCGATGGCGACGTTGCCGCTTCGTGGATGCGCTCGCGGGGCTCGATTCCGCGGTCTGAGCCCCGCGAGCCCGAGGCGAAGGCGCCCGCTGCTCACGTAGTCAGTCGGCCGCGCAGCTCGTTCGGTGCGCGACGTTTCGCCGCGGAGGGCTCCGCTCGCGTCCCTCCACCTTCTCCGCCCTATCATTGTCGTGAGTGCGAGTAGATAAGCGGCCCACCACAGGCAGGGAGCATGTACGAGCGAGACGACACTATAGCGATGTCGCAACCTCGCCCACCTGACCGTGTTGATGCCGCGCTCGAAAAAGTTGCGCCGTTGCGCTATTTGGAGTCGCACGAATGTACTCGTTGCGAGCGTTCGGTGACGCTTTATTATCTCCAACAATTGATATTTACCAGTTTTTTTAGTTACAACACACAAATAAGAAGTAATCCTGAAGTTTTTAACGTTTTCCTGGATGGAAACTTTCGGTATGTACAAAATTCAATCTTTTTGGTGATATTTAAAACGGTGCCGCCCGAGTCGAGATAGCCAATCGTTATCTTTGTTTAGATAAGTAAATCGGTGTTAACTTTCATCTTCCTAATGTTGCAGTTCAGATTCCTATTTTCGCCAGAAAATATCCCTATTGATGATCTTTCACGATTCGCCCTATGAAATTGTTGGTATTTAGTCGCCATTTTCTACGTCGGTGACGAATACTGCCGCGGTGCCGGCCTCGTTTTACACTACCACTGCAAATCCGGCTTTAGCGCACTATTCACAAAGATTATTATTTGTGAGTATAATACAATGATCATTTTAATTTATATTCTTCGCTTCGCGTCTTATTCGCTTACTTTGATGATTCATCGCTAAAGATTTCTAAAGAAACGAATCGTATAGAAAAATAAATTCGCTAGAATTAGAGTCTTATCGAGTTCGGAAATCTGAATCCGTAATAAGATTCGATTCGGAATTCGTATTCGGACCCAACGCGCGTAAAAGAGGCAATATGTCTATTGGCCTGTTGGCTATAAAAAAAAATGGCGGGATAATGAAAATGACACTTTGAAGTTGTCTGTCGACGGCGCTTGCGTTTCTTGAGAGAGTTTATTTTATCGTCTGTTTCCACTTTGAATTAAGATTGAAATAAGTTTTCTCGCCATAAATACGTCGTAGGTTAAAACATGCTAATGCAGCGAGTCGATGTGCCGAGTTGCCGACCGGTTTTCATCAAGTAGGTACATTATAGTGTGACTTTGTGTGGGTGCTGTGAGTTGTGACGGGCTTTATAAAGTTGAAATACCGAACTGTACGTGCCCTGTTTGTGTGATTGTGAGTTTTAAACCGCCTTTCATTTATAAAGATCTCTTGGCAGTCGCGGATTTCTGTTTTCGTATTACATAATGTTGTGTTTATTACCCGCCTTGTATCCACCTACCTGCGTACTATCTACGTGGAGTAGGTACCATGTGTTTGTAAGATCTTAGTGGAAGCTAAATTTAAAGTTCTGTTACACCTAATAACAATATGAGTATGCCACATTCGAAGACTTCATTTACAACTAACTGGTCCTCCCGCAAATTTACTCACGTCAATTTCGAAATTCTTGCAGGAACCCTTCATGCTGGTATTAAAAGATTATCCTATGTACTATAGGTAGCTTAGCTTCCTATATCTGTCTTCTGTCGTCCGCGGTAATTTCGGAGTTCCCGCGGAAATTCCGGGATAAAAAGTACCCTATGTCCTTCTCTGTACCCATGACAACGTGCATGCCAAATTTCATCCAAATCCGTTCAGCCGTTTTTGCGTGATTGAGTAACAAACATCCAAACATCCACACTTTCGCATTTATAATATTGGTAGGATAATATTAGTCTAAATTTGTAATGTAATAAGGTTATCTCATAATGGACTCCCTAGTTAACTAATGATAATGATGATGTCACAATAATGTTTAATTAACCATAATAACCACCTCTTTTGTTTTATTTACATCAACTTTGTATAAACAAGTGTTGTTTGTAAATTCCAGGTGATCCTGTGATGATCAGCCTCTGATCTGCAGGGGCCATGATGAAGCGCACTCCTGTCCGCCTCGGGGCTGAAGACCCCTCACCGATGTCCTCGCAGAGTTCTGCCCAGGTATGATACAAAATGAATGTCTGAAATATATTTATCACTGGCTGTGCCCTGTGGTTTCACCCGCGGTAATTTCGGAGTTCCCGCAGGAATTCCAGGATAAAAAGTACCCTATGTCCTCTGTACCTCTGACAACGTGCATGCCAAATTTCATCCAAATCTGTTCAGTCATTTTTATGTGATTGAGTAACAAATATCCAAACATCCACTCTTTCACATTTATAATATTAGTAGGATAATCTCACCAGAAGTCCACATATGTATAATATAATAAATTGTTAAATAAAATATGCAAACACAATCAGTTGATATTAAATTGATTTAGATACTAGATGAATAGGTGCAGACCTTAAGTATATAGTTTGGAAAAACAATTTTGTATTGCACATTTTGATTTACCAATCCAAAAACAAAATAGAGGACTTTTGGAGAATTAATTAAAATCCCTCTACTACAAATGATGGATGAAAAAAAAAAGAAATTACTTTCAACTTTGTGTTGAGGTCAGATATTTATACTGGAATGGATAAGATGGTGTCTTATTGGAAAAGCTAAATGACTTGTAACTTATAATGTACTTTGACTTATTATATAAATACTAGCTGTTCCCTGCGCTTTCACTCACATTAATTCTAGAGTTCCCATAGGAAAAATAAATTCCTCCACTGAGTGTCTGTCTGTTCGCGACAAACTGAAAAACTACTGAACAGATTTTCATGTGTTTTTCACCAGTATAGTGATTCAAGAAAGAAAGATAGATTCAATAAAGCAAGAGGTAGGTTTATATGTATAGTTTAACCTTGAATTCCAGCGGGAACTACGAACCACGGATGAAACTGCAGGGGACAACTAGTAGTAGATAATTATATAGAAATTTTAGTGCAAAAAATTGTAAAAATACGAGTAGTTTGGAGTTACCTGCCCTCAAGTCTTATTGTTTGTGTCAAATTTCTATTCTGGACGAATATCCAGGTCGGCACCGCACCTGCATGCCTTCTGGTGTTGCAGATGTCCATGGGCGGCGGTAATCACTTACCATCAGGTGTACCACTTGCCCGTTTGCCCCCTATGACATAAAAAAAAGAACTCAGCCCAGGATGTCTAAAATTGTTTTCTTTGGATTTTCTGAGATATAGCTATTGTCGCAGCCTCCACTACTGCTGCTGTACCCCGCGGTTTACTTGCGTGAGTTTCGTAAATCCCTCAGGAATTCCGATAAAACTAGTCTGTTACCAGTGAGGCAACCGTCAAAATCGGACCAACCGTTTCGGAGATAAGCTGCAGTCGGCAACATTCAGACATTGGTTTTTTTGTTGCAAGTATCGTATATACTTTCGCATGCATTTAGTAAATAGCTATTATTTTGACATGACAGACACACACTTCAATGTATAGATAACGATGTCCATCAATGCTTGGCACTGTCTAGTTATTATCATTAATTTTATTACATTGATTCTAATTTATGCCAATATCTATATAATAAAAATGAATCGCCAAATGTGTTGATAAGCGCATAACTTCCAAACGACTGCACCAAATTGGATAATTGTTTTTTTTTTGTGTTCGTTATTGTCAGGACAAGGTTTATACAAAAGAAGTTTGGAGTTCCTGCGGGAATTCCGCAACTCACGCGTGTGAAACCGCGGGGCACAGCTAGTACATGAATAAATGTATAGTTAACGTGTTTACTTCCACGGCTCGCGGCCGACTGATAGCGTACGGACCGTTGATAACCCTGTCTGTGTGCGACAGGGACGCAGATATCGCCAGTCACAACTCACAACCCGCAGCTTCACGTGCCCCCTTAGCCTAGTTGACAATCTACAATCGTTAACGCAAAGAGTCACGTCACGTGGTCACGTAAAGTCAAACCAATCAAAAAAACTCCAACTTGGCTAAGGTGGCTGCCGCCCTAGCCAAGTTGACAATCTACATTCGTTAACGCATAGAAAACTAAGGAACGGACGCAAGCAAAACTGGACTTGTGATTGAACGCTTTTCACCCGCGTTAATTTCAGAGTTCCCGCGGGAATTCCGGGATAAAAAGTACCCTATGTGTTAATCTGATGTTTAAGCTATACTATTATTGTAAAGTTTCATTTAAATCCATCCAGTAATTTTTGCGTGAAAGAGTAACAAACATACATCCATCCATACATTCTTACAAACTTTCGCTTTTATAATATTAGTAGGATTAATCTAATAAATATAAATAAATATAAAAGTCATTGCAGTGGTTTTTTAGCTTAATTGAATTTCATATTGATCTTACTTGGACATAGATAAGCAATAGTGTGTTAACCCACACTGGAGAAATTTTGAGTAAATCGTATTTTAAAAGTAGTAGCGCCATTTCTGTCAACATTTTTTATGTTCAATATTTATTTACATATTTAAGCAATGTAATAAGGTAAACACATAATTAAAAAACGTTCCCTAACTCTCAATAAATCGTTCTGAATCAATAACTTAATTTTGTGGGTTAACATGTTATTGCTTATCTGCGTCCACTTATTATAATTAGAACGAAGTGCTCTATCGCACGGTACGGTTTACCGACTACCGAGTAAACATTCATCTTCCGTCACGGCGTAATTTTTTACGAATTGAGTTTTTTTTTTGTATTTTTGTCTCTTTTCACGCATAGCGGACTCAGTTTAATATGGAAAAAACTTCGTTCCAACCAAGTGTTCCGAGACGCTCCCGCATTTTTTATTATTTATGTAAGAAAAAACCTACAGAAGGCAAGGCCAAGATCTGTATATTTGCATAGGATTGAGATAATGGAATCACTACATAATAATATTATAAAACAAAGTCCTCCGCCGCGTCTGTCTGTCTGTTCGCGATAAACTCAAAAACTACTGAACGGATTTTCATGCGATTTTGCACCAATAGATAGAGTAACGTGACTCATGAGGAAGGTAGCAATTTGTGAAAGTTCTGTGTAAATTGGTTCAAATCTATATAATAAAAATTAATCGCCAAATGTGTTGCTAAGCGCATAACTTCCAAACGACTGCACCAAATTGGATAATTGTTTTTTTTTTGTGTTCTTTATTGTCAGGACAAGGTTTACATAAAAGAAGTTTGGAGTTGCTGCGGGAATTCCGAAACTCACGCGGGTGAATCCCGAAACTGTTGGACCGATATTGACGGGACTTTCACTGCTAACTAGCTGATGATATAAGGAATAATTAGGCTACTTTGGAGTTCCTGCGGGAATTCCGCAACTCACGCGTGTGAAACCGCGGGGCACAGCTAGTATTATAATAATAAATTGTTGAAAGCGTCGCAAAAAGTCAAGCCGCCTACGTTGTCTGGGGTACAAACGGATCAAAAGGACATAGGGTACTCCGAAATTAACTAGGGTGAAACCGTGGGGAACAGCTAGTGTTATACAAACATACATATAGCCGAACGTCACTAGTTTATTTATTTATTTATTTAGACATAATTATAACACCATAACAGCTATTCACTAAAGCGATGCTATAAAATAAATAATAATATTAATAATAATTACTAATTGGCATCAATTGCTTCTACACACGCGTAAGCCGCCTCTGTAAATTTCAGCATGTTGCAAGAAAAAATGTCAGTCTTTAAAGATAACCGGTTTAAAATAGTTATGGCCCGGGACAGTGGGGAAAACTTCATTAAATTCGACCTATGAGCCGGCACCTCGAGTAGGGGCGGGTGACGGCGCCGCTCGGTGTAGCCGTCCGGCGCGCGCAAGCGCAGCTCGCGCAGCACCTCCGGGTGGTACAGTTCGCCTCGCAACACGCGCCACACGTACTTCACTAGCGCTACGTCCCTACGCACATGTAGCCGACTGTAACCTACCATACCCATAACGAATAGGCTGGGATACATAAGAGGAAAATAAGGATAAATGCCAAATTGTTTGAAATATAAGAAACGTGTAAATTTATTTTGTATCTTCTCCAACATAAGGGAGTATTTGCTTTCATGTGGGTTCCATATTATGGCGTTAGTTTCAAGGCGACTACGAACCAGTGCGTTGTATAGAACCTTTACCGAATCCGTGTCCCTGAAATCTTTGCACTGCCTAAGAATAAAGCCAAGGCTCTAGTGTTCTTATCCTTTATTATGTTTATTACTATTTATTACTACTATAAATGCGAAAGTGAGTTTGTTTGTTTTTTACGATTTCACGCCTTAACGGCTCAACCGATCATCACGAAATTTTGCATACACGTTGTCAGGAGTACAGAGAAGGACATAGGGTGATTTTTATCCCGGAATTCAAGCGGGAACTCCCAATTTATCGCGGGTGAAACCGCGGGGAGCAGTTAGTTATAAAATAAAAAATAAAAAAACAAATCCGAAGAAATAAAAAACACCATTCATTGTCTATGATCTTACCTGTACTTTGTGTGGCCGAAGCATCAGACCTGCGCTATGAACACAATCACTTACAAAAGCTGGGGTCAATGCACTCGTCTTTGAGTATACTAGTTTATCTGCCTACGTCTTGTTGCCTGTTTATTTTGAAGCAGAAATGTTAACGTGTTTGTTTGCGATAATCTCGAGAACAGATTTCGGCAATTTTTTCACTTTACTACATACCTAGGTCGTATTTCTAGTTAGAAATATAGATTACTAGCTGTGCCCCGCGGTTTCACCCGCGGTAATTTAATGTTTGTTACTCAATCACGCAAAAACGGCTCAACGGATTTGGATGAAATTTGGCATGCGCGTTGTTAGCAGTACAGAAAAGGACATAGGGTACTTTTTACACCGGAATTCTTGCGGGTACTCCGAACTTATCGCGGGTGAAACCGCGAGGAACAGCTAGTAATAAAAGCTTATACGTATATAGGTGCTATCTATATATTTATTTTAATTTATTTATTTATTAAACAAATTATATTGCACAAATGTGCAAAGACGGACTTTACGCTTAGGCTTACTCTATCTAGCAGTCAATCTTTTGGCTTAGTGAGATTTTAGTAGCATGTAAATAATATTACGATGTCGGATGTCTATTCTTAATATTCTAAAGAGCAAAAGTTTGTGAGTTTGTGAGGTTTTAGGGGGTGATCGCTGGTTCTACTGAACCGATTTTGAAAATTATTTCACTTATAGGAAGCTAAAGTGATCCTGAGGGACATAGGGTACTTTTATCCCGGGATTCCCTCGGGAACTCCGGAGTTTGGTGAGTTCGTAAGATTGTAGGTGGTGATCTCTGGATCTACTGAACCAATTTTCAAAATTCTTTCACTTATAGGAAGCTAAAGTGATCCTGAGTGAGATAGGGTACTTTTATCCCGGAATTCTCGCGGGAACTCCGAAATTACCGCGGGTGAAACCGCGGGGGACAGCTAGTTAAGTAGAGATAACATAGATCTAACGTAAAAATATGTACGTCTATATTTTGAATTCGTAAACAGCTACACGAGCCGTGATATATCTAAAAAAAAGTCAAGGTTGTTGGAGTTTTGCGTTGCTCCCGCGTCGCTTCGTCTATGAAGTTAGTTACCTACTAGCTGTCACCCGCGGTTTCACCCGCGTCAGTTTCGGAGATCCCGCGGGCATTCCGGGAAGTACTTACTAGTTACTACCCTATCGGCCGCACTCAGATTCGACTTTAATGATTACTTAGTTAAGTATAGATTTTTAAAACAAAACTGCCGCAATCAGAGACGTTCAGTAAATTAATGTTAATTGGCTTTTAATGAGATGTAACTGAATTAGTTAAATGCCAATTAACATTAATTTATTAAACTTGTCTGATTGCGGCAGTTTTGTTTTAAATATCTATACTTAACTAAGTAATCATTAAAGTCGACTCTGAGTGCGGCGGTATATTTTTTTCTGTACCTACCCTTGACAACGTGTAGGTAGTATGCAAATTTTGCATAATGTTTTTTCTTCCACGTTAATTTCGAAATTCCCGTGGGAGTTCCGGTATATAAAGTAGCCTATGCGTTTTTCTATACCTCTGACAACGTGTATGCAAAATTTCGTAGTGATCGGTCGAGCCGTTTAGCCGTGAAAGCGTAACAAACAAACAAACTCTTTTTCGCATTTATATTATTAGTAGGGATTTTTGTTTATGTTGAACAAAACAAAAAACCTGCTTCTGTATAGGTAATCGAGGTCTTAAGCAGTTCAGGTCAAAATGGGAAGTGGTACCTACCTAGGCACCTACCTGATCGGTTAGTTTATGGTTTATTAGATAAAAAATGCTAATAACTACATAATCCAATTTTCTGAGTTTATCTAAGAGCTAATAAATGGCTTGTAGAATTCTACGTGTAAATTGTATAGATGGCGTATGTTACTTCAATAGAATTGTAAACAACAAAAAAGCTTAAATAAAGATTCTAGATCTTGTTAAAAGTAAACAATGATTATTATCTAATAATGAATCGATACATCTATACACATAAATAAAATTGAAGTGTCTGTTTGTAATTCCAAATTAACAAGCTTTTCACTAAATGCATAAGAAAGGTACTTACATAAAAAAAAAAAATTTGTAAATTTTTCTGTCTGTTTGTTCTGGCTAATAAAAACGGCTGGACAGATTCAGATAGCTGATGTTAGCCTAAGTTACAGCCTACAGGCTACTTTTATTTTAGAAAAAAAATAGTTCCTGCGGGAATTCCGAAATTCGCGCGGGTGAAACCGTGGGGCGCAGCTAGTATTAAATATATATTCTAGCGCAACGCGACAACCCTTCTTCGACATAGATCCCCTAATGCGAGGGGCAGCTTAATCGAACTTCAGCCCCCTTAGCCAAGTTGACAATTTACGATCGTTAAAAACTGAGTAACTTATCGTGTAGATCTATTACCCAATACTGATTAATTGTAAGTTTTTATAACTATAATTCAAATTCAAATATTTTTTCAAATTTGGCCCATAATGTGGCTCTTTTTGACGTCAATAAAATTACATTTATCACAATATAATTATATATATATGGATGTGACAGCACCCATAAAATATCCACCCTTTACAGCTTCCTAGTGCTACGGTTGAAGAGAAGAAGCTGCGCAACAAACTCTCTAGTAGCACGCTGTCAGTTTAAAGTTATAATATAACATTAGTCATAACTAAATTTGCAATTAAGTAAATCAATGTTAATTATGTGAGAACAATAAGCCGTAACCAGCAATTAAAATTAGTTAATCATTAGCAAATTCGTTTTAAGTATATTATCAGTTTATAGTAAATTATAACATAATTAAACCCATTCTAGTTACCTTATACATATTACTAACGATAATAATAATTATTTAAGTAATAAGAAATTGCGTCGATGCGGTTATTTCATATTATACCAATGAGAAAGAACCATAAATTTATTTAGCGCTACTATATTTATAATATGATTTAGTTCTAATAGAAGAAAATATTGAAAATAACACTTTAATTATTTAAAGTGTTATTATTAGCTAGACTAGGCAAAAAAAATAAGTAAACAACTTTCATTGTATAATTTCAAGAGGCTGTTTAAACAAAGAAATGGTTGAACAATCATCCAAGAGTTTTAACAAACTCTCGGTAATTAGTAGGTACTAAGATTGAGTCGGATTCTAATAATAATTATCAGAATAATTCGAATATAATATTATCCTTACATTGTTATTGAACAAAGTCCTCCGCCGCGTCTGTCTGTGTGTCTGTCTGTTCGCGACAAACTCGAAAACTACCGAACGGATTACCACGAAATTTTGCATACACGTTTTCAGGCATACAGAGAGGACATAGGGTACATTTTTCCCGGAATTCCCGCGGGAATTCCGCTGGTGAAACTGCGGGGAACAGCCAGTGTATGAAAATAATTGAGTGCGTAATAAATAATTAAAAAACTGTGTACTGAATCCACAACACGATTACCATAAAATATATTGTCGATAGAACTGAAAGTAGTACAACATAGCCTCTGTTTTTATCGCAAAATGGATTTTTAACTTCTAAACAGTAAAATTAAAAAATTAATAAAACAAACATACAAAAAAAAAACAACATACCTACAGTTCGACGACCCGATTGGCGCAATGGTCACCATGCCTGTACCCGCTAATCAAGAGGTTCCGGGTTCGATTCCCGGTGGGGGTGGACTTTGTGTGATGAACACAGGGTTCCATTTTCCAGTCTGGGTGTGTATATATATATCTATGGTATAATATATATGTAATAATATGTGTAGTATATACCATGTTTGCTTGGTTTCCACGACACAAGTTTATAGCTTAGTGTGGGATCAAGTAGATCTGTGTGTTGTGAAGTGGATCATTATTATTATAGTTGTTTTTAAGTCGATTAAAGGATTGACATTTTCGAAATATTGGAAAAGTTATTAAGAATATCACTTTGAAAATATTAAAATCACAATGTTTGTTTTTTAGTTTCTTTCGTTTTGTATC
Source organism: Zygaena filipendulae (assembly GCA_907165275.2). Lineage (NCBI taxonomy): Eukaryota > Metazoa > Arthropoda > Insecta > Lepidoptera > Zygaenidae > Zygaena > Zygaena filipendulae. The sequence goes on along the minus strand of OU015677.1, from coordinate 997,658 downwards.
GTCGCTAGCGCCAGCAGCGACCACACTAGTTCAGTCTCATTAATTTCCGAGTTCCCGTGAGAATTCTGGGATAAAAAGTACACTATGTCACTCAGGAAGTAGGTTCCTATAAGCTATAAGTATGTAAAAATATTCTTATAGTTAATCAAGAGGTTCTGGGTTCGATTCCCGGTGAGGGGTGGACTTTGTGTGATGACCACAGAGTTCTACTTTCCAGTCTGGGTGTGTATATATACTATATATCTATAGTATAATAAATATGTAATAATATTATGTAGTATAAACCACGTGTTGCTTGGTTTCCACGACACAAGCTTATAACTTAGTGTGGGATCAAGTAATTTTTTTTAAATCCACAAACAAACAAACTTGCAAAAAATCTAACCTTTTCTCTTTATAATATCAGTATATAGATATCGCTTAATAATTTTTCGAAGCAAATTCCCAACATCGACACGTGTTAAATTCTCGTTTATAATTTGGTATTGCTGTTCATCACCAAATCCCTCTCTATCAGGTAATAGAATTTTCAAACGAGGACATTGTTATGACTATGTTCCAAGTTCCTCACTAGTAGGTATACTTCTACTTGCCAGCTGATCCCTTGTCAGTTTTAGAGCAGGTAGTGATTCTTTTTTGTTTGCATTTATTTCTATTGTTATTTGATCTATGACATGTTCGATCGAATAATTCTCTATAAACTTGCCATTCGACATTTAGACGTTAGTCTGAGTGGTCGTATTTTTTTAGTCACTTTTGTTCTAGTCATCTTGTTTTTTCTCTACATAGTCTAACCTCAGTTGAGTTAATATAATATATTTTATGTTCTACAAATTATATTATTTATTTATTTTCGCGTTTTTATGTGCCAATTGGTAAATCAAGTGAATAATTGTGTGTGTACAACAATGACCATGGAAGAAATCAACAATGTAAGTTTATAACCTGACCTAACCTTAAATTTCTCAATGTGTATTTTGATTTGCGTTTTTGGCGTCCAATCCTTAGTAAAGATTATTATCAATGGTTTTAAATAAACATGTTTTTTTTCTATTTGTGATCTGAAACCGTAAGTTTTTCATTTGATTTCACTTCTAATAGTAAACTAAATATTATAAGAAATTCGTGTTCTTTTGTTTAACATTTTAATTGTTATTTGATTACCTATTTATTTATTCAAATAAGATCTGAGTATAATAATTATGGATTACATGCATTTATGTACATAAATATTAAAAAAACTTGACGATTTCATTCTTTATGTATTTATATGAGGCGATCCAAAAAATTGATCGTTTTAGTACTTCGTACTTCTACTGGCAGCGAACTATGACAATATGTTTTAGTAAATATTTCGTATATTTAGGTACCTACCTACCAATAGTAACCTAAAACATGAGTATCATCATAAAGGATTAAGCATTATAAACTAATTGTAAAACTGGTAGTTAACTAATTAATATCAATTAATCGATTAAAGTAGAGGCTTGTTTTGTCTCGCGTCTCTATTTTTTTATTTTTAACAAAAAACATGGATTCGTTATCCCAAATCCATTGTGGCGGTGTGTATAGCACGAGGTTTCTTTATTTTTTTTTTTTTCATTATATTTTGACATTGATTTTGTGCGTACTCGTTCTATTTATAGCAGGCGATGCTAAATATATAAGTACTAGCTGTCCCCCGCGATTTCATCCGCGGTAATTTCGGAGTTCCCGCGGAGGTTGCGGGAAAAAGTACTCTATATCCGTCAGTTCCCACAGGAATCCCGGGATAAAAACTATCCTATCTTTTAAGTTGGACCATATCATAAATGGTTACAAAATTTTATCAAAATCCGTTCAGTAGTTTCGGAGTCCATCGCGGACAAACAACGTGACACGTGATTTATATAGATGGAAAAACGGTTGAGTCATGCCTCATCGCATGGTCGGTTACGGCTTGGGGCGTGCTCTATCTACCCATACGCAATGTTCTGTTGAATCCGGGAGTCACGTGTGAATTTGAAAAATGCAATCTCCGTTCGAGAATCGGCATTTTTTTTTTTTGATCGGGCAACGAAGAGTTTACCCGCGGATTGAATGGTCGATTGCTGAGGGGTTAAATGGACGCCGATAAGCAATAACATGTTAACCCACAAAATTAAGTTATTGATACAGAACGCTTTATTGAGGGTTACAGAACGTTATGTCCAAATATATTGTGCTGCATTTACACACGCGTTTCATCGTGTCGTTTCGAGATTCCCTCGGGAACGCTTTGTTTGCGCATCGTGCAGTAGTTTTGACGTAGGCGTGTTATGATCAGTTGATGTAATATTTATTTGAGGAATTAAATTTTAGTCCTTGTATATTTAATATTTATTTAGATCGTATCGATTATTAAAAATATTAAATTTATTATACGTAGTTATGCAATAGATAGGACAATGTAACCTCAAATTTCTTTGTGTTATCGATAGAAACGATTAGGCAGGTTATATTATAGAGTACTGAAGTGACGTCATCATTCGCTGTGCCGCTCCGTACATCCGAGAGGTCACGGGTTCGATTCCCGATGGAGATGGTGTTTGATGAATAGAGATCTGCTTTCCAGATGTATGTATATAATAAAAAAGCGTGTTGTCAGGAGGTAATGGCCATGTTTTCAGCCTTAACTTATTAAAGGTACAAAAACGTGACGGTGACAAGGTGAAGGTCTGTTTTTGCGCGGAAACTACTTATAGGAAGGGGCGACAACCCTGACTATTATAAATGCGAAAGTGTGTTTGTTTGTTTGTTTATTTGTTTGTTAAGCTTTCACGCCTCAACGGATCGTCATGAAATTTTGCATACACGTTGTCAGGGGTACAGAGAAGGACATAGGGTACCTACTTTTATGCCGGAATCACAGCTAGTCTCTATCTTAAATTGACATCGAACTTGGTTTTCCGCTCGCGCTGATCTCATTCCGCCCAAAGCAGCGGTCACGTGACCGCTCTCTCTCTCCCTCTTTCTCTAGTCAAACGTCATTTCCATACGTTTCGAATTTCGATCTTTCCTTGGGCGTTTGCCTACGTTTGTAGAAAAGGGTTTTTTGCATCGTCATTGACGGTGCCATTTGTAATAGAGGAGAAGGAGAAGAACAGTTGTGTTATTGTCAAAGGAGGGCACTGGGCAGGTAAACTCAAGTCTGTACCCACAGATCAAAAAGGTGATGGATTTTTTCACTATGAAATGTAGACCATATCATTGTACGCAATAACAAAGAAACTTATTTTATTTTACTACTTCATTTGACTTTTCATTTCCTCTAATTTTACGTATTTATATTGTGGATAAATAATTAATTTTATGTTAGCTGGTAACACGCCATTATGTCAATTATTGACAGTTGTCATGTCAGTTTGAGTCTATTAAATCTGTGATTTTGAACGCACCCATGAAACAATGTTGCATGTTCTCAATATATTGACTGTATGTAAAATGCGTTTATTTTATAGGTTAATAGGTAATTACAATTGGATAATCAAATTAAATTAAAAATCATATTTTTATTTTAAAATGTTTAATTTTTAGCTTTTTTTGTGACCTATGTACAATGTGGTGGCCGAAAAATGTCATTTCCTTTGCTAGTAGGGTTAGGGTTGCCAACTTGCCTAATGCTTTTTTAAATCAATAATTTCTGTATTAACTAATTATTTTCCCTCCTTTTTTTTAATTGGTTGAATAAATTAAAACAAATTTTCCAAGCTTGTTTGCTTACTCGGTCGATATGTCAGTTTAGCTAGCTTATAAGTATTGTAGTTGGCAAGTAGGTAGGTATTGTAGTACCATCTCGCAGACACAATATTTCTCGTAGGTTAGGTATTTTAGGCAAATTATTTAAACACTGATTTACTAAGTAGGCAGACAAACAAATAATTTTATCTCACCTGTTAGATGTCAGATTAACTAGCTTAGGTATAGACTTACTGGGTCGGGTCTGCATTATGAAAAAGTTTGCACTAGTGCACACGTCTCCTATCGTAAAGTTTTTAATTGAACCTACTCTAGCATCTACTCTCCTAGTACCTATCTAAATATTAAGTTATAAAGTGAATTAGTGAAACTAATAATGTCGGAACTGGTACGTATAAATCTATAAATATGTATGTATGATTTCGTAATCAATATTTATTTATTATTTAGAGGTAAACAGACCAATTAAAATTTGTGTAATTAAAATTTAGATGCAATAAATTACAAATGATCGAATTTTCTTGATCATCGACTCGACATCGATCGACTTGTGTTGGCTTTTACTTAGTCACTGTTTTCAAACTTCACAGTTTTGGGAATATTGTGATCTGTGGTGAATATACTTGGGATGGCAGCTAACGAAGTTATGCTCTAACTTCCTTTGCAACGGTGGCGCGCCCTGCCCCGCCTACTCTCTAGTTAATTTATTGGCTCCGTGGTCACAAATAGGTTATGGCACCACTTGGAATGTTTAATTTAAAGATAGTTCTTAACGTTGGTTCATTTTGTTCCAGATCCAGCAGCAAGGCAGTAGCAATATGCACGCTCTAGCCCAAACCGCCCAACCACAACTGTTGAGTGAGTACACCATACACATGTATCTTTATAATAAAGTATGTCTGTTCCGGCTAATCTTCGGAACGGTTGGTGCGACTTTGATGGTAACTTCGTCGGCAAAAGCAGTCGTTGTTATAAGGAGTAACTTAGGCAGACACGCACGCGGGTGGAACCGCGGGGCACAGCCAGTTCACGAAATAAAGTGGACCTATAACTTGGTGAAGGTCACGGGATGCCATTGGATGCGGGAAGCGCAGGAGCGGTCGTTGTGGGGATCCTTGGGGGAGGCTTGTGTCCAGCAGTGGACGTCTTCCGACTGATATGATGATGATGATATCAGTTGTCTAGCTAGTAATATTCAAAGAACGAACCTTGCTTAGAGTGGCACCAGGTGGCGCTGTGTCAAAAGGTCCATGCATTATTGTAATAATGGTGAACTGTTAACAGGTACAGCGATGTTGTCGGTTGGGAGCGGCTACCGAGGTGGTTCCCGTCCGGGAACGCCCGCGGTCCTCAACTACATGAAGGCGAGCAATGTACAGTACGCGCCCAAGCAATCCTCCCCTCAGGTGCCGAGGCATAAGGTATGCCCCCCACCCCTTAAAATTTGCCGATACATTCCTAATCTTTTCTCATTGATTCTACGGATAATACGTGTGGATGGCTAGTTTAAAACAATATTTTTCTAAGTTCTACCTAGATTCACAGCACTATAATAAATGGACATAGATAAGCAAAGTCGGAACAAAACGAAACTCCTTACTCGAATGAAAAAAAAAGAAAGGAGATTCAAGCATGGCGCGTATTCGATGCTCGAGCACATATTTTTGAACTAGGAATTGATTCCAGGAATGTGCCGACGCATTCGCCATGGATATAATCAAAGCATTTTTGCCTTGAGGCGAGTCCGGTCCGGTAAAACGATCGGCCTATCCGCGACGTGTACCATCGAAGCCTTGTGTGTTATACTAGTAAGTCGGTTAGGGTACGAAGCATGCGTCATATTTACGTATATTAAATGTCTCGAATGGACGATATTTGAGACCAGCTGAGCCACAATCTTTGTTACCGGTGAAAATAGTGATTTGGTCGCTTAAGACAGCTTTAAATTTTAAAGTATTTTTATTTTGATTGATGATTGCTAGATATTGTAGGGGTCAAAACGTGTAAATAATTTATTATTGTAATCGCAAAACCGCCATGTTTTTAATTGAAACCGAAAAGTGATCAAAGTTACCATCTTACCATCAGATATCCAGGTGTCAGGTATCAGGTATTCAGGTACCATGGGCCAGTGCTATCAGCGCTATTTCGGAACATATCCCAAATCTATTGGACACAGATAAGCAATAGTGTGTTAACCCACACTGGAGAAATTTTGAGTAAATTGAAGTTTTAAAATTATAGCGCCATTTTGTTTCAACATTTTTATGTTCAATATTTAGTTATACATATATTTAAACAATGTAATAAGGTAAACACATAATTAAAAAACGTTCTCTAACTCTCAATAAATCGTTCTGAATCAATAACTTTGTTTTGTGGGTTAACATGTTATTGCTTATCTGCGTCCTATTAGCCTTTCAACCGCGTCGTCGTAACGTGAACAAATCGTCCAGTAGTGTGAGAGCGCGTGTGTGCGTGCGTTTGGTCCGCAGCTGCAGCCGCAGCAGTCGCCGCTGCCGCAGCTGCCGGGCGCGCTGGAGCGGCAGTCGCCCGGGGCGCCGCCGCCGGCCGCGGCGCCCGCCGGCGCGCAGTTCCAGCGGCTGAAGGTGGAGGACGCGCTCTCGTACCTCGACCAGGTCAAGTACAAGTTCAACACGCAGCCGCAAGTGTACAACGACTTCCTGGACATCATGAAGGAGTTCAAGAGTCAGACGTGAGTGTGACGCGGATTGCATTAATCATAATTGTCGTAACTAGCTGTACCCCGCGGTTTCACCCGCGTTAGTTTCGCAGATCCCGCGGGTATTCCGTAATAAAAGTACTTAATTGACCTATATTTTTTCCTGTACGTAGATGAACAATATGTGAATGCAAAATGTAATGTTCCAAGTTAATTTCGGAGCTCCCTTGGGAATTCCAAATGCCAAATTTCATCCAAATCCGATGAGCCGTTTTTGCGTGATTGAGTAACAAACATCCAAACATCCACACTGTCACATTTATAACATTAATAGAATTACTCAAAAACTACTAAATTGATTTTCATGGCGCTTTTCACCAATAGATAATGATTCAAGAGGAAGGTATATACGTATAGGTTATCCTGGAATTCCCGCGGGAACTTCGAAATTATCGCGGGGAACAGCTAGTAACAAGCAAAAAATAATTGAGTACATGTATAATTAACGTGTTCACGTGTTCTCCCGTCTATAGCATCGACACGCCCGGCGTGATAACGCGCGTGTCGAACCTGTTCAAGGGCCACCCGGAGCTCATCGTCGGCTTCAACACGTTCCTGCCGCCCGGCTACAAGATCGAGGTGCAGAGCAACGGCCAGGTATGTTACAAGGTCCATTGTACGTTTCATTAATTATTATTCACACTTATTATTATTATTTAACACCATCACGAATACATATTACAACAATTGCGTTTCTTTACACGCATCAACATGCATTCAAAACCGATTCCGCGGTTTGCTTCGAAAATTTCGGAAATCCCGGGATAAAAAATACCCTGTGTCACTCCGGAGTAAAAAGTAACCTATGTCACTCCGGAATAAAAATTAACCTATGTTACCCCGGGAATAAAAAGTACCCTATGTTACTCCGGAATAAAAAGTACCCTGTGTTACTCCGGAATAAAAAGTACCCTATGTTACTCCGGAATAAAAAGTACCCTGTGTCACTCCGGAATAAAAATTAACCTATGTTACCCCGGGAATAAAAAGTACCCTAGTTACTCCGGAATAAAAAGTACCCTGTGTCACTCCGGAATAAAAAGTACTCTGTGTCACTCCGGAATAAAAAGTACCCTGTGTCACTCCGGAATAAAAATTAACTTATGTTACTCCGGAATAAAAAGTACCCTATGTTACTCCGGAATAAAAAGTACCCTGTGTCACTCCGGAATAAAAAGTACCCTATGTTACTCCGGAATAAAAAGTACCCTGTGTCACTCCGGAATAAAAATTAACTTATGTTACTCCGGAATAAAAAGTACCCTATGTTACTCCGGAATAAAAAGTACCCTGTGTCACTCTGGAATAAAAATTAACCTATGTTACTCCGGAATAAAAAGTACCCTATGTTACTCCGGAATAAAAAGTACCCTGTGTCACTCCGGAATACTGTAGCTTCATATTATATCTTAAAAGACTTTAATACTTTAAACCTGACGATGACGTGATGTTCTTCTTCTTTTTTATTAAATGGCAACTTTCCGGATTCCAATATAGCCTATGTTACTCCGGGATAATGTAGCATTCTAATGGCGAAAGAATTTTTGAAATCGGTGCAGTAGTTTTTGAGTTAAATCGTAACAAACAAACAACCAAAACATCAATTTTTTTCGTTGTATAATAACTAACTGTGCCCCGCGGTTTCACTCGCGGTAATTTTGGAGTTCCCGCGGGAATTCCGGCATAAAAAGAACCCTATGTCCTTCTCTGTACGTGCTACGACTACGTGCATGCCAAATTTCATCCAAATCCGTTCAGCCGTTTTTGCGTGATTGACTAACAAACATCGAAACATCCACACTTTCACATTTATAATATTAGTGTAGATAACTCTCTATAGTAGTAGTGTGTTGACGCGTGTGCGTGTGCGGTGTGCGCAGGTGTCGGTGTCGATGCCCTCGCCCACGGGGCTGGGCGCGGGCGGCGTGCTGCTGGGCGCCGCGCTGCACCACGCGCCGCCGCAGCCGCAGCTCGTCCACCTGCTGCCCGTCGCGCAGTGAGTACACATTTACATCTATTTATTTATTAGGAATGGTACACAGCTCTAAATAATGGAAATGTGGACTACTTTTGAAAATCAAAATTCTAATTAGTCCGTCAGTTAGAAAATAGAAAAACAATAAACACGTATTTTTTGCTTTTTCAAATAAATTAAAATATACAGAGATAAAGCGCATTAAAGTTTAGAGTGAGGGGCTCGTGACGTCACTAACCGCTAAAACTGTACATCTCTAATTTCTATCATTGCAAGAATTTTTGACATATTATGTTAAGTTGATCTCTCATATTCTAAGGTTGATCTACATCCAAAAGTCACAATATATCTCTAATGTCAGTATAGACAAGCATTTGACCTCAAAAGTTGCCGTACTAGTCTCTGGCTCGCGATAACCTGAATAAAAGTTTGCATAATGGACTCCGACATCTTGGCTCTAGCTATAGACAAGAAGCGACCGGCGACAGCTGATCGCGGGTCGTTGAACCCACGCCCGCGTTTATTTCTGGCCCCCGCCTACTATTATAATAATAATATAAATAGTACGTTTTTAAATAAAACGTGTTGAGTGAGTTTGTTGAGTGTTGTTATTGTATTTACATACAATGCAAATTCTAGGTTTTAGATTTGCCCCTAGTACCTGCGATGCGGTATGTACATTTTTCCATAGCATTGATAGGGTTGTGAAATGAAAAAAAATTGTATTTTCGAAAACTGTTTGTAATATTATGCTATAACTCAAAAACCGCTATAGATTTTTATTTTTTTTTAACTTTAAATTTTTGTTTATTTTTTAGACCAAGTATTTTATAGAGAAGAAATAATAAACGATAGGGCCTAATAAAATAAATATGATTTATTGTCACACGTCACTACATATTAAACAAAGTCGCTTCCCGCTGTTTGTCAGTCCCTATGTATGCTTAGATCTTTAAGACTACGCAACGGATTTTCATGCGGTTTTTTTTAAAAGGTTCATACGTATAGTTTATCGTGGAATTCCCGCGGGAACTCTGAAATTACCGCGGGTGAAACCGCGGGGGACAGATATAACCTCATACTGTTGTATATTGTTATATGAAATGATAACATTTACCATGTAAGTGTATTTAAAGTATCAGATGTTTTTTTTAATTGAATTAAAATTCAAATTGAATTCGTATGATAGAAAAAAACAAATATTTTCATGTCTTTTAAATATAACCTCAAACTTCGCTGTGTTGTGCTAAAAAAAATGAGTATGAACATGACTCATCATTCTCGCTTGTGTAATGTCATTTCTTTGCTGTTAATGATACAATGGAAAATCGATGATAATTTACACAAGGCTGTTATTATAAATGATACTGTTTGAAGGATAAGACCTATAATTGGACATAGATAAGCAATAGTGTGTTAACCCACACTGGAGAAATTTTGAGTAAATCGTGTTTTAAAAGTAGGAGCGCCATTTTTTGTCAACATTTTTTATGTTCAATATTTAGTTACATATTTAAGCAATGTAATAAAGTAAACACATAATTAAAAAACGTTCCCTAACTCTCAATAAATGCTTCTGAATCAATAACTTAATTTTGTGGGTTAACATTTTATTGCTTATCTGCGTCCAATTGGCCTTACACTTGTGTATTGTATTATATTGTAATCTATGTTACGCTGTAGGTTTTATGAATAAAATAAAAAAATAAGAAAAAAATAAAAAGGCAAAAAAAAACCACACTGATTGTGTCAACAAAGCGGACGAACTTTCGAGATCTTGAATGAGAAAAGATCATTAATAGAAAAAAGTGAGTCTTTTGTGGTCCATCCTTTGTTATATTAATTTGTCCTTGGGTTCTCTATTATATTTCCAAAACAATAATAATTCGAGTGTTGCTAGTGTATTCTCCTTTAAATAAGCGAGAAAATTTTAGTTAAATTTCCCACTTTCACTCGTAGAGTAACTCCGCGGATAATACTTCTTTATTATTATTATTTTTTTTCAATTTATAGCTTATTATATAGGTATACACTATACAGTATATCTTTCAATAATTATACCTATATTAGGCAAAATAACAATATGACAAAGACTTCGTAGATTGCATTGAAAGCCATGTTGAGATGTCAATAGTTTTTAACTTTTAATTAAGCTGGATGATCAGGGGGCAATCGAGAAAAAAAATCTTTTTGTGAAAGAGTTGTTTCAATATGTTTCTTAGTTCTAGAGATCATTCTCTACATACAAACTTACAAACTTTACCTCTTTATAATTCTAGTGGATATGACGATTAGCCTCATATTATGTTCATGTAGCGACATCGTCTCATTACAGTAATTGCTCTTGACAGCACTTTGACTGGCATTTACGAAAAAAAAAAATTCTGGCAACATTATTATTAAAACGCGACTGCTGTTCGAATTTCGAAAGCAAAAACTCTATTTCGTTGTGGGAACCCGAGGCGAGCGGACGTGCTTTAAATACAGTTCCAGAGCAATGCATCGTGAGGTATTTAGTGATTATTAGTTTATTTAATGATATTATGGTGTATGTATTTATTTATTTTTAAATAATTATTTATTTGTTTATTTTTCTATAAGACAGGGATTTCTTGCGAACGGTTTTTTTTATCTACTCAAGTTTATTGGTGATTTTATTAGTGTGACGTTTTGTGATTAATTTTAGTTTTTCGTTGGTGTGTTTTTAGTGAATTTCTCATATTTAATTTTTAGTGAGCTCTATGTTGTTTTCAGTGATTATTGTTTCTTAGTAATAAAATATAATATATTATGTAGTCGTGACTTAAGTTTTGGTGATAAATACGCAATGCGCTTTGACAAAGTAGATTTTACGAGTGTTTGGATCCATTTAATAGTACATCAATGGGCGCTGTGGATAAAGGTTTCCGTGACTTTGTCAAGGTGGAGTTATTTTTAGGTTATTATTTGTTATGTATGTATGTTTAGGTATTTTCAATTTTATCATCGAATTTAGTTTCCCTAAGAATTTAGGATCGTCTGGTGACTTTGGGTTGGTTTAGTTTCGCGTGAAGGTAGGCCACGTGGTCTTCATCATCATGGTGGGTTATCGAAGTGAACAGTGAAGTGAATGATTTGAATTGATCATCGTCGTGCTTTTGAGGTAGGGCCATTGGAGCTATAGCTTTTATACGAATTTCAATAGATGTTACCTCGCATTACGACTGCTTTTTTATTATTTTACTATGGTTACTTTGTAAAATTTTAATATTTTTTCATACTCCGCAAATATTAAAATATTTTTTATTTTTTTATTATAATTTTCTGCGTAGATTTAGCTATTGGTGATGTCAGAAAACGTTTTGTATTTATAGTAAAGAAAAGCAAACAATAAAAAAGAATGGAAACAGCTAGAGGAGGCTTACGTGTCAAAGGACACGCTGATCGCTAAATCAGGAAACCCGATATAAAATGTTTTTCATATTTATATACACAATTTCATCCCAGCTATCATTAAAATACTCATCATTTATTGTAGAAAATTCCTCATCTACCGCAGATAATGCTTCAATTACATTCAGTGAGACAGCGACATGTCTACTACACCTGTTTATATAATTTTTCGCTACCAAACGGTATCAACTCAGCGTTAATAACGTGCATAAAACTCCCACTCGGACCCCTTCGGATTGCAAGGCACATAAGGATAAACGTCCGCCGTAATCTATTATATATATATAAAAGAAAGTCGCGTTAGTTACACTATTTATAACTCAAGAATTGGCTGAACCGATTTGGCTGAAAATTGGTGGGGAGGTAGCTTAGAACAAGGAAACGGACACAGGATACTTTTTATCCCGGAATTCCCGCAGGAACTCCGACGGGGAAATCTCATGAAAATTTGCATACTTAGGTACAACATTGTCAGGGGGTATAGAGGAGGACATAGGGTAGGTACTTTGCATTCCGGAATTCCTGCGGGATCTCCGAAATTTCCGCGGGTGAAACCGCGGGGAATATAAGCAGTACAGACAGAAGCAAATGTATATGTTATACACTACACATTATTTATTTATACGCATTATACGGCTGTAATCTTAGCACCTCAGCACCCATTGTTCGATTCTTGCACAAGGTCTTGAATTTGGTTTAAATATGGCCTCTAATGGCTTGTGATCACTTATGAGATCAAAGTCTTTAGATTAACTATTTATTAAGTATGTATTTGTTTTTTGTGCAGTGCCTTATCAGTAAAAGTTAACTTGTGCAGTGGGTACTCTTTTATTTTTAAATTTATTTATTTATTTATTTAAATGGAGAAAAAACAGATAATAATAATAACAAGAAATATTTTACCTATAATACAACAATTTGCATCCTTAACATTCTCTCTAATAATAATAATCATTTATTTGCATAAGACATTGTTCTATGATTCTTCTCTTGTTGTTCTTCTATTGTTCTCTGATTATCTATACCCCGTTTGCTTAGATTTAACTTAGTGTGGTATCTATACATATAAGTGTATTGTTGAGTTTTATAATTATAATATCTATATTTATGTTTATTTAATTATTATTATTGGTATTTTGTTGTGCTTGGGCCTTTATTCACTTTGACCATAACACGCCGAATTATTATAACGCGCCAAAAAAATTATCTTTTCCTCGTGCTTAAAGAAGTTACACTTTATCAAAATAAACTTACAACGTGTCTTATGGAATAAAGAATATTAATTTTCTAATATTATGGCGTCTGGAGCGTTTGGTATGTGCGTTGTGAGCGAGGAATGTTTTTGGTCATAGTGAATATGGGCCTTGATCAGTAAAAGATAACTTGTGTAGTGTTGTGTGTACCACGTTTGCTTAGTTTCGGCTTAGTGTGGACTCTATGTTTATTGTGAAGTATTATATAATTATAATACTTAAATTTAATTTTTTTTTTGTTCAGCGCTTGATCGGTAAAAGTTGCTGTCTCCTACGTTGTCAGAAATCTTTTGTAATTATACTATGGCCGATTTATCGGTTAAATATATAAGCTATTCGTGAGTATCTACTAACAACATGTCACACAACATGGCACGTTGGAAATCCTTTATTTTTTTATTTTATCAATAAATATTACTTTCACCATGTGGCCACTTCAATGTGTTTGAATTTTGTATACTCACCGCCGCACTCGGATCGACTTTAATGATTACTTAGTTAAGTATGGATTTTTAAAACAAAATTGCCGCAATCAGAGATGGTCAGTAAATTAATGTTAATTGGCATTTAACTAATTAAGTTACATCTCATTAAATGCCAATTAACATTAATTTACTGAACATCTCTGATTGCGGCAATTTTGTTTTAAAAATCCATACTTAACTAAGTAATCATTAAAGTTGACTCTGAGTGCGGCCGTTAGCGTACGTATAAATATATCACCGAAAAATTGTAAAAACCGTTAGATTGTAAGCGATTGGCTTTGAGGAGGTATGCACCCGGACACTAAGTTAAGTCTGTGACCACAACAGCATCGAATGGTACCAATTTCTTATGTGCAAGCGCGCACCCACCGCCACGCATTTTCACAATATTACCGTTGTTTTACAAATTAACGGTTTTCACAATTTCACGGTGACGTTTATACCTGTAAATATAAAGCATAGATGATTATTTTATCACCATCAGCTTCTAACTTGACTAAAATGATGATATCAATTACCGTTTGAGCTCCATTCAATGGGAGCGTGATAACAACTAGCGGCTGCTCATTCTAGAGTACTGACCTGCACACATCCCGCTTTACCCGACTGCGCAACGAGAGTGTGGTGGTTTCACGCGGCGCTCTTTGTCCCCAGGTCGGTGAGCGGCGGCCCCATCGTCCACAACCTGTCGGTGAACGCGTCGCCCTCCAACAACCTCCACCACATCTCGCAGGCTCACCAGCAGATAGAGGCGGCTGCGATACATCACCAGCCAGGTATGTTGTCTAGTCCCATAGAGATAATAGAGTAGAATAGTCTTTATTGTATACCATAAACAATATTACAGTGTGTTAACAAAACAAAAATTTATAAATAAAGGCATACAAAAGACGGTCTTATCGCTTTTCTAGCGATCTCTTCCTTTGGGTGGACAGAACAAGAAGAGTAAATTTATGTTTTATATTATTTAAATATATTTTAGATTTTATTATTTTTTTATTTATATTATATTTATAAAGAAGCGACACTCCGCCTCCCCCTAATTGCGTGTGCGGGGTAAATCATACCCCGTGAATGCTACTATTCACGGAGACAAGTTAATATAGCGCTCTCTCTGTCACGAAACAAAAAGTCAGTGGGCGTAAATCAATCTGAATGCCACGAATGCCAGTACGGGTACCTACACGTACTGTTTACGTATCGTTGATCAATCACAAACGAGAGTCATCTTTTCCATCTTAACTTGTCTCCGTGGATAAGATATACATGTGACAATTTTTCATTAAAAATATCACCAAACTTTCGCGGGGCATGAAGACTTGAGGAGGCATGACATCGGTGGGAGACGGAGAGTGCCGATCTTTACGTAGTAACTTCTATATTCTTTGCTATTATAAATGTGAAAGTGAGTTTGTTGCTACGCTTTCACGTCTTAACTACTCAACCTATCATCGTGAAATTTTGTATCCACATCGTCAGGGATACAGAGAAGGTCATGGGGGACATTTTTACATTTTATTTCGGAATCGCCAGCAAATAAATAAATTTTATATCTTTGCGCTCAGGTGGTGTGCAACCGGGGCCGGGCGGCGGCGCCGGGGGCGGGCCGCACGCCGCCGCCGCCGCCGGACAGCCGGTCGAGTTCAACCACGCCATCGAATACGTCAACAAGATTAAGGTGAGAGTTGGGATTTGAATATATTTCTTTACCGACTATAAATTGGACGCCGATAAGCAATTTTAAATTTCAAATTGCTTTATTTCATGTTATATAAACATGTTCTTAAAATACAAAAAAAAACCAACAAGAAAACCTGTGAAGACGCTCGCCGCTCAATAGGTTGCATACACACATCGACGGTATCTTAAGATCAATGACCTGTGTAGTATTCGACCAGCTGATGCGTCGCTCGCTGTGTGCGCGGCGCGGCCTTGATTACGTTTTAGTGAGTTACGTGTATTGTGTACCTTGTTAATGTAACGTTTTAACAATTTGTGGGTGATGTCTTTCCATGGAATTTATTTTCCTCATATAATGAAAACTAGTAATATTATTTATTCGCTTATCCTGTTTGTCATAACGTATACTTTCAGCCCTGTAAATATTTGCAGCTTATTTTGCCACACCTTATAATATTATATAGCATTGTAAACCATACTCACCTCCATCTCTGTCCTCGACGCAGTCGCGCTTCTCGCGGCAGCCGGACAAGTACAAGCGGTTCCTGGAGATCCTGCACGCGTACCAGCGCGGCCACCGCGACCTCAAGGAGCCGCACGCCAAGCAGCAGACGGAGCAGGAGGTGTACGCGCAGGTAACACTTTTACAACAAACTCCCAAACGATGTAATTAATTTGTCAATCAATAAATTCAAGACCCTTATTAAACACAGATTATGCGATAAAGCATATTATTTATTTAATTTATTTATTTAAAGAACTTTATTGCACATTTATGTACAAAAGGCGGAATTAATGCCTAAGGCAATATATATTATAGTGTAGTAGACTATTTAAATGATACAGACGTTTGGGAATGAATGGGCATGTTGACTAATTTTTTTTTAGTCAGTCTTGTAGATCATTAAAAAATATTGGACACGTATTTTTTCTTATTTTACGTAATCAAAAAATAACGGCGATATATTGAGTTGAAATTTCGCGTGACCTCACTATTCTGACAGTTTGTATGGCGGTTTTTGCGGTTAGTGACGTCACGACCCCCTCACCCTAAACTTTAATGTGCTTTATCTCTGTATATTTTAATTTATTTGAAAAAGCAAAAAATACGTGTCTATTGTTTTTTAATTTTCTAAAAGACGGACTAATTAAAATTTTGATTTTCAAAAGTTGTCAACATCCCTATTGCTCTATCCAATTATATTTTTTGTTCTTCTAGTTTATAAGTACCTACGATCATTAAAAGACAGCCCTGCTGAGTTTCTTGTCAGTTCTTCTCAGCAGAGGACGTATTCCGAACTGACGGTAATTTATAGTTCTTAGAACCCGCTGATGATTATAAGTGATTGTAACCAATCCTAAGTAATAAATAGCTTTTGAAATTTGGACACACGGGCAGACAGACGGACAAACAAGTGTACAGGTAGACGGATAGAAATACAAAGACAGGCGGGTAGGCAGAGGGACAGACAGACCGGTGCACTGATAGAGGGACCGACGGGCGGACGAACTGAAAGACAACACACCACACGCACACACACAGATAGAAATACAGACGGACAGATGGACGCAGATAAGCAATAACATGTTAACCCACAAACTTAAGTTATTGATTCAGAACGATTTATTGAGAGTTAGGGAACGTTTTTTAATTATGTGTTTACCTTATTACATTGCTTGAATATGTAACTAAATATTTAACATAAAAAATGTTGACACAAAATGGCGCTAAACTTTTAAAACACGATTTACTCAAAATTTCTCCAGTGTGGGTTTTTTATAATAACACACTATTGCTTATCTATGTCCAGATGAGAAAACACAACACACACACGGATAGATAAACACAGATGTACGGACGGGCAGATAACACACCACATCCAGACGAGATAATACAACATGCACACAGTCACAGAGACACACACGCACACATACAGATAGACAGACAGCTGGTAGACAAGCATACATAAAAAACAAACAAATGAGCAGACGGACATAATTTTATCTGTTTTTATTGTAGTTATCTGTTTTTACTATATTTACTAATATAAACATTTCAAAGTGGCCACATAGACAAGTATACCACCTTATGAAATTTATACTTTTTGTAAAACCTCTGTACGACGTAAGTTGCGTTTTTGCAGCTCCAAGGTTCATATTCTAATACAAGCGAAAAAAGAATATTGGAGTTGCAAAAACGGTAGCTTATAAGACGTTTTAGAAACAGTATAAATTTTACAAGGCGGTATAATTGTGGCCTACTGTAGGTACAACATTTTGTTCATTTCTGTTGAACCGATTTGTTTGTATTTATTTGTATAATGTAGTTTAGACTTAATTACAAGTTTGAAATTGTTACTACCTCTTCTCTGTCACTGTCGTGACTCGTGACTCGTGACTCGTGTTCGCCACTGACGCCGGTCGCGCGCGCCTCAGGTGGCGAAGCTGTTCGAGAACCAGGACGACCTGCTCGCCGAGTTCGGGCAGTTCCTGCCGGACGCGAAGGCGGTCACCAAGCCGCCGCCCGGGCACTACGCGCCGCGCCAGGACCACACGCCGCCGCACGCGCAGGTGAATATACCGTGCACGCACACACACACGCACACGCACACACACACACACACATACACTGGTAACACACATGCGTACAGGTAAAACATCACACACGTACAGGTAAGACATCACACACGTACAGGTAAAACATCACACGCGTACAGGTAAAACATCACACGCGTACAGGTAAAACCACCGCGCGTACAGGCAAAACATTCAATCAATTCAAATATACTTTATTGCACACACACAGTAGAAAACATATTTACAAACACAAAAACATGTATACGTACAATGAGGTGACCTATATTGCTAAAAGCAATTTTTTCATAGGCAACCTCCTCCGGTAGATAGAGATGTAAAAAGAAAGGTAGATTATGCGGCATTAATATACCTACATAATAATAAACACAGGTAAAACATCACACGCGTACAGGTAAAACCACACGCGTACAGGTGATTAGCGCGAGTGAAACCACGGGGGACACTAGTAGTTAATAGATAGGATTACAAGATAAATTAAAAAAGCAATAATGAGCTGGAACTACACAAGTTTTGTAATTATTATAGACGCATCAGTGAAAGTTGCTACAAAATAAATGGACGTAGATAAGCAATAACATGTTAACCCACAAACTTAAGTTATTGATTCAAAACGCTTTATTGAGAGTTATAGAACGTTTTTTAATTATGTGTTTAACTTATTACATTGTTTAAATGCCAAAAAAAAAATGTTAAACATAAAAAAATGCTGAAACAAAATGACGCTATGCTTTAAAACACGATTTACTCAAAATTTCTCCAGTGTGGGTTAACACACTATTGCTTATCTATGTCCAAATATATTTATTTTGTTTGTATACCTACATGTTCGTATGTACTCATGGTGTACCATAACCCCGTCAACAGAGCGACTCGGAGCGGTATGGCGCCGCGTCCCCCTCGCCCCATCAGCAGGCCGCGCATCTGCACCAGGTCAGTGCCCCACTATCGAAACCTATCGCAATCTAAAGAGGCATTGAAGAGGTGTTTATGTGAACCCCGACATAGGTTAGGTGTGAATTGTGACCCCAACAGAGTCGAATGGTACCGGTGGTGCCGACTTATTATGTGCGAGCACCCACCACCACGCATTTTCTGTCCTCAGAATTTCAAAATTTTACCGTTATTTTATAAACTAACGGTTTTTACAACTATTTATTTATTTACTAGCTGGTCCCCGCGGTATCGCCTGCGGAAATTTTGGAGATCCTATCCTACAGGAATTCCGGAATACAAAGTACCCTATGTCCTTTTCTGTAGCCTTGATAACGTGTGTACAAAATTTCATGATGATCGGTTGAGCCGTTGAAGCATGAAAGCGTAACAGACAGACAGAGAGTTACTTTCGCATTTATAATATTAGTAGGGATTTATTTATTTATTCTTTCTTCCACAAAAAGGTAAAAATGGCGACCTTAATGCCTTGCGGCATACCCTGACAGTTAACCATTGAGTTGACAGAGAGGTGGGGGAGAGAAGGAATGGGGTGCAACCAACGGAAAAATCGAAAAGATTATTATCTTAGTATTCAAAACTAGCTTCTTCCCACGGTTTCACCCGCGGAAATTTCGGAGATCCCGCAGGAATTCCGGAATGCAAAGTACCTACCCTATGTCCTCTGTACCCCTGACAATGTTGTACCTAAGTATGGAAAATTTCATGAGATTTCACCGACCGGAGTTCCTGCGGGAATTCCGGGATAAAAAGTATCCTACGTCCGTTTCCTGGTTCTAACCTCCCCACCAATTTTCAGCCAAATCGGATCAGCCGTTCTTGAGTTATAAATAGTGTAACTATAACACGACTTTCTTTTATATGTATATATAATAGCATTAAAGATCATCTTCCACTCCGCAGGTGTCGAAGCACGCGGCGGCGGTGAGCGCGCCCCCGGGGGGCCCGGCGGCCGCGCAGCCCGCACCGGCGGCGCCGCCCGCCGCGCCCGCGCCGCCGCCCGCCGCGTCGCCGGCGCCGCCGCCCGCCGCGCAGCCGCCGCACGCGCACGCGCACGCGCACGCGCACGCCTCGCTCAA
This sequence comes from Zygaena filipendulae, assembly GCA_907165275.2. NCBI lineage: Eukaryota > Metazoa > Arthropoda > Insecta > Lepidoptera > Zygaenidae > Zygaena > Zygaena filipendulae. Next base: position 977,745 of record OU015677.1, on the reverse strand, counting down.
GCGCTCGCCGCCGTACACCTCCACCGTTCAGCTGAGTGAGTACTCTATACATACACATACTTAGGACTCTGGAGCCCTTATTCACTATGGCCATAACACGCCGCGTTAAGACAACGCGCCACAAAAATTGTCTCTCGCTCGTTCTCATAAAAGTTTCATTTTTTTATTTTTATTTTATTTTATTTATTTTGGAAAACTTACAGCTAAGTTAACAATCTATATTTAAGTTTTTTCACTCCTTCACTCCAACGTAATCTATTCACAATGTTTCTTACGTCATACATAATATTAATTTCTAATATTTTGGCGTCTGGAACATTTTGATATTGTGTTTTTGGGAAGCGCGTTATGAGGAATATTGTTGGTCATAGTAAATAAGGGCCCTGAATACGAGCCTTGACGTAGAGTGCGTTCCGAAATCACACACACTCCGTGTACATATGCATGGGGTGCGTTCAGATTCCGAACCTGCACAATTCAATACAAATAAACAAAATAAAATCTTTCGTCTTTTATAATCTTATCTTAATATATATAAATCACGTGTCACGTTGTTTGTCCGCGATGGACTCTGAAACTACTGAACGGATTTTGATAAAATTTTGTAACCATTTATAATATGGGTTAACTTAAAAGATAGGATAGTTTTTATCCCGAAATTCCCGCGGGAACTCCGTAATTAATGCGGGGAACTGCTTATCATCGTAAACTACAGCACTTTTTTCCCCGGAATTACCGCGGGAACTCCGAAATTACCGCGGGAACTCCGAAATTACCGCGGATGAAATCGCGCGGGACGGCTAGTATTAGTATAGACAAATAAAAAACAGCAGACGCTAACATTTATTTCTCCTCCCCGCCACCAGGCTTGGCGACCGGCGTGAGCCCCGCGAAGCGCGCGCGCGCCCCGTCCGGCGCGTCCGCCATGACCGCGGCCGCCGCCGCCGCCGCGGTCAGCGCGCTGGCCGCCGGCGCGGTCAACCCGGCGGTCGGCGCGGTCGGTGCGGGCGGCTCGCCGGGCGGCGCTAGCGGCCGCGACGTGTCGCTCGCGGAGGCCACCAAGCACGCCACCGTGCAAGAGTACAGCTTCTTCGACCGCGTCAAGAAGGCGCTGCGCACCGACCACGTGTACGACAACTTCCTGAGGTGAGCACGCTTGCCGGTGTCGCGACCGATGGAGATGAAAATGAAAAAAAAACCATTTATTGCCCAAAAAAAAATATACAATAAGAAAACTTAAAATTCCTTCTATTAAAAAAAGTTGACGACCCGATTCGCGCAATGGTCACCATGCCTGCCCGCTAATCAAGGGGTTCCGGGTTCATGGTCATACGGCCGCACTCAGTCGTCTTTAATGATTACTTAGTTAAGTAAAGATTTTTAAAACAAAACTGCCGTAATCAGACAAGTTTAATAAATTAATGTTAATTGGCATTTAATGAGATGTAACTTAATCAGTTAAATGCCAATTAACATAAATTTATTAAACTTGTCTGATTGCGGCAGTTTTGTTTTAAAAATCTATACTTAACTAAATAATCATTAAAGTAGACTCTGAGTGCGGCGGTTAGTGAATAATAGCCCAGTTCATTTGTGTGGAGCGCCACCAGGCTGAGCCGTGTGTGTGACGTGACGTGTGCGTGCGCAGGGTGCTGATGCTGTACACGAACGAGGTGATCACCGCCAGCGAGCTGCTGGCGCAGACGGCGCAGTTCTTCCGGCGGCACGCGGAGCTGCAGCGCTGGCTGGCGGACTTCCTGTGCGCCGGCGAGCAGCCGCCGCCCGCGCCCACCGCGCCCACCGCCGCCGCCCACCACCAGCCGGACGCCGCCCACGCGCGCCACAACCTCGGTGAGCAAGCGCTGATACACTGATACACCAATCCTCAACTGGACATAGATAAGCGATAGTGTGTTAACCCAGAAGTTCGGAGTTGCCGCGGGAATTCCGGAATAAAAAGTTTTATAATGTTCCTCGAAGAGCACAGTACCGTAGTCGCGTGCCACGCTTCTTTGCTACATCTGTGGGCCGAACGAATGCTGGTAAACGCTCTCCGATGCATAGTTTAATGGAATCATATAACAATTACTTTTATACTATTGACATTACGTGGAGTGTACAAGGGTATGTTATTGGATGTGTTCCGTGGTGCCATATAACTTGTAAAACTGATAGACCGTAATACCATAGTTGGACGCAGGTAGGCGGTGACATGTTAACCCACAAACTTAAATTATTGATTCAGAACGATTTATTAAGAGTTAGGGAGCATTTTTTTATTGTGTGTTTAGTTTACCTTATTACATTGCTTAAATTTTTAACTAAATATTTAACATTAAAAATGTTGACACAAAATGGCGCTAAACTTTTAAAACACGATTTACTCAAAATTACTCCAGTGTGGGTTGACACACTATTGCTTATCTATGTCCAGTTAGCTTTAAACTTGGTAAGTTTTGTAAATGCGCAACCACTTCTCAATATATGTTATTTTTTTTTTCTAGTAACTTGTGGTTAATGGTTTTGGTGGTACAATTGGTGAATTTAGCTAAGTAAGTTAAATAAGTATGTATTGTACACACTGTTTATTAGCCCAATAAATTGAAAAAATAAAATAAAAAAGTACCCTATGACACTCAGGATCACTGCAGCTTCCTATAAGTGAAAGAATTTTCAAAATCGGTTCAGTAGATCCAGAGATTACCCCCCAACGTCACAAATCAACCCTCAACCCTCAATACTTGTTATAACTAAATCTAAACTAACTTATATTATCTAGTTATTGCTGTAGTGTACAAGTCACTGTGATTGGAAATAAATGGTTTATCATTATTATTATTATACTTCTATACTAATATTATTAAAGAGAAAAGATTTGATTTTTTGTTTGTTTGTTTTACGATTTAACTCATAAACTACTTGACCGATTTCCAAAATTCTTTCACCGTTAGAAAGCTACATTATCCCCGAGTGGCATGAGAATCCGAAATTATCGCGAGTGAAATCGCGCGGGACAACTAGTATACATATTATAAAGAGGTAATGTGACGTTGTAGGGGGTAATCTCGGGATCTAATGAACCGATTTTAAAAATTCATTTACCTATAGTAAGCCACGTTATTTGTGAGTGTCATAAGCTACATATATTGTAACGCGGAATTCCCGCGGGGATTCCGAAATTACTTCGAGTAAAACCACGGCGAACAGCTAGTACAACAGTAAGTGCAACCCACAAGTGTGAAATGATGACATTAATTACCGATTGATTTTTATTAACGTGATAAAAACTTGCGGCTGCTCTATATATGAGTTCTGATCACACTTGATAGATAGACAATCAAACTTGGATTTAAATCCGATAATAGCCAGCCTTTTACGGGCTTTTATCGGTTTTGATCCCAAAACACCAGGTCGATTGCCCATTTATACACACTTGACACATACAGACAGACATTACTCGTGTTTCCTCTCATATATTACTAGTTGTGCCCCGCGGTTTCACCCGCGTTAATTTCAGAGTTCCCGCGGGAATTCCGGGATAAAAAGTACCCTATGTGTTAATCTGATGTATAAGCTATATTGTTGTAAAGTTTCATTTAAATCCATCCAGTAGTTTTTGCGTGAAAGAGTAACAAACATCCATCCATCCATCCATCCATACATAGTTACAAACTTTCGCGGTTAATAATATTAGTAGGATGTGAAACCGAACCATAATAGTGATGGTCGAACGTAAACGTTGCCTGTACAGGTTTCAACAACGGCGCGTACCCGGCGTGCGGCTCCAACGCCAGCCTGCTCGGGTACGCGGCGCTGGGCGCGGGCGGGGCGGGCGCGCCCGCGGCCGTGGGCGTGGGCGTGGGCGTGGGCGTGGGCGGCGCCGCCGTGCGCAAGCCGACCAAGTACGAGCCGCTGGGCGCGCTCGGCGCGCAGCTGCGCCACGAGCGGCCGCAGGGCGACGCCGCCATGGATATAGGTGAGTGGGCAGACAGGCAGACAGACACACGCAGACGTGCTTGCATTTTAAATAACCCTCTTAATCAAATTGACACGCTACAATCGTTTATGCATCGAAAATTACGAAACAAAATCGTTGCGTCACAAAACTGGAGTTTTGACTGGACCAAGTTGTTGGAAGTATTGTTAAAAATAAATCCCAACTAATATTATAAATGCGCATGTGACTTTGTTTGTATGTTAAGTTTGTACACTTTAACTACTCAACCGATCATCGTGAAATTTTACACATTTTATTTATTTATTTTTGTTTTTAGGTAGTATCCTACTAATATTATAAATGTGAAAGTGTGGATGTTTGGATGTTTGTTACTCAATCACGCAAAAACGGCTGAGCGGATTTGGATGAAATTTGGCATGTACGTTGTCAAGGGTACAGAGAAGGACATAGGGTACTTTTTATCCCGGAATTCCCGCGGGAAATCCGAAATTACCGCGGGTGAAACCGCGGGGCACAGCTATTAATATATAAACGTAGTCTTGACGTTAAAAATAAATAATTTACAAAATTTTAAATTACCAAAATCTTCTAATGTGATAATTTTATTGCCCAATATTTGTTATGTGGGTATCACCGCCTACCCCACACGCAACTGTAGGTAGGCCTTGTAAAATGTACTAATTTAAATAAATTTTAAAAATGTAAAAGAAAAACGGGAGGGTACCTCCTCGAATCTGTCACTAATGTTAACGACATTTTATTATTCGGCCTTCTTAGTCTTTCGCATCTAGCCTCGCTGTTTTAAAATTCATTTTCACCGACATACTGTTTGTTATATTCTCGTAAAAGAGTGTAATTTAATACCATCAAGAACCCTACAAGTCGATTTCCTGTACCTAGTGCCCCTTGATTTACTTATGACTATAACAAACCACAAAACTTGCACCGCCGTGTGCCCAAACAAGTTACAATATTTCGTGTGTAATCTCCCTTACCAAGTCCACCAAGTTGACTCGCGCCATGGGCCCGGCCGTGTACAACAAGCTGCCAGGTTCTGTCACATCTGATGGTAGCTTTACGAATCTTCAAAACTAAAGACTAAAGCGTTGGTTAAACGAGCAAACTTTCTATTCGGTAGACGAAATTTTATTATTGCGATAATATTTTGACTGATTCTAACTGAGATATCACAGCTTAATTTTTTATTTTACTCTTTTTTTTTTTAATTCTTTGTAATTAATGTTGTGTTTTTTTTTTTTTTTTAATATTGTATCTATTGTGTTGTAGGTAATAGTAGGTATTCAAATTTGGATGCAGATAAGCAATGACATGTTAACCCACAAAATAAAGTTATTGATACAGGACGCTTTAGTGAGAATTGAGAACGTTTTTTAAATATATTTTTTTACCTTATTACATTGTTTAAATACCGACAAATTGTTGAACATAAAAAAATGTTGAAACCAAATGGCGCTATAATTTTAAAACACGATTTACTCAAGATTTCTCCAGTGTAGGTTAACACACTATTGCTTATCTATGTCCATTTATCCCATGGAATTGACTAACTCGTATTTAATTACACCATTTTTGTGGTGCAATATTTACCTTGTATCCGAATATTCTATAGTTTATTATTATTTAACTGTTGATTTTTTTTTAAAAGAAAGTATTTGACATGACAATTGATTTTATGAATAAAGTATTAAGTTATGTTAATACTTGTGTGTACTCGTACAGACCTGACGACGTGCCGCCGACTCGGCACCTCGTACTGCGAGCTCCCGCGCGAGGCCGCCTCCGTCAAGTGCTCGGGCCGCACGCCCCTGTGCAATGAGGTAACGTTTTTGTATTTTTTATTTGTTTACTTTAATCCGCAGCACTTAAAAACTAATTTACAGTACTTTTATACATCACTTACCGCCGCACTCAGAGTCGACTTTAATGATTACTTAGTTAAGTATAGATTTTTAAAACAAAACTGCCGCAATCAGAGACGTTCAGTAAATTAATGTTAATAGGCACTTAATGAGATGTAACTTAATTAGTTAAATGCCAATTAACATTAATTGATTAAACTTGTCTGATTGCGGCAGTTTTGTTTTAAAAATCTATACTTAACTAAGTAATCATTAAAGTCGACTCTGAGTGCGGCGGTTACTCCATTAAATGTCTCCAGGTGTGTTCTTCATCCATAGAGCAATTTTTTTTTTGTTTGCTTTTTCATTAATATGTTAATACTGTTTTCTTTTTAATTTTCTTCCGATATCACTATCGTAATTTAAGTTTATTGTGTGATTGTACACATCATAACCCCGCTGTGGGCATAAGCTTTGAGCCTAGAGCCCTACAAATTTACTTTATAATTAATTATCTAAGTGACTGTAACTTGTTTTGTGTCTGAATTAATAAATAAAATAAAATTATTGACTAACATTTTGTAAACTAAAGACATAAAAAGAAAAAACAGTATTATTATCTATCTATACATACATATAAAATGTTTTGTTCTGAATGACTGATGGATCAACGCACAGCCTGAACCGCTGGTCGTAGAGACCTGAAACTTGGAGGGTGTGCTCTTTGTATGACGTAGGCATCCGATAAGAAAGGATTTTTGAAAATTCAACCCCTAAGGGGATGAAAAGGGATGAACTTCGAAATCATCGCGGGTGAAACTGCGGCGGGACAGTTAGTCTCAACTCAACTAAAGGGTCCCAACTCTCACCTTAATCTTGTTGACGTATTCGATGGCGTGGTTGAACTCGACCGGTTGCAAAGTTTGTATGGACTATGGAACAATTCCGCGGGAACTTCGAATGTAATACATGTAATATAAGTATGTCTAAGTGCCAACCCACACGATGCGGTGCGGCGCGGCGCCGCAGCGGCGACAAGAAGAGTAGGCATGCCCATCGCTACGTGACAGAGCAGGACAAACAACAGCGAGCCGCTCACTCCCCTCCCCGCCTCGTCTCGACCCCGATGCGACGCGCCGGCGCCGTGTGGCCACAACGCATTTCTGTATGTAATACACCGCAGCGGCGCCGCTCAGGCGCCTGACCTGAGCCGCTCCACACCGTGTGGGTTGGCTCTTAAGTTGAATGCATTGATGAGACGAATTTTAAATATCTATTGTGTAGTACAGAAAAAAATGATGAAAACCATGCGATGTGCAAACATCAGAACATTCATGAATGTTGAATATCCGCATGCTGCCTTCCTACTGACGCGCCACAGAGCAAACACTCACTCCACTTGCTTGCTTGCTACGTCCATGTGCTAACAGATAGTGCGCGTGCGCAGGTGCTGAACGACAAGTGGGTTTCGTTCCCGTCATGGAGCGAGGACTCCACTTTCGTGACGTCGCGGAAGACGCAGTACGAAGAATACATCTACAGGTGCGAAGACGAAAGATTTGAGGTATGTGTGTGTTATTATGTTCATTTAGTGACAGATTTTTTTTTTTGTAAAGGGGGGGAACTTGGTGGTTAAGTTACTGAATTTATCGACGGATTATAATCTTCTAAGATAAAATAATAAATAATTTATGTTGAAATCTGTGGTTCAATACGCAAATTGGGTAAATTAAAGTGGTTTTTTCTTTGTCATTAAATAAATTTTGCTAGATAAAATTAATTCTAATATGAGACAATGATGACCCACGTGCGATGTGCTTTGACAGATTGTCAGTGTTGATACACGCATGCTGCCTTCCTGCTGACGTCTCCGAATTAGTAAATTTTGTTTGTTAAGTTCGAGTTCTCACACTACGGTTCAATCGGTTAGGTGGTTTTTTAGTTTACCCGCGAAAACTTGGGAGTTCCCGCGGAAATTCCGGAATAAAAAGTACCCTATTTCACTCAGGATTAGCTGTAGCTTCCTATAAGTTTTAAAATCGGTTCAGTAGATGCAGGGATTACAACCTCACAAACTTTACCTCTTTTTATCATTGCTATCCCATCAAAAACAAACTTGTAAAAAAGTCCCAAGTCTCGCAACTCAGTTCTTCTACAGTAAAAAGTTGTGAGATCAATGTAATACCAAGTCGGTTAATTTATTCAGTGCCTACTTAAGGGTCCTTCTGTCTAAAGTAATGATGTTATAAGCTAATCTAATAACATTTTATAGTGACCATATCAAATTTAAAAATCTTTTATCTTTTAAATAGATTGATTGGCTTGGCGATCACGTGAAAACACAATGTATCTCACAAGTAATACATATTATAATTAAATTAGACTGTTTAGAACCATAATTATGTATTATATTGATTGATTATTATATTAAAAAAATGTCTCCCCCGGCGCCGCGTGCGCAGCTGGACGTGGTGATAGACAGCAACGCGTCGACGCTGCACGTGCTGGAGAGCGTGCAGAAGAAGCTGAACCGGATGACCGGCGAGGACGCGGCCAAGTTCCGGCTGGACGACTGCCTCGGCGGGTTCTCGCCCACCATCGGCCAGCGGGCCATCCGGCGCATCTACGGCGACAAGGTGGTACGAGTAACGAGGACATACGATATGGCTGTGCAAGTGTGTAGTACGCGGCGTTCGGACTTTCCGGATTTTGTCCGGACTTTTCCGGATTTTGTCCGGACTTTTCCGGATTTTGTCCGGACTGTTTTTTTTTTTCAAGTATTTATCGCTTGCTAAGTGTAGATAATTTATCAGGGTCATAATTATTGATACTGTTGGGGCTTCAAATTTATCGTTGGTTACCTTTTATAGGTGTTGCAATAATTTTATTTGTGTGCCGATAGTAATAATTGAAATACTAAGCGCCTAAATTAAAAAAAAATCATTTAAATACGTCTCCGGATTTTGTCCGGATTCTGTTTTTATAAGCAGACTCAATTTGTCTATAGAAAATATTTTTGGGATTTTATTATTGTATATTAGAGATAAATTAATCTCACTAGCGCGGTTTTGAAATGTTTATTTGGATTTAATATTTTTTTCATGAAGTAAATTGTAGTTCGCTATATATTTGATTACTATAGCTTTTTAGTAGTAATATATTTATGTATTGTACACAGCATTATGCATGCCATATTATGTCTTTTATACTCTATTTAGTATTTAATATGTGGACGTTATTTATTATATTTGTTATTTTTAAGCGGTTTTCTATGCTTTATCGTTTTTTACTGTACTCGTAGGCATAGTGACGATGACGCCTACTGTGTAGTGACTAGTGACTTGTTGGAGGTGAAGGGTTCGAATCCCAGTGAGGTCAGAGGCGCAATTGTGCGAACGCAAAATGTAAAACCGCGTCTCTAAAATTATATATACATATGTGGAGAGACCTTACTCAATATTAGGCTATTTGACTACTTTTTTTTCTAAATTCTATTTAGTCCGTATTTTTTATTATCTAACAGATAATAAAAAAATAATGGACACGTATTTTTTGCTTTTTCAAATTAATGAAAATATACCTGGATAAAGCGCATTAAAGTTTCGGCGTGGGGGGGGCTTGTATCGTGATACGCAGCTAATAACTGCGCCTACTTGTAACGTCACGCGACATTTCGACTCAACGTATCTCCGTTATTTTTTGTTTACGTGAAAAAATAAAAAATACGGCGGGCTAAAAATAAAAAAATGGTCAAGAAGCCTTACTACACGACGCTTCAACACCTTAGGCAAAACAGTAATTAACTCAAAAGTGTGAAATGATGACATTAATTACCGATTGATTTTTATTAACGTGATAAAAACTTGCGGCTGCTCTATATATGAGTTCTGATCACACTTGACACACATGCAGACAGACAAGCACACACGCAGGCGGACATTACTCGTGTTACTCCTCACATATGTAAAGAGAGAGATGCCCTTAATGAGACAGAAGTGGGGCGGTTTTAGGTTTTCCGTGAGCAGAATTGGTCCTTTGACAACTTTTGGCTGGACGACTACTAGCATAACGTGTCACAGGTTGTCCACCCGGTTCAATATTCAATTTTAATTTTAATATTGAACTTCTCCGCTAGAGTTTATCCGATAGCAAATGTACCAAATTATGAGCATAGTTGAGTTGTCTTATATTTAAAAAAGTAACGCTGAACTAAAACACAATATGGAACTCGCACTAGAAAATGACCTGACATAAACTTTACCGATCAGTTTAGTGCATTGAACTTAAAAACAATATGACATAAGGTCGAGTTTTTATTAGTGCGTATACTGTACGTGCAATGAAAACTCGACCTTATTCCTTTGCACTTTGTCATTTACTGTTTTTAAAATTACATGGGTAGTTTGTATCGACTGTGGTTTCCATTGTTCTTTTCCTCAAGTTCGTCTCTCTTAGTCAAATTGACAATCCTTAATCATTATAGAAAACAAAGTTACGTCACGAGAAATTGGCCTTTTTTTTGAAGGGACGTTGTTTCGTGACCACGTGACCTGGGCCCTTATTCACCATGCCCATTACACGCCGCGCTAAGACGCCGCAAAAACTGTCTTTCCCACGTAATCAAACAAGTTTTACTGCAAAAATATACAATTACAACGTTTCTTACGTTCTAGACGCCAAGATATTAGAAATTATTATTCTAATGAATTTGAAATGCGTTTTTGGGACGCGCGTTGTGGGCAAGGAATGTTGTTGGTCATAGTGAATAAGGGCCCTGACGATTCGTACTTTAGTTTTTGTAGCTATAATGAGATTAAAGATTGTCAATTTGGTTAAGGGGTCTGGTAGTTAGTTGTATAAAAAAGATTGTTTTTTTTTTTTTTTTCAAATTATCTGTGATGAATATAATTTGTAATGTGTGTGTGTGTGTGTGTGTGCGTGTATGTCAGGCGGTGGACGTGATCGCTGGGCTGAAGAAGAACCCGGCGGTGGCGGTGCCGGTGGTGCTGAGGCGGCTGCGAGCCAAGGACGAGGAGTGGCGAGAGGCGCAGAAGGTACGGCTCTCCTAGCTGGCCCCTATTCAAAGTCAAAGTCAAATAATTTTATTCAAAATTGGCCCGATATTATGGCTCTCCTTGACGTCAAAAAAAAAATTACAAAAATTACATATTTCATGACAGCAAAATGTCCCCATTTGTTCCTCTGACAACGTGTTTGTAAAATTTCATGACGATCGGTTGAGCTATTAAAGCGCGAAAGCGTATCCAGACAGAGTTACTTTCGCTCTTATAATATTAGTGTATTATTTGAGTTTGAGTTCGTTTCTGAGTATATTCCCGCCCCGCCCGCAGGGCTTCAACAAGCAATGGCGCGAGCAGAACGAGAAGTACTACCTCAAGTCGCTGGACCACCAGGGCATCACGTTCAAGCAGAACGACCTGAAGGCGCTGCGCTCCAAGGCGCTGCTCAACGACGTGGAGAGCGCGTACGCGGACCGGCGCCGCGGGCCGCACCTTGCCGTCGACTACGACATGCGCGGCCGGCAGGAAGGTGCGGTGGCTTATCTATGTGTATAGTAATTAGTGATGTGCTGGATATCCGTATCCGCGGATATGGATATCCGAGGATATCCGATATCCGGGAAAAAATATCCGCATTCGGATATCTGCGTCCGAAGGGGAGGAAAGATTAGTATTCGGATATCTGTATCCGTATCCGCGGATATCCGAGGGTGAAGAAAGATCAGTATCCGGATATCTGAATCCGTATCCGCAGATATCCGAGGAGAAGAAAGATCCGTATCCATTGATTTTTTTGGAGGAACTTTTACCTTATTATAACTTTTGTCGCGCCGTGAACAGTCACGCAGTTCCAGTCCCGCCTAGTAAATAAAATTTAAAAAAAATAAGAATTGTTTATTATCAGACAACTTGCGTCCATAGATGTTAGTGAAACTGTGAATCTTAATAACTATGTTAGTAGGTATAAAATTGAGGGTTGAAAAGCGAAATTCACAAATATTTAAATTTATAATAACAATAGTGCGGTCTTACCTTTACACTCATTATATTTATAATGACATACTTATGTTATTGACAAATATCTGAATGCACCCGTGCCCGTGTCCGTGTACAGCGATAAAGATAGTCCGCGACGCGGCCGAGCTGCTGATCCACCACGCGCGCCGCCAGACCGGCATCCAGAAGGCGGAGAAGCGCCGCATCAAGCAGCTGCTGCGCCACTTCCTGCCCGACCTGTTCGCGCACCCGCGCCAGCCGCTCTCCGACGACGAGCGGGACGAGGGTACGCACTAGTCTATACGCCTATACAGTATACACGGCGCACACATCCCACAAGCAACGCGCCACGCCCCAGTGACTCAAAGCAAGCCTTATGACACCCAAAGCGATATTTAGTAAATATTATCCCAACAAAAACATTTTCAAGCCACATATTTTGGCTAAGGTGTAGAGTTTGTGAAGTTAGACCTTGTAGAGTTAAGGCGTGTAGAGTTAGAAGCTTGGCTCTACATAAGATCTGATAACTTTTTGAAAGTGCTGGCATATGGTCTCGTCTTGGCAACATTTTACATGAAAATGTTTTTGTTGGGATTTCATTTCTTTTTGTAAGTCAAAATTGCAGAAGTCTCATACAAACTTCCATCCCCTAATTTAAGGGGTTGGGAGATAAAAGTTACAAGTTTTATAATTTTTTTGTTGTTTGTTTACTAATACTAGCTTACATACCAAATTTCAGCTTTACTTACAAATTTACTTTAGATTTACCCTCATAATTCAAAGCAAACTGTGACATTCAAAACGAAGTCCGTGACACTCCGCGCACACATTCCACAAGCCACTGATACTCACAAAGATTACAGCCCCATGACTTAGCAAACTTCATGCACCCAATTTCCTTTCCAAGCAAACACCATGCACCCAATTCCACTCCAAGCAATCTACACGCACCCAGTTCCACTAAAATCAAACTTCATGCACCCAATTCCCCTTGAAATTGAATTGAAATTGAAAATTACTTTATTTGGCACAATAAACAAAAAATGCAAACACTCAAAGCTAATACACTGATTGTGTTGCGTCAAAAAGGCGGCCAGCTCAGCATAAGGCGAGTTCACATAATCTTTGTGCACCCAGTTCCACTCAAAGCAATCTCCGTGCACCCAAGTAATTCTCTATGCACCCAATTTCAAAGCAAACCCCATGCACCCATGTCATTCCATCCTTTACAAACGACAAATAAACAGATAGCTTATTCCTGAATACTATGCAAAACTTGTTATTTGCCAATTCATTCTCCGGTCAGTCCCTTATCTTGGAATTGTAATACGTGTAAATGTAAACGTGTTTGTCCGTTTGTCTATCCAGAAGACAAGGAAGCGGCAGCCAGTCCCGGGAGCGCGGAGGGCGACCCGCCGCCTTGTGACGCCGACTGCAATGATAAAAACGAGGTGAGATTTTGTTGAAATCGGAAAAAAGTGCATTTTACAGATAAAATGTAACTAACTATGGATAGCAGACTTTGAATCTTATTTGTAACTAGCTGCCCCGCGCGGTTTCATCCGCGATAATTTCGAAGTTTCATACAAACTTTGCAACCCCTTTTCATCCCCTTAGGGGTTGAATTTTCAAAAATCCTTTCTTATCGTATGCCTACGTCATACAAAGAACACACCCTCCAAGTTTCAGGTCTCTACGATCAGCGGTTTAGGCTGTGCGTCGATCCATCAGTCATTCAGGACAAAGCATTTTATATGTAAAGTTCAACAATATTTGACGCTCAATGTACATCAATGTACATCATTTAGATTTGCCGAAATTAACGCGTGCGCAACCGCGGGGCACAGCTAGGTGTGCGTTCCGTGGGTTTGGGTGCGTTGTTTGATTAAAATTTCACTCGTTTGAGTTGCAACCAAGCCACAGAACGATCGAGTTGTTTTTATAACCTCAAAGTTTTTGAAATTACAGGCGCCATTTGTTTTCTCTCAACTCACATTGCAAATAAGTCTGTTTTACATCCAATTGTGACTACGACACCTCCCCTTTGTTCGTAAGAACAATGATTAATTTCTTTTTCAACGAATCCGGTTTTTGGCGCAAACTTTGACACTTCTTAAACAACAATACATAGTTGTCAGAGTGAAAATTAACCTGCTTCGGAGATGGTTGTTTGGTTGCTGCACTCGGAGCCACGGAACGGGTGAAACTACGCTCTGACAGTTGTCAGAGTAAAATTTCACCAAGCCACAGAACGGGTTCAGAGCGCGCTCGAGCGCGTTCGAGTGCATTCGTGCGAAGCCACGGAACGCACACTAGTTGTAAATAAATGCAAATTTAAAAGTTGTTGTCTTCGTGTGTACTAATTTTTCGTACGTCCGTCTGTCTGTCTGTCTGTCTGTACGCGCAGTCGTCGGAGTCCGACAACGCGTCCGACAAGAGCAGCCGGATCAACAACAACAAGATCGACAAAGAGAACAAACCGAAGAACAACAACAACACAGACAGCAAAGGTGAGTTTTTGCACATTATATAATATGTCTATACACTTGCAAGTTGCTACCATTGATGTAAATTTTATTTCAAAGTGTTGTCAATAGACAAAACCGAAAAATTAAAATTGTTAAAAAAATATAATTGAATAAGCGATTCGTACTTATGCATGCGACATAAAGCTGTTATTCTTATGCCAATTGCCAATTAACATTAATTTAATGAAGTTCTCTGAGTGCGGAAGTTTTGTTTTTAAAATCTTTACTTAAAATTAAGCAATCATTAAAACGACTAGTAACAAATCTTCGTTTTTAGTGACTGTTCAAAAATATGTAAACTGTATTAAAAATAAAGAACTTGCATACAGGTTAAATTTTGAGAGGGAATTTATGCGTTTCCGACTTTCCATTTTCTTATATTTTTTTCAATAAAACCCCCTCATTCTAATTATTAAGACGAACACGAATAGATCGAGCCGGCAAGTGATTGTATTTAAATACCTATGTATTTTATTTAGGTATTTATTTAAAAAAAATTACAAGTGATTTATAGAAAAATATAATGTACCAACGAGTAGGTACATACTTTCACAGTATAAAAATAGAATTTTCATGGTGCAATAATTAAAAAATTCACAATATGATAGTGCTTTAATAAGTGTGTGTTTGTCTGTCTGTGTGTCCTTAGAGAGCGCAAGCAACAGCAGCAGCAAGCGCGGCAGCAACGGCGCCGACGACTGCCTCAAGGGCGAGGAGCTCGCCGACGACTGCCGCGACCGCCCGCCCAACGTGAGTCGCCACGACACCACGCTAAATGGACATAGATAAGCAACAGTGTGTTATCCCATATTGCAGAAACTGAGTAAATCAAGTATTTAAATTATAGTGTCATTTTTTTATGTTCAACATTTTTTTATGTTTAACAAGTTGGTATTTAAACCAAGTTGGTTTATAAGGTAAAAAAAAACTTTAAAAACGTTCTACAACTCTTAATAAAGCGTTCCGTTTCAATAACTTAATTTTATGGGTTAACACATTATTGCTTATCTGCGGCCACATATCCTTACTATGGGGATGTGGACTACTTTTGAAAATCAAAATTCTAATTAGCTCGTCAGTTAGAAAATAAAAAAACAATAGGTACGTATTTTTTGCTTATTGAAATAAATTAAATTATACAGAGATAAAGCGTATCAAAGTTTAGGGTGAGGGGGTCGTGACGTCACTAACCGCTAAAACCGCCATACAAACTGTCCGTCAAGTGACGTCACGCGAAATTTCAACTCAAATGTGTCGCCGTTATTTTTTAATTACTTAAAAAAAGAAAAAATACGTGTCCAATATTTTTATTAATCTACAAGACGGGCTAAAAAAAATATTAGTCAACATGCCCATTATAAATGCGAAAGTGAGTTTGATTGATTGTTTGTTTGTTATGCTATCACGCCTTAACGGCTCAACCGATTATCATAAAATTTGCATACATGTTATCAGGATATAGGGTACTTTTTAGCATAGAATTCCCGCGGGAACTCCGAAATTACTGCGAGTGTAACTGCGGGGGACGGCTAGTGTATAAGTTGTGCGGGGTATGCGCAGGAGGCGCGCTTCGTGTGCACGGTGCCGTGGTACCTGTTCCTGCGGCTGCACTGCACGCTGTGCGCGCGGCTGGCGGGCGCGCGCCGCGCCGCGCTCGCGCTGCCGCCCGACTCCGCGCAGCTGCGCCGCGCCGCCGCCGCCGTGCAGCTGCGGCTCAAGTCGGACGGTCAGTGCCCGCAAGCTCACTCACACACTCACTCACTCACCAGTGCACCGACACTACAGCACTACGCTACACCTGCACACCAGTGTACTTACACTATTTATTTATTTATTTATTGGAGAAAAAACAGACACAAGTTGGGACATAGTTACAGAATAAGTAAACTTACAACTAGACATCGTAACTTATGTCCTAAGCTTTCCCACAGTTAAGTTATATTACAAACTACACTATACTAGTACACTACGATACACTACACTACACCTGCACACTAGTGTACTAAGCACACTATACTACGATACAGTAAAATAATCATCATAATACAGTAATTATTACATTACAATTATTATTACAGTAGTTATTATTCTATCATCATTGTACGGGTTATTTTGCCTGAAATAAATGAATTATTAATAAAATACACCTACACACTAGTATACTAACACTACACTAGCACGCTACACTCTATTAGTACACTACGATACACTACACCTGCACACTAATGAACTAACACTACACTAAGATACATTACACTACATTGGTATTCTACGATACATTACACTAGCACACTACACTTCATTAGTACACTACGATACACTACACTACACCTGCACACCCAACACTACACTACATTCCACAAGTGTGAAATGATGACATTAATTACCGATTGATTTTTATTAACATGATAAAAACTTGCGGCTGCTCTATATATGAGTTCTGATCACACTTGTAACTTGACACACATACGCAGACATACAGACAAACACATATAGACATGTAGCAAACACCACTGACCACACATTTTCATAATTTCATCCTATATTCTTAGATAGATCTACCCCCAGGGGATTGAAAAAGGGTAATAGGCTAGTTTCCTGGGTAAAAAAAACAAAATTCTATTTAGTCCGTCAGTTAGATAATAAAAAAATAAAAGACACGTATTTTTTGCTTTTTTAAAATAATGGAAATATGCATAGATAAAGCGCATTAAAGTTTAGGGTGGGGGACTCGTGATGTCACAGCTCGCTATAACGTGCGAACAAACTGTTGCGAGGCGTGACGTCATGTGAAATTTCGACTTGATATATCTCCGTTATTTTTTGGTTACATAAAAAAAAAAAATACGTGTCCAATATTTTTTAATAATCTACAAAACGGACTAAAAAAGAAAATTTAGGAAACTAGCCTATTCTTTACGGAAGTATCGTTTGAAAGTATGACCCTTGTACAATGTTATAAATGCGAAAGTGTGTTTGTTTGTTACGCTTTGACGTCTCAACGGCTCAACGGATCATCATGAAATTTTGCATACACGTTATCAGGGATACAGAGAAGCACATAGGGTACTTTTATTCCGGAATTCCCGCGAGAATTCCGTAATAAGGATGTTGAAGACTTTTGAAAGGCAAAATTCTTATTAGAAATTTTTTATTCTTCAAATAAATGAAAATATACTGAAATAAAGCGTATAAAGTTTAGGACAGGGGCTCGCGACGTCACTAACACCGCTATAAGCCGCCATACAAACTGCACCGGTTAGTGACGTCACGCAAAATTTCAACTCAATGTATCACCGTTACTTTTTAATTGAGTAAAAAAAATACGTGTCCAAAATTTTTTATTAATCTACAAGACGGACTAAAAAAAACTCTAGTCAACTTGCTCTATAACGGGGTTTATACAACCTCGCCCCCCTGGCATCGTTCGTGTCACTCAACCGCCCCCCCTCTGCCTCTCGCCCGCAGTGCTGCCGCAGGGCGCGTCGTGCCCCGCCGAGTACTACGACGCGCTGCTCGAGCTGGTGAAGAACGTGCTCGACGGGAACACGGAGCCGGCCGCGTACGAGGACGCGGCGCGCGAGATGCTCGGCATCCGCGCCTACCCCACCTACACGCTCGACAAGCTCGTGTCGAACGCGGTGCGGCAGGTGGGTCGCCAGCTCTCATCACTCATCATCAACTAGTGTTATGCCGGATATCCGTGGATATAGATATCCGCGGATATGGATATCCGTGGATATCTATATCCGCGGATATCGTATCTGGGGATATCCGGGGGAGAAAAAAGGACGGTATTACGGTCCTTTCTTCTGGTCCGGTCCTACGGTCTACTTGACTTGACACCCAATATATCATATATCATGTTTTTCCTGGCACGTGTCTGGCACGCTCAATGTCTGTAGATGTAAACGGAACTTTATCAGTACGGAGACAATGATGACACACGTGCGATGTGCTTGGACAGATTGTCGGTGTTGATACACGCATGCTGCCTTCCTGCTGACGTCTCCGTACTCGACGACTCGACTTCTTCTATTGTGCGATGATGCTGTACTCACTGCAACCCTATTTGTTACCTTAAAAGCTCAAACGATCATCATGAAATTTTGCGTACAAGTCGACAGGACAGCCCCATACTTAGTGTTAATAAAAACCATCCATGTACCTGTTGTTAACATGGTCCCTCCCCTCTGTGCGCGCAGCTGCAGCACTGCGTGACGGACGCGGAGTCGGTGAGCGCCGCGGAGATGTGCTCGCGGCAGATGCGCGGCCCGGCGCACTACGTGCGGCGCGCGCTGCGCTCGCTGCGCACCGACCACACCGTCTATCTCGTGCGGGTGGTGAGTACGGGCAGGCACATACGCACAAACACACCGGCCACACACTAACAGGCACACAGAGACGACAGTTACACACACACACAGACACAGGCACACAGACAGCCACAGGCACACAAACATACACAGTACACACACACACACTCACACACAGAGGGCACATACACAGGCCTGTGCAGGCACACACATGCAAAGACAGGCACAGCCAGACACAGGCAGGCACACACACAGACACAGGCAGGCACACACACAGACACAGGCAGGCCCACACAGACGCAGGCAGGCCCATACAGACGCAGGCAGACCCACATAGACACAGGCAGACATACACAGACACAGGCAGGCCCACACAGACGCAGGCAGGCCCACATAGACACAGGCAGGCCCACGTAGACACAAGCAGGCACACACAGACACAGGCAGGCACACACAGCCACAGGCAGGCGCACACAGCCACACACGCACATGCACTGCACTTACTACTACCACCACCACCATCACCAAATCACTAGTATTATTAAGTTTGGCCAAATTGGAGCGTGGATGACCAAATTCGAAACTAAAATACACAAAAACTGAAACTACTTCTTTTTTGTTTTGCTGGGAATCGAACCCATTGCCTTTGAATTTGAAAGAGAAGAGATAGCCAAGCGAAAGGCGCATCGTCGTGGCACGTCGAGTGAAATTCTTGAGCGAGTTGGTAGTGCGGAGACAATGATGACCCACGTGCGATGTGCTTTGACAGATTGTCAGTGTTGATACACGCATGCTGCCTTCCTGCTGACGTCTCCGTACTCAACGACTCGACTTCCTCTATTTTGTGATGATATTCAAGCTATTTTGTCCTCATTATTCGACAATTTTAGAGAGAAAACCGATGACAAACCCCATAGAGAGGTGGTCTTTGTTTTTTTTTTACATACACGCATTTGCGTAATCCCCCACGTAAGTTTTTGTGCTGTGACTGTAATATAATAGAAAGTATTTACAAAAGTGTTTCTTTCGACCAGTACGGCGGCGAGGAGTGCCGCATGACGTTCGAGCTGCTGTCGCCGGGCGCCGGGGGCGCGTCCCCGGCGGGCTCGGGGCGGCTCTCGCCGGCGCGCGCGCCCGCCCCCGCGCCCGCCGCCGCGCCCCCGCCCGCGCCCGGCCCGCCCGGCGGCGGCGCGGGCGGCGCCTCCAACGCAGCGGAGGCGGCCGCCCGGCTCGCCGCGTGGACGCTGTACAAGGAGAAATACGTGCGCACGGAGCCGCCCGCCGGCGTCACGCAGGTCGGTCCTTAGCGTTAGTCGACGTTGATTCGGCGCTTACCGCGCCCGCCGACTGCCACCGCTGGTCATTGACCAGCACGATATGGTCGTTGACCAGCACGACGGGGTCATTGACCCACGTGGTCTTTCTGATCTCTCGCCTTCGCCGTTTAACTTATAACATCTGTTAGTCTTTGACATTGCGATTCGAGATTTTAGACTTGACTATCCTTGATAGTACCACAGATAATATAAATACTACAGTAATAGTACGATTCGAAATAAATTGTAAATTGTATTATTATTTGTACATAGAGTTTTTGTTAGACTTTTTTTTAAATTTAATTGGTCTAATATTTGTTTATATTTTATACGTTGTTAGCGTCTCCATCGCGCGATGGCTTTGTTCTATCGTAAAATGGAGCGTTCTTTCTAAATTCAAATATTAATGTTATGTTTGTGATACAGTCTTTTTTTTGTTTTCAATAAATATTGTGAATTACTTTTCAATGTAGTAAATATATTATTGTGGACTTTTGAAAAGATTTTTTTTTTTTTTTTTTCCTAAATGATATACCCAAGTGGGTAAATCTTTAAAATACAATCTAGCCAATCTAGTTATGACTAATAAGTATTTTAAATTTGACCTAAACTTCTAAACAAGACTATACTAAGAATGTGTCCAATAACACTTTTCTTATTGTCTCTATTAAGGGGAAGACACTTTGTTCTTGTGTTCTTTGGATACAGTACTCACAGCACTAAATACACTATCACTATACACTACACTAACTCAAAAGGTTTGGTCCTTTTTAGTCTTTGTTTTATATTTGTGTTTGTCGAGGAGCTGGTGTTTGAGAGGAGCGAAACGGCCTCGACGTTCACATGGTGACGAAGTCGAAACCTTTCTGTTTTGACACTTACAGCTACAATTTGTTTATCTTGTTCTTCAATTTTTATTTCTTCATAATGGGAAATGTTGTCCTTTATTATGACTGCACTACCTCCCTTAGCTGTATTGTTTGGATGTAACGCGTGATAAACTTTATATCCTTTAATTTGGATGAACGATTCCTTAGTAAAATGTGACTCAGATATAAGGCACACGTCTATTTTTTCCATAGATAGGACTGCCTTGAGTTAGCATTCCATGCCATAATTTTGAGGGACTTCATCATTAAGAGAGATTTGTAGTGGATGTTTTGGAGATATACTCCAATTTCTTTAATAAAGTCTTTTTTTTGTTTTCAATAAATATTGTGAATTACTTTTCAATGTAGTAAATATATTATTGTGGACTTTTGAAAAGATGTCGCCTAGTTTTTTTTATCCCAAAGTGACTCCTGATTTTATTCACACCGTGTTTGTGAATTCATCTCCAGAAACATGTGAATAGGGTACTTGCATGAAATTTATAATAAGAAATTGTGTCAATATTTCAAAAATAGAGCCTTAGAAAAGCTTTATCGTGAAAGATTTACTTAAAAAATTATCAATAGTTTCCGAAATATTCAACTTTTAATTTTGTGAAACGGAACGTTGCAACGAAACACCAATCACAGCCACGCTTAACACATGACGTCACTTTTATTTTTTTAGGAAAGATTTACCTCTTTCAGAGAAGGCAAAAGAAACTAAGTGCATACAGTCAACGCATATTTTCCATTTTCTGAAGTTTTTTACTTTAAAATGCACCGGTAAAATGCATTTCGATTCTTTACTGGAACTTTTGGAAGTAACTCGACACAGTTCAACCTTATTTTAGCTTTTGGATATTGAAGTTATCTGTCTGTCAGTGTCACATGACCTTGTCAATACGACAGTGACATTTCTATCACAGATTAATAAGGGGTAATTTTGAACTAGTGACGTCATTCCGCGTTTCGGCGGTAAATTTTAAAGTAGGAACTTTGAAACGCTCTATTTCATTAATTTATGCATATATTTTTTTTCTTTTTCTTGCTTTGTCTAAGTAGGCCATATATCTTTAAAATAGACTGAAAAAAAAATTTCATGCAAGTACCCTATTAGTTCGGTTGATTTTTCTGAGACAATTTTGTGGTATTTCGGTTTTTTCAATGTATTAATTTTTCCCAACCTAAAAATCTTATAACATAGTTTCGCGATATAAGTACTTAGATGATTACTGACGACTTTTGATTTATCAGATGAGTTTGAAATGACCTTTTCACTTGTACAAGAACAAAAGTTGCGGTCATTATCGTTGAAATTTCAATTATAACGACATAATATCAAAGTATATTATTACACCCTATTTTGATAGATGTTTTGAATGACTGCTTACCATTTTTGATGCCTAAAGAAAGATACAAAGCATTAATTCACCAACATCTAATGCGGCTATAGCTTTGGGTTACCAGAGAGCTAATTCTGCATTCAAGCAATAAACAGAATTCTAACGAAAAAAATTGAAACCGACTTCAAAACACACAAAAATGCACTACACTAAAATGTCACAATACCATGTGTAATATTATATATTTGTTACCTACTGATCGTTTCGAAGGCGGAAAAAAACGTCGGTCATAATCAACCTGCCTCCTTAGCCAAGTTGATAATCGTTAACACGTAGAAAAACTGGGGCGTCAGCCAAGTTGACATTCTACAATCGTTGACGCTATAAGAAAACATAAGTAGCGAACCGTCATGTCACTTGGTCAGCCAATCAAAACTCTAGTTTTGAAGCGGTCGCGTAAAACTAGAGTTTCGATTGACTGACCAAAGTTTTCTATTCTAGTTTTCTATGCGTTAACGATTGTAAAATGTCAACTTGGCTAACCCCGCTGGACTTTTGATTGGACTACGTGACACGACGAGTCATAGAATGTCAACTTGGCTAAGGGGGCTGGTCTCTTTAAAAAATATAGTTGTTCTATTTCACGAAGTCCGCTCTGCCCTGGCTAGTAGAGACGTGTACCGATGAGCGCATTTGTTTGTGTGAACATCATGGCAATAGAAACTGAGCGCTCCTAAAGTTACACTCAAAACAATGTAAATATGCACATCACAATCATAGCCAAACGGACTTCGTGAGATAAAACTACTATACCTATATAGATATGATCGCGTATCTTGAAGTAGTCCATACGGAAGCTCGCCGTTCGTGTATCGCTGACGATTGCGTGTGCCGCAGGTGTCGCGCCACAAGCCGGTGTTCCTGCGGCGCAACGCGCGCGCCGGCGGCTGCGGCGGCGGCGACAGCGAGGGCGAGGGCGGCGCCGCGCGGCCCGACAACGCGGCGCGCGCGCTCGCCGGCCACGCCGCCGCGCCCGCGCCGCCCGCGCCGCCCGGCCGCGCGCGCCGCAAGCCCGCGCGCCTGCACGTGCACGACCACGCCGAGTGCACGCTCAACAACACCATCAGGTATTGCAATCTCTGCGCCACGCGACAATAACGCCGTACCGCCATTGCGCCAGACTCTGCGCTACCCGACAATAACGCCGTACCGCCATTGCGCCAGACTCTGCGCTACCCGACAATAACGCCGTACCGCCATTGCGCCAGACTCTGCGCTACCCGACAATAACGCTGTACCGCCATTGCGCTAGACTCTGCGCTACCCGACAATAACGCTGTACCGCCATTGCGCTAGACTCTGCGCTACCCGACAATAACGCTGTACCGCCATTGCGCCAGACTCTGCGCTACCCGACAATAACGCTGTACCGCCATTGCGCCAGACTGCGCCATACGACAATAACGCTGTACCGCCATTGCGCCAGACTGCGCCATACGACAATAACGCTGTAGGTTACCACCATTGCGCCCATTGTACATTTTTATTCCGGGATTCCCGCCGAAATGATATGAATTACACGCAAACATTTGTATCACAATGTCAATATCGCGCTTGCAGACTGGTCGCGTCGAGGCCGCACTGGATGTACCGGCCGGGCTGCCTGGCGGCGGCGGCGGCGTCGCACGCGCGGCTGCACGCGGCGCGGCGCGAGCGCTTCCGCGCGTGGCTGCGCGCGCGCACCGCCCCCGCCCCCGCGCCGCCGCCGCCACCCGCGCCGCCCGCCGCCTGCGCCTAGCGCCGCCCGCGCCCGCCCCCGCCCGCCGCGCGCCGCCGCTGAACAGGGAACACGAGTGGGCCCCGGCCCGCTCACCACCCCGCCCCCGGGCCCCGAGGTGACGTCACGCACACTTACGTCGCGCGTCGCACCCTCACACAACGCTCACGGAAGTAGGAAGTCTTCGAACGTCAATGTTTCAATATTTTTAAAAATAGAACCGTCATGCAGCAGACTGTAAAGATTCTCTTTATTTTTTTTTAACTGTGTATTTTCAGCCTGATAGTCAGTTATCTTTTTGTCATTTTTTTTTTTATTTATAATAACTGTATTTTCAGCCAGATGTAAATTGTAACTTTTTTTTTTTTCAAAAACGTTCGATGTTGAGGGTAGATTTGTGTCGGTGTCCCGAAGTTGCGTGCGTCCGTGGGGAGGGGTGGGGTGCGGCGGGGGAGTTGACACCCCCCGCCTGTAAACGCCGCGCCCCGCGCCCCGCGCCCCGCGCGCCACTAGCGGCTGACCGCGACTGTACCCGCTGTATATACTCGATGGTGTCACAGCTAAGACTAATGCGGAAGATCTTTTACCGTACGGCCTTTTTTGATGTTAGTACCTACCTAGCCAAATTGTAAGAAGCAGTAAACATGCTCTAATGCATATATCCGTCTCGTTCTAGCTCATAAACAGTTCTCGACACAAACCTACGTCTTTGTTTTGTTGTCGCACCATCGGAGTGGAGTGTGGTTTTTTAATTCAAGACGCAAATAATTGCACAAATTCGTAAAATCAATTTCTCGAATATATGTATTTGTTTTTTGTTGTTGTTGACAGATAGATACCTTTTTGTCTCTTGAGTTAAGGACTAATTGTAAATATGTACAGTCGAATGACCAGTGTGGGAGATGTGAGAAATGAATACTTGGAATAATACGCAAGTCGTATGGAGAATTTTAAAAACACAATTTCTAGACGATGCCAAAAAGAATGAACGTGTTTTAAATTTTAAGGAATGAATTAGTTTACACGTTGGCACCGTTTCCAGTTTTCCACCCCCTTCTCGGCTAGCATACACCTGTGAAAACTAACCTATCTATTATAGTACTTGTTCCCCAACCTATAGAATTTAGAGTGCTAAATAATTGGGGAAAATATTCGAAAAAAATCTGTTAATTTATGTCAATAAAGTCTAGAACTTGTTGATTTTAGAATTCGCCATACGGCTTTACAGGCGAGAGACTTGTACTTTGTTGTAATTATAGTGGTCTGAACAATGCTTATAACACGCCCTTTGATCGTGTAGACGTTTTAATAACGTATTTGTCATGCGTAAATAGCACAAAAACTGGTTATACGGACAATATAGAGCACAATAAAGTAGTTCAAAGGTTGACTGGAAGAAATCCGCTCGCGGGATAAGTCCGCCCTTTGAGCATAAATTACCTGCTTATTTTAATTTTATCAATTTGTGTACAAACAAACAAATTGCTACTGGTCGAGCGTCATTTTATAGTATTTATCGATGAATGGACTATCCAATACACAAAGAGTTTTTCATTTCGAACCGGTATTTCTTGAGATTGGCGCGTTCAACCAAAAAAACTCTTCAGCTTTCCCCGCGATAAGTTCGGAGTTCCCGCGGGGATTCCAGGACAAAAAGTATCCTATGTCCATCTCTGTATCCATGACAATGTGTATGCAAAATTTTATGATGGTCGGTTGAGTCGTCGAGGCGTGAAAGCGTAACAGACAAAAATACAGACTAAGTTACTTTCGCATTTATAATATAAGTAGGGATTTTCTGTTGGATATGCTCCATAATATACTTGGTGTTGTATACGATCGAA
Organism: Zygaena filipendulae; assembly: GCA_907165275.2. Classification (NCBI taxonomy): domain Eukaryota; kingdom Metazoa; phylum Arthropoda; class Insecta; order Lepidoptera; family Zygaenidae; genus Zygaena; species Zygaena filipendulae. Next base: position 951,915 of record OU015677.1, on the reverse strand, counting down.
GCGTGTGTTCTAGCTCAATTTAGACAGGTATATTATAATCATAGAACTCTCGCCTGGGATTTTCAACTGATGACAAACTTTTGAGCCGTACGATATATCAAAATCGGTTGCAATTCGTCCGATAAATTATGCAAATCTAATTAATTATTTACAAAATATGTTGAATTTTATGGATTTGGCGAAGTTGATCAATTCAATCGATTTTTTTTATTTTTTTTGTTTGATTTAAGTAAATTTATTTGTAGACTCGATGGGATTGAGTTTTTTGTACAATATATTATTTATTTTTATAGTAACACCCTCTACTTCATCGTGATTTTTTTGTTGATGACGAATGCGGCTTGATTGATGTTATTGAGACGGCTCAAATAAATACAAGGTCACCGGTAACAATACAAAATGGTAAAAACACAAGTCGAAATGTAATCAAATGTATATTGTTTTTCGAGATATTTTAAATTTAGCAACGATTTCTATAATTTACAACATGATAATTTAAAAATAGCATATTTATTTAATAGTTAGCTTCGGACCTCACCGTCGGTGTAGAGGTCAGTGGCGCTGGCTACTACGTTGGGTGTCGTTCGATTCCCGCGTCCACAAGACAAACGGCTGATGAACATTTGTGTTTATCAAAATTTGTACAGTTTAGTATCTCTATATACAAAAAGAAGTACACGTACACAAACATACAGTGCTTTTTTTATACTATTTTAAGATATTTTTTGGCTCGTCTTCGTGTTACCAGTGACTCTGTAACCTAACGGTGCATCAAAATGGCATTACTGAAGCAAACACTCAGCTGGCTACTCTAGCTTGATTGTAGCGAAGCAATTCGTAGAACAATCTTTGATATGCAACGTTTAGAGATTGCAACAGTATCTTGCCATAGGTTACTTGACAATTCTTTTTCTAAATTCCATATAGTCCGTCCGTTAGATTTAAAAAAAAATATCGGACACGTACATATTGCTTTTTCAAATTAATGAAAATATACTCGTGACGTCATAAGTCATGACTACGTATAAAAACTGTACCTAGGCGTGACGTCACGCGAGAGTTCCACTCCACGTATCGCCGCTATTTTTTGATTGGGTAAAAAAAAACCAATACGTGTCCATTATTTTTTATTTATCTACAGGACGGACTAAAATAGAATTTAGTCATCAAAGTCCTAGCCTATTGCTCTAGTGAGAACAATGTTCCTTATATTGTATAGGCTAGATTGTGACGACAAACATCAAAGACAGATAATGAGTGAAATGACACTTCGAAAGCGCCTCGTATCAGCAATGAATATTATGTATTTTTCACCGACTTCAAAGAAGCAGGTTATTTTACATTTACACTGCGAAAAAAAACCCCCATGCGTTATTTATTGCTTTTGCTTGTTGAATTTGATTCAGTCAAATTTCACTCATTGGTAATGTTTGTCAACCTTTCGGGATTATTTCGATCGTCAAAAATATTTTTTTTTTATATCCTATATGGACGCAGATAAGCAATAACATGTTAACCCGTCAAATGTTATGATTTATGGAGAGTTAGGCAACGTTTTTTTAATTATGTGTTTACCTTATTACATTGCTTAAATATGTAACTAAATATTGAACATAAAAAACGTTGACACAAAATGACGCTATGCTTTAAAACACGATTTACTCAAAATTTCTCCAGTGTGGGTTAACACACTATTGCTTATCTATGTCCATACATTTTGTCTGTTCATTGCGAAATAGCCATTGAACGGATTCGAGAAATCTGGGGTTATTTTACCCGATTTTTTGGTTTCCCTGCGAGTTGTAGCTCGCTCTTATGTTGATCGTTGAGACCCATGGTTGAGGCTTTGGACTTTTTTTTTTTTTTTTTTGGAAAATTGTAACACTGAAATAATTCAAGTGGATTTTCTTTTTTTTTTTCATCAACTCTTTTCGTTTTATTTTGTTATTTTTGAGGATTCGGCGTGGAATAATGCGGGCGGAACGGGCAGATACGTCTACTTTGATAGCCATTTTTAACTAGTTTTTTTTTTTTTTTTATAATGGGTTAGTTAATACCTGTAATAAATTGCTTTTTTATCTGTCATTAAATTTATGAAATTAATTTTTTAAACGCGTATCTGTCATTTTGCTTTGTTATTCTACGCCGTCTACCTACACACAAAAATGATTGAGAGGTAAAATTTGAATTTCAGTAGTACACGCTCGTGTCGGTTTGTTTTGAAACTAAATTCGGATTTTACCATTTCCCAACACGGCATTGTATATAAATGGCAAAGATGTTGCCAATAGATTAAAACGGTATTATTGAAGTCTGTCCCAAATATTTTATTTTATATGAAAACTTGTAAATACAGAACAGTTGTCGGTTTGTAAATACAGGGTGATGTTTTATTAGTGACTCGAATAATAAAGATGTAGGCAAAAAATTGTGAACCCAGCGGATGTTTCGGACGGAATTCAATTGTATTAACGAATACAGAGATTAGAAATCTCAATTTTAAGACCGGTGTATGTCGTTAGTTTCGCCGATCCACGTTTTAGTGGTGATAGCAGCCTCCTATTGTTAGTTTTTACTCTGGCCCGGCTCCAGTGAGCGGGACTACTGTTGGGTTAATACGACAAAATGGCGCCCGCGTAGCGCGACCACGACATGGCGGCGGCGGCGGGCCGACAAGATGGCGGCCGTGCGACTAATTGGCGCCCTGCGGTCGAATTAACCTTGCAGTATATAAAAGATCTCTTTTGTTTTTAAAGTACAGTGTGTGCGCGTGTTGTATTTCTTGTAAATAATTTAAAAAAGAGTGTGAGAGCCGAGTAAATATTTAGATTTTAACTGTTGAGGACCCAATCTTGTTAATTTGTAAAGAAAAAAAATGACCTTTCAGGGAAGAAATAAATATTATTATATTTATAATAAAATAAATCTGGGCTTTTTATTTTATTCGCCTATTCCGTTTTTCGTATTTCAGATTTGGGAAACAAAATTTGAATACCTACCTACTTATTCACTTTTGCAACTTAAATGCTAATTGTTATGTGTTATTTTCGGGATTCCTGCAGCGATAGATCCAAGTTGTAAGTACACTGTGCCCCGCGGTTTTAGCCGTGTTAATTTGAGGAAAAAACTAATTAAGAGCTTGTCCAGAAAGGGCGAATTCGTCGCGATTCTCTCGCGCGTATTACGCGCGACCGTTGCGTCCACAAGGTGAGTACCAACGCGCGATTCCGTGTCAAAGTTTTGGCGCTCCATGTCCCTCGATACGTGCACTCGCTCTAGAGTTCGCGCGTTAACTGGACGCAACAAGGCGTCCCTAGTATCTCGACTCACGCGCAATACGCGCGAGTCGAGAGTCTGGCGTAGTGCACGCGATTTACGCGCGTATTTTGAATTCGCGCGATGCTTCTGGACGCGATGTATCGGTGCCTAGTATCTCACTAACGCGCGTATGAATTCGCGCGATACGATTCGCGACGAATTCGCCCTTTCTGGACAAGCTCTAAGTACACTGTGCCCCGCGGTTTTAGCCGTGTTAATTTGAGGAAAAAACTAATTAAAATACATTCCACAGCGAACCGTTAACGCAGCGGACACAATGGAAGCTCTCGAAAGGAATATTTTTTATCGTTTTAGCAACATTTTTCGTTGCTGCTCCGCTCCTATTAGTCTTAGCGTGATGATATATGTGCTATCCTATCCTCGATAAATGGGCTATCTAACTGAAAGAATTTTACATTTTTTTTTTTAGTTTCTGAGATTAGCGCGTTCAAAGCTTTATAATGTTAGTATCTTTAGATTCTCAAGATCAGATTTAACCAGCTGTTTACAATTAAATAGTTGTTTTGAATAAAATTTTGGGATTCCCTTTGAGAATACTGTATCGAGATGTTAATTAACAGACCAAAATTTCTATTTACTATGTACCTGGTACCTACTATAGGTGTCCTAACATAAACGTGTCTCACTCGGAAACTCATTGTTCCGGGACAATATGATCCATGTTATTCAGGATAACTTGTAACTGCAGCTTCCAATCAGCGAGATATTTTTAGAATTAGTTCAAGATTCCTTGCAAACTTTCGTATTTAACTTACCTCCCAGTGTCACGTTTTAGGCGTTTTAGGCATGATTTTCTCCTAGTTTTGGGCAGGGGATCTATCATTAAATCTAATTAATTTAAAAACTACAGGGACTGCTGTGTGTACTTTGGGTCAAACTTTGGGTACATTTGTAATCTGAGGTGTGTAGCACTTTACTTTCAATCAAAACTGACAAATTGATTTCAATGCCAATTTTCAACATGACTTGTCAGAACCCTGGGTAAGACGCTCAGAAGAATAACTAAACTCAGAAGAATAAGTTATTCTTCTGAGGTAAGACGTAAAAAAAAACTTTGGCTGTGCCCACAAAATTGTATTCGTTATGTAAAGATTACTTGACATCGTTCTATAAATAGAAAAACATAGACGACAAAATAGACACAGCGTCAACATCCGGTACCGACATAGATGTAGTGAGCACCATCAAGATATGAGATGACCTGACGTCCATGACACCAATAAAACACCATCGTTGTAATATAAAAATTTATATTCGATTTAAAAATAAATTAACAAAATACACATAAAAAAGCCACGCCAAGGTCATGTCGCTGCAATCGTAAAAGGCACGAAAAATTACAAGTAAAATGACATGAAAACCGCTCATCACCGCTTCGACGTGACACCATGAAGATAAAAATGTACACTGGATTCTAAAAGTGCCGTTCCTAATAATAATTTACAATAATTAGACTCAAATTACTGAGATGCTCTATAGTGAATGAATTTCAGACTTCGAAAATGCGTAACAATAGGTAAGTAGACGGGTATGTAGGTAAACATTGAAAGCGCAACTGAAAGTACCTTCGCTTAAACGAAGTCTTGTATTTGAATTGCAAAATATAGATAGGTAGGTAATATCTACTTGAAAAAATTACAAAAGTTAGATATTAATGCGGCTTCAAGGTCACTAGATTTTGCTATAAATATCATAACTTCTAAAACATTTCACAGACTGATATAAACCGTTCATTACGAAAATTTGGATAAATACTACTTTTTGACAATAATTCTGCAATATTACTTAACTTAATAACAAAAAAGGTTTTTGGCTCTTTTTGCTTTAAACTTTAATATGAATTTTAATTGCTGCATTATCATAATTATATTTACCTACTTTAAATCGATTTCTTTTTCAATTAAAAATCTCGAAAGATTTTTTTTGGCATCAGTGCTTTAAAATAAAATTCTAAATTGATTAAGTAGATGTAGGTGCATAAATACAGACTTACAACAAGAACATATACCTAATATAATGAATTTTCATTACATAGTACATAGTATAAATAAAAAAAGTCGTTTCCCGCTGTCTGTCTGTCCCTATGTATGCTTAGATCTCTAAAATTACGCAACAAATTACCAAATTTTCACCAATAGTTAGAGTGATTCATGACAAAGGTTTATATCTATATTTTATCTTGGATTTCCCGCGGGAACTCCGAAATTACCGCGGGTGAAACCGCGGGGGACAGCTAGCATCCCAATAATTTATAATAAGCAACTTCGATCTGAGGCGAATTATTCGCATAAGTTATGTAAACATCGGATTGTCTATGACTGGTTACCAAATGTAACAATTATTTTTCAGGATTTCCGGTTTATAACAATGGGTATACTAACTTACGAGTAGGTCCATATACAAAAATAAATATCTACATACATTCACAACAATAAATAATTACAAGCTAAATAAAAATTATGTAAGAGGAGAACAATTAGAAATACACGATCAATTTTAACCCATTTTCAATCTAGTAATACCGATTTCTAAAACTCAAACTGTACCAGTAGGTGTGGTTTGTAGCTTACCACAAACTCATCAAATATTAGGAATTGATTAACCAAAAACCCATTCTTGCCGTTATTTAAGTAGGTATCCATTAAAAACTCTACTCCGTCTTCCAAAACTCGTATTGATTAAAAATATTGTAGGTAAATTTGTAAATTGTACCTATCTACTTTGTCTACTTTATTTGTTCGCGCAAAGAGCGCACTGAATGCCTTGAGAGCGTAGGTATATCCAGTTATCCGTTTACCTATAGATCCGCGCTTTAGTGCTACCTACAATATAAAATGAAGACTTGTGCCAAAATTTCAAGTTTCTAAACCCAATGATTTAGTATAGACGGCGAAGAATCAATCAGTCTGTTTTTGTACGTAGGTATATAATTCAGCAACAGCTGTCAAAGACGTTATGTTACTTTCGATTTGCTTTCGATGGTGAGTGCAGGTACTAGGTACTTATAACTAAGTCCCTACTTATTAAGTCCTGTCACAGATTTCATTACAAAAATAAAAGCGATTTCTCTTGTGTAAGCCTCCCTATATCTATAAAGGTGAGTTTCCACTAGACTTAAACCAGTTTTTTTGTTGTTTATACATATTGTACACTCATTATCAGGGACGTCGAAGCATATTCTGCGCCGGGATTCGGGGTGGTCAGCCTGCGCCCCCGCGCTTGTCAACCAAAAAACGCAATGGAATGGAATTTTAACGTTATTTTTATTTATTTCTCAAAATCCTGTAATCATTTTGTTTCAAGTGCGGCGACTATTACAAAGGGCGCACCACTCTTTTGACTGGAGATTTTGCCGCGGGCGTGTGGAATAAATTAAAATTGTCGGTTGCAAATGTTGCAATGACGTTGGTATTCCGTATTAACTAGCGCTCGATTTGCGTGCGCCCCCTATGACACTGCACGGGTGCACCGGGTGCACCCGCACCCCTTGAACGCCTGGGTAAAGACGGCCCTGCTCATTTTCTTGTTAAAAATATCTTAGAAAATCACCGCAGTGGCAAATCTTTTAAAATAAAATAGATTTCATGTATTTCTTATTGTTCCTCGAATATAAAACTAATCATTCATAATATGAAATACTTACTGGGTTTATTATTCGAATTTAATGTCACGAGATTTTTTTAGACATACATAAATTAACTACATTGTTAGTTGTTACATTTACATAGTACACTTGGACCCGTTCGCCAAAAAAAAATTAGATATCCAAAGCAAAAGGTACGTACTAAACATGCCTAAAGACTTAACTCTCATTACACAATTATATTACTTTGTGCTATATTTAACTATAACTTAAATGGTCTTAATGATTACTTAATTTTAAGTAAAGATTTTTAAAACAAACTGCCGCAATCAGAGAAGTTCATTCAATTTATGTTATTTGGCTTTTAACTAAATTTAACTCAATCAAATGCCAATTAATATTAATTTAGTTTATATTACTGTGGCAATTTTTTTTTTACTTTACTTAAAATTAAGTAATCATTAAAACGACTCCGAGTCCGGCCGATACACACCAAAGCGGCAGACGTGAGTCGCTTTTCTGCATACAAACATTTTGAAATTATCGTCATAAGTTCAATACAGAATAATGATGACGTTTCAAAACCGTAAAAATTTTTAGAAAGAAAAATATTTGACTTGATTTGAATAAATAGGCTGGTTGACAAAATTTATGTTTTTAGTCCGTCGTGTGGATTAATAAAAAATCTTGGACGCGTATTTTTTATTTTTTTACGTAGATAATTAAAATGTAACGATACATTGAGTCGGAATGACTCGTGTGATTATTTATTTATTTTATTTTATAGTTGATTATACCTAACGGTAAAACCATGTCTCGGTACACTTTATACGTAGTTATGACATCAAGAGCCTGACTCTTTCTTTGATGCGCTTTAATATCTAAGTATATTACCATTAATTTGAAAAAGCAAAATAGACGTGTCTATATTATTTTTTTGTTCAACTGACGGACTAAATAGAATTTTGATTTTCATACCATTCTGTATATATCAGTACTGTATAAATAAATAAAATATAATCATTTTAATTCAGATATTCTCCATATTATGTAGCCATATTTTCTCCTGTGTATATAGAATATTATTTGCACAACATGGCAGCAGTGAGCAGGATAAAATTATAACACATTGCAAAAATTTCCTCACAGAATTTTACTGATTACTCAGCTTCATTGTGAATTTTGCAAAAATAAATTCGTCTAGACTCGATGTTTAATATACTCTTATGTACCTAAGTATTAAAATATAATTTATTTGTGATCCTTGAGCGTTTACCGATATTATTTGTTCACATAATGTCTTGAGTCTCGACTAAACGTGAGTGGAATGCAAATATCCTGCCGCAAGCATTGTGTTTGTGACGTATTTTCGATCATCGACGCTTAAATCCTGACTAATATTCAGTATAAAAGCAAAAGTGAGTTTGTTTGTCACGTTTACACGCCTTACCGGCTCAACCGATCATTATGAAATTTTGCACGCACGCTGTCAGGGGCACAGCGAAGGACATCGGGTACTCTTTATCCCGGAATTCCCGCGGAAACTCCGAAATAATCAGGGGACCAGCTAGTATATAATACTTTGCGTCCTGCGGTCGAATGTGTATCAATACACACACCTATAATATGCACGCCGCGTCGCGTCGGCGCAATAAAGTGATACGTAAGTACGTCACTGACAAAAACTACAATGAAGCGATTGAGCACAAAGTGATTTTAAACTAAAGGTTATGCACCTATATTCGCCAACGATTATAAATAGATCGCACGAATCGTGCAGCATGAAATGAGAGGCAGTGACGAAAAACGTTATCGGTGATCGTAATCAAATGCTTTTATCAAAAATCTGTGGTAAGCAATGATTTGTCACTATAACGTAACGATAACGTGCAAAAGTTTGATAATCCACGCGCACATCGAAATTGTGTTCAACTTTACTATTTATTTAGCACAATTCACGAGAGACTTTTTTGGCTTTGATACACAAACCGGTCTCTACTCTGCTTTCATCTACCTGTGACTGAGGTAGGTCACCCCAATAGCCGTCAGTTTTAAGAGCAAACATCAATCACATTGTCAATAGGGTACTTGCATGAATTTTTTTTTCAGTCAATTTTAAAGAAAAAAATATATGCCTAAATTAATTAAATAGAGCGTTTCAAAGTTCCTACTTTAGACATTACCGCCGAAACGCGGAATGACGTCACTAATTCAAAATTACGCCTTATTAATCTGTGATAGAAATGTCACTGTCGTATTGACAGCGTCATGTGACACTGACAGACAGATAACTTCAATATCCAAAAGCGAAATCAAGGTTGAACTGTGTCGATTTACTTCCAAAAGTTCCAGTAAAGAATCGAAATGCATCTTACCGATGCATTTTAAAGTTAAAAACTTCAGGAAATGGAAAATATGCGTTGACTGTATGCACTTAGTTTCTTTTGCCTTCTCTGAAAAAATTGTTTCCTAAAAAAATAAAAGTGACGTCATGTGTCAAGCTTGGCTGTGATTAGTGTTTCGTTGCAACGTTCCGTTTCACAAAATTAAATATATTTTGGAAACTATTGAAATTTTTTTGGTAAATCTTTCGCGATAACGCTTTTCTAAGGCTCTATTTTTGAAATATTGACACAATTTCTTATTATAAATTTCATGTAAGTACCCTATTGTGTTTTTCGATTCTTTGAGCTTAGCCTATCGGCTAAGTAGCAATGTCCAAATGCGATACAATCTAGTAGAAAGCCTCGAGTTTTTTTTTTTCAACTAAACGCCACTCACAACTCTAATAAATAACTATTGACTATGGAAGATTTCGTGTTGAGGTTTAAACTTATAGCATACACTAACACTTCAGTTCCTATAGGTTATGACGTAGGCACAGTCAAGGAATTACTGGTACCGGGATCGGCTACTGACGTCACTTGCACGTTTATGGCCGACCGGTTATGACGCATGTGGGATTTCACCAGATCGGAGTTGACCAACGCCGCCATAAGGCTCAACTCGCCGGCTAAAACTGTGGCACAGATCAGGGAAGCAAGTCTCGCCGAATTTTCAGCGGGGCGCAAACCAGCTCCTTTGACACCCAGAATCTCTAAGCAAGCCCCTTGCCCGGTCAAGACAGTTCCCCCACCGACTGTGCCAACCTCCAACGAAGGCATAGTGCATGTGACGTATAAATCTTCTCCATTTTCACCGCAAGGTTCCATATTTGTGGAGCAATTGCTGCTCGTCACATTCTGGGCTGGGTCTTGACCTGTCGCTATGAATATCGCCGTGACCATGTTAGCCGCATGAGCGTTATTACCCCCGATGGACCCGGCCAACGCCGACCCTGACAAATTCTTTATCTTATTGCATCGCGACAACGTTTTGGCGTCCGTTTTGAATATTGCCCTTAAGTTTTCATGCGATATAACAGTCTCGCACACGACCCGTTTCCCTCTACCTTTGACCCAGTTTATCGCGGCCGCTTTCTTGTCCGAGCAATAATTGCCGGATAGGCTGATAACTTCCATGTCGTGGAAGTAGTTTTTGAGGATTTTCAGTGCGTTCTCAGCGCCTTTCGACACCATATTCATTCCCATTGCGTCGCCAGTGGTCGCTCTGAATCTCAAGTATAAAGTTGCGCCGTCAACGCCCACGTGCACCTCTTGAAGGCGTGCAAATCTCGAGGTAGAATCGAAGGCTTCTTTAATCATAGTGTAGTTGTCTTTATTGTCGAGCCATTGACGGCATTCGTGAGCTCGAACCACGTTAGGAAACCGCACGGCTGGTGCTCTGGTCATCCCTACATCTTCTACTACACTAACAACACCTCTAGGCCCTATTGCTTTAGCGCCTCTATTGGTCGACGCCACCAGAGCTCCTTCTGTTGTCGCCATTGGGATCATGTAAGCTTTCCCATCCACAACCAAAGGACCGGCATAGCCAACGGGCACACCTATGAAGCCTATTACATTTTCGCAGCATGCGTTCAGTACTTTGCTGTAATCGTAATTTAAATAGGGTAGTTGTTTAATAGCCAGCTCGGTTTGGAATCTCTTGGCGATCACTTGCCGACGCAACCTTACCCCTCTTAAGGGATCTCCTAATACTGTTTCTAATCTATGCAGAGGTATGTGTGATTGTTCTACGAGCATAACGACTTCTTCGTCGCTGAGGGTTGTGCAAGCGCCTTCCGATCTATAGATTTCTAAACATTCGACCATTGGTCGTTTCTTAGCATTCAGTTTGGAGAAAGACGAGCTGGGTGATAACGTAGGCCAGTCATCTTCTTTATGCGAGAGGTCATCAGTCTGCGTGGACGTTTCGACAGTCATGTCATCGCCTATAGAAAATAAAGGTTTACGCTTCGCAGAAGAATGGTTTTTTTCATCATCTTTCTGAACAATCTCCTTGACTTTCATGTCATTCATGTCTATAACCCAATTCTGCTGCTCCTCAAAGAACACAAACTTTATGATAAGCGCGAACAGCAAAGTTGCAATGACAATGTAATCGGCACTGACAGAAAACCACTTGACGTAAGAATGTAAGAAAACATTGTCCTCAGACGCTGTGGAAGTGTCCCTTAAAGGTCCTTCTCTGATCCCACCATTACCACTCCAAGGCCACCTGCTAGTTAAATGCACGCACAATAAGCCAGCAGCCATAATCATTTTAACCCTCTGTACAACAGGGTTTGGCTTCAAATCCGCTTCAGAGAACGGGCTGTCTGGCGCCATTTCTTTCCTGCCGGCGGCGAAATCAGCAACCAACGACAAGCAAGCCGGATAGAACGTGACGAAGACTAGGTAATCTACCAGCAACGCTAAACAGGCGAACGTACACATATGCTCCAATCTCGGTACACCGGACAAAGCACCGACACCAACTAAAAGCACTGCTAACAAAGTGTCCAAAGTTGCTGTTGGTCCTAGCAAGGAAAGCGCTCGGCCAACCCTCTTCCCCTGGTCTTTCCCAGCAGACCAGCCCGCTTTGGCCATCCGGGCTCCTCTCGCAACATCGGCGACGAGGAGAAACAAAAACGGAGCATCCTTGATGCTCGCTAGCTCACTCCAGAACAGGCTGGCCAGAGCCGATGTGAATATGAAACTGGCGAACGTGGAGAAAACACCAGCGATTATGAGGAGATATTTCGACGCGATTTTCTGGAGATTCGAAATTTGATAGTACGCGTATAGGAGGGCGGAGCATCGTACGAAGGTCATGATGACCGCATCGGCGGCTTGATACTCGGCTTCTAGTCCCGGACAGGCTCTAGCCCAGCCCGCGCAACGTTCCGCGCCGGTGCCAGGCCCGTGGCGCTCAACGCTCGCAGCACAAGCCAGCAGGGCCAGGGTTGCGACTATAACTTCCCATTGGTGACGTGCGCAGAACTCCCCGTGGGCACCCCAGACCTTCATCGTTTCACTGCCGGAAAGCTGCCGTGCAGCTCTGATCTGCGAAAGGAAGAATGGAAAACATTGGTCAATGACGTCCCTCATAGTTAAGTTTACATGTACGATGGAGTCTGTCTGAAATAATTTTTAAGGGACCAATATCTTCTCCACAGGATAGACTTCTTATCTTTTTTTTTGGTTGGTTTATTCCCAACTTTAAAAATTCCTCACTTCAAAGTGTACACAGTAAATAGCAGAGTTTGTTTGTTTGTTTGTATACTTTATTGAGCATAAAAAAAGTTTTTACAAGTTGATAAAATCAAAACAAATAGATAATTTATGCTCAAAGGCGGATTATTTCGCTCGATTACTCAGAGAGAATGTTAAGGGTTCAAATTGTTGTGTTATAGGTAAAATATTTCTTGTATTTATTATTTAGTGTAAATTTATATCTGTTTTTCTCCATATAAATAAATAAATAAATCTTTGCTTCACTTACAGCTCTCACAGAGTACATCACCAAAATGTTTCTCTTACATAAAAATACTCGTATTACTAATGTTTACTAAAAATACTATTTTTAAATAAGTTTGTTTAATTTATGAGACTGTATTTTAAACGCTTCTCTGGTCAATCTCACTAAACAGCTGAATGAATTTGACAATTATTATCAAGAAGTACTTTAAGCCCCGGCTCTCGGAAAATCGGGGGGTGAAACTGCAAGTTTTAATTCAATAGTTGACGAACACAAATCGAAGTTGCTTACGAAAATCATTCCCTAAACAACAAGTTTCATGTTTCAACATTCATGACAAAAAATATGCCTCTCTCTGAGTAGGTATTGTCAATGTTGCGTCACCACACGTGCTCAAATAACCTTCGGTTGTCGAGATGGCTTGAGATGTCGATTCGTGTGCCTCACAACTTTGCAAAATCCATACATCATTGCAATACATACAACTGTTCGACTTGGCGTGCCCGCACATTGAAAAAAATTAAAGGTTCATTTATATCCACAACAGACATTGAGCGTGCCAGACACGTTTCGTCGCAGACAAAATAATATTCTCCTATAAAGTGCGTATTGACGTATTCACATCTATCGTAACACGGCCGCGCAGACACGGACAGACACGGGCCGGTATTCGCGGAAAGAATATTTTGTCTCGCGGTTCATTTCTGTCCGTCTGTGGCAACATGCCGAGCAGGGTGAATAGAGCATCGGAACCGTGCAAACGGTTTTTGAAAATAAACGGTGTAGGTTGGTTTTTGCCCACATTTTTTTTTGGCACGTGTCTGGCACGGAACGTGTCTGGCACGCTCAATGTCTGTAGACATAAATGAACCTTAATAGGTACGAAATAGAGGGCTGGTTAAAGAATAAACAATAGAAACCATTTCGATCATTCTTGCAGACTGTTTATCTGTTCACATAAAACCTATTTGGACGGATTTGAATAATAATCATGTACTTGGCATAGTATAGATAGCATATATTCTGACTTAAGATTTATTGTTAGTATACTTTTATCTTTTTATGCCTACTCTATATGACTGACAGATAGCGCAATTGGTTATTGGTAGTAGTTACGGAGATCAGCGCGGCGTGAACAGACAGGCAAACATTTAAGAAGAAAAATTCCTTATTTAATAATGGCTGATGTCTTCTTACTTGGCGGTTTTTCATTTATTAATGCGTAATCGAAAAACATAATACATATATCATAATGTATCACATTAATAATATTAGTAGGCATTGAATTTTGATATTGAATACAATGGTGTGTTTTATTATAACTTTACCATCAAAGCCTCCGGAATAGGGATGTGGACTACTTTTGAAAAACAAAATTCTAATTAGTCCGTCAGTTAGAAAATAAAAAAACAATAGACACGTATTTTTTGCTTTTTGAAATAAATTAAAATATACAGAGATAATGCGCATTAAAGTTTAGGGTGAGGGGGTCGTGACGTCACTAACCGCTAAAACCGCCATACAAACTGTCCGAATAGTGACGTCACGCGAAATTTCAACTCAATATATCGCCGTTATTTTTTGATTACGTAAAAAAAGAAAAAATAAATGTCCCATATTTTTTAATAATCTACAAGACCGACAAAAAAATAAAAATTAGTCAACATGCCCATTATTTGCGAAATTGTCCTCCTTCATCTTGTACCCCAGTGCCCAGGGCTCAGTATATGGTTTTCACCCCGTCAATACGAATGCTAGTTTGTTTGTTTGTTACGCTTTCCCAGCTTAACTAGCTATCAGACCATCATGAAATTTTTCGTACACGTTGTCCGGGGCACGGGAAAGGACATAGGATACTTTTATCCCGGAGATCCTGCGGGAATTCCGAAATTGACGCGGCAATAACCGTGGAGAACAGCTAGACCTTATTAAAAATGCGAAAGTGAGTTAATTTATTTATTTTGTTTGTTTGTTACGCTTTCACGCCTCAACGGCTACTTAGGTATAACCCTGATCGAATCCGCGACATCCAAAGTAGCAATCAAACTCGTTAACCACTACACCAATGGCAACGATGCCTTATCAAATATTCAAAATTTTAATAAAGGTCGAAATATTATTATAATGACAACTTTATGAAAATAGCCACCTTGAAAGGGCTAAGGCTCTTATGGTTAATTTATTTCCAACACAGAGGTCACCCAGATAGATTCTTCTAACCTAAAGTTTCATTAATCGAAGGCAAGCATATTACTGTCGAACAAGCAAATGTTTTCCAAAAGGCAGCTGAATTTAATGAAGGTATCGTCCAAGCAAAAGTACAATTTTTCGTAACTATATGACATGACAATTCACGATTTTTTCCCTAGTTTTCTATGCGTTGATGATGTAGAATGTCGACTTGGCTAAGGGGGCTGGTCCCGAACCAGCACCTAGAAATAATAGAATAGAATAGAAATTCAAATCGGTCCAGCCGTCTTCGACTAATCGCGTAACGAACATACAAAAGAATAAAAAAAAAAAAAAAACCTAATATCTACAGTCGAATTCAGAACTTCCTCCTATTTGGAAGTCGGTTAAAAATATATATATGAGCGTAATAAAACATGTTAGGTTCCTTTGCCTCTGTACGGAATAGCAATCACGCCAATGACGTCAGAGAAACTCATCTACATACAGAAGTCATGTACGGACTGTCTGATCGTTATCAAGGCACCTGAGGGCCAATTCTGCGAACTGCAAAGTCTCTTTCCACATATCCCAGCGATAGTGGAAAAAAGGCATTACTATATCATAATCCTTACTAATATTATGAATACGAAATCCCCATTCGCCAAGCCCCATCCCTGTCTTCCTTCAAAGTGAAGTTGAGGAAGCATTTCCTCAGCCTGCGTTGAGTTTCTTTAATCATAAAATATTCTTATATATTATTATGTTATCTTATCAGAATGTACCCAGTAGTTTATTATGTATTGATATATTACTGTATATGCAGATATGTATTTTATTTATATTGTTATATATTATGCCTTCCTTATTTTTTCTGATCTATTTATTTTACAACTTTTCCTTTCTTTTTTATTTCCTTTCCTTTTTTATCCCTATAGTCTTGATTCTATCGAACCATTATTTTTACGTTTATCAACCTCCTTTCTATTTATCTCTTCTCCCGCCAATGTTTACTTCAGTTCCTTTCGATTTTTCAAAGGTTGACTGGAAGAAATCCCCGCGCGGGATAAGTCCGCCTTTGAGCATAAATTACCTATTTGTTTTGATTTTATAAACTTGTAAAAACTTTGTTTATGCTCAATAAAGTATACAAGCAAACAAACAAACAAACAAACGAAAGTGACTTTTTAATACAGTTGCTCAAAAAGTGGCGTATTGCAGGGACGTAAGTATAGCGTTCGGGATGTGGGCTATTACATACTCGAGCTTTTTCTTTACCTTTTCAGAACTCGTGCGTTCTCTTTGCCAACTGTCAAAATAATGTCTATTAAAAAGAAAAAAAAAAACCAACCACGAAGTTTTTACTAAAAAAAAAAAGAAAAAGACTTCCCGCGGGAACTCCGGAGTTTGTGAGGTTGTTATCTATGGACCTACTTATTATAGATAGGAAGGTAAAGTGATTCTGACTTTTTATGCCGGAATTCCCGCGGGAAGTCCGAAATTACCGCGGGTGAAATCGCGGGGGTCAGCTAGTGATAATATTATAAAACAAAACAAAGTCCTCCGCCGCGTTTGTCTGTCTGTCTGTTCGCGATAAACTCAAAAACTACTGAACGGATTTTCATGCGGTTTTCACCAAACTAATTCTGGCGCCGTATTTTTTAATCGCTCGAATTACTTTAATTCACATGCGAATGCTCATACATTTTTTAAGCAATCACACGTGAATACTACTTTTGAAAATCAAAATTCTAATTAGTCCGTCAGTTAGAAAATAAAAAAACAATAGACACGTATTTTTTTGCTTTTTCCAATAAATTAAAATATACAGAGATAAAGCGCATTAAAGTTTAGGATGAGGGGCTCGTGACGTCACTAACCGCTAAAACCGCCATACAAACTGTCAGAATAGTGACGTCACGCGAAATTTCAACTCAATATATCGCCGTTATTTTTTGATTACGTAAAAAAATGAAAAAATACGTGCCGAATATTTTTTAATAATCTACAAGACGGACTAAAAAATAAAAATTAGTCAACATGCCCATTCCGTGAGCGAAAAGTAATTCGAGCGATTCAAAAATACGGCCCCTGAACGTGGGGTACATTATGAATACTTAAGTAGGTACGAATTTTGCTTATTTCAACCAAAGCTTTGAGCGATTTGTTTTCTTTTTCGCTTTTATCTATTGACGCCGCATTTCCTAGCACATTTGTATGGAATTGGGAATCTAGGTAGATACAACGACGCGACGTAGGAAAATTTTTACATCGATGCCGAAAAATTATTTTTACATATGTTCTGTTTTCAGCACATCGCTTATGGCGAACATCTCTCACCGAGCACGTATGTATTACGCACGTACTTCCATACATCTATCTATATCTACTATGATAATAAAAGAGTAGAATCCGCGATTCTGTACGTTGAATATTTTTACCAAAAATTGAGAGGGGTGATAGAGAGTAACCTAGAAGAGTAACCAAGCCAAAAAAAAAAGTTTTTAAAATTATTTTCTGTCTATCTTGTCTGTGATAATCTGGGAATCTACTGGACGGATTGTCATGCGGTTTTCACAGGTAGATTAAGCTTAGTCTGGAGCTACATAAAGGCTTTTTTTCATTTAAATCGGATGTCGGGAAAAAATGTTATTTTATTATATGTATTTTAGGATATATGTAGGTAAAAACGTTTCACGCGGGTAAAACCGCAGGCGCAGCTAATCTTTAATATTTATATAACAATCAATTGCTGTTCGTTTGTTTCGCTAAAACTTGAGAATGGGTGGACTGAATGGATTTTTAGAAGTTCAGGAAAGCTTTAAAAAGTAAATTATCTAGGCTACTTTCGAGTTCCTGCAGGAATTGCGAAACTCAAGCGGGCTGCGGGTGTAACCGCGGGGCACAGCTAGTATTATTATAAATTAAAAAACAAAGTCCCCCGCCGCGTCTGTCCGTCTGTCAATTCGCGATAAACTCAAAAACTACTGGACGGATTTTCATGAGGTTTTCATCAATAGTCAGAGTGATTCATGACGAAGGTTTAAGTATATAATTTGTCAAAGTTTTATGTAAATTGAATGAAATATAACGATAATTGTCGGAAAAAGTCAAACCGCCTACGTTGTCAGGGGTACACAACAGGACAGAGGGTACTTTTTGTCCTGGAATTCCCGCGGGAACTCCGAAATTAACGCGAGTGAAACCGCGGGTAACAGCTAGTTACAAATATTTCAAAATTAGACCATTTCACGTGAATCGAAACGCTGCGCTACTACGCTGCGTCGATCTTCGTACTTAAACCGTTCACGGTCAGACAAGCTTTGAACACTGAGTTGCCTAATAGGTATCGGGAGTTAGTTATAGTAATAGTAGAGTTATAATAATAATGGCATGGACATTATAACACAGCGCCATCTAGTCCCAAACTAAGCAGAGCTTGTGCTTTGGGTACCAGACATGAGACAACTGATATAATACTTCTTGTCCTTAGGACTTATTAGTTACTACTAGCTGCGCCCCGCGGTTTCACCCGCGGTAATTTCGGAGTCCCCGCGGGAATTCTGGGATAAAAAGTACCCTATGTCCTTCTCTGTACCCCTGACAACTTGCATGCAAAATTTCATCCGTCCGTCCGTCCAATCGTTTTTGCGTGATTGAGTAACTAACATCCAAACATCCACACTTTCACATTTATAATATTAGTAGGATTATAAATGCGAAAGGGAGTTTTATTTTTTGTTTGTTTGTTGCGCTTTCACGCTTAAACAGCTCAACAGATCATCATGAAATTTTGCATACACGTTGTCAGAGGTACAGAGAAGGACATTAGGTACCTCTCATCTCGGAATTCTTGCGGGAACTCCAAAATTAACACGCGAGCAACAGCTACTTCGCCATAAATTGGATGTTGTTTTAACAGAACATAGTAACATTTTGTACTTACATAATATTATATATTGTATTGTTTATTTATAACAACAAAAATCTATTTCCAGCTATCTGCTATCTTTTCTATATACTCTGATAACCCAAAATAGCTTCATTTTCATGGACCTTATCTCTCTTTTTAAAATACAAGATTTATTTAGATTAGTCATTTTATTGAACACAATATTATACATTTCTGGAGCTGTCTCTACACATACATTGTTATTTATTATCATTTAAAAAGATCATCATTTGGTATTTACATATAGTAAGTACAGCATCTCTTTCGAAATTCCAATTTGATTTCTGATGACTGACTGATTTGCTGAAAATATACGTTTATTTACAATGGGGCAAAATGGTTAAAACTATTTGATGGCTCTACTAAACTGATTCTCTCAGTTCTCAAACAAAACCAGAGTGTTGGCAACTCCTCCTTTTATAATATAGAGAGAGTTTTTGAAATCTAACTCAGTGCAAGCGTTAAAACAGCTATCAATGCTTGGTGTCCTTTCTCCTTTGTCCTTTTCACATGTATAAATAACTAGCTGTGCCCCACGGTTTCATCCGCGTGAGTTTCGGAATTTCCGCAGGAACTCCAAAGTTGCCCAATTTACTTATTATAACATCAGCTGTGAAAGTCTCGTAAAATGGTTCCAACCGTTTCGGTGATTAGCAGTTCCCGCGTAATTTCGGAGTTGCCACGGGAATTCCGGGATAAAGTAACCTATGTCCTTCTCTGCACCCCTGATGACGTGCATGCAAAATTTCATGAAGTTTGGTTGAGCTGTTAAGGTGTGAAAGTGTAACAGACAGACAGACACACAGTTACTATCGCATTTAAGTATAATATTAGTAGGGATTAATTAAGCAAGCTGTTTGTTGGTAAGCTCGGCACTTTGGAAAATTTGGAAACAATTTGTAGAAAAAAACAACAAAAACTTCCCAACAAAAATTAGGGAGAATAGGGAAAATTGGGTATTTTCCGAGGTATGAAAATCAAAATTCTAATTAGTATGTCAGTTAGAAAATAAAAAATAATAGACACACATATTTTATGCTTTTTCAAATTAATGAAATGCAAGTAATGAAACAGATAAAGCGCATTAAAGTTCAGGGTGAGGGACTCGTGACGTCATTATTCAGTATAAGCTCCATATGAACTACACTGGGTTGTGACGTCACATGAAATTTCAACTCAAGGTATCGCTGTTATTAAGTAAAAAAAGAAAAAAATATGTGTTCAATATTTTTTATTAATATTGAACACGTATTTTTCTACAAGACAGACTAAAAAGAAATTGTCAAATAGTCAATTGAATCTATGGTGACTTTGTACAAACAAACTCAAGAGATTCTCACTGGTTATCTACCAGTTAGACAAGACAATATCAGCTGGGTCAAGGCCACACACTAATTTCATTTACCTGAAAGTTTCTGTGTGCATGTGTGTGTAAGTTAGAATATTTGTTACTATTTCCCACCGAAACTGTGGGAGGGATTTTAATTTTGGTGCCTGAATATCCACATAGGATACCTTATATCCCAGAGTTTGTGGGAAAATAACAAAATACACACATGCATATGCAAGATCAGGTAGTTATACATAAAAATTGATTTTGCAACAGGCTAAGCTAGTAGTACGGGAGATACCGATGCTAATTCGGGAGTGACTCGAGCGTCGTTGGGACCTATTGGGTTTTGAAGTTTAGGAGATATAAACAAAATAAGGTCATATGATATTTTTTCATTCACCGGTGGGTTTAGCTTCTACAGGCTTTCAAAAATGTAAAAAAAAATATTAAAATGGAAATACTCGAGCGCGTCAGATATTGTAGTTTAGATACTCCAAGGTGTCTCTGATATCGAAAATATATTCATCTGCCGATTTGCGTGGTGGGGGTGGCCATCCGGAAGTGGAGAAAATGAAAAAAAAAAACATTTACTCCAGCGCGTCAGATATTCAAAGGGGATGTTAAGTGAGCCCTAAAAATGCTCCCCTTCGAAAATCTGCCAATTTGGAGGTGACGCAAGGTAGTAGCGAATTTTTGAAAATGCAAAAAAAAATCTCAATTTTGAAATACTCGAGCGTGTCAGATTATTTTACAGAAGGTTCAGCTTGCACTCCAAGTTATGTTGGCTTAAAATCTGACAATAATTTCGAGGGGTATTATTAATCTGACTGCTAGAAACAAAAATTATGATTTATTTTTAAGATTTTTTTTTCTTTCTGACGTAAGTTTAATAACTTTATGAGCTATTTCTTGTTCACAAAAAACACACTTTATACTTCTATGAAATATGTAAAAGCTCACAAAATATTATTCACAAAACTAACTTTAAAGCACAAACAAGCCAGAGCGTTTTACATATAATAACATGAACGCGTTGTTTTGTGATGAGCTTTATTATATAATATATACATATAATTACATTAAAGTGAAAGGTTATAGGTGAACCTATAGTTTGATGTAATACTTACCTTAACTTATTTTAATATGTATTTTAACCGACCAAAAAAAGTTATAATTTGACACGTTTAGCGCCGTGATATACTGTGACGACATTATGGCGACGGAAAGTAGTGTGAGGACGGTGCGAGAGAGTGAGAGATAGAGAAAAAGTAAAAGGGAAAGAAAGACAGAGATATGAATAGGTACATGTTTCACTGCAGCTGCTCGTTCGATTCGAAGACGATTTTTGTTTCTTCGGCTTATGAAAATCGGCAGATTATATTTTTCCCGCTATCCTTGAGTTATTTACTTTAAAATAAAAAATAAATCAACTGCGCTCGAGAATGTCGAAGTTGCGTTTTTTTTTTGCAAGTTTGTGATCCTCTAACTCCCTTACGTCACGTTCAAATGGTCAGATTATTCATATACATACTTCTGACTATGTAATTAACCCACCATATCTTAATCTGACGCGCTCGAGTATTTCGAGTTATCGATTTTTTTTTACTAATCTGATCGGTTATTCTAGACGCACCCACCAGTGTAGAGGGCCTATATTTGGTGGAGGTACTCAACATGGTGCAAGGTACCCCCCTTATGTTCATCTGACGCGCTTTAGCTAATCCACAAATCCCCTCTTGGCGGTCCGTACTATAGGATACCTCTATTATCAGTACACAAAAACTTATAAAAACTTAAAATTTAAACTACCCATAATTATGGGAAACAACTTAGGATTGAATTTTCTGAATTTAAGCCTCAATAAGTCTTCAAAAATTCAACTTATAAATACTTTTTTATTTAATCTGAGGTCTAAGGTCATAAGGGCACATTATTAAAATCTTCACTCAGCGAAACAACACGAAACAGCTTCACGAAGAAAAGGTGGTATAAAAAAAATTATCATTTTTAATTCTTATCAAATGAGATGGGAGAATTAAAAATATGCCAACTTTCCACTAATTATGAGTCGCTAGAAAACGAATTTAAAAAAGAACTTGTTTGCAAACACATGCTCACAGTCATATACTCGCACACAAGAATTAGAAAGTAATGAAGTATGTGGAAAAGAAGGTCAAATTTGTTAGGTATTGAAACCAAGGTTATACACATAAAAGATGATTCTTTGAGTCAATTCCTACAATGGTAATATTATTGGAAATAAAAAAAAATTAAAAAATTAAAAAATTACATATTTTACAATTTTTTTATTTACTCCTAAATGTTCCAAACATAGGTATTCAATCTGCAAACTCTCAGGGTTGAATTTTCAAAAACCTTTTTATGGACATGTCTACATCATAAAAAA
This sequence comes from Zygaena filipendulae, assembly GCA_907165275.2. Taxonomy (NCBI): domain Eukaryota; kingdom Metazoa; phylum Arthropoda; class Insecta; order Lepidoptera; family Zygaenidae; genus Zygaena; species Zygaena filipendulae. Next base: position 929,270 of record OU015677.1, on the reverse strand, counting down.
AGAAAGCTGTAAAATCCAATCTAGACCCAGCGATGTGGGCTATACATTTTGTAAAGTCATCAATCAAAGCACTGTTATAAAATTGTATAGAAAAGTAGGTCATTATGTCATACAACAAAAATTATTTAGACGCTAATCCAGACAGTTATTGGCGTATTGCAGTTGATACATACATGTAATTCACTCTCAAAATCTCTATGATAATAAAGGAAAATAACGAAATTAAAATGTAAGTATCTAATTTGTAATTTATTTAAAGCTATCTTGCAATCTTGTAATACTAATACTAAATACAGCGTTCGTGTTCCGATTTTGCGATAAATAAGCAAAAATAGATTCGGAACACAATAAGTGCACAAACGCACACGTCTTTTATTATTCAAATTCCATAAATATGTGGGATATTTACGTGAAATCTAAAATTTCACTTTTAGTCATTCCTCTCGAGAAAATATACAACGAAAAACCAACTCACCAGTAAAATTTATAGTAGGACAACCGTTCTCGATTTCACGTTCGTCGCGATTATAAGCGAAAATTTATTTAATGTTCATGGAATTATTTTCAAAAATAAATAATTATGAAATCAAGGGACACAGCACACGACCGCTTTTGTGCCATTCTCGGGGTTTACTGCTAGCAAAAAATATTTTCCACAAATAAATCTTTTTCTTGTCAGAAATTGTTGCCAGTTTTTATACTTGTGACCTCAGCTTGTGACTTGTGATTTTCTAAGCAAAAAACTACTACGTAGTGAGCTCAGACCAAATAAAAACTAAAGACGGAACGTCTCAAACAACGAAGTGAAGCCGGTTGCGTATCCATGTGGTGATTAAGAAAGTGTATGGATTTGCTAAGTTTACTTACTAAGTGATTCCATGCTGTTTTTTATTTTTTGACCGTTGACGACACAATATGGCATTTTTTCTTACTTAATTGTTGCGTCACCTCCATTTTCAAACTCCAACTAAAAGGTATGGCCTCCAAGCTCAAACTAAAAGGTATGGTGTCTTTTTCTTGTAAGTGTGTGCGTGTTTCTGTGTACGTGCACGGCGTGGTGTCTTTTTCCGGGCTTCATTTGTTTGTTCTACGTGTTCCGTCTTTAGTTTTTATTTGGTCTGAGGTAGTGAGTAGTGACATATTGGTCCATGGTAGTGACTACAAATTAACTAGACTTATCTAAGAAAAGAAGTGACCCCATGATATTCAGAATTCACAAGCATGGAGTTTTGGTTAGTAGTCGCACAGTACCTAGTAGCTACTTTAATAACTTCATGCTAGTTAGTGAGTTTAAATATCAAGATTTTGGCGGGAACCCAAAGGGCCAGATTTCATATTATTTCCAGTTCTATAAAAAAGATTCAGAGAGTAAGTTCAAGCTTATTGGGAAGTTAGTTGTAATATAAATTATTATAGTTGATAAATACTCTTTGATTAATTTTATTAGGTACTAAAATCAGTTTTTATTTCGATTTATTATATAAAAGTTACAATAAATAAATCTACAACAATATAAAATATACAATTAGAAGAGCCAATATTATGTAAAGAGTTTCCAAAACTATCTAATGATGTATCAAATATTTCACCTTTTCTGAAACAGTATCTTCGAAATGAGAGTCTTGCGGTGTCGTTATTATCGCTTTCAGTGCTACTCTTAGTACTTCCTCCATTCGATTCTTCATCAGCCATTACATGTTTGTAAAAAGCTTTCAAATAGGGCACCACTACTGTATCGCCCAAAATCCACCACAGTGCTCCAAAAAAAAGTGTCAACAAAATTACTTGACAAAACATATAGAAAAAGTAAGGGAATATTATGGGATCTGGAGTTGTTATTCTTGTTATTTTGCATACAATCCACTGTATTAACATCCAATACACCATGCATTGATTTGTTCCCGTACATAAAGACACGCAGCATTCCCAAACCCTAGCTCCTAGAATATAAGGAAAGCAGAACACCTCCCACCAGTTGAAACGGAAAACATCGTCGTTTGGTGCATGAAATCTATCTCCCTCTAAACGATCGCAACGTACTACTGGTGGTCTTTTCTTAACTATTCTTTTAGGTGGCATTTTTATCTAAAGGGACTTTGAAATAAACAAATTACAAAATCAATAACTCTCAAAAGACTAATATTTAAAATGAGTGTTTTATGCCTGGCACTGGCCGCTGTCATCTCGACATTTGAAAGCAAAGAGTAGCAAAGGAAATGAGGGAAATAGGTATTTTGAAAGTATTGACTATAATGATTTCCAAACATTAAAATCTATGTCCATGTCATGCCATGTTCAAATCTATGCAGTATGTGTGCATGTTTGAATGATGAGGATAATAGTCTTCAATTTACTAATAGGAGACACCACCGTGCTGAACAAAACAGTCTCAACTATGCCATCAAAAATATAGTACCGATTTGGTACCGATCGCGATAACAAAAAAGGAGTTTACGGTTAACTACATCGATATCTTGGCAATTTTATTCTTTTTCTTTCTTCTTTTTTATGGACTTTCGCGTACCTATTATAATGCATTTAGCCAGTTTCTAATAAATTTAATTAGATCAATGTGTTTTCTATTAAAATGCTTCGTTGTACGGTTTGAACTTGCAAGCCACGGTACTTATAGCTACAAGAACTTTCTCGGACCTCTTGGAGGAAACCGAAGAAATCAGCTCGAAATGTCATATACGAGTATCTTCTTCAGCACACAAAAGCCGTCACTATGAAAATTGTCCAAGGTGCTGTACCTTATAACACAAAAAAATGAATTTTATAGGTACTTCGATATGAAAATAAATTAATGAACCGCCATCTTTGATTCCCGCTAAAAAACTCACCTCACCTTCGCAGCTCTGAAGCTTATCTTCTTGATTCTGCCTCAAAGAAGTTTTAGTTAACGTGGTCATGATCAACGTCTCTTTTTATTATTTATGTTAATTGTGTAAAATAAATTCATTAATGAAAGTAATATTTATGTAGAAAAAATTTCGATGGCTAATTTCATAACATAAAACTCAAAGTGGCGTAATGAACCAGATTTTTACTCTGGTTTGGATAATATATATAGTACGTGAAATGTTATTGACAAATTTTATGATTGGCAACCCTAATTTTAGTCTATGGAATCAATCAGTTTCTTTTTCGATTATGTTGGGGAGAGGTGTGGCTGCGTAATTTTAACAATGAAATTAAGTTTTTCACGTAAAGTATTATAATTCATTGATAAAATACGCAGCATCATACCCTAGAGGGATTCCTAGAAAACATTGTGAGTTACTATTAATTAATAATCAAATACATTAAACCTACGTTTTCATAAGTGAAAGTATATTATTTTTATCGCTTCCTACATAATATATGATGTGATGTTTACTCAGACGAAATGTTTATTACAAGTTCAATAACACTTAGAAACTATCATAATTGGTTTAATAAGTGCCCAGTAAGTGGTCATATTGAAGTTTTTAGTAAACTATTTCCCTTTCAAGTTATTCACAGTTGTCACTGAGTAACTTGAATAGTCTATAAACTAGTGTAGAACCTTGAATAACTTGATTCAACTCTACCAACGATGATTCATTTTATACATTTTTAACAAGGACCTAGTAAAAGATGTTGTTAGCTAGCTGTTGACTGTCATATCCTTGAATTTATTTACCCTTGTAGTTTGGGATTTAAATTTAAGTAGAAAGGTATCTGAATAAAATATTGCCTGAAAAAACAATAGGTAGGTATGTTACTTTTTGTGTAAAAAATCCCTTCTGCTCTCGCAAAACATGAAGCCGCACCACTTTTGCTAAAATAAAGGGCCTTACCAAAATTTTTTATTTAATTAACATACACACTGTGGCTTCTTATAATAATTGAAAGAATTTTAAAATCAATGAAGTAGTTTCTGTGTTTGTCCATTACAAACAAACATGCAAAAATCATATTATTTCACTTAAAAATAATAACATATTATGTAGATCTGTCTGTCAGTGATATTCAGAATGAATTGACCGATTGAGGTCATATTCATCATAAAGACAATGGTTCAGGGCTATGTTGGGAGTTTCAAAGGGAATCCTGAAGTTAAATTTGATACCATTGGTAACAGCTAGTAGGTATATTGTTACCTATCAAATAACACCATCCAAGTCATTTTGACTAATTTATAGGGGAGTTTGACTAATTTAAAAAGATAATTTTAAAGTCAAAATAAATCGTGAATAACGTAAAAAATCTAAATCGTAGCATTCAAAATTACTAGTCAATAAACAGAACATCTTTAACTGAAACTAACTTAAAAACTCTTTAAATTAATAAGCTAAACCGTTTTTTACTCCCCTTTAAAGTTAGTCAAAATGACTTTAGGGAAATGTGTTTTGTTATTGCAGACAAACACACCTGCCTTGAAAATGGTCACAGTGAAGATATTTTTCATACTGGCAACCACGTTGTCATATTCCAATTCCGAATACATCCCCCCCGGCCCTGCCTACCCTTGTCCCAAAGATGCAAACAAGGAGCTCTTGCATCCATGCGTTTGTGAAAATGGCACAGATGTAGGACTGTACATGAGATGTGAGAACACTGGGCTGGCGGTTCTGAGTGTCGGATTGGGGAATTTGGCCAGTCTTGAATTGCCAGTGGAGAAATTGGTGCTGAAGAACTGTAAAATCAGTGAGTTTTACTTACTTAGTAGTCACAGTAGTACCTACTACTATTTATTAATAATCAGTAATTAATTACTATTTGACGACCCGATTGGCGCAATGGTCACCATGCCTGCCCGCTAATCAAGAGGTTCCGGGTTCGATTCCCGGTGGGGGTGGACTTTGTGTGATGAACACAGGGTTCCATTTTCCAGTCTGGGTGTGTATATTATATATAGTATATAGTATAATATATATGTAATAATATGTGTAGTATATACCACGTTTGCTCGGTTTCCACGACACAAGCTTATAGCTTAGTGTGGGATCAAGTAGATCTGTGTGTTGTGAAGTGGATTATTATTATTACTTAGTAATTATAGTTATACTAGCTGTTCCCCGCAGTTTCACCCACGGTAAATTCGGACAACGACACCCCTGACGATGTGCATGCAAAATTTCATGGTGATCTGTTGAGCTGTTAAGGTGTGAAAGCAAAACAAACAAACTCACTTTTGGAATGTATAATGTCATCCACATCCGGTGGTTAAGGTCAAGGTATTAAGTTCGCCATTTGTACCTTTATATTTGTGCAATAAAGAATAAATAAATAAAGAAAATAATATTAGTAAGGATGTGAAAAAGGGTACTTTAGAGGGTAGTAAAAAATAAAGGGTAGTAAAAAATAATACTCCTACAGTTTTCGTAGTAGGTAAAATATTAAAAATTTACAATTATTTCCAGCTCGCCTCTTTGGTTCCATGTTTCACAGATCAGTCATAAGGATCATAGAGATAATAGACACTCCAATTAAAACCATAGATCAGTATGCCTTTGCCGGGGTAAACAAGACTTTGCAGGAGTTATACATGATGAATACCAAGATTGTAGAGTTCCCTAAGGAGGCGTTTATGGTAAGCAATTTTCAGTTACACATGACCACGCCTGGAGCTTGTATTGTGGATTGTGGACAACAAGCAATGATGTGGGATGAAAGACACACACAACAAAGGGTTCCTTATTACAAATTCGAGATAATAATAATGATTTTTTTAATTTCCAATTTTTTTTTAATATTCCACATTCCATAAACACAAGTGTCATTTAAAACTTTTTTGTTGAAAGTATTTTTTAAGTTCTTGTAGGTAGTAATTGAACTACAGATAGATGGAGGGTTTCATTTTTACAGAACCCTAAAAATAGCATTGGATTTTATTTGTTTAGATTTTAGACAAAAGAAAGAAAACAATAATATAACGGAATGGTCTTATTTTCAAGAAAATACTTTTTTATTTTCTTAGGTACAATTTCATAATTGCTAATCAGTTAGTTGTTCAAACTAGAAGAGAAATGAATGTAAAGTAAATACTGTTTATAGAAAGAAGGAGTTTATTGGTCCCCACTTAAAAGGTACAAAATAAGAGACAGAAAAAATAGAAACTTTAACAAATATTGTGGAGGAGATGGAAGGGTGTGCTGTGTGGGGGCCAGTCGGTCGCTGTCTCAGCATAAATGCTTCATTATATTGTCTGTGGAACTGAACATACAGAAGCGCTGGTCTTCCGACAATACAGTCACGTCACAAAATGACTTAACTGATATTGAATTATATATGAGTTTCCTTATCTATTACAAATAACAAAAAATCGAATCCTTTTCTGAATAATATTCGTGTCGATGTAGGGACTTCATATATCAAATATCATAAGTATTATGAATGCATAATACGTATATAATTATATCATATGTACTCTCCGACAATTTCGCAGGCGGAACGCTGGGGCTCCACTGAAAATCAGCGCTGGGACCACTGCGGTCACAGCAAATGCTGAGTGGAGTCCCTTTTAGCAAGGCACTGCACCACATAGTTTTATTTATCTTTAAATTATTAAGTAGTTGCATGGTGTATGTGTTTACTTTGCTAAATAAAGTGTATCTTATCTTATCTTATCATATCGGCCGAAATACGTCCCGTGCTGGCCATAGGTCTCCTCCAAGAATCGCTACAATAAGCGGTCCTACGCTCCCCGCATCCAATGGGTCCCTCAACCTTCAGCGAGTCGTCGATCCGCCTTGTAGCGGGCCTACCCTCACCGCGTTTTCCGTTCCGTGATCGCCACTCGAGAACTCATCTGCTCGATCGCTTACTAGTTCTTCGAACGATATGCCCCGCCCACTGCCACTTAAGGTTTGCTTCGGACTAGGTCGGTAATCTTGGTTCGGCTGCGAATTTTCACATTTCTGATTCGATCTCGCAGCGAAAATCCTAGCATAGCCCTTTCCATAGCCCTTACGATGACGTTGAGCCTTACGAGGTCCATGGTGAACGGTAAGTCATCCCAGAGCCCTTATTCTCCATGATCAATCCATGACCAACAACATTCCTTGCCCATAACGCGCGTCCTAAAAACGCAATTCCGACCGCTCCAGATAGCAAAATATTAGAAATTAGCTGTGCCCCGCAGTTTCACCCGCGGTAATTTCGGAGTTCCCGCGGGAATTCCGGGATAGAAAGTACCCTATGTCCTCTTCTGTACCCCTGACAACGTGAATGCCAAATTTCATTCAAATACGTTCAGCCGTTTTTGCGTGATTGAGTAACAAACATCCAAACATCCACACTTTCACATTTATAATATTAGTAGAATGGTAGGATTAACATTCTGTATACCATAACACACGTTGATATTTTTTTAAAGTGAAACTTCTTTTATCGCAAGCGAAAAACAGTTATTGCGGCGTTAAGATACGCGGCGTGTTATGGTCTCACAGCGAATAAGGGAAGTCGAAGACTTTCGTCTTTATTTTATTTTATTTTATTTTTATTTTTCTTTATTTAGGGCAACAAACGACCAATACAATTTATATAATAACAAGAAAATATGTGTACAGCAAAGTAAGGCAATTGTATAGCCAACCACGTTACCCACGTCTTACCAAAATAGTACAAATTATTATTATTACAAACAGGAAGATAATACCATTAACTCCCATTGCGCTACACTAAAGTACAATTATAATGCAATCTATATCTATACTTATAACAAAACTGTAGAGAGGCCAATTCTGCACATCGAATACACATCCAAAATTAACATTGGAGGATAGACACTGATGCCAAAAATGCAATCAGCAAATTTTTTGTCTGTCTGTCTGTCTGTCTTTATATGCACGCGTGGGTCTTAGGGACGAAAGGATGCTTCGTAGCCCAGCCGAGCCGGATCCGATGCCACGTCTTCTGGTTCGTTGTAGATAAATTAGACTTACTTCATTTATATTCCAGAATCTAGGCAACCTATCTGTGTTGTCTATTGACGGACATCGGATGACCAAGTTGGATAAAGACATATTCGCTGGCAGCTTAGCCAGCGACAAGTTGATCAGGCTGCAACTGAGCAACGGGCTGTTATCTGATATACCTGTGGAGATATTTCCTGTGAGTCTTTAAGAATGCTAAATTTATCAGGTACCTACTAGCTGTCCCCGCGATAATTTCGGAGTTCCCGCGGGAATTCCAGGATGAACTATACGCATAAACCTTCCTCTTAAAACACTCTATCTATCGATAAAACCGCGTTAAAATCCGTTGCGTTGTTTAAAAGAATTTTAAACATACAGACGGCGGAAAACTTTTTTGTTTTATTTTGGGTAAAGGCCTCCTGTTTTAAGGGAAATATAGCTTTTCCCCGCGGTTTCTTCTGTGTTAATTTTCGGAGTTCCCGCGGGAATTCCGGTATAAAAAGTACCCTAGGTACTTTTATGTACAGCTGACAGCGTGTTCGCAAGATTACATGACGATAGGTTGAGCAGTTAAATCGTCAAAGCGTAACAAACAAACACATTTTCGCATTCATAATAATACTACTTGAATACTTGAATACTAATAATTAATTTTCAGGGATTAAGAAAGCTGAAATATTTAGACTTTCACGCGAACCGGCTGGCAACACTGAAGAAGAACCAATTCAGAGGACTCCGAGATCTTGAAGTTCTAGATGTGAGGTAAAAACAGATCTTTTACCTTAATATTATATATCAGCGTCGGGCCCCTAATGGTTCCCGGCTTATGCTGAGCTGGTTGCCCTTTTGTTGCGACACGCTATTTAGGCTACTTTTTGTTATTCATATTGTTATATTGGTCGTAACGAATAAACTATATTTCATTTCATTTCATTCATTTCATTTCATATAGAGGTACTGTTTGTAAGTTTGTAGTTTGTACTTAGTAGCTACTGAAAAAAGTGAAAAGGTCTGTAGCTACCTTTCCATCGCTTAGTGAGTGATACATGATACATTCAGAGTTCCCGAGGGAGTCCTAAAATTCACACAGATGAAAGTCATCCTGTATATTTTTAAAGCCTTATCTATGCCACAGATAATATAATACTATACTAGTCTATGCTAATATTATAAAGCTGAGTTTGTTTGGTTGAACGCGCTAATCTCAGTAACAAATGGTTCGAATTGAAACATTCTTTTTGTGTTCTGAAATTAACGCGGGTGAAACCGCGGGGCACAGCTAGTCAAATATAAACTTAACTAACTCATATTTTATGTGATTCCAGTTACAATAACATAACAAAGTTGGACGGGTCCCATCTCGGAGACCTGACCAAGATGGGGTGGTGCAATGCGAGTCACAACCTCATCGCTGATATACCTAGGTAAGGGTAATCAGTCTTATAACAGGGTATACAGGATATCCTTTACCCTATAATAGGGTATGAAATCTCTATTTACTCCGTCCGTCTAACGATAATACAAAAATAATAGACACGTATTTTATGATTTTTAAAATTAATGAAAAATACCCAGATAAAACGCATTAAAGTTTAGGAGCGGGGGCTCGTGACGTCACAACTAAGTATGAAGTGTACCAAGGCGAGACGTCACGTCACATTGCGATTTTATTCACCGCTATTTTTTAATTTTGCAAAGAAAAAGATAAACGACTACACGACGGACCTAAAACTAAAATTTAGTCATATATATATATCGTTATTAGGTACATGACGTAATTCCGAAAATCAAACAACGACATAATCCTGATATAAAATATGTAGGTATTATACAACGTGAAAACCTGATACACCCCATTTAAAAAAATAAACAATAATATGATTTTTTTGAGTGACTTTTTTTCTGTCGTAAATTGAAATTGATAAATTATTATTTGTAAATTTGTATTTGTAATTATATTTTGTAACGGATTAGAATCAATTAAAATTTTTATATTTTGATAATATGATTAAAATATATTTTATGTTGAAAAAATTTATACTTTAAAAGTTATTCAACATTAGTTTGGAGGTGACCTATCTACGAAATTCCAAGCGCTACGACCGCGCCGCGCCTACTGGTTCGAATTTCTTTGCTGCGGGCGACGTACGCGCCAAATATTGTATTATAAATAATTTAGACATGGGCTAGTAAAAATGAAAAAATATAACCTATATTAAAACATAGTGCGATCGATTCGGAAGTCGATTCTGAGCAAACTACTTTCTAGTTTTCAGTTAATTCATTAACACGTTGTAGATGTGAATGTGTGTTTGTTACTCTTACATCCCTTAACTTTTCGTAGGATTATCATAAAATTTGAAATGTATTGAAAAATCTTATTTAAGTATAGCGTAATAAATTTATAATTTGTCACTTTTATTAATAATAATCATGCTAAATTGTTTTCTATGTCACGTTACAGAGGTATGTTCGCTAGGAATACCATACTGAAAGTGGTACATTTGGACAATAACAGGATAAAGAAATTGGACTCGAACACTTTTAGAGGGATGAGGCTTATGAGGTGAGAACTTTGATAAATCTGTTATAATCTATACATATAAAATGCTTTGTCCTGAATGACTGATGGATCAACGCACAGCCTGAACCGCTGATCGTAGAGACCTGAAACTTGGAGGGTGTGTTCTTTGTGTGACGTAGGCATCCGATAAGAAAGGATTTTTGAAAATTCAACCCCTAAAGGGATGAAAAAGGGTTGCAAAGTTTGTATGGAACAATTCCGCAGGAACATCGAAATTATCGCGGGTGAAACCGCGCGGGACAGCTAGTCCTTACTAATATTATTTTAAATGCGAATGTGAGTTTGTTTGTTTGTTTGTTACGCTTTCACGCCTCAACGGCTCAACGGATCGTCATGAAATTTTGCATACTCGTCAGAGATACAGAAAAGGATATATAGTACTTTTATCCCGGAATTCCCGCGGAAACTCCGGTGTAGCTGGTCTTCAATATATCCTTTAAACTTCCAGACGTCTGTACTTGCAAGACAACATAATCTCGGACGTGGGCCGTGGGACCTTCACGTCTCTGGCCAGCATCGGAACTATTGACTTAGCGAGGAATTTGATCACCAAAGTCGACTACCAGATGTTCCAGGAGGTTAAATACGCTGAGGTGAGTACTGCCCCCTCAGCTTAGCTACAGTGTTCCCAAGTGACATATCTAAGGTACCTTTTATCCCGGAATGGGCATGTTGACTAAACTTTTTTTTTTAAGTCCGTCTTGTAGATTTATAAAAAATATTGGACACGTATTTTTTCTTTTTTTACGTAATCCCTAATAATATTGTAAATGCGGAAGTAACTCTGTCTATCTGTCTGTCTGTTACGCTTTCACGCCTTAACGGCTCAACCGATCATCATGAAATTTTGCATACACATTGTCAGCGGTACAGAGAAGGACATGGGGTGGTTTTTGTCCCGGAATCCCCGCGGGAACTCCGAAATTAACGCGGGTAAAACCGCGGGGAACAGCTCGTCAACGTAACGACGATACGTTGAATTGAAATTTCGCGTGACGTCACAACCCGGTGCAGTTTGTACGGCGGCTTGTAGCGGTTGGTGACGTCACGAGCCCCCACCCTAATCTTTAATCTTTAATGCGCTTCATCTCTGTATATTTTAATTTATTTGAAAAAGCAAAAAATACGTGTCTATTGTTTTTTTATTTTCTAACTGACGGACTAATTAGAATTTTGATTTTCATACCCTGGAGAATACTCAATCGACGTGAAAGAAGTCGCGGTAGTAAATCAATAATTTTTACTTCCAGATAATCAATTTGGCGGAGAACAACATAACTTTAATAGACAAACAGGCCTTCACGGACCTGTACCAGGCCGCTGTGAACATATCCCACAACCAGTTGGCCAGTATCGAGGAGGGTGCGTTCCAAAACTGCAACAATTTAACCGTGTTGGACCTCAGCTACAACCAGCTCAAAGGGATCAACCCTAAAGCATTCGATGAGAACACCTATCCGTTCGAGTTGAGGTTGGAATATAATCAGCTGACGAATTTCGGACAGGTATGTTTTGGCGTTAATTTTCGTTTAAAATTTAATTTGAATAAGTTCAAATATGTAGTTTTAAATTTAATCCTTTGACCAACCGCCATCCTCGTAATATCACGGTCTCCTGGCGCTAGACACTTAATATTCCGTTACTAACAAATCACTGCCCTATTATTAATTTTTTTATTATATTATTTTATTTTTTTTATTTATTTAACAAAATACACAACTCAGATTACAATCTGTCCTTTGCACACAGTCATTGTAGTTTTATATTTGTCTTCTTATATGGACGCAGATAAGCAATAACATGTTAACCCACAAAACAAAGTTATCTATTCAGAACGATTTATTGAGAGTAAGAGAACGTTTTTTAATTATGTGTTTACCTTATTACATTGTTTAAATATGTAACTAAATATTGAACATAAAAATGTTGAAACAAAATGGCGCTATAATTTTAAAACTTTAATTTACTCAAAATTTCTCCAGTGTGGGTTAACACACTATTGTTTATCTATGTCCATATAAGGTGTGGTAAAATTAGCTGCAAATATGTACAGTTTCGGCGGTAATTTCGGAGTCCTCGCGGGAATTCCGGGATAAAAGTACCTACCCTATATCCTTTTTTGTATCCCTGACAACGTGTATGCAAAATTTCATGATGATCCGTTGAGCCGTTGACGCGTGAAAGCGTAACAAACAAACAAACAAACAAACGAACTCGCTTTCGCTTTTGTATTAATAGTAATGATTATTTATTATCTCCACCTATCCTCAAATCTCAGATCCCGCTCCACAACATGACCGGCATCCGCATACTGAACGCGTCGTACAACGCCATAGAAGCGATCCCCAAGAACGCGTTCCCGAAGCTGTACGAGCTGCACACGGTGGACTTGTCGCACAACAACCTGAGCGATATCTTCTCCAGCGTGTTTCAGAACTTGTTCTCTTTCAGGTGAGTGACAATTTTATATATTACTAGCTGTGCCCCGCGGTTTCACCCGCGTAAATGTCGGGATCCCGCGGGAATTCCGGGATAAAAGTACCCTATGTCCTTCTCTGTACCTCTGACAACGTGTACTATGCAATAATTTATTCTTTTTCACCCGCGTTAATTTCGAAGATCCCGCGGGAATTCCGGGATAAAAGGTAGCCTATGTTTTTTTCCATGTCAAAGTCTACATGCATGCCAAATTTCATCCAAATCCGTTCAGCCGTTTTTGCGTGATTGAGTAACAAACATCCAAACATCCACACTTTCACATCCTACTAATATTATAAATGTGAAAGTATGGATGTTTGGATGTTTAGATGTTTGGATGTTTGTTACTCAATCACGCAAAAACGGCTAAACAGATTTGGATGAAATTTGGCATGCACGTTGTCAGGAGTACAGAGAAGGACATAGGGTAATTTTTATCCCGAGATTCCCGTGGAAACTTCAAAATTACCGCGGGTGAAACCGCGGGGCGCAGCTAGTTTATAATATTAGTAGGATGACCATAAGATGCCACAAAAATTGTCTTTCCCTCGTAATCAAAGGAGTCCCGGAATTCCCGCGGGAACTCCGAAATTACCGCGGGTGAAAACCTCGGGTACCAGTGTATAAGTGCCTTTGTCACGTCGCCCATTTTCCAGGTATCTTAACTTGAGCTACAACTCGCTGGAGCAAATCAAGTCGACAACGTTCGGCACGATCCCCACCATATTGGAGTTGGATCTGTCTCACAACCGGTTGCGTGACGTGTCCAAGAGCAGCCTCTTCAAGTTGGCCAGCTGTCGGGTGCTGGACCTGTCGTACAACCAGCTTGACAAGATATTCCAGATACCCATCAGCCTCGGGTGAGTTGTTGCAAGGCGATTTCGACCGTAAATCTATGACGATGAGGTCGGTTTTACTTACACAATCTATGTATCTATACATATAAAATGCTTTGTCCTGAATGACTGATGGATCAACGCACAGCCTGAACCGCTGATCGTAGAGACCTGAAACTTGGAGGGTGTGTTCGTTGTATGACGTAGGCATACGATAAGAAGGGATTTTTGAGAATTCGACCCCTAAGGGGATGAAAAGGGGTTGCAAAGTTTGTATGGAACTTCCAAATTATCGCGGGTGAAACCGCGTGGGACAGCTAGTCATATAACAAGTGTGATTTGAAATTGTTATTTCCAATATCAATTGTCAGTCTAAATAATTGCATGTCAGACGAAAAATATGGTTAATCACTTCCTACACTTAATTTATTGAAATGCAAACACATCCACACGCACACGCATGCACACACACACAGACAGAGAGAGAGATAGAGAGAGAGAGAGAGAGAGATCCAATGTGATACTTCGTTGACCCCCTCCCTCCGTGTGTGACGTAATTTATGAATGACACCTTACAGAAAAAAAATAAAACAAAAATTATACAGAGTGTTCTTTTCCCTTTCAGCGAGTTGAACTTCGCTCACAACAACTTGACGAGCGTGCCCGCCAACACCTGGCCGACCATGAACGCGCTGCTCCGCCTCAACTTGTCGGCCAACTCGTTGAGCGACGGGTTGTCGTCCGACAGCTTCGCTGGCCTGCTTACCCTGCAAACCCTGGACCTATCGAGCAACGGGCTGACATTACCCCCGTGGCAGGCGCTCAGCCCACTTACGAGTCTGCAGTATTTGTATATGCAGGTAGTTTGCTTTCTACTTTATATGACCCTGAAGGCCTTTTGTACATTATAAGATTTTTTTCTTGTGTCTTAGAAGAAATGTTTAATATGACATCCAGTCGCTTTGATTGTTATATGAGACCATACATATTACAAGTTTTTTTTCTTATGTCGAATAAGACAAGCGCATAGTCATTTTGTCGGATGCATGTAAGACACAAGAAAAGGCCTTACGGTACAAAAGGAAACAGCGTTGACTGGCCTTAGTTATGTATATTTGGATATATTTATTTTACATCAAAAATTAACCCAACACGAACACTCCTGCCTCATCTTGTCCCACATTACCCTACCACCGTGTATATCTTCCCCCAGGGTAACAACCTCACGTCCCTGTCGAAGTCGGCGTTCGGCAACCAGCCCACGCTGTTCGTGCTCGACCTGTCCCGCAACCAGCTGGGCGCGGTCGCGCCGCTCGCCTTCAGCGGGCTGCAGCAGCTGTTGCAGCTGTCGCTGAGCGGCAACCAGCTGTGGTATATACCCAATGGGGCGTTCAAGACGCTGGTCGCTCTGAGGTGAGTGAACTGCAACGGTTTGGTTGGGAGCGAACTAGATGGCGCTACTTGTTGAACAATAATCATAGATAATCGGGTTCATTTCATACCCAACGTTCGAGACACTCGTCGCTTGGAGGTGAGTGCACAAGTTTGTTTAGAAGTGAACTAGATGGCGCCACTATTAATAAAATAGTTGTAGGCGAAAAATGCACCGTGCATTTCATTTCATTTCATTTCATTTTCATTTCACTTCATTTTCATTTTCACCCGCGGCACCCGCGTTATTTCAGTGTTGCCGCGGGAATTCCGGTATAAAAAGTACCCTATCGTCGCTTATACAACAATACCGCGCAAGTCAAATTTGCTTAGTTTGCGCAAGAGACAAAAAAACTTAATTAAATGATTCTTTTTATACAATACACACATGATAAAAAATTTCATATATAATTGAATAACCGCGCTTTAATTGGATAATATTACCTCCAGTGTGAGCCCATTGGATGCACGGAAAAATAATCTACAAAATTGTATATAAACATGGTCAAATTTTTACTTACGCGGTATTGTTGTATAAGCGACGCTATGTCCTTTCCTGTACCCCTGACAACGTGTATGCAAAATTTCACGATGATCGGTTGAACCGTTAAGGCGTGAAAGCGTAACAAACAAACAAACTCACTTTTGCATTTGTAATATTAGTAAGGAATTGTTCTACATCGCCTAAGGCTGTTACAATACTGTAGAATTAACGTTAAAAATTACTTTTAGTCCTGTATTTACACTATTCTACTTTCTTTTATCGATTTCCCTTTGAATGAAATATCTCAGTAAATACAGTTTTTGTATAGCGGTTTCAGTTTAACTGCCCTCTACCTACTACCTATATGTTTCAGGAAATTGGACTTGTCGCACAATTATCTCGACAAAATCGACAACAAAACCCACGGGCTGTTGGACGACTGTCTGTCCTTGGAAATGGTGAGTGAGAGAGTCAACTTTCGTGGAGCAGTCACGATTAACGTATTATAAGGAATTCACAAGTGAAAATCTACCGATAGATGGCGCTGTTTAAATGTCTTTACTTAAAACTAGCACTACTCAAAACCGGATATGACGCTTTCAAGATATTATTTTGTCTAGTCTGTCTAGCTCTTCATGATGGAAAGCGACTGAAGAACAAAGACTTCAGATTGAGTGTATGAGGTTTTGAGTAGCGTTTACTATACCTACCAGCAGAAAGTATCCTGTAGGTATTTGAAATAGAGAGTGAGATCTGCTACAGGCTGTAGGAGATCTCGCTCACATTCGTCGGAGATCGTATGATTTATTTATTATTATATGCAGCGCAGTGTGCAAATTTGTTAGCGCCATTCATGAAATTTCCATCTAGCGATTATTCGTCGCTTTGTTATAGACTATAGTTCGTGACTGGTGGCGTAGAGGTCGTTACAGATTCTATGATCTGTGGCCGTAAGCGTCATATTTTGTAAGGTTGCTATTTGCTAATGACCGGACAGAGCGGAGCGGACTGCATGAAAGCATACAAAGTAAAGTTCGCTAGACACAAAATTATCATGCCGTAGTTTGTAGTTGGAAGTTCTTTTTCTTTTATTCACGTACGTTAACAACCATTACAAAGGACGTGTTCTATTTTTACTAGTTGGCAGGTAGTCAGTTTGATCAATTTTCGTAACAAGTTCAAAGATGATTTCTCTGTACCCCTGACAACATGTATGCAAAATTTCATGATGATCGGTTGAGCCGTTAAGGCGTGAAAGCGTAACGAACAAACAAACAAACTCACTTTCGCATCTATAAGTAGTAGTAGGAAGTAAGGAATAAATCAGTTTTTGATAGTATAGGTGATTATATGCAAAATATATTCCTACATAAAGAGAACATGTTCGTGGAAAAAGCAGAGTGAGCTCAACAAAGTAATTCTTAACACCACTAAGCCTGCCTCCTCGCTGTTACTTGCAGAACCGTTTTACATAATGCACTTGACTTTTCGCATCTCCTAGCCAAATTCTGCAATCGTCAACGCTAGGTAACGAATCGTCACTTGGTCAGCAAATCAAAACATTTGACTAGCCGTTTTTGCGACACGTGACTCACTTTAATGCTAAAGATAAATAATTATTGACATTCCAGGTGGATCTGAGTCACAATAAATTCGGTTTCCTCACCAAAAAAATGTTCCCGTACAACAAATGGATCCCGTACCGACTGTTCGAAGTGGACCTGAGTTACAACGAGATACCGGTGGTCACTCTGGACTTGACCGTCGGCACTAAGAAAATGAAGAAACTCAACTTGTCCCACAACGTCTTGAACGATATTAGAAACGGTGAGTTACAAAGAAAATCGTCTTAGAGATTTGGAATTCGATAAAATAGAAAGAGCAACGTTAAAAACAGACAAAAATATATTATATAACATATATTTTAGGTATCTATTAAAAGCATTTATGATTTTGTCCACAGATGTCCTTGGGAACCTAACGTCGCTGCAAGTTTTGGATTTGTCTAATAACAAATTGAAAAATCTTATATCCATGACAAGTAAGTGATAATCTTAGAGCATTTATGACCTCTATCGGACCGGTCGTTTGGGAGTTACATGATCACAAACAGACGCACCTATAAAGATTTAGGAACTTGAATACAGCGCCATCTATCGGACCAAGATTTACGTTTGTCTTTTTTGTTACTAAACCAATAAATGTATTGTGAATGGGGATGTGGACTACTTTGAAAATCAAAATTCTAATTAGTCCGTCAGTTAGAAAATAAAAAAACAATAGACACGTATTTTTTGCTTTTTCAAATAAATTAAAATATACAGAGATAAAGCGCATTAAAGTTTAGGTTGAGGAGGTCGTGACGTCACTAACCGCTAAAACCGCCATACAAACTGTCAGAATAGTGACGTCACGCTAAATTTCAACTCAACATATCGCCGTTGTTTTTTGATTACGTAAAAAAAGAAAAAATACGTGTCCAATATTTTTTAATAATCTACAAGACGGACTAAAAAATAAAAATTAGTCAACATGCCTAATACCTAGGCGTCGGACGGAATAAAAATAAAATAAAATTTTAGTTTTTAGTCGTGGTTGGAAGGTATTACCTATATTATGTTACTACTATAGGTACATGTTGCCTGGAAGAAATTGCTTTTAAGCAATAAGGCCGTCCTTTGTTGCCTGTATTTCCCACCATGTATTTTTATATTTTTTTTTGTTTTTGGTGATAATAAAGAATATTTGTATTGTATTGTATTGTATTGTATTGTATTGTATTGTACTGAAGGTTTTAAAAAACTCCATTTTTTGTGGTTTTCTCCAGCGGACGCCAAATTCAACCTGCCCCCGAACATAACCCACTTGTACCTTAACAACAATTCGCTCCACGAGTTGCCCGTCTCGCACATCGCCAAGGCCCCGCTGCAGGTGTTGGACGTCAGAGGCAACCGAATAGCAACCTTCTACCCGGAACTGGTTAAGAAAATGAAGACGGGACTGGAGGTTTACTTCGAAGGTGAGTTCTTTTGGGAAAAAACAACAAATTTTCTAATCGATGGGAGAGTGTAAAATATTGTCAGTGCCAATCATACATCTATCTATCTATACAATATATAAATAAAATTGAAGTGTCTGTTTATAATTCCAAGTTAACAGCTTTTCATAATAATTTTTTTTAATTTTTCTCTGTCTGTCTGTTTTTTCCGGCTAATCTCTGAAATAGCTAGACCGATTTAAACAGGACTTGTTGAGTTTACCTTTGGCTACTTGACTAATTCTTTTTTTAGTTCGTCTTGTAGATTAATAAAAAACATTGTACATATAGTTTTTTCTTTTTTACATAATCAAAAAATATTGGCGATACATTGAGTTGAAATTTTGCGTGACGTCATAACCCAGTGCAGTTTGTACGGGGCTTATACTGAATAATGACGTCACCAGTCCCCCACCCTAAACCTTAATGCGCTTTATCTATGATGATTTTCATTAATTTGAAAAAGCAAAAAATACGTGTGTCTATAATTTTTTTATTTTCTAACTGACGGACTTATTAGTATCTTGATTTTCTCTTCCAGACAACCCACTGACATGCGACTGTTTTGTCCGCCCCTTGAAACATCTGTTGAACCACATCCCCCCGGACACACTGCGGATGGATCGAAACAGATACAACTTCACATGCATAGAGCCATTGCCGTTGCAAAACGAAAACCTACTGACCATAGACGAAGACAGACTGCTGTGCGCTGGCAACATCGCGACCGAAGAGAAACTGAACGCTAGCAACACCGACACTGAAACGTCGTTCGATTTTGTCGCCGAGCCAGATTTGGTTTTCAGAGAGGTGCAATTGTAAGTATATTAAAATTATATTATACTAGCTGTGCCCCGCGGTTTCACCCGCGGTAATTTTAGAGTTCCCCCGGGAATTTCGGGGTAAAAAGTACCCTATGTCATTCTCTGTACCCCTGACAACGTGAATGTCAAATTTCATCCAAATCCGTGCAGCCGTTTTTGCGTGATTGAGTAAGAAACGTCCAAACATCCACACTTTTACATTTATAATATTAGTAGGATTGATAAGTTTTAACTGTGATTTTAACAGATATTAAATAACTAGGTTCTTTTGGAGTTAATTTTAAAACTTTGAATAAATTTTACGTCAATATAAATGTGGTTTAGATCTTTCTAATTAGATTATTCTACCTTTTGGATCGATTTTATTGAATAGAATAGAATAGAATAGAAACTAATTGTTTTCGGAACTCCTTCGGTAGCCTCCTGTACGTTTTTTTGAGTTGGTTCAGTAGTGTCAGAGTTACCTCTTTATGGCAATAGTGTAGATAAGCTGATAAGAATAATTGGGTATTCTCCAAGGTATGAATATCAAAATTCTAATTAGTCCGTCAGTTAGAAAATAAAAAAATAATAGACACGTATTTGTTGCTTTTTCAATTTAATGAAAATGAACATAGATAAAGCGCATTAAAGTTTAGGGTGGGGGGCTCGTGACGTCTATATTTATTATAAGCGCCATACAAACCGCACCGAGTTGTGACGTCACGCGAAATTTCAACTCAATGTATCTCTGTTATTTTTTGAGTACGTAAAAAAAGAAAAAATACGTGTCCAATGTTTTTTAATAATCTACAAGACGGACTAAAAAATAAAAATTAGTCAACATGCCCATTCTTTTGCAGTTCCCAACAAACAATAGATTTGAAATGGTACGTGTTATCCAACGAAGACGTCGCCGATTTCTTCGTGTTCATCCGAGACGACAACAACAAAGTGTACTACAGCGCCGACATCGCGTACAACCTGCGCGCCCACTCGGCGCCCATAGACAAGGAGCTGCAAACGTCACTGCGCGCCGGCGGGAGATTTGACGTTTGCGTCCAAGCGAAGAGCTCCAACGACCTGTCGAGGAAGCGTTACGAAACCCAATGCAGGAGTTTGCCGCCGAATTTCGACAGATGGGACAAGACCATCAGCAATGACATCCGCAGTATAATAAGGAGGACGATAGGCAGCAGTTTCGCCAGGAAAAGCGCCATAAGATTTATCAGTGACTCGATGTTGCTGTTTCTCTGTATATTTCTAGGTGTTTTCTGCAGGATACTCAGGGTACCCGATACTCTGTGAAAATTTGAGACTTTTTAAATTTTTTTTGAGGCAAACGTCAAGGCTGTGTAAATCGTGTTCCTTTGCCTTCACTTGCGATGGCGAAAAAAAAGTAACTGAAGTGACATTATAAAAAAGGTATCGCTGACAAAAATCGCTGGTTCGATTCCAATACAAGGGAGTTTATATTGTTCTGTCGAATTTAAAGTTTGATTTAAGTATTATTTCATCACTATAAGCTTTAATTTTAAATGAATCTCATTTATTACCTTATGGGGGGAACCAGATATGTATTTGATAGATTTTATTTTTGTTTTTTAATTCTTACTTAACAAAGTACTTATTTTTTTAAATTAAAAAATTAGCTTTTCCCCACGGTTTCCTGCGTTAATTTCAGAGACCCCGTGGGAATTCCGGGATAAAAAGTAGCTTATGTTACCCCTAATAACATCAGCTATCTGCCAGTGAAAGTCCTGTTAAAATCGGTCCAGCCGTTTTAGAGATTATCCGGAACAAACAGACAGAGTCAGACAGAAAAATTTTAAAAATGGTTTTTTTGATTTTCACACTTCAATTTTATTTATGTCTAGATGGGGAAACCAGAAATGTATTTGATAGATTTTATTTTTGTTTTTAATTGTGACTTAACAAAGTACCTATTTATTTTTTTATTATAAAATATTATGTAATTTGATTGATTTTGTTTATGAAATACAAAAACTTGGTTCCTCTCTCTTTGTCCAATCTGTGAGAATCTGTGACAAATGCTATTTTGTATCATAATGTACATTCCATAAAAATTATACTTTATTATTTTTTTTTAAACTTTACAAGTTTTATAACTTTTTTAGGTATTAGTTAAGTGAGAAATATACTTGTTTCGAAACTTTATTAAGTCAAAATTGAGTCCGTCCATTATACATTGTTACTCTTGTAATAAATGTTTTTTATACATTTAGTGAATATCTTTTATTTCTTAAAAAAAAAAAAACTACAATAGGCTAGTTTCCTGGGTAAAAAAATCGAAGTTCTATTTAGTCCGTCAGTTAGATAATAAAAAAATAAAAGACACGTATTTTTTGCTTTTTTAAAATAATGGAAATATGCATAGATAAAGCGCATTAAAGTTTAGGGTGGGGGACTTGTGTCGTCACAGCTCGCTATAACGTGCGAACAAACTGTAGCGAGGCGTGACGTCATGTGAAATTTCGACTTGATATATCTCCGTTATTTTTTGGTTACATAAAAAAAAAAAATACGTGTCCAATATTTTTTAATAATCTACAAAACGGACTAAAAAAAAAATTAGGAAACTAGCCTATTATAGTTTGCATTTACAAAGGTAAGAGGTTGAGTTTTTCAGCGTACAATTTTAATTGATTTAAGTATAAGGTGCTAGAAAATGAGCCGCAAATATTTACAGGGCTGAAAATGTATGTTATAATAAACAAGAAAAGTGAAAAAATAATATTATAAGTTTGGTAGTTTTTCATAATAAATGAGGAAAATAAATTCGTTAAAAAAAAAATCTCCCTTGCAAATAGCTTACAGCTACATTCACACATAACACGGCACGCGCCACGCACACAGCGAGCGATGCGTCAGCTGGAAATTGATCTTAAGATACCGGCGATGTGTGTGTACAAGTCAATTGAGCAATTTGAGCAACGTACGCTTTCACAAGTTTTCTTTTTGATTGATTTATTTTGTTTGAAATTTTTCGTTTTATTTTATGAACATGTTTATAACGGTGTATACTTTCAACCCTGTAAATGTTTGCAGCAAATTTTGGAGCACCTTATATCTTTATTCTTTTAGTGGATAATTAAGAGGAAAATTTATGTTATTTTTTGACACAATTTTAAGAGACACTTGAATAGATCAGCAATGGGTCTATGAGTCTATGAGGAGTATGAATATTCATGGTGAGGTGTCCACGATGACTCGTAGTGCTCCGAACTCTTGGACTTCAGAGTTGTGAAGTAAGCTGCCACCTGGAAACATTCATACAAATAAAATTCACAAGTAATTTGAAACAAAGGTCTATTTCAAGCTCTCGTTTAGTTAAGTCTATACCTACCTACTGTTATTAAACAAGAGATTTGATTTTTGTATGTATGTTCGTTTGTAATGGATAAACGCAAAACAACTTAACCGATTTTAAAAATTCTTTCACTCATAGAAAGCTACAGTGTTCCTGAGTGACATAGGGTACTTTTATCTCGAAAATCCCGCGGGAACTCCGACATTAACGCGAGTGAAACCGCGGGATTCGACTAGTACCTAACTAATAATAAAAAAAACACATTCACGTAAAGTGATAATTTGAATAAAACTATTAAAAGTTCTGCTATATCAACAGCACAGTGGCGCCTCCATTATTTTCTACTCTAATTTACCAAAAGGCGGACTTAATGCCACCGTGGCATTCTCTACCAGTCAACCTTCACGGTGTTCAGAAAGTGTGCTCGGTGGTGCTTGAAAGGAGTTAAATATAATGTCTTAGTACAGTACAAAATTGTTCCTTGCCTTAGCGGAGCTGACAGCTATCTTGAAGACCAGCAGTAGTAGGCCGACGGCGAGGGACTTGGCCGTCAGGATAGTGGTCAGGAGCATCCACGTGGAGACAGCCCCCACGTGGAACATGAGCTGCGGCATCATTGCTGAACCCTTCTTGCTGTGACCTGCAAAATTTATAGAAATAGTTGTTGGCGGAAATCAAAGATGGCGGTTCGGTCATTTATTCATGTGTCGATGTCTTTTAAAACTTCAAAATATTCCCGCATTTTCACCCGCATTAGGTAATTTCGGAGTTCCTGCGGGCTTTTCTATACCTACCCCTGAGAAAGTGTTTAAAAAACATGACAATTATCAGTAGTACCTACGTCAAAACGTAACAAATAAATAAACATACATTCGCATTTTTAATATTAGGATTCTATAGACTCACGTTTTTCCTCAGCTATTCTTGGCTTAATTTCTTGATAACGTAAAAACCTTCCAAGCTTACTGCCGCCTAAATGTTCATCATTAAAGCTCTCCAAACATTCAGTTAAATAAAGCACACATTGACTTATCTTGTTCTCCAATTTAATCTCTAAACTTTTAATAAAATTCATAATATTATTTTCATCCCTTTCCTCCATGGCCGAACAAGTCGTACGGCCTTTGCCGAAGAGTGTTAGTAAAAAGTAAACTGTCAAAACTTTGGCTTTTGCCGCCATTATATTTGTGAGAGAAAACGTTCGAACTGTTTCACTTCAAAGCGGAAACTGATAAAAATTTCCTTTTCGAAACAGCGGATCATGATTGTAATTTGTAATTATAATAGTTATATACAAATTTTACTTTTGAATTGCAAGAGACGTATCACGCCACCTGTGGTTAATTGATATTAGGATGTAGGTAAGACTGCTAAAAATGGCGAATATGTAGTACTGTTTTTAGGGATCACTTCACTATTGCCAGCAATATATCAAGATAATAGACTACATAGATTGTTATTCACTTGAATTTTGGGATTTCCTCGGGAACTCCAGAATATCAACACGACACTATACATCTATGACTGTATTACCTACCTACCCAAAACATTTTGTGTGCCAAATTCCATGCTAATCCCTCAAATTATGACTAAACTAGCTGTCCCACGTGGTTTCACCCACGATAATTTCAGAGTTCCCGCGGGAATTCCGGATTAAAATATAGCCTATGTTACTCAGGGATAATGTAGCTTTCTAATGGTGAAAAAATTTTTTAAATCAGTCTAGTAGTTTTTGAGTTAAATCGTAACAAAAAAACAAACAAAAATTCAAATCTTTCCTCTTTATAATATAGACAAGTACCTACCTAACAATTTTTCGCAATGAGTGCTGAGAAGAGCCTAATTTTTACTAAAACAATAACAGCAAGTTGTGATGACACGAAAAAAATAAGTTATGATCTACGGAACCTTTAAAGTTAAAAACAAACACGCTTGATCGTTTTTCCTCTTTTTAAAAACCATCTCTTCTAGACCTGACCTAGACTTCGACTTTCAGTTTGCGTCTAACCAAATTTGATGTTGCAGAAAAAAATTCTGTCTAATTGTATTTTAATGTCCTACGCCATGAGAAGTTTGTGGTCAAACGGACGCCTTAACATGCAATAGCTATTATGGTGAACATTTCTGGATCAACTAGCTAGCTACTGCGAGCTAATGGCTACTTGATCGCTGATCGAGAATTTGATCCACTATGAACAACAACAGCTAGTGTCCGATAAGGTAGATTTTGAGCCGAAGCCGAAATTTTAAAAACCCTTAGAAATTATAACGTCGCCAACGCCGCCCCGCTACCTTCGTCGCCTTTTTTCATTGCTCTCTCGTTCATTCTTAAAATTTTGTTAAATTTCAGCGCTTGAAGAAAAACATCGATTTCGGCCAAACTTCAACCCGTTTTGGTCGAAACCGGAGGTGTTTTGAAGGTTGTCTGGAATTCCGTAACGGAAAAACCAACCACAACAACATCCTTTGCCCATAAACGTGCTGTCACAACAACCACAGACACAAACTCTCAATCAAACAATCACAAACGCTCTTAGGTGGCAAAAAATTACAAATTAGTAGGTAGGTAGGTATTCTATACGCTTTAAGAGACTATGGTTTTTTTAAACTGAAACTTCGTATAGGCAAGAGATCGTGGAGAAAACAACTTCTATGACGCGTTACCGTAACCTAACATGGTATGGTCATAGTGAATCATGGTTTTTTTTTAATAATAATAATAATGCTCGCAAGTTGCCAGACAGACAAGTTGATTGAAGTGTAACTTCTCTGAGTAGGTACAGTGAATTAGTTTTATACCCGAAAGGATAAAAGATACAGTGATTATAGCAAAAATATTAAGTACAAGATTACCAACAGTATATATAACGTTTTAAGGTAGTATACCTACAGCAGGCAGTGCAACTGCAATAATTGATAGCTGATAGGTAATAATGGGCATGTTGACTAATATTTATTTTTTAGTCCGTCTTGTAGATTATAAAAAAATATTGGACACGTATTTTTTCTTTTTTTACGTAATCAAAAAATAACGGCGATATATTGAGTTGAAATTTCGCGTGACGTCACTATTCTGACAGTTTGTATGGCGGTTTTAGCGGTTAGTGACGTCACGACCCCCTCACCCTAGACTTTAATGCGCTTTATCTCTGTATATTTTAATTTATTTGAAAAAGCAAAAAACACGTGTCTATTGTTTTTTTTCTAACTGACGGACTAATTAGAGTTTTGATTTTCAAAAGTAGTCCACCTCCACATCCCTATTCACAATACATTTATTGGTTTAGTAACAAAAAAGACAAACGTAAATCTTGCTCCGATAGATGGCGCTGTATTGTATTGTAGTCCACATCCCTAATAGGGATCTATATGAATACCGGTAACGGTAATTTATAGTTCTAAGAACCTGCTGACGATTACAAGTGATTGTAACCAGTTCTAAGTAGATAATAAATAGCTTTTGAATTTTGAATTTTTTTTACCAGTTATTTACTCTGAGTTCGTCTGAGCTCTGAGCAGGGGCGGATCCAGGGGGGGGGCACTGGGGGCAATTGCCCCCCCTGAAGACCTAAATAGGTACCTACTTTAATTAGACCTTAGAAAAATCTTCGCAAGGTTGTGGCTTTTCACCAAAGTTTCATCGTAATTTGAATAGAAATATACGAATGAACCTGAATGAACGAACAAATATTCATTTTTAAAACTCTATAAATTATTAGTTCGTAACGAACCCCTATGGAAGTTTGTATCTATTATTGTAAAACAAACACAAAATCTGTCAATTCTTTCTCGTTAAAACAAATTTTCTGGTTTGAAACTACGTGCCGTATGGTATATTTCTCATTTAAAAGGAGAAGTTTCTGCGTTTGGCTGTATATATGTTTTTACAATTATCCTTATATATGTAGTTTCTCTATCTCTTTTCTTTAACTTCATCCAACATCCTTGAGACTTGGAAGTAAGCTATTGTGATTTCACTTCCCAAAACTAGTTGGTACCTAACTCTTCTACTTTTTTCCACGTTCAAAGCAAATCTATCCATATTATTTATTTATATTATGTTATATGTAACTGACGAACTAAATGGAATTAATAGAATTTCGATTTTTATTCCCCGTCATATTGTACCTCTGTGCTCAAAAAATAGTCGATGACTTTTATCACGTGCGGTGCGCGATGAATTCGGATTTGGAAAAATTTTTGGGAAAATTTCCAAAATTTATCAAATTTTTCTTCTGTTGACTGTAAATTTTAAAATCTTCTACGGTCAAAAACATCTTTTTGTTTCAATAGTACCTATTTTTCCGTATCTCGTCATATGGACGAAAATTATTCACTTCTCTGAGTTTTCTGCGTTATTTCCCAAATTTTCTCCTCATTTTACTAATCCAAGGAGTAACCTTCTTTTTGTTTACGCCGATGTGTGCTGTATGAATCTGACAGAAGAGTAATTGAAATTGAAAATTGAAATTGAAAAAACTTTATTTGACACAACACAAAGATTTACAGCATACGTATACAACAACTAGACATAGTAACGCGATAAGTTGGAGCGGCTGCAAAATGCGTGTGGTTTACATATTCGCCAGGCGCACTACACATATTCTTTGTACCATCTTTAAAGTGCTGAGGGATCCCAAATCACCGACTTACTTCAAAGAAAGTTTCAGATTGCTTTATGTCGGTCGTGAAGCTACGTCAGGTAGTTAGGTAGTTCTTTGTTCTTCTGATCACGAAACACGTTTTTATCACATCACATGTGCACCTCTGATGGTATTTTTCCTCAGTTTAGTAAAAAAATCGCTATTAACCATAACACTTCCCATTATTTTCCTATCACTTTATAGATACAAACCTACAAAATTTTAATTTAAAGTTGTTAATTCAGGTCAGATTCGCTGGAACGTAAATTTTTCATTTTTTACTTTTATCTGTTGTAGCTTCCATGTAGATTATTTTATGCATGAAAGTACAAGTTGAAAATAATGAAATACTAAAAAAACTTTGATTTTACAGAGAATCGTACTCAAAAACTGCTATACCTACCTAAGCTCTATCGTTTTCGACACCACATTTTTTTTAAATATGAAAAAAATAAAACTAAAAAGCTAAAAATAACAAAATACCGACTTAATCCATCAGACAAAAACACATGTAATACTATTGTTGGTTTGTGCTACCACTTTTTTATTTAAATTCGGTGCCAAGCCCGCTTACGTCTACCCACTTGGGTTGTTCAGCTCACAACGAACTCGTGGCGGGACTGGACTTAGCCCATGTACCTACGCCATATTTGGCTTGTCACCGACTTCAAATAATAATAGTAGTCAAGTGGTAGAATAAACCAATAATAACTACTAGTACTGGTATAATAACTACTGGTAATAACTACCAAAAATAAACTTACGTGTATTTTGTCTGTTGGATAAAATCGATATTTTGCTATTTTTAGCTTTTTAGCTTTGTGTTGTTGGAAGTCAGTTTTATTTTTTTTGTTAAAATTTTGTTTATTTCTTGCTTTCAAGTGAGTCCGTTTGTAATTTATCTAAGTTACAATAGCCTAATGTCAATTGCTCATCGCCTTTTACAAAATACTGCTTTTACCGACGGGACGACAGGGACGTTGATTGTTGAGGAGTTCTCCTGGTACGTCATCATCAGTTCCACTTTACCATATACATTGTAACGAGCATAAATTATTTAGGAACCATATTAAAGTTAACGAATCGGAACTCGTGAAATACCTTTTATTGAGTAGTTCCGATGACCATCTGTGGTCTTCATCATCAGTTTCACTTCTTCAAATTTTGCTTTCCAAAAGCAAATAAACGATTTACTATAAAAAATACAAAAATTGCTATAGGTGTGTCTGTAATTTTTGAAGAGTTCTCTTGATTTCTCCATGATTCCATCATCAGGTTCTCGATTTGGTGACAATGGGACCAACTTGGGAGTATGGGTCTTTCAAACAACAAAATCAGTTTTCTAAATCGGTCCAATCGAAACCCGTGAAATACGTATTATTGTTGAGTAGTTCCGATGAAAACTTGTGGTCTTCATGATCAGTTCCACTTCTTCAAATTTTGCTTTCCGAAAGCAAATGAACGATTTACTATAAAAAATACCCAAATCGCCTATTATTTTTGAAGAGTTCCCACGATTTTCCCAAGATCTTTTGAGGATAATAAAGATTCTTAAACCATAAGATCCCATCATCAGATCCCACTTGGTGGCAATAGGACCTAATTGGGAGTATACGCTTTCAAACAAAAAATGAATTTTCGAAATCGTTCCAACCCTAGCTTCGAGTAATATAAAAAAAAAACATACAGCCGAATGCGTAACTTCCTCCTTTTTGGAAGTCGGTTAAAAAATCGAGAAACATACATACATAAGCTCAATTCAGATGCTTTCAATTTTAAGCACTTAAATTTTATTAATGGACTTTTTTGTCTATCCTGTTAATTCAAAAAATTTCATGGTGCAACCAAATTGCCCTCCCCTCAACCAAATCCTGGATCCGCCCCTGGCTCTGAGCCTATAAATTACTAGCTGTTCTTCGCGGTTTCACCCGCGTTAATTTCAAAGTTCCTGCGGGAATCCTGGGGTAAAAAGTACGAATAGTTCTTTTCTGTAAGTAGGTACCCCTGACGACGTGTATGCAAAATTTCATGACGATCGGTTGAGTGCTTGAGGCAAGAAACCGTAAGAAACAAACTTACTAACTTACAAACTTATTTGCCACTTTCATTTTTGGTATTAAGACGATAGGAAGCAAAGGTTAGGAAGCATTGTTAAAAAAAAAACTTTTTTTAACCTACTTAGTTAAATGAATTGATTGTGCTGTGTCATTACTATAGTATTATATTATCTGTGGTCAATATAATATCTACTCTTTCCTCTGTGGTTGTCGATATTGTTATTATCAAACATCAAATGAAACAAAGTCATCAAACTAACAATAAACTTTTATTACTTAATTAACATAATTTTTAATTACCTAGATACTTTATATCTTTTTACGAAATTTTATTTTAAGCAACGATATTTTTTATACTGGCAAACAAGTACATCAAAGGGCAGATAATAGTCAAAGTGGCAACCCCACAGCGGTTTGAGGCGCTTTGGGCGGCAAACAGAGCGATGTCCTCGAAATTGGAATGCCAACCGATGATGGATTCGTCGCGATTCTGTACGCGCAGCCAAAGCTCCAAAGGTCTGAAATATCTGCAAAAAAAACCATCATAAGAGATCTATACTAGTCCTAGCTGTTGCCGCGGGAATTTCAGAGTTCCCGCGGGAATTTCGCGATAAAAAGTAGGTACCTACTCTATGTCCTATTCCAGAATATAATCCATCCACAGAACAGAAAATAACAGATAGAAGGGACATCAACTTAGTTTAGTATGAAAACAGGTGAAAACCAGTGTCGCCGGGTGATTTTCGCGCACAAAACTATTCATTATCTACGCACTAAAACATTCATTAACATTAAGAAATTTATTAAACGCTTTATGGTTACGTTTTTACTTAGTCACTGTTTAAAAAATTCGCAGTTTTGGGAATATTGTGGTATATATACTTGGAAAAGAAGGTTTGGGCAAGTTAGAGCAATTTGCTTTGGGTGGACAAAGAAGTTTCTAGGGTGGGCAAAGAGGTTTCTAGGGTGGGAAAAGAAGTTTCTAGAGTGGGCATTGCGGCTGCGTCCTATCGAAAGTCGAATTGTGAGCGACCACTTGACAGATTGTCAACTTGACTAAGGGGGCAGCTTGTTATTGGCAACGTGTTGTACGTACTTGACGAGCGACTCCGGCGATATCCTGTTTGTCTTCCCTTTGGTCATTGTCCTGATGATCTCCGATGCCGGCTTCGATGATCCGGCCTGCATTATCTCACTAGAATAATAATGATGAAGATTTCACGTAATAACACGATCTACGAAAGACGTGCTCCTGGCGCCAGACACGTAGGTAATGTACGTTATAATATACCTTACTAACAAACCACTGCACTGACTTTTATATTTATTAGATTAATAATGATAGATGTTAAAAGGATTCCCAACCCTGGGAATGCCTAAAGCGTGGGACCTGGAGGTAATGGCTTAACTTATTAAGGCAAAAAAAAAAACGATTTTGAGTCTGACCCCGAATCCCGATTTTGATTTGACTTCGTTCGAAATTGAAATCGTATTTGGAATCGTGTTAAAGGCTAAAAATGATGTCTGATGACAATTTCAGTAAAATGGATTCTTTTTCTTCTTCTTTATAAAAACAATGTTTCTTAATAGTAAAAATCTCTTCATCTACTTCTTCAATTATGGCGAAACGCCAATGACAATGTTAGATTGTTCCCCAAGTTAAAACATGGCTCTCTTGAAAGCCAGTTTCCTGCTCAGGGACCAAAATAGATGCTGAAAAGTGACTGAAATAACGAAGACGAACGTGACACGCGTATTTTCGGTACGGTTTTCACTCACAACCATAAAATGGATTATTTTCGATCGAAAAATTTGACAGATAAATACGATAGAGAGTAGAGACGCGATCTCAATGCTTCAAAAGTAGCAAAATTTGATTCCGTTCCGATCTTATTTCGATTCGAGTTCGATTTGATCCTAACTTGATTGAGTCAAGAGTATCAACAGTAAGCCGGCTGGTCTTGCAGGATTTAAACCCGATTTGATTAACGTCGTCAAGTAGTTCTACTTGGTAGGTATTCCTTGCCTGAGCACTCGCCCCGCGTCCCTGCTGCGGTGCGTGTCGCACTCGTGCAGGTGCCCGGCGTGCCCCGCGGCCGCGCACAGCTGCTCGAACACCTGGAACTCCAGCACTGTGGCCAGGAAGTACTTGATGTACTCCTGAAACGAAGAAAAATTTACAGATCAACTAGCTGTGCCCCGCGGTTTCACACACGTTAGTTTGGCAGATCCCGCGAAACAAACAAACAAACCTCACTTTCGCCTTTATAATATCAGCAAGGATTAATGCGAAAGTGCAGATTTGTTTGTTACGCTTTCACGCATTAACGGCTCAACCGATCATCATGAAATTTTGCAGACACGTTGTCAGGGGAACAGGGAAGGACATAGGTTACTTTTTATCTCGGAATTCCCGCGGGAACTCCGAACTTATCACCGGTGAAACTGCTGGGAACAGCTAGTATTAAATAAAAAGCTTTTATAAACCTTTACTAGGTACACTATAATAATTCTAATGGAATTAATCTTATTAATAACAAGCTGTGCTCCGCGGTTTCACCCGCGGCAATTTCGGAGTTCCCACAGGAATTCCGGGATAAAAAGTACCCTACGTCCTTCTCAGTACCCCTGACAACGTGCATGCCAAATTTTATCCAAATCCGTGCAGCCGTTTTTGCGTGATTGAGTAACAAACATCCAAACATCTAAACATCCAAACATCCACACTTTCACATTTATAATATTAATAGGAAGTATAGGATTAACGGCCGCACTCAGAGTCGACTTTAATGATTACTTAGTTAAGTATAGATTTTTAAAAGAAAATTGCCGCAGTCAGACAAGTTTAATAAATTAATGTTAATTGGCATTTAATGAGATGTAACTTAATTAGTTAAATGCCAATTAACATTAATTTATTGAATTTGTCTGATTGCGGTAGTTTTGTTTTAAACATCTATACTTAACTAAGTAATCATTAAACACGACTCTGAGTGCGGCGGTAAGACTTACTTGATCTGATATGATGTGATACTTAGATCCAGGGTCAAAGTCGGCTTCGGACCTGGGTATGGGAGGTACTATGCCCTGAAAAATAAACCATACTTTCTAATTGTGATTTCATTATTACAATTTAAACTTTCTATAATAGGTACCTACTGTGGTGATTTTGGTCACGCTCAGACTTAAAATATAATATTACTAGCTGCGCCCCGCGGTTTCACCCGCGTGAGTTTCGGAATTCCCGCAGGAACTCCCTTTAGGGGGATGAAAAATAGATGTTGTCCGATTCTCAGACATACTGAATATGCATACAAAATTTCATAAAAATCGGTCCAGCCGTTTCGGAGGAGTATGGGACCGAACATTGTGACACGAGAATTTTATATAATACTAGCTGTCCACCGCGATTTCAACCGCGGTAAATTCGGAGTTCCCGCGGAGGTTGCGGGGAAAAAGTACTCTATGTCCTTCAGTTCCCGAGGGAATTCCGGGATAAAAACTATCCTATCTTTTAAGTTGGACCATATTATAAACGGTTGCAAAATTTTATCAAAATCCGTTCAGTAGTTTCGGAGTCCATCGCGGACAAACAACGTGACACGTGATTTATAATAAAAAAAGGCTTAAAATCTCTAGTTCCTTGAAATCATTCAATTAATAATGAAAACAAAAAAAGTTATCTCAAACACTAGATTTCTATAATATTGACTAGCCGTGCCCCGCGGTTTCACCCGCGTGAGTTTTGCAGTTTCCACATTCTCGTTGTAGGTAGGTATACTTTCCTACTGATTTTCTTCGCAATGTTACTACATTGTACATGTGGACATAGATAAGCAATAGTGTGGTAACCCACACTGGAGAAATTTTGAGTAAATCGTGTTTTAAAAGTAGGAGCGCCATTTTGCATCAACATTTTTTATGATCAATATTTAGTTACATATTTAAGCAATGTAATAAGGTAAACACATAATTAAAAAATGTTCCCTAACTCTCAATAAATCGTTCTGAATCAATAACTTAATTTTGTGGGTTAACATGTTATTGCTTATCTGCGTGCATATGAGAAAATGAAAAAAATATATGTATTTTTACCTACCGTAAATGAAATCGGTTGAAACGTTCTCAAGTTATAGCGTGACCAAGGTAAATAAGGATAAGTACATATAATATGACTTATATTCTCCTACTGTAAAAACATTTCAATTTTCCGCTTATGAATGACGTAACTATGTAGTAGTAAGTAGGTAGTTAAAAATAGATTTGAAGAAATAGTGATGCAATAGTGTTTTACTATGACAGTATCGGATACTGTAGCGATATTTCGTCACCTCTCACAACAGCAGAGTGGCGCAGTGGAAGCGTGCTGGGCCCATAACCCAGAGGTCCGTAGATCGAAACTACGCTCTGCTAGAAACACTTTTTTTTACTTTTTGTTGTTTAAATTTTTTTTTTTATTTATTAATTCAGACAGTTTTTCCTACTTTTTGTTGTTTGAAAATATTTTCTTTTTTTTATGACAGTTTTTGCTGTTTGCCAAGTGATTAGTAAAAAATAATTTCTACTTTATCTACAGACCTATCTATCTATCTATACTTACTATAATAAAAGAGTAGAATTCGCGATTCTGTACATTGAAAATTTTTACCTAAAATTGAGATAGGTAATAAAAGAAGAGTAACCAAGCTGAATAAAAATAATTTCTACTTTATCTACATACCTATAAAAGATCCGCGATTCTGTTTTAACAAAAACTGACAGGGGACGATAGGCGAAGAGTAACTAACAACAAAAAAAGGGTTTTTAAAAATTATTTTCTGTCTGTCTGTCTGTTACCGATTATCTCCGAGTCTACTGAACGGATTGACATGCGGTTTTCACAGGTAGATTAAGCTAAACCTGCAGCTACATATAGGCTTTGTTTCATTAAAATCGGATGTCGGGAATAATAATAAAATGAATCGCCAAATGTGTTGCTAAGCGCCTAACTTCCAAACTACTGCACCAAATTTGTTTTTTTTTGTGTTTGTTATTATATCAGGACAAGGTTTATATAAAAGAAGTTTAGAGTTCCTGCGGGAATTCCGAAACTTACGCGGGTGGGTCTCTGAAACGGTTGGACCGATTTTGACGGGACTTTCACTGCTAACTAGCAGATGATAAGGAGTCAATCAGGCCACTTTGGAGTTCCTGTGGGAATTCCGAACTCACGTAGGTGAAACTGCGGGGCACAGCTAGTTCTA
Source organism: Zygaena filipendulae (assembly GCA_907165275.2). NCBI lineage: Eukaryota > Metazoa > Arthropoda > Insecta > Lepidoptera > Zygaenidae > Zygaena > Zygaena filipendulae. Next base: position 894,460 of record OU015677.1, on the reverse strand, counting down.
CAATAAAAATTAATCCCTATTTACCTTGGTGCCGGCATCACGCGTGAACGGCTGCACCGACCACAATGAAATTTTGCATACACGTTTTCAGGGGTACAGAGAATGACAGAGACAGAGATTACTTTTTATAGTTTTTATCGCGGAATTCCCAGGGAAACTCCAAAATTACCGCGGGCGAAATCGCGGGGACAGCTAGTTGTTTATAAGTGAGAATGTGAGTTTGTTTGTATTTTTGTTGAACTCTGAAATTTACGCGGGTGAAACTGCTTGTAATCTTTTAATCTATACTTATAATAAAACTGTAGAGAGGTCAATTCTGTACATTGAATATATATTCAAAATTAATATTGGAGGATGAATGGTGATCGATACTGATGCCAAAAATGCAATCAGAAAATGTTTTGTCTGTCTGTCTGTCTGTATGTGCACGCACGGGTCAAAAACTACTGGAGGGATTTTAACCAAACTTGGTACGATTGTAGGCAGGTTATAGGCTATATAACATAACGCTAAGACACATAGGAGCTGAGCGGTGATGATGAATTTGAAGCAAGTCGGATGAAAATGCGCTTTCGAGCTCTTATCCTCGCATACGTTTACTCAATCGCGCAAAAAGGGCTAAACGGATTTGGATGAAATTTGGCATGCACGTTGTCAGGGGTACAGAGAAGGACATGGGGTACTTTTTATCCCGGAGTTCCCGGGGAACTCTGAAATTACCGCGGGCGAAATCGCGGGAGACAGCTAGTTGTTTATAAGTGGTAGTCACACATCGATAAGTTTTGTACACATTTGAGAGATGGTGTGTGTGGACTGTGGGAGAAACATACCTGATACCGCAGCTTCAGCTGCCACCATCTGGCGTTCATGTTTTTGACACCGTCTTCGAAGACCGACCATCGCCACTGAAAACGAATTTTATCATGTCGAATACCTCTCTATACTAAGTATCTCTGTACTAAGATACGCAATACAGACTTACGTATCTACTATCGTCTATATAATTTATTAATATAATAATAATAATCCACTTCACAACACACAGATCCACTTGATCCCACACTAAGCTATAAGCTTGTGTCGTGGAAACCAAGCAAACGTGGTATATACTACACATATTATTACATATATATTATACTATAGATATATATACACACCCAGACTGGAATATGGAACCCTGTGCTCATCACACAAAGTGCACCCCCACCGGGAATCGAACCCGGAACCTCTTGATTAGCGGGCAGGCATGGTGACCATTGCGCCAATTGGGTCGTCATATTGTGAAAATAAAAACTCTACAAATCGTTCTTAGATTACACACTCTATTATGAAACCTGCACTCAAAGACATGCTATATAATAAGTACCCTTTGTCACTCCAGGATCACTGTAGCTTCTTATGTGCTTCTTAAGTGAATGAATTTTTAAAATCGGTTCAGTAGATCCAGAGACTACCCCCTAAAACCTCACAAACTCATAATATCCGGAGGTTTTTACCGACTTCCCAAAAAGGAGGAGGTTCTCAATTCGACGCGTATGCTTTTTTTGTAATGGCATATTAACGGTTGTCGTAACGAATAAAGTTTATTTCATTTCATTCATCAACTGACAAACTTTTGCTCTATAAAATATTAGTATAGATTAGCTATAATGTGCCATAATAATAAATCAGCTGTGGCTTTGTACTGACACGTTGAGTCCCTTCAAAACTCCTCTGTAATCCTTACCTGATCGACCATGAAGGCGAAGGGTAGATATGCCACCTTCTCCAGTGCCATGCTCATGAGGAAGTTCATGCTGACTTCATACGGATCTTGAGTTCTGGGGAGACATTTGAAAATTTCAACGCCCTGTGTGCTTTGTTTGTTACGCTTTCACGCCGTCAGCTCAAGTTGCAATCCATAGGCTCAACCGATCATCATGAAACTTTGAATACACGTTGTCAGGGGTACAGAAAAGGACATCGAATACTTTTTCCCGAAATTTCCGCGGCTATATTGTATGTGGGTATTGTCAAAAAAATACTTTTAGCGCGTTTTGTTTAAAGTTAAATGCTGCGAAATTATCTTAAAAATATTTGATACCAGCCGCTCCACGCGGTTTCACCCGCGTTAATTGTGGAGTTCCGGGACAAATTCACGATAATCGGTAGGGCCGAAGCGTCACAAACAAATAAATTCAAAGTTGCATTTTTAATATTAAGGATTATTATCCAACTGATGGACTGAATAGAATTTTAATTTTCATAATCCAGCACCATGTTATAGATTAAAATTCCATCAAATTCTCACTTATTCTGGTAAAGACCAACTCTTTGCAGATGAGGGATATTGTAGACAGAGAGCGTAGCTGCGTTGGCGACTGCTTCGTGGAAAGCTGTAAAAAATGTCGTTATCATTAGGATATCAAGTTATAAGTTTTACGATATCATCTAAGAGTAGAGTACCTATATAAAAATGAGTCCCTATTTCCTTTGGTCACGGCATCACGCGTGAACTTCTGGACTAATTTCTTTTGTGGTTTTTGTTATTGTAAGGAGAAGGTTCTGGAGGTTTGGAGTTCCTGTAGGAATTTCTAAATTCACGCGGGTGAATCTCCGAAACGGTTTGACCGATTTTGACGGGACTTTCACAGCTTTCAATTAGCAGATGTTATAAGACGTAGGTAAATTAAGTAGGCTACTTTGGAGTTCCTGCGGGAATTCTGAAACTCCAGCGAGTAAAACTGCGGGGCACAGCTAGTTAGGATATAAAGTTGAATCTTCAGGCTTTACTCTTTAGTCCTGGACTTTTATTCACTACGACCAACAAAAATTTTTGCCCTCCATAACGCGCGTTCCAAAAACAATCCCAATCGATCCGGATGTCACAAAATACATATTACAGGCTTTGATGCGGTAAAATTTATTGTAAATAGTTAAAATTTTAAACCTGACCAGGGTTGGCTCCATCCCTGAAGAGTTGGGGCTGTTCCGAATACTGCAGGTAGTACTGGATGTGCGCCATTTCGTGATGAGTGGAGATCAGATCTTGCATTGTCACTTCCGTGCATTGTTTAATCCTAACAAAGTATAACAGATTTCTTGTCAGTTCTTCTCAGTATAGGCGCTTTATGAACTGACATTCATTTCAATTTACTTATATGTATAAGCAAATTTTTCTATTCTTCGTAGTTACGGATTTAGCCATCCATGCGCACTTGAAAAATAGAGGTAAAACAAATCACTTGTAACAATAATACGACCAAATATGGTCAAGTCCTATTTATAAACCTCTTCTCTGTCAAATATTTTTCGGTTTCCAATTTTTCCTGGATTTTAAATAGAATATAGTCAGTAGTTTTGAAACAGTTTTGAAGCATGTAATAGCTGGAATATTGCCTGATCAAACAAAGTATAAAATTCAAATCAAGGTTGTGCTAACGGTTATCCAGATTGCAATTAATTCAATAACCGTAATTGAAAACCATCATTCAGTTTGTCATTCTTTCAGTTAGGTACCTGTAATCTATCCTGTTGCAGAAGTCCCAGGCGCTTGCAGTACATTGCACACTGCGCTGAGCGGGCCTCACCAGCATTGACCCTCGCCAGAACTCCGGAGGGACCGGCTTCAAACCCATCGATGTGTAAAACTCCTCAGCCATTTGGAACATCCTGCAAAATATTGGCCTTGTAAAGAACCTGTACTTTTTAGCTACTTTATAAGAACTTATAGTAAGTCTGGTTGAAGTTTCTCACCTGAGTGGGGTAAATCCTTGTCGTAGCATTTCGGAAGTGACGTCAATATTCGGTGTTTGAGGGAACGGCATTACTAGATCCATTATGGACTTCCAGTTCTGGGCCCACATGTTACCTTAAAGCAAAAACTAATTTAAAGTCTTTTAGATAATATATTGCATTTCGCATAATATTGGTATTTCCAATTAAGTAGGGAGGTTCAATCGATCATTCCGAGTCACTACATTCAGAACCTACTACTTATTGTATCTTCATCATTATTTCCATTTCAGCTGACGGACGCCCACTGCTGGGCAAAAAGCAGGCCTTCCCCAAAAATTTCCACGATGATTGTTTTCGATGTTCGTTCTTTCACTTCAAAATGGATTCCATTATTTAGAGCTTTGAGAGTTTTAAATGTAAAAAAACTGCATTACAGGTATGGGTGACCACTAGTAAAGTCAATAATTCCAGTGACTGACCAAGTAAATGAGCTGGTATAGGGCCATCAGGCCTCACACTGGCCCCATAGCGCTGCACCAGCCGCCTTCTCACATATGTGAACAGTTGCTTGTATAACGGCATGACCTGGTTGTAGATTTCGTCGATACTGGCGCGGAATGACGGGTCCTCATACAATGACTGCATTTGTTCCCCTGCATTCCTAAAGCCTGGAAAAACAGATTTTGACAGAGAGAATTTGGGATCACTTGGAATCACTACATAGTATAAAACAAAGTCGCTTTCTCTGTCCCTATATCCCTATGTATGCTTAAATCTTTAAAACCACGCAACAGATTTTGATGCGGTTTCCACCAATAGATAGAGTGATTCATGAGGAAGGTTTATAACTATATTTTATACTGGAATTCTCGCGGGAACTCTGAAACTACCGCGGGCGGAACCGCTGGGTCAGCTAGTACTAAATAAATATTCGAGTAAGTCATCAACGTTCTGTACTATGTCATCATAACTTACCCGTGGCAATAGCAGCTTGATTGGCTAACTGTACGTATCTCATGAACCGATTCCGCAGTTTTGGTCCAGTCTTCTCTCTAAAACTCCTCCAAACGTAAAGCAGTTCACTTTCGATTCGCGAGTGCGCTAAAATCCTGGAGATCTCTGGATCCAGTTGCATGTCACAGTAATTTGGATATTCCGAGGTTTCCTGAACAGACTGATAGTGTTGGAACGGTTGATTGACCAGTTGGTAGCCCTGGTTGGGCTGTGGTTGGTACTCTGTTCCTGTGTCGGGGACAGGAAGTTTGGGTATATGCGGGTCGTATGGCTTCTGGTGGCCAAACGGACAGATCTTAGCTGAGTTATATATCTCTTTCATTTCGTTGATTAGTTGTTGTATCTGAAAAGAGATGGAGAGTTTTTATGATTATCTAAGTAAACGTACCTACTGTGGTCTGACAATGTCACAAGTAAAGTGAAGCAAACAGAAATATAGGAATTGTAATATAGGAATGTCGGTAGCGATTCGAAATAGTAAGAGAAGGTTGAGAGATCTTTCATGTAATTTTTTAATCAATCCTAGCCTTAAAAGACCGTGAACCAAAATAATTTGAAATTTCTAGCTTTCCTTCAGTCGTGAACAAACCTCAGAAAATTTATCATCAGGCAGTGCAGCTCGACTGTTCTGGACAATCTTCAATAACTGTCTCCGGCTCCGAGGGTCAGAGAGTCTGGAGGAGTCATACACAGCCGCCTTCCGCCAGGACAGCTTCTCAAACTTGGAGCTCAAGCCCAGTTCTTCAAGCATTCTCCTGCGATTGTATTCCGTGATGTTGGTGACGAATTTCCATTGGGCCATTGTTACCCTAAAAAAACCAGCCTGTAAATTACTACATACACGTTCAAGAGTCTAAAAATATGTAAGATGAAAAAGTCATAATGAAACCATCAGGCTTGAAGGACAGTATGTTACTATTTAAGAGAAATAGTTACATAAAGGAGTATCTAAAATGCAGGTGGAACGTTCTAGGAAAAGAAGTAGTGGCGGATTATCCATTATCAGAAGACTTTAGAGTTTTGACTCCTATCTTTCCAACGTACGCTAAACTTTGTCGTAAAGGTTTTTGGGCGTATGAATAATGGTCTAAAGTCAAAATTATTATGATACTAGCTGTGCCCCGTGGTTTCACCAGCGGTAATTTCGGAGTTACCGCGGGAATCCCGGGATAAAAAGTACCCTATGTCCTTCTCTGTACCCCTGATAACGTGCATGGGTTTTTGCGTCATTCAGTAAACATATGCGAGGATACATATAAGAGCTCGAAAGCGCATTTTCATCCGACTTGCTTCAAATTTATCGTCACTGCTCAGCTCCTATGTGTCTTAGCGTAATGTTATATAGCCTATAACCTGCCCAAGAGTATGGACTACAATCGCACCAAGTTTGGTTAAAATCCCTTCAGTAGTTTTTGAACCATGCGTGCACATACAGACAGACAGACAGACAAAAAATTTACTGATTGCATTTTTGGCATCAGTATCGATCACCATTCATCCTCCAATATTAATTTTGAATATATATTCAATGTACAGAATTGACCTCTCTACAGTTTTATTATAAGTATAGATTATGTAGGTACAAAACCTGTAACACATTCCAGATGCTTCGCGATCGTACTCGCGCAGAAATTGAGTCGCTTCCGCCACATTGGTGTTTGTCCCCTGGAACGAAAAATTAAAGATACCTAGTCTGTAATTTATCCTTATCTTCTATACTTAAAAATGCTTTGTCCTGAATGACTGATGGATCAACGCACAGCCTTAACCGCTGATCGTAGAGACCTGAAACTTGGAGGGTGTGTTCTTTGTGTGACGTAGGCATCTGATAAGAAAGGATTTTTGAAAATTCAACCCCTATGAGGATGAAAAGGGGTCGCAAAGTTTGTATGGAATTTCGAAAATATCGCAGGTGAAACCGCGCGGGACTGCTACCTACTATTATAAATGCGAATGTGAGTTTGTTTGTTTGTTACGCTTTCATGCCTTAACTACTCAACCGATCATTATGAAACTTTGCATAAGTGTTGCCAGGGGTACAAAAAAGACATAGGGTATTTTTAATCCTGGAATTTCTGCGGGAACTCCAAAATTAATGAGGAGGAAATCGCGGGGAACTACTAAATATACTAAATATAAGCATGACCCTTGTACATGTTTACTTTTATACTTTCTTTCTTTTTATGTTGTCCTTGTGTGCATTAATTGTTAAATAAATAAATAAAAATAAATAAATGTAAAAACGAATCCTTGGCCAAGGAGTATAGTAATATATTATCTGTGGTCAAGGTATCAGCTTTTCGCTAATTCTCTTTTTGCTGTGTTTGTTATTGAACAGAGAAGAAGAATAAAAGAAGTTTGTAATTCCTGCGGGAATTTCGAAACTCACGCGGGTGAATCTCCGAAACGGTTGGACCGATTTTAACGGAACTTTCACTGCTAATTAGCTGATGTTTTAAGGAGTAAATTAGGCTACCATGGAGTTCCTGTGGGAATTCCGAAACTCACGCGGGTAAAACCACAGGGCACAGCTAGTATGACAACAATTCTTCGTTTATTTCTTTAAGATAGCTATTAGGTACCATACTCAAAGGATGTGACGTGCCAAGTGTTATTATGTATAATTTGGGATAATAGATCTACCAACCAACGTTATTTTTTATTGTTTTTATTGGCCTTGGACAATACCTATGTAGGTAAGAAATAATTTGTACACAATATATTATGACATAATAAAATTGCAACGGTCTTATATCTATGTTGCAAATAAATTAGATAATTTACCATTTTACAAATCGTCATTTTGCGTACCTAAAGCCGGGTACAGACTGCTGTAACGTAACATGCAATGTAACATGAAAGGAGCATTTCACAAGTGGACGCAGATAAGCAATAACATGTTAACCCACAAAATTAAGTTATTGATTCAGAACGATTTATTGAGAGTTAGGGAACGTTTTTTAATTGTGTGTTTGCCTTATTACACTGCTTAAATATGTATCTAAATATTGAACATAAAAAATGTTGAAACAAAATGGCCCTATACTTTTAAAACACGATTTACTCAAAATTTCTCCAGTGTGGGTTAACACACTATTGCTTATCTATGTCCAAGTGTGGACGCAGCGAGCGCACCAGGCGCGCGCGAACCGAGCATGTACGTGCTCGCATCTTTTCGCCGGAAAACATGCGCGCAACGAACATCTCAGTTTGCCGAGAACACGCGATTCCGCGTACAGACACAGACGACCCGTCCACATCTGACGCTCCGCGCACACTACTCGCGCGCCTCTTTGTGTTCGGCGAAAAAACCGACAAATGGTGGATCGCGGCGCGCACGAGTTGTGATGCTCGGTTCGTGCGCGTAGTGTGCGCGGTTCGTGCGCGCAAGGCGTCCACACTATGGGAATAGGCTAGTTTCCTAAATTTTCTTTTTTAGTCCGTTTTGTAGATTATTAAAAAATATTGGACACGTATTATTTTTTTTTTATGTAACCAAAAAATAACATTATAAACATTATAACATTAAAAAATATCAAGTCGAAATTTCCCATGACGTCACGCCTCGCTACAGTTTGTTCGCACGTTATAGCGAGCTGTGACATCACGAGTCCCTAAACTTTAATGCGCTTTATCTATGCATATTTCCATTATTTTAAAAAAGCAAAAAATACGTGTCTTTTATTTTTTTACTATCTAACTGACGGACTAAATAGAATTTTGATTTTTTTACCCAGGAAACTAGCCTATTCTGTTACATTACATGATACATTGCGACAATGTGGACGGCAAATTTGTTACATTGCATGTCACGTTACAGCAGTCTGTACCCGGCTTAATAATGCTGAGAACAGAAAATGCCAGCATTAGTTTAGTTAAGGTTTTAACCGTGACCACAACAGAGTCAAATGGTACGAATGATATCTACCACGGAGAAAATAATCTTATCTTTATACATAAAAATCAATGTTTGTATGTTTGGACGCAGATAAGCAATAACATGTTAACCCACAAAATTAAGTTATTGATTCAGAACGATTTATTGAGGGTTAGGGAACATTTTCTAATTGTGTGTTTACCTTATTACATTGCTCAAATATGTAACTAAATATTGAACATAAAAAATGTTGACACAAAATGGCGCTCCTACTTTTGAAACACGATTTACTCAAAATTTTTCCAGTGTGGGTTAACACACTATTGCTTATCTATGTCCGTTTGTCCTTATGCGTTTCTAAACCATTGGTCCGATTGTGATGAAACTTTGGCGGGTTGTTCTGCTTGCGTCCGCAAAGGTTCCTAATGAGTAATCTTGATATAAAGAGATCCTGCGGGAATTCCGAAACTCACGCGGGTGAATCTCTGAAAAGATTAGATCAACTTTGATGGGACATAAATTATTTATAAGGTCACGACATGTAGGTATACCTACAATTTCAGTTTGTTTGTATGTTACACTTTCACTCTTTAACTACTCAACCGAGCGTTTTGAAATATTGCATACACGTTGTCAAGGGTACAGAGGACATAGGTAGGGTACTTTTATCCCGGAATTCCTGCGGGAACTCCGAAATTAAGCTTACAGCTAATCTTATCATAAGTATGTATAGGTACCTAAGTACGGGAATGGTTTAAAAATTCTGTTTTTATGCTTCAGTTTTTTTTTGGGAGCTAGGTAACTTACGTTGATTGTATAGCGACAGACAGACCGGCTGACGGATGTAAGACAATAGCTATTATATTCTACAATTTGTTCTAATACTAAGTACCTTTATACTTAGGCATAAACTTTCACTTTCACGCGACTCGGCAAATCTAGAGATCTCAGGTTCGACTCCCGATGGACTCGACGGACAGCTGTGTGATGTACACGGGACTCCACTTTCCAATCACTTTCAAGACGCATAATATAATATTTTTTTAAGGGTACATCCTTTATTTTTTGAGGATAAGTAATTTTGCAGCATCCACGATGAATTGGAAGTCGAAATAGGCTTTTTGAATAAATTTTTTTTAGTCCGTCTTGTTGATTAATAAAAATATTGGACACGTATTTTTTCTTTTTTACGTAATCAAAAAACAACGGCGACACATTGAGTTGACGAAATTTCGCGTGACGTCACTACAGTGCAGTTTGTAGCGGTAAGGTAAGTGACGTCACGAGCCCCCACCCTAAACATTAATGCGCTTTATCTCTGTGTATTTTCATTTATTTGAAAAGTAAAAAATACGTGTCTAATGATTTTTAGTTTTCTAACTGACGGACTAATTAGAATTTTCATTTTCAAAAGTCGTCAACATCCCTATTACCCAAACATCTAACTACTTACCTACGTACTTCAACATAGAACAAAGATGGCGGCCTAAGACTGTCATTTGGACATAGATAAGCAATAGTGTATTAACCCACACTGTAGAAATTTTGAGTAAATCGTGTTTTAAAAGTAGGAGCGCCATTCGTGTCAACATTTTTTATGTTCAATATTTAGTTACATATTTAAGCAATGTAATAAGGCAAACACATAATTAAAAAATGTTCTCTAACTCTCAATAAATCGTTCTGAATCAATAACTTAATTTTGTGGGTTAACTTGTTATTGCTTATCTACGTCCATTTACTCATTTACAAACCAAATCAAATCATTTATTCTGTCATTGGATACAATATTATGTATACTTAGACATGTCAAACAAAAGAAAAAAAAATTGCAATACAAATAAAATGTAGGTATACCTATATACAAATATAAAATTGAATTAAATTGTAATATTATAATAATTATTCATATGATTAAAATACAATTCGATAATAATAAATTATACTGAGTCATTTGAGTCAATCCCAAGCATTCTTATCTTGCAAGTAATCATTGACTGCATAGGCTCGTTTACATAATTTGATCCCAATAACAACCTTGTATTTGATGGCATTCTTCTAATTCTCACAGGAAGTTTATTGTAGAAACGTATGCATTGTCCTACAAACGAGTTGCTTACTCTGTGAAGACGAGTAACATGTACAGCAAGATTAATAATGTGAAGGTGAATAGACAAAATTTATATTAATAAGTACATAATTGGATGTAAGTACCTAATAAGAAATGTATCAGTTCGTGACAATGTGTAAGCAATAACCCGTGGCGGCGATGCCAACTTATGTGCCATCTCTCATTTGTACTGTATAATTGGACATAGATAAGCAATAGTGTGTTAACCCACACTGGAGAAATTTTGAGTAAATCGTGTTTTAAAAGTACAGCGCCATTTTGTGTCAACATTTTTTATGTTAAATATTTAGTTACATACTAAAGCAATGTAATAAGGTAAACACATAATTGAAAAACGTTCCCTAACTCTCAATAAATCGTTCTGTAGCAATAACTTAATTTTGTGGGTTAACATGTTATTGCTTATCTGCGTCCAAATAAGATTGTGCTTGTTTCTGGTGTTCACATTATGAATGTCACACATCACAATGTAAACACCAGTTCAAACTTCAAAACAATCTGAAGTCTGTGTCCTCATGCACGCGCCAGCAACTTTGTCCACCGTCGTCATGCTACGTTATCCCATGCGTGAAGGTTACACACACTTAGTTTATTTTTTGGGACAATATCTACCATAAAGAGTGCATCATCTGGATGGTATACGATTACAATTAGTGTGGTCACCTCACTGTGACCGGTTGCGTCGCGGAAGGTAGCCAGTGCGGATCCGGTTCAGGTAATTGAGGACGATTTCGGATGCTTATAGGTCATAACAAAAACAATGACAATGTTATCCCTGTACTAAATTGCTGTAAATGGAGGTGTTTGTTTTCCTATTGTTATATTATGTCAACAGAATCACAAGAAAGAGTTATAACTAAAATCCTTGATAACACTCATTAATGATGCAAACTTGCAGAATGATTGATTGCAACAAACTTAATTTAGTCTAAACTAATCATTTTAACATTGTCACAAAGATCCGCTCATTTCTTTTTCACTTCAGTAGCTCAAACATGTAGGTTTTGCTGCCTGAAATCAGTGAGCAAAATCGCATTTTGCTCACTGAGTGAGACAAAGTAACTTTTTAATTTTTGTTTTCAGAAAGCCGCGAATATCTTATTCAGTTTACATCTCTTTCCCGCCATTAGAAAGAGAGAGAGAGAGACAAAGACCAGCCCTTTCGAAGTTCCAATTATGAATTCGACCTCAAAGACAAACACGTTCGGCAATTTGTACCTACTAAAGAAATTTTGCAAAAAGATAATTATGTCTTTTAATGTAATTTATTGAATTTTCAACTTATTGTTGTATTTAAACGAAAATAAGTATTTACTGCAAATAAAACTGATATTTAACCTGTAAATATTTATTTCTAGTTTCAATAATGTTAGATACGTAATATATTATATCTCCTAAAGTGTTCTCGCTGCTGAAGTGAAAAGTTATGTGTGTTACACGAGAGCAAAGTTTTTTGCATCTCGTGCCTTTGAATCCGTCGCCACACTCAGGATTCAACTTAGAATCGATTAAATCAGCACTCGCAGCAAGAAATGACTTTGCTCTCTTGTTGCACAAATAACTATTTTACCCATTATCCTCTGTTACTAGAATATTCAAAAATACAGATTCTTCTTCCGATTTCTCTTTATATGCAATACTAGCTGTTTCTTGCGGTTTCACCCGCTATAATTTTGGAGATTCCGCAGGAATTCCGGGACAAAAATTCCCTTCTCTATATCCACCTCTGTCAACGTGTAGGTCAAACCTACTTATGCAAAATTTCATGACGATTGGTTGAGTAGTTAGGCGTGAAAGCGTAATAAATTCACTTCTGCATTTATAATATGTATTATGTAAGTAGTAGGGATTTCGGAAGATAAAATTATGAGTTTAATAAAATTTTGAGCGGATGACCTGTGATGCTATAGTTGCAGCACTACAGGCAAGAGCCTTAACGTTGTTTGTTTGTTTATTACGCTTTCACACCTTAACTACTCAACCGATCACCATGAAACTTTGCTACACGCTGTCAGGGGTACAGATAAGGACATAGGGTACCTACCTAATTTTTATCCCGGAATTCCCGCGGGAACTCCAAAAGTATCGCGGGGCAACCGCAAGCTGCAAAGATTGCATTAGAAGAGATTTTATTCGCCACAACACAACTTTAAAAGTATTCACTACGTTTCTAATAACTATAAAAATCTTTAGTACAAAAAAGCCGGTCTAGGAATTCTCTACCAGTCTACCTTTTGGCAAAGTGAGGCTCTGGTGACAATAACAAATACCTATTGCCTATTTTTATTTTGTGTAAATGAAAGAGGGATAAATATTAAGTTAGGTTACTAAAAAACTGTATATTTTACTTAAATCCTACTAATATTATAAATGTGAAAGTGTGGATGTTGTTACTCAATCACGCAAAACGGCTGAACGGCTTTGAATGAAGGTACCTACAGAGAAGGACATCGGGTACTTTTTATCCCGGAATTCCCGCGGGAACTCCGAAATTACCGCGAATTAAACCGCGGGGCACAGCTGGTCCTACTAACATTATAAATGTGAAAGTGTGGATGTTTGGATGTTTGTTACTCAATCACGCAAAAACGGCTGAACGGATTTGGATGAAATTTGGCATGCACGTTGTCAGTGGTACATAAAAGAACATAGAGTACTTTTTATCCCGGAATTCCCGCGGGAATTCCGAAACACGAGGCACAGCTAGTAAATAAATAATTTAAATAAATGTTTGCGTTTCTGTAGTTTTATTTCGTCGCATACTCAAACAACCATCACAATATTCTTTCACACGAAGTCGTATAATACGCTTGCACTGTCTTAAATCTTTTAATTTTATACACAGCCTCTTAAACCTATCTTGTTACATCAATCATAATGAATCAGTAACTCACCATTTGGAAATGTTCTTGCGCACGCACATACCGTATGAAGAAAGCAAGGAATACGACACACAACACTCGAGCGCCTTTGCCGTTATCCATTTTAAAAAAAATTACGTCAGATTTTCCCACTGCTAATTTATTTTAATCAAGTATCAAACTTTTTATTTGAAAATGAAAAATATAATTTACATAAAACTCTATAGTACCTATATTTTAAAAATATTTTAATTTTTATCAGATAGATTTCATTTTATTTTGATTCACGTAAAAGGAATATCGATCAATACGACAAATGCCAGTTTTTGGCGGCGAATTCGACAGATTTTTTTAGAGTGCATGCGACCCAAAGGTTTTTCACTGGCAACAGCCGAGGTGGTTGAAGATTTTTGCAGTCGTTTTTCTTAATATTTTTCTGCGGAAAACTGTCTCGCGTCTTTTCTTGTCACCGACTGCAAGAATATTTCCGTCCGCTTTGTTTTCTGCATGGTCTGATGAGCACTGGCGGATTGCACACGGGAGTGGCACGTGCTGATATCTTCGGATGTATCTTACAATTATACCACATACATGATTACCTATATTCAGTACTAGCTGTTCCGCGTTAATTTCGGACTCCTGCGGGAATTCCGGGATAAAAAGTACCCGATGTCCTTCTGTGTGTTTGCAAAAATTCATAGTGATTGATCGGTTGAGCCGCTAAGGTGTGAAAGCGTACCTTTCTAACAATTGCCTACTTGAGTAAATTTTTTTTTAGTCCATCGTGTAGAAAAAAAATATTGGACACGTATTTTTTCTTTTTTTACGTTATAAGTCCACCCCCACCAGGAATCGAACCCGGGACTTCTTGATTAGCGGGCAGGCATGGTGACCTACTGCGCCAATCGGGTCGTCAAACAAGTTATGATAATTTTGCGATCATTATTGGATATTGATTGGATTCTTAAATTGCAAAAAGTAAAGGGAGTATGTAGGTATCTGTATTGCCCCATGTCCGAACTTACCCAAACATGCTTAAGTATTGAAAAAATAGTGGATGATATTGAAAAAAACGCCATAAAGTTTGTGAGTTGTAGGAATACCTAATCTCTCGATTTTCTGAATCGATTTTGAAAATTGTTTCACTTAAAGGAAGCTACAGTGATCCTGGGAGATATAGGGTACCTTTTTATCCCGGAATTCCCGCAGGAACTCCGAATTTACTGCGAGTGAAACCGCGGGGGACAGCTAGTAAGTGTATTATAAAAATAATCTCGTGTGTAGGCATCACCACTCCTAGGCGCTGGTTGGGTGCAATACCGCGACGAAATGTTCACAGATCAAGCGTTGTAGAAACGACACAGCCTTTGCCTACTTAGAAAAAGAAGAGTATGCGTTTGCTTGGAGGTAGAGAGACACAGTTATAGTCGTTCAAACAAGATTAAATGACAAAAAAACGCTGGTAAAGAAATCTATTTGGCGAGAGTCGAAACACTTTAGGTATATTTATACAAAAAGAGGCTATTCTTCTTCTTCTTTTTCCATGATTAACATCATATTGGTTTTTAAATTAATGCTAGCTGTTTTACGCGGATTCACCCGCGTTAATATCAGAGCTCCCGCGGGAAAAGCTGCCCTATGTCCTCACCTGTACCCCTGACGTGTATCCAAAATTTCATGATAGTCGGTTGAATAGTTAAGGCACAAAACGTGATAGACAAACGCACATTCGCATTTATATTAATACTAGCTGTGGCCCGTGGTTTCACCAGCGTGAGTTTCGGGATTCCCGCAGGAGCTCCAAAGTAGCGTAATTTACTATTTATGAGATTAGCTAATTAGCAGCTAGTGAAAGTCCCGTTAAGATTGAGCCAACCGTTTCGGAGATTCATCCGCGTGATTTCGGAAATCCTGCAGGATCTCTCTATATCAGGAACATTTGCGGACGCAGGCAGAATAACCCACCTAAGTTTCATCACAATCGGACCAATGGTTTATAAACGCATAGAAGACAAACATACAAACATTAATTTTTATTTTTCAAGATGTACCTAACCTCTAGTTCTTGTCGTTTGCTGTTTAGTCTATGACCGTTCTAAGTGGGTCTTGTCTGCTAAAGTAGAGAGGGTATCGATATACCATACGATATTCAAATATTTAGTAGGTACTAAATAGGTTTTATAAACAGGAGATATTTTTTAAGGTAACATCAGCTTGATATGAAGTTCCTGAGGTAATTCCAAAACTGCGCGACGCGAGTGTTACTGCGACCGGTCACAATATTAAGCAAATTGAAAGTTAATGAGTAAAGATCTAGCTCAGTCTTTCTCAAAGTGGGCGATAACGCCCCTGTGGGCGTTGGAGACCTACAGGGGGCGTTAAGGGGCCCAGATAAAAATGGGGGCATTGGCGTTCTCAATAATAAAAATCTCTTCATCTACTTCTTCAATTATGGCGAAACGCCAATGAAAATGTTAGATTGTTCCCCAAGTTAAAACATGGCTCTCTTCAAAGCCAGTTTCCTGCTCGGGGTCCGAAATAGATGCTAAAAAGTGACTGAAATAACGAAGACTTCACGTGACACGCGTGTGTTCGGTACGGCTTTCACCCCTGTTTATTAAATTAAGAATCAATTTCATTGACACGATAGTGACTATATATGTCATGCTCATTGCTCACTCAAATTTCCCGCTGGCGGTGGCGTGTACTGTGAGTCGGGTCGCTCGGTTCCCTCTAATATGGTTGAGCGGGGCGGGGCTTACGAGCACGTCATACTCGTGAACGGGTGCCGTCAGTTGGTGCTGGTCATGTCTGGTCTACTATTATAGATAATCCTAGTTTAACTCCTAATGTCTCTGTATCTGTACGGTAGTTTATTGCTGGGTACGGCCAAAGACATTCTATATAATAATGCTACTGCTCCACCTGCGTTAACGTTGATATTAATGTCCAACTACGCTTTCATTAGGGCATTAAAATACGTGTTGGCTACATTTAGTTTGTAACGTGCCGTTAAGCGTTTCTAGTGAAATAACGCGTTAACACAAAATGGCGGTCGAAGTTTCAAACAGCTGTTTCTTTCCAATTTTTTGCGGCATTATATATTTATCATAGTTTGTAACTAAATAAAATCTAAATACTATACAATAAAAAATAACCAAGCAATAGCCCTTTAAGAAGAAAGCGGGAATGCTTCTCAATAAAACGTGTTTATTCCTTTTTCTCTTTTTAAATTTACAGAAACATACATTGTAAGAAAGACACAACCACTTAAATAACTTTGAACAAATGGTGGATGGAGTAAAAATTTAAATTAAGTGTCCGCTGCATTTACATTTTCTTGCTCATTTTCAGTAACTATATTATTATATTTCTTCTTCGACATGTCAATATTGTGTCTACGTTTCAAATGTTTTTTGTAGTTCGAGCTGTTTGTGAAGATCCGCTGGCAGAACTCACATGTGTATGGCTTGACGCCAGTGTGCTGTCTCAGATGGAGGTTGAGACGGGGTTTAAACCGAAATTTCTTGTTGCAATGCTGACAGACATATGGCATCAAGTCCGTATGCACTAAAGAATGTAACTTGAGATGACGTTTAGCACGAAAACTCTTACCACACTGCTCACAGACAAACGGCTTAGCGCCAGAATGTAGACTTATATGGGATTTCAAGTTACCCCTGGTTCTAAACACCATCAGACAGTACTCACATTTGAATGGTCTTGTATCCTCATGTGTCGCAATGTGTGTGCTCAAAGTGCCTTTAGTGAAGAACATTTTACCACAGATGTGGCAAGAGAAGTCTCTGCTGCGTTTTGTGTGGACTAATCGATGCTGTGTAAAATTACTTCGCGAGTTGAACTCTTTATTACAATCGTGACATTTCAAATCTGATTTCCCATTTTGTCGCTGCTTCCTTTCACTTCTTCCGTATTGTTTTTTGTAATTTCTCGAGTACACCAACATGTGGTCTTGTAATAATTCTTGACTCTCAAAGCTCATGCCACAAGTAGGACAAGACATTACAAAAACGTTTTCATGTATGGTATTTTGGTGGAGTTTTAGATAACAGGACGAGATAAAGCGTTTATTGCAGAATTCACAATAGTGCTGCAGGATTTTCTTGTGTGAACGTGCATGATTTATGTATGACTTATGATTGGATAAGATTTTATCGCAATCAGAACATTTGAATACGCAGCATTGCATGTGTATCTGTAGAGAATGGAGGCGTAGTGATTCTATGTTTTTGAATAGCGCATCGCAGAGCCCGCAATGGCACATGTGATCCTCCCACGATAGGTTCAATGGTGTTATTTCCATTGACTCTGCTTCATCTTTCATAACTAACTCGTTCTCTGAGATTTCTGCGTCAACCTTATGTTTTAATTTCTTTTTGAGTTTCCTATTTTTCCCTGTTCTACGCAACGGCAAATCACTATCAGATGAATTTGAAAAATGGTCGGTATTGTTACCACCAGAAGTATCATCACTAACCTGATCCACTTTGACTGTGTCATTTCGTTCATTCAATAAAGATTTCGGATCTACAGTGGAAATCGTCGCTAAGCTCTGTCCTTGCACCTCGATTTTGACATTCTCGTGGAACTCTTCCCAGTTCTTGTCGACTGGTTTCCCCGCACTATTGGAATCGGGTAGTTTTGTTTCGTTTTGAGTTATTTGTACATCGTCTTTCTTGTGGAAAATCTCCAACAACTTCTGTTGCACTGTTCTGACACCGTTCAGAAATGCCCAAGTACGTTCCAGTAGGTCGAAACAAGAGAAACATATTGAACTAGGCAGTGTATTTGATAGGGATATATCAATGTTGATCCACAACATTTTTGCTATAATCTTAGAGTTGATGGCGACATCGTCTTCGCTCGATATCAGGCCAGCTTTAGGCGTCGGTACAGCACAGAGGCGGCAATAACACTCTTCTTCTTCGGACATTGTATAATCAATCAGTAGTCTTCACATTTAAGAATATTTTTAAAGAAATAAAGATTTCTCTCACTTTTTACGGCGACAAAAGACCAATAATTTTTGTTGATGCCGTTGACGTTCCATTTTCAATTTGTCATTTGTCAGCGCGTCAGCGTGTCTGTCACTTGTCATCTTTTTTTTAACCGTTGGCACAACATGTTCAACAACACATGTGCACGTGTCTCCGTCTACGTGTGTGCATAAATGTCTCAGAACAATAACAGTAACTGTAGCTTTAGCTGTAGCTTTTCCAGATAAATGTGTAGGCAGGTGGTAGGCAGACGTCTACTAGTGTTTTTTTTATTTATTAAGGCTTGGCAACTAGGCCTTTAGCCATAGCTTACATTCTATTACAATAGTCTTAAAAGTAATAAAAAGTATATTCACTAAACAGTAAACACGTCTTGATACTCTTTAGACATAAGTCTAGTTAATTTGTGCTTGGTAGTACACTTTTCACAAATCAAAGTTTTTCTAATGTGTTTTTATCAGGGCTGCCAGATCGTATATTTGGATACAAAATATGTATAATCGGACGGTTCATTGTATCCACGAATATTCCGTATAATACGAAAGAAAATATGAATGAAATGGAACGGAGTTCGCCTCTTGCTTTTTTTCGAAGACGTCCGCTTACTCTGTTAACTGTATAGGATGAACAGAGATTGAGATAAGATATTGCCAACTTGACAAACTATGATGAAACGTGTGGCTGTCCCTTATTCTTCTGAGGGCTGTTCGCTATAGTTCTCTTTCTCAAAGTTGTCAGTGTTTGTTCGTGTCGTCTGACATCTGTTGCACTTTTTTAGATTTAAATATTGCCACAAGTGGGCGTGCGCGTTTTATACAGTGTAACTGTTTTTATAGTTTTTAGATTTTTGCGTTTTGAGCACATTATATTTTGTTAATTACGCGGGACTAGAACGCGATGTGTTTTATTACCTTTTTGCGGCCGACCGGTAAATACGGACCGTGTGAGTGTCCAATAAAAAAGATCATCCAGTGAGGGTAGATGAAGAATCGGCCCGCGCGGCTTACTATCGACGCCGCAATGCTTTAGTCAGCCTGTGACCACTTGGTGACCACGGCGCGGCGTGATGCAACTCAGCCGAAACGTCAGGCAAAAAAGGTAAAAAAAAAAACAAAAAAAAAAAAACACAATCGAACATAGAACCTCCTCCTTTTTGGAACTCGGTTAAAAACATCGCGTTCAAGTCCCGCGTAATTTACAAAATATAATGAAACTGTTTCTGTTGGGATTAACTATTCTAAGATCTAGATACCGAATCTAGTCTTAACTCAATACCCCTCTACTGGTACCTTTTTACGTGAACGCTCAGTGCTCACGCCTCACACAACTTAAAAATCAACAATAGAACTGTTTTGCATTCCAACAAAACAGATATTATGTGTATGAAAAAACACACAGCGTTGTTTGAAGAAGCAGTCGTGGGATTTTGCCAATATCTCAATTAATAGTACGAACTTACCGACATTTTCCGCCTTTTATGCTCCCGCTCTTTACCTCAGCACTCAGCAGCAGGGCGCCGGCTTGTCTTTGGCGCGGTGTCATCTGTCACTCATAGAAGTCTTCAAACTTACCAGCAAGTATTCTACTGCAACGCTGTGTGTTTTTTCATACACATAATATCTGTTTTGTTGGAATGCAAAACAGTTCTATTATGTGTTCTTTCAAAACACACAGCGTTGTTTGAAGACATGTTTGTTATCTGCTGGTGAAAGAGGTCTGAATATCTGAAGAAGGCAGACGCTATGTGATTTATTTCATACAGTACATTATGGTTAGGTATATGAATATTCTAAAAAGAATGTACTACACTATACCAATGATATACTTATCTCATTACATAATAGATTTGAGAATCTTAATGAATTATGCAATAAAATTACCATAATAATCTAATACTACAAATAAAAATAACTTGAAGCAATTATTCAAAAGGAATTCAGAAATTAACAAGGTTTGATATTCTTGATAATATACCAAGACAGTTTGAAGTGTGGACACACTAGATATAGGAAGTTATCTGACAACTTACCATCTTTTTAAACTGTGAAAAAGATCTGCAAATAAGTTCAAATTGTCTTTATCTAACCAACATTCTCCTGGATTAGCTGGTTTAATTATGCCTGTGATAAGATATAATCAATCTTGGTAACTCAGTCTTTTCAGAACTTCTGATTTCTATAATCTGAGACTGGGCATGTGTTCTCAGCCCTCAGCTGTCTTATCAACTAACGATAAGTGTCTCTTCAATAGTGAGCACTGTACTTCTTTTGAATTTGTCTTCATACTGTTAAAACTATTAATTTGCTTTCTGAAATCTGAATCATTAATACTGAAACACACCTCTTTGAACCCTGAATCTGCTTGTGTGTTCAAAATAATAATAATGGAAAATGGAACTCTACAGAAATGGAAAAAGTATGCACTTGTTTTATAAACTAATCAAATAAGACTGTATCTTAGCAGTTAGCACAGATAAAAACTTAAGTAGCTTCACAATCGAGAATCTAAACCTCTCAATCTAAGGCAGGTGATATTTCTCTGCCTTAATGTTTAAGTCACTTTTGAGTCATCTTGTCCTTGGGTGGTAGACTTCTTTGACTGAATACCTTGTCACACAGTGCCTGTGGAGGCTAGAATTGAATCTTTTATGTCTTGCTTAATAAATTATTCTGGCTCTGTGACCCCCTATATGTGTAGGCTGTGTGTAGGTTTAGTATAATCAGTGTCCTCCTTGTTAATAAGTATATTATCTTATCTTATTATTTCTTGAAATTTACTTCACTGCATCTACTGTCTTATTTATTATTTTATTTTATTATTATTTATTTTATTTTTATTATTTATTAATATTATTATTTATTTATTTATTATTATTATTATAATTGTTCTTTTTTTTTTTTTTTTTTAATAATATTTAAATTATCATTAATACTTATTATATATTTTCTTTTTTTTTTTATTATCTGTATGGATTTAAATAACTTTAACTATCCATATTAGAATCGTAATTTAGTTATTACTAAATTAATTATTTTTAGTAGGTCTTTTAAATTGAAATAGAATATGTATTATGTAGGTAAGTATTTACCCAGGTCAGACTTTATCATATTTAGGTACATAATTTTGTTAATGTTTTATATCCTTGTTTTCTTTTTAGTAAGATTTGTCTACAATACCATGACAATACTTTGTTCATCTTTTCTTCTGCTCATAGTTAGGAAGAGCTTTCATTCAGAATTAAGTTCACTCTTATTTTATTTATAACATTAACACATTACTTAACCATGTCTTTGTACATGTTTGTGTAAAATAAAAATTATCAGAATTCTTGACTAGGTAAATGATTAATTCATTAATCTCGTCATTTATATAAATAGATGTAGGTACCGTTCTGCAGTGTGATAGTTTACTCGAGTACCTACTACTGCTTTATGGAGAAAAGTTGTATTACATGTAGTGGTAACCTTTAGAATTATTCGGTCCTAAATTCCTTCCAGATAAACTATCTTTTTATCTTGGGTCAAAAGTTATTTACAGTATTCTAAAACTCATGTGAGCAGAATCACAGTACCTGGCCTTTATGTGTACTTGGGGTCGTGGCACTCGTGGTATAGATTATACTTGTGGTACAATTCTTCGCCACAAAGTTCACAAGACTGAAACCACAGAGAACAGCTGGTAGTCTGGAATAAATTAACCATTAAAAACTACACAAATATAGGGTAATAAAGGTATAAGGTCATAAACACCCTAGTCTTAAGTTAATGCCACAACAAATGTGGTTATTCTGAACCCTTTTTAAAAGTATATCTTTAAAACAGTGGAACACAATGTGTATAATATTAACTGTACTACACTAGGGATAGCCCTGAATTCTTGATGAATACAGTTCGATAAATTTGTCCCTGAGGCACAAGATAACTGAAATCAAGATAAAAGTGGCCCTGCCTCCAGCTCTTTGTCTTTGTCAGTTGTCTGTAAACTAGTGACTGTAGACCCTATCTACCTCCCCCCCCCCCCCCCCCCCTCATGCTAGAGGCTGGAGGTTCGACATCTGGGGAGGATCTTCTTCCTGGAAATGCATCAGGTAGTTAGGTAGGTAATCTAGGATACTGGTTGTATCAGTCTTTACACCTTCACATCTGTTGGCCACCTGTCAACATCTGTGTTTAATGTGGTGCAACCCTGATCTAAATTACTAGTGACATTACTAGTGATCTTAGGTTAGTAACAATTTTTATCTTTGACAGAATGTGTAGCCGAAATATTTTCGCAGCCCCTGTGTCTTGTGCCCTTGCCTGTACTTGTCCCAAGTGACGTATTGTCGCACAACGGCCGACATATTTGACGCACTGAGGTCCACGTCTAGGACGCCCCACCTTTTGAATCTGGCCTCCGAGGCCTGGGGCAACATATGCCCTTCCGGCATGCTATGGTTTTTTTTTTTTTTTTGTAGGCGGCACAAAGGTTCATGTCCAAGAAGGTCCACTTTTAGAGCCTTGGCCTCCGAGGCCTTGTAGCAATATGCAACCTTCCGGCACGGGTCTGTTATAGGCAGCAAAACAAAAGTCCACATGTAAGATACCCCACTTTTGGAATATGGCCTCCGAGGCCTGGGGTAACAGGCACCATTCCGGTACCAGTTTGTTTTTCTGATCTGCATTCAACAATGCCAATATTACTGCAATTTTTACATTATAACATTTCAATAGATAAACCGCAGCTAGAGTCAAGTTTATCTGTCAAATCTCCAGGCTGCTGGTTAGGTTTAGAGGTGCTGCTAGTAAGCTGATCGTTCATTCGTTCTACCCTCCTCCTGTTTCAAGTAGGTAAGCTATTTTATTTAGAGTAAGCAAAAAACTTCTGTTAGGTCTGCTGACCTACCTCTTATGTTAAATATAGAATTTTTATTATTCCCTTTCTGACAGGTAAAAATCCTTCTTTAAGGGGAACAGGTAAAAGCCTTCAACACACACCCGCTGTGTCTCTGCTAGGAAACTAGGTTACCTGACTTTGTCTTGTTACCACTCTGTTTATACTTGTGGCAGTACTAATAGTGTTACATAATATTAGCATCTAGCTCCTTGACAAACTAGAGCCAAAGGCAGTAGTAACACGCCAGTGCCTAGGCTGGCCCTGACCTCATGTTTTTGGGAATATTTGAAGGCAATGTAGTCACCCTTCTGAACTGGTGAGATTGACTAGTAAAAAATTAATAAAACAATAAAAACTGATTCTATTCTTTAAACTTAGGCATTTTAATCCTATTTTAACTTTCTTTAACACAACTTACAAGAAATGGTCTAACTGACACAAAATAAAAGAAGTATAAAATTAATATTTATAAACCAAAATCTCCCAGATAGGTATTATACCTGTTAAGAATTTTCATAACTCCTTTACTACCTTAAATTATCTGGATTAGTAGGTAACAGGTGGATTGTGACACAAAGAAACTGTTTTACTTTATGTAGGTACCTTTGTTTCTACATAAAACATACTAATTTATATTTTTATACAGGTATATTTTCCAAAAGGATGTAGGAACGCAAGCTCCACAAAGTTGTCTTTTAACAGGTTGTAAAGGATAGACCAGAAAACTTTATTACTTGTAATAAATATATACCAGCTAAAATAAGATTCAATTGGATTCAATTGTCACCGAGCAGTAAGAAATTAAATTCACTGTCCTTCAAAGGTTGGAAGAAATATAGATTCTAACACTGTAGTCCTGTCATGCAACTCCTCTTCCACCTAGTTAGTAACTGCTGTTAACATCTTGGGGGGCGCTGATAGCCCAATCGAGACATTTATTACCTTAAATTTAACAAATTTTGGTAAAGCAGTACCTGATTGTAGGTATTTTCTCAAAGTGAATAGCAGTATTTAGTTTAAACTGCTAAAGGAATTTTAGTGCCCTAGACCTTCTATATAAGCTTTTGGTAATAATTTCTAACTCCTGCACTTCCACAAATGCCTTTGCTATAATTATAGTTGTATTTCAAAATTCTGTTTTTTGTCAACCGTTTGTTGATGATGTAGGTAGGAGAGATCTAGTCCTGGTGTCATATACCTGATATATGACTTACCTGGTTACTTAAACTTTCAGTTCGAGGATCCGATCCTCGATTTAAGTTTAGATCGCTTGTTAATCAGCGACGAGGCCGCGCTCTTCTCCATCTAGGATGAAGAGCGTGGTCCTTTTATTTTTTATCGATTTAATTTTTATACGGTAGAGGTACCGAGAAGGCGAAATTCGAAAGGATTTTAAACCCAAATTCCAAATTGGAAGCAACTTAGGTACTTTATTAGCGGTGCCGGCACGTTGCAATTTCCCGGCACAAGTTCTTCGAAACTACGCGTACTCTTTCGTAATAAACACAGTAAACTTATGCTCTGAGCATTAATTAACACTTTTTATGCAAATATTTCCGAAAAACATTGGTATTATCATGTAATTTTACATAGGTAAATTCGCAAAAGGAAGATTTTGTATGCATTAGCGGCAAAATCTTTAGACGCTATGAGTGACAGATGACACCGCGCCAAAGACAAGCCGGCGCCCTGCTGCTGAGTGCTGAGGTAAAGAGCGGGAGCATAAAAGGCGGAAAATGTCGGTAAGTTCGTACTATTAATTGAGATATTGGCAAAATCCCACGACTGCTTCTTCAAACAACGCTGTGTGTTTTGAAAGAACACATAATGTGTGTTTTGGAAGTAACTGATAGATAACAAACCATTACCTACGGTTCTTTGGGGGTAAAATAAAAAATGATGAGATAAAGATTCTTAAAAACATTATATTTTTACTCGTGATTTAAGTTTAATTTAATTAACATACCTAGTAATAATATTATTTACCTATCTTAAAAGATATTTTTGTATTGTATGCCATAAATCATAATTATAGTTTAAATATATTTTAAATATTAAAAACATCTACAAGTTAATATTAAATTACATATGTTAATAAATAAATTAGGTAGGTACCATCTTAGTAATATTTTCCCTAGATCTTTCTTAAGCCGCTAATACATGTTGGCCAAATGCACATTAGAACCCAATACATATAGCTCACGCTTCACGCTGGCCGAAACTAGACGAGTCAGTTTACAGTTCAAAATGAATTGCTTAGGTATCGGCCGCATTCGTTTTAATGCTTGCTTAAATTTAAGTAAAGATTAAAACACTGCTGGACTCACCGCCGCACTCAGAGTCGACTTAAATGATTACTTAGTTAAGTATAGATTTTAAAAACAAAACTGCCGCAATTAGACAAGTTTAATAAATTAATGTTAATTGGCATTTAACCAATTAAGTTAAATCCCATTAAATGCCAATTAACATTAATTTACTGAACGTCTCTGATCGCGGTAGTTTTGTTTTAAAAATCTATACTTAACTAACTAATAATTAAAGTCGACTCTGAGTCCGGCCGAGACGTACATTAATGTTAATTGGCATTCAACTGAATTTAACTTAATTAATTAAAAGCCAATTAACATTAATTTAATGAACGTCTCTGCGTGCGGCAGTTTTGTTTTTAAAATCTTTACTTAAAACTGAGTAATCATTAAAACTACTCTTGAGTGCGGCCGTATGTCCTATTCAGGGAACGCGGTTAGTGAAGTCACGTATTGTTTCGACCAATGAGAGGAGTTTATTGTAGTGTACCGACTTTATAGGCTATGGCACAGATAATATAATAATTAATATGGCATTGATTTTATTTCGAACTCGGTTTACGTGTAGACTTACCACCACTTTAAGTCTTATAATTAAATTATTATATTAGTTTACGTATAGCCTTAGACCTTACATCGAAATTTTGACCTTACACAGTGTACACTGAATGGAAATTACAATAGACGAAATTTTGACGTAAGAGATGATATGGGGGCTGAATCAATTTACCGAGTTACGGCCAACATGTATTAGCGCCTTTACAGTAACGCAGAATAGAGTAATTTTTACATTATTTTGGATAATCAGGTAGGTATATACATAGGTTGTCAATCATGAATAAAGCAAAAAAATATTAATTACATTTTATCATAATTATAATAAATATAATTTAAGTTGTTTAGAATCGATAATGGATTTTAATTTAACCGTTTGTTTTATAATTTATATTTGGACGCAGATAAGCAATAACATGTTAACCCACAAAATGAAATTATTGATTTAGAACGATTTATTGAGAGTTAGGGAACGTTTTTTAATTATGTGTTTACCTTATTACATTGTTTAAATATGTAACTAAATATTGAACATACAAAATTTGACACAAAATGGCGCTATAATTTTAAAACTTAAATTTAATCAAAATTTCTCCAGTGTGGGTTAACACACTATTGCTTATGTATTTCCAATTATAATTATTTTATTTATATATCCATACTTACATAACATACCTACATACATACATATAAATAAAATTGAAGTGTCTGTTTGTAATTCTAAATTATTGCATTCACTAAATGTATATCAAAGTATATATACGGTACTTCCATAAAAAAATCTTTTTTTTATATATTTGTTTGTTTGTTGGTGAAGGAGTAACTTAGGCTAACTACTTTTATTTTAGAAAAAATAAATTGTTCCTGTGGGAATTCCGAAACTCATGCGGGTGAAACCGCGGCGCACAGCTAGTATGATAATAAAGTAACATATCAAAAAAGTTACAGTGAAAGACTTTTCTTTTCCTTTGAAAAACTTTAAATATCTATAGTATAAAGAATATTTCATATTATACAGGTGTAACTTTAAACGTGTGATATAATTATTGAAACATACCTTGTATCAACAAGAGAACTGACTGTTGACAAGTACACAGATAATTTTCAATGAATGTGTAAAAGAAAACATAGTTTATAAATTACAGAAAAAACTTTTAGTAAAAACGTGGGTTTATGCCGGTGGATGAGCTTGTTTACCCTGGCCACACACGCATGGTTATTGGGGCTGGTTCCCCCAGAAAGGCTAGGATAGCTTTCAAATGCCTAGTCTGCTAACCTTATTGGAGAACCGTACGTAAAAACCGTGAGTGTGAGGTTGAGCTCAGATGTCAGTTTCAATTTTCACATAATTTTATTTCAACATCGATAAAATTTAAAGCTAAACTAAACACAATGTTAAATTATATTTTAACATCATCTTTCTTTTAACTTTACACCCTGTATAATATGTAATAATCATTACCATATATTATTTCTGATGTGTGACAACTCATCACGGTATATTTTCTGTTTGCGGCATTATACAAATTTATCATTAGTTTGTAACTAAATAAAATCTAAATACCTACTATACAGTAAAAATAACCAACCATTAGCCCCTTATAAAGAAAGCTCTCGCTTTCTTCTTTCTGGAAGGTGTTTATTTCTTTTTCTCTTTTTACATTTATAGAAACATCAATTGTAAGAAAGAGAACCACTTCAATAACTTTGAACAAAATATGGTGCATGAGTTTAAGTTAAAATTATGTGTCCGCTTCATTTACATTTTCTTGCTCATTCTCATTAACTATATTATTGTATTTCTTTTTTGACGTGTCAATATTGTGTCTACGTTTCATATGTTTTTTGTAGTTTGAGCCGTTTGTGAAGTCCCGCTGACAGAACACACATGTGTACGGCTTGGCGCCGGTGTGCTGTCTCAGATGGAGGTTGAGACGGGTTTTAAACCGGAATGTCTTGTTGCAATGCTGACAGACATACGGCATCAAGTCCGTATGCACTATAGAATGCGACTTAAGATGACGTTTAGCACGAAAACTCTTACCGCACTGCTCACAGACGAATGGCTTAGCGCCAGAATGTAGACTTATATGAGATTTCAAGTTACCCCTGGCTCTAAACGCCATCGGACAGTACTCACATTTGAACGGTCTCGTATCCTCATGCGTCGCCATGTGTGTGCTCAAAGTGCCTTTAGTGAAGAACATTTTACCACAGACGTGGCAAGAGAAGTCTCTGCTGCGTTGTGTGTGGACTAATCGATGCTGCGTCAAATTACTCCGCGATTTGAATTCTCTATTACAATCGTGACATTTCAATTCTGATTTTCCGTTTCGTCGCTGCTTCCTTTCACTTCTTCCGTATTCTTTTTTGTAATTCTTCGAGTACACTAACATGTGGTCTTGTAATAATTCTTGACTTTCAAAGCTCATGCCGCAAGTAGGACAAGACATGACAAAAACGTTTTTATGTATGGTATTCCGGTGGCGTTTTAGATAAGAAGACACAACAAAGCGTTTATTGCAGAACTCACAACAGTGCCGCAGTATTTTCTTGTGCAAACGTGCATGATTTATGTATGACTTATGATTGGATAAGACTTTATCGCAATCAGAACATTTGAATACGCAGCATTGCATGTGTATCTGTAGAGAATGGAGGCGTAGTGATTCTATGTTTTTGAATAGCGCATCGCAGAGCCCGCAGCGGCACATGTGATCCTCCCACGATAGGTTCAATGGTGTTACTTCCATTGACTCTGCTTCAGCTTTCATAATTAACTCGTTCTCTGAGATTTCGGCATCAAACTTATGTTTTAGTTTCTTTTTGATTTTCCTCTTTTTCACTGTTCTACGCAACGGCAAATCACTGTCAGACGAATTTGAAAGATCGTCGGTATTGTTACCACCAGACGTATCATCACTAACCCGTTCCACTTTGACCGTGTCATTTCGTTCATTCAATAAAGATTTCGGATCTACAGTGGAAATCGTCGCTAAGCTCTGACCTGGCACCTCGATTTTGACGTATTTCTTCGTCTCCTGGAACTCTTCCCAGTTTTTGTCGACTGGTTTCCCCGCACTATTGGAATCGGGCAGTTTTGTTTCGTTTTGACCGATTTGTACATCATCTTTCTTGTAGAAAATCTCCAACAACTTCTGTTGCGCTGTTCTGACACCGTTCAGAAATGCCCAAGTACGTTCCAGTAGGTCGAAACAAGAGAAACATATTGAACTAGGCAGTGTATTTGATAGGGATATATCAATGTTGATCCACAACATTTTTGCTGTGATCTTAGAGTTGATGGCGACATCGTCTTCGCTCGATATCAGGCCAGCTTTAGGCGTCGGTTCGGCACAGAGACGGCAATAACACTCTTCTTCTTCGGACATTGTAAAATCAATGAATCTTCACATTTAAGAATATTTTTAAAGATTTTTATCACTTTTTACGGCGACAAAAGACGACCAATAATTTTTGTTGATGGCATTGACATTCCAATTTGAAATCTGTCATTTGTCAGCGCGTCAGCGTGTCTGTCTGCTGTCATCTGTCATCTTTTTTTTTAACTGTTGGCAACGGATCCTTGGAACTTTTGTGTTGTCGTTTTTTTTTTGTAGGGAAACTGGCTCTTGGTAATATCATTCCCACGGAACATACTAATCCTCCTAACTACGTGATATTGACGCCTGGCGGAGTCACTGTGAGTGAAGCACCATAGTGGAAGCCATATTTTAAAAGAAGAAGAAAAAGTCTTTCCTTTAGACTTAGTGAGAATAATAATTATGTATTTAATTTAAAATTATTTACGATAACGAGAGAGATAGAAAGGTTTTTTTTTTAACAAAAGTTGTCATAAATGTTTAAAAGATAATATTAATACCAATTTCCATAAGAGGTAGAAAAATTATATTTTTTATTCAACTCCTACAAACTAATATAAATATTTAAATTTGAACAATATATCTTTCACGTTCTCGCATTATTCCACTTGCCATGCAAATAAATTCTGAGTACCTATCTGTGCACTCAAAGGTACGTAGCTAATAATAAAATTAAATTCATCCAGATGTTTTTTTTTTTGTCTACGAACACGCTACTTATTACGTGACTCAACTTGTTAAATGGAAAATTTCCATACAAAATGAGAAACACTGTCACAACTGGCAACTTACTTGGTAAATAGCATAGTAATATTTACGTAAGTAGGTATACCTACCCAAATCTACAACTAAGGCATTCCACACAGCCAAATTCAAAAAAGAAGAAGAAAAAAAGTACCTACCTACCCTTACAAGGCACCTATTGCCACATTGAAGAAAAGAAGAAAAACAAAGAAAAAGAAGAAAGTACAAAATGAGAAACACTCATAACTGGCAACTTACTTGGTAAATAAATAGCATGCTTTAGTTATTCTTCTGAGGTAAATAGTAAATAGTAATTTACATTTAATAGTAATATTACCCAAACCTACAACTAAGGCGCTCCACACATTCACATTTAAAAAAAGAAGAAGAAAAAGAAAGTAAGTACGACAGCGAGGAGATCTCATTGAAGTGTACAAGATTCTTAACGGACACTATGATCTGGTGGAATTTTAAATGCTGCTTAAGAGAGACAACGACACTCGTTTGAGAGGGCATCACTTTAAACTGCAAAGACCCTGCCTCTCCAGGAATAACCCACTTAAACACTTTTTTGCTAACAGAGTGGTTGCACCTTAGAATAGTCTACCGGTCTAGTCTAGAAGTAGTCTTGGCACCTAACATTAACATATTTAAAAACAGATTGGACTAATATTTGATACAATTAAAAGACAAGAAATAGTAATGTATAACTGGATACAGGCACCTATCAGTTGCTTCAACTGCCTGCCTGAATTATAAATAAATAAATAAAATAATAATAAGTAGAACGCTACCCTTATCCAAGGCACGAACTTTTTCGCTCTCGTCTTCGTCAAAGATATCGTCGTAATGTCAAAGCCTATTTTTGTGTGGAAAATGAACAACGCCATCTATCCAGCGTTGTTCATTTTATCCTTACAAAAAAAAAACGCTCGCTTTTACGACGATATTAAAAGACGAGAGCGAAAAAGTTGATTATAAGAAGAAGAAATATATGTGGATTATTATTATTATTATTAATAAGCGAATCTGTATCCCGCCTTGGCCGATTTTCGGGTGGCCGTGACCACAACCTTTTTTTCAAGATAGCCAAAAATGAAGCACTCATGAAGCTGAAATTTGGTAGGAAGGTAGGTATATAGCGAGTAAACTATAAAAATATTAATATGTTTATTTGTTTGTACATGTTATGTATATGCTTCCTTTTACTGTTCGTATGAATGTTCCTGTTCGCTCATCGGTCCGAATGTGACATGTGCTAGTCAGGTAAGCCAAAACCAAAAGTGGTTTCGGGTGTAGGTACGTGTGTACAAAGTAACACACTTAAAGTTCATAGTAGGGTTTTTTTTTTAATTTTCTTGGTGATTGTAGCGGAATGGTCCCCATGCGGTTTTTCTAACCAGAAGTTTTTTTTTGTAGGTTGTCTTATCTTTTTGCACGCAGCACGTGTGTTAAATTTCACAGTGATAAACGCATCTTTTCTTAAAAATACAGACAGCAAAAGTAACTGCTAACCCACATCCCAAATATGGGTTCTCTGTGGTCTGTGGAGTGTTGTTGTCGATAACGATGCGAGGTATTTGGCGTATTGTGGTTAATCCATCGTTTGTTATTCACTCCACGACGCACTGGGATTTATGTTATTTATGGCTATAACAATTTCGCACGAGGTTATTCAACTTTGAACAAAAATGGCGTGGAGGGGAAGCTAAGCCAATTAAAACATAGAGCGTTAGTTTTATATAAAATTCTGTTCGAAATTGAAACACAAAATCAATCGAGAGACATACCCAAAGATAATATTATAATTACTTCGTTTTAGACGTAGGTACCTACCTAATAAAGGCGTAAGGTGTTTCTGCCACACTTAAAAAATTTTCAAAACTCTTTCTTTATGGTTGTAAACACAAATTACGTAGGTAGGTATAGTTACCCATTAGAAATTGTTCGTAAAAGCTTCTAACGCCAAAGTAAATAGTTTTAAATTTATATTGTACTAGCTGTGCCCCGCGGTTTCACCCGCGGTAATTTCGGAGTTCCCGCGGGAATTGCGGGATAAAAAGTACCCTATGTCCTTCTCTGTACCCCTGACAACGTGTATGCCAAATTTCATCCAAATCCGTTCAGCCGTTTTTGCGTGATTGAGTAACAAACATCCAAAAATCCAAACATCCACACTTTCACATTTATAATATTAGCAGGATAGTAGGAAGTAGGATAAAGCTAACTTTAGGTAGGTATATTAAACCTTTAAAATTAAATTAAAAGTAATTAAATGTTTAGTTTTAGGTTAACTATTTAAGGTTAAGATATTATAGTAACAGTTTAATTACTTATTATGTAGGTACTTACCTACGTAATATACGAAGATTATACCATACTAGCTGTTCCTTGCGGTTTCGCCCGAGCTATGTTTGTTCTCGCGGGGATTCCGTGATAGAAATTCTTTGTTTTTCATGAGTAGTTAAAGCCTGGAAAAGTAACAGACATACAGATTACGGAGTTACCGACTTTCGCATTAATAATTCTTACTATTAATATATAAATGCGAAAGTGAGTTTGTTTGTTTGTTTATTTGTTAGTAACTCTTTCACGGCTAAACGGCTCAACCGAACACCTTGAAATGGGCATGTTGACTAATTTTTATTTTTTAGTCCGTCTTGTAGATTATTAAAAAAATATTGGACACGTATTTTTTCTTTTTTTACGTAATCAAAAAATAACGGCGATATATTGAGTTGAAATTTCGCGTGACGTCACTATTCTGACAGTTTGTATGGCGGTTTTGTGGTTAGTGACGTCACGACCTCCTCATCCTAAATTTTAGTGCGCTTTATCTCTGTATATTTTAATTTATTTAAAAAAGCAAAAAATACGTGTCTATTGTTTTTTTTTATTTTCTCACTGACGGACTAATTAGAATTTTGATTTTCAATAGTAGTCAACATCCCTATTGTACATATACGTTGTCAGGGGTACCTATCTACAGAAAGATTTTTTTTTTGCAACTAAATATTTACTCCATGGATTTCGTACTTCTAAGCCTTGACAATCGTTTGAGCGTAGGTATTTTACCTCACCTTGATTATCAGTCAATGCCAAATGGCTTTGGGGTTCCATACGTAATTTGCAGTAACAGCTTATAGCGGGTTGTTGAAGGGTGAAAAGCCGTACCGAAAAAACGCGTGTTACGTTTACGTTTTCGTTATTTTAGTCACCATCCGCATCTATTTTGAATCCTAAGCTAGAAACTGGATTTCTAGAGAGCCATGTTTTAACTTGGGGACCAATCTATTGCTGTCCCCGCGGTTTCACCCGCGGTAATTTCGGAGTTCCCGCGGGAATTGCAGGATAAACTATACATGTGAACCTTCCTCTTGAATCATTCTATCTATTAAAAAAAACCGCATCAAAATCCGTTGGGTAGTTTTAAAGATCTAAGCATACATAGGGACAGACGGACAGCGACTTTGTTTTATACTATGTAGTGAAGAAACAATGCCACTGGCTGTATAAACAAACTACCAACAACAAATGATGCGAAATATGGAGTTTCGCTTATTAGAGCCAACCCACACGGTGCGGTGCGGCTCAGGTCAGGCGCATGAGCGTTGCCGTTGCGGTATATTACATACAATAAAAATGCGTTGTGGCCACACGGCGCCTTGCGGCGCGCTCCGGCGCCGCGCCGCGCTCCGCGCTCCGGCGCCGCACCGCGCTCCCATCGGAGTAGAGACGAGGCGGGGAGGGAAGTAAGCGGCTCGCTGTTGTTTGTCTTGTTCTGTCACGTATAGCGATGGGCATGCCTACTCTTTTTGTCGCCGTTGCGGCGCCGCGCTGCCCGTGTGGTCGCGCATGCGGCGGGATGGTTTGGACTGCGGCGCCGCACCGCATCGTGTGGGTTGGCACTCAGTCCGACGGGAAACTTTCCATTTTCCCCGGATACGGCCAAGTTGCGGCGCGTTCTCGGCTTACAGTTTGTGAGATATAAGAGGTTTTGTAAAGTTCGGTGAAAAAGTTATGTCCGCGATGATTTTATTTGATTATTATTAATAAATGCTAAATTTTTTTCAATTTCAATTTCAATTAATTTCAATTAAGAAAAAACTACAGAACCCAAGACAAAAAGTGGGCATAAAACCCAAAAAATTACCTACCACATTAAGCCCACTGTTGGCTTAGAATTCTTACTCGTATTTAGCGATTCAAGTCATGGGTGAGTATACAGCGGCGAAAAAGTTAAATATTTTTGGGTCAACTCTTTGTACAGTTAATGTTGAACAGTTATACTGACATTGCGTTGGATCACGATGGTTATCGATGATGGAGGTGATTTTAGGGTATTACTGAGTTTTAACGGACCAACATTATGTAATGTAGTCATCCTTATTGTTATAAACTAGCTGTGCCCTGCGGTAATTTCGGAGTTCCCGCGGGTATTCCGGGATAAAAAGTACCCTATGTCCTTCTCTGTACCCCTGACAACGTACATGCCAAATTTCATCCAAATCCGTTCAGCCGTTTTTGCGTGATTGAGTAAACGTATGCGAGGATAAGAGTTCGAAAGCGCATTTTCATCCGACTTGCTTCAAATTTATCGTCACTGCTCAACTCCTATGTGTCTTAGCGTTATGTTATATAGCCTATAACCTGCCCAGGAGTATGGACTACAATCGAATATACAATTTAAGTATTAAGGGAGGCATTAAGTATGATGAGAGATCTCAATTTTTATGACGTTATTTTTTTAATATATTTGAGAGGACAATCGCACACGTCCCTCATTAAACTTTACATCCTGTATAACTTTATTCCATAACTAGCCGGTCCCCGCGGTTTCACACGCATTAATTCCGGAGTTCCCGCGGGAGGTTCGGGATGAAAAGTCGGTACTCTATGTCCTCTGTACCCCTGACAACGTGTAGGTATGGAAAATGACATGACGATCGGTTGTGTAATAAAGGTTGTGTAGAAAATGTCTTTAGAACACAAATGGATATAGGATACATCCCGGAATTCCCACGGGAACTCCACAATGGAGGCTGTGAAATGAAATGCCGTGAAAAATTACGTATTTTATTTTATTGTTTTGAGTTGGCGGGCAGACATGTGGTCGGATATCGTGCGGACGCATCCCCTTAGGGGCTCCGCTGAAAACCAGCGCTGCCGCGTTTTACGCGGCAGTATATGCTGAGTCGGTGTCCATTTCGGCATCGCAAAAATTTTAAGGTGAATGTTGTTTGAGTGTCACATTTTATCATATATTCTTTAATTTTTTGTAATGACGAATAAAGATTTGTCTATGTCTATGTCTAAATACATTCTCGCGAGTGTACCTAGATTGCTAGCCGCCATTACTCTGTTTACATATGTAGGTGTCACATAACCTACCTACTCGTATTTCAACAGTAATAATCAAATATAACTAGCCGTTCCCTGTGGTTTCACTCTCGTCAATTTGGGTATCCCCGCGGTACTTCCGTAAAGTATTTTTTTGCTTACTTCTACTCTCCATACCTACCTGCCTTTTAGTTTCATAAGGGGCGTCCGTCCGAGGACAATGTCCATAAAATATATTCATGTAAAAATTTGTTTTTTTTTACACCTTCCTTTGTTATTTTTATGCCAGTCAATATACTTTGTACTTAAAAAAATAGGTACACGTGATTTTGGATATGGGGGCGAGGGGGTAGTCTAAAACCTCACCACATATCACTAGGAGGGGGTGGGGGTTAAAAAATTGTTAAAAACGTCACGTGATTAATGGACGCCATAGGTCATGTAGTTGAGATTTCTTTCGTGGTCTGTGAGTCAATGACCCGTCTCTTTTTTATATTGTACTTATAGAAGATAGAGGGGATCTAATGGAACGGTAAGTGGTTTTAGCCCTCTGGGGGACTTAGCTTGGGGATTCTGAGTGTAACCACCGAAGTTATAAGTACATTGCACTCATTCTTTTTTCACAAACTTCAAGTAGAATACTCTAATTGATATCCAGTCCCGGTCTCATCAAGATTGCCCGTGTAGCACACAGACAGACAAACGGACTGGCAGAGATTTTATCTATTATTATTTATCACAAAGTCATGTAGATTTTATCGCCGAATCGTTACAAATCAGTTTGTATTTCATGTCACATACGTCGGGACGGGCAAAGAACACGAGCGGTACAGTTCGTTAGAGAAGTGGTAGAGATTTGACAGTGTATTTTGAGCCATCTCTCTTGTTACGGTCCAGAAGAACAGCGTTATTGGCTAAGTTCCGCGGCATAATGCTGAGTGGCAGCCATTTTGCTATCAGATATTCTTCTTTAGTTTAAAACACACATTTGTACTGATTTTATTTATCTTTTGTTGTCAAATAAACTTTTTTCTATCTATCTATTCTACTTATCTATATTTTAAAACAGCAATTTTTATCACGCGGGTGAAACAACGGGGTGAACACTCAGGACTCCCTAGGGAACTCTAAAAACTCTACGTAGCTTTCTTATCAGTGATTTTTTTTTTGAATCGCTTCATTACTTTTACAGATAGGTACGTAGACGTCCAAACCTACAAAATAAACTCTATCCCTTTAAATACATACCTATAGCTTACTGTTTCGGAAACTCGCGTTAATTTCAGAGTTCCCGCGGGAATTCCGGTATAAAAGTACCCTAATGTCCATCTCTGTACCCCTGAAAACGTGTAGTATCAAAATTTACCTAATGCATTTTTTCCATGGACCTAGTTGTCTATGTTTAAATTTTTTTTTTGTTTTTCTTTTTTTGTCACTGACAGTACCTAATCCTTGCGGATTCCTGCCGCTTCGCGACACCCGTGTTTATAAAGTAGCAGATGAAACGAGATGTTCGCATTCCACGAGTGAATATTTGCAGGGGCATAGCTTATCAGACCTGTGGACTGTGACTTCGAAATCCAGGAGTGACTGTGTGTTAAAAAGTAAAAACAATTAAAAAACATTATCTTAATAATTATCGCGGTTATGTGACCAGCTATATCAAAGCAGTTTAAATTCAATTGTTTTTTTAATTTTTTTTTTTTTGGTTATTGGACTTTTATTTTATGATTATTTCCTTTTTTGGTGAGTTCAGTCAAAATAATAATAATTTATTATTTATTCAGTGCTAAATATACAATGACAAAGAAATCATTTTTTTTTATACTTAATCTATACTAATATTATAAAGACGAAAGATTAGATTTTTTGTTTGTTTGTTTGTTACGATTTAACTCAAAAACTACTGGACCGTTTTCAAAAATTCTTTCACCATTAGATAGCTACATTATCCCTGAGTAATAAAGGCTATATTGTTATCCGGAATTCCCGCGGGAACTCCGAAATTATCGCTAGTGAAACCGGGCGGGACAGCTACTTATCACATACATAGTATAAAATGAAGTCGCTTTCTCTGTCCCTATATGTATGCTTAAATCTTTAAAACTACCCAACGGATTTTGATGCGATTTTCACCAATAGATAGAGTGATTCATGAGGAAGGTTTATAACTATATTTTATTCTGGAATTCCCGCGGCAACTCCGAAATTACAGCGGGTGAAACCGCGCGGGTCAGCTAGTATACCTACTGATATTACAAAAAGGTAAAGTTGTTGAGTTTGTGAGGTTGTACTTTGTAGGGGGTAATTTCTGGATCTACTGAACCGATTTTGAAAATTCTTTTACCAATAGAAAGCCACGTTATTTGTGAGTGTCATAAGCTATATTGTAACCCGGAATTCCCGTGGGAACTCGAAATTACCGCAGGTGACACCGGGGGGAACAGCTAGTATTGTATACAACGTGTTAATGAATTAACTGAAAACTAGAAAGTTGTTTGCTCAGAATCGACAAGCGAATCGATCGGACTATGTTTTAATATAGGTTATATTTTTTCATTTTTACTAGCCCATGTCTAAATTATTTATAATACAATATTTGGCGCGTACGCCGCCCGCAGAAAAAAATTCGAGCCGGTAGGCGCGGGCGTAGCGCTCGGAATTTTGTAGGTGACCTACCTCCAAACTAATGTTCAATAACTTTTAAAGTATTAATTTTTTCGACATAAAATATAATTTAATCATATTATTGTTTATTTTTTAAATGGGGTGTATCAGGTTTTCAGTTAATTCATTAACACGTTGTATAATTATGAAAAGCAAAAAATATACTAAGTTTTGTATTTAACATAAACAACTTATCCAGTTAAATTTAGTAAAATTAATAGCCATAAGAGTTCTCGAGGAATCCCTGAAATCACTTGTATAAAACTATGATTTAAATAATAATAATACTTTTATTTTTCAGTAACTCCAGAAAAATCAATCCTATACAAAACTTTGAAATAAATAGGTACCAATTTCAAAATGACGAAGTCAATATTTTTAACGTTAAGCATAACCTTGTTAGTTTGTATGTCACATGCCATAGCTAACGACTACGACGACATAGACATCAGTGCTAACAGCGGCAGCCTGCTGAAAATGTTGAGGGTAAGTGTCCGGTTACAAAACAGTAGCTTGTTATAAGCTACTGTTTTGTTTTGTGTGTGTTATACACACCACAACACAACAAAATACGAGACAAAAATATTGAGATTAGTTTTCATACGTAACTGGTTACGTAAAAGGAAATTTTATTCTTTCCACAAAACTATAAAATGTGGTAACTACGGAAACTGCGTACTTAGTCAAGTTAAATTATAAATGCGAAATTAAGTTTATTTGTTTGTTTGTTACGCTTTCACGCCTCGACAGTTCAACGGATCACCATGAAATTTTGCATACACGCTTTAAGGGATGCAGAGAAGGACATAGGGTACTTTTTATCCCGGAATTCCCGCGGGAACTCCGAAATTACCGCGGGGGACAGCTAGTCTATAGTAATTCCTATCGGTATTTAAAATTAAGGAACTTTTATGGCTGTGTCACGTGGTCGCAAAACGTAGCCAATTTTTAGTAACCACGTGGCATTTATCGCTATAGAAAACCCTTTCGGTCATCTACGTAACTAGTTCTACGTAACCGGTTTCCTAACATGAACAATTTTTCCTTTCACATACCTAACCAGCTACGTTTGAGGACATAATATTGATCGTAGGAAGTCAATATTCGTGCTACTGAGGAACTTATCGTGGCTCCTAAGTTTTCTATAACCATAACGATTTAAGATTGTCAACATATGTATATACACATTTGTCTTAGTTGCTAGTTGTTGTTTGTAATTTTTATGTACTCCTCTTGTATGTATGTATGTAATATATTTATTCACAAAAACTTACACTTTCATTGAAACCAGAGGTTCCCATACATTTTTTTCTCATAGATCACTTTAAACATTTTGCTGGATCTGCAGCTATTACATTTATTAACTTAATTCCGAAACCCGAAAAAAGTACCTATATGTCTATGGCAATCTGTGTTGTGGCTATTTTTCACACTATGAGTTAAAAGTTTTCAAAAAAAGGTGAGAATTTATATTGCTTTGATTATGCTGTGAGTGGATGTCATTTAAGCTAAGTTCCAAGGCCAGTCTAAGAGCGTCTTCATCCAACAGTTGTGGACCCCCACTTTTTTCCACGCAAGCGTAGACACCTGTCAGGCTCCCTTGGACCCCTGGGGTCCACCTGGACCACTTTGGGAATCAATGATTGAAACCACGCCCCGCAAAACTGCTTACGTAGTTTGACTGCAGGTAGCTCGCTTTATATAAACATAGCTTATGAATGATTAAATATTTGTAGATTGAGTGCGTTAATTTAAATTTTATATGTATACCTTTTTTCTATATGGGGAAACTGCTAGGTCTAGGAAATTTTTATATATTATGTCATTTTTATTTTGTATTTTTTGTGTACCTTGTTTCCCGAAAAATAAATAAATAAACTTTGCTATTGGGGCTGGTTTCGTAGACAGCCGCACGAGATATTCAACTACGTCTCACAGCATGTTTCAATACGATTTTCAGGATATGGTGAATCAAACAGACGCTGATACGTTGAATTTGCCAGCAAACGCAACATCTATCAGAGAGAACATCGTCGACACTTTCAGGTGAGACCCTCAGCCCACTTAGCCTAGTTGACAATCTGCAACCGTTAAAGCAGAACTGTACTTCTGATTGGACGTCTGACTTCCACGTGACATATGACAGTTCGTTCCTTAGTCTTGTATGTCTCTACTTGGCTAAGGGGGCAGGTTCACTGATACGATAATATCTTTACATTTTACATGTAAATATTTTAGATAAAATCTATACATTTTAGAGAAAAGACTGTGGATGTTTTGTTACAAAGTCTTATAAAGAAGCTATTTTTGGACGCTCCCATTGTTTATGCCGCAGAGCAGTTTATGCTGATAAAGCCTCATGAAATTACATCAGAACAACTGGACATAGATAAGCAATAGTGTGTTAACCCACACTGGAGAAACTTTGAGTAAATCGTGTTTTAAAAGCATAGCGCCATTTTGTGTCAACATTTTTTATGTTAAATATTTAGTTGCATATTTAAGCAATGTAATAAGGTGAACACATAATTAAAAAACGTTCCCTAACTCTCAATAAATTGTTCTGAATCAATAACTTAATTTTGTGGGTTAACATGTTATTGCTTATCTGCGTCCAACTATAAAGAATACTACACCTTTGCCTGGGTAGGTAGGTCGTTAGTAATTATGCAAGCTTCTAATCTATCCGTCTGTCTGTCGTAGCTGTGAAAACCGCACGTACGGCTACTACGCCGACGTCGACAACGGCTGCCAAGTCTTCCACGTCTGCCTACCCTCGCAGACGCCGTCGGGTCGCAATGTTACCTACCGATGGAGCTTCATATGCCCCAACGAAACAATATTCAACCAGGTTAGTGGAATAGGCGTCTTGACTATTTTTTTTTAGTCCGTCTTGTAGTTTATTAAAAAATATTGGACACGTATTTTTTCTTTTTTTACGTAATCAAAAAATAACGGCGATATATTGAGTTGAAATTTCGTGTGACGTCACTATTCTGACAGTTTGTATGGCGGTTTTAGCTGCTTTAGTTATTCTTCTGAGGTTTTAGCGGTTAGTGACGTCACGACCCCCTCACCCTAAACTTTAATGCGCTTTATCTCTGTATATTTTAATTTATTTGAAAAAGCAAAAAATACGTGTCTATTGTTTTTTTATTTTCTAACTCACGGACTAATTAGAATTTTGATTTTTAAAAGTAGTCCACATCCCCCATTGGGAATTAGATAAAGCATGGGCAGTCAATAACCTTTCTAATGCCCCCACTCCTGGGCCACTGGTGAATGATCTCTATATTAGATTTGTTGGTGTCAACGATAATACAAAGGTAAGGGGCGTTGAATGACAACTTACGCACTTACTTGCCAACTTACGTGCTCGATTTTTGCGTTTTATTTTTTTATTTTTAAGTTAAGAAATGAGAATAGTGAACACTCTACTTCAATTCTTCTCTCATTTAAACTTGCGTATATTATGTAAGATAGCTGTACCCCGGGGTTTCACCCGCAGTAATTTCGGAGTTACCGCGGGAATTCCGGGATAAAAAGTACCCTATGTTACTCGGAAATACCGTGGCCTCCTATAAATGAAAGAATTTTTAAAATCGGTTCAGTAGATCCAGAGATTACCCCCTACAACGTCACTAACTCACAGTTTACAAACTAACAAACTGTAGCTCTTTGTAATATCAGTATAGATGGTTTATTATTATGTGTTGTTCCAGGAAGTACTGGTTTGCACATGGCCAAGAGATGCGGTGGACTGCGAAGACGCACCAATGTACTATGACGTCAACATGGAATTCGGAAAAGTGAGTAACGACACACAAAAACCGGAATCCGACGCCAACGAAACGGGCAACCAGACAGAAACGAACGCAGCCGAACCAAACAATATGGAGATGCAAAACAAAAATGAACGCAAGAGAATCGTTCAAAAGACTCCGAGCAAAACAGCAAACCGAAAGAAAGAGAATATTGTCGTCGAAAAACTGAAGCAAAACAGAGGGAAACTCTTCGAATTTCGCGAGGATGCAGCCCCTGAAGAAGATGCGAGTGATTTTGGTTTTAACAATGAAAGTGGTAACGATGAAATTGCAATAGCCATTGAAAATGCAATGGAAGATGGTAGAATAGCATCTGGGAGGACGGCCAGAAGAGGTAGAAAGATAAACCGCGGCACGTTAAGGTTTAAAGCAGATGTTTGATCATACTGAACGTAACCGTATTTTCCTATTAATGAGTAATAAAGAAATTTTATTGATAAACGTATTTTTATAATTTTACCAAGACCTACGAATCGACGTTCATAGTTTCTAGGTTAATCCCATCGATGATACCATAGTTCGTCATAGACCAATAAAACTAAAAGACTAACAATCGCTATACTATCGAGCGTGATTTAGAAACTAGTTCTAAGTGAGCACTAGACGGCACCAAGAGTAACGACATGCAAAAAATTTAGCAAACGAAGCATCGGTGAACCTTACTAAACCATTGTGCAATTTTTGATTGAAGAGAAGGATTAATATTGAAGTGATATGGCTGAATAGTGACAGATGGCGTGAGTATCGACAAGTAATTTCATACATGTTTCCAAAGAAAAAAAATATTTTCTAACGCCATCTCTTCGTGATTTGTAGAAACGCTAAAAACAAACTTTTTGTGTCAATAATGTGCAAACTACAGGAGAGAGTATACTGATCAAATATGGTGTCCAACCGAACACCGGTAGCAGAAATACTGTTGACTTCGGTGGGGAACTTTTCGGTCGCGAACTTTACCGAACAAGCCCCTATTTCTCTCAGGGAACAACGGCATTGTCTAACATCACCATAACACAAAATGACCAGCCTTTTGTACACGGACGTATTATACAGGGTGAATAAGCCACAGAAACTTTTATTAACCACGGAATCCCATCTCTGATTTTATATACAAGCAACAGGAAAATAAAAAAGCTAATAAACAAAAAAAAACAGTCGTTTTTACAATCTTAATATTTCAAAGAAAGCGTCCATTAAGAGACAGCAATTTTTATTATTTGTCCCATTGATTTTACATATAATTTTCCAAGTCAGTTACGGAGTAACAATAAACCAATACAGAAAGTCAATGAAAAAAAACGAAAAATTAAGAAATTTTGTTTTAATAATCCTACTACTATTATAAATGTGAAAGTGTGGATGTTTGGATGTTTGGATGTTTGTTACTCAATCACACAAAAACGACTGAACGGATCTGGATGAAATTTGGCATGCACGTTGTCAGGGGCCAGAGAAGGACATAGGGTACTTTTTATCCCGGAATTCCCGCGGGAACTCCGAAATTACCGCGGGTGAAACCGTGGGGCACACATGTACAAGGTGTTCTCTAAAGTAATATTAGCCAGAATAGCCAAAACCTTGACGAGTTAGTTAGTTAGTTGCTAGTAAAGAACAAGCAGGTTTAGAAATCAATTCTCAACACTTGGTTATATCCATGTAATCAGACAGGTCATAGAAAAATTTAATGAATATAATAAACCTTATTACCTTGGATTTGTCGACTATAATAAAGCCTTTGACTCAATCAAGCACAACCACCTGTGGGAGGCTCTCAAAGAACAAGGTGTACACAATAAATATATAAGACTAATAAGAGAAGTATTCTCAAACAGCATGGAAAAAATAAGGTTAGAGAAAGAAGGAGAAGGATTTCAATCAAAGCTATGCCCCGCGGTTTCACCCGTGTTAATTTCAGAGTTCCCGCGGGAATTCCGAGATAAAAAGTACCCTATATCCTTCTCTGTACCCCTGACAACGTGCATGCCAAATTTCATCCAAATCCGTTCGGCCGTTTTTGCGTGATCGAGTAACAAACATCCAAACATCCACACTTTCACATTTATAATATTAGTAGGATAGGATTTATTTAAGTAATTATATACGTTTTTTTTCCAGTAGGTTTATCCAAACACCGCCATTCGTCATCAACACCACTTACCGCCGCACTCAGAGTCGACTTTAATGATTACTTAGTTAAGTATGGATTTTTAAAACAAAACTGCCGCAATCAGACAAGTTTAATAAATTAATGTTAATTAGCATTTAACTAATTAAGTTACATCTCATTAAATGCCAATTAACAATAATTTACTGAACGTCTCTGATTGCGGCAGTTTTG
The DNA here is from genome assembly GCA_907165275.2 of Zygaena filipendulae. Taxonomy (NCBI): domain Eukaryota; kingdom Metazoa; phylum Arthropoda; class Insecta; order Lepidoptera; family Zygaenidae; genus Zygaena; species Zygaena filipendulae. The sequence continues at coordinate 849,807 of OU015677.1, read as the reverse complement.
TTTTAAAAATCTATACTTAACTAAGTAATCATTAAAGTCGACTCCGAGTGCGGCCGTTAGTAACTAGACAATTGTTTACGATTTCGCGCACTAAGCGAACATTTTCAGAATATTTATGACTTTTGACATTTCCGGACATATTTGTTGCATGATGTTCACGTTTAAGATCAAGTAAAGTAAGTAGGTATTTTGAACTTATAATGTCATTGATTTTGAACTTGAAATCAGCAGTACCGTGCTCTTTGAAGTGACTATTACAATTTGTAGCGAATCGATCAATCATGTTTTGTCTAAATGCAAAATGTCTTATCAGATATCCAATTTATTGCAGACACGCTTCATCTACACAATATAATTTTTCAATCAATACACAAATTACGCTAGTCTAGTGTTAACCATAATACAAAAGTGGAGGTAAAAATGACTTAGTATTTAAAGAAAATAAAATGATATTAAAAATTTTAGTGATCGTATTGCTTAACAATAAGTTTATCAAAGGTGACAATGATAATAAGTACATAGATCTTCTACCCGAGGAAGAGAAACAAGAGTTTTTAAATAAAATCGCTAGGAGAATATTGGATGAAATACAATCGAAAGGTAAAGGGGAGAATTCTGCTCAAATAAGCGACGACCAGTTGAATGTTCATAACGATTATGTGCAGAAACTACTCAAAGAAGAAACTGACAACATAAAAATTGGAAGAAGAAATATAAATAGATCAGACACCGATAATATAGCGCGAGATGGTGATATTGTTTTACAAGAAAATAAGAAAAGTGATAGTACACCCATAAAATACATTGACTTGACACTAAGGCAGGGTGTAAATGACAAAAGTGGTAAAGAATTTGCACAAAATGATAACCTAGAAAGCACAACTGAGACTAATCATATACCTGTTGAAATTATTTATGATGAACTAAACCAAGCGACAACAGTGAAACAGCTGTTGAATAAAATAAATGAAAATAACTCCGAACATGATATACAAGTAAAAAATTTTGCAAAACGAAAGATAAAAAGACGATTAAGACCTGATATTGATAATAATCAGTTCGGAATAACGCAGATTATCGATTTCGATCCTCCTCATCCGGAATCAAATTCTGACCATGAATTAGACAATACTACTAGTTCAACCAGGAGGATAATTCCAGGTTTTATTGCAACAACCGAGCGTGTAGATATGACCATGACTACAGAAAATAAATTTATATTCACACAAAATATTGACTATATTTCTGAACTGGATAAAGAATATGGAAGTAATGAAGACATCACATCGACGACAGATATCAATACTTCTTCACCAACACCAAAACATGAAGATCAGACAAAAAACGACGAAAGTAAAATGGTAAAATATCTGCGGTCTAATGAAAATATAAATAAAGAAACTAAAATTGATGTAAATAAATCAGAAATTTTTGATGATGACTCAAAAGTGGAATCGAGTGACTATAAATCTAATGCATATAAAGAAAATCTTAATGGATCGAAGAGTAGATTACCTTCTATAATTATGCCTGTCACTGAAGCACCATTAAAAATATCTACCACTTCCTTGATAGACATTATCAACATGGAAAACCAAACTTTCTCACCGTCAACTTTAAAAAAAAATACTAGAACCGAAAAAGAAGTTACTATTGATAAAATTTTAACTGAAACTGTCACTGAAAATGCTTCTAGAATTAAAACTAATGTAGTTAAAAGCCTCATTCCTATTGAAAAAACATCAATGATGCCAGATAATTTAACTAGTATTAATAATCAGGTTATTAATTCTACTCCATCCATTAATATAAAAACAAATTTTTCTAATAAAGTTGAAGACAAAATTAAAATTGATAATGAGGGTATTGAAAAATCGGATGCAGAGCAAGGAATGGCTGATTTCATAATGGTTCATAAAAAAGTTACAGAAAATAATAAAACAATTACTAAAAAAAGCCTGTACCACATACAGGATAGAGAAAAAACAAAAGATATAAAACAAAATTTAAAAAATACATTAAGAGGTGGTTACGAAGAAAAAATTAATAGTAAAAAATCACCCAATCTAAATAATGAAATCTCAGAAAGTACTGCAGTAAAATCTGATGTTAATCACTATAATGTGTTTGAAATATGTAAGTAGCTGTAGCTAAATAATCTAAATGAATTATAACAATCACACCTCAATTGTAAGTATAAGAACGCCCAATAACCTAAAAAATACAAAATACTGATTTCAGTTCAGTTTCAAAATTTAATTCTACCTACTTCATTAATTTTCCAGCCCCAGAAGAAAAACCATTTGTAATAACGTCCCACTACAAGCAGCAAGAACAACCTTACTACGTGCCTGTATATAATTATGCTTCTAATAACGCTTATTTCAATGCACACAATCGCTTAGGACCAAATAGTGAAGATTCAAGCGATGAAAATGGTAATTATTGGAAAGATCGTAAAAATCGTAGAATTGAAATGAAAGGTTTTGACGTAGATTATTATTTTGATAGACCCCCAAAACTAAGAACTTCAAATAACACTAAACAGATTTTGGAGAATTATAGAAAAAGATTTAGATCAAAGCACTCAAAACATAGGAAACACGCAAAAAAGTCACATGAAATTTACCTACCTATAGCAAATTCGAGACCAAAAGAATCGGAAATATATTTTAACCCTGATGATTATTTCGATATGGAATACTATTTCGGTAGATCATCGAAGAAGAAACAGCGAACCATTGACGACTTCGACAGTGACTCAGATGGGAACTTCTTTCGTGCAAGTGACACAGATTCCACAGATTTTGAAGATATCGACGATACAAGGTCTTTCGATTACACAGATACGGGAGGTTACGGGAGTCAAGAATTTAGCATACCAAGATCTGATGAAGATGTGCATCCTATTCAAACAAAAGGTGAAAAAAAAATGGGTTACAGGGATTATATAAGACAGGTGCTCTACGCAAACAAGCATTTCGGTTATGTTCCCAGTCTGTCTGAAAAATATAAAGGCGATGAAACAACGACTACTGAAAAAATGGAAATTTTAGCTAGAAATAGAGATGAACATTATAATACCAAGTATAGTAAATTCCATTTTAGATCACGTCCGATCGACACACAGGATGTTGATCTGGATTATGGAAGAGAAGATGAGTATCAAATTACCACCGAAGGAGACGACTCCAACACAAACGGAACGACTATAGACACGACAACAATAGGCGAAACAACAGAAGAAACAACAGAGGAATCAAAATCAACCACTACAACCACAACCGAAGCTACCACGACAAAAATGAATCACAAATCGTATCAGGCATTTTGGGACAGACCGTTCCCAAACAATCTAACGGAAGTTATTTACAATCAAAAAGATGCTGCTAAACGCGTTTTTCATCGGATATCCCAATGGACAAAATACGGTTTGCTAATGTCCGAGGGCATGGTAAATGTTACACAACCAGAAATTGTGTCGATAAACAGATACATACAAATGATAGTTAGGAACAATGCGTCGTTAGCAAAAGAATTCGGTTTGCGGAAGATAAGAAACATATTATCAGATCTTGCACAAAATTTCAATGCAATTTTCAGTAATAAAACATACATATATGAGTATTACAGCAAATGGTCAAGTATAACAACACCTACAACAACTACACAACCGCCCACAACAACTGCCATAACCACAACCCAATCGTTCGAGGATAACCAAAATGACACCACTGCCACTACGGATGAAAATTTTACCAGCGCTACATTTGGTGATGGAGAAGTTGGTGAGGGTGGCGCTGTGGAGGGTGGTGGTGGTGGTATTGATGGTGTCGGTGGTGGTGGTAGTTTTGGTGGTGAGGGTGGTGGTGGTGGTGGAGGTGATGGTCGTGGTGGTGGGAGTGATGGTAGTCATGTTAATATAAAGAGTCGAGTGAGAGTAAGAGCGAAAGGAGACGTAGATACGAAAGCTGATCGAATGAGGATGCGAAGTATATTACATTACATGGGTTATTTACGTATGAATTCTAATGATACTTTAGAATCCTTACCGCGGTTCGGAGAAAATATGACCGAGGAGCCAGAAAATTACAAGGAAGTAAAGAGGACTGGCAAGGATGAGGTGGACGTGTATTTAAAAGTGCTTTCGGATATGATGGAAAGAGACAGCAGGGCGTTGAAGCAATACGATTGGCTTGGAAGTACCGTCGACGTGCAGTCAGCGTTGCAGAAATTGAACGGACTCATGTAAGTGGAATAACTATTTCTGAAGTGTTGAACTTATTTGAACGCGGGTGGAGAAAAAAAAATATCTTTGCTACGCTCATGTAGTTTGCATTATTAGGTATTCTTACGTTTTTATAAAAAGTTTTTTGTAACTGTGTCTCGACTCACTGGTAGTTTCCATTCCAAAACGACGCCATTTTGTATCCCAAGATCCTCGACGGTTATAGTTTGAAAAATGACCACAACAGAGTCAAATGAAAGAGAGAAAGGAGTTTATTGGTCCCCACATAAAATGGAACCGAATTCTAATGTGCGAGCCCAGAGAAACAACCACAACGCATTGTCTGTTCTTGACATTATACAAAACTAGCTGTGCCCCGCGGTTTCACCCGCGGTAATTTCAGAGTTCCCGCCGGAATTCCGTGATAAAAAGTACCCTATGTCCTTTTCTGTACCCATGAAAACGTTCATGCCAAATTTCATCCAAATCCGTTCAGCCGTTTTTGCGTGATTGAGTAAAAAACATCCAAACATCCACACTTTCACATTTATTATATTAAGTAGGATTACTTTACTTTGTAAAAAAAGAATCCCATTCAAAAAAAACTATAGTTCCTTTGTCTTTTAGAGAAGAAAGTTTTTACTCAATGTACAATGTACAGTCGCGGAATGAAAAGGTTCGTCACCTTAGAGTCGATATTTGTTTGCACTAGTACTGCAAGAGACCACTAATGCCAACATTCCAGTGCAAGAAACAGTGCTGCTAACATTTAAATAAACATGACGTTTGCTGTCAAATCAGGTTTTGCTTGTTTTTTCTATCTCGTCAATGCAATGTTACAAAATGTAATAAAACCTCATTAAAACAACAACAAAATGACAACTACGAATAAGTTTAATGACATTTATTTTTAATAACTGGTATAACCACCATTAGCTTCAATCACACTTTGTAACCTATTTCTCATGGAACCCACTAGACGAGAGCATAGATCCGTGCCTCTAGTGTCTTCCCAAATAATTCTGCAGTGGTTTTCTAAATCCTCTTTGGTCCTTTCATTTCTATTTTCCCATCGCTGTACCATTAAACCCCATAAGTTTTCTATCGGGTTCAAATCTGCAGATCTTGCCGGCCAGGGTATCACCACTATATCGCTATGCCTGTTGAACCATTCATTCACAATACGCGCAGTGTGCGTACGAGCATTGTCCTGGACATATCTGACCTCAGGAACCTCATCAAGTGGATACACGGTACGGACACTTGGTAGCATACTGTCTTCTAAAACAGACAGATAGTGTGTCGCGTTTGCCCTTGAAGGAAGAAGAACGAGCTCGCCTACTCCATCCGCTGACATCCACCCCCATATATTGGCCGAGATGCGTCCAGAACTGAAATTGGGCACTACGTGGTCTTCCGTATATCTCGTACTATTATATCTCCATAAATTAAGCCTCCCATGTTGGTTCGACTTAAAACATTTTTCGTCGGTGAATATAGTGGTACTCCAATTGAAGTTCAAATAAGTCTGTGCAAATCTTAACCGTGCTTCCTTATGACCCGTTGTCAGAGCAACTTTTTTTACGTGTCGTCTATAATGTAATCCCATTGAATGTAATGCGTTTCTTATCACTCTTGGACAAACATCATATAATTGGGCGAAATGATTCGTTGACACAAAGCCGTTTTCTTCATATTGTCTTCTCATGTCTGATTTTTGTGCGGCGTTAAGAATAGGACGGCGACCAGAATTATTGTGACGATGATCGACTAGTGCACCTTCTTCGCCATGTCTTCTTATCCAGAATCTCACACTATCTCTGGTCACATTTAGACGACGTGATATCTCTGAGATGTTGTAGCCAGCTTCATGTTCGGCAATAATTGCTGCTCTTTCTTCAACACTTAAAGGTCTTGGCATTATAAAATAGTTATTTAGGAGAAATTATGATATTTTGCAATTATGACATTAACCGATTGACAATAGTATTAACAGAAATAATAATGTCAGGTTGAACTAACAAGAAGGTTACAGTTTATCCATAATAATCTTGTTGACAAAATAAATAGTCAAACTACCTTGACCTGAACAATTTTGAACTTTACTAACGAACAGTTAAACTTTATTTTCTCTAACTCGAGCCTATTCTGTAACATAGTTTCAAAAAGTAATATGTGCTCGTGATACGTTGAACGAATCAATTTGAAAATTGACGAACCTTTTCATTCCGCGACTGTACATTCATCCATCTGTAACTTAAACTAGATCTAAATACATTTACGAATGAAAAATTGGTTAAGTACTCCACAGCAGGTAGTATAGCAGTATTGCCTCGCATAATGGCGAGACTTACTCGCTGGGCGAAGAAAGCACTCTGGTCACGGGATACCTTGACCACTCTTTAAATTAGTGGGCACCTGGACGTCAATGCCCCAGGCCAAATTTATTTATTTATTTAATCTTTATTGCACAGTGTGTACAAATGGCGAACTTAATGCCTTGCGGCATTCTCTATCAGTTAACCATTGGGTAGACAGAGAGATATAGAAGATGGGGTGTGCAAACAAAACAATAATTAATATACTTAATACTAGACACTAATAATTAATAACTAAAACATAAAGATGCAATTTACTCACAATACATACTAAAACATAGTAAATCTATATTTAAACCGTTTGAGGGACTTTATACAACGTGTTAATGAAATAACTGAAAACAAGAAAGTAGTTTGCACAGAATCAACTAGCGAATCGATCGCACTATGTTTTCATATAGGTTATATTTTTTCATTTATTTGTATTAGCCTATGTCTAAATTATTTATAGTACAATATTTGGCGCGTACGCCGCCCGCAGCAAAAGAATTCTAACCTCTAGGCGCGGGCGTAGCGCTTGGAATCTCGTAGATAGGTCATCTCCAAACTAATGTTGAATAACTTTAAAAGTATAAATTTTTTCGACGTAAAATATATTTTAATCATATTATTGTTTATTTTTTAAATGGAGTGTATGAGGTTTTCAGTTAATTCATTAACACGTAGAAGCTGTTGCAGAAGTAGATTTCACCGCCGTAGCTAGAAGTGGCATCCTATATCAAAGATTAGCCCCTTCCCTATCTATGTAATACCATTGGGTCTATCGTTCATCATCTGACTATTGGGTGTAAAGCTGGCACACCTGTTATGATGGATTAGAAATACTAAAGTAACTTTTTTCTTTTAGAGACGATGTTTCCAATGGAGTTTACATTCACCCATCTGATTTAGAAATACTGCAGTACACGGCTCATTTACACAGTCTAGCAGAAAACACAGTAAAAGTAGAATTGGGTGAAACCAAACAGATCACAACAACAGAAGTAATAGAATTAAGAAGAAACATGAAGAAGGAAATGGCGAGATTACGTCTACCCAAAAATAGGAGAAAGAAGAAAGGGGAGAAGATCAAAAATCCTCTAGCGTTATTGGATCAAGCTAGAAACCAATTAAGAGCGACAACACCCCGTCCTAGATTCGAAGAAGATTATGAAAGTTTAAGAAATCTGCTTCGAAGTCTTCTCAATGCATTATATGACGTAAGTTTTTCAATGGGTGTGGGCAGATGTGTCACAAGATGGCCGAATGATCTGGATATGACTCCGGAAACCAACTAGATCAGTCATGTAGTCGTGGAGATTCTTAGATCTTCGGTCCAATTGTGAATATCTGTCTACCGATATGATGGATATCGTGTTTTTGTTAGGATTTTTTTTTGTGATGTTGAACTATCAAGGTCTCGAATGTCTATCGTTTAATTGACTTGTCATCCAAATCTTAGTTTGCTACAGTTTATAGCGCGTTGTGACGTCACGCAACATTTAGACTGTATTCGACCGTTCTCCGTTATTTTTTGATTACGTAAAATAAGAAAAAATACGTGTCCAATATTTGGAATTAATAGAATTTGACCTTCATATCCTGGAAACAAGCCTAAGGTCTGTTTGTCGGTCTTTCACACAGTGATAATTATTATCAGATGAATTTGAAAATACGTAGCTGTCCTGAACAAAAACCATTCTAAGTAAATAATTCTATGGATGTTTTGTGGTCGTGGAGCAGCGGAGGGCCTGATGACGAAAGCTATAAGTTATCACCACCTCATTAAGCATTTTCTTTCCTATATTTTAGTTCCATAACGCAATCAAGCACATAGCATTCGTGACGGATTATAAAAATCAAAGATGGTACGAAAACTTGAAAGAATTGTACCTGAACGAACTGGACAACGAAAAGATCTTACAGGTCTTGCTTCATATAATAACTAATAGATTGCTCGAGCTCATAGAAGAGAGTTCCCAGAAGGGTGTAGAAGACGATTTCGTTGATTACATCACGAAGAATGCTAAAGAAGTGAACAGAACGGTGGATGAGTTTGTGTTCGTTCATAGGATTTGTAATAAAATAAAAGTTCTGAACAGTTGATGAACGTGGATTCTTTGTTTTCCAATCTCAAAGTTTAGGTTTAATTTCCTGAACCCCACAGCTTCAACGACGTGATTTCCTCGGGAGCTTTTTGTTCCGGGATAGAATGTAATAAATTAACCCGGAATCTGAAGTTCAGCCTAGCATTGGATTTGTCACCTTAAGTTAGATAGGTTGGTTGTTACGTTGCATTGGCGGAGTCGCTGTGGCAACACAAGCCCGAAGTAACAAGAAAGATGTAGGTATAGAACATTGTTATCCTAGGGGTGACAGTAACTTATTTAGTCCCGAGACGGGATTTGAGTGAATTTTATTTTACATAAATCAACCATTAGGTGTGCTACTGGCCAGTAAGTATGCCCCCTATGACATAAAAAAAAACTTGAGTTTCTGCAGTATCCAGCTGTCAGTTGAAAGCGATTCTCCCTAGGGCTGCAAAGGGTTACTTTCAATCCGCTTCTCAGGCAACTTCAGACCTACTTTCCGAGTATGAGTAATGAAAAGGTTCTTTTTCTCTCGCCGGGCCGAAAGTTTGCACTTTCATCCCGCTGATCCGGGACACATATAACATTCGTTAGAATCCTTAGCTAAAGTGTGAATAAATGAAAAATAATCACATTTGGCACAGCTTTTTCCAAAACAGTTTTTATTAATAAATTCTTATTAATAAACAATAAAATATAGTGTATTTACTCATAATAATAAGTTCAATTATCAGGGCCCTTATTCTTTATGACCAACAACATTCCTTGCCCATAACGCGTGCCACAAAAACTCAATCCCAAACTCTCTAGATGCCAAAATATTAGCTCAATAATATCTTAAACGCGAAAGTTTGTGTGTGTGGATGTATTGATGTTTGTTTCATGCAAAAACTACTGAATGGATTTTAAAGAAACTTTACAATACTATAACTTATGCATCAGAATAACATATATGCTATATTCTAATCCGGAATTCCCGCGGGAATTCGAAAATCACCGCGGGGAACAACAGCAACTAATATTCATACTAAATAAACTAATATTTTGTACGCCATAACCCACGTTGTAAATGTATGTCTTTGAGCTGAAACTTCTTTGAGCACGAGAGAAAAATGAGTTATTGCGACGCGTTATCTCAACGGGACGTGTTACGGCCTTAAGTAATAAGGCCCCTCAGACGAAATAAGACTTTTTATTTCGTCTGAGTAAGGCCCATGAAACCTTAAAAGCAAATATATACATTTATAATATATTATAATATTTATATCACATAACACTATTTGGTAAAGCCTCAAAACAAGCACAATGCACTTCTATGTTGTTTATGGAATCGAAAAAATTACATCTTTCAGATACATAATAAATTTCTATACAGGATTTTGTCTGTTATTTATCATTGTATTACGTTAAATTTATTTAATAATTACTTACATGCACCTAAGCTTATATTTAAAGGACTTGAATAAGTCTCTAGTTTGAATTAAACCTGTATATTAGAATGATAACAAATACCAGGTTAGGTTAGGTTATGTTCAATTTATTATCATTGTATTGGATTAAAGGATGTTTACTTCAATTCCTTTTGATTTTTCAAAGGTTGACTGGAAGAAATCCCCTCGCGGGATAAGTCCGCCTTTGAGCATAAATTACCTACTTGTTTTGATTTTATTAACTTGTATAAACTTTGTTTATGCTCAATAAAGTATACAAACAAACAAACAAACAAACAAACATTTCCCATTTTTTGATTTAACTACGACATACAAACCTAGTTAAGCCACGGGTTCAAAATAGTCAACCACGGTACAACACTAGAAGATCCACGTTGTGGTCTAGAAATGAATACAGTTTCTAACAGAAAGGCCGGCTAGAATTTTCCATTTCACAACACACAGATCTACTTGATCCCACAGTAAGCTATAAGCTTGTGTCGTGGAAACCGAGCAAACGTGGTATATACGGACATAGATAAGCAATAGTGTGTTAACCCAACTGGAGAAATTTTGAGTAAATCGTGTTTTAAAATTATAGCGCCATTTTGTGTCAACCTTTTTTATGTTAAATATTGAGTTGCATATTTAAGAAATGTAATAAGGTAAACACGTAATTAAAAAACGTTCTCTGCCTCTCAATAAATCGTTCTGAATCAATAACTTAATTTTGTGGGTTAACATGTTATTGCTTATCTGCGTCCTACATATTATTCCATACATTTTAGTATAGATACATGAAAACAACAACAAACGTCTGTTATGCGTGAAAAGTGGCAATTTAAATAATAAAAAAAAAACCTCATTTCGAAAAAAATCACACTTGCTTGGTTTTTTCCTTAGAGCAGCCTTCTTACTCTAATTTCATTGTTTGTTTATCTAATCTATTTAAAAACCAACCGTAGTTGATCTTGCCACTGAATAACAGGGTATAAATTTACATAATGTATTCTTTGTATCACTCTATATTATTTCCTAAATGTAATAAAATAAAATTTACCGAGGCACTTTTTTAATACTACTTGCACCCCACAGCTTAATTTGGGTATTCTCCAAGGCACAGATAATATAATACTATTCCAAGGTATGAAAATCAAAATTCTAATTAGTCCGTCAGTTAGAAAATAAAAAAATAATAGACACGTATTTTTTGCTTTTTTAATTTAATGAAAATGAACATAGATAAAGCGCATTAAGGTTTAGGGTGGGGGACTCGTGACGTCAATATTCATTATAAGCGCCATACAAACCGCACCGAGTTGTGACGTCACGCGAAATTTCAACTCAATGTATCTGTTATTTTTTGATTACGTAAAAAAAGAAAAAATACGGGTCCAATATTTTTTACTAATCTAATTTTTTTTGTCAAGTAGCCAAATTGGCAATTGCCCAGAATAAACTATACGTATAAACCTTCCTCTCGATTATCTCCTCTATTTATTAGTGAAAACCGCATGAAAATTTGTTCTGTCTTGAGTTATCGCGAACAGACAGACATGCAGACAGAATTATTATTTAACGACAAAAAATCACACTAATCATAAATAAGAATGTAAACCAATCTGTTTGTCTATATGTCCGTCAGGAAAAGTTGGATCATTTTATAATAGATGAATCACAAATATTGTAATTACTTCACTTTTAGGAAACTAAGATAGTTCTGAGTGACATAATTATTTGTCATAATTATTATATATCATAATGACATAATTATATATTAATAATAATTATTATTATTATTAATAGTAATCTGTTAATTTTAATTTCTTCCTACAAAGATGTTGCGGGAGATTACAGGTGTGAACTCTGTGTGTACAATGTACTATCATAATTTTTATTATTTTTATTTTCTCTTAATGACCTGTAAACATGTTTACCAATAAAAAACTTTGAACTTTGAACTTTGAACTTTATTCGAAATTCCCTCGGGAACTCCGAAATTATTACGGGTGAAACCACGGGGAACACCTACAACGAAAATGCTAGCTGTGCCCCGCGTTGTTAATGTTGGAGATCCCGCAGGAATTCCGCGATAAAAAGTACCCTGCAATAATTAATTCTATTTTACCCGTGTCAATTTCAGAGATCCCGCGGGAATTCCGGGATAAAAGGTAGCCTATATTCTTTTCCATTTCAAAGGCTACATGCACGCCAAATTTAATCGAAATCCGTTCAGCCGTTTTTGCGTGATTGAGTAACAAACATCCACACTTTCACATCTATCCTACTATTATTATAAACTAGTTGCGCCCCGCGGTTTCACCCGCGTTAATTTCAGAGTTCCCGCGGGAATTCCGGGATAAAAAGTACCCTATGTGTTAATCTGATGTATAAGCTATATTATTGTAGAGTTTCATTTCAAATCCATCCAATTAATTCCCGCGGAAACTCAGAAATTACCACGGATGAAATCGAGGGAGACAGCTAGTATATGATATTATTGTTTTTCACGTTACCGCCTTTAAATTAACCGGAAACTGGTAGTTGTAACGTTTTAGTCACGCTTAAGAAGTTTCACTCCAAAAAATAAGTTAAGCTCTAAGCTTCCGTTTCTAGATCGGCTTCGATTTCCTCGGGCGTTCTCAGGTCTATGGCGAACTTTTTCTTCAATCTCGGTGGCCTGTCTAACTCTGAAAGTACAAAAAAAGCACAACAGTTAAATTTTTCAATTTTCATGAAAAATATTACAATGCCAGCTGTGCCCCGCTGTTTCACCCGCGGTAATTTCGGAGTTCCCGTGGGAATTCCGGGATAAAAAGTACCCTTGGTCCTTCTCTGTACCCCTGACAACAAATGCCAAATTTCATCCAAATCCGTTCAGCCGTTTTTGCGTGATTGAGTAACAAACATCCAAACATCCACACTTTCACATTTATAATATTAGTAGAATAGTAGGATAGATATATGAGGAGTAGGTTAAAATTACCTGGTGATGCTTGCAACTCCTTGACTCTCCTTGAATAGTCCTGGAAGGCCGCTGCTAGGGAGTAGGTCAGACGCCGAGCTGCGTTCCTAAAAATTTAAATTAGACAAAATCAGTTTAATAAAGTGTGAGAGAGTTTGGAGATTACCCCAAAATAAACCCGGTTTTTGTCCTAAGATTAAGGTTAAAAATAGTACTTTGATTTATCCCCAACCGATCCGTAGTCATACCAAATTGCCACACTGGTGTGATTATCTAACGAACCAGAATTTTTCAGGAGTTTAAAGTTTTCTTCGCAAAGCATAGAAATTTATTGGAAACCGATAGAAGAAGAAGAAGAAGAAGAAAATACATTTATTTCAGCACAACACACAAGAAAAAGAAACAAACATCAACAGTGCCTAATCTAAAGAGACATAGATAATGTCTCTTGCATGCTCTGCCGAAAGGGTCACCAACTCAGCATTAGCTAGGTGCGGGAACACCTAGCGCTGGTTTTCAGTTGGCAGCCGATAAGAATATATAGCCGATTAAGAATTTTGAAGGTTTCCAATAAACAACTACCATGGGTCTAGTGTAATTATTAGATTTTATTAGTATCAATTATGATGAACAAGGAAATATAAAACTCGCACTTTTCGCTAGAAAATGATCGATACCAATATCGTTTTTTTATATTCACCCGCGGTAATTTTGGAGTTCCCGCAGAATTGTTCCATGCAAACTTTACAACCCGTTTTCATTCCCTTAAGGGTTGAATTTTCCAAAATCCTTTCTTATGGAATGCCTACGTTATATAAAGAACACACCCTCCAAGTTTCAGGTCTCTACGATCAGCGGTTCAGGCTGTGCGTTGGTCCGTCAGTCAGACATTCACATCAGATTTATTTATTTACTAGCTGTGCCCCGCGTTTCACTCGCGCAAGTTGCGGAATTCCCGCAGGATCTCCAAAGTAGCCTAATGTATTCATTACAACATCAGCTAATTAGCACTGAAAGTCCCGTCAATATCGGTCCAACCGTTTCGGAGATTCACCCGCGTGAGTTTCGGAATTCCCGCAAGAACTCCAAACTTCTTTTAAATAAACCTTGTCTTGACAATAACGAACACAAAAAAAAAACAATTATCCGATTTGGTGTAGTCGTTTGGAAGTTATGCGCTTAGCAACACATTTGGCGATTCATTTTTATTATATAGATTTATTTATTTATAAAGTAATTGCTATGTTATGTGTGTTATGGTAATAAATAAATTTTCATTTTCAATTTCATACTATAGTATAAATACATTCAGATCAGATTTAGAGTGTAGTTTGTGCTAATATACACGAAAGTAAATACCTAACGAAATATGTGTATCCCCAGATTACGTCCTATCAAGATTGACAGTATTTTATCACACAAAGCCACATTTATTTATACAAATAACAGTTTATATTATACTGATTGATTGTGTCACAAGATTTGTGGCAACCTGTCATGATATTTTTTGCTATCATGAGTGTTCCACTGACATCCCAACGTATTCAATCTGATTGACCCAATTTCCGATATCAAGAAGCAAACAAAGATAGGTCTGGAATTTTTTCCTATTATTGATGCGAACTTGCAGGTAGAAATCGCACCAGCTAGTACCATCTCCTCGCTTACAATTTAAGGCAGCAAGGAGTAAGTAGTAAAGGAGAAAAGTTATCCAGGACTTGCAAGAAGTAATGAACTCACCTAGACTCGCAAACGAAAGCGTGACATTCGAAAGGATTGACAGCTTTCAAATCCGCGTGGTCCTTTACAATGATCATGGAGAAGACCCTGGTGTATACCAGGTCTTGTACTCCATAGGATATGGACTCAATGTTGAAGAACACTGACATATGCTCGAACTCGTCCTTCTTAGGCCCATGGTTTATTGTCTCTAACTGAACGCCGTCGACGGTGATCATCAGTTTCACGATTGGCAGGATTTGCCCTGGAATGCGGAGGAAAGCAAAATTTATAAAGGACATCGAAGTTCTTACTAACTAGTTTGCAGGTTCCATAAAGGTAGAAGCTATGGAAGGAGATTAAGGATTTCTATGATCAGAATTTTAAAGTTTCATCGTGTTGATGAGAGAACATTGTCGAGAAAGACTGGTGAGTTACTGAAAATGACTGATGAAATTTAGTTTGCAGTCCATATACGCGCGTACACCCGCGTTACTTTCAGAGAACCCGCAGTAATTCCAGGATAAAAATTAGCCTATCATTACGTCTTATAACATCATCTGTCAGTGAAGTCTCATTAAAATCGGACCAGCCGACAGACAAACAAAGAAAATATTCAAAAAGGATTTTTTTATTGTAAGTACGTACCGTAAAATTATAGTTTCATATCCATTTAGTGAAACGTTGTTAATTTGGAGTTAGAAACAGACACTTTAATTTTATTTATATTTATAGATATTTGATTAGATATATCAGAAATGACCCATAGGTAGGTCTGGAATCCAACGTCCTCCCACTGAATCGTCATCATTATATCAGTTCCTGAAGGATAATGAGTAATGACGACTCCAGCAATACTCTTCTATCCCATCCCCTAAGTGGCAAATATTCCACCACCACCAAGGCACAACCTCCGACGCTACAGATCAAGCCTACAATGCGAGCTATTTGCATCCCCCTCTTGTTGATCAAGGGCACCAATATGTCGCACCTTGATCGTCCTATATGTTCTCCTGATGGCTCACCCTGGGACTGATTTGTTTGTCGAGGAGTGGAAGAAACTCTTGTCTGTGTGTCTGAAGAATTGTGAGAAGTAGTAAGGCCTACTAGTATTTGTTACCCAATTTAATTCTACTTCCTACTAATATAAATGAGAAAGCGTGGATGTTTGGCTGTTTAGATGTTTGGATGTTTCTTACTCAACGGCTGAACGGCTTTGGATGAAATTTGGCATGCACGTTGTCAGGGGTACAGAGAAGGACATAGGGTACTTTTTATCCCGGAATTCCCGCGGGAACTCCGAAATTACCGCGGGTGAAACCGCGGGGCACAGCTAGTAACCTAATATAATTTAATTGGTCCTATACCGTATGTGTTCACATTAAATAAATAAAGAAATGAATGGTTTTCCATAAACAAAATCAAATAACACAGATCATACCAGGAGGCAAGGCCTTAGCTGCAGCCACCATCAGATCGACGGGTTTTCTCGTGTGCTTGATGCCCCATAGTCCTCGCGCGTCGCTCTGACCAAGGTATTTCACCTGGAAGAAAAGTATGTATCCTTCAGATCTGGTACATGGGCTCAGGGATTTTTTTTGCATTAAAAGCATACTACATGTTGTCAGGGGTACGGAAGAGGACATAGGGTCCTTGATTCTTTTCAGAGCAGTGTCATCAATGTGTCATCAATAGAACCTACACTACCTACCTATTTCTTTAAGCCTATCACCACCATCTCCATAATATCACGATCTACGACAGACGTGCTCCTGGCGCCGGAAACGTAAAATTACGTTACTAACAAACCACTGCACTTTTATATTTATTAGATTCAATTATAGACATTAAGGATTCCCAAATCCAAACACTAGGAGAAATCATGCCTAAGCGTGGTCTGGAGGTAAAGGTCAATGTTTTTGTAACCTTAATTTATTAAGGCTACATAAACGTGGTAGTGAAAGGGTTAAATTTATGAATACGAGTATTGCAATCATAATGACCGCGTTCAACAATGGCATCGCTTAAAAGAGCATCCGATTAACTTTCTAATATGAACGCAACATATAGTTCAGTGTATCTTCTATACATATAAAATGCTTTGTCCTGAATGACTGATGGATCAACACACAGCCTAAACCGCTGATCGTAAAGACCTGAAGCATGTTCTTTGTATGATGTAGGCATCCGATAAGAATGGATGTTTGAAAATTCAACCCCTAAGGGGATGAAAAGGGGTTGCAAAAATGCAAAGTTTGTATGGCACAATTCCGCGGGAACTTCGAAATTATCGCGGGTGAAACCGCGCGGGTCAGCTAGTCACATTATGAAGATTCTTTAAACGGTTTCGATAAACATTTGTCTTTACAGGGTACAAATACCAGCAGCTATAAAAAAATATTTTTGTATCCCTATCTGATATTTCAATAATATTATGCCCGCAATAGATTTTTCATTACTCATACTCGGAAAGTAGGTCTGAAGTTGCCTGAGAAGCGGGTTGAAAGTAACACTTTTCAGCCCTAGGGAGAATCGCTTTCAACTGACAGCTGGATACTGCAGAAACTCAAGTTTTTTTTTAAGTCATAGGGGGCATACTTACTGGCCAGTAGCACACCTAATGGTTGATTTATGTAAAATAAAATTCACTCATTTTTTTCTTTAGCTAATTCCTATTTTTATTTTGACTTTCCTTGCATTCGTAATGAAAAGCACAGTGTTATCCTCGGGAGAAAGACTTATTTAGTCCCTCGATCTATTGGCGCCCTCACTACGCTCGGGCGCCAAACCCCGTCTCGGGACTAAATAAGTTACTTTCACCCCTAGGATAACAATGTACTATTTATACAGCCGTTTTTACCGAATTCTGGTACCTTTTTACGTGGACACCCACATCTGGTTCTTTATTCAGCGCCACTGAAAAAGTGGTCGAGCAGTTTTCCGCCTAATCTGTGCTGACCTTTAACACTTTTGTATTTAGTTGTATCGTAAAATGTGAACACTAATCCGCAAATATGTGAAATCGGCGCCGCCATTAATCTTTTCGTCGCCATCAGTCAACGTCACGTCCTTCCGGTTCCGTGACGTCACATCCGCCCACTAACAATATGGAAGCGACCTCGATTTGCTACACATTTTGCATTGGGATGGTACACATATTAGAGTTTTATTGTCATTCAAATTCTATTCGAAATAAGCTATTTGACTATTTTTTTTTCTAAATTCTATTTAGTCCGTCAGGCCGATAATAAAAAAATAATGGACACATATATTTTGCTTTTTCAAATTACTGAAAATATACTTGGATAAAGCGCATTGAAGTTGGGGAGCAGAGGCTCGTAACATGTACGTCATGTGCAAGTAAAAACTGTGCCTGCTTGTGACGTCACGCAACATTTCGACTCAACGTATCTCCGATATTTTTTGCTAACGTAAAAAAAGAAAAAATACGTGTCTAATATTTGTTTATGAATCTACACGACGCGACGGGCTGAAAATAAAAAATAGCATATTGAAGCACAAAATAATCTATATTTTCGTGGAACGTGAGACGTAGTAAGGTGGTTCCACCACCCGTGGGAGTGCATTATTATACGTGCGCTGAATGCCGTTCTATGCTTAACATTTATTTGATGATTTTTTGTTCATTATACAAAGGATTAAATTGTAGAGGTATCCGCTCTTAGGATATCAAGTCAACGAGTTCTACTCTAAGTAAAAGTCTGGGATTGAACTTCCGATCATATAGGAAGCTGTGAAGGTCGGCTATTTTATGGGTGTTGTCATAATAATTTTAATTTTATTGACGTCAAAAAGAGGCATATTTATGGGCCAACTTTGAATAAAGTTATCTGACTTTGACATGACTTAAATGGTTACAATCACTATATATGTATAAGTATAAAACAAAGTCGCTTCCCGCTGTCTGTCTGTCCCTATGTACGCTTAGATCTTTAAAACAACGCAAAGGATTTTCATGCGGTTTTCACCAATAGATAGAGTGATTCATGACGAAGGTTTATATCTATATTTTATCATGGAATTCCAGCGGGAACTCCGAAATTAGCGCGGGTGAAACCGCAGGGGCCAGCTAGTGTATTATAAATGCGAAAGTGAGTTTGGTTGTTACGCTTTCACACTCTAACGGCTCCATCGATCTTTATGAAATTTTGCATATACGTTGCCATGGGTACAGAGCAGGACATAGGGTACTTTTATGCCGGAATTCCCGCGGGAACTCCGAAATTAACTCGGGGAACAGTTATTTATAATATAAGGTTGTTATGCCAACTGCGCATTTCATCAGATCCATACGTACAATACACAGTCTGCAAACTATTTGTACATTATACCTACCTTACTGTGTTGCAAGATGTACGTATGTAGATATTTGCACTTTCCGTTTGTTAATCACTGTAGAACATTAAACAGAGCGGAAATATTTCATAAAACAACTAGTCTGTTGCTACTTATTTGTTTTATTGCTGATAACCGAACTAAATGATTAATTCCAATAAATAATTTACCTGAAAAGTAATGGGTAGATCATCAACTGTGACAGGTCCTTCGCTTTCGGCCATTTTTCTTTTGTTTTTATCGCGAAATTCAGACTACTGGAGAATGGTCTTGCGAATACATCTTAGTTTAAACAATAGTAGAGTTTGCGGGCGATCTGAAAGAAAAGAAAAAAGTTTTTACGATCACTTGTGACGTCAGTCTCTATATACTGCGTGTTGTGAAGTGTTATTATCTATTACCAGCTGTCCCCTGCGGTTTCACCCGCGGTAATTTCGGTGTTCCCATAGGAATTTTGGGATAAAAAGTACCCTATGTCACTCAAGACTACCGTAGCTTCCTATGAGTGGAAGAATTTTCAAAATCCGTTCAGTAGATCCAGAGATTACCCCTCACAAACTTGACCTCATTATAATATTAGTACAGAAGTATTGATGAGTGTCTTGTTTATTATAATTTGTTCCAAAAAAATCACTATTATCTTATTTTAAACACACGGAATGATTGAAGCCGAACATAGAATGAATACTTGAAACTATATCAGTCACGGGTGCTAATTTGTGCTAAGCACATGGAGTGATTAAAGACGATCATGGAATCAATACTTGAAACTGCTTCAGTTACGAGTAGGGTTGTCACCTTTTTTTGGAAAAAATATAGTATTTTTCAGAAAAAAGATGCAAAAATATAGTACTTTTAGGAAATGCAGGAAAAAATAGTAAGTAAGTACATATTTTATTTATTTTAAGTCATTATGTATCGGGCAGTGGGCAGCATTATCTTTCTTCTTCTTCTTCTTTAATAATGGCGTCTATAATGGGCATGTTGACTAATTTTTATTTTTTAGTCCGTCTTGTAGATTATTAAAAAATATTGGACACGTATTTTTTCTTTTTTTACGTAATCAAAAAATAACGGCGATATATTGAGTTGAAATTTCGCGTGACGTCACTATTCTGATAATTTGTATGGCGGTTTTGCGGTTAGTGACGTCACGACCTCCTCATCCTAATCTTTAATGCGCTTTATCTCTGTATATTTTAATTTATTTAAAAAAGCAAAAAATACGTGTCTATATTGTTTTTTTATTTTCTAACTGACGAACTAATTAGAATTTTGATTTTCAATAGTAGTCAACATCCCTATTATAATTTGCCAATGACAATGTTTCTTAATAATAACAATCTCTTCATCTACTTCTTCAATTATGGCGAAACGCCAATGACAATGTTAGATTGTTCCCCAAGTTAAAACATGGCTCTCTTGAAAGTCAGTTTCTTGCTCAGGGTCCAAAATAGATGCTGAAAAGTGACTGAAATAACGAAAAACGTGACACGCGTGTTTTCGATACGGCTTTCACTCGTCAACAACCAGCATTATCTTTAAATTATTACCAGTTTGACAATTGAAGTTTTGTTGCCGCGTATGCGTTTCGTTCTGAAATTCCCCGTGCTGCGCTGCGGGTGCGTTCCAGACCAGTCACAGTTAATATAAAAAAGCGTGACAATTTTATACAGAATTAGGGATGAAAATATAATATTTTTCATACTTTATTATTTTTCTAAAATATATAGTACAATTGACTGTAATATAGTACGATACTATATAATATAGTACGGGTGGCAACCCTATAGTTACGAGCGCCAACTGAATACACGCATATCACCTTGTTGCCAACTTGGATAGCGTCACCGTTATGATAACGACTCATTTGTTTCTGATAAGAGCCTTACCTTGAAGTGTACGTACTAACTGTGCCTTTTGTGACTGCATAGTGCATACTCTACTCCACTCGTATTAAAGCGAGAGACACACTATACGACGCGACTTTCGGTCGCGACTTGCGACTGTTATAGTCAGTTGTTTGGTGGTAGTTTCAGTGACAGCTGACTGTTACTGTCAGCACACTGTCAACTTTACGATACACGTACAACACGTGTACGTAGAAGCCGGTCGTCTTGAACTGATTCAAGAAGTTACCGACAGGAGGACCGTTCATTTGTATGTATCCCGCGGGAAATCCATTATGAAAATAAAAATTCTATTTAGTCCGTCAGTTAGATAATAAAAAATAATAGATACCTACTTACGTATTTTTTCTTTTTTCAAATTATTGAAAAAATACTAAGATAAAACGCATTAAAGTTTAGAAGTGGGGACTCTTGACGTCATAACTGTAGCACGGCGTGACGTCACGCGACATTTCGACTTAATGTATCTCCGTTATTATTTCATTTCGTCAAAAATAAAAAAAAAAGGTGTTCAATATTTTTTATTAATCTACGAGACGGACTAAAAACTAAAATTTGGTTGGCAAGCCCTTTATAATAATAGTAGAGATGTTATCCGCGATCGTAAGTCGCGACTTACCTACAGTGTGTCTCTCGCTTAAGTCCTTTTTTACGACACAACAAAGTGCACAACTGTCATGTGACCACTTCGAACGCGCCGTGCATTTGAATGTACCATTTACCTAATTAACGACACCGCACCGCGCGCACGGCACTTCAGTTCATGACACACGAGTACTTGACTATAGTACCCAGTACAGTAACCAGTACAGTCGCCCCTAGAATAAGTAAAATAGGTACTATTTATAAATGTGGACTATATTCCTAAGATATGTAATAAAAAATAAATGTTTACCGTGCGTACCTAATCCTGACAACGACAATCTCATCTTAGTTTGTTCTAGTACTAGTAGTAGTAATATTAATTGTAAGAGGTTGGGGACTGAAAATCAGCGGATTCGCTGAGTCCCATCTCCTTTTTGCCGCACCAAATACTATTCATATCATACTATGTATTCTGTAACTTTTACTGTAATTGTGTGCTGGTAAATAAAAATTTCTTTTATTTATTATTTATTTTATTTTATTTACTATCCCGTTTATTGCGGCGACGACACATCCACTCACAGTATACTTGGACATTATCGCATAGCGCCACCTAGCTCAAACTAAACAGAGCTAGAACTGGACGCCGATAACCCACAAAATTAAGTTGTTGATAAAGAACGCTTTATTGAGAGTTATATAGAACGTTTTTTAACCATATTATGTTCACCTTGGTACATTGTTTAAATACCAATAAAAACATGTTCACACAAAATGGCGCTCTAATTTAAAGAAAAAGTGTGAGTTAACACACTATTGCTTATATATGTCCATCTATGAGTACCAGATAATTGATATCCTAACTTAATATTATAAATGCGAATGTGAATCTGTTTGTTTGTTACGCTTTCACCCCTTAACTACTCAACCGACCGCCATGAAATTTTGCATATACCTCGTTAGGGGTTGAGAGAAGAAAATAGGGTAGGTACTTTATCCCGGAATTCCAGCGGAAACTCCGAAAGTAACGCGAAATGAATTCACTAATTAACTCCTCACTATATCAACAATGCTGTCTAAGATCAAATGTGTTTGAACAAAACTTTACTATCGCAAAATATCTGCCCCCTTAGCCAAAATGACCATCTATGATCGTTAACACAAATACAAAACTAAGGAATGTATCGTGTATTTATTTATTTATTACTAGCTGTTTCACCCGCGATGATTTCGAAGTTCCCGCGGGATTGTTCCATACAAACTTTGCAACCCCTTTTCATGCATTTAGGGGTTGAATTTTCAAAAATATTTCCTTATCGGATGCCTACGTCATACAAAGAGCACACCCTCCAAGTTTCCGGTCTCTACGATCAGCGGTTCAGGCTGTGCGTTGATCCGTCAGTCATTCAGGACAAAGCATTTTATATGTATGGATTTATTTAAACTTGATGCTCATCACGGTACAAAAGGCGGACTTAGTACCACCGTGGCATTCTCTGCCAGTCAACCTTCGTGGTCAAGTAAAATCATCCAGTCAGAAGTCCACGGTTTTGCGTGAACACGTGACCTGACGATAGACCCACTACCAATGTTTGTTTGTATACTTTATTGAGCATAAACAAAGTTTTTACAAGTTGATAAAATCCAAACAAGTAGGTAATTTATGCTCAAAGGCGGACTTATCCCGCGAGGGGATTTCTTCCAGTCAACCTTTGAAAAATCGAAAGGAATTGAGGTAAACATTCTTCCAATTTCATTTCAAAACATTTTCAACCAATCTTAGTTTTCTAAAGCGACAACCATCATAGATTGTCAACTTGGCTCCGTGCTTGTACCTACTACATTCACTCTACGTGTACAGCGCGGGTTGTCAAATAAAGTGATATATTACATGATCAGCGAAAGCAGTGACTTTCCATAATCCGACAACGGTTACCAACAAATTGCTGCTGTTAACTGTCAAACGATGCTACCTTAATGGCCGGTGTACACTTACATAAGTAGTAAGTAAGTAAGTTCAACTTACCAACTTACTTACATAATCAAAAAGTAGACAGCTACGTCCAAACGATGAGCATTCATAAGTGAATGAGTATGTAAGTTCAACAATAGGTACATATTTTCTTCACCCTACTTACTTGCCGATCACCACGGCGAGCCGTCCACTCCGCGGTAGTACCTAAAAGACTTATTACACTTTTTACAATTTGTCAGACACCAATATAGGAAATCGGAAGGTGTAATCGAAGTTAGAACAGTTGGTCGTAACCAACTGTCCTCCTAATAATTTAGAATCCTCGTAATTTAGGATCAGTGAGCGAGTGATCATACTACATTAAAATTTACCCTAGGGTAGTCGATTTAGGGTACAATTGGCTACTTGACAAAAAATTTTTTTTTAGTCCGTCTTGTAGATTAGTAAAAAATATTGGACACGTATTTTTTCTTTTTTTACGTAATCAAAAAATAACAGAGATACATTGAGTTGAAATTTCGCGTGACGTCACAACTCGGTGCAGTTTGTATGGCGCTTATAATGAATATTGACGTCACGGGCCCTAAACTTAAATGCGCTTTATCTATGTTCATTTTCATTAAATTGAAAAAGCAAAAAATACGTGTCTATTATTTTTTTATTTTCTAACTGACGGACTAATTAGAATTTTGATTTTCATACCTTGGAGACTACCCAATTTAGTGTAGTGTGATCACTCCCTCTCTATTTCTCACTCACTGATCCTAAATCGTATCCGATTTAGATTCCCTAAATTGGAAATGGTGTAATAAGCCCATAAGTAATAAGTTGACGGGGAGCGGGGGACGAAGCGGGCGGGTGTACGCGCTACTTAACTGTTCTGTTCAATAAAAAATACAAAAATCGCTATAGGTGTACCTATAATTTTTAAAGAGTTCCCTCGATTACTCCAAGATCCCATCATCAGATCTCGACTTGGTGACAATGGAATCAATTTGGGAGTATGCCCTTTCAAACAAAAAAACAATTTTTGAAATCGCTCCAATCGGAACCCGTGAAATACGTATTATTGTTGAGTAGTTCCGATGACCATCTGTGGTCTTCATCATCAGTTCCACTTCTTCAAATTTTGCTTTCCAAAAGCAAATGAACGATTTACTATAAAAAATACCCAAATCGCTAGGTGTGCCTATAATTTTTGAAGAGTTCCCTCGATTTCTCCAAGATCCCATCATCAGATCCCGACTTGGTGGCAATGGGACCAACTCGGGAGTATACTCTTTCAAACAATAAAAGAATTTTCCAAATCGGTCCAACCGTCTCCGAGTAATCGGTGAACATACATTAAAAAAAAAAAAAACATACATACAATCGAACATAGAACCTCCTCCTTTTTGGAAGTCGGTTAAAAAAAAATAGAAGTGGTTTCTATCTTGCGGCAAGTTGCTACTTAATCACTTACTTGCCGGCCGGCGTCCACGCGTGGTTTTTTACTTACTTACTACTTATGGAAGTGTAAACCGGCCATAACGCGAAGTGGAGACCATTATTCAAATTCATCATCGTTTACTGTATCAAATGGGTTAAAATTGGACTGATTTACGTAATTTCTTTTATGGCCTTTCGAATCCAACGGGCGATTTAAACTTACTTCAAAACAAAAGTCAAATCTAATCAAATCCTAAATAAATGGAAAATAAGCAGGTATATTTGTTAGTTAGTTTGTTACGCTTTCACGCCTTTACGGCTAAACCGATCATGATGAAATTTTGCATACACGTCAGCCATCAGTCAGGAAAATTGTACCTACATATTTTTCAGCTGCAAATGCTCACCGTTTTGTATATCTTAAGGTTAGGTTTGAACGGTGACCAAAACGGAAAACAGCATAATATAGGCTATAATAATATACCTAATTTTATTAATTAAAAAATACTTAGACAAAACACATTCAATTTGGTGCTCGTGAGTCGTGACGTCATAAACCGGTATGAACCCCATATAAACTGTAATAAGACGGAATGGGCATGTTGACTAATTTTTTTTAGTCCGTCTTGTAGATTAATAAAAAATATTGGACACGTATTTTTCCTTTTTGTACGTAATCAAAAAATAACGGCGATACACTGAGTTGAAATTTCGCGTGACGTCACAACCCGGTGCAGTTTGTATGGCGGCTTATAGCGGTTAGTGACGTCACGAGCCCCCACCATAAACTTTAATGCGCTTTATCACTGTATATTTTAAATTGTTTGTTTTAAAAATACGTGTCTATTGTTTTTTATTTTCTAACTGACGTACTAATTAGAATTTTGATTTACAAAAGTCGTCAACATACCTATTCGGAGTTACTTTTTGGTTACGTAAAAAAAGAGAAAATACGCCACCAATTTCTGAGCCACCAATATTCTTTATTATTCTACATGACGGCCCAAAAAATCAAATTGAGTCATCCAGTCTATTACGTACTTAAAAAAAAAAACACCATGCTTCGATTCCGGATCGAACCTGTTACCCCTCGTTTGAACGCATTTCGGCCCATGCACCTGTGTGTAACGAATATTTTAACGGTCAGCCCATCTGTCTGTCTGTCTGATGTGCATACAGTCAAAAAATTGTACCACATACTTTTAAACTTTGTTTCTCATGGTTGAATATTCTTAATTTTGGAAAAAAGTGCTACGATTTACAATGAATAATTAAAAAAAGTAGATACCCTATATCTTTTTCTGTATCCCTGACAATGTAGGTATATGCAAAATTTCATCACGATCGGTTGAATAGTTAACGCGTGAAAGCGTAACAAACAAATAAACTCACATCAACCACAATATAGTATTAGTTTGTATTCATAAGCTTTACGATGTTTACCTACATCTTTTAAGTTCGAATATAGAGTCATGGAAATCGGAGATAAAGTCTGTAAGTTTGCATGTACCTAGGGGATCATCTCTGGAACTACTGAACCGATTCTAAAGATATGATATGAACTATATGATATGATATGAAGCTACAGTATGTCTAAGTGACATAGGTTACTTTCTAATTCGTAATTAAAGAGTTATTTTGAATATATAGAAGGAAGAAGAAAGAAAGAAAATACATTTATTTCAGCACAACACACAACAAAAAGAAACTAACATAAACAGTGCCTCATCTGTACACATATGATATCTCTTGCATGCTCTGCCGAAAGGATATAGTGCTTTCGACCTTTTATTTATTTATTTATTTATTTAATCCTTTATTGCACATAAAATAACAATATTACAGTGCCTAAAGAAAAGGAAAAAGCAAATGGCGGTTTTATCGCATAGTTTGTTTGTTTGTTCCGTTTTCACGCCCTAACGGCTTGACCGATTATTATGATATTTTGCATACACGTTGTCAAAAGTACAAGGAGACAAGACAAGGAGATAGGGTAAATGTTCTTCCTGAATCCTCTCGGGATTTCTGGAATAACGCAACGCGGGTCAAACTGCATTAAATTTTAGTTTAAATTTTTAAAAAGAAATAGGGTACCTCTACTCTTGTCGTAGGATTTCCCGAAGAATCTCCGAAATCAACTCGGGTGAAACCGCGGGGAACGGTTCTGATATAAAGAGTTCCTGCGGGAATTTCGAAATTGACGCGCGCGACCAGCTTGCATATTATAACTCCGAGGTTTTCATAAGTATCAGCCATACACGACCTTTCTTTTTAATCGCAATTTAAATTAAAACTCCTATTACACATTTTATAACAATGTAAATATTTCATTGAGTTGTGTGAATCATATTATTTTGATAAAAATGGTACAATTTTACCAATGTTGCGTTATATTTTAATACTTATATACACCTGTGCAAATGAACGCAGACAATGAGTAGGTACCAAATCCAAAGCATGCGAAAGTCGAACTCACACCTGAGTGACGTAGGGGTGAGCAGAGATCACAGACAATAAAGAATGCGATAGTAACTTTGTCTGTCTGTCTTTCACGTCTTAACTACTCAACCGATAATAGCATAATCATGTAATAGAGAATTTTAGTGTTTATTTTTATTATTATTTTATAAACCTTTATGTATTAGTAGTATAATAGCATTATTCTTTTACAAATATCTCTTGTACTTTCAGAGATATGATTCTTTAAAAGCTCAAGTTAGACAAGGAAAGCGCTAGTCCTATAGTGACGTCACTCGGCTTGTAGCGCCCTACAACCGCCACACAAAATTCCGTTTTAGAAAGAGACAGACATAGACAAAATTTAACAGTTTATAACCATTATATTTTTTAATCAAATCTATTGATTTTGTTGCCTATAGTATGCTTATCAAAATTAAAAAAAAAATCAAAATTCAAAAGCTATTTATTACTTAGGATTGGTTACAATCACTTGTAATCGTCAGCAGGTTCTTAGAACTATAATTTACCGTCAGTTCGGAATACGTCCTCTGCTGAGAAGAACTGACACGAAAGTCAGCAGCAGCGCTGTCTTTTAATGATCATACTTATAAACTAGGAGAACAAAAAATAGTAATTGGATAGAGCAATTCATTCCCAAACGTCTGTATCATTTAAATAGTCTACTACACTATAATATGCTTTATCGCATAATCTGCGTTTAATAAGTGTCTTGAATTTATTAATTGACAAATTAACTACATCGTTTGGGAGTTTGTTGTAAAAGTGTATACATTGTCCTTTAAATGACTTAGAAATTTTATGAAGCCTACTCTTAGGCACAGCGAGTTTATCTTTATTTCTTAAGTATCCATGATATTTTCGAGTATTGGATATCAATATTTCAACCACAGTGAAATAGCCTATTTTCATACATGTTTTAAGAGTAGGTACGTACAAAAAAGGACATTTTATCTCGTCATTCCAACGGGATCTCCGATATTAAACTTCTCTCTTGTGAGTTGCCAAAGGAACTGCACATACAAAAATAAAAATAAATAAAAATCTCTCTTCAAGTCGATCACAAAAGCAGTACAATTAAACTATTTTCCTAATTTTCCGCACCGTTTTGATAGCAGCCTGATAAGTGATAAGAGATAAGAGTTCCGATAAATATTTGTGCGGGCGTCTGATAGCGCAGATCCGTAAGATCAACTAACTGTCTGATAAGGTAAAATGAGTCATACGTGTATAAATATAAAGGTCGTTTAGTATTTTCGAAGTTTGGTCTTTGATAGAAATGATAAAGAAAAAAAACCTGTAATAATTAACATGTTTTCTTTAAATTTATATAACAGCACCGTAAAAATAAAATATAATATTCAATATGATTTCAGTTATCTGGCATACCCATAGTACAAGCTTTGTTTAGTTTGTTAATGTAAGAATTCCTTACAATACATGGACGCAGATAAGCAATAACATGTTAACCCACAAACTTAAGTTATTGATTCAGAACGATTTATTGAGAGTTAGGGAACGTTTTTTTATTATGTGTTCACCTTATTACATTGCTTAAATATGTAACTAAATATTTAACATAAAAAATGTTGACACAAAATGGCGCTAAACTTTTAAAACACGATTTACTCAAAATTTCTCCAGTGTGGGTTAACACGCTATTGCTTATTTATGTCCACACCCCATTCCCGTAATATCACGATCTACGACAGACGTGCTCCTGGCGGGAGACGCGTAATACGACGTTACAACCAAACCAAAGCACTGACGTTTAATATTTATTAGAATAAATGATAGATGTTAAAAGCATTCCCAACACTGGGAGAAATCATGTCTAAAGGGTCTGGTCTGGAGGTAATGGCCGTGTTTTTGTAGCCTTAACTTATTAAGGCTACAAAAACGTGACGGCGACAGAGTTAATATAAATTTTTAATCTAGGGACTTATTACTACTACTTATATCTGAATGTTAGTTCATATATTTAGTTTTAGATGTTTGTATGTTTTGTTAGACAAATAGGTAGGTAGTTACGAGCGTATGCTTAGACGGTCAAATTCATTTGGATGAAATTTGGCACACATATAGAATGAATCCTGGATACTCGCATACTATATTACGAGTAGTTAGTGGGAATTCTCGAGGGAATCACCAAATTCAAGAGACAGAGCAAGTTGAAAAGGAATGCCCAAAAAGTTCATTATATTTTCTTCAATTTTATGCCACCTAATTACATAAAGTAGGTATGTTCAAGATATATTTACATAGATAAACATTTTATTACGGCTTACTAGATATAGATAATTAGATATCCATCAAAAATAGATAATTATAGATAAGTATAGTCGCTTGCTGCGGTTTTGCTCGCGGAAATTTCGGGGTAACTCATTGTAATAGCAGAACAAGTAGGTACCTAGTATAAATAGCATAATTTTCCCTTCTGCTGGGGCACAATTGCTTCTAATATGTGAGCTTCCTCAAGCTGTTCTCCTTCATAATAGAGCCTATGGTAAAAGAACCATAGATACAAAACTGGAATGTAATCAAAACAAGAACTCTACTCACAGAGTAAGTATATCACCTAGCTGTTCCGCACGGTTTCACCCGCGTTAATTTCGGAGATCCCACGGGAATTCCGGAAAAAAGTACTGCATGTCCCTTTCCGTTCCTCTGACACCGTGTATGTAAAATTTCATGATAATCGGTTGCCGTTAATGCGTGAAAACGTTACAAACAAACTCACATTCGCAATTATTAATATTAATTCATTAAGGATTCTTAATAATTATATAGAATAGCTTAAACAATTACTTACAACTCACATTTACAACGAAGTCCTTCAAAAAATCCAAAAGAAAGAGCACAAATAGCTACAAATATGAAAATTACTTATTAATTTAACAGTAAACTAGATCAACTTAGTCAATTTTAATTACTTAGTTACACTAAATAACGAAATATTGTTTGCGAAAACTTTAAAATAAAACAAAATGGCGTCCCTACACACGTCCGTCACGGACGAAGCGCGAATGTAAATACAAAATTACGTTTTTGAATTCAGAATCGTAACGCCAACCCACCATTTTATCTAGACCTATGCATTTCTATATAAAGTCCCCTCTTTCACTTAGATTTTCTTTTCCACTGAACGGCGAAGGAGGTCTTTGTAGATTGGCCATGATGCATATCACCACAAACTTCATATTGCGGTCGATTTATTCTAAATGGAACCTTAAGATCAAGGGAATAGAATCGAGAATGAACGTAGCGATAGTTTGTAGATTAGCATGAAGGTGGAAGTTTTGTGATATGATAACATATACAGCGTGTTCTGAGTTGTTTTTTAATCTACAAAATGAAAAGACATCTTGTTGGTTAGTATTTATTTAGTTTTTGACGCACGTAAAAAGTGCCCTATGTACTTCTCAGTACCCATGACAATTACGTGTATAGTATGCAAATTTAACGCTTTTTCACCTGCGGTAATTTCGGAGTTCCCGGGGGAATTTCGAGATAAAAGTACCCTATATCTTACTTTGTATCGCTGACAACGTGTATACAAAATTTCATGATGATTGGTTAAGCCGTTACGACGTGTAAACATAACAAACAAAAAAACATTCTTCCTTTCACATTTATCATATGTAGTTAATTGAGGATTTTACCGACAAAAGGAAAAATAACTTACTGTTTAAAAAATCACCCTCTAACCTTCCTTTATTAGGATGTGTTAGAAGTCCACCTGTGGATGCCTCTATGTGTGGGTGAGTGTGCATGATTTAATGTGTGTGTGTGAACGTGTGTAAGTGTAACTACAGTTTTATCCGGCGGTTTCACCTGCGCGAATCGCCGTTATTACGGCAAATGTTTTCCTGACATTCGATTTCGAAGGCATCACTTCGAGCTCTTAAAACAGTTTCAGGCTAAGATTATTCTACTTGTGAATACTGCATGAAAACCAGTTTAGTTAGTTTTGGAGCTTAGCACGAACACCAT
Organism: Zygaena filipendulae; assembly: GCA_907165275.2. NCBI lineage: Eukaryota > Metazoa > Arthropoda > Insecta > Lepidoptera > Zygaenidae > Zygaena > Zygaena filipendulae. The sequence continues at coordinate 818,293 of OU015677.1, read as the reverse complement.
AGAGAGAGGAAAACTCCGATAAATGCACTCCTATTGCCACTATATGTAGATTATAGAAGGAATATAGTAGCAGATAAAAGCAGATAGTTATCTGCTGTTGTAATGATAGCTGACTTACTGAAGATGATAACATAACACAGTATAACTGAAGGCAGGGAAAGGTATGACCGAGACTATTAGCTGAGCGACACATCTAGAACGAACTAGAAACTATTACAATGAATTGCAACAACATAGAAGTTGTACAGCATACCAGATATCCGTAAGGAACACGGAGCAGTGCCTGGGACTTGCGACCCAGGTGTAGGTTTAATGGGGCCCCTTTACAATGCATGAACCTCCACTGCCCGTGCTCCCGACTTCTCGCCGATATATACAACTAGCTATCCCGCGCGGATTCACCCGCGATAATTTCGGAGTTTCCGAGGGAATTCCGGATTACAATATAGCCTATGTTACTCAAGGGTAATATAGCTTTCTAATGGTGAAAGAATTTTTGAAACCGATCCAGTAGTTTTTGAGTTAAATCGTGAAAAACAAACAATAAATTAAATCTTTTCTCTTTATAATATTATAAGCTGACCCACCCGGTTTCACCCGCGGTTATTTCGGTGTTACCGAATTCCGAGACAAAAAGTAGGTACCCTATGTCACTCAGGATCACTGTAGCTTCTTATAAGTGAAAGAATTTTTAAAATCGGTTCAGCAGATCCAGAGAAGACCCGCTACAATCGCACATAGGTACTCACAAACTCCGTATGCAAAATTTCGTGATGATCGGTTTAGCCGTTTAGCCGTGAAAACAAACAAACAAACAAACTCACTTTCGCATTTATAATGTTAGTATGGATATGTGTGTGTTTGTGTGTGTGTCGGTCGGTCGGATATTGTACGCCTCCGACGAAGCGTGACGTCTGGCGAGGTACTCTACTGCAGTGTATGAACTAGGCTAATTTAATTGACCCAAGCGCTACGACTCTACATACAATTACAAGTACAAGAACTATTACTAGCCCGGTGACACTCCAAACTGCACTGTTTTTTTTTGTTAAATTTACCCCAATGGGGAAGGCAAAGGAAGCTAAGTAAGGTAAGTGATACAAATAAGGCCTACCTAATTTCAAACACTCAAAATTTGATAAATTATTCGAAGAAGGTGATAAATAAAAGCGTGGACTTCTTTTTTGGTTAATATTTTATTATGAATTATGTAAACATTATATAATCTTCAATTAAAAATCAACTAAAATGAGATAATATAATATAAAATAATACTGGTACAGTCCTTAGTGATTCCTATAATTGATTACGCTGATGTATGTTATTGCGACCTAAATGAAGATCTTTTGAATAAGCTGGATCGTCTTCTGAATAATTGCATTCGATACATCTTCGGGCTACGTAAGTACGATCATGTGTCTTTCTATCGTTCTCAGCTAAAGTGGCTTTCCATCCGTAATCGCCGACAGTTAAGAATTGCCTGTACGCTCTTTTCCGTTCTAAACGACCCAGTATCTCCTTCTTATTTAAAGAGCCGTTTTCAATTCCTTTCTTCTTCACATGATAGACCTCTTCGCTCTACCCACAATCTTCTCTTAAAAATTCCTTCTCATCGGACGGGGTTTGTCTCTGATTCTTTCACTTTGCAGGCCATCCAGCTCTGGAACTCACTGCCCACTGACATTCGACAATCCTCGAACAAAAATATTTTCAAAAATAAGATGTATAAATATCTCCTTAACCGACAGTAAATTATAATTATGAATAGGTGCTTAGTTATAAATTATTTCTATAGGTAGTATGCTATGTGTAATATTTGTGCATTTATGTGTCTTAATTTTATTTTTGTTTTTATTGAATTACCTACGTATTATATGTAAGTATTTTGTATGGTTTGTTTATGTTTTAGTTTGTTTGTTGTGTGTCTATTATCTATTTATCAAGAACTCACAAGCACCACCAAACACACTTTCTGCAGATCTTGAAGGTTGACTGGCAGAGAATGCCACAATGGCATTAAGTCCGCCTTTTGTACCATAATGTGCAAAAAGTTTAAATAAATAAATAAATAAATAATTGTAAAACCTTAGCTTTAGGCCTTTTTAAAAACTAGTGACTTAATTAAGCCTACATATTTAAAGTATAGGAATATTGTTATTAAACTATCAATCATTATAAAATTATGTATTTCTGAGTTTTTTATCACGTTTTCATGAGATCCTTGTGCAACTTTTTAATTTATGTGACTAAATATTATACTTAAATTGCTAGTCAGACTTGACGTCGTATATTAACAAGAAATAAAGAATACTATAAAAACAACATATCTATTCAAACAAATATTAGAAAATGAACATATTTTCTCAAAAATATTATTAAATATAATATAAAATATATAATATATATTATTTATATATATACATATAATATATAATATAATAGTAGGCCTTGTTTCGTACCATATACCTCATACATGTTATACGCAATAATTAATTCACATATCCTAAATAATACAAAATAAAGTCATAGTTGCCTTTTCGATGAGTTACAATGTAAACCGTGTACATAACTTGAAATAAAACTCAAAAAAATACCGTAATAAAATACGATAGAAATTACGACAAATTAATAACACGCAATGAAAACGGCCGTCGTCCACGAACGACCGACGAACATGGGCGCTGTGAGCATGAGCGGGCCTCTCGCGCACTATTTGCCTAGTTGTGGAGGTGTAGTCTATACGTTCGTGCAATATATATTTGATGTAAATACATTAAACGACTTTTTCGCACTATAGGCCTTATTTGAGCATAGGCCTTATTTGTATCAAGTACCTTATATACAGCCAATTCAGTAGTATTTTTCTTCTTCTGAAGTTATTTACAACGAAATGCATTGGTTAGATGAATTTCGATGCTTTGCCGGAACTGTTGGCAGCAACTCTTCCCGGTTGAACCTTAATAGGACGCTCTGTGAGAAGTTGTATAGCAAAACGAAAACCTCCCAATGCTCTATTTAATCTTATTTCACTTTTCCACACACTGTTCATCACTAATGGATCACTATCTATTAATATTGAACCCACCCAAATGAACTGATTCATTTACTCTTCCACAAGTAAAGACGGTCACTTTGTACACGTGTACACGTGTTATGCGCGTGTGCGCATTGTAAGTTTGACAGCGGGCTGACAGTAACTGTCAGAGCTATCAGTCAAAAAGTGTCACTTTCACGGGGTATGAGTGGGCATAAAATTAGTGAGAGGCGGCGAGTGTCACCTTTTTATGTAGTAACAATATAATATTTTCTATGTTTTGATATTACCACAGATAATATAATATTCACTGTCTACTTACTTACTGTGAAAAGGATATAAGGTACTTTTACCTCGTAATTCCCGCGGGATCTCCAAAATTCGCGTGGGTGAAACCGCGGGGAATAGCTAGTAAGGTTAACAATAGGCTTTAAATGATGTAGAGTATACCTCCATACAAACTAACCCTTGAACCGGTGAGCTCGCTACGGTGGGTGGTTTCATAAAGCATTGCCTCTCTTTTAACCGGCATCGCACGAGGTTCACATACTGCCTTCGTCATGGTTCAGTTGGTCAGTGTGGGGTGCTGGCCGTGGGTTCGATGCCCGAGTCGGTACAGTGTTTAACTGTATACTTTCCCAACGTCAATGTTTTTTTTAGTGTTCGGTATTCTTTGTTACCCAAAAACCGATTAGACGATATTATAAAGAATGAAAAACAAATTGCGCAAATGGTCGAACTTATTTATGAATATGGATATGTAATTAGGTATACCTATGTAGATTCTGTGGTGTGATTGTGTGTGATTATATTGGATACTAAGTATATAACTTTCTAGCTGTTCCTATCCGGAGCTCCCGCAGATTTCGGAGATCCCGCAGGAATTCCGGAATGCAAAGTATAGTTTGTATTTTTTCCGTCTCTTATTTTTTATCTTTATGTGGGGACCAATAAACTCATTTTTCTTTCTTTCTTCTTTCTAGCCTATGTCCTTCTCTGTACCCCTGACAATGTGTACCTAAGTATGCAAAATTTCATGAGATTTCGGAAATTCCGGGATAAAAAGTATCCTATGTCCGTTTCCTGGTTCTAAGCTACCTCCCCATCAATTTTCAGCCAAATCGGTTCAGCCGTTCTAGAGTTATAAATAGTGTAACTAACACGACTTTCTTTTATATATAGATTTGCATCTTAATTTAGGTAATAAAATATAAATTTTACATTAAAATTTGCACGTCCAATAGGGCAAAAACATGCTGGACTTGTGTAATTTTACACCACTGTACACATATAATATACTAGCGGTGCCCCGCCGTTTCACCCGCGGTAATTTCGGAGTTCCCGCGGGAAATCCGAGATAAAAAATACCATATGTCCTTCTCTGTACCCCTGACAACGTGTAGTATGCAATAATTAATTCTATTTCATCCGCGTTAATTTCGGAGATCCCGCGGGAATTCCGGGACAAAAGGTAGCCTATGTTCTTTTCCATGTCAAAGGCTACATGCATGCTAAATTTCATCCGAATCCGTTCAGCCGTTTTTGCGTGATTGAGTAACAAACATCCAAACATCCACACTTTCACATTTATAATATTAGTAGAATTGTAAACATATTTAAAGCAAACAAATGAAATAAATGAAATGAAATAAAATGAAATGAAATAGTTCTCTCCCAACCAACCGAGTAGGAATGAGTGCATTTACTCGTAAATTAGAGATGAAACGGATAGTGGTTTGGGCGGATACCGGACATTCGGCAAGCTACGATGCCGGAGCACCGGATATCCGAACACCGGATATTCGGCCCTTTATCGCGTTACAAGACACGATCGGATCGGTGAACGAGATCGGAAATATTCGGGCGCGTTCGGGTTTTATCGTCAAGCGGAGTCGCCTCTTACCAACAAATGCTGAAAATTTGGTATCTATTCACCACAATTTGTCACTTGTTAATTTTGAGTACCAAACTTAATTAATAAAAAAAAACATTTTTGACGTGCGATTATAAAAAAAACGGTGCCCATAACTCATTGTGATAGGTACCTATGGTTGACCTAGTGTAAAATAATATTTTTTTCTTATTTTACACTAGGTCTAGGTTTTCTTTTCAAACAAAAACAAACAAAATCAAAATTGGTTCAGCCGTTTTGGAGCTACGATGCCACAGACAGACTCATTAATACACACTATAAACTAAAAAAAAAATTTTTTTTGCATCGTATAGTTAAGAAAGCAAAAGTCTGCATAAAATACAATAGCAACTCATTTATCCTACTACTAGATTCTAGTACCTTAATCAAACTTTGGCAGGCGCTTTTAAAAAACATATATCTGGCCAAAAAAATTACAACTATCAGCACTTAGAGAACCGACACGGTCCGCCCCCCGCCGACTGCGCCCCCCCGCACCCCGCCCCGACGTAGCTGTCGTTGCTGTGTGTGTGTCGGACAATATCGACAGAGCCCGGTGACTCTCCATACAAATGAACTGATTCAAGCACTCTCCCACAAGTACAGACGGCCGACTTGTACACGTGTACACATGCTGTGCGCGTGTGCGTATCGTGAGGTTGACAGCGAGCTGACAGTCACTGTCAGCTGTCAGGGAATAATTAATTGTAACATGTAGATTATCCCATCCCCTTATATTATTATGCATCCCCTTATGGGCTCCGCTGAAAACCAGCGCTGCCGCGTTTTACGCGACGGTATATGCTGAGTTGGTGTCCATTTCGGCTCCACAAAAATTTTTAGGCGAATGTTGTAGTGTTAAATTTTGTAAGATATTTTTTAATTTTCTGTGATGCCGAATAAATATATGTCTATATGTCCAGATTTTACATGTGGCAAACTTTCGTCAGTCTTTACCCAGGTCATTTTTGGGCGATATGAGGGGGCATGAAATTGGTGGGAGGTGGAGAGTGTCGCTTCTTTATATAATCTCTATTCTTTGATATTGATTTGAATGCGTCCCTCTCCCCCCGCCGATAGCAGCGCCCCAGCGCACGCGCACCCTGCACGGGTGGACACAAACCGCCCGCCCACAGTAGTGGGGGAAGTTGGATCTATTCGCATATATTTAGTACTACTTGTGCCCCGCGGTTTCACCCGCGTTAATTTCAGAGTTCCCGCGGGAATTCCGGGATAAAAAGTACCCTATGTGTTAATCTGATGTATAAGCTATATTATTGTAAAGTTTCATTTAAATCCATTCAGTAGTTTTTGCGTGGAAGAGTAACAAACATCCATCCATCCATACAAACTTTCGTTTTTATAATATTAAGTAAGGATCACAGGTGTGCTCTTTAAAGTTCAACTTTACTGTGTTCATTAACTATTAATTACGAGCATTTTGTTACGTATATAATGGTGTTTAGTGATTAATGACTTTATCGCGTGGGAAGAGGACAGAGGTCCCAGACAATAATATTTTAATAACTTTTAAGGCCCTTACCGCCGCACTCAGAGTCGACTTTAATGGTTACTTAGTTAAGTATAGATTTTTAGAACAAAACTGCCGCAATCAGACAAGTTTAATAAATTAATGTTAATTGGCATTTAACTAATTAAGTTACATCTCATTAAATGCCAATTAACATTAATTTACTGAACGTCTCTGATTGCGGCAATTTTGTTTTATAATTCTATAGATACTTAACTAAGTAATCATTAAAGTCGACTCTGAGTGCAGCCGTTAGTTAAGTATAGATTTTTAAAACAAAACTGCCGCAATCAGAGACGTTCAGTAAATTAATGTTAATTGGCATTTAACTTATTAAGTTACATCTTATTAAATGCCAATTGACATTAATTTACTGAACGTCTCTGATTGCGGCAGATTTGTTTTAAAAATCTATACTTAACTAAGTAATCATTAAAATCGACTCTGAGTGCGGCCGTTACTGGGATAAAACTAGCACCACCTGCTATAAAAAAACCATAATAATATCTTCTGAGATATTTCATTACAAAGCAATATAAGTTACTAGCTGTTCCGCGCGGTTTCACCCGCGGTACTTTCGGAGTTCCCACGGGAATTCCGGGTTACAACATAGCCTATGGCACTCGCAAATAACTTCGCTTTGTATTGGTAAAATAATTTTCAAAATTGGTTCAGTAGATCCAGAGATTACCCCCTACAACCTCACAAACTCACAAACTTTACATCTTTATAATAATAATAATAATAATAATAATAATAATAATAATAATAATAATAATAAAGTTTATTTTGGTAAAAATCTTAGTACTACTTAGTTAACATTTTTTTTTTATACATTAATTTATACCAAAAAAGGTCTCCGCTCAGCATTGTTGTGGCGCAAACCACAACGCTGGTCTTCCGCGGATACCAGAATTAAATTAATAATCTTAACTAAAACTTATCACTACAGTGGTAACAAACAAAAAGAAAACAACAATAATCTAAAAATTTTAAAAATAGTGAAAAAAAAATCTAAAACATAAATAAATAATATTCTTTGTAAATAAAATGTAGGAAATACTGAGTGAATGCGTGAGATATTGGTGGAACTTGCTACTAGTGAACTATAAAAAAAAAAATGATAAAAACTGCGACTCATAGTATCTCTAAGTAGTTTGTGCTGCGACTCTATAACTTTTGCTTATCTAAAATGTACTTTTTTAAATTTATTTTAAAGGTTTTAATGGTGCGAGAATTCCTAATGGGGGGCGGGATGTTGTTCCAGCATTTAGTCGCTGCATATCTAAAGCTGCCACGGAATGCAGCTGTTCTGTGCTTCGGGCAAATTAGACGGTCGGGCACTCGTGTGCGTTGTGTCAATTTTAATTTATGATAAAGATACGCGGGGCTTTTGTTCTTAATAACACCAAAGAGTAGTGCGGCAAAGTGGAGAGTACGCCGGGATTCCATATTCAGTAAGTCGCTACTGTTCAGATAAGGAGTTATGTGGGCTCTACGGGGGATATGAAAGCAAAATCTAGCACAGGAGTTTTGTACGCGTTGAATAAGTTTTTTTGTACGAGCCAATAAACAACTACCTACTACAACATCAGCATAATTTAATTTTGACAAAATAAGAGATTCACAGAGATAGACTCGCGATTCAACACCTATATATTCCCGAATTTGATACAAGACCTTTAACCTATAGTAACAACTTTTTACTGTTTCCAGAATGTGCTTTTCGAACTGTAAGTTACTATCCATTACGAGACCCAAGTTTTTAGTTTCAGTAACCTGCTCGATCTGTGTATCTTTTATTTTTATAACAGGGGTGTGACTGTCGATGGAAGAGTTCTGAACTTTTGTACCTATAACAATAAACTTAGATTTAGATGGGTTTAACGATAGACCGTTTGCATCTGACCATTCGGCTACACGTACCAGATCCTCGTTAATTTTATCAACAGCCATAGCTGGGCACCGTTAATCAAATAGTTAACTTCGTTAATCGTTAATCCGCTACAAAAAAAGTTAACTTCGTTAAACGTTAAAGCGTTACATTTCGGAAGAATTAACGCAAGTTAACGTTAATCGTTAATCCGTTAAAATGTGTAAAATTGCATTTTTATATCGTTGCGTTAGTGAACTAATATAAACATGTTGGTTTAGGTTCTGGAAGTTAACAGGTTAGGAACAAAATAAAATCTCAAATGTGGCCATGGATTCTCATTAAGACCGCTGAAATCCGATTCCATGTCTTCCATGATATGGTTTTACTACCTACACTGCACAGTACACTTTTTCTACCTAACAAAATTACACTGCACTCTTCTTTAACAACACGCAAATGATCACTGACAGTAATTTATATTTATAATAACAAACGAAACACTCGTCATTTGAAGCACCGGCGCTAAAAGTACTGGAATGATTGAAGTTTGAACGAAACTCAAACTCATCTCTTCGCAATTCATTTCTCACTCACACGCGCCGGCAAAATATATCAAGTTTTGTTTTTGTTTCACTCGCTGGCACGCGCCACCCGGCGGCCGGCACTTGTCGTTTCATATTCATACTAAACTTGTCTGAACCTGTTTTTCACGCCACGCCGCGGTGCTGTGCGGTAAATAGTTGGCATTGGATTAACGATTAACGGACTTTTGTATGTTAACGGAAGTTAACGTGTCCGTTAACATTTTTAAAAGTTAACTTAAAAGTTAATCCGTTAATCAAAATGTTAACTTCGTTAATTAACGATTAACGGATTAACGAGTTAATGCCCAGCTATGTCAACAGCAAGATCAGTATCACAAGGTTTGAACTTCTGGTAAATTTGAAGGTCATCAGCGTATAGATGGTATTCATTATTATTAATAAACTTCGGTAAATCTGCAGTATAGAGGATAAATAATACAGGCCCCAGTATCGACCCTTGTGGTACACCTTTAGTTATAGGTAAATTTTTTGAAAACTGTTTAGTACCATCACTAAGGATAACTTCTACTTGCTGAAAACGTCCCGTTAGGTAACTGGAAAACCATTTCAATGAAGAGTCGTCAAACCCATAATATGTAAGTTTGGCGATAAGTAAGGTGGAATTAATTGTATCAAAAGCGCGTGAGTAGTCCAGCAAAACCAGAATAGATCCCTCACCTATGTCTCTTCCGGCCAAAATATCGTCAACCACATCCAGTAGTGCCGTAGCTGTGCTTCTGCCTGCTCGGAAGCCGGATTGTTTCGAAGGTAAGATATTATTTATGTTAAGGTAATTTACTAATTGTTTGCAAACCACTTTTTCCAGTATTTTAGATAGGAAGGGTAAAATACTAATAGGTCGGAGATGTTTATACTCTTTAGGATTACTTATTTTTGGAAGTGGGTGAACTATAGCATTTTTCCATAAGTCGGGAAAAACAGCACTTTCTATAGACATGTTTACTATAGCAGTTATAATAGGTAGTGTTCGTGGAAGTGTTAGTAAAATCATATTCAGTGTTATGCCATCCACACCTTGAGCGTTGGTTTTAATTTTTCTAATAATTTGCAAATATTGTTGCTTCGTCTACTCGATGCAAACGGAATACAGACGAACTAAACCGGTTAAACCAGAAGAAGGGTAATTGTGTCAAATCTATGGATGAATTACCTGGGATATCTAGGAAATGATTGTTAATATCGTCAGGATTATTAATATTTAGAGGCAAGTCAAATTGCTGCTTACGGAAATCAATATTACGTTTAATATTCTTCCAAAGAACACTAGTATCTTTTAAATTTTGATCTATGTTATAGCGAAAGTATGCCTTTTTTTCATTGAATATTGCAACATTGACAACGCTTTTAAGTTCTTTATATGTTTTTTTATCCTGGTCTAACTTAGTTTTACGACTTTTAGAGTACGCTTTGTCTCGCAACCGCATCATGTCTTTTATAGTCTGTGTTATCCAGGGATAGCTCTGTTCCTTAACGTAAGATGTTTTAAAAGGATCATGATAGTCAAATAAAAGATTTAATTTTGTGTTAAATGCGACGAGAGAGTCGTTCACGTTGTCACACAACAACTCCTCCCACGATATGGAATTTACTTCAGTATTAAATAGCTCAAAATTGATGTCTTTGAGAGGTCTGTATGTTATCCATCGAGGTTTTAGTCTTGGCTTTTTCATATTCAGTTCAAATGAGATAAACACATGATGACTTAAATCTGGTATATATTCTACAATCACATTTGCAACTCTTATACTACTACACACGACATCTAACAAAGTAGCCGAATGGTCAGTAAAATGTGTTGGTTCTTTTACGTATTGTTGGAGACTAAGACAATCAATAAAATTGAGAAGTTTTTTAGAATCGCTTACACTACGTTCCAACAGATCTATATTAAAATCGCCAACCAGAACAACCTGATCAAATTTTGAGAAAAAATTTACTGATTCTGTCATGGCATCTATAAATGTATCGACATTTATCCATTGCGGACGATAGGCAGTACCAATAGCGAGACTATAACCATATTTATAATGTAACTAGCCGACCCCCGCGGTTTCACCCGCGGTAATTTCGGAGTTCCCGCGGGAATTCCGGGATAAAAGTATTCTGTTACTATGTCACTCAAAATCACTTTAGTAGATCCAGAGATCACCCCCTACAACGTCACAAAATCACAAACTTTTGCTCTTTATAATATTAGTATAGATAATATAAGTTATAAGTTGAAAACTGTTAAAAGTACTTAAAGCATATAATTATGTACTTGAATTTATTTTATAAGGATTGTACTCATTGTTGGAGAACCAAATAAATAAATAAATAAATAAAAGTACTTACCAGTTTTCAGCACTTATCCATACTTATTACCATTACTTACACTTTCACGCCTTAACGGCTCAACCGATCATCATGCAATTTTGTTTGTGTCAGGGGTACAGAGAAGGACCTAGACTATTTTTTATCCCGGAATTCCCCCGCAAACTCTGAGATGTGAAACCGCAGATGTGAATATTTAATATATTGTTTTACAAACAGACACAACAATTTTATTTATATGTATAGATCTTAACATTATCGGAAAAAATCCTCGTCCCAAATCCCTATTCAAACAGTCCGCCCCTTGTCATATTGTTATAATAGGGATGTGGACTACTTTTGAAAATCAAAATTCTAATTAGTCCGTCAGTTAGAAAATAAAAAAACAATAGACACGTATTTTTTGCTTTTTTAAATAAATTAAAACATACAGAGATAAAGCGCATTAAAATTTAGGATGAGGAGGTCGTGACGTCACTAACCGCAAAACCGCCATACAAACTGTCAGAATAGTGACGTCACGCGAAATTTCAACTCAATATATCGCCGTTATTTTTTGATTACGTAAAAAAAGAAAAAATACGTGTCCAATATTTTTTAATAATCTACAAGACGGACTAAAAAATAAAATTAGTCAACATGCCCATTAGGTTAGGTTCAGTTTAGTCTTAGTTTATTGTTATAACACATAAGTACTTGTACGTTAATAGATACCTACTTACGTGGTATATAAATTGATAATGTGACATTTGCACGCCGAGCAATGGCAGAATATGATATACCTTACGTCATAATGTAACACCTTTACATGTACCATATTTTGGCAAATAAACGAATTGAATTGAATTAATAATATTTTTAATGAGTTACATCGAAATCGGGATTAGCCACGACGTGCCAAGGCCCCCAATAGGATAATGAATGTTATGTAAAGTACCAAAACTAAAGGTAGCCATCGCAATGTTTTTCCTTATCTCGAACAATGTTCCCACGCCGATTTGCTTGCAATACTCTCGAGATGGGTGCGTACTGCGACCGGGTGATCTTCATCCGTTTTACTTATACTTAATACTTAATTAATAATTAATCCTACTAATATTATAAATGTGAAAGTGTGGATGTTTGGATGTTTGGATGTTTGGATGTTTGTTACTCAATCACGCAAAAACGGCTGAACGGATTTGGATGAAATTTGGCATGCACGTTGTCAGGGACATAGGACACTTTTTATCCCAGAATTCCCGCGGGAATTCTGAAATAACCGCGGGTGAAACCGCGGGGCTCAGCTAATAATATTATAAAGAGCAAAAGTTTGTGAGTTTGGGAGTTTATGATGTTGTAGGGAGTAATCTCTGGATCTACTGAACCGATTTTGAAAATTCTTTCACTTATAGGAAGCTAAAGTGATCCTGAGTGACATAGGTTTATTTTTTATTATTAGTTAGGTTCTACATAAGGTTCTTTTGAAGAAATGGTTCCCAACGACATTTTGTATGGAGAATGGAGATCTAGCTAAAAAAAGATAAAGATAAAAGATAAAGAAAGATTTATTTAAGCAAGAAGAAACACAACACAAATGAACACATACAGAACAACACAAATGAAGACAATTAAAGAATAACAAAATAAATAAAGAAAAATAAATAAATAAATAAAAACAAAACAAGAAAAAACGAAATAAAACTAAACAAGAAACAGTAATATATTTTGTCACTTGTGTGGTGTGTCTCCACGCTCAAAATGGTTCTTGACTCAGCATTATGTCGTGAGTGTGGGAACACTCACAACGCTGGTTTTCAGTCAAGGCCATAGTGACTTACAAATACCACGCAAGACGAACGGGCGCACACAAACCATACACACTAGCAATAATAATTTAATAGTGCAAAATAAATAAATAAAGAAAGGACACACAAAATATAATACACAATAACTCCACACATAATAGATACATAAATTTATTAAAAAAATAAAAAATAATACTTAAAATGCAATACTTAAAATATGTACATCTATATATACTACTAGGTACTATAATAAATATCTCCACACATAATAGATACCTTTTACATACAAAGTACTTAAAATGCAATACTTAAAATATAACAGGCACTGATCTCGACAACTGGGAATGAGGATGGCAGGATGACAATAGTGCTGGTTAAGGGACAACAGAGGACTTTTGTAAAGTAAAAAGATTTTGTACATTAAATCAAATACTTTTTATTGTGTACTCTTTATTCATGGTGAGTTAATTAAAACAGGCAACAAAGGGCAACCTTATTGCTTAAAAGCTATTTCTTGCAGGCAACCACTAGGTACCCTATAACTAGAAAAATAAAATATTTGGTCACGATTTATTCTTTTTAAAATTAACTATAAGCAAATTAAAAATTTTTCTATTACTTAGGATTGGTTGTTACAATCACTTATAATCGTCAGCAGGTTCTTAGAACTATTAATTACTCTCACTTCGGAATACGTCCTCTTCTGAGAAGAACTGACAAGAAACTCAGCAGGAATGTCTTTTTGTATTATGAATATCTAACAATATCTAGTAATAGCAGCATCAATCACAAAAGTAGATTACCAGCATGTAGGTAGGTATAAGGCAACATTACGTACGAAAGTAATAACATCTAAGCAAATAAAAAAACAACTGAGAAATAAATCTCCTCCTTTCTGAAAGCCGGTAAAAAAAAAATGACTCAAAAGTATCAAAACCGTTCGCGCCCAAAATTGACCACGCGTACAATCAACAACAATCGTTATAATATTATTCTTAACCGCTCGCTATCATTAGGTCGACGCAATCGACCCGACTGTACCTACCGGCCCATGAGATGTTCTCGCGTTCTTACACAACGCACAGACAGACTGACCGGTTTCAACGTAACTAATAATGATTTTTGTCGGGAGATAATTTTCTTTAATGAGATTACTTATGGGCGAGGTGCGTATTGTGTTTTGTGTTTGAACCGTTGTTAAACGAGGTTGCAATGAACTTTCATGCGTTTTAATGATTTAGAAGATGATTTATGCTTCTGGCGATATGTATACGTATATATATTATATATAAGCGGATGTGTTCTTTATTATCTTTACACTAGCTGTGCCCCGCGGTTTCACCCGCGGTAATTTCGGAGTTCCCGCGGGAATTCCAGGATAAAATATAGATGTGAACTTCCTCATGAATCACTCTATTTATTGGTGAAAACCGCATGAAAATCCGTTGCGTAGTTTTAAAGATCTAAACATACATATAGGGACGGACAGCGGGATGCGACTTTGTTTTTAACCGACAAATGAAGTTGCTTCTGCTGTCTGTTCGCGATAAACCCCAAAACTACTGGACGGATTTTCATGATGTTTTCACTAATAAATTGAGTGATTCCAGAGGAACGTTATTAGGTATAGTGTATCCTAGATTTCCTGCTGGAACTCCGAAATTACCGCGGGTGAAACCGCAGGGGACAGCTAGTAGTATGAAATAAAAAGTTTTGAAAGAAGAAATATGTTATTCCTATTGTTCTTTCATCTTGTTAAAGTGAGTTCCTGCGGAAATACCGATATTGATGCCGGTGCAGCTGCGGTGGAGCGGCAAAATCCCAAATTATTACGTTACGTTTTAACAAAACCTCACAAGATATGTATTGTTTTATATAAATTTTCACATAAGAAATATGGCAAGGCTCCACAACACAGTGTTGCTCAAATGTCTGGTGGGTAATTATCTATGTGCCAACCCTAGAGTGCGCGTGAGACGATAAATGATATAAGATTATACTCCATTACATTCTGCCAAATATCACTGAGACTGTATTATACCTACTTTACTAGGTAGAATAGAATAGAATAGAATAGAAAAAAGTTTATTTGATACCATAAAGATAAAATAAGGTGTCCTTCGCGGTTTCATAAGCGGTAATTTCGGAGTTCCCGCGGGAATTCCAGGATAAACTATAGATATAAACCTTCCTCATGAATCTCTCTATCTATTGCTGAAAACCGCTTGAAAATCCGTTGCGTAGTTTTAAAGATCTTAACATAAATAGGGACAGACAGCAGGAAGCGACTTTGTTTTATACTACGTAGTGATTTGCAAACTAGCTGTCCCCCGCGGTTTCACCCACGGTAATTTAGGAGTTCAATGTAACAATTTGTCTATCCAAATCGTTATAGGTGTGCCTGTAATATTTGAAGAGTTTCTCTATTTCTCCATGATCCCATCATCAGATCCTAACTTCTTTGCAATGGGACCAACTTGAAAGTATACCCTATCAACCCTATCAAACAAAAAAGAATTATCCCAATCGGTCCAGCCGTCTTCGAGTAATCGCGTAACAAAGATATAAAAAAAACATACCTAGACGAATTGAGAACCTCCTTTTTTGGAAGTTTGTTAAAAAATAACGCGCGTGCCAACACGGGTGGCAAAGTTAGTCTCAAACTAAATCCTATATCTACATAAAGGTCACAATAACATTTAGTGATGGTCCAAAATAAATTTCCTGGCCTCGATTATATAATTATTGACGCATGTTTCGGTCGTAAATTGGGCTTTCGTGACCTGAAGAAGGAATAGACTCGAATAGTTAATTGTTAGGACAGAAATGTAAAGATCAAATGTGGAATGTGATGAAACGGGCAGGTGCATTGGTCTTTCCGTGTTGTGGTCGTAAATGATGACATCTTTTAACGTAATACCTAAAAATAGGAATATAAGTTTGTTTGTTCGTTACGCTTTCAGGCCTGAACGGTTTAACCACAAAGGACATAAATTAACTAGAGATGACATGTAGGCAGGGCGGGCGCGCCATCGTTGCAAAGGAAGTTAGAGCAAATGCTCTAATTTGCCCAAAACTTCTTTTGCTAGCATCGCAAGAAAAAACATAACCATAAAGCGTTTAATACATTTCTTTATGTAAATGAATGTTTTAGTGTGTGTTGAATAGTTTTGTGTGCGAAAATCACCCGGCGACACTGGTTTTCACCTGTTTTTATACTAAACTAAGATGATATCCCTTCTATCAATTATTTACTGTTGTGTGGACTCAACCGATCATCATGAAATTTTGCATACACGTTGTCAGGGGTACAGAGAACGAAGGAACTCCAAAAAAACGCGAGTGAAACTGCATACAATTTTGCATATTAGGTATACGTTGTCAGGAGTGCAGAGAAGGACATAGGGTACTTTTGCCCCGGGATTTCTGCGGGAACTCCAAAACTACCGCGAGGATCAGCTAGTTATAAAATATGCAAATATGAGTTTGTTCGTTTGTTACGCTTTCACGCCTGAACGGCTCAACCGATCATCATAAAATTTTGCATACACATTGTCAGAGGTAAAGAGAAGGACATAGGGTACTTTTTGTCCCGGAATTCCATCGTGATCTCTGAAACTACCGTAGGCGAAACCGCGGGGAACAGCTAGTATCATGTATAATACTTGTAAGTAAGTAGTATCTTCATGCATAGCTGAGTAAAAGAGTTAGCTCAAATATTAAGTCACAAAAAGTGATCATTAAAATAACTTGAAAATATAATAATAACATTTTTTGTTAGGTATATTTTTAGTTTATGCTGATTTTCAGTACTTACATCGGTCTGTTTGTAGGTACATCACTCGGATGTTAGCTGAAAATCAGCCTGCAGTATAACAACCAAGCTTTGGACCAGGGTTTACTTAACGCAATATCATATGTGTACAAATTTAGGTTAGGCACTGTTTATGTTTGTTTCTTTTTCTTGTGTGTTGTGCTGAAATAAATGTATTTTCTTTCTTTTTTTTCAATAAAATTTATGAACATACACATTTTACTAGTCGGTCCGTATTTTTACGGTTATTATTAAGTCTGAATAAATATCTATATATTTTTCTTCTTATGTACCTAATTCTTCTTTGACAAGAAATATGAAATATATAGAACTTTACCTATTGACATTAAATTTAATGATACTAAATATGTTTGAAATATTTATTCGGCAAGTGGTTATGGAACTCGTCGTCTTCCTTACAACTCTGCGGTTTGACACATTTGTTTGTACTCATTTCATTTTTGTAATTTTGTGATCTATACTCATATTATAAAGAACTAAAGTTTGTGAGTTTTTGATTTGTGAGTTTGTGACGTTGTAGGATGTAATCTCTGGATCTGCTGAACCGATTTTGAAAATTCTTTCACTGATTGGAAGCTACGGCAGTCCTGAGTGACACTTTTTATCCCGAGATACCACGGTAACTCCGAAATTACCGCGGGTGAAACCGCGGTGGACAGCTTGTACTAAGTAAATTGACTTGTTTACTTAGGTACTATCCGTAAATAAGCAAGTCAAGTTTAAATTGGTTGAATATTATTCACTCTATTTTACATGTATGTAATACATTTCTAAGAAATATGTATGTTAGAAGACACGTTTTGATAACGAGTAGGTATTGCCGCGTGGATCTATTGTAAATTGTGATAAAACTTCCCTCAAAATATATTTTTAGTTATTACTAGCTGTGCCCCGCGGTTTCACCCACGTGAAACTATTTTCCGTGACAACCTTTTTTCACAACATCCGATTTAAATGACACAAAGCCTGTATGTTGCTCCAGGTTAAGCTTAATCTACCAGTGAAAACCGCATTGTAATCCGTTAAGTAGGTACCTAGTTCCCGATTTCAACGTGCACAGGCACGCGGGTGTCAATAATCCAGCGAAAGACAGTTAAGTCTATAAAACACCTCTTTACTTACTATAAAATTACAAATGGACGCAGATAAGCAATAACATGTTAACCCACAAAATGAAGTTATTGATTCAGAACGATTTATTGAGAGGCAGAGAACGTTTTTTAATTATGAGTTTACCTTATTATCTACATTGTTTAAATATGTAACTAAATATTGCGCATAAAAAATGTTGACACAAAATGGCGCTATAATTTTAAAACTTTAATTTAGGTACTCAAAATTTCTCCAGTGTGGGTTAACACACTATTGCTTATCTATGTCCAAATGAGAAAGTGTTTTTATGTACTTATTGTAATTTCAAAAGTTGAGACGAACTGGGTTCGAACCTCGACCTGCACAACCTGTGCCGGCCAACCTTCGTTACAATATTTAAATTAGGTTAATAAGGCAATATTGCAAAGGTTATGCTTAATGTAATATAATATTTAACACTTATTGTTATTTTGCGTTTATAAAGATCGGTAATTTCATACTCGTTGGATGGACATTGTGGTTTGTGAGATATCTGGCAGAATTGTATGGACATGCCGCTGAGTATTACAAAAATATATAATATGTTGACTGCTACTTTTATTTAGGCAAGCAATAGGTAATTTCGTCGATTTTGTTTTAATTGCGAGAGGCTATGTCGGAAAATAGTCGATGGTGAAAAGACAGTAAATAAAGCGTGGACGGAAAAATTCTTGGTGCATCTTTGATACACCTATTTATGACTAGATACTCCGAACCCTTTGCACCATTTATACAAGTGGCTCGTATGCGAGAGAAAGTGATGGAAAAATATGCAAAACAAACCATGTGAGTATATTATTGTATTTAGGTAGAAAATTATGATGACTACCGGTCAAAAGTAAGATGGTGAGAATTCTATGTCATTGCTTAGTGCGCCGTGACCGTTACTAGACGATCAGACCATCTTGTGGGATGTCTGCCCTGGTCAAGGTGTGTAGTTGTGTTGTGTTGTATTGTTTTCTCGCTATTTAAATAAATCTCAGCTGAAATAGAATTAACTACTAGTATTTCTTGGACTGCATGACCACAGCGCCAGCTGGTACCTAATTAAATAGGTATGAGACAGCTGATATAGCATTCTTGTGATTGTTCAAAGTCAAATCTCTTTTTGATGTCAATATAATTACGGTTATTATGACAGCACCCATAAAATATCCACCCTTCACAGCTTCCTAGTACTATGGCTGAAGAGAAGAAGCTGCGCAACAAACTCTTCAGCAGCACGCTGTCAGTTTAAAGTTATAATATAAGTATATCTATAATATAATTAGTGGTAACTGTTGAAACATATACGTAAACTAAATACCAAACGCCTAGTCTTCTAAATAAAATCTCAATGAGATAACAGCTGAAGTGAAAATGATAGATTTTTCATATTAACTCTGCTGTGATAATAGCTGACTTCATAAATGTAACGCGAAGCACCTTTACATGCTAGGCGAGGTTAGGTTAACACTGGACGAACTTTTATCATATAAAAACGATGACGTAGCTCGCCAAGCAGAGCTCTTACATATTTATGTAGGTATCCAATGGGGATGTGGACTCCTTTTGAAAATTAAAATTCCAATTAGTCTGTCAGTTAGAAAATAAAAAAACAATAGACACCTATTTTTTGCTTTTTCAAATAAATTAAAATATACAGAGATAAAGCGCAATAAAGTTTAGGGTGAGGGGGTCGTGACGTCACTAACCGCTAAACCGCCATACAAACTGTCAGAACAGTGACGTCACGCAGAATTTCAACTCAATATATCGCCGTTATTTTTTGATTACGTAAAAAAAGAAAAAATACGTGTCCAACATTTTTTAATAATCTACAAGACGGACTAAAAAATAAAAATTAGTCAATATGCCTATTGTATCAAGATCCCTAAATATGATCTGATGCAATTTATTTATGACTAGCTGTTCCCCTCGGTTTCACCCACGGTAATTTCAGAGTTCCCGCGGGAATTTCAGGATAAAATATAGACATAAACCTTCCTTCATGAATTCCTTTATTAATTACTGAAAACCGGATGAAAATCCGTTGCGTAGTTTTAGAGATATAAGCATACATAGAGACTGAAAGCGGAAAGCGACTTTGTTTTATACTATTTAGTGATGATTTTACTGTAGATGATGGTTCAAGTCTTATCCACATTATGTCAAGCGAGAATATAAAACTGTGTGTGTTGTCGTACACAGACTGTAGTCATAATCAACAATTGGACGAGTGCGCTTGTGTCTGTTCGTTTGTTTTTATATACATAAGTGATCTGTGCATTTTACTGGGTACGTGTTTTTTTTTTAATTTTAATTAATGAAAATGTGTCCGAATGTAATTGGTCTATTGTTACATTACGAACCCCAATTACAGAGAGGTCAATGTAAATGGAATCTAATGGAGCGTTGAAACTTAAAAAAATAAGTGGTGGAAATTATAGCTTTTAATGGGAATGTTGACTACTTAACTATTAAAAATTCTAATTAGTGCGTCAGTTAGAAAATAAAAAACAATAGACACGTATTTTTTGCTTTTTCAAATAAATTAAAATATACAGAGATAAAGCGCATTAAAGTTTAGGGTGAGGGGGTCGTGACGTCACTAACCGCTAAAACCGCCATACAAACTGTCCGAATAGTGACGTCACGCGAAATTTCAACTCAATTTATCGCCGTTATTTTTTGATTACGTAAAAAACTAAAAAATACGTGTCTAATATTTTTTATTAATCTACAAGACGTTCTAAAAAAAATAGTCAACATTGACGGGTTAAACTAGTAAAAAATAAAAAGGAACTCATATTAGGTATTTCAATCGTACAATGCGTTTAAATTCATGATAACATAATTGATGTAAAGTTCCAACTTCAACTATCAAAATTTTTGATTGAAAGAACGGTTCTTTTTATGTGTTCTGTGCCTTATGGTCATAGTGAAATTCCAACCAGTCTCGTGTGGAATCGCGTGATGCGCGCACAAACACACAGAAACACAAACCATTATAACATTCGCAGCAAATGAACTGTGATTAATTAGTCGATATATAAAAGCACAATCGAATAGCGTTCTCTTCAGAGGAAGTGAATTAATTAGTATTATAGAAAACAAGGAAACTCAAGCGACCGCATACAGACAGACGCTGCGTACGTACCAACACGCTATTTATAAAGGTTTATATGCATGATAAAATTCAAATCACTAGATATCTTAATATATATAATATACGTGTCACGTTGATTGTCCGCGATGGACTCATAAACTACTGAATCGATCATGATGAAATTTGGTCACTATGTTGTAATTTGGCCCAACTTGAAAGATAGTTTAGAGAGGATAGTTTTTGTCCAGGAATTCCCGCGGGAATTCCGAAATTACCACGGGTGAAACCGCGGGGAACAGTTAGTGTATTATAAAACAAAGTCCCGGCCGCGTCTGTCTGTCTGTTCGTGATTAACTCAAAAACTACTGTACGGATTTTTATGCAATTTTCACTAATAGATAAAGTGATTCATGAGGAAAGTTTAGGTATATAATTTGTCAAGGTTTAGTGAAAGGTGTTTGAAGTATGACGATAATAATTGGACGCAGATAAGCAATAACATGTTAACCCACAAACTTAAGTTATTGATTCAGAACGATTTATTAAGAGTCAGGGAGCATTTTTTATTATGTGTTTACATTATTACATTGCTTAAATATTTAACTAAATATTTAACATAAAAAATGTTAGAGAATGCCGCAAGGCATTAAGTTCGCCATTTGTACTTACTGTGCAATAAAGAATAAATAAATAAATAAATAAATAAATAAATAAATGTTGACACAAAATGACGCTATAATTGTAAAACACGATTTACTCAGAATTTCTCCAGTGTGGGTTAACACACTATTGCTTATCTATGTCCAATTATTGGGAGTCTAGGAAAAAGTTGAAATTTGCATACTACACGCTGTCAGCGGTACAGAGAAGGATATAGCTAGAGTAGGTACTTTTTGTCCCAGAATTCCTGCGGGAACTCCAAAATTAACGCGGGTAAAACTACGGGGAACAGTGAGTTGTACAAATAAAAAAGAAAAGACAGAGCAATAGGCGGCCTTATTGCTAGAGGCAATCTTTTCAAGACAACCTTAAGGTGACAAAGAGCTGGTTCTAAAAATCAAAATTAATCAAAAAAATCACATTTCACAGCTTCATGGGACGTACCTATATGGTTTTAATTTCAACTCGATACTTCCACGCGTTCTTGAGATAAAGGATCTTGACAGACAGACGTATGTCTTGATCCTAAAAAGGTTCCGTTTTTTTTCCTTTTGAGGTATGGAACCCTGAAAAAAGAATTGTACCACCGACACCAGCAAAAGTTCATTTCCCATCGCACTCGGTCCCCGAACGAACACAGCGTTGTGACACGCTCGGAACTAGCCTCTTGCGTCTTGCGCCTCTGTTTAGGTTTGCATCATTCCCCACAAACTGTGGGAGATTATTTCGCTTGCGAAATTGTAATGAGCAATTTTATTATAACAACCGTTGAAAACTGCTCGAATTTGTAACGCTTTATGTTTAGTTTAAAAAAAAAAGTTATAAACACATAAATACTCATGCTCATACCTGTTTCATGAAGGTGTAGGCAGACACTATAGAAATAGAAATCTTAAGTGTGCATGCCATAAAGTATCCTTAGGTACTATTATAAACTAGTTGTGCCCCGCGGTTTCACCCGCGTTAATTTCAGAGTTCCCGCGGGAATTCCGGAATAAAAAGTACCCTATGTGTTAATCTGATGTATAAGCTATATTATTGTAAAGTTTCATTTAAATCCATCCAGTAGTTTTTGCGTGAAAGTGTAACAAACATCCATCCATCCATCCATCCATCCATCCATACATACATACAAACTTTCGCGTTTATAAAATTAGTAGGATGTGAATGTTTGTTTGTTTGTTAGATACGCTTTCATGGCTTGACGGCTCAATCGATCATCATGAAATTTTGCATACACGTTCTCAGTTGTACAGAGAAGGACATAGGACACTTCTTTCCCGGATTTCCCGCGGGAACAGTGAGCCTTATACTCATTTATTTATTTATTTAAAACAAGAAAGAAATCATATTAGAAAGGGGTAGAGTTTGTGAGTTTGTGAGGTTGTAGGGGGTAATCTCTGGATCTACTGAACCGATTTTGAAAATTCTTTCACCAGCGGACCTAGCCACGTCTTTTGTGTGTGTCATAGGCTATATTGTAACCCAGAATTCCCGCAGGAACTCCGAAATTACCACGGGTACCGCGGAGTCACCGCGGGGAACGGCTATAAAATTCTCTATAATAGCCTAAGTATAGTTTATGAAACTTGTCTGATTTTGTGTGCTGTGGAATTTTGTTGATATAAATAAATTTAATCATTTAACGCAGTAAAACTCTTACTACAGCCTATGTACAGTAAAAATTAACAAAAAAATTAAATGAGCCCAAAATAAGTGAATGATCTGTAGTAATTATGATCACTTTTGGGTTTTTCGTCTGCTTTTTTGTTGCAATGAGTGAGAGGAAACAAAGAATCGTAGCTAATAGAAGTCTGTTATGTGATATGTCTGCCTACCCCTCCATGTGATAGCCATGAATTACGTGGGTCGTTTTGTGTTAGCGATCTATGACATAATCTGAAAAAAAAAAACTTGAATCACGCAATTCAAGTTCTTCTAATTTATACCAATTAATAATTTGCATCACAATTAAACGTTATAAAACCAACTTTTTTGTGGAAACTTAAAGTGCTGGCAACATTAAAAATTAGGGGTCCATTGCGTTTTTTTTTTTAATTTCAAACATGACAAACGACATAATATCCTCAAAAGTTTATATATCCTTACTAATACATATTACAAATGGTAAAGTGAGTTTGTTTGTTTCGCCGGTTCAACCAATCACCACGAAATTTTGCATACACGTTGTCAGGGGTAAAGAGAAGGATATAGGGTAGGGCATACTACCTACACGTTGTCAAGGGTAGGTACAGAAAAAAATATAGCGTGGTAAGTACCTACTTTTCTCTCCGAAACTAAAGTGAGTGAAACCGCAGGGAACAGCTAGTAACATTATATTGTACACTAGCTGTTCCCTGCGGTTTCACCCGCGTTAATTTTGGAGTTCCCGCGGGAATTAAAGTATAAAAAGTACCCTATGTCCTTCAATGTACCCCTGACAACGTGTATGAAAAATTTCATGATGATCGGTTAAGCCGTTAACAGACAAAGAGTTACTTGCGCATTTATAATATTAGTAGGGATTACATTAAGACATTAAAATTATCGTCCTATCATACGATTTTTTCATAAACTTTCCGTCACTTTGACCAGAGAACCCTCCGCTCGCCGATCCGAATCCAGGTCACAGCTTAATAGTTATTCTAATGTGAAGTTTACAGCGACCTTGCTTCTTAAAAATGGCTGAAATAATAACAAAAAAAAACCTCTTTTGTTTTGAGAGTTTCGGACACATTGCATTAATTGCGATCCGCGAATGATAAGCATTCATAATTTATTAAAAGAATTCACATGCCTCGAACCATTATAATACTGTTATGTGTTGGTATAATTGTTAGATACTTTTTATATGATTAACATACGATCTGCTTCCACGGTCCGAAAGCGTCATTTTTAGGATTCCGTAGGTACCTCAAATGAAAAAAAAACAGAACCCTAATCAATTTGTTGTCTGTTTGTCGAGACCCCTCATCTCGAATTAAAATTAAAACCATATATGGACATAGATAAGCAATAGTGTGTTAACCCACACTGGAGAAATTTTGATTAAATTAAAGTTTTAAAATTATAGCGCCATTTTGTGTCAATTTTTTTATGTTCAATATTTAATTACATATTTAAACAATGTAAAAAGGTAAACACATAATTAAAAAACGTTGAAATGAAATGAAATGAAATGAAATAAACTTTATTTGTTACGACAACAGTTAATATGTGAAATAACATAAACAAGCACAACCAGCGTGTCGCAACAAATAGGCAACCAGCTCAGCATAAGTCGGGAACCGGGGGGCCCGACGCTGATCTTCCGCTGGTGCCGCATGTGGCGTCACGGATGTGAGCGAAGAAAGAAAACTTAAATTATACTTTTATATTAATTTCATACTTAGGAATCTCGAACCATAATAGGCAATGACTGATGACAAAAATGTTCTCTAACTCTCAATAAATCGTTCTGAAACAATTACTTCATTTTGTGGGTTAACATGTTATTGCTTATCTGCGTCCATTAGGTTTACAGTCCCCTTTAGCTGTATGCATCATGATGCTCGGTTGAGTAGTTAAAGCGTGAAGTGTAGAAATCATATGAACAAATTAAAAAACTCAAATTTGCATTTTTATATAGAAGATTTTTTTATATTTTATTACAATAGTTTTATGAAATCAGATGCCCAAAAAATAATATTTAATGACGTTTAACGCGAGTCGGCGGTTGCCTCTTAGCAAACTTTAATTTAAAATGTAATGAACTGAGACATTGTATATTATAAAGTTTCGTAATAAGTAATTTTCCTTACTAATTGCTTGAATTATACCTACGTACGTACATCCTACTGACAGTTTCTAACACAATAATAATTAACCAATATTGTCCGTTCAGCCGTTTTTGCGTGATTGAGATAAGAGCTCGAAAGCGCATTTTAATCCGACTTGCTTCAAATTTATATTCACTGCTCAGCTCCTATGTGTCTTAGCGTTATGTTATATAGCCTATAACCTGCCCAGGAGTATGGACTACAATCGTACCAAGTTTGGTTAAAATCTCTTCAGTAGTTTTTGACCCATGCGTGCCCATACAGACAGACAGACAGACAGACAGACAAAAAAATTACTAATTGTATTTTTGGCATCAGTATCGATCACCATTCATCCTCCAATATTAATTTTGAATATATATTCAATGTACAGAATTGACCTCTCTACAGTTTTATTATAAGTATAGATTGTCCCTATTGGGCCTAGACAAGCACGAGTAATAATAATAATAATAATCCACTTCACAACACACAGATCTACTTGATCCCACACTATAAGCTATAAGCTTGTGTCGTGGAAACCAAGCAAACGTGGTATATACTACACATATTATTACATATATATTATACTATAGATATACATATATACACACCCAGACTGGAAAATGGAACCCTGTGTTCATCTCACAAAGTCCACCCCCACCGGGAATCGAACCCGGAACCTCTTGATTAGCGGGCAGGCATGGTGACCATTGCGCCAATCGGGTCGTCAAACGAGTTGTTTTTAAAAATACAATTTTACGAACTTGCTTTATCTATTCCATCGACGTCTGTGTTACCAAAATGTGCTTAAGCTCGCCATTCCAATGTGCTCACACGTATAGGCAATCATAATTAACTTTTGCAACAATAGTAGGCAAAGTAGCGGCTTCGATTCCCGTTTTTTGCATAGTATCGGAAAGAGCTATTGTTCTATTATTGACTCTACATGAATAATAATTGAGAAACACAGAATTACATACGACGCTGGCACACTGTTTTTAGTGTACATAATTGAATAAGCATATAGGTTAGTATATATTACTAGCTAAACCTGCGGTTTCACCCGGGGTAATTTCAGAGTGCCCGCGGGAATACCGGGACAAAAAGTACTTCATGTCCTTCTCTCTACCCCTGAAAACGTGCATGCCAAATTTCATTCAAATCCGTTCAGCAGTTTTTGCGTGATTGAGTAACAAACATCCAAACATTCACACTTTCACATTTATAAGTAAGATTACTCTACTAGCTTTTCTCCGCGGTTTCACCTGCAGCAATTGGCTACTTGACTAATTTTTTTTAGTCCGTCGTGTAGATTAATAAAAAATATTGGAAAGTATTATTTCTTTTTTTTCCGTAGTCAAAAAATAACGGCGATATATTGAGTTGAAATTTCGCGTGACGTCACAACTCACAACCCGGTGCAGTTTGTACGGGGCTTATACCGAATAATGACGTCACGAGTCCCCCACCTTAAACTTTAATGCGCTTTATCTATGTTTATTTTCATTAATTTTAAAAAGCGAAAAATCCGTGTCTATTATTTTTTTTTCTGACGGACTAATTATAATTTTGATTTTCATACCCCGCAAAGTACCCAATTACGGATTTCCCGAGGGAGTATCGGGACAAAAAGTACTTTATGTCCTTCTCTGTACCTCTGACGACGTGTGTGCAAAACTTCATGATGATCGGTTGAGCTGTTGACGCGTGAAAGCGTAACAAACAAACAAACAAACTCACTTTCGCATTTATGTTAGTTAGGATGGTAGGCACTAATATAATATTATAATACTTACTATATCTAGATACCAAAATTGGGCTTTTGATGACGTTCCCTAGTTTTCTATAGCAATATCGATTATTGTATCAAATTGACTAAGGGGGCTGATAAGCTCTTTCTCTCCTAAAATCAAGTTATCTTCTATTTCAGGTTTTGGAATATAAACCGATCACATCAAAAATGGCACAGCACAAACGGTTGTGTGGCGTATCGGCGAGCACTATCAGCGTATTCGCCATCTTTTTGTGCATCGTCGACAAATCATTGGCGGTAAGTGGGTTCGATTCGAGGACAAAACATATCTGGCAAAGGTCTAGAAATTTACAAATTTGAACAAGGCTACCTTGTTAATTGTAAAAATATAGTTAAAAATGGTTTTTGGAAATTAAATACTTATGGGAGTGAAAATTTCGAAGTTCCTGCGGAATTATTCTATACAAACTTTACAACCCCTTTTCATCCCCTTATGGGTTAAATTTTCAAAAATCCTTTCTTATCGGATGCCTACGTCATACAAAGAACACACCCTCCAAGTTTCAGGTCTCTACGATCAGCGGTTTAGGCTGTGCGTTGATCCATCAGTCAGTCATTCAGGACAAAGCATTTTATATGTATAGATTAATCATGTTTAGACAGCTTCAACTTTTGAAGTGTGTTTATTTTGGTTGATGCTAAATATTGTGGTTGTCAAAACGTGCATATTGTAATTGTAAAACCTTCATCTTTTTGATTGCAACCGAAAAATGATAGAAACAAAAGTTACATAATAGCGCCCCTCTGTGGTAACTTTTTATAATATTACTGCGGTCTCACATGTGGTAATTTTAAGGATTCCGCGAGAATTTCAGGATAAACTATAGATATAAACCATCCTCATGAATCACTCTATTTAATGATGGAAACCGCCTAAAAATCCGTTCAGTAGTTTTTGAGTTTATCGCGAACAAACAGCGCAAGCGACTTCATGTATTTATGTAACTATGTACGACTGAAATCTTGCTACTCAATTTTGACGCAGGTATCTTCAACCGATTGAGCTTACATTTTGTGTTCACGTTTAGTTTGGATGACAATGCATGGTTTATTCTTTTTAGCGCATTTAAATAAAAGCCTGTTTTATAATATAAAAAAATTACAAAAATTAAAGTAAAGATAAAGATATTACTTAGTAAGTAAAAATAATTAGATATGCTGATATCATCTCTAGTTCCTGTATTTTCTAATCGTCCGTTTATCAGTCTAATTACATTTAATTAAGAGATAATCCGTTAAATATACGGATCACATCGCATTAATTGTTTTTTATTAATCAATTATTATATTGTTCTTTATTCCTTCTAACAACAGCTGGTTCGACTCCCACGCAAACAGCTTTGTTTATACGTTACGGTCAATATGATAAAAGGGTGAGTTATTAATAATTCATCGGTGATTATTAATAATTGACACATCACTTGGTCAAAGTGATAAATTATCATTATTTATCATATTGTTATATTGATATTGGTAGCCGCGGTAAATGAGATATAAAATATAAAACCTAGTGAGTTTAAGTTTGGAAAGCTTACCACGACGCACGAGTCGTACAAACTTTGCAACCCCTTTTCATCCTCTTAGGGGTTGAATTTTCAAAAATCCTTTCCTATCGGATGCCTACGTCATACAAAGAACACACCCTCCAAGTTTCAGGTCTCTACGATCAGCGGTTTAGGCTGTACGTTGATCCATCAGTTATTTTATACGTTTTCGAAGCCAAGAAGTTTTCACTTGATGTGCAGTCCTGCGACTGATTGTTTTTGTTTTGTTTTCAGGCGCTAGAGGGTTACGTCGCCGGGCAAGACTACCCTGAGTACACGGAAGTACCGAAGGGTTTGTCGTTCACGTGCGATGACAAAATACCCGGTTACTATGCCGACGTAGAAACCAGTTGTCAGGTATGTTATCCTTATCTGGACACAGATAAGCAATAGTGCGTTAACCCACACTGGAAATTTTTTGATTAAATCGTGTTTTAATACTATAGCGCTATTTTGTGTAAATTTTTTCTTATGTTTAACATTTTTTTGGTATTTAAGCAATGTAATGAGGTAAACACAAAACTAATAAACGTTCTGTAAATCTCAAAAAAGCGTTCTGTATCAATGACTTAATTTTGTGGGTTAACATGTTATTGCTTATCGGTGTCCATCTTACCTTATCTTAGAATGGGGCAGGTAGATAATACCACGGTACCTTTTGTACCATCCTCATCCTGTGGTCTTCCCTCTCCTCCCTGAAGAGCTCGGCGGCGAAAACTAGTGTGCAGTGTAGGGGTAGGAGCCTAAAGTGGTCTGGTTCTGGGTAAGCCGTCCCCAGAAGGCCCATACGTTTGCGAGCCAAGGCATCGCACTCGCACATGAGATGTGCCATTGTTTCCACCTCTACAATCATGTTATCTATACCAATCTGTACTGATATCTTTACTAATATTATAAAGAGGCAATGTTTCTCGATCCACGTGAATCGATTTTGAAAATTCTTCCACTTAAAGGAAGCTACACTGATCCTGAGTGACATAGAGTACTTTGAATCCCAGAATTCCCGCGGAAACTCTTTAATTAACGAGGGTAAAACTGCGGGGATCTGCTAGTAATACATATTATAAATGTGAATGTCAGTTTGTTTGTTTGTTCTTGTGTTACGCTTTTGCGCTTGAACTACTGAACCGATTATCATGGAATTTTGTCTACCTACTTACCTACATTTTTTCGGGAGTACAGGAGAGGAGATAGGATACTTTTTATTACGGTATTCCCGCGGGAACTCTGAAATCAACGCGGATGAAATCGTACTATTAATAGTACCTATGTTGAACTAGCTGTTCCTGTAAACATTTTAATTTTTTTTTAATTTTACCAAAAAAATGTTGAACATAAAAAGATTTTGACACAAAATGGCGCTATAATTTTAAAACACGATTTACTCAAAATTTTCTCCAGTGTGGGTTAACACACTATTGCTAATCAATGACAAGTAAGTAGACATACATTTTCAAAAAACCTAGTATTATAATATTATCAGTTCTCTGATACCCACACTGCAAGCTCTGTTTAATGAATGTCGTAGCTTTATTATAAAGAAAAAAATGCTTTATGTTTTTTGGCAGGCGTTACCGAATTGCTTAACTTCTTTTTTGCAGGTGTGGCATTGGTGTGTGGCGGGACTCGGTCGCAACAGGATGTACTCGTTTGTCTGTGGCATCGGGACAGCCTTCAATCAGCAGACCAGGGTCTGCGATTGGTTCTACAACGTGCGTACCCGAATTGGATTATTTTTTTTGAATCGACTCCGAAAAGGAGGCTGTCATATGCACGTAATATTTATATGTGTTAGTTTATACCCTAGAAAAAAGAAACTAAACTAAAAAAAACGTTTATACTTATCTAATATATATAAATCACGTGTCACGTTGTTTGTCCGCGATGGACTCTTACTTAATTGGCAGACGTGTAACACCTTAGTTCATATCTACGCTTACAATCAGGCGAGATTATGGACAAATGTCTGACCAATCAGTTAATAAAAAAAAAAAAAAAAAAAAGACTCCGAAACTACTGAACGGATTTTGATAAAATTTTGCAACCATTTATAATATGGTCCAACTTAAAAGATAGGATAGTTTTTATCCCGGAATTCCCTCGGGAACTGTAGGACATAGAGTACTTTTTTCCCGCAACCTCCGCGGGAACTCCGAAATTACCGCGGATGAAATCGCGGGGGACAGCTAGTCTTAATTATATAAATCACATGTCACGTTGTTTGTCCGCGATGGACTCCGGAACTACTGAACGGATTTTGATAAAATTTTGTAACCATTTATAATATGGTCCAACTTAAAAGATAGGATAGTTTTTATCCCGGAATTCCCGCGGGAACTCCAAGACTAATGCGGGGAACAGCTAATCACCGTAAACACTACTGTCGGGGTACAAAGAAGGACATAGAATACTTTTTCCCGGAATTCCCGCGGGAACTCCGAAATTACCGCGGATGAAGTCGCGGGGGACAGCTAGTAGTATATAAAATACCACGTTTGCTTGGTTTCCACGACACAAGCTAATAATAGCTTTCTGTGGGATCAAGTAGATCTGTGTGTTGTGATGTGGATTATCATTATTATTAGATATTATTATAATTTCCAGGTGGATTGTCCCAGCTCACCATCGTACTACGGCATCAACGAAGATCTTTACAAAGACGAAGCCGGCAACTTGATTGCGGGGAAAAAGTAGATTTTTGCTCACCGTATTTATCTAGTGAACGAATAGAATAAAAGAAACGTATTTTCAAAGAAACTTCCCGCGCTTTTTTGACCCAAAAACAACGAAAAAACTACAAAGGAATAAGATGGGGCTTTGACTGTTAAAACCACTTGATCTTATCTCTTTGGACTTTGAATTCGATGTAGTAAATCCGTTTTTTTTTTCTAGCGCGAAGTTACATCCATGTTTTTTTCGTTCAACGTACTCATTAAATGGTGGAAAATTTGATTTCAAATCACTAGGAATAGTTTCTTAGCATTAAATGTAATTAATTCAGTATAAGTTTTTTTTACTATCATTTTAATATAGACATAATTTTAATGTACAAACAATACAAATATTTTGATACAAAAATACTTATACATAATAAGACATAATAATATGAGACTCTATAATTTAAGATATTTCACAAAAAGAAAGAAAACATATTGATGTTTTCTATCTAATTATCATCAATATTTTTTTACGTTAGGCATCTAATTTTTTGGAGATTATTTCCTATTAATTACACTAGTCGGAAAATATGGGCAAAAAAGATTCTCAATATCTTTTAACATATCGCAAACAGTTGAGTACACTCTAAGTTTTACAAAAGAAAGTAAAGTTATTTGTCATTTTCTCATTTTGATTTATGGTCTCTTTCTTAGGTGTTTTTTTACAATTTACAAAATGTGTTCGCTTAAAATAATTTTATTTATTTATTACTAAATGATAATAAAGGCAAAATCCTTGCGAGATGATGAATAACACATGAAATATCATAAAAGTTACTTCAATTTTAAATTAATATTTTTATTAAATAGGTACATACCTACATTATTATCTAGAAAAACTCCAATATCAATGTATATTAATGTGAAGGTTTGTCACTGAGGCTGTCTGTGACACGGAAGCAGACAGAAAAATTGCAGATGAATCGATATGAATTTTTTTCACCGAAGCAACTTGTCATTGAATTATTTATTTATTTAAGTTACACCACCATTCGAGTTTCAATTCGCATACAAAATGTTGCCAAAGACAGTAGTCGTCGGCTTGAAACAAAATTGACGAAGGGTATATCGTGCGATTCTAATTGTTTAAAAATCCAGCTGAATGACTTCCTTCACTCGACGGTTGTATTACGTTACTTTCAAAACAAAATTTGGTCACGTTTGGTTTGATGAACTTGCCTTATCCAATGTAATGTAAGTCTGTGATTACGAAGATAAAATATCGTTATTCTTCAGATACCTGAATATTATATTCAAAACAGTTATTTTATCCAAATATCACAGCTGGCTAGCTTTTTCCTCAAAATATAGTCTTTACTGCAGCTGATGGCAAAAGAATAGATAGGAATGACAATTTATACTGAAATGGTAGACTTTTTTTGATACTGTATAAATATTGTATGTATATTTATATAATATTATATTTTGCAGGGGCAACTATTACTCGACGTATGACAGACGAAGACGCGTGGCAAGACTAAGACATGGGACGAGGAACAAACTGACTCACGAACTCTAACATTCTGACATTATACAGCGTGTACTATATGGTGTGCTGTTTATAAAATATAACAATTGGCCACCGATATTCTAATCAAAATGTTTAAAATGGCATAAAGAAATTTTAAAAAGATACTTTTAGATACGTCCGAATGTGATGTGTGTGAACTGAAATAAACATCCTTACATTGGTTTTGTAGTTGATAAAGCTAATTGCTATGCCAATTACCCCAGCTTTTAACGCCACAAAAAAAAGTTAAATGTTTTATTTGGGTTTTTACTTTTTACCAAAAAAGCTGTAATATATTATCAGTTTTCTGCCACCAGTCCGATACTATAAACTCTGCTTAGTTTGAGACCCGGTGGTGCTCTGTGAAATGTGATTAATGTCTAAGCATTATTATAACATATCTAATGGGGTCGTATATAGGCGACCACTTCCCAGTTACACGCTGTATAAGAAAAAAAAAGCACCTATACGACTTGCGACTCTACAAACTTAACTACATCTCTAGAAGTGGTTAGTAAAGACATAGTAGTAGTAAAATAGACTACGCAAGTTACCTCCCCTTCAGTGAAAGTATTTATTTGCCTGTTTCATATAAAATAACGAATTTGTCCTTGTATACTTACAATCTATTGGTAATTCAAAAATTGTTTGTATGCCATAATTTTTAAGTTAGTTATAAATACCTAGTTAAAATATTTTTTGTACATAAATTCCATTTGCTTACATTTTTACAATAAAGATATAAAAGAAATCATAAGTATTTAATTACTAGTTGTGCCCCGCGGTTTCACCCGCGTTAGTTCCTAAGTTTCCGCGGTAATTCTGGGATAAAGAGTACCTTATATCCTTCTTTGTTCCCCTCACAATGGGTATGAAAAGTTTCATGATAATCGACCAAGTAATCAAAGCGTGAACGTAACAAACATGTAACAAAAAAACAAACTTTCGAATTAAGGCTAATGTTGAACCGACATAAAAAAGAAATTACTATCATACAGAGGAAAAGTTTGTTTCTAGGTTGTATCTCTGGAACTACAAAAAAGATCCTAATACTATATCGGATATCTCTGAGTACCAAGATAAGTACCTACCTACTTTTATTGCGGCGCAAGGAGTTCCCGAGGAATTCCCGGGTGGACTCGACATTCTCTGACCAATTGTTTAGTATATAGTTACAAGAATTTTAAGCGTTAAAATTCTTTATTTTAGATAATAGGTTACATTCATTCAATCATACAGAATTCTCGAGATAATTCCGAAGTCGGTGAAAACACATCAAAAAAAGTGGAGGAAAATGTATCAGTCAGCTACTTTTGTGTCAAAATAAATTTGCATAGGTATATAAAAAGAAATTCGTGTTAGTTACACTATTTATAACTCAAGAACGGCTGAACCGATTTGACTGAAAATTGGTGGGGAGGTAGCTCAGAACCAGGAAACGGACATAGGCTACTTTTTATCCCGGAATTTCCGCAGGAACTCCGACGGTAAAATCTCATGAAATTTTGCATACTTAGGTACACATTGTACAGAGAAGGACATAGGGTAGGTACTTTGCATTCCGGAATTCCTGCGGGATCTCCGAAATTTCCGCGGGTGAAACCGCGGGGCACACCTAGTAACATATAAGCCAATAAAATATTATATATTGCATAAAGTATACATATATGGGCACTACAGTCTTCTTCATGATTTACATAAAATGTTATATTAAGGGGCTATGTCAAAAAAAACTTAAAAGCCTCCAAAATTCATAAAGAACTAAGATGAGCAGTTTGATTTTCAGATATATCATAGAAAAATTGTATCCCACCAAAAACATTTTCATGTAAAATCTTACCAAGACGAGACCATATGACGGGCACTGTCAAAAGATATCAGATCTCATGTAGAGCCAAGCTTCTTACTCTACACGCTCTAACTTTACAAGGCCTAACTTCACAAACTCTACACCTTGTCAAAATATGTGACTTGACCATGTCGCTACATTCACATGGGTGTTAATTCCACTGTTAATTACTTTTCTGTTATCCAATAGTTCTTGTAGTAACGAAACGGCCAAACCACATATTTTGACTAAGCCGTAGAGTTTGTGAAGTTAAACCTTGTAAAGGTCATAACCACCGCCCGCCTCATGGCGGTGGTATGCATAAAGCATTTTCCCTGGGTCAAAAAAAAAAAAAGGGCGTGTAGAGTAAGAAGTTTGCACTGTCTCCCGCATGCATATAATACGCTCGGCTGCCCTACGGAAAAACAAAGTAATTGCAGCGGAATGAATTTTACAGGAGGTACAAGAAAAAAAAAACGGAAGTCGCTTTATTTAAAACAAATCTACTATAGTTAAACGATTTTCTTAATTTTAATTTCTCTAAGTTTTGTTTTTCCGTAGCGCAAACGCGCTGTCTCTATCTCTCTATGACCATTTAATAATTTTCAATTTTCGACACAGACTCTTAAACTACGATTGGGTTTTCAATAAATGAATAATGCAGTCGGTGTCTTCTGCAGACATAAATACATAAAAATGCCCCTGTTGTCTGTATGTACGTAAGTTGATGGCCGATTGCATTGCCTTTGTGGATAATAAAGGTGAGTTCACAATAAAGATGGGAATGTTTCGACGACTTTTATTTCATATCGTGTATATTTATTGTAATATATGTATATTTAACTAACTGGGCCCCACG
Source organism: Zygaena filipendulae (assembly GCA_907165275.2). Lineage (NCBI taxonomy): Eukaryota > Metazoa > Arthropoda > Insecta > Lepidoptera > Zygaenidae > Zygaena > Zygaena filipendulae. Next base: position 782,450 of record OU015677.1, on the reverse strand, counting down.
ACCTCAACCGCGTCAGCTTCGGAATTCCCGCAGGAACCCCAAAGTAGCCTAATTTACTTCTTATAACATACTAGCTGTCCCCCACGAATTCTGGAGTTACCGAGGAAATTCCAGTATACATACAATATAAACCTCATGAATCACTCTATCTATTGATGGGAACCGTATGCAAATCCGTTCGGTAGTTTTTGAGTTTATCGCGAACAGACAGACAGAGAGATGCGTCGAAGGATTTTTTTATGTAAGGACAAATAGTAATGTTTTTTTTTCTCAAGTTTCACAATAATGCTAATTCGACGGTTATGAAAATGATAATTAAATTCATTAATTATGATACAAAAGAAATGAACTTTTTATGATAAGTGATTATTATTATTTTTATTGTGGCCTATAAAATTACATGTTCATATTAACACGCCTTATGACATTTGAAGATATTGATCTGATATTAATTATCTGAAGGTTTATATCAACTAGTTAGTCCCTCGGAATTTCGCACGCGTCAATTACGGAATTTCCGCAGGAACTCCTGTATATCTGGGCTCTTATTCTCTATGACCATAACACGTCGAGTTAAGATAACGCGCCATTAAAATGGTTATTCCCCCGTGCTGAAAGAAGTTTCATTACAACAAAAAATATTTATAACGTGTCTTGTGGCATACAGAATATGAATCCGTAACTCTGTCTGTTACGCTTTCACGACTAAGGGAACTTTTATGGGACTTAAGGGCTCAACCGATCATCATGAAATTTCGCATACACGTTTTTGGGGGTACAGAGAAGGATATAGGGTTTTTAAACCGGAGTTTCCCCGGGAACTCTGAAATTTACGCTGGTGAAACTGCATGAAATTTTGCATACTACCCGTTGTCGGTTATAGGTACATACGAGTAAAAAGATATAGGGTACTTTTAGCCCATAATTCCCGCGCGATCTCCGAAATTGACACAGTCGAGACCGTAAGGAACAGCCTGCGTTTGAGATTGTTTTTGAGACAATCGTTATGGACAAGGAATGTTGTTGGTCATAGAGAATAAGGGCCCAGGATGAAAGCAATCTATCTTCTATTCCAAAACCTAATTTAGTCATTACTATCCATCCATCCTCAGCATATGCTGAGTCAGCTGCCCTTTGCAGCAACAGAGACACACCGCGACCAATACAAATTTATTAATCTAAATCCAGGTTTATAAGTCGTAAAAATAAATTGTAAACTAATTTTGTCAACTCTCTGTGTATGTGTGTGTGTCTGTGGTGCAATAAAAATATTCAATTCTATTCTTCTATAAACCATAGAGCAATATATATTTACCGATAATAGTGATAAACTAAAAACTACAAAAAAAAGGTCAGCAACACATCTATGGTAGGTACATTTTGATGATGAGTTTTTGTTATAAAAATACATATATTTATCGCTGAATAACGAAATCAATTTTCATATTCATCAAAATGTTATTAATGGTCTATTTTAAATCAAAATTAAAGCGGCCGCCTTCGCAGTTTAATAGTTTCTAAAGTCACCTCCAACAAATATAGGTAGAAGGTCACCGGTTCGACTCTCACTAAAAACTAATCATTCTGTTATTAAATTGCCATGCCACTTACATATTTATAGTAAACAATTAACAAAAATCACAAGGATTTTATCGCGGTTTCGATTTTAGTAATTTAATTTAATTTTTTTCACTGTGCGCCTGCACCCGTGACGCCACACGCGGCTCCAGCGGAAGACCAGCGTCGGGCCCCTAATGGTTCCCGGCTTATGCTGAGCTGGTTGCCTTTTTGCTGCGTCACGCTGTTTGTGCTACTTTTTGTTAATCCATATTATTTAATTGTGGTCGTAACGAATAAACTTCATTTCATTTTCATTTCAAGTAGGTATATCTGTTTGTTGTGAAGTGGGTTATTAATATATAATACCTATAATTTCATTTCATTTTATTTCGTTTCGTTTCATTTAATTTCATTTCATTTCATTTTGCTTTTCATTTTCCTTTTCCTTTTCCTTTTCCTTTTCCTTTTCCTTTTCCTTTTCCTTTTCCTTTTCCTTTTCCTTTTCCTTTTCCTTTTCCTTTTCCTTTTCCTTTTCCTTTTCCTTTTCCTTTTCCTTTTCCTTTTCCTTTTCCTTTTCCTTTTCCTTTTCCTTTTCCTTTTCCTTTTCCTTTTCATTTTCATTTTCCTTTTCATTTTAATTTATTTTCATTTCATTTTATCTCATTTCAAGTATGAACACTCTATCGCACGGTAGTGAGTTGAGCCAAGTTCTGACAAAAGTCATAAGTCATATCCATATTGTTTTACGCCCTCATTTACTTTCGTGTATGTGTTTTGTTTCCTGCAGTTTCTCGCGTGAGGTTTGGCTTTCAATGTTTGTAATCAAGTAGAATTAAAAATTACGAAATACAGGAAATAGAGTACTTCTTATCCCGGAATTCCCGAGGGAAATCCGACATTATCGCGCTTAAAACCGCCAGTGCTTGATGCGTATGTGAGTTTATTTGTTTGTTACGTTTAGCTACTCAACTAATAAACCTTAACCTTAATTCAATCGACCACCACGAAATTCCGCATACACGTTGTCAGGGGTGAAAAATAAAACATAGTTTACTTTTATCCCGGGATTCCTGCGACAACTCCGAAACAGCTAGTAAGAAATAAATTAATGCCGTAATACCATCCGACCAATCCGTATTAGCCTTTACATCGGTAACGGTCGTTTGGTGGAAAAAGCAACTGGCAGCCAGTAGTCCGTGCAACAGCTATCGGCGCGAACGGACGCGTGCCTTCGCTTCGGTCTACACGATAAAAAGATACGAACCGCGAGTGTCTTTGGTATTTGAAAAAAAAAAATAGAACTCAAATCTAGCGCGGCTAATTACGTTACAGAATTTATTGCTTAAAGTGAGTTGATTGTGTCTATTTTCCCTTAGTGTTTTCTAGCGTACTGCGGCGCCTTAAAATAGCACCGCTCAAAGACAAGTGTCGTAAGAAGCGACACCAAATCAACGACAGAAAATCTTAAATGTGTTAGAAACGGTCGTGAGTAAGCTTTCAGTATATTCAGGTGTTTTAACCTATCCTTTTTGGATCTGCTGGTATATTAATTTCTTTTTTAATCATAATTTTTCGGCCAGTTAAAATGTTTGGGCGAAATAAGTATAGGCAAAGGAATAAGCTTATATAGAGCCCGCAAGAAATTTTTACACAGCGCAATCCAGCAGAAAGTCTCTTGTTCGCCTTGACAGCTGTCAAAATTTATTTTTCCTAAATTATTTCTCTCGCGTCTCCGACGGCTTTGTCAACAGCCGCATTATTATGCCCAGTCTGGCAACATCGTGGTTACGTAACGCGTTTTCGTAACATTTTTATTAACACCGTGCAGCTTAAACTCGTTCTTCGTAATAGGGTCATTTTAACGGTTCGTTTTAAACTATACAGCGCTTATGGCGATCGCGATAAGGTCGAGATTAGCCTGCGCGATGGAATTTAGTAGGTTTTAATACAATTTTTTGCAAACATTGCGGTTTTCGGCGGTTTGTGGCTTGCGATGTTTATTTTTAATTTGTCAAAATGGTTTAGTATTGTATTATTAGAGGTTTAATAATGATATACCTACAATAAAACCAAGCAAATAAACTGTGTTCTGAAGGTTGTTTATGTCATTATATCAGAGGGGTAAGCAGAACTGTAAACGTCTTTAATCTAAATAAATAGTTTTCATATCTTTAAAATCTGTACAAAAGGGCGACTATAGAAAACTAACAGAATACAAAACCGACTTTTTTGTCTGTCTGTTAACCCTAATTTCTCAAATAACTGACCTAAACTTATTTCCATGTGGTTATCGCATGAAGATTGTTATCAAGAGATAGCAAGATCCTGTCGGGTTAAAGAGGTATTGTCATTTAAAGACTTTTCATGCGGGTAAAACCACGAGCAGCAGCTAGTATTGAATAAATTAGTATTTATTTTTTAATTTTTTAATAAAATCGGAGGCAACACTATACTCTCTGTCACTGAATACTACATAAATATTATTTTGCAATCGTTTCATTTGAATTGGTAATTAGATGTGGAGTTGCCTAACATTTGCACGGGTACCGGTTCGAGTCCTTGATTGAGAAATAGCACTTTCATATAAAACCATCGCTATCCTGACATTGTAAAGAGTGTGAATTTATTCGTTTGTTTGTTAAGTTTTCAAGCCTTAACTACTCAACCGATGAACACGAAATCGAAGATCGTATGCAAGTTGAAAATCCCTGCTAATATTATAAATGCGAAAATAACTCTGTCTGTCTATTTATTACGCTTTCACGCCTTAACGGCTCAACCGATCATTATGAAATTTTGCATACACATTGTCAGTAGTATAAAAAAGGACATAGAGTCCTTTTTGTCTCGGAATTCCCTCGGAAACTTGGAAAATAACGTGGGTGAAACCACAAAATTTCATGATGATTAGTTGAGCCGTTAAGGCATGAAAGCGCAGCAAACAATCAAACAAACAAACAAACTAACTCACTTTCGTTTAAAATGAACGGAACCGTCTGCACACTCCCGTCGCTCTGACGTCACGTCCTCCAAAGCATTTTGCTCCCCCGAAGTCGCACGTAAAGAAGTACATAATTTACTTAAAAATTCACACCTCCTTGATAAAACTCATATTTTCTAACGGCATTGCTCAATAACCTTATAACAAATTGTCATAATAGTATCATAAAGGGAAATCATACACAAAAAAAAACATATTACGTGACATAACCAATAAAATTAGATGTATTGTTACAAGCGGCGTGTTTGTGAATAGAGGTCAAGTGATGTTAGGTAGCGCTTGACCTAGAAGGCTTTATCGGGCTGTTAAATAAATCACAACTTCGATTCCCAGCCTCGAAAATTTTTGTGATACCTCTGTGACATTACGTTTATCATATATCTACATTTTTTTTAAAAATCACGAGTTTCCCAGTTGAAGATAATAAAAGAAATATGATTCAATGGAATTTTAGAATTTTAGCATCTCTGTAGCTACTTTGTATGAAAATTTGTAAGATGTAGTTTTATTTTTAAGTATAAATTGTTTTATATTGCAATCTGTAACGGAAAAAGAACTTCTTACATGTTTATATTACTTTATAAACGGAATAAATGAATTTAAAATACAACGCAGACGTTATAAATACCAGGTTACGAGCTAGTTCTAAATAACTTGGAAACTAGTAGGTAACTTTAATAAACCTTGTTATGTACCTAAGATTCTTTTCGAACAATATAAATCTTTAGAACCAATACTTTGTATTAGAAAATAACCAAATTTAATCTCACAAGTGAGGCTCAAGTCCAAGTTATTTCATTTTATTCCAAGTCTGATTTTTTTTTATTGAGAGGAAGAATCATTCCATGAAGTGTGAATGAGATAGATAGTGACGCTTTCGAGTAAAATTTTTTCTTAAATTTAAGATTTAGGAATTAAAAAAAAATACGCTACTGGGATTTTTTTTATGGTTCTGGTAACTATTATTCCGACCTCCGGGACACCCTGTATAAATTTTTCATCCAATTAAAATAATAAAAAAAATATTTGTCAACAATTTTCATCCTAGCTTCCACGAATGACAGTCTTTAAACCTAAAAACATCGAACTGTCGAAAGTGATTGCGATGCCGTCTCTACCTTTGACTACGTGCAGTTTTACAAGTGATAGTTATACAACCTTGAGATCTGAATGGAAAGATATGATATATATTATATTATATATACAATAAATATTATAAATTTATGTTGGTGTTGTGAACTGGTTTAAAAATACCGACAATCTGAATACTTTTGTTGTTTAATGTGATATTTATACAGGTTTTCTTTGCGAAATGCAAAATTAATCGCGTTGTTGTATAGTTTTAATGATTACTCAATCTTTTTCCTTTTTTTTTTCAATTAATTTTAGTCTTTTTCTTTATTTCAAAGATTAGACAACTACACGTAATTTTCTTGGTTTCAAAGACATCAACGAGAAGGCATAGGATCTCGTTGATGTCTTTTATATGAAACAAAATAAATCGTGACTTACAACAGAACTATGAGTTAGATAAGGAAGGACGCCAAATTCCATAAAAAAGTGACGGTTTTATAGTCTCTTCCTACCACTCCGGAAGCCCAGCTCGTGTTGACAGATGTTTAACAATGACGAATGACTACATAAAATTATTATAAGAACATTGACTGTATAATCAGATGCATAAAAAATATTAAGGTTGTAAAAGCAAGCTTTCAACTTTCAAAGTATGAAGAGGGGAGTTTGGTACTGGTTCGTGTAGATTATGATAGACTAAAGGTCAAATTCAAATCTTGAAAAATACTCTCATAATATTGTGAGATTCAGAAGTAGGTTGGGCCTTCGGCTAGCTCAATAAGTTTTAATAAGTGAATAATAAATTTTAAACAAAATAGATTTAAGTAATAATTCAGATAATAATTTTGGACTTAATTTTGCAAAATCCTAATATATCATATTACAACAATTTTGGAATACAAAAAGAGCAGATTAAAAAAATAAAAAATATTAGAAATGAGGCAGGATATCGTAACGAGTAGCATATGACCACCTCGTTACAATTTTAAATTCAAGAATTGATATTTTGAATATATCCATGTTTCTTGTATCAACCGGAACTATAGTTATCTACATATATAGCACTATTATTATAGCAATGATAGGTGAAATACTAACAATTAGCTTGAGTTGTCAGTAAAGGAAAACTATCGTGAGAGAACTAAAATGATGGTAAGGCAGTCTCATGCTTCAATGAATATTCATAGTCTACTACGTTCAATTTGAAAATCTGTCGCCGAACATCGGTGTGTTCCGGAAAGCTTGCTTGAAAGGTAATTGCCATTCCAGGCTATACTAAGTGTGTTTACAATCTTCGACCACGCTCACTTGACACCAGTTAAGCTGTGGTTTAACGCCTAGCCTGTTAACCACAAAAAAGTCTTATTACTGAAAATCGGTCGTATCAACAAGTATCAAATTCTAAAAAACCCCTATTAAAAACATATCCTCCCTTCTGTAAAAATACGATAAAAAGAAATAGGAATAATATAACATAACACACTACGACGTAATAAGATAAGAGAAAAAAGAGGAGTACAAAAAAATAATAACCCTTATATGTATTAAAATGCAACTTATTATAAAAAGGTTCCATGAATATCTCCTAAAATGAGCTCTTATTCGGCCGTTTTCTTTTTGGCAATATTTGTTCAATCAAGTTAATAAGCAGACTTGTATCATTAAAACCACCCTATTTTGCCTATTCTCATTCTTACATTCTCTAATTTTCAAATCTCTCCGTCTCGATTTCTTTTTCAAATGATACTTTTCGGAATCTATGATTTTTTTATAGCGGATAGCTCTGGTTTTACACATGTTGTTTCACAATCAAACAGTCAAACACCTGATGCTTAGTATAATATATACATAGTTAAAAACGACAAGCTACCAAATCGAAACGAGATAAGATAAGCAATACATTTCGCCAATATTGCGTCGGTGTTGCGTAACAAGCAATACGTATTATAGCAACCGGCTTGTGTAATCCACAGCCGGTGGATTGCGGCTGTCTGCTGTCTCGAAGGCTGTCGTATCGCAAACTCGGTCGGCCTAGTTGACTTCGCTTCGGACTTATTTTGACCTAAATTTAGCTTTCGTCTGTTAGAGAAAGAATATTATAAAATGTATTGGTAGAAAGGGAAAGAAAAACGAGATAAATATTTGATTCCCATTACATAAATTTAAATAATAAATTTAAGCGAGAAAAAACTGCTGTTAAATAATTTAAACAGTATTAAAGGTTTTGATTGGAAATTAATTTAAATTAATTTAATTTGTTAACGTAAGCGAATCTCTTTTTTCTCTATTAAGCAAGTGGTGTTTGCCTGTAATTGGGTAAATACTCTAACATGTTAAATACCTGTTATATAAATTTTTACCTATTGTATAGTATTGTACCTGTTGGCAAACCTAATAAATAAAATAAAATAATAAAAACGAACTGCAAAATCTGTTCTGCAATGAAAGGTTGAGTTAAGTTAGGTTAAATTACAAGTTACAACGCATGAGTCGAGCGAGCGCAGCAAGCGTACCGCGGCAGCAGCCGTCGTTACACACCGGAAATAAATCTTTTCAGTTTACAAAATTTTTAATTTTTGCTGACCATATGTATGTATGTAGTAAAGCGCAATGTATATGTAACAAATCGAAACGCACTTCGAGGTCGTTCCGCGAGTATTTGAACAATTTCACGGACCATTTCCGTAACAGATTACTTCTATGATGGCCGGTGCTGTATTTAAAAACAAACAAGCCTACACGTGACGTAATCATTACACAAATCCAGAGCGGATCTGTTTCATTCGAATACTTTAAAGTTATTAAAACTGGATTTGAAGGGTGCGTATACGAAAAAAAAAATTAATGAGAACTGACCACAAATTGGTATAAACTTCACTTTTAGAAGTCATATAATATATCTCTTGGTTGTTTGTCGCTCATTTTAGAATAGGAAAAACAAGTTTTGAAACAAGTACCTACATGTTCCAGCGAAACTAATTATATATGCACATTCTACAGACACTATTACGTAGACATTACTGTCGCTAGTTAATAGATTAAATTAGACATAGACAATAGACATTATCTTTATTTGGAATTACATTAAGTATCAATAGGTAACAATAAATGCAAGACCCTGAGATAAAAATACATTTTTCGGTAAAGTTCGCGACCAAAAAGTCCCCACCGAAGATTGGTCAACAGTATTTCTGCTACCGGTGTTCGGTCGGACTCGGGCACCATATTTGGTCAGTATACTCTCCCGTAGTTTGCACATTATTGGCACCGAGCGGGGTCGGTCAGTGTGCCTGCTGGTCACTGATATTGTGTCGCCAACATATCCTTCGGGCAACGAAGGGTGACCGAAACCTCTTCGGACAAACTGGATACTTTGGAAATTATACTTGTAAAGTAGCTGTGCTCCGTGGTTTCACCCGCGTGAGTTTCGGAATCAGCTGCCAGTGAGTCCCGTTAAAATCGGTCCAGCCGTTTCAGAGATCGAAACAAACAAACAGACAGACGGACCAAAATTTAAAATTGATTTTTTTATGTAATGCACCGTATATACTTTCATATGCATTTAGTGAAAAGAATTTTAAATTACAAACAAACACTTGAATTTTATTTAAATTTATAGGTAGATTTATCAGTTTAAGTCCGTGTAATCTCCGCTGACGTCACTGCATGGTATGCATTCAAGTAGGCAGCCCGCAATAAAACAAGAAGAGAAATGTCAGTGACAAATTGATTAAATTATCAATTCTCACTAGTTGAACTAGCTGTTTGATTTTCGAATCGCCCGCGCGCATTCCCGCCGCCATTTTTGTTTGTTAGCATGCGCGCGGCGCCCGCGCAGCCGCACTGCTTTACTTTTGCGTAACTCCATAGAGAAAGTCTGCGTTCGTACTCGTACTTCGGCGCGTTCAGCTGAGAAACGCCAATAAAGTTTTCGTGGTAATCAACGAGTAGGTACATTGTATTATGCGCTTTAATTGTTTGCAATTAGAATTTAAATTGACTCAATGTTGCATGATACTTTGTAACGTTTTGTTGCTATGGTCATGCGTGTTTGTAAAACTGCCTGGCCTTACTCGATCTCTTGAAACGTCCATTGAAATTTGAAACTTGAATACTATACGTAAAGTCGAAATTACTATGGCCAAAATTCGATAAGTCTTAAAAATAATGATGTGATTTTTATACTAAACTGAATTTTTCTCGCGACTCCGCTTACGTGATATTTGTTAGTGCACTAGCGTTGTGCAGTGCTGCCTTAAATACGAAAGTATAGGGGCAATCCCGCGGAAAAAACAACATTATGAAACCTTATGGCACCGACCACATAATATATCATATTTGAGACGCAGAATCGAACCTACACCAAGGTCACTGTGCCATAACCTTTACGATGCAACGGTGTCTTGCATAACGGATTGTTTGGTTTGTTATCCAATCAGTTGAACCGCACAGCTGGTGAAGTTCTCTTAGTCGGAAACCGGAAGTTCGATCCTCGAGTCGCATAGGTATGACTAAATTATAAAATATAGCTGCCCTTCGCGGTTTCACCAACGGTAATTTCGGAGTTCCCGCGGGAATTTCGGGATAAACAGTACCCTATGCCACTCAGAACTACCGTAGCTTCCTATAAGTGAAGGAATTTTTAAAATCTGTTTGAATTACCCCCCTTTTTTAGCAGGGACCAGCCCGTACTGGCAGCTGGAGTGTTCGATTTGCACGGACTAAAAACCCCTAATCCGGGTCACTCATTTTTGTGATTGTCCGGAACTATATAGGCATTTGTATTTCATCGGGCAGCCACTGAGTGCATTTTCACTGCTCTCTCGCACGTTTTTCTTCTTCACGTTCGAAGGCTTCCTTTTCTTTCATTATCGAGGTGGTGTAGGCATTGATTTGGTTCCGGAGATAACCTCCTACAACGTCACAAACTCACAAACTCTACTTCTTTATAATATTATTAGTATATATAGAGTGGTTTCCTCAGCATTAATTTCGGTGTTCCTGCGGGAATTTCAGGATAAATGTACCGTAGGTATATCCTTTTGCAAAATTTCATGATGAGCGGTTATGTAGTTAAGGCGTGGAAGAGAAACAAACTCACATTCGCATTTATAATATTAGGGTAGGATTAATACTTTTGAAATATTAGCAATTTTCAAGTTACTGCCTACACCTTGAGTCACGTAGTGAAGATGCCGCCCTCTATTACATGTAACACTAGCTAATGACGTGTGTTTACGTGCTATTTCTCCGACCAATCGGAGCGTTGCGAGTGAAGAAAACTATTTGAAAATCGAATTCCTTGGCGTTCTCATTCTAAACAAAACAAGTTTAGTAGTTAATAAGTTACATGCGAAAGAGGTGTAAAATATAACGCAAAACCAAATCGTGGCTGTTATAGGAACATCCTAATATCATAAAGCAAATGTGTTTGTTTGTTACACTGTCACGCCTTAATCACTAAACCGATCATGATGAAATTTTACTTACACGTTGTCAGCGTTACAGAAAAGCACATAGGATACGTTTTATTACGGAAGTAGCTGTCCCGCGCGGTTTCACCCGCGACAATTTCGGAGTTCCCGCGCGAATTCCGGATTACAATATAGCCTATGTTACTTAGGGATAATGTAGCTTTCAAATGGTAAGCAAATTTTTCAAATCGGTCCAGTAGTTTTTGAGTTAAATCGTCACAAACAAACAAAAAATCAAATCTTTCCTCTTTATAATATTAGTATAGATATCCATAGGAACGTCGAATTTACATAATATATAGTATATTTAGATAACATCGTTTACATGAATCAAGATATTTCGTCACAAAGAACTCTTAGATATCTGCTCAAAAACAATTAAGATCCGATATTAATTACGTGATATAAAATTAAATGCCACCTGCGTTGTATTGTGTAATTAATTGTACTAATTGTCAATATATACAAATTATACAATCTATTTTGATTACATATTGTGTAATGGTAATTAACGCAAATTAGAAGATAGAAAAAAAAACAAATTTCCGGAGGATACGAGATTGTAGATGTCGCAAGTGGCGACAGACGGACAAATCAATTAATTATGTATATGTATATACATAAAATTCGTTAATATTTTAATACACTTAGTGATGTAAAATATGGTAATGATTACGTATCTAATAGAATCACGGTTTCATACAAAAAGTGCCGTTGACAGATCGAAATAAATTTTTGAATGCATAAAATAAGACTTGTCCTTAGCATAGGACATAACGCTGTTATTCTCACAAGTCTTAAAATAATATTTCGTCTTTATAATGACTGTTTGCTCTCATCCGTCATACTGTAGATACTATTAAAAAAAAATCTGATACAGGTAATTTTTTACATACATTTTTGTGTCTCTCTGTATGCCTATCTTGGATAGCTGTTCCCCGTGATTTCACCCGCGTTTATTTCGGAGATCCCGTGGGAATTCTGGCTTTTATGCCCTATATCCGTTTCTGTACCTCTGACTCTGTATTATGCAAAATTGTATGCAGTTTCATCCGCGTAATAGTAAGAGTTCCCGGGAGAATTCCGAGACTACACTAAAAATGGGTAGATATTTACAATCTCGTAGGCAAAAATTGAAGTTTGTCATGTAAGACTGACCCAATAGATAAGTTTGAAAAATAAATTGTTAACCTAGGTTGGTTTAGTGAAGCCCAAATTTTGCAAATAAACAAATTTTTTAATGATTTTATTCCTGAACTAGCTGTGCCCCGCGGTTTCACCCGCAGTAATTTCGGAGTTCCCGCGTGAATTCCGGGATAAAAAGTACCCTGTGTCCTTCTTTGTACTCCTGACAACGTGCATGCCAAATTTGATCCAAATCCGTTCAGCCGTTTTTGCGTGATTGAGTAACAAACATCCAAACATCCATACTCACATTTGGACACAGATAAGCAATAGTGTGTTAACCCACACTGGAGAAATTTTGAGTGAATCGTGTTTTAAAAGTAGTAGTGCCATTTTGTATCAACATTTTTTATGTTCAATATTTAGTTACATATTTAAGCAATGTAGTAAGGTAAACACATAATTAAAAAACGTTCCCTAACTCTCAATAAATCGTTCTGAATCAATAACTTAATTTTGTGGGTTAACATGTTATTGCTTATCTGCGTCCATTTATAATATTAGTACCTACTACATTTTTGAACATACAAATGTATATTGTCCGACACATATCGTAGCAGCGACACCATACACCGCTATCACTTCTAGGCTCGCCGCTACGTCGGCGGGGCGCGCGTGGCTTCTTAACTACTTTTTGCCACTACTTTTATTGGAGGTCGAGATTTATAGCCCTGTAACTTTTATATGCAAGTAAAATAGCGAGCAAAACGATAGGAAGCAAGTAATTATAATATTATTATAAGGAAGGAAACGCACGTACGTGCGTTAAGTTTTCAAGGAAACGGTTCCAGTAAGACAATTTGTATGCACGCTATCGTATGTTCAGTAATTAATCGATACTAATACTAACTAAAATGTTACTATTAAAATGGAGTCAAATAGTAACAGACTGGTATCTTAGAGGTGGCAAGAGAAAAAGAGGAAGACAGTTCAAAAGATCGGAAGATGAGATAAGACTAACAACGGGTCCAAACTGGAGAAGAGTCGCTAGAGACAGGAAGCAGTGGAAGATGCGAAAGGAGGCATAGGCCAAGAGGCACACTGAGCTTAGACATATCCTGTAAACACGGTTTAGGATAGGTCTTTGACTTGTACCTAAATAAAAAACCTGGTTTCGATAGAGGCCGGAGCAAATTCACCCGGCTAGCATGTTTAGGATAAAGGGCTTACTATTATTATCTTAATATATATAAATCTAGTGTCACGTTGTTTGTCCGCGATGGATTCCGAAACTACTGAACGGATTTTGATTAAATTTTGTAACCATTTATAATATGGTCCAACTTAAAAGATAGAATAGTTTTTTTCCTGGATTTCCCGGAACTCCGGGATTAATGCGGGGAACAGCTAATCACCGTAAATACTGTCAGGGGTTTCCCGCGGGAACTCCGAAATTACCGCGGATGAAATCGCGCGGGACAGCTAGTATTACTATATAAAGAGGAAAAAGTGTGTTTATGTTTTTGTAACGAGAGAGATAAACTCTTGAAACTACTGAAGAGATTGTAAAAATTCTTTCACTAAAATGAAGCTATGGTTGGCCGTACGCCACTAGTTATAATATCCTAGCTCATTTTTATTATAGTAGGTACTTCTTTATTTTTGAAACTTGCTAAATTTTTCTATCTCGATTTGACCTCTTTTTTTAATTCAAAATTATGCATTTATGTTTTATTTGGTTTAGAACTCACCCCTCCTCACTCCTCACTCCTTTCGACAATTATTCTAAAAGTTATTATCATTCACTTACTGCATTTTTTAATTGTGATCTCAAAATAAATCATCCATTTCTCTTTCAACTTTCAAGACCTAATTTTATTCAATAACTAGCTAGCCGGAGGTCTTAGAACCCCTCCCAAAATCCTAACAAAGCTACAGTATTTTGAAACCAATTTTCATACTAAACTGACGATGAGTTGAAGCCTTTTCTATCTGCTGTTGTTTATATACTGGTCGTTACCTCATTGACTTTCATTTGTTTTTTCTGCTGTATCACTTTGCCGCTAAGCCTACATACATTTAATATATTTTTGTGTGTTAGTTACACAATTACGCGCATTTTTATTTATATTAATGAATTTATAAGATTCACTTTTGTATGCTCAGCTTTGAATACCTGTGTATTAATTTTGTTTTTACCAATGAACGAGCGTAGCCGGTAAATTTACACTAATACTAGCTGACCCTGCGGATTCCACCGCGATAATTTCTCCCGCAGGTATTCCAGTATAAACTATACGTATAAACCTTTCTCTTGAATCTCTTTATCTATTAGTGAAAACCGCATGAAAATCCGTTTAGTAGTCATTGAGTTTAAACTCAATGACGTTAACGCCAACAGACAGACAGACAGACGCGGCAGAGTACTTTGTTTTATAATATGTAAGGATTATAAAGAAGTGAACTTTCTAAGTTTGTTTGTAGGAAGTAATCTCTGGAACTACTGAACCGATTTTAAAAAATTCTTTCACTTTAGGAAGCTACAGTATTCCTGAGTGGCATAGGGTACTTTTATAATGGAATTTGTTTGTTTGTTACGCTTTCACGCCTTAACGACTGAACCGATCATCGTAAAATTTTACACACACGCTGTCAGGGAAAGGGCATAAGTACTTTTTATACTGGAGTTCCCGCGGGAACTCTTTAATTAACGCGAGTGAAACCGCGGAGAACTGCTAGAACCTGTACAATATGTGTTTACCACTTCAACTATGGTTAAGAAACATTTGTGTTCAATTATCTCGCCACAAAAGTGATTTTAGATATTTTGTCATGCTTTCGCAGTTTCGCTTTTCTTAGCGTCGTCAATTAAAACACTTGCCTTATAAGGACTTAGTGCGATTCTTATTAAATTTATCGTCTTTTCATTATATTGTTTTCTATAAAAAAAAAATATTAAAGTTAATACTCAGTAACTCCATTCTATAATACTCTATCCGCCGCACTCAGAGTCAACTTTAATAATTACTTAGTTAAGTATAGATTTCTAAAACAAAACTGCCGAGAATCCGCGGTTCTGTACATAAAATATGTTTACCTAAAATTGAGAGGGGTGATAAAAGAAGAGTAACCAAGCCCAAAAAAAGTTTTAAAAATTCTTTTCTGTCTGCCTGTCTGTCTGTTCGCGATAATCTCCGCATCTACTGAACCGATTGTCATACGGTTTTCACATGGAGATTAAGCTTAGCCTGGAGCTACATATAGGCTTTGTTGCATTGAAATCGGATATCGGGAAAACCTGTCATGCGGGTGAAACCGCGGTGCACAGCTAGTCGTTAATAATATTGAAAAACTTCATTAAAAATAATGAAACCTTTTCATATTATTTTCTCTGTCCTATATTTATATACATTATATATATCTCAGCGTAACAGATGCGTGCGTGCGTGCATGCGTGCGTGCGTGCCCTTCTATGTGATATTGATATATCAGTCAAGTTTAATAAATTAATGTTAATTGGCATTTAACTAATTAAGTTACATCTTATTAAATGCCAATCAACATTATTTTCTGAACGTCTCTGATTGCGGCAGTTTTGTTTTAAAAATCTATACTTAACTAAGTACCTAATCATTAAAGTCGACTCTGAGTGCGGTGGTATATCTCTCTCATTCACAGCAACAATCCACGCCGTGCTGCTAATAGGATAGGTAGATACCACAGAACAGAAAATAACAGATAGAAGGGACACCAACTTAGTTTAGTATGAAAACAGATGAAAACCAGCGTCGCAAGGTGATGTTCGCACGCAAAACTATTCATCACGCACTAAAACATTCATTAACGTAAAGAAATGTATTAAACGCTTTATGGTTACGTTTTCACTTGGTCACTGTTTTCAAAATTCAGTTTTGGAAATATTGTGGTAAATATACTTGGGATGGCACAACATATTAACATATTATAACATACAACATTGTACAACGTGTTAATGAATTAACTGAAAACTAGAAAGTAGTTTGCTCAGAATCGACTAGCGAATCGATCGCACTATGTTTTAATATAGGTTATATTTTTTCATTTTTATTAGCCCATGTCTAAATTGTTAATAATACAATATTAGGCGCGTACGCCAGCCGCAGCCAAAAAATTCGAACCGGTACGCGCGGGCGTAGCGCTTGGAATTTCATAGATAGGTCACCTCCAAACTAATGTTGAATAACTTTTAAAGTATACATTTTATTTGACATAAAATATATTTTAATCATATTGTTATTTATTTTTTTAAATGGGGTGTATCAGGTTTTCAGTTAATTCATTAACACGTTGTATATTTACTCTGAGTCTGAGCATTTAGTATAATATATCATAGTTATGTATCATTACATAGTATAAAACAAAGTCGCTTCTCGCTGCCCTATGTATCCCTATGTATGCTTAGACCTTTAAAACTACGCAGCGGATTTCGATGCGGTTTTCACCAATAGATAGAGTGATTCATGAGGAAGGTTTATATCTATGTTTATTTTGGAATTCCCGCGAGAACTCTGAAATTATCGCGGGTGAAACCGAGTGGGACAGCTAGTTTTCCAAATAAAAGTAAGTAGGTATAAGTACTGTCTCCTGTCTTCAATATCCACATATAGAATTGAGTTGTTACGTTTCCATTTTCATTTACAAGTTAATGTTATAGTTTGTCCCATTGCGGAAAATTTTTATTTCTATATCTACTTTAATAACAAAACATCACTATAATTCCAATCCCACGCATCTCAAAAAAAAAATTATTGATATCTTTATTATTTAAATTTTCTGTGAGAATTTTGGTGTTCGTGGATTGAAAAAATATATTTACATATACTAGCTGTTACTCCGCGGTTTTTTTATAGGTAAAATATTTTTTTAAAAACGGTTCAGTAATTCTACAGATTATATCCGCTGCAAACAAACTTTTCCTCTTAATATAAATTTGTAGTTTGAAATTATTCTGAAATCTTACCGTCACATTAATCCATCACTATAATAAAAGAGTACAATCCGCGTGTCTGTTCACGCTAATCTCCTAAACTACACTGACCGGATTATCATGCTGTTTTCACAGGCAAATTGAGCTAAGCTTAGAGCAACATATAGGTGTTGTTGCATTTAAATCGGATTTTGGGAAAAAGTTGTTATGATAAAGCGTTTCACGCGGGCGAATCCGCGCGGCACACCTAGTGACATATAAGATTATAAATACTAATATGTGTCGACTTTGATTAAACACATGTCCAGACGGAGCGACATTTTTGCAGTTATATAAATTTGTCACTGTTTATATATATAAAGATCGCATATTAAATGCAAAACACAACCGACTCGAAAGCGAAGAAGAGCACGACTCAAATAATTCGGGAGTTCCTGAAGGATTTCCTATCGATCTATTTCAAATTCGCCCTGTACGCCCTCTTGATTTATATCATCTTCTATTATTACGATTATTATTTTGGATAAATTTAATTAATAAGTAATATTTTATTATGATCTATTATCAAAGTTTTACAAATGTGACAAGTGAATAAACATTCGATTTGTGAAGTGAAAAGGAACTGAGCGAAAAAAATTGACCAACAAACAAAAAGTGTTTCAAATTCTAGTCTACACAATTTTGGAGTTGAATTTTGGTAAGTGGCATTTTGATTCATCTTCTTTACTATTATACATTAGCTGGTCCTCGCGGTTTCACTCGAATGAATTTCGGAGGTCCCGCGGGAATTTCGGGATAAAAAGTACCCTTTGTCAATCTCTGCACTCCTGGTAAAGTGTATGCAAAATTTCATGGTGATCGGTTGAGCCGTTAAGGCGTGAAAGCGTAACAGACAGACAGAAAGACAGGCAGACAGACAGAGTTACTTTCGCATTTATTATAGTACTAGCTGTGCCCCGTGGTTTTACCCGCGGTAATTTCAAAGCTCCCGCGAGAATTCCGGGATAAAAAGTGCTCTATGTCCTTCTCTGCACCCCTGACAACGTGCATGACAAATTTCATCCAAAACCGTTCAGCCGTTTTTGCGTGATAAGAGCTCGTAAGCGCATTTTCATCTGACTTGCTTCAAATTTATCGTCACTGCTCAGCTCCTATGTGTCCTAGCGTTATGTTATATAGCCTATAACCTGCCCAGGAGTATGGACTACAATCGTACCAAGTTTGGTTAAAATCCCTTCAATAGTTTTTGACCCATGCGTGCACATACAGACAGACAGACAGACGACAGACAGACAGGCAGACAGACAGACAGAAAGACCGACAGACAGACAGACAGACAGACAGACAAAAAATTTACTGATTGCATTTTTGGCATCAGTATCGATCACCATTCATCCTCCAATATTAATTTTGAATATATATTCAATGTACAGAATTGACCTCTCTACAGTTTTATTATTAGTATAGAAGATAAATAAATAAGTATAATCAACACAAACACACGCGAATCCTACTGTTTTATATATTTATAAAGCTGATGTCATTGACTTCACATAAAAGTAAAGAGATCTTGAATATTCCTTTTTTTTATACCTAGTTTTTAAATGTCAGTGGATAATGGCAAAATAGTAGAATGTCACTTGACATCTGGTTATCTGGTTTTAAAAAAAAAAACGTAAGACGCATTTTATCGACTACAAGAATCGAAGGATTTTTGTGCAGGAAAATAAATGGATTTTTTGTCACTAATATGATTATTATACTTAACTTTTCTTTTGACTGTATCTTTTGATTGCGTTGGCTTAGAAGTTTGATTTTTTCACAGCTATAAGGGACAGTAAAGATATAAATTTCAGCTTGATACCTCCACGCGTTCCTGAGAAAAGGGGTCTTGACAGACGAACGGACCCGTCTGTCTGTGTTTGAGCCTTATATGACAACAAAGTGATCCTATAAGGGTTCCGTTTTTATCCTTTCGAAGTGCGGAACCCTAAAAAGAACCACATAATATCTAGATAAGTACGAATTTCTGTTTATTCAATCCTTTGACAAAACAAAACGTAAAGAAGATAAAATCTTCGAGTTAACCTTTGATTGATCGATAGGAAATTCGCAGTATCAGCTGCAAAATATACGTCTGTATAGCTAGCTGTGCCCCACGGTTTCACCCGCGTTAATTTGAGGGAAAAACCTACTAAAATATATTCCACAGCTAATTAATTTACGCTAATTTTAGTTAACGCAGCGTACGCAATGGAAACATTGCTACTCCGCTATAATAATCTAATATATATATAAATCACGTGTCACGTTGTTTGTCCGCGATGAACTCCGAAACTACTGAACGGATTTTAATAAAATTTTGCACCCATTTATAATATGGTCCAACTTAAAAGATAGGATAGTTTTTATCCCGGAATTCCCTCGGGAACTGAAGGACATAGAGTGATTTTTTCCCGCAACCTCCGCGGGAACTCCGAAATTACCGCGGATGAAATCGCGGGGGACAGCTAGTAATATATAAAAATAATCCACTTCACAACAGACAGATCTACTTGATCCCACACTAAGCTATAAGCTTGTGTCGTGGAAACCAAGCAAACGTGGTATATACTACACATATTATTACATATATATTATACTATAGATATATATATATATATATATATAAACACACCCAGACTGGAAAATGGAACCTTGTGTTCATCACACAAAGTCCACCCCCACCGGGAATCGAACCCGGAACCTCTTGCGCGGGCAGGCATGGTGACCATTGCGCCAACCGGGTCGTCGGCTATGCTAGCCTATATAGGCTATATATAACATCACGCTTCCTCAATTCGATAAATGGATTATCCAACACAAAAACAATTTTTCGACTCGGAACAGTAGATATAGTTTCTGAGATTAGCGCTATTAACAAACAAACAAACTCTTCAGATTTATAATATTAAGTTTAGATATATGACGCCGTATATATGACCTGTGGACCCACCAGGAGGTCTAGCCGGTGGGTCCACGGGTCGTGACTCGTGCGTCAGATCTAGAAACTCATCTATATTAAACTAGAGGTGTGAGTTTGTGACGTTGTAGGGGGTAATCTCTGGATCTACTGAACCAATTTTGAAAATTCTTTCACTCATAAGAAGCTACGATAGTCGTGAGTGACATAGGGATACTTTTTATCCCGAAATTCCCACGGGAACTCCGAAAATACCGCGGGTGAAACCACAGAAGACAGCTAGTCTACAATATGAGTGGACTGCAAACCTATATCCAACGATTAACTTGTTGCAAAATGAATCATACATGTTGTATACATAATATCTGAGAGGACGGCCAATCATTAGTTCCTGACACACAGCTGTTGGCAACACTCGACACACAGATACTTACCAATAGCTGACAACATTCTCTTTTCCAACGACCGCCACTCAATGTTTCCAAGGTCACTCTGAACATACAGACTAACTTTTTTTAACGTTTGTCCACAATCTCCGAGATAGCTATGAACACAGACTTTAAATTATTATCTTATCTTAATATATAGAAATCACGTGTCACGTTGTTTGTCCGCGATGGACTCCGAAACTACTGAACGGATTTTGATAAAATTTTGCAACCATTTATAATATGGTCCAATTTAAAAGATAGGATGGTTTTTATCCCGGAATTCCCTCGGGAACTGAAGGACATAGAGTACTTTTTTCCCGCAACCTCCGCGGGAACTCCGAAATTACCGCGGATGAAATCGCGGGGGACAGCTAGTCTTAATATATATAATTCACGTGTCATGTTGTTTGTCCGCGATGGACTCCGAAACTACTGAACGGATTTTGATAAAATTTTGTGACCATTTATAATATGGTTCAACTTGAAAGATAGGATAGTTTTAATCCCGGAATTCCCGCGGGAACTCCGGAATTAATGCGGATGAAATCGCGAGGGACAGCTAGTATCTATCTAATTTTAAGTGGTATAAGATTGTGAAGCTTGGAAAAACCATATGAGAGCACAATAAAATTGGTCGCGAGTTCGATCCCCGTATCAAAGTAACAGTTAATGTGATGGACATTTTAAAGAATAATGTTGTGTGTATTGTGTATATATAGTATGTATTAACAAAAAAAAAACGTTATGGCAGCCCTATGTTTCGGTACCTAACTGATGGCAGCCTTATGTGTGAGCACAGATAAAATCCTTACTATTAAAATTGCGAATATAAACTTGTCTGTCTGTGATACTCTTACGCCTCAGATGATCCCCGAACGTGTATGCCTGTATCCCTGACAACGTGTATGCAAAATTTCATGGTGATCAGTCGAGCCGCTAGGGTCGGGAAAGCGGAACAAACAAACAAACAAACGCACTCTCGCATTTAATAGTGAGGATTACAAAACGAGGCAGTTAGGTATTACTTAAATCGACATTCTTAACGAATCGGATAAAAACGAATAAAAATAAATATTAACAAATGTTTTGACTCAATTACACAATAATCTGTCACTTGATCACATAAATACTGAATTACCTACTTGCGATTTTAACACCGCTTCAATGTTGTTCTATTACGTTTTCTGTTGTGCAACTTGATTAGATTTCAATGTTCAATCAAATTAGGTAACCCATTTTCACAACTATTGCTTCTAAAGATGTTATGTACCTGTACCATCGTCTAAATAAATATTTCTGCTCGTGACTGTAACCAACGAGTAATCCTTACTATTTTTTATGAAGACCAATGAATGTGAGTTTATTTCTTTGAATGTTTGTTTGTTACGCTTTCATAGCTTAGCCACTCAACTGATCATCATGAACTTTTGCATACACGTTTTCAGGGGTACATAAAAGGATCTAGTGTCATTTTTATCCCGGGATTCCCGCGGGAACTCTGGAATTAACGTGGTCGAGCTAGTGGTTCATATTTTCTTGCTAGCTTTTCTCTATGGAATTTCATAAAGTTTTACTGGCATTAATTTTGGATTTCCTGCCCGAATTCCGGGACAATATTATCCTATGTATTCTTGACAACGTGTGTGCAGAATTTCACCACATTTTTACATTTGAGCCATTAAGGTGTGAAAGCGTAACAAACAAACAGCAAACTTATTTTCGGCATTTATAATAGTAAGGATTTCACAACCAGATTTATACGACACTACGTTCGACCCTCGATATTTTGATTGTATGTCAAACGTCGGTAGTGCTAAGTGAACCTCATAATATTCAACGCAATGTAGGTAAATAGGTCGAATTGAATAATAAACCATGAAATAACAATTTACAAGTCGTTGTGTACATTTCACTTTGTTTCTACATCGTTGTTTTGTGTTTTGTTTGTTTTAAACTCTGCGTCCATAAAACACACACACACAAAAATATATTGAGTTTTATTGACATGCTGTGACCAATGATACATGTCTCATACTTGTGTTTATCTATACTAATGTTCTAAAGCTGAAGTTTGTTTGTTTATTTGTTTGGTTAAACGCACTAAACTCAGGAACTACTGGTTCGAATTGAAAATTTCTTTTTGTGTTGGATTGTCCATTTATCAAGCAAGGCTATAGGCTATATAACATCAAGCTACTACCAATAGGAGCGGAGCAGCAATGACAAATGTTACGGGAAAATCATTCCTTTTGATAGCTTCTGTTGCGTACGCTGCGTACACAGTCAAAGTACTAGATAATCTTAGGTAGTTAAGTAGATAATAGAATAAGTTGAAGTAGGTTTTTCCCCAAATTAACGTTACTTTCGGAGATCCCGCAAGAATTTTGTGATAAAAACTACCGTATCTCCTTCTCTGTTCTCCTGACAATAAGAATTGAATTGAATTGAATTGAATTGAAAAAACTTTATTTGACACAACACAAGACAATGATGTTATGTCGTGAAAGCGTAACAAACAAAGAAACAAACATACAAACAAACCCACTTTCATATTTAAGAGCTCATTTAAATCAAGAAGAACAGGGTTTTGATAATTTTCATGATGTGAGCTGATCTACGGACAGTTCAACTAAATAATTAGGTATAAACTACAGGTCTAAACGAAAAATAAAAAGATTTCGAGTAGAATTTCTTAGTAAGTATTTATTTATTTATTTATTTAAAACAAGAAAGGCTTACAGTGTTCGCCAAATCGCCTCTCTTGTTACATTGTTGTTGAGAACAAACATCTACACTATGGCATATAGATACAATCTTAATGTTAATATTAATTTACTAATATTGTCTACAAATATGTCGACTTGCGGGACCTCTCCCGCGACTCGGTTGAGCAGTGTTAACGCTCTCAGTGTTGGTGCATTACGCCGACGAAGAGTTCCAGTCACTTCGACAGATAACAACTGATGCCACCGCCTACCTGTCCGCATATAGTTAATTGGTACATATAGCCTAATATTAGCCAATACCTGTGGATTACTTATTTTGTGACGTAATAACAAGCAATAGTGCACAGCTAGCTGTACCTTAAGTATACCTATATTATATCGGAAATAGAAAAAGAAAAAGAAAGTCCTGTACGTGTCTCGAGAAGTATAACTTATATCTTCCGTTAAAATTAATAATGAAGAAAAGAACAAATCACTAAATGCAAAATAATAGATAAATACGCATTTATAAAAATTAAAAATTTTGGTATTCAACCTAAATGATCAACTTAGCGTGTACGGACGATAGTAGCATTAAAAATACGTATATATAATAATAATAATTGGTCACAGCTGGCGATGCTTCTATTACTATGTACAACAAGGGTTACCAACATCTGTTTTTTGAGAAAAATAACAAATCACATTTTTAAGTAGGAAAAAAGAAGTATTTGGAAGAAAGTTTTGTTAATTTACTAGCTGTTCCCCGCGGTTTTTCGGAGTTCCCGCAGGAATTACAGAATGAAAAATACCCTATGTCCTTGTCTGTACCCGTGACGACGTGCACGTAAAATTTCATGGCGTTCGGTTGAGCCGTTAAGGCGTGAAAGTGAAACAAACAAACAAACTCAAATTCGCATTTATAATATTAAGTAAGGATTTCTTCTCTTGAAGAAATTTTTGTGTTTCTAGCACATACTAACAGTTGTACATTCCCAATTTAAATACCTTATTATTATTTATCTAAATAAGTAATTCATTTTATTACAGTAAAGATATGGAAATAGCGTCGTCCTCCATGGTGTTTACACATAATTGGCTACTTGACAAAAAAATTTTTTTTTGTCCGTCGTGTAGATTAGTAAAAAATATTGGACACGTATTTTTTCTTTTTTTACGTACTCAAAAAATAACAGAGATACATTGAGTTGAAATTTCGCGTGACGTCACAATTCAATGCGGTTTGTATGGCGCTTATAATGAATATTGACGTCACGAGTCCCCACCCTAAACTTTAATGCGCTTTATCTATGTTCATTTTCATTAAATTGAAAAAGCAAAAAATACGTGTCTATTATTTTTTTATTTTCTAACTGACGGACTAATTAGAATTTTGATATTCAAACCTTGGAGAATACCCAATTATCTTTTTTATTTTTATGCAAAAGTATAAAATATATTTACCAGAATAAATAAAGTAGGATACGTTATCATAAAGTATGGTTGGCAACCCTTATTAAAACCGTATCATAAACGAGGTTGTGTCATATCGCGTAAGATTTGTAATATAAAACCAACTTCCGGAACGAATTTCAGCGAGTTCGTTTGTATCTGAATGGATTTAATAGAGCTCTGACACAGTGCAGGTTTAGTAGGCTGGAGCTTAGAAATGGTGCCAGAATTTTTTACTCAAAAACTATTTTTTCTGCAATCTCAACCAAATCGTTGGGCTTGTAAAAATTATGTAGGAACTGACACATTGGTAACTCTACAGAGTACTAGATGTTCCTCGCGGTTTTATCCGTGTTAATTTCGGAGTTCCCGCGGGAATTCCGGGATAAGAGTTTATGGAAAGTGAGTTGATTTGGTTGTTCTCATTCCCGCCTTAACTACTCAACCGTTTGTCGTGTAATTTCGCATACACGTTGTTAAGAGTACAGACAGGGTAATTTTTATCCCGTCCCATCCCCTAGGACTTGCCAGGACTTGTCTTCACTTCATGTTTTTACACGATGACAATGCGTATTGCGTTTTACCATAAACATTTCTTTTTTGTTAAATTCACCAAGGCAAAGGAATCTAAGTCCATACAGCCGGTTCATATGTTTTTCTTTTCAGAAGTTATTTACATTGAACACCCCATTGCATCTTATTTCCATGTTTCCACACACTGTTCATCACTAATGGATCACTATTGTGCAAATTCCACCACGTTTACTTAATATTAACCACTATAAACCAATTTGTAAAACAACGAAATAAAACTGACGTCAATTTCGCTCAAATGCCGCCAAAGATCTTTACCGTAAACAATTTTATTTTGTTTTTTTTTTTTTTTTTATATTCCCGTCACACGGCTCCGAGTTCCTTTACCCCGCCGTTTCATCAGGTATTTCTTTGTTCTCCGCCACCACTTACATTGGTAATGCAGTATTCGTATTTTCCAATACCTTCGATGCAAATTCACTTGCGAATATCTGTTTTTAAAGTTTTAAATATGAACTTTACAAAGATTCCGATCGTGCCATTTTTTTACGATTCGACCACAACAAAATCGTGATAATATGTCAAATATTCATTTAGAATAAACGTTTTTTTGCTTCTAACTCTCGTTGAATATTGGTCAAAGTTAATCCTTAATTTGTTACGTTTTCACGCTTTAACTACTCAACCTTGTACTCAAACGTTCATAATTTATATCTATACTAATATTATAAAGAGGAAAAATTTGATTTTTTGTTTCTTTGTTTGTTTGTTACGATTTAACTCAAAAACTACTGGACCGATTTCGCAAAATTCTTTCACCATTAGAATGCTACATTAACCCTGAGTAACATAGGCTATATTGAAATCCGGAATTCCTGTGGGAACTCCAAAATTATCGTGGGTGAAACCGCGGGAAACAGCTAGTAATAAAGAAGGATATATAATACTTTTATTCTGGAATTCTCACGGGATTTCCGAAATTACCGCGGGTGAGACTGCAGGAAAGAGCTAGTCCATCACAGCATAGTATATAAAAAAAACATACATACAGCCGCATGCATAACCTCCTCCTTTTTGGAAGTCGGTTAAAAACAAAGTCGCTTCCCGCTGTCTGCCTGTCTCTATGTAGGTATGCTTAGATCTTTAAAACTACGCAGCGGATTTTCATGCGGTTTTCACCAATATATAGAGTGATTCATGAGGAAGGTTTGTATCTATATTTTAACCCTGAATTCCCGCGGGAACTCCAAAATTACGAATGCGAACATGAATTTGTTTGTTACGCTCATACCTTAACTATTCAACCGATCATCAAAGACAGCAATTTAAAAGGACAAGAGGAATTTTTATTGTGAAATTGGGTATTTACCAGTGTTTGAAGATCAAAATTCTAATTAGTCCGTCAGTTAGGAAATAAAAAAATAATAGACACGTATTTTTTGCTTTTTCAAACTAATGAAAATAAACATAGATAAAGCGCATTTAAGTTTAGGGTGGGGACTCGTGACGTCATTATTCAGTATAAGCCCCGCACAAACTGCACCGGGTAGTGACGTCACGCGAAATTTCAACTCAATGTATCGCCGTTATTTTTTGATTACGTTAAAAAAAGAAAAAATACGTGTCCAATATTTTTTATTAATCTACACTACGGACTAAAAAAAATCAGTCAAGTAGCCAATTCCTGCGGGAACTCCAAACAGCTACACAATATATTAAATCTGAACAGATACGAAAACGCATTTCGTGACAAGGTCAAGTCGTTAACCTTTACCAAAGCTTTGAAATAGGCTACACCGCCATTAGGTTAGTGTGTAACCGACTTCACAGAAAAGGCGGTAATGCGTTTCTAACGCCATATACAGATCTTATGACAGTTTGCATTTGCTGATTTGAATGTTAAAAACCATTACCGTTGCATTAGACGCAATGCTTGGTGGCTACCGTGGTGGCTACTATAGATCTAATAATGTAGACTATGCGACCATTATTGTTACATCAATTTTTGGTACCCTTGCTACAACTTACAACAATCTTCCTGATCAGATCTTATAGTATCAATTTTGAATTTTTATGGGATGGCATTTTTTATGGGCCTTTTTTAAAAACGATTTCAATAGGAGAAACGACGTCTTCTTTGGAAGTTTATGCTTCTACTATTTCTAGTGCCCGGCTGGCTAGCTACCACCTTCAAGTTGCAAATCTGTCGCCAAGCACCTAACGGTGTGTTCCGGCAGCCCCACTTGGAAGCCAGTTCCCATCCCCATTCCAGGTCGGCAACGCACCTGCAAGCCTTCTGGTGTTGCAGATGTCTATGGGCGGCGGTAATCACTTACCATCAGGTGTACCACTTGCCCGTTTGCCCCCTATGACATAAAAAAGCTGTATTATTGTAAAGTTTCATTAAAATCCCATTGTCCGAATGTGCCGTTTGTACAACGATATGTCTAATGATGTTGCTGTTGATATCTTTGACTCACGTCATAACGTTTTTGAAGCAACCATAAAAAAATGCATGATCCCGGTTCGTTCCTCTCTGCTCTGATCGTTTCCTTCTTCTCTATTTTTTTATTTTTTACTTTAACAGTACTAACATAACTTTAAGTTTTATTTTAACGACCTAACAGCTTTTTATTTTTATTTAATAATTGCCTTTACCATGCTGTGGCAGTCAGCTAGTGCCAGTGTGCCAGTAACAGTCTAGCTCTACAACTTTGTATTATAATTTTAGTAAATTTTCCGATTGTTACCTGTTTTGTGAGCCCAATAAATAAATAAATAAATAAATAAAACCCATTCGGTAGTTTAGTTACACCTACATCCATACATACAATCCTTCGCGTTGCCGTTTATAATATTAGTAAGGATATCTATTATGTATGTTTGTATGTATGTCGGTAATCGAAGCGGGTCTGTGACAGGCCGCAGCCGAGTCACGTCGGGCCGGGCCGTCTGTCACGTTGTGCAACTAACAGTTAGACAGGCACACGTGACCTGAAAACAATTAACCACCAAGTTTTGTCATTAACACGCTTATATTAGCGTCACTTGGACGTAATAATAATTATAATAATTCATTTATTTCAGGCAAAATAACCCATATAAATAATTCATCAAATAAAATAATATTAAAATTAAATTGAAATAAAAATAAAATTAAAATAAGATTAAAATTAAATTCAATAAGCTAAATTAGAATAAATAAAAATTTCATTGAATAAATTAAATAAACTAAATGAAATTAAATAAATAAAACTTCTTTAAAATCTATAGGTAAAAGTCCAACAAAAACATACAATAATAATAAGTAGATAAGCAAAAATAATAGATAATAATAGATAGATAAGCAAAAATAATAATAATAATATTAATAAACTTTATTGAACCAATAATATGAACAAACTAGGAAAACCTGTATTTTGGGAGGTGGTGTCTTCTGTATGTATGTAGGTATACAAAATAGCGTGTTAACTCACACTCTGAGATTTTGGCGGGCATCAAAGATTCACGGCCGCACTCAGAGTCGACTTTAATGATTACTTAGTTAAGTATAGATTTTTAAAACAAAACTGCTGCAATCAGAAACGTTCAGTAAATTAATGTTTATTGGCATTTAATGAGATGTTACTTATAATTAGTTAAATGCCAATTAACATTAATTTATTAAACTTGTCTGATTGCGGCAGTTTTGTTTTAAAAATCTATACTTAACTAAGTAATCATTAAAGTCGACTCTGAGTGCGGCGGTCAGTCATTTATTAGATTTATGTTCAAATTTTACTTATAAAATTACTATAGAGCCATTTTATGTTCAAAAAATTGTTGATTGATTTGATTGATTGCTTGATGTTATTGCTTATCTACGTCCAAATGCGAAAGTAAGTATCTGTCTGTCTGTCTGTCTGTTACGCTTTCACACCTTAGCATCTGATCATCATGAACTTTTGTACACGTTGTCAGACAGAGGCGTCTCTAGCCCATGTAGCGCCCGTGTGCAAACATTACCCTAGCGCCCCCTAGTAATAATAGTAATAATAAGAAGAGCTCCAGACGTTATACAAAATGTATGCAAAGCGAAGTTCTTTTTACGTTGGTCATTGAAAGTGCCGCGCTGAGTGCGGCTCCGTAGCGAGCGGCGCTCGGCGCCCCCTAGGAGCGCTGCGCCCGCGTGCAGCGCACACCCTGCACTATAGGTAAAGACGCCTCTGTTGTCAGAGGTACAGAGAAGGTCATAGAGTACTTTGTATCGCGGTATTCCTGCGGGATCTCCGAAATATCCGAGGTTGAAACCGCGGGAACAGCTAGGTAATAATAATGTAGTACTATCTGTCTGCCCGCGGTTTCACTCGCTTTTTTAAAGAGTTAGATGATGTTCTAGAAACAGCAGTAGGCCTTATAAGTCACGCACCAAATCTATCAAATCAAATCAAATCAAATAGGTATGCTTTATTGCACGCACACAGTATGAAAACACATTTTAGAAAAACACAGTTACATAAAGTATGTACGTACAATTTAGGTGACCTAAATTTAGGCGATCTATATTGGATGTCTTGAAAGCAAAACCGGGGGCGAAACTTAGTTAAACCATTGACCTCCATAGTTACTCAGGCCGCATGTCACGCTTAATCCAATGGTAACTGAACAGTTACAATAGAAACTAACTACGGTTACGTAGGAAAGTTACGAAAAGGTTTTTGTTGTAACTATTCGTTACAGTTATGTCATTTGGATAAAGGTTATGCTACAAAGGTTCAAAACTCTTAATAGAATTCTAACAAAGGTTGTCTGGAAGAGATCGCTAGTAAAGCGATAAGACCACCTTTTGTATGCCCTTAGTTATAAGTTTCTGTAAACACACTGTAAAGTTATTTTGGTGTACAATAAAGTGTATTCTATTCTATTCTATTCTATTCTAACTTAATATTATAAACGCAAATGTGGGTTTGTTTGTTTGTTAAGCTTTCACGTGTTAACTACTCAACCGATCATCATAAAATTTTGCATAAGTACACGTTGTCAGGAATACAGAAGACACAAGGTACTTTTATCCAGGAATTCCTGCGGGAACTCCGAATTTAACACCGGTGAAACTGAGTGGAATAGCTTATCCTTACAAAGTGAGTTTATTCGTTTGTTTGTTTTTTACGCTTTTACGGCTTAACTACTAAACCGATCCTCATGAAATTTTTCGTACACGTTTCCAGGGATACAGAAGAGGACATAGGGTACTTTTTATCTCGGAATTCCTGCGGGAACTCCTAAATTAACACGACCGTAACCGCGCCGAAAAGCTAGTTAATATTATAAATAATTGCTAAACAATCCAAAAGTTCATTGCCTTTTATTTTGTATTTTACCTACAATTAAATCTCTTGTCGCATATCAAACTCAATATATTATGAACAGACGGACACACACGCGTGTAAAACAACACGGGATTGTAGTGGGTAGTTCGCTCCGCTAAGACTGTTTACTTATTGTGTGCTCCGTGATATTTTTTTTTTATTTATGATAGCAAAACAAACCAATATAATATAAGGCTTCTATAATGTGGTGCAACAAACAAATACGCAAATAGATACGTAAAGGTTAGGTAAATAGGAGCGGGTTTTGTGGTATTTCATAATTATTGCTGATTACGTATTTTATAACAATGGCTCAATATGATTGCTGTGAGGTTGGCGATTTGGACTCTCGAGACCTTTCCTGTAGTGTGTGTAAGTCATTATATCATTTTAACTGCGTCTTGCCCACAACCGACATTGGTTCCACGTCCGACGCTTTTCTGGCGAATTGGTTATGCCCAGCATGCACAAGTATTAGCAAGCCTCAGAAGAATGATGATACACCTGTTCATTCTAATCAGCGTGCGAAAAGAACTCAGAACAGGAACCCCACCACAGTTGCAGCCTCTAAATGTGCCCCTGAACAATTGAGAAAAGGCAAACAAAAGGATGCGATGTCTTGTAGGCCAACTAGACAGTCACCTTCTGCTCAGTCGTCGGTCATCGCTCCTCAGAGCTGTTCATCTCAAACTCACGAAGTCGACTCAAATATTAAAGAGTACTTAAGATTAGAACTCGCAAGATTCAAGGACGAGCTTATTGACTCCGTAAGGAGGACGCTGTCTAAAGAATTACAAAGTTTACTGACCTTGGAATTGCAACCCGTTAAGCATGAATTGGATAATATTAAGGCATCCATGAGTTTCATCAGTGACAGTTTTGGCGGCCTTAATCAAAGGATTGAAGACATTGAGGCTAAGCTTAAATCTTATGAAAGCACGGCCCAAGAAATGGTTCAGCTGAAGACGTCTATTTGTCAACTTGAAACCCAGAGTAATATACGAGAACAGTGGTCCAGAAGGTCTAATATTGAAATACTGGGCGTACCCGAGAGGAAGAATGAGAATCTTATTACCATCATCGAGAAGTTAGCTGATTGTGCAAAATTTACGCTCTCGCCTTATGACTTGGATTTTGTTACGCGTGTGGCGCCTTCTAAATCTCATAATAAACAACCAAAGCCTATTGTTGTCAGATTTCTTTCGCGCTATAGGAAGGACGAGTTTCTGTTTAGCTTAAAAAAGTTAAGATCCTTTAAATCAGGAGACCTCGGGTTCTCTGATATTGAGAAACCTATTTATTTCAATGAACATCTAACTAAAATGAATAAGTCACTTCTTCAACGAGCAAAGAGTCTGGCAAATGAAAAGTTTTACAAGTATGTATGGGTAAAACACTGTTCAATCATGGTACGGAGATCGGACACAAGTCCAATAATACATATCGGTGCCGAATCGGATTTAGGAAAGATAAAATAAGTATTATAATTATGTATAGAAATCACAAGTCATGTTTTGCTTCGGTTGGTGACGTTATTCTTTGTTTATTTTTGTCGAATCTTAATTTCTGTTTGTATCTTTATAACTACGGTAGAATTTCCAGCACTTTGTTTGGTTGCTTTATTTTTATTTGTAATCACTCTTCTTTTTTTAATTTGTGTTTTGACGGTTTTTGCTTTTGCTTGATGCCCTTACATTATGATAATAAAATTTACACGAAGTGTTTGATTTCGATTGACACTTTCAGCTTGGGCGCTCTTAATAATTTTTTTCACTTTATTATGACAATTTCGATAGTAAGATATTACAATGAGGCATTGTCTATAATCATTCTCAGGAGTGGTGGCTCTGGTCGGAGATGTGAAACTTTTATATTTATTGTATTTGGTCTTGTAAGAATAATTTATCTATATACATTTTATAGTCACAGAGAATAAAATATTAAATGTGTATTACCAAAACGTACGTGGCCTGCGCACTAAAACAAATGTATTTTACAGTAACTTGTTAAATGATGACTACGATATTGTATGCCTTAGTGAAACCTGGCTGGTTGAAAGTATTTATAGCTCGGAACTATTCGACGACCGATACTGTGTATACAGAAGCGATCGTAATTATGAGTCGCGCGGGGACACCATGGGTGGGGGCGTTCTGATAGCGGTGCGTAGGGGTGTAGCGGTGACTTCTTTCGCCAGATTAACATTTGATGGGCATGTCGCGGACGGAGTCGAGGTGACTGTTTCGTGTCGGGGTGGAAACCTGCTGAGGGTATACTGCTGCTATTTCCCGGAATGTGCTTTGCAGGGGGAGGCCCTCCTACATTTCTATGAGCTTGTCTCCAAATCAGTTGTTGATTCATCTGACCGGATTATTATTGTGGGAGATTTTAATTTGCGTGGTTGTCATTGGAGTTCTGTGAACAATTATGTGCAATTGAGTGTTTTAAATAGTAATAAACTGGCAACTGACTTACACGAATTCCTAAATTTCAATAACCTAAGTCAGTTTAATTTGATTTTTAATAGTAATAATAGATGTCTTGACCTAGTGATCAGTAGCAGTGATTGTAAATGTAATAGGTGTAGTCATCCGCTGGTCAGTGAGGACTCTCACCATCCTTCACTTGTGGTCGAGCTACTTGACACTACCCCCAAACTTTTGAGCCCCCCTCCGCGATGCATATATATGTTTCACAAGGCTGACCACAATGCTGTTAAAGAAGCTATTTCTGGGGTCAATTGGATGGATGCGCTTGACAGTAGGGATATTGAGAGGGCGAGCTCCGTGTTTTACGATATTATCAACCAAATTATTGATAAGCATATTCCTCGTAAAACAATGATTAACGGTGTGAGATACCCGACATGGTATTCGCCTTCTCTGATAAAAATCATTAAGGAGAAACTAAAATTTTACAGAAAATGGAAAGTTTATAAACAGCCCTCCGATTACGACAGTTATAAAATCCTTAGGGAAAGGCAAAACAAAATTCAAAAAGTTTGTTATACTTCATATATAAAAAATACTGAACTTAAAATAAATCAAAATAGTAAATCATTTTGGACATACATCAAAAATAAAAAGAATAATCACAACGAAATCCCAGAGTCTATGTATTTGAAAGATAAGTCTTCCTCAAATGGTTGCGATATAAGCAATTTGTTTAACGATTTCTTCCAGTCTGTGTTTGAGCCGCCATCCGGCAGTTCATCGTCTGGAATGGGAAGTGGCTTGGCCGTAACCTCTCTTCTTGATATTTCAAATGTAAATATTTCACTTGAGTTGGTAGAAAAATATCTTAAAAAATTAAATATTACTAAAGGGGGTGGGCCTGACGGCCTCTCTCCGGTTTTCTTGAGGCAGTACTACGATTGTATATCTTTACCCGTATTTTTGCTCTATGGAATCTCACTCCGCACCGGTCAATTACCTCTCTTATGGAAAAAGTCTTACGTCGTGCCCATCTTTAAATCTGGCGATAAGCATAATATTCAAAATTATAGACCAATATCAAAACTCAGCGTTCTTCCCAAGTTGCTAGAAAAGATTGTTTACGACACAGTATTCCCCAATATTAAGCATCAGTTTATTGAACAGCAACATGGTTTCATTAGTAAAAAATCGACAGAGACAAACTTATGTGAATTTGTTCATTCTGTCATTGATGGCATGGGGATGGGTTGTCAGGTTGATGCCGTGTATACCGACTACTCCAAAGCATTTGATAAAATTTCCCATTCTTTGTTAATAGAAAAATTAGCGGGGGTCGGTATACATGGTGATCTATTTAGGTGGCTCTGTTCCTACCTTGCGAATCGTAGTCAGGCAGTCACTGTGAAGGGGTATTGCTCCTCGTTTGTTCCTGTATTTTCGGGAGTGCCTCAAGGTTCTCATCTGGGGCCTCTACTTTTTAACATATTTATTAACGATATTAAATTAAATTTCCAAAATTCTAAATTTCTTCTTTATGCTGATGACAGTAAAATATTTATGCCAATTAGATCTATTTCTGACTGTCTACAACTCCAAGACGATATTAATAGGTTGGCAGATTATTGCAGAAATAATTCTTTGCAAATCAATATTGATAAATGTAATGTCATATCCTTTTCGCGTAAGATAAATCCTATTAAGTATCCCTACGCCATTAATGGTTTTACAATTAGTAGACAGTCTGAGGTGCGAGACTTGGGAGTGATATTGGATTCCAGACTGATTTTCGATACACATTTGTTAAAAATTTCTTCCAAGGCTTTTAAAATGCTAGGATTCATAACGAGAGTAAGTAAAGATTTTGATAGGCCTTCAACTTTGATTATGCTTTATAATAGCTTTGTTCGGTCGATACTTGAGTATGCTAGCACTGTATGGAATCCTCAATATGAGTTTTACATCAATTTGGTTGAAAGGGTTCAGCTTAAGTTTATAAAAATTTTGCGGTATAGATTTCCATCATTCTCAATAGATAATATCGTTTCCTTACAAAGACGTCGAGCAATTAGGGATCAAATCTTTCTTTTTAATATCATAAGAAATAAAGTTCTTACACCCTTTTTACTAGAGAATATTCAATTCAGATGTGGCAGGCCAACGTCTCGTAAGAAATCTATTTTCAGTGTTCCTATATCCAAAACTAATTATTCAGCTAACTTGTTCCTCCGTAGAGCCTGCACTCAATATAATGAGAAATTATGCGAGGTAGATATTTTCCATTTATCTTTGCCAATTTTTATCTCCAAAATCGCAGCGATACTGTAGTTTGTTTAAGTTAATATTAAGTTCAATTGTTTGTTTGAATAATTATTGTTATTGTTTAAGTTGATATCATTGCTTTCCCACCGCAAAAGTAGAAACCGAAAATATTAGTAAATAATAGTAAATATTAGTAATTAGTAAATAATAACTATGTATTACGTAATAGTGGAGACTTCGTTGGTTAATGTAATATTGTCATTGTTTTTATAATCTATAAGTAATAGAGATAATAACCTTTTGTCTTCCCGAATACAAAATAAATAAATAAATAAATAAATAAATTCGAACCCGCTACGCTCCGTTGGCCACTTTCACTGGACATGCTCATCGCTCGTGGAATTTAAAATTATGTCGTTAATATCGTTAAGCAATTAAATTTATTTTATACTAGCTTCTCCCCGCGGTTTCGCCCGCGTTAATTTCTTCTTCTCCCGCGTGAGTTTCGGAATTCTCGCATGAGGAACTCCAAAGTAGCCTAATTCTGTCGAAATCGGTCCAACCGTTTCGGAGATTCACCCGCGTGAGTTTCGGAATTCCTGCAGGAGCTCCAAAATCTTTTCATAAGAATCTCCTCCTTACAATAACAAACACAACAATAAATTAGCGAAATTGGTCGAGCCGTTCACGCGTGATGCCGTGACCAAGGGAAAGAGGGATTCATTTTTATATACATACTAGCTGTGCAACGCGGTTTCACCCGCGTGAGTTCCGGGATTCCCGCAGGAACTCCAATGCAGTCTTATTTACTCCTTATAACAACAGCTAATTAGCAGTGAATCCCGTCAATATCGGTCCAACCGTCTCGGAGATTCACCCGCGTGAGTTTCGGAATTCCCGCAGGAACTCCAAAATTCTTTTATATAAACCTTGACCTGACAATAACGAACTAAAAAAAATCAATTTTCCAATTTGGCGCAGTCGTTTGTAAGTTATGCGCTTACCAACACATTTGACGTTTCATTTTTATTATATAGACTAGTTGTCTCCCGCGATTTTATCCGCGGTAATTTCGGAGTTCCCGCGGTAATTCCGGGAAAAATGTGCTATAGTTTACGGTGATAAGCAGTTCCCCGCATTAATTCCGGAGTTCCCGTGGGAATTCCGGGATAAAAACTATCATATCTTTTAAGTTGGACCATATTATAAATGGTTACAAAATTTTATCAAAATCCGTTCAGTAGTTTCGGAGTCCATCGCGGACAAACAACGTGACATGTGTTTTATATATATTAAGATTATTAAGATAAGATTAAGATTATCCTTCACTATTACTTATAGTGAGTGCGAATGTGAGTTTTTTGTTTGTTTGTTACGCTTTCACGCCTTAACGGTTAAACCGATCTTCATGAGATTTTCCGTACGTACACGTTGTCAGAGGTACAGAGAGTACATACTTTTTGTCCCGGAATTCCTGCGGGAATTCTGAAATTAACGCGGTTGAAATGCGGGGGACAGCTATTTACATATAAGTCGGAAAAGGGGAACCAAAACTGCAAGCACTTTAAATTGTTACTGCTTTAACTATGTATTTCATTTATTTTACATAGCTTAGTTGTTTAATTTATTTTTTCATTTGATTACAGCTACTTTTGTCACGACAAGAGAAAATAACAGTAGGTACGTTACGTTTCTTCAAGTGTTACATTGCAATATGTTTAGAATTTTCATGAGTTTTTCATCAAATAGTTTATTTCCCAACAGATGGCGTTCTAATACAACTAGTCGCATTTCTTGCGCCTGTAGACACAGATATGTACAATTTTTTTTCTTTTTTTTTCTTCTAAAATCTACAATCTACTATGAATAAGCGAAAGCCAACTACTTTGTTTTAAAACGAGGCCAATATTTACTCGTTGACCCAACAAAATGACCTCAAATTAAAAACATTCCCACAGCTTGAGAGAATAATATTTATTTACAGATTGTATAGTAATTAATAAACATAAATAATATAATAGATAATATTAATAGAATAAAAATCGTTCATCTTGAAAACTTGCAGTTTTCTTTATTCATTAGAATTTTCTTTTGGTTTGGTACCACCTTTTTGACTAACCCTACGTTATTGTAACTTCTATTTTGTTTATACAAAGAAAAAGCGTGGGTGCTTTACCTAATTGTGTGTATATTATATAAGGCGATGAATGACCAAAATATTTACTGTCTCGAGACCTGTTTTACAAGGATTAAACCGCATAGCATGTGGTCAGAATAATTCAATACAAAAGGAAAAAACTGCCTAAAATTCAAAATGGCGTCAACGTACCGCCATATTTGTAAATATAATATGTGTTTTACATTAGCAGTTGCCGCTGATTCTCTCGGAAGGACCTATTGCCTTGATCATGATGTCTAGTACCTATCTATATAATAAAAATGAATCGCCAAATGTGTTGCTAAGCGCATAACTTCCAAACGACTGCACCATATTGGATAATTGTTTTTTTTTTGTGTTCGTTTTGTTTCGTTTTGAGTTCCTGTGGGAATTCTGAAACTCACGCGGGTGAATCTCCGGAACGGTTGGACCGATATTGACGGGACTTTCGCTGCTATTTAGCTGTTGTTATAAGGAGTAAATTAGATGTATTGGAGTTCCTGCGGGAATCCCGAAACTCACGTAGGTGAAACCGCGGGGCACAGCTAGTAAGATCATAAAAAAGGACAACCTTAGGTACCTGCCTACCTTATAGTCTTTCTCTGTACTCGTGACAGCGTAGGTATGTAAAAAATGTCCTTTTTCGATAGTTTCGACAATTACCGTTTTATTTCGAACAATTTACACAAACACCTTAAATTACATACCTAAGCCTTCCTCGGGAATCATTGTATCTATTGGCAGTATTTGAGTTTGTCGCGATCAGACATACACACAGACAGACGCGGTAAAGGACTTTCTTTTATAATAGGTATTAGGTATAGGTAGGTATAGGTATAATACAATATAATTTTACTGCACCAAAGATTTTTTACAGTATTTACATGGTAAAAAGGCGGTCTTGTTGCTAGAAGCAATTTTTTCAAGGCAACCTTGACGTTGACGTTATCCTACTAATATTACAAATGTGAAAATGTGGATGTTTGGATATTTATTACTCAATCACGCAAAAATGGCTGAACGGATTTGGATGAAATTTTGCATGCACGTTGACACTACAGAGAAGGATATAGGTTACTTTTTATCCCGGAATTCCCGCGAAAACTCCGAAATTACCGTAGGTGCGCCGGCACAGCTAGTAGTTAATATTTAGTGATGCTTAAAGGCGTTTTATTCAAATACTTCCTATCTCGGAACGATGTCCATTTCTGTATCCCGACACACGGCCGGGCCGCTGGCCCCAGTCTGTAAGAATACTAATTGTAAGTACATTATAGCGGCAACGCTCAGTATCGAGCGGAGGTCGTTCACCTTGCGCACGAGTCGCCGTCCTTGCGATCACTTTTACCTTTTGTTTGCGTCAGTGAATTACCCTGATCGCGTCGATCGGTTTGAGATTGGAATATAACTAGTTGTGAAGAGCTGTTTCCTGCTGTATCGCATACTCTATAGCTCAAAACTAAAACTGCATTCTATAATCCTTAATATTTATAAAGGCGAATGTCAGTTGAATTGTGTCTCGTTTGTTACGCTTTCACAGCTCAACCGATCATCATGAAATTTTGCATGCACGTTGTCAGGGGACTGAGAAGGACATAGGGTACTTTCATTCTCGAACTCCCGCGGAAATCCTGAAATCAACGCAGGTGAAACTGCGTTAAATTTTGAATATTAGGTACATGTTGTCAGGGATAATAGGATATAGGGTAGGTACCTTCTTTTTAGGGATATTTTATTTATTTACTTCAAGAAACATAATCCTACTAATATTATAAATGTGAGTGTCTTGTTTAGAATAGAATAGAATAGAAATAGAATAGAAATAGAATAGAAATAGAATAGAAATAAAATAGAAATAGAATAGAAATAGAATAGAAATAAAATAGAAATAGAATAGAAATAGAATAGAAATAGAAATAGAATAGAAATAGAATAGAAATAGAATAGAAATAGAATAGAAATAGAATAGAAATAGAATAGAAATAGAATAGAAATAGAATAGATATAGAATAGAAATAGAATAGACATAGAATAGAAATAGAATAGAAATATATTTATTTACCTACACACCACGACATAAAACAACAAAATATGTAACAAAAAAAAATAATAATAATAGAATATTAATGTTTGGATGTTTGTTACTGAATCACGCAAAAACGGCAGAACAGATTTGGATTAAATTTGGCATGCACGTTGTCAGGGATACAGAGAAGGACATAGGGTACTTTTTATCCCGGAATACCCGCGGGAACTCCGAAATTCGCGCGGGTGAAACCGCAGACCACAGCTAGTACATAATTTATTTATTTCAAAAACCACATAAATAACTAAACTTAGTATAGATATTTAAGACTGTCAGGCTTAATGGTGTTACTACATCTGACGTACAACTTAGATACCTACATTCTGATACATTATCGTTACAACGAAATTGCGGCACGCGTTGGTTTCGTTGAGTTTTTACGAGCTTGCCCTGTCTACTCTTATTTATTTATTTATTTATTTAAGTACACAAAACAGATTGTAGTCATTACAATTTTTATCTAAATATATCTGTGACTCGCACACAATTTCGGAAGCTAAAATCCCAGGAACAATAGTCGGAAGTGAATGCATTCGAGACCTATACTTCTATCAAACTGTATTGTTGTGTCAATCTTGGAAGTTGGACTCTTGGAGGCACACCAAATTGCGTGTGCTGTATAGTACGTACCTCATGTAGGGATGTTCCTTTTACATCTGTGATATCGATACCACAAGATTCACAAGTAAAGTAGGATAAGTAGATACAAACCATTTCTCAGAATCTCGTCTTATCTTATCTTAAATTAACTGTATTTTTGTGGATTGTGAATGAGAATACACTAGGTTGGGTGAAGTTCGCTCGATTTCTGAAATTATCCTTTTTTTAAATTATTTATTTTTTATTTATTTATTTATTTATTCAACAAAATTCCACAGCACATGACAGTAATTACAAACAAATTTCATAAAACTATATTTAGGCCATTACGGAATAGCACTATGTTACCCAATCTTATTCACATTAGCAATAAGTATTATTATAATAAAGAATAAAACTCATAAAACTAGCTGTTCCCCGCGGTTTCGCCAGCGGTAATTCCGGAATAAAAAGTAACCTATGTCCTTCTTTGTGTCCCTGACAACGTGCATGCCAAATTTCATCCAAATCTGTCAAGCCATTTTTGTGTTTCGATTGAATAACAAACATCTAAACGTCCAAGTTTTTGACGCACTACCCGTAGACCCACCGGCTAGACCACCTGCTACGGGTAGTTTTTATTCTCCGTAAAGGGTCCTCGACGCAAAAGCGCTGGCAGTGTTTCTACGGGGAATAATAGTACATTGTTATCCTAGGGGTGAAAGTAGAAATAGATCGAGGGACTAAATAAGTCTTTTTCCCGAGGATAACACTGTGCTTTTCATTACGAATGCAAGGAAAGTCAAAATAAAAATAGGAATTAGCTAAAGAAAAAATGAGTGAATTTTATTTTAATTGATACCTACTTAAACTTTACGTTATTTCAATTTTACATCGCGCTGGCTGTATAGAAAGTTGGAACATGGTTCAATAGAAATGTGAAAATATACCTTGGTTTTTTTTTAATAATTTGACAGTTGTCAGTTGAAAGCGATTCTCCCTAGAGCTGAAAAGGGTTACTTTCAACCCGCTTCTCAGGCAACTTCAGACCTACTTTCCGAGTATGAGTAATAAAAAATATTTTACATCTACACGTGACCCGTGGTCCTACTGGCCTGGCATAGACGTTCTTCTTCGCAAGAGGTCATGTGAAAATCTACATATTGTCATGGACCAATAAAATAAAATTGGTCCATGATATTGTTTAGGTTTCAACTCCATATTCTACAATCTAAACTCTATTAGCATGAAATGGATAGTCAAACGAACTTACCTGTAAGTGAAGTTCGACGACTATTAAACGATGTGATTCGCCCGAGAGATTACATATGATTACTTGTAGTAGCACGCGTATGTGCTGCC
Source organism: Zygaena filipendulae (assembly GCA_907165275.2). Lineage (NCBI taxonomy): Eukaryota > Metazoa > Arthropoda > Insecta > Lepidoptera > Zygaenidae > Zygaena > Zygaena filipendulae. The sequence continues at coordinate 740,939 of OU015677.1, read as the reverse complement.
ATCGTACACAATTTCAAAGCAACACACCTAAACAGAGAGAAAAAATATCACTGTGTTGCTTGCGGGTAGATACATGCTTCATACACGTATTCAGTCGGCCATAGTTGAACCCATGCTATTTCGTGTTAATGGGTAAGATAAAAACAAGAATTGATTAGGGTTTGGGTGGGACTGTAATCTCTCGGGCGAATCACATCGTTTAATAGTCGTCGAACTTCACTTACAGGTAAGTTCGTTTGACTATCCATTAAACTTCAGTGATTCGCCCTTCGAGATTACATATGATTACTTGTAGATGTTTAAAGATCCACGAAATAGCAATAGCAAACATGAGAAAAGCAGTGAAGAATCGCAGTGATTAGAAATATTTTTTGTATTCGATCGAGCATCGATCGAGCGAGATCTTTAAATTCCAATGATTGATGAAAATCAAATTGATGTGAGCTGGTAATAATCATTTAAAAAATGATATACATTAATCATAGGATCATCACACAAGGCTAGCCTGTAAAAGAGAGCGGGCAAAAGTGTCAGACATGTCCATCGATTCTCTATTATAAAACCTTGCAAATGTTTCAGAACTGCTTGTTAAACTGGCTGTTGTTTCAATAACGTGAATACTCCCTCCGAGGCTATTTGCAGCAGAAGTGGAGACCTGTCTCGTACTTTAAGCTTTAAAGACTGAAATTACAATTCAACTTTCTTTCAGGGTTGCCTTTATCCATTGATTCAACGACTGGGAACTTTTTTTTTTTTTTGTTTTTTCAAGATATCTTATAAATATTGAACAAAAAATCACAATCAGATTTACTAGCCACCGCAGAAACAGCTAAGTAGTGTTCATACATTTTTGCAGGACATATTGATGGCCTTTCACCAAACTACTAAACTGAAGATGTTTGGACTGGATTAACATCAGAAGTTTTAATTTGACTAGTTATATGTATGACCTTTGATCTAGTTTAATAATATTGCTAAGTCTAAACAATGAAAAAGTCTGAACTCTATGTGCTGTAACCTTTTGCTGTAACTAACGCTAGAATAGTAATTAATTTTGTAGACAACAATTCTAAAGAGAGAGTTGTATTAGGGTACCAATTAGCTAAATGGTCCAAAACTATGATGATGGATTCCAAGTTATCTTGGTAAAGGAAGGTGTAATTTGTAAATACATTTAAAAAACAAAAAATATCTAATTTGAGGGCTATTAATGACCTCTGGAACTAAAATCAATGACAGTGCTGATTTTGCTGTATTTATAGTACCAAATTTGGAGCCAATGGTTAAATAATGAGACTAAAAAATCCAAAAACATTAGGCACAGATGTAAGGAAAATATCATGTTTTCCTTCACGAAATAAAAGCTATTTTCTTAAAGAAGAGTTGTAACGCTTCGAGGTACCTATTAACAGTCAATGAAGCTAGCATAACATCTGCAGCCTCTGATGGAGTGCCTTGCTTCATGAACGCCGCCCAGATAATACTCTGGCAACCAGTGTAAGATTCTGATGCATCTTGTGTTTGGTTCAAGCCTGTGCAGGCTTCATCTGATATGATTTTCTGTAATACCTTAAGTATGAGGCAAAACGGAGGGAAAGCGTAGAAAGAATACGACGACCAGAGAAAAAAGAAAGTATCCATCTTGAATCCGTCAGGATCTCGATGCTATAAAGAAAATGTGCTACATTTTATATTAAACCGACTAGGGTTTGGTAATTTTAGGATTACCAAACCTTCGGCAAATCTTACGGAAAGCATTGTCTGATATTTTCCATCCAACCATGATAAACCATATCGGCGTGTACACGACGAGATTCAGCATCGTCAATGGTATTTGCCTTAGAGCTAACATAAGGAGCAAAGATAAATAAAACCCTTATTATCACACCACTGCCAAATTTCGCGACTCAAATCACTCATATTATGTGGAAACTGTTACAAATTCTCAGAAGAATTTGACAGTCTTTAGCGAAAAAATTCAGAATAGTAATCTATATGTTGAGTTAGGTATTTCTAAGCTGGACCACTGATCAGTTGCAGTCTCATTAGAACAGCAGACTCCCCATAACCAGTACGAGATGCATCAAAATAAACTATTTAATAGTTGCCTGTACGAATAGATGCACTATTTCCGTCAATATGGTGCAGCCACAAATTGAAATTTGCATAAAGGAATCGCTGGACAAACGGACACAAGTAAACCTATTAAATGGCTTTAAACTTTAGGTACATAGTATAAAATGTTGTAAATGCTTCCGCTGTCTGTTCGCGATAAACTTAAAACTACTGAACGGATTTTCATATGGTTTTCATCAATAGATAGTGATTCATGAGGAAGGTTTATATCTATAAATTATACAGGAATCCCTGCTGAAACTTCGAAATTACCGCGGGTGAAACAGCGGGGGACAGCTGGTTTAAATAAATCTGGTCTTTCCGTTGCTTTTCTTTATCAAGAAAATACAAGAAAGAAACTGACCTTCGCAGGATTCAAAGCGACCACGGCTTCTATACTTGTAAGATTATTCATCTCTGCAGGCATTAAGCATTCGTTAGTACCAGATTAGTGTTTATTTATAGGAAAACTATAAATAAACACTGTATGTGAATTATTGATACAGAGATGCGTAAACCAGAGGTCCATGGTCATAAAACAGGATACTTGGTAACCTTTTGTCAGTTAATATAAAAGAACTTAAGACTGCCTGCCTGGCCACGGCCCTGATAGCCCTGATGGGCGATCGCATGATCGCTACCTGCGTCCACTACTCGACGAGTTCTGCACTTCTGCTTCGCTTGAGTGCGGTAAGGAGGTGGTGGGGGCGCCGCCGTCGCAGGCACCCCCCTCCAGTTTAAAGAACTTAGTGTAGACGTATCTGATGGTTTGTTTTGTGACTGAGGTTTGACCTAGCCATCACAGTTAAAACCTATCTGCCCCAGTCCCAGTTATAGCCTTCATAGGCTTTAAACTTTCCCGTAAATTATTTCCGAATAACAAACCGTCTCTTTTTCGATCATTTACATTATCTTTAACCCTTTACTAAGGGTTGATAATAGAAAAGTGCGCCGTGTCACTGTCTCCGAAAAATGTATGTGACAGAATAATCTAAATAATCTACCTGCGTCACTCAGAGGTTTTAAAAAGAAAATTTATTTATTTTCCACGTTGCTCTTAATATCAGCCGTCAACAAGAACGATAATGTGTTAGCGACCTGTCTAGTCGCAGACGAAAGAAAGAAAAGAAGACTACCATGGACGCATGTGCGTAAGACGTAAGAGTGGCGCAGTTTCAGTGGATGCGTGCAGCTCGGTACCAGACTCCGAGTGAAAAGCATTGTTTGGGGTTTCTGTAACAAGATACCCAATAGTCCGTAATATATGAAACAAATCAGATAATAGACTAAAAAATAGCCTATACAGAATTTTATAATTCGACTCACAGACACCTGGATTATGATCCAGAATTATTAATTATTGTTAAATCAGGCAAGTGACTTAATAATATTGTTGTTAAATGTATATTTAGAATGTCACAGGACTATGACTCGGTTTTTTTTTTTTTTTTAATAAAATTAGGTGAGTGATTTCAACAAAGGAAATTCACGTCGTAGCCTCACGGACAACGATCGAGATTTATTTCAGAAATAAGAGATTCCGCAAAACGGAATAGAATTCACATCGTAGCCTCCCGGACAACGATCCAGAATTATTTTAGAAATAACAAGTTCCGTAAAATGGAATAAAATTCACGTCGTACCCTTCCGGATAATGATCTAGAAATATATAAGAAATAATAGATTCCTAAAAAAGGAATTACTTAAATAAAATTCACGTCGTTGCCTCCCAGACAACGATCAAGAATTATTTTAGAAATAAAAGATTTCGTAAAAAGAAATAAAATTCACGTCGTTGCCTCCCGGACAACGATCCAGAATTATTTTAGAAATAATAGATTCCATAAAATGAATTATAATTCACGTCGTTGCCTCTCGGATGACGATTCAGAATTATTTTAGAAATAATAGATTGCGTTAAACGAAATAAAATTCACGTCGTTGCCTCCCGGACAACGATCCAGAATTATTTTAGAAATAAGAAATTTTGTAAAACAAAATAAAATTTACGTTGTTGCCTCTCAGACAACGACCCAGAATTATTATAGAAATAAGAGATTTCGTAAAACGAAATAAAATTCACGTCGTTGCCTCCCGGACAACGATCCAGAATTATTTTAGAAATAAGAGATTTTGTAAAACGAAATAAAATTCACGTCGTTGCCTCCCGGACAACGATCCAGAATTATTTTAGAAATAAGAGATTTTGTAAAACGAAATAAAATTCACGTCGTTGCCTCCCGGACAACGATCCAGAATTATTTTAGAAATAAGAGATTTTGTAAAACGAAATAAAATTCACGTCGTTGCCTCCCGGACAACGATCCAGAATTATTTTGCAAATAAGAGATTTCGTAAAACGAAATAAAATCCACGTCGTTGCCTCCCGGACAACGATCCAGAATTATTTTAGAAATAAGAGATTTTGTAAAACGAAATAAAATTCACGTCATTGCCTCCCGGACAACGATCCAGAATTATTTTAGAAATAATAGATTCCGTAAAACGAAATAAAATTTACGTCGTTGCCTCCCGGACAACGATCCAGAATTATTTTAGAAATAAGAGATTTTGTAAGACGAAATAAAATTCATGTCGTAGCCTCCCGGACTGCGATCTAGAATTGTATCGTACATTTCTTTCATACGGAGATCATCCTTACAGAATAAACTGGAGTATGAATAACGGAACGGTATAAGCCTTGCAGGCCAAACTCATAGTACGACGTAGGGTAGGACTCATTCTTAACATTTTTAAACTAGGTCAAGTTCATGCGACCGACTCGTGCGTCCGTGGTCGGCGCCAGCGGCAAGAATGCGCCGGGAACCATGCGGAAACGCGTGTTATTCAGTTTCAAAAACTTATTTTCCATAAAAACCTTCATATTGTTAATCCTCCTGCGATGAGTCTGGTTGCACGTAGTCACTAATACAACTATTTCACTTGACCTATCACTATCATAATATTCCCTATATAATTTCAACATTTTTCTTTACTTCCTTCCTTCCTTCCTGTCGATTTCTTCTTATTTTCCATTATGTTTGCATTTTTCCATGCTGAAAATGATAAAACACTGAGAATACAACACTAATATAAGCAGCAACGGAAAAAGAGGTGCACGATGGCCGCGACACAAAACGTGTATGGAGCATGTATCTACCCGCAAGCAACACAGTGATATTTTTTCTCTCTGTTTAGGTGTGTTGCTTTGAAATTGTGTACGATGGCAGCACATACGCGTGCTACTACAAGTAATCATATGTAATCTCGAAGGGCGAATCACTGAAGTTTAATTGACAATAAGCGTAGCATTCGATGTTTGCATTCCAAGTTAGTTTCATAATTTCACACTAGGTGTCGCTTTTTTAATGTAGAAAACTAGTTCCACGTTGCCTTTCAGACAATAATGTCACAAAAACTAGCTAAAACTTCCAAAACGCGTATATTTTTTTGGCAAAAAAAACTAATCTGTCCCCTAGCCAAAAGGTTAACTGGTAGAGAATGCCTGAGGCATTACGTCCGCCTTATGTACATAAATGTGCAATAAAGTTCTTTAAATAAATAAAAATAAATCTATCGATATCAAATTTTAGTGACACTAACATCACTATAACAAACTATGGGTAGTAAAATGCTTTTTTTTCCCAAGAATACTATAAAATTCAACAAAGCAAGGTCCCACGCTTTACCTCAGTGTAACGACATGTCAGACAAAACATAGGTAACGTGAGTAAGTAGGTAGGTACACAGACAAATTACAAATTAAAATCTATATTCATTCGTATACAGGCACATACATACTTTTAATGAAACAGCAGTAGGTATGGCTGCCACTCTAATATTATAAATGAGAAAATACCTCTGCCTGTCTGTGTTTGTTATCTTTTCGTGCCTTAGCTCTCAACAGATCTTCATGATTTTTTTCGTACACATTGTCAGGGATACAGAAAAGGACATAGGATAGTTTTATCCCGGAACTCCCGCGGGAACTCTGAAATCAACGCGGATACAGCTTCATGAACAAACAAGAGGGAGCGATACAATTCGTGTGAGAGTAACAGAACACAATATAAAAATTAATCTTAAAATGTTGACCTGAAAGGTTAGGATAGACTTTGTTTTGTTTTATTTGACTTGCATTGAAATTGGATGTCTAGAAAAGAGGCATTTTAAAGCTACACACATCAAAAGTATCTAGGGATCAACATATATTTTTGCAATAACTTTTCTCCTGATTGATATTAATTAAAACTTTCTTTAAGGATTCATCAAATAAAGTGTTTTCGTTTGTCACAGTAACGATAAACCAAGTCACCTTTGCATTAATAAAGAAATTTGCCATTTTCCTAATAAAGGGATTTTTGACATTTGAACCACTAACATAAAGTTCGAAAAAAAGACTGAAATAACAGTTTTCTTTAAAATTTTATTGGGTAACTTAAACAATTTATAATCCGTGTTTCTACCGCGAACACTAACAACACAAGAACATCGGTTTGGCATACTCAAAATGAGTTCATCCAAATCACGCTGTGGAATGGCCGCCCATGTTCGTTGCAACAACAAAAAAAGGTCTTCTTGCGACTGGATACCCTCCATATTCGGCAGAGCTCTTCTCTGTAGCATATCCCATGCATGCTCAATCGGGTTCAAGTCTGGCGACTGAGCAGGCCAGGGCAGGACATTGATGTTAGCTGCGGCGAGAGTCTGTCTTACAACTCTTGCGGTGTGCGGTCGTGCATTATCATGCATTAACTGAAATAAGGGACCGATTTGCACTTGTAGAGGAACGATGACGTCTGATACAATCGTCTCAGCATAAATTTGAGCGTTGAGGTTGCCTCTGATCCAAATCAACTCAGTTCTTCCGCCGATCCAAATACCCGCCCATACCATGATGGTTCCACCACTATAAGGATGGACTTCCTGGCAGGATTTTAATCGCTGTTGGCGTCCAGGGGTTCTCCAGTGTCGTATACGTCTTGTATCCGGTCTCATACCAAAACGAGACTCATCAGAAAAGCACACGAAACGCCACATCTCAATCTCAAGAAATCCGCATAAAAATGCTTGATCCCTAGACAATTTTGATGTGTGTACTTTGAAAAGGAGGAGGTTATCAATAGGGATGTTGACAACTTTTGAAAATCAAAATTTTAATTAGTCCGTCTTTTAGAAAATTAAAAATCATTAGACACGTATTTTTTTATTTTTCAAATAAATGAAAATACTCAGAGATAAAGCGCATTAAAGTTTAGGGTGGGGGCTCGTGACGTCACTTACCGCTACAAGCCGCCATACAAACTGCACTAGTTAGTGACGTCACGCGAAATTTCAACTCAATGTATCTCTGTTATTTTTTCATTACGTAAAAAAAGAAAAAATATGTGTCCAATATTTTTTATTAATCTACAAGACGGACTAAGAAAAAAAAATTAGTCAAATAGCCTATTCGGATGTTTAATTTTTTTTGTTTTAATGTATAATAACATAAAATTCTACATAAACAAACACACACCCACACACAAACACACACACACGCACACACCCACTCACAGTTACACATACACACCCATACACAAACAAACATACACACGCTAAACTTTTTGGTTTTCTTTTTGTTATATTTTGTTTTCTCATAAAAGTTTATAATTTATTGTAAAACTAATTGTAATGTATATCTTGTTTTATATTCGTTTTTATTAACGATATGGAAGAGCTGGATATCTTGACACAAGCATATATTTATACTTAAAAGGATGTCCAACAAACCATATAATTATGCAAAAATACTTTTGGTTATGAAATAAACAATTTTAATTTAATTTAATTTTAATTTAATTTATGTTCGAGCATAACTCCGTCATAATATAATCCGTTATAATAGGCTAGTTTCCTAAATTTTCTTTTTTAGTCCGTTTTGTAGATTATTAAAAAATATTGGACACGTATTTTTTTATTTTTTATGTAACCAAAAAATAACGGAGATATATCAAGTCGAAATTTCACATGACGTCACGCCTCGCTACAGTTTGTTCGCACGTTATAGCGAGCTGTGACATCACGAGTCCCCCACCCTAAACTTTAATGCGCTTTATCTATGCATATTTCCATTATTTTAAAAAAGCAAAAAATACGTGTCTTTTATTTTTTTATTATCTAACTGACGGACTAAATAGAATTTTCATTTTTTTACCCAGGAAACTAGCCTATTGACGGATTTTCAAAATTCTTTTTTGCCCAAAAGGGGTTTATTGCGAAATGGTCCCGTTTATATACATACAGATCCGATGATGAGTTTCGGCGACAGACAACGGAACTCTTGAAGTCGATTCAATTTTAGTGTTTGTTAAAATTTTGTAAGTTACCTAACTTTTCATTCGGAATTCCGAAACGCATGCGGGTGAAACCGCGGGCACCAGTTAGTTATAGTATAATCCTATTATCCAACTAATATTATAAATTGATACAGACGTTTGGGAATGAATTGCTCTATCCAATTACTATTTTTTGTTCTCCTAGTTTATAAGTATGATCACTAAAAGACAGCGCTGCTGAGTTTCTTGTCAGTTCTTCTCAGCAGAGGACGTATTCCGAACTGACGGTAATTTATAGTTCTAAGAACCTGCTGACGATGACAAGTGATTGTAACCAATCCTAAGTAATAAATAGCTTTTGAATTTTGGATTTTTGAATGTGAAAGGGTGGATGTTTGGATGTTTGTTAATCAATCACGCAAAAACGGCTAAACGTATTTGGATGAAATTGGGTATGCACGTTGTCAGGGGTACAGAGAAAGACATAAGCTACTTATTGGTTTAGTTTCAAGAAGAATTTTCAACTTGACTACGTGGGCTATAATTATTATTATCTATTTCTTAACATGCATTTTCCTTTGGTTTCAGATCAAGCTGGCATAATGAAGAGATCGCGCCATAGATGGGCCGGGAATTGTTTAATATGTGAGTATACCTATAATCTCAACTCTCTGTAAGAAACAATTACTAGTTGTGCCCTGCGGTTTCAACCGCGTTAATTTCAGAGTTCCCGCGGAATAAAAAGTACCCTCTGTGTTAATCTGATGTATAAGCTATATTATTGTAAAGTTTCATTTAAATCCATCCAGTAGTTTTTGCGTGAAAGAGTCACAAACATCAATCCATACTTACAAACTTTCGCGTTTATAATCTTAAGTAGGATGATTATCAATGACGACCCGATTGTTCCACCACCAGGCCAGTAGGCCACCATGCCTGCCCGCTAATCAAGAGGATCCCGGTTCGATTCCCGGTGGGGGTGCTGCACTTTGTGTGATGAGCTCAGAGTTCCACTTTTCAGTCTGGGTGTGTTTATATATCTATAGTATAATATATATATAATTCTTGTAGTATATACCACGTTTGCTTCGTTTCCACGACACAAGCTAATAATAGCTTACTGTGGGATTAAGTAGATCTGTGTGTTGTGATGTGGATTTTTATAGATATTTTTTATAGCTGTGCCCTGCGGTTTCACCCGCATGAAAGGTTTTTATACAACAACTTTTTTTCCCGACAACCGATTTTAATGAAACAAAGCCTATATGTAGCTCCAGGCTAAGCTTAATCTACATGTGAAAACCGAATGACAATCTGTTCAGTAGATCCGGAGATTATCGCGCACAGACAGACAGACAGACAGAAAAGAATTTTAAAAACTGTTTTTTTTTGTGCTTGGTTACTCTTCTTTTATCACCCCTCTCAATTTTAGGTAAAAATATTCAATGTACAGAATCGCGGATTCTACTCTTTTATTATAATGAATAATAATAATAATAATCCACTTCACAACACACAGATCTACTTGATCCCACACTAAGCTATAAGCTTGTGTCGTGGAAACCAAGCAACACGTGGTATATACTACACATATTATTATACTATATATTATACTATAGATATTATATACACACCCAGACTGGAAAATGGAACCCTGTGTTCATCACACAAAGTCCACCCCCACCGGGAATCGAACCCGGAACCCCTTGATTAGCGTGCAGGCGTGGTGACCATTGCGCCAATCGGGTCGTCATCGTAGTATAGATTATTATTAAATTTTTGGGTAATCCTTCTTCAATTTCTAAATAAATTAAAAATGCTGTAGATTAATTGGACATAGATAAGCAATAGTGTGTTAACCCACACTGGAGAAATTTTGAGTAAATCGCGTTTTAAAATTATAGCGCCATTTTTTGCCAACACTTTTTATATTTAATATTTAGTTACATACTTAAACAATGTAATAAGGTAAACACATAATTAAAAAACGTTCCCTAACTCTCAATAAATCGTTCTGAATCAATAACTTTATTTTGTGGGTTAACATGTTATTGCTTATCTGCGTCCAATTATGTATAAAAATAAAGATTCCTTCTTGTTATGGAACCGCTGATAGAATTACCATTATTAAAAAATACTTAAAAATTATTAATAAATTTTTCATTATACCTTCATAAAATAATCATATTTCACGGAATCACGTATTTAATGAAAGGTCATCGTTTTATAAACGTCGCGCAAATGCATCGAAATTACAAATTATTCATACATTAATTATATTTTTATGCAACAAACGAAAAAAATTAAATTCAATGCATTATGAATATGGAATTGTGAAAATGAAGAAAAAAACACCTGATCAGAGGTCGTCGAATATGATTGTTATCTCATATGAAAAAAAAAATAGGTGAATTATAATAATTTAGTGTGAGTTTTTGATTTAATTAACTGTAATTAACATACTTTTTTAAAGCTTAAGCTTAATACTAACTAAATTCAACTAAGTATTTAATTTTATTAATATACTAGCTGTGCCCCGCGGTTTCAGCCACTGTGATTTCGGAGTTCCCGCGGGAATTCCGGGATAAAATGTACCCTATGTCCTTCTCTGTACCCCTGACAACGTGCATGCGTTTTTGCGTCATTGAGTTAACATATGCGAGAATACATAATAATATAAGAGCTCGAAAGCGCATTTTCATCCGACTTGCTTCAAATTTATCGTCACTGCTCAGCTCCTATGTGTCTTAGCGTTATGTTATAGGTATAGCCTATAACCTGCCCAGGAGTATGGACTACAATCGTACCAAGTTTGGTTAAAATCCCTTCAGTAGTTTTTGACCCATGCGTGCACATACAGACAGACAGACAGACAGACAAAAAATTTACTGATTGCATTTTTGGCATCAGTGTCGACCACCATTCATCCTCCAATATTAGTTTTGAATATATATTCAATGTACAGAATTGACCTCTCTACAGTTTTATTATAAGTATAGATTATAATAATATTATGATAGATATAAATAAAAAACGTGAATTCGTTTATGGTGTCCGTATTAAATTAAATTTGAAATGAAAATTAATCTATTTCCATCAAAAAAAAAACTTAAACTTAACTTTACAAACTACACTAATAATTAATTATGTGGGTACATATTATAAACAGGTAAATATTGTAAGTTTGGATGTAACGGGTAAAATCTCTGGAACTGCAAAAGCGATATTTCAGTAGATTGTACTACTAGGTATATAATATATTATAGTAAAATAATGTAGTACGAAAAATACTATCTAATATATAAAATTCTCGTGTCACAATGTTCGTTCCTATACTCCTCCGAAACGGCTTGACCGATTCTCATGAAATTTTTTATGCATATTCAGTAGGTCTGAGAATCGGCTACTATCTATTTTTCATCCCGGAATTCCCGCGGGAACTTCGAAACTCACGCCGGTGATACCGCGAGGCACAGTCAGCTAGTCTTTATCTAATACTACCCTTCAACGGTCAAGTCACACAACATTAACTATAAAGAAATCGCAGTAAGGAACTTTAGACTTGGCACGACTTTGTCTAGATTTCATTACTTAACGTGTACGCATTTATTTATTTATTATATATTTAAAGAACTTTATTGCACAGTTACGTACAAAAGGCAGACTTAATGCCTAAGGCGTTCTCTAACAGTCAACCTTTATTTATTCATGATGTTCAGTTGGATAGTTAAGGCGTGGAAGCGTAACAAACCAACAAAAAACAATCTCTCATTCACATTTACATAAGGACTAGCTATTCCCTGCGGTTTCACCTGTTCCCGCGGAAATTTCGGGATAAAAAGTACCCTATGTCCTTCTCTGTATTCCTAACAACGTGTATGGCAAATTTCTCGATGATCCGTTGAGCCGTTGAGGCGTGAAAGTGTAACAAACAAACACACTTTCGCATTTGTAATATTAGTAAGGATTACACTATGACATTACAGCATCCTTGACTTTTAGAGGCGCTTCTCTCAAAATAAACTCCTTCCGACCAAAACTGTGAGCGATCGGCGAGCTGTAGCACGATTTCGAGTGGTTGAAAAATTTTGATTCGTGAAATGTTTTTAGGTTATATCAGCGTCTACATCCTTGCTTTTATAAAGGTGATTATGAGTGTGTCACACTGTCACACCTTAACTACCGAACCGATCATCATGAAATATTGTATACATATCAGGGGCACAGAGACGAACGTAGGGTACTTTTTATCGCGGATTTACCGCGGGAACTCCGAAATTAACGCCGATAAGCTATGACATGCTACAAAATTAAGTTCACAACACACATACGGCTCTTTTGTTTACAAAATTTACAAAATTTATTTTATTTCTTTCTTCAACTACAATGTCGACACTAAGCTGCGTTTATAACTTTGAAACACGATTAACTCAAAAATTTTCCAGGTTGTGTTAACACACTATTGCTTATCTATGTCCATTTAATATAACATTCAAATCTCATAGATAATCCTATTAAATTGCTTAAGATTTTGTTAGGTATATTATGATTTCACACAACAATGTTATGTCAGCTATGTAAAATTACTCAGAAGCAAATCGTTAAGAAATCTTTGAACAACTCGACACTGTTAGCTTAAGGATGTGCCACGTATCGACAAGGCCGACCACATTCTATTTATTTTCCATACAATAATAGGTATAGGTAATATATACTTACTGGTGTTCAAATATGGTAAATTAGCAATAAAATTTCGCGTTCTGTAAATTTGGTTGCACCTAAAAGAGCTAAACTTTGAATGTCAGGTTTTGCAAGAAGTGAACACTATTCGGGACCTTGGGGTATATTTGGACCCTAAATTATCTTACACTAATCATTTTGATAAAATAACCACTAACTTTACAAAAATTAAACATACTTTACAAAAATTCAAAATTACCGTGCTTAACACTATTAAATGATTATGTTCTTCTTACTTAACTGTTTCTTCTGAAAATTTAAATAATTTATTAATAAAAAAGTTCGATGATGCGTCAATATAGTTCCCTTACATTTGAGTTTGGAAAGAGTAAATTTGTATTTTTATTTTTTATTTTGTGTAGGTACATTTATTGCTTCTTTCTCTCGTGCATGCTGTGGCGACCTATAAGTGAGGCAGCGCCATAATTTTTTCATTATAATATCCTATATTGTATCACTATACCAATGTTACTGTATATGCTTTTTTGGTCGTTCTTTTGAATAAATAAATAAATAAATAAATGCTTGGATATAGAGGATGATCTCTGGAACTACTGACATGATTCTTAAAATTCTTTCACTGACAAGAAGCTACATACAAGCATCCCCAAGAGACGTAAAATATTTTCATGCTGGAATTGAGGGGCAGATTTTTACGTAATCAAAGTTCTGTGTGGCGTCACGCCTAGGTACACTTTGTACTTAGATGTGACGTCATGGGCTCTCACTCCTAAAGTCTGATGCATTATAATCTAGGTTTTTTTTTATAATTCCAAAAGGTAGTAGTAGTAAGTACTTAGGCATTAGAGGATGAGTTTTGCAAACTCCTTGGTGTGTTTGTTTGTCTTGAATAGGCTATTTGATTAATTTTTTTGTTATTCCGTCTTATAGATTAATAAAAAATTTTGGACACGTATTTTTTCTTTTTTTACGTAATTAAAAAATAACGGCGATACATTGAGTTGAAATTTCGCGTGACGTCATTAACTAGTGCAGTTTGTATGGCGGCTTGTAGCGGTAAGTGACGACACGAGCCCCCACCCTAAACTTTAATGCGCTTTATCTCTGTGTATTTTCATTTATTTGAAAAATAAAAAAATACGTGTCTAATGATTTTTTATTTTCTAACTGACGGACTAATTAGAACTTTGATTTTCAAAAGTCGTCAGCATCCCTATTGTATAATAGCAATAAGCGATATAGCGAGAACGTGCCTGCCGATAAACTGTTTTTAAGAAATATGTTGTATTATACTTTAATAAATAAATAAAAAAAAAAAAACTAGATTCCAGTTACCTTACCACTAGGTACACAAACGGTGCTGTAATATTAATCCTACTAATATTATAAATGTGAAAGTGTGGATGTTTAGATATTTGGATGTTTGGATGTTTGTTACTCAATCACGCGAAAACGGCTGAACAGATTTGGATGAAATTTGGCATGCATGTAGCCTTTGATAAGGAAAAGAACATAGGCTACCTTTTATCCCGGAATACCCGCGGGATCTCCCAAATTAACGTGGGTGAAATAGAATTAATTATTGCATACTACACGTTGTCAGAGGTACAGAAAAGGACATAGGGTACTTTTAAACCCGGAATTCCGGCGGGAACACCGAAATTACCGCGGGTGAAACCGCGGGGCACAGCTAGTATTAATTAATAAATAATAATTAATCTCTAAAATTATTACCACATTCGACCTGTCCTCACATCAGGAATTGCGTTATTTCCAGGGGCAGTCCTCGTCATCATATCCTTAGAACTGCCATCATCATCTGCTGTGAGAGCAACTGCGTTGATCCGCTCGAAAACTACCACCACAGCCGCTCCTGAGCCTTCGGGCCCTGATGGCGAGGGGAATGGGGAAAAACATGGAGATGGGACCACGGTAAGATTAATTTTAATACTAGCTGTGACCTGCGGCTTCATCCGCAGTTTCCAAACGCAGCAAGGCGTAGGTTCAAACCCTAACAATGAGCTTGAGCTGTCGGTGAAGGAAAACATCGTGAGGAAACCATAGCACGGTGGTGGGGCGCTCTCTAGTGCCCGGCTGGCTAGCTACCACCTTCAAGTTGCAAATCTGCCGCCAAGCACCTAACGGTGTGTTCCGGCAGCCCCACTTGAAAGCCAGTTCCCATCCCCATTCCAGGTCGGCAACGCACCTGCATGCCTTCTGGTGTTGCAGACGCCCATGGGCGGCGGTAATCACTTACCATCAGGTGAACCACTTGCCCGTTTGCCCCCTATGACATAAAAAAGACAGCCAGACAGACTATTCATATCCTACTAATATTATAAATGTGAAAGTGTGAATGTTTAGATGTTTGGATGTTTGTTACTCAATCACGCAAAAACGGCTGAACGGATTTGGATGTGGCATGCACGTTGTCAGGGGTACAAAGAAGGACATAAGGTACTTTTTATCCCGGAATTCCAGCGGGAACTCTGAAATTACCGCGGGTGAAACCGCAGGGCACAGCTAGTATCTATATAAACGACACCCATGTGTAACTAATTGATCACACCTTCCAGCACAACCATCAAACAGAATTTGGCGATGAAGAATCGAAGAACACGACGAGCAAATACACGGGAATCCCTCAAATAGACTACCTCCTCGACCCGAACTTACCCAGGGAGTTGAATGGATACAACCTGTCGGAATATCCGTTCTACGAGGCGGTGCCGAAGCCAGAAACCATAGACTTCAAGTGCGACGGGCTGCACGATGGTTTCTACGCATCTATTCCACATAAATGCCAGGTAAGAGTGGCCGTATTAACTAGTTCTCTCTTTCTTTCATTCAACGGGCAAACTCTACAGTCTAGAAAGAAATAAAAGCGTACGGTTTTTTTGGGGATAGATAGAAAACTATATTGTACACAAAAAAATAATTTTCTCAATTTTATTAAAAGTAAATTAAAATTCCAAACAACCTTTTGGTAGATAAATTGATAGAAGACTGTATTATTATAGAAGATTGTATCTCCGTTATTTTTTGATTAGGTGCGTAAAAAATTGAAAAATACGTGTCCAATATTTTTTTATTTTATTATTTATAATCTACAAGATGGACTAAAAATCACAATTTGGTCTACAAGCCTATTTCTATAGTTATCAGTTATATTATAACAGATATAATATTTTATGCTTATATGTTTTATATCATTGTCTTCAAGGTATACCATCACTGCCTCTACGGCACCCGCTACGACTTCCTCTGCGCCAACTACACAGCCTTCGATCAGAAAACCTTCATCTGCCACTTCGTCTCCGAAGTCGACTGCAAGAACTCCCCTAAATATTACAGCAGGTAAATCTAATGGGCTTTGCGAAGGCGAGGTATGCACTTTTGACAGTTTATTCAGCCGCGAAGACGAGGCATAGTATGGTACACTTTTGTATCATTCAGCCTGTCTCAAATAAACAATCAATATACAGGCGTCCCACATGGAGGGAAAGTATCTTGAATATTCTAGATGGAACATTTTACTTAAAGAAGACAGTATTAGAATTTAACAAACAATTTAAACTGCAATCACCTGTAGCTTTATCATACCGATCGAAAGGCTTCATCGTAAGGATTATTTTTTGCTAAATAACGGATTCGCATAACGGATCGCATTCGTCTCAAACATAACGTAGTCTCAAAAATAAAAGGAAGACCATGTATTTTAACATTTTTAATACAAATTTTTAGCTGCATTTATTATGTCCTTACGGCAACGTCAGCTTTTCATTATTCTGAACAAAATTTCACATCAAATATTAAAATTCTTGGTCTTCCTTTTATTTTTCATCATGAAATTTGGTACACACGTTGTCAGGTATACAGAGAAGGACATAGGGTACTTTTTATCCCGGAATTCCCGCGGAAACTCCGCAACTACCCTTCAATACATCTCTCGTCCAACCTCGACCAGCGTACCGAGTTACAGAGAGCGTGTCTCGTGTTCCAGGAACGAGGCGTTGTACAAGACCCCCACGGAAGCCCCGCCGTCCACCACCACCACGACCACCACCACGACGACCACCACCGCGCGCCCCCCGCGCCGCCGCCCCCACGAGCGCCCCAGATACGACTACTACGATGATGACTACTATTATCCGGCCAGAGACGAATATGACTATGAGGAGAGGTGATTATCACTAGCATAGAACGATGGTCACTACCACAGAATAGAAAATAACTGATGGACATAGATAAGCAATAGCGTGTTAACCCACACTGGAGAAATTTTGAGTAAATTAAAGTTTTAAAATTATAACGCCATTTTGTGTCAACATTTTTTATGTTCAATATTTAGTTACATATTTAAACAATGTAATATACACATAAACACATAATTAAAAAAACGATTTCTAACTCTCAATAAATCGTTCTGGATCAATAAACTTCGTTTTGTGGGTTAACATGTTATTGCTTACATGCGTCCAGATAGAAGTGACATCTTATTTATTTTTCTAATCTTTGTAACTTTATAACTTTACAGTTCCTCAACCAAAACGTTATAAATTAGGTACGCAATACATTAATACAGTCATTATGATTAAATATAATATTATCAAACTAATATAACATTAATATTTGCCGTCATTACTACAATTTACATTATTATTATTGAATTACATTACATTATTGCAATTTTCCTTAATTGATTGGTAATAAAAGATTATTTTTATTCATTTATTGATCTTAAATTTAGGTTTTATACAGTATAAATTTACAAAATACCTCTTTATTATTATTTATTTTATTATTATTATTAAATTATAAAAAAAAAATTAGCTCAATATAATACACTGCTGGATCGCATTCGTCTCAAACACTCTTTTACATTCCTCCATCAGGCGCTCTATTCCAATCACAAACAGGTCAGCATGTGGTGCCTCAGCGAGAACGGAGGCGAGCAGTTTATCTAGTTAGTTTAGTATGAAAACAGATGAAAACCAGTGTCGCCGGGTGATTTTCGCACACGAAACTATTCATCACGCATTAAAACATTCATTAACGCAATGTATGAAGCGCTTTATGGTTATGTTTTTACTTAGTCACTGTTTTCGAAATTCACAGTTTTGGGAGTATTGTGGTAAATATACTTGGGATGGCAGCAAAAGAAGTTGTGGGCAAGTTAGAGCATTTGCTCTAACTTCCTTTGCAACGGTAGCGCGCCTGCCCCGCCTACATGTCCTCTCTAGTTAATTTATAGGCTAGATAACGAAATTTTGACTATTAGTCTTGTAACGAGGCGGCCGTATGCCACTCGTTATGATATCCCGCCTCATTCCTAATATTTATTATTTATTTTTAATCTGTTCTTTTTATATTTAAAATTTTTGACTTTTTGACTTTTGATTAGAACTTGATACATTTAAAAAAATACATAAAGCTCTAATTTATAAAAAATCTTTTATTTTGAGCTAGTCCGAGAATTTTACTACCACGAACCTCACAGTCTGTCTTGTAGATTAATAAAAAATATTGAACACGTATTTTTCCTTTTTTTACGTAATCAAAAAATAACGGCGAAAAATAAACAATTAGAGGTAGATATGAGACTTAAGTTCTTTGCAAAGAATCGTTCAGGTTCTACGTCTGTAATATCTATATATCTGCGATGCATAGCTGATATAGAGTGATATTGTCTTTTACAGGGGTTCCAGAAGGCGACCCAGGCCACGCCAGAGGCCCGCAGGCAGACCAGGCAAGAAGCGCAGACCAGCGTACGATGAATACGATGATGACAGGTGAGCTTTTGCATATCTAAACGATAGGTGGTGATAATTGCCTGCGGAAAAAGCTTGCTTATAGCGCCATCTGTTGTTGAATAGTAAACTTAAAAGGTAAAAAAGAAGATGATTATGACGATGGTATATAAGATGTGGTAAAATTAACTGCAAATATTAACTGGGTATAATGTGTACACCGTTATAAACATGTTCATAGAACTAAAAAGATACAACAGAAACACTTTTTTTCCCAACAAAATGAATCAATCAAAGAGAAAACAACCGGTACGCTTGCTCGCGGCTTTAACACACAAATCACCGCGCGCCGCCGGTATCTTAAGGCCAATGACCTGACAATGAAGGATGATCGAGCTGACCAGCTGACGCATCGCTTGCTGTATGCGTGCCGCGTGCCTTGTATACGTCGTGTATTGTGTACCTTTTGAATGCAATCGTAATGTTTTTTCATTGAATTTATTTTCCTAACATTCGGAAAAACTACCAAACATATAATTTTATTTATTCGCTTATCCTGTTTATTATAACGTATACTTTTAGCCCTGTAAATATTTGCAGCAAATTTTACCACATCTTATATTTCATTCATGGACATAATAAGAAGGCAAGAAGGTGTTTAGTACCGTAGCTAATAGTGTATACTGTATAGTCTAGCTAAGAATGTATAGTGAAGCATAGAATTCAAATTAAAAGAATTTTTTCTCTAATTCCAGATATGAACATCGTCAAAGACCAGCCGCTGAAGATGATTACGAAGAAAGCAGATCTTACGACAGGTCAAGAACAACAAAGAGACCAGGTTACGAAATGCGCAGACCGGCAGAGGACGCAGAAGTTAAAAGACCGAACTTCAGGAACAGCCATCGTCGACCCACCAGACCAAGGTATGATGATGAAGACGAAATCAGGCCTGAAGACAAGCCAGGACAGAGTGGTGGTGAAATTGACGTAGATGATATGCCAAGAGATGATGTGACAACGCGTGACGAAATTAGACCAAGAGATGAGATAAGACCTCGTGATGAGATAAGATCACGAGATGAAATCAGGCCAAGAGATGAAATCAGGCCAAGAGATGAAATCAGGCCAAGAGATGAAACCAGATCACGAGACGAAACAAGAGTGCCACAGCGATCGAGGGATGAGAAAAGATCTAGAAATCCTTTAAGATCTAGAGATGGAATTAGGTCTCGAGATGAAGTAACTAGTAAAGATGATGTCCAAACGAGCGGTCCTAGAGTAGATGATGAAGATATAGCTGATGAAGATAAAATAAAGGATGAGATCAGACCACGAGATGAAAAAAGACCAAGAGATGAAGCTCGATCAAAAGAAGACCGTAGGCCATTTAGAGAAGACAGAATAAAACAAACTAACGACGAAGATAGCTTAAGATCTAGAGATGATAGATACCAAACAAGCGATTCTAGAAGACTCAGAGAAGAAAGGCCGCTCAGAAACAGAGAAGACCGTGATAGACAAAGGCCAGAAAGGAATTTTGAACCAGAAGAGGTGGCACCAGAGAAACCACCACCATCTGCTTCCGATGTGCCTTTAGTAAAACCTAGTGGACACGGTTTGTTTGGTCAGCCAAGACAAGCGCCCAAGATAAAACGGCCAGTTCCTCAAAATGAAAAGCAGAAGTATGAATATGTGCCAGTAGCAGTAACCACAACTAAAGCGCCACCGAAGGTAGAAGACGATGATTATTACGATGAGTATGAAGACGAAGATCCCAGCAAACCATCATCCTCTGGGAAAACGAGTACAGTTCATAAACCTAGGCTGGAGCCTATAATTGAAAAAGAGAAATTCAAGCCATCTCGATCCATCTCTCCCAGTGCATATGGACAAGAAAAAAAGAGCAAAAGACCACTAGACAATGATGATGAATATTATTATGACCCAGTTGCTCCTGTGAGGAGTCAAAAGGACCCTTTGGCAACTAGAAACAAGGACAATATATCATTGAAAACCAAAACAAGAGATACTGAATATTACGATTACGATGGTAAAAAAGATAAACTAGTTAGTAATGATCCGAAAAATTTTGAAGAGGACATCACTAGTAGGATAAAGGACGTGAGGCCCAATATGAAGGTGTTTAAACGTCCTTTTTTACCGTCTAGGGGTGGTAGTCCTTACTTGCCGCGAGGACTAAAACCTGTTGCCGGTAAAGACTTAAGAGAGCCACCTAGTACCACCCCTAAACCCACCACCACCACCACCACGACCACTACCACTACAACAACTATGAAACCAACCACAACAGCTAGACACACAACAACAGTAACCACAGTGAGACCGAAAACAACAAAATACACACCAGAGGAATACGAAGAAGAGTATTACGATGAGGAAGATATAGATTACGAGCCAAAACAAAAAATAGAACCTCATTTCAGTGATCACGCAAATAATTATAAGAAGGAACTGCCTACGACAACGCATCGTGGAAAAACATTCAAGGAAGAAACCACATCGCATTCTTTCAACGAAGAAATTAAAGAGATAACTACACATAAACCAGAGTTGAAGACTAACCAGCCGGTAACAACAACAGAAACAGCAACCACACCCGAGCAGAAAGCCCAATTCCTTGCAGCAAAAGTATTGAGGGTGTACAACGATAATTACGAAGCGATCCGTAAGCAATTAGACACAACGCAAGCACCAGGCGAATATTTGAAACCGTATTTCTCTAACAAACGATTAATAGCAGAGACCAATCGTGAACTACAGCCACGGCCAGCGCTGAAAGACACCGTCGATTTCCTACCAAAATTAGATCCAAAACCGGAAATTTCCAAACCCTACACAGCAACCAGCAGTCCTCTGAGGATACCCGAGAATATATCCATAAAACATAACTTGGCCGACTCTGTAGAATCCGATTATGATGAAACTTTGAACGAAGCCGTTACGCCTGTCGCGCCTAAACCAATTGGTAACATTAGGAACGTACCTAGCGGCTTCGTGATCCCCTCACAAAGGGATTATACTTTTTCAAGGTTCAGAAATGGTTACCATCATTTCGATCCCCAGTTTGCTGCATCTGATATAACCACTTACCAATCCAAAAGCAGGCCTCAAATCCAGAGTATAAGTATAAGAACGCCTTCATCTTTCTACCTTCAACCTCAGAGAGAAGACGTATCCAGACCTGCCAGGTATTTGAGGCCATTTTCCGAATTCTTTTGAATATAATTTATAATTTGTGATGTAAGTAACCTTAAAAGATCATATGATAGTCGGTAGATAAAAACCTGATGCTGTGTTGTTTTATTTGGGTGCCGTTGAAGTTTTTGAGTATTTGATTCCAGTTTTTGCTTCGAGAAATGAACTTACCCCTGTCGCTATTTCTTTCCAATCAGACAGTCCAAACAAGTCCAGTGATGGTAGTCTCTGGAACTACCTACTGAAAAGACATAACTAGGTACAGTAACCTTCCGAGGGCGGGAATGTTAACAAATATATTTAGTCTTCTTAGGCATACACCCCGCAACATACATTATGATAATTTACTTAGCTTTTTTATTATCTACTTACTCTATTTTTAC
This sequence comes from Zygaena filipendulae, assembly GCA_907165275.2. Lineage (NCBI taxonomy): Eukaryota > Metazoa > Arthropoda > Insecta > Lepidoptera > Zygaenidae > Zygaena > Zygaena filipendulae. Next base: position 718,454 of record OU015677.1, on the reverse strand, counting down.
TTTTTAAATTATCTTTGTAACTAAGAAATGTAGATAGTGGACGGTCTTATTGGTAGGGTGAAGCCATCTCCCTTCTACGGTCGCCACTGAAAATCAGCGCCGTGGAACTTAGTGCCACGGCATAATGCTAAGTGGCAGCCATTTTGGTACCAACTATTCTAGTTTAAGACTCACGCTTGTACTTATTTTATCTTTATGGTATCAAATAAACTTTTTTCTATTCTATTTCTATTCTATTCTAAATATTAAAATATAAAAGTCTTTGTTTATCTGTTTAAATATTTTTATATTACTGTCATGAGTATGCAATCCAAAAAAATCAAATATCCCTTGATCTCGCATAAAAATGTTTTACTTACATAAAATTAGCATAGATAAAGACGTAATAAAAAAAGACTCCAGCTCTTGACCTTCAGATTACTCCTCACATTAATGGCGTCCAAAATACCCAGTTGCCAATTAATATAGGAATGCACAGCACAGGTTTTTATTGACTTCAAAAATATTCTATAAAAATGAATATACTTAAAACTTTTCTAACTATTTATGTACCTATAAATCGAATATACAAATGCTCATGTGAAATTTTTTATAGTTATTTATACTGATTGTAAGATTAAATGAGGGGCATATTGAAGAAACCCATACAACGTTTAATGAATTGACTGAAAACTAGAAAGTAGTTGGTTCAGAATCGACTTCCGAATCGATCGCACCATGTTTTGATATAGGTTATATTTTTTCATTTTTATTAGCCCATGTCTAAATTATTTATAATACAATATCTGGCGCATACCGCCCGTAGAAATAAAATCGAATCGGTCATTGACACGTAGGCGCGGGCTTAGCGCTTGAGATTTCGTAGATAGGTCACCTCCAAACTAATGTTGAATAACTTTTAGACTATTAATTTTTTCGAGATAATTTGTATTTTAATCATATTATTATTGTTTATTTTTTTAAATGGGGTGTATCAGGTATTTGGTCAATTCATTAACACGTTGTATAATATTCGATTATCGTCGCAAATATTATTATATACCTACCTAATATTTAAAATTTATTATTTTTCTACCTAATTTAACGGTTTTTTTCCTTAAACATACTTTTATAGTTATAAGAATGATTGTATCTATCGAAAACTTGAATGTGTCCCTCTTTTAAAATTACTTAGTGTATATTATAAGTATATAATAGTCTAGTAAGTTGTACTCTAGAAAACTGAAGTCAATGAAAAAATAAATAATAATATTAATTTCAACTTTATTGAAATATATTTTATTACACTTAGATAATATTTTAAACATTTGGTGATGAATTTTTACTAAGAAAAGCGTCTTATTAAATAAAACATCAAATTAAAAAATAATTAACAAACGCTAAAAAAATATTTTTCAAAGGTTATCTGGATTTTGGTTTCAGTCTTGTAATTTGGCTGATATAATTAATAATTCTGAACTTTTCCTTGTTATAGTTAAATTAAAAAACTGAAGTCCTTTTGTAAATTAAAAATATTAAAACGTATGTAATTAATTATATAACAACAGTGGAAACTCCGTCACTTTTAGATATCTTATTTTTATACAGTAAACTAGGTACCATAGCAAAATATGAAAATATAAAAATTATACCTAAAAATGGAATGACTTTTCCACTTACATTTCTTATTATTTAGTTTTATCACATTCATTTAACCTATTTAAAAATATAATACATCTGATTAATATCCATTACCTTCGACATTAACTATTATTATAACATACAAATGACGTCACCAATCAGGCGTATACATATACAACGTGTTAATGAATTAACTGAAGACCTGATACACCCCATCTAAAAAAATAAACAATAATATGACTCAAATATATTGCATGGAAAAAAAAAAACTTTAAAAGTTATTCAACATTGGTTTGGAGGTGACCTATCTACGAAATTCCAAGCACTACGCCCGCGCGTACCGGTTCGAATTTTTTTGCTGCGGGCGACGTACGCGCCAAATATTGTATTATAAATAATTTAGACATGGGCTAGTAAAAATGAAAAAATATAACCTATATTAAAATATAGTGCGATCGATTCGCTAGTTGATTCTGAGCTTTCTAGTTTCCAGTTAATTCATTAACACGTTATGTGTTAGTTTAAAACTACTACTAGTTTTTTATTTGCTGGCAACCCACCAAAAGCGACACTTCCAGCCCCCCGGCACCAGTGTATCTCCCCGCACCCCTTCACGACGTAGCGGCGAGCCTAGAAGCGATAAGGGTGTGTGGTATGACTGCTGTGCGTGTGTTGGACAATGGATGTGTTCCGTTATAACTGATAGTACTGTAAGGGAGGACGTCAATTTAGTATACTGCGACGCCGTTCCTTTATAGTTAGCTATACTGGCTACTGAAATGCAGTCCAGGAGGTATACATATTATCCATCCATGCCATTGTCATGTCACGTTGAGTGACGTCACATCACGTGATAAAAGCACTGAGAACATCTTAGCTCGAAAACGCCAGTGCTCACAGTACAAAAATAGCGACGATTATGACGTCATACTGCCTAGTCTAGGCTACTGTGGCAGTATACTGTCCGCTATAACGGAACGAATTTCTCCTCACTGCGAGCACTGGGCCAGTGCTATCCGTAATAACGGAACATACAAACCCCCCCCCGTCCCTCGCACGCGTGCAGTAGTGGTGGGGAGTACAATCGGTTCACTTGTATGGAGTATCACGGGTGTGATATCAGTTGCATTGTTGGAAACTGTTAAGTGTACACATTGAACTCACAGTTTCCGATACCTAAACCTATTAGATTCAAGGATCTAAATTATTCATGACCTACACCAAATAACTGTTTTCCCCGCGGTTTCACCCACGTTTGTTTCAGGGAACAGTAACGAGATTATAACATTATGTGTTGTATGAGTAGAATAGGCTAGTACCAAATTTTAGTTTTCAGTCCGTCAATGTAGATTTTAACAAAATTTTAGACACGCACCTATTTTTTCTTTTCTTGCGTAATCAAAAAATAACAAAGATATAATTACGACCCGATTGACGTAGTAGGTCACCACGCCTGCCCGCTAATCAAGAGGTTCCGGGTTCGATTCCCGGTGGAGGTGCACTTTGTGAAATGACCACAAGGTTCCACTTTCCAGTCTGGGTGTGTTTATATATCTATAGTATAATATATTACTTATAAACATAGATAAGCAATAGTGTGTTAAACCACACTGGAGAAATTTTGAGTAAATCGTGGTTTAAAAGTAGGAGCGCCATTTTGTATCAACATTTTTTATGTTCAATATTTAGTTACATATTTAAGCGATGTAATAACGTAAACACATAATTAAAAAACGTTCCCTAACTCTCAATAAATCGTTCTGAATCAATAACTTAATTTTGTGGGTTAACATGTTATTGCTTATCTGCGTCCATATGTAATTCTATGTAATTGCTTGGTTTGCACGACACAAGCTAATAATAGCTTAGTGTGGGATCAAGTAGATCTGTGTGTTGTGCAGTGGATGATTATTATTATATTGAGTCGAGATGTCCTGTGATGTCACGCCTTGCTACAGTTTATATGACGTCACGAACCTCCACTCCTGAACTTTAATGCACTTTATCTAAATAATTTTTCATTTTATTGAGAAAGCAAAATAACGTGTCTAATAATTTTTTGCTATGTAACTGATATATGTGACGGACTGAATAAAATTTAGATTTCCATACCCTGGACACATGCCTAATAGGGATGTGGACTACTTTTGAAAATCAAAATTCTAATTAGTCCGTCAGTTAGAAAATAAAAAAACAATAGACACGTCTTTTTTGCTTTTTTAAATAAATTAAAATATACAGAGATAAAGCGCATTAAAGTTTAGGATGAGGAGGTCGTGACGTCACTAATCGCTAAAACCGCCATAAAAACTGTCAGAATAGTGACGTCACGCGATATTTCAACTCAATATATCGCCGTTATTTTTTGATTACGTAAAAAAATAAAAAATACGCGTCCAATATTTTTTAACAATCCACAAGACGGACTAAAAAATAAAAATTAGTCCACATGCCCATTGCCGACTCTCAGAACGCCGCTCACAGTGAGCTTCGTGTGGACACTCTCTTAGATTTCACAAATTTCGAAGTATTTTCGTTTTAAAAACACTTCGACGCACTCAAAACTCCAATGGGAGTGATTGACAAAATTATAATTTGGTCTTCTCGGATATTATGTCCCTCGGATAATTTCTGTGCTTCAAACTCCACGATTGGTCTAGGAAGGTCTCGTTGCCGGGGGCTTTCGTATGGCCGTCGATGGCCACCACTCCGTTGGTCTGGTCATCGCTCTTCAAACTTTCCACTTCCATCTTCGCCGACTTCTCATCGTCAGCTCGATGGAACAGCCTGTTGATTGGGAACTGGATGACGTAGAAGATGAAGAACGAGAAGAAAATCACACCCTGGAAGAGACAAATCTGCCACCAGGTCATCTTGCCGAATACGTCGTAGAGCCAACGATGGCTTATCAGGTAGATAGAATAGTACCTGGAATAAAAAAGGAATGTGCTTAAAACCCCATAGCAGTGGTGAAACGTTTACTATATCTTTATTCTTTGGTTATTATCTATCTAATATATATAAATCACGTGTCACGTTGTTAGGACTGCAATCTACCCTCGAGTTGATGACATAACTCTAGATTAAAGAAAAGTCTAAAATATCCTCACACGACAGCGTATGCGATGCAAATGGCGGCGCATATCTTCCGTTCCAACTTGGGATCGGTGGGATGCCGCCTCGCAGTCAGGATGCTCTCCAGCAGCACGACGATGGAGATGTTTGTGTGGACGCAGTGGTTGAACCACCAGGGGACCACGTCGTCGAACACAACGGGGAAGACCAGCGTCCGGTCTACGGCGTAGACCGACCAGAACATGCACGTCACAAACTGTAACCGAATTAACAAAAAAATTAAAACCGACTTCCAAAAACACAAAACTAAAAAACTAAAAATAAAAAGCTAAAAATAACAAAATACCGATTTAATCCAAAAGACAAAAACACACGTAATATTATTATTGTTTTGTGCTACCACTGATCGGTTTGAATTCGGTGACAAGCCCGCTGGTGTCTGCCCACTTGGGTTGTTCTGCTCACGAAGAGCTGGTGGCGGGAGTCGGCTTAGCCCATCTTCCCCCTCCATATTTGGCTTGTCACCGACTTCATACCGATCAGTGGTAGCACAAAACAATAATAATATTACGTGTGTTTTTGTCTTTTGGATTAAATCGGTATTTTGTTATTTTTAGCTTTTTATTTTTAGTTTTTTAGTTTTGTGTTTTTGGAAGTCGGTTTTAATTTTTTTGTTAAAATTTTGTTTATTTCTCGCTTTTAAGTGACTTAGTTCGTAATTTCTCTAAGTTACAATAGCCTTATTTCAACTGCTCATCACCTTTTACAAAATATTGCTTTTCCCGACGCAGAGACGTTAATTGTTGAGGAGTTCTCCTAGTACATCACCATCAGTTCCACTTCACCATATACATTGTGACGGGCATAAATTGTTTAGAAACCATATTAAAGTTAACAATTCGGAACCCGTGAAATACCCATTATTGAGTAGTTCCGATGACCATCTGTGGTCTTCATCATCAGTTCCTCTTCTTCAAATTTTGCTTTCCGAAAGAAAAGAAACGTTTTACTATAAAAAATACAAAAATCGCTATAAGTGTTCTCATAATTTTTGAAGAGTTCCCTCGATTACTCCAAGATCCCATCATCAGATCTCGACTTGGTGACAATGGAATCAATTTGGGAGTATCCCCTTTCAAACAAAAAAACAATTTTCGAAATCGCTTCAATCGGAACCCGTGAAATACGTATTATTTTTGAGTTGTTCCGATGACCACCTGTGGTCTTCATCATCAGTTCCACTTCTTCAAATTTTGCTTTCCGAAAGCAAATGAACGATTTGCTATCAAAAATACCCAAATCGCTATAGGTGTGCCTATAATTTTTGAAGAGTTCCCTCGATTTCTCCAAGATCCCATCATCAGATCCCGACTTGGTGGCAATGGGACCTAATTGGGAGTGTACCCTTTCAAACAAAAAAAGAATTTTTCAAATCGGTCCAACCGTCTTCGAGTAATCGGTGAACATACATAAAAAAAAAAAAAAAAAAAAAAAAAAACATACATACAATCGAACATAGAACCTCCTCCTTTTTGGAAGTCGGTTAAAAATAGATCCCTTTATCTCTCTGTCAACCTAATGGTTAACTTTTAGAGAATGCCGCAAGGCATTAAGTTCGCCATTTGTACCTTTTTGTGTAAGAAAGAATAAATAAATAAACCCTACTAATATTATAAATGTGAAAGTGTGGATGTTTGGATGTTTGTTACTCAATCACGCAAAAACGGCTGAACGGATTTGGTTGAAATTTGGCATGCACATTGTCAAGTGTACAGAGAAGGACATAAGATACTTTTTATTCCGGAATTCCCGCGGGAACTCCGATATTACCGAGGGTGAAACCGCGGGGCACAGATAGTAAATTATAAATGTAAAGGTTAGTGTTGCCAACCACTACTGGCTATTTATAATTTTGTGTTATTTAAATTTTTATATAAAGAATGTCATTATTTTTAAGTCACTTTTGGATATAAGCCCCTTGTCAACCTATTATATTTCCGTATTAAAATTTTGATAATATTTTTATAAAGCCCTTTAAATCAGTCCTCATAGTTCCCCTCGGCTACATGGCTCTTCAAATTAATCTTTGGATCTATTTGGGAACACTCACTAGAGTTAGCGGCGTGACGACACTGCAGAACAGTACGTCTCTGTAGTATTTGAGCTTCTTCCCGAAGTTGGAGTCGTGGCGGTCGGCCCACTCCAGCAGGTCGTAGACCAGAGCCAGGGCCACGAATAGCGACTGGAACATCTGGAAGATAAAGTTATTTTAACCTCACTATTGTAATAATATCTAATAAGTCTCAATAGAAAAAGGATTTAAAAAAAACTTTTTTTATAAAACAATCTTTTATTCAAATGCGCTAAGAAGAATAAACCATGCATTGTCATGCAAACTGAACGTGAACGTGTATACAAAATTTAAGCTCAATCGGTTGAAGATAGGCTGCTTCAAAATTGAGTTGCAAGATTCCGCCCGTACAAACTTAATACATACATACAAGTAAAAACTTTTAAAAAGCGAATCAAAGTCAAAGTCAATTTATTCAAATTTGGCCCACACGGTGACTCTTTTTGACGTCAATAAAGTTACATTTATTATGACAGCACCCATAAAATATCCACCCTTCACAGCTTCCTAGTGCTATGGCTGAAGAGAAGCTGCGCAACAAACTCTCCAGTAGCACGCTGTCTGTTTGTAGTTATAATATAATATTAGCGATCTCAATTTGCTAAATTAATTATGTGAGAACAATAAGCCGCCACCAGCAATAGACTATACGGTACAGACCACAGATACATTACAAGTTAAACTAGGTTTATAATAGAAGACAAGATATGACCAGTACCAACTGACAGTAACTAAATGTAAACTTATTTATTTGTTTGTTTCTTGCGCTTTGCCACTGATCATCATGAAATTATTAAGAAAGAAAGAAAATACATTTATTTCAGCACAACACACAAGAAAAAGAAATATTACAAGAATTAGGTGTACACGTTCTCATGGGTACAGAGAAGGACATAAGCTACTTTTTATCCTGAATTCCCGCGGGATCTCCGAAATTAACGCGTGTGAAACCGCGGGGCACAGTGCTAGTAACCAATAAACAACTCATAGTTCCGGATTCCATTTGTATATACATATAATACCGTCTGTCTATATATTTGCTCCACTGATACAACTGTTATCTAAGACTAAAATGCTAACACGTTTTCTAGATAATAATTTTATTTGGAACAATGAAATTAGACGATTGTCCAATCATTGGATACAGGTACATATTTGACGACCCTATTGGCGCAGTAGGTCACCATGCCGCCGCTAATCAAGGGGTTCCGGGTTCGATTCCCGGTGGGGGTGGACTTTGTGTGATGAACACAGGGTTCCATTTTCCAGTCTGGGCGTGTATATATGGACGCAGATAAGCAATAACATGTTAACCCAAAAACTTAAGTTAATGATTCAGAACGATTTATCGAGAGTCAGGGAACGTTTTTTAATTATCTGTTTACTTTATTACATTGCTTAAATATGTAACTGAATATTTAAGATAAAAAATGTTGACACAAAATGGCGCTATACTTTTAAAACACGATTTACTCAAAGTTTCTCCAGTGTAGGTTAACACACTATTGCTTATCTATGTCCAAATAAAAACGGTCTTCTTCATAAATTTTTGATAACTCACCTAACCTTAAACATCTTTTAGTACAGTTGATTTAGGATCAAAACAGAAATAGGTAGCTTTGATGTGACAAATTTCTTCTTTGCTAACGCGATCGGAATAAAAAAGATGACGGATTGAAATGGGCATGTGGACTAATTTTTATTTTTTAGTCCGTCTTGTAGATTATTGAAAAATATTGGACACGTATTTTATCTTTTTTTACGTAATCAAAAAATAACGGCGATATATTGAGTTGAAGTTCGCGTGACGTCACTATTCGGACAGTTTGTATGGCGGTTTTAGTGGTTAAGTGACGTCACGACCCCCTCACCCTAAACTTTAATGCGCTTTATCTCTGTATATTTTAATTTATTTCAAAAAGCAAAAATACGTGTCTATTGTTTTTTTTATTCTCTAACTGACGGACTAATTAGAATTTTGATTTTCAAAAGTAGTCCTATAGCTACTCGTATATTAGCTTAGATATGAATAAGTTTACTGACTGACACACATGTCGTCTCACTGATGATTTGTCCGTCAGTCTGTCTGCTCTATGACCTTATCGAAAGATAATTTTACGATGGTGTTTGTATTGTAAATTTGTTATAGTTATGATAAGAGATTCATGATTACCTAATACCTACTTATTACTAATATATAATAATAATTACAATAATGATGTGTTCTTAGAAGATTATAATTACCTAGTTAAATATCCTAAAGACGAAAGACGTGCAACTGGGGCCAGCCACGTATCTAATAATCAAATCAAATCAAATATGCTTTATTGCCCCAGAAGAGAAAATAAAAACTAAGACAGATAAAAAGTAAATACAGAGCGAAAGGCGGCCTTATTGCTAGAGGCAATCTTTTCAAGGCAACCTTAAGGTGATAGAGAGCTGTGAATAGAAACTAGAAGCGGGTGCTGGGTGCACAACGTAATACCTAGCTATACTATATAAGGATAATACAACGCTAATACTTAGACATCCTAAATATAATACAACTTTATACACATACATATGCCATACGTATATACAAGTAGCAATAGGTGATATAATACACATATAAAAATAAAAATAAATCGATATTTTATACTACACACATTAATCATAATGACTGTGGATAGCCACTTAGAGTTAAATAGTGCCTTACTTATACTTACTTAGTAATATTACGTTACTAACATGTAACAAACCACTGCACTGACTTACATTTTTATTAGGATAAATGTTAGATATTAAGCATTCCCAACACTAGGATAAATTGTGCCTAAAGCGTGTGGTCAGAATGTAATAGCCTTAACTTATTAAGGCTACGAAAAATGGCAGTGAAAGGTTTAAATAAAATTCACTCTTTGAACACTGTTTTTGGCCGTGTTATTACGAGCTTTTCCCGCTGGTGTCATCGATTGTTACTGCGCTTTGTTTTCATACGAAATTGCTTATTCAACTAACCAAATATAAGATAACTGGTGTGTGAAAACTAGCCAATTTCTATGTCCCACTGAATATATTTCAGGATTATCTACAGAACTTGGCACCTATTTAGATATCAATTCTTTTGTCGGCGAAGTCGACAACTAAGCACTAACTTTGGCTTCCACTTTCACATTTATGTTTTTGATGGGATGTTCTCTATCTATATCTATTTAAGTGTGTCTATTTGTAATTCCAAATTAACAGCTCTTCACTAAATGTATATAAAAGTATACTATACGGTATTTACATTAAAAAATCCTTTTTTAACATTTTTGTCCGTCTGTATATCTGTTTGTTCTAGCAAATCTCTTAAACGGCTGGACTGGTTTTAACAGGATTTTCACTGGCAGATAGCTGATGTTATAAGAAATAACTTAGGCTACTTTTATTTTAGAACAATACACCTAGTTCCTGCGGGAATTCCAAAACTCACACGGGCTACAGCTAGTGTTAAATAAGTTAAAAGGGATTTTTCATTCTTGCATCGTGCGACGGTAAAAAAAGAATCACTTACAATATTCCATCCAGTGAGTAGTCCCACTTTATATTTATTGGCAGTTTGTATTATAATATCGGGATGGGTTCTCATACTGTCTTCGATAGACGACGCCCAAAAACCCAAGTAGCAGTATAAAGTTATGGTGGCCATATGCAATACGGTGCGCCAATACAAGAATTTGTCACTTTTGTCGAACAATTTCTCGTTCTCGGTGATCAAAAAACACAATACGTTGTACAAAATGTTATTATCTTTCCAAATTACATCCATTCTTTTTGTAACACAGTAATTTATTTTTTTTATTCAGTGTCTTTTCTTTTGTTTTTTTTTTTTATTATCGAATATAAAACTTTCGATGTCAAAATTTATAATTTTTGATTTGTTTTTTGTCTGTTAGAATAATTTCAATATTTTGTCGTATCCGTGTTGAACTTCCAACGTCAAATGGTTACGTGTAGTCAGTTCAAACTGTTTGTTAACTTATTGTATGATAACAATTAACGAGCACAATTATCTATTTACTTATATAACTATTTATCGGCATTAGTAAATTAGACGAGGTATGTTGTCATTAGAAAATTTGATTCGTCCATAATTTTTGATATTAGTTACTTTGTGCCCAAAGTGGGAAAAAAAATATTTTCAAAGGTTTTTTAAACAATAGATTTATAGAGTTCACATATTACGTCTTTGGAAAAATGCCTTCTTAATATATTTATTAACGTGTTCTAATGTCTAGACAAGCAGCTATATAGTAATTCTACGATTTGTCTAAAAAACTTGGTCCACTCATTTTGTTAAACTATTTTATTTGGGAAGGTCCGTTTGGTTGTATAAGAGTTACTTCCTAATGTCCGTCCGTGATGAAAATAAATTAAATGAAAAAAATAATTATAATTATTAATTAATAGATAATATCATGATCCTAATTATCAACCTATATACTTCACTGTTGAATTTATATACAATGAAATAAACAAATAAATGACGGAAAAGAAAAAAAATATGCAAGACATTACTATCAGTAGTAAGGAATCGGAACCCACGATTCCTTACTACTACTATCACACTTGTACAAGACACACACTTGTGTTTTTGGAAGTCGGTGTTAATTTTTTTTTGTTAAATTTTTGGTTTTTTTTCTCGATTTTAAGAGAGCCGTTTGTAATTTCTTTTAGTTACAAAAGCCTACTGTCAACTGCTCATCATCTTTTACAAAATATTGCTTTTCCCGATGTAAGGACGTTGATTGTTGAGCAGTTCTCCTGGTACCTACTTAACCATTTATTTCCATTTCGTTATATGCATCGTAACGAGCATAAATTGTTTAGAAACAATATTAAAGTAATCGAATCGGAACCCCTTGAAATACTTATTATTGAGTTGTTCCGATGACCATTTGTGGTCTTCATCAGCAGGTCCACTTCTCCATATTTTGCTTCCCGAAAGCAAATCAACGATTTACTATAAAAGATACCTCAATCGCTATAGGTGTGCCTATCATTTATGAAGAGTTCCCTCGATTTCCCCAAGATCCTCATCAGATCCCAACTTGGTGACAATGGGACCAACTTGGAAGTATACCTTCTCGAACAAAAAAAATAAAGAAAACAATTTTTCAAATAGGTCCAACCGTCTTCGAGTAATTGGTGAATACATTAAAAAAAATATACAGACGATCACAGAACCTCCTCTTTTTTGGAAGTCGGTTAAAAAGCATATAGGGTACTCATTTTATCAGAAAATACCTGCGGAAACTCCGAAATTAACGCGGGTATAACCGCGGCAAACTGTTAGTAGTGTATACTTTACACAATTATACAATACTACACAATACACAAAGTTAGTACCTATTTTATCAATAAAACTAATGAAATTGGAAGAGTATATAAATTAGCTAAGAGTATATAGAATAGCTAATAAAGTTAACCTAAAACCGTTGTTTGTCGGTTTGTTTGAACACGCGTCACGTCAAAACTACCTACTCTGATAAGAAAGAAGAAAGAAAGAAAAGGAGTTTATTGGTCCCCACATAAAAGGCTCTAAATAAGAGATAAAAAAAAGGAGATAGAAGGGTGAAAATGAATGAATGACTTGTTATCTATCTATCTATACATACATACATATATATTATATAAACAGGGTGGAAATTTGAGACAGTAATGGCGGCTACCTAGGGTTGAAGCCACGCGAATATGGTGTTAAGAGTCCATCCCTTATTATTTGAGTTATTGCTATCGGCTACAGATTTGGAAAAAAATGTACAGTCAGCGAGAAAACTGCGATTTTCCAAAATCTTTTTTACTAGCTTAATCAATTCTGTCTCCGACAAGGATCGAAAGGCTCTATGGGGCCAAGTTAGGTTAGAGTATCAGAAATGTCACAAATCGAAAAAGACTTTTCCCATACATTTTGTTGGGATCGTAGCATCGTAATGAAAAGTTCCTTATTTCGAGAAAATACTGACAGCCGAGAATGACCCCGGCAACATATAGATAATATGTCTGGAAAAGCTTCTAATAGAGTTAAAACAGCAATTTAAAGTTCACGTCAAAGTTAGGTTAGGTTACGTGTTTGCCAGCGGCCTCATTTTTCTTGAATGAACCGTCGTAAAAATTTTGAGAATTTGACAGCGGCGTAAAACGGCGCGCGCGTAAGTACGTTCACGAATAGAGATAGACACCTACTGTAAGCTGTTTCCACCACGCTTGAAATTCTTTGACCTTCGGGTTCTGCGGTCGTACGTCATGTATTATACCCAGTACCCACACATTACATACCTATACATTTGAAAAAGACAAATAGAGTCTTCTCTTTTTTAAGTTGGTTTTAAAATCAATTGTATGGTATCGCTGCCGCGTCACGCTCGCTGCGCTCGCTCATTCCACGCGATGTGGTCGCTGTTTAAACCTTACCTAACATATTTGAGGTTATTTTTGAACATTATTAGGTACTTTGATATCACCGAAACAGAATTGTGAAATGTCAAATATTTGTTTTTAGATTTCTTAAGATCCTGACGCTCGTTCAAGTCCGGGCGAAGGTTAAACAACATTGTTTTCTGAATAAGAGTTGAATCGCCATCTTTAAAATAATGGGCATGTTGACTTATATTTTTTTTTAGTCCGTCTTGTAGATTAATAAAAAATATTGGACACGTATTTTTTCTTTTTTTACGTAATCAAAAAATAACGGCGATACATTGAGTTGAAATTTCGCGTGACGTCACTATCCGGAGAGTTTGTATGGCGGTCACGACCCCCTCACCCTAAACTTTAATGCGCTTTATCTCTGTATATTTTAATTTATTTGAAAAAGCAAAAAATACGTGTCTATTGTATTTTTATTTTCTAACTGACGAACTAATTAGAATTTTGATTTTCAAAAGTAGTCAACATCCCCATTAACGCGATACGAAATATTCTTAAAATATTACTTTAAAAATTGACGTTTGGTTTTGTTTTGGTCACTTTTGGTAATGTCGTCATAAAATAGCGCGATCGGCCTTGCTCGTATATCTAAATTTGACACTACCTATAGTTTTAGCTTACTCATATAATTAATACCTACACGTAAAAAATAATTTTCTAGTTCTTTTTATTTACATACAGATCCTTGCGAAAGCGAATGCGAGTTTGTTTGTTACTGTTTCACGTTTTAACTACTCAACCGATCATTATGAAATTTTGCATACACGTTGTCGGGGGTACAGGAAGGACTGTGTATCCCGGAATTCCCGCGGAAACTGCAGAATGAACCCGGATGAAATGACATGAAATTTTGCATCCTGTACAAAGTTTGCATTTGTACAAAGTTTGTATCAAGGAATTCCCGCGGAATCTCTAAAATTAACCCTGGTGAAATGGCATTTAATTTTGCCTACGCATTTTTAAGGGTACAGGGAACGACATAATTAGGGCACGTTTTATCCCGGAATTCCCGCGGAATCTCTAAAATTAACCCGGGTAAAATGGCATTAAATTTTGCATACGCATTTTTAGGGGTACAGAGAAGGACATAGAGCAGTTTTTATCCCGGAATTTTTGCGTAAATACCGAAATTATCGTGGATGAAACCGCGGGCAACAACTAGTGCTTAGAGCAAGCATTCAGAACCATATATTAACTGCAATTCACTAATTGTACAGTACCTACTTACTTCTTATAGGTGTGTTATTAATAACTTTTTTATTGCACCAAAGTTATTATTTTCCACTTTGATCAAGTACCTAAATATGACGTCAAAGCAAGAAAAAAGGGTGTAAAAAATATAATAACTACTCAAATATCTATACATACATATAAAATGCTTTGTCCTGAATGACTGACAGCCTGAACCGCTGATCGTAGAGACCTGAAACTTGGAGGGTGCGTTCTTTGTATGACGTAGGCATCCGGTAAGGAAGGATTTTTGAAAATTCAACCCCTAAGGGAATGAAAAGGGGTCGCAAAGTTTGTATGGGACAATTTCGCGGGAACTTCGAAATTATCACGGGTGAAACCGCGCGGGACAGCTAGTATAATTATAAATGACTAACTGGTGCCCACGGTTTCACCCGCAAGGATTTCGAGGCTATATCGATCTGTATATTGCACTAGCTTTCCTCGCTGTTTCATCTATGGTAATTTCGGAATTCCCGCAGGAGTTCCGGGTAACAATATAGCCTATGTTACTAAGGGATAATGTAGAATTTTAATGGTGAAAGAATTATTGAAATCGGTCAAGTCGCTTTCGAGTAATCAGTGAACATATAAAACCTACATATAAAAAAATTTAACCTCCTCCTTTTTGAAGTCGGTTTCAAATAATTTTAAGTAGATACACGAATACCATATTTAATGAAAATTATAAATTTAAATAGCAACCAGATTTGACTTAATTACTAAATACCGGATTCACCAGTATAGGGGCATTTTAGTTATGTACCTTCATTCATTAGACTTAGTGAGCAATAAAAAGATACTTAATATACCTACTTGAATTAGAATAGAATAGAATAGAATAGAACAAAGTTTAATTGATACCATAAAGATAAAATAAGTACAAGCGTGAGTCTTAAACTAGAATACTTGGTACCAAAATGGCTGCCACTCAGCATTATGCCGTGGCACTAAGCTCCACGACGCTGATTTTCAGTGGCGACCGTAGAAGAGAGATGGCTTCACACTACCAATAAGACCGTCCCCAATCTGCATTTCTTTGTTTCAAAAATAATTTAAAAGGATTAAAATCTAAGTATTCATCTATATCTATACATATAAATAAAATTGAAGTGTCTGTTTGTAATTCAGAAAATTAACAATTTTCACCAAATTCATATGAAAGTATATAGGTAGGTACGGTACTTCATGCATTTACGGTATTTCGGCATGCAAGAGATATTATCTATGTTTCTTTAGATTAGGCACTGTTGATATTTGTTTCTTTTTCTTGTGTGTTGTGCTGAAATAAATGTATTTTCTTCTTCTTCTTCTTCTTCTACTTACAAAAAAAACAATTTCTTTTTTGTCTGTCTGTCTGTCTGTTTGTTCCGGCTAATCCCTGAAACTGGACCGATTTTAACGGGACTCTCACTGGCAGATAGCTGATAGCTGATGTATAAGTAGTAACTTAGGCTACTTTTAGTAGAATATAACAAAAATAAATTAGGTTTCACCCGCGTGAGTTTCGGAATTCGCCCAAGCACACCAAAGTAGCCTAATTTACTCTTTAAACCCTTCTCTGAACTCCCACAAATGTTTCAAGACCATATGATCAGCGAAATCCGTCCATGCATTCTCGAGTTTTAGCGAGACAAATGAACAGCAATTCAATAATGCCAATAGATATATTATATTATAGCAGCAGGACTATTTTGTTGCTATCATTTTTCGGTTTTTATCGGGAAAATAGCGGCTACCAATGATAAGTTTGGCTATTATCTACAATAAGCACGTTTTGATGAGTCCATATATGTATTATTATTATTTACTACAGCTGTCTCCCGCGATTTCTCCCGCGGTTGTTTCAGAGTTCAGGAATTCCGGGATAAAATATACCTATGAACCTTCCTCTGGGATCACTCTATTGATTGGTGAAAACCGCGAGAAAAGCCGTTCAGTATAGTTTTTCAGTTTATCGCGAACAGACAGATAGACGCGGTGGACTTTGTTTTATAATATGTATAAGGATTTGTAAGGATTTGTTTAGACTTTTTAATTAAGAGTTTTCTTTGTTAGCAAAAAAAATAGACATTAATTTAGTATCTAACCGCCGCACTCAGAGTCGACTTTAATGACTACTTAGTTAAGTAGGTATAGATTTAAAAAAAAAAACTGCCGCAACCAGAGACGTTCAGTAAATTAATGGTAATTGGCATTTAATGAGATGTAACTTAATTAGTTAAATGCTAATTAACATTAATTTATTAAACTTGTCTGATTGCGGCAGTTTTGTTTTAAAAATCTATACTTAACTAAGTAGTCATTAAAGTCGACTCTGAGTGCGGCGGTAAAAGTGCTAATTTTTAATCAACTTTGGCCATTTATTAAATCCTTACCCTTCGCTTTTTGTTACGCTTTCACGCCTTAACGACTCGACCGATCATGATGAAATTTAGCATGCACGTTGTCGAGGGTACAGAGAAGGACATGAGGTATTTTTTATCCAATAATTCCCGCGGAAAATCCGCAATTAACGCGGGCGAAACCGCGGGAGACGGCCGGTTTACCTATAAATTGTAACAATATACCTAAAAAAAATTCCATAGAGACCTCACATCTATTGTGGCGGTTATAAATTACTCATATTATTTTTACAACCAATTAAAGCGGTTTTTTAAAAAACACACTCTATTTCCTGGAAAAAAAATCCACGTTTTACTTTTCGTTTTTCCGTTAAAAGCGGAATTTTCCGAACACGTTGATATTATTGATATTATATTTTGTGATAGCTCTTGGCAGATTTTTTTTTCAAACCTAAGTTTTGTGAACTGTGAGTCTATAAGTACGTATCTACTGATATTATTAAGAGAAATAAATAGATTTTTTTTTACTAATGTTTCTTTGTCCTTACTTATTATAATTATAAAACAAAGTCCTCTGCCGCGTCTATCTATCTGTCTGTATGTCTGTTCGCAATAAACTCGAAGACTACTGAACGGATTTTCAGGGATTCAAGAGGATGGTTTATACGTATAGTTTATCCTGGAACTCCGACAGTTTCGCGGGTGAAACCGCGGGGGACAGCTAGTAATGGATAAACATTGGGATAATCCAAAAAACTACTGAGTCGATTCTAAAAATTCTTCCACTTATTTATTTATTTCATAATCTTTAATATATATAAATCACGTGTCACGTTGTTTGTCCGCGATGGACTCCGAAACTACTGAACGGATTTTGATAAAATTTTGTAACCATTTATAATAATAATAATAATAATCCACTTCACAACACACAGATCTACTTGATCCCACACTAAGCTATAAGCTTAATATGGTCCAACTTAAAAGATAGGACAGTTTTCATCCCGGAATTCCCGCGGGAACTCTAAAATTACCGCGGATGAAATCGTGCGGGACAGCTAGTATGTATATAAATCACGTGTCACGTTGTTTGTCCGCGATGGACTCCGAAACTACTGAACGGATTTTGATAAAATTTTGAAACCATTTATGATATGGTTCAACTTAAAAGATAGGATAGTTTATATCCCGGAATTCCCGCGGGAACTCCGGAATTTATGCGGGAAACTGCTTTTCACCGTAAACTACAGCACTTTTTTCCCGAAATTACTGCGGGAACTCCGAAATTACCGCGGATGAAATCGCGGGGGACAGCTAGTAATATATATAAATTACACGTCACGTTGTTTGTCCGCGATGTACTCCTAAACTACTGAATCGATCATGATGAAATTTGGTCACTATGTTGTAATTTGGCCCAACTTAAAAGATAGGATAGTTTTTATCCCGGAATTCCCGCGGGAACCCCGGAATTAATGCGGGGAACAGCTAATCACCGTAAATTACTGTCAGGGTACAAAGAAGGACATAGAGTACTTTTTTCCCGGAATTCCTGCAGGAACTTCGAAATTACCGCAGATGAAATCGGGGACCACGTGCATGCCAAATTTCATCCAAATCCGCTCAGCCGTTTTTGCGTGATTGAGTAACAAACATCCAAACATCCACACTTTCACATTTATAATATTAGTAGGATTGTAAACCAAACCTAGCCTGGAATGGGAACTGGCTTTTGAGCCGGACACTAAAAAGTTGCCTACCTCCATGCTATGGTTTCCTCACGATATTTTCATTCACCGACAGCTCAAGCTTTCTGTTAACTCTTAGTTTGTAGTTCCCACGGGAACTCCGAAACAATCGCCTAGTTGGAAGGGTAACCTCACCACATTCCAATTGGTCGCGAACGCCACGGAGTACTGAGCCAACTCCCTCACTTTGAAGTGTTCATTTTTCATTAAAACAGGTAAAAAACTGAACGCGAACCCGTTGACACCAATCCAATAGGCCACGAACAAACCATGGAATACAGTTTGGATGCATAGACGTGTCCTGCCGACTCTTTCAGTTGTCACATCGCACTGGCTGGCATCGCTGCCGCGCTCCGAGTCTATCGGCTCCATTTGTGAAAAAAACTACAACTTTGAATTTAAAAAAAAAAGCACAGATTTCCCAAATCTTTTTAAATCCACACGCGCGATTGTAGAGAGTTGGCGGTCGATTAAAAATTGGATTGTTAAAAAAAAAACATATTATAATATCTACATAATATATATTATTTATATCTTATTATGTACGATAAGTTCGGCATTCGCCACCGGTTTTGGTCGTGGACTAAAACATGTACAGTAGGAAACAGTTCACGATCCGATGGAGATTTTTTTACCGACCTTGCACAAACGCTAGTGGCAATGCTAAAGAATCGTTTTTCCGTCATACGGAGTAATTAAATTAAAATGTTAGTGCTAATTGCATTATTGCTACTTATACCTATAAAGCTAGTCGATGAGTGAGGGGCCAAGTGACAAGAGAAGCCACATGTCCATGGCAATGACTAAATAAATTGTTAATTTTTTTATAACATTAAATTTAAATTTGCCACTTGACTAAATTTTTTTTTAGTCCGTCGCGCGTCGTGTAGATTAATAAAAAATATTGGACATGTATTTTTTCTTTTTTTTACGTGATCAAAAAAGAACGGCGATACATTGAGTTGAAACGCGTGACGTCACTGTCTAGTGCAGTTTGAACGGGGCTTATACTGAATAATGACGTCACGACTCCCGAGTCTCCCACCCTAATTTAGAAAAGCCTACCTACCTAACCTAATTTCCATTAATTTGAAAAAGTAAAAAATACGTATGCATTATCTTTTTATTTTCTCACTGACGGACAAATAAGAATTTTGATTTTCATACTCTGGAGAATACCCAATGGGCATGTTGACTAATTTTTATTTTTTAGTCCGTCTTGTAGATTATTAAAAAATATTGGACACGTATTTTTTCTTTTTTTACGTAATCAAAAAATAACGGCGATATATTGAGTTGAAATTTCGCGTGACGTCACTATTCTGAGAGTTTGTATGGCGGTTTTGCGGTTAGTGACGTCACGACCTCTTCATCCTAAACTTTAATGCGCTTTATCTCTGTATATTTTAATTTATTTAAAAAAGCAAAAAATACGTGTCTATTGTTTTTTTATTTTCTAACTGACGGACTAATTAGAATTTTGTTTTTCAATAGTAGTCCACATCCCTATTGTATCAGAGTATCATATGAAACCTTAGATTAAAACAAAAAGGCGGATGAAACTGTTTATAATGACGATTCCTTCGGGAAAGCTTCAATTCAATTCAAGATAAAAAAATAAATGTTTTGTGTTAGGTAATTCAGGATACTATCTATTTGTGTGTAAAGTTTCAATGAAATCCATCCAATCCCTACTATTATTATAAATGCGAAAGTAACTCTGTCTGTCTGTCTGTTACGCTTTCACGCCTTAACGGCTCAACCCATCATTATGAAATTTCGCACACATATTATCAGGGGTACCGAGAAGGACATAGGGTACTTTTTGTCCCAGAATTCCCGCGGGAACTCCGAAATTACCGCAGGTGAAACCGCGGGGGACAGCTAGTTATAAAATATGTAAATGTTTGGGCTGATGGACGGATGGATGTTTGTTACTCAATTACGCTGAAACGGCTGAACGAAATGGGATGGAATTTAGCATAGAGATAAATTATAGTCTGGAATAGGAGATAGGGTAGGTACTTTCATCCCGGAATTCCGAAATGAACGCAAGTGAAATCTCTCTCTAGTCTGTCAGAGGAGCTATTATGTAACTTTTGTTTCTGTCACTTTGCGGTTGCAATGAAAATCATGGCGGTTTTGCGATTACAATATGCACGTTTTAACTCCAACAATTTTTAGCAATCAAACAAAATAATCGTATCCACTTCAAAAGTTGAAGCTGCCTAAGCATCATTAAAATTAACTACAAAATCGCTATTTTTCTGATTGAGACTGAAATATGAATGCAACAAAAGTTACATAATTGCCCTGCTGGTTACGTCTCATTGTTCTTATAAGTACTTATAATTGGTTGTAGGTAAGTTGAGTTACCATTAATTATATTATAGATACATACTAGCTGCCCCCCGCGGTTTCGCCCGCGTGAGTTTCGGTGTAGAAAACGATGAAGTAGCCTAAGTTACTCCTTTACCATCAGCTAATTAGCATTGAAAGTCTTATCAAAATTGGTCCAACCGTTTCGGAGATTCACCCGCGTGAGTTTTGGAATTCCCGCAGGAGCTCTGATAAAAGTAGTTCAAGTTACTCTTTATAATATCAGCTAATTGACAGTGAAAGTTCCGTCAAAATTATCTGTACACCCCGAATTAATTCCGGAGTTCCCGCGGGATCTTTTAAGTTGGACCATATTATAAATGGTTACAAAATTTTATCAAATCCGTTCAGTGGTTTCGGAGTCCATCGCGGACAAACAACGTGACACGTGATTTATATATATTAGATTAAGATAAGATTATAACTATAAACTGACAGCGTGCTACTGTAGAGTTTGTTGCGCAGCTTCTTCTCTTCAGCCATAGCACTAGGAAGCTGTGAAGGGTGGATATTTTATGGGTGCTGTCATAATAAATGTAACTTTATTGACGTCAAAAAGAGCCACATTATAGGCCAAATTTTGATTTGACTTTGACTTGACGAATGTGAGTTTGTTTGTCACGCTTCCGCGTTTTTTAATTCATATAATCTAGAAGGTGCAATTTGTTTGTTATTTTTTCTCTCCAAATTCCAAAAGACTATGACGTCAACGTAATTAGGTATTATTTAAATAACTAACTCAGCCGATCGTCATAAAACTTTGCATACACGTTGTCAGGGATACAGAGAAGGACAAATAGTACTTTTTATCTTGGAATTCCCGCTGGAACTCCGAAATAACGCGAGTGAAACCGTTGACAACAGTTAGTTTCGTATCAATTTCACATGTTGCGCATATGTAACTATCATATCCGCATTCTTACAACTCGACATTATGATGGGGCTGCCTGTACATAAAACCTGCCTTCCTTCAAGGTTATCCACGACCGCATTTATATATTTAGACCTCTATATAAACTTATACGTCATTCGCTCAGAATTGGACCTTAACATTATGTAGTAGGTATAAAACCGCCTCCCGCGAACCAGGTAGTCGCGCCTTATTATAAAATGCGAAATTAAGTTGGTTTGTTTGAAACGCTTTCACGCTAACTACTTATCCGAACATCATGAAATTTTGCGTAGGTACGCCTTGAGAGGAATTCCCGCGGGATCTCTGAAACTGCTTGAAACGGCTCGACCGACTTGGATACTTTTTTAAAAAATCTTCGCTGCATATAGTCCGACTAAGGTTTACAAAGGAAAAAAGTTGTTTGGTTTGCAAATTGGAAAAAAATATTTTGTTATGATTTGCCGATATCTGTGCCGAATAGAAGGTACTAGATGAATAGGTAGGTACTTATTATTATCTAATATATATAAATCACGTGTCACGTTGTTTGTCCGCGATGGACTCCGAAACTACTGAACGGATTTTGATAAAATTTTGCAACCATTCATAAAATGGTCCAACTTAAAAGATAGGATAGTTTTTATCCCGGAATTCCCGCGGGAACTCCAGAACTCAGGGGTACAAAGAAGGACGTAGAGTATTTTTCCCAGAATTCCCGCGGGAACTCCGAAATTACCGCGGATGAAATCGCGGGGGACAGCTAGTTATTGTATATTCTTGTTGGACATTTTACCTATAGATTTTGAAGAAGTTTTATTTAATTTGATGTAGTTTATTTAATTTATTCAATGAAATTTTTATTTTTTATTTAGTCTAATTTAGCCTATTGAGTTTTATTTTAATTTTAATTGATGAATCTAATTCAATTTATTTTATTATTATTCTATCATCATTGCATGGGTTATTTTGCCTGAAATAAATGAATTATACTATCTAATATATATAAATCACGTGTCACGTTGTTTGTCCGCGATGGACTCCGAAACTACTGAACGGATTTTGATAAAATTTTGCAACCATTTATAATATGGTCCAACTTAAAAGATAGGATATTTTTTATCCCGGAATTCCCTCGGGAACTGAAGGACATAGAGTACTTTTTCCCGCAACCTCCGCGGGAACTCCGAAATTACCGCGGATGAAATCGCGGGGGACAGCTAGTATATATATATATATATATATATATATATATATATATATATATATATATATATATATATATATATATATATATATATTCTTTTTAAATGAAAATAAATACCTAAGTATACCTATCTAAGAAGATAATGATTTAATTAGGTAATTACATGATTTATAGAGGGCGCTAGTGTGATCTTAGATTTTGGTGTGGCTTTGTATATGAAGGCGTTCTTTGCTGCAACTAAAAGTCGACTGCGTTCCAAATATCAGCTAACAATATTTCGTCAGGCGTTTCCGGCGCGAACTGATTAATGATATTGTCAAAGAATAGATAATCTTTACAAATAGACAATGCACACTACAATAGGACATAGATAAGCAATAGTGTGTTAACCCACACCGGAGAAATTTTGAGTAAATCGTGTTTTAAACTATAGCGCCATTTTTGTCAACATTTTGGGTTTAAAGAACTTTATTACTCATTAAGAAGTTAAGAACAATGTTGTTCACTTACAATGAGTTTAAGTTGAATTTGAATACTTAAATCAATAAGTTCCAGCTATTCAAAACATTTAAGTTATCTTATCACTAATGTACATTTTAAGTTTGCTTTTAAATATATTTCAAGAGTTGCATTCTCTTAATTCAGTTGGTAGGCCGTTAAATAACCGTGCTCCTTCAGACATAATATTTTTCTGTCCATATCCTTTCTTTTTTATGTTCAACATTTTGTTTGCTATTTAAACAATGTAATAAAGTAAACACATAGTTAAAAAACGTTCTGCAACTCTCAATAAAGCGTTTTGTATCAATAACTTAATTTTGTGGGTTAACACGTTATTGCTTATTGGCGTCCAATAATAGAGTCGCTGCATTCAAAGAGCTACTGTTACTAGTGCGGTATCTAGTTGGAGCGCAGCGGAGATCAATCATTTATCTAAGGTCGTAAGATTTATTTTTATATGTATAAGTGACTAGTATAATATTATATTATCTGTGGTAATGCACACTGCAGCGCGGATTTCTATTTTGGTTTTGGCAAAATTGACAAAATCAACAATTTATTGTAGAGGAAAAAAAATATATACCCAAAAAAAAAACCTTGAACCCCTAGGTATCTAAAAAGATTAAAAACTAAATAGGTATGTACATAGTTTCGCTTTATTTGTTTTTTTTTTTGTAAAAATTCAACAGCGTTTTCGAGATTTAAATAATATTAAATAATAAAAAATATTTCACCTTTAGCGTCTGCTGTGATTTGCGTTGACATTTGAGGCCATTGTTTGGGGTGAAGGTGCCTCGCTTAGAGAAACAAAGGAGCCGTTTTTGTTCGTAGCGAATTGCAGTGGTAATTTTTTTTTTTCTAATATGCATTTAATGAAAATCAGTTAATTTGGAATCACAAATAGACACTTCAATTTTATTTATATGTACCTCTAAATAATTATATAGAACAAGAATTGCTCGTTCAAAGGTAGTAGATCTAGATAGATACCTAGTCCAACCATTTTTCTCCGACCAAAACACAATCTTCTATCCATACTAATACTAGCTGTGCTCCATGGTTTCACCCGCGGTAATTTCAGAGTTCCGCGCGAATGCCAGGATAAAAAGTACCCTATGTCCTTCTCCCATGTACCCCAGACAACGTGCATGCCAAATTTCATCCAAATCCGTTCAGCCAACCACCAAAAGGAATTTATCGGAAAGTTGGATTGCTCTTTTAGATTCTCATTTGCTCTAGATTCCTTTGCAACCGTGGCGCGTGCTCGGCGCCTACAAGTCATCTCTAGTTAATTTATTTTCTCTGTGGAAGTACGCACCCCTTGCTAAAAAATCACATATTCTAAGATAATTATTTATTTTATTACATACACTAAGACATGTCTAAATCGTTACATTTCAACCAATTTACACGAAAACTTAACAAATTATATACTTAAACCTTTCTCATGAATTTTATTTTATTTTATTTTTATTTTATTTTATTCGGTTCACCAACAGTTGTAACAACAATTCATGCTCTTAATTAATTTACAAATTAATCCTTATAATTGTACAACTATATTAAGGTAAACACTGCATGCAAAGTGTTCGTTATTTTTTTAAGTAATTATGTAATAATAATCAGCTGTGCTCAAGCTGCACAATAAAACAGACCACAGCTGCAAAACTAAACTAATAAAAGCACTATACATATAAGCAAAGCCAAAGAAAGTTAAGCCAAACAACGCAACTATATAATGTGATTGATCAGATTCATTAATCTCTTACGATAGGTATAGATGGAGTCAAAGTGCACATCAAGCGATTCACTATAATTATTATATAATGCACTTAGCCTGGGAACTCCGGAATTGGCTCCTAAAACTGTCCTCCGCAGCGGTGAACATAAGGGCTTAAGATGTTTCCTAGGGTAATGTCTGGGAACATAAAAGCAAATCTCTGCCAGAAGCTGTGGACAATCCAATTGATTACGTAAAATTTTATAAAGAAACATAAGATCCAATAATACACGACGTTTTTCTAACGAAATTATTTTAAATTTTAAGAGTCGATCCTTATAAGACGTTATTGATTTGGTGGTCCCAGCGGAATACGAAAGATGCCACAAAAATCGCTTCTGAATACGCTCGAGTCTTAGAGAATGCGTAGCATAGTGTGGTCTCCAAACTACGCTGCAGTATTCGAGATTGCTGCGAACTAAGCTGTTATAGAGTGCGATCTTTGTACGTGCCCTAAATTCCCTTCCATTACGTATGACAAAGCCTAGCATTTTTGATGACTTTTTGGTAACAGCGTCCAATTGGGGGCCAAATGTAAGCTGACCATCCAATATCACACCAAGATCCCTGACCAAAGATTCCTCCTGTAACAGTTGCTCGTTCAAATAATACTTTGTAGGGATTTTCTTTAATTTCCGAGTAAATTTAACATGCACACATTTATTTATGTTTAAAGACATCCCATTTAGCTTACACCATTCCACCAAGTTATCCAAATCGCTCTGCAACAATTGTGAGTCATGAACCGTTTTTACTACTCTAGCCAATTTTAAATCATCAGCGTATAAGTATGGAACAGAATAATCAAAACAATTTACTACATCATTTATGAACAAGTTAAACAGTAGGGGACCCAAATGGGATCCTTGCGGGACGCCTGATGTACTACAGGCATTTACTGACTTAAAACCATTAATAACAACATAGAAAAAGCGATCAGTCAAGTAAGAAGACAGCCAACTCAACACAGACCCAGCAAAACCGTAACATTTTAATTTTTGGATCAACACTGAATGCGGAACACTGTCAAATGCCTTGCTGAAATCTGTGTATATCACATCCATTTGATGATGGCAATCTATAATTTCTGCGACAGAATTTGTAAAAGTGATAAGGTTTGAGGCTGTTGATCTTAACTTAACAAACCCATGCTGGTGACAACTTAGTAGTGGTCCAATATGAGACTGAATATAAGGACAGACAAGAGCCTCAAAAATTTTCGAAAAAGTTGAAAGGATGGAAATGGGTCTATAATTAACGACCTCTCCACTATTACCATTTTTAAAAATTGGTACCACCTTAGCCAATTTCCAGCGATTAGGGAAAATACCTGTGCTTAAAGATTTATTAAATATGGCACATAGTGGAACCAATAATTGTGAGGCGCATGATTTTATAAATCTCGGGGGAATACAATCCGGACCAGCACCCTTACATATATCAAGAGAATTAATTTTTTTCAGAACGTCGTCCATTTCAATGAACACGGTAGGAAAATTACTTGAACGTTGGGAAATATGAGACAAGAACCTTGTCAAATACATGTCGTCTAAATTTAGGCTCTTACGATGTATGTAGACCGACTCAAAATGCTCCAAAAATAAGTTACATGCATCAATACCCTCCGAGACCTGTCTTCCCTGGTACTTAAACGTGCTTGGATATGCACTTTTACCATTTCGCTTAGCTTTTAAGAACGACCAAAAAAAATTTGGGTGTTCTTTTATTTTATCTTCTATATTATCGATGTAACATTTGTACGAATCTTTAGCCAATTTTTTACAACGTTTGCTCAAGAGTGCAAGTGATAGCTTATCCATAGGGTTATTATACTTTTTGTAGCGTTTAAGAGTTTTGGACTTTTCATTTAGACACTTAAAAATGAATCACTCTATCTATCGGTAAAAACCGCATGGAAACCCGGTCAGTAGTTTTTGAGTGTATCGCGGCGAACAGACAGAAAGATAGACAAGGCGAAGCACTTTGTTTTAGAACATGTAGGTATGTATGTAATATATTTATTCAGAAAAGGTTTTCACACTTTCATTGAGACCATATGCCCCGCAAAACTGCTTGCGCAGTTTGACTGCAGGTAACTCGCTTTATGTAAACATAGCTTATAAACTATTAAACTAGGATATCATAAAACAGTTAATTTACGTAAGTAAATGGTTACAACGTGCTTAACAAGTGTTGTTTTAATAATCTTTTAAATTTAGCAAGTGTAGACTCACGTCTCATGTCCTCGGGTAAACTATTGAGTAAATATGGAACTCGTTTTTTTAACGTTCTATCTCCATAATAATTTTTCACCATGGGTATTTCAAATTTACCTTTGGACATTGACCTTGTGCCAGTTTTATGATGCACCAAATTAGTGAAACGATCCTGTCCTATGAAACGAACATGTATAGTGATGACTGGCTAGTCAGTGGTCTAAGAACTAATCCGACAAGCTATGGATTTGCCGCTCAGTCAGTAATGGGCATGTTGACTAATTTTTATTTTTTAGTCCGTCTTGTAGATTATTAAAAAATATTGAACACGTATTTTTTTCTTTTTTTACGTAATCAAAAAATAACGGCGATATATTGAGTTGAAATTTCGCGTGACGTCACTATTCTGACAGTTTGTATGGCGGTCATCCTCATCCTAAACTTTAATGCGCTTTATCTCTGTATATTTTAATTTATTTAAAAAAGCAAAAAATACGTGTCTATTATTTTTTTATTTTCTATCTGACGGACTAATTAGAATTTTGATTTTCAATAGTAGTCATCATCCCTATTATATACCAACCACACATTTTCATCGGGCATAAGATAAACTTTACTATAATTTTAGGAGATAATTATACAGATTTTGTAATATGTCAGATTCACATGTTATTTCTAGTATGTAGATGTCATTCGGACCTATTTTCAATAGTATAAAGTAAAGTTACCCGCGTCTGTCTGTCTGTATGTCTGCTCAGTTCAAGTAAGAAATGGGTTTTGATGCGATTTTTATTTTTATTTATAGAATTGGTGGAATATGGGGGAAGAGGAAAAATAAGGTACCTACTCTATATACATATACACACCGGCAGAATTAGCGGAACATAGAAAGGCAGAGTATAGAAATAATTACGTATATATGTATATTAAAACAAATAATAATTAGACATGAAGTAATAAATTTATATACATCTTTTAACACTTTAAAAGTTTGTAATTAAATTATTAAATTTTATTTAAAATAATAATTAAAAAAAAACACTTTTTCTCTAATTTGTGGGCACACAAATAATGTTGCAAATTAAAGATTACTGTGATGTTAACACTAAATAAATGAACGATTAATAACGTGTGTTTCCCCTTCGTGATTCAACTTTTATTTGCAACATTGTCTGTGTTCTCACAAACTAGAGATTTGTTTTTTTTTTTTAATTTAGATTACTTTTAATAAAATTTAACTAAAAACTTCTTAAAGTCGATGTTAAAAGATGTATATTAGTTTATTACTTCATGCCTGATAATAATTTGTTTTAATACATATATGTTATTATTTCTATACTCTGCCTTTTTATGTTCCGCTAATTCTGCCGGTGTGTATATAATAAAGTAGGTACGTTTGAATGTGTGTGGATTTTAATGAAACTTCGCTACATCATGTGAAGGAATAAATGGAAAATAGAACGTAATATATTTTTTTAAAAGTATTTTTTGAAGTGTAATGTAATTAAAAATGAAAAAAAAAAATTTGTAATGTATGTAATATCATAAGTATTCAAAAGTATCATAAGTATTTTTATAAAGTTTAAAATCCAGTCATTTTGATAGTTCCGATAGTTTCGCAGGCGGAACGCTGGGGCTTCACTGAAAACCAGCGCTGTGGCTACTACGGTCGCACGCAGCACATGCTGAGTGGAGTCCCTTTTAGCAAGGCACTACACCATTTTTTTATTATTGTTATTATTAACCTACTTCCAAAAAGGAGAAGGTTCTATGTTCGATTGTATGTTTATTTATTGCTTGTAAAGTGTTTGTTGCGTGGTGTATGTGTTTGTTCTTGCTGAATAAAGTTTATCTTGTCTTATCTTAATGATAGTTCATAAAAATTACGTAGTAAAAATTTAGTTGGCAACCCTTACCTGGGTACCCTTAACCTTAACTTAAGTATGTCACATCATAAACATAAAATTTATGGCACAAATAGGGTTCTATAGGGTTTCGGTAGGTTAAAGAAGGCGTCCTGTAAAAACATACACAAACCTCTCTTTTCCACGTTTCTACGTGGAATCTCTAGGATCCACTACGGGCTACCAACACGTTACCATAGACTCTATTACTCTATTATGTTAGCCTTTGTATTTATCGTATTATCTATGTAATATTATATTTAGGTATGTTTTTATGTATATATATGTATATGTGTAGTATATGGGTAGGTACTTATATATTGTTGATGTGCTTATGCTGATTAGTATTATTATATATTATAACACCGCCTTCCTTCTAGATTATAATTTTCCAATGCACCCTATGGTTGTCTGGAAGAGATCGCTCTGAGCGATAAGACCGCCGATTGTTCCACGTTGTAGTAAAATTGTTTTTGTTATTGTTTATTTTAAGTGGTGTTCAATAAAGAGTTTATTATTATTATTATTATTATTACGTTTTAAGAGTCGGCACTTTCATACTAATCGCTGAAATCTATGAAAGCATTCTGTGCCAAACGAATAAGACGCGGCCATAGGGATTTGGTTAGGTATTCCAAAGTTGGTAAGGAAGTTACTGCATAGATCCATAGTAACTTTTGTTTCAAGGCAGTGTCGCTGGGCTGCAAGAGGTAACGAGGCGGCCGTACGCTACTCGTTATGATATCCTGCCTCATTTTTACTACTTTTTAATTTTTTAAACTTAATTTTTTTTTTATTCTTGTATTCTTTTTTTAAAATCGAAAATTAGCTATTTTTAACTTTTTTTAGGTTTTGGGTTTAGGTCTATATCTATATTTTATCCTGGAATTCTCGCGGGAACTCCGAAATTACCGCAGGAGAAACCGCGGGGACAGCTAGTGTTTACTAAAATAAGAGCTAGCCCGGGGTCGTAGAACCCGTTGCAACTTACAAACCCGACATAAATAATTAATTATAAGTACCTAAATATATACAACGTTAATGAATTAACTGAAAACTAGAAAGTAGTTTGCTCAGAATCGATTAGCGAATCGATCGCACTATGTTTTAATATAGTTTATATTTTTTCATTTTTCCTAGCCCATGTCTAAATTATTTATAATACAATATTTGGCGCGTACGCCGCGCGCAGCACAAAAATTCGAACGGGGAGGCGCGGGCGTAGCGCTTGGAATTTCGTAGATAGGTCACCTCCAAACTAATGTTGAATAACTTTTAAAGTATAAATTTTTTCGACATAAAATATATTTTAATCATATTATTGTTTATTTTTTTAAATGTGGTGTATCAGGTTTTCAGTTAGTTCATTAACGCGTTGTATATCAACAAATCAATCGACCGATAGGTACGTATTGGACGCGAGCGAGACGGGGGCCAGGGTTCATGGAGATAACCCCCAACCTTGATTAATACATATTACATTGTTTTTTGGTTTGATAACCTGCAATACACCGGATCTCGAGGTGCGATAAACGTGAACGTGCCGGATCTGCACCAAGGACGTAGGTACTGTCATATCAGACGAAAGACGTCCACTGCTGGATCCTTATCGCGATAACACGCCACAAAAATTGATTTTCCCTCATGCTCAAAGAAGTTTCACTTATAAAAGTAAACATATGAACACACAGTCGAATTGAGAACCTCCTCCTTTTTGGAAGTCGATTGAAAATGCATTTCGTTTTTAGGGCATACAAAATACTCGTTTTCTAATATTTTTTGCATTCTGGCATCCAGAGCGTTTGCGATTGTGTTTTTGGGACGCGCGTTATGTGGAAGGAATCCGGTGGGTTATAGTCCATAAGGGTCCTGGACATAGGCCTTCCCCTAAGAATCGTCGCCGACGTCGATCCACCTTATAGCGGGCCTACCCAGGCGGTGAACAGCAGACGCTTGACGCTGGACGCGGCGCGCCAGCATGCCTTTCACGCTGAGGGCTCAGCGTTGCCTCTCGATGTCTGCCTCGTCGAGGAGGCTAGATTCGGGAGGCTTGATTCGATGATATGACCAAGGTATTTGATCTCCTCAGTGCGTTGGAGCGTCACCACCGTGTGCAAAGATAAATTTGGTCGGTTTTGGGCGACAAAAATGATATCTTTTTTGAGGGGCTAGATCCGCGCCTGTTTTTATTGTTACCAAAATAGAGCTGTCAAAATGTATTTATCCACAACCAATTAAATATTTTTATCACTAGCTGTTCCCTGCGGTTTCACCCGCGTTAGTTTCGGAGACCCCACGCATATTCCGAGATAAAAGTACTTACTAAACTATGTTTTTTTGTACCTAACCTTAAAAACGTGTAGGTGGTATGCAAAATTTAATTAGTTTCTTCCGCGTTAATTTCGGAGTTCCCGTGGGGATTCCGGGATAAAAAGTAACCTATGTCCTTCTCTGTACCCCTGACAAAGTGTATGCAAAGTTCCGTGGGAATCGGTTGAGCCGTTTAATCGTGAAAGTGTAACAAGCAAACAAACAAACTCACTTTCGCATTTATAATATTAGTAAGGATTCACAGAGTTATTAGTTTCAACTTTTTTACTCAACGTTGTTGTATAATTTTGTCGTAATTATGCAAATAATCACAAAAAAACAATGAATATTTTACATTATAACTACCAAGACTGGCATTTATTAAAATTATTGAACAATATTATTTTCTATAAATAGCTATTCATTTATAAAAAAAAAAAACTATTTCCCTAACTGGCTGTATGACGCGCACTTCTTTTATCTCTCCGTACGCAGACAAACTCGCGCCAGTATTTGGCGCTGTTGTCATATTTTTAACCGACTTCCAAAAAGGAGGAGGTTCTATGTTCGATTGTATGTATGTTTTTTTTTTTTTTTTTTATGTATGTTCACCGATTACTCGAAGACGGTTGGACTGATTTAAAAAATTCTTTTTTTGTTTGAAAGGGTTTACTCCCAATTAGGTCCCATTGCCACCAAGTCGGGATCTGATGATGGGATCTTGGAGAAATCGAGGGAACTCTTCAAAAATTATAGGCACACCTATAGCGATTTGTATATTTTTGATAGTAAATCGTTCATTTGCTTTCGGAAAGCAAAATTTGAAGAGGTGGAACTGATGATGAAGACCACAGGTGGTCATCGGAACAACTCAAAAATAATACGTATTTCACGGGTTCCGATTGAAGCGATTTCGAAAATTGTTTTTTTGTTTGAAAGGGGATACTCCCAATTTGATTCCATTATCACCAAGTTGAGATCTGATGATGGGATCTTGGAGTAATCGAGGGAACTCTTCAAAAAATATGAGAACATTTATAGCGATTTTTGTATTTTTTATAGTAAAACGTTTCTTTGCTTTCGGAAAGCAAAATTTGAAGAAGAGGAACTGATGATGAAGACCACAGATGGTCATCGGAACTACTCAATAATGGGTATTTCACGGGTTCCGAATCGTTAACTTTAATATGGTTTCTAAACAATTTATGCCCGTCACAATGTATATGGTGAAGTGGAACTGATGGTGATGTACTAGGAGAACTCCTCAACAATTAACGTCCCTGCGTCGGGAAAAGCAATATTTAGTAAAAGATGATGAGCATGAGTTGACATTAAGCTATTGTAACTTAGAGAAATTACGAACTAAGTCACTTAAAAGCGAGAAATAAACAAAATTTTAACAAAAAAATTAAAACCGACTTCCAAAAACACAAAACTAAAAAACTAAAAATAAAAAGCTAAAAACAACAAAATACCGATTTAATCCAAAAGACAAAAACACACGTAATATGATTATTGGTTTGTGCTACCACTGATCGGTATGAAGTCGGTGACAAGCCAAATATGGAGGGGGAAGATGGGCTAAGTCGACTCCCGCCACCAGCTCTTCGTGAGCAGAACAACCCAAGTGGACAGACACCAGTGGGCTTGTCACCGAATTCAAACCGATCAGTGGTAGCACAAACCAATAATAATATTATGTGTGTTTTTGTCTTTTGGATTAAATCGGTATTTTGTTGTTTTTAGCTTTTTATTTTTAGTTTTTTTTTTCACTGTTTATCGATTTGTTTTCATCAACACAATAAAAACACTAGCCAAATTGTGCCTTAAACCTAGCGATCTAGTGAGAGCGTCTTACCAGAAAACTCTGGAAGAAAATGTGTATGTAATTGTTGTATTATAATATTTATTTTAACGCAATTGTAATAAAAACAATCGTTTATTACAAGCGCGGGAAATATTTTATTGCTACGATTTTTTTATTATTATTGTATTATTCATTACTCGAGTGAATGACCTTTACAGTCGATTTGTCAGCGCGCCATCGACAATACAAACGTACAAACGAAAAGGCGTTTAGTGATCTTTAGGTTGTGATCTCAATTTTTGTGAATATTTTTGATGTGAAGAATTTTTATTTTGTTTATTTTTTTCTTTTAATATTTGATACTAGAATTGGACATAGATAAGCAATAGTGTGTTAACCCACACTGGAGAAGTTTTGAGTAAATTAAAGTTTTCAAATTATAGCGCAATTTCGTTTCAATATTTTTATGTTCAATATTTAATTACATATTTAAACAATGTAATAAGGTAAACACATAATCAAAAAACGTTCTCTAACTCTCAATAAATCGTTTTGAAACAATAACTTTGTTTTGTGGGTTAACATGTTATTGCTTATCTGCGTAAAATTAATCCTTCAATACATCCCTAGTTCAACCTTACACTCTGTATATCTTTGGTATATTATAAATCTGAAAGTGAGTTTGTTTGTGTCGCTTCCACGCCTCAACGACTCGACGGATTATCATGAAATTTGGCATACATGTTGTCAGGGACACAGAGAAGGACATTATCCCGGAATTCCCACGGGGACTCCAAAATTAACGTCGGTGAAACTGCATTCAATCTTGTATACCTTGTCAGGGGTACAGAAAACGATATAGAGTACTTTTATCTTGCAATACCTGCGGGATCTCCGAAATTACCGCGGGTGAAACCGCGGGGAGCAGTTAGTATAACACACGGTAAGTTGTAAAGTTCCCGAGGTAATACCGATATCTATTCATATAAAATACTTTGTCCTAAATGACTGATGGATCAACGCACAGCCTAAACCGCTGATCGTAGAGACCTGAAACTTGGAGGGTGTGTTCTTTGTATGACGTAGGCATCCGATAAGAAAGGATTTTTGAAAAGTCAATCCCTAAGAGGGTGAAAAGGGGTTGCAAAGTTTGTATAGAACAATTCCGCGGGAACTGCGAAATAATTGCGGGTGAAACCGCGCGGGACTGCTAGTTATACAACGTGTTAATGAATTAATTGAAAACCTGAAACACTCCATTTAAAAAAATAAACAATAGGTACTATGATTAAAATATATTTTATGTAAAAAAAATGTATACTTTAAAAGTTAACTAGCTATTCAACATTGGTTTGGAGGTGACCTATCTACGAAATTCCAAGCGCTACGCCCGCGTCTACCGGTTCGAATTTTTTTGCTGCGCGCGTCGTACGCGCCAGATATTGTATTATAAATAATTTAGACATGGTCTAGTAAAAGTGAAAAAATATAACCTATATTAAAACACAGCGCGATCGATTCGCTAATTGATTCTGAGCAAACTGCTTTCTAGTTTTCAGTTAATTCATTAACACGATGTATATAAAAACCAAAGGTATAATATTACTTAGTACTCACACAATTCCAGTTGGTCGCGTAGGATAGGACATAATCCCTCATATTCTTCAATGCCATGTGTGAAATCGGCATGAATTGCAATCTCCACCATATCAAAAACCCTTTGACGTTAATGAAGCACATATAGAAAAAAAACGTCGCGTGAAAAACCGACCGCAACAGAAGATGGGGCGAAAAATTTTTCATCAAGTCAATTTTTATCACAAAATCCCGCGGTTTCATATTAATTGCTGACGCCATTTTTGTTTTTGTTTTTTCTTTTTCGGTAACACAGAAAAAGAACTGTACTCGTACTTGTTTCAATTTTTAAATCAAGAATCTTTTTTTTTTCTTTGACCACATATATTTTCTCTTTTTTTCTTTTTTTTCAATCTTATTATTTACTTATATAAAGACTCGATATCTTTATTTTTATACGAAACAGACGATGGACGTGCGATAACCGACGCAGTATTTTGTGTTTTAATATTCTAGTGTTATAATCTGTTTCTATGCTGTCTGTGGTATCAGAGGTCGAAGAATAATTGGGGTTCCGTAAGTTTACACTTATTATTATTTAATAACTAATATAAACACTTTTTTTTTTGCTTTTTTTTAAATACACAATTTAAGAAGTAGGTAACTCTGTTCTCTATAGATTATTTTGACGTTCGGGGATCGGGCGCTCTTTCCATGCTAAGCGTTGCCGTTAGGTACACGTAGAGATGGGTTTTGGTCCGGCATTTACGGACGTTTAGATAACGCCCGATAGACGTGGATAAACGCCCGACTAAAACCTATCTCTAGATAAACAATATACTCTTGGTAGCTCAGTTTCCACTTTAAATAAGTTTTATATTGTGAAATTGCGCTTCTTGAGGGCGTCCCTAGATGGCACTGTTTTTCTTTTTCGTTTTTATTATATACCGCTATTTGGTTTGGACTTAATATAACTAAGTAGTAAGTGCATATTATATCAATGATTGTAGACCCCTGATTTGTTTTTGACTTGCATCAAGTTTATCTCCCGCACCGAAAACGTCTCTCTCATATTTGTTATTAATTGTTATCTCCAACCTTAAGCATATTGTTAGGTATATGTACCTACTATAAATAATAATATTTTGATTCAAAAAGAAAAAACTTTAAGAATGTACCTACCTGATTACCTTTATTTAATATCCGTTAGATGGTAATCTATTGATATATTTTTTCCGTTTAGGCGCAAATGGTCCAATTCGCAAATGGTCCAGAGGGTTTAAAATGTCCAATTCGCAAACCGCAAAGAAGAAGAAGAAGAGTAGTGACTTGCATTTAGCGTTGGTTTACATGCCGCCGGGCCCGCGGCTCGGGGAACGAACGAACCATCTTGCCGAATGGCTTTCTGATATCACTAATCTGGTACCGAATGATCACATCATGCTAGCAGGCGATTTTAACTTACCGGGTATTCAGTGGAGTTCTTCGGAACCTAAGTTTATGAGGACCGGGTCACTCGATTTGCAACATGCCAGCGCCAAATTGATAAATTTCACAAATTTCTCGGGATTAACACTGCAGTATAATAATTTTAAGAACGTCGCCGGAAACACTCTTGATCTGGTATTTTGTAATTTTTTTTGTGGTTTTATCTTTATCCGATGCGAACTTGGTGCGGCCGGATAATAGGGATGTGGACTGCTTTTGAAAATCGAAATTCTAATTAGTCCGTCAGTCACAAAATAAAAAAACAATAGACACGTATTTTTTGCTTTTTTAAATAAATTAAAATATACAGAGATAAAGCGCATTAAAGTGTGACGTCACTAACCGCTAAAACCGCCATACAAACTGTCAGAATAGTGACGTCACGCGAAATTTCAACTCAATATATCGCCGTTATTTTTTGATTACGTAAAAAAAGAAAAAATACGTGTCCAATATTTTTTAATAATCTACAAGACGGACTAAAAAATAAAAATTAGTCAACATGCCCATTGTCATAATACTTTAAACATCACCGTTTCTGAATTGTCTATGCCTTCTCTGCCAAAGATTCGTCGTAAAAAATATTTATTTAGGAGGGCCAACTATATGGATGTTAATAGTGAACTTGCAAGTCACGACTGGCGGAGGGTTCTTGCCAGTGGAACTGTTGATGAGGCTATCGGAATCTCCTATTCATTGCTTAAAGAAACCATAGATAAACATGTCCCTGTTGTCAGTGTATCGGTGTCAGGACTATACCCGGTTTGGTTTAGTCGAGCTCTAATCAATGTCATCAAAGAAAAACAAAAAGTGCATCGTACTTGAAAGCGTTATAAAAATCCATTAGACTTTGACGCGTTTTCACTCCTCAGGTCACGACACAAAAAAATGCAGAAGGATTGTTTTGATGCATATATTTCTCGTTCTCAGACAGCCATAAAAAAGAATGCCAAAGCTTTCTGGTCATACGTAAGCTCTTTGCGCGGTGCTAATACTGGTTATCCTGGCACTATGTACTACGGTGATGATCGGCTCTCATGCGGGGAAGACATCTGTTCCGCGTTTAACAATTTCTTTGAAAGTGTCTTTGCTCAACCAACTATTGCAAATCAGAGCAGAGGTCCTGAAAATAATTTCGCTGATGACATTGTTACAGTGAACATCGCCGAGTGCACGGTTTTTAAGTATCTGCACGACTTGGACTGTACCAAGGGTGCAGGCAGTGACAGTTTACCTCCTATTTTTATCTCTAAGTGTGCAAAATCTCTCTGTCTTCCTATAACTCTAATTTTTAATCGGTCTGTTCACGAAGCAATATTCCCAAATGTTTGGAAGGAAGCTCATATTCCTCTACATAAGAGAGGGTCTAAATGTAGGATTGAGAATTACAGACCTATTTCTATTCTGAATGTTTTGGGCAAAACACTCGAAAAAATTATATATGAAAATATATGTAATTTATAATCTAAGTGTATAAATGTATAGTCTAAGTGAGCGGAGACTGCTACTAGACCTGACATTTCTGTACAAATTATGAATGGACTCTTGGATTGCCCTGATTTGCTCCAGCAGATTAATTTTAATATTCCACGAGGTTTACCTAGACCTTCTCGTTATTATTTATTTGTTCCAAAATCTTCTAAGAGCAATCTTGGACAACATTCGCCTCTTAATCGTTTCCAAACCCAATACAATTCTTTTTCGAAAAAATGTGATCTCGACTTATTTGGACTTACTTTACAAAAATTCAAAATTACCGTGCTTAACACTATTAAATGATTATGTTCTTCTTACTTAACTGATTCTTCTGAAAATTTATATAATTTACTAATAAAAAAGTACAATGATGGGTTAAAATAGTTCCCTTACATTTGAGTTTGGAAAGAGTAAATTTGCATTTTTATTTTGTGTACATTTATTGCTTCTTTCTCTCGTTCATGCTGTGGCGACCTATAATTGAGGCAGCGCCATAATTTTTTCATTGTAATATCCTATATTGTATCACTACTAATGTTACGGTGTATGCTTTGTTGGTCGTTCTTTTCAATAAATAAAATAAATAAAATAACAATACACCCCATAATAAAACAAGGTATTCCAGAGGAGCAGCACGGGTTCGTTAGAGGCCGTTCCACATGCACCAACCTTGCAGTCTTTGTCAACGACATCCTACACTCTATGGAGTCTTCGGCGCAGGTTGATATGATCTATACAGACTTCGAAAAGGCATTTGATCGTGTAGATCACATCATCCTGCTGTGTAAGCTCCAGGAGCTTGGTATTCGAGGATATCTTCTCAGATGGGTGAAATCTTATATCACAAACAGACGACAAGCGGTTGTGGTCGGCGGACATCGCTCAGACTTCATAGTGATACCGTCTGGCGTCCCTCAGGGCTCCCTGCTAGCTCCGCTGTTCTACGCAGCATATCTTTACCATATAGGTGATTGTTTCCATCACGCCAAGTTTTTATTGTACGCGGATGACAAAAAGTTCTATTATAAATTTAAAAAAGAATCTGACTGCACACATTTACAAGAGGATCTTGACAGGTTATCCAGCTATTACATCAGAAACAAAATAGGCGTAAACACAGTCATAATGATAGCGCAGAGTAAACTGTGCGCATTTCATTAATTCACTATTTGCTATGTTATTAGAACAACCAGCACATTTTCCGTATCTAGTTGTCATAGGATTAGACATTTTTGTTATTAAGTGAAACGGAACGGGTCACGTTGACTTCTCAATAGTCTGTGGCGTGGAGAATATCACCGGTTCTGCGATCCGTCATAAATTTTTCACCAAGGTGGGTAGTCGAAACAGTCACTTACCCACACTTTCTAGTGACGGTCGGTATTAGGAAATTAATATTGATAATTTTAAACTGCGGATTATTTTTACTAACACTGCACTACAAGTCAAGACAATTAGAAACCAATCAGTTTGCTGTTAAAGCTAAGGAATCCCAACAAGTAACACCTCACATTCACCTTTGGTTGATCAAATTTTTAATTTTTGGTGGACCGAACACCATTAAGTTTTGCATACACGAGACTACTGCTTTTAATCTTGTTATCCTATTGCTAATCTGTTGTTTAATTTATCAATTTATTGATTATATATATTTTTTATTTTTTTTTTAAACATGAATTTAATTTATATGCTTTGACTTTAATCATTGTAGTT
The DNA here is from genome assembly GCA_907165275.2 of Zygaena filipendulae. Lineage (NCBI taxonomy): Eukaryota > Metazoa > Arthropoda > Insecta > Lepidoptera > Zygaenidae > Zygaena > Zygaena filipendulae. The sequence continues at coordinate 678,610 of OU015677.1, read as the reverse complement.
CATAGTTATCAATCTGACTGTATTTACGTATGTATCACTTCCATGTGAACCCGACATTGTATTACGAACTCTGCTCTGTTCAACGACAAAAATAAATACCCTCTCTTCAAATTATACACTACACTCACATGCAACTATACACAAACACACACACAATATAACATAATATTAAGTTAAGACCCAGATTGCTTATTGGGCACATTTTTACATTTGCGATTCGAATCAACATTAAAATTATTTTAGTCTTAATTATTTATTCTTTAACTAGCTATGCCCCGCGGTTTCACCCGCGTGAGTTTCGGGATTCCCGCAGGAACTCCAATTCAGTCTAATTTACTCCTTATAACAAAAGCTAAAGCAGTGAAAGTCCCGTCAATATCGGTCCAACCGTTTCGGAGATTCACCCGCGTGAGTTTCGGAATTTCCGCAGGAACTCCAAACTTCTTTTATATAAACCGTGTCCTGACAATAACGAACACAAAAAAAAACACAATTATCCATTTTGGTGCAGTCGTTTGGTAGTTATACGCTTAGCAACACATAAATAAATAAATAAATATATGCTCTTTTTGGACTTTGGTAAGTTAACAGCTAACTAATATTATAAATGTGAATGTTTGTTTGTTTGTTGCGCTTTTACGCTTAGACTACTCAACCGATCTTCATGAAATTTTGCATGCACGTTGTCAAGGGTACACAAAAGGGCATTGGGCACTATCTATCCCAGAATTAGCGCGGGAACTCCTGAATTAATGCGGGTGAAACCGCGGGGCTCATCTAGTACATAGGTATATAAAGAAGATACATAGTTGGGTAAAATACATAATAATTGTAATTTGTACTTCACATCACTCAAATGACACCTTTACCTTGAACCAAAAACAACTATTTTCAGTGTTTTTTTTTTTTGTAAGCCGACGCGACGTCGCTTAAGAAGCAATATTTTAACCATTAGATATTATTCCGTTTCTTTTTTGTTTCGATGTCATTGTTAGATTTTTTTAAATTTTGTGAATTACTAGGTATTTCCTGTGGTTTCACGCGCGTTTATTTCGGAAATGCCGCGGGAATTCCGGGATAAAAGTACCCTCGTACCTCTGCCAATTTGTATGCAATATTTTATGTGTTTTGAAAGTGTTAACTTGGCTGTAAAATAAAATAAAAATTTCACCCGCGTTAATTTCGAAGATCCCGCGGGAATTCCGTGATAAAAAGTACCTGTAAGCAGTGTCCTTTTCTGTACCCCTGACAACGTGCATGCAAAATTTCATCAGGATCGGTTGAGCCGTTAAGGCGTGAAAGCGTAACAAACAAACTCACTTACGCATACGCACTAGTCGATCCCCCATAGTTTCATAAGCTTAATTTCAAACTTCCCCATGTCACTCAGGAACACCGTAGCGCGTAGTTTTTGAGTTTTTCCACTACAAACAAATACACAAAAACCATTCATTACTATTATTTTTTACTACCTTCACCAGCATCTTAATGTAACCTCTTGTTTAATTATTCTTTTACAATATTTAACCATTTGAGAAGAATAAGCATTTTTTATTTCCTTGCTAACACAATACTTCAGAGGATTCTTACTAATATTATAAATGCGAAAGTGAGTTTGTTTGTTTGTTTCGCTTTCACGCCTCAACGCAGACCCCTCTTTCCCAGTGGGCACTTTGGGCAAGTGCCCAGGGCCCCGCGATCGACAGGGGCCCCCTCAGATCAAATACAAAGTCCCTAGTTCCTGTCAGATCACCAAACGATAACCAATATTTATTATCAAAAAACATATAAAATTCGAAGGAATCGAACCTAAATTACTGACTACAATACCAACTTACTAGCTTTTGCATGCGCGAAGCTATTCTACTCTCGCCCAAAAATTAGGTAATTAACCTTGTTTATCCACTTTCTTTGTCTATTCTAACGAAATAGTGTTCTGTCAAAGTCATAGGGGCCCCATTATACTAATATGCCCAGGGCCTCCGATAGGTTAAAGACGGCCCTACCTCAACGGCTCAACGGATCATAATGAAATTTTGCGTGAACGTTGTCAGGGGTACAGAGAAGGATATAGGGTACTTTTATCCTGGAATTCCCGCGAGATCTCCGAACTTGTCATGGGTGAAACCACAGGGAACAGCTATTATAGTAAACTGATATTTGCATTAAAATAGTAAGGATTTTTTAATTTTTGTAGGTAGGTATGAATTTGAAAAGTGATTGACAATTTGACTGAGCACAAAAATAATAATAGTTACATACCAAATTTGTTTTGTCTCCTTTTTTTACATGTTTTATACTCAGACGAAATTTATTTCGTCTGAGGTTTTATGATACTTAGAGAAAAAAACCCTGATTTATTTATACTAGCTGAACGACGCGGTTTTACCCGCGTTAGTTTCTGATTTTGCGCGGGAGTTCTCCTATTTCATGAGTTGAGTAGTTAGAACGTGAAAAGGTAGCAGTCAAAAAGACAGAGTTATTTTTGCCTTTAATAATGTTAGGAAGCGAAAGTTTGTGTGTGTGTGTGTTAGTGTGCGTATGTTACCCCCTTGTAGTCCCCGAGGGAACTCCTAAATTCACATTGCGAGTAATGGGCATGTTGACCAATTTTTTTTAGTCCGTCTTGTAGATTAATAAAAAATATTGGACACGTAATTTTTCTTGTTTTACGTAATCAAAAAATAACGGCGATACATTGAGTTGAAATTTTTGACGTCAATATCAGGACAGTTTGTATGTCGGTTTCAGCGGTTAGTGACGTCACGACCCCCTCAGTCCTCACCCTAAACTTTGATGCGCTTTATCTCTGTATATTTTAATTTATTTGAAAAAGCAAAAAATACGTGTCTATTGTTTTTTTATTTTCTAACTGACGAACTAATTAAAATTTTTATTTTCAAAAGTAGTCCACATCCCCTTTGTTACTAAATAATACAATAATTAATAACTTAAGGTTCCATCCAATAAATAGAGGTTTTGTTAAATGAAAAAGTATCTTGAAACACTATTCTATCTACGTATATATATATATTACATTTCACCCGCGGTAATTTCGGAGTTCCCGCAGGAATTCCGAACTATAATCTAACCTATGTTACTCAGTGAAAATGTAACATTCTAATGGTGAAAGAATTTTAGAAATCGGTCCAGTAGTTTTTGAGTTGAATTGTAACAAACAAGAAATCCAATTATTTTTACAATTTACGAACGACACGATGACCGACCCGCCATCTTCGAATCCTTCGATTCCCGCCAAAAAACTTAAGAGTATAAACCACTTAAGGTTAAAAGTATGAAGCGTGAAAAAACAGATGCCTTTGACGCTCTACACGTTACACGTCGATCTCGTGCTTCTTTCGCTTCTGCCATTTTCGATTTTTGTTGACCCAGTTGCTTCCAGGTTCATCAGTACAAGATTCGGTGATAATAATATGATAATTCCACTTCTATAAATATTGATATATTTATACATAAATAAAATCGTTGAAATAATAATTAATTTGCTTAATTGGATACGTTTAGAGGTTTCTTGGCTAGCTCGCGATGCTTACCTTCGGATAGCGAGTCAAGGTTTTACGTAAAAATGTTTTTTTTTAACTGCACCTAAACATGAAATATTCACGCTAATTACAGAGTAAAAAATAAACAAAGAAGTAATAAATAAACAAATCATAAATGAAAACAAAATAATAAATTTGTAAAATTTTGAAAAATTAAGTTTTTTAAACGATACAAATGTAACTGGCTATGCCGTTTTGAGGTAATGAATAGAAAAAAGTTCATATTCAAACTCAAAAGTACAAAAAAAAGGAGAACGAGAATTAAAACCACTGAGTGATTTGAGTTTCCGAGAAAAAAACCGCGCCATTTTTGTTTTAAATGGGCACGAAATAGTACATTGTTATCCTAGGGGTGAAAGTAACTTATTTAGTCCCGAGACGGGGTTTGGCGCCCGAGCGTAGCGAGGGCGCCTATAGATCGAGGGACTAAATAAGTCTTTCTCCCGAGGGTAACACTGTGCTTTTCATTACGAATGCAAGGAAAGTCAAAATAAAAATAGGAATTAGCTAGAGAAAAAATGAGTGAAGATCGGATAGTCGCTTGACACTTTCCCACCTATTTCTTTTTCTTTGGCCAGCTAGCTATTCAGCCAGTATTTTTTATTTACATTGTGGCGACCTAAAAAAAATATTATCTTTAATTATTAAGTATTAATTAAAGAAAATAAAAATATATAAATAGGAATTAGCTTAAGAAAAAGTGAGTGAATTTTATTTTAATTAATACCTACTTAAACTTTACGTTATTTCAATTTTACATCGCGCTGGCTGTATAGAAAGTTGAAACATGGTTCAATAGAAATGTGAAAATAGACCTAGTTTTTTTTTAATAATTTGACAGTTGTCAGTTGAAAGCGATTCTCCCTAGGGCTGAAAAGGGTTACTTTCAACCCGCTTCTGAGGCAACTTCAGACCTACTTTCCGAGTATGAGTAATGAAAAAAGTTTTTAATGCGCACATCAACGATGCCGGTGGCATGGCGAAGGCTTGTACCTACTCACACAGCCTGTTATAGAGTTAAAAAGAAAGTAGGTGCTTATAAAGTTGCGACTCATTCACATGTACCGCTTAGTACAACCTTGAACTGAGAGTGGAAAGCACCTTCAACCTGTGCTCGGGGGACGCGCAAAAATTTGAAAAAAAAAAAAAAAAGTTTAACGCTCGCGCGCGCCGAAATATGGCGGCGATAAAACTTTTTTATTTCGCAATCGTTATCCTGTTTTCGACCAACAAAGTCGAGAGTGCCAGTTTTTTTGAGAGTTCATACAATTATGTCAAGAGTTTAGCGCCAAATCTTATGTCAGTATTGGATTGTGTCCGTGACAATGACGTGTGGGGATGCGCCAAGTTCAGGGCGGGAAGATTATTCGACAGATTCGACGACGATTTGAACAGGCAAAGACAACTTTGGCAAGGTACGTTCCGTTGCGGTTAGCGTTATTCAAAACTTATATTCACATACCTAAACTCTAAAATGCTGATATCTCTGATTGTAAAATAATTTAAATACAAAAGCCATAAATGGGGGTATAAAGCCTCAATTGTACCATCATCCCTACTAGTCCCTACTAATATTATAAATGCGAAAGTAACTGTCTGTCTGTCTGTTACGCTTTCACGCCTAGACTACTCAACCGATCATCATGAAATTTTGCATATACGTTGTTGGATACAGAGAAGGATATAGGGTACTTTTGTCCTGGAATTCCCGCGGGATCTCCGAAATTAACGCGGCTAAAACCGCGATGATCAGCTCGATCGACTCGACTTTCCTCGATTAAATTTCGAGAAAATCATTTTCGTTTATTTTCAAAAACATAGGCTATTTAAACGTTACCTTATTTTTACGTTTATGTTATTGAAAAAAGTTGTTGACGTTGTGAATTGAGAGCCACCCGCAAGCAAAACAAGATCGCAGACTTTTAAATGACGATTAGGTTCAACTTTCAATAACACCTTGTTTGTGCTTGCCTACATGATAGAAAGCTGCAAAGTGCAAAAGTTCACGTTTCTAGATCCTGCTGTTTAAGCTGTCAGTGAGTTTCTCATCTTATTTATTTACGAAATAAAATAAATATTATTAGTAATCTGGTGCCCTAAGCTTATTATGGGATCAGAGTTCAGATTAGATCTTAGATAGATCAGCAGGGCAATTAAGTGACTTTTGTTGCTATCATATGGACGCAGATACACAGATAAGCAATAACATGTTAACCCACAAAATTAAGTTATTGATTCAGAACCATTTATTGAGATTTAGGGAACGTTTTTTAATTGTGTGTTTACCTTATAACATTGCTTACATATGTAACTAAATATTGAACATGAAAAATGTTGACACAAAATGGCGCTCCTACTTTTAAAACACGATTTACTCAAAATTTCTCCAGTGTGGGTTAACACACTATTGCTTATCTATGTCCATATTTCAGTTTCAATCAGAAGAATAGCGATTTTTTAATTAATTAACCATATTTAGGCAGTTTCAATTTTCGTATGTTTATTTTGGTTGATTGCTAGATATTGTAGGTGTCAAAACGTGCATATTGTAATAGGCTATTTGACTAAATTTTTATTTTTAGTCCGTCCGTTAGTAGATTCATAAAAAATATTAGACTTTTTACGTAAGCAATAAATAACGGACACACGTCCCAACCCAAGCAGGTACAGTGTTCACCTGCACATGACGTTACGAGCCTGCACTCCCAAGACCCAAACTTTAGTGCGCTTTATCCAAGTATATTTTCATTAATCTGAAAAAGAAAAATATACGTATCTATTTTTTTTTTATTATCTAACTGACGGACTAACTAGGGACTAAATAGGGATGTGGACTACTTTTGAAAATCAAAATTCTAATTAGTCCGTCAGTTAGAAAATAAAAAGACAATAGACACGTATTTTTTGCTTTTTTAAATAAATTAAAATATACAGAGATAAAGCGCATTAAAGTTTAGGGTGAGGGGGTCGTGACGTCACTAACCGCTAAAAAAGTTATGTCTATGTCTATGTCTATGTCTAAAACCGCTATACAAACTGTCAGAATAGTGACGTCACGCGAAATTTCGCCGTTATTTTTTGATAACGTAAAAGAAAAAATACGTGTCCAATATTTTTTTAATAGGTATTCTACAAGACGGACTAAAAAATAAAAATTAGTCAACATGCCCATTGCAAAACCGCAATGTTTTGGATTGCAACCGAAAAATTATAGAAACAAAAGTTAAATAAAATAAAATGTCATGTCCAAGCATTGATATTCTTATAATAATTATTTAGGTTAGTTGTCACAGCTTACTTAGTTGAACACGACCGGACCCACCTACCAAAGACACATTTAGAATAAGAAAGGCGTGACTTCGACTTTTATCTAAGGTCCGTATTCCAAAAGGTTACTCAAGTCATGAATCTAGTTTTAAAACTAATTTCAATTAAAGCCTTAATTTTAGAACCTTACTTGAAACGAGATTCATCAATCAACAATCAGCTGAGTTATTTCCTTATTCTAGAACGACGCTGGAGTACTAATCTATACTCAAGTAAAGATTTGATCTTTGTTTACGTCTGTCATGTCAAGACCACTCAACCAATCAGAGCTCAAAATTTCTACTCAAGACTAGTTTCAACTGATTAGAACCAATCAGAGTTCAGAATCCCTACTCAAGACTAGTTTCAAGTGATTAGAACTTAAAACGCATTCTATGATAAGATGTACGCTTGAGTTATGATCTGAGCTTAAAACTAATCTCAAATAAAACATGATCTGAGTCACCTTCTGGAATACGGGCCTAAGTACCTATACCTACTTTCTAAATAAATATTAAAGATTAGATAATTACGTATAATTAGATACATAAGATAACCATATCCCAAGATTACTCTTGTTGAAATGGGTCACGTATAGCTTTTTATCTTTGCCTATTTAAAATACCTACATAGTACATATTACCCTACTAAGGTGTAAATAAGGTTATCATCTAGTCATATAAATACAATTCAAGTGTCTGTTTGTAATTTCAAATTAACAGCTTTTCACTAAATGCATACGAAATGATAATATGCTAACATCAAAAAATCAATTTTTAAACTTTTTCTTCTGTCTGTTTGCTCCGGGTCTGAAACGGCTGGGCCGATTTTAACGGGACTTTCACTGGCAGACAGCTGATGGTATAAGGAGTAACTTAGGCTACTTTTAAACTTGGAATTCCTGCGGGATATCTGGAGTTAACGGGGGTGAAACTACGGGGCACAGCTATGTGAAATAAAATTAATGAAATGAACTACTCACAAACATAAAGTATTGGTATTTTAAAAGTTTTTAACTTAAAAAATTATGAGGTTACAATGGGTCATCTTATCACTAATAAGTGATCTCTACCAGGCTACTTTGGCTGAATATTTTTCCCTATACTCGATACATTTCAATTTTTTATCAATAAGAAAACTCAATTAGTTTTATTAGTTGATTGTTTTTTTTTTATATAAACTAGACCAATTATTATAATAACATCAATAACCAAAGTCAGTTTTATAATCCTTTAACATAAAGTTGTATGTATTATTAAACAAAAATTCTCATTATTATTATTCTTTTTTTATATAAAAAACGAGTTGACATCTACCAAAAACTGTTGAACAATTTTCGACAACAACTGTACTACGAGGTGAAAAATCATTATACGCGGTACTTCACATAAAAATAGCTGGTGTCGCCGACAATATTATGGCAAAGCGATTGTGGTGACTATACATATTAGCTAAGTGGCAAATTCCACAGAACAGAAAAGATAGAAGAGTCATCAACACAATTTAGTATGGAAACATACGAAAGCGAGTGTCGCCGGGTGATTTTTGCACACAAAACTATTCATCACGTACTTACTAAAACATTCATCTACAAAAACCATTAAACGCCATGTGGTTACATTTTTCTTAGTATTTATCTTATTTGGACATAGATAAGCAATAGTGTGTTAACCCACACTGGAGAAATTTTGAGTAAATCATGTTTTAAAATTATAGCGCCATTTTCTGTCAAAATTTTTTATGTTCAATATTTAGTTACATACTTAAACAATGTAATAAAGTAAACATATAGTTAAAAAACGTTCCCGAACTCTCAATAAATCGTTCTGAATAGGTAACTTAATTTTGTGGGTCAACATGTTATTGCTTATCTGCGTCCATTTATTGGCATATCGATTAGAGTTTACATAATATATTATGATATAATTAATTAGTGAAAAGTAAAAAAAATAGTTATATACTAATATAATAAAACTTATGGAAAAGAAAACTTAAAATAAAATAAAATAAAATTTTCCCTAGGTCCTCCACAGCTGGAAGCGTGCCCAAAAGGCTGGCGGCATTACCCCGCTGGATAGCGAGGCTTACTCGCTGGGCGAAGTAAACACCAGCCTTCTGGTCATGCGCGCGTTTTCTTAGTCATTCATTTCAAAATTGACAGTTTCGGAAACAATATCTGGGCCACCGAGCTTCGCTCGAAGCGCCATCTGTTTAGTAGAAAAACAGTACCAACCACAAATTTTTCACTGCCTTAAAACACGGACAAAACAATGTTTTCTAAACATGGAACCTATAGCTAGATCGAATAATCGCCCCCTAAACTCCCTGCATACTAAATTTCATGAAAATCGTTGGAGCCGTTTCCGAGATTATGTATATTAGAAAGTATACAAAATATAGTATATTGGGATGCCAGCAATGGAAGTTTTTGAAAAGTTTTTAGCATTTGCTTCCTTTGCAATTGGGTATTTTCCGGGGTGTGAAAATCAAATATCTAATGAGTCCGCCAGTAAGATAATAGACACGATTTTTTGGTTTTTCAAATTAATGAAAATAAACATAGATAAAGCGCATTAAAGTGACTGAGTGGTGGTAGACTCGTGACGTCGTTTTTAAATTCTAATTGGATTATTTCAGTGTAAGCCCCGTACAAACTGCACTGGGTTGTGACGTCACGTGAAATTTCAACTCAATCACCGTTATTTTTCAACTACGTAAAAAAAGGAAAAATTACGTGTCCAATATTTTTTATTACTCTAATAATAATAATAATAATAAAATTGTTTATTGCCATCAAAAAGGTGTAGGTACAAAAAAAAAAAATTAAACTTAGCCAATTAAATCAATCCAAATAAATCAACAAAAAATTGGCAGTTGGCAATAGGAGTGCATTCAGCGTGTGCTGGATGAACATCCTTAATCCAGATGTTCACCCAGCGCTGGTTTTCAATGCACCCCTTGCTCGGACTCAGAAGTTTTCCGAGAAAAAAAGTAATAAGTTATAGCGGGTTGTCTCTAAACGATAGACTAAAAAAAAAATAGTCAAGTAGCCAATTGCAGCCATGGCGCGTCCGCCTCGCCTGTCCTTTCCAGTTATTTGTTGTCTCTGTGACGAATTCTGTGGTTTCCCCAACCGTGTCGGCGATGGGCTGGGACATTATCTGTGTGATCCATCGTCGTTGTAAGCAGATAGGTCGTAATTGGTGTCGAGATGAGCCTAGAGCTACTTCCGGGTGAGATACTGTATTATAACGCGAATAATCGTCTTAATCTCACTTAATATTATAAATGTGAAAGTGAGTTTGTTTGTTTCTTACACTTTCGCGCCTTGTCCACTCAACAGGTCACCATTAAATTTTGCATACTTACAAGCTGTCAAAAATACAGAACAGAACATAGAGTACTTTTATCCCGGAATTCTCGCGTCAATTCTGAAATGAACGCGGGTAAAACCGCCGGGAACAGCTAGTAGGTATTTACATAAAATATAGTCTGTTTAGTAACAAAAAACGGCTGGGCCGTTTTTAATGAAAATTTTTTATATATCTCATAGCAGAAATACTATTAAATCTTCGGGAAAAATCACGAAAAACAAAAAAAAATAACACACAATCCAAACCACTAGAAAATTAAAATTTGGCTTAAGAATTCCTTTTAGATGCTCTGAAAAAAGGTTTTTGGACATATAAGGGAGTTGAAATTATGATAATTATACGCTCGGCTATAGGTACGTTCAATACGAACTCAAGTAGAGTCACTCTCAAAAAAATTACATTACATTTACAATTATTATCTACTACAGCAAACAGTTACAAGACTCTTACAATTAATTCTTCCTTTATAAATGTGAAAGTAAGTCTGTTTGTTTTTTACGCTTTCACTCCTCAATGGCTCAAAGGATCATCATGAAATCTTTCATACACGTTTTCAGGAATACAGAGAAGAATAAAGAGTACTTCTTGTCCCGGAATCCTTGCAGAAACTCCGAAGTTAACGCGGGTGAAACTGCATTAAATTTTGCATTCTACACGTTGTCAGGGGTACAGAAAAGGATAGAGATAGAGTACCTACTTTTACCTCGTAATTCCCGCGGGAACTCCGAAATTGCCACGGGGAAACCTTTGGGAGTAATTAGTAATAAATATAATTATTACTAAAGTCTGGAGAGCTTCGTATAATCGAAATATATTAAGACTAATTGCAAACCGAACCTTTCACAAAAAGACATCAACGCGTCACACGTGTGACGTTCTACAATGCTGTGCGCTCTGTTTTTATAAACAAACCACAGTTATTCCTTGCAGTTTAACCGCTTGTCCTCCGGGGTTCTTCCTGGAACTCTATACACCGAGGTAAAAGTATCCTAATGTTAATCCAGAACATATTATGTCGTGCCATTTATCCACTATTTATTCTATACTCACATAACTCACATACAACGTGTTAATGAATTAACTGAAAACCTGATACACCCCATTTAAAAAAATAAACAATAATATGATTTGTCAAAAAATTTATTGTTATTCGAAATTAGTTTGGAGGTGACCTATCTACGAAATTCCAAGCGCTACGCCCGCGCCTACCGGTTCCATTTTTTTTTGCTGCGGGCGGCGTATGTGCCAAATATTGTATTAAAAATAATTTAGACGTGGGCTAGTAAAAATTAAAAAATATAACCTATATTAAAACATAGTGCTATCGATTCGCTAGTTGATTCTGAGCAAACTACTTTGTAGTTTTCAGTTAATTCATTAACACGTTGTATAATTTGTGATGAACACTAGTCTGGGCGTGTTTATATATCTATAGCTTATAATATATTATATAATATGTGATTATATGTAGTATATACTACGTTTGCTTGGTTTCCACGACACAAGCTTATAGCTTAGTGTGGGATCAAGTAGATCTGTGTGCTGTGAAGTGGATTATTATTATTATTATATTGAAAGAAAGAGAAATATTTCTTACGTATCTTGGCTGAAACTCGGTTCGTGAAAAGAAACGTTACTTGTTGTTTTGAAGTCACCAACCCTTTTCTCGTTTGTTGAGTCAAAAGCCGACACCGGATCACGAAAGTAAATGAAGTGGGTTAAATACCAGGACGCACAATTATCTCCTCGCTTTGAATGGCTTGGACATGGATGCAATATTATTTTGATTTCAAGGGTGGATAATTCAATTTTTCTTCTATAACATTACATTACATTAAAAAATGTGTTTTGTTCGCTTCTCAAAGTCCCATGTTTTAGAGTTTTTTTTTTTTTTTTTCAAATAAGATAACCTTTTTGTTCGATTCGTTCGATCGTTTCGATTCGTTTGAAAAAGTTAAAATAAAATCACACTTTATACTTATTAATTTATACTTATTAATTTATACTTATTAACTTATACTTTTAAATTTATACTTATTAATTTATCCTTTTCTGATTGATTGTTCAAGCTCAATGAAATTATAATATTTAGGCTTCTAACGTACAGCTTACGCTAGTTTGGAAGCCAGTGATTGTACGGATATGGTAAAAAGTTTTTTTGCTTGTGACAATAAATTATTATTATTATTACTTTAGTGTGGTACAGTACTCAGGTACATTTTACACTCATCGTGTCAAAGAAAAATTTACTTCATTAATATTTTTGTGAAGGGGAGTTATCAATATAGCAGCATATCCAGACAAAAAAAACTTTGGGAAACGTTACTCTAGACATCTTTACTGTTATAAAAATTAAAGTGAGTTTGTTTGTTTTGTTTGTTACGCTTTCACGCCTTAACCGCTCAACCGATCCTCATGAAATTTTGAATACACGTTGCCAGGGGTACAGAGAAGAACATAGTGTACTTTTTATGCCGGAATACCCGCGGGAACTCTGAAATTACCGCGGGTGAATCCGCGGGGCATAGCTAGTAATAACATAATTAATCAAAGTTTAAAGTCGAAGATGCAGACAGAAATGTACAAAGTGGGTTGTTACTTGCTAGAGCGGTTTACGGTTGATCGTTGGACATGTCGCAGTCAAATTGTATAAACCGTCAGTTTACAAACGCTCGACGTGCTTTGCAAAGAGTGATAGTAAAGTATAGTTATTATTGTTATTACTATTGTATTAATGCGAAAGTGAGTTCGTGTGTTTTATACCCTTTCACGCCTTAACGGCTCAATCGATCATCGTGCAATTTTGCATACACGTTGTCAGGAGTACAGAAAAGGATGTAGGATACTTTTTATCCCGGAATTCCCGTAAGATATTCGACGTTTACGCGTGAAAAATTTCATAAATTTTTAGATATACATTGCCAAGGATAAAGAAAGGGACAGGGTATTTGTATCCTTGGAAACTCCTAGTGAAATGGCATGAAATTTTGCACCCGCGTTGTTAGGGTCACAGAAAAGGATATAGGGTACTTTAACCCAGAATTCCATTCTTGCAGGATCTCCGAAGTTAACACGCGAGTGACACTGCTGGAATAGCTAGTGAGATAGTGATATCTGATTCCGATTTACGAGCACCCACCACAACGCATTCTTCTTCCTTGTACTCGTAGGTACGCATAATAGGCTAGTTTCCTAAATTTTCTTTTTTAGTCCGTTTTGTAGATTATTAAAAAATATTGGACACGTATTTTTTTATTTTTTATGTAACCAAAAAATAACGGAGATATATCAAGTCGAAATTTCACATGACGTCACGCCTCGCTACAGTTTGTTCGCACGTTATAGCGAGCTGTGACATCACGAGTCCCCCACCCTAAACTTTAATGCGCTTTATCTATGCATATTTCCATTATTTTAAAAAAGCAAAAAATACGTGTCTTTTATTTTTTTATTATCTAACTGACGGACTAAATAGAATTTTGATTTTTTTACCCAGGAAACTAGCCTATTATAATACTGAATCCTGATAGTCTGTAAACAGACAAAAAACAAGAATTGTGTGCAACAAACAACCGCCTATATGCAGAAGTGAAACAAAACCAGTCGAGAGCGAGACACCTCGTGAAAGTAATACGCAGCCTGCATATTTTGTGTTGACACTGCACTAGTGTTATAGGACACTCGGGAATCTCAACGAGCTTGCCACAGCAATGCCGTCCTTATGGAGTATTGGAAATAGTATTTATTCAACATTCTAAACGGAAAAAGCAATGTAGGACAATTATTTTATAGATTACAAAAATAAGCAATATACAAAGGACGTATTGAAAGAGTATACAACGTGTTAATGAATTAACTGAAAACTAGAAAGTAGTTTGCTCAGAATCGACTAGCGAATCAATCGCGCTATGTTTTTATATAGGTTATATTTTTCATTTTTATCAGCCCATGTCTAAATTATTTATAATACAATATTTGGCGCGTACGCCGCCCGCAGCGAAAAAATTCGAACCAGTAGGCGCGGGCGTAGCACTTGGAATTGCGTAGATAAGTCAGCTCCAAACACTAGTATTATATTATCTGTGTCCAAACTAATGTTGAATAACTTTTAAAGTATAAATTTTTTGGACATAATAGTACATTGTTATCCTAGGGGTGAAAGTAACTTATTTAGTCCCGAGACGGGGTTTGGCGCCCGAGCGTAGCGAGGGCGCCAAGAGATCGAGGGACTAAATAAGTCTTTCTCCCGAGGGTAACACTGTGCTTTTCATTACGAATGCAAGGAAAGTCAAAATAAAAATAGCAATTAGCTAAAGAAAAAATGAGTGAAGATCGGATAGTCGCTTGACACTTTCCCACCTATTTCTTTTTCTTTGGCCGGCTAGCTATTCAGCCAGTATTTTTTATTTACATTGTGGCGACCTAAAAAAAATATTATCTTTAATTATTAAGTATTAATTAAAGAAAATAAAAAAATATAAATAGGAATTAGCTTAAGAAAAAGTGAGTGAATTTTATTTTAATTAAGTAATACCTACTTAAACTTTACGTTATTTCAATTTTACATCGCGCTGGCTGTATAGAAAGTTGAAACATGGTTCAATAGAAATGTGAAAATAGACCTAGTTTTTTTTTAATAATTTGACAGTTGTCAGTTGAAAGCGATTCTCCCTAGGGCTGAAAAGGGTTACTTTCAACCCGCTTTTCAGGCAACTTCAGACCTACTTTCCGAGTATGAGTAATGAAAAATATATTTTAATCATATTATCGTTTATTTTTTTTAAAGGGGTTGTATTAGGTTTTCAGTTAATTCATTAACACGTTGTATTCAGTACTAGCTATTTCGCGCGGTTTCACCCGTGGTAATTACGAAGTTCCCGCGAGAATTCCAGGATATATATATATTACTAGCTGTGCCCCGCGGTTTCACCCGCGGTAATTTCGGAGTTCCCGCAGGAATTCCGGGATAAAAAGTACCCTATGTGTTAATCTGATGTATAAGCTATTTTAGTGTAAAGTTTCATTTAAATCCATCCAGTAGTTATTGCGTGAAAGAGTAACAAACATCCATCCATCCATCCATCCATCCATCCATACATTCTTACAAACTTTCGCGTTTATAATATTAGTAAGATGTACCCTATGTGCTTCTGTGTACCCCTGACAATGTGAATGCAACTTAATGAGATTTTACCGGCTTCAATTTCGGAGTTCTCGCGTGAATTCTCCGACAAAAAGTACCCTATGTCTGTCTTTCTCTGAACCCCTGGCAACGAGTGCGCAAGATTCCATGATAATCGGTTGAACAGTTAAAGTGGGAAAGCGTAACAAAAGAAATACAGCGTTAATTTTTAAAAGCAATTAACGTAATTAAAAAAGTAAGTTTACTCAGTTTCGGTCTGTCTTTTGGCAGGAATTCCAAAACTCGCGCGGGTGAGACCAATTGACGCACAAAATTGAAGTTAATAATACGCCAATCATAGATTATTATAGAGAACTTCGTAATTGCTGCGTTTACTTCAATTTGCGTTCACGTATTCACGAATCGATGAATTAAAAGAAAAAAAAACGAAAGTGACCCGCTCCAATAAAGATCACTGGGTTATCGTGAGAATTATCGACACAAATTCACTTTCACTACACTATTTATTGTTGAATGATGAAACAAAAAGAAAAACGTGGGAAGTATTCATTCATACAGCATTTTTGTGATTGAGATCTGGGGGCACGGTAGTGCCCCGCCAAGACGAGCCAAGCGAAGCGGACTACCTATCTTTTCTCGGAGTACTTCGTCGTTTTTTTGAACCCTTATAACTTGGGTTTAGATTATACCAGTTATAAACGAAATTATCGAGATATATTATCAATAGCGGACTTGTTAAACATATAAAGTTTTAATTGCATAGCTTTTATACTTTAGATTTTATTGATATCTAAAGACTCACTGATGATCATCATAATTCTTAGGGTATTTCCTAATGTCCTAGAAAGCTGAAATTTGGTATGTTAGCTAGTACCTACTACCTACACAAACAATAAAGAAATTATAAAACTTGTAACTTTTATCTCCCAACGCTTTAAACTAGGGGATGGAAGTTTGTATGAGAATTCCGCAATTTTGACTTACAAAAAGAAATGAAATCCCACCAGCCACATATTCTGACTAAGGTGTAGAGTTTGAGAAGTTAGGCCTTGTAGAGTTGAGGTGTGTATAGTTATGAGCTTGGCTCTTCGTGAGATCTGATAACTTTTTGACAGTCATATGGTCTCGTCTTGGCATCACTTTACATAGAAATGTTTTTGGTGGGATTCTCTTTACTATAATTACTACATACTATAAAAAATGCCCCCCGCCGCGTCTCTTCGTGATAAACTCAAAAACTACTAAACGTATTTTCATGCTGTTTTCACCAATAGATAGATTGATTCATGAAGAAGGCTAGGTATGTAATTTGCCAAGATTTTGTGTAAGTTGGCTAAATATAACAATAATAAATAAACATACATATATGAATAAAGTTAGGTCGCAATGCCCACCCGCTAATCGAGAGGTTGCGAGTTCGATACCCGGTGGGAGTGGACTTAGTGTGATGAACACAGGGCTCCACTTTCCGGTCTAGGCGTGTTTATATGTCTATACTACTATATATTTGTAATAATAATGTAATATATGCCACGTATTGCTTGGTTTCCACGACACAACATTAGTTAGCGATGATAGCTCAGTGGTTGGTGCGTTTGGATCAAACGCCGCAAGGCGTAGGTTCAAACCCTAACAATGAGCTTGAGCTGTCGGTGAAGGAAAACATCGTGAAGAAACCATAGCACGATGGTAGGGCTCTCTAGTGCCCGGCTGGCTAGCTACCACCTTCAAGTTGCAAATCTGTCGCCGAGCACCTAACGGTGTGTTCCGGCAGCCCCACTTGAGAGCCTGTTCCCATCCCCGTTCCAGGGTCGCAACGCACCTGCATGCCTTCTGGTGTTGCAGATGCCCATGGGCGGCGGTAAACACTTACCATCAGGTGTACCACCTACCCGTTTGCCCCCTATGACATAAAAAAAAACACAAGTGGGATCAAGTTGGTCTACAATTTTTTTTTTTTTTTCAATTTCAATACCTCTTTGTCAACAGAAGCGGCGGATGCTGAAGTGGCATCTTCGGGGAGGTCCTTGGAACAGCCTCCCTCGCAGCTGGGCAGAGAGGTGGAGTCTTCGTTACTAGCCATCGCTGATGTGATGCAGCATGGGGTTGCCAGGTAGGCTTTTAAAAACAATTACATGTTTACCTACTTATTTTTGTTTTTTAACACTTTACAAGACACATAATTATCTACTTTATCCTACACTAAGCTGTAAGCTATATCGTGGTAGCCAAGCAACACGTTATATATACTATCAATATATATATATATATATACAAATACATTCTAATAGCTGCTCCCCACGGTTTCACCAGCGGAAATTTCGGAGATCCCGCGGGAATTTCGGGATAAAAAGTACCCCATGTCCTCCTCTGTACCCTAGACAACGTGCACGCAAAATTTCATGATGATCGATTGAGCCGTTAAGGCGTGGAAGTGTAACATACAGATAGAGTTACTATCGCATTTATGATATTAGTAGTGATTCTATTTTATTCTATATAAAAGTAAAGTGAAGTGGAACGGTAAAGTGGAACCCTGTGTTTATCACAAAAAGTTCACCCCACCGGAAATCGAACCCGGAACCTCTTGGTTAGCGGGCAGGCGTGGTGACCTACTGTGCCAATCCGGTCGTCCCAGTCGGTGTTTAATCAGTTTTTAGAGTTACGTAGGTACCTTAAAAGGAAAAAGGAACTCTTATAGAATCACTTCGTTGTCCTGTCTGTCTAACTCTTTGTCTTAACAAAGAGTCTTAACTATTTCTCAGGAACTCGTGGAGGCATCAAGTTGAAATTACTTAGAGCTGTGACAAAATTATTTTTTTCTTTTTTCGTCACAAATATGGACTAATAGGGATGTTGACTACTATTGAAAATCAAAATTCTAATTAGTCCGTCAGTTAGAAGATAAAAAAAACAATAGACACGTATTTTTTGCTTTTTTAAATAAATTAAAATATACAGAGATAAAGCGCATTAAAGTTTAGGATGAGGAGGTCGTGACGTCACTAACCGCAAAACCGCCATACAAACCATCAGAATAGTGACGTCACGCGAAATTTCAACACAATATATCGCCGTTATTTTTTGATTACGTAAAAGAAGAAAAAATACGTATCCAATATTTTTTAATAATCTACAAGACGGACTAAAAAACAAAAAATAGTCAACATGCCCATTCTTGATGTTTTTCTTTCGTGTCTATGATATCTCCTCCATCGTATAATATAGGCCTCTTGTGTTTAATTTGGAGCTAACGTTACAGTATTTAAAAGGAAACAGAGAAAGCAGGATGTCACCTACGGAGTGTTAGTTTAGAGAAATGAAGTTTGTTTTCGACGTGTATCAACTAATTTGGAGCTGCTTTGGTTGCGTTTTCACATAGTTTTCACTTTTTAACAACGCGTAGGTAACTCATAATGGAATTCCGTAATAGATTCTCTAAGTTTTACCCAAAGACGTAGGTAACCTATTTGGCTTTTTTGTGTCAACGGTTTTAAAGAAATAATTGTTCTTGTAGTCTGTGGACACGGGTTTCATGCCGGATGAATTCTATGAATAGATTATCGTCATTTGTCATTTTCTTTGACGTGTCATAGTCATAGTCATTAGTGGTGATTTTATTCTCTTGTTTTATTCTTCAATTTATTGGTGACACTCAATTTTGTAATTTCCACGGGAATTCCGGGACAAAAGTACCCACTATGTCCTCATCAGTACCTCTGACAACTTATTGCAAAGTTGCATGATGATCGGTTGTGCCGTTATGACGTGAAAGCGTAACAGACAGACAGGCAGAGTTATTTTCTTATTTACTTCTTTCTTATTAACGATTTCATATAACAACTTTTTTCCCGACATCCGATTTAAATGAAACAATGCCTATATATAGCTCCAGGCTAAGCTTAATCTACCTGCGAAAATCGCATGATAATCCGTTCGCAAACAGACAGACAGACGGATATAAAAGTTTTTTTTTTTTGTAGTTGGTCCTTTTATCTTCGCCTGTCAATTTTTATTAAAAATATTCAATGTACACAATCACGGATTCCACTCCTTCACTATAGTATAGATTCTGTAACTTCCTATCAGTGAAATAATTTTTATAACTTGGCTCCAACAACTCAGTCCATCATATACACATTGATATATGTAATCAATCATTATAATAAATCACATATTATCCGTCCGTCCACTTGTCTTTAACTACGAAACCCGGTCACACTCGAGAGAAAGTGAGCCGTCGCTTGCCAGGCATGCCGCCCGACAGGTAGTGGGTTCGACGCCCGGTGTCGGCCGTCGTCGGTAGATTAATGTTGGAAACGAGACTTATAATTAACGAGTTGAGCTTCGCGGTTTCACCCGCGTGGATTTCGGAGTTCCAGCAGGAACTCTGATAAAAGCAGAACCTAAATGGGCATGTTGACTAATTTTTTTTAATCCGTCTTGTAGATTAATAAAAAATATTGGATTTTTTTACGTAATCAATAAATAACGGCGATACATTAAGTTGAAATTTACCCCCTATAACTTCGTTGTGGATAAAACTAGAAGCCTGATTTTTTAGTAAACAAGCAGGTATTGTATAAAGACGGTATAATTTAAATTTCATTCGATTTGAACCAGTAGTTTAGGAATTATAACTAGTCAAAGTTTCTTAATTTTGTAGGTCACTGTAATGTATCTCACAAGTAATACATATTATAATTAAATTAGATTGTTTAGAACCATAATTATGTATTACATGTGAGATATATTGTGTTTTCACGTGATCGCCAAGCCAATCAATCTATTTAAAACATAAAAGTTTTTTAAATTTGATATGGTCACTATAAAATGTTATTAGATTAGCTTATAACATGATAACTTTAGACAGAAGGACCCTTAAGTAGGCACTGAATAAATTAACCGACTTGGTATTACATTGATCTCACAACTTTTTACTGTAGAAGAACTGAGTAGCGAGACTTGGGACTTTTTTACAAGTTTGTTTTTGATGGGATTATAATTTATTTGAAAAGGCAAAAAATATGAATCTATTGTTTTTTTTATTTTCTAACTGAAAACTAATTAGAATTTTGATTTTCAAAAGTAGTCAACATCCCCATTACTTTTTACAACATT
This sequence comes from Zygaena filipendulae, assembly GCA_907165275.2. Lineage (NCBI taxonomy): Eukaryota > Metazoa > Arthropoda > Insecta > Lepidoptera > Zygaenidae > Zygaena > Zygaena filipendulae. The sequence goes on along the minus strand of OU015677.1, from coordinate 658,103 downwards.
AGCTATCTGCCAGTGAAAGTCCCGTCCAAATCGGGCCAACCATTTCGGAGATTAGCCGGAAGATGAAACAAATCCCTTTTAGCAAGGTACTGCACCACACTTTTTTTACCTTTATATTGTAAAGTGTTTGTTGCGTGGTGTATGTGTTTGTTCTTGCTGAATAAAGTTTATCTTATCTTATCTAGATAGACGGACAAAAATTTTAAGAATAGATCTTTTGCTAGAATTACCTTAGGGGAGACCAGGGTAATGGGAGCCTAGTAAGGGAAAATTTTGATAACAAATACATTTTTTAACATTCTCACAATTTTTAATTAGGATCTCTACTGATTATCACAATATATTTAATCACAGTTTTACGGATTTTCATGCGATTTTCACGAATAGGTTAGAATTGTACCTACTTGTATTTTTTTGTATTCCTATTTAGGGTATTTTGATGTTGATGCCAAATAAAGTGTCTATGTCTATGTCTAATTCGGGAGGAAGGTTTATACGTAAGTATATCTATATTTTTACCCGGAATTACCGCGGGAACTCCGTAATTACCGCGGGTGAAACTGCGGGGGTCAGGTAGTTGGCATTATAAGTGAAAGTTCATTCTCTCAGTCAGTTAGGTATTTAATGCAATGACATTAATTGTAAGACAAAACTTTCTCAGATAATTCCGTAAGTCATGCAAACAAAACTAAATAGTTAATACGAATTAAATCTTGTGTTCCTTATTATAAATACGTATAAATTGAAAATTACTATGTCACATATATTTCAACCAGACAATACTATAATAGCATAGTAAGCTCACATCCGAACTGCTTATCTTATAATCTCTTCATTAACGCATTACAATCCCACTGTTCCGACTCGGCGAAAGTGGGTTAAACATATTTTTAATAACGGTAAGCAAGAAGTATCTATTTGATATGTGTGCGGTGTTAGATTTCATATTATAATGTACATAGTTGGCACGTGAGAGCATTGGGGTCCGAATTCTGAACGCACGGGTATTGTACGTACCGATATAGATATTTGCAAGTTTGCACAAACCTTATCATTCTTACTATCTAAAACTAGCTGTCCCCTGCGGTTTCACCCGCGGTATATTCGGAGTTCCCGCAGGAATCCCAGGATAAAATGTAGATATAAACCTTCCTCATGAATCACTCTATCTATTAGTGAAAACCGCATGAAAATCCGTTGCGTAGTTTTAAAGATCTAAGCATAAATAGGGACAGACAGCACTGTAGTCGATGACAATTTTTTAAACTTTTTTGAAGTTTTGTCAAACCTTTGATTCACCATTACTTGATAACTTTTAATTCACAGAGCGCTGGCCAGAAAAAAGCATGACAGTAATGGTGGCATAGACTCCATAACATTATCGGCGTCATCGGACAAGAAAATGAAGACCAAGAAGAAGAAGCAGAAACCACCGAGGATCCACCTGGTGCATCCGGTTGTGATGATGAAGAACCAGGAAAAAGGTCGAGGCTTCCCAACCGGGAAGGTCCAATCCTGGGTTATAGGGCATGAGAGGAATTTAGACGAAAATGTAGACGGGAGAACTCATGCGGAAAACTCTACGCCCGGTTTGGAAAATGGCAGGGGTTTTAGTGGGAGTTCGGGGGACTCTGCTGGGAATGCGGGGGGCTCTAGCGGGAATGCGGGGGGCCCTAGTGGGAATGCGGGGGGCCCTAGTGGGAATGCGGGGGGCCCTATTGGGAATGCGGGGGGCCCTAGTGGGAATGCGGGGGGCCCTAGTGGGAATGCAGGGGACTCTAGTGGGAATTTGAGCGTCGGTGTAAGGAAGGGTAGGGATTTGATGGGGGATATCTGGGCGGCAGGTAATAAGGCGTTGGATGCGGTGGCTGATTATGCGATGGAGAGTGACAATGCTGAGAATGGAGTCGCTGATAAGAGCTCCTTATCAGGTTGGTGATGGTTTTGGAATGCTAGTTTTATTTTTAAACATAATAGTCGGAGAACAAGTCCTGCAGTGTAAGGTTTTACAGGTGACTTATTGAAAGAGGTTATTCAGTGTCCGATCCTCGTATCAAATATATCTTTAAAAAAAAAACATAACTTTGATTTATGATGTAATTTTATACGTATTAATTTATGTAATTGAAATTCACTTAATTTCTTTGTTAAGGTTTTTTCGTGATTTATCAGCGTTCATTTTCAGTGTATAGTTTTATTAGTTACATATTTTAATCATTAACCATAGAAGCCGAAACATAACGACCCTCGAGTAAAATTATACCCCAAATTTTTATTCCAATTTTAAGAGCTAAGAGCTCTCCATTTGATGCTCTTCGCACCATAATGCTATTTTACTTGCTTAAAATTTTGAAACCGATTTTTGCCACTATTTTTTAAATATGTATTAACTTTTTTTAATGGTGGGTTCGAGTCCCATAGCGGTTATAAAAGCTTTGTTAGCTGATTAATTAATTATTGGTTCATGAAATGATTCTTACCGCCGCACTCAGAGTCGACTTTAATGATTACTTAGTTAAGTATAGATTTTTAAAGCAAAACTGCCGCAATCAGAGACGTTCAGTAAATTAATGTCAATTGGCATTCAATGAGATGTAACTTAATTAGTTAAATGCCGACTATCATTAATTTACTGAACGTCTCTGATTGCGGCAGTTTTGTTTTAAAAATCTATACTTAACTAAGTAATCATTAAAGTCGACTCTGAGTGCGGCGGTTAGAAGTGTTTATTAATTTTTCATTACTCATACTCGGAAAGTAGGTCTGAAGTTGCCTGAGAAGCGGGTTGAAAGTAACCCTTTTCAGCCCTAGGGAGAATCGCTTTCAACTGACAACTGTCAAATTATTAAAAAAAAACTAGGTCTATTTTCACATTTCTATTGAACCATGTTTCAACTTTCTATACAGCCAGCGCGATGTAAAATTGAAATAACGTAAAGTTTAAGTAGGTATTAATTAAAATAAAATTCATTTACTTTTTCTTAAGCTAATTCCTATTTATATTTTTTTATTTTCTTTAATTAATATTTATTTATTTATTTATTTATTTATTTATTGCAGTTTGTGATCACAGGTATAATTATGTTTGGTATTATTACAGAGTATGTAATCCCACTGTGACCTGTCCATTTAGACGTACAAAACATTTAAAACTACCTAAATACTTAATAATTAAAGAAAATATTTTTTTTAGGTCGCCACAATGTAAATAAAAAATACTGGCTGAATAGCTAGCCGGCCAAAGAAAAAGAAATAGGTGGGAAAGTGTCAAACGACTATCCGATCTTCACTCATTTTTTCTTTAGCTAATTCCTATTTTTATTTTGACTTTCCTTGCATTCGTAATGAAAAGCACAGTGTTATCCTCGGGAGAAAGACTTATTTAGTCCCTCGATCTATTAGCGCCCTCGCTACGCTCGGGCGCCAAACCCCGTCTCGGGACTAAATAAGTTACTTTCACCCCTAGGATAACAATGTACTATTGTAATAGATACAATTATAAACATGCATATTTATATCTTTTCACAGTGAAAGCGTTTGAATTAGTAAACTTTATTATCCACATCACCCGGTAAATAGATAAAAAATTAATTGCAGTTATTTGCATTTAAAAATGTCGTGTAGTTTAGCAGCACTTTGAAAGCATGATACACTATTTTAGATTTTTAATGATGCATGGTTGCAGAAAATATGGATTTTTAATTGCCTGATAAAACTATTGATAAATCAATAGCTAAATGAACTAGTATACCTACCTAAATATTATGTATAAAGAAATAAGGGAAAAACGTTATGAGCTGTAGCCCGATCAAATTTCGGGATTCCCCGGGGGGTTTCGGGATCAAAATAAACCCATATGTAGGGTCAGGGTATAAGCTATCTCCATTCCAAATTTTATCCAAATCGATCCAGCCGTTTCAGCGTGGAGTACTCACAGCGTACTCACAGTTTTTTGCATTCATAATATTAGTGTGCTATATTATATTTTTTTAGATTTAGTCTCTATTTTGATCGGTTGAAGGTTTTATATCACTTGCAAAGTATTGTTTTTATGTATTTCTGGTTAAAAAAACATGAGACGTGATGTGAACTGTTATAGCATGTGAATTGCATGACTGTATTTTTAAATTATTACTATTGGCATGCCTTTAAGGAATTCCCTAGGGAACTCTGTGTTCCAAGATATCGTATTTCGAGATTCCTGTAGAGGGTGATTTTTTACAACCAAACTTCCAAACTGTACTTCTCTATACTAATTTTTATCATTAAAAACATCTGTTTCAACACAAAACACAGAGCAGAGAGGTAAAAAGAAGAAGAAGAAGAAGGCCATCCTCAAGCTGTTGATATTGGGGGCAGTGCTGAAAGCCAAGATCGGGACACTGTTGCAGATCCTGTCATTCAAATTACAGGTGACCTTTATCTTGAAACTTTTGAATCCCCTTTGAAGTGACTCACGAAGCAATACGTAAAGATGCTCTTGAACTACTGAATTTCGAGCAACTTTTACGTCCTATGTGGAAATTCTATCAAAATCAGTTTAGAGGTTAACATATTTTCTCAAAGGCATATCACCTAAATAATCCATCAGAGTATTTAAAGTCCCCATAACTGGGCCCCAGGCCTATTCTTTCGGGTGTTTTCGGGCGCAAACTCTCACAGACAAATCAACACTGATCAAAATGGAAAAAATTTCTACAAGTTCTTGGTAACTACATGACTTAACAAGAAGTTCCTTAGTCCAAGTTAACTTAGGGGGCAGGAAAGACCCAAGAGCTAAGAATCTGACTCTGAATGGATCAGCAAAGAGCATTATACGTTTCGTTACAGGTGAAATTCTTCATTGTAGCCGTGATTGGTCTCGCCATCAACTTGGCGAGATTCTGGCTCGACCTCAAGAAGCAGCACAGCCAGCAGCCGCAGAAAGTGAGTCCAAAACATCACTCCACCTAACCGCACAGGCATTTCTCTCGTGATAGCTGTGCGACGTTGAATTTTTAGGGAACTGTAACAGATTAAAAATAAGGATTCACGTTTCGCGTCGGATAACCTAAGGTTGAGGAAAAATTTAGCAGATTAAAAACGTAAATTTCCTACTCCTCAACGAGCTTATGGGTTCGAGAAAGATGTGCGATCTGTTTATACTATTATAATATTTAGAAAGTCATATAATATGTAGATATGTGGTACATAGATATTTTAACACGCAGGTGTTATGTCAAGCGAATTAACCTCATTTTGGAGTCGCAGGCGGTTGAGAAGGAAAGTGTTGCTTTTGTTTGATGAATCACAACCAAGTATGTATTTATAATACGAGAAAGCAAGCCGGCTGCCCTACGGAAAAACAAAGTACCTAATTGCAGCGGAATATTTTTTACAGGAAGAGCAAAAAACCGGAAATCGTTTTATTTGAAACAAACCTTCCATAGTTAGTATAAGTTTGCTGAAGTTGTTGACAGGTGTGGAAGTTTATCGAACTACCAGATTAAGGCTAAAATCAGAAATTGGTTACAGAGTTTAAATTATGATGCTGTGGAGGAGCTATTTAATGTTGTGGCATGAGTGGAGAACATTGTTTATTGATTTATTAATTATTATTAGTATTTTTTTTTTACACCATGTTATTTAAGCTTTCGATTTTATTCTAAATTTATTTTTATTTTAAATCTATACATTTTATTGATTTATACTTATTAATTTATACTTATTAACTTATACTTTTTAATTTATACTTATTAATTTATCCTTTTCTGATTGATTGTTCAAGCTCAATGAAATTATAATATGTAACTGGCTTCTAACATACAGCTTACGCTAGTTTGGAAGCCAGTGATTGTACGGATATGGTAAAAAGTTTTTGCTTGTGACAATAAATTATTATTATTATTATAGTTTATCTAATGATTTTCTTAATTTCAATTTCTGTAAGAGTAAAGCCTTTTTGATGGTTGTGAGTATGTAGCAACGTCCGTTATGCGCGAAAAAAATATAAAAATACAAAAAAAAACTCATTTCGAAAAAAATGTCAGTTGCTTTGTTTTTCCGTAGAGCAGCCGAAACGTCCCTTTGACAAGTCTGGGTATATCTATTATCTATACTAATGTTATAAGCTAGTCTAGACATATAAATAAAATTCAAGTGTCGGTTTGTAATTCTAAATTAACAGCTTTTCACTAAATGCATATTATGAATGTATTGTATACGGTACTCACATCAAAAGAATATTTTTTTAAACTTTTCTTTGTCTGTCTGTTGGTTATTCCACTTTTTGATCGCATAATCTCCAATTATTAGCGCTATACGAAAAGCAGCTTCAAATATTATTTTAATATCTCACATTACGACGGGTTTGTTTCGTTAGTGTCGTAGTGGAATGACGCGATCGGTCTCGGTTCGATTTTACCGCTAGCAAATTTCACTTTCTATCCAAACATCAGTTGATATAACACTCACAGTCGTGGAATTTGGTAATGGTCAGATTTATACATGTTATTTCACTGTCAATATTTGCCCCGTTACGAGTACAGTGTACTTTTAAAATTTCTGTCAATTTACACCTTTTATGCAAATACTAATGCAGTACGATATTTGGACGCAGATAAGCAATAACATGTTAACCCACAAAACGAAGTTATTGATTCAGAACGATTTATTGAGAGTTAGAGAACGTTTTTTAATTATGTGTTTACCTTATTACATTGCTTAAATATGTAACTAAATATTGAACATGTTGACACAAAATGGCGCTTTAATTTTAAAACTTTAATTTACTCAAAATTTCTCCAGTGTGGGTTAACACACTATTGCTTATCTATGTCCATTTATGTCCAAAAAATAGATCACCTCAGTCAGTCTAACAAGTTTTTTACAATTAAATTTCAATTGAATTCAACCATTTGGAAAAACAATGTCCAGCAAACAGTTCGACGATCGAACTACTGGCAGGACTGGTTGGAACATCATGTTACATTTTTCGTTTTTGCCTTGGCAAGTTCGTATACAAACAACGGGTGCTTAGGTTTAAACCCGAAAAAATTCCACCTTTTACGGTCTTTTATCGGGTTTAAAACCCAAGCGCCGTGTTGATTGCTCATCTATAATTACAATCCTTACTTATCCTACTAATATTATAAAGGTGAAAGTGTGGATGTTTTGATGTTTATTACTCAATAACGCAAAAACTGCGGAACGGATTTGGATGAAATTTGGCATGCACGTTGACAGGGGTACAGAGAAGGACATAGGGTAATTTTTATCCCGGAATTCCTGCGGGAACTCTGAAATTGCCGTGGGTGAAACTGCGGGGAACAGCTAGTTATCTATAAATGCCAATTCGTCTGTTTGTTTGTTACGCTTCCACGCCTAAACTACATTTTAGAATTTTGCATGCACGATGTCAGGGGTACAGAGAAGAACATAGGGTACTTTTTATGCGGGAATTCCGCGAAAACTCTGAAATTACCGCGCGTGAAACAGATAGTTCATATTCCAACCGTATCCATAGGAATTTCACTTCGAAAATCACTTAACGAAGCTTAAACCGCCGATTCATTCTCTAACACGGTCAAACCGTCAAACCTATCAACATCATCGACGCTATGAACTATAACGAGCGCGTGAGTAGTGTCGGGGCGCCTTAAGTGTAATCTAACGGGTGGGACATTAAATAAAATATTGCGGTACCGGTGCGTCGTCCCCAGAGAGCAAATAAATTGATTAGAGAGGACATGTAGGCGGGGCAGGCGCGCCACCGTTGCAAAGGAAGTTAGAGCAATTGCTCTAACTTGCCCAAAACTTCTTTTGCTGCCATCCCAAGTATATTTACCACAATATTTCCAAAACTGTGTATTTTGAAAACAGTGACTAAGTAAAAACATAACCATAAAGCTTTTAATCCATGAATGTTTTAGTGCGTGATGAATAGTTTTGTGTGCGAAAATCACCCGGCGACACAGGTTTTCATCTGTTTTCACACTAAACTAAACTAGTTTATGTCCCTTCCATCTGTTATTTTCTGTTCTGTGGTCGTCCCAGTGTCCAGGTAGGACTAACTGTACAGTCAAAAGCGGAAACATGATGTATATAATGGAGATCGCGCCGATAAGCAATAACATGTTAACCCACCATAGTTATTGTTGCAGAACGCTTTATTGAGAGTTATAGAACGTTTTTAATTATATGTTTACGTTATTCATTGTATAAATACCAACAAATTGTTGAGCTTAAAGAAAATGTTGATACAAAATTGCGCTGTACTAATTTAAAAACACGATTCACTCATTTCTCCAGTGTGGGTTAACACACTTAATATGCTTTTCTATATCCTATTAACTTTTATCAGTCGTTGAATCATATTACCTTACTATAAATGGACTCAGATAAGCAATAACAGGTTAACCCACAAATTAAGTTATTGATTTAGAACGATTTATTGAGAGTTAGGGAACGTTTTTTAATTATGTGTTTACCTTATTACATCGCTTAAATATGTAACTAAATATTGAACATAAAAAATGTTGACACAAATGGCGCTCCTGCTTTTAAAACACGATTTGCTCAAAATCTCTCCAGTGTGGGTTAACACACTATTGCTTATCTATGTCCAAATGTGACTTTATGTTTTTGTTTGTTTGTTATGCTTTCAAAACATAACGGCTCAACCGGTCAGCATGAAATTTTACATAAACATTATTAGGGGTAATAGAGTGCATATAGCCGCGGGTGGATCGGTGCGGTTGTAAGTAAATGTGAAAGTGTGGATGGATGGATGGATGTTTGTTACTCAATCACGCCAGTACAGAATTGGATGGATGGTGAAAAGTTACGTCTTAACGACGCGACGCGACGTAACAAATATATTATACGGAATTTTAGTACTCAGGCTGTTTTTGAAATTGACTGTACTTGGAATATTGTGGAAAATATATTTGAGATGCCAGCAAAGATAGTTTAAGAAATATGAGCATCGGCTCATACTTTCTCTGCAACCGGGGCGCATCTGATCCGCATACTTTGCCATTCTAGTTAATTCTTTTCTCTGTGAATTTTTTTTTACTGTTAGTCTGAAATGCAAAGATCATTGGAGTGGAAAGTTTATGAATTTGAAATGAAATTAAATGAAATAAACTTTATTCGTTACGGCAACCGTTAATATGCGATAACAAAAAAAAGCACAACCAGCGTGTCGCAACAAAAAGGCAACCAGCTTATTCCATTTCCATAACCGTAGTTTAATTGAGATAGATGGATAGCTTCAATTTGCTAGAGTCTAGACAGTTCAAAACGAAGTCATGGATTTTATAAAATTAATTTCATGGTTGACCTAGTGGTTTATTAATCCTTTCAACGCCATCCCCGTAATATAACGATGTACGAAAGACGTGTTCCTGGCGCCAGACACGTAATATTCCGTTACTAACAAACCACTGCACTTTTATTTATTTATTTATTAAAGTAGGTACTTTCAAAGCTCTCAAAGTTTGACTCGATAATTGTCATCTTTGCTACTCAACAACAGATGGCGCTGTAAGAATCCACACAGATGACCACATTGAGCGAAGCTCGGTCGCCCAGATACTCGTATTAGTTACAAAAGTTACAAAAATGTGACTATTTAAAAAGAAGTATATAGATATACCTACTTAATTACTTAATATTTGTTGGTTTGTTCCAGGTGATATATTACGAGCACGCTCAGCATCAACACCATTATGAGCATGAAGAGGAACCGTCAAGCTGGGGACCCTGGTCCAGGAGTATAGACCCTGAGGTAACCCATACTCCCCTCATCACCCACTTAGCAACTAACGGCCCGTTCAAGTAGGTATTACATAAGCAGAATTTTTGTAAAAGGTTATCCATAAAGTACGTTTTAGGCTCAGACGAAATAAAATTTCGTCTGAGGTTTTAGGTAAGTACATACCTATTCAGGTTTGTGTGGCGTCACATATATTGTAATTTTACGGCTAGAAATTATTAAATTAAAACAACGGTTCCGATAAAAGAATTTCAACCTTATGTCCCTCTATGTTGATAGAGTTTGGAAATATTTTAAACCGACTTCCAAAAAGGAGGAGATTCTATGTTCGATTGTAGGTATGTATATATTTTTTTTTAAGTTTTTCTTTAATAGATCAAAGTCATTTCAACACCTACGACCGCACTGAGAATCAAGCGTGTAGAACTTATCTAAAATAAAATGACAAGCCCCACTACTCAATAAGCAGTTTTAGATGAATATGCGGCGACACTATGCGGCAACTGAGAACGAATGGCAAGACCAGATTTATATGTGTCGTATCGATATTTTAACGGTTGTGCGTGTGCGTCGCGTCATTTTAGTTTAGATAAGCTCTACCAGACTGTTCTAAACAAGCACCAAACCGAAGTTTTCAACAACAGTTCAAAACAGTGCGGACGGTTGTTTCTCAAGTCAAGCTTTTTCAGAATTTCACCTTCAAAATGTCTGATAAAAAAAAATTGTGCTAGTTATTGAATATTTTTTCAATACTTACTATCAATTGACTATTCTAGATACCGAATCTAGTCTTAACTCAATACCCCACTACTGGTACCTTTTTACGTGGATGAATACTCGCATGCAGACTGTTGTAAACAAGCTCCAAACCGAAGTTTACAACAGTGTTTAAAACAGTGCGGACGGTTGTTTGCAACCAAATTACGGGCGACCAACGGTGGTTTTAAACCAGCCTCCCGCCAAGGTCACCTTGTGGGGAGGCTTGTAAAACATCTGGTACACGTTTATGTTCTCTCTCCCTCAGGAATCGGATGTGACACTGGACGCGGACCTCCAGAACTCTCCGTACCGAGGCCACGAGAGGTCGCAGGCTTTCTCGGAGCCGCGACGGATACAATAAATTAGACATATTTTGTATTTTAAGTAGGTATTAAGATCAAACTTTAAAACCGCTATATTGAATCAGAATAATATCTTATAAGGTAGTTCATTTGAAAAGAAATCAATATCGTATAATAGGGCCTAAATCCTTACTAATATTATAAATGCGAATGTGAGTTTGTTTGTTACGCTTTCACGGCTACACGGCTCAGCCGATCACCACGAAATTTTGCGTACACGTTGTCAGGTGTACATAGGGCACTTTTCATCCCGGAATTCCCGCGGGATCTCCGACACTAACGTGGTTGAAACCGCGGGGAACAGCTAGTATCTATTTGATATTTTTTGACTATAATTTTTTGTATTCTGTAGTAAGTCGCATTTTACAAAAATATATTATTAGTTGAAAACCGCCAAAAGAGACCGTTTTCGCTACTCTGGGCTACTTTTTCTTTCTGTTTGTTAGTTTGTATTGAAGTCGTTTTCTAAAACTTTCCAAGCACCACCTAGCACACTTTTTATAAATCCTAAAGGTTGACCGGCAGAGAATGCCACTATAGTATTTAGTCCGCCTCTTGTACCCAACTGTGCAACAAGTGCAAATAAATTAAAAAGAAAAGAAATATCAAGTTGAAATGCTGCAGAATTATCTTTAAAAATACCTAAGTCTAATACTCAGTCGATTTCTTTTCAAATGCTACTTATGTCTTAGAAAATATGATTTTTTATAGCGACCTAAATAATTAGCCTTAATTTTATGCCACTTACACTCAACCAGGCTACACGTTCCACTTGACCCCTTCCCACCCCTGCCTCACTCAAGGATACAATACGTCTGCATCACACGACAAACGAATAACAACTCTAAACACAAGACACAAGATTGAATTTTAAATTGGTCATATTTGGACATTAGATTAGCAATAGTGTGTTAACCCACACTGGAGAAGTTTCGAGTGAATCGTGTTTTAAAATTATAGCCCCCTTTTTGTGTCATCATTTTTTTTTTATGTTCAACAATTTGTTGGTATTTAAACAACGTTCCCTAACTCTCAATAAAGCGTTCCGTATCAATAACTTAATTTTGTGGGTTAACATGTTATTTCTTTTTCTTGTGTGTTGTGCTGAAATAAATGTATTTTCTTCTTCTTCTTCTTATTGCTTATCGGCGTCCATTTTTTCCGTAGAAATTCTGAGATAAAAAGTACCCTATATCCTTCTGAACCCCTGATAACTTTACCATCTATGGTAAACTTTTTCATAGCTTTTTTCCAAATAAATAAATGCCTTTTCTTTCTTTCTTTCTTTCTTAAAGTGATACAGACGTTTTGTAGATATTATGTGTGTTTCAATTTTGTAAATAAAGCCAGTACCCAGTACTCGAAACCAGAACTATATTATGTATAATTAACCTTTTAACAACTTACTATAAGGTTCAAAATCAATTGCATACAAATACTTTACTGTGTTTTAACACTACTTTCCCCCGTTACCCGTGGTTACACTCGCGGAATCTCCTCAGGAACTCTTGGATCCTGATGAAAAATATACAGAAACCAGAGCGGGTTGCTAGTGTTAAATAAATAATTTTGTAAACTTTTAATTAATGTAACTAACTGATTTACCTGATAAAAAGAGATTTATTGAGTTATCTTAGGTTTCCTTTTGAAAACACTCAAACTCAAACTTAAGATTTTATTTATTAGTTATCAAAATTAAATGAAAAAAATTCATTTCATTTCATTTTTGATTTTGTAAAATCTAAGCTTCATGTAAGTTATTTATTTATTTATTCTTTATACCTAAGATTATTTATTTGTAGTGTATAAATAATTATAATTAATATAATAATTAAGAAGCCATTTAACAATGTGTTGAAATGTAATATATTTTTAACGAGCGACACCTTGTAATAAATTGTTACTTAAATTATTATTATTTGGTTTTAATTCATAATATTTTTGATATCCTGAACCCAATAGGTATAACTTAGTTAGTCAAGGAGTAAAGAGAACAATCGTTCGAAAATCCTTACTAATATTATAAAATGCGAAAGTGAGTTTGTTTGTTAACGCTTTCACGGCTAAACGGCTCAACCGATCACAACGAAATTTTGCATACACGCTGTCAGGGGTACAGAGAAGGACATAAGGCATACTTTTTATCCCGAAATTCCCGCGGGAACTCCGAAATTTACGCGGGTGAAACTATATCAAATTTTGAATACCACTGCACTTTGTCAGGGGTACAGGGGGCTTTTATCCCAGAATAGGGATGTTGACTACTATTGAAAATCAAAATTCTAATTAGTCCCTCAGTTAGAAAATAAAAAAAACAATAGACACGTATTTTTTGCTTTTTTAAATTAATTAAAATATACAGAGATAAAGGGCATTAAAGTTTAGGATACCGGTCGTGACGTCACTAACCGCAAAACCGCTATACAAAGTGTCAGAATAGTGACGTCACGCGAAATTTCAACTCAATATATCGCCATTATTTTTTGATTACGTAAAAAAAGAAAAAATACGTGTCCAATATTTTTTAATAATCTACAAGACGGACTAAAAAATAAAAATTAGTCAACATGCCCATTCTTTCGAGTTGACCTGCGCAGGCATATCTGCACAGGTGGACATTTCCGGCAGGCCGTAGCGTGTATGGCTTACATAATGTGTAACCCTGCTGAACGCAATGTAAAGTACCGTTAAAATTAGTGATCGCACTGGAACGGGATACGTGGCAGTTTATGTGGCCCTAGTAGTTAAAATATAAATCTCCGAAATTAACGCGGGTGAAATTATGTCGTATATGTAGTGTATGTCGTGGCCACATCTCAAAATTGATCAATTCATGTTTCATGAAACCCAACCAATTCATAATATGGAAAATAACCGCTCACCATAATATCATGGTACATTCTGGCTAGATCAATGAATAAATCAACATTTAACCATATGAATAGCTAAACGCCCGGCTACAATAATCTACATAGTGGTACCTATACAGGATGTTATAGAAAGATGTATGTAAGATTTGACGATCGTATTCACGTTATCGTCTGCAATGATTTGACACTAGTAACTGAACCGGTAACATGAAATAAACTTTCCTAAAATTTGTAAAGTTTGCTGTTATTAACTTATCTCTGTACACCAACGGTGATTAAATTGCTTCGAATGATCTTGAACCCATCACCTGTGACCAGTTCATGGCCTACCTAGTGATGTGACATATTTTGTTGCGGAAGTGGTCGATAAAAGGATTTTTTATTTTGTTCATCAAATTTTGAAGTCAGGTTGTTGAGCTCAATACTACGGTCAAATTATTGTATAAGATTGCCAGCTAGCCTATTATGTAACTTTTGTTGCTATCATTTTTCGGATGCAATAAAAAACATGGCGGTTTTGCGACTACAATATCCACGTTTTGACACTTACAATATCTAGCAATTAATCAAAATAAATATGAATGCAACCAAAGTTACATAACGGCCCTGCAGATCACCATCATCAAATATGACTACACCCTTCCGTAACACCTTGTAAACAATCTAATTAAAACACATCCTACCACTTTTAAAACGTACAAATAAAACACCAGAACAAAGAGACCAATAATATAATAATATTATCTTTTTCAATTAATAATTAAGGTACATAAGATTATATTTAAAACATACATCCATTGAATGATACACAGCAGGCACTAAGATACATGAAGGGCCGCAGCCCGCCCAGCCGCTTGGCCCAATATTATCGGGGCGAGTACTTCGGGTTGTCCGGGCCGTACGTGAAGCTGCGCAGTTCGTACGAAACCCCGCTCGGAGTTTCGTACCCGTCGGTTTCGGGGCGCGCCATCTCGGTTTCGAACTCGCCGCAACCGCCGAACACGCGGTTCGGTGTTCTCTTATTTGAATTGGACGCGTTCCCGCCAACGGTCGCCGCGTCGGTGACACGCGGCGCGCTCTGATTGGCCGCCGGTTTGGGTTCAGCGCTCCTATTGGCTAGCGAATTGAACATGGCGGAGTGCGCGGTCGCCGTGTCCAGGTCCGCTTTCCGCGACACTATGATCCGGATGTCGGTGTGCAGGTACAGCTTGCCGGACTTCGATGTCATGAATCTGTCGGATGCGAAAAGTAAAGGTTGAATTGTTGATGTTGCGGAGAAATGTCAGACAATTTCAAACAAAGAAAGGAAGAAAGAAAGAGAGATTTATGTAATCAAAAAAAACATAACACAAATTTATACACAGATCAACACAGACGAAGATAAAACTAAAGTAAAGAAAACAAATTAAAATATGACATTTGTGTGATATGTCTCCCTGCTCAAAATGGACCTGGATTCAGCATTATGGGTAACGCGGTTACGATCGAGTCTTAAGGAAATATCCTTACCTACTTTAATATAAATAAAAAGGTAGGTTTTGAGTTTATCCATTACAAACAAACCAAAAAATCACATCTTTTCTCTTTAAAATATTAGTTCAGAAAAACCTTTCATTGTGATATCTTAAAGAAGCGAGTTGTTTATTTTTTTGTTACGCTTTCACACTTAAATTGCTTAACCGATCATGATGAAATTTTGCAAACACGTAGGACGTATAGGGTACTTTTTATCTTAGAATTCCCCCGGGAACTCCGAAGTTAAGGTTAAAAAGAGAAATAGGTCACGATATTGTTCTCAATTCCCCCACCGTGCACAGCCGCGTCCCACCTGAGGTGTATGAGGTACCGCAGCCACTTGTGCACTTGGTGCGGCGGCGGCGCGCGCTCCCCGGCGGGCATGTACAGCGTGCGCTGGCGCAGGAACGTGCGCGCCAGCGGCGGCATGCCCGTCAGGTCGTACAGCACCACGAACATCTTGACGAGCGTGCCGTGCGGGTTGAACAGCGACACCTGCACCGTGCCCGAGCGCGACACGCGGTAGCCGCCCGGCCCCAGGTTTATGTGGCCCTGGTGGTCGGAATGTACACGTACAGCCACGTTGACATTGGGCGACAATCGAGAGTAAAACGATTATTTTGTGACCAGGGCGTCATGAAAGTTGAGGAGACAGAACCTGTACAGTTTGTGACCCTGGTGGCATCGCAATGTTGAGTGTGTATTGTTAGTACTAGAACGGGACACGCGGTAGCCGCCCGAGGTTTATGTGGCCCTGGTGGTCGGAATGTACACGTACAGCCACGTTGACATTGGGCGACAATCGAGAGTAAAACGATTATTTTGTGACCAGGGCGTCATGAAAGTTAAAGAGACACCTGTACAGTTTGTGACCCCGGTGGCATCGCAATGTTGAGTGTGTATTGTTAGTACTAGAACGGGACACGCCGGTAGCCGCCCCAGGTTTATGTGGCCCTGGTGGTCGGAATGTACATTGTACACAGCCACGTTGAAATCGGGTGAGAGTAAAATTCAATGGGGATGTAGACTACTTTTGAAAATCAAAATTCTAATTAGTCCGTCAGAAAATAAAAAACAATAGACACATATTTTTTGCTTTTTTAAATAAATTAAAATATACAGAGATAAAGCGCACTAAAGTTTAGGGTGAGGGGGTCGTGACTTCACTAACCGCTAAAACCGCCATACAAACTGTAAGAATATTGACGTCACGCGTAATTTCAACACAATATATCGCCGTTATTTTTTGATTACGTAAAAATAGAAAAAATACGTGTCCAATATTTTTTAATAATCTACAAGACAGACTAAAAAATAAAAATTAGTCAACATGCCCATTCTTTCGAGTTGACCTACGCAGGCATAGCACAGGTGGACCTTTCCGGTAGACCGTAGCGTGTATGGCTTACATAATGTGTAACCCTGCTGAACGCAATATAAAGTACCGTTAAAGTTAGTGATCGCGCTGGAACGGGATACGTGGCAGTTTATGTGGCCCTAGTAGTTAAAATATACAGCATTTTTTAATTTTGGCGAGAATTAAACGATTTTGGCCATGGGGATCGAAGAGACACCTGCACGGTTTATGTGATCCTGGTGGATACGATGTGACAAAGGCCGGTGATAAAACCATACCATATAGGGCGCGTTGGTGCCGCCCGGCGCGTAGAAGAACACGGTGACCGGCAGCCGCTTGTGCGGCGGGCAGAGCGCGCCGCTCGCGCCCAGCTCCGCCGTGAAGCCGTGCACCGTCGCCACCGGCTCCAGCCGCCCCTTCAGCGCCGACTCCTCGAAGCTGCCTGCGGACGCCACACCACCAGGATAACAGGACGTGCGCGGAGGAGATGTGTTTATTTATAGATATACTAGCTGTCCCGCGCGATTTCATCCGCGGTAATTTCAGAGTTCCCGCGGGAATCCCGGGATTAATCTGATGTATAAGCTATATTATTGTAAAGTTTCATTTAAATTCATCCAGTAGTTTTTGCGTGAAATAGTAACAAACATCCATTTATTTATTATTATTTATTTATTTATTTACTATCTGTGCCTCGCGGTTTCACCCGCGGCAAATTCGGAGTTCCCGCGGGAATTACGGGATAAAAGTACCCTATGTCCTTTTCTGTACCTCTGACAACGTGCAGTAGTATGCAATAATTAATTCTATTTCACTCGTGTTAATTTCGGAGATCCGCGGGAATTCCGGGATAAAAGGTAGCCTATGTTCTTTTTCATGTCAAAGGCTACATGCATGCCAAATTTCATCCAAATCCGTTCAGCCGTTTTTGCGTGATTGAGTAACAAACATCCAAACATCTAAACATCCAAACATCCACACTTTCACATTTATAATATTATAGCTGTCCCCCGCGATTTCATCCGCGGTAATTTCGGAGTTCCCGCGGAGGTTGCGGGAAAAAAGTACTCTATGTCCTTCAGTTCCCGAGGGAATTCCGGGATAAAAACTATCCTATCTTTTAAGTTGGACCATTTTATGAATGGTTACAAAATTTTATCAAAATCCGTTCAGTAGTTTCGGAGTCCATTGCTGACAAACAACGTGACACGTGATTTATATATATTAGATTAGTAGGATTACACAAAATCCATACATTCTGACAAACTTTCGCGTATATAATATTAGTAGTATCTTTATTCTTTGCTAGAGACACGTGAGAAAGTACAAGCCGAAACTCACCAAGCAGGCCGGTGCTGGGTCCCATCTTCAGCCTGGGCTTCTTCGAGTCCTTCTTGGTCGGCGGCGGGGGGCGCGCCAGGGGCAGGGGCGAGGCGGGGGAGGCCGGGGAGGCCGGCGACGCGGGGGAGGGCGGCGCCGCCCCCGGGGGCGACTGCGGGGGCGGGGGCGCCGGGTGGAAGAGGGCACTGGAAGTCACAAGAGATCATAAGTTACTCGTGGAAAATGTCAGCGTTCCCGCGGGAATTCCGGTATACAAAGTACCCTACGTCCTTTTCTGTGCCCTCGATGAGGTGTAAGCGAAATTTCACGATAATCTGTTTAGCCGTTATGCCGTGAAAGCGTAACAAACAAACAAATAAATAAATAAAATCACTTTCACATTTAATAGTAAGGACTAGCTGCTCCCCGCGGTTTCAACTGCGATAATTTCGGAGTTCCCGCGGGAATTCCGGGACAAAGTCTCCTATTCTTCTCTTCCTATGCAAAATTTCGTGATAAGTCACGCAAAAATAGACCCCGATCCTTAGTTTTCTATGTGTCAATAATTAGCTAGCTAACTAAACTTGAATTTTTACTCCGTCATGTAGATAAATAAAAAATATTGGACACGTTTTTTTTTTATTTTTTACGTAATCAAAAGTTCCCGGCGATACATGAAGTCGAAACTTCGCATGACGTTACGCCGTGCTACAGTTTATACGACGTTGTGACGTCACGAGCCCCCCCTCCTAAACTTTCGATGCGCTTTATCTCAGTATTTTTTCATTAATTTGAAAAAACCAAAATAAACGTGTCTATTATTTTGTTTTATTATCTAACCAACTGACGGACTAACTATATTTTTTTAGATTTTCATACCCCGGCAACATGTCTATTGATTGTCAACTTGGCTAAGAGGGCTGATGGCTGACAGAACGTACCTCTTGATGCCCGGTATTCCGTTGATGGAGTCGTCGAAGGCGAAGCACGTGTTGCCTCTCCTCAAAGGCGCAGGGCTCGAGGTGAGGGGCAGCCCCGTCTGCGTGTGGAACACCATGGACGCTGCCGAGTCGAACCTCCACCGGAACTTGTGCACTTCCGTCGGCGAAGGCACCTGGGTGTCCGGGGGTCTTTTGAGATCAAAGTTGAAGCCGTTATGCGCCCCACCGGGCGAGCCACAGCTGTCTATAGTGCCGTAATCACATTTCTCGTATAAAACATAATCTCCTTCCACCTTTGCGTTGGCGTTAACACAACTCTCGTCACCGTTAACACAACTCTCGTCTGCGTTAACACAACTCTCGCTTCCGTTAACACAACTCTCGCTTCCGTTAACACAACTCTCGCTTCCGTTAACACAACTCTCGCTTCCGTTAACACAACTCTCGCTTCCGTTAACGCAACCGGATGCCGCAGCATCGCGTGCAGTCTCCGTGTCGTTGTTGGGACGCGTCGCTTCCGCTTCCCTCTGTCCGAATCTGTCAGTGACAATCTTCTCTATCTTGTCCACGATAGGGAAGAATCTTCTCAACTTCGGTCGTTTTATAACCGCCGCGTCCGAACCGCCGTCGCTCTTTCTCTCGCCCGACGGTGGCGTCAGCGGCGTCTTCGAACTATCACTAGTAAAGCTATCGTCTACTAAACTAATTATATTATCACACAATAAATTAACATTAGGTTTATCACATTTATGCTTCTTCAAGACTCTGGCGTCGTCTTCGCTCTTCCTTCTGCCGGCGCTCTCGTCTCTGGTCCGGTCGGCGGACGCTAAGTCGTAGTTACCGGTGGACCTGACCATCCCTCTGTTGGCACAGCCGGGGCACGTCACCAGGAGTGGGGTGCCGCAATGGCAGAACACGTCTTCGGTCTGCGTGCTCACCGAGCTGGTCTTCTTGGTCTGTGGCGGCTGCGAGCTGCTGTATATGTCGGCCAAAGGACACCTCCCCTCTATCCTGCTCGCGGGCAGAGTCAAATAAGTCTGGTTCCTCAGGCACCCGAGCGCTTTGAACCGGTCAAACCTCGCAGCCTGCAATATCGGTATCGAGGAGTGCGTCTCTTTGGTCTTCTGCTGGCCGTCGCCCTCCGAAGACGAGCTGTCGCGCAGCTTCTTCAGCTTGTTCTCCTTGTGCAGCCGCCGTTTGTATTTGGCTATCTCTTTCAGACGCCGCTCGTCCAACTTGGCGTTGTCTTGGCTTAAGCTAGTGGAAGATCTTCGATTCTCCTTGCCCTCGGACTCTTCGTCGCAGCTGCACCGGTGTTTGCCGTTCTCCATACAGTCGGTGTGCATTCTGTCGTCGAGCAAGTCTTGTCTGTGTGGTTTCTCTGCGTTCTCCGCGTCAGCGGTCAGCTGATTCAAAGCGACGTTGCTGACGGACAGTCTTCTACTGGAGTTCCCGGCGTCAGCGCTCGACTCCGTCCTGCAGCACTTCGGTCCGAGGGTGAGATCATTGAGTTTGCCGGTGAGTTCGTCGTATATGTTCGCGAGGTTTTCCTTGCTGGTCCTTCGTTTGGGCGGGCAGGTGCACTTGATCGTGGGTATCCCGTCGAACCTGGGGAGGCTTTGCAGGACTATGTTCAGGTAGACGTTGCCGCCGATGTCGGTGGTGGGGAAGCTGTGGTCAGTGGGCGGGCGGGCGAACTCGTGGCGGGCGGCGGGGGGCGTTTCCAAGGTGTATATGGAGTAGACGATGTTCAGTTTACGATGGTGGTCTTCGTTCAGAGATTCGCCGCTGTCGGCTCTCTTGTCCAGTTTCATGTAATTGCACAGTTCTCGGCTCAGCTTTCTCCTGAAAAAGGCGTTCGGAGGATGTTTGGTGTTTGTTTTAATATTCTACTAGCTGTTCCCTGCTGAAATTTTAGAGTTTCCGCGGGAATTATGCGATAAAAAGTAACCTATGTCCTTATCCGTACCCCTGACAACGTGTTCGCCAAATTTCATGATGATCGGTAGAACATTTATGGCCTGAAATCGTAACAAACAAACAAGCTGTTCTTTTTTTTTTCGTGCTTAGTATTTTTCATTTATCGATCGCTCCATCCAGCCATCATAGACCATAGATTATTATGAATTACCTGCGTTCGCCCAACTCCTCGTCCTTGGCAGTGTGCTTGAGCCGCGCGAGCCACGCGGCCAGCTGCGAGAAGTGCAGCTGCGAGCGGATCGCGTTCAGCAGCCACTGGGACGTGATGAACATGGGCCTCTCGCCCCTGGAACAGTAGAGGAACAACTTATTGGATAAACTAGAGACGCAATGTAGGCGGGGCTGGCATGCCAAGGCTGCAAGGGAAGTTAAGGGAAAATGCTTGTCCGCTAAAAGAAGTTCCAGTCACGGAATTTCCGGAACTTCGAAGTTAACACGGATGAAACCGCGGGCAACAGCTAGTGATATAAATAAATCTTTCTTTCTCATGAATGATATCAGTCATCGTCATTCATCACCGACATTAATTTCGAAATTCCCGCGGGAATTCCAAGATAATAAGTACCCTATATCCTTTTCTGTAGACCGTACCCCTGACAATGTGTACGAAAATTTTCGTGATGAGCGGTTGAGTAGTTAAGACGTGAAAGCGTAACAGACGGACGGAGACGAGTTACTTTTGCATTTATAATATTGCTATTCGCCGCGGTTTTACGCGCGGTAATTACGGAGTTCTTGCGGGGATTCCGGGGTAAAAAGTACCCTGTGTCCTTCTCTGTACCCCGGACAACATGTATGCAAAATTTCATAACGATCGGTTGAGCCGTTGAGGCGTGAAAGCGTAACAAACAAACAAACTTATTAGTAAGGAACTACTGGACCCTTATTCACTATGACTATAACACGCGGCGTTAAGATAAGGAAGTTTCACTTTTTAACCGACTTTCAAAAAGGAGGAGGTTATGCATTCGATTGTATGTATGTTTTTTTTTATGTATGTTCACCGTTCACGAAGACGGTTGGACTGATTTCGAAAATTCTTTTTTTGTTTGAAAGAGTTGACTCCCAATTAGGTCCCATTGCCACCAAGTCGAGTTCTGATGATAGGACCTTAGAGAAATCGAGGGAACTCTTCAAAATTTATAGGCGATTTAGGTATTTTTTATAGTAAATCGTTTATTTGCTTTCGGAAAGTAAAATTTGAAGAACCGATTTAATCCAACAGACAAAAATACACGTAATACTATTATTGGTTTGTGCTACCACTTTTCAATATGAAGTCGGTGACAAGCCAAATTTGGAGTAGGTAGATTGGCTAAGTCCACTCCCGCCACGAGCTCGTCGTGAGCTGAACAACCCAAGTGGGCAGACACAAGCGGGCTTGGCACCGAATTCAAATTGGAAAGTGGTAGCACAAACCAATAATAGTATCACGTGTATTTTTGTCTGTTGGATTAAATCGGTACTTTGTTATTTTTAGCTTTTTAGTTTTTTGGTTTTTGGAAGTCGGTTTTATAAGAAATACATATTTTACAACGTGTGTTATGGTATACTGTATACAGAATATTAATCTGGTATACTAATATTATAAAGATTAAAGAGCAACGGTTTGTGACGTTGTAGGGGGTAATCTCTGGATCTACTGAAACGATTTTAAAAATTCTTTCACTGATAGGAAGCTAAAGTGATTTCGAGTGACATAGGGTAATTTTATTCCGGAATTCCCGCGGGAACTCCGAAATTACCGCGAGTGAAACCGCGGGGGTCAGCTAGTCTCTAATATTTTGGCATCTGGACGCGCTCAGTATTGTGTTTTTAGGACGCGCGTTATGGCTAAAGAATGTTGTTGGTCTGGTTAGTCTGCGATACCTGTGCTCGGTAGCTTGCATCGTCCACCGCTCCAGCAGCAGGCCCCGCCGCTGGGGGCCCCCGTGGCGACCGAAGCCGACCTCCGTCGGCCGGCTCAGGGACGACACGCACTCGGCGCAGTCGGGCGCGAGGAGCACCTGCAGGTGGAGGTCATATTTTACGGGTCATACCGACACGACACAGGTGCGGGGTCAGCCGCCATCTACCGGTGGCATCTAGAAACGATACAATCACATCACAACTATACAATTGGTTTTTTTTTTATGTTATAGGGGGCAAACGGGCAAGTGGTACACCTGATGGTAAGTGATTACCGCCGCCCATGGGCATCTGCAACACCAGAATGCATGCAGGTGCGTTGCCGACCTGGAATGGGGATGGGAACTGGCTTTCAAGTGGGGCTGTCGGAACACACCGTCAGGTGCTCGGCGACAGATTTACAACTTGAAGGTGGTAGCTAGCCAGCCGGCCACTAGAGAGCGCCCCACCACCGTGCTATGGTTTCCTCACGATGTTTTCCTTCACCGACAGCCCAAGCTCATTGTCAGGCTTTGAACCTACACCTTGCGGCGTTTGATCCGAACGCACTAACCACTAAATTATTATCGCTGTAAGTTATAAAACTAAAGCTTGTATTTTGGTAGTCCCTCGAAAACTCTAAAGTAGATAATATTTTAATTGTCTTTTGAGTGACTTCTTTAAGATTTTTGAAGGCCTATAGTGGTCGACTATGTTTCAGTGCTCACCTCAATGCAAATAGGTTGTTTCTCGTTCCAAAGCGACAGGACGTGGCTGCTGAGCTGGCTTTCGACCACTGTTTTCGGTTCATCATGTTTGGGCTTTTGTTGAGCTTGCACCTGAAAAGACAGATATGGTCATTTTTGTGAATTATTTGCTGGTAGAAGGGGCTGTGTGAAGTATTTAGAACGATTGCAAGAGAGATCCACGACGATATACTTATAAATGAGACTTAAATCTGCCAGTCTTTCTTTTAAATGCCATCAGTGTGCACCGTGATAACAGACCAGCTGGCACACCAGAGTAACAGACCAGCTGGCTAAAGAGGAGACCAAAATCTGCCAGTATTTCTTTCAAATGCCATCATTATGCACTAGGATAACAGACCAGCTGGCATACCAAGGTAATAGACCAGCTGGCTAAAGAGGAGACCAAAATCTGCCAGTCTTTCTTTCAAATGCCATCATTATGCACCAGGATAACAGACCAGCTGGCATACCAAGGTAACAGACCAGCTGGCTAAAGAGGAGACCAAAATCTGCCAGTCTTTCTTTCAAATGCCATCATTATGCACCAGGATAACAGACCAGCTGGCATACCAAGGTAACAGACCAGCTGGCTAAAAGGGAGACCAAAATCTGCCAGTCTTTCTTTCGAATGCCATCATTACAAGACATACAAATCTATGTCAAATGCCAATCTGTGTCAAATGCCATCACTGAGTACCAGGGTGCCATACCTGCTGGCTGGTAGACGGTTTGGCCGGCTTGGCGTGCAGGCGGTCGCAGGGTGCAGGTGGAGCGGAGGGCGCGCGGGAGGAGGGGCTGGCGCTCCTCGCCCGCACGATGAGGCGGCCCAGCTGCAGCAGGAGGTCGGCGCCCGTCGCCGGCGCCGCGGGCGGCGTCTCCGAGCTGTGCATCTGGAATTGAGAAGAGCTTCTTTTGAGTTATGGTAGCCTAGTAGTTTAGCTTTTCTTACTTGCCGCCTGACGGCCGTTCGGTCACTCAGGAGTCAGGATGCATTTGCAATTGAGAAGAGTTCCTTTTGAGTTATAAAAGCCTAGTCGTTTATTTTCTTACTTGCCGGCTATAGCAAAAAACATTTACTTGATTTAGTGTGCTAAAATAGTAACGAATTCACATATAAAATCAATGCATCTAGTAGTATTTACCTGGTTTATATGTAGAATTCATGTCAAAAGTTTTTTGCCGCCAGTACTTAAACAGATCATATTGATGCAGTGACCTATATTCCCTATTTCTACGAGACCTAGTGACCTAGAACCCGGTAAGACCTAAATATGACCTCGATAGGTAAAACTGGGCGAAGCAACTTTTGACATGTTTTCATGGAAAATAACAAAACAAGAACACGTTTATATGTATTATAGCTTCATTTGTAGTTAACTAACAATGTAATAAAATCATAGAACCTACTTTTAATTGTCGTATCGAAATGAAACTTTGCATGTAGTTCGAATTACAATGCAATATTATGACACGGAGCTGATCTAATGATGGAGCTGGAAGATGGTGGGGCTCGTTTGAGTAGTTTTTTTTTTTAACTACTTGAAGTTGCAGTGAAATGCCACGGTAGGAAAAAATCACATTAAGTTAGGTACCTAATTATTTCTTGGTTGCATTTTTACATCATTCGTATACTTACACAAAGTTTCATATTTATGGATGTTGTGTCGTCATTGGATACTAGAATTAGATATTTATGGTACCGTATATACCTACTTGTCTACCAAAATATTAGTTATACCAACGAACATATCTGATACAGATTCACAGTTATTTTTAAACCATCAACCAAATAGTTTGCATAATAAATTCGTGACGGAAGTGGCTTCAAAATTATTCCTTTGCCATCGTCAAGCAACCAATATAGAAGAAAGTTTAAAAAAAAACTACCTCGAGCACACACAAAGCGATGGCCGTGTCACACAGCGACTAGAGAAACCGTGGAGAAAGACACTGTGTTTATCTAGCTGGAATACGGCCTTACATAACTTCAATCGAGGCCTACTTGCACCTACATTCAACTCTAGACTTTACACCCAAAGCGGGAACTTTCAGAATCGCAAACAACTTTCTCATTTCGGTACCAAGTTGCCGGTTACACTGTTGCCAACGCCCTGGTTTTAAAAATAGAACGCCGTAACTAGTACAGCGCTGCAGCGACCTCCAACGCTCAATACCGATTGTACCGTCAAAAGCTTGAAGCGCTCCGAAGCGCTGCAAATGTAAGAAGCGAGGGCGGGGGTGCAGTGGAAATGTGGGCCAAGGACTCCCCGCTTGCAAGCAACCACTCCCTCACACCGTATTCCGTAAAGTGCTTTGTTCGTAACGAGTGCGTTTGCGTTAACAAACAACTGAGATTTGTTAGAGTAACGCTGTGATAACGTAAACCTTAGCGATTGGATACGACTCAAAATGACAGACCATCGACAATAATAACTGCAAAAATGCGAAGACGTCATAAGAATATGAACTAAGCAAGATAGACGGGATAATAATCTCAGCCTACTCCACTGGAAAGAATGATAAAAAAAAACTCTAAATTTAGTGTTTTTACTTTTAATTATTATTAATTGCATTACCTGTTTTAAATAATTAATCATTCATGACCTTTGTCCACAATCATTATAACACAAACCTTATCTCCGTTGCTCGCCTATTTTTACAACTAGGTACCTACATTGATATGTAGGTATGTAAGAGCTTATCAATACAAACACATAAAATAGTTATATTATGCCAGTGAATGTGACTCATCCTGTATGAGTTAGATACAGGTAGAATTTGTACAAATATTATAAAGCTGAAGAGTTTGTTTGGTTGAACGCGCTAATCTCCGGAACTACTGGTTGCAACACGGTCGCGCAGACGCGGACAGACACTGGCAAAGGACAGAATATTTTGTCTGTGCGGTTCACGTCTGTACGTGTCTGTTGCTACAGTCGAGCGGTGTGAATACAGCATCGAAATCGTGCAGACATCTTTTGTAAAGACGGTGCCTGTCGGCGTCTGCCACGGAACGTGTCTGGCACGTTCAGCTGTGCTATTATGTAACTTTTATTGCTATCATGATATTTCAGTTTCGTTTAGAGAAATTGCAATTTTGTGATTAATTAATGTTTAGGCAGCTTCAACTTTTCAACTTCAACTGAATTGTCTATGGGCGGCGGTAATCACTTATTATCGTCGGCGTCTACCACGGACCGTGTCTAGAACGCTCAATGTCTGTAGATAAACGGACCTTTCACACTAAACGAAGTCAAACTAAACGACGCGACATCGAACCTATGACCTTTTTTCGCACAGTCCATCGACCGACATACAGCCACAACAAAACAGGTCGTTATCATACCACTAGACCAGCCGTGATAAGATACCACGCAGATTGGCAAGACCAAAAGTACCACAACTTTGTTCCATGATATTTGTGCCATTTTGTATTTTAAAGGCACGACTGATCGCATAAAATGCATGATAATTGACAACGGACAAACACCAGCAAAAATAAATTAATTACGCGCTTTGATTGCTTGTTTTCTTACGCTTTGACGCCTAACTACTCAACCGATCATCATGAAATTTTGCATGTACATTGTACATGCTATCGGAGGTAGGTACAGGGTACTTTATATCCCGGAATTCCCGCGAAAACTCCGAAATTAACGCGGGTGAAACCGCGGGGCATAGCTGGTCAAGAAAAATAAATTAATAAAGCGCTTTGTATGTATTATGTTTGTTTGTTACACGCCTTAACTACTCAACCGATCATCATGAAATTTTGCATGTACATTTCACACGCCATCGGAGGTACAGAGAAGGAAATAGGATACTTTTATCCCGGAATTCCCGCGTGATCTCCGAAATTGACGCGGGTGAAACTGCATTAAATTTTGCATATTTACCTACTGCACGTTCGGTTAAAAATTGAAACGAAACAATGCCTTAGCTCTCTCTGTCACATTATGTACAACTGACCCAAAATGTATTGTTATTAAAATACAAAATGGCTGATAAATTATAATCGCGATAGCAAAGAGTGTGATAACATTATCTGTTATCGGTGCAAGGCCGTTTCCTATACACGATAGCAAAAACGAGTCGTCGGTTACACAACACGTTTGCATAATTATGGAAAGCGAAGTCAAACAAGCTGAACGCTAGGAGCTCCCGAGGGAATTCCGTAACTGCCGAGGGCACCAGCTGGTTTCTGTTGCATTAATCACGGCCTATTTATACCAGCCCGCTGACACACCGTACAAATGAACTGATTCAAGTACTCTCCCACAAGTAATGGGCTTATTACACTACTTCCAACTTGACTTCCAATTTAGGAATCTAAATCGAATACAATTTAGGATCAGTGAGTGAGAGAGAGCGAGTAATATTAAAATGTACCCTAGATCATTCGATTTAGGGTACATTTTAATGTAGTGTGATCACTCGCTCTCTCTCTCACTCACTGATCCTAAATTGGATCCAACTTTGAAACTTCGATTACACCTTCCGATTTTCTAGATTGGTGTCTGACAAATTGTGAAGCCTAAAGACGGTCGACTTGTACACGTGTGCACGTGCTGTGCGCGTGTGCGTATCGTAAGGTTGACAGTGAGCTGACAGTAACTGTCAGCTGTCAGTGAATAATTGTCACATGTAGACTCATGTGTCAACCTTCCTCGTTATTTACCAAGGTCATTTTCGCGGGGTATGAAGAGGCTTGAAATTGGTGGGAGGTGGTGTGGCTTTTTTATATGTATAATCTCTACTAGCTGTTTCCCCGCGGTTTCAGCCTTGTTAATTCGGAGTTCCCGCGGGAATTCCACGATAAACAGTACCCTATATCCTTCTCTGTACCCCTGACAACGTGTATGTAAAATTTCATAGCGATCGGTTGAACCGTTAAGGCTCACGAAAGCGTAACAAACAAACAAACAAATAAACTCATTTTTGTATTTATAATAGTAAAGATTCATTGGACTTATACGTGCGAGTGTTGTGCGTGTGTGCGCATCGTATGGTTGACAGCGAGCTGACAGTAACTGTCAGCTGTCAGTGAATAATTATCACATGAGGAAGCATGAAATTGATGGGAGGCGAACATAGTGTCGTTTCTTTACTTAGTGTAATTAATATTCTTTGCTATTACTACTTATATCTAGGCGGCCATACTTGTTCTAAATAAAGACAGAGATATTCACCTCACGGCTGTGCGAGCGAGAGGCAAGATTGTTTGTCAATACAACACGTTCTTTGGCCGTTCGTTACTAATTCGGGAACTTGTGTTCAAGCTTCCGTATTTTGGTTGTGGGAGAGATGAAATTAACAAAATATACTTTGTATAGTGTATATATATATATATATATATCTGCTATACACATCAACACACACATGGTCTTTGTGCTTAAATTTAACGGAGGTTAAAGAAAGAAAACAACGCCCTATCATTACTAATATTATAAACACAAAGGTTTGTATGTACCTACCTATGGATGTGGATGTATGTTTTTTAATCTTTCACGCAAAAACTACTGAATGGATTTTAATGAAAATTTACCATAAAATAGCTTGTACATCAGAATAACACATAGGGTAGGTATTTTTACCCCGGAATTCCCGCGAGATCTTGGAACAGCTATAGTGTGTAATATACCTACGCCAAACACCACAAAAAGCACAAAACTTACAGACAACAACTGCAAATAGTTTAAAAAAAACAACTAAAAAACACGTTTTGAGAGTAAATAATTGAAATGAAAGTAATCAGACCAGTGACCTTATCTAGACGGGCCCCAAATCGATGAGGTTCTGTCGATTAATTACAGAGTTACCATGATCACCTTCCAGCTCCATCATCAGATCAGCTCCGTACCATAATATTATTGCACTGTCATCCGAACTACATTTACATAGAAAGTTGTACTTCGATACGACAGTAAAATAGGGATGATGACTACTATTGAAAATCAAAATTCTAATTAGTCCGTCAGATAGAAAATAAAAAAACAATAGACACGTATTTTTTGCTTTTTTAAATAAATTAAAATATACAGAGATAAAGCGCATTAAAGTTTAGGATGAGGAGGTCGTGACGTCACTAACCACAAAACCGCCATACAAACGGTCAGAACAGTGACGTCACGCGAAATTTCAACTCAATATATCGCCGTTATTTTTTGATTACGTAAAAAAAGGAAAAATACGTGTCCAATATTTTTTAATAATCTACAAGACGGACTAAAAAATAAAAATTAGTCAACATGCCCATTAGAAGTAGGTTAAAATTGACTTTATGACAAGATTTTATGACATTGCTAGAAAACAAGTGGAACTAATGTTAGAAGCAAGCGTGTTAAAAAAATAACTAAAGGAACGGATTTTATTGCCATTTGCCGCTCTAGGAATAAATAATATTTTAATAACCTAAGTGTATTGATTAGGAAAAAAGAAAATCAAAGATCAAGGATCCCATCCCCATTCCAGGTCGTCAATGCACCTGCATGACTTCTGGTGTTGCAGATGTCCATGGGCGGCGGTAATCACTTACCATCAGGTGTACCACTTGCCCGTTTGCCCTCTATGATAATCCTACCAATATTATAAATGTGAAAGTGTGGATGTTTGGATGTTTGTTACTCAATCACGCAAAAACGGCTGAACTGATTTGGATGAAATTTGGCATGCACGTTTTCAGGGGTACAGAGAAGGACATAGGGCACTTTTTATCCAGGAATTCCCGCGGGAACTCCGAAATTACCGCGGGTGAAACCGCGGGGCACAGCTAGTATGATATAAAAAAAAAAAAACCACAATGGACAAATAATTTTCACACACACGTGTTTTTAATCCTTGCGACACAAAGAAAAATTATATAACAATATCTACTTAACTGCGCAAAAAAATATACCAGGAAGGCATGAAGTAAACACTTGGCTAATTTAAAATCAATCGCTCATCGCATACTGAACACAAACCAATGCATAAATAATAAAGTACAAATTACAATGAAATTACATCTATCGATGTTTTATAAATTCAAAATGTTACTAGGCAAACAGGTTTTCCAACTGAGGTGGAACAATGGAAACTCTCGTACAACGAACATGGGATTAGTATCGACACGGAGTTGCACAGTGTCCGGTTTAGAACGTGTTCGAAAGAGACTTGCGACTTGTGTGTCAATCGTGGACCTTGATAGTTGTTGCCAGCGAGTAACGCAATAATCTAACGATTAAAGCAATTTACACTTTATTAAATGCATTACCAAGGTTCCAAATGTAACGATACGCAATGTGCACTTATGACCTTATCGTTATAGCCATCAAGGTAAGTTGAGATGAGATTTTAGAACAGCAAAAGCCATTTTAAATCGTAATTTGAAAACCATAAAGTTTTTGAATTTTATAATCCAGCAGAAAGCAAAATATATTTTAAAGCTTAATTGTAAAATAGCATAATTGATTTTCAAACGTAACGATATAAAATTAGAATGCAACACCACGTCATAGCCCTTCCTTGCAGTATGACCCAGATAGTCTGTTGTTAGGCGGGAAAATACGCTGCATCGCTTCAAGCGCTCGAAACGGAAAAGCCGTTTAACAATTGGAAAAATAAAGCAATCACAGCTGGAGTTGCGAACAAAGAAAAGTAACGATGCATGGATATCAGATACGAGCTACGCAGCGGGCGTCGCAGAGTCTAGAGAAGCGTGTTTTGTCTATGACTTTGTTTTGTGATGCAATGGCGAACGGCAAGTGACAAGTCAACCTTGGTTTACTTTTAAAATGGCAAGGCAAATTGTTTTATTTTTCTCTACACGTGGCGAGAACTAGTTATTAGTATATTTTATTTCACCTAAGCGGTAAAAATATCCCACGGATAAAAATTAAAACTTACAAGCATAGCCTATACCTCATATCTACTCAAAACCCATTCATTCCCATCCGGAAAACTCTGGGCGAGATTGCGTCATCATCTCCTATACAGTTATGTCAGCCTGGTACTTGTTAACTGCCGTTATAATCAAGCTGTTGCGTAGTTTATAAAATCATGGATGGTTCGGTGTACACAAAAGGAAAATTTGGTCAAGCTCGTTGAACTCGCGCCCCGAGGGTTCCGTACTAATTTATGGGCTTAGAAAAAAGATCGAAATTCTACAGGATTTTTTTGTGACGCAACTACAAAACTGTTTTCGGATCCCTTTACATTGTCAAAGACGATCGCTTGGAAAATCTGGTCAAGTGAGAGTTGGGAATCGCGTCCCAAGAGTTCCGTAGGTACTAACTTATGGGCTTAGAAAAAAGATTCTAGGTCAAAGGCAAAGTTTTTCTTTTGAGGTACGGAATCCTAAAAGTAGGGAGATGAAATAATAAAAGTAGGCCGTTATAAGAAAGTTAACACCCATTAAGAATGGGCATGTGGACTAATTTTTATTTTATAGTCCGTCTTGTAGATTATTAAAAAATATTGGACACGTATTTTTTCTTTTTTTTTTACGTAATCAAAAAATAACGGCGATATATTGAGTTGAAATTTCGCGTGACGTCACTATTCTGACAGTTTGTATGGCGGTTTTGCGGTTAGTGACGTCACGACCTCCTCATCCTAAACTTTAATGCGCTTTATCTCTGTATATTTTAATTTATTTGAAAAAGCAAAAAATACTTGTCCATTATTTTTTTTATTTTCTCACTGACGGACTAATTAGAATTTTGATTTTCAAAAGTAGTCCACATCCCTAGACCCATGACCTAGAAGTGGACTTCGTAAGCTATATTACAGTTTACAGTGCAAGTAATAATATGTAGGTTGACCGGTTGAAATATTCTGTATTCTTTGGTTACAACTTACAAGTGAAGCTGGTATAAGCAGCCCGCTGCCAGCCACTCCATACAAATGTAGTATGACCTGATTCAAGTACTCTCCCACAAGTAAAGACGGCTTCTTGTATATGTAGACCTACACATGTTGTGCGTGTGTGCGTATCGTAAGGTTGACACTCGACAGTGAGCTGACAGTAACTGTCAGCTGTCAGTGAACAACCACTAAACTGTCGCGAGGTATAAGGCGGCAAGAAATTGGTGGGAGGTGGAGACTAATAATACTTTGGTGTCAGCGTGTAGTGCATACCTCTATTTGGGTGTCGAGAGATGTGAAAATACTGGCACAGTTACCTGTAATAAAAGAGATAAGTTAGGTATAATACAAAAATTATAGAAGAAATAATTAGTGAGTTGTAAGTTTGTTTGTCACGCTTTCATGCCTCTATTCCTCAAGTCAATACGTATCATCATGAAATTTTGCATACACGTTTTCAGGGGTGCGGAAAAGGGCAAAGGGTACTTTTACCCCGGAATTGCCACGGAAGCTCCGAAATTTATGCGGGTGAAGCTAGTACAATACTATTTGCCTCTTTGCGTAGTGCGTACCACTTTCAACTGTCATTGAATCTGCAATAATAATAAATTTCATCAAAGACTAACAAAAGTATTGACATAGGTACTTCAAAAGGAGGCTCGAAGACTCCACCCACGATGGAAGCCCGTGACCATAGAGGTAAGAATATGTGACGGCAAGGCGTGGGCGTAGAATGGGCTAGTTAATTAAATTTTAGTTTTGAGTCCGTCGTGTAGATTAATAAAAATATTGAGACAAGTATTTTCTCTTTTTTTATGTACTTAACCAAAAAATTACGTCAATACATTGAGTCGAAATGTCGCGTGACGTCACTGTCAGAGTTGATGACGTCACGACCCCACTCCTAAACTTTAATGCGCTTTATCTATGTATATTTTCATCATTTCAAAAATAAAAATGTACATTATTATTATTTTTAACAGACTTCCAAAAAATGGAGGCTCTCAATTCGACTGTAAGTTTTTTTTTTTTCAAAATATACAGAGATAAAGCGCATTCAAGTTTAGGGTGGGGGCTCGTGAGTCGTGACGTCACTAACCGCTATAAGCCGCCATACAAACTGCATCGGTTAGTGACGTCACGCGAAATTTCAACTCAATGTATCGCTGTTATTTTTTGATTACGTAAAAAAAGAAAAAATACGAGTTCAATATTTTTTTATTAATCTACAAGAATCTCCGGATTTTACTTCAAATCCTTTTGATTATTCAAAGGTTGACTGAAAGAAATCCCCTGGCGGAATAAGTCCACTTTTGGGCATAGATTAGCTGCTTATTTTAATTTTAGCTATTTGTGAAAAAAATTGTTTACATAAAACGCGAAAGTTTGTATGGATGGAAGTTTGTTAACATAGGGTACTTTTTATCCCGGAATTCCCGCGGGAACTTTGAAATTAATGCGGGTGAAACCGCGGCGCACAACTAGTGTTCAATAAAGTGAAACAAACAAATTAACAGGTCTGAGACCGTGCCGGATCAAATTGTTATGTTTAAATTTTTTAATTACTTATTCAAGAAACAATACCCGTTAGTACACAATCAAAAGCGGACCCCCTAAACTAAGGGCTGATGAAGTCTAGACTCGGTCTAGACTCCATGCAGACCTAGGTCAATGCACAGAGTTCGCTCGCAGACGACAAAGGGCTCTCCCCGAGGGTGTTCACCTCAGACACCTTTTATACCTTCATCCCAACCCCATTTCGAGATAGGCAGGTTGCATTTCTCGTATAATTTTCAGACTTTTTTTAAACCCGACTTGCATAAAAAATTCAAAAATTCAAAAGCTATTTATTACTTAGGATCGGTTTTTACAATCACTTATAATCGTCAGCAGGTTTTTAGAGCTATAAATTACCGTCAGTTCGGAATACGTCCTCTCCTGAAAAGAACTTACAAGAAACTCAGCAGGGCTGTCTTTTAATGATCGTACTTATAAACTAGGGGAATAAAATAATAATAATTGGATAGAGCAATTCATTTCCAAGCGTCTGTATCATTTAAATAGTCTACTACAATATAATATGCTTTATCGCATAATCTGTGTTTGATAAGGGTCTTGAATTTATTAATTGACAAATTAATTACATTGTTTGGGAGTTTGTTGTAAAAGCGTATACCTACATTGAACTTTAAATGACTTAGAAATTTGTATAGTTGCATATTGCTATTGTTGTTAATTACCGCTAATTACTACTAATTAAGTTACATCTTATTAAATGCCAATTAACATTAATTTACTGAACGTCTCTGATTGCGGCAGTTTTGTTTTAAAAATCTATACTTAACTAAGTAATCATTAAAGTCGACTCTGAGTGCGGCGGGTGACAATCAACATCGAGCTATGCTGCGCTGTACTGCGCTGTGCTGTGCAGTGTGCTGTGTTTCTTTTAGTGAAAGTGAAAAAATTGTAAAGTTACTTACGATAACTCGAAAAACAAAACATCCTCCCTAATCCGAATTTAAAACTATTAATAATATCACAATAATAATTATTGTTATTGACGTATCGTTCGAACATTTAAAATTTTTTAACGGTATGTTCGAAATTCGAAAATATCACAGAACGTTTCACTAAATTGGCGAATCATCGAGACGCGTGCGCTGCGTCCGGCGTCTCGACACCGACTGACTTTTCCCGTCAGCTGTTTGTTTGTTTATTGTTGTTGAATTATTCCCATCTACCCGCAGGTCGTGTCTAGACGGGAGGAGGGTGGGCGTTTTACCGTACAGTGAGCTTGAGAGATATGGAAACTATTTTGTCAGTTGTTGAACTTGTTGAACTCTATAACCATTGCAATAGGATTCAACGAGTGTTAGTACTGAATTACATAATATTTCTAATGCTGAATGTACAGAGTGCAATATAAGTATGCATATGGACGGTCATGCTTCAAGTGGTTTGTTGTTGGATAGCTTGATAAGTGAAAGTTTAGGTATGTACCTAGTTCGCGAATTTTTCAGAAACTGCACTATTCATTTTACAATCTATTTTTTTTTACTTTTACTACAAAAAATAAATCAGCAGAATCCCCGTGTCTATTGAATATATTTACTAAAGTCATGCGTTTTTCAGAGAAAAGACAGACAGACAATATCTTTGAGCAACATCACATTATGTCTTCAATTTATCGAAATCTAATTTTGAGAAGTTTTTGTCATTAAAAGGCGTTTCTCGCGAGTAAAAGCGCAGATAAAATATTACACTAACTGTTGCCCGCGGTTTCATCTGCTTTAATTACGGAATTCCCGAGGGAATAAAAAGTACTGTTAAAAGTACAGTAATAAAAAGTACTGTTCATTAAGCTTCACGCCTGAACGGCTTAACCGATCATCATGAAATTTTGCATACACGTTGTCAGAGGTACTCCGAACTCCGAACTCACCGCCGGTGAAACTAAAATGCTACACAATCCAAAAATAATAAATAATGTAAATATAATCTGACTTTGGTTACAGCTAGACATGAGCTGTCTCATGTCATGTCATGTCTCCCAACTTTTAGCCAACTTTAGGCTTGACGCACAAAAAACATGCGTAAAAAGTGAGTAGGTATACATACCTACCTAATATTATGTAAAAAGTGTTACCTTGCCAAGATATTTTAACAGGTGAGTATCATTTCAACAGCACACGGATTCCGTGGAAAAAATAATAATTTTATCTTTACTTTAATACAGGTGTAAAGATAACATGGGGTAACTATTGAAGAGGGTACATTTACACAGAACCTATTCCTTTTTGGAAGTCGGTTAACAAAATTCAACGTCCGACCAAAGTGCTTACATATTTTTGTTGCTGGCTGTAATTACAATACTGTATATAATATTAGATTCTCATCTCAAAAAAAACATATGTAGGCACGTATCCAATAAAATATCGATAAAATTGAAATACATTTTTCATGGCTCGATCTTAGAATTGATTATTACAAGATATAGTCAACCATTTCATGGGAGAACTAAAACTGATCATCTATACTAATATATAAAGACGTAAAGTTTGTGAGTTTGTGACGTTGTAGGGGGTAATCTTCGGATCTACTGAAGCGATTTTGAGAATTCTTTCCAGTCAATTGTACTATACATATATTATAGAAAAATAATATAGTACCAAAAATACTATATTTTCATCCCTAATTCAACTGTCACGCTTTTTATATTAACTGTGACTGGTCTGGAACGCACCCGCAGCGCAGCGCGAGGAATTTCAGAACGAAACGCATACGCGACAACAAAACGTCAACTGTCAAACTGGCAATAATTTATAGACGAGTGCTGCCCGATACATAGGTACCTAATGATTCAAAATAGAGACGTACTATTTTTTTCAAAATTCAAAAAAATTCAAAAGCTATTTATTACTTAGGATTGGTTACAATCACTTGTACTCGTCAGCAGGTTCTTAGAACTATAAATTACCGTCAGTTCGGAATACTTCCTCTGCTGAGAAGAACTGACAAGAAACTCAGCAGGGCTGTCTTTAAATGATCTTATAAACTAGGAGAACAAAAAATAGTAAGTGGATAGAGCAAATTAATTACCAAACGTGTGTATCATTTACTTGTTACTTGGGTAGCAGAGTAATATAAAAGTCAGGTGAAAAAGGTAAGATTAATATATATTATAGTTTCAAAAGGAATGACATACAACAATGATCAAACAAAAGAATGTGTATAAAAATATTTAAATATCAAATTGACAGTGTTCTCAGTATAAACATAAAAGAGTTTTAACACCCCCCCGTAATGAGAACACCCTGTATATACACATTATAATACAAGTAAAAAGACAGTATCAAAATTCACTATACACTTATCACTAGCACTGAAATAATAAAAACAACATCCTGTACATATAAACACATCACTAAACTATACACACCCTATATACATACAATATGATCTAAAGACATACAAAACCTAGAACTAGCCTAAACCTAAAGAATTTGTACATTTAAAATGTTTCAGTTTCGGCAAGGGTTTTGTCAAAATGTCTGCGACCATGTCATTTGTGGGTATGTATTTGACTTGTATGTCGTGGTGTGATAGTGAGTCTCTAATGAAGTGATGTTTGATGTCAATGTGTTTAGTACGTGCGTGATAGGTGTTATTATGAGCTAGTTTGAGTGAACTTTGATTGTCGGTATGAATGATTATGGGATGAGTGACCGAGAATACTTCACTGATGAGCGTCTTTAAATATATGGCCTCTTTACAAGCTTCAGCCAAAGCCATATATTCAGCTTCTGTTGTGGAAAGTGCAACTGTTCGCTGTTTGCGAGCTTCCCACGACACAGGTGCACCGCTCATCAGGAAGGTGAATCCAGTGAATGATCGACGGTCCACAAGATTGCTTCCATAATCGGCGTCAGCGTAACCTACTGGGTAAGAGTGGTCACCGTGTTTGAAGTGAAGTCTGAGTTCCTTCGTACCCTTAAGGTATCTAAGGACTCGCTTAGCGGCCTTCCAGTGTACCCCCCCGTAATGTGCATTGAACTGAGATAGGTACGAGACCGTGTGGGCAATATCAGGTCTTGTACATATAGAAATGTACATTAATGAGCCGATAAGCTCCTGATATGGGACTTCTAGATTTTCTTCTTCCTTTTCCGGAACAGTGAGTTTTAACCCAAGTTCCATTGGCGTAGTGACCGAGATCGCGTCGCTCATACCGAACTTGTCTAGTAATTTTTCGATATATTTTGTCTGATCGAGGGTTATACTGCCTTCACTTTGTACGACTCTCATACCGAGGCAGTCTTTGACAGGACCGAGATCTTTAATTGTAAACGTCTTTTTGAGTTCGCTTACAAAATTATCTTTTAAATCACTATTGGTTGTCATAAAAAAGAAATCGTCGACGAACACTGCGATAACGATAAAATCATTAGGTCCGTCTCTTTTATAGTAAAGACAGTGTTCTGATGCGGCTTGAGTCAGCGACAGAGCAGCCATCGCTTGGCATACTTTTTTGTTCCATTGACGCGGAGCTTGTTTAAGCCCATATAGGGATTTTTTAAGTAAGCATACTTTCCCCTTTGGATCAGTAGCAAAACCTTCTGGTTGTTCCATATAAATTTCCTCTTCCAGGTCACCGTTTAAAAAGGCAGTTTCTACATCAAGGTGATGTACTTGTAGCCGATATTGCACAGCAAATGCAAACAAAAGCCTTACTGAAGATAGCCTAGCAACTGGTGAAAAAGTTTCACCATAGTCTACTCCAGCTATTTGGGTGAACCCTTTGGCTACTAGTCTGGCTTTGTATTTTGTAATGTTCCCACTTGTGTCCTTTTTTATTTTGTATACCCATTTACATTTTGTTGTCTTCCTGCCGGATGGTCTATCAACTAGAATCCAGGTTCCATGCTGAATCAATGAATTGTATTCTGCTTTCATCGCTTCTAGCCACTTGTCTTTTTGCGGATGCTCTGTAACTTCTTTGTAAGTTTCTGGTTCCTGATCTGATGTCATGTAGAGATTCTCCTGATATCTCTCAGGAGGACGCCTGTCTCGGAGAGGGTATCGTCTTTCAGTTGATGTCTCTACAATGGGTTCAGGTTCAGAAATAATTGGGGAAACTTCATGAGTAAGAGGTTCATCCGGTATAGTCAGTTGTTCTAAAGATGGTGACATCTCGGGTTGAGTGTCTTCACTGTCTGACTGTACTTGATGTTGTGGCTGTGAAACTGGTTCTTCATCATTTTGAATGGGTACAAAGATTACAGATGGTTGTGGTTGGGGTGACTCTTCGTTATGTGAGGAATTTGGATTAGACTCTTCATGCGTTTTATCTTCAATAAACGCTACATCTCTAGCAATAATAATCTGCCGAGGATTATTAGGGTCTATTAAGCGATAACCTTTGCTTTCTATAGAATAGCCAACAAAGATACAAACTTTAGTTTTGGATTCCAGTTTTGAACGCTTTTCTTTGGGTACGAGGACGTGAGCTTCGCAACCAAAGATTCGCAAGTGAGAAAGGTCAACTTTATTGCCGGTCCACATTTCTTCTGGAATCTTGTTATTTAAAGCTTGCGTGGGTGAATGGTTTTTTAAATAAATAGCCGTATTTACCGCTTCTCCCCAGTACGCTAAAGGTAAATTTGAGTCTTTTAACATAGATCTTGCCTTTTCAATGATCGTTCTATTTACACGTTCTGAAACTCCATTTTGTTGAGGAGTGTACGGCACCGTAGTTTGGTGCACTATACCATTCTCTTTCATAAAATTAATCATATCGCTATTTACATATTCCCGACCATTATCTGAACGGAGGACTTTTATTTTTTCTCCCGTTTGATTTTCGACTAAATGCTTAAATTCGACAAACTTTGTGTAAACTTCGGCTTTTGATTTCAAAAGATATCCAAAAGTTTTACGAGAGTAGTCGTCGGTAAATGTTAGTAGATATAGGGCTCCGCCCCACGAGTGCGTACTCATAGGTCCGCATAAGTCCGAATGAATAAGTTGTAGGACTTTACTCGATCTACTTTTTGAGCGATTAAACGGTTTCTTTGAAAATTTGCCTTGTAGACACGGAATACATGTACCGTGGTAACTTCCAATATAGTCTAAGCCTATACATTTATTTCTTAAAATATCCATACTCTTTGTATTGAGATGTCCAAGACGTCTGTGCCAAAGCAATGCAGACTCTTTCGTGGAAGTATACAAGGAATGCAATTTATTTACATTTAATTTATACATACCGTTATGATTTGAGCCAGTGGCAATGACGGGATTCGTCACATGACAGCCACCGCTCTGAAATATTGTTGCGCCTTTCGGTGTAAACAGTACATCACATCCTTTTTTAGTTAAACTACTTACAGATAGAAGGTTTGTAGCGAGACCAGGAACATATAATACATTGCTAATTTTATTTACACCATCGGAAATATTTATATTTACAATACCCTTACCATGACTTAGTAAAGTCTCCTTGTTTGCCACTGTGATGGGAGTAATGTGAGGTGATAAGGACTCGAACCACTCTCTTCTATTACTCATGTGGGAGCTTGCACCAGAATCAAGGAACCAATCTTGTGAACCTGTGAGCGAACGATTAGTGAAACAAGATGAAAGTGTAAATTCGGAAGTATAATTTGTACAAACATTTGACGAAACCGAAACATTCTTGTTTTTCTTATTTTTTAGAATCCTACATTCACTCACTATATGCCCTAATTTTTTACAATAGGAACAAAATTTCTTCTTTGTTTGTTTCTTGGTGCATAGCGCTGTATCTGGAGATCTGCTGGTATCTGCTGAGGACTGTACAGCTCGTGATTCTTCTTTTAGAAGAGCTGTCACTACATTTTCCGTGGTGATCTTCATATTAGAGTGTTCGATGGCCATAACTAAGGGATGATATTTTTCTGGAAGTCCAGTGAGCATTATAATAGCTAAGAATTCATCATCCACTTGTGCTCCAATTCCTTGTAGTTCTTGTTGGATAGCTAGTGACTCATTCACATACTGTTGAATCTTTCCTTTGAACGAATTTGTTAAGAGTTTTTTCATCAGTGCAAGCCTCCTTGTGAGTCCACCATCAGCATAAGCTTTTCGTAAACAACTGAATGTTTCAAATGCGGTTTTTGCTGACCTTATAACGGGATAGATGGATTCTTCACAAGATAAACATATTTTCGCACGAGCCTTCTGATCTTTCCGTTTTTGATCAGGGTTGGAGAGGTCAGCGGGTTTTACAACGACTTCCCACAACTCTAGGTCAGTGAGCATGCATTCTATGGCAAATGCCCATGTGCTGAAGTTAGCTGATCCTTTTAGCTTTGATATGCTTATATTTGTTGAGTTCTGCGCTGTCTGAAAATCTTTTGAAGAATGTGCCGACTGTGAAGTCGATGGAGTATCCATTGCACTTTTCTTAACCTTTTTAAAAGACTTATTTGAGACCTATAACCACTTATCAGTTATTTCCTGGGCCCATAACCACTTGTTACTTGGGTAGCAGAGTAATATAAAAGTCAGGTGAAAAAGGTAAGATTAATATATATTATAGTTTCAAAAGGAATGACATACAACAATGATCAAACAAAAGAATGTGTATAAAAATATTTAAATATCAAATTGACAGTGTTCTCAGTATAAACATAAAAGAGTTTTAACACATTTAAATAGTCTACTACACTATAGTATGCTTTATCGCATTTTCCCTGCATTTCCCAAAAGTACTATATTTTTGCATCTTTTTTCGGAAAAATGCTATACTTTTTCCAAAAAAAAGTGGCAACCCTAGTCCTGAGTGACATAGGGTACTCTTTATCCAGAAATTCCCTCGGGGACTCCGAAATCACCGCGGGTGAAACCGCGGGGGACAGCTCATTCTTTAAACGTCCACGTTTGATGATTACTTTGAGCAACAAGAACTGAATACGTTGTTTTCAAGTGGGTTAGAAACTAAGGAGCGATTGCTCAATGATATAGAAACAAAAAAAAAACGGCAAGCAAAAAATTTGTTGACGTTCTCATTCGGCCCGGAGAAGACGACCTTGCATCGATCATCAACCTATGCTGGAGTATCGCCGCCTTTAGGAAGGGCAGTGCTCTTAGGGCAGTGCTCTTGTACACGTGTACCTTTTGGGTACCTACTTTAGGCGCATGGTATACTCGTCTATGTGGCCCACTATACTCTCCCACAAGTGAAGACAGCGGGCTTGTAAACGTGTACACGTGCTGCGTGCGTATTGTGAGGGTGACAGCGAGCTGACAGTCACTGTCAGCTGTCAGTGAATAATTGTCACGTGTAGATTCTACATATTGTGTTCGACTTCCCTCGGAATTTACTATGACACTTTCGCGGCATGAAATTTGTCTAAGTGGGTAGCGGAGAGGGTCCCTTTTTAACCGACTTCCAAAAAGGAGGAGGTGCAGCATTCGGCTGTATGAAATATTCCGTATTCTTTGGCGCTACGTCACGGCGGGCGCGGGGAGGCACACAGTCGACGGGGGGCGGGGAGTGTCGCTTCTTTAGGTAGATTTCACATGAATCTTTTTGGAATCACACATTTTTGGAAAAGACTATTGTTGGAGGGAAAATACGTTAAATATTGAAGATAGCAAATTTTCCTGAAATGTGAAATTTCTTTATTTTCACAAGTGAGTAAAGCTGCTGCGTTTAGGAACTCGGAATCTGCCGGAAATAAACTGTCAAAAGAAACACTGTCAGATAAGGTACGATCTTTTTTACAGGTTTTACATAAATTTGTTTAAAAAAAATATATATCAAAATAAAGAGAAAAAGTTAATTTGTTTGTTAGTGGAGGAAAATCTCTGGAACTACTGAACCGATTCTAAAAATTCTTACACTGATATGAAACAGAATACCTACTATTTTATAGCGAAGCAAAGAGTTCCCGAGAAAATTCCACGGAGGGAAGAAATCTCTCTTTTGTCTCCACCCTGGCCGTATAAGAAACAAAACATTGAGATAAATTTCTACATCCATCGAAGCCGTATGGAGACAATGGCTCACGCGGTCGGACTTTTAAATGTGGATTAAAAAGCACCGGTGCATCGACTCGGCGGGAGTGCGTTGCACTGCGGCGCGGCGTACCTACTCAATAACATACGGGGAACGGTGCACTGCGGTGCGCGGGCCAAGTCACCGTCTTCTTAAAAGGGTGTCGAACTGTCGGCTGACGTAAATATCTATAATAGTATCTACATATAAATAAAATTTAAGTGTACCCGTGTTTGTTTGTTATTCCAAATTAACAGCTTTTCACTAAATGCATAGTATGAAAGTATAGGTAGGTATATTATGGTACTTACCTTAAAAAAATCCTTCTTTTAATTTTTTGTCTGTCTGGCTAATCTCTAAAACGGCTAGACCTATTTTAACAGGACTTTCACTATTTTAGAAAAAAATTGTTCCTGCGAATTCCGAAACTCAAGCGGGTGAAACCACGGAGCAAAACTAATTTATAATAATATCGCTCAGACGTTACTATGTTCGCTTAATCGAATTCTGGCGGCTTGCCACAAATAATTTTAATTTTTTTATTATTCTTTTTAATACACTTCTTGTAGGTATAAATCAAAACTGTTTTACTAAAAACATATCTACTGATTCTATATCTGACAATGAGTCTTTTATATTATAATAGCTGTCTCCCGCGGTTTTACCCCGGGTAATTTCTGAGTTTCCGTGGGAATTTCGGGATAAAAAGAACCCTATGTCGCTCAGGACTACCGTAGCTTCCTATCAGTGAAAGAATTTTCAAAATCGGTTGAGTAGATCCAGAGATTAATTACAACGTCACAAACTCACAAACTTTACCTCATTAGTATAGATTTATCCCCTGCGGTTTGTGCTGTTAAAACCGTTTGAATTCTAATTGAACTTGGCCAAAACTTTCCAAGCCACAACCGCTACAATTACTTTGTCTTTTTGCAACAGTTTGTTGCACTTTCATTTGCTCTCATTAATCTCTAGAAAGAGACTTTTCGGCTCCACTTATCAGAGCATTTCT
This sequence comes from Zygaena filipendulae, assembly GCA_907165275.2. NCBI lineage: Eukaryota > Metazoa > Arthropoda > Insecta > Lepidoptera > Zygaenidae > Zygaena > Zygaena filipendulae. The sequence goes on along the minus strand of OU015677.1, from coordinate 614,210 downwards.
CTTCGAAAAAGGTTAAATGGACGCCGATAAGCAATAACATGTTAACCCACAGAATTAAGTTATTGAACTATGCAAAATTTAATACAGTTTCAACCGCGTTAATTTCGGAGTTCCCGCGGGAATTTCGGGTTACAATATAGCCTATGACACTTACAAAATATAACGTGGCTTTTTGTTGGCAAAATAATTTTCAAAATCGGTCCAATAGATCTAGGGATCACTCCCTACAAGCTCACAAAATCGCAAACATTACCTCTTTAAAATATTAAGTATAGATATTCGTGGAAGTAGAATGATGTAGGTTATTATAATTTTTGTATAGGTATTGTTATACCAACCAATCTTGCTGCATTATAAATATATTTTAATACAACATACCTACATTAGGTGCCATGGAAACAGTAAAAAAAAAAACAAAGTAACGTACATTTTGACATTCAGCAAGTGACGTAAGTTTACGACTTTGACACATGAAGGTCGCACGGTGAAAAAAAAAACAAACCTGGGACAGACAATAGCGAACGCCTTTGCGTCTGGCCGAGAAAAAAACATAGGTAATTATTATTGTATGATGTGACGTGGTCATTTCTGCATCGTTTAATTTAATCTAGACTCTAGGTAAAGCCAGCGAGCGAAGAGCTAGAGCAAAGTTCAGACGTACCTAGTGGTTATACACTCTTTGGTTCAGATTAGAACTGAACAAAATCATGTGCCACGTGTGTACACACACCTTTTGTTTTTTTTTTATTCAACTAGACTCAGAGCACTAATACTTTTTTAATACAGTTGCTCAAAAAGTGGCGTATTGCAGGGACGTTTAGCGTTCGGGATGTGGGCTATTACATACTCGAGCTTTTTGTTTACCTTTCCCGAACTCGTGCGTTCTCTTTGCCAACTGTCAAATGGCGACACGACTTTGACACACTTTTTTGCATTGCGAAACGTAGGTTTCGCATTACTAATACGACTAGCGCCATCTCTTGATCACAGTTGGAACTTAGTTGAGTTTGTTGTGTTTTTGATATTTTATTAAAGGAGATTGACAGGGTATGGACCAAATGCTGCCCAGGAGTAAGACTACCTTGACTGAGTTCCTTGCATTGTTTTATATTGAAAAAAATTTTTTTTTTCAAAATCGGTCCCGGAGAAAAAAAATAACGTCAGTTTTGTTTGTACGTTTTATAGAGTATGTATGTTCCTCGATTATTCGAAGACGACTGGACCAATTTGGAAAATTCTTTTTTTGGTTGAAAGGGTATACTTCCGAGGTGGTACCACTGTCATAAGGTCAGGATCTGATGATGGGATATTGGAGAAATGGAGGGAACTTATCAAATATTATAGGCACACCTACCAATTTTGGGTATTTTTTGGAATATTTCATGCATTTGCTTTCGGAAAGGACCATTTAATGAACTAATGATGAAGACAACAGATGACCAGCGGAACTACTCAATAATAGGTATTTCACAGGTTGCGATTCGATTACTTTAAGGTGGTTGCTGAGCAGTTTATGCTCATCACAGTGCATGTGGTGAAGTGGAGCTGATAGTGTGTATCAGTAAAACTCCTCAAAAATATACATCCCTCCATCGGGAAAAGCATTTATTTATTGTTATTGTAATTAAGTATTTATTTTTACCCAATAAATAATAGCTTTTTTTTCCACGACTCCTAGGATGAAATTAGACGCGCTTTATTTTACTGACTACTTTAAGAACATATTGTACTATGTCTAAATCCTGGGCAGCACTTGGTCCACCTTCCATGAATGTTTATGGTTTCCCAATAAATCTCAACAAAAACTTTTTTTTTTCACGACTCCTGGGATAGAATTAGGCGTCCTTTATTTTACAAACTACTACTATCCTAAGGAACATAATGTACTATGTCTACATCCTGGGCAGCACCTGGTCCACCTTCCATGAATGTTTATGGTTTCCCAATAAATCTCAACGAAAACTTTTTTTTTCACGACTCCTGGGATAGAATTAGGCGCCCTTTATTTTACAAACTACTACTATCCTAAGGAACATAATGTACTATGTCTACATCCTGGGCAGCACCTGGTCCACCTTCCATGAATGTTTATGGTTTCCCAATTAATCTCAACGAAAACTTTTTTTTTCACGACTCCTGGGATAGAATTAGGCGCCCTTTATTTTACAAACTACTACTATCCTAAGGAACATAATGTACTATGTCTACATCCTGGGCAGCACTTGGTCCACCTTCCATGCAAGTTTACTGTTTCCCAATAAATCTCAACAAAAACTGTTTTTTTTCACGACTCCTGGGATAGAATTAGGCGCCCTTTATTTTACAAACTACTACTATCCTAAGGAACATAATGTACTATGTCTACATCCTGGGCAGCACTTGGTTCACTTTCCATGAATGTTTATGGTTTCCCAATAAATCTCAACAAAAACTTTTTTTTTTTCACGACTCCTGGGATAGAATTAGGCGCCCTTTATTTTACAAACTACTACTATCCTAAGGAACATAATGTACTATGTCTACATCCTGGGCAGCACTTGGTCCACCTTCCATGAATGTTTATGGTTTCCCAATAAATCTCAACGAAAACTTTTTTTTTTCACGACTCCTGGGATAGAATTAGGCGCCCTTTATTTTACAAACTACTACTATCCTAAGGAACATAATGTACTATGTCTACATCCTGGGCACCACTTGGTCTACCTTCCATGCAAGTTTACTGTTTCCCAATAAATCTCAACAAAAACTTTTTTTTTCACGACTCCTGGGATAGAATTTGATGCGCTTTATTTTACAGACTACTACTACCCTAAGGAACATAATGTACTATATCTACATCCTGGGCAGCACTTGGTCTACCTTCCATGCAAGTTTATTGTTTCCCAATAAATCGCAACAAAAACTTTTTTTTTTCACGACTCCTGGGATAGAATTAGATGCGCTTTATTTTACAGACTACTACTACCCTAAGGAACATAATGTACTATATCTACATCCTGGGCAGCACTTGGTCCACTCTTCATACAAAGATTGGCATTGTCCTTTCTTCATTTTTTTCGCAACTGTATTAAAAATAGTTGTTCAGTACACGTGCGGAACCGTCATTGCAACTAGTTCCGACTGTCAACCCTCACCTTCGGCTGCGCCTCGGCTCGGGTAGACATTTGTCGGAACTCTTTGCAATGACAGGCTTTCCGCACTTATAATGAAATATACTATTTCAAACATGTTGTTTTATGTTGTCGTTCTAATTCCAAATAAAAAAGACATGATTTTGTAATTAGACGGTCGGAAACGGTGGCCAAACTGGTCAACGACCTTATTTTGACATCCGTAAACAACTCCGTACCAAAAGCAAGTAAAATCTAGCACACGAGTTGGAGTGGCATTTCTTAATCTCCTGTATCTCCTGCCATCAAAGTACCAAGCCAACATAAAAACAAAGAGTTGCATTGTAGAAGAAAAAAAATATAAACATTCCATCTAGTATTATAGTGTAGCCTGTAGGTAAATGACCGAATGAAGTTTAGTCATTCAACGTGCCACTCGCTCGTTGACATTTAGTTCTCTTCACTTATTATGACGTCCTGGTACTTCCGAATAACGACACCCCTGCCTCTTCCTTCCTACCAGACTTGGATCAGCACTCTATAATCGTCTCTTGCCATGAAAAACTTACACTTACTTACACTATACACTTGATAGTCACCGAGTGTAAGTTGCAATTTATTATGCAGTAAACAGTCTATTCTAAACCGAACTAATATCGATTCAGCCATCGTCCTCTTGACAGTTTCACGTCAATAAACTATGTATGACATGATACGATAACCCAGTTATCATGCCGTTCCAGTCTTATAATTCATTCAGGTGTTCCGGATCAATGCAAAACGCCACTTTTGCCACAAAATGATGAAAGCAAATGATGATTAGAGCACATGCAAGACAATTACATTAATTTGTAACGAAGTCTCACCAACTGGGTCACGTGTGACCTTTTTTATGACAAACTTTATGGTTTCAAAGAGGAAAGGCGATCAATACTTACAAGGTACTTAGTACCTACACGAAATTCTATTAGTAACAAGTATTTTTCTATTTATGAACAAACATATAACAATCAGTGCCCAAATCGTTCAGTCACGTTTAGTTTGGAGACGAGTTTCAACTGATATTTTTCTGTTTGCTTCTTCGTTAAATTCTAAAATCTACTATAATAAATTTTTTATATGGATATTTTTAACATAGCAGGTCTAACAATAATAATAATTATGGTAAGAAAATATATGTATAGCACTAGCTGTTAACTGCGGTTTCACCCACGGAATAGGGAGATCCCGCAGGAATTCCGGGATGCAAAGTACCCTTTGTTGTTTTTTGTACCCCTGACAACGTGTATGCAAAGTTTCATGATCCGTTGAGTCGTTGAGGCGTAAAAGCGTAACAAACAAACAAACTCACTTTCGCCTTTGTATGTATTAACTAAGGATTTCGTTTAAAAAACAATTAATATAAAAGTTCAAAATTAGAAGAGTTACTAGGTACCAACAGTACCAACTAATCAACAAAAATAACAAAAGGGCCAACAACAAAAAACAAAAAAACCGGAGTTCGGGCTAAGCATTTCTCATAAGTAGAGATGTCGAAGCCATAATATCATATAACCGATGAAATATATCGATAAAATATCCAATAGTATCGTTGAAGTATTTCCAAATAAAAAAGAAATATTCTATTTCTTTTTTTCTAAAAACTAGAGTTTAAAGTATGATTTAGAATATAAATTAGCTTAAAACAATATCATTAAATTTAAATTACCGACATTACCCAATGCAAACAATTAACCTCCTTGGAAAATACATATATAATTAAGTTTTTACACAATCACCAGACAATTAGGTGTTGTGTAAACAAACGCTTCTTTAATTTGATAATAATAGATCTAGTTATTTGTTATTTAAATACTATTCTAAAGAGATATCTAATAATTATAAGTCATAACAGGTCATAACCTAAAAATAATATAAGATTACTGGGAATGAGCGATTGTGAGAATTCTTCAGTAGGTACAAATTATTTTGTCTATTCGTAGAAACTGTACTCATGCCAAACTGTTAGAAAACCAATGGGGTTTATAACCCCAAAACGAAGTTTCATGTTACAATGAAAATAAATAAAATTAAAGTACCTACCGGTTTTTCTTTTTTTTTTCATTATAGATTTAACATGAAAACTTTCTTGTCGGTATGTCTGTTCGCCCAAAAAGAAGTTACTATAAAAGCACAAACGCTATGTATGAACTAACTTGAAGGCCATAGCATTTTTTTGATATTAAATCTTATGAACGCAAGTTCGTAAACAGTGGCCTTGGGTTCGGATCATTACCTACAGACTACATTTTTTATTTATTTACCATATTACAAGACTCAGCGGGGTGTTAACCGCAAATCTGCGTCTAAGTTGCGGCTAACTGATGCTTGGCAGACTGACGTATTGTACCATAGAGCTCGTAAGCTCGTAATTTCGCTACAAATCAGCCCTTCACTGAACGAGTGGTCTGAACATATTATAATCCTACTAATATTATAAATGTGAAAGTGTGGATGTTTGTTACTCGATCACGCAAAAACTGCTGAACGGATTTGGATGAAATTTGGCATGCACGTTGCCAGGGGTACAGAGAAGGACATAGGGTACTTTTTTATCCAAAATAACCACGGGTGAAACCGCAGGGCACAGCCGGTACACTATAATTTAAGTAAGAATTGTAATGACTACGATCTGTTTTGTGTACTAAATAAATAAATAAACGAGTCGAGGGGCGCAATCTAAATGCAAACTGCCTACTTAGGTACCTACTGGTACCACTGTGTAACGTGCAGTGTGAACGTTCTACTTTAACAGCAGCCGTCAGTTAAAGTTTGAACGCAACCTTAACTGTCCGGTTATTTACTAAAAACCATCCTGACCCCCGGCCCATATTTATACCTGCTTAGACACTAAACAAAAAAAGAAATGACTTCGATATCTTGTGCAGTAGAGTCTTTTCGACTTACTACAATACATAATAGTTTATTAATTATCTGTGCTTAAACTTATGAGTATACTGCAGTGAAATCTTACATATTTTTTTTATTTAATAAAGAACATATAGTCTCAAAATCCATATTACAATAAACATAAAAATAAACTGACCTAGAGTCAAAAAATACCCGCGGGAATTCCGGGATAAAAAGTACCCTATGTCCCTATGTATGTAACCCTGAGAACGTGCATGCCAAATTTCATCCAAATCCGTTGAGCCGTTTTTGCGTGATTTGTGTAACAAACATCCAAACATCCACACTTTCACATTTATAATATTAGAAGGATTAGGATAAAACAAAGTCCTGCGTCGCGTCTATCTGTCTGTTCGCGATAAACTCAAAAAACTACCGAACAGATTTTCATGCGGTTTTATCTTCGCCTAAACGTCGACCCTATTACTTATTAAAAAAAAAATTGTTCTAAAAATGAACACAATCATCGGACAGCTACACTTCCAAAGGGTTGGTACACACAAAAACCGGTTATTATGCGGCAAACCGGAAATGATCGGATACAATTTTTCACAGAACTGTTAACATCAAAATTTATTGTACCTATTAGAAAAATCTTTGAATATTTTAATAGTAGATATCACGTAACAGTTAACACGCACCGTTGTCTACTATGTATTAACAATTGGCGAATACGTTATTTATTACATGACTAACCTCATAATAACCCAGTCATGCGGTGACTCAGTTACATGTTAAATTGGCAACTATGTATTTATTACTTATATACTATCATAATATTTACAGTTTTCCTGTTATTTTTTCTAGCAAACTTTCCCACTTATTAATCTTACATGTTTTCAAAAACCGTATGTTTTTTTTATGTTTGTATAAGAGCATTAATCTTTTTATATTATTTTTTCTTACTCATTGGTTTGTGAGAGGTCTCAGGAAATACTACTGAACCGATTCTATAAATTGTTTCGCTGATAGAAAGCTACAGTCAGTATCTTTCCCTGAGTTTGGCATCCGCCTTCGAAACTAGTTACGAAAACCTGGTTTCGATGAAGTGGCGGCATAGAACAGCGGGGAATAGCTATTTGGTATTACAAGCATGATTAATTCTATTATTGGAATAGGATATTTTTGATATTGATGCAAAGAGCTCCCTAGGAATTCCCGAAATTGAACGCAAGTGAAATCGTGGAGAGAGCAGCTAGTGATTAAATAATTATTATTTATGGCTTTCGTAAATGTGGCTGAAACTAAGCTGTGATGTTTGGAGCTTAAAACAGAGGGCACTATCCGCTATCTCTTCCAACGCGACAATGTTTTTGTGACCGCATATACTCTAATTAACGAGTCACTGATCTGGTTTATTTAGGTCAAACTTATTATCTTGTATAAAACCCAAATAAAACCCATTCATATCGCTCGGTAGCTTCGATATTGTTATATACCTTAGCACTACTTACTCAACCTGGGAGAAACCTACTATTTGCATTCAACAATAGATAAGTCCTTTCTATATACCTATAATATAATACTAAGGGAACGCAGCAAAGAGAAACGTTTATAATTGCTCTCTTTTCTAATACGAGTGAATTTAATAATTTGAATTGAGTTTATAGTGCTTTCATAGTAGATTTTTCTTTTATGTCATAGGGGGCAAACGGGCAAGTGGTACACCTGATGGTAAGTGATTACCGCCGCCCATGGACATCTGCAACACCAGAAGGTGCGATGCCGACCTGGAATGGGGATGGGAACTGGCTTTCAAGTGGGGCTGCCGGAACACACCGTTAGGTGCTCGGTGACAGATTTTCAACTTGAAGGTGGTAGCTAGCCAGCCGGGCACTAGAGAGCGCCCCACCACCATGCTATGGTTTCATGTTTTCCTTCACTGACAGCTCAAGCTCATTGTTAGGGTTTGAACCTACACCTTGCGGCGTTTGATCCGAACGCACTAACCACTGAGCTATCATCGCTGTTGACATTGACATTCTACAATCGTTAACGCATAGTAAACTACGTAAAGAATCATCATGCGTCAGCCAATCAAAACTCTAGTGCTCATTTATTTGGTCACGCAAAACCAAAGTTTTGACAGGCGGACCAAGTGACACGACGATTGGTTGCTTAGTTTTCTATGCGTAAAAGATTGTAGAATGACAATTTAGCTAGGACAAGTTCTGGCCATTCTAGGCAGTTCAGCTAACGCAAAAAGCATAAACTCACCACTCCCACTTCGACAAGGGCCTCCCCATATATTGATACTTGCATTAAGTCAATCGACCGTATATGAAGGGAGACCTTAAGCAGGAACAAAGCAAAGCAGCGTTCCACGTCCGTTTGACGTTCGACTTTTGCCTGAATAACTTAAAAAAAAAACGCATAAATCTGTGAAAGATACATTCTCGGATAGTGATTCAAAGCAACCACTTACCAACATCGTCAACTAAAGGAATGAGAACGATAGGCGACGGCAGGCCAGGTACGGTACCTACTTACTTAACGGTGTACAAAGTAGTGATGCGCTAGAATCTAGATCCTTGAAACTTGAAAATGTATATCCGCGGATACGGGTCCGAATACGGATATTTGGTGTCAAAAGAGACATATGGATCTTAAATTTTTTAATCAATGGGTGTCGGTGACCCTGGCCTAGAAACGATAGTTGACGCCACTTGACGCTTTACGTGACAGGACATGTTCGACTTTCATTACGCGGTCTTTCTTTTGTTTAGTTTATACATCTGAATAAAATTTAAAAGTTTTTCATTGCTATCTAATCAACTATATAAATAATATCATCTATGTATTGAAAATTAATAAGGTAAAAGATCCGCCAAGAAAGTAACGGATACGGATACGAATCTTTCTTATCTCTCGGATATCCGTGGATACGAATACGGGTCCGGATATCCGGCACATCACTAGTACAAAGTAGCTACAACGCACGAAAAATATTATGTTACTTATCTATGCTTTATTATGTTGATGTCAAGCTTATTTCCAGTATTTTCTACCTGCAGAATAGGGGAATCGATACCGATGCATTGTGACTGTTTATATGAGTTTTAACATAACAGTTTTAAAACAAAACTAATAGTCATACCTTTTACAGGTTGAATTTTCAAAAAACCCTTTACTGGTGCTTATGTACATTATAATTTCGATCTACTTTAACCAACCATTTTGTTGTTTTTTGTTGTATTAACATCAAGTTTGAGTGTTTAGTATGTAGATATTCACCAAAAAGGATAATATGACAACTACTCTACATCTACTGTCTAGTAGGTAGATACTAATATAATGCAAATAGACAAAATACAAGAGTTCCCGTGGGAATTCCAAAATGAAAAGTACAACATGAATCACTCGGGAGCACTGTACTCAACTAAGAATGAACGATATTATAAAATCGGTCGAGTAGTTTTTGAGTTTATCCATAAACAAACATACAAATTTGCAAATATTTTTTCATTTTAATATTTCATAATAAACAGCGGCATGTTGTGTTATGTGGAGGACAGAAAGTCGTGCTAAGTAAGGTTAGGTTAGAACTGTGTTCACAACACTTTTTCCGTTCTCAGCATCAGACAATTCAGACAAAATGGCAGTCGGTTCTAATCAGACAGACGAAATAAACTACATGCCGACAACATTAGAAAGAAAGAAAGAAAGAAAGAAAAGGCATTTATTTGGACACAGAGACAACACAATTACAATTATTTTATACAAACGTGATTTAACAAAAAAGGTATATAGTTATATATATGACAATATTATGAGAACAAATGGTGTTTGCGTGGTGCGTCCCCATGACCAAAACGGTCACTGCCTCAGCATGTTGCTATGAGTGCGGGCGTCGGGCACTCCTAGCGCTGATTTTCAGTCAGGACCGGAGGTTCACAAATATAAGATCACACGTAATATGTCACAGTCTACATGTACACATTCCACTGTTTTTTTTTTTTTTTGTTACTTACATAATAAACGTACATAATAAATATTCTAAATATATGTATATTCACAGTGGTCTAAAATTTGAAACAGCAATGGTAAAGTTATATAATATGGAAAAATATTTGATGTATTTAAGTGGTAAAGAAAATATAAACACGTAAGATATAATAAGTAATTTTATACAATAGATATCGAGACATTAGAAGAACAATATATTGTACCTACTGCCTACGTGTACCTACGTGTATCTAGAATCCGCGCATATGAATCGACAATCGATGTTACGCGATCCAACGTTTTTCATGGCGAAGTTGGTACCTACCGTGACTGTCGTTGCATGACGATGAAGAACTATGAACTGCCTTTTATTGCAGCTAGTCAACAGTCAACAACCAACGAGGTACACTCAAAAGGTAGGCTACACAAATATACAAATATTATTTACTAGCTGTGCCCCGCGGTTTCACCCGCGGTGATTTCGGAGTTCCCGCGGGAATTCCGGGATAAAAAGTACCCTTTATCCTTCTCTGTACCCCTGACAACGTGCATGCCAAGTTTCATCCAAATCCGTTCGGCCGTTTTTGCGCATTTTCATCCGACTTGCTTCAAATTTATCGTCACTGCTCAGCTCCTATGTGTCTAAGCGTTATGTTATAGGTATAGCCTATAACCTGCCCAGTGGGGCTAAGATGCGCAACACGATAAAATTATATCGAGCCATTTTATCGATTCTCGTCGACATATTGTATGGTTTTGTCGACGAGAATCGATAAAATAGATCGATAAAATTTTATCGTGTTGCGCATCTTAGCCCCACTGGGCAGGTTATAGGCTATACCTATAACATAACGCTTAAGAAAGGACTACAATCGTACCAAGTTTGGTTAAAATCCCTTCAGTAGTTTTTGACCCATGCGTGCACATACAGACAGACAGACAGACAGACAGACAGACAAAAAATTTACTGATTGCATTTTTGGCATCAGTATAGATCACCATTCATCCTCCAATATTAATTTTGAATATATATTCAATGTACAGAATTGACCTCTCTACAGTTTTATTATAAGTAGGTATATGTAGATATAGATTTTCATACCAGTTGAAGTAAACAGCTCCGAGAGATACAGAAGCTAGACTCGTAAACTCATCACGAACTGGACAGTCGATAAACCCCTCAACTCTTATCTTTTTAGCCAAATGAGCATGACAAAGATCTCCTAGTCACTAACCTACTTTATCCACATACTGGCCGTTCCCCACGGTTTCACTCGCATAAGTTTCGGAATTCCCGCAGGAACTATTTTTTTTTCTGAAATAAAAGTAGCCTGTTACTCCTTAATCACTTATCTGCCAGTGAGAGTTCCGTTAAAATCGGTCCAGCTATTTCAGAGATTAGCCGGAACAGACACAGAATTTTAAAAATTGTTTTTTTTTTAATGTAAGGAGGTAGGATCTACCTACCGTATATACCTACTTTCAAATGCATTTAGTAAAAAGCTATTAATTTGGAATTACAAACAGACACTTCAATTTAATTTATATGTGTATGTATAGAATTATAGATATGTATGTAGGTATAAATTGAGGACCACAAACTGGTAAAATGCAACAACGCTCACCTACTAACATTATACGACTCGAAAATTATGTAACCGTATAATACCTACCTAGTTAAGTTTGCTTCAACATTTAGATATACCTATTAATTAAAAATTTAAAGACGCATTAAAGTTTTAAAGTGTTATTTTGGAGTTGTATGTTAGGCCCTAGTATATTATGCCTGACTTCCTGAAAACAACCATCAAGTGTGGCTTGATAAGACTGATTTCCTCGATACGGCGTTCCTGTAAGACACTCTATAGGCAATTCATTTGTCTAACCTAATTTTTTAAAGAATTCCTGGAATAGAATTTGTTTAGTAATAAAACAAAGGTCTTTCGGAACTAATCGTCTATTTCCATCAACAATGGCTGCCTCGGTCCGCCATTTGCATTCTAAACACAATGACTGGAAGCGCAGATGCAAACAATTTAATAGCAATCACAATTTATCAGAACATACCTACTAGGTATTTTGTAGGTACCTAGGCATTAGATACTGACAGTCGTGAACTGTGTTAAAAACAAAATAACTATTTCACACAACTTTCTATCTTATTCGCATCGGGTTAAGAACCAATATCGCCCTACAACAATATAGGTAAAACATGTTGCAACACGATTACCTTTTGTTGAAAATTGAAATAATCGTAAATTATATCACAAAATAACGTAAATGAAGCGATACCTACCTAAATTTAAGTTGGTGGGTAGGTGGGTACCTGTGTAACGATCAATTGCAGGCGATACCGAGGTGAGAAGGTACCTATTTCGTAGAAAGAAAAAACGGTAATTTTGTATTTATCGATAAATACCTATGTTACATCACTATTCAATGTCGAGCTAGACTGGTTTTAAGGGCAGGCTCGCAGGTCATACTCATTACAATACAAAAGCTTTATCTTGGCACTCAGTTTTAATGGCTTTTTGTTAATAATTTATACCCATCCGTATTATTATATTTCGGTCCACAATAAAGGGCAGGGCAAAGGAATCGATCCAACAAAGCCAACAGCTGATTACAGATGGCACCTTGGTGCACGGACGAACAAAGTCAAACAATGGCTTGCACAAAAATACCATAATGAGGTGAATTGAAATTTGAATTATCATCAGTTTTAAATAAATATAGGTAATAGGTATCTATCGGGTGGGGATTTCATATCATACAATTTAAATTAAAAACAACTATTGTTCGTTCAAAAATCGCACCAACGTTTGCAGCACGTCGATAAATGAACAAGAAAAAACCTGTAGATTGTAGAATGTAATCTTGCTTGTCGACAACTATTTTTTTTAAACTTTCTAAAAATTAAATCGGACCAATGTACCTACCTACTTAGCGTTTACCAACTTGAGCAAGTAGGTAAGGTAGGCGCATACATCTAAAAATGTTATTATAAATAGCGTTACAGTAACTAGTATAGCAAACGCTCAACATCGACAAGATGGAATATGGAACGTGTCTTGTGCACGAACTAAACATATGTTCAATACACTTACATATAACTACATACGCTACAAAATATATAGTATCATGAGAACTCTTACCTTTTAAGCAGTAAACCAAATTCGTCTAGCCCCACTTTTTAACACCTACGCTATAATATAACACTGCGAAAATTGTCCCGTATTCGTTTCAAATACATTATTATATTGCAACAGTTGGTACGGACACGCAAACGCCGTCCTAATGGGTGATTTCTAACTATATTTTTTTATGAATCGCTCACGCAAAACGAGCGAGCGTCCGATCCAGACTCGCTCAAATCAGGGACTGATGAAAAAAAAAAGGAAAATGTCAGCTGGCACACAGCTCTCTCATTGGCAAATCGATTGGGACCTTTGCCTTATCCGGCGGCGTAGACACAAAATTAACCATCCATCTCTTTCTTCGCACAACCATCTCTTTTTAACTCTGTTGAATCGACGTGTTTAGATTCAAATTTTGGAACTAAACTCGTGTTTTCTTCGAAAAGTTCTCCATCAAAACATTTTTGTGTCCCATATAAATAGAAAACTTAGTATATTTTTCAGAAAAGTGGGCGGATTCGTTCAGAATGAAACATATGATTACACAAAGCAATGTGTCAACAATTTCGTTGTGTGTCTACGCCTTTGTATTGACAAACGGGTGCCCTTCGCTGATTGGTCGGCGCACAGCTGTTTTTGACACGTTTCGGCCGATGGCCTTGGCAGTTTAGTTTAACAAACTCACCATAGATGGCAGTATAGTCTAATACTTACCAAACATAATACACTGCTTTGCGATTACTAAAATCGTATTTCAAGATATATAAATAAAAAAAATAGTTTTAAACCATAATAAAATTAAAATACTCGAAAAATATACATTTAAGAGTAAATCAACTGATATTTCTATGGAAGCGATTGGTTCATTAGCTGGTTGCTATGACGACGTGTTTGTTTTGAACGTAGACGGAGAATCCATCTACGGTTTTGAAAGTAATATAATGCTATAGAATTAAAGAGTTACACAGACAGCAATGCTTCCCAAAATACAAGGTACCATTAGAATTTATTAGACTTATTTTAGTACGGACGTCGCGTCGGACTTTGTGTTTTGTTGTTTGTTGTTACAAAATATACATCCTTAACATTCAATGATAATGGAGTCTTTAGATTTAATAGCTCGGGAAAATGAGTTTAAGAAATTAAATAAGCAGTTGGAGAAGAAAACAGAGAAGCTAATGAAGGAAATTGAACATGTGATGGTAAGTAAATAGGTAGGTAGGTAGGTACCTACTATGTTGTTATCAAGTACCAACTGAGTCACCAACTTTGTATTATGCGAATAGCTTCGCTCGCTTAAATTTCTGTACCTATTTGTTAAATAATTCCAGTAATTATCAATAATAATTCTATGACATTATTACAGACCTGGTCCCAAACTAAGTAGGTGGGTACAACTTGTAATATGTGTACCAAACAAGACTGTTATGTATGTAAATGGGTATGCCGTATGATAAACACCCAGAATCAGGCTTAACGCAATGAATTGACTTTTATTGTTTACCCTGATTCTGGAATCGAGCCCACTACACCTGCAATTGGCTTAAGAGTCAGGTTCCCAATCACCAGTTACCCCTAACATAATATCCTCTGTGTCTCAAACTCCATCCGAATTTGTTCAGCCGTTAATTTCGTGCCCTACGTAGGTATTAACTTCGTTTTCTGTACCCTTGTCAATGTGCTTGCAAAATTTCATGATGTTCGGTCGGGCCGTTAGGGCGTGAAAGCGTAACAAACAAACAAACAAACTGATAATTTTAAGGATTTACCTAACTACAATAGGTAGATATCATCTAAGCTAAAATGACGCGCCCCTCCATCGGGTATACGCACACGTACAAGGTCTGTCTATTCATCACAAGTGCGATTACACCTTGCAATTTCAGAGCACCAATTTAGGGCTCTAAATCGGATACAATTTAGGGTCCGTGAGTGAGAGAGAGAGAGCGAGTAATCACACTACACTAAATTGTACCCTAAATCGACTACTCTAGGTTACATTTTAATGTAGTGTGATCACTCGCTCTCTCTCTCACTCACCGACCCTAAATTGGAACCAATTTAGGGACCAATTTAGGGTCGGTGAGTGAGAGAGAGAGAGCGAGTGATCACACTACATTAAAATGTACTCTACAGCAGTGGATTTAGAGTACAATTTAGTGTAGTGTGATTACTCGCTCTCTCTCTCTCGCACTCACCGACCCTAAATTGTATCCGATTTAGAGCACTAAATTGGTGTCTTGAAATTGCATGGTGTAATAAGCGCTTAAAACTGCTAATTAAGTAGTGGGGCGCGTCAATTTAGTTTAGACAAGCTCTACCTAGGTACTTAATCTTTCGTTCGTTTCAGCAAAAACAAGACTTCTTCTCCGAAATATCACAGAACATCAGCCTCGATCGCAGTGACCACAACAAAAGGCATCAGTGCAGTCCAACGGCGTTGCATAAAACCCCAGAGAAATCCAACACGCCGATAAAACACAAAATGAAAAACAAAACTAAAATGGAAAAAATCACTTCGAACTTTTCAGCGTCCGAGATTGACCAATCGAAGGCTTTGGAATGTCTCGAAATTGATAAAAGAACGCATTCACAACAAGACACGAACAAAATGGCGGACATTGTCGACGACAAAAATCGGGCGCGAAACGTTGTTTGTGATTGTTGCTCGTTCAAAAACAACAACGGATGTGGAGATTTGGAATTTTTGTACGCTTTCGTATCGATCAATGTGCAAGATAATGTGCTGCCTAAGTCGTTTTTAAAAGGTAAATCATAAATGCTCAATAGGTACTCCCTAAATAGGGATGTTGACGACTTTTGAAAATCAAAATTCTAATTAGTCCGTCAGTGAGAAAATAAAAAAATAATGGACACGTATTTTTTGCTTTTTCAAATAAATGAAAATATAGAGAGTTAAAGCGCATTAAAGTTTAGGGTGGGGGCTCGTGACGTCACTAACCGCTATAAGCCGCCATACAAACTGCACCGGTTAGTGACGTCACGCGAAATTTCAACTCGATGTATCGCCGTTATTCTTTGATGACGTAAAAAAAGAAAAAAATACGTGTCCAATATTTTTTATTAATCTACAAGACGGACTAAAAAAAAATTTAACATACCCATTAGGCTTGTGGGCATGCCCATAAGACTGGATTCGCTTGTCAGTGGACCCATCCGGACCCCAGACCGTAGTGAAAGAGTTGAAATATACCTTTCTACAGACGGCGCTACAGTTGAGAGCGTCTGCAAATTCTTCGCCGCCAAAGTGAAATTGATGCAAGAACAAATCGATAAATCGCAAGCGACGATCGAAAAAAAGGTATGTTTAGTAACTAACTATAGCTGCCCCCTTAGCCATGTTGACAAGTTTTCAGTGACCACGTAGCATAAAAATTACGTTGCTTAGTTTTCTACGCGTTATCGATTATGGAACGTCAAATTCACAACTTGTCTACGAGTTGCTTCCAAATGTCGCGACAGCTGACCAATGCATTTCAATGTGACTCCTAATATTATAAATGTTAAAGTGTGGATGTTTGGATGTTTGTTACTCAATCACGCAAAAACGGTTAAACGGATTTGGATGAAATTTGGCATGCACGTTTTATCCCGGAATTCCTGCGGGAACTCCGAAATTACCGCGAGTGAAACCGCGGGGCACAGCTAGTAATGAAATAAAATTTTGTCAAACTTGACTGTACAGACTTGATTTCTTTGCTTTCTAAGAAAGAAGCAAATTTTTCTACAAAATAAATATTCAAAATAAAACTGATGCAACTCTCGCCGCTTCCAGGCGGCCCAGTGCGAGAAGCACCTGACCCGCCAGGCGGAGCTGGAGAGCGAACGGTTCGCTCTTCTGAATCGTGCGAACAACATGAAAGCCGAATCGGCCGAGATGAGGTCCAGGTGTCAGGCGTTGCAGAATAGACTCGATGTACGTACGCTTTAGGGTCTGGATTTGAATGCGCTGGTGTGCGCGCTACTGGAATTTTGCAAAGAGGAGAAACTAGCGCCATCTGTTGAAAAAAAATCATATTAATATCACTAAGAAAATACTTTTGGGCTTGATATAAATTTCATAAAAATAAGTAATACGAAAACGTCTGGCAATAAAATAAATTTTTTTAACACTAATTTGAAAAAACAAAACAGTTACTGATAGATCATTACTGATAGAACTTTTTCTATATTGCAATGCATTCATCATCAAAAAGTAGCTATATTTTCTTACAAGTATTTTATTCTGCTATCTTAGGACAGTCATTATAATTAAAATGGATGCTGTTCTTTTATCGTCAAAGGGCGTAATACGTCATAATACTACACAAGAGCATAAAAAAAGGAGATGTGGCCCATGGGGGGATCGAACCCGCGACCTTCGCGTTATTAGCACGACGCTCTAACCAACTGAGCTAATGGGCCGTTATGACGGTTTTCCAAATAACTGAACAGTTTATAACATACTATATTGAAGAGATTTACGTGTTTTTGGAGACAAAGGATAGGCATAGTACCAAACTTTCATCAAGGACAGTTTTGAGTCGCACACGGTTAATAATTAAATTTTTGTAAAAATAAAAACATACCTACATGCAATCCCTACCTACTAAAACTAATAATATTATAAATGCGAAAGTAACTCTGTCTGTCTGTCTATCTGTTACGCTTTCACCCCCGAACGGCTCAACCGATCATCATGATATTTTGTACACACGTTGTCATACAGAAAAGTTTTTTTTTTAATATTTTTTAAATTTTCATTAGTTAGCCGTTACAGCTTTCTATATATATTATGTAAGCATGAATTATCGAGGTCCCGAATATGTCCATCACTTAAAAATAAAATAAATGTATAATTTAAATATTATATTCAAAGTAGACTTTAATTCCAGGAGAAAGACAGCCAGCACAAAGCCCTGCGCAGCGAAGCCGACAAACTCTCCTCGGAGGTAAAACGCCTCCGGTCGAAGAACGCCGGCGTCGAAGCTAGGTTCGCGAGTCAGGAGCACGCTATAGACGGACTGAAACAGCAGCTGGAGGCAGCCAAGAGAGCCGAGAAGGTGATCAGCTAGGTTAAGCAACGCGCGGTTCGGTTTGGGACAAGATGGGCGACCGCTATGAGTGTGAGAAGATTTGAAGCAACGCGTCTTTTTTTTAGACAAAATTCGATGATTTTGGAAGTAGCGTTTACTACATAACTAGTGTATTGTGTGGTAAATAACATTTTCTAATTGAATCCGACGCCCATTCGTCGTCTAGAAAATCTTTGCTTAGACTTCCATGAATTTGTTTTAAGGCTACGAACCTCAAAATATGGTCGTGGTCACCTTTTCTTTCTTTTCAGGAGTTCCGCGACTCGACGCGTAGTTTGTCCGCATCCCATCAGAGCGCTATCTCTCGGCTGGAAGCCCGAGTTAAGACGTTAACGAGCTGCGTGGACAAACAGAACGCGCTCATTGACAACCTGCGACAGCAGAACGCCTTGCTGTCGGCAGATGGCGCTGTTAAACATTTGGAGAAGGAATTCAACAAGTTGTTGACTCAGGATTTCTAAATTACCGCGGGAATTCCAGGATAAAGTATACGTTTACGTATAAACCTTCCTCTTGCATCCCTCTATCTATTGATGAAAACTGTATGAAAATCCGTTCAGTACCGTGTTTTTGAGTTTATCGCGAACAGACGGACAGACCGGCTTAACGACTAATATATGAATTAATTTTTATCTGTATACCCACCTACTTCAATGTAATCTAATATATATAAATCACGTGTCACGTTGTTTGTCCGCGATGGACTCCTAAACTACTGAATCGATCATGATGAAATTTAGTCACTATGTTGTAATTTGGCCCAACTTAAAAGATAGGATAGTTTTCATCCCGGAATTCCCGCGGGAACTCTGAAATTACCGCGGATGAAATCGCGGGGACAGCTAGTCTATGTGTATTTAGAAAAACTTAGAAAATAAATATATGAATGACAATTATTTAGATACCTAGACTGTGTGCAATATTATACAAATAAAAAAACATTTGGCGAAAAGAAGCAAGTAGTACAGTACGTAGTATATTTACTCTGAGGTAGTACGTGGTAGGTATATTTAATTGTATTGTTGTTTATAAGTGTAAAATAAATACTTTTTGTAATGCTTTATTTCGTGTCCTATCTTTTTTAATCTATTGTGGTTTGGGGATAAACATGAAACGACCGATGTCCATGCAAAAGACACTCTTGCGTCTTGATTCTTGACGGCCCATCGACTTTATGCGAGTACAGCCACCACCAGAAATAGATAAATATCTAAAACAAATTCACAAATTTTCAAAATTAAGTCTTTAGGACTTACAGCCGCACTCCGAGTTGACTTTAATGATTACTTAGTTAAGTATAGATCTTAGTTAAGTTACATCTCATTAAATGACAATTAATATTAATTTACTGAACGTCTCTGATTGCGGCAGTTTTGTTTTAAAAATATATACTAAGTAATCATTAAAGTCGACTCTGAGTGCGGTAAGTCCTAAAGACTTTGATCAAATTGTGAATTTGTTTTAGATAGGTATCTATTTCTGGTGGTGGCTGTACTCGCATAAAGTCGGTAAGTTAGGTACATATCAGTTATCACTACTGCTGATTGTACCTACAACTAAGCTGTTTTTATGGCAGAATGCTTAGTTGTATTTTTGTGAATCGCAATTAAGTATAATAATAATATTTATTTCAGGCCACAAGAACCCATAGGACCCATAAAAACCCCATATTACATCTGCCATTACAATTTACATTTACATTACATAAAGTTACAAAAAAATAATTTCAAGAACAATATGATTTAGCTGAGATCCTAAAGGCCGCATATGGAATATTTACACGCCCCATATACAGCCTTCAGGATCTCATTGTTGGTTGTCCGGATCCAGACCGGATCCTTTGCATAAATGACGCATGCCTTTTTCTCATTATAGCAAAAAAGTCATCTAAGTACTCTGTTCACGGCAAACATTGTAGACGCACTACGCGCACTAAACGGTGATTCACAAAAATCCGGACTCGATTAAAAAAATAGAATTTATATATATATATTAAATTGGTACCTACTAGCCGTTTCCCGCGGTTTCACTCGCGGTAGCTTCAGAATTCCTGCGAGAATTCCGAGATAAAAAGTACCTACCCTGTCCTTTTCTGTACCCCTGACAACGTGTATGCAAGTTTCATTATGATCGGTTGAGCCGTGAAGGTCTGAAAGGGTAACGAACTCACATACGTATTCAATAAGGAAGTTGGATTCCCTTACCATTATTCTCTTTGGCAACCTACCACCCTATGGCCTCGGTACCACATCCCCCGTGACCACAATCCCGCCTTTATGGTAACTCAAGTCATTTACTTTTCACGTACAAAATTCAAAATGACAAAATAGAAGAACAAGCGCCAATCGTCTGCCAAATTATATGACTCGGAACGCGTCTACAAGCAAACGATTGTTTCTAATTTGATTTATTTTGAGGTTTTGTCTAGCTTTATTATATGGTATCATGCGTGGTTCGAATTCTATAATTAACAGCAAATGTTATTTGTTAATTTTATATGGTGAGTTAATGTTAATTTATGCAATTATTTGTGGTGAATTAGATTTACTTTACTACTAATACTTTCATCTGGTCGTGGACTCAGACGAAATAAAAAGTCGTCGTGGATGGATGAACTTGCTTTTACGATCAGCTTTGGACTACGGCTCTTCTGGTGCACCATCCAGCTAAGACTTAATGTTGACAGTCCATTGCTGGTTCAAAATATATATACAGATTTTACTAATTTCGTTGAATTTCGCTTGTATTTTAGTGACTGGCAAGTGATATTAAATTATTATTGTCTATGTTTTTTCCAGTTTATTTTATTTGATGGTGCTCATAAACAGCCACACTATATCTAAAAGTATTGCAAACACGAAGAAAGTTGATGACAGTGTATTTGATAGTATCAACGAGCATGATTACACCACTGAGTACAAACTGAAATATGATAGAAGACACTCTGAGCACAGAGGTGCTGAAAGAAGAAAGGTCGCTGATGCTGTCGAAGAAAAAAAGAAGAAAGAAGAGGACACATCTTTCCTGTATTTTGATGATGATGGTGGTAAAATTAAGCCAAATATTCCAAGCAGTCAAACCACTAAAAAGAAGCCCAGTTTTTGGAAGAAATTAAAACATTTTATGAAAAAAGAGAAAAAGAAGAATGGGAATAATGCAGGGGTTCCATTGAAACGGAATGTGGTAAAGGGATATAATAGAAACAAAAACAAAAATTGTACAAACGTAAAATTGATGTATTCCCAAGAAAATACAAATAATAACAGGAAAGAGAAAACGAAACAAAGAAAATCAAGAAGAAGAAGATATGAGAACAATAATTTGGAGGAAAGTAGTAAAGACAATTTCAATAGCGAAGTTAAAAGATTTCCAGTAAAAAGAAAAAGGAGTTTCACCAGCAAAGAGATCGATATACGCCCGTACTTAGATTGGTTGAATGTGACTTCTATGAGCAACACTAAGATGGAACAACCGTCATCACACCCATCAACTTTTGTATCTAAACAAAGAGCATTCAACGAAACCAAATTTACTACAAGACACAATCTACAGATATACTCTAACGATGGGAACACAGGTTTTAAAGACACGTCAAAAACTACCTCTCGTCCCAAAACTACTGATGTTTCTGCAGCATCTATAAATAATTATACAGATACAATAACAAATTTGTCCAAAATAATATCGGTTATGTCAACAAAGGTTGCGGAGTTGAAGAAAATGTATAACATAGACAAAACTTTATGTATGAATACGACTACATCATCTGTAACTGTAACAACAAAAAGAACTACGACGCCATTTGACACAAAATATGATAAAGTTTGGTCTAATGACATAGTTCCAATGCAAAAGACAACTGAAGATGGTATATTCAGAGGTACAGCTCAGATTGAATCGTTGCTTGAGGAAATCAAAATGAAAGCTCTACACACAATTTCGGATCAAGATCCAGCATTGACTGACTTGATAGCTAATACGGTAACCGAAACCACATTTGAACTTGATCCACTACTAAACCATGTTGAAGTCGTTACTAAAACTTATCCAAAAGTTATGAAAGATGCTGCCGGAACTGAAAGTGAGTTTTTTAACTACAGCCAAAGTTCCAGCCCTATAGTTTTATTTAATAATGCTGCATTAAAAAAACGCAGTTTAAACGATGAAAATCTATCTTCTTATAATTTAGAAAGGAGGAAAATATCATCAAATACAGAGGAAAATAATAAAAACAAATGTAAATGTCGCAAATTGGATTTCAAGAAAGTCGTCAACAAATTCGGCAGTAAAATGCGTGCTGGCTTTGAAAAAACTAAAACAACGATCAAGAAAATTGCTGCCAAAATCAAAAGTACGACAAAACATCCAAAACCCAAAACTTGTAAGACTACAACTGAGTGTAATTATATAAGAAGTAAAGAAAAACGTGCAAAAAATAGAGCAACAACGAACAAAGCTGATAAAACAACTGTGACTGAAGACGAATTTCATATGCTTACACTTTATGAAGACATGCTTAGGAAAGCTCATCGTAAAAGTGCTTTGAAACTTATCACTTCTTCCGAAACACCTCTGATGTTCCAGTGGGGAAAGGATCGATTGTCTAAACGTAATTCTGCAATATTATCCAATTTGATCCTCAAAGATAACGAGAAACTTTACGATGATGGTATGCCTAATGAGTCTCTTGATTATGATGTTGATGACTCTTCTAAAGATAAAACAGAAAAAGGTGTCACCACAGAAACAAGTTACACGACATTAAGCGATAAATTACTATTCAACGATTACGTAAACGGATACAAGAATTACTTGAACTTTCAAAAGGAGCAAGGCAATCAAAACTTTTCGAATCTAGTACGTTATCAAGCACACAAGCACCATGATGTGGAAGATATAGGAAGGTTTATACTAAACAAACTACCCCAAATACCGGATAGATACAAAAGGAAGTTCAATGATGAATCTGATCCAATGGAAGACCAGGATGTGTCCACTAAAAGTGACGACTCGTGGTTCAAGAAACATTTTTACTTTTTCATTGACAATGGACCACCGAAAAAATATCACACCTCTCAAAATATGACGCTGAAAGCGCCGACAGCTCAAGTATCGACAAACGTTGATACCGCTACCGAAAAAATGAAATCGAAGAAGGAAGTATCACGTTATCACGAAAATTATTTGTTTACGAAAAGAAAATTCGGTAAGTTGACCTATATTTTCTTAACACCGTAATTTTCTGATTATAATTATGATAATTAGCTAATTCTATAATGTAATCCTGTATTTTTATATTAAATAGGTATTTAAATCTTTTAGTTAATTTAATAAATAGTTTTCAGACCCGCTATATTATGGTGATAGATTGTTATTTTTTTAAGATACATCAACAAATCATTATGAAAGATCTAAAGTAATTACTCGCCAAGATGCATATGCAGATGCTATTGACAGAGCACTGTTAAATTTAAGATGGAAAGATGACAAGAAATCCAGACGTTCTGTTGACAGTAAAAACATAGAAAAAGAAACAAAACAGTACAAAACGTCAACTGAACCTCCAAAATTGTATACACAAGCTGCAAAATTGAACAAAGATATATTAAAACCTGATAAGGAATTGGTAAGCACCGAGAAAAACAAGATAAAACAAAGTAAAATTAAAAAGCTACTCAACAAATTCTCTGTACAAATGCGACATAGAAAAGTATCTAAAAAAAATTACACCAACAAGTCAAAACGCGAAATTCCGATACGTTTACCGAGATATAATCCGCTGCAGAAACTTAAACATTATTTCAAAGCGAAGGAAGCCGCTAATGACGTAGCTGATTATGATATTCTGAATAAACATATTGACACATTCAAAGCTGTGAGGTACGACAAAGTGCCAAGTCTAGATGATATGAGGAGTTCTATACCCAATATTATAGCTGAGACGACTACAGTTGATCCTGAGATTAGAAAAATATTACAAGAAACTGGTGGCGATAATTTGAATTATCCTGGTGATGAAGATTCGACAACTGAAGATGCCAACTTCATGATAATGCCTCCTTCATCACATCCATCGGGGTCACATAAAGCTACAGCATCCGCGGATGTTATTCGTGGTAAGTAATTTCATATGTAACTTGATCATGAACTGATACCATAGCAATTTTCGAATACAAGATTTCCTAGCCATTGTTTAGCGCAGCTTCAATTCAAAACACTACCCTGCCTCTAATAGCATTGTAATAAAAACCTAAAATAAAAAATATTTTACGACAACTTTCCCACGGATATTGTTAATTATAACATTTTCAATAGTTTCTTTTTTAATATTATAGAATCAAAGAATACATCTGTAATGGATAAGTTTTCTTTATTATACTTATTATTATACTACTATATTCTCAGAAATGTACAATATCTATCTTAGGATCTAATAAGTCATCTTAAATTACCTTTCTGTCAAAATTTCAATCTCAGTCTTGCAGAGCTTTTAGTTCACAACTTTAATCCTCTACGACTAAAGTAGTACTCAATTTTCGTAAATACATTCAAGGTCGTGAATTTGAAGTTTTGGATATTGAAAGAACAACAAAACCTTATGTGAACTTAGAAGATATTAATCTACAAAACATTGCTAAATTTGAAATGGGGGACACTAAAACCAAAATTGGAGATATTAATACGAAACAAACAGAAGTGATGGAAGCAGAGACATCGCAAGAAGAATATGATAGTTTCAGTACAACTATGAATCAAATAAGAAATGAAATAGATAAAGTAGAAATGAGAATAAATTGGTTAGAAAAATCAACAATGGCACCTCATTTGAACACAGTGACTAGATCAGCAAAGAAAAACGTTTACGTTTTCCCATCAGCTCTGAACTTAAATGTGAGAGATCAAAAAAAGTCAACAGTCAAAATCGAACTCATTTTACCAACAAGTTATTCACCAAATTCCAAAAGTAAATTGTACATATATGGGCTTAAAAATAATTTAACATTACCAAAAACAAGTACCGATGATGTTGATGAGTTTAATGATAATCGTATATACATTTATTTTAACAAAACATCCCCACGTGCTATAATGTCAAACAAAGATAGAACTGAAATTAATAAAGCTCGGCACTATCGAAGCGTTAGCAAGTTGTTTCAAGCTACCATCTCAGCGGATAATATAACTGATGAAGCTGTAACGGAAGTTTCTGATCCCAATAAGATACATGACTATTTTAACGATCTTGTGATATGGAATAGTGACGTTCTGGACTCAGATAACATAAACCAAGCCAACCCTACTTGGATGAGTATAATGAAAATGCTTAAAACGTATCCTGATTACACAACAAATAATGTAAAAGCTTTGGAAAATGAATTGACCCAAATCAGAAGTTGGCTCAATGATATGGTTGATAAACAAGATAAATTTGAAGCTAACAATACAGTTAAGGTTTTAACCATTGCTTCCTCTCCCAAAAATAAACTTAACAAAATCAACGCAAACTTAAAAAATGTTAAAACTACGAAAAATCATGAAACCAAGTCCAAATCTGTGAATATTAAGACACACAAAATCGAAGAGACAAATAATAGAAGCAGCCCTAGGAAAAGAGACACCAATAATAGAAAATCGAATGATTATGAACCATCTCAATACACAACATTGGACAAAAAACATCATAAAGATGTTAATAAAACACCATTTAGTGAGTTCATGTTGATAATTTGGCTTCTTATAAAAATCGATATATATCGATAGTTGGGATTCTCCGATGAATTAAATTATCTAATAAAATAAGCAAGCGTTGAGGGAAAAATATAGATAATATTTAGTAATCTATATTTGCTTATATTTTAAATGCAAAATTCTGTCTATTTGTTATGTTTTCATAGCACTGAACCGATTTTAGTGAAAATTAGTAAGGAGATAACTTCCACCTTGGGGATCGGAATAAACTAATTAAAGAATTCCTAAAGGAAAATCTAAAATCCGTGCACAACTATTAAAAAGAAAACCAACTATCGAATACATATCATTTACATTACAGATGTTTCTTAGATTTATATTTCATTCAATTAAATCAAGTTAGTTTTTCTCTTTCTCTATTTGATTTTCTTTGTTTAATATATTTAATACTATTATATTTTCATTGTCCCTAGGTGGTAAAGCAAGTAATGAAGATTCCGATATTTTGCTAGGATCCACATTAACTACTTACGATGACAGTATGGTGTATCTTGCCAACATACTTCCTTCAAAAAAAATTGGTAAGTTGTAATATTGTTATGAACTATATTTGAATACCATAACGAAAACATAAAACATCAATCTGATCTTGGCTCAGCATATTTCTCCGTCATTTTTGCTTTATCTTCACACGTTTTTTAGTGGTGATATTGTTAAAATAGTATTGCAGCTTCATCATCAATATCTTTTTTCTGCTCGCACATTTTTCCAGCCAAAAATTCACTCAGGACAATGTTCCACAAAAGCAAGACATCAGTGAAATCTGTAAGTTTATACTAAAACAGATGTAACTTATCGCGCATATGTACATAGAAGTATCTATATAGAAGTATCGAATCAATTTTGTTTTCCAGACAGTGCCTTTAACAAAAACCAACACGCCTCCTGTGCAATATTTTACAACACCACTGCCAATGCCAAGTAATGAATTCGAGAAATTTCTCAAAGAGCATGACTTAGATGTCGATTCGGTCACTTCACCAATCATGCATGTAGTACCTCAAGACATCAATGGTTTCCAAACCAGAAAGTTACAAGTTAAAAACAGTAATAATCATGCCACAAAATTTTATGCTGATATTGATACACCTAAAAAGTTTATTACCAAAACAACTGCGAGTCCAATGTCTAAAAAACAAGATACTTCCAAAGCTCTTTTATCCATGAATTACGATACTCAGATTGAAAATAGCTTAGCTGACTACTATAAACACAAAACTGAGAAGCAAACAAAAGAAAATGATCATAATAACGATCAATTTGTGTTCGAAATGACACAACGAAATAGATTTGGTAAGAATATACAAAGTACGTTCAAATATCTGAAGACTAACTTAAATTTCTTTGGTAAGAAACATAAAGAGGCAACAAAACCTCAAGTGAAGCAAAATGATAGGACCTATGTACCTTTAGATGATATAGATGACTTAGACGTTACTATAATATCATTAGATGATACAGATAAAGAGAAAGATAGTACTGATTATAGTTACGCAACAGATTATACAACATATAGACCTGTATACGAGAATAGTTTAGCACAAAACAACAAATATAATGTTATGCCAACTGAAAACTTAAATAGTATAATATATTCTCAAACACAAAATTATAAAACAACTGAAAACGGAATATATAACGCGTTAATGAATGATTTAGTTAAAAATAAAGCAAGGCCAAACAGCAACTTTAAGAATATACCAAATTTTAGTGATAACAAATACAAATTAATGAAAAGTACAACTATTAACGATACTAGTAATAACAATGTTCTAAAACAAGATGAACCTAAAAGGATTATCATTGCCAGTGAATTAACTAAATATGATATTTTGTATGACGATCATGTGAAGACTATCAGTAAGTGTAAATATTAGATCTTGTTTTCATTGTTATCACAATGAGTGATGGTAACATTAATTGTATTAGTTGTAAGCGAAGCATTGTCAATTTCCGAGTTATGTTTGTACAATAGAAGTAAGATAACTTTGTTCTGGTTGTAAAGGAAAACAAAAGCACCTCTTCTTAGGAGATCATTATCCCAAACTATACTATTCTATATTTTTATTTATTATACGAGTATACTTGGTGATCCAGGTGCATACCGATATGGTTTTAAAAAGTCACAATTATAATTTTGTACAATTTCAGCACAATACTCTACAAGCAAGAAACTGGGTCGACAATTTGGCTTGGGACACAATCTGAAAAGAAACCGTCAGTTTGACGAGTAGGTGATAGAAATACTTATTAGTTTACTTTTGATAAAATCTTTACTAGTCTGTAGTCAATACAAAACATTTCAATATAACACAAATATTTTACCTAATAGAACGCTTTTCTTAAATTATTTTAATCGTCCAAAGCCTTTTTGAAAACTACCAAATATGACGATAGAATTTCAGCTAAAATTATAAAATTTAAACCTATCCGAGCCAGCCGTATAGCACAAAATTCCAATATGCAAAAAACCCAACCAACTCGCTTCAACAGAGAACGGGAGATCATAAAAATGGTGGAGATATTCGACGCTGTTGAGAATTTTACCAGACCGAACGTTATGTTGCATGTAGACCTACCGACTTATTTCGAACCGTGTCCAAATGCACCCGAAACGATCACAGCACCAACTGTCACTAAGTCTATTTGGAATGATTATATCATGAAATACCTTAGCGGCATAGCTCTTTTGGAAATGCTAAGCAAATTTGGCATCATAAAAGCGGTTGGAACAGAACTAAATGTTACGGATACGGTTGGCGCGGATAAAGACGCTAATGCAAATGGAATTTTTAGCAATGGAACTGGGGGAGACATCCAATTGAGAATTGGTGGTGATAGAAAACGACGAGATAATAAAAGCCAAAGACGTAGAGGTAAGAATAAATTTTTGGAGTTTATTATGAAATAAACAAGACAAAACAATTTCTATGCTCAAACCATGGACCAATTAAATAAATAAAACCATGGACCAATTAAAAAACCAATGATGTTCACAATGAAGTTTTATAACTATTATATATACCTAATTATAAATTATTTGCAGCGGTGACTGATGACTCAATGAAAGATTATCTAGAAGATGATCAGATCAGTCGGGGTGCTCTAGTCTATGACGCAAAGAAACCAAATAAGAAGACGTTCAAACATCGGTTGAAAAAATTCAATTTTTTACCATGTAAGTATGAGCTTAATGCACTGTGAATTGGAGTAGGTAAATACTTTAAGGCGTCTGAAATATTAAAGTTAAGTTTAAATTAAAAATGATACGAAAAATCAAATTTGTCCAATCTTCCAGTTTTTGAAATACGAAAAGGGAACTTGACAAATTCAGATGACGATGAAAATAAGGTCGACCAGCAGCCTAGTCATGATGATTCCGTCACAACGATAATTAAAGTCTCAAGTAAGAGGATAGGGGCATATTCACACAATATTATTTCCACGTTGCTTTCTCACTAGCAAACTAGCCTATCACCAGCTGCAAGTTTTATTGATCTTTGCTATCTTTCTGTAATAAAACACTATCAAATTTGTTTCTAGTGGTGCCTACACAACCTATATCCGTGATGAAAGTCAAAAATAGTGACTCGTTTCTGAACAAAAAACGCAAGAGCGTAAAACAAAAGAAGATGGAATTGTCTGATGACGATACCTTGAATGACATGGATGATGTACGTCAAGAATTATTACATTTTATTACATTTACATAGATATTTCTATTTTTCACTACTTAAAGTATATGTTTTTCTGTGGCTTCTTTTGACTTTTTGACTTTACGGGATTTATTGAAATTTGATATAGGTACCTAGATTAAAAAAATCTAGCATTCTTACTATTTCTTACCACTGTAATGTTCCTTTGAGGTCATTTTGTCCATTAGTACCTACACTCTTCCTGTGTTCTGGAAGGTGCTCAAGCGTCCCTCTTGAATGATTGAGGACGTGCAAGACAAGGTTTTCTCCGCAAATTTATATCGCGCGTCTAAAGCCCGCTCCACATTCACGCGAGAATCTTGCGAGAAGGCGAGAAAACCCCGAGAAACGGCGGAGAATACCGGCTCTACAAACAAGTTTTCTCGCGTTCTTGCAAGATTGTCGCGTGAATGTGGAGCGGGCATAACGTTTGATACTCAAAATTTAGGTAACGGCGATGAACATACACTCAACACAGGAATTCCCGCGTCGAACAAATCTGCAGCGAGGCCACTCCCGCCGCAACAAACATAAACATGTGAGTAAAATCATCTAGACTAATATCAAAAAGTAATCAAAAAAGATTGAATCCCATGGCATCTTATCTTACTGTTACCTCAGCAGAAATCACTTAATTGCATTGTATAGGAAGAAGCATAGTGATTGCATAATGATTTATCGTCTTTTTTTTATTAGATACATCACGCTTCCACAAAAAGACTACGCACCAGCACAGCACCTCTTAACCTCATAGCGGCGACATCAACCAATCTGACATCTACCACCGATAGTCATCAAACCATTGTGAGTGATACTTCACACTTGAACTCTCATGGGGATGCATGTTTCATGGACCTTTAGAAATTGAGGCATTATTAGCAATCGTTTTGTTTTTCGTACCTACTACAAGAATACCGGTTTTTGGTTTCTAGTTCTGTTGCAAAGTCGAGGGAACCAAACGAAATGCCAGTAAAATAACAATAATATTAACTATTCGGAATAAATAAAGAGAGAACATTCTATTTTTTGTAAAAAAACTAATAATACAACTATCCTAAGCATCTAAGTATAACTAACTCAGCATATCCATATGAACTGCATAATTGCTTTTCAGTCTTCTGAAGAAGGACTAACATTATGCACAAAGTTTGAAAAACAAACAAAAAAGATAACGAAGAACAAACATCACGACAAACAGCCGAAGAGTGACGATGCTGACGTATATTATGAGGGTGGAGAAGAATTAACACAAGAGGTAAGATATTTTGCAGACAAGTTATAGAAACTAGTTCGAGTCGATAGGGTATAGGCGGGTTGGAAGCTGTGAAGTAATTTTCACAGTAATCAGATCAAGTTATTTTGCTTCTAGGTTTATTTTGAGCCCTTCATCAACAATGTCTTAATCAACAAATCGGATAGTAAGGACATACAAGGACACAATACCCTTGTATTGACTGTAAGTTGATTCTCATACTACAAATTATAACTTTTGAGATTAATACCTTTAAAATTATCTTTTTCTATCTAGCCCATGCTTTTGAGTGTATAGCCGAAAATTTGGATTTCGAACGCAGACACAGACAAACAATACATTCAATCATGATATTACTAGTTATTATTACGCCATTCTGTTTTTCTGTTTTACAGACCACGAAAACAAACTCAAAAGATCATATTAAACCCGGCAGCAATGCAGTTTCGCGTGAGAATTATGTAAGAATTATGTGAATACAAAGGCTTACTATTTGTTGCTATTTATACGTACAAAAGTCTCAGTGTTGCGATAGCAAACTTTTGACTTCTAATTAATAAGTAAATTTTAAACACACCTTCTAAAAATTCTTCCTTGATTCCTTTATTTTAGATATACTACGAACCACATTTAAAATTCAAATCGACTCTTAAACCACAAAAAACTAAATCGAAACAACATAAAACTAAATCAACGAGTAACAAGAGTCTGAATGCTAAAAACAAATCGTTGGGCGAAACTGAACTGTACAAGATCAAACTTGAGAAAAGAGATGCCCATGAAAACACATTTACAGCCAAAAACGTTGCTGCTTTAGAAGTGGTAGTAGATTTGATGAAGAATCTCGATACTGACGAAAACGCACTACGATTCCCTCTATCTAATGGTATACAAAGTGCACATATTGTTCCTCTTAATCCAAATACCATAGCTACTAGTTCAAATACATTATTTGATGGGGGATCATTAAATCAAACAACGAACTCTATACAAGTCCACATAGCCATACCATACTCGCCTTATGATAAGAAAAGATCTGTAGTCCCTTTAAGAGTGAGGAAGGTCTTCACTGCTAAGTTATCGACACCAGTAGATTTAGAGTATCAAATACACTCAGTTGAAGACAACGATGCAGGATCAACTACCAAAATGAGTCCTCAACTCGCCGCTGCTTCGAACTTCTCACCGGGACTATACTTGCTTGTTGGCTATCCAAACACCTCATTTGAAAGCTTATCTATGCAGCCTCTTTCCAAATTGGATTTCAATAAAGTACATGTCAAAAACAGTATCAATAATGTTACTATAACTACACCCAAAGTATTAGCGACCAATACGGAAAAGAATGTTGGTAAAGTAACGCTTAGTAAAGAGTTTATATCGGCTTTAAACGAACAAATACTATCCATTTATGAGAATTTGACTGTGAAACCCGAAGATCACGAGAATGTGATCAGAAAGGTGACGAGCAAACCGACAAAGCTTACACAGTTGCGTTCGAAAAGACATATAAATTGGGATGCAGTGAAACAATATTTCGGTCACGAAAGAGCTTGCAGCTGTCGATGCGTACCCAACAAGCCTATGTGTAGGGTTTGCGCCGCGAGTGATGCTGTTATGAGCGAACTGATATTCGAGCTAGATAACCTTGCCAAATACATGAATGATCATTGCACGGAAATACAAACATTTTTCTGGATGAATCCAAGCGGTGGGAGGAAACTTCGTGAATCCGTCCGAAGAATAGATAGAACATTAAATGATTATTTT
This sequence comes from Zygaena filipendulae, assembly GCA_907165275.2. Taxonomy (NCBI): domain Eukaryota; kingdom Metazoa; phylum Arthropoda; class Insecta; order Lepidoptera; family Zygaenidae; genus Zygaena; species Zygaena filipendulae. The sequence goes on along the minus strand of OU015677.1, from coordinate 581,507 downwards.
AAAAGAGTTAGGGGAAAATGCCAAGGACGAACCTGTAAGATGTTATCAATGCCTGTAGACAAACGTGAGTTGGTAAAAGTCGGTAAAAATGAGACTATGATGCCTCTAATAGATGATTTAGTTGGTCTAGCGAGAGATTTGGAAACTGCGCGGCATTTCAATGTTAGTTTCAGTAGGAATATCAAGGATGCTGGTAAAAATCTAATTAATACAGTAACAAATTGTGTACCTGTTGTCTCTGATGATAGTCATATTTTAAAAGCTAGGCAGAACAACAGAACTATATACTCTCTCGATAACATTAGTGTTAATATTATTTGTAATCCAGAAATACCGACAAGCGAAGCCTATGACACATCATTGGGTTATTTATTTGCCGACATCCAAACAGACAAAAATTACCCATTTCTCAACAACTACAATGTTGATCAACTGACGCGCAATAAAAAGAAGTCGAAGAGCCTAAAAAATATTTTCTCCCGAGACAAAAAGAAAAAGAAAGACAAAAACCTAGCGCCACAGTTAAATCTTTCGAAGTCATCGCTAACAAAAAGAGAACTTACGAAATCTGAAAGACACACAGAAGTCCAAATTGAATCTCCTGTTCGAATAGATAGCGGTAGCTCCTTTGGTCATGATCATGAAGGTAGTACAAAAATAATCAGAGATGTCAGGAACATAAAAACAATCAAAAACCTTATTATGAGAAATCTCATGAAAGATACAAAGAGTAAGGATGTAGAAAACACAACATTTACACATATCGAAAATACCGAACCTTCTGCAACTAATGTAAAGTATTCGAATGAAATAACACCAGAATCAGATATATTAAATGATGATATAAATGAGTTTCTAAACTCTTTTACGTTCACTCAAGTTTATTATGATACAACTCCTTCTGAACCTGTGAGAACCAAATCAAAAAAAATACATACAAAAATGAATACTACTAAGAGTAAACAAACCAGTCATAAGACAAGTTATTCAATATTGTCAGGTCCGAATTCAACATCTAAAAAAACTACTAGTAATAAAGTGACACATAAAACTCATAGAACATTTACTGAAACTTCAAAAGTAGTATCACCTAAAATAACAAGCGTCGCAATAAATAAACTACTCTCCAATCCACCAAACAAAGTTCCATCAACAACTATCTTAAATAAAGTAACATCGACGGCAGCTCCAGTACCACAAAATTCAACATTTTCACCTTCAACTATTGAAGCTAAATCAACTTTGAAGAAAACTAAATTCTTCGATCGGCTAAAAGCTGTATCTGGTGATTTCCTGGAAAGATTAGACGATAGCATTCACATAAATGAAGTAAGTGATACTACTACTGTCAAACCTAAGATACTTGATAAAACAACTCAAGTTAATACTGAAAACACTAAAAAGAAAACGGCAAACTTTAATTACATACTGACTCATCTACCTTTCAAATCTCTAAATCGCAATCCAAATTTTTATGACGAAAAGTATGTCCTTAAAAAGTCTGCAACCAAGAACATTTCAAGCACTCCGCACATAAAACCAACTGAAACTTCTACAAACGATGCCATCGAGATAAATGAAGATGCTAAACCCAAAAGTCTTCTGCTCTCCATCTTAAGATACGAAGCAAATGTACTTGGAGATAAAAAGCATAAAGTTTCTAAGCAAGAGATGATGATACAATGTATGACGCATCCTGATGATGAAAATAATTTCAACGCTAAGACACAGTAAGCAAATTATTATCTGTACTTAATAGTATAAAGAGAAAAGATTTGATTTTTCGTTTGAAATGGAAACTCAACAACTACTCAACCGATTTCAAAAATTCTTTCTCATATAAAAAGTTACCGTATTAAGTGTTGATATAGGGTATTTTCATTCCAAAATTCCCATAGAAACTCAGAGATTAACGATAATAGAATATACAGTTTGTTTCTTGTTAGTTGTGCTGAAATAAATTTATTTTCTTCTCTTTCTTATTAAAATTTATTAATTTAAAGGTACGTTTTTGTTATAAGATTTTCTTTTTTATTTTAGAATACCAAATCCAAAAAGTAAGAACGACGGTATTCTTGCAACTGATTTTGGATCAACTCCACAGTCCTTCACCACAGACGATCTCTTCAAATGGGTGACAAACACACCTCAGTAAGTTATTTAAACTTACCGTTGATATATTATATATTATATCTCATGTACTTTTAATAGTGATAGCTAATTTACTGATTATATCTTCAGAACCACAAGCAAACATTCAACACCAGCTGAACATACAGCGAAGGCTCACTACCTTTACTACGATATGTGGAAATCACTTCAAAATATGGACGGTTCAGTGATCTCGGAAAAAGAAGATAAAGTTAAAAACAAAAAACTCGAAGAAGGTCTGATGACTAAATTCAAAAATGGTTTTTCGATTGGTGCAGACGATACGAAGAAAAAGGCTGAGAAGGTAATTTATAATATGCCTCAGGATTCAATTAAACAATTAAAGAGTGGAAAGTTATTTTTTATTGTTGCTACAGCTCTTTGATTTTCACTGGATCAAATTACCAATCTACATTCATATTATAAAGAGGATTTTTTTTTGTATAGGAGTAATCGTTGGGACCACTGAAATTCTAAATTTTCTTTTACTGATAGGAAACTAAATTATATTTCGGAGTAATATAGGATACCTACTTTTATCTTAGAACAAAGAGTTCCTGTAGGAGTTCCTAAATTTAAAAGAGTGGAACTCCTGTAAATGGCTATTTGTTATATAATTACAAGTAATTTAGGTCACTTAAGTAAGCCATGCTGTAGCTCACAATATCGTTACTAGTTATCCTTAAAAACACTTCTTAAAATTACTAGGTCATCTACGTATAAAGCGAAGTGACTGTCCCTCCTTCAACTCAATTTCTTACTTCAGATTGGAAATAGAAAGTAGTAATCGCTTTGTTTCAAAGGTAGACAAAGAGAAGCACCTAAGAGATCTAAGGGACATATCCAAGAGAGTCAACTTGTCCGTCTCTCCCATGCAGGGGAATGAGAGAAGTTATGCCAAAATCCTGCAATCTAAAACCACAACTGCTGATGGTTAGATCATGGTATTTTGCAAGCGATTAAAGAATAAATTTCTTGGACCAAATTTAATGGAATATGCGGTTTCAGATAATTCAATTCCAATTAAGAATTCTTTGAAAATGGAAGCCTCAATCAATGAACCAAACCAAATGGACAAACTGTCAAAAAATGTACGTTGAATTGTTTTAAAATTCATACTAGTCGTTGAAACCATTAAAATTTATGGGGACAAGTTTTGAAAATTCTGTAAAAACAAGTGTAATAGATATAAAATTGGATAAACACTTTAAAATTCAAGTCGTTGATTTGCTTCTTTGGCAGGTGACTAACGAATTCGAAGTTCTTAAAATCGATCCACTAAAAAATAATAAGGAAGGAAGTAGTCGTCCAGGTAAGTAATCTTGTACCTATTTTAGGTAGGTAGAGCTTATCTAAACTAAAATGACGCGCCCCACTACTTCAATAGCAGTTTTAGATGTGCGGGATCATGTATCAGATATTATCTATTTAACTAATAGTGTGATTGCGGCGACAGTATTGCACACTTGTGATGAATAGACAGACCAGATTTATATGTGTCGTATCCATATTTTAACGGATGTGCGTGTGCGTATACCCGATGCAGGGGCGCGTCATTTTAGCTTGGATGATCTCTACATACCTACGAGAAAAAAAGATTTTGTTTCCAAAATTAACGCCCATTATTTGTTTCAAGAGGCATATGACTCGCATCCCGACTCTCAGCTTCTGTGTGACCTGCGTGCCACAATTGACCACATCCGAGACAAACACCGCTCACTATCCCACAGAGATTTTGAGCGATACGTTAGAAATTTAAAATGTTACAAATACAAGAACCCACCTGAATATTTCTTCGTCGAACCTTGTGAGAAAACCTTCAAATCAGGGAATATTGAATACCGCAATATTTTTAAACTAAAAATACCTACTACATCTTCGAAAGCCAGTGAATTGAGGTGGTGTGGAACAAGAGATAAGAGATTTCTTGGAGATACTCGTAATTTGAAAGACGATGCAGAGATGGGTAATGTTGAAAGAGATACTAATTATGATGAAGTCGCTGATGATGACGATGAAGAACAATTTGATGAAACGGAAAGCAAAGTGAAAAACAGATTTAATTCTGTAGACTTTGTTATAGGAGATGATAAAGTTTATTTCGATACATATTTGAAAGGTAAAGATGGAGTTTACAGAGAGAAACATAAGAAGAAAAGTAAAAGGGATGTTGATTTGAGTGAGCTGGTGGTTGGATTAAAGAATTTACCTCAACTCCAACCGCCTATGGTAATTCTAATATTATAAATATGAATGTCGTTTTGTTTGTATGTTACGCTTCCCACCTTAAAACTACTCAACCGGTCATCATGAATTAATGTATCATACAAGTTGTCAGGGGTATAGAATAGGACATAGGGTAGTTTATATTCCGGAATTCCCGCGAGAACTCCAAAATTAACGTGGGTGAAACCGCAGGGAACACCTGTTTCTCAGCAATTAGAATATAATTTCCTTTTGCTGCGATTTCACATCTTTGCATATTACGTATGTACCTATATTATCTACTCTCTTCCCTTTGGGATTTCCATGAGTTGTTTCTTTATTTTATCGGAATTGCCGCTAGGCCTTATACAGATGAAAGTATCCATACTTCAAGTTTTATTAAAAAAAACTACGATTTATGAAACTACCATATTTCTTGATTCAGGATGAGATTTACGCCATGCGCGGTGACTCAGTAAAGCTGCACTGTTTTCCATCTGACTCCTCGCCGAACGATCCCTTGCGTTTCGAAGGTCTCCTAGATCTGACCAGGTACAAATGGAAAACGGACCGAGAGGACATGTTGAAACATGACAACGTGGCTATCGAAGGACCCAATGTTTACATTAAGAAAGTTGCAGGGATCAATATCGGCAACTATTCTTGCAGTAAGGTAGGAGAATGTTTTACCACTGCGAATAACGGCTTTTAACTTTATTACTAGCCCTAAAAATAGTCAAACCAGGATCTCTACTTCTTTAGCTATAGCATCTTTCTCGGTTTATCGCATTTAATTTAGTTAGTGACAAAGTTTAAGTAGTTAAAATAACTTCTTTCTATAATTCTATAATTATGACGAAACGCCAGATAAAACACGGTTCCCTTTTGAAAACTAGTTTCTTTCTTGAAAAACAAAATGGCTGTTGAACAGTGTTTGAAATATCGAATAACGTTACAGGCTTGCACTTGCTCCGACCTCCGCCGTTAAAAAACCCAGCTTATCTCATCTACCATAACTTAGCAATCTCTTATCTTAGGACGGCGTCGTTCGAAGAAACGTGCACTTAACAGTAACCAGCCTGCCCAAGTTTGAGGTGGTATTCGCTCCAAGATACAGATGCGAACCTGGATGCAATTACGAGGTATGTGGAAGATGAATATGCTAAGCTAGGTAATTAGCGTGAGGCAATTCCGGGGTAAAAAAGAACCCTATGTCTTTCTCTGTACCCCTGAAAACGTGTATGTAAAATTTCATGACGAGCGGTTGAGTAGGTAAGGCGTGAAAACATTACAAACAAAAAAAAATCACATTTGCATTTGTAATACTATGGATTAAGTCAATATACATACATATCGTTTAATTCGTTCAACAACTTCAACTTGTTTGGCATCAACTTTTGTCAACAAGTCATTATAGCCACTTCTTCACGAATCAATGCGGTGAAACCAAAATCTAACGCTAATAAAATAAAATCAGATATGATGATGTGATTTTCTAGGATCTGAAGGCACTACAATGTCTCGGACACGTGATTGCTGACGAAGTCTGCTTCTCTAACTACCAGTCTACTGCAAGGGTGGACGAGCCCGTCTGCTTGAGAGATCAGGTGAGACTAAGAAACCGCTGATCATCATAATATATTTTCGTACTTTTAACAATGTCTATTTTTTTAAAAGTTGAAAGAAAGAAGAATGAAGTGTTGGGACAATCTGAATCAATGAAATGCTCAGTAAAAGGCGTATCAACTCCACAGAACAGAAAATAACAGATACATCAACTGAGTTTAGTATGATAACAGATGAAAACCAGTGTCGCAGGGTGATTTTCGCTCACAAAACTATTCATCACGCATTACAAAAATGTATTAAACGCTACGAGTATATGGTTTTATTTCTACTTAGACACTGTTTTCGAAATTCATGATTTTGGGAATATTGTTGTAAATATTATACTTGGGATGGCAGCAAAATAAGTTTTGGGCAGGTTAGAGCATTTGCTCTAACTTCCTTTGCGACGGTGGCGCGCCTGCCCCGCCTATATTAGACTCCTCTCTAGTAAATTTATTTGCTTTGTGGTCAATTTTAATTTCATCTTTTCCAGGACGACGACTCACCTCAAGTCCGTGCCACAGTGGTGATGGGGAACGTCCGACATCCTCGGTTCAAATGCAGCGTGCAATGTCGCAGGGATTTGGAGTGCTCGCTTGCTCTGCTCGTTGCTGCTAATGCCCCAGCCTTGTCTTCAGTCAAAGGTACTTTAAAGGTGTTGCAAAAGGAAGTGCGTATTCAGATCCCAACCGCGATGATAGCTCAGTAATTGACGCGTTCATACACACGCAGCAAGGCGTTTCAAATCCCAACAATGAGCTTGAGCTGTCGGTGAAGGAAAACATCGCGAGGAGAGCATAGCATGGTGGCAAGCCACTTTCTAATGCCTGACTGGCTAGCAACCTTCAAGTTAAAAATCTTTCACCATAAGTACCTTGGTGTGTTCTGGCGATCTCATTTGAAAGCCAGTTCCCTTTGCAAACGCTTGGAAAATAGTTTATTCAAACGCCTAGCCTGTTTTAGAGGAAGAAGTGAAAAACAACGCGTTTAATGTCCAACTTTCCTTTTCTCAGTGATGTTGGCAAGTAAAGAAGGCAACAAGACATTGACACCATCTCTTAACGGTGGCAAAAGATTCGCAGTTACACACACTTTAAGGAGAAAAGGTACCTAATCTTTTATATCCAGAGGCTGGTTCCCGAGGTTATTGCGGTCACTTGTGAACTTAACACAATGTTTTGATCTGAGGGTGTCTAAATTTTATGTAGATCCGTATGTTCTGTGTAAACTGTGTGTCCATTGGAAAAGTTCACAAACGTCAGCTCTTCACCCCTAGATGATTTATGGTTTTTTGGTATGGTCGGGCAGAGTTCGTGTAAGCAAACAACCCACAAAATGCACCGACGAGGTCATCGGTCCATTTTGTGGGTTGGTTGCTGCTGCGGCATCAGATGATGAAGATTGCAGGTACCAGCTGGTTGAGGGTAGGCTGGACTGTTCTTCTCGGGTAAGGCCTTAGTCCAGCTGAAGAAATCATGCTCATGGTCACCAGATTCGAACCACCACCGCGAGTACCACAAGCTGGCGGCTCGGATGGTGCCGGGCAGCGTCAGCGTCGTGGTCTCGTGTCCCGCCGGCTTCTATCTGATCCGGGAACACAAGATATGCGGTACGTGGCTTTGGACATTACGCCAATTAAAAACCTTTACACATAACATACATACCTCTTTCTTATCTAAAATAGCTGTTCTCCCACCCAGTTTCACCCGAAGTAATTTCGGAGTTCCCACGGTAATTCTGGGATAAGAAGTATCCTAATTCCTATGACACTCAGGAGCACTGTAGCATTCTATTGGTAAAAGAATTTTCAAAATCGGTTCAGTAGATCCAGAGATTTTCCCCCCTATAACCTCACAAACTCACAAACATTACCTCTTTATAATATTAGTGCTTACAGTCTTGAGTTTCTTACTGCTTCATCAACTCTCAAATAAAACTCCTGAATTTAGAAACTTAAAAAATTCCCATCAATGCTTTCTTTTACGATCTAGTGCGGATCGCTACAGACGTGTGGATCTACGGGGGGGCAGCGGATGCACTTGCCCACGCTGGCAACTAATTCTTTTCCCATTGCTTTTCGGAAAGTTTAAATAGGTACTTACCTACTTTAATCAGACCTTAAAACAATATCAAAAATTATAAAAATTTCGTGGTGCAACGGTGCAACCCAAAGTGACTCCCCCTAAAGGTAGAGAAGCAACGTTACTTTTAAATTTTTTTAACTTCGTAATCAATAGTTTTTTGGTAGTTCGACCCCTGAGCTTAAATCGCGAGAATAGCAGTTTCTGTACAACTTTGATGATGGTTGTAATAATATCCATTAAGTTCAAAATTCCACCGTTCAGTACTTTATCCCCCCTTCGTCCGCCCCCAGCGCCGTGCCCGGTGGACACGTACTCCACGGCCGGGAGCAACGCGTGCTCCCCCTGCGCGGGGGGGACGCACTCGCCCCCCGCCGCGCCCCGCTGCCGCCGCGCCCCGCCCGCCCTTCGCGTGCGAAGGTACGAAGTACGTACCGCCTTGACTCACCGTTAGCTCGTCGAGTTTATATAACAAGAATGGGTCCTTACTCTTTAGGTCTATTTCCCTGAAAGTCCGTTTGAACCACAGAACAAATAAATTAACTAGAGAGGATATGTAGAGGACAGGCGCGCTACCGTTGCAAAGGAAGTTAGAGGAAATGCTCTATCTTGCCCAAAACTTCTTTTGCTGCCATCCCAAGTATATTTACCACAATATTCCTGAAACTGTGAATTTTGAAAAGAGTGACCTAAAACATAACCATAAAGCGTTTCACCGTACCTACTACATTGTTTAAATGTATCTATGTGCAAAAATCCGTTCAGTAGCCAGACAGACAGACAGACTGAACGGCGGAGGAGTTTGTTTGATAATTGTAAGGACATTTTAGTGGTGGTGCGACCCCCCGTGCGGGTGGAGCGTGGCTGGCTGGGGCGTGGTGGGCGGCGGCGCGTGCGTCGCGCTAGCGCTGTGCGGCGCCGCGCGGGCCGCGCTGCGTCGCCGCTGCGGCGCGCCCCGCCCCGCCCCGCCCCACCTCAGGCCCACATTGAAGAGGACCAACGGGGACATAACAAGTACGTGTCGGAAATTAATAGGAACATGAAACTATAATAAGAAATTGCACCAACATAGTTATAGATAATACAGCATACCAGATATCCGTAGGGAACACGGAGCAGTGCCTGGGACTTGCGACCCAGGTGTAGGTTTAATGGGGCCCCTTTACAATGCATGAACGCTCACCTCCACTGCCCGTGCTCCCGACTTAAGCAAACCTCTGGAAACAATTAGATGACACAGCACATGTAATCATCTATTAAATTGATACGACACTATAACTGCACTGAACCGAAAACAAAGTAACAATGAATCGTGGCTTACGCATACCCGCGTTTTATATCAAGTTCTAACAAAGACGAGTCAGGCAATGGATTATGGAGTGGAGCGGGGGAACGAACGAGTTACCGACCGCTATACGTCGGCGGGAAATGTTATTTTAATAAAACTACCCTCACGCCGACATACTTATTCACCGTACACTGCCATGCCCGTAATGTCACGATCTACGAAAGACGAGCTCCTGGCGCCTGCAGGCACGTAATGTTCCATTATTGACAAACCACTGAACTTTTATTTACTAAACTGTCCCCCTGCGTTTTCACCCGCCTATTCTATGTCCTTCTCTGTGCCTCTGACAACGTGTATGCAAACCTTTTATGATGATCGGTCATCGGTTGAACCGTTGAGGCGTGAAAGCGTAACAAACTGACAAACTCACTCACTTTTGCATTTATATTTCTTTATTAACTATATAGCCGGTCGCCGCGGTTTGATCCGCAGTTCAGTTGGTCCATGATCCGCGGTAATTTCGGAGTTCCCGTGGGGATCCCGGGATAAAAAGTACTTCTCTACAGAGAACACACGCGCATTCAAGGGTACACCCTTGAATGCGCGTGTGCAAAATTTCATGATGATCCGTTGAGCCGCTGAGGCGAAGCGTAACAAACAAACGAACTCGCTTTCGCATTTATGTAGGTATATAAGCACTAGCTGTGCCCGGCCGCGGTTTCACCCGCGGTAATTTCGGAGTTTCCGCGGGAATTCCGGGATAAAAAGTACCCTATGTCCTTATGTGTCGGAGCGATACACTCCGACATAGTGATGGGTATACCTTTGCGTTCCAGAGCCGCAGTTCGGGACGCGCCGCTGCTGCAGCAGCGTGACGTACTCTGCGCGGGCGCCGCCCCCCCGCCGCGCGCTGTCCCCCTCGCGCGTCCTGCTCGCGAGGTTCTTCCGCTCGCCGCCGCCATCTTCGCGCGCCACCGGTCAGTGAACGGGGGAATTGGAACTAAGCTTCTTTCACAGCCTGTGTTCACAGCCCCCTTACTTAGCCATGTTGTCCATGTTGACAATCTGTGATCGTTGATATCTATGATCGTTACCCTAAGTACCCAAATTTAACTTAATTACTTAAATGCCAATTAACTTTAATTTAATCTCTCTCTGTCTCTGACGGCCGCACTCAGAGTCGACTTTAATGATTAATTAAGTATAGATTTTTAAAACAAAACTGCCGCAATCAGACACGTTCAGTTAATTAACGTTAATTGGCATTTAGCGAGGTGTAACTTAATTAGTTAAATGCCAATTAACATTAATTTATTAAACTTGTCTGCGGCAGGTTTGTTTTAAAAATCTATACTTAAATAAGTAATCATTAAAGTCGACTCTGAGTGTGGCAGTTTTTTTGAATCATTACTTAAAACAACTCTGATCAAAACAACTCTGATGTGACCGATATTGATAGGATTGTATCGTCATGTTACGTGGTCACGAAAAAAAAATTACTAAGCTCTAAGCTGACGTAGGACCTGACGATTTGTTTGTCGTTTTGTTAGTTTCCACTTCCTAGAAAGTCTATAGGTTTCGTGTAGGTTTTAACTGCAGTTTATTTTGCGCAGACTCTCAAGAAACCAAGTTCGAGCTGTGGAAAGAGAAGAACATACCGCCTCCGCTGCCGCCAATCGATTTTGACACATAATTGTCGATGGTTGAAGGATGAAATTAAAAAAAAAAAAATTTTAAATTTTGAAGATGCGACCGCGGATTCACTTTGAATAACTTGCCAAATGAATTTTGCCTCTCAAACATGGCATATTAATACTTGATCGTTTGTTACAGTTTTGTATGATATTAATTCGTTAAGTGCATATATTTTTAGATATAGCGTTTGTAAGAGAGCACTGGCTTTGTTGATTGCTACTATATTATATACTTACTTAATATTGTTATATAGGATGTTATTTTTTAAGTGTTCTTTTGTTGGTATAAATATAAAGCACCCTGTATTTACCGCATTTCGGCTGTAAGATTGTATTAAAGTACGTGTTATAAAATACTGTTGTTATTTCGAACTTTTATTCACACATAATAGGTAAGACCAGCTATCCCCCGCGGTTTTACCTTTCTCTTGAATCACTCTATCTATTGGTGAAAACCGCATGTTAATCCGTTCACCGTTCAGTAGTTACTTATTGAGTTTATCGCGAACAGACAGCGACGGAGGCTTTTGTTTAATATAATCCCTACTAATATTATAAATGCGAAAGTAACTCTGTCTGTCTGTCTGTTACGCTTTCACGCCTTAACGGCTCAACCGATCATCATGAAATTTTGCATACCTGTTGTCAGGGGTACCTAGAAGGACATAGGGTACTTTTTATCCCGGAATTCCCGAGGGAACTCCGAAATTAACGCGGGTAAAACCGCGGGGAATAGCTATTATGACGTATACAACGTGTTAACAAATTAACTGAAAACCTGATACACCCCATTTAAAAAAATAAACAATAATATGATTAAAATATATTTTATGTCGAAAAAATTTATACTTTAAAAGTTATTCAACATTAGTTTGGAGGTGACCTATCTACGAAATTCCAAGCGCTACGCCCGCGCCTACCGGTTCGATTTTGTATTATAAATAATTTAGACATGAGCTGATAAAAATTAAAAAATATAACCTATATTAAAACATAGTGCGATCGATTCGCTAGTTGATTCTGAGCCAACTACTTTCTAGTTTTCAGTTAATTCATTAACGCATTGTATAAGTAGTGATTTCTTTCAGTAAAAACAGATTTGTTGTAAAAATTAAGCAATTGGAGACATGAATGGACAAAATAAGATTTCATAAAAAAAAAATCGGAATAAAGGAATAAAGAGGACCATAGGTCATTTCAGAAATTCAGGACCTAGCGTCACTGTAATAAAATTACGTTCTTGAAAATTTTGATCAGGCATTCCACGGCTTATATCGTTATTAAATGGAGGGAAAAAGTAGCATTTTTATTTTTTACCCTTCCACCCACTCCTCAACACTACTGTAGAAGAAAACTATCCGAAGAGATATAGAGTGAAAATAAAACACAAACTTCATAGCAAAAATCATATAATCGTTTTAGAATTACACAATAATATAGTTTTAGGTATAAATGACGGTTGTTTTTTTATAAACATCAAAAATTTATGTCTCTCTCTTTCTCTGTCTCTCTCGCTCAGTCACGTCCCACCGCTGAGCTTGAGCTGTCCCACTCATGCGCGGACTGACCACTGATTAGGAATCTTTACACCCGATAGTGCAAAAATATCTTTATGGGACATTTTCATAAGCAAAATAATACTGGAGCCTCAGACCTAATAAAAACTAAAGACGGAACGTCTCGAACGACGAAGTGAAGCCGGTTGCGTATGCATGTGGTGATTAGGAAAGTGCCTCAAATCGTTGTGGCACTTTCACCAGGTATGGTGTCTTTTTCTTGTATGTGTGTGCGTGTTTCTGTGTACGTGCACGGCGTGGTGTCTTTTTCCTGGCTTCACTCGTTTGTTCTACGCGTTCCGTCTTTAGTTTTTATTTGGTCTGAGACTGGAGCTGGGTATAAGTGGAAGCAAGAAGAGAGCTTCAATATCTGCCTGTCCTTTTAAGAAAGAAGCGTGAGCTTATGTATCTTACTTATGCATTTGGAAATCTACACTAATATTATAAACAGATAAAGTTTGTGCGTTTGGATGTAAGGGGGTAATCTCTGGAACTACTGAACCGTTAGGAACTTCCGCTAAGCTACAGTTAGAGTTCCTGCGGGAATACCGAAATTCAAGCGAGTGAAACCGTGTGGGAATCAGCTATTTGGTGTTGGGAGTAACTTGGGTCTTGAAATAGAAGATAGGGTTCCTCCGGGAATTCTGATATTGACACAGTTGTAACTGAAGGAGTTCCCTTGGGAATCCCAAATAAAATTTACCCTATGTCACTCAGGAACACTGTAGCATACATGTGAAAGAATTATTAAAATTGGTTAAGCAGTTCTTAAGTTTATTAGTTACAAACAAAAATACGTAGAAACAAATCTTTTCTCTTTATAATATTAGTATAGAAGTATAAATATAGGAATTTAGACAAGTCAAAGTCTATTGGGTTACACGTGAATTATTAAAATTTAGACTCCTGTATACTACATTGATATGTTATACCAAATGTATTTAAATTTATTTTTGCATATTGTGTAAAAATACTCAATCAGTCTCCCGCTGATTGTGATGATACTGATTTTAAGTTATCCACAGTGACCACTCGATCACAGTTTTAATGTCAAAAACGGTTACATATTTCTGATTCAGACGGTACACCATCGAACATCAACAAACAGAACCTGCGGGTCGTTTGTAATGGATACTTCTTTATTTGCACCTCATAGAAGAGCAGAACTTGTGCGTCACTTATAGAATAAACATTTTTTTTAACGAAAGATAATGTAATTTTGGAATCATCTCATCGATTCCTGACCCAAATCGAAATTAGCGTCAAAGCATATAAAGATGTATCTACTCAAACAGTTAACCTCTGCATCCACAACTCGAGGACTCAACCTGTTGCTTTGTATCCTCAACCAATTCTTGGACCACTTATTCACTTCACTTCACTTCACACTACACTTGACTGTCACAGTCCGCACACAGCCGGTGCCACATCACACGTGGTGCCAACAGAACACTCCGGTCAGCACCCGGAGCACGGCACGGGTGGAACGCTCCATCGATCACTGCTCCTCGACCTCGGGAGCCTCCGGCTGGTCCGGCACCTCCTCGGGCTCCCTCACCCTGTTCGCATCCAGCTCTATCACAGGATCCGCTGTGGCCTCGGCGAGATTGGTCACCGATTTGGACTTGAAGCACTGGAAGTCCACGTGCCTGCTCTTCGCCTCCTCCTTCTCCCAGGACATGTGGATGAACGGGCGCTGCACGTAGTTGTATATGACCTCAGCCCGGCCCCCGGGCCGCTTGCGCACCTTCTCCTTGTAGGTGGGGTAGCCCTCCACACCGAGGCGGATCTTCTTCAGGCCGCGCTCCTTCATCACTTGCTTCGCCACGTCCCTGTCGGATGGGAAGTTTAATGTTAAATGTTTGAATATCTATTCGATATCGTAAAACTCTTTTGTAAGAAGACAATAATGCTGATTAAGGGCATATCATGCTTCATCAGTGGTATATCATGCGTCATCAGTGGTATATCATGCGTCATCAGTGGTATACCATGCGTCAGCAGTGATATATCATGCGTCATCAGTGGTATATCATGCGTCAGCAGTGATATATCATGCGTCAGCACTGGTATATCATGCGTCAGCAGTGATATATCATGCGTCAGCAGTGATATATCATGCGTCAGCACTGGTATATCATGCGTCAGCACTGGTATATCATGCGTCAGCAGTGGTACATCATGCGTCAGCAGTGGTATATCATGCGGGGTGTGTGCACACACCTGTTCTCGATGTACTTGAAGAACCGGTACAGCGGCGTGGAGAGCACCGTCTGGCTGTACTCGTCGCCCATCTGCGGCGGGTACTGCTCGTCCCACTCCACCGCGTCATCGTCCAGCAACACCTGGCGGCGACCACGACACACACTTTACTATTATCCTTACGTGAGTTTGTTTGTCTGTTTGTTACGCTTTCAGGCCTCAACGGATCAACCAATCGCCATGAAATTTTGCATACACGTTGTATCACGTTTATATCTGCCGCAGTTAAATAGTGTTGTCAGTTAAGGTGTTACCAGTATCTACACAAAGAATGAACATTACGCTACCTATAGCTAGCCTAAGAATGCCGGCGACGGGTGAAATTAAAATTTTGTTGTCAGGGGTACAGAGAAGGACAAAGGATACTTTTTATCCCGGAGTTCCCGCGGAAACTCCGAAATTACCGCTGATGACACCGCGGGGAACAGCTCGTATATTTTTATTTATTTATTTATTTATTTATTTAAAAGTTACACCAACATAGTAAACACTAACACTTACAGTAAAAAAACAAATTAGCATCAAATAATAGTTATTTCAAAGTATTCTTTCTTTTTGTCAAAATAGGGATGTGGACTACTTTTGAAAATCAAAATTCTAATTAGTCCGTCAGTTAGAAAATAAAAAAACAATAGACACGTTTTTTTTGCTTTTTTAAATAAATTAAAATATACAGAGATAAAGCGCATTAAAGTTTAGGATGAGGAGGTCGTGACGTCACTAACCACAAAACCGCCATACAAACTGTCAGAATAGTGACGTCACGCGAAATTTCAACTCAATATATCGCCGTTATTTTTTGATTACGTAAAAAAAGAAAAATACGTGTCCAATATTTTTTAATAATCTACAAGACGGACAAAAAATTAAAAATTAGTCCACATGCCCATTCAAAAACAAGTAAATAATTAAGTAAGACCTTGTTCGAAAATAAATCAAAAAATATTTGACTCATTAGATGTTTTATTCCAAGAAGTTCAATCCTGGAAAAACTGTTGACAAAACTGGATAGAGCAAACCTTATTGCAAGCATCAATAATATAAATACGTGGAGAGACCTTTACTTTTGTGACCAGAATTGACCTTGTGTAAAGGCACTATCAAACCGGTGCTTGGGTTTAAACCCGATAAAAGCCCGGGCTTTTAAGCCCGAAAACGGCAGGCTTTTATCGGGTTCAATCGCTCTGAACACTCACCACGACGTGACACTCGCGGTCGCCGCGCTGCGCGGACGCAACCATCAGAGGTAGGATGAGCCGCTCCAGGAACGACTCGAACTGGCGGCGCGCGCCCTCGTTGGAGAGCTCGTGCAGCAGCCCGCGCAGGTTCTACGGGGGGGGGGGGGGGGGGGGGACAACCACCACGGATACGTTGTAAGAAGGAAAGAGAAGAAATAAGACTTTTTTTCTTCAGCTGAACTGGCAGCAGCAAAATGGCAACACAATTAAAGAAAAATAGCCAATTTACAATTTTTATGTTTTTTTCTTTTCGTGTATATACCTTCCAGCTTAGAAATTTGTATTCGAATGAAGGTACAATGTACAAATTTTACACTGCTGTGACGTTAAGATAGATAGATTGTTTTTATACAAATTTTAATAGATTTATTCTTGCACTGTGACTCAACCTGCTGTATATCTAGACCAGTAACAGTCAACTTGATGTATGTATAATGTATATCTAGATCAGTGGCGGTCGACCTGCTGTATATCTAGACCAGTGTAGGTCAACCTAGTGTATATTTAGACCTGTGTAGGCCAACCTACTGTATATCTAGACCAGTGGCGGTCGACTTGCTGCATATCTAGACCAGCGGCGATCGACCTGCTGTATATCTAGATTCTAGAGCTAGACCAGTGGAGGTCGACCTACCGTATCTTATCAGTGTGTGATCAGATTTCAGAAGTGGGATTATTCATACTTGTCAAACAAAGTCCTTTCAACTCAATTCAATCACCTGACAGCGGACAGTGTTCGCGTCGAACGGCACAAGCAGGTAGTCGCACGCCTCGCGCAGCTCCTGCACGGAGACGGTGGGCGGGCAGCGGATGGTCCCGCCCCGGTAGTAGTCCAGGATCGCGCGGAACACGGTCGCCGATATGCCCTCCGCCACCTCGTACTCGCCGCGCTCGTTGGGGTGCGTGAACTCCAGCCCTGACGGTCGCATCGGTATGCAATGTATAGATATAGGTCCCCCACTTTCTCCGTTAATTTCTCAGTTCCCACGAGAGGTCCATGACAATAAGTACTCTATGTCCTTTTCTGTACCTTTAAGACGAGAAAATTTAATGAACAAACAAACAAATAAACTTACGTTTGCACTTATTACTAAGGATATAATATAATAACTATAGTCAATCCCCCACAGTTTCACTCACGGTAATTTCAGAGTTCCCGTGGGAATTCCGCAGTAAAAAGTATCCTATGTCACTCGGGAACACTGCAGCTTCATATAAATGAAAAAATATAAATATATCATCGGAGTATGAGATGGTTTTATCTATCTCCTTTTCGCACCAGATACCGCATGAATCATGCCAGGATGAACCAACAAAATTTTGTATTAGTATAGATAAAAAATCGTATTATTTACCTCATTAAGTGCTATCCTAAATTTACCTCATTTCGGTAAGTCAAACTAATGCCAACCACCACAAAAAAGGTCGATAAATAATCGGTACATATATTTCTTAAGTAACCTTACTTTTAGAAATGTTGTATTCTTGCAGGATGTATCCTGCAAAACTGGCAAATGATTACACAGGATCAGGTATACCGTATAGGGCACCAGTCAGCACTGCACTGTCCCAGTCACAAAAACAAATGACAGACTAAACTCACGGTATAATTAGAAAATTATGTAAACAATCATGACAAATATCAAACAAGACCAGTCCAAAACAAACAATTTATCTATGTGATTAAACATACCTAATTACAATGACATTCTTTTGTTGCTTGATATTTCATTTAGTAATGGCAGTTTTTACATCAATCATTATCTATACTAATACTAGCTGTCCCCCGCGATTTCATCCGCGGTAATTTCGGAGTTCCCGCGGAGGTTGCGGGAAGAAAGTACTCTATGTCCTTCAGTTCCCGAGGGAATTCCGGGATAAAAACTATCCTATCTTTTAAGTTGGACCATATTATAAATGGTTACAAAATTTTATCAAAATCCATTCAGTAGTTTCGGAGTCCATCGCGGACAAACAACGTGACACGTGATTTATATATATTAGATTTTAAAGATGTAAAGTTTGTGGGTTTGTGGCGTTGTGGAGGGTAATCTCTGGATCTACTGAACCAATTTTGAAAACTCTTTCACTTATAGGAAGCTTCAGTGGTGCTGAATGACATAGGATACTTTTTATCTTGGTAATCCGGCGGGAACTCCAGAATTTGAGAGTTCGTGTGTTTGTGAGATTGTAGGGAGTAATCTCTGGATTTACTGAACCGAATCGAAAAATTCTTTCACTTATAAGAAGCTACAGTGGTCCTGAGTGACATATAGGGTACTTTTTATTCCGGAATTCCCGCGGGAACTCCGAAATTACCGAGGGTGAAACCGTGGGGCTCGTCACCCCACTATACTATAATAAAAGAGTAGAATCCGTGATTCTGATCGTTGAATATTTTTACCAAAAATTGACAGGGGGCGATAAAAGAAGAGTAATCAACAACAAAAAAAGTTTTTAAAATTCTTTTCTGTCCGTCTGTCTGTTCCCGATAATCTCTGAATCTACTGAACGGATTATCATGCAGTTTTCACAGATAGATTAAGCTTTACCTGGAGCAACATATGTATAGGCTTTGTTTCATTAAAATCGGATGTCGGGAAAAAAGTTGTTATATAAAAACGTTTCAGTGGTATAATATATCAAGAAAAAACATGGGATATATATCGGATACATTGCTTTTTCTTGATATATTATACCACTACAAATAATATTCACCAATTTTTTTAAAATTTTCTCCCAAATAATAAGTTTTAATCCTTTGTTGAGTCCATTTTATGATTTTAATTGATTTTTTCTCATTTATAAGAAGATTTTATGTTTTTAAGTTGATTTGTCCTGATTTTTTAACCATAATGAACAATAAATGATTAGCACAAAGTATATTAAAATTTTCAGAATATTATCTATAAATAAAGGTATATCTGATTAAATTTTGGAAAGTTAAGCATCGTGATAAAAATGTGAGACAGACATTATTGCAGGTTATTTTTGACTTGCATAAAAAATAACAAATATTTACATGAATATATTTAAAAGGACATTGTCCTTGGACCACAGATTAAAAACGGCGAAAAATAAATGCATGTGATATCTCATTATATTCCCCTCCTCATTGAAATATTTCGTGACTTTTTCCGAACCCCTAGGCCCTGCCCCTTCTTTCGAGCCTCACAAGATTAATGGACACTCCCCAATGTATGTTGTAACTATCCATGTGTTGTGTCAAATAAAGTTCTTTCAATTTCAATTTCAATTTTTATGTTTATAAAATACATAAATAATATGCAAACAGTATACATAAAAATACTATAAATAATAATATTATTTTCATACAAAATAGATATATATCACATTTTTATATTTATTGGATATATGTATGTCAAAAATATCCGATATTTTGATATTTATAATAAATATCAGATTTTTTCGCACCCTGATTCAGATTTTCTATGTCACGGATATTTTTAGGAAGTTTATTATAAATTAGTGGGCACAGAGAGCAGTCATTGAATGAGAACAACAGAGCATAAGGTCATTTCGGTTACTTTTTTGAGTTCAAACATTTGCTGATGCAATCATGCAAAAACTAATAGATGGCATAAAAAGCATGTTAATTTACCTTATCTTAAAGGAGTTTTTGGAGGAATACCAAAATTCTAACAGTGAAATCCATGGGAATATAACTATATTTCCATGGAATAAGCTAACTACCTAGTTATTAGCAAAATAATTAGTATGAAAGGTGAGGTATGAGTGGCATAGATAAATTATTATTAGTCATCTATATTAATATTATAAAGAGGTAAAGTTTATAAGCTCTGCATCTACAGAACGGATTTTGAAAATGCTTTCACCATTAAAATGCTACATTATAGTGACATAGACTATATATTATAACCCAGAATCTCTTCGGGAACTTCGAAGTCAGCGCAGGTGAAACTGTGAGGAACAGCTATTGTTGGAGTATAAATAAAGTCATAGAAAATTGTAAATGTGTTGTTTTCAGTTTAAATGAACTGAATTTTGATTTTGTGTATGTTTGTTTGTATTGAATAAACTTAAGAACTATTTGTATGTGTATAATTTTTTTTATTTATAAGAAATTAGTGTGAGTGAAATTGTGTACTTTTTATCCCAGAATTCCCACAGAAACTCTGAAATTAATGTTAGTGAAACCAAAGATCAACTAGTTTTAAGATAAAATAAATAAAAATTAACTCACCTGAGCTGAACATCCTTCCCAGCATGGTGTTGGGGTAAGCAGTGAAGTGGGCTGGATCCACCACAAACCTAGTATTATCCACGACTAGGGTGATCCTGTCGTCGGCTTGGACGAGCGCCTTCTGTCCATTCCTGGGGACCTCCTGAGTGGACGACGTCGACGGTATCGGGTTGGCGGACTGGTTTTTCGGTGGCATATTTGTTGATGGCAAACGGCCGCGAACGTTCGGCCCGTTGCGCTTCGACAGCCGCCTTCGTCTATCCTCGTTGTCTCTGCGGTAATCCTCTGTGTCGCTGCTGCTGTCCGGGTAGAAGAAGGGTCTACGCAGCTCTGTCATGGCCTGGGAGGCCGAGGTTTGAGTGTCCGACATAGAAGCGCTCTCGTCCAAGCGAGCTTTTACATCACGTCCGACACTCCCCTGTGTCTAGTTAGCCCCGTTTGATGCGAACGCTCTCGATTCGTCGCGTTGGCGTGTTTTGACTATTGTATTTGAATTATTAGATAAACGGAACGGAACACGACATAAAATTCACAGATAACTATATTACTCAAAAAAAATTTGTGACACTTCGACAAGTTCGACAAAGAAAAGAAAGAGTGCGCGTGAAGTGTCAGAAATTCACGTCGTTCTCTGTCAGTCTGTAATTTTTGTTTTGGACCCACAGATAACTATATATAAGTCAGAGATTTGGACCGTTTTGGACCAAATTGTAACGCACCGCCATAAATACAAGAAATTGAATTGAATTGACCAAATTGTATTATCTATGGTTTTGACTGAGGTTTTGGACCATGAATTTACCCCAATGAGGAAGACAAAGGAAGTTAAGTCCACACAGCCAATTCAGTAATATTTTTCTTCTTCTGAAGTTATTTAAGTACATTGAAATGCATTAGTGAGATGCATTTTGATGCCTTACCGGAACTTTTGGCAGCAACAGCATAAACGAATTTGCAAAACAAAGAAAAAAAAGACGTCCGTCACTGCTAAAAAAATCCCGGCAAAATTATAATAATAATAATAATAAATTTTATTTGGCTTAAAAAAAACAAATTACAAGAAAAATCTCGTCAGAATCACTGTAAGTCTGTCAGAATGGACGTGACTTTCTATTTTTAGGAGTTTTTTGGCGGGAATCAAAGATGGCGGTGCTATCATTTATTTTTATGTCGATAAAAAAATTGATAAAAATAGATTTTATTATGTTATAAGGTGCTGTACTGGACAATAATTTTCACGGTGACGTTTTTTTATATGCTCAAGAAAATATATGACATTCCGAGGTGATTTCTTCGGTTTCCTCCAAGAGCTCCGAGAAAGTTCTTGCAAGCTAGTACCGTGGCTTGCAATTTCAAACCGTACAACGAAGCATTTTAATAGAAAATATTATATTGATCGAATTGGCTAAATGCAATATAAGCGAAACTCCACAAAAAAGAACAAAGACTTTCGCTTAATATTATAATGCATTTAACCAGTTTCAAATAAAACAATTACCCAAATACATTACCTTGATTATTTACTCGATTTTAAAAATTCATTTACATATAGATTTCAAAACTCCAAGATTTAACTGAGTAAAATCGGGTTCTTTTCATCCCAATATTAGGTATGCAATACTTTTAAGGTATTATCATGGGTATTATAAAAAGTTAGTTTTTTATCTTTGAAACTCCGCATACCTACCGATAACCAAAAAAATATGAAAACTTAACGGAAAAGCGTGTTGTCTCTCTTCCACTGTTTGAGTTTTTATCACTTCACTAGCGCCATTTACAGTATGAAAGAAATTATTGCCAAAATATTGGAAATTCTCCAAATCAAGGGGAATCGTTATCGTATAAGGTATTTTAAGGTTTTAGTGAACATGTAAGGTCAAAAAATAATATTATATAATAATTTTATTTTTAAGAATAGAACCTCGGAATTGATCTATTAATTGCCAGTTAAAAAAGAAATACTTAGTTGTATTAATTTTAAAATTATTATTATATAACGAAACCAAACCATTCATTTTATGAGACCCATGCTGTTACATACACTTTTTTATGGTTAATGATCTTTGTGTTAAGATATAGTTAGATTATAAATGGATTGGAGTTTGGCGTGGTCAACCCTCTGATTTATATTTTAGTTTTTCTATCAATATTTTTGTGAAATTATGTTTTTTTTTATTGGGAATTAATGTAATACTGGCAACGCTGATATCCCGTTTTTAGTCGTCTTGCTGTCGGCCCGGCTGATGACCTTTGCCAAACTGTCTTCTGTCATTCATTCGCGGAAATTATGTACCTACGTACCTACCTGTACTATACACTTATCGAGTACATAGCTATTCAAATTGCCTAGAAAATTGTTATTATTTTTCTACAACAGTGAAAGTTAAAATTTATTTATATGTAAATAGTGATTTAGTGACGGGAAGCAATAATAATTGTTGTTGTGTTGTTTGTTAATTGTGATTTTTTTTTACGCGTTGTGATTCTGGGGTGCGACGCTCGGGCGGCGGGCGTTCTTTCGTATTTGTTTCGTTCGTTGTAAAATCGTTGAAAATGGATGGCGAAGGGGATTATAACGAGCCCGACTATTCAGTGGCCTCGTTTAGCGTCAAACAAGAGTCCCAAAGCTCCAACGAGGACGATAAATTGGAGAAAATAAAAAACATTATACGCCGGGAGTTCGCTAATGAAATACAAGTGAGAGAGAATGAGATTAAAGTCATAGATCAAAAGTGAGTGGTTTTCCCTTTTATCAATAAACTTAAACAAATTTGAAGTAAACATGTTTTTGTATTCATTACTAGTCCATTTCAATGGAATTAAAACGTACATTTGTGTTAGTAGAATTAGTACAGTCGTCTCTCAAACATTCTTGACATAAACTAACGGCACGCGATCGCAGCGCTTATGCGTGGGTGTCCTAAGGGCTATGTTTGTGTGTACATATGAACAGGTGAGAGGTGGTCTTTGAACTATAATTTCCTGGAATGCAGTACCAGTATAACTATGTCAAGCAAGAAACTTAAAAATAATAATATTTAATTTATTTTATTATAAAGTGTTTATAGATAGTAAACAAATTGTTATGCTGTTTTTATTTGTGAGTACTCCAACATTTTGTATCAGTTGCAAGTTTAAATAGTGACAACACTAAAGAGATAAATCGTAGCTCTAATTTAAGGGGCTCTATCTTGTCGCATAAAAAATCGCTATTCACAAAAAAAATCTGATATTAAGAGAGTGAAGTTTGTAAGATTAAATGTATCTTTGAAACCACTGAACAGATTCTAAAAATTATTTGACTGATTATAAGTTTCTCTAGTAACATCTTTTTCTCTTTACAATTTTTTTTAACGAAGCTATGTTTAACCTATTTTTATTTTACTATTGCAAATGATCTTTATACTAATGGGAGAAAGTTCATTTCTTTTTATATATCTCTGAAAATACTGAGCCCGTTTTAGTGAAATTTTGCACATATTGTGTCCTGCTTGGTTCAATTTGAGAGATAGCATTTTTTTTTTAGTTTAGTAAACCCCAAAATTCATATAGGTGAAACCGTGGGGCACCTCTAGATATAGTACCTAAAATATGGACTCTATGGATTACGGAACTCTACTGCCAACATCACACCACACTAGTATGAGCATAAACTTTTTCCAGGATGAGTTCCGCCCGGTGGTTGCTGCACCGTCTCCGCTACTCTGTGGTGAATGCGTTCTACCAGGAACAGAAGCTGCAGCTGAACGCCGACCAGATTGATGATGAGGAGGCTGCGCAGCGCGACCCCAGGGCGAAGGCTGAGGTGTGTTCGCTTACTGTTCTCTTTGTTAAAGACTTTGTGGGGCACATGAGGGCAAAGATTTTTTGGGGCACACAAAGAAGGCATATAAAGAAAGATTTTTCAAATGAAGGGTTAAATTTTTCACCCTTAAATTTAAGCTTTAATGAGTGAGTTTGCTCGGCAGGTGTCGTCGCTACTGCGCGAGGGCCAGCGGCGGCTGCACCCGTCCGTGCGCAAGCTGCTCGGCAAGCAGACCGTCGGCCTGGAGGAGATCTTCCGCAACAGAGGGCCCCGGAACAAGTCGCGCAAGAACTACTCGGTGAGTCACCTAAAACTGTCCCACCGGTGACAAAAAATTGTAGGCTAGGTTATCACTTACCCCGACAAAATGTATTAAGTTCAAGCAGTATGGAAACTACGTCAAAATCAAAATATATTTTATTAACGGTACAAGGCACAACCACTTACAATCGTCAGCAACTGGTTCTTAAAATTAAGTTGAAGTCACTCTCAGTTCGGAATGCGCTCTCTACTGAGAAGAACTGATAAGAAACTCGGCAGGTTTGTCTTTTTTATTATTGGTACAATCAGGTACCTCCTAAGGATGTCATGCAGCTTCGGCTCCGACAAGTCTGAACTTCCTATTGATATCACACCTCCGTTTCCAACTGCTACTTCAATACTTTTTTTTTCTTCATTTTTAATCGTGCGATCGGTCCAAGGACCATAAGCAGCTGTTTTGTATGATGATCGCGTTTGAGGCGTAGCCAACCATTGGCATGCCTATTGCGTGGATACTATGAGCTCATTGAGTCCCATGTGTGAAAATCGATACTTAGATATGGGGTTTATGCATTTCGTGAGTTGTACTACAGTTACCAAACTACTGATATAAAACTCATATATTTATTGTTTTAAATACATACTTAACACTGGGATATCTACATAGTAAAAACCTATTCATCCCACTCATCACATTAATGTTCACCCTGATGCCGGTTGTACCGTTATGAGCAAATGAAAGAAAGAAAGAAAGAAAGAAAATACATTTATTTCAGCACAACACACACCAGAAAAAGGAACAAACCAACATTGCCTAATCTAAATAGGCTATTTGAAAAATTTTTTTTAGTCCGTCTTCTAGATTATTAAAAAATATTGGTCACGTATTTTTTACGTAATTTACGTAATTTTAATTTACGTAATTTTTATTTTTTACGTAATCAAAAAATGACGGCGATACATTGAGTTGAAATTTCGCGTGACGTCACTAACTAGTGCAGTTTGTATGGCGGCTTCTAGCGGTAAATGACGTCACGAGCCCCAACCCTAAACTTTAATGCGCTTTATCTCTGTGTATTTTCATTTATTTGAAAAATAAAAAATACGTTTCTAATGATTTTTAATTTTCTAAAAGACGGACTAATTGGAATTTTGATTTTCAAAAGTTGTCAACATCCCTATTAGTAGACATATCTCTCGCATGCTCTGCCGAAAGGGTCACCAACTTAGCATTAGCTAGGTGCGGGTACACCTGGCGTTAGGGAATGCTTGTAACTTCCCAAAACTTTATTTAATTTATTATAAACTAGCTGTTCCGCACGGTTTTACCCGCGTTAATTTCGGTGTTCCGTTGGGGGTGGCATTTCACAGGTAGTGATTAAAGAAGAAAAATATTCAAAAACTAGCTGACCCGCGCGGTTTCACCCGCGGTAATTTCGGAGTTCCCGCGGGAATTCCAGGATAAAATATAGTTATAAACCTTCCTCATGAATCACTCTATCTATTAGTGAAAACCGCATCAAAATCCGTTGCGTAGTTTTAACGATATAAGCATACATAGGGATATAGGGACAGAGAAAGCGACTTTGTTTCATACTATCTATGTAGTGAAGTTGATTTCCCTCAACGTTTTTTTAGAATTGAATAGAATAGAATAGAATAGAAAAAAGTTTATTTGATACCATAAAGATAAAATTAGTACAAGCGTTTTTCGGCCAGTTGTTCTGTTGTTGTTACCACCCTACCTATCCAGGTTTATATTTTTTTCTTTTACATATGAACAAAATATTATGTAGTTTAAAGTTTTCACTTTTCAGGTTATTCAATTTCAGTTAGTTGATAGTTACTCAGTTTTTCAATAATTTTTACCATGCCCCAGATTTTTTATATCAATCAATTGCAAAAATAAGAGAGCGGCAAAGGGATCCTCACTGGGTGCTAGTGAGTAAAGTGACCTACTCTATGCCACTGTAAATGATAGACTATAGTCCCCAGGTTATAATATCAATGTAATTTTTCTCACCACCGAAGGCGATGCTCCAGCCGCGCAACTACACCATACCCGCGGACCGCACTAAGTCCCTCCGGCCCGAGGAGAAGGCGGAGCCCGAGTGGGCGGCGGAGCCCGGCGCGGGCTGCAGCCGGCCCCGGAGGGTGCCCCGCCCGGTGAGGCCGCGCGCCGACCGGGTGCTGACCCTCGACGAGCCCAGCAGGAACTGGGTGAAGCACAAATACAGAATCATCATAGGTGAGGCCGAGTGATGGGAGTTGTGGAGTTGCCGCGGGGATTCCGGGATGAAAGTTATGAACCCTATGTCCTGGGTAGGTACACCCTTGACAACGTGCATGCGAAATTTTATGAAGATCGGTTGAGTAGTAACAGTTTAGCGTAACAAAAAAACATTAAACAACCAAACTCATATTTATGGCATAAGTTATCGTGTTTATTTTTCCACGTCCGGCGTCCCACTGGACACCTTCCCTCAACACGTCCCGCATCACCCTAGATACCCTCCCTCAACACGTCCCGCGTCACACCGGACACCCTCCGTTAACACGTCCCACGTCACACTGGACACCCTCCGTCAACATGTCCCGCTAGTATATCATATGCCCTTCCGCAGGCAACACATCGAAGTACGCGAAGCCGGCGTCGCAGGCGGACCGCTCGACGCACAAGTGGCTGCTGTACGTGCGCGGCCCCCCCGCCCACCCGGACCTCGCGCCGCTGGTGAGCGCCGTCACCGTGCACCTGGACCACTCGTACGCGCCGCACCACGTGGTGCACATCGAGTGAGTACCCCGTCCCCACCACACTCCACCCACCTGGCCCCTTGCGCTCCCGTTGGGCGCGGTCACCATGCACCTAAATCACTCGACACATCGAGTGAGTACCCCTCGCACCCGCACTCCGCGCCCTGTACCGCCCGCACCGCCTGACCGTCCCGTGTACCGCCCGCACCGCCTGACCGTCCCCTGTACCGCCCGCACCGCCTGACCGTCCCGTGTACCGCCCGCACCGCCTGACCGTCCCCTGTACCGCCCGCACCGCCTGACCGTCCCCTGTACCGCCCGCACCGCCTGACCGTCCCCTGTACCGCGCGCACCCCCTGACCGTCCCCTGTACCGCCCGCACCACCTGACCGTCCCCTGTACCGCCCGCACCACCTGACCGTCCCCTGTACCGCCCGCACCACCTGACCGTCCCCTGTACCGCCCGCACCACCTGACCGTCCCCTGTACCGCCCGCACCGCCTGACCGTCCCCTGTACCGCCCGCACCGCCTGACCGTCCCCTGTACCGCCCGCACCGCCTGACCGTCCCCTGTACCGCCCGCACCGCCTGACCGTCCCCTGTACCACCCGCGCCGCCTGACCGTCCCCTGTACCGCCCGCACCGCCTGACCGTCCCCTGTACCACCCGCGCCGCCTGACCGTCCCCTGTACCGCCCGCACCGCCTGACCGTCCCCTGTACCACCCGCGCCGCCTGACCGTCCCCTGTACCGCCCGCACCGCCTGACCGTCCCCTGTACCGCCCGCACCGCCTGACCGTCCCCTGTACCGCCCACACCGCCTGACCGTCCCCTGTACCACCCGCGCCGCCTGACCATCCCCTGTACCGCCCGCACCGCCTGACCGTCCCCTGTACCGCCCGCACCGCCTGACCGTCCCCTATACCGCCCGCACCGCCTGACCGTCCCCTGTACCACCCGCGCCGCCTGACCGTCCCCTGTACCGCCCGCACCGCCTGACCGTCCCCTATACCGCCCGCACCGCCTGACCGTCCCCTGTACCACCCGCGCCGCCTGACCGTCCCCTGTACCGCCCGCACCGCCTGACCGTCCCCTATACCGCCCGCACCGCCTGACCGTCCCCTGTACCACCCGCGCCGCCTGACCGTCCCCTGTACCGCCCGCACCGCCTGACCGTCCCCTATACCGCCCGCACCGCCTGACCGTCCCCTATACCGCCCGCACCGCCTGACCGTCCCCTGTACCACCCGCGCCGCCTGACCGTCCCCTATACCGCCCGCACCGCCTGACCGTCCCCTATACCGCCCGCACCGCCTGACCGTCCCCTGTACCACCCGCGCCGCCTGACCGTCCCCTGTACCGCCCGCACCGCCTGACCGTCCCCTATACCGCCCGCACCGCCTGACCGTCCCCTGTACCACCCGCGCCGCCTGACCGTCCCCTGTACCGCCCGCAGCAAGCCCCCGTACCACCTGTCGCGGCGCGGCTGGGGCGAGTTCCCGGCGCGCGTGGAGCTGCACTTCGCGCTGCCGGACCTGAACCGGCCCGCGACCGTGCAGCACACCATCAAGCTGGACCGGCACTTCACCGGCCTGCAGACCCTGGGTGAGGCGCCTCTACATCATTATATCAAGTTTAGTGCTAGCTAGGAGCTGTCACGGGACTCACCTTCGTATTTATAAGAATGGAGTACTTAAACTCGCCTTCAGTAGTGTTTAACCTTACAGCCTGTAAACCTTGATATTGATGAAGCTATTTTACTGACTCATCAACGCTCAGTTGTGACTACTGAAGTATAACCATTAGATATATTTGAACAGTAGTTTATGTTTTTGCGACACAAAGATAATTATATAAAATTGATTAATTTGAATCCCTAAGGAGGTGAAAGTTCGTATGGAGATAGGTCACTTTGAAGTTTTGTTTATGACTTGGTAATTGGGTATTCTCCAAGGTATGAATATCAAAATTCTAATTAGTCCGTCAGTTAGAAAATAAAAAAATAATAAACACGTATTTTTTGCTTTTTCAATTTAATGAAAATGAACATAGATAAAGCGCATTAAAGTTTAGGGTGGGGGGCTCGTGACGTCAATATTCATTATAAGCGCCATACAAACCGCACAGAATTGTGACGTCACGCGAAATTTCAACTCAATGTATCTCTGTTATTTTTTGAGTACGTAAAAAAAGAAAAAATACGTGTCTAATATTTTTTACTAATCTACACGACGGACTAAAAAAAAATTTTTTGTCAAGTAGCCAATTGTGTTCTTGTTTTTATAAAAATATACACTTGTATTTCAGCCTTTTTGATAATTCCACCCAAAAAGGTGGAAAAGGGTGAGAAGTGCGAGTAAAACCGCGCGGCCCAACTACCTGTGATAATGGGCTAGTTGACTGAATTTTAATTTTTAGTCCGTCGTGTACATTAATAAAAATATTGGACACGTATTTTTCCTTTTTTTACTTAATCAAAAAATAACGGCGATACATTGAAACCCAAAATATACGTGGCTATTATATGTTTTATCATCGTTAGATGACGGACTAAATATAATTTTGATTTTCATACCCCCTGGAACATGCCTGTTATTGACTTTGATTGTTATTTGCAATCGTTATAATGAAACTTCTCCATATCCAGGCGCCGAAACGTTGATCGACGTGTGGTTGTACAGCACCCCGGAGATGGTGCAGTACGAGTACAAGGAAGAAAGCGAACAGACAAACATCGAACCACCGATGACGGCGAAGATCGAGCCCGTGGACGCCGCCCCGGAAGTGGAGGAGGCGGCGAACCCACCGGAAGCGGCGACGGAGGCGCAACCGGAACCGGAAACGGAAGGGGACGGCGACGAGCTGAACTGGATGGACTTCTTCACCACCACGTCCAAAGAGTTGGATGTAGACGACATGATCATCAAACCCGTGAAGAAGGAGCCGGAAAAAGATGTGGAGAACTTGATAGAGAGCAGCGTCATACCCAAGGAGGTCACCGTCAACGGCGACAAGGCGGTCACCGCGAATGGCGACCAGCCAACCGACGTCGCGGTCAAAACCGAACCCCAGGAATGGGAGGACAGTAGGGCCGAGGGTGAGGAGACGCTGCCGGAACAGCTGGTCAACCAGACCACGTCGCCGAAGAAGCGGATAATGAAGTACATGGACCCGGAGACCGGCAAGATATACTACCTGGAGATGGACCGCAAGCTGGACCTCAGCAAGGTGCAGGAGATCGTCATCAACTCGAAGGGCGGCGTCAAAACGGCGAAGCTGAGCCCGCTCAAAACGAACGGCCTCAAAAACGTGAGGAAGACCCCCAAGGGCGGCGTCTCCCTGCTCAAGCCGGAGGTGAAGAGCTCGCTCAAAAGCGACACAGCCAAAAAGGAGAGCCTGCGCATCAGGATGAACGTGCGCAGCCTGCGGCACGACCACTGCTACCTCGGCTGGCCGGGCGCGGGGGACGGCTCGCAGCTCACGGACATCATCGCCAAGATCACCAGCGACACCGACGGCGCCGCCAAAGAGACGAGCCTCTACGATTGTCTATGCTCCGGCGTGAGGAGGCTCCCGTGCATGCGCGTGGCGGTCAACTTCTGCATCAGGAAGATCCCGCTGGTCAGCGAGAAGGCGAAAGAACCTGACTTCGTCCGGCATTTTCCGTTCGTGGTCGAGAGCGAGGCGAAGTATTGGCGGCTGGATTTCGCCAAACGGAGAAACATCGAGGTTCGTATACAATGCTTACTGGTCTCGGGATTCCCTCGGGAACTCATTGTTCCGGGATAAAATTATTCTTTGTTGCGGATGCAGTGAATTCCAATTTTTTTTTAATTGGTTCAGTTTTTTTGTATTTTTATTTAATCACAAGAAAAACATTCAGGAGATTATTCCTTACAATGAAATAAACTTTCGTTCTCGCGTTAAACTTTTTTATATTTTGATGCAATACTGCAGAATTATGATCACACATTAGTATTTGCACTATCTTTTCTAAAATTGGTATTATACCGAAACTCGCGTTTTTGTCTGTTTACTTGTTACAATTCAACTCAAAAACTACTGGACCGATTTAAAAAATTCTTTCACCATTAGAATGCTAAACTGTCTCTGAGATTTTCCTTTTTGACTTACGAGATAGCCTATGTTAATCTTTACAAATATTATAAATGCAAAAGTTAGTTTGTTTGTTTGTTACGCTTGTAACGGCTTAACCGATCATCATGAAATTTGGTAAACGCGGAGAAGGACATAGGGTACTTTTTATGCCGGAATTCCCGCGGGAACTCCGAAATTACCGCGCAAGGAACAGCTAGTAGGTTTTATTGTGAATCCGGAACAACTAGTCTAACATAATATGTATAATGGTCTAAGATATTGTTTTTCATACCGACCCGATTGACGCAATGGTCACCATGCCTGCCCGCTAATGAAGAGGTTCCGGGTTCGATTCCCGGTGGGGGTGCACTTTGTGTGATGAACACAGGGTTCCATTTTCCCGTCTGGGTGTATATATATCTATAGTATAATATATATTATGTAATAATATGTGTAGTATATACCACGTTTGCTTGGTTTCCACGACATAAGCTTGTAGCTTAGTGTGGGATCAAGTAGATCTGTGTGTTGTGATGTGGATTATTGTATTATTATAATATCATTGTACCTTAACGAATAATATCTTTCCGCAGTGGTCGAGGGCGAAGCTGATCAACACAATACTGAAAGAGAACCACCCGCACCCTGAAAAAACATGGAGGACGAAGCAGATCCTGGTGTACTCGCGCCTGCACGGGTACCACCCCATCAGACCCGAAGCCGTCCAGCCGCAGCCGCGCGGCGCCGACGCCTGGTGCTCCTGGAGCGACCTGGAGGCCATCCGCCAGCAGGAGTGCGACGTCAAAGAACGCTATCCCACTTCTGATGACGTCACCACGCTCAGCCTATTCGACGAGCAGCTCCTAAACGTGTCGCAGCACGACGCGGTGCAGCTCAGCGACTCGGAGGACGAGCTGGACGTGGTGGGGGGCGGGCCCCCCGCGCGGGTGCCGGGGGGGCCGCAGGTGTTGCCGGAGGGGGGCGCGCGGGACGCGGGCGGGCTGCGCGTGTTGCCGGTGGAGGGCGAGGACGAGCGGCTGCGGTACCTGTTCATAGAGAGGAAGTGCGAGGACATAGGCATCGAGCTGAAGAACGAGGACGTCGGCAACGGATACTCGTACAGGTAGGAAAGTTATATTTATTTACTGGCCGTCCCCCATGGTAATGGGCATGTTGACTAATTTTTATTTTTTAGTCCGTCTTGTAGATTATTAAAAAATATTGGACACGTATTTTTTCTTTTTTTACGTAATCAAAAAATAACGGCGATATGTTGAGTTGAAATTTCGTGTGACGTCACTATTCTGACAGTTTGTATGGCGGTTTTGTGGTTAGTGACGTCACGACCTCCTCATCCTAAACTTTAATGCCCTTTATCTCTGTATATTTTAATTTATTTAAAAAACCAAAAAATACGTGTCTATTGTTTTTTTATTTTCTAACTGACGGACTAATTAGAATTTTGATTTTCAATAGTAGTCAACATCCCTATTGCGGAGTTCCCGCGGGGATTCCGGGGTAACGAGTACCCTATGTCCTTCTTTGCACCCCTGACGTGTATGCAAAATTCATGAAAATTTACCAGCGTTAATCCCGGAGTTCTCGCGGGAGTTCCGGAACAAAAACTTACTTATTTTTTAACCGACGGACTAATTAGAATTTTAATTCTTAGAAGTCGTCGACATCCGTATTCTTTTTTTTTTTTGTTGGATTTGTAGACATTCACGTGTATTTCAACTTTGGGAAAAGCGTGAGCGTTTTAGAGTTTTATCGAAATCGGTTCAGCAGTTTTCGGGATGTGGTGTTTGTTGCCGAACACCGGTGCACCGGTGCGGTGTAATGTATAAGTGATGCGTTTCCACCACAGCGCGGTGCACGCCGTGATGCTGTCGGCGGTGAGGAGTTTCGCCGAGGAGCTGATCCGGAACTCGCTGGCGGCGAAGCTCACCGAGGAGCGGAGCCCGGGGGCCTCGCCTGCGGTGTGGGTCGGGTGGGTGTGGTACTCCAGCTATACTGATTGGACATAGATAAGCAATAGCGTAACCCACTTTGGAGAAATTATGCTAAGCTATAATATACTACATAGAATTACATAATTATATATTACTAGTTGTGGCCCGCGGTCTCACCCGCGATAATTTCAGAGTTCCCGCGGGAATTCCGGGATAAAAAGTACCCAATGTGTTAATCTGATGTATAAGCTATATTAATATAAATTTTCATTTAAATGCATTCAGTAGTTTTTGCGTGAAATAGTAACAAACATCCATCCATCTATAGATTCTTAGAAACTTTCGCGTTTATAATATTAGTAGCCAGTAGGATACTATCTTAATATATATAAATCACGTGTCACGTAGTTTGTCCGCGATGGACTCCGAAACTACTGAACGGATTTTGATAAAATTTTGTAATTTTATTTTATCAAGAGGTTTACCACAAAGAGTGTAGGTATTGTGAAAAACATTGGTTTTCTTAGTGAAGGTAATAGTTTTACATTTAGAAATACTCAGCTGCAACTTATTTACTTGGCAGTAAACAGACAAACGATCCAGGTCACGCTGCAACTCACAGCCATCATCGACACCAGTGATTCCACGATACACTTTCAGATCGTCCGCATACATAATGAACTGACTGGTTCGAAAACACTGATTAATATCATTGATAAATAACACAAATAGCAGGGGACCCAGGATTGAGCCTTGTGGTACCCCTGATGAGACATATATAGACGCAGAAGAGTAACCATTTATTACCACCTTTTGTGTTCGATTTAAAATATAATCATTTATAATGTGGTCCAACTTAAAAGATAGGATAGTTTTTATCCCGGAATTCCCGCGGGAACTCCGAGACCACCGCGGATGAAATCGTGGAAGACAGCTAGTAGATATATATACACACCCAGACTGTGAAGTGAAACCCTGTGCGCATCACGCAAAGTCCACCCCCACCGGGAATCGAACCCGGAACCTCTTGATTAGCGGGCAGGCATGGTGACGTACTACAACAATCGGGTCGGTCGGTTTTAAAAAAATATGCAAAATTTCATGACGATCGGTCTGTGATCACTGTATGTATTACTGTACTGTGCCCCGCGGTTTCACCCGCGTTTTTTCGGAGTTCCCGCGGAAATTCCAGTATAAAACTACCCTATATCCTTCTCTGTACTTCTGACAACGTGTGTACAACATTTCATGATGATCGGTTGAGCCTTTAAGGCGTGAATGCGTAACAGACAGACAGACAGTTACATTCGCATTTATAATATTAGTACAAATTAATTATATCTAGACTAATGCTGTGTTCGCACCCCCGCTTACAAGACCACTCCGCTGCTTAAATTCAAAACTAGCAAGGAAGAAAGAAAGATTTATTTAAGCAAAAAAAAAACATAACAAGTTAAGAACAACATAGACGAAAATTATTAAACAGTAATAAATTAAAACTAAACTTAAATAATGATAACAATTAAAATATGACATTTTTGTGATCTCCCTGCTCAAAATGGACCTTGACTCAGCATTAGTCAAGACCACAAATCAGAATTTATTTTTTAT
The DNA here is from genome assembly GCA_907165275.2 of Zygaena filipendulae. NCBI lineage: Eukaryota > Metazoa > Arthropoda > Insecta > Lepidoptera > Zygaenidae > Zygaena > Zygaena filipendulae. The sequence goes on along the minus strand of OU015677.1, from coordinate 546,719 downwards.
ATCTCCTCTAGCATTCTGTTTATTATAAAATTACTCATAACATTTAAGGCTGCTTAAAAGTACGTTTCTAACAGATATAAAATAATAAAGCATCAAAAAAATTACTTTGTTTCTTTAATCAGCTCTTTAATAAAAAAAAGTGTAATTTTGATTTGTGGTAGTTTTAAATTTAAGCAGCGACTTGTGGTAGCTACGTCGGACCCTTATTCACTATAACCATAACACGCCGCGTTAAGATAAGACGCCGCAAACACTGTCTTTCCCTCGTAATCAAAGAAGTTGTACTCCAAAAAAATACATTTACAGCGTTTCTTACGGCATAAAGAATAATAATTTCTAATATCTTGGCATCTAGAACGTTTGCAAATGCAATTTTGGGACGCGCGTTACGGGCAAGGAATGTTGTTGGTCATAGCGAATGAGGGCCCTGTTTGGACGCAGATAAGCAATAACATGTTAACCAACAAAATGAAGTTATTGATCCGGAACGATTTGTTGAGAGTTAGAGAACGTTTTTTAATTATGTGTTTACCTTATTACATTGTAACATAAAAAATATTGACTCAAAATGGCGGTATAGTTTTAAAACTTGAATTTAATCAATAATAATAATAATCCACTTCACAACACACAGATCTACTTGATCCCACACTAAGCTATAAGCTTGTGTCGTGGAAACCAAGCAACACGTGGTATATACTACACATATTATTACATATATATTATACTATAGATATATATATATACACCCAGACTGGAAAATGGAACCCTGTGTTCATCACACAAAGTCCACCCCCACTGGGAATCGAACCCGGAACCTCTTGATTAGCGGGCAGGCATGGTGACCATTGCGCCAACTGGGCCGTTGGGTCGTCGTCGTAAATCAATATTTCTCCAGTGTGGGCTAACACACTATTGCTTATCTATGTCCGTTTGTAATGTCGGCATGTTGCCGCCGCTCGTGCGCAGGTCGTCGACGCGGCGCGCGCTCGTGTCGCTGTCGCACGCGTACCGCGCGGCCGCCGCGCCGCGGCTGCAGCTCGCCGCCGCCGGCCTGGGCGCCGCGCCGCGCGACACGTGCCCGCTGTAGGCACGCCGCCGGCACGGCACTGGCACGACACGGGACCGGCACGGGCACGACACGGGACCGGCACGGACACGGCACGGGACCGGCACGGGCACGACACTGGACCGGCACGGGCACGACACGGGACCGGCACGGGCACGACACTGGACCGGCACGGGCACGACACGGGACCGGCACGGGCACGACACTGGACCGGCACGGGCACGACACGGGACCGGCACGGGCACGGCACGGGACCGGCACGGGCACGGACAAGACATACGCGATGCGTGCGAGTTGCGACTTACGCGATTACAATAAAAGCAACAGCTGTTTTTTCATACACACTGTGTGTGCGAGTTTTATTTCACGTAAACGTAATAGGGATGTTGGCAACTTTTGAAAATCAAAATTTTAATTAGTCCGTCTTTTAGAAAATCGACAATCATTAAACACGTATTTTTTATTTTTGAAATAAATGAAAATACACAGAGATAAAGAGCATTAAAGTTTAGGGTGGGGGCTCGTGACGTCGCCATACAAACTGCACCGGTTAGTGACGTCACGCGAAATTTCAACTCGATGTATCGCCGTTATTTTTCGATGACGTAAAAAAAGAAAAAAATACGTGTCCAATATTTTTTATTCTACAAGACGGACTAAAAAAAATAGTCAAATAGCCTATTAAACAACGTGTTAATGAATTAACCCAAAACCTGATATTATGCACCCTGAAAATAATAATAATGATTGAAATATAAATTATGTCGAAAAAATTCAATTATTTCAACATCAGTTTGGAGGTGAGCTATCTACGTTATAAGCGCTACGGTCAATGACCGATTCGATTTTTTTTTTTGCTACAAGTGGCGTACGCGCCATATATTGCAGCATTTAGCCATGGGCTGATAAAAATTAAAACATGGTGTCGATTCTGAGCAAACTATTTTCTGGTTTTAGGTTGAGTAATATTTTTTCATACCTGATCCCACTCTATCTTACAAGCCCGTATCGTAGAAACCGATCAACACATGGACCTCGTGATCGGTATTTTGATACTTTTTCCTTATATTTTATCGCACGGGCTGGGCGCTGCGCCGCGGGACACGTGCCCGCTGCGAGCAACGACATGGGCACGACACGGACACGTGACGTAACGTGATTACAATAAATACTGTTTTCATCGTGGAAGCTAGAGAGAAGGAGAACGATCGCTGCGTGCTGAAGCGTTAGCCCGCCTGTCCCTTCTAATATGTAGATTTTTCAACCACCATCTGCGCTGGCGTCAGTAGCGCAGATGGTGACGTCAAGAGTAGGTATCCGCGAATTTAGCTGTTGATGAGTACAAGTAGATGAAGTTAGTTGAATAATGTACAACTTACAGTGGTAGGTGATTTTAAATTAACGCACGACAGCCCGCTTTTTATTGAGACAACTTAGCGATCGCAGCGCCTCACTTATTTTCTCCATATTTCGCGGACGCTGTTTTCTACAGCAATCATTCTCTTTCTCTCCAACTAGTTTTCACGTAAACGAACTCTTAAGCCGCTCCACATTCATGCGAGAAACGGCGAAGCACATCGGCTCCACATTCACGTTCTCGCAAGATTCTCGCGTGAATGTGGAGCGGCCAGATATGGGCAGCAGGTCACCATGCCTGCCCGCTAATCAAGAGGTTCCGGGTTCGATTCCGGGTGGGGCCTGGGGGTGGAATTTGTGTGATGAACATGGGTCGTGTTTGAAGAGAAATCGCGACTTACCGCCCCGCAGATCACAGTATTGCGTAGTCATTCTGATTCATCATATTATGAGGGCTACAGCTACAGACTTAGCACTCGGTGCAGATAGGTAGTGAGAGAAAATAAATATAAAATTCTGCTGAATTCTCAATTTTATTACAATATATTAAGAGATTGAATACAAAATTACATAGAAATGGAATTCAGCACAGGCAGCTCGACCGCCAGAAGCCGCCAACGTTTATCTGAAAAAAAGTAAGTATATAAGTGAAACGGTGACTGAATGTAAAATCTCTATGTCTAAATTGATATTTTTTTACGGTCAAAAAGCGCAAAAAGAAACAAAAAAAAATTGGATTTAAAAACTTTTGAAAATCAAAATTCTAATTAGTCCGTCAGTTAGAAAATAAAAAAAAACAATAGACTCGTATTTTTTGCTTTTTCAAATAAATGAATTTTCATTTATACAGACATAAAGTGCATTAAAGTTTAAGGTGGGGCTCGTGACATCACTAACCGCTACATAAGCCCCCGTACAAACTGCATCGGGTTGTGACGTCATACGAAATTTCAACTCAATGTAGCTCCGTTATTTTTTGATTACGTAAAAAAAGAAAAAATACGTGTCCAATATTTTTTTATGATCTACAAGACGGACTCAAAAAAAAATTTAGTCAGCATGCCCATTGCGAGCAAGAGTAGCGTCGTGGCGCGCTCACTTGGCACTCAAGGCGTGGGCGCCACGGCTGCGACGGACTGCAGCACGGAGATGATGGAGCCGGCCGCCACGTTCCCGTAGTACGCCTGCGCGGCGGCGGCGGTGCTGCCGGCCGCGATGCCGCCGCTGCCGAAGCCCAGCATGGGCGCGACCCACGCGGCGCCCAGCCCGCCCGTGCCGTATATCACAGCACCGCCCACCACGTTCACTGCGATCGCCGCCAGTAGCCCCATTTTTAACTACAAAACAATAGAAAAATAGTTAAACACATCAGCCTTTGCCCAGTCTCGGCGGTGGCAAAAACAAATGGTAGACAGCATACGAAGTAGGCCACAGCTATCAGCGGCGCGAGCTGTGGCCTACTGTGGCTGTGGCAAAAACAAATGGTAGATAGCATACGAAGTAGGCCACAGCTATCAGCGGCGCGAGCTGTGGCCTACTGTGGCAGTGACAAAAACAAATGGTAGATAGCATACGAAGTAGGCCACAGCTATCAGCGGCGCGAGCTGTGGCCTACTGTGGCAGTGACAAAAACAAATGGTAGATAGCATACGAAGTAGGCCACAGCTATCGGCGGCGCGAGCTGTGGCCTACTGTGGCTGTGGCAAAAACAAATGGTAGACAGCATACGAAGTAGGCCACAGCTATCAGCGGCGCGAGCTGTGGCCTACTGTGGCTGTGGCAAAAACAAATGGTAGACAGCATACGAAGTAGGCCACAGCTATCAGCGGCGCGAGCTGTGGCCTACTGTGGCTGTGGCAAAAACAAATGGTAGACAGCATACGAAGTAGGCCACAGCTATCAGCGGCGCGAGCTGTGGCCTACTGTGGCTGTGGCAAAAACAAATGGTAGACAGCATACGAAGTAGGCCACAGCTATCAGCGGCGCGAGCTGTGGCCTACTGTGGCTGTGGCAAAAACAAATGGTAGACAGCATACGAAGTAGGCCACAGCTATCAGCGGCGCGAGCTGTGGCCTACTGTGGCTGTGGCAAAAACAAATGGTAGACAGCATACGAAGTAGGCCACAGCTATCAGCGGCGCGAGCTGTGGCCTACTGTGGCTGTGGCAAAAACAAATGGTAGACAGCATACGAAGTAGGCCACAGCTATCAGCGGCGCGAGCTGTGGCCTACTGTGGCTGTGGCAAAAACAAATGGTAGACAGCATACGAAGTAGGCCACAGCTATCAGCGGCGCGAGCTGTGGCCTACTGTGGCTGTGGCAAAAACAAATGGTAGACAGCATACGAAGTAGGCCACAGCTCGCGCCGCTGATAGCTGTGGCCTACTGTGGCTGTGGTGCCCTGGCGCCGCCCTTACTCGTGTTAGGATCAATTCGAAATGAGATCGAAACGGAATCAATTCTACTTTTGAAGCTTTCGGATCGTGTCTCTATCGAATTTATCTGTCAAATTTCTCGATTTCAATAATGGAGCCGTGTTATTTACCTACTTGTCGGATAGACATTAACACGATTCCAAATAATTATTAGGTTTTAATATGCTTATAGTTTTAAGGTCAACCTTTTGGAATCGTTTGTTTATAGCTTTGTAACACAATTATGAAAGAAATGATAGTTACTACTTAAACAATAATATAAACTTTAATGATAAGGTAGGTAGACATTTTAAAAGTAAATCAAGTTGAACAATAGAACTTTTATTAGTCTTATTTCTTAATATCTAAAGTGTATACAACACTAAAGGCGCTTAATGATTATGAATATGGAACATATAAAAGTTTAAAACACAGGTTGAACAATACACGTTTGTAAAAAAATATCGAGTAGGTATAAGATCAAATTACCAAAGAACTCCCTTTATAAGATTATAAACACTATATACTGTTTACTAAACAGGAAATTCTCCTACACAATGGGTGCGGTTGTCAGCCGTAAGTATAACCAAGTCACATAATTATATAATACTATACACAGTCTTGTGAAGACCATACTGATCTTTGCTGAACAAATATCACCTCTATCTTTCTATACATATAATAAAATTGTAACGAGTCGATGTCTGTACATGGGAGATAAATAAGAAAAAATAAATTTAGGCGACTCTATGAGTGATATAGTAGCCAAAAATACCGTTTTTAGAATTTTTGTCTGTCTGTATGTTTGTATTCGTGCTACGCAAAAACTGCCGCACCAAATTCAATGCGGTTTTTTTTGTTGTATATCTAAGGGTCTAACTTAGATACCTACCCATGTTTCGATTTTTTCGAAATTCCACCTGGAACTCGAGATATTTAAAAAAAATGCTGGTCATCCTACTAATATTATAAATGTGAAAGTGTGGATGTTTGTTACTCAATCACACAATAACGGCTGAACGGGTTTGGATGAAATTTAGCATGCACGTTTACGTGGATTTGGATTTTGGTATCGATTCGTAGTTTTCGTTTGTAATCATCGGTTCGTTACGAGGTAGATTTGTATTTCTAAAAACGGATTTTCTAATTTGGATATCGATACGAACCGTTTTTTGAATGAAATCGGTTTTTAGACACGTTTTGATAACTATATCTGACCCATGTCTAAAACCTAGCTAGATCGATTAATCGCTCCCAAAACCCCTGCATGTGCTTACCTCAGACTATAGTATTATATTATCTGTGCCTCAGACGAAATCTGAGGTGCTTACTAAATTTTATGAAAATCGTTGGAGCCGTTTCCGAGATTCAGATTATATATAGGTATGTATAGACTAGCTGTCCCGCGCGGTTTCACCCGCGATAATTTCAAAGTTCCCGCAGAGTTTTTCCATACAAAGTACAAACTTTGCAACCCCTTTTCAACCCCTTAGGGGCTCAGACGAAATAAAATTAGGGGTTAAATTTTCAAAAATCCGATAAGAAAGTTATCGGACGCCTACGTCATACAAAGAACACACCCTCAAAGTTTCAGGTCTCTACGATTAGCGGTATAAGCTGTGCGTTGATCCATTAGTCATTCAGGACAAAGGATTTTATATATATAGATATAGACAAGAATTGCTCGTTTAGAGATAGTAGACAAATATCATTGCCAACTTTACCACTTGACTCCTGAACAAATTAGTAAGTGCCTACCTAAATGTTAATTTTAAAAGTTAACAAAATTTTAAAAGTTGAAAACACTAGGTTGAACAAAATGGCGTCGTGCATTACCTACCTAAGTATTTGCAATACCTAATGGCATGGCGTCGCGCGTCGCCTCAGACGAAATAAAAAGTCGTCGCTCAGAGAAATAAGTAGGTAAGTACCAACTGACTAGATAATTAAGAATCCTAGATCTAGAATTTTGAAATCAATTGAAAATAAAATTAAAAATATAAAGAATTAAAAAAAAAAACCTACTACCTACATGTACCTACTCAAAGATATAACTAGATTTAAAAATCTTACCTTTACTGAAGACTGAAGTGCGTGTTAACCTCGCGAAATGTCCAACAAGACTGAAGTCTGAAGTGACTAGCAGCTAGGTACGTTAGGTTCAGGAGAGATTACAAACACTGCCACCACTACCACGCACCATCGGGAAGCGAGATCCGGGAACCCACAAGTCATTAACTTCTCACTATACGGTGAAAAACATTATATTAAACCCGCGTTATTTTCGGAGATCCCGCGAGAATTCTGAGACAAAAGTACCTACTCTTTTCTGTACCCCTAACAACGCGTGTACTTATGCAAAATTTCATGAGATTGCACTGACGTTAATTTCGGAGTTCCCACGGGAATTCCGGGACAAAAGTACCCTGTATTCTTCTCTGTATCCCTGACTACGTGTATGTAAAATTTCATGATCGGTTGAGCCGTTAAGGCGTGAAAGCGTAACGGACAGATCTCTATCTGTTTATTACTTTCGCATTTTTAATATTAGTATGGATGTACGTTAGTCGTCACCCGCTATAAAATAATGATAATGAACGACTGACCCTTTTAAATAAAACTTTCTTAAAAACTTAGGTAAGTTTGTGAGAGTACAGACTTCGTTATAGCACCATCTAGTGGTGAGTAGTAAGACGAAGCATAACTGTAAAGTTGTAACATGTAACTGTTACCTTTTGTTTTAAGTAAACACAGACATTTCAAATATTACCAATAACAAATGCAGGAAAAACAACGATTGTACGAAGATTTGTTTAGTATAATTTGCTGCGATGCCAAAGTGGACACCAACTCGGCCGGCATTTTGCTCAGTTCTATGCGACACCATATTATATGATACGTTTAAGTCACAGGTTTTCCGTGCGGTGCGAGTGAGTGTGATTTCGTAGTTATAATTTTTAAAAATAAAAAAGCAAATGGACGCAGATGACGCAGATTTTTGCGCTTTGTCTATGGACGGGAAATCCCACACAAGTGTTTCATAGTCACAAATATAACATCATCTAATATTATAAATGTGAAAGTGTGGATGTTTGGATGTTTGTTACTCAATCATGCAAAAACGGCTGAACGGATTTGGATGAAATTTGGCATGCACGTTATCAGGGGTACCTACAGAGAAGGACATAGGGTACTTTTATCCCGGAATTCTCGCGGGAACTCCGAAATTACCGCGGGGCACAGCTATACTTAGATATAATTGTACCTACTTTTTTGTATTTACATTTACATACTAAACATCCAGACTTGAGCATAATATGTAAGCGAATGAAGTGAACCTAATATTATTAAAGCGTAGTGATTATTTTCTTAGTGAATATTATTAGAAAGTTCCCAAGGGTATCTCAAAATCACATACTAACAGTGAATAGGTATACTGATGCCTATGCAAGTAGGTACCTCTTTATATCTACATCCGTATATGATAGCGAAAGTACTCACCTAACCTATTTGATAAGTTTATTTATAGACTAGACGTCTCGCGCGGTTTCACTAGCGATAATTTCGGAGTTGCCGCGGAATTGTTCCATAGAAACTTTGCAACCCCTTTTCACCCACTTAGGGATTTTAGTATAAAAAATCCTTTCTTAGTGCACACCTACGTCACTTAAGGAATATTTGTGCAAAATTTCATGATTCTAGAGTCTAGACCCAGCGGTTTCAGCTGTGCGTTGATCGATTAGTCGTATTCTGTTCTATAGGTTCAATACGATTCTCTAATTCTTCTAAGGGCGGTTTCGCACTGCGTCCGCTCTGAATCCGAGATAATATGTGGGCGTCCAAGCTAAAAGTACCAGTCCTCGGTATTTAGTTTCCGAGATATACGAGATTCTTCTTCTTCTTCTTCTTTAATAATGGCGTCTATAATTATAATTTGCCAATGACAATGTTTCTTAATAATAAAAAGCTCTTCATCTACTTCTTCAATTACGGCGAAACGCCAATGACAATGTTGGATTGTTCCCCAAGTTAAAACAGGACTCTCTTGAAAGCCAGTTTCCTGCTTAGGGTCCAAAATAGATGCTGAAAAGTGACTGAAATAACGAAGACACGTGACACGCGTGTTATCGGTACTTTCACTCGTCAACAAACGATATTTTTTAAAGTTGGGTGATAAAACCTCGGACTGACATAATATTATGTCAGTCCGAGGTAACACTCGGTAGCAGGCGAGTAGGTACTTACCAAAGAATACAGAATATATTACGAAGAAGCGATACTAGCCTTCTCCCACCAATTTCTCGGAGTGCAACAGTCATAGACATATCTTTACAGCGGGGCATGCGGTCCGAAATGGAGATTCACGGATGACGGTGAGAAATTGGATCATGGAATTGGGATCAATTTATTTATTTATATGGAAGATCATCAGAACAATTATAATTTGTATGTATAAAATTACGAAACCTCTAATGAAAATGATGTGCTGCTACTTCGGACCAACCTTTCTCGGATTCGAATCTGACGCAGTAACGCTGTGCCGTGCGTAAACGCCCTAAGTTCTTATGCCTATAATGTATATTAAAGAGTGTATGTAACAACTAACAACGTGTGACACAAAGCCGAATAGCGTTATTGCCCTGGAGTTTAGCTCAGCCTTAAAGAAAATAATGCCAGTCATCATAGATTATCTATCTCAATGGCCAGTCATGCAGTAATGTCCCGTCCATAGACAAAGTGGAAACATCTGCGTTTGCTCGTTTATCGTTTCATAGCGTACACAGAGAACTGTCTACGGTTCATAGTTTTTTTTTGTTGAAGTTTACAACTCCTTGCTTCTTGAGTTTACCCCTTTCGGGGAAGGCAAAGGAAGCTTAGTCCATACAGTCAATTCAGTTGTTTCCTTCTTCTTCTGATATTATTTACATCGAAATTCATTGGCGAGATACATTTAGATACTTTACCGGGACTTCTGGAAGCAATTCTTCACAATTGGAGCTTAATGGGATGCTTTGTAGGAAGTTATTTATTTAGTTAGTTATATAGTAAAAAGGTTAACCTCTCAGCCTCAGACGAAATAAAAACTCAAGACGGAGCGCTGTGAACAACAAAGTGAAGCCGATAAAACTACGTCTCAGCGTGTACATGCACAGTTAGTCTTTTTCCTGGCTTCACTTGTTTGTTCTACGCGTTCCGTCTTTAGTTTTTATTTGGTCTGAGGCTACTGATAGGGAAACAGCTATTTGTTGTATATGAACGAAAGAGAAGGTAAAAAGGTAAAGGTCCCCATACAAGATAAGAAATATATTATAGTCATTAGTCAAGTACAAAATAAGACGTATTATATACCTATACATATATTATGTTGTTAAGAATAATAAAATCTGTCACCGAGGCGGGAACAGCTGGCAAAAAAAAACAACGATATCGTATCGGGTTTTACTTATTTTTATTTAAATTTAAAATTAAACATTGCATTACAACAACATACGCCTGCAAAATTTTCAAAGACACTTTTCTCATATATATTTTATATAATTTGTGTTTTCTCTATTTAATCTTTGTACAATTATTATTCATTACAATATAAATAACATAAATCCAGTGGAGTGGGTACATCTTATCTTGTGCTCTACATAGCCAGCCCTTCCAAGCCGCTTTTGTGGGTAGTTCAGTGAATCACTCGTCACAATATTATATAGAAGAGAAAACACTATGGATAGAAGCAGGAGTGAATTACTGGGGTCTACCCGCAAATTACTGGGTCTACCCGCAAATTACTGCGTTTTACCCGCAAATTACTGCGCTTTACCCGCAAATTACTGTGGTTTATGACAAATTACTGTGGTTTATGACAAATTACTGTGGTTTATGACAAATTACTGTGGTTTATGACAAATTACTGTGGTTTATGACAAATTACTGTGGTTTATGACAAATTACTGTGGTTTACCCCCCAAATTACTATGGTTTACTCGCAAATTACTGCGCTTTACCCGCAAATTACTGTGGTTTATGACAAATTACTGTGGTTTATGACAAATTACTGTGGTTTATGACAAATTACTGTGGTTTATGACAAATTACTGTGGTTTATGACAAATTACTGTGGTTTACCCCCCAAATTACTATGGTTTACTCGCAAATTACTGTGATTACTCGCAAATTAATGTGGTTTCTTCAAAAATAAGTCTAACCTTTAAATTACGAGTCGATAAATAGGATATAATGTGAAATTAATAAGGAAAAATGAGATTCTAAATCAGCAGGAAAATTTCGATATGTGTCCAAAGAAACATCGATCAACTCAAATCAAAAGGTGTTTATAAAGTACTTTGGATTGGTTGGATCGTCGTAGACTTGAAGATAATGCGCCAGAAATCAGATTTTTGAAGGTTTTTAATCTATGTTTCCTGTAATCTAAATAAAAAATTGTATGACAGCTGTTCATATAAGAAGGTACAAATAAATTTTTTTTATTGATCATATAAAAGCTAAAAGAGTTGATAAAAACTCACAGTCAGTTTAGTTTTTCTTTTTTGGACCGAAATGATATTATGAATCGAGTCACGTTTCTAAGTATCGGGTCAAAGTTTTAATAATAACGTTTTTTGGTTTTTCCTTACTAAAATTTCAACAATTTGTGTTCCTTACACCATTTTGGACTTCACTTCGCCTTATGACTTATGAGCTAATAGAAAGAAAGAAAGAGTGACCACAAATTGCCTGCAGATAACTGAGATTTTACTTCGTTTTTGTATCATTCTAGCAAATATTAGCTAGGTGCGTGACTTCAACTTTCACATACAAATTAAATTTCATGCCGTTTTTGGGAAGGGCGGGCCGGTGTTTAGCACGAGACGTTTTCGTCTGTATGTTTGGCGTTTTAACCTATAAACTACTCAGTTCTCACTGGCACCGATGCATCGAACCTTTTTACCCTGGGTTCACCTGCGAACGATAAATATGCACAGTTACTAGACTTTTCTTTTCAATCGAGGAGTTTTATGTTAGTTGAGGCGTTAATGGTTTTCGAAAAGGTTTACACGGTCACAAAGTTGGTCCTTCGAGTCGGATTCACAGACTAACAAGCGGAGTCTCCGGCCAAACGGGACCAATAAGTTGGTCCTTCGAGCCGGATCCAGTGTAAGAAATGGTACCTCATGCTATCAGGGAGTATACAGTTTGCACATTCCGTCCTATACAATGCAATCCTCCCTTACTAATATTAACAATGTGAAAGTGATTTTGTTTGTTTGTTACGCTTTTAGGTACTTCCCAACGGCTGAACGGATCATCATGAAATTATGCATACACGTCGTCAGAGGGTACAGAGAAGGACATAGGGTACTTTTTATCCCGGAATCCCCGCGGAAACTCTAAAATTACCGCGGGTAAAACCGCGGGAAAAGCTGGTTCTATTATGAATGAGGATATGAGTTTGTTTGTTAAGCTTTCACGCCTTAACGGCTCAACCGATTCTCATGAAATTTCGCATACACGTTGTCAGAGACACAAAGAAGGACATAGGGTACTTCTTATCACGGAATTCCCGCAGGAACTCTGAAATAGACGCGGAAGAAAGTTTGTGAAAAAATATTTGGTCCTTCACGGGCCGGATCGCGAGCGTTCGAGCGGTAATGGCGGCCGCAGAGACCTCCGTGCGCCGCTACACGGGCCCCTCGTGCTGCGCGTGCAGCAGCGCGGGCGTCGCGTGCGGCGCGGGGTGCGGCGGGTGCGGGTGCGCGGGCGGCGGGGCGGCGCCCTGCCCCGCGCCCGCGCCCGCGCCCGCGCCGTCCCCCGCGCCGCGCCCGCGCACCGCGTCGCCGTTCATGATCGCCTTGATGTCATCCGCGTCCAGCGTCTCGTACCTACGATACGGATACAACAATATTAATGGATTTTTTTTTTTTTTTTTTTTTTTTTTTGGGTACATCACAAATTGTAAACATTGGCTCCGTGTTAAATAATTCGCAAAAAATAAAATAAACAAGTTTTGATTTATGGAATCATTATAAGAGCATCATAGCCGTCGAGATTTGTGTGTGGTGTTGTAATCGGGCCGTGAAACTGCTTGTGAACCACAAAACCAATTAAACACCGTGCGAACAAAAGGCGATCTAAGCTGTGTGCATTCGTAAATTTTTGCACATTTACTTGCGGGGCATTGCGACCTAATGTTGTCTGGTGTGGCCTCAGCGAGTAGTGAACATCCCAGATCCATGGAATTTTGATGGTGTTTAAGAGGCAAGATCGAGTTGCATTATTATTATTTGATACACGAAGGTATTCTAAGATAACAGACAAGTTCGGTGCTGGGTGCAGTGAACGCTTGTGTTTCACAATTTAGCGTCCTACGTCATAAGACTTGTAGCGTGTTCGGGTCGGTGCTGCACTATAAAGCGGGAGGTGCTGGGTTCTCGTCTCGGTTTACGAACGGTTTTTCTTTTTAAAAGACGTATGATGTTTTTCTTTTTAAAAGACGTATAATGTTTAAAAATAAGACTAATGTTTCATTTGTGTTGAAAAATAAGACTAATGTCTCATTTGTTTGCAATTAATGTGTAATTTGGTACGTTTATTTAAAAGCCTTTTTGTGATGTTTTTATTGATAGTTTTTTTTTTAGTATAGTTGCCACTTTTAAAATTTTCTAGTCTCTATTTATCGTGAAATTAACAATTAAAATGAAATAAAAAATAAATATTTTTATTTAATTCTTCAATGTTTATGAAGTAGGTATATTATTTTATTTATTGTTCTATGTTTATTCTTTTATTTTTTGTGATGTATATTATTTTATTTCTTTTGTACTCGTAATGAATTGACATGAATTGACTGTAGAATGACATTAGCTTTTCTTTTTTGTGATGTAGGTATATTATTTTATTTCTTAATTGTACTCGTAATGAATTGACATTGGTTTTAATTGATTGTAAATTAATGATGTATGATGGTTGTAAATTATAAATTGATCGTAGATTGACATTAGCTTTTCTTTTTTGTGATGTACCTATATTATTTTATTTCTTAATTGTAGGTACTCGTAATGAATTGACATTGGTTTGAATTGATTGTAAATTATTGATGTATGATGGTTGTAAATTATAAATTGATTGTAGAATGACATTAGCTTGAATTAATTGTAAATTGCATTATATACATATAAATATAATATACATATAATATATAATACATTAAGCCTATGACGAAACATGAAGTGGATTTGAAATTTGTGTATCATTTGTGAACAAGATATGAGCAGTCCCCCAAGGTCAACGTGCCCACATTGTCCGAGTTCCTCTCGCCTGTTTGTTGTTCCGCGGGGCCTAAATGTACACATTTCGCACGTACACAGGGATGTTCGGTCGCAGCCGCTGCCGCAGCGCGATCCACCTTCGCCACAGGGTGATGCAGGGCGGGCGCGTGATACGCGAACGCTTACAGGGGGAATCAATTTGGATAGTTTGGCGGCGTTTAAGAAGAATGTGGCGGTACTCAAGCACATCCCGAAAGGGGCCAGAAACCAGGTCGCGGGGAAACTGTGCTCTGTGATTGATGGTTGCTTATATACTAATAGCAAGGAGGATTGGCTAGCTCTGTTGACGTTTGCTTTCACTGTGCTTAGGGTACCAGATCGCGGAGACCCTCGTCCTCTTACCGCGAAGGTAAAGGAGAACGTGGACAGGGCGTGTGATTGTTTGCCGACGGAAGTAAGGTACTCGCCAAGTTCTGTTATCAGGAGGATTGAGTCCAAGGTTCACGACGGTGACTTGAGGGGTGCGGTTCGCTTGGTGGTGTCTGGCAGCCCTCCCGCTCCTAATAGTGGGGAAACCGTGGCCGCTTTGCGTGATAAGCATCCAACTCCGTCACGGCAACTTTCTTTTCCACCTGCTCCGGGTCTTGGTTGTCCTCTGTTGGTTGTTAGGGAGGAAGATGTAATGGCTGCCGTGGGTTCTTTTTATAATGGCTCGGCCGGAGGGCTCGACGGGCTGCGGCCAGAGCACTTAAAGGAGCTCCTCTCTCCGTCGGCTGGTGATAATGGCCCGCGGCTACTTGTTGCATTGACCAGGTTGTGCAACTTCATGCTTAGGGGAATGGTTAATGTGGAGGTATGCCCTTTTCTATATGGTGGGAGTTTATGCGCGCTTGCCAAGAAGGATGGCGGTGTACGCCCTATTGCAGTCGGCGGCGTTTTACGTCGCCTTGTTGCTAAACTGGGTTGTCGCTCAGTAAGGAATGACATGGCCAATTTGTTAAAGCCGCATCAGCTGGGCTTTGGTGTAGCGCAAGGGTGCGAGGCTGCTATCCACGCCACGAGAGCGTTCGCACTACATCGCGCGGATGAGGAATTCGTCATTTTAAAACTGGACGTGAAAAACGCGTTTAACTGCGCAGAAAGGGATGTGATATTGTCGGAAGTAAAGGAAAATATTCCGTCCTTGTACCCTTTTCTGTACCAGTGTTATAGCGCTCCAAGCAAACTATTTTATGACAATACGGCTATATTGTCGGAAGTAGGCGCACAGCAGGGCGATCCTCTTGGGCCCTTGATTTTTAGCTTAGCTATCAACAAGATTATTAGGGATATTAGGTCACCTTTAAACCTCTGGTACCTTGATGACGGCACTATCGGAGGTCCGCCGGATCTAGTATTTGACGACGTACAAACGTTATTTCCCAAGCTCAGGGATATTGGCCTGGAAGTGAACTCAGGAAAATGTGAGATTTACTTACCTAATGGATCCAGTGCTGCGTTGTTGCCTAGATTTGATGCGTTGGTTCCAGGGATCAAACTGTTGGACAGATCGGATTTCTCTCTGCTAGGCTCGCCAATTTTCGAAGATGGGGTGCCGTGTGCTCTAAATGCGAAGAAGCAATCCCTTGAGTCGATACATCGGGACTTAAAGCAGTTATCGGCCCACGTGGCTCTCATTCTTTTGCGCGGTTGTTTCTCGATGCCGAAGTTGACGTATTTTGTTAGAACCTCGCCTAGTTGGCTTTTCCCTCGGGAGGTAGGCTCCTTGGACAACTTAGTCAAATTCACGCTCGAAGATCTACTCAATGTCAGCTTGAATGGGGAACAGTGGAGCCAGGCTGCTCTTCCTGTTCGCCATGGTGGGCTGGGGGTGCGCCGTATAGAGGGCACAGGCGTGGCCGCATTTTTGTCTTCTGCGTCTGGGGTTGTGGATCTCGTCACTCAGATACTATGTAATAACGGTGATGAGGTCGCGATTCCTTACTATGAGGAGGCGTTATCGGCGTGGTCTGCGTTGTGTCCTGGTGAGTCGCTACCGGAGAGCAAGTGCTGTCAGAGAGCTTGGGACGATGTTTTGTCCAGGGTTTCCCTTAACAGCCTCATTGGGAGTGCCGCGGGGAAGGATTTAGCACGCCTCAATGCCGTCTCCAGGCCAGAGTCTGGGGCGTGGCTACATGCTTTACCGTCCCCTAAATTGGGTACATTTTTGGACGACGGTTCCCTCCGTGTAGCGGTGGCTTTGCGTCTTGGTTGCACTATGTGCGAACCACATCGCTGTGTGTGTGGCGCGAGAGTGGATGCCGACGGATTGCATGGCCTAAGTTGCATCAGATCTGCTGGGAGGTTTTCGCGCCATCACGCCCTAAATGATATTATTCGTCGGGCCCTTGTCGCGGCAGGTGTTCCCAGTGTATTGGAGCCACCGGGTTTGTGTCGTACAGACGGGAAGCGCCCGGATGGTCTGACGATGATACCTTGGGAGCGAGGCCGCTGCTTGCTATGGGATGCTACGTGTTGTTGCACTTTCGCTACTTCCCATTTGGCTGGGTCAAGGCAGCGAGCCGGCTCCGCAGCGGAAGCTTCAGCAAAATTAAAGCATGATAAATATGCGGCATTAAAGGCTTCTTACTCATTTGTGCCAGTGGCAGTGGAAACCGCGGGGACATGGGGCACGGAGGCCGTACAGTTTGTCGCCGAGATCGGCAGGCGTTTGCACCAAAAAACTGGCGACGCACGCTCTAGGACGTACCTTGCTCAAAGGATTTCGCTGGCCATACAGCGTGGCAATGTGGCCAGTATCATGGGAACCTTTGAACGGGGTGAGCTTCGGGGGGGCTTTTTTGACTAGGGTTTAGTTTTGTATAGCTACTCTTAGGTATTTTTAGTCCTAGTTTTAAGGTATGACGAAGCGTGTTGCGGATACGTTTTTGTATTTTGTCTTTTTTTATTTTCAATAAAAACATTACAATTTAACATAATATTTCTAACTTTCATTATTCTTTATTTTGTTATTCTTTAATTATTTTCATTTGTGTTGTTCTGTATTATATTCATTTGTATTGTGTGTTTCATCTTGCTTAAATAAATCTTTCTTTTCTTTTATATTTATTTTCACACAGACCTGAGACCACGACACAATATGAAGAGAGAGAAAAAAATTAAAAATATCTTATAAATAATTTAAATATAATATAAATAGAATTCATTTAACAGCACCGCTGGAGTGCTGACTGCTACGCCGATGTCGCAGGTTCGATTATCTCGGGATTCCCGCGGGATCTCCTTGAATATCTCCCTAACTAAGCGAAACTTACACCGTCGCCGGTACTGTCGGTCCGTATTGGGACACTAGTACTTGTAATGGGTAAAACATTCTCTGTCGGGTCAATGTTGACAGTACATACTACCTGGTGGACAACAGCCGGTACCTGGTGGTCAGCAGTCAGTACCCGGTGGTCAGTACTCAGAACCTGGTGATCAGCAGTCAAAACCTCGTGGTCAGCAGTCAGTACCTGTCGGTCTGCAGTCAGTATCTGGTGGTCAGCAGTCGGTACCCGGTGGTCAGTAGTCAGTAACTGGCTGTCAGTGATCAGTACCCGGTGGTCAGTAGTCAGTAAATGGCTGTCAGTGATCAGAAGGTGGTCAGCAATCAGAACTCGGTCAGTAGTCAGTACCTGTCGGTTCACGGTCAGAATCGGGTGGTCAGCAGTCAATGCCTAGTGCTCAGTAGTCAGTTACCTGGTGGTCATTACTCAGCACCCGATAGTCACTAATCAGTACCTGGTGGTCAGTTGTCAGGTCAATACCTGGTGTTCAGCAGTCAGCACCCGGTGGTCGGTACTCACTTGAGCAGCGCCTCGGCGAGCGCCTTGTGCTCCTTAGCGTGCGCGCGCAGGATGGCCTTGGCTCGCTCGTAGCTCTCCGTCAGCAGCTTCTTGATCTCGCCGTCCACCTGCACACACCGACCACACGATCATTCTGGAGTTCCCGCGGGAATTCCGGCATAAAAAGAACCCTATGTCCTTTTCTGTACATCTTAAAACGCGTATGCGATATTTCATGATGATTATTTTAATTTTGAGAATTGAATTGAATTGAGTAGATAAGGAATGAAAACGTAACAAACAAAGATAGCAATATAGTAGGTAGCACATATTTTAACTTTGAGTGTAGTACATTTTTGTTTTGAAGTCGGCTTTAATTTATTGTTAAAAATTTATTTATTTTTCGCTTTAAGTAGGTTGGTTTATAAGGACAATTTATCTACTCAGATCGCTATGCTGCGCCTGTAATATATACGGCCGCACTCAGAGACGTTCAGTAAATTAATGTTAATTGGCATTTAATGAGATGTAACTTAATTAGTTAAATGCCAATTAACATTAATTTATCAAACTTGTCTGATTGCGGCAGTTTTGTTCTAAAAATCTATACTTAACTAAGTAACCATTAAAGTCGACTCTGAGTGCGGCCGTTAGACTGTCTGAAATATCTTTCAGAGAATGCTGCAAGGTATTAAGTTCGCCATTTGTACTATTTTGTGCAAAAAGAATAAATAAAAAAATAATATTTAAAGAGTTCCTTCGATTTCTCCAAGATCCCATCATCAGATCCTGACTTCATGACAATGGGACCACCTCGTGAGTGTACCATTTCAAACAAAAAAAAGAATTTTTCAAATCGATCCAGCCGTCTTCGAGTAATCGCGTAAAAAACAACATACAGTCCGAATTGGGAACCTCCTCCTTTTTTGGAAGTCGGTTAAAAATGTACTCAGTATCGGAAGGAATGTATCGAGTAAGTACTCGTGTCTCGTGTCGCTTTATCTCCACTCACCAGCTCGTTGGTGTAGGGCCCGAGCTGCTCGGCGGGCTGCAGCGCGCCGCGCGGCGGCTCCATGGTGCGCAGCCCCACCTTGTCGCTCATGCCCCACTCGCGCACCATGTGGCACGCGATGGACGTGGCCTGCTTGAGGTCCGACGACGCGCCTGGCGGGCAGGATAGCTCGTGGTCAGGTCAATTGTTACATGGCAAGGTTACAACGTTCACCGTAACGTTGGGGATAAAAATAGTGTTAATCAGTTTTAGATACGCGATGGACGTGGCCTGCTTGAGGTCCGACGACGCGCCTGGCGGGCAGGATAGCTCGTGGTCAGGTCAATTGTTACATGGCAAGGTTACAACGTTCACCGTAACGTTGGGGATAAAAATAGTGTTAATCAGTTTTAGATACGCGATGGACGTGGCCTGCTTGAGGTCCGACGACGCGCCTGGCGGGCAGGATAGCTCGTGGTCAGGTCAATTGTTACATGGCAAGGTTACAACGTTCACCGTAACGTTGGGGATAAAAATAGTGTTAATCAGTTTTAGATACGCGATGGACGTGGCCTGCTTGAGGTCCGACGACGCGCCTGGCGGGCAGGATAGCTCGTGGTCAGGTCAATTGTTACATGGCAAGGTTACAACGTTCACCGTAACGTTGGGGATAAAAATAGTGTTAATCAGTTTTAGATACGCGATGGACGTGGCCTGCTTGAGGTCCGACGACGCGCCTGGCGGGCAGGATAGCTCGTGGTCAGGTCAATTGTTACATGGCAAGGTTACAACGTTCACCGTAACGTTGGGGATAAAAATAGTGTTAATCAGTTTTAGATACGCGATGGACGTGGCCTGCTTGAGGTCCGACGACGCGCCTGGCGGGCAGGATAGCTCGTGGTCAGGTCAATTGTTACATGGCAAGGTTACAACGTTCACCGTAACGTTGGGGATAAAAATAGTGTTAATCAGTTTTAGATACGCGATGGACGTGGCCTGCTTGAGGTCCGACGACGCGCCTGGCGGGCAGGATAGCTCGTGGTCAGGTCAATTGTTACATGGCAAGGTTACAACGTTCACCGTAACGTTGGGGATAAAAATAGTGTTAATCAGTTTTAGATACGCGATGGACGTGGCCTGCTTGAGGTCCGACGACGCGCCTGGCGGGCAGGATAGCTCGTGGTCAGGTCAATTGTTACATGGCAAGGTTACAACGTTCACCGTAACGTTGGGGATAAAAATAGTGTTAATCAGTTTTAGATACGCGATGGACGTGGCCTGCTTGAGGTCCGACGACGCGCCTGGCGGGCAGGATAGCTCGTGGTCAGGTCAATTGTTACATGGCAAGGTTACAACGTTCACCGTAACGTTGGGGATAAAAATAGTGTTAATCAGTTTTAGATACGCGATGGACGTGGCCTGCTTGAGGTCCGACGACGCGCCTGGCGGGCAGGATAGCTCGTGGTCAGGTCAATTGTTACATGGCAAGGTTACAACGTTCACCGTAACGTTGGGGATAAAAATAGTGTTAATCAGTTTTAGATACGCGATGGACGTGGCCTGCTTGAGGTCCGACGACGCGCCTGGCGGGCAGGATAGCTCGTGGTCAGGTCAATTGTTACATGGCAAGGTTACAACGTTCACCGTAACGTTGGGGATAAAAATAGTGTTAATCAGTTTTAGATACGCGATGGACGTGGCCTGCTTGAGGTCCGACGACGCGCCTGGCGGGCAGGATAGCTCGTGGTCAGGTCAATTGTTACATGGCAAGGTTACAACGTTCACCGTAACGTTGGGGATAAAAATAGTGTTAATCAGTTTTAGATACGCGATGGACGTGGCCTGCTTGAGGTCCGACGACGCGCCTGGCGGGCAGGATAGCTCGTGGTCAGGTCAATTGTTACATGGCAAGGTTACAACGTTCACCGTAACGTTGGGGATAAAAATAGTGTTAATCAGTTTTAGATACGCGATAGACGTGGCCTGCTTGAGGTTCGGCGACGCGCCTAGCGGAGCGCGGGCAGGATAGCTCGTGGTCAGGTAAATTGTTACATGGCAAGGTAGGAACGTTCGCCGTTGGGGATAAAAATAGTGTGAATCAGTTTTAGATACGCGATGGACGTGGCCTGCTTGAGGTCCGACGACGCGCCTGGCGGAGCGCGGGCAGGATAGCTCGTGGTCAGGTAAATTGTTACATGGCAAGGTAGGAACGTTCGCCGTTGGGGATAAAAATAGTGTGAATCAGTTTTAGATACGCGATGGAAGTGGCCTGCTTGAGGTCCAACGACGCGCCTGGCGGAGCGCGGGCAGGATAGCTCGTGGTCAGGTAAATTGTTACATGGCAAGATAGGAACGTTCACCGTTGGGGATAAAAATAGTGTTAATCAGTTTTAGATACGCGATGGACGTGGCCTGCATTAGGTCCGACGACGCGCCTGGCGGGCAGGATAGCTCGTGGTCAGGTCAATTGTTACATGGCAAGGTAGGAACGTTCGCCGTTGGGGATAGAAATAGTGTTAATCAGGTTTAGATACGCGATGGAAGTGGCCTGCATTAGGTCCGACGACGCGCCTGGCGGGCAGGATAGCTCGTGGTCAGGTAAATTGTTATTACATGGCAAGGTAGAAACGTTTCGACTATCTTCCAGTGAAAGTCTCGTTAAAATTGGTCCAGCCGTTGCAGAGATTAGCCGGACCAAACAGACAGAAAGACAGACAGAGAAAATTTTTCAAAACACCTAGGTTTTTTTATGTAAGTACCGTATACAACGTGTTAATGAATTAACTGAAAACCTGATACACCCCATTTAAAAAAATTAACAATAATATGATTAAAATATATTTTATGTCGAAAAAATTTATACTTTAAAAGTTATTCAACATTAGTTTGGAGGTGACCTATCTACGAAATTCCAAGCGTTACGCCCGCGCCTTCCGGTTCGAATTTTTTTGCTGCGGGCGGCGTACGCGGCAAATATTGTATTATAAATAATTTAGACATGGGCAAGTAAAAATGAAAAAATATAACCTGTATTAAAACATAGTGCGATCGATTCGCTAGCTGATTCTGAGCAAACTACTTTCTAGTTTTCAGTTAATTCATTAACACGTTGTATAGTTTCATATGCATTTAGTGAAAAGCTGTTAATTTGGAATTACTAACAGACACTTCAATTTAATTTACATGTATAAATATAGATGTACTAGCTGTGCCCCGCGGTTTAACCCGCGGTAATTTCGGAGTTCCCGCGGGAATTCCAGGATTAAAAGTAGCGTATGTCCTTCTCTGTACCCCTGACAACGTGCATGCCAAATTTCATCCAAATCCGTTCAGCCGTTTTTGCGTGATTGAGTAACAAACATCCAAACATCCACACTTTCACATTTATAATATTAGTAAGATAGATAACTAGCTGTCCCGCGCGGTTTCACTCGCGATAATTTCGGAGTTCCCGCGGAAATTTCGGATTACAATATAGCCAATGTTACTCAGGGATAATGTAGCTTTCTAGTGGTGAAAGAATTTTTTAAATCAGTCCAGTAGTTTTTGAGTTAAATCGTAACAAACAAACAAAAAATCAAAATTTTCCCCTTTATAATCCTACTAATATTATAAATGTGAAAGTGTGGATGTTTAGATGTTTGGATGCTTGTTACTCAATCACGCAAAAACAGCTGAACGGATTTGAATGAAATTTGGCATTGGCACGTTGTCAGGGGTACAGAGAAGGACATAGGGTACTTTTTATCCCGGAATTCCCGCGGGAACTCCGAAATTACCGCGGGGCACAGCTAGTATTAGTATAAAAGCATAGACGAGCAAGTCTCACCGGAGGTGATCTTGTCGGGCCCGAAGACCAGCTCCTCGGCGGCGCGGCCGCCCATCATGGTGTCCATCATGGCCAGCAGCTGCTGCTTCGTCACGTGGTACCTGACGAAGTCAAAGTCAAATAACTTTATTCAAAATTACACGTTGTATAACGGATGAAATATGTTATACATGGTGTAAACAAACCCGCTACACTAGCTCCCCACTATTACTGCAGGAAAACACTGTAGCTTTCTATCAGTAAAATATTTTTTAATACCAGAGATCACTCCCTACAAACGAACAAACAAACGTAACCTCCTTGTAATATTAGTAAGTGTATATACATAGATTTACCTTTCTTTAGCCGGT
Organism: Zygaena filipendulae; assembly: GCA_907165275.2. Lineage (NCBI taxonomy): Eukaryota > Metazoa > Arthropoda > Insecta > Lepidoptera > Zygaenidae > Zygaena > Zygaena filipendulae. The sequence continues at coordinate 523,630 of OU015677.1, read as the reverse complement.
ATATAGGCGGTGTGTCCCAGAGACGGCCCCCTGGGCATGATGGTCACTTTGTGGAGGGGATGCGAGTCCTGCGGCGAAAAAAAACACCATTTATTGTATAAAAAAAAAAAAAAACAAAGTTGAAAACAGCGGTCAGTATTCATTACAAGGTGGAGGGTCATTGACCGTCTTAGTGACAACGGTGATGTCGTTGACCTACTACGTTGCAACGGTGACTTCGATGACCTTGATGTCCGATCGATCGAACGATCTCAATGACCTTCACAACAAGCGATTACGTCACCGACCTACTTCACAGCAATCGATTATGTCACGGCACCACTTCAAAACAAGCGATGAGGTCACTGACCTACATTGCCGGTCACTGACCTACATCACATAGTCACTGACCTACATCACATGGTCATTGACCTACATCACATGGTCACTGACCTACATTACATGGTCACTGACCTACATCACATGGTCACTGACCTTGGTGTAGTACGCGACGACGGCGTGCCCGCTCTCGTGGTACGCGGTGATAGTGTTCGCCTCCTCGTCGGGCAGCCGCGAGCGCCGCTCGGGCCCCATGAGCACCTTGTCGCGTGCATCCTCGAAGTATTTCATCGAAACCGCTTTAGCGCCATCTATCGCCGCCCTATACGTACAATACTGGATTATAAATTGACAATTTACTTTTTCAAATTATTGAAAATATATAGCGAGCGATGGTCCTTCGAGCCAGATCCCGGTAGTTGGTCCATCAAGCCAGATCGCGATCGTTGAACCTGTGAGCCGGATAGCTGTGGTCCTTCGAGCCGGACGGTGTAGTGTGTGTGTGTGTGTGTGTGTGTGTGCAGCACTCACTTGAGCGCAGCCTGGTTGACCATGTTCTCGAGGTCGGCGCCCGTGAAGCCGGTGGTGCCACGCGCGAGCACGTCCACGTCCACGCCGGGGTGCGCCGTCACGCGCGCCAGGTACAGCTCGAGGATCTCGCGCCGCCCGCCGTAGTCGGGCGTCGGCACGTTCACCTGCGGCCGGGGAGGGTGCCGGAGCGGCGGGGGGGTGGAGTTCACTAAGTGTTTTCTATACTTTTTTTCTTTTTTATTTATTTGTTCTTACATGTTTGCTTAAAAACTAGTGGCAGGAGCTCCCAGTAAGCTTTCGCCCGTGTTGGGAGTCACCGCTCTTCTAAACTTAGTAGTAAGTACTAATGCAAAACCAGGTTAACTTTATAAAGAATTAAGTAATTTCTAACTTAACTTAAGAAAAGGAACCTTGGGCAATTTCCTGAATTTAAGCTATACTAATATTATAAAGAGCAAAAGTTTGTGAGTTTGTGACGTTGTAGGGGGTAATCTATGGTTCTACGGAACCGATTTTAAAAAATTCTTTCACTTATAGGAAGCTGCAGTGATCCTGAGTGTCATAGGGTACATTTTATTCTGGAATTCCCGTGGGAACTCTCTGTATCCCTTAAAACGTGCATGCAAAATTTCATACGGTTTCACCCGAGTTAATTTCAGAGTTCCCGCGGGAATTACGGAACACAAAGTACCCTACGTGCTATTCTGTACTTCTGACAACATGTGTGCAAAATTTCATGATGACCGGTTGAGTAATTAAGGCGTGAAATTGTAAAATATAAACCAGCGCTAGGTGTTCCCGCACCTAGCTAATGCTGAGTTGGTGACCCTTTCGGCAGAGCATGCAAGAGATATTATCTATGTCTCTTTAGATTAGGCACTGTTGATGTTTGCACTGTTGATGAATGAATTGCTCTATCCAATTCCTATTTTTTGTTCTCCTAGTTTATAAGTATGATCATTGAAAGACAGCGCTGCTGAGTTTCTTGTCAGTTCTTCTCAGCAGAGGACCGATTTCGAACTGACGGTAATTTATAGTTCTAAGAACCTGCTGACGATTACAAGTGATTGTAACCAATCCTAAGTAATAAATAGCTTTTGAAATTTTGTTTTTTTCGTTTTCTTGTGTGTTGTGCTGAAATTAATGTATTTTCTTCTTCTTTTTCTTCTTCTTCTGGTGGTAATAGTGATGGTGGTGGTGGTGGTGGTGGTAATAGTGATGGTGGTGGTGGTGGTAATAATGATGGTAATATTGGTGATGATGGTAATAGTGGTGGTGATAATAGTGATGGTAATAGTGGTGGTGGTAATAGTGATGGTGGTGGTGGTAATAGTGACGGTGGTGGTGGTAATAGTGACGGTGATGGTGGTAATAGTGACGGTGGTGGTGGTAATAGTGATGGTGGTGGTGGTAATAGTGACGGTGGTGGTGGTAATAGTGATGGTGGTGGTGGTAATAGTGACGGTGGTGGTGATAATAGTGACGGTGGTGGTGGTAATAGTGATGGTGGTGGTGGTAATAGTGACGGTGGTGGTGATAATAGTGACGGTGGTGGTGGTAATAGTGATGGTGGTGGTGGTAATAGTGATGGTGGTGGTGGTAATAGTGATGGTGGTGGTGGTAATAGTGATGGTGGTGGTGGTAATAGTGATGGTGGTGGTGGTAATAGTGATGGTGGTGGTGGTAATAGTGACGGTGGTGGTGGTAATAGTGATGGTGGTGGTGGTAATAGTGATGGTGGTGGTGGTAATAGTGATGGTGGTGGTAGTGGTGGTACCTCGACGTCGAACCGGCCGGGGCGCAGCAGCGCCTGGTCCAGGTCGTCGCGCCGGTTGGTGGCGCCGAGCACGATGACGCCCTCGTTCTGGTGGAAGCCGTCCATCTCCGACAGCAGCTGGTTTATCGTCTGCACGACACGACACGCAATAGATAAGGGGACGTACTGTAAGGGAATCCCAAGTCCCAATTCACTGGTCTGGCAACACTGGTCTGGTCTGGCGAAATGGGGTTTTGTCGTCCCCCGGACAGTAATGGAGGTTTGTCATCCCCCGGACAGTAATTAAGTATTGCCGTCCCCGGACAGAAATGGAGGTTTGACGTCTCCTGCGGAGCTAGGATGCGTAACACGATATGTTTATCGAACGAAAGATAAAATTGTCGACACGACAAATATTTGTGGACGTCCAAGCAAAAGGGTGCAGTAGTGGGGTATTGAGTTAAGACTAGATTCGGTTAAAAATTTTTTACCACTGGTAGACAAAACGATATATTATGTCGACGAGAATCGATAAAATGGCTCGATAAAATTTTATCGTGTTGCGCATCCTAGCTCCGCTGGACAGAAATGGACTTTTGCCGTCCCCCGGACAGTAATGGAGTATTTGCCGTACCTGGTTGGCGTACGGGTGCAGGACGCTGTTGGTCCGCTTGGCTCCTACAGAGTCGATTTCATCGATGAATATCACACACGGCGCGCGCTCCTTCGCCGCCTCTGATTAAGAAAGAAAGATAGAAATAGTAATTTGTGTCAAAAAGAAACCTTTTTTGACGGGAATCGAAGAGTCATCAAATCAGTTTAGTATGAAGAAGTTTAGTAAGAGTTTAGTATGCAGCGGGTTTTATGTTTATGTCAATTTTTATGATTCATCAACCAGTTTCTTACAAGTTATAAACAAAAACCGCCTTCGAAACCAGTACTCGGTTGCGTGGAAACAAAAACGACGCGTCTATCGCAACCAGTTTCGCGCTAGAAACCGAACCAAACGCAAGAACCGCCTTCGCAACCAGTTACGAAGCGCGGTTACGAAGTCGGTTCCGCGGCGGCGCCACTCACTGAACAGATCGCGCACCCGCCGCGCGCCCTGCCCGACCAGGATCTCGTCGAACTCGGGCCCGGCGGCGTGGAAGAACGGCACGCGCGCCTCGCCGGCCACCGCGCGCGCCAGCAGCGTCTTGCCGGTGCCGGGCGGGCCCACCAGCAGCACGCCCTTGGGCAGCTTCCCGCCCAGCGACGAGAACTTCTCCGGGGACTTGAGGAACTCCACCTGCACACAACACCACAACAAACCTGAACGGCTGTCCTACGGAAAAACAAAGCAACTGATTTGACGACCCGATTGGCGCAATAGGTCACCATGCCTGCCCGCTAATCTAGAGGTTCCGGGTTCGATTCGCGGTGGGGGTGCGCTTCGTGTGATGAACACAGGGTTCCACTTTCCAGTCTGGGTGTGTTTATATACATATATCTCTATAGTATAGTATATATGTAATCAGAGGCGTCTCTAGCCCATGTAGCGCCCGTGTGCAAACATTACCTACCCTAGCCCCCTAGAAGGTAAGCGCGTGGTTAAAATGAAATAGGTATAAAGTACAAGTAAGTAAAACATCAAGTTATCACAAACTGAAAAACCCCAGCGGATAATAAAATTTATTGTTTGGAGATTTTTGAAGAAGTAATTTCCGCCGAGTTTTCGTAGCGAGCGGCGTTCGGCGCCCCCTAGGACTTCTGCGCCCGTGTGCAACGCACACCCTGCACTATAGGTAAAGACGCCTCTGTATGTAATCCTACTAATATTATAAATGTGAAAGTGTGGATGTTTGGATGTTTAGATGTTTGGATGTTTGTTACTCAATCACGCAAAAACGGCTGTACGGATTTGGACGAAATTTGGCATGCACGTTGTCGAGGGTACAGAGAAGGACATAGGGTACTTTTTATCCCGGAATTCCCGCGGGAACTCCGAAATTACCGCGGGTGAAACCGCGGGGCACAGCTAGTTCGATCATATATACCATGTTTGCTTGGTTTCCACGACACAAGCTAATAATAGCTTACTGTGGGATCAAGTAGATCTGTGTGTTGTGCAGTGGATGATTATAATTATTATTATTAATTTTTTTTTCGTTTTTCCCTGTGGTAACATTGGAGTTCCCGCAGGAATTCCGGGATAAAAAGTACCCTATGTCCTTGTCTGTATCCTTGACAACGTGTTACATGCCAAACATGACGATCCGTTGAGCCAGTAAGGCGTGAAAGCGTAACAAACAAACAAACAAACCTACTTTATAGAAACATAGAAAGAAAGAAAAGAAGTACCCTATGATGTTGTGTATGCAAAATTTCATGGCGATCAGTTGAGTAGTTAAGCTGTGAACACTGTAACGCAAGTTACAGGCATACAACTAAGTTCCTTCGGAGCCACTCACCACGTCCTTGAGCTCCTGCTTCGCCTCGTCAGCGCCTTTGACATCGTCGAAGGTGACGGAGATGTCCTCGGGATCTACCTCCACTTGGTTGCCGAGTTGGATCCTGCTCGAGTCGCAAACAAACAAACACTTCATTTATTTGACATAACTATACATAATTGGGTATTCTCCAAAGCATGAAAATCAAAATTCTAATTAGTCCGTCAGTTAGAAAATAAAAAAATAATAGACACGTATTTTTTGCTTTTTCAATTTAATGAAAATGAACATAGATAAAGCGCATTAAAGTTTAGGGTGGGGGGGGCTCGTGACGTCACTATTCATTATAAGCGCCATACAAACCGTTGTGAATTGTGACGTCACGCGAAATTTCAACTCAATGTATCTCTGTTATTTTTTGATTACGTAAAATAAGAAAAAATACGTGTCCAATATTTTTTACTAATCTACAGGACTAAAAAAAAATTTTTTGTCAAGTAGCCAATTAAAGACTTGGGGTCGTCCATTAAACACATGATGATTTTAATCACTTTTTTTTTAATAAGAATTTTACGGAGATCACTATTCTAAGCAAGGTTATGAGCAAGGAGTGTTGTTGGTCATAGCGAACGAGGGCTTGGCCGGTAGCCAGTTACCGGAAGACGGTGCCGCTGACGGAGGCCATGAGGCTGACGAAGACGGCCAGGAACAGCACGATGGTCAGCAGCTGCTGCACCAGCTTCAGGTACTTGGAGGCCTTGGTGCCGCGCGCGCTGTCCGGGTGGCATCCTGGCGATCACCACACGACACACACACACACACACAAATTTTTTATCCACAGGAACTTAAGCAGAATAGGGATGTTGACGACTTTTGTAAATCATCATTCTAATTAGTCCATCAGTTAGAAAATAAAAAAATAATGGACACATATTTTTTGGCTTTTTATAATTAATAAAAACATATTTTTTTTTTTTTTTTTTTTTTTAATATTGTTATATATTTTGTTGTTTTATGTCGTGGTGTGTGAGTAAATAAATATATTTCTATTCTATTCTATTCTATTCTATTCATACAGAGATAAAGCGCATTAAGTTTAGGGTGGAGGACTTGTGACGTCATTATTCGGTAAAAGCCCCATTGCACCGGGTTGAGTAACTTTACTGTAGTATTGTTTAGTGCTTGTTGGGCCCATATCTAAATTAATTCATTACCGATCATTAATTGTCAGACTCCAAAGTATTCTCTCAACTACGTGACATTGGCGGAGTCACTGTGGCAACACATAGTACCCGAAGCCATAAACCAAAGAAGAAGAAGAGATGCCAATCTCAGATAGTTCGTGTATACCTGCTAAATATCCTTCAGCAAATGCAATTTTAATCTTATCCTTCTGTTGATGTGTCAGCACATTGTCTTCGCTTAGCAACTTCTCAAGCCTCGGAGCTGCTTCGGGGCCGGTGATATTTCCTTGTTTCTCATTTGGTGTGTTTACATTTAGACCTGAAATTAACAGGAGGCATAATTATAATCTAAGATCTAAGAGAAAAATTCTTTCAGTGTTAGATACCTAGCTAATATGTATTACAATAGCCTCATGAAGGCTATAGGCTACATATCATCATGCTAAGACCAATAGGAGTGGAGCAGCAATAAAAAATGTTGCTAAAATGGTAAAAGATATTCTTATTGAGAGCTTCCATTGCGTTACACTGTGTTAACGATTAGCTGTGGCATATATTTTAGTTAGGTTTTTTCCTCAAATTAACACAGATGAAACCATGGGGTACAGCTAGTTAATAATAGTATTGATTGCCTGGACATCATCACAGCACAACCTGATCCCAAATTAAACAAAAGTTGTATTATTGGACACGGTCCGCAATATAGACTGTTGTCTGTCTGTCTTATGACATGTGAAGAATAGTCAAAGTGATTATGTACCTTTAACACAAGTTTTTATTTGGACATAGATAAGCAATAGTGTGTTAACCCACACTGGAGAAATTTTGACTAAATCGTGTTTTAAACTATTTTCTGTCAACATTTTTATGTTCAATATTTAGTTACATACTTAAACAATGCAATAAGGTCAACACATAATTAAAAAACGTTCCCTAACTCTCAATAAATCGTTCTGAATAGGTAACTTAATTTTTTGGGTTAACATGTTATCTGCGTCCATTTATGGTTTATATTTGGTTGCAAAATTTGATCTGAAGTGAATATTTAAGCATTGATGAGATGGTAATTTATTGTGCAGTTGCAATTTCAAATCTATCCACTATCCAGCCTTGAATCTTCATACGAATGGAAAGCTCAGTAATAACTGCAGTTTCAAATGTGACAAACAAATTGTAGCAACAATGCAAATGCATGTTTCTTAACACATTTTTGGTAAAAGTTATTATTCCATAAACCAACTACCTCCATAGTAGAGTGGTTACATAATTATTTAAACTAGCTGTGCCCATATGCAGCTCCAGGCTAAGGTTAATCTACCTGTGAAAACCGCATGAAAATCCATTCAGTAGATTTATAGATTATCGTCAAATGACAGACAGAAAAGAATTTTAAAGATTTTTTGTGGCTTCTTTTATCACCCCCTGTCAATTTTTTGTTAAAAATATCCACTCTTATATTATAGTATAGATAGATAAGGAAATGAGTAAAAAGTTTTCCCTGTTTTGGGTGCTCAAGTTTTTTCAAATCCAAACCATCAACATACGGTTTTAACACACTCTGACTGTAAACTGTCACATTGTGCAGAATTATCACCATTGAAGACTGAAATCTTAAGGACTATTAGATATAATATTATATCATGTATGTCCTACTCCATCCTGAAGCTTTTGTTTATTAATTTTTGTTTTGTCATAATATTATCACCTATAGTACATAGGTTTACCTTATAAGACTGACTGGACAAAGGATATATTGTTTATCACAGCAGTTTTCTAATAATACAACAGTAATTGCAAACATACTGACCCAAAAACTTACGCAGTCTATTGAAGAGGTTGGGGTTCCGTTTCAGATCAGCGTGTATGCCTCTCTCTGTTTTGAAACCTCGCACTTGAACTTTGTATTTCAAATTGTCATTGCATATATTGTTCGATAGCAGGAATCGTGCGGTCCTCCCTCTCAAGTCGACGGTGAAAGTGGATGTAGGTGCAGCGTACCAACCGTTCTTGTTTTTCTCAAACGATTCGGACGATATGTAAGAAACCCTCCTGGTCAGGGCTGCGTCGGCGACGCTCCTCAACGGCCCCCGAGACGAGGATGCGAATGTCGCCAAAGCGCGAACGTCGACGTGACGCATCGCACCTAGCGCATTCTTGTCAAAGTTCCTTACACATTCGTCGAAACTCTCCTGACAAATCGTTGCATCATACGACGCAGTTACAACCTCATCCTTCACAGCTTTACGCCTCCCATTCTGTTTCCTTTGCTTGAATATACTCGGATAACGAGACGACAGCTGACTGAAACTTATAAGAATCTGTAAAAAGTTTGTTTAAGGTTAATACGGATGAAAAACAAAAATTTTTTGCAACATCACAATCACAAAGTGTTTTCATAATACCGCTTGTTTCTATAACGACAAGACTTACCTGGTTTTGTGTGTTTATAGAATTCAATGAGAACATGTTACATGGAGATCAATTTTCAGTATTTTTTCTCTTTTCAAGTGCACTCGAAAATTTTGTAGGCTCTTACGTCAAACTTGATTTTCAGAGCAAAATATGGTTGAAGAACGTCCTCTAACTTTTTTTGACCTCTGTCCTCTATGGATTGATCTGATCACGTAGACCATCTCTCTGACCTACCAATTAAAGGAACTCGCATGGAATTCGCATGGACTTGCTGGAAAAAAAATTTAAATAGATTTAGAACTGAGGTTTTCCATGTCGCATATAATTTCGAGAAAACTCTTCTTTTTCCCACTAAATAAGAAAAATTAAATATAATTTTTTCAGTAATAATGATAATTTCTGAACGAAAGTAGTTCTGAAATATTTTGCTCTGTTTAAACTCTATTTTGCTTATGGTTTATTTGGACAGTAAATTCCAAAATGGCGACGAGCGATGATGAGCCAATGCATTTATATGAAGTTTTTCAAAACTGTTTCAATAAAATAGCGAATAAACAACAAGGTGTGTGAGAAAATTAATAATGTGGCTCGTCGAGCGTTCCTCGAACAAATTTTCGCGTTTCAGTGACGTGTTTCATTGTGAATATGGACCAAAGTGTTTGCGTGTTATGCCATTTTCAGTGATTGATACCTTGAGTTTTTTCCAATTAGTTTCTTTCAGAAATAACTAAAGCGTCCGAATCGTATACAATAACGTTCCTAAATAACCACTGCGTCTATTTTAATCATGAATTAAGGTTTATTGCGTTTTTAAAAAGCTTACAGAGGCTATGTTTTGGTGGTACTCATTCGTCTTGTCAAATGTGTTCCTATCCTATCCATTGTGCTTCTGTTGATTTTCAGCGTGATGCTGAATTGTTATATTCGTTTTATTTACATTGACGTGTACTCTGGCTACGTTTAAAAGGTAAACCATGAGATTTACGAGAAAACTGTTTTTCTCATTGCAAAAATTTCCAATAGGAATGTATGAAATACATTTCAATTGTTGAGGTGAGTTTTTTTAGACGATTCGTAGGTACCGCTGGAAAGGACGTTATTTTGTCTAACCTGTGTTATGAGACCGCGTTCTGTGCTATAACGCGAATCTCCGTTTTAATAGTGTTATAAGACTTCTGTTTACAATATACATTTGTTTATTTACTCATGTTCTGACGTCGAAACGTGTGAGCTAGCTGGCTACTGAAAGATTTTACGTTGTAACTGTTTCGGAAAAATATACTCTTTACAATTATTTACCTAATTCTATAAAATTTTGCCAATAAAATTAAAAAATAGTACCAATATAAAAAGAGATTGAATTGCTTTTCAAAATACAATAATACAATTTACTTTTGGAAATAGACTACCTACCTAGACATATAACTTTAAACTTATTAAATGGAATATGATAATCTGCTAGAAAAATTACTATAGACAAACTACTATAGACAATACAGATTACAAGAATATTTTTCACTAGTTAAATATAATATTAATAAATCTAGTATTGCTTAGAGTATTTGTTTGTAGTAAAATGTAACAAGCATTGTAAGCAATAATTTTTATTTATTTATTCTTTATGGCACAGTACATACAAATGGCAAACTTTATGCCATGCAGCATTCTCTACCAGTTAACCATTTTGTGTATGTTAATAATAGCACTGACATTAAACTAAAAAGAAACTTAAGTCCACTTTTTTGGAATTGAACCTATGACCTGCAGTGTTCCAGCTGAAACGTGTACCAACTCCTATCCTCCTATGAATGTAGAGAAATCTCCCAGCAACTTTTGGCTAGTTTTAAGACACCAATCAGAATACAGAATATAATGTTACTAGCTATTCCTTGCAGTTTCACCTGCGGTAATTGCAGAGTTCCTGAAGGAATTCCAGGATAAAAAGTACCCTATGTCCTTCTCTGTATCCCTGACTACATGAATGAAAATTTTCATGATAATCGATTGAGCCAACAGGCATGAAAGCGTGGAAGTGTATCAAACGAATAGACAAACAAACTCACTTTTGCATTTATAATATTAGTAAGGATATAGATCAAGGTTGAAAGTTGATTGCCACAACAACTGGGCGCGTTCACAATCAATTCACAATGATTAATATTGTGTGATTTGTTTTAGATGCAAAGGAATATAGTCCTTAGTGACTACCGGTAGATTCTACAGAATTACTTCCCTGTTTTGGTAAATTGTATTCACATAATGAGAGAGAAAAAGATAAATACATCATTTTCATTGTGACAAGTTAACTTTTCTAGTATAGATTGCTCTTAAATTTTGCAATAATGCATTAAACTCAATATAGGCATGTACTTTGTCAATGCATTACTAATTATGCTTGCACCAGTTTTCCAGCAAAGTAAGTAGAGTCTATCTATAGACAAATCTTGCTGTAGTCCTTAGTAAACATCAACAATTCATGAATTGTTGTACTTTACATCTTGGAATATGATATGGGTAGGTACTTATTTTGGATGAATTTACAGGGAATTCTTGTTTTTTTTTTTTTTCAATTTAAGTTTTTTTTATAATCTTCAATAGTTAGTACTTGTCACAGGTAAACATAAAAGTAAAGAAATTAAACTGGTCACTTTTTCAATTTGTTTGCCCTATGTTGTTTACTAATGAAACTCAAAAATTGCAGTAGTACGATCAACTGAACTGTTAATTGAACTACTGAGGATAGATTGGTTCTTTTGGTCCAACAATTCTCATTTCTAAATTCAATCTCTTCTCATCGATATTCAGTTCAACTTTTCAATTTAAATTTATACAGCTCCACAATTTTGACAATGATACTGTAATAATTCAACTAATTTCAGTAATTACCATCAACTTTTGAAAGTTTCCGTCTACAGTTATGCGGCAGACTGTAACATCCATGCTCACAAGTTACTAATATACTTAATAGTATAAATGCGAAAGTAAATCTGTCTGTTACGTTTTCATGCCTTAATTGCACAAAAGGGTACTTTGGTCACGGAATTCCCGCGCATTAAGTCTAAAATTAACGCCAGTGAAGCTGCAGGAAACAGCTAGTCTTAATCTTAACATAGTATAAAATGAAGTTGAAGATAAACTCAAAAACTACTTAATTGATTTTCATGCGGTTTTCACCAATAGATAGAGTGTTTCTCGAGGAATGTTTATATCTATAATTTATCCTGGAATTCCCGCGGGAACTCCGCAATTACCGCGGGGGACAGTTAGTATCCCATAAACTGCATTATCAATGGAGACAGATAAGAGAATACGTACGTAAGCGAAACGGACGCCTCAAACAATACTTATTCTAAGTGTGACTAAATTATTTGTGGGTTTAGCGCTAGTCCCAACACTTGTGCAAACATGGGAGCTTACGAAATGTGCCCGATAAGTATCTGGGTTTTAATTATTTGCTCGCGTGCGAACGATGATTCGGTAAAAAAATTACTAGATACGTCATCGGCAAACGCCAGAATGGCACACGTAAACATTTTAACCGAAATTAAAACCGATTTCGAATTTTTATCACATTTTAACTTAAAAATATTGAAAGCCTGAACCTTTTAAAATCCATACTATTAATATTTTAAATGTGAGAGTAAATCTTGTAACCTTTTCACACCAAAACCGCTGTAGAGATTTCGATAAAAGTTTGCAAGAAGAAAATTGCATCCTGACGAAGGAAATAGGCTACTTTAATCACGAAACAAGAAGATTCCGAAAGAATCCAGAAATTTAAATTGATCGCGTCCATAAAATAAATAAAATCATTAAATAAGGTATAGTTAGGTATAATTAATGGTAAGTACTATAAGTATTTACGGCTTAGTAAATCGATCATGTAGTTTCATGATGATATATAAACATAAGAAAAACCACTTTCCTTTTTTGAAGTCGTATAAAAGCTGTGTTGTTTTTTCGAATTTTTATTAGAGTACAAGAATGAAGAGCTATCTGTCTCGTTCCTGCCGATGGTTAGTTCTCGCTTTAGCACTGACGTAAAATGTCTAGCACTTTTATTATTGTAATATCGTTGACAATACACACAACACACTATCGATGAATGGTTGAGCGAACATGCAGCGGAGTTTCGTAGTTTTGCCACCACAACAGTACGATGCGACGACCACATTGGGGTCCTAAATATATGACCACACTAACTGTCACTTACATCCGGCGTTAGGATAATAAAGTACCCTATTTCCTTTTCTGACAATGTGTATGCAAAATTTCATAATGATCGGTTGAGCAGTCAAGGTGAGAAGGCGTAATAAAATCACATTTAAAAAGAAGCGATAGTCAAGTTTAAAACTCTCGTCAGACAAAAAGTGATGTGAAATGGAAACGGGCAAGAACGGGCAAGTAGGGAGTAGATATTATTAACGTTGTAACTTCAACAGGCTGCGATATCGTCTAGTCTTTTGATGGTCATATTCATATGAAATGAAACTACTTCATTGCACACACACATTAGAGAAAACACATCTCAAAAACACAGAAACATGCAAATATACCTACGTACAACGGGGATGTTGACTACCTTTGAAAATCAAAATTCTAATTAGTCCGTCAGTTAGAAAATAAAAAGACGATAATAATAAGACGTATTTTTTGCTTTTTCAAATACATAAATTAAAATATATACAAAGATAAAGCGCAATAAAGTTTAGGGTGAGGGGGTTGTGACGTCTCTAACCGCTAAAACCGCCATACAAACTGTCCTGATAGTGACGTCACGCGAAATTTCAACTCAATGTATCGCCGTAATTTTTTGATTACGTAAAAAAATAAAAAATACGTGTCCAATATTTTTTATTAATCTATAAGACGGCCTTAAAAAAAATAGTCAACATGCCCATTAACGCGACCTATACTGCTGAAAGCAATCTTTTCATAGATCTACAACCTCGGGTAGGCAGAGAGAAGGAAGAGAAAGGTACCTACTTCACCTACAATATTTTTGTTCGTTACAACGCCACAATTATAGGGTAATAAATATTACTAGCGGTTTTAGTGGCGTCCATTAAAAGAGTGATTCATCTGATCCTCAATTAGAATAGTCTCGGGAGTCGATGTTTCCTACGTTGGCGTCGCTATAGTTGTTTTTTAAGGCGAATCCCGATTGTTTTTTTTTAGGTGAGGTGCGGTTATTCGGAATCAAGGGAAAAAAGTAACTCTTTTGGCACAATTTAACTATTATAGTGAAAGTGAAGTGACACCCTTACAGGAGTCAAACTCCGTCCGCGATAAAAAAAAAAACATAACTAAACAGAACTAACTGATTCACATTCGCATGATAGACCTAGACAGATAACTCTTTATTGTACACCAAACTACAAAAAAAAGTGTTTAAAAATTTTCTTACATTGATCATAAAGGTATACAGAAGGCGACCTTATCGCTTCAAGCGATCTCTCCCAGGCAACCTTTGAGTGGACAGATTTATAAGAGAGAGGAAATTAGATAGGTGTTTACATAATAAGTATAATATATTAGATAGGAAAATGCAACTAGTATAAAATACATAATAAAATATATTATATAATATAATATTTATTTTTTATAATATGTAAATATCTCTATAATACATTTTTATCATCTATTTCTATACATATAAAATGCTTTGTCCTGATTGACTGATGGATCAACGCACAGCCTAAACCGCTGATCGTAGAGACCTGAAACTTGGAGGGTGTGTTCTTTGTACGACGTTGGCATCCGATAAGAAAGGATTTATGAAAATTCAACCCCTAAGATCATTGAAAAGGAGTTGAAAAATTTGTATTTATTAATTGCTAGTTGAGCGTGCTGCTGAAGAGTTTGTTGCGCAGCTTCTTCTCCTCAGCCCTAGCACTACGAAGCTGTGAAGGGTGGATATTTTATGGGTGCTGTCATAATAACTGTAATTATATTGACGTCAAAAAGAGCCACACTATGGGCCAAATTTGAATAAAGGATTTGACTTTGACTTTATGGAGCAATTCCGCGTGAACTTCGAAATTACCACGGGTGAAACCGCGCGTGACAGCTAGTTATAATATAAATGTTATTATTCCATTTTTATTGATGGTATTTTTTGCCGCTTAAATTGTACTAAGTAAATCAATCATAAATTAGGGTTACGTTTGTTAAAATGCAGTATTAGCGACTACCATTGACGATCGCTGTCATTGATGCCACCCGTATTTGGACCGCGGGTCCATTATGAATTATGACACATGGCCGTCACGACGGCGGCGTGGCACGGAGCATGAGCGGAAGCGGTGCGGTTCGAGCTGTGCGCGGTAATTGTGTGGTCCAAATTACTAGCGACCGCGATATTTTATCCAGCAGTCACCAGTTTATCTCCTTTTATATTTTCTTGAGAGAGTGATGATCTCACACACACACACACACACACACACACACACACACACACACACATAGACACACTCGTTATCCACTTTGATTCTTGCTATACATATAATTATACTATAAATAAATAAGTCTTTGTTATTGGCACTGTTTGTAAATAATTGTTATAATTAATGGTTTTAAATGTGTTGTTACTTGTTTGTTAGTAAAAGATTGAAATGTATAAAAATAGTTACACATCATCACTTGTGTGGTCCAAATTATCGTCGTCCAAATACGTCCACACTTGGACGTTGTGCCTATGTGTCTGTCTACTCCATGAAGTTTGTATGATTCTACTATCTACTTCTGTTCAAATATAATCTAAAAACAAAACGGCGATACTTCACGAGTTTGTAAAATAAAGAATCCAAATAGTTACTTAATTTAAATCACGCTATTTACCGATCATAATTGTGGTATATTGAAATGAACGCAGCCCCACTGCACGCTTCCATAGTGCAGAACCTATCCCGCTCACACATCTGTTCTCGCTCTCTTTAGCGACTAACCACGTTGCATTGTGTTTTGTGAATAAATGCCTATTAATTAATTAAAGTGGTATTTCCAAGATACAACAAATTGGCGACGAGGATGGGATGCGAGCCCACGTGTGCAAAATTTTTGTATTATCATGACGTATTGTATAAAGTTTATGTATAGATAAAATAATTCCGCTGCCGTTTATGCTTTGATCAACTGATGGCATAATTATTTACAATAGATCGGAGTTTGAAACTTTATACGGATTCGAAGTTTAACCCTTTCATCGAGCTTACTTGTATACAGGGTGTTGCTTAACTAAAATCTTTATTAATAACCGGAATATTAATGATTTTTTTTGATAATTTTCTAATATTTTTATGGCCAATGCACAACAGGAAGTCGCCCACTCTTTTCTCTATAAGGGTCTCCCCACATAGGTATATCAATACTAGCTCTGTAATAAGTCGATTTGCCCTTGCTACGTAGGTGTTTGAGGAAGGACCCGTATTGATTCAAGTGCGGTATGGTTTTTCGAGAGCAGAATCTGTACTTTGTCCCAAGAGAGAAGACAATAGTGTAATATTATCATCTATGTTACATATTTTATGTATCTATCTATCTATCATATTTTTCTACTGTCTGTTTGTAAAGTACTTACAATTATTTATTTTCCTGTTTACGTGCGAAAACTTATAATATTTGTTTTACTCCTACATATTCTTTTTATTATACAAATACATAAATTGTGCCTCACGTTTGTTTATTGATTCATTTATTTCAAAAAGAATATAACCACAGACAAAAGAAGTTACTAGAGATGACACGTGGGCGTAGCGGGCGCGCCACGGTTGCTAAGGAACTTAGAGCAAATGTTCTAAACCAAAAACAATATTTTGTTGTTATTCCAGATATATTTTAAACAATATTCCCAAAACTATTGTAAACTACGGCTAAGTTAAAACCTAACCAAACAACGTTTAATAAATTTCGTTACGTTAATGAATTTTATTAACACTTCTGTTTTATGTTCGTTAAGACTGTAATCTGTTTTGTGTTCTAAATAAATAAATAAATAAATAAATAAATAAATAAATAAATAAATAAATAAATAAATAAATGAATGTTTTTGTGCGTTCTATCTGGACCCTTATTCAGTATGACCAACAACATTCCTTGCCCATAACGCGCTTCCCAGAAACACAATCCCAAACGCTCCAGATGCAAAAATTTATATTCTTTATGACAAAATAAATGTTGTAATTGTATTTTTTTAAGTGAAATTTCTTTGAACAAATTAAAAGCAATCTAAGTGGCGCCTTATCTTAACGCGACACGTTATGGTCATAGTGAAAAAGGCCCCAGTTCTGTGAATATAATAGTCAAGGGATATATATATACCTACGCGTTCAACTGTTTACCCTGACGCGGGGCTCGAACCCGTGACCCCTCGACGCGGCACTCGGGTTAGCTAACCACTGCACGCACGCGGTGCTGTCGTGTCGTTTCGAGAGCACTCTGTATACGCAGCATCTCTGCCCAGTGCCCATGTACGGGCGGGTCATGTTCTATGTGCAAACTGTTCCGTGACGCATCGATCACGCTTCGCTATCGTATCGCTAGCCGTGCCCGCGGTTTTGCTTGCGTGAGACTCGGAATTCCCGCGGGTACTCTCATATTTTTTCTGATTATAATACAAACCTCGTGTCAGGACGAATACAACAAAAAAAGAATGACTATAAACTTAGTTACTCAAATCGGTCGAGTAATTTATGAATTTTTGCGATGAAACTAGGTAATACGTATAACAGTTCTACACGGCTGCTGATTTTGAGTGAGATTCGAAATGTGCACTTTTTTTAGTCACTCTGTGGTACTTCCGTCCATGGACTAAGAAATAAGAATAGTACTTATTTTCACTATAAGCTCAATCTTTCATCCATCGTCTCCAAATGAACCACCGCTCGTCTATTCGGAATTCGAAAATGATATCAATACTTACTGGTTGGTTTGCAACAAAATTTTCGTTTTTAGAATGACAGATAAGTAGGTAGGTATAGACATTAGACAGGCCAGCAGCACTCCCTTGAACCAAAAGTTACTATGGATTTATGTGTGAACTTCTTTACCAACTTTGGAATACTTAACCAAATTTCTATGACCGCTTTATACATTGCATTGGTGAGGTTGGCACAAAATGCTTTCGTAGATTGGATCAGCGATTAGTATGGAAGTGCCTACTCTAAAACGTAGTTATTATCTGCTCAGTGGGTATAGATACTAGAAGACCGGCCACCGCTGATTTGTCAATAAAATATTTTCTCAAATGAATCTCGGACATTGCGAATTATCATCGAATGGGCGGGCGGCCTCGTGCGAATTACAAAGTATCGCTTGACTAATATCATAAATGCGAAAGCGTATATTAATGTGTGTTTGTTTCGTGCGTCTCGATGGATTGATGTTTTTTTTTTTGCACAGAGATAGTAGCCGAAGGGCCGAGAAATCTACAGCGATGATTGCTCAGTGGTTGGTGCGTTTGGATCAAACGCCGCAAGGCGTAGGTTCACCCAAACAATGAGCTTGAGCTGTCGGTGAAGGAAAACATCGCGAGGAAACCATAGCATGGTTGTAGGGCGCTCTCTAGTGCCCGGCTGGCTAGCTACCACCTTCTACTTGCAAATCTGTCGCCGAGCACCTAACGGTGTGTTCCGGCAGCCCCACTTGAAAGCCAGTTCCCATCCCCATTCCAGGTCGGCAACGCACCTGCATGCCTTCTGGTGTTGCAGATGTCCATGGGCGGCGGTAATCACTTACCATCCGGTGTACCACTTGCCGGTTTGCCCCCTATGACATAAAAAAAAGAATTAGTGCTGAGTACTGACATATGCAATTATGCATCACTCACCAGTCACCACAATAGATGAGCATTCGATCAACACGCACAAGTTTAATCCTTTCACTGCCATCCCCGTAATATCACGATCTACGAAAGACGTCCTTCTGGCGCCAGACACGTATTATTACGTTACTAGCAAACCACTGCACTGACTTTATACAAACTAGCTGTCCCTCTGCGGTGTCACCACGGAATTACCTACCTCGGGAACGTTTTAAATCAGGACTAGCTGTTCCCCGCGGTTTCACCCGCGTTAACTTCGGAGTTCCCGCGGGAATTCCGGATTACAATATAGCTTATGTTACTCAGGGATAATGTAGCATTCTAATGGTGAAAGAATTTTCGAAATCGGTCCAGTAGTTTTTGAGTTAAATCATAACAAACAAACAAACAAAAAATCAAATCTTTCCTCTTTATAGTATTATCATTTAGATAGATATTAAAACTAAGCATTCCCAACACAAGAAGAAAATATGTGTGGTCTGGAGGTACCTAATGGCCATGTTTTTGTAGCCTTAACTTATTAAAAACATCAAAACGTCCGAGCCGTCGCTTTGCCAATCAGCGGGAGTAAAGTAAACAGACAATTAATTAGACGTGTACATTATAAACTACACGATTGGCCCTTATCGCCAATGTTCAAATGGTACATTAGGCTATCGGCGACGGGTATGTAGTAGTGACATCTGACATCGGCGCCCCTACTATCAGTCGACGTTCTGTTAGAACAGTAGTTAAAAATAGTAAGAGTTGTAAGAAAAAGTTACGGATACACATCTTTCTTCTATCCCGGATATCCGCGGATACGGATACGGGTATCTGTCACATCACTAATCAGCGGGGTTAGCCAAATTGACATTCTACAATCGTTAACGAATAGAAAACTAGGATAGAAAACTTTGGTCAGCCAATTAAAACTGTAGCTTTACGTGACCACTTGAAAACTAAGAGTTTTGATTGTCTGACCAAGTTACATGACGATTCGTTCCTTATGTTTTCTATGCGTTAACGTTTGTAGAATGTCAACTTGGCTAACCCCGCTGTACGCACAACCTATAGCATGTCGGGATGCTCGCAAATCGAAATTGGGCACCAATTTTTTAGCGTACCTAGTTATAAAATACTAGCCGCTCCCCGCGATGACTTCAGAGTTCCCGCGGGAATTTCGGGATAAAAAGTACCCAATGTCCCTTTCATGATGTTTTGTTTCAGTTTCATGATGATCCCTTGAGTAGTTGAGGCGTGAAAGCGTAACGAACAAACAATGAAACTCATATTAGAAAGAAAGAAAATAAATTTATTTGCTAACCAATCTTCGCGGGTGACCGCGGTAAATTCGGAGTTCCCACGGGAATTCCGGGATAAAATATAGAATAGAAAAAAGTTTATTTGATACCATAAAGATAAAATAAGGATAAGCGTGAGTCTTAAATAGATTATAAATATAATATAAATAGATAAACCTTCCTCGTGAATCACTCTATCTATTGGTGAAAACCGCATGATAATCCGTTGCGTTGTTTTAAAGATCTAAGCGTACATAGGGACAGACAGACAGCGGGAAGCGACTTTGTTTTATACTATGTAGTGAAGCATAGTCTGTATTATTATTATTTTTTTTTATTTTTTTATTTATTTATTTATTACACAAAGAAACGGTGAATACAAATAATATTAAATCCAAATAATTTATTTCAACATCAAGAATGTCATATTATTAACAAATTATAATTAACTAGCTGTGCCCCGCGGTTTCACCCGCGGTAATTTCACAGTTCCCGCGAGAATTCCGGGATAAAGAGTACCCTATGTCCTTCTCTGTACCCCTGACAACGTGCATGCCAAATTTCATCCAAATCCGTTCAGCCGTTTTTGCGTGATTGAGTAACAAACATCCAAACATCCACACCTTCACATTTATAATATTAGTAGTATACTTAACAAATGCCTAATGGGCATGTTGACTAATTTTTATTTTTTAGTACTTACGTCTTGTAGATTATTAAAAAATATTGGACACGTATTTTTTGTTTTTTACGTAATCAAAAAATAACGGCGATATATTGAGTTGAAATTTCGCGTGACGTCACTATTCTGTCAGTTTGTATGGCAGTTTTGCGGTTAGTGACGTCACGACCTCCTCATCCTAAACTTTAATGCGCTTTATCTCTGTATATTTTAATTTATTTGAAAAAGCAAAAAATACGTGTCTATTGTTTTTTTTATTTTCTAACTGACGGACTAATTAGAATTTTTATTTTCAATAGTAGTCAACATCCCTATTATTTAATAGTAGTTATTAAAGTTTTTCCTGATGTGCATATAAATATTTTCCCATCAAAACTCACAGAGGGGGCGATACATGAAATCTGACGTATCGAGTACTATGTACATAATACTACGCCGGCGTAACCCCGAGGTTATCAGTTCGCGCGTTGCTGTACGACACGTTATTAAATATATTATTATATTTAATTTGTAATCACTTAAACGCAAAATATTAATAGATTACGGCGATAAGAGATATGTACATAGGTATATGGACTATCTCCCGAGCCTTTGTGGTTGGAGGTTTTAGGTTATAGGCCCCTACAGGAGTTAACGCTGCTCTTTATAAAAAAAAAATCATAGATAAATCATCCATCAATACATAATATAAAACAAAGTCGCTTTCTCTGTCCCTATGTCCCTATGTATGCTTAAATCTTTAAAACTACGCAACGGATTTTGATGCGGTTTTCACCAATAGATAGAGTGATTCATGAGGAAGGTTTATAACTATATTTAATCCTGGAATTCCCGCGGGAACTCCGAAATTACCGCGGGGAACAGCTAGTTATTTATATTTTTATAATAAATAGTTAAAATATATAAAAATGTATTATCGAGGGCTTCAACTATAGTCTCTCGTTTGAAATATACCCTGTACAATGTACATCCTAGTTAAACATTATATTTTCGATTAGATAGATCGTGTTACAGTTCATATTATAACTGTGGGGTTTATCTAGAAGTGAGCAAACCGGGAACCGATATAGTTAAATAAAAAAATATTTAGAATAATAACATGGTGTCAGGTGACCTTTTAATGAGCTATATAGTAGATCTATATAATAAAACACACAGACACAAGCTTATAGCTTAGTGTGGGATCAAGTAGATCTGTGTGTTATGAACAAAGATATTTTCAATCTTTGATTGTGGAATGTTAAAGATTCATCGATTGTCAAAAGTAATTACGTATTTCAGATACTGACTGTACTATACAGAAACCACACACTTCGAAACTCATAAAAAATCCTGTACAGTAATTTACTCATGCCATATTGAGGTGTGAAGATCTTAGCATAGAGAGAGCATACTTGAATATACTCTCGTCTGCGCAAATGAATTATTTATTGACCCTTATTACCGAGTTGATAGAACTTAAAATTGCATGTATGAAATTGTTGTTTAAAAAGTAAGGGCTTGCGCAGATTTATTACAGTAGTGTATTTCTGTGATTTGTCGAGAAGATTATTACAAATAGGGACTTTTAATTGGCTTAATGTGGATGTGGCATAATTAAAGTTTTCATAAATGAATAATAAGCGATATTGAACTTTAATGTAAATGTACTTTGTTGTTTATACACTGCGCTGTTAGCAAAGAACATAGATAAGCAATAGTGTGTTAACCCACACTGGAGAAATTTTGAGTAAATTAAAGTTTTAAAATTATAGCGCCATTTTGTGTCCACATTTTTTATGCGCAATATTTAGTTACATATTTAAACAATGTTGTAAGTATTCAGGTAAACTCATTAAAGAACGTTCTCTGCCTCTCAATAAATCGTTCTGAATCAATAACTTTATTTTCTGGGTTAACATGTTATTGCTTATCTGCGTCCAGATAATCTAAAGAAGCGACACTCTCCGCCTCCCACCAATTGCATGTCTCCTCACACCCCGCGAATGCTACCTAGGTTACGTTATACGATCGAGGAAGCTTGACACATATCTAGATTCTACATGAGACAATAGGCTAGTTTCCTGGGTAAAATAATCAAAATTCTATTTAGTCCGTCAGTCAGATAATAAAAAAATAAAAGACACGTATTTTTTGCTTTTTTAAAATAATGGAAATATCCATAGATAAAGCGCATTAAAGTTTAGGGTGGGGGACTCGTGATGTCACCGCTCGCTATAACGTGCGAACAAACTGTAGCGAGGCGTGACGTCATGTGAAATTTCGACTTGATATATCTCCGTTATTTTTTGGTTACATAAAAAAAAAAAAATACGTGTCCAATATTTTTTAATAATATACAAAACGGACTAAAAAAAAAAATTTTGGAAACTAGCCTATTGTCACTGACAGCTGTCTCTGATAGTCAATAGTCTTCTTCTTCTTCTTCTTTAATAATGGCGTCTATAATTATAATTTGCCTATGACAATGTTTCTTAATAATAACAATCTCTTCATCTACTTCTTCAATTATGGCGAATCGCCAATTACAATGTTAGATTGTTCCCCAAGTTAAAACATGGCTCTCTTGAAAGTCAGTTTCCTGCTCAGGGTCCAAAATAGATGCTGAAAAGTGACTGAAATAACGAAAAACGTGACACGCGTGTTTTCGATACGGCTTTCACTCGTCAACAACCAGTCAATAGTCAAATCATTTATTCAAATTAGCCCCATAATGTGGCTCTTTTTGACGTCAATAAAATTACAGTTTACTGTAGACAGCACCCATAAAATATCGACCCTTCACAGCTTCCTAGTGCTATGGCTGAAGAGAAGAAGCTGCGCTGTGAACTGCAGCTGTCAGCTCGCTGTCAATCCTACGATGCGCGCACAAGCACAACACAAGCCGCCGTTTTTACTTGTGGGAAAGTACTTAAATCATTTTATTTGTATGGAGAGTCACCGGGCTGCTGTTAGTGAACTACTTAACTGCTACGTCAGCCCCCTTAGCGAAGTTGACAATCAATGAAATCGTTAACGCATAGAAAACTAACGAACTATGAATCTTCATGTCACGTGGTCAGCAAAATAAAATCCAATCAAAAGTAGCTCGATCGGCCTCTACGTGTAGTTTAACGCTGTGTTAGCGGACGCTCCGCAAACACTAGAGTCCGGGGTCGTTGAGTCCCGGCACGGCAGCGCCCGCTGTTTGCCCCGGACAAACATTATGGCGGCGCGTGGCGCGGGACCCCGCTCGAGGTTGAATTTTATTGAGAGTAGTTACCTACTGCTTTTAATTGAGTGGTTAATGATGATGACGTTGTTTATTTATTTATTTGTTTACACTAATACCAACTGTTCGGAGTTACCGCGGGAATTCCGTGATGATGGTACCCTATACCTTTTTCTGTAGCCTTGACAACGTTTACTGAAAAATCTTTAGCTTATAATATTATTTATTAACTAGTGTAACTAGTGTTACACTTTTTATAGAATTAATTTATTTAATTTTATTAATTATTATTATCTGACGATCACTCAAATTTTGTGTGTATTACCTAATCTTTTTGTAAAAGTGAAATTAAATAAATCTAATCTATTCTATTTAAGTAATTAGAATAGATTTAAGCAACATCCATTTTAGCCATTAATTTTAATGTCAACAAATCCAATTAAAAAAGGAATCACTTTAATAATATCGAAACAAAATCGCATACGCGAGTAGGTACTCGCGTACCGACCGAGAGGCGCAACGATATAATCCCCATCGAATCAGTTTTCATTGCCCCCGCCACAGAGAATATAAATTAAATAGAGAGGCCATGTGCCACGGGAGCAAAGGGAAATTCTGCTCTCACATTCCGAAAACTTCTATTTCCCAGAACTGTGAATTTTGAAAACAGGGAATAAGTCAAAACGTAAACGAATTGCGTTTAACATCATACATTTCGTTAGGTTAACCCTTTCACCCCCACGTTTTTGTAGCTTTAATCCCTACTAATATTATAAATGTGAAAGTAACTGTCTGTCGGTCTGTCTGTCTGTCTGTTGGCAACAACAGCCATTGATTGTCTGTCTGTCTGTTACGCTTTCAAGCCTAACGGCTCAACCGAGCGTCATGAAATTTTGCACACATATTGTCAGGAGTACAGAGAAGGACATAGTGGACATAGATAAGCAATAGTGTAACCCACTTTGGAGAAATTATCCACTGGGAATCGAACCCGGAACCTCTTGATTAGCGGGCAGGCATGGTGACCTCTGTGCCAATCGGGTCGTCAAAATACTAGACTGTACTATCCCTTCTATTTGTGATCTGTTCTGTGACCTCCCCCCCCCTGCCCCCCGCGGCGGGTACAGTCGCGCGCAGCGCTCGCTCGCTCCGAACGCATCGCCGCGTTACATTTTACGCTGTTAATCATGTTCATGACGGATGCGTGGACGTGTGGATCAGTGTACGCCCCTTTTGTGAGTTGGCCCCATCTATAGTCAGCGATCTCCACTTTTTAAATTTTGCAGCCGACTTCCTTATTTATTCTTTACTAGCTCGTCCCCCGCGTTAATTACGGAGTTTCTGCGGGAGTTTTGGGATGAAAAGTACCGCATGTTTTTTGTATCGCTGACAACGTGTAGGTATGCAAAATTTCATGATTTTTCTTTTTCTCGGCAAAACGTCTAAGTCTGAGCAAGGGGTGCATTGAAAACCAGCGCTGGGTGAACATCTGGATTAAGGAGGTTCATCCAGCACACGCTGAATGCTCTCCTATTGCCATTTTTTTATTGATTTCATGCTGGGGAGAGTCGCGCATTTGCGACTGTCTCTGTTGATTATTTAGCTAGAATTTAAATTTTAGTGATATGTAAATTGTACACATGATTGTTATTCTTTTTGGCAATAAATAAAATTAAAAAAATAAACTCGTAACAGTGCAGAACTTTTCGAACGGATATTGTAAAAGCTCAAGTCAATAATGATTCCGTAGTTTTGATAAAGATCATCTCGCTTTAGGTATTATAACGTCAAATTACCACAACAAATAACGACTAATGGCGGTAATTAGCACGTGTGCACTGATTCTTTTTTCTCTATATTAGAAATTTATCTTTAAATTTTAATCGTACCTACCTATCTTTGTTTTTTTATCGAACACCTGCGCCTTAATCGAAAATGTTTAAAAGATTTACAATTTGGAAACACATCGCTTGCGGAAGTGTGTGTGTAACCTTTTCTCTGTGTCTACATGTTTGAATAAGTAATTAAGTAGGTACTTTCAAAATGTCAGAAGTGCATCGCCCTGCCGGCTTACTCTTGACGTAATCGTCTTAGGGTTAAATCGAACTCGAATCGAAATGAGATCGAAACAGAATCGAATTTTGCTACTTTTAAATCTTTGGAATCGTGTCTCTATGGAATTTATCTGTCAAATTTCTCGATTTCAATAGGTATATAGGAGTCGTGTTATTGATTTGTCGGACGTCATTTATAGATATTAAGACGATTCCAAATTAATACGAGCAAAGCTCCTCAAATCCTTAAAATAGTTTTTTCTCATTTATACTCTTAATATGTCGACATACTCCTGTAGTTTTTTGGTGCTAATTTTTCCCTCTGTATTCAACCCTCCTTTTACGTTATAGTATGTACTGTGTCAAAATAATTTTGTACTTTAATGATAAAAAAATTTAAATGCACAAGTCGACAAGGTTCTACGAAAAAGTGAGATAGAATAAAAGGTTTTTCTTGTACCAAAACATAACTAACAAGTACATAATATTTACACACATAGTGTCTATATATTTCATTAATGTCAAAATCATTTTATGCTATAACTATCCAAATTATAACAAGTACTTTTGCATATTGTACATTACAAACAAACTATGAATACGGCAAGAAACACCCTTCGAACTCGATCAGTAATCACTCGAGGATCGCGTTCCGCACAATATTTGTTACATTACGGCAAATCCGCACCGACTCGACTTCATAACCTGTCGCCCTCCCCCTCGCGCGCTAAACCGCCGCCGTGTGACGGAAAGAGATGGATAGATGCGGCCTACTCCCTCGCCGGTCTACGGGAGCGTGTGATTGTCGAAATTAGCGTGAATTTCGCGAAGGGAACAGAGAATAGACATTTTGTTGGCAATTTCCGAAAATGTAATTTTCTCTTTCAGTAATACAATCACCCTACTATAATATTATAAATGTGAAAGTAACTCTGTTTGTCTAGACGGCTCGACCGATCATCATGAAATTTTGCATACACGTTGTCAGGGGTACAGAGAAGGACATAGGGTACTTTTATCCCGGAATTCCCGCGGGCACTACGAAAGTAACGCGGGTGAAACTACATAAAATTTTGCATACCTACTACCTACGACCCGTTATCACGGGCACAGAAAAGGATATATAGGGTGCTTTTATCCCGAAATCCCCGCGGGATCTCCGAAATTAACGCGGGTGAAACCTCGGGGAAGAGCTATAATACGATAATGCTTGTAAATTTTTTTTAGAGCCGTCCTATTTTTGAACATTTGCACAAAAAACTTCATATTTAATAGCTCATGCCATAGAATTATAATGGGATTATTGTCATAGAATAGAACATCATTCAGAGCTAAAAACTGGAGATCACGTGACTGGGTCTTTTGGCGCTAACATAATTTCGCGCTGTTCCACGCACACATCGATCATTTCCTGTTCTTAAATATTCGAACGTAATTTTGAAATTCGAATCAAACTATCGCTCACTGTCTCTATGGCTGTTGTCTATGCCTTGTTTTTCGGGGAAGTAAGCATGTATTTCGCACATTCAAAGTTTACACGAAATACTTTATATTGGTTGTGTTCGACAAACAAGCGTCGTTCGCTAAACGATTTGTCGGGAGCACGGGCCGAGTCGCGTGGCGTCGCTCGCCGACCCTATAGCTACAACAACAGTTTATGTAATTAAGTGTGCCACGCCATCGAGCGCTCGGCGGGTTATTTTGACGAAATGTTACCATATTGTCGAGTGCACTCGCCGTTCCGCAGATTTTGCATTTAGGGTGTCTGAAGTGGTATAATATTTCGAGTGGACATTTTTAGTGTTTTTTTTTTTTATTATTGAATTTGTTCGTAATTATGAAGGGCTTTTAACGGTCGAGGGACCAAAATATTATGTGCATGATAGCTGCGGACTGATGATGAGACTTAGGTATTCCACCAAGAAACTCGGGAATATGAACCGCAGGCAAGAAGTAAATAAATTGACAGCAACTTTTTTTTATGAACTTCGAACGTAGCACATTTGGCGGTGTCGAGATTTTTTGGTTTTTGTTAATAAATTATATAATAATTACAACAAAATAGGAATTTAGTTAATGAAAAAAATAAAACTAAACATTAAATAGGTAATTATTATAGTTGGAAATATTGACAACATTATGAAACAAAATAGGAATACTTTTAAAAATATAAAAAAATGTCTAGACACTATAATTATGTTCTGGAAGTTATAAATACATAATATATGTATTTTGCATATTGGGTAATTTTAGCAAGCAATGGAAGTTACTCGCATAAAGTCAAAGGACATGACGCGAATGAAGTTGGTAACGTTTTTATTGGTCAAGGAAGTCTTAACTTTTTATGCACGTTACACAAGTATACGCTTTTTATTCTCGAATTTGATCATAGCTGGACATATGTACTTATTTTTGCAAGATTCTTGTAGTAAATTTATTTTATGTTTTTCCTTTTGAGATATTATTTGTACCTATAATATTATGTTTGGACATAGCCAACATTCTTTTTCTGCTTCGTCACAGAAAAGCGAATTGCGGTGACCGTTCTCTAACAGCCCTTCAAAAAATCAGCGATGACAGTTGACAATTGACATAGACATTAGACAACCACACTCAAAGTGGCGCGCGTCCGGCACGTGTTTTCGCGCGTAAATGTTATTATTCCTTTTTCAAAACCACCCGCTCCTCTCTAGCGCGAGCGGCCAGTATGCCGCGCGCTATTGCTCTACATTTTTTTTTCTTATTGCTAATTCACCGTGAAACGATGGCTATGATTTATTAGCGTATTATATCCACGATGAATCTTTTGATGGCCGCCATGGAGGGTGGATTTTATTCAGTCTATTTGCTAGTAGGGGACGGAGTTTCGTTCTTTTAATTACATTTAAGGGGCATTGTTGCGTTTTATTATATAGTAGGTCCGTATATTACGCAAGTAGATAATACCTACCTGATTGAGATTTCAATCGAATTTACGAAAGTACGTACTTTTGTGTTGACGTGGTTTTTTTTTGCAGAGACTTCACGCATTTGATATTTAACTAATGTTCTTTGTTTATTAACTAGCCGATGCCCGCAGCTTCGCTCGCGTTCATGTAGAATTCAGTTTTCTTTCCCTTGAGAAAAGTAAGTATAACTACTTAGTTTCTTCTGGCTGGAGGGCCTTTTCTGTATCCCTGACACTCGTATCTATATATATAAAATCCTTTGTCCTGAATGACTGATGGATTAACGCACAGCCTAAACCGCTGATCGTAGAGACCTGAAACTTGGAGGGTGTGTTCTTTGTGTGACGTAGACATCCGATAAGAAAGGATTTTTGAAAATTCAACCCCTAAGGGCATGAAAAGGGGTTGCAAATTTTTGTATGGAACAATTCCGCGGGAACTTCGAATTTATCGCGGGTGAAACCGCGCGGGACAGCTAGTTTAATATAAAATTTAACTATTGAGTTATAGAAGCTTGAAGTTGTGTGTATGTTTCTAAGCGATCGCAATATCGATCGGTCAATTTTATATGCGTTTTTTAATCGATTCAGCATGGCATTGCAACCTTCTGCCATCTCTACTCTGTAATTTACCTTCGATACTTATATTATCTGTGTCATTGTGACCGATGTCCGTCATCCTCGGGCAGTAGACTCGAGTCCTGTTATTGAAAATCCAATGAATCATGCACATACTAATAGGTATTATAAATGCGAAACTTACTCTGTCTATCTATCGTCATGAAGTTTTGCATTGCACGTTATCAAGGGTACAAAAAAGGACATAGAAATGAAATGTAATGATATGAAATGAAATTAATTAAATTAATTAAATTAATTAAATTGACGAAATGAAATGAAATTAATTAAATTAATGAAATTAATGAAATTAATTAAACTAACTAAATGAAATGATATGAAATGAAATTAATGAAATTAATGAAATTAATGAAATGAATGGAATGGAATGAAATTAAATGGAATGGAATGAAATTAAATGGAATGGAATGGAATGAAATTAAATTAAATTAAATGGAATGGAATGGAATGAAATGAAATTAAATTAAATGGAATGGAATGGAATGAAATGAAATTAAATGGAATGGATTGAAATGAAGTTTATTCGTTACGACTACAATTAAATAATATGGGTTAGCATAGGATAGTTTTTATCCCGGAATTCCTGTGGGAATTCGAAAATTACAGCGGGTGAAACCGCAGGGAAAAGGTAGTATGTAAATAAAGGCGAAAATCACCCGACACTTGTTTTCATTGGTTTCCATACCAAACTAGAGGTGATGTCCCTTCTATCTAGCTGGGCTATGACCGTAACGCGTCGCGTTAAGATAACGCGCCACTTAAATTGCATTTCCCTCATTTTCAAAGAAGTTTCACTTTAAAAAAATACATTTACAACGTTTCTTTTGTCATCCTACTAATATTATAAATGTGGAAGTGTGGATGTTTGGATGTTTGTTACTCAATCACGCAAAAACGGCTGAACGGATTTGGATGAAATCACGGCGTAGTTGCTTTACGCAGCGTGAAATAATCCGAAAGAGAAACAAAACAATAACGCCGACGACGCCCAAGAAAAATAAATTTTGAATTTAGATGAAAAAAAGAACGTACTAGCCTCCATGGGCTTTAGCACCACGTTACAACATGACAAAACAAAAAATATACAACTTAACATTAATTATAAACGGCAGAATGAATTTACATAAAGGCTCTGAAGTGGTCACACGCGAATTAAATTATAAGTATTACATTTACCCGGTGACTACCAGTGGCGAAGGTACCATAGAAGCCGATTCCCACCGGCTTCCCTTCAGAAGTTGGGAACACAACCACTCTCTCTACGGTAATTTAGAAATGGCACAATCAGTAATTTTTGTAGTCAGTATTTCAGTAGAATCTACTGAAATACTACAAAAATTATCTCTACTGAGTAGAAAACGTTACAAAACGCCTAAACTATCAACAAAATTTGCTCTTCAACAACAAATTGTTATAAAATAAGCCGCTGGCGCGATCGGCTTTTTGGCAGTTAAACTTCCATACAAAATAATGCCGTGACGTCACATCAAGGTCGCAGGCAGCCGGCTAAAGTAGCTACTTTGGTAAGCCGCTACAAATCGAGTTACTCCCTCCATCTCACTCGCACGCACGCATTTTTTATTACTATTTCAACAAATATCCTTATTGGTCCTAGAAATTAGAAACGAAGCGGACATTCTGTGTTGACTGTTGACAGACTACTTGAATTTATGACGAAAAAATTTAAAATTTATAGGTATTTGAATTTATTAGTTAGTTCCATGTATTAGAATTTATTTCTTCGTATTAAATAGTAATTAGTATTATAGTTGAATTTTTTTTGTTGTGTGTAGTGATAGTGAAAGCAGTTACGCAGACGTACGTTGAAATTAGGTATTTGCGGTAAGTAGATAGTTTAATAAGTGGAAAGTACGTATTTATAGTAGGTACCAAATAGATTTCCGGCTTGCCTCTCTCAATATTTCACCCTTCGCCACTGGTGACTACGCTACGGTATTACATTTTTGCCATACCAAACTAGAGGTGATATCCCTTCTATCTATCTGTTCTGTGCTCCGCAACCCTTGTTTGCTCTCGGGGGTGTGTACCCACGCCCTTGGACGTCGTCTTCGTCGACAAGTCAGTCGGCTCCCGCGGATAATGTAACGGTGTAGTGTAATTTGGATTACCCGCTCTGTCTCCCCGCCTTGTCGACCGTTAGGTAGGGTGGCGTCGCGTCCGATACGGATTTTGGGACCAACTTGTCATTTAGTGGCGAAGGGACTTGGTCACTTGACTGGCAGCTTTAGGGCTTATGCACACCACGTTTTTTAAACGCTCCGTCAACGCGTGTTTGTAGCTATACAGACGCGATACGCACGCGAGTCAGACGCAGGCCGCAGCCTATAGACTTTTGAAGCATAAAAGCGCGCCGTCGACGCGCCGTCGACGCGCCGTTGAAAACGCGGTGTGCACAGGCTTTAACCGACTTTTATAGGTGTTCACCGCGGTTTCACTTGCGTTGATTTCGAAGTTGAACTCTGTGTTCATCACACAACCCGGAATCGAACCCGAAACCTCTTGATTAGGGTGTAGGCATTTAAATTACCTTCAGCGCCAATCCGGTCGGCGGTATTATATCCTGAGGAAGCCAGTAGTTCCACCATTGGTAGCCATTTTGGTACCTTTATTATTCTCCATGCTTACTTTTATATTTGCTTTCTTGGTCTCATATACATTTTATTCAATTCTGTTCCAAACTTGTCTTGAAAACATCGCCGTCCCAAATTTGTATTAGTGCCCTGGTTACCCTAATCGCGTCTCCCCCTTTCGACGCACCGCCTAACGTCCCATTACGGCCGCTACATTATGTATTTTTACTGCGACTTCTCCTATGAATGGCCGCTGGTTGGGATTAACTGCAAGACTTTTGCTAAGTTAGAGTAACGAGTAGGTACGGTAGGTGGTCCAATAGGCCAGCCAGTCGACTAAATTTTATTTTTAGTCCGTCGTGTAGATTAATAGTTAACAAATATTGGACACGTATTTTTTCCTTTTTTACGTAATCCTTACTAATATTATGAATGCGAAAGTAATTCTGTCTGTCTGTCCGTCTTTTACGCTTTCATGCCTTGACGGCTCAACCGATCATCATGAGATTTTGCATACACGTTGTCTGGGATGCAGAGAAGGACATAGGGTACTTTTTATCCCGGAATTTCCGCGGGAACTCCGAAATTACCGCGGGTGAAACCGTGGGGAACAGCCAGTCAAAAAATAAAGGCGACGCGTTGAGTCGAAATTTCGCGTGACGTCACGCCTTCAGTTTATATGTAGTTGCGACGTCACGAGACCTCGCTCCTAAATTATAATGTGCGTTATAGTAATTTTTTTTTTCCGTTTATTTGTAAAAGCGAAAGGTGACTTACTTGCTTGGCGATAGCCGATATCTCGGAAACTACTTGACCTATGAACCCGGGAAGGTAATTCATAGGGAAGAATTTCCAGCCTGGAACTTGTCCGGGAAACTTGAAAAGCGCGCAGGCGAATCCGCAGGCAACAGCTAGTAAATAACTAAAAATAGGGATGTTGACTACTTTTGAAAATCAAAATTCTAATTAGTCCGTCAGTTAGAAAATAAAAAAAACAATAGACACGTATTTTTTGCTTTTTTAAATAAATTAAAATATACCGAGCGCGAGATAAAGTGCATTAAAGTTTAGGGTGAGGAGGTCGTGACGTCACTAACCGCAAAACCGCCATACAAACTGTCAGAATAGTGACGTCACGCGAAATTTCAACTCAATATATCGCCGTTATTTTTTGATTACGTAAAAAAAGAAAAAATACGTGTCCAATATTTTTTAATAATCTACAAGACGGACTAAAAAATAAAAATTAGTCAACATGCCCATTGTAAAAAGACTAAAAATAGTTTTAAATTTAGAGTGTATCAGCATCTCCTCAGCAAGCAATAGTTTTTATTCTATTCTCCTATTTTAATTTTTAATTTATGTTTTTGTGTAGGTGTTATATTATATGCCTTAGTTTTACTGTAATGCTCTGAGATTTGTGTGTAATAAATACTATTGTGTTATATGTGTATGATGTGTATGTATGTATGTAGATACAGTACAAGTATTGTATAGTAGGTAATTATATTGTAAGTAGTGTATTATGGGAGAACTACAGTAGTTATATTGTATACCAAATGTTAATGTCTATTTGTCTAATAATTATTTACTTGTATTCTTACTATAATTTATTACATTTATATATTTTATTTCAAACAAGTATGATAGTATAATTATTTTTGCCTCTTCTTTTGTTACCCCCGTCCGTGCGTGACAACGGGCTGCCAACTGAAAACCAGCGCTAGGTGTTCCCGCACCTAGCTAATGCTGAGTTGGTGACCCTTTCGGCAGAGCATGCAAGAGATATCATAATATTATGTTTACACATTTTAGATTAGTTACTGTTTATGTTTCTTTTTTTTCTTGTGTGTTGTGCTGAAATAAAGGTATTTTCTTCTTCTTCTAGATATGTGTGTGGTTATGTATGTATGTATGATTGTATGTACATAAATGCACAGGCCAAGTGAGCTCTCTGTACTATCTGAAGGTTGACTGGCAGAGAATGCCACTGTGGCATTAAGTCCGCCTTTTGTACCGTGATATTGATTCTAATTCCTCGTGATGATAAATCCGCAGCCTCCAAGGCTGCGGTCTGCTCCCGATGGCTGCTCATTGTTTGCTCCTCGATTTTAATGATGACAATTCACCGCTCAATCACGCTCCTTGTGGTAATGCAGCAGCCCTTTGTTGTTTGTTTCGCTGTTAATTTTTAGTTAATTGTTCACTTTGCGGTATAATTAGCGTTCGGAATAACCGTCGGCTTGTGTCTTTGATTGTTTTGTTGATTGTATTAAGGTAAACGTTATACAGGGCGTCCGGTAATTTAATGGATAGCCCTGAAATGTCTTATAGCAGAACTTGTGGTCGTTAAAAAAAATACAAAAAGAGCAATTTTTTGTAAAACAAATGAACATGCAGTTTTTTTTTTAAAGTGCAATAGCTAGTCATACTATTTACTGTCTATTTATCATCATAGTTAGTGTATAATATCAAAACGATAAAAAACCGATGTAATTCATTCATTCATTCATTCATAATGTTCAAAAAACTAAAAAAAAAAAAATTACTTTTCTCTAAATAAAACTGATCTTAGGTACTACTTATGAAAGATTTTTTTTTAACGGCTCCAAAGTTCTATTATAAGACATTTCAGGGTTATCAATTAATTACCGGATATCCTGTATATCTATCTAGTAGCTGTTACGCGCGATTTCACCCGCGTTAATTTTGTAGTTCCTGCGGGGATCCCGGGACAAAATGTATCCTATGTTCTTTTCGGTACCCCTGGCAACGTGTGTACAAAATTTCATGACGATCGGTTCAGTAG
The DNA here is from genome assembly GCA_907165275.2 of Zygaena filipendulae. Taxonomy (NCBI): domain Eukaryota; kingdom Metazoa; phylum Arthropoda; class Insecta; order Lepidoptera; family Zygaenidae; genus Zygaena; species Zygaena filipendulae. The sequence continues at coordinate 488,964 of OU015677.1, read as the reverse complement.
TTCAGGTGTGAAAGCGTAACAAACAAACTCACATTCGAATCCTTACTATTATAAAAATGAAAGTGAGTTTGTCTGTTTGTTTATTTGTTCCCAAACGCTCCCGATGTAAAAATATTAGAAATTTATATCCTTTATGACAAAAAAACGTTGTAAATGTTTCAAGTGTGAAACTGAAACTTCTTTCAACACGACGGAAAAGCAATTTAAGTGGCGCCTTATCTTAACGCGACGCGTTATGGTCGTAGTGAATAAGGTCCCTGATTAAATAAAAATTTTAAGATGGCAGTTTACTTATTTTTCTATACGCGAATTGTACATTTTTTCCTTCTTATTTCCGCCCATTTCTATTTGCCTGTTTGTGATTATAATATACTTCGATGGTCTGCCACTAGATGGCGCTGTGTGTATTTTACATCGCGCTACCGTCTAGTCGCGCGAGTGTCGTGAGACCGCGGCGAACTCTGTGTCTTGTTTGTTTCGATTTGAACCGATTACGATGAAACTTAATTTTTGAAATAGCCTGTAACATCGACAGATGTTTACGGCGATTACTTGAAAGAAAGTTCATTTTCATTAATATTTAATTATTTATCTGTAATTAGCTAGCTAGTTTCACCCGCGTTCCGGGAATTCAGGATTACAATTATAGCCTATAATATGTGTTATTCTGATGTATAAGGTATATTATTGTAAAATGTAAAGTTTCATTAAAACCCATTTAGTAGTTTTTGCGTGAAAGAGTAACAAACATCCACAAATACGAAATTTACGCGTTTATAATATTAGTAGGGAATAGGGATGTGGACTACTTTTGAAAATCAAAATTCTAATTAGTCCGTCAGTTAGAAAATAAAAAAACAATAGACACGTATTTTTTGGTTTTTTAAATAAATTAAAATATACAGAGATAAAGCGCATTAAAATTTAGGATGAGGAGGTCGTGACGTCACTAACCACAAAACCGCCATACAAACTGTCAGAATAGTGACGTCACGCGAAATTTCAACTCAATATATCGCCGTTATTTTTTGATTACGTAAAAAAAGAAAAAAATACGTGTCCAATATTTTTTAATAATCTACAAGACGGACTAAAAAATAAAAATTAGTCAACATGCCCATTTCTTTCTCTTACAATATGGATTATGATTTAGTTTTTTTGTCAGTGAGGTACTTTGAACGTACGTACATGGATCCAATCAGAAGATTAATTTTTTTTTCTATGTTTTTGTAACACCACCCTTCCGTGCTACGCAGCCAGGCAAATGCCATAACCACTCGATCGGTGTAGTGTCTCGCTTCGCACTAGAGTGCTATGACCCAGCCACAAACATATGGCGCGAATTTCGCACCATATTCAGTGATAAAGGACGGTGCCAACCGATGGGCGTCGAACGCCGAATCGCTCGCGCCGAATGCAACACGAGTTTGTTTAGAGCGAGCGTTAGTTAGATTCGAAATTCAAAATTGAAACAAGAACAATGATCATAGGCGTCTTGTCTGGGTATGAATATCAAAATTCTATTTAGTCAATAAAACAAATAATAGACACGCTTATTCGGCTTTTTTAAATTTATGAAAAACTACTTTGACTCGTGACGTCATAACCATGTATAAATTGTATCAAGATTATCACGCGACATTTCGAATCAATGTAGCGCTGTTATTTTTTGGTTACATAAAAAAGAAAAAATACGTGTCCAATATTTTTCATTAATCTATATGGACGAACTAAATACTAAAAAGTCAACTAGCCTATTGAAGAGTGCGTGGAATGTAGCAAGCTTGTCTCACCAGTCGCCACCCGTTTAATTCCATGACTCTTCGTGCGCTGAATGACGTTCTGTGCCTATTCATCGATATCGGGTTACACTTCAGTTTGTACAGGGAATAATGTACCTATGTATGTAATAATTTTTATAATCGCTTTTTTATGAACTCCAAATCAATGTGGGGTTCTCGCGCGTAGTGTAATTCTATCTATTGTCAGGTTTGAGTCCTCGATAGAATTGAAAGGATAATAATAATATGGACAGGATAGTTAAATGTGAGTTTGGTGTTTTATTGTATTTTATTTTTATTATTTGCTACGTTACTTTTGGATGTATGAATTTAATCTTTGATTTTGACCCGATATCGGCCCGTTTTGCGGGCATTGTTATTTTATTCTGATTTATTAACTTTTAATTTTATTTAAAAATCTGTGTTTATTTTTTTTCAGAAATCTGTGAAATCTACAATATTGTTTACTCTTGTTTAGGTAATTACAAAATTTTAAAAGGTTAAATTGATTTCATCAACTGTAAGTACTTTAAGAAAACGATTAACTAACAAAAAATAATGGCAACACGCAAACGCTTAGGTTATAAAATATTCCCGCCGAAAAGTGTGTTCGAGGAACGCGACGGAAAATTGTATCGTGTCACGTGTGACGTGGCAATGGAAACACGGTGCATACAGCCAAGTGTGTACATTTGACGGTGAATTAATCCGACAATAATTATTTCCTTGCAGTCACAGAAAAGGCGGGATACCAATCGCCGTATGGGGGCATGGACAATGGAATGGTGAGTTCTTTTTTTTAAATTCACTATTGTGTTTTATGGCCTTTTTTGTTATTTTATTCAGCCGATATTAAAACGTTGTTTTAATTGTTGTTATCTTTTGAAGTCTTTATCTTGTGAAACTACTCAATGTTTATAATATAATTAATTACTTAAGTACTTCAAAAACTCTTGTTTACACATACCAATCTTTTTTAAATACGTAATTTTTAACTATTAATTTGATGAACGTCTCTGAGTGCGGCAGTTTTTTTTTTAAATCTCTACTTAAAATTAAGTAATCATTAAAACGTTGATTTGATACGTATTTCAGTAAATTGAAAGGTCTACTAACTCACTGAATACATACGAAATTTTGAAAATTACTACTTGACCTAGTCGACAGGCAGATGGACATAGATAAGCAATAGTGTGTTAACCCACACTGGAATTTTTTTGAGCAAATCGTGTTTTAAAATTATAACGCTATTTTGTGTCAACATTTTTTATGTTCAATATTTAGTTACATATTTAAGCAATGTAATAAGGTAAACAAATAGTTTAAAAAACGTTCTGTAACTCTCAATAGAGCGTTCTGTATCAGTAACTTTATTTTGTGGGTTAACATGTTATTGCTTATCTGCGTCCAGATATGGTTTTATACTATAGCTGTGACGTCGGAACTCCCAAATTAACGCTTGGGTGCCTTTGAAATCGCAGGCAATATCTAGTGTTATATAGGTACTGATATGTACACAAAATCAAACGCAGAACTCTTCTTTTTCCGCGTTGAAAAAACCACGAATGCTCTCATAAAATGTTTCGATGCCTCTGGAAAAAAAAAAAAAAAACAAAAAAAAATTGACCGAGACGCGTGATCGTGGTTCGTATACGGGAACTACTCGTATACCGACCGTACCTACTACCGGTCTTGTAAAGTCGGCAGTTTCTCTAACTTTGCTTACGTTGCCTACTTGAAAAAAGGGCGTTACAAGGGTTAGTTCATACTGGACGCAACAAATCGTGATCAACTTGGATTAACAAACAACGAGCTTGAGCTGTCGGTGAAGAAAAACATCGTGAGGAAACCACAGCACGGTGGTAGGGCGCTCTCTAGTGCCCGGCTGGCTAGCTACCACCTTCAAGTTGCAAATCTGTCGCCGAGCACCTAACGGTGTGTTCCGGCAGCCCCACTTGAAAGCCAGTTCCCATCCCCATTGCAGGTCGGCAAACCACATTTTTTGATTACGTAAAAAAAGAAAAAATACGTGTCCAATATTTTTTACTATACTACAAGACGGACCAAAAAAAAAATTAGTCAACATGGCTGTTGCAAATGCTCTTTTTTATCATTTTTTTATGTGCTGTTGATGAGATAAAATAAACGATTTTCTTCTTCTCTAATTAAGTATAGAATCTACCTAGCTAAATCTAGCTGTGCCCAGCGGTGTTACCCGCATAAGTTTCGGAATTCCCGCAGGAACTCCTAATTTCTTTTATGCAAAACTGGTCCTGACCGTAACGAACACGAAAGAACAGAATTATCCAATTTGGTGCAGTCGTTTGGAAGTTATGCGATCACATACATTTCGGCGATTCATTTTTATTGATACAGATCTCTCTATTGAAGAGTCTGAAAAGTCGCAGCGTCCGGTCGCCATTGTGAACGCACCCCGCGTTTCCTGCGAGCGGAAGATAAATAACAATATGGTTTTATTTCGTGTTGCTTTTTCTCTTTATTGTTTTTGTTCTCTTCTATACTAGTTAGTATTACAAAGATATAAGATTTGATGTGTGTTTGTAATGAATAAACACAAAAATAGTACATTGTTATCCTAGGGGTGAAATCTTTCTCCCGAGGGTAACACTGTGCTTTTCATTACGAATGCAAGGAAAGTCAAAATAAAAATAGGAATTAGCTAAAGAAAAAAATGAGTGAATTTTATTTTACATAAATCAACCATTAGGTGTGCTACTGGCCAGTAATGTCATAGGGGGCATCTATGACATTAAAAAAAACTTGAGTTTCTGCAGTATCCAGCTGTCAGTTGAAAGCAATTCTCCCTAGGGCTGAAAAGTGTTACTTTCAACCCGCTTCTCAGGCAACTTCAGACCTACTTTCCGAGTATGAGTAATGAAAAATACTTAAGTAATCTCAAACTTTATTTTTCTTATACGAAGTTACAATGTTCATAAGTGACATTCTTTCATCCCGGAATTCCGACTTATTTATTGCCATAATAGCCGTGCCCCGCGGTTTCACCCGCGTTAGTTTGACAAGAAAAACCCTACTTAAATATATTCCATAACTTTATATTATGTGTTGTGTTCCGCGGGCGACAACTAGTATGTTATACTCTAGCTATATCCACACACACACCGGGGTCAGTGCTCGTTCGTCGGTCCGTTACAGCGATGCTCCATCAACCGACCCAGGACAGATGTTTGTGAACCATTTAACTATTATAATAATAATATTATGTACAATATTATACACATGTAATTTATCTAAAAATTGCTTATGACGCTATCACACGGTCAATTTTCTAAAACAATTCGTAAGTGGTTTGGAAGATTTTTTTTTTTCAGTTGCTAACTTAATTTGGTTTTATGTACCAGTATTTTTCCTTAAATACATATTATAACACAAAGTTCTCCGTCGCGTCTGTCTGTCTGTCTGTGTGTTCGCGTTAAAATCAAAGCTGGACGGATTTTCATGCGGTTTTCAGAGGAAGGTTTAATAATAATAATAATAATAATATTTTATTTATCCCAAAAAAGGTACATACATTACACACACATTACACAACAACAACAATTGGTACTTATTATCCAGAATAACTGGAGGTTGAACTAAGCAAAGCCTGTATTTCAACTCTCCAGTGCTCCACAAAGATATTGTGTTGGTACACTAATTTTAACAAGTAAAAACAATGTTAGGTAGGTACAATTTCCATATTGATAGTGGCGTCGGAATAATTAGACATAATTTATTCAAATAAAACCGAAATATGTGTGTGTCTGTGTATATGAATGTGTGCCTGGTCGTGTATGTCTATGTGTAGGTGAGGAGCGTATATGTGTATGTGTGCCTGCAGTGCGTGTATGAGTATGTGTGGGTGTGGATGTGTGCGGGTGTGTGTGTGCCTGTGCGTATATGTGTGGGTGTGGATGTGCGTGAGTATGTGTTTGTGCGTGAGCGTGTATAAGTTTAGTATGAGCACGTATGTACGGAGAAAGAAAAAAAAAAAAAAAATTAAAAAATCATACAGGGGGCTTAATCAGATTCTCTGTACTGTCATAGTTTAGACCTTGCAACCATTCAGAGACCAATTTTTTACATTCGAACTTAGACAACGAATAAAAGGAAAGCTTCCTGTTGAGATAGTTGTATAGATAAGGGCCAAGAAAACCGAAAAACCTTTTAGCAAAGCTGGTATTAAATAATGTTGCACTAGCAACTGCATGATTACGTCTTTTATTTGCTAGTAGATTAGGGTCGTAGTTTAGGTGGCAATGGTTTCTAAGCACGACGTAGAGAATAAATAGTTGCCTAACTGTCAGCATTTCAGTTTGCCTGTACAAGTCAGCGGTCGGGAACAAGGGTGGAAGAAATCTACTTACCTTAAGAACCAATCTCTGTGCCCGCTCCAGCTTTAACAATATAGATTTAGGGGCACCGCCCCAGGACGTGATGCAGTATGACAGAATAGACTGGCACAAAGAGTAATAAACCATGTTAATAATGTTTGTATCAGCTATGTGGCGTAAATTTTTAAAAATGTAAATTAGCTTTCTCACTCTCGAAGTCAACAAATCAATATGTGGTTGAAAGCTCAATCTGCTATCGATTTCCACACCAAGATATTTAATGGTATTTGCCTGTCGGAGATTAGGGCAGCAGCAACGGTCTTCGGTAAAATAACAGCTATGGGCTACTATATTGTGATCATGACTAGATGTTTGGCCAACATTTCTTATAGAGAAGGTTAAATATTTCGTCTTGTCAATGTTTAGTGTGAGCCTGTTTTTGGTTAACCATTTGAGGACCTTGTTAAATCCGTTCTGAGCCATATCATATACTTCCTCCCAAGAATTTCCACTGAAAAGCAGTGTAGTATCGTCTGCAAATGTTACTATTTTACCCTGGGTCAAACTAAGACTACATAAGTCATTTATATAGGTTAGAAATAGTGTTGGTCCCAGAATACTTCCTTGTGGGACTCCGTACGTAATAGGCAGGTCCTGACTTGTAAGATCACCCACCCTCACTCTCTGAAACCTGCTGTTCAGATAATCAGCAAATAGATCTAATTGGCTGCCTCTCACTCCAAGCGTTTCGAGTTTATTTAGCAAAATCGGGACAGAAACGGTGTCAAATGCTTTGGTCAGGTCCAGGAAGATAGCAATCGACTTTCTATTACAATCCAGAGCTGAAACAACGTAGCTAACTAATTCGTGAACTGCATCATCGGTGGACCTACCTGCACGAAAGCCATATTGAGAATTAGCTAGTAAATGGTTATGCTCAAGATAATTTACTAATCTTTTATTAATAATCCGTTCTAGGATTTTTGAAGTAGAAGGCAAAACAGAGATTGGTCTATAGTTACTGGCACAAGCGCGGTCGCCATTCTTAAATATAGGGTGGACTTCGGCAGTCTTAAAACAGCGGGGGAACGCACTCGTACCGAGAGACAGATTAAAAATATAAGTTAACGGAGAAACCAACAGTCTTGCGTATCGTTTTAGAAAGGAGCCAGTAATATTATCAGGTCCAGAAGCACAGTTCGTTCTTAAATTGCGTATTAAGTCATGTACCTCACATTCATCCGTTGGAAGCAGAACAAAGGAATGCAGAGAGGAGAAACTTGCTAAGTCAGAGATATCATCTGAAGGGATAGGGATTTTATCAGCGAGATTTTTACCAATATTAGAGAAGAATGTATTTAATTTGTCAATAGAGCCTTGGGGGTCACTAGTAGAAATTAGTTTACTAGTTGACTCTTTAAGGTTAGATGTATATGTGATTGTTTTAATAGTCTCCCATAATTTTTTGTTACCCGACCTGCTAGCCATGTCGATCTCATGCTTTTCATATTCTCTTTTGAGTTTTTTCAAGAGGCTGTTACAAAAATTTCTGTACCTTTTATACGTTACTTGTGTTACATCACTTTCCGGATACCTTTTAGCCCTCTGATGAAGCTTGTCTCTGTTTCTCATGCATCTCAATAATCCAGGAGTAATCCATGGCTTTTTTATTCGTTTACGGTTAGAAATTTTGTTTGTGCTAGTGCATGAGACGATTTTATGATTTAAACTGTCGATCAAATAGTTCGCGGCAGCATTCGCATCATTCATAAGATAGAGTGGATGTAAGTCAATACAGTCCATCGCAGTGTCCAAAGCAGTATAGTCAATACGTTTGTAAACTCTAGGCGGATGAACGTTTGGAACATCCAGGTTGAGGAGGAGAATCACAGTGTCGTGGTCAGTAAGTGAAGTCTCGGCTATGCAACATCGAGCAGGAAGTCTTGTTTTTAGAATAACATGATCCAAACAAGTTTTACTATGCGTGGGTATGGTATGTGCCGGTAGCATGCCATGACAAGCCATCAGGTCAAGGTAAATAGAGGATCGAGGATCAGAGCCTTGAGGGTTAATATCAATATTAATATCACCGATTAACACTATATTGGCGAAAGAAGAATATTTTCTTAGCACAGCATCAAGTGACTCAATAAAACGCGCTATATCTTGCTCTGCTGGAGGTCTATAAATGGCTAAAATAACAGTCTGAATCGAAAGCTGTACGGCAAGACAGTTGGCATCAGAAAGCATTGGTTCATCCGTCTCAACTGTCATGGCACTCTTATAGTATACCACTACGCCTTCATTTTGGGTACGATTATTTTTAGTAAACATAGATGTGTAGCCTTCAATGACGGGGATATTCTGTGCACAACTCAACCAACATTCAGTCAAAACAATACAATCCCATTCAATATCAGATCTTTTAATTAGAGTATGCAATCCTGAGATATTGCGATTTATACTACGTATATTTTGATGGAGGACCTTAAGTGACTGTTTCCAGTCAACCAAGAACGATACACACTCCTCTATATCACAAACCGTTGACTCGGACACCTTAATCAGGTCCAAGTCATCGGTAATTTCATTTAGACTATTGAAAGCGAAAAATAACTAAATATAACAGAAGTGAAATGCAGTGGTGCAACAAAGGAATTACCGTTGAAATTATACAAAAAAAATGCAAACCGGAACCCATAGTGGAGGCAAAGATAACAGTGGAAAAAATGTAAAGTTAAACGTGACTCTGTGACTGTGACGTTTACCCTGTGTTTGTGCTGTGTACAATAAACGTGCGTATGTAAAAGTGTAGCAGGAAGATATAAAGACATTATGTGGAAAAGCAACAACGTGTAAGCAAAAATAACCTACCGCGTAAGTAAAAATTAAAAAATAAAATATAAATAATAAATATAGTAGACTTGAGGTTCGATTTAGTCATATAGAGCTAAGCTTTACAAGCTGGTCTTCATTCACGATACGTATAGCTTGTGAACCCTCGGTCTTTCGTATATATACATTTCCATAGGATGTCCAGCAGCTTACGATTTTTTTCTTCTTTAAAAGTTCCCTTGCCAGGTAATGAAGCCGTTTGACCTTTGGTGACAGGGATTCAGCCACATAAACGGGTCTAGTCACTCCAGGAACAGACAAATGCGAAGTATTCAGCTTATTATCTGGATTAGCCTTGTTGTAATCCCTTGACAGCCTGACGAAACTGTCCTTTAGCGTGACTGTTGTGAAGTTGACATTGATTTGGCTATCTGAGGGGTTTTTAGTTTGTAGACGATAAATATCCCTAATGTCGGAGTCTAGAATTGGCTGCTCAATCATAGACCCAATTTTCTTAACAATATTATGAAGATCATTTTTGTTTTCCTCAATCGATTTTGGAACGTTTCTTATCTCAATAGCTGAAGCACGTGCGGTTCGCTGGAGCTGTTCTATCATCAGTTCAAGCTTACCAATCTGATTTTTGTAAGCATCATTACTGATCTCCAAGACCTCCAGTCGAGTCAACAGATCATCGTATTTCTTAGACATAAATTCGATACTGGATCGAATCTCAATGTTTTGGAGTTTGATATCGTTAACAGTTGAGCTTAGGGTATTCAATTTATTTACTTGCTCGTTCCGAAGCTGCGCAAACATGTCACGTATCTCCGACATGAATGCGACCATACTTAACGGATCTTCAACGTTGCACTGTTGGGGAGCTGTTGGAGGCGAGGCTGCGGAGCCACCACGCCGCGTGCACACATTATCCATCTCAATTTGATTGTTACGGGAGGTCTCTTTAATTGGCGTATCGTCGTTTTTGAGTTGTCTAGGCTGTTTCGTACTACACACGGGACATATCCAAGATTTTTTAAAGTCCCTCGTTAACTCCCTTTTCCTCTTTTCCGAGGATATAACACACTGCACATGATAAGAATGCTCGCACTTGACGCAGGCTAACGAACCAGCAGAGGTCTCGTGCACGGAGGTACAGCAGTGGAATTTCATTATAATCTTACACAATCAATGCTCGCAACTTAATAATATCGCCTGTTAAAAAGTTAAAATTGTAAAGGCGAGGGAGATATTGCTCGCAATTCTACAGAAGGCGAATTGCTGATGTTTATTTATATTGATTGATTCGCTTCTACCCACATGATCCTCACCACAAATAAGAATCAAAATATGATAGGATAACGTATGTAATTTCCCAAAATAAACACAACATTCCACAAACCATGCATTTAAAAATGAACACCCGAACAAACAGAGCACACACTACTCGTTTTTTTCACTAGTTGACACTTATAAATATTTTTAATTATAATATTCGTTTCCAGTAGACACGCACACAACTTTCCGGTAGGTACTCCGATCTCGATTATCAATATCGATTATTTATACGTATAGTTTATCTTGGAATTCCCGCGAGTATGTACCTACGTGTATTTTTCATTTTATTTTCATCAATAAATACTAAATACGTAAATAAATAAGTTATTGTGAGACATATTATAAATTTATCTCTATTTGTCATCATAGTCTTCTAAAAACTTCCATGTTACTGCCAGTGGGAATTATATTGGCGATTCCATTGAAATGCAAACTGAACAGTTAGTTGCATAGGAGCAATTGACAGTTTAACTTCTCAACAAAACTATCCGAATAGCATTGACCATTTGTAAGTTTTTCATGTTATATTCAGTGGGAATTACATTGACAATGGGGATGTGCACTACTTTTGAAAATCAAAATTTTAATTAGTCCGTCAGAAAATAAAAAAACAATAGACACGTATTTTTTTGCTTTTTCAAATGAATTAAAATATACAGAGTTATAGCGCATTAAAGTTTAGCGTGAGGGGGTCGTGACGTCACTAACCGCCATACAAACCGTCCGTCAAGTGACGTCACGCGAAATTTCAAATCAATGTAGGTATATCGCCGTTATTTTTGATCACGTAAAAAAAAATCCAATATCTTTTTTTATAAATCTACAAAACGGACTAAAAAAGAAATTAGTCAACATGCCCATTCCACTGAATTGCCAACCGGACGGTATCGTGTGGAAGCAGTTTAGCAGTTCAACTTGACAACATAACTATCCGGACTATGTCGTTTCGAGACAGCCTCACAGTTGTAAGTTTTTAAGGCCGTCCTCCCAAACTGGACCCTTATTCACTACGACCAACAAAATTCCTTGCCCATAACGCGCGTCCCAAAAACGCATTTCCAAACGTTCTAGATGCCAAGATATTAGAAATTATTATTCTTTATGGCATAAGAAACGTTGTCAATATATTTTTTTGCAGTAAAACTTCTTTGATTACGGGGGAAAGACAGTTTTTGCGGCGTCTTATCTTAGCGCGGCGTGTTATGGTCGTAGTGAACGAGGGCCCTGTTCTTTCCACGAGATCACGTAAAAGTTACCGGTTAATTAAATAGGGTAGAAAGGGGAGGCGGGGGGGGGGGGGGGTAGTTAGCGGAGTCGAGGACGACGTAACTCGCTTTCAACCCTCGCGGCCGCCCTGCGGAAAAACAAAGTGATTGCAACGGAACAAATTTTACAGGAGGAGCAAAAAACCGGAAACTAGCTGTCCCGCGCCGTTTCAACCGCGATAATTTCGGAGTTCCCGCGGGAATTTCGGATTACAATATAGTCTATGTTACTCAGGGATAATGCAGCTTTCTAATGGTGAAAGATTTTTTTAAATCAGTCCAGTAGTTTTTGAGTTAAATCGTAACAAACAAACAAAAAATGAAATTTTTCTTTTTATAATATTAGTATAGACAAACCTTTCATAGTTTACCGATTTTCTGAATTTTAATTTCTGTAAGACTAAAGCGTTTCTGATGGTTATGCAACCGAATAAATTTAATAGGAGGTGCAAAAAACAAACGGAAGTCGCCTAATTTACAACAAATGTTCCATAGCTTAATGGTTATCTTAATTTTAATTTCTAACGAGAACTAAAAAACGAGATGTAACTTAATTAGTTAAATGCCAATTAACATTAATTTATTAAACTTGTCTGATTGAGGTAGTTTTGTTTTAAAAATCTATACTTAACTAAGTAATCATTAAAGTCGACTCTGAGTGCGACCGTAAGACTTTTTGATGGTTGTGAGTATGTAGCAAAGTTAGTTATGCGTGAAAGGAGGCAAAAAAAACTGGTTCGGAAAAAAAAATGTCAGTTGCTTTGTTTTTCCATAGAGCAGCCGCTCGGCCTTGCATTTGTTGCCGTTTGAAGACGCGGCGTAACTACAATGTTGAAGGGAAAATGTTGTGGAATAATGTACCTACCTTCTGTAATACTCTATTTTATATGTTTCAATGCGATTAGTCGGAACCCTTGGTACGGAAATGCTAGGTGAAGGAGCAAAAATAATAATAAAAGAATAGGTTTACTTGGAAAAATAAACTTTACAATTATAGGCGAAAGCAAGAGATTCACCGTGAGGACTCAATATTATGCTCTTTGCATTCTGAGCAAAACAGACCGTAAAAAAAAATAACCATAATAATAGGTATTCAACTAACTATAAACTAATATAACTAATTATAAATTTTGGCTAACTGAAACGCACTTCGTTTACTGATGAGTGATGACACTTTTTGGTAGCGGACCAACATACAAAATGGCTGCCGGATGGCTCTGTTTGTTAACCGAAGAATAACACTAATTTCCTCTGACAAATAAGACACTCGTTTGGCAAACGTTCTCTAAGGAGACTCAAGCTAATGCGATTGAAAACTCTCCCTCGAGAGTCCATAAGAAGTCTCGATTCTCATACGTTTAAACATCTCCACCCCCATAATAAAACGTCCCTTAGCGACTCTATAGTCGTTGACTATAAAAACTGAGTGTCCTCTAATTCTAGGACGCTTTGGACCCGCTATACCTTCGCTTCGGTCAAACGATCGACGTTAACTGGACATAGATAAGCAATAGTGTGTTACCCACACTGGAGAAATTTTGAGTAAATCGTGTTTCAGAAGTAGGAGCGCCATTTTGTGTCAACATTTTTTATGTTCAATATTTAGTTACATATTTAAGCTATGTAATAAGGTAAACAAATAATTAAAAAACGTTCCCTAACTCTCAATAAATCATTCTGAATCAATAACTTAATTTTGTGGGTTAACGTGTTATTGCTTATCTACGTCCAACTACACTACTGTCAAAGAATAGAGATTAGGTATATGAAGAAGCGACACTCCGCCTCCCACCAAATTAATGCCTCTTCATACCCCGCGAAAATGACCTTAGTAAAGACCGAGGAAAGTTATTCACTGACAGCTGACAGTTACTGTCAGCTCGCTGTCAAGCTCACGATACGCACACGCGCACAGCACGTGTACGTACAAGCCGGCCGTCTTTACTTGTGGGGAAGTACTTGAATCAGTTGCTTTGTTTTTCCGTAGAGCAGTCGTTTGACGCCGTGACGGAAAATGATTTTTTACTCCCATCCGTGCCGTGCGATAAAGAACTTCGTTCCAAAAAAGAAACAGCGATGCCAGGGTATTATAATATGTACACGTGTGTGTGTCGTGTCGTGTCGTGTGGTGTCGTGTCGTGTCGTATCGTGTCGTGTCGCACGCGTAACCCGTGCCCCACTGTTCGCATGCGCGGCAGTACGGCGTGGCGGCGACGTCGTGCGCCGCGCCCAACGGCCACCACCACCCCCACCACCACCACCAGCCGGAGAGGCGCCACCACCACCACCACTACCAGCACCACCAGCACGCGGACGTGCCGCCGCAATGGGTGAGCGGCACTTTGCTGTTGCTGTTGTCTTGTTGTTGTTGTTGTTTTTTGCGGCTTTGTTGTTGCGCTGTAGCACTTTGTTGTTTTGTTTTTGCAAGTTTGTTGTTGTTTGTTGCTCTGTAAAATTTTTGTTGTTTTGTTGTTGTTGCAAGTTATGGCAAGTTTATTGTTTTTCCTCTGTAAATTTTTTTTGTTGTTTTCTTTTGTTTTATATTGACGATTGGTCATTTGCCCATAGTATTGTTTATCGCCGAAAACGAACAAATCGATAATAATATCGACCGGAAAGCATTGTTTATTTGTTTATTTTTTGAATTACAGCTCTGTTGTTGCTGCGCTGCTGAATTTAAACTTTTTATTTTATTTTAATCGAGTTTTTGTGTACGATAATAATAATAATTATTATTATATAAACCATACAGTTTAAGTGTTGCCATCTATATACACCCGCTTCATGAAAACGATAGTTGTTTTGCTTGTTTTTTCTTTTGCACTGTTGTTGTTTTTGTGTTGTTATCGCACTATCATTTTTGTTTGTTTTTTTGTTAATTTCGATTGCATTTACTGTTGTTTCCGTTAATTGTGTATATTGATTCGTGCAATAGTTTCTTTTGTAATCGAGCTGTATAGGTGTTATCACAACTTGCCGACTGCTCATCATTGTTTGTTTGAACACAAACCCAGAAGTGACCCGATCGCAATGGACACTACTAAGTAAATGTAAGTACCAGGTATGACCCACAGAACACATAGACGAAGCTTAGACTCAGTTTGATCTGAAAACGGATGAAAAACAGTGTCGCTGAGTGTTTTTTGGACACAAAACTATGTATAAATTCCAGTCATGAAACTTGTTACATAACTACTCTTATTGTGATCTGTGTATAAGCAATCCTATCTAATATTATAAAGGCAAATTTGAATTTGTTTGTTACGCTTTACGCCTTTACTACTCAACCGATCTTCATGAAATTTTGCATACACGTTGTCAGGGAAACAGAAAAAGACATAGGGTACTTTCCATCCTGGAACTTCGGCCTTTTTTTCTATTTATCTCCTATTATAAGTGCTATTTTTTGTTCTATTATCTCAGTACATATTTAATTAGTTACAGTTTTCAAAATTGACACTGCGGGGAATATTATAGAAAATATAAATTCAATTCAATTCAATTCAATGATTTTTAAGCTGACTGTACAAAACATGTTGTAAAATACACGAATCGAGAGTAAAAAATGGGACTAAACAAGAATAAAATAATAAGTTTTTCATTTCTCATACTCGGAAAGTAGGTCTGAAGTTGCCTGAGAAGCGGGTTGAAAGTAACCCTTTTCAGCCCCAGGGAGAATCGCTTTCAACTGACAGCTGGATACTGCAGAAACTCAAGTTTTTTTTTTATGTCATAGGGGGCATACTTACTGGCCAGTAGCACACCTAATGGTTGATTTATGTAATAGTACATTGTTATCCTAGGGGTGAAAGTAACTTATTTAGTCCCGAGACGGGGTTTGGCGG
The DNA here is from genome assembly GCA_907165275.2 of Zygaena filipendulae. Taxonomy (NCBI): domain Eukaryota; kingdom Metazoa; phylum Arthropoda; class Insecta; order Lepidoptera; family Zygaenidae; genus Zygaena; species Zygaena filipendulae. The sequence continues at coordinate 473,548 of OU015677.1, read as the reverse complement.
GACAATAGATCGAGGGACTAAATAAGTTTCTCCCGAGGATAACACTGTGCTTTTCATTACGAATGCAAGGAAAGTCAAAATAAAAATAGGAATTAGCTAAAGAAAAAAATGAGTGAATTTTATTTAACATAAATCAACCATAGGCTACTGGCCAGTAAGTATGCCCCTATGACATTAAAAAAAAACTTGAGTTTCTGCAGTATCCAGCTGTCAGTTGAAAGTGATTCTCCCTAGGGCTGAAAAGTGTTACTTTCAACCCGCTTCTCAGGCAACTTCAGACCTACTTTCCGAGTATGAGTAATGTAAAATAAAATTCACTCATTTTTTTCTTTAGCTAATTCCTATTTTTATTTTGACTTTCCTTGCATTCGTAATGAAAAGCACAGTGTTATCCTCGGGAGAAAGACTTATTTAGTCCCTCGATCTATTGGCCAAACCACTTACTTTCACCCCTAGGATAACAATGTACTATTGCATTGCTATTATTTTCGAGATGAAACAGGAATAAAAAATGGGTCGAAAAAAAAAGGTTTTTTTTTATGTGGGACGAAACTCTGCGGGGCGAATCAGGAACAAATCATGATAGCAAATGTTACCTACTTATGTTTTGGAAAGTTACGATCATTTGCTCATAACTGTCCCGCCTTCATTGCCTCTGCCTGTGCCACTCTATATTTTTCTCTTCTCTGTGGTACGTATATGACCGACTGCCTTATATCGTTGTGACGTGCTCTATCTCCGTCTTGTATTGCCACCTCATAATATATGGACTATTGCTAAACACTTATTGCGACTCGTATCATCGTTTTAATGTAAAAACGCTTCGTGTACTCGAGTACGTCGAAAATACTTACCTAATCCTATAACTAATATTAAAAATGCGAATGTGAGTTTGTTTGTTTGTTACGCTCTCACGCTTTAACTGCTGAACCGATGAACGTGAAATGTTTGCGTACCTACTCGTTATCACTGAGTTCCCGAGGGGAATCTCGAAATTCACCCGAATTTGCTATAAACCTCGCATGTGGGCGTCCATGCTAAAAGGTACCAGTTCGCGGCATTTAGTTTACGAGATATAAGTAGTTTTGTAAAGTTCGGTGAAAATTTTTCAGGGAGTGAACATCAGCTAATTTCCAGTGAAATTCCCGTCAAAGTGGTTCCAAACGTTTCGGTGATTAGCTGTTTCAGCGTTGATTACGGAGATCCCGCGGAAATTCATGGATAAAAAGTACCCTATGTCCTTCTCTGCACCCCAGACAGCGTGTATGCAAAATTTCATGATGATCGGTTGAGCCGTTGAGGCGTGAAAGCGTAACAGACAAACAGAGTTACTTTCGCATTTATAATATAAGCAGGGATTATGTGTATAGATTTCATATTTTTTAATTATATATATATTTTTTTTTCATTTATTTATGACAACAAACGGTTATATACATTGTAATGGAACATCAAAAACAGAAATTTACATTTACAATTAACCAAGCAGTGTCACTAAAATTTGTAAATCTAGAAATCGCAAAACTTTGAGCAAGCAAACATGGCAAGACTCGAGACAATACAATCACAAATTAACTAGCTCATGTCTTACAAAACTACTGACAAGAAAGTGATATTTTAATACAATAGCGAGGGTAGGAACGATCTAGTTACGGTTACAGTTCACAATTTTTCTCCTTAATTCTAGTTTTAATTTATTTAAAGTTGTATTAAATAAGTCAAGGTCTACAAATTCAGCGTATATTTTATCTGCATTAGAAACAGCAAACTTTGTCTACGATTGAACATTCTTCGTGTCATTTATACCTGTTTAAGAAAGGGCACGCACCAAATTTTTTGTGCCACACTATACACTACCGCCGCCGAAGCTCCACCTAGTGATGTTACCCTATCGATAATTAAAACTGTCGACTAGAAATCGAATTTAATGAAAATTACGTAACGTACAATAGAAGTTCAAAGTTGAATCGTTACCAATATAATGGGCATGTTGACTAATTTTTATTTTTTAGTCCGTCTTGTAGATTATTAAAAAATATTGGACACGTATTTTTTATTTTTTTACGTAATCAAAAAATAACGGCGATAGATTGAGTTGAAATTCCGCGTGACGTCACTATTCTGACAGTTTGTATGGCTGTTTTGCGGTTAGTGACGTCACGGCCCCCTCGCCCAAAACTTTAATGCGCTTTATCTCTGTATATTTTAATTTATTTAAAAAAGCAAAAAATACGTGTCTATTGTTTTTTTATTTTCTAACTGACGGACTAATTAGAATTTTGATTTTCAATAGTAGTCAACATCCCTATTAAGAATGTAAGCTTGTTTATTTTTTACGCTTTAACTACTTACATGAACTGATGATGATCGGTCATCATGAATTTTTATACACACACGCTGTCTAAGAATTAGGGTAGGTGGTTTTTATCCCGGAATTCTTGCGGAAACCTCGAAATGAACGCGGATGGAAATCCTGGGAAATGACTAGTATTTTATATTTTACAAAAAAAATAATATAATGAATTTATATTTATTTCTCTGTAATAATAATGTCATAGTTTAAAAGGTAGAGATAACGAATGAGAAAAACAACTGTACCTAGTAATACATAGTTAAATTAAAAGTTCGGATATTGTCCTTCAGCCATATATTTTCTCTTTTGCAAATTTTCATTGATTTGATTTTAAGATACCCTAAATAATATTGAGTTTCGCTAATGAATTACGTCTTCATTCAAATTGTTGACATTTTTTTTGTTTTAATTAGGGAAATTTGCATTCAAATATTTAAATATTTCGCACCTCGAACAAAATTAATAGTTTCATTTTGCATCAAATATTTAGATAAATACATATTAGAGTTGTTATTTAAAATTGTAAATATTCATTAATGTGCATTTTTTTTAAAACATTAATTATGACCTACAATTTTATTGTTTTTCTCCGTGGAACGGGACAGAAATAATTAGTTGTTTGCAATCAGGTCAGGGTAAATACGACGGTAACTCTGTCTGTTACCTTTTCATGCTTTGACTACGCAACAAACTGCTGTGCAGGTTGGCGGGTGCTAATTGGCTACTTGACAAAAAAATTTTTTTTAGTCCGTCGTGTAGATTAGTAAAAAATATTGGACACGTATTTTTTCTTTTTTTACGTACTCAAAAAATAACAGAGATACATTGAGTTGAAATTTCGCGTGACGTCACAATTCGGTGCGGTTTGTATGGCGCTTATAATGAATATTGACGTCACGCGCCCCCCACCCTAAACTTTAATGCGCTTTATCTATGTTCATTTTCATTAAATTGAAAAAGCAAAAAATACGTGTCTATTATTTTTTTATTTTCTAACTGACGGACTAATTAGAATTTTGATATTCATACCTTGGAGAATACCCAATTCTTAACAACGCTATTCGCGATAAATTGAATAAAAAACTATTATTATTACTTTTGACCATCATGAAATTTCGCATACACGCTGTCAGAAGTACAGAAAATAACATAGGGTACTTTTAGCCCGGAATCTCCGCGGGAACTCCGAAGCGAACGCGGGTGAAACCGCATGAAATTTCCATACATGTCAGGGATACATAGAAGTACTAGTACGAGGCTAGTTTCCTGGGTAAAAAAATCGAAATTCTATTTAGTCCGTCAGTTAGATGATAAAAAAATAAAAGACACGTATTTTTTGCTTTTTTAAAATAATGGAAATATGCATAGATAAAGCGCATTAAAGTTTAGGGTGGGGGACTCGTGATGTCACAGCTCGCTATAACGTGCGAACAAACTGTAGCGAGGCGTGACGTCATGTGAAATTTCGACTTGATATATCTACGTTATTTTTTGGTTACATAAAAAATAGAAAAATACGTGTCCAATATTTTTTAATAATTACAAAACGGACTAAAAAAAAAAAATTAGGAAACTAGCCTATTATATTGGTTGTTTCAGTTGTTGTTTACGTGTATCGTAATTATCATGTTTGTCAAGTAAACTTTTCCAATTACTTTAATAACCCATCGTAGCCGATGCATCTTTTCACTTCACTGATACTCACCCTTAATTCTAGGCTTGCCACCCGTAATATATTAGTTATATATCTTACTATATTTAAGTTAATATTGTACTGTATATTATAGAAAAATGCTATATTTTCATCCCTTACTCAATAGGGATGTTGACTACTATTGAAAATCAAAATTCTAATTAGTCCGTCAGTTAGAAAATGAAAAAAACAATAGACACGTATTTTTTGCTTTTTTAAATAAATTAAAATATACAGAGATAAAGCGCATTAAAGTTTAGGATGACGTCACTAACCACAAAACCGCCATACAAACTGTCAGAATAGTGACGTCACGCGAAATTTCAACTCAATATATCGCCGTTATTTTTTGATTACGTAAAAAAAGAAAAAATACGTGTCCAATATTTTTTAATAATCTACAAGACGGACTTAAAAATAAAAATTAGTCAACATGCCCATTGTTGCGCTTTTGTGACAATTATTACTGTAAAAATAAACATGAAAAAATTAATAATGTTCGAAGATAAAATGTGCAGGTACATTTTTTTTTCTGAATTTCCACATAAGTACTATATTTATTGCAATGTTTTGAAAAAAATACTTTTTTTTTATTTCCAAAAAAGGTGGTAACCCTGATTAATTCACTTTCATTGCCTTGCGTTGTCTAGTAATAATTAATGATATGGGAACAATCGATATTAATTATATCGATAGTTTAATTTGCAAATCGATTTCGAAACGCTTCACTAATTATTTATTTATTATTCATTGTAAATCGATTTCTTGTGCATTTGTACGCATCGTTTTGCACCGCTAATTTTGTGTCGACAAATATAATTTCAATATTGTGTTGCAATATGTTGAAGTGTTTGAGTTGAGGTCGTTTTTCTATGTTTTTAACGGTTTTGTACAATGCGTGACTTTGATGTAAAATACACGACCATAGAGATATTGCACATAGGGCGTTATTTCCATTCACGAACCGGAGTGACTTGGTAAGGGTTGCTGGACGCCATTGGATACAAGAAGCGCAGGACCGGCGGTGATCCTCGGGGGAGGTTTATGTCCAGCAGTGGACGTCTTTTGGCTGATATGATGATTCCATACGAAATTCAAGCACAAAAGCAATCGAAGTTTGCGTGGACACGTAGCATGCTTTTTTCCACCGCACTTAAAATTCCATCACTCTGATGGCGCTAGATGCGATTATATGCCTACTAGCTGTCCCCCGCGATTTCATCCGCGGTAATTTCGGAGTTCCCGCAGAGGTTGCGGAAAAAAGTTCTCTATGTCCTTCAGTTCCCGAGGGAATTCCGGGATAAAAACTATCCTATCTTTTAAGTTGGACCATATTATAAATGGTTGCAAAATTTTATCAAAATCCGTTCAGTAGTTTCGGAGTCCATCGCGGACAAACAACGTGACACGTGATTTATATATATTAGATTAATTCTGTGACTATATTATACATATTATACCGTAATTTATTTATTTATTTAAAGAATTTTATTGCACATTTTTGTACAAAAGGCGGACTTAATGCCTAAGGCATTAATCTAATTCTGTACTAATTATAATAAATGCATAAATTTGTGAAGATTGGATATTTATCACTCTATCACGCATAATCCTACTAATATTATAAATGTGAAAGTGTGGATGTTTGTATGTTTGTTACTCAGTCACTCAAAAACGGCTGAACGGATTTGGATGAAATTTGGCATGCACGTTGTCAGGGAAGGACATAGGGTACTTTTATCCCGGAATATCTCAAAATCACAAAATCTCATACTAACAGTGAATAGGTATACTGATGCCTGTGCAAGTAGGTACCTCTTTATATCTACATCCGTATATGATAGCGAAAGTACTCACCTATTTGATAAGTTTATTTATAGACTAGACGTCTCGCGCGGTGTCAACGTAGGGTACTTTTTATCCCGGAATTCCCGCGGGAACTCCGAAATTACCGCGGACGAAACCGCGGGGCACAGCTAGTATGTATATAAACGACTGAAAAGATCTGAATTAAATTTAGCACACATGTAGAATTTATGTTCTAGATTAACTTTTTAAATCCATAATAGGCAATTAGTTCCCAAGTGAATTCCGAAGTTTACGACTGTGAAGCTAACATTTTTCTTTATTAAAAACTCAATATAAATGCATAGATTCTCAGAAAAAAAAAATCATTAAAATCGTTCGTATAGTTTCTGAAAAATTCATCAATAAATCAATTTTTTTTATTTCTATCGATATAATTATCGATATATTTATTCGCTCAAGCTAGCTCCCGTCCCTAAAATCCCCGGCTCGCATAAACCTTTAAGCGGGATCTCGTCGCCGAGGGTGTGTCGCGGGTCGGCGGGGGGCCTGGAGGGGTGCACGGGAGGGGGAGCGGTGTACACCTGGCGCCCTAGACGCCAATCGCGTGCCGAGGCCGGCGCAAGCGCAGCTACTATGGAATACGCGCTTACGTGTGTGTTTTCTTGTTTTTTTTTTCTGTTGTAATAGGAATAATAATAACGTGAGGACTCGTTTGATGTCCTGCGACGACTTTACGACTATATTCCGTATGACTATGCCTACTTGGTTTGGTGACCGTGTGGTTGATCCGAATCCGATTCCCTTCTATGGAGTCCAGTGGCAATTATGGTGGCTCGAGTTTATTAATCAAATAAAGTAATTATTAAGTTTGCAACAAATTAGGTTTTATGTTCAACGCAGCTAACGTTGACTGGCAGAGATTGCCACGTCCAGCGTCCACCGTGATGTGCATAAAGTTAAAATCAGAATCAAAGTCGAATCATTTATTCAAATATGGCCCACAATGTGGCTCTTTTTGACGTCAATAAAGTTACAGTTATTATGACAGCACCCATAAAATATCCACCCTTCACAGCTTCCTAGTGCTATGGCTGAAGAGAAGAAGCTGCGCAACAAACTCTCCAGCAGCACGCTGTCAGTTTAAAGTATCCTACTAATAATATAAATGTGAAAGTGTGGATGTTTGGATGTTTCAATCACGCAAAACGGCTGAACGGATTTGGATGAAATTTGGCCTGCACGTTGTCAGGGGTACAGATAAGGACATAGGGTACTTGTTATCGCGGAGGGAAAGACAGTTTTTGCGGTGTCTTATCTTAACGCGGCGTGTTATGGTCATACCTAGTGAATTCGGCCCCAGTTTTGCACGACCGTGGTCCGTGACATAACGATACTGTTCCTTAGTTTTCTAATGTTACAAATGAGAATGTGAGTTTCTTTGTTTTTTACGTTTTAACGCCTTAACTACTCAACCGTTCATGATGAAATTTTACATACACGTTTGCACGTATACTTTTTAGCCCACAACTCCCGCGGGAACTCCAAAACTAACTCGGTTTTAAACCGGTCACTCACCCCGAGAGAGCGTCCCCCCCCCCCCCCCCCCTCCCGTCCCCCCTCCAACCGGGATCGATGGCCTGTACGTCCATGCCGTTCGCGAACAGCTGTTCCGTGCAGTTTGTCTGTCAGTTGCGTGGATTCGTAGTACGATTGCGAAAGCCGTGCGCGTGCGCATGCATCGGTGTACGGAGCGCGGTTTCTTTGTTGTTATCTACCTACTAGCTGTGCCCCGCGGTTTCACCCGCGGTAATTTCGGAGTTCCCGCGGGAATTCCGGGATAATAATTACCCTATGTCCTTCTCTGTACCCCTGAAAATATGCATGACAAATTTCATCCAAATCCGTTCAGCCGTTTTGATTGAGCGTGATTGAGTAACAAACATCCAAACATCCACACTTTCACATTTATAATATTAGTAGGATAAGCTGTCGATGGAGCAAAAATTGGCTACGATTTTTCGTGACCACGTGGCGTGACGATACGTTCCTTAGTGTTCTATAGCGATAATGGTTAAAGATTGTCAACTTGGCTAAGGGGGCTGGTCCCCGCGTAAATTTCGGAAACCCCACAGAGTCAGGTAAAGGTACCCTATAGATATTTCCTATTCAAAAACCTATATTACTCGTAGCTATAGAATTATATAGTAGCTGATTCCCGCCGTAGTTTCACCCGGATAAGCTTCGGTGTTCCTGCAAGAATCACGAGATAAAAATGTAAGATCTAGGCAAATATTAATTTTTGATGATAGCAGCAGTGCCGCATTTAAATTCATATCAAAAAATTCAACATCTCTTGCGGAATTATCAACAAAAAAAATGTATCCTATATGAATTATCTTAAAAAAATTATGTTTTTTTTTTTTAAATAGATTTCTACCCCTTTATGGACTTCCATTTTAGCTCGAAGGGCGAAGCTAGTTAAAATTTAAAACTTGTTCAATTCAATTACAAAAATACAGGTTCCAATATGGTTTGTATTATAATTTAGTGTATCCACCACGACACGTATTCACTACTTGCATTGATATTACTGTGAGTTGAAAAGGGACGGGAGATGTTTCGAAGCGAGGGTGCGCGGGCGCCCCTAACTCTACCCATAAAGGGCATCGGTACCTTACCGCCGCTACTTTTGTGACTTTATAAAAAGCACTAACGACATTATTCAAATTGGTATACAGTTTAAATTCGTTTGATGAATTACCAATTCGAAACGTGCCATTTTTTAAAACATAGACGTCGTTATGACTTTAGCAATTAAGACGAAATTCGCGTACGCTCGTTTTCTAAATACGCTGGTTGAAAGTAGATCGCCTCATGCGATTTTAGGCTGTATCGCTGATGGTGTTACGGATGGTTCCCGCTTGTCGCCCGTCGTTTATCTTGGGGTGGTCAGGGTCACGCATTGTATGGGGTGAGACGTCACGCACGTCACGATCGCAAGTGAATATTTCAAAGGGGTTTGTCGTTCGGAAAGTGCTGTTAAATCTTGAATGCGTTCGGAAATTAGAACGATAGGTAGGTTAGGTACTTAACTTTTCTTGCAGCTTCATTCGCTTGTGAGCGTCGCTCTGTTACTCAGTAGTGAAGGGGGGATAGTTGCGACCTCCGGGCTCCGGCCGGCTCTTTGAGTAACAATTAAGGTGTGGTTTGAAGGGTTTTAAACGAATATCTCGTTAACTATCTGGTACGGTTCAAGGTTTCGCCGGCGTCAATTTTGGAATAGGGAATTTTAGTGTTTTTATTTTTATTATTATAGAATAGAATAGAAAAAAGTTTATTTGATACCATAAAAATAAAATAAGTACAAACGTGAGTCTTAAACTAGAATACTTGGTACCAAAATGGCTACCACTCAGCATTACGCCGTGGCACTAAGTTCCACGACGCTGATTTTCAGTGTCGACCGTTTTATAAACCTTCATGTATTAGTAGTATAATAGCATTATTCTTTTACAAATATCTTTTGCATTTTCAGAGACATTTTTTAAAATTTCAAGTTAGACAAGGAAAGTGCTACAGTTATAGTGACGTCACTCGGCTTGTAGCGCCCTACAGCCGCCATACAAAATTCCGTTTTTGAAAGAGACAGACATAGTTAAAATTAATTATTTGATTTTTTTCAAATCTATTGATTTTTTCGCTTGTGTTATGCTTATCCATGATATTTTCGAGTGTAATTATTGATATCAACATTCCAACAACAGCGAAATGGCCTATTCCTACTGGTAAAAGGCTATGTAACAAATAAAAAAAAATTTGTTCAGGGTTGACGTTTCCGGTCCTTTTTGTCGCGTCACAGCGGAGAGATCCCGAAGGAATCCCGAAAAACAACATCGCTAAGACAATAAATGCACTGCACCCTCTGTCCCAATGAGGCGTGGGAAAATACACTGCAATTAACAGTAAATAAATAACAACATACCTGTTATCTGGGGCCATAAATCCTCAAATTATCACCTGCGACAATAGCCAATAATGGTAATAGACAATAATGGTTTTCCTTGCTGTACTATTGTTGATAGGGTTTTAACGGCTACAATCGCCTTAAGTTTTAAAACAAAAACACCGAAAAAAAAAAATGGCGGCATTGTGTCACGTGCTTCTTCTAGTCGGCTTTTACAAAATTTCTTTTGTTTTTTTACTTTTCACAAAAAAATAATTAAAACTTGCAATTTTTGACAAACCATGAGATTCCCTCGAGCTTGAATGCTCGCAATTTTCTTTTCGTTTTAATCGTATTACAAAAAAAAAAACATTTATCGGAGACTAGCTGTTCGCCCGCGTTTATTTCGGAGTTCCCTCGGGATTTCCGACATTAAATGTACGCTGTGTCCTGTTCGTACAAAGTGTATGTGAAATTTCTCATGGTTGAGGTTTATTAGTTACTAGCCGTGCCCCGCGGTTTCGCCCGCGGTAATTTCAGAGTTCCCGCGGGAATTCCGGGATAAAAAGTACCCTATGTCTTTCTCTGTACCCCTGACAACGTGCATGCCAAATTTCATCCAAATCCGTTCAGCCGTTTTTGCGTGATTGAGTAACAAACATCCACACTTACACATTTATAATATTAGTAGCATTTTTTTGAACTTTAGCAAAAATGTGTGTATCGACAGAAGTAAGTATAATATGTGCATCGGTGGAAATTTTAAGAAACCTCTCATTCTAGTGGGTAATAGATACAATAATCGAATTGTCACTCGGAGAAATCGATAGAAAAATTCGTAAAACAAAACTGACAATCCTCACCAACATTTTAAATGTGAAGGTGAGTTTGTTTGTTTGTTACGGTTGTTACGCCTTAACTACTCAATCGATCATCATGAAATTTTGCATACACGTTGTCAGGGGTACAGAGAAGGACATAGGGTACTACTTTTTATTCCGGAATTCCCGCGGGAACTCTGAAATTAATACGGCTGAAACCGCGAGGAACAACTAATATATCTTCTTCTTCTTTATAAATATAAATGAATGTTTGTATGTCTATCCTTTAGAGTCTAGGCGTTTCGAAACCATTGGTCCGATTGTAATGAGTTTGGCGGGTTGATCAGCCTGCGTCCGCAAAGGTCTCTGATCCCAAAACTCACGCGGGTGAAACCGCGGGGCACAGCTAGTGTATTTATTGTAAAAACTCACACTTGTGCACGTACATTCGCATATTCAGGTCCCGGACTTAGCCAACCATCTACCTGCCCACTTTGCGTGCGACAGACAGGGACAGATGTATATGCGAATACGTGCGTGCGAGGGAGACGCGCAGTGTTTATGTGCGCGCGCGCAGGACAGATGTTCGGAAAAGTATGTGGCGCTTTATTATGCGGGTGTTGTGTTTTGGAGTTGCGCAGACGAATGGTTCAATGAAGTTGGCACTTCCTTTGGACCGTTGAGGCTCTTGCAGTGCATTCAAAGGTCCTTTTTAGTTGGATTTTAGATTATTCGACATGTTTATCGCATGCTTTGGTGCTTGCTTTTCACAATCGTTTCGATTACCATTCTGGAAATCGAGATTTGACACCCAGTGTGTGTAGTTTGTCTACAGTCAAAGAATGGACATGAGTGAACGTCACACGTGTAATACATATATATTGTATTGTAAGGATAATCTGTTGATCTCAAAACCATAGTAGCTCACCTGATTTAAGACCTTTAAGCGGAATAACAAAACACCGACCAATATATAGAGAACACTATGTGAATGAATTACTAACTCCATGGTAGTTCTTTGTAATAATTTAATGTGTGATCCTAAATAACTATATTATCATGGGGAAGCAATCCTTTTTCAAATTACCCAGCAACCCTTATTTATATACCTACACATTTTTTTTTTAAACACTTGTTAGAATTCCAGACAATATCAATATGTCATGAAGTCCTTAATAAATTTTAACTTAACTTTTATCATATTGGGCCACAAGTTTCTAGGCTTTTAGCTATTATGAACCTTATTTAAAGAGGCATAGAAGACCAAATATCACTCGAAAAGAAAACCAGCTTAAATCCAGGTAGTAACACACTACACAGTATGACGGACGGAACCCTTCATGCGTCGGCGTAACTCGCGCTTGCCCGTTTATTTTATTTTTTCTTTGAATTTTTAAATTACGAAGGTGGCTTAGGGTTGTCTATTTCATAACGCTTCCTGGCTGTCCGTGGGAATTCGCCTTCGCCTCGTTCGGTGCGACGACACTGAGCGCTTGTCCTTTGTTTAGGTTGCTTTGGCTACATTTGAATAGCGAACTCGGCTTTCACACCTTTACTGTGCCGATTGAAAAAAAAAAGCGAGAAAATACGCCACAGATGTTCTCGTTTGGCTTTCGATCCATCTATTGTTTTATTATCTGTATCTGGCAGTGTTTTTTTTTTTATTTACGAAATAGTTCCTTGAATTTGTCAAATAAAAACAATTAATTACAAAATCTTGACAGACAAAGAATGGCTGACAATTTACAACTTTTGCACAACACTTTTTTTCATAGTAATAATAATCGAGCCATCTGTTCTCAAACTAAGCAGAGCTTGTATTAGTTATAGTATAGGTGATAATAGGTATAAATCCTTACTTAATATTATAAATGCGAAAGTTACTTTGTTTGTTTGTTTGTTACGCTTTCACGCCTTAACGGCTCAGCCGATCATCACGAACACTTGCATGCACGTTTTCGGCGGTACAGAGAAGGACATAGGGTACTTTTTATCCCGGAATTGCCGCGGGAACTCCGAAATTACCGCGGGTATTTCTATACTTTTTTACAAACGTAACATACATACTATTTAGGGTTTTAAATGTTCGGTGTGGGGATCGAATCGAACCCGCGACGTCTTGAGTGGAAGTCACGTTCGCTAACCGCTAAACCAAGGGTAATGATGTAGTCGTGTAAGTTTTTTGAAATTCTTACCTATGACGGGGTGAAAAGGGGAACAGCTTGTGAATAATAATAGTGATTTAATTTTGCTTTCAATGTTGAGTGAGTTGGGGTATTTCTTCTTTTTCTTTTCATAAGCTTTGCGATGTCCGTAAGTTTTTTGCAGTTCGCACATTTCATCCGATCTTACAAACTCTGTTGTACTTATCTTAAATATCACTACATAGTATAAAACAAAGTCGCTTCCCGCTCTCTGCCTGTCTTCTTGATTTTCATGCAGTTTTCACCAATAGATAGAGTGGTTAATGAGGAAGGTTTATATATTTTATATTTTATCCTGGAATTCCTGCGGGATCTTTGAAATTAAATACGGGTGAAATCGCGGGGAGCAGCTAGGTCAATATACGAATTATTAAAATATGTATAGGTAATTCATGTAGGCGCACATTTACATTTTAAAACAAAATTACTTGCTTGCGATTCCCTATCGACTAAAATTTGACTTCCATGGTGTTAGAAACTTAGAACTTAAGCGACGATATTATCCAACCTTTGCCGATATTAAGTACAATTGCGAAAAAAAATAATAGGCTATTTGACTAATTTTTTTTTCTTAGTCCGTCTTGTAGATTAATAAAAAATATTGGACACGTATTTTTTCTTTTTTTACGTAATCAAAAAATAACAGAGATACATTGAGTTGAAATTTCGCGTGACGTCACTAACTATAGTGCAGTTTGTATGGCGGCTTGTAGAGGTAAGTGACGTCACGAGCCCCCACCCTAAACTTTAATGCGCTTTATCTCTGTGTATTTTCATTTATTTAAAAAATAAAAAAATACGTGTCTAATGATTTTAAATTTTCTAAAAGACGGACTAATTAAAATTTTGATTTTCAAAAGTTGTCAACATCCCTATTGTTTGTTAAGTATTCCGATCCCTGAGATTTGAATTCGGAAACGGAACCCGGTATAAACTCGCGCGCATCCAATTTTATTGTTTTTTTTTTCCCCGCGCGTCGTCGCTCCAATCTCGAAGGGTGCTTTGTGCGCGTGCTCCGTCCCGCTCTCGCGCGTTGGTCGCGTGCGCGGGCGTCCCGCTCGCCGGGGGTGGACGGGGGTGTATCCGTGCGCCAGATGTTTCGGAATCAATTCGGTCGGGTCGGGTGATTTTTTTTTCTTGGCTGTGTCTCGGTTCGATTCCGAACAATGACTCTGGTAGTTGGTTGGTGGTGTATTGAAGAAATTTCTCCCTCGCATGGCATATGGGCTATCTACAGGTAGTCGATGGATCTGCCGCTCTCAAAGGTTTTGTCGGTGAAATCGTTTCGAATTTAAATTGTCTATGGTCCATCTATACAACACCTCAATGATCTAGTTTTGTGTATAAACTGGGATTTAGCCTTACTTTTCCCTATTCCCTAATTATTGTTCCCTTACTAATGTTATATATGCGAAAGTGAGTTTGTTTGTCTGTTACGCTTTCACGCCTAGACAGCTCAAGTTCAACCGATCATCATGAAATTTTGCATACACGTTTTCAGAGCGACAGAGAAGGACATAGGGTAGGTACTTTTTATCCCGGAATTCCGGAATTAAACATACCTACCTATAAAGGTTTTGAATGTCTGTACGTTTGCTATCACCCAGCTCCGTGATAGTCGAAGAGATTTTAATATAGGATTTGGTGTACTTTTACTTTTGGAAAAGACTTCTAAGTAAACACCGATCGAAATTCATCCGGAACAGCTATCATAATATGTCATAATTATTATATACGGTGTTGATGGCACTGATTTTATGATTTCAACACGCTTTCACACTTAAATAAGTAATTTATGAATACCTAATGTTTTTTTTTTCCCCCAGATTTAGTTCCAAAAACACGAATCCGTTTCGAGCGAAGCTTTTAAAAACTTAATAGTCGCTGGCGACTTTCAATTAAAGAACTAATTTTAAAAATGGGTTTTTTATCTACAAAATAAAAAATGATACGGCAAGATAAGGATATCGTGTTTTGGACACTAACGACCTGTGAGACCGGCCGTGCATCGCCATTTTAATTTTATGCGCAGACGCATAATATCGTTCGCATCTAGACGCAAACGGATCTAGTTCCATTTTGAAATCGAAGCGTCCATATCAATTAAATAAGTTTTGTTTTCGACCATAATAATTATTCTCATTGAGCCGAGGGTTCTGTCACAAATTGGTCTAGGGGACCGATTGTTTTTTAACGAAATAATCTTTGGAAATTTTCGACTTTTACTACTTTTCAAAGCTGATACTTGCTGACTTTGCTTAACATCCTCTTTCAGTCGACTTTTTCTAAGTGAAGTGCCAATTTCGGAAGGGTTGACTAATTTTTATTTTTTAGTCCGTCTTGTAGATTATTAAAAAATATTGGACACGTATTTTTTCTTTTTTTACGTAATCAAAAAATAACGGCGATATATTGAGTTGAAATTTCGTGTGACGTCACTATTCGGACAGTTTGTATGGCGGTTTTGCGGTTAGTGACGTCACGACCCCCTCTCTCTAAACTTTAATGCGCTTTATCTCTGTATATTTTAATTGATTTGAAAAAGCAAAAAATACGTGTCTATTGTTTTTTTATTTTCTAAATGACGGACTAATTAGAATTTTGATTTTCAATAGAAGTCCCTGTGGTCTTTTCTGTACCCCAGACTAATGTTATGCAAAAAGTATACAAATAAAGAAGTGTTAAAGATATTTAAAATTAGTAATTTACAACATACAGTAACAATTAATTAAACCGCTGAAAACAGTAATGGTTACAATATTTTTAGAGATTTACAGATATTTTTTTTTGGCGAACCCAAAAAACTCCTAGATTAAATTGCAAAGACCATTGACCTATTTATGTGTTTTTTTTTTTTGTGAACCCAATCCGTAGGTAATAGCTTAGGTTTTTTTTTCTCCATCAACACAAGAGTTAATTATATTCAATCTTTTACAAATGCTCCTTTATTATCATTTAATTATCGTGAAATATTATATTTCCATTGGACTGTTTTAATTCGTTGGAGATCTTCAGAGCCGTCTTGAAGCGTTACACCTCGAAGTTTATTATTGACTAGGTATTTTAGCCCGCGTTAATTTCGGAGTTCCCGCGGAAAGTCCGTGATAAAAAGGTAGCGTAAGCTACTCTTTATAACATTAGTTATCTGCGAGTGAAAGTCCCGTCAAAATCGGTCCAGCCGTTTCAGAGATTAGCCGGAACAAACAGACTGATAGGCAGACAGAGAAAAAATTTAAAAATTGATTTTTCGATGTAAGTCCCGTATATAGGTACTTTCGTATGAATTTATTTAGTGAAAAGCTGTTAATTTGAAATTACAAACGGACTCTTAATACAGCATCCTTGGTCACTTGGCTGGAGAAGTTGACGGCTGCAGGTGGCGCGGGTTTGAGTCCCACAGGGTCAGAGTAAAATGAATGAAATGAATGAATGAATGAAAGGGTCAGGGTAAAACATTTTAGCTGATGAATATTTTTTGTGTTTACTCTGGATATTGGTGTTGAATAATGGATATCATTGAAACAGTTCCCCCCCTACTAATATTATATATAGCTAAATGTGAAAGTGTGGATGTTTGGATGTTTGTTACTTAATCACGCAAAAACGGCTGAACGGATTTGAATAAAATTTGGCATGCGCGTTGTCAGGGGTACAAAGAAGGACATAGGGTACTTTTTATCCCGGAATTCCCGCGGGAATTCCGAAATTACCGCGGGTAACAGCTAGTAATATTATAAATGCGAAATGAATTCTGTCTGTCTGTCTGTCTGTTGCGCTGTCACGCCTTAACGGCTCAACCGATCATCATGAAATTTTGCATACTGACACGTTGTCAGAGGTACAGAAAAGGTCATAGGGTACTTTCTATTCCCGCGGGATCTCCGAAATTGGCGCGGGTAAAACCGCGGGGAACAACTAGTACTTAGTTAATAATAATAAATAATACTTCACAATAAACAGATCTACTTGGGATCTGTTCCGTAATTAAGGATAGCACTGGCTCAGTGTTCGCAGTGACGAGAAATTCGTTCCGTTATAACTTCCAGTATACCTACTGCTGCAGTATCCGCAGTAGGCAGTATGACGTCATAATCGTCGCCATTTTTGTACTGTGAGCACTGGCGTTTTCGATGTAAGGTGCTCTTAGTGGTTTGATCACGTGATCAATTTCGGACTAATGATTGGTCAATGAGTGGTCCGCAGCGTGACCTGATAATGACAGTTTATGTATGACAGTATACTGCACTGCGTTACGTAACTAGTATGGCACATTATAAACGAACGCTTTCGCAGTTTACTAAATTGACGTTAATATTTTACTATGCTATCAGTAATACCAGAACATACCCTTGCTGCTACACTAAGCTATGAGCTTGTGTCGTGAAAACCAAGCAACGACGTATACACTACATATTATTGTATAAACAAGCACTCATTGGAAATTAGAACCTTGTGTTCATCACACAAAGTTTTCCAACACCGGGAATCGAAACCGGAACCTCTCGATAGACAAATACAACCTCCTCCTTTCTTGAAGGCGGTAAAAAAAATTAGCTCGGAATGTATTCTGACATGGTAAATAAAATATAATTAATTGGCGTCGCGTCGCACCGACGGACGGCACGCGCTAATACCGATCTACATAATTTAATTTTATATTACAATAATATACGGACATGTTATCTATCGCGGATTGATCTAAATAATATCTATTTTAATGGTTTCACATTCGCTAATGTGATTGTGTATTTTATTCGCAACTACTTAATTTATTGCCTCGCATACAATTATGGAGCGGGTTGAAGACCCGGCGGGTTGTTATAATTGAAAACCGACAAAAAAATAATTAAAACCGGTTTTTTGTTTTCTAGATCAATTAGTGGTGTAGGTACATTGTATATTATGTGATATGTCAAAGTTCCCCGGCCGGTGGCGTCTTCTCTTGTTGCTATACTGTGCTTACATAGCGAGTGGACGGCTTGTGGTCGCCGTTTTTTTTTTTAAAAATCCAATAAGCTACCTCGTTCAATACTTCAAGTTCAACCAGATAGTGATAGGACTCTATAGATGCATTCGGTGAGATCCTAGGGATTGGTGGCAATCTTTCAGTCGAAGAGATAGCTGATAATAATTTAATCACAAGAAATGATTCTTGGAAATATCCAACGGATGACGCTTTGGGATAATTTATTATTTATTTATTTATTTATTTATAGTTAATTGTAACGGTAAAAAAAAAACCAATTACAAACAATTAACATAGAACCGTTTTATACAATTAAATAGACGACACTCTCGCATACTTAATCTCACAAAACCTCAAGCATGCCGTCATTATCTCATGCCATGCATCCACAAACAGATCACACTCAGGGTCAGCAATGAGAAGGGCATTGAGGGCATCCAGGGTGCGATACACTGGGGAACCAGCTCTGGATACCGTTCGACATAGAGGTCGCGCAAATAATTCGGGCCTGCGGCTTCATCTGTAATACACGGTGAGGTTTTCGTACTGAAATTTACAATGAAAGCATTTTAGAGCCCGTCTTTGATGCACTATTGAGAATTTTACTATGGAAATGACGGGCTAATACCTAGCAAAATTCTCGATAGTGCTAGTAAAGACGGGCTCTAAAATGCGGTCATAGTAAATTTCAATACGAAAATTTCACCGTATAATCATACCTTATACTTTGGTTAGACTGACTGAGACGTGGTCGCGTCGTCGTCTACTGTGGTAGAAGCTCCTTCTTGAAAACCTTTTAAATCCAAAAGTAATGGCGCGCGACTCATATGTAAGTCATGGTTCAAATCCCAACAATGAGCTTGAGCTTTATGAATAAATCTTAAGAAAACCATAGAACGGTGGCGGAGCATTTTCCTGTGCTCGGCTGGCTACCATCTTCAAATTGAGAATCTCCTTCACCAAGCACCTAACCTAACGGTGTGTTCCGGCAGCTTTACTTAAAAATCAGTTCCCATTTCTGGCTAGTTGTGTTCACAGTCTTCAACCGCACATTTACCTACTTGACATTGGTCAGCTTTGGTCAAACGCCTAGAGTAACTACTGTCATGGTCACCTACTCATTCCTATCCCACCTCTGCAATATTAATGTGATGTGCCAATTTTTATAACTCTATGGTTTCTTAGGTAGGTTTAGTTTATGAAGAACACTTATTTAACACAATGAATGCATTTTTTATTTCCTTCCATTTAAAAAATTGGGAGGTTCTCTGGAGATCCTTGGGGTAGGCCTTTGTCTACCTTTAGGTCCAGAATGATCACTTTCCTAGAATGTCCACTTTCCTAAAATGACTACTTTCCTAAAATGTCCACTTTCTTAAATTGTCCACTTTCCTAAAATGACTACTTTCCTAAAATGACCACTTTCCTAAAATGACTACTTTCCTAAAATGTCCACTTTCTTAAAATGTCCACTTTCCTAAAATGACTACTTTCCTAAAATTTCCACTTTCTTAAAATGTCCACTTTCCTAAAATGACTACTTTCCTAAAATGTCCACTCTCTTAAAATGTCCACTTTCCTAAAATGACTACTTTCCTAAAATGTCCACTTTCCTAAAATGTCCACTGTCCTAAAATGTCCACTTTCCTAAAATGTCCACTTTCCTAAAATGACTACTTCCCTAAAATGTCCACTTTCCTAAAATGACTACTTTTTGTATGGTGAGTAGTTCTCAAAAAATAATTGGTTTTACGATTACGATTACTACTTAGGGATGCAGACCTAGATTCCTTCTTCCATCGAAAATTACTACTTTATAAAGAACTTTTTTAAAACTAAAGTTTTTTTTAAATTGACACAATTTTTTGAACAAACTAGCTTTTGCTCGGGTCTTCGCCCACGTTAAAATTCTTTGTCGTGGGGACCTCAGCGACTAGCAGCGAATAGCCAATCTAGCTCAACGGGAGAAAACTTAAATACCAAGCGAGCGCAGCCGCGTGCGACAGTTATAGCTTAATTAATACTTCTCTCTTTTCATGTCAGGTCAAGGTCTTCGCTTTGAATTAGCGTCGGAGATGCTCGCCCATCTGGGGTTTATACAAAGCAAACTAATTTACAGTCAATTGAAAAATTATGCATCCGTCTACAAAACTTTAAGAGTCGGTCTCGTTTGTGATACTGTTTGATGTAATTATTTATTTATATATTGTTAATATATGTATGCATGTTTATATATTTTAATTTATATATCTATCTATACATATAAAATGTCCTGAATGACTGATGGATCAACGCACAGCCTAAACCGCTGATCGTAGAGACCTGAAACTTGGAGGGTGTGTTCTTTGTATGACGTAAGCATCCGATAAGAAAAGATTTTTGAAAATTCAACCCCCAAGGCGATGAAAAGGGGATGAAAAGTTTGTATGGAACAATTCCGCGGGAACTTCGAAATTATCGCGGGTGAAACCGCGCGGGACAGCTAGTTATATATAAAATAAGAATACCACTCAAATGAATTGGTACAAAAAATAACTTAATTATAGATACACTAAATTAAACGGTTGAGTTTCATGCCGTAAGTAGTTTAGCCTCACGAATAAAATTAGTTTCTTATATTATTATTATAGTTATAATAGAAACTAATTATATAAATTGACTTAAATAAAATCTATTCCTATATGATTAAGTTGTAAATATTATATAAAGTGTTTATTAATGTTACAAAAAGGTAACAGTTATTGGAACGTATAGGAGATAATTTCTACGATTCTCAAAAAATATTTCACTGATAAGAAGCTGTCGCAGTAGATTTGATTCGAGTGAATTTTGAATCTTCGCGGGAATACCAAAAATCGTGCGGGTAAAACCGGTTTTTTGTATAGTTAGTCTAGATAGTCAGTAGTCTAGAAGAAGGGGGGGGGGGTGTACCTACGTAACAATAATAATAACAACAATCCACAACACACAGATTTACTTGATCCCACACTAAGCTATAAGCTTGTGTCGTGGAAACCAAGCAAACATAGCAAGTATAGTTATTTCAGAGTTTGAAAAGTTAGACACGAGGGTCAGCTGGTTGACTGTATAGAAAGTCTACTTATATGAAACTACTAACTCACTCACTAACTGGACCCTTATTCACTATGACCATAACGCGTCGCGTTAAGATAAGGCGCCACTTAAATTGCTTTTCCCTCGTGTTCAAAGAAGTTACACTTAAAAAAATACATTTAAGTTTCTTTTGTCGTAAAATATATTTCTAATATTTTTGCATCTGGAGCGGTTGGGATTTTGTTTTTTGGACGCGCGTTATGGGCAAGGATTGTCGTTGGTCATAGTGAATAGGGGCCGAGGCATACTCGTTCCTCAAAATCTCGAATGAGTGCTTCCCATAATATTCACATATGTATGTGTAATTTGGTTTTTCATTCCAGGTAAGTGGATACCTGTCATTTGAGCGTCCCGTTCAAACTTACTTCCACGGTGATCCCTCGGCAACAAAGGTAGGTAGGCACTGAGGTAATCCGATCGTTTCGTTCCGTCGAACGAAGCACTAAACTACAAACGACGGCGCGAGAGCTTGTACTCGTAATCTCGCGCCCAACGATCAGGAGGCGTACTTTTCGCTTTCGACGTATCCGGTGGTGTGGGGCGAGTCAGGAGCGGTTAGCGGTGTCGTGTGGCCGGCGGATGAAAGCGTTCAGGCGCATTTCGTCCAATTCGCAAATGGTCCAATCGTCCAATTAGCAAATCGTCCAGTTCGCAAATGGTCCAATTCGCAAAGGGTCCAATTCGCAAATGGTC
The DNA here is from genome assembly GCA_907165275.2 of Zygaena filipendulae. NCBI lineage: Eukaryota > Metazoa > Arthropoda > Insecta > Lepidoptera > Zygaenidae > Zygaena > Zygaena filipendulae. The sequence continues at coordinate 451,952 of OU015677.1, read as the reverse complement.
CAATTCTCAAATGTTCCAATTCGCAATTGGTCCAAATTGTAATTGGTTAAATTTGCCTCTTGCTAGCTCTCAAATAGAAAATAGAGACTGTCTATGATAATGATGCTTTACACCAAGCTACGAGATTGTCTCTTTTTCTGATTTTGTTGACCAAAATTACCACAACAGAGACGTTCATTAAATTAATGTTAGTTGGAATTTAACTAAATTTAACTTAATTAGTCAAATGCCAATTAACTTTCATTTAATTAATGTCCCTGGGGGCTGCAGTGGTTTTTAAAATCTTTACTTAAAACTAAGTAATCATTAAAACGACTCTGAGTGCGGCCGTTAAACCGCATAAATCACGTGAAAATAATTGTTGTTTTTTAATTGGTGCTTTTCAGGTTTCGGGAATACCGTGGAAAATGTAGGTAGGAAAAAAAAGTATGTAAAGTGTAGGTAGGTACCTACTTGGGTTGCCAGCAAATCAAGTTTTGTGAACTTACTAGATCTTACCGCCTACCATTTTGTATTGTTTCTAGTTACTTAAAATTAAGATGTAATCATTAAAACGGCCGTAAGAAAAAAATTCTGTACGTAGGCTCCTTTTATCTCGGAATTCCTGCGGGAACGCCAAATTTTCCGTGGCTTAACAGGCTTCTATTTCGGAGTTATTTTTCTGTACCCCCGACAACGTGAATGCAAAATTTCATGATGATCGGTACATTACAACATTATTGTCAAGTACCAGGATCCTATGGCTTGCAGGCGTGTCGATGTCGGTCTCTGCCACACGATAAAGAGCTCGGTTCGATTCCCGGATCGGAAATAGCCTCCGGTCACTTACCCGCGCGAAAAATTCCCGAAACGCAAAACGTGTGCGTTGCCCCCGTCTCGCTCTGCTGTCTTGGGTCTCCCTCGCACAGTTGGTTTTAATCGGGACTTTTATAGGAGCTTAATTATGCAGTTGGTTTTAATCGGGACTTTTATAGGAGCTTCATTATGTCTAAATACATTTTTTTTTCTGTATCTTATAGTAGCTGCCCCCCGCGGGTTAACGCGCGGTAATTTCGGAGTTCCCGTAGGAATTTCGAGTTAAAATTTGGCTATGTCACTCAGGACTCCTGTAGCTTCTTGTAAGTGAAATAATTTTCAAAATCGGTTCAGTAGATCCAGAGATTACCTCCTACAAAGTCAACAAACTCACAATTCACAAACGTTACCTCTTTATAATATTAATATAGACTTGCTGTGCCCCGCGGCTTCACCCGCATGGGTTTCCGAATTCCCGCAGAAACTCCAAAGTAGCCTAATTTACTTCTTATAACATCAGCTAATTAGCAGAAGAAATCCTGCCAAAATCGCTCCAACCGTTTCGGAGATTCAGCCACGTGAGTTTCGGAATTCCGGCAGGAACTCTTTGTACCCCCCAGGATGATTGTACACTATCTCCCATTCTAAGATCTATAAGCAAACTTTCGCGCGGATTCTCCCGCTTTAATTTGAAATGAAATAATTTCGGAGTTCCCGCGAGAGTTCCCGGATAAAAGTACTCTATGTCGTTCTCCGTACTTCTGACAGCGTGTATGCAAAATTTCATGACGATCGGTTGAGTAGTTGCGGCTTGAAAGCGTAACGAACAAACAAACTCAAATTCGCATTTATAATCGCATAGTAAGGATTATATGTATACTATAAAACCGATTAGAGATTGTAAGGCGTGAGATAAACATGGCTAAAATGTGATAAAATTTGTATAATAATAATAAAATTTGAATCACGCGCACTCTAATTAATCCATTTATTATAGTATATTAATTATTTGTATCGAGCTAGTCTGTCCGTGTGTGCGAAACACACCGCGTTCCAAATCCCACAAATGGTTCTCAAGAAATCAATCCGCGAAAGAATCAAACAGTATCTATCACTTAATGCGCATCTCCGTTCGGACCGCCGCCGTGTTATTCTCATTATGTCAACGCAAATTTCACTTCACGCGACCGTAGACTTTTCTGATGTTTTTTTTACGTAACTTACGACGCGTTGTAATTTCAAAAGAATACAAAACATTATGTATTATTCTAACTGTTCTCCGTGATTTCGCTGGCGTTAATTTCGAAGTTCCTGCGGAAATTCCGGGATAAAAACTAAAAAGTATGTACCTAGTTTATGTCCCTTTGTGTATGCAAAATTCAATGATGATTGGTTGAGTAATTAAGGCGTGAATGTGTGAAAAGCAAACTTATTTAGTAAGGAGACAGAAACGGAGAAGGACATAAGGTAATTTTTATTTTGTAACTCCCACGGGATCTCTGAAATTAATGTGAGTGACACCGCAGATATGTTCGACGACCCGATTGGCGCAGTAGGTCACCATGCCTGCCCGCTAGTCAAGGGGTTCCGGGTTCGATTCTCGGTGGGGGTAGACTTTGTGTGATGAACACAGGGTTCCATTTTCCATTCTGGGCGTATATATATATATATATATCTATATTATAATATATGTAATAATTTGTAGTGTATACCACGTTTGCTTGGTTTCCACGAAACAAGCTTATAGCTTAGTGTGGGATCAAGTAGATCTGGGTGTTGTGAAGTGGATTATTATTATTATTATATACTTGTAAATTTTTTGCCCCGTCAGACATTTTTTTCTCATTTCACTCGTAGTACACGTGAAGCGTCCGCGAGCCGAGTCCCCGCCGCCGCTAATATATGCGGGCGTCATCTCTAATGTCCACATTAGTATGCCGCACCGCGCGTTCCGTGGGAAATACACTACGCTACAAGCTACACGCGCTAGCACGGTGGTTTTCGCTTAGATATTGTATACCTACACTAGCTTGTCCCGCGCAGTTGCGCCCGCGATAATTTCGAAGTTTTCGCGACCCGTTTTCATCCCCTTATTTAATTCTTATCGGATGCCTACGTCATACAAAGAACACACCCTCCAAGTTTCAGGTCTCTACGATCAGCGGTTCAGGCTGTGCGTTGATCCATCAGTCATTCAGGACAAAGCATTTTATGATAGATAATAATTGTAGATAAGTCCTTTCCCACAACTTCTCTTGGCCACAAGTAGACTGTTGTGATGTAGATTTTATATTTTTTGTAGTGTATGTGATTATTTATATGGAAACAATAGTAAGTCTAGAATTAAGTCTTATCTCGCCTTAAAACCAAAACCTATAACGGCCGCACTCAGAGTCGTAATGATAATTTTATGTACTTAAAGATTTTAAAAACAAAACTGCCGCACTCAGATACCTTCATTAAATTAATGTTAATTGGCATTTAACTAAGTTTAACTTAATTACTTATCACATTGAAATGACTCTGTAAGTGTATCCACAACACGTTGTTACTTCGATGACGGATATCTACTACTTATAGGTTATTGAAAATGCTTAGCTTGTCAACAAACAAAATATTGGGCTGTTTTTGCTTGTCAGCCTGGAGCCCCCCATCGCCGCGCGCTATCAAGGCACGTGTGCACACAACTTGTTATCTGTGTGCAAATAAATAAAACGAGTTGGCTCACTGTTACAACCCGTGTACCTACATTGTACAGTCGCCAGCACCAATATGGATACATTTTTGGTCAGTGGAGCCGATCGATGCTAAAATGGCGCGCCCCTCCATCGGGCATACGCACACGCACAACCGTTAAAATATCGATACGACACATATAAATCTGGTGTTGCCATTCGTCCTCAGTTGCCGCATAGTGTCGCACTATGCGCACTATTAATAGTACATTGTTATCCTAGGGGTGAAAGTAACTTATTTAGTCCCGAGACTAGACTAGACGAGCGACTAAATAGTCTTTCTCCCGAGGATAACACTGTGCTTTTCATTACGAATGCAAGGAAAGTCAAAATAAAAATAGGAATTAGCTAAAGAAAAAAATGAGTGAATTTTATTTTACATAAATCAACCATTAGGTGTGCTACTGGCCAGTAAGTATGCCCCCTATGACATAAAAAAAACTTGAGTTTCTGCAGTATCCAGCTGTCAGTTGAAAGCGATTCTCCCTAGGGCTGAAAAGTGTTACTTTCAACCCGCTTCTCAGGCACCTTCAGACCTACTTTCCGAGTATGAGTAATGAAAAGAGATATTATCAATACATGATATCGCACATCTAAAACTGCTTATTGAGTAGTGGGGCGTGTCATTTTAGTTTAGATTACTGATCTACCTATTTGGACTCGATTACTGTTGCAATAAGATTCGATGACTGACAAAAGTGTATACATATTTATGCAGCTGACTGTACCGCTTGAGGATGGCGCCATACTTCTATTACTAGCTGTTCCCCGCGGTTTCACCCACTTTATTTTCGGAGTTCCCGCGGGAATTTCGGGACAAAAAGAAGTATGATAACATAGTGGATGCCGACAATGTCATTGGATTCCGCTCTCTCACTTTGACTTTTCTCCATTCATATTTATAACTAGCTGCGCCCCGCGGTTTCACCCGCTTGAGTTTCGGAATTCTCGCAAGAACTCCAAGGTAGCCGAATTTACTCCTTGTAACATCAGCTAATTAGCAGTGAAAGTCCCGTCAAAATTGGTCCAACCGTTTCGGAGATTCAACCGCGTGAGTTTCTGAATTCCCGCAAGATCTCTTTATATCAGGAACCTTTGCGGACGCAGGCAGAACAACCCGCCAAAGTTTCATCACAATCGGACCAACGGTTTAGAAACGCATAGAGGACAAACTTACATTACATACATACATTTATTTTTTATTTATAAAGATTGTGATAAATAAATATTATGTTTTTAAAGGCTTTTATTCAATGCAATGTACGAGTATGTAGAACTATGTTTGTACGGGTGGAATCTTGCAACTTAATTTTGAAATATATATCTTCAACCGATTGAGCTGAAATTTTGTATGTACACATTTAGTTTGGATGACAATGCACTGTTTTTTCTTAGCGCATTTGATTGAACTATAAAAATATAACTATAAAATGCTTGTTTTATAAAAAAAGTTTTAAAAAAGTTTTCTATCGAGATTTTTTTAAACTGTGGTCGGATTAAGTTACTGTGATCTGATTTGAAAAGGCACTTTTAAAATTCAAATTATTCCGTGAGCTTGTAAACTGACGTCGTCGTTTGTAAACAACCAAACTACGGAAGTGACTGCGTTCGTATAATATAGATCTAATTAGTTGAAAAAGAAATACCATCTGGTAAGATTGTGGACACAACTCGTTTCAACAAAATAATGACCTTTTTTGAGTTTTTTTTTTTTTAAGTCGTTTATCTAAGACGGCGACTGCCGAACCAGTCGCGAGATGAGTCCACGACACGAACAGCTGCTGTCGTGGGGTCACTGAATGTACGTATTGCCACCAAAAAAAGCTAGATTATATAGACCTCTAGCTAATCCCTGCGGTTTCACCCGCGGATGTGGTCAGCAGTCCAAAGTACAAACCTAACCTAACTTGGTATGTCGGGGTGCTTAAAGTGTACCTAAGCGTGACGTCACACGGAATTTCAACTCAATGTACGGGTATCGCCTTTATTTTTTGATTACGTAGAAAAAAAGTATCCGTCCAATATTTTTTATTAATCTACAAGCATTGATATTTAATATATCAATGTCTACAAGACTAAAAATTAAATTTTTTTTATCATGCTTATTCTGACAGTAGTACATACGATCTCGGGTCGGATTGTTTTTTATTATTATTTTTTTTTTATTAATTTTTTATTAATTAACGACAACAACAGCCATCATTGTTAATTTTACATCATATACACAAACATTTTGAGATAAAGCCAGTTATCCACTTAATTATGTAATAACTAGCTGTGCCCCGCGGTTTCACCCGCGTTAATTTCAGAGTTCCCGCAGGGAATTCCGGGATAAAAAGTACCCTATGTGTTAATCTGATGTGTAAGCTATATTATTGTAAAGTTTCATCTAAATCCATCCAGTAGTTTTTGCGTGAAAGAGTAACAAACATCCAGCCATCCATACAAACTTTCGCATTTATAATATTAGTACGATAAACACATTTTTTGTCGGTTAAAAATTTATCTCTTTCAACTGCTTCGTCGGTGCTTATATTAACAATTCCCGCATTTTCCAACATTTAACCGTAAAACGCATACCTATTTAACAGTTATCCGACTGATGTGGAGCCGCCGGTGTCGCTATACTTACCTACATACATAGTTTTTAATTTAATATGCTATTTTAATTTCGATGAGCTGTCGATTTACTTAAACCGGGTACGCAGGTGCTGCGGTGGTTGTGTTTTGGGTCGCTTCTTGTTTTGTTTTCTACGTAATGTGTATACATATACTAATCTTCTTGTCTCATAGATAGATTCCTGAGGAGGCCATATTTTTCTTTTCGCACTCGGAATTGCGAGATTCGCATGTGATTGCTTAAAAAATGTATGAGCAAATGCATGCGAACTTGCGATTCCGTGTGTGAAAGTAATTCGAACGATTCAAAAAAATTTTTGTTAAACTTTTCTTGATAAAATTTTTGTCTTTTGCTTCAATTTCATTTTGTTGAGACATTATGAAATCAATACATTTTCTTTTCGCTGACTTGTTGTTGCCATAATTAATCACTTATCTTTTCCTCAATCAAAGACTAAACTTCAGTTATTTTTTTTTAAGCTTAGGAATATTAGTAGCTTTTTCGGTTTCGAATTTCGTAAATTTCGCGGGAATTCCGGGATAAAAATACTCTATGTGCCTTTCCATACATCTGACAATGTGTATATACAAAATTCATGATGATCGGTTGAGTAGTTAAGGATTAGTTAGGACTACCAAATAAGTTCAATTATGAATCATACAAACAATGGACATAGAACCACATTCACCACGTTCCATACATCGGTCGTTTGTTTTTGTGCTTCAATTTCGTAGGAAACCAAAGCTTTATTTGTAATACGTAGGTACCTATCTCTAAATAAATGAAATTTTCTTTTAAACAACGACCTGCCTTCTTTTATCATTCATTTCGTAAGTTTGGGAGCGAATAGTTTATGTACTTAAATAATAATTAAAAAAGGAATACAAAGCTTCGTACTTGCATCCTATTCATATTTAAATTAACAAGAAAAAAGGACAACGATCGAAATCAACTCTTATCCACCATCGGCATAGAGTAGAAAACTAATCGACAGGACAAATAATGATATTAAAATTTGGTGCTTCGATTTAGTGTGCACTTTGAATGTGTGGCTCCGGGGGCGAAATGGCGTAAGCGCAGAAGCGATTAAAAAGTTTTATATATTATAGCCGTTCCGATCCCCATCGGAAGGACAAGTTGAACGACCGTCGCGTCGTTGTAGGATGAAATGTATGGGGTCAAGTGTGCGCGGGATTTTGTTTCGTTGGGGTCCGTGCCGTGTGTATATGAGGAGCCGTTGGAACCCTAAGGTTAAGGCCACTCCACATGGAGCTTCGCTGACTGCTAGGAGTCAAGAAACTCCCCGAGTGACTAATACTAGTAAACAGACACACTGCATACTATCGCTGGTAGGTGCCTAGCTAGTTGATATAGTGGCCACCAGGCGACATTTGTGGGTATTGCCCGTGACGCCACACGCGGCTCCAGCGGAAGACCAGCGTCGGGCCCCTAATGGTTCCCGGCTTATGCTGAGTTTGTTGCCTTTTTGTTGCGACACGCCGTTTGTGCTGCTTTTTGTTAACCCATTTTATTTTATTTTATTGTAGTCGTAACAAATAAACTTAATTTCATTTCATTTCATTTCATTATTGTATTATAAACTGGGTCATTAAAATAGAATAGAATAGAAAAAAAACTTAAACTAAATGAGAATACTTGGCACCAAAATGGCTGCCACTCAGCATTATGCCGTGGTAATAAGTTCCACGACGCTGAATTTCAGTGGCGACCGTAGAAGGGAGATGGCCCTAATGAAACCGTCAATAAAACCGTCTACAATCTGCATTTTTTTGAGATTATTAAGGTCTTAAACGGAAAAAATAAAAGTAATACTAAAAAAGAATTACTAAATAGAATCCTAAACCGCTGGATTTGCAGAGACCTAGATGTAAATATCTCACCGTGGAACCCCAAAAGAGTGGAATATAAGGGGGACGGCACTCTTTACAATACAGTACAGGCAACGCGTCCTGTCCACAGCGAGCGCCCTCCCGAGAGCTCGCGAAGGACTTTTACTGTAAAGGATTAATACATATTATAATAGGCTATTTGACTATTTTTTTTAACAGTCCGTCTTGTAGATCAATAAAATATATTGGACACGTATTTTTTCTTTTTTTACGTAATCAAAAAATAACAGCGCGACACATTGAGTTGAAATTTCGCGTGACGTCACTAACTAGTGCAGTTTGTATGGCGGCTTGTAGCGGTCTGTGACGTCACGAGCCCCCGCCCTAAAATTTGATGCGCTTTATAAATATTTATTTTAATTTAAAAATATTTTATATATTTATTATTATTTATTTATTTTAAAAATATACGTGTGTAATGATTTTTAATTTTCTAAAAGACGGACTGATTAAAATTTTGATTTTTAAAAGTTGTCAACATCCCTATTACCTAATCGATGCGCAGGCGCATGCCACGCAAACGCAACCTCACCCAGCGCTGTACTCATTTATTTTGCACCAGTACCTATGGAATTTTATGTCAATAGCTCTTAAATAAAGACTTCGCAAAAAAATATTAAGATGTGATGTCTGTCTCTATGGAAAACTATAGCTACTCACTGTTAATAACAGCGATACATCGAGTCGAACTATCGCGTGACGTCACGCCTTGGTACACTTTATACGTGGTTATGACGTCACGAGCCCCCGATATCACTGCCGAATTTTAATGCACTCTAATTGTTTATGTTCATTTATCTAAAAAAAAAAGAACGTGTTTATTACATAATATTATTTTATCGTCTTTAGAAGTATTTTTTGCTTTTTCAAATAAATGAAAATATACAGAGTTAAAGCGCATTAAAGTTTACGGTGGAGGCTCGTGAGTCGTGACGTCACTAACCGCTATAAGCCGCCACACAAACTGCACCGGTTTAGTGACGTCACGCGAAATGTCAACTCAATGTATCGCCGTTATTTACCGATTACGTAAAAAAAGAAAAAATACGTGTCTAATATTTTTTATTAATCTACAAGACGGACTAAAAAAAAATAGTCAAATAGCCTGTAGTCAATAGTCATCTATCTACATAATGGACAAGTTGACTAAATTTTTTTTTAGTCCGTCTTGTAGAATAATAAAAAATATTGGACAAGTATTTTTTTATTTCGCGTGACGTCACTAACCAGTGCAGTTTGTATGGCGGCTTGTAGCGGTAAGTGACGTCACGAGCCCCCCCCCCCCCCCCACCCTAAACTTTAATGCGCTTTATCTCTGTGTATTTTCATTTATTTGAAAGAAAAAAAAAATACGTGTCTAATGATTTTTAATTTTCTAACTGACGGACTAATTAGAATTTTGATTTTCAAAAGTCGTCAACATCCTTATTGATTGCGTTTATACAGTGTGAGTCTGGATAAAGTGTACAAATGAAAATGAGGGATACTATGTTCAATTTTATCGACGAAAAAAATAATAAAAAAATTAAAAAATTTTTTTTGAATTTTTGACGATTTTTTTAAAATTTTGGTTCGCGTTAGGGTTCCCCTCGTAAACAAAACACTATAACTTTTAAAATAAACGGTAGATTGTCAAGATAAAAACTGAATTATGATCAGAGCTTATGGGGCGTCTTAATAAAATCAAAATTTTTAATCAAAATTATTTACAATTCAAAATAATGGCGTTTATTTAACAAACAAAAGTATTTTTTTGCACAGTTTTTTCAGTAATTTTAAAATTGCTTAATAAAATGTGGTATTAACATACATTTTTTAAGGCTTACAATTATTCTACATCATACTAGCTTTCAAATGGTAAAAATTTTACGTTTATAACTTAATCACAACATTTTTTATCAGCTGTCAAAAAAGGATCTCCAAAAGTGGTATTTATCATTTATTGTGGATATTTTTTTGGAGGCGAAACAAAATACTTTTATTATTTATTTTTAATAATCAATTGGTTACTTATTGGTTAGTTATTGCATTAAATGCTCAAAATGTCCACCTCTTGTTTGCAGACACATAGTAGCGCGAAGAACGATTTGTTGTGTCGCTCTTCTTATCATCTCGCGATCATTTTTTAAATCATGTGCACAATTAATTATGCGATCTTGTAAATCGGCTTCACTGTTGATTGGGGAATTGTAGACGCGTTGTTTCATTGTACCCCATAAAAAGTAGTCGAGGGGCGTCATATCAGGTGAACGCGCAGGCCACCCCACAGGTCCTTGCCGGCCAATCCAATGGTTCGGATAAATTTCATTTAAAAATGATCTTACATTACTTGCATAATGAGCAGGACATCCATCCATTTGTAGGTACATTCTTCGGCGCAAAGCCAGTGGGACATCTGCCAGCAATTCAGGTAGTTCTTCGCGTAAAAGCGTTAAAAACCTTTCACCAGTTAATGTTCCCGGCAGTATTATTGGTCCAAGCAAAATGTCGTCAATGAGACCAGCCCAAACATTTACTGAATATCTCACTTGGAACGTTGAAGATCTTTTCAACTTTGGGTTTTCACCTTTAGGGCACCACTTACGCAAATTTCTGCAGTTGGTTATACCATCCCTTGTAAATGTTGACTCGTCCATCCATAAAATTTTTTTTGGAAAGTTTGGGTTTTGTCTAGTTTTTGACAGAATCCATGTTGACATAACGCATCTTGGACGGCAGTCTACCTCTTCATGTAAGTGCTGCACCCTCTGATAATGATAAGGATGCAGACCTTCTTTTTTTAAAATACGCCACGCTGATTTTTGCGATATTCCATGTCTCAAAGCTAGACGTCTGGTGCTAATGGTTGGATCAGCAAACAAATCCCTCAGTACTGCTTGTTCGACAGACACATCAATAATCACTTCAGACTCGCGGCGGTCTCTGGCATTTGATCCAAGTCCAACAATACATAATCTTCGGTGGACTTCTTGGAAGTTCCGAGCAGATGGCACCGGTCGCCTGTTAGGAAACGCAGCTACGTAAGCAGTGTGAGCGGCTCTGGCTCTACCTCGTGCCATTCCATAATAAAACTCAATATCAGCGATGTGTGCCGGCGGGAATTCAGTTAAACGCGGCATTATCTCCAAAACACTAGAGAATGAACTAGAGAAGTTGGTTAACGAGAGTAATGACGAAACGTGTAGCAGCGGCGAGTAATTCGGAGCGACTGTCTTTGTTTGTCTCTTCCAGTGTTGCCGTCTCAGTTGGTATTAAAGTAGCTAAATCTGTCGTAAAAGTTGCCAGTTTATGTAATTTTGTGCTGAAATGTAGCTAAATGTATGGAGCATTAAGTAATAATAAGTAGCTAAAATGTATGAAACCATGATCAATTCAAGTAGCTAAATACGTTCAAAATCCGCTAGATCTAGCTACAAAGTAGCTAAAACGGCAACACTGGTCTCTTCCCGTACCCCTAAACTTAAGCCCACGTGCAGTTACAAAACTTTTTTACCTGAAATGCAATAAAATGTACCCTAAACATTCACCGCGCCTTTGTTCATTAAATACCATACTTTGAAGGCCTTCTTTGACACTTCATAAAAAATGTTGTGATTAAGTTATAAACGTAAAATTTTTACCATTTGAAAGCTAGTATGATGTAGAATAATTGTAAGCCTTAAAAAATGTATGTTAATACCACATTTTATTAAGCAATTTTAAAATTACTGAAAAAACTGTGCAAAAAAATACTTTTGTTTGTTAAATAAACGCCATTATTTTGAATTGTAAATAATTTTGATTAAAATTTTTGATTTTATTAAGACGCCCCATAAGCTCTGATCATAATTCAGTTTTTATCTTGACAATCTACCGTTTATTTTAAAAGTTATAGTGTTTTGTTTACGAGGGGAACCCTAACGCGAACCAAAATTTTAAAAAAATCGTCAAAAATTCAAAAATTTTTTTTTAATTTTTTTATTATTTTTTTCGTCGATAAAATTGAACATAGTATCCCTCATTTTCATTTGTACACTTTATCCAGACTCACACTGTATAGTTAGGTGCCTACTCGTATATCGATCGGTATACGGAGCGACCCTTCCATCCACTTTGGGCCGACGCCGCCCGAGCGTCTCCGGAAACGCCCGAAGCGGAACATCTGTCGGGACTCGGGACTCGGGAGAGGTGCGCGTGCGCCGGTCGGTCATTACAGGCGGCCGGTAACTACGTAGCGGGTATGGTTTGCATAAATATTATAGTCGTTAAGTTACTAGCCCCCTTATCCAGGTTGACAATCCTTTTTATCCTTTTTGTTTGTTACGCTTTCACGCTTTAACTACTTAACCGATCATTATGAAATTTCGCATACACGTTGTCAAGGGTTCAGAAATATCTAGGCATAGGGTACTTTTTGTTCTTGAATTCTCGCGGGAACTCCGAAATTAACGTGGGTGAAGCCGCCCGACAAAAGCTAGTAAATAAATAAATAATTATAATATTATTTTGTTAGTTTAAAGGAGAGTAAATATTTACTGGAAAAGAGATTTAAAAAAATGACACGACCTACGATCTACTTTTAGTTTTTTTTAGCCCATTTAAAACTAGCAACGATTGAATTGTTTTGTGTTAAAACTTAAAATTCGTAATTTCTATTGTGGTTTTTTGTAGACCGTACCAGACATACCTGTGTGCTCCACACTTACATGTGGGCACGTTGAGATTTGTACAGGTGATGGTGCGGGGTTCGAATCCGGACCGGGAAAGCGAGGGGTAGATAAGTTTGCAGGAATTCTTGTTTGTTTGCTTTTTTGTTGACGTGTGTCGATGACCTGTGCTCGGGATTTGATTTTTTTATCTATCTAAACAATATTATTTACATTTCCAGTAATATTAATATTTCTGTAACATCGAAGAAGATATTTGAAACAAGCTCCTGAATCATGGAGTCCTGGGGTGTTTTTTCTGTCTGTACGCTCGTCACGCAAAAACTACAGAATGAATTTGAAATTGGTTTCTACAGTTGACTCATGGGAAAGAAATATAAATATAATAAGTACATAATATAAAATGATTTGTCCTGAATGACTGACGGATCGACGCACAGCCTAACCCGCTGATCGTAGAGACTTGAAACTTGGAGGGTGTGTTCTTTGTATGACGTAGGCATCCGATAAGAAAGGATCTCTGAAAATCTGTCCCCCGCGGTTTCACCCGCGGTAATTTCGAAGTTCCCGCGGGAATTCCACGATAAAATATTGATATAAACCTTCCTCATGAATCACTTTATCTATTGGTGAAGACCGCATGATAATCTGTTATGTAGTTTTAAAGATCTAAGCATACATAGGGACAGACAGCGGCAAGCGACTGTTTTATACTATGTAGTGACTAGCTGTTTTCCGCGGCTTCAACCGCGTTAATTACGTAGTTCCCGCGGGAATTCCGGGACAAAAGTACCCTGTGTCCTTTGTACCCCTGACAACGAGAATAATAATAATCCACATCACACAACACAGATCTACTTGATCCCACAGTAAGCTATTATTAGCTTGTGTCGTGGGAACCAAGCAAACGTGGTGTATACTACATAGAATTACTTATAATTATGTTATACTATAGATATATAAACACACCCAGACTGGAAAGTGGAACCCTGTGTTCATCACACAAAGTGCACCCCCACCGGGAATCGAACCCGGAACCTCTTGATTAGCGGGCAGGCGTGGTGACTTACTGCGCCAATCGGGTCGTATGCCCATGATGATCGGTCGAGCCGTTGAGGCGTGAAATCGTAACAAACAAACAAACCTAAGTAAGGATATAGACTACTTTAGATTCTTTGATTCGAGGTGAACGCGACCGTGCATGTTGTACAGTCGCTGCATACCTCTCGACTCGATCGAGTCGTGATGAATGTTTAAAGAGGTTAGAGGATGTAGGCCGCTCTATGATTGGTATATGAAACGTTAATGAATCTGGGCGACCGATTTAGGGTTCCCTGGGGAGTGTGGAAAAACCTTACGAGGTGTCAAGCGACCCGGACGAGAGCTGGCGCAGCCCCGTACACTTATTTTTATTTATTTATTCTTCTTGCACAAAATAGTACAAATGGCGAACTTAATGCCTTGCGGCATTCTCTGACAGTTAACCATTGGGTTGACAGAGAGATAAAAGGGACGGGGTGTGCAACCTACGGAAAAATCGAAAAAATAAATAAAATAATAGCATTAAAAACTAAAAACTGTGATAAACTAAGACATAAAAAGGACTAATTAACATATAAATATTACACAGCATAAAATACGTACTTAAATATTTAGGTATTATATAAATATATATAAGTAAATATACACACACACACACACATATTACACACATACCACACACACACACCAAAAGGATATACAGAAACATTTAATAATAGGGATACCTAACTTAATACATATCTAATAGTTGAAAAGGTGGGAGAGTTACGAACGACTGCAGGTTTTAAATGGCCATTCCTGGCAAGCCACCGGACTCTAAGAAATAATTTCGCACTCTATATTTGAATATGAATTTGTTAGGGCATTTACGCAGCTCTAAGGGCAAGCTTTTACACTTGTCGGGAGTGAAAACTCATTGTATCAGAATCGTACAAAACCCCGATTTTATTTACACTGCTTATGGTCCCGGGGTTAAAGGGATCCTATGTCACCTGGATACTGCAGCTTTCTATCAGTGAAAGAATTTTTAGAGTCGGTTGAGTTCCGTTCCAGAGGTTATTCCCTATACATCCAAACCTACAAATTTTACCTTTTGTTATAATATTAATGTAAAGAAATGTGGAAATTTGTGAAGATATTTGTGTGTTTGTTACTCAATCAATCACGTATAAACGGCTGGACGGATTTGAATGAAATTTGGTACAGATAGAAAACACACAGGAGTGAGAGACGGAAACAACTAGTTTAACCCTTTCACCGCCATCCCCGTAATATCACGAAAGACGTACTCCTGGGGCCAGTAACTTAATATAACGTTACTAACAAACCGCTGCATTGACTTTTATATTTATCAGAGTAAATGATAAATGATATCAAGGTAATGGCCACGAATTTGTAGCCTTAATTTATCAAAGCTACAAAAACGTGGCTGTGAAAGGGTTAAAATAACAAATCCAAACACTACGGAACCCTTGATAAAAGTCATAAGACAGGGCCCTTATTCACTATGACCATAACACGCCGCGCTAAGATAAGACGCTGCAAAAACTGTCTTTCCCTCGTAATGAAAGAAGATTACTGTAAAAAATTACATTTACAACGTTTCTTATGGCATAAAGAATAATAATTTCTAATATCTTGGCATCTGAGGGGCTATTATGTAACTTTTGTTTCTATCATTTTTCGGTTGCAATCAAAAATATGACGGTTTTGCGATTACAATTTGCACGTTGTGACACGTAAAATTTCTAGCAATCAACCAAAATAAACATACTTTAAAAGTTGAAGCTGTCTAAAGATGATTAATTAGTCACAAAATCGGTTTTTTTCTGATTGAAACTGAAATATGATAGCAATAAAAGTTACATAATTGCCCTACTGGAACGTTTGGAAATGCGTTTTCGGGACGCGCGTTATGGGCAAGGAGTGTTGTTGGTCATAGTGAATAAGGGCCCGGTGTGAATCGACTCACGCTGTATTTTTCGGTCGGCGAGCTTTTGCGTTGACGTGACGTGGCTCCAGTTGTAAGGCGCGACGTGGTCGTGGCCGAGTGCCTACTTACAACGTGGCGTGATGTTTCCACACACGGACATACATATAGGTAATTAGGTATTTCATAGAAATAGATACGGCAACTTGGTAAAACCCGAAACCGAACGTGCTATGATTTCGGTGAAAATGATTAAAATAGTTCTTGCTTGTAATACCTCAGACGAAATAAAAAATAAAAACTTTTTATTCCGTCTGAGGCTTGTACTTACTTCTTATGTACTATCGCATATTATGTATTTAGTTTCAAGTGGGATATATTGTATAGCTGTTCCCCGCGGTTTCACCCGATGGTATAGCATAGTTGCGATCTCTTTTAGACAACCAATGATGCGAAAGGAAGAACACAAATACACGGAAACGGGTGGTTGGGCAAAGCGTTCCATATAATTATACTATACAACGTGTTAATGAATTGACTGAAAACAAGAAAGTATAGTTTGTTCAGAATCGACCTCCGAATCGATCGCACCATGTTTTGATATAGATTATATTTTTTCATTTATACTAGCCTATGTCTAAATTTTTTATAATGCAATATTTGGCGCGTACACCGCCCGTAGCAACAAAATCGAATCGGTCATTAATTGACACGTAGGTGCGGGCGTAGCGTTTGAAATTTCCTAGATAGGTCACCTCCAAACTAATGTTGAATAACTTTTAACTATAAATTTTTTCGACATAATTCATATTTGAATTATATTATTATCTATTGTTTATTTTTTTTAATGGGGTGTATCAGGTTTTTCGTCATTAACACGTTGTATACATGTGTTATGAGCGAGGTGTGAACTAGTTGGTCGCACAGTGCACCGGGGCCCTGGGGGCTGGGACCCGCGCCGCATGCAACCTCGTTCCCCCACAGACCCCCACGTCATCGTCAGCTGACACCTAACCTACGTTGTCACCGATCACCAACCTATAATCCGTCTAAGCCATCCTTAATCGTTATCGTTGCTATTATAATTAATTAAATCATAAATTGATTTTGTTTGTGTTTTTTATTCACTAAAACGCAAAAAAAAAGTTTTATCAGGAAATGATATTATTATGTTTACAATGGTTATAACAAGCATTTCACGTTAGGGGACGTCCATTAATCACGTTTTTTAGCAACTTTTTGACCCCCTGCCCCTGTGTATGTGGTGAGGTTTTTGCCCCCCTCCCCCCCATACCCAAAATCTCGTTTTTTTAGTACAAAGTAACTATATCAACGTCCCCCAATACGGCTGGTCACCGCGGGGGTCTATGACTACAACCCTCCACTCCACATACCTAATAGTTGTGCATAATATTGAATTTTTTTCGATCTCTACTACACGAAAAGCTACTAGAACTTATACGTATATTTATAATAGTTTTTATGTGTAATCAAAATTGAAATTTCACTGTGATCTAATATATTTAAAAATTAAATGGGAAAAAACATAACAATAAAAAAAAAATAAAAAGGAAAATTGTCATAAGTGGAGAAAAATGGAGGAGGCCTTTACTCTGTTGAAGAGGTCCTTAATAATAGTAATTTTGTATTAATGATGAAATAAATAAGTAGGTAATAAATAAATAAATGGAAAAAAGTAATAATGGAAATAATAAAATAAATAAGTAATAAATAAATAATAATAAATAACTAATAATGATTTGCATGGAATAATGATAATAATCTTTGTATTTTGATAAATTTTAATTCTTCATCAAGTATTGTAATTGATTTTCTTGTAATTCAAATTTAAATTAATTTTAAATTATAGAAATTGTATTCAATGTCAAATTATGTAAGTTTATTAAGGAATAAACAGGGCTTTAATAATAATAATAATAAAAAAAAAACTATATCAAACCAATACAAAATAAGTCTATTCAAAGCTTACTGTGTTTATACTGAAATTTTCAAAATGTTATCTTTAAATACGATAAATAAATACACGTGATATCTCCTTATATCCTCGATTTTTTCCGAACCCCTCCCCCCACCCTTTTGAGCCTCACGTTTTTGGACGCCCCCTTGTCTAGGTTTTGGTACCTTCGAAGCCTTCGAGTATTCAATAGGTTTTATTATTGTGAAGTTACACCGGTTCAAACGGTTTTCACGCGTTCCTCAAAACAAGGGTTTGGTAGCTAACGGCATTATACATAGATATAACACGACAGTAGGTAAGTATATCTGTTCGTTGGTGTAGACTAGACTGTAGACTACGAAGTAAAAATCAATCCAATATGAAAGACAATATTATCTAATTGTAGCTGTACCTAAGTGGAAAACTTTGTCGAAGTTTTATGTCGGCCGGGCTTTATTACAAACCACCTGATAATTTATAAAAGCGAAACCTTATTTCAAGTCGCAACAATATGTAAAAGTAAATATGATATAGTACATTGTTATCCTAGGGGTGAAAGTAACTTATTTCGTCCCGAGACGGGGGTTGGCCAATAGATCGAGGGACTAAATAAGTCTTTCTCCCGAGGATAACACTGTGCTTTTCATTACGAATGCAAGGAAAGTCAAAATAAAAATAGGAATTAGCTAAAGAAAAAATGAGTGAATTTTAATTAATACCTACTTAAACTTTACGTTATTTCAATTTTACATCGCGCTGGCTGTATAGAAAGTTGGAACATGGTTCAATAGAAATGTGAAAATAGACCTAGTTTTTTTTTTTTTAATAATTTGACAGTTGTCAGTTGAAAGCGATTCTCCCTAGGGCTGAAAAGGGTTACTTTCAACCCGCTTCTCAGGCAACTTCAGACCTACTTTCCGAGTATGAGTAATGAAAAATATTTTTGTGTTTACCCTGAGTCTGGTTATTCAGTAGGTAGCATAAATAAGTACGTACTTATTACTAGCTGATCCCCGCGGTAATTTCGGAGTTCCCGCGGGAATTCATTCCGGCATAAAAAGTATCCGATGTCCTTCTCTGTACCCCTGACAACGTGTATGCTTCAATGACGACCGGTTGAGCCGTTAAGGTGTGAAAGCGTAACAAATAAACAAACAAACTCACTTTCGCATTTAAATAGTAAGGATTACTAGTTGATCCCCGCCGTTTCACCCGCGGTGTTTCGAAGTTACCGTGGACATTCCGGGGTAAAAGTACTCTATATCGTTTTCTGCCCCACTGACAACGTGTATGCAAAATTTTAGATTGATCGGTTGAGCCGTTGGGGCGTGAAAGCGTAACAAACCAAAAAAACTTACTTTCGCATTTATCTATATAATAAAAATGAATCGTCAAATGTGTTGCTAAGCGCATAACTTCCAAACGACTGCACCAAATTGGATAATTGTTTTTTTTTTGAGTTCGTTATTGTCAGGACAAGGTTTATATAAAAGAATTTTGGAGTTCCTGCGGGAATTCCGAAACTCACGCGGGTGAATCTCCCAAACGGTTGGACCGATATTGACGGGATTCACTGCTAATTAGCTGTTGTTATAAGGAGTAAATTAGACTGCATTGGAGTTCCTGCGGGAATGCCGAAACTCACGCGGGTTAAACCGCGGGGCACAGCTAGTATTATTAATAAGAATGATTTATTCATTTAAATTTTATATCTTCAATGTAGCACGCTCGTTTTTATGAAATAATTTTATGTACAGATGATTGATTTTGTAATTACAGTAACATAAATTGTAATTAATTTTCTTTGGTAAAAATTTTCAAGCGGATCACAAAGTAACTGAAGGATTCGGATGACGACAAAAGCGTGACGGAATCTTTACAGATGTCAGTTTCCGGTCACTGTTAAGTGACTGTGGTCTATCTGTGATACATTTATATCGTCTATAATTTATTGATTTAATTTTATTGTAAGTACTACCATTTTTGTACCATATTCTTGCAAATAAATAAACATTATTATTATTTATTAATATGTCATAAGCTACGTATGTTTTTACTACAGCCGCGCGTAAAAGTTTTGCACGCGTCACAATATCGCCGATAGCCATTCATCCGGTTGATAGTCACCGCCCCCGACCGCCATCGCGACACGTAACGCGTCTGTGTTTTCCGCTCGGCAACTTTCGAGCGTCGAACTTCGCGGGCCTTCTAGACTTGTGCATGTTTCATGAAGTTGCTATAACACTGGCCGTAATAATCGAACGGAATTGTTGTTTGAGGAGGCATTTGAAAATTGGAAACTTTGCCGCCGCCGCTGCTAGTTTTGTTTTGTTTATTTTCTTTTTTTTTCGTTTTGAATGTGTATATCCAGCCAATAACAAAATTTTTAAAGTTCGTTTGTATGTTTGTCACTCGCATAAACGGCTGAACGATTACCAACCACGGATACTTTCACCCTGGAATTCCCGAGGAAATTTCGAAATTTGCGCGGCCATTGATGCCGCACTAATCTATTAACTTATGTCATGGAAATCAAGCAAACGTGATTACAGGTGCCAACCTGGTTTGTTAGGGTTAAATCCGGCAAATACCTGTCATTTAAGCCCGGGTTTGCCCATCTATAGTTGTGATGGTATAATAATACTTTTACATTATTATGAGACCAAGAATGGGACTCGAAGGGAAATACTTTTAAATATTGTGGACAGTAAATTTAACTGAGAGAAGACCTCATCTTTATTATTTTTAAATATAGATGAGAAAATTGTAAATCGAATATTATTGTTTTTTTTTTATAATTCCGCAACAACAAGTCAACTTTAACAGCCATTTATCGACAACTTCGTCTAAAAAAAACTTCGATTCCAAATACAAATCGTCCCAACTTTAGAGTTTCCTCCCGCTCAAAAAAAAAAAATTAAGAAAAAAATTACAAAAAAAGTTGTCGTAAACTTCCAAGTTTATTTTTCAGTTAGAAATAATTATCCACCATTCGTCCGGCCTCCCTTCGCGTCGGCGGTCCCTCTCGGGCGGGCGGCGTCGCCTCGCTGCGTCCCGCTCCCGCGCCGGAGGGGAGGCGAGCTGGCAGCGCCGCGCGCTCGGTGTCGAACTTGCGCTATACTCTATACTCTATAGGTACTCAGCACGTAGACCGTACCCGGGGCACTTTGTTGAGTTGCTAACTTGCTATTGAGTTGCTACTTTTTGGTTCGCTTCGCGCGTAATTTCGTTGTGATAAAAGTTGTATCACTGGCGATGGCGCTGGTATATACTGACTTTTGCCGATGGTTTTGCTTTTGCGTTTTGGGATTTGTGTACATACGTATACATAATGGGCTCACGCCTGTCTCCTCGAGGTGTAGGCAGAAACGGTGAGCCACCGTCTAGTAATCCTATTTAATGACTCTGTAGACTAGTTTGTAACAGTTTCGACTCTTTGTTCTTACATAATAATTAATCGGAATACGAGTTAAAACACTAGTATTATACTTGCTGTTCCCCGCGGTTTTGCCCGCGTTAATTTCAGAGATCCTGCGGGAATTCCGGGATAAATAGTGCCCTATGTCCTTTCTGTACCCCTGACGACGTGTATGTAAAATTTTATGCGATTCCATCCGCGCTAATTTCGCAGTTCCCGCGGGAATTCCGGGATGAAAAGTGCCCTATGGCGATGTCCTTTTCTGTACCATTGACAACGTTTATGCAAAATTTTATGATGATCGGATGAGCTCACTTTGGTATTTATTAAGAACTTAGCGCCCGCTGAATTGTTCCATACAAACTTTGCCCCTCTTTTTCACCTCCTTAAAGGTAGAATTCCGGAAAGTCTTTTCTTATCGGATGCCTAGAATCGCCTACGTCATACAAAGAACACACCCTCCAAATGTCAGGTCTTTACGATCACCGTTTTAGGCTGTGCTTTGATTCATCAGTCATTAAGGACAAAGCATTTTATATATATAGATAAGGATAGAAGGTGGGTGTCAAACTGTCAATGACCATCATATGCAGCGGCGTGCGCAGGGCCCTTATTCACTACGACCAACAACATTCCTCGCCCACAACGCGCGTCCCAAAAACGCATTTCCAAACGTTCTAGACGCCAAAATATTAGAAATTATTATTCTTTATGCCATAAGAAACATTTTAGTTTTGGAAGTGAAACTTTTTAAAGAACATGGGAAAGACGATTTTGGTGGTGAGTTGTCATAACGCGACGTGTTATGGTCATAGTGAAGCAGGGCTCGGGGCCATTATTCACCATGACCATATAACACACCGCGACAACTGTCTTTCCCTCGTACTCAAAGAAGTTTTACTGCAAAAAAAAAAACATTTACAACGTTTCTTATGGCATAAAGAATAATAATTTCTAATATCTTGGCATCTAGAACGTTTAGAAATGCGTTTTTGGGACGCGCGTTACGGGCAAGGAATGTTGTTGGTCTTCTTCTTTTTCTTCTACTTCTTTAATAATGGCGTCTATTAATAATTTGCCAATGACAATGTTTCTTATTAACAAAAATCTCTTCGATGTTGTTGGTCGTAGCGAATCAGGGCACAGGTGGGTGCGCGTGCGCCGGTCGCGGGTCGGCTCGTGCCGTGTTGCGTCTCGTAAGCGTCGTCTCGACGATCGCCGCGCCGATATGCGGCGGCTAGATATCGCACACGTGCCGTATACTACGGTACAACCGGACAGCCACCTCGACAATCCTTACAGTCTTCTTCTGTGATCTAACTGATCCTTATCCTTACTATTAAAAAATGCGAATGCGATTGTGAGTTTGTTTGATCGTTTGTTACGCCTCAGCTATACTCGACCGGTCGTCGTGAAACTTTGTCTACTCCTTGTGGCGGGGGTACATAACGAAATTGAAATTGAATGAAAAATTAATCCCACCAAAAACATTTTCATGTAAAATGATGCCAAAACGAGACCATTTGACGGGCACTGTCAAAAAATTGCCAGATCTCATGTAGAGTCAAGCTTACACACCCTAACTCTACAAGGCCTAACTTCTCAAAGTCTACACCTTAGTCAAACAGAATATGTGGCTAGTATAAAAACGAAGCGCTTTGAGAAAAGATAGTGCCTCCGCTTCGCTTGGCTTGTCTTGCCCCCAGACGTTGACGGAGCGAAACCGCTTGGGTAGTAGAAGGTATATAAAATAAAATGAAAACAATAATATCAGCAAAAAATAAAATAGTACATTGTTATCCTAGGGGTGAAAGTTATTTAGTCCCGAGACTAGACTAGACGAGGGACTAAATAGTCTTTCTCCCGAGGATAACACTGTGCTTTTCATTACGAATGCAAGGAAAGTCAAAATAAAAATAGGAATTAGCTAAAGAAAAAATGAGTGAATTTTATTTTACATAAATCAACCATTAGGTGTGCTACTGGCCAGTAAGTATGCCCCCTGGCCCTATGACAAAAAAAAAACTTGAGTTTCTGCAGTATCCAGCTGTCAGTTGAAAGCGATTCTCCCTAGGGCTGAAAAGTGTTACTTTCAACCCGCTTCTCAGGCAACTTCAGACCTACTTTCCGAGTATGAGTAATGAAAAAAACATGTATGTATCTAGAATAGAATAGAATAAAATTTATCTAAAAGAACAACGTAAAAAATTAATAACTAAAAGTAGGTAACCTAGATGTCCTTTGCCTTCATGCCTTATACCTATGTTCTTGTCAACGTGTATGCAAGATTTCACGAATGATCTATGTATAGTTAACAGACAAACCGACGGTTTTTTGCGCATTTATAATATCGATTAAAATTTCTATCTATCTGTCTAGGTAGCTATATGCACATCGCGCCAAAAGTACTTTTTAATACAGTTGCTCAAAAAGTGGCGTATTGCAGGGACGTTTAGCGTTCGGGATGTGGGCTATTACATACTCGAGCTTTTTGTTTACCTTTCCCGAACTCGTGCGTTCTCTTTGCCAACTGTCAAAAATGGCGACACGACTTTGACACTTTTTGCATTGCGAAACGTAGGTTTCGCATTACTAATACGACTAGCGCCATCTCTTGATCACAGTTGGAACTTAGTTAAGTTTGTTGTGTTTTTGATATTTTATTAAATTGCTTAATTTTTTCGTAACTGTATTAAAAATAGTTGTTCAGTACACGTGCGGAACCGTCATTGCAACTAGTTCCGACTGTCAACCCTCACCTTCGGCTGCGCCTCGGCTCGGGTAGACATTTGTCGGAACTCTTTGCAATGACAGGCTTTCCGCACTTATAATGAAATATACTATTTCACGGTTGCCTTGCAAATTGTTTGATAAGTTTAGAGAAGTTTGATCGCAGTCGGTTCCAAGTAAGAGATGTGTCGGACAATTTGATCGTAAAGAACACAGCATGCGTGTAAACCCGCGGGTGTCGACCGGTTATAGAGGCAGTTCGGGAATCAATTAAATCTATACTAATTGGATACAATGAATTAAGTAAATGTATGTATTTTGTTGGCCGCTTTGGACGCACCTGGCGGTTGCAATCCTATTACACACTTAGTATTGTCAAATATCTTAGTGTTCTCTATTAATTATCTAAATATCATTTGATTAATTTAAAATTACAGAATATGTATGTGTCAATAATTTGTTTTATTAACTAACTGACGGACTAAGGTCCGTATTCCAAAAGGTTACTCAAGTCATGAATCTAGTTTTAAAACTAATTTCAAGTAAAGTTTTGATTTTAGAACCTTACTTGAAACGAGATTCATGAATCAACAATCAGCTGAGTTATTTCCTTATTCTAGAACGACGCTTGAGTACTAATCTATACTCAAGCAAAGATTTGATCTTTGTTTACGTCTGTCATGTCAAGACCACTCAACCTATTCAGAGCTCAAAATCTCTACTCAAGACTAGTTTCAATTGATTAGAACCAATCAGAGTTCAGAATCCCTACTCAAGACTAGTTTCAAGTGATTAGAACTTAAAACGCATTCTATAATAAGATTTACGCTTGAGTTATGATCTGTGCTTAAAACTAATCTCAAGTAAAACGTGATCTGAGTCACCTTCTGGAATACGGGCCTAAATGTATTTTCCATTTTCATACCCCGGACACATGCTGTTATAGAGTACATTTATAGGGGAAGAAAAAATTTAATAGCATATAGTACAGTCACGTTTTCTTGCCGCCACACTCTACACTAGGGTTGACAAACGTACCGTTTTGTCAGGACATGTCTTTATTTTTGATTTGTCCAGGGTCCTGCAACCTGGTTTAAAATTTGCGCGTCACTTCTGCCTCCATTCTTACAGACTACAATTACTCGGTGAGCCCGGCATGATTTAATGGGCATTTTTTAGTCCGTCTTGTAGATTATTAAAAAATATTGGACACGTATTTTTTCTTTTTTTACGTAATCAAAAAATAACGGCGATATATTGAGTTGAAATTCCGCGTGACGTCACTATTCTGACAGTTTATATGGCGGTTTTAGCGGTTATTGACGTCACGACCTCCTCATCCTAAACTTTAGTGCGCTTTATCTCTGTATATTTTAATTTATTTACAAAAGCAAAAAATACGTGTCTATTGTTTTTTTATTTGCTAACTGACGGATTTATTAGAATTTTGATTTTCAAAAGTAGTCCACATTCCCATTGAAGATACTTTCATAAACAATGAGCTAGTCGACCAAATTTTAATTTTTAGTCCGTCTTGTAGATTAATAAAAAATAATGGTTACGTTTTTTTTTCATTTTTTAAGTAATCAAAAACTTGAAAGGTCGGCTGACATGCCGTTTCACAGTTTTGAGTTTATAGCACGTTATGACGTCATAAGACCCCACTCCTAAACTTTAATGCGTTTTATCTTAGTATTTTTTCAATAATTAGAAAAAGCAAAAAATAAGGGTCTATTATTTTTTATTAATCCACAAGACGTACTAAATAGAATTTGGATTTTCACAACCCGGAAACAAGCCTATTGCAACTGCTATTATTTATTTGAGTTTCATTGACCCAGTTTTCTTGGCAAACATCATTTTAATATAAATCAACTACTGCACTAATACCAATACTGCGTCCTGTTCTTAAGCCGCAGTGTCCTGGTATTTCCACCGTCAAAAATCCAGGTTTTCCATGCATATTTGTAGATGACAACCCTACTCTACACCAATGATGTTGTCAAATGTCAAAAGATTTCTTCAACTCCCATCCAGTAGTCATTACCTGGCAATGCTTCTCATTTCCGGACCGATAGCGTTCCTAGTTGATTATGTTACTTATGTTTTTTCTCTAATTATTATAAATAATTTAAAAAATAAACTATGTGTGTCGATAACAATCATAATATATACATAAAATATAATCGCGTCCGTCCGTGCCGCTGTCCACCTGCGATGCACGTGCTACCTTTCACGACTATATACATATTAAGAGATTTTTTCTCTCTTAACTGTTATTAAAATTTCATTAATATGTAATTAATAATCGAGCTTCCATGTTGAAATAATTCGATAACTACGTAAATCAATTTGAGGTTATTTATTACAGTGCAGTGGAGTGGTCTTAAACTTGTAGTCGCCATTCGCTACAGATAATTAGAATTTCTTTTAAATTATATCGTTCCAAAACGGAGGTTCGATTGGAGAATATGTAAAATAAGGGTAAACACTACAAGTAAAAAAAAGGTAAACATTACTAATTTTAAGCAAGGGTAAACAAACAAACACTACTGGGTGAATAAAGGTAAACTCAAATTTTTATTATTGATAACATTCTGCAAATTTTAAACTTGTTAAGTATTAAAAAGTAACAGAAAGTCTTAAAAAACTAATTTTGTATTTTTATTTTTATCTATCAGAGATTCAAACATCATTAATTAAAATCGACACCCAGAGCGTCTTTTTTCCCTGTATCATAAAAGCGCTAACAGACGTTGGCTCAAAACTTGGACAAAACCAATCGGTTCGCTAATCGCTTGTACCGTGTACGGAGTTTCACGGGTCGCCAATAGGTACCACTATTGGCCTATTTTTGCGTACAATGGGCCAACGTGTATCAGCGGCGTTCTCCTGCAACATTGTTTTAAAGTCACCAAAGAGTTTTCAAAGGGAGTTTTTGGCGGGCATCAAAGATGGCGGTTCAGTCATTTATTTTCGTGTCAATAAAAAATTGTTGAAACTGGATTTTGTTGTGTTTTATGGTGCTGTATTTATTAGACAATAATTTTCACAGTAACAGTTTTTTGTGTGCTCAAAAAGATAATACATATATGACATTTCGAGCTGATTTCTTCGGTATCCTCCAAGAGCTCCGAGAAAGTTCTTGTACTCTATTCAGTACCATGGCCTACAAGATCATACCGTAAAAGGATGCTAAACGTTAATTTGTGAATTTAACGAACTTATTTTACTTGAAACTGGCTAAATGCATTATATGCGAAAGCCAATAAGAAAAAGAAACAAAAGAGTTTTCAAAGTACCTACCTAACTCTTTACAAAGGGCAAGTTGGCTGAATTTTTTTCATAGACAAAAAGAAACAATTAATCATCGAAACTTGCAGCTATCTTAAGTTTTGATTAGCGTCGCGGATTAATTAAAGCTTATAATCCACCCTTTACCTGGTGCTTTTAGACCGGAAATACAGCGTGTTTGCAAACATGGAGAGACACTACTCTACAATTTTTGGTTTTTAAATATAAATGGTTCTAAATGTGAAAATCAATGACTGTTTTGGGCGATTGAATATCCCATTCGAACTATAAAAGTGAGGAACAACATAGGGTTTTTCTTTTGTTGTCCTTAACCTTCATCATGAATCACTCTATCTCTTGGTGAAAACCGCGTGAAAATCCGTTGCGTAGTTTTAAAGATCTGAGCATACATAGGAACAGACACACAGTGGGAAGCGCCTTTGTTTTATACTATTGATTCATAAGAATGTATTTCCAAAAAGTGTTTAAGTACTAGCAAAGGAATTCGAACAAAGAAAAAATGATAAGTAATTTCGGAATAAAAATTACGTACTCCTTTTCTCTACCCTCGACATCGTGTATAAGAAATATCATTATGATAGTTGGGTAGTTAAGGTGTGAAAGCTTAACAAAGTACCATTATTAAGGATAATATCTGTGGTACTCATAGTTCAAGATCTGCGTGTTCAAAATTTATTTATTTATTTATTTACTTATTTATTCTTCTTGCACAAAATAGTACAAATGGCGAACTTAATGCCTTGCGGCATTCTCTGACAGTTAACCATTGGGTTGACAGAGAGATAAAAGGGACGGGGTGTGCAACCTACGAAAAAAACGAAAAAATAAATAAAATAATAGTATTAAAAACTAAAAATTGTTATAAACTAAGACATAAAAAAGGACTGAATATAGAGATAATCAACATATAAATTCTATTTAGTCCGTCAGTTAGATAATAAAAATAATATTTGTTGCTTTTTCAAATTAATGAAAGTATATCTAATATCTACTTGGATAAAGCGCATTAAACTTTAAGAGTGGGGGCTCGTAACGTCATAATATGCATGTATAAACTGTACTTGGTTGTGACGTCACGCGACATTTCGACAGCGTGTCGCCGTTTTTTTTTTGATTGCGTCAAAAAATAAAAAAATACGTGTCCAATATTTTTTTATGAATCTACAGGACGAACTAAAAACAAAAATTTTGTCAAAACTTGTAAGGGTTCGAATCGACGTGAGTCTGGTTGGTTATAGTTCTGAAAAATTGTAGAGATTAAAAAAAAAAGCGACCGCAACTCCGTATTACAGCGAAGTTAACCTCATTCGCTGTGTACGCCCGTTCCGTTTCGTTTGTATCGCGTACTCCGGTACTCCCTGCCGAGTGCCGGCAGTCGAGAGCTGGCAACGTCGCGTCGCCCGACCGGGGATGCCACGTGCCTGTGAGCTTTCTTTGCTCGGTTTCAGGGAGACTCTGCATGTTTCTGGGCTTCGTCTCCATTATTTGACTAACTGTTCCTTGTTTTTGTTTCGCCCGCGTTATTCGCAGAGTTCCCGCGGAAAATCCGAACTCATATTCGCATTTATAATTTATAAAGATTGTAATTTAGTAATTATTTAGATGTGCATGTCGTAGAGTTCATTTAGATTTCAATTGTGTAAATATATATGTATTACTCGTTGTTTTTACATTTTTAGATTTTGCATAATTTTCATGACATTTAATTTTCGCAACATTCTTATTATTTCAAATGTTCCAATAAGTATAGAACATTTATTTTATGTTTAAAGAATAAAAAATATTTATTCTTCTTTTCTTCTAACATCGGCAAGATTAACTTTAACTGTTTTTGGAATATTGATCTCAATTTAATAAGGTTCAAACTCGAAGCGAAGGAAGAAGAAAATGAAATTACACAACATTAAACAAAAACATTGTAAAAGAAAATCGTTTTATTGTACCCTTACAGCAGGTAACAGTTCTGTAGATAAATCATGCGTCGCAACGGATCGGTACGATTTTTTTGCACTGAGCGAGCTATAAAAACAATAGGAAACATTTTTATACAAGTATCTGAAAGCGTTCGCGAGAGAATTCAAGTAATCATAAATTAGCTTGAACGAAATTACAAAATTAAAACCGGCGGCAACCGAACACGTATTCTAGTTCACTAACATACACTATTATCATCGCCACAAGTGTTTTAAATTACTACGCGCCTATCTCTCAGCATTCTGGGGTAACGGTACGCGCATGTGGCAACACTCGCAGTGAACGGCAGTCTGCCGTCGGCCGTGGCCCGCGCAGTGCGTCCGTCGAAGTCAGTCGCGCTCGCGGTTCGAAACGCGCGCGTTCAAAGTTTACCACTGTGACGTAACGAAAACACTCGTGAACCAACAACTAACCTATAATAATACGCGTTATCTAGACATCAGTGCAGTGTTTTCTAATAAGGAATTCTAGAATACTAGTGATCTATTTCACGCTCCATTTGTCTGTACAGTGTTCGGTTTTTCTTTACCCCCCAACGAAAACGGTAAAGGGAGTTTTGTGATCACCATCATGCGAATGGAATAAAGAGTAATGTTGTATACTGTGCTTGCTTCGTGATTCCATGTGCGTAGGGGATCGTGACGCGTTGGTGTATGGCGGTTTATGAATTTAGTTGGAAACGGGAAAAAATAAAGAAAAAAGAATTTGGTGTTCGAATTATTCGATTGTTGTCGCGATATGGCTGAATAGAAGTTGTTTCTTTCGGTATTTTTTGTATTTTTTGGCTGTATGGATTGGTTTGCAAAGGTTTTTTTTTTCTATAGTGCAATAATATTTTTACGATTCTATGAAGACTTGTGCCACTAAAATTGCTTTTTAAGAGTTCAGTGCTGTGGGAATATTTTTTTTATTCGATTGTTACTTTTTGGACTCTACCTCTACCATGACTACGCGTTGCAGGAACTATGCTATGAGCAATATAATTGGAATTATTCTCATTAAAACACATGTTGTTTGTGACTAATGTTTGCACAGTTGTTTCCGATTCGGATCAAATGGAACCCACTCTGTGTGTGCAATTGGAAAATAAAATAAATTTTATATTTCGAAAGTATTGATACAAATTCGATTGGAAAATATCGACATATTTATTTCTGTTCTTTATTTAAGCGTAGTTTTTAAACGGTTTTAAAGCATTTTCGTTACTATCTACTTTTTCGAACATAGAATTTATGATTTCGTAGATTTTAAAAATATTGCGATATCTCGGTTAAAATAGGTACGAAGGTGCAAGTTTGCTTTTGAACTTGGCCGGGCACACTACCGGGTGTCTCTAGAGTTTACATTCCAACCAAGCAAACAAAATTATTGTGTTTCACGCAACCTATATGTATTTAAAAATGCGAACCAATATTAATTTTGACGCATTTTTAAAACAGTCTTGAGAAGCGTCAGGGTTAATTTTCATAGGAATTTCAGTAAATATATTGCATACGGTTTACCCTAGCTTTTTATTAAATACTAATCTAAAAAAACTTCTTTTATTAATAAAAAAAAAATTGTTTAATTTTAGTACTTACGCATTCGCGAGATGAAAATTAAAAAAGTTAAATAAAAATTGATAGGTGTAGAGGCGCTTTGAAAAAGCTAGGCAGGTAAGTACTAAGAAAATGTGATTTGGGACATCCCTTATGAATCACGTCTAGATGTTTAAATATGTGACTTACCATATTATATACTAGCTGTGCCCCGCGGTTTCACCCGCGGTAATTTCGGAGTTCCCGCGGGAATTCCGGGATAAAAAGTACCCTATGTCCTTCTCTGTACCCCTGACAGCGTGCACGCCAAATTTATTCCAAATCCGTTCAGCCGTTTTTGCGTGATTGAGGAACACACATCCACACTTTCACATTTATAATATTAGTAGGATTATGTGACCATCCTGTAAATAGATTACTATATGTTCCTCGCGGTTCCACCCATGCAATTCAAGATTCCCTCGGGAGCTCTTTGTTTCGAGATAAAAAGTCCATTCGACGACGCCTGAAAACTTCCTGAAATGCAACCCCTTACTGAACGATAAAATACTTAAACTTTACAGACAGATAGATTTTTATTCTCTCTTAAAAAATTACATTTACATTTGATGTCGAAAATAAATAAATTCACTGAAGAATAATATTAATATTTTTACATATAAAATGCTTTGTCGTGAATGACTGACTGGCGGATCAACGCACAGCCTACACCGCTGATCGTAGAGACCTGAAACTTAGAGGGTGTGTTCTTTGTATGACGTAGGCATCCGATAAGAAAGGATTTTTGAAGATTCTAGTCCTAAGGGGGTGAAAAAGCGGGGTAAAGTTTGTATTTGTAACATTCCGCGGGAACTCCGAAATTATCGTGGCAGAAACCGCGTGGGACAGCTAGCAATAAAATGAAATTTGATAGTAAAAAATGTCAATTGTAAAATATTTCACTAAAATATACAATTTAATAGATAAGTGACTTTGTTGAAATCGCTTAATGGTCGAATTAAAACGATTTTAACAGTCATAGAAGTCGTAATCCAATAATTAAGTGAACTTCTAATGACTTTTCTATTCAAATATTCGAAACTAAATCAATCTTCAGTCAAGTTTGCTCATTTTCGTTATATTTCAGGCTTCGATGTGTATTTAGTAATATTATATATGCTTTCAACTATTTCATTGTATTGGAAGCGTTGAGAGCAAGAAATGGATATTAGTAGATCGGAGGCCCTATAGTGCCCTTTACATAATAATTATAAATATACGTACCGAAGGAAAGGAAATCGTAAAGATGTCGCATTTAAATAATCCATTAGATCATATATTTTTTACACGGTCATGTCTCTATTAACATGTCAAATGTACAATCATTTGCAAAATATTATAGTAGATTTGTGTAGTATATTATGAAAAACTAGCTGTTCCCCGCGGTTTCACCTGCAGATTTCGGAGTTCCCGCGGGAATTCCGGGATGAAAAGTACCCTATGTCCTTCTCTGTGCCCCTGGCAACGTGTATGCAAAATTTTATGATGATCCGTTGAGCCGTTGAGTGGTGAAAGTGTGACAAACAAACAAACCCACATTAATTTTTATAATAGTAAGGATTCCTTTTGATCTAACTATGTACTCTAATATAATAAAGTGGTAGTTTCTAAGTTTGGGTAAAATAAGGGGTAATATCTGTAACTAGTGAACCTATTCTGACGACCCGATTGGCGCAATGGCCACCATGCCTGCCCGCTAATCAAGAGATTCCGGGTTCGATTCCCGGTGGGGGTGCACTTTGTGTGATGAACACAGGGTTCCATTTTCCAGTCTGGATGTGTATATAATATCTATAGTATAGTATATGTATATGTAATAATATGTATAGTATATACCACGTTTGCTTGGTTTCCACGACACAAGCTTATAGCTTAGTGTGGGATCAAGTAGATCTGTGTGTTGTGAAGTGGATTATTATTATTATTATTATTCTAAATAATCTTTCGCTGAAGCTCTACTGTCCCGAAGTGGCGTATAGAGTACCTACTTTTAATCTCGAAATTCACGCGGGAACTTCAAAACATCGCAGGTGAAACCGCGGGGAACAGCTAGTATTACATTTATGATAATTATAATGAAATTAATGAAATGAAATTATGCGACAAAGGTAAAAAACAACAAAAATTAGTACCCACCTAAATAATATGCAATAACAAAAATTGGCATAAAAAAAGAGCGCATCGCGCAACAAAATGTCAACCAGGCTAGCATAAGTGTATCGGTGCTTCAAACATCTTCATGGTGCCCTTTGGCCTTTTGATGGTTTCGCGTTCCAACAATTCGTCAGCCCACATTACCTGTAAGCTTGGTACTCACTCTGCTGTACGTACATTATGCAAAACCACTTCGAAACCGGTCCGGATTGATTTCGGCCGGAAACCTGATCTCATCAGACGCGGAGGCACCACTCTCGGTGACATTGGAACGGGGCCCGGTGTGGTTTAGTTTGTAACACGACAGGCGTGTCGTCATTTGTTAACAGCTAAACACACGACTGAAGGCACACCAGGCGTGTCATTTATTCGTATGACGCTTGGTCGTGTCACGTAATATTTGTTCGGCGCCAGAGAGCCCACAAGAGAGTAGTTTGCGAAGTCGAGATCTTCGTCGACTGCAACAAAAAAGGAGAGGATTATGTCCATTTATGTCTGCAGACATTAAGCGTGCCAGACACGTTTCGTTGCAGACAAAATAATATTCTCCTATACAGTGTGTACTTATTGACGTATTCACATCTAACGTAACACGGCCGCGCAGATGCCGACAGACACGGGCCGGTATTTGCGAAAAGAATATTTTGTCTCACGGTTCATGTCTGTACGTGTCTGTGGCTACATGCCGACCGGGGTGAATAGAGCATCGGAACCGTGCAGACGTCTTTTGTAAATAAACTGTGTATGTTGGTTTTTCCCCACATTTTTTTCTTGGCACGTGTCTGGCGCGGAACGTGTCTGGCACGCTCAATGTCTGTAGATATAAATGGACTCTTAAAATGTATGCGATCCGCTAAGTGTCTGTGCGTCGGCTGAAATACCTTTTATTGGATAGATAAATAATAGTTAAATATTACATACTACTTGATTAAATTTTAGTTTTTAGATTAGTAAAATTCCGAAACAGACGCCGGGAACACCACACTTACTCTATATACGGAATGCTTCTTAGGGCCACGTCATTTTTCCACTGTATGATATAATTTAATATTGAATATTTAATGACGAGTGAAGACGACGACACTCCGACGTTCGTTAGGGTTGGCACAAATGAAAAATTTGAAAAGATATCACGCTCTTACCGTGCAACGTATAATTTTCTTGAACGTATAAAAGTAGTTATAGATATTATTCCATACATCCGATGATTGTCAGTGTAATACAAATACCAGATAAAATATTCATAATATAGATAAATAACTTAATACGACGTCTGTCAACCCTATTGCAATGAGAACGATGTATCGATTTTGAAATATATACATAATATAGGTATTAGGTATTATATATTTATATTAATATATATGAATAATAATAGACAATAGATCGGTTTCCACCTATATACAAGGTGACATAGAAAACTGCAGTCATATTTGAAGATTGTCGAGTAGTACAATAATTTGACACTGGTGAAAATCACTTTAGAATTTCGTAAACAATTTAAAAACAATTCTATTGTCGATTTTTTTTTGCAAGAAATTAAACGTGTCACTTCACTAGCGAAGTTTACTGATGAAGAATTCGAGATCGTTCAACATTATGTATCGCTATTGAGGTTATTGTGTAGATAATAATATGTAGATAGTATTATGTAAGTTATTAATTATGGTAAATCCAGCAATTTTTTTTTAATATTTTTTTATTTATTTATTTATTTATCCACAAATATACAAAATGACATATATTAATATATACTATATATCTCGTCAACTTATAAATAGGTTGTTGGCGAGGAAGCGCTCATCTTAGTTTTAATAATTATAATTGTGTATCTACGTTATCTAATTGACAACTTACCTATTTACTTACCTAAACTTAACTTTAACAACCAATTGAAAACGATCATCAGAATAAGATTTTAAAATGTGACTACACCTGTCCGTAACACCCTGTATATATTATTATAACTTAGTGGTGGAATGTGGAGCGCTGAACGGCCATCTGCTATGCGTTGACATTCCCGTGTCGCAAGTGTTTTAATAACATTACTGGCGCATGTCGTTTTGCTGTAGACGAGAACCGCTTCGAACCGGCACCCGGCTCTTCGACTATCTTTAACAATCTCATATTTTTCCGTTGCGTATGGACATCGAATGTCTTTGGAGATATAACCGGTGATAGACTAGTTTCTATTAGGGGCTCTTCGTGTGATTGCAGATTCGGTATCTAGAGCTTGGAATACATCTTGTTAATTTTTTCCGGAATGATTTTTCTATCGAAATTATGAAAGATACGAGTTTTTTTTTTCTATTGTATAACCACAAATAATAATTTATTTTATCAAATAAGAACCATATTATTTGTTATGTTATTATATTGTTATAATAAGTATTTAACTCTGGCCAAAAACATGTAACAGTTTATTATCTATCTTAATATATATAAATCACGTGTCACGTTGTTTGTCCACGATGGACTCCGAAACTACTGAACGGATTTTGATAAAATTTTGCAACCATTCATAAAATGGTCCAACTTAAAAGGTAGGATAGTTTTTATCCCGGAATTCCCTCGGGAACTGAAGGGCATAGAGTACTTTTTTCCCGCAAACTCCGCGGGAACTCCGAAATTACCGCGGATGAAATCGCGGGGGACAGCTAGTCTAATATATATAAATCACGTATCACGTTGTTTGTCCGCGATGGACTCCGAAACTACTGAACGGATTTTGATAAAATTTTGTAACCATTCATAAAATGGTCCAACTTAAAAGATAGGATAGTTTTTATCCCGGAATTCCCTCGGGAACTGAAGGGCATAGAGTACTTTTTTCCCGCAACCTCCGCGGGAACTCCGAAATTACCGCGGATGAAATCGCGGGGGACAGCTAGTGGGATTATATTATTCCTGTAAAAGATGAATTTTGATATTACCGGTTTATTGTTTGGGAGCGTCGATACGATTTCTTTCTTTTGGTTCGCTTTCACCGATTCAATTTTTGTGTACAATATAGAGTTATCCATCTATCTCATATAAAAAGTAGACACACAATCAACGTCAAAAAATATCCTCATGAAATGAGCGCTCACTTGAACATTTTGGGTGCGCTTTTAAATTAGTGCTCGTTTAAAAATTGTAAAAATCATACATCCAGGACCCTAAAAAAGGACGGAATTTCATATTTTCGGTGAGTACTTACTATTGTAATACCAACCAACTATTAGTATAACCACAGCTATAACTACGTAAACACGACTGTGGACAGATTTTAAGGGAACTTTTGTATGGGACTGTGTATCTACTCTTTACAATTCTCAGACCAAATAAAAACTAAAGACGGAACGCGTAGAACAAACAAGTGAAGCCCGGAAAAAGACACCACGCTGTGCACGTACACAGAAACACGCACACACTTACAAGAAAAAGACACCATACCATTTAGTTTGAGCTTCTCCCGCTAATGGAGGTGACGCGCCAATTAAGTTAAAAATGCCATATTTTGTCGTCAATGGTCAAAAAATAAAAAAAACAGCATGGAATCACTTATCACCAGTAAGTAAACTTAGCAAATCCATACACTTTCCTAATAATAATAATAATAATAATAATTCTTTATTTCAGATTCAAAGATCCATAGTAAAAGAGAACGCTTATTTGGCAATTATTTGACTATCGTTGTGTATAAATAGTGTATAAAATAGTATAAAAATAAAAATACTTTTAGGTGGCAATATCCATCCATCGTCGGTACATTTTCGACAGCATGAGCCTATCCGCTATGCTCCTTACGATGACATTATTACACGTGTCAACCCTGGACATGAATGATGCTAATCACCACATGCATACGCAACCGGCTTCACTTCGTTGTTCGAGACGTTCCGTCTTTAGTTTTTACTGGTTGTGTAATTTCAGAGTTCCCGCGGGAATTCCGGGATTACAGTACCCTATGTGTTAATCCGATGTGTAAGCCATGTTATTGTAAAGTTTCATTTAAATCCATCCTGTAGTTTTTGCGTGAAAGAGTAACAAACATCCATCCATCCATCCATCTATACATACATTCTTGCAAAATTTCGCGTTTATAATGGACATAGATAAGCAATAGTGTGTTAACCCACACTGGAGAAATTTTGAATTAATCGTGTTTTAAAAGTAGGAGCGCCATTTTGTATCAAAATTTTTTATGTTCAATATTTAGTTACATACTTAAACAATGTAATAAGGTAAACACATAATTAAAAAACGTTCCCCAACTCTCAATAAATCGTTCTGAATAGGTAACTTAATTTTGTGGGTTAACATGTTATTGCTTATCTGCGTCCTTAAATATTGATAGGAATTGTTCTAAATATCTCTATGTACCTACCTACTGGGCCGGCGCGTCGCGTCGTCGGGTTCGACTCCCGCGCAACGCGACACTGCCCCGATGCGTCACGCCGTCGTCGGGCGACTTCCGTTCCGTTCACGCATCCGGTCCCGCTAGAGTTTCATTTTCTACTTTATTTTTTTTTTCCCATCGAAACATGATTTCTGTGTCATTCTGCCAGCCATCTTGAAGATTTTTTTTTTATATTTATTCTTATTCGTATCGAGTATACATAAAATGCGAAAGCGAGTTTATTTGTGCTATGTAATACGTATTAAGTAACAGCTGACCCCGCGGTAATTTCGGAGTTCCCGCGGGAATTCCGGAATAAGAAGTACCCTATGACACTCAGGATCACTGTAGCTTCCTATAAGTGAAAGAATCTTCAAAATCGGTTCCGTAGATCCAGAGATTACCCCCTACAACGTCACAAACTCACATACTTTTGCTCTTTATAATATTAGTATAGATGAACTATTCTATACGTCGTATAGCCTATTGGTGAAAACCGCATAAAAATCATAAAAATCCGGTTCAGTAGTTTTTGAGTTTATCGCGAACAGACAGACTGACAAACAGATTTATCATTAGCAAATGTCTATTTTTATTTACTCTATTTTACATAATATGGCGCCCATCGATTTCTTTTTAAATTTAATAATAAATAGTATCTCGAATTCGGATCTCAGAAGGTACCTATGAATTTGTTTAAGAGTTTTTTTTTATGTGTTACGTTGGTAAACGTTTTAATTACAAAAATATGTTAAATAGCCGGTGTTGAAATTAGAAAAATGCTTTAAGTTTTTTTTTTTTTTATTTTATCACCACCGCGCGCTACAAAAGGTCCCATTGTTGCAAAAAAAGTTGATGATTTTGTGACGCGTTATCAAGTATTACTATCTACTTTTACAATCAACATCGAATTAACAAATCCGAATTACCTACCTAATAATCAGTTTTATAATCGGCTTTTATCTTTTAATTATCAACGAGAGATTGCAACAATAAGGCCCGTATTCCAGAAGGTGACTCAGATCACGTTTCACTTGAGATTAGTTTTAAGCTCAAATCATAACTCAAGCGTACATCTTATTATAGAATGCGTTTTAAGTTCTAATTACTTGAAACTAGTCTTGAGTAGGGATTCTGAACTCTGATTGGTTCTAATCAGTTGAAACTAGTCTAGAGTAGAGATTTTGAGCTCTGATTGGTTGAGTGGTCTTGACATGACAGACGTAAACAAAAATCAAATCTTTGCTTGAGTATAGATTAGTACTCAAACGTCGTTCTAGAATAAGGAAATAACTCAGCTGATTGTTGATTGATGAATCTCGTTTCAAGTAAGGTTCTAAAATTAAAGCTTTACTTGAAATTGGTTTTAAAACTAGATTCATGGCTTGAGTAACCTTTTGGAATACGGACCTAAGTGACATTACCGTATCAATTGTAAGATAAATCAACGGCCGAGTGCAATTGACCAATCGCGGGCCAGCATTGGAGATGGATCCGATGTCGGTTTCGAAATGACGCGCGACGATTGGCCGATTGGAAGTTCGCTTTGCACACGGTCGTGGGAATGTGATGACAGTCGTGACACTGTTCGAATTTTGAACGCGTCGGAATCTGGGATGTTTATGGTTCTCGATGGACAGTTATAAATTAGAAATTTATGTGTATTTTACTTTACTTTGTCTATTATTATAATAACAATGCTTGGGCGTTACAACACAACGCCATCTGGTCCCAAACTAATATGAGCAGAGCTCGTACTATTGATAAATGGACGCAGATAAGCAATAACATGTTAACCCACAAAATGAAGTTATTGATTCAGAACGATTTATTGAGAGTTAGAGAACGTTTTTTATTTATGTATTTACCTTATTACATTGTTTAAATATGTAACTAAATATTGAACATAAAAAATTTGACACAAAATGGCGCTATAATTTTAAAACTTTAATTTAATCAAAATTTCTCCAGTGTGGGTTAACACACTATTGCTTATCTATGTCCAAATGCGAATGTGAGTTTGTTTGTTTATTGTTACGCTTTTGCGCCTCACACATAAGGAACGGTTTCTTATGAAATATCGCATACACGTTGTCTCTGGTTCAGAAAGAGACAACATATCTTTCATCCAGAAAAAAACGCTGTTCCCGAGGGATTAACGCAAGCGAAGTCGCAGGCATCAGCTACTAGTGACTAGTACATATCTATACTCATATTTTAAAGAGGTAAAGTTTGTTTGTGACGTTGTAGGGGATAGTCTTTGGATCTACTGAACCGATTTTGAAAATTCTGTCACTTATAGGAAGCTGCGGTAGTCTTGAGCGACATAGGGTACTTTTTATCCAGAATCACCCACGGGAAATTACCGCGGGTGAAACCGCGGGGGACGGCTATATACATAATATATTAAAAGTACAGGGGTTAAACAAAAAAATGTTCATCATAGTTGGACATAGATAAGCAATAGTGTGTTAACCCACACTGGAGAAATTTTGAGTAAATCGTGTTTTAAAAGTAGGAGCGCCATTTTGTGTCAACATTTTTTATGTTCAATATCTAGTTACATATTTAAGCAATGTAATAAGGTGAACACATAATTAAAAAACGTTCCCTAACTCTCGATAAATCGTTCTGAATCAACAATTTAATTTTGTGGGTTAACATGTTATTGCTTATCTGCGTCCAATTAATGTTTACCCCGATACGGGTTTCGAACCCGCGACACCCGGCGTAGCAATCAGACTCGCGTACCACTACACCACCGGTGCTACAATTATGTAATAGTAAAAACGAACCGTAGACAAACCGAACAATATTTCTCTATGCACAACCTCATTTAACCCCGTGTGTACATGAATACCAAAAGGGATCCAAACCGTCCATTAATTAACTCGACAAAGAGGTGCAATTATATATGAAACAAGCCAAGCCGAGCTAAGTACGCTGTTATCGGTTGATTGGTCAATTTTCCACAGCCCCGCGCCGGCCGCGGTGAAATTGTTTCTAGTTTTGCTATTAGGTGGCATAACATGGCGCTCTAATGACAGACCTCTATATTGGTGACGTGGTTTATACTCGGTACGTGTGTAGGGTTGTCGCCCGTCGCAAAACAAGGCTCTGAGTTTCTTGAGCATTGAAAACCGAAACTCATCTGGGCAGTCTGGCATGAGAGATAAATTGGAAATTTTAAATTTGGAAGCCTTCTTGCGGCGTTCACTATTTTTTTTTAACTCTCTTTCATACCATTCAGTATTCTTTTTTTAATATTAATGTCTTTTATAAAAAAAAAATACTGGAATCGATGTTTTTCTTTATGAGAAAATGAATGTAATCGACATGAGTCAAATCCTTTATTCAAATTTGGCCCATAGTGTGGCTCTTTCTGACGTCAATATAATTACAGTTATTACACAGCACCCATTAAGTATCCACCCTTTACAGAAAAATAAAACAGACGTTTTGAAAATTTTGATGTAATTAACATTAACTTTTTTAAGGAAAATACATAAAACTTAAATATAATTATTCAAATCTATAGACTTTCTATCCATCCAAAAAAAAAATACCGCAATCGACACATTTTGATCCAAAAATACTCACTTTCAACACTATTGTTTTCGAAAATAAATAAAATTCAAATAAAGTGGGTCCGATCTTATATAAGCTTTTCTTACGAGATGGCGTCTAGTTGTCAGTTGTCACTGAGTTTACTTCCTTAATTAAAATGGAACGGTTGCCAACCCTGACTCCTTTCGTTCGTACCGTCGCCGTGTCACACACATCATATTAAACGGGTGTAACATAAAAAATTCACAATCAAATTGAATGTTTAGCTAAAACAGAATGCACGAGTGCTACTCTACTGTACGTGCTGCCTACACCGCTGTGTAGGAGGCACCCGACCTTGAAGCAGACCGTGGATTCAATCATCGATCATTCGTTGCTGTTTTTAAACCTTTCACCGCCATCCCCGTAATATCACGATCTACGAAAAACGTGCTCCTGCGCTATTCTAGTTTTTCGTGACGTTTATGTCAACTTGGCTAAGGGGACTCCGCTGTTCTACATGATTATAGCGAACACCAAGCTATGTTGTGTTATATATGGAGGTAGTATGGCTCTTTTACGATTGTGCGTGTATGTATTGTATAGAGGTATGTTTGAAAACAAAAGAGAAGCCACTTCCGCCGCGTGACGTCACGCCGGCGACCAGCGGTCTGCGCTTGCGCACGGCGGCGGTCGAGCCACCCGACTACAGATGTATACACGGTAGACTATGCGAGTTGTCGCTAAAAGCGTGCCGCAATTAAGGTCTGTCGTGCTTATAGTTTGGTTTGCGTTCAGAAAAACACAGGCGAATGTGTTAGGAAAAAAAATGGTAGTGGTAGGATACATAATGTAAAAATAGGTATGTCATATAATTTAGAGCTTTCATGATCTACTTGGTCACAGATATGGGCTAATTAATGGACATAGATAAGCAATAGTGTGTTAACCCACACTGGAGAAATTTTGAGTAAATCGTGTTTTAAAAGTAGGAGCGCCACTTTGTGTCAACATTTTTTATGTTAAATATTTAGTTGCATATTTAAGCAATGTAATAAGGTAAACACATAATTAAAAAACGTTCCCCAACTCTCAATAAATGCTTCTGAAACAATAACTTAATTTTGTGGGTTAACATGTTATTGCTTATCTGCGTCCTAATATCAATGACATATAGTGACATGCACGACATATTTTGTCTATTCTTTTTTCAAATGCCGCATTTGGAGACATTTAATAATGATAACTGATACAGCTCGATTTTCAAAAATTTGTACCTACTCATTCGGACACAATGATGACTAATAGATAGATTTCGATTTTTAAATTTTACATAGGTTTTAAATTTTACCTACACAATATTTGAAAATGGAATCTCTGAAGTCTCTGAGTGCAGCGATGAGTTGGTTTTATACGTATAAGATCTTGCGATATCTACATTAAAGTATATCTTGTATTGAACCGTCGACGACTTGTCATCAATCAGTGCCACTGTCTACGGCTTGTCGTTGCGTGTGCGTATGTATGCGTGTATGTGTGCAAGTGTAATTGTTCATTATGTATGGATGCGCGCACGCATCTTTGTTAACCACTAGCTGTGCGCCGCGGATTTCACCCGCGTGGGTTTCGATATTCCCGCAGGAACAGTTTATTTTTTTCTAAAATAAAAGTAGCCCAAGTTACTCCTTATAACATCAGCTATCTGCCAGTGGAAGTCCGGTTTAAATCGGTCCAGCCGTTTCAGAGATTAGCCGGAACTAACAGACAGACAAATAGACAGAGAAAAATTTCAATTTTTTTTTAAGAACTTACATAAAAAACTACGCTAACCACTGCACTACTTACGGTACTTACCGTACATACTTTAATGTGTATTTAGTGAAATGTTGTTAATTTTGGAATTACACGAACAGACAGTTCAATTTTATTTATATGTATGTATCTAGCCATATGTATAGATTTGGTGAGGTATATTTTAACTGCATTTTAATAACCAATCTTCCGTTCGGATTTTGCGCGTGATCGGTTTTTGAATGGGATAATAAAATATAATAGATTAATTTGTCAATGGGAATCCAAAGTATGTATTGTTTGTTGTTATAGTTTTGGTGGCATTTCACACACACTGTGACATGTTGCGATCAATGTCCCGGTGATCGGTGCGGAGTCCCCGCGGGAGTTCCGGGCTAAGAAGTTCATTATGACCTTTTATCTATCTATACATATAAAATGCTTTGTCCTGAATGACTGATGGATCAACGCAATGCAGCCTAAACCGCTGATCGTAGAGACCTGCAGGGTGTGTTCTTTGTATGACGTAGGCATCCGATAAGAAAGGATTTTTGATAATTCAACCCCTAAGGGGATGAAATGAGTTTGCAAAGTTTGTATGGAACAATTCCGGGGGAGCTTCGAAATTATCGCGGGTGAAACCGCGCGGGTCAGCTAGTCCTACTAATATTATAAATGTGAAAGTGTGGATGTTTGGATGTTTCTAACTCAATCACGCGAAAACGGCTGAACGGATTTGGATGGAATTTAGCATGCATATTGTCAAGGCTACAGAGTAGGACATAGAGTACTTTTTATCCCGGAATTCCCGCGGGAACTCCGAAATTACCGCGGGGGAAACCGCGCGGGACAGCTAGTGTATAAAATATGTATAATAGTGGTCGAACTATACCTAGCTATA
This sequence comes from Zygaena filipendulae, assembly GCA_907165275.2. Classification (NCBI taxonomy): domain Eukaryota; kingdom Metazoa; phylum Arthropoda; class Insecta; order Lepidoptera; family Zygaenidae; genus Zygaena; species Zygaena filipendulae. The sequence continues at coordinate 408,531 of OU015677.1, read as the reverse complement.
CAGAGCACGCGGATTGCCACGAAAACGTGTATTCAGGTCAAATCGTGATACAACTCACAAGGGCCCCGCGCGTCTTCGCCGGGAATCGAACCGGTTGCCCCGAGCATCTGGCGGGACAGGTGCACCCGGGCTCCACATATGTACGTGTGTGTTATTAATTATGCGCATTGCATTATATGGTTACCTCTATGTATAACTTAAGTAGGTAGGTATGTCTTAATTGGATAATTTTGATGAGGTTTTTGATCTTTGAAGTATTTTATTTTTTACTAGTTGTGCCCCGCGGTTTCACCCGCGTTAATTTCGGAGTTCCCGCGGGAATTTCGCGATTAAAAGTACCCTATGTGTTAATCTGATGTATAAGCTATTTATTGTAAAGTTTCATTTAAATCCATCCAGTAGTTTTTGCGTGAAAGAGTAACAAACATCCATCCATACATACAAACTTTCGCATTTATAATATTAGTTACGATTTTTTTTTGGATGTTGTTACAGTTTCTTATTGTCTATGTTGTTGGCAAATCGTGGATTTATTACGTTCACAAAGAGCGTAGTCGGTCAGGCGAAGTCGCGGTTTTGTAACAAGTCAATGCCTTGACCACGTGTTCTAAGGTTAGGTTTTATTATAGGTTTTAAACTGACCAAAATATGGCTCTTTAGTCAACACATCCCGCTCCAAACTTACCAATAATACCGATTTCCGACAAGAGAGCCTCACAAACCACAGTAGCGTTATCTGGACGCAGATAAGCAATAATATGCTAACCCATAAAATGAAGTTATTGATTCAGAACGATTTATTGAGAGGCAGAGAACGTTTTTTAATTATGTGTTTACCTTATTACATTGTTTAAATATGTTACTAAATATTGCGCATAAAAAATGTTGACACAAAATGGCGGTATAATTTTAAAACTTTAATTTACTCAAAATTTCTCCAGTGTGGGTTAACACACTATTGCTTATCTATGTCCATCTGTCCTAGGATTTTAGGAAAAAACTCTTTTATAAAATAAGCTTTTATTCAAATTTTCAAATGCGCTAAAAAGAATAAACCATGCATTGTCATCCAAACTAAACGTGTATACAAAATGTAAGCTCAATCGGTTGCAGATATCTGCTTCAAAATTGAGTTGCAAGATTCCACACGTACAAACATAGTTACATACATACATACATTATTGCAAGTTAAATAAAAGCTTTTAAAACGTATACAAAGTGCCTATGACATATCGTAACTAACGTTATAAATCCGTATGTGAGTTTGTTTGTTTGTTACGCTTTCATGCCACGACCACTCAACCGATCATCATGAAATTTTTCATACACCTTGTCAGGGATACAGAAAGTAACATAGGGTACTTTTCATCCCGGAGTTCCCGCGGGAACCTCGAAATTAGCACGAACGAACGGGCGAAATCTACGTATCTATTCTAATATTATAAAGAGCAAAAGTTTGTGAGTTTGTGACGTTGTTGTAGAGGGTAATCTCTGGTTCTACTAAACCAATTTTGAAAATTCTTTCACTTATAGGAAGCTAAAGTGATTTTGAATGGCCAAGGGTACTTTTTGTTCCGGAATTCCCGCGGGAACTCTGAAATTACTGTGGGTGAAACCGCGGGGGTCAGCTAGTCTATGATAAAACAGTAACTAAACCGGTTTGCGATGAAAAGAGCTCCCTAGGGAACTCCGAAACTAGCATTCGAACCGAATCGCCGAAAGTTTTTCGAAAGTTGAAAAGGCATCGGCGGGCAGATGCGGCACGTACGCGCGGCGACAGGTGCGCGTTCGATTCCCGGTCTGGCCGCTTCGGTCGGCGCCGCGTCATTCCACGAGTCTAGTTTGCCGTGTTTCTGTTTTGACGCGACGTCGCGTCGTGCGGCTCCAGCGTTTATCGACATATTCACACCGAATGAGAGCATCACTACACTGTTCTTTTATGTTGGTAAAACTTCCCCTTTGTGAGTTTTTGGCGGGCATCGAAGATGGCGGTTCAGTCACTTATTTTCGTGTCATTAAAAATGGTTGTTGTGTTTTATGGTGCTGTATTGGACAATAATTTTCACGGTGACAGTTTTTTGTGCGCTCAAGAAGATTATGACATTTCGAGCTGATTTCTTCGGTATCCTCCAAGAGCTTTGAGAAAGATCTAGTAGTCTATTCAGTACCATGGCCTACAAGTTTAAACCGTACAACGATGCTAAACGCTAATTTAAACGCATTTAACTTACTTATTTCACTTGAAACTGGCTAAAATGCATTATATGTGAAAGCCAATAAGAAGAAGAAAGAAAAGAAAACTTCCCTTTCCGTGGAACGCAAAGAAATCCAAGTCCAAGCCAAGTCTGACGTTTTTCTGTTCTGAAGTTTTACATTGTAAGCCTTTACAAACTTTATCTCTATGTTAGGGATACAGAAAGGACATGGGGTACTTTCTATCTCAGAATCCTCGAGGGAACAGCTAGTAAATAAAGTGAGGATCGCAGCAAGTGAAGGGCTATAGCCGCTACCTACCCTTCTAGGAGACGTGATTGAATTCACACGCGCGTCACCGAGGGGTTTTTTGTTGTTGTATACCGACGAGCATAGAACCTGCGACCTTGACCCAGCTACCCTTGCACCTAGAGACCACCTGTCAGGTGCACACGACACACAACTGTCCACATGTGGCTGGTGTCGCTTTAAAACCCATTTGTTTGTTTGTTTACCTTTTTTTCTTCTTCGAATCACCTCTTCAAACATCTGGTAGCCTGGTACCAAAGAACGGGCCATGTGCTGTGGTATGAAAATCGAAATTCTATTTTGTCCGTCAGTTAGTTAGATGTAAAGTTTAGGAGTGGGCGCTTCTGACGTCATAATTACGTATAACGTGTACCACAAGGAGTGACGTCACATGACATTTTTTATTTTTTTTATTCATAAAACTGAATGTATCGTCGGTGTCTTTTGATTACGTAAAAAAAAGGGAAAAATACGCATTAATTTCGGAGTTCCTGCGGGAATACCTGGATAAAAATACCCTATGTTCCATCCCCGACTATTATCTATCTGTGTGTCAAATACTATCCAATTTAGTTCAGGAGTTCTAGCGTGATTGAGTACCCAAACAAACATCCATCCATCCAAACTTTTATATCTATAATATTATAAGTATAATATAGATTGGAATAGATGCGAATATCTGTAATAAGCTGTTTCCACCACACTCGAAATTAAGTCAATCTACAGTTCTATACCTTAACTCTTAATATCTCCTGATATTTTATGAAATCCCTGTACGAAGACCAGCAAACAATTACTTTTCTATTACAATAAACTCATCCAGTAAACAAAAGGTATGATGCCCCGTAGCAAGCACTTCTCAGGAGTATCATACCACCATCGACACCGCCCCCCCACGGTAGGTGCGGGTTCGAGTCCCGCACTCGCCCGGTGGTCCGACCCACCGCGCCGTCCGGTCCGCAACCCGATCCTCGCCCGATCAGCTGATACGTTAAAAACTCGAAATCAATATCGCCTCTATTGCTACACGGTTAGAAACTAAATTGCGCGCTGCGGAATTGCATACGGGCTTATTCAATATTGTTGTAACACAATTTTGCGATAGTAATTTTTGCATGTATTGTCTTTTTGTATGTAATCGCCATTCGATTTTGAAACGCAATGTCAGGGTAGTAGAGTTGGTTTTCGCTCGCCGGTCGTCATTGTTTAAGTTGCAGTCGTTAATCAGACGCGCTAATATGTTCACGCTATCTTATAAACATTGAGGTAAGTGGAACTGTGAGTCAGAGGTTGTATGAGAATTTCTCTATATATTATCTTCAAATGCGAATTGGAGGTTGTTTTTAGCAAAGCGACAAAAAGAAAATCTAAAAAAATTCAAGATTATGTAATTACCGTTTCTTTCGGAGTTCCCGCAGGAATCTTGGCGTAAAAAGTACCCTATGTCCTTCTCTGTACCCGTGACAACGTGTATGCAAAATTTGGTGGTGATCGGTTGAGCCGTTGAGCCGCGAAAGCGTAACAAACAAACAAACACACTTTCGCATTCATAATATTAGTTAGGTAACCTACTAACGTATAGGTATCTGACGAATATTTCTTTACCAGCTGTTTCTTCCGCGTTCGGAATCCCCGCGGGAATTCCGGGAAAACAAGTAGGTACCCTATGTCTTTTTATCCCTGACAGCGTGTTTTCAAAATTTTACGATGATTTTAACTACTAGGGTGGATGAGGCGTGAAAATGTAAAAAACTAAACAACAAACAAATTAACATTTGCAATTTTTATATTATTACTAGCTGTCCCCCGCGATTTCGGAGTTCCCGCGGAGGTTGCGGGAAAAAGTACTCTATGGCCTTCTGGGTACACCCCTGACCATAGTTTACGGTGATTAGCTGTTCCCCGCATTAGTGGCGGAGTTCCCGCGGGAATTCCGGGATAAAAACTATCCTATCTTTTAAGTTGGACCATATTATAAATGGTTACAAAATTTTATCAAAATCCGTTCAGTAGTTTCGGAGTCCATCGCGGACAAACAACGTGACACGTGATTTATATATATTAAGACTAGTAGGTATGACGTGACGTTGTGTATTTTACAGTAACGAAAATATTTTCCGCCATGCTCGAAGAAGCTTCACTTCAAACACCTACATACCTGTCGGGTAACATACTACATCCTTTTCGTAATCGGTTAAAAAACTAAGGTGTATCGATTAGATTCTGAGAAATCGGCAATAAAAGTAGCTCAATGAAGCCCCAATTATTTCGTCAGCACTCTAGGGCTTCTGTCTCGTCTCGCTTGGACGGTACGCACTCACCACTTAGTGCTGAGCCAGTGGTCTCGATCGAGATTGGATTACTGGAACGCCGTTCAACTGCTGCGTTCAGACTTCAGAGTAAACCTGCCCCCTTGACAAAAAACCTCTCCTTTCTGTAGAATCGCCCACTTAACTCCACTTGAAAAAAATAAGTCCTTATTTGGATTTTTGGTCCATATCAATCCCCTTGACAAAGGTGTTTGACATTTATTTGGATACTAGCTGTTCCCCGCCGTTTTCGCCCGCGGTAATTTCAGAGTTCCCGCGGGGATTCCGGGACAAAAAATACCCTATGTCCTTCTCTGTATCCCTGACAACGTGTATACAAAGTTTCATTATGATCGGTTGAGCCGTTGGGCGTGAAAGCGTAACAAACAGACTCAATTTCACATTTATAATTTTCGATATATTCTAGTAATATTTTTTGAGTGAAGTCCTCTAACGCGGCTTGCGGTAGGAGTTAAGTGGTAGAAATCGTCATGCGTCACGTAAGGAAAAAGCGTTGTGTTCGGTTCCGTCCGCAGTTCGGATATTGTCGTCAAGCGCTGACCGCCATGCTTATAGTATGCAATTTTCTTTTCATTACTCATACTCGGAAAGTAGGTCTGAAGTTGCCTGAGAAGCGAGTTGAAAGTAACACTTTTCAGCCCTAGGGAGAATCGCTTTCAACTGACAGCTGGATACTGCAGACACTCAAGTTTTTTTTTTATGTCATAGGGGGCATACTTACTGGCCAGTAGCACACCTAATGGTTGATTTATGTAAAATAAAATTCACTCATTTTTTTCTTTAGCTAATTCCTATTTTTATTTTGACTTTCCTTGCATTCGTAATGAAAAGCACAGTGTTAACCTCGGGAGAAAGACTTATTTAGTCCCGAGACGGGGTTTGGCGCCCGTTACTTTCACCCCTAGGATAACAATGTACTATTGTTATTCTGTTGGAACTAGATGTGACAACCCATTTTGTGGTTAGTTTGTAAGAAGTCCTGGACGATAGCCTAGCCAGGTGTTCTCCCGGCGCTTATCTGTCAGTCATTAAGTAGGCTATTAAGCATGCCTAATCAGCCCAATCTCAGTGGGTGGCGAAGTCCGGTACCAATTAAAAATATATATTATGTTAAATGTTTATATAATACAAACATACAAATATCCAGCGCTGGGGATACTGTATAATGTGGGCGTCCAAGCAAAAAGATACCAGTAACATAGAATAAATACTAGCACTTACCAGTACCTAGTGGAGTATTGAGTTAAGACTAGATTCGGTATCTGGAATAGTCAATTGATAGTAAAGATTGAAAAAATATTCAACAACAAGTACTGTTTTTTTTATCAGACATTTGAAGTTGAAACTTTTTAAAAGCGTAATTTGAGAAAAATAATTTTCAAAGTTTGAGTGAAAAAAAAAAAACACTTCTACTTGCATTACATAGATTTTTATGACCCCCGCGGTTTCACCCGCGGTAATCCCCGGATACCCGCGGGAAATCCGGGATTAAAAGTACCCTATGTCACTCAAGATCACTGTAGCTTACTAAATGAAAGAATTTTCAAAATCGGTTCAGTAGATCCAGAGATTATCTCAGATATTATCTTACAACGTCACAAACTCACAAACTTTTGCTCTTTATAATATTAGTAAAGATATATGAAATTGTAGAAAATAAAGCATTTCTTGATAATCAATTGAAATCGGGGACGCAACTTGTTCACCCAACTTTACAAAACCTCTTATATCTCGGAAACTAAATGACGAGAACTGATACCTTTTTGCTTGGACGCCCATATAGGTAGGTATATACAAAAAAAACTGATATGGCACGAGTGGATAACGACTTTCGGGCGCCCGAAGATGACACAACGTATATACATACACACACTCACCACAAATGAGGTCAAAGCACCGAATTAAATGGATATAATATACACATTTAATTAACATGGCTTAATTATTTAATTATTAGTCCCTCGATCAATATTCATGATGGCCGTTTCTATTAAAATTTATTTTTTAAATAAAACCACGAGCAGGATACAAATTTTATTTGAAAGAAATGTTTAATGTATACATACATACATACATACATACATAAATTATGTATATAGTATGGACGCCGATAAGCAATAACATGTTGACCAAAAAAATGAAGTTATTGATACAGAACGCTTTATTAAGAGTTATAGAACGTTTTTTTAATTATCTGTTTACCTTATCACATTGATTGGTTAAATATCAACAAAATGTTGAACATAAAAAAAAAATGTTGACACAAAATGGCGCTATAATTTTAAAACACGATTTACTCAAAATTTCTCCAGTGTGGGTTAACACACTATTGCTTATCTATGTCCATATAATACTAGCTGTGCCCCGCGGTTTCACCCGCATGAAAATGATATTTTTGGTTGACAACTTTTCTAAGACGTTTTTATTCAACTCCTTTGCCTGTGAAAACCGCATGACAATCCGTACAGTAGATTCGGAGATTAGCGCGAACAGACAGACAGAAAATAATTTTAAAAACTTTTTTGGGCATTGGATAGGTACTCTTCTCTTGTCAACGACAAACAACGTTGTTTGTCCGCGATGAACTCCGAAACTACTGAACGGATTTTGATAAAATTTTGTAACCGTTTATAATATGGTCCAACTTAAAAGATAGGATATTTTTTATCCCGGAATTCCCGCGGGAACTCCGGAATTACCGCGGGTGAAACCGCGGGGTCAGCTAGTTAAGATATATAAATCACGTGTCACGTTGTTTGTCCGCGATGGACTCCGAAACTACTGAACGGATTTTGATAAAATTTTGCAACCATTTATAATATGGTCCAACTTAAAAGATAGGATAGTTTTTATCCCGGAATTCCTTCGGGAACTGAAGGACATAGAGTTTTTCCCGCAACCTCCGCGGGAACTCCGAAATTACCGCGGATGAAATCGCGGGGGACAGTTAGTATTATATATATTCGATAGATATACAAGCGTTGTTCCTTTTAAAGATAATAGATATATTATGTACCATTGCGTAGTTGGTATTTATTAGTTTTTTGGGCAAATGACTTTGGTATGTATTTAAATACATTATGTATTACGCGATAAAATATGTCTCTAAAGCCTTCTATCGACTGCACAATACCTACTTTAGCGTTGCATATTATTTAAGATTCTTCAAACCGTAGAGTTATCTGGTTGCTTTGACTTTTTCGAATTTAGACATTCAGGATACGCTGCCAGCATCTTCGGTAGGTACTCTGTCGCTAAGGTCTGTTTTTATTTAATTTGATTTAGATTTCATTTATTTTTAATCAGAATTAGTGTAAAATCCTATTGTTATTGACGGTGCTTATTGACGGCATTGAAAAAAATTTGCACGTTCTTGATATTACCACTACATAAAATCCAAAAATCAAAATTATTTATTTACTTTCACAATGTATACTTATAACTAAATAAATAGCTGGAGCCTCCTTTTAAGCATAAATAAGCCTGTGCCAGGAGACTCCGCTCCTCGTAACTAATTTGTGTTAACATATTACACATTACATTTTTATTACATACTTTGGTTATTCGTAGTTATATTAATTTGGTAAAGCGTATGAGGGAGTTTCGAAGTGTGTGTGTGTATGTGTGAGTGTGTGTGAGTGTGTGCGTATTATAAAACAAAGTCCTGCGTCGCGTCTGTCTGTCTGTCAGTTCGCGATAAATAAAAAAAAAAAAACGAGGTACTGAACGGATTCCCATGCGGTTCTCATCAATAGATAGAGTGATTCATGAGGGAGGCTTAGGTATATAATTTTTCAAGGTTTTGTGTAAATTGGTTGAAAAATAACGATAATAGGGATGTGGACTACTTTTGAAAATCTAAATTCTAATTAGTCCGTCAGTTAGAAAATAAAAAAACAATAGACACATATTTTTTGCTTTTTCAAATAAATTCAAATATACAGAGATAAAGCGCATTAAAGTTTTGGGTGAGGGGGTCGTGACGTCACTAACCGCTAAAACCGCCATACAAACTGTCAGAATAGTGACGTCACGCGAAATTTCAACTCAATATATCGCCGTAATTTTTTGATTACGTAAAAAAAGAAAAAATACGTGTCCAATATTTTTTAATAATCTACAAGACGGACTAAAAAATAAAAATTAGTCAACATGCCCATTGTTGGAAAAGGTGCCTTAAATTTTGCATACCATGTCACAGGGTACAGAAAAGGAGACAGTGTACTTTGTATCCCGAAATCAACGCAGGCGAAACCGCGGGGAACAGCTAGTATAAAAACTAGGTATAAAAAACATCTATTGAAATACGTATGGAAGCTAGATCTAACGATCCGTCTTAAATACCATAACAACAAATAAAGATAATATCTATTCAAGATGGCGATCGGTAAAGAGTCTGCTGAATTGGAAAATTTCATAGGTTTCGTGATGAGAAAAAACCGGTGGCAATTTATTAAATATATTATTAGATTATAAAACGAAACATTCGAGACGACCACATCCGATGATAGGGTTCCGTGAACAAGTTTATTTATTTATTTTACAACTGTGCCCCGCGGTTTCACCCGCGGTAATTTCGGGATAAAAAGTGCCCTGTGTCCTTCTCTGTACCCTTGACAATGTGCATGCCAAATTTCATCCAAATCCGTTAAGCCGTTTTTGCTTGATTGAGTGACAAACATCCAAACATCCACACTTTCATTCACATCCTACTCATATTATAAACGCGAAAGTTTGTAAGAATGTATGGATGGATGGATGGATGTTTGTTACTCTTTCACGCAAAACCTACTGGAGGGATTTAAATGAAACTTTACAATAATATAGCTTATACATCAGATTAACACATAGGGTACTTTTTATCCCGGAATTCCCGCGGGAACTCTGAAATTAACGCGGGTGAAACCGCGGGGCACAGTTGTTAAATAAATTAAGTTAGCTAGTTTATAATATTAGTAGGATGTAGTGATTTGAATTTGTATATTTATTATGGAACCCTAAAACTCATAGTTTTTGTAACTTAATTAGCCAGTATAATAAAGCTTATCTCGAGTTCATATTAGGGTAATCTATAAATTACATTTATATAGATAATGCATATATATTTTGTTTATTTTACAAATCCACAGCCTCACGATTGCCTGTATTTACGTGCCCGCAGCCCATTTCAACAGTGCAGTGGCACGAGTGGCTATGTCTTTTGATTTAATCATCGATTAATTAAACCTATCTACCAATTCTAATTATTATTGGATGTTTTTTGTTTCGATCGATTTGAATAATGGGTTTTGTCGATAAAAGTTTTTCGAGCTAACGTTATCGGGTGAGAGGGTCGGCCTTCGAGTTTTAATTTGTATTTGCTTAATTAAGGATTGTTGGGTGGTGAAGAATTTGTGTTGACGCAATCTTTACTTAACCACAGTTTAGTTTGTTACAAATTGTCAACGCATTTGAAGGTTTCGCAACTCATCTCCAACCCTCCCAATAGAATACAATCTTATCTTCTTATCCTACTAATATTATAAATGTGAAAGTGTGGATGTTCGGATGTTTAGATGTTTGGATGTTTGTTACTCAGTCACGCAAAAACGGCTGAACGGATTTGGATGAAATTTGGCATGCACCTTGTCAGGGGTACAGAAAAGGACATAGGGTACTTTTTATCCCGGGATTCCCGCGGGAACTTTTAAATTACCGGGAACTTCGAAATTGCCGCGGGCGAAACCGCGGGGCGCAGCTAGTCTTAATATATATAAATCACGTGTCACGTTGTTTGTCCGCGATGGACTCCGAAACTGCTGAACGGATTTTGATAAAATTTTGTAACCATTTATATTATAGCCCAACTTAAAAGATAGGATAGTTTTTATCCCGGAATTCCCTCGGGAACTCCGGAATTAATGCCGGAAACAGCTAATCACCGTAAACTACTATAGGTTGGAACAATTTTGACGGAACTTTCACTGGCAATTAGATGATATTATAAGGAGTAACTTAAACTACTTTTATAAGAGCTCCTGCGAGAATTCCAAAACTCACGCGGGTGAATGTTCGAAACGGTTGGACCGATTTTGATAAGACTTTCAATGCTAATTAGCTGATATAGTATAAGGAGTAACTTAGGCTGCTTTCATAATTTTCAACACCGAAACTCACGCGGGTGAAACCGCGGGGAACTGCTAGTATTATGTAAAATAGACGATATCGTAATCTCTTAATTACTTTGTATAAAAAATGTATTTTTAACCGACTTCCAAAAAGGAGGAGGTTCTATGTTCGATTGTATGTATGTTTTTTTTTTTTTTTTTTTTTTTTTTTTTTTTTTTATGTATGTTCACCGATTACTCGAAGACGGCTGGACCGATTTCAAAAATTCTTTTTTTGTTTGAAAGGGTATACTCCCAATTAGGTCCCATTGCCACCAATTCGGGATCTGATGATGGGATCTTGGAGAAATTGAGGGAACTCTTCAAAAATTATAGGCACACCTATAGCGATTTGGGTATTTTTTATAGTAAATCGTTCATTTGCTTTCGAAAAGCAAAATTTGAAGAAGTGGAACTGATGATGAAGACCACAGATGGTCATCGGAACTACTCAACAATAATACGTATTTCAGGGGTTCTAGTTAGAGTGATTTGGAAAATTGTTTTTTTGTTTGAAAGGGGATACTTCCGAATTGGTCACATTGTCACCAAGTCAGGATCTGATGGTGGGATCTTGGAGAAATCGAGGGAACTCTTCAAAATTTATAGGCACACCTATGGCGATTTGGGTATTTTTTATAGTAAATCGTTTATTTGCTTTTGGAAAGTAAAATTTTAAGAAGTGGAACTGATGATGAAGACCGCAGATGGTCGTCAGAACAACTAAATAATAGGTATTTCACAGATTCCGATTCGTTAACTTAAATGTGGTTTCTAAACAATTTATGTTCGTCACAATGTATATGGTGAAGTGGAACTGATGGTGGTGTACCAGCAGAACTCCTCAAAAATTAACGTCCCTGCATCGGGAAAAGCAATATTTTGTAAAAGGTTATGAGCAGTTGACAGTAGGCTATTGTAACTTAGATAAATTACAAACCGACTCACTAAAAACCAAGAAATAAACAAATTTTTAACAAAAAAATTAAAACCGACTTCCAAAAACACAAATCTAAAAAAACTAAAATAAAAAGCTAAAAATAACAAAATACCAATTTAATCCAAAATACGAAAACACACGTTATATTATTATTGGTTTGTGCTACCACTGATCGGTATGAAGTCGGTGACAAGCCAAATATGGAGGGGATAGATGGGCTAAGTCGACTCCTGCCACCAGCTCTTCGTGAGCAAAACAACTCAAGTGGGCAGACACCAGCGGGCTTGTCACCGAATTCAAACCGATCAGTGGTAGCACAAACCAATAATAATATAACGTGTGTTTTCGTATTTTGGATTAAATTGGTATTTTGTTATTTTTAGCTTTTTATTTTAGTTTTTTTAGATTTGTGTTTTTGGAAGTCGGTTTTAATTTTTTTGTTTTCTTAAATTTTGTATTTTTATTTAAAAAGCATAAGTAAATAATAAATAATAATAATAATAATCCACATCACAACACACAGATCTACTTGATCCCACACTAAGCTATTATTAGCTTGTGTCGTGGAAACCAAGCAAACGTGGTATATACTACATAGAATTACTTATATATTATACTATAAATATATAAACATACCCAGACTGGAAAATGGAACCCTGTGTTCATCACACAAAGTCCACCCCCACCGGGAATCGAACCCGGAACCCCTTGATTAATGGGCAGGCATGGTGACCATTGCGCCAATCGGGTCGTCTACAATAAGTAGTTGTAGAGATCTCTGGAACTACCAGCTAAAGCGATTTTAAAATTTCTTTCACTTACAGTAAGGGAAGCGACGGTATTCCTGACTGGTATAAGGATATTTTTATGTCAAACAAAATCTGCGGGAGTTTCTCAAATTCACCCGCGTATTCAGTTTCTTTTTACTTGATTTGTATTAGGTGAGTTTATTTGTTTGTTTGTTACGCTTTCACGCCTAAACTACTCAATCTATCATCATGAAATTTTGCACCGTACACGTTAGGGCTTATAGGGGTACAGAGAAGGACATAGGGTAGGTACTTCTGATCTCGGAATACCCGCGGGAACTCCGATATTAACGCCGGTGAAACCGCTAGTAGGTTATATCATACTAGCTGTCCCGCGCGGTTTCACCCGCGATAATTTCGAAGTTCCCGCGGAATTATTCCATACAAACTTTGCAACCCCTTTTCATCCCCTTAGGGGTTGAATTTTCAAAAATCCTTTCTTATCGGATGCCTACGTCATACAAAGAACACACCCTCCAAGTTTCAGGTCTCTACGACCAGCGGTTCAGGCTGTGCGTTGATCCGTCAGTCATTCAGGACAAAGCATTTTATATGTATAGATTGTTGTCATAAATATTTGTGTATCATACATTTTCGCTTCGCTTCAACCCTCTCGCGAGCCGCGACACCTTCGGGAACGCTCCTTTGTCGCCCGCGGTCCCCCGACGTCGCTCGACCATGGGAATTTCTAGCTCCATACAATTTAATGTCATCATTTCTTCTATGTATAAAGCGAATCAACTGTAGCGAGACGTCACTCGAAACTTGTACCTGCTTCTCTTTGTGCACTTTTGCCGTCGCCATGTTTGAAAGGTGCGCGTCCTTTCTCCATAAATTCGCAAGGTGTTCATGAATTGTGAGTTAAATTACGTTTCGAATCGTTAGATTTGTGTCGGATTTCTCTATAGTTGGGTTGTTTTTTTTTGTAGTTTCTGCGGTTACATGTTTTGTTTTACGGGTGTGGGTGGTCGGTGGACGGCGTAGCGTCTTCACCAATCGATGCACTCACTGAACAGACAAATGGAAACGTTAGCAATGTGTTTTTTTTTAATCCAGAATAAGGCAACGGGTTTTATAAGTACGATGGTGTTTTAATTACAAATAAAAGTAAACACAAGATTATTTGAAAAATGTCTGTGCTCCGGTGATGTTTGCGAAACGTAGGAAGTGACGTCACGCGCGAGTCGGTTGGAACGTTGGGACCATGTGTTTGTGACGAAAGATGGCGATGCGTCATGACGTCACCAAAATGGAGCCCAACTTCTTGGCGGCGGACCCGCCACCGGTGTCTATGGACTATCAGACCAGGGCCGACCTGGCGTCGGAGTACTTCAACACGTTCAACCAGATCTGCGACAACTACCGGCCCGAGTCTGACGTCAACCTCCGGCAGACGGCGGACGTCAACCTCCGGCAGACGTCGGACGTCAACCTCCGGCAGACGTCGGACACGCTCCGGCTGTCGTCGGAGATATTGGACGGGGTGCGGTCCGAGTTCCCCGATTATGGCGGCGCCAGTGGCGGCAAATTCGTGACCAAAGACCGCGGGGAATACGTGAGCACGGACTTCATGGTCGACCGGGCGTACAATAGCTCCAAAGAAGACCACAGCATATTCCAATTCGGCCAGCCCGACGCGTCGGCGCTGCTCAGGCACAGGGCTAGGAGAAGATACAACGAGGAATTGGGGCTGCAGCCGCCAGCAGCCACGAGTCAGGAGAGCGGGGTGAGTCGGGTCGGGAGCGTGAATAGGGTAGTTTCCGGGGGTATGAAAATCAAAATTCTATTTAGTCCGTCAGTTAGATAATAAAAAAAATAATATAGACACGCATTTTTTGCTTTTTCAAATTATTGAACAAATACTAAGATAAAACGCATCAAAGTTTGGAGTGAAGGCTCTTGAAACTGTGCTATAAACTGTGTAGCACGGCGTGACGTCACGCGACATTTTGACTTAATGTATCTCCGTTAGTTTTTCATAATTTAAAAAATTAAAAAATACGTGTCCAATATTTTTTTGTAATCTAGAAGACGGACTAAAAACAAAAATTTGGTTGGCAAGCCCATTGAAGTTAAGCGGTGAGTAAAACTGCACAATAACTTACAAGTAGTACATATGACTGACTAAAACAATAATTAGGAAATTTTTGGTATCGTCTTGATAATAAATTTCATAATTTTTTTTTTGTTAAAGGCCTCATTAAAAATCATATCGTGCAAGATAAGGAAATTACGTAAATCGATAGTGTGATATGTAAAATACAATGTTAATTTTTAATGATAATTCTGCGATATTAAAACTTACATATCTATCTATCTACTACCTTAAACAAGCAATTCTTGTATATACATGTATATTTTATATCTATCTATACAGGAATATTTTTTAAGCAATGCGCAAAAAAATTTTGGTGGTTCAGTATCATTAATAGAACACATTTCCATTATTTGTTCAATTTTTTTTTTTTATTTTTTTTATCCGACTTTAAACCAGCAAAATATGGACACTATATCTATTCGTAGTAATATCAATGGGCGCGCGCGCCGTGCGGCGTACGCGGCGGTGTTGCAGCGGGGGTGGAAGACCTCGATCACCTGTCGGTACATTGTATCCCGCGTGAATATTATAATCTGAATCTCAGAAACGGCTTCAATGATTTTCATGAAATTTAGTATGCAATGGGGTTTCGGGGGCGATTCATCAATACATATAGTTAGGTTTCATTTTCCCTGTTTTCAGGCAATGAAAAACAAACGATGGCGCTACGAGCGAAACTCGATCGCCCAGATATTAATAGAGATTAGATATTAATGATAAAAATGAATAATTTTAGTTGCAACCGGCCAACAGTGGCCTTTTTTGGTTAAACTTGTAATCAGTATCAAGTGTAAATACTGGACAATTATTACCAAAAATTTGTATTTGCCCTATTTTACATATCCTACCGCGTACAAGATTCCTTTTTGTATTAAATATCTTTGAAGATATGTTTTTTTACCTTAATCAGATAACGTTACAGCTACTGTCTTTTTCGACTCGTTCCTTTTGCTGTTTAGAATCAGTAGATTCGTACAGTATATTACTACATATAGTGCAAACAGTTTTTCTTACTTTCTTTTTTTTTTCATAGTGCGGTATCTCTACTGCTTTGTATTCTTAAAGATTAGTGTCTGAGATATTTCTTCACATTTGAATTGGAAGTGAGTAGATGATGCTTAAGCATGCATCGTACCCTATATGTATCCTGGAATTCCAGCGGGAACTCCGAAGTTAGCGCGAGTAGCTATCCTTACTATAAATGCGAAAGTGAGTTTGTTTGTTTGTTGGTTTGTAACGCTTTCACGTCTTAACGGCTCAACCGATGAACATGAAGTTTTGCACGCCCGTTGTCAGGTTCACAGAGAAGGCCATAGAGAGCTTTTTATCCCGGAATTCCCGTGGGAGCTCCGAAATTAACGTGGGTGAAACTGTACCTGTTAAATTTTCACACTATACACGTTGTCAGGGGTACGGAGAAGGACATAGGGTGATTCTTATCCCGGAATTCCAGCGGGAACTCCCAAGTTTGCGCGAGTGAGACCGCAGGGGACAGCTGTTATGACATAATCCCACCCACTCTTGAGTTGTTTGTAACAATTATTGCTA
The DNA here is from genome assembly GCA_907165275.2 of Zygaena filipendulae. NCBI lineage: Eukaryota > Metazoa > Arthropoda > Insecta > Lepidoptera > Zygaenidae > Zygaena > Zygaena filipendulae. The sequence goes on along the minus strand of OU015677.1, from coordinate 392,158 downwards.
CTGATGGGATATAAATATATCGCCACTACGATGGCTTCGTTTTTTGGCCGAGCGTTTCCGCCCACTCTAGTACTTACGTAGCGCTAGCGTTCCGTACAACAACAATTTGTTTTCGTTACGTCGTCGTCGCGTTACGTAACACGCGCGTACGTAACGGGTTCACAACGTAAGCACCCTGAGACAAAATAAGGGTCTTGTTCTGTAACGGGCGCGACCGAAAGTTGCCAACCAAATAATAATAATAATATAATAATAATCCACTTCACAACACACAGATCTACTTGATCCCACACTAAGCTATAAGCTTGTGTCGTGGAAACCAAGCAAACGTGGTATATACTACACATATTATTACATATATATAATACTATAGATATACACACCCAGACTGGAAAATGGAACCCTGTGTTCATCACACAAAGTCCACCTCCACCAGGAATCGAACCCGTAACCTCTTGATTAGCGGGCAGGCGTGGTGACCATTGCGCCAATCGGGTCGTCAAAGATCGGTCACCGGCATTTCTGCTGCCGATGCAACGTTCAGTCAGTAATCTCTTTTGTCGTTTGCACTTAACTGACAACCCGCTGGATACTAACCAGCAGCGGGGTAAGCCAAGTTGAGAGTTTACAATCGTTAACGCATAGAAAACTTATGTAACGAACCGCAGCCAATCAAAACTCTAGTTTTCAAGTGGTTCTAGTTTTGATTGGCTGACCGAGTGACAATCCTAACTCTAGTTTTGGTTGTTGACGAGTGAAAGCCGTGCCGAACACACGCGTGTCACGTGAAGTCTTCGTTATTTCAGTCAATATTCAGCATCCATTTTGGACCCCGAGCAGGAAACTGGCTTTGAAGAGAGCCATGTTTTAACTTGGGGAACAATCTAACATTGTCATTGGCGTTTCGCCATAATTGAAGAAGTAGATGAAGAGATTGTTATTATTAAGAAACTTTGTCATTGGCAAATTACAATTATAGACGCCATTATTAAAGAAGAAGAAGAAGAACTCTAGGTTTCACGCAAAACTAGAGTTTTGAATGGCTGACCGAGTGACATGAAGGTTCGTTACTTATGTTTTATTTCTGCCATATTATGAATGTCAACTTGGCCGGGTTTTCAGTGAACGGAGCGTGTTTGGTTGCGTTTCTTTTCATTTTGCAGCGACGATTCGCTTCTTCAGCATTCAGTGGACCACCAGACTTGTGAGAACCAATGGATGCTGCAGTCTTCCCTTCTTCGGGTATGCGGAGTCGTGGAGACTAATACGGATCGAAAATAGTACAGCCGTAGTACTATAATAATGAATGCATCGTTCCGAATTCGTTGTACACTTGAACTATTATTAGCTTACTTCTTTTCCTATCTACAAATGTGTATAGGTAGGCACATAACACCTATACATTATACACACATAATATGCAATCAGTATGTAAATGTAGATACGATACGCCACAGTAGGCAGACTTGAATTCCTCTGCCTTCTTTATTACTGGGGCGCGCGGCCTGCCTTATTTGGACGCAGATAAGCAATAGCATGTTAACCCACAAAACAAAGTTATTGATTCAAAACGATTTATTGAGAGATAGAGAACGTTTTTTAATTATGTGTTTACCTTATTACATTGTTTAAATAGGTAACTAAATATTGAACATAAAAAATGTTGATACAAAACGGCGCTCCTACTTTTAAAACACGATTTACTCAAAATTTCTCCAGTGTGGGTTAACACACTATTACTTATCTATGTTCATTAAGAGCCATTTCACAAAAATATTGCGCGCGAGTTTAGGTACAAACTGCGTTATTGTTTATGTGTGCGTAGTTACTCACACGTACACAACGTAAGCAGCGTAAAGCGCGCGTCGAGACTCGAGGTGGACAACGCAATCTTGAGCCGTGGGCAATCGTAGGTATTCTCAGATAAAGCAGGTATACGACCCTAGCCACGCAGCAATTTATACGAGACAGATGTTGTTCAAGGTTTTACTGGCTTTGTAAAATGAAAAACTGGGTTTCTTTTTTAACTAATATATTAGTTACACTGACCGATAGAATAATATTTTTTTACTTGTATTACAGCTTCAGTGGTGTACTTATACATATTATGACGATTACAACTCATCCAACATTTTGAATCGTTTATCTCAGAAACGGTGGCTCTCAGGAAAAAAGTATTCAGATGTTTTTTTTATAGATAAATAGCTGTGCCCCGCGGTTTCACCCGCGGTAATTTAGGAGTTTCCGCGAGAATTCCGGGATAAAAAGTACCCTATGTTCTTCTCTGTACCCCTGACAATGTGCATGCCAAATTTCATCAAAATCCGTTCAGCCGTTTTTGCGTGATTGAGTAACAAACATCCAAACATCTAAACATTCAAACATCCAAACTTTCACATTTATAATATTAGTAGGATAAATTCCATATCAAGAAAAAATCCAGTCTTTTTTAAAGATATATGGTCTACTTAAACATTTTATGAATAAAATTTTTACCTGATCTAATTTTATCAAATAAATGAAAATATACAAAGATAAAGCGTATTAAACTTTAGGGTGGGGGCTCGTGACGTCACTAACCGCTATAAGCCGCCATACAAACTGCACCGGTTAGTGACGTCACGCGAAATTTCAACTCAATGTATCGCCGTTATTTTTGGATTACGTAAAAAAAGAAAAAATACGTGTCCAATATTTTTTATTAATCTACAAGACAGATAAAAAAGATTTAGGTAACATGCCCATTCCGATAAAAATATGCCATGTTACAGGTACATTATAATCCATTTTTCAAATGAAGTACTCGTCCAGACCAATCTAACGAGCACTAACTCAAGGGGATTGTATCTTTTTTTACGGAGTTCCTATGGCGGGGGCCATAGGAACTCCGTAAAAAAGCTCCAGCTCCATCAGCAGATCAGCTCCATGTCATCATGATATTCCATTGTCAGGCGATATACTTCAGCTAAATCGAAAAAAATTGTAGGTAATTGTATTTACTTTACCTCTGTTGCCTTTTTTAAGGCTGCAAAATTATTACGGTTCCTTTTTTTAAAACAACGGTATACGGTTGTGCTTGTTTATGTTATTTCATATATTAACGATTGTCGTAACAAATAAAGTTTATTTCATTTCATTTTCATTTCATTTCACTATCCTTGCGAGTACCCATAGCTAAAAAATAAAAAAATTATAGTATTATTATTAGTAATTTATTAACATATATCTTTATTATTATTATCATACAAACAACTAAAATAATTCATACCTACATATTTCATAATAAACAAAACTTACCTCGCGAAACAAAACTCGAAGCGGATCAAAAATATTTGGTCGCAGTATAATCACCACTTTACCAATTTTACAATACGAGCGCACGAAAGTCGGGACGCGGAACAAAATGGCACAGGTCCTGCCTCGACGGGCGCTCGCGCCATTCTAATCGGTATCCGGTTGTGCATTGTAATTTATACTGATGTTTAGATCAATATATTGACAAATTATTTGCTAATATTTGCAAAATAACTGTAGAAATCAATTCTCCAAAGAACATTGTTTATTTTGGGATAATTTCATTTTAGTTATTGCTGTGTATTTAACCAAAAATCACGATAAAATTGACACTTTAATCTTAAAAATTTACCAAATTATTTCTTTTTTTTATTCAATAATGGTAATGAAATTCAAAAATCTATTACATTAAATGACGACAAAAATATATGTCCGATGATTACTATATTTTTTGAAAGTTATTATATCAGCATTATTAATAGATAAAGGACTTTGAAATTGAGTCTGCGGCCATTTTTCACTAAAATGGTTGTGGGAGAAGAGGCACTAAAAATTTACCAAATTAGTTTTAGTAAATGTGTTACATTAAATGTCAACACCAAAGATAGACCTATTTTTTGCAGTTATTAAATAATTTCTGGGTGTTACTTAACATAGTAATTTAGGAGTCCAAAATCTTAGAAATTCGCGCGAAAATGTAAGATGGCTCTTAATTAGCCCATATCTGTGACCAAGTAGATAACCGCGGGGAATAGCTAGTAACTACAAAATAATACGAAATTTTGCATACACTCAGGGGTACAGAAAAGGACATGGGGTCCTTTTTATCGCGGAATCACCGCGGGATCTCCGAATTTAACGCGGATGAAACCGCACGGAGCAGCTAGTGACAATAACAATAATTTGCCAATAACTATGTACCTATTTTGTGTTCCCAAAGTGCTCGTCGTGGTGTTGTCATCCGATACTCGTGCCTCCTAAATTTCAAGTTCCCCGACGAGTGCTCCTAATGGATTCCTGAAATTCGATACCGCCATTTTTTTTACGCCTCTACAAAATCGTATGTAGTACAAAAAAAGTTTGGTACGTAAGTTACATGAAAGCTCACGCCTCCGGACTAGGCAGCTTTATCATTTGTGGCCGACAAATTCACGACGACTAGTTTGAGCGTTAAAACGTAACAAACAAACAAACAAACAAGTTTACAATAGTAGTAAGAACTAACTGTGCCCCGAAGGTTCACCCGCGTTAATTTCAGAGATCTCGCGGGAATTCCGGGATAAAAAGTAGCCTAAGTTACTCCTTATAACATCAGCTATCTGCCAGTGAAAGTCCCGCTAAAATCGATCCAGCCGTTTCAACGATTACCCGGAACAAACAGACATACAGACCTACCTACATACCTACTGACAGAGAAAAATTTTCAATTTTTTTTTTTTAAGTTAGTACCGTATAGTATATGTATACTTTCGTATGCATTTAGTGTAAAAGCTGTTAATTTGAAATTAAAAACAGACACTTCAATTTTATTTATATGTCTAGATTGATCATGTCCCAAGTCCCAACACAAAGCAATGTAGAACTCATTGAAATTTCTACCCTATATACATTTCACGTTAAGTCGAAACTACAATGCGCCAATTTAGATGTATCTTAGGATACAATAACTCTATTTACCACCATGCAAATACAAACCGATTCCATATAAGTACATCGCTTTCAACGTCTCTCGGTTCGACTGGAGATTTCCTTTTTCACTTATTGTTAGCGACTAAACTAAGCTAATCTCACACAAAACACAAACAAACAAAACGCAATTTGATTGTGTAATTGTGTAGATATTTGTGTACGCTCGGTTTTGGAGCCGGTCCCGCGCCATAAGCGTAGTGCGGTCACCGTAGTGGACTGCGAGCTGGCAACACTAGCGGACGGGTAGCGTCGGCAATAGTCACATTTTGAATCACGAATTATCTAATTCTAAATATCTATGTACTAAAGGCTCCAAAGGGCGCGTACCCAGGGCCGTAAAAGAATTTTTATTTTATAGAACAGAAAGAAAGAAAAGATAAAGATTTATTCAAGCAAGAGGAGAAACACAACACAAATGAACACATACAGAAAAACATAAATGAAAACAATTAAATAATAACAAAATAGATAATAGCGAAATAAAGAAAAAACAAAATAAAGAGTAAGTTTTTAACCGACTTCCAAAAAGGAGGAGGTTCTATGTTCGATTCTATGTATGTTTTTTTTTTTTTTTTTTTTTTTTATATGTATGTTCACCGATTACTCGAAGACGGTTGGACCGATTTGAAAAATTCTTTTTCTGTTTGAAAGGGTTTACTCCCAATTAGGTCCCATTGCCACCAAGTCGGGATCTGGTGATGGGATCTTGGAGTAATCGAGGGAACTCTTCAAAAATTATGGGTACACCTATAGCGTTTTTTGTAATTTTTATAGTAAATCGTTTCTTTGCTTTCGGAAAGCAAAATTTGAAGAAGTGGAACTGATGATGAAGACCACAGATGGTCATCGGAACTACTCAAAAATGGGTATTTCACGGGTTCCGAATCGTTAAATTTAATATGGTTTCTAAACAATTTATGCCCTTCACAATGTATATGGTAAAGTGGAACTGATGGTGATGTACTAGGAGAACTCCTCAACAATTAACGTCCCTGCGTCGGGAAAAGCAATATTTTGTAAGAGGTGATGAGCAGTTGACATTAGGCTATTGTAACTTAGAGAAATTATGAACTAAGTCACTTAAAAGCGAGAAATAAACAAAATTTTTACAAAAAAATTAACCGACTTCCAAAAACACAAAACTAAAAATCTCAAAATAAAAAGCTAAAAATAACAACATACCGATTTAATCCAAAAGACAAAAACACACGTAATATTATTATTGGTTTGTGCTACCACTGATCGGTATGAAGTCGGTGACAAGTCAAATATAGAGGGGGAAGATGGGCTAAGTCGACTCCCGCCACCAGCTCTTCGTGAGCAGAACAACCCAAGTGGGCAGACACCAGCGGGCTTGTCACCGAATTCAAACCGATCAGTGGTAGCACAAACCAATAATAATATTACGTGTGTTTTTGTCTTTTGGATTAAATCGGTATGTTGTTATTTTTAGCTTTTTATTTTTTAGTTCATTAATTTATTTTAAACTAGCTGTTTCGTATAGTATATATTCGTATTGTATAGTATTATATCATCTGTGCCCGCGGTTTCACCCGCGTTAATTTCGGAGATCCCACGGGAATTCCGGGATAAAAAGTACCGTATGTACACCTCTGTACCTTAGACAACGTATATGCAAAATTTCATGATGATCGGTTGAGCCGACTAGGCGTGAAAGCGCAACAGACAGACAGAGTTACTTTCGCATTTGTAATATTAGTAGGAATTAGTAAACTTATCGGCATTATTAACATATAAAATGCGACTAGCTGATGCCCGCGGTTTCACCCGCGTGAGTTCTTGGTGTGTCCGTCCGTCGGATCATACCTCAAGTTCATTGCATCTTGTCGCTGCCCCCTGTCTCTCCCTATGTATGCTTAGTTAGATCTTTGAAACTACGCAACGGATTTTCATGCGGTTTCCACCGATAGATAGAGTGATTCGTGAGGAAGGTTTGTATCTATATTTTATCCTTGAATTCCCGCGGGAGCACCGAAATTACCGCTGGTGAAACTGCGAACAGTGACAGTTAGTTTATATCTTAATATATATAAATCACGTGTCACGTTGTTTGTCCGCGATGGACTCCGAAACTGCTGAACGGATTTTGATAAAATTTTGCAACCGTTTATAATATGGTCCAACTTAAAAGATAGGATAGTTTTTACCCCGGAATTCCCGCGGGAACACCGAAATTACCGCGGATTAAATCGCGGGGGACAGCTAGTTTATAATAATATAAGAATTTTTGAGTTCCATGTGCCGAAACTCGTTCAACTAGGGCTATTGTATAGCGCGACTACGAAACGATATCTAACTAGGCGGCCATTGTTCCCCGCATAAGGCGAGATTGCCTTAAACGTTTGCTCTATAGCGGTCGAGAAGAAAAAAAAAACACGACTGCACCATAATCGGTGGTGTGCGCTCACAATGGCCGTTGTTTGTGGGGAACGAGTTGCAGCTCAGGGCCCTTATTCACTATGACCATAACGCGCCCCAAAAATTGTCTTTCCCCCGTAATCAAAGAAGTTTCACTCCAAATAATACATTTACAACGTTTCTTAGGTCATACAGAATATTAATTTCTAATATTTTGGCGTCTGGAACGTTTGTGATGGTGTTTTTTGGGACGCGCGTCGTGAACAAGGAATGTTGATGGTCATAGAGAATGAGGGCCCTGAGGAGAGATCGTCAACTTGGCTAAGGACTCTACCCCCATAGATGATAGTATAGGTTGACAGTCTATGACCGTTAACGCTTTAGATAACTAAGGAACGTATCGTCGGGTCACGTGGTCACGGAGAATCGTGGTTATCCACTTGGCTAAGGGGGCAGATATGTTGCGTAAACTCATGCCTGACCCCCGAAACGGTGAGCAGAGACCGTATATGACCACGACCCCAAACCGCTCTATCGATTAATAGAATGCGTGATCGATTGACTAGCTATCGATGGTCGAATTCGATTTCTTGTAAAATTGTCAATAGTTATGTAAAAGATTGAAGTGTTGTACTAAGACTTAAGAGTGGGGCGATTTGCATTATTCTCCTTTGAAAAATCACAATGTTCTGTGAAATTCTAGGTCAGCGGTTATATTCCTCTAAAATTCTATGTTAGCCATATTATATGCCACAGCAGGGTAGTAACAAAGCATCTAAAATGAAATCAAAACAAATATGACCTTATCGTATCACTAACCGCTGACGCGACACGCTCGCTCCGCTCCCGCTTATAAACCGTGGCTAAATCACGTAAAAATTATTATATGATATATTATATTTAGTTGCCGTTGTATAAAAGAGGAATTAATAAGAATTAGTTACCATTTTCAAAATTGTCAGTTTTGAGAATATCGTGATAATATACTTGAGATGCCAGCAAATCAAGTTTTGCGAACTTACGAGCTTTTACCGCCTATACATTATTTGACCATCATCTGACCATCATTTGACCTCCGAAGTAAATCACGTGAAAATTATTGTTTTTAAATTGGTGCCTTCTATGATATATTATATTTAGTTGCCGTTTTATACAAGAGGAATTAATAAGAATTAGTTACCATTTTCAAAATTGACAGTTTTGAGAATATCGTGAAAATATAGTTGAGATGCCAGCAAATCAAGTTTTGCGAACTTACGAGCTTTTACCGCCTATACATTATTTGACCATCATCTGACCATCATTTGACCATCTTCTGACCTTCGTCCGTTTGACCATCACGTGACCATGTACATTCTCGTCCCGCAGTACGGCAGCGATGAGTTCGGCCACGACTCGCCGAGCCGGTACGCGTCGCCGAAGGGCGCCGGCGCGGGCGCAGCCGCCGCCTACCAGGAGCAGTACTACCCGGGCGGGGGGGAGTGGGGCGCCGGCTACTACCAGCCCCCGCCGCCCTACCAGCACGACCCGTACGCCACGTCGCCAGGTGAGCACCACAGTACACAGTAACACTGTAAGCCTTTCTTGATTTGAATAAATAAATAAATAAATAGATGGGGGGCACAACCCAAGTCCAGGGTTAACATCCGATAAATGCCTGGGCGTTTACGGGCTTAAACCCGAGTACCGGGCTTAAATCGGGTTGATTGATCAATAAGTATTACAGAATTTACAGATGATGTAATTTGTTATGGGCATGATGACAAGGTGTAAAAATCAAAATTCTATTTAGTCCGTCAGTAAGATAGTAAAAAAATAATAGACACGTATTTTTTGCTTCTTCGAATTATTGAAAAAAATACTTAGATAAAACGCATTAAGGTTTAGGAGAGGGAGGTCGCCACGTCATAACTAAGTATAAAGTGTACCTAGGTGTGACGTCACACGGAATTTCAACTCAATGTATCGCCGTTATTTTTTGATAACGTAAATAAAGGCAAAATGTACGTGTCCAATATTTTTTATTCGTCTACAAGACGGACTAAAAATTCAAATTTAGTCATCATGCCTATTCACATGGTGTGGAAGAAAAGGAAAGCCTTTTATTTCAAAACAATTTGTTTCATGAAAGTACTGCTCCCTGCGGTTTCACTCGCGTTAATTTCAGAGTTCCCGTCGGAAATTCCGGGATAAAAATATCCGGTGTCCTTTTCTGCAGTGCCCCTGACGTGTCTGCAAAATTTCATGATGATCGGTTCAGTGGTTAAGGTGTAAAAAGGTAACAAACTCACATTCGCATTTTGTATAATGCTAGCTGTTACCCGCTCTTTCGCCCGGGTTAACTGCCGGAAACCCGGAACCCCTCGATTAGCCTGCAGGCACGGTGATCTACTTCGCAAATCGGGTCGTCTACTACAGCGCAAAAAGAATATCGATTTTTATACCTCGGATACTTATTATGCTTATTGCGATAAGAGAATGATAGTTTATTCTTGGTGATGATGATGACAATTGACCCTCATCACCGGTTGGTGTTCCAGGTCTGGCGGGCGGGCAAGTGAGCGAGGCGAGCGGCGGCGCGGAGCTGCCCCTGCCGCCCATGTCCTCGTTCCGCGCGGCCGCGCCGCACCACTCGCCCACCGACCCCATGCTGCTCGCCAAGCCGACGCTGCAGCCGGTGAGTGACCACGCAACATCCAACTATTGACTTCCTCCTCAACTCTGTCGACTTTCCCCTCAACCATTTCAACCTTCCTCCTCGACCCTGTCAAATTTCCCCTCAACCCGGTCGACTTTTATCTCACACAATCGACTTTTCCCTTAGCCCCTTTTCCTTTAACCCTATCTGTATTACTTAGGATCGGTACAATCACTTAGAATCGTCAAAGTTCTTAAAATTAAATTGAAATTACCGTCAGTTCGGAACGCGCGCTCTACTGAGAAGAACTGACAAGAAACTCAACAGGGTTGTCTTTTTTATGATTGGTACAATCAGGTAGTTAAGTAACCCTGTCGCCTTTCCCCTCACTCTGTCTACATTCCCCTCGACCTTGTTTACCCCTTAGCCTCGTCGTCTGTAATACAAGCAACACCAACACCACAACACCAAGGAACACGTCATATTTCACCGAGACCACCACCCTCAACCTTCCCCCTCACACTCGGCAGATGTACGGCAGCGGTGGAACCGCGAGCGGAGGGTCGGGCGCCGCGACGCCGGGCGCGGTGGCGGCCGTGGCGGCGGCTGCGGCCGCGGCGGGTGTGGAGGCGGCGGGCTCGCTGTCGTCGTACGGCTCGTCGCCGTCCACCCCGGTGAACTCGCCGCCGCCGCTGCACGCGCGGCTCTACTCCGCGGGGGCGGCGGGGGGGACGGGGGCGGGGCTTAAGCACTCGCCGGCACACCACCACCACATGCACCATCAGAACGGACAGGTAATAAAACAACCAGAGAAATGACCGAAGCAGCAAAGATTTTGCACGATTTTGCGTGTTTTCTTTTTGATTTTCGCATACAAGGGGGCGTTCGAGTCGTATTTCACCCAATTTCACGTGGAGAGATGGGGGACCCCTAGAGAAATGGGAGAGGTTTAAGCATGATTGCAAGAAATCTGATTTGAATTAAATCTAATATTTTTCCACTGAAATTTATAGTTATATTCTACTCTCTTTATTCCATTTAGGTTTAACTAAATTAGGTAAGATGTCTTTCCTGAAGAAACACTATAACTTCATCTCATACAGCTTTGAGATACTTGATTGTTGCTATTGGGTACTTTCTAAGTTTAGTTTAACTAGGTGTCAACTAATCAACAACAGATAGCACTGTAAGTAAATTCTCCTGCGGGAAGTTGGCACACCGAGCGAACCTCGGTTGCGCAGGTATTTCTTTTTGTAAAATCTCTCTATGAATGACCCGTGACGTTTATGCCCCGCAGCCGAGCTGGGTGTCGGCGGGCGTGTCGTCGCCCCCCACGGCGGCCACCCCACACGGCGCGCCTCCCCCGTCGCACACGGCGCACGCCCCCCTACCCGGAGCGGGGCTCCCCAACGGGCACCAGCACGTCGCCGTGTTCCCCCCCGCTGTCATGGTGAGTTCTCGACTGACTTAAGTTACCTCCTAGGTAGGATTGTCACGGTTAAAGAAAATCTGCGTAGAAAAAAATCATAGTTATATAAATAAGTAAAAAAAGCAGCATTAACGTGGAAAAGTGAAAACTAACCGTGACATCCCAGACAAACTTTTGGGTGACCGACAACCCTAGTTCCACTTTTGTATAGAACAAAGATATTCGAGAGCGGTTTGTTCTTTTTATTAGAGTAGAATGCATGGATGTTTACTAATAGTGGATTTCCTTTTTTGAATAATATCATAGAATAGGGATCCGTGATTTGGTACAGAGTTACAGTTTTTGTGATATATCCTGGAGATTGTACATATTATAATACAGTAAAAATAAATGAATATTCCCAATTGCATAAGTGCCTGTTTTTTATTTATTATTAAAACAACCAATCCACAGAGCCCTTGTAATTTTGAAATAATTAAACTATGAATTTTTCACAAGCTTTTATTTTAAACTTGCATCTTTCGTATGAATTTGCTGCGAACTAGTTGTAAATTTTACACGCAGTTTTTGTTTTGTAACATTAGAATACAGTTTTTTTTTTACTTTTTTAATTCGATGATTCTGTTTATGAATAAGAGCTTGTCAAATAAGATTTTTTTTATCTATATATTATACTTATTTTCCCTATGATTTCGATGTGTGTTTTGACCTTTGAATTAATACGTACAGCCAGTGTGGAGCTTGTATTTGTATATGGTATTTTTTTTTTGTAAGCGAAAAATGCTAGCAATTTTTTAGTAGTTTATCTCTATCTTTTGTTGTGTGTGGTTTTTTTGTTCCTTTTAACTATCTTGTAGTTAAGTATTTTATAAAGATATATGTAGATTTTTTTGGATTTTTTGTGAAGTTTGAGTAATTCTGTAGTAGTGGCTTGAGATTAAAAAAAGAAAAGTTCGGGGCCTAAACCTTTTTTTTTTTCATGTAACTAATTTTTTGGAATGAAACCGTTCTATTAGATGATAAGAAATAGATGAACGTTTTGCTTAAGAATATAAGCAACAAAAAACAAGTTTAGAAATCGGCCGGTGTTTGACCGAGCTCCACTCTAGCTGTACGCGAAGCGCGGCCATCTTGCCTTCATTACGACACTGTGACGACGACGTGATAACGTATATGGCGGTAACGATTTCGTATTCGCACCGTGACAGCGCCGTAATCACACTATGACGACTTACTCGCGCGTTGACAAAGTTGTGTTCGCACTATGATATTTTAATCGCGCTGTGACGAAGTCGTAATCGCGCTGTGACGAAGTCGCAACTACGTTGTGATGGCGTCGTGACGATGGTGCGGTGGCTAGTGGCATGACGTGACGTGACGTGACGTAGGGCGCGCCCGAGGTGCGGCGGCTCGACGAGGCGATGGTGTTCCTCAGCGAGCACTCCAACGTCGAAGTCGGCGTGAGTATAGCAAGCTAATATAAAGCTAATATAACGTATGAAATCTTTGGGTTTTATTTAGTTTAACATAAACTTTGACCTGTAATTTGTCTATACGGAAGAGTTAATTACACGAATCAGGCATTTTCGACTCTATTTCTTATAAAATCTAGTAGAGTTTGTCTCATTTGAAATCTGAAACACCCAGTGGTGAAAAACAGATGCCCTTATTTGGTAACCACTATGTTAGACATACAAATTTAAAACATTCCCTTTTCAAACAATACCTACCGTTATTGCATTGATTATAATGACAGTTTTTGTTAGTTGATGTTTCGAGCATGGCAGCAGGAGCAGGAGCAGGATGTTTTGGCAGCTTTTTCAGTTTTCTTTTGCGTTTGCCGCGTTCATTTTGACCTCTGATTCACTATGACCACCAACATTCCACGTTAAATCAACTAAAAAAACCAAGTTTATTCTGTATAACACTTTGTCGGAGGCAAATTTTTAAGTCTACTAAAGGTGGGGGGAAAACGGCATGTTATGGTTATAGTGAATCGTGTTTAGTAGCCTTGAAATGTAGCGTTTTCAACTAAATAATTAAGAATAATCATAATAACAATCGATTATGTTTAACACAAATAATATTCGATAAAATTGAAATAAAAAAGAACATTTTGAAAAAACCTGCATATTAGATAAACTAACTGTTGACCCGTGGGCACTTTGGGGTAAAAGTATTCTATGTCGTTCAGGAATGCTGTAGCATCCGATCAGTGAAATTTTCAACTGTGCTATGCAAAAAAAAAAGTATATTCCTGCGTTTTGAATTGTGATGCGAAAGACAATGGCTTAATTTTACTATGGTAGCAAAATGTGCTACCGTTTTAAGACGATTGAAGCAGAAAACTCATGGATCTGCAAGGAAGTTATGTAACTTTGTTATCATTTTTAGCGATTGCAATCGGAAACATGGCAGTTTTGCGATTGAATGTGCACGTTTGGACACCCACATACATCAAAAAAGTACCTGTTAAAATTTGATTAATTTAACTCCAAAACCGTCATGTTTCTGATTGTAATCGCTTCAAGTGACATAATTACTCTGCCGGTCTGTTGCCGTTTCGCTCTCACTTGTGGCGCCGTAGGTACAAACCCCGTCTCGCTGTATACAGGGTGCGCGCATGGAGGAACGGCTGGACGACGCGATAGTCGTGCTGCGCAACCACGCCGAACCCGATCTGTACTCACAGGATGTGCACCATCCAGGGCATCAGCCCAACGGTGAGTACTTGGGCAAAATGTCCAATATCCCCCAGTGTCCAATTTTTCCCAAGCACGTCTAACGTGTTCCCCAAAAATGTCCAATGTTCCCCCAGAATGACCAAGCTCCCCAATAAATAATGTTCTACGGTCTCAATGTCCAATTTTATCCCCAAAAATGGCGAATGTTCCCCCCGTCCAATGCCAATGTCACCAACAGAATATCTAATACTCGAATAGTGCCTAATGTAAAATGTTCCCCCAATGCCCAATTTAATCCCTAAAAATAAAATTCCCAATGTTCTCCTCATCCAGTGATAATGTAACCTGTCACCGCTTAAATTATCAAATATCCTCCAGAACGTCTGATGCTAAGAATTAACCTCCAAAATGGGCTAAGTCCTAGCACCATATAAGCTCAGCTCAAACCATTATATAATATATAAAAAAAATATACAGATTTGAACAAAACCCCGTTAGATTAACCAGTTATTTTAAACAAGAACCTGTGTTCACAATATCATAATATATGGCAGTGGGTCGCGTCGCGGTGCCCGGGGCGCTGCCGCTGCACGCGGAGCCGCCCGTCAAGCTAGAGCGGCACGCGCTCTCCGGAACCAGTGAGTGTACACCCTACCCCACCACAGTTACACTATTTACATCATTATCTTTTCGATATTTTTACTTATTTTCATTATATTCGTTAAACGGAAGATCAAAATAGATCCGTGACCTACATAAGTAGGTCAGTAACCTACACTCGTAGGTCAGTAACCTACACCCGTAGGTCAATGACCTACACGCGTAGCCAAGACATTATCACATATTGGTGTAGAACGTTGACCTACTTGCGAAGGCCATTGACCTATATCACCTGCGGAGCTAGGATGCGCAACATGATATGTTTATCGAACGAAAGATAAAATTGTCGACACGACAAATATTTGTGGGCGTCCAAGCAAAAAAGTGCAGTAGTCCCCACTACTGCACTTTTTTGCTCATTGAGTTAAGACTAGATTCGGTTAAACATTTTTTACCACTGGTAGACAAAACGATATATTATGTCGACGAGAATCGATAAAATGGCTCGATAAAATTTTATCATGTTGCGCATCCTAGCTCCACTGATCGCGTTTTTAAATCCCTGATAACTGTTATAAATAAAGAATTTAACAATTAAATAATGTTTTTACGTTAGCACGTGTCATGGAGTACCGTTGTTGAATATGTACTGTGTTACCGGTACAGAGAAACGCAAGGAGCCCCCGGACTCCGGCATGGACTCGAAGCCTTCCTCCTCGGGCTCCGCGGACGCGCTCGGCGGCAAAGGCGCCGCCAGCAAGCGCTCCAGACGATAGTGAGTCATATCTCTATGCACGTACAGTTTCTATTGCAGTAAATCGAATCGTTTATTGTTCACACAAAATAAACGTGTAATAGAGGTTGAAAATCTATACTAATAATTATAGAAAGGGATTTTATTTTTTGTGTGTTTCTTTGTTTGTGATGGATAAACTAAAAAAAAACTACTGAACTGATTTTAATAAATCTACAGTGTTGCTGAGTGACATAGCATAGGTACTTCTTATACCGGATTTCTCACGGGAACTCCGAAATTAAAGCGAGTGAAACAGCTTGTGTAGGTAGTTATACATCAACCTCGGGACTCAGCGATAGAATTCGCCTTACACCAAATAACATGTATCTTGCGACTGCCCCAGCTGTTCGTCCGCCGACGAGGACGACCTGGACCCGGACGCGAAGGCGGCGCGCGAGAGAGAGCGTCGCCAGGCCAACAACGTGCGAGAGAGGTGGGGGCATTCGCTTGTTGACCGGAGACACACGAGGCATTAGTGTCCGTTGATCGGAGATGCGCGGCATTAGTGTCCGTTGATCGGAGATACGCGGCATTAGTGTCCGTTGATCGGAGATATGGGGCAATAGTGTCCGTTGATCGGAGATACGCGGCATTAGTGTCCGTTGATCGGAGATACGCGGCAATAGTGTCCGTTGATCGGAGATACGCGGCATTAGTGTCCGTTGATCGGAGATACGCGGCATTAGTGTCCGTTGATCGGAGATACGCGGCAATAGTGTCCGTTGATCGGAGATACGCGGCAATAGTGTCCGTTGATCGGAGATATGCGGCATTAGTGTCCGTTGATCGGAGATACGCGGCATTAGTGTCCGTTGATCGGAGATACGCGGCATTAGTGTCCGTTGATCGGAGATACGCGGCATTAGTGTCCGTTGATCGGAGATACGCGGCATTAGTGTCCGTTGATCGGAGATACGCGGAATTAGTGTCCGTTGATCGGAGATACGCGGCATTAGTGTCCGTTGATCAGAGATACGCGGCATTAGTGTCCGTTGATCGGAGATATGCGGCATTAGTGTCCGTTGATCGGAGATATGCGGCGTTAGTGTCCGTTGATCGAAGATACGCGTCATTAGTGTCCGTTGATCGGAGATACGTGGCATTAGTGTCCGTTGATCGGAGATACGCGGCAATAGTGTCCGTTGATGGGAGATACGCGGCAATAGTGTCCGTTGATCGGAGATACGCGGCAATAGTGTCCGTTGATCGGAGATACGCGGCATTAGTGTCCGTTGATCGGAGATACGCGGCAATAGTGTCCGTTGATCGGAGACGCGCGGCATTAGTGTCTGTTGATCGGAGATACGCGGCATTAGTGTCCGTTGATCGGGGATACGCGGCATTCAGAAGAATAGTAATAATTCTCTTTTTCAAATAATCAACGGACACTCTCTGTTTGTGTAGTTTCGTTAAAACAAACCATGTCACAGGTTTTTTGAAATCATTTAGTCATTGTAAATAGAGTTCAGAATCCTGTGGAATGTCTTGTTTGAATTCACTTTCTTGTACTAACACGTGTCAATCTTGTAATTTCAGCTTTCGTCATGAGATTTTTTTTTAACCATATTATAAGTATGATATTGTATAACTAACAACGCGAATATGGGTCACAGTATGTCGAAAAATGTATAATAATTGTCACTAAAAATTTGTTCTATCGTCATTTTAAACTCTATCTTTATGGTCTTTGTGTTCATATTTCTTTTTCCGTGTACATTTCTAGGTCACCCAAGGTAAGTGAATACTGGAATTACTTAGCATACGTACGTTGATACATTACTATCAAATCGCGATATGTTCGTCTGTTCGTTCAACGTTAACATTCAACACTAACCATGCACGTTGTCATCATAACTTAATCATTTTTGGTTCATCATTACTCATGTACTATTTTGAGATCATCAACTAATCTATCATTAGTGTCGCTTTTTCGCAAATACGGGGTACAATAAGAAACGAGGGACGTTTTTGGTACTTGATTCTCGTCTCAAATATCTGTGGCGACCTCTACATCACAAGTCAAGAACTAACACACAAACACACTGTAACATTATTTTGGTGTACAATAAAGTGTATTCTATTCTATTCTATTCTAAGATAGTTACGCGTACAACAAAAATCCTGAATCAACAAGAATCCTGAATCAACAAGAATCCTCGAAATAAACACTTTTTGACATAATTGTCCATAAAAATGATGATTGAGCGCGCAAGTTGCCGACGCGCCGACGGATCATACTCTCAAGGTCATTCAACGCCTCTTTCCTTTGTATTACCGCTGACGCGCCGATAAACCAAGTATAAAGTTCATTTACCCGAGCAGTAAATCCGTTTTGATTTTTTCCTAGTGTTTTCTTGAAACGGTTTGTACTCCTTTTATTTATTAAAAGTTTTAGAACATTTTATCAACTGTGCTCTTGTATTATTTTCATCCTATTTGTTTTTGTTGCCAGAAGTGGGTTTACCTAAGTAAAACTATCTACAAAGAAGAGTGCTCAGCACTTTGCTTTAACGCTTTCATATCTAGTCGAATTCATTCTAACACAAAGTGAACATCATGACTGAATCATTGCTTGTCTTCGGTGCTTGGTTGGTCTTTGATTCAATTTAGAATATTGGCGGAGCTCTCTCTCGCGCGTCGCCTTCGAGATCCGAGGTAAGGCGACATCTTTACAATTGCTCCAAATTTACTATATCCACCTGTTTATCACGAAACCATTCCATATCTCCGATGGCAGTCGGAGATATTGTATTTTGAAGGTTTTCTCGCGGCTTCGTCCGCTCTAATTTTGGAGTTCCCGCGGGAGTTTCGGGATAAGAAGTACCCTATTTCCTTTTCTGTACCCCTGACAACGTGTGTGCGAAATTTCGTGATCATCGGTTGAGTGGTAAAATTGTGAAAACGTTACTTTTGCAACTATATTATTATTGAAGATGTGTAAGTGCTATCAGTTTGAGCGGTGTGGTTTGGGATAGTTGCTCGTCGGCGGACGAATGCGACGATGACGCGGACCCGCAGGCGAAGGCGCTGCGCGAGAAGGAGAGGCGGCAGGCGAACAACGCGAGAGAGAGGTGAGTGCGCCGGCGGCGGCTGGCAGGGGCTTTTTCCCCGATCAGATTAAAAGGGCTGATCGGGAAAGTAGACTGGACAGGTGGGCTGAGTGAGAAAGTATACCGATCGGGAAAGTAGACTGTTTTAAAAAGTTGGCCGATCGGGAAAGAAGACTGATAGGGAAAGTAGATCGTTTGGACAAGTGAGCCTATCAGGAAAGTAGACGGTTTCCATATATGTGGATGATTGAGAAAGTATACCGATCGGGAAAGTAGACTGTTTTAAAAAGTTGGCCGATCGGGAAAGAAGACTGATAGGGAAAGTAGATCGTTTGGACAAGTGAGCCTATCAGGAAAGTAGACGGTTTCCATATATGTGGATGATTGAGAAAGTATACCGATCGGGAAAGTAGACTGTTTTAAAAAGTTGGCCGATCGGGAAAGAAGACTGATAGGGAAAGTAGATCGTTTGGACAAGTGAGCCTATCAGGAAAGTAGACGGTTTCCATATATGTGGATGATTGAGAAAGTATACCGATCGGGAAAGTAGACTGTTTTAAAAAGTGGGCGGAACGGGAAAGAAGACTGATAGGGAAATTATATCGCTTGGACAAGTCAGGACGATCAGGTTAACTGATATAGGATATATATCGATGTTATATATATATTTATACTAATAAGGGATAGACGGTTTTGAAAAGTGGATGATTGAGAAAGTATACCGATCGGGACTATAGACTGTTTTAACTGTTTGCACAGTAGTTATATAGGTCCCAAGGTTAACTACTGTACTTTTTATTTTATTCTACTTTTTTATATATCTTCAAGTAACCTCATCATGACGCAGTTTGTCAAAATTACTTTCCAACGCAACTACATAGTTAGATAATATACTAATAATAGAGATTATAATCACGGAGAATGCTCTGATTGAGATGAAATTTTGATACTTGAAGTTAGGTATTGAAAATTTTATTAAAAAAGCCCCAAGGGGACTAATCTGATCATCATCAAATGATGTTTTTTTCAGGTATGGTAGATTTTTTATTGTTTTTTTATGTGTATCCACGATTTTCAAACATATTTTTAGTTAATTTTAAAGTAATCTATTTTTTATGTGACATTATACTATATTATACAAATCTTGACCTACTGTGACCCTTCGCTTATGTTAAGTTATAACAGTATAATCATTCGTCCCAACACATATTCTCCATGGTTAAACAAAATGTTATTTTTAATTTTTTTAATTAAACTACACTAAATAATAAAAATTTAGTCGACAACTAGCCTCAAGCCTGTTGCACCCTGCACTGTACTATACTGTATATCTGATATGACGGTTCTGTCATCACCCAGGATAAGGATACGCGACATAAACGAGGCGCTCAAGGAGCTGGGCCGCATGTGCATGACGCACCTGAAGAGCGACAAGCCGCAGACGAAGCTCGGCATCCTCAACATGGCCGTGGAGGTCATCATGACGCTGGAGCAGCAAGTCAGAGGTGAGACACGGAGCTCACTGATATAGTAGTGTTGCGCCGGATATCCGTACCTATCCGTATCCACGGATATCCGAAGGAGAAGAAAGATCCGTATCCGTAACTTTCGGTGGACCTTTTACTTTATTAATTTCTCATGTATATATTAAATTATATGTATATAATGTATGTGGTAGCAATGAAAAACTATTAAATTCCGTTTATATATAAAAAAAAAAAAAAGAAAGAGAAAGCCTGTCATGCAAAGTGGTGTCAAAGTCTATCCCCATCGGGAATCGAACCCGGGACTTCTTCGATCGCGTCGTCTGCTATGATGCAGATAGCATAGCTGATACTACTTTTAACAGGGTTCCTGCGGGAATCGCGAAATCCAAGCGGGTGAAACTGCGTGGCACAGCTATATCTAATGACATTTTAAAAAAATCTAAATGAAAGCGTGCTTATTTATCTTCCGCAGATCTTTGCAACTCTATAACTTATCCAATTGTGTCCCACAGAACGCAACCTGAACCCCAAAGCGGCGTGCCTGAAGCGGCGCGAGGAGGAGAAAGCGGAAGAGGCGCCCAAACTCCTCTCGGCGCCGCTGCAGCACTACCAGGGCATGCCGGTGAGTTGGCCAGGGAACAGCTGGCTGGTGGGAGAGACCATCAGATGTGTAACTACTCTTATCTAAGCCTCACTTCTAGCCCAGGGGAAACCATGTCCCCTTTCCAGGCTAGGTGTCAGAGGCGTCTTTACCTATAGTGCAGGGTGTGCGTTGCACACGGGCGCAGAAGTCCTAGAGGGCGCCGAGCACCGCTCGCTACGAAAACTCGGCGGAAATTACTTCTTCAAAAATCTCCAAACAATAAATTTTATTATCCGCTGGGGTTTTTCAGTTTGTGATAACTTGATGTTTTACTTACTTGTACTTTATATCTATTTCATTTTAACCACGCGCTTACCCTCTAGGGGGCTAGGGTAATGTTTGCACACGGGCGCTACATGGGCTAGAGACGCCTCTGCTAGGTGTGTTCCAAATCTCCGACCTCACTCACATCAATTGTTGTAGTCAAAGCCCTGGTTTGTTAGCCATAAAAACGTTGAAGCCATATTCAACACGAGTTCAATTCTCGTGTTGATACCTGACTACTACTATTTTAAAAGCTTTTATTAACCGACTTCCAAAAAGGAGGATTTTTTGTTTTTTTTTTTTTTTTTTTTTTTTTTTTTTTTTTTTTTTTATGTATGTTCACCGATTACTCGAAGACGGTTGGACCGATTTGGAAAATTCTTTTTTTGTTTGAAAGGGTTTACTCCCAATTAGGTCCCATTGCCACCAAGTCGGGATCTGATGATGGGATCTTGGAGAAATCGAGGGAACTCTTCAAAAATTATAGGCACACCTATAGCGATTTGGGTATTTTTTATAGTAAATCGTTCATTTGCCGATGAAAAGTAAAATTTGAAGAAGTGGAACTGACGATGAAGACCACGGATGGTCATCAGAACTACTTAACAATAATACCTATTTCATGGGTTCCGATTGGAGCGATTTCAAAAATTGTTTTTTTGTTTGAAAGGGGATACTCCCAAATCGATTCCATTGTCACCAAATTGAGATCTGATGATTGGATCTTGGAGTAATCGAGGGAACTCTTCAAAAATTATAGGTACACCTATAGCGATTTTTGTATTTTTAATAGTAAATCGTTTATTTGCTTTCGGAAAGCAAAATTTAAAGAAGTGGAACTGATGATGAAGACCACAGATGGTCATCGGAACTACTCAATAATAGGTAGGTATTTCACGGGTTCTGAATCGTTAACTTTAATATGGTTTCTAAACAATTTATGCCCGTCACAATGTATATGGTGAAGTGGAACTGATGGTGAAGCACTAGGAGAACTCCTCAACAATTAACGTCCCTGCGTCGGGAAAACTAATATTTTGTAAAAGGTGATGAGCAGTTGACATTAGGCTATTGTAACTTAGAGAAATTACCAACTAAGTCACTTAAAAGCGAAAAATAAACAAAAATTTTTAACAAAAAAATTAAAACCGACTTCCAAAAACACAAAACTGAAAAGCTAAAAATAAAATGCTAAAATTAACAAAATACCGATTTAATCCAAAACACAAAAACACACGTAATATTATTATTGGTTTGTGCTACCACTGATCGGTATGAAGTCGGTGACAAGCCAAATATGGAAGGGGTAGATGGGCTAAGTCGACTCCCGCCACCAGCTCTTCGTGAGCATGACAACCCAAGTGGGCAGACACCAGAGGGCTTGTCACCGAATTCAAACCGATCAGTGGTAGCACAAACCAATAATAATATTACGTGTGTTTTTGTCTTTTGGATTAATTTAATTTGCAATGTGTGTATGTAACTATGTTTGTACGGGTGGAATCCTGAATCTCAATTTTGAAGCAGATATCTTCAACCGATTGAGCTTACATTTTGTATACACGTTTAGTTTGGATGACAATGCATGGTTTATTCTTTTTAGCGCATTTGAATAAAAGCTTGTTTTATAAAAAAGTTTTGTATTTTTTATTTTTCTATAGACTTATTATGATAATAAAATACAGCCGTGATCTGATCTGTCACGTGACGCGTGATGAAGATGATTTAATATAAAGTGATATGTGACATGATAAGAATATCTCAATAGTAATAGGGTCGTCTCAATAATGCTCGAGATGTCTCAATAATAATAGCAATATCTCAATAATTATCGAGATGTCTCAATAATAATAGCAATATCTCAGTAATGATAGAGATGTCTCAATAATTATCGAGATGTCTCAATAATAATATCAATATCTTAATAATGATAGAGATGTCTCAGTAATAATAGAGATGTCTAATAATGATAGAAATGTCTCAATAATGATAGAGATGTCTCAATAATAATAGAGATGTCTGAATAATGATAGAAATGTCTCAATAATGATAGAGAAATCTCAATAATGATAGAGATGTCTCAATAATGATAGAGATGTCTCAATAATGATAGAGATGTCTCAATAATGATAGCAATATCTCAATAATGATAGCAATATCTCAATAATGATAGCAATATCTCAATAATGATAGAGATGTCTGATAATGTTAGAAATGTCTCAATAATGATATAGATGTCTCAATTATGATAGAGATGTCTCAATAATGATATCATGATAATTTTTTTATTTTTTCTCAGTAGCCAGAACTCTAAAGACCCTATTTGTCCCCAGGGTCTCGGCCAGCTCCCCGGGCAGCCCCCCACGGGCCCCCCGCCGCAGCAATAGCGACGCCCCGTCCGTGGCTACGCGCTCACATAGCTGACACACTGCTGTCGCACACATTACTGACGAGCTGCTCCACTCTAGCCGGCCCTAGGTGGCAGCCGGGCTAGCTGGCTTCGTGTGTTCCGACCACACACTCCATCAGGATAGGAACCGTGTCTGGGACACGACTGTCTGCGTGTGTTGTTTGCGACATACTTTGTCTATGAATAGGAAAATAACAATTGTACCGATCGATATGTTTTTGTTGTAATATTGTATTGTATTTGGATGAAAAATAACAAATCTTCATGCGATATTTCGTCGGGCGATTTATGATTTCGTATAGAGATTTGTTGGTTTTTTTTTACCAATCGATATTATGAAGTTCATAAAGCGCTTTGGTGTGCTCCAAACGTTGGGTTTATTGCCTCGTTTTTATTTTATGGTACTAGTTAAAGTTGTTATCGGCATGGAATACGCGAAGCTAGTTATTCATAGTGTGTAAAAAGAAAAATGCGTGAAGACGTTTGTATGTTATTTAATTTATGTAATTTGTGACTTGAATACGATCCCCAGTGATTTGCTAGAGATGGTTTTGTATGTACAATGGTTGCTCACGCCAACGGTGATGTTTGAACGCATTCGTTTCGATAATTAATGCCACGTCACTTAATGCCAAGTATCACTTAAATACCTGGCATCAATTAATGCCAAGTATAACATAATATCTGGCATCAATTAATGCCAGGCATCACTTAATGCTATGTATAAATATCTGGCATCAATTAATGCCAGGCATCACTTAATGCCAAGTATA
Source organism: Zygaena filipendulae (assembly GCA_907165275.2). Classification (NCBI taxonomy): domain Eukaryota; kingdom Metazoa; phylum Arthropoda; class Insecta; order Lepidoptera; family Zygaenidae; genus Zygaena; species Zygaena filipendulae. The sequence continues at coordinate 368,022 of OU015677.1, read as the reverse complement.
ACTTAATATCTGGCATCAATTAATGCCAGGCATCAACTTAATGCCAAGTATAACTTAATATCTGGTATCAGTTAATGCCAGGCATCGCTTTATGCCAAGTATAAATATCTGACTTCAATTAATGCGCATCACTTGATGCCGTACATTACTTAATGCCAGGCATCACTTAAAAGTAATGCCATGTTTATTTATATCCCAAATGACAGTTATCTCCTGATAGGTGTCACTAATAATGTATTATGTACTTGTATTAAGTAATTTTTTTTTTAATCCAACAGACTATCACATAGTGGTGCTAAAACTATTATCACATTTTTTTTTACCAGTTTGTGAAAGTATTTATATTTTAAGATGTGATTTTAATATTTTTATTTCGCGTTTATTATAACCACATCTCGCGTAGACGTTTTCTTTCGTTGTATTATTTATCCTCCCTTTAGGCAAAGTGACTGTTGTAAATATAAAATGATGTCGTAGACAACATCTTTGTACTCTCATAAAATTGGCCAAATACATAGAGCGTATGTCCCAAAGAGTGTATTTTTTTTTCTTTTTGCGTTTGTCGATGGCAAAAGAAATATCGAAATAAAAACAGTGCGTAGTGACATAGAAACCCGGACTATACAATACTAGTGTTTAAGTGTGTATAATATTCTAAATAATAGTTCTAGACTTATAGTTTTCTAATAAAATTAAAAAATAATTTAACTCGTAAGTATATCTTAAAAATGCCATGGAGATGAGAAAAGCTAAAATTGTGTCTTTCGCCCCCCCTGGGACAGAATGGAAACGATACGGAAATGAGAATCCAGAGAATTTTGTAAAATACTAGTTTTAGACGATAATAATTAATGTATAGGCAATATAGTATAGTGTAATTTAAAAAAAAAGTATATAATATTATCGAAGAGGCGATAAAACCGACACGGAAAAAATTTAATTATTGAAATCCTACTTAATTGTTTGTTTTAAATTCGCTCTTCAACCGTCGAATTTAGGTCCATTTTTTTTTGTTTTTTGTAATGAACCCGACGCACACCGTCTTTGGGAAGCCTGTTTTATTATGACACAACATCGCTTTGACAATAAAATGTTAATATTATTAAAAAATGAAGGCCTAGCGCATGTACATATAATTTTTATTTGAACAACTATTTTGTTTATTTATTTAAACTTTATGCACATCATGGTACAAAAGGCGGACTTAATGCCACAGTGGCATTCTCTGCCAGTCAACCTTCAGGTAGTACAGAGAGCTCACTTGGCGGTGCATTTACGATATACAATTTAGATAAAAACTCACATAGATATAGATACCCACATACATACATACACACACACATACATACATACATAAACACACACATGTCTACATATATACGAAGCATACACAATAATAGAAACACATCGAGCACAAATAAACATATATTTTGTTGTGTTTCATATTATGTTTATAGGAATGTACTGCGATCATAGAAGTACACAACTCGACCAAACACTTTAGTCGATGTAGAAGTTGTATGTATGCGCTAGGTATACAATTTGAAAAATTGACAATTTTTTTCTTTTTTTTTTATAACAGGGACTAATCGATGACAGTATTTTTGCCGACAAAAGTTGACCGCTCAAGTTTTATGATCACTTGCCTTTGGTTAAATACCTAACGGATACCGCACGTCATGTTGAAACTTCTAAATAATCAGATCACCATTTCTGCAGTGTAATTGGTAGTGCAGAATTATCATAAAAAAATATTATTCACTTTACCAGTTTTGTGTATTCTACTATGGAATTCTTTTTAAACGAAATATACCGGAAAATATATATTTTTTTTTAATATAATTTTTGACGCGGAACGTCGATATCCATTCGGGAGATGATAATATAATCAAAGACTCGTGTAGTGAAACTCGATTTTTTTTCACGTGTACTTAGTTATCCTGTTAAGAGATTTTAAAAATATACTTAACGTATAGTGATCAGCGTTTTTGCCGACGACTGTACGATATTTTTCAATACAAAAAAAAGATTTTTTCTTCACAAAACAGAATTATAATACAGATTTATAATTTACAATGTGGCTGCTACAAATCGAAATGTGTACTTATTTTGTTGTAATTTTTTTTTTACTAAGCCTCTGCCAGACTGTCAGTGAATTGAGTCTTGGAAAAGTTTTTTTTTTTTCAATTTTTTTTTAGATTTTTGTTGCCCAATATCTCTGCTACGATTAGCGTAGGTTTTTTTACATGATTATTTTATATTTAATTCAAAGAGCATATCTACTTAAAAATTCTGAGGTAGCTATGGTGGTTTATGTCGAGATTTTCTGTTTTCAATGGAATTTTCTGTTTTTATTTTGACTCGCCATACGTGAGTTTCTGACATACTATTAACATATTGACAATCGAGTTTTATTTAGTAATTTGACCAAAAAAAAATGCTGCTAATTTTGTCTTTTTAATAATTTTCTTGGTTTAACTTTAAATACATTAAATTAATAAATTCTTAATAAATATGAATGCGTAAGTTGATAATTTTTAATGAAATATTGATTTTTTACTCTGCAATTTGTGATTTCTGATTTTTCTTATCGATTATGATTTTGATCAAAAATCATGAATGAATAAACATAATATGATTATTATAATTAAAAGTTAATTAATATCTATCTAGTTTATGAGCGAGCAGCTTCAAAGGTAAAAATAAAGCGGGACATTCTACCAAAGCTAAAGGCAAACTTAAAAAAAAACAATCAATTTTTTTTATAGTTTTTTACAAATCTAGGTGGTTTTTATTTTGTAAATTATCGCAATACAAAGGATTCGGGCTCGATATGAATTAATTTCAATAAACGCTGCTTCAAAATTCACAGCTAGTAATGTCAGAATATCGTCAAAAATTGCAGCATGGTGCAATGGAAATCGGTGATTGAAATAATTTTATTATTTTGAATGCATAATCTATTTAATATTAATGTTATAATAACATTTTTATATGATTATAAATAATGATTTAAATGTTTTTTTTTTGATTAATTTAAACGGAAAGCTCAATGTTGTTATGAAATTTTGTTCGGTGTTTTTTTTTTACGCATTATCATTTGAAAAGTTTAACAGATTTTTTTTATCTGTATTTTTGTAAAGAGAAGCCGCTATGAAAATCATGACAGTTTATTTTTTTTAACTAGTATGTTTTTTGTAAGCGCAAAGTAGTTGGGTTCCCGGCGTTTTAGACGCATGTTCTATCCTTTTGTTTTTGTTTAAGATTCATTCGTTTCAACTACAATTTATACTGTAATGAAAAATCTTTATGAGAGTATAATATTGCTAGTTCAATCCGAAATTCTCATCGGCCAATGGCGTCTCATATATTTGGATGCGTCTGTACAAAGAATTGCTATCGGTCGAGATTAGGGCTTGTGTTTATGGCGTCGTGTGACTCAACTACTATAATTTAGTTTGAATGTACAATGTATTATATAGGTGTTAAGGTTGATTTTAGCTTGACAGCGACGATTATTGTAACTGTAATAATAACTTAAGACAAAACAGTTTTTTTTTTTCTTTCTTTAGAATTTGTGTTCGAAATTCGAAATTCGAGCGGCGATCGTGACGCGTTTTGACGTTTCAGTTCCAAGTTCAAAATGAAGCCACATTTTTTTTTCTCTTTTAAGTATTTCTTAGCTGTAAGTTTATCCATCACTTGAAAAAAACAATTCTCTTTAAGTGTACCTTAGTTGACTTCTCTTCCATTTAGTGTTTTAATTAAGTTTTTTTTTAATATATAATTAATTGATTATTATTTTTGATTTGTTGTCTATGCGTACAATTAGTTCATTTTTTTTTAGAATGAGATACGATTATTATAAGTACGCGTAAATGTAATTTATTATTTTGAAGTCTCCATGCTCATCTCTGTGAATGGTCAATGCAGGCACCCGGTATATATATTTTATTTAGAACATAATATCATATAAATTATTGTATATCTCTATCTTCTCCGTTTACCTACTTAGTCGCACTAATCCTGGAGATTGTGTACGGAATGAGGCTCTTGCCGCACGGCAATGGTAAATAATTTTTATTGTAATTTTCGTCCCCCGAGTTGGCAACCCCAGCAGCCATATGCACTCTGTATCATAGAGCATTTGATTATATTTCTCTCTCTTTCGTTCCTTTTCAAATGCATAGAAATAAAAACGATGTAATTACAAGAAAGGTCTAATTATAAAAATGAATAATATTAATTAAATATAAATGTGCCATTCATTTTGCTAATTGTCTTGCGTTTTATTTGCGATTGCCCTTTTTTTGGGAACACAACAGTGAGTATTGCTTAATTTTATTTTACGAAGCTGGAAACAATATTTAGCTGTCCCGTCATTTATTTTTGTCAATAAAAATGGTTAGATTTTGGGGTGTTAGGAAGTTTTGACAATATGTTTCGCATAAAGATATTGACGTTTCGAGCAGTTTCCTTCGGATTCTAGATTTTGCAATCCATCTATAGCACCATAAATTGCTATTTTTCTCGTTATTTAAGTATTTCTGGTAGAGGCAGCCTACAATTCCATGTAACCCAATCTTAAAGGTCTTGGGCATTGTGATTCCCTAACTAGAAAGTTTCTAATTTAAATTTGGGAGTTTTATAGCTCCTGACGATGATTTTACTAATGCCACAGTAGTTTGACGACTGAATCGACTGTTTTTATATTCTGCAAGATCTTTGTATATTGAAGCAAGTGTCTAGAATATTCGAAACTACGGTAACAAAAATGTCATACGATTTTGAGGTCTCAACTTCTATTTAAGACACATGACTAGTAGCAAAGAATACAATATCTTTCCGTCCCCCACCATTTCGTGCCTCCTCATACCCCGCGAAGGTTTTTTGGTGAATTCCGAAGAGGGATTGTCATAATATGAAGAATCTAGATACACGTGACAATGGGCATGTTGACTAATTTTTATTTTTTAGTCCGTCTTGTAGATTATTAAAAAATATTGGACACGTATTTTTTCTTTTTTTACGTAATCAAAAAATAACGGCGGTATATTGAGTTGAAATTTCGCGTGACGTCACTATTCTGACAGTTGTATGGCGGTTTTGCGATTAGTGACGTCACGACCTCCTCATCCTAAAATTTAATGCGCTTTATCTCTGTATATTTTAATTTATTTAAAAAAGCAAAAAATACTCCTCATCCTAAACTTTAATGCGCTTTATCTCTGTATATTTTAATTTATTTAAAAAAGCAAAAAATACGTGTCCATTGTTTTTTTTATTTTCTAACTGACGGACTAATTAGAATTTTGATTTTCAAAAGTAGTCCACATCCCTATTATTCACTAATAGCTACTGTTAACTGTCAGCTCACTGTCAAACCTTGCGATACGCACAACACATGCATACGTGCACAAGCCGGCCGTGTTTACTTGTAGGAGACTACTTGAATCAGTTCATTCGTATGAAGTGTCACCGGGCTGGCAGCAGTGTCCGTTATATACGTTCAAGAAATAATCTCATTGTAATAATACAAACATTTTATTAACTCTGTTATAATCGTTATTCTAGTAAATCTATGGTTTAAACACACTTTAAAATGTTATTTTTATGTTTGGTGCATGAACCGACATGTTTGGGTCATCCGCAAGTTTACTCCAGTAGATGATAATATGTCGTAAATATTTAATTGAAGATACGTATATATATCAGATGTGGCAAAATTTGCTGCAAATATTTACAGGGCTGAAAGTATACGTTATAACAAACAGGATAAGCGAAAACATAATATTATAAGTTCGGTGGTTTTTCAGAATATTAGGAAAATAAATCCATTGAAAAAACATCTCAACTACATTAACAGGGTACACAATACACGTAGCTCCCTAATACGTGTACAAGGCACGCGCCGCGCGCACAGCGAGCGAAGCATCAGCTGGTCAGCTCGATCGAGGTCATTGACCTTAGACACCGGTGCGCGGCGATGTGTGTGTAAAGCGAAAGCGATTGAGCGGCGAGCGCCTTCACAGGCTGTTATGTTTTTGATTGATTGATTTTGTTTAATTTTTTTTTATGAATATGTTTATAACGGTGTATACCCTGTAAATATTTGCAGCAAATTTTGCCACACCTCACAATATGCATATTGAAAATAAATAAGGTAAAAGATGCGTAAAAAATCCGCCAAAAGAGTAACGGATACGGATCTCTTTTCTCGCGGATACGGATATCGCGGCAGCGCACTTCCTGTGTGTTGTATGGTGTATAGCTCTTATCGGCGGTCGGTCTTGCCGGAGCCGCGCTTGCCGGAGAACAGGTGCTTGGGCATCTTGGTGCCGATGAAGCGGTCCGCCTCGCCCTTGAGGCCCATCTTGCGCGTCTTCTTGGCGATGGCGACGTGCGCCAGGCTGCGCGCGCGCCGCGCCATCTGCCGGCCACACGCATACGTCACCACACCACACATTTTGGGATATAGACAATAGATATTCTGGGATATGGTCAATTTGCACCCTCATGACATTTTGGGATTTGGGCATTTTGAATCAAAATACTAAACTCACAATAGCACAAATAACAATCCTAACTATTTAAACGCTAAAATGAGTTTACGCTTTCACGCCTCATCGTCTCAACCGATTATGATGAAACATACACTTGGCAACGGTATAGGGAAGGACATAGGGTACTTTTTATCCCAGAAATCCCGCGGGATCTCCGAAATTAGAGCAGGGTGAAATCGCAAGGAATAGTTGTGTTATAAATATTGTATTTGTTACACTTTCACGCCTCAACGGCTCAACCGATCATGATGAAATTTCGCATACACGTCGTCAGGCGTTCAGAGAGGGACATAGGGCACTTTTCGTTCCGGAATTCCCGCGGGATCTCCGAAATTAACGCGAGCGAAACCGCTAATAAATAAGATATAAACAGGTAGTGGTAGAGGGTGTCTCACCGCCGTGTCCTTGAGGCCGACGGCGTCCCTCGGCGGGCGCGGCACGCTGCGCGCCGCCTCCGAGCGCGCGCGCTTGGCGGCCGGCGCGGAGGCGGAGCGCGAGCGCGCGCGCGGCGCCGCCTGCGTGAAGTGCGCGCCCGACGAGCCCGACATGTCCACGCCTGCGGAGCGACACGAGCGAGCGTCAGACGACATTCGATAACAGGCACTTCACTGTGTACTTCATAACTGGACGCAGATAAGCAATAACATGTTAACCCACAAAACGAATTCATTGATTCAGAACGATTTATTGAGAGTTAGAAAACGTTTTTTAAACATAAAAATGTTGACACAAAATGGCGCTATAATTTTAAAACTTTAATTTACTCAAAATTTCTCCAGTGTGGGTTAACACACTATTGCTTATCTATGTGTCCAACTACGAGTATAATCTAAATCAAATTTGGCCCATGACGTGACTCTTGTTGACGTCAATAAAGTTACATTTATTAACACAGCACCCATAATATCCACCCTTCAGAGCTTCCTACTGCTATGGCTGAAAAGAAGAAGCTGCGCAACAAACTCCAGTAGCACGCTGTCAGTTTAAAGTTAACCTGGTTAAGTTAAGTTTAACCTGGTAATGGTTATATTTCCAAAACTCCAACACCTTTGCTTTCGACCAAAAACTTGACATTGACGGAATTGTTTCTCTACTCAAAATAGAAGCCGGAATTTAAAAAAAAAATGTTTAAACATACATATTAGCAGAGTTAACGCGTACATTACCGAAGTAAAGCGTAGATTAGCAGCATTTACGCGTACATTGACAGAGTTAATGCGCATATAAGCAGTATAAACACGTACATTTGCGGTACCATCGTGTACATTAGCGATACCAACACGTACATTAGCGGTACCAATGCGAACATTAGCAGTAACAACTTGTACATTAGCAGTACCTACGCGTACATTAGCGACATCTACACGTACATTAGCGGTACTAACGCGTACATTAGCAGTACTAACGCGTACATTAGCGGTACTAACGCGTACATTAGCAGTACTAACGCGTACATTAGCGGTACTAACGCGTACATTAGCGGTACTAACGCGTACATTAGCGGTACTAACGCGTACATTAGCAGTACTAACGCGTACATTAGCAGTACTAACGCGTACATTAGCAGTACTAACGCGTACATTAGCGGTACTAACGCGTACATTAGCGGTACTAACGCGTACATTAGCGGTACTAACACGTACATTAGCAGTACTAACGCGTACATTAGCAGTACTAACACGTACATTAGCGGTACTAACGCGTACATTAGCGGTACTAACGCGTACATTAGCAGTACTAACGCGTACATTAGCGATAACAACGCGTACATTAGCAGTACCAACGCGTACATCAGCGACATCTACACGTACATTAACGGTGCAAACTCGGACATTAACAGTATCAATGCGTACATAAGTAGTACCAATTCGTACATTAGCGGTACCAGCGCGTACATTAGCGACATCAACCCGTACATGAGCGGTATTAGCGCAGTCGCCACTCACCCAGCTTCTCCATCTCGTCGCGCAGGCGCCCCACGGAGCGGCCGCGGGCGCGCGCCCGGCTCGTGCGCGGCATCACCGGCTTGGTGGACTGCTTCGTGAGCCGCGACTCGTCCTTCAGGATCGCCTTCTTGTTGCTGCGACACACAGAGGGAGAGGAGGCGACGTTAATGCTCCGTGTCATACTTCGGTACTAAGCTGGTTCTACATGACGTGTCAAACTTTCGTCGGAATTTACCAATAAAATTTTGCGTGATGGGAGGCTCCCTATTCTTTGGTTCAAACACCCGGTCCCCTTGAATTGTTCAAAATATTACATTGATATTGTATTGAAACAACTAGAGGTGTCATTTCATTAATTTTTGTTGTAATCGATCTATGAAACTGACATTTGGCGGGTGCACAGTTTTCAGTTAGCAGACCATCAGCTAAGAGAGCATTTCACGTAGCTCCCGCGGGAACTCCTAAACAGCGGAGAACAACTAGTTTATATAATGTTCAAATGTAGTTGGCATGGGTAATGCACGATGACCACTGCTGGGTCACCGCGCGACCTTATGCCAGCCGCTCGCTGTGGGCCTCGGTTTGACTGCCCCGAGCTCGGGGTCCGGGACAGCTTCGACGGGCCAATGTTATAACAATATCTTCTATACATACTGTCGCGGTCGAGCTAAATCAATAAGCGCGCAATGGACACAAAACACGCAATGTAAAGCGAACACTTTTGAATAGCAAATTTAGAAACGTTCGGCCGAGTGGCTAGTAAAAGGGAAATATCTCGAACATTCTAGAGCCCCGTTCGGTTGGGTATATAAACAGCGCAACCGAACCGGACGGGCAGTTCAGTTTGAGCCACTAAGCAAATAATCACTACGTTTTAAGACTAGGCACTTCCATACTAATCGGTGGACGGATATATGAAAGCATTTTGTGCCAACCGTACCAATGCAATGCATGACGCGGTCATAGAAATTTGGTTAAGTATTCCAACGTTGGTAAAGAAGTTCGCGCATAAATCCATAGTAACTTTTGGTTCAAGGGAGTGTCGTAAGGGATGGGCAGTTCAGTTTGAGCTTTCAAAGCAATAACATTGAGTCTGAGTCTTCAGCGATACCTGCGACCACTTGCGACCTTGGCGAGATTATTGGACATCGAGATCAGTCGTTTAGTGTTTCGATGTTGTGATATCTGGACCTAGGAACCCTAGACAGTGTTTTAGTGTTAACTCCGAATAAAGAACCCTAGCACGTAACAATATAAAATGCTTTGTCCTGAATGACTGACTGACGGATCAACGCACAGCCTACACCGCTGATCGTAGAGACCTGACACTTGGAGGGTGTGTTCTTTGTATGACGTAGGCATCCGATACGAGATGATTTTTGAAAATTCAACCCCTAAGGGTAAGGGTGAGTTTGTGTCCATATCTGGATCCACTGAACCGATTTTGAAAATTATTTCACCAATGGAAAGCAACGTTATTTGCCACTGTCCACCCTAGCAGTATCAAAACACGTTGACCTGTCGATGGAGGTCAGCGCACTCACCGTATCATGTTGGCGAGGCTCTTGACCTGCAGCATGGTCTCGCTGACCTCTATCTTGGGCACGGCGTAGGCGCCGCCCGCCTCGCGCAGCTCCTCCTCGTGCTCCAGCTCCGCCAGTTTCTGAACAACACAAACGGTCGCGTCACTCAAATATCATGATAACTATCGACATAGATGATGCTGGCGTACTTCTGTATACGAGTAACGTACTTCTGTATACGAGTAACGTACTTGCGTACCTGAGTTACGTATTTGCGTACATGAGTAACGTACTTGCGTACCTGAGTAAGGTATTTGCGTACATGAGTAACGCACTTGCGTACATGAGTAACGCACTTGCGTACATGAGTAACGCACTTGCGTACCTGAGTAACGTATTTGCGTACATGAGTAACGTACTTGCGTACATGAGTAACGTACTTGCGTACCTGAGTAACGTACTTCTGTATAGGATTAGCGTACTACCGTATATAAGTAGCGTACTTCCATACACAAGTAGCGTACTTCCATAGACGAGTAGCGTACTTCCATACACGAGTAACGTACTTTCGTACACAAATAACGTACTTCCGTATAAGATTAGCGTACTACCGTATATAACGCGTACTCCTGTGTATGTGCTTAAATATATGAGTACAATATTTCCGTGTACGAGTATTGTACTTCCGTACACGAATGGCGTACTTTCTTATACGAGTGTAACTTCGAGCGAGCGTACTTCCGCGTACTTTGTACACTTACTTCGAATATGTCCGGGTCGATGTAGTCGGCGATGTTGTGCCCCTCCCAGAACTCCGGGATGGGGTCGTAGCGCTCCTCCTCCGGTATGTCCACGTAGTTCTTCTGCAGGTCTGTAAGGGAGCAAGAAAGAAAGAATATTAAAGACAGCGTTCACTAGAACAGAATGGAAATAGGTACATTATAAATTTTAATTATCTGAAACGGAGCACTTCATTATTACTAACTGTGCGCCGCGGTTTTATCCGCGTTAATTTCTGAGTTCCGACAGGAATGTCCATGGGGTACTTTTTACTCAGATTTATAATATACATATCTCTGTGTTAAATTCCATTCAATTCTGTTCTGGCGTGATCGAATAACAAACATCCATCCATACTTTCATATTTATAATATTATTGGTATACATATAACACGTGGCAAAATTTTGCTGCAAATATTAACAGGGCTGAAAGTATACGTTATAACAAACAGGATAAGCGAAAACATAATATAAGTTCGGTAGTTTTACAGAATATGAGGAAAATAAATTCATTGAAAAACATCACAACTAACATTAACAAGGTACACAATACACGTAGCTCACTAAGGCACGCGCCGCGCACACAGCGAACGAAGCATCAGCTGGTCAGCTCGGTCAGGTCATCGACCTTACGATCCGATATCTTAACGTGCGGCGCGCGATTTGTGTGTAAAGCGATGGATCCGAGCGAGCACCTTCACAGGTTTTCTTTTTGATTGATTTGATTTTGTTTGAAATCTTTATTTTTATCTTTTTTATTTTATGGACATGTTTATAACGGTGTATACTTTCAACCCTGTAAATATTTGCAGCTAATTTTACCACACCTTATACAGACATAAATAAAATTGAAGTGTCTCTGTTAGTAATTTCAAATTAAATGCATACTAAAGTACTGACATCAAAAAATCCATTTTTATTTTTTTTCTCTGTATATCGGTTTGTCTGTTTGTTCAGGGTAATCTCTGATATGGCTGGTGTTACAAGGAGTAACTTAGGCTACTTTTTATCCCGGAATTCACGCGGGATCTCTGAAATTAACGCGGGCGAAACCGCGTGAAACAGCTATATAACACAAAATGGGCATGTTGACTAATTTTTATTTTTTAGTCCGTCTTGTAGATTATTAAAAAATATTGGACACGTATTTTTTCTTTTTTTACGTAATCAAAAAATAACGGCGATATATTGAGTTGAAATTTCGCGTGACGTCACTATTCTGACAGTTTGTATGGCTGTTTTGCGGTTAGTGACGTCACGACCCCCTCATCGTAAACTTTAATGCGCTCTATCTCTGTATATTTTAATTTATTTAAAAAAGCAAAAAATACGTGTCTATTGTTTTTTTATTTTCTAACTGACGGACTGATTACAATTTTGATTTTCAATAGTAGTCAACATCCCTATTATAAGTAAAGATAAGTCTTTTCCCCTCACCGAGCGCGTAGTCGTCGCCCATCTCGACTTCGATCTCCCGCTCGAGCTTCCGTTTCCTGGCGCGGCGCTCGGCGCCCTCCATCCTGGCGGCGGCGGCGGGCGGGATGCACGCGGGCCGGGGCTTCGCCCCCTCGCGCGGCGCCGGCATCGCCACGTGCAGCCGGTTCAGCACGCTGTCCACCTGCCAGAGGGGATGGTATGAGGGGATTGATTTCGGGGTTCCCGCAGGAATTCCGCGATTAAAAGTACCCTATGTCCTTCTCTGCACCCCTGACAACGTGCATGCAAAATTTCATGACGATTCGTTGAACGTAAAGCGTAACAAACAAACTCACTTACGCATTTATAATATTAGTAAGGATTTTTTTATTCAAATCGACTTCATGTCTCACGGGTAGTTAGTTGACTTTTGGATTTTAAGCACTTGTCCCCCGCGGTTTCGCCCGTGATAATTTCGGAGTTCCCGAGGGCATTCCATGATAAAAAACATATGTGTAAACTTTTACTTTAAAAATCTTAGCGTAGCGCGTGTGCAGCGTTCACGTGTTGCGGCGTGTTGTTAGGTGTTGTAGCGTGTTGCCGTGTGCAGTCGCGTGTTGTAGCGTGTTTCAATGTGTGGTTGTGTGTTTTCACGTGATGTAGCGCGTGTGCAGCCTGTTTTCACGTGTTGCGGCGTGTTGTTAGGTGTTGTAGCGGTTGCCGTGTGCAGTCGCGTGTTGTAGCGTGTTGCAACGTTTGATTGTGTGTTTTCACGTGTTGCAGCGTGTGTGCAGCGTGTTGCCGTGTGGGGTCGCGTGTTGTAGCGTGACGCAGCGCGTGGCCGCGTGCGGTACCTTGTTGGTGCGTATCTTCTGCGTGACGCGCAGCGCCAGCAGCCGCTCGCAGGCGGCTATCTTGGCCTCCTGCACGCCCTCGTCGGTGAGCGTGGACATGCGCACCACGGGCACGCTGCACAGCTCCGAGCCGGCCGGCGCGCTGACACGACACACGACACCACCACACAACACAACACATCACCACACATCACATCGGCACACATCAGTGGCGAAGGGTGAAAATATTGAGGGGGAAGCCGGAAATCTACTTTAAATACTTTATTTCAACTACTACTAGGTGTTCCCGCGATAAGTTCCGAGTTCCCGCTGGAATTCCGGTATAAAAAGTCCTTGGTTGGATGAGTTGGTGACCCTTTCGTCAGAGCATGCAAGAGATATCATATGTGTACAAATTTAGATTAGGCACTGTTTATGTTTGTTTCTTTTTATTGTGTATTTTCTATCTTTCTTTCTTTCAAGTTCCTAGAAACTTTCACCGCAGTGGTTCCACCGAACACGGAGTGTCACTCACTTGACAACATTCCCCTCAGCACAGGTCCTCTCGAGCTGTTCGATGAGCAGCCTCTTCTCCTCGGGCAGCTCCTCAGGGCGCACCACGTCCACCTTGTTGAGGACCACCAGCAGCGGCTTGTTCGCGAACAGCGGCTTGATGCTCTCAAACAAGGATATCTAGGGGAATGAATAAGAATAACTGAATACTGTTCTTCGCTTTTTAATTTTTTGGACTTCTAATTTTCGGAGTTGCCGCGGGATTTCCGTAATAAAAAGTACCCTGTGTCCTTTTCTGTACCGCTGTCAATGTGTATACAAAAATTCGTGATGATCAGTGGAGCTGTTAAGGCTTGGAAGCGTATCAAACAAACACACAAACTCACTTTCGCATTTCATGGATAATAATTAATAATCCTACTAATATTATAAATGTGAAAGTGGATGTTTGGATGTTTGTTACTTAATCACTCAAAAACGGCTGAACGGATTTGGATGAAATTTGGCATGCACGTTGTCAAGGGTACAGAGAAGGATATAGGGTACTTTGTATCTCGGAATTCCCGCGGGGTCTCCGAAATTCCGCGGGTGAAACCGCAAGGCACAGCTAGTATTAAAATTCTTAAAATGTTCCCCGCCTCCAAGGACCTGAGTATTTGATAATATGAATTTTGACATGATACCATGACACCTCCTCCTGTGAAAAAGGGTCTCGACAGACAGACAACGCATGTGATCCTGGTATCTTTTTTCCTTTTGAGGTACGTACAGAACAGAGAAAAAATAGTTTATTTGTGATGCCAAATAAAGTTATGTCTATGTCTACATTATTACCCTAGGGGTGAAAGTAACTGATTTAGTTCCGAGATCGGATTTGGCCAATAGTTCGAGGGACAAAATAAGTCTCTAAGCCGAGGCACTGTGCTTTTCGTTTCGAATACAAGGAAAGTTAAATAAAACTCGAAATCAAATGAAGATCGGATTGCCTATTTTATATTTTGTTTGTTTTTCTATGCCCGGCTAACTATTCAGCCGTTATTTTTCATTTACATCATTGAATATATATCAAATAGTAAAGTAGTAATAAAATCTACAAACTTTAGATCATTAACTTTGGATTATTTAAATTGGACATCACGCTGTAACTGACTGACTGGCCCCGTACCTGCTCCTCGATGGAGTGTCCGCAGTGCTCGGACGGGTCCATGACGTAGAGCACGGCGGCGCGCAGGTGCGCCAGCGCCGCGATGGCCTGCATCTCGATGGTGTTGCGCTGCTCCAGCGGCTTGTCCAGGATGCCCGGGGAGTCGATCACCTGGGGGAAACGCATGCGTGTGTATACATGTGTGTGTATACACGAGAGCCATGCACACATAGAGCGAGGCAGCTGGTCAGCTCGATCGAGGTCACTGAACTTAGGATGCTGGCGAAGGAGGAAAAGGAAATGCGCGAGTGTCGTGGAACGAAGGATAGAACGAAGTTTCTGCCCCTCGTAGTTTCCGAGAGAGAGAAGACCAATAAGTACCCAATCTATATATATAAAAGAAAGTCGTGATAGTTACACTGTTTATAACTCAAGAACGGCTGAACTGATTTGGCTGAAAATTGGTGGGGAGGTAGCTTAGAACCAAGAAACGGACATAGGATACTTTTTATCCCAGAACTCCCGCAGGAACTCCGGTCGGTGAAATCTCATGAAATTTTGCATACTTAGGTACACATTGTCAGGGGTACAGAGAAGGACATAGGGTAGGTACTTTGCATACCGGAATTCCTGCGGGATCTCCGAAATTTCCGCGGGTAACACCGCGGGGCACAGCTAGTAATAAATAAAATCGTTCCCCAAAACCATTAACCAGTAAGCGGCGCACCTATGACGCCGAGACGGAAAATTTCTTTTTAATACAGTTGCTCAAAAAGTGGCGTATTGCAGGGACGTTTATTTATTTATTTATTTATTTATTTATTTAGCGTTCGGGATGTGGGCTATTACATACTCGAGCTTTTTGTTTACCTTTCCCGAACTCGTGCGTTCTCTTTGCCAACTGTCAAAAATGGCGACACGACTTTGACACACTTTTTGCATTGCGAAACGTAGGTTTCGCATTAATAATACGACTAGCGCCATCTCTTGATCACAGTTGGAACTTAGTTGAGTTTGTTGTGTTTTTGATATTTTGTTAAATTGCTTAATTTTTTCGTAACTGTATTAAAAATAGTTGTTCAGTACACGTGCGGAACCGTCATTGCAACTAGTTCCGACTGTCAACCCTCACCTTCGGCTGCGCCTCGGCTCGGGTAGACATTTGTCGGAACTCTTTGCAATGACAGACTTTCCGCACTTGTAATGAAATATACTATTCGCGCATGATTCCTAGCCCCCATCCGTACCGTGCGTAAAAGAACTTCGTTCTAAAAACAGTACGAATGAACGTTATGCTACGTGTACACGTTCAGTTGTTTGAGGTCCGTATTCCAGAAGGTGACTCAGATCACGTTTCTCTTGAGATTAGTTTTAAGCTCAAATCATAACTCAAGCGTTCATCTTATTATAGAATGCGTTTTAAGTTCTAATCACTTGAAACTACTCTTGAGTTGAGATATTGAACTCTGATTGGTTGAGTGATCTTGACATGACAGACGTAAACAAAGATCAAACCTCTACTTGAGTATAGATTAGTACTCAAGCGTCGTTCTAGACTAAGGAAATAACTCAGCTGATTGTAGATTGATGAATCGCGTTTCAAGTAAGGTTCTAAAATTAAAGCTTTACTTGAAATTAGTTTTGAAACTAGATTCATGACTTGAGTAACCTTTTGGAATACGGACCTGAAAGAGCCATCCACCACGAATCGGTTAAAATGAGAGTATAGCGTTTAAATGTAGTTGGCATGGGTAATGCGCGATGCCCATCGCGGGGTCACCGCGCGACCTTATGCCAGCCGCTCGCTGTGGGCCTCGGTTTGACTGCCCCGAGCTCGGGGCCCGGGACAGCTTCGACGGGCCAATCCCTACTAATATTATAAATGCGAAAGAAACTCTGTCTGTCCGTTACGCTTTCACGCCTTAACGGCTCGACCGATCATCATGAAATTTTGTACACACGTTGTCCGAAGTACAGAGAAGGAATTCCTGTGAGATCTCCAAGATTTTCGCGGGTGAAACCGCGGGGCACAGCTATTGTAAAATAAAACCAACTATATTTTCCCTTGGACATGTTAAAGTCTTTATTCAAAAGAGGTGGGAAGCACCCAATGTTTTAATTACTTCTATACTTGCTTACTAATATTATAAATAATATATATTTGTAGTTATGTATCTATGGATGTTTGTTGCTCTTTCACGCAAAAACTATTGGATGGATTTTAATGAAACTTTACAACAATACAGTTTATACATCAGAATAACACATAGGGTACTTGTATCCCGGAATTCCCGCGGGATCTCCGAAATTAACGCGGGTGAAACCATGTGGGACACTCAGCCGGTGTACACTAAATAAAAATACACCAAATAGCTGCTATTGGTGAAAACCGCATGAAAATCAGTACAGTATCTTTTGAGTTTATCGCGAACAGACAGACAGACAGACAGACAGACGCGGCGGAGAGCTTTGTTTTATGATATGTAAGGATACATATATGGGGGCATCGGTGACCCCTTGATCACGCTGAGGCCCCCGCGATCCACTTATGTGGCGTGACGTAACGTAACGCGGCGTGACGACTGACCTGCCACCGGAGGTACTTGTAGTCGGCGTGCCCCACGTACAGGCTCTGCGTCGTGAACGCGAACGGCTGCACTTCTACATCGGCACGAGTTATCTGGAAACACAAAACATACAGGTAAGGTATGACGTCACTTTAGTATTGGGACCGTGCGCGACGACAGCGCCACTTGTTCCCCAAGTTAAAACATGGCTCTCTTGAAAGCCAGTTTCCTGCTCAGGTCCAAAATAGATGCTGAAAAGTGACTGAAATAACGAAGACTTCACGTGACACGCGTGTTTTCGGTACGGCTTTCACTCGTCAACAACCATGTGGCCATTATGGACAATATTGTCACAGCTGTCAAGCGAGAAGCAAGTAATTTTGTGAAAAAAATTAATGAAATCTTGTGTTATATTACTATAATTTTTAGAGAATTTTGGACTAAGGTAGTCAGTAACATTATTGCCAATAACATTAAAATGGTTGTTTTCAGCGAGAAATGAGCCTACTGTGGCTTACTTTTTTTTTCTTACGGCAATTATCCACTTATTTCTTTGGTCTAGTTTCCACCAGGTATCGGAAATTGGTAAAATTTACAGTCGCTATTCTTATTGGTGTTATTACAATTCACAATAACACATCTTACTAGGATCATGTCAATAGTCAAATCATTTATTCAAATTAGGCCCATAATGTGGCTCTTTTTCACGTCAATAAAATTACAGTTTACTGTAGACAGCACCCATAAAATATCCACCCTTCACAGCTTCCTAGTGCTATGGCTGAAGAGAAGAAGCTGCGCAACAAACTCTACAGCAGCACGCTGTCAGTTTAAAGTTATAATATGTATAATTTTAGTGGTAACCCAATTTAATTATGTGAGAATAATGAGCCGTAACCAGCAATAAACTACGTATGGCAGATAAATGTTAAATTTATCTCAAAAACTATTAGAAAATGTTCACTGCAATATGGATTTGTCAACGACGAAAATGTCAATTTTAGCCGTAGCGAGCACTGTGAAGTGTGATCGTTTAGGCTACTGCCTCCACCCGCTTTGCACCTTGCCAATACTGAGAAGCCTTTTCTTGAAATTTCGATGTACTGAGCTATACTGGTTACTGTTTATAACTTTCTTAGGTCCGTATTCCAAAAGATTACTCAAGTCATGAAGCTAGTTTTAACACTAATTTCAAGTGAAGCTTTGATTTTAGAACCTTACTTGAAACGAGATTCATCAATCAACAATCAGCCGAGTATTTCCTTATTCTATAACAATGCTTAAGTACTAATCTATACTCAAGCAAAGACCTCTCAACCAATCACAGTTCAAAATCTCTACTCAAAACTAGTTTCAAGTGATTAGAACCAATCAGAGTTCAGAATCTCTACTCAAGAACAAATAAAAAAGTTTCAAGTGATTAGAACTTAAAACACATACTATAATAAGATTTACGCTTGAGTTATGATCTGAACTTAAAACTAATCTCAAGTGAAACGTGATCTGAGTCACCTTCTGGAATACGGACCTTAGTGCACACCTATACCTACGTCACTTACGGAATCTTTGTGAAAAATTTCACGGTTTTAGACTTAGCGGCAGCGGTCAGTTTTTGCTATGACATATTATATAGATGTACACACCTTGTTCATGAAGCTGGACTTGCCCACGTTGGGGAAGCCGCAGACGAGCAGCGTGCGCGTGTAGGGGTCGATGGACGGCAGCCGGGACAAGTGCTGGCGGACCTGGCAACACCGACCGAACAAACATATCAGATACTAGCTGTGCCCCGCGGTTTCACCTGCGGTAATTTCGGAGCTCCCGCGAGAATTCCGAGATAAAAAGTACCCTATGTCCTTCTATGTACCCCTGACAACATGTACTATGCAATAATCAATTAAATTTCACCCGCGTTAATTTCGGAGTTCCCGCGGGAATTCCGGGATAAAAAGTACCCTTATGTGTTAATCTGATGTATAAGCTATATTGTTGTAAAGTTTAATTAGAATCCATTCAGTAGTTTTTGCGTGAAAGAGTAACAAACATCCATACATCCATACATACTTACAAACTTTCGCGTTTATAATATTAGTAGGAAGGTAAGATAAACTTTATTCAGTAAGAACAAACACATACATAACGCAACAAACACTTTACAATATAAAGGTACATAAAAGTATATGGTGCAGTGCCTTACTAAAAGGGACTCCACTCAGCATATGCTACGACCGAAGTGGCCACAGCGCTGATTTTCAGTGAAGCCCCATATAAAGATTAAAGAAACACAGAGATTAGATAAAGCGCATCGAAGTTTGAGCGGAGGCTCGTGTAAACTGTAGCAAGGCGTGACGTCACGCATTTATGTAAAGGAAAAATACGTGTTCAATACTTGACGGACTAAAAACTTAAATTTAGTCGACCATCAGTTACCTTGTACCTTTGAAGAGTCTGTAAGGTATTAGTTGATGCTGCTATAATGATAATATAGAATTGGAATACAATACTCTTTATTGTACACCAAAATAATGTTATAGTGTGTTTACAAAATCCTACTAATATTATAAATGTGAAAGTGTGGATGTTTGGATGTTTGTTACACCAATCACGCAAAAACGGCTGAACGGATTTGGATGAAATTTGGCATACACGTTGTCAGAAAGGCATACAAAAGGCGGTCTTATCAATTTACCAGCGATCTCTTCCAGACAACCTGTACAGTAGCAGTTAATGGGTGTGTCAAGTTAAAAAATAGACCTTGGCAACATGCCGATTCTTCATCAAGTCATCAAACGTTGGTGATTTCACCGATAATGTTTTAACATACGCTAGCTGTCCCACATGGTTTCGCCCGCGGTAATTTCGGAGTTCCCGCGGGAATTCAAGGATAAAATATAGATATAAACCTTCCTTACAAATACGGTTTTCATCTATTGGTGGAAACCGCATGAAAATCCGTTGCGTAGTTTCAAAGATCTAAGCATACAAAGGGGCGGAAAAACAGCGGGAAGCGACTTTGTTTAATACTATGTAGTTAAAACGCACCTCTTCGAGGAACTTGAGGTTGGGCGCCTGGCCCTTCATGATGGTCGCCATCCGACCGAGCGCGGCCCTCTTCAGCTGCTTGCAGCGGTACAGAGAGTCACCATACTTGAGGAGGCGCACGTAGTCCTTCGCCACACTGCGACGAGAAATGTACCATGAAATAGGGGTTAAATTCGGAGTTCCCGTGGGAATCCTACTAATATTGTAAATGTGATAGTGTGGATGTTCTTATGTTTGTTACTCAATCACGAAAAAACGGCTGAACGGATTTGGATGAAATTTGGCATGCACGTTGTCAGGGCAGAGAAGGACATAGGGTACTTTTTATCCCGGAATTACCACGGGTGAAACCGTCGGGCACTGGGGGCACAGCTAGTCAGGGAATAAAAAGTAGCCTAACCGACTTCCAAAAAGGAGGAGGTTCTATGTTCGATTGTATGTATGTTTTTTTTTCTTTATGAGTATATACCCTTGACAACAGTCAACATGTATGTAAAATTTCATGATGATAGTTTAGTAGTTAAGAGTGTCAAAAGATAAAAGAGAGTCAGAGTTACTTTCATATTTATATGGTAACTAGCTGTTCCTCGCGGTTTTACCCACGCTAGTTTCGGAGATCCAGCAGGTATTCCGAAATAAAAGTACTTACTACCCTATATTTTTTCTGTATCTACCCTTGACAACGTGTGGGCAGTATGCAAAATTTTATGTAGTTTCTTCCGCGTTAATCTCGAAATTTCCGCGGGAGTTCCGGTAAAAAAAGTACCCTATGTCCTTCTCTGTACCCCTGACAATGTGCATGCCAAATTTCATCCAAATCCGTTTATTTATTTATTTATTTAAGTACACAAAACAGATTGTAGTCATTACAATTTTTACTTATTATAGTGTATTATTATATGTTCCAACCACAAACCAGAGATATGCAAACCTGGAAAGACTAAAAATATCGAGCAATGTACAAAGTAATATTTAAATTTATTTTGAATTTATGGATCTCAGAAAAAAATAGAACCACAATTAGCAAGTGCGACGGAGGTAGTCGTTGATATTTTTTTTAAGTATTTAGTAAGTTTAGCCATTTTTGCGTGACAAACATCCACACTTTCAAGTTTCACATAATATTAGTAGGATTAGTAAGGATTTAAGACATAGATTTTTGTTTTAAATACACACCCAGATTTGAGGGTAAACAAATGGGAATTTAAATAAATTGCGGGCGAATTTGCATAAATCACCTGGCGTAGCAATCACTTCATTTAATAACAACAATAATAAAATTGTTTACTGCCATCAGAAAGGTGTACAAAAACATGAAACTTATCCAATTATAGGCAAAAGGGAGTGATTTAGCGTAAGCTGCTCGTGAGTCGTGAGGTCTAGCTCCCAGTTGCGACTTATATTGAAGACCAGACCAAACCGAACAGTTTTAAATGATGAAATTCAAGATTTTTGCTCCAAGATTTGTTTGCAATCCAAACTTAGGTCACTCGGTTATTGGAACTATTTTTAGTTAACCACTTGTGTTAAAAAAGGCAATGTAGTTGACATGGGTAATGCACGATGACCATTGCGGGGTCACCGCGCGACCTTATGCCAGCCGCTCGCTGTGGGCCTCGGTTTGACTGTCACAAGCATGGGGCTCGAGGCAGCTTCGACGGGCCAATATTGAAAGAATGGTCATGATAATATTACTTCAAATTGACTCAATGTTGTCTTTGTACCATCAGAAAGTAGGCAGGGTTTGAACCCACAATCACTAGAATTTAAGACAACAGCTACACCAACATAGCCAACAGGTGGTCTGAGTGAGCTGTCAAAAATGTCCTTCAATACAAAGAACTTCACTACTTAAACAATTAGTCTTTTTCTTTCTTTTTTGCTATTGTTAAACTTAATTACTTCAACCATATAACCATTGTATATTATGGGCATTTTTTTTTGTACCCTAGTTGGATGAAAATAAAGAAACTTCAAATACATCAAAGTTAAGCTATAAATAGGCAAGTGTGTCAAAAAACC
Source organism: Zygaena filipendulae (assembly GCA_907165275.2). Lineage (NCBI taxonomy): Eukaryota > Metazoa > Arthropoda > Insecta > Lepidoptera > Zygaenidae > Zygaena > Zygaena filipendulae. Next base: position 345,673 of record OU015677.1, on the reverse strand, counting down.
GCAGCAAACTGCAAAAGCAATTGGCTACTTGACAAAAAATTTTTTTTTTGTCCGTCGTGTAGATTAGTAAAAAATATTGGACACGTATTTTTTAACCGACTTCCAAAAAGGAGGAGGTTCTATGTTCGATTGTATGTATGTTTTTTTTTTTTTTTTTTTTTTTTTTTTTTTTTTTTTTTTTTTTTTTTATGTATGTTCACCGATTACTCGAAGACGGTTGGACCGATTTCGAAAATTCTTTTTTTGTTTGAAAGGGTATACTCCCAATTAGGTCCCATTGCAACCAAGTCGGGATCTGATGATGGGATCTTGGAGAAATCGAGGGAACTCTTCAAAAATTATAGGCACACCTATAGCGATTTGGGTATTTTTTGTAGTAAATCGTTCATTTGCTTTTGAAAAGCAAAATTTGAAGAACTGGAACTGATGATGAAGACCACAGATGGTCATCGGAACTACTCAACAATAATACGTATTTCACGGGTTCCGATTGGAGCGATTTCGAAAATTGCTTTTTTGTTTGAAAGGGGATACTCCCACATTGATTCCATTATCACCAAGTCGAGATTTGATGATGGGATCTTGGAGTAATCGAGGGAACTCTTCAAAAATTATAGGTACACTATAGCGATTTTTCTATTTTTTATAGTAAATCGTTTATTTGCTTTCGGAAAGCAAAATTTGAAGAAGTGGAACTGATGATGAAGACCACAGATGGTCATCGGAACTACTAAATAATAGGTATTTCACAGATTCCGATTCGTTAACTTTAATGTGGTTTGTAAACAATTTATGTTCGTCACAATGTATATGGTGAAGTGGAACTGATGGTGGTGTACCAGCAGAACTCCTCAAAAATTAACGTCCCTGCATCGGGAAAAGCAATATTTTGTATAAGGTTATGAGCAGTTGACATTAGGCTATTGTAACTTAGATAAATTACAAACCGACTCACTAAAAAGCAAGAAATAAACAAATTTTTAACAAAAAAATTAAAACCGACTTCCAAAAACACAAAACTAATAAAAAGCTAAAAATAACAAAATATCGAATTAATCCAAATGACAAATACACGCGTAATATTATTATTGGTTTGTGCTACCACTGATCGGTATGAAGTCGGTGACAAGCCAAATATGGAGGGTAGATGGGCCAAGTCGACTCCCGCCACCAGCTCTTCGTGAGCACAACCCAAGTGGGCAGACACCAGCGGGCTTGTCACCGAATTCAAACCGATCAGTGGTAGCACAAACCAATAATAATATTACGCGTGTATTTGTCATTTGGATTAATTCGATATTTTGTTATTTTTAGCTTTTTATTAGTTTTGTGTTTTTGGAAGTCGGTTTTAATTTTTTTGTTAAAAATTTGTTTTTCTTTTTTTACGTACTCAAAAAATAACAGAGATACATTGAGTTGAAATTTCGCGTGACGTCACAATTCAATGCGGTTTGTATGGCGCTTATAATGAATATTGACGTCACGAGCCCCCCACCCTAAACTTTAATGCGCTTTATCTATGTTCATTTTCATTAAATTGAAAAAGCAAAAAATACGTGTCTATTATTTTTTTATTTTCTAACTGACGGACTAATTAGAATTTTGATATTCAAACCTTGGAGAATACCCAATTCACAGAAACTTTTGCACATTGTTTTTTTAGTCCATCATATAGATTAGTAAAAAATATTGGACACATATTTTTTCTTTTTTTACGTAATCAAAAAATAACGGTGATACATTGAGTTGCGCGTGACGTCACAACCCGGTGGTTTGTATGGGGCTTATACTGAATGATGACGTCACGAGTCCTCCAACCTAAACTTTAATGCGCAATCTATGTATATTTTCATTATTTTGTAAAAGCAAAAAATACGTGTCTATTATTTTTTTATTCTCTAACTGACGAACTAATTAGAATTTTGATTTTTACACCCTGGAGAATACTCAATTGGGGCAAATTTCTTGAAGATTATGTGATTAAGCCTTCTTCTAACTTAAAAATTTTACCTATTTTATATTCCGTACGAATATTATAAAATATGCAAAAGTAAGTCAGTCTGTCTGCTACGCTTTCACTCCTTAACAACTCAACCAACCACCATGAAATTTTGCATACACATTGTCAGGGGTACAGGGAACTTTTGGGCCTGGAATTCCTGCGGGAACTCTAAAATTAAATCGGGTGAAACCGCAGGGAACAGCTAGCTACTATAATATATGGTAACATCATTTTAACCAACCATCCTTTTTAGCTATCACTACATAGTATAAAACAAAGTCGCTTTCTCTGTCCCTATATCCCTATGTATACTTTCTTTAAAACTACACAATGGATTTTGATGTGGTTTTCACCAAAAGATAGAATGATTCATGAGGAAGGTTTATAACTATATTTTATCCTGAAATTCCCGCGGGAACTCCGAAATTACCGCAGGTGAAAACGCAGGGGACAACTAGTTTTTCATATTTATGAGTTTCATCAGTACGTTGGATTTGTAAAGTATTTCAGGGTCAGCTAGTTGTTTATAAATCTTATAAAACTTATCAAAATACCATTATTCTACCTCTGTGCACTCCACTTATGGTTATGTAGTTAACTTGCCACTCACTTGTCAACTAGATGTCTAGCGATGTTGAGCTGCCCCAGAGCCAGCTTATAATGATCCCTGTCATACAATATGTTCATCAAGTCAGCGTAGAACGGATGCACATCATCCAACTTCGGGAATTCCTGTAATAGAATTTACGCACGACACTTAAGCTTTTGCCATTTGGTTATGATATATAATCCTATATCATTTTCTGTCAATGTAATGTTTATTATTACAGGAGATTTATTTATTTATTTAATTTAATGTTTAGGCTTTTCTAATAGCTAAGTACTGGATACTCATACATAAGTAGTTTTTCAAGCATTTGAATGATGTCTCAAGTATTTGAAACTCTTGTTTAAGGTAAGTGGTGGAAACTAAAGATGATGCTGATGATGATGACATGAATGGAAATATTAGGAGTTGAATGTTTATAATTGAATAGCTGCGGTCCGTGGTTTCACTTGCGTTAATTTCAGCAGCTCCCAAAACAATTCCTTTTTTTAATTTTCCCCATTTTTATTGCTGCTCTGCTGCATGATGGTATTTGCCTATAACATTCCTCAATAACTGGGCTGTCCAGCACAAAAGGAATTTTTCAATTTGAACCAGTAGTTCTGGAGATTTGTGCATTCAACCAAACAAATAAACTCTTCAGCATTAATATTACTCAGTATAGATTTAAAAGTTTATAATAAATTTCAACCAGTAAGTACGTTAAATGAGAAATTATCATCTTCTATTCCATGACTCTGACCTCAGTAAAATAGCTAAGCACTAAGCAGCTATGGTTATAAATGATCAGGGAATTTAATATCACTTGAGTACCTCTTCCTGCCTATTCCTCAAATAGGTCTTCCCCAGGAGGTCTTTTTGGCAACTTGTTATCATAATAAAGAAATGGTACCTGAATTATTTTCGATAATCTGTCGTGAAAGTTCTGTTGTGTGTATTTCACTTTTCTCATATAAAACGAACGTATTCTCGATATTTTGTAGTGCTTATGTACAACTGTCGGAGTTTTTCTCTGCGTCTTCGACAGTATTATATCGATAAAGTCCTGAAAAGTTACAAATTTTCAGGTTAGGATTTAGGTATATCTTTTTATCATATGTTTTGAAGAAAGTATAGCATTTTTGTACTTACCTTGGCCGAAGGGACCACAGCCACTTTCTTGAAGTTATATAAACTCATTTTTGTATTGTTTTACCACTATTTCTAATAAATAAATTCATGAACTCCAAAAAGGAGTTCTACTACACGTAAACACGTGTTTAAAAAGAAAAAAAAATAACAGTGTGACCAGCATATGAAAATGGTTTTTTTTTTCAGAAATACCTATCTCAACGCTATCTCATATTCATAGGCCCGTATTCCAGAAGGTGACTCAGATCACGTTTTACTTGAGATTAGTTTTAAGTTCAGAACATAACTCAAGCGTACATCTTATTATAGAATGCGTTTTAAGTTCTAATTACTTGAAGCTAGTCTTGAGTAGGGAATCTGAACTCTGATTGGTTCTAATCAGTTGAAACTAGTCTTGAGTAGAGATTTTGAGGTCTGATTGGTTGAGTGGACTTGACATGACAGACGTAAACAAAGATCAAATCTTTGCTTGAGTATTGATTAGTACTCAAGCGTCATTCTAGAATAAGGAAATAACTCCGCTGATTGTTGATTGATGAATCTCGTTTCAAGTAAGGTTCTAAAATTAAAGCTTTACTTGAAATTAGTTTTAAAACTAGATTCATGACTTGAGTAACCTTTTGGAATACGGACCATAGACTACTTAAAAATGAAAGTAAAGAAAATTAAGTTCAATGTACAAACTCGACAAAGCACTTATGTAATCATTTTCTTTACTTGGTTATGTTGTTAAGGTGAAATTGGTGTCATCCTCATCCCTAATTTTATTTCATTTTCGTAATTTTGCTAGACTATTTTTATAATAATTCATAGAAAAATCTTTCCATTAATCTAGCAGACAGACGGGCAGACGGAATAAAAAGAGTTTCGTTTATGCTATTTGATTACGAGATTCTGAAGACAGGTATAATAAGTATGAATAGTTTTGAAAGCTTTGAATCTTTTTATCGGTCAGTCCTGTAGTTGCTTATTTTTATAAAATTTGAAAGTAATATTAGTTAGTTTGTTTTCTATTGGCCAATAGATGGCGCTGTATCATAATGAAAATAAATTGTCTATGGTGTGGTTTCATAATATTTTATGCAGAAAAAGTTTAACACAAGAACTTCAACGCAGTTTTACCTCCAAAAGGAATATTAACAACAATATCTTATTTTAATCACCGTGACGTCCATAAAGTTAAATCATATAAATAGGTATTTACTTCTGCTACGATATAAGTGTGAAGTGAAATACAAAGTCGGGGAATTCCCCTAAAATAGTTGCCAGTGTATTTTAAGAAAAATCAAGATTTAAATGGTAGAAACTTTACATTAATTTAATATAACTTTTGATCCAGTAAAGGGGTGAAAATTTAGGCATATTTGTTAGAACAGCGGCAACGATTGCATCCTATATATTTATAGAGCTGATTTTTTTTTCTTAGGATGTTAACACCAGCCGCACGGATCCAGTTATTCAATAAGGTTATCAAATTAGAATCGCTGAAGACAAAGACATTAAATTCATACAATAGAATAAATAGCCTTTAAGTCTTCCAATCTCATGTGTACGATCGGGAAGACTGCTGAAAAGAAAATATGTGAGTAGACCAAAACAAAGATCTTTTTGTACTGATCCATCAATAGTTTTTAGTACACTTAAGTATTCTGTTTAGATTAACTTTTTTCAGGTATATCTTGTAAACCTACCTACCTTGTACGTATACCTCGTAATTACGAGATTTTGTACACGATATTTCTCTTTGATATTGATTGTTTATTACTATTAGTAATGGTGGCTGGTAAGAAAGCCAGGTTCCAGTAGTACCTATCAAATCTCTTTGTGAATATATAATAATCTTACAAAAGTTCTACCAAGATTTTATTAGATCCACTGCCAATTTTTTTGACCAGAACTCTTGAGTCTAAATTACGCGCTGTAACCTACCAACTATGCAGGATCCTTCTACATCTGGTCACACTGATTACCACAGGCTAAAATGCTAAAAATAAAAATAAAAAAATCATAAAATTGATAAAATGTGTTTCTCTGTGAGAGCGAGTGTTTGCTTTTGCTTGGGTTTAGAGATATTTTATGTAAAAATAATGTAAAATTGCTTATATTTAATTAAAAATAAAGAAAGCTTGTGGAAAAGCGTACAATTATCGATATTAGCAACTTATTACACATTCAATCGTAAGTATATTTTACAACATTTTATTGCATCACCTTTTAAATTTGAAATATTTTCCTACTATTCATTATTTTCATCGCGGATACAAAATTCAGCGCTTGTAGAATCAAGAATTACTAAAAGTTGGTAGGTAATATCGTTGCTCTTGCGTTTGCGAAAACAAAAAAAAAAACATAAGAATTTTTACAAAGTGAGGTAATGTGATTACAGGAAGAAAATAAGGGAAGGATGTATTCGAAAATAAGCAAGTATGGTTGGAATGCTCTACGCACTCGCCTGGCATACTCTAGCCAAAGGAAATGCAGCGGAAGCATCCTGAAAAAGAAAGAATCACTCGCCAAAAACATTCAACCTGGAAAAACTGTACATGGCTTCCTTTGCTCTGACATTGAACATATTAAAGAGTATAACATGACTGCTTACTTTCTCACTCATGAAAGAACGAAGACGCAATACTTGCATTTAGAACGTGACGACTCAAACAATGTTTTCTCAGTCGGTTTTCGTACAACACCGTTAGATTCAATGGGAACACCTCACATACTTGAACATACAGTTCTGTGTGGATCCGAAAAGTATCCGGTTCGAGATCCGTTTTTCAAAATGCTCAATCGGTCTTTAGCAACATTCATGAACGCTTTAACTGGCCCCGATTACACATTCTACCCGTTTTCGTCACAAAACGAAATTGACTATAGAAATCTTCAGAAAGTCTATCTGGATGCAGTTTTCAAACCAAATTTGCTGAGGCTGGACTTCCTACAAGAAGGCTGGAGGCTCGAGCACTCTAACTTGGAAGATAAAAATTCAGATATGACGTTCAAAGGTGTTGTATACAATGAAATGAAGGGAGCGTTTTCAGAAACCAGTTCTGTATTTGGACAAAAGTTTATTAATACAATATTACCGAAAGGCACATATGGATATGTCTCTGGAGGAGACCCATTGCATATTCCAAGCTTGACTCATGAGTATTTAAAGAAATTCCATTCCACTTACTACCACCCCAGCAATGCTAGAATTTATTCATATGGAAACTTCCCGCTGGCTGCAAACTTGAAATTCCTAAATGAATCATACTTAAGTCATTATGATCATTTGGACCCAGTTCACACTGTTGTTACTCCTCAAGAACGTTGGACTTCGCCAAAACATGCTACCATCACTTGTAGAGTTGACCAGTATGGCGGTCCACTTGAAAAACAGAATCAAATTGCAATCGGTTATGCCATGTCAGACATAACGAGTATTTACGACACATTTATGCTAACAGCTTTGGCTGAACTGATGATAATTGGCCCAAATTCAGCATTCTACAAAAGCTTGATTGAGAAAAATATATCTGGAGGTTACAATTCATTGACAGGTTACGATAATCAAATCAGAGATACTATATTCGTTGTAGGATTGAGAGACGTGGAGAAAGATAAATTTGAGCTTGTAGAAAAGTTAACCAACCAGACCTTAGAAGAGATTTATACTAAGGGTTTTGAGAAAGATCATATCGAAAGTGTTTTGCATGGTTTTGAACTGTCAATCAAGCATCAGTCACCTAAATTTGGTCTCAATGTGCTGTTTAATTTGATGCCCATGTGGAATCATGATGGTCCAGTTCTTGATGCGTTGAAAGTTAACCAGCTCCTTGATCAACTGAAAGGCAACCTTGTTAAACCGAGTTACATTAAGGATGTAGTTGAAAAGTATTTCATTAAAAACAACCATAAGTTGGTGATGACAATGCTTCCTGATCCAAAATTCGACGACGTGTTTAACGAAGCCGAAGCTAAGCTGTTAAAAGATAAAGTGCAAGCTTTGAACAGTGAACAAAAAGAGCAAATATACAAAGATGGTATCGAGCTATCAAAAGCTCAAAAGAAAGAGCAGAACCTAGACATCCTGCCCTGTCTGAAAATCGAGGAGATAACCCTGAACAAAACTGCTCCACCATTAAAGCACACCAAGTCTGGAACAATACCTTTGCAACTATGTGAAGCAAACACCAATGGTGTTACGTATTTCAAAGGAGTATTGGGTATAGATTGTCTTGATTCTAAGCAGAGGCAACTTATACCGTTTTTCAATTACGTAACGGATAAATTCGATACAAAGTCCTACAATTACAGAGATTTTGATAAATTCGTCAGCAAATCCACTTCCGGATTGAGCTTTCTGACTCATATAACTGAGCATATAGACTTGAATGAACAATACGAGCAGGGTGTTCTGATAAGCAGCCACTGTCTCGACGAAAATATGCCTAAAATGCTAGAAATATGGAGTGAAATATTCAGCAAACCGAACTTTAAGAACACTGAGCGGCTTTCAATGTTGTTGAATAATTATACGTCTTCCCTTACTAGTGGCATAATAGACAGCGGTCATACTTATGCGATGCAAGCGGCACGTTCCTTGATCTCTTCAGTAGACGAATGTAAGGAGAATCTACTAGGACTCCATCATGTGATGAAGATGCAGGATATACATAAAAATTGCAAAATCGATGAAATACAATCAACAGTCGGCGATATAGCTCAGTGTATTCTAAAAGGCAGCAACTTAAGAGCAGCGTTCCACTACTCGAACACAAACAAAGATATCCACGAATCCATAGACAAATTCTGTTCTGAACTATGCAAAGACGACGCACAGAAAGATATAAACCGCATAAACTGGACAGACTCTAAAGATATGCCAAAAGAGAAACGTGGACTGCATATATCCATGAATATACCGGTCAATTTTTGCGCTAAGGTTATACCTGCGGTGCCCTACACGGATCCTGACTACCCGAAATTGAGGGTACTCTCAAGATTTTTAACCTCCAAATACCTTCATCCGGTTGTTAGAGAACAAAATGGCGCGTACGGTGGTGGAGCAATGTTGACAATGGACGGCGTTTTCAACTATTATTCGTACAGAGATCCCAATTCGAGGACCACTTTGGACGTCTTCGACGAAACATCCGACTGGATGGCGAAAAATGCGAAATTGGTCGACGATCAGAACTTGTTTGAGGCGAAATTGTCTATCCTCCAGCAAATGGATCAGCCGGTTGCGGAATACGGAAAAGGGATCGATCTGTTCCTCTATGGGCTCTCTTATGACATTTGGAAGACGCAGAGAGAAAGAGTGCTAGCTGTCAAGAAGGAAGACTTGATCGATGTGTGCCATAAATATTTGACAGCAGACAAGTGGGCTGCGAAGTGCGTGATAGGCGAAGGTGCTGGACAGACCATAAGCAAAGGAAGCGAGACTTGGGAGAAGATAAGTGGGCCACAGCAGTAAACAAAAAAGTTGTCTAAAGGGAGAATCTTCTGGAATGATCACGGATCAGGCTGGTCCTTTAAGTATCCACGACTGAACTTCTTCTCTCCAAGCATTGTTACCAAAAATCTAGAACTTTTAACATATGTTCCTTTGATATTTTCGCGCTTTTAAGAATGGTAATCATTTGAAACGAATTGTTGACACTTAGGGGGGTCTTATTCCATTATATATAATTTTATTATTCCTACATTATCGTTGCCAGAGAAAACACATAAAACTTTGCTGATTATTGTAGGCTACCAGAAAGCTGTTAGATATACTGTTGAGTTACCTTTTTCGTCGGTATCATTTACCTCAGCATTGGGCATAAGCGGCTCTCTTAAAGCATTCAGATCGGAAGTACGCATGTCGCATATGCCCCCGTCTTACACCAAAATACAAAGTCTATAGTTACTGCACTTTAGTGGTTACCGAACCACGGGTTCGATCGTATCGTACCTATCAGGAAATTTTTAGTAGAAACTAGTTGGGTTTTTTGATGATGAAATAGTTTAAGAAGTCCGAAGTTTTCTTAATTTCCGCTGGATGCGGTAGGGTGGGATAGCGGTATATTAAGCCTGTTGCATTTCGAAGTTACCCCCGAATTAGGGTAAAGGTTCAGATGTGAGAATCTTGTCAATGAATACGGTTGGGCGCTTCGCGAAATATGCAAAAGTGCGTTTCGCAACAAGTGCATCTTTTGCGAAGAGTACATTTTGCGTGTAAAGTCTTTCTTTATTATATCTTTCTAATGAATGAGACGGACTATCTTGTTAGGAAACATGAGAATATGTATGTATACTAAATAGATGTTGAGACTTTAAAATAATATGTTTTAATTATTAGAACAGTGTTTTATTTCATAACTTTTGTATCAATTTAGCTTTAGTTAAGCATGTCTAAATTCCAATTTCCTTGAATCGGCTGCATTTCAAAATTATTCCGCATTAAACATTTGCATTACTAGGCTTGTAAAAATTATTTCAACTTACCTACACCTATTTAATTAAAAAAAAAAACAATACATATTATACTGGGTCAATTTTGATCAAATAGAGATGGATATAGTCTGTTATTGCCAATGATTTCTTAATATCGGAAGCAAAGATAATATACATGTTAATGAATTAACTGAAAACCTAAAACACCCCATTTAAAGAAATTAACAATAATATGATTAAAATATATTTTATGTCGAAAAAATTTATACTTTAAAAGTTATTCAACATTAGTTTGGCGATGACCTATCAACGAAATTCCAAGCGCTACGCCCACGCCTACCGGATCGAATTTTCTTGCTGCGGGCGGCGTACGCGTTAAATATTGTATTATAAATAATTTAGACATGGCCTAGTAAAAATGAAAAAAATATAACCTATATTAAAACATAGTGCGATCGATTTGCTACTTGATTCTGAGCAAACTACTTTCCAAAGCAGCCATAAGTGACCCGTTTTTGCAGTTTTGCTATATAATTTATGTTGTGAACATATTGTGTCGAAATAAAATACCTAGGTATACCTAATATAATATGATTTTTTTAACCCTATTGTGTGATTGGTCAAAACTTATTCCTTATTAAGTACCTAGTCGAAAAATCTGAAGTAAGAAAATAGACGACCAACTTTTTCCAGGCCGATATGACTTTGCCGCCATCTTTTGCTGACCCTGAAGAATATTTCGAAGAAAGCATTCTGTTCTTTCAACAGTATCAATATTTGTACAACTTTGCTAATACAGAAATACTCGTAAGAGATATATTGGGTAATATAAATGTGAAAGAATTGGAAACTATCGATGTTTTTGATGAGGATTTCGATTTTGATGATTTGATTGAAAAGGACGACTTTTTGAAGGAGCTCTTCGCTAAATTGCGAAGGATATCTAGCGTAAACGAAGGGATCATAGACGTAGAAATAGCTGATCATGGAGATATTAAAGCGCCGCTGGGTCCAAAGAAGAAGCATGAAATTGTTAATTTGGCGCGGATCATCAAAGATGTCTGCGAGCTCTCCGACTGTGATACAGTCGTCGATTTGGGATCCGGTTTGGTAAACACTTTTTAATTATTATCACTTGAGCCGATAAAATTCAGGTATCAATCATGTGCTAATATCCACTCATGACCTAGCTAACCAGACACCTATACTCGTAAATAAGATATATACCTAGTGAGTTATTTATTGATTGTTTGTTTGAACACTTTCACGCCTCAACTACTAAACCGATCATCATGAAATTTTGCATACAAATTGTCAGGGGTACAAAGAAGGACATAGGGTACTTTTTATCTCGGAATTCCCCCGGGAACTCTAAAATTAACGCGGGTGATACTGGGAGGAACAGTCTGTAAATAAAACTATTAGTTGCCTACGTGGAAGTTTCAACTTTGACGCTGCCGCTGCCTCTTTCTCCGCGGTTTTACGAGTATCATACTATACGTTAATTTTATTCGAAATTGAAATAATGAAGTTGTGATTTCAGGGTTATCTGGACCAAATAATATTTGACACTACAAATTACAATGTCTTGGGTTTGGAATGCAACGACAGTCATTATGTTGGCGCTAAGATGCGCCAGCGCAAATACCACAAGTCCTCGACAGAAAAAGTTAAATATATCAAACATACAATCGCTGAAAATTCAAATGGAAATATTGTGGAATTTCTGAACGATAAATTTGCAAAATTTAATGGTTTCTGCATATCAGGGCTTCACGCGTGCGCCGACCTGACGATAGACGCTATGAATTTGTTTCTGAAATTGACCGACGCAAAGGCTTTAGTTGTAATGCCTTGTTGCTATCACAAAATGGCTTTGCGTGGCGATCGCTTCAAGAATATACCACTAAGTGATCGTCTAAAGCCTATTTTTGAAAAATATGATGGTTCAAAGTTTATGAAGATACCATTTTTGAGATTGGCCGCTCAGCCTCCTTGTTTGCCTGAAGATAATCTGCAGGATTCCGTTTTTAATTTAATGGCGAGGGCTACCTTACAGCTATATGCTCAAAGACGTAAGTTTATGAACAGAATTTCAAGTAGCCTAAATAAGTTACTGAGAGTCTATAGTCTATCTAGTCTAGCCTCAGAAGTAGAGTAGATACTTTTAGTAAACTTATAACATTCACTCTTAGCGCTCCAACTTTGACTATAGCAGTTGGATGTCTTGAATTTATCACCAAAGTCCGGCTCGAAGGACCAATTTTCAAAGTGATTTTTTTTTAGGTAACTGCAAATTAAAAAGAAACAAGCGCAAGGCTGTTAAAACGAAAGCATTAAACAACGATTTCGAAACGTACATCGTTAATGCGTGCAGCGGCTTTACGTTACAACTAGAAAATGAATCTCCAGAACTTACAAATACAGTTGAACCTTACAAAGTCGAAGCCTGTGCAGTTAATAAGTCATTGGCTTTCGATTTAGACGAGCTAAGGTCAATTTGGCGCCAAACAACGGATTTAACAGTGAAGGCGGCCATCTTTATTCTAATACAATGTAGACTGCAGCCTGCGATCGAAAACTTCATATTGTACGATAGATTATTGTTGCTGACCGAGAACGGTGTAAAAAATTGTAGCTTTAAGAAGATTTTCAATGAAAAATTGTCGCCTAGATGTTTGGCTTTGATTGCTGTCAAATAAAACAAATCAGGTATCAATAGTGAAAGTTTATTAAATACTAGGTGTTAATTTCGGAGATCCCGCGGGAATTCTGGGATAAAAGAACCGTATATCCTTTTCAGTATCCCGACCCCCTGACAACTTGTATTATGCAAAAGTTCAGTTTCACGCGCGCTTTTTCGGAGTTCCCACGGGAATTCCGTGATAAAAAGTACCCTATGTTGTTTTCTGCACCCCCGACAACGTGTATTCAAAATTTCATGATGATCGGTTGAGCCGTTAACGCGTGGAAGCGTAACAAACAAACTCACTTTCGCATTTATAAAAAAAGTAAGGATTATTGACTAGCTGTTCCCCACGGTTTCACCTAGAGTGATGTCGGAGTTCCCGCTTGATTTTCGAGATAAAGAGTTTAGTACAACGTATATGCGATGCAAAATTTCATGTTGATCGGTAGAATAGTTAGGGCGTGAAAGCGTAACAAACAAACACTCATCGCATTACATAAGAAACTATTATTACAGTTATAGAAGTTAATGAGTAATTTTATAAGTTTGTATATTTGGATGTAGGGTTTATACGACAAACGAGTTTATAATAAAATTATCTGTTACACTTACACACTCTACCGTACACACTTGTTAGTAAGGAACTCAGGTAAGGAAATAGTTTGTCGCTTAGATTGAAGAACGTAATATCTTGCTGTCGGAAAACTGTTGTTGCCAACTTGCTATACATTGAACTTTGAAGGTACCTACCTACCTAGGTGTAGTTTCTGAATAATACTTCTCCAATACTGGCCTTAGGTACCTACCACAAACTACTTAGAGATACTACCGTATGTACCTACCTACTAGAACAACTTTCTGAACACAAACTTGTCATGTCATCGATCTCTGACACTTGTCATTGTGACAGATCACACTATCACAGATGTCAGATGTTCATCATTTTCGCAGTTCGCAAGCTCCAAAACCAATTTATAAAATCCTAGTAGACTTTCTTACTTTTAACGATATTAAATTATGACTTATTATTCGTTCATATTCTCTTATTTATTTAAGTATAAGTATATAATTTCTGTCTTGTCCTATTGTACATAGTTCATCCCATTTCATCACTATTCTTATTAAAACGAACGCCCAAAATTTCGCGCGTTCATTTTTTTTGCAAATTAAATTAACGCGACACTGGCACAATGTCATTAATGACAATTGCCATAAAAAAAAATAAAAAAAAAAAAAAACCTCAGAAAACCGTAACGGCAATCCAAAATTCCGAATCCGCATCCTTTTCATGTTTATCATCGTTTCCCTACCTTGAAACTGGCAAAATGCGCAAACCGCGCGATGCCATAACAAAAAAAAAAAAAAAAAATCATACACTTTGCTGTCTGAAAAAGAAACTGAAACACTGGAAGTGGAGCCTGGCGAAATGTCAATGTCAAATACGCGTGAGCCGTGAACGGAGCGTCTACGCCGTAGACGGAGAGGTCTACGCAAATACGCATCGCTGATCGCCTTAAACACAAGAAATTGAATTGAGCGAGCGCTCGGAAAGCTTGTTTACCTACAGCTTTTCTTTACCAAGACAATCGTTTTAGTTGGCGTAGTGATTTGTGTTTTATTAACTAAAGAGAATAATATGACTTCTGTACAAAGTGTTAAATGACGAAGATTATTAAACGAAGTTACAAATGAATAACTTGAATTTATTATATTGTCGCCTTTGTGCGCAGTCCAAACTTAGTCATGAAATGATGGACGTAGAACATTACCCGGACAAGCGGCGCGGATTGGTCGACATGTTGCTACGACTCAATGTCGGAGATTGGAATTTCTTTGGCAAAGAATCGTTGCCGAACACAGTTTGTATGATGTGCTGCGACTCCTTGCAACAAGCCTATGTCTTCGTGCTGTCTGTTGAGAAGGCGCAAAAATTTTTCACTGACATGATTGGCAGCAAAAACTTAATCAAAGAGGAGGTAACATTAAAACATGATTCGGAACATGATAGTTCAGTGGTAAATGAACCTCCAGCCCTTGCTGATCCAATGGATAAAAAATCTCCAGATTCAGGCTCTGACTCGGAGGCATCAAAGGATACAAGCTCAGAACCCACCACAAACATTGTTTTAGTTAAAATCGAAGCTGAGAGAAGTGAATCTTTAAATAACTCAGAATTACCTGATGAAACACAAGAAAGACTGGACACAAAGCGAGACAGACGAAGAGGGGGTAAAAAATTGGTTACAAAGTTGAATTCTTTGCCGATGTCACAGCAGGAATTGACATGGCAAGACTTTTTATGGATTTGTTCATATTGTAATACTCACTACAGCACTATTTCTGAATTGAGAACACATTCAATTGAGTGTCATCAATCGTGTCATGCGTACAGGTGTATGGATTGTAAAATTTCTAGGTCACGCTTGGACAAGTTTATTCTACATGTGAAATGTCATAATAAATATTTGAAGTTTTCATGCTACATTTGCTTGGAAAAATTTTCTACGTCCGTTGAAACCAACCATCATCAATTGACACATTACACCACAAATCATAAGTGTCCCGGATGCAACACATGTTTCCCAACCAAAGAGGATCTCACACAACATACAGAGATGTATTACGAGGCTAAAAAAGCAAAACACACATCAATCCTTAAAACTGTCACTGATGATTTGACATGCTTATTGTGTAGCAAGATGTTTAAGTCCAAAGGAAGTCTATCCAATCATCTAGTGACACACACAGACAGAAAACGTGACCACACTTGTGATAAATGTGGAAAACGTTTCTTCAACAAGCATGCCTTGGCAGGTCATCTTGTGTTACACGACGACACGAGACCACACAAATGTGATGTATGCAAGTTTGCGTTTAAAACAAAGAACCGACTGCGCAGCCACATGGGGGTGCACGGAAACAAAATGCCTTATGCATGTGACCAGTGCGGGAGATGTTTCCGTTTGCACAAGCAAATGAAAAGGCACAAGATCATCCACACCGACTTGATGCCGTATACATGCACATTCTGCAGCAAGAAGTTCCGATGCAAGCAGTATCTGGACCAGCACTTACGTCAGCACACGGGTGACCGGCCGTACTCCTGCACCATATGCCATAGAGACTTCACGAATTGGCCCAATTGTAATAAGCATATGAAGAGGTTGCACGGCGTTGCCGCTAATGCTGTTAAGAGAAGGAATAAACTTCACGACGAAAAAATCGACGCCTATCAAGAAATCAACAGTACCATAGACTAACTGAATTATTTTTGTTCCTGTCATTGCCTCCAAAGTCTTAAGGTCTTAAATATGAACTAGAAAACCAACTATTCTAGTTTAAGACTCACGGTTGTACTTATTTTATCTTTATGGTATCAAATAAACTTTTTTCTATTCTATTCTAAAAGTACCTACCTGTAATTAATGGGCTTAAAAAACTTGGCTTCAATATACACGGTAGAAACCATTGGTTAAGAAATTAAATGATGAAAAATACTCATATTCTATGCGAATTAAAGGCTCGTGACGTCATAATAAACGTAACCCCATATAAGTATGAACTGTAGTCTGTACCAGTACTACCAATTCGTGACGTCACAGTTCTCACGATTTTAATTACCTACCTACGTAAAAAAAAAACGTGTAATTTTTCTTTTATTTAATGACAGTCTAGCAATGGTAGTAGTAGGCAGGTAGTAGGTAGAGTTTATCCGAGTAAAGAAATCAGTTGTAAGCCAGGGTAGAGAGGTATTAAAAGCTGTATTACAAGAAAAGTTTTTTAATTAACAATAGTTAGTCTTAACATCGATAGAACATAAAATTATAGCAATTTAAATATAACGTTTTTATGGAAATCATGAGAATCAACAAAAAATATTCTATTTATTACCTACCTACTTTTAAATTACAATATAACATGACACCACAAGATTTCTCAAAACTTTTATACAGAATCTGACTAGAGGCCGTACCGGTCATAATATGTAATAGTTATATCAGTTGTATGGTTCCCAATAGTACATGCTCAGTGCGCTGCTTAGTTGGGGTCGGGGACCAGATAACGCTGTTTAAGAATATCCAATCATTCTTACTTGACATTCAGTTATTTCTCGGTAAGAATTTTCACTCTGGTCTGGTAAAATTCGACTTTTAAGGCTGCGTTTCCATCAGAGATGTGCGAGGATGGGTAGCGATAGAATCAACTTACCTAGCTTCGCTCAGAGCAGGTTTTATTGCGTGATTCTATTATTGGTTCTCAACAAACTACAAATGGATGCAGATAAGCAATAACATGTTAACCCACAAAA
The DNA here is from genome assembly GCA_907165275.2 of Zygaena filipendulae. Classification (NCBI taxonomy): domain Eukaryota; kingdom Metazoa; phylum Arthropoda; class Insecta; order Lepidoptera; family Zygaenidae; genus Zygaena; species Zygaena filipendulae. Next base: position 328,512 of record OU015677.1, on the reverse strand, counting down.
TGAAGTTATTGATTCAGAACGATTTATTGAAAGTTAGAGAACGTTTTTTAATTATGTGTTTATTTTATTACATTGTTTAAATATGTCACTAAATATTGAACACAAAAAATTTGACACAAAATGGCACTATAATTTAATAACTTTAATTTACTCAAAATTTCTCCAGTGTGGGTTAACACACTATTGCTTATCTATGTCCAAATATCCCCCGCTGGTATCCTCACACATATCCTCACACATACCCACACATTTAAGGTTCAAATTTCGATGCGAATTAGGTAATATTGCAGAGGTGGTGGTAGACTCCCAGAATATCGTGGCAAAGTACATATAAAATGCTTTGTCCTGAAAGATGACTGATGGATCAACGCACATCCTAAACCGCTGATCGCAGAGACCTGAAACTTGGAGGGTGTGTTCTTTGTAATTTTTGAAAATTCAACCCCTAAGTGGATGAACAGGGGTTGCAAAGTTTGTATGGAACAGTTCCGCGGGAACTTCAAAATTATCGCGGGTGAAACCGCGCGGGACAGCTAGTAACCAATATAATTTGCGTTTTAATTGATTTTTCGATTTTCCACCTAGTCTAGACATAGATATAATAAAAAATAAATAATATCTGTCGAGCTAGTTTGTTAAATACTTAATTATAACCCCTTATCCATAATAAAACATGAGTGCTTTAAGTATAAGTTACAAAATTATAGCAAAGCATTCAAAAAAGTTTTATGGAGGGTAAATATAAAATAAAATATATTAAATACATTATTACCAACATTATACTATACTGCAGTTTGCTATGATTACATAACTGTAGGTACTCCACTCGGTAGCCTGGAAGAAATCACTTTGTAAGGCCGCCTACTGAAGGTGGTAAAGAATTATTTGATTTTGTTTATTCATTAACATTACGTTTGTATAATAAATAGAAGTAATAGACTTCGTTTCTACTCAACATCATCATGTAAATTGTAAATCATGGAATTTCAAGTATGCTGAAAACGCCATACCATATGCGCTGCTTACACACACATCGATTGGTTTTATGTTTTAATGTCGAACAGAGTTTTGAAGTAAAGAATTAAAAGAGCAAAATGCTTATTGTAAAATGTAGACTTACAGAGCATATTTTATAAACCCTATGTGGATTTTTCATTCTCATGTTGTCTTTTATATAGCACTGAACTTAGTTTGCATTTCTTGTGGCTGACTGTACAAGCCACTACAACACTTGTCCATAGTCCCACACACTACGCAGGCTTGATGTCAGGATTAAGCAAACTAGTTTGCACACCAACATTATCGGTTAACTCCATCTTCATATCCATTTTTACATTTCTAACAAACTTTGGCCGGCCAGATCTCTTTCTTGGAAGCAGCATCTGTTTCTTCCACTCCTCTGCATTATTGACTTCCTGGTACATGACTATCTCTCCCGTTGACGGGTTAATAGGAAACACTCCATCGGGTGTCCGTCTCGTTTTAGCTGTATCAATACCATGCAACCTTTTCATGTGTTTATTGTAATTTGGCCAATTAGTGAAATCTCGAGTGCATATTGTGCATGAATACGGTTTCACACCAGTGTGCTGGCGTATGTGCTGGTTCAAAATCGGTTTGAATCGGAACTTTTTGCTACAGAATGTACAAGTGTATGGTAAGGAGTCTGTATGGATGATCTTATGTGATTGCAGTTGCTTTTGCAAACGGAAACACCTTCCACATTGATCACAAGAGAAGGGCTTCTCATTCCCATGTACACCAATGTGGTTGCGTAACTGACTCTTTGTTTTAAATGCAAACTTGCATATGACACATACGAACGGGCGCGAGTCATCATGTAGAAGCAAATGACCAGCCAGTGTTGATTTGTTGAAGAAACATTTGCCGCATTTGTCACAAGTATGATCACGTTTTCTGTCTGTATGGGTTACTAAATGACTGGAGAGACTCCCTTTGGATTTAAACATCTTGTTGCACAGCAAGCAAGTCAAATCGTCGGTTACCGAATTCAAGATCGATAAATGTTGTGCCCTTTTTGCCTCGTAATAGGTTTCTTTGTGTTGTGTGAGTTCTTCTTTTGTCGTAAAACATGTATTACATCCCGGACACCTGTGATCCGTGTTGAAATGTGTCAATTGGTGTTTGTTAGTTTCGGTTAGTGTAGGAAACTTTGCCAGACAAATGTAGCATGAAAACTTCAAATACTTCTTGTGACGTTTCACATGTAGAATAAACTTGTCCAAACGCAGCTTCCTTATATTGCAGTCTAAACATCTGTATGCATTGCATGACTGGTGACACTCAATCGAATGTGATCTTAACTCTGCAATAGTGCTATAGTGTATATCGCAATATGAACAAATCCACACGTAGTCTTTCCATGTTAACTTTATCTGTGACAGTGGCAAAGCGTCTGAGTTCGTAAGGTTCTTGCGTTTGTTCTTCGCTCTCTTTTCGCCACGCGCGGTCGAGGTTCTTTCAGTTCTCTTTTTGAGGAATTCAGAAATCCGTTCAGACTCACTCTTCTCTGCTTCGATCTTGACTGCAATATCGCAAGGGGCGTGTTCCGAGTCAGCGTCGAAAGTTTCATAAAGCACAGAATCTTCATGCTCCTGCTCGCCTTGTTTTCCTGTAAACGTTGCCTCTTGTTTGACCTTTTTAGTGATAATCAAGTCAGTTAAAACCTCCTGAGCTCGGTCTACGGACAGCACGAAGTCGTAGGCTTTCTGCAACGCGTTGAGGCACACCAGACACACGGTTTTTGGCAAGATATTATCATCAAAGAAGCTAGAACTGCCAGTATTGAGGCGTAACAGTTTAGCTACTAGCTCCCGTCGCTTTTTATCATGATTTTCCATGTCCACCATTTTAGTTTTGGCTTTGGACTGCGCACAAAGGCGACAGTGCAATACGTTTGTGTTGTTCATTTCGATTTCTGCTATAAATTACATAGCCAAATTAATGCTTTTCACGAAATTTTGCTAAACCACTACAACTGTGAACTGACCACGAACTGACAAGTGACAAATGACATTATTTTTTTTTTGAATTTGGTAAAGTTTGTGACAAATGACACGACAAATGGTACGATAGAGTACGATACCATAAACACAAGAAATTGAATTGAAATTACGATACTTTTGTTTTTTTTGTTAAGGCGTCGCGCGGTTGTCGCATTTTGACAGTTTCAAGGTGTAGGGAGGTAATTTTCGTAGTACTTCATATTTACAAACTGGAGGATTCAGTGTGACCAGATTTAAATAACACCGTTTTCCCCCCGAAGGGTAGAAAACGGATATTTAGGTTCCAGCGTAGCTTGACCCACTTATGAGATAACACCTTGGATTTTTGCGTGTGACAACACTGTTTCCCACCTATGGCAACCCATCATCTCCCCCGCGCGCGCGCCTTGCCCCGCCCCACCGCGCGCGCCCCGCCATGCAGCGACGGGCGCTTGCTTCGCTCCTCAGTACTTTCTCTTAGCCGGCAAGGCTTTAAAAATGGAGTGGGTCAAGCTACGCTGGAACCTAAATATCCGTTTTCTACCCTTCGGGGGGAAAACGGTGTTATTTAGGTGTCCGAGCTACGCTTGACCCACTTATGAGATGTGTTTCTTTTCTGCCGGCGCTGCATAACGTACTGTGATGGGTGTACTGTTAAATAGGTGGTATAATAATAAATTTATAGTTACTTAATCAACTTAAGCATTTTTAATAAGCTTAAAACATCCAACAAGTTATTATGTTTTTAACACAGATGGTATGCTACCACACTAGATAGAATAATTAACTCACCAAAACATTAACAATAATAAAGTCAAATCAAATAAAAGCGAAAACTAAATAATTAACAAAATGTAGGCTCTTCTGCCAATTAAACAATTAACAGATTAAATTAAATGAGATCAATTGGAATGGCACAACAAAAAAAGATTAAGGCTAAATAATATTCTTAAATGGGTAAAAATAATTGACTTAATGAATTGCTCCCCAGATTACTGGTTTGGGCTGTCTCTTTAAAATAATGTCTGATGAACGTGTCTTTGCTCCTCCAATTACCTCTTGCCAAGACATTGTCAATGTCCATGTTGTTATTAATCCACAAGTCTGAGTTCACTGCGGCTCTAAAGCTACCAGGAGAATCATGTATTTTCGCCTCTTGGAATAGCGTTTTAATCCAACCTGCTATTACTGTTCGGGATGCTGCCTTAACTTTACCTCGGGTAGTTATAAATAGATTGTTTAAACTTTTCCTAGCTTCTCTTCGTCTTCGTGTCACGTTAATCATCTTTTTAATCCACTCAGCAGGATTTAGTCTAGGTGATCCTTCATTGTTTAGTCGCCAGCCTGATTGTCGATAGGTTCTTGAGTCGGTTTTTGAACCAAATCTGGGCCACAGTGTGATATGATCTCCATTGTCTTCAAAGAATTCTGAGCTGATATCCAACAATGTGAGGTCGTGTATTCTTCTTCCAGAGCACAGTAGTAAGAGGGCCGCCAGATGACGTGATACTTGAAATATGCTATCAATATTGACGTTGTAATGCTGAAGATATTCAATTAAGCTACCAACATTCCATGTTGAAGATTTTCGAAGAGGGGGTTTCGTTAACGCCACAGCTTTCATCATTTGTTTGACTAGGGGGTGTCCAGATAATAGCTCCGACTTCTCCGGGTTCGCAAATGTCACCACAACGGATTTATGTACCGCGATAGTACTTGGAGCCAACTTGGCTTCCGCGTATAGGTAATGAATGAATTTGGCTATGTCCTCAGGACTGGGGTTGTCGGGAGGACATTTTTCTTTAGCCCAGGATAGCCATTTCTCCCATGCCGAAGCATATGTTTTTAAGGTAGATTTTCGCCAAGCTGATTCTAACAGTTCTTTGCTTTCCGTATTCCAAGACTTCACTAGACGGGCCCAGCCCGAACTCTCCAGACCTGCAAATGTAGCTTTTCTACTGCTGGGGGGGGCTTTCCCGTCTGTAGGTCGATCAGATGTTTGTGCAGGTTCTGGATGGTAAGTGGTGGATTCATTGCCTTCTGCTTCAGCTCCGCTTTCCAGAATGTTTTGTCCCATTTTGGGACTATGAGCAGGTATATTCCGGAGCACTTCTCCAGGTGGCGTAATACTCTGGGTATGAGAGAAGGTGGGGGAAAGACCCAGCCTAGGTCGTAATGCCACGTTCGGCTGAAGGCATTCACAAACCCTTGGTCCCCTGGCACCCTTGGTCTCGTACATCTTCGCTTACGTACTGGTCCACTATAGCTGACCGGTCGCTCGCAAATAGGTCTATCGTTGGTGTGCCCCATCTCTTGAATATTATTTGTCTGATGAACGTTGACAGCGTCCACTCCGGAGTTTGGCGGAATCTCGAGAGGCTGTCGGCCGTTAAATTGTATCTCCCGGGGAGATATCGAGCTATAAGATGGATTTGGTATTTGTAAGCTAGTTCGAGGGTATCTGTTGTCAGCTGCAAGAGGGTTTGTGATTTTGTTCCTCCTTGTTTGGTGATATAGGCAGTTACTGACCTGTTGTCCGTTTGAACAGAGATTGTTCGATGGCAGTAAATTGACGCCACTTCCTCGAGTACCTTTTTTACTGTCCACAGTTCCTTGCGATTGCTGTGCCAGGATTGTTGTTCTGCTGTCCAATTGCCGTTCAGTTTTGTGTCGTTTACTGTTGCCCCCCATCCCTGATCGGAGGCGTCGGTAGTAATGAATACTGTTGGTTCTTCTTGATGAATCGGGGATGTTATGTGAACGTGATGCAGCCACCAGAGAAGTTCCCGTCTCACACTTTTTGGCAGAACGAATCTTTTGTTTCTGTCGTTTTTTGGGAGGCGATTTGCTTGAATTTGCGTTTTTCTGATGTGCAATCTTCCCAGGGGGACAATAAACGTTGCGAAGTTGATATGTCCTAACAGTGTCTTGGCCGAGTGCCATGTCCACCATTTTTTCTTCAAGGTCTCTTTTATTAGAGAAGCAATTTTGTGAATTTTTGGCTGGGGAAGGTATTTTAGGTTTTGTTCCGTATTCCATCCGATACCTAAGTACTCTATGACCTTTGTTGGAGTCAGGATAGATTTTTTCAGGTTGACGCACCAACCCAATTCTTCTAGGGTGTGTAGCACTTGTTGGCTCTGTTGTTCTAAGGTCTGGGCATTTGTGTGCATCATGAGAAAATCGTCTAAGTACACGATGATACGGATGCCTTCCTTCCTGAAATGATTGGCGACCCAGTTAGAAACATAAGCAAAAGTATGCGGGGCAGAAGCTAGTCCAAAAGGCAGGCAAGTCATTTCATAGATCTTATCTTCATAAGCAAAGGCTAGAAAACGCCGATGTGCTTCAGCGATTGGTATATGAAAATAAGCATTAGATAAGTCTAGTTTTGTCATGAAATCTGATCTATTCAAACAAAATGGTATCTTGAAATGATTCATTAGACGAAATTTAGGAGGCTGCAAATACAAATTTAAGTTCCTTAGGTCAAATATCGGTCTATACGTTCCATCCGCTTTCTGTCGCAAAAAAATAGGAGATAAATAACCTGTTTTATTTTTGCATTTTCGGGCTGCCCCTGAATTTAGCAATTTGTGGATTTCTTTAGACATGTCACGAGACGGTAGCGTTTTGTAACGTTGACAGGTCTTTTTCCTTAATGTATACAATGGTGGACGAATAACGAAGGGTATACGATACCCTGCTAATATGGACAGGATATATTTTGGAGCCTCTAGTGTTTCCCAAACATGGAGCTTTTTACTTACTTGCCCAGCGCGAAATTTAGAATTTTTTGTTGTTATTTTGTTTTGTAGGACCGCGCTTCGGGTAACGAGTCTTTTCTTGCTTAAAGTTGTTTGGGTTTCTGTAGTTGTTGTTCGCGTGCAATTTTTCTCTGAAATCTGTTCTTGTCTGCCCGACAACTGGTGGGCGTCTTTCTTTGATAGCAGCTCGATTGGCCGTAGTTGGCGCAAAGGGAGTTGTGGGTTTACGGTGTCTGGCAGGAAAAAGCTTCGAGATACCCCCTTGTTCCTTTACGAGTTCTGACAGCTGAGGTTCAGCAAAGAGATGATGTTCGGTAGGTGGAATTGCATGAAGTAATTCATTCAGCGTTTTATTCTGAGATTTATATACTCCTCTTCTTTGCTGTATCACTTCCGAGCGCTTACCACATGCATATTGTAAGAGAGCATCGGAGGTTTTCCGGAATGCTGATTCTGAAGCCAGAAAGTTCTTACTTATATACATTTTTACTTGAGGATCAGCATTCTGATAAATATCTTGGAATGATTTGCGTTGTTGCAACAATCCATGCGTGATAGCACCTAAGCACAAGTCCATTTTTTCTAGCACCGAGATAAGGTGCCAGGAAGGCGTTACAGTTGCCAGGCTACTGTTTGTTTTCAGGGCTGTGAAGGCTGGGGTCGCCTGAAACTGCTTTTGTACGTCAGCGTACCGTATATTTTGCCAGCTTTCTGAGTTAAATCTTTGGCATTGCACTCCTTGTTTAACCAAAAATTCTTCTGCCTTGGCAATCTTTGCTTCGCTTTCTTTGGTGCCTGGAGCGAAGTCTTCAAACGGCTCTTGAAACTGCATAGTCTCAACTTCATGTGCTTCCTCGTGCTCCGGTTCCTCAATTAGTGGTGGAGCGGTCCAGTCGTTTCTGACTGAGTAATTCTCAACTGATGAGTCTGGATCGGAAGTTCGTGAGCTAGTTGCAGGATTAGTTTTTGTGTCCCTGTTGAGCAGGACGTTGACGCTCTCCTGCGTCGCATGCGTCAATTGACAAATTTTTTCCAAAATCATATTTTGTTGTGCCATAAAGTGACTCATCCGTGGCTCTTTTGTACTCCTGTGTGACACAGGGCTGTGGGATCTCTTCGAGGCTCGTGTGTCACTAGAGTTTGAAATATTTTCGATGTTATCTAGACCGTTCGGACTTAGGAGACAGCAGGCTTCTTTCCGAGAAATCAGGTCTATTTTTATCATCTCAATGGTGTCTCCAAATTTGTTATAAGCCCTCACGGGGTGTACTTTTGCCATAACAGAGAGTGGCGCATAGACTAACGCGCGGCCTAGGGGCCAAGTTAGCAAGGTCCTTTTAATTTTCTTAAACCGACGTTCGCTTAGAGCTTCCAGGTTAAACGCTTTTGCCAGTTTTACTGTCGGGATAGCGAAACGAAGCCTGTTTTCAAGCTCTGGGGCTATAGATTTCCCGAAGAGATCTTCGTAAGAGATTACGTTTACTACCCAAGACCTCCAGTCCTCTGGGTAGGATTCATCGAGCACTTTTACTATGTTAGCATGAAATTCTTGTTGAGAATCTGGGGGATTCCACTCCACCAAGGCGCCCATGGTTGTATGCGTCATCTGCAAATATTAGTTTGATTGAGTGAATATGTATAAACTTCTGGTAATGAGTACGCAGGTTTATTGCTATGCTAATGGTCAAGAAACACGTCGGCATGCCGTAGCCGACGTCGGCCCACCGCAGCCGACGTCGGCTGGCCCGCAGCCGACGTCGGCCGACCCGCAGCCGACGTCGGCCGGCCAGCAGCCGACGTCGGCCGGCCCGCAGCCGGCGTCGGCCGGCTAATGTCAGCCCGCGGCAGCCGACGTCGGCTGGCTGCAGCCGACGTCGGCTGTGCGCGCAGCCTACAGCCGACTATTCACTCAAAGCTTTGTATATGATCTATCATATACGAAGACTGAGGAATTATGATTGAATTGTCGTCTTGCGAACGAGCAATTAATCGAATGATGTACTAAATTGACACAGGGCTTTCCTATGTATGTTAAAGTGAGTTTTCCGTCCTGAGAGCGAGAATTCACTATTAAGACTATTATGCAGGCTTTACCTGCTACCTGTTGCTTACCTTGAGGTACAACAATAATAATTGTTGTCATAAATTTTTTATTCTATGTGTACACTTCAAAAATCCAAAACGTACTGAGGAGCGAAGCAAGCGCCCGTCGCTGCATGGCGGGGCGCGCGCGGTGGGGCGGGGCAAGGCGCGCGCGCGGGGGAGATGATGGGTTGCCATAGGTGGGAAACAGTGTTGTCACACGCAAAAATCCAAGGTGTTATCTCATAAGTGGGTCAAGCGTAGCTCGGACACCTAAATGGAACATTATGCTAGTACCTACTTATTAATTACTTCGCTTGGGATCTACGCTTGGGATCGTCTTGGGATAGTATCTGTGACTTGGGACAGGGCTGAGGGACAGGGTTCACGTTTTTTTTTTGTAAATGTTTACCACTCGGGGAAAGCAAAGAAAACTTAGTTCATACAGCCAATTCAGATGTTTATTTTCTTCTTCTGAATATACAGTGCTCTTGTGTGCTACCCTTCTTCTTCTTCTGCCAAAATGTAGTAGATAAACGTTGTACTATACTACTTACTTGAGACATCTTTAGACTAATCTTAAATACCAATAATATCGTAACGTACTAACTCTGTGCGTCACACACCACACATCTACATTTGAACCCGTGCGAAGGAGACGACAAGTGCATGCTTATCTGTTTCTCACATACACTACATCCCTAATAATTGCGTCTATAATTATAATTTGCCAATGACAACGTTTCGTAATAAAAATTTCTTCATCACCTCAGAAGAATTCATCACCCAAAGAAACAATTCGGCTCTTATAATCAATAGGGTACTTGCATGAAATTTATTACAAGAAATTGTGTCAATATTTCAAAAATAGAGCCTTAGAAAAGCGTTATCGTGAAAGATTTACTATTTCAATAGTTTCCAAAATATTCAACTTTTAATTTTGTGAAACGGAACGTTGCAACGAAACACCAATCACAGCCAAGCTTAACACATGACGTCACTTTTATTTTTTTAGGAAACATTTACCTGTTTCAGAGAAGGCAAAAGAAACCGAGTACATACATTGTAGATTCGATAATAACCGGAATAGACGATAAATATAAAACGGCCGGAATTTTCTGTGACCTCTCGAAAGCATTCGATGTCATAGAAAATGACCTGTTATTGGAAAAATTGCATCATTACGGAATAAAAAATAACAATCTAAATCTCTTAAAGTCGTTTCTTAAAAACAGAAAACAAACCGTTGAGATCATATGTGACGGTGGACGAAGGAGGGTCAGGTCTACGGTGGGTGAAGTAACGGTGGGCATACCGCAAGGATCTGCCCTCGGAAACACCATGTTTTTAGTATTTGTCAACGACCTACCGTCCTTCATCACCGATGGCCTGATAGTCCTGTTCGCCGACGACACGACTGTCGTTGTATGCGCCCCTACGTATGAGCTACTCAACGACAAAATTGAAAAGTTGCGCTTGCAATTGCAGCAGTGGTTCTCATGTAATGGCCTTATATTAAATTTAACAAAATCAAACGTAATACTTTTTTCTGGGAGATCAGTACCACGCCCTATTTGCATAAATAGCTCCATTCCGTTATCAAACAATTGTAAATTTCTTGGATTTACGCTGGACAACAACTTAAATTGGAAACTACACACTCAGACCTTATGTGACAGACTAAGTAGTGCAGCCTATGCAATGCGAAAACTTAGGCCCCTTATCTCGGACAGTGTGCTAAAACAGACATATTTCGCACATTTCCATTCACTGCTGTCGTACGGCACAATCCTTTGGGGTAACTCAACGGATTCAGATCGTGTGTTCGTGTTACAAAAGCGAGCAATAAGAATACTCTCCTCTGTGAAACCTGGACATTCGTGTAAAACCCTCTTCAAACAGCATAACATAATGACATTATATTCGTTGTACTTGTTTCAAATTATTATGTACGTAAGACAAAATCTCCAATGTTTTCAACGCAGGCAAGGTGGAGCACATAAGTTACGTAACGAAGGGCGACTTATGGTAGTGCCGCGTCACACCAAACTTGCTACAAAAAACCCTCGCGTTATCGGTCCCACGTATTACGAACACCTCCCTGCGGACATCCGTGATGAAAAAAATGACGAAACATTTAGTCGCCGACTGAAAAACCTCTTGTTGGATAACGTACTATACTCTGTTGACGATTTTCTAAAAATGAAGTTTGCTTAATTACACTGTGTACACTTTTATCTATTGTTTTTATCTACCCGTACCCGTGCAAAATTCTACCCGTACATATCCAATTTAAGTATATGTTACTGAAGGAACACTTTTTTAATAGTTCACTCAAGAAAGAAATTAACCATCCTGTATACACACGTGCAATGGCTCAAAACCGGTTATGCACCCAACGCGCTCGCAACGTGTACGGCGAGAGAACTGCTAGCTACTTGGTTCCCCGACTAATTAATGAACTACCCTCTGAGTTGATCGAGAGTATAAACCAAAAAAATGTTAAATATAAACTAAAATTCTACTTCTTAAATAATATGGAGAGATATCAATAATTATAAAGCTTAGAGGTGCACTTGTCCTAAATTAGCTAGTAATCTGTATTGTATTGAATGTACTATATTTTACTTAAGAATTATTAACTGTTATTAAATCAAAATTGTATCTACCTACCTACTGGGTAAAATAGCATCTTTCTCATAAACCTTAGTGGTTTCTTAAGTGCTATGTTAGCTATCTTTTCTAATGTAATTTTTTGTTTTGGTAAATAAAGGAAAAAAAAAAAAAAAAAAAAATGTAAAATTCTTGACATGTACCTATTATTTAAATTGACATACCTATTGTTTCTATTTATATTCAATTTTAATGACGATCCCTTTGACGAATAACACTGTGTATATTATGTATATACTGTTAATGATGTTAAAGCGAAATAAATAAATCTAATCTAATCTACAGTCAACGCATTTTTTTTATTTTCTGAAGTTTTTTACTTTAAAATGCATCGGTAAGATGCATTTCGATTCTTTACTGGAACTTTTGGAAGTAACTCGACACAGTTCAACCTTAATTTCGCTTTTGGATATTGAATTTATCTTGCTTTGTTTAAGTAGGCCATAATATATCTTTAAAATAGACTGAAAAAAAAAATCATTCAAGTACCCTATTGACAAGAGCTGTCAATGTCAAATGTTCACTGTTTTCAGTTTTGTAGGTTTTGTATTTCTTCGCGTAAAAGTGAACTGTGATTAAAAATATGGATAAAAATCAAAATGCCTACTGCAGGTTTTGTGCGGAAATAAAAAACGAAGAAAAACTCTTAAACTTGGCTGAAGATGAGAAAAAAATCGAAGAAATAACAACAAAATTGATATTTCTAAATGCAATTTATGTAGATGTTACAAACAAGCAGAATATGCTGCCCAAAACAGTTTGTTATGAATGTTACAACTCTTTGAATCAAGCTTATGATTTTCTTTGCAAAATGAAGCAAGCCCAGGGTTACCTTATAAAGATTTTCGATAAAAACAAATGCGATAAGTACGATCTTTCAGAGGACCAAATGTCTGTCCTAGACGACTTCTTCGGGTCGGACGAGGCCGAAGAAAATGCCACCGAGGTGAAACGGGAGTCTGCTGATACCAAAAACCACTTAGATGACCAATTCAAAATAAATGTGACTGTGGAAGTGAAACAGGAATTGAAGGAGGAGGTCACAGACACCTCAGCATTGCTTGACATGGCTTTGAACACTGGAGTTGATGCTGACAACTATGATTCTAACATAGACATGCAGGATTTACTCTCAGCAGCGATGCACACCGACCCTTACACATCCAACGTCACAATATACGCCAAAGAACTGTCTGATGTACGCAAGAAAACTATTAAAACTTGGAAAGAGTATCCTTGGGTGTGCGGATTCTGTAATATAGAGTTCCTTGATATAACAACTTTAAGGTCACACTCGAAGGTTGTGCATGGAAAGTGTACAGCATTTGTCTGTGTAGATTGTAAGAAATTTGATGGAATGTCCGAGGACAAAACAGACGGGTTCAATCGCTTCATTGATCATGTCAAAAAGCATAGGAAGAGTTTAAGGTGAGATCTTTACCTTAAAGATTAAACACGATGCTTAAGCCAGTAAAAAAAAAAAAAAACAAAAAAAAACATTTACACTTGGAAGTGTCCTATAATAGGTTGAAAACTATAGTGGTACAAGCAGGGGTGTAGCTACCGCCGTATCTGCCATATCAATTACACGGGCCCCCCAGGCCACAGGGGCCCCCAACGTGTGTAAGCAAAAATTAATTAAATAAACTTGCCAATTTTTTTTTTTTTATAAATGACAAAAATCAAAAAAGCTTTCTTTTGTGCGAAATCTTTACCCTTCCTAAGGGCCCCCAAACAAATTTTTATACGGGACCCCGCCAAGGCACGCTATGCCACTGGGTACAAGTGACCCTTTCTTCTTCTTTTAACAACATGACTTCCACTGTGTTGCTTTACTCACAGTGACAGACAGACAGACACACTCAGTGAAGGACTTTGTTATAATATGTAAGGATTAAAGGTCTCCTAAATGTATGTGCTTACAAGTTCCTTTGTTTTCTAAATGTCTCTGCCGTGTGTGTGTGTGTGTGTGTGTGTGTGTGTGTGTGTCTGTGTGTGTGTCTGTGTGTGTGTGGGCGCACGCAATGAACTTTACATATTAGATTTCATTTTGTAGATTAATCCTTGAAAGTTAATCAATTCAAAAATAGACTGGACAGACATTTGAACAGTAAAGCATAAAATAGTTAATCAACGAGAGAACAGAAAGCAATGAACTGAATAACACAAGTGTAGATATAGGCACTTCAGCGATAGCTGCTAGTCTATAAATAAATAATAATAATAATAATTTCTATTTCTACCCACACAGTAATAATAATTAAACAATTCGTTGCGGATATCAGTCAAGCGTTTGACGTGACATGGCTCGAGGCACACCAGACGTGTCACTAATTCGTAGGGCGCTTAGCACGACAGTTGTGTCATGAAATATTTTTCGCCGTCAAAGTGGCCACACTTCGCAAAATTGAGTTCCGCAACCACCAGTCACAGTTTCACAATCCACAGTTGAGCAACATCCACACAGTTCGGTGTCGGGCGAAGCCGCCCCCCTTATGCGGGGTTTACAAACGGTAGGGGGAGCACGAATTTTTTCGCTCTCGTCTAGTCGATATCGAGCATTTTTTTTGTATGGAAAATAAACAGCGCCACCTATCCAGTGTTGTTCATTTTACATACAAAAAAACGCTTTGACATTACGACGATATCGACTAGACGAGAGCGAAAAAATTCGTGCTCCCCCTACGGGTGACAAACGGCCGCACGATATCGTCTAGTCGATATCGTCGTAATGTCAAAGCGTTTTTTTGTATGGAAAATGAACGACACTGGATAGATGGCGCTGTTCATTTTCCATACAAAAAAAATGCTCGATATCGACTAGACGAGAGCGACAAAATTCGTGCTCCCCCTACAGAGTTCTCGCGTGAACCCAGTAGGTACCTAAGTAAAAAATAATTTTTTACGTTGAATAGAATAGAGGTTTTTTTGGTACCAAAATTGAACACAAACTTAATTAATACGTTAAAAAAATAACGTTCCGAGTTCCGATCATAAAACCTTACTTTTTTAAACTCAGGTAGGTACTTGAATTATTATTATCAAAATTGTATCATTTTGTGTACTTACTTACTGCTACATTCTCTACTCTATGTACCTAAGGGTAACTATAATGGGGATGTGGACTACTTTTGAAAATCAAAATTCTAATTAGTCGTCAGAAAATATAAAACAATAGACACATATTTTTTGCGTTTTCAAATAAATTAAAATATACAGAGATTTAAAGAGCATTAAAGTTTAGGGTGAGGAAGTCGTGACGTCACTAACCGCTAAAACCGCCATACAAACTGTCAGGATAATGACGTCACGCGAAATTTCAACTCAATATATCGCCGTTATTTTTTGATTATGTAAAAAAAGAAAAAATGCGTGTCCAATATTTTTTAATAATCTACAAGACGGATTAAAAAATAAAAATTAGTCATCATGCCTATTGGCAAATACTGTAATCTTGAAACCTAAAATTAATATATTATGTAGGTACAACTAGCTGTTGTTGTCCTAAATAAACGGAAATAAAATAAAATAATAAAAATACCTTTATTTATTTCAATGTAGCGGGAGATAGATGAATGATATGGCTCGACCGCCACCAAGGGGAAGCTTCTTGCCGGGCGAAGTGGTATGCCCGGGGAACCGCGGCTCCGACTGTACATCGTCGGAGGTCGTATGTATGCAGCGCAGTGTGAAAACTTCGTTAACGCGGTTCAGGGCTTCCATACAGCCAGTACTCGTCGCTTCGTTGTAGTTCGTGACTTGTGCCGTAGGGGTCGCCACAGTACTCTTAGGCACTGGGTTCACGCGAAAAAAAAATAACTTTTACTTACAACGGGTTTCGTTTTGATATGGGGCAGCTGGGCAGTTTCGTTTGCTTTCATTTCTATTCTAAAACTGAATTTATAAATTACAGACTCCGTTGTCACTACTGCGACACAAAACTGGACAAGACAGACGGTATCGCGGGCCACTTGAAGCTGCACTTCCCGAGGGCGCAGACCGCGTGCCCCTCGTGCGGGGAGATACTCAAGAGCGAGGAGGCGCTGCAGAAGCACGCGCGCGAGTACAAAAACGTGAAACAAAAACGGAAACCCAGAAGGAAACGCGGCACTCCCATCACCATAGACGACCTCACGTGCAAACTGTGCCATAAAGTGTACAAGAACCCGAACAGTCTCAGAGACCACGCAAAACTGCACACAGCTGATCGCAAACGGAACTATACATGCGACCGGTGCGGCAAGACGTTCTACAACAAGGGCACGCTCACGTCACATATAATGTCCCACGACAAAGTCCGCCCGCACATATGCAGGATATGCGACCGCTCGTTCCTCTACCCGAACATGCTGAGGAGGCACGTGCTGATGCATTCGAACATAAAGCCGTTCTCCTGTGAACAGTGCGGTCGCTGCTTCAGACTTCAATATCAGCTGAACGCTCACAAGATTGTCCATACAGACGCCATGCCCTTCGTCTGCCAGTATTGCTACAAAGCCTTCAGATTCAAGCAGATATTGAAGAATCACGAGAGACAGCACACCGGTGCTAAGCCGTACGCTTGCCAGCAATGCGGCATGGAGTTCACCAACTGGTCCAACTACAATAAGCACATGAAGAGACGACACGGCACTGATACGTCGAAGAAGAAAATCACCCCAGACGGTGTGTTCCCGGTCAACCCGGAGACGGGGCAGATAGTTCAAGTGGTGGATCCTGTGGGCACCGAGGAGTGGAAGACCAAGATCATGATACCAGGCAAGAGGGGGAAGAAAAAAGCTATCAAACAGGAGAGTTTGAGCTAGGAAATGTCTGCACGGTGTAAAACTTGGTTACTTGGTAGCAGCCTCAATTGAGATTGATTATTTATTCTCAAGCTGGTTGACCTTTTCAATAGGCTAGTGTACAAGAATTTCAGTTTTTAGTCCGTCATGTAAATAGATTACTACAAAATATTGGACGCATATTTTTCTTTTTTTTAAGTACCTAATCAAAAAAAAACGGCGATACGTTGAGTCGAAATATCGCGTGACGTCACGTCTTGTTCCATTTTATCCGACGTTATGACGTAACTCCTAAACTTCAATTAACTTTACTGAAGTATTATTTTATTAATTTGAAAAATCAATATATTGTTGATAATTTTTTTATTATCTAAGCCATGGCTAAATAGAATTATGATTTTTGTACCCCACGCACATGCCTATTATGAATTTGGGGTAAGATTGGACATAATTTTTAACTAATTATAGGTAAATACTATGCATAATATTATATATACAGAACACATTTGTGTAAATAACTGTTAGTCTGTACATTGAATATAATTATATAAATAACATTTATTTGTAATTATAATGAACTATAAAAAACTCAGGGTCATAGTAAGCACAAATTTTAATGTTCATCACAGTCCATGTTTACCCTGACCCGGGAATCGAATCCACAACACCTGGCGCAGCTGGCTTTCATAACTCCATCTCGAAGTTGAAATAGTCTAACCATTGTCTAACCACCTCATATTATTTCAATGAGCACCTAGCTCATTTCTAAAAAAATCTCTTCATAAATTTTATTCTATTCTATTCTCGACTCGCCTGTCGCCTCCTGGCTCCTACAAATGAGAGAGGAGTGGTACAATAATCATATACTAAAGTAAATATTATTGTATTATTGTTCTATTGTATATGTATGTACATAATAGATAATTTTAAGCATAATAATAAGGCACAACGAAAGTGGTGAAGTGGTGGGGCTCTCTAAAAACAAATCATATCTTCCATTATATTTCAATATAATGTGTATGAAAAAACAGTGGATGGATTTCTAAAATAGGATTTTAAATAGATCTATTTTTTGATAATATTTCTGGAGCCCTGCAAATTGGCAACATTGTATTATTTTAATTGAAAACTGCTAAAAGTGGCCTCTTTTGCCTATTTCTTATAAAAGTTTGAATGTTGCTAAAGTATTTTTAAAAGACAGTAGGTAATCCCATTTCACATAATATTTAACAGTCAATTATTTTAATTGAAATATCTTAGAAGAAATGCTTGGTTGTTGGCGAGTTTCGCCATTTTGGGTGCTGACGTGAGCGCCCTAAACATAGTTAATGCAATAGAATTGTATAAAATAAAATATTTATATAATATCAATGTAATAAGTTATTTTTATTTAATAAAGAAAATTTAATAAGTAGTTTAATCTACAATTGGTTCTATTATTACATTTATTTCCGCTTTTGCCATCGAAAGTATTCAAATGTTGAAGTTGGGTAGAAGACAACAGCTAAGAAAGGATTTCACATAGTCCCTGTGGGAACTCCTTATTTATTATTGTTATAATAAGTTCGGTTATAGTTAATGAAATCGTTTATAAGTGCTGAGATATTACAACAAAATTCTTGTATGTTTATAAATAAAACTACCTTCCTAGAGACCTACTAAGTACTGCCTAAAGGGAGAAGGGCCCCAAGTATTACCTTTGGGCCTCTACATAAATATAACAGCTTAATATGATCCGTAACTTGGCTTTGAATCTCCTTCTCCTTTCAATTTCGTTCAATCAAAGCAGAGTTTGGCATATATTATTTCATGGCCTGTGATGGGAAAACCATCATTCAAAATCCATTTTTTCCTTCAAGAAATTTTTAAACTGTGATCTATTTTGTTGATAGTCTTCGGCCGGCCAGGCGCCTTCTTTCTTGCAAACACTTGTACCTTCCACTCCTCCAGATTTTTCACATCCGGATATCTAACAATCTCACCAGTAGATGGATCGATGGGGAACACTCCGTGTTCTGTGCGTTTTTTCTTAGCTAGGTCCATGCCATGCAACCTCTTCGTGTGCTTATTGCAGTTGGCCCAATTGGTGAATTCCCTAAGGCACACGGTGCAGGAGTACGGTTTGACACCGGTGTGTTGCCGTGAGTGCTGGTTCAATAGCACTTTGGATCTGCATTTTTTTCCGCAGACGTTACATGTGTGAGGTAAATAATCGGTGTGTACGACCTTGTGCAGTCTCAACTGTCTTTTCAAGCGGAAAGATTTACCACACTCTTCACAAGTGAAAGGCTTTTCGTTGCTGTGAACACTGACATGGTTGCGTAATTGCCGTTTAGTTTTGAATTTTGTTCCGCATATGATACATTGGAAAACTTTTTCATCGGTAACATCATGAGATCGTAGGTGACCGGTAAGTATGTTCTTATCGAAGAAACATTTGCCGCATTTCTCGCAAATATGATCACGTTTTCTCTCAGTATGCGTTACTAGGTGGTGGCTGAGAGATATCTTGCTCTTGAGCACCTTGTTGCACAGCAAGCAGGTCAAATTGGCAGTTATTTGTTTTAAAATGGTCAACTGTGATTTTTTTTTAGCTTTGTAGTAAGTTTCCATATGTTGTGTGAGATCTGCTTCATTCGAGTAACCCGTGTTGCATCCCGGACAGATATGTTCTCCATTTAGATGCACAGATTTGTGTTCAATCATGTCTTTGGTTGATGTAGATTTGTGCAAACACAGATAGCACGAAAACTTCAAATATTTCTTCTTATGACGTCTGATATTATGTAAAATGAAAGAGTCTAATTCAGAATTTTCACTGTTACAATCAGCACATTTATATGCATTACAAGAATTATGACATTCCGTTGAATGTGACTGCAAACCTGTTATCGTACTGAACTGAGTGGTGCAGTATGAGCAAATCCAAGTGAAGTCCTTCCAGGATAACAATATTTGTGCATCAGATAAATCGTAGACAAATTTAGGATTCTTTACTCTCATCTCTTTCGCTCTCTTGACTCGTTCCTTCCATGCATTAAAGACTTTTCTTTTAAGTTTTTCGTTATAGTGGATGTCGTTTTCAACTGGTGGTTCATTTAACGTAGATTCAATAGGTTCAGACTTACTGTCAGATTCAGTTTTAACGGTAGGATGATTTTTGATAGGTTCTGCTTCGTATAGCGAAGAACCATGTTCTATGTTGCTGTCTACGGCTGTAAACATAGATCCTTCTATCCCTTTGTCAATAACAATCGAGTCTACTAAAACCTCCTGAGCTCGCTTAATTGATAGCACGAAGTCGTGAGCCTTTTGCAAGGTCTTCCAACAAACCAGACACACAGTTTTGGGTAATTTATGATCGTCGAAGAAGCCGTAATCGCCAGCGTTGAGGCGTACCAGCATAGTGACTAATTCTAGTCGTTGTTTCGCGGAGTTTTCTGTTTCCCTCATAACATTCTTAGGTTTTAACTTGGCGCAAAGGCGACAGTGCAACATATTTATTTAATTTGCGAGAAAGTCTCAGTTTCCAATCAATTGAACTAAAGGGAAATTAGAAAAAATGGAAATGGAAAACCAAACCCAATGAAGTAGGTACTGAACTGTCATTGCAAGTGTCAGCGTCAGCTGAGCAGATTATTTTTTTGTGTTAATTGTTAATAGGTAGATACTATACTTTTGCCAAAATCACCTAGATCACTAATAAAGAAAATTTTAAAATAATTTTTTTAATCTAATATTATTAAATGCGAATGTGAGTTTGTTATTCTTTTACATTACTGCGCAAACTACTTAGAGATACTACCGTATCATTACTGTTAAAAACTGTGGTAAATGAGATCAGTGGAGCTAGGATGTGCAACATGATAAAATTTTATCGAGCCATTTTATCGATTCTCGTCTACATAATATATCGTTTTGTCTACCAGTGGTAAAAAATGTTTAACCGAATCTAGTCTTAACTCAATACCCCACTACTGCACTTTTTTGCTTGGACGCCCACAAATATTTGTCGTGTCGACAATAGGGTACTTGCATGATTTTTTTATTTCAGTCTATTTTAAAGATATATGGCCTACTTAAACAAAGCAAGAAAAAGAAAACAAATATATGCATAAATTAATTAAATAGAGCGTTTCAAAGTTCCTACTTTAGACCTTACCGCCGAAACGCGGAATGACGTCACTAGTTCAAAATTACGCCTTATTAATCTGTGATAGAAATGTCACTGTCGTATTGACAGGGTCATGCGACACTGACAGACAGATAACTTCAATATCCAAAAGCGAAATTAAGGTTAAACTGTGTCGATTTACTTCCAAAAGTTCCAGTAAAGAATCGAAATGCATCTTACCGATGCATTTTAAAGTAAAAAACTTCAGAAAATAAAAAAAATGCGTATGTACTTGGTTTCTTTTGCCTTCTCTGAAAGAGGTAAATGTTTCCTAAAAAAATAAAAGTGACGTCATGTGTTAAGCTTGACTGTGATTGGTGTTTCGTTGCAACGTTCCGTTTCACAAAATTAAACGTTGAATATTTTGGAAACTATTGAAAATTTTTTAGTAAATCTTTCACGATAACGCTTTTCTAAGGCTCTATTTTTGAAATATTGACACAATTTCTTATTATAAATTTCATGCAAGTACCCTTATCTTTCGTTCGATAAACATATCATGTTGCGCATCCTAGCTCCGCAGGTATGGTACTTTAAAGAAAAACGGTGTAGCCAGTCGGAGATATTTTTATTCACGACGTCATAAAAACGTCAAATCTAAACAAAAGTCTTAATTTTTAAATATTATTCCAAATACAAAATTACCAAAGATTGAAATTATTGTTTTTTTTTTTTTAATTAATGTGTTAATCCTGGAAAAATCCAGCATCGCTTCGCCTTCATCCATAGTATCCAACATAACTGTAGCTTCATAGCAATGAAATATTTTTTGAAACCATTTATTAGAGCCAGAGATTATTCCGATATCAAAAACAAACTTTCCCTGTAATATTAGTGCGGATTAGATTAGAAAAACGTTTAAAAGGACGGTGATGGACTCCTGACCCATCCCGGAGCCTTTAAACGGCTACTTTACTACACCACTAGCAAATTGCATATTTTCGTAGGCCGCGTCTGGCCGCAGCATGTTTTTTTATTATAAATAACAGGTAGCTAAAGAGATATGAAAAAAAGTCATTTATTCGAAACTAATAATTTAATTTATTACGAACAACGACACAGAAAACATTTACATTATCATACACCAAGAAGCTTTATGATATAAGAATCATCGTAACACTAACGCTACCTAGCGGAGTGTAGAGAAACTTTTGAGTTTCGTCTACTAGCCACAAGATAGCGTTAAACTATTTCACAATATTTTTGTTGCATAGGTAAATATGCAGATTTTATGTAATTTTTTTACACAACCGCTAACATTTTATTTACAGTCTAAACGCAAGTAACACAACATAATTATTAACAGTCATTATACAGTAATAATATCTAGAAATTGCAAATAAAAAAAAACATGAGTACCTACCTAGGTACTAACGTTCTAATCTAGATTTGAACCTATGGTTTGAACGTTAGTTCAACCTGTACCTGTACTACCTACGAGAATCAGTAGGTATCAGGAAATCACAGAAAAAACTTTTACCACAATATTTTTCGCCGGAAAAATATGTTATCACATATTAAGTTACTGGTGAGTTTACCAAAAAATATAGATTTTATTCCATCGTAATCCAACCAGCGTATATAGTTCCAAAGGAGTCGCACAGAGCCGAGGGCGAATATAAGCTAGATTACGAAATAAATTGTACGATTTTAACGACACAAACTACAAACACAATCAATCAAAAATTTTGGATTTAAACTTAGTTTAGTAATGAAGTGATTCAACCTAGGTCGTTTTTCTATTACCTATACATACTTAGAAACGAGAAAAACGACCATGTTGAGTTGTTAGGTATATACTTACTAGATACAAATAGCCGGTAAACTTTTTGCCAAGACTGGTTTGTGTGCCAATGGACGTCGAAATATTTTTACAAGTTTTCACACTTAGGTAGATATGTCTACACAAGGAAATGGAAATTGTAAACGAATATTTACAATGAGCGTACCGAGGGCGGCAGGGCGGCAGCTGCCCCCCTGGATCTTGTTAACGACCTTTGTCGATAAAAGTCAAGAAAAATAACTTTTTACCATTTGCAATACAATACAGGTATAAATTACTTTCAAAATAGCTATTGTGTGATTAAAGAATTTATATAAATAATTACCTCTTTTATTTATGTTTATTTTTTTTAACAATAAGGAAGCTTTAATAGTAATAAACTAAAACTATACTTAACCTAACCTAAAATAAAGCTAAAATATACTAAAATATACTATTAAAAGGAGTCCCTTTAGGCAACGTTCCGAAGATATCTACTGGCAGCGTTCCCCCTTTGAATAGCTAGGCTAATTCTTTGTGCGAGGTAGCTGCCAGCTCTTCGGTCTCCTGTGATGTCGACTAACCTTTTTGCTATTTCCCTAAAAAGCCTTATAGCGCTAGGACCCCACGGACCAAGGGTCTCGACACCGAATGGCACAAAATCATATTCAGGGCCTAGACCCCTGTATTTGCGTGTTCAGTATTTTCAGCCGCTACTATTTTATTTATTTGAGTAGATGCTTAAAAAAATTTGATTTGTCCCCCCGGCTTAGAACCAATCTGATTTGCCCCCTTGACCCAGAACCTTGGTACGCCGATGAATATTTAGATGTGACGTGATTCCAAATAATATCTACCTAGTCGCGGTTCGAATCGCGGTTGGAATCTGACCTTTTGTTGGAAGTCTCAAAGTTTCTGGGTCAGCCTAAATTAGCCCTTTCACCGTCATCCCCGTAATATCACGATCTACGAAAGACGTGCTCCTGGCACCAGACACGTAATATTACGTTACTGACAAGCCCCTGCACTGACTTTTATATTCAATAAGATAAATGATACCTAGGCCACAGATAATACAATACTATACTAGTCCTAGGCATTTTCAATACTAGGAAAAATCATGTCTAGCTAAAAAATGGGGCCTAGAGGCCGTAATGGCTGAGTTTTTGTAGCCTTAACCAGTATTATTTTAATAATTAATTAAATAATTAATATTATTATTTTAATAATTATACCAACATGGCGATTAAAAGGTTAAAAGCATACTTGCCCTTGTGTTATACAACGTGTTAATGAATTAACTGAAAACCTGATACACCCCATTTAAAAAAATAAGCAATAGGTAATATGATTAAAATATATTTTATGTCGAAAAAATTTATATTTTAAAAGTTATTCAACATTAGTTTGGAGGTGACCTATCTACAAAATTCCAAGCGCAACGCCCGCGCCTACAGGTTCGAATTTTTTTTTGCGGGCGGCGTACGTGCCGAACATTGTATTATAAATAATTTAGACATGGGCTAGTAAAAATGAAAAAAATATAACCTATATTAAAATATAGTGCGATCGATTCGCTAGTCGATTCTGAGCAAAATACTTTCTAGTTTTCAGTTAATTCATTAACACGTTGTATAAGGTAGATATACCATAGTATTATATTATCTGTGTAGATACCTACTTACTTAGTAGGTACTAGGTAGATACTAACCGCATGATTATTTTAATTTTCTAATTTTATACAGTTTTCGTTTCAATAAATATAAAATTTTTATATATGAACGCAGATAAGCAATAACATGTTAACCCACAAAATCAAGTTATTGATTCAGAACGATTTATTGAGAGTTAGGGAACGTTTTTTAATTATTTTGTTTACCTCATTACATTGCTTAAATATGTAACTAAATATTGAACTTAAAAAGTGTTGACACAAAATGGCGCTATACTTTTAAAACACGATTTACCCAAAAATTCTCCAGTGTGGGTTAACACACTATTGCTTATCTATGTCCATATAAACCTCGCTCTCAATTTAAGTAATAAATCACTTAATTACAACTAGTATAATAAATTAGACTTTTATACAACTTTAGATTAGGTACGTACGTCTTATAATTCCAACATTTTACTTAGGTACTTAATATTTTAATAACTATTTAACACCTTACCTAATGGAAGACATCCGTGATATTGTTTGTCGTGATTATTCTTGGTTGTTTTTATAACTAAGTAGAATGTAAATATATATAATCCTTTGTACAACTATTCTAAGTAACTATTTAAGTATCTATGTACCTGCCGTCGATAATTACAAGTAAATTGCATGCGGAACAAAACAATGAAACAAAGGATTTTAAAAACTGGGTGATTAGTCGCGCCAAATTAGTTTTACCTCAGAGTAAATATAGGTTTTACTATCCACACACAGTACCTACAATATCTCTGCATATAAATAAAATTGAAGTGTCTGTTTCTAATGGGCTAGAAAACTGTCAATTAGTTCCAACCTAGAGGGCGCCAAATGTTTTTTACATAAGATCTGTCAATCTACATAGAAAATGAGTATATTTTTGTTGTGTTCACTACTTAAATAAATTATGGGACGCTGTTGTAGCTTTTGGTCGTGAGGAAATAGGTGTACACCAATTCCCAAGAAATTTAACATTAAGGAAAGAGTGATAAATAAACATTAAACACATTATAAAGAAACTGATTGTGAGACCACGTCTAGAATATACAAAAACATCACGAAACTAATTTAAAGACTCAACAAAGCTAAACTAGTGCTTATAAATTCAAAATGGTAATAATCAGTTGTTTTAAAAGTGTTTGACAAGTAGCAAACACACAGCGCCTTCTGCTTAAAAGCTTTGCGTTTTCTTCCCCGATTTTCACCAAATGCATACCTATACAAAAGTATATAATTATACGAGACTTAAGTACATCAAAAAATCAATTTAAAAAAAATCTGTCTGTCTGTCTTACTGTTTGTTCCGGTTAATCTCTGAAACGGCTGGACCAATTTTGACGGGACTTATACTCGCAGATAGCTAATGTTATAAGGAGTACCTTAGGCTTCGCAACGGAGTTCGCTGTTCGACGCAACGTTTGTAGAGAAAATGGTATGAGAGATAGTTCCAGAGATCTCGTTTTGCAAAAATCAAACACAGACAGACAGATAGAAGCGGCGGAAATCTTTGTAAGGATTTTACTTATATAATTCATACAAAAAGCGGTCGTATCACTAGCGGTTTGATAAATTTTTGGCAAAATCGCGGGACCTCTTTGCAATTAGACTGTTACTGGATCACTATCACGTCGAGAGACGAAGTGCGCTGTTTCCACCACACTTGAAGTTTCACAACTGTGTGCGTGCGTTCTACATACCTCTATTAATCTATGTCATGGCGAATATGTTCTTAATACATTTATCGTTTAGTAAATAGACGCAGTAGATTAATTACAAGTTACAACCAAGGCGTCCGACACTCAATTAAGAACAGTCCGTGACGATTGTCCTATCCAACAATAAAATTCATTATTTAAATTTGAAAGCGCCTTAAACATAAAAATAGCAACCAATAATGTTTGCGGGGTACCTACCATCGAGATTTACATAAAAAAAAATTGTCGATAAAAAAATTATTATCACTTCGGTTGCATCCGTCCAGCGAAAGGACGCGACCTTTCTTTGTTCCAAAATAATATATTTGTTATACCAAATTTCTTGAGTGTCATTATATGGAATTAAATAAATTAAAATTTAATATTATAAATAATAATTTGTCTCAAAACTCAGCCACCGTTTTCGATTCAAACGCCTATACGAGTAGGTACAAAGTGACTTAAATATCTAATGGTGTGAAGTAACAGTGAAGTAGGTAGGTATCTACCAGTAATTATGGATGATCAAAAAGCGGAAACAATTTTCAAGAGCAACCGTTTGGCTATGGTAAGTTATTTTATGGCAATATTATTTATTTACATATTCAACCAAAACACTATAATCTTTATAGGTATACACTAGTTGGTGCCCGCGGTTTCACCCGCGTGAATTTTCGACCCTTGCAATGACAATAATTACGTTAAATTTTCTCACTCTTTTAAAACGTATCGGTTATATACACTTTAGTCCCAAAGAGAATATAATCACATCATCTGTCTCTCCAAGCTTTAAAACTGTCACTTCGCGAAAAATCAATTCAAAATAAAAAAAATGGATATCTCTGAAAAGGTTTTTGTTCGTTATGCAACATTATTTATATTGAAACTTTTGATTATTGCATTGCATTGCGCTTATATCTTTAAATGATGATAACTTTTTCCCCTATGTCCTATTTAGATAAAACAAAGAATATGTTGCTCCAGACTTAGCTTAATCTACTACTGAAAACTGCATGACAACCCGTTCAGTAGATGCGGAGATTATCGCGAACAGACAGCCAGACAGACAGAAAATAATTGTAAAAATTTTTTTTCGGGCTTGGTTACTCTTCTTTTTATCACCCCTCTAAAATTTAGTTAAAAATATTCAATGTACAGAATCGTGGATTCTATATTATACTCTTTTATTATAGTATATACATATAGATATAGAATAGATTTATCTACTACATATATCTAGGGGGTTTATGGGTGGTTAATCGATCTAGCTAGGTTTCATTTTTAGAAACGTCATTTTATCCGTGTTTTTAGGCAATGAAAAATTAGTGTTGTTTTTCTACTTAACAACAGATGGCGCTGTACACAACGAGCGAAGCTCGGTGACCCAGATATTAGAATTTAATATGCACAGAATCGCATACAGCGCCCGCACGGGTGGTGGAACTAGCTTACTACGTCTCTCAGCGCGAACGTTGCCGCCGTTCCGCGCACTCATGCATCCATTTTATTTTATTTTTTATTTTTTGTGCTTCAATTTCGAACGGAGTTTTGCATGAAACTGTCTCTATAAAACTGTTTGTAATAATTATGCATCCAAATAGGTATATAGTTAGTCGAGTTGTGATAAAGTTGCTCTCTTTTAAACGACTGAGAAAAATTGCTATAGCTAGGTAACTACATAGAATGTGATTTTATAGGATTACATAGACAATTATAAACAGTTTTGAAGCGAACAATGTATTTAGGTCTTTAGTTTAAAGGAGACAGAGCATACCTATTTCAAAATGTTTTTAAAATTTCAGCAATAATTACGGCAACTTTTTCAGTTACCTATATTATGATGATGATAGATAGATGATGTTTTATTCTCTTTTAAACTTTACATTTAAATTTTATGCCAAAATATAAATAGGTAAATTCACAAAAGAGATTGTCATTAATAATTATTTTACAAATTCTATCATAAAATGGTAAAAGCCGATAATAGCGACAGTAAAAAAGTCAAGTGTAAAAATTTGTGACCAAAATAAACAATTTAAATAAATAAAAATATGTCATGAATACTCTTTTACAGAGTATAATGATTTATCCAATAAAAGGTTTTTCAGTCGGCGCGCAAATGTTTCGTCCGAGGTTTCATTTTTAATGTCCACAGGTAGTTTTTCATATAGGGTAGGACCGATAACGCGCGGATTTCTGTCCATCAGTGCCAAACGTCGTGGCACCACCTTAAGTCGCCCTGTCTGTCGGGTTACTGTTCCAGGAATACCGATCCGCCCAAAATCACTCAAGTTTAAAGATTTTATTGAACTTCCTATCAGTGGCGAAGAGCCGGAAATCTATTTTAATTTCAACTTATTCAACTACTAGCTGTTCCCCGCGGTTTCACCCGCGATAAGTTCAGAGTTCCCGCGGGAATTCCGGTATAAAAAGTCCTTCCCTGTACCCCTGACAACGTTATCAATTACAGTAGAGAGAGTTGTTGCGGCTGAAGGGAAGCCGGTGGGAATCGGCTTCTATGGTACCTTCGCCACTGCTTCCTATACTTATATTATATCTATATTATGAACTAGCTGTCCCCCGCGGTTTCACCCGCGGTAATTACAGAGTTTCCGCAAGAATTCCAGTATGAAAAGTACCCTTAATCACTCAGAATCACTGTAGCTTCCTGTAGGCGAATGAATTTTCAAAATCGGTTCAGTAGATCCAGAGATTACCCCCTAAAACGTCACAAACTCACAAACTTTAAGTCTTTATAATATTAGTACTATAGATAAGAGTAAGTATAAATTATTATTCACAATGGTCAAAGAAAATACCTATTTAGGTACATAGGCTACAATAAAAAAAAACTAAACAGTAACACCAAGTACCTACCAACTCTAGCTATATACATACAAGTAGCTACTCACAGTATCTTTAGTACAGAAAACTGTGAACACTGAACATTCTTTTAATAACATATCTTTTTATTTTTAATTAAGTATTTTAAATTGCAAAAATTTAGGGAGTCGAAAAGTAATTTTTATGTTTTTACTCGCTTTTTTCGTTTAATTGACTGGTAGGAGAAAATGTTACGAAACTAAATTGTGAAAAAAAAAATAGAACCAAGAAAACTTACAAGGAAAATAAAATCTTTAAATAAAACAACAAAATAAGATGAATTGAAACGAACGAATTTATATTTTTCAAAGAAAACAACAAAAAATAAACTAACAAATTTTAAAAGAATATTAAAATCTTATTTTTTCATCACTCATGCTCAGTTGATAGTCGTATTAGAATTTTTCGATTTAGCAGATCTTTTGTAAGTTTCATAATATTATTTTCTCGCATTAGTGATGAAATTTAGAGTGTTCTTATCGGGAGTGTGAGTGATCAAATACACCCTCGGACAGTAAACACCCTCTTCCGCTTCGTTCGCCTAAGGGTGTATCGCTATATCGGGTGTATCTGACCATTTACACCCTTTATTTAACAATATATGTAATACCTACAATATTATTTTAAGTTTCTTACACATTAGTTAGCTTAAAGATCCAGTTCTATCATTCCCCAATAAAGTAAATTTTAGTTTACTTTGTAAAAGTGATTAGACATAAGTATTTAACGATATTGGTAATTCATCAGGGAATGATATACTGTTTTCTTAATTAGTAAGTTTCTATACATTTATATTGTCTTTTTCACACAGTAACTTTGTTAAATATACATACCTTATGACAATCATTAATATTTAACTTATTATACATGATAATATATTTTACTTAACAGGATTATACAGGTTCCTATATTATATCATACCTATATACATATCATACATAAACTAGTTCATAATATATAATACGTTATGTGTAATGTAATATAATGAATAATAAAAAATATGAGTGCTTCTATCAGTGCGTTCCAACACTTGCAAGGAGTGAAAGTTATAAAACATAACTTCGAAATCAATATTTTTCATTTAGTTAATGTAAATTTTAAAACAAAAATATTTCTTATAATATAGAAAAGCACATAAATAAGTAGGTATATTGAAAATTATATAAGTATGTGAAAAACATAAAGAAGTCATAGCAGTCTACCCATCATTAAAATGAATTTGTATTTCATTTAAGGTAATTTTACTGATGCACTAGATAATTTTACTGGCGCACCAGGTAATTTTACTGGTGCACCAGGTAATCTTACTGAAGCACCAGGTAATTTTACTGAAGCACCAGGTAATTTTACTGGTGCACCAGGTAATCTTACTGAAGCACCAGGTAATTTTACTGGCGCACCAGGTAATTTTACTGGCGCACCAGGTAATTTTACTGATGCACGAGATAGTTACTGATCCATCAGTAATTTACCTGTCAAAATAAAAAACTAAAAAGATTAATCAGTGAAATTATGACCGACTGATGACTTTAAAGAACTCAGTTTCTTTCAAAAAACATCATGAGTCATGACTGAAATATTTACTTGACAGGTAACACCTAGACGTAAACGTTAGCCTTTAGAATTCAGATCTATCCGATCAGGGTCAGGGTTATGAATACACTGACCTAAAAAACTTAAATAAACCTCATTAGAACTCGTGCAATAATAAACGTTAAAAGTATAGGGAGAAGTGTGATAGCCTACTGGAAGGGTGAACGATCGCAGTTGCAGGCTGCGCCGCCGTGCCCTTGGCGGCACTGCACGTTACACCAGGCGGTCCAGCCCTCAGCAGTGGCCAGGATCTTGGAGGTCAACGCTATGTTCTGCGGGGGGACGGGGTGCTCCTCGCAGGGGGGACAACCTGCGAGACATATGAACCTCTTCAGTTGACACTTTATGCACTCTTTAACAGGCTTTTATCTGTATCTATCTATCTATTTATCTATGTAACGAAATAGTTCAGGTTAAATTTGACCCACTTGTTGGTTCCCAATTGGTTTTATTCAGTTTTAACTGTCTTTTTGTCTGTCTGTAATCAAATCTTGCAAGTTTTTGAACCACTTCCCGGTTTCTCATTGAGACTGACTGTGAATTTAATTATCTCAAACCCAAATATGGACACACAGTACGTGAAGGTATTTTTGAAGACCTGGTGACTTTGAAAAGAAAAATTCAAGCGAAATTTATTTGTGAGGTTTTTTTGATTTGGAGAACTAATGTACTCGTATGTTAATTACATTATAAGATATGACTGTTCAAATATGTTCTAAATAGGTAATATCTACTTTTGTTAATAGCTGTGTTTAGATTGACTGTGGTATTTGGGGTCGAGGACGTTAAAACCAAATATTGGACATGCAGACTATCGCTTCGCTTACTTTGCACTTCTAACTAAAGTCGTGACACATCATAATATAGGTACATACAAAATTCGTAGATAAAAGTAGATAACGCAAACTAATATCTATTGTATTGAATAACCGAAAGGTGAGCGAGAAGTATATGTTTTGAATTTACTAGTATTTGAAAACAATGAATCTTGTCTCTGTATTTTCATTCTTATTCTGGTAACAATAAAGAATATTTGATTTCATCTGAGATGTATCATGAATCAAAGATATTTCGAGGTGATATATGTACACTCACCTCCCAGGACATAGCTATCTGACGAACAGAACGTGGAGCATATAGCGAGCCAGTTTACCGGCATAATGTGCTCAGAGTCCACGCAGTTGCAGAGAGGGTGACCTGTCCACACGAAATACAACATTATTGTATGTAATTTGCAAGCTTTATCCCAAATGAATCCTTACTATTATAAATGCGAGTGTAAGTTTGTTTGTTTGTTACGCTCTCATAGCTTAACTATTCAATCAATCGTCATGTAAATTAGAATACCAGTTGTCAGAGGTACAGAGAAATAAATAGTGTACTTTTATCTCGGAATTTCTTTGGGAACTCTAAAATTGATTGAATACTATGAATTAAGATAGTAAAAAGTCAGACTCAAGGTAAACAAATGTTTAACCCGCTCACCACTACACAAACAGTGCTGTCTACAAAAATGCACAAAGCAATATTCGAAATTGGTTTTATTAAGGCACCAGGTAATTTCACTGATTCATCCGATAATTTTACTGATGCATTAGTAAATTTTACATGAAAAAAGTGAATTTTACAGAGGTAAATTATTAAAAAAAAAACTACTTATAATTTAACTATCTGTATGAGTTTTTTTTTTAATTGCACGGTGATCAAAACCTACAGGGTATCTTCCATTGACAGGATCATAAAATTTCCGAAGAAGCATTCTCTTATAGCACAAGTAAAGGGGAAAATTTCTGTGGTTACCTACATCATAAAAATAGTTTGCGATTATAAAATTAAGTGCAGTTATTAAACACATAGCGACCTATATCAATATATGGACAATACAACAGATTTCCGACGGCAAAGTTAATTTTGTACATCGATCTAGAACTCTCGGTGCGCGAGTTCAACTCGCACTTGACCTTTTTTTTCGCTTATTTGGTGTGTGTATGTTGCAATTAGTTAATTATTGCTATTTCTGTCCGTCTCACCCAAGTCGTAGGCGCACAGAGTGGGACAGACGTCCACCCTCGGCTCGCCGTACTCCGTTTCCGTGAGGCTTGAGTTGTGCAGCGCGATCTGGAGTCCCACCGGCATCAGGTCCGGACACGACGAGCCGCATGACTCTCCTCCCAGACCTGGGGGTTGAAAAATATATAATAATAATAATAATAATAATAATAAAATTGTTTATTGCCGTCAAGAAGGTGTACAAAAAAAATAAAAATTAAACTTAGTCAATTATTCTAGGCAAAAGGAAGTGATTCAGCGTGAGCTACTCGTGACCTAGGTCCCGAGTCTTATATCTTATATAAGATTAGATGGAAGGACAGGAAAAGCATCAATTATATTGAGCTCTATAAAGATATAGAACCGTTGTAGTGCCAGAACAGGTCTTTAGGGGTTGAAGACTAACCGCACGACTCTCCTCCTAGACCTGAGGGTAGTAACATGAACAAAGATTAGACGAGAGGAGATGGAATAAGATGAGAGACAAGAAAAGAATAAACTTTAGTGAGCTCTATAAAGCTATAGAGCCTTTAGTGTACCTATCAAGACAGGTTATCAGGGGATGGAGACGAGCCGCACGACTCTCCTCCCAGACCTGGAGGTTGTGAAATAAATAAGAGGAGATGGAATGAGATCAGTGCCGGCCCCAGTAGGTATAGCCTTTGATCAGGAATAGAGCGAGATTCTCTTTCAGCGCCCTTTGGTAATTTCATTACAAAAACCTTATAATGTTAAGGAACACTTTATAATGCTGTTTTTCTATAAAGTAAGGAAGCTCAGATTTCAGATGTGCACTAAAGAGCTGTCGATCATGTAGGTATGTATCTATTTTAACAAGAATTTCTAGCAACATCGCCCCGTATCTTTCAAAAGGCGCCATCAAAATAATTTTTTCTAGTGAAACATGTTTTTTTTCTAATTTTTTGGCGCCCTTTATCTATTTAAACTAATATTATAATGGGGAAAGATTCGGTTTTTTATTTGTTTGTTTGTTTGTTACGATTAAACTCAAAAACTACTGGACCGATTTCAAAAATTCTTTCACCATTACGTTGCCACATTGTCCCTGAGTAACATGGGCTATATTTTAATCCGGAAGTCCAGCAGGAACTCTGAAATTATTACGTGTGAAAACGCGGAATACCTACAGCTAGTAAACTGTAAAGGTTAGATAAAAGTAATGCTCTGAGTGGATGGAACTTTTGACTATGTGTTTTAAGATTTGTGAGTTGTAGGATAGACGATATATGTTAACCATTGTAATTGGTTAACTTAATCCATACGTTTATAAATGAGAAAGTGAGTTTGTTTGCTACGCTTTCACACCTGAACGGCTCGACCGATCATGATGAAACTTTGGGGAACGTAACGTTGTCAGGGGTACAGAAAAGGGCCTAGGATATCTAGCCTACTTTTTATTCCGGAATTCTCGCAGAAAGGCGTGACTTAACAAAAAATTCGCCATTACGAAACTTTATCGTAATTAAAATTAACGCAAAAACAAAATTAACTTACCTAGAACATTTTTGACTATCAGTTGGGCGGACAAAAATATTGCACGGAAAAATGCGAATATGAGTTTGTTTGTAATGCTTTCACGCCTTAACTACTCAATCGATCATTAATAATTGAATATGATAATTAAATGAAATAGGTTAATTTTTATCCCGGTAATCCCGCGGAAACTCCTAAATGTTCTGGGCGAAAACTTGTTCACAAAACATTCCCACCCCGATTCAAACTCAGCTAGTGACCGATCAATTTATAGGTATACAACGTGTTAATGAATTAACTGAAAACCTGATACACTCCATTTAAAAAAATAAACAATAATAAATATGATTAAAATATATTTTATGTCGAAAAATTTATACTTTAAAAGTTATTCAACCTTAGTTTGGAGGTGACCTATCTACGAAATTCCAAGCGCTACGCCCGCGCCTACCGGTTCGAATTTTTTTTCGCGGGCGGCGTACGCGACAAATATTGTATTATAAATAATTTAGACATGGGCTAGTAAAAATGAAAAAATATAACTTATATTAAAACATAGTGCGATCGATTCGCTTGTTGATTCTGAGCAAACTACTTTCTAGTTTTCAGTTAATTCATTAACACATTGTATAGCCCTTGGAAAATAGTTACATAATCCAGGATTGAACGACCGCCAAAGCGATTTGTATACCTACCTAGTTTCCTACTTTATATTTTGAAATAAAGACCAAAATAATAATAACGAATGAAATAGACACAGACATTACCTTTTAAATAGAAGACTCCCATTTTGAACACGTCTCACAACATTTAAGTGATACTTAAAATTATTTGAACAAAAATCACAAAACACAAAACCAGTCATTAAATCCGCTACGAACTTGCAGGTGTACGTACGTACGTATACTGGCTAAAATGTTCAATTTAAAACACAAAACAACGGCCCAAAGAGACGAACCAAACAGACCATAGTCAATAAAAACGAATAGAATTAAAAAAAAAAAAAAAAAAACAACCTGCATGGCACAGGTCCGAGCACAGACTCGTCCGGGCGGGCACTGTCGCCGCCGAACCCCGGGTATCTTTGCGGAACTGAGCCAGATATATCTTATTCAGTTCTCCATCATCGTATTTCAACTGTAGGACGACTTGTGGCGTCTCTAGCGGTCTTTGTCCCGCTTCACTCTCCGTGGACTCCATTGGCCGCTCGCCTGGCAGGGTGCTTTCTGATTGGTCCTCGCATCTTGCAACCCCTAAAGCAGCCAGTGTGAGGGTGAGAAATAGATTTGACCTTTGCATCTGTGAAAAAAAAAATACAAATGACGTCAAATCTTCAAATTACGTGTCATACACTAATTCAATTTTATTGTAATCATATCCTTATAATATTATAAACTCCCGTAAAATTCGGAATTCCTTCGGGAACTCCAGTAGAAGACCTTTCTCGACTGACTTCTATTCACC
This sequence comes from Zygaena filipendulae, assembly GCA_907165275.2. Lineage (NCBI taxonomy): Eukaryota > Metazoa > Arthropoda > Insecta > Lepidoptera > Zygaenidae > Zygaena > Zygaena filipendulae. Next base: position 293,395 of record OU015677.1, on the reverse strand, counting down.
ATAAACTACTTAGTTATCTAGTTATTGAGATTTCGCGATCAGTACCTAAGTCAGTAAATTAGTAAGTACCTAGGTATTGACTGAATTGTGTTTAACTTCTTTTTTACCTGTATAATCTATCTACCTACTATATCCCAAGCCTCACGGTTTGAACTTCGGTATTTCCGCGGGAACTCTTCGTTCCTAGAGAATAACTAGGAAATATAAATTAAATATTATAAAGATTATAAAATATACCATCAAGTAGGTACACACTATCTTCCTGTCAGTAAAAGAGTTAAAAGCGGTTCTGTAGTTCCACAGATTATCTAACCCAAACATCCAAACTGCACACTTTACCATTTTTATAACATTAGTATATATATAGAAATATGAAAGTTTGGACTTTGGGACCCAATATGGTCTATAGGTAGCTGTGTGGATTCACCCGCGTTAAATCCCGAGTTCCCGCAAGAAGTCCGGGATAAAAAACCTTATGTCCTTTTCTGTACCCTTGACAACATTTATGCAGAATTACATAATGATCGGTTGAGCCGTTAAGGCGTGAAAGCGTAACAAACAAACTCACACTTGCAATGGGCATGTTGACTAATTTTTGTTTTTTAGTCTTTCTTTTAGATTATTAATAAATATTGGACACGTATTTTTTCTTTGTTTACGTAATCAAAAAATTACGGCGATATATTGAGTTGAAATTTCGCGTGACGTCACTATTCTGACAGTCTGTATGGCGGTTTTAACGGTCAGTGACGTCACGACCCCCTCACCCTAAACTTTAATGCGCTTTATCTCTGTATATTTTAATTTATTTGAAAAAGCAAAAAATACGTGTCTATTGTGTTTTTATTTTCTAACTGACGGACTAATTAGAATTTTGATTTTCAAAAGTAGTCCACATCCCCATTGTAATATTAATTGCATAGGTACGCGTTGTTTGGGGTAGGTACAGAATATAGAACATAGGATACCTATCTCCTTTTTTTTAAAAAATAAACGCGCGTGAAGCCGCGGGCAATAGCTGGTATTGTATAATAATGTTTCAAGATGTGGACGTGTTATGTAACACAAGTTTTATAGTCTGTACGCACCGTAACGCGTATTGTTATACAAATCCACAAATTTTATTGTCATCATCATAAAAAGCTAATTAGCCACGGAAGGTTTGTTCTGCTAAAAACTTCCACCCACAAGTTGTAAGTACTTCCATCTAAGGTTGTATTGGCTAGACAGAGACACGTTGACGAGTGCGAGCAGGACGGTTGCCTTCCGTTATTGATCCGCTCGAGGTTATGTATTTGACGTTATGTGCTCAAGCGATGGTACATCGTGGAGTAACTATGCGGGTATGCATGTTGAAACTTTGTTATTTGGGTCGCGTATACTTTGTGTATAAGTAAGGTGTAAGATTGAACGATGAACGTCTTGTAGGAGCTTATTCAATATTCGATTCCTTTTGTCTTTTTTTAAACAAAAAAAAAAAACAAATGTAAGTAGCCATTATAAAAAAAAAAATGATGAAAAAACAGCACGCAAGTTTCCGACCTTTGACGAATTGTACTTACCTACTCAAAGAGTCACAAGCGATAAATCAAATGTAACGGTATTGCCGGTAGTATAGGTTGCCTGGAAGCAATCGCTTTTAAACAATAAAGCCGTCCTTGTTGCCTGAATCCCCCACCATGTATTTATTTTTTTTATATTTGATTTGATATTGCATATGAGAGCCCTTACTCCCGTTATAAGTTCTATGTCATTGTAAAGTTCTCTATTATATTCTTTGTAATTTTACCTACCTGTGTATATTTATATAATGTTTATTATTTACATTTCACTTCCTGTGAATTATTAGAAAATGTCCCTTGTTTTAATTTACACTATGTATAATACATACATACATACGAACAAATTAAAATAAGTGGGTATCTGTCTGTAACATCAATAGGTATCTATAGCGCAGTCTTCTATCGACTTTAGAACTTCAGAGGGTTATTTGCATTATAGTAAAAAATTAAAATAGAATGTATAGTTTTTGCGCTATACAGACACTAGTTGTGATAGAAGACACTCTTGTCACTCTTGCATAACTGTCTAGTCTCACAAAACCTTTAGCATGCCGTCATTATCTCATTCCATGAATCCACAAACAGATCATAATTATCTAGGTAAGTACTTAATTTTATTTTTTGTGTTTTTTAATTTCTTTTTATAAAAATAAGAGATCATAAATATAATCGTACTATCCTACTAATATTATAAATGTGAAAGTGTGGATGTTTGTATGTTTAGATGTTTGGATGTTTGTTACTCAATCACGCAAAAACGGCTGGACGGATTTGGATGAAATTTGGCATGCACGTTGTCAGGGATACAGAGAAGTACATAGGTTATTTTTAATCACGGAATTACCGCGGGAACTCTAAAATTACCCCGGATAAAACCGCGCTAGTAAATGTTATATATACAACGTGTTAATGAATTAACCAAAAACCTGATAGAGCCTACTTAAAAAAATAAAGATTAATGTGACTAAAATATAAGTTATGTCGTATAGTTTAAAAGTTATTCAACATTAGTTTGGAGGTGACCTATCTACGAAATTTCAAGCGCTACGCCCGCGCCTACGTGTCAATGACCGATCCGATTTTTTTAGTACGGGTGGGCGGCGTACGCGCTAAATATTGCATTATAAATAACTAATTGAGCCCCGCGGTTTCACCCGCGTTAATTTCAGAGTTCCTGCGGGAATTCCAGGATAAAAAGTACCCTATGTGTTAATCTGATGTATAAGCTATATTATTGTAAAGTTTCATTTAAATCCATTCAGTAGCTTTTGCTTAAAAGAGTAACAAATATCCATCCATCCATCCATCCATCCATCCATCCATCCATCCGTCCATACATAGTTACAAACTTTCGCGTTTATTATATTAGTAGGATTTAGACATGGGCTAGTAAAAATTAAAAATCATAACCTATATTAAAACATGGCGCGATCGATTCGGAAGTCGATTCTGAACAAACTACCTAATTTCTTGTTTTCAGTTAATTCATTAACACGTTGTATAAATGTATATATGTACCTATGTATGTATTTGCAGGTAAGTTACATGAATATTTGGAGAAATTTACTCACATTTTTTATCCGTTTGTTCGCCTCGCTTGTTCCATCCGAAGTAAACATAGGAAGAATGAAGCATTTACCTTCACTATCTACTCTATATCTATCTATCAGCCCATTTGGTCAGGACACAGACTAAGGTGCAATTTTCAGATGCCACCTGTTATCTTTTTGTGTAACGCAACATTTTTTTGTTTGTTCTACGAGGTTTTTGTATTGATTTATCCTACTAATATTATAAATGTGAAAGTGTGGGTGTTTGGATGTTTGTTATTCAGTCACGCAAAAACGGCTGAACGGATTCGGATGAAATTTGGCATGCCCGTTGTTAGAGATACAGGGAAGGACATAGGGTACTTTTTATCCCGGAATTCCCGCGGGAACTTCGAAATTACCGCGGGTGAAACCGCGGGCAACAGCTAGTAACATATAAAGCCATGGTTTACGGCCGCACTCAGAGTCGTTTTAATGATCACTTAATTTTAAGTAAAGATTTTTAAAAGAAAATTGCCGCAATCAGAGACGTTCATTAAATTAATGTTAATTGACATTTGACTATGGATTCCAAATTATCTTTTAACCTTCACATTGATCATGTCGTGAACTCGTCTTTTCGCATGCTGGGTTTCATTCTCAGAATAAGTAAACCTTTTACTCAGACCAAATAAAAACTAAAGACGGAACGCGTAGAACAAACAAGTGAAGCCCGGAAAAAGACACCACGCCGTGCACGTACACAGAAACACGCACACACTTACAAGAAAAAGACACCATAGCTTTTAGTTTGAGCTTCTCCCGCCAATGGAGGTGACGCAACAATTAAGTTGAGTTGAGTTGAGAAAAAATGCCATATTGTGTCGTCAACGGTCAAAAAATAAAAAAAACAGCATGGAATCACTTATCACCAGTAAGTAAACTTAGCAAATCCATACACTTTCCTAAGCACCACATGGATACGCAACCGGCTTCACTTCGTTGTTCGAGACGTTCCGTCTTTAGTTTTTATTTGGCGACCTTTTAGTAGAACCCTAACATTTAAGATTTTGTATTTTGCGTTTGTTCGTTCAAACTTCAATCTTAGACTGTAGTGTTGTTTGTAGTCCCTGCTATAAAAATCATATTAACAGATTAGAAAAAGTTAAAAAAAAGTTTTTAAAATATCTCAATTTTACTAAAAAATAACGTTGTGGCTGAATCTTAGATACAGCCGATACAAGCTATTGTCCCTTCAGGACAGGCACAGGCTGTTTGATGTAGTATATACTTCTTTACAAGATTCTTAACACCTTAATAAGGTAATTAATAGATTCTCCGATGCTTCTCAGCAAGTTAACGTGCGTCGTTTGTGCTCGTCTCCCTGCAGTGCGCTCCTCACGAACACTCAGGCTATTTCATCATCAAATATACACGTGATTATTTTATTTTCTGTTCCATCATTAACACTTATAGGCTACAACGCTGAATTTGTGGACCTTGACTTATTTAATTCAAGTTTAAATAACTTGAAACTAGAATTAATAATAATAATAATAATAATCCACTTCACAACACACAGATCTACTTGATCCCACACTAAGCTATAAGCTTGTTCGTGGAAACCAAGCAAACGTGGTATAGTATACTACACATATTATTACATATATATTATACTATAGATATATATATATATACACCCAGACTGGAAAATGGAACCCTGTGGTCATCACACAAAGTCCATCCCTACCGGGAATCGAACCCGGAACCTCTTGATTAGCGGGCAGGCATGGTGACCATTGCGCCAATCGGGTCGTCAATTAAGTAAAAAGAAAAATTGTGAACTGCAACCGTAGGTACTTAATGCCTTACATTTGTCACTAGTTTTGTATTGTGTCGAGTCTTGCATAAGTTTGATTGCTCAAAGTACTGCGATTTCTTTATTTACCTACTTTGTTTTGGATGTTCCATTACAATGTATATAAAACCGTTTGTTGTCATAAATAAATGAAAAAAAAAGTCGAGAAATGATAGCAAAAAAAATTGTCCTGCTGATTGGAAGTAGTGGCGAGGCATCGTGAGGCACAACGTAACATCCGGCCCGGCCCGCTTCGTGAGGACCATGACCGGCCTGCCACGAGCGACGAAGAAGAAGAAAGAAAAAAGAAAGACATTATCTGGTCTATGGTTGAATAATATCTCTTAAAAACGGATACAACAGAATCCGATTATCCGGTTATCTTACTCTATGCAGCGGGCGCAATTAAACTTGCTATCTCGATAACGTCGAAGTCACGAAAGCTTTTAGTCGATAACAGAGCTTTTGCGCTATCAAAAACTTGACATTCAATTTTCTATATAAGTGTGCGGGCACTTCATAAATATCCGGATCGATAAGATATATTAGTTGCCTACTGTAATGCTATATTTTAATAAAATATAAAAAATAAAAAAATATAAAAAATCCTCCTGTAAAAAAACTAAACGCGCTCTGAGTTATGGAACTTCAAGCGTGGTGGAAACAGCTTATTACTTTACTAGGTAATTTGGCTACTTGACTAAATTTTTTTTAGTCCGTCGTGTAGATTATTAAAAAAATAGTTGTGCCCCGCGGTTTCACCCGCATTATTTTCAGAGTTCCCGCGGGAATTCCGGGATAAAAAATAACCTATGTGTTAATCTGATGTATAAGCTATATTATTGTAAAGTTTCATTTAAATCCATCCAGTAGTTTATGCGTGAAAGAGTAACAAACATCCATCCATCCATTTATTTTATTTTATTTATTTATTCTTCTTGCACAAAATAGTACAAATGGCGTACTTAATGCCTTGCGGCATTCTCTGACAGTTAACCATTGGGTTGACAGAGAGATAAAAGGGACGGGGTGTGCAACCTACGGAAAAAAAATAAAAAAAATAATCCATCCATCCATACATTCTTACAAACTTTCGCGTTTATAATATTAGTAGGATATTGAATAGTATCTTATCTGTGATATTGGGCAGGTGTTTACGGCGATACATAGAACACACCCTCCAAGTTTCGGATCTCTATGATCAGCGGTGTAGGCTGTGCGTTGATCCATCAGTCAGTCATTCAGGACAAAGCATTTTATATGTGGTCATAGATAAGCAATAATGTGTTAACCTACATTGGAGAAATGTTGAGTAAATCGTGTTTAAAAATTATAACGCCATTTTATGTCAAAGTTTTTTATGTTCAACATTTAGTTACATATTTAAACAATATAATAAGGTAACACATAAAGGTCCAACCCGTATACAAGGGAAAGGGTGAGATGCATAATTTAAAATATTACCGTCCAATATCCTTGATACCTGTGGTTTCCAAAGTATTTGAACGACTGATTAGCGGCCGACTTATGTCATTCTTTTCCTCTAATGGTCTACTTAACAGGCAACAGTTCGCCTACCAAGCCGGCCGATCGACCGCGGACGCCACTCGTGAAGTTGTGCGCAGGGTGATGTCCCACATTGACGGTGGGCAGCAGGTTGCTGCCATCTTTTGTGATTTGTCGCGCGCATTCGAGCTGGTTAGTCACACTCTACTGCTGGAAAAGCTCCACTGGTATGGTGTAACCGGCCCTTTATATAGTACAACTGCCTCGTTCCTAAAAGACCGTCAACAAAGCACCCGCGTACGTGATGCAAGGTCGGAGCTCGATCCAGTGGGGGATTGTGCCGTCCCGCAGGGTTCTGTTATGGGAAACAATCTCTTCCTCATTTTAATAAATGATATTACAGCGGCCACTGATGAGGCTGAGTACGTCATTTTTGCTGATGACAGTTGTGTTATTGTGGCTGCTAATGATTCTGTAAGCTTAAAGTCAAAAATTTCCTATGTAATGAATAAAACATTTAACTGGTTCAAAGCTAATGGGATGACGCTGAACATCGAAAAGACATATATAACTCATTTCCAACTCCGTAAGAAGCCTAATGCGACCATTCAAATGAACGTCTCGTGTAACGGCACGCCGGTGCCTCAGGTAAGCCTTGTCACCTACCTAGGCTTGACAATTGACTCTGGACTCTCATGGGCTCCCCACATTGATAAGCTGTGTGCTCGTCTGGCCTCTGCATGCTTTGCCCTTGTAACTTACCCACCCCTCGCGAATGTTAGATGTCCCTTTTTTATCTACTTTTTAATTATTCGGCCTGATTGTCTAGTGGTTAGAACTCTATTTTAGTTGTTTTCGTATAACCTATGATTCTTTTAGGTTGAGATTGAACTATCGTTTAAGTATTTGCATAATTAGTTTTATTTAAATTTATCTAATTTTAGATTCGATACACGAACGGCGCAAAACCTAGTTAGCCCTACACATGAACGATTTCAATACACGAACAGTCTAATACCTAGGCGTACCTACCCGCGAACGATTTCAATACACGAACAGTCTAATACCTAGGCGTACCTACCCGTGAACGATTTCAATACACGAACGGTCTAATACCTAAACGTACCTACCCGAAATTTACCTAGACGATTTTATGATTTTTGCTTTAGGTGGATGATCTATTCTACCTAGACGTCCTAACAATTTAGCCCTAGGTGGATGATCTATTTTTATTTAGTTTATTTGTCTACCTCCCTAATTGGTTCGGTATGTTATTTTATTGTTTCCCGGCCTAATTCCCTATTTCAGAGTTTTGTTCTAATTCTAACTATTAGTTTGACTGGTTATTTTTAGTTTAGGTTTTTGGTCCCTAATGTCTAACTATCCCTACTGTTTGCCTAGCTTGTGTTTAGTGGATTGTTTCCCAGTTATGATCTGCGCTCTGGGCAGCGCCACTCTTTCATATTCATGTTCCACTCGGTGGTAGAGAGACTCCAATGATGGATTCCATGTTGCAATTTGAATCACATATTTGGTCGTGATAACACACGCACCGATAGACTTATAGGGGAATGTAATGTGTTGAAAACACATTTCCCGAACGACGTACTAGGGTTTTGACCTAACCTACTGTAAATTTGGCTTCCAAAGACAATAATCTTGGTTATTAATATCTTATATTTTATTAGCAATCAAGATTACTTCCTGGAAGGCGGCGTAGCCCCGTCCTGCGCTACTCCACGGTGGTGGCCATCCTCCTGCTTAAAGCAGCTGCCACCCCCCCCATGTTTCACGAGGCTGAGCATAATTTTGTAGATCATTCACCAGCATCCATTTCAGGAATCCAGTGAGGAGACTGTACGTCCCTAGTCCGAAGACTACCGTCGCGTTGGAGCTATGGTGGGCCCTTGAATATGTGCCAGTCCGCAGACCAGGGTTGGAAGATGGACACGCCACAACCGAACCCCAGCACAGTGATCCAAAATTGTATGTGTGGTATGGAACCAATCTCCACTGGAACCTGGAACTTCAGCTGTCGAACTCTCTATTTTACTGCAAGCAGTATTAGCCGTAGCTTTGAATTGAGTTGAATCTCTCTCGCCCTTGTGAACCCACTAGGGCATCCAACTTGTTCTGCCACATCAGAACATTTGTATACACATAACCGCTGCACAACTGTCTCGATCGCAAAGCGTTGAGATCTACATAAGCATACATGCGGTTGCGAGTCACACACAGTAGCTCCAGTCTGTCTCCACAGCCTGCAATCGTAAATCAGCGCGCATTGGCCAACTATATTTGTAAAGAAAAGAAAGGATAGAGAGCGATCAACTCTTCCTTAGTGTAGGAATGAGGACCCACGTCTCTTATTTGCCGTATTCGTAGTTTATGTGACTTGAATAACACGGAAGGCGTAGTTATTCAAGAGGCAAGATACAATACATGTGCAACGAAACCCGCCTCGGCGCAGACGACTCAAGGTGCGGACTTCCACCCATCTACACCGTCGTACGCTCGTGACGCGCGATGCCTAATCGGTTAGGATCAGAGCACCGTCACTGCAACACGTTTGATTCAAGCCTTATTCGGTATTGAGATGATTTATAATTCATCTAATAAAATTACAAACCATACACAATCTCTTTGTTTGACCTTCCTTGTGATAAATGTTTTTAGTCTACGCCCACGTTATCCTAACGGACTACCGCGCGCTGATAGACCCTCGCACAAAACATTTATTCATTCTGCGTTTTTACGCTCATTTAGATTATTCATAACGAACCATCTAATGATCCACTGCGCCCCAACAGTGTTTCGCGTCATGCACTACGCGAATATTTTATAGACTATTCATAACGAACCGTCTATCTTGCAACTGCGCTCTGGCAGCGTTTTTATAGACTATTCTTACGAACCGTCTAATGACTCACTGCGCTCCTTCAGTGTTTCGCGTCATGCACTACGCGAATATTTTATAGACTATTCATAACGAACCGTCTATCTTGCAACTGCGCTCTGGCAGCGTTTTTATAGACTATTCTTACGAACCGTCTAATGACTCACTGCGCTCCTTCAGTGTTTCGCGTCATGCACTACGCGAATATTTTATAGACTATTCATAACGAACCGTCTATCTTGCAACTGCGCTCTGGCAGCGTTTTTATAGACTATTCTTACGAACCGTCTAATGGTCAACCGCGCCCTGACAATGTCTCGGTGCGCGCTTGCCGATCAATATTTGTAAAAAAAAGAAAGGTTTGGATGCAGCTAGCTGCGTACCAATAGTGATTTTATAGACTATTCTTAACGAACCGTCTTTCGTATGATAAACACAATACATCTGGCATCTCGTCACGAAGCGCATCGGCCCACGCTTACACACACTCGATCGCCGTGCATGCGCGCGCTCGCCTCTGCACAACGTATCCCGAACGCCTAGCGTACTGTCGAATATCGTTATGTCTCTGCACGAATCGTCCTAACGGACAATTGCACAATGACTATATTTCGCGCCAAGCATAACGCGTTTATTTTATAGACTATTCATAACGAACCGTCTACTGTAATGATATAAATCAATACAGTTTTTCCTCAAAACACCTCGTTCGCGGAGCGCATCGGCCCATATACGCTTCCATGCAACTTCCAAATAGGTATCGCATTCGCGCACATTCACCTTTGCACAACGCAACTCGTGTGTAATGAGCAATTTTATATATAAAATATGTTGATCGTATTCGCTTATGACACTCTCACGAATGTATAATGCATTTCCGGACTTTAACATAAGCCGTTTATACGATTTATGTGCAGCCCGCACGATCACGACGTTTTTTGCATGATAATATTATTTAAAAATCTATATGAGAAAATAAATTTTATATTTGATAAATGCGCAAAAATATTATTTTATGTGTCCGTTCATGACTCCCCCCATGCTCGTTCATCTATTTTCACACATCTATCAACTTATTTCCTCATTAGACCTTTTTGTCTTTCGGACACTTTTCTCGCTCTTCCCCGCATACGGTGGCGTCGTGGATACTGGCGGTGCGTTCAGCCCTGTTAATTCCGAGACGCCTGAGGTGAGGTGGGGGAGGAAATCGTCTTTTTCAACTTGCTCCTATAATCTTGAGACTCAACATACATTTAGAACTCACTAATATAAGCATTTTCTTTCATATAACTTTTTGTCCTAACTCTTTTAGTTTAGGAGTTATTTATCAAAAACATACAAATTTTTACTTATAGTTTAATTTGTTCCGGAACATCCTCTAATAGGTTTTTAACGTAATTTAATGTATGTATTTCGCTATTTCCTATACTTTTAACTATCTTTTATACATTTATTTAGAACCAAAAAAATTTTGCTAGACTTTTTGTGTCGTCACAATCCCCCCCCAAAGTTTAATGAAACACTGTGGAATTAAACTTTTAATCTACTAACAACTAATTATATTATAAATTTATTTTGGTTCTTGGGAAACGACCGCCCCAACGCCCCTCCAACCACATCCACTAAGTAATCAATATAATTTTTAACGTATCGAACGTATTCCAAACGCTGTCCTCAATTTAGTATGATACGTTGTTTCAGTTCGCCAGACAAGAATTTTGAGTGTAGTTTTGCCGCAAATTGTTTTGAATTTTGAATTATACTGATACGCCTATTTGAATGTGTTTGAGTCATTTCTCCCTGACCCAATTTATTTAGTCAAAATAAATTTACAAACAAGACCTTATTTAAGATACATAAATTGCTACACTCTCCGCATTAACTAAACACTCTACTATAGAAAAACAAATGTTTTATACTTAAATTACTTTAGCTAGACATAAGCCTCCTAGAACTTATTATTTATAATATTTATATAAATGTATCGCGTTATAATTTCCTTTTAAAATTCCGGTGTCTACATCGTGTAACGTGTATACATTATTATAAGGCACCGCTGCCACTACATAGGGTCCCTCATACAAGTATTCAAACTTTTTAGTTTCTTTCCTATTTTTAATTGACCTATTATCCTTACGGATTTTTACTAAGTCTCCTACTTGAAACAAAATTAATTTATGTTTTTTATCGTATTTTGTACGACGTGTCAAACTTGCATTTTTTAGATTTTCCCGAACTAAATTTCTAACTTGTGCCAAATTTAAGGGTTCTCTTTCGAGGTTAAGTTTATCGTCAAATGTGATTTTGTTTGATTCGCCGTACATAATTTCACACGGTGTGAATCCTGTGCTATCGTGATGACTATTATTATATAATTCTTCTAAGGTCGGCAAGATAGATGGCCATGACTTATGGTTTGTTTGACAATAAGTCCTGAACAATCTACCCAGCTCCTTGTTTACCCGCTCTACAGTATTTGGTCTAGGATTTCTAACTGTCGTATAAATTGGTTTACAACCTAGCGCTCTAACACCTTCTTTCCAGACTATACTAATAAACTGCTTTCCATTATCCGTCATAATAGCTTTTGGTTTAATTAAATCCGCAAAATGTTTAAATTTTGTTAAAACGCTTTTCCCGGTTGCATTTTTCAATGAATATAATTTAACGAATTTACTAAACGAATCCTGAAACACTATTATAAACCTGGCTCCGAGATTACCCGTTGGTAACGGCCCGTAAAGATCTGCCATAACTATATCTCCTATGTCCTTAGACAGTATTGATTGACACGGCCCTACATATTTTATATTTTCGCTTTTCGACATTTGACAAACATGACATACCTTAACTCTTTTCCTAACATCTTTTGTAAGTGAACCCCAATAAAATCTATCCCTAATGTATTTGATTATTTTATAAGCACCCTGATGACCCATCTCCAAATGTACCTGATCTATTACTTCATTAGCTAAACTTTTTGGTAAATACACGACCTCCTTACGCGTCTCCCTTGGATTGTAATATAAAATATTATTTCGTAATTTACAACGCAAAGTAATCCTATCAGCCCTACTTTGTGCAACTTCTATTCGCCCTATCCGCTCTCTAATAATTTTAATTTCTTCATCTAATAATTGTAATTCCGACAATTTATTTAATTTTTCCCTAAGATCTACATTTTCCGCGGCTTGCATGTATAATATCTCGAAACATTTTTCCCTATCCTCTTGAATTTGATTACTAGCTGGTAGATACCTCGACAGAATGTCCGCAATTAAATTTTGCCTACCTGTTATGTGTTCTACCTTATAATCGAATTGCTCTAAATATAATATCCAACGCGTAACCCTACTATTATACAACTTCCAGTTTTTAATAAATGTTAACGCCTTATGATCTGTTTTAATCGTAAATTTAGCTCCCCGTAAATATGTTTCAAACTTTTTGATACTGCTAATTATCGCGTAAAATTCCTGTTCCGTGACAGTCCAATTTAATTCCGGCCCCTTTAACGTTTTACTATGATACCCTAATATTCGCATTTCATTTTTGTCATCTAATTGATAAAGTACCCCGGCTAGCCCTATACCCGAACTATCTGTTTGCAAATAATATGGTTTATTAAAATCTGGATGATGTAACATTATCGTTTCTATAAACCTAGCCTTTAATAACTCAAACGCCCTTTGTTCCCCACTACCCCACTTCCATGCTTGTTGTTTTTTCAACAACTTACATAAAGGTAAAATTAATGTACTATAGTCGCGAATGAACCTACGATAAAAATTGCAAAGCCCTAAGAATGCGCGTAATTGTTTTAACTTTTTTGGTTGTGGGAACTCTCTAATACTTTTTAATTTTTCCGGATCTGTACGTATACCGTCCGTCGATATTATAAACCCTAACATTTTAATTTCTTTGCAGATAAACTCGCACTTTTGTAAGTTGCAAGTCATACCTGCCTTATGTAGTTTTCCGAGAACTATTTGGATGTGTTCAAAGTGTAAATCTAAAGAACCTGCTGTTATGATTGCTAAGTCATCCAAATAATTGACGCAAAACTCCCTAACATCTGGTCCTAATATTTTATCCATTGCCCGACTAAAACTCCCTACCGATGTTTTCAAGCCTTGCGGAAGAACGTTATAAACATAAGATCTACCATTAAATGTGAAACCGGTATACTTCCTACTTTCTTTACTGATTGGAATTTGAAAATAAGCATTATTTAAATCAATTGTTGTTATATACTTAGCACCGTGAAAAGAATTTAATACGTCTAACTGCATTGGAGGTTTTTCGGTTTCGCCTATCATCTTTTTATTTATGCCTCGCGCGTCTAACAGTACTCTAATTGAACCATCTTTTTTCAAAGTGAAAGTTAAAGGACTGCTATACGGCGTAGACATTCTAGTAATTATACCAGACTCTTCTAACTCATCTAATTTTGCTTGTAATTTAGCCCTATAAGTATACGAAATTGGATAAGACCTAATAACGATGGGTTTTTCATCTATCATCTCAATTTTATGTTCATAACAATTAGCACGCCCAAGTTGTTCTGAAAACATCGATGAAAATGTCTTTAAAATTCCTTTTAAAGTCATTTCATTTGCTTCGTTCAATTTACAACCGATTTTAATGTTTGCAAAAATGCTATCAAAACTTGCAGAATTTACAACGTTATTAACCGCGACGATGTTCCTTTGAAACAACTTGAAAAAGTACTCTTTAGAATCCCTAACAATACTCATGCCTAACCGACCTGCACTCAAATCTATAAGAACATTATTTGTTTTTAGCCAATCGAACCCGAGTATCAAAGGACATACTAATTTAGGAATAATTAAGAAATTTGTTTCTATTATTATATCATCTATTTTAACAGGTAGTAATACTATTTGTTGTATCTTGGAACTTTTCTGACCTAAAACGCCCCTAATCTGAATAGCCTTTACTGGCATTACTGGTAAATTTTGATTTTTGTTTTTAATTTCTAACCATAGTTCCTCTGACAAACAAGTAATATCACTACCGGTGTCTAAAAGTGCCTCTATCTCAAAAGTAAATATGTTAACCTTAATTTCGCACCTAACATTTTCTAAGATTTCTACCTCTCTCTGTGTTTCATTTAATACAGTTTTAACGTTTCCTTCCGAGACTAGCACGCTTTGATCTAATTTATTTGGTCTATTTTGTAAAAGTTTTACAAATTTACGTTTCATATCACTAAGTCCATACCCTAACCCTTCCTTATGATTTTGACCGCCTAACACTATTGGTTTATAAAGTCCGTTTAAATTTTTCCCTAACTTCTCTCCTGGACGCCATCCCATCTTGTGCATTATTTCGTAACCTCGATTCCTTAAACCGTTGACTACGACCGGAATCCTCTTCGCAGCCACTAATTGTTTAAATTTGAATTCTCTTCTACTTCACGAACTGTTTCTACACTAGCCGAAGTCATAGTTGACGTTAATTTATTTGGTTTCACCTCGCTAGGCTTCTTCCATTCCCTTCTATATTTAGTTTGCGCTTCCCTTTTCCAATTTTCGTTATTATTTGATTTATAATTTTGATATCTAGGAGCCCGTTTTTCCTCGATCCTATTATCGTCCAACGTTCTTAAAAATTTTGTTACTTCCGCGATTGTTTGATTTTTCGACCAGAACCAAAGATCTTGAACGTTCGTAGGAAAATGTTTAATGATGTCCGATACTAAGTCTTCTTCGGGTATTTGCCTAGTTAACATTTTAGCTTGACCGACTAACTTAATCAAATGATCCGTCATTTTAGGACATTTTTCCTTATCCCATTTATTATACGCGATTTCCCTACGTATCTTATCTTGTTCCGGCTTTCCCCAATATGTTTCTAAGAACTCTCGTTTAAAATCCGCAAAATTGAACCAAGCGTCTTTGTATATTCTAGCCCAATCTTTCGCTTCCGACTTGAGACAATCTATCGCTATTTGTACTTCGCGGCCCTTTGTATCGCGGCGTTTTTCGAAATAAGACTCTAAATCTTCTATGAACGTAACCGGATGTGCCTTCGCAGCTGAACTAAACTTCGGTTTGTCTTGTTGTAGATTTGAAATGTCACTAACATAAATAACTTTTTCTTGAACATCGGGTTCAGTGCTTCCTAACGAATTCTCTTGAAAATTTCCGCCGATTTCTTTAGCTTGTCTAATCTCTTGTCCGAGTTCGTCTATATTATTTTGCAATCGTTGCGTTGTACGTTTAATTAATTTATAGAGTCGCGTATAATTTTTGTCTTTCGTCGACTGACTATCCTGAACTTCAATGCATTTACGTTTTCGCGGAGGTTCACCATTATCTACGTCAACCACGACCCCTTCAGTGTCACTATTTTCTGCTTCCGAACTATCACCTTCCCTCTTGTTCATCTTAAAGTTTTAATTCTAACAGTTTATAAAAATTTTACACTTACACTATTTTTAAACTGAACTGAAAAGTTTTCTAACTCTCGAACTAAAAGTTTTATTCTTGTTTAAAATTTCACTTATTATTATAACACTATCACTAACTAATTAACCTTTCAAAGGTTTTATTTACACAATTTAAGACTTTACTTTAGATCCCCTCGAACTCTCCTAAGCGATCTGTAACAAGGAAAAACTCTAACTTCAGCTACCTTCCTAGACCCTCACATAATACTGCAAATACTTTATAACCAAAGTTCAATTTCAAAGCCTTTCCATTTCACGGACAACAATTTGTAGGGTTTTACCCCTACTTGAAATTTACTTTAACTAGCCATGAAGATTCCGATTTTTATTTAATTGTTTAGGAATCCTGGTCACGGCACCAATTTGTAACTTACCCACCCCTCGCGAATGTTAGATGTCCCTTTTTTATCTACTTTTTAATTATTCGGCCTGATTGTCTAGTGGTTAGAACTCTATTTTAGTTGTTTTCGTATAACCTATGATTCTTTTAGGTTGAGATTGAACTATCGTTTAAGTATTTGCATAATTAGTTTTATTTAAATTTATCTAATTTTAGATTCGATACACGAACGGCGCAAAACCTAGTTAGCCCTACACATGAACGATTTCAATACACGAACAGTCTAATACCTAGGCGTACCTACCCGCGAACGATTTCAATACACGAACAGTCTAATACCTAGGCGTACCTACCCGTGAACGATTTCAATACACGAACGGTCTAATACCTAAACGTACCTACCCGAAATTTACCTAGACGATTTTATGATTTTTGCTTTAGGTGGATGATCTAATCTACCTAGACGTCCTAACAATTTAGCCCTAGGTGGATGATCTATTTTTATTTAGTTTATTTGTCTACCTCCCTAATTGGTTCGGTATGTTATTTTATTGTTTCCCGGCCTAATTCCCTATTTCAGAGTTTTGTTCTAATTCTAACTATTAGTTTGACTGGTTATTTTTAGTTTAGGTTTTTGGTCCCTAATGTCTAACTATCCCTACAGTTTGCCTAGCTTGTGTTTAGTGGATTGTTTCCCAGTTATGATCTGCGCTCTGGGCAGCGCCACTCTTTCATATTCATGTTCCACTCGGTGGTAGAGAGACTCCAATGATGGATTCCATGTTGCAATTTGAATCACATATTTGGTCGTGATAACACACGCACCGATAGACTTATAGGGGAATGTAATGTGTTGAAAACACATTTCCCGAACGACGTACTAGGGTTTTGACCTAACCTACTGTAAATTTGGCTTCCAAAGACAATAATCTTGGTTATTAATATCTTATATTTTATTAGCAATCAAGATTACTTCCTGGAAGGCGGCGTAGCCCCGTCCTGCGCTACTCCACGGTGGTGGCCATCCTCCTGCTTAAAGCAGCTGCCACCCCCCCCATGTTTCACGAGGCTGAGCATAATTTTGTAGATCATTCACCAGCATCCATTTCAGGAATCCAGTGAGGAGACTGTACGTCCCTAGTCCGAAGACTACCGTCGCGTTGGAGCTATGGTGGGCCCTTGAATATGTGCCAGTCCGCAGACCAGGGTTGGAAGATGGACACGCCACAACCGAACCCCAGCACAGTGATCCAAAATTGTATGTGTGGTATGGAACCAATCTCCACTGGAACCTGGAACTTCAGCTGTCGAACTCTCTATTTTACTGCAAGCAGTATTAGCCGTAGCTTTGAATTGAGTTGAATCTCTCTCGCCCTTGTGAACCCACTAGGGCATCCAACTTGTTCTGCCACATCAGAACATTTGTATACACATAACCGCTGCACAACTGTCTCGATCGCAAAGCGTTGAGATCTACATAAGCATACATGCGGTTGCGAGTCACACACAGTAGCTCCAGTCTGTCTCCACAGCCTGCAATCGTAAATCAGCGCGCATTGGCCAACTATATTTGTAAAGAAAAGAAAGGATAGAGAGCGATCAACTCTTCCTTAGTGTAGGAATGAGGACCCACGTCTCTTATTTGCCGCATTCGTAGTTTATGTGACTTGAATAACACGGAAGGCGTAGTTATTCAAGAGGCAAGATACAATACATGTGCAACGAAACCCGCCTCGGCGCAGACGACTCAAGGTGCGGACTTCCACCCATCTACACCGTCGTACGCTCGTGACGCGCGATGCCTAATCGGTTAGGATCAGAGCACCGTCACTGCAACACGTTTGATTCAAGCCTTATTCGGTATTGAGATGATTTATAATTCATCTAATAAAATTACAAACCATACACAATCTCTTTGTTTGACCTTCCTTGTGATAAATGTTTTTAGTCTACGCCCACGTTATCCTAACGGACTACCGCGCGCTGATAGACCCTCGCACAAAACATTTATTCATTCTGCGTTTTTACGCTCATTTAGATTATTCATAACGAACCATCTAATGATCCACTGCGCCCCAACAGTGTTTCGCGTCATGCACTACGCGAATATTTTATAGACTATTCATAACGAACCGTCTATCTTGCAACTGCGCTCTGGCAGCGTTTTTATAGACTATTCTTACGAACCGTCTAATGACTCACTGCGCTCCTTCAGTGTTTCGCGTCATGCACTACGCGAATATTTTATAGACTATTCATAACGAACCGTCTATCTTGCAACTGCGCTCTGGCAGCGTTTTTATAGACTATTCTTACGAACCGTCTAATGACTCACTGCGCTCCATCAGTGTTTCGCGTCATGCACTACGCGAATATTTTATAGACTATTCATAACGAACCGTCTATCTTGCAACTGCGCTCTGGCAGCGTTTTTATAGACTATTCTTACGAACCGTCTAATGGTCAACCGCGCCCTGACAATGTCTCGGTGCGCGCTTGCCGATCAATATTTGTAAAAAAAAGAAAGGTTTGGATGCAGCTAGCTGCGTACCAATAGTGATTTTATAGACTATTCTTAACGAACCGTCTTTCGTATGATAAACACAATACATCTGGCATCTCGTCACGAAGCGCATCGGCCCACGCTTACACACACTCGATCGCCGTGCATGCGCGCGCTCGCCTCTGCACAACGTATCCCGAACGCCAAGCGTACTGTCGAATATCGTTATGTCTCTGCACGAATCGTCCTAACGGACAATTGCACAATGACTATATTTCGCGCCAAGCATAACGCGTTTATTTTATAGACTATTCATAACGAACCGTCTACTGTAATGATATAAATCAATACAGTTTTTCCTCAAAACACCTCGTTCGCGGAGCGCATCGGCCCATATACGCTTCCATGCAACTTCCAAATAGGTATCGCATTCGCGCACATTCACCTTTGCACAACGCAACTCGTGTGTAATGAGCAATTTTATATATAAAATATGTTGATCGTATTCGCTTATGACACTCTCACGAATGTATAATGCATTTCCGGACTTTAACATAAGCCGTTTATACGATTTATGTGCAGCCCGCACGATCACGACGTTTTTTGCATGATAATATTATTTAAAAATCTATATGAGAAAATAAATTTTATATTTGATAAATGCGCAAAAATATTATTTTATGTGTCCGTTCATGACTCCCCCCATGCTCGTTCATCTATTTTCACACATCTATCAACTTATTTCCTCATTAGACCTTTTTGTCTTTCGGACACTTTTCTCGCTCTTCCCCGCATACGGTGGCGTCGTGGATACTGGCGGTGCGTTCAGCCCTGTTAATTCCGAGACGCCTGAGGTGAGGTGGGGGAGGAAATCGTCTTTTTCAACTTGCTCCTATAATCTTGAGACTCAACATACATTTAGAACTCACTAATATAAGCATTTTCTTTCATATAACTTTTTGTCCTAACTCTTTTAGTTTAGGAGTTATTTATCAAAAACATACAAATTTTTACTTATAGTTTAATTTGTTCCGGAACATCCTCTAATAGGTTTTTAACGTAATTTAATGTATGTATTTCGCTATTTCCTATACTTTTAACTATCTTTTATACATTTATTTAGAACCAAAAAAATTTTGCTAGACTTTTTGTGTCGTCACACCCTCTCGAGACTAACACCTAGTCTTTCTACTGAAAACGTTATGAAGGCATACTACGGCTACTTTCATTCAATATTATCGTACTGTATTGACATTTGGGGGGGCGCTGCTGATTGTATTAAACCGTTCAGGTTGCAAAAACGTGCTGTCCGCATCATAGCCCAGGTACCAAGCGATCATCCCGCCAAACAGCTATTCATAACTCACAAAATCTTGACTTGTCCCTCTCTATATATATTTGAAATTGCTAAGTATGCGAGACGAAACCTTGATACATTTTCTACCCATGGAGACAATCACGATCACGATACGCGTCATAGAAATAATTATCGGATTCCTCGTACCAGATTGGCTAAAACTGATAAATGTCTTAAAGTCCTAGCGCCTGTAATATATAATGCTATACCAGATGACATTAAATCTGCGAGTAGTTATTCATCATTTGTTTATAAACTAAAATCATTTTTAATTGAAAAAGCTTATTATACTGCTGCTGAATTCTTCACTGATAAATAAACTCTATATATAAATATAAATTGTTATGTATTGATTTATACTATGCTAGTATAAGTATTGTATGACAAAAAAGTGACTTGTAAATTTATTTAAATTTATTAATAAATGATTGATTGATTGATTGATTGTAAACACATAATTAAAAAACGTTCTCTGTCTCTCAATAAATGGTTCTGAATCAATAACTTAATTTTGTGGCTTAACATATTATTGCTTATCTGCGTCCATCTATAGATTGAAAAATTGCAGGCCTTTAGAAGAATAACTTCTCTAACTCCATGTACGGTGGAGCTCTATCGAGCGATGGGCGTGGCGTCGTGACCTCCGCGCCCTGCGAGGGGTGGGCGGGGCGGGGCCTGGGAGTGGTGCGGGCGAGGGGTGGCTGAAGGTGAGATAGGGGTGAGGCGGCAGTAAACGCAAAATGTCTCGTGTTATTTCCAACAAAGTGGAACATTGTACAACCTCGAATAGATTCCTGTAGACAGATGTGGATGGTGGCATTTCTAAATCAATGGTAACAACAATAATTTTCTATAGACGAGCTGTGTCCCGCGGCGACTAGGGTGAGTTTCGAAATTCCCGCAGGAACTCTCATAAAAGAAGCCTTAGTTACCCCTTATAACATCAGCAGTCTGCCAGTGAAGGTCCCGTCAAAATCGGTCCAACCGTTTTGGAAATTAGCAGGAACAAACAGACAGACAACAATTTTGAAAATTGGTTTTCCGTCATAATACTTATAGTAAGTACCGAATTCTGTAGGTATACACTTTCTTATGCATTTAGTAAAAAGCGGTTATTCACGGGTGTACGGAAAAAAAGAGAGGTAAATTGTGATGAACATTGAAAACTAGTATATCTGAGGGTATTATGATAAATTATAATTCATTTATAAAATATTCTATTTGTTCTTTTATCACCTTATATTTACCTAAAAGCTTTTATAGGTACCTCAAGTGCTATTTCAACATTCAGTTTACTTTCCACCTCAGAGCTTACCGAGTTCCAGAGGAACTCGAAATCCGTGCCGCTGGAACTTCGACCAAAATTGTTATTCTACAGTAAATATTGCAGTTTTTTCAGTGTTTGTGAGTGCCTGAAACAATGGGCATGTTGACTAATTTTTATTTTTTAGTCCGTCTTGTAGATTATTAAAAAATATTGGACACGTATTTTTTCTTTTTTTACGTAATCAAAAAATAACGGCGATATATTGAGTTGAAATTTCGCGTGACGTCACTATTCTGACAGTTTGTATGGCGGTTTTGCGGTCACGACCTCCTCATCCTAAACTTTAATGCGCTTTATCTCTGTATATTTTAATTTATTTAAAAAAGCAAAAAATACGTATCTATTGTTTTTTTATTTTCTAACTGACGGACTAATTAGAATTTTGATTTTCAATAGTAGTCAACATCCCTAATCCCTTATTTTTTTGCACTAAATACTAATGCTGTAAGCCACCGCACCTCACACTCCTCAAATAAACATTTAAAGGTCAAAGCATCAGGGAATATACGTATATATAGTGTGGGTTCCTCCCACGCTTTGGATTCGCAGCGATTCAAAACATTTGTCTGACTCAAACACAGCTTCCAAGGCTGTCGTGAAGGCGAAAGAAGCGAACTTATACCTAGATAACAACTTCTTATAAAAACGTTGACAAATAGATAGGTCTTATACAGCGTGAATTTTTCATTAGGCGAGGATGACCAAATCAGAATCTACGAGGAACAGTGAAAAATGCCCAAAGAAGTGTCGGGATTAATTATGATAAAAACTTTTCATTACTCATACTCGGAAAGTAGCTCTGAAGTTGCCTGAGAAGCGGGTTGAAAGTAACACTTTTCAGCCCTAGGGAGAATCGCTTTCAACTGACAACTGTCAAATTATAAAAAAAAAACTAGGTCTATTTTCACATTTCTATTGAACCATGTTCCAACTTTCTATACAGCCAGCGCGATGTAAAATTGAAATAACGTAAAGTTTAAGGAGGTATTAATTAAAATAAAATTCACTCATTTTTTCTTTAGCTAATTCCTATTTTTATTTTGACTTTCCTTGCATTCGTAATGAAAAGCACAGTGTTATCCTCGGGAGAAAGACTTATTTAGTCCCGAGACGGGGTTTGGCGCCCGCAAGTGTGGATGTTTTGATGTTTGGATGTTTGTTACTCAATCACGCAAAAACGGTTAAACGGATTTGGATTAAATTTGGCATGCACATTGTCAGGGGTACAGAGAAGGACATAGGGTACTTTTATCCCGGAATTCCCGCAGGATCTCCGAAATTAACGTGGGGAACAGCTAGTAATAAATAGTTTTGTTCGGTGTGAATGGGGACGGAACTCCGTTCCCTATAATACAAGAGCAGGGGAGTGCAGCGGAGAGGCGACACTCCCCGTAAGCCCACTCCCGCACTTTTTATTCCGGAATTCCCGCGGAAACTCCAAAATTACCATAAAATAAAGGCCCTACAACTTGCGTCATCAAGTTGTCTATAGCTCTATAGGTGCTATGTATTGGCCCACCAAAACTATGGGGGGGATGACCTGTTTCCCCTCTATCGACCTCCCCCTCTTTCAGCGACCACTCTCCACCCCTACGACCTTTTCAGCGCGCATGTCTTTACCAGACCTCCTGAAAATCCGCCCCGAACCGTTCAGTTCAGCTCGGACCTTGCCGGTGGTCGAAGCTAGCTGAAAGCTTTTACAGTCTCACTGAAAACTCAAAAGATCTCCATTTATGAAAAACATATATAAACCATCAATATTTCGCGAGAATATCTTGTATATATATAATTTCATGAACTGCCCTCTGAGGCATATAGTTATCTGTTTCTCCACAAAAAATATCTCGTACAAGTAGTGTTAACTGGTTACTTTTAGGACAATTAAATACGTAGATATCTTATTAAAAATAATATATCGTTTCTAATCAAATTGTATATAAAATAATCCTAATATATAAATTACATTGAAGATATAACAAAGGTTAAAGGTCAGTATTATATTGTAATATAATGCATTTTCGATTGTATAATATAACTTTTGTTTGTAGTTTTATCGTATTTTTTTCGTAGTTCTTTCCGTAATGTTATATTTTTTCATGTCACTTTCCATAGCAAGAATAGGCGATGGCTATGATTTTTGACCTTACGACCTCTAAGTATGGATTTCACTGGACATGCGCAGACTGAATGCTGCGTGAAATCTATATGCAAATTAGATATCTTACTAATATAGCTAGGTATCGAATTGATTTCAAGCTATGAAGAAATTCACCGATAGGTAATTTAATTGAAAAATGAAACCCAACTGTTTCGCAAGATTTTTGGGATAATTATGGCATCTTCGTGCTTACAATAATTTTAATTCTTGCTGCAAAATTGTCTAACAGACTAGACGTTCTGATCTTGAAACGTGTCGACGTCACTCGTCATCCATCCATTTCACCAGCTAATCCAATCCAAGTCCAATAGATACTAATATGATTTCTTTTTCTTTTTACAGAATAGAAATATAAACCTAGAAGTTAGCGCAAATGTCAAAGCTAACCTTGGATGGTTTTTATTCATACTGCAAGCAAATAGCTGAACACATCCAGTTGGTTCGTTCACAAATCAATTCCATTACTTAACCACCATATTTGTCCGCCATCTTGGCAGCCATATTGATTTTCGCTTGGTCACCATTTTATTTTACTTTAACTGTTATTTTTGCTTCGTCTTTTGACCTCCTCTTTGTTGTTTTTAGTAATAATATTTTCTTGTTTGCTTACCAAACCTGTTGTATCTATATTTTTAATTACCTACTATTAACTACTTTAGGGAGCGTTCAAGAATTACGTAACGAATTTGGAGGGAGGGGAAGGCCCCCTGCCCCTCAAAAATCCAAAAATCGCGTTAGGTACGTAATACTTGAACGCTCCCTTAACATAAGCTCTACTTTATGATAAATATCTGATTAACCATAGAAACAAAAGGCACGCGGTAGTTTCGGAGTTACCAAGGGAATTCCAGGATAAACTATACGTATATCTAAACCTTTCTCTTGAATCACTCTATCTATTAAAAAAACCGCATCAAAATCCGTGGTGTAGTTTTAAAGACCTAAACATACCTAGGGACAGACAGATAGCAGGAAGCAAGTTTGTTTTATATCTACTATGTAGTGATAATGACATTGAGACGAAAATTAGTCATTATTGATTTATTTATCAATCATAGATCAACCCTCAAATGAGAACCTTGGATTATTAGTAAAAAAAATCAAGGAAAATTTTAAAACTAAACATTTCAAAATACGAGTATAAACAAATAACCAAATAAGCCCACATAGCCAAATTATATATATTATATATATAGGTACAAATATAGCCTGTAGCTTTGAAAAAAAGAACCCCGAGAATGATCGTCAAATAATTCGCAAAAAACTTTTGCACTGTAGGTATAAAATTTTTTTTTTTGTTATGGCGTCGCCCGGTTTGCGCATTTTGCCAGTTTCAAGGTAGGGAAACGATGAAAAACATGAAAAGGATGCGGATATAATCAATCAATTTCAATGATAGGATGTCATCTCAAGTTGCATTATACATCATAAAGCTAATATAAAACGTTTTTCTATTTTTTCTAGGGCGACAGAATGGCGGCGCTGTCTGGACACGGCACCCCGAAATTGACATCTGCGGTGGGGAATCTCTACTATGACTGTGAGTAACACACTTCACGCTGTAGCCATCTGCCCACTTGGTTTGTTCCGCTCACGACGAGCTCGTGGCGGGAGTCGACTTAGCCCATCTGCCCACTCGATATTGGGCTTGTCACCGACTTCATACCGATCAGTGGTAGCACAAACCAATAATATTGGTTTTGTCTTTTACGTGTATTATTGTCTTTTGGATTTAATTGGTATTTTAGAATGGAATAGAATAGGATAGAAAAAAGTTTATTTGTATACCATAAAAATAAAATAAGTTACAAGTTACAATAGCCTAATGTCAACTGCATATTACCTTTTACAAAATATTGCTTTTCCGGATGTAGGGACATTAATTTATTGAGGAGATACCAAATACATTGTGACGAGCATAAATTCCCATGAAATACCTATTATTGAGTAGTTCCGTTGACCATCTGTGGTCTTCATCATCAGTTCCACTTGTTCAAATTTTGCATTTCGAAAGCAAATACACGATTTACTATAAAAAATGCCCAAATCGGTATAGGTGTGCCTATAATTTTTGAAGAGTTCCCTCGATTTCTCAATCAATCAATCAATCAAATATTCTTTATTGTCACCAAAACATAAATAAAAAAATACATGGTGGGAAATACAGGAAACAAAGGGCGGCCTTATTGCTTAAAAGCAATTTCTTCCAGGCATCATCAGATCCCAACTTGGTGGCAATGGGACTAACTTGGGAGTATGCTCTTTCGAACAAAAAACGAATTCTCCAAATCGGTCCAACCATCTTCGAGTAATCGGTGAACATACATAAAAAAAAACATACATACAGCCGAATGCATAACCTCCTCCTTTTTGGAAGTCGGTTCAAAAGTCATCCATTGATCCACCATTGGACCTTGATTGCGGATCTAAGCTACCCTAGGTTGTATCCGAATCTACCCTCATTTGATTCAACTCGCGGCGCGCGTTCTATTTCCGACGGAAGTGTCGACCTCATCCGCCGGAAACTGTGATAAGAGACACGTGTCTTGTCTTGTCACTCCATGTTTTTCCTGATTTTATGGGTTCTGTACCTACTTTAAAATTAAAATGGAAATTTAGGATCACTTCGTTGTCTGTCTATCTGTCAAGTTCTTTTCTCAGGCGTATAGGTAGGTACCTAGCAAGTTAAAATTAATATTAAATACTGAAGTCTGCAATCCCTTGGAGCTGTGATAAATATCAAAAATTCTAAGACAACGCAATCAGATGATATATGGGGCATAAACATGGATCTGTAGGTATAACCCGTGTTCATTTGAGAAAAAAATTTACTAAAATATATTCCACAGCTTCGTTAACGCAGCGTAGGTAATGGAAGCTCTCAAAAGGAATATTTTTTCCGTTTTACCAACATTTTTCATTGCTGCTCCGCTCCTATTCCGCTTAGCGTGATTATATATAGCCTTCCTCGATAAATAGGCTATCTAACACCGAAAGAATTTTTCAAATCTGACCAGTAGTTCCTGAGATTAGCGCGTTCAAGCAAACAAAGTCTTCAGTTTTATAATATTAGTATAGATATTATAATAATAATAATAATAATCCACTTGACAACACACTGATCTACTTGATCCCACACTAAGCTATAAGCTTGTCTCGTGGAAACCAAGCAAACGTGGTATATACTACATAGAATTACTTATATATGTATTATCTAATATATATAAATCACGTGTCACGTTGTTTGTCCGCGATGGACTCCGAAACTACTGAACGGATTTTGATAAAATTTTGTAACCATTCATAAAATGGTCCAACTTAAAAGATAGGATGGTTTTTATCCCGGAATTCCCGCTGGAACTCCGAAATTACCGCGGATGAAATCGCGGGGGACAGCTGGTTATACTATAGATATATAAACACACCCAGACTGGAAAGTGGAACCCTGTGTTCATCACACAAAGCACACCCCCACCGGGAATCGAACCCGGAACCTCTAGATTAGCGGGCAGGCATGGTGACCTACTGCGCAAATCGGGTCGTCAAGATAATGTGTCTGTGGGCGACGATAAACGACCGTTTATTATAATATGAGGAGTTCCTGCGGGAATCTAGAAATTGACGCGGGTGAAACTGTGGGGTCTTGATCTAAGTTTATAAATAAACAAAACTTTAAAATCTATTAAGCTTACCTATGTCTATTGTAGTCTATGCCAAATGATATATTCCATGGATTACGCGCCCATTGCACGCCAAAGACCCATTCTATTTTCTTTTTATTACGAGCCACAAAGTGCGGAGAGCGCGGTTGTTTGTCTATGGCTTTGGGGGAGTTAATCCCGGATTTGATTTGATTAGCTATTTGAATTGACAGGGACGCGGTAATGGAAGATTGAGTTTTTTAAACTGACGTCATACGTACAATTTTTTACATAGTGATAGTATCTATATACTAAACCTTATAATACTTATCTACTAGGTACTTATCCTTAGGTACTATTATAAACGCGAAAGTGAGTTTATTTGTTGGTTTGTTTGTTACGCTTACATGCCTTAACGCCTAAACCGATCATCATGAAGGTTTGCATACATGTTGTCAGTGGTATAGAAAAGGAAATAGGGTAGGACAAACAACCTCACATTCGCATTTTTATAGTAGGTAAGGATTTTCTCTATGGTACCGTAGCAGTAGTTATAACAAGAGGCTTATTAAGGGGCGACTATTAGCGCCCCTAAGCCCCCCCGGGCGGCAGGGCGCCCCGAAACAGCCCGCACAAGTTTCCTCTCTAATTGATAAGTTTTAGCCGATTCCTCCCTTAACGAAAGACGATTGATGTTTTGTTGTTTTTTGTAGAGCTTGTCTAAGTTAAAACGACGCGCCCCTCCATCGGGCATACGCACACGCACAACCGTTAAAATATCGATACGACACATATAAATCTGGTCTTGCCATTCGTCCTCAGTTGCCGCATAGTGTCGCCGCACTCGCACTATTAAAGAGATATTATCAATACACGATCTCGCACATCTTCTTCTTCTTCTTTAATAATGGCGTCTATAATGGGTATGTGGACTACTTTTGAAAATCAAAATTCTAATTAGTCCGTCAGTTAGAAAATTAAAAAACAATAGACACGTATTTTTTGCTTTTTCAAATAAATTATATATAGAGATGAAGCGAATTAAAGTTTAGGGTGAGAGGGTCGTGACGTCACTAACCGCTGAAACCGCCATACAAACTGTCAGAATAGTGACGTCACGCGAAATTTCAACTCAATATATCGCCGTTATTTTTTGATTAGGTAAAAAAAGAAAAAAAATACGTGTCCAATATATTTTAATAATCTACAAGACGGACTAAAAATTAAAAATTAGTCAACATGCCTATTATAATTTGCCAATGACAATGTTTCTTAATAATAACAATCTCTTCATTTACTTCTTCAGTTATGGCGAAACGCCAATGACAATGTTAGGTTGTTCCCCAAGTTAAAACATGGCTCTCTTCAAAGCCAGTTTCCTGCTCGGGGTCCGAAATAGATGCTGAAAAGTGACTGAAATAACGAAGACTTCACGTGACACGCGTGTGTTCGGTACGGCTTTCACCCTTCAACAACCCAAGCTCTACTTATTTTTGAATTTTAAAAAGAGAATCACAGTTAGGAACCCTGCTTGCGCCTAACAACATAACGATCGATAACAATTACTAGATAAAGTAGACCTCTACACTCTAGTAGAAATTACCAGGCTTAACCCCCCGCCGGGTGGTGTCATAAATACCCGGGCGGCGGGACAAGTTGATCCGGCAGCGGGCCGGTAGCGGGCCGGTAATGACGCGGGCTTGCGCGACTGGAGCCCTCATTTGTGATAGACTTACACCGCGCAAAAGTATGGAGGTGGAAAACTATCACTCTAATTTACCATAGTATATCGACAGTTGAAAGGCTACTTTTGATCTGCAGGGCAATTATGTAACTTTTAACTATAAACGTGCATATTGTATTCGCAAAACCGCCATGGTTTTGATTGTAAGTGAAAAATTATAGAAATAAAAGTTACATAATAGCCCCCCTGAGCTTTAAAAAAATGAAAGTTACAAAAATAATTGCAAAACACTAAGTGCTGAGGAAATTTTAACCCAATTAATACATTTTTTTTTTAGTTTAATACACAACAGTGCAGATGTACAAAAAGTGCGTTTGGTAGTGCTTGGAAAGGTTTTTCAGATAATTATTATACCTACGCTTATATTTAGTTTTTTTCCAATTTATTTCATCAGTAATAATTAACTTAATTTTTACTTACCTTAGATATATTTTAATTTGCTTGACGTCATTTTGTTAACACTGTTGAACCAACTTTTCGAAATAAAACCGTCTCCACTTTAACCCTGCACACGCCACGCGGGGCTTCTTAAAGCCCGCGAGTAACAGATAAAAATATTCCATTTCCCTGACTAAATCCTCCTGAGCCCCACTCTATCAATTCTCGGCGCTTCTCCATCTGAATGTATGACTGCGCCCGGCTACTGTTCCTATAGCCACCGACAAATGGCTATTTAATACGGGTGGAAAATTGGGGAAACTCGCTACGAAATTGTGATGGATTGCAATTGTTTTTTTTTTTGGTTGCATTTCGTTTAGAATGGCCGATTTAGTAGGTATTACTCAAGCCATAAAATGTCTTCAGTAAAGCCATTCTCATCAAAGAAAAGAGTATAGATTAGTGTAGAGTTTTTTAAAAATACTTTTTGTTGGTTTCTAGTAGTTTTTCAATTTCTTTTAAATAATTTTGTTTTCTTTTGTTTGTGTTAATTTAAATAAAGTGAGTAGGTACCTGAAAATGAAAAATGGTAGGTTCTTTGTACAGACGTATCTATCAGCTAATAGTTTTAGAATTTGAGGGTAATTTATAATAAATCAACGACCAAAATTAATTTTGTATGAAAAAGACTCAACTTATGACTTGTGAAATTATTAACAAATAGCTGAGAACTTCGGTATTCCCGCAGGAACCTTTCGTTTAAGAATAAATAGTGTCTTATATCATCAGTGATGCGGTAGCTTGGTATCAGTGGTAGAAATTTTAAAATCGCTTTATTAGTTTTAGACAACATTCCTCACATCTGAACTTACAAACTTTAGTATAGAAAAAAACAATTAAATTCTCAATAAAAACACCCAACTATCAATCTAAATTCCAAACGTTGCAGCTGGGCCTTTTGTTTGTTTATTTCGACGCACACAACGCGTGGCTCCTAGGCCCTTATTCACTATGAACAACAACATTCCTTGCCAATAATGCGCGTTTCAATAACACAATCCGCAACGCTCCAGATGACAAAATATTAGAAACTAGCTATTTCCCGGGGTTTCACTCGCGTAAATTTCAAAGATCCCGCAGGAATTCTGGATTAAGGAATACCCTATGTCCTTTTCTGTACCCCTGACAACGTGTATGGAAAATTTCGTGGTGATCGCTTGTGCTATTGAGGCGTGAAAGCGTAACGAACAAACTCACTTTCGCATTTATAATATTAATAAGGATTCTTTGTTTGAGCTTGTGGGAAATACAATTTTGGTGGCGCATTATCGTAACGCAGCGTGTTATGGTCATAGTGAACGAGGGCCCTGTTTAATATCGCCCCGCGTTCACCGAGTGTTACTAATCGGCCGGGCCCGGAGGGGCGCTTTAAGTGAAATTCCAAACATTCCAGCATCCACGTACCTACACTTGCCAGCGAGTGCGCGCGAGGGTTAACATCGGATAGACTTTTTTGTATTATATTTTTTAATCAATCACTGGTTGGAAGGTTTGAAATTAAAAGGAGGGAAATAATAATAAAAATAACACTTCACAACACACAAATCAACTTGAACCCACACTGAGCTATAAAGCTTGTGTCGTGGTAACCAAGCAACATGTGGTATATACTACATATCATTACATAATATATATTACAGTATAGATATATATATTGTATACACACCCATACTAGAAAGTAGAACTCTGTGTTCATCACACATAGTTCACCCTCACCAAGAATGGAAACCCGGAACCTCTTGATTAGCGGGCAGGCATGGTGACCTACTGCGCCAAACCGGTCGTCAATGAGAATCTTATGAATTTAAGCGAAGATAAGGTTTCAAGATCAGAGCAATTTATAGTCACTGCCTACCATTCTAAGAAGGTCAACTTCCCCATCCCCATTCCAGGTCGGCAACGCACCTGCATGCCTTCTGGTGTTGCAGATGTCCATGGGTAGCGGTAATCACTTACCATCAAGTGTAAAGCCTTGCCTGTTTGCTCTTTAAGACATAAAAAAAATGTCAGTTGAAATCTCATAACTAATAATTTCCTACTAAATGCAAATGTGTGTTTGCTTATTTGTTAGTTACTCACTCTTACTCGCATTAGAAGCTCAACTGGTCTGTGACATTTTACATGCAAGTGGCCAGGAGCATTGAAAAGGAATGCCAAGAAAACTTCAAAATTAACATCGGTAATGGAACAGCTATTTAGCAAATAAAGTTGGTGCAAAACGAAAATCGTTATCGCAATATAAAATCCCAAAGTGGAGTTGGAGCGGTCTTTATCTAACTCCCGTTGCTTACTGTCAGAAAAGACACCATCATCCCCAAATCTATTTGCACAAAACAGCGAAGTGTATACCACTTTGACAATCGGCTTATGATGTCCAAAACATAAGTTCACACAAATCTTCCTTTTCCACCCCTATTGCCACTGCAAAAGTACACTTAGCATCGCTCTTATTACCTCAGAGATAAGATTGAGATTGCTTTGCTGGATAAAAAGTGCAAAATGGCTGAGAGTAACATCTGGAATGCGATGTAATGCTTGGCAAATAAATGCAGTATGAAGGGGCATTGAGCTATTTGCTTTGCTGATGTCATTGTGATCCAAACTTTACAGCTATAATGTTACAGTCTAAATTGTAATGTATATGATTGAAGAGTCATTAAGCGTGGATGGGGCATTAAAAAGTGTTTTTGATTAAAATAAAGAGATTTTTGCATTTATTTTTTGTAAAGTTTAATTGTATCTTGTTTCTCTGTATGCTTGAATCTTTTAAACTACGCAACGGATTTCAATGCTGTTTTTATCAATAAATAAAATTATTCAAGAGGAAGGCTTATACTGTGCGTAGATAAAGTTTGATATTGTTTTCTGTTATTTTGTTGAAATACGATGATAATCGTTCAAGATGTCAGAAGAAGTCAAGTCGACAGCTTACTATAAAAATGCTTATGTGCAAAGTCAGGTTGCTAGTTAATAAATCCCAGATAAACTATACACATTACTCACTTCTCCGCCATATGCATTTGACAGCCACGGCACGCCTATATCCACTCCAAACTTTGAGTGGAAGCCGAAAGTCGAACGTGTTTTGCCGCGAAGTGTGTGTCGATAAGAACATAAAATATTAGAATAGAATAGAATTTTTATCAATTATTTTATAATTATTATTATTTACTAATATTGGCAAATACATATGGCTCATACAACAATTTGATATAATTAAGTAAGTAGTGAGGTACATATATTTTTCAATAATAAACCATTAATAAAATTAAATAAATGAAATTAAATATAAAAATGTTTCCCGTGATTTCATCCGCGTTAATTTTAGAGATCCTGCGGGAATTCCGGGATAAAAATTACCTTTAAATCAATTCGATAGTTTTTGCGTGATGCAGTTACAAACATATAAACTTTAATATTAGGAAGGAGGTAAGGAAGTGGATTCGGTTTTGTACACAAGTATTATTGTGCTGTTATTATTGTATGTCTACAGCTACTCTTGTTCACCGATAGCTCCAATCTTTTTTTATACCACTTTGAACTGCAATTCCAAAACAAAAAAAAACATTAAGTTTATAGTATAAAAATGTATGAAAAACACAATTAATTGTAACTTGATGTCAGTTGAATGCATTGTGCACGATAATCCATGATGAAGAGTAGGTAGGTACCGAATACCGAGTGCCGTTGGATTACGGTAGGGTCGTGCCGGCCCGCGCCGCTCGAGGGTTACGGCCACTGGCGCGAGGTAAAAGCTACTCGGGATTGTTTCAAAGTGAATTTTGATGTTCGAAATTGTAATCTGCGTGGGAGAGCCCAAATTAAGGGTTGATGACGATGTACTTATGAGTGAGAGATTTTGTTTTGCGACTAGCTCTGTCGTGCTGTATTACTCGCGTTGATTAAGGGTTTTGTTCAAAGTTTCAGTGTGATGGTCGCACAGACAAAATAAATAAGGCATACGCTCATATTATATGTATATATCAAATAACAATTTAAATGTATTTTACTGGCGCAAAAAAAAAAAACATAATATATAATATCTATCCATCTACTATGTATATTTAAACGAGAAATTCTTGTATATGAATCCTGTTAATTTTGACATTTGCATCAGATATATCCAAGCACTTTCCCAGCACATTGTGCTAAAAATACAGCATGTTCCCGAAATGAAAGACTTCGTTTTTTTCATTTCCGTGCTCCTGAACCTATTGTATAGCCATTTCCATGCTCGCCAGTCAAAAGGGCAAGTAATCTATCAAGCAAACAAACAGACGCGCATTCTGATCTACAACAATATGTCTGACAAAGAAAACTTCCATTTTCCAATCGCAAAAACCTAATTTAGCCCTTATCGTTAGATGATAAGACTCAATAACGATTAGCCTAGAAGCAAAAAGAAATTCGTTCCGAAAAGCGAAATTACTACGCTATTGTTATGAGAAAATTCGCATCCAATTTCTATTTGCTGTCTCGAATATTGTGTTTACCTCTTATTTCCTGAGTTGTAAGGGCGAATTTGCGTTGTTTTTTTATTAATGTAGGCTGGAAATGGGTCCCCTTTGTAATAAAGGGCACAAATCAAAGACATCTGTGAAAGGAAGTCAGTGCAATATGACGCGATATGATATTTTGTAGGGTAACGTTGGTTTGTGAGTAAATTGGGATGAAAATACGCTGCTTATAGATTAATAAAAACTTTATATCTTGGAATTTAAAATAAGTTATTACCTTAAAACTTGTTTATGTAATTAATGCGTAAGTGAGTTTGTTGGTTAGCAAGCCTTAACAGTTCCTACGATGGTCATGATATTTTTTATCAGGATTCAGGGGTAGAGAAGGACATAGAGTAATTTTGTCTCGGAATCCCCGCTGGAACTTCGAAATTAACGTGGGTGAAACCGCGGGAAACAGCTAGTATTAGCATCCACTTTCACTTCACAACACACCGATCTACTTGATCCTACACTAAGCTATAAGCTTGAGCCGTGGAAACCCAGTAAATATGGTTTATAGTTTATACTACATATTACTACATACATACTACATATATATGATACTATATCTATACTAGCTGTGCCCCGTGGTTTTACCCGCTTGAGTTCCGGAATTCCCGCAGGAACTCCAAAGTAAAACTTTGGCCAAAAAATGGAAAAAACATCTAGGGAAATCTACTCTTATCATCTAGGCGTATAAAAAATAGCCTAATAATAATAAATACACAAATAATTCCATAGAAATCGGTCAAGGCGTTTTAGAGGAGTTCGATAACAAACACTGTGACCCGAGATTTTTATATTTTAGATAAACACGCCCAGGCTGGAAAGTGGAACCCTATGATCACACAAAGTCCACCCCCACCGGAAACCGAACCCGGAACCTCTTGCGGGCAGGCATGGTGACCTACAGCGTCAATCGGATCGCTATAGACATAAATAAGTTGTCCCAGATACATCTCACCAGCATGGTGAACCTACTCTCACACATTCCTGGACATCGCTCGCGAGGGTTGCCAGCTCGCATTAAACGCAGAGTTTTTAATCAGCGAGGGCCTGCCGGCCGCGCGCCGCCGCCCGAAGGGTTGCAGCCCTGCATTGTTCCCATGTATCTTGCACATTTTTTCTGTGTAGGTACGATTTTCTGTGGGTTGATTTTTTCGTGTCATAATAAAATATAAAACTAAAATAAGATTCACCCGCGTCAATTTCGGAAATACCGCGGAAATTCCGGGATAAAAGTACTTTCTGTACTTTTCTGTATCCCTGACAACATGTATGCAAAATTTTATGATGATCGGTTTATCTGTTAAGATGTGAAACCGTATCAAACAAACTCACTTTCACATTTATAACACCTAGTAAGGATAAAAGTAGTTGCTGGATTTAGTTAAGTCAGTAATAAAAAAAGTACATGTATACAATTAGTATATTTTACATTTTCAAATTAGTGGAAGAATCCTTACTATTAATAATTAATATCCTCCCTTACTATTAGAAATGTGAGAGTGAGTTTGTTTGGTTTATACGCTTTCCCGCCTCAACGGCTCAACGGATCACAATGAAATTTTGCATACACGTTGTCAGGGATACAGAGAAGGACATAGGGTACTTTTATCCCGGAATCCCTACGGGAATTCCGAAATTAAACAGGTGAATCTAATTTTAGTTTTCACATTTTATCATTGGTGGCTTCATATAATTTTTATCTTTTTGGCTGGTGGCTTCTTTCTTTATATAATAGGCTAGTTTCCTAAATTTTCTTTTTTAGTCCGTTTTGTAGATTATTAAAAAATATTGGACACGTATTTTTTTTTTTTTATGTAACCAAAAAATAACGGAGATATATCAAGTCGAAATTTCACATTACGTCACGCCTCGCTACAGTTTGTTCGCACGTTATAGCGAGCTGTGACATCACGAGTCCCCCACCCTAAACTTTAATGCGCTTTATCTATGCATATTTCCATTATTTTAAAAAAGCAAAAAATACGTGTCTTTTATTTTTTTATTATCTAACTGACGGACTAAAAAGAATTTTGATTTTTTTACCCAGGAAACTAGCCTATTGTTCTTATACAATGACACCCTATTCAAAAAAATAAACAATAATATGATTAAAATATAAATTATGCCAAAAATTTCAAGTTATTCAACATTAGTTTGGAGGTGACCTATCTACGAAATTTTAAGCGCTACGCCCGTACTTTGTCAATGACCGATTCCAATTTTTTGCGACGGGCGTCGGCGTGCACGCCAAATATTGTACTATGTATAATAAATCATTTAGACATGGGCTAATAAAAATGAAACAATGTAATCTATGATCATGGTGCGATCTATTCGGTAGACGATTCTGAGCAAACTACTTTCTAGTTTTTAGTCTTAGTATATCTTCTGTCATTCCCGCAGCCATTTTGCCGTACCGCGAGGACGCTAACCCCCAGACGCGCGAGTTCCTGGCGCGCGTCGTGGACGTGCTACTCGACTACGTGCAACAGGTCAACGACCGGAACGAAAAGGTGAACCTCCTATCTATCCTCTGTATACCTATATAAAAACGAAAGGTCACTGACTCGCTGACTAGACACAAAATCTCGAAAACTACGTGACTTATAAAGCTATAAAGCTGGTAAGTGATTTATGGAGAGTAGAAGTCGGATACCTTGAGAGGAAAATACCAGCTTGTTCGTTAATGGGCGCGACCGAAAATTCCCCACCGATGGTCGATCACTAGCATTTCTGCTACCGATGTTCTGTTGGGCACCATATTTTGGTCAGTAGTAACCTCTTTTGTAGTTTTTACTTAACTGACGGCGTAGGGGTGTCACTGTGCCTGCTGATCACTCATTATTGTGTCGCCCACGCATTTTGCGTGCAACGATTTGGATTCGGTCGCCCTCCAAACCTTTTAGGTCTGATAGATTTCACTCCTTAAGAAAGGATCCTTCAGAGAAACTCCCAAAAACTCTTTCAAAACAGCATTTCGATTAATTAATCAGCCCGCTACGCTAAAAATGTCGAAAAGACACTATTATTGAAATGTTCGACATGCCAGGGCTTGCAGTCTCTACATGCCAGGGCCTGCAGTCTCGGCAATTTTATTTTACGAATCGAATCATATCCATAAACATCGCTTGCAGTAACCAACAGTTAGGTTTAGGTTAGGAGTAGCGAGCGAGCGACGACTCATTATGACAATCTCTCTTCAGATCCTAGATTTCAAGATGCCGGAAGAAATGCAGAAGATCCTGGACCTCCAGTTGCCCGAGGATCCTCTGCCTCTCAAGCAGCTCCTGGAAGACTGCAAGATCGCGCTCAAGTACCAAGTCAAGACAGGTGAGTGGACAGAAGGACATATATCATACCACAATACTCATTTCTCTTTTTTGGAAAGAAATTCTTAAACACGACTTGCAGCAGGAGTCACTTGGTAGAAAACGTCACACGCCATGTCAGGAAAAAGCGTTATGCCTTCGGTTCCGTCCGGCAGAGTTCGGATATTATCGTCAAGTGCGATACAAGCTGGTGACGTCATGATGTTGGGCGTTTTTACCGCTTTGACCATTTTTTTTTATTCATTTAAACTCAATAGTGATTTTTTATGGAAATAATGTCAACTACTCATCACCTTTTACAAAATATTACTTTTCCCGATGCAGGGACGTTAATTGTTGAGGAGTTCTCCTAGTACATCACCATCAGTTCCACTTCGCCATATACATTGTGACGAGCATAAACTGTTTAGAAACCATATTAACGTATTCATAACATAGTTAACGTATTGGAACCCGTGAAATACCTATTATTGAGTAGTTCCGATGACCATCTGTGGTCTTCATCATCAGTTCCACTTCATCAAATTTTGCTTTCCGAAAGCAAATAAACGATTTACTCAAATCGCTATAAGTGTGCCTATAATTTTTGAAGAGTTCCCTTTCTCCAAGATCCCATTATCAGATCCCGACTTGGTGGCTATAGAACCAACTTGGGAGTATACCCTTTTAAACAAAAAAATAATTTTCCAAATCGGTCAAACCATCTTCGAGTAATCGGTGAACATACATAAAAAAAAACACATACAGCTAAAAGCAGAACCTCCTCCTTTTTGGAAGTCGGTTAAAAAGATAAACTCACAAAGAATTAATTAATTAGTTACTATACATTATTTTATACTTAAATGCGAAAATGACTTTATTCTGTTTGTTTGTTACGCCTTAACTACTTGAAATTTTGCATACACGTTGTCAGTGAAATAGAGAAGGACATAGGGTACTTGGTATCCCAGAATTCCCGCAGGAACTCCGAAATTAACGTGGTAAATAAATTCGGTTTGGTTACAAATAGCAAGTTCATGTGTAAACGGTGGGCAATTATTTGCAACAGTGATCAACGTTAGGGCGGGCATTCCGCCCAGGCGAGCGCGCCGCCAGGGCGGATCATCGCGGACCATTTGCGGGCGTAATTGAATTGTTTGGCGCGCGAGGGTTAGGACTTAGGGCCTATGCGGGCGGCGGAGTGCGGCGTGACAGACAGCGGGTTAAAAACCTCACAATGATGAAAAAGAAGTCTGTCGCTATATACCAAAAAAATTAAAACCGACTTCCAAAAATACAAAACTAAAATGCTGAAAATAACAAAATACCGATTTAATCCAACAGACAAAAATACACGTAATACTATTATTGGTTTGTGCTACCACTTTCGAAATTGCAGGCCACGGACCACGGTACCTACAATAGCGTGCAAGAACTTGCTCGCTCTTGGAGGAAACCGAAGAAATCAGCTCGCAATGTCATATATCTTCTTGAGCACAAAAAAAACCGTCACTGTAAAATTATTGTCCAATACAGCACCTTATAGCACAACAATAGTACATTGTTATCCTAGGGGTGAAAGTAACTCATTTAGTCCCGAGATAACACTGTGCTTTTCATTACGAATGCAAGGAAAGTCAAAATAAAAATAGGAATTAGCTAAAGAAAAAATGAGTGAATTTTATTTTAATCTGATACCTACTTAAACTTTACGTTATTTCAATTTTACATCGCGCTGGCTGTATAGAAAGTTGGAACATGGTTCAATAGAAATGTGAAAATAGACCTAGTTTTTTTTTTATAATTTGACAGTTGTCAGTTGAAAGCGATTCTCCCTAGGGCTGAAACTTACTACTTTCAACCCGCTTCTCAGGCAACTTCAGACCTACTTTCCGAGTATGAGTAATGAAAAATCTATTTTTAACCATTTTTTATCGACATGAAAATAAATGATCGAATCGCCATCTTTGATTCCCGCCAAAAAACTCATCTGAACTCTCTATCGGAGTGCAATCCAATGCGTCCTCAAAGTCGTC
Organism: Zygaena filipendulae; assembly: GCA_907165275.2. NCBI lineage: Eukaryota > Metazoa > Arthropoda > Insecta > Lepidoptera > Zygaenidae > Zygaena > Zygaena filipendulae. The sequence goes on along the minus strand of OU015677.1, from coordinate 254,209 downwards.
CCTCCACTGCCGGCGAGGCGAGGGGAGCGTTCGGATGCGAACAATTTTCCGTAATATTTCTCACGCATCACGCGCTCGGTCGAGCGTGGCGATCGCTCGTGATGTCTGCTTGTGACGTCGCGGTACAGAGGGTGAGCGAGATAAGCGAGCTATCTAATAGTTGTATGTAAGTTTTAAAACAGAAGTCATTGATATTTTAGTTTTTTTATATTATATCAATGACAGACGCTAATGCTTTAAGATGTATAGAGAAGTGAAACTATTCGCTATATTTTTTTTTACAGTGGTGGCTCTATTTTCACTTCTGTATGCACGTAAATTCACCTTATTACTGCTAGGTACATTTGTTTTGTAACAAACTTACGAATACTAAAATTTACAATAATATTTTTTTTTTACGCTGTCACGCTTTAACGGCTCGACCGATTGTCATGAAATTTTGTATACACGTATTCAGGGATACAGCAAAAGATGTAGGGTACTTTTTATTCCGGAGTTCCAGCGGGAACTTCGAAATTAACGCGGGTGAAACTGCATCAAATATTTCATACTACTGCACTTTGTCAAAGGTACAGAAAAAGATATGGAATACTTTTATCCTGGAATTCCCCCGGGAACAGATAACATATTATAGGTATCTTAGATTTTTTTTTACAGAGGGTGACTCTAGATTCACCTTTATGATAATATGATAGCACTCTATTGAACTGTATAGATATGTCCGATTTCTCCATCACAATAACCGAAGATGCGGTCGTGGTATTAAAATAATAAAACGCAATCTATAACCGAGTGATGCTTATCTGGAGGCGAGTGAATGGGGATGATCCGTCAAGCTATGTTAATACGGGACTGAATAGCGAGTGCTAGGAGTAGGGGAGCTCTGTAGGGTGGGCATGAGGCGCGGTCGGATGTGGGACAGACGTTTGAAGACGTACAATAACTATAGACTTATTCAATTACAGATATAAGATAAAAAAAGAAAGATTTTTTAAGCAGAAAAGACATAACACAAGTTAATACACAGAACAATACAGATGAAAATTATTAAACAGTTTTAAACAAAAACTAAACTTAAGTAATGATAAGAAATTAAATATGATATTTGTGTGATATATGTCCCTGCTCAAAATGGAACTTGACCCAGCATTATGTCCTATATCTACGTTTATGGTTGGTTCATTTGTTCATAATATCGGGTTTAATTGATTTATGAACTTAATTAGGTACTTAATACGTTGGTGGTAATAGAAATCAATAATTAAGTTACAATAAAAACTAGTCACGTTATTAAAAACTAGGGATTTGTTGATTATGATAATCACTTTATAAACGGGAATCGAATAAGGCCTGTATTAATATACAGAAATCTGTTAACCATTGTGATGGGTATACAACATATTATGTGTTAAAATATTATTTCGTGATAAAATTCCACTTTCCCAAATAACACCCGAAATGACAGTCACTGCGTAAGCTGTATTCTATAGCCCATAATCCAATGATTTGCGTGGCTCTACACGCGGAGTGGCGGCGCGCTGAGCCGCTTGTAAATCAACGCGGATCTAGTGGCCCCGCGGGCGAGGTTTATTTCTTTTTTTTTGGGAACTTTTCAGAGATTTTTATACAAACTTATATAATTTTAATTAAAAGCGACTACATACTATGAGAAAAAATTCAAAATTGTTTGAGTAATATAGCTGACTGAACACGAAATCTCGAAAACTAGAAACCGTAATTTGGCAGGTACTAGATAGTTCATAGCTAGGAGACATCAGCTAAGAACAGATCCCACGAAGTTCCCGCGGGAGCTCCCAAATTAACCTTTTTGCCTAAAATTACCTTTTTACCACTTTTGTTGAAACTTGATAACACAAAAACTAGTTATTTCAGTACAAAGACCGGTGAGTAAAACTGCGGGCATCAGCTAGTTAACTATATAAGGTGATCACCGAACCACAAATGAGGCCGCGTGCCAAGTTCCAAGTGTAGACTGATTTCTGGTCACGTAGGTATTTGATTGAGTTTGTCGTGTCGCTGACAAACTATTGGGCGAGTAACGAAGTATTCAGCCGTTGACATTGTATAAGTAATTTAGAGTAGCTTAGAAATGTACCTACTATATAGCAAATAATATTAAGCTATAGAAATATAAGTACTTATACTAGCTGTCCCTCGCGATTTCACACGCGGTAATTTCGGAGTTCCCGCGGGAATTTCAGGATAAAATCCCTATCTATATAATAAAAATAAATCGCCAAATGTGTTGCTAAGCGCATAACTTCCAAACGACTACACCAAATTGGATAATTGTTTTTTTTTGTGTTCGTTATTGTCAGGACAAGGTTTATATAAAATAAGTTTGAAGTTCCTGCGGGAATTCCGAAACTCACGCGGTTGAATCTCTGAAACGGTTGGACCGATATTGACGGGACTTTCACTCCTAATTAGCTGATGTTATAAGGAATACATTAGGCTACTTTGGAGTTCCAGCGAGAATTCCGCAACTCACGCGTGTGAAACCGCGGAGCACATCTAGTTAATAATAAATGTGAAAGTAACTCTGTCTGTCTGTCACGCTTTCACGCCTTAACGGCTGAACCGATCATTATGAAATTTTGTACACACGTTGTCAGAAGTACAGAGAAGGAAATAAGGAACTTTTTATCCCGGAATTCTCGCGGGAACTCCGAAATTAATGCCGGTGAAATCTTATCAAATTTTGCATACACGCTATCAGAAGTACAGAGAAGAACATCTATAGGGCATGTATTCCGGAATTCCCGAGGGATCTCCGGAATATCCACGGGTGAAACCACGGGGAACAGCTAGTTTAGATATATATCTTCCTCATGAATCACTCTATCTATTGGTGAAAACCGCATGAAAATCTAATGCGTAGTTTTAGAGATTTAAGCATATACATGGGGACAGACCGACAGCGGAAAGTGACTTTGTTTTATACTGTGTAGTGATAGATAATAATAAAGAGAAAAGATTCCTTTTTTTTAACCAACTTCAAAAAGGAGAAGGTTATCGATTCGGATGTTTATATATTTTTTTTTCATGTATGTTCGGGCATAACTACACCATAAATAGATGAATAGTTTAGACGGATTTGCAAAAAAAAATTTTTTGTTCGTATTCCGAAATGGTCCGATTTAAATTTCATATCGATCTTATGATGAGCTTCTAAGAACGACAACGAAACTCTTGAAGTCGGTTTTAATTTATTTTTTTTGATTGTATGTTTATTTGTTTGTAACCAAGAACCGAACTAATGAACTCACAACCGCACGTAGTAAGGATTTATCTGGTGCCTTAGAGACTTACCGCCGCACTCAGAGTAGACTTTAATGATTACTTAGTTAAGTATAGATTAAAAAAAAAAACTGCCGCAATCAGACAAGTTTAATAAATTAATTTTAATTGGCATCTAACTAATTAAGTTACCTCTCATTAAATGCCAATTAACATTAATTTACTGAACGTCTCTGATTGCGGCAGTTTTGTTTTAAAAATCTATACTTAAGTAATCATTAAAGTCGACTCTGAGTGCGGCTGTTAGAGTTTTGTGCAAAAACCGATTCCCCAATAACAACTAAACATAAACGGACATAGATATGCAATGCAATAGTGTGTTAACCCACACTGGAGAAATTTTGAGGAAATTAAAGTTTTAAAATTATCGCGCCATTTTATTTCAACATTTTTATATTCAATATTTAGTTACATATTTAAACAATGTAATAAGCTAAACACATAATTAAAAAACGTTCTCTGACTCTCAATAAATCGTTCTGAATCAATAACTTCGTTTTGTGGATTAACATGTTATTGCTTATCGGCGTCCAAACATACCAAACGTACAGTCATGCGAATGAACTTTAAGGCAAAAAAGCTCCACCCCAGCCAGTGCTGCCCTCTGGAGTGCAGATTAAACTGGTATTATCACAACACCTGACTGGGGAGCTAGAATTAATAGCGGGCCCATCTGGCCGAGGGCCGAAGGGGATTATATTGGAATCTCTGTGATAAATTAATATTATTTCTAGTCTATAATTCACTACATATTATAAAAAAAAAACTCCGCCGCGTCTGTATGTCTGTCTATCTGTTCGCGATAAACTAAAAACTATACCTACCGAACGGATTTTCATATGAAGAAAAGAAAAGAAAGATTTATTCAAACGAAGGAGAAACACAACACAAATGAACACATACAGGACAACACAAATGAAAACAATTGAAGTATAACAAAATAAATAATACGAAATAAAGAAAAACAAAATAAAAAAAAACGAAATAAAACTAAACAAGAAACAATAACATATGGTTTTCATTAATAGAGTAATTTATTAGGAAGCCGGAAAACCGCATGAAAATCTTTTCCACTAGCTGTCCCTCGCGGTTTTACCCGCAGGAAATTCGGAGTTGCCGAAGGAATTCCGGGATACCCCTGACAACGTGCATGCCAAATTTCATCTAAATCCGTTCAGCCGTTTTCGCGTGATTGAGTAACAAACATCCAAACATCCACACTTTCACATTTATAATACTTAATAATAGGATAATATCTGTGGTATTATATCGTAGATACTAGTTGGGCCCCGCGGTTTCTCCCGTGTTAATTTCAGAGTTCCCGCGGGAATTCCGTGATAAAAAGTACCCTATGTGTTAATCTGATGTATAAGCTATATTATTGTAAAGTTTCATTTAAATCCATCCAGTAGTTTTTGCGTGAAAGAGTAACAAACATCCATCCATCCATCCATCCATCCATACATTCTTACAAACTTTCGCGTTTATAATATTAGTAGGATTGTTATATTCTTATCAGTGTCTGTGGCAAGCACCCTTACTTTCGATAACACGAAGCCACCATCATTTCAAAGAGACGACCGATAAAAATACTCATTTCCTCCTAACGACACGACGTCTAGTGTTACCATGATAAAAAATCACATAGCCTCACTCCCACACTATTAAAAGATATTTTTTAATACAGTTGCTCAAAAAGTGGCGTATTGCAGGGACGTTTAGCGTTCGGGATGTGGGCTATTACATACTCGAGCTTTTTGTTTACCTTTCCCGAACTCGTGCGTTCTCTTTGCCAACTGTCAAATGGCGACACGACTTTGACACACTTTTTGCATTGCGAAACGTAGGTTTCGCATTACTAATACGACTAGCGCCATCTCTTGAACACAGTTGGAACTAAGTTGAGTTTGTTGTGTATTTGATATTTTATTAAATTTCTTCATTTTTTCGCAACTGTATTAAAAATAGTTGTTCAGTACACGTGCGGAACCGTCATTGCAACTAGTTCCGACTGTCAACCCTCACCTTCGGCTGCGCCTCGGCTCGGGTAGACATTTGTCGGAACTCTTTGCAATGACAGGCTTTCCGCACTTATAATGAAATATACTATTATCGACCAAGAGCGAGCTGGGGCCGCCTTTATAGGAAGTTAGTTCTGTGACGATTTTTGAAAAAAAAAAAAAATAACGAAAAAAAAATATTAAAATATGGAGGAACGTTTTTTTTCTCATAATAGCTTGAATTTTTAATTAGTTATAATTTATTAAACCATTTTTCGTTATAAATCGTACTAGTAGCGTCTCAAAAAACATGAAAAATTTCCTCAAGCGAAGATAATATGAGGGTCAGAAAAAAATGATTTCAAATTACTTTAAAGGTTAATCTACTACAGAAATACAAGAAAATTATTTATAATTACCTAGACATAATAATATCATTAATGTTATGCGATATGTCAATAAATTTTCTGAATTTTGTGTTCTTCTATACTTTATAATGTAATTATGAAAGAAAAGATTTGATATTTTTTGTATGTTTGTTTGTAAAGGATAAACTCCAAAAATAGTAAACCTATTTTGACTTTTTTTTGAAAGGAAGCTACAATTAATGCGATTCAAATCGTGGAGGATTGGCTAGTTTCTAATAATTTGGAATTTCTTATTTTTTATTATTTAATGTACCTTTTGAGGCTGAACGATGCTATTGTCCTGTCGTTAGACTTGTAAACAAACAAGACAATAACTCGAGGAGGGTTTCCTCTCGTAGGCGGGTTTGTTAATAGGTATATGCGTTATCTCCCACCGCCGCGTTCCCGAGGGAGGGCCGGGAATGGCCCTCTGATAGATTTTTCCCTCCAAAAAACTCACACTGTATAGCTGTCAGTAACAATATTTCTCGACATCATTTTATCTTATCGGACTTCAAATACTTCATAAAACACAATACGGTCTGTAGCTTTTTATAACCGAACCATAATCTGTTTTATTTTTTGATTCAAACTTAATTGTTGTGTTTAAAATTTTCACAAAAGTATGACATATTGAAACATTAGAAAAGAAAAGTAAATCTATACTAATATCTATAATATATATAAATCACGTGTCACGTTGTTTGTCCGCGATGGACTTCGAAACTACTGAACGGATTTTGATAAAATTTTGCAACCATTTATAATATGGTCCAACTTAAAAGATAGGATAGTTTTTATCCCGGAATTCCCTCGGGAACTGAAGGACATAGAGTACTTTTTTCCCGCAACCTCCGCGGGAACTCCGAAATTACCGCGGATGAAATCGCAGGGGACAGCTAGTATATTATAAAGAGCAAGAGTTTTTGTTTGTGACGTTGTAGGAGGCAATCTCTGGATCTACTGAAACGATTTTAAAATTTCTTTCACTTATTATAGGAAGCTACAACGTAACGTAACGTAAGGTACTTTTTGTCCCGGAATTCCCGCGGGAACTCCGGAGATTGTGAGTTTGTGAGGTTTTAGGGGGTGATCGCTGGATCTACTGAACCGATTTTGAAAACTATTATTTCACTTTTAGGAAGCTAAAGTAATTTTGAGTGACATAGGGTACTTGTTATCCCGGAATTTCCGCAGGTGAAACCGCGGAGGTCAGCTAGTTTATAATATTATTTAAGTTTATAAGGTTTCGGAAAAGAGTAGGTAAGTTTAAACTTTAAATTTAAATTTATAGTTTAAATATAAACTTTATTTTAAGTCACCATAAGTCTAAGCAAAAAAGTGAAAACTTGATGACGGCAGTGTTTTGTTCCCTCTCTTTCTCACGCTCTGTGAAGTGGAATAAACGAAACAAGAACGCTCCAATCGACCTCAATGACGTCTCGAGCTGGCCACACCGGAAGTAATGTTTCGCGCCATTTCACGGGACGATTGCATCCGGCTCGAACCGGACGTGCCGTTGTCATACCAAACTTCTATTTGAACGCAACAAGAAACTTGGATTGGTTTAAATGTAATTTTATTGATCGGAGAAAAAATAAATTAGTCCAAAAAGAAGAGAAAAAAAAAAGAAGTTTTTGAGATGCTTGGTGAAGGGTTAGTCTTCCTGATTGTAGATCGACCACATTCATTTATAATCAGCCATACTTATTGGTCAACTTTCAATAACAACGTGTGCACTGCGATTTTGGGATATTTGTTCAGGAACGAAGCTTTTTTGCCCAAGTCAAGGCACATTCTAATGAAATAAATAAGTGTGCCGGCCAACGCTATGCCATAATATCCGAACGAAACCAGTCGGAAATGGACGTCTATATTTGCATGGAGAAGGCATAACTCTGTTTTCTGACATGACGCGTGACGATTTCCGCCAGTTATAATAACTCTTAAACCAAGTCCCGTGATAGAACTTCGCCCCAAAACCTTCAACTTTGATTTATTTATTCTTCTATTAGCTGTCCCCCGCGGTTTCACCCGCGGTAATTTCGGAGTTCCCGCGGGAATTCCGGGATAAAAAGTACCCTATGTCCTTCTCTGTACCCTGTCAACGTGCATGCCAAATTTCGTGATGATCGGTTGATCCATCAAGGCGTGAAAGCGTAACAAACAAACAAATAAAGAAACAAACGAGCTCACTTTCGCATTTATAATAATACTAGCTGACCCGCGCTGTTTCACCCGCGATAATTTCGAATTCCCGCGGAATTGTTCCATACAAACTTTGCCACCCCTTTTCATCCTCTTAGGGGTTGAATTTTCAAAAATCCTTTCTTAATGGATGCCTACATCATACAAAGAACACACCCTGCAAGTTTCAGGTCTCTACGATCAGCGGTTCAGGCTGTGCGTTGATCCATCAGTCAATCTGACCGAAGCATTTTATAAGTAAATATTAGTAAGGATTCCTAAGGTTTAAGATATAACTTTCAGCGAATCTGTTTCTGGCGAATTTCTGTCTCTACATCGTCTTGTTCTCATTGCAAAAGTGTCGAAATAGCATCGCATATTCCCACCGGCGTAAGAGGGGCGAACCTGGTCCCCGGGGGCGCTTTATCTCGCCCCGCAGCCGCCCGGGGGGGACAGTAAACAGAATTAAATCAAAACTTTGCACGGGTATTCAAATTGGGTGCGTTCTCATCACGTTTGATATCGATAAGGGAGCGTTCCAAGGTTTGTACAGTGGCATCCCGGGCTTTGTTTGGTTAGTGGATGCGGACGGAATGTTGGAACTACTGGCCGGATAGATAATGGAACGTTGATTTTAAAAAGTAAATATAATTATTTCAAATTTTATTAGGTACACACAAAAATGGCGGCGTTTGTAATATCTAAAGTTACATTTTTTTGGCGGGAACCAAAGATGGCGGTTCGGTCATTTATTTTCATGTCGATAAAAAATGGTTAAAAATGGATTTTGTTGTGTTATAAGGTGCTGTGTTGGAAAATAATTTTCACAGTGACGGTTTTTTATGTGCTCAAGAAGATATATTATGATATTTTGAGCTGATTTCATCGGTTTTTTTTCCAAGAGCTCCGAGAAAGTTCTTGCAATTTCAAACCCTACAAAGAAGCATTTTAAATGAAAATACCTACATTGATCTTATTAATTTTACTTGAAACTGGCTAAAAGCAATATATGCGAAAGTCCATCGCCGCCTCGTAACAAAAAATACATAATCTAACGTAAAATACCAGTTATATAGTACATTGTTATCCTAGGGATGAAAGTAATCCCTCGATCTATTGGCAAACCCCGTCTCGGGACTAAATAAGTCTTTCTCCCGAAGATAACACTGTGCTTTTCATTACGAATGCAAGGAAAGTCAAAATAAAAATAGGAATTAGCTAAAGAAAAAAATGAGTGAATTTTACTTTACATAAATCAACCATTAGGTGTGCTACTGGCCAGTAAGTATGCCCCCTATGACATAAAAAAAAACTTGAGTTTCTGCAGTATCCAGCTGTCAGTTGAAAGCGATTCTCCCTAGGGCTGAAAAGTGTTACTTTCAACCCGCTTCTCAGGCAACTTTAGACCTACTTTCCGAGTATGAGTAATGAAAAATCCTTATTAGAACCATTTTCGATGTCTACGAGGACGAAGCCGCGGGCAAAGCTAGTTATTGCTATGATTGTACTTATTTTATCTTTATGGTATCAAATAAACTTTTTTCCATTCTATTCTATTCTATTCTATTATTTCCGACAGTTTTGTATCTTCATGGTGGTAGCGCGCTCTCTAGTGCCCGGCTGGCTAGCTACCACCTTCGAGTTGCAAATCTGTCGCCGAGCACCTAACGGTGTGTTCCGGCAGCCCCACTTGAAAGCCAGTTCCCATCCCCATTGCAGGTCGGCAACGCACCTGCATGCCTTCTGGTGTTGCAGATGTCCATGGGCGGCGGTAATCACTTACCATCAGAACCACTTGCCCGTTTGCCCCCTATTACATTAAAAAAAAAACCTTCTGTGCTCCTCGCAGGTCACCCGCGCTTCTTCAACCAGCTGTCCTGCGGGCTGGACATCATCTCGCTGGCGGGCGAGTGGCTCACCGCCGCCGCCAACACCAACATGTTCACGTACGAGATCGCGCCCGTCTTCATCCTCATGGAGAACGTGGTGCTCGAGAAGATGAGGAACTTCATCGGCTGGAGCACCGGCGACTCCATACTGGCGCCCGGTGAGCATACCGATCATTTCATAGAACGAAAGAAATAAAGAAAGAAAGAAATTAATAATTACCCCTTACAAACGAAGTGTGATTCCATTACTATATCTGTTTACACTGTTACTGTGTTGAAATGTTAATTATAGGAGGAAAGAAATAAAGAAAAAAGAAAGAAAGACAAATTATTACCAATATATAAAAATGAATAACTGGATACAGACACATATCAGTTGCTTCAACTGCCTGCCTAGCTGTCCCCCGCGATTTCATCCGCGGTAATTTCGGAGTTCCCGCGGTAATTCCGGGAAAAAAGTGCTGTAGTTTACGGTGATAAGCAGTTCCCCACATTAATTCCGGAGTTCCCGCGGGAATTCCGGGATAAAAACTATCCTATCTTTTATGTTGGCCCATATTATAAATGATTACAAAATTTATCAAAATCCGTTCAGTAGTTTCGGAGTTCATCGCGGACAAACAACGTGACACGTGATTTATATATATTAAGATAAACAAACTAAAGTGTATCTACACTTATTTTGTAATAAATTGGTCTTTCTATCTTTCTATGGATCTCCACTACCATCCGTCCACATTAGTACTGTGTATAAAAGCCGTGATAGCAATAACTGTGCAATTACGTTGCAATGTATCTTGTCTTTGGTGCGATATTACTGTCGGTTTGAAAACAAAAAAAAATCCACTAATATTTCCTTGGTGGTAATACAGTATAGGGCTGTTGACGACTTTTGAAAATCAAAATTCTAATTAGTCCGTCATTTGGAAAATAAAAAAACAATAGACACGTATTTTTTGTTTTTTCAAATAAATGAAAATATACAGAAATAAAGCGCATTATAATTTAGGGTGGGGGGCGCGTGACGTCACTAACCGTTACAAGCCGCAATACAAACTGCACCAATTAGTGACGTCACGTGAAATTTCAACGCAATGTATCGCCGTTATTTTTTTATTATTTATGATAAAAAATACGTGTCCAATATTTTTTATTAATCTACAAGACGGACTAAAAAAAAATTTGTCAACATGTCCGTTCTGTGAAGAGTGTGGACAGATCCTAAAGGTATGTTCTATGTCAGGTGGATCGGTGTCCAATCTGTACGCGTTCTTAGCGGCGCGCCACCACAAGTTCCCCCAGTACAAGGAGAAGGGCCTCTCCAGCATCCCCGGCCAGCTCGTCATGTACACCTCCGACCAGGTCAGGATCAGTGTACTTGTCAATACAGGCAATGACTCCCATCATTACAATAGCTTCCGCCCTAACCAAGTTGCCAATCGTGAGTATCCTACTAATATTATAAATGTGAAAGTGTGGATGTTTGGATGTTTGTTACTCAATCACGCAAAAACGACTGAATGGATTTGGATAAAATTTGGCATGCACGTTGTCAGGGGTACAGAAAAGGACATAGGGTACTTTTTATCCCGGAATTCCCGCGGGAACTTCGAAATTACCGCGGGTGAAACTGCAGGGCACAGCTAGTGTGAAATATGGAACGGAGTCGTTATATAGATTGTTAACTTCATTAATTAAATTAAATTCATTTCAACTTGGCTAGGGCTGGTCCCCACTCGGTACCATCCGCGTCAATGTCGAATAACTATAATGAAGGTACCTTACCTTCAATCCCAAGATCTAAATTACTTAAACTATCCACCAAATAGCTGTTCCCATTCGACTCGCAGTTTCATCCACCCGTATTTCGGTATTCCCGCAGAGACTCTTTATACCCAGATGATCTCCTATCCCAAGAACGAAATTACTCCAATTAAGATCCGTTTATATCTATAGACATTTTTATTTATTTATTTGTTTATTTATTTATTGTTTTGTTATCAGGCAACATGGGCCCATAGATAAATACCTTAAAAACTAACTACATATATACAAATATAAAAAAAATTCTATTTTTGACACTGTGTCGCTCTGCGGGGCTAGGATGCGCAACACGATAAAGTTTTATCGAGCCATTTTATCGATTCTCGTCGACAAAACAATACAATATGTCGACGAGAATCGATAAAATGGCTCGATAAAATTTTATCGTGTTGCGCATCTTAGTCCCGCTAGTGGTGGCTGTCGGTATCCTTCCCCTGAATCGCCTGTAGACCACACCTTTCGGCCAAAAGTCTTCCTTCATAAAGGTGTCCAATTTGCTTGTCGGGACTCGCACCACGAAACCACATTGAGCGCGGCAGACACGTTCCGTCGCAGACAAAATAATATTCTCCTATACAGAGCGTATTAATGTATTCACATCTACCGTACCACGGCCGCACAGACGCGGACAGACACGGGCCAGTATTCGCGGAAAGAATATTTTGTCTCGCAGTTCATGTCTGTACGTGTCTGTGGCTACATGTCGAGCAGCGCGAATAGAGCATCGGAACCGGGCAGACACGTCTTTTGTAAATAAACGGTGCCTGTTGGTTTCTGCCCACATTTCTGCCCTGGCACGTGTCTGGCACGCTCAATGTCATATCAACTGAATAATTGTAAAATTGTTAAATATTTCCAATTTGAATTGTTTTAATTTTTAATGTTTGGAATTTTTTATTTGTTTTTTTATTTTTTACCCTTCTTGCAGTTTTGACATTTTAAATTATACTGTCGACATTTTATATAAATTTTTAAACAATTTAAAATAAAATATTATGATAGATTTATACAACGTGTTAATGAATTAACTGAAAACTAGAAAGTAGTTTGCTCAGAATCGACTAGCGAATCGGTCGCACTGTGTTTTAATATAGGTTATATTTTTTCATTTTTACTAGCCCATGTCTAAATTATTTATAATACATGTATTGGCTCCGAAAGGTTGTCAATGAATCAGCGCTACTGGTGGCATACCATGGTCTTGTTGCATCCACACTTAAATATGGGATTATATTTTGGGGTAATTCTGTTGAAAAAGAATCTGTTTTTAAAGCACAGAAAAAATGTATTCGTGCTATATGCAATATAAAAACCACTGAAAGCTGTAGGCCTCACTTCAAAAGGCTAAAACTCCTTACATATACATCATTCAAATCAAATCAAATCAAATATACTTTATTGCACACACAGTAGAAGACACAAAAATTTACAAAACACAGAAACATATGGATACGTACAACGAGGCGACCTATATTGCTGAAAGCAATTTTTTCATAGGCAGCCTCCTCTGGTAGAGAGAGATGTAAAAAGAAAGGTAGATAGTGCGGCATTAATATCTGCATAATAAATTTCAATAATAATAAAATATATAAATACTGATATATAGATACGAGAAATAATAGAAACTACGTAAAGTTACAACATACAGATACTTATACGTAAAATAATTGTATACTAAATCAATAAACAATACATAATTCTACTATAATAGAATACGAATTTTATGTGCTAACTAGAAGTCAGATAGTGTTCCTTCAATAGCTCCCTGAATATTTCCAGCGAACGAGCAGCCCTGATAGGCACAGGTAGGGAATTCCAAAGCCGTGCGGCTCGAACAGTGAAGGAAAAGTCATAGAATTTAGAGGAATGGATAGGTAAGGAAAGACATAAGTTATCGGATGAACGAAGGGAGAGGCTATGGGAGGAAGAGAGGAATTGGAAACGTTCTTTGAGGTAGAAAGGAGTTTTAGGGATAAATAACACAGAGTACAAGAGAGAAAGGATATGTAAGTCCCGACGACGGCGAATAGGAAGCCATTTCAATTTGGTGCGGTATTCTGATACGTGGTCGAATTTCCGCAGCCCAAAGATGAACCTTATACAAAAATTCGTACATTCTAGAAGTGGCTGTATTCGCTAAAAGTAACTTGCACTTATTTACTACTCAAAATAATAAACGAAACGGCCTCAAGCTCTCTTGTCCGCGCTCTACGACGGCGCTTTTTCACAAAAGTATATGCTGTATGTGCCCACTAATTTATAATAAAATCCCAAAAAATATCCGTGACATAGAAAATCTGAATCTATTTAAAACCAAGCTTAAACATTTTTTAATTGATAAGACATATTATAGAATTGACGAGTTTTTATGACTAATTTATGATTTGACATTGGCATATGCTCCAAATAGACTGTATATTTTATTTTGTTTTATTTTATTTTGTTTTATTTTATTTTGTTTTTGTTTTATTTTATTATCATTTTATTGCTGAATTAATTAGAAATACAATTACAAATTCATAATATTAGAAATTCGTACTTTGCTTGGGAGTGGCAACATTTTGTCATTGTATCATGGGTCTGACTTGCTTTTTATCCTCTGTGTTTTTTTTTTTTTCATTGGTTTTTTATTTGAGATTCCATTTAAGTTTTTTTTGTTAAGTTTCTGCAGCACTATGTTGCTCTGTAAAGTTTTAAAATGTTTGTACGTCTAAATGACAGATCACAGTGAATCATATACTTTATAAAACATCACACCTGTACCGTACCTGTGATCACAAACTAGTAATAAATAAATAAATAAATACAATATTAGGTGCGTACGCCGCCCGCAGCAAAAAAATTCGGACCGGTAGGCGCGGGCGTAGTGCTTGGAATTTCGTAGATAGGTCACCTTAAAACTAATGTTGAATAACTTTTAAAGTATAAATTTTTTCGACATAAAACATATTTTAATCATATTATTGTTTATTTTTTTAAATGGGGTGTATCAGGTTTTCAGTTAATTCATTAACACGTTGTATAAGATGACAATTGCACGCCGGAAACGGTAGAATATGTTGAATATATTTTTAATTTAACAACTCTTATGTACCATATTCTTGCAAATAAAAAGATTATTATTAATGTCTGTAGATATAAACGGACCTTTAGTCACCAAATATCTGTTCCGCTGACGGTTCTTCCCTGGGCAGTGCCACTACTCGGTGAAGTCGTGCGCGTCGGTGTGCGGCCTCGGCACCGACTACTGCGTGTGCGTGCCGTCCGACGAGCGCGGCCGCATGATCCCGCAGGAGCTGGAGCGGCTGGTGCGCTACCACAAGGACAGAGGGAACGTGAGTCTATATGTATATGTATACACACCGGCAGAGTTAGCGGAACATAAAAAGGCAGAGTATAGAAATAATTACGTATATATATTAAAACAAATAATAATTAGACGTGAAGTAATAAATTAATATACATCTTATCACACTTTAAAAGTTTGTAATTAAATTATTAAATTTTATTTAAAATAATAATAAAAAAAAAACACTTTTTCTCTAATTTGTGGGCACACAAATAATGTTGCAAATTAAAGATTACTGTGATTTTAACACTAAAATAAATGAACGATTAATAACGTGTGTTTCCCCTTCGTGATTCAACTTTTATTTGCAACATTGTCTGTGTTCTCACAAACTAGAGATTTTTTTTTTTAATTTTGATTACTTTTAATAAAATTTAACTAAAAACTTCTTAAAGTCGATGTTAAAAGATGTATATTAATTTATTACTTCACGTCTAATTATTATTTGTTTTAATATATATACGTAATTATTTCTATACTCTGCCTTTTTATGTTCCGCTAATTCTGCCGGTGTGTATATATAGCTAAAGATTTAACGGAGCTTCGTTTCGACTCCAATCAGGGGCCATCCACAAAGTAGAAAGAAGAAAGAAAAGGAGTTATTGGTCCCCATGCAAAGTAGGTACAAAATATAGACATAAAAAGAAATTAACAAATATTGTGGAGGAGATAGAAGGCAGCATAGATGCTTCATTATGTCTGAAAAGCAGAACATAATAAAGCGCTGGTCTTCCGACAGGACCGCTATTTGACTTTTTTTTTTTAATCCGTCTTGTAGATTAATAAAAAATATTGGACACGTATTTTTTCTTTTTTTTACGTAATCAAAAAATAACAGAGATACATTGAGTTGAAATTTCGCGTGACGTCACTAACTAGTGCAGTTTGTATGGTGGCTTGTTGCGGTAAGTGACGTCACGACTTTTAGCGATTAGTGACGTCACGAGCCTCCACCCTAAACTTTAATGCACTTTATCTCTGTGTATTTTAATTTATTAGAAAAATTAAAAAAATACGTGTCTGATGATTTTTTATTTTCTAAAAGACGGACTAATTCAAATTTTGATTTTCAAAAGTTGTCAACATGGTGGTACAATGGATTCACAAGTACGTCGTACGTCGTACGTTGTGGGGGGGGGGGGGGGGGGTGACGACGAAGTGTGACAAGGGGACCCCTGCCATCCTGACGCTACTCATTCGGTTCCGATCTCGGCTCTGACATTATATAAAAAAAAAAAACCTTTTTGTAACGAAATCATCATTAATTTTATTTTTTGGCTATTTTCGTCAATAGCGCGGCATACGAGCTTTAAAATGATGTTTGAATCGTTAATTTTGGTGCAGAATCAAGAGAGATATGGTGTTGCCACTAAAAACCCTTTTGAATTGAATTGAATTGATAAACTTTATTTGACACAACACAAACACAACACATGTCTGGTCTACTATTATAGATAATCCTAGTTTAGCTCCTAATGTATCTGTATCTGTACGGTAGTTTATTGCTGGGTACGGCTCATTGTTCTCACATAATTAATTGCAAGTTGAGTTACCACTAATTATATTATAGATATATCTATATTGTAACTTTAAACTGACAGCGTGCTGCTGAAGAGTTTGTTGCGCAGCTTCTTCTCTTCAGCCATAGCACTAGGAAGCTGTGAAGGGTGGATATTTTATGGGTGCTGTCATGGTAGCTGTAGTTATATTGACGTCAAAAAGAGCCACATTATGATTTACAGCATACGTATACAACAACTAAACATATATATAACAAGTATTTATTTGAGAAATATTATACATAATATATAATTTGTATGTGGCATGCGCACGCGCAGGTGCCGTTCTTCGTGAACGCCACGTCCGGCACCACGGTGCTGGGCGCTTTCGACCCGCTCGCGGAGATCGCCGACATCTGCCTCAAGTACGACATGTGGCTGCATGTGGACGTGAGTGCTGGATTCTACATTCTTTTCATTTTCTGTGATGCCCAATAAAGATATGTCTATGTCTATGACTATGTTTTTTTTTTTTTAATTTATTTACCAAACAAAATTTACAATAAAAAAAAAACATTTTATATAGCACTTAAGAAACTACTAAGGTTTATGGAAAATATGCTATTTTAACCAGTAGATAGACAGAATTTAACTATAATAATTTTGTGAGTAGTCACAATTTAATATAATATGTAATAATCAGTAAAATATAGACTACTAGCTGAATTTAAACTAGTGCACCTACAGTACTACAGTATACCTATGTCTACAGTATTTTGCCAGTTTCCCGGTGGTTTCATTTCATCCGAGTCAATTTTGGAGTTTCCTCGGGAATTCCTGGACAAAAAATACCTTAAGCACTTTTCGTTAACGTGTGTGCAAAATTTCATGATGATCGGTTGAGCCGCTAAGGCGTGAAAGCGTAACAAACAAAAAAACTCACTTTCACATTACAATAGTGAGGATGCAATAGCTGGTCTCCCGCGGTTTCACCCGCATTTATTTCGGAGTTCCCGCGGGAATTCCTAAAAAAAAAGTACCATAAGCCGTTCTCTGTACCCCTGACAAGGTGAAGCGAGAATCTCATGATTCCGAATTCCGAAAAGCTGGTCCTATCATGGTTTTCGAAAACGATGTTTGATCAATGAAATTTTTTAGACAGAAAGGTTACATACAGCTATGACGTCGGTTTAGAAAGGATTTTCATTTCGGAAACCACGGAATCAAAATCTCACAATACTCAAAAATTACCGATTTCAGTATTTTTTTCTTGTTGGTTTTATTCATTATAATGTCTGAATAAGGCTTACATTAAAGAGATTTGGAGTTCCTGTGGGAGTTCCAACACTCACGTGAATGGAATAAATATTTGGATATATTGAATTTTCGGCAGGCTGCTTGGGGCGGCGGACTGCTGTTCTCCAAGAAGTATCGCCACCCTCGCCTCACTGGCATCGAGAGGTGAGTGACTTCCACGCCACACTTACACAACCTGCTTTGGCTGTAGTTATTCACATTAAACCCCTTCAAACTAGGTATAATAGTACCCGCCAGTACCCGCTATAGATTTTTTTTTTGTTAAATTTACCCCAACGGGGAAGGCAAAGGAGCTAAGTCCATACAGCCAATTCACTTGTATTTTTCTTCTTCCGAAGTTATTTACATCGAAAATCGAAATACATTGGCCAAAAGCTCCCCCAAAGATCATATAATCACTAGCTTCCCGGAATAAATAATCATATATTTTATACTTTACTTTTTTCCTGTAAATAAAAATATTTTATTTCCAATAAAAAAGTTTTATTATAATTAAGTATTATAAGTTATAACCTCTTTAGACACACTCAGCCCCGCCCGTCACAAGCTTACGTCTCGCAGCAATCAATCAATGACTCAAAGCTTCTGTTTTAAACGTTGCTCTGTGCCCGTACTGTGTAAATACAGAGTAATGCGGGGCACAGAGGGCGCTCCCGGTTTGATGCGAATCCTGGTAATGGGAGACGCGCGCGCGGCGGAGCGTGTGACGGCTGAGCTAGGGTTGGCACGGAGCTGAGTTCATACAAACTTAAAGAAAATAAATTGTATACTAAATTTGTACATTGTGATAGCCTAGGTCAATTTAAAAAAGAAATGTTAGCCTGTACTTTACGATTTCAGCAGTGTAAATTTTTGTACTCTGAATGACGGAATTCCGGAACTCCTATCAATAATAAGTCTCGACAAAAATACTGAACGAATATGACCACCATCGGTCATAAAGACTATCGACATTATATCTATTGAGCAGTAGGCAATACGATCTTGTTATTAATAATAATAATTTCCTACGAAACTGTATTTTTTTGTTTCTGAGTGTACAAAAAAGTTACATCATTTCATTTCAATTTCATTCCAAAATGGCTATTTCTAGTTTTTCTTCTAAATTTTATCTCAGTCATAGCATTTTATGTTTTGAAAGTAGAAAATAGTTTTTAAACCACCAACTGCCAAACAACTCCATAAATACAATATTCTCTGTACACCCCTATATCGGATTACCCATCGACGGCTCGTAGCCGGCAGCGCTACGCGCTCGTAGCTGTCGTAGCAACGCGGCATTTCTCACGTCACTCCGACCCGTAGAGCCGCAGTCGAACGCACACGGCTCTACGATCCAACTCAAATAAGCTTTTAATAGATGGACTTCTCTATAAATTTATATAGAGATAGAAAGAAATCCCAACTATTATAATAATGCGAAAGTGAGTTTGCTAGTTTGTTACGCTTTCACGCTTTAACGGCTCAACCGATCATCATGAAAATTTGCATGCACGTTGTCAGGGGTGCAGAAAAGGACATAAAGTAATTTTTAACCTGGAATCTCTGCGGGAACTACTAAAATAACGTGGGTGAAACTTCATTAAAATTTTAGAAACTATACGCTAGGTCAGGGGTACAGTCTATAGAAAAGGATACAGGGTATTTAGAATTTTGAATTTTGGGTACTTTTATCCCGGAATTCCCGTGGGATGTCCTAAAGTAATACTGTTGAAACTGCGTAAAACATAAATATAAAACAAAACAAATAAAAATAAAATTAATAAACAAATATATTTTGTGCAATCTCTCAAAATTTCAAGTCTATGCCTTTTTTTCGGGATTAAGAGCTCCGAGTCTGTCTTTTAACTGACGTATTATCCTGGAAAGAAAAAAGAACGCGGTATAAAACCGTTTTATCAGGGTGAAGTTACCCCGTCACATCTGCGCGCTGCAATTAATTAGACTTCGCCCTCCTACCCGCCTCTCCTCGAGGGTCCTGACGTATAAAAAACCAGTTGTGCCCCGCGGTTTCACCCGCGTTAATTTCAGAGTTCCCGCGGGAATTCCAGGATAAAAAGTACTCTATATGTTAATCTGATGTATAAGCTATATTATTGTGCAGTTTCATTTAAATCCATCCAGTAGTTTTTGCGTGAAAGAGTAACAAACATCCATCCATCCATCCATACATACTTACAAACTTTCGCGTTTATAATATTAGTAGGACTACAAACACTTCCATACAACAAACCGATAAACTTGAAGCAAGTCTAATTGCCATAGACTAGAGAGCAAAACGAGTGACAGTAATATAAGTAATTTTACATTTATTTCAAACTAGCTGTTCGCCGCGGTTTCACTCGCGATTATTTCGGAGTTCCCGCGGGAATTCCGGATTACAATATAGCCTATGTTACTCAGGGATAATGTAGCTTTCTAATAGTGAAAGAATTTTTGAAATCGGTCCAGTAGTTTTTGAGTTAAATCGTAACAAACAAACAACCAAATCTTTCATCTTTATAATATTAGTATAGATAATTATTTGTCATCACATAAATAAAATTCATTTTACTCGTATTTAATATTAACAAAACCTTTTACTGTATTTAAAATAGCTATAAAATCCTATTTATCGCTTATCTGGTATTGACTCAGTCGCGCCCGCTTGTGAGCCGAGCGGGAGTGGGCTTACGGGGAGTGTCGCCTCTCCGCTGCACTCCCTTGCTCTTGTATTATGGGGAACGGAGTTCCGTCCCCATTCACACCGAACAGAACTATTTATTACTTGCTGTTCCCCACGTTAATTTCGGAGATCTTGCGGGAATTCCGGGATAAAAAGTACCCTATGTCCTTCTCTGTACCCCTGACAACCTGCATGCCAAATTTCATCCAAATTACATACTCTACTACTACTTACTCTATTTTTACTTTTTAAATTATTTTTGAAACTAAGAAATGCAGATTGTGGACGGTCTTATTGGTAGGGTGAAGCCATCTCCCTTCTACGGTCGCCACTGAAAATCAGCGTCGTGGAGCTTAGTGCCACGGCATAATGCTGAGTGGTAGCCATTTTGGTACCAAGTATTCTAGTTTAAGAATCACGCTTGTACTTGTTTTATCTTTATGGTATCAAATAAACTTTGTTCTATTCTATTCTATTCAAATCCGTTCAGCCGTTTTTGGGTGATTGAGTAACAAACATCCAAACATCCAAACACCCACACTTTCACATTTATAATGTTACGTGCTAGGGTTCTTTATTCGGAGATTAACACTAACTTTACAAAAACACTAGGTCTAGGGTTCCTAGGTCTAGGTATCGCAACACTGAAACACTAAATGACTGATCTCGAAGTCCAATAGTCTCGCCAAGGTCGCAGGTAGTCGCAGGTATCGCTCAAGATTCACTCGTAGTTATCACTTCGAAAGCTCAAACTGAACTGCCCGTCCGGTTCGGTTGCGCTGTTTATATACCCAACCGAACGGGGCTCTAGAATGTTCGAGTTCAATGTGTTTTACTAGCCACTCGGCCGAACGTTTCTAGAATAGAACTTCTATCGACTTCGCTACTCCAATGTGTTTGCTTTACATTGCGTGTTTTGTATGCATCGCGCGTTTTGCATACATTGCGCGCTATCAATTTAGCTCGACCGCGACACTGCCCCCTTCTTAGAGATGCTCGTCCCGAGCGTCACTATTGCTGCCTTGATAACGTGCTAAGCGGTCGATGTGCACTATTTTGAAAGCTCCCCTTGGTTGACGTTGAATCCGATACGTCACGTCATTCATCCGGGTAACAACCTTGTACGGGCCTTCCCATCGAGTCTGTAATTTCGGAGATTTTCCCTTTCGACGGATAGGATTATGTAGCCATACAAGTGATCCCTCCTCAAAACCACTTGTATTCGCCCTCCGGTCATATCTCGTCTTCATGTTCTCGCTTGACTGCAAACCATGCTCTCGAACCAAAGCATAGACGTCCTGCATTTTCTCCCGTAGATCGGAGACGTAGTCCTGCATCGATTGGGGGTCATCTGGAGGTCCGCCTGTCAGTAAATCCACTGGTAGCCGTAGTTCTCTACCGAAATTCACATACGCTGGGGTCGCCTTCGTGCTCTCATGCTCAGATGTTCTGTAGGCGAGTAGGAACAGCGGTATGAATTTGTCCCAATCCCTCTGGTGTTTATCAACCAGTTTCGCCAAATTCCTCTCTAGCGTCTGGTTAAACCTCTCCACCATGCCGTCGGACTGAGGGTGATATGGCGTGGTCCTCGTCTTGTGCATTCCCAAGATTTTGCACATTTCCTGGAATAGCTGGGATTCGAAGTTCCTGCCTTGATCTGAGTGGATTTCCAAGGGTACGCCGAATCGACATATCACTTCCTCAACCAACTTGGAGGCTACTGTCGTGGCTTCCTGATTAGGTATGGCGAACACTTCCGGCCACTTGGTGAAATAATCTATGACGACCGAGTCAGGGAATAACCCTGACTCGGTCACTGGAAAAGGTCCAGCCACGTCAACAGCAATTCTTTCCCAGGGCGCACCAATATTATAGAGTTGGAGGTTTCCGCGGGTCCTAGTTGACGGACCTTTGACTGCAGCACAAGTGGTACATTTGCGGCACCATTCCTGCACATCCTCTCGACAATGAAGCCAGTAGAATCTTTCTCTCACTTTTGTTAATGTTCTCTTCACGCCAAGATGTCCACCTGAAACCCCATCGTGTATTTCACGAAGAACATCTTTCACCCTGGTCCTTGGAACAACTAACTGAAGGTGGAACTCTCTGCCGTTAGGTTTCTCCCATTTTCGGTAAAGTATTCCGTTCTGCAGAATAAAGCTGTCCCATTGGGCCCAATAGGCTTTAGTGACAGGGCTAGTGGGTGCGACCTCAATCCATTTTGGTTTGTCCGCACTACGTTTTTTCCAAGCCACGATGAGTCGAACGTCTTCATCATCTTCCTGAGCTTCTCTCATGGCTTCATCTTGCCACAGTCCCGGAGGGCTCGTTCTCGTAAGCTTAACGGTCAGTTCCTTCGACTCCTGTTTGACACAATGCTTACAATCTTCCGGGCATGGTCTTCTTGAGAGGGCGTCAGCGTTGCCATGGGCCTTCCCACTGCGGTGTTCGGTGACGAAGTCAAACTCCTGGAGTTGTTCGAGCCATCTGGCGACTTGACCTTCTGGATTCTTAAACTGAAGTAACCACTTCAAGGCGGCGTGATCAGTGCGAAGTGTAAACTGTCTTCCGATGAGGTATTTGTTGAAGTGTTGCAGCGTCTTTACCACGGCCAAGAGTTCTCTCCTTGTCACGCAGTAGTTCCGTTCAGGTTTCGACAATGATTTGCTAAAATAAGCAATCACGACTTCTCTATCGCCTTGTTTTTGAGACAAAACACCACCGATCGCCGTGTTGCTAGCATCCGTGTCGACAATGAACTGACCGCAAGTCTGAGGGTAGCCTAAGATCGGTGTTTCACACAAACACTGCCTCAATTTTCGGAAGGCTTCTTCGCAGCTCTCATCCCAACAGAATGGCTGTTTCTCTTCAGTCAGGCGATGCAACGGTTTGGCGATTTCGGAAAATCCTTTAACAAATCGCCTGTAGTACGAGCACAGTCCCAGGAAGGCTCGCACTTCCGTCTTATCTCTGGGAGTTGGCCACTTCTGTACTGCTTCAATTTTCTCCGGGTCAGTCTGGATTCCCTCGCTGGTGATTACGTGGCCGAGGTAATTGACTTTATTGCTAAACAGATGGCACTTCCTCGGGTTCAGTTTTAAGTTGGCACCTCGTATTTTTCCGAAGACTTGCTCCAAATTCCGCAGGTGATCTTCAAAGTCTCGGCCCATGATGATGACGTCATCCAGATAGACTAGGCAGGCGTCTCCCACTAATCCTGCCAGTACACACTCCATGAGACGCTCAAAGGTAGCTGGCGCGTTGCACAATCCGAAAGGCATAACGTTAAACTGCCATAACCCTTTGCCAGTTGTAAATGCTGTCTTCTCTTTGTCTTTCGGATGGATTTCCACCTGCCAATAGCCAGATTTCAGGTCCAAGGTCGAGAACCATTGCATACCACTCAGGGTATCCAAGGTATCGTCGATACGTGGCAGTGGATAGCTGTCTTTCTTTGTGACATCATTCAACCGTCGATAATCTACACAGAACCGCGTGCTACCATCTTCCTTCTTCACCAAGACCACAGGCGAACACCACGGACTTGCAGATGGTTCTATGATCTTATTCCTTCTCATATCCTCTACCATGTCTTGCACTTCTCTTTCCTTAGCGATTGGGATTCGCCTTGCTCGCTGCCGAATAGGTCTTTCGTTCCCGGTGTCGATTCTGTGTTGAACTAACGACGTCCTTCCAAGATCTGCTTCCTGGGAAGGGAAGATATCTGCGTAGCGCAACAGCATTTTCTTGGCTTTGAAGCTCTGTGAATAGGTCAGATTGTTCTTACAGCCGTCAAGAAGTTCTGTAATAGTAGACTCATTCTTGGTTTTGGACGCATCTACTATCGGCGTTGATTGACATTGCTTTACCCAGACAGCTTCCTCGCATTGTCCAACAACTTCACCCTTATTTAAGGTAACCTCGTGGTTCTCCAGATTCACGACTCTTATTACTGCAGTATTGGTTCCTCTCACAAGGGTTCTTGCTGTCAGGAGTCTCCGAGCCGATGTTTTGTTTGGTATATCTTCAATCAACACACATCTTGGCTTATTGTTT
Source organism: Zygaena filipendulae (assembly GCA_907165275.2). Lineage (NCBI taxonomy): Eukaryota > Metazoa > Arthropoda > Insecta > Lepidoptera > Zygaenidae > Zygaena > Zygaena filipendulae. The sequence continues at coordinate 229,695 of OU015677.1, read as the reverse complement.
TTAGCTGATGGCAGCTTCACCTCTACTTGAGTTTGTGCTCGTCCAGGTATGACAACTTTGTTTAGGCAAGTCACTTTTCCAGTGGGACCTCCAAGTATCAATATCTCCTCGTTGCCGCACTTGAAAACACTGTTAGTGACGTCAATTCTGCAGTTATGTTTCTTCATGAAGTCCAGGCCCAAAATGCACTCGTCGATAATTTCAGCCACGATGACGTTGTGAGTGTACGGTACTTCTCCCACATACATTGTGACTGATATTTCCCCCAGGACGGGTATTGGCTGACCGGAGGCGGAAAGAAGCCGACAATCGACATTCTTGCGTCCCAACGCACCTTTCACCATGTCCGGCTGAACTATCGTCCTAGAGGCTCCGGTGTCTATCGTCATTTTGCAGTCTTTCCCATTAACCGTGCCGCATATCGATAGACTGTTCCCATTGCACGCCTGTGGGATGACCATTGCTGGGGCTTCTTTCACGCCAGCCAGTACCCGCCCCTTAGTTCTGGCTGTTACTCGTTTCCCTGATTCCCGACAGGGGACGAAGTCTCCTGCCTCCTTGTTAGCTCATCAAGTTGTTTCTGTAGCTTGATGATTTTATCTGTCACCTCATCTTTCTTCGGGCAGGAGAACTGCAGATGGCCTCGTTCGCCGCATTTATAGCACAGGGATCCATTCTTCTTTAGGGGGGCCTTAACCACCTTAACTTCCTCGGTGATCTCCCGCAGCTTATGCGCACGCACCTCTCGCCGTACTGCCTCAACTTCCAAGGCGTGTGCCAGGGCATCCTTTAAAGAGGTGTGATGACGAAGCCCCACTGCAGCCCTTATCTCCATGTCCCGGATGCCATCCACGAAGGCTTGCAGAATGTTCGTGTCCAACGTCTTCGTGTCAGCTGTCGGATGAGCCTTGCGGACAAGCTTCTCGATCTCCAGTGCCCACTGCTGTAGTCCTTCTCCTGGACGCTGGACTCGATCGCGTAACTGGGCCCGGAACACGTGTTCAAGGTGGCGCTCCCCATATCTGGATTCGAGGGCCTCCATCAGCTCCTTGAATCCACTTCCTGAGCTAGGCAGTGCCTCCAACACAGACAAAGCCGAGCCCCTGAGCGCCACGGTGAGAGCCGTTAGACACTGCTCATCCGTCCACCCATTTGCGGTAGCGACGGTCTGGAACTGCTGCCGGTATGCGGGCCAGGATGTAGCCCCATCGTAAGGTGGCACTTTCACTCTGGGTGCCTGGACTAAGCTGACAGCCCCGCTTGATGTGATTCCCATCGTTTTAAGACGCAACACTTCTTTTTGTAATCCAGAGTAGCCAGTCTCCAATCCCGTGACCCGCTCCTCTACTACATTTTTTAGTCCGACTTCTAATACTGAGACGCGCCCTTCTATTGAATCGATGTCTTCACGGAGTTGCTTCACTACATTGCTGACCTTATCAACGGCCGCCAAAACTGTTTGAAGATGTAGTTCGGCGCGCTCCTTTTGATCTTTAAGCATGACGTGCAGATTTTGCTGTTGATTTTCACGTAAGACGTGCAGATTTTGTTGTTGTTCTTCACGTATAGCATTAAATTTTTGGTGCATACCCTTATTCATGTTTTCCATCATCTTGACCAAACTACATATATCTAGGGCGGCTGCGTCCGCTGCTCGTCCCGTAGTCGTAGCCCGGACGTGGTCAGTAGGCGTGGCCAGGTGGGCGGAGCTAGTGGGCGGGGCTTCGACGGTGGGCGTGGTCTGGTGGGCGGGGCCAGTGGTAGGCGGGGCCAAGTGGGCGGGGCCAAGGGGCGTGGCCTGTGGCCCAGTGGGCGGGGCCTCGGTGGTGGGCGGGGCCGAGTGGGCGTGGTCAGTGGGCGTGGTCAGGCCGATGGGCGTGGCCTCAGTAATGGGCGGGGCCTGGTGGGCGGGGCCAGTGGGTGGAGCCCGATGGCCAGTGGGCGTGGCCTGGCGGGCTGCAGGCGTAGCCCCCGCAGCACGTTGTGCCCTCGTCCTGACACCTTCCTCGGCGATGTCTTCTCTCGGAGTTAGTGGCATCTCCAAATTTCACTTCCGACACCAAATTGTTACGTGCTAGGGTTCTTTATTCGGAGATTAACACTAACTTTACAAAAACACTAGGTCTAGGGTTCCTAGGTCTAGGTATCGCAACACTGAAACACTAAATGACTGATCTCGAAGTCCAATAGTCTCGCCAAGGTCGCAGGTAGTCGCAGGTATCGCTCAAGATTCACTCGTAGTTATCACTTCGAAAGCTCAAACTGAACTGCCCGTCCGGTTCGGTTTATTTATTTATTTATTTATTTATTTATTTATTTATATGGAAGACCAGCAGCACAAATATAATTTGTATATATAAAAAGTAAATATAACAAAAATGCTAATGATAGGTCTTCACATGTAGACACAAATTATGTACACTACCAAGTAGCTTCGACATAGCGTTCACACGGCATTATATCGCCTTCACACAGTTTATACAGTTTATTACTATACCCAAAAATGAAAATTAAACATAAAAATAATGAATAAATTTTAAGAGCGGAAGAAATCGTCGCCAAGCATCCTCCTCGCCGCCACTACGCTGGTATCGAACAGATACAGCTGATTAAATCTCGCAGATAATCTATTAAAGTTTCCACTCGCACGCAGAATGTATGTATTTTGCCTATAATTAGATGACGAAATGGGAGGCTTCAATATATTACTATTCCTTAAGAATTTAGGTGGGGCGTTAATTGGCAGTAGCGACAGCAGGTCAGGGCAGTCGATAGTGCTTTGAGCTATCTTTAACAGGAACGTCAAGTCGGCTATTTCCCTTCTCCTAGCCAACGGGAGCAAGTGGTGTTTGCGACATAAGTCATTATAGTGATAAGAATCGCAGCGATCCTTGATACGATAACTCAAGTATCTAAAGAATCTTTTCTGGATGTTCTCGATGCGATTTATGTAAGTGGCGTATTGGGGATTCCAGACCTGAGAAGCATATTCCAGATGGCTGCGGACAAAGGTACAGTAAAGGATTTTAAATGTTTTTACACACTCAAAATCTCGGCTATTGCGCATTATAAATCCAAGCATCCTCGAAGCTTGGCTAACTATTTTGTCAATATGGTTGTCGAACAGTAGCTTGGAATCATGATACACACCAAGATCACGCACAGTTGTGTTCCTCGGGAGGCTGGTATCCTTTAAGTGATAGTCATAGTTAACCGTACAACGCTTGCGACTGAAAGTAACTACACTGCATTTAATTGGATTCAGATCCAAGTTGTTAACAGTACAGTAGGTCTCGAGGCGTTGCAAATCCTTCTGCAAGCGCAGCGCATCAGAGATGGTGGAAACAGCTGCAAATATTTTCATATCATCAGCAAAACTGAGAAGATGAGAATGGTGGAAGCAACGTTCAATGTCATTAACAAAAACCGCAAATAACAAGGGCCCAAGCAAGGATCCCTGCGGGACGCCGCTAGGGACAGAAACCCATCCGGAGATATAGTTGTTAATTACGACAGCTTGAGAGCGATTATCTATGTATGACGCAAACCACCTAAGAAGGTCACCACAAATACCAATTCCTTTTAACTTATCCAGAAGCAGATTATGTTGAATACGATCAAAAGCCTTGCTGTAATCTGTGTAAATAACATCAACCTGTTGTCCACGATCCATGGCGCCTGTCACGTAGTTATTAAGGATTACCAGGTTTGAGACAGTTGATCGACCACGCAAAAACCCATGCTGGGAGGTGCTGAAAGATTGCTTTATAGAGGGGTAAACTTGATTATATATAATTCTTTCAAAAATTTTAGACACTATACAGAGTTTAGATATGGGACGGTAGTTACAAATGTCGTTTTTTGACCCTTTTTTATGTACAGGAGTTATAAAGGCACTCTTCCATAGCGCGGGAACAGCACCTTCCTTAAGTGATTTGCCAAAAAGAATTGAGATAGGGACCGACAGAGATCTGGCACAACCAATTAGGAATGGGGCAGGTAAGTGGTCAGGACCTGCAGATTTTGAAGGGTCGAGTCCCAAAAGCAGCTGTTCAACCAAGTTCGCGTTGATCTCAATATTAGAAATTGATGAGACGGGCATTATGTCGGTGGTAACACGGTGACAGACACCACTCACATGCTGATTTACCCTCAAAAAATTGTTTTGAAAAAAATTTGAGAATGCTTCACAGATTGCGCTGTTTATATACCCAACCGAACGGGGCTCTAGAATGTTCGAGTTCAATGTGTTTTACTAGCCACTCAGCCGAACGTTTCTAGAATAGAACTTCTATCGACTTCGCTACTCCAATGTGTTTGCTTTACATTGCGTGTTTTGTATGCATCGCGCGTTTTGCATACATTGCGCGCTATCAATTTAGCTCGACCGCGACAATAATATTAGTAGGATTAAGGATGGTGACGAATTTGATTGGGAACCAAACGGAAATTTTTAAGGTCTCTTCACATTTCAAGCACTGTTGGTGTAGTGGTAAGTGACTGACTGCTGTAGCAAATGTCGCGGGTTCGATGCCCGCATCAGAGAAAACATGTGTTGGATATTGTTGTTTAATCTGTCTCGATTATATCTATCAAAAGTATATAATTACACTTAAAAAAGGGATATCAGTGTGATAGTTGTCTGTTACCCATAGTACAAGCTCTGCTTACTTTGGGACCAGATGACGCTATCTATACTATAATAAAAGAGTAGAATCCGCGATTCTGTACATTGAATATTTTTACCTAAAATTGAGAGGGGTGATAAAAGAAGAGTAACCAAGCCCAAAAAATTTTTTTTAAAATTCCTTTCTGTCTGTCTGTCTGTTCGCGATCATCTCCGCATCTACTGAACTGATTGTCATGTGGTTTTCACAGGTAGATTAAGCTTAACCTGGAGCTATATATAGGCTTTGTTTCATTGAAATCGGATGTCGGGAAAAAAGTTGTTGTATAAAAACCTTCCATGCGGGTGAAACCGCGGGGCACAGCTAGTAATAATATATGTACAAGCATTATTATTTAGTTTTTTGACATCCTGTATAAATCATTCAAGTACAACAAATATCCCTTCGTTTCGGTCCAACAGACGGCTCGCTCGACGCCTCTTGTGATTGATAAATGAGTGAGTTGCGTAGTATTGGACACAGTGCAGCTAAACGCACAGTAGGACCACTTGAATTCATTAATTTCGGTTGCCCTAAGCTACGGTGAAACAAACCGCAAATCGCTTTATTTAAAACACACCTTCCTTAGTTTAACGATTTTCTTAATTTAAATTTATCTAAGACTAAAACCTTTTTGATGGTTGTTGCTGCAGAATAATTGGACATAGATAAGCAATAGTGTGTTAACCCACACTAGAGAAATTTTGAGTAAATCGTGTTTTAAAAGTAGGAGTGCTATTTTGTATCAACATTTTTTATGTTCAATACTTAGTTACATATTTAAGTAATGTAATAAGGTAAACACATAATTAAAAAACGTTCCCTAACTCTCAATAAATCGTTATGAATCAATAACTTAATTTTGTGGGTTAACATGTTATTGCTTATCTGCGTCCAGTAGCAAAAAACCGGAAATCGCCTTATTCAAAACTGAATAAAGTTTATCTTATCTTGTAACGACGCCTCGTTACAGACTAATGTATGTAATATCTAATGATAAAATTTGCTGCAAACCAGCCGCTGAACAAACTAGTTGGCAAACAAACGGCGTTCTGTATGTGAAATGTAATGAACTTAAAGTCAGCCGCAAATTTGAATTTAATTTGTAAACACGACCTCACAACTCACGGAACCCAACCGTTGTAGCTGCGGTTACTATTAACCAAATAAGCGTGTGACGCGGGGTGAGAAAGCTAGCGAACAATTAAGTCAATATTGTTTGTCCAAATTGATATCAATTCATTCACACCTCCCCTCCGGCGCACCGCAGTGGCTCATTTGCATAATTCCCCAGCCTCCTCGCCGCGATCAATTGCCAATCAGCCCCCGCTCACTCGCCCCTAGAGTTTGTTTATTCTGTGAGCTTTTTACATTTATTATTCACTTAAATTTACTACCCACTAGCTGTACCCCGCGGTTTCACCCGCGTGAGTTTCGGAATTAACGCAGGGACTATGTTTTTCTAGAATAAAAGTAGCCCAAGTTACTCCTTATAACATCAGCTATCTGCTAGTGAAAGTCCCGTCAAAATCGGTCCAGCCTTTTCAGAGATTAGCCGGAACAAACAGACAGATCGACAGCCAAAATTTTAAAACAAATGATTTTTAATATAAGTACACCGTATATACATACGCACTTTCATATGCAATTAGTGAAAAGCTGTTAATTTGGAATTACAAACAGACACTTCATTTTTATTTAGGTATATGGATAGATAAGGATTGTGGCTGTCTTTAATAGAATTCCCCTAATTTTCGTAGTAAAGTTATTTTTACGGCTAAATCGTAGCACATGCTACGGCTTTCTACGACGCCTACGATGTTCTACGGCAGCTACGCTGTATGCGTAGCAAATTGTACTTTCAATTTTAAAAGTAGTTTTTTTTTTTTAATAATGAACAAATGCTGTACAATAAAGTATTGTACTCATGTGTATTCTATTGTTAATTATCCCAGTGACAATAAAAAAGGAAAAACTAGAAATTGGTCGTTTAATTTTCTTAAAAAACTGCGTAGGTACATATAAATGACTAGCTGTTCCCCGCGGTTTCACCCGCGTTAATTTCGGAGTTCCCGCGGGAATTCCAAGATAAAAGTAACCTACGTCCTTCTGTGTATCCCTGTTAACGTGTATGCAAAATGTCACGATGATCGGTTGAGCCGTTAAGGCGTGAAAGCGTAACAGACAGACAGACAGATAGACTGATAGACAGAGTTACTTTCGCATTTATAATATTAGTAGGGATGTAATTTTCCAAACAGTAGGTAGGTATCTTATATTTGTTATCGCCAATGGGCATGTTGACTAATTTTTATTTTTTAGTCCGTCTTGTAGATTATTAAAAAATATTGGACACGTATTTTTTCTTTTTTTACGTAATCAAAAAATAACGGCGATATATTGAGTTGAAATTTCGCGTGACGTCACTATTCTGACAGTTTGTATGGCGGTTTTGCGGTTAGTGACGTCACGACCTCCTCATCCTGAACTTTAAAGCGCTTTATCTCTGCATATTTTAATTTATTTAAAAAAGCAAAAAATACGTGTCTATTGTTTTTATATTTTCTAACTGACGGACTAATTAGAATTTTGATTTTCAAAAGTAGTCAACATCCCTATTGGTGTGGATTTCCGTGGTCTTGAATTTAAAGTTTTAACAACCGCTGCCTCACACTTTGTCTCTTTGTCTGTCAGGGCGGACTCGGTGACGTGGAACCCCCACAAGCTGATGGGCACCCTGCTGCAGTGCTCCACGGTGCACTTCAAGTACGAGGTGAGATCACAGTTGGTCAAAAGCAAATGTTTTTAGTGGATTTTGTTGTTTAACAATGCCGTATTCGACAATTTATCACAAACAGATACATTTTACATAAGCTTATATGCGAAAGTAAAGAAGAAAAAGAAGAAGAAGACTAATAGACGAACGTGAGACCAAACCTCACCTCTACGTCTTCCACCGCACGGTTGAACTTGCCAACGCATTTGAAAGATAACGCAATATCAAGTATTTAAGACAGCTCTCATTTGTTTAAGCCTCGTTTGAGTATTCAAGTCTCAGTAGTCGAGAGAAGTCGAGTTTAATTTTAATACTCACAAGTCACCCTTACAGCGGAAGAAATGTGCTTTCCAAGTGAGCGTCTCCCAAATCTGTAACTAATTTTATTCGTTGATTTTATAACTTATCATCCAAATATAACACTTAAGTCTATATAACATAAGGTAGTAAATTAAATGTAACAGTTTATACAACCAAGAACTGAAGTTAATGGGATAATAAACTTTATTGCTCAGGCATTTAAGTAGCATCTTCTCTGTTAATGCTATTGTAATCAATGCACAGTACATTTTAATCTTTATTTCGGAGTGTTTAAGGTTGAATTTGGCTCGTGTCAGAACAGGAGCGTATAAATTGGCAACATATGTTTGCAAGTGTCAGTGGAGATATTTAATTAAAATCAAGCGCGTGCCGACGTCACGTGGCACTAGTGAGGGGACGTGGAGCTTTATTTTTCGCGCACTTTTGATAAAAAATATCGATAAAATAGTTACGAGTTGACGGAATCTTCCATTGATTTTAATTAAGCCTGGGATTCAAAGTACACATTGCCATTTAAATGTGTTCCAGCAGTTTTTGCGAATATATACAGCGTATAATAGAAAGGTGTAGTCATATTTAAAGAATGTGTGTGCGTTATGGTTCATGCGCCACTAGTAGATATAGCCCAAAACACTAACCTCACATGATGAAACAAAAATTTTTTTTTTTTTCACTAAAACAGGTGTATCATAATTATAGTGAGTGAATCAGTCGTAAATTAGTAACGAGTAATTTATCGTATGCAATATGCTGAGAAAATTTAAAAAGTTTTGAAGCGGTGTATTTCATCGTACTCATTCGGTTATCACCAAATCAAATCAAATTGTTAAAACTCATTACCAGCATTCATTTCTTCAAAGACTGCACCTCTGGTCTAATTGTTAGTGAAACTGATTGAAACGCGAGGTGTCTTGGGTTCGATCCTTGCATCAGGGTGGACGTTTATTTATACGATGTTAATCCCGCATCTATGCTTATATTTTGGATTTATTTACAAAAAAACAAGTATAATAAGTATTATATAAGTGTTCTGGTATCCAATGCTTGTAGAAGCATTGCTTATTTATTAATTATTTATTTTTAAATCTATCAAAATTTAAACGTTGTTTATATTTGTTTGACTTTATCACATCGATAGTAACTTCATCGTTCCACTTCCCCTCCCTAAACCAACATCGAAAGGGGGCGGACTCGGGTGCTCCGGAATTTATTATGCGGGGTGCTGCATGCGACGTCTAAAACAAATTATTACGATGTGCCCTTTGTCTGAACGCTCGGTGCACTCCAAATTGAACCTTATGTCTATTAAATACTAATATTAAAATTGACTCGTGTTTATATTTTTTATTGAATTTACATAATAATTTGCAATGGCAGAGCTTCTCTTGCTCTCCGTCGAGTAGGTACATTTTAGTTTGTACTTGCTATTGTGTTCATAGTAAAGATATTCATCCAATGCCTGACAAATTTTGAATCTTTAGCCCGTCTTGTAGGTTTATAAATAAAAAATATTGGACACGTATTTTTCCTTTTTTTACGCAATCAACAAATAACGGCGATACATTGAGTTGAAATTCCGTGTCGCGACCTCCCACTTCTTAACTTTAAAGTGTTTTATCTAAGTATTTTTTTCAATATTTAAAAAAAGCAAAAAATACGTGTCTATAATTTTTTTACTGTCTAACTGACGCACTAAATAGAATTTTGATTTTTATACCTCGTCATCATGCTTAGGGTATACTGATGAACTGCAACGCCATGTCAGCGGAGTACCTGTTCATGACGGACAAGATCTACGACCCCAAGTACGACACCGGCGACAAGGTCATCCAGTGCGGCCGGCACAACGACATCTTCAAGCTGTGGCTGCAGTGGCGCGGGAAGGTAAGCAGACACGCAACGGAGCAAGCAGACAGACAGACAATTCTTTCAGAAAATGAAAATTTCTCTTGTCCATTGCTGGGTACGGCTTATTGTTCTCACATAGGTAATTAATTGCAAATTGAGTTATTACTAATATTATAACTTTAAACTGACAGCGTGCTGCTGGAGAGTTTGTTGCGCAGCTTCTTCTCTTCAGCCATAGCATTATGAGTGCTGTTTACTGTAAAATATAATTTTACTGACGTCAAAAAGAGCACGTTATGGGCCAAATTTGAATAAAAGATTTTGAATTTGACTTTGAAAAATAAGCATTTATTTGAACGAAAGTGCTTTATTGCTCATCACAAGTCGCATAAGCAAATAGAATTACGCTTGACTGATTTGTTTCGAATGGCACGACAAGCGTGTCATCATTGTATTTAACAACTCAGCACATTTAAGCATGCAAGTGAAAATGAAAAAAAAAAAATTAGGCTCCTTAGACGTTAGACGTGTCATGATAATGTATGGTGCTTGGCACGCCAGTCGTGTCACGAAATATTTGTTCGCCGCCAAAGAGCCCAGTCGGTTTTAATTCGGTGTAGGTAGGTACCTATACGTGTCACCAAAACTACCAGATTTTAAAACTGCAAGCGATCTCTTTCAGGAAAAATAGAAATGAAGAGTTAAATACTTAAATATTAAGCAGTTGGCGTGTAATCTTTACGTTTATTTATTTATTAATGGATAGTACACAGCTTTCTATTTATTCTAAATACGATTTTGCAAACATTATGCAAACCAATTATGACTACCAAACTACTTACAATACGTGTGTTCTTACGAATATTTGCTGATCCTCGTGAACTTCGGCGTTCGCGCGGGAATCCTCTCGGGAATCCCCCCTCCCCACGTGCTCGATTACTCTTTCTATATATGCAGTACAGATGATGATAACACATCTCTCTTCTGCCACCACCTCCGACTCCGACTCCGATTCCGATTCCAACTCCGACAAACCAAATCTAATAACTCCGACACCAACTTCGCTGCCTATGAACCGTCTCCGAAACACCTTTCCATCTCGTCTCTCACCACCAGGGCACGTCGGGCTTCGAGCGCCTCATGGACCGCCTGATGGAGCTCTCCGAGTACATGGTGCGCCGCCTCCGCGAGCAGCCCGACAAGTTCCACCTCATCGCGGAGCCCGAGCTGGTCAACGTGTGCTTCTGGTACCTGCCCAAGCAGCTGAGGAACATTCCGCACGACGCCAATAAGGAGATACGCCTGGGGAAGGTAAGTAATAAATAATAATAATATAAATAAAATCGTTTAATTCAGGCACAGGACCCAAATAAAGTTTAACAAACAAAGTACCTACTTTGATTCACACTAATCCTACTAATATTATAAATGAGAAAGTGTGGATGTTTGTTACTCAATCACGCAAAAACGGCTGAACGGATTGGGATGAAATTTGGCATGCACGTTGTCAGGGGTACAGAGAAGGACATAGGGTACTCCGCAGCCGTTTTTGCGTGATTGAGTAACAAACATCCAAACATCCACACTTTCACATTTATAATATTAAGTAGGATAGTAAGTATTAGAGATGCGCCGAGTACTCGGTTACTACTCGGTACTCGGTGTATTCGGTGGTTTTTTTAATACTCGTACTCGGCCGGATAACTCGGTTCAACTGCCGAGTGCTCGTTTTAAATAAAGTATTAGGTTAATATCATAGTGAAAACTACATTAAAAAGTAGTTAATCCCATTTATTATTTTAAAAACGTATCAATCTTAAGAAGAAAAGAAAAAGTCCGAAATTTGCTAACTCGTCATTGAATTTAATTTTATAATCAGATCAAATGTTGAAACACTGAAACAGTATTGCATTTATAAAATACCTGTAATATTTATTGTTGTAATTTATTGAATGACTGTCCACTACCGTTTCCTTCTGTTCAGTGTGTTTCTTGTTTTATTTAAAAAGCAGTAAGTTTTGGGAAAAACACATTCTGAAACTATCAGAAAGAGTGAAAAATAGTAAATGTCGTTCAAGAAAATAAACAGATCTACAGGTAGGTATTTTATGAGTGTAATGTTTTTAAGTATATTAAAAGACAGATTTACTATGGTGCTAGTTGACTGGTTCACGCCATTAAGCTGGCAAACTTCGTAAAGACTGAACCGAGTTACTCGGCCGAGTACTAGGTACTCGGTAAAGTAAAACCGAATAATACTCGGTATTCGGTTACTCGGTAAATCTAGTACTCGGCCCATCACTAGTAAGGACTAATTTATTGAATGTGTTCCCCAGGTGTGCCCCAAACTGAAGGGCAGGATGATGCAGGCGGGAACGCTCATGGTCGGCTACCAGCCCGACGACCGCCGCCCCAACTTCTTCCGCAACATCATCTCCTCGGCCGCCGTCACGGAGAAGGATGTGGACTTCCTGCTGTCGGAGATGGACAGGCTCGGCCAGGACATCACTGTCGAGTAAGCCGGCCCGACCCGTCTGTGTTTGCTGAATTATTATTTAACATAACATTAACATACCTACATATATCTAGTGAAGTCGTTCTGTGGTGTTGTTATGGTCGATGTGATGGAAGCACGGATTATTAATAAGCCAAGTGTTAGCGTTTGCATTTTTTAATACCGCTGGCACTGACAGTGACAGGTGACATAAAACGTCATGTGACAGGTGTCAGGCATAGAAGCTGTCAACGGTGAGTGAGATTGTCATTGTTCGTTGGTGAAATTGGCGGGAGTGGATGCACTCGGGCGTTTTTGTGAAACAGTAATTAAAACAGTTGCTTATTGTATTAATCGAGTATTATTTTCTAACACAAGGAAGCCGGTTCATTTTGTTAATTTCGCTACAGCGATGTCGATGAGGGTAGTTCATTAAGTTGGAGGTGGAGTAACGTGTTTAAATTTGGTTCGTCGGAGTCGGAAGTAGTGGCAGAAGGGAGATTTGTCAATCATCAGCGTTTCTTTTATTGAAAGAATAACCGAAAGCACCCACGAAGGGGGGCATGTATAAACCTCCGATATAAAAGTACCGGAGTTTGACTCTATAAATAAGTTGTAAAGAATGCTTGCTTGGTTAGGTCAGGTCTGTACCTACTGCTGACCAGCACAGTGTCACCTAACCTCACCTATCCTGTCAAGGTTACTCTTCATCTTATTTATGAAGCCATCCAATATCGCAGCAAAGTTGTTGTGAAAATAAATAAATAAATAAATAAAATTATGATTAATTATATTTTCCGGCGATTATTAATAATCCCCGCATTTATCACATTAACGGAACAGAGTTTAGTCAGTTTAATTCATAGGTATGCGGCGGTCATTTAGTTCTTTTGCGGGGTCGTTTAGTGTGTGTGAGGTCGTTTAGTTATTTTGTGGGGGTCGTTTAGTGTGTGTGAGTTCGTTTAGTTCTTTTGTGGGGGTTGTTTAGTGTGTGTGAGGTCGTTTAGTTCTTTTGTGGGGGTCGTTTAGTGTGTGTGAGGTCGTTTAGTTCTTTTGTGGGGGTCGTTTAGTGTGTGTGAGGTCGTTTAGTTCTTTTGTGGGGGTCTTTAGTGTGTGTGGGGTCATGTAGTTCTTTTGCGGGGGTCTTTAATGTGTGTGGGGTCACGTAGTTCTTTTGCGGGGGTCTTTAGTGTGTGTGGGGTCATGTAGTTCTTTTGCGGGGGTCGTTTTGTGTGTGTGAGGTCGTTTAGTTCTTTTGCGGCGGTCGTTTTGTGTGTGTGGGGTCATGTAGTTCTTTGAGGTCTTTTAGTTCTTTTGCAGCATTCGTTCGGCTTCTGTGAGGTCATTTAGTTCCTTTGCAAGGGTCGTTTGCATTTTGGTACTTTCTCGATTTTATAATTATTTATTAGTATTTAATTTTAAATTTTGGTATTACCTGATTGTCGATGATTGTTAAAAAAAAAAGTGTGGTGGTTCGAGTTTCTGTAGATTGCTCGGTAGTGGTTTAGCTTGCCGCATCGCTTTATTTTCCGTTGGGTAGGCAGAGACGTCGAAAGAGTCTGGAGTATAATAGAGGAAAGTGACAACGCGTTGATATTCTTTAATAGCTGTAGTGAATGTTCTTAACAATGTTATTAATATTATTATACTAAAACATAAAGCCCATATTTTTTAGAAATTATGTAAACAAAAATTAATATAAGTAACTACCCACATAAAAAGCTTTGGAAAGAAAAATTTTTAAATGTTTTTTCCATACTTAGGGCGGTAGCGAAAATTTTATATAAACTGTAGTTGGGACAATAAATAGTGGAATGTAATTATTTAGACGAGTCTTTATAGACATTTAATTAAATTAATTAAAATAATAATGTCGTTAGTATTTTGAGCGAAGTTTAGTTAAATGTTAAATAAGTTTTTGTAAAGTTAAAATTTATATAAATCTATCTACAATAGTCTATCTACATTATTTATTGAATATTTACAAACTATTAGTCAAATTTCTTTACCAATTAAGTATATTATGTATTTTATTCTGATATATTTATTATATTAAGTGTTAATCAGATGAAACTTTAAAAAATACGTACGCTGGCTCAGACGAAATAAAAAGTCAAGACGGAGCGCTGTGAACAAAAAAGTGAAGCCGATAAAATTACGCCTCGGCGTGTACGTGCTCAGTTACATGCACACACACAAATAACGAAACTACGCCTTTTTAAAGAAAACATGCCGAATTGTGTAGTGAGAGGGTGTAAAAACCAATCTTCGAAAAATAAAAAGCAGGATTGAACCACATTTTTAATAAAATATCAATTTTATGACAACGTGGAACACAAAACCTTCACAACTTCCATAAGTGTTGCTACTAGTGAGCGTCACAATAGTCCCCGTTTTTTGGGTAAGTTAATGTGACGTGAAACGTAATGTAACACGTTCATTTACCTATTTCGATTTTAACTTTTAATATTTATTTTCGTTAATTTTATGCGTTAATTTTTATTTTCCATGTTTTAACATAACTTCGAAACCTATATTTTTAAGGTTCTCGAATATAGATACAATCGAGGTACCTATACAACTTAAAAAAATACTAACTTATCTATTTACTTATCCATTCTTCTTTCTAGAACTTAGACAATTTTGGGTAATAAGTTTTCACTGCACGGCAACACTCACTAAATGCCCACATGTTTACGAAACCGGCTTCACTTTTTTGTTGACAGCGCTCCGTCTTGAGTTTTTACTTCGTCTGAGTACGCTGGCACATAATTTTCATCAAGATGGAATTAACTTCAATTATGTGTAAGGAAGTAAAAAAGCCAGTTGTTACTCTTTGCAACGAAGTTTATTTACCTACTTAGGTACCTAATTGCTAGGTTAAAATATAGATATTTAATTAAATAATTTTATTAATAGATGATCATTTACTTAGAACGAATACTAACCTATCTTAATTGCATTGAAGAAAATAATATTAGATATTATCTATTATTTATTGCAATCGGTTAAAAAAATGTTTCTACAATATTATATATAGGTAATATATCTCTAGTTAATATTGAATGGTTGGGGTTAAAATCGTAGAGGTACGTAACCTAACTCTACATTAAAAAACATCAGTATTGCCAATTTTGAAATAAATATCATGAATGTGTCTGTGTTGTTCAATCGTTGTCTTCCATGGAGATAATATAAGTTAAGGTAATTTATCGCGTCGTCTCGTATCGATTCGGTTGCTGAATTTTGAAAAAAAAAAAAAACTGAATATACTCAGCTAAGCACACATACCAATCCGTGCTTATCCATAATTTATTTATAATTCGTTGGTGACATTTGGATTGAATAGAAATTAAGTAGGTACCTAAATGAGTTGAGTGAAACTCAGTGTTGAAATTGAAAATTCAACATATTTTTATGTTGTCTGTTCAAATGTTACAAACAAAAGCAAAAATGACTTTTTGACATTGGAAATATTATATTCTTATTTAATAACTACATAATTCAATGCACTAACAAGAAGTTGATTAGACACTTTGGACTTGACGAGCGAACCACTGCACTGTATAGATTCTATACAGTGCAGTGCGATCTATACTAAAGATCGATTACCCTAATTATCGATTTCAGTTTGAAACACATCATTTCAGTTCAGTTTGAATCACATCAACTTTACAATCGATGGTCAGTGTGTTCTCATAGCTACTTAGATATAATTAGAAATCTGTATGGGTAGATGTAGTTCTATATATTATTATAAACGATACATAGGTAGGTATCTCTCCCATTTGCCAATTGAATCATTATCATTTAATAAAACTACTTATACTATTTATTTATAGAAACTTGAGACGCCTAACTATATTTTTTTATTAATTGACCTGATTGTGAGACATTATTTTTTTATTTAGTCCAAATATTGAGTTCATACACAAATCCCAAAGAAAAAAAAAAACACTTTCAGATTTGCCCGAATTTTTTTGGGCATATTTCCTTGTTCTTTCGGAGATACCTAATAGTACCCATCTCCATTTCTATGTTTTTTCGTGTTTTAAATATGGTAAAATTCTATCATTTAAAATATAATCAAAAATATTTAAATATGCCAAACCGAAAGCTAGTGAGAGGATTGTGTTAGAGGAGGTCTTCCGAGGACGTAGGTACCTACACCAATTAGGCAGATAATGTCCTTATACTTATTGAGAGGCCAACATCGAGTGATGTAGCAACCGACGGCGGTATGCTAATTTATCAATGAGCACCGAACAAAGGGGGTCTGCCAATTGGAGAGCCATAGTCGGAAGGTGTGAACGTATATGTACGGTGTTTCAATTGAATAATATTGTGTATAATCGCAATAAATATGATATATTTGTTATGCAATTCGATGTTAGTATATATTTGTGTTTCTTATACTTTCTGAAATGTTTGAGAGAATGAAAGAAAATGACCGAGTGTATCTAGGTGTTTCATGTTGCGAATGGTTTCTTAGATTGAACGTGTGTAGGTATTTCTCTATAAAATTTTATATAAAATCTGTAAATATAGAAAAGAAAATGTGATGTGACAATGACAATAGAAAAATATAGATGTAAGAAATATAAATATATTCAAAAAAAAGGCCAATAGTTTGCACATTATAAGAAATTTTCTTGTGTCTTATAAGAAATATCTAGTCGCTTTAGTTGTTATATGGGACCGTAGATAGGTACATAGGTATTACAAGAAATATCGGATAAGACACGCGTAATAGTAATTTTTGTCGGATGCATCATGCATGTGGTTGTTGACGAGTGAAAGCCGTATCGAAAACACGCGTGTCACGTTTTTCGTTATTTCAGTCACTTTTCAACATCTATTTTGGACCCTGAGCAGGAAACTGGCTTTCAACAGAGCCATGTTTTAACTTGGGGAACAATCTAACATTGCCATTGGCGTTTCGGCATAATTGAAGAAGTACATGAAGAGATTGTTATTATTAAGAAACATTGTCATTGGCAAATTATAATTATAGACGCCATTATTAAACAAGAAGAAGAAGACACAAGAAAATTTCCTATAATATGCAAAATTTCTTGTGTGTGGCCTAACGCCACCTAGTGGTGAATAGCAACACTTCGAAAGTTTTCTGACCGGGAGAGAACTGAAACTTTACAAACTGTTTATACCTACCATAAGTTATCTATTTTAGCATTTTCGCATACCTACTTTCCTCTCAATTGAAAGAAATAGGTAACACAATCATAAAATAACATAAAATTTTCTATTTGGGCCGTTATTTGACCACTCCCGCTATTTTTCTTCTTCATACGTCCTTTTTCATGTTTGTGACTATCCATAGACCCAGAATTTTTAGTCTTTCCTTTTTTTTCAGAGTACCCACAGTCCCTCGTGGGTGACAAAGTGCGAATTGTTGACTTCTTTTTTTAAATAATGTTAATATTTTCGGATGTTTTCGTGCAATGTCTAAGTATTTATTGTTCTTGGTATTTTCATGTAAAATTAAGAAGGCAATTTGTCGTTGTACTTTGAGAATCAATGGATGATTAAACTATTTGTCAAATTATTAAAAATAAGTGTAAATATTATAGGTGTGCACGTGTGCCGTAGATTCAAGTGTAATATCGTATTAGTGTTCTGAAGAATAATTTTCTACACCAACTTTGTTTATGTTTATTCTATTCGATAATAGATGGCAAAATACCAAAAAAAAAATTTAATAATGTTATTCGTAAGCGAATTGTTTGGAAAAAATAATATATTTCCAATGTCAAAAAAACAAGTCTTCCATAATGTCTAATAAGAAATGATTTAGTTAATCTTTGAAAAATTTACCTACTATGTATTAAGATGTTTAGTGTCTAGAAGCAATATAGGTTACCTACCTATCTACTTCATTTAGTAACTAAATTAAAAAGGCTATCGCGCATTTTTCCTTTTCGAACCTTTAATGTGAAAAATTCTTTCAGAAATAACTAAGCATTTTCACACGCATTTTAAAGCCTTAGTGTCAGACTACCCTCTAAAAAACTATATGATTTTTTTTGCGGGTAGAGACACTACCTACTTTGGCCTAAGATGTACGCCCTATGGAACGTCATAAAATTATAAATGCAAGATTAAAATGTGTTTTTATCACAGCAATTATCACTTGCAGAAATTTTATTAATGCTCTAATAAATGCTTACTAACCTACTTATAGTAATTTTTATTAGTAAGAATATTATTGCCCGGAGTAATCATTCTTACTTAGAAATTGTTATTATTGCGCTCACTATATATATTTGCCGTTATTATTGTACCTTGTAGTTACTGTTATAGTACTTATATATATAATGTATTGAATGCAACGTCAATGCCACGTGTTGCTAAATTACTTATACCATGCATAACCCCAGAAATATATATTATTGTTGTTAGATTGAGGTTGTTTTATTACTAGCTCCATGGCCTCTATGCTGGGAATTAACCCTTTTACTGCCATGTTTTGGCAGCCTTAACATCCCTCCAGCGGGCACACGTTTTAGACATAATAGGGATTTGGACTACTATTAAAAATCAAAATTCTAATTAGTCCGTCAGATAGAAAATAAAAAAACAATAGACACGTATTTTTTGCTTTTTCAAATTAATTAAAATATACAGAGATAAAGCGCATTAAAGTTTAGTGTGAGGGGGTCGTGACGTCACTAACCGATAAAACCGCCATACAAACTGTCAGAATAGTGACGTCACCCGAAATTTCAACTCAATGTATCGCCGTTATTTTTTGATTACTTACGTAAAAAAAGAAAAAATACGTGTCCAATATTTTTTAATAATCTACAAGACGGACTAAAAAATAAAAATTAGTCAACATGCCTATTTCTCCTAGCGAATAAAAAATACAAAACTACAAGGAGTGTGTGTGTGTACCTACTATAAGTAGGTACCGTAATCTGAGTTGTGTACCTACTTTAATAAATAAAGAAAAGTGCAGTGGTTTGTTAGTAACGGAATATTACGTGTCTGGCGCCAGGACGTACGTCTTTCGTAGTTCGTGGATATTACGGAGAGTTCTATAAGGCGTCTGTTATCTTTTTTAAATCCTCGTGGCTCGTTTTCAAGGCCGTAGCTTAGTCACTACAACTTTCGTTGTTTTGCGATCCTGGTACTTTTCCTAAACCTTTTAAAATACTCAGAATAGTAGAACTGTCAAAAAAAATTATTAATTTCTTGCTTAAGGGCAAGCTTTTGTTTCTGGGTTCTAAATCTATGCCGGTTAGACCACGGGAGTTGGGTCGTGAGTTAATTCGGGAACTCCTATAGATAGGTACCTACACAGGATAGGCTAATTTCCGGGGCATGAAAATTATAATTCTATTTATATTCCCTCAGTTAGATAATAAAAAATATGGACACGGTACATTTTGGTTTTTCTACATAATGAAAAAATACTTAGATAAAGCGCATGGAAAGTTTAGGAGTGGGGGCTCGTGACGTCACAACATGCTATAAACTGTAGCTCGGTGTGAGGTCACGCAACATTTTAACTTAACGTATGTCCGTTACTTTTTGATTAGGTAGGTACGTAAAAAATTAATAAATACGTGTCGTGATGGAGAGTCAACTAGCCTAATGTGACGAGCCCAATGCCTTTTTCAGCACAAGGAATAACAAATGAAAATCCACGATAGGTTTTACGAATTTTATTGGAAACAAAATAATAATTATGCTATATTATCATCCTTTTTTTTATAATATATTGCACGTGACTCAAAGGTCGCTTCCACTCGCACGCTTGAGCAAAACCCATTTATACTTACATCGATAACGTGTGTCTGTCTGTTTGAAAATGACTCGAGAAACAACGATACAGGGTAGCGGACGGTCGTTTTCAATAACTCAACTTCCATCCTTTTCTACCTCACCGAAGCAACAAGTTCCATCCTACTTTAGGATGTATAAATAAAAAATGGACATAGAGAATAGATTGGGCGGTTCTAGTGTGAGAGAGACGAAGCGATCGTGCGGCCTACAGTTGTCTCTGTCTACAATTTTGGCCAACGTCACAGATTTGCGGGAATGTGGCACCGCAGCCTTATCAATAGACCTATACAAAGGAGACAAGTATAGCCCGTACAGACGCTTCATCTCTCTCTACAGTTGTCACCTTTATGAAAACATCCAGTCTCTATGTACATGGAATCAATAAACCGTCACGTGTCATTCAAAACGGCCGCAAGTCAATGATGTTACAATAAAACAAAGAGGTAGATCAGTTATGTCAAGTGCTCGGATACTGGTCAAGAGCGAACTAAAGAATAGACGCTCGCGTTTTGAAAAATTGAGATTAATTGCAAAATGGCTGTTAATATATTTTTTTCTTTTTTCGATCGCGTAATGACGAATCTACACTTTTTATTGTTATATATCATTGCCTAAAGTATGTTTTGTTTTACAATATAATAATGACAATAGAATTTGTGAAAGCTTTTTAGTCATTGCGTCACCTGCTGATACAAAATGGCTGACGATTTATTAATATGACGCATAACTAAAGTCAAACTAGTGCTTGCTCGATAAAAATATACATCTGCAATTATTCATTTTAAAAAGGAAATACTTTTTAACCAGGAATTCCTACAGGAACTCCGAAATCAACGATAATGAAACTGCGGGGTGTCGACTAGTTTTACAAAAATGGTATCGATTTCTTTTTAAATGCAATATCTTGGAAGATATGACTACTATTGCGTAGCAGAAGGCCTAGAGTCTAGACTGACACTAGTTCAGGCTTTAATAACAAACGATTTCGATCAAAAGATTACTTGAAGACAGGACAAATTGTTAAACGGAACAAAATACCAGTCTCAATAATGCTTCATAGTTCAAGACACCAGCCCCCTTAGCCAAGTTGATCTTCTCTCGGAAACCAGTTTCCTGTAGAGGGTTCAAAGATTAGATACCTACGGCTTTCACGATTATAGATTGTCAACATGGCTAAGGGGGCAGCTCTGTATCAGCAAGCCGCAAAGTTGCCAACTCACAAACAAAATTGAATATTTTTCTAACTATGTAGATTTACAACAACAAAAAAAATGTTCCTAAAACCGACTATTATTCTTAAAAAGAGATTGAGATTCTCTTGAGATTATAATAAGTGTTAAAAAAAATGCATTTTTTAGTTTTAGAGTAACTATAATATATACTAGATATAGTTCTAGTAGTATTAAACGTAGATAGAAAAATAATATACTATGGTTAAGTTGGGGAAAGTCCAGTCATTCCACTCGTCGGATATCTCGATTGACACATTGGAACTTGTGACCTGACTCAAAACTCCTGCAACTGCTAATATTTGAAATAATTTGGCTTAAAAAACAAAACTCCAAAAACCATGCGCCGAAATGTGTAGATACTGGATTAATGAGTAAAGGACGATCGGTAACTTTCGTTGATCGCATTTTTCACCAGACTGAAGACATATGAAGGGTCCACTGCAATAATGATGAATGTCCAAAAACATTTAGGCCCCTATTCCAAAAGGTTACTCAAGTCATGAATCTAGTTTTAAAACTAATTTCAAGTAAAGCTTTAATTTTAAAACCTTACTTGAAACTAGATTCATCAATCAACAATCAGCTGAGTTATTTCCTTATTCTAGAACGACGCTTGAGTACTAATCTATACTCAAGCAACGATTTGATCTTTGTTTACGTCTGTCATGTCAAGACCACTCAACCAATCAGAGTTCAGAATCTCTACTAAAGACTAGTTTCAAGTGATTAGAACTTAAAACGCATTCTATAATAAGATGTACGCTTGAGTTATGATTTGAGCTTAAAACTAATCTCAAGTAAAACGTGATCTGAGTCACCTTCTGGAATACGGGCCTTAATTCATGATAAAAAATGTGAACACCTGTGACGTTGAGCGTTGCCATAAAATATTAAAAAAATATTTTATAAACAAGTGACAGAATGACATTACTGCTGAGTTTTTTTACACCGTTTATAAATTCAAAACCCAATTATCTTAAAACAAAACACAAAGGACATTCATCATTTTTGCAGTGGACCCTTCACGTGTCTGTTGTTCATTTAACACCAATTGCAATTTTTGAGTCAGATCACTTTAATTCTAAAGGTAATTTTTGGTAGTTGGTTATGGTTGTGTCAACGATTCTCGATCTGCATGTATCAATCGAAATGCATACTCTTAACGGGTCAACAAGGATCACACTAAAGACCCAAAATTATCTGCAATTTGTGACTTCATAAAGAGATAAATTTCATATTCAGGTTTTGTGACGTGTTCAATTCATTGCCAACAATTATTTTATTTCCAAATAATTTTTGTTTTTTTTTTTTACAATATATTATAAAATCGACCGAAATATGATTTAACGACAAAAAATTAGAATGAATTTTTTTATTAATATAGATATAGTAGGTATAAGTGCAATATGATTTTTTAAATAATAAAAAACATATCAAAATCTTTTTTTTTTTCAATCGTACAGAAAACACAATCGAGACTTTCACTCTCGCAGTCGGTTCATTTTGTCACACTCAATAACAGTTCATCGACATTTTTTATTTATGCAAGTAAGAAAATAATTCCATGTTACTTTGAGTAACGAAAATTTGGTAAAAATACAGAGCGCTTAAATCACAAGAGATCAAAGAACAAAGTTCACGCCAAAAAATATACTATCACAATATATATTTATATTTTAAATAATTGCATTTTAATAACAATGGGTAATGAAAAAAAAAAACTCCTAATTTGTGGGTAACTACTGACTGAAATATGTTCAAAACACCGACACCGTTCTAGCTTTAACCATTCGTTCCTCAATCTGGTCCCAAGTTATCAAATATTGAACATCCAAAAAACTATCATCGCAACAATATATTAACACAGCCGTCTCTTTCCAACAACATAGAAATTCCATCGTTAGAAAGAGACGGGGCATCAGACGCGAGAACCAATGAGCGTTGTTTTTTTCCATTTCATGAGCGGAAGCTTTTTAAACCCACATTATGCAAAAGGAAAAATGCCAACAATGAACATACATTAAATTAAAGAGAGAGAGAGAGAAAGTAAAAAAATCCATCGAGATCCGTGATTCGACCACGGATCCTGGTCTTAACAGTCTTATTATAAGCCTGACATGGAAAACCGGTGACAAAATGGGGCATTTTATGACCATATTTGTATAAATTGTCCCACATGCCACCGCCGGGGGCATTCTAGTGAAATTTCGACCTTACACTCTGTTAAGTCGTCCGATGTAATATCGATCTTACAGTTAGTGTTTAAAGTCGAAATTTTAACAAATGAAATTTACATGCAAGGTTATCATAATGTAATAAGGCTGTTTAAGATATACATAGTAGTATGGTATTGGCCAGTTGTTACGAAGGGAAAAGCGGAATCAATACACAGGATGACCAGTGAAGAGCGATCGACACAGTACAACAATATAACAGTTCTGATCCAACAAAGTTTTTATCTTCGGACAAAATTATTCATTCAGATTCCATCGCAACCCACTTTCACTGAACTAAGTTCGGTGAAGGTGCAAACAGACAACAAAACGATGCAATTTTTAGTTCGGACCGCTCTTTACTATACAGCCTGTATATAATTACCACCATTGATTCCCATCACGCTGTAGATTGGAGGTGAAAAGGGCGCTTGAACTCGAGAGAGAGAGATGCACTGATATATTTTGTATGACGTTATCTCTTTCCCGCAGGACAGTCCTAGTCCCCAAATGTACGAATAACTTTCTCAATATAAAGTCAATTTCGTTCTCAAAAAAAAAAAAAGAAATATGAACGAATACGAAGATTCTATTTTCGAATCTCGATACGTCATCTCGCTCACACACCACGCGTCTCGCTCGCACGTGTCACACACAACCACCATGTTTTTTTATAATAAAGATTTCCCTTTTTTTTTCAATTTTATTCAATCATTTTCTTTTTTCCTTGTTCATATACATATAATATATAATTATATATAATATTATTATATAACTAAAACACGGATACGCTGTGTCGTCTGTCTGGATTGTCATAGAATTTTGGGGGTCGAAAATTCGTTAAAAAGTCTTAAATGCAAGAAGAAATCCGCAGACGTTTAGAGGTTTGTCCACGTTCAAACGTTTTAACTGCAATATGGCGGAATGTCAGTATAGATAAGGGGACTGCTGTAAAGGAGTTTATTGATCAATGTTTAAGGTCTAGCCTTGCTCGAGGACGACACAGCCGCACCCGCGGCCAACGCCTAGTCGCGCGACACTCGTCAAATGCCGCGACTCGCTTTAATACTATAAATCAAGAGACGCCGCGCGGCGTCGCTATAGCTTTGTTCACTGGGGACCTAGTGTACGCCACTCTCATTCAAATCACTCCATTCACTAGGGTGAAATTGATTCAACTGGATGAAATTAATTCAACTGGGAGAAATTAGTTCAACTAAGTGAACTTAATTCACCCGATAAACTTAAATAATTTTATTTGGATGAACTTAATCAACCTGTGTGAATTAAACTCACCTGGATGAACTTAGGGTGGGTGATTACCCTTAGGTGATTTCATTTAAAATCTCATTTTACCACACTAGAGTTATAGCCAAAGGCGTGAAGATATGTAACTTTGTATTAGAGAGCCATTTGTGACACTTCAACTATGAGTTTATCCCAGATTTCTCTCAATCGAATAACTGGGGAATTCCCCCTGCTAGTTTTTAGTTTGAAAAAATATTATATATTTTTCTAGGAGATATCCATCAAGAGAGAAGCATAAAAACGTTTCGTCGAGCTGGCAACCCCGGCTGTTATGTTCCGCAAGTGGCAATACACTAAATCTTAGTAATAATACGGACATCACAGTCTATAAGATAGGCTACTCTGATACACACACCGACGGACAAGCGCGCAATACATATTTTGCACATGTTTATCATCTTAGCGTTTCCGACACACGATTTTGAACTTTGTTATTACAAGTATACGATACAATTTCCCTTGGCGTTACTTACAAACATACAAAATTAAATATAACTCATATACGTCACAGTGCAAGTATGAAAATCTGTCATAATCGTATCTCGTCCAGCCCGAAAATAACAACACGTCGGCGAAACTAGACGAAATTCAATTATATCAACTTCACACTTTAACTGCGACATTCTGTAGAACTTGGCTGAGACACGAACCAATTTTCTTTTTGAACATGTCACCGTAGAATTGTAAAAACCGTTGGTTACGTAAACGGTTGGCATTGTCGATATAGATTTTTTTTCGGGTGTAAACTCGATAACAGACTGAAACGCTGCCTTTTATCGGGTTCAAAACCAAGCTATGATTGCCCATCTATCTAGTTAAGGTTTACCTTTTGAACTCTGACCACAACACAGCCAAATACGAGAACGTAACACAAGTAATTTTTCGTTTTCAACATTCTCTAATAACACCGTCAGTTTGCAAACTGCCAGTTCTTACAATTAGACGGTGACATGTACAAGTTGTACGTTTTGTGACGAATGTTTGAACGTTATCGCTATACTTATAGAATATTGAATCGTATCAGCTTGTCAGTGCGCCGCCGCCGCCGCCGGCCAGTAGCGCGCGCCGGGCTCGCCGCGCCGCCACTAACGCCACCTGCGGGGAAAGCCGCGGGCTTCAGTTGTCGCGCTCACGCTCACGTCTCGTACTACAGTAATGGGGATGTGGACTACTTTTGAAAATCAAAATTCTAATTAGTCCGTCAGTTAGAAAATAAAAAAAATAAATTAAAATATACAGAGATAAAGCGCATTAAAGTTTAGGGTGAGGGGGTCGTGACGTCACTAACCGCTAAAATCGCCATACAAACTGTCAGAATAGTGACGTCACGCGAAATTTCAACTCAATATATCGCCGTTATTTTTTGATTACGTAAAAAAAGAAAAAATACGTGTCCAATATTTTTTATTAATCTACAAAATAGGCTAAAAAAAATTAGTCAACATGTCCATTGTAGTATCAAGGTATTTGATGGAATATTCGGGACTTTTTGTTTTTCTGTAAATGTGTTACCTATATTAGTGTAATGAGGTGCAATTATATAATATGTATGGGTTTGTATGTGTGTGGTTTTATCCGCTTGAGGGTGTATATGTGCGTGGATGGTTCCGGGTGAGGGTGTATATGTGCGTGGACGGTTCCGGATGAGGGTGTATATGTTCGTAGAAGATTCCGTTTGTGGGAGTAGTGCGTAGATGGTTCCATGTGAGGGTGTATACTTACGTGAATGTGTCCGTAATCCGTGTAAGGGTGTATATGCGCGTGAGGGGGTTCGTGTAAGGGTGTATGTGTGCGTGGATGTGTCTGTATGAGGGTGTATATGTGCGTTGATGTGTTCATGTGAGAGTGTATGTGTGCGTGGATATGTCCATGTTAGGGTGTATGTGTACGAGTATAGATGCGCGTGCCGGATACTCACAAGACCTGATGCGGCTGCAGCGCGGCGAGGTGCGCGGGGGAAGGGGGCACGCCGGGCGGCGCGGGCGGCAGCAACGTCTGCGCGAGGCCCTCGAAGCGCCCGCCCGCCTCGAACCCGTTCTGTGGACACACGCACACACTCATTGGTAATTAATTATCATATACACCCACGCGTAGTCAGAGTACTATAAGTATATGATGGTAGGCCGCAGCGGCTGTATGGAGGGCTGCACGGCGGCCGCGCCCGGGTGGTAGTACGGGTAGTACTGAACCGGGTAGCCGATGTAGCCCGGGTAGTGTAGTGCGGGGCGGTGCACTCACCGGTATCATGATGGTGGGCCGGAGCGGCTGTATGGAGGGCTGCACGGCGGCCGCGCCCGGGTGGTAGTACGGGTAGTACTGAACCGGGTAGCCGATGTAGCCCGGGTAGTGTAGTGCGGGGCGGTGCACTCACCGGTATCATGATGGTGGGCCGGAGCGGCTGTATGGAGGGCTGCACGGCGGCCGCGCCCGGGTGGTAGTACGGGTAGTACTGAACCGGGTAGCCGATGTAGCCCGGGTAGTGTAGTGCGGGGCGGTGCACTCACCGGTATCATGATGGTGGGCCGGAGCGGCTGTATGGAGGGCTGCACGGCGGCCGCGCCCGGGTGGTAATACGGGTAGTACTGCACCGGGTAACCGATGTAGCCTGGGTAGCCGGCCGCCGCCGCTGCGTACATTGCCGCCGCCGGACTGTACATCTGTACGAAGCAACGCAAACATACTTTACTAGTTTTTGCCCACGTTAATTTTCCAAAAAGTATCCTATGTCATTTTCTGTACCCTTCACAATAGGTCTTATTATTCATTCAAATAGGTACTGTACCCGATCGATGTGGTAGTAGTAGTAGTGGGGGGAGTTGTGGTGACTGGTGGTGGTGAGAAGGGTTGTCGCAGTGGTCAGGGGAAAGTGGTAGTGGTCAGGGGGGAAGTGGCGGTGGTAAGGAGGTTGTGGTTTTTGTGAGGGGGGTTGCGGTGGTGGTGAGGGAGGTTGC
Source organism: Zygaena filipendulae (assembly GCA_907165275.2). Classification (NCBI taxonomy): domain Eukaryota; kingdom Metazoa; phylum Arthropoda; class Insecta; order Lepidoptera; family Zygaenidae; genus Zygaena; species Zygaena filipendulae. The sequence goes on along the minus strand of OU015677.1, from coordinate 202,076 downwards.
GGTGGTAGTGAGGGGGGTTGCGGTGGTAGTGAGGGGGGTTGCGGTGGTGGTGGGGGGGGTTGCGGTGGTGGTGAGGGGGGTTGCGGTGGTGGTGAGGGGGGTTGCGGTGGTGGTGAGGGGGGTTGCGGTGGTGGTGAGGGAGGTTGCGGTGGTAGTGAGGGGGGTTGCGATGGTGGTGAGGGGGGTTGCGGTGGTGGTGAGGGGGGTTGCGGTGGTGGTGAGGGGGGTTGCGGTGGTGGTGAGGGGGGTTGCGGTGGTGTCGGTACTCACAGGCAACTGCTGGCTAAGTGCGGGGATGGCCTGGTGGTGCTGCAGCTGGTCGTAGGGCGGCGGCGCATACATGCCCCCCGCGCCCGCGCCAGCCCCGCCGAACGCCACGCCATACGGCGACCCGCCCGCCACTGACACACAAACGTACACACATGTGACGCAGCCAAATAGTATAATTCGCCCATTAACTAAGCGCCAAATAAAGTTATATCTATGTCTAAAGTTTAGTAGTGGGGGCTCGTGACGACATAACCCTGTAAGCTGTACGTACCGGATCGTGACGTCACGCGACATTTAGATTTTAAAGAGTCGGCGTTATTTTTTGATCACGTAAAAAAAAAATACGCGTCCAATATTTTTATTAATCTACACGACGGACTAAAAACTAAAATTTAGTCAGCTAGTTAGCCTATTATTATTGTTATCTCGCTCACCTCCGTACTGCGGCTGCTGGTGGGGCGGCGCCGGCAGGAAGGGCCCCTGGGGCGGCTGCGGCTGAGGGTACGCGCCCAGCGGCGGGGTCACTGCAACAAGCTGCTGGTCACGCGGGGCCGCGCGTCGCCGCCCGACCGCGCCCCGCGCCGCCCCGCCCCGCCCCGCCCCGCCCCACGCCGCGCGAGGGTACTCCGCGAAAGGATGACGGCCAACCCAGATGTTTGAGAATTCGAATTTAAAATTCGAAAGGTTTTTGTTTCTTAAATTTCGACTTTAACGCTTTTTTAAGAATTTGAATTTAAAATTCGAACGTTTTTTGTTTTTTACTTTTAAATTTCGAATTCGATGCTTTTTTCACTTAACCGTGACGATATACCTACCAAGTACCACATTAGTTAAAATAAAACTATGTAATTTAACACGCGTAAGAAAATAATACTAGAGTTTTCTTTGGCGTTTTGGAAAAATCATTACTCCTTGTCTTCATGTTTAGGTTGAGAGCTCGTGCATTATTTCCTTTTGGAATACTTCCAATATACAGACACGGTAAGCACACAGTTTTATTATAAGTAATAAACGTATATTTCTCTCTCGGTACTCTTTTCGGTGATTTTCATTAAAACATCTAGGTTAGCCTCGTTTATTCGCATAAGCCGAACTTGTTATCGTCAAATTAACGCACGCAATTCTCATCATTATCCAACAGTAACAATACGGACTACAATTGTGTACGTGAATTCGAACCCTCGTTAAAGCGCTCGCTCTTGCGTCTTATAGACGACCTTACGACACAAGACTGAAGGTGCATTTTCGGGCGGTGCGGCGACGAGGTCGGCCGGGCAGGTCGGTGGTGTGCCGCAACCCAAGCCCGAGCATTCACGCTTGACGCAGCAATGTTGCCGTGCTAAAGAATGTGTTGCCGTAATCAAAAAAAGATTAATTTAAAAAAGGAGACAAGCCCCATATTTTGATTTGTACCGAAAAAAAAAAAAGATTCAAGTTACGCCATTCGGATTTCAAAATAAATATCATTTTATATTTTAAAGCTGATGTTTTTCATATCCATCTTTAGCACAGCCAAGTGGAGACGAAACGGACGTTTACACAAAGTCTTGTTTCGTCTACACGGTGAAATATCACTGACGTCAGTGTTAACGACAAGCGATGCCCATACAACGCGTTACATAACCACCCCGAGGTGCTCCGTTCGAGAGCGAGCCTTAACACAACGCGTTAAGGTATGAATCCCGACAACGGGAACACCTCGGAAGTGAGGATAGTGCCGCCGGTTGAGATTAAAAATCGAACGTGCAATTTTTAAATTGAACCGAAGGCGAAGACAATGAATTTGGTAGGTTTTTTATATAGGTTAATGCTTCAACACTCGCGAACGCTGAACACCTACCAAACGTTATTTATAGTATGCATTCCTTATTTTTACGGCTGTTTTTTTTTTAAACGATCACACTGGCTAGGTTACTGGCCGAATGCAAAGAGTTCACTTTTTCCATACAGCCAGTAAGTTATTTGACGTGTGCAGCTGTGTGAATGAGCTGGTGTGATCTTTTGTCTTTTTATATAGTAAAAAAATCTTAACCAAACAATCATTACACAATAAATAACTTTTTATATGGAAAGACATTAATAAATAAAGTATCGACGACTGTGAACTTAAGGATTCAACCTTAATCGGATCAAATATTGTCAACGAAGGATTAAAAAAATTCAGCGAATATTTTTTATTTTTTATTTAAAACACTTATATTGATTCCATGGCACAAGTTCACAGTCGATGGAAAATCCACAGCGGACGAGTAAGGCCGCTAAGGAGATGTGAAAACATGTGAACATTCCTTTGAGTAAGAACAGTTAATAATATATTCATATAATTATTACTAATTTGATTAACTAATTTAAAAAGAAAAACACTGTGTACCAAGATTTTTTTTCAAGCCGTGGTCTTTATTTCGAAATAGAAAAATAAACTCAATTTTTTTTTTTTAAACATTTTCATATAAATACTGCTGTTATCGATGTAGAAAGCGTACAATGCACAAGAAGCAAACTGAAATCTATGATAAAGTGCGTCGGAGGGCAAAGGACAAAGAAACATGCGAATACTGGCAAGCCGGATCATAATTAAATACTCCAAAATACATAATTTATCATAGTTCCTTAAAAATAACATGCAATTAAATGATCAACATCTACGATAATAATATCTAAAGCCAAGTCACGAGAAGGAAAATTATTAACTACAATGCACATTTGATAGAAAAAACCGAAAATCATGTTAGCTTTTACAGAGTTCCTGGAACGAGCAAAATAATCGAAATCCATGCATTTAAAAAAAGTATTTACGACTGCCACTAAACAGCATTATTTATGAAAAAAAAAAAAACAAAACCCCACAAGAAATCCTGGTAACAGTCCCGTTAAAACACAAGACTAAAAAAAGATTGCCAGTATTTCACAAGCATTTAGTAGTCTCTATACTGGCAACCTTTTAGATACGGCTGACATAGATTCACTTATTCAAATGTAAAAAGCCAACGATCTGTTGCTATACAGTATACCATCTCAATACCATAATATAACAACATCAAATCCCAATAATAGTATAAATGAAAGTTATTCGTGTTTTAACAGCGGGAAATTATATTTGTCCTTGACATAATATCTGGAACCCTGTAAGAGATTCGAGTAGACTGACAAAAAGACCAAAAATATATATAGGTATGTATAAAAATAATAATTTAAGAATATTATCCACATGAGTAGTAGTTCCTATAAAAGTGGATGTAAATTTCAATGGATTGTGTTTTTAATAAACGGAGGGAAGAAAAAATATAATATAATAATTGTAACAGATCCTCACAAGTCACAACTGGCATACTTCCCTGTCCTTCAACTAAAGCTTTTTGTTTGCATGCAATTTTTATGTCTATGGCATTTTATAAGGCCGTTTTGATGCCATAGACAATGAAACCATGGAGGACAAATGATTTGAAAATCGAATAAATTCTTTCGATAATTAAAATGTAAAAAAAATAATTTAGAAGTATATAATTATTATTTTGTTTTTTTTTTCTATGAAGGTATAATCACTTTTGGAGGGGTATTGTCAGCTTATTAATTTATTTATGTATTTATCTTCCATGATCCAACTTAATGCTATAGACACACTAAACACTTTATCATTCTTTAAAAATTAATACTTAGAAAACAATGACTGGACTCAATTTAAAGATCTTTATCTGTATCTACAATAATATGGTGGATATTTTATGGGTGCTGTCATATTAAATGTAACTGTCAAAAACAGCCACATTATGGGCCAAATTTGAATAAATACTTTGACTTTGACTTTGTTGACTTGACTTGTTATTGAATAAAAATTAAATCCAGTCACAAAAACAGATCGTGTATTACATCTAACAGTGAATATACGACCTCTTGATGTTAAACCTTATTAGATATTTGTGTATAACATACATTTAATAAAGCTGGCACAAAACATTTGGTGGTTTTATATTTTTAAATTTTTTGTGTCAGTTTTAACTTTAAAAACCATCACCTTCGCACTTATTCAATGTCTAAAAAGGTATTCTTGCCTAAAAAAATATTTAAAAAATATATTGAAAATCCTGGTTGGGTAACAAATGTGGATTTTTAGTTTTTTTTTTTCAATTTAATATGAGACCTTTGTAGACATTCATTCAGGGAAACAATACATTAAATTTTTTTCAGTGATTAAATAATTCATGTAGGAAAACTTATTAATGCACTGTTCTTTTGTTTTCATATTATTTAAACTTAATTAATGTTAGTATAAAACACAATTTTATTCTTAGATACGACTTTATTACGATTTCTTATTAAAGCTTTCTATATTTTATAGTACTCACACGATATTATTTTTTATTTTGACGAAATTGCAAACCAAAGTCGCATCTTTATAATAATTCTAGCATGTAAGTAAACGTTGAAGTTAGAAATTATTATTAATATTGGTAAAGTGCTACTATTGGAATTTTATTTTAAAAACACATTGCAAAAATTCCAATTGCTTGAAATAAATTAAGTGAGTTATGAAAGAAAACTTTAATGCAAATAAAAGATATTAAATAAAAAACAGTTGTGCTTTAGTTTTATCGTCTCACTTTATTTATTCATAGGAAAGGCGTTAACTCTAGTTAGTTAAAAACTATGAAAAGAAATCAACTCAAACAAAAACATAGCCAAAGAGTCACCTCATTACTTGTGTAATGTGGTTTTTTTTGGTTTAAAACTTTAGACAGACAGATAGGCAACCCATCTTTAGATATTTAACTCATCTATCCTCAATAAAGTGTAAACAAAATTAATGTGTCTATGTTTATATTAAACTTGATTTGTGACAACTTTAAGTGAGATTTGGTTTCTCAAACCTAAAATTGCTCATCTGTCTGCTTATTTGTGCAAAACGATCTAGCTAAAAAAATAATGACTTCAAAACCACACTATGTATACTTATAATAATTGTTGAATAAGAATTTCTTTTTTTCTCTTTAAATACTACAAGGCTAGAAGTCGTTATTTGTAAAAAAAAAAACTTGTTAAGAACTCAATAAACAGGAAGCAGTGAAATAAATATCTTTAAAAAAAAAACAAATAGTGTGTCGAGTATTTAGAATTTAAGTATGAATAGAGTTTTAATTTTACAAGTGCTGGTTATTTTTTTTTTTGATCGATTAAAAAAATAAACAGCACTTAAACTTAACAAACTTTTTTGTTATTTATGTGTTGAACTAATTATTATTGAAAGAGTGGTTGTGTTTTTTATATTATGCAAACATATTTACCTCAAAGGACTTAACTAGACATATATAATTTCAAGCCAAAAACACCTACTGTACAGCCCAAACACTTAGCCTCATGTCAGATAAGAATCATAGTACAAGTCCTTTCAGAATTCAGATAGACCAACTTTAAAGTTCATATGAAAAGATTTTATAGTAAGATTCCTTTAAAACGCATCCACTCTTTTATTGGTTAAAAAAAAACATATTATACTGAAGACTTGATTGCCGTAACTAGCCTGAACGGTTTAAAAATATAAGTGAAATTATTTTTGAATCCAGTTCATACTTAATTTCACAACTGGATCAAACAACAGGGAGAGATGAACAAAACGTCAGTTACGGCAACCAACTCCCCGCACCAGGTTACAATCGAATCAATAACACATACGATCGTCCACACGCCGATACGCACATATCATATATTTGTCTCTCTTTAATCTATGTTTCCAAAAAAAGAAAAATAAAGAAAGAAAAATTCTATGATTTCATTACATGATAGCGATTAGTCGACGGCGCCGCGGGGTCCGCGCCCGCGCACGCGCTGCACCTGCGGAGGGGGACGGCGGGGGGCTGGGGGGGCGGGGTTGGGGTGGGTAAAGTCATGTTATCATCACATCTAAACACTGGTGTCTATAGGTGATGGCTGTACAGCCATTAAACCCTTTGCCACCTTATATTTGATTTAAAAATAAATATTGCCTTCATGTTTGAACTTAGAATTTGGGTAGAAGTTTTTTTCTTGAGCACATAGTAAAAGAAATCAACCACAATTCTAAACATTACAGCACTTATTTTACTAATAGTAAGCATTGAAAATTTTTGTTTGATGTGTTTAGCATTTGACATTTGTAACGGCATCAAGGTTGCATATTGATGAGGCTCCTACGGTGAATACCTGAGTGCTTCTCATTGGAAACACATTTGTTCTAATATAATAATCACAATATTATATAATTTAGATTTAATTAAGACTTATTGTATTCATACTAATAGATAAAAAAACCTAGTGCCACCCACTGATTTTTTTATATCGTAGAGTCGTCTTGTATTACTCTCTAAGACTAACCCATTAATTACAGGCAAGTTCAAGGTTACTAAACTGGTTTTTGTCTCTTAGCAATCCTTCAAAGATATCTACATCCTTTGATGTGCACATTTTAAATAAACAAATATAAAGTACCCTCAAAAAACCTAACCTAAACCTAATCTGAATACAGTTTTTACAGAGTCATTTTTAGAGAAGAGTTCTATGATGTTTTTGGTTTGGCCACCGTTCATTCACTGGGCATATTGCACTCAAAGAATGAAATCCAATATTATGTAGCAGGATTTCACGTCATTCTTTCCGAACCAACTCCTTACAATAACTCCAAGGTAACAAATGGTGTCTAATATTAAATTAAAAAGAAAGCTATTTAATAATTTAGAGTAAGTAGGTAGGTACTTATACTAAAATACCTATCTTTAATCATGAAAAAAAAAAATTTAATAAATAGAATAAAAAAAAAATAAGTTCAAGTTTTAATTGTACATGTTATAATGTACATGGTTTATCTTCTTCAAAACTGGATTAGACTTCATCATACCTGCCTACCTACATTTGAGCTTCAGTAAACCTGCAAGTACCAAAGCCACAAAATGCAAGATGACTTGATTCCTATGTCCAAGAGTGTATTTATTATTTAAGCTATGAGGCTTGCAACGCATCGAAATGAATCATAAGTAAGTTATGAATCCGTGGCTATAATTAGATTATTTAGCCCGCCTATACGCCCAAGGTTTCAGAATTCAGATGGGTCATCCATCTTGGATTCTGTGCTCCAACGAAATATCGATTTTCATTATTGCATGGAAATTACGCAGTAACCAAAACGATTTTTTTGAGAAAACTAATCTTTTAATTAGGTAATTTGACTGTTTATATGAAGATTTCACGTCCTAAGCGTGCGAAATGCCCAAAATGACGTTACATATGTCAACCATCGTAATGAACAAAGAAAGATTATTTACTAAGAAGAGTAATGATAAATACCTTTTTTGTCTGCCATTTAGGAGGATATAAATTGATTTAATATGAAAATATTAGCACAAGCACAATTATTACTGACTGAGATACTATTTTCAAGACTTAGCAAAACGCGATTGATTAATTTCTCAATCTCAACAACGCAGTCGCAAAAAGGGCTGTTAATAAAATATCGATATATCGAAATATCGATATTATTATTTAAAAATACGCCGTCTACGAGAAATATCGATATTTATTACTAATAGTTTTTTGGACAAAATATCAATGGTTCAACCATGGAGGACGACTGGAGAGCGTATGCGGGGGCAACCGCACTCACCGAACAAATGCTATTTGGAGCTTTTAGCAAATATTAGCGAATTTTTCCGTCATTCGAGTTGTTTCTATGGTCACGTACGCATGTCACGCGCTCTCGTTTTATAGACAAAAAAAACCTAAAAACAATGCCTATTTGTCCAATTAAATGGTGTGGAAAGTGCAGGGCCACTTCAAGTTACACAAAGGATGGCAAAAAATTTCACAAGTAAGTGATTTCCATCCATTTTTGACAATTTGAATATAAACATAAAAAAAAATGTAATTCCGAATTTCTAAGACAACCCCGTTGATGTCTTTCATGTTGTCTCTTTCTGATACGCGGATATGTACGTTAGCAAATCTCTCTTTCCTTCCTATAGTGCTGTCCGCAGCATCGTAACAAATTTCTATCGACACAATTTATAATTATCGACAGTAATATTATAAAGACGAATGAACTCAAAAACTACTGAACCGGTTTCAAAAATTCTTTCACCATTAGAATGCTACATGATTCCTGAGTAACATAGGATGTTTTTAACAGAGTTTCTGCGGGAGTTCCAAAGTTCACGCGGGTGAATCTTCGAAACGGTTAGACCGATTTTGACGGGACTTTCACTGGCAATTAGCTAATGCTCTAAGGAGTAAATTAAAAAAGCTACTTTGGAGTTACTGCGGGAATTTCAAAGCACACTTGGGTGAATTAACCGAAATGATTGGACCTATTTTGACAGAACTTTCACTGCAAATTAGCTGAAATTATAAGGAGTAAATCATCATCCAAATTACTTAACAATCGTTGTTCTTAAATCTTTCTTGGGATACGATTTATTCCCAGATATAAACTTTCACCAATTTGAAATAGACTCTACAAATACAAATCACTTGGCTTCATGCGTAGCAAAAAAATATATTAATACCCGACTGACATTTATTTTTAAAAACAATAAAAACGCAAAAGAGTATATACGTAAAACATACTCTAAACTTATTCAATTTCAAAACCAGTGAATAGATTTTACAAAAAAAAAGAATTATATGTATCTAATTTGGTGCAGTCGTTTGGAAGTTATACGTTGACATACATTTCGCCGATTCATTTTTATATATATAGAATTATAGATTATAGATGAACCGAGTTTTACGCACGTCTAGTTTCAAAATAAAGCTGTATTTTAACATTTTATCACCTGTATTATTTCAAAATCGAACTCGTAATCACATCGCAGACCAATCCCTAAACTAATAGTAGTACTTCCATAACAGTGTAACCTTACTTTTACCAATGAGAAGTCAAAAATTTGTCGATATCGATATTTTTTTTAGTTACTGTTTTTTTCAGCCCTAAAAATGTTGTTTACTTTACGTCAGCCAATCGCACGCAGTGAATGTTGCCTCTGCCCCCGCCATAAATCAGTGAGAAGTGTTTAGAACAAAAATGCTCCGATGCGCTCTCCAGTCGTCCTCCATGGGTTCAACATTGAAACAGAGATATCGACGTCGACCTTTTTTTGAAATAAGTTTTTATTTTTCAATTATTTAAAATACAACATCATCGTAAACTTAAAAGAAGTCAACTCAACAACTTTTGAACAAAAATAAATAGGTAGAATTTCTTCCTTAAATAATTTGTTTATGTTCACGGCCGGCGCATCATTTTATTTTATCATGTGAAATCATATTCATATCTTAATATTTTATTGCTTAGGACTTATAAAACAATAGTCTTGATTTTAATAAAAGGTAATCTATTTGGCATTTAAATTTTAAATCAATAGGACAATTTTAATCTTTTATCTATTTGTGTGGGTTGTTAACTTATTTAAAAAAAAGAATTATTGACATAAAACAGTAAAATTTTCTTTTCATACATTTATAATTTAATTTGTTTAATAAGTGATATATTTTTGAGCTGAAAATATTGGTGAATCAACTCCCATGTTAATATATCATTTAAAAATATCGATGAAGATATATCTAGGGCTGTAGATATTTAAAAAAAATAACAAAAGCCAAAGCCAAAGCAATATAAAAAAAAATATAAAAAAATAACAATAGTCGAAAATAGGGATGATGGATATTCATCGATGATCAATAAACATAGATATATTTTAGCTGGAAAACATCCACGGTTTTAGACATAATATTATCGATATTTCTCAATCGATATTTATCTTACATCGATCCTTTTGATTCGATGTTAACTTCGATGTCAACATCGATATTTTTCTAATGTTGTCCAACTCTAGTCGTAAAACTCGAAGTTTTTTTTTTATATTTTAGGACCTGGATGCGTGCTGTTTAGAATCTTAAGTAAGTAGACTAGAGTTTCAACTTTTAATCTATACTTATAATAAAACTGTAAAATTAATATTGGAGGATGAATGGTGATCGATACTGATGCTAAAAACGCAATCAGTAAATTTTTTGTCTGTCTGTCTGTATGTGCACGCATGGGTCAAAAACTACTGAAGGGATTATAACCAAACTTGGCACGATTGTAGTCCACACTCCTGGGCAGGTTATAGGCTACATAACATAACGCTAAGACACATACGAGCTGAGCAGTGACGATAAATTTGAAGCAAATCGGATGAAAATGCGCTTTTGAGCTCTTATCCTCGTATTCGTTTACTTAATCACGCAAAAACGGCTGGACGGATTTGGATGAAATTTGGAATGCATGTTGTCAGGGGTACAGAGAAGGACATAGGGTACTTTTTATCCCGAAATTCCCGCGGGAAATCCGAAATTACCGCGGGAAATCCGAAATTACCGCGGGTGAAACAGCTAGTACATAATAGAAAATAAATTTTACTGTGTAACTGTGTAGTGTATTTTGAAGGTTGACTGGCAGAGAATGCCACTGTGGCATTGAATCCGCCATTTGTACCATAATATGCATAAAGTTTAAATAAATAAATCTAAGCTTTACTTAATTCAAATTAATGAACTGCATTTCAGTCGAAATTATTTTATTCGATAAAATAAAATCTGCTTAATATATACAATAACACAAAGTTGGTACGTAGTTACATAAATACTTACATCTAACTACTGTCATAGTATTAACAATATTTTACAAAAATATAAAAAAGAAATTATGTTCTGAGAACGCTATGAAGTTATACAGTCTTCCTCTCCGGAAACGAGCCTGGGCTCTCTCGCTGGGGAGATATCAGATTAAGTATCAGCTCGTCAGTAAATACCACACATAACTTTGGTCTTCGATCACGTAAAGCTGTGTCCTTAGCTCGTCGTCTCTGACCTCTTCTCTAAATACTAGAGAACAATGCCCATTTGCCGCCACATCTGGAAAAAAGGAATGAACAAATTTCAAGAAGTTGTATCTTTTTTATTTATTTAAGTTATACAGGCAAAGGAAATGTGGCGCATAGGTAACGAAAGAGCTATGATTTAGAATATTTAGTATTAATAAAAAAATCAATTAATTAACAATCAATTAATCAATTTATTATCAATATTTAAAATTTTCAATCGCATTTTTGGGTATTTTCATATGAAAATGTCGATTTCTCAAAAAAAAAAAATTAGCTAAGATTTCACTTTAGATGAGGGACCGGCGCGGCGAGATTGGATCGGCTAACCGGCTAGGACTGAACCGGCGACATCTGGCGTAGCGGTCAGGTTTGCTAAAAACAGCACTAACATGGTGTCTAATTCCAAACTGTGTGAATGCGTGTGTGTGCGCATGTGTTGTATGTATATGTCTCTCTTTCTCTCTCTCTCTCTCTTTGTACGTATATCTCTCTCTCAAATCTCAATACGCGTCTCTCTCTCTGTACGGGTGTCTCTCTATCTATCTCCCTATTTCTCTGTGTGCTTGTGTCACTCTCTTTCTCCCTCCATCTCTGTACGTGTGTACGTGTCTCTTTCTCTCTCCTTCCCTTTCTATACATGTACGCGTGTCTCTCCCTCTCTCTGTGTGTACGTGTGTCTCTCACTCTCCCCCCTCCTCTGTACGTGTGTGCCCCCCCCCCTACCACACCTGCACTCGCGCAGGTAGCGCGCGTCGTGCGCCCGCTGCAGCGCGAGCGCCGCGCCCCGCGCCCCCCCGGCGGCGCCCCCCACCGCTCCCCCGGCCCCCCCGGCGCCCCCCGCGGGGTAGGAGCGCGCGCCGCAGCGCGAGCACTGCCGCCAGCGCGCCGGCTGCCCGCGCCCGCCCAGGTACATGTACCTGCCGGTGGAGGCGGACACGAATCAAAATTATATTTAGGCCGTCAGTTAAATAATAAAAAAATTATAGACACGTACATTTTGGTTTTTCAAATTAATGAAAAAAACACTTGGATAAAGCGCATCGAAAGTTCAGGAGTGGGGGCTCGTGACGTCATAACGTCCTATAAAATGTAGCACGGCGTGACGTAACGCGACATTTCGACTCAACGTATCTTCGTTATTATTTGATTATGTTACAAAATGAAAAAATACTTATGCAACTTTTTTATTCTTTTTGATATTTATGATATTTTTAGTTTTATTGTAAAAACTAAAATATAGTTAACTAGCTGACCCGCGCGGTTTCACGCGCGGTAATTTCGGAGTTCCCGCGGAAATTCCAGGATAAAATATAGTTATAAACCTTCCCCATGAATCATTCTATCTATTGGTGAAAACCGCATCAAAATCCGTTGCGTAATTTTAAAGATTTAAGCATACATAGGGATATACTTGTGTTTCAACACCATGTTCCTTTTTATTGTGGTTAATACTTAAATAAATAAATAATAGGGACAGAGAAAGCGACTTTGTTTTATACTATGTATAGTGACTAGCCTATTCTAGTAACTGTACCCCGCAATTTCACTCCCGTTAATTTCAGAGTTCCCGCGGGAATTCCGTGATAAAAAAGTACCCTAAATCCTTCTTTGTACTTCTGACAACGTGTATGCAAAATTTCACGATGATCGTCGAAGTGTTGACGTACGTACCGTATGCAGTCCATGCCGGCCGCGGACGAGGTGGGCGAGGCGTCGCTCTGGGCGAAGGCCGGCGCCTCCGCCGCGTAGCGCAGCGCCTCCGCCTGCGCGCCGCCGCCGTACTGCAGCTGGAGCGGGGCCGAGGGAATGTCAGTGGGGGAATGTAAGGTGAGAGGTGGAAATGTAAGGTAAGGTGTGAGAATGTAAGGTAAGGTGTGGCTATTGAAAGCTAAGGTGTGGGAATCTAGGTAAGCTAAGGTGTGGGAATGTAAGGTAAGGTGTGGGAATGTAAGGTAAGGTGTGGGAATGTAGTTACGGTAAGGTGTGAGAATGTAAGGTAAAGTGTGGGAATTTAAGGTGTAGGAATGTAAGGTAAGGTGTGGGATGTAAGGTAAGGTGTAGGAATATAAGGTAAGGTGTGGGATGTAAGGTAAGGTGTGGGAATATAAGGTAAGGTGTGGAATTGACAAGCGCCGGAAGAGAATGTGAGGTGAAGTGTGAGGATGTAAGTAGCAGAGTTGAAATGGGAGGCAAAGTGTTGTGGAGTGAGAAGAGAGTGCCGAAATGTAAAGTTTAAAAATATGAGGTTAAGAATCAGAATAACGTATGGGCCAATTTTAAATTGCTACGAGGAAAATTAAAGCTTATAAAAGTTGAGCAATAGATAGAGTGACAGTAGTGAGTGAGTGAGTGGGTGAGTGCTCACGTAGTGCGGCGCGGGCTGGCCGTGTGGCGCGGACACGGCGCAGCGCGGCGTCGCCTCCCACAGGCGCGCGGCCGGCGCCTGCGCCAGCGCCGACAGCAGCTCCTCTGGCAAACAAACAGTTGAAATATTATGGGCCCGGCTTATCATAATACTAGCTGTTGCCCGCAGCTGCATCTGCGATAATTTCGGAGATCTTGCAGGAATCCCGGGACACAAAGTACCCTATGTCCTGTCCTGTACACCTGACAACGTGTATGCAATATTTCATGGTGACCGTTCAAACTTCAGGCGTGAAAACGTCACAAACAAACATTTATAATAGGCTATTTGACAACTTTTTATTTAGTCCGTCAGTTAGGTAATAAAAAAATAATGGACAGGTATTTTTTGCTTTTTCAAATTAATGAAAAAATATACCTGGATAAAGCGCATTAAAGTTTAGGAGTGGGAACTCGTAACGTCATACGCAGGTAAAAATTGCGCCTACTTTTGACGTCACGCGACATTTCAACTCAACGTATCTTCGTTACTTTTGCTTACGTGAAAAAAGAAAAAAGTCTAGTCCGTCTTATAGACGGACTAAACCCAAAATTTTATATATAGTCTTATAGTAAGGATTTTGTTACATTAGTCGTAAGGTTTTCTTACAAAATAAAATGTAAAAAAAACCCATATGATCGTTGCGGTCACCTGCGAGGTCGGGCTTGTGCACGGCGCCGGCGCCGGCGGCGGCGGCGGCCTGCAGGCGCGCCAGCGGCCGCGCCAGCGCCTCGCCCTCGCGCGTGGCGCCGCGGGCCAGCGCCGCCACGCGCCGCAGCAGCGCCAGCCCGCCGGGGTCCGCCCACAGCGAGTACCTGCCGGGGGGACGGGGGCGCTCAGTGCGGGCTCCGGGGCAGGGCGGTAGTGTGAGGTGTGTGCTGTGGGGTAGTGTGAGGTGTGTGCTGTGGGGTAGTGTGAGGTGTGTGCTGTGGGGTAGTGTGATGTGAGGTGGTGTGAGGTAGTGTGGTGAAGTGTGAGGTGGTGTGGGGTGGTGTACGGTGGTGTGAACGTGTGGTGTGGTGAACGGCGGTGTAGTGAGATGTGGTGTGAGGTGGTGTGGTGTGCGGTAGTGTACGGTAGTGTGAGGTAGTGTGGTGAGGTGTGAGGTGGTGTAGTTTGGTGTGCGGTGGGGTGGTGTGGGGTGGTGTGAGGTAGTGTGATGTGCGGTAGTGTGAGGTAGTGTGGTGAGGTGTGAGGTGGTGTGGTGAGGTGTGAGGTGGTGTAGTTTCGTGTGCGGTGGTATGATGTGGTGTACAGTAGTGTGGTGTGCGGTGGTGTGGTGAAGTACCCGTGGTGGTGGTGGGGCTGCGGGTGCGGGTGCGCGTGCGCGTGGTGCGCGGCGGCGGCCAGCACGGTGGCGGCCAGGTCGAGCGCCCGCTGCAGCGGCCGGCGCAGCGGGGCCAGCGCGCACACCTCGGGCGGCGGCTCCGCGCGGGCTTCCAGCGCTGCCAGGCTCTGTACGGGACCACGCATTGTATTAATATATTGTACAGGGCTATCCCACCTCACACGTGACACCATCCTAGCTCATACACGCCGCCACCTCACCTCACACGTGACAGCATCCTAGCTCACACACGCCGCCACCTCACCTCACACGTGACACCATCCTAGCTCATACACGCCGCCACCTCACCTCACACGTGACACCATCCTAGCTTACACACGCCGCCACCTCACCTCACTCGTTACACCATCCTAGCTTACACACGCCGCCACCTCATCTCACACGTGACACCATCCTAGCTTACACACGCCGCCACCTCACCTCACTCGTTACACCATCCTAGCTTACACACGCCGCCACCTCACCTCACACGTGATACCATCCTAGCTCACACGCGCCGCCACCTCACCTCCCACGTGACACCATCCTAGCTTACACACGCCGCCACCTCACCTCACTCGTTACACCATCCTAGCTTACACACGCCGCCACCTCACCTCACACGTGACACCATCCTAGCTTACACACGCCGCCACCTCACCTCACTCGTTACACCATCCTAGCTTAGACACGCCGCCACCTCACCTCACACGTGACACCATCCTAGCTTACACACGCCGCCACCTCACCTCACACGTGACACCATCCTAGCTTACACACGCCGCCACCTCACCTCACACGTGACACCATCCTAGCTTACACACGCCGCCACCTCACCTCACACGTGACACCATCCTAGCTTACACACGCCGCCACCTCACCTCACTCGTTACACCATCCTAGCTTACACACGCCGCCACCTCACCTCACACGTGACACCATCCTAGCTTACACACGCCGCCACCTCACCTCACTCGTTACACCATCCTAGCTCACACGCGCCGCCACCTCACCTCACACGTGACACCATCCTAGCTCACACGCGCCGCCACCTCACCTCACACGTGACACTATCCTAGCTCACACGCGCCGCCAACTCACCTCACACGTTCGCGTGAGGCGACCCGCACGCACCTTCTCGTGTTCCTGCGGCGCGGCGTCGTCGAGCAGCGCGGCGAGCGGCGCGGCGTCGGGCCGCTCGTCGGGGCGCAGCGCGGCCGCCGCCGCCGCCGCCACGCCCTGCAGCGCGCCCAGCCCCAGCAGCCAGCACATGGAGCTGCTCATGGCGGGGGACAGCCTGCCGGACACGGGGACGATCAGTAAGTACTCTAAGTATGTCCATCTTTGTACCTACCCCAGTAGTAGACAGTAGTTTACGGTGATTAGCTGTTCCCCGCATTCGTTCTGGAGTTCCCGCGGAAATTCCGGGATAAAAACTATTCTATCTTTTAAGTTGGACCATATTATAAACGGTTACAAAATTTTATCAAAATCCGTTCAGTAGTTTCGGAGTCCATCGCGGACAAACAACGTGACACGTGATTTATATATATTAGATTAAGATGTTACTAGCGTGACGTCACGAGACATTTCGACTTAACATATCTCCATTACTTATTGATTACGTGCAAAATGAAAAAATACGTGTCCAATATTTCTCATTAATCTACAAGACGGACTAAAAACTAAAATTTACGACTATAGCCTATAAATAAATGAAAGATATTATGAGAATGTGACCTGCACAGAGCGATCCTCATCTTCAGCCAGCGCTGGTAGTAGTACTGCTGGAACTGCTGCGGCTGGCGCTGGAACATCTCCGTGAACCTGCCGAGTGCCGACCGACTCCATATCACTCACTACACAGTATAAAACCAAGCCGCTTCCCGCTGTCTGTCTGTCGCTATGTATGCTTAGATCTTTAAAACTACGCAACAGATTTTCATGCGGTTTTCACCAATAGATAGTGATTCGTGCGAGGGGTTTGGAAAAAATCACGAAATATCACGAGGAAGGGTGGGGGGGAGGGGATAATGAAATATCACGTGTTTTTATTTTTCGTTGAACGCACGATTTTCAAACTACACGACGCGTGGCCTCGACTCAGCGTTGGCAGGCAATGATTTCCAAAATTTAATCAGATTACACCTGTATTTTAAGATAATATTCAAAAAGTTTCAATATACTTTGTACTAAGCAAAAAATGTTTAACCGAATCTAGTCTTAACTCAATAGCCCACTACTGCACTCCTTTGCTTGGACGCCCACAAATATTTATCGTATCGACAATTTTATCTTTCGTTCGATAAACATATCGTGGCGCGCATCTTACGCCTATAGGGCGGGAAGTTGGTTGAAAAGCTGCTGCAAAAACATCATGTGATTAATAGACGCCCCCATAGAAAAAAACTCGAGTTATAAAACACGTTGTGATACATCTGGCTCTCTCCGAATTTGAATTGTTTTGTGCTGTACCCTATCAGGGTCCATAAATAACTGTTTACTAACTATCTTAAGACCTTTTTGTACTTAATGGATGTGCAATAAATAAATAAATAAAAGGACTTGTGTAAGCTCGCAGCCGCAGCCGCAGCCGCAGCAGCCACTCACCGCTCGTACAGAGGCTCGACGAGGCTCGGCCGGAGCCCGAGCAGCACGTCGAGCGCGTCCAGCCCGCTCACCAGCACGTACTCCAGCAGCTGCGCCGCGGGGCCCGCGCCCAGCGCCGCCGCTGCACATATCATTACGACATTCTCCAGCGATGATTTGACGGAAGCATTCGACCGTTTCAATCATGAATAATATTAAAGCACTTATGGAACTAAAATTGAATATACTCTCTCGTATTTTCAGAGGGATAGTGTCGTATATTTTACAACATTATTAATATTATTAACAATGTATTGCGTTGGTAACCGATTTCAAAATAGACTACATACACATATAAATAGTAAGAATAAATAATTTGATAAACAAGTAAAATAAAACATTTTATAGGTGGGATTTCTTTTGGACCATTATTTTTAGCAGTAAATTTTTTAAAGAAACTGGAGTTATAGTCGCACAAATTGGCGTACCGCAAAAGTCTGATTTGGGTTCCATCATATCTCTAGATACAAAATAAATGCGGGGTGTGCTTCAAGGCTCGATCTCGGTTCAATCAATAATAATATAATCAACGTAGGCATCCCAATATTATCTAAAACGCAAATGTGACTTTATTTGTTTCATCATCAATCAACATGAAATTTTTCATACACATTGTTAGCTGAGGTACGTAGAAGGATATAGGATACTTTTTATCTCAGAATTATCCCGGGGCCTCTGAAAAATCAGCGGGTGAAACTACGGAGAACAAATAGTACGGGTATGTTAGTTACGCATGTCGGTCCAGGGCAGCGGCACGCGGTACACGTGCAGCTGCGAGTGCGAGTCCACCGCCACGGCCACCGCGCCCAGCCACGACAGCTCCGCGCAGCACGCCACCGCGCCCGGGCAGCCCGCCTGCACCACGGCACCACACGTCACAAGATACATCACACCACCCCACGTCACATCACACAACCTCACGTCACATCACACAACTTCACGTCACATCACACAACCTCACGTCACATCACACAACCTCACGTCACATCACACCACCCCACGTCACACGCGCTGACGGCTGAAGCCATCCTGCTCTGAGCTACTAAGGCACAAGTTACACCTACTGCAATACAACTCTGAGCTACTGAGGCAACAGTCAAACCTGATGCCATACTGCTCTGAGCTACTGAGGCAACAGTTAAACCTGAACTCATACTGCTCTGAGCTACTGAGGCAACAGTTAAAACCTGAACTCATACTGCTCTGAGCTACTGAGGCAACAGTTAAACCTGATGCCATACTGATTGAGCTCCTGAGGCAATTTGCTGTACTGAGCCAGTAAGGTGTTCTTAAGTCTTAAAAATATGAGATGGTAAGGCAACGATCACATTAAGGTAAAGGTCTTTTTAAATCCTATGTGATAGAGCTCTCAGTTAAAGCCACGGCAGATATAACAAATGTTTGAGATAATAAGTAAAAGGTACGAACGAGTCGTAACAAAAGAGACAAAGAAAGATACATAATTATTAACGCATACACCAATACAAATTGATTCAGGAATGAAGTTAAAGGAGCGAATTATCAGAGTTAACTGTTAGATGGTTATGTCACAGACAAGAACCAATTGTATGTCAATAAAGAGCGCACTCACTGGCAACACTCCCGGTCCGTATTTGGGCTTCTTGGGCGGACTGCCGCTCCCCGCCGCGCCCTCCCCGCACCCGCTCGTCACCAGCGGGACCGTGCACAGCTGCTGCAAGAAGCATATCGCTGGAACTGAAATCTTCATACATAAGGTGTTACATTTTACCTTAGTTACGTTTCACTTAGCACCTGCAGTTCTCACTTCCACTTCCACCCATTGTACCCTTTTCTGTCCCCCTCCCCCCAACTCACCGCGTGGTGCGCCTCCCGGGTGCGCAGCTGCAGCGCGCGCGGCGCGGCGAGCAGCACGTGCGGCGGCGCGGCGCTCGTGCGGCTGGCGCACATCCACACGGGGCACTCGCACGCCCACGCGCCCACCTGCTGCCACACCTGGAACGCGACACCACACTACACACTACACTACACCACAGTCAGATCCCACGCTAATAAGCTCGTGTCGTGGAAACCAAGCAACACGTCCTTTATACTACATATCTCTATCATATATGTATAGGTATAAAAGCAGAAACTGATTGATCGATCAACGCCCAGCTGAAACCGCTGGGTCTAGAACCATGAAAATTTTCACAAATATTCCTAAGTGCCGTAGGCGTGCACTAAGAAAGGATTTTTTGAAAATTCAACCCTAATAGGGTGAAGAGGGATTGCAAAGATGATGTATAAGCACGTCCAGACTGAAAGTGATTTCTTCTGCACTCCTCACCTATTTATCGTCGTACTGAGCCTTAGATTTATTTTTATAACATTTGAAAAGTGTAATTTTTTTAAGAGTTTTGAAACAGAATAAAGAGAAGCGTTTGATATCGGCTATCACAAAGACATTGAGAACTTATTCGAAATTAAAGATATATTTTTCATTTGTTCTAACATCAGAACACTACATAATACGTAATGCGGACGTAAAAATGAAATGCCAATCAAAAAACACAAACATTCACCGGGAGTTCTCCAAGGCACGTCTTGGGTTCATTTTCAAAAAGACAAGAAGGATAAACTCACCACAGTGTTAAAACAATCAGCCGGTTTTTGACCAGGAGGCGCATTGCTTTGTACTGGAACTAAAGAAAATATTTAATTATAACAAACCATAAAATAACTCTACACAAATTTAAACAATGTTTAGGGTCTTTATTGGAACGAACGTTACGAACTTACGACCTATTTTTCATTAATGCCCCTAAGGAAATTATTTGCAGCTGAACTTGTTGGTACACGCATCGAATGATGGATTCTGTTTTTGTATTATTTTAAGCATTTTATTAACACCAGCAAACTTTTCCAAATGTAAACTCAGCTGTGAGTTTTTAATATGAAGTTGTAAAAATCAATTATAACTGCTTATATTATCTATGTACTAATGATTTATGATAAGAGTAGCTTCTCGTTGCAATTCCAACGTTTTCGGTACAAGCCATTATAAGCTTTTGGATTGCGTTCTAAGCGTTCACGTTGTGGTTTTGATATAAATGTCACTACCTACTTCCCACGGTTTCAACCGCATGAATTCCGGAGTTCTCGCGGGAATTCCGGAGTTCTCGCGGGAATTTCGAGATAAAATATATCCTATGTCCTTCTCTGTACCCCTGATATGGTACGTGCAAAATTTCATGGTCATCGGTTTAGTAGTTTAGGCGTGACAGGTTAACAAAAAAGCAAACAAATAAATTCACATTCGAGTATATAGTAGTAATAGCAGACCCGCCCGGTTTCACCCGCGGTAATTTCGGAGTTCCCGCGGGAATTCCAGGATAAAATATAGTTATAAACCTTCTTCATGAATCACTCTATCTATTGGTGAAAACCGCATCAAAATCCATTGCGTAGTTTTAAAGATTTAAGCATACATAGGGATATAGGGACAGAGAAAGCGACTTTGTTTTATACTATGTAGTGAAGAATGTCAAGAAATGTACAGTATACCTTTAATTTTGCCCAGCATCTTGTGCACGGGATAGGAGCGCTCGGTGAGCTTCCACAGCGTGAGGTTGGTCCCGGCCACCAGCAGCGAGTCCGTCTCCTCGCGCAGGCACCACGCTATCGACACTGTGACGACGCCACGGTGCAACGTCACGTTAAGATCACCCAAAAAGATGAAGAGTCATCTTCAAGTATAAATGGCAGTTAAAGAATCCAATAAAAAAAAGAACTACCGCCCCAGAAAACAGATTTTAACAAAATTACGAATACCACAATAATGAAACCACAATAACTTGGTAGTTATCGTGTCCAAGTATTCTAGTGATTGTTTTAAGGTCCTGAAATTCTCAATTCATTTTTTTAACGTCCAAAAACTACATTTGGTCCAGTACCAATTTTGCAGACTAAATATAAATAAAATAGAGTACGTTTTGTCCCGGATTATCGCAGTACACACTCACCGGGTCTGGTGACGTCATCGAGGTAAATAGCCGGCAGCGGCTGCACGTGCAGCGCGAGCGCCCGCCCGCCCCTCGTCCCCATCACCGCGCCCCCGCCCCCGCCGCGCCCGCTGGTAGCCACCGACACCGCCCAGCAGCGGACCAGCTGCCCGAGACCCTGGCCGCAGACCGCGGCTACCAGTATATTTCCATCTGGTGGGAACCCAACATCACATTTATGTATTTTACATCACATTCCGGAATCCGTACCACGGTGTTAGGTAAATAATAGCATGTATTTTAAATTCAAATACACTTTAATTCCTCAAAAGAAACACAAAAAATTCATCAACTAAAATAGGAAAGTACAGAGTGAACGGCGGCCGTATTTTTATTTTATTTTTTTATTTATTTATTGCTTGCCTATATCTGATACGTAACATTTGAAACACCAGTAAAAAAACTTATATTTCACTTACTCTTATGTACGAAACTAACATTGGAGATATGATCTCTGGTCGCTCGCAATGACTCCATGGTGATGTTCCCGACCGGCGCGGGGGGTGCGGCGGCGGAGGTGTGGGCAGACGCGGGGGCAGGGCGCGCAGGGGGCGTGATGACGCCCACCAGTCCCGTTGTGGTCACAACACACGCGCCTTCGCAGGGCGCGCCACTGTCACAATTACAAAAGTCACATTTACAATATTTATAATGACCATAAAAATCCATTTCCACTTCACAATACTACACACAGATCTACTGTATTCCTCACTAGTCTATAAACTTGTGTAGCAACCAAGCAAACGTCATTGCTATTATCAAGACCTGACTCACCGTTGAGCGTAATGTATAATAGCTTTAAAGTTAATAACTGTTTAGAATGTTGCAAAAGCATCCTTTTATATTTAAAATCCTTAATTTAAGTATATCGGAAGCAGTTGCATTATTTTCATATGTAATAAACGTATAAAACCCAGATTATTCGCAGACATGGTCCTTCGAGCCGGGTAGTTAATGATAGTAATAATAACACTCCACAACACACAAATCTACTTGATTCACACTTAGCTATAAGCTTGTGCCGTGGAAACCAAACAACACATGGTATACATACACTATATATTATTACTTATTGGATATATATAAACATGCCCAGACCGGAAAAATTTAACTTTATGATCATCAATTCATCACACAAAGTCTACCTCCACCGGGAATCGAACTCGAAGCTCCTCTAGTAGGCATGGTGACCTACCACGCTAATCCAGTTCGAGAAATTTGAGGAACAATGTCAGAGCAGCCACTGATTATTGCGCTTCGATATCCAGCACTCACCCGAACCCCTTGAGCGTGGGCGTGGCGCGCAGGACCTGCAGGCGCTCCGTCACCGGCGCGTCGGGCTTCTTGTCCATCGCCACCACGCGCCGCCCCGAGTGGAAGAAAGTCGCGCGCAGCACGTGCTCGCCTGGCGCACGACACGAGACGACATTAGTCAGACAACTCTGATTTACTATATATTATAATGCACTACAAAAAGATTATCCTGTATGACCATTTTTCTCCATACACAATCAGAGCAAAACACACACATATTTTAATTTTATTTAAAATTAGGTTTTATTACTCCGACACCACTCTCAATATGTAAAGGAGAGTAATTGGATATTGAAGATTTAGATTTTCAACTACCAATATTGGACCAACATAATATTTTTGTGGAGCACTGATGAGTTGAAATACAAGCATCACTTGGTTCAACTTCCAGTATCCCAAATGATATTGTAAAATACATACTGCTGTTATCATGTCATTATATTTATCATACAATTTTTAGTGGCAAAGAAACATTATTATTACTTGCTGTACTCAAAAAAATTAAACAACATACATACATGGACAAGATGTGTTATGACATAAACTCTTTTGATTTTATTCACAGTACTCACCTCCAAAGTCAACTGTGTATAAGCAGGTCCACTCATTCAACAGGTAGTCCTTCATCCCATACACAGACACTATGCCTGTGATTGTCGCCACTAGTAGGCGTTCACCTTCAAAGTCCCATTCTAGGGCTGTCACCTGCAAACCATACTAAACTTTTAGCAACAACAGTCGGCTAAATGAGTACACTGCATGAGGTTGTACCAATAAAAGAAATTAGAGGTGCTTCTCCACCTGTTCAATCAGCAAGTCCAGTTGATTGTGTAAGTCAGACTATAAGCAAAGCAATTGTAAAAACCTTTCTACATTAAATTTGGAACTTTTTTTTGCTTAATGTACTATCACCACAATAGGGTACTTGCATGAACTTTTTTTTAGTCTATTTTAAAGATATATGGCCTGCTTTAATAAAGCAAGAAAAAGAAAAAAATATATGCATAAATTAATTAAATAGAGTGTTTCAAAATTCCTACTTTAGACTTTACCGCCGAAACGTGGAATGACATCAATAGTTCAAAATTACGCCTTATTAATCTGTGATAAAATGTCACCGTCGCATTGACAGGGTCATTTCACACTGACAGACAGAAAACTGAGCATTTATTATTAATGATTAATCAATTAAAATCACAGATGCATTTTTTTCACCCAACTTTACAAAGCCTCTTATATCTCGGAAACTAAATGCTGATTATAGATTTTTGTAAATGCATACTTGAGATACATACAACATATTAACAATGCTGTAAAATATAAGTTTTTTCATTTCATAAAGTAAAGATGTGTTACCGCATGAGTGGTGCTGGCCACTTTATGGCTGTCCCACGGCGTGTCCAAGTCACAAACGTACACGTAGCCACCCCATGTGTCTCCATTGGAGTCGGACAGCTCTGTGTGTGAAGAGAATGCTATCACATTGCCAGTGGATATCGTACATAGTGGGTGAATGTCTTCGGGATGTGGAACTCTACAACAACACCATAAACATACAATTAAATAATTTTTATCAGTTACAGTGCAGTACAGGGTATTAGTTTTTAATAAATCTTATTAAAGACAGAGTATAAGCCGATGATGACAGAGAACTCTCCACGCTCCAACTATTGTCACATCAGAATTTCGTATTATGTTCCTTAATATGGTAGTGGTCAGGGCACTAGAAGCGTCGATTCCAGAGAGAGACATTCCCATCACGTGACACCTAACAACTGCTGTACAACTAGTGACCACGATACACGCTCTTGCGCTACGCTGATCCGATTCTGGCGGTTTTCACCAGCTCATCGACCTATCTTAGTATGAGCAATTCACTCTATGGTTTACCCCACCCGAATAAACTAGGCATCAGGTTATCTCATTTAAACTCGTACCAGTCGCGACCCTGACCCGTAATCAGTGCCAGTGAGTCATTATCGTACATAAAGTACTTTACACACTGTCCACATAATATTATTACGATGTGTTTATGTTAGAAAACAAAATTTTCATCAGTTTGTTTACATGTAGAACTTACCTCGAAAATTGCGGTGGTTGATATTTTAAAGGTTTCCTCCTCATAGAATAAATTAACTCCATTGTGATACGTGACTCAATTAACTAGGAATCACAAACTACTTAATGTAAGTTTGTAAATTATTATTATTATTATTAAAGAAAATTTAAATAAATAAAATCTACAATTCGCCAAATAGACACAACCGACACAACGTCACAAATTAACTAGACTTATCACAAATTAACTAGACTTATGTCTAACGCGACGTGACGACTAGGGTAGGGATAAAACGATACTAGTAAATACAATTAATATTCTAGTATTCTACTTACTCCATACATTCCTGCCGATACCGAGTACTTTTTTGTATCGATACTTTGAAACTGGGTATCAAGTAGGCGTAGGTATCGGTCAAAAGTACTCGTATCGATATACCAGTATTTTAAGATTACATTTAAAGACATAAAATGTTGTGAAGAAATCTTTATTGGGAGTATTTATTAATTCAACATGTTATCTTTTTCCTAATTTTGTGTAGTTGGTAAGCTTATTTGTTGATCTGCGAAAGAAAAAATCTGTATGCCATTGTTTTTATTTAATCCAAATTTCACTATGAAAAATCGATCGATTCGATATGAGTGAGTATCGATACTTTTCTGTCGATACCGTGGACGGAGAATAGAATGGACGAGCTGCTAAAATAATAATAATTACAAGAGTGAGAAAGTGCGAATGGTAAATACGTAGGTGCGAGCTGGACGAAACAATTGTTTTTGGTCTCTTTCTTGCGTATCGTTTATTTTTGTCTGCCTACAATTAATTGTAGGCAGACATCTCCATTGTTCTTTGTTTATTTGGATAAAAAACGTTGTTTTTTTCAATTATTGAAAGCTAAATAGACTTTCAAATCGTGTTTAAAGTGTTTATTTTTGTTGTGGACATAGTGTTATGTTGTATTTTAGGCTGTAAGAGCCGTAATGCTAGGAAAACGGAGAATGTAACATTTCATCGGTATGTAATGATTTACTTTCATGTAAATGTGTTTTGTTTGTGCGAAATAGCAAATATGTTCATAATAACAGCTTTGTGGTATAAATCGTATAAATATAACAAAAAAATCAACATTAATTTGCTTTCTTATTTTAATGTATAATCTTGCCAAATTACGTAGTCCTTATCCATAATGGCGACTATGTCGTTACCACAAATTAACTAGAGTCGTTATCATGCTTTCCGTATTAAGTCGGGTTATACTACAACAAAGGTTGCTAGCTTACCCAGATTAATTTCCCAATTTTTCATAATATTAGTAGGTACCTATGAGGTGTAACAAAATTATTTCGACCAAGTATCGTGCCAAGTACCAATCGTTTCCATCATTTCTTTTTCTTATCAACCTGGGACAAAATACTGAAAGATTCTAGTCAACTATCTCTCAGGCGCTGTATTTTAAAACTTCGGTGTCGAATTGAATAAGTTCAATAGGCTACTTACATGAAATTTATAATAAGAAATTGTGTCAATATTTCAAAAATAGAGCCTTAGATAAGCGTTATCGTGAAAGATTTACTAAAAAAATTTCAATAGTTTCCAAAATATTCAACTTTTAATTTTGTGAAACGGAACGTTGCAACGAAACACCAACCACAGCCAAGCTTGACACATGACGTCACTTTTATTTTTTTAGGAAACATTTACCTCTTTCAGAGAAGGCAAAAGAAACAAAGTGCATACAGTCAACGCATATTTTCCATTTTTTGAAGTTTTTTACTTTAAAATGCATCGGTTAGATGCATTTCGATTCTTTACTGGAACTTTTGGAAGTAAATCGACACAGTTCAACTTTAATTTCGCTTTTGGATATTGAAGTTATCTGTCTGTCAGTGTAACATGACGCTGCCAATACGACAGTCACATTTCTATTACAGATTAATAAGGCGTAATTTTGAACAAGTGACGTCATTCCGCGTTTCGGCGGTAAGGTCTAAAGTAGGAACTTTGAAACGCTCTATTTAATTAATTTATGCATGTATTTTTTTTCTTTTTCTTGTTTTGTTTAAGTAGGCCATATATCTTTAAAATACTGAAAAAAAAAATTCACGCAAGTACCCTATTTGACCCTTCGTGTGTAAGACTGGTGCAAAGTGAGTCTAAGCTGAAAAGCTTGCATGCTCTTGACTGTATGAGTAGTGTATGAAATAAACAATTTTATATCCAATTTGATTTGGAAATTTTAGAATATTGGGCCTGATGACTACATTGTCCACGTCATATTATTTTTTAATTTTTCATGTTAATACAGTTTGTATTCTATATTTTTTTTTCTTTTTCAGATGTCCTTTTAAATCGGTTAATCTTATTAACTGGATAGCAAGCACTGGTCGTGTAAATTGGAAACCAAATGGCTATTCAAGGATTCGTTTCAAGCATTTCCCAAGCAGTTTCTGTTGAAAAACTAACCTTACTGACAATGAGAGCAGCTGGTGCGAACCAATAAGCAAGCAATAATAATCATTTCAAAAACCATAAACCAAGCGCGCAACTTTTATGATGCCATGACGAGAAATATTAAGCTGGTTTGCCTCATCCGTACCGTGCGCTAAGGAACTTAAGTTCCAATAAAACGTTATTTGCACCTACATAGTTTTCTTTTCACTTGCTCCGCTTAAATTATAAATCCCCTTGACACCTTCACGAATCGATGATAACCTATCTACTCTATAAAACTACATTTTACTTCCCATAGCTTTTTCATCACCAAACAAGCTAGAACTCCCTGGAAATTGGAAATAATTTATTTAGTGGTAATACTGGTAGTTTACATGTGTGCATAGGAAGAATATCACTTTCTCTTACCCTATACGCGAATAGCCTGTCCATTCTATTCTCCGTCTACGGTCGATACTGAGTAAGCATCGATATTTCACGACCGATACTGTATCGAGTAAAAGTATCGATACCTCAGTGGTATCGTTTTACGGTTTCATTTGCCACTTTACGGGCACTTTTTAGTTCTGAGCCTCATTGGAGAATCGAGAAGTACAGTTTATAAACTTTTTGGCTTCATTGTCTTGTGGTGGTTTTAATCGAAGAATAGGGCATCGAAAGGCAATTTTATAGCAAAATTATTTTTTTTATCTTTTATTTTTATGCAAAAATAATGTAGGTATTTTGAATACTATAAATAACTTCCTACTAATATTTTAAATGTGAAAGTGAGGACGTTTGGATATTTGGATGTTTGCTACTCAATCACGCAAAAACGGCTGAACGGATTTGGATGAAATTTGGCATGCACATTATTAGGGGTACAGAAAAGGACATAGGGTACTTTTTATCCCAGAATTTCCTCGGGAACTCTGAAATAACCGCGGGTGAAACCGCGGGGCACAGCTAATTTAAATAAAAAATATGTTTTGGATATATAATATATTATGAAATATTCATGGTGATTTATTGCGCTGGGTCCAATCGTATCTTAGTAATCGTTCTCAGGCTGTTGTGTTGGGTGGACACAGATCTGACTTTATAACAATAACCTCCGGTGTCCCACAGGGATCGCATCTTGGCCCCCTGTTATTTGATGCATATATTTTTGACTTATCTTACTCTCTGACCAATGCCCAGCACCTTTTATATGCTGACGATAAAAAAGTATATTTACAGGTTCGTTCTATTGCTGACTGCGAACTCCTACAAGAGGATTTGAATAATCTATACAAATACTACGTAAAAAATAACATCACTGTCAGCATAGACAAATGTCAGTGTATCAGTTTTACACGTAAGCGTAACCCACTGGTGTTCACCTATAACTTCAACAGCGTGAACATTAAGAGAGTGGAATTGGTGCGTGACCTGGGGGTTTGGCTGGACTCCAAGATGCTTTTTTCTTCCCATATTAGTACGATTACAAGTAGCTCATATCGTAACCTTGGATTTGTTCTACGTACGTGCCAACCATTCAAAGATATTGTTAGCATAAAAGTCCTATATTTCGCGTACGTACGTAGCATCTTGGAGTATGCTAGTCCAATATGGAATCCCTCTTATGATGTGTATAAAGGTAATATAGAAAGAATCCAAAAAAAATTCGTGAGTGCCCTTAACTTTAAATGTAAGCCAAATAGGTCAGTCGACTCTTATGTTCAGGGCTGTCGTGTCCATGGACTGCTTACCTTGGAGCAGCGTCGTGAGTTGCTGGATATGTGTCTATTGTTTGATATAATACGTGGGCACATTGATTGTCCTGATCTCTTGGCCCAGGTTTCATTGTCAGTGCCCATGCGCCGCACGCGCCATACTTCTCTTTTTGGTGTTCCATCACACTCGACGAATTATGGCAGTAATAGTGTACTTTCTAGAATTCTTAATACTTACAATTGCAAATTCTCGAACATAGACCCATTTAATTTGTCCAAGTCCTCATTTAAACATAAAGTTAGATTAAAACTTTTAAACTTTACGCCCTAATATTAAGAGTTGGTGTAGCAATGCTACTGTATCTATTGTATTTATTTGTATTCATATTGCTGATCGTGGTTCAACTGTATATGTACTGTACCTAGATTAAAGTAAAATGTTGTTGTTTCCCAAACAGTATTATGAAATTATGTGGATAACTGTTATTGGCCTTACTTCTAAATGTTTATGTTTATAAGATGTAATAGTAATAATGATGGCTGTTGTTGTCCTTAATAAAATAAAAAAAAAAAAAAAATAAAAAAAATAACCATAATTTAATTGATAGTATAACATTAATTACCATCGGGTCACTATATTTTATTATATTTGAAATGATAAGACAATGTGATGTCGTAAACAATGTTAGTTTAATCATATATTTATAGTGTCTCCCTTAGGTACTATAATATGGTGGTTTTTGTTAGGTATTCACATTCAAAATAAAATGTGGTGTGTAAAATAAAATGTAACCGATGTAGTCGATAGCTCTCGTCAAGCACTAGTCTTGAAGCAAACTTCAAACTACGTTCGTCTTCGTCGTGCAAAGCTCGGCGATGTTGACACACTTCACACCGGTGTCGGCGGTCTTGGTTTTCCGATCGTCCCGGACATTGCCCTTTCTCTATTGAGTTTCCGAACGCAGGCGGCGCTGTTCGGAATATGGCGGCCCGCTTCGAGTCGCGGTTACGCTCTATACTTTAACGTTATTACCCTGATTACAATAGAATTTTGTGTGAAAATGTGATGTTAGTGAATTAAAAACCTATAGTGCAGTGTTGTTTATGTGTATCACACGATGTGGCGGACCGGAGCTTGTGGTTTTCTTATAAGAAACTGGATTTTTTTAATATCTGCAGTACATTTGTTTACATATGGAAAAGGTGAGTGAGTTTTTCGTATAAATTTCGAGAGTTTGCTATCGATCGGTGACGTTAATAAAGTTAATGGCTTAATAATTCGATACTGCTCATGAAGTGTAAGTTCGGGGGAGAATGAGTTGTTTTTTTTATTTAAAATGCACTTATGTTATTTAGGCTGTCGTTTATTTACGTTGTTAATGGTGTATAGATGTTGGGTTTGATTATAATTTATAACCGGGTGCATCGACGTCGCGCGGCGTATTCCCGCGGCGCTTCGCCCTTGTTTATCGCGCGTAGGGCGCCGCTGACAGCTTTAATGCGCTCTCAGTCCATAATGAGGCCTCGCCGACGATATTTTAGTACAGTATTTCTTCCTCCGTCGGCATCGCACACACAAAAATTATAGTTTATTGCATATTGCTTAATAAGTTATTCGCGAACGATTTGGGCGAGCGCAGCGGTAATGAACAGCTTTTAATTTTTTTTGTGAGAAGGAAAAAAACGAAAAGATTTGTTTGAGTTAAGTTACGTCTTCTCTACCTCAATATTTGATGCTAAAACCTTTCCACAGCTTAGTAAAAAAAATTAAAAATTGATTGAGTAAATGTTTGAAAAAATTGCAAACATTTAACATATCTACTAAGGGAAAAACTAAAACTTAATTTATTATTATCAGCCTAGATTACTTTTGTCTTTTTTCACAATCTCTTCCTAGCTATGACCCCTTGGGTAATCAGGTCAGCTCTGTTCATTCTATCTTTTTGCTTGTGGGGTCAAAGATTGGCTATCCACCTGGTTTTCAATCTTCCTCGCTATTTATATTATAACCACAAAAGAGTGACGACAGCCAGCTGTACTGTTGTTTTCAACTGTTTCTCTCTGATCGCATCAGAATAATACATATATACATTTGCCTTTTGTTTAAGAGTGCTTACAAATCTGAAATTGAAAGAAACACACACACAAATGCAACATAACATTTATTTACTCCCACCCCCTATTCCTTAGTTGTTACAATTCAATTCTTTTATTTGCCAATGCCAATTTGGTACAGGTAAAGATAGTATATTATGTCATAAGGTACGTCATATGCATAAGGTACATGCATCTAAGATATGACTAAGTATGGAAGATTCTGAAAGCCGTTGCAAACAGATTATCTGAATACAAGAATAAATTTCAGTTATCGGGAGCTTTTGTTGCCTATTTAGACGTCATGTACCCATACGGGAATCAATCTATCTCCAGTCTCACAGGCTTAAACTTTCAAATTCTTGATCTCTGCTAGGTTACCATAAGTATAGCATATAATATACTAGCTGTTCCCTGGGGTTTCACCACATTCATTTTGGATTTCCCGCAGGAATTCTAGGGTAAAAGTACCATTTATATCCATTTTCGTACCTCTGGCAACGTGTAGTTTCACCCGCGCTTATTTCGGAGTTGCCGCGGGAATTCCGTGTGAAAAAGTACCCTATGTTCTACTCTGTAACTCTGACAAAAGATTATGTGCATACTCACAGGACAATACTTATGTAGGCTCTTGGTCTGCGGTTAGGTTACTTTATGTATAGTAGGTATATATATATAATAGGTGTGTTTGTCCGGTTGTACTCACACACCGTCGCGTCCTCCACAATCGAGCCGGCTGTCGGCGCGTGAGCTCACGGCGCATTCATGTCGTCACGATCGCTCCGTAAATCATCGGTGCCAATGAAATCGCAGTCACAAATGTAAACGTAGATTCGTCATCGCCACTAGAGAATTTCTAATCAAACTTCGGTTTAAATTTACCTTTATTTCCGATCCAACTGGGGTGCTCGCCTGTCGTTTCGGCGCTTCCTGTAGATATCTGCTTTATTGTACAGGTGAAGCCCCGTACGGTATGTGACGTAAGATAAGGCTAGAAGCAGCTTTAGTTTATAAAAAAACTGAATGTCAGAACGTTATCCTGGATCCACCTAGTGCAAATCACTATATCAGCTAGTTACGGTGGTTCACTACAGAACCAAGGTCACCCAAAAGAATTAGAATAAGTTTATTCTCAAAGAACGTAGGTTCCTTCCTTGTATACGCAGCCAATTACGCGGCATGCTAATTTAAAAATTAATTAGAATTTAGGGTAATATTGCAATATTACTCAGCAAGGATCTCTACGGATACCGATCCTGAGACATTTTTATCCAACTGGGCCCCGATCTGCCCGCACTACACTATCTTTAATAACAATATAATTGCTTTTGCGTTCGCTGTTATACGTACATAGAAGCGTCAATGAAAAAAGCATCCGATAACCCACAGTTTATTGATCTCAGCCCGAAGAAAAGCAACACTTACATAAATATAGCCTATCTACATATTTTTAAGTTAGCATCGTTGACCGGTGCCGGTTCACATCGACACGGTTCGTTCGGTTTGAACTTTCGAGACGTTCTTTTTGGAACGAAGTTCCTTATTTTTTCTTTTTTTTGTCGTAACTAAAGCCATTTAAAAAAAATGTATCACCAGCGTTATTCAAAGAGCCTCGTGCGAGACGTGCATCGAGTTAGGTACCATTTGCTTTCAAAGCATTCGCTTTTGGAATTGAAAAGCGAACGCCGCCTCGGTTGGGTCCCAGGTCACGTAGGGGAGAGGGCGAGGGAGAAGGGACCGACCCTGGAGGGACTGGCCGGTTGGAACCACTGGCTGTATAGGAGTGTAGCCACGGTGGTGGTAAGTATCTTTATTTATTTATTTTTCATTTATTTGCAAGACTAACCGCCGCACTCAGAGTCGACTTTAATGATTACTTAGTTAAGTATAGATTTTTAAAACAAAACTGCCGTAATCAGACAAGTTTAATAAATTAATGTTAATTGGCATTTAATGAGATGTAACTTAATTAGTTAAATGCCGATAAACATTAATTTATTAAACTTGTCTGATTACGGCAGTTTTGTTTTAAAAATCTATACTTAACTAAGTAATCATTAAAGTTGACTCTGAGTGCGGCGATAAGGTACATTCACTAAATATGCGTGCGTAACATTGGTTTTCAATATCAACATTAAATTTTCGATTCGATCGATTGTCGATCGATCTGTCATAGTTTTTTTTTCATAGACTTGAAACTGAAAGAAAAAATAACAATTCCATCTCCTTTCATGACTAAAACTGGCCAAATCACGTATTTTTCCTCACCTTTGACAATATTATGGTCTAAGATTTTTATTCATTGCAATCGGTTGACGGAATAATCCTTATCTACTAATTATATAGTATTATAAATGCGAAAGTGAGTTTGTTTGTTTGTTACGCTTTCACGGTTAAACGGCTCAACCGATCACCACAAAATTTTGCATACACGTTGCAAGGGTACAGAGAAGGACATAGGCTACTTTTTATACCGGAATTCTCTCGGGAACTCCGTAAATCTTTCCTTATAATTGATATCACACTTGGGGTGGAGGTTTTTGTTTTCAATAGCTACGTAAGGATTTTGCAAAAGTTTGCTAAGAAAACCTCACGCGATTAATGAACAACCTCTCGGTGGAAATTCAGTGTTCGTTTAATTTAGCTCTAATGAGATAACAGGTGGATATCTCATTAGCCGCGTCTCGAGCGGCGACTCGCCCTCGCCTGCGCCTGCGCCTGCGCCTGCGCGACTGGTTATACAACTAATTAGTCTGTCTATCGCCGATTGCACGTCGCCGGTAGTCGGTGCAGTTGAATGCGTTATTTATCTGCGGGCCGATTGCTTCATATTGTGCACTTAATTATCCAGTGCCGAACGGAGAGCGTGTCATGCGTTTGCACTTTTACTTTAGTCTTAAAGCCATAGGAAAATGCATAGTTTCGCTCTTTAGATTCGATATAATTTTATATAAATTTACGATAGACGTCGATTGACTGGACGGGAGAACAGGGGCAGCATGAATTTGGTTTATTTGTTTAACCCGATGGTTAAATGGTAACAAACCGTCTAGCTGTTAGTAGCAGTTTCTATAATAACTTCTGTAATTTCGAAGTTCCCGCGGGTATTCCGGAATTAAAAGTACCCCATGACACTCAGGATCACTGTAGCTTTCTATAAGTGAAAGAGTTTTAAAAATCGGTTCAGTAGATCCAGAGATTACCCCCTACAACGTCACAAACTCACAAACTCACAAACTTTTGCTCTTTATAATATTAGTATAGATACGTATATATTATTTTAGATTTTGTGTATTTTATCGACTCGAAAAATAAATGAGGGAATATCAATCGGAAGTTCCGACTTATCGGTGTCGAAGCTCCGTGACATCCTCAATGTAGAGTCTGCACTAGGCTCCATTATCGCGGGCTCGTGTCATCTCGAGGGATGTTCCCTACGCAGTCATGTGTTGGTTGCTCGGCTGCGATGAGCTTTGACTCAAAGGCTTCGTGATCCGATCAATCTAAATACATACCCACTGCTGAATAGATATCACTTTTGGACCTTATGAGAAAACGTGTTCGGACTATTTGATTTGCAGCGAAATTTAACTGAATCAATTCAGGCATTTTGCTTTGTGATCGTTAAAGAGAAATCGTGTGTAGGCTGTAGAAGGTAGCGGTGTGTAGATGAAGGTGGGAGGGGAGTATAGTCTATCTCAAAGACATTATAAGAGAATAGACGAACAATACGAACTTTTACTATGCAATCCACGTCACCCAATTTTTGCGTTTTTGCGGGGGGAATGATCAAAATAAAAACCAATCACATCGTTGCGAGTGCGACGCAATCAAATACCAGTCACCATAGAGTATATTTCAAATAGCCAATCACATCGCTTTCCGTCAAGTGGTATCCATAGACAATAGTCTCTGCTAGCCAACGGCATTTTGTTAGCATGAGATCATTTGACCGCTGCGTGGTTCTAGGGGAAAGCTTAGCGGCCGAGCGTATTGTCAATCTATTCTCCTTCAATATCTTTGGTCTGTCCTATCTTTACGGATCAGAAGGTTTTGGTAGCTCTACCGCCCTTCCGGAAACAGGCATATTATGCACTTGTGAACTAGGCGATCACCCAAGGTTTTATTCGCGTTAATTTCCGAGTTTCCGTGGGAATTCCGTGACGAAAAGTACCCTCTGTCACCCGGGAACACTGTAGCTTTCTATAAGTGAAAGAGTTTTAAGAATCGGTGTAATAGTTTTTGAGTTAATCCATCACAAACACACATACAAAACATCGAATCTTTTCTCTTTATACCTAATTTTAGAATAGACTAGCTGTCCCCCGTGGTTTCACCCGCGGTAATTTCGGAATTCCCGCGTGAATTCCGTGATAACTATACCTATAAATAAACCTTCCTCTTGAATCACTCTAGAATCTAGATAGTTACCTATATTGATGAAGACCGCGTTAATAATCCGTTGCTTTAGAAATCTGATCGTACAGAGCGCGGAGACTTTGTTTCATGCTACGTAGAGTTAGAGATATTATGTACATACTCAATATGATCTGTACATACTGAATAGCCAGTTTCAGGGTGTTTCCTGTTCATTATATATAAGTACTAGCTGTCCCCCGCTATTTCATCAGCGGTAATTTCGGAGTTCCCGCGGTAATTCCGGGAAAAAAGTACTCTATGTCCTTCAGTTCCCGCGGGAATTCCGGGATAAAAACTATCCTATCTTTTAAGTTGGACCATATTATAAATGGTTGCAAAATTTTATCAAAATCCGTTCCGTAGTTTCGGAGTCCATCGCGGACAAACAACGTGACACGTGATTTATATATATTAGATGTCTATATTGCACTGAAAACAGTAGTTATATGAAAAATACAAGAAATAAGCAAAATTTTCCCGACATACACCCTCAAACGTGATTATACGTGAGTATGTATCCGGCTAATCTCAGTCGCGTCGGTGCAAAAATGTTTATTAAGAGGCTCCCCCACGCCAATGACCTTGGGCGCGCGAGCTTTCTTTCGTCCCACCCTACCTGACTCACCTCTGTGTAATTACGACATTTGAGTTATAAAAGCGCCATCTTTTAAAAAGTATTACTATTACTAATTATAATGCTTAGAACGACATCTAACAGATTTTCCTCGTACTACAATAAACTGCGGTGCAAGCGATAGCGGGAGATTAGACAAGCTCTACCATTATAGACCCGGAGCCCAGGCACAAATATGTTTTTCCATGATAATCTTGCTTTTGACTGAACCGATTTTGATGCGGTTTTCGGAAAAGTATTTATTACACTTAAGAGCAGGTTTTGTACAAGGTTATGAGTTTGAACCGTATGTATGTATGTTTGTCCGCGATTATCATGCATCTGCCTGAACTGATTTTGATGCAGTTTTCAGAAAAGTACAGTTTGTATGACTGTATTTATGTTTTTCCATGATAATCTTGCTTTTGACTGAACCGATTTTGATGCGGTTTTCGGAAAAGTATTTATTACACTTAAGAGCAGGTTTTGTACAAGGTTATGAGTTTGAACCGTATGTATGTATGTTTGTCCGCGATTATCATGCATCTGCCTGAACTGATTTTGATGCAGTTTTCAGAAAAGTACAGTTTTTAGGAGGTTCTCTGTTTGACTTGTATGACTGTATTTATGTTTTTCCATGATAATCTTGCTTTTGCCTGAACCGATTTTGATGCGGTTTTCGGAAAAGTATTTATTACACTTAAGAGCAGGTTTTGTACAAGGTTATGAGTTTGAACCGTATGTATGTATGTTTGTCCGCGATTATCATGCATCTGCCTGAACTGATTTTGATGCAGTTTTCAGAAAAGTACAGTTTTTAGGAGGTTCTCTGTTTGACTTGTATGACTGTATTTATGTTTTTCCATGATAATCTTGCTTTTGACTGAACCGATTTTGATGCGGTTTTCGGAAAAGTATTTATTACACTTAAGAGCAGGTTTTGTACAAGGTTATGAATATATGTATGAATATGTTATAAAATTTTAGACAGATAATCTCACAATTCTACAGTTTGTAACGTTGTAAAATCAGGTTCGTTTGCATTTTTGGAACTACTGGCAACCATGGCTTCCGTTGGTATTTGCATTCTGTAACAAAATAGGCTATTACTTCTCTTTTGTTCATACTACTAAAATAATGTGACCGTGGCAACTTACTGGGATGATTACCCTAATATTTAGAGATGGTAGGTGTATGGAGTTACATATTCAACAAACAAGATGATTACATTTCACTTTAGACATACTATATACCTACCTAGTAGGTTTTTAGGTTCCTAGCTACTAGGTAGGTCCTACTTACCTAGCACCTAGGTAAGTACCTAAGAACCTGTGGTTACTCTATTTCTGAAAACATTTGTGTATTTATTTACTTAGCTAGATGATACTCACGGGCACAGGTCCACTTCAGGTACATTTTCTTTATTACAGTCAGTTTCGAGCAATATTTGTCTATTTTTTAAAATGAACAATGTATTGTAGTTAGTTGGGAACAATACGATTACGTAACAGTCCTACCTACTTTACTTATTTGCTCATCACACTACTATAAATAGGTACATTACCTATTTCATTTTTTTAATCATATTTCATGTCAACAAACCATAATCAGACACAAAGTAGGTAGGTGCAAACAAACATTTTATAACTTATATTATATATATATACGTAGATAGGTACTTACTTTAATATTTTATTCATGTTTTTAGCGGTTTCTATTCTCCAATTCCGTCTTTTTTTTTTCTTGTTCCGATTATTTCCCATTTCACTGCACTTTTAATTTCTAGGTTATAAGTCGGTGTAAGAGACGACAAGCGACGCGGGTTCCCCTTTCGAATGCCGGAGCGCGACTGAATTCAAGCGGTGAACGCGGTGAACTCGCAATATATCAGAATTTAATTTCTAACAAAAAACAAAAAAACATAATTTTCAATTGAGATCACATAGTACACGTATTGTATTATGTTGAGTTTCTATACAAAGTTTAATTAGTGTGGATAAATGATTCATTGACTTCTGCGGTTTATTTGTATAAATCAGAGGGAAGTTTGTGATTTTTTTCTATCGAGAAAATTTTTAGTAATCGTGTTTTAACATCACATAGGACTTAGTGTATATCCTTAACTTTACTATATATTTTTTTCAATATTATTGATTGAATACTTTTATTGATATACAGGTTCAAAAGTGAGAGGTGGGGCAGTTCTAGCCTCCTATAGGCCCTTAAAACCCAGCCCGCGGGGAGTGGCTGGGTGAGGGCGCGGCCCCGGCGCGGGCGGGGAGCGGGCGCGCTAGCGGAAGCGATTCGTTTTAAATTCAAGATTTGCTCATTCGCATTTAATAATTTTATCCGTGTACCTACCTACTAACATTCTGCTATAACTACATACATACGTTTTTTGTGTTATTGTGTTAATTGGCGAGGTTGTCCGACGACTCCGTATACCGGAGGACGTCCTCAAATGTCTAACATCAAAAGCAATGGCATACGTCATGAGAGGGAGTTTTTTGTTATTATAATACGAGTGTTAAGCCCATTCCTCAAAGAGACACCGCAGGAGGAAGAGCAAGTATCGTGGAAGCTGAGTATACATATATCCAGCATTGGTCTTTCAGGGCACAAGGATCACACCGCTATTAAGTTGTGATCACAGGCGACTTCTTGCCCACTTTCCAATGATTTGTCGCCCTCTCTGAATTGACTTCTCGCTCTCTCTTAGGCGACAGCGATCCGCTCCCGCCCGTGTCTGTGAAAGATACTTCATCACGCAGCTAACAGCTACTTACCCCGTCTTCAGTCACAAAGGCGCATCGTCGCGTCGCCCCGAGCATCCGTACTTTCGCCTCTATTTTCTCAGTAATACAAACCAAAATCCTCCTGACACCGTTACAATTATTTAAGAACGCCACGTGCTTAGCTTTTATTTCTTGAGCGATAACGTTCAAAATAGCCCACTCTGGAATGTTGTATGCATCATTGAAAGTTTTTTAAGGGCTGTTTAGCTCAGCTCTTATGTAGTTTGTGATAAGGCTCAGAATGCATTGGGAACGCAGTGGCGATATGTTTGCTCAGACATCATATTTGTGAGTAAACGGTGGGTTGGAGATGGTTGGAGATATGGTGCGTGTTGAGACAATTCAGATACGAATGGCTTGGTTTTAATGTTACTCGCATATCATTTTAGGGGGTATTACGTAGAATGTGGACAAACACATTAATATAATGTCGTTTCCGTTTTATTTGGCAAAATGTTTCTGCAAAATTTAAAGATTATTTATACGTACCTACTTTACGTTCGGAATTGGGTGTAAATAAATAAATAAATAAATTTCCTATACCATTAACTATGTGTATATTTACATACAATACAGAACAAATTCGCTTTAATTTCGGAGTTCCCTCGGGAATTCCAGCATATAAATAGTAAATACCCAGTTTTATCCTTTTCTGTACCCTGACAATGTGTACTATGCAAATTTTTACGATGCTCGGTCGGGTGCAAAAGCGTAACAAACCAACAAACTCACATTCGCATTTATAATATTAAGTCTGTAAATTGTAATAAAAAACGGAATGAAATGTATTTTTTTTAATTATTCGTATACTTATTACACAAAAATATGTAGTTGTTGCGGATTCAAATGGCGCTATTGTATTAACTAGAATCATCCCACGGTATTTGTTTCCGGTGTTAAGTAGGTAATTAAAGTCAGTAATAGCTGCGTACTTAAAATCTGACCTCTCAGGAGTCAGGTCAGACTTTGGTAAATTATAAAAATGACGGCTTACAGACTCAACAGATATGATATGGGTATTTTCAATAAAATCTTGTCTGACCCAAACTCTGAGGCAGCAAAATATCTTTTTAGAGCTGTAAGTCATCACAAATAGGGAACTGTTTATCCCTAAGAAAAAATTTTATTTTAATTTTGTCACTATTTTGGTTTTTTAAATTATTTTGTATATACAATAGGACCGACATGTAATTGATTTTATAAAGGTCCTTTAAAATAAATATGATAAAAAAAAAAAGATTTCTTTGTTTTTCGCCTACAAATAAATTTGAGGTTAATAAAAATATCAGTTACAAAAATATAAATTATCGTAACCAATATTATAAATGCGAAAGTGAGTTTCCTGGTTTGTTACGCTTTCACGGCTTGACGCCTCAACCGATCACCATGAAATTTTGCATACACGTTGTCTGGGGTGAAGAGAAAGACATAGGAATTCCCGCGGAAACTCCGAAATTACAGCGGTTGGAACCGCGGGGAACAGCTAATTTAAAAAAAAATGTGACATGGGGAAATGTTCCGAAAATTGCAAAATTTCGTGCCAACAAGTTCAAACAAACACATCTAAAGCCTACGATAATTACATATTATATACTGGGGGTGTACGTACGGTTGTTTGCCGACAAGCCGACTCGCCGGGGGCGGCGCGTTTGATGGGTCTTAATTAGAACGGTAACAGGTTCGAGCCCCGGGCGGGACACGAGTGTTCGCGGGCGCTTTGTTCTCAAAGGCGGTTTTCCATTGGACGTTTTAAAACCGCCTATCAGATAGATAGATAACTCTTTATTGGGTGCACCAAACTAAAAAAAAAATTACAAATTTTCTTAAATTTAACTTAAAGGTATACAAAGCGGCCTTATCGCTTAAAGCGATCTCTCCCAGGCAACCTTTGAGTGGACAGATTCATAAGAGAGAGGAAATTAGATAGGTGTTTATACATAATATATTGGATAGGAAAATGCAACTAGTATAAAATACATAATGTGTATAAAATACGTTATGTTCCCTGGAGGAGAGTGTGGGGTTGCGGAGGTGAGTTTTGAGAACCTGCGTGAGTTTCGGAATTCCCGCAGGAACTCTGATAAAAGTACCTACTGTGTGTATCGCCATTCGCAGTTATTTTCTGAATACGTGAAAAGAGAGAAAATACGCGTCCAATATATTTTATTTGCCTCCACATGGCGGTCTAAAAACCAAAATTTAATTAATTATGGCACTCCGCGATGGATAGATGCGAACATCGACCATTCTAATACGTCTCTTGCCTTGCTTGCGATAAAGTTCAAATTAGTTTGTTAAGCTCTAAATCGTGGTTTGACAGATAAGCATCATCAAAGACAAAAGTTGCATTGTATTTATTTTATAGCCGGTGTGTGTGTGTGTGTGTGTGTGTGATCCGTTCTCGATCTCCGGGGAGCTGGGGGGAGGCGGGATGAGGGGGGGGATTATCCGCGTAGGGTGGCCATGTGACATGTTTTTATAAAACAAAGTACGTCTCCATGATAACATTATAATTATAATAATAATACTTGGATATTGTCTCACAACGCCACCTGAGGGGCTATTATGTAACCTTTGTTTCTATCATTTTTTGGTTGCAATCAAAAATATTACGGTTTTGCTATTAAAATATGCACTTTTTGACACCTACAATTTTTAGCAGTCAACCAAAATAAACATATATTTCAAAAGTTCAAGCCGTCTAAACATGATTAATTGAAATTACTCACAATTTTTTTCTGATTGAAACTGAAATATGATAGCAACAAAAGTTCGTCACAAACTAACTACGCAGAGTTTGTACCTACTATGGGTACCAGACAATGGGTATGATGACTAAATTTTAATTTTTAGCCCGTTTTGCAGATGAATAAAAAGGGTGTATTGGATACCCAGTCTCAGGATAAACACCAAAGTGGTTCATTCAATCGGTAAACCGCGATGCGGGAATCGAACCCGTGACATAATATGTAGGTCGGTATATGGCGCAGGATTCATGTTCATTTACCGTTTCACTATTGGTGCGTTCGCGCATGTGAGATCAAGCAGATCTGCGTGAAGTGTCAATTACTCGTTATACCTAAATTAAAAAAAAAAAAACAATGGGCATGTTGACTAATTTTTTTTAGTCCGTCTTGTAGATTAATAAAAAATATTGGACACGTATTTTTTATTTTTTTACGTAATCAAAAAATAACGGCAATACATTGAGTTGAAATTGCATGACCTCACTATCAGGACAGTTTGTATGGCGGTTTTAGCGGTTGGTGACGTCACGACCCCCTCACCCTAAACTTTAATACGCTTTATCTCTGTATATTTTAATTTATCTGAAAAAGCAAAAAAAAATACGTGTCTATTGTTTTTTTATTTTCTAACTGACGGACTAATTAGAATTTTGATTTTCAAAAGTAGTCCACATTCCCCGTTCTTTTATGTGTTGTGCTGAAATAAATGTACTTTCTTTCTTCTTTTCTTTCTTTCTTAAGGTATTATACTTTTACACTGATAATACAACAAAAACCCGGACAAT
This sequence comes from Zygaena filipendulae, assembly GCA_907165275.2. Taxonomy (NCBI): domain Eukaryota; kingdom Metazoa; phylum Arthropoda; class Insecta; order Lepidoptera; family Zygaenidae; genus Zygaena; species Zygaena filipendulae. The sequence continues at coordinate 159,547 of OU015677.1, read as the reverse complement.
TTGCCTTAATCCCCCGGGGGCAGGAAGCCGTGTAAAACGTACATTAAAAAAAAAAAACCGAACGGATGGCAACCCTGGTCCTGTTTAAAATTGATTCCATACAAGTTTGAAATTAGATCGCGAACTAACTTGCCCATTATGTTATTGTGTCTGCCTTTGACATTTCGGAAGCTGATGCCTACCATAGCGAAAGTCGACAAAGTACAGAGCATTATAGACTTTACTGCTATTGGTTCAAGGTTTGAATCTGTGAGAAAATATGTCGACGTTTAATGTTATTTTGTAAATGAATATGGGATAAAGGGAAATTAAAAAGTTTAACGTTTTCATGTTTTTTTTTTTTTACCTAATGTAAATTGTTAATGGAGAAGTAATTGGCCTTTTTTTGTAATTTAGTCTAGAAGGTACATTGCTATTAGCTACTGATTGCTATAGATTTCGTTCGACTCGCTCTTGTGGTGTATGGTAGAATGATAAAATTACCAGCTAATTATTTTCGGTGTAGGCGCTTTTAATAAGCTTTTTTTGCAACGAAGTTCAGGCAGAAATCGTCATGCGTCACGCCAGGAAAACGTGTTATGTAACGTGGCCACACTGCAAGCGACGCCCCTATAGGTAGGTGCCTAGCTAGTTGATAGTGTGGCCAGCTGCGACAGTATGCAATATGTCTGTTCTTTAGGATTAGTCACTCGGCGAGTAGCTTGGCTCTTAGCAATAAGCGGAGCTCTTTCTAGTGTGGCCTTATCCTTGCCACTGCACCACCGGCATGGTTAGATCGTGTGCAGTTTTGGTACAGCAGCTGGCCGTCTCTTGCACTATATTAAGTGCTAGCTGTGCCCCGCGGTTTCACCCGTGTTAATTTGAGGAAAATACTAACTAAAATATATTCCACAAGCGTACGCAATGGAAACAGCAACATTTTGTATTGCTGCTCCGCTCCTATTGGTCTTAGCGCGATGATATGCAGCCTATAATAATAATAATAATAATAATAATAATTTATTTGCAAGAATATGGTACATAAGAGGTGTTATATTAAAAAATTCATTCAACATATTCTACCGTTTCCGGCGTGCAAATGTCATCTTATAAATCTATGATAGTAAAATTAAAAATTGTAAAAAAAAGAAAATTATATAAAATGTCGATACTACAGTTTAAAATGTCAAAAATTCAACAAAACAATAATTATTCATTTAATATGTCAGAACAGTCAAATAATTAAAATAAAGCAAATGTCAGTCAAGCTAATAAATAATTAATTATCATATCTATAGCCTTCCTCGATAAATGGGCAATCTAACACTGAAAAAGTTTTTCAAACCGGACCAGTTGTTCCTGAGATTAGCGCGTTCAAGCAAACAAACAAACTCTTCAGCTTTATAATATTAAGTATAGATATTTAACGATAGTTGACAAAAATAATTCATATCGCATCTTGAACCAATTGCTCATGTTATTCTAAACAGAAAGGTAATGGATGGATAAAATAAATTTCATCGCCCATTCATCATTGGACGAACGACGCTGCGGTTATATGCGTCGGGGCGTGGCCCGTTGCATAGGTGGTAGCGGGAGCGGGAAGCACGAGCGGAGCGGGGCGCATAGTTCTCTCTACATATATAGCTAGAAACGTAGAGAAACGTAAAGTATAAAACTAAGTAGGTATTCAATACAATGACTGCGATCTCCCTTATTCCATCAGGAACTATCTTAGATGTTGGAAAAGTGTTATTGGTATTTATTGATTCACTTTCCGGTTCATCTTCGCTCAAACGAAAAGGTCATGCAAACAGCGCTCTGTATCAGTAGTACTACTGAGTAGTCCAACTGGTAGTACAAATAATACGACTTCTGCATTTCAATATAAGGATAGTTTTTATAGTTTCTACATAAAAGTTCAAACTGAAAAGTAAATTTATTTCGTAGTTATTCACAATCGTAGTTGCTTTAGTTATTCGTAAAAACGAATAACGAAAAAAATTTCGTTATTAATTAAAATGGTTTACCATATAAATTGAATCGGATAAAAATAACCCGTAGTAGCTCAAAAAATAATAAACTTCTACTTCCTTAAAAACTTCTACAGATTTAAATGTGTTTCGAATCCAAACCAAATAAAATTCAAAAATTCAAAATTCAAAAGCTATTTATTACTTAGGATTGGTTACAATCACTTGTAATCGTCAGCAGATTCTTAGAACTATAAATTAAATTACCGTCAGTTTGGAATAAGTCCTCTGCTGAGAAGAACTGACAAGAAACTCAGCAGCGCTGTCTTTTAATTACCATACTTATAAACTAGGAAAACAAAAAATAGGAATAGCTTAGAACTTCGCATGTACGTATGTATATGGAAAAGTGCAAAGTGTAAGATGCTATCTAAAGCCATCAGTGAATCGATCGCTAACGCTGCCGCTCGTCGCTCGTCGTTTGCGCCTGACACCGTGTGCGCCTATAAATACTCGGCGCGCCCTCACTCACTGACTGACTGAGTGACAGATGCGCACGCGCCGCGCCGCGCCGCGCCCTGAGTAAGACCACCGATTTAACCACAGATGCGCCGGATTGAGACCGAGGTGCACTCAAATTGTATATTTATGAACCTTATACCTATAATATATTGTACCCATAGTAAGCGCCTCTGTTGTTCCAAGACAATACAACAAGGAATCCTTACTACATCTTAATATATATATATACTAGCTGTCCCCCGCGATTTCATCCGCGGTTATTTTGGAGTTCCCGTGGAGGTTGCGGGAAAAAAGTACTCTATGTCCTTCAGTTCCCGAGGGAATTCCGGGATAAAAGCTATCCTATTTTTTAAGTTGGACTATATTATAAATTGTTACAAAATTTTATCATAATATCCGTTCAGTAGTTTCGGAGTCACTCGCGGACAAACAACGTGACACGTGATTTATATATATTAGATATATAAATCACGTGTCATATATAAACAACGTGACACGTGATTTATATATATTAGATATATAAATCACGTGTCACGTTGTTTGTCCGCGAGTGACTCCGAAACTACTGAACGGATATTGATAAAATTTTGTAACCATTTATAATATAGTCCAACTTAAAAAATAGGATAGTTTTTATCCCGGAATTCCCGCGGGAACTCCGAAATTACCGCGGTTAAAATCGCGGGGGACAGCTAGTAATATTATAAATGCGATAAGTGAGTTTGTTTGTTTGTTACGCTTTCACGCCTCAACGGCTCATCGGATCACCATAAAATTTTGCATACACGTGGTCAGGAATACAGAGGACTTGCGGTACTTTTTAACCCGGAATTCCCGCGGGAATTAATGCAGGGAAACGGCGAAGAACAGCTATCATAGTTCAGCTCAGCTATCATGTTTGGATGTATCTAGGTGGTAAACTACAAAACTACTGAACTGATTATAAAATACATATATTTTAGTGATACAATCAAGAAAGAAAAAATTCTCTCTCACTTTGAACAAATACAACGTGTTAATGAATTGACCAAAAATCTGATACACCCAATTTAAATAAATAAACAATATTATGATTAAAATATAAATTATGTCGAAAAAATTAATAGTGTAAAAGTTATTCAACATTTAGTTTGGAGGTGACCTATCTACGAAATTTCAAGCGCTACGCCCGCGCCTACATGTCTATGACGGATTCGATTTTATTGCTACGGGCGGCGTGCGCGTCAAATGTTGTACCTACCTAAATAATTTAGACATGGGCTAGTAAAAATGAAAAAAAAAATATAACCTATATTAAAACATGGTGCGATCGATTCGGAAGTCGATTCTGAACAAACTACTTTCTAGTTTTCCGTCAAATTATTAACACGTTGTATAATTAAAACAAACCAAGCGACATGCACAGTGCACACATTCGCATCATGTTGAATTCCCCGCATGTAAGCGATATCACTCAACCTCAGTACTCAGTACCTACCTCCCTCACATCTAGAACACCCTTTGAAGTCCCCGGCGGGACCCCGCCTCCCCCCTCCCCTTCTTAAATACACCATTTAATAACCCTCAAGATAAAGCATTTCCACCAGCATTTTTTCATATTTTTAAATTAACCTGCGAGCCGTTTTGTACTTTTATAATTACATCATAGAGTTTAAAATTAAATAACGTCTGAGGTTTCGTAAGATTTTAAGTTTTAACGATCTTCAGATGTTCAAGTTGAGAAAATATTTTCATACCATAAATTGGTGCATCTTTAAAATTGAATTTTCATTGCTTTGAAGTCGAAACTTAAAACATGTCGATATAAGGTCTAAATTATTACGACAATTTGAAGTAACGTTCTCAGGAACTAGTATTTTAATTGCTTCGCTAATTACGAAAGCGAATTGTGCTTTATTCTTAGATGTCTAAAGACCTATTTGGGTTGTCTTGTCCTATGTGAGTTTACTGTATAACTTGGGGTGGTTCATTTGCACACAAATATTTAACGATTTCAAAGTCGGGACACTTTGGACTCTTATTAGTTTCAGATTTTGTTTATTTGTAAAATCTTTATGGTGCAATCATAGAAAATTGTCTAAAAACTGAATATGAATTTATTTACTTTTATTTAGTAACATGGCACCTTGAATTAAAAACAATTGTAGGACAATAAATAGAATACGCTAAAAACTCATAAAAAATCAAATAAAAGAAACAAATATTATTGACTATAGTAGGTACCTAGTTACAGAATATTCGTATAGATATAGACCAGCTGTTTCTAGCGGTTTCACAACGTTAATTGGAGGTCCTGCGGGAATTCCGGGATAAAAAGGACCTTTTCTGATGTTTTAAAGTATTTCTAACTACCTAAGTGTGCTTAGATTGGTACCAGATGGCGCTGTGTGATGTTGATAAAGTGTGGCACATCGGCATTTGTTGGCCAAATAGTTGGTGCTTCGTTGGCCCAATTTATATCTTTTTTATCCGGTCCTTAGAGAAGATATTGACCAACTTTGTCCATTATAACACCCAAACTCTTGGTATTCAAATTTATCTTCGAGCAACATTCAATTTAGCTTAAACGGAAACTAATTGTTAAATATTTCGAACCTCCAATTTTCGACCTTAAACCTCTCGTATTACGACTTGTATATTATTAGCATCACAAAAAATTTACAAAAGATTTTGTAATCCAATTTCAACTCTAATACCCCGCAATAATATTTCAATTTACTAGGACGTACTTTTCTAAAATTGTAGTTAAATCAGTTTTGTTTTTTATATCTTATGAAATAGAGTTTATATTTGCTTGATTGTTGATCTTGTAAGGATGATTGTATTTTAATTTGCTGTCGGATTGGTAGGAAAGTGAAGTTTCGCGTGTTCACTCTAACATCGACACTTTGTACTGAATAATAGTACATTGTTATCCTAGGGGTGAAAGTAACTTATTTAGTCCCGAGACGGGGTTTGGCGCCTGAGCGTAGCGAGGGCGCTAATAGATCGAGGGACTAAATAAGTCTTTCTCCCGAGGGTAACACTGTGCTTTTCATTACGAATGCAAGGAAAGTCAAAATAAAAATAGGAATTAGCTAAAGAAAAAATGAGTGAAGATCGGATAGTCGCTTGACACTTTCCCACCTATCTGGGGGCACGGCAGTGCCCCCGCCAAGTCGAGCAACAAAAGCGGCACGGCCGTACTATCCTTTTCTCGAAGCAATTCAGGCCATTTTTGACCCCCTATAACTTCGTTGTGGATAAAACTAGAAGCCTGAATTTTTAGTAAACAAGCAGGTATTGTATAAAGACGGTATAATTTAAATTTCATTCGATTTGAACCAGTAGTTTAGGAATTATAACTAGTCAAAGTTTCTTAATTTTGTAGGTCACTCACTCACTCACTCACTCACTCACTCACTGACCGATCATCAAAATTCTAAGGCACTTCTAGCAGACATAGAAGTTTGAAATTTAGAATACAATTAGTGTTTATTGTATAAATCAAGGAAAAATTAAAATATTTAGCAATTTCGGTCCAGTTTTCTAGATACACTAACTGCATAAATAACTTTGTAATCCCATATAAATGTATGGAATTACAAAGTTATATATGCAGTTATATGTACCAACTGCACAAATAACTTTGTAATCTCATATAAATATATGAGACTAGCTGTTCCCCGCGGTTTCACCAGCGTTAATTTCGGAGATCCCGCGGGAATTCAGAGATGCAAAGTAGTTAGTACCCTATATCCCTAGGTTTTCTTTACCCCTGACAACGTGCATGCAAAATTTCATGAGATTTCACCAGCGTTAATTTCGGAGATCCTTCGGGAATTCCGAGATAAAATTACCCTAATCTGAATGCTCCAACGATTTTCATGAAATTTTGTATACAGGGGATTTCGGGGGCCATAAATCGATCTAGCTAGGATTCATTTCTGGAATTCCCGCGCGAACTCTGATATCAACGCGGGTGAATTAATTATTGCAACCTACACGTTGTCAAGGGTACAGGAAAGGTCATAGGGTAGTACTTTTATCTCAGAATACCCGCGGGATCTCCGAAATTAACGTGGGTTAAACCGCGGGGAACAGCTATTTAAGCCGTTGCCCAGATATTAATAAATAATAATAATAAGTGTAGCTATAGTTACCTACCTAGATATAAAGTGTAGATACATAGTTACCTAGACATAATTATGTTCAAAGGTACAATGGTCAACGGAATGAAAAAGCAAGAATGGGGCATGTGTTTATATATATTATAAAGTTGTACCAAAATCTTTCAAGTTATTAAAGTAGACTAAATTGCTCAAAGACCATTTACAAAAAGAAATGAGATCCCATCAAAAACAAACTTGTAAAAAAGTCCAAGTCTCGCAACTCACTTCTTCTACAGTAAAAAGTTGTGAGATCAATGTAATACCAAGTCGGTTAATTTATTCAGTGCCTACATAAGGGTCCTTCTGTCTAAAGTTATCATGTTATAAGCTAATCTAATAACATTTTATAGTGACCATATCAAATTTAAAAACCTTTTATGTTTTAAATAGATTGATTGGCTCACAAGTAATACATATTATAATTAAATTAGATTGTTTAGAACCATAATTATGTATTACATGTGAGACATATTGTGTTTTCACGTGATCGCCAAGCCAATCAATCTATTTAAAACATAAAAGGTTTTTAAATTTGATATGGTCACTATAAAATGTTATTAGATTAGCTTATAACATGATAACTTTAGACAGAAGGACCCTTAAGTAGGCACTGAATAAATTAACCGACTTGGTATTACATTGATCTCACAACTTTTTACTGTAGAAGAAGTGAGTTGCGAGACTTGGACTTTTTTACAAGTTTGTTTTTGATGGGATTTCTTTTTCTTTGGCCGGCTAGCTATTCAGCCAGTATTTTTTATTTACATTGTGGCGACCTAAAAAAAATATTATCTTTAATTATTAAGTATAAATTAAAGTAAATAAAAAAATATAAATAGGAATTAGCTTAAGAAAAAGTGAGTGAATTTTATTTTAATTAATACCTACTTAAACTTTACGTTATTTCAATTTTACATCGCGCTGGCTGTATAGAAAGTTGAAACATGGTTCAATATAAATGTGAAAATAGACCTAGTTTTTTTTAATAATTTGACAGTTGTCAGTTGAAAGCGATTCTCCCTAGGGCTGAAAAGGGTTACTTTCAACCCGCTTCTCAGGCAACTTCAGACCTACTTTCCGAGTATGAGTAATGAAAAAGCGGTTTCAACATTCGATAACAGAAATAAATTTATTACCCACTACAGAACGATAGAGGCGACACTCCTTACAAGCGAACGGATGTAACGTCCCACAACTACCGCGGGCGGACGGCTTGTGTGCACACGTGCAGTAAAGAATGGAGAATTTCCTACTAATATTATAAACTAGCTGTGCCCCGCGGTGTTACCCGCGGAAATTTTGGAGATCCCGCAGGAATTCCGGAATGCAAAGTACCTGCCCTATGTCCTTCTCTGTACCCCTGACAATGTGTACCTAAGTATGCAAAATTTCATGAGATTTCACCGAACGGAGTTCCTGCGGCAATTCCGGGATAAAAAGTATCCTATGTCCGTTTCCTGGTTCTAAGCTACCTCCCCACCAATTTTCAGCCAAATCGGTTCAGCCGTTCTTGAGTTATAAGTGGAGTAACTAACACAACTTTCTTTTATATATAGATGTGAAAGTGTAGATATTTGGATGTTTGTTGTGGCATGCATGTAGCCTTTGACATGGAAAAGAACATAGGCTACCTATATTATAAAGAAGCGACACTCCGCCTCCCGCCAATGGGGATGTGGACTACGTTTGAAAATCAAAATTCTAATTAATCCGGAAGTTAGAAAATAAAAAAACAATAGATACGTATTTTTTGCTTTTTCAAATAAATTAAAGTGACGTCACGCGAAATTTCAACTCAATGTATCGCCGTTATTTTTTGATTACGTAGAAAAATGAAAAATAGGCACGTGTCCAAATATTTTTTATTAATCTTCAAGACGGACTAAAAAAAAAAGTCAACATGCCCATTGCATGCCTCCTCATGCCCCGCTAAGGTTTCTTGGATATTCCGAGGAAATTTTGACACAATTGTAGAATCTACATACATGCGACACTTATTCACTGACAGCTGCCAGTTACTGTCAGCTCGCTGTCAACCTCACGATACGCACACGCGCACAGCACATGTACACGTGTACAAGCCGGCCGTGTTTACTTGTGGGGGAGTACCTAATCATTCATTCGTATGAAGCGTCTAGTATTCTTTGGTAAAGGGTATATACGCAGTTAGGGTATATCAGAGATTGCGTATTAGTTCTCACCACTTTTTCCACAAGATTCCACATTTCCAAACGGTTTATTGTATGAGATAAAATTTTATTGACGTGTTTCAGAGCCAATCTCACAGTTGTAAGACTTCCAAACCACCAGGGGGCGCGCGCGTAGATGTGTTGCGGGAACGATGTTCCTCCAATACACCCAAATACACCTAAATAAATTACCTTTATACCTTAGCCTGACACTTTGGAGTTTGAAGTTGTTTTTTTGGCACGAATAATGTTTACAAACCACCGAAGGATGTGTTAAACTTGAAGAGTGAAGAGTTAAACTTTTTTATTTATGACTTTTCCAACGACACCGTATAGTGCAATAGTTTCGCGACTGTCGGTCGGTTTCCTTTAAGTTATGCCGTAAAAAGATTTGAAATTTTATGTACGGACTAGCTGTTCCCCGCGGTTTTACCCGCGGTAATTTCGGAGTTCCCGGAACAAAAGTACCTTATGTCCTTGTCGGTATCCCTGACAACGTGTGTGCAAAATTTCGTGACGATCAGCTGAGCCGTTTAGTCGGGAAAGCGCAAAAAACAAACTCACTTTCGCATTTATAATAATAAAGATTGTGTAATTTTTCCTTTCGTTATCATTGTTTGTTAATTTGCAAATCAAATTATTTTAATTAAAATTATGTCTATATTGTTTATTATCCTACATTTACAAAGTTTACTTAATATTATAAAGCAGTAAAGTTTCAAGTAAATCCAACATAGTTGATTTAACATGTTATTTTTAAACAGAGTCGAAGAAAGTAGAGTCGCCAATCGAATGCATAGAAAAACATACGGTGATAAAAAAATCACAATACCTATTTGAATATAAAATATGGATCATTTCAAAGAAACAAGTAAATAGAGCAATTTTAAAAATGATAAGTCAATAAAAGTAAAGGAGGAGATAACCATTGCGACTACAAAGAACGAGGCGGCGCGCTTAAAAATTAAGACATTTTGACTGAATTGTGATGTTAAGTAATGTAAGTTTGTTGTGAGTTTAATAAATTTGAGTTTGACTAATGTTGAAGCTCGAAGCTGAGCCCAGCTGAGGGGTGTTTATAATCTACAATACGGACTAAAAAATAAAAATTAGACAACATGCCCATTCCTATATCACTGCCCAGCCTAATATCTTGTTGATTTTTTATTTGTCGACTGACACGCAAACTTGATAACCCCGCGCCTACGCCGTAGTCACGTAGCGCGCTACGACGCACAAAGTGGTACTACGGCGTAGCTTATTGATTTTTTAAGCGACTTATCAAAAAAGAGGAGGTTCTCAATTCGACGCGTATGTTTTTTTTTTTAAAACAAAAGCGCCGACTGAATTTATTCTTTACTAGCTGTTCCCCGCGGTTTCACCCGCGTTAATTTCAGAGTTCCCGCGGGAATAAGCATGTTGACAAATTTTGAAATCCCCTTTTATAATGCAGATGTACGTCTACTAAAAAACTCATTATTTCAGCATTAAACTAACAATGTGTATGCAAAATTTCATGATGGTCCGTTGAGTCGTTAAGGCGTTAAAGTTTGTATGTATGGATGAATGGATGTTTGTTACTCTTTCACGGAAAATCTACTGAATGCATTTTAATGAAACTTTAAAATAATATAACTTATAATTTAGAATAACACATAGGCTGTATTTTAATCCGGAATTCCCGCGGGAATTTCGAAATTACTGCGAAAAACCGCGGGGAAAAGCTAGTAAACGAAAAATTTTGATCTTTTTTAGAATTTTGTCTGTTTATCCGTATGTTAGAATGCGAATCACGCAAAAACTACTACTGTCTGAAAAAAAAATATAGGTATATTTGTCCCGGGGGTAGACATTTAAGGTAAGGTACATAAGGTATATGAAAGTAAAATATTATGGTCAACGAAAAAAAAACAGTTGTAGTTCTTTATTCCAGTCTCCAGAACACTCTAAATCCTTTTAAAATCCCATCAACAAGACGCAAAATCACGTAGCATTTATAACTATGTATACAGATATTTACTTGAGTGTTAAAAAAAGAGGCGAAGTCATGTCGATATGTAGCGTGTGAAAACACCAGAGTAAACGAGTCTCTCTTTTGTTTATGTGTATTTTCTCAACGCCCACCGTTTGTCGTGTATTGACTCAAGGCATTATCGCGTCTTGTTGCAATCCCAACGTTTTCGGTATAAAGTGGTTGTGAAGCCTTTGAATTGCGTTCGAAGCCTCCATTGGGTGTGTGGTTGCGATATAAATATAACGCGTCAATTTTGAGATTCCCCCGGGAATTCCTACATAAAAGTAATATCTATGGTCTTTTCAGAATCCCTGAAAATGTGTCTGCAAAATTTCATGTGGTTTCAACCGCGTTATTAATTTCGGAGTTCCCGCGGGAACTCCGAGATAATAAGTTGGTTCTCTATATCCTTTTATTTACCTCTCTGACAATATTTATGCATTTGCGATGGTCAGTTGATAATAAGGATGTGGAAGAGTAACAAAAGTAAGCGGATGAGTGGTTATGGCTTGAAAACGTGACAAACAAAATATTTGCATTTTTAATTAAAGTGAATTAGTTCTGATTAAAGTGAATGAGGGTGGTTGATTACGGGTTGCCGTCGTGTCACCCGCTACGGCGTCATCCAGTCAGCCAGTCAGTCAGTCCTGTCGAGTCATCCTCTGACTCGGTGGGGCCTCTGACGTCGCCGGGAGGCTCCCGCGCTAATTAGGGCTCTGCAAGTCATTGTCATGACGTGTTGTATACTAGCACAGAACAGAAAATAACAGATAGAAGGGACGTCAACTTAGTTTAGTATGAAAACAGACGAAAACCAGTGTCGCCGGGTGATTTTCGCACACAAAACTATTCATCACGCACTAAAACATTCATTAACGTAAAGAAATGTATTAAACGCTTTATGTTTGTGTTTTTACTTTGTCATTGTTTTCAAATTTACAGTTACAATATTGTGGTAGTTAATTATTAATATACTTGGGATGGCAGCAAAAGAAATTTTGGGCAAGTTAGAGCATTTGTTTTAACCTTCTTTTGAAACGGTAGCGCGCCTGTGGTGCCGCCTACATGTCCTCTCTAGTTAAATTATTTGCTCTGTGTATACTAGATGGGGGAAAGGAAAATAAGTACATACTCACTTTATTCAAAGTAGATACACCTTTTGGAACGAAGTACCTTAACGCGGCGTGTGATAGGAGTTGACTGGTAGAAATGGTCACGCGTCACACGTCAGGAAAAAGCGTTATGCCCGTACAAATACAGAAGTTAGGTTCTGTTGTCTATTTTGTCTCTTATCGACAAGCGTTGGCCGCCATTCGTGTTCACACAATTTGTGCATATGTTAGTTGAATGTGTCATCTTTTTCCAATAATCAGATTCTTGTGCTACAATACTACGAATAATAATATTGTTAAAACTTATATCAAACGTTGATGAATTCCCCAAGTGCTTATGCATTGCGTGTTGACGCTAAGCCGGATGGTATACTGCATAATATAGGGCTTAACGGGGCTTCTTATGTAAATATATGTCGATCAATTAGCGAGTCGCGACTGTGTGCGCGCGTGTGCATGCGTGCGTGCGTGTATGTGTCTGTGTGACGACCTCACCGACTGGTGTCTTGTCCTGGTAAAATAACCTAATCGTTATTTTAAGTACAATCATAAAGCGACTGTTATTTTAAGTACAATCATAAAGCGACTAGCGACCTGTGGTCGCTGATCTACACGTTGTCAAGGGCAGGTACAGAAAAAGATATAGGGTAGTACTTGTTGGGATGTCAGAAGGTTATTGTTGTATCTTGACTGGTGTAATTAATTAATACAACCATTTAATTTCTTTAAGTAAATGTATTATTTTTAAAACACGTTGCAACTAACCATTCACATAAGTACCAAAAACAAGTGACAGATTTACTGGCGGCAGCTAGTGCTGTGACCACCGTACAAAATAAATAGTGTTGTCACTTGAACTTACAATATACTAATTATGACAGTTATTGTGTGCTATATCTATTTGCGGAAGGAATACTCGCGGGATCTCCGAAACTAACGCGGGTGAAACAGCGGGAAACAGCTAGTAATTTATAATACTTAACGTTTAACGATAAAAAAAGATTTGAGAGTTTTTCAACTCGGCTGAGGGGGCTGTTCGTCAATGTTTCAAGCTTCAGTGGTTTCGTCTCGGGCGTTGTCGCTGAGTCAGCGAGGAATTTGCTTTTGATTAGAGTAGCCTGCATGTCTCAGTATAGCTCTTGAGTCTTGACCGGTCACCGTCTTTGAACGATAACATTCAACAAGCGATGGCTGGAACAATACCGACGGGACGGGAGCGCTGCGCCCGCGCGTCACGCAACAATAGCTAACAAAGCCCTTATTCACTATGACCATACCTACCTACTATCTTTACTGTAACAAATATCTCCATACTCCGCCCGGTAGCCTGGAAGAGATCGCTTTATAGTGATAAGGCCGCCATTTGGAGCCACGTGGTGTTCAATAAAGTGTTTTTCATTAATTTCATTCATTCACCATAACACGACGCGCGCCGCCGCGTCTTTCCCTCGTAATCAAAGAAGTTTTCCTGCAAAAGAGAATACATTTGTTACAACGTTTCTTATGGCATAAAAAATAATAATATCTAATATCTTGGCAGGTTGTTGACCGGTGGAGGTCGTAGCGGGTGGATGCCTGTCGCGTTATTTATTCAATCAATCAATCAATCAAATATTCTTTATTGTCACCAAAACATAAATATAAAAAAAATACATGGTGGAAAATACAGGCAACAAAGGGCGGCCTTATTGCTTTAAAGCAATTTCTTCCAGGCAACCTGTACCTACTTAACTAGAAAGATAAAAAAACAAAAAAAAAGTGAAAGTGAAATTAAAAATATAAGTAGCTTACTATAATTATTCGATATTTTCACCACCGTTCAGCAGCCATTTTGTTTTCCAAGAAAGAATCTAGTTTGCGAGAAGGAAATCGTGTTTAATCTTGGGGAACAATCTAACATTGTCATTGGCGTTTCGCCATAATTACTTTAATTGCTAAAAATAAGTACATTGGCAGAATTAAATGCGATAATTCGCGATAAATTGCCATAATTGAAATGAAGAAGAATATCTTAGCATCTAGAACGTTTGGAAATGCGTTGCGTTATGGGTAAGGAATGTTGTTGGTCATAGTGAATAAGGGCCCAGATGGACGGACGGACAATGGTGTTTGTTTAGCTGACAGCGGCCGGCGTGCGCCCGCGCACACCTGGGGCCGCAGCGCGCTCGCGGTCGCCACGGCGCATTGGATACCGAATTTCTTCATTTCGAAACTTTAGCCCGCGGATTCGCTAGCCGTCAATTTTGTGTATCAATTTTCTAAATCTTACTGTACATATTATTACTCTGAGCTAATATTATAAAGAGGTAAAGTTTCTGAAGTTTTAGGGGGTACCTACTTTGAATTATTTAATTTTAATTTAGTTTAGTTGTAATTTAATTTATAATAATAATAGATGATAATAAGGCCTTTATCCTGAACCGTTTGCTTCTCGATTTCTTACTGTTTATAGGATATCTCTAAGCTCAGTGTGACTCTTGGCATTAGCCTCCACTAACATCTTCCACTGCTTTCTATCTCTAGCAACTCTTCTCCAGTTTGGACCTGCTCTTAGTCTTATCTCATCTTCCCATCTTTTAAACTGTCTTCCTCTTTTTCTTTTGTCATCTCTAGGATACCAATCTGTTACGATTTGACTCCATTTTTCTTGATTACTTCGCATTATATGGGCCGTCCATGATGGAGCGAATTTAAAAAATAGACCAATTAAAATGGAGAAGTACGGTCCATCTCCATTTTAATTGGTCTATTTTTAAAATTACATCTGTTTAATTTGATCATATTTTATTTTTTTAATTTCGAATTTGACAATTAATATTAAGAATAAAAATTTGAATCTGTAATCTCTGGATCCACTGAACTGATTTGGAAAATTATCTTTTACCAATAGAAAGTCACGTTATTTGTGAGTGTCACAGGCTATATTGTAATCCGGAATTACCGCGGGAACTCCGTAATGACCGCGGGGAACGGCTAGTAGCTTATAACGCGGCGACATCAACGCGAGGTGGGCCCCGGGGTCGGGTGTCGCGCGGCGCGACGTTGATCGATGCGGGCCGAGCACACGTGCGTGTGCGCATCCGCACCCCGCACCGCCGCACCCCGCACCCCCGCACTGCGCCCCCGCCCGAAGTGTAGTGCTACTAAACTGGGCCCTTATATACTACTAGCTGTGTCCCGCGGTTTCACCCGCGCGAAAGGTTTTAATACAACAACTTTTTTTCCCGTGATCCGATCTCAATGAAACAAAGCCTATATGTAGCTCCAGGCTAAGCTTAATATACCTGTGAAAACCGCATGACAATCCGTTCAGTAGATTCGGAGATTATCGCGAACAGACAGACAGAAGACAGAAAAGATTTTTAAAAACTCTTTTTTTGTGGTTGGTTAGGTACTCTTCGTTTATCATCCCCTGTCAGTTTTTCTTAAAAATATTCAATGTACAAAATCGCGCATTCTACTCTTTTATTATAATAAGTAATAGATGACCAACAACATTCCTTGCCCACAACGCGCGTCCCGAAACCGCATTTCCAAACGTTATAGATGCCATCAAGATATTAGAAATTATCATTCTTATGCCATAAGAAACGTTGTAAATGTATTTTTTTGCAGTAAAACTTCTTTGGTTACGAGAGGGAAAGACAGTTTTTGCAGCGTCTTATCTTAGCGTGGCGTGTTATGGTCATTAGTGAATAAGGGCCATGTAGTTAGTTATTACTAGCTGATCCCCGCGGTTTCACCCGCGATAATTTCGAAGTTCCCGCGGGAGTTCTGGCATAAAAAGTACCCTATGTCCCTTCTCTGTACCCCTGACGACGTGTATGCAAAATTTCATGACGATTTTCCAGCACAATACGCGAGTCACAGCTTGTCTTGAGAGCGTATTTGGTCCGTATTATTTAGTTTTACTGGGCGTCCTGGAATCCTATCGCTCGATGGATAGGCAATCAACCCGTGCCCGGTACTCGGCGCTTGGGTTTAAACCCTATAAAAGTCTGTAAACGCCTGGACGTTTTAAATCGGGCTTAAACCCAAGCACTTGGTTGAAATAGGGTTGGTTTCCCATCTATATGGAATCCCCATTCCACTTACATTCCAAGTACATGCCTAAAAAAATATTTGCACAGTCGAATCGAGAAACCCTTTTTTGAAATCGGTTAAAAATGTGCAGTTCTCGAGATAATTTAAAATTACAAATGGTTTGGTGGTAATTTGTCTACGTTTCAAATACACTTACCTACTCTCGTGACTGACAGACAGACTGAAAGACAACGCATTATGTTAATGCATTAAGCCGCATTGGATTACTTTATACCGTCAATATTGTTATGGTTTGCTTTCAAAATATGATCGAAGCAAATTCTTAATTATAATAATAATAATAATAATAATAATAATTTATTGCAATGACGAAAAACAGAAATAAGTATATACATATTGAGGCTTAAAACAACGATAATATAATCTTAATTGTGAGCCTGGCGCCTAAACTAGGTTCGGAGAGAGCCCGTGTTATAGGTCACCAGGCCCTTAACTTACATTATTTAGTAAAAAAGTTCAAAATTTAACTAATACTAATAAAAGAAAATGCACTTTAAAGTATTAATATCAAACTACAGGCCATCAGTGTGTTGCGGTCCGCACGCCCCCATCCCACTAGACCAGTACTTGTAATAAGTTTTCAGATTCACCGTAATTTAATAGCTGCAGCCAATCAGTGACAGTTCTCTTACATTCATATCTGTTCTTTGGGTACAAATTTAAGTATTGACTTGCTCTGTTGTATAATCTTGGGCCTAAGACATAGCACTGGCGGGCCGCAAAAGCAGTTCTATGTGCAACTCCTTCACATAAAAAAGATAGCTCCAGGCAATACGGCCGCCTTCTGCCATATACATATTTCACTATCTTTGCCCCACGGTTTAACCCGCGGTAATTTCTCTATGTCCTTTTCTGTACCCCTGACAACGTAGGCGGCTTGACTTTTTTCGACACTTCCAACTATTTCAACCAATTTACACAAATGACAAAACCTTGACAAATTATATAAGAGCTATCTACTGGTGAAAACCGCATGAAAATCCGTTCAGTAGTTTTGAATTTATCGCAAACAAACAAACAAACAGACAGACAGACGGGTACGCATACGCATACGCATATGTCATACGAGGCAAACGGGCAAGTGGTACACCTTATAGTAAGTGATTACCGCCGCCCATAGACATCTGCAACACCAGAAGGCATACAGGTGCGTTGCCGACCTGGAATGGGGATGGGAACTGGCTTCCAAGTGGGGCTGCCGGAACACACCGTTAGGTGCTTGGCGACAGATTTGCAACTTGAAGGTGGTAGCTAGCCAGCCGGGCACTAGAGAGCGCCCTACCACCATGCTATGGTTTCCACACGATGTTTTCCTTCACCGGCAGCTCAAGCTCATTGTCAGGGTTTGAACCTACGCCTTTCGGCGTTTGATCCGAACGCACCAAACCACTGAGCTATCATCGCTGTTGACGTGTCTATTATATGTATGTATATACAACGTGTTAATAAATTTACTGAAAACGAAAAAGGAGGAGGAGTTTGCTCAGAATCAACTAGCGAATCGATCGCACTATGTTTTAATGTAGGTTATATTTTTTCATATTTATCAGCCCATGTCTAAATTATTTATAATACAGTATTTAGCGCGTACGCCGCCCACAGCAAAAAAAAATCGAACCGGTAGGCGCGGGCGTAGCTCTTGGAATTTCGTAGATAGGTCACCATCAAACTAATGTTGAATAACTTTTAAAGTATAAATTTTTTTTGACATAAAATATATTTAAATTATATTATTGTTTATTTTTTTAAATGGAGTGTATCAGGTTTTCAGTTAATTCATTGACACGTTGTATAATATGGCTGTTGGACGAGGCCGCCGCGGCTGTGGAGTGGAGTGGAGTCTGTCGGCCCCGCCGCGGACATACGCCGTGAACATATGAGCTGGCAACCGCTCTCTCGTGGGATATCGATTTTGGCACCCGCACTGAATACGTAAGCAGGCTTCGATGAGGCTTTTTACTGTGCAGTAGCCGTTCCAACCGCGTCTGTTTCGGAAATCCTTCCTAACTAATATTTTTATATACTAGCTGACCCCCGCGGTTCCACCCGCGATAATTTCGGAGTTCCCGCGGGAATTCCCGATTAAAATATAGCCTATGTTACTCAGGGCTAATGTTGCTTTCTAATAGTGATAGAATTTTTGAAATCGGTCCAGTAGTTTTTGAGTTAAATCGTAACTAACAAACGAACGAAAAATCAAATATTTTCTCTTTTTATTGTAATATTATATATAAATTATTACATATTATAAAACAGAGTCCACCTGTCCACCAGTCTGTCTGTCTGTTCGCGATAATATCAAAAACTACTGAACGGGACTTTCATGCGGGATTCGCCAATAGATAGAGTGGTTCAAGAGGAAGGTTCAAACGTATAGTTTATCTTGGAATTCCCGCGGGAACTCCGAAATTACCGGTTGACTGGTTAAGGCGGGAAAGCGTAACAACAAACAAACAAACGCATATTAGCATTTACTCGTAAGAAAGTAATGGAAATCACCTTTGTAATTGTTTAATTAAAAATCGACACGTATACGAGTATATAAGGGTCCTACCTATACCTACTAATATTATAAATGGGAAAATAACTCTGTCTATCTGTCTGTCTGTTACGTTTTCACGCCTTAACGGCTCAACCGATCGTCATGAAATTTTGCATACACATTGTCAGGAGTACAGGAAAGGACATAGGGTACTTTTTTCCCGGAATTCCCGCGGGAACTCCGAAATAAACGCGGGTGAAACCCCAGGGAACAGCTAGTTATACTATAAGTAGACATAGATATAGACATATACTTTATAAGTGAAAGAATTTGTAAAATCGGTCCGGTAGTTTTTGAGTTTATTCGTTACAAACATACAAAAATACTTCCTGTCTAGGCCCTGAATATGATTTTGTCCCATTCGGTGTCGAGACCCTTGGTCCGTGGGGTCCTAGGCTTAAGGCTTTTTTAAGGAAATAGCACAAAGTTAGTCGACATCACAGGAGACCAAAGAGCTGGCAGCTACCTCGGACAAAGAATTAGCCTAGCCATTCAAAGGGGGAACGCTGCCAGTATCTTCGGAACCTTGCCTAAAGGGACTCCTTTTAATAATATATTTTAGCTTTATTTTATGATTTTAGGTTAGGTTTGGTTTAGTTTTAGTTTATTACTGTTAAATATTTTTTTTCTATCTGTAAATAAATAAAACTTCCTCTTTACAATAATAATGAGGCGTTCCATTTAGTTTACCGTTTACCATTACTTCCCAGAATTTGATCTTTATAAGCCGCCCACTATTGGATGGCGCGCAATAAAGCAGGATGTGTTTTTTCTAAGAAATTTTTTTCAAACACAATCTGATCTACAGTTGTAGTTTAGTATACAAATTGCTCCCGAGACTCCTTTGAGCATTTTTGCCATTGCTCCCAGAGTCGGATTTGGCCGTCCACGCCTAGGTACTTAAACAATTTAACTTGAATATAGTTTCCGCACTAGTTTCGTTGAAATTACCCAGTCGGAGAATTCGATATCGTCGTTGTTAGGCTTGGCTTCTCTGCTCACTTCCCAGGGGGTGGTTGCGCCGCGCCGTGAGCTTATGAAAATAACTGTGTTCTCCCAGGATCCTAGCCAACGTCGACCGGCGCAAATATCCCGGGAACGCGTCTGTTCTCGCGCGAGGACTGTACACACTGACGGGAGACCACAAGGAAAACTCTTACTGTTATGACTGCGAACTTGAGTTTATTTAGTTTTTTGTTTGTTACGCTTTCATGCCTTATTTACTCAGCTGATCATCGTGACATATTGCACACATACGCTGTCCGTACTATACGTCACTAATGACCATAACACGCCGCGCTAAGATAAGACGCCGCAAAAACTGTCTTTCCATCGTAATCAAAGAAGTTTTACTGCAAAAAAATACATTTACAACGTTTCTTATGGCATAAAGAATAATAATTTCTAATATCCTGGCGTCTAGAATGTTTTGAAATGCGTTTTTGGGACGCGCGTTATGGGCAAGGAATGTTGTTGGTCATCTATCTATACTATAATAAAAGAGTAGAATCCGCGATTTTGTATATTTAATATTTTTTCCTAAAATTGAGAGGGGTGATAAAAGAAGAGTAACCAAGCCCAAAAAAAGTTTTTAAAATTCTTTTCTGTCTGTCTGTCTGTCTGTCTGTTCGCGATAATCTCCGAACCTACTGAACGGATTGTCGTGCGGTTTTCACAGGTAGATTAAGCTTAGCCTGGAGCTACATATAGGCTTTGTTTCATTGCAATCGGATGTCGAGAAAAAAAGTTGTTGTATTAAAAAACCTTTCACGCGGGTGAAACCGCGGGGCACAGCTAGTAGTGAATAAGGGCCAAGGACATAGGGCTTTTCTTATCACAGTGTTCCCGCAGAAAATCCGCGGAGAACAGCAAGTCACTAGTGTTACATTTCTTTGAGATGATTAACGGGGTACCCCCGTGCCCCGTGCGACTTTTGATCCCCGTCGGTGTGCCCGGCCCACAAAGCAGACGCCCGAGACTAACGGCGAAATTGAATTCCAAAGTGTTCGTTTGAATACAATATTTCTTTGTCGTGTTATTTTCGGATTACGTTCTGGGCTCGCGCTAGGATTTTTTCCCTGGAATCGCGCCTCGTCATGCCTCGCGGGGATTAGCTGGAGAAGTTCGTTTGAGGTCAACGACTGAGCCGAATAATAATATCATATGGAAAACAGTTACCGACTCGTAGGCCCGCAGCGCCTTAATCACAGAGCGCCTTCAGCCGTTGGAGTCGAGCGAAATTCGAGATTTCCTTAGAAAATATTGGATGAAAAGTTTTCTTTTCGTCGACACGGGATATATAGATACTAGCTGTTCCCCGCGGTTTCACCAGCGTTAATTTCGAAGTTCCCGCGGGAATTCCGCGATGAAGAGCACCGACCCTATGTCCTTTTCTGTACCCTTGACAACGTGTATGCAAAATTTCAGAATCAAGGCTCACAAATTAGATTGATCTGATACGTTTTCTAAGTACCAGGGCGTCAGCAGTTCCTTGAAGTTAATTAGTTGCAACCTCACCTTTTTTAATAAAGAGTACAGGACGTAGAACTTCCAGCAGGCGTCGAGCAGATCTTTGCTTACCGCTCTTGGAATCAACTGTGAAGTGACTCCGCAGACTCAACACCTAGTAGGTACTAGGGTATCAAAATACCGCCATGAGGATAATGAATTGACGATTTATGAATGGGGATGACTGTCTGCGCCTCACCCCTCTTGGAATCAATCGCGAAGCTATTCTGCAGCGTCAACACGAAGTACCAGGGTATCAGCGGTGCCGCGGGGGTCATGAAATACGGCGTCGCGCCGCGCCGCGAGGGGGCGCGCCGATAACGCGCCGGCCGCTGATTTATGGCGCGGTTCCGCCGTATCCGTTTGTTGCCAACTCGCTAAGCTCCGCGCGGCGCGTTGATGCAGATTTGATTGGGTCTGCGTTATCGCTATGTAAACCTCACTATTATAAATGGAAACAGCTGGAGGAGGCCTACGTGTTGGCCTAAATCAGGAAACCTGACGTAATTTGTTAAAAAAAATGTTTAAATAATATGTATTGTTTATGTTTAGCACCAGCATTAATAATTATAAATGCGAAAGTGAGTTAGTTTGTTCGTTTGTTTGCTACGCTTTCACGCCTTCGCTACTGAACTGATCGTCATGAAATTTTGCATACATGTTGTCAGATGTATAGAAAAGGACATAGGGTACTCTTATCGCGGAAATCCCGCAGTATTTCTGAAATTAACGCAGGTGGTGGAAATGCGAGGAACAGCTAGAGTGTAATAATTATTTGTGGTGTGTGATAAGAACGCATCAACCACTGCCTGCTTAGCCAAGTTGACAATCAACAATGGTCATGTCACGAAATCACGTTATCAAAAGCCCAATTTCGCGTGACCACGTGACATGAAATGAAATGAAGAATGAAATGAAAACTTGACGTAGACTGTCAACTTGGCTAAGGGGGCTGAGCTGCAAAATGATAATCAGATGGAAAGGGAGAGATGAAATGTCGTTTATTTATATCTCATTCTATCGGTATAATTTGCGCGGTTCCCAGATCGTCGTTGCGTCCGCGCACAGGCTTAGGGGCGGGTAATCCGCTAAGCCGACCTGATTTACAACCTATATCGGAGATATCGTCTGTCATTCCATCGGACGCGGTATTCTGTGAGCGGCCGCGAAGCTCACTCCACTTTCCACTCTCACTAAAATTGTGGAAATTGTCGTTCAACTACGATTTATTTTTCACAGGGTATTTTTAACTGACATATTATTGTAGATTATGGCAAATTCTATGAAAATCTTTCAATTAGAGTAGTAAATATGTTAATGATTTTTTGGTAGATTATGCTGAGACATTTGAAACAGCTCTTTTAAAAAGTCATCAATAATTGACATTGTAATGATCAGTTTAGACATTTTTGGTAAATAACTACTTGGTGATGTCAGAGTAGAGTCACAACGATGGTTCAGGAAAAATAGCGGACTTGAGCCCTGATCTACTGAAATAAGTTTACCTGCGGCGGGCTTGGAAAGCCTACTTGCGTAGTCTATTCTATTAAACAAAACCTGTACAGCAGACTGTCATCTGCGAGCCCAGTGTGCCCATTGAGGTTGTGTGCTGATTGTGTTCACCTGGATTTCACGTGGAGGTCACATGATTGACTTCACTGAATCTGCCCCCCCCCCCCCCCCCCCCATAAGCCAGTAAGCTCCGCGTCCCGGCGCATTGACGTGTCGTTACCGGCGGGTGGTCTGGACCCACAGAGAAAGGAATATCTTAAGCCCCTTACAGGCCTAAGGCCCACGGATGAAACTAGCGTAGTCCTCTGCTGTGTTTCAGTGTTTCAATTTCACAAGAAATTGTTACGAGAACATGTAAAAGTAGCTTTTCCCCTGAATTTCGTGATCTGAAACTTTTAAACTTGTCAATTATATCTTCGAAGCTGTTTCATTAAAAAGCAACTAAAAAGTGTCCTATGTCATATGTGTCACTCAGAGACTGCTTCCAATCAGGGAATAGACGATATGTTCAGTAGCACTAGAGTCTAGTCTAGACAACACCACCTACCTGTCCAAGCTTACAAACTTTACCTCTTTATATGGTTATAGCGGTATTTCAATTATTGGCGACAGTTAGGTATGTGATAGCGCTAGGTACGAAGCATCTATGGTAATTATAGGCATGGCCCAATGGCAGTGGCAGTCGGTCGGTGCGCCGTGTCATTGTGAACGTTCTAAATATAGCGGGGCCCTTTCACACCGGCCCGCCCACCGCGGCCCTGCGCCGGGGCCGCTGCGCCGGCTCCCAGCAACATCCACCAGCCATCGGCCATCAGCGACCAGCTGCGCTGCGCGGTCACTGACGAATGAACCCATCTATTTCTTTCTTTCTTCTTTTTTATGGACTTTCGCATATAATGCACTAGTTGTGCCCCGCGGTTTCACCCGCGTTAATTTCAGAGTTCCCGCGGGAATTCCGGGATAAAAAGTATCTTATGTGTTAATCTGATGTATAAGCTATATTATTGTAAAGTTTCATCTAAATCCATCCAGTAGTTTTTGAACAAACAGAACAAGAGAACAAACATCCATCCATCCATCCATACATTCTTACAAACGTGTTTATAATATTAGTGGGATTCAGCCAGTTTCAACTATTTTCTAATAAAATGCTTCGTTGTACGGTTTGAAATTGCAAGCCACGGTACTATAGCTTGCAAGAACTTTCTCGGACCTCTTGGAGGAAACCGAAGAGATCAGCTCGAAATGTCATATCTTGAGCACATAAAAACCGTTGCTGTGAAAATTATTGTCCAATACAGCACCTTATAACACAACAAAATTCATTTTTAACTATTTTTTATCGACACGAAAATAAATGACCGAACCGCCATCTTTGATTCCCGCCAAAAAACTCCCTGAACCCATCTATACTAAAAATATAATCTTATTATCACTTTACAACACATAGATCCACTTGATCCCACACTGAGCTACAAGCTTGTGTCGTGGAAACCAAGCATCACGTGGTGGAGTTTTTTTTCGTTTGTCGGTTACATCCTTACTACATACTATCACATAGACGTCCGCCCCCGACGCCTGCGGTTGTGTCGTAAGTGTTATAGTCTATGATTGTGCGACTGAACGTGACTGGCGGCCGGCCAGCATTGCGGCATAATGGCATAGACACGCTCGTCTGTAGTTATTTGATTGTACGTCTATGGTTTTAGTTCTTTTTCTAAACGTATTGTCATTCTTGTTGCAGGTATAGTCACGAATGGAGCTAACAAGAGCTTTGATCCCATTTGATCAAGGTAAAGGAAATTCAGTTCATACAGCCAAGTCAGACGTTTATTATTTCTGAAGTTATAAATTACATATCGAAGTACATTGGTACTAATAATTATGGCTTAGCAAGTTCACCTATGAAAATATTTAGGTACTTTAATCTATGTTTTTAGGTCATAAGAATGTTCAAATAAAACCTTAAGCTTATAGAAAGGTTTTTCAGACTGTTCACTCATCTCTATTTGCACGTCGCAGTTAACAAACACGCAAATTGAAAACAAACTTATTTAGAACCACGGAAATTCCACTGTACGTATAAACCTTCCCCTTGAATCACTCTATCTATTATATACCACGGTTTCACCTGCGGTAATATCGGAGTTCCCGCGGGAATTTTGGGACAAAAGTACCCTATGTCCTTCTCTGTACCCCTGAAAACGTGTGTGCAAAATTTCATGATGATCGGTTGAGCCGTTGAGGCATGAAAGCGAAACAAACCAACAAACAAACTTTCGCATTTATAATAATAGTAAGGATACAAAAAAAAATATTATGTATAAATAAATTGCAAGCGATTGTGTATAAATACAGCATAGACGAACACGGTTCCGCGTACGGATTCGTTGCGTTCAGGTTCTGCAATACGAGAAAAAACAAGGGAAACAAAAATAAACGTGCCGCTTTATAGAGCAGTAAAATGCGGCCGAATGGCGCGCGCCGGTGTAATATAGGGTCGGCGCAGAATGCTGCTCGCGAGCACATCAGCTGGCAGTCGATAGCAGTCGTAAATAGTGATCTATAATTTTATTTTTTAATTAGTGCGCGCGGTACTCGTGGAGAGTGTGAAATATTTTATTGACTAGTGCCCCACAGTTACACCCGCGTGAGTTTCGCTGTTCCTGCGGGAATTCCGGGATAACAAGTACAGTGGGCCAGTAGTAGAGGTGGAAACAATGGCACATCTTATGTGCGAGTGCGATGCCTTGGGTCGTAAACGAATGGACCTCCTGGGGATGGCTTACCCAGAACCAGAGGACTTTAGGTTCTTACCCCTCCACTGCACACTAGCCTTCGCCGCCGAGGTTTTCAGGGAGTAGAGGGAGGAGCACAGGATGGGGATGGTACAAAAGATCCCAAGGGTCGAGGTGCCGAGGCTTTGCTTGCCCACCCCATTTTCTTAGATATGATAAGATACAGTGGACCACGGAAAAACGGCTACTTATAAGGTCATAAAGACGTTTTACAAATAGTATAAATTTTATAAGGTGGTATACTTGTCTATGTGGCCCACTGTACCTACCCTATGTCCTTTAATGATGACTTCTCATCTGTATCACTGACTAGTCTGACTACGTGTATGCAAAATATCATGATCGGTTGAGAAGTAACAAACAAATAAATAAACTCACGCATTAGGATTATTAATGGGTTTCTACAAAACACATAGGTAAGGGGGCATCCATTGCGGTGATTTTGGCGATTTTTCGACCCCCCCTCTCCCCATGGTGAGACGTCGTGAGATTTGGCCCGACTCCCTCCCCTAATCTTGCGTAAGATTTTTCATAATGCATCTTTTAAGAGATAAGTATTTTATTTATTTCATTATTATTTTGAAAGAGTAATTTATTAGTAGAAAACATTTTTTACTTAATTTAACGGAGTTGTCTCGCAATTTTACACTTATTTTTGTTTCTTGTGGAAAAAAAAATAAGAGAAAGAAAACGTGAGATTGGTTGGGGTTCGGCTCGCCTCAAACGCCTCACGTAAAATCCGTTTTGCCGTTACAGAGCTGAGTGGACAAACACACGCACAAGTTGTATTTTAGTATATTTCATTATAAGTGCGGAAAGCCTGTCATTGCAAAGAGTTCCGACAAATGTCTACCCGAGCCGAGGCGCAGCCGAAGGTGAGGGTTGACAGTCGGAACTAGTTGCAATGACGGTTCCGCACGTGTACTGAACAACTATTTTTAATACAGTTGCGAAAAAAATGAAGAAATTTAATAAAATATCAAAAACACAACAAACTCAACTAAGTTCCAACTGTGATCAAGAGATGGCGCTAGTCGTATTAGTAATGCGAAACCTACGTTTCGCAATGCAAAAAAGTGTGTCAAAGTCGTGTCGCCATTTGACAGTTGGCAAAGAGAACGCACGAGTTCGGGAAAGGTAAACAA
Organism: Zygaena filipendulae; assembly: GCA_907165275.2. Lineage (NCBI taxonomy): Eukaryota > Metazoa > Arthropoda > Insecta > Lepidoptera > Zygaenidae > Zygaena > Zygaena filipendulae. The sequence goes on along the minus strand of OU015677.1, from coordinate 132,998 downwards.
AAAGCTCGAGTATGTAATAGCCCACATCCCGAACGCTAAACGTCCCTGCAATACGCCACTTTTTGAGCAACTGTATTAAAAAAATATTTTTATTATGATGGAAATTAGTTAATTTTAACTACACGTGGGACTAATTAATTTTTTAATCTCTCCCGTCGGCCCCCGCCTCCCACACATGTAGGTAGTCGTAAAGATACCGCGACCCACCAGCGGCAGTACCAGGCGGACACAAACCCGCGGGAGGTAGCGCTTCTGTATGTAGTATGTACCTACAACTTAACAATCGTCAAACGCTCACCCTCATCCTTAAAACAAAGATCAATTCAATCAACAACGAACTCTGTTTGCACTTGCATAAGTAACAATTTCGAATGTTCAACACGTCAAGATTGTATTAACGAGCTTCGTATTACTTCCGGACATTGTATTGTACGCTTGTACCATACCTATATGCGGGGCGTTCGAAATGTAACTTTAGTGCGTGGGGGTAAGGTTGGTTTTTCAATGGTCAGCGTGAAGGTTTTGATGCCGAAGGGGATGCGAGGTAGGCAGTGGCGGTCGTGCCCTTGGGAAATAGTACCGATAATGGTCAGCAAATATTGTCGCAGCACTAAGCGACTGGCGACGGGACGTTACGGAATCACTCGGAGTTCATAAGCTATTGGGTAAAGAACAAAGGAGTTCATGAAATCGTATGAAAATAGGTACCTAGTAAACGTGCGACAATTTCATTAAAATGGTAATGAAATCAACATTTTTTTAAGGAATTATCTTAGCTTTGACGTCTTTTAATACAATAATATTATTTATATAATTATTATTTATTTATTATTTATATAAATATTTTTTTTATTGTACTGTTTGTGGTGTTCAATAAAGTGTTTTTCATTCACTCATTCATAATATACTCTCATGATGAATAGCGATAGTGCCGGGGCCGGGGTATGAAAATCTGAATTCTATTTAGTAGTTAGTCCGTCCGTCAGTTAGATTAATAAAAAATATGATAATAGACAAGTACGTATATATGTATATTTTGAATTTTCAAATTAATGAAAAAAAATCTCAGATAAAGCGCAAAGGTATAAGAAGTGGAGACTCGTGACGTTATAACGCAGGATTAACTATACTGGATTGTGACGTCACAATTTTCAAGTTAATGTATATCCTCGTTATTTTTTATTACATAATAAGAGAAAAAATACGTGTCCATTTTTTTTTATTTCCACCTAACGTACTGAACACTATAATTTAGTCAACTACCCCAGTTGCTTCTTTCTAGAATGATTATGTGTACCAAAGATATTGAAAGAGAATAGATAGCCAATACACTCGGCCGCTAAGCTTTCCCCTTAAAACACGCAGCGGTCAAATGATCTCATGCTAACAAAATGCCGTTGGCTAGCAGAGACTATTGTCTATAGATACCTCTTGACGGAAAGCGATGTGATTGGCTATTTGAAATGTACTTTGTGGTGACTGGTATTTGATTGCGTCGCAACGATGCGATTGGTTTTTATTTTGATCATTCCCCCCACAAAAAATGGTTGACGTAGATTGCATAGTGAAAGTTTGTATTGTTCGTCTATTCTCTTATAATGTCTTTGATGTTTACAATGGCCTCTCGACTGGACGCGACGACGCAATCTGTTGACACTGCACAAATAGTCCACTGTTTGTCTGTCTGTCTCTCTCTCAGTTTGTCTATCCGGCTGTCACATTTTATTGCTTTCTTCCGGTCCGTTGATAGCTTAGCTGCCCCCTTAGCCAAGTTGACATTCTACAATCGTTAACGCATAGAAAACTAAGGAACGAATCGTCATGTTTCTAATGGTCGGCCAATCGAAACTACTTTTCACAGATCCCGCGGGTATTCCGAAATAAAAGTACTTAATACTACCTTATATTTTCAGCTTTACCTACCCTTGACAACGTGTACGTGGTATGCAAAATTTAATGTAGTTTCTTCCGCGTTAATTTCGGAGTTCCCGTGGGAATTCTGGGATAAAAGTACCCTTATGTCCTTCTCTGCACCCCTGACAATGTGTATGTAAAATTTCGTGGTGATCGGTAGAGCCGTTTAGCTGTGAAAGCGTAACAAACAAACAAACAAACTCACTTTCGCATTTATAATATATAAGGATTGTCAACTTTGCTGTTAGCCACTGTTACATTCTCGTGAGATACGGGACTCCCTCGGGAACTCTGATGTAACGTTCTGAGAGCGTTACAATGTGTACCCCGCCGTCACGTAGCGTAGTGAGGTGGTCGTTGCGGTGAGGAGGCGCGCCCCCGGGGACCCGCCCCCGGGAGCGATGCGTTTTATTGCGTACGGCGCGACGCCGATGCTCCCCTGTCTCCCCCAGGGCCCTCAGTCACTATGACCACAACACGCCGCGTCAAGATAACGCTACTAAAATTGTGTATCCCTCGACGAAGTTTAACTTCAAAAAAATACGTTTACAACATTGACAAAAAGAATATTAATCCTTACTAATAAATATTGTACATACGAAAATGTGTTTGTTACGCTTTCACGCCTTAACGGCTGAACCGATCATCATGAAATATTGCATACACGTTGTCAAGAGTACAGAGAAGGAAATAGGGTACTTTTTAAGCCGGCATTGCCGTGGGATCTCCGGGATAAGGCGTGAAAGCGTAACAAACGAACTCACTTTCGTATTTATAATAGTAACGATGGCATACAGGCATGGCATAATCAGGTACAGGAACAACACATTCGAGGTGTAAAAAGGAAACCTATAAACAAACAAGAGGTCGTTGAACTCTATCATAAAATTATAATTTAATTATTACAGCTCGTAAAGCAGTGAAAACATAAGCAGAGACGCCGACACGGCGGCGGGGTGGCGGGGGGGTGGACGGGGGGGGGGGCGATAGGGGACACTCGCTAGTAAACAGTTTTTTTGTGAATTTATTCAAAATAATTCTCTGCCGTTCCATTTTATAATTAACTAGCAGTTCCTCGCGGTAATTTCGGAGTTTCCGCGGGAATTCCCGTTACAATATAGCCTGTGGCGACCCCTACGCCACAAGTCACGAACTACAACGAAGCGACGAGTACCGGCTATATGGAAACCCTGAATCGCGCCAACGAAGTTTCACATTGCGCTGCAAATAATGTATACCACGACCTCCGATGATCTACAGTCGGAGCCGCGGTTCCCCGGGCATAACACCTCGCCCGGCGGGAAGCTTCCCCTTTGGTGGCGGTCGAGCCATATCAACCATCGCTCCCGCTACAAGCCTAATTTTTGAAATCGATCTAGTAGTTTATGATTTAAATCGTAACAAACAAATAAACAAACAAAAAATCAAATCTTTCCCTTTTATCATATTAGTTTAGATAGCGGACCGATGAAAGTCAAATGAATACAGAAAATATGTAGGTAGATACGCCATTTCTCTGTTCAGTTCTGTGTTTAGAAGTTACTAGCTGTCCCCCGCGGGTTCACCCGCGGTAATTTCGGAGTTCCCGCGGGAACTCCAGGATAAAATATAGATATAAACCTTCCTCATTAACCACTCTATCTATAGATGAAAACCGCATCAAAATCCGTTGCGTAGTATTAAAGATCAAAGCATAGGTAGGTACATGGGGGCAGACAGACGGCGGGAAGCGACTTTGTTTTCTATTGTGATAGTGATATGAACACGATTTGTCTTCCGGTGACACTGATTCCCATCTGGGGTCGTATTTTTAAATCGTTCGAATTACTTTTCGCACACGGAATTGAAAGAAGAAGAAGAAGAAGAAAATACATTTATTTCAGCACAACACACAAGAAAAAGAAACAAACATCAACAGTGCCTAATCTTTTTTTAATAATAATAATAATCCACATCACAACACACAGATCTACTTGATCCCACACTAAGCTATTATTAGCTTGTGTCGTGGAAACCAAGCAAACGTGGTATATACTACATAGAATTACTTATATATTATACTATAGATATATAAATACACCCAGACTGGAAAATGGAACCCTGTGTTCATCACACAAAGTCCACCCCCACCGGGAATCGAACCCGGAACCCCTTGATTAGCGGGCAGGCATGGTGACCATTGCGCCAATCGGGTCGTCAAAAGAGACATCAGACATCTAAAGAGACATAGATAATATCTCTTGCATGCTCTGCCGAAAGGGTCACCAACTCAGCATTAATTGCAAGATTCACGTGTGAATGCTTAAAAAATGTATGAGCATTCGCACGTGAATTCACGATTCCGTGTGTGAAAGTAATTCGAGCGATTCCAAAATAGGGCCCCTGGTTCCATACTGAACCGAGTCGATGGCCCTTCTATCTGCCTACCTATTCCGAGGGCCATACTGTAACAATGCTAGGATGACTGTAAGTTTGAGCTAATATTTGACCACAAACACGTGTTGTTTGTAGAGTTGTGTGTTGTGTGTTGTGTGCACTGATGTCGGTGAGGAGTGGCTGTTGATTGTTTGTTTGTTTGTCACGATCGATCGATGTATGGACGAGAGCCACGCTCGAGTGGAGTGGCTCTCCCCTCTAGTTGATTTGTAATTTTTCTAACCGCCACGGAACGAAGCAGGTGTATGCGTTTAGGATTTTGTAAGAAAGAAGTAAGAAGTTTTGTATGTTGAACTTAGAATATTTCACCTATATAGAGATGCTATAGGTGTAATTTAGAGACACTGACTGTCCTCCGCGGACTCACTCGCGTTAATTCCGGAGTTCCCGCGGAAATGCCGGCACAAAAAGTATTCTACGTCCTATTCGAGACTGCTATCTATCTCTATGCCAAAATTCTATCCAATTACGTTCAGCCGTTATGGCGTGACAAACATCCATCCATCATCACATTATTGGGAATACACCCGATAAAAGCCCGCCGTTTAAACCCGGGCGTAAATACGAAATAACCGAGTACAATATGAGTTTATTTGTTGTTTGTTACGCCTTCACGGCTTAACTACCCTGCTTGGGTACATCGTGAAATTTTGCATACACATTGTCAGGGGTACAGAGAAGGACATAGGGTACTTTTTATCCCGGAATTCCCGCGGGAACTTTGAAATTTACGCGTAAGTAAATAGAGGGCCCGTTCGTCTTGCGAGGTATTCGTGCGTCACTATGGCCTTGACTGAAGTCAAGGACCATTTCGAGCGTGGAGACACACCACACAAATGGCAAAATATGTTATTGTTTCTTGTTTAGCTTTATTTCGGTTTTCTTTATTTTGTTTTTCTTTATTTCGTTATTATTTATTTTGTTATACTTTAATTATTTTCATTTGTGTTGTCCTGTATGTGTTCATTTGTGTTGTGTTTCTCCTTCGTTTGAATAAATCTTTCATTTCATTTTTGTGTTCTGCTTGAGCGTGTCCTCAGCAGCGCTCCGATGGGACTGATTTTATATTGGAATAGTCTAAATTATATTATCAAAGGCACGACCGAGTCCCGGCGACAGTTGAATCGAATTATTCGATCGTTTTCGACTATCTATCGATGGGTACCTACTACATACGTAGTACGTACCGTCTCTGATTGCTGCGGATCGAACTCTCTGACTCGATTTCGCGAACGTAAAGACGTTTCCGTTATTTACAGGAGAAAGGTTTTTTTAATATCGTAAATTATACACCTTTTTGACAATTTACCTAATACATCTGATTTTATCTAGTAATAATAGGGATGTGGACTACTATTGAAAATCAAAATTCTAATTAGTCCGTCAGTTAGAAAATAAAAAAACACTGGACACGTATTTTTTGCCTTTTCAAATAAATTAAAATATACAGAGATAAAGCGAATTAAAGTTTAGGATGAGGGGGTTGTGACGTCACCAACCGCTAAAACCGCCATACAAACTGTCCGAATAGTGACGTCCACGTCACGCGAAATTTCAACTCATGTATCGCCGTTATTTTTTGATTACGTAAAAAAAGAAAAAAATACGTGTCCAATATTTTTTAATATCTATAAGACGGACTAAAAAATAAAAATTAGTCAACATGCCCATTATTCTATGGGCCCTTCTATTATTTTCTTTGCATCGCTAGCTGCAGTTTATTAAAATCCTTAATTAATGTTGTTTGTTTTTGTTTGTTACGCTTTTACGTCTTATCTACTCAACCGACCATCAGGAAGTTTTGCATACATACTGTACAGAGAATTGAGTGCTTTTTATCCCAGCATCCCCGGGGGTCTCCGAAATTAACGCGAGTAAAACCGCGGGGAACATCTGTAGAAACGTATATTTCACCCCGCACACACTTGTTGTTATTTTTCTAATAACAGTCCCTTCTAATTCTATATAGCAGGAATTTATATTGATAATAATCCAATTAAAGTGCACCCAGCGCCGGAGTCGCGACACGTGCCCGCGAGGAGTCGAACCCGCCACCCCATATTGGCGTCGATCGTTACGACTTACGACGTCCCGCGGGGGTCGCAGCGATGCCGAGCTAATGTGTATAATTTAGGGTTCAGTAGGGATGTTGACTACTTTTGATAATCAAAATTCTATTTAGTCCGTCAGTTACAAAAAAAAAACAATGGACACTTTTTTTTTTGCTTTTTCAAAGTAATGAAAATATACAGAGATAAAGCGCATTAAAGTTTAGGGTGGGGGCTCGTAACGTCACTAACCGCTATAAGCCGCCATACAAACTGCACCGGTTAGTGACGTCACGCGAAATTTCAACTCAATGTATCGCCGTTATTTTTTGATCACGCAAAAAAAGAAAAAATACGTGTCCAATATATTTTATTAATCTACAAAACGGACTAAAAAAAATGTAGTCAACATGCCTGTTGGGAAATGGTCAACGATATAACAACCACAAGCCGTAGCCGTGGGCGATACCGTGATCTCCTCGGGAATTCCATGTTATTGGGAGATGAGTCGCTTCACGGCGCAAAACTGCGCGTAATAATCACGTGGTTGCATTTCTCTGCTCTGTAGCCTGCAAACCGGACGAGCGGAAAAAACGCCTTTTCCACCGTTAGCTGGTTGCGTAATAATTTTTATAAATAAGTATTGTTGTGGAGGGGTGGAAGATTGACAAAATCTGTCTGATTTATTTCCATAAGCTGGTCCCCGCGACTCGCTTGCTCGCTCGAAAGATTTAAAGTCAATATAACGTTAACAGTTTCTGTCAAGCAATGTAGTTAAGTGAATGCTAATTGTAATGAATGTAGAATTACCATTCAGCACCATACGTCTCATATGCAAGCAATTTAGTTTTTTTCTTTGCTCTTTAGGTTTCTTTAAAAAAAAAAATTGTTTTTTCTGTGATTTCAGGCAATGAAAAAGAAATTTTTGTTAATTGCTTTACTACTACAACAGATCGCTCGGTCCGGTCGCCGAGATATTATATAAAGTAACATACAAACTCACGTTCGCATTAATGATATTATTAAGATTATCATTATACGGGACCCTCCGAGTCTACTAGGCCGCCTCGCGCGCTCGCGGCCGCGGCTGGCGTGAGGCGTCACATGTGGCGCGTCAATACTACAATGATGCCAATTTCCCCGCGAACTGTGTCACCGGGCCGCTGGCCGCTGGGGCGCGCGTGGGCCCAGCGCGGCGTGGGGCTGGGCCCAGCGTGGGGCCGGGGCTAGGGCTGGGGCTGGACGAGGGCGCCGCGAAGGCGTTCCTTTTCTTTTGCTATTACTATGTTATTACCACTTTCGGCCATACAATATATTGGAACTTGGAAGTGAGTCTACACTCTACATAGAGTGTTTGAGCTCCTGACCTGACGGGAAAACGTCGAGTTTCCATTAACCCTATACATATAGTTTGGGAGACCAGAGGGGCTATTATGTAACTTTTGTCGCTATCATTTTTCGGTTACGGTACTTATACGGCGTGTTTATATAATTTGTTTCGTGTTATCAACATAACAAATGACATAATCGATGCTATCGGTTCCCGCCAAAAACTCCTACCGCTTACCTCCCTCCCCTTGTCTCCGCCACAATTAAGGGTCCGTTTATATCTACAGACACCGACCGACGCCGTTTATTTACAAAAAACGTCTGCGCGGTTCCGATGCAATGCTCTATTCACACCACTCGGCATGTAGCGACAGACACGTACAGACATGAACCGCGCAGACAGAATATTCTTTCCGCAAATACTGGCCCGTATCTGTCGGCGTCTGCGAGGCGTGTTACGATATATTATGTGAATACGTTAAAAAGCACTGTGTAGGATAATATTATTTTGTCTGCGACGGAACGTGTCTGGCACGCTCAGCGACCACACAGCTACAGGGCACGCTCAATGTCTGTAGATATAAACGTACCTTAAGGCCGAGGCGTCGCTTAATGACCCTGAGTCCTGACACCCCCTTTCTCTCCGCCACCTACACCCCTCCGCCCAGCGTCGAGTTAAATGAGGTGGAACATTGGTTGTCGCGCAGGCCAATGAGTTTGATGGAGAGGTGACCTTTGATGCGGGAGTTTGGTCGCCACTCTTGTCTCTCGATGTCTCTTCGCTAATTGCGAGGTTCGGCTCCCGGTGGGAGGTGGACTTTGTGTGACGACACGGGGTTTCACAATCGATTATAGTCCGATACAATGCCTTCAACCAGTTTCGAGAATGAATAAAATGCATATATAGTACATTGTTATCCTAGGGGTGAAAGTAACTTATTTAGTCCCGAGACTCGATAGATCGAGGGACTAAATAAGTCTTTCTCCCGAGGATAACACTGTGCTTTTCATTACGAATGCAAGGAAAGTCAAAATAAAAATAGGAATTAGCTAAAGAAAAAAATGAGTGAATTTTATTTTACATAAATCAACCATTAGGTGTGCTACTAGCCAGTAAGTATGCCCCCTATGATATAAAAAAAAACTTGAGTTTCTGCAGTATCCAGCTGTCAGTTGAAAGCGATTCTCCCTAGGGCTGAAAAGTGTTACTTTCAACCCGCTTCTCAGGCAACTTCAGACCTACTTTCCGAGTATGAGTAATGAAATAGTAGATTATACACCAAGGGGATAAAGCACTGTTTTATGTCACGGGCGCTACATTGAATCCTGAACATAACGAAGGACTCCAAATTTAACTCCCGAGCGCAGCGAGGGTGTTATAAGTTAATTCCCGACCAAAGGGAGGGAATTAAGATTGAGTCCTGAGTGCAGTGAGGGATTCAAGCGCCCAAGAAAAAAACAGTTTTATCCCTGTGGTGTATACTCTACTTTTCTCACATAATGCGAGACAATAAAAAACCAGGCTTAGTAGATCCTATATAGCCACTTCTTTCAGCTGGCGTGGCCTACTCGATTTGACAAACAAATGAAGTTCGTCTCACTGCGAATCTAGTGGGCCACGGCTTCGGTCTTCGAAAATCGAGTTGGCCGCGCCCGCTGAGAACACATTCTGTTTAGCGAAATGAGACGTTATGGACATAGCAATAAGAATTATGAAAGTGAAAATCACATTATTGACCAGCGGGTTATAATGAAATTCAATAGAACATTATAACCCGACTAAAGCCAAGAGATATAATGTCTTGCTTTCGGTAAGGTTTACATGACATATAATTCGGCATTGTCGAGCATGTGGTGTGAAAAGTAAATTTACAATCCATAGTTTGCAAAATGTTTCTCGGAGCTTTCGAAGAACACTGAAGAAATCAGCTTGAAACGTCATTTGTCTTCTTGCGCACATAAAAAGCCGCCACTGCACTGCACCTTACACAACAACATCAATTTTGAACAGTTTTTTTTTATCGACAAGAAAATAAATGACGGAACCGCCATCTTTGATTCCGAAAATCTTAAAAACTACACTCTCCTGGGGTGGTGTGCGCCCTGGCGCGGCGGCTCTCCCAATGTGTACCTTCGTAATGAAGATTTATGACTCAGAGTCGTTTAATGGAATTAACGGTCGCGCGAGCAGCTTTGTTTATCGGCCCTAATGGCTGGGACGTTATGGTCGGTGCACACTGTTCTATCGTGTCGCGGAAACGAGGACAGGCGGCTTACTATAAGCAGGACCTAAATTGAAATGCTCTGCTTAATCGTACTATCACCACCTTTTAAAGGTGGTGGTGGAAAGAGTACTCAAAGTATTGCTTGTAATAACTATTGCTTTGTAAAGAAGCGACACTCCCCGCCCCCAGCCGACTTCGCCGCGCCCCGCCGCGAGCCCTACGCTACACATACAAATAATATACACAACAACATTTTAAGCTTGTATGAGCGGCCGAGTATGGACTGTGCTCTCGTACTTTCGACAGAGGAGATCGTCTCTCTTTGACGACTCGTTTCAGTTAAACTACATACTTTTGAGTTTTTTTAAAGATTAGTTTCAATCCTTACTAATATTATAAATGCGTACGTTTGTTCGTTACGCTTTCACGCCTTAACTACTCAACCGATCATAGTAAAATTTTCCATTCTTCGGGGGTACAGAAAAGGAATTCCCGCGGGAACTCCAAAATTAACGCGGGTAAATGCTAGCGAACGTTCGCGCTCGACGCCGGGAGTGTGAGCGTGCCAGCACGGCGCCCGCTGTTATGTTTGGAAGTGTGTTAGGAAATGTTTATTTGGTGATGAAATTTTAGTTATTAAATATTTAATATGATTTATATTACGCCTTCGTTAAGTAGAGGCGCCTTATCTTAGGGGTCGCGGGTTCGTGCCGCGTTGTGGAAACAGTTGACTTGGTATTGTTATAATACTATAAATACGGTGTAAATATGTATTTATTATGCGGAATTTGGTGTGGACTCTGCAGCAATAGAAACTAGCTGTTTCACATGGATTTTCTCACGTGAATTTCGGAATTTTCTTTGAAAATCCAGAAAGGATAGGTTTTTGAATTGAATTGAATTGAATTAATTAAGTGGGTAATGTATAAACTATCTCCTTTCTGAATTTCATTGAAATCCGTCCAGCAATGTGAAAGACTAAGAAAGATTTTCACAATGCTTATAAGTGCGATTATTACCTACTTGCGACTATTTTTATTGAAATTGTCACGTTTTCCATTTTTATAGCTGAATATGTCTTCAAGATTCCAGACTCCAGGAGCTAATGAATTAATACACTTTGCACTTCTTTCGATAAAATTAGCATTTTAAAAGCATTCGAGACTTCGAGACGGTTTACTCGCCGACGAAAAATGAACTTTATCTTATTGTAAATAAGAATGGTTCTAAGTTGGCAAAGTCGTTCGAAAGCTGTCGGTCCTCAATATTCAGATGTATCGGCGGGGGGGCGAGTGGGGGCGGGGAGGGCAGTATCACTTGAATTACTGTTGAGATTTTATGTCTCCCAGTTTCAGGAGATGCAGCCATTTTGGTAGCATTCTGTATAGTGACTAGGTCCTGAAATAGGACATAAGGTGCTTTTCATCCTGAGAAATTGTATAATGAAATACACGTGAAACCATGGGCATCAACTATAGTAGATTACTAGCCGTTCCCGCGGTTTCCAACTCGTGTTATTTCCAATGCGAATGTGAGTTTATTTGTTTGTTCGTTACGCTTTCACACCTTAACTATACTCAACCGATAATCGTGAAATCATACACGCTGTACGGAAAAAGTCATAGGGTACTTTTTATCCCGTAATACCCGCGGAAACTTGGAAATTAACGCGGGTGAAACCGCGGGGCACAGCTAGTAAACAAATAAAAATAAACAACTTTTTTTTTACTTGTCTCCAATTCGAAGTGAGTTAATGTCAAACCACCTGTCACTAATGCCGTCATCCATCCATCATCCCGCCCATCGAGAATATAATCGAATGATAGAATATGGAATTAGATTGATGTTCGTGTCGACAGCTCGATTGTTGGCTCGATACAATATCGATTTATTGATCGCTCGCCGCACCTGGGAGTTGCGAGGGCATGCCTTTTTCTTCTGCTTTAATTATGGCATTTATAATAATTTTGCCATTGGCAATGTTTTAGCAATTAAAATAGGTTACGTTTTTTTTTATTTCTATCTTATAATCATGGCGAAACCCCAATGAAAATGTCATTATATGTAGAAAACTATTTTTGCTTTCTTGGAAAACAAAATGGCTGCTGAATGGTTCGCAATTATAATACTAAGTTGGGTTGGTAAAATTGTCCTATAGTCAATGATGAACACATTTATTTTGTACATGTGTACAGAGCTGAAGTTCCAGCTGTTAAAAACGGTCCTTCGAGCCGGATTTTAAATGTACAAATAGCAAATGTGGCTAAACATCTCCACGCGTCCATTACACCCGGTTTGTCCGCCATCCGGATCCGGTCCGGGGTCCGGAAATTGTCGCTTGGACAAGCTCGCCGCGTCGCTATCATGGCAGTGTGACCTGAATCTGATTGTGACAGGGTTTTCCGTAAACACGCGGACAAATATAAATACTGCTAAGAGGGTAGTTTTGATGTTATTAATGTAGGTTTCGACGAGGATCTATTGGCTCTTTAGTCAACTCATCCCGCTCCAAACTTATCTTAACCTATCTTACTTACTTATTTTATTATTTTTATTTAGTCAACTCATCCCACTAGAAAAAAAAAACGTTCAAAACGTGCCCCATAATCTAAAGAGGTCATTTAGTGTTGTAAGTTTGAATAAAAGTGGTAAATGTCCGGCTTTTAGGTTAAAATGTCCGGCCACACTAAGCGTCGAGTTCGGATTTTGTGTTTCTGGACCTGGCAACCCTACTAAACTAAAATCTAATTGCGCCAAGATTTCTTTGAATAAATTGAGAAGGTTGGGTGAGTTGTAAAATATGGTGCTCTATATATATGTATACATATATATGGTGGATGACCTCGATTGACCCGCCTCTCGAGACTATCAAGTACACATCGTTGCTGAAACGCTCCGTTATTCATGTACTTAGAAGGGAACTCATTTGGTGGGCGGGCGGGAAGTTTTTATATAACATCGAGGACTCGGTCGTTTCTTTTCTATACGTACCTAATTATGTATAGGAAATTGGAAATTTCAGTTTCAAAGAAACCGAAAATTACAATCTGTCGAATGAAATGGAGTTGTATCGTGTTCACTTTCGCCGATAACGCTTGCCTTTTGATCCGTACGTAAACAGTACCAATACGAGTATAGAGAGAAAAGATTAGATTTTTTGCATGTTTGTTTGTTAAATTGACGACCCGATTGGCGCAATGGTCACCATGCCTGCCCGCTAATCAAGAGGTTCCGAGTTCGATTCCCGGTGGGGGTGGACTTTGTGTGATGAACACAGGGTTCCATTTTCCAGTCTGGGTGTGTATATATATATATATCTATAGTATAATATATATGTAATAATATGTGTAGTATATACCACGTTCGCTTGGTTTCCACGACACAAGCTTATAGCTTAGTGTGGGATCAAGTAGATCTGTGTGTTGTGAAGTGGATTATTATTATTATTAATTTGAATTTATATTAATTGGAAATCCGCGCGATGCAATAACGTTCGAACTGCTGAGGGAAAGATGCACAAAAATGCATGGCTTGAATTATAAAATATACATAGAGAGGTTAGAGTCGTCTTTATCCTGCAACCCCAAGTTAATATGGTCTTTTATTAAGCACAAACGAGGTGGTACAAGTTCTTATCCGGCCCAAATGTCCTCTGATCATATTGTAGCATCTACTGGGCCGGAGATTTGCGATCTTTTCGCTAAACACTTCTCCTCTGCTTACAAGACAACTCCCCTATCTGTCATTGATCACTCTAAAGACGTTACGACTACCAACTTTCTGACTAATGTATCAGTAACTAAAGATCAAGTCTATAGGGTATTAAAAAGACTTGATGCTACCAAGGGAGCCGGCTCAGATGGAATACCTTCTATTTTTGCAGTTAATTGCGCTAGTGCACTGGCGACGCCTCTTTCCATTATTATCAACAAATCTCTTAGCTCAGGTGTTTTCCCTGCAATATGGAAAGAGGCCCTTGTTATACCATTGTTCAAGAGTGGTAATACTGACTCCGTTAAAAACTACAGACCTATCTCGATTTTAACTGTCTTTGCTAAAGTTTTGGAAATTGTGCTTTATCCAATTATGGCATGGCACTTTAAGCATCTAATAGCGGTGGAGCAGCATGGATTTGTTAAGGCAAGATCCACGGCAACTAATTTGATATCCTTTGTCGGGGATCTCGCTGAGGGAATGGACTGCGGACAATCATTGGACGTAATTTATACCGACTTCAGCAAGGCCTTTGACACTGTTAACCATGCTGTAATGTTGAAAAAACTTGCTATGGCTGGAATAGAAGGTGTGTTGTTATGTTGGTGCAAATCTTATCTTTCTGACAGGAGGTCTGTGGTTGTCGTTGGTGGTCACAAGTCCAGACCATTTACGGCATTTTCTGGAGTCCCACAGGGTTCTCATCTGGGCCCTTTGCTGTTTAATATCTTTATTAATGATATAGGTAAATGTTTCCAAAACTCAAAATTCTATATGTTCGCTGATGATTTAAAGTTTTTCAGGCCGACAAACTCATCCGCTGAGGGTGAGCTACTACAGAATGATCTCAATAGTTTGGTTTCGTGGTGTAGTATCAATGGTATGAATCTTAATATTAATAAATGCTTTGTTGTACACTTCACTAGGAAAAAGAATTCAACTCCCATTTCATACAGTATAAATTGCGTACCACTTGCCGAGGTAGATCACATTCGCGATTTGGGTGTCATTCTTGACACAAAGTTGAGATTTAATCTCCATATTGACTACATTGTCAAAAAAGGATTGAGAACATTGGGATTTGTTTTACGCAACAGCAGAGATTTTAAAAAACCCAGTACTAAAGTTGCAATCTACTCAGCGCTAGTTCGGAGTGGCTTGGAGTATTGCAGCGTTGTGTGGAACCCGTACTACGACGTCTATAATAAACGTATAGAAGGTGTCCAGAAACGATTTCTATGGCACTTGTCTTACGGATGTAATTTGGCAAAAAAACTGCCTAGTTACAAGGATCGACTTGATCATTTTCATCTTCCCTCTCTTCAGACTCGTAGAAAGCTTTTGGATGGAATGTTTCTTCGTGGACTAGTCAGCGGTGATACTGATGCTTCATATCTTTTGCCAAAAATAAACATAGTTGTTCCCAGGAGTTTACCTAGATCCTTGAGATACACCCCTTTTTACGAAAGATCTGCACGCACTAACTTGGGCCTACACTCTCCTTTAAATAGAATTTTCAGAACGTACAACGCCTTACACAACAAGACCGCTATTATAAATGATCGCAACGGAGATCTCAGCCATTGTTCGGACATGCCTCAGTATAATATAATTATAGATGTGTTCTCGAATCAAGTGCATAGTTTTAAACGGGCTCTATTGCACACTCTGTAAATGTGCTCCTTGCGGACCCTTCTTATTTAGTTTTGTGTTTTTATTTTTATTTGGACCAAGCTTTCAATCATTATTTTTATTTTATCTTTTTTGTTTTTCTAAATTTTATGTTCAAATAGTATAAATTTTATTTGGAAATCGCATGCAGTTTGCACCTGTCAGTATAGTGATACTTATCCTATTATTTGATGCTAATTTGTTTTTTTACTGTAAGTGTTAGTGTTTACTATGTTGGTGTAACTTTTAAATAAATAAATAAATAAATAAATTAATGGATAATTTTAAAAACCACTCCTATCATACCATACATATATCTGATTTTTCAAATTCTCTCACTTATAGAAAGCTACAGTGTTTTTGAGTGGAATAAGGCACTTTCTATACCGGAACTCCGAAATTAATGTGGATGAAACCGCAGGGAGCAGCTGATACACTTATACATCATTTCCGAGTTCCCGCGGGAATTTCCGAATAAACTATACGTATAAACCTTCCTCTTGAATTACTCTATCTATTGGTGAAAACCGCATGAAAATCCGTTTGGTATTTTTTGCGTTTATCGCAAACAGACCGACAGACAGACAGACAAACGTGGCGGAAGATTTTTTTTTATAATATGTAAACCTTTTGATACGTCATGTTAAACATCCGGACTCGGAGTAAACAAACAAATGTTGAACTTAACTCTGGGATCGAACCCGCGACACCCGGCATCAGCAGTCAGGTAACGGTGGTTTTGTGAAACGTGTGATTAAGATTGATGTCAAATCGCCCAACGCAAGCGCGCGGCACTAAACACTAAGTTCATTAGCGACGGGGGTGGCTTCCGCGACCGGCGTGTCGTGCTTCCTGTTGTGATTGTGAGCGGTGGGCGGTGGGCAGTGGGTGGTGGGCGCCTCGGTCGGAACGCGCCCGCCGCCAGCCCTAGCGAAGCGCCCAGTCATCATGTTTTGATGAGCCGCGCTCTGCTGGGTGTTAGCTTTTGTAGGGTTGTCATTTGGATTTTATCTTGTTTTTTTAGTTAATTCTACTTCTGCTAGGGAAATTGGTTTTTTTTTTGGCAAAAGTTGTTAGATGACATCTTTTTAGGCCAGGTTTATTAAAATTATATTGCGTTCGCCGCTTTAATTACGGAGTTCCCGCGGAAATGGTGCTATAAAAAGTACCCTATATCCTTTTATTTTACCCTAAACCCTTGACCACATTTCATGATGATTTGTTGACTAGTTAAGGCGTGAATTTATAACAAACTAACTTAAGTTTGGCATTAATAATTTCGAATTTCATCGATTCACAAGGGCCTAGCTTGTTAACGACAAATACAATATAAACAATAGAAAGTTGGCAACACAATATGCGTCAGTTCAGTACAAATAAGTACTTTTGGCATCCCTACTGTCGCGTCCCGCCCCGCTCCGCCCCGCCCGGCCCGCTCCCTCCGTGCCTCTTCGTGTCTTCGAGACGTATATTTCAGTTGCGTGATTGATGGATTGGATATGATGAGTCGGTGCAATGTGATATTGTGATGTGGACTGTGGTGCTTCAGTACCAGCTGTGCCCCGCGGTTTCACCCGCGTTAATTTCGGAGTTCCCGCAGGAATTACGGAATATAAAGTACCTAGTGTCCTTCTCTTAACCTCTGGCAACGTATATGCAAAATTTCATTTTGATCGGCTGAGTACTTAGGCAATAAAAAACTCATCTTTGTAATGTTAGTTAGAATCTTTTAGAACAATGTCTTATGCAAATAAATGATTATTATTATTATTATTATTAGGATTTTGTTCCAACTTTTTGTACCATATAGTACAAAAGTGGGACTTAATATTGTAGCCGCATTCTCTGCAGCCACCCCGGCTGGTAGGTACTTGAACAACAATAGAGGTTAACGAGAGCTCGGTGTATAGTCAGCTGCAGATATACATATAAGCACTATTGACAGTAGTTGAATCTTAATGCAATAGTAAAAACTAATACCAAAGCTTCAAAGACTAACCAGTGTTAACAAATCGATGCTCCTGACTGTATAACCAAAGAATAAAGCATATTATAACAAGGTAAAAAAGCGACACCCTCCGCCTACCACCAATTTCATGCCTCCTCAGGCCCAGCCAAAGTTTGGTGGTAGTTCTATGTAACTGACAGACTCAGACCAAATGAAAACTAAAGACGGAACGTCTCGAACAACGAAGTGAAGCCGGCTACGTATGCATGTGGTGCTTAGGAAAGTGCCACAACGATTCCCAGGTATGGTGTCTTTTTCTTGTAAGTGTGTGCGTGTTTCTGTGTACGTGCACGGCGTGGTGTCTTTTTCCTGGCTTCACCTGTTTGTTCTAAGCGTTCCGTCTTTAGTTTCAATTCAATTTCTTGTGTTTATGGCGATGCGTATTTGACATTTCGCCAGGCTCCAGGTCTTTAGTTCTTCTTACTTTTTCTTTAATAATAGCGTCTATAATTATAATTTGCCAATGACAATGTTTCTTATTATAACAATCTCTTCATCTACTTCTTCAATTATGGCGAAACGCCAATGGCAATGTTAGATTGTTCCCCAAGTTAAAACATGGCTCTCTTGAAAGTCAGTTTCCTGCTCAGGGTCCAAAATAGATGCTGAAAAGTGACTGAAATAACGAAAAACGTGACACGCGTGTTTTCGATACGGCTTTCACTCGTCAACAACCAGGTCTTTAGTTTTTATTTGGTCTGAGCTGACAGATGACAGACTGTCAGCTCGCTGTCAACCCCACGATACGCACATTGACAATACGTGTAACTACGCTTAGAAGAATAACTATTCTTCTGAGTAACTACGTAAGATATTTTTTAATTTTTTGTGATGCCGAATAAAGATATGTCTATGTCTATGTCTGAGATAGCAACCGATTGGCCCCCACACAGCACACACTTCACAATATTTGTTATTTTTTTTATTGTCTATTTGATTTTGCGTTTTATCGTGGGGAGCAATAAACTCCTTTTCTTTCTTTTTTTCTTTCTTCTACAAGTCGACGGTCTTTATTTGTAGGAAAGCACTTCAATCAGTTCATTTGTATGGAGTGTCGCCGGGCTGGTATGACTATAGTTATTGATGAACACAGTAGCTGGACACTGGATAATTCACAAATCGACCCGGAGGCGGGGGCGGGGGTCACCTGGACCGAGCTAGCTGCATGAATGTTTAAAGCGGTCTAGATTCATACAGCGCTAGTCGGAAAGGGGTGTGAAAAACCAAAATGGTGACCAATGGTTCACGATGCGACGAATGACTTACGCTCATGAATATTTTGTAACTTGCCGTACCCCGCAGTTTTAGCCGCGTAAATTTAGGAGTTCCCGCAGACATTCTGGGATAAATACTCTATGTTGTTCTCTGTGCCCCTGATAACGTGTATGCAAAATTTCATAATGATCGTTAGAGCCATAAACGAGCTCACTTTCGCAAAAGTTGCATTGACAGGGTAAGGACAGTTCTTTTTGTTTTGTCTACCAATTGTCATTGGCACAGTTGTTAAAAATAATAATTAACATGTAATAAAAAAAACATTACCAAGACTTTCGAGTTAAAAGTCTCGACGGGTTTTTCTAAAATTACTGTTTCCGATATTTACTTAGATGAAAAAAAAATTACAAGCCTCGCTTAAAAAAATAATCCATCAAGATTCGTAGATTTCTGTGAACAAAAGGAACTCTGATGTTTTTCGAAAAAAAAAAACAACAATTTTTATAGTTACGAATGATGATATTTTAAGGTGCTCCCGGCTTGGTTACCCCTTTTTGACTTATCTTGTGGTTTAACACTGAACTTTCTAGATTTCATTTTATAGTCTCATCAAAGCCGGCCGGGAGAGAATACCCAAGTTTTAATATCGCTTGTGGGAATACTGGCTATAGAAGAAGTACCTTACCTAGTGTCAATTTTTAATCGAGCTCTTGGAGTCTCAATGCCTAGACTTCTTTTTTGTCAATATAATATTATAGTAGCTCCCAATTGTATTTTTTTTGAGCAATTTGGAGAAGTTTCCCCCACGTTACAGACTACGCCTAGTGTGGGGACTAGGGACCACAAGTAATTGCTATTGTTGTGTGTGTCATGGATATTCAAATCAAATCAAATCAAATATTCTTTATTGTCACCAAAACATAAATATAAAAAATACATCGTGGGAAATGCAGGCAACAAAGGGCGGCCTTATTGCTTAAAAGTAATTTCTTCCAGGCAACCTGTACTTATAGTATTAGTAACATAATATAGGTACCTACTTAACTAGAAAGATAAAAAAAAAGTGAAAGTGAAATTAAAAATATAAGTAGCTTACTTTATAGTAAGCCTTATGGGTGGGTGGTGCTGTGAGATCGCAGTACATTTTGTATACATACACAATATAAATATATACAAAACAACAATAATAAGAGACAAACAAATAAATAAGTAGTCGATATATACCACATAAAATAAATATAAGAAAAAAATAATTATCTGTGGTCATGGTAATAAATAAGTTTCCATTTTCGATTTCAACGTATTTATTGCCTTAGTTTCTATCCTATTTTTGAACTGGAGATGTGTGTGTACCGTACAGAGGGACTGCAGTGCTGGTACGACGGGACCTTATACACGAGGAGTTGGAGCTACCCGAGTTCCAGTACATGCGCTCCAACGGAGTGCGACTGACTGCCGAGGGTCGAGAGCTGCGGGTCTTCGCAGCCTATCGCCCCCCAGAGCCGGAGTACGATGCCCAGGACATCCACAACGTCATGGACAGCCCTCTTCCCACAGTGCTGACCGGCGACCTCAACGCCAAGCACACTGCGTGGGGGTCCCGGATCTGCACGAGGGAGGGGAAGAGGCTCTACACCGACGCGGAGAGGCACGAGTACGAGGTGCTGGGCCCGGACGCGCCCACCCACGTGCCCTCCAACCCCGCCCACCGACCGGATGTCCTGGACATCGTTCTCCACAAGAACCTGCCCTGCCCGGTCCGAGTTAATGTCATTTACGACACCGACGAGCAGCACTTGCCGATTTTGGTCACGCTGGAGACAGCGGCCGCGCGCAAAGCGCCGAGGAAGCCACCATCAAAGGTGAACTGGAGCGCATATGCCGACGCGCTCCGGGACATCGACCTCGGTGGCCCCATCAGCACCGCAGAAGACGTCGAGGCTGCCGCCGCCTTCATCACGGAGAAGATCCAGCAAGCAAAGGCGGCGGCCACACTGCCCGAGACCATCACCAACAGGCGCTTGGACGAGCTGCCCGCCCACTTGAAGGCACAGCTACGTCTCAAGCGCCGTCTCCGTCAACTGTGGGCGCGCACTCGCTGCCCGCTGGTGAAGCGTGACCTCAATCGGCTCGCCGAGAAGCTGTCCGACGGCGTGCGAGTGTTCCGCGGCCAGTCCTGGGACCGCTTAATGGACCAGGCCAGCGAAGAGGACACTACCCTCTTCCGCGTCGCCGGACACCTCACTCGTGCCCCTGCTCCCGTCTGCCCGCTGCTGGATGCCGCGGGCAGGCGGCGCTACGCTGCTCAAGACCGGGCAGAAATATTGGCTAATTACCTGGGGGGCGTTTTCACGCCCAATCCTGCTGCTGCTGAAGTCCGCGAACACTGCGAGGAAGTGGAACGCCGCGTCGCCGAGCTTCTGTCGGGGCCCATGCCGATGCTTGATGGGGACGCCTTCATCTCCCCCACCGAGCTGTGCAAGGTCGCCCTCCGCCTCCCCAAGCGGAAGGCAGCCGGCCCCGACAACATCACGCCGACGGCGATCAGGCAGCTCCCACGGAGAGCTCTGGTAGCCCTGGCCAGGCTCTTCAATGGGATACTCCGCACGGGACATTTCCCGAACACCTGGAAGATGGGGAAGATCATCGTCCTCCCGAAGCCCGGGAAGGACAAACGGCGCCCGGAGAGCTACCGGCCGATAACGCTGCTGTCCCACGTCGCCAAGCTGTTCGAGCGTCTGCTTCTGCGACGACTGAAGCCGTGCATCTCGCTCCGCGAGGAGCAGTACGGCTTCAGGGACGGCCACTCCACGACGCTCCAGCTGGTGCGCGTGCTGCACCACCTCAGCGTCGAGCACAACCGGGGCCGCCATTCGGTCGGGGTTTTCCTCGACATCGAGAAGGCCTTCGACCGGGTGTGGCACGACGGCCTCATCCTCAAGCTCACGGCGACCAGCACGCCACCTGCGATCGTGCGGATAGTGGCGTCGTTCCTCCACGGCCGGAGCTTCTACGTTTCGGTTGAGGACGCCGATTCAAGATCTTTCCCCATCGAAGCCGGAGTACCCCAAGGGAGCTGCCTGTCACCGTGCCTGTACGCGGTGTACACCAACGACATCCCCGTCCTCGAGGTCCCCGAGGGCGAGACGGGTGTCGTACTCGCACTGTTCGCGGACGACAGCGCCTTCTTCGCGTCGTCTCGTCGGGCCGAGCTGGCGGCTGCCATGATGCAGCGCCAGCTGGATCTTCTTCCGGAGTGGCTGGACAGATGGCGCATGGCCGTCAACGTCGGGAAGACGGCCGCGCTTCTGGTCAGCCGACGACGCTCGCCGCTGCCACCGCTGCACCTCCGAGGCGAAGGCGTGGGCTGGGAGCCCGCAGTCAAATACCTCGGATGCCGGATCGACCGGGCTGAGGATGCACGTGCACGCGGAGCACGCAATCCGCAATGCACGTGCCGCAAGGGCCCAGCTGCGGCCGATTCTGGTGTCGAAGATGCCACTTCAGGTCAGACTGCGGGTGTACAAGACCTACATCCGCCCACGCCTCACATACGCGGCCCCAGCGTGGTATGCGCTGTGCGCGGCGTCGACGAGGAAGAGGATCCAGACGCAGCAGAACATCGTGCTGCGTGCGATCGTGGGAGCGGGTCGCTACGTCCGGAACGACGTGATCCACCGCGATCTGGAGATG
Source organism: Zygaena filipendulae (assembly GCA_907165275.2). NCBI lineage: Eukaryota > Metazoa > Arthropoda > Insecta > Lepidoptera > Zygaenidae > Zygaena > Zygaena filipendulae. Next base: position 110,745 of record OU015677.1, on the reverse strand, counting down.
CCGACCGTGGAGGAGTTCGTGCGAAGGTTGGCGCGGCGCATGTTCGACCGCGCCGCCCACAGCCGCCACCTCCACCTCCAACACCTGGCCCCGACGCGGGATGGATCGCCGTCCGGACGTCCACTGCCGCGCGAGCTCCTGCGGTCGCCGACACCGCCGACTGCGGCCCGACGAGACGACGCAGAAGAGGAGATGCCGCACGGCGCCTAGCTAAGGCGCTAACGAGGACCGGGGGGTAGTAGCCCTCCGCGAGGAAAAGCCCGGGCAATGGGGGCATCCCCGACGCCCGCAGCCACAGCACTCCCCAGAAAGGGGCGGTCTGTGAAGAAGACCCTGATGATGTACATTTTGTATACATACACAATATAAATATATACAAAACAACAATAATAAGAGACAAACAAATAAATAAGTAGTCGATATATACCACATAAAATAAATATAAGAAAAAAATAATTATCTGTGGTCATGGTAATAAATAAGTTTCCATTTTCGATTTCAACGTATTTATTGCCTTAGTTTCTATCCTATTTTTGAACTGGAGATGTGTGAAAATTTCCAAATCTATGTATATCCTTACTCTAACAAATATTATACCTTCGTATAAATGCGAATGCGAGTTTTTTGTTTGTTACCCTTTCACGGCTTAACTACTCAACAGCTCATTGTGAATTTGCGTACACGTTGTCAGGGGTACAGAGAAGGACATAGGGTAGGTTTTATCTCGGAATTCCCGCGGGAACTCCGTTATTAACCGCGGGTGAAATCTCGGGGAACCGCTAGTGTACTCATAAACCTCATTGAAGCTTGTCAAAATGACGTTGACAACTGACAAATAATACATCCCGCCCTTTTTCGTAGCTAAATACATGACCTCCCAAATACATTAAAACCAAATTGCCAACCTTTTTAATATATGTATACAACCTGTATACAACAAACGACATTACAAACCTCTCGTGTCATATTGTCCATTGCCACGGATAGCTTTTGTGCCAGGAACGACCTGGATCCTGGCCGGCCGATCCCCTTCACAAATTCCTTCGCTTCAGCCCCCCACGGACCCGTATACTTGGACTGGCAGCAAAAGAAGTTTTGGCCAGTTTTTCCTTCGCTCGCGTGGCGCGCTTGCCCCATCTACATGGCCTCTCTAGTTAACATATTATTTTCTCTGTGGTCGTCACAGATCCTACAGCACGTCGCGTACTTACCCTGCGACATCGCGTTGACGCAAATCTCAGACCCCATTACACGGAACTGTCCCATTTTACAAAGTGGAAAAGGGCTCATCGTACACATTCCTTTTCAAAAACACGCCCGGAACGTGTTGATTTGATTATCCCCTCCTTTCTCCTGCCCCCCGCTGCTCCCCCCGCCCCGCCTTTGAGTAGGCCTCGCTATAACACTGACAGTAGCTCGAATGGAATGGAAGTAGAGAAAAGGACATTATCCCGGAATTTCTTCGGGAACTCCGGAACGGAACGAGGGAGAAACCGCGTGAAAATTTCCATAGGTAGGTTGCCAGAGATACGTCAAAGAATATGGGAAAGTTTTTTTATTAGAATTCCTGAAGGAACTCCGAAATGTACGCGGGTGAAACCGCATGTCTATACTTATAGCCCAGTCATATTAGGGCTTTCACCTCGGAATGAAAGATAATAAGCTGCAAATTGGTATGAACCTTTGTTTTGTCATTCTAAATGTTGTCTCAAAAGTCACAATCGTTATCGTGTCCGCGTCTCAAGATATTCAAGGTCAAAGGTCACAAAAATCGGTTTTTCGCGAATATCTGGCTTCCTATCGGTTAAATGAGATTTGCATTTATTATAAAAGTTGTAGGCTATAAAATTCCCTACAACTTTTGTTTAAACTTTTTTTTCATACGACCAACCGTTTTGAAGGTAGAGCGCGAAGAGTGCACATCGTACAGTCATATACGGCCTAATGCAAGGTCAAGCGTGAGTTATGGTTATCAGTACGTTATAAAGTCAATTATTTACTTGGAAATTATAATTATTAAACAATGCCTATTATTTATGTACTAACTATTAATTATTTATATTTAATTAAAGTAAGTAACTTGATTATTTATATATAATTATTCATATTTAACTATTTAAGTATAAAATATTATTAATTCTGGATTATATATTTTAGTTTTATTTTAAGTTAAAATGATAGTAAGAGTATATATTTTACACATATTTTTATTTATTATTAAATACGGCATAATATACATTTATCAAAATGTGAGTTCAAATATCAAAAGTATCTTTGTTGATTTTAATTGTAATGAAATTGGAAATGGAAGCTAATTATCTTCTTCTTGTTCGTCGTCTTCTTCTTCTTGTCGCTCAAAAATGTTCGATTCATTGTCATCATCCTCATTATCTGTCATGTTCATCTCCAAACCTTCCAGAATATCGGGATCATATGTATTTTCTTCATCGGGATTACTTGGATACAGTGAAGCGTTGAGGCAAGCTTGTCCGTTGCACTGGCCGCAAGCTAAAGAACATTGTAGCCCTGATTTTCTGCATCCACAGCGGGAACCACAACCATTTTTGCAATTGCAAAATATTACGTTTAGTAGTTCGGCTGGTGCTGGAGGTAATAACGTTCGTATGGGCTCCAGGATTTCATTTTCAAGCATCCAGCCCCATTCTTGAGGTTCTAAGTCCTTCCCTAACCACGTTTGAATCTGGTAGTAGACACGTTTTATGTGTTGATGAGCTGCTACACTTGTTGGTGGAAGTGTTGACAGTTGTACAGGTTTATTTAGTTTTGTAAATTTGATGAATTGCGTGTAGCGGAAATGATCAATGTTGTCCTCAGATTTTGGAGCATTATATAATGCCAACAAGATGCGCACTCCATTTTCTAATAATGTTTGTTTTGGGCAGTTTTCTTGTTGAAATACTTCCACCAGTTTATCTAAATCAGGAATTTTTTCCAATGCTCTAGTAACAGTTTTTTTTTCCTTTTTTAATAGTTGGTACATAAATAATAGGCATTGTTTAATAATTATAATTTCCAAGTAAATAATTGACTTTATAACGTACTGATAACCATAACTCACGCTTGACCTTGCATTAGGCCGTATATGACTGTACGATGTGCACTCTTCGCGCTCTACCTTCAAAACGGTTGATCGTATGAAAAAAAAGTTTAAACAAAAGTTGTAGGGAATTTTATAGCCTACAACTTTTATAATAAATGCAAATCTCATTTAACCGATAGGAAGCCAGATATTCGCGAAAAACCGATTTTTGTGACCTTTGACCTTGAATATCTTGAGACGCGGACACGATAACGATTGTGACTTTTGAGACAACATTTAGAATGACAAAACAAAGGTTCATACCAATTTGCAGCTTATTATCTTTCATTCCGAGGTTGACCCCTTTTTTTACCTAATATGACTGGGCTATTACACGTTGTCAGAGATACGGAAAAGATATAGGGTATTTTTATCCCGTAATCCCTGCGGAGACTACGTTTAACGCTGGTAAAACCAGATCGAAATTTCTATACACGTTGCCAAGGGTACAAAACAGAACATAGGGTACCTACGATTATGTCGGAATTCCCGCGGGAACTCCATAATCAATGCGGGTGAATCCGCGCGGGAACAGTGCTAGTGTAGTATATTTATATCCAGTATAATATTTAGAGTACGGTGTGGTGAGGTGGCTAACGTACAGGCATATGCGAGTGCACGGCCGGCCCGTAATGTACGCGGTGAGTTGTAGCCTCGTCTGGCAATAGGGTTGGCACGCGGCGTCACTTCAAATTGAAAATGAAAAGAATTTTATTTGACACAAAACACAAAAATTACAACATAGCAAACTAGTATCATTGAGATTTGAGGGTCCACTCTGGTTTTAAGCTCCCTCACCATTTATTTATTTATTTATTTATTTATTTATTTATTTAAAACAAGAAAGGCTTACAGTGTTCGCCAAATCGCCTCTCTTGTTACATTGTTGTTGACAACAAACATCTACACTATGGCATATACAATCTTAATGTTAATATTAATTTACTAATATTGTCTACAAATATGTCGACTTGCGGGATCTCTCCTGCGACTCGGTTGAGCAGTGTTAACGCTCTCAGTGTTGGTGCATTACGCCGACGGAGAGTTCCAGTCACTTCGACAGAGAACAACTGATGCCACCGCCTACCTGTCCGCATATAGTTAATTGGTACATATAGCCTAATATTAGCCAATACTTGTGGATTACTTATTTTGTGACGTAATAACAAGCAATAGTGCACAGCTAGCTGTACCTTACGTCTCAACGCCAGGGTATCCAGTCCGACCATACCAGACACAAATAGTGAGGGAAACAAAAATGGATAATAGCCGTAATTTCTTTTATAAACATATCTACAAAACCATTGGCGCAGCTAGGAATTTTATCTGGGGGGGGGGGGGGGGGGGGGGCAGCTGAAGTAACCATTGTCGTGTAATGAGAAATCATATCATTAATGATGGTTAGAAATTAATAATAACGCACTCCATTCACTCTCCGGTTTACCATAGTACGTATCATATCCAAAATTGTAAATTAAAAGCGATATAACGGCAAATCTTCAATATCGTCAGTTTTTCAAGGGTGGGAATTGGTATTCATGCTATCGTTTTAGGTTATCCTGTAAAGATTGTGTGGTTTTTGTTGAAATAAATAAACGAAATAAAATAATTACCCATCTCCAGTGTTTTTCAATCTTTTTCATGACACGACCCCTTTAGTATGAAATAATAATCTTGTCTCGACAAACGCTTTTTTCATATGTATATTTCAGTAATTTCGTAGTTCCCGCGAGGATTCCGGGATAATATAAAGTGCTATATGATGTCCTTCTCTGTACGCTTGACAACGTGTATGCAAAATTTCATGATGATCGGTCGAGCCGTTAAGGCGTCCAAGCTAATGGTACCAAATAAATAAACTCGCTTTCGAAATTATAATAGTTAGTAAGTCTACCGGTGGGATAACTAAATTTACGTGAGCAAAACCGCGGAGCGCTAACTAGTAGGTGGTTACTTTACGATTGCACAATGATCCTGAGTGTTGAAAGCGCAGTTCATCAATCAGCCGCCGCCGCGTGTCAGAGCACTGCCTTCGAGTGGCGGATATAATAATAGCTAACAATAATTTAAAATACAATGGCTGCCCTGTGGAAAAACAAAGTAATAGGGTAGAGTAGAATAGAATAGAATAAAATTTGTTTCGGCATGACACACAAGAATAATAAACGTACATTAAAGAAGTTCCTAATCTAAACTCAAGTTATCTTAGTAGTAGTCCGGGGTAGTGTCCGGGTAGTGTAAAAAATACTAAGGTAAAACGCATTAAAGGTTAGGAGTGGGAGCTCTTGATGTCAGAATGTCTTGATATCTTGATAGCACGGCGTGACGTCACGCGACATTTTGACTTAATGTACCTATCTCTCCGTTATTTATTAATTACGTAAAAAATAAATAAAAAGTATGTGTCCAATATCTACAAGACGGACTAAAAACTAAAATTTGGTTGACAAGCCCATTACGGCGGAATAAATTTAACCGGAGGTTAAAAAAAAAACGGAAATCGCTTTATTTAAAACAAATCTTCCTTAGTTTGACGATTTTCTTAACTTTAATATCTCTAAGACTAAAGCCTTTTTGATGGTTGTGAGTAAGTAGCGAGATCCTTATGCGTGAAAAGAGGCAAAAATACAAAAAACTCATTTCGAAAAAAATGTCAGTTGCTTTGTTTTTCCGTAGAGCAGCCGATAACAGAATACAAGTTTATTTGGTACCAATATGGCACAAGTACCTATAGCAAAAGAATCAGTGTGGCTAAAACGTACTAGCTGCTCCCCGCGGTTCCACTCGCATTTATTTCAGAGATCTCGCGGGAGATAAAAATAACCTAAGTATGTCCTTTTCTGTACCTCTGACAACGTGTATGCAAAATTGCATCATGATCGGTTGAGCCGTTAACGGGTGAAAGCGTAACACACAAACAAACTCAAATTCTGATTTAAAATATTAGTAAGGATGTGCATAAGAAGGCTTTTTTCTCTGTCTGCTCGATCCGATCCGTTCGGCGGGGCTATAACGTAACTTATGTTTCAAACATTTGGTTGCAGTCAAAAACGTGGCGGTTTTGCGATTACAACATTACGTAATACGTTATGCGTCCGATCCACCGCAACCATCGACCACACAGACCGCAACGCTTAAACGTGCTAATTTCAGAAACTACTGGTCCGATTTGAAAAATTCTTTTAGTGTTAGATAGCCAATTTAATGGGGATGTGGACTACTTTTGAAAATCAAAATTCTAATTAGTCCGTCAGTTGGAAAATAAAAACACAATAGACACGTATTTTTTGCTTTTTCAAATAAATTAAAATATACAGAGATAAAGCGCATTAAAGTTTAAGGTGAGGGGGTCGTGACGTCACTGACCGTTAAAACCGCCATACAGACTGTCAGAATAGTGACGTCACGCGAAATTTCAACTCCATATATACCCGTTATTTTTTGATTAATTAAAAAAAAAATACGTGCCCAATATTTTTTTATAATCTACAAGACGGACTAAAAAATAAAAATTAGTCAACATGCCCATTTACATTATGTTTTATAATACAATTATTATTTTATTTTTAGTTAGAATGACACTTGCATCCATCAAACAAATTTGTTACTACGGGACTTTGGTACTCAGATACTTGTAGTTAAAGATGTTTTGTACGGAACTTTCAGTGCTTGATTCCGTCTTGCACTTCTCGTTTTTTTTTAATTCGCAATAACTGCACAAGCACGGCACAAGCCCAGCGTGCCGTTCGGTCCGACCGCGCCATTGTAAAGAAAATATCTGTATTGTCTATGGCACCTCCGCATCGACTCAGTGACACAGATCCGTTGTTTTTGCTTTTGTGCTCATATTTTTCCATTTTTGATTGCGAATCAGGGAATGGGGAAGAGCGCTGTCTTTTACGCTAAGTAGGTGAGATATTATTATTAGCATCAGGGTTCTTTATTAATTAAAATACATACTTTACTTTATTCAGACATTTTTATTTTAATGTAGGCAGGTACTCATTTTACATTCTGCACAGCCAGCCAACAGATAATCCTTACTTCCTAAGGTACTAATATTATAAACGCGAAAGTTTGTGTGTATGTATGGATGTTTGTTACTCTTTCACGCAAAAACTACTGAATGGATTTTAATGAAACTTTAAAATAATATAGCTTATCCACCAGAATAACAAATACACATAATATGGTACTTTTTATCTCGGAATTCCCACGGGAACTCTGAAATGAACGCGGGTGAAATTGAATTAATTATTGCATACTACACGTCAGGGGTACAGAGTACTTTTATCCCAGAATTCCCGCGGGATCTCCGAAATTAACGCGGGTGAAACTGCGGGGAACACCTAGCTTTTATTATATTTTTTATACTGACCGACTGAATGAAGCGCTTTGTGTTTATGGTCGTTAGTAGTAATATTCCTTTCTCTACGCAGCTCAGGCTTCACCGCAGCGCAACTTCCCCGGGCGGAGTAGAACCTCCCAACAAACTTTAACCACCTTTCATTAGCGGAAAGAGGCGAAAGCTACTCAATTTCTTCCAACAGTCCCGATCGCGATGTTTCATTCAGCGCAGTGCTAACAATCATTACTATGCGGGCTCAGTGCGCGCATAAAACGCTTCGTGCGGCGCCCGGCGTCGCTTGGTAGCCTACCTACCTACCTACTCATGTACCTACTCTTTTTTGTTGTAAATCTAAAATAATATTATAAAGGGGGCAAATTTGATTTTTTGTTTGTTTGTTGCGATTTAACTCAAAAACTACTGGACCGATTTCAAAAACTCTTACACCATTAGAATGCTACATTATTCCTGAGTGAAATCGGCTATATTGTAACCCGGAATTCCTGCGGGAACTCCGTAAATACTGTGGATGAAACCGCGCGGAACAGCAATCTGCAAACTGGAGTAGCAATCTGCCCCCTTAGCTAAGTTGTTGATCTGTGATCGTTAACGCATAGAAAACAGAAACGAGTCGTCGGGTCACGTCACGTGCAATCGTCCAATCGAAAGTCTAATTTTGACATATCGACTCCGTTCTTTAGTTTTGTACGCGTTCACGATAATAATAATAATTTTGTAAATTTATACTGTAAAAAACCTAACTTTAAGATAAATAAATGAATAATAATAATAATCCACTTGACAACACACAGATCTACTTGATCCCACACTAAGCTAGGATTAGCTTGTGTCGTGGAAACTAATCAAACGTGGTACATACTACATAGAATTACATATATATTATACTATAGATATATAAACACACCCAGACTGGAAAGTGGAACCCTGTGTTCATCACACAAAGTGCACCCCCGCTGGGAATCGAACCCGGAACCCCTCGATTAGCGGGCAGGCATGGTGACCTACTGCGCCAATCGTGCTGGTTTATTCACCGCTACACCTACCGTGCTGTCGATATGAAAAAACACGATAGCCTAATGACCGGAGCTATCCGACCTTTGCCTTCTTTCGCCTCGTTTCCACCCGGCGCGGTGGCCAACACAAAGACGGTGCTTTATTCGCCCGAGCGTTATCCATTTGTTCTTACGATGAGTGGGAAACTCCCCCCCCCCCCCGCGCGGGCAGCGATGGGAGGAGGGAGTGAGGGGGGGGAGGGTGTACGTCGGAGGTCGCGACCTCGCCCCGCCGCGGACGCATTGTTTCCTACTTCCGGTGCGGTCGGGGAGTTGACACTTGACTCCTGCGTACCTATTTGAGGTCGATTCACGCATACCAGTGAAAGTGAAGTGTTCTTTTTTATGTACCTAATAGGGGGCAAACGGGCTAGTGGTACACTTGATGGTAAGTGATTACCGCCGCCCATGGACACCTGCAACACCAGAAGGCATGCAGGTGCGTTGCCGACCTGGAATGGGGACGGGAAGTGGGGTGGCGGGATGGTTGATATGGCTCGATCGCCACCAAAGGGGAAGCTTCCCGAGGGGAGATGTGGTATACGCCCGGGGAACCGCGCGTAGATCGTCGGAGGTCGTGGTATATACATAATATGCAGCGCAATGTGAAAACTTCGCTAGCGCGATTCAGGGCTTCCATATAGCCAGTACTCATCGCTTCGTTGCAGTTCGTGACTTGTGGCGTAGGAGTCGCCACAATTCTTTCATACATTCTCTATGAACGCACCGAGAGCCCCGTGTCGTCGTCACTGACACTGACAGTGACAAGTGGGGATACGTTCATAGAGAATGTAATGTGAAAGAATATTTCGCACTGTGCCGGTACTGTGTCGGAATTGTGGCTTCCTACTTCCTACTAATATTATAAACGCGAAAGTTTGTAAGAATGTATGGATGGATGGTTGGATGGATGAATGAATGTTTGTTACTCTTTCACGCAAAAACTACTGGATGGATTTAAATGAAACTTTACATACATCAGATTAACACTAGGTTACTTTAACATAGGGTACTTTTTATCCCGGAATTCCCGCGGCAACTTTAAAATAACCGCGGGTGAAACCGCGAGGCACAACTAGTACACACATAAATAATCGATTAATGGATAGTGTTGGTTACGACGATCGGATCGGATCTGATACAATCCGATTTCGACTTTATACTCAGGATGTCAACACAAGTAAAAAAAAAAGAAGTACAACACCGATAGTGTAGAGTCAAAGAATATAGAATGTTACTATGTAAAGAAGAGACACTCTCCGCACCCCGACCGTCTCCGTCAACCCGTCAACGCACACGCGCACATCACGTGTAGGTGCACGTGTACAAGCCGGCTGACTTTACTTGTGGGAAAATACTTGAATCAGTTCATTTGTACGGAGTGGCACCGGGCCGTATAAAGGTAACTGACTGCTTCGTCGGGTGTCGCGGGTTCGATCCATCCTCGTATGTTGACATTTATTTTATTCGAGATGATTCTGCGTGTTTACTCACGTATCATAAGCATGTGTTTACAAAGAAAAAGCATCAGCTGTCCGCTCCCCACAGTAGATGATAGGACCAGGTGGCGCTGTGTGGTTAAGATAAGATAAGATAAGATAAACTTTATTTAGCAAGAGCAAATACACCACGCAACAAACACTTTACACTTTAAAAAAAAAAATAATAACAATAATATAATATGGTGCAGTGCCTTGCTAAAAGGGACTCCACTCAGCATGTGCTGCGACCGTAGTAGCCACAGCGCTGGTTTTCAGTGGAGCCCCAGCGTTCCGCCTGCGAAATTATCGGAACCATCAAAATGACTTTGTTGTTTTAAACTTTATAAAAATACTTATCATACTTGTGATATTTAAATATACATATATTTATATACATATAATATGGTGATGATAATATGGTGATAGTATGATGGTTATGTCCCAAACATTATTATTATTTATTATGCACGGCCACGCTCGAAACACATAATTCAAAATCGAACAGACAGACACATCGATTAGCGAACGAACAGTAAACACGACACGATATCGTATTGACATGTCTATGGGGATAAATGTGTATGAGAGTAAATATGAAGGCAAAAAACTCTACCTGCGTCGGAGCACTGCGACATCTGCACTCTGCAGCGATATAAACAAACATAGCGCTGTCCTTGTCCCTCATCCACACTGCAGTGGGGAACTTGCATGAATTTAAATTGAATTTCTGATGACTATTTTATTTTAAAGATAATATTTTATAATATGGCCTACTTAAAACAAGAAAAACAGAAAGTATAGATATGCATAAATTAAATAAAGCGTTTCAAAATTCCTACTTTTCACCTTACCGCCAAAACGCAGAATGACGTCATTACTCTCTAAAAGTTAAATTAAAAGTGGAAAATATTGATAGTAATTTATATGAAATAAAAATGAATCCCTATTTCCCTTGGTCACGACTCACGGCATCACGCGTGAACGGTTGGACCAATTTCTGATAATTACCTGATGTTATAAGGAGTAAATTAGGCTACTTTGGACTTCCTGTGGGAATTCCAAAACTCACGCGGGCGAAACCGCAGGGCAGCGATGATAGCTCAGTGGTTGGTGCGTTCGGATCAAACGCCGCAAGGCGTAGGTTCAAACCCTAACAATGAGCTTGAGCTGTCGGTGAAGGAAAACATCGTGAGGAAACCATAGCACGGTGGTAGGGCGCTCTCTAGTGCCAGGCTGGCTAGCTACCACCTTCAAGTTGCAAATCTGTCGCCAAGCACCTAACGGTGTGTTCCGGCAGCCCCACTTGAAAGCCAGTTCCCATCCCCATTCCAGGCCAGCAACGCACCTGCAAAAAAAAACCGCAGGGCACAGCTAGTGTTTTAATAAATCTTTCACGAGTATGCTTTTCTCGGGCTACTTTTGAAATATTGATCTAATTTCTAATTACAATTTTCATGCGAGTTCCCGAGAGAAAATCAATACAAAATAGCCACCCCAATTTTATCTATCGGGTTGTTTGCTGTGATTCAAGTGTCGGATGCGCCGGCGCAGCGCGCACCATGCGGGATGGCGGATGTCAGAAAGTTCGAAATTTGATTTATAGCCCGGCCATTGTCAATTTCATTCACTACCATTGGTTGTGTACTCGAGGCAACAGAAGGGAAGCGAATTGAGGCGATGTGCTATAAATTTTAATGTTATTATTATTTATGGACTAGCAGCTTTCGCTATTGTGTCTACCTATCTAAACTATGCTCGAACTGCGCCAGGTTTCGGTACTAATTTCGGAAGCAGATTTTTTTTTCTTGTATGAAACTGGTTCCGTAGGAAAAATATTTCTGCTTCTACGTAACCGAGTTTCGATCGAAAACTATGTAGCTTTTGTACTGTACGTGACTATAGTTTCGATCAAAGAATTTATATATTTCTATGAAACCTTACAACTGGCGACTGACCCAGGTGATGTAGACAAGAGTAACGCGAACGTATAAACGGACTTACACGCGTATATTCTTCGTCTTTCTCTGGCCCGGTCTATGTGCGACACGGAGCTCTATACAACGTGTAAATGAATTAACTGAAAACTAGAAAGTAGTGTGCTCAGAATCGACTAGCGAATCGATCGCACTATGTTTTAATATAGGTTATATTTTTTCATTTTTACTAGTCCATGTCCTTCAATATTAGACGCGTACGCCGCCCGCAGCAAAAAAAATCGAACCGGTAGGCGCGGGCGTAGTGCTTGGAATTTCGTAGATAGGTCTCCTCCAAACTAATGTTGAATAACTTCTAAAGTATAAATTTTTTCGACATAAAATATATTTTAATCATATTATTGTTTATTTTTTCGAATGGGGTGTATCAGGTTTTCAGTTAATTCATTAACACGTTGTATAAGTGCGATACGATTTCGATTTCCTCTACGATTTGATCTATTCTAGACATGCCCCGCGGTTTCACCCGCGCGAGGTACCGATAATTCCCGCCGGAACTCCACACTTATTTTATGCTTCTTCTCCTTACAATAACAAACACAACAAAAAAGAATTAAACGTTTAAATACGTTGTTTTCATAGCGAGAGCTTATGTTCAATAGACGGTACTGGAATAGTCCTGTTATTGTCTTTGTATATGAGTGTATTTTTTTTGTTATTCGAATTGATGTATGTCTGCAGAGGACTCAAGAGCCAGGTGGTTCCCACGCCAGTCTCAATTCGTCTCCGACATATCGCTTCCAAACCGCTCCTTGAACTCGAGAGCCTTCACAATCGATGCTCATATCGCTGGTGAAGACAAAAGATGTTTGTAATCACAACCGAGCCTCCTTTATAATTGCTCAAATCGAACCGTTTCTATGGCCCCTCTGTATTTAATATCGACAAGGTCTCCTTCGATTACAATTGGAACTTTATGTATTGAGGGTTAAGGCAGTTGTTTGTTTGTAGTCCAAACTGAAGCATTTAGAAGCTTTCGGATTATTGAATGTCATACGTATATTATTGTGGTAAAACTTTAGAGCATCTAGTGGGAAGTTGGAACCAAGTTCCTTAACGTGGCTTGCGGTACGACTTGTCCTTCCGTACGGCGCAGTTCGGATCGGTTTACATCATATTGTGTTGAATGTGACTTTTTCTGATGGTCGTAGTAAACACTCTATTAAAAAAGAACATGTGTACAGCACGTGACAGAAGTGAAACCTTGAAAAATGTGAACTTCACGATACGGAGACCAACATAAATTCAGGAGTAGTAGTTACAATTGTAGAATTTATCTCCGATGATATTGATAACAAGTTTACAATTATTATGCATTTTCTAATCACGATAATGCTAAAGAAGTTATTACTTCAAAAAGATATGCAAAATTTATTGTAAATACTGAACAGTTCTGAATTGGCTGTACGGACTTAGTTTCTTTTGCTTATCAATGATGACACGCCTGTCGTGCCATCCGAAAGGAACCGGTTGATGAGGGTGTTGTTCTATTCCCAGGCGGGGAAGACTCCGGCGGCGGCGGGGCCGGGGTGCGCTTCACGTGGGAGCCGCGCGACGCGGTGGTGCCGGCGGGCGGCGGCGCGCTGCTGGCCTGCGCGGCGCCGGGCGCGCGGCTCGCGTGGCGCCACTCGCCCGCCGCGCCGCCCGGCCGCGACCACGCGCTGCCGCCCGGCGACCAGCACAGGTCGGTCCGACACACCTCACCTGCACCGCACGCCGAGATTGTGAACACGCCTACCCTGGAATGGGAACTGGCTTTCAAGTTATACTGCTGGAACACGCCGTTAGACAAGCGACGGAAGCTTGGTGAGACGAATACTCGCGAGTCCACACAGAATTAAAAAAAAAACAGAATAAAAAAAAACATCCTGTACTATTTCACCGGGTGGTTTGGTGGCACACCAATGCACGCATGAGAATTTCGGAACGGCTAGTGTGAGTCCGAGTGCTGTTTCGGAACGCAGCCCTGCGTCGTGCCGGGGCGTGGGTAGTAAGTACTTCTTCTTTGTATGTGTTCTCTCTACCAGTAGGGTAAGTGTTGTTGTTGCTGGTCGCAGGAGGCAGCTGTCGAACGGGTCGCTGGTGATCGAGCAGATGTCGGCGGCGCTGGCCGGCTACTACCAGTGCGTGGCGACGGTCGACGGCGTCGGGACCATCGTGTCGCGGCTGGCGACCGTCTTCCTTGCCGGTAACCGTTCCAGCCCCCAGCTGGCCCCAGATATTAGCATATTAACATTTCACAACACACAGATCTACCTGATCCCACACTAAGCTATAAGTTTGTGTCGGGGAAACCGAGCAGCACGTGGTATATACTACATAATTATGATTATTACGTCATATGGGCTGGTCACATCGGTCGCCGAACCGACAGCCACTGGGACAAACGAGTTCTGGAGCGACGTTCAGGGATGGGGCTAGGAACAACTGGATGCGGTTCTCTTGCGGAGCTCTCGGAGAGGTTTATGTCGCAGGCCGATAATGATGACGACGGATATAGAAACACGCCCACCAAAGTGGAATCCTGTGCTCATCACACCAAGACCATTCCCATCGGGAATCGGATTCGAAACCTCTCCATTAGCGAGAAGGCATGGTGATTCGTTACCTACTGCGCCAGTCCAGTCGTCAAATGTTGTAGAGTATGTTCGGTTGAGGATGTGTTGTGTTGTGGTGTGCGCAGAGGTCCCGGAGGTGGTGGGCGCGCCGCGCACGGTGGTGGGCGTGGCGGGCGCGGCGCTGCTGCTGCCGTGCGCGCTGCGCGCCGGCCCGCGGCCCGCGCCGCGCCCGCTGCCGCCCGCGCCCGAGCGCCGCGTGTACGCCGCGCGCGCCCCGCCGCCGCCGCCCACGCTCGACCTCAATGTCAGTGAGCACTGTACACTGTACAAGTGTACAGGTACACCCGTAATTTTTTATCCGCCACAGGACAGGTGGCGCTGTATACAAAAATCAGTTGATTAATGTGTAATCGCATTGAGTTTTCCCAAGATTAATAAAAAAAAAATGTTGTATATAAATTCGATTGTTATTGTTAAAGAAATCGATTACCAAAATCGGATATATAAAAAAATCAACTCTTAATAGTAGGACTCTACCCAAACCTAACTCGATTGCGTAGTAGTCTCGCGGTCGGTGCGGCGAGGGTGACGTGTGCGTGCGTGTGCGCAGGTGACGTGGCTGCGCAACGGCGCGCCGCTGCGGCTGGAGCGCGGGCGCAGCTGGGTGACGCCGAGCGGCGCGCTCGAGCTGGACCCGCTGCGCGCGCACGACGCCGCGCGCTACCGCTGCCGGGTCGCGCTCGCGCAGCGCCCGCACCAGCACAGGTGGGCGGGGGGCGCAGCTAGGAGGGCAGGAGGAGCCAGAAGAATTATCAGAGTTCCCGCGGGAATTACGGAATACCGACTCCCTGTGTTCTTGACATCATTCTGACATCTTGTATGGAAAAGCTCACGATAATCGCTCGAGTAGTTAAGGCGTAAAAACCTGTCATAGTTACTTTCGCATGTACAAAACTAGTACGGATAGTGAGGGCTCGTCCGCCGCTCGGTTGCAGGACGAGCGAGGAGACGGAGCTGCGCGTGAGCGCGGAGGAGCCCGGCGTGGAGACGCCGCCGCGGTTCGTCGCCACGCCGCTGCCCGCCACCGTCATGGAGGGTAAGGGGGAGCCCCGCCAGCAACTGCTAGTAAGGCTGTTCAACTGCTGTGTGATCAAATATTTCCGATGTTGACTGTACACACGACTTTCTGCCCCTTCGCGTCCCTATGTATATTGAATTTCTGAGTCTAAGGTCGGTATTCCAGAAGGTGACTCAGATCACGTTTCTCTTGAGATTAGTTTTAAGCTCAAATCATAATTCAAGCGTACATCTTATTATAGAATGCGTTTTAAGTTCTAATCACTTGAAACTAGTCTTGAGTTGAGATATTGAACTCTGATTGGTTGAGTAATCTTGACATGACAGACGTAAACAAAGATCAAATCTTGCTTATCTACTCAAGCGTCGTTCTAGAATTAACTCAGCTGATTGTTGATTGATGAATCTCGTTTCAAGTAAGGTTCTAAAATTAATGCTTTACTTGAAATTAGTTTTAAAACTATATAGATTCATGACTTGAGTAACTTTTTGGAATACGGACCTAAGTGTAAGATTTGAACAGTAGCTTCCTTTCACGACGTACTCTAGTCCGATTGACGTTACCTTGATGTCTGTACCATCCGAGAACCAAATCTCGGGATGGTGTCACCGAAGTTTGGCTGTATCACGGAACGTGTGTTAACTTCCAGGCGCGTCGGTCACGTTCGACTGCGCGGCGGTCGGCAACCCCAAGCCGGAGATCGTGTGGCTCAACGGCAACGGGGTGGCCATCGACCTCAGGTGAGCCTTTTGTTAATGATCATCGATCAAAAGAAGATCCTTTTATCCGATATTAATTATAAATATCAAAATATCGGATCTATATCGGATATACAACGTGTTAATGAATTAACTGAAAACTAGAAAGTAGTTTGCTCGGAATCAACTAGCGAATCGATCGCACTATGTTTTAATATAGGTTATATTTTTTCATTTTTATCAGCCCATATCTAAATTATTTATAATAAAATATTTGGCGCGTAGCGCTTGGAATTTCGTAGATAGGTCACCTCCAAACTAATGTTGAATAACTTTTAAAGTAATAATTTTTTCGACATGAAATATATTTTAATTATATTATTATTGTTTATTTTTTTAACTAGGGTGTATCAGGTTTTCAGTTAATTCATTAACACGTTGTATATATGCAATATTATATATTTAATTATGCTATAGATATTATAATGTATATATAATTATGCTTAGATATACCTACAATTAATCAGTTTGGCCAGGATTTTTTTAGACAATCCACTTCCGATATATTTTTGCACATAGTAAATTTGATATAAAAAATACTTTTCATCCATTAAACCAGAGGTTCCCATACTTCTTTCTCTCATAGACCACTTTAAACATTTTGCTGGATCTGGTGGACCCCCTGCAGCTACTACATTTACTAACTCCGAAACCCGAAAAAGTATATGTCTATGGCAATCTGTTGTGGCTAGTTTTCAATCAACTATGAGTTAAAAGTTTTCGAAAAAAAGGTGAGAATTTATATTGCTTTGATTATGCAATGTGAGTGGATGTCATTTAAGCTAAGTTTCAAGGCCAGTCTAAAAAGCGTCTTCATCCAACAGTTGTGGACCCCCACTTTTTTTTTCCACGCAAGCGTAGACCCCTGTCGGGCTCCCGTGGACCCCTGGGGGTCCACCTGGACCATTTTGGGAATCAATGCATTAAACAGATAGGCAAAGGTCGTTTCTAATTCGGATCTTCTACTATACTTAGTATTCTGTGACATAACATTTGGAAGTGGGCAAGATATTTGTAGGATCGGATGGTGTGACATTGAATACAGTTCATTGTATCTGACACCCCTTTGATCACTCTTTTGCTGATAGTCCAAGTTTTATTGTAACGGCAATGTTCTCCTTATTTATAACTAGTTGTGCCCCGCGGTTGTTTCACTCGCGTTAATTTCAGAGTTCCCGCGGGAATTCCGGGATAAAAAGTACCCTATGTGTTAATCTGATGTATAAGCTATATTATTGTAAAGTTTCATTTAAATCCATTCGGTAGTTTTTGCGTGAAAGAGTAACAAACATCCATCCATCCATCCATACATACTTACAAACTTTCGCGTTTATAATATTAGTACATACCTAGTTCCTCGCGACAGTAAAAAAAAATTGCTGGCGTGTTGACATGACTGTAATTTATAGATTGTCGATCTGTTCTGCAGCGATCTGGACTCGCCCTTCTACCTGGTGGGGTCGGGGTCGCTGCGCGTGCAGTCGGTGAGCGCGCTGGACGCCGGCGCCTACACGTGCCGCGCCACCAACCGCCTCGACTCCAGCGACTACGGCACGCAGCTGCACGTGCTGGTCAGTCGCACACACAGACACACACACACACAAACTACTCGCAGTCAGCGACTGTGTCAACTATCCGGCTCGAAGGACCATGTTCGTGTCGCACTGTCTGACACAAGCACACACTCAATCTATCCACATATAGTGACCGTGGCAGCTATCCCGATTGAACGACTATGTTCACTTCGCTCAGTCTGTGAACAATTATAGCTCTTTTGCACTGACAAGCTGTAGGGTAACGTATAATTTAACACACAAACACGCACACGCCCACGCCCACACACACACACACACAAACACGCACACGCCCACGCCCACGCACGCACACACGCACACGCACACGCACACACACACGCATACAAACACACACTTATACAAGGTCGTATAGAGTATAATATTATAATATTATTTTTCTTTCTTTTAGCTTTGTTTTATTTTGTTTTTTTTTTTTGTTTTAACCATTGGTCTGAGGATGGGGGCCGGAATCCGTAACACGTGATATCCTAGCACGGATTCCGCTCTCTCACTTTGGCTATTCTACATTAAGAATACGTTTACTAAATATGTAAGTCTCTTAAAGTCTCTTAAAAAATGTAGTTTTAGTCACGTAGTGATTACCTTCTCTCTGGTTTTAGTCATTGTGACTGGGAATAAATGTTTTTATTATTATTAAAAAAAAAAAAAAATTGCGTAATATCGAATAGAATATAATATGTATCCGGTGTCCGGTCCGGCCGCAGACGGCGCCGGCGGTGTCGCTGCCGGACGGCGCGGCGGTGCGCGCGCGCGTGCGCGGCGACGTGACGCTGCGCTGCGAGGCGCGCGGCCGGCCCGCGCCCGCCGTCGCCTGGCTCAAGGACGGCGAGCCGCTCACGCCCAACGACCACGACATCGCCATCGTCGACGGGTACCTGCCTCCCCCACTCCGCCACACCACCACACACACACACGCATGTACACACGCAGGAACATATACACACACGCATATACACAAATCATACTCACACTCAAAACATTAATGGGGATGTGGACTACTTTTGAAAATTTTGGTTATAGGTTAAATGTGATCTTCGCCACTGCTAGGGACACAAGTAAAAAGATTGTAGTCGGACTTCTGTTTTATTAACACTTCTGTTTTATGTTCGTTAAGACTGTAATCTGTTTTGTGTTCTAAATAAATAAATAAAAATCAAAATTCTAATAAGTCCGTCAGTTAGAAAATAAAATAACAATAGATACGTCTTTTTTTGCTTTTTCAAATAAATTAAAATATACAGAGATAAAGCGCATTAAAGTTTAGGGTGGGGGGGTTTGTGACGTCACTAACCGATAAAACCGCCATACAAACTGTCCGAATAGTGACGTCACGCGAAATTTCAACTCAATATATCGCCGTTATTTTTTGATTATGTAAAAAAAGAAAAAATACGTGTCCAATATTTTTTAATAATCTACAAGACCGACTAAAAAATAAAAATTAGTCAACATGCCCATTGAACTCGTTTGGTTATGTGGCGGCAGCGAAGTAGAAGATCAGGCGAGATTATGGACAAATGTCTGACCAATCTGCTACCAGAGGGGGAGCTTCCCGCCGGGCGATGTTGTATGCCCGGCCGGGGAACTGCGCCTCCGACTACAGTCGATGTACACATCGTCGGAGGTCGTATATATGCAGCGCAGTGTGTTAACTTCGTTAGCGCGATTCAGGATTGTTGTTGTACGCTTTACTATCTTAGTTCTTGACTTATGGCGTAGAGGTCGCCACAGTCACATCCGTAACGTTTGTATTCAGTGAGAATAAAATAATACAGTTTTCACAGAAGAAACACACCTGCACATGGGTCTGCACGCACACACTCACACCAAAACACACACACAACCACCCGCGCAATCTCATGTGTAATATGCGTCTCGTATGCGCTTGCGTGGGCAGCACGTCGCTGCGCATCCAGGGCGTGCTGCGCGTGGACGCGGGCATGTTCCAGTGCGCGGCCGCGTCGCCGGCCGGCTCGCACCAGGCCGCCGCGCGCCTGCTCGTGCTGCCGCCCGACGACGGTGAGTGCCCACTGCCCACTGCCCACTGCCCACTGCCCACTGCCCACTGCCCGCGCTGTACTCGACGCGTGTACCGGCAGCCCCCTTAGCCAATAGCAACGTATTCGCTCCGTTACGTGGTCACGTGAAATCGTGCAATCAAAAGTTCAATTTAAAACTTAATTTTTCACGAACGAAATATTGAATTTTTAACCGACTCAGTCTTCATTTATAGATTGTCAACTTGGCTAAGGGTGCGGGAAGCTCTTAAAAATACGCGAACGAACGTTGCCAGAATAACTCCCGACGTTATATCATCAATGTCGTCCAATCATTATGTCATCCAAATATACTGTACTACTACTTCTATATTTCATTTTATTCTTATTTAATTTTATTCTGTTTATACTTTATTATGTTACTTATTTATTATAATTTAATTGTTTTTTTTTTTTGTTTTATTTAGTTTGCCCGTTGCTTTTTATTTACAGAGATCAACAGTCGTTCATCTTCACTCAATTCATCCTTAACCAGTTCACAATCCACGCCCATCGATACCATATCATTTCTCAACTCCTTAAAATCATCCGACAACAAATCACTTACGAGCTATTCCACCAAAAAAACCTTCAACAACAACCGCTCTATTACAAATTCAACCCAAGACATTTTCGACAGTCTGGTCTCGTCTGACATTGGAGATCAGGCTTTAGATCCAGTGCCTGAAGACCTAGATTTCATAGGCGAGTCCTCCCCCGCCTACACCCTAGAGCCGGAAGCAGATACTGTAGAGTATGACGATGAGTATGATGATAACATGGATTCGTTTCACGCTGCCGAAGGCCTGGACTCGGAAGAGATTAGGAAGGGAAACGTGAGTGTGGTCTCTGCGCCACGGGACTTAAAGGCGGTTATCGTAAAGCATCGCTTCGTCACGCTCAGTTGGGAGGAGCCGGAGCACAAAGCTGAAGAGATCACGGCCTACACCATCATCTACAAGGCGAAAGGGAGTGAGAGGTTAGTGGGAAAGTGTTGTGTGCTTATTGTTCTGCGTTATTGATTGATTACTATAACAACTTTTAGGTCGCCACTGAAAATCCGTCTGGACGCTCGTTGCCTATATCGCTGCGCCAGTTGCGTCTCCTGATCAATACAGCAGCGCGTAGAGAATGTGAAGTTCTAAAGCTATGCCAACTTTTTGGTGTTTTGAAAGATTATTTGCCACTTGCCATGTTTCGTAACATAGCTTAAGTTTTGACTCCACTACATTTCAGTATGCACTGAGAAGTTGATCCAACTACATTACTGTGTAGATTGAATTTCAATGTGGTTGATGCATTGAAGGTGACCGCTGTTGGTGGTTGGTTCTATTCGCATATTGTACTCGACTTCAGGGAGCGCGTGGCGGGCGGCGCGGCGCGGCGCGAGCGCAACGTGGCGCCGCTGCAGCCCAACACCACGTACCAGTTCGCGGCCGTCGCGCGCACCGCGCACGCGCTCTCGCCGCCCTCCGAGGTAAGAAACAACAACAAAAAAAAAGATAACCCGCATATTATATGCGGGATAAGTCGCAGCAGGTCACCAGGTAGGTCAGCAGGTCACCTACCCGAGGTGGAAGAGGTCCCGGGTTCGATTTCTGGTGGACTTTGTGTGATGAACACAGAGTTCCACTTTCTACTTTGCATTTGAATTTTGAATTTTTGTAAATTTGAAAAGATGAGCAACCTAGGAATTTCTCACTCGTCTGTTCTCTTGGGAAATCTGCCTTCCGAACGAGCGGCAAATTTAAAAAACAATGTTTTATTTTGACTGAATTTAACTATTATGATGTACTTTCTATACGTACGAACAAGTAATTTTTTTCTTTATTTGAGTCTATTCTGAGCGTGTTTATAAAATATATCTACTAATATTGTGTAATCGTAAATGTATATGACGTGCGGCTTGGTTTCCGCTCCACAAGCTCCGAAATGACTCGGAGTGAGTTGATTGTTTGTGTGTCGTGTACAGACGCTCGAGGTGACGACCCCGGCGGAGGAGGTGGCGTACGGGCCCCCGACGGGGCTGCGCGCGGAGCCGCTGGGCCCGCACGCGCTGCGCGTGGCGTGGGCCCCGCCCGCCGCCGCCGCCGGGGCCCCGCCGCCGCCCGACAAGTACTCCGTGCACTACACCGATGTACGACTCCTAAGGGGTTCTTTCATACAATCTTCTGTATAGTACGCATCGATAGCTGGGCTATTAGATACTGGGAATACCCTATAGCAGTCTGTATTTTTGAGAGCAATAAGAAGTCATCCTTTTATCCATTGCGTGGGGTATTGTTTGAAGCTTTTCAATTTGCTGAACTAGGCATCTTATCGGCTAAAGTAACTATTCATCTATCAACTTTATTTTCTACTCATCCGTATACACATTTCTTGCTGAATACAATACAAAGTAAATAGGAATTCATAATAATTAAATAAATAAATAAATAAATAAATACCTACCACAGTTTATACGAGATTATGACGTCACCAGCAATCACATGCTTTTACTTGCGTATGCATTGCGAATTGTGTTTGTTGCGTGGTGTACATGTTTTTTTTATAAAGTTTCATAACAATTTTATAGTTTTTTTAGTAATTATAATTGTGATGCTGATCTTCCTAATAAAAATGTGCGTATGTCGGTCAGGTGGAGTCAGGTCGCGAGCAGCTGCAGTGGGTGTCGGGCACGGCGGCCACGCTGACGGGGCTGCGCGCGGCGGCCGAGTACGCGGTGCGCGTGGCGGCGGCGGGCGGCGCGGCGGGGGGACCGCTGCGCGCGCGCACCCCGCCCGCGCCGCCCGCCGCACCGCCGCACAACGTCACCGCCACCGTCACCAGCGCCACGGTACGCGCCACCCCACTCCATAGACACACTACACTTTTATATTTAATTAAGTATACATGAAGATTTGAGCCGACTGAGTGAGAGAAATATATTATGCTGTGAAGGGTGGACATTTTATGGGTGCTGTCATAAGATTGTAAATTTTTTTTACTTCAAAAAGAGCCACAATATGGGCCAATTTTGAATAAAATGATTTGACTTTGACTATGTGAATTAACAAGAATTGTTCTGTAATACGTAAGAATACAATAGTATGTCATCGACGTATACAATTTATGAATTTCAGGTTTACCATTTAGTTTCAATTTTCAGTAGTATATTTTACAAACTCATCGTAAACATCGGATTTCACTTCAAATATTATTTCTCATAACCATTTAGATCTTTCAACTAAGAATGTTATAGAACGAATATAATAAAATATGTATACAGGGAAGTCGTGAAAACCTCGATCAAACGCGAGACCTTTTTTTATCAATACGAGTCAAAGAACGTAGAGGTGTAAATATTCCACGGCGATATGCCCTTGCAAATTCCGAGTCTTAATGTTTTCATCAGCCCTCTTAGCCGAGTTGACAATCTATAACCGTTATCGCTAGAGAAAACTAAGGAACTTATCGTCACGACACGTCGTCATGAAATATTTAACTTTTGAATGGACGATTTTTCGTGACCACGGGACATGACTATAAGTTTCTTAGTGTTCTATAGTGATAACGATAATAGATTGTCAATTTGGCTAAAAGGACAGGTATTATAGTTGTGACGTATTTGCATAGTCGATCCTAGTACGCTGGGAGGCGCCGCCGTCGCGTTCGCACCGCGGCCCGCTCACCGGCTACAAGGTGCGATACCGGGCGGTGGGGCCCGGGGGGGCGGGGGGTGCGGTGGGTGGAGGCGCGGGGGGGCGGCGCAAGGCTGACTCGTTGACCACGCCCGCCGACGCGCGCCGCGCCGAGCTGAGAGACCTGGAGCAGCACACCACCTATCAGGTCAGTCAAGTATGCTCTGCTTACGTTGTCGGAGTAACCCAACACTAAACTCTTTAGTACTTTCATTGTTGAATACGGGATGAATCATTTCCTAAATCTTAGCGATCCCTTACGGTGACCAGCTACTGCGACGACTTTCTCTAAACTAGTACGTGTTATATCTATATCCATTTGTATCACTGTATGATTTCTTAATAAAATAAAATAAAATAAAAATAAAATAAATATGATTTGTGGTGTTCAAATGATGGTGACAGATCCGCGTGTGCGCGATGAACGCGAACGGCTCGGGCCCGTTCAGCGAGTGGGTCAGCGCCAGCACGCAGCAGCGGCGTCGCGACGAGAGCGTCGTGCCGCCCGCGCCGCCGCCGCTCAACAGTACGTGTGGGGGGAAGGGAGAGCAGGGCAGTAGAACAACCGTCGAAAGTACGGGGTAGGCTGGTCAGGGTGGGGTCAGTTGTGTGGTATGGAGGAAACAGGCTGAACTTAGATTTTAGTTGGAAGACAGTTGAGCCTAATAGGGTGAACGAGTTGAGGTTGGAAGTCAATTATGGGTAGTACGTCTAGCTAAGGACACAAGGGTTAGGGTTAGGGACACAAGGGTTTGGTTAGAGCGGTCTGTTAAGGTAAGCACTTCCGGTTTTTCTGAAGGTAGAAATGAAAGTTTCTATTATAAAAGGGTTGTATCTTTTGATATTAGTGTTATAACAGGTTTGTTTATTCATTTTTGTTATCTGTTTCAACTCGCAGCGAAGGCGGGTCGCGATTGGATCTCGGTGTGGTGGGCGGAGGAGGGCGGCGACGGGGGCGTGGTGGTGCGCGAGTACTGGCTGGGCTGGGGGCTGGGCGTGCCCGACGAGGTCTCGCGCGTGCTGCCCGCGCACCTGCACTCGCACGTCATCCGCGGCCTGGGTGAGTGGGGGCGGGGGCTCATATTGTCCAACACCCGCACAGCGGCGGCTCTGCAATAGTTAGTATTCTTGCCCCACAGTATCGAACTCGGAGTACGTGATATCCCTGCGCGCGAGCAACGCCCTCGGCGTGGGCCCGCCCGTGTACGCGACGGTGCGGACCAAGGTCGCCGTCGAGGGGGAGGGCGACGAGCTCGACGAGGAGGGCGACGGCGAGGAGGGGGCCGGGGGAGAGGAGGATGAGGACGAGGAGGACGCGGACGAGCCGCCGCCGCTCATACCGCCCGTCGGGCTCAAGGTCAGCGAGCTGGAGCAGCGGCCATAGTCATCTGCTAGGCTTTTATGGCCAAAGCTAGAAACTTCTATTTAGACGATTGTGTCATGAAGGCTCGTCGGCAAGGGACACGCGAAACTATAATATTGTACTATATCCACATCTTATTTCTCACCAATTTGTATAACATTTTTATGAATAAAATAAAATAAATAAATTATTAAAATAATTGAAAGTAAAATCGTCTAATCAAAATTTCAGTTTGGCGCGAGCACGTGACATGACGATTCGTCTCAGTTTTCTATGTGTATTGTGTTTACAATTTATAAATTGTCAACTCGGCTAAGGGTGCAGGTCTTATGTGAATGTAACCCGCCCGTTCTTCTTGTAGTACTAGATAGTCATGATATTATCGGTGTCGTATCTTAGCATCGTATAACGATGGTGTTATACTACAGCACTGTCTCAACGGTCTTCTGCAGGTCATCATGCTGAGCGGCACCACGGCCGTGGTGTACTGGACCGACCTCACGCTGCCGAAGGGACAGGTAAGTTGGGAACGGAAGGGCAGGTAGAGGGGAGAGGGGCGAGTGTGGTAATCGACGCACTGGCTATAATAGAGAGAGAAAGGTTAAGCTGGTACATCTGGGAAGAACTATTGAAGATTGGATGACGAAGAAAAGCTTTATAAACAGATTTTTTACTGACCACTAGCTGTCCCGCGCGGTTTCACCTGCGATAATTTTGAAGTTCCCGCGGAATTGTTCCCTACAAACTTTTCAATCGCTTTTCATTCTCCTTTTGATTTTCAAAAATCCTTTCTTATCGGATGCCTACGTCATACAAAGAACACACCCTCCAAGTTTCAGGTCTCTACGATCAGCGGTTTAGGCTGTGCGTTGAACCAACAGTCATTCAGGACAAAGGATTTTATATACTATATAGACTAGCTGTCCCCCGCGATTTCATCCGCGGTAATTCCGGAGTTCCCGCGAGAATTTCGGGATAAAAACTATCCTATCTTTTAAGTTGGGCCATATTATAAATGGTTACAAAATTTTATCAAAATCCGTTCAGTAGTTTCGGAGTCCATCGCGGACAAACAACGTGACACGTGATTTATATATATTAGATTAGATAGATAGATAGATTAGCGCAGTAGGTCACTGTGCCCGCCCGGCGCCCGCTAATCGAGAGGTTCCGACTTACGAGTACGTGCGATTCCCGGTGGGGGTGAACTTTGTGTGATGAACGCAGGGTTCCACTTTTCGGTCGCTCTGGGCGCGTTTGTGTGTCTATGGTATAAAATAGGTATACCACGTGTTACTTGGTCCCCACGACACGAGCTTGTAGCCCAGTGTGGGACCGAGTGAACTCTGTGTTGTGAAGTGTTATTATTATTATTGTTGTTATGGTGCTGTCCAGCCGGCGACGGACGGGCGCCGCTACGTGGTACGCTGGGCGGCGGCGGGCGCGCCGGGCGCGGGGCCGCCCTCCGCCGCGGGGGAGGGGCGCGGCGAGGGCGAGCCCGGGGGTGCCGGGGGGGACGGGGAGGCCGGGGGCGCGGGCGGGGGCGGGGCAGGGGGCAGGCCGCGCTACTTCAATGCGTCCGACCTGAACTGCATGCTGGACGACCTGAAGCCGTACACGCATTACGAGTTCGCGGTCAAACTCATCAAAGGTACGTATCCTAGAATTTTTTTGAAGGTTTACTTTAATAGAAAAGTTTAACTATTTATTTCTGTTTTTATCGGTGCACGTTGTCGTAACGTAACGCGTAATAAAGATAGTTTCATTGAATTGGGGAGAGCTCCCTGTACACGGATGAGCGTGGGTCTGGTGTGGGGAGAGTTGAGTGCACTTGGGAGACGGTGTGTCGGCACTCGGCAGGCGGGCGCGAGTCGGCGTGGTCGATGCTGGTGAGCAACACGTCGCTGGAGGCGCCGCCCGCGTCGCCGCCGCGCGAGCTGCGCGCCGCGCCCGCGCCGCCGCCGCACCGCGCGCTCGACCTCAGCTGGGCGCCGCCCGCGCGCCCCAACGGCGTCATCATCGGTCAGTAACTGTAGTCACACACACACACACACACACACGCACACACGCACACACGCACATACATAATATATAAGACTAGCTGACCCCGCGGTTTCACCCGCGGTAATTACGGAGTACTCGCAGGAATTCCAGGATAAAAAGTACCCTATGTCACTCGGGATCACTTTAGCTTCCTATAAGTGAAAGAATTTTCAAAATTGGTTCAGTAGATCCAGAGATTACAACCTCACAAACTCCGGAGTTCTCGCGGGGATTCCGGGATAAAAAGTACCTTATGTCACTCAGAATCACTGTAACTTATTATAAGTGAAAGAAGTTTCAAAATCGGTTCAGTAGATTCAGAGATAGCTTTTCCCCGTGGTTTTACCCGCGGGAAATTAGGAGTTCCCGCGGGAATTTTAGAATAAAAAGTATCCCATGACACCCAGGATTACTTACTGTAGCTTCCTATAAGTAAAAGAATTTTCAAAATCGGTTCCGTAGATCCAGAAATTACTCCCTACAACGTCACAAACTCACAAACTTTTGCTCTTTATAATATTAGTAGGTATAGATGTGGTAAAATTAGTTGGAAATATTTACAGAGTAGAAACTATACACCATTATAAACATGTTCATAAAACAATAATGATAAAAAAATAAAATGATAAAGTTCAAACAAACCCAATCAATCAAAACGAAAACCTGTGAAAGCGCTCGTCGCTTTGATGCAAACACATCGCGCGCGTCGATATCTTAAGGTCAATGACCTCAAACGAGCTGATCAGCTGATGCGTTGCTCGTTGTGTGTTAGCGAGCCACGTGTATTGGGGACCTTGTGAATGTAATTATAATGTTTTTTTTTTCATTAAATTTATTTATCATATTTGGAAAAACTACCGTACTTATAATGTTATTTTTTCGCTTATCCTGTTTGTTTTAACGTATACTTTCAGCCCTGTAAATATTTTTTTATTTATTTATTTATTTTTAGGAAGACCAACAGCTTTCCAGATAAAAACACTTTTGAATACAAAAATAGCATCTAATTATAGGTCTCCGCTGATAGAAACCAATTTACATACATTAAGAATTTAAGACATCAAATACAGAATATAAGACATACCTACATCACGTTACATCATACATCACGTTACATTACAGGAACATAAACATAAACAAAACATAAATATCTTCAATATTTCTAGATTTTAGAATCTTATTTCTAGATTGATCCACAGAGCTTTGCTAATACTATTTAGAGTCCTGCTGAGAGAAAAATCGCCTGCTTAGTGCATTCCTTGCCGACACCGGGCTGGTGTTAAAGAGATCGAATTTGCAGCTAATTTTATCACATCCACTACAGAGTGATATGGTTAATATTACGTGCCCAAGAAATCTTTAACTGAGTAAAAACAATGTTCGCACAACCATTGCTTTAATTTTTTATTAAATTTACGAAGTGGAAGCTCCTTAATATCGCTTGGGATCCTGTTAAATATCGTGATACACATCAGTGGCGAAGGGTGAAATATTGAGAAGGGGAAGCCGAAAATCTACTTTAAATACTTAATTTTAACCTATTAAACTACTAGCTGTTCCCCGCGAATTCACCCGCAATATGTTAAGAGTTCCCGCGGGAATCCCAGTATAAAAAGTCCTTCCCTGTACCCCTCACAACGTGCATGCAAAATTTAATTCATTCACGGCTCTCTATACTTTTAAAATGACTGATTGTGCCATTTCTCAATTACGGTAGAGAGAGTTGTTGTGTCTGAAGGGAAGCCGGTGTGAATCGGCTTCTATGGGACCTTCGCCACTGATACACATAAAACTACAGTTCTTTAAAAACATTGCTGTCCGAGGAGTGTGATCTAACACTAATCTGTTCGTGTTCCTTGTGCTTCTCGGGTATACTTCAGAAGCTTTGTTAAAAAGAGAGTGATGCTGCTTCACAAACTTTGCAACCTCAAAAATATACAAGCAAGGCAACGGTAGAATGCGGAATTGTTTGAATAGGGGCTTACAAGATTCATATGGTGGTAGGCCACGAATGGCACGAACACATTTTTTTTGTGCGATAAATGGCCTACAGTTGTCAGTGCCATTGCCCCAGATTATAAGCCCATATCTAAGGACTGATTGCACGTAGCCATGGTAGGCTGCTATAACAGTACTTTGAGTTGCTGATTTTCGAAGTTTATTTAAAACAAAGACAAATCTGTTAAGCTTGGTGCAGACCCTGTCAATGTGCTCCTTCCAGTTTAACGATTTTGAAATTATTAGACCTAGAAAGATTGTCTGATCGGCATTGTGCAAAGACTGACCATTAAAACCAATATTTATGTTTTGCACCGCACCCTGCCTGCTAAAAGTTATATATTTTGTTTTATTTATATTTACCTGTAGATTATTATTATTCAACCATGTAATTATTGAAGTCAAAGTATTATTTAAGTCATTTTCATGATTATATATTAAATTTTTTGATGTCACAATGACTGATATGTCATCAGCAAACAGTATACATTTATGTCTGGTTACGTCGGGAAGGTCATTTATGTATAATAGAAAGAGTAATGGTCCAAGAACACTACCTTGAGGTACACCGTACCCATTGCATTGATATGACGATCTATAAGTATCTACTATATTGTTATTTTCAATTCTCGATATTTCCACACATTGTTGCCTATTTTCTAGGTATGTGCGGATCCAATCATGAGCAACTCCCCGGATACCCATGTTATCGAGTTTTGATAGCAATATTTCGTGTGAAACAAAATCAAACGCTTTGGACATATCAAAGAATAGTACTGAGACGCAGTGCCTTCCATCAACATTCTCAATTATGTTGGATACAAGATTATATGATGCTAGTGTTGTTGATTTTTGTTTCTGGAATCCATACTGTTCCTGTTTAATTAGATCAAATTTACTAGCGAAATCAGTGAGAGCTTCGTGCATTGCTTTCTCGAATACTTTTGAGAGTATTGGTACCAGAGTTATAGGTCGATAGTTACTTAGTTCCATTTTGTCACCTTTTTTATGCAATGGCTTAACAACAGATTTCTTCAAATGTTCTGGAAAGCAACCCGATTCAAATGAACGATTTATAAGGTACGTTAGTACTGGAGTAATTTCTTTTAGGCATGTTTTAAGTACTTCCGTGCATATTTCATCATATCCCACAGATATGAAACTGAAAATTGACACGAACAAAGAATACACACCACACGAGTGTCTCCTCTATGAACGTTCGCAGGTTACGTGGTGATGTACGGCGCGGTGCGCTCGGGCGCGGGCGGCGGCGGCGCGGGTGGCGGCGAGTGGAGCACGGAGGCGGTGGGCGGCGCGCGCACGCGGCTGCGGCTGGAGCGGCTGCGCGCGCGCACCGCCTACAGCCTCAAGGTGCAGGCGCGCACCGCCAAGGGGCTCGGGCCCTTCTGCGCGCCGCTGCTCTACACCACCGCCGCAGGTGAGGCGCGCCGGCTCCGGCCCAGCTGTTGCCCGCACAAGCGAGCTCCCTTTAGATCGAGATCAGGTGGCGGCTTGTGATAGCATCCGAGTGTTTCTATTATAACCGGGCGGGTTGATGTGACAGAGAGCGGCGGCGGCGGCGCGGGGCTGGCGGGCGCCACGTCGGCGTGGCTGTGGGCGAGCGCGGGCGGCGCGTGCGCGGTGCTGGCGCTGGCGGCTGCGCTCGCGCTGTCGCTGTGCTGCCGCCGCGCGCAGCCGCCGCTGTCGCCCGACACCAGGTACAGTCTACGAAGGTCAAAATGAAGAACGCCTGACTTGGCTGTATGGCCTGAGATTTCTTTGCCTTCTCCGAAACTTGAGTTGCGGTATTTGTAAAATTGTAAAAACTTAAAAGATATGAATACATGCATACATGAAAAGAATATAATAGAAGCGACCATTCTTTCATTACTATCTTGTTAAGTGTTAAGATCGAGTAGTATTTTTATCAAGCTATTGTATCTTTAATGTGAATCAACAGCACGTACCAGAAGTCGTCCGCGTCGGCGGGCATCAAGCCGCCCGACCTGTGGATCCACCACGACCAGATGGAGCTCAAGCACATGGACAAGGGGCTGCACAGCTCCGCCAGTAAGAGTACGACACGCTAAACCTATTTCCGTCTCTTTTATACTCGCGCCGAACATATCTTTCTCCCTCCGTTACGCACCCCATTATATGAGTACGTTAATTTATCTTTCAAAATCCATAACTTGTACTGGACTAATTACAACCCCATTGTATGTTTCATAATTTTCAACAAATTAGCACTGTGTATTAAATAGTCTTCCACACCCACCAGTATCGGCCGGCAGCACAGAGGGCGGCCTAGTGTCGTCCTCGCTGACCCTGGGCCGGCCGCCCGCCCACTCCGCCCACTCCGCCCACTCTGCTCACCCCGCCCCCGTGGAGTACGAGCCGGCTCGCCACGCCTTGCCCGCTTCGCTCGACCGTAGACATTATGTGCCCACTTATGTCGGTAAGTTTTCAATAAAGTAACAATATTATAGCACAGCATGACATACTTCACATCACAATTCATGTACAGTTTTATCAACTTTTTGATCACAAAATAACTAGAAATATTTTTTATGAAAATATAAAATGTATTACATTAGATTCAAAGAAAATGCAATAATTTCGTTTAAATTAAAAGGCGGTTTTCATATGATACAAGTAAACAAACTTACTGTATATTTATCTATTGGTCTATTAGAATGAATGTGTAAATGTATGCTTAAGTGTCATTTTAAAAAAGTTTTCGTTCAACACAATGATATACCGTAACATAATTTTGTCGAATCACAAATTGAATTTCATTTCGTTTACCTAGATAACATTCTCATGTGTTGATAGTGTATAGATGATAATTTTCAATGGTTTTATTTTTTTTGTTTTGGTTCGCTTGTTTGTATTAATTTGCTCGTGTACCCGCCCCTCCCCCCACCCCCTCTTGCCCCCTAGAGTCGGTATCGTCCCGCGGCTGCAGCTCGCGCGCGGGCAGCGATGACACCGCTCCCCTGCGCGCCTCCCCCGCGCCCGCGCCCTGCTGCCGCTACGACGCCTGCGACTATCTGTGTATGTCCCCTCTCCATCATATTGTTGTTTTTGTACAAAAGTGCGCTTCTTTATTGCTTTTGTATTTTTCTTATAGTTTACGGATTGTATTTCGTGTAATATGTATATACTTATGTTGCAGGTAGTTAAGTGTCACGCTTAGGGTTATTTAATTAGTAGAGTATTCTTGTTTAAATTTTATCCACTTCATGGGGTGCCCATTTAAATTCTATGCCAGTAGGTACCACGTTATATGACATGCTCTTACTGAAGTTCAATGCTCTTACTGAAGTTCACTATGGTTCCACAATTTTTTAAGTAAATGTCGTACCTGATTGTTTTATTTCTATGGATTGTTAATATTTTTGTAATACTGTGTGGGATTAAATATTTGTGTTCATGACCTAGTCAATATAGAATATTAGTTTAATTTGATTCTGATATTTTTTTAACAAATAACGTTAACAAACTGCTTAATTAATATATTAGATGCACTAGGAATAATAAAAAATAAAATTAAAACTAGACCAAATATTTATATAACATGGATACAAATTTGGTTGCACGCAGCCATGACGGGTGTGGGCGTAGGCGTGGGCGTGGGCGCGGGCTGCGTGGGCACGTGTGAGCGCCGCCTGCACGGACGCTTGCCGCACCAGCTGCCCGACCAGGTGACCTACCTACTTCTATCCTGTTTCTTGGACTTTTTGTGCTCATTACGATAGATTTTATTGAACGTATTATAATATGTTTTCCTGTCCTCAAATATATTATGTGCAATGCAATTATGTAAGTTTTGTTGTTATCGTTGTTTTGTTCGATTTCAATCAGCAACGTTAAACGTAGCGATTAAGTACGTGATTCATTAGACTGTTAAAAATTTTGTAGTACAGTATCAGTGTAGATTGTAAGTTTTGTAGATGAGAAAACGTGCATATTGTAATAGCAAAATTGCCGTGTTTCTAAATGCCACCGGAAAATGCTGAGTAGATAATAATAAATACCTATAGATAGTAACCTCGCCCCCCCTTGCCCGCAGAGCACCCCGCTGCTGGCGGGCATGGCCCCGCTGGGCTCGCCGCAGGCGTCACTCGCCTCGCTGCAGCCGGCGCTGCCTTGTACGTACTGACTCACACACAACACTTATATCAGATATATTATAATCTATCTTTCTTTTAGTTTCTTTTTATTCAAATATTTTATTGTTTTTGACTGTCATTCAATTTTTTTTTTCTTTTACAGATTGTGGGTAGTTTTAAAAATGATATGAATTATTAATCTATCTATGCCCGTCGTTAGACCGTTCCTTATTGTTACTATTGCGCTGCGTGCAGGCGGGTCGGGCGCGTGCCCGCTGGGCGCGGCGTGCTCCGCCCCCGGGGCGGCGGGGGCGCTGGGGGCGGCCCCCGGGGGCGCGGGGGGCGCCAGCAGCGCGGGCTCCGACATCTACGCGAGCGCGGCGCGCGAGAGGGGGCACTACGTCGCGTACGAGCCGCTCGGCCCCTACACGCAGTGAGTACTGCGCGCTGCTCTATGACCAGTCTACAAAATACATAGTATTTACTCACATCACTTTCGCAGTTCCCACAGGAATTCCACGATAAAAGTACTCTATATCCTGCTCGGTACTTCTGATAGCGTGTTTGCAAAATTTCATGACGAAAGGTTGACACACGAATGAATCTTTAACTGTGTCAAACCACACTTTTCTCGCTGTCAATGAAGTCATCGTATTGGTTTATTTATTTATTTATTGCACATCCATTAAGTAACATATATGTAAACAGTTCTTTATGGACCCTGTTTATAGGGCACAGCCATCAGCACTAAACAATTCAAATTCGGAGAGAGCAAGATGTATCACAATTTCATAACTTTAATTAAGTACTTGTATAAGCAGTTGGTGTTTTCAGTAGGTATTTATTTTTATTATAAGTAACATTTATTAATTTTAAGATAAAATTCAGTTTCATCTTCATCCCCTATTATCTGGCGGTTGTCCTCGCACCTGCAGCCGCGACTCGCTGAGCGGCGAGGTGGGCGCGGTGGGCGCGGTGGGCGCGGGCGTGGGCGCGGTGGGCGGGTCGCTGTCGCGGCGCGCCGCCCCCGGGCCGCAGCCGCCCGCGGCGCCCGGCGGCGCGCTGCACAGCTTCGCGCTGAGCGACTCCGCCTCGAGTCACTCCACGCCGAGCCACGGGAAAGGTCACCACTTTGACTTAACTACCATTGAGATAAATGAGGGCCGCCAAGCGAAAAGGGCATTTAGTTTCCGATTAGCTTTCGCGATTTTAATTGATTTCATTCGTAAATACTCAATTATCTACAATTGACAACATTTCAATTTTTTTCCTTATGTTTTTTCATGCTAAATAAATAGTATTTAGAAAACCAGGAGACACGTATTTTTTCTTTTCTCGAAATTTTTATTCTAAGTTATTCAAAAATTAATTTGAAATTTTGAAAATTAAAAAAAATCATGTGATGAACATATACATTTCCTTTGCCTACTTGACATAGCAAAAAAAAAAATCGGAAATAACTTTGTCTAACAAAATAACATTGAAACTTATTTTTTTAATTTAGGTATATACGGTAAGCGCAAAGGTATTTACGGTGTACATCCTAACTTTGGACCTCACGAAGTTTTTGTTGAATATTTCGTTAAATAAGTAATAAAAAAGGTCTAAAAAATGTGTACGGTGATATTTAAACAAGTACCTATTTAAAATTGAAATGTTGTCAATTTCACACATCTCCCTTTACAATACTTAATTAATAAAATTCTAAGTAACTAGCAAATAGAAGTGAATTGTTTTCACTCAAACTTTAAAAATGGTTTTTCACAAATCAAACTTTTTCAGAATTTCAACTTCGAATGTCTGAAAAAAAAAATATGTGCTAGTTTTTGAAAAAAATTTAATCCTTGCTATCAATTGACTATTCTAGATACCGAAGCTAGTCTTAACTCTGTACCCCACTGCTGGACCTAATCGCCTGAAATATTCTCATTTTAGGACAAAGACTGCACTTGACGTTTCGTTCACTCGGTGTTCAGTTAAGCTCACAGCCGTTTAACTCGCTATCGAAAGACAACACTCAAAAACTTCAGTATTGTATTGAAAACCTGTCACCGAGCAGTTCCGCCAGCCTTACTTGAAAGTCCGTTTCCATTCCAGGCTAAATGTGTTCATATAATTTTCGACCGCCCTGTCACTTGACATCAGGTGCGCTGTGGACTGTGGTCGAATGTTTACCTGAGCATTAATAAAATACAATTTTTTTTTCAACATGCGCGGAAACAATGTCATTACTTTTGAATATTTGCGTAGACTGTAAAACCAAAATCACTTCCCGGCGCGTTCTTTGAATTTGGAACGAAGAGGGCGCTGGCAATGTTTTTTTTTTTCTCTTCTTTTTGGACTCAACACTGAGTGTTGTATGAAACGGTGTGCTGTTTGAATTTAGAACTCTTTCATCTATCGTACACATTGCACTCTCGTGGCTGTATGGCCACAGATGCGTGTACCTTTCGGCACAAACTGTAAATTGGCGGTAAAGCGGAGTTC
This sequence comes from Zygaena filipendulae, assembly GCA_907165275.2. Classification (NCBI taxonomy): domain Eukaryota; kingdom Metazoa; phylum Arthropoda; class Insecta; order Lepidoptera; family Zygaenidae; genus Zygaena; species Zygaena filipendulae. The sequence continues at coordinate 75,038 of OU015677.1, read as the reverse complement.
GTTGTTATTTTATTAATAAAAGGCCTTTTTTATTTCCTTGCATTTTTTTAAGAAAAGCACTATATATGTATATGCCTTGGCCGAAATGGCAATTGCCTATTTCACTGCCTTTGCAATAATGTACTATTATCAGTTTGGCTACGTCTTCCTCGGACGGCTGCTTTCGTTCACCTTCTTTGTAGTCTGACAACAGTAACGTATATCTGTCTCGCTCCCCCGCAGGCAGCGCGCGGGAGACGTCCCCGTACAAGAAGAGCGCGAGCTCGTCGCCCGGACACGTCCCCAACCGGCTGCAGCTGGGTGAGTGCGCGTCACTCGGACTTGTTACAGACTCCTCTTTTTACTTCATACTCTGAAACCCCAATGTCCTATTCCAGACTTTAATCTACAGGGTGTTTCAGAAAGGTGTAGTCATATTTGACAATCATGTTCACGTTAAGGTCTGCAATGATTTGACACCAATAACTGAACCGGTACCATGACATAAACATTCCTAAAATTTGTTAGGTTTCCTGTTATTAACTCGTTTCTACACTTCAACGGTGATAAATTGCATCAAATGATCTTGAACCCGTCACCTGTAACCAGTTTATAACTTACCCAGTGATGTGACATGTTTATTTTATGTATGTAAAATTATCTTTTATTTTGGTTATAACTGTTGGAGTAAGCTTTTTGAGATAAAATTGCCAGATCACAATCTTCAAATATGGCCACACCTTTCCGTAACACCATGTATATCTGTGCCAAATTCCAACCAATTCCGTTCAGCCGTTCTGTAGTGATTGAGTAACAAACTATCCATCCATTTAAACTTTCACTTTTATAATATTACTTGTATATAAAATAGCATGTCTTCCATGTCAATTCTTACAATACATCCTACTAATATTATAAATGTGAAAGTGTGGATGTTTGGATGTTTGTTGCTCAATCACGCAAAAACGGCAGAACGGATTTGGATGAAATTTGGCATGCACGTTGTCAGGGTAAAGAGTAGGACATAGGATACTTTTTATCCCGGAATTACCGCGGGAACTCCGAAATTACCGCGGGTGAAACCGCGGGGCACAGCTAGTAAATACTAAATATTACACCCCCCCACCCGTCCGCAGGCGCGCCCGTGAGCCACCTGGCGGGTGAGCTGGAGCCGCTGACGCCGTCGCGCTCCACGGAGCGGCTGCACCGCGAGATGCAGAACCTCGAGGGGCTCATGAAGGACCTGTCCGCCATCACGCAGCACCAGTTCCACTGCTAGGGTCCACGGTTCCACGGACATTGTTCGTGCGTATACGCGCCCCCACGGCAGCGCAGATGGTCACCGAGGACTCGATGTTACAATTGAACGTGCAAGTCACATACGAGAACCCTGCCGTTTTGCGATATAACAAAACGTGTGCTCTAAAGATGCCATATTATAGATATGCGTTAGGAAATTGATAGTTAATATAAATATAGAATGTAGAGAAACCGACATCAGTTATGATTAGACGAAGACGAAAACCGTTCGAGCGAAATATTCACGTGCTGTGTATCAAATAAGAAGATCATCGAAATAAAACAATTCTCTATTGAAACGTTGATATTTCATGGGATAACTTATGATAATAAGTTAATATGCATTTTTGTTAACATTTCTGTTGAATTGATCTGCAAAGAGTGTACTTATAAATACAGTATGTACAAAAAATATCATGGGCGTATACCACAGTGAATTGATGATACCCCTTTATCACATCGAAGTGGAGCGAGTGTGTAGTACCTACTGCACTAGTTAGATCCGGTTTCTGGATTTGAATGAGAACAAAAATAGTGTAATTTATAAAAATTGTGCTGAGTGAAATGTTCAAAACGATTTGATGAAATATGTTTTGTATGATAATTGTAATTATCGCCTTTACAAATCCACGAGTATTATGACCAATACTGACTTCGCGTCACTTATCTTAGATTCGGTTTTATTTACTAAGGCCTAAATACAAATTGGTACGTGAGCACAAAAAAAAACACTTTTTATACACAAGTTTTTTTATATTATTGCTCAATATCGAAGAGAAGACTGTTAGCTCTTATCGGATTTGATAGAGAAAATAATTTAGTTATTGATAATTTTTTAAGGATACCTACTTTCACTGCCCTATTTTTTATTTTAGATTGTGTAGTATTGTTTCTTAAGGCGCCGATTTTGCCGCAACCTTAATAAATATTGAAACTGGCTGATGTTTAATTGCACAAAAAGCTCATTCACTTCGTTTTAAAGGATGGCAAAACTGCACCGGTCGCACTGGAGACAGGGCGGCATTTTTACTGCTGTTGATGTAAAAAACAATTTTATTGCTATTAGCTTATGTATCAATATAGTTGAAAAAGTATTACGCGGAGCCAGACGAGCGTGCTGCAGCAAATCTAAATTGGTACATATGTAATACGTAATAGGGTAGTTTTTACAAAGTCTCGGTGTGACCAATTCGTTCGTTTATCAACCGTCTTATTCCTATGACAGAGTTAGTTGTCTGTAAGATATTGTGATGTATACATACCTATTATAAATAATTTAGTACTTAATGTAAATAATGGGTTAGCAATAAGCAGTTTTGTAAGTCTATTTATACGAATTATTGTCTTCATCAGGTAACCGTTAGGTAAGGTTTGGAACTATTTTATGTATATGTAAGAGCTAGTCATAATTATCGCTAAACACGACCCGCAACATCAAGTTAGGAACGATTAAACGGAATTAACTTTGAATCAAGCTCAATAAACCTAAATTTGAGTTAAATCAAATTTAATTAAACTTTCGCCTGTACGTAAGCTTATTTAAGCCTTAAATTGAGCTTGGTTTAAGTTTAAATTTGACTCAATCGCGACGTAACTGTTGAGTGTGGTTTAATATAAAAGACGCGTTTAAGATGTATTTAATTATTTATATATATATATATATATATATATATTATGTAGGTGCTTTTAAAAGATCTACAAAATCCGCAGTGGGAAACATTGGAGGCTAGAATCGCCTCGAATTAAAAAAGTTTAAAATTTGTACTGAAATCTAATTCGAATATCAAAAATTAAATTAAATTTTAAACATCTACAACGTGTTAATGAATTAACTGAAAACTAGAAAGTAGTTTGTTCAGAATTGACTTCCGAATCGATCGCACCATGTTTTAATATAGGTTTTTTTTTTTTCATTTTTACTAGCCTATGTCTAAATTATTTATAACAATGTTGAATAACTTTTCAGACTATTATTTTTTCGACATAATTATGTTTTAATCATGTAATTGTTTTTATTTTTTTAAATGGCGTGTATCAGGTTTTTTTTTCAATTCATTAACACGTTGTATAACATGCGCTCCGTTGCAACGGTTGAGGGTATTTTAAAAACATCTCAATGTTTAGTGTAAAGTTAATCCCTTTTATTAACAATTTTTGTAAACGTGAAATAGTTTCGTATATAGATAGTGTATTTTATAATTACGACGCCGGCTGTCCGCCATTTTGTGAAATTGAGAAGCGCACAAAATGGCGGACACCACCAGAACGTTCATGTCGAATTGTCAAAATATTGACCACTTATTGGGTAATATGCACCAATTATTATAAGGTAGAAGGCAGAGTTGATATTTGTCGATTTTATCCTTTGGCTATTGTTGCAAGCATGATACTTATCACGATATTTTCTAGGACATAACTTGATAAGTATCGCTGATTTTGCCTTGAAGGTATGTTATTGGGAGGCTAAAATGATGGTTTTGACTTTTGATAAATTTTCAACACTTCGATGTGTTCTTTGAGAGATTTTTGAGAGTTATTTTATAAATAAAGAATCACTAAAATTTGATCGGAAACTCGACACGAAATTCGCTCTTATATAACGCACACATGTGACCTTTTATTGTATTGTAAATATTTTGAATCGTATCACGACGGCCGTAAGGTTTTATATCGAATGATTCTATGACTTTGATGGCATCTCAATGTATATAATTAGGTGATTTGTTTATATTAATATTATTCATAGTAATACTTAATTTATTCATGATGATCTTAAATACCGTTCAGATTTCAACAGGTTCTAGGGATTGTATGCAGTAGACGATAAACTGACCCGACAATAAAGGCAGCTCACCAAGGGGTAGGCAGGCATATTTAATGATATATATGTATTTATTTCTACATAAACACTTCCATTCATAAAACAAGGCTTCCATATCGTTCGATACAAATCGAGGGCGCGGAATCCATGAATTTGAACAAAACAAAATTGAGCAGAAATAAAATTGTCCAACAAAATTGCAAAGCTATAAAATTGTTGAACAAAATTGAACAACCATAATTATGTTCAACAAAGCTGCAAAGCTACAAAGTTGTTGAACAAAATTTTACAGCCTTAAAACTTCACAAAGTAACTAGCAAATTGAACATTCCATCACAATAATTTCGATGACGTTTTTCTCCTAGCAAGTTTTCAGATTTAGGTTTTATATTTTCATTTATGTTTGTGTCATAATATAGGTATATTCACAACTTAACACATTACTCTGCGTAAATATTTGTGGCACAGTCTAAACATCCATACAGTTGGTCGGCGCAGGTATACAGCGACATGAAATGTTGTATTTCCGATGTATTTTTATGTTTATTTTATATATTTTCCTACTACTGTCTCGTCAAAATAAGAAGAAAATATATTTTTTTTGTGTACGTGCACGTTAGTTTTTAAATTGACATGACACGATGGCCATTGTGTACCGATATTGCGTACATACGTTGTACGGTCATAGCTTCATCATGAACGCGTCAGTGAACTAGGTGTAGACACAGACTTATAATATGAGGGCATTTAGGCATAATATACCTAATACTGATTTGTTCATGCTGTACAACATATCATACTATACTGTATAGCTTTAACAAATTAAGTAATCATGCGGTAAGAATGTGCTGCCGGCTGCCGCGACGACTCTCCCGGCGAACTGTATGGATCTGTGCACTGTGGTTGTATATTAGTTGATAAGTGAAAACTGACTGATTTTTCGTATCGCATTATGCTTGTTTACTCACTATGTATGTATTACCTATTGTCTAATATATATTTTATGACTTTATCTATGCATTGTATTGATTTTGGAATGTGTAAAAGTTTGCGAACGAACGATGTAAGCGTAGAATTTTAGTAAACAATTTTGCAATCTTTCTATGGTAATATTTCTGGTGTAGTGTCGATATCGTTTGTTCGTTTGCAAACTTGTAGCGCGGTACAGCGCGGGGTGAGCAATGCTTAGGAAAATTTTAGCAGCTAGGTATGCTAGTTTAATTTTGTTAACATGCTAAATGCTGATGCTAACCAATGACGATTAAGCGTTGGAGAGACTAAAATAAAATTCACTTGCAGTAGATATAGTGATTGGCATTCGGCAGATTAAACTAGCCTAATCGGAGCGGAGCGAGGTTTGGATAAATAATGAGGGTTTATGATACCAGACAAGTTTTTGAAGGTCGTACGAAACTTGTGCCATGTAGGTACCTACCTGCCTACTGCTAAACTGAGTAATATTATGTCTCCGTAAATGGATTTGAGTCATTCCCAATTGCCCGGCCACGCCTCGAGTGTCCCCGGAAAATTTTAAATGGTTTTTTTTATGAAATCTCACTCAGTACCTACTATCCATTCCCCGCGGTTTCACCGACGTGCATGGGCATGTGGACTAATTTTTATTTTTTAGTCCGTCTTGTAGATTATAAAAAAATATTGGACACGTATTTTTTCTTTTTTTACGTTATCAAAAAATAACGGCGATATATTGAGTTGAAATTTCGCGTGACGTCACTATCCGGACGGTTTGTATGGCGGTTTTAGTGGTTAGTGACGTCACGACCCCCTCACCCTAAACTTTAATGCGCTTTATCTCTGTATATTTTAATTTATTTAAAAAAGAAAAAATACGTGTCTATTGTTTTTTATTTTCTAACTGACGGACTAATTAGAATTTTGATTTTCAAAAGTAGTCCACATCCCCATTCCCGCGAAGAAGCACCCTTTGTCTCTCGCCGACAAGTGACAACGTAGGCGGCTTGAGTCTTTCCGACACAACCGACAATGGGCTTCCAAATTCAACCAAAGGTCAACCAAATTTTAATTTTTAGTGCGTCTTGTAGATTAATAAAAAAATCTTTAATTTTTTACCTAATCAAAAAATAACGGAGATACATTAAGTTGAAATGTCGCGTGACGTCACGCCGTGCCACAGTTTATAGCACGTTATGACGCCAAGAGCCCCCACTCCTAAACTTAAATGCGTTTTATCTTAGTAAATTTTTCAATAATTTGAAAAAAAAAAAACACGGGTCTATTATTTTTTATTACCTAATCTACAAGGCGGATTAATATCTAGAATTAAGATTTTCATACCCCGGATACAAGCCTATTTTATTGATATACATATTTCAACCAATTCACAAAAAACCTTCACAGATTACGTATATACCTACACCTTCCTCAGGAATTACTCCTATCGGTGAAGACCGCATGAAAATCCGTTCAGTAGTTTTTGATTTTATTGCGAACAGACAGACAGACAAACGCGGTGGAGGACTTTTATGAGTCACTAGCTGTGCCCCCGGTTTCACCCGAGTGAGTTTCGGAATTCTCACAGGATCATTTCATATCAAAAACCTTTACAGACGCAGGCAGAACAACCCGCCAGTTTCATCACAATCGGACCAATGGTTTAGAAACGCATAGAGGACAGATGGACGCAAATAAGCAATAACATGTTAAGCCACAAAATTAAGTTATTGATTCAGAACCATTTATTGAGAGTTAGGGAACGTTTTTTAATTATGTGTTTACCGTATTACATTGCTTAAATAAGTAACTAAATATTGGACATAAAAAAATGTTGACACAAAATGGCGCTCCTACTTTTAAAACACGATTTACTCATAATTTCTCCAGTGTGGGTTAACACACTATTGCTTATCTATGTCCAGATATACATTCATTTTTATCTATAAAAAAACTGCGATTTTTTGGCAGTTATTTCCAGTAGTCACCGGAGCAATTGCGAATGACTACCTACTCTATGCAAGTTGCGACAATCGTAGACATTTCTTCTGGAGTGGTTTCGGTCTGTCGTGCCAGTTTGCCCGTGCGCTGCGTCGAAGCCACGCGACGCTTCGCATCGCTTAAGTGGAGTGTCGCCCTTATGTTATTGTACATGTTTATTTATGTGTTAATTATGTGTAAGGGGATTTTAATTTGTATGTTTAATTTTAATTAGATAACTTGTCAGGAATGTCTGCGCCCACCAACAAGAGACTGGATTGATTTGGAATTGAAGTTTTATTTGTATTTTATGTTTTGACTTTAGAATGTAATCGAAGGTCAGGATGCGCTCTATACAAGAATTTCTATTATATTATTTATTGATTACGTCTGTTGTTTCTTTGAACACTTTGCCCTTACACCGGAAATAAATAGAAAAGTACTAAAAAGATGAACGTGTCCAATACCCTAATCAGGTATTACGTGCGGGTAAATGAAAAGATTCTCTATTTTGTAAGTCTTATATTCTCTACAGATTTTTCTGTACAAAAATGTTTGGCGAAAAAAAAAAGGTACAACAAAAACGAAACTGGTGACTAATTACCTTCATAATGCTTAACACTTAACAGCAATGAGACGATTTTCGCTTAAAATACTAGGTAATATACAGTTACAAAGATATAATAATGTCATTGCTCTATAATTATTATGTCGTTGCCAGATAATAGAATTGATACTCATTTCTTATGAAGTGGTCAAAATTAGACTGACCAGCATAGCTAAGATGCGCGCCACGATATGTTTGTGGGCGTCCAAGCAAAAAAGTGCAGTAGTGGGGTATTGAGTTAAGACTAGATTCGGTTAAACATTTTTTACCACTGGTAGACAAAACGATATAATATGTCGACGAGAATCGATAAAATGACTCGATAAAATTTTATCGTGTTGCGCATCCTAGCTCGGCTGGGCCCGATCATTTACCAGAAATCGCATCACTTTTAAACGCACAGCAATTTTATGATGTGGCATCCTAACTAATATTATAAAGGCGTAAGTAAGTTTGTTTGTTTGTTACGCTTTCAAGGCTAAACGGCTCAACCGATCACTGCGACCTCCGAAACTAACGCGGGTGAAACCGCGGGGAACAGCAAGTAAAATAATAAAAAACTTTAAATAGTTACACTATTCGCCGCTAGAGGCGCTGATAGCGCATTCTTTATGCGGACATCATGGCGGCGACAAGAATAGAATAGAATATCTTTTATTGCATAACAGACACACACGCACAGGTACATAGAAAGTTGACAAGGATAACTTACAATTTTTTTTTTACTAGCAACTTAAATATAACTTTGTGACTAATAGGGTGACCAAGCAACGGAAGTCGATGGACTATTATTGGCTTTTCAAATATCACACTATAGAAATTGCGCATGAGAATTTTTAAATTTTGTATACATATAAGATCCATTGACAATCCTACAATTCAAATTCTTGTGATAGAGAAAAAAAAATTGTGTTTGATTTTGACAGATACAAGTACTTTTTAACTCTTTTTTTTGACTTGAGGCCAAATCCAAATGATAAATCATCATCGTAGTTGTCATCATTTGTTTTTGGTCTCTACCTAGGTCAGCAGCACAAACCTAATCTCGAGTGATAGGTACTCTAGTGCTCTAGTGGTTACATTTCGATGGGTATATTTAATAACAATTTTTATGAGACACCTTTCATGGGAACCCTACATAATATGATGTGGCCAAACGTTGTGGCCCAAATCACCATAGATTGCCGTCTTCGAAATCTTTAAATAATCAGTTTTAGCTGGGCATAAAATATGGTTGGTTGCATAGGGTCGGCCGCATCATGAAAAATATCAATTCTAAGATCTGGCCCCGCCCCGGTACCTAAACACTAATCAAATTATTTGTTTCTCGATTTGGAGAATATTCTGTTGTGCAACAAGAGGTTCCTCTCAGTGAGGGGCAGCACCCCCGTCCCCCCGCTAAGCAACCAGGGGGGCTGCGGGGGGGCGTTGGTTGGCTTCCCACTCCGTGCCCAGGGGGGCTGCGCAGCGGGGGGGGCCGTCCCCACCACCGGGGGCTGCAAACCAAATGGAGCCGAGTTTCCCGTCACCAAAGGAGTCGTAGTGGAAAGCATTGTCTCCGGCGGGGGGCGCGGGGCGAGGGGGCGGTGATATGGATGCTGAGTGGGTCCAACCTTGCGGGAGCGAGCTACCGGGGCCTGAGTTACAGGGATGTGAGCTAGATGACCCTGAGGTATGTAAGTTTGATTTATCGCGCTCTGATCTTTGGAAGAATAAGTTACAGAGTATACTCTAACAGGAGGTATTGGGGCCTGAACTTTGGAAGAATTCACTGCTGAAGCCTGAGGCTGGGGGGCTTTATCTCTGTGACTTTGAGATGTGGGCGGGCGAGCTGCCGGGGTCCGACATTCGCGTCTGGGAATTAGAACATTTACTTCGTTACGATTCTGAGATATGCGGCTTGGAGGTACGGGATTCTGAGGTACAGGGTTTTGAGGTCCGGGATTCTGATGTATTGAGCTTTGAGGTACGGTATTCTGAGGTGTGGAACTTTGAGGTACGGGATTCTGAGGTATGGAGCTTGGAGGTACGGTATTCTGAGGTATTGACCTTTGACGTACGGGATTCTGAGGTACGGAACTTTGAGGTACGGAATTCTTTGTGAGGTATTGAAATGTGGGCGGGTGATTTTTCGGGGCCCGATCTACGCACCTGGGCATTAGAACCTTCACTACGTTACGATTCTGAGATATGCGGCTTGGAGGTAATATGGGATTCTGAGGTATGGAGTTTTGAGGTCCGGAATTCTGAGGTACGGTTTTCCGAGGTATGGAGCATGGAGGTACGGGATTATGAGGTATGGAGTTTTGAGGTCCGGAATTCTGAGGTACGGTATTCTGAGGTATGGAACTTGGAGGTACGTGATTCTGAGGTATTGAACTTTGACGTACGGGAATCTGAGGTATGAGATATGGCGATGTGGTCGGGCGAGCTGCCTGGGCCTGAACTACGCGGCTAGGCATTAGAACATTCACCGAGGTACGATTCTGAGATATGCGGCTCTGAGGTACGGGATTCTGAGGTACGGGATTCTGAGGTACGGTATTCTGAGGTATGGAACTTGGAGGTACGGGATTCTGAGGTATTGAGCTTTGACGTACGGGAATCTGAGGTATAAGATATGGCGATGTGGTCGGGCGAGCTGCCTGGGCCTGAGCTACGCGGCTAGGCATTAGAACATTCACCGAGGTACGATTCTGAGATATGCAGCTTTGAGGTATCGGATTCTCAGGTATTGAGCTTTGAGGTACGGGATTCTGACGTATGGTATTTTGAGGTATTGAACTTGGAGGTACGGGATTCTGAGATATGGAGCTTTGACGTACAGGATTCTGAGGTATGAGATATGGCGATGTGGTCGGGCGAGCTGCCTGGGCCTGAACTACGCGGCTAGGCATTAGAACATTCACTACGGTACGATTCTGAGATATACGGCTTGGAGGTACGGGATTCTGAGGTTTTGAGCTTTGAGGTACGAGATTCTGAGGTATGGAGTTTCGAGGTACGGGATTCTGAGGTATGGAGCTTTGAGGTACGGGATTTTGAGGTATAAGGATTTGACCTATCGGGATCTGCGTTGCGGAGCCTTCATGATGCGCGGCGACGGGCTTGAGGAACACATTAAAGTGAGCAACTAAAGGCTGCACGACGATCCGGTTGTGGTGGATCAGCGAGTCCCCCAGCGAGGCGGAGGTCCCTTGCCCCTCTCCACCGAACTCATCGCACAGGTCCACTACCGCTTCGGTGCGCGCCTCCCCCCGCGCCCCGGCCCGAGGGGAGGGCCCCTGCAGGGAGGCGAGAGGCACCACCCGAAGGAAGCCACACTTCTTGCCCCCCCCACCGCCCTCCACTGTCGTGTCGGCGTCAGTCACGACGGTTTCGTGCGAGTTCAGTAACGCCTTCTTGCGCGCGGGTTCACTCGGCTCGCTCGGGCGCGGCGCCCTCACCTCCCGCGGCTTGAACCCGTACATCAGCGAGCCGCGGTTCCTCTCCTCCAGCCAGCGCTCGTACTCGCTTATTCCGTCTTCGGGCGGGTGTTTCGCCTCCGGCACCGACTTTACCTTATCTTTGGGCGGGTCCTTAGCTTTTGGCACCGGCTGTACTTTGTCTTTGGGCGGGTGCTTCGCCTCCGTCGCCGGCTTGTCCCGCTTCCCGCAGCTGGGCGAATCGGCGGGACCTTGACCTCGGGTCGGAGGTGGGGTCTTTTTCTTCTTGCTATCCGTTTTTTTAATTTTGTCTTTGACGTTCTCACCCACTGTGAACAAAGAACGTGTGCACGCGTTCAAGGGAGCGATAACCAATCGAGTCGAAGATTAAATAAACTTCTGACTATCCTTACTGATATTATAAATAGTTCTGCTTAGTTCGGTAACAGATGCTACTTATTGATTGGAAAATAAATAAATAATTGTTTTTATTAAAAATGTGAAAGTCAGTTTGTTTGTTACGCATTCACGGATAAATGGGACAACCGATCACCAAGAAATTTTGCACACACATCGTCAAGGGTACAGAGGACATAGGCTACTTTTTATCCCGGAATTCCCACGGGAACTCCGAAATTACCGCGGAAGAAACTACATTAAATTTTGCCTATTACCTAGTGCAGAAAAAATATAGGGTAGTAAGTACTTTTATATCGGAATACTCGCGCATTTCCGAAACTAACGCGGGTGAAACCGCGGGGAACAGCTAATATTTAATATTCGTCAGAATTTGAACTCGATAGGACACCAAGTAGCGACCGAAGAATCTATTACTGAACAATTAAAATACATATAGTTAAAAACTACTCACGTGCCAGTGGCTGGCCGGCCGGCTGCCCCCCGCGCGCCGCCCCCTCGCCCTGCGGACAACAAACGCGACCGGCGTTAGAGCAGCCCGAGTGACGTCACACCGGTGCTCCCCCCTCCCCGCACTCACCGCGAGCGCGCGGCGCCGCTGCAGCTGGGCGCGCAGCTCGCAGTGCAGGCGCCGCAGCAGCTCGGCCCCGCGCGGCCGCAGCCAGCGCGCCTCCCGCGCCGCCAGGCCACGCGTGCGCCCCAACATCTGCCAGGACAAGGAATTTTCTTAATAGAAGCAATACTTCTGTTTTCAAATATCTTTTTTTTTGTCTTTGTACTGTTTGTGTGGTGTTCAATAAAGCGTTTTTCATTCATTCATTCATTCATTCAATATACACTAGATGTTCTCCGCGGTGTCACCCAAGTTTATTTCAGAGTTCCTGCGAGAATTCCGGAATAAAAAGTACCCTATGTTCTAGGCCTCTGTATGCAAAATTTTACGAAGATCAGTTGTGTTTAGGGCGTGAAAAAGTAACAAACAGAGAAACTTACTTCCACATTTGTAATGTTAGTAATATTTAGTCAATTTTATTTACTTATTTATTCGGGAAACAAACAGTACACAAAAAGGTATAAGATTTAAAAAAATTCTTTAACCCTTTGAGTTAAATGTAATTTGTTTCTATTAGCATCGTTGTACGGCTCGCAATTGTAACTCATGATGCTACTACAAATTGCAGAATCTCTCTCTCGAATCTCGATGGTCATCGAAGAAATCGGTTCGTAACGTCATAATATATCTTCATGCACACATAAGAAACCGCGACTGCGATACTTATTGTCTCACACTACCCCAAAACCTCACCAAGTCCCCTTTTAACATAATATTTCTTTCTTCTATTCCTTTTCCTTTAAAAAAAAAATGTTCAGACCAACTAGCGATCGCTATCGACCGGTCAATTTAAGTCTTCCGTCAAATGGCAGACGTCAAAACCTAATCGCGTACCTACTCTGGCGTTTGCGATTTTAGTTAAATCTCCTAATATGTAACTGTACTGTGGTATTGTTAAAGTGCTGGTTGGGAAGTGACGAAAAAGCGGAGGAGGTTCTCTTGTCGACGCGTATATTTATTTTTTTATGCATGACCACGCACAACTTTCTACAGAGTAGTCCGATTTTGATAATTCTTTTTTTTTACCATATAAATTTGGAAAAAAAAATCCTGCCCTAAGGTTAAGAAAATAGGGGTGATTTATTGTTCACTCACAAATTTTAATGCGAAGTTGAATTACAAAAAAAAACCCTCAACATGAATGAGCTTTAGACCTGTCTGTCTCTTGTGTGTCTCACCGCCGCACTCAGAGTCGACTTTAATGATTACTTAGTTAAGTATAGATTTTTAAAATAAAACTGCCGCAATCAGACAAGTTTAATAAATTAATGTTAATTGGCATTTAACTAATTAAGTTACATCTCATTAAATGCCAATTAACATTAATTTACTAAACGTCTCTGATTGCGGCAATTTTTTTAAAAAAATCTATACTTAACTAAGTAATCATTAAAGTCGACTCTGAGTGCGGCCGTAAGTCTGCATTTCCCCTAAAGCTCGTTCATCGTGAAGTTTGTGTAATATCTTATTTGGCTCTAGATCAGATTTTTATTTTTTTATTTTATTTTATTTTAATATAGCAATATCCTCAAGTGTTTTACTTTACTCAGGTAGCTATTTGCCTGTAGGTAGCTATTTTAAAGGTAATCAAAAATTAAGCATGTAGTAATTAGTAGATTAAAGCCACAAAAAATTATAGAATAAAAACTTTTTAACAAAACAATTAAACCGCTGAAAACTCTGAAAAGTCAAAAATAATAAACCTTTTTTTAATCTTAATAATTAAGTTCTAAGTATAGCTAAGAAGAATAAGATTTTAGTTAAATGCGGACAGTCGATTACCGTGCGTACCCCGCATAGTCTACGATATCATGACTGATTGTGAGACACATTCTCGACTTCAATATGGGTTATTATCAAATATACATAGTACATCTAAATATTTAACGTCCAACCAATATCACATGTGACGACATGTAATGTGTACGTCGTATCCGTATTGAGGTTTCAACCAATATCACATATAAATAAATCAGATACTTAGTTTTAAAACTTGTGTGGATTACAGTAAATAAATGACGACCTATTAATTTGTTGCTACTCTGACGATATTACAATAATTAAGGGTCACTTTAGGATCATTTAGAAATTGTTCACTAAAAGCCGAAAACTGTTGAAATATTAAACCATAACGCCTTCTTGCAAAAATAAGATTGAACAAAAAAAAATTAAATCTAAGTTATTAATTTCATGTGGGTAACAAATTTTGTTAAGCTAGTTGACTCCTACGTTTCAAAGATTCAAGTAAGTCGATTCAAACGAATCTTTTCTTTTTTTTTTTCATTTATTTAAAGACAATACATCATATTTTCTAAATACTACTCTATGTCAAACTGCAAAAACAGTTTATCGGCAGGCATGTTCTTGCTTACTGCTAATTAAATAGAACAAACAGACACACCAAGTGCAAGTTAAACATAGGAAGATGATTTTTGCAAGATCCACTACTTTAAATACAGGAATATTTTTTAAGCAAAGCGCAATAAAATTTTGGTGGTTCAGTATCAGAAATAGAACACACATTTCCATTATTTGTTCAAAACTTTTTTATATTTTTTTATCCGGCTTTAAATTAACAAAATATGGACACTATCTATTCGTAACTAATAATATCAATGGGCGCGCGCGCCGTGCGGCGTACGCGGGGATGTTGCAGCGGGGGTGAACGACCTCGATCAGCTGTCGGTATATTGTAACCCACATAAATACCTAGCCAAACGAGCGCTTCGCGCGCAGCGGTGGCGGTGGCGAATAGAGTAGCCAATAAATCAATTGCAAAGTATACATCTTTCGTTCACGATAACTTTACTTTTTTGTACTAAGACATCAAAATTAAAAAAGGTGTTTATTAAAACTCCTTTAAGTTTAATTTGTAAAAGTTTTTTTCGTACTGAATAAAAAATATTCCTGTAGAGTATTACTTACAATTAACTTGATGAAAGGGTATAAAAATCAAAACTCCATTTTTTGATTATTAGTTATTGCAAAAAATACGTAGATAACAAGCATTAAAGTTTAGAAGTGGGAGCCCGCGACGTCACAACCAAGTACGAATTGCACCTAGGCGTGACGCTACACTGAACCCCAACTTAATGCACCACCGCTATTTCTGATTACGAAAAAAGGGGAAAAATACGCGTCCACTACCTTCCCCACATCGCACCATCACACCATCCACAAGGCGGACCAAAGATCAAAATTTAAAATTGTATCATCCAGCCCATTCTCTCTCCAAAATGCAACGGCCATCGGTTGCCACATGCGGGGTGAGGGGGGGAGTGGGGGACTTACCTCTTCCGGTTCGTACGTTTTCTCAGCGTCCAGGTCAAATGAATGGCACAACGCAGATAATCTATCATCTATAAAGAAAAGGGAATGCGTGTATTACAAAAAGTTCTTACAAATAACGTGAGTATATACAGTAAAAAATAAACCAGCGCCTGAGAGATCACAATAATATTATAATTTTGGGCAAAACAGTTTATAATACAGATTTTAACAATTATATATAATAGATAGCGTTGCACATTTTTTTAAATTTATTTCTGCTATATCGCGATGCAAAGATTAGCTAAGATTTATATGCGGCAGTGTGAAGGGGGAGTGTGTGGCAGTGTGGGGAGGGAGTGTGTAGCACCGTGGGGAGGGAGTGTGTGGCAGTGTGGGGAGGAAGTGTGTGACAGTGTGGGGAGGGAGTGTGGCAGTGTGGGGAGGGAGTGTGTGGCAGTGTAGGGAGGGAGTGTGTAGCAGTGTGGGGAGGGAGTGTGTGGCAGTGTGGGGAGGAAGTGTGTGACAGTGTAGGGAGGGAGTGTGTGGCAGTGTGGAGGGCGAGTTTGCAACAATGTGGGGAGGAAGTGTGTGGCAGAGTGGGGAGGGAGTATGGGGCAGTGTGGGGAGGGAGCGTGTGGCAGTGTGGGGAGGGAGTGTGTATATATTGTGTACAAATTTAGATTAGGCATTGCTTGTGTTTGTATCTTTTTCTTGTGTGTTGTGCTGAAATAAATGTATTTTCTTTCTTTCTTCTTTTTCCTTTCAGTGTGGAGAGGGAGTGTGTGGCAGTGTGGGGAGGAAGTGTGTGACAGTGTGGGGAGGGAGTGTGTGGCAGTGTGGAGGGCGAGTTTGCAACAGTGTGGGGAGGAAGTGTGTGGCAGAGTGGGGAGGGAGTATGGGGCAGTGTGGGGAGGGAGCGTGTGGCAGTGTGGGGAGGGAGTGTGTGGCAGTGTGGGAAGGGAGTGTGTGGCCGTGTAGGGAGGGAGTGTAAGGCACTGCGGGGAGTGTGTGTCGAAACATACAAGATGTGAGAAGAGGGGAGTACACACCGCTCGTGTCGGTCACTGGGTCCAAGTCCAGATCAAAAAAGGAGGAAGCATCACACAAAAGCATCGTGGGATTTCTCCCCAGCAGGTCAAGTAAATTAGTAAATTTCTCTCACTTCGACGAAATAAAAAGTGATATTCGAGTTTGATTACGGGGGGGGGGGGGGGAGGCGAGGTGTCTCACCTGCATGCTCGCCGCTGTCTCCCCCCGGCGCAGGCGCGGTGCCGTGGTCGCGCACGAGGGGCGCCACCTGCGCCGTGAGGCTGAGGCTCCGCCGTGCCAGCACCTGCGCCAGCTGCGGCAGCACCACCCGCCCGCACCGCGCTCCCCCCGCCGCCCCCGCGCACCTGCACCCCGCCCCGCACCCACCCCCCGCCCCCCCGGCCGCGTCCAGCGACAGCCGCTCTAGCAGCACGCTGACCGGGCGACACAAACTCAACAGCTGTTCACATTTCCCTGCGTATTTCCCTCTCGGAGATCCCTCGCGGCAGGAGCTGGATACTTTCATCACCGCTGCCTGCGGACCCCGTCTCCCCCGAGGCACCCCGAGGCAGAGTGTCACCCCCCGGAGGCGCTGCCCCCACGCGGGCAGGTCGTCCACCCTCACCAGCGGCACCCGGACCTCCATCATCAACTTCGAATCTAAGAAAATGAAGAACGAGTGGAATGAAACGCGTCGTCTGAACTCTGGAGTCGGAAATCTATCGTACAATTTCGCAATTAACTCTTTAATTAGTTGGTCTCCACGGTTTCACTCGCATTAATTTCAGAGAGGGGGAATTTCGGGACAAAAAAGTACCTATATTTCCTTTTCTATATCCCTGAAAACGTGTATGCAAAATTACATGATAATCGGTTGAGTAGTTAAACCTGAAAAGGTACAACATAAACAAACAATTACTTTTGCATTTAAAATATTAATACAGGTTTTTTTTAAAAGCTTTTACTATACAGTCATAGTGAATAATAAAATTATACTGCTGCCTAACACCGAAACTAAGCTGTGAAAATCGACAGAATATTTCGATTTTCCAAATGAGAAAAACTAAGCATTAGGTACTTTTTAGAAGATAATGACTACTCACCCATAGCCACTCGCGCCGGTGCCGCGACCTGTGCGCCCCCACTCCCCGCCCTCTCCCCCACCTCACCTTCACTAGTCACTTCACTCTGTTCACTCGTCACTTCACTCGGTTCACTCTTCACTTCACTCGGTTCACTCTTCACTTCACTCGGTTCGCTCTTCACTTCACGACTCGTCCCGTCGCCGCCACCCACCACGTCGTCCTCCTCGAACACGAGCCGGTCCCGAGCACACGGCACCAGCCGCGGCGCGTCCGGACAATTCTCGCCTTCTAGTTCCCCCGCCCGCCCGGCCCGCTCCTCCCCGAGCGGGTCGACGTCTTTGAGATCCATCTCCGTGTCGCTGTCGAATATGAGCGTGGTCTTGGTCTGGGCGGGGTCTATCTGGTGCAGCTTGTCGATGACGTCATCGCCCTCGTCCGACGGCGGGGCGCCCCCTGCCCCCACCCCCGCCTTCGCCTCCATCGGACCCTCGTCGATCACCAGATTGCCGTCTTCTTCGTCTGAATAGTCTGAATATCCACTGTCGTACTAGAAACAATATTTTATTGTACATTATAATAATACATATAATATGTAAATATCTGGGTCACCGAGTTTCGCTCGTTATGTATAGCGCATTCTGTTCTTACGTAGAAAAACAAATACTCATTTTTCATTGCCTGAAAACACGGATAAAACGACGTTTTCTCAAAATGAAACCTAGCTAGATCGATTAATCGCCCCCGAAACCCCCTGCATACCAAATTTCATGAAAATCGTTGTAGCCGTTTCCGAGATTCAGATAATATATATAGGATATATCTTAATATATATAAATCACGTATCACGTTGTTTGTCCGCGATGGACTCCGAAACTACTGAACGGATTTTGATAAAATTTTGTAACCATTTATAATATGGTTCAACTTAAAAGATAGGATAATTTTTATCCCAGAATTCCCGCGGGAACTTCGGAATTAATGCGGGGAACTGCTTATCACCGTAAACTACAGCAATTTTTCCCGGAATTCCCGCGGGAACTCTGAAATTACCGCGGATGACATTGCGGGGGACAGCTAGTCTAAAATATATAAATCACGTGTCACGTTGTTTGTCCGCGATGGACTCCGAAACTACTGAACGGATTTTGATAAAATTTTGTAACCATTCATAATATGGGCCAACTTAAAAGATAGGATAGTTTTTATCCCGGAATTCCCTCGGGAACTGAAGGACATAGAGTACTTTTTTCCCGCAACCTCCGCGGGAACTCCGAAATTACCGCGGATGAAATCGCGGGGGACAGCTAGTAATATATATAATTTAATAGATTACAATTACACTTATTTATTGTTTATTATTGTGGCAGTGTGAGGATAGTGTGTGGCAGTGTGGGGATAGTGTGGGCGTGTAGAAAGGGATTGTGCTGTGTGCAGTAGTGTGTTAAGGGAGTGTGTGCCAGTGTGGAGAGGGAGTGTGTGCCAGAGTGGGGAGGGAGTGTGTGGCAGTGTGGGGAGGGAGTGTGTGGCCGTGTGGAAAAGGATTGTGTAGTAGTGTGAGAAGTGTGGAGTTGTCGTGTGTTAAAGTTGCTGTGAATTAAAGTAAATAAATAAATAATAAATAAATTGTGTGAGGAGGGAAGCGTGCGGTAGTGTGTGGAATGGAATGTATGTGTGGCAGTGTGGGGTTTTACGGTAGTGTGGCGAGAGAGTGTGCGGCAGTGTGAGACAGTGCCACTCACCGGGTCCGGGTCCAAGTCCAGCTCGCCGGCGCGGCGCAGCTCCTGCCAGCGCTGGGGCTCCTCCTGCACCACGTGCGGGAACCTGCCGACACACGACCGCGCTCAGACACACCAGCGTCGACCACAAGCACACTATCACCATCGCGCACGTCTCGCGCCTCGAGACTCACGTGCGGCACAGCTCGCGCAGCAGCCGCGCCCCCTCGCCGGCCGCGCCGCACCCCGCGCGCGCCCACTCCCGCGCCAGCAGCCGCAGTTCGTGCCAGCGCCGCTGCAGCAGCAGCAGGCTCCCCCGCGCCTGCCTGCGACACCCCCCCACCCCGCCCCGTTAGCACACGTCCGCGCCGCGCCTCCTCACCCGCCCCGCGCCCCGCGCCACCCCCGCACTCACCCCGCGCAGTAGTCCCGGTGCGCACGCCGCCAGCGCTCCAACCGCTGCGCCGCACCCTCCGCGGCCCGCGCGGCGCTGCAGCGCTCGACGTCGTTCCGGCGCACCGCCTGCAGCGTGGCCCACAGCGCTTTCAGCGACCACGGCAGCAGGAAGCTGTTCTTGATGACGTAGATGCGGTCGGTGCCGAGCGGCGGCGCGGCGAGCGCGCGCTGCACGCGCCGCCAGTCGCGCGCCGGCAGCCGCTCCGGGCTCACGTCGTCCGACAGCGCCACCAGGAGCCGCGTCAGGGATATGGTGCGCAAGTGCAAACTGCGCCCGCCGCAAACAGATATTGACCCCATTAACCCTTTCACCGCCATCCCCATCATATCATGGTCAACAAAACACGCGCTCCTACCAGACACCTATTACCTAATATTACGTTATAAACAAACCACTGAACTGACTGTTATGTTTATTAGGTTACATGTTCAATATAATATTAATTTATTTATTTATTTATTGTTTATCAGGCAACATGGGCCCATAGATAATTAAAGCATCTCATTGTTATACATACTTTAAAAACTGCATAATTATGTTAAAGTATACACTTAACTTTATTGAGGCGTAGTGCCAACTTTCCCTGTAGGCAGCCTAGCAACACTCCCTTGAAGCAAAAGTTACCATGGATTTATGCGCAAACTTCTTTGCCAACTTTGGAATACTAAACCAAGTTCCTATGACCGCGACATACATTACATTGGTAAGGTTGGCACAAAAGGCTTTCATAGATCGGTTCAGCGATTAGTAAGGAAGTGCCTACTCTTAAAACGTAGTGACAATATTCTCAGTACCTGTAGGTATAATCTTTGGTTGTAAGGGGTCATTCATAAATGTGTCAGTCTTCACTAATTTTGTGATTTTTTGACCCCTCACCCTTGTCACAGTTGGTCACATTTGTTCTTAGTGTGACATCTAATTATAATAAGCAGTTTTGACAAAACAATTTAAACTTTAGTTCACCAACCAAACAATATAAACATTATACAGAGTTGGAAATATTTTTAAGCAGAAGTTTTCTGTCCACTTACCTGATGGTGTGTCGGTGCTCGCGCACCAGCTTCGGAGACAAACTCTCCTCCATCGCTTCAATCTGTTGCATGAGCTGGCAACACAACAAATACAGTTGATAACACAGGTCTCCCACTTGGTCACAACCTGTGTTGTGTGGTGTTCTGGTGTTGTGTGTTGTCTAGTGTGTTTGTATGTTTACCTGATCCCAGGACTCGTTGGCAGGAGAAAAGACATTCCCAGGCGAAGGCTGTGTGGGCTCTTTGGAGCTGTGGATTTTTAATGTTATCGTTAATTTTTTATTTAAAAATGAAACTTAAGACTAGCATTCACGTTAAGGCGACAACCTCCAGGGCTTTTTATCATGTGCTCACAGCCTGTACGACCATGTTGTCCTTTTAATACAGATTTATATTTTCATCTTCAATGTACAAGTTTTTGTTGTGGTTAGTTATTTAGTTATTTATAGATGTATGGAAGTGGGTGATTCCCGTGAGTACATATTATGTATTAAGTAAACACATAGGAACTTCTTGATGCTTTAATATATAGGTAATAGGCATGGTTCTCCCATGCACAGAACTAACAGCTGTAAGTTTAAATAACATAATATTATTACCTATATATTAAAGCATCAAGAAATTCCTATGTGTTTACTTAATACATAATATGTACTATGATACTCATATTCAAACTAAATTTGGGAGCCTGAGTCTTCCAATTTATAATATTATTCCAAAGAGAAAAGTTATTTTAAGGGTAAAGCAGTAAACTATAACTGCTGATCAAAATCCTTGAAATCATTCCACAGAAAACAGTATTACTTGTAGTACTACTACACATATGTACAAATATGTACTTGTAGTAGTATTAGTAGTAGCAGTATAAGTAGGTAGTATTTACCATGGGATACTTTTTGTCCAAAAACACTGTTTCTGCGGGAATCTTAAAATTGATTGCAGTAGAACATCAAGAAAAGCTATTTAGTGTATTGCTACTTCAGTATTCACAAGGACTTAACCACTGTTAGAAGTTCATAATTTCACATTCATTTATTATTTACTAGCTGTGCCCTGCAGTTTCACCTTCAGTAATTTCAGCGTTCCTGCGGGAATTCTATGTCCTTCTCTGTACCCCTGACAATGTGCATGCCAAATTTCATCCAAATCTGTTCAGCCGTAACAAACATCCACACTTTCACATTTATAATACTAGTAGAATTTAAAAGATACTTTCCTGCAACCTCACCTGCGGTAATATCAAAGATCCTGCAGGAATTCTAGGATAAAAAGTACAGTATGTCCTTCTCGGTACCCCTGATGATTACCTGAGCCGTTCAGGTGTGAAAGTGTAATAAACAAACTCACCTTTGCATTTACATAATAGTATGGACTAAGGACTAACTCGTACAGTGTAAACCAATTATAATGGTTAACAGATACGAGCAGACCTTAAGAAACATAGCCATACTATGCGACCCATTTTTTACAATTTTTGTTAAAATTTTTGACCACCCATAGCATAATATGGTTTATCATTGCATGATTTATCATGCAATATTATTTATTTGTGTATTATCCTACTATTTATTTGTGTATTATCCTACGGGTAGACTGACTTGAATAATAAGATGAAAATATACCTGCCAGGGCTGCATTCAGAAATATCACCCGCTGGCTGATGAAAAACATTAGGTAAGGTGCTCTCAGGCGTGATATCTGAATGCAGCTCAGGGAGCACTTGGAACTTTTCACTCTCAGACTTATCCCTCTTCAACTTAGAATTATGTTTCTTGGAACGGTTCCGATACTCGGCACGCAACTGTTCATATATGCATCTATAAATCTCACTCTTCTCTCGATCAACGATAACAACTTTTTCGCCTTCCACGGCTAACAACTCTTGGATAGCGCGGTCCAGTCTCTGCAGGTCGTCCAGGTTCTTCTTCAAGCTTTCTAAGAACATTGAAGTGATGTTATCGTTATTTTTTTCCCCGATCATCCTTCGTAACGTGTTGGCCACTAACGAAAACCTAGACCTCTTGGCGCCGCGCTTTCTCTTCAGCTTTTCCATTGTTGACGGTCACTTGTTCAACCGTTCTTACTTCTTAGTTTAACCACAGTGTGCAGTGAGGTACACCGTTACTAACTCGTGTTCTAGACGTTCACTCACTACGAATTTCTCTTCTATTAAGAATTGTATGTTTAAGTTTTGTTTTAAAAACGCAACTTTGAACCACTGTGCAAATATGAAATAAACACTACGTTTTACTTTGAATGTTGGTTAAAAAAATTCAAATCAAAATTCAAATCACAGAGACGAAGAGAACATGGAACATAGGTAGGTAGCGGCACTGAGCAAATAATCACCACAAATTAACTAGACAGAGACTTATCACTACCGTTTGGTAGCGGTAAGCACAAATTAACTAGACATCAAAACTGGAAAATAATACTCTCTTGCTAGACATATTTATGCGGTAGGCTCAGATTAACTAGACATATGTCTGAAGATAGGTACAGGTTATGTCTAACACAAATTACCTAACTAGACTTATGATGTCTAAAGAGGTAGGTACTAAGGTACTAAGGCGCGTTCCGTGGATTGGAGGCGCGTTCCGTGGATTCGCACGAATGCACTCGCGCTCGAGCGCGCTCGATACCCGGTGTGCGTTCCGTGGCTTCGCACGAATGCACTCGAACGCGCTCGAGCGCGCTCTGAACCCGTTCTGTGGCTTGGTGAAATTTTACTCTGACAACTGTCAGAGCGTAGTTTCACCCGTTCCGTGGCTCGGAGTGCAGCAACCAAACAACCATCTCCGAAGCAGGTTAATTTTCACTCTGACAGCTATGTATTGTTTAAGAAGTGTCAAAGTTTGCGCCAAAAACCGGATTCGTTGAAAAAGAAATTAATCGGAGTTCTTACGAACAAAGGGGAGGTGTCGTAGTCATAAAAAGTTTATAATTGGATGTAAAACAGTCTTATTCGCAATGTGAGTTGAGAGAAAACAAATGGCGTCTGAAATTTCAAATATTTTGAGGTTATAAAAACAACTCGATCGTTCTGTGGCTTGGTTGCAACTCAAACGAGTGAAATTTTAACCAAACAACGCACCCAAACCCACGGAACGCTCACCCGGTGTGCGTTCCGTGGCTTCGCACGAATGCACTCGAACGCGCTCGAGCGCGCTCTGAACCCGTTCTGTAGCTTGGTGAAATTTTACTCTGACAACTGTCAGAGCGCAGTTTCACCCGTTCCGTGGCTCGGAGTGCAGCAACCAAACAACCATCTCCGAAGCAGGTTAATTTTCACTCTGACAGCTATGTATTGTTTAAGAAGTGTCAAAGTTTACGCCAAAAACCGAAATCGTTGAAAAAGAAATTAATCGGAGTTCTTACAAACAAAGGGGAGGCAAAGGAACCTAAGTCCATACAGCCAATTCAGTAGTATTTTTCTTCTTCTGAAGTTATTTACATCGAAA
This sequence comes from Zygaena filipendulae, assembly GCA_907165275.2. Classification (NCBI taxonomy): domain Eukaryota; kingdom Metazoa; phylum Arthropoda; class Insecta; order Lepidoptera; family Zygaenidae; genus Zygaena; species Zygaena filipendulae. The sequence goes on along the minus strand of OU015677.1, from coordinate 50,877 downwards.
TGCATTGGTGAGATGCATTTCGATGCTTTACAGGAACTTTTGGCAGCAACTCTTCACAGTTGATATGACGCTCTGTGGGAATTGTATAGTAAAACGACCAACTCCCGATGAACGCCCAATTTCATCTTATTTCTCTTTTTCCGCACACTGTTCATCACTAATGGATCACTATTATGTAAAATAAAGAAATAAAACTGACGCACATTTCTGCTAAAATCCCGCCAAAAGTCCGACAACTAAAGTTTAAACCAAGCTTGTAACTAGTGTGCGTTCCGTGGCTTCGCACGAATGCACTCGAACGCGCTCGAGCGCGCTCTGAACCCGTTCTGTGGCTTGGTGAAATTTTACTCTGACAACTGTCAGAGCGTAGTTTCACCCATTCCGTGGCTCAGAGTGCAGCAACCAAACAACCATCTCCAAAGCAGGTTAATTTTCACTCTGACAGCTATGTATTGTTTATGAAGTGTCAAAGTTTGCGCCAAAAACCGGATTCGTTGAAAAAGAAATTAATCGGAGTTCTTACGAACAAAGGGGAGGTGTCGTAGGTAGTCACAAAAAGTTTATAATTGGATGTAAAACAGTCTTATTTGCAATGTGAGTTGAGAGAAAACAAATGGCGCCTGAAATTTCAAGTATTTTGAGGTTATAAAAACAACTCGGTCGTTCTTGCAACTCAAACGAGTGAAATTTTAACCTAACAACTGCGCCCAAATCCACGGAACGCACACCTAGTAGTTATTAGGTACCTACTAGTCTCTATTAAAATAACTATTTTTGTAGATAAAAAAGCTCAGTTGGCAACACTGATATCAGTTGACATTTTGTTTTTTCGGAAAAAAAAACGAGCTTGAATTTTAATTCCAATAGATTTGATTGAAAACATCACAATAATCATTAGTGGTGCCAACGACGGTGTAGAAGGGGTGAAAAAATTGTTGCTCATAAACTCCTTTTCCACAACAAGTTTCTGGCGCTACATCAGACATGAAAAGATTTGGGGTACTCAATGACGTGCGCCAAGTACGTTTAAAAAATAGTTTTCAATTTTTAAATTTGCCACAAAAATTTTGCAATTATTGAAAATCACAAAGATTACTTCGGTTTTTTTATTTTATATTTTTTTTGTAAAGTGCAAATTTTTCTTTCGTTTTTTTTATAAATAAACGACACCAATTTTTTTTTCGATTTTCACCGTTTCTAATGAGTGTTGTTTTTATCAGAGGAGATTTGTGTACTTGGTTTTTTTTATTTCATATTTTTTTGTAAAGATCAGTTTTTTTTTTTTTTTTTGCAAATATGAGGTTATTATTATCTCTGTTACAATAGTTGGACGTGTACTTGGCGCGACATTTTACAGTGAAACTGTTTTTTGTGGGATTTCATATTTTTTTGTAAAGATATTGTTTTTATTTTTGCAAAAATGAGGTTATCATTGTCTCTGTTACAATAGTTGAACGTGTACTTGGCGCGACATTTTACAGTGAAACATTGACGTTGACGCGAAGTGTTTTTGTAGGATAGTGACATCTGTATGCAACTTAAGACGATCGTGTGCGTGCAAATTTTCATACAAAAAGCCAAACCGTTTATCTCCCCTTAAACATAGACCAATTTTGATGATTTTTTTACATGTTATTGATGTATTGGATAACTAGGGCTGTACGTTTTGATTTTAAAGAAATATTGCTTATAACAAAAGTTATTAGCATCTCAATATCCATATTTTTTACAAAAAATCTTCCTCGAGTTTTTTAATTTATTAAAGTTAAACTAAACTGAATTACTAAATTAGAAAAACGTACAGCCCTAGATTAAGGTGTACTGAATCGAATGACACCAAAATTGTCTCATTTAGTGAAGGTTTAGGGGGGTAGAAAAGGTTTGGCCTGAAACAATATTTCAGAAGGAAAAATTAGGCACTCGCCTCTAGTCTCTCTATCGCACGCATCGCACGGTAGCAGAGCGGCATGAAACAGATAGACTTTTTGCAAATACCTACTCGCGACGCGTCTCGGATCGGAGTGATTCTCTTAAGAGCATTACAAATGTGTATATTCAGTGAAAGCTGTCAAAAGTTACCTAGGTTGTCTTTCTTGCTCTTGTCGGCATTTTATGAGAAATTGAGACATAACTACGGTGACTTTTAACAGCTTTCACTGTACAAATCATGAAGTTATTATTACCATGATTAATTAAATTTTATTATTTTGTTAAATCATCATTTAAAACTTCCGCTCAATTTGATTGAAGAATTAATAAATGGAACTTAACTAGAAAATATAAATTTAAAATAATGCATATGTGAAAATGTTTGATTGTTAATTCTAGAAAAAAGAAATTTTAACATTTTTTTTAATTAAAAAAAAAATAATTCAAAATTTGTACTTTTCCCGCGGAAATTAAATGTTCATAAGATTATAATATATCATAAGATTATAATATATATGAATTAAAATTTCATTCTTCTTACAGAATCTAGTAATATTAATAAATTTTATATAAATAAGCCGAGTAATAAATACTCTTTGGTTCGCATTGCATTGATAAACTAAATTATCAATTGGAAGCTTTCCATTTCAAATAAATTTAAAAATTTTTTTAACAATTTTTGTAATTAAGGAAATTGTAAATTCAAACTCAGTACTTCAATGCTCAATATTATAATGACAATAATAATAATCATAGTGATAAATATCATTATTACTATTATTTTTATCATCAATTTATTGCTACCATAATAATTATTACCAGTATTATTTTTGTTTTTGTTATTATTATTATTATTATTATTATCAATATTTATTGATATTATCCTATTGTTGTTAATGAATAACACAATTCGTAGAAATCATTATTTATTATGTGTTTCGAAAAGAATATCTCTATTTAAAATTTCCGCTCAATTCGCCTGAAATGTCACCTATATCTTTCTTTCCATTATACAATTTTTTCTTAGTATACTATACTAACTACTTATGGGTGCTAAAGTTTTAGTACCTATACTAAAGCAAGTATAGTTAGTATATAAAGATTAAGTGCTACCCACTTCGAAATAACAAAATTCGACCTAAATTTGTGTTAGAAAATAATACTCGATTAATATATACACACCGGCAGAATTAGCGGAACATAAAAAGGCAGAGTATAGAAATAATTACGTATACAGGCTGTTGTTTTGGTCAACAACGCCCGTCACAGAGGTGGTTGTACTAACGATACTGACGTCAAAAAAAATATAAAAAAAAATAATTATTTTTTCAAGGAAAATCCGAAAAAAATATTTATTTTGTTTATACAAGCGGGCGAGCCTACGCTACCGGTCGTTGACCGCGCGGCGCGGCGCGCATCATATGGCATGCAATAGTACCTACGTACATAGTACCTACATACACCCCGCCTCGGTGGGAACGCGGGCGAATGCGGCGGGGCGGCCGGGCGGCGGGGGCCGGGGGGCGCGGCGATGTGCCACCCCCGCCCGCCGGCGCTAGCGCCAGCGGCCAGCGCCAGGCGCCAGCTAGTCTGCCTTCCACAGCCGCGGCTATTGCGCGTGCGTTGTTTCTGTGCTAAAATGGCTCGGTCGTTCGCAGGATTAACCAATAGTGAAATTTATTGAGTATTTAGTAATAGCGAAGATGAAGCGAATAGTGTAGCCGAGTGGAGTGCGACGTTTTCAACTCGTCCAAGTTTAACTCGTTACACCATAAGGACTGTTGTTTTTAGTCTCAGGGAATGGGTAACATTCGCTACACCTCGTCACACAACAGGTTCCTAGAGGTCAATCTGGTCTCCCTGTTAATGTTCAAGATGCAGTCCTTGAATACCTACTTTCGTGCGCAGCCGCGCGCGAATACCTACCTACCTGGGATGCTGGGCGAAGCTTTGGCATTGACCATTTAACATCGGAGTTTGGTGATCGTTGGATAGGAAGAGGTGGACCCATACCGTGGCCACCACGTTCACCCGATCTAACTCAATTGGACTTTTATTTGTGGGGTGACGTAAAGTGGTACGCATGACGAATACGCCGACACATTAAAACAAGAGATACTGAACGCTTTAGAAGTGATTACGAACAATTAAACTGTTTTATCGCGATTAAAAGACAATTTGCGATGTCGTGCTTCTGTGTGCATCGCGCAACGCGGTAGACACTGAACAGATAAACCGTTAACGTAAAATCAGTGTAAATAAAAAAAAAACTTTTAGAAGACTTCGTGTTATGTGTAATCAATAATTTGTAAATCACGTTTAATGATTGTAAATAAGTTCGTTCACCTTTTTAAATACGCCAAAGGTACTTAATAACAGCGCCATAGAACTTTAATGGATATTATTAATGGATAAAAATGTCATTTCTAATTTAATAATTTCTAAATTATTCAGTTCCTTTGCCGGTCCTAAGCCCAGTAAAGTATGGAGGGAAAGAGAGTCTAAAATGTTTTGTTTACTTACCGTGATCTAAATAGGTAAAACGTTTGTGCAAAAGTAGGTAGGTAGGTACCGACGACGACGAGACGCGCGATGTAGCTGCTCGTAGCGCGTAGAATCTATGATGTCGTAGCTCTAGTCTACGCGCTAAGGCTTTACCAATTACCATTTAAAGTAAACATTTTTAGATATCTTGTGCAGAGATTTTCTTTTAAATAATGTTCCGAATTATAAAAAATATATTTTTTTTATATTTTTTTTAGAACCCATATTAGTTATATTACTACCTCCGTTACGCGCGTTGCTGACCAAAACAACAGCCTGTATATATTAAAACAAATTATTATCAGGCATGAAGTAACAAACTAATATACATCTTTTAACATCGACTTTAAGAAGTTTTTAGTTAAATTTTATTAAAAATTATCAAAATTAAAAAAAATAAAAAAAATCTGTAGTTTGTGAGAACACAGACAATGTTGCAAATAAAAGTTAAATCACGAAGGGGAAACACACGTTATTAATCGTTCATTTATTTAGTGTTAAAATCACAGTAATCTTTAATTTGCAACATTATTTGTGTGCCCACAAATTAGAGAAAAATTGTTTTTTTTATTATTATTTTAAATAAAATATAATAATTTTATTACAAACTTTTAAAGTGTTAAAAGATGTATATTAATTTATTACTTCAAGTCTAATTATTATTTGTTTTAATATATATACGTAATTATTTCTATACTCTGCCTTTTTATGTTCCGCTAATTCTGCCGGTGTGTATATAATACATTAAGCAGCTGTTTTAATTACTTTTTCACCAAAGGGCGCGAGTGCCATGCACTCCCGCCAATTTTCCAAACTGGCAATCCAATCTCACTCACCGTTGACGGCTTCTATGCCTGACACCTGTCACATGACGTTTATGTCACCTGTCACTGTCAGTGCCAGCGATATTAAAAATGCAGACGCTAATGCTACGTTCACACGCGCGCCGTGCAGCCCGGCGGGCTGCCTGGCGGGCTGCGCGGCATGCAGCCCGTCCCGGGCCGGCGGACATTCAAGCTGTTTACACGCACGCCGTCGTGTCAGTCAGTGCCAGAATGGCGAGCAGCGAGGATCTCGGTGTTGTTGCTGCCATATCCTTTGGCTTAACTTATTTTTATTGGAAAAAGGAACAAAATTATGAACGATTGTAATATCCGATCGTAGCGACTTTCTTAGCAACGTTGAATGAAGATCCACTCGTCGCGAAAGCGCGGGACAGACTGACTGCCCGCGCGCGTGTAAACAGTCACCGGGCGCCCGCACATTCATCCTTTGAACTTTGCCAAAAAACCGACACTTGCCCGATTCGCGGCATTCACGTTCACAGGCGCGTTCACGGGCTCGGGCGTACCGTTTACACGCTCGTGAATGTGAATGTGCACGTTGAATGTAGAGTTGAACGCACGCGTGTGAACTTACCATAACATTTGTAAAATCTCTCGTAGAATCGAAAACAGGCGCAGGCAAAAATTTTTATTCTTGAAATATATTAAATATTTGTTCAGACCCAATAATTTTTTGTAATATGTGTAAAATCTGTAAAAAGAAACTTATTGAAAATAGTGTGAAGTGACAGTGTCTTGGCAATAATAAAAAAAAATAGACCCAAATATGTGAGGAGGTTATGTTGACATATGAATTGAGAATAGAGACACGTTGTCTCATGCCATATGTTGGACGTTTACTTGGCGCGAGACACTATAACGTGTCTCCGGATAGGTGATCAATAAAAAATGCTACAAAAATTGAAAAACTAGACGTTCAGAGTTCTTTAATCCAAAATGGAACAGCTCAATGGATTTATATGAAATTAAGAACATGGGATATATTCTGGACTAGCTGTGCCCCTGCCGTTCACGCGTGATGCCATGATCAAGTGAAATAGGTATTCATTATATTTAAAGATTAAGACGATTGTGAGTCTGCAAATTTTCATACAAAAAGCCAAACCATTTATCTCCTCTTAAACATAGACCAATTTTGATGATTTTTTTACATGTTATTGATGTATTGGATAACTAGGGCTGTACCTACGTTTTGATTATAAAGAAATATTGCTTAAAACAAAAGTTATTAGCATCTCAATATCCATATTTTCTACAAAAACTCTTCCTCGAGCGTTTTAATTTATTAAAGTTAAACTAAACCGAATTACTAAATTAGAAAAACGTACAGCCCTAGATTAAGGTGTACTGAATCGAATGACACCAAAATTGTCTCATTTAGTGAAGGTTTAGGGGGGTAAAAACAGTTTGGCCCGAAACAATATTTTAGAAGGAAAAAGTAGGCACTCGCCTCTAGGTCCTGCAAGTTTCTCTATCGCACGATACGGGTCGCCGGTATTAGCATTGTAGTGTAGGTAGTAATGTCGATGTCGAGGTGTTGTCGATATTATTATAGCCTAGGGTGGAGAATATCGATAGCGATCGATATTGAAAGTTTTATTAGGGTTACACAAATATTATCATGAAAAAAGCCTATAGGGAAGCCTGCAGTTTCACCTACGTTAATTTCGGAGATCTCCCGGTTATTCAGAGATAAAAGTACTAACTACCCTATATTTTTTCTGCACCTACCTGTAGGTATCTACTTACCTGTTGATTTTAGCTAACTGCGTTGTAGTACGGGAGTCCAAGGCGAGATTTATGGATTTACTAAAGCACGTCAGATTAAAATAAGGGGCATATCTTGCACCTCCACCAAATAAAGGCCCTCTACACAGAGGGGCGCGTCTAGAATAACCGATCAGAATAATAAAAAAAAAACGATAGCCGGAAATACTCGAGCGCATCAGATTAAGACATAGTATGGGTAAGACGTAGTAGTAAAGGGAGTTTTAAAGGATCAAAAGTATAAAATCATTTTTGTTGAACATAACATCTATGTATATCTAATATATAAAATTCTCGTGTCACAGTGTTAGTTACCATACTCTTCCGAAACGGCTTGACCGATTTTTATGAAATTTTATATGCATATTCAGTAGGTCTGAGAATCGGCTACTATCTATTTTTCATACCCCTAAGTGATAAGGATTGTCCACCCCTAACATTTTTTTTTAATCTTTTGGAAAAAAAATTAATTTAATATTTTTTTAAATTTGGTATTAAAAATACATACAACCCTAAATTTTCACTCTTCTATCACCAACCCCTATTTTTAATAGTTGTTTTAGTAATTTTTCATCCCGCTCGATAACTGATTAATTATGATTAACACACAGCCTACACCACTGATCGTAGAGACCTGAGACTTGGAGGGTGTGTTCTTCGTATGACGTAGGCATCCGATAAGAGTGGAATTTCCGAAATGTTACCCCTAAGGGGGTGAAAAAGGGGAGTTTAGGCAACTCTATGAGTGATATAGAAGCCAAAAAAAATCGTTTTTAGAATTTTTGTCTGTCTGTCTGTCTGTTTGTATTCGTGCTACGCAAAAACTGCTGCACCAAATTGAATGCGGTTTTTTTTGTTGTATTGCTAGATACTTTTAACTTAGATACTCATGTTTCGATTTTTTCGAAATTCCATCTGGAACACGGGATATTAAAAAGAAATGCTGGTCCTACTAATATTATAAATGTAAAAGTGTGGATGTTTGGATGTGTGGATGTTTGTTACTCAATCACGCTACGAAATACTTCGAATATATCTAATATGTAGGTAGGTAACTGCATTAACTGCCCTTGCGGCTCGCGCTTAGTACCGTGGCGCGTGGCTGTCGTGGCCGGTCGGCGGCCGGCGCGGTGCCGCGTCCCCCCTACACCCGCGCGTCCCCCGCTGCTGCTTTCCTAGTGTGCGCATGTTGTGTTTGTGTTGTTGACGCCAGGAGGGAAGCAGAATTAGTACTTTTGGCCGCAATTTCCTAGGGAATCTCGAAATTCTCGAGGCGGTGGCGCGGGTGGAATGAATGCTTCAAGTGGCGAGAACAGCTAGGTAAAAAAGGGAAAGATGACTGTGAGGGCAGGTGTCTCCGGTGTCATCAATGCTGGGACGCTTGGTTGGGCGCGATTTTAACAGTGAAATCGTTTTTTCCTGGGTTTGTTGTGAAGTGGCCAAAATTCTTCTTCGTCGGTGTCACTCTTGACAGAGTGGTCGTGGTCATCAGTTTAGGTGTTGGTGGCAAGCTTCACAAATTTCCAAATTCCAAAATTAGACTAGAAGAATTGGGGCCGTCCCAACCACCGGCGCACAGATAGTATATTACTATACCGGGGGCCAGAGGGAGTCGAGTTTCCTGTTACTAAAGGAGTTGTAGTGGCTCTCGTCTCAAGGTCACAGTGATCAAGCTCCCCGATCTCAGGCTTCGGCAGCTAATTCTCTCCAAGTTCAGGCCCCAATACTTACAGTCCGAGTATACTCTGTATCTCATTCTTCTAAAGATCAGATCGCGCGATAATACAAACTTACATATCTCAAGGACATCTAGCCTTGCTCAGGCCCCGGGAGCTCGCAGCCGCGAGGTGGGCCGCGGGACCCCTCAGTGCCGATATCGCCGCCCTTCGCCCCTCGGCCCGCGCCCCCTAGCTGTCGGGGCCCGAACTACGCGTCTGGGTATTAGGACTTTAACTACGTCACGATTCTGAGATATGCAGCTTGGAATCCAAACAAAATCAAATCATTTATTCTGCCGTTGGATACCTACAATATTATGTAGTCTTACACTTCATGTCAACCTCAATAAATATCAATAGTCAATAACTTAAAATAATTTAATTATACTATTAAAATAAAAGAAGGTCCGGGATTCTGAGGTACGATGCTTGGAGATACGGGATTCTGAGATATGGAGCTTGGAGGTACGGAATTCTGAGGTATGGTGCTTGGAGGTACGGGATTTTGAAGTATGGAGCTTTGAAGAACGGGGTCCTGAGGCATAAGAATTTGACCTATCGGGATCTGCGCTGCGTGACTCTGATGATGCGGGGCGACGGGCTCGAGGAACACATTGAAGTGGGGAACTATGGGCTGCACGAGCTGCCTGTGGTGAGGCAGCGAGTCCCCAAGCGAGGGCAGCGGCTCGGGAGTCTCCTGCCCCTCCTCCCCGGACTCATCGCGCAGGTCCACTACTGCGTCGGGGCGCGCCTCCCCCCGCGCCCCGGCCCCCGGGGAGGGCCCCTGCAGGGAGGCGAGAGGCACCACCCGAAGGAAGCCACGCTGCTGGCCCCCCCCACCGCCCTGCGCTGTCTCACCGGCCTCGTGCGAGGCGAGCGACAACTGCGAGCGCGCGGGTTCACTCGGCTCATCCACTGTGAACAAAGAGCGGGTGCACGCGATGAGGCGAGCGACAGAACCGGTAGAGTCGAAGATTAATCGAGGAGCTTTTTTTATGAGATAAAGTTTAACTGCACAGTATTATAATCGTGTATTTAATATTCGTCAGAATTTGAACTCGATCGGACACCAAGTAGCGACCCAAGAATCTATTACTGAACAATTAAAATACATATAGTTAAAAACTACTCACGTGCCAGTGGCTGGCCGGCCGGCTGCCCCCCGCGCGCCGCCCCCTCGCCCTGCGGACAACAAACGCGACCGGCGTTAGAGCAGCCCGAGTGACGTCACACCGCCCCCTACCTCCCCCCGCTCCTCCCCGCACTCACCGCGAGCGCGCGGCACCGCTGCAGGTGGGCGCGCAGCTCGCAGTGCAGGCGCCGCAGCAGCTCGGCCCCGCGCGGCCGCAGCCAGCGCGCCTCCCGCGCCGCCGGGCCGCGCGTGCGCCCCAGCATCTGCCAGGACAAGGAATTTTCTCAATACAAATACTTTGGCATACCCACTAGATGTTTCCCGCGGTGCCACCTATAATAATTTCGGAGTTCCCGCGGCCATTCCAGAATAAAAAGTACCCATGCCCTGTGCCTTTCTGTATGAAAATTTCACGATGATCGGTTAGTTAGGGCGTGAAAAGAAACAAAGAGATAAAGGTACTTTCACATTTATAAAGTCAGTAGGTATAGATTTAGCCAATTTCTAGATAAACAAATGTAATTAGTTTCTATTAACATCGTTGTCCGGCTCGAAATTATAATTCACGGTGCTTATACAAAATGCGGAACCTCTCTCTCGGTGGTCTTCGAAGGCATCGGCGTCCTATTATATCTTCATGTTCACAAAAAACCACGACTGCGAAACTTATTGCAAAACCCAACCAAACCCACTTTTAGCTCAATATTTTTCCTTCAACTTTTTTTAAACAAACGTTGAACAGATCAACTTTTAAATGGCTAGCGATCGCTTTTGACCGGTGAATTTAAGTCTTCCACCAAAAAAGCCAACGTTGAAACCTACTCGTGTGCTCTGGAGTTTGCGATTTTTGTCAAATCTCCAAATATTTCACTGTACTGTAGATTTCGTGCCAACGAGCATAAGTGACCAAATCTAAATTAATTCATTACCGATTATAAATTCTCGAACTTCATTGTATTCTCCCAACTACGTGGCATTGGTGGAGTCACTGTGGCGACACGTAAGGTCCGAATTCATTAACTGAAGTATAAGATTTTAGTTAAATGCGGTCTGGTCGGTTCACTGCTCCATGGTCGATGACCACCGAGTCCCGTGTGTAGGCCGCATACTGCATAGTCTACGATGCCACGACTGATTGTGACACATTCTCGACTTCAATGTGGGTTATCATCAAAAGTATGTAGCACATCTAAATATTTAAACTTCGAACCAATATCGGATGACGACATATAATGCATAGACGTATTGACACCTATTGACGTTTCAATCAATTTCAAATACGAATAAACCGGATGATAAATTAATTTTAAAATTTCTGTAGTTTATAACAAATAATTGACGACCATTTATTGCTACTCCAACGATGTTACCATTTTTAAGGGTTACTTTAGAATCATTTACAAATTATTTACTAAAACGTAAAATGTGTTGAAATATAAATAAGTAGTATTAGTAATATAATAGTAGTAATATAAAATGAGATAATAACCAATAAAAAAATTAAATGTAAATCATTAATTTTAAGTGGGTGACAGATTTTTGTACGCTAGTTGGCTCCACTCCTGGGTTTCAAAGATTCAAGTAGGTCGATTCGAAGGAATCTTAAATGTAAAATTAGTTTTATAAGAACAACAGTCAACACGACATAGAGAGTGCAAGGGGGGGGGGCACACTCACCTCTACCGGTTCGTACGACTTCTCAGGGTCCAGGTCTAATGCACGCCATAATGCGGATGATTGATCATCTATTGAAAAAAAAAACGGATGCGTTTAAAACAAAAAGTTGTTATAAATAACGTGAGCATATAGAGTAACGACTAACGAGTAAACTAGCTCCTGAGCGATCACAATTTATAATTTTGAGGAAACTGGTTAATACTATACAGTTTTTAACTAGTAGGGGAAAGTGGGGGGGATTCGTACACCGGGAGCATTCGTTCAACGGCCATAACTCGAATACGCAACATAGTGGCGCCTTCGTATCTGCGTGTGTGATGCCCACTCACACGCATAATCTAACCGCGGAGTGGCTCACCAGTGCGGCCGCCGGCTTCAATGTTACAGGACGTTACGAGTTTTTGCTTCGCGTAAGTAGTTTTTATATGCAAGTTGAAACGTGTTTATCTTATATAAGTTTTGCTGCCATCAATAAACTGATCCTTTGTGGTGTTTGGGTACATAATTAAGTTTATTATTTCGATATTTACTTAATGATAATCTCAACAGTTACTTTTTATTTTCAATATATTAGTCGAATTTCTTGGTTGGGGGAGCTTCGTACAGGTATGAACCGGGTGGATTCGTACTGTACGAATGTACCCCATCACATGTTGTTTCTAAGAAAACATTGTTTACAGGACCATGCCGCGAGTATATGTTAAAAAAGGGACAAGATCAGGGGAGGTCGATGAAGTTGCTATGCAGTCTGCGATTAAAGAAGTCCTAAATAAAACGTTGTCCATCAGAAAATCTGCAGAAAAATATGGCGTAAAACCTACCACACTTGAAAGCCGCTTGACGAAGTTGAAAAAGTCTTCTGAGGAAGAGAGAAATAACTCTTTACAACGTGTGTTTGCTTTACACAGATACTCCCGAAAAAAATAGGCTAGAAGAAATAGAAAAAATAAAACAGTTGAAGAAGCAAGAGCAAGAGCGAAAACAAAGGGCTAAAGAGATGAAGTGGGCATTAAATTTGATATCGGGTAAAGATATATTAAGTAAACCAAAGAGAAAGAAGCAAAGTACAGATACTGAAAGTGAAGATGAGACTGACATGAGTTTAAGAGAAAGTTCCTTTTCTTCCATTGAAGAGATTGATGAAGGATCTGATGTGGAGAATGAAAATCCAGTTTTAACTGAATTTGTAAATGATAAATGTTTTATCCTAGTGAAGTTCGAGAAGAAAAAGTCTATCAAACACTATGTTGGTCAGGTGATTACCAAATATAGTCCCACTGAGTACAAAGTTTCATTTTTAAGAAAGAAACCCGGCACCTGAAAATTTGTTTTTCCCAATAACACAGATGAAGGTACTGTTTACATATCAGACATAGTATGTATATTGCCGGAACCCAAATCTGCTTCTACAGCAAGAACAGCTGATATATTTAGCTTTCAAAAAGATCTGTCTATGTACAATGTGCAATAAGTAGATTCATAAAAATATTATGACTCTTGTTACCCTAATGGTAAATAATGTTGATTAGTCCCTATGGGACATAATAATTTAAATAATATTAAAACAAAGAGGTTAACTAATTTTATTTAAAACTATCTTATTATTAAGTACTTAAGTACCCAAGTGATTCTGTGAAATTTTGATCTCAATAAACGTTGCATTTTCTATAAATAGCATTATTAATCATGATGTACGGAGGCACCCCAACCCATGTACGAAGCTACCCCGTGTGTGGGGTACATTAGTACGATTTCCATTTTTTTTTTAAATCGTTATAGCTTGGCCACGCTTCTTTCTATGAACAAGTCGTCTAAGGAGAAATTGTAGGCAAATACATAAACAATCTAGCAATGCTCAAATTGTTTTCAAATAGCGTTTAGTTTTTCTGCTATAGGGCTCAAAGTGAAAAGTGTACGAATCCCCCCCACTTTCCCCTAAATGTTATAAAATAGATGCCGTTGCACATTTTTCGCAATTTTTGCTATATCACGATGCAGAAATTAACACAGAATTATGTGCGGCGGTGAGGGGATCCGTGGGACAGTGTGGGGGGGAGTGTGCGGCAGCTGGAGAGGGAGTGTATGTATGGAAGAAGGATATAAAATGTGTGAGGGGGGGGTATTCACCGCTCAAGATGCTTACTGGGTCCAGGTGCAGCTCAAAAAAGGCGGAAGCGTCACACAAGCATCGTGGGATTCCTCCCCAGCAGGTCAAGTGATTTAGTAAATGTCTCTCCTCTTTTAGACTAAATATAAAATTTCAATTTTTGAGATTTAGTTTGATTAGGGAGGGGGGGGGGGGGGAAGGCGAGGTGTCTCACCTGCGTGCTCGCATCTCTCTCCCCTCGGCGCGTGCGTGGTGCCGTGGTCACGCACGAGGGGCGCCACCTGCGCCGTGAGGCTGAGGCTCCGCCGCGCCAACACCTGCGCCAGCTGCGGCAGCACCACCCGCCCGCACCGCGCACCCCCCGCCACCCCCGCGCACCTACACCCCGCCCCACACCCGCCCGCCGCCCCCCCGGCCACGTCCAGCGGCAGCCGCTCTAGCAGCACGCTGACCGGGCGACACAAGCGCAACAGCTGTTCCCATTTCCCCGTATGTTCGTATTTCTCTCTCGGAGATCCCTCGCAGCGGGAGCTGGGAGCTTTCAGCACCGCCCTCCACGCGCCGCGTGTTCTCCGAGGCCCACCCAGGCCGGGGGTCTTCCCCCGAAGGCCCCCCCCCCCACGTAGGCAGCCCGTCCACCCTCACCAGCGACACCCGGGCCTCCATTGTCAACTTCGAATCTAAGAAAACGACGAACGAGTAGAATGAGAAACGCGCCAACGGCTGGACTCGACTGTCAGATGTCTATTCGTATGATTCCACAATATTATGTTTTTAATTAGCTATTCTCCACGGTTTCACTCGTATTAATTTCGGAGTTCTCGCGGGAATTTCGGGATAAAAGTACTCATAATATTTTCTTTTCTATTTCACTAACAACATGGATGAACAAACAATTACTTTTGCATTTATAATAATATAAGTAAAGGTTTTGTTTTTTAGAAAAGCTTTTATTATACGGTCATAGTAGAAAAATACATTGCAAAGGCCGAAAGTATGCAATAAGCTATGAAAATCGACATATTTTAATTTTCTAAATGTGGCATTTCTTTTTTGAAGTTAATGACTACTCACCCGTAGCCACCCACGCCGGTGCCGCGACCTTTGCGCCCCCACTCCCCGCCCTCCCCCCCACCTCACCTTCACTCTGTTCACTCGTCACTGCACTCGGTTCACTCTTCACTTCACTCGGTTCGCTCTTCACTTCACGACTCGTCCCGTCGCCGCCACCCGCCACGTCGTCCTCCTCGAACACGAGCCGGTCCCGAGCACACGGCACCGGCCGCGGCGCGTCCGGACATTTCTCGCTTTCAAGTTCCCCCGCCCGCCCGCCCCGCTCCTCCCCGAGCGGGTCGACGTCTTTGAGATCCATCTCCGTGTCGCTGTCGAATATGAGCGTCTTGGTCTGGGCGGGGTCTATCTGGTGCAGCTTGTCGATGACGTCATCGCCCTCGTCCGACGGCGGGGCGCCCCCCGCCCCCACCCCCACCTTCGCCTCCATCGGACCCTCGTCGATCACCAGATAGCCGTCTTCTTCGTCTGAATATCCACTGTCGTACTAGAAACAACATTATAATAATACATATAATATTTTATTTTATTTATTTCAGAAAACTTACAGCTTATAAGTTTTCTCACATACAAAAAAAATATATACAAATAGTGATTTATGTGAAATCTAAGAAAACAATCGAAGTGTAAAAAATACAGCGATCGTTCATTGCATTGTTCGACTGCCAATACTTTCCTAACTTGCAGTGCAAAATAGGTCGCAATCTGTCCTGTCGCTAATCGAATTAAATAATCGGGTGACTATAGCAGAGTAACTATGTTTTTTTTAAATCATTTATTTAGTGAGGCTTTTTACGCTCATGCGCCAAGCCAGCCTCGTAATGTGTTACATATTGCAATATAAAACTACTAATAGAAATAAACAAAAAATAAACTAAAAATAAACCTTAAGCTAACTTAACTAAAAATAAACCTTAAGCTATTTGCTTATTAAAATTACGAGCCATTCTTAATGTATCCAAGTACCCCTCCATCAAAACATCCATGTTCAAAAAACTCATGATAAAATTCTTTATTTCCGAAACCGCGTATTTCAAAATAAATGTAAATTTGTCCCCAATATCGTCATTCGAAAGGAAAACTTCTTTCAGTTTGCCCAAGTTGTTCCTGAAACTAAAATTTTCAATTTTTGAAGATTTATTTCCAACCGACTTACTCACAAACTCGTCCCTATTTTTCTGTAAAAATTCAGATGTAACCTCCTCCTGAATTTCACGACCAGCCTTCTTTCGTTTACTCTTTATAGTTTTGAATTTAGTTTTTGGTTTCTTTGTAAGCACTGACACTTTGTGTGAATTCAAAATTGGTGACATTCTATCTTCACACTTATCTTCCTCGCTATTCGAACACTCATTCAACCATACATTATTTTTGACCACATCTGAATAACTTCTCGCTGCAATTGTTATTGGCCTTAACTGATTCGTCAATAGTGAATAAATTCGGACTCACCACAGCATTTTTACTCTCTCTAATTTTAGCTAGAGCCATTTTATATGTGCAATTATGCTTACTCATCATATCTCTTATTTCTTTTTCACGTAAAAATGCAGGACACTTGCTCTTAATCATAGACATATGATCTCCTTTACAATTTATACATTTAAAATGAACTGTCTCGCAATTTTCATGTTCGCCGCCACATTTCGGACATATATGTTTCTTAATTGGACAAAAAGCTTTAATATGTCCAAATCTCCAACAATTTGAACATTGAGTGACGGGAAAATTAAACGGTAATACCTTCATTCGTATGCCATATGTATAAACATATGGAGGTATAACAGGACCCTTAAAACATATGCGAATACTTCCACTCTTAACCCATTTGCCTTCATCATCCCTTCTGCTCAAACGCTTGACAGACAAAATCTCCAAATCACATTCTAAGATATTCTTAATATTCTCATCATCCAAATCGAGGTCCACGTCTTTGACTAAGCCATAAGAAACGTTTACTTCATTTGTTTTCTTACAGATCCAACCTTTTTTTTCTAAAAGCTTCACACGACAACATTCTATCCGCAGAATCATTGGTTTTAAACCTTATTAAAATTTTAAAAGGACTTTTGTAAACTACCTTTACAATATGTGGAATTTTCTCGTTATGTAAAAGTTTCGCAAGAGCAATCTGTTTTGGAAGGATCTCTTTTGCAGTAATGGACACCTCTACATATTCTGAATCAGTCGGATTTATGTCTTTCCTAGAGCTTGAGGGTGTCCAGATGGTGGGTTCATAATTTTAACCTTCTTACCTCGCTTATCAACCTTAGTAAAATCGCCGTCCTCTATATCATCATCTGGACTAGACTCGTTCCTAGCCCTTTTATATGAATTTCTCAACGAACTATCATTTTCATCCCAATCCAAATCAGAAATATCATTATTATGTACCAAAGCACGCAAAGTCACGACACTAGAATGACGGCTGCTACCGTCCTCATCATCGCAACCGCTTTCCATCACTTTTAGGAAGAAAACTTTTTAAGAAGAAATAAATATCAAATGTCAATGTCAGTTAAAATATGATAAAATTTTAATTATTTTATATTACGAATTACGAAAATTGTATCACTTAACTTTAGCCACAAAAATAACACAATTATGTCCATAGATATAATAAATCCTCAATTTCACACCCATTAACGCAAAATTATACAACTATCACACATAAAAAAATAATCAAACAGGAGCAAAGCAAAACGACCTTGTCACGTCAGAATCACGGTGACGTATGTAATGTTGTGAGTCCGCGCGCGGGGCACGTGCCACATAGGTACGACTCGACGCCTCTCCGCGCGTTGACACTTCCGGCCCTACGAACCAGTCAACGCTCTCCGATAAGTAAATTATGTCTGAAATATATCTTCGCGCTTGTAGTGGAAGTAGATGATTCCTAATGGATCGTGCCTTCCTATAATTATGTTGTGTCATTAACTTTGGTTTTGAGTTCCAAGTATTTTAAGAAACGCTTTGGTAAGTACTTGAGTCTCCCTATGTAGAACCCTCAGAACAATAAATATTCGAGAATACTACGCACCAAAGAGCAGTAAAGCACTTTTATTGTTTTAGCTTTATTAAAACTAGAACAGGACCTAAATAAAGAACTTAGTGCCCTTGAGGCTCTTTTTATTATGTAAGACTACCCCACTGTCTTGTATCACTCGCAAGTGTCTGGTATGGCTTACTTTAGAGCGTGCTTGTTAGAGATCTGTGAGAAGATTTTCATGTCGTCAACGAACAGTAATATAGAAGAAGAAGAAGAAGAAAATACATTTATTTCAGCACAACACACAAGAAAAAGAAACAAACATCAACAGTGCCTAATCTAAAGAAACATAGATAATATCTCTTGCATGCTCTGCCGAAAGGGTCACCAACTCAGCATTAGCTAGGTGCGGGAACACCTAGCGCTGGTTTTCAGTTGGCAGCCCGCTGTCACGCACGGACGGGGGTAACAAAAGAAGAGGTACAGAAAAAAAAATGATACTATACATATAAATACAAGTACACCAACTAAACATAAAAAATATAAAAGATAAATAATATAGAAAAATACAGGTAAATAATTCTTACTGAAATAAACAATACATACAAATATACGTGAGTATTTAAAAATTGAGTGAATGTCGTTGATGAAACCACAAAATGGAACCTTGAGGGACGCCTCAAGGGACACTTTTCCATGCAGATTTGTATCGTTTGCAACAACCGATTCGGTTCTATTGGAAATACAGGAAGAAAACCATCTGTACAGGTTACCTCGTATACCGGAAAGATATAGTTTTCCATAAGTATTTTGTGGTCAATACGATCAAAACATTGACAATAGTCTGTAAATATGGCGTCAACCTGAAGACCAGTGTCCACTGTCCATAGATGTGGTAATGAAGTCGTTAAATAGAATTAAATTTAATGTGGTTAAGCGATTCTTTACAAGGCCACGTTGAACTGTAGATAGAATAGGGTTAAGAGAGCTATAGAGTTGTCGGTGAATAATTTGCTCTAATATCTTTGAAAATATACATAACTTAGAGAAGGGCCGATAGTTACATACATCGTCCTTGTTAGCCTTTTTGTGTACATGTGTAATTAACGCCAACTTCCAAATATTAGGCACTGTGCCCTCGTTTAGAGATTTATAGAACAATACATATAAATGGAGGTATACTAAGGCTATAAGCAGAACTAGCAATTACTAGAGAATTAACCGAATCTGAACCTGCATCCTTGCTTGTATCCACACTTTTTAACTGCGTTTCTATTTGTGTCTATCGGCCTGCAAGTTATTTATCAGGACCGTGTGATTATGGGTGGAACCGCCAGCTAAAGTGATCGTGTGATTTTGTGCTGAAATGTGGTTAGAGTGGGTGTGACATGAGTGTACTCAGGCCGTTCGCAGGCTACGAGGTCGCGTCGCACAGCCACGAGGAGTCCCCCGCCCATCGTCTACCCTGTACTCGTAGTAGTAGTCCGTATCACACTGTCCAATAACTTAAGACTCTGTTATGCATATAATGTCTTATTCGCAAGCAATACTTTTGAATGTAGTTGTTTTAGTGCGTAGTCCTCGAGTACTCTGATAATATTCATACAATTTTAACAGAATTTATGAGTAAGTAGGTAGTAATTTAAGTAGAATTTTGATAGTTTAGACACACATTTTAATTTACTGTTTATTACTGGGACTTGTATGTGTGTATAGCTGGAGTGTACCTCAGTTTTGGTACGGAGTATGCAGCAGTTTGAGTAGAGAGTGTGCTGCATTTTTGGGAGGGGGTGTGTGGCTGTGTGGGGAGGGACTGTGCGGTAGTGTTGTTATGTTTGTTTCTTTTTCTTGTGTGTTGTGCTGAAATAAATGTATTTTCTTCTTCTTCTTCTTCTTCTAGTGTGTTGAGAGAGTGTATGACAGTGTGGGGAGAGAGTGTGTGGTATGTGGCAGTGTGGGGAAGGACTTTGCGGTAGTGTGATGAGAGAGTGTGCGGAATTGTGAGGGAGTGTCACTCACCGGGTTCAGGTCCAGTTCGCCGGCGCGGCGCAGCTCCTGCCAGCGCTGGGGCTCCTCCTGCACCACGTGCGGGAACCTGCCGACACACGACCGCGCTCAGACACACCAGCGTCGACCACAAGCACACTATCACCATCGCGCACGTCTCGCGCCTCGGGACTCACGTGCGGCACAGCTCGCGCAGCAGCCGCACCCCCTCGCCGGCCGCGCCGCACCCCGCGCGCGCCCACTCCCGCGCCAGCAGCCGCAGCTCGTGCCAGCGCCGCTGCAGCAGCAACAAGCTCCCCCGCGCCTGCCTGCAACACCCCCCGCCTCCACCCCGTTAGCACACGTCCGCGCCGCGCCTCCTCACCCGCCCCGCACCACCCCGGCACTCACCCCGCGCAGTAGTCCCGGTGCGCGCGCCGCCAGCGCTCCATCCGCTGCGTTGCACCCTCCGCGGCCCGCGCGGCGCTGCAGCGCTCGACGTCGTTCCGGCGCACCGCCTGCAGCGTGGCCCACAGCGCTTTCAGCGACCACGGCAGCAGGAAGCTGTTCTTGATGACGTAGATGCGGTCGGTGCCGAGCGGCGGCGCGGCGAGCGCGCGCTGCACGCGCCGCCAGTCGCGCGCCGGCAGCCGCTCCGGGCTCACGTCGTCCGACAGCGCCACCAGGAGCCGCGTCAGGGATATGGTGCGCAAGTGCGACCTGCGCCCGCCGTAAACAGATATTGACCCCATTTACCCTTTCATCGCCATCCCCATATCATGGTCTACGAAAAACGCGCTCATTGGGCCAGATACCTAAAATTAATTTACTAAAAAACCACTGCATTGACTGATAAATTTGATTTGATTTGATTGCTTTAAACTCAAACTCAAAAATTTTAATTGAACTCGTTAAGGGATGTTGACTACGTTTGAAAATCAAAATTCTAATTAGTCCGTCAGTTAGAAAAGAAAAAAACAATTGACACGTATTTTTTGCTTTTTCAAATAAATGAAAATATACAGAAATTAAGCGCATTTAAGTTTAGGGTGGGCTCGTGACGTCACTAATCGCTAAAAGCCGCCATACAAACTGTCCTGTTAGTGACGTCACGCGAAATTTCAACTCAATCTATCGCCGTTATTTTTTGATTACGTAAAAAAATAAAAAATACGTCTCCAATATTTTTTATTAATCTACAAGACGGACTAAAAAAAAAATAGTCAACTTGCCTCGCTCAGAAGGCTGATTTCCCAGGAGAAGAGACGAGCGAGAAACTCTTGGGTTTCTCTTTTAAAAGTTACAAGCATTTAGCATACAATATAAATGTAAAACCTAAGTTAAGATAACCAAGGTGTCCTTACGCATGTGTTTTTTCTTTAGACAGGCTTTAAATTTGTTCATCGTTAGATTCTTAATTTGTACCTATCGGTAATTTTTTATCAAAACTAATGCATTGTCCTATAAAAGAGTTACTTTATGTATAGTCTAAACTTTGGTGACACTAGTTTATCTTTTTTCTCGTATTAATACCATCACTGGCTTTTTTTTTAAATATCTATATTCCTATGACAGTAGGTACATGGATTAGATTCGCATAGATATATTGTGAAGCAACAGTCAACACGCCTATTTTTCCGAATATATCCCTTAAAGAACACTTATATAGAGCCTAAGTTATAAATTGCGAGTATAGCTCTCTTTTGCAATACAAATATCGTGTTATACATTACCCCACAGAAGAATGCCGTAACTCGAAACTAACTGAAATAAACCAGTCGAGCATAGCAGTATTAACATTCGTCAACTGCTTTTTCTTATACTACTGCTCCACCTGCGTTAATGATAACGTTGATGTTAATGTCTAACGTGGTAATGTTAGTAAGTTAACCCGTTAAAATGTTGGTCACATCTACGTAATGCCTAAATTAGCGCACTAATATACCCGTTAACACGCAGGTGGAGCAGTAGCATTACCGCATATGCTGCCGAGCTTAATTTACTACCTATCTATATGAGGGCCCCATTGAAATTTTGCGCCCAGAGTTATGCCTAGATATACCGTGGTGTCAGCATTATTTATTAACACTAAACTAATGCATTATTTTAGAAATAGCATTATTTACATTGTCAATATTAGACTGTTGTCGATTTAACTTAAATAACAATGAAGTATCGTCAGCGAATAACACAATCTCGTGGTTTTTCTTTATTAGATACGACAAGTCATTACTATAAACAAGAAATAGAAAAGGACACAGGATAGAACCTTGCAGAACTCCCATAGCAACAACAGATCCAGCGGACCGTTTACCGTTCACGTCTGAACTCGATTATTTAGGTACGAAATTAATAAATTTAGTGCATTTCCTCTGACATCGTAGTAGCGTAGTTTGCCAAGCAGTATATCATGTCAAACGCAATCAAAAGCAGAAGACAAACACTCCCAGGGCATCCTGTAACCCCTCCCGAGCTCCAAAAATGTGCTGTAGCAATTCAGTACCATCATCGGTTGTAGAACAATTTCGCGTCAAACCCAATTGCTTCAAGTAGGTAAGATTGTTAACCAAATTCATCAATTTGATTAAGACGTATTAGTTTTTCAAATATTTTACTTAATATAGGCGGAAAGTTACATCCAAATTTAAATAGTGGTTTTAATTTACTATGCTTCATCTGGTCAGGAAATTTGCCACAATCGACACATTTATTAAATTTTTTTTTCTGTTTCTGATTTCTTTACACTTAAGAGTTTTAAAATCATTAAACAGATCATTGCAATTGATGTGATCAAATTTGAAAATTGAGGAACATTCATCAACGTTTTCTTTTATTAATAACTCTGCACTAACAAGAGAAGAATTTAAAAATTTTGTGGTCTTAATTGGTATGCTTTGGAAAAGAATTTTTCAAAAGCTCCGGCCACTTCTGAATCTGATTTAATTATTATATTTTCGATTTGCAAACAGAATTTATTATTACGAGATTTTGATCTTCCAGTTTCGCTGTTAATAACTTTCCAAGTTGCTTTAATTTGGTCATTAGAGTAAGGCTACAAAAACAAGGCAGTGCAAAGGTTAACAGAATATTGAGAAGCAAATGTTTTTGTCGACGTTAGTATTGGAACACATTTCAAAGGAGAATTATTCCGTCCACTCACCTCAACCGGCGCCGGGCGCCGGGCGCGAGCTCGCGCACCAGCTCCGGATACAAACTCTCCTCCATCGCTTCGATCTGGTCCACAACCTGGCAACACCGCAAATACTATTGGTAATACAGGTCCTTGTGGATCCAGGGGACTGAAGTCTCCCACTTTGCAACACTATGTTTTGTGTGTGTGTGTTGTGTGGTGTGTGTATGTTGTGTGTGTTTACCTGATCCCAGGACTTGTTGGCTGGAGAAAGGACATTCTCCGGTGAAGGTGGTGTGGTCTTCCTGGAGCTGTGGATTTTTTAATACTATTCAATATCTAGACATATAAATAAAATTGAGTCTGTTTGTAATTTAAATTAACAATTTTCACTAAATGCATACGAAAGTATATAAATACGTATGTACATTCTTACATTTTTAAATTTTTTATCTGTCTGTCTGTTTGTTCCGGCTAATCTCTGAAACAGCTGGACCGATTGTAACAGGAAATTTACTGGCAGATAGTTGATGTTATAATGAGTAACTTAGGCTACTTTTTATTCCAGAATTCCTGCGGGATCTCTGAGAGCACAGCTAGTTTTAAAATAAGAAAGAAACTACATACAACTCAAGACCTACAGGCAATGAACCTAAGCCTGTAGTACCATTTAACTTTATTAATTAAATTTTGGTCCTTTCAATATAGATTTATATAAGACTAGCTGTTCTCTGTGGTATCACCCACGATAAGTGTGGAGATCCCGCAGAAATTCCAGGATAGGAACAAACAAACTCACTTTCGCATTTATATTATTAGTATTGTGGCAAATACAGGGCTGAAAGTATAACAAACAGGATAAGCGAAAAAATAATATTATAAGTTCAGTAGCTTTTTAGATGACAAAAATAAATTCATTGAAAAATCATTACAACTACATTCACAAGATACACAAAAGCTCACTCACTAATACGTATATAAGGCACCTGGCACTGGATTGATTTCAAAAATTGTTTCACCATTAGAATGCTATATTATCCCAGAGTAACACAGGCTATACTGTAGCCCGGAATTCGCACAAGCTGCAAAATTACCGTGTGTGAAACCGTGGGGAACGCTAGTTAATATTATAAAATGTTTTCTTTTTTCAATTTTATTTATTTATAAAGTAATTTTTTTTTGTTGGTAAAGCAATCTATAATTCCTGAACAAAATTTTTTTTAAGAATTTTGATCAGTCCATAGAAAATTATAGTAACTACCTCTGAGTAACATGGCATGCCTTTTATATAGAAGCAAAGGGTTGCTGGGGGAATCTTAAAATTTACTACGGCAGAACATCAAGGAAAGCTATGAAGCTATTTGGTGTATCGCTACTTCAGTCTTCAAAAGGACAACCACATTTAGTAGTAAATTATTTCACACAAACCAATAACAATGGTTAACAGATACTAGTATGCCTTACACAAAACTCCTCACAAATCTTCAGACACACAGACAAAAGTTCCATCCACTGATCAAAAGTTTGTAAGTTTGAATGTGATCTGAAGAACTACTGAACCAATTTTAAAAACTCTGACCAGTGCAAAGTGACTGTATCCTGAAGATTATAGAATACTTTTTATCAGAGTTAAGTTCCCGCAGACATAACGAAATTAATGTTGTTGTTGTTGAAACTGTCTAGACTAGTTACTTAGTTAATAGTTATAAGTATTATTTTAGGTTTCAAAATAGGCTAGGTTCTTAATTTTCATACATTATTGTATGAAGATTATTATTGTATGTAGAGTTCCTGCGGGAATGTTGAAACTGACATGAGTCACCTTATGAGTAGATTGATTTTAATAATAAAATGAAAGTAAACCTGTCAAGGCGGCAAGCAAAAATGTCACCCACTGGTTGATAAATAACATTAGGTGGTAAGGTGCTCTCAGGCGTAGTCTCTGAACGCAGCTCAGAGAGCACTTGGAACTTTTTGCTCGGAGACTGATCCCTCTTCAACTTAGAATTACGTTTCTTGGAACGTTTCCGATACTCGGCATACAACTGTTCGTATAAGCGTTGATAAATCTCACTGTTCAGTTGATCAACGAAGACATTTTTCTCGTCTTCCACGGCTAACAACTGTTGGATGGCGTTGTCCAGTAGCTGCAGGTCATCCAGGATGTCTCTCAAGTTGTTCAAGAACTTTAATGTGATGTTGTTGATAATGTTTTTTCCGAGCATCCTGCGTAACGTGTTGGCTACAAAAGAAAACCTAGATCTCTTGGCGCCGCGCTTTTTCTTTAGTTTTTCCATTGTCGATGGTCCCGAGTTCAAATCACAAATTAATTAGACTAACTAATTAGAATAACTATTCTTCTGAGGTACACAGGTACACACAGTGGTTTACTTTCTATTTTTATTTCTTTTTTTAATTTACTCCAATGGGGAAGGCAAAGGAAGCTAAGTCCATACAGCCAATAGGGTACTTGCATGAAATTTATAATAAAAAATTGTGTCAATATTTCAAAAATAGTCTTAGATAACAAAAAAATTAAAACCGACTTCCAAAAAAGCTAAAAATAAAAAGCGAAAAATAACAAAATACTGATTTAATCCAAAAGACAAAAACACACGTAATATTCTTATTGGTTTGTGCTACCACTGATCGATTTGAATTCGGTGACAAGCCCGCTGGTGTCTGCCCACTTGAGTTGTTCTGCTCACGAAGAGCTGGTGGCAGGAGTCGACTTAGCCCATCTACCCCCTCCATATTTGCCTTGTCACCGACTTCATACCGATCAGTGGTAGCACAAACCAATAATAATATAACGTGTGTTTTTGTCTTTTGGATTAAATCGGTATTTTGTTATTTTTAGCTTTTTATTTTTAGCTTTTTTGGAAGTCGGTTTTAATTTTTTTGTTAAAAAAATTGTTTATTTCTTGCTTTTTAGTGAGTCGGTTTGTAATTTATCTAAGTTACAATAGCCTACTGTCAACTGCTCATAACCTTTTACAAAATATTGCTTTTCCCGATGCAGGGACGTTAATTTTTGAGGAGTTCTGCTGGTACACCATCATCAGTTCCACTTCACCATATACATTATGACGAACATAAATTGTTTAGAAACCACATTAAAGTTAATGAATCGGAATCTGTGAAATACCTATTATTTAGTAGTTTCGATGACCATCTGCGGTCTTCATCATCAGTTCCACTTCTTCAAATTTTACTTTCCAAAAGCAAATAAACGATTTACTATCAAAAATACCCAAATCGTCATGGGTGTGCCTATAAATTTTGAAGAGTTCCCTCGATTTCTCCAAGATCCCATCATCAGATCCCGACTTGGTGGCAATGGGACCTAATTGGGAGTATACTCTTTCAAACAAAAAAAGAATTTTTCAAATCGGTCCAACCGTCTTCGAGTAATCGGTGAACATACATAAAAAAAAAAAAAAATAACATACATACAAACGAACATAGAACCTCCTCCTTTTTGGAAGTCGGTTAAAAAGCGTTATCGTGAAAGATTTACTAAAAAAAATTCAATAGTTTCCAAAATATTCTACTTTTAATTTTGTGAAACGGAACGTTGCAACGAAACACCAATCACAGCCAAGCTTGACACATGACGTCACTTATATTTTTTTGGGAAACATTTACCTCTTTCAGAGAAGGCAAAAGAAACTAAGTACATACAGTTAACGCATATTTTCCATTTTCTGAAGTTTTTTACTTTAAGCCTTTTTACCTTAAGGCATTTCGATTCTTTACTGGAACTTTTGGAAGTAAATCGACACAGTTCAACCTTAATTTTGCTTTTGGATATTGAAGTTATCTGTCTGTCAGTGTCACATGACCCTGTCAATACGACAGTGACATTTCTATCACAGATTAATAAGGCGTAATTTTGAACAAGTGACGTAATTCCGCGTTTCGGCGGTAAGGTTTAAAGTAGGAACTTTGAAACGCTCTATTTAATTAATTTATGCATATTTTTTTTTTTTTCTTTCTTTTTTAAGTAGGCCACATATCTTTAAATAGACTGAAAAAAAAAATTCATGCAAGTACCCTAATCTGAAGTTATTTCCATCGAAATGCATTGGTGAGATGCATTTTGATGCTTTACCGGAACTTTTGGGCGGACTTCGGACTCCGGACTTCCAAAAACACAAAACTAAAAAGCTAAATAAAAATGTTAAACTAAAAATAAAAAAATATCAATCCAAAAGCCAAAAACACACGTAATATTATCTATTATTGGTTTGTGCTACCACTGATGAGTTGAGTTCGGTGACAAGCTCACAATTTGGCCCATAATGTGGCTCTTTTTGACGTCTATATAATATTATAGTAATTATTTTAATAGCACCCATGAAATATCCACCCTTCACAGCTTCCTAGTGCTATGGCTGAAGAGAAGAAGCTGCGCAACAAACACTCCAGTAGCACGCTGTCTGTTTAAAGTTGTAATATAATATTAGTAATAAATCCATGGTAATAACTCAATTTGCAATCTAAAATAAAGTTTATCAATTCAATTCAATTCAATTAATTATGTGAGGACAATAAGCCGGAACCCGCAATAGACACAATTAAACATGGAACGGCTCAATAGAGTTAGAAGAAAAGAACTACACACCTCATTATAATATAACTAGCTGACCCGCGCGGTTTCACCCGCGGTTATTTCAGAGTTCCCGCCCGGGATAAAAAGTACCCTATGTCACTCAGGATCACTGTAGCTTCCTATAAGTGAAAAAATTTTCAAAATCGTTTCAGTAGGTCCAGAGATAGCTGTTCCCCCGTGGTTTTACCCGTGGGAAATTCGGAGTTCCCGCGGGAATTTCGGGATAAAAACTATCCTATCATTTAAGTCGGGCCAAATACATCATAGTGACCAAATTTCATCATGATCGATTCAGATTTCAGTAGTTTAGGAGTCCATCGCGGACAAACAACGTGACACGTGATTTATATATATTAAGAAGATATTTTGGATTTAAACAGGATAGTTACCTACTTTTGCCAGGAAATTCCCATGAAAATTTTTAAATTCTCATGAGCGAAGCGGTGATGAGGGGGCAGGTGGCGACTGTCGTGTCGGGCCTCGGGTGTAATGCCGCAGTGACGTGAGGCCGAGCCACGAGCGGCCGCGCGACGAGCTTGTAATCATATTACAGTTGTGATGGAACACCGCGCCGCTCTATTGGATCATTCATTATTAACATATTGTGATTATGTACACACTAGCTGTGCCCCGCGGTTTCACCCGCGTTAATTTGGGAGTTTTCGTGGGAATTAGGGAACTATGGGAAATACGTGTAGGTAGGTATGTGTTTCGTAATGATTGGTCGAGCAGTCAGGGTGTGAAGCTTAACAAACAAACAAACTCACTTTCTCATTTATAATATTAAGATCAACAAAAAAAATCAAAAATTATTTATTTACTTTCACAATGTGTACTTATAACTAAATAAATAAGATAAGATAAGAAACATTTATTTAAGCAAGAGGAGAAATACAACACAAATGAACACATACAGAACAACACAAATGAAAATAATTAAAGAATAACAAAATAAATAATAACGAAATAAACAAAAAAATAAAAACAAAACAAGGAAAAACGAAATAAAACTAAACAAGAAGGAAACAAAGCCTATATTATTATGATCAGCGGTTCCCCGCGGTTTCACCCGCGTTAGTTTTGGAGATCCCGCGGGCATCCCGAGATAAAAATAGCTAGTACTTAGTACTTACTACCCTCAAACCAAATAAAAACTAAAGACGGAACGTCTCGAATAACGAAGCGAAGCCGGTTGCGTATGCATGTGGTGATTAGGAAAGTGTACGGATTTGCCAAGTTTACTTAGGATTTTCTTTTTCTTGTGTGTGCGTGTTTGTGTGTGCGTGTTTCTGTGTACGTGCACGGCGTGTCTTTTTCCTGGCTTCACTTGTTTGTTCTACGCGTTCCGTCTTTAGTTTTTATTTGGTCTGAGTTACTACCCTATATTTTTTTCTGTATGTAGGTAGCGTGCAAAACCTACCGTTTAGCCGTGAAAGCGTAATAAACAAACAAACAAACTCACATTTTTATAATATTAGTAAGGATTATTATAGTACTAGCTGTGCCCCGCGGTTTCACCCGCGTTAATTTCAGAGTTCCCGCGGGAATTCCGGGATGAAAAGTACCCTATGTGTTAATCTGATGTATACCTAAGCTATATTATTGTAAAGTTTCATTTAAATCCATCCAGTAGTTTTTGCGTGAAAGAGTAACAAACATCCATCCATCCATCCATAAATCCATACATTCTTACAAACTTTTGCGTTTATAATATTAGTAGGATATGTATGAAGTCAAAAAAACGTCTCATAGCTTATACTAGCTGAGTCCCCGCGGTTGCTCTCGCGTTTATGAGGCCCGCGGAAATTCCGGAATAAAAAGTACCTACCCTAAGTCTGTTTCTGTACCTCTGAAAACGTGTACCTATGCAACATTTCATGATACTCGGTTGAGTAGTTAAGGCGTCAGAGCGTAACAAACAAATAAACAAATAGGTATTTAAAATATTAGTTTTAGGATTATACGTAGGTACAGGCAGCATCAGCGATAGGTAATCTATCTTATAAGAGGAAGCAATATTTTACAGCACAAGTAAAGGTAAATATCCTATGTATAGTTTAGTATGCTCAAAACCCACGACTCAAAAAAAAAAGAAACTGGTCTCGCTCACTCGACGCAAGGAGGCGCTAGTTGCGATCTCTTTGAAAATATCGGAATTATGGCGCCGGCTCACCTGATACGTTGTGCGTGAAAATTATAAAATATTAGGAAAATCTGTTACTGAAGAGCTGTGAAACAAATAAAAACCACCTGTGAACTGTCCCGGGCCCGGGTTAATATATATTCGGCTGGATGGCGGATCGACAGCGCCGGTGAGTTTAAAAAAGTTTTGAGCCTAAGTTTAACAAGATATTTTTTTTCTTATTTTCTCTGAGCTATCTACATCCTAAAACCGCGACCGGTACCTATAGTTATCACAAAAAAAATCTTAACTAGGTACTTATGTACCTTCAGGCTACAAGTTTGTACCGAAAACTCGGTGCGAGAGTCTGAATCGTACCTAATTTGCCGGTTTTTTTATGATTCTTTTACCTACAAGGGTAAGTAATCTAGAAGAATGGAAATGTGAAGAGCACAAAAAGCACTCTTCTCAAGGGATACAAATTAAATTAATAAAGTGGCAATGCAAAGTATAGTGTGTCGAAAAGCGAAATACCATTCATTCACTGACCAATCACGAAGTGTCGACCACAGCTACTCGACGTGAGAAGGGAAAAGTTGGTTTTATGGCAAGTACCTAGATGTCAGCTTAGAGAGGATTTCTGTAGTACCTACTGGAGTTCTATAGCTAATCCCTACATTCGTACAGATTAAACTGTGGGAAACATGTATTTCTATTTATACTAGCCGTCCCCCGCGGTCCCACCCGCAGTGATTTTGGAGTCTCCGCGGGAATCCCGGGATCAAATGTCCTGTAACGTACTATTTCCTTCTCTGTATCACTGACAATCCGTCGAGCCGTTAAGGCGTGAAAGTGTAACAAAAAAACTCACTTTCGCATTTATAATATTTTAGTAACTACATATTTACTGCGGAAAACTACGGCTACAAACATAACTAATATTAAAACATTCTCCGGTAAAGGTGACTTAAAAAAAAAGATAGTAACTCTGTCTACCTGTTTGTCTCTTTGTCTGTTATCTTTTCATGCCTAGAGTACTTAACCAATTATCATGAAATTTTGCATATACGTTGTCAGGGATATTGAAAAGGACATAGGGCACTTTTACAGTTTATCTAGTTTTATTTCCCTGATCTTTGATTCCTAGTTTTACACATAAATGTCGAAGTGACTTGGATCAATCAGAAAATGACACTAATTAAACTAACTACATGGTTTTGTTAATAACGCCGTGTCGCCGCGTCACGCGTCACGCATCACGCGTCACGCCACTCGGGTACAAACTACACCGAGATATCACACTGCCCTACAACTGGCAATTAGTCGATCTCGGCCACAGAACAGGTAGAAGAAACATTAACTCAGTTTAGTATAAAAATTAAAAACAAATGGAACTTTGTCGCCGGGTAATTTTTCGTAAAATCTACTATCTTTAGACGAGCAATTCTTGTATAATATATCTATATGTATATAATCTGAATCTCGGAAACGGCTCCAACGATTTTCATGAAATTTAGTATGCAGGGGGTTTCGGGGGTGAATAATCTAGCTATCTAGCTAGGTTTCATCTTTAGAAAACGTCGTTTTATCCGTATTTTCAGGCAATGAAAAATGAGTGTTTGTTTTTCTACTTAACAACAGATGGCGCTATACACAACGAGCGAAGTTCGGTGACGCAGATATTGATATATTAAATGTCACTCGGTTTTACTTTCACGTTTCATTTACGTTTATACTTTAGTCAATGTTTTGGAAACTCGCAGCTTTGGGAATATTGTGGTTGGTATACCTACGACCGGATTGGCGCAACAAGTCACGATGCCTTCCCGCTAATCAACAGTTCCCGAGTTCAATTCCTGGTGAGGGTGGACTTTGTATGATTGACACAGAGTTGGACATTTTTATTTATCTATACTATAATAATAGTAGCTTAAACGTTTAGTTGGTTTACTACACGTGAAGTTTACATCTGTGTGGGATGAAATAGATCTGTGTGTGTGAAATGTTATTATTATTAATATAGGTAAAGCAACCTAAGAGTGCGCAGTTTGTAAAGATTATTTATTTAAAAAATCAACAATTGAGTTACAGTCTTCAGTTTTACTTATAATTAAGCTTTGGTTATTTAGGAAGATATTTTTAATTTTTGACAGTAATCAACTTTCATATAATATTTAATAATCAAAAAAATCAAAGACTTGTCTCATGCGCACTCTTAGGGCATACTGACTTAAAGAGTGCGCATCTATGGCTTTCCATACAAGGTAAGAGTACGCATGAGACAATAGTCTATTAAGAGCTCTATGAAGAGCCTTTATACACAGCTAAACATTTACTTTTGCAATACCTAGGATTTGGAATTTTTAATTCCAATTATTAACTCCAAATTCTAGGTAATCAGTGCATTCATCGTGCCACCAAGCTTCGCAATATTTGCTACATTGGATCCAGTCTTCAACTTTCCCCACGTTGTATTCTTTCCCTTGCATCTTTTAAAATTTCTTCCGTAAAAATAATTTTCTATCTGATTTCCTTTTATAGGTAGTCATATCTACGATCTGTAAACAAAAACTAATAATTTGCTTCATACAAGTTAGAGTATGCATGCGCACTCTTTGGGTGCGCACTCTTACGATTCGCGTCGGATCTGCTTTCAACCATTAAAGTTATAACAATTTAAATGAACATCACACATAACCTTACTTGCTCGCAAAATATATAAATCACATTTTAAGAATAACCAACATACTTAGGTGGTGCATTTACACAAATCTTATAATATGTCTTTAAAATTATTAGAAAACATTTCCAAATGTATTCAAAACGTTAAAAGTGCGATAAAATTTTAAATACTTACCTCACCAACTTGAAAATATGTCTGCTGACACTTTACGTAAATTGAAACTGACAGCAGTCGCAGTGTTATGATACGATGAAATTTACTACCAATAAAGAGCATTGCGTACTCTTTGGTAGTGCGCACTCTTAGGTGGCTTTACTTGGGATGCGAGCAAAAGTAATTTTGGCAGAGTTAGAGCGTCTACTCGTAACTTCCTTTGCGAGCGTGACCCGTCCGCCCCGCCCACATGTCCTCTCTAGTGAATATATTTTATTTTCTCTATGGTCTCGCCGCCCGAGTGCACCTTTTGCCCAATACAATGTTAACATTTTGAAACCGCGGCCTTATCGTCTAATAAAAGCGACTAATTTGTCAATTCGTCCGCGTGTACTTGTTTATCTATATCTACCGATACTAGCTGTTGTCAATCGCGTTAAGGTCGGAGTTTCTGCGGGCATTCCGGGATAAAGTACCTACTCCATGTCCTTCTCTGTACCCCTGGTACATTTCATGATGATAGGTTGAGTAGGTAGTTGAGGCGTGAAAAGGTTAGACAGAGAGGCAGAGTTACTTTCGCAATTATAAATTTAAATAGCTGTGCCTCGCGGTTTCACCCGTGGTAATTTCAGAGTTCTCGCGGGAATTCCGGGATAAAAGTACCCTATGTCCTTCTCTGTTTCCCTGATAACCTGCATGCCAAATTTCATCCAAATCCGTTCAGCCGTTTTTGCGTGATTGAGTAACAAACATCCAAACATCCACACTTCACATTTATAATATTAGTAGCTAGGGTAATAACAGCTCTTTAAAAGTATTATTAAAAGAAATCCGTCTGTACCAATAAACTCTAAAATCTAGGTTTCATAGGTTAAGTAGTTTAGAAATTAGGTAATCCTATCACTGGTAGAATTATAATAAGTGACGCTATACAAGAAGAAGACCTTGCGCTTCTCTTTAGACAGATGGTAGCCCTAAACTATTCAGAACTTGTAAACACTATTTATGGTTTAAAAACAATATTTTGACCATCGACTCGAGTAAGTAGATCCCCGGTCGTACGAGCAGTGACTCCCTTAAAGAAGTTTGTAACTCGCCCTCCACTCAGCTGGACGCCACTTGATGCGTTTCACTCGGGGCACAAACAATACCATAAACATCAAAGGGCTATCACATTAAATGACAAAACTGTCGCTCGGCCGCCGCTCACACCGCTTCGAGCCTCCTACGCTCGCCGCGACCTCAACTTTATACACAGAAACAGCGCTGTACCTGTAATCACATTCAACGACAAGGAAGGATGTGATTTGTGTTTCCTAGTTGTGTATAATACATAGGTATACATGCATTATGCACCCTCTCCTTCACCACCATATCTAAGTAGTATTTATAAGTACATATAAATAAAAATGAGGTGTCTGTTTGTAATTCTATTCTATTCTAATTCCATACTAACAATTTTTCACTAAATGCATAATTATGAAAGTTGACGGTACTTACTTACATAAAAAAAAAAAAAAAAAACTGTGTCAGACAGACAATATAATCTCTGAAACGGCTGGACCGATTTTTACTGGAATTTCACTGGCAATCTAGCTGATGTTATGAAGAGTAACTTAGGCTACTTTTACTTAAAAAAAAATTGCTCCTTGCAGCACACGCGAGTGAAACCACGGGGCACAGTTAGCAATAAACAAAAAAATGCCCTTTTTCATAAAAAAAACAGCCGATGCCTTCGGCGCCCACGCGAGACCTTGTAGCAGTATCGCAGTCGCTTCGGTGTGACGCGCGGCCCTGTCATCAAAAGTCAATCAAAGCAAACATCGTTTGATTTGTTCGCCCCGCGGGGCGTCCGGCGGGGGCGGGGAGGGGTCGGGGGAGGGGGGAGGCGACGGAAGTTTGAACGGACTCGCGCAAATATTGTACCGTAACGCTTTGTATGCACGGGGCGAGTCTGTTTTTGCTGTTTTTTTAGCCCTTTAGCCTGGAGCTGTGTTTGTTATCGTTGGGAACACAAACCCAACTACAGGCGTAAATAACTGCGTAAGTTAAGCCGAGAATCGATGAAAAGTTAACGTTAATAATATGACAGTAATAATCAAAGACAACGCCACCTTAACGAGCGGTCGTAAGTTGAACCACAAAATTATCATATAGCTAGCACTCCAAAGACTTGGATCGTGAATACAATTTAAAACAACGCGCACCGTCGGGGACCTCTCGTTCGGAATGAGGTTCCTTACGCCTTCTCCTCGACTTCGAATGTAATTTGAAAAAAGTTCGGAAAGAGTCATTATGATGTAATTAACACGTCATGATGCACCTGGAGCCTAAACAAGTGTGGCGGCCAGCGCTTGACGATAACGGCCGAACTACGCCGGACGAACCGAACATCTAGATTAAAAAAAAACCGCGTCCATCAAAGAGTGAAATGAAAAGATGTCAACTTTCCCGCAGTGTTCAATATGCATTGAATTAATAATTACATTCAAACAGGTTTTAATTTGAATTTGATTCCGCAGAAGTTGCGGCGTCTTTGCAGTTCGCCGCCTCCAGTGACGTATCGGAACTGACTCCCTGACTCCCTGATTAAGATATTTATTAATAACAAATAGAAATAAATACAAGATGAGAAATGTCTCGGCTTGACTTGATAGAATTACTTATTTATATAATTTTTTTAGAAGCTTTATAATATAAATTACCAGCTGTCTCCCGCGGTTTCACTCGTGGTAATTTCAGAGTTCCCGTGGGTATTTCGGGATAAAATTATCTCAGGATTCTATATCACTCAGGACTACCGTAGCTTCCTATAAGTGAAAGAATTTTCGAAATCGGTTCAGTAGATCCAGAGATTACCCCCTACAAAGTCTCTAAAACTCACAATTCACAAACTTTACCTCTTTGTAATATTAGTATCTATACATTTATACACCAGTCCCATCCATACTAATGTTATAAATGCGAAGGAAATTCTGTCTATCTGTTTGTCTGTTATGTATAGGAAACACTGTCAACTTTACATACACGTTGTCAGGGTGCAGAAAAAGACATAGGATATTCCCGCGGGAACCCCGAAATTAACGCGGGTGAAACAGTGCGGGATCGACTTGTGGTATACCTACCTAGTACCTACCTATCTTGACAGGGGCTTGTTTTAATACTTATTATGTATAAAATGAACTATTTTATAACAGCAGGCTAACTCATTTTAATTTTATGTCGCTTCGTGACCGCCGTCTGATTATTGACCAGATCTTTTTATTTAAAATTTTGCAGGGTGACTTTGAGTGTCCAGAACTTCTTTCTAAGCTTAATTTTACCGTTCCTCGCAGCAGCGCTCGCATAACCAATTTCAAACCATTTTCAGTAAACAATTATAGAACGAATCTCGGTCACCACAGCATATTGCCTCGAATCTGTCGCAGCCACGACGAGCTGTTCCAAAGTAACCAAAAAATAGACTTGTTCAATTGTAGTCTTTACGAGTTCAAATCTATTCTGTATAAGTCTAGGAGCACATGATAAGTGGTCAATCAATACTGATGTTTGTAAATTTAAATACTAGGTAACTACCTATGGCACCTATATACCTTTTGCATGTTGTTTTAGCCTATTATAGGAAATACCCTAACAATGCTTTCCATGCATTTGTACGTTGTAATTTGTAAGCTGGTGTATTTCTGTTGGCTGAATAAATGAATAAATAAATTGATTAGATTCGTAAATTATTGTTGTTTTTAATATGACATTTTATATATTATGTTAAAAGAAATTATTGAAATCGAAATTTGGATGCGACCGCGTCGTTGGGTGGCGTGGAGGGGGTAAGAGTACTGGCCGTCACTGCTGCCCCTTGTTGCTGCCCATAGCAAGCAATCATTTGCTATAGTTATATTGATATTGCCACGGCCGCAGCTAGCGAATGATATCTTTATAAAGAACCCACCCAATTGATTCGAATCGTCTCGAACAAAACGACGACACAGTACTCACGGAGCTCGGAGCTCGGAGCTCGGAGCTCGGAGCTCGGAGTAGGTACCACATTCACCAATCACTCAGCGACTCGAATCTCCACAAATCTCCACAAAAAAAATTTTTGAAATTCAAAAATGGTATGAGACAGTTTTTTGAATTCTCAGTTCTGCCCTATTTTCGGATTTTTCAGTATTTTTAACACGTAATATCCGGCCACTCGTATTTGCCCATAATCTTAACTAATAATGTTGATGCAAAAGTGAGTTTGTCAACGGTTTGTAACAACAGAGAGTTTTATCACACGACTAGCTGCCCCCCGCGGTTTGTTGCGCGGATAAAAAGTACCTTGTCCTTTTCTGTACCCACTACCCGTGACATACACGTTGTATGTAGAACTTCGCGATGATCGGTTGAGTACATATTTAAGGCGCGAAAACGTAACAAACAAACTCAATTTCGCGTTTTTATTATTAGGATACATGCAGGTACCTACGTACCGTGTCTTATTTAGTGGTTTCATGGTTTGTCTGTGCATTCGTGCATATTGTTATCTACGTGAAAACTACCGGATGGACCTTTGTCATAGAGAATACAGAACTACGCGGCAAAAGGTAGGAAACTAATGTACCCAAATTTAGTTCATTAATTTAATTTTGCTTATTGTTTGTCGTCGTGTCAGCAAATTGGATTCGGCGATAAAAACACTGTGGGCTCCAGTAACAGAGTTGCTGGCGCTGAATTATTTATCCCAAATCCGTGGTCGCTGATAATCCTGCCTTATTGAGTTACGGTCGGCCGTCGGCCGTCGGCCGCGGGGGGCAAACAATATCAACTGGTACTACGTAAAGAAGCGACCCTCCCCGCCCCCCGCCGACGGCTTGCCTGCCCGCGCCCCGCCGCGACGTGGCGGCGAGCCTAGACGCAATAGCGGTGTGTGGTGTCCAAACCGTGCAACCATG
Source organism: Zygaena filipendulae (assembly GCA_907165275.2). NCBI lineage: Eukaryota > Metazoa > Arthropoda > Insecta > Lepidoptera > Zygaenidae > Zygaena > Zygaena filipendulae. Next base: position 13,472 of record OU015677.1, on the reverse strand, counting down.
CTAAAGCCTAAATCCATAATATATTGTAATAAATACGATGGTAAGTTTGTATGTTTGTTTGTTAAGCTTTCACGATTTAAGTACTCAACCGAACATCATGAAATTTTGCATACACGCTGTCAGGGGTACGGAATAGGACAAGGGGTACTTTTCGATCGTGAATTCCAAAATTAATGTGGGTGTAACCGCGGTAAACAATTAGCGCTGACATAAATACCTACCTACTTACGTATAGTACATAGAAGACTTTTTACTTGAAACTGGCTGAATGCAATAAATTCGAAAATGCATAATAAAGAAAAAGTAAGGATGGATAAGGGTGTGGGGGGGGAGTGAAGTGAAACACCGTGTTGTGCGACACGGACCCTTTTTATTGCGCGTCGGTCCGTTCATAACAATAATAATGCGTATCCACTTGCAATCAAGTACATTTGTTATATTATCAACTATATATTGATTAATATGACTAAGTATAAACACTGTAAAACCTTATCTTAACATTAAATTGTAACAGCCGCACTCAGAGTCGTTTTAATGATTATATACTTAATTTTAAGTAAAGATTTTAAAAACGCCTCTGCCAAAAATTTACGTTAATGGCATTCAACTAAATTTAACTTAATAAAATTAGTTAAATGCCAATTAACTCAATTTAATGAACGTCTCCGAGTGCGGCAGTTATGTTTTTAAACTCTATTCTAAAAATTAAGTTATCATTAAAACGACTGAGTGCCGCCGTAAGTCTATTCTAGTATCTATTGTTTAGTTCGGTTCGCTTCGCTCGCAGTAGGAATAGAAATTCAGAAAATTCCATTGAGATAAATAGACGTATCACAACACAATCTCCATTCCGTACTTGCAGTGATGGTTCCAAATATCAAAGAGTTGAATACCAGCAATATTTTCATGTTTCAAAAAATATTATAGTACATTATTATTTGTTTAAATTAACGTTATACCAATTTCATGGTATAAGGTCAACTTGCAGCAATTTGAAGTAGTATTATCAATAATCCACTCCACAACACACACATGTACTTGATCCCACACTAAGCGACAGGCGGTATATACTACATACCTATTATTACATGATCATACTATAGATATGTAAACACGCCCAGACTGGAAAGTGGAACCCTGCGTCCTTCACACAGTCCACCCCCACCGGGAATCGAACCCGGAACCTCTCGATGAGCGGGTAGACGCGGTGACCTACTGCGCCAATCGGGTCGGAGTTATATTTAAAAGATTTTAATTCAAAGATCAATGTCTATTGAGTAAACTTGATTGAGGTTATTTCATGTCCGATGCAGCTTTTAAAGTTTTTGAAATTTATTTCGATATAACACTGTTTAGTTTTTGATAGCTGTTATTGGTGCAAGTCGCCGCATTACAATAACATAGTGCTATGGAAGGAAAAAGTTAGTTGAGGTACATAGTGATGTGCGTGGATTCATGGCGCCCCGGGCGATCGGAGGCAGCAGCTCGCGCGCCTCCAGCCGCGACACACAGACTGCCGCCCCCCGCCCACCGCCCGCCCTTGAATCACCGCACCGAATACTCGAACATACTAATTAACAAATAACAACTTATCGCTTGGAACCACACAGGCAGCACTGAGCATATCAGGTCTCATTATTTAGTGATGTAACCTTATTAATAACTGTATCTTTATTTTTAATAGTAACGATATAACATGACTCTCGAATAATCTTTTGAAAAATAAAATAAAATGAGCAACATGCCTCTGGAGAGTTATTTGCGTAACTAATTTAATTGCTTGTGTAAGCGAATTTGAGGTATATAAATTGCAGAGTCGCGGGCGAGCTCCATCTTAATTAAGTGCACTACTTAAACCGATGTTACGACATCGTCAATAAATTTATTGCTAACAAAAAACATTTTATTTCTGTTTGATTGCAGATAAAAATGTTTTTAAGTTCGAAAAAGAGTTTTGCAGCGGCAAAAAGTGTGGTAAATAAAGTAAAAAATTTTAACATTCCACATTGCGCGTCAGTATGATTCGCACAAAGTGGGTAAGAGAGATAGCAAATAAGACAAATAGTGGTGCGAGCGAGATAAGATCAGTCATCGTTGTTCAGTCGGGCTCGGGAAGTCTTAAGATCAACCGCATTGCTTTAGAGTTAGTCCTCGTCGCTGGAGATGGAGTTGTCTTCGAGTTTCCTGAGAGAAAAAAAATTCTCAAATAACAAAAAGTTATTTAAATTTAGTAATTTCAAAATTATAAATAAGGATGACTATGATAAGTTATTTGGAATTTGTAAAAAAAAAAAGGAGAAAATTTAATAGCTTTACTGAGTTTATATAATTATTATAGTGATGAATCAGTAGTTGAGAATAAATAATTGTGCTTTTCGGGTGAAAAAAGTGAAAAAATAAACAATGATTGAGTTTTGGACTAGTTGATAGAACCTGTATTCTGTAGAGTCATAAGCGGTGGCCTCGTTGCCCCGGGCGTGACACCGGTACAGCTGCAGCACGCCAGTGTACTCGCAGGCGAGCTGCCCCCCGCGCGCCCCGGGCGGCACCGCGCCCTCTGCGCGCCCCACCGCCCGCGCCAGGCCCAACCCGCTGCCCGGCTCCGATCGTTTGCCGTACCGGCTGCCCATGAAGAACCTGCTTGAATACACGAGTATACTGCTGAATACTATTACAGAAATAGAAAAGAAACATACTATCATGTCACGAGTCACGACTCACGTGGTCACGCAAAACTAGATGTTTGATTCACCGATTTTACGTGACCACGTGATATGACGGTCCGTTGTTTAGTTTTGTATGTGTTCACGATTATAGATTGTCACCTTTGCGAAGGGAGATGACATTATTAAGAGTCTTAGCTCCCAATTAATTATACTGAAGCAGCTTCTTTCTTTACAGCATGTATACATTACATAAATAATAAACTGTTCGATCATGTGCAAGCTGTTGGGGCCTACCTGTCGGTCCTTGGCGATATCACGCGTTGCGGCGAGCGGCCATAGCGGGAGCCCATCATGAACGGGACCGGCGACACTGCACAGGACACACGTTTTGGTGTAATACCATTTGCAGGATCAAGAAATAATCATAATAATATCACTTCACAATATACAGATCTACTTGAACCCATACTAAGCTATAAGCTTATGTCGTGGAAACCAAGCAACACGTGGTATATATTACATATTATCACAAATATATCATAGTATAGGTATATAAACACGCGTAGATAGAAAGCGGAACCTTATATACATCGCACAAAGTCCACTCCCGCCGGGAATCGAACCCGGAACCTTTTGATTAGTGAGAGAAGCGCTAATCTGACCGTTAAAATTAATTAACAAGACGTAGTATTGTAAGGTATAAATGGAGTGTGTGTTACTTAGTTCCTCACTCTCAGCTCGCTTGCTTGCATCGGCCCGAGCGAGTGTGGCGGCGAGCAACACGAGTGCGCACGCGCCGCGTCGCCACGCGCGCCCCGCCCCGCGCGCCCCGCCCGCACCGTCCCCCGCACTGTAGCGCCCCGGGCGCATCGTCGTCGCCGACATCACTAGTGACAAGCTGCACATATTTTTACGTTAGAACCGCAGAATTGAGGGGATATCGAAAATCATCGAAGTCGATAAAGTTATTTTCCCTTCCGACTTGTATCGATCATCTCAGTGTCTGACCGTACCCACAGTGAACATCTCGTTCTATTCTATTCTAAAAAAGCTACTTATTCAATAAATCAACACAAATAAATTAATATTTAGATATTCAAACTTAAACTTTTGCCCGAAAGTTTATTTAACAATTTATATCTAATTTCGAGAAATAGGTCTCGTACTTTTTACCCTCGCCGGTGTCCTCGACTAACCTCAACTTCTAACAATAAAGTTCTATCAATAACAAAAGCAAATTTCTAACAAAAACATACAACATATCGATGAGTGAATATTAGAATAATGTTATCATTACGAAGTTTCACAGAACTCCTGCTACAATGATATCGCTTCGCTGTTGATTGTAAGTTGTGACCGAAGCGATGCGACGAGCGGGTCGTGCGGACTTAGTGTAAACAAGGAGCCGCCTGGTCGCGCGTGCATTGGAGAAATATTAATAGAGAATGGCTATGATTTAAACGGTTATCCGATCATTGACGTTTTCAATTTTAGTTTATTCATTGCTGATTAATGCTGTGAAGAATCGGTTGTTACAAGCTACAGGAATCATGAATGTTGCACGAATGACTAATATTTATTAGGTCGATTTTTGGATTGGAGGTTATTAACAAATATAAAAGACGATTAGGATCTGTTTCTTTTCTACGGAACAGTAGAAGTGGTATATCTAGCTGTATAAGCTTTCTGAATAGTGCAAAATAAAATAAAAATAGATATTTTAATTGAAGGGATACACTCACAGTCCCCTACTCTAATAATCAGTAGGAGGAGCACAAATTTTTTCATTCTCGTCCTTCCGATATCGAGCGTTATTTTCTATGGAAAATGAACAACGCTGGATAGATGGCGTTGTTCATTCTCCATACGAAAAAACGCTTTGACATTACGACGATATCGAAATGACGAGAGCGTAAAAATTCATGCTCCCCCTACGGCATGATTCAACACAGCGTCAGTTCGTATTAAGACAATTAGGAATTTTTTTTCATAGAAAACAGGCCTCTGTTTTTTATACGTAGAAGTGGTTATGTTGCGGCAGAAAGGGTTTTTTTAGCTTATGTCTGTAACTAATTCGTACACAGCCATTTGAGGCTTGATTTAATGACTGATATTTTCTGCACATTGGCAAAGCTAGAATATGACTTATGTTAGTTGGCGTGCGCTGTCACTCTCTTATTTTTACCATTTGAAAACATGTTTGATATAGATATTTTAATTGGAGGGATTCACTAGTCTAGAACTCTAATCAGCATATTTCAATACAGCACCAGCTGTTCGCGTTTCGACCTTCAGCTCCCGGAGTTTGAGGAGTAGACAATGTCGAGGGCATTGAATCCGCCTTTGTTCCAAAATGTGTTAACAGTTTTTAACCGACTTCCAAAAAGGGGGAAGTTCTATATTCGGTTGTATGTATGTTTTGTATAAATCATATTACACTAACACGTGTACGCTGTACGTATATAGTATTACCTATAAAGAGGAAATATTTGATTTTTGTTTGTTTGTTACGATTTAATTCAAAAACTATTGGACCGATTTCAAAAATTATTTCACCATCAGAATGCTGCTTTATCTCTAAGTAACATAGGCTATATTGTAACCCGGAATTACCGCAGGTGAAACCGCGGGGGACAGCTAGTACGGGAAATATTTTATAAGCTATATTATTGTAATGTTTCATTTAAATCCATCCAGTAGTTTTTGCGTGAAAGAGTAATAAAATCCATCCATCTATCCATCCATCCATACATACTTACAATCTTTCGTGTATAAGTAAGATAAAATGCTAGAAATATTACATATTATCATGGCGTATTTTTTATTCTAACACAAATAAATGAGATTTTTTTTAAAAGAACGCTGTATCCGCGTTTCTAAAATCACGAGTAGCGAGTATACCGATAATATTAAATTGTTGGTTTTTAATTATATAAGTGAAATAAAATTATACTATATTACTTCGATACTATAATTTACTTCGATATAATATTCCTTATTTAATATTCATTTCATGTAGCGTCTTTCGTAGCGTACGTAATAAAGACATCAACGCGCTGCGACTTTCAATATTAACATTAGTTTATTTTGAAAAAAAAAAAACATAAAGGAAAAGTTATTTAAACTTATTCTTATTTGATATAATATAGAAAACTAAAAACAAGATTGATATCTATTCTGAAAAAGCCACAAAAAAAATTTAAACTACGCAAAAAATTGACGTGTTTCAAATTCTAACGAGGCGGCCGAATGCCACGCGTTACAATATCCTGCCTCATTTCTATTGCTTTTATAAATCTGTTTTTTTATGTCACAGGGGGCAAACGAGCAAGTGGTAATCTGATGGTAAGTGATTAACGCCGCCCATGGACATTTGCAACACCAGAAGGCATGCAGGTGCGTTGCCGACCAGCAATGGGGATGGGAACTGGCTTTCAAGTGGGGCTGCCGGAACACACCGTTAGGTGCTTGGCGACAGATTTGGAACTTGAAGATGATAGCTAGCCAGCCGGCCACTAGAGAGCGCCCTACCACCATGCTATGGTTTCCTCACGATGTTTTCCTTCACCGACAGCTCAAGCTCATTGTTAGGGTTTGAACCTACGCCTTGAGGCGTTTGATCCGAACGCACCAACCGCTGAGTTATCATCGCTGTATCTGTTTCTTTTTATAGGTATTCTATTTGTCATTCTTTTTTTAAAATTCAAAATCATTGTGTTTTGTATTTTCATTGTTTTTTAACTGACAATCTGAAATCTTTGATTTGGAACCTTACACATCTAAATTATTATATCTATAAAATAAATGACTTTACTGCTTAAATCCTTATTTTTGCATAGTAATATTCCGCGGGAACTCCGAAATAAACGTGGGTGAAGACGCGCGGGTAAGCTAGTTGTTTATAAAATTTTCCCTTCCTTGTAAGGCCACTAGGTTTGTTTTAACATCGTGTCTCACCTGTCGGCTCCAGTGTGTCACTACTGCGTCCCACTCTTCGTTCTAGGCCGGTGAGCTACCGACTATTGGCAACAGACTGTCTTATGGTGTACCGCGCCGCGCTATATATGGACCCCCGCCCCCGCCCTCGTAGCAGGTGGACCCGCCCCCGCGTCGCCTACTCGCCTACACTCTAGTGGAATAGTATGACCACTTCGTTTAAAGGGTAAATTTTGTTGATATCCATAAAATTGCTGCTTTGATTTCGTCATTATTTTTTTTTACCGCGACGTAACTTAAATTTGAAATAAGGAGAAATATTTTAGTTTTGAGTTTATCCATTACAAAAAAATAAAAAAAAAGGAGAATTCTCGGTGTATACTTATCTGGTTGATAAAATTAACTGACATATTATCCTTTTAAATTAGCAAACAGAAGTAGCAATGGGCTGGTCACAGCGGTCGCAGAACCGACCAGATGGAGTGACGATCTGCGACGGGTGGCTGGTAGCAACTGGATGCGGGTGACTGAAGATCGGGATAGGTGGCGAGCTTTTGGAGAGGTCTATGTCCAGCAGTTGACTGTTACAGACTGATGATGATGATGATGATGAGTATTACAAACAATCATACAAAATATCAAATCTTTTCTCTTTATTATATTAGTATAGACTAGTTGTGCCCCGCGGTTTCACCCAGGTTAATTTCAGAGTTCCCGCGGGAATTCCGGGATAAAAAGTACCCTACGTGTCAATCTGATGTATAAGCTATATTATTGTAAAGTTTCATTTAAATCCATCCAGTAATTTTTGCGTGAAAGAGTAACAAACATCCATCCATACATAATTAGAAACTTTCGCGTTTATAATATTATTAGGATAACAAGTTCATGCTCTGCCCCGAAGTTTAGTCGGGTGGAATTGGCGTACTGTGATACGCGCCGCCCACTCACTGCTGCCCGGCCGCGCGTAGTACTCGTAGCGACATGGCTACGCCGCACCGCGACCCGCGACCCGTAGCGGCGAGGCGTCGCGAGGGTACCACGGCACCGATTGATGCGATATTCGGCACTAATTACCATTATAAGGGCGCCATATACGTGACGTTAGATGAGTCGCAATGATCGCTTTGGCCACTATGGAAACGAGGTTTTCATAACTAGGTTCGTTCCGTCCTCATTCCAAGTTTTATCGTATGTCATTATTCTGTCGTTAATGATACTGACATCCATAGTCTGTGGCAACGGTTGGTTTTTTAATCAACTCATGCGCGGGTACGGAGAAAAACGTTTAGACAAAGGTAGAACGAACGCAAACGCGGAAGCGGCAGGAGCTCTGCAAGTTTCTATCTACTTCTCGTAACGTGTCCAAGCGTTGGAACAGAAAATCTAACTTTTGTTGTGTGTTTGTGCTAATTATCACCTGTGCTTTGCCGGCCGGCTTTATTAGACGCAAAATATAGACAATCATCAGGCGCTCTTCGAGTAACCGGTTGAGGAGTTCATCGCTAGATGCAGCAGCAGCAGCCGCAGTCGCCAGTGAGGCACGTGCGCATTGTATTGCTCTGTGCTTGGATGTCGAACGTCGTTAACCTTTAGATTCGGCGAATACATTACCGTGTTCATTCTATCAATTGTATTTGACCCAGAGTGCGTTTGAGTCTAGATTTGTATAAACCTGGACAAGGACGTCACTGTATGTATATTACTTGTAAAAAACTAGTGTCGATATAAGAACTTCATCCTAACCAAGTTTTAATGGGAGAATAGTTTTTAATTGTACGTAACTTTTCGATATTCCAATGCAACCCTACAAGTGCTAGGGCAGATGGACAAGTAAATCCAAATTATGTAGTTGCAAGTTGTACTTGAATATGTGTGGAGGAATTGGGCGCGATCTTGCCAAAACTACTTGTCAAAATTATTTGCGAATTTTTGCGGGTGAGTTTCGGAATTCCCGCAGGTACAATAAATTTGATAAAAGTAGCTTAAATACTCTTTATAACATACACAATCAGCCAGTGAAACTTCCTTCAGAATCGGTCAAACCGTTACGAAGATTAAATGGAATAAACAAACAAAACGACACACAAAAATTTTGAGGATTGGTGTTTTTGTTATGAGTATCGTATATTAAATATGTAGGTACCTACTTGCTGTGTGCCTTTCTTTTTTTAGCTATCCGATGAATGGGTATGATGACGGGGTTTAAAAAACAAAATTCTATTTAGTACATCAGTTTGTTAAATAAATAAGAAACGTATTTTATGTTCTATTAAATTATTGTAAAAATACTTATATAAAATGGATTAAAATTTAGAAGGGGGGGGCTCATGACGTCACACGAAATTTCAACTCTTTCAAAGTTATTTTTTGATTACGTAAAGAAAGAAGAAAATATGTGTGCGATTTTTTTTATTGATTTACAGGACAGACTAATAACCATAATTAAGTCATTGATTCCATTGTAACAAATTGTTGGTAATGAATCTAGCTAGTAAATAAATAATAACGTGCCGTAAAGCCGCAGCCGCGAAGTCGCGTCGTGTCGAGTGCACCGTAAGTAGGAGGCAGAGCGAGACTAATTAATATTCTCGTTCATTGTTTCTCAGTAATCTTACTAATATGCCATGTATGGAAGTTTGGTTAGTTGAAGTGAACATATTAGGACTTTTAGGAAATAATCACGCAGGGAACAGCCATTTTTTTTTTTAAATCTATCTACTACCTTTAAACGAGTCATTCTTGTATCTTGTGCTCCAACGATTTTTATTAAATTTATTATGCAGCAGCAGCAGCAGCAGCAGCAGCAGCAGCAGCAGCAGCAGCAGCAGCAGCAGCAGCAGCAGCAGCAGCACCAACAACAACAACAACAACAACAACAACAACAACAACAACAACAACAACAACAACAACAACAACAACAACAACAACAACAACAACAACAACAACAACAACAACAACAACAACAACAACAACAACAACAACAACAACAACAACAACAACAACAACAACAACAACAACAACAACAACAACAACAACAACAACAACAACAACAACAACAACAACAACAACAACAACAACAACAACAACAACAACAACAACAACAACAACAACAACAACAACAACAACAACAACAACAACAACAACAACAACAACAACAACAACAACAACAACAACAACAACAACAACAACAACAACAACAACAACAACAACAACAACAACAACAACAACAACAACAACAACAACAACAACAACAACAACAACAACAACAACAACAACAACAACAACAACAACAACAACAACAACAACAACAACAACAACAACAACAACAACAACAACAACAACAACAACAACAACAACAACAACAACAACAACAACAACAACAACAACAACAACAACAACAACAACAACAACAACAACAACAACAACAACAACAACAACAACAACAACAACAACAACAACAACAACAACAACAACAACAACAACAACAACAACAACAACAACAACAACAACAACAACAACAACAACAACAACAACAACAACAACAACAACAACAACAACAACAACAACAACAACAACAACAACAACAACAACAACAACAACAACAACAACAACAACAACAACAACAACAACAACAACAACAACAACAACAACAACAACAACAACAACAACAACAACAACAACAACAACAACAACAACAACAACAACAACAACAACAACAACAACAACAACAACAACAACAACAACAACAACAACAACAACAACAACAACAACAACAACAACAACAACAACAACAACAACAACAACAACAACAACAACAACAACAACAACAACAACAACAACAACAACAACAACAACAACAACAACAACAACAACAACAACAACAACAACAACAACAACAACAACAACAACAACAACAACAACAACAACAACAACAACAACAACAACAACAACAACAACAACAACAACAACAACAACAACAACAACAACAACAACAACAACAACAACAACAACAACAACAACAACAACAACAACAACAACAACAACAACAACAACAACAACAACAACAACAACAACAACAACAACAACAACAACAACAACAACAACAACAACAACAACAACAACAACAACAACAACAACAACAACAACAACAACAACAACAACAACAACAACAACAACAACAACAACAACAACAACAACAACAACAACAACAACAACAACAACAACAACAACAACAACAACAACAACAACAACAACAACAACAACAACAACAACAACAACAACAACAACAACAACAACAACAACAACAACAACAACAACAACAACAACAACAACAACAACAACAACAACAACAACAACAACAACAACAACAACAACAACAACAACAACAACAACAACAACAACAACAACAACAACAACAACAACAACAACAACAACAACAACAACAACAACAACAACAACAACAACAACAACAACAACAACAACAACAACAACAACAACAACAACAACAACAACAACAACAACAACAACAACAACAACAACAACAACAACAACAACAACAACAACAACAACAACAACAACAACAACAACAACAACAACAACAACAACAACAACAACAACAACAACAACAACAACAACAACAACAACAACAACAACAACAACAACAACAACAACAACAACAACAACAACAACAACAACAACAACAACAACAACAACAACAACAACAACAACAACAACAACAACAACAACAACAACAACAACAACAACAACAACAACAACAACAACAACAACAACAACAACAACAACAACAACAACAACAACAACAACAACAACAACAACAACAACAACAACAACAACAACAACAACAACAACAACAACAACAACAACAACAACAACAACAACAACAACAACAACAACAACAACAACAACAACAACAACAACAACAACAACAACAACAACAACAACAACAACAACAACAACAACAACAACAACAACAACAACAACAACAACAACAACAACAACAACAACAACAACAACAACAACAACAACAACAACAACAACAACAACAACAACAACAACAACAACAACAACAACAACAACAACAACAACAACAACAACAACAACAACAACAACAACAACAACAACAACAACAACAACAACAACAACAACAACAACAACAACAACAACAACAACAACAACAACAACAACAACAACAACAACAACAACAACAACAACAACAACAACAACAACAACAACAACAACAACAACAACAACAACAACAACAACAACAACAACAACAACAACAACAACAACAACAACAACAACAACAACAACAACAACAACAACAACAACAACAACAACAACAACAACAACAACAACAACAACAACAACAACAACAACAACAACAACAACAACAACAACAACAACAACAACAACAACAACAACAACAACAACAACAACAACAACAACAACAACAACAACAACAACAACAACAACAACAACAACAACAACAACAACAACAACAACAACAACAACAACAACAACAACAACAACAACAACAACAACAACAACAACAACAACAACAACAACAACAACAACAACAACAACAACAACAACAACAACAACAACAACAACAACAACAACAACAACAACAACAACAACAACAACAACAACAACAACAACAACAACAACAACAACAACAACAACAACAACAACAACAACAACAACAACAACAACAACAACAACAACAACAACAACAACAACAACAACAACAACAACAACAACAACAACAACAACAACAACAACAACAACAACAACAACAACAACAACAACAACAACAACAACAACAACAACAACAACAACAACAACAACAACAACAACAACAACAACAACAACAACAACAACAACAACAACAACAACAACAACAACAACAACAACAACAACAACAACAACAACAACAACAACAACAACAACAACAACAACAACAACAACAACAACAACAACAACAACAACAACAACAACAACAACAACAACAACAACAACAACAACAACAACAACAACAACAACAACAACAACAACAACAACAACAACAACAACAACAACAACAACAACAACAACAACAACAACAACAACAACAACAACGTTTGGACGAGTTAGGTTTGGACGAGTTAGGTTTGGACGAGTTAGGTTTGGACGAGTTAGGTTTGGACGAGTTAGGTTTGGACGAGTTAGGTTTGGACGAGTTAGGTTTGGACGAGTTAGGTTTGGACGAGTTAGGTTTGGACGAGTTAGGTTTGGACGAGTTAGGTTTGGACGAGTTAGGTTTGGACGAGTTAGGTTTGGACGAGTTAGGTTTGGACGAGTTAGGTTTGGACGAGTTAGGTTTGGACGAGTTAGGTTTGGACGAGTTAGGTTTGGACGAGTTAGGTTTGGACGAGTTAGGTTTGGACGAGTTAGGTTTGGACGAGTTAGGTTTGGACGAGTTAGGTTTGGACGAGTTAGGTTTGGACGAGTTAGGTTTGGACGAGTTAGGTTTGGACGAGTTAGGTTTGGACGAGTTAGGTTTGGACGAGTTAGGTTAGGTTAGGTTAGGTTAGGTTAGGTTAGGTTAGGTTAGGTTAGGTTAGGTTAGGTTAGGTTAGGTTAGGTTAGGTTAGGTTAGGTTAGGTTAGGTTAGGTTAGGTTAGGTTAGGTTAGGTTAGGTTAGGTTAGGTTAGGTTAGGTTAGGTTAGGTTAGGTTAGGTTAGGTTAGGTTAGGTTAGGTTAGGTTAGGTTAGGTTAGGTTAGGTTAGGTTAGGTTAGGTTAGGTTAGGTTAGGTTAGGTTAGGTTAGGTTAGGTTAGGTTAGGTTAGGTTAGGTTAGGTTAGGTTA